>OY728129.1:1115328870-1125328870 GCA_963277665.1 Viscum album
TTAAACATTATAAGGAATTATAAAATCTATGGTTAAACTTCTTAGGACACCTACATCATCAAATTATATATGTATAACCATTCAGATGTTTGGAATCCATTCTTTTGTTCATTGATGTCTCATCTAGACTCTTTGGCATCCAAACGTCCTCATATCAACCCCCCAATCTCTTACCACATTCCATAGAAAAAAGTAATTAATTATAACTAATATGATTAATTAATTATACAAAACCCATCATATAATAATTTACCAAAACTCACTAGGTTCTTAACAATTTTTATGACTCTATAAAACTGCCACAAGAGGCCCATAATAGAATCCCGATAGTAATCCCATGCAAATAACTATGATTATATACCATTAAAAAAATTAATTACATTAATTCATAAGGAAAATCCTAATAAAATTCAGTATGGTCTCATACGTTAATATATTTTCATGGAACGACATTCATAATTAATCAACAATAAATTCTCTATACATACCGACCAAAATACCCTTTATCCTTGGTAGACTCCACCATGATTTCGTGGAATATCATACTAAAACTAAACTAGAGAACTCTAAAATTTGAGTGTAGGATTGGAAGAAAGAAATGTTGTTATTGGAGAAGAATAAATTCCCAAATCACGATTAAATTTCCATGGAGACACCCCAAATCAAGGGGTTGGAGAAAAAAAGGGAGTTGTGGGATTCCACTAGATTGTAGAAACCCAATGGTGGAGAAAGGGGGTAGGTTGGCTAAAAATCCTAAGGGGGGATTTTTTGAACTCCTCAATTAATAAGGGAATCCCTACAGTATTTAATCATGGTTTTTCAATCCATTAACTAAATATATAATTGTAATTATACAAGCTAATTCATCTACATAGTTTTGGGAAACCATGCTTTAACCGTGTACACACCATTGTATCCCTTATATAACAAGGTGATATGTTTTTAGGAAACTATGTATAGGTCATGCACCATGTCTCAAACCCTCCTCATCCTAACATAGTTTTTCCTTGACGATTTAATGGGGTTTCCTTTAATTATGATGAAACCATACATCACAACTATTGTTAGTTCAAAATATAATAAAAACATCCTAAGCATCAATATGTCACATGAATTCTCCTAATCCAAGAACAACAAGTTGTGAACCCTGGAATGAAAACTCCAAGACCCTAAAAAACATAATCCAAAGCCTCCAAATCTCATTATAACAACCAATAAACCCTTATATTGCAATTCCTTGTCTCAATACTCTACTTTTAAGCATTCCAACTCTAAAAATTCCATTCTAATACTTGTTCCAAAATTTAAACCGTTCAGTAAAGAAAAATTAAAAATCCTTCCAAAATTCCAAACTCATTAGGATGTTGGATCTTATAGAATCCAATAAATGTAAGTAACATAAACCAAATATAATATATTTTTTCAGACTAACACTGTAAAAAATTAGTATTTTTATATTGTTTCCAAAAAAACGCATTCATTTGAAAATAAGTGGTGGTATTATGTAATATTTTTATATTTGGGGAATTATATTGTAATTTTAATATGATTTTTAGAGTACTGTTGCATCATATATAAAGATACATACTTGAGATAATATTCATTGTTAATAATGAATGATATTATTTTAACAAGAATCTTTCAATATGTGTTGGGATGTTCTAAAGAGATGATTGAGTGGATGCAATCCTAAATGGAAAAAGGAGAATTTTGAATTGTTATCACCTGGGACATCTGAGTGGATAGATTCAAGGATCATAGCTTTTACATATGAGGTTTTTTATTACAATATTAATGGAAGTTAATTACATGTTTTACAAGATAAAAATAACTATATAGAATATTTTTTTAAATGTTGAGAAGATATTCGATGTAATGTCTGAAGGCTATAGGATTAATTATAGAATGTTTTGAATTTTTTCTGACTATTGAAAATATAAATAATCACAAGACTCTATATGTGATTGAATTCCAATCATGAGTACAGCTATTTATAAGTCATTCGTTAATTTTTAGGAGTCATCACTAAGTAAATGAAATATGTGTACAATTCATTGAAAACTATGTATGGGTCATTTTATTTCTATATATGAGTAATATAAACAATTTATGAGTGATTAAGAGTCTTTGTATGCGTTATTATATCTATGTACATGTGATTATATATATGTAAGTGTCATTTAATGTCTACATATGAGCCATTGAAATTTGTGTACGGGACCTCTATGTACTTTGTCTCAATAATTTAATTATAGAAATTATTATATAATTGTGATAAAATAATCTATGATAGTAAAAATTTATATTTTTTAGAAATGGGAATGTAAAATAATACAATAATCAAGACTTTTACTTTATTATTTAAAAAACAGATCATTTAAAAGGATTGGGATTCAAGTAGAGATAAATAATCTGTATAAATATTGAGATGATTTTATCATCTCAAAGAAATGTTCCACATCACACTTCAATATTCGATGCATGTATGGATAAAAATTTCACCGGATTAAAATATATAGATTTTTTATGATATTCAAAGAATGAAGTATTTTAAATATTAAGAAATATTGGATAGAGTAATTGAGTTTGATTTAAAATAAGTCATATTTATGGGAATATAGTTTATTATAATTTATTGGGGATATTAAAAAAATTAAAAATATTCATGATTGAGTTTATATAAAAATATCATTATTATAATGACATGAGTATGCTTTGAATCTATTGTTACTTGAGGAAACACATTCATGTTGAAGATGTTGAACTTGATACTGTATTCCAAATAAAATATGGGTTGGTATCGAAGAGCAAAATTAAAGTGTCCCATGATATAACTATAATGTAAAAGGTGAAAATATGAGTCCTTTAGAATTGAAATAAGTCGAAAATTAGGTCAAATGTGTTTGACACCCAGAAGAAGTTGAATTAAATGTCCATCTCAATGGTTCTTGACATTAGATACTTATCAACATTGTGAGAAAGTCAATACAATTATAGTGAAATAGTCGTGTGATGTGAAATAAAGCAGTGGGAAGATGGGGATTTTTGAAATAGTATAAAGACACTCTTGAGTGATTTTGAGGAACATGATTAGATTTTGGGTCAGATTGGTGGGATATTATATCATGTACCAACTTGCATTAGTGGTGTAAAATTTTGATGTTGAGGCATCAAATCTATCATGATAATCAGTTTGATATGAATCCCTAACCATGTAAATATCATTATATTCATGTTCCTTTTTTAAAAAACCCATTCAAGTAAGGATGAGAGATATATGAATAGTGGATTTTTCATTAGCATATCTAAGAGGATGAACTAAAATGGAAAATTCATAAAAAGAGGTTGTTGATTCACTCCCCCTCATGCGATCAACCAAACCTGGGAACCTCAATTGGTGTCATAGGTCACATGGTATCCTCTGATTAGATCTACTATTCTAACCCATTTCTTTTTTTCAGAATCACATGATGTTTATATTAAATAAAATAGGTTTTTTCCTAGATATATACCAAAATATATATCCTATTTAAAACTAAAATTGATTTTTTGGAGAAAATATTAATGAACATGAAGAAATTAGATGAGAATAAATAGAAAGTGACTTCATGGGTTAAGAAAGATCAACCAATAATTTATGTTTCTCAAATAGATAACTATTTATCTACTAGATATATTGATAATGACATGTTTTAATATGAAATTTTATGATATGCTGAGTACAAGGAAGGTTAGTCTAGTGATGTAATTGAAGGGCTCTACTCTGAAGTTAAATTTAATCAAAATAAAGTACCTCAAGAAGTATTCACATGAATGTTTTCTATTATCATTAAAATTCATTATTAAAAGGAATTGTTAGAAGTTTAATTTTATTGGAAAGAGTATTAATTAAGTAATAAGTTTCAAAGGTGAATTTCTCTTGTATAAATTGTAGAATTAAATCAAAACATCATATCACTTTTTATTAAAATATTTTCCATATTCTTATAAAAATTACATATTTATGTTTGAGAGAATTTAATATCTAAAATAATATATTTTAAATTGTACCATTTATTTAAAAAATAATATAAATACACCATGAATTTTAGAGATGTTATTATAGAGGATAAAGTGGAATGAATAAAATAACATTATAGAACATTGCAGGAATCTAGATAAATGCATTAAGAACATATGATGAAGTTAAATAAGTATTATGAAGAATGTTTTAGAGAATATGATTATGAGAATAACTCAATAAAAATTATGTCTATCAAAATAAAGTAGAAAATAATTTATCTAGAGTCATCCATAGATCAAAATACATTATGTTTTTATAAAAAAGGGAACTCATGCTCTAGATGAATCTGTTTTGTATTAATGTAGTTGTTTCATCTAATAAAAGTGCAAAATATAAATTTTGTTAAATTTATATGGATAAATATTAAAAAAGGTGGAAAATGACATCAATTTTTAATGTTGTAATATATTATAAAATCCATCTACCAAGAATACCATAAAGGTTGCTATTTCCAATCAAAAATAAAATGTAATTAAATTTTTATAGACTTCATACATGTCTAAAAAATTGGTTGTTAATTGGATATTTTTTTGTGCTACTTAAGGTTTTGAAAGAGGTAAATCAATTTTTGGCACAATGTCTCACTCTCTAGATCGTGTATAAGTCCTATATAAAGGGTAATAAATTATAAGATCATCCGATAGGTATAATGATCCTCAAAAAAGAATTGGTTAACCAAGACCATATTTGATTACATGGAAAATTTCAATGATTATTGAAACATGTGTAGACATAATATTGATTATATTTGGAATATTATCTCAAATATAAGTCATATGTTGATGGAAAATTAAAATAAATTTATATTAAAATATAATTTTAGAAATAAATATAAACTTTTCTTTTGATAAAATAATGTAATGAAAGGTATTTTTTAAAATAATATATCTAATAAAATAACTCCAAAGAAATATTTAAAAAAATATGACATTATTTCAATCCCAAATAGTGGTTCTACAATTTTTGTAAAGACACCACAACATGGTACACTTCAAAAAGGCCTTCAAAATCAAATTTAATGGAACTAAGAATAATTTGAAAAGGATGTAAGTCTATTAGATAAAGAAGAAAATTATATTATTTGAAGACATAATAGGTGAATAAATGATGGAATTTCTAAAAAATGTAACACAACATTTACGATTAAACCAAGAGAAAAATATAATGAATCATGGTATGCCAAGATGGATTCTGAAATGGGTTCTCTAAGCCAATTCGAAATGTAAAGACAGAAAGAGAAATCATATGAAGATTCTAGTACTGAAGGGAAATAAGTTCTTTCATATAAAAATATCAAATTAAATGTGTGGTTGTCTAAGGGTGATATCCCAAAGACTCAATAGAATATTTATTGAATCTATGAACATTAATAAAATTGTATTAAAGTCTATATGACCATTCCACCATTAAAAATTGAGTTTATTTTAAAAACTATAAAAAACACCACGTAATACATTTTCCATAATAGATTTGGATAAAATGATAATTAAATATAATAATAAATAATAAAGAAATAAGAATATGTATATTCTACTATAATAATTTCAGATTTGAAAAATTTAAAATTGGATCTTGAATGAAGTGTTATCCTAATTACAATGTTAGATATAATGGTTGTTCTTTATTGAGAGATAGTTCTCAACCTTACTGTTATTATTCAAGAGGAAGTAAAAACATTTAATTATTCCAGTAACCTTTTCTGTTTATACTATAGTGAAAGGAATTGAAGGAGAAAAGACAAAAAGGGAGCTGGGGAGTGTTGTAATTATTATATATAGATATAAACAATATTCCATAATTAAACAATTTACTTTCTAGGATGAATAATGAGGGAGTATTATCAATTAAGGAGGGTCTAAGAAATTGATTTACACCAAAGGTATATTATTACTAATAAGGATTTTAGAAAATTTCTAGAGAAATGATAAAGAGTTGTTTCCCAATGACACTTTCAATCCATTTTTATTATATGAAACATGTTTTTAAAGGTGGTATATGTTTATGTAAATGTAATATATAAGGGGAGTTATATATCATACACATTAATTATTTTTACATGTTTATTCAGATGACTACATGATACATTAATTTTTCATTATTTATTTCAAACAACCCTTTAAATGATATATTGAGAATGGTATCCAATGATATACTCATTATTGTATATACATGAATTATTGGTTAAAAATATATTTACATGTACACCATGATTTGCCATGATATCTTAGAGTTGACTAACTAAATTCTAATTACTATGAAATTGTGGTTCTAACCTTATCTCAAAATAATATCATGTTGTAACAATAGTTTGACTAGGGGGAGGAATATTTTTTGTGAATCATAAAAAATTATTGAAGATTAGTAAAATATATTTCCCTACATTACTTTACATTTATTTCCAACAAGAGGGAGAAGAGAAGATTTCACTGAAGCATGCATATTGATCAAGAGATCTAACGTTGTTTTTAATAATTTCGAATGGGGAGAATGAAGAGACTAAGTGAATATTATATTTCATGCCAATAACTATGGTTATTACTGTAATAAGGTGTTATCGATATATGATTGTAATTTGTGTGGAGATGAGTGAGTTTATACCAAAATAATGGGAAAGGATAATTTTTATTATTTCTATTTTAATGCTTCAAGGATTTTCCCTTTTATATGTAATCATTGGGTATATAATCATTAAATAATTCATGTATAAGATTAATTGGATGAAAATCACCGTCTACACTAGTTTTTTTAATTTAAGAAACTAGCCAATTGGGATAATTAAGTTCATGTAATTATTTAAATTAGGTTTATAATTTTTTGTGGTTGTTGAAAATTTTTCTAATTCTTGTACTCTATGATTCACTCAATTCTAAAAATCGGGACATTCTGTACGATTCATTTAAGACCTTATAAGAGTCATCTATCAGCAAATAAAATCTATATATGAGTGATTAAAAATTGTGTATTGGTTATTTTTTACCAAAGTATGAGTCAAATGTACACAACATATGATTAACATATGTAGTTGAATTCTATTATTTTTGCGATAAAATAATATATGATATTTGGAATTAATTTTATAATGAAAATGGAAATCAAAATCATATAATTATAAATACTTGTTCTTCATGTGCTTTAATATCATGATCCTCTAAATGGATCATGAATATCATATACATAATGAATAAATGTGGATATTAAGATGAGTTTTATTATTCAAATAGATGCTCCAGGTCGTACGAAATCAGTCGATGCTCATATGGATGAAGATTTCACAAGATTTAAATGCACTAATTTTTTGGTGACAAAAATTAGGAAATATTCTTATTTTTATAGAGTATTTTTAGGAAGAATAAAATATATTTAAAATAATATTTAATTATTATGTGTTCTTATTGACGGGTATTGAAATTTTTCCAAGTAAAATATAATAAAATATGCATTATTATATGAATATTAAAATGAAAAATGGGAGAATAATATGTGTATTCCCTGACAAAATTATAACGCGAAGAATAAATATTCAATTGGAAGAAGGCTAACACAATATGGAATTCAAAATAGAACACCTCATTGTATCAAGTAAAGAGATGTATGATTCTGTCATCTAAATATATCATTCAAGGAGATAAAATGAGGTACTCTGAAATATATAGATTATAATCATTAGGATGTCATTTTTGTTCTAGAAAAAGGAGTAGTATAAATCATAATCTATAGTTCATGAATTTATCCATTCAATAACTATGTGAGGAACGCAATTACATTGTGATTTCTAAGCTTTGTAAGATAATAAGAAAAAATCGGAAGATGGGAACTATGTGATGCAGTATAAAGGCCCTCCATTGGTATATTACAACACAAGATGGGATATCATATAATCATGGTAGGAGACTAGGTTGTTTTATTATTTTAATTTAATGTGGATTCGATAATTATTGACGTTTCCAACCAATCCTATAAAGGAGTAAAATATCATTACTAAAACTTGTAAAAATAAATATGTTTTTTTCGTTTTAGTTATTTCATCATTCATAATATCTTAAGAGACATAAGTAGATAGGATCGAGGATTTAATCATTCTAAGAGGATGCATTGAAGAAGAAAAATCACAAAAATAGATCACTAATCCAACACTGATATTCCTTTAATCCTAGCAAATTCCCATATTATCAATTAATTTAGGCATCCTCCAATTAGATATAATATTCTGACCTATATGAATTTATCATACTCACATGATGTACAAATATGAAAATAATTCAGAATTGATATAAATAAACAATTCAATATCCATCTCTATCAATTATGAAATAGAGTTTTTGACAATAAATTTTAAGAACAAGAAGAAATGAGAGGTAAAGAAATAGAAAAATACTTATAAGGATAAGAAGGTTCAGCCATGAATTGTAGTTTCTCAAGGTGATAACTACAACACCCAGAAATTATAATATATGATTACTTTTAAGTAAGAAAACTTGGTTAATATCATTCTCATTTGAAAACACTAAACCTAAATGAAACCAGAATATATTGAGCTAAAATATAATTTTTTTACTATAACCGCTAAAACCCTTACTATTGAATAACATGAATGAATAGGAAAACCTATTTATGAGTTACATATACATATAAAATAAAGACAACTATTAATATGAATGATATTCAAATGGTTTACATAAAATGGCTAATAAGATCCTTTATTGTTTAGAAAATTGTACATTTTAAATTTCAATTAGGAAGATCCACATTACAATTTTATGAAACAAATGATTCGTGATAATTTTATTATATTAAAAAAAATTTAACACTAATTTAGTTTGTTAAAGATGTTAAATAAGAATAATCACAATTCATATTTTAAAATTTTCATTTTCTAATTAAAATTGTTTTCATTTAATTTATTGATTATATTCAAAAAATGATTTTATATATTTCGTAATTTTAAACAAATAAAAATAAAATAAATTTTATAATTATTAAAATCAAAATTTAATATCTATGATTATTGAGTTTCTTTGAATAAACATTTTTAGTAGAAAAATACAGTTTCCATGAAAGTTATAATTTCTACGAATTTACCGTTATACAAGAATGACCAAAAAAATTATAAATCCTATAAGTAATCAAATATGATTTTTTGGAAAAACATTAAACATTTTAAAATATTCTTTGAACTTAGAAAACATTATGAAAAATAATTATAACTTATTAAAATGTAACTTTAATATAATGATTATTTTTGGTATTTTCTTTGAATCTATTATTTTTAAAGCACTATTATGTTTGTGACATTCTTTTAATCCTCATATACATTATTTTTTGAATAATTAAATTTATATCATTAAAATAATTATCCAATATAATTTTTATCTTATATATAAATTTAATGCTCAAAACATGAATTATTTGAAAACAATTTTGATGTGACTGACTATTTTTAGTTTAAAATTAAATTTTGGTGTCTTTTAAATTTTTATTTGATTATATATTTTTCTAATTAGAAATTATAATCATCAAATTAGGTAACAATTTCAATTTTAATATTTATCATTCAAATTAATTTCTAGGAAGAGGAATTAATTACCAAGGTAATATTATTTTTTATAAAAGAAAAAATTTTATAAAAAAAGACATAAAACACTCAATATTTCTCAAAAATGTGTTACGGAGGTGGTTTTATACCCAATTTAATGTTAATCTCCTATTTTCTACCTTTTTAGTCTTTTTCACAATAATAATATCCTTAAATTTTATAAACTATAAGGGTAACTCACAAAACTACCCTTCCGTTAACTTATAATAATGTATCATCTTTACCACTTAATGATACACAATTCCATAAAATTTCTACATAATACTATGTACTTTTTTATCCATGACCCCTATCCCACTTTTAAAATAATTTTAACCATTATTTAGCATAAATCCTTCTTTTTCCAAGGAGACTCCAATGGAAAAATCACATCCTCGATGTGTGTATTATCAACTACGTAGATTTCCCCTTATTTATATTCTTTTTAGTTTAGTTTATAATCACTAATATAATGTTATTAGTATCAATTATATACGATAATTTTTCTTTATTTACTTTATTATCATTTTAATTCATATACCCCATCCATTAAGAAAAATGAAACGGTCGTTCGAGTGTTGTGCGGACTACAGCCTCCGTGATGAAACATGTTTCATTTTCTATCACCAAATGAAAAGGTTTTATATAAGTATGGAATTAAAGGATAAATATATTTTTATGATATTATTTGTGCAATTTTATGACAAATATAACATCCTATTAATTATATGATTCACAAACATTATTTGTTAAATTAATCCTTTAAAATTAACACACTAAGATGATACAATTTTATTAAAATTGTGTAGTATTTCTATATCAATTAATTAATTTTATAAATGCACATAATTATGAAATATCAAACTATTAAAAAATAAATTATATCAATAAAATTATGGTATAATGATATTACAAAAAACCACCCCGAAATCATTCACTAAATCAATGTATATTCTTGTTCTGGTTGCCTAGACCACCTAATTGAACAATACTATAAATTTGTCCCATGAATTTAAATGTTAAAATAATTAGTATATAATTTGATTTAAATTATTCAATAATTATATTTTGGTTATGGTCATAGTATATCAATATTTACTTCATTAATTGATAAAACACTATTTGTTCATTTAAAATAATCAACACATGATTGTTATTGATTTCATCTTCAAGGATAATGACTAAGACACTAATGAAAAAAAATTGATACTCCATAAATATCTATAAATCATTTCTATTAGTAATTTCATTGATATAATAATTATTTTATTTAAAATAAAAATGAACACAAAAACCACTACTATGAAACTTGTACAAATGATGAAAATGGTAAACACCTAATGTCAAAAAATAATTAGATTTTATATAAATAATAACTATTTACAATGAGTATAAATAAAATTATATATGATTAATTTAATCAATTAAGTGATTAAGATATATTGTTTTGTAATATAGGTGGTTAAATTATGTTTTTCGTAGTAAGGAACAATGAGCAAGGGTGTTTCATCTCAAAATATTCTCTTTGATACATGTTTGGTATTTTGAACCTGATTTCCTTTTTATGATATATATACATAGTATTTAAGAAATTTTATCTTTAATTATATTCAAATAATTGTATTTTTTTGGTTTAATTACAATCAGCCTCTTTCAATGGCGTAGTTGTTGAGCAATGTATTGTTTTCAAACAATTCAAAATAATGTTTTTTAATGGGGGAGATTATTTTAAATAATACTCTGTCTCTTTATGATGATTTTGATGCTCACAAATACCCTTAATTATTTACTAATTATTTCGTTGAGTATTTTGCAGGAATTTATTTTATTTATTTATTTCATATAACGAGATTTCATACTTCATTTATTCCGAGATCAATTTTAGCACGTTCTGGAATCACTGTAGCGCGAGATCAATTTTAGCGCGTTCTGGAATCACTGTAGTGCGAGATCAATTTTAGCACGTTCTGGAATCACTGTAGCGCGAGATCAGTTTTAGCGCGTACTGGAATCACTGTTCATAACCTACATTGATGAACGTAACGTATGGATGAAAAGTTTACTTTTTATGTTAAAAGAAACGTATGGTTAAGGAACCTTACGTTATTTTGAAACGTATGGTTAATGAACCTTACGTTGTTGAAAAGTATGGAAGAAGAACATTATGTTTGGAAGGAACCTTACGTTTTTGTTGTTGGACAAGTATGGAAGAGAAACCGTACGTTAGTTTTCAGTGTTGAGTTTGTTTCTCAAAAGTATGGATCATCAACCTTACTTTTATAATCAACCGTACGTTCTTTGGAGAGTTGAAGCAAGACAAAGTATGGATGATCAACCCTACCTTTGAATGCTGAAGAGAAAGTATGTACGTTCTGAACCTTACATTCTGAACCTTACGTTTGTGAACCTTACGTTTGTGAACCCTACGTTTGGAGCCACGTCATCAACCCTACGTTTGGCGTCGGGATATTTTTGACAGACGATATTTCCTTTTGCATTGGTCAAACAGGCGGATTATTAAGCGGATTTCGAGCCGATTCTTAAGTACGACTTTGACTGAATTAAAGACGATTTTCAACGGATTAATGATTGATTTAAACGGAGCTTTTTATGCCGATTCTTCAGGGGAGTTACAACGGCTCTGTTATTTCATTTTTTTTTATATCGCGAATCTAAAGGAGATTTTCATGGATCTATTTATGCGGAAGATTTTCTCAGATTTGAATATATATGTTCTATCTTGGAAACTTCGGATATATATATACACAGGAAAGTGTATGAAATACATAGATTGATCTTTTAACGAGCAAGAAACAGAGACTGTGTGAAGGCGTTCTTTTCTGGTGATCGAGAAGAAGTGTAAAACCTTTTTTACCGAAGGAAGATCTTGATAGCAGATTCACGTGTTCTACATCGACTATCTGTTGTGAATCTACTGCTGCTGAAGTTGTGAAGTTTTTTGTAATATCTATTGCAACTGGATCGACTCAGAACTGTTTTGATTACAGATCTTTATTTTCTGAAGACGACGATCTATCTACTGTCAATTGCATTCTGTTGCAATTGTGAAGAACAACTGGAGAAGTGTTTTCTTTATCGAAACCCTTTTTATTTTTGAGTGATCAGCTTCTCGTTCTAAGCTGTGTGGGTTCGTGTTTGAACCAGGAAGGCTGTGTTTTCCTGAAACATGTAAAGGTGTCAACTGCCTGTAATCAGTTGTGAACAGGTCTGTGGAAACGAGGACCAGATAGTGAAAATCGCCAAGCTCGTGGATTTGAGCGTTGGTGGAGTGGACTAGGGGCCTTCTGTTCCCCGAACCACTATACATCCGTGTGTTCATGCTTTTACTTTTTCCGCTGCATATTTAATCGTGCTAAAGCATAGTGGACAGAAGTTGTCTAAATTGAAGAGATTGTAATAATTTTGAAAAGACACAATTCACCCCCCCCCCTCTTGTGTGTAATCCGTAGATTCAGATCCAACAATTGGTATCAAAGGAGGAGCTTCTTATTTTTAAAGTCTTATCAAGCTAGAAGTATTTAAAGATTATACATAGTGTATCATGGCTGATACGAGAGAGGGAATGTCAATGGTCAGAGAACCTTACTTTAATGGAGATAATTATGGCTGCTGGAAATAACGTATGATTATTTATCTGAAAAATCTTGGTTACAAAGTCTATTCAAAGATTCTGACTCCCTATGAAATTCTTGAAAATCCCGATACATGGAGTGCTGCTACAGAGGCTGAGTATGACATGAATTCAAAAGCTATGAATGCAATCATCTGTGGTCTAGGACCGGATGAATTTAACAGAGTATCTCAATGCCCGACTGCATATGAAATGTGGCAAACAATAGCTGTTGCTTATGAAGGAACAGATAATGTAAGACAGCTGAGATATGCAACTGCTAAATTAAAATTCGATACTTTCAGAATGATTGAAGGAGAGAGCATCACTCAGATGAATGGAAGATTGACAGAAATTGTCAATAATATAACAGCTCTAGGAGAACCAATCAAGCAGGCTGATCAAGCGTTAAAGGTACTGAGAGTACTTCCTACTCGATGGAATGGAATCTCTACAGCAATCAGACAATCAACTTCTGTTAAAGATCTAACTATGAGAGAGCTGAATGGTACATTGATGATGTACGAGGCTGAAATGCAAGATGAGGTAAATGAGCATAAATTCTACATAAAAAGGGAAAATACTGCTTTGAAAGTGACTTCTCAACAAAAGGATAGAAAGGTGAAGAACAGAGAAGTAAGTGCTAAATCAGAAAGCTCTGATTCTTCAAATTCGGATGAAGAACTGGCTCAGCTAGCCAGAAAATTCAGAAAGTTCTACAGTAAGAAGAAAGACTTCAAGAAATCCTTCAAGAAGGATAGCAAGGAAGTGAGATGTTATGAATGCAAAAAGATGGGACATATCAGACCGGATTGCCCAAAATTGAAAGATGCAAAGAAGAAGAAATTCTTCAAAATAGATGATTATGAGCAGAAAGACAAGAAAGCTATGAAAGCTACTTGGAGTGTTTCTGAAGACTCAAGTAATTCTTCTGAATCAAGCTCAGAGAAGGAGGAAGCCAATTTAAAAGCAAATATGTGTTTCATGGCTGAAACTGATGAGGTGCACTCATACTACTCCTCTGACTCAAATAATGAATCAAACTCTGAAACAAGCTTCTCAAATAAAAAACCTGCATCTTACTGCAATATGCTTGAAAAAAGGTATGACTCATTATTTAAAAAATATAAATCTATAAAGAACTTGCATAAAGCTATTTCAGATGAGAGAAATACTTTTCTAAAACAACATAAGGAATTAATTGACAAATACAACTCTGCTGACTCAAATAAAATTAATTTTGAATCAAAAATAAAAACTCTACAGGATGAAGTAGAATCTTATAAAAAGGCTGCATTAGTTTTTACAAAAGGAGAAAACGCCTTAAATGAGATACTTGGAAAAACTGTAATTAAAAAGGAAAGGTTTGGAATTGGAAGTAATGGAGAAAAACCTAAGTTATACAAAAATTATTTTGTTCCTAGCACTAAACAGGTTATTTGTAACTTCTGTGGAACAGAAGGTCATATAGATAAAAACTTTTTTCTAAGACAACCTCAAATATGTGGAATTAAGAACGCTTATATTTCCAATGATCTATATGATTCAATCAATTTTAAGAAAACAAAGCAAATCTGGATACCCAGATCACTGCTTGCTAACACTCCTGGACCCAACAAAATATGGGTACCAAAGCAATTTGTTTGAATGTCTTTGCAGGTAGCATGTCACCAAAGAAAGAAAGAAATATGGTATATGGACAGTGGCTGCTCAAGACACATGAGTGGAACTTCAGCTAATTTCTCTTCTCTTACTCGAAAGGAAGGAGGACTTGACACCTTTGGTGACAATGCCAAAGGAAAGATTATTGGTATTGGAACAGTTGGAGATCCAAAGACAGTCTCAATCAACAAAGTACTTTATGTACAAGGGTTAAAACACAATATGATAAGTATCTCTCAACTCTGTGATGATGGATACACTGTTGATTTTACTAAAAATAGTTGTACTGTTTCTAAAGATAAAATGTTTAAGTTTAGAGCACCCAGAACTGATAATGTTTATACTTTGGATTTGTATTCCTTGTGTAAACAACAAGTAAACTGCTTAACTGCTAATATAAGTGAATCCTGGATCTGGCATAGAAGACTTGGTCATTGCAATATATATGCTTTACATAAATTATCTAAGAAACATCTAGTTTCTGATTTGCCTAGTCTCAAATTTGAAAATGACAGATTCTGTGATGCATGTCAGCTTGGCAAGAAACACAAATCATCATTCAAATCTGTTAATAAAGTTGCTACAACTAAATCTCTAGAACTTATCCATATGTATTTGTTTGGACCTTCAAGAGTAGCAATTTTAGCTGGTAAATTATATGTTTATGTATTAGTTGATGATTATTATAGATTTACTGGGATTTTCTTTTTGAAATTTAAAAGTGAAGCTTTTAGTTTATTTGAAGGTTTTTGTAAATCTATTCAAAATGAAAAAGGTTTTAATATAATCTCATTGAGAAGTGATCATGGTGGAGAATTTGAGAACCAGGAATTTAATTCATTTTGCTCAAACATGGGTATTAAACACACCTTCTCTGCTCCAAGAACACCTCAACAGAATGGGATTGTAGAAAGAAGAAATAGAACTATTCAAGAAATGGATAGAACTATGTTAAATGAATATAGCCTACCTATATATTTCTGGGCAGAAGCTGTTAATACGGCTTGTTATATAATGAATAGAATTTTAATAAGACCTATTTTGAAAAAGACACCCTATGAACTATGAAATAACAGAAAACCTAAAGTAAATTACTTTAAAGTTTTTGGATGCAAGGTTTACATCTTGAATACCAAAGATAATCTTGGTAAATTTGATCCAAAATCTGATAAAGGTATTTTCTTAGGATATTCTGCAACCTCCAAAGCTTATAGAGTCTATAATAAAAAGTCAAGGATTGTTGAAGAATCAGTTCATGTGAAATTTGATTAATCTGATCCTTTTGAGAAAAGGATAGAACAAATAGATGAACCTGATTCTAATGAAAACATGAGACTTGAGAATTTAAAGAATGATTTTGAAAATGATATAAAAGAAATTCAGTCCAGTTCAGAAGAACATGACACTGAAGAACCTTTGAATGTAATTCCTAGAGAGTCTAGAACCTTAAAGAATCACCCTTTAGAATCTGTGATAGGTGACTTAGAGACTGGTATTCAAACTAGAAGAAACCTTGGAAACATAGTTGAATTCTCTGCTTTCCTATCCCAACAAGAACCTAAGACCATAGAAGAAGCCTTAGATGATGAGAGCTGGGTAATAGCAATGCAGGATGAATTGAACCAGTTCAAGAGAAATAAGGTTTGGGAATTAGTTGAAAGACCACATGATTATCCAGTAATAGGTACTAAATGGGTCTTTAGGAATAAACAGGATGATCAAGGGATAATAACTAGAAATAAAGCAAGATTAGTAGCTAAAGGATATAATCAAGAAGAAGGAATAGATTATGATGAGACCTTTGCACCTGTAGCCAGGTTAGAAGCCATTATAATCCTTTTAGCCTATGCATCTTATATGAATTTTAAATTATTTAAGATGGATGTTAAATCTGCCTTTTTAAATGGTTATTTAATGGAGGAAGTTTATGTTGAGCAACCTCCTGGTTTTGAAAATTCTCAAAAACCAGATTCTGTTTTCAAACTTACTAAAGCTCTTTATGGCCTTAAACAAGCACCTAGATCTTGGTATGAAAGACTAAGTTCTTTTCTTTTGAAAAATGAATTTACTGTTGGACTGGTAGATCCAACACTCTTTAAGAAAACTGTGAAAAATAATGTTTTGTTGGTTCAAATTTATGCTGATGATGTAATTTTTGGATCAACCAATAAAATTCTTTGTCATGAATTTTCAGAATTAATGCAAAAAGAATTTGAAATGAGTATGATGGGAGAATTAAATTTCTTTTTGGGTCTTCAAATATTTCAAAAAGATTTTGGAAATGTTTTAAATCAATGCAAATACATTACTGATTTACTTAAGAAATTTGGACTTGAAAACAGCAAGCCATTTACAACTCCTATGTGTACTAATATAAAACTTGATTTGGATGAAACTGGAAAATCAGTGGACAACAAGTTATATAGAGGTATGATTGGTAGTTTGTTATATCTTACTGCTAGTAGACCAGATATAATGTATTCAGTATGTCTTTGTGCTTGATTTCAATCAAATCCCAAAGAATCCCATTTAACTGCTGTTAAAAGAATTTTTAGATATTTAAAAGGTTCTATTTATCAATCTCTGCTTTATCCAAAAACCTCTGATTTTAATTTAATTTCATATTCAGATGCTGACTTTGGAAGCTGTAGATTAGATAGGAAGAGTACTTCAGGAACATGTCACTTTTTAGGGGATTCTTTAGTATCATGGTCTAGTAAGAAACAACACTCAGTTGCCCTGTCAACAGCCGAGGCAGAATATGTGTCTACAGGTAGTTGCTGTGCACAGGTGTTGTGGATGAAAAACACTCTTATGGACTTTGGATTAAATTTCAATAATACACCTATTTTATGTGATAATACTAGTGCAATTAATATTTCAAAAAATCCTATTAGTCATTCTAGAACTAAGCACATTGATATAAGACATCACTTTTTAAGAGATCATGTGTTTAAAAAGGATATATTTTTAGAATTTGTAAATACAGAAAATCAATTAGCAGATATTTTTATTAAACCACTTCCCATGGAAAGGTTTGAATTTATTAAGGGGGAGTTAGGTTTATTTAATTTTAAATAGTTTTTTTTTAAATCTTATTCTGTTTTCGATTTCTGCTTAATTTCTGTTTTCCGCTATAAGTAATTTTATTTTGTTTTAAATAAAAGTAACGATTAGTGATTACACGGGAATCAAGGCTGTCAGAACCGTTTCACCTTCTAAACTGCTTCACCTTTTTCAGAAACCCTTTCGAAAACCTAAAACCGCACATCTGCTCCAAAACCCTTTTCTGAATCTTCAAACCCTAAACTTACGAACCTTCAGAAATTGTTGTTGGAATGGCAAAGACTAAGCGTCCAGATAAAGCCGAGAGCAGTGCTGCAAAGAAACCTAAGGTAGTTAGTCAGAAAATACTGCAAGGTAAAGTCATAGATTTAGAGTGGCTGTTTGAAACTAATTTACTGTTGAAGCAAGCGTTGTCGTTTCAAAGCCTTGAGCAAGCTTTTAATAGTGAAAATTCTGAGTTTCTATATGAGGCAGAAATGAGACATTTCTTTAGAACTGTTCAGTTTAGCCTTGGAGATACAGAGGATAGTTTATTGGCTCAAATAGAGGATAAGGACTTTTCAATATCATCTGTAGAGATAAGTCAAATTCTTAACTGCCCTCATGAAGGAGTTTTTCATTTCGATTTACGGAATATTGGAGATTCTGTACATAAGTCTGAAGACATTATGTCTTTTCTATTTGGAACCAGAGTGATAAAGAAGATGTTTATTAAGGATTTGGAGCCCGATCAGAAAATTTTGGTAAAATTTGTTCAGACTGGTTTAGCACCAAGAATGGCTGAGATGGAGAAAATCCTATACCCTGACATGTACATAATGTATCTTCTGATGTGTGATATTAAGTTTAATTTTCCTCGGTTTGTGATAAGATATCTGAGTTACTGCTGTCAGAGTGAAGCAAGAATGACCTTTTTCCCTTATGGAAGGTTCATTTCTTTGTTTTTGTTTAAAAGAGGAATGATCAGATTGGTAGATGCTGGGGTGAAATGTCACCACAGTAATGTTTTTAATGCTGGAACTTTGAGGAAAGTAGGATACTTCTGGAGCACAATTAAAGGAAAACTCTTACCTGTTGGAGCTGAGGAAAACTCGGAGAGTGCTCAGGCTCAACCGGCTAAGTCCAAGGAGGGACAAGCAGAATCAAGAGTTAGTACAGTGGCAAGGATAATTCGTTTTGAGATGGAGGAAGTTGAGGAAGAGAGAAGTCAAGAAGGACTTCAATCTAGAAGGAAGAGGTCAATTGATGAAGAAATTATCTCTCCTGCCTTGAAATCCTCTGAACCGTTATTTTCTTATTCATTTGTGAGAGAAGCTGTTGTGGAGCAGACTGCACCGATAGAGGAACCAGCATCTCAAACAGAAACTCAAAAAGAACCTCAATCTGCTGCTGTGGCTGTTGAAAAAGTAATTCAACAAGAACAACTTATGGAGGCAGTGCCTGGTGAAGAAGTGGCCCGACCTCATGATTTACATGAAAATATTGTTCTTGACCAATCAGTAGAAGTCAGAGAGACTACTGTTCGTGATGAACATACTTCTGAAGCTAATACAGAGGTACTTCAGGATGATTTTTCAGTGGAAGAGTTTCAGGCTTCAAAAGATAGTTCAGTGGATCAACCTTGTCAGGACCAGGACAAAGAACAGTCAGATGCAGATTCCTTACCACTTGCCCTGCTTCATCAACCTCATTCTGGACATGAGAATCGAGCACAGGGTGCCCCTGAATCGAGAAAAGAAGAAGTTCATGAGTTGTACAAGCGTATCTCTCAGTTAGAATCTGAGAATGTTAGTCTCAGAAATTTTCTGAACTTAGAGCAGTTGAAGTTTCAGAAGCTGAAAGAATGTACTGTTTCAAGACAGGAAGTAGATTTGGTTAAGACTGATATGTTGTATGTTGTTGATCAGTTAAAATCAGAGATGGTAAAGAAAGATGATTTCTCTGAGTTTAAGATTTACATGTAGAATAAATTTGAGTCTGTTGAAAACAGTGATGTGAGTGGATCAGGCTCTTCACCTGATTTGATTCGGAAATTTCAAGCAATTACTGCATCAATGAGCAATATGAGTGACAGATTACACGATCTTCAGTGTAATAGTGCCCCTTTGTCAGTTTTGCTAGATAATCAGAGATTTTTAGTGGATCAGTTGACATCTGGAGAGCAACCGATTAGGATTCTTTTGAATCAGTTATCAGAAAAACGGGCTCTTTTTGTTGAAAAAGAAGAAAGAATGCATGAGTTTTTCAGAGTTAATTTGATTGAAGATATTCATATGACTCAAGATAATAGAGATCTTATCATCCAGTTAGGAGATGGGATGATGAAGAGGCTCAGAGAACAGTTTACAGAGATAAAGACCGCGATTCAAAGGAGATAGACACCTTTTTCCCTGTCTTATCTATGAACCTTGATTCCTCTGTATATCACAATCGTTTATATATAACAGCTTGTGAATGAAAATTATTTTCTTACTTCTTTTTTGTTTTGTTGTTTATTGATTTATGATTGAGTTATCTAGTATAACAAATTCACTTATTCATACACAGTTAATTATAGCATTTACTTATAGTTCAGTGCAATATTGAATGTGTTCAAATCCGTAATTTTTCATTCTTTTTGATATCACAAAAAGGGGGAGAATTTGGATAAACACAACATTTAAATTCATTTGTTTCCTATGAAAAAATTTGGATATATGGGAGAATTTGGATATATACGACATTTATCTTTTTTCTATTTTTAGCTGAAAATTTATTTTTATGGGGGAGAAATTTTATTATAGTTAAATATTGTTTTAATCCTTTCAAAATTCTAAAATTTTATAAAACTAATTTTTCAATAAAGATTGCAATTAAATTAGTTCTATTATTTTATGGGTTTTGTGATCATCAAAAAGGGGGAGATTGTTGAGCAATGTATTGTTTTCAAACAATTCAAAATAATGTTTTTTAAAGGGGGAGATTATTTTAAATAATACTCTGTCTCTTTATGATGATTTTGATGCTCACAAATACCCTTAATTATTTACTAATTATTTCGTTGAGTATTTTTCAGGAATTTATTTTATTTATTTATTTCATATAACGAGATTTCATACTTCATTTATTCCGAGATCAATTTTAGCGCATTCTTGAATCACTGTAGCACGAGATCAATTTTAGCGCATTCTGGAATCACTGTAGCGCGAGATCAATTTTAGCGCGTTCTGAAATCACTGTAGCGCGAGATCAGTTTTAGCGCGTACTGGAATCACTGTTCATACCCTACGTTGATGAACGTAACGTATGGATGAAAAGTTTACTTTTTATGTTAAAAGAAACGTATGGTTAAGGAACCTTACGTTATTTTGAAACGTATGGTTAATGAACCTTACGTTGTTGAAAAGTATGGAAGAAGAACATTACGTTTGGAAGGAACCTTACGTTTTTTTTGTTGGACAAGTATGCAAGAGAAACCGTACGTTAGTTTTCAGTGTTGAGTTTGTTTCTCAAAAGTATGGATCATCAACCTTTCTTTTATAATCAACCGTACGTTCTTTGGAGAGTTGAAGCAAGACAAAGTATGGATGATCAACCCTACGTTTGAATGCTGAAGAGAAAGTATGTACGTTCTGAACCTTACGTTCTGAACCTTGCGTTTGTGAACCTTACGTTTGTGAACCCTACGTTTGGAGCCACGCCATCAACCCTGCGTTTGGCGTTGGGATATTTTTGACAGACGATATTTCCTTTTGCATTGGTCAAACAGGCGGATTATTAAGTGGATTTCAAGCCGATTCTTAAGTACGACTTTGACTGAATTAAAGACGATTTTCAACGGATTAATGATTGATTTAAACGGAGCTTTTTATGTCGATTCTTCAAGGGAGTTACAACGGCTCTGTTATTTCATTTTTTTTATATCGCGAATCTAAAGGAGATTTTCATGGATCTATTTATGCGGAAGATTTTCTCAGATTTGAATATATATGTTCTATCTTGGAAACTTCGGATATATATATATACACAGGAAAGTGTATGAAATATATAAATTGATCTTTTAACGAGCAAGAAACAGAGACTGTGTGAAGGCGTTCTTTTCTGGTGATCGAGAAGAAGTGTAAAACCTTTTTTACCGAAGGAAGATCTTGATAGCAGATTCACGTGTTCTACATCGACTATCTGTTGTGAATCTACAGCTGCTGAAGTTGTGAAGTTTCTTGTAATATCTATTGCAACTGGATCGACTCAGAACTGTTTTGATTACAGATCTTTATTTTCTAAAGACGACGATCTATCTACTGTCAATTGCATTCTGTTGCAATTGTGAAGAACAACTGGAGAAGTGTTTTCTTTATCGAACCCCTTTTTATTTTTGAGTGATCATCTTCTCGTTCTAAGCTGTGTGGGTTCGTGTTTGAACCAGGAAGGCTGTGTTTGCCTGAAACTTGTAAAGGTGTCAACTGCCTGTACTCAGTTGTGAACAGGTCTGTGGAAACGAGGACCAGATAGTGAAAATCGCCAAGCTCGTGGATTTGAGCGTTGGTGGAGTGGACTAGGGGCCTTCTGTTCCCCGAACCACTATACATCCGTGTGTTCATGCTTTTACTTTTTCCGCTGCATATTTAATCGTGCTAAAGCATAGTGGACAGAATTTGTCTAAATTGAAGAGATTGTAATAATTTTGAAAAGACACAATTCACCCCCCCCCCCCTCTTGTGTGTAATCCGTAGATTCAGATCCAACAGTAGTATTAAATGTTTACTGGACTTTTATTGATTTCTTGGTTTTAATTTTGATT
This sequence comes from Viscum album, assembly GCA_963277665.1. Classification (NCBI taxonomy): domain Eukaryota; kingdom Viridiplantae; phylum Streptophyta; class Magnoliopsida; order Santalales; family Viscaceae; genus Viscum; species Viscum album. The sequence continues at coordinate 1,115,351,645 of OY728129.1, forward strand.
ATTTGATACAAGTAACATGTTATGTATCATGTTACCCTTGTATGGTATTTTATGGATTTACGTTACGATGAATCCTATATAATTAATTTTCTTTAATTAAATTTATTTAATAGCCCAATAATTTCTATTATTCAAGTGGTTTTTTATTTAGTTGTTTCCCCTATAGTAATGAATATTTGTAACTTAATTTTCATTTATGGATTTTTGATTTTTATTAGAACTTTTTGACATATATGTTGGTTATAATACTCTCTTTGAATATATTATGTGTTATTCAATTTTTTTGATATATATTCCTACAATAGAAACCTTATGAATAATATTTATAAATTTATTGGATATGTTCTTTTGAAACCATTCACTTTCTGTCTCTGAATTGATTAAGATTATGATATTCCAGTATTGACTTAGTCATATATCAAATTATCTATATGGAGTGAAAAATATATTTTATATAATTCAGATTGGATTATTTTCACCTATAAATTATTTTGTTCTTTTTAAATGGGAAAAATTATTGGTATTTTATATTTTTTATTCTATATGAATGATTATTGGAATGTTTACTATATATCCCCTAAATTTATTGACATGTCTCAGGAGACATAATAGGTTTGGTTATTTGATGTATGCCTACATAGTTCAAAAAAATTTCATTATTGTGGTCTCTATGATTAGTAATGTATCATAGAAGAAGGCTTAGAAAATAGGTTTTTGATGGATTTTATTATTAATTCTATCAATATATGATAGTTTTATTTATATTTATTATTTCATATATTTTCAGGGGTATATCATCCTCTATATTCAATATAATTATAGCTTTATTTTTTAAAATATTCTACCCATAATATTTATTCTATTTTTAAGACATGATTACTTCCATTATATGATTCCCTTACTAGGCATTTGAGATAACCCCATATTATGTTTCCATTTCCCCAGGATATGAATAAAATTATCACACCATACAAGATCACAAGGGTAGCACACGTTAAATATTTTATGTGATATATTGAAAAAAAATATAGATTTAGTGGTTTAATATATATAATATAATTTCATTTAATTTGAAACATATTCAAAATGATTTATTGTATGTTGATTTGTCTAAATACTCTCAAGATCTTATCCCAAAAATATCCTTCAAGTGTAAGATATTCAATAATAGTTATTCATTTTGTAATCATGTATGGTCATATCCAACATTTTATTGCAGGTATCAAAGTGAATATCTTATGTATGTGTTTATGGAACTAGATCCAAAGGTGTGGTTCTAGGGTATAATAAATTTTATCCAAGGAAAGGCTTAAATAACTTTGAAGATTAGGATGTTTGTTGAGGATAATTTAATTATTGGAAAGTCAGGTTTTATCAAATGTTAAAAGGTATAGATATCCCATTGGGATAAATATATTATTTAATGAAATGGAAAAAATTCATGTTTTACTTCAGGATTAGAATATGAAACCCTCAGTGAAGACCCTAAGATTATCTTTATTTATTGTATAACAACCTATTTCTTTATAAAATTAAAGATTAAGTGATTTTTCCCAGAAATGAATCTATGTTTGGATACGTAAAAGTTGATGTAGTTATAGAACATATTATAACAACTGCGCCCCACTGATTGCACATAGACCCCAAATTTATATGAAATTTTGGTCCTAGACCTTGAGGTACCCCAAAGGTTTCCCCACACAAATGTGATCTCCTCCGAGGGGCCCATTTTTATGCCCAAACGGGTCATCAGACTAAGGACTATCATGATATACAAACACAAGTTATTTTTATTGTGATTTTTTCTTACTCACACACACCATGATAAACTTCTTATGAGGACACTCATCCTAATCATTACTCAATGACAATCATGCTTAATTGTGGAGATGTAGTTAGGTAGGCTCCTGAAAAGAACGTTTTACCTTGTTAACATGATTTATACATTTTAGTAATTTATCCCATTATCATTATTTGGTGTTATATTCAACCCCATTAGAAACAAAGTGGTTGTTGTAGACCCAACATATCAACCTAGTCAGTGCCATCACACTTAAGGTTGTGTAACTGCTCTAATACCAATGAAACAATTAGGCCCCAATGATAGTACATACACCCCACCATAACATGACTATCTAGTCGTGGCCTTCTCAGTACCATTAGTGTCCATAAATAAATGTATTCCCTAACATGGGTCCCACAAAAATTCTCGAATGGGTCATCATACTGTTGACTATCCTAACATACGTACACATGTACTTTCTAGTCTGCTTTTTCCTCACTCACACATGCCCTAAGAAACATCCCATGGGGTACTACATCCTGATCATTACTCTAGAAAAAGTGAGCATCATTGGGGAGTTCAAAACATGTGGGATCCCAAATAGAAAGAATCCCCTTATTGACATGAATCATATAATTTATCTCTTCAAAACCATATAATTAGAGTTTATTAAATTCACCCAATCCCACTTAGAAATTAACATTCTCATTATAGACCCTACATCATATTCCAAGAAGTTACACCACACATAAATTTGAGTTCTTCCTATGAAACCATTGTAATAATTGTGCCCCAGTGATAGCATAGACAACACTCCATAACAAGGCCATCAAGTCATGGACCATCAGGTACCACCAGTTTCCCTAAAAACACATAGTCCCCTCCTTGAGTCCCACCGACAAGACTGAATGGGTGATTCGACTAATTAATTTCATCACATGAAAATACATTTTGTAGTGACCCAACCCCATAAATACCAAAGCCGGTATCTACTACAATTATATTTCCATAAAATAATACTAAATCTCATCACAAGAAAAGAAATTGTTTCTTTTTCTTCTTAAACAGTATTCATACATGAGTCAAAAATTGCAACATTTTTTTTTATTTCGAGGACAACATTATTACATCTACAATATCCTTACGTATAACTCATAGAACATTTCTTGGATTCCTAGGCATGAAAAAAATAAGGGTGAGCTCAAATTCATATTAAGGGATAAGTATTGTGGAATCAATAATGAATCAATAAGAATAATCTATATTGTAAGGTAAAAACTGAGAACACAATCCATGTAATCAATTACTAATAAATATCTGACTGAATAATATGTAATTGTAAGAAACTGAAAACACATGACATTAATAAATATACTTAGAATTAAATTCATCCTTCTACTTTTTCATAGTGAAAATATCATGGATAATAAATACGGTATAAAAATTAATGTAATGATTAATTATTGGAGGTCATGTCTCTGGCACTTGAAAAGATCTTATTCCAAGATATATAATTTAGATAGATTAAAAATACACTTATAATCCTATTTAATTTTCTCGAGTAATCTCTCTCATGATAACATATTCATGCATCATAGAGATATATAAAGTCTACTCCCCACTAATCACTACATCTCCAAATTATTCCTCATATCGATTAATCAATATAATTAATAATCAATATGCCTTATCAAATACCTATATCGAAAAAAGAATATGAATTTATCAATATTTACCTATATAATCACTTAACTATCAAATTAAACACTATATGTAAAAAAAATATGTGGTTTAGGGAGTAAATGTATGCATTATATATTACATATATAATTTGGGAAGTTCAATGCATACGGATCGTAAGATATTATGTACTTATAGGGGACAAAGATTGGAATCATTATAGTGAATTTCAACACTATCCTTGGTCAAATCAATAATAAATCATATAGAGGAAGAATAAGGTTGGTGTTAATACAATATATTTCAAGTGGGTTAAAAATAAATGGTTATTATCAATGATTAATGGATGTAAAAAAGATATTTCATAAAAAATGTCATGAGAAAAATATATTTATCATTTTGGAAAACATTTTTGAAAACATTTTTCTATCAAAATAACATTTTAAAAAAATATTTAAAAATTAACCCTTTTAACTTATAAGGGATAATTTTATTAAATTATGTTGGGTAAATTTATATATTTGATAAAAGGTAAAAATAATATTCATTTTTCATGGGAAAAATTTTATAAACATTATATATATAAAATGTGATAAGAAGATTCCATTTAAATCATTTATAAAAGAAAAAAAGAGTAAAATATCATTAAAATTAATTATGAAATGGTTAACAACCTTTTTTAAAATATTTTCATAAAACATGTATTTTAGAAGAAAACACTTCCTCCAACTAGCGAGATAAATGACAGTGGGTTTTCATAAATATATTATTTAAATCATTTTGAATAAAAAATAGTGGAAAATGGTACTATTACTCTGAAAAGGTCTTGAATAACCAGAGGATAATAAAAATAAATGATTTGATAAAAATTAATCTAATAATTTCCTCTAATGTAAATTCAGGTTTGTATAGTACCGAACAAAATGATATTATAAATTAAACCCTTGAAAATAGAAAAACATTAATGTTAGAATAAATCAATAAATATATTATGTATGTCAAATATAAATCCACCTAAAACAAGATGATATATAAAAATATATAGTTAAAAGTTATTAAACACATAATAATATAATATTAACAATAATGATGAAGAAATAAGACCCAAATAAATGAAATTGGGTAATGAAATTACTTTCCACTTGATAAAACTTAATTTAAATCCCATTAGATAAAATAATTCAAATTTGAACTCAATATATCAATAATAATGAATAAATCATGATATTAAATGAAAAAAATGGTATTACTTACTTGATATATAAGAAATTCAGGTCTCAATAATAGTGTATATCTAAAAGAATAAAAATTGAGACATTGGGCCGTACTACTTGGTAACATTGGAATTATAATACCCTTGAAAGTAATACATTCTAATGAAACTATAAATACCTTGATGTTAAATTCATTCATGACTTAAAATATAATAGGATAAGTATATACATTAAACAAAAGAAATAATTAGTGAAATGCTGTATAACCCACGAAAAGAAATGTGAGAAAAGAATCCATTAACATTTGTTTCCATTATGGTGAAAATGTGTTAAACGCATGTATAATGGTTTTAAAAATGTTAATAACATATTAAACAACGTTAATAATATTTATAATATTTATATATTATCTTCAACTAATATTTCATTATATTTTTGTTCTTATTCTTTCATTATTCTCACTATTTTGGGTGTTAATTGCACAGATTTTCAAGTATGAATTGACTTTTTATTTTTTATATTCGTACATGGATGAATATTTCATCATCTCCAGGATATAAAATATGATTTAAATATCATATATATAAAATGAATTTTTATTTATAATAATCCATAATATTTGGAGAAAGAAACTGAAAAGCACCGTTCATGGAAATTGTAGTTCATACATATGAATAGACGTTACTTCCATTTCATTATCATATTTAAAACAATGAAAAGTAAATGATATATATATTTATATTATAAATATACTATCCTATTTAATTTATATATTTAATTTAGTTTTATTGAAACTATCCTTCATAAATTTCAAGTATAGCGTGAATGAATCACATCGCTTGGAGATGGTGGTAGTCCACACATCCACAAACGATATTATTGTATTTACAAAAAATTGAAAATCATGTGTTATGTGTAATATAAAAATTGTAGAATAAAATAAATAATATGTATCATATATATTGTAAATAAATTATTTTTCATCATAATTTCCAAAGATAATAAGTTGTAATGGAAAGACGAATGCCATCATATCATGAGGTGGTAGTTCTTTGTACACGAATTGGTATGTTCGATACCCATTTGATGGATGTGGGAGTATGTGTAGGTATAAAAAACATAATAGCAATAAATTAGTATATTTATGATACTTATGAGATTATATAATCTTGTAGTAAGAAGAGATGATGGTGTGGAGAGGGAAATATAATGAAAATGATTATTTAAGATTATTACCTCGTCTTCAGGTAACTCATTTTGAACTATAATAAAAGACATTATTGGTTTTATTTCAAACCAATTTGTGGATTATAGGATTAGATGAGGAATTTTGGAATATTAAAATGGTTTTAGAGGTGTTAATAAGTGGGACAGTTTAATGTCTTTTTATAGTGGAGGAGGAGTGACATTCTTGTGCATTTATAAAAATGGTTTTCCATACATGTTTTTCTCATATCAGGTGGCTCTGATAGTGGAACATATTTGACCCAATTGAGTATAGGGTAAAAATATGCACATAAAATGGATTTTGGAAAAGTTTTTAGGTCATTTTGGCTCTTAATTGTATGATTTACTCCCTTCTAAAACTTATTTTTCTCTTAATCATTGTAATTAATTTTAATTACATTGAATAATTATATTTTTCAAAAACATAGTTGACCATATTATAAAATATATATTTTAATGATTCAAAATATGGAATCAATTTTTTCAAATTCAAATCACATTAAGAGTATAAATGAATTTAAATTTAATCCCACAGATGGGACGACAAAGCGTGTAATTAAACGAAACATGTTCAAAAGATTGTGATGTTTTTATGTAAAATTTCAAACTGAAATTGATTCCAATGACTTAACATGGATAACTATATAATAAATTTATAAAATTAAACTATAAAAAAAACTAAAATATAATTTTTCATCATAAATAAATTAGATGAAAATCCATTTTTGAATTAAAACTCTGCAATTATCACTATTCATCAAAAAAATGAATCTTCTCAGAAAAAACCAAAAAATCATCCTAAGATATTTTTTATGTTCAACATTAAAAATTTAATTTACTTTTCATATATAAATTTTATAATATTACAAGATATTACATTTAATATATGTTCTCCATTAACATGTGGTAAATTATCTATTATAAAAATATACTTTTATATACGTAAAAGTTGGTTTGTTCTCATCTTATGCCAATAAAATAAATTTCATGAATATAAACAATATTTTATGGACTATATAAAATATAAATTTCACGAATATAATTCACTAACTATAATTAATTTAATATATTAAGACAAAACTCATTTGGAACCATAAAAAAATCATTTATAATCAATTGGTAAATATTTTCATTTTTAATTCATTGTTATCCATTTAATTCCTATTATATTTGTATAGAACACATATTTTAAAAAGTTAGTAAACACTATTCATAACATATAAATTAATAGATAGGTTATATCTTATTATATTAAATTATAAAGTTTTAATAATATATTTTAGTTCGTTAAATATCAGTTTAGCGTATAAGGAAACCCATAAAAAAAGTCAATGTTACATGTGAAACATGATAAATCAGTGTTTATTGTATTGTAATATATATTCTATATTGAATTTATTTAAAATATTAACAAAATTATAAATTCTCATGATATTATATTCCCTTAAGTTCTTGGTGTTGTGTGTCATACACGCTATGAGATTTAAGGTTCTTATTTTAGAATTTTGGGGCATTACATTCTCCCCACCTTAATTAAATTGATCCCGTTAAATTTAAACATAAACATGGTAATAAATTTTTTAATATTTCATATAATTATATAAAACATCATGAGAATTGATAGTAAAACATCCTCTAGATAAGATAGAATGGGAAGTACAAAGGTCACACATACTAACATATAACAATGTTTTTAAGTAAGAGAACATGAGTGGAATGTAGAGATATTTAAAAGGAGGAAAGAATAAATAATTATAGGGAGTTATTTTGTCCATTTATCACAAAAAAATGATCAATTGAAAATTGAGGTATTCAAAGCTGTAAATCTTTTGATGATCTAGAATACCATCAATTCAAAAAAAATTAAGTTATTATGGAAATTTTTTTTTGTTATGGATCATTTTTTTAATAATGAGTAATTATTTTACTACCTCATAGTATAAAGAAATATAATAACATGATATATTTTTATAAAAAAAATCTTCCTTTGGTTTTGATTCAATCAATTTCTAGTTCATCCAAAAACTAACATTGATGCCTTAAGAACTAAAATACACTTTTAACTGATCATTAGGACTATAATAGGGTGACTAGTATTAATATTTTTCTCTAAATATTATCCAAATATAATATGGTTAATATATTAATCTATAAACCCAAAAATTAAAAATACTAGTTTATCATAAGTAATAATTCATCAAATTGTTCAACTAAAAACAATGACATAAAAACCAGGACATTATGTAGCTCTATAGTTGTTATTAAACCCTAATCGTGCATCAATCATCCTTGGAATTTTCAGATATGATGGTTTTTTCAATCAATATATTGTTTTTCCATTTCTAAAACCATATTGATATAATTTCAAAAACCATTATTTTATAAATCCTTGAAATTTAACGAATTAATAACCTTTTATCTATGGATTTCATTACAATATAATTTTTTTTCAAAACCTAATAATCTTATTTGAATATTATTAATATTTAAATATTGATAATTATAACAGAAAAGGTTATCAATAACATCAAACTCATATCTCTAATATATAAGGTATTTATTCCTCAAATTGGTTTTCCACTAGAACATATAATTCCCATAATGTTTTTAAAAATGTCCTTAGTCTTGGTAGACTCTAATTTTATAAAAACCAAAAGATATTTTTAGGACATAGAATTTATGATAAACTATAATCTCATAATCCCATAATCATATTAATGACTCTTATGTTAATGAATATATATGTTTTTATAAAATATTAAAAATTCCATAGATGTTTCACGATTCATATAACTACACTATTATTTGTAAAAACATTTTTAAAATTTAATTTTATAATCTTAGTAATTACATAAGCCATTATATTTAAAAATAATAATTCCACGGTTTAATGTTAAAAATATGTAATTCATTTTCATTATCTATTAAAATCAATCATAATGTTTTGTTACTAAAATTTCAATTATCCTAAACATGTCCCCTTGGAGGGTCAAAACATGATCTCTGATAGGATTGTTTTCATGATATAGGTTACGATTGAGTCATGTCCTTTGTACATTTTCAAATTGGTTACCCCTAGGTACATATGTAAAAGAACCATGCCCATTTTTTGTATCTAGGTAGAGATTTATTGTTTTAAAACACACATAATCAATATCTATACAAAAAATTACAATGTTCTTCTATACATATAAAAAAATTCTACCATATGTTTTTGTACTCTAATATATTATTTCTTATATCTAGTGCATGTGGTTTATAAAAAGGATTCTCTAATGAAAACTGTGCAGACTCGACCCCAAAATTCCAGGTCCATTGTCTATTACCATTAAATTAGCATAGTATAAATGTAAATTGTTTCACAAAGGACCAATAGTTTAGTATTCTTGGTATACTATACACATTCCCAATGCAAAATTAGAACATAAGTTTTTTTATTCTTGGATAAATTTTTTCCATCTAGAATATCCTTGAATATATTTCTTAGAACACTTTTTTGGATTCCTTAGCAAGGAAGAAAAATAAGGGTGAGAAACAATGTTCAATAATGGTTAATTTGATTAGAATAAATGATGAATCATTGAGAATAATAAATATAGGAAGGAAAATAATTAATAACACATTCTATATAACCAATAATTGTAAAGGAATTGAGTATATAATATGGAACTGAAATAAATTGAAGAAATACTCCCATTAATCAATAAACTTAGAATGAAATTCAACAGTATAATTTTTCATAGTGAAAGTCTCATGTATAATAAATGTTGAATCAAAATGAAATAAATTCATAATTATTAAACATCTTGTATTATTTAGATAAAAACCTCTTCTATCAAGATCTATCCAAATATTTTGAAACTATAGTTATAAACATATTTTTTCACAACTAATTTGTTTCATCAGAATCTTTTGACGCATCATTGGGTTATAGAATGATCAGTCCCTAACTGCCAATGCATGACAAAATCATTCCTTATATCATGTAATCGATTTAATTAATAAAATATTTTCCATATCAAATATCCATATAGTGGAACGAATACAGATTTATGAATATTTCCCCAAAAAATCAAATAACTATTGAAGTAAAAATTTAATGTAAAAAATATATACGATTTAGTAAATAAACTTATCCATGCTAAATTATTTGGATAATTAGGGGAAATTCAATGTCTTGTGATTATTGGAAATTTAATATTTCAAGGGGACTAACAAAGGAATCAAGCATGTGATTATCAACACTATAATTTTCCAAATAAATCATGAACCATATAGAAAATGAATAATAATGGTATTAACACATCATATCTCAATTGGTTTAAAAATGAATGTTTCTGGTCATTGATGAATGGAATTAAAAATATATTTTTTTAAAACATTATTGAGGAAATTTTTTTTTTATATTAAAAAAAATTAAAACTTATTCAAAAATCACTTTTAAAAAAATTAATTTAAAAACTGAACATTTAAACTTACAAAATAAGCATTAATGAAATTAATAAGGCTAAATCCACACATGTCATACAAGCTAAAAATAACATTCATTTTTCATGGTAAAAATGTTATCAAAATTACTTTTTCAAAAAGTGATAAAAATGTTCCATTGAAATCAATTGTAAAATACAAAATGAGTAATCATTTCATTCAAAATAATTATTAAAACATTTACAAAATTTAAAAAATTCATTCATTAAAACATTTTTTAAAAGAAAATAGGTTCGCTCACTAAAGAGAAAAATGAAATCTTGTTTTCATAGAAACATTTCCTAAAACATGTTGAGTACCAGTGAGAGATAAAATGGTATTATCACTTGTATAATTTAATTAATAAACATAGGAGAATAAAATTATAGGTTTAATTAACAAATTACCCATTAAACATCTCTGATAGAAATTCATGTGGGTAAATCCTCAAAAAAATGTGATTGTGAATTAAAAACTTGAAAATATAATAACATTGATGATTGCATAAATCAGTAAATAGATTATTAATATCAAATATAAATCAACATAAAAAAATTTAAATACAAAAATTTATTTTAAGAAGTTATTACACACATAATAATATAATATTAATGACAATGAGGATGTAATATAACTCAATGAAAATAAATTGGGTTATGGAATATTTTTCCGTATAGTATTTCTTAATTAAAATCCCCTTAGATAAACTAATTAAACTTTAAACACAAAATATCATGAATAATGAATTTTTCAGTATATTTCATTTCAAATGGGTATTATTTACATCATATATAATAAATAAGTTGCACAACAATAATATACGTATCATAGTGTGGAAATTGACATGATGTCCATTACTACCTAGTGACATTTGAATTAAAATCACCATAAATGAAATTATTTCAAATGACACTATAAATACCATGACATATAGTTTATTAATGATATAAAATGAAATAGGGTAAATATATACACCACAAAAAATAATTTATAGATGTAAATTGTGTATGCCTCATAGAAAGAAAAAAAATAGACAATAATCCCTTTCCTTGAGTTTCATTTTCGGTGAAAGTCCTTTAACCTCATATATAATGGTTTTGAAAATTTTACTAACTTCTTATAGAAGCATACTCATATTTATAATTTATAATATTTATTATTATAATATCTGATTATATGATTGTTAATAATCATTGATTCTTTTCAATATTATATGGGTATATTTTTTAGTTTATCATTTAAGTTTTGACTTGTTATTTTTTTTATAGTGATCAGGATTTAATAATCTCCATGATTTAAACCATTATTAAATTATCATATATATTTATTATATATTTATTTATAATAATCCATAATTTTTTTATTGAGAAAATGAATTGCGGCCTTCATGGAGATAGTAGGTCGTACGTACACATGAACACTACTTCAATTTCAATGTCATATTTAAAAGAACGAAAACTAAATGATATATATATATATATAATATTTATGTTATCATATTTATATCATATATTTAACCCAAATGTACTAAAACCATATTTTATATGTTCCATGTATAGCGTGAACGAATCACATCACTTTGTGGAGGCTGTAGTCCAAACATCCATAAATGATGCTATCTTATTTACACAAAATGGAAATTATAATGGAATGTTTTATAAAAAAATTCAGAATCACAAAGACATAATAAAAATTATATATATCATATATAAATTTTATTTCTATCATAATTCACAACCATGAGAGGTGGTAAAGGAAAAAATGAACGACATCGTTTCACAAGGCGATAGTTCACTGTAACGAATCAGTATGTTCATTACCGAATTGACAGAAGTGCGTGTATGTGTAGGAAAAAAACCTTATTATTAAAATATATCATAATATTTTATATACACATGTTGTTATATAAACATGTAACAATAAGGGTTTAGGGGTATTTGAATGAAATAAAATGAAAATCATTGTTGAATAATGTTAACTCATTTTCGAGTAACTCGTTTTTGTTTGTACGAAAATAATACCTTTGTTTGATTTATTATAAATTTTATGCTTCTATAAATATGGAATGGATGTTGTGCGAATATTTGGTTTAATTATGGGAGATAAAAATAGATTTACATGTCTAAAAAAATTTGATTGTATAATGGCTTTTTATAGTGGAGGATGAGTGGCATTCATGTAAATTTTTGAAAATGGAACACAACCCACATTTTTCTAATGTCAAAATGTTCTAGCAATTGACTAAATAAAAATAAAATGCTGGTTACAGTATAAATATTAAAATATAATTTATTTTCCAAAAATTTATATATACTTTAGATCTTTTGATTAAGGTTTAGTCCCATGTTAAACTAATTTTTATCTTAATCAATGTAATTAATTTTATTAACATTCAATAATAAATTTTGAAAAAAATCATTCAATTATAAATTTTAAATTATTATAAATCCAAATATAAAAAAAATATTTCCATGTTACAATCATATAAGTGGTAGAATTTAATTTGAATTTATTACTATTGATAGGAAAATATTTCATGTTTTTAAATTGAAAATGTTCCGATGATTGAGTTGTTTTTACATATAGTCTCGAAATAAAACCTATTCGAATGTAATAAATTTGATTAATTTATATAAAATTTATCTAATTAAACTTTAAATATAATAAAAAAAATAATATATCCAATTTATAAATTAGATGAAGAGGTGAATTCGAATTAAAAGTCAATAATTTTCATTGTTCGTCAAGAAATGATTTATCTCAAAAAATAACTATAATTCTCCATAAGCTAATTTTTATGATCCAATTTATAAAATGAGGTTTATTTTTACATACTAAATTTTTGAATGTTCCAAAAAATTTATTTAAAAAAAGTTCATCTTTGAAACTTGGTAAAAATGCCTTTTTAAAAATATATGTTTTTATTCATAAAATTAAGTATGTTCTCATATTATGCATATAAAATAAATTGGGTGAATATCCAAAAAAAATTATTTAGTATATAACATATATATTTAATTTATATCATAAACAATCTGTAATTAATTTAATATATTAATAATATAGTTCATTTTGTAGCATAAATAAATTCCATATATTAAATTTGTTTATATTTTCAATTATAATTAATTAATAACCACTGAATTCATATTATTTTTTATATACCTTATATCTTAATAATAAAGATAATACGATTCATAACCAATAATTTAATGGAATTCTTATATGTTATTATATTAAATAATAATGTTTCAATAATAATATTTTTCTTCAGTAAAACTCTATCTTTCGTGTAATGCAAGTCATCGAAGAAAGTTGTTGTTGCATTTTATATTAGATGACATGGTGTTTCATATATTGAAAGTAATATCATTGATTGAATTTATTGAAAATAGTAATTATGTTGTAATGTCACAAGATATTATAATCCTTAATATGGTTGGTATTGAATGTCATACACACTATCAAATATAATGTTTTGTTCTTTAAATTTTGGGGCATTTACCATGTTCTTTATAGTGTGATTTTTCCTCACTCACAAGAACCATGAGAATATTCCCAGGAGGTCACCCATCTCCAAGAAAATAATTTTTAACTTTGGATTTCTAATCAGGTAGTCTCTGGAAAAAAAAGGTCCACCATTTGGACGTGATTCATATTATTAAGTCTTTTAAACCATTATCATTATGGGGTGTCATAAGAACGATACAAGGGGTAATTAATATAAAAGGTTTGGTTAATAATTGAATCATTCATCAAAATGATAAATAGGGAGTGGACCTAACAGTTCAAAATTTTATAAACACTCACGGGGGATATTCTTTGGTTAATCTAATTCTATTTACAAACTGGTATAAAAGATAAAATACGTATTTTAAAGAATTATGTTAGACAAACTTATAAAAAATTACCATGGATAACCAAGGATTTTAGAAAGTCAGTAACTACTTTATCCAAAAGTATCAAATGTTAAAAAAGGAATCATAAGGGGAGAAATATAAAGATTTATGTTTTTATGTACATATTTTAGATATTATCATAACCATTTTTTTGTTTTTTTATATGATTCAAATAAGATAAATAAAACAATGTTGAGAACAGTATGTACCTAGAAACCACTATATCTTAAACCAAAAGGGTTCATATTTAAATGGTTTAGAATTTTATTAAATTTGATTTACGGTAGAAAAATTGAATTTCTTAGTCTTACCTATTGTGGTGAGGTTTATATCATATCAGAAATAAATTATTTATACTCTTATAGTTTTCATTTAGTGAATTGATATTTATCGATTTCATTTTGGTATACTCTAAATGGTATTTAAGATTATATAAAACATATAAGTATTATTCTTTAGTAGATATTCTTTACAGGTTTAGAACCCTGTATTAAATTTTATCAATATTCTCATAATGTAATTTTATAACATGGTTATATTTTGTGGATAGAAATTAGAGAACACAATATTTATGGATGGATAACCATTTTGTATAAAATACTCATAATTTTCGTGTAATAAAGTGTGGTTTGATTTTAATGATGTAAATTAGATAATAATTTGTAACATTGGGATTGCTAATTTATTCATGACATTTTTAGAGAAGTTCATCTCATTTTTGGGAATATGACATATAATGACTATTGTGTGACCTTCAAAAATAGTGGACATTACCATCTGAGGGTTAGAGATAATGTTAATTTTGGAGCAATATATAATCTCATTGTGGTTTAATATCATTGAAATTCAAATATTTTTACATAATGTTATGTTA
Source organism: Viscum album (assembly GCA_963277665.1). Lineage (NCBI taxonomy): Eukaryota > Viridiplantae > Streptophyta > Magnoliopsida > Santalales > Viscaceae > Viscum > Viscum album. Next base: position 1,115,366,789 of record OY728129.1, read on the forward strand.
CTGAGAGTATATGATTTAGGTATATATATACCTGGGAATGATATTTTAGGAATGTATAATGTTGTTTGAGTAAGGATAAGATAGATTTTAAGATAATATATTTCAATGATTATTGGTCTTATAATATTTTAAGAAAATTCATTATAACTTTGGATCTCTATTCTAAGGACTGGGTTAATAAGTTTGAGATAACCAATCTCAAAGTAACAAGGGTTAAACTAATAATGATATATGTTAAATTGGGATTTATGTTGGTTAAACCAAGTCAAATTAAAGTTGAGATATATGAATTATATGATAATATGATATTATTATTGAGTTATAAATCTTGAGGTTAAAGTTTTATGTGTTTATTTATAATAATTAACTTATAAATATCAGCACTCATAATAGCTCTTTTTGATTTAATAATTCATGGAACCTTATGGAACCATGGGTGTGAGGGACAATGTAGTGATTTCCACAATGAACAACCCTTAAAAATGGAAGATGGGGTGATAATACATATTATTATACCCAAAATAACTATCATGAAATATGATTAACAATGTGAAGCCATTCAATGTCCCAAACACATCAATTAATAGATGGATAATGTCTCCTGAAAGGTCAAGTGATAATGATGAAAATCGAAATAAGATTAAATCTACCATTTTTATAAAATATGGGAAGAAGCAATGAGAAAATCTTAATAAATCAACAGATATGTGGAATTATAGATTATTAGAATTTTATTAGACACACATGTGAAATTGAAAGATAGAAGCTATAAAAAACATGTTACATTAATTGAACGAGTGTTGCTGATTATATGAATCAATGTTATAATTCATGGTTTAATTAGGGTTATTTTCACCAATAACCATGTGGAAATAGAAAATCCAATTAAAAAACTACAAATAAATCATATAGTGTGTTTTCATTCTTTTTTACCTAAAGTCCAATTTCATGTATGTTTTCTCAAAATACTAGATGTTAATTATAAATAAAAACAATTAATGGTATGATTATTATATAAAATTTTTTATGTTTTTTGGGAAGTTATTCCTTATGGATCTATATCAAAATACCTTATAATTATTTTATATTAATTTTGTAATGGGTTATCTCCATTTATAAAAAACATATAATAATTTTTCGTATATATTATTCTCATTCAAAATCCACTATTAATCCATGATCATATAGTTGTGTATAGTTAATTAGGAGTTCCTTATAGAAATTACTATTATATTAGGAGTCAAATTTAAAGGATGAAACTTATTTAATGGGAGGATAATGTAACACCCTAAAATTATAATATATGTCAAAATTTAAATCATTCATTTTGTTGATAGCTTAAACCTAAAAAATCAAGATATATTTAGATAAAATGAAAATATTTAAGTACAAACATAAAATCCTAGTCATTTAATTATAGATAATGAATATTATTAACCCATTTATTAATTTCATGAACATATAATATAAAGGCTATTTTTAATATGAATGTAATTTTATTATTTTAACAAAAATGACCAATAAAATTATTTAATGTTTAAAACATATTTTTTCTAAAAACTAACTATTATATGATACAAATTTATATTTAAAAAAAATATAATTAAAGATAATTTTTTTTATATTAATAATTTTTTATTCCAATTTAGTTGGTAATTTAATTGAAAAAATAATAATGAAATTAATATTTTAAAATGTCAACTTCTAAAAAAATAATTTTCCTTTTCTTTTAGAATTTTATTAAAAAGTAGAATTTATAGTTTTTTAAGATTATATAAATAAAATTTATGTTTATTTTTTAATTCATCATATAAAAATATTCTTATTTTTATTTTTTGAGTTTTTTTAAAGATCAATTTTTAGTCGAAAAATTTGGTTATCACAAATTAACATTTTGTAGGACTTTTACGTAGTTTAAAAATAACCTATAATTATATAAATCCTTCTAGATAATAAAATATTAATTTTATTAATAAAATTATTATATTTAAAATATTATTAGAAATAATAAATCCTATAAAAAACTATTTTATAATTATTTAAAATGTTACATTAATATAAAGATTATTTTCAATATTTTCACAGAATCTATTATTTTTCAATGTATATTTAGTTTTTTCATTTTTTATAATACTTAAATCTTTTATTTTTTTATAATAAATCAATATAATTCAGTAAAATCAGTTCTGAATATAATTTTATCTTATTTATGACTTTGTATCATAAAAACATTATTTCACTAAAAACATCTTTACGTCATGGTGTGTGTTTAGTTAAATGGTAACCATTCACATAAATAGAAATTTTACTTGATAAATTATTTTCAAATATTAAATTACAGAAATAATCTTATTTTAAAATTTATGTGGTAATCTTTTTCATTAAAAATAAATAATAAAGTAAGAAACTAATTACCAAGGTAAAAGTAAATTTGGGTAAAATACAATAAGTTAAAACAAGAATCCATAAAACACTCCAACATGTATAAAAATAAGTTTTTGAGGTGTTTTTTCACACAAAATCAATTTAATCTCTGGTTTTTTTACATATTTGGAATTTTTCACATGAATATAATCTGTACATTATTGCAAATGTAATGGTAACTCTCAAAAATACCCTTCCCTTCACTTATAAAAATATATCATATTAACCAATTCAAGATGAACTATTCCATAGAATTAAATATTTAAAATAAGAAAATTTTGTTTTCCTATAGCCTTCCATTAATTTAAAAGAATTTGGTCACTATTATTTAGCATAAGGACGTGATTTTCCAATGTATTTCCAAGGAAAAGTCTGATCCACAACATGATTATTATCAATTACTTATATTTTCTCTAAAATCATATTATTTAAACATTATTATGTCCAAACTAATAAAATGATATTAGTATCATTTATATGGTTTAATTTTCTTATAATAATGGTATTATAGTTGTTTATTGATATACCCCATCCATTAAGAAAAACAAAATTTGTGTTCATACATTGTGCGGAGGACCGCCTCCATGATGTTACATGTTTCATTTTCCACAAAACCATAAAATTTTGTAAATAATGATCGTATTAAAGAATAAATATTATTTTCATGATATTATTAAGGTTATAGTGTGAAATATCTATGAACCTATTAATTATGTGATCAACAAACGATCATTATTAATTTAGTCGATTAAAATAATCATACTAAGAGGGTAATATTTTTTTCCAAATTATTTAATACTTACCAATCGATTATTTATTTTCTAAAAAATTAAAATTATGGAATATCAATCTATAAAAAAACATTATGCTTCTTTGATAATTATATGACAACAGAACCACCACATAATCATTCACTAAACCAGGGTATGTTTATGTTTGGGGTGGTTTACCCACCTAATATAACAATAATATGAATTTATATCACGAATGGATGTGGGAACATAATTAATGATATAATATGTGGTTAAGTTTTAAATATTTATTATTTTGGTTATACAGATTCCATATCGATATTTAATTCATTTGTAAAGAAAACACACTTTTATATGTAAGAATCATCGATACATACATTTTATCTATTTCACCTTTAAGGATAATGACTAAGACACTAATAAAAGGATTTTGAAACATCATAAATAATTCTTAATCTACCCTAATAATAATTTTAATTGAAAATTTATGATATTCATGGAAATAATAATAAACTCAAACATCACTATTATAAAACAAGTAGAAATGATCAGAACTATAACCACTTGATGAGGAAAATCGATAGAATTAATATAAATTATAACTGTCCAAAAATAGAATAAATGAAAATTATTATTAAGGTTATTAATTATGTTATTAATATAGATATGTTTTTATACATGAGATTTATATTTATTTGAGGATGTGGGAAATAAAAAGTAAGAGTATTTCATCTCAAATCCCTCGCATTGAGATATATTTGGTATTATTTATATAATTTCATTTTTTGTGTATATACTACCTATTTGTCATATATTATCATTAATTATATCTTAATTGGGATATTTTATACTCAATTTCAAAAAACATACTTCATTGAGTTTTGATTAAAATGTCCCTCATGATTTATAGGTTTTTTCATAAATTATAACTCATTGAAAAATGTTACATGTAGCACACCATGTTATTTTTTTATGATGTTCTATTGATTTACTATCTCACTAATTTTTTATAATTTATTTCCTTACAGTTCTTGGGATTGAAAATCTAAATCATGTAACCTTATTCAAGTTGTTATTGATTTAATTTTTCCCCTAGTAGTGATGATTTTTTAGCTCAATTACCATTCATTGAGTAGTGACAATTCTTTGAAATTATTTCATATAAATAGGTTATATTTTCCCCTTTGATTGGGTGATATTGTGGTTTATCATTTTTTGGGGAACATACATTCCTTCAACAAAAATCCTTGTACAGAACTTTATCACTGTGTGGGATTTGTTCTTTTGAAACCATTTACTTTCTTTCTCTGGATGGTTTATGATCATGTCATTTATGTATTGATTTGTCATATAAACTATAATCTATATGGTGTGAACATCATATTTTACGTAATTCATATATGATGATTTTAACCTAGAAATATTTTTATTATATTTACATGAGTAAAATAATTAGCAATGTGTATGATGTTATTCTAATATGGATGATCATTGGAAAGTTGATTATCATTAATTCGACCATAAACCTTCTATCTATGGATGCGTTATGATAATCATATCCATTTTATTGATATGGGAAAATTATTTACATTCATTATTATTATTTAATTCTAATTAACTTTTATTATGTATTGATATTTTTAGTCCTCATTCTTTGGAGAGTCAGGATTTATTCAATAGAAGCTTACTCCAAAAATGGTATGAATTGTATTGGTGACTCTTATGGTGAATACATTGGACATAATAAAGTGATGGGTGGGGTTTATGATTACATATTCCCTTGATTCGTCAACAAGTCCCATGATATAAAATAATTTTGGTAGTTTGATTTCTTCCTTTCTATTTGAATAGGATGTCTTCATTACGGCCTCAATGATATGTAAAGTGTATAATCAAAAGGAATTAACTGCACATTTTTTATGTAAAATATTATTCATTCCATTAGTTTGAGATTGGTATTATTGATATCCATGTTTTTTTATTTATTTTCATGGATATAATATTCTCCCAATTTCATGTTGTTTATAGCTTGATGTTGTTTAACTATTCATGACATGATATATACGACATGTCTATTACATGATTGATTTAGTTACATATTTCAATTTTAATTGTTTTATATCAACCCTTCCTATATTACCATTTCCCTATATTATGAATAAAAGGGATACATGTGACACGTTCAGAAGGGTAACACATGTGAATGAATTTATAAGGGATGTTGAATACACAATATAGATAAAGATATTTTGAATATATAATTAAAAAATCATATTGGATATAAATAACATGGTATTTTTTAGTTTATGATGTTTCCTAATTATATAGAGCCATAACCTAAAAATATCTATTTAATATAATAGATTAAATAATTTTTATTCATTATGTAATTATTGATGGTTATATCCAGGAATTTAATATAAATACTCCAACCCCATTATCCCAAAGTCAGTGGTTTCATTACTATAATGGCATAAGATATAAAAATCACATCCCAAATTACTTACTTGTTTTTAAGTCCTGGTAAATTATATAAATACATGAATCTCAAATTACATTTGAAATATAATAAAATGCATAGTGGAAAAAATATTTTTCTTACTTGATCAATTTTATGGATTCGTTATTTATTTCATAAGAAAGGTAAAAAATAATGGGTGAATACAAATTCTTAGTAAGCATTATATATTTTGGGTCTATAATGATTAATTAAGGACCTATAAATATGAAAAGTTAATTAACTAAATATACATAACATTTAATCAATAACATGATCTAGAATAATAATATTGAAGGAATAAATGGTTATAAAATAGTTCCATATAACGAATCACTTGATCTTAAAACTTATACATTAATGTCATAATTATTCAAATAATCACATTGAAAAGAATAACTAATCTCATAATTATGTAATGAATAATATATTACATCATAAACATACAATCATGACCTTGTGAAAAGACATATTTCACAAATGGGTAACTCCTCAACTGAATGCCCAATCTAGTTTTTTCTCATGAGACCTACCAATTATTATAGGGGCTATAGTATCCCCACACGTCACATACTATGTCCAATTCATTCCTTATATGAAAGGGGAAAATAACAACTCATTATATAATCAAAATAAACATTCATATTGAATAATAAAATACATGATGATAATATTTCAACCAATAAAAATTATTGTAAAACATATATATAATGAATAAGGATTGTATTATTACAACATATCTTCAATATAGTATATATAACATGATTGTTTGTATTGTTGATAACATAAATTTAATAGAAAGATCATTATAATTATTATTAAGGAAAATACACTTCTCAATTTGAAGATCACTTTTAAAATAAGAAATTATAGAATACGAGGAAAATATTTTTCTTTTAAAATATCCTTATAAACATTTAAAGGAAGAATAAAAGCAATGGGATGTCATTCGGGTGGGAAATTTCATTCATACCGAGTACCTTACAGAAAATATTCCTTTAACATTTTTTGTAATAAAATCCAAGAAGAACATCATTTGGAAAATGATTGGAATATTAATTTTAAAACATATATTAATGGTAAAAAATGTCTAAATATTTCTTTACTAAATAATTGTAGAATACTAAAAAAAATGAAAACCTTTTAGATAAAATGGACATAATAAGATAAAATCGTTACTAAATACAAAATATAGATTTTTTCCATTAAAATATTTTTTTATGTATTGATTATGTCAAATGGGAAAAGGAAAAGGAAACTCATAATTATATAAAATAAATATAGGAGGATAAAATATAATGATTTAGTGATTGATGTATAAGATAATTCCCCCAGTGGACACTTAATTATAAACAGTCCTAAATAATGATGAGACATTAATGTAAACCATTACCAGTATAGAAGCTTTCTAATAATAACCCCCATGAAATAAATAAATTAAAATTAAACATTATATAAAATGAATTTAAATAGATTTATGATATAAAAAAGCAATAGGGTATTGTGTACATCGCATAAAATAATATAGGCGTATATCATAACATATGTCCAAAAGAAACTAATTTCTGGTGAAGATGACTTACAATGATCATAATGCTAATGTAGAAAAAATCATTCAATTAATTATGTGTATCAATTATATAGTTCGATAAAAAATTGAAATACAATATAAAATAATTAAAATCCACTACACTCATAACCTTATAATATCAAATAAAATGAATAAGTAATACAACCCAATGAAAAGAAATTGATTTATGAAACCCCTTACCACTTGGTAACATCTACGTAAAATAACATTGAATTAAATACTTTGAGATATAACTTAAAATATCATTATTTATTAATTATTTATTATATTTCATATAAATGGTATTATTTTCACTATATAAAATAAATTGGTTTATAACATTCGAATATGCCTCAATAAAAGGAAATTGAGACAAAATCACATACATCATGTCTGAATCCTTATGTATTTTGTTAATATACATGAATAATAAACTCATATTAAATATGTAAATTCTTAAGAACCATTTCAATGTTTATTATTTATTTTATTATATTCATTATCATGTTATATAAAAATACTTAATCAATGAACATCACATCAGATGTTCTAAAGATGTTGAGTTCATATATCCTTAATGACTATGATAAGATGAATATTGTAAAATAGGTCATTGTTCCCTAATATATAGGGTAATTATAATGTAAAATTATACATTTTATACATATATTATTTATTTTAAACAAACCATGAAATATGTTTAGGAAAAATGAACTACGTTAAAATTATTGAGACGGTAAGTCATAAATGAACATGAGTAACATTTTAATTTTTCAATTATCATAAGGGAAAGAAGGTATAAATTATTTCATATTTATAGAATTTTTATTATATTATAAATATAATTTTAATAATTTTAATATACTTATATATATTATCTATGTGATTTGGTTATAAATAAGGAATCATATCGCTTCATGAGGTGGTAATCCACATGTATATACAAACAACATTATTATTTTTCAGTGAACGGAAAGGTAAGAATTAAAATCATATATAATTATTTAATAAAAAACAAATTTCATGAAAATAATATATATTTACAGACATTAAATCAATAATTATATCCATCTGAGATAATTTTTTATGGAAAAAAATTGAATCAGTTCGTGAGGTGGTAGTTCGCCACACACACGATCGATGATTTCATTTCCCATTTGATGAAGAGGTGGTAGATATAGGTTATCAAATAAAAATAAAAATATCTCATTATATTTAACTTAATTTGGTTATTATATTATTATTACTAAGTCATTAATTATTGTGGGATGAGAATAAGTAAACAATAAAGAGCATAGTGAAGACAATTACATAAGATAAGATGAACCTTCTTTGGATCTATTATTAAGGACCCTATGGTAATTATATAGGGACAAAAATAGCTTTAAAACAAGGATAAGGATGATTAGTAGATATTTTGGATGTTTTGATTATATTTATATGTCTTCATAGGTCTAATAAGGTGAGAGTATGCCTTTTTATTTTATAATTGAGGAGGATGGCCATTTTTTTAAAAACCCAAAACAATTCAATAATAAGAATTCAATATCAAACAATGTGCCTCAAAAAGTAGTAATTAATTGAGGGTATGGAATTTAAAATTGGTATGTACCTTCACTACTAAAAATGAACATGTTTTAAGCATGTTATTCCCTTAAATTCTAAGTATAATCAATTTTACCATTTTAGTTTGCACTATCGTAGGTAGTTGTTTTTACTTTGGTAAAATATCAATTAACACTAAAAATAATGTGATACTTATTATATAATTTGGGAAAGAATAATTATAAATATTAAATTAAATTTATTAAATAGAAATATTTAATGTTTTTAAAATTAAATTTAACAAAAGCACATGCAACACACAAAACCTAGTTTTAACTTTAACTATAGTACTTATGTTTTAATAATTTTATTATTCATTATGAAAATAATTTAATTTCAAAATTTTTATAGAAATTAATAATTTTTTTCAAAAATCTTTTCTTTTTAAAAAAATCAATTCATATAATTTTCATAATTTATTTAAAATCAAAAACACAAAAGCGAAAAAAGGCAGTTATTCCAAGAAAATATCTTCTTATGAATAAAAAAATTTTATATCAAATTTAAGAATAAAATTTATTATATTGGTCTGAATGGGATTAGTAATAATATTATATAACAAATTATACTTTTAAACCCATTTAATAAATCTATCTTTTCAAATTCATTAATCAAAGAGACAATTTTTAACAAAAAATAGTATTTTCTCTATCCAAATAAAAATTTGTATTTTTAGAAAAGTATCAAGAAATCACTCTAAGGTAATTTTTAAATGTTCATTTAAAATGTTTAGATAACTTTTAAAAATATAATTTCTTATAATATAAAATATTAATCTAAAATATGGGATCAAAATATGATAATGAAAATTTATAAAAGAATGATTTTTACCAATAAATTGGATTTATTATTTTCACATGCATAGAAAAATATAACAAGAATGATAAAACATTAATGAATATATAATATATAAATTTAATTATAATTATTCACTAATTGTAATTTATTAAATTTACTATGATGAAAACACGTTGTGAGCATAAAAATCGATTTTCATAAAATCATTTGTTTTACTTCCAAATGATTTATATTTTAGTTTATAATCAATTGATAAATAGTGAATTTATTTATTAAATGTTTAAAACATATACTTTACATAATTCATTTTGTCGTACTCAAACATCCAAATTTTTCATCCATGTTATTACATTATACTATATTATGGTTCATTTAGGCTTGGGGTTGCGTGTGTCATAAGTTGTCAAACAGATTAAATTTATTTTAAAATAAATATATTATAAAGTATTGGGGTGTAAGATTTTTTATTATTATCAATCTAAATGTGTCAATTATGTCTTTAAAGATCTGGATATAGGGGTGTGGGTCTAGGATATCACAATATCTATTCATTTAACATATTTATTTAGAATGATTTTTTTTAATAACGAATTTCATGCCGGGATGATTGTGTGTAAGATGGGTTTAGAAAGAAAAATTAAGACCTATACTATAAAGACCCGGAGTTTTATTAATAAAATTCAATTATTATAAATATTTTATAAAGTATAATCATTTAAAATTACTTATAGAACACAATAAAAACCTTATAAATGAAGAATGAGTGGAGTAAAAGGTATATCTAGTTGTTAAAGAACACATACCGATGAAAGAGTAACATGACCTTTTGTATAGAAATGTGTCCCTTAAAAATAGTAAACCTACCAAAGTAATAGTAACCTCACCAATGAAAGTATTAATAAATTTTTTACATCTTATATGTTACACTATGAAATAATTATATCAGAGCATAAGTAAATAAATTTTTTAAAAATTATTAAATAAGTATTTGCATTTTTGTAAGTCATGTATAATTTATTGCAACTCTATGATTAATTCTATAATTTATAAGAAAAGTTATTTTCATAAAATGAGTTCATAAATTCTTATTTTTATGACTTATGATCATAAGTTAATTTTATAAGACTTTTATTAATTTTTCAATCTTTTTAAAAAGATGTTTTAAATTTAAATGTTATATTTTTCAAGTAAATTTTGAATTTAATTAAAAATTAAATTTCACATATTTGGAAAATTATTTTAATAAAATGAAGTGAATTTATAAATTTTATATATAAAATAATGGTTGGGCATAATTATTGGCATTTTCTGAAATACTTGAAATCATGATGAATAGTAATGTAAGATAATTTTTTATAATTGCTAAAACCTAAATTTTTATGTCATGAGTGAGTAATGGACTATGTAAACATCAAGTGTATTTTACTAAAATTCACTATTTAATTTTTTTAATAATAAAGGATATTCATATCCTTAAGCCAATAATATTAAATTTATGATTAAAATAATGGGAAACCCCTCCTCTCCCCCGCTATAAATACCACCCATCCTTACATCTTCTCTTCACTCCTATAAAGACTTGTGACATGTCAAAATTATACTTAAATCTATCCATCATCCCTATACCATGTCAATAAGAACATGGTATATTGATATAAAAAATTCTGCTCCCCTAAAGAGGCTATCAAAAAAGATATATTCCAGAGGTAAATTCCTCTTTTCCTTTCTTTTATTTTCATTTGAGTTATTTTATTTCATTTTTTCCTCACCTCATTTCATCCAAATGATATGATAACTCCAATAACATACATATAATTTAATTTTTTTAATATAATGTAATAACTCATTGTAATATATCATTTACATTCCTTTTACAGTCGAAATGAAAACTCCATCCGAGATGTGATAATTTATCACATTCAAGGATGATGGGTTTTCAATTTCTTTTACCATCATAAATTATGGTAATGAAACCATTTTTATGGTTGAACCAGACTATAATATATATTTATTATTTATTATTTAATGTTTTATAATCTTTTTTTCACATGATATTAATTTATAAAACAATAATTGTTCGATATGACCAAAAACAGCCAATTAACCTAAATGGTTATCATTAACATTTTTTATAATGATTCATCATCACTAAAAATAACCAAATGTATTTTATAACCATATAATATTATTTAGGTTTTCTAATAACATAAAAAATTAAATCTAGAAAACCATTCTTGTCTTACATGTTTATCCTTACATGTATATAAGTAAACCAATCATGAAAATTAAGGAAACAAATGCTCTTAAACAATGAAATTGAACCTCTTAACACATCAATAGGAAAATAAATGAACTTTATATGGTTATACTCAATAAATTTAATGAATAATATGTTCTGTAAATATTGATTAATTAATGTAATTTGGTTATCCAGGACATTAATATCTAGTGAACGACACCATCAGACTAAAGGTAAGGGATTCTACCCGAAACTCTATTTTTCCTTCAGGTTGATCTATCTTTATTTTCACCCAAATGATGTTTTTTTTTGTCTCAATGTAAATATTATAAATGATGTTTAAAATTTTAAAACTCATGTGTCAAAGTCAATTCATCATTATCTTTCTACTATATACATGTATTTAATTATTTCACTCAATACTTCGCGAGGAGAAAACATGTGTAAGGGGACTTCCCAAATTCTTACCCAATTTTAAGAGAAATTTTTAATCGATTTAATTCCAGAAATATTATTATAAAACCACTAATAATATTATTAAAGCCGTATTATTTCATGTATAGTTTTATATAAAATTCTATTCCTATTAAAATTTACATTCTCTTTAGTATTTTCATTAAAATGACTCTGAAATGCTTTAATTCTAAAATTTATTAAATACTATTATTTCATGTTCAAACTTCTTCTTTAATTTAATTACCATGATATATGATTATTTTTTATTAATGTCCTTGAATGTTTTAATTATGTTCTTTCATGGACACATGTATGATACGCACATTCATTAGGCTTTATGACTTGCTTATAATACCCATTTCCTTTCATTGGTACCCTTATGTTTTTGTATGATTAATTATGTATGATTATTTATGTGGAATGAATATTCCTAAACATGGTAATATGGGTTCACCTAGATAGAGCTCTAATTTATTTTTTAAATTTTAGTCTCATGAGATTTTATGTACAATAGTCCAGGTGGATATCCTTGACTTGTGATATCATGTGCAACAGTCTTGATGGTTAACCTTGTCTTGTGCTCCAGTATGTGAAACGAACCTTGAATAATGCTAAAGTATTGTTTAGTGTTTCTATAACATTATTATGACATCATTTTTATATGATCCCATGTTTTTTTTTGATTCTATATTTTCCTTTACATTTTAAATAATTATTTCATGCCTTCTAACCCATGTGCTAAAGATTTATTATTTTGTTTATTCCCTTAATGGTATTTTTATCTCATCCCATTGTTCATGTTATCTATAGGTTATATTAGGAATATTTATGATCACAATGGAATTTTGGAGCTCTTTATAGAGATTAAATAAAGAAATATTTTATTTAATCCCATGTTTTCAGTTTTATATAACTAGTCTCCCAAGATACTAAAAATTATGATCCTTTCCTTATAATATAATTTTCTATTATACATAAAATCACATAGTGATTTGTGTAAAAACACAAGGTCACTATTTTTGGTGTCATATAAATGTCTAGTTATTCATGGAGATTATTAAATGATACCTTTTAGCAATGATAATAAGTATAAGAAAAAATACCTAGATTTTGGTATGTATATAGTAAGTGGTTTATCATGAAAATGAATCCATGTATGGATATGAACAAGTGTATTTTGATATAGAACATATATATATATAGGGGTAAAACCTAAAAAAACTTCTTTGATCTAGACATGAACATGAACAAGTGAATTAAAATAGGCCTTTATACACTTCTATTTTGACCCTCCTGATGAATATTATTTGGTAAATTCATAAGCTTAGTACGTACCAATATTAAGGGAACAGAAAAACAAACTATAAGAATATATGTTAGGAAATAGATCACGGTTAACCTTGAATGAAACATATGTAATCACAAGTCATGATATAATTATCCTTTATGATTTATTATTTTATGTTTAATGTTTCATTTTTTACGATTATTAACTACGCATTCAACCCCCCTAATTGTACAATATTTTTCTTAGTTAATATTGGAAAATAGAATAACACGTGCAAACAATAAATGTGATAGGCAACATGACAATTTTCCAAATGATATGCCTGATATGATGGGAATGGGTACCCAAAACATTATGAAAGTACATTCTCAACTGGCTCATGTTATGAACAATAACTTGAATCATGTTGGAAAACCTCTTCATCCAAGGAATGTTCAAGTTGTCATTGAATACTTCATCCATAAATGTTATCCCATGTTTAGTATATCTTTTGATCCCCACCTAGCAGAACACTGGATTAACTCCATTGAAAATACATTTTATGCCTTTTATTTCTTCTAATAATAGAAATACATTTTGGCGATCTATAGTGTTAATGGGGAAGCTGATCACTAGTGGGAACTATTAAAAATATGATGTCCCAAAATTAAATTGATTCCATGGATTGGGATGAACTCAAGAACATGTTATTCAATAAAAAATTTCCTTGAACCCTCCGTATCAAGATGCAAAGAGAATTCCTCAGAATTAAGTAAAATGATGATTAGCCATCGGGTCATATGGAGATAACATCAAAAGGATTTCAAGATACACCTTCCGCTTTATCATGAACACTGAATGAAATATGTTTCTCTTATTTATGATACTAAATCCATGTCTATAAAGAGTGTGGGTGATTTGAGATATTGAAAGTTATGAGAAGATTTACTATTGTGCCCTTAAGGATGAAATGGATATTGACGACTCATAGTGGTCTCATGGGACCGGTGACAAAAAGAATAAAATGGTGTCTAATATGGGTGATTCAACAAATAAATCCCATGATGGAAAGAATATCAATCATACTAGATGTCAAAATTGTCGGAAGAAGCATCCTGGGAGCATTCTAAGGGGAACTAAGAATGTCTTCAAAAGTGAAAAAATGGGACATCTGGCGAAAAACTGCCTAATGGATTTGAATAATTCTACTAACATGGAAGGAGAAAGAATGTTTAAGATCAACCCTCAGCCTGTAGTGAAATTTTTCAACTTCAAGAAACATGTGAATTATGTGAACAATTTCCCTAAGACAATGTTTTTTGAAGGGAATCAACAACAAACTCCAAGACAACAATGGTGTTTTTATGTTATCACAACTGTTGAGGTCGATCTCGACAATGATGTTGTGACTTCTATGCTAGTAATTCATTAATCAATAATGAACATGCTATTGAATTAAGGTTCTATGAATTCTTTCGTATCTTGATATATTAGTCTAAGTATTAACACACTACCTCAAAATTTGGATATTGAGTTATCTGTGAGAACTGAAAATGGGGAAATTATTTCATCCATACTATATAACTCCTCCCTAGTTAGAGTTTCTGGACTGATCCTACCAAAAAATGTTATCGTACTTTATTTTGTGGAGTTTGATGTTTTCATGGGAATGGATTGACTATCTCTATAAAAATAAAACATTAATTGCCAGGAAAGATATATTTCTCTTCACATCTTAAAGAATCAGCCAACTCTTTACAAGTTTAAGAAGGAAGATGAATATCCATTAGTATCATTGTATCAAGTTTGTATATTACAACCTTATGTGAAATCATATCTTTGCTCAAATTATTGAGACAAAGGGGTTGGTACTTCTCTATGATATACCAATCGTGAGGGATAACACTAATGTATTACATGAAGAATTTCATGGCCCTTCTCCATATATATAGTTTGAGTTATCAATTGTACTTTTTTTTTATCTCTACCTATATAAAAGTCAATTAATATTATGGTCATCGTAGATTTTGAAGAGATGAAGAAGCTGTTACATGAGAATCTAGACAAGGGTATTTATGCGAGAGTGCTTCACATTGTAGAGTACCAATCCTCTTTCATCAGAAGATGGATGGTTCAATACACCTCTTCATTGATTATCATGAGCTAAATAAAATCATGATAAATAATAATTATCCCCTTCCTCAGATAGATGACTTGTTTGTTCAAATTTGTGGGGCTAGTTATTTCTCTAAGGTGGACCTTCAGTCAGGATATCACCAATTAAATATCAGGAAGGAATATATTCCAAAAAAATTATTTGGATCAAGATATGGACACTATGATTTCATAGTGATTCCATTCATACTCAATAATGGTTTAGAAATATACATGGATTTAATGAATAAAATCTTTATATATTATCTAATCAAAATTGAGATAGTCTATATCGATGATATTATGATATACTCCAAGATCATAGAGGAACATGAGGAGAAATGAAATATTGTGCCGATGACATTGTGAAGGGAGAAACATTATTAAAAGTACAGTAAAAGTGAGTATTGGATGGAGTAAGTATCATTATTGGGGCATGTTATCACTATAAAATGTATATATGTGGACCCTTCCAAGTCAAAGTCAATTGAAGAGGATCATAGGACAACATCTCCTATAATGATTCGCATCATTCTGGGTCTAGTCGGGTATTATTGACAATTTTTAAAGAAATTATTATGATTTTAAAACCCAATTACCAGGATAACACAAAAGTGAGTTATGTTTTACTGGACTCAATAATGTTAGTAAATCATTAAGGATCTCAAAAATATTCTTATCACTACACTTATAATACCACTCTCAAAAAGTAGAGAAATTTTTATGGGGTAAAATGATGCTTCAGAGAAATTTAAAGGATTTATACTAATTCAAAATGATATATTTTTAGCCAACACCTCAAGGAAGCAGAAAATAAATGAGAAATACTATTCTATGCATGATCTGGGGTTGGAGGTTGTGATATTTTTTTGAAAATTTGGTGGCATTGTATTTATAGAAGTAAGTGTGAGATATATACTTATCAAAATATTTTTAAATATATATTCACATAGAAGGAGCTTAATATGGTCCAAAGTAGATGGTTAGAACACATCATGGATTATGGCTCCTCAATCCACTACCATTATAGTAAGGCAAATAAGGTGGTCTATGCTCTATATAGATGAATCCTACATCATTATCAAAGATGAGAGATGAGAATGATACAATCTTCTTAGATTTTCCAAGGATAGACATGGGAATCATTAAGGTAAGAACATAATCAATCCTTTCTCATATGGATTATCAAACATCCCTCATAGATAAAATAAAAGATTCTCAAAGCAAATATGTGGAAATTATGAAAATAGTGGATGCTATTAGAAATGGTAAATTCATTAAGTTCGTGATTAATGATGAAGGGGTTATAACATTTGGGTCATGATTATTTGTATCATCCAATACATAGATAAAGAAATAAAATTGGAATATTACACATAGATCGACCTTCTCTATTCACCAAGGGAGCACAATGTTGTATTGAGAACTCCGAGAGAACTTTTTTTGGGACAATATGAGGAAGGAGATTCTTGAATATAAATCAAAGTTCAAGTTATATTAACAAGTGAAGGATAGAAGAAAAAATTATAAGGGGTTTATGTAACCACTATCCATACCAACATGGACATTGGATAACATTACCACAGACATTGTCATGGGACTTCCATGGACATCTAGAGGACACAATGGTATATGCACAATTGGGGATCATCTTACAAACAAAACTCACTTTATCACAAATTGAGAGGACTTACCATTGGATCTACATTCACAGATATATATCCAATAGGTGGTTATGATTCATGGATTACAATTATCTATTGTATCCCATAGAGATCTAAGATTCACCTCAATGTTCTAGAAAATCCTCCAACATGCTCTATAAACTGAATTGAACATCTGTACATACTATAATCCTAAAACTGATGGCCAATCTGAGAAAACTATTTAGATATTTGGAGACATGTTGGGATCTTGTTTTATGGACTTCAAAGGAGTATGGGAACAAAATATTCCACTAGTCAAATTCTATTACAACAAAAGTTTCCACTTCACCATCTGAATTTCACCATATAAATCCATTTATGGGAAAAGGTACATAACATTGTCATTCTGGGATGATGTCGGGGAGCATAAAATACTTGGACCTAAAATGGTCATAGATATCGTAGAGAAGTTTAAAACCATTCAGCTACACATAGAGGTAGTCCAATTCCGATAGAAGTGATATGGTGAAAATAGTCGACTAGACCTTGAGTTCAAAATTTGAGACTTTTTTTTTCTCCACATTTCTACATGGAAGATGGTTATTAGGAATGGGAGGAAAAGAAAGCTATGTCTTAGGTATATTGGCCCATTCAATATTATTAATTGTGTTGGAGGTGTGTCCTATCTAGTATAACTTCCTCCCACCATGTCTAAAGTACATGGCGTCTTCTATGAATCCCTCTTAAGTATTTACATACCAGATCCTTCACATGTAATATCCTTAGAGGTGGCACTGTTGAAGAATGATCTTTCTTATGAGGAGAGGAATCCATTTATAAAAAAAAGTCTAATCACCTGGTCAAAGTACTATGGTGGAACTATAAGTACAAAGAGACATCATTGGAACTAGAGGAATCCATTAAAGAAAAGTACCCACACCAGCTTATATCGTAGAATGTAAAACAAAATTTCATTAGAGAAATTTCATAAAGGGGGTAGAGTGTAACTATTCAATGTTTATCAATGAAATTCCCTTATTATAATTATTTCTTATAGTATAATAACATAAT
This sequence comes from Viscum album, assembly GCA_963277665.1. NCBI lineage: Eukaryota > Viridiplantae > Streptophyta > Magnoliopsida > Santalales > Viscaceae > Viscum > Viscum album. The sequence continues at coordinate 1,115,385,268 of OY728129.1, forward strand.
ATTACTTATATAACACACTAAAGAACGTAATAAATGAATAATGAGTGAAGTAAAATGTATCCATATAAGTTAAGGAACACATACTGATGAAATAGTAACATGACATTTAGATTAGTAATGTGACCCTTATGAATAGTAAATCGACCAATAAATATGTAACCCCACCAATGAAATTATAAATAAATTTTTTATATATTATATGTGGCACTATGATATAATTTTATCATAGTATAAGTAAATAATTCTTTTTAAATTATTAATTAAGTGTTGGAATATTTATAAGTCTTGTATTATTAATAAAAATTTTATAATTATATTCATAATTTAAAAGAAAATGTATTTTAATAAAATGAATTCATAAATTATTGTTTTTATGTCTTATGATCCTAAGACAATTTTATGATACCTTAATTAATTTTTCAAACTGTGAAAAAATAATTTAAAATTTTAACATTTGTATTCTTTATATAAATTGGGATTTTAATTAAAATTTAAATTTCGAATATTTAGAAAAATATTTTCTTAAAATGGAGTTCATTTTTAAATTCTACACATCAATAAATGGAGGGAGTGTATTTTTTGGTTTTTTTTAATGCTTGAATTTTTATGAAAAGTAAAATATAATAATTTACAATAAATTATTAAACCTACATTTCTGCATCATGCTTAAGATATGGATGATGTAAATTGAAATTAATTCAAACTAAGGTGTTCTATTTTATGTTTTTGGTCAAATTAATGAAGAAAATTTATAGTCTGGAGAATGAATATTAAACAAATGATCAAAATAATGGGAAACCCCTCTTCTCTTCTATTATAAATACCACTCCTCTTTAGCTCTTCTCTTTACTCCACTAAAAAATTGTTCTTTAAAAAAAATTAATCTCCAATCTCTCCCTCACCCCAATCCCATTTTCCACATCCCTTGGAATCTTCAACAGAATGAATTCTCTCCCCTAAAGAGGCTCTCGAGGAAGATATACTCAAGAGGTAAATTCCAATTTTCATTTCTTTATTTTTCTTTCATGTTCCTTTCTTTATTTTTATATCCTCACCTACTTTCATAAAAATTTTATGATAACTCAATTAAAATAAATGTATTTTAATGTTTTTATGAATATTTATTAATTCATCATCATCTATGTCTTCCCCTCCTATTATACTTTAAATGAGAACACCATCCAATATGAGTTAATTTATCACACTCATGAAAGATGGGTTTTCAATTTCTATTACCATATTGAATTATATTCATGAAGATATTTTGATAGTTGAACCTGAATATAATATATGTATTATATCTAATTTAAGGATATAGAAACATTTTTAAACATAATATTTATTTATAAATCTAAATGTGTTTGATGTGATCAAAAATCCCCAATTAACCAAAATAGTTATCATTAAAGATTATATAATGATTCATATTCACAAAAAATAACCAAATGAATTTTATAACCATGAAATTTTTGGTTTTTTTCAATAATAACGTACAACTTAATTTCTGGACAACCATTCTTATTTTTCATATGTATCCTTACATGTATATAAGTAAACCAATCATGAAAACCAAGGAATCAAACACTCCTAATCAATTAATTTGATCATCTTAAACCATCAAAAAGAACATTAATGAACTTAATAAGGTTATAATAAATCAATTACATGAAAAATAGTTTCTATATATATTAATTAATAAATGTAGTTTGGTTATCCTGGATATTAACATCAACTGAAGCACACCATTGGACTAAAGGTAAGGGATTCTACCTGAAGCTCCATAATTCATTCGGGTTCCTCTATTTTTCTTTTTACCAAATTAAATTATCTATTTATTTTATTAAAAAATTACAAATTTTGTGTAAATTCTCCATAATAATTTATCAAGGTCCATTCATAATTATCATTCAAGGATATACAATTTTCTATGTAGTTTCGTCCTTAATACTTCTTGATATGAAATCCCATTTAAGGGGACTTCTTAAATTATTTCCCAATTTCAAGAAGACTCCATAATCTGTTTTAATCCACCATTGGTTTTATAAAACCCTATTTATATTATGAAAACATTCATGGTTCACTTATGGTTTTATAGAAAATATTATTTTGTTTTCTATTTTAAAATCTCATTAGTATTTTCCTTAATACCGCACTAAAATGTTTTAATGATAAAATTTATTAAATACTCTTCTTATATGTTGTCAATTCTATTTGACATCACATACCATGTTATATGCTTATTTTCCCTAATGAATGTCCATGGATATTTTCGTTCCTTTTTTTCAAGAAAACTTTTATGACAATCCTAGTAATTACGCTTTATAATATGATTATAACATGAATTTCATTCCATTAGTACCCTTATGTATATTTAAAATTTATTATATATGATTATTTATGTGGAAAGCATAATAATGAACGTGTTAAGATGGGTGAATGTAGATAGTTCACTAATGAATTGGGTAAATATTAGTCTCATGTGGCGTTATGTGAAATGGTCTTGGTGGTTATCTATAACTCATGCTACCTTGTGAAATGGTCATAGTGGTAAACCCTGACTTGTGATCCTCTATTTTCAATGAGCCTTTACTCATGATAATGTCATGTTTTAGGTTTATATCACATTACTATGACTCCATGATTATATTATCCCATGTTTTTTACAGTATGATTCTATATGTTTTATTCCTTTTTATATCATTATTTCATGCCTTATAACCCTTGTATTAATGATTTATTCTTATTTTTATTCATTTACTGGGAGTTTTAGCTCATTCCTTTATTAAGTTTATCCCCATGTTATCATATGAAGATGTATGAGTACAATGGAAGTTAGGTTTCCTTCAATATTATTTAATAATGAAATGTTTTATTTAGTCACGTGATTTTAGTTTAATGTGTCTAGTCATCCATGACAATAGACATTACGATCCTTGGCTTGTAATATGATGTTTTATTTTGGTTAATATCATGTATTATTATGTGTAAAAGGATAGAGTATCTATAACTACACTAAAGGTAATGTACATTTTTTGAATGTTCCAAAATAATTATTCACCTATATATTTGATGTTATCAAGGAACTGCATAATGAAAAGGAAAAAAATGAAAGATAATATTTATGAAATAGGGGATACACTATATAAGATTTTCTAAAATTGAATTAATCTCATATTCCTTATAGAAGTAATGGTACAATTGATATCTATTATTAAAAAATTTTGTTAGTTCAAGAATAAATATAGAAAAATATTTTTGAAAATTTAGTTTCTAAAATAATAGAGTATTTTTCTGTGGATTTGAAAATTTTACAAAACCACCATCATGTTTTAATGTTTTTAGGTAGTGTTTGGAGAAAAAACATTAAAATTGGTTGATAACATTGATTCAGAATCAAGAAAAATTAATGAAAAACAGAATAAGAAGTTAAATAACCACTGGGAAGAGGTTTAATATGAGGTTTAGAAGATTAGAACTCCCTCAACATTAATCTTATCGGACATGAGGTGACATTAGAAAACATGGAATCATCCCTTGGTTAATTTATAAAAATTTCTTTGAAAAAGGTAATTCAAACTCTATATGAAATTTTTTATACGAATTTTTTTTATCTACTAATGAAAGCGTTAAATACAAATTTATAAATATTTGATTGGATAAAAATTCCAAAAATTCCACTAACACATAAAGGGTTGGTGTTAGAATATCCAAGAAAATAACCCCTATAAGGATCTGAGAATGGTGGTGTATTAACTAAATATACTAATTATTAAAATCCATATAGATGACATCCATTATTAAAAGGGAGGAGTTATTGTTTATTTTCAGTGCTACTAGAGGATTGGGAACCAATAAACATATTTTTTGAATAATTTTTCCAAATGTAGATAATTTATAGACCTATATTAAGGGAGGGATTAACTGAATAAATGATAATATCTGCTGAGAAGTGTCATGAATTAAATAAAATGAAAATATAGTTCACTAATAATAAATTCAAGAGCATGGAAAAAATTTATTATTGAAACATGTCTGGCCATAATTATGTTAATTGTTGTTATGTACCAACTAATCATAAGTCATATGATGATGAAAATTAGAAATATAAAACATTGAAAAAAACAAGATTGAAATAAAGATGAATTTTCTTGAGAGGAAATTGGAGAATAATGGTATTTGGTAAAATAAGAAATATCTGAAAGGAACTTATAAGAATCCAAAAATAATGTCTGAAAAGTATTTAAATAACATAATGAGGTGATTTTATTATGGGAAAAGTGAAACACTATGGATCACTACAAAAAATCATTGGAACTTAAAATTAATGAAAGTAAGATGAATCTGAAAATGAAATCATCCTAAGAGAGAGACTTGACAATTGTTTTGATTAAATACACTCCATATTAATAGATGAATGAATTAAATAAAAAGGTAACCCAAAATTTTTTAATAAACCCTGTGAATGCTCCATGAAATTTTATTATATCAATATGGAGAGCCTCAATATCTTCCAGGCCAAGTTGGAAGTGGCTATAAAAATGGAGAAAGAAAATGAATCTGCTAATGTTAATGGGAAAATGAAATTTCACATGAAGAGATAAAATTTCATCAAAGAATATATACAATTGAGGACACAAATGAAAAAAAGAAAATTTATAATAAAGGTGTGAATAATATGGAAATGGTATAAAATCTTTTATGAACATTCTATGATCTAAAAAAATGATAATTAGAAAACTAATGAAAACACCAGATAATATATTTTCTATAATGGAGAATGTTAAAAAGAGTATTTTACATAATGATAATTATTAAATAAGTATAAAATATTCATACTAATATAGGAATTTTAGAGTTTGAAAAACAAAATAGGATCTATCATTTAGACCTCTTTGACTATCAAAAATAGAAATAATAGAAGATCATGGTTATTTAATAATTATCAAAATTAATTCTATTACAAATGAGTAAGGAAAACCCATTTTTATTCTTTTATGATCCCTTAAGTCTTATGGAATCCACACCATAATAAATTTACATTTATATAATGACAGATTCATATGTTCCCTTGATGTCTTAGTTTGGGAAGGATTCCTAGAAAAATAAAACAGCTACCAAAAAACCAGATTTCATAGAAATGATTCAAACAATAATATATTTGATCCCAACAACTTCCAAAATTATTGAAAAGATCTCCCAAAAACTAAAAATTGAAATTTAATGAATCCTTCCAATTCATTATAAACCAAAAGAAACTACAAGTACACATTGATGATTTTTTTAACAATATCTCACATTGGGTTTGTTTACAATTCCAACACAAATCAAAATCATGATTCTTCTAAATTGACCAATAAAGTTTTTTAAAAATAGATATGTTATTAAGAAACATATTTGGGCTTTATTACTTCATGGTGTGTACCTATGGTTCACTAATCACCAACAATAATACCACATGATCTATGATCAGTGTGAGAAACAAGAGTTTGATGAATATATTTTTATAAAGAAGAGTATTATGTTCCTTCCATTCCAAAACACTACCCCAAGACGAACCATTAGGATACTCTCCCCTTCTTAAAATAAAATATACTTCTCCCACTATTCATTAGATCGAGTTAAAACATTTCCCTATTTTTCAATGAACCTAAAAACAATTTTTCAAAACATTTATAATATTGAATCATAATTTCTCATGGAAAACCTAAGTGAAAAAAATTTATTTGATCGAAAATTAAATTCCTTGTGGGATGGGGAGTCTCGAGTCTAACTCATCTGTTGGGGAAAGAATGTTTGGAGGTGTTTTGAGGAAGCTGGAAGATGTTTACATGAATTTTGGTTGGCTAAATATAATATTATCCATATTTTTCCTATTTTGGTGTTTCAATAAAATTAATTACTTTTTCAATCCTTTTGACAATTTTTGAATGGACAAAGAATACTGGTTTATTTTTTCCAAAAAAATTCCATCAGATGGACTATTACTAAATATGATTTTTGGTAGAGTGTTTGTGGTGAATGTTTTTTTATATTACCTAAAAAGTTCATCAGACATTGTTTTCAATGAAATAAAAAATTGTGTGATAATTTTATGTTCTAGATGTATCCAAAATGATAAGTTATAAAATAAATCCCGACTTATGATTTTTCACTAAGAGGGATAACAATAATTTTATTTAAAATGTATAAAATAGTATATCCCATGGAATTTATCTAAACACAGACAAATAGATAAATGTTTGGTTGAGAAATGTTTATATTCAATGTTTCTGAAGTTATAGTTTTTATAGAACATCCAATGGAAGATTATGAGGAATTTCATTAGACAACACCAAATTGGAAGAAGTATAAATGCATGATGTCCAAATATATAAAGTCAAATTTAATGAAGCAATTTAGAATAAATCTCATAATTCCATTGTATGGAGTCCATCAGATGAAGCAAAGATTAGATTGAAGAATCATAGTCATCATGTATAAATTTTGTGTTGACAAGAATCATATTTATATTTTGTATGAAGATAATTATAAAAGGTTAATATATTAAAGAAATAGATAGAGATTTTTTATGGTTCACTAGATGGAGGAAGTGTCTTTTAATTTCTTCAATGATGTTCTTATAATGTTTTTTATTGGAATATACATATAAAGAATCAATGGAGGGATGAACATGTAAATAATTTTACATAAAAATTATGTAGTATAATTGTTTACTAGGTAATATATCTTTATGAAACATTCATAAAAAAATGCGACGATGAAAAATTGATCCTTAAATATTTTAAATATCAAAAGATAAATATTTTTGATTCACACCATGTAAGATGGAATATTTGTTGAAAGTAGTAGAAGTTTAAATTTGGTGGAATCTTCAACAATACTCTAAAATCATTGGAAGGAATCCATGTGAATTGTTATGACCATGAGTTTCAAATTTTAGTTTCTCATTGAGAAGGTATGTTACATTAGAATCCCTCTTTTTATCAAACTAAAACATTTATAAATTTTGTGGAAGTACATTATGAATATTTCTATTGTTCATACTTGTAAAATAATTAGTTCTTTATGAATATTATCATATAGTTATACCAGATGAAATTGAAAATGACAATTTTTGAGAAAGAAGTTTTCAACTATGTAATATTATTGTTTAATAAGAAGTTTTTATGATATATAAGCATTTAGATAAAATTTTATCAAAATTATCCACTATAAAATGTTTCATATCAAATAGAATTAGATAGAATGTGTGCAGTGGTGAATAGAAGAAGAATTTAAAAAATTTGTATCAAATGTTTGAAGTAATTAGAGAATTTTTTTAGATATATTATTAAATAGAGAACCATAAAATAGATTAATATATGGAATTTGATATAGAATTCTATGTAAGTGGTTTAGACCTTATATATGGAAACAAAGTGAATAATATTTTTTTTTCAATAAGTGAAATTATAAATAAAGTACAAGAACCACAATGATTATATTTTGAACCTATTTTCAAAGGTTTTTAAGAGTTATTACAAGATAATTGTTTATAAATTATCTGTTAGGAGGTCACATGCATTGTTATTTGACTATAGTGAAACAAAAGTGGAAGGGTATTATCTTCTATCAATAACCACATAAAAGGGGTTTATTATAGTATATTTTATGGTATTTTAATATTTATAAAAACATTCCTTGGAATATAACTCTTAATAAGTATTAAAAAATGTTAAAAAATTTATTCTGGTGTACTGTTCATGTGGTCTTATTTTTGGAAAATTCATTAATCTTTAAAAGGAGGTGAAGGTAGTTTAAAGAAGAAATAAACTATAAAAATAGATTATCAGTTATTCACCACCTATCCTAATTTCGGATCAAAAATAACACAAGTGGTAATTTAAAGTTGTAACTAAGTGAAGGATCCATTTATTAACTAATTATGTTTGTTTTAAGAGTAGTTAATTTTTAATGGATATTCATAATTATATTAAGAGTAAGAGGGATCCTTGTTTTCAATGCAAAGAACTATCATATTTGGTAAAATAAAATGTTTTTGTTTCTTACGTCTCTCGATTATGAAGTTATAACATATGCTACTAATGGTTTTCTACCAAGATATGAGGGAGTTCCCCAAAAAATGGTGATAAAAAGAATTTGGAGAGTGTTGGGAGAGCCAGATATGTTTTAGTTTCATCACTCTATGAAAATGTGTTTCATAGAGTTAAAGGATTTCGAATTGGAAAATATATCTAGAAACTTTTTAAAACATCTATGAAGGAAATATAAAATTAAGGGAAAAATTGGAATTATTTAGATATAATCATAAATATTTTAATTTTTTTAATGAATTTTTTGTTGAGAACATTACAATGGTGAATGGAACTATCAACACTACAAATATCTTGGTGAGAAGTTGGATGATTTGTCCATTGATGAAATGGTTTTATGAATTGTTCCTCATAATTGTGATGAAAAATTAAAATCACTGGAAGGGAGAGATCCTAAAAATATATTAATAAATAATCTATATAGTACTCTCATAACATATAAAATGATAATAAATAATGTTCTGAAGAACAATGATAAGGTTGATCAAGAAATTTCATTCAAATATATAATGAAAGTAAAATCTATAAAAGTTTTTAAATAAAAATATAGTTAATTTTACACTGGATATGAGGTTATTGAAAATATTTATTAATTTCTATCTCGTCTTCTTAAAAAAGTTGAAAATATTGACATTGGTATACAAAGGAAATATACGACTAAAATTCTTGGTCTACAACAGTATTGGAAATTTTGCAGAAAAGTTTTATCATCGAAAGGTAGAATTATAAATTGATGAATATGATTAAAATTCAATAATATCCTCTGTTAATAAGTAAATATCCTAATTTTATCATAGGTTAAATGATAATAATTAATATAAATAAAAAAGGATAAATAATTTTTAGAAGTGTGATGAAGATGATGAAAGTATCTAAGAAGATAATAACTTCAAAGATGATGATGCTGAAAATATTATTATTATAAACGTTAATAATGAAAAATTAACCAGTGATGAATGATATAGTTTTGAATAATATTAAAATAATATTTCATTTATGAAAAATGGATAATTGAAATAATTCCATGAAAATATTATATGACTTGAGATACAGAACAAGAAGTTGAATGAATAAGAAAATTAAAAAAATAATTATTAATCTTATCATGGATATAAATATATGTTTCAAAATTAAATTGATGATTTAAAGATATTTATTTATGAAAATATAAATTCCGAAATAACGCATTAATAAATGTTGTAATAGAGTAGGAAGAGTTATAACTTGTCCAATAAAAACCTGTTAATGTTGGGAAAGGAGTTAACAATTTCAAATACTCATTAATAAATGTTTTGAAATGTTCTAAGAAGTGTAAACCAAATAAGGATAAAAAAAGTTATCCTAAATGAATTAAGATATGAAGAAATAAACACATAGCAAAAAGAATGTTAATAATACCATGTTTGTGTTCAAAATAAGGAGAGTTGAAAATCCATAATTTTCTTTTGTTTCGAATTCTAGAAAAAAAGATATTATAAGTGGAGTTTTTTATGGTAATTATAAAATAATTGGAGTTAACCAAAAATTTGGTTTACAATTACTAATTAATGTGTCAAGTATGAAATTTCAGGAAAAGAAGAGTAAAAACTCTAGGAAATTTGAAATTTATAAATTAAAATATGATTTTTATGGTAACTGCTAGTATTGTGGAAGACATTTTCATAAAACAAATATGTGTCGGTTTAATAATCAAAGTTATAGTGAATCTAGGGTAATTTAGAAGAAAGCATTGAGGGGGATTCAACCCACTCAAATAATGCAACCTAAGAAAGTCATTTTGCTGGTTGAAAAAATATATTCTATTTTGAAAACTATTTTTTAGTGAAGTGATATACCTAGAAATCTAAAACAATTATCTCATCGTGATTTTGGCATGAAAAAAATAAGGTATATGAGAAGAAAGAAAAGGGAATGGAAAAAATCATTAGTGTTTGAGACTCTCAAAATTCTATAAATGTATAATGTAATTGGATATTAAATAGTGGGTGTTCTTCTCAAATTATCAGAGACATGAAATTAATGAAGAATGAAACCTATTTTAATGAAGGTATAATGAGTTTTGGAAATAAGGAGTTTCTCATAACAAAATAAAGTGTAACATCCATCATTATAGAATAAAAATTAAAATCTAAACATGAAATGTTTGTTTAACGGTTTAAATACAATTTGTTATATGTTTCAAAAATATTTGGTGAAGGAAAAAAATTTGAAAATTGGACTTTTTTGAAGTGTATATATAATGGGAATGTTTTAATTAGAGTACAACATAAAAGGTAAACTTGTTTCAATTTGTTCATTCATGATGTTCATGATATCTGATCATGATGAAAGAAAACATGTTGTGTCATAAAAGACTGGGATATATGTGATTGAGGAATATGAGAAAACTTATGAATAGAGAAATTATACATGATATTATTGACATGGTAAGAGGAAGAGATTGTTTTATAATATTTTCCAAAAGGGATGATTATAAACCCAGTACATATGAATTTTGATAAACACTCATCACATCACTTGGAGCTCAAGCATTCTAAAATGTATAGGCCCTTGAGTAAATAATAAACACATGGAGATAAGTAATTTATTTCTTTTATTGATTAATTTATATCCATTAAATGTATTTTGGTTTTGAAAATATAAACCAAAATCCCTCAATATGATTATCTATTTCAATAAATGTTTTTACAAAGAGGGTGGATTCCATATGAATAAGATTTGTGTTAATAATGGTGGTAAATATACTATGGGAAGTTAAAATATTATTTGGAAAATCATGAATTCATTACAAGTTTAGTGAACACTACACACCACAACATAATAGTGTTTCTAAATGAATAAATAGAAGATTGGTTGAGATATAATATACAATAATTTTCAAACATGACACTTATTATTATTTTTGGAGTAAATATATTAGAGTAGCAGTTTATGTTCAAAATTGATGTTTATATAGGTTGAACTATGATATGACTCCTTACAAGATTTATTATAAATGACCCCAATGTTTATATCACCTATGGGTTTTTTGAAGTCCTTTAAATAGAAATGTTTAGGGTGAAAATAATGGTAATTTTGATCAAAATTTTTTTATGGAATATTTCTTTGCTACCCTCATAATGGTGGGAGATATAGAAGTTATAATAAGAATATATTAAATATTTTTTATTTTAAACATGTAAATGTTATCAAATGTGTATATTATAATGAATCATAAGTAGTGGTATATATGGAAGAAATTTATAATGTGGTAGTTGTAGTGGAAAATTTTAATAATAGTAATAAAAATGTTGATGCTACTTAGGTTGAATATTTAAACTCATCTGTCTCATATTATGGGGAATAATTACATAAATCTCATCATTTGTTGAGGAAGTAAGTGGGAATTTATTACATTATTCAAGATCAATGAATAAAGTTTAAACAAAAATAATATCAAATTCAATTCCACATACGCCCTTGTATTCATATGTTAATCAAAAGGATATTGATGATGATTTTGAACATTAAAAGTCTATTGATTCCATTAATTAAGATATAGATCTGATTGAGAATAATGACACATGTGAACTTATACCCAAAACAATTAATAAGAATTTGAATGGTACAAAATGGGTGATCTAAAAAAGTTGAATGAAAAATCTAAATTTATAAGTAACAAGGAACAACTGGTATGTAAATGATACTTAAAAATTGAAGGTATTGACTTTAATGTGACCTTCAAACCTATGGAAAGATTATATAACTATTAAAATATTTCTTCTTATCTCTATATAAAAAAATATAATATTTTACCAATTGATGTGAAGTCTTATTTTCTAAATAGATAGAGTTATGAAGAAGTTCATGTTGTAAAATTGTGTGGTCTCATTATAGAGTAATATGAAAGTTTTTTGTGCAAGTAAAATAATTATTTTTACTGATTAATGCATAGTTTGAGGGTTTGGTATTATAAATTGGATAATTTCATAAGGAAGTTGAACATCAATAAAGGAAAGTTGATAGTATACTCTATATCAAAGAAAATAATGTGTTTTCCCTCATTGTTATTTTTGACATTAATGATATCATTTTTATAAGGAGTTAAGCATAAAACTGTGAAAATGTTTCTAAGGAGACGAAAAATATATGTTAGATTTCCAAGCCAGGATAAATTAAAAAAATTCATGTATTATAAATCTCATAAATGAATAAATACATTTTCCTTTTTTAAGAGAATGAAAATAAGTAAAATATAATGAATTTTTGAATATAATACTCTCAGATAGTGTCCACACCAATTTCATAGGGAAATAACTTGTCAAAATATTGGGAAGGAAAAATGGTTGGTCATAAAGATTTAGAAAGTTTTATAAAATTTTAATATATCTTAAGGATTAAAGTTCATATATAGAGTATTCTATTAAACAATTTCAAGTACCAAACTATACAAAAAGAATCTCTACTCATGAATTGAATTAGAATTAATAGATATATTAAAGGTATAATAGATATTTGGTTGAAATATGACAGTTTCGGAAAGATTAATTTTTCTGGTTATACAAATGGAAATTTAGAAGGACTTTTTGATGAAATAAAACCATCATTCGGGGCAGTGTTATTCATAGGAAAATGTTTTATTATTAGACATTCAAATAATCATAATTAATTAAATATAAATACAACAGATGCTGAGTATATTATTGACAATCAACATGAAACACAACTTATATAGTTGGAGACATAGTTGGAAGACTTATTTGTTTATATTATGTTACCCTTATATTGGGTTGTGAAATGAAAACTTATAAAAATCACACTAAAAATTGAATTAAATTTTCTCATTTCAAAAACATTTATACAAAAACTCACTTCATCAATGATCATGTGGATAATAATGAACTAAATGTGAATTTTGTTCCTAAAAAACAGAAAGTTGTTGATATTGTCATAAAAAAATTGATGAATGATATATTTTATAAGATAATGTCGATAATGGGTGATCCGCCTATCTCACTCAAAGGATAAGGTATGTGATTTTTTCACTATTCATCTTATCTTTGTATAGTGCTATCGAGTTGGAGAAAAATATTTTAACATAAATCATTCAATTGGTTTGGGTTCTTTTTTTAGGTAAATAATGTACTTAGGGGAGTTTTAAAAATTGGTATGCTATGCTTTTAGTGAATATAAACTATTTTAAAGGTTTTTTGATGTGGATATTAAAAAATTATTCTTCAAAGATAAATCTGTTTTGACGAAAGTTGTGATAAATTTTACAAGAAAAAGGAGAATTACTTTCTTATGTATTTTAAAGAAAATGTTTCATAAGTCACTACTTAAAGAAATCATGGTATTGTTTTCAATAATTCTTATTTCTAGAATGGAGTTTGATCCTTTAGGTTTTGAATTATTGGAATAATAATCCATTTAATGATTTATAATGTTTTTTTATTAATGTTCCTTGGTAGTTAATAAAATCTAAAGGGGGAATTTTTGGTAGGAGGATGTTTGGATGTGTTTCAAGGAGCCTGTAAGATTCATAGAGGATGTTGGGTTGGTAAAATAAAGTTTTCTACTTGTTTTTTCCTTTTCTATCTTAATATAAAACACAAAAATTTATTAAGACTTCTAATGATGGAATAATGGAAATATAAGGATGGAATGAATTTTCAAAAAAACCCATCAGGTGTACTATTCTGGACAACGATGCATGTACTATGTTTTTTGGCGGAATTTTTATTTTATATTACATATAATGATCATCGGATAGAGTTTTGATGATCTATAAAATATTGGAATGATTTTCTATTCTAAATATTTCCAGAATTATTTGTAATAAATCATGAAACAAGAATTTGTAAAAAGGGGAGGTTTAAATAATTTTTATTTACAACGTTCATACTATAACTATCTGAGGAAGTTCACCAGATATAGGTAAATAGATATATTTTGGGATTAAAAGATTTTTTATTCATTTATTATGAATTTATGGTTATTATATGATATCTAAAGGATAATATTAAATAATATTTAGAGTTTAAACATTGGAAACGTCTTTTGTGTAATTTATGATTACCTATATTCATAATTTTGAAATTTTACAAACTAATTATCACGTCATGATTGTTCTTATTCATAACATAGTATGACATAATGTCTTAAGAGAAATAGTCACACTGAAAGGTCATAGTAGTTCCCTGATATTATGAGAACCCATTAGTGCAACCACAACATTCTTAAATGTATATTATATAGTCAATATGAAATAATTTTTAGCATAAAAATGAAAAAGGATAATAGGTGTAGAGACTCATATGAATTAGAGGAACCTTCTCTTGGATTACACCCTTGGTGAATTCTAGTTTAGTAGATTTTAATAATGATACATAGAAGTAGTAAATGCAAATTTATATGTGTTATTGGATTTTCTTCCCTATAAATGTTTGTATTATTCTTTAAACCTTAAGATTAAGAATAATTTACATTATGTGTCATTTAATTTATCTTATTGATTATAATTATAAATTCATATGCTAGTGGTTATGTAGGATATGTTGGATGCATCTTGAGTACTATGTCATTAATGAATAATTTGTGAAATAAATTTTCCATTATATAAATTAGAGTAAGTTGATATCTTATTATCTTTTATGTAAATGGTATAGCCCAAATAAATTAATGTCCATGGGGTACTATAGGAATGTTCAATTCCATGAAAATCAATGAATGATACATCCAATACATAGGTTTATAGAACCAACATGCTACTTTTTCTATTTTATATATCATGATAGAATAATTTTCATACAATGTAAGAATAGATATGTTTTTTGTAGTATTATATCATTAATTGATATCCATATGGTATTTTTGTGGGTTGATGGACACTGTTCTTGGCCATTAGGCTGTTTTACCTAATTCCATAGAGGAAGAGTCCCGGAGGGTCACACACTTGGTGTATACAGAACCATAGTTTTTTAAAATCAATTTTAATTTATTATTTAACATGTTGAATACATATTTATCATGTGTGTGGTTTAATAATTATTCAAATTTTCTTGATTTCATATATTCCATCACTAGAAATTTGAGAGAATATTTAATGGGGATAATATTTAATTATTATTTATTTTCTATCTAGTTAATATATTTTATTTATTTATTGGTGAATAATGCAGTGATGATTATTTATTAAATAAATAATCATTATTAATGGTCTGATGGATATCATAGATGAATAACAAACTAATTTTAATTCTCCAGTGAGAAATAATATATATTAAAATGTTTAGAATAAATAATATTTAATTCATTCATTAGTTTTTCATATGTTAAGAAATAAAAAAAATATTAATATTAATAATATTATTATAATAATTATAGAAATAGGGTTTTTAGGGATTAAATAAATAAGAATGGAGAATATGTGATTATTATTTTCTAACCCAACTTGTATATATTCCAAATTATATTATTTTATTATCGGAATTCAATTTTTTGGGTTGTGCAAAACAGAATTCAGATATTTCTCTCAAGGACCAAGAGAGATCCATTCTCATAGGATGATCTCAATAAAAGAGTTTTATCCACCTCCTCCATGATACAAAATTATAGGGAGATCAAGGAGAATCATTCTTGAAGCGATTCTCAAAGAGAAAAAATTTGAATTAATCAATGATTTGAATCTACCGTTCTATCACACAGAGATTCCTATGATGATATTCAGTGGTTAATTGAGTACATCGAGATCACTACTATATGGATTCAATACATTATCATTGTAATGAAATGATGGTATAAGGAAGATATAGTTTTAGAATATTCAATGAAACAATAATTTATCTTAAGGTAAGTTTTTAATAATATAATATTGATTTCTGATAAAATGGAAGGATAATGTTTTCTAGTTTATGATTTCTCATGTAAATTAATTTTTTTATTCATCTTTTCTGATTTTGGCCATTATCATCAATGTGAATCTCATATTAATCATAAATTATGATAAAAACATGGGAAATTACACCCCATACGATTTGTTTTGCGCGTGAAACATTCAAATGCTACCAAGGAGTAACATAATTATTTTTAATTATTTAAATATAATTAACTTATTTATTCATTTATCATCAGTTTTCAATTAATGTTTAATCATTCATTAATTCAAATCATGAGATCTAATCTTCTTCATTTTCACTCTCATAAATATAAAAAATCTATTAATTTTATTAATGGAAAATCTTTCAATGACTAGTCCAAAGGTGTCGAAAATTTTGGATGAAAAAAAGTGTACATGTTTTTTAGCCTATTGGTACATTTTGTGTACCCATGTTTAATGTACCATGAACTAATTTGACAATAACTCAAGTTGTGTACATTTATAACATGTGTTTTTTATTTAAATACATCACGTGTCTACCAGGCAATGATGGTGCCTGGTAAACTAGGCTACATAGTGTGTAAAATTTGTAAATGATGTCTAGTCATTTACTCAATGAAGGTTCATTGTTTTATTACATTAACTAAGTGACTGGATATAGAAAACATGCCTTGTATCACAAGTATATTCCTTTTAGTCCAATATTTTTTGTGGAATAATTACACATCGATTCCATAGGTATGTGACACTTATATACTATGAGAAATATATATATCTTGTATCTAGAAAGTGCACACCGTGTATATAACCAAATTACATAAAATTAAAATATAATTTATTATAATACTAAAACATTATCCTCATATGTTTTTCATTTCATTTATTTAAAATGTATATTCCATATGATGGGTTATATATATATTAAATATCTAATTAATTTTTATTTAATATTTGGAACTACATATCTTGTGTATGTCATAATATAATCATTACTCTACAAGCACTATAACATAACATTATTTATAAATACAATGTGTTATGTGTTTAATTTATATGAATATGTGAATTCCATGTAAATATTTAATAATTCGTGTTTTATATATGCTCATGAGTAAAAAATATACAAATATAATACGTGGTGGGTAGTTCCGATGGGTATTCACTAGGTTTCCTCCAAGGTACATGTTTTGTGCATAGTTATTTTTCATTATATTTATTTAATACATTTAAAAATTATGATGGATGAGAATCTTAATAATTTTTGAATGATAATTGAGATGAAATAATTGATTTGTAAAATAATATATTTAATTGAGTCAAATGAAATTTATCTTAAATAACGAATGATTAGTATTAAATGTTATTTTTATTAAATGTGTAATTAATTGAATATATGTGGATGATCATGAGAATGGAAATGAAATTTATAGGTTATTTTTTTCTTCTAATTTATTGAATTAAATAAAATTTATAGCTTGTGATTCATCCCTCCTCTCATTTTGTATGGGCCATCGTGCCTACGATTTCATTTATGTAAACCCCATAAATAATCCATTGGTTTCCCTCACCTATGTGTGGGTAAAATCACATGTAATAAATGTAGATATCAAGAAAATGGAGTTAATACAATCATTGATTTGAGGGTAAACCATTCAATGAGTTACATGAGTGGAAAAGAAGAAAGCTGCAACACAAACCATTTCATGGTTCTAGGGTTTTCCCCTAGGGTGATGAATAGTCCACCATCCACTAGATAAACATACCAACAGTTAAATCTCATGATCATACCACTATATTATTTTATTTCTATAAATATTCATGTCTAATTTCATTATGGATGTCCGTTTTGATCTCACATGAATTAATGAATTAATGAGCATGAAATATAGAACTATAATAAAATGGATTATGAAAACCCTTTATCTTTGACATGGTAAATAACTTAAGTAAATCCACTTAATATTAAAATTTATGTAATGAAGATAAAGTAGTCTATTTAAAAATACATATAAAAATACCTCAATTGCATATATTATGTTGGCATATCCTTCCACTACATTATTAAAAAAAGAACCATAGTTCAAAGTTCTTGATTGGGACAAATCAATGTGATTTTAGTTATCATGGAATTAAAACATAATATTTTGGGTTGAATTTTTTAGTTCACATCATTGGTTGACTCCCCATGTATGAATTAGTGTAAATAAGAAGAAAAGGTTGAGGAATTATTATTTAATGATTTCAAGATTGGGAAGTGCACTCAATATATCAATTATCTATGAGTTAATGTGGTTGGAAATTTTATGAGAATCTAAACCCCCTTAAATAACTTATCAGACCCAAGTATGTGTTATGATAAGTGGAATACGAGTCCTTGCCACTATAATTTCTAAGATACAAGATCCAATAAATTCAATACAAAGAGTTAATGGGTTTCGATAAAATATTGGGAGAAAAATATATATATATAATTATATTTATTGTCACCATTTATTATATAAAGTACTAAAATTATTCTCTAATTAATTATAGAAATGAAAATAAATATGACTTCAAACCTATCATTGAGATCCAAAGTTGAGAACAATAACCATTTCACCATCACTAAAATTCAATAATGGCAAAGGAACTAATGAGTTATCCTATTCCTTGAAATGAAATTATATGAGATAAAATAACCTATTCCAGAATAACATGGATAAATAGCTACTGTGGAAGAGTTTTCTATATTTGAGAAACATTTGAATGATTCTAAAGATATTCAATGTTTCACGATTTCATCCATGACAAGATTGCTTCTAAAGAAATATGAGGACACAGAAGTGTATAGCATGATGACTCACCATCAAGCTCTCTATCAAGAAAAGGCGAGACAAGAGCTATATAAAATCTTAAATTATTTATTTTCATGCATGTATAGGGAGTCGATTCCAATTGGGCCTTATATATTTAGTATTATTTGATACATAGAAGACTTACAAATCTTTTCGATTAAATTTCATGATGATTTACATATATATCTCAAACTTTCCACAAAACCCAAATCATTTTTAATTATAATAATTAATTATAACCTCAAAAATAATGAGAATAGTATTTTATAACTTCTTAGTATGATTCTCCAAGTGGATAAGGATATGGGGTGTGAAAAAACTCATAGTCATTACAATGAAAAGGAAAATAAAGAATATGGAAAAGGGGCCAAATATTCAAAACAATTATTAATATCCTAAGCCCCATCCTTTTAAGTATAGTAATATCTATAACATGGGAATGGAAACAGATGATGTATGTTTTGCATGGGTATAGAAAGGCCACTGGAAGAGGAACTGCACCTTGAAAAAATGTAAATCTAAAACTTCTTACATTATCTCCCATACTCTTTCAGTATCGTAAAATTTTTATAAGTTACATCTTATGGTGATCATATATGTATCAAAATAGAGTAACCTAGTATATTTAAAAATATTTCTATAGGATTGGTGGATTTCAGGGCTACTAATATTGTGAGGATGGCTTCTCTATCCATATGAGACAACAACCATTATTTTCTAACATGAATGATATTGGTTTTAGTAGATTTTTAAGTACCAACTGTTATAAAAAATATAATTTCGGTCTCTTTCCATGATTTAGATGGTTTTATTTTACTTTATTTAAATAAGTTATTTTTTATAAATATTCTATATATTATTGTATAAAATGTTTAAATAACCTAATTTTTAATATAAATTATTAAAATAATGTTTTTGAAATTGATAAAGAATCATGTTCACATGATTCAAATAGAACGATGTTTTGGAATCGCCTTCTGGAATATGTAAATGAGAAGAATTTAAAAAATATCTCTCAAGATGGTTATTTAGAATCATTTGAGATCAAACAAATTGAAATATATCCTTCTTTTTTCTATGGAAAATGTATAAACAACCAATCGGTGGACAAGGAGAGAGGGCTAGAGATCTTCTGTTATTGGTACACATTGATGTGTGTTGACTATTTCTAGTAGAATCTAGAGTTGGGAATTAATAATTTATAACATTTTATGTTGACATGAGTAGATATCTATTTGTATAAATAATTGGGTATAAGTTTTATTCCATTAAAAAATTATAATAATTCATGAATGAATTAGATAATTAATATTCATTTAAGATAAAGAATATTTGATATGCTCGAGGTTTTGAATAACTTAACCAAGAGTTTATCAAATTTTATGGATTTTAGGAGTCTTTCATAACTCTATACACTAAACAAAATGTAGAGGACTGATGTTAGGTAAAGGAAGAATCATACTTTTCTAGACATGGTATGGTCAACAATTAGTCATCTTGATCTACCATTATCATTTTGGGGATATGAATTTCAAATTGTGGTATACACACTAAACCAAGAATCAACTACGGTGAAAAATGGAGTTCTCTTTGTGAAATCGATTGAAAAGAAACATGTTTTTTCACAAACACATGTATTTAATAGTGAGGAATTTTTTTATTTTGTCTTAGGTAATAAACGTTCACCATTTGGGGTTGTCAGTAAGGATTAAATTATATATTGAGATTTCATAACATCTAGTAATAGTCGTCTTCTAGACTTTGGATGGATTGAAACCATAGATATCCTTTCAATATGAGATTCTTCCATTTATCATCTTCTTTTGTAGCTTCCATTGAAATTTAGAAAAAGACTATGCGATAATAGTGATAAATAAATAAGTACACATGGTTGTGCAGTACATTCCATGGTTCCGTGAAAAAAATCATGGGAACATATTTCATCACCAAAGAAGAATAATACAGATAGTGAAAAGCTCATAATGTCTCTCAATGAGAAAAAAGGAATGCGGGAAAAACAAGATCATTTTTGTGGGACCCCCAAGGAAAACATGGAAACCCAAAGCACTCATGTGGAGTAGAGAAACTACTAACTAACACCCTGATGATGGAAACTGTAAATAATGATAAACCCTAGATGGCCCCATTGACAATAGTGGCCATGCCCATGGGTATCATTCCTCCACTCTCAAGAGATTATCCTTTCCCAACATCCATCCCCAAACAAATCTCCTCAGAACCCCAATATATCATAAGAATTTTCATCAGACACCCCAACCAGTATGCTTCACAAATAGTGATGGACCTTATTCCTACACCTCAGAAGCAAATAAAATACCATTTTGTGGAAGAGGATTGAAGTAGGTCATTATATCTATGATATAGTCTCTATAGAAGCAATTGGATTGAAAAAAACTATAGAGGATCCACCAGAAAATTGAAGGTACCCTAAAAGGTGGAAACTTTCATAAGATGAAATATTTCATGAACACCAAGAGGCGAAGGCTGGAACAAACAAGCCCTACCTATCAAAATGATTATCCTAATATGGAATGGATTTGGCCTTGGAAACCCACAAATGGTTTGGATAATCAAGTACCATTATGCTAAAATTCACCGAAATATTTTTTTCTTGTCCAAAACCAAAAGGGAAAACAAGTACAAAACTTTCTTTGCTTTCAAAAGTGGATATCATGGTTGTTTCTGGGTTCCTCGCAAAGGGCACTCAGGGGGTGTGACTTTTATGGAATGATAAAATTGACATAAGAATCATCTCTTACTCATTGAATCATTTAGCATAATATATCCATAAAGGCCTCTCTCTGACATAAAAATTTGTCGGTTTTTATGGATGGACATCACATAATGAGAAATCGAAACCGTTGTATTTATTTTTCTCACTATGATGAAGAGTTTTTGGTTGTATCCTCTTTGGTGATGATTTCAAGGACATACTTTTTAGAATTGAAAAATAAGTGGATTTTATAAATCCTCTATAGAAAGGTCTAACATTCGTGTTGCAATCTAGAGATCTGAGCTGCCTGATCTTGGTTTTATAGGAATTCCCTTCACCTGATTCTGAGTGAACTCAGAAAGCACTCACATTGAAGTGTATCTGGATATATTTTTTGGCTTAGCGGAATAGCATAACAGGTTCAAAATGTTTCATATCTCTCATATAATACTGAATTCATTAGACCACTACCCTATTTTCATTGATTTCTCTCATGTAATTTGAATGAATAGACATGAGAAACCTTTCAAATTCAGAAGCTTCAGGGAAAATGATCATTATTTAGAAGAATTTTTTTTGTACATGATGGATGGATGGAAACTCTAACATGTGTTTATCCTCCCAATGGATAGCCTCTAAGCTGAGTTCAATGAGAAATAAATAAAATCTTCAACCTGAAAAACCTTGTGAATCAATTGAGATACATTTAAATTACCTTTTTGTATGACCACTGAATGATGCTATTATTTCTATAATTAACCTTATCCAAGGATAATTTGTTGTGTCACTTCAACTTAAAGAGTGTGTGTGGGCTATAAAAGCACGTGAAGTCCATATTAATGAAAGGGACACCAACATATGTTACTTTCATTATTAGGCTTCCTCCCGGTGCTAAAAAAACACTATCTCGTGCCTCTGGTATCCTAACAGCATAATTACATACAATGTTGAAGAAATTATTGATATTAGTTTGTGTTTTTTAGAATCATTATTCTGCAGGGGAGTCCACCATATCGGTTGAGGTGGAAGCATGTGTCAAACATGTGATTATTGGTTCTATGAACCAACATATCACAAAATATTTTTCATATGATGATATCCTATGGGTTCTGAAGAAGATAAATCCAAAAAACCCTATTTCTTGATGTCTTCCATACTCACTTATACAAGAAATACTGGAACATTATTGGTTCTCATGTTTCTGATCTAATGAAAGATATTTTGGTAGGGAAAATCAATATTTTCTATCACAACGAGACATCATAACCCTCATTGAACAGAATAAAAACTTTATTGTCTTTAGACGTCAGGAAAATCATCTTATGCAATGTATCCTCTAAAATGTTTTGAATGACTTCAGTCAACTAAATATGCATGTGGTTACCTTCCATTACATCTAAAAACTGAAACACCTTTTTATAGAAAAGGCTCATCACGGGTGACGCTATTGTCTCCCATGAGGTGTTCCACTCAATAAAAATATTCTTGGCTACAAAAAGATGAATTATTGCCTGAAATTTGGATATGATAAAGATTATAATAGAGTGGAATGGAATTTCCTCCATATTTTCATGAAAAAAAATGGATTTTTTGTTCAAAATGGATTGATATGATGATGCACTGTGTCTCCTGTGTCACTTTCAGGATAAACATTAATGGTGGAATCTCACAATGCTTTATCCCCACTCGAGGCCTTCGATAGGCAGACCCTCTCTCCCCTTTCTCTAGATCCTTGTGGTTGATGTTTTTTCTAACCACATTTTATTGTAACTTCATCTAACTCATCACATGGGGCAATAGTTTTCCAGATTTTCCTTCATGTCACTCATATAATTTTTTTGGATGACTGCCTTATTTTCTCCAGAGCCACACCGGATGAATGAATTACTATTTCCCATGTGATCCAAATTTATGAGAAGGCCTCTAGACTTGCGATCAATCTGGAAAAGTAAAAAATTTATGTTACCTTTTGTGTTCCACCTAACAAGAGATTAGATAATTTTATCATGACAAGAAATGAAATGGTCGATAAACATAATAAATACCTTCGGATCCCCATGATGGTAGGTCGATCAAGAAAGGAAATTTTTTCATCAACAATAAAGATAATTGAGAAAACAAATCAGGGTTAATCTCTGAAAATAATTTCTAATGCAAGAAAACAAATACTCATCAATAATGCTCTTTAGCCTATCCCAATTTATATCATGTTACTGTTCAATTTTCCAAGTGAAATTGTTGATCAAATTCACTCCGATATTTCAATCTTCAAGTGGGGGAATATTAATTGGACAATCAAAATTCATTGGATTGCCTATAATTCATTATGAACTCCTAAATAGGATGGTTTTATTGTTTTATGAGACCAAAAACTATTTAATGATGCTCTTTTGGTTAAGCAGGGATGGCGTGTTTTGAATTAACTATCATCTCTCTACGGGCAGATTCTCTGTGAAAAATATTTTCTTCACTCTAAATTGTAGAACTCCTCTCATGTTCTCTGGATTTTTTCCATTGGAAATGTATTTTGGGATCAAAAAAATTACTTGATAAAAGCATTTCCTAGAGTATTGGGGATGGAATGAATGTAAACATTTGGAATGACTCTTGGTGGATTGATAAATACAACATGTTGGCTACATCCCACTCATTCATTGATCCGAGGATGCCACTGTAAGATTCGTGTTTGATGATTGTTGTACTAGGTGGTTCTTGGATAAAATCAAATAATTGTTCAAAGAAATAGATAAAAGGATTATTCTTGGAATTCCATATTTGATTGATGTGTGTTAGGACTGTCTCTTTTGGAATAATGATATCTTAGAAGCCTATTTAGTGAAATTAGATAGAGTCTAACACTGGATGACAACATTAAGGATAGAGAGGGGCTTTAGAAAATTCATTGGCACATGGATATCCCCCCAAAGATCTTCCATATTATAGATAACCAGATATTCCCCTTTAGTATGGATTGTATGAAATCCCCTATTCATGCAATAATCCACTGCAAAGTGGCTATTGAGGTTTGGAGTGCTTGGAGATCTTTTATGGAACTTATGTTGTATGTGGCACCGAAGCACCCATAACCACTACTAATTTGGTCTACCACATTAAATTCAAATAAGGTATCCTCACTATGGGTTGTGTCTTGGGATATATGGGTTATACAGAATGACTTCATCTTTAATCACACCTCAAAACCATGTTGTTTCTGGATCGAACGAGCAACCTCCTAGATTGATGGATGGAATTCGGACCCATAACAGAATGGTTTCTCTAAGTCTTGAGTGGATGAATATAGATGGAATCCTACTCCGAAAGGATATTTATATATAAATAACTTTGAATACTTACCCAAGATTGGATTTTCTAGAATCAGAATGGTTTTCTAGGACCACTGTGGTAAGATCATTTCGGCCAAACAGGAATCGAGCCACACTTTTTGGGAACCCATTGTTTCAACAGACCACACTGTCATTACTACATTTACTTTTTACAAATATTTTTTTTTGGAATTCGATAGACATTGAATCTTACTAACTTAATTTCATCAATTCCATCAACACAAATGATAACAACCTCCAATCTTATGGCTTTCTCATTTGAAAAATCTTGTATCTCAGTCACAGCTTTTCAGCATGCTCTTTCTCTTTCATTAAAAGTGTGGAAATTAAGAAACATATAATTTTTCAAGTCATTGCTTACTCGTATAGAATCACATGTGTATTGAAGGATTCCCTTCATGGATGATTGATCTAGTTACCCATGCTATTTGTTATTAATTTATCATACAACATTTGTCAATAAAATTAAAATTTATTTATTTTTATCATGATATGCCATCTTTCATGAGATATTGCCTGTAATCAAGAAGGATACATGGAAGAATATTGGATTTTATAAAATTTGTGAAAAAGATACTCAATAGTTGGTATTGTAAGATATTCCATTGGTCCTTGTGGAAGAATGTATTTGTGAAACACAAGAATAGTAAAGGATCAACAATTATGTAAGAGGAATATAGAGAAGTGGTTTTCTAGTAATAAAATATATGGACTACTAATTTATTAAATATAATGAATCTCTCCTTACAAGGTTTAAGTAAATATATTATAATCTTCAATATAGTTATATGGAATGAATTCTGAAGTAGATTCTATGTATTATAACCAGGTTTGGGTATTATTCAGTCGGCCAACTGATGTAATTCCTGTTGGTTTTAAATGGATACTAAACCGAAAAGTCTACATTGAAGTTGAAGTAAATACTTATTGAATAGGGCTAGTGGAGAAAGAGTTTAAACAATATCAAGGTGTTGATTATTATTAAATATTTTCTCTAGAAACCATGTTTCAATCTATCATAATTATAATTGTCATAGAATCTTTCCATGGATATGAAATTTGCAGATGGATTTAGAAATAGCTTTCCTTCATGAAAAAATTAAAAAGATTTCTATATGAAACAAATAGAATATTTTGTGACTTTAACTGATACCATAATGATATTCCAGTTAAAAACATCCATTTATGGATTGAATCATATGTCAAAGTCATGGAACCTTTGGTTGGATGAAGCTATAATAGAATTGTTCTCATTAAGAAATAATGTGAGCCTTGTGTTTACACAAATTTTTGTGTCAATTAATTTTTTATCCTATTATTATATGATTATGAAATTTTATTTTTTGGAAACTATTTTTCTGTCTTACTATCTATTATTAGATTTTTTAAAAATTTGTTTCTCTCTGAAGGACATGGGAGATGTAGCCTACAATATAGTGTTCAAGATCAATGACGATAAATCCAAGAGGATCCTTGGACTAATTCAAGGTACAAACATTGAACAGATACTAAATATATTTAGTATGGACCAAACTAGGAGGGGATTTCATCTAGTGCCACGTCGTATATGTTCTTCTAGTAAAATGTGTCCACAAACAGAATATGATAAAGTGATAATGAGTAAGATCTCATATTATTAGACAAAAAGGTCAATCATGTATGTTTGGTAATGTACTAGAACTGGTTTTTCCTATTCATTGATTATAGAAGGAAGATATAAAGCTAATCCAAGTCAACAAAATTTGTCTTCCTTTAATGATATCCTTAAGTATCTAAGAATAACCAAATATATGTTCCTTGTATATGGAGGAAATGAGGACCTAGGAATAAAGGTTTATACTAATGATAGTTTCTAAATAGATTAAAATGATATTAAGTCACATTTAGGATATGTTTCCACTCTCAATAGAGGATTTTTGAATTGGAAGAATTTAATGAAACCAGTTCTCATAAATTCTACAATAAAGTCAATGTATATAGTGGCTTCTGATATTAAAAAATATGAAATTTTGATATGAATCATTTTCTAGTTTCATGATGTGATATTTGGATTTAACTAACTTTCCACATTCTATAGTGATAATATTATAGTCATGGATCATTCAAGAGAACCAAGGTCCCACCAACGAACAATGTACATACTCTGGATGTATCATCTCTTGAGGGGTATTTTACAGAGGGGTGAAGTTTCATTTGCAATATTTTTCATGGATGAAAACATATTATTTAACTTGACAAAAAAATTATATCATCAAATGAATGAGTATCATAATAATGCTATCATACTAAAGTTTTTTTGAAATTGGATATAGTAAAAGTGGGATTATAATGGATTTGATACCCTAGAACACACATTTATGTACTTTATGATTAAAATGATTCATATTATTGAATATTTATAATAAACGTATCACATCATGATAGTTATTTTGCTTGACAAAGTATATGATTATATCCTAATAGTAACATTCACACTGAAAGGTTATAACAGTTCCCCGCTATGATGAGAACCTAGAATTGACATGAAAGAATTCATTTATATATGTTCTCTAATATTAAGAAATACTTTAAGGAGAAAAATAATAAAATATATTAGGGTTAGAAACTCATAATACAATGAGGCACCTTCTCATGGTACATATCCTTGAAAATTTCCATGGTAGCTGATTGTGAGAATGAGACCCACTAGTAAGAAATTCATATTTAGATGTTTCATGGGATGATCCTATCTATTGATGTTTCTATTGATCCTTATATCTGAATATTATAATAAATAAATATTATAATCCACATACATTGATGTATTGAAAATAAACTATGATGGCATATGTTCATGGTGAAATAGGATATGTTTGGTGCATTATGAGTAATGTTTAAGTGGTGAATAATGCTAAAAAATATTTGTCCCATATTTTCTTTAATATTATTTGATATTATATTCCCTTTTATGGAGATGATATGGAATATATAATTCCATGGTCATTGTATACTATAGGAAAGCCCAATTTCACAAAATTTAAAGAATGAGACATCGAGAACATTGGTTCATGGCACCAACATACATCTTGTTTGACTAAATATGTATTCATAACAGTATTATATTAGATATTAAACATAAATATTAGGTTTTATTTCATTGAGGCATTAACTTATTTCATTATGGGTCACGTTTCATGTTACTAAATGTTAATCATTAACATTTGGATTCTTTTACTAATTTCACTGAGAAAGTATATTAGGGGTTCACAAACTAAGTGTACCTAGAACCTCTTTTAAATAATATTATTATTTATTATTTAAGAAGTGGAATAAATATTATACCCTCATGTGGTTAGATAATTATTTATGCTTTCATGATCTATTATATTCTTTCACTAGTTATTCAATAAAATATTTTGTGTGGAAAATATAAATAATTTTTTTTGATTTAATAAATAATATATTTATTTATGTATTTTTATGTAATGGAGTGAGTTTCATTTATTAAATAAATATTAATTATTCTCGGTCATCTAATTAATGTGGAGGAATGGAAACTGAGTTTAATGGTCTGTGATATTATTTGAATTAATAAAATTTAATAAATTTCGAGTGTTACCCATGTTAATAAATAATAATATTATTATTATTAAAATAGACATTGGGATCTTTAATGATTAAGAAAATAATAAAGCCACATATGTAATTTTTATTTTTTTAGCCTACCAGTATAAAAACACAATTATAATTTTATCTTATGGGGTTTTAATTTTTTGGGATGTTCAAAAAAACATTTTTACTTTTTTTTCTCAAGGACCTGTAGAGATCCCCTTTCCTAGATCTCTTTCAAGAATTGAGAGCGGTCCTCCTCCACCAAGAGTCTTAAAAATTGTTTTTTATTCAGGAATTAGATAATTTTTATTTAATTTTAAAAACATTTCAAAATAAAATCATATTAATTATAATATTAATGATCAATTAAGTTCATTGGAATCAGTTTCATAGTTGAATTGGGTATAATAACATTTTTTATAATTAAAAGGGAATGTTTCTAAAAGATGCTTTTCATTGTGTTTTTCAGATTTAGCTATAAATTAAATTATAAAACTTTTTAATATATATTTTTTAAAAATAGATTCCATGTTTTAATTAAAGTGTTCAAAATTTAGTAAATATGACAATTTTTTATTTGTTCAAGATGAATATTAACATTAGTGATTTTTCTTACCATAGTAAAAGTTAAATCTGTTAATTAATGTTAAAATACAAATGTTAAGGGGAAGGAAATGACCATAAAACTCCCCTTATTCATATTGGATTTTTCCATTGTGTCCATATACATTATGTATTCAGTTATATGGCATTTTATAGCCATTTTGATGTGATAATTTCTTTTATTGTTTTTTTTCAAGAAAATTCAACCTTATCACATTGTTATTTTTAATAAATATAATATTTCTAATATGAGGTAATCCATAGGGTTTGTTTGACAATAAGAATTATTTAGAAACCAAAAATATTTATGTTCATCATGGTAATTTATTTTAATTTTTAGTGAAAATTAGTTATTTTAAATATTTAAACAATGCAGATACGATAATTATTTAATTAATGGAAAAATAAAATAAATGATGTTTAAAATATTTAAAGTAATATAATTTGATAAAAATATTTTTATCCATGAAGATTATATATTAACATTATAATTTAAGGATTTCATAAAAAAATTATCAATATTAAATTCTTTTAGTTGAAATAATTTATATAATGTAATGTATTGTTCTAAAAATTAACATTATTGTTATTTTATAATAAATAATATGTTAATAAATGATATTATATTCCTAAAAACATATATTCATCCAAATTAATGGTATATGGTTAATTATATTTACCCTTTTAATTCATGGGTATTTTGTAATTTTATAGTGACATTATTGACCCTTAGAAAGTAGAAATTTTTTATAGTACGGTAATTGTAAACAGGCTTAACGAGGAGTTAACACTAAAAGATAAGGGTGAAAAAAATTATACAAAATATCCCAATTTTCTTTACGTAAATATATATCAAATTATATTCACCTGATCATCTAATAATATCATTTTGGTGTCATTCTAACATTACAATAATTTATACTGCTTAAATATTTTTTGAAATTCTAGGAATAGACCTCCCTATAATTATAAAAGGGCACCCCTTCCCTTATTTACACCTCTTTGATCCATATATTTGGACCAAACCCTTCCTATTACCCTTATTAACATCCTTACCCCCATTTATTGAGGTTATTGACAATATAAAATTGTATCCCAAAGGCCCTTAATAATATTTTTAATAGGATTCATATAAAAAAGAGGTCTTTCAAGGGATTATAAATGGAACATAACATATGGTTATAGATTTTTATTACACATTTAAATATATGTGAAATATCCATATTCACTGATTATTTATTTTTTGTGGTGTATATAATTACCCTTTGATATATTATATCATGGATATTTTTTACTTCATCTTATTTGGAGTTTCTTTTGAATTTATTTTTTCCATTGGTCTTACAATTCAAAATAATCCCAATTTGTAAGGGTTTATTTAAAAATTGCGTCAAATTTTAGTATTGTTACATGTATGTCCCTTCTGGGGAACCATTTTATTCCATATCCATAATTATATTAAATATTTTAAATATTATTTTCACAACTCTTCCATTATTGTTTATTGTAATTTTCATCCATGTTTGACTTTTTGAAATATGGTTTGAAATAAATATTCTAATAATTTTCAAAAAGAGTTAATTTTTTAATTTTTCTAAAAAAATATGAGATGAATTTTTTTAATGTATATGGAATGAGCAAATTTTCCCGCTATCATGAATTTTTTTTCATTGAATCTTCATTAATAAGTTTACAAGGTTATTTTTAAATTAAATGTTCCCCTTCATAAATGTGTATTTTTTTTAAATAAAAATATGTAATTTTATAGGTGAAAAGGTTATTTTCATCAAAAATGTTTTTGAAATACATTTTTATGGTATTTCAATTCATCAATAAAAAAACATTATATTATTAATGCTTCTATGGTGATATTTTATCTTGATACGATCCTTATTATTTCACTTAATGGTTTACAATCTGTTTGACTAGGTATGTAGTATTTTAAAACAATTTTCCATATTAATTTAGACGGTTGATTATTATGATTATGATTTTGTTAATTATTAACACTCCATGTGTTAGTTTCAGTATTATTTTTCATATTGACTATATTCTACCTCTCTAATATGATGAATTCATTTGATATATTATGTGAATGTTGTGGACTATTATAGCTCTCAATGCATCGATAAGTATCATGAGACAAACTATCTTGGATTTTGGCAGAGGACTTACCCATTAATTCAGATGTTATGATATAACTCCTTGATAGTATATTCAGATGTCTTGACAATGGACGTGATTGTATGGTTCATATTTCCATCATTATGAATTCTATCATTATGAATTTAGTTATTGATGTCCATGTGATTATTCGATTAGTTAAAATATTCATGGATACATTATTCCCTCATATGACTATTTATAATGAATATTTTATCATCCTATATTCCTATAATATTATTCTCATGTTATTTATTATGTTATAGAGACTTAGTTATTTAAATTTCCATATTTTTAATTCTTAATTACTAATTATATCTTCTGTTGTATGTATACCCATACTAAGAATATTTTCTCTCCCATTTCATATGTTTAGTTTTTCTCAAGATATCATGAAGTGTTTTTATATAAATGTAAGGATATTCTAATTAAAAATACAGTTTTATTATAGGTATTTATTTTTTTATTTTATCTTGTAAATTTTAATGTGAAATTTAATTATTTAATTATTTTACGAAGGCTATTAAGCTATTCATTCTATTAGGATATGATTCCTTGTACCTAATGACAATGATATAATGTTACCACTGGATCTAGGATACTTTAATTTGGTATTTACAGTTGGTATCAAATGATTTTAAGTAAAAATCATGGGAACTAGATTTAGGAGAACATATATTAGAGAACATAACCCTATGATAGATATTGAGGTTAAGTATGCAATAACGACATAATGTTTTGTTAGGATAGAGATTATATGGTTTTTAATTACAATACATACCTAAAATGGTAAAAAATGGATTTAATTCTAGAATAGATGGACCGAGGGTTAATAACATTGAAAAAAAACATCATTCTTGACTCTAGGATTTCCATAGTACACAACAATGGGCCATATAGTGAACATGCTCTGACATTCATATGGGATATGAATTAGTTAATTCACATTTTGATTATGAAAGATAATGAAGTATTTGAATGGATTACGACCATGAATAAACTCGCTTAATCCTAATGTGAAATATATTGAAAATGGTTATAATGATTTAGAAATCATATACATGATATTTCATGATTGGGATTTACCATTGTGACTAGTGTTTCTAACAGTGTGATTTTTGAATTTAGTCAATAAATTGGACCAGAAATAACTTTTTTGACATTAAATTCAATATACATTATGTTTATGAGAAACCAATTGGATTGAAGACTATGGTGAATGATATCATGATTATTCCAAATCAGTTATCCAGATATATGATTAAAAACATCCAGCTTAAACAACTCTTGGACTCACTAAATAAGATAAGAATAAATTCCACTAAGAATTTGAATAGATGATACCATAGGGGAAAGAAGGCCCTTTTTTCTTATAGGTTATAAAAGTTTAAAGAGACAACCAGGATGGTGTCTCAATGGAACTAGAAAATGTTTTATGTATGAAAAAGATGGAAATAAATCAAGTAATTACCGATTAAAAATGAAATCTTCAGTTAATATAATGAATATGAATAATGTCATCCCTATGGAATTTTCGATGGTTATATGTTTTAAATGTGGAATGTGTGGGAATTATGATAATTTATATCTTATGTCGAAATATCATGTATAGAATCAGCAAGGTTGTACGAGTAATGGTTATATTTCTGTTGATGAGGAGACTACAAATGACATATGATATGAAGGAGGAAATGATGGATAAGATAGTGAATCATAGTTAATAGTTAAATAATTTAGTGGAATGAATAATGTTATTGTGTTTGTACTCACAAATTTTGATATAAAATTATTTTACTAATGATACTGTAGTTTTAAGTAATATGAAAAATATAAGGATTGAGCTTTAGTGCTACTACTTGAACAATTTTAAAGAATATGTTGAATGGTATTGATGACTAGGAATAGTTATTCAATTTAAAGTGTATATTTTATAAAACACATGATTTATGGAA
Organism: Viscum album; assembly: GCA_963277665.1. Lineage (NCBI taxonomy): Eukaryota > Viridiplantae > Streptophyta > Magnoliopsida > Santalales > Viscaceae > Viscum > Viscum album. The sequence goes on from OY728129.1 coordinate 1,115,418,440, forward strand.
GATAAAAATAAATTTATTAGCTATGATGAAATAATTATGATAATGATACATTTGTAGATTGTATTGGTGACAATTAAATTGGTTATTGATTTGATGGTTTATGTTATCATTGCTATATTTTACTACATTTTTGGATTTAAGGAATATTTTCAACAACATGAGATCTTTTTTGGGAAGAATTCATGTTTTCATTAAGAATTTAAGGTGATCAAGGTATTCACATAATTTGTATGTGACACTAAGAGATGCATTAGATTATGTGGGGAATCTAATTTTTTGTTCATTTTGAAAATTTAGTGACCATTAATCTATATTTTTTGAAAATTAATTTGGAACAACATATTTTCAATGAGTATTAAGGATAAAAATTTATTGAATGGATTAAGTTTACATTTAGGTGTTATTGGATAACATATTTTAACCATTTTGGTCTTGTAAAATATCTAGATATAAGTGGAATTAATTTTCATTGTTTTAGTGAGATAATGATTTGTTATGTGTTAATGTTAGTTATTCCAACCTTAAATTTTCTATTGGATAATAATTACATAGATTAAGGGATTAAGCAGGAATGGATCGAAGCATACCCAAAGGATGAAATTGTTCCTATGAAATTAAAAGATATCAATTCAGTATATTTTCATTTTTTAGTATAAATGGTAAAGTAATTCTTCAAAGGTAACAAAACGGGTCTACAAACAACAATGTTATCCTACTACCTTCATATCTGATGAATCATTAGTCTTTTCAATTATCACACATTTATGGTTTTTTAATTTATATAGATCATTAAGGTTTTTTGGGATCAATAACCTTTATAACCTTCAATATTTATTTAGACAATACCCTTTTCTTCCATGTCTATATATTCACTTCCCATGTATGTTATCCAATAAGAAAACCAAGTTATATGATTATTCCAGATGAACTCCATACATCCCTTTATCTCTTTTCAGGAGGATATTTTTTCATCCCTTCTCACAAGGTGGGATTTCAATAAGGTTATTTTAAAATTTAAAACATTTATTTATTGAGATCAATAATAAATTATGATGATGAAATTTATTTATCTAGGAATAATGTAATACCAAAACATTTTAAAATTGGAAAATTATATTTAATAGAATATATGATATAGAATAGAAAAATTAAAACATAATGTAACACCCATAGATTGTATTTTATGTTTTCATAAATAAATGTAATCTATTTGATAACTTTTGATGCACAGTGCTGTGATATTTTAAAATAAAACTATGTTTAATAGCACATACAACAATCAACATTAATCTTTGACAAACCATGAAATGTTATTTAAATATGATCGTTATAACCTATCCATTAAATTGATGGGTGATGAATAATATTAACTAAATTAGTATATATATATATATATAAAGTTACTCTTAAATAAAAATTTATTGATTAATTCTTATGAAATATGTCTTCAATTTTCAATAAACGTTTTTTTATTCTTTAGAAATACATTTTCATCAAAAATTATTTTTCATGAAAATATATTATAATAAAATTCAAGAATGTCTATAAATGGAATATTAAAAAATTATAATATTTTATGAATCAGAATATTGAAATTATATTAGGTTTAAAGTTATATAATTTTTCTGAAAATATTTATTTTTAAATGAATAGTGAAAAATACTTTTTTAATTAATAACTATATTTTGGTTTCAACCATTTTCCAATTAATAATTTATTAAAAATTTGATTCAAATTAAATTTTTTCAAATTATATTATGAATAATACAATTATGTTCGCTTAAATCAATTTTATTGTTGATTTTTTGATAAAAATGTATACATAAGAAGTTCATTTTTCTGTAAAACTATTTTTCATTGTGTTTTTTCAGTTTAATTTTATAGTAAATAATTTCACTTTATGTTTTGAATTTTAAAAATTCAATTAAATATTTGTATTCATATATTCCAAATTTATTAAATAAATCTCTTTTATTTTAGGTCTATATGAATAATAACCTTTGTATTCTTTCTTGCCATAGAAAACGGTAAATCGAGTAAATTAAGTTAAAAATAAAATTATAAGGGATATAAAATGAACCTAAAAATTTCTTTAATATTATTTAACGATTCATTCTAATCCATAATAATCAAATATTCATTTATATGGAATTTTATGGTCATTTAGATGAGATTATGACCTTTATATTATTTTTTTCAAGAAAAGTCAAACAAGATACACCATTGATTTTATTAACAATGATATTTTAAATATGGGTTTATTTAAATGTTATGATTATGTATAATTTGACTTTTGAAAACGAAAATATTTAAATGAATAAAAACAATTGAGGAAAATGACGTTATACATGAATTTTATAGATAACCATGAGATGTTGGGGATATAATAAAAAAATTGTTTGATTTCTAGTTTTTTCATTATATTATAATTGGAAAAGTAATGAATAGTTCTAAACTTGAAAATGTTAATATTTTATAATAAATTATATTTTATTGAATGATATAAAATGCCTAAAAATATTATATTCGTCCAAATTAATGTAATATGTTTAACGAAATATTCTAATTACTATTTATGAGTATTTTATTTATTTTTTAATATGATAATTGACCATTAGATCGTAGAACCTTTTAATAGTAGTGTAACTACCAAAAGGGTTAATGGAGGATTAAAACTAAAAGATAATGGTGATAACATATCCAAAACATAGAAAAATTTTATTGGATTAAAATATTTTGTCTTATCCTGACATTTTCAATTAATTATATCAATTTGCATCCATTTCGACAGGATGAATAATTTATATTAATTTAATATTATTAGAAATTCCATGAATGTCCCTCCCCTCTATAATATAATGTAATACCTTCCTTTACATATTCACACAAAATGGAGCAATCTATAAAGGAAATATGCATTAAATTCATCTTATTAACATACTTACCCATTTTATTTAGGTTTTATACCATTCAAAATAGCCACCCTAGGTGTCATAAGAAGATATCTAAAGTTATTTCAGCAAAGAAGATGTGATTAAAACATGTATGATGGAAATCAAACCTAGGGTAAGGGTTTATCATCTCAATTTACTTCAATAAGACAAATGAGATATTCACCACATATTTATTTTTTTATTGTGTCTATATTTTACTTTTTATAAATTATATCATTAATCTCTTTTTCTTTATGGTATTTTATGTTTCATTCGAAGTTATTTCATTAATAGGGATTATGATTCAAAATAATCTGAAAGTGCTAAGGTTTTATTCCATAATCTCATAAAAATTTAGGCTACTTATGATTAATTCTCTGTTGGGTAATCTTTTCACTCTGTAACAATATTTCTATAAAAAAATAAATATAATTTTTTCTGCTATCCTTTGAATTTTTATTATAATTTTACCCATTCATTAATTTTTTTAAATTTTTTTAGAGAAATGTTATTAAAATTTTCTAAAGAAGGATATTTTTGAATTTTCAGAAAAAAAAATTGTCTTATGAATTTTGTTGTTACATATAAAATGTTAATATATTTTCTTAATATTAAGATTAAAATTTTCTTTAAATATTCAAAAACATTTTTTATGGTAACCGTTTAAAGAAAAGTTTTCCATTATAATTTTGAACCTATTTTTAATATGTATGTTATTTTCAATGTATAAAGGTTATTTTCATCGATAATTGTTTACAAATAAATTTTTGTTGTACTTATATTCATAACAAACAATAAATAAAATTTATACTATTTTCCACATGGGAATTATTATGATGATGCCATCTTTATTTTATCTCAAATTATTTAAGATCTGTTTAACTAGGAATGTTCTATTTTTATATCATTTACTGTATTACATTGTATGGTTTATGAATATGGTTATTTATTGGTGAAATTATTAAAATTTAAAATGTTATCCCCAATATTAATTTTTATGCTGATTATGTTTCACCCCTTTCAAATTAGGAATACATTGTACATAATAAGTGACATGTGTGGGCCTTTTATATCCCCTTTATGCATCAGTAGGTCTCCTGATACAAACTAGTAAGGGTTTTTTAGGCTTAACCCACTTACTCAAATGACATAGAAATGGTCCTTTAATGTATTTTCATATTTTTTTGGTCGAGGCATTGATGGTATGTTTTAGATGTCAAACATTATTCATTCAATCATTATGATTTATTTATTGATTTCCATTTGAATATTCAGTTACATAGAATATACATGGAAAAGTTTTGAGATCATGTAATTGTTTATTTGGATTATTTGATCATCCTTTATCCCAAAAAAATTATATTCATGTTATTATTTAAATGGAATATGTTTGAATTATATTATTTCCTATATTGATTATATATATTTAATCATGAATGATTTTTTTGTATGCATAAGTTTACTAAGAATCTTATATCACCCATTTATTATGTTTTAATTTTTCCAGGATACCAAGAAGTGTTTTGTGATTGATGAATATAGATATTCTAAGGGGAACTATTGTGTTATCAAATATAACACATTATGTATTTTATATTTTCAATTGTAATGTGAAATTTAAGTATGTATCTAGTTTACTAAGACAAAAAAACTATTCAATTGTTTATGATGTGATTCCATTTATCTAGTTCCAACATAATGAAGTAATAAATTGACTTCGGGAAATAAGAATTAGATTTATTACATTGTTAGAATCAGGATTGAATAAATAGTTCAGCCTAAGGTAATTCTTTAATTAATATTATTAATTATAATTAATATGAAATTTTCTTGAATCATGGTTTTGGAACTCTCAATTATATTAATATTTCAATCAATTCTATTGTTTGGGGAATTTTTTGTCGATGTAGATCTAATGTTGATCATCGTTTATGAAAAAACCTGAATTGGGAGTGTCCCATACAGAGCTTCCTCTATGCCTAAAACCTATAGAAATGTTACCATACAACGTCCAAATAAAATGCAGTCTAAACAGAAGAATTCAAATCATATGAATAATTTTATAATATCTTGCACAATTTCACTAAACCAATTCCATTGGATGCACTGTAGTTCAACTAGAATAGTATGAGTGATAGGATGAAATTTTTTGGATGAAAACATTGAATGAATCTTTTACATGAGGATCATAAAGAAGATTATGAAATATTATTGAAATGGAATGAGAGTTTAAATATAATTAACTGGGTATAGGAAGTGTACCAGAACGATTCTGATAAGTTCTTTTGAATTTTGAATAGAAATTATTGAATGGTGTATCAATAGATGGAATAAATTATATAATGTATTTATCAAACAATTATGTGGTATAATGTTTTATTAGTTCTAAAGTATATGCAACACATTTTTAAAAACATTAAATATAATTATGGAAATTTAATATTTTATTGATCCAAATATCATAGGAGAAAGATATGTGATTCTCATAGAGTTAAAAAGATGTTTTTTATGGTAGTTGATGTTCAAATTTGTGAGAAGCTTCAATAATACTATAGAATCCTTGATAATCATAAAAGCGTATTTTTATGAGAAGGGTATTTGAATATGAGTTTTTCGTTGAGTGGGAGTGTTAAATTGGAATCTTTACTTTTATTCTACTGACACATATATAAATATGGTGCATGTATAATAAATATATATGTTTTATTGATGAATTTAAAACACAAGTCATAAAAAATTGTATCTGATAGTGATACCATATGAAATTATGAAATAGAATGTTTAATTATAAATTTTCTAGCAAGGGAATATATTAGTTGAACAATATTTTACTATAATATTATGGAGTTGAAATCAGATGAATTAAATAAAAGGAATCATAAAAAATTTCTTATAATGTGGAATCAGATATATTCTGTTCATAGGTGAACATATAGACATGGGTTATAAATTATTATCAATTTTCATAAGGAACTAGATGGATTTTATTATAAGGATGATTAGTTCAATAAAAAGATTAATTGTGGAATGGACTAAGGTTTGTACTAAAGTATAAGGAAGTAGATCTTATATGATGGTGGGAATGAAAGTGAACAAGATTTTTTTGTAATAAGTGAAAAGAATGAAGAAAGTAAAAGAAGCACAGTAACAACATACTGAACCTATTGGTGAAGGATTATAATATATGTTACAAAATCATTTTTATATCTTTTATATGTTTGGATAGAGCATGCACTATTTATTGATTACAGTGAAACGCAATTGTAAGGATATTCCTTTTCTATAATAACCACCCTAGAGGATTATTTTATAGTGTATTGTGTGGTATTGTATAATTTCAAAATCGTTCAAAGGAAAGTATACTATTTTTGAGTAATGAAAATTGTAAATATTCCTATTATTATGCATTGTCCTTGTGTGTGTGTTTTCAAACAATTACAAACGCATTAATCAGAGGTGATTTTTTTTAAAAAAATGTAAGAAAACATAAAAAAATAATATCAAAATTTTACCCCCTTCCCCTCTTTGTGATAGGACATATCCAAATTGGTTCCTTCATTATCTTGTCAGAGAGGTTTTGGTGCATCCTAAGAGACAATAGATGACTTTCAAAATCCTTTTAGTATAGATCTTGGGTCATTATATCTGTAATTTTATATTTATTGGACATATACTCTAACATTATAACTCCTTGTTAAACCATATAATTGAGAAAATTATATTTTTAATCAATATGATTGGTTAGTTGAATATGAATATGATTTTTTATAAGATTTATTGAAACTCAATTTGTCGCACATGATTGGACTAAGAGACACTACTTCCAAATCTATGTTTTTAAGTCCTTGTCTCATCCATATCAACTGAGTACAATCATTTGTGGCTACTAAATGTTCACTCTATTTCATTTTTAAGTAGATACACTCTTTTTTATTCCTTAAATTAAATATATAAGAGTTTAAAAGATATAATAATGCTCAATATGTTGCATTTATTTTATCCACTAATACTATCCAATATGAATCTATAAAACCCAATAACATCTTCTATGAAATATTTTAATAAAACATCCTAAACACCAATATGATACTAAAATTACAAAATAATAAGTTTTTTAAAATTCCTATGACTTTCATTGGGGTAGCACTGGAAGTGGAAAATTTGGAATGTTTCACAAATAATATCTGATGAGTGGATATTGAATACAAAAACTCCACAATATCTAACTACATAGTGTCACATTAACCTATATTCCCTCGTTAAACTTTATTAATTTTATTGGATTCTCTTTCTAAGTCATTAGTGTCCTTAAATATATTATATCAACATTTTTTAGAACTACATTCACTTATTTTTTTGAGAAATAAAAGTTCATTAATTTATTTTAACCACCTATAATAAATGGATAAATATTGTCAATACCATGAAATAAATCTCAAATTTATAACTCATGTAATATAAAAAGAACATTCATTGTTATTTATTTGATCCTGATGAAAATATTTCATCCATAATAATGAGAAATAACATTTTTGATACATTTCTTTCATCATATAGTGATTTTAATCAACTCTCCCTATCTAAAAGAAAATATTTTTTAGATATTGATCCAATTACAACTTAAAGACCCTTTCAATTTAATTTAATCCATATAATTGCTTCATTAAAAAGTAAATTTTATTAATATTTTCTTAAATTAAACAATTTCATGTTTTTCAATGTGAACCTCCCCTTCAAGAACTCCAATTAGGAATTTTAGTTTCACATCAACCAGAAATAATTTGAAAACTGTTTTCACTTACATAGACAAAAATAATCCTATTGTTTTCAAGTAGGACACTATGGGAAATGTTTTGTCCATATCAACAGCTAATATCTTTTAATATCCTTTCCAAACTATTTATTCCTTGTTCTGGCACACTTTATCCTATTCATTGAGTTTATTTTGAATGTCCCATTTGGATTTGATTTTATTCTTCTCTCATATAATTTTAACAACTACAAATGTTTTTTTCTATTAAATTTGGTCAAGATCCTCATTAATATTATTGAACTAACATTATTCTCTAGAATCCTCATTGAAATTTTTATGTTCTATATGAAAAAATAGGATTTATGAGCCTGCATTATTATTTATATAGAAGGTTATTTTTTTATGAATATTTTTTTCTTTGATTTTGACTTGTCCATTAATCCTTCTACTGGATTTACTTTGTGGTCATCTTCATCATCATGATCCTGAAATTTATTAGGATGACTAGAAGTAATATTCTCAACTTTTACATATCAGAAACAAGTGAGTGGTATCATTCCATTGAAATTTTCTTTCCGACCTTCAATATTAGTGAACGACATTATTTCATAACATTCTTTATCCTAGAGATTTCTTTTTTGATTTAGAGATTCCTAATGTTCTTTAATATTATCTATTGAGGTTCCTTTTTTTGAACTCATTCATGGTTGTTTTTCTCATCTCATATGTAATAAGAGTTCTATATTATATATTAAATGTTATCTCTTGATGTTTTTATGAGGATTATTTTAACAATTTTTGTATCATCAATAATTTCCATATGGCCATGCATATCATCATTAATAATACTAATTCGATTAAAAAATGCATCAATTGTCACATCTGGGACCATTGTTAAATGTTCATGCTTTCTCTACAAGAATTCAATTTTTTCTTCCTAGTCTTATAAATTATATATATGTATTTATATTCTTCTCCCGCATTGTATAATATGTCATGTGTCATGTATCAACCCACATGTGCCCACTTGGCTCGAGGTATTATTATAATGACACCCAAATCCCACCTTCAATATGCTAGGGGATGGAAACTAGAATCAAGTAAGAATGTCACATAAATATAAGGCCAAAACCTATAGTACATATACACACACACACATATCCATACACTAGTATAATGTAGAATGGTTAATAAAAAATAATAATAATTAATGAAAAAACATATTATCCCACATCAGAGTGTAAAAAATGTGAATGGAAAGATACAAAGGGATAAATACATTCCAAAAAAACTATAAAAAAGTATAACCAATACAAAAAATGAAATTCCTGAAACTCTAGGATCCATCTGTGGTTATTCTATCCCAAAAAATACACACCTTCTCTTAGTCGACTGTAGACTCCAATGAAATGAATTTCATCTGTATAAGACATGACATATGCAGGAAGATCCCATGTAGGGGTGAGTATAGTCATACTAATTTGGAAGCCTGAAAATTAGAAAACATAAATAATTAAAGTGGTTTTCATCACTAAATAAGAAACTCAAGGGGAGATAAAAAAGTTAAACCAAGATATAGTTAAAGGAAGACTCCATGTCCCATTCTGAGGTCTGTCTTCACTACCAACCAATGGATTCTTCTTGAAGCTATACTGTAATGATTATCTGATGGAACACACACCATGGGTGTTTAAAATACTAAATATATTCACAGTATAAAAATATATAGTTATAGGATCTTGATTAGGACCTATGGGTGATACCTAACTATAAAACCATAAAATATTTTGACATATATTTTTTTGGAATTTATTTTTACTTCTAGATATTATTCATTTCATGAAACACTGAATATATATTTTCTTATATGAATACTATAAGTTTTATTTTTTTTCATGAGACACCAAGTTAGTCTTGACCTACATACAATACTATTTTTGTCTTCTGAAACACATAATGCCTAGTGCCTTCGACAGCCTGTGTTAAATTCAAGAACAAGTTTTACAGAACTACTATATACTGTCAATATTATTATAAAAATATTATTTTACTTATCACAATGCAGTTATGAATAAGATTAAGAAAATTATAAAAATATGGCATAATTTTTTTTAAAATGAATTATTTTGTTGAAAGATAATTAAAAAAGAAAATAAAAACCAATTGAGTATAATAGATGGGTTTTTATGAAAACAACAATTTTTATGATCATAATGAAATTTTATATTAATAAATTAAATTAGTATCTATTAGTGAGATATTTTAATGAAATTTATATATAATAAATTGAACCAAATGATTTTAAATTTCTCAAATAATTATTATATACAGAAAATATAAACAACTCCATTTTTAGGCATAAAAACAGTATTATTCTGAAATGTGGTTTTACAGCCTAATAATGGAAGACTTGTTACAAAAAATATTTTTGATACGTTTATAATTTTTATTTGAAAAAAATAAACATAAATATTGAATGTTTAATATAAAATATTACTTTGGGTGTTTTTTGAAATTTTTCTAAGAAGTTTCATTTTTGATGAATAACGAAGAAAAAATTATTTTAATTGAAACTAAGTTTTATGATAATTATTTTGTATTGATAAATTATATCATAATTTTTTTTAATATATACAAATAAATTATACATATATTAATAAAATTTACGTCATTGGAATCTTTTTCATATTGAAATTGGATTTAAAATCATTTTATGATTTTGATCATTTTCAATTTAAAAACACATTGTCGCGTTCCATCTGCATGATTAATTTTAAATTAATTTCATCCAATTATATGTTTATAATTTTGAAAAATGGATTAAATATTTTTTATAATAATAATTTATAATGTATATTCAGTTTATAATATTTTTTTAACAAAAATATTATTGAATGTAATTAAAATTAATTACAACAATTAAGGTAAAAATGTGTTTAATTACATGTTAAACTTTAACATAATGGCAAAGTAACCTAGAAAAATTTAGTAATAAAAGTTTCTCGAAATATATAGATCATATAATTATTTTTCTATAAAATCAACCATTATTGGAGTCATATTATGTAAGGTAGACCTCTCAATGTTGTTTCCTTTTTTTACTTATAAGAATGCCACTACTCTTCTACTATAAAAGGGATCTCACCCCCCCCCCCTCATTATTCACACTAATAGAGTACGTTGTATTTCCAAAACCTGACAATATAAGATCAAATTATTTATAAATTAATTATATAATCCTCAATAATTCAATAAATCCAATCAAAAAATCCCTTTGGTGAAGACTAAAATGAGTTACCCAAAGAAGTTGTAACATACTTCAATAAGAAATTTTGTTTTATTTCTTTCTCCACCCCTTAAATTCTTCTTATTCCAGGATTATATAATAAACTACATATCACTAATATAATTATTGGTTTCTCTAATTATTTTATGACTTAAACTCACACCATGATCCATCAAATGGTATACGCAATCAATTTTCTTGTTTATGGTGGACTACCACCCCTTGAATTGATGTCATTTTTTCATCCATTACCACCTATAAAGGTTCATAATAATGATGTAATTACTGCTTTTATTTTATTTATATGATTTAATTAATATTCCTAAATTATTTTAGAAAACATAACTTCAGGATGTCTATTTTATTAGAATATGATAAATTCATTTGTGGATGTGTGGAATATCGCCACATCAAATTTATATGATTCGTTCAATCATTATATGAAAGGTATTAAGGATGTTTTTAATAAACCTGTGTGAAATTTATGATATAATAATGTCTCTATAACGATAATATATATATATATTTCATTTACTTTCCTTTTTATAATATGATCAGAAAATAGAAACAATGATCTTGCATACGTATGACCTACTATCTCTATAAACAATGTGTCTCTTTTTATATTTATTTTTTTTATAGATTATTATAAATAAATATATACTAAATATATATTGTATTTATATCTTTTTTTTAAATTATTTTAATACATAAAACATTATCGATTTAAGAGGATCAATAATAACAAGTCAAAACGTATTTGAAAAACCAAGTGGGTATTACCTGATACATAATTTTTACACAAAATTGTTAATAAATGTGTAATATAAATTAAAGATAAAATAATATATTGTGTTATATATAAGAATATGGTTATTTTTTATATGTATAATAAACTTATATTTATTATGTAGGATCCTTTAATGTGTATGAAGATATTCAAGACCTAAACTGGCTTTTTTTAAACTCACTTTTATTTCCATGAGATATATGCTATATTCATAACTTATTATTTTGGTGTGGTGTATATAATTCCTTATGAAATGTTATATAATTAATTTTATTTACTTAATATTATTAAATTTTCCAATTTATTTTATTATTTCATGGATCTCAGGATTCAATAGTAAATCATGTAGTATGGTGATTGATATTCTTACCATTATTTCTGTAAGCCTTTTTCATTATTCGCCACTATTTCATTATTGTGGTGTATATACTATCCATGAATGTATTATGTGGTTATTTCCCTTATATTAATGGATATTTACATATCCTTTATATGACCTCAATTTCAAGTGGTTTACGATACAAAAGATACCAAATCATTATGGTATTTTCGTCACAGTATGCCTTTTTGAGAGACATACGATTTTATGGACCTATATTATTTTACAAAGTGTTATACTATAATTTTACATGATATATCATGAATATCATTATCCTAAGGATATTTAAATATTATTTTAATGTTATTATTTTATGGATATTATGATTTAATGTTACCAAAGTGGTGTGAGTTTTCTATTATAGTCTCATCATTTATCAGGATTATTTATGATTATTCTTCCATTGAAGAAATACTCTGATCTAGCTCTCAAGAACTATCGTTAATTTTATTCAAAACATTTAATTCATGATGAATTCATTTAATTGTACCATTTATTCACTCTTTGGTACTTAACATAATAAAAAAATTTGTTTTGATGAATATGCGCCTTCATTTATCTCCTCTGTCAGACATTAGTTATCTCCCAAAAGCATTTTTTCTAAAAAAGGTTTTCAAAATTTTTTATAAGGGATATTTTAGGCATATTTTAAACAAGAAATTATTTCTGTTATTTTCAATGCTTCATTTTTATGTTTTAAAAGTTATTTCAAAATAAAAAAAATTGTAAAAATATTTTTATGATTAAAAAGTATTTTAAATGAATTTAAAAAATTCCATTACATGATTTCAAGGATATTATCAAAGAAAACAGTTTCAAAAATGTTTTATATAAAAAATAAAAAAGATTTTAAAATATATCATAATATGTTTTCAAGGAGATTTTAATATAAAAAGATTTTCAAAAATTAATTATATTTAAAAATTATTTAAATTGATTTTCAAAGATCCTTTTATATGTTTTCAGGGTTATTTTTAATGAAAATGGTTTTCAAAATATTTTATTGTTAAAATGTATTTCCAATGATTTTCAAGGATTAGTTAATAATTTTTTCATGGTTATTTCTAATGAAAATGGTTAATAAAATATTTTATTATTTAAAAAGAATTTTATTACGTAGATATTATATTTTATTCAAGATATATTATAAATATTTATTAATACTTAATACATATTTTTACAAAGTGGTTATAAAAGAAAATAATTTTGATAAAGAAATTATGTATAAAAAATTTATTTTAAATGAAAGGTTATTTTCTTTATGAAATGAACCAAGTGGTCTTCTCGAATCTTTCTCTATCTAAGTGAAAATCCATTGATGTAGGCTATGTTTTACAAGGATATTATGTAAAGACATCATTCTTATTATATAATTTAATGGTTTATGTTTAAGATAAAAAGTTTCATACAAAACCTGTTTCTCTTCCATGGGTTATGTGCTTATGGAACCCTCTTCTTTTCACAGGCTATACTCTGTTGAAATGATTACAAAAATGATCTCTTTTCCACATATTATTTTATTATTACTTTTTTTGATACCCATTATATTTCATGGGTTATGTTATGATGAATTTTTATGATCTTTTGGCACACATATGTATGACATCATAATAAGACGGTTGGGACCTATATATCCCTCCAATGCATTAGGTAAATCTTTATAACTCTGGAGATATAAATTGGTGGAATGGGGGTGTGAAATATATTCATTAATGGATTTTTTTCTACTAATATGGCCTTGGGATAGAACCTTTAATACATAGATGGTTTGAGGAGTGAACCCATTTCATAAATATGTCTTTTGAAGTAATCCATAACTACTATAGAAATCAGTTTATATGCTTATGATTCTATCAGAATTAGATTTTATATTCATATAGTATGATTTAATGGCATGTGATATTTATTCCTTTATGATCGATGTCTTATTAGATACCAATATTTATTATAGGACCCTTTATCATGATGTTTAATATACAGGGTATGTTCTTCTAATGTTATGATCTTGTTCTAACACCCATATGCTCATTATTATGCATACATGTCTCCTTTGTTTACCTTTACTAAGCATCTACGCTCATCCATTATTAAGTTTCGTTCCCCAATTTACGAAGAAAAGAATTGAGTAGAAGTACTAAAGATGAATATATTTAAGGGATAATTGGATGACCTTTCACCAAGTTAGAAGATTATGTTCTCATATTTCCAAGGACACTAAACTACCATGGTCCCCAAGCATGCACTTTTTTTAATGTGATGAATATTAATATAAAATGATGTAATATCCAATTATTTTTAGATTGGGTCTCTATAGATGGTATCAATGTAATGGTTCAATTAGACTTTAGAAAACAGTATGAGGAATCTTTAGCAAGATCCCTTAAGATATTTATAAGGATATGTCTTGTGTTCTATTTGAGGATAATAATATGGTGTCATAGATTTAAAACAATTTGTCCTTATTTATACATCCTATAATGAATTTTCCATGATTATGTGGTTTTCCTCTTTGATTAGTGTTTCTCACCCAATTTTTTCTGGTTAAATTCAATGGCGGAATCTTGAAAGGATGGTGTTAACATTGAATGTGACCAAAAATTTTCTGATGAGCTATCAAATGGGATGATCACTAGAGTAAGAGATTTTGTGATTATCCCTAATGAATTTTAACTGAACTTGATTGACAATTTGTACCTTTACCAAATATCAACGTCACCATATAATATTATTAAATAGTTAAGGTAATGGATATTATATTGAAATAAGTTTTAGTTTCCTTTGCATCAAGAATGTGGAAAAACGCACCCAAGTGAGTGTCTCAATGGATTGGGAATATTTTTTTAACTGTAGAAAAGATGGACATAAATCAAGTGAAAAAAAATGAAAATGAAAAGTTCAGTTATTGAAATGAATTAGAATAATGGCCTCTCGATGACATCATCAATAGATGAATGCTTTAAAGTTGGAATGAATGGGAATTATGAAAATAGATGTCCTAAGAGGAATTATTGTGAAGAGAATCATCAATGTGGTAAAAGTAAAGGTTATATAGTTTTGTTGATGATACTATAGGTTAATAAATTGTTCAATAATATATGGAATAATGAAAATTTCATTTTTTAAGGGATTTGTGGTAATTCATGTTATTATCACGTTAAAAGTGAATATATGATCAATGTATTCACATATTTAGTATGTGAAAACCAATATATTATTTATGATATATGGGGTATCAATGTTGAATTTATTTTTAGAAATTTAATGACCTTATTACTACAGTTGTGGTCATTCGTTATTTGGAAGAGTAATAGTGTCAACCATTTAAGGAATGGTTAAAGTTAAATTTCAGAAGAGGTATTATATATTAAAATATTATCTTGATGTATGAGGATATATGAAAAATTGTAACCTACACAAACCATTTTTTATAAAAGATTGAATAAATTATAACTTTATTTGGAGATCATATGATAAAGTAGTTCTTCATGCGTAAAAAACAATCATTCATTTCTTGGAGTAATGAATAATGTGGAATTTGATCAAGGAAAAACCAAAGGGTGAGATTGTGATTATATAATGAAATCAATTAAGTATATATTCTCTAGAAAATTCAACATTTAAAAAATGATCTTGAAATAAAATTTAGTTTTGTTATCATCAGTCATTATGATATTAATGAATTCTGTATTCCAATTTTTTTATGTTTTATGTTTATTAAATTTCAATGTATCGGTTAATTTTTTCTTATTAGTGATATTTATCACTCTATTTAATTTTTTCCCTTTCCATCCATGTATAAATCTTCACCTTTTTGGAAATATAGTTTTATGTTAATTTAGTTAACCATTTTTTCATCTTTTTTAAATGAATTATTTGTATTCATTTTTATAATGTGGGTTTACATGAGAGGAACATTAAATTATTAAACCCATAATGACCTTGACAAATTAAAGGAAAAATTTTGTTTTAAGGGGGTAGAATTTAACACCCCAAGAATTTGTGAATTTTTTTCAAATTTATTTAAAGATTTAGATATTTTTCATTTCCTGAAAAACTATATATAGATTGTTATATATAAATTTTTTATTTTGGATTGCAATACATGTTGGACCATATTATACATGCCCTACATGTAAAACTAGGTTTGCCTTTTGTTACACACATTGTAGTGTCCCTTTGATATATTTAGTTACATGCATGACCATGTTTTACCGAACCACAATATAATATTAACATTATTGTTGAAATATTGTTATATTTTTCACCTATAATTTATGAATAATATTTACTAAATTATAAAAATATGGATTAAAAATTTTTATACAATTAATTTTTTGGTTATAAATTATTTATAAATGAAAATAAAAATCCATTGAATATAAAGGATGTGTTTTTATGAAAACTAACTATTCTTATTCCCGCAAAGAAATTTTATATTAATATATTAAACTAATTTATATTACTGATAGGTGTTAATAACATTTATATATAATAAATTAATCCAATATTTTTTACATTCAGCCAAAAATGTTGATAGGCATCAAATAAAAACAAATTCAGTTTTAGGTCTAAAAGGTTGTATTATTCTAAAAGGCAGTTTTACCACTGTTTAATGGAAGAGTTATTTTAAGAAAAATTTTACAATTATATAATTTTTTTGTCAAAATAAACATAATATTTTAAATTTAAATATTAAATATTACATTCCTTGAATTCTTGGTATTTTTCTCAGAAGTCACTTTTTTGATGAATAATGAAAACCCCAAAAACTTAATTGAAAACTTCATTTTCATCTAATTTATTTATATATATAATATATATTTTAAAATGGTTTTAATGTAAATGTAGAAAAATTATAAATATATTAATAAAATTTATGTCATTTTAATCAGTATTGTTTTGAAATAAGATATAAGAATATTTCAAACATTTAAAGATTTTCACTCCAGAAACATGTTGTATCGTCCTTACTATGGGAGTAATTTTAAATTAATTTCTCATAATTATATGTTTATAAATTAAAAATAATTGTTCTGTTTTTTTAATCATCATTATTTATAATTTATATTAATTTTATCTTAGTTTTGTAAAAAAAATATTATTCAATGTAATTAAAATTAATTACAATGATTAATTTAAAAATGAGTTTACTTATTGTTTAAACATTATCATAAGGGGTAAAATAACCTAAAAACAAGCTCAAAATCCATTATATGGACAAATATCTAATATATAATTCCTTTTATAAATAATGGACTATTATTTGTGGCATATTATGTATGGTATACCTTTCAATAGTTCTTTCCTTTTTGTATTGAGATGAATGCCACTCATCCAATATAGAAGAGAACTTACCCTTCACAAATTCACACCTCTCAGACCATTTTTATCATCCAAAACCTACCTAAATAATCCCCTAACTTACATACCTTCATACAAGAAATATAACATTTTTCATAATTCCAACCAGGGAATCCCGTTGGTGTAATCTAAAAGGAGTTAGCAAAATAATAGGTAACATCCTTCATCAACCACTTTTATATTATATCAATATCATCCCCCTCAATTTTCCCTATTATTTTATTATATAGTAATCTAATTATCTTAAATATAATGATGTTTTTTATTTTTTTATTAAATACACTAACACACACTTCCATAAAATGGGATACACAATCATCATTCGTGTGTTCGACATACAACTACCTCGCGAACTGACGTCGCTCATTCGTTCATTATCACCTCTCAATGTTTGATGTAATGATGGGCTTACTATTTTTATAATATATTTATGATATTTATTATGTATTTATGATTAATTATTTAATATATAATTCACAACATCATGATTTTCATTTTGTAGGAATATTATAACATCGTTTATGGACATGTGGGCTACCGACTCCACGAAGCGATGTGATTCATTCACACTTTACATAGAATGTATTAAAAATGAGTGTAACAATATTATTTTATATTTATATTAAATATTAATTCTTATTCAATTAATATATATATATATGTTCCACTTATTTTCATTTATTAAATACGCCAAAAAAATTGAAAATAGCGTGCTTGTGTACGTACGGCCTACCGCCTCCATGAAAAATGTATATAATTTTCCATTTATATATTTTTTAGATTATTATAAACTAATTTCTACGGAATATATATAATTTTTATATAATTTTTTATATACTTTAAATATAAAATAATGATCTAATTAATAGGATCAAGAATAAAATGTCAAAACTTATACGAAAAAGCGGTTATTACTCAAAATGTAACATTAATATAAAATTTTTAATAAATAGGTAATATAAATTAATAATAAAATAATATATGGTATGATATCTGAGGATACGTTTTTTTAGATGTATAATAAATTTATATTTACTATAGAGTAGGAATGAACGTTTAAGATGAAATTCAAGACTTAAGGTAAGGGTTTTCTTGTCTCGCTTATATTTTTAGGAGATATATGTTATATTAACCACTTATTATCATTTGGTAGTGTATATACATTCATATAACATGTCATATCATGAAATTAATTAATTTATTTATATTAAATGCTTCAATTTTTGTTACTATTTTTTGAATCTCAATATTCCAAAGTTACTCATGTAGTAAGGGGATTTCTAGTCGAACATTTATTTCAGTGAGACTTATTCCTTATTCAACACTAATTTATTTTATGTTCTATATATAATACCCATTAATGTGTTATATGATTCTTTCACTAAATTTTATTTGTATTTGTATATCCATTTTATGACCCCTATTTCATAGGGATATGGTTCAAATTTTACCAAATTAGTAAGGTAATTTTGTCTCAATTTTCCTCATTTTAGACACTTATACTGTTATGAACATATATTCATTTAAAGGTCGTATATACAACACATTGATATGTTATATCATGAATCTATTTATTTTAATTATATTTAATGATTAATTTAATGTTATTATTTCATTGGTATTATGATTCTAATTTACCAAAGTGGTAAGAATTTATGGTTACAATCTCCTCATTTATCAAGATTATTTACAACTATACTTTCATTAATGAGATATTATTACACATAGCTCAATATCTATCATGAATTTTATTCTCCAATATTTATTCATTATATCATCATTTATTGGTATAATTTTCTATCTCTTTGGTACAAATGATAATTTTGAAAATGTTTTTATGAAAATTCATCTTCATTTGTCTCTTGGGACAAAAATATTTTTTCTCCCAAAACCATGTTTTGTAAAAAAATGTATCAAAAATGTTTTCAAATGATATTTTAATATTATTTTCAAATAATATTTATTTCAATAATTTTCAAGTCTTCTTTTAATAATTTAAAAATCAATTTGAAATTAAAAAGGTTTTCAAAACTTTTTTTATATTTAAAAATTGTTTTAATTGATTTTAAAAGATTCCTTTAGATTTTATCTATATTATTTTCAAATAAGATTCTTTTCAGAAATGTTTTATCTCAAATAAGTTTTTTAAATTTTTTTCAAAGAAACAATTATAATAATTCAATGTTATTTTCAAAAAAAAATGTTTTCTAAAATGGTTTATGTTTAAAAATTATTTGAAATGATTTCCAAAGATAACATTATATCATTCAAGTTTATTTAAAAAGAAAAATTTTTTACAATTTTTTTCTACGATTTAAAAGTGTTCGAAATGATTTTCATATCCTCCTCTAAAATGTTTCATGATTATTTTCAAATAAAAGGGATTTATAAATTTTTAGGATATAAAAAATGTATTTTAAAGAGGAATGGATATTTTCCCCATGAAATTTTTGAAATACGTTTTAATTATTACTTAATATGTTTTCAATGTGGTTTTCAATGAAAATGGTTTTTGAAAATGGTTTAAAACTAATAAAATTATTTTTAATGGAAATTTATTTTCCTTAAGAAATGCTCCAAGTGATATTTAAAAATCATTCACCATCTAAGATAAACTCCTTTGATATAGGTTATTATTTTCTGTGGATATGATCCAAGGAAAAAAAATTATTTTTTATTTCAAATGTTTATATTTATGATGTAGATTTTTCATCAAATAATATTTCTCTTCCATGGGTTTTATTTTTATGAAACCCACTTCTTTTCACCAGTTATGGTTTAATGAAAGGATTGGGAAACCTATCTATTCTCCACATGTTATGATATGATTACATAGTTATGAAACACATTTCATTTCATGCTTTATGATATGATGAATTTCTAAGATACTCTAGAAAACATATGTATGTCTTCATTTGGATATGGGATTGACCCATATATACCTCTAATGAATTGGGTAAATATTTGTATCTTATGAGACAAATATGGTTGGAATGGGGAGTTACCTCGTCTTAGTAAAGGATTTTTCCCTCTAATATGGTGTTGGTAGTGAACATTGACTACTATGTTGTTTTTGGTAGTGAACCCATTCAACTAAGATATCCATGGTAGAATTAATTGACTACTATTGAATTCATTTTATATTTTTATGTGTCTTCCACAATTACATATATTATTACTATCTTATTCATTCATGTATTATGCTCTTAATTCCATTATTACACATATCTTATTACTTGAAAATATTTATTTCATGAATCATGATTATGATATTTTATATGTAGGTCATGTTCTTCTAATTTTATGATATTTTTATCATCCCTTATGTTCATGATTATTCCAAAATATATCCCTTGTTTACTCTTACAGTGAATCTATGCCCAAAATTTCTTATTTTTCCATTCATTGGTTTATGAAGAAATATTTTATGAAGAAATAATAAAGAGAATGATACTTGAGGGATATTTTAAATATCTTTTATCATGTTATAATATTATATTTCCATGACCCAAAATACATTAATCTATTATTGAAATTGGTATTTTTTGTTTTTATGTACTTAATAATCATCTAAAATAATTTAATATCTACAAATACATACCTTGAGTTAATATACTAACCCTATACAAACAAAATCAACTAAGTTGAGGTTTTTACACCATTTATGTTTGTCACTAGATACCGAAACCAATTGAGAAGAGCATGGGATAGAGGATCACACCCTAGGTCATAGAGGTATACCAGAATCTATCTAGATCTAATCAATATAGGGGATCACTCATCATATACATAGGATGTGTTGCCTCAGTATACCCTCATTGGAGTGGAATCAAGGAGACACACCCAAAGTAAATAACATTGTGGGAAAACATCATTTCTAGTACTGATGGTATCCTAGTATTCACACAACATGTGGAAAAAGTAATTTTCCATGTCATTTTCTCTCTCTTAATAGAAATCAATTCGTCATAAGAATGGTTCCACCAATGTGTGTTATTCTGAGCGTCACACTATATAGGGTAGAATTTCCTAGAATCTACATATATTTCATGAATCTGAAAAATCCTGGTTATCTCATCTACCTCAATCATGGGTCTTATTTGAAAATCCCATGGTTTGTCTATATTGTGTCAGATTCATCACCAATAGATAAAATTTGGCCAATTTTTCCTTATAATTTTATGGTCTTCTATCTATTAAAATAATTACCCATATAATATTAATATAAAAAACAACATTACAACTTCCACCATTGGATTTTTTCATAACCTTAATGACTCTGTCATTTTTATGATCCCAACACCAAACCCACATAAAAAATCTATGGAAGAATCAAATCAATCACAAATAAAAATGGTTTCCAAGAAATTTTAAAATCATATGAAAATTCAGAAATGGTGATGAATGAATAATGTAGGGAGAAATTTATAAAATGAAAAATCGAGGCTCAAACGAAATCCTTGTTATTTTTTCCATCGTTAATGGAATTTACAAGATGGTGTGGATAAATAAATTCTCAAAAATAAATATTAAATACCTAATTCTAGGAACAAATTATATTAAATTGGAAATTAATTGAATAATGATACATGGATTAATTTGTAATTAAAAGAATTCATGTTCATCACAGAAATCAAGAATAGGGTATGAACCAACAACAAAAAAGCCCTATCTCAGATTGGAATGATCATTAGAGGGTAAAATGTATACAATTGTTGAACTATATGAATTTTTTCTTCTCACTAATGACTCCATGTATCCTAAATAACATCTACAATCATCAGTAAAAATCATCCATCTCCAGGGATTTTAACTTCTAGAAATTTTAGACAAACCCCCCTTGAAATCAACAAGAATAGAGATATACTTTCTCACCTTGGTTCATATAGAGCTTCTAGAAATCACCAACATTTAATTTATTTTAAATAGAAAGAGTGAATATAAATTTATAGGAGAAGGAATTAATTAAAATTCATTAATATTACCCAAAGTGAAGTCTTTGTGTACTTCTATTAAAACTCGTATCTCCATAGAAGACCAGCTACCAAATTGGATATTATTAATTCTATATCAACCGTCATCATGACCTCCACCGCGACCGTGGTAACATTGAACTCACTAATTTGAAACACCTGATATAGATAGGTTTTATAGGCCCATAAGTTTTTTCTATCCATGATCTTTCCAACACAATTGTGTAATGTAGGATAACTTATAAAAGGCCTCAAATGGTGCCATAATATTTCTGGATTGGTAAATTTTGTTAAAAGAAAACTTTATCAAGGGTAGGTGATACTCCCCTATATGTTCAAAAAACTGTAAAAAAAACTTATTTCTTTTTTTTCTGGACTTGAATAGTCTACTCTATTTGGTCACCTTTTGAGGAGTGTAATTTCATGATCGACCACAATTCAGTGAAGTAAAATTATTGTAATCGTCTCCATAATAGTTATTTTAGGTGATCATCATAGTATGAAATAATTATTGGGGAAAATAATTGAATTTATACTTTTTATTTCATGTAAAAGAATTTGAATCTCTCTAATGAACATATCTCTCAGATGGATAGGATGTGGGATGGCTTGGTGAGTAAGTTTATGATCTCCCAAATAGTGTCGGGACCTCTATCCAATCATAGAATTCGAATAAAAAAATATATGGATATTCAATACCACTTGTTCTCTTGAACTAGAATAGTTTGGGTCAAACCCATTGGAACATGGTTCTCAAAAATCACATGTTGGTAGGTGATGCAATAACAGATAAAATCAGTAACATTTCTCTTCATCCATGGCCACCAAAATTGATGTTGATGTTTCTGGTATAACATTGTCTCTCATGGATGTAATGATAAGTTATATGTATGAAAATATATTTGGATCCCCTCATACAGTGTGATTGATATGATATTTCATCCTCATAAAAGGATGACGGGATCTATACCTTCATAAAGCCTATAAGGAGATTTTCATTTGAATATCTAATCATGAAAGACATCATAATCTATATCTCAGAGGTGTCTTCCCAAAACAAATGAAGAATAAATGGGGTAAACACCATTGATTGAATGTAATATTGTTATAAATCATCCATAAAGTCGAATTGAAAAGGTTCCAACTACGACATCACGTCACCTTGTAATTTTTAATAGGATTAACTATAAAGGGAATCTTCCACCACATTCCTCTTTATTGTAGTATAAACCATCAAAAAGTAAAATATCATTAGGAACTATAGTAATAACCTTCACCTAAGGATAAATTATTTCTATTAGAATATATACCTAATATCTTATGGTTTGAAAAGATTATGAATTTATCTCGGATATGATATTTCCTCCATGATTTTAGGGTGAACACCACTATTGACAGCTCTAGATAGTGGGTCACATAATTTGACTCTCATGGGCTCAAATATCAAGACATTAAAGAAAAAATGGTTTACCTCAACAATAAAAAACATCCAAGACCCTCACTGGAGGCATTTTACGACATCATGTACTCAACTTCCTCAACTAAAAGTATTAAGATAGGTGGTTCTCATAAACCTCAATCACGACTACTTAAAATCCTACTGACGATTCTTAGAACACTTGAAAGGATTCCCCTTTCATGTCAAGTTATTCAATAGTGTCACAATCCTTGAGAAAATAGGCATGAATATTTGATAATATCATATCGACCAAAAGAATATATACACCACAATCACACCCTTAGGTGGTTCTCAAGCTAACACTACCTCAATTTTTTCTGGGTCTACCGATACACCCATATCTAAGATAACTTGTCCCAAAAAATGATCTCAAAAATAATTAATTGACAAATTATGAGATTAAAGTATTGTTAGTTATCTCATACCATGTCTAGGAACATCCTCTAATGTCTCACATTCTCCTACTCTAATGTTTAGTACATGGGGATTCCAATAATGAAGACCAACATTAACCAATCTTAGAAGGGATCAAAGATCTAGTTCATGAATTCAATAAACAGTTTTTTTGGATTTCTTTTTGCTGAAGGGAATCAGTATGTAATAAAATTGATCATAGAGACATCATAAATCCATCTTTGTAACATCATCCTCTCATTCTCAGAGCTAGTGATAACCAAACCTAAGGTCATCCATTGAGAACAATTTCACCCGTTAAATCTAGTTGAAGATATAATTGATTATAATTATTATATAATTATTCTTTATACTCACCTACTTAAGATGATTATAATCCACATAAAACCTCAACCTCTCATCCACCATTTTGGTGGACAACAGTATGGATACTCAGGGAGACACATTAGGTCTAAAAAATACCTTTTGATGTACATTCTCCAGCTACACCTTTAGCACTCAAAGCTCAATGGGAACCATCCAATATACTGGCTTAGATATCATGGTAGTCCCTAGGTGTAGGTATGTACAAAATTTGATCTCTTGATGGGGATTTAATCTGAATATTTCCTTTGATAGGAAATCCTCATACTCCTTCACTACTAAGGGAAACTGAAAGGCCACCACATCAACACCTCCAAGATTCATACATTGCAATTTTTTGTGAAATTGGTTATATTATCTTTCATATGATCATATCCTAATTTTACTGATATTATTTCTCACCAATAAAAAATTCTCATCCCATCTACCCAAATGCATTACATTATATACTTGAAATAGTACATTTGTGAATCAAATATAGAGATCCATTCCTTACCAAGAATGACAGTATAGGGTATAATTGTGACTATGAGGAGATCCCACATGAATGAATTCCCTCCCATAGTATATAAGCTCTATAGGTATATGTTTTTTATAGTTGAATCTCCCTTATTTGGGTCCTCTAATAGAAAAGGTAAAGTCGAACGATACAATGTATTCTCTAGATCTCAAACAAGGGATGTTGAATGAAATTAATAGATCATACTTATATCTCTCAATAAGAAATAAAAATTACAGTGTTCATATATTGTATATTTGATCGTACCTAGAGACTTTGGGTCATAATCCTCCACTACCTATAGTTTTCTACAACCCAAACATCCCTCAACTTAATCCTAGAGTAGGACACCTAGATGTGATTATGGTGGTAACAGATCATAACATCGACTACCACAAACAAATATCCTTGCTCATTTACCACATATTCAACCCTCCAAAACTCCATTATCAATTCACTAATTGTACTATATAGGTCAATCAACTACCTCTATTCCAATAGTATAATTGTTCAAGCAATCTTGGGTGAGATTTTCTCATCCTTTACAAGAGAAACACTACCTCTAGATTAGCTGAATAGAACATCCTTGTGATACCTAAGAAGATGACCCTATATCCTGAAACTGTCTATGGAATCAACTCATGTATTTGGGAAACAAATTATTTCATCAACTATAAGAAATTGAGTTCTTATTTCTATAGTGTCTTCTTCCATAACCAACAGTATATGACTGCTCAACAAAAAATCTCTCCACCACCAAAGAATGATCTAACACCAAGACAAAAGAAGGGATGTAAGGAGATACCAATATATCTCAGATATATTTATTAAGGTCACACTCAAATTTACATGCTTGATATTATCTATCACAAATCATATCCATAATACAATTTGAGAGTTCAGTGAACCTCACCATAAACTCTATTATTGAAATATTCCTTGATGGGGATCCAAAATCTCCATGATATGTATTACTTACAAAGTCACTGAGTAAAATTACACAATTAATATGCATTCAAAATATTTCCAAGAGTTTTTCACCTTATAATGAATCAAAATTTATATCCCCCTTCAATTAAGAGGAAAATGGAGTACTCTCCCTGCTAAGAAAACTATATGTCCTGGATGAGTAAAAAAAAGGTAGTAAATACATATCACCAACTTAAAATACTCCTCTTATGGATAATAGTCTATTAATCCTTGAAACATGAGAAGTGTTTTCCTATAAAACTCAAGAAATACAATAATCCAATGTGTTTTATTTACTATTTCTTTCAGAATAATCAGATGCACATTGGGAGGAGGTTCTATAAAAAACAACCAAGATAAACCACCTCTTTTACAGGACCCTAGACTGAATTCTCATCATTAGACAGATCATTATCATTATTCTAATATATAATAAAATATTCTTTTAATCATGGAAGAATTCTAAAATTTTCAGGACACACCATGGTTAAAATCGAATATCAGGGGAGCTGACACGAGAAATAAATGGAAACCATAACCCATTATTATATGATTCATGTTCCATTTATTAAATATGAAAAATGCCTACAAGTACCGAGTCAACAGGTAGGTTATTAATGTTCTATAAAATTGATTCATCAGTTTCCATAATATCACTGGTTACCCTTGACTAATTATTGAATTCGACACACTTTTACATAATTTCTCTAGTTTGTAACCCAATCCTCACAACTTTTCTATATTCAAAAATTGGTCCTAATATGGACTAACCTTCTTTAATACCAATATATCATGATCTATATCAATAGGGTAGGTCATTACAATTGGAATCCAATAGTGACACAATAATCCCACCACTAATAGGACATGGGTTGGTGACTATCAATGTGTATGAATATAACACACATGAGAGGACTTAGCCAATAGTATGTGTACACATGCGCGAATCTCCAATCACTAGTATAACATATAAATGTATTTAATTGATACTATAAATGAAGATATAACATTTAATCCTGCATCACACTATGAAAAAATAAAATGGAATGGTATAAATGGTTAAATATAATCCCTAAAAACTATAAAGGATTCATACATACTAAAAAAGGAAAACTGCTGCCAAACTCAAACTCTAGGATCCGTCTACAATTATTCTATCCAAACGAAGATCTAAATTTTTCTAGTCCATCTAGGACTCTATTAAATGGAATTTTTCTAGAATTATATATGACATTTGTTTTAAAATCCAATATATGGGTGAGTATAATAATTATTAGGATGACACCCTGAAATCACCAAACATAAAGCTTCAAAGAATTGGGAGCTCTAAATCCCAAATAAAAAGGAAAACTCAATGTATTAGGGTGAATAATTCCCTCAATAATAGCCAAGAAATTATACCTGAAGTTCCAAGGTAATTCTCATATAAGGGAACTCACTCCATGGTTCTTTACAACACTAACAACACTCCCAACAAAAATATACATAGGTAGGGGAACACAGATAGGGAAAATTGGTTATGTTAACCCTATCTGAAAACCTCAATCAGAAGTGGATCACATACCCTAGATATTAGTAATGGGATACATGGCCTAACCTAGGGAATAAGGATATTGAGGATCACAGATCAAGACACACTAAGGTACACATGACACTGTATACAACATTCCCATATAGGGGATCAATAGTCCTCTACACGAGATGGGATTCCTCAAAGTACACTAAAGGGAACAGAATCAAGGGAAAACACCGATACTATGTCGGTTTAATAGAACATATTCACGATACTATCAAAGTCGTCATAAGATTCCCATGAAAATTAGAAAAAACATAGAGTCATGTGATATTTATTATTAACCCAAAAATTTAATTGTTGTATGATGGATTCCACATATCATGTGTTCTTCTAAACTATGCACTATTTACGAAAAAAATTCCTATAAACTCTTGATATATCACTTTCCCCTACTCACGCTCTTCTATTTTTTACTATAGATATATACCAAAACCCCTATAGATTATTCGGATAGTTATGGAATAGTCTTCAACGGTTGAATTTCATCCACCCTTTGCTGAAAATTTCATATCACCGCACATTTAAAAAATACCCGTGTAATATTTCCTTCAAAACCACCATCACCCACACCACTATTATATTCTTATCGTTACATCAACACCCCCAACCATGTCTCTTATTACAACACCAAAACCAAATATACAATCCCTAGAAATATCTAATCAATTACCCCATGAAATGGGTTCTTGAATATAGTCGAATCACCAGCCAATCTAGAAGCAATGTAGAACATATGAATAAAGGCATGATACACAATAGGGATACCCAGATAAAGGTAATATTCATTTATCATTTATTTATGGAATTGAAGGAATAGGGAGGATAAATACATTTTCCAAAATAAATATCAAATCCCTAATTCTTGGAAAATGTATGATTTAATAAGAAAATCACCATGGAATGATCCTTGAATTTATTTATGTTGAAATTAATTTTAGTTCACTATATAATTCAAGAATAGGGAATAATCCCACAAAACAGAATCTATACCTAGGTTTGGATTAATTTTTGAGTGGGAAAATTTCTACAATCATTAAACAATAAGAACTTGTTGCGCTCACTATCAGATCCATGAATACATAATTCCATCTATCATTAATAAGTATGATGAAGCATCCATGTTCCTAGATTCTCCCTTA
This sequence comes from Viscum album, assembly GCA_963277665.1. Taxonomy (NCBI): domain Eukaryota; kingdom Viridiplantae; phylum Streptophyta; class Magnoliopsida; order Santalales; family Viscaceae; genus Viscum; species Viscum album. The sequence goes on from OY728129.1 coordinate 1,115,447,334, forward strand.
TAGAAATTTTAGTTGAACCTCCCTTGAGGATAATAATAAGATATAATTTCATTATCACCTAGGTTGTTTCTAAGATTTTATAAATAACCATGATTAAATTGATTACAAAGAGGAAGATGGAAAGTCAATTTATTGGGGGAGGGAAGACTTATAAATGAATTAAAAAACCCAAAATGAAGGCCTTAGAAATTTCTATATTGATTTAAAACTCCATGGAAGACCAGCTACTGAATTTTCCATTATGAATTTCAGATCGACCATCACCATAGCTACTGGAACCCATAATTGTGAATTCTGTCAGTAGATTTCTATTTGGAGGATTCTGTCACACCATTTTTTCAAAGGGGTGGTGAAGGAAGATGATGTGGGTGGCCACACACTACAAAATCATCCAATTAGAGGGAGGATATACCACCTATAAAATGGGGTCACCCCCAGTGGTTGTAGCACCAATTTCACTCCTTATTTATCAGCGGATCAAAATACATGTGTGGTGTTTTTGTGAGGAATTTTTCTTATTTTATTCAATAGAGAATATTACGTGGATTATCTCCTTGTAATAAGTTAGGGAGTGTGTACCAACATTTACCCTATATCAATCCTTCTATTTTCTCGTGGTTTTTTACCCCTTCCATTTTGGGGGGGGTTTCCACGTTAAATCTTTTGTCCATTTTATTTCTACAGTTTTCACTTTATTTTATCGTGTGATTATCACAGCACCGGTGGTCCAATATTTTACGGTCCCAAAAGGTGGTATCATAGGTAAGGTTCTAACCTACTTTTGTTCATGTTTTCGGGTATTAATATTTATTATAAATTTGATTATGCTCTTTGATTGCAACTCTTGTTGATATTTAACGTCATAAATGAAATTATTGAGATTATTAAATACACCATTGTTAAATAGAGGAGGTTTTTTACTAACGATGGGTCTAGATGGCAGCAATACTCGAGATCAAAAATATCAATGGGAATAATTTTTCCTTGTGAAAAAATGAAGAAGCATGCAGTAGTGTGAAAGGATAATTGCCTACTGGAAATTGGAGAAAAGTCGGTAGCTGTGAATGAGGAGAAATGGAATGATATAAATAGGAATGTTATTTCCTTCATCCATTTAGATTTGTTATATGGGGTCCTATCAAGAATTATAGAGAAAAATACATTGATGGAAATATGGGATACACTGACAATGTTATACGAGTCCAAGTCATTTCACAACAAAATTTTCCTTAAGAGAAAATTGTACAATCTTCGGATGAAAGATTATTCACCGGTGACTAACCACCTCAACAACCTCAATACCCTGTTTTCATAGATCATAATGTTGGGATATAAAATTTTGGATACTGAACATGTAGAGTTTCTACTCCAGAGTTTTCCAGATTCGTATGACCAACCCATTATCAAAATCACCAACAATATATTGACAGATATGCTAATATTTAATGATTTTGCAGCTGAGGTTCTTGAAGAAAAATGTCCGTGTAAGAACAAGGATGATAGACATAAAACGTAACACCAAGAAGATGCTTTGTCAATGGAGAGAGGAAGGATAATAAAGTGTGGTTCTAGTGGGAGAAAAAATCATGGCAGGGCCAAATCAATTAGTAAGAAGAAGAATGTCACATGTTTCAATTGAGGAAAGAAGGTTCACTTCAAGAAAATTTGTTGGATTAATAAAAGTGGTGAAAATAACTCTTAGGGGAATGTGGGGAGTACTTCTGGAAATAGAGATTTACAAGTTAGTGAAGCAGCAATGAATGATGGAAGAAGACAACATCTCGATGATGCATGGATTTTCGACTTTAGAGAAACATGGAACGTCACGTCTTGATGGTAATGGTTTGATCAATATAAGACCATCCCAGAAGGACTTGTGTACATGGGGAACTATCAAAATCTGAATATCATTGGAGTCAGTACCATCAAGATGATGATGCATGATGGCATAGTATGGACCATCTAAGTGGTACATCATGTGAAGGGCATGTACAAGAACATATTGTATTTTGGGAAATTTGATGATATCAGATGCAAGACTTGCATCAAGAATGTATTGATAAGAATTGTGAAGGTTGTTCTTGTTTAATGAAGGAGGAGAATATATCAATGAAATTTTATGAGATTTTGGGGGGAAACGTACAAGTTGGTGGAGATAGTAGTTTCATCAACATCCTCGATGGAATCATTGAAGATGTTAAGGAATCAAAATATTGGCCTTATATAAGAATGAGGCCAGAAGATTCTTGCATATCAGATTTTTTTTCATGGGCTTACAAAGGTATCGTTATTATTTGGTGAACATTTTTTTGATCAAACGACATAGGTTAATGTTTTATATATCAACATCATGAAGAAAAGATATATTAAAGTTGTTTCGTTTTGATGATTTTCAAGCACAAGTTATATCTCCCAGTGAAGCAAGGTACTTTTTATCCTTTATTGATGATTATTCCAGGAGATGATGGGTGTACCAAATAAATAGGAAGATTGATGTTTTTGAAGTCTTCAAAACATTAAAAGTGCCAACAGAGATTGACTTTGGAAAGAAGATCAAGTGTCAAAAGACTGATAGTGGTGGAGAATATACAAGCGATGTGTTTTATACATTTTTTCAACATGAAGGAATCACGAAACAGTTCATCGTGGCATACACTCCATAGAAGAATGGAGTGGAAGAGTGGATGAACAAGACCCTATTGGATAGAACATGGGTGATGTTGAAGACTGTAGTCTATGAATACCACCTATGATGTGGTCAACTGATCTCCTTTAATAGACATTGAGCTGAAGCCACCAATATACATGTGGACTGGTATCCTTGCTGACTATTCTCAGTTACATACTTTTGGATGTCCTATATATGCATTGTTTAACGACCATGAAATATTGAAGTTCGGTTCGAGATCCCTTAAATGTATCTTCTTGGGGTATGTTGTTGGTTTGAAGGGGTATTGTTTGTTGGCCCCCACTGCCTCCAAATTTATCATCAGTAAATAATTCATTATTTAGAAGAAAAGGAGAAAATGACAACTGATCAAGACATTGATAATGAGAATACAAAAACTAAAACATTCGAAGTAGAGGGAATATACAAGGAAAAACCATTTTTATCTGAGTCATTACTAGAGCACAATGATCAAGTACCAGTTGAGTCTGGAGCATGACTTTCAACAAGAGAGAAAGGAGAACCAATATGTCACTCATAATATGTCACTGAGAGCAATATGGTTCCCTACTTATTGATGGAGGACGAAGATCCATATTAATCTGTGGAGGAAACCCAGAATCCAGAAGTATCCTAATGGATGGCGACGATGCACAGGGTACATGAATCCCAACACAAGAACAAGACTTGGGATCTTTATCCATTACCTCATGGAAGGAATGATATCAGAAATTAATGGGTCATTAGGATCATGTGGGATGGAAGGAACCTGGTGGAAAGATATCATGAAAGATTAGTAGTCAAAGGATTTTCTCAGAACGATGGTATTGATTTCAATGAAATATTTTCTCTTTCTGTTAGACTGACGACTTTTCGGATAGATCTGGCAATGTGTGGTACATACAGATTACATCTAGAGAAGGTAGATGTGTAGACTACTTTTCTCCATGCTGACATTGACGAAGAGATCTTTATGCACCAACCAGATGTTTTTTCAGAAGAATGCCAATAGAACATGGTTTTCAGGTTGAAAAAATGTATGTGCGATCTCAAACATAAACTGAGGTGTTGGTAAAAGATATTTGATTCTTATATCATGATCCTTGTATACACTAGTCTTAATTAAGATCCTTGTTAATATTCCTGGTGTTCGGTTGGTAATGATTTCCTCATTCTTCTGTTGTATGTGGACGACATGTTTGTTGCAGGCCCCAAAAATGACTAAATCTTGGAGACAAAGGTACAACTGTCTAGGGAGTTTGATATAAAGATATTGGGACAAGAAAACAAGATTCCTGGGAATCAGATTTACCGAGATAGAAATAATGCGATGCTTGGTCTATGGTAGAAGAGTTACTTACATAACATCTTGAAACTCCTCAACACGCAAGACTGTAAGCCAATATGTACCCCATTTTCCGTTAATTTTATTTTGTCTTCCATGATGATTCCTAACAGTGAAGCAGATATGATGGAAATGGCTTGTAGAGAATATGCATCAGTAGTGGGTAGTCTAATGTTCTCTATGGTTTTTACTAGACCAAACATTTCACATGGAGTGGGAGAAATTGGTCAGTACATGTCGAATCCAAGACGAGAGCCTTGGAACATAGTGAAGAGGATCCGGAGATAAATCAAGGAGTCCTCAAATGCTGCATTATGTTATGGAGGATCAGATTTCACTATCATAGGCTGCGTTCTTTTATGTTTTGTAGGTGATTCTGATCAGAGGAAATCTACTACTGAGTATGTGTTTACTCTTGCAAGAAGAGAAGTGAGCTAGATTTCAATGTTAAAATTATTTGTAGCAGTATCCATGATAGAGAAAGGGTACATGGCAGCTACAAAGGCTTCTAGAGTTGTAATTTGGATGAGAAAGTTGATAGAGGAGCTCAAGAAAAGACAAGAGTATATTCTATTGTTTTGTTACTATCAGAGAGACTTGTAAATTGCATGTAATCCATGTTTTCTGTCTCGGATGAATCACATTGGGGTGAAGTATCACTTTGTTCGAGATGTGGTAGAGGAAGGAAGTGTGGACATGAAAAAGATTCAATCTAATGAAAATTTGGAATATTTCCTAACAAAGGATATTAACTCTGAATAGTTCAGATGGTGAATATCCTATAGTGGCCTCACAGATACATGAGTAGCCTAGTTTGGCAGATCGAAATTACATGTGTAGATGTGATTGGAGCACAAAAAAATCATCAAGTGGGATATATGTCGATAATTTTCTATTTGGAGGATGATGATGCCCCTTTTTTTCAATGGGGGTGGTGAAGGCAGATGAAGTGGGTGGCCAAACCCCAACAAATAACCGATCATGAGGAATGATATTCCACCTATAAAATGGGGTCTCCCTCAACTATTCCAGCATCAATTTTCACTCCTCATTTATTTTCAGATCCCAATACATGTGTGGTGTTTTTTGAGGCAGTTTTCCTGTTTTATACAAGAGAGCATATTACGAGGGTTTTCTCCATATAATAAGTGAGGGAGTGTGTACCCACATTTAACCCATAATTATCCTTCTATTTTCCCGTGGTTTTTTACCCCTTCCATTTGGGGGGGGGTTCCAAGTTACATCTACTGTCCATTTTATTTCCCCATTTTGAACATTATTTTATCTTGTGATTCTCGCTGCACTGATGAGCCAATCTTTTACAGTCCCAACACATTCTTCACTTTGTCATCTATGGATCGAGGAATGTGGATATTTTTCAATATATCAAATTAATTAGGATCACATGAAGACACCATGAAATCACATGGTGGACATCTATAAAAATAATCCACCGCCTCACTCGTGCATGCAATTTCCACCCCTTAAAAACGACACCACCTTTGGTTGTCCTTTTCCTATAAACACCTTGTTCCACTTATAAAAAAATCACACATTGGGGAAGAATATGGAGCCCTGTAAAATAAGGATCAATGGAAAAAACACTAGAGAAATAGAGGGACTGGCCATGGCTCCCGAAGTTCACCTCCAAGTAAATAAAGATATATGTCATGCCAGAGTCTGTCAACGGATGTTGTCATAGTAGTTCCTCACATGCCCTTTGTATGGTCACATGATCGCATGCTAATATATTATGTTGCATCATTTCTAGTCCATGATCCTCCCTCAAAGATATGTACATATGATGTGCATATGGACCAGCATACATGTTCCTTGTGGTGCCAAGAGCCCTCAGTCTTAGATTGTTCCTTCCCTCGGCCTTACGTTGTAGGCTTCAGGATGTGCACCACATTTTCATTTGCTCCTCTTTTCAATGAAACATGAAACCTCTACCTCCACGCATGATCAGAAAATATCTCGCATGAACCAATCCATGGTCATGAAACCACATGACAATCCAAAGTCAATGTGATCCCTCAATAGGAATGTGTGTAACATAAGCCCACAAGCACACATGATTCCAATGTTGTTTTCCGCCAGAATAAACCAAAATGAGTATTAATCACCAATCTCAGAAATTTGTGAGTCCCACTGCATTGATGGTGCCTGCATGGATCATTGTGCATGGTTTCCTTGGTATGGAGTACCCTCATAGATCCTTAACATGGTATCAAGGACCATTGCAAGACCCCATATAGAGGACATGAGAATCACATGAATGAGGGACCCTCATGAGAACCCTCTATAGCACAAGATTCCATTAGGAAAGCATGATCATGCGGGATTCCACATTTGGATTTGATCTATGTAAGATAGCCCAAAAGGCACACCCTTGATCTCGTGATGCTCCATTCTCAGTATCTCGGACAAATCCTCCATTCAAGGAGAACAATGAGGACATTCACAACATATGTCATGCCCTTCTCTTCACCATGAAATTTGTTTCACTATGTAGGCTGCGACGTTAATACGCAACCCCTTTCACAAAAGTACACAACTTGTTGTAGGATCATATTATGGTCATAAAGTTCTTGTATGTCAAGGTATCACATGTTTTCATCAAGAAAACATCCGACATACATATTTCCCAATGGATAAACCCTCAACCATATTCTCCATGGACTCCCACCTATGCTTTTGGTATTGTTAGGAAGCCTATGTACATGTTCAATGATGCCCTTGCAAGTCCCTTTTCTGTTCATGCAAATCACATGAAACAAAAAAAATCATGTGAACATCATATTTGTGTGTTTAGGAGCTTATGGATAAGACCTCATTTTTTCATGAAATCCCTATGTTGTATTCCTTAAACATATACAATTGGGAAAATTCTATTTCACAAGCATCTTAAGTCATGAACACATTGGGAGCACATCTGTAGCATGTGGATGAGTGTAAGACCATAAACATATCCATGAAACCCTATCATGTGAATTTTTTAAGAACATGTGATCACAATATTCCTCATGGGACTCAGGATGTCAATTGGTGCTTTTGGACATGCTGCTTTGATAGCGAGACATGCCTCTGATGAGTTATACTGATCTCACAATGGAAACCATAACATGTCACAATTTTCATGTGAATACCAAAGGACAAGACAAGTGGATCAGGTGATAACCCCTTAATATGTTTGAATTTCCCAAATAAAAGCTCTGGACAAGCTAGGATGACCTCACAAAACATCACTAAAATGTCATCTTGATCATGAAAGTTCCCACGGACATGTCAGTATTTTCATGTGATAATCCGAATACAAGGCAGGTTGATCAGGTGGCAGCATAAAGACATGTCTTATTCAATCACTCACAAGATATTAGAAGTGTCTGCTTTAGTTTTGAGAGGTTTTTGTAGATTTCCACTTTTCTCATGTTAACGCACTGATGAGATGTAGGTTAATTAGTCAGACACCCTTGGAAATTTCATACTTATCAGGTTGGACCCCTAACATGTTGGGAAAGTAATCAATACTTTTCTTGCCACCAGTCAAACCATATCAGACAAATCACCCAAGACATGTCAACCTCATCTAACAGACCTACATGAGCTCTACCATGTGGTACAAATCTAGGAACCTTCCTTCATATTTCCATTTTATAATTTAATTTTCCTTGACGAGCTATGTTTATGCACTCATGAGATCCTACTAGTGTCATGCTCTCAGGTGACCGTTTTTATGTTACCACCTCTCCTTAATCTGTCAAAAGATAAAGTATGAGTGTGTCATTGGGTTTCCTCATAGTATAATCCATTACCAATTTGCAGCCTCAGTGCATAATCACCTATCAACGGGTAGCCTTAGGTTGTAATCCTAAATCAACAACCAAGCTCATTTTGTATGCCCATTTTACCGACCTAACATAATAAGTCCCCAATAATCACTGGGTGGCCTTAGTGTATAAGTTCTAATAAATAGGGAATCCATTGTGACAGAATCCCCTTGCATTATTTAAAACCATAGGGATAATAAAAATGTCTCCAAGTATGATCATCAAACCTACTCCATCATTTAGTTATGGGAAAAGCTGTGCAATGCAAACTCAGATTCCCTCTATAATCGGGATATGTTGGACAACTTCATAAGGCCGGAGCTCCAATGGGAATCCACTTCGGTTTAACTACCTTCACATCCCAAGTATTCTCAACTAATGGAATAATGTTATCCCATTGGTCTTCTATTCATCAATGTCCATCATTTGAAGAGAAAGGCACTCATACAGATCCATCATTATATGTATAATCCCTACTCATTCCCTCTAGTACCTCAACCCCATCAGCGGGTTTGTGGAAGAAATGAACTACAAGAACACTAATTGTCAACATAATCAAGATATGTATGATTCCATAATAATTTGCTAGCTCCATACCATATCCTCCATGAGTTGGGTTATCATTCCCCTCAAAGGGAAACATTAATGAGTAAGCCATGTTACGATATGCTCAAATTTAATGCGTCCAATCTATCATTATCTCTTATTTCTCACATCAAGAATGGACCACATGGGATAAGATTCCATTAGTGATTTTATCAAAAGAATATTGATAATTACCCTATAATTGGATGATATTTGGGATGTATGTTTGATTACATCTCATATCCACTTAAAAAGTCTATATTCCTAAAGAAGAAATGTAGGGAAGTCTCAAATGCATAGGTCACTATTAGAGCGTCTATTGTCATATATCTCAAGTCACATATGCCTGGAAGATGAACTATATTGACTCTGATTCATATATTTAATAGGATACGTAGGAAGACTCATTGAGGTCCAAGCCTGATATTCATATCCATACCATATAACGTTAAACTGCATGGATGGGTCTAGCCACATGAACTTAAAAAATGTAACGTGAACTTCGTGGGTTTTTATTCTTGTTTCACAAGATGTGTATGATGCCTCATCGAGGTTCAATATAATCTCCAAGATTCCAACCACCTACCTGGACAACAAATAACTCCATAGTGCTGAAACATGGCTATATCCCAATGAATAATAAATAAATAAGATGGTGATATATACACACAATTTATCATATAGATACATTCTCATAATTATGTTATTGAGACATGAACAACTGGATCCATATTTGGGTCTAGGAAGTATTTCACAATCATATCTTCAATCTAAAGGATTGTTCAAGAGAAAGAACAAATTCCCCCCAAAAGTGTGTGATGAGATCGAACTCCCTTCATCTTTTACAATGTTTGTTCCTAATAATTGTTTGGCATGAAACCCCAATGGACCACCTACATTTGGAATGAAATTACATAATCAGTTATATATGTGGTATTAATTGGAAGTTTCTTTGGGAGACTATAAAAATTTAAATATCAATGTGAGAGATTGAGCGAGGCCTTAAAAACCTCACAATAAATCCGTCAAGTGAATCCCATTCCACATCCCATTTCATGATGAAACAAAATAGTGATCATAACGTGAAATCCATTAATCATGTCATCCATTTCAAGTGTCAAACTAGAACGGTTTTCTAGTGCCCTTCATGCCAGTTTATGTTGTGCTCATTTCAGAAAAAATGGTGAACCGCCCATGTTTCTTTTTTAACACACTGAACCTCAGGTAAAAAGAAGGAGTTTCATCATTATCCTTTAAACTGTGAAAGATATTGATCAAACATGTTCTCTTATATTTGATGTTGTGCAAATAAAGTGTCTTGATATATTCTCAAATGTTATTAAGATTACATGATGTCGAAATGAAATCATTGAATGTTCAAATGGATTCTAAGATAACAAAACAAGTTTCTTTGGCCCTGAGGATGTATAGTGTCACCAACATAACAATTTTTGTATCCATTGGTGAGCATCCTGGTCTGGGAATAACACATAAATATATCCATGAAGACTTTGTAATCGGCTCACGGAATCATTCAATGTATGATTCGTCATTGGACGTCTTTCTAACGAAAGACTATGAGAGAGGAGGTGGACCTTGAAACCACATTCAACTTCATTGTGAGCCTATCCCTAGGGAAAATAAATACAAACCTTCCCTGCCATAGGGAGGTGGATCAGTATAGTTAGCATGACAACTCTATCACTATGTTTATTCCTAGGAGGTATCCCATATATTATCATCATCATTATTTACATTTGACCATGATTTCACTTGGATATATAGATGAAGATGTTCCTACATGAACTATACATGTTTGGGAACCTTGTAGGAGACCCCAAAAGGGCTATCCAAATGGTGGAGCTTTAGAACAGGAAAATATCCCTACTACACCAATCATTTAAAGGGACACTAGTTTATGCTGATAGTGGCCCAAATTCAATCCCATAATAGTACTAACCATGATACTTTAACAACATCACAATTATCCTTGATGACATTGGAATCCTAGGGAGCACCCAGCCTACATGGCTAGGGGTATTTTTATCATAATTTTCTCTAAGATCATATTCATCACGGGAACCAACCCCTAAAAGGGTATCATGGGAACTAAACCCTCAAATGGTAGCATGTGAATCGACCCCTAAAATGGAACCATGGGAACCAACCCCTCAAATGATATATAGGTCACAGATTATTCAACCGAGATGCTCTATTGAAGAGGGAGAACCGACCTACTTCTGTCTCAGTAAATATGTCATTAGTTAGATCTGAAGACTCCTAATCATATATGGACAATGACAGTCCAAATTAGTACACTCATTCCTTCTTGTAGTCCTATGATTCACAACATTATTGCCTATCTTATGACATTGGTAGAAAAGTAGAAAGGCTCTGTAGTATCATCAAGGCATATATATAAAGTGTTAGGGACCATGATGGAATTTATGAGGGTAATAAAAATGGAGCATAGAGATTTTAGGATTATTCAATTAAGTATATTTTTTCCACATAAATTCTATTATCATCACCCACTAACCCTACCACCAAAAGAGGAATGAATTTTTACATGGCCCCTTCCATCCTGCCCCATGAGGTTGAAAAGGAAATTTCTATAGAAGAACAGATCACTCAACTCCAACAAGATAAAAGGGATCTCCAATATATAATTGATATAATACTCTTGAGATTTCTACATTGGGATGATACACCATTCTGTACCTATAAAATCATGAATTTTAGTGAATTACCGCAACCCATAGTGTTGTGGGGGAATAATATATTTTACAAACCCTCATGGGGAAAAATAAAAAACATTATTCCAGTCACCCCATCCCACTGTGTTGGGGGAATTTCTATATTTTCCACTCCCTCGTCAGGTATATTTTGAAATGTATATAAGTTCACATGTTACCAAAAAACCTTTAGGAATGTCTATATCTTTTAATTAATTGGAATTGATTTCATCATCCAAGACCCCCAATGCTTCATCACCTACCCGTGGGCCAATAAAGAACAGAAATCTAAGCTCCATATTACAGACTCATCCATGAATCTACAGAAATTTTCGTACATATAACATGTAGGAGAAGCATTCTGGTCACCCATATCATGATTACAATAAAAAATAGAACATTCCTTCCAATCCAAAAAAATTTCTGGGTATTTAAAATGTACCATGGATAATGGTTTGATAGATCTCCTAATCACGAGAATGTAGAGTGTGGTAGGGTTGATATGTCATGACATTCTTCCCCTAATGTCGATATCTTGGGAACATGATATAGGGTTTATATTCCATTTAAGTCTACTTCAAGTGCATATGGACATGGGGAAATTGGAACCTCCAACAACTAAATCCCCACTATAGTCATATGATAACTCTGAACAGGGGGAATTTATTAGGAAGTAGAGCATGAGATACAAACCAATTATGGAGAAACAACCATATTTCAATGCATGATTGAACAACACCTATTCCTTCCCAACAAAGCATTAATATATATATTTATTTATTATTCCATGGAAAGTTGTTTGAAGGAACTCCAAGAAAATTGGATTCCAAATGAGGTAGGGTTTATAGGCCATTAAAATCATTGTCCCTACCATAGACATATTTGGAACACAATGAAAGTCTTCTTTCACATAAAAGATCAAATAAAAAATAGGTATCTGCAAGCTTGATAGAGTTAGAGGATCTAAAAACTCAAGAAATAAGCCTAAGAGTTTTCCATACTCCATCATAAGAGACACTCTTCTGATAGTTTATTCACAATCAGCTATATAGAAAGATGTTAAACATCATAGATGATGTCCTTACTACAAGAAGATAAAATGCATGTCCACCTTCTTTATTTTAAAACAATAAAATGCATGGCTGATGTGTTTACTACAATACATTAAACTGCACATATGATTCCCTTACAAAAAAGACATTAAACTGATTTTCCATCATCCTTAATGCAAGAAAATAAACTCCATTGCTGATGTATTTACGAGAAGTCATTAAACAACATGGCCATCATCTTTACCCAAAGACATTAAACTTCATGGATCATGTCCTGACCAAAACATGTTAAAATACATGTCTCATGTTCATTATTCATGAAATTTAACCACACTGAATTTCTAGAACAATGTACAGGTTGATTCTCATCCAAATGAGATAGGTATGGATGTATAGGTTCTATATCACTGACCAGCCACCTATATTCACATCCTTTCCACATGATGAAAAACTGAAAGGAATAAGTCCCATCCATTGGATGAAAAATTATGTTGAATAAGAATATCAATGATATATAATCAACATTATATGGAAAGGACGGTATACTACAAGTTGATAGTGCCCCCTTTGAGACATGTGGAGACACATATGCATAAGAAAACTTATATGGGGAATAAACAAATAAATCAATGTTGATTAATGACATAAAAGTTTCAACACATATTCACTTGGGAACTAACCTTGTGAATCCCTAGAGAATGCCTGATAGTGACTATGTACTCCCCTTAAATCTGGTAAAAGTAGCATGTCTGATCCCAAAGGTCGAAACCCATTCTATCCTCACTGATAGTGTAAAAATTACTTATCTCTGACATCCCTTTATAATGACTTATATATTAAAGAATTTTGATGCCTCTTCTAATAGCCTTCCTCGCCTAGATAGTGATGGAGAATCCCCATGATTACCATCATTAACAGAAAATGTCTACACATGCTCATAAATGGAGGAGGATGATGATGACCTCCAAAATACCCCTCCCCCATTCAATGAAGGTCTATTAATCAAAGTTGTTAAGATCTAGAAAATATATTTGGGAATAGAAGAATACCCCCTAGCCCACTCTGATTATTGTCTCCTAGTCTATCGAAGAGAAAGAGATATAAATTGAATTTATAAAGTAGAAACAATATGTGTTCCCATGGAACTATATAAACTGAATAGACTAAATCCAAAAATTGCTATGTACCATCTTGTATTACCTAATGAACATTGAGGATTAATACAGGAAGTTAGGAGGATTCACCTCTATCATTACACCGATATAGAGGAAAAAGTTAACAAGTTGGTCAAATCCAACGTCATCTGAGAAGTGAAATACCCAATATGTCTTACCATCAATATCTTAATCAAGAAAATGAATGGTCAAATCAGTGTTTCCATTTAATTTAAATACCATAATCATCATTGAACAATGGATGATTAACCATTACCAATCATAGAAATATTGATTGATGAAAATGTTACCTTCCAATCCATGTCTTTCAACGATGGTCACTCGGGGTAAAATCATATCAAGATGGGTATAGAAGATGAATAAGAAATTTACTTTAAATATCATCAAGGGATCTTGAGCTATTATGTCATCCCATTTGGATTAATGAAAATTGGTTTTATATAATATTATTACATGAATCAAATCCTTAGACCAATATTGGGAAGGATATATGAGTGTTATTTTGACAACCATGTTGTTAAATCCCGACAGTTATGTGATCACTTCAAGGATTTCCCAACTATATTTCACATGATGTAATGACATTGATTAAATATAAAACTATTTAAATATTCTTTCATAGAAACATCGGGAATGTTTCATGGCATTCTAGTATGCCACAATAGAAATTAGGGTGATCCAGGTAAAACATTCTATTTTAGCAATGTCACCCACCCGAAATCTCAATGAACTACGAAGAATCCAAGGGAACTATGCCTACATTTGACAATTCATAGAAAACCTAGATAGAAAACCTCTCACCATTACAAGACTAAAGTTGAAGGGAATAACCTATCAATTGCATGATGATTATAAAAAATCCTTCATAGTCTCAAGAAGTACATATTACTCCCATTGATTTTAATTTCTCTTGTGAAAGTGAGGCCAATCATTTTATATGTGGTATCCATAGAGTGATCATTGGGCACCCTCCTCACATTGAAAACTGATGTGGGAAGTAATAATAGTCTCTAATACTTCATATGGATGATGATATCTTCTGATAGTAGATATTATTATGTCGAGATAAACCGCCTTGATATCATCATTGTGGTGAAAAGCTGATGAATTACTTATAGCACCATGAAATATAGCTAGTCTTTCATATTGATCCGCTTATGTACAAACCTGGACACCTAATGTTGAATGAAAGAATGGTCTGATGGGTGATCATTCTATAGAAATATGACATTTAGGTCATATCACACAACATACTAAAAGGGAAATACCTAGCTGATTTATCATAGCACATCTTGTCCCTGAAAATAAAACAGAAGACACCAAGCTTCCTAACAAGGAGGACTTTATGCTCATGACACTCCCTGAAAATGGGAGATATACATTGATGGAGTCTCTTGAAGTCATTCTAGGGTGAGGATAGAAAACATGAAGCTTAAATGGGTTGGTTAAGGAAGTGTATTTTTCTCTACTATAAAATCAATTTTTTCACTACACTTTCTCATAGTTCAAAGGTTGCACTAATAATGAGGTCATGTATCAGGCCCTCATATCTAGATTGGAACAAGACATATAACTGCAAATATCCTTCCAAAACAATAATGGGGACTCATAATTGGTGGTAAAGTAGATAAATGGTGAATATTCTACTAAAAAGGAATAACTAGCCCCCCACTGGCAATACTATGACACTGATGGTGGATTACCCTTTTGACCCCACATTGTATCATGTTCCTCGATCATAGAATGTTTCCAACAATGCATTTATTAATGTCACCACTATTATGGTAAATCATAATTAGTAGGATGAAATCTTCTATATCACAAATTGAAGAATGGTATTGGCATCTACATTAGAGTAATCCCCACCATTCATCCTGGGCACATGATATTAAATTGTATGAATCTTGTACTGGATACATGACAGTAAAATATACAACTATGTCCTAAAAATGATGTTTAACTTCATGGTATAACAATTCCACACCTCAAAATTTATAACTACATTGATCAAAAACCTCTCTCTTACTTAACATTATGTAATATATTGTCCTTACTATATGAAGTTAAACTACATGGAACTATCCTTATTATAAGATATTGAAAATGCACAGTTGATGTCCTCTTCGAATGACATTAAACTTCTTGTTTTTTCACGATCTATGTACGGCTTGATTCCTACCATTGTTGGGTATGTAGTTACACCCAAAAATCCATTCATGGGTCCATCCACAATATACCTTTTCATTTCTTCATGTCATCTGCTCCATGTCTTTACCATAAGATGTCAAATTGCATGACTAAAATCCTCACCTCGGGAAATAAAATTATATGGACCATATATAACTATGTATGTCCTGATTCCTATTTTTTAGTGGGATAAGTATGGATTCCTTGACCCGATAATTTTTTCCAGCCACTACATGATACAAAATTCCCATGTTTTACCCGAAACTACCTCTATATTTTGAGATGGACCCTTACTAATCCTTGTTACTCACACCGAGAACACCTCGCAAGAGGTGAGAAATTTATTTATGGGATTCCCCACAAGAAAAAAAATTCATGTAAGTACATGATAGGTCTATCATGGTCTTTAATGAAATACCATAAAAGGTAAACCATATGTCCTTGTTGCATGATGTTAAACTTCATGGTCAACATCCTTACATCATGATGTAAAACTGCATTATTCTATAACATATATATTCATTCATCTTAAGAAAACCATGTCCTAGACTCATAATGTTAACGTGAATAATTCATTAAGAACTATGTGTGGATTCATTATCATTTTCATGAGATACGTAGAGACACCTTAACTTCCATCCTTGGGTACATCGACAACATCACCACTTTTTCACATCAGTCCATGTTCATCATTGCTGCATGACATCAAATAGAACAGTTCCTTAATATCTATCTGGATTTATTAGTTTCATCATAGGATAATTAATAATTCTTGGGTCTTCAATCATGGTCCATGATATAACAATCAATAGAAATAATTACCACCTTTCCCTATAGAGAAACCCAGTGAAGAGAGAGTTTCTTGTTCAAGAACCACATGTGAATTGATTCCTATCCTTGAAGGATATATTGGGATTCCCATATTTCCAACCTTGAGCCCCATCACATCAATCTAATATAACAATGTCCCCATCTATGCTCGAGGTTCAAACCTAGAAAGATAACATCATTAAGAACTAAGTGGGGCTTGATTCCCTTCACCATGGGATACAAAGTGATGCCTATAATTCCATTAATAATACTAGCTAAAATACCCTCATTTCATATCATGGGATCCACATCCTCCTTGCATGATGCTGAAATACATGGATCTTCATTTCTACGTGTGGTTTTATTCTCATCTTCATGAGATACAATGTAACGCCTAGACTTCCCCCCTTGGGCCCAACCGAAACATTTCCATATGTTCAGGTCAGTTCCATTTTCCATACAACTAGGCATTAAACCAAATAGTGATATGTTCATACCTCATGATGATAATCTTCATGAATTTATGTCCTTACCATATGACATTAAACAGTAAGAAAAAATGCATGGTCACATGACATCAAAACTATACAACAAATACATCCTTAACACTTAATGTTAAACTACAAGGAAATTGTCCTTAATTCATGGAATAAAACAACATGGAAAATTTACCACTACATAATGATAAATTTTGCAGTCCATCACCCATCATCATAACATACTAAAGGATCCTAATAGACGTTCCTCAATCAACTAGAGTGCGGGATGCTTCCACAATATTTTAAATGAACCCCAATCCATATACCACACTTCATGTCTGGAGTACCATGGGTTTCCATAAACCTTTCATATCCATTGAAAAATAAAATAGATCTCTCAATTCGGCCATGATACTTTTGTAGAATGGAATGAGAAACACCAACTGGCGATATATTGGTCCAATATAAAGGGTGATCTATTTCTTATAAGCCTCATTGACATCGAGGTGGAACCTGACATCTCAATGTGTTACAAGAAATACTCGGCATGTCTACCCAATGTCATTACCGATGACTTGAGATCCTCAATATATGATTTACATCATTTCCTTCTCCAACTCATATGGATATTGGAGTTCTCTTAACCCTTTGTATCCTAATTAAGATCTTGTGTGACATATCCCATATTAGGTCCTTAAAAGTCATAGTCCTAAATTTCTTGTTCTTTGGACAATGATATATAACTTTAAACTCTATACCATTATGGTCTAAATCACAATACCATAATGTGCTAGATAAATAGACACAAAACATTTCATGATGAAAATATGCAAAGGGTCGCCTGAGAAAAATTTGAGTCTTTACTCGCTAATATCCTCATCATCAGAGTTTTGGAAAAAATTAGGGTACAAACAAATAAGGAATATATCTCATAGGGACTACTTTGTATCTCTTATAAAATCAAATCCATTATCACTAGATCCTCTATTCCATGAAAAATTTATTGTAATGAGTTTTTCATATCTACTCTCTATGAGAATAAATCAAAGCCCAATTTATCATGATCGTTCATTATCAACCAAAATAATAAACATAAGATATTTATTTACATGGGTTTTTAATTTATTTAGATAATTTATTCTATTTATTAAAATGTAATTTTCATTTACTAAACCCATTAATTGCATGTCAGATGTTTTATTGATAAACAACTCATATATCCAAAATCACATTGGTAAGTTGACTAAGGTCAAAGAGATTATTAATTCATCATATCCAGAATGATAACCATGACATAATTATCATTTTTATACATTAATTAAGAATTTTAAACCAAATATGTATATTTTTATGAAGAATGAACTTTGTCACAATCATAGAGATGATATCTTGAATATACGTATGAGTAATGTTTATTTTCTTGAAATGTCATGTATTAAAGAATATAATCATAATTTTAACATTATAGGGTGACATTAATATCATAAATATCATATTAATTATTTAAATTACATTATAAATACCAATAATATGATTATTTAATAATAATATTAAAAGAATGAATCACATTCCTTCACAAGTAGGTAGTATGTCGTACACATAAACGATGTTTCCATTATCAATGGATGTTTAGGTAAGAAAGTATATGATATATTTATTTTTTAAAATAATTCATAAAATTTATTTATTATAATATATTGATATAAAATTATTCATTATTTCCATCCATGTAATTAATAAGAGAAGAAATAATCACTTCACTTCGTGAGGCTGTAGTCTGTCGTACATACAACTGATGTTATCATGTTCATTAAGGAATATAAAGTACAAAGGTATATATGATATTATAACTGAATTGGTATAATAATATCATAAATACCATATATAAACATTAAATACATCATTATACCAATCCATGATAATCGGTCATGGAAAACAATATCCTGGTTCGTGAGGCGGTAGTCCGCCGTACACATGAAAAATGATTTTGATTCCAATTTCAGGGAGAAAGAGATGGTTTTAGGTCCTGAAATTAACATTAAAAATATTATCATGTATAATATACTTATCTCATTATATAATCTTAGTTTAATAATATATGTAATATGTGGATGATGAAATAAAACAAAACACTAGGTTAAGGATGCAAGCTCTTTTTCAGACAACTTCTATTGGTTTGCACCGAAAGAATTCTTCAATAGTATTTATGAACAACCTCATGCTTATAATATGAGGTTATGGATTTATTGAAATTATATTTTTAGTTATTGACTGAAATAAAGGGTTATTTATTTTTGTAAAGGAGAGGAGAGAGTGTTTCCTTTTATAAGTGGAGGAGAGGAGACACTTGGTATTTTTGAGAAGAAAGAATTACACCCACATTATTATAATGAATTTTTTTAAATGAATTATAATTTTTAAAACATAGGAAGATATAATGTCAAAATAATACAATAAAATATTAATTACAAATGTTTTTGGGTCATTTTAACCCAATATATTTTTAGTTTAACACTATTGTAAACTAATTATTACCTTAACTGCGGTAAATAATTTTTACTTTTTCACCATTAATTATGGTCAAAATATATGTTCAAAAATATTATAAGATATTTAGTATTATTATACCAAATAAGGAAAAAAATTAAAATTTAAACTAACATAAGTGTAATAAAATAATTTAATATTAAACCCGTTGTCTTGTCGAAATAATAGGGTTACGAAAGAAAATGATTCACAAGTATAAAAATAATTTATATCAAAATTCAATATGAAATTATTTGGATTAATAAATATATAATTGAAATAATTTTACTTTTAATAAAATATTAAAATAAAATGGGGCTTGTAAATGCTTTAAAACAACAAGGAAGTTTTTTATAAAAATAAGTACTTTCACTATACATTGATAAATAAAACATTAAAATTTAATACCAAAAATTCACCCTAAGATAGTTTTGATATGGTTAATTCAAAAATTAAGTTATTTTTTTTAAAATAAATTTTATTAAAGTCGTAAAAATTAATTTTAAATTATGTTCTCAAAGTGTGACTAAACCGCATTTTAGAAAAATACAGTTTTTTAGAAAACATTTATTTTTCATAAAAATGATTCTCATTTGGTTTTTAATCAATATAAAACCATAGATTTATTTTATGAAAGTGTAAAAAATAGTATTTTAATAGTTTATATAGTCTAAGTCATACAAACCAAGGTAACATCAATGTTATAATTGTCATGTCTAAACAATAATTTTTAAATAGAGTGTCGTATTACTTATAAACTCAGTATTGCAAGTATCATTGGTTATTTAAGAGATTGAATATAGTTAAAGATAAATATGTCATAAATTATATAGGTGTTACATTCTCTTTTAATATTGGATTTTTATTTCATATATGCTATCGAACATGATGTCAATATTATAAATTTTATGTGTATTACCTTCTACCCCATTAAGTAAATTGCTACCATGAAATTTAATCTTGATCTTGAAAAACAAGGGATCCACATTTGAACATATTTTTTTGGAAAAAAATATTTATAAAAGGGTTAATAAAACACATTTTTTATAAGAACAAAATGGATGTATGATGCTCATCAAGAATAAAAAATTATTTGGTTTCCATGAAGGAGAACATTAGGGGAAAGTGAATATATAGAAATTGAATAAAATAAAAAATAATTATAGAAAATGACAGAGATCGTTGATCACAACGAATTGAATAATAAATGTAAATTTATGGAACTCAAAACCATAATTCTATAATGATTATAAATACAATTTTATTCATCACATATGAAGGTTATATGAAATAAATTTTGTTTCAAGATCCTTTTCATAAAGATGATGAGTTATTTTACAATATTTAACTATCATGAAATATACTAACATAATATATTTCTATTTCATATAAAAAATTTCATACTTTATTTTTTCATAGATCAATTTCAAATATATGTCTTTCTATAATAAATGAATATCAAAAAATTAATTTTTTATGCCTGAATCACTTTGAAAAAATCATAAGACTTATAAAAGAGTAACAAGTTATTACTCCTATATAAATTAACACAAAAATTGTTAGCCAAAAGTAAAAAATTTTTAAAAAATGTATATGATTCTATTAATCTCCAAAATTCAAAAATTAAAGAAATGGTATAACATGGATCATTCCATAAATAAATAACCCAATATCCCAAATCACCTCAATAACAACAACATTAAAGAGGCTTTTAATCTCAAAGGTTATATCACATGAATCCAAATTACATCTCAATAACCTTATTTCATTCTTCCCAAATAATCCTTTATGTAAAAAAAGTTTATATATACCTCAAATTGATAATATATTTACAAAAAATATCATTACTCACACCAAAATCAAATGACTTGATTACATAATAATTTTTCCAAAATCTACTTAATATTTCACCATCTAACCATATATGTAAAAACGGTGTTATACTAATCAGTATTTCAAAATTTAATACCTTAGAATTCAATGATTTTGTTTTTGAAAATTAAATGGGATTATTTTGAAACTAGGTGCTAAGAAAACATGTGATTATGATGCTCAGAGTTCCCAGAATGATCGGTTGAAAAATGTTTTGTTTTAAATAGCGCATGTGAGTGTTTTTACTAAAAAATTTATTAAATATTAAACAGGTTCCAATATTAGAAAAATATGTGAACCATTGCATTCATTGTGATGGTTTTACCCTAGTTGCGACTTAAGTTTTTTCGGTGAGGGCTTCTAGTGAGAAAACCTGAAAATGGCCTAACTGTAAATAAAATAATTAATTAAAATTATTTTATTTTTAAAATACTTGTAACTAATGAAAGGCGACTCAGATTGAAAATTTGAGACCATTGTTGATATCATGATGGTATTTTTTCTTTTGGAAGAGCCTAACATTGGCCGTCATGGGTTAACAACAAAAAGTAGTCTTTTCCTTAAATAAAATAACTGAATATAGTTATTTTATTTTCAAATATTTAGAACTCCAAAATGGAAACTCAGATTGGAAATATGGGAGTACCGTTGAGTTCATGAGGGTATGATTTTCTTAGGTATAGCCTAACATCGGCCAGAACATGCCGATAGTGAAAGTTGGTTTTTGGGTTAGAACTGTAAATAAATGTTATTTTATTTTTGAATCCTGATAACACAAAAATGGTAACTCATATTGAAAATCTGATACCACCATTGATTTCTTAATGATATTTTATATTTATGTAGGAATTAACCATGACTGATGTTGGTAGAGGAAAATAGTTATTTTTCTGATGTTTTAAGGAAAAATAAAATTAACAAAAAAGTATATATTTTTTTCGAATTGTTCCACATCAATGCAACGATGAACCATCTATTTCATTCCATAAATGGAACTTCCTAACGATGATGCAATGCAAAGTAACAGAAATTATATTTCATAAATGAAACAGCGTAATAGTGGCAACTCAACGTAATAGAAAAGGTGTTATGTGTTTTTCACCATTTAATGGGATAACAACAATTTGAGATGAGATTTGGATGTTGTAAATTTCTCTGCTTCTCTGAAGGAAAAATCTCCAATGATGAACTAGAAAAAATTGAAAAGCGGAAACAATACCTAAGGGGAGATAATCAAAACCATAGATCGACAGATGATGACAAATGATCATCTTCGAGGAAACTTATTTTCTAGTTAGGGGTTTTATTCTTTTCTATGTGAATTGCATTTCCCCATTACCTCTTTTAAAAGATGAACACAAGTTAACTCATGAACAAGTTAACCAGAAGATTGATCTTTCATGCGGAATTGTTAATGATGTAGGTTAAATGAGATATTTATCTTAGTGGTTATTTGACCCGTATTTTGGTTCTTCGTGATTCGGATAACAAGAACACATCCAGGCCAACACGAACAAGACCGAGATCATTTTTTAGTTGTTCATATGTGGGAATTCATAACCCTATTCCTTCCTGTGTTTTCTCATCCTTTATAGAGCATCAATCAGTGGCGTATGGGCTGTGGTGGTGCCATATGGAAGGGTTGCAACCAGGTAGATCACAGCAATCGACACCATGGCACGATAGTGGCACCAGGTTGCGACGGTGGAATAGGGTCATAGCGGTAGGTGGGAGGCGTCCCGCAGCAGCGCGACGCCAAGATGACAGGGACCGCCGTCACAGTGGCTGGCAGCTGGTGGAAGGTGGATTCAGCCACCCAACCACATCGGAGGTGCAAGCCATGTATTGCAGACCACGGTGGTGAGATGGAAACGTGACATGTCATGGGTCATGCGGAGGAACTATTCCTCGGGAGCCGACCGACTAGTCAACAACACGACACCACCCTAGTGCCGCGTGTCTGTGCGAAGTGTATGCTGCCCCGTTTTCGGCATGGGGGAAGATCGGCACACTGAACTAAACTAGGCCATGTGGTAGCCCGAGATGGAGGAGAAATTACCCACTAATGCGGGCCTTATCGAGGAAGAAATTGGACTATTGGGCGGCCTAACTAGGCAGTACCAGTCTGACCGAGTCGGACTCGGCTAGAGAATGTGGGATGGGTCATCGGAGACCTGGTGGACTGGACCAACGACCAAACTATCCTGAGTCTAGTAAATCTCGGTTGGCTATGCCAGACTGGGTTGACCTAGATCCAACCATGTGAGGTCAGGTCGGATGAATACAGGTCGGTGCATGATTAACCCCTGGGTCAGGTTGGTCGGGTCAGCCCGACCATGTTGGACCAGGTTCGAATGGAAACGAACCCTGTTTTTTTAATGATAATATCATTTAGACCGGACGTTCGAATGATGTGTCATCTATGGAATTGGGACCCCTGCGATAAGACGTTCCTTTGGGAATACTCTATTTGAGATTCTGTGATAGTTAAGATAAGACAGACGCCATGATGAATATATTCATCTTGAATCAAGAGTACTGGAGAGAAGGAATCCTATGGATGACTATGACATGAAGGATATGATGAGTGGACCTCAGTGGTCCATCAAAAGATCATACTTAAGTGGTGTAGCAGAGGATCGTACCATTTTGGTGTAGTAGAATAGCGAACCTTTGTGGTCCAGCAGACCATCAGACCTTAGTGGTCTATCCGACAAGCATACCTCAGTGGTTCAGAAGATGAGTGGACCTCACTAGTGCAGTAGATGAGTAGAACTCAGTGGTCCAGCAGATGAGAGCACCTCAGTGGTTCAGCATGTGAGCATACTACAGTGGTATAGAAGAAAAGAATACATCAGTGGTCCAGTAGACGAGCATTCCTTTGTGGTTCAACAGACGAGCATACATCAATGGTTCAGAAGAAGATCTTACCTCATTGGTGTAGCATACGATCAGATCTCAATGGTCGAGTAGAAGATCAGACCATAGTGTTCTAGTTGAGGATGGTATCTCAGTGTTATTCTAGACGAGCATATCTCAGTGGTCCTGCTAAAGAGTGGACCATAATGGTCCAGCAGAAGAGCCGACCTAAAAGGTCCAATAGACGAGCATAACTCAATGGTGCAATAGACGAGTGGACCTCAGTGGTCCTGCAGAAGAGTGGACTTCAGTGGTCCAGCAGCCAAGTGGGCCCAAGTGGTCTAGTATCCAAGAAGAGCATAGTGGCTCATCAGGGATAAGCCCATGTGTAGTACAATATGAATCAGCTCTACACTGATAATCTTATGTTATATACTTAATTTTATACCTGGTGTGATCTCCCATTGATTTCTTGTCTCTCTTCGTGTACCTTCCTTGTGGTTTGGGGACCCTACTGAGTATTTTGTTACTCACCCTTACACAAGCATCACCCGCACATGTCGTGTCTCGTGAAAGTGATTGATGCTTCGATGGAGACCTTGGTGGTCATGGACCAATTGGTGCCTAGTGAGACAGGATAGATGAGAAGTACTTCTATGGATACATATAGCTACCCTCTTCATTCCAATCATGTCGGGTTTTTGTAGATGGATATTGGTAGTTGTACCTTCCTTTGTGGATTTGGATTTTTATTCTGGCCCCTTTTTACTTTTTAGTTTTTACTGTACTCTCTATAGTTGTCTCACTGAGAGTTGTAGTTTAATAATTGGTTAATTTATGTTGTTTTTATTTGTTCGTGTGAAATAGTTTTGTGTTAATAATCTTTTCCTTTTGTGATATTCCTATATAGTTCTAGTAGCGAGCCCATGGCTTATGGAAGGTAGGCTTGGGGTAGTCATGGTACAGGCCCTGGGGGATGGGTTGAGAGAAAGTGGTATCGGTGGGTAGTCAGTTATACTAGAAGAATTAAGAGTCTGTAAATTTTAATTGGGAAACAGTGTTAAGTTTTTCGAGTTCAACTTTCAGGATAAGGTGTCTAGTGTTTGTTTGGTGGCCGATGTATCCATACACTAAGACCTAGAATTATGCTTTCCAACTCAGTCCATGAAAACACTAGTTGCGTGAATTTTTTAAAGTTTTATCATTATATTTCTAAGTCAGAGTCATATCACCAGGTATAATCTATTAATTGTGATTCATTTAGATCACTTTTAAGATGCCTACACACAGACAGCTAGCCAAGATTCCAGTGCATGACCATGAGGATGGATCATATAGTGATGAGGATTCGATACAGAGACTATTTCCTGATATGTCACATTCCGGTGATGTCCTAGCATTACCACTGCCCGTTGGTTAGCAGTTACTACCGACAGTACCGGTAGAGGATGCATGTAGGCCTAGTGCCTTATATGAGTTCTAGATACAGAGACCTCCCATTTCTAGTGGACAAACATATCCTCAAGTCTTTAAGTATTGGATAGTGGAAGTGATGCGAGTCTTCAACTTAGTGGCGTAAAGACATGATCAGATGAAGTTTCTATCCATGATCCTTCTATAGGGATTAGCTAAGATATGGTGGAGTTTGACCATGTAGACACATGAGGAGGCAACACTCACCTATATAGACTTTTTGTGTATCTTCATAGAGGGGTTCCTTCCAGTTACATTGTTTTTAATGCACATATAGGAGCTACCACAAAGTAACAGATGGTTGAGTCATCTATGGATGGTATCCGAAAGATGACACAGAGGTTATAAGATAGATGATCTATAGCTCAATTCTCATTGGGTGAGTCTAGTCAGCCTAGAAATAGGTAATTATTTTAAAGAGTCATTTGGGAACTTCTCGCAAGAGATTTTACAGCCTGTCATGTTTTCAGTATAATGGTGGATGGGCCACCGAGGCAATGACAGTGGCAGGAACATATTAATCTATAGGACAGAATACATGGAAGAGGAGTTGGGAGAGTAGTAGTAGGTGGTACACATTTTGACATGTTACAACCACCGCCTCCAAGTGGTCCACACTAGGTATAAGATCGAGAGGACAAGGGAAGGGGTAGTTTTATGTAAACATAATGTATGAACCATGTTCTCCAGAAATGATTTGAGGTACTTTTTGTGTTTAATCATTGTTTCCATATTAAGAGACATAGGCTCAAATCATTCATTCTCTTCATGAACCTTGTTCAAGACCTAGATTTTCTGGATAAACCGTTGACATGACCCTTACGTCTAGAGACATCTATGAGAGGAGACGCAATAATAAAAATTATGTTTATGGTGTGATATGACCGTTGAGGTGAGAGTTTTGGTTAA
The DNA here is from genome assembly GCA_963277665.1 of Viscum album. Classification (NCBI taxonomy): domain Eukaryota; kingdom Viridiplantae; phylum Streptophyta; class Magnoliopsida; order Santalales; family Viscaceae; genus Viscum; species Viscum album. The sequence goes on from OY728129.1 coordinate 1,115,473,839, forward strand.
AACCACTTGGTGGTAACGTCGAGGACTTACTATGTTAGTTTGAAGATGGACTGGTCATCCACATTTCATGTTTAGATTTACTATTTTAGGAAAAAGGATGGGGTATGTCTTAAGTGTTGGAATGGGGTTTTCCTTGGTCAGTGAAGAAGGAAACCCAGGAAGTATAGCATAAACTCACGCATAGGGGGGTGCATTCGAACACACTATAGTCAGACTGCCTTACCCACTTGAGTAGAAGAACCCATGACAACATTGACAACGAATGGAAAAACCATCATGTGGAAATAAGGATGCCAAAATAGCTTTTAGTTGTTGATTTAGAGCTTCAAAAGTGATTCTATCTTGATGTTTCTAGAGGAGGGCACCGACTATGTGGTTTACTCTGACACATCAGGAACTATGCTTGGTTATGTCTGGATGCAGGGGAAAGTAGTGATTTCTTATGGTTCATGACTGTTGATACCACATGAGAAGAACTATTTGACTCATGACCTTGAGTTGGTAGTGGTAGTCGTTGCACTAAAGATGTGGTGACACTGCCTTATAGGAGAAATATTCATCATCTACTCTAACCATAAAAGTCGCAAGTATATATTTTCTCATAAGGATTTAAATTTTAAACAATGACATTTTCTAGAGTTCCTATAGGAATATGAATTCAAGATATTCTATACTCATGGGAAGGGGAACGTGGTAATAGATGCCCCAAGAAAGAGATCAAGTTCACAACTACTGAACAACGCATTAGAGTAGTTTGTCTCACATCAGATATTCTTTGCGGATAGAGACAAGGAATCTTATCTTTATTCAATAGTATTTTACCCTACACTCTTTCAGTGAGTCTAGGAGGTGAAACATGCAGATGATATATGCGAGAACAAACGTTCCAGATGCCCATAGGGAATACCTATAATGGATATTCAAAAGGTGGGTAGCACATCATTCTTTTCAGAGGACTCACTATTGTACTAGGGGAGTTACATGAAGAAGTGTTGTGGGAGTTCCATACATCCCCTTTGGTGGTATTTCTAGGTGTGGAAAATATGTACCAGGACCTCCGATGTCATTACTGGTTGACGAGGATGATGAAGGTAGTAGCAGAGTTTGTCTCGAAATGCCTCACTTGTCAGCAGGTGAAGGCTGAGTACCAGGTTCCAGTTGATTTGACACAACACCTCAAGGTACCAGAGTGGAAATAGGATGGGGTATCGATGGAATTCATGATAATATTACAACATAGGTCCAATTGGCATGATACCATCTGGGTGAATGTAGACCGACTCATCATGTCGGCCCACTTCCTTCTCCTTCAAGAGAAGGGTTCCATATAGAGATTGGGACTCCTTGACCTATAGTAGATATTTTGTCTCTATGGAGGACTATATATGGTTCTAAGATCATGATTCATGCTTTAAATCCTAGTTGTAGAATGAATTACAGGAGGAGTTTGGGACTCAACTACGCTTTAACAAAGCCTTTCACCCCCAAACTGATGGTCATACAGAGAAGACCATACATACCATGGAGGACCTGTTCCATGCTTGCGTTCATGATTTTGGTCATAGTTAAGAGGACCCCCTATCATTGGTGGAGTTTTTGTAAAACAAAATATACCACTCCACCATCAGTATGGCACCGTTCGAGGAACTGTACAGATGACCATGCGGGTCACTGTTATGCTCGACAGACCCAGGGGAGTAAACACTCATGGGTCTAGAGATGTTACAAGATACCACTGAGAAGGTGTAGATAATCAAATATAGGATAAAGAACTGAAAAGATCTAATATAAGTCTTATTCTGATATGTGAGGGAGACCTTTGGAGTTAAAAGAGGGGGACTACATATTCTTATGTGTCTCTCCTCAACAAGGGATGTGGATATTTAGCCAATGTGACAAGATATCTCAGAGGTTCACCAAACCATTACTGATACTACGTAGAGAGGGTGAGGTGGAATACCACTTGACTCTACCTCCACAGTTAGAGAGGGTGCATGATGTCATCCACACATCCCAGTTGAGGATATACATGCACGACCATTCTCACAACATCGACCGTGGCGAACTTTAGATTGATGATGAGGAAATATTCACAGAGTACTCGGTGGACATAGAGGGTCGATTGGAGATGATCATTTTTGGATGATCAATTCATCGAGTTCCACTTTATTAGTAGCATGAGAATCTTCAGGAGAGAACGTGGGAGTAGGAGGTTTAGATTCTTGCTCATTACCCCCCATTTTTTTATTTTCCTTTGTTTTATCTTACGAGGATGTAAATCCCTAAAGAGGGGAGTAATGTAATACCCCAAAATTCAATGATTATTTTAAAACATTAAATGGGATTATTTTTAGATCATGTGTTGAGACAACGTTCCATTCTAATGCCCAATGTGCTCGGAATTATCCGTCAAAAAATGTTATGTTGTAAATAGCATGCATGAGCAGTTTTCCTGAAAAAGTGGATTAACTCATAAAAGGTTTCCCAAATCATAAATCTGAGACCTCTATTGCATTTAATATGGTAGGTTTACTCTTGGAGTGACATATGTTTGGTCATCATGGGCCTATAGATAGAAAACCCAAAAATGACTTAACCGTAAATAAAATTATTAAATAAAATTATTTTATTTTTCAAATACTTTTAAATCATGTACAGTAACTCAGATTGAAAATCTAAGACCACCATTGAGCCAGTGAGGGTATTCATTCCTTAGGTAGAGCCTAGAATTGTCTAGCGCAGTTCAATATTGGAAATTATCCTTTGGACATAAATAAAATAATTGAATAAAGTTTTTCAATTTTGAAATACATATAACTCATAAATATAAACTTAGATTGGAAATTATAGAGTACCGTTCAGTTTGTGAGGGTATGCTTCCCATAGGAATATCCTAACATCGGATCATGCAGGCCAATTGTGAATATTAGTTTTTAGGGAAAAACCGTGAATAAAATAAATAAAATAAATGATATTTTATTTTTGGATTCTTATAAATCACAACCGGTAGCTCTGATTAAAAATCTATGACCACCGTTGAGTTTAAAATGAGATTATCTCCTTAATAAGAATTTATCCTCAATAAGTACAGGTTGAAGAAAAGATTATTTTTCAGGCATTTTGAGGAAAAATAAAATAAAAATAAAAAGATTATTTTATTTTAAATTGATTTGTTGAAATGGTGTGATGAGAGGACTATTTCATGTCATAAATGAAAGTTCATAACAACACTGTAACATAAAGTAATAGAAATATTGTTTCTTAAATGAAAACATGTAATGACAAAGAATCAGCGTAATAGAAACATTGTGACATGTTTTCCCCATTTAATTAGATAACAAGAATTAGAGATGAGATTAGGATCTTGAAAATACCTCTGAGTATCTGAAAGAAAACTCTCAAAACAAGAAAGTTTGTGAATCAGAAAGTGGTGAAGATACCTTTGTAGGGAGAATCGAAATCGGAGATTGATGGATGATGATAAAAAATCATCCTTGAGCAATCTCTTTTTCTAGGTAGGGTGTTGATGCTTTTCTATGCGAATGTATTTCTCTTGTTCTATCTTTTAAATGATGAACACAGGTAAACTCTCGAAATAGAAAACTCGTTGATAGATCATTCATGTGGGATGGTTAATGATAAGGGATAAAGGGGATAATTATAATGCTGAATATTCAACCCTATTTTGGTTCATTGTGATCCAGGGAACACGAACACATCTGGTTCAAGACGAACATGACTCCGATCATTATTTGAGTGTGAAAATGTGTGACTCCTTCCCTATTATCATTATTTTTTTCCAGTATTTCGTAGCATAATGATCGACAACACATCGACCGAGAATGAGCTAGGTGGAATGGTCATGAATATGTGGTCTCTCCAACCCATTTGGGGCTGTGGTATAGGGCCGCGACACCAAGTTGTGGTGGTGGCATAGGGCCGCGGCACCCTGCCGTGACAGCGACACAGGGCTGCGGCACCTAGCCGTGGAGGCAAGAGGGAGGTAAAACACTGGAAGTTCACCGCGGTGGTGACAGGGGCCTCTTGCACAGTGGCTGTGTAACATCCCAAGTATGTAATTAATATATAGATATTTTTATCTATGTCTATTAATGAATTTGATAGTTTTTTAGAGGCTTAAAATGAAAATAAATACAATCTTATGCATGGAATACACTAATATTCTTAAAAGATTGTTTTACTGCCTTTTGATGGAAAACCCTTTTTAAATCTATATTTTGACAATTTTATAAGCTATGTTAGTCAAAATAAACTTATTATTTATGATTGGGACATCAAAATTTACTTTGTGTGAATTTTTGGTATTTTTCCGATAAAGTTCATTTTTTAATGAATAGTGAAAAATGTTGTATTTTAATTCAAAACCTCTTTTTTATATGATTATATTATCTTTTTAATTGGTTTTGAAGTGAAATTAGAATATATTTTTACCATTTTATCCAATGGTGGTAATTGGAATATATTTCACTTTGAAATTGGACTTAAACTAGTGTCAATCTTTTGATACTTATTGTTTCATAAAAACACGCTATTTGTCATGACAGCGGGAATTAGTTATTAAATTAATTAATGAAACTTACATGTTTTGAATTTTGTTAAATAGACATCATTTTTGAATTTGGAATATCAAATATAGCTTAGGGTGAAGTTTTGGTATCTTTCTGAAAAATTTCAATTTTTGATGAATAGTAAAACAACTAAGTGGTAGTTAAAGAAATTGATTTTTCGTTTAAATGAAAATTTTTCACTTCAGTGATTTGATTTTCAAAAATCCGACATACATGGTTGTCATTAAGAAGTAAAATGTGGTTCAATGAGATTAAAATAATTTTTTGGTGAATAGTAACTTTTAAGTTCTTAATCGCGATTAGTGGTAATTAGTGTAGTTTAAGGTAAAAATAATGTTTTAATAATATGAGATGAGCTTGACACATGTCCTACCCTAATTGGATGTGTCATGGACGACCAAGACAATCCATGGGTCAACTTCGGGACCCCATGGAGCCACTTTGGTTGGGAAATGACATAAATAGCTTTTTATTTAATGTTAAAGTAAAAATGAATCAAAGAAGAGATGTTTTACTAAAACAATTTTTAGATTGGGTTATACAAGTCATATTTTTGATTATAAATATTCATTGGATAGATAAAACGATTTCCTATATCATAGTAATTTGTTTATAATTTTTAGACATTAAATAAATTAAATTATTTATGACATCATGATGATGCAGAGATGACCTCATTATTTAACGATTTAAATAAAATGGAAAGATAATGTAAAATATAAGACCTACACATGTACAAAACCTATTGCATTAGTGTATTTAGAACACTTATCACCTTACCCTAGAATTATATCAATGTGGGACCTTTTTAATCCGAAACTCATTTTAAAATAAAGTAACATTACTTTATATTCCAAGAGTGCCCCTCCTCTCCTCTTATAAAAGGCCCCCACCTCTACCTCCTTACCCACACTCCCAAAGCCATTGGCTCGGCCAAACCCTGCCCATTTTGTCTCTCTGAATCCCTCTATTACTCCTTGAAGCCTAAAATTGGGCAGAAGTATTCCCAAGGAAGCCTTTGAGATCAAACCAAAGGGAGTTACCCGATTTTAAGGTAATGTCTTCACTTGAGTCCTTTTTTTTATTTTTCTTCTCCAACCCCCTAAACTCTTTTTATTCATTTATTTTGTAACAAATCCAGTATCTTAAATATACTAGGATGTGTTTATAAGAGGGATTCGAGCTACACTTACACACACCTACATCTAATGGTTAAAGAACATACTGTTTCTGTGGATGGTGAATTTATGCCTCCCGAAACGATGATTGTTCAACATTCTTTTAACACCTTAAAATGTGGCCATTAAGATGTCACTATATTTATATATGATATATAATATGTTTATTGTTTCCTTAAGCTTCTGTATTTTTCATTTTGGGCATACCTTTATGGTTTCCATTATGGGTAAATGCAATATCTTCATTTAAGGAAGTGCGGACTACTGCCCCCTCAAAGTGATTTGATTTGTTAAATAACATATGTGGGATGTATAAAGGATGGAACTGTGATATTATATATGATATTATACTGGAATTATAATATACCTTTATATCATTATGATTACATTCTATAAAATACAAAATAGAAATGAAAGTAGCGTTCATGCGTACGTACGGCTTACCGTCTCCATAAACGGTGCATTTCATTTCTTACCACTAAATGATTATGTAATATTATAAATGCATGCATGTACTGGATATATAAGACATATATGATATCTACATCATGAATACCATTCTGGATATAATGGATACATGAAAAACTTGTAATTATAAAGGGCTTATTTTTTACTCAAGTACAAATGATCGTCAAAACGATCGTTATTAACTTAAATAATTACATAGTGTTCATGACATGGAAATAAGTGATATAAAAGGAATAATGAACTTGAAAAAGGTTCTTAAGAAAGTAGAAATTAATTCAAGTTTATTATTCAGGAGATTAAAGAACGACCGAGTCAAGTCGGACACGAGGTATGGGACTTCGTCTCAATCTCCTTTCATTGAGGCATATTTTGTTTTATACACAAACTTATTTTATACAGTGTATAAACCCCTTTGACTTTTACGTTTATTCAAAAGGAATATTTTTTATATGAAGTTTTTCCTAAACGACAAAAGGGAATGTTTTTGTCGTACATATGCGGCGACAACGACTTAACCATCGCTGTGACCATTATTTGAGTTTCAGCTTCCTCTACAAGACATATGTTTTTTAAAAGAAAAATAAATACCATGTTTTACTTTTCTTTTATTTTGGTATTGAAAATGGTTTTCATAATATTTTTATATCAATGTGTGGTATTGATATCTTGTGATTGAAAGGTGGAAATGTTATGTTTTATTTATTCATGTTTTATGTGATATGATTATGTTGAGGTTATTGGGCATTATTATGAAGACGGGTGGTTCCGTGATAGACTAAGGGCGGGTGAGCCCGATATATCTCTCCAATGAATTGGGTAACGTCAAGGAGTGAAACGTTAAGGTTTCTCCGAAGAGATTTAGGGAATATACTATGATGGGTATTCCAAACGTAACAAAGAGGGTTACTCCCTACGTAAGAATGTTATGAATGCCTCAAGTTACATTTATGTCTTATGATTTCTATGATTTATTCATGATTTGATGAGGTATGTTAAAGTGCTTATGTTTTATGGGTAAAGTATGATTTCATTCTTATGTATATATGTACCCATGTTTCCTTTCCATATTTTTATATCCCTTACTGAGATTTTTATGCTCATCCCAAGTTATTTTGAAATGTTTTTCACAGGTCAAGGGAAAGGTACATGATATGATGATAGTGTCAAGGAAGTTTCAAGAAAGAATCCTTGTTTTATTTTAAATATGTTTCCATTGATGGGAAAGAAGAATACTATCTTTATGTAACCACTTTGTTTATATGTGGAATGTAATGCAAGTTTTATGATCTAATTCTCTAAAACTCTAAACCCGAAAAGATCCTCAATGTGTAATCTTGTAATAACTCAAGATTAAGTAAGGATTAAGGATGGGGCCTTATAGTTGGTATCAAAGGTCGGTTTAGATAACTTTAGGAGTTATAATTCTATTAAATTAATATCCAAAAATATTTTTTTTGAAATGATATAGCATTTGAAAATTACCGTGTTGCTTCATCTAAGACATGTTTGTTAAGAATGGTTTTCTTCAGAGGAAACAGGGAAGCAGTGCTAGGAAGGAATACAGAAGGAAATAACCTTCTGAATTATCATCCTGAGATGGTCAGAATTGGAACTGAACAGTTTGTTGCAGTAATGGCGCAGTTGACTCAAGCGATAAATGGTGGTGGTATCTATTCACGTGATCAGCCAGATCAACCGCAGAGGAACATGTCATTGGTGGAACATTTTAAGAGGCAACATCCCCCATCATTCAGAGGATCATCTGACCCTGTGCTAGCTGAAGGGTGGATTAAAGAACTGGAGAAGATTTTCGATGTCATGGGGTGTTTAGACAATTAAAAGGTTAATCTTGCTATTTACCGTTTGGAGGGTGAAGCAGATCAGTGGTGGTCGATGGTTAAAAATATCAGGGACGCTGATGAGATTGATGCTCTCGACTGGGATTAATTCAAAGGTATGTTTCTTGAGAAGTATTTTCCTAAGGCTATTCGACTTAGGATGGAAAATAAATTCTTGGAATTGAGGCAAGAGGAAGACTAAGTGGCCGCCTATGAAGAAAGGTTCACTCTATTGGAAAGGTATGCTCCAAATTTTATCTGAGACCTTGATAGTAAAATCAATCGTTTTTACTCAAGATTAAAGGAAAAATATCGAAGGGCATTATCTTCTCGTGAGTTTAACAGTTATGAAAAGCTTGTTCGATGTGCTGAGAAGGTGGAATTCGAGTTTGCCGATGATCAAGTGTTCTATAACAACCAGCAGAAGAAGAGACCGAGGTGGCAGGATAAAGGGAAGAATTATTCAAAAAAGTCATATGGTAAGAAATCTAAGTTTCCATTTTGTGATAAATGTGGAAAAAGGTATGCTGGGGAATGTCTTCTGAATTCTGTAAAGTGCTACCGATGTGGTAAGATGGGACATAAGGCTCGTGATTGCACTGAAAAAGATCAAGGTGAAGGTAATACCAAATTTGATTTACAGTTAGTGAAATGTTTTAAGTGCAATGAGATGGGTCACTATGCAAACGAGTGTCCGACAAAGAGCTTGAGTGATAGGAAGTAGTTAGACTACAAGCCAAAAGGGGTGGTGAAATCCTTTTCAACTACTTCAGCAGATGTCGGGCCACCAAATGAAGTTGTATCAGGTACTTTGTTTGTTTTTTTCAGATTATGCCAGTGTGTTGTTTGATTGGGGGTCTACACATTCTTTCATATGTGAAAACTTTTCTAGTAAAATGGGAATACCATCTCAATAAATGACTCCTGAATTTTTGGTGAAACACCTGGGGGAAATGTTGAGGCAAAAAGAATTTATAAGAATCTTCCTATCCTTATCTTTGGAAAGAACCTACTTGCAAACCTTATTGTTCTACCTCTAGTAGATTTTGATGTTATCCTGGGTATGGATTGGCTCTCTATTTACCATGCTAAGACTGACTGTAGAGCTAAAAAAGTTTCTTTTCAGAAAGACTTATTTTGTGTACAAGAATGAACCCTTACTGTTGATAACTTATCAAGAGGCCAAGAAACTTGTAAAAGATGGAAATGAATGTTACCTTGCAGACATCATTTAAAATAAAGGAACTGTTCAGATTAATGTTGTGGCAGTGGGAAGTAAGTATCCTGAGGTTTTTCCTGATGAGTTGCCTAGAATAATACCAGATCGGGAAGTTGAGTTTACCGTTGACTTAGTTCCTGATGCTAAGATAATTTCAAAACCCCCTTATCGAATGGCTCAAATTGAACTTTTAGAGTTGAAGGAGCAATTGTAAGATTTATTAGAGAAAGGTTTCATTCGACCTTGCACATCACCATGGGGTGATCCTGTTTTATTTGATAAAAATAAAGATGGTTCTATGAAACTTTCCATTGATTATCGAGCCTTGAATAATGTCACTGTTAAGAAAAAATATCCTTTGCCTCATATCGATGATTTGTTTGATCAGCTCCAAGGAGCTCAGTATTTTTCAAAGATTGACTTGAGATCAGGGTACCATCAGTTCAAGGTAAAGGAATAAGACGTTCTGAAGACTGCGTTTCGTACAAGATATGGCCATTATGAATTTGTAGTAATGCCTTTTGGGCTAACCAATGCACCTGCTGTATTCATGGACTTAATGAAGATAATTTTCCATGAGTTCTTGGATAAGTTTGTGGTGGTTTTCATTGATGATATTTTGGTGTTTTCTAAAAGTAAAGAGGAGCATGAAAGACATTTAAGGGTTATCTTGAAAACCTTAAAAGAAAAGAAACTGTATGGAAAATTCAGGAAGTGTGAGTTTTGGTTGCAATAAATTTCTTTCCTTGGTCACATTGTTTCTAAATATGGGTAAACTATTGATCCTGCAAAAACAAAAGTTGTGGAAGACTGGACAAGACCCAGAAATGTAACTGAGATTCGTAGCTTCCTTGGTTTGGCAGGCTATTACCGAAGGTTTGTTAGAAATTTTTCACGGTTATCTAGTCCAATGACTAAGCTAACTCGGAAGGGTGTTAAGTTTATCTGGACAAAAGAATGTGATGATTGTTTTCAGGAATTGAAAAGAAGATTGGTGAAAGCTCCAGTTTTGGCACTACCTTCCAGGAATGGTGAGTTTGTTATCTACAGTGATGCTTCATTGAAAGTACTTGGTTGCGTCCTAATGCAGAATGATCATGTAATTTCTTATGCTTCATGACAGTTGAAAACTCGTGAGGTAAATTACCCTAAACATGATTTGGAATTAGCTGTTGTTGTTTTCGCTTTAAAAATTTGGAGGCATCATTTGTATGGAGTAAAGTGTGAAATATATACCGATCACAAAAGTTTAAATTATATATTCAATCAGAAATAATTGAACATGAGAAAAAGGAGATGGCTAGAATTAATCAAGGATTATGATTGTACAATTCATTACCATCCAGGAAAAGCAAATAAAGTGGATGATGCTTTGAGTCGAAAAAGTAATGCTTCATTAGCAATGTTGCATTTGGAACGTGATCCTTTGGTTAAGGATATGATGAACTTTGGCATAGAAGTTTTTGGCACATGATGTTCTTCTGTTTTGTTTCAGGTATCAATGAAATCTTCTCTATCAGACAGAATCAAGCAAGCACAGAAGCAACACAGTGAGTTGCAGAAAAAGGTAGAGCTGGTTCAGAAAGGTAAGTTGCCTGAATTCAACACTGATAATGATTGTGTTTTGAGATTTGGGAAGAGATTGTGTGTGCCTTGTGATTCACAGTTGAAGAGAGAGTTGTTATGTGAAGCTCATAGTTCTCCGTTTTCAGTTCATCCTGGCAGTACTAAGATGTACAGAGATCTGCGGGAGTATTACTGGTGGGATGGAATGAAAATAGATATTGCTGATTTTACTGTGAAGTGTTTGACATGTCAACAGGTTAAAGCAGAGCGGAAGTTACCGAAAGTGTTGCTTCTGCCTTTACCAGTGCCAGAGTGGAAATGGGAGAATATATCCATGGACTTTGTTTTGGGATTACCGAAGAAATCTCAAGATAATAATGCAATATGGGTTATTGTTGATCGCTTGACTAAATCTGCTCATTTCTTTGCTATACGAGATACGTTTTCCCTAGATCAACTTTACCATTTGTATCTTAAAGAGATAGTCAGGTTACATGGAGTTCCCCTCTCCATTGTATCTGATCGTGATCCCAGGTTCACTTCTAACTTTTGGAAAGGCCTTCAAAAGTCGTTGGGTAATGAATTAAATTTTAGTACAACTTTTCATCTGAAATCAGATGGGCAGTCAGAACGAACAATTCAGACCTTGGAGGATATGCTATGAGCTTTTTCTATGGATTATCAGGGAAGTTGGGACCAACATCTTTCTTTGGTTGAATTTCCATATAATAACAGTTTTCATTCTAGTATACAGATCGCACCATTTCAGGCATTATATGGGAAGCGGTGTCGAACTCCAGCTTTCTGGGATGAAGTGGGTGAAAGGAAGTTGATGGGACCAGAATTGGTAGAAGAGTTGGCAGAAAAAGTTCAGCTGATATAGAAACACATGAGAACAGCTCAGAGCAGGCAGAAGAGTTATGCGGATAACCGGAGGAAGGATCTATCTTTCGAGGTAGGTGATCATGTTTTTCTCAAAGTCTCACCATGGAAAAGTGTGATGCGATTTGGTAAGAAAGGAAAGGTGAGTCCAAGGTTCGTTGGACCATATGAAATTCTGGAGAGATTTGGATCGGTTGCTTACTGAGTGGATTTACCTCCGAGTTTATCTCAGGTACATAATGTTTTTCACGTTTCGATGTTGAGAAAGTATATGCCAGATCCATCTCATGTTTTGAGCCCAGAGGTAGTTCCGTTGGAAGAGAATCTCTCTTATGAAGAACAACCAGTCCAGATTCTTTACCGAAGAGAGGAAGCATTGCGAAATAAAGTAATCCATCAGGTAAAGGTTTTGTGGAAAAACCACATTATGGAAGAGGAAACATGGGAATCTGAAAATGCAATGAGGGATAAGTACCCCCATTTATTCGATAAGTAAATAAATTGCGGGGATGCAATTTTCTAAAGGGGGGAAGGATGTAACATACCAAGTAAGTAATGAATAAATAGATATTTTTATCTATTTCTATTAATGAATTAGATAGTGTTTTAGAGGCTTAAAATGAAAATAAATACAATCTTATGCACGGAATACACTAATATTCTTAAAAGATTGTTTTACTGCCTTTTGATGGAAAACCCTTTTTAAATATATCTTTTTACAATTTTATAAGCTATGTTTGTCAAAATAAACTTACTATTTATGATTGGGACATCAAAATTTACTTTGTGTGAATTTTTGGTATTTTTTCGATAAAGTTCATTTTTTAATGAATAGTGAAAAATGTTGTAATTTAATTCAAATCCACTTTTTAATCTAATTTATTTATATGATTATATTATCTTTTGAATTGGTTTTGAAGTTAAATTAGAAAATATTTTTACCATTTTATCCAATGGTGTTCATTGGAATCAATTTCTCTTTGAAATTGGACTTAAACTAGTGTCAATCTTTTGATACTTATTGTTTCATAAAAACACGATATTTGTCATGACAACGGGAATTAGTTATTAAATTAATTAATCAAACATACATGATTTGAATTTTTTAAAATAGACATCATTTTTGAATTCGGAATATCAAATATAGCTTAGGGTGAAGTTTTGGTATCTTTCTGAAAAACTTCAATTTTTGATGAATAGTGAAACCACTAAGTGGTAGTTAAAGAAACTGATTTTTCATTTAAATGAAAATTTTTCACTTCTGTGATTTGATTTTCAAAAATCTGGCATACATGGTTTTGATTAAGAAGTAAAATGTAGTTCAATGAGATTAAAATTATTTTTTGTTGAATAGTAACTTTTAAGTTCTTAATCGCGATTAGTGGTAATTAGTGTAGTTTAAGGTAAACATAATGTTTTAATAATATGAGATGAGCTTGACACATGTCCTACCCTCATTGGATGTTTCATGGACGACCAATACAATCCATGGGTCAACTTGGGGACCCCATGGAGCCACTTTGTTTGGGAAATGACGTAACTAACGTTTTATTTAATGTTAAAGTAAAAATGACACAAACAAGAGATGTTTTACTAAAACAATTTTATATGGGGTTATACAAGTCAGATTTTTGATTATAAATATTCATTGGAAAGCCAAAACAATTTCCTACCTCATAGTAATTTTTTTATAATTTTTAGACATTAAATAAATTAAATTATTTATGACATCATGATGATGCAGCGATGACCTCATTATTTAACGATTTCAATAAAATGGAAAGATAATGTAAACTCTAAGACCTACACATGTCCAAAACCTGTTGGATGATTTGATTTCTAACCCTTATCACCTTAACCTAGAATGATATCTATTTGGGACCTTTTTAATCCAAAAATTATTTTAAAATAAAGTAACATTTCTTTACTTTCCAAGAGTTCCCCTCCTCTCCTCTTATAAAAGGCCCCCACCTCTACCTCCTTACCCACACTCCCAAAGCCTTTGGCTCGCCCACACCCTGCCCATTTTGTCTCTCCACATCCCTCTCTTACTCCGTGAAGCCTCACTTTGGGCATAAGTCTTCCCAAGGAAGCCTTGGAGCTCAAACCAAAGGGAGTTACCCAATTTTAAGGTAATGTCTTCACTTGAGTCCTTTCGTTTTATTTTGCTTCTTCAAACCCCTAAACTCTTTTTATTCATTTATTTTGTAACAACTCCAGTATATTAAATATACTAGGATGTTGTTATAAGAGGTATTTGAGCTACACTTACACACACCTACATCTAATGGTTAAAGAACATACTGTTTTTTGTGGATGGTGAATTTATGTCTCCCGAAACGATGATTGTTCAACATTATTTTAACACCTTCAAAGGTGGACATTAAGATGTCACTATATTTATATATGATATATAATATGTTTATGTTTTCCTTAATATTATGTATTTTTCATTTTGGGCATACCTTTATGGTTTCCATTATGGGTAAACGCGATATCTTCATTTAAGGAAGTCCGGACTACCCCCCCTCAAAGTGATTTGATTCGTTAAATACCATATGTGGGATGTATAAAGGATGGAACTATGATATTATATATGATATTATACTGGAATTATAATATACCTTTATATCATTATGATTCCATTCTATAAAATACGAAATAGAAATGAATGTAGCGTTTATGCGTACGTACGGCTTACCGTCTCCATGAACGGTGCATTTCATTTCTTACCTCTAAATGATTATGTAATATTATAAATGCATGCATGTACTAGATATATATGACATATATGATATCTACATCATGAATACCATTCTGTATATACTGGATACATGAACAACTTGTAATTATAAATGGCTTATTTTTTACTCAAGTACCAATGATCGTTAAAACGACCGTTATTAACTTAATAATTACATAGTGTTTATGACATGGAAATAAGTGATATAAAAGGAATAAGGAACTTGAAAAAGGTTATTAAGAAAGTAGAAATTAACTCAAGCTTATTATTCAGAAGATTAAAGAACGACCGAGTCATGTCGGACCCGAGGTATGGGACTTCATCTCAATCTCCTTCCATTGAGGCATATTTTGTTTTATACACAACCTTCATTTATACGGTGTATAAACCCCTTTCACTTTTACGTTTATTCAAAAGGAATCTTTTTTATACGAAGCATTTACTAAATGACAAAAAGGAATGTTTTGGTCGTATGTATGCGGTGACAACGACATCTCCGCTGCTGTGACCATTATTTGAGTTTCAGCTTCCTCTACAAGTCGTACATTTTTTTAAAAAAAGAAAAATAAATACCCTGTTTTACTTTTATTTTATTTTGGTATTGAAAATGTTTTTCATAATATTTTTATATCAATGTGTGGTATTGATATCTTGTGATAGAAAGGTGGAAATGTTATGTTTCATTTATGCTTGTTTTATGTGATACGATTATGTTGAGGTTCTTGGGAATTATTATGAAGACGGGTGGTTCGGTGATAGACTAAGGGTGGGTGAGCCCGATATAGCTCTCCAATGCATTCGGTAATGTGAAGGAGTGAAACGTTAAGGTTTCTCCGAAGAGATTTAGGGAATATACTGTGATGGGTATTCCAAACGTAACCAAGAGGGTTACTCCCTACGTAAGAATGTTATGAATGCCTCAAGTTACCTTTATGTCTTATGATTTCTATGATTTATTCATGATTTGATGAGGTATGTTAAAGTGCTTATGTTTTATGGGTAAAGTATGATTTCATTCTTATGTATATATGTACCCATGTTTCCTTTTCATATTTTTATATCCCTTACTGAGCTTTTTATGCTCATCCCATGTTTTTTTGAAATGTTTTTCACAGGTCAAGGGAAAGGTACATGATATGATGATAGTGTCAAGGAAGTGCCAAGAAAGAATCCATGTTTTATTTTAAATATGTTTCCATTTATGGGAAAGAAGAATACTATCTTTATGTAACCACTTTGGTTATATGTGGAATGTAATGCAAGTTTTATGATCTAATTCTCTAAGACTCTAAACCCGAAAAGATCTTCAATGTGTAATCTTGTAATAACTCAAGATTAAGTAAGGTTTAAGGCTGGGGCCTTATAGGCTGGACGATGTCGGTAGGCGGACGCGGCTACCTGGCCGCGTCGGAGGCCCAATCCATGGTCTGTGGGCCGCGACGGGGAGATGGACCCACAGCTCGATGTGGGTCACATAGATGAACCGGTCCACATGAGCAGACCAACTAACTGAAAATAAGGCACTACCCTAGTGTCGTGTGTCCATGAGAACAAGACGATGCCCGACATCTATGGTGGGAGAAGACTTGCCCATCGATGTGGACTGGGCCGACGAACTAAAATTGCCCGCAGGGTGGCCAGGGCAGGAGGATCACTGGCCCGCCGATGCGGGATAGAGGGGATAAAAGGAAATTGGGAAGCCAGACAAGCCAGTACCAGTCCGACTATGTCAGACCAGGCCGGAGAAAGCGGAATAGGTCGTTGGGCTACCTGACGGGCTGGTCTAACAACCAAATTGGACTAGGTCCAGCAAAGCCTAACGGTCCATACCAAACCGGGTCTACCGAGACCCAACCAGGTTGGTTTGGGTTGGCGAAAATAGGTCAGGCCATGTGGGACCCCCATTCCATACAGGGTGTTCGATTGACATGTTGTATATGGCATTGGGACCCTTGAGATAAAATGTTCTTTGCGAATACACTATTTGAGATTCCTTGACAGTCTAAATAAGACCTATGGCTTGAGGATTAGATTCTCCCAGAATTAAGAATGTTGGAGATCAGGAATCCAATGGCTGGTTGTGACATGAAAATTGTGACAAGAGGACCTCATTGGTCCTGTAAACGACCATACCTCAATGATTCATCTAATGAGTGTACCTTAGTGGTTCAAGAGACAAGTGTACCTCAGTGGTAAAATAGATGAGCAGACCTCAGTGGTCCAACAGGCGAGTGGACCTGAGTGGTCTAGTAGAGGAGGAGAAGCTCAATGGTGCAGCAGATGAGCAGACCCTAGAGGTCAAGTAGACAAGCGAACCATGGTGGTATAACAGATGAGCGTACCTCATTGGTGTAGATATGAGCATACCTTAGTGGTGAAACAGAAGAATGGACCTCAGTGGTCCTGCAGACAAGCACACCTCAGTGGTGAAACAGACGAGCGTACCTGAGTGGTTTAGTAATGGAGCGAACCTCAGTGGTCCAACAGAGGAGCATACCTCTGTGGTTCAGCAAATGAACATACCTCAGTGGTGCAATAGACTAGGGGACATTAGTGGTCCAGTAGACTAGCATACCTCAGTGGTCCAGCATACAATCATATCTTAGTGGTCCAGCAGATGAGAGTACCTTAGTGTTTCATCATATGATTGTACCTTAGTGGTGAAACAGATGAGCTGAACTTAGTGGCCCAGTAGACGAGAGGACCTCAGTGGTCTAACAGACAGGAAGACCTAAGTAGTATTGCAGACGAGTGTACATCAGTGGTTCAACAAACGAGAAGACCTTGATGGACTAATAGATGAGTGGACCCCTATGGTCTACCAACCGAGCAGACCTCACTGGTCCAGTAGCCATGATGATCTCAGTGGCTCATCAGGGATGATTACCTCTACCATAAAAGATTAGTTAGCTCTACGTCTAATTATATTACATTATATAGTTAATGTTATACCTATTGTGAGATGAATTTTCTTGTTGGACTTACTGTGTGATCATGTTATGTGGTCTTTCTTTGTAATGCTTCCTTGTGGTTTTTGGTCCCTACTGAGTATTGTGTTACTCACCCCTACGCGGGCATCAAACACACCTGTCATCTATCGTGCAAGTGATTGATGCTACGGTGAAGACCACAGTGGTTTGGGACCAGGTGGTTCCCTATGAGATGGGATAGATAGGATATAAATATATATTTATAGACAGATACCCTCCTCATACCCTTTATGTAGGGTTTCAATGGAAGTACCTTGACAGTTGTACATTCCTTAGGGGTTTTAGGTTTGTATTCTGGCCCCTATTTACTTTTCTGTTTGTACTATACTCTCTGTAGATTTCTCTGTGAATGTTGTGGTTTACTTTGTGTTTACTTTTTGTAGTTTGAGATTTGTGCATTGGTACAACTTTAAAGGGAAATTCCTTCTCTTTTTGGGATATGCCTATTTGGTTCTATTCACTATCCTCTGCCTTATATAAGGCAAGATTGGGGTAGTCACAGAACAGGCCCTAGGGGATGGGTTGTGATACACATAGTATATTGGTAGTAATTTCACCATTATCTCCCGTTGGTTGTGGTTTTATTCCTTTAATCCTTTCCATATGTAAAGGGTTGTCACGGAGCTCACATGATTTTCATTTTCAACATATATGAAAAATAATTCGTGATGATTATATTCATAATTCTATATAAACCTATAATATTCTCAAGAATATGAATTTCATCTTCAAAAATAAAATTACTCATAAAATAACTTATTTTAACCATTATGGTTTTCTATATAGCTCATTATTTTCCTAAAAATCAACTAATTACCCAAACATAAAGAATATCTCCACGATTATATTTTTTTTCAATACTGTTCTTTACGATAGAGTAACACCTTACCATTAAATCAACATTCATGGGGATTAGTACCAAGAAACATATTCTTTCAAATCATTAATGAAAAAAATATACTTAACAATACTCTTAAATATATTTCATGATCACATAATTCGTTAATTCTAGTAAATAAACAATTTAATCAATCCACATTGTTTTTAAACCATTAAATAGGCTTAATCATATTTTCCTTAATATGGATTTACCTTCATATTTAATTTGGATTCACTTAATCATTAGTAGAAAAAAATTTAATCAAACAACATTTTTTATTATCTTCTTGATCATTCACCACAAGACATATATTTTTCATAATTCTCATTCATTCCAAATCTAAATCATTAAACCATTGATGATACCTTAGGGGAACCATTATTCTCATCCATTACATGAACTAAACACTTCATTTTTTCTTAGAAATTACATACATTGTACCCTTCTTATTCATATGTAAAACATATTCCTGATCCTTTGAGGAAATACTCTGAGAGGTTCTTCCTACATTCATGACATATTTGATAATGAATCTTCTTCAAACTTTAGTCTTCACCACCTGAACAATCAGTGATCTATATCAATTTCTTCTATGTTGAGTCCATGAGTTGGTTAAGGTGGATGTGGTTAACTAAATATCATGATAACTAATTAGGCATAATCATAATATGCTTTTCTCCTGTCATCATCCCATTTGGTTTACCTACAAAACATTTGGTATCATATTCTATGTTAAGCCAATTCCTACTCATTCCCACTAATACTAAAACCAAAAAGAACAATATTAGAAATAAAATTCATATTAAAAAACCACGTTTTTTTAAAATCATTTATAGGATATCTAAATCACGACTCATGCTTCTAAATCTATGAAAACTCAGTTTTATCCTCCATCATTTATTGTTATCTTTTATTCCAATTCATTATCTCCATTCATAAGGAGTTTTTGAATTTATAATCAATATCCTCTGGGAGTGTCAAATCATGTGTGCATTAAGGACCACTTTCATGTACTTGGTAATGATAGAGTCATGATTTACATTCCATTTTAAGTTTTGTTACCCCTAGGGACATCTATTCCAGAACTATTTCCACATTTCATATCTAAATATGTATTTAGTTTCTCATAAACCACTCTCTCTATACTTATATAAGATTATAGGATATTTTTCTATACCTAGTCATATTCTCTAGGTTATCACTAAAATTTTATCATCCTTGTACCATATGATTACAATAAACATAATCTAATAAAATATATGAATACCCAATACAATGACACAAAATATTACATGATTTATAAACGTTAATTTATATTAATATATGACAAGAATCATAAATGGGTAGTGTATTTCGAAGAATTTTTTTAGGTTACATCAAAAGGAACTAAAATAAAAAATACATATTTCATTATTTTTCCTTAGTGAGATCCCAAATCCGTTACAGCTCCTAAAACTACATTGGATAGACTATAAAATACATAAAAAATTGTTTGAGAAAAAAATACCAGTAAGGGAATAAACATGAAACAGAAACATAATGTGTGATCCAAAGATATAATATAACATGTTAAAAAGAAGGCACATGAGTAATCACATGGATTAATAATGTAAATAAAATTGTGTCCTAATATAATGTCATTATAAGAAATTTGAAGTAACATATAACCTAAATTAAACATGAATCAAGGCTAATTTTTTAGACAATATCACATGGCATACAACGTCCCATAATAGATTAACATTACTTCCAAATATCATTCATGAAATCTTTTGATACTAAATATTTACCTAATTTATTAAAGTTTTATCTTGGTTCAACGATTAGATCATGTTCATGAAGTATGTGTTCATCATAAATGAAATAATTCATAATGCATAACATAATAATTACCCATGGAAAGGAGATGGGTTGCATAATCTTGTATCATATCACATTCAATGGAAATTTCAATGTGAAGGAGTTCTAGGAAATGATAATAAGTCATGTATCACCCCATTAGAGGAATGGATAATAAGATAGGTATATATATGAGAGAAATTTACACATAATTTTAATGCATTGCCAGAAATTATGGGAGAGATAATATGAGTTAGAGAGTGTGTGTTCCTTACTTGAAGGTAAGGGTGGTTTAGAGAGACCCCTTACCTTGAGCCCAATTTGTCATGTGCACTCATTATCAATATAAATTTAAAGTATAAGTGAATTATCTACATTATTAAGAACCTTTTTCAGGTTTATTATTCCTTATATTTTAAATTTAACAATATCATATTCAATTACATAACTCATTAATTCCATGTCATATGTTTTAATGATAAACAACTCATATATAAAAAATCACATTGGTAAGTTGAATGAGGTAAAATAGATTATTAATTTATCATATGAAGATTGTTAAACATCACATAATTATCCTTTTATCCATAAATTATTCTTATTAATGGAATCATTAAATATTTCTTGGAAAAAAGAACTATGTTATAATCATGGAGATGGTAGGTTGTACATGCACATGAGTAATGTTTCCATTTTTTAAATTTCATAATGGAATGATGGTAAGTGTTATTTTATAATTAAATTTGGATTATTATATAATAGATATAATATTATTTCCTTAAATACCCTTATATATACAATAAATGTGATGCAGTGATAATAAAATTTAATCAAACAAATCGCATAGCTTCACGAGGTGGTAGTCCTCCATACACATGGACAACGTTATCATATTAAATTGATATTAATCTAAGAAATAAAATGATATATTACTTTTAAATAATTGGTAAAATTTTATTATCATCATATATGAGTATTAAATTTGTACTAATTACCTTTCATGTTATGAGTAATTAAATAATGAATCACTTCCCTTAGCAAACCTCTAGTCTGTGGTCCACATAAACAACATTAGTGTATTCTCTACAGAATTTAACATAATAAGTTACACCTGATACTATAATTATAGATGATTAATTATGCTATAAATATAATATAAAAACATTAAATACATATTTATATCCATCCATGAGAAGCGGTCATGGAAAATGGCTTACCTTAGTTCGTGAGGTTGTAGTTCATTGTACACACAAACAATGGTTCTGTTTCCAATTTCAGAGAGGAGGAGATTGTTTTAGGTTATTAACATAACATAAAACAATTAATTATATGAAATTTAATATCATTATTATAACATCGTGTTTTATTAATATTTTGAGTAGGTGTAGGAGGAAATAAAATAAAACGCTCGGTTAAGGGTGTTACCTCTTCTTCAGACAACTACTTTTGGATTCCACCAAAAACCTTACTTGGATGGATTTTATAAAAAAAGGACATATTGAATAGGTTATAGAATTATTGAATCTATTTTAATACTTATTTTATTAAAAAAATGTTTTGTTCAATTGGAAGGGAGAGGAGAGTGGGTGGCCTTTTATATGTGGGGGAGAGGACATACTTTCTATTTGTTAAAGGAAGAATTACACCCATGTTTTTATCATTCCTAAATTATACAAAATCAACCATTTTAGTATCATATAAGATATAAGTTCAAAATAATACAATAAAATAGTAATTATATATGTTTTTTATTATTTTTTACATGTATCATTTAATGTTAACCGGTGATAAAACTGTTTTTACCTTAACCGTAATAAATAATTTTTACTTTTTCGCTATTCGTTATGGTCAAAAATTAAATTGTCCATATTAGATAAAATAAATTATTAATATTCCCAATAATTAATCAATATTTTCAAATTAAACTCACAATAGTGATAAAATGTAATTTAAAATTAAACATGTTGTCGTGTCAAAAAGTGGTTTTACAAAAGAGAACATTTCAAATGCATAAAAAGATTTTATAACAAAATTAAATATGAAATTGATTCTAATCAAATAAATTGAATTAAAATAGTTATAATTTTAATAATTTTACTTCTAAAACCATATTAAAAAATATTTTTCATTAAAATTCATTATACAAGAGGAAATTGTTATAAAAATAATTATTATTCAGTATTCATTAAAATATGAAACTTTTCAAAAGAATCCAAAAAATTTACCCTAACTTAATTTTGAGATGAATATTTTAAAAATAAATTTTCTAAAAGTGATATTTGTTTTTTAAAATTATGAGTAAAAGGCATGATTAAACTTCCTTTTAGAACAATATTTTCTTTCAGAAAATATTTCTCTTTCTTTTAAATGGTTATTATTTTATTTATAATCAATAGATAACAATTGAATTTATTTTTTACATAATTAAACCATATAATTTTCTTAATTTATTTATTATATTCATAAATACCAGTATAAATTACAGGTTATAATTGTCATATTTAAAAATAATATTTTAATAAAGTATCACGTTTTGTTTAAACCTGGTGTTGTGAGAGTTGAATGGTTTCAATGAGATTAAATTTATTTAAATATAAATGTAAAATTAATTTTCATGTTGGTAAATTATCTTATAATAGTGGTGTTTTTTGTAATATATTCTATCGAACATGGTTTTCCACTTTTACAATATCTTGGAGTTACATTCCGAATCCTATAGAAAAATTTCATATTGAATAAAAATAATATAAAAATAGAAAATTCATTTGATATGGGTAATTTACACACCATGGTAAATTTAATTTTTCATTGGGTGTTTCCTTAGGAAAATCAGGTATAGGAAGATCTGGAATTGGTGATGATGTAGTATAGGTTGCTGAATGTCAGTGAAGAATGACAATGGAAAAAATGGGAATCATAGGGATACCTTATCATGGAAGAAAAAATAGTGGGGTTCTCATAATAACTGTTGGAAATGGGGGAACAAATAGAATTATGGATTTCATAAGGGAATATTGTAAGGATAGGTAATTCGGGAGGCTGGAGGACCCATATGTCATGGTCCAAGGCTTGTTGAATGTTGGTATTATACTACAGAAGTGAAACAGAAGAAGAGTGAGCAAGATTCTATCTATTTATAAAGAGGTTTTGTATAAAGAATTTTTATGTCATTTTTATCACGATGTTTTTCCTTATTGAAAATATTAATGAAGTATTTAACAAAAAAAATTAGGAATGAGAAGAATAAATAGGCTACATATCATAGAGTTAACAGTAGACTCATGCTCCATGTTGTGGTGGTGATGGAAACACCATGGAGGAGTTGAGTTAGTATATTCATAGGTTAAAAGCTCCTATCATTAATGAAAGAGGATCCAAAAAATAAATATCATATATTAACTATGTATTATAGGAGATATTTGGATTAGTTTGACTAAATTTTGATGTGGATTTAGAGGGTGTATTTTCCCATTGTGATCGTGAATTATAAGAGATATTTGGTGAGGAAACGAAAGGAATTTCCCTATATATAAGGAAACAAATTACAGCTTTTAAAAGATATATATATATCAATAAATTAATTGTGTCAATTATTTTATAGAGGAATTTAGATTGAGGATGATTTTATATATATGATATTGAGAATGCAATTCTATATTTATGTAGAATATATTAGAAGAAATCATTATCAATTATTAAAGAAATTTCATAATAAGGAATGATTTTGCAATATGGCTCATGGAATGTTGATGTTTTTCATGTTATTTTCATATTAGGATTATAATGGAAATGTGTTGAGATCCCGATAACCAATCTATAATTACTGAATCAAAAATATTGAGGTTTTTATGCATTGGTATACATATCAGAGAGGTTATTCATTTAGATTTTGGTTTCTTCTTCAAATCATTTCTATTATCCATTGTTCAAAAAATAAGGATCTAATATAATTCAACTTTAAAAATAAATTAGATTAATTATGTAAAATTAACTAAGGATTTCATTCCATTTATTATAACCATAAGGGATTCAAGTGAGAGGTACCCTAATAGGTGATAAATTAGCATATCAAACTTTTCTAACTTAAACAAAATTTCAACAAACATTCAGGTCCCTAGAAAAAATTGACCTCATAATTATTTGGGTCACCCGTAGTTATTCTATTAATAATTTTATAATTGCTACCTCTCTATTATTTAACTATTTATTAACCTGGGTGAAAAATTCTTCACTCACACAAATACACTCACTAATTATGTCATTCAGAATATTACCATGTAAAAACACTAGACACCAAAATTTTACTCAGTTTACTCGAACTAGAATATACCATGTAATATAAAATAAATATTTTTTCAATTTATTAGAATCCACAAAACACATTTTTTGGTTCTAATATTAAGATATTCCTAGGGTTACTCACCTTTCTTGGTTTATATATAGCTCACTGCATCCAAGGATGACATCCATCAATTCCTCTTTTTTTCTCACTACTCTAGAAATGGATTTCTAATCTATAAAAAATGACAACAAAAAATAATCGAATTGTTTTAGATGCAATGAATTTATATTAGTTCACATTATCTCTATGCTTATCTTTTATAATACCATTATAAAAAACATGTTAATAGTGACATCATTCAATGAGTCATCATAGAAAATATTTCTTTCATTGTAATGTAATTCTAAGTGTTACAATAATTTCACTTATTGACTTTAACAAAAATATATAATTAGTATATTAATATTATAAATATCAAATCAACCTCAATAACTATATTTTATATATTATAATACTACCATAATTTATACCTCTTTATCTGAAAAGTTTACTTTTATTTATATCCTAGATAAATTCTCTGCAACACCTTATCAAATATATTTAATAAGTCATGAGTATGATGGAAAATATTTCTTATAAATATTATCCAAAACTAAACTAAAAACATCCACATATATTTTATAATTTTATTTCAAGATATAAAAATTATTTCTTGAATTCTGCTCTAGAACGATATGAACATCGAGACAAGGAATATTTTAACCTAACTGCTCAGGCTCTTGGGAAGCAGCTACACCATATCAGCATGCCAGAAAATGATGTTTTCCCGGCTTCATGGGATATTTGGGATGTAAACTGGCAATTCCTCGGCCCGCCCGAGATGTGGCAATGCCTGAACCATCTCGAGATAGATTTACTGGGTATAGGCCCTGTCCGGGCCGGTTTCAAAGTGTCTCCGGTAGTGGAGGAGCAATACCTGGATGAGCTGGAGGACTTCGTAAACTCCAGGGGTGCCCCGCATCCAATGACAAACCGGGTGAGGGTACTGGTGAATCAGACGGTTTCCAAACAACTATCGGCCATTGAGATGAGGGATCGCTTCCCCCTATCGGAAGATTCAGAAGAATCCTCTTGGGGAGACGAGGCCAGTGGAGGGAGCCCGTTGGAGAACGGTGAAGTCAGCGATCAAGACTCAGATCTCGACGATTTCATAGAGGCTCTTGAGGTAACATTCCAAGTTTCTTCCCTTTGGGTCTGCTCTCAGGTAATTATAGAAATATTACCAACATTTGAACTATGCTGGAGGACCTGGTGCACAGGTCTTGTTCTCGCCCCTCGGTGGGTGATAATGCACGATCCTAGGAACCCGTGCTTGTGGCTGTGTACAGTTTGGTGTCTAGCGAGGCTAGGACACCTGAGGTGGCTCCTCCGAAATCTCCAGACCATTCGATAATATATAGAGGTCCATGCTTTGGGGTCCCATCAACATCAAATATGGAGCAATACCAGGAGTTCAATCTCTGTATGTCCTCTCTGCTGAAATCATTACCGTCACACGCTGGTCGTTCCAACTGACATCCATGCCTTTCTCTGCCACGTACAGTTCTTCGACTGGCATGGGCTACTTCGGCAAGGCTGGTCGGGATTTCTGGCTGCATCCCTCCTAGGGGCATACTGGTGATCTTGGAGATCGTTACCCAGCCCACCTGAGCTGCAATGTCCCTTATCATTGGCGGGACCACCATTGGGGTCGTGCCTGAGGTCATTGAGGTGGGGTCCGACGATGAGGATCTACTGGTCAACCCAAGTCTCGTTGTGTCTGATCTAACTTCAGATGCCGCGCTTGATCCTACGCCAGATAGAGATACCGCTGAAGATTTCTTAAGGGTGTACCCCACAAACGAGCCTGCCAACCGCGCGGATTGGGATGAGATAGCCTCCAATGAAGAGGACAGAGACATAGTTCGCCGCCGATCATGGAAGCTGATTGTGCGCTGTATCAAAAATACTCCCCATGAATTATTGTTGGGCGAGATGGACAGACTTCGCTCACGGTTGTGCGAACTCTATTATGGGGGAGTGGATGCCCAGCGCCCTCATCTACTCATCCGATATCTCATGGAATAGAAGATCCGGGAATATGATTGCGGTCTCAGCATGGGCTGGCAGCGGAGGAAGGCAACGAACATCAAGAAGCTCCAGGAGGATGAAAACAAAGTCCAACACCTACAGATCTATGCATATGATCACTCAACCACTATTAATGCCCAAGCCGAACTGATCATGTGATAGAAGGCCAAGCTGGAAGAGGCAGAGGAGCGTATGAGTCAGGCTTCCGAAGATATGGCCATCATCCGGGTTGACTTAGAGTGGGCCCAAAACGAGGCTGATGAACTGTGCCCCATTGCTGCTGAGGAGGATCAGGAGCTGAGCCAGTGGCAGAAACTCATGGATGCCACAAGTCAAATGGTGGCAGAGCTGCAACGCTCTTTTGATGGGGTCAACCCTTCCATGGGAGGAATAAACCCCGGAGTGTTCTAAGTATCACAAACTCTCATACGTAATTTCATGTTTTGATTCATTTGAATACATGATTTTCATTATCGAGGTTGGATTCAGAATAATTGACTATCCGATCATCTGGTGTAATCTGATTCACAAGTGGGGTAACACCAGGGGCATTGGGATTAGTTCGAACATAGAGAAGTGGACGGTGTTAATTACGGTACCCAAAATTTGAAACATTGTTGGTGTGGCGTGACAATGAAGGATAACTGTTGACCGTTGCAGAAAAATAGTATCCTTATTGCATTTTCCTGAAACGGGGATAACATGTAACGCCCCGACCCTAGTTATACAGAGTCGGTGCATTATTACATAACATTGGCATGATCACAAGAAATATCAAATCTCGAAAGACCGATTGGTTTAGTAGCCATGGAAACACTAGATATATTCATAAGTCTTACATTACATCATAAAATGAAAAACTACTACAACAACATATTGTCTCCATAAACCACACTTATATCCCCACATAATATCCCTGCAGGTCATTCATAATTTACTTCTTCACATCCAGGGAAAAATAAAACATAGAAAAGGGGTGAGCTCAAATGCCCAGTAAGGATAACAATATACCAGAAACTTTCATAAATAAGAATAATCATTTAAGGCTATGTATAACTAAAACAAAGGCCTTTTAAACTTTAACTTCAACAAAGTATGCAAAAGTAAAATGAAATAATGCCATTTACTAGTTCACATGGATATTCTACTAATCGAATAATCACATGCAATATCAATAACCACTTTCATAATGTTGGAATGCATAATGCCAGACTATCATAACCACATAGCCAAGGCCTCGTGCCAAGACTAAAAATAATATTTTGTCAAGGCCTTGTGCCAAGACACTAGTTTGTCTCATGAGACCCACCGATGCATCGAGGAGCTATAGCGGGCTCCACCCGTCAAATATTAAGTCCAATGCATTCCCATATGAAAAGGTTTAAACATAACATAAACATTCGTATTAAAAATAACATACGAAATGTCAATAATTTCACCATAAAATATGAATGGTATAAAAATAGCACATCCACAGTCAAACATATCACAAAACCTTCAATACAATATATATGTTTTGTATCATAATAAATCAACTTCAAATAAGCGTAAAATCCATCAAAGGATGTTGACATAGATGAAATCAAAACACTTTTTGGAGAAATATCTCTTTCTATTTTTGAAATCATTTAAGAGCCATATAAAATAAAACATTTTCTTGAAAATATTCTTATAATCTTGTAAGGAAAACTTTGAAGATTTTATAACGGCAGAAAATAACCGCACTCGCTGTATAAGTTAAAAAGAACATTCTTACCTAAATTCAGTCGAAAAGGTTAAAAAGGACCTTGTTTTGAAAATGACGGAAAGATTCCTCTTATAAAAAGTCAAACAAGGGTATAAATGACTTTAACCCATATTCTTGTAAATAATAAAAATGTTTTGAAATACATTTTGAAGAAACATGGATGTGGATGATAAAGAGATCCCAGTAGATTATTACATATAAACAACCTCGGATAATGAAGAGATTGTGAAATAACCCTTACGAATTTGGTAACTTATGAAACATAAAACCCATGAAAGAGGTATCATACTATGAATATGTAAATACACATAAATTAGAGTGTATTACACAAAGAATATAATTATGGGCAGTACATACACCACACAAAAGGTAATGGTGGAAATATGGCATGAATCTCACGGGAATAAGGAGTGAGATGAAAACCCCTTACCTTGTACTTTTCCTTGGTTGGGGTAGTTTAACCTCCTGTATAATAGTGAAATACATGTTATTAAATTATTCAAGAATCATATATATTAATATGATATCATATATAATCTTTTAATATTGATTTGATAATAATATCTTAGTATTATCATTGTTTCGGGTGTTAACTTACTTGTTTTCTTTTATATGTTTTGTTATGTAAGACATGTTTGTAAAGGATAGGTTGTATATTATTCATATCCAGAATGATATCAAGTCCTTAAAAATCATTTTTTAAATCATCAAATGATAATTATACTTGAATGGATACGATGGAGAATTAATCTCATCGCATTCGTGGAGACGGTAGTCTGTACGTACGCACGAGCGACAATATCATTATTTTGATATTAAATTAATATATAAATGGATGTTATATCATATATACTGAATCATTAACATGTTATATTTATTATTTACATGAGTTACACATCATTATTATACCCATCCAAATAATATTATATTGAATAACAATTACACCACGATGTGGAGACGGTAAGCCGTACGTACTCACGTATGGTGACATGTTATTCAAAGGGTGGATAGAATACTGAATATGGTTGTACCATATTTATAATAACATCACAGTATATATATGATACTGGAGTTATTATTTTAGAATGTTAACAACAAAGGAAGAAGAAGTGGAAGAAGAAATGAACTTGGAAAAGGGTGGTGAAATCATTACCTCTTCTTCGGGTTCTCCCTTTTGATTTGATCAAAAGGGCTCCATAGGTTGGCTTTCTGATCAAACTAAGGCCTCTAGGTTGTAGTGAGGGAAGTTGGGAGAGTATTTGGGCAGATTTTTGCCGAACCAAAAGTCTTTGAAGGTGTGAAGAAATGAGAAGGAGGAGTGCCCTTTTATAAGAGGGGTGAGGGGAACCTTTGGAAAAGCTAGAGATATTAGTTTATAATAAATTCATAATCGGTTTCCAATGGCTCAAAAGTTGACTATTCAAAGTTTAATGTGGGGATGGGTCGAAAACAACTCATCCAATATAATTTAGAAAGGTTTGGGTACTTATATTAACCTTATCTTTAAGTATTAACTCTAAGTTAATTAGTTTCACTTTTACAATGTCTCTTTGTATTTTTATATAATATGGTTAATAAACTTACTATATACATCCAAGAGACCCCAAAGTGGTCCATTAATGATGCAACTATTATGTTATAAGTCTCTTGGCCGAACCTTATATTTTTAGGAATTTAATATCAATTAATAATATAATATTTGTTTTAAGAACTCTTTTATGTCAATTTTGACACTATTCAATAGTTGATTTTTGTGAAACTCATAACAGATTTATTACTTCAAAAAAAGTCAATTAAATCAATAATAATTCATCATATTATACAATAAAATTAGTTTAATTCATTAAAAGTTTCATATTATATTTATTTGGGTATTTATAATATCAATTATTTTAATTTTTCACTATTATAGTAATTAATTCATCATCATTGTGTCATAACTAAATTAAATTATTTAATGTCTAAAAATTATAAATAAAATATAATTATGTAGGAAAGCTTTTTATATTTCTAATGAATATTTATAATCTAAAATCCAACACATATAACCCTATGTAAAAATTGTTTTTCTAAAAGATATATGCTTGTGTCATTTTTGTATTCATTTTAACTTAATTAAAATAAAGTGTCCCTATCACCTACAAGTGGCACCATGGGGTCCCCAAATCGACCCAAAGATGCCTATGGTCGAACATGTATCAAACAATAAGTATAGGACACGTTTTAGGGTAATTTAGTATTATTATAATATTATTTTTTAACCCTTATTTACCAGATTTACCCTTAACCATGGTAAATAAAATATTTACCACAGTAATTATTCAAAATGTCTAAAAATAAAAGTTACCTATTTACACAATTTGGACATCCTGATTCCAAATATGGAATCCATTTTTCTAAATTCAAAACACAGAAGTGGCAGAAATTAATTTAAAATTAATTCCCGCTGTCAAAACAAAAAGCGTGTTTTTAAGAGATAATAACTATCAAAAGATTGACACTTGTTTATGTTCGGTTTTATTGTAAAATTTTTCCAATGACCAAAATTATATTAAATGGTAAAAATATATTCTAAATATACTTTAAAACCACTCAAATTCATAATTTATCACTATTAATTATTTTGATTTAAAAAGTTGTTTTTAATTAAAATTTAGTAATTTTCACTATTCATCAAAATATGAAAGTTATCTGAAAAGTACCAAAATTTCACCTTAGGGTAAATTTGACACTACAAATCCAAAAATAAAGTCAATTTTGAAATATAAAATATATATAATTTCAAAAAGTAGGTATTACTATTCATAACGGCTAGTTTGATCGGTTGTGGTGTGTGTTAAAACTTGAAGTTGCGTACAACAAACGCTACTATATTATTCAAAGGAAAGCGTACCGTGGAGGCTTGGGATGTTTCATTTTAAATTTTTTGATGTCCCCATTTAGTCAAAAAGTTTAAAATATTGTATTTAAAAAGGGTTCACTATTAAAAGATGATAAAAGTGAAATACTGAAAATGAATTTGTTCTTGCATTATATCTAAGAAACTCATAATATGGATTCTAAAATTATAAGGATTATATAAAGTTTTAAATTTTGATAATACTATTCATAACCTCTTTTGAATGGATTTTTTTGTAAGTCATGGTGTGATTGAACTCGGTGTTGCGTGTAGTGCAAGTTGTTGAATTATTTTGAAGAAATAACACACTATGAAATCTTGGGGTGTTACATTCTCCCCTCCTTCAATAAATTGCGTCCTCGCAATTTGAAATTGTTCTTCGAAAATAAAAGGTTGAAAATAGAAAATATATTTGTGGGAAAACCCACATCGGAAATTGGGTTACTAAAATTTAGTCTTAATATGAGGAAAAGAGAAATGACAGGGTCACCACCAAATTATGATCTCGATTAGGAGAACATTGGTGGAAATTAGAGACATATAATTGGAGGAAAAACGTAAATATTTATAGGTAGTGATTGAGGTCATCAATCACAAACAAGTATAAAATTGAGTTCCTTAAACTCATCAATCTATGATGATTTGAAATACCATCGGTTCAACAACACATAGGGTATTGGGATAACACATTTTTGACGTTTCAAAATATCTTAGTTGAAATCCCACATCGAAAAATGAATTAATGAAGCCTCTATTTAAAACAAAGAGTGGAAAGTATGAAGATTACCGAAAATAACACATACTAGGGTTCCATGTAGGAAAATATTGATATGGAAGATAAATCTAACCATCAATTATCTGATGGAGAGTGGTAGAGAACATGGCTATGAAAAGGCCAAAAATCCCAAAGCCATAAATTAGTGATGATTTAAGGTACCATCTAGGACAACATTTTTGTTCTAAGTTCATTTTATTAATGTTGAGGAATTTATTTATGAGATTGGCTAAGATCATAAGGAGATATACTTACTTTATAATTAGAGTTTTATCCATTAATAAATTTCTACCACAAACTCATATTTCACTCTAAAAGATAATAGAATGTAATTTTTTTTTCTATTTATACTATTCGTACAGGGTTCCAAAATAAATGAATTTATAATTCATCTACCGGATCTTTTTAAAAAAACTACATTATTTAATCCAGGACATCTTGTGGGCCATTGGTAGGTGATACACCCTTGTCGCCCTTCGGTTGCGGGTTCAAGTCTCGCAGCCTTGCCGGACGCGACGGGTTGCCGCCCGACCTCCGGGTTGTCCTTTTATGGAAATCCAAAATAATCCAAACTAGAACTATCAAAAATACTTCTGTTCAAACTCAGAGTCCAACATGTATAAGGAAGGTAAACATAATGTAGATCCTTTTTACCCCGTAATAGCATATGAATACCTTCATCATGTATTCTTTTAATACACTGAAACATCCTGAATTACCATATTCCTTATTGATTACATTAATTATCCCTTATTCCATATAGAATGATGGATATACTTCATCAATCCAAATATGTTTTAAACCCCAACAATGATGGAATATACAAATCATTAATCAGTTCCAAGGTAGTCAAGAATATCCAATATAATTTTTCCAAAATAATCATGTATTATTCGAAAATCACTACCTCGGTATCAGAACTATATTATGGTTTATCATTCTCTCAACCATATATTTTCCAAAAATTTATCCTGCTATTGAGTCACTTTTCTTTGTTCCACACAATCTCAAGTCCTTAATGAAATAGTACTGCATTACAATCTTTATATACTCCATAATTATTATAACAAGTACATTGTTGATACAACACTCAATTGACATAATCAACATTAGAACTCTAATCATTCCTCTTCATCCGTGGTACAATCATAACTTGATTATTATCCAATAGAATCATTTGCGGCATAGTTTGATGACTGGGACATAGGTTCACATAGTGTCCAAACTCCTTGCAAATGAAGCATTGTACATTTAAAACCATTTTCTTACCCTTGCAGTCACGTACTTTGTGCCCTTTTCCTCCACACTTATAACAAACTCTCATTCCTTTCAGGCAAGTTCTAGGGTGTTTCTTTCCACAGTTACCACATATGGGAAAATTCTTCTTTTCCCTCTTCCCTTTATCCATATTTCTCTCTTCCATCCTTTTCTTCTCTTTCTTCCCTTCAAAGCCATAGGACTCAGTAAACTCTTTAATTATCTTATCAACACATGATATTATTTTTTCATATGATGATAATACATGGGAGACTATTTCTCTTATAAATTCTAGCTTAAGACCATGAAAGATATGATCCTTCCTTCTCTTTGGATCATGTGCATTTCTGGTGTTCTCCTTCCTTCTACTGGGCGCCATTTCTAAACAATGGCATACATTATATTAGTTTATGAATAACAATACCTAATCCCAAACTTGTAAAACAGATAACATAAATTAAATAGTTTATGGATATAATCCATAATCATAAAAATGTCTCATTTGAGGAATTATATACTCATAAACCCTTCATAATGATTTGTAAGGAAAATGAGAGTTATCCTAAGCATATCCCCCGGGAGTGTCGTAAACAAGAGTGCAGCAAGGCCCGTTGTCGTGCACCAGTTCTCGTTCGAGTCTAGCTCAAAGCGGTGTTTTCGGGTTTTACCACTAGGTACATCTGTGCCAGAGCCGCCTCTACTTGCTCGTATCCAGACAGGGATGTATTGCTCGGAAAACTCACAAAATCTCAACAATACCAAAATTCTAGGAAGTTCTTCTATACTAATCCTCAAAGTTCATCTTAGATATACGTGCTCTAATCAGAGTTTATCTAAATCTAGCTTCCAAGGTTTGTACTAAACTTCCTCTGATACCAACTATAACGCCCTGACCCTAGTTATCCAGAGTCGGTACATTATTACATAACATTGGCATGATCGCAAGAAAGATCAAATCTTGAAAGACTGATTGGTTTAGTAGCCTTGGAAACACTAGATATATTCATAAGTCTTACATTACATCATAAAAGGAAAAACTACTACAACAACATATTGTCTCCATAAACCACACTCATATCCCCATATAATATCCTTGCAGGTCATTCATAATTTACTTCTTCACTTCCTGGGAAAAATAAAACATAGAAAAGGGGTGAGCTCAAATGCCCAGTAAGGATAACAATATACCGGAAACTTTCATAAATAATAATAAATATTTAAGACTATGTATAACTAAAAAAAAATCCTTTTAAACTTGATCTTCAACATAGTATGCAAAAGTAAAATGAAATAATTCCATTTACTTGTTCACATGGATATTCTACTAATCGAATAATCACATGCAATATCAATAACCACTTTCATAATGTTGGAATGCATAATGCCAGACTATTATAACCACATAGCCAAGGCATCGTGCCAATACTACAAATAAGATTTTGTCAAGGCCTTGTGCCAAGACACTAGTTTGTCTCATGAGACCTACCGATGCATCGAGGAGCTATAGCGGGCTCCACCAGTCACATATTAAGTCCAATGCATTCCCATATGAAAAGGTTTAAACATAACATAAACATTCGTATTAAAAATAGCATACGAAATGTCAATAATTTCACCATAAACTATGAATGGTATAAAAATAGGACATCCACGGTCAAACATATCACAAAACCTTCAATACAATATATAAGTTTTGTATCATAATAAATCAACTTCAAATAAGCGTAAAATCCATCAAAGGATGTTGACATAGATGAAATCAAAACACTTTTTGGAGAAATATCTCTTTCTATTTTTGAAATCATTTAAGAGCCATATAAAATAAAACATTTTCTTGAAAATATTCTTATAAGCTTGTAAGGAAAACTTTGAAGATTTTATAACGGCAGAAAATAACCGCACTCGCCGTATAAGTTAAAAAAACATTCTTACCTTAATTCTGTCGAAAAGATTAAAAAGGACCTTGTTTTGAAAATGACGGAAAGATTCCTCTTATAAAAAGTCAAATAAGGGTATAAATGACTTTAACCCATATTCTTGTAAATAATAAAAATGTTTTGAAATACATTTTGAAGAAACATGGATATGGATTATAAAGAGATCCCAGTAGATTATTACATATAAACAACCTCGAATAATGAAGAGATTGTGAAATAACCCTTACCAATTTGGTAACTTATGAAACATAAAACCCATGAAAGAGGTATCATATAATGAATATGTAAATACACATAAATTAGAGTGTATTACACAAAGAATATAATTATGGGCAGTATATACACCACACAAAAGGTAATGGTGGCAATATGGCATGAATCTCATGGGAATAAGGAGTGATATGAAAACCCCTTACCTTGTACTTTTCCTTGGTTGGGGTAGTTTAACCTCCTGTATAATAGTGAAATACATGTTATTAAATTATTCAAGAATCATATATATTAATATGATATCATATATAATCTTTTAATATTGATTTGATAATAATATCTTAGTATTATCATTGTTTCGGGTGTTAACTTACTTGTTTTCTTTTATATGTTTTGTTACGTAAGACATGTTTGTAAAGGATAGGTTGTATATTATTCATATCCAGAATGATATCAAGTCCTTAAAATCATTTTTTAAATCATCAAATGATAATTATACTTGAATGGATACGATGGAGAATGAATCTTATCGCATTCGTGGAGACGGTAGTCCGTACGTACGCATGAGCGACAATATCATTCTTTTGATATTAAAATAATATATAAATGGATGGTATATCATATATACTGAATCATTAACATGTTATATTTATTATTTACATGATTTACAAATCATTATTATACCCATCCAAATAATATTATATTGAATAACAATTACACCACGACGTGGAGACGGTAAGCCGTACGTACGCACGTATGGTGACATGTTATTCAAAGGGTGGATAGAATACTGAATATGGTTGTACCATATTTATAATAACATCACAGTATATATATTATACTGTAGTTATTATTTTAGAATGGTAACAACAAAGGAAGAAGAAGTGGAAGAAGAAATGAACTTGGAAAAGGGTGGTGAAATCATTACCTCTTCTTCGGGTTCTCCCTTTTGATTTGATCAAAAGGGCTCCATAGGTTGGCTTTCTGATCAAACTAAGGACTCTAGGTTGTAGTGAGGGAATTTGGGAGAGTATTTGGGTAGAGTTTGGTCGAACGAAAAGGCTTTGAAGGTGTGAAGAAATGAGAAGGAGGAGTGCCCTTTTATAAGAGGGGTGAGGGGAACCTTTGGAAAAGCTAGAGATATTAGTTTATAATAAATTAATAATCGGTTTCCAATGGCTCAAAAGTTGACTATTCAAAGGTTAATGTGGGGATGGGTCGAAAACAACTCAACCAATTGAATTTAGACAGGTTTGGGTACTTATATTAACCTTATCTTTAAGTATTAACTCTAAGTTAATTAGTTTCACTTTTACAATGTCTCTTTGTATTTTTATATAATATGGTTAATAAACTTACTATATACATCCAAGAGACCCCCAAGTGGTCCATTAATGATGAAATTATTATGTTATAAGTCTCTTGGCCGATCCTTAGATTTTTAGGAATTTAATATCAATTAATAATATAATATTTGTTTTAAGAACTCTTTTATGTCAATTTTGACACTATTCAATAGTTGATTTTTGTAAAACTCATAACAGATTGATTACTTCGAACAAAGTCAATTAAATCAATAATAATTCATCATATTATACAATAAAATTAGTTTAATTCATTAAAAGTTTCATATTATATTTATTTGGGTATTTATAATATCAATTATTTTAATTTTTCACTATTATAGTAATTAATTCATCATCATTGTGTCATAACTAAATTAAATTATTTAATGTCTAAAAATTATAAATAAAATATAATTATGTAGTAAATCTTTTTATATTTCTAATTAGTATTTATAATCTAAAATCCAACATATATAACCCTATGTAAAAATCGTTTTACTAAAAGATATATGCTTGTGTCATTTTTGTATTCATTTTAACTTAATTAAAATAAAGTGTCCCTATCACCTACAAGTGGCACCATGGGGTCCCCAAATAGACCCAAAGATGCCTATGGTCGAACATGTATCAACCAATAAGTATAGGACACGTTTTAGGGTAATTTAGTATTATTATAATATTATTTTTTAACCCTTATTTACCAGATTTACCCTTAACCATGGTAAATAAAATATTTACCACAGTAATTATTCAAAATGTCTAAAAATAAAATTTACCTATTTACACAATTTGGAAATCCTGATTCCAAATTTGGAATCCATTTTTCTAAATTCAAAACACAGAAGTGGCAGAAATTAATTTAAAATTAATTCCCGCTGTCAAAAC
The DNA here is from genome assembly GCA_963277665.1 of Viscum album. Classification (NCBI taxonomy): domain Eukaryota; kingdom Viridiplantae; phylum Streptophyta; class Magnoliopsida; order Santalales; family Viscaceae; genus Viscum; species Viscum album. The sequence goes on from OY728129.1 coordinate 1,115,511,499, forward strand.
AAAAAGCGTGTTTTTAAGAGATAATAACTATCAAAAGATTGACACTTGTTTATGTTAGGTTTAATTGTAAAATTATGTCCAATTACCAACATTATATTAAATGGTAAAAATATATTCCAAATATACTTTAAAACCACTCAAATTCATAATTTATCACTATTAATTATTTTGATTAAAAAATTTGTTTTTAATTAAAATTTAGTAATTTTCACTATTCATCAAAATATGAAAGTTATCCGAAAAGTACCTAAATTTCACCTTAGGGTAAATTCGACACTACGAATCCAAAAATGAAGTCAATTTTGAAATATAAAATATATATAATTTCAAAAAGTAGGTATTACTATTCATAACAGCTAGTTTGATCGGTTGTGGTGTGTGTTAAAACTCAAAGTTGTGTACAACACACGCTACTGTATTATTCAAAGGAAAGCGTGCCGTGGAAGCTTGGGATGTTTCATTTTAAATTTTTTGATGTCCCCATTTAGTCAAAAAGTTTAAAATATTGTATTTAAAAAGGGTTCACTATTAAAAGTTGATAAAAGTGCAATACTGAAAATGAATTTGTTCTTCCATTATATCTAAGAAACTCATAATATGGATTCTAAAATTATAAGGATTATATAAAGTTTAAAATTTATATAATAATATTCATAACCTCTTTTGAATGGCTTTTTTTTGTAAGTCATGGTGTGATTGAACTCGGTGTTGCGTGTAGTGCAAGTTATTGAATTATTTTGAAAAAATAACACACTATGAAATCTTGGGGTGTTACATAACAAATGAGGGCCGACCATTGACCATGTTCGAAACACAGGGCCTAACTCAAAATGCTACCCATTGACCTTCTAGAACATTGGCCCATGAAAATAATCGGGCCATAGGCCGAGCATCCATACTGTTAGGGGGTTCCTCCAGACATGAATGAGGACGAGGGTCTGAATAAGGAGGTACGCAAATCGTGGAATAGGGATTGAGGGATTGTTCGAACATAATCCAACACTCTTGAGGTTACTCCATAATATTGGAAGCACACTGGATGGATGCATCGGTTTGATCATGGATCATTCCTTCTTTCAGACAGGGCCTTACTGGAGAGGGGGCTGTCGCTTCCCAATATTTTGGGGCATCTCAAACTTGTTTGGGGAAACATTGCAGTTACATAGTTCCCCCAGAGGGGTCCACCCAGGGGACAGAAGTGGGAAGAACAGGATTCATGACTCTTGGGGGCTGAACACTAGGGAAAATACCAGGGTGTCCCTACATATCCCATGAGGATGGGAATCAATAAATACATAGTTATGGAGTCACAGTTTAATGTCGTGCGGGACTATGAGAAACCTAGTTGTGCCGATACGCATCCTACAAAAACTACTAAGCCCACATGAGTCTTTCTCGATGTGGGAAATAAGAAGTAGTGGTCGGACTTTTCTCAACATAGGAAGGGATATGGTGGGGAAAAGGGATGCTCAGTAAATATTGGCCCAATGATGCTAAACCGTCTATGTAGTGCACGTAGACATGCGAAGAGGTAGAGCCGAGTATGTCGGAAGTCTACATGAACATGAGGAAGTGGAAATGTTTGAATCATGATGCTCAAAATTTGGATCGCAATGATGGAGGCATGATGATGGAACATAACTGTTAACTGTGGCCGAAACGCAGCATCCATATCACGTTAGCCTAGAATGGGGATAGAAAAATAAGGGTTTACCATTGACCATGTTCGAAACACGGGACCGGTCGCAAATGTCTTCCAAGATCCTTAAGGACATTGTCCCAAAACGAATGGAGATCTCGTAGTCCTAGAATCTATAGATATCCCTTAATCCTAGCATCCATGTCGTCTGAGGGTACATTTGGACGTGGAAGAGGATGAGGATCCAAATTGCGAGCTCACGAAGCTTGGTCGAGGAACGAGGGGAATGTCCCCATGAAAATCCGACACTTTTTTCTCTTTGTCAAAACACATCTGAATACGACAACGAGGCGTATTAGAAATAGGGAGTCGAGTCCCTTCTAATAGATAGATCATAGTTTAGGGTTGTAGAGTTCAGACCATGGATAGGAGGAAACACAGGAGGCACGTGGTGGGTAATTTCAAAAAACCCAATGTGAATGGGGAACTGGGGATGTGTACAGCGCATTGAACAACATGACGTGAATGAGGACATAATCCCACATCACATAGCCCAACCCTCTTCGGAGAGGTTTTAGGTCAAGGGACCGAAAATGAGGGTTGAGTTGGGCCTGAGGCAAAATGCACAGGCATTCCTACGTACCCCATGGGGATGGGGATCAAGCTGCACGTAGTTCTTAAAACGGTCTTAGTTTAAGGTCTTAGAACTCGGGACATGAATGGGTAAGGTGATCAGGAAACACAAGGTGAAGTGGTTACAAAACCTGACGTGAACGAGGACATAATCCCTACATACCATGCGTTCTTTGGGGAAGTTATCGAGTCGAGGAACCGAACACGAAAGTTAGTCTAGGCCTGCGGGGAAGTTCTCGGGTGCTCCTACGTATCTCATAAGGATGAGAATCAAGCCTTACGTAGTTCTTGGGGGTGGAACGACATGGTAAGGTTCTAGTGCAAAGGACAAAGGGGGCACACGGGTCTATCCATCGCCCCAAGAGAAGAAGTATTTGATAAATCATGTTTTTCCTTTAAGGTGAGTGGTTGTTTTGTGAAGAGACAGGCCTAGGGTTGCTAAACCTGGTGCCACCACAAGAATCAAGTCATAGTATGTATTGACAAATGGTATGGAAAGTGACCAATACCCGACGTCATGTCCTCTATAATGACGTCATCAAAATGCAGTGTCGTTTTTCATTGTGCAGCCTGGAAGATAATGTCACGGTTTAGGGTCATGTGATTGGACCAGGCATGCATTTTATCATCATGAAGCATAGACGTAGCAGAGACGATGCCTGGTGGGGAATGTGTATGGTTCCATGAAACTTAACTGACGTGAATAGGGACATGATCCCACATCACACCATATGCACTTACGAGAAAGGAACCTCTGTCCAAGGGGCCCAAATAGAGGTAATAAGGAAGGGGGCAAGAGATAGTATCTCCCAACCGAGCTCGACCTGAAAACAAGATGTTCGGGTGATCCTAAGTGTCTCATAGGGATGAGGATCGATCTGCACATATCCCTTAATGATGATCTTAGTTCATGTACTTAGAGCTCGGACCGTGGGAGCCCAGAAGGATGCCTTATTGCATCTTTTCCCCCTGACGTGCAGAGGTGCACTGAGGGATAGCGCTAAGAATGTCGAGATTCCACCTAGACACGATGGGGTGGAACATAACGTGAATCATGCAACCAACATTCAAGTCTTGAAGGTTTTGGCGTGATGATATAGGATTACTGCTGAATGTAGCGGAAAAGAAGTATCTATATCACATTAGCCTGAAATGGGAACAAAAAAATGAGTATCGACCGCTGAACATATTTGTAACGTGGTATTTGTATCAATTTGTTGTCCAAAACCCTCTGGGGAGTTGGCCCGTAATGGTAGGAGATCCCTTAGGTGTAGTATCCAGGCCGTTCTAGGGGGTCCCTCTGGGTGTGAGAGATAACGGAGGTATAAATGAAGGGGAACAAGAATCTTGACAAGTGGAAGGAACTTGACCAAGTTGAATCTAACACTCTTGGTCCTAGACCAGAGTACTCTTGACACGTGGGAGAACCACTGCAAGGGGTCGAGGGACTCAACTTTAGGGGGGCCAAGAGATGGAGGGTTCCAAGGAGAAGGGGGGAATATTGCCAAAAACCCTACACCTATATATCCCCCTCGTGTAGAGGGATAGTACAAGGGGCCTAGGTGACTGGGAGATCAGGAGATCTCTAAGAGGTAGGGGTTGGACATGAAGTCTAAACATTCGGGTTGTCCTACGTATCCCATAAGGATGGGAATCAAGCCATACGTAGTACTAGAAAGGTTCCTTTTAATGTCGTGCGGGACAACAAATATGAGGGCTAACTCATAGAATGGGGTGTGCGTGGTGCGGCTATCGGAAACCCGGCGTGAATGAGGATATAGTCCCATACCACACCACGCAGTACCGTAGTCAAGCTCTTGAAGGAGGGACATATAAGATGAATTAACAGAACACAATATCGACCCAATGACAAGTGTTCTAGGAGTTCCTACATATCCCATGAAGATGGGAATCATGACAAACGTAGTTCTGAGATGATCTTAGTTTAGGGTGTTAGAGCTCAGACAATGGAGGGATGGAAGCTTTCTAAGTAAGAGCATTCCTCGACCCGATCCCTAAGCCCATGCGAGTTAAAATCTGTGTGGGAAACAAGGGAGGAATATGCCTTTTTCAATACCTAGGACGCATGCCAAAGGGGAAATCATTGTAGAGCCCTAAAGGACACCCTTACTGCGGCTTTGGTCCTACTAACGTGGAGATGCGCACTAAGGAATAATACCAAGAGTTTCGAAGCTCTACATGAACAAGATGGTGTGGAGAAGGATGTGAATCGTGTAACCGACATTTTGGGATTAATGGGGTTGGCTTGGCGATGAAGGATAACAATTAATCATGGCGGAAAAACAGTTTCGATACCATGTCAGCCTAAAGTGGGAACAACAAATGAGCATCGACCGCTGACCATATTTGCAACGTGGGATTTGTATTTATTTAATGTCTGAAACCCTCAGGGGTGTTGTCCTGTAAAGGTAGGAGAGCCATTAGGTGTTGTATCCAAGACATTCTTGGGGGTCCCTCTAGGTGTGAAAGGTAATGGAAGCCCTGATGAAGGGAGACACAATGCATGAAAAGCGGGTGAAAACATGTCTAAGTAGATCCTAGCATTCCAGGTACTAAACCAGAGTACCCTTAGGCACATTGGTGAACCGCTGAAAAGGGTCAACGAAGCGGCTCATGAGGGAGAGGTACATGGCGTGGTCATTACATGCCCAACATGAATGAGGACATAATCCCATACCACGCCAAATACTCCCCTCTCCGGGGAAGGGTAGGCCAAGGGGCCAAGGTGGGATGGAGATTTCCGGGAGATGGGGTTGGACCCAAAGCCTAGACATTCAGGTGGTCCTACATTTCCCATAAGGTTGGGAATCAAGCCACACGTATTTCTCAAGATGCAGTTTAATTTCATGAAGGATGAGGAGGGGAGAAGGATACCCCTAAACAAGGGAGGTGTATGGTACAATGAATAAACCGACATGAATGATGACATAATCCCACAACACATCATACACTCTCATAAGAGAAGACCTCGGCTGAGGGCCCGAAAAGGCCAAGGGGCATAATAGTTATGCCTTGATCAGGAAGGCCTGACCTAATTGTAGATTAACGTCTTATAGTGAGGAAGAGGGTTGGGGAATAGGATTCCCAAGATAGGGGAGGTGTACGACATGAAGAGTAAACCAACGTGAATGAGGACATAACACCACACCACACCGTACACTCAGGGTAGGAACTTGTGATAAGGGGACCAAGAAGGCTAAGGGGCATGAGGTTGGGCCTCGGCCATGAAGGCCCGACCAGCAGACTGTTTAATGTCTTGTAGTAAGGATGAGGGCTGGGGGGCCGGAATGGTTAAGGGGAATAAGGCTAGGCCTTGGTCAAGAAGGTATGACTAGCTTGCAGTTTAACATCTTGAAGTAAGGAAGGGGGCTAGGGGCACGGAACGACCAAGGGGCCTGAGGCTGGGCGTCGGTCGGGAAGGCCTGTCCAGCTTGTAGTTTAACGTCTTGCAGTAAGGATGGGGGCCCAGAAAGGCCAAGGGGCCTAAGGCTGGGCCTCGGTTAGGAATGCCTAACCAACATTCAGTTTAATATCTTACAGTAAGGATGATGTCCATGGTATGGTGTCTCATCTGGGGATGTGTAAGGTATGGTGAGTAATCCAACGTGAATGAGGACATATTCCCACACCACACCGCACAATCCCATCATAGAGAACCTGGTCCAGGGGCCCGATGGTTTCCACTACCCGGAAATAGTTCGTTGCTTGGGGGTGGGGCAGAACGAATCACTACACTCGATGTTTGGGATATCCTGGGGTGGACCCGAAGATCCAGGAAAACTATTGACCATGTTCGAAACACAGCGTCCCTATGGTGACTTGATATTGGACAAAAAAATGAGCATATACCGCTGACCACATTTGAAATGCGGGACCTGTATAGGCTTGTTTCTCCATATCCTTGAGGGAGTTAGCTTGAAATGGTATGAGGGCCCTTAGGCCTGGTATCCATACTGTTCAAAGGCCATTCCAGATGGGGAAGGTGATGGAATCCCAGTCAAAAAGTGGTTGAAGCATAGTTGTACCCATCTATGAAAGAGGTGAACATCTCCAGGGAGCGTGGCGTATGACCGGATCGTGGCTTGCTTGTGTAAATTGGGGAAACATTATGCACCCTGAAATATGTCTTGACCTAAGGGGATGATTTTTGATTTTGGGATGGGCCACTGGACGAAATGTCAGTGCGTTCCTATGTATCCCATTAGGATGGGAATCAAGCTGTATGTAGTTACCAAGATGCCATGCAGTTTAATGTCATGTGATGAAGACGTGGGAGGATAGAAGAACATGATTGGGCACATGGTGAGACCATTATAATCGTTGTATGAGTGGGTCTAAGGAATCCAACTCCACATCATGCGAGGACCCTCCAAAGAAACTATACCCAGGGGTGGCAGTCAAAGAGAAGAGCTCGAGGCTGGGCATAAGATGAGACGTCTGAGCATTCTTATGTTTCCCATGAGGATGGGAATCAAGCCATGCGTAGTTCTAGAAGCACAGTTTAATGTCATGTTGGACGATGAAACACATCTCATTCGTGGATGTGTACGGTACGGCGAGTGACCCGATGTGAATGAAGACGTAATCCCACACCACATCATATAATTCCACAAGAGAGTCTGAGTCGGGGTAGTCCATGGGGCCTGAGCCTGGGCCTCAGTCAGGAAGACCTGACCAGCTTTCACTTTTACATCAGTAAGGATGGGGGTTAGGGGCCCGATAATTCCAAGGGTCCTGAGGCTAGGCCTCGGTCAAGAAGGCCTGACCAGCTTGCAGTTTAACGTCTTGATGTGAAGATGAAGGAGATCTTAGTTTAGGGTCCTAGAGCTCAGAAAATTTTATAGTTTATTGTCATGCGGGACGATAATGAGTAGTTTAACGTCATGAAGGAAGATGATGTAGTTTAACGTCGTGCATGACGACATATTAGTTTAATTTCATTCATGACTGGACAGTTTAATGTCATGAAAGGCCATCGTGCATTTTAGGGTCATGTGGGACCGTCTAGTTTAAGGTCATGTAGGACCATATAGTTTGAGGTCAGGTGGGACCGTGGAGCAGTTTAGGGTCATGCAGGACCCAGAGGCCCAGGAAAAGTATTTCTTGAGGAACTTGGCATTGGTGGGAGGATTTATGCGCTCACCATCCATGGTCACCAAGGAGTATGCTCCATTGGAATAATTCTTATGAATGATGTACGGTCATTCCCTTTTGGGCTCCATCTTGGGTGGTTTCCTACTAGGGATCATTGGCACTCGGAGGTCCAACACCAGGTCACCTTGCAGAAAAGAGAGAAGGCAAACCTTCTTGTTGAAGGCTCTGACTATCTTATTCTGATGCCTTTCCAGATTGTGTAGGGCATGGAGCCTGCTATCATCTAGTGCTTCCAATTTTTCTAGATGGATTTCGGCCACTTTATCTAGCACATGCTGGTCATAGACTTCAGTGCGTAATGATGGCAGCTAGATCTTGATGGGAAGGATGGCCTTAGCCCCATACACCAGGGAATATCGAGTCACCTGGGTGTAATTGCGAGTCTTCATCTGATACAACCAGAGGATGTTGGGGATCTTGTCCAGACAAATTTTCTTGTTCTAACCAACCATTCTCTACAAAATGTTAGAGAGGGGTTTTTTGAAGGCCTCAATCTGTCCGTTTTCTGGCACGTGATAGCGAGAGGTATGGTTCGAATGGATATTGTACTTGGCGTACAATATCTTCATATCGGCTACTCGGAAGTTGGTGCTGTTATCGGTGAGGAAAGCATGGGGGACTCCAAACCGGTAGATTATATTGGAGCTCACGAAATCTACGATGTAATGGGCCTTGACCTCTTTGAGTGGAACTTCCTTTTCTCACTTGGAGAAGAAAACGGTTGCAGTCAGGATGAACCTACACTATGGAGATGTCGCCAGTGGATGTGATCCCACGACATCGAGTCCCCACACTGCAAATGGAAAAGAGTTCTTGGTGGAGTGGAGAGGATCTGGCAGCCAATGCAGGAATTTAGCCTGAACATGGCACGCGGGGCATCTCTTGGTAAACTCAATACAATCATGGATCATAGAGGGCCATAAGTACACTAGTCTCCGGATCTGATGGGACAACTTTAGCCCAGCCTGGTGGGCACCACAGGAACCTGCATGAACCTATTGCATGACATGAGAAATCTCGACTCCTTGAATGCAAAAAAGGAGAACACCATCGAAGCCCTGATTATAGAGGATCCACTCAAGACTGGGACCACTCTAGAGGGTAAACTGCTGTGCGCAGCGTCGGATTCGCTTGCGGTTGACCCGATCATTCAGGAAGCAACCATTTTGGAGATACTCGACAAAAGATTCCCTCCAGTGTGTAGTGGCCTCATCCACTACATTTGATGAACCCGGTGCTCGTGACGTGGACTATAAGACGGTAAGATGGCTTACCCGCAGGCCTTCTTCGTCCTCTAGGGTGATGGGGGCAATGACTCTCCGGTGTGCCACATGTATAATCAGATCATCCTACTCAGGTTCTGCAAGTGACTTAGCTATGCCGGCCAAAGCATCCGATCAACAGTTTTGTGACCGAGGGACATGGGTAACCTCTGGTCGAGAAGGGAACTTGGCTATTAGACGGAGGGAGCACTCAAACAATGGCCCGAACATTGGCTTTATGAAAACATAGTATAAATTGAAGTACATGATGACTAGCTTGGAATCCCCTTCTACGTGAAAATGGGTCACATTGATATCAAGGGCCATCTCGAGTCCATTGATGATATCCTGATACTCTACCTCTTTGTTGGTGCAGCCTTCTGACAATAGGAATGATTATGGTAGAACGGCTTGCGTCGGGGTGATGAAGTCGATACCCAAACCCACTCTGTTGAGCTTAGGATCATTGATCCTCCAACCAGTGGGGCTCCAGGAGGCATCGTCAATGTGAATTTTCAAACATGAGATGGCATGATCGATTGAGAGGATTGCCTCATTAGGAAAATACAGGTCCATGGATTGATCCGCGGAGGTTGGATGGGTAGCTAGAAAGTCATCCAATACCTGCCCCTTGATAGCCTTATGAGGCTCGAACCTGATGTCGAACTGTTGGAGGATCACCACCCACCGCGCTAGTTTGCCAGTCAACATGGGGCGGTTCAAAATATACTTCAGTGGGTCTACCAAAGAGACCAAATTTACCTTATGGTGTTGTAGGTAGTGTTACAATTTCTGTACGAAAAACACAAGCGTAAGGAAACTCTTTTCGATGGGGGAGTATCTGGTCTCCATATCGAGGAGCATGTAGCTGAGGTAGTATAGGTTGTTCTTTATCCCCTCATTATTCTTCTAGGTGAGAAAGGCATCGAGAGACCATTCCAGAGTAGTTACATAAAGGGTTAGTGGCTTATTGGTGACGGGTGGCATCAGGACCGGAGGCTACAACAGATACTTCTTGATTTCTTCGAAGGCAGCCTGGCACTCTTCATCCCATTCATAGGCAGAGCCTTTCTTCATGAGTCGGTAAAAGGGGTTACACTTTCTAGTCATATTCACAATTAATTGGCGTATGTAGGCTAAGTGGCCTTGGAGACCTCGAATCTCCCGAATATTGCTTAGGGGAGGAATTTGGCTGATGGCCTTGATCTTCCCTAGGTCGATCTCGATGCCTCGGTATCTGACAACAAATCCAAGAAACTTCACGGAGGTGACCCCAAAGGCACATTTAAGCGGGTTCATCTTCAGGTGGCTGGAGTGGAGGAAACCAAACACTTTCTCAAGGTCATAGAGATGGTCCTGGCGCTGTAGGTTTTGACCACCAGATCATCGACATAGCACTCCAACAATGTTCTTCAAATTGTCTTGAATTTGGGTTGCATGGCCCGCAGATAGGTGGTACTTGCATTTTTGAGGCCTAAAGGGCATAACCTGGTAACAGAAAGTACATTGGGGGTTCTGAAAGCTGTGGACTCCTCATCTTCATGGGCCATCCAAATCTGTTTGTACCCGAAATACCCATTCATGAAGGAGATGGCTTGGAACCCGGCCGTAAAATCAATCAAAAACTCTGTCACTAGAAGTAGAAAACCATCCTTCGTACAGTGGCGGTTGAGATCGCCGAAGTCGATACAGACTCTGATTTGCCTGTTATTCTCCCTGACTGGCACAATGTTGGATTTCCACATGAGGTACTGGACTTTCTAGATGATGTTGGCTCTGATGAGTTTGTCAAATTCGGCCTCAACCATGGAACCGAGGGAAGGGTGCATCTTTCTGGGAGGGTTCTTGAACCCACCATGGTTTGTCGGGATACAAAGGCGGTGGATGGATACCTGGGGATCTAGTCCTGGAAACTCGTTTAACTCCAGGAGAACACATCTCGGTGCTACTTAAGGAAGTTCACGTACTGCTGCTGCTCCTCGAGGGTCATGGCGGAACTGATCAATGTGGGTCTCAAATGTGCCTCACTAGCAAGGTTCACCTGTACCAGTTCATCAACCATGGTATTGACGCCTTCTTCAAAGGCAGGGAGAGTATCCTCTAGATCCTCTTCTCCACTTGTGGAGGGATCTTTTGTGGGGGGAGTTTTTCTGATCCACCAGACTCTAATGGGAGGCTGTTTCCAGCCTGGGTAGCAGTGGTCATCACATCAGAAGACTCATGCGCCACTGAGACCATAACAATGAATGCAGTTGATACAATCCCATCTGGCCTTCGGCCCAAGGGGCCAATCTTGATGACCTCAAAGCAGTAGTGGTGCGTCAACTTGAGCTGGTTTATTCTAGCCTAGCAGAATAGACACGTTTGACATAATTTCATTCCCATGAGCCTACCTTCCCGATACCATACAAGGGTAGGAGGTTCCGGGATCACCTAAGCCTGGTTGGTGCAGGAGTACGAGGTGATTTACCACCGTCGTGTGGACCTAGGAATATGCCTTCCTCTTGTACCCGAAACGACAAAGCATTTCTCCATGTCGGGGGTCGTGGCCTCCAAATGATGAATTGGGAAGATGTAGGCATCATCCACACCTACCCAGGGATCACTTGTGATTGGGGCGGGTTCAACCTCACTTTCTAGAATCTTCTTATCCTTTCTTTTGTAATAGTCAAAATCCAAATATCGGGCTTCACAAGAGGAAAAAGGAGACGCATCTCCTTGAAGCACACCTACTCGCCCATTGAGGGAGTATTTGAGGCATTTGTGATACGACAAAGGGACCGCTGCATACAGGTGGAGCCATAGCTTGCCCATCAATGCGTCATACGTAGTGTCCTGTGAGATGAACATGAATTATGTACAGGAAACTAGGCCACTGAACTGGGTCTTCAAATGGATCTTCCCAGCTGGGGTCTGCTCGGTCTTGTCATATCTCTACATCCTTAGGTCGTAGGGGGTTATATCACCCTCAAACAACCCCAACTTCCGTAATGTCGGAGTTGGGATTAGGTTAATCCCAGATCCTGTGTCAACAAGACAATAACAGACTTCCAAACCATTGAACTTTCCAGGGATATATAGTGGATGAATGTTCCCTTGTATGGGAGGTTCTTTGTCTTCACCAGAGAACGAGATAACTTCCTGGAATATGGCGTTCTCAGTTGCCTCAGCGTGGAAGGATTCGGTAGCTGCTAACTCCTTCTCAAACTGGAGTGGGCTCCTTAGGGCATCGGCAAGTTCCTCACGTATGTCAGACGATAGGCGAAGAGCCTGCAAGATAGAAAGCCTTGTGGTAATGCATACAAGGTGATTGAGGACATCATACTTCCATGAAATGCTCGATATTATGTTTACAGGAGGTCGCTCTACAATTGGAGGCATGATGGACTCTGCCGGCTGGGCTGGCGGCTGGATAGTGCTAGGTATGCCCCATTGATCACTGGTCGAGACCTGAAGAGTGGCTGCCGAATGAGGACCGGAAAACTGAGATCGGCCTGTAGCGATGTGAGACTGGTCGCGGTATAGACGAGGCGGCTCTGCCTGATCTAGTAACACAAACGGCGGTGGAGGTAGATATGAGGGCACCATGTGAGGAGGTTTCACGTGCTGAGCTCTGAGCTAGGCCTGTTGTCTGGTCTCTGTGGCATGCATGACTTGGCTGGAGGTGCCAACTAATGCACCCTGATGACCCATGTAGTCACAGATCCACCGACGTTGACGTCAGCTATGGATGTTGGGGAGGTTCTCCTGGCATTCCCCCTCGTCGGGAGTCGTATAGGGATTTACTAACTACACAGTATTAACCAAAGTGTACCCCTGACTGTCGCTTGAGGATTCATCCACCAATGGAAGGATTCTGGGAGGAATCCCCATCTCAGGGTGTATGAAGCCACCGAGAGTATGAGACAATGATTACATTGGTGGAGCGCGTTGCTTCTTTTTGCACCGCTGATGCTTCCTCTTCCGGGAAGAGGCCGACTGAGATGATGACGAAGATGTACTGGTCACATCATCTAAAGGTTCCAGCTAATTTTGGCATGCCTGAATAATAACATGGGCATGGGTGATGGTTTTACGAGACATCAAGTCATCGTACTTCTGGGACCTGTGGCTGGGAAACTGCTTCCACTCGCCTTCATCACCGCCATCGCTTTCTGACCTTACAAAGACAGCCACCACTTGTGTCGGGGTCGGTCCCAACCTGACTATGTTTTTATCAACCTATTCTTGGAGACAGTCTTTAAACACATAGCACTGCTTTATGATGTTCCCTAGGATCCAATGATAGGGTCAGTAGTTGTGGCGATCGGTGAGATTCACCTCTGTCGGCCTTATGCACGCAGGTAAGCGCGCAATCCCATGCTCTAGGGAACTACAGAAGTAACTGGGGATCTGATTCTCATTTAACGAGTAAGTAGGGTGCCTTATTTCTAGATAGGGGGATCTGGGATCCTGGACCTGACGATGGGCTGGAGGGGCTTGTTGAGGAGGCAGAGCCTGATTGTCCCGCCTAGGAGGTGGTGGCGCGTTGCGGTGGGAAACCTGTCGATTCTGAAGCGGTCGCTGCTGGGTCAGAGGTTATTCATGAGGTGGCGGGCCTCTACGAGGTTGCAGAGATGGTGCTACTGGTAGAAATTCTAGCTGCCTAGGACCTTCTATTTGGGCCACTATGGCTGGCTAGGCTCTTGCATCCCTCCTTGCTGGGATCACAGGGGGTAGCGGACGCACTTGACTAGCCTGTTGCAGAGATTCCTCGAGGTGATGGGCCTTATCTAAGAAGTCTTAGAACCCACCAGGGTAATTATGGGTGATGAGGTAAGTAAAAAGTTCTGTCTTGACATTACCTATGAACATCATCAGTAGTTTCTCTTGAGTTAGTGGCATGTCGAGGGAGTATGTGAGCCCCTTCCACCAGACGATGAAGTCTGCGACTCGCTAATCAGGCCATTGTTTTCACTTGAAGAGGTCTTTGATGCTAGTATTTCATGTGGTGGAGCTGAACTGGTATAGGAATTTCCAACAAAGATCCTCCCAGCTGGTCAACGATCCAATAGGGAGCTGGCAGTACAAGACGAACACAGGACCCTCCAATTTTTGCACAAAACATTGGTGCTTGGCGGCTTCCTACTGTGCTGGGGTCCCCAACATGGGGCCACACATGGAGAAAAAATGGGCAAGGTGTTGTGGCGGGTCCCATGTCCCGTTAAAGGGCAAGGAAGTGGGCTTCTCAAAACCCGGGGGTGCAGGCATATCATCCATCCACGCGGGATATAGCTTGCCATCTGGTGGGACTACCACCTGTCGCGTTTCCAACGCCTTGAGGGGGGCGATGAGTGCCGCTATAGGATCATCCGAGTGGGGGTCCCTGTCGTGATGGGGATCCCTAACCATGAGTGTGTTTTTGGGCTCCTCAACAAGGTAGAGAGGTTCAACGGCTCATGTAGCGACTGGCGGAGCGGCTTGCGGGGCAGCTGGGGGAACCCGGGCCGGATTCCATGGATTGTCACGCCATTCAGGAGGGTTTGGTAAGACGTATCGTGGCCCCTTTATATGAGTTCCGGCTTCTGCCCTGTCCACAGGAGTAGCATGATCAAGGTTTCTCGAAGGCATCTCTCCGGGGGGAAATTGTTCCAGCCCCTTCTGCCCCGTCTTAAGATTACCATAGTCAGGTCGTCGCTCTACAGCGCATTCGGCCCGGAGATTGTCAATCAGCCTCTTCTGCTCAGCCATCTATTGGTGAAAAATGACATTCTTAGGGTCTTATTTAGTCTTCTGTAATGAGGCGGATGGGTCAGAGTGCTTGATAGTTCCGACATGCTCTTTACCCTTACCTGCATTCTGACCGAGAACCAGCGACTCGGTGGGTGTAGGGAGGCCAAGGAGGTTCCTCTACTGACGAGTAATCCTCCCTGATGGGTCCAATAGTGGTGGTAAAACCACAGGGGTTAAGTCTCAATTGTGAAACTCCAGCTCGTCCTCCTTGTCCACAATGTCAGCCATGTCGACCGCAACCCTCCTTAGGGCATGTCCTCAATGTTGCATAACGAGTCGGGCTGCCGCCAGATAGGACTGAAGAAGAGGGTGGCATACTGTACCCAACCACGGACATGCACATGGGGGTAGCTTCCCTGATGATTTTACAGATTAACATGAAACTTTGAACGTATTTTTGTTGGAGGGTGTTCTGGCGACCTGGCGACTCAGGGGCACTAGTCCACGGGGAGTGCGGCCAAATCAACCAGACGGCATTGCTCGCCGATTTCCTCCAAGTGCGCAGGGCTCCTGGGGTGCACCACCCGATAATAACGAAGACAGAAGTGCTTCGCCCTAGGGTTTGACGGAAGCACTCAACTTCTTCTGGGGTGAGGGATTCCAGCACATGAAAGTTCGATGGTACCACCGGCCAAAACTTTTCTGGGAAGTGATCCACCGCAAGAATGTTCCAAAAGCTCCTGGGCTCGGATTCAGGGTCTGGACCCGTATTGCCCCACTCATCAACCAGAGTTGGCTGAGGAACCAGTAGCGGTACTGGGGCAGACTAATGGGATAGTAAATTGGGCGATGGAGAATACAATTAACGAGCCAACTGGCCACTGAATTCTGGGCCATCCTCCGAAGAGTGTGGGGACCTAACCACAACGTCATGATACGACGGGCTAACAACCACATCTTCTTGTGCAGAGATAGCGGTTACCGGCGATGGGTCAGGATATTGCTCAACCTCCATTGGTCCCCAAAATAGCTCTTCTTGATCTCTAGTCGAGGTATCGGGAGCTTCTGGTGACGATGGTGGTGACTGCATGGTCGAAACCTACAGGACTCCAAAACATTACACCTCCTGGATGTACCTGCGAAGAGAGGTGGGAATCCGGTGGAATTCACATTCTGGAAAGATGATGCTAACATACCTTTTTTATACCCCGGTCATTGAGATAGAGGACCAAGGGAAGGGTTCCACTACTGAGTCGCATTCTGTCTCAGAATCTGAGAAGTGGACCTATTTGATCTCCGTCCAGACTTCCTAGGATTCTTCTTGTGGAAGCGACGACCCTCCCTCCTGCCCCTAGATAGATTCTCCGGACAAAACTTATTCTCGAAATGTACTCTCGGGGTCGTGATGGTGCTAGGGTAGAGAGTAATTCCACTTGAGAAAGTCAGGGTGCGAGGGGCACCGAGAGAAATGTCGAAGGGGGCATGGGTAGGACCTCCATGAACAGCACCTGAGCGGGAAAAACCTACGTTGGAACCAGAGGGAGCATGGGGAGGACCTCCATTCTTGGTGCGGGTAGAGCGAGGAAGACCTTCACCCCTCTGGTTTACAGGGTGAGGAGGACCTTCTCCAGTTTCATAGAGGACATTTGGAGGCTCCCCACATTGTAGAGGGACTAGATGGGCAATGTCTCCACATCGAAGGTTGGGGGAAGGAAGAGAAATTCCATAGTCGGTGTGGTGGGAATGAGGGAGGCTTTTGTACTGAGTGTCACTGCCACGGGGCCGGCCTTCATTTGGGTTGGGGTTTCTCATGGAATAACTCCATGACGAGCTTCAGAGTAGGGAATGCCCATGCTATGTGGAGTAGTGCTACGGGGAGGACCTCTGTATGGGGTGGCATCACTGTGGGTTGGTTCGTGGAAATCACCACTGATGACTATGACCCAAAGAGTAGACCCATCCTTCCAGTGTGGTGGTTGGGTCCTCGATCCCCATTGGGTGTATAAGTGCCCCGGCTCAGTGCGTGAAGGGACCAGATGATGTGCACCAGCAGTGGCCCAGTCCACAGTAACTGCCGACGTTAATGTCCCCTGGAGGGCGTTCTCAACTTGGGCCCAACGCTAGAATCAGGTCAAGTGAGCCGATGCGGGTTGTTCAAACGCATAGCCAATATGTTCCTCTAGTAAGGTCGTACGGCGGCACTGAGTCGGCTGGGTGGGGGCCCTTGCTTCGAGTCCTTGGATTGGGACTCTGACTGGGATGAGCCGGATGTCACCCACCTGATCAGCATAAGGTAGGGAGTCATCAAGGCGTTCCAAGGAAAGGCTCCCAAAATGAATGAATGTTGTGGTGGGGAGTAGGGGATCCCTGCGTGGCCCTCAAGGGCAGCGTTGACGGTAGGGCCTGGACGCCTCCAGGTCTAGGAGGGCCATATCTCAGGTTGGTATTATTCCCTCCTCCTCATAATGGCGTACGAGGTCGTTAATAACCCTTCGTTTGATGACTCTCGATGGAGAGATGGGATGTGGGTTCCCCACGTTCATGGATGCAAATTCCATTTTGGCAGCAGTGGAGCCACGCGGAGCATCTGTATTGGTGTTTCCCCTGCCCCTACATAGGCAGGCAGGTGGTTATCATGTCCCTATAATAGCAACCTAAATCCTGGGAAGTAGGGAGATTAAATCGTCTGCAATGCGAGGAAAAGAAATCGACAACCAGTGCCCCAACACCATTTCGTCTTCTACGATCGATAAGAGGGATCCACACTGAAAACGTTGCAGAACGGAATGCTCAAAATTCTACTACCCCAAATTCTGGTGAGTTTCATTCCAGGCCCGCTATTTTCATGGGGGACCCGGCATGAGATATTTGGATCCGGTGACACGTAAATATACTGATGTCTTGAGTGCTACTAATCTCCAAATTGAAGAGAAGATCTTCATGTCGGGTTCACCATTTCTGTTTCCGACGCTTTCGTCGGGGGGCGCGCGTTCTTCTGTGGAGTACGTGCGATAGTTGCCCCGCATTCCTGCTTTCCAAAGGCGGGCGGCATATGTCCTTGTTCAGGGACGTTTTCTCCTTCATCGAAACGGGATGATGTGATGTCGGTCCATCCTTCCATGGATTACTCCTCAGAACTCGACACCTAGTATGAGTCCCCCTCATAGATGTAATACGTTATTCTTGAAACTCTTCCCAGCGCCATGTTTCCCTGGATACCAGTTAATTATGCCGCTTCTGTGAGGACATTCAAAGGGGTCCGGTCAGGGAAGCAACCTTCAGTTAGGGGAGTAGTCACGTCGAGGGATCACTAACGTGTCTGAATGCTAGGGAATTAGCATGTATTTCTTTTTTCCCTTATTATTGGGCTTCTCGAGGGCACGAAAGCCTGAGTAATCCCACATAGAGTGCGGGGAATCATATGTCGTACGCATGTATTTGAGTTTTTCCTCACCTTATTGTGTTTAACACAGGGTATGACACAAGTTTAACGTCAAATGGAGACGAATCAGGCTGATCAGAATGCTAGATAGAGTGGATCAGATTGAAGAACCACCTTGATGGAACACCGATATCAGAGCCATCCTGTGGGAAGCTTACCAAATTCTGTGTATGGGAATGGTGTGGCATGATCTCACCTAAATGTGGAGGCCTAGATAAGAATCATGATGAGTGATGGAAATCTACACTGAGTGAAGGGGGAATGAAATGGAACCTTCTTGGAGATGATGGTGGTGAGGGGCTTGAGTCTCGAAGAGACATCCTATGTATCCCCGTGGCAGAGAATCATAGTTCGCATAGTTGGGTTGGTTAGGACCGATGAGATGGGGTTCGGAATGACCAACGAGTGATGGGATTGAACCTCAAAGAGGCTTCCTATGTACCATGCTTTCACATGGATCAAATACCAAGTATTTCAGAATGGGGGCTTGGCACGCCGACATGGAGGCGGTCGGGACCAATAGTTGGTGGGCATGAACCTCGTTTGGATTCCTACGTACCATGCCTTGACATGGATAAAAGTCCATATAGTTTGGGTTGGATGTGTGTGGATTACACTCTAGGATACCCAAGGATATGGGGATAGTGAACCGATGTGAAGGGACCAAGGGTCGAGGTGGGCATGATCCTCATGGATGCTTCCTACATACCATGCCTTGACATGGATCAAAGTCTCCATAGTTCGGAAGTGGATGCCGGTGAACCGACGTGAATATAGACCTTGTTCTGATGGATGATGGACTTAAACCTCGTGAGGCTTCCTACTTACCATGCCATGGCATGAATCAATGTCCATGAAGTTCGGGTTGATAGGGGCTATTGAACTGACAGGAAGGTGTTGTCAGAACAACTGGATGGAAGGGTCACGATGGCTTAACTCTAGTTTGGGATGTAGATTAACACCATGCTGGAGGAGGGAGTGTCGGAGAACCGACGTGTATAAGGACCTTGGTCTAGGTGGATGGTGGGATTGAACCTCAAGGAGGCTTCCTATGTACCATGACTTGACATGGATCAAAGTCCATGTAGTATATAATGAATGGCGGAGTACCGATGTGAAGATAGACCTTGGTCTGATGGCTGTTGGGATTGAACCTAGTGAGGTTTCCTACGTACCATGAGCTGACATGGATCAAAGTCCATGTAGTTTGGGTTGGTCACAATGGCTTACCGTTGTACTAGAATGTAGTTTAACATCATGCGGGATGAGATGGAACCTGATGTGATGAAACGACCGGGCAGTGGGCTTGAACCTCATGGAGGCTTCATACGTACCATGCCTTGAAATGGATAAAAGACCTAATAGTTCAAAATGTGTATAGTTTAATGCCATGCGGGACAGGATGAAGTTTAATGTCATGCAGGATGGGGGAGTTTGGAGAATACACTCTGAGGTGGCCCAGGGTGTGTCATGGTCGGTGCTCACTCTAAGCCCACGTGAGTAATGCTCGGTGTGAGAAACAAGAGGTTACAGGGACCTGACGATCATGTCGCGAAGGGTGAATCCGTGGGAAGCGAAGAGGGGATTACGCGTTGAGCGGTCGGTGGTGCTAGGACTTACTCCAACATTGAGGCTCGACAGAGACAAAGCGTAGAGGGAGAGGGGATGTACGGAGGTGCATGGGTGCTACCTTCTGGAAGAAGGACTAGGGGCCTACACCAAGGTGGCTACCCCTCCCCCACAGATGAATGCCACTCCCAGAAGGAGGATATCATCCCCTGTGGTCTGGAAGGCATGGGGAATGTCCAAGGTGGGGGGGGGGGCCAGCGTAAGAGGCATGGGGTGATGTCATAGTTTGACGTCATGTGTTGAGGATGAGGTTCTTGGCAATTAAACATCCTGCAGCTCGAACGAGGTGGGTTTACTCCGCATCCCTAAGAATTACATAATCATTACCCTCTTCTCCTTGTGGGAGGTAAGGTATTGGAAATGCCATGTAGTAGGGGGGTCGCAGGGTGAACCATTGAGGGGTCCACGTTAGTGTGGCTCTGTGAAGAAGCAATAGCCCGTAGCATGCCTATACAAAGAAGCATTAGGTGAAGCAATTCCATGGGCCGTATCGTCCATGGGACGTTGAAGTCACATCTTGAAAACCTGGAGGGTTGCATGAGAAATGGAATTTCCAAGCAGAGGGGTCCACAGGTACGGGCCTTGAGGAGCTCGGTTGCTCTGCGTAGTATAGGGAACATGCGAAGGGGTGTGCTTCATTATGTGGGGTACCTTAGCCTTAGCATGGGGCATAGGTGCGAATGGGAGGTTCTTCACGAAGTGGTGTCTGCAGAGTACTTCCTCACGGTGCATAGGTGCCTCACCACGAAATGTGTCATCAAGCGATGTGCTTCGCAAAGTACAATGACCCTACCTTGGAATGTGGATCATGTGTATAATAGGGGTGTTTCATAAAGCATAAATGCTCTACCACAACCCGAGTCCCCTTGGGGATCCCCGTCCTTGGAGAATTCCCTTAGGCTTTGCGAAGGGAATCCCTCTTGGAAGAGGGGATCAAAAAGAGACAATGTGGAGGCTCCTCGTGAAGCAAAAATACCTCACGTAGCTCATGGTTCATAGAGAAAAGGGTGCATCACAATTTGGGAGATGAGAAGCTGAAAGGTCGGATTTTCCGTCTTGATGCTCAGGGGGAGCATGGTATTTATAGGTAAGAGGCTCCAAAAAGCACAGCTCACGCTATGAGAAGAGGGCTACAGTTTCTTCATGGCGGGTCATGAACCTCAACTAGGTTCACGGAGAGGTACCGCCTCTTTGCTTCAGGGTGGGTTCGTGAACGTCAGGGGAGTTCATGGGGTGTCCCTCCTATAGTGCTTCACGGTGGGTTTGAAAACTTCAACCGGGTTCACGGAGAGGTACCGCCTTTTTTATTTGTGGTGGGTTCACGAACGTCAGGGGCGTTCGCGGGGCATCCCACATCTGGTGCTTCGCGATGGTTGCGTTGCTTGGGATAGCTCCACATCGTGGCTTCACAAGGCAGGTCGCGGGGCCTCTCTTTTCTTCTTTCTATTCTTCAAATATTTTTTCTCCAACAATTACATAATATTGAGTTAAATCAATAATTTTACTTTAATTAACATCGATGATATTTCCATGTTTAGAGCATTAGAGAGAATTTGGACATAACTCATACATAATAAAACCATATAAATACTAAGTGGACTCATCCAACAATATCTATTTCTTCCATAATACAAAAAAATTTAATAATAAACTTGGTATATTTTCATGTTAAGTTATATCTTTTCCATGACCACATCCTTACATCTACTCTTCTTTAAATCCCGTGAATAAGATTTCAAAACATAGGATTAGAAAAAAAAGATCGGTAAGTGATACATAAAGAAGAAAAACTACTAGTCCGGGAAAAACAAGTAAACTATGAATAATTTATCATAAAGTAATATTTTTCACCTTTAAGAAGTATTAATTACACTCTACTAAATATAATTTCGTTTCAAACCATTTTTTTAATGAAATTATTAAATTAGAGGCCCATAGAATGTAAAATATAACATATAAAGGTAACTTCAGACATATTAATACTTAAATGGAATAAACAAATCGTCGAATTTCACACATATCACTAAATGGAATAGCCATATGACTGAATTCCATACCCAATGAATTGGAGGTTATATCATAACCACCCATCCTTGTTTTAACACAGAACCACACATCTTTGGTTTATCACGTAACTAACAATATTCGGTTAATCATGTAACAACCTTCAAATATCTATTAACCTTTATATAATCATAACACAAAACATACATCAATTATATGCATTTCACCAAAAAAATATCATTTTCATTCACAATAAATCAATTTAAGATATTGAAATACACAATCTATTTCTAGAACAATATAAAAAATTTAATAAAGTGGCTTTGGAATCAAAGGGTCTTATACCTATTTGAATCTTTTGAAAGAAATTAAAATTTTAAAACATTCATGTCCATATAAATAAGTTTATAAAAATAATTTTTAAATAATTACATGAAGTATAAGGTTTTTGAAGAATAAATCCTTAAAATATTTGAAACAATGTTTTAGTAAAAGAGTACCTTGAAACATGAGAAAGACTTGAATAAAAATAATTAGGGAATAACATTATTTAAAACATTAAATTACATGTCAATATATAATTTCATGAAATAATGTGCCAAAAGGGTTTTATATACACATAAGAGGATAATAATGTTTCCTAACATCATGAAATTCCACAATGAAATGGGATTGAGACGAATTACCTTACAAAGATCATATCATCATATTAAAGATAAATCAATGACATAATATGCATGAAAAATATGAATCAACCCAATATAAGTGTATATTCTAGGTAAAATAATCACTGTTCATTCACAGATATTTTTGGGTAAACAAAACCAATGACATGTATATTTAACTCAATGAATGAAAATTGAGTTAAGATTTCCCTAACCACATTATTATATATAAAATTACATTTAATAAATTAATAATCATCAAATTAATAATTTGATAAAATGAATATAAAATTAATCATGATATTATATATGAAATGGCATAATACATACACCACAACCAAGAAATATGTGGCGAACAATGGAAATATCACGGAAATAGAAGTGTGATGAGAAACCCTTTACATTGAGTCTGACTCATATTTTGAAATCATTAAATTCATGAATAATATACATAGGATAACTTCTAATTTCTTGAGAACCATTTTCAATTTTATTATTCCTTTTATATCACATATTACCAAGATATTAATATTACTTAATTATTTTTGTTTACATCTAGTGTTTTGTTGATATTCGGTACTCGAAGACAAAAATAAACATGGCATGGTGTAAATAGTCCATGTGGTCATAATCCCATAAATTTTAGAATAATATTATTGAAATATTAATCAATTTTATAAATGAATATCACTTTTTAAATCAAACCATTAAATATGGTTATTTAAATGAACAACATTATAATCATGGAGACAGTAGGCCATACGTACACATGAGTAATGTTTCCATTTTTTATTGATAAATTTGGGAATGATGAAATTATCATTTTATCTTTCCACAATTCTCATAATATTATTAAAATACTAATAATAATTAACATATACTTATATATATCATAAAATTTATATAGTGAATCAAAATGAGTCACACAACTTCGTGGAGGTGATAGTTCACACGTACGCACAAACGACGTTATCATTTTTTAAAACGTGGATGTTATAAGAGAATATATATATTATTTTTTTATAATGATTAATATGTAAGGAATATTACTTATGAATATTAATTCAATTATTATAACCATTCAAGAAATACGTTTATGGAAAATTTATTAGAACAGTTAGTGGAGGAGATGGTTCACACGTACGCACGAACAATTAATTCATTAACCATTTAATGGAAGAGGAGATGGATTTAGGTGATTATATTTACATAATAAAATATCTGTATATTAATTATTTTGTGGTTATTATCTTATCATGGTTGTAGTAGATTTTAAGGATGTGGAAAAGTAATAAAATTGAAACACATAAATAAAATGATACATCTTCTTCAGTTGATCGCCTTTAATGAAAACCTTAACACCTCAAAATGGTGTCATGCCTAAACTATTGCTTTAAAAATGTGGGGAGATATTCACGAAAGAGTTTCTTATATATTTTTTGTGAACCAAATTGCTTTTTATGTTATAATAAATGATTAGAAGAAGATCCCCTTTATAGGAGAGGTGAGGGAATCTTTATGATTGTATTGAAATATTAATTTATTATAATTGTTTTGGGTTTATATTGGACCAAAAAATAATTTATTTCAAATAAAAGATGATTTTGGGTCGTATAAACATTGTGAATATTAAATTGGATATGTTCGGGTCAATGAATTAACTTAATCATGTGTCTTTAACCATTAGTTAAATAAATTAACTCTTACCGTGTATTCTTGTATTTTTACACTATATGGTAAATATAGTTACTCTAAAATTACAATAGAACCTCAAGTGGATCATGAATTATCTTTGTAATATTATCTAAGTTATTTTTACAGATCATATGTTTTTATAACTATAATTTCATTGAATAAAATAGTATTTGTTTTAAAAACTCATTTATGTCAATTTTGACACTATTTAGTAATTGATTTTTCTTAAAGTCATAACAACATGATTAATTATAAAAAACTAAATTAAATGAAATAAAACACATCATAATAATCCATAAAATTATTTTATTGCATCAAAATGTTTACAATACATTAAGTTAAATATTTATAATATCATTTATTTTATTATTTCATTAATAAGGTAATCTTTGCATCAACATTGTGTCATTAATAAATTTATTTATATAATTTGTTAATATTATAAATAAAATACCATGATTTATGAAATAATTTTTTATTAACAGTTAATGTTTATAGTAAATTATATCAGTCATATAAACATATAATAAAACTATTTTAGTAAAAAGATACATGTTTATGTTATATTTCTCTTTACTTTAAATTAATTATTATAACATGACATTATCACACTCATGTAGCTCCCAAATGCTAAAAGTTTTGACTGAGGATTGATTTGGTCTCCCATGAATCATAAAATAATATTATCAAATGTTTTACGGTAGTTTTATATTATTATAATATTATTTTTACCCTTATTTATCTTATTTACCCTTTAATCTTTGTAAAAAAATAATTAATAAAGTTACTATTTATAATGTCCATAAATAAAAGGTACCTATTTATATAATTTGTACAATATCCTTAGAAATATGGAATAAATTTTCCCCAAATCAAAATACAAACATTTCATTAATTAATTTAAAATTTAATCTCATTGTCAAAATGAGAAAACTAGTTTTTGAAAAGTAAAAACCATCAAAATATTGAAACATGTATATATCAAATTTCAATGTGAAATTCCATCCAATGAACATAATGTGATTAAATGATAAACAAATTAATTCAGATACACTTTTAAAATAATTAAAATGATATCATAACTATATAAATAAATTATATGAAAGGGCAGTTTTGATTTAAAATTCAATATTTTCACTATTCATTATAATATGAATTTTATCATAATACTACCAACAAATCAACAAAAATATATTTTGATGTACAAAATGTAAATAATACATTTATTATGTCACATAGAACTGATAAATGTTTCAAAAAACAATATTTTAAAGGGTTTCACCATCAAAAGGTGGTAAAAGTTGTTTTTAAAAATATTAGGGTATTTAATGCTTAAAGTGGAATTTATTCTCATTTTAAGCATCTAAAATTCATTAGTTCAATGTAAAAAAATTTATCAAACATTTGTAATAGTATTATAGTTAGTTTTTTATATTCCTTCCAATACAATGTCTTAGAGTTAACTACTATTTAAAATAATAATATTATTGATGTATAATTTCTTGGTAAAACATAGTATTGTGTGCAACGTGAGATTTCGAAGATACTCGTTGTTGCGTATCATGTATGCTATCAAAGATAGAATACCCATTATGGTAAAAACCTCTATATAATTCATAAATATTTAATATATATAATGTATCCTTATTCTATAATTACCTTGGATGTTACATCCTTCCACCATTTTGGAAATTGCATCCTCGTAATTTTAAAATTGGTCTCGATAACTTCATTAAAACCCCACATCTGAAAAAGAGTCAATGAAACGTCAACTATAAAATCCATAAAGTGAAGTAAAAAATTAGAATGAGTTTCTATGTAGAAAAACATGGATATGGATGAAAACCTAACCATCATGTTCTGATGGAGAGTGATAGAAAACATGATTAGGAGAAAGTTAAAAATCACAGAACCATAAATTTGTGATTGGATAAAAGGTCATTGAATTCATAGTAGTATAAGTAAACAAAAAACGTTTTTGTTTTCCAATAATATTAATAAAGACTGGGAATTCGTTAACTATATATAAAAATAACATAAAAAATATATTTACTTAGAAATTAGATATTCATCCATTAAACGAATTCCACCACAAACTCATGTTTTTATCCAATTGACGAGTATTTAGGACGACTTGGTGACACCTAAAGCAATATAATCAACTTATAAAGAATCACAAAAACTATAAATGATTATCTATATATTTCCCCATTCATTAGACATTAACCCAATAAAAAATGGTTAATACAAGATCAGATAATTCCCCCACCAAAAGTATTCCTTTATAAAGGGAAGTAATATAATTAATTTCCAAAATTCAATAGTAATACTGAAAATTCATCATAGATCATTTAACAAATGACAATACTTAAAACTAATTAAAAAATTACTAACAAGGATTAAAACCCAAAATTTAGAAGGATTTTATCACATAGTCTTCCAGGATTAGTTTTAACATTAATCCCCCTAAATCACCCTTAATGTCTCATATCAAAAAGTAATTTCCTAATCACATATTCTCACTGATAGGATAATCATTTCCATAAATAATACAAATCTATATAAGTCCACAATGAAATCATTAATTCTTACATAATATAATTCAACCATTAATCCTCTGTTAAAATCATATAGTATTATATTTACATTAACCATATAAAGTTCCCAAAAATGGTGAATGTCTTCCAAAACAACATTTATCACTTAATCCCCCAATAATTTTCCAATACTAAGGATATCTATTTTAAAAAATAGAAGTTTGAAAAATAAAATTATTCTTAATCCATAAAATCATATAAATAAATGTAAAGTCCATACTAACTGGGGACTTCATGTAAGCCAGTGTTTGGCGATGCACCCTTGTCGCCCTTCAGTTGTGAATTCGATTCCCACGGCCTTCCCAAACAAAATAGGTTGTCACCCATCCATCAAGCTGTTCTTTTTCCAAAACTATATATCTCTTTCAATATTCTATAAAATAAGTTAATTTCCTAAAAAATAACCATAACATATTTTATCCTAAAAGGTTATCCCATACCGTACATTTTTTATCCAAAAATGTTGTAATGCTTAATTACCTAAAAAAGATCATATTAAAGTTATCCATTAATTTATAATAATTATAAAAAAAGAAAGTATAATTATTCCTCGAACAACATTTCCACTTAAAAATATTCCATGTTACACATACTAGAAAAATTCTTCCAAATTAATCCCATCATAAAAAGAGCATTGATACTTTTAAATATTTCATCATCCTATAATCTACCATAACTCTTGAATCACTTATATGTAGACTTATAAATAATTAAGAATTCTTCATGATACCCTAAATAAAATTTTCCATTCTATATTTAATAAATCTTTCATACAAAAAAATCCTTAATAATGTCTTAATATTCAATAATTTCAAAACATGAGCTAAGAAATAGACCATAACATTTCTAGGTCATTTTCAGTTTCCTCATATTTAATTTAAATGGCATTAGGAATTGTTAAACATATATTTTTATGGTCTTGATGATCCCATTCCTGAAACTTCATTGTATGACATTTTTTTTCATAATGACCAAACTCCTGACATTTAAATAATTCAATTAATAAATCTGAAATAACTTCTTTCCCTTTCTTGGAGTTAATTGAACGCTTCCTTTTTTTCATGGTAGGTTGTTTCTTTACGTCCTTTATTACCACATATTTAAAATCATCTCATTCCATTAAAATATTTTCCAACGTGTTTATTTTCACATCCATCACACATAGGTGGTTTAATATACTTACCATTGTAATTATTACTTGAACATCCCCAAGGATTTGTTTTTTGCATACAGGATGCCTTTAGAAAATCACCAAGGATGAAGTGGTCAATCATGAATCCAGATAATTGGATTAGAATAACCACAAGGGTTCTCATTTCAGCTATGATTTCATTGGGTTTCATAATAAAAAACCACAATATTTTCCTTCACATCCACTGTTACTTTGGTGCCTCCTAGATCCTTCCATTTTCTAAAACCAAAATAGTTAGTGTGAGTATATTAGTAAAATCATCATATACTATATTATAAGGAGGGTAACCACTAATATATACGTTTCCATGTTTTCCTAAAGTCATTAAAATTATAAAAAATACCCAAGACTCGTTGTAATATTTTTACCATTATGGTTATATACAACTTGCTGTTAATGCTTTAATAAAACCCTAACCTCTAAAGTTATCGAAATAGACCTTTTATACAAACTATAAATCATAGGACTTAAATATTACATAATCTTAATGTAAGTCAATAATTTTACTTTAACTATCATCTTTTATCATTTCCGATTTATTGATTTAGAGAATTAGGTCATAACTCATACATATCAAAACCTTAGAACGACAGGGTGGACACTTCCAAAAATATCCATTTCTTCCATAAAACAAAAATATTTAAAAATAAATGTGGTTTCTTTTTATGATAAATAATAATTTTTCCTTGATCCAATCCTTGACTCTACTCTTCTTTAACACATGTGAAAAACATTTCAAAACATGTGATGTTCATAAAAATCTTAGTAAGGGATACACAAAGAAGGAAAACTTTTAGACTTGGGAAAACATGAAAACCATGAATACATTATCATAATGTAATAATTCTCTCCTTCATGAATTAGTAATTAAAATTCAATTAATAAGTGATCATTTATTACCCTTTTTTTAACCAATATAATTCCATAAATTCCATTGAAAGAAACATATAACATATAATGGTAACTTGGGACATAATCATACATAAATGGAATAACCATTCGGTCAACTTACATACATATCACTAAATAGAATATCCATATGGCTGAATTACATACCCAATGGATTGAAGGTTATAACGTATCCACTGGTCCATTTTTTACCTTGGAACAACCTATCTTTGGTTTATCACAGAACCACCCATATTTAGTTCATCAAATAACAACCTGTAAAATGACCAAGTACCATTACATAATAATAACACATATGATATTTAAATTATAAACATTTCACTCATAAAATTTCATTTTCAATCACAATAAATCATTTCATGACATAGAAATATTCAATCAACTTCTCAAATCCATTTAAAACATTTAATAAAGAGACTTTTGAATCAAAGTGTCCAATACAACAATGATGATTTTGAAATAAATTAAAATATTCAAATATTCATGTCCCTATAAATAAGTTTATAAAAACTATATTGAAATCTTGGACATGAAATAGAATATTTTAGAAGAATAAATATTTAAAACATTATAGATAAAGTTAATGTTAAAGAGTCCCTTTAAACTTGAGAAACACTTGAATAAGAAAAATTAGGGAATAAAATTAATAAAAATATTAAATATCATGAAAATATATTATTTCATGACATAATGTGTCAAAAGGGTTGTATATAAACCATATAGTATAATAAACGTTCATAACATCAAGATATGCCTCAATGAACTGAGATTGAGACAAATTCCCTTAAAAATATCATATCATTAGTTTAAGAATAAATCAATGAAATAATTTGATGTGAAAAATATAAAGACACCCAATATAATTCTACATCTATTTTATAACAATCAGAGGAAGTTCACACATATTTTTGGGAAAACAAAACAAATGACAACAATATTTAACTCAATGAATTGAAATTTAGTTATGATTTCCCTTATAACATTATAATCAATCGAATAACCTAAAGAAAATTAATAATAATCAAATGAATAATTTAAAATATGAATATTAATATAATAGTGATATTATATATGAAATGGTAGCATACATTCCTAATATACTAGAAATATGTGGCGAGCAATGGAAATCTCACCGAAATTGAAGTGAGATGAAAAACCCCTTACCATGAGTCCGACTCGACACGCACAATAATTATATTCCAAAATAATAAATTACAGTTTATTTATACTTGAATGAGATCATTTTTATGATTATAATTCCTTTTATATCACTTATTACCATGTTATTAAAATTACACGATTATTTATGTTTACATCGGGAGTTTTGTCTATATTGGGAACTCGCATCGAAAATGAACTTGGTATGATTTCAATAGTCCATGTGGTCATAAGTCCATCATATCCAGAATAATATATTTGATATAGTAATCAATTTTAGACATTAATAATAATGTTTTAATAAAATCATTAATTATGGTTATGAAAAATTAACAACGTTATAATCCTGGAGACGATAGGGTGTACGTACACTTGATTAGATTTCCATTTTTCATTGATCATTATGGAAATAATGTAATTATAATTTTATTATTATATAATGATAATGATATCATTAAAATCATTATAATAATTTTTATATACGTATATATATCATAAATTTTATATAATAAATCAAAATGAGTCACACCACTTTGTGGACGTGTTAGTTTACACGCACGCATGAACAATATTATCATTTTTATGCACATGGATGCAAGAACATAATTGAAATATTACTATCTTATAATTATTAACATTTAATTAATATTAAATGTGAATAATAATTCCATTATTATAACCATACATGAGAGAATGTTATGGAAAACGAATTACATAAATTCATGGAGGTGATAGTTCACACTATCACACAAATGATTAATTCCACTCACATTTAATGGAAGTGGAGATGTATTTAGGTGATGATATTAAATTATTAAAATCTATGTAAGTTAATGATACTTTAGATATTATATTTCAGTGGTTGGAGAATATTTGCAGGAATTGGATGAATAAATAAAATAAAAAAACTAAAATAAAATGATTCCTATTCTTCGGTTGATCACCTCGGAAGAACACCTTAACAACTCTAAGTAGGGTTTTATGCCTAAAATAAATATTTAAGAATGTCTGGATGGATTTTAAGAATAGGTTTGAATATATATTGTCCAAAAAAGGATGTGTAAGTGTGAATAAGAGATATGGTGAAGTTCTCTTTTGTTGGAGAGGTGAGGGGCACATTAAAAAAGACATGAAATATTAATTTATTATAAATTTATTTTCGGTTTATAATGGTCCCAAACTCATTTATTTCAAATATAAGATGATTTTGGGTTTTATATCTATTATAAAATTAAAACTAGACAATTTTTTTTCAAAAACTTAACATTATCTTTTATCTATAACCCTTAGTAAAATAAATTAAATCTTATCATGTCTTGTTATATTTTTCACTATATGGTTAATATAGTTACTATAAAATTCATAAAGAAGCTCAAGTTGGTCATTAATGAAATTTTTAACATTATCTAAGTCATTTTTCAAAATTTTATATTTTTATAATTATTATATCATTTAATAAAATATTATTTTTTTGAACTTTTTTATGTAAATTTTGACGGTATTTAGTAAATGATTTTTGTTAAAGTCATAAAAACGTGATTAATTTGAATGAACTATATTAAATAAAATTTAAAATTTCATAATCCCCTAGAAAAATCATGGTTGGCATCAAAAAATTTAGATAAAATTTATCTTAATATTTATAATATCATTTATTTGAATCTTTCAATAATAAGGTAATCACTACAACACCATTGTGTCTTACATAAATTATTAATTCATGTTATAAAATTTTAAATAAAATTCTTTGTTGTATGAAATATTTTTATATATAAAATTAATATATATAGTCAAATTTATCATGAATATAATCATATGTTAAATTTTTTTAGTAAAAAGATACATGTTGAAGTTATATTTCTCTTTAATTTAAATTAATTGTTATTACATGCCATTATCACACCCAAGTTACTCCCCAATACCAAAAGTTTTTCATAAGGATTTTTTGGTCACCCATGACTCATAAAATACGATTATTACAAATGTAGGGAGGATCTATATTATTATAATATTATTTTACCCTTATTTACCTAATTAACCTTTTAACCATGGTAAATAAAAATAAGTACTGATGTTACTATTGAAAATGCCCTAAAATAAAAGATACATATATTATATATTCTAGACCTTCTGATTTCAAATATGAAATCCATTTTTAAAAATTAATAACAAATAATTTTCATTAATTAATTAAAAATTAAATCCCATTTTTAAAATGAGAAAATGTGTTTTTTAATAGTGAAAACGATCAAAAGATTGACATGTGTTTATATCAAATTTCAATTTGAAATTACCTCCAATGACCATAATTTTCTTAAATGATAAAAAAATAACCCAATTACACTTTAAAACAAATTAAAATGATAACATAACCAAATAAATAAATTAGACAAAATGGAATTTTGGAATTGAAATTTAGTATTTTTCACTTTCATTAAAATATGAATTTTATAAGAAAAATACAAACAATTACACCAAAGTAAATTTGGATGACATGTTTCTAAATAAGAAGATTATTATGTCAAATATAACTTATACAATTTGAAAACTAAATTTAAAAAGGGTTCACAAGGAAAAGGTAGTAAAACTATATTTTGAAAATATTAGAGTTTTTAATGCTTAAAATTGGATTTATTCAAATTTTATGGCTCTCAAATTTATTATATAAATGTAAAAAATTTAACAAACATGTGTAATCATATTATAGTTACTTATATTAATTCAATCTAATTTAATGGCCACGTGTTAACTACCATTTAAAATAATAAAATTATTATAGTATTATTTTTCAATATAACTGAGTGTTGTGTGAAACGTAAGATTTCAGAGAAATCCATTGTTGCATATCAAGTATTCTATCAGATATAGTATCCCCTTTAAGGTAAAATAAATATCTAATTCATAAATATTTAATATATTTTAATAAGTTGTATTCTATAATTACCTTGGATGTTGCACCATAGGCACCTCCATAGCATGGATCCTATATCTCTTTTTCATTATTCCAAAACATATTGTGTCAAATTGTTCAGAAACCTTCGAACAATAGTAAAACACATTTATAAAAATGAAATAGAACCTCTTCAGAAAAAACTCCTTTTAAAATACCCATAACCATGAACACTATTCTGTTTTCCCTCATATTATTTAGAATCCTAAAACTTAACATTCCTTGGACCATGAAAATAGGGTTCTCTAGATTCCAAACTCTACAATTATTACACAATTCCCCTATAGTATCCCAAACTCCCATATTTGACCTCCAAATTTATAAAAATAGATTTTGAAAATTCACCGCATGGTCCTCTTTGTTGTGGTCTCTATCAATTTTCCATCTCATCATTTTACATTTTTCACTAAAATACTGCTACATTGACCAAAGATTCCAAAACTCCCTATATTCTTATCCATATTTTTCATAGTCAAACCTCAAATGTAGAACACAATTTAGAATAACATTAATAAAAAATACTCCTTGTTTTGAAAATTTATTTGGTAACTTCAAATCATTACGATTAATAGAATGGAATAATCCTTCTAGTAATTTTAAAACCACCATAGTCTTGGTTCTCTATTAGATTATGTGGTTAATAAAAATTCATACTAGTTGATACTTTATTTAAATAATCATAATTACTTATGACTATACTATTTCATTAATAAACATTAAGAACATCCATGTTTTCTTTGCATTGGTATCATCAATCCTACCACCAGAACCAACCTGTTTTGACAATAGATTCCAAATACTAAGCACATTCAAAACACCAACTTCCCTTCTATACTTCCTTTTTTTTGGATAAACACATCTTCTCATTTAAAAATAATGTTTGGAATAACTCTATCACCAAAAAATACAACCAACTCCATTAAATTGGTTTCTAACAAATACTCCATTTTTTCTAATAAATCTAAAAAATAAACTCCCAAATTTGTATTAAAAAAAACCCCACCCACATTGTATTTTTTCCCAATAATATCATGAATCAAAGAATAATAATTTCATAATAATGAACCCTAATTTCCATTTATACTCCTCATTCAAAATTTGGATTGATTTATATATCCATAATGTTTTTTTCCAACCCATTGACATAAAATAAAAAAATACCACATACTATTTGGAAATACAGTATTTTAGAATTATATTTATTATTCTTTATATCAAACAAGACATTATACTAACCTCATTTATCAAGAAATATTAATTATGGATACAACTTAATATAACTTGACACTATTTTACTACAAGTATTCTACTTAATATTTGACAAGTATAGTGGCATCATAAATTGAAATTATTACTCCTTTTAGTATAGTAAAAACACATAATTTTATAGATACTAAGATACCCCATCATTAAATATACATTAAGACTCTTGTAATTTCCTTCTTAAGTGATAGATACTACTTGTTTAATAGAACATTATATTTCTCTTTCATACTCCAGAAAATATAAATTGAGATTTAATTCAAAAATAAATTCTAATTGTGGTATTACCACTATGTGGTTATCCATTAACACAACCTTTAAGATTATTGAGAAATAACATGATGTAAAAAACAATTTATTAAGATAAAAACAACATTTTTTCAGTTTCACTCTTCAATTTAAAAATTAATCACTAATTCACACTTTTTAGAATCTACCAAGGAACACTTCCTATAAACACTACCACACTTTTAAAAAACCATAACTGATTAAATATAAACTATATAATGTATTATTTATGATATATTTAATCACTAAATTATATCTTCATAAAAACTAACACCAATTATCAAAACTGATGCTAGTAGTTAAAGAAAATAGCTTCTTTCATCCTTCAGGTTTCTTTCCATAGTTTATAGGGATGTCACATTTCAATTATCTTTGAAAACTCCCCCTAGAATACTCAACATAATATCTAAACAAAAAATAAATAGTCTGTTTGAAATCCATAATATTCTAGTAGCTTCTAACATCCTAATATAGTTAGACGACATTATATGTTAAATTACTTTTTGTATTCAAACAAATAAATCATGAAATTTTTTTGTTGATTATTCTCCATTAGAATTTCTCCTTCTATATTCAAGGATTCATACGTACTGATTATATCTGCTCTTGACACCAACACCACATTTGGATCTTGATACCAATTATGATGCCAATTAAATGATATCATAAACAATTGGTTGTTTTGTGCCCATAAATAATTTTTCTTTCATTTTCATCTCTAACGAGATACCCTTTGTAATTATTCACATCAAAAAATAATAAATTTTATTATTCATTGATTCATATTTAATATTTTCATGTAATGTCAAATTGGTTCATATCTATTACAAAACCTAAATCACTTTAATTATTATTACCATGATTTTAAATACATTGATAAAGGGGTTCATACAAATTTCTAAATTTATGGATTATAGTGATCCACTGTAGACAAAACATTTTCCTTTATCCATCAATTTAAAGTATATTATAAAATATTAATCATTTTTGATTGAATAAAACTTATTTTTACCTTATTTTGGATTTTCATTTCTTATTATAGAATATAAAAATTTGACCATCCATGGTTACTCCTAAAAATAAGGGTTTCATGACATATAACGGTTTATTCATTTATTTTAAAAATGATAATTATTCCTTATTTTATCTATAAGAATTATAATATTTTTAAAAATATATCATTCCATGGGATAATTCTTTTACAAAAACATTCTCTAGTTTCTGAAATGTGCGAACTCATTTTTTGTTTCTAAATATTCTAATTTTATTTCTAACAACTCTTTATTCACCAATAGATTAATAACTCTTCTTATATGTTTTTTATAATAGTGATTTTATTTAACTAGCACATGATATTTAAATTTCAATGGAACATTCTTATAATTTAATGAAATAAATTTTTACCTATTCATTCCATATGAAATCATCTTTGTATTTTAATTAAATTCATGATTACCATGGTAATAATTAATGTAATAATTACCATTCCTAATATTTTGTGGTTAGTAGATAAATTTTTATTATTTTACATCAATTTAATATATATATATATATAATTATTTATAGAAAAATATATAAATATTTCCATGTATAGAATAATAAAATCACATGCCTACATTCCTTATGATAAAAATCAATAATTTTTCCTTTCTACACATACGATCCTTCTAAAATGTTTTCCAATAACTTCAATTGTTTCCCATTTCATGGTTATTGCCAAATATTTATTAATTTTACTCTTTTGAGGGGTTTTATCATTGTTAGATCCATTTTTTCTCATGAAACATCGAATCTATGACATAATAATTAATTTGGTATTTTTATATAATATAGAAAAAAAATTGTTCATCTCATCACCACCTATTGAAGGATAATAAAAAACCAAAGTTTAAATAAGAATTTATAATTGTATTACCCACGGAACATGTTAGTTATACATACATCTTAACAAATACTTACACCTCTTCCAATTAATGAATCTTCATTTCCTTTTCTTCAATATGAGTATTCATATTATAATTAACTATATTCCCATAATAAAAATGCATAACTAATTCATGTGTAAGGTTATCTTGCATTCCACTTTTCTCTTTCAACTTGTTTTTATCATTGTAATGTACTCTTTAAAGAGTATATTCTTATTCATCAGTCTTAGTACCACCTGAAAAAATTATTCCAAGTGTCCTACAAATTATTCCTTCAATTATATTAGGGTTTTAAATTCTTTTGCGTCATGTATATGACAACTCAAAAAATAATACCTAAAATTTACATCATTATCACAAGTTTAATCTTACATTTAATAATAATTTCATATACCTAGGATAACCATTTTTTAGTAATTTTTTGGAATAATAACATAGGAAAATTATTTTATAAACATGTAAACCTCTTCATACTCAAATTTTTCTGGACCCTCTTCTAGAACATTATCATAAGATATAATTATCTTTATTAACTATGGAAGGGAAACATAAGAATGGGGTGTGATCAAATGCTCTATAAAGGAAAAAATATCAATTTCTCAACAATTTTTAGATCACAAACATATGCACAAATATGATTAAGGATTAAATATATTATTAAAAATAGTATGGGAAAATAATATTTTTCCAAAAATCATGAAAGAAAGATATTTAATCTCAAAATAACAAACATGTACCATGACATAAGAGTGTGATGGATGATTCGAAACATGGAATAAAGAAATGATATTATAATATAACATAGTTATTAATATATATAAACAACAAAAAAACATGAAATATTGAGCATATATCACAGTTTAATCGTTGGACCATCATCAAATAGAGGAAAAAGACCAACAGTGGATTGGGTTCACACCCAATTCCTATAAACACAGTAGATATAATCCAATGGTATAATGGGTTTACATCACATACCCATAAACATTGTTGGGAATGTATCGTCATTAATTCGGTTCATTCCATAATCCAATACAATAAATATCATGAGATATTAATATTTACGCATTTTCATTGGATGGTTACATAATTTTAGACCTATCCATCACATAACATAGTGTGTTTAGGATAACTGCTCATGCACTATACATAAAATCTCATGAGATGAAAACAATAACAAATGAATTATATGTATATATAATTAATTTCCCACCCATTATATAATTAAAATCATAATATATACATGCATTTATGTTCCACATTAGGAATAAAAAAAATCATAAACTAGATAAAACACATGAGAAAGATGTCATTTTAATAATCATATCTCAAAACATAAATAAAGGATATATCATAATTATTACCAATAGAATAAGAAATTAAATAATTTTGGATGTTTATATTTTAAAAATAAAATATTGGTCTTCAAAAATTCGTTCAAATATTGTAAAATTCATGAAAACTTTTATGTATAAATAAGAATAAAAATGAACTATATAGGTGTTGTTTTTCGAAATGAGTATGAGATATTTTAGGGAAGAAAATGGATTATAATTTATATATATAATATAATTGGAATAAAATAGTTTTCTATAAAATAATTAGTGTTTTATAAAGATATTAATTGTGTAAAACACTTTATATAGGTGAAAATTATCATGAAATATTAAATCTAATGGTTCCACTATTATGTTTTAAAAATACCTTTTTTGAAATCCCTCATTATAAAAAATATAATATATATCTATTTGAAAATAATATGAAAGAAGTTTTAAGGTTACATGAGATAACACATAATTAGGTTTCTAATTAAAAATTAAAACATTTTATGAAAGTGAAATTGAGAACAAGGAGGGAAAACTGTCATTAAAGAGGATGTGAATTATTCTCAACAATGATATACTTCTTGATTCTTAGATACAGCAAGATAATGATTTGAATAAATAATGTCACATTAAATATAGAGAGGAAATATATTATCATCGTATAGTAGAATAAATGTATCTTGTAAAACCCTTTTGAAAAAGAAATCATTATGACTCATGAAATTTGATTCTTGAATAAAAACATTAACCAATTTAAAAAACTTTAAGTCAAAACCCAATGAGAGAAAGAACACTGAATAAGTAATTGAATATCATGAAATTTCGGAAATCGTGATTGATAAATATAAAATGGTTATTTAAAAACAATTTAAAATAAATAATTTTGTATAATATGAAATATTTCTTAATGGGTGAAAATTTAGACAAGAAACCCTTACCTTATTTCTGATTCAATCTACTAATGCTCCCATATTCATTGGTCATATGAACTTTATCTTGATATTCACCACAGAAATTATGCGATTAGGATAAATAAATGAAACTGTAGATTTTCATACCTTATATAGATTTTTGAATGAGATATATCGAAGAGTTTTAGGAAGGAATTCTAAGGGATATGTTTGGAATGAAGTTGTGGAAGGGAATCCCATTTATTTGTAATGAAAAGGGAAGATTGGGGAATAACCTTTAGTTTTCGGTGATATCATTACACTATTAAATAATAAATTTCACAAAATATCTAAATACTGATTTTGGTGTGATATTTTTTAAATAAATCCTCGAATAAATATATACATACATGTTTTAAATGTGTTGGAAGTCAACAATTCGTATGTATTTACATTTACATTTTCTTAACTAGTGTAACTATTTTTTACCCAAGTAATTTATGACTTACTAAACATATAAAATAACCCTTATGTGACAATTTGGGTTTTATAATACAAAATATAATCTCTAATTAATAAAATTCAATTTACAGTTATGAGAAAATTAATAATAAAATTAAAACATTTTATATATTTAATTTTTTTAGATAAATATTGTTTTCACCATTATGTTTTCTTAATCTTATTTAGAATTGATTACCAATTGAATGAGTGATAATTTATTTAAATATATTCATAAAAATTATACAAGATTCACTTTTTTGAAGTTAATAATTTAATTTATTATTTAAAAATTATATAATAATAATAAAATAATTCTTAGAAAATAAAAGTTATGCCTTTATCATGGTCATTAACTTTAATCTTAATAGTTATACATTTATGATCAAAACATTAATATAAATTATTACATAATATGATCATGGTAATCTAAAATATTAAATACCTTTAATAGATTTATTTTTTGTAAGTGATGAAAACTAATTTTTTAATATAAGTTATTAAATTAGTATTTTCGAGTAAAATATTAATTATGTTTCCAAAGAAATATACATCATTTTTTTAAATAAATAAAAAAATTTAAATGATTTATGTCTCTTATAAATATGTTTATCTATAGAAAACGGGTTCAAAAATAATTATTTCATCCTTTTATTAAGATAACGCCATGGATGTGATGATTTTAGAAATATGAGTATTTATCATTATTCACTTAAAAATTTCAAAAATATATACATATTTAATACTATGATTATAATAAAAATATAAATTTCAATATTAAATTAGTTTCATTTAATTAAAATTATATAATTTATAAATTTATTTTTGAATATGAAATTTATTGTAAAACAATATAAAAATTAACATCCTTTCTCTTTTAAAGTTAAAAATGTGAAATTTTAAAATATACATGATAAATTACTAATTATATCACTAAATATCTGAACATATCATCCTAATTTCTAGTTACATATCCCTTCAAGATCTCTGTATAAGATCTAATAACAAGGTATAATGTGGTTTCATTTGAGGGTGGTGGTTCTACAAGCATATATCTCATAGAAATATCCATGACCATAAATTTATCCCATATACAATTTCTATCTCTCTGTAATTGTTCAAGTTAGATTTGGTATTATCTTAAATAAAACCCTAGAAAATCTTATTCCTTTCCAAATTTGTATAAATTTGATTCATAAAGGTGAATTTTTCTACCTAATGGAATTTCATTCCTTTTTTATCCATAAATTTTATAATATGGTTACATTCTATTAAATCAATTAATTTAAATGCTATATTATAATGGTAAAATGTAATTTTTTTTTAATATATCTCAATTTCATTTTTTTGTGTTTTATGTGAACCAATCTATCGAGATATTTTTAATTAAAGGGACATTTTATATGTTAAAATATAGGGGTGTTACACCCCCTAACTAAATTGCGTCCTCAATATTTTAATTATTTCCCACTAATATAAATAAATAGGAGTGTATAAACCTATATGTGACACAGGATATAATTCATAGTGATATATTATCCTTCCAAACATAGGAAAGTTTTCTTCTCATATAAAAATATGTCAATGTTGATGGGATTATAAGAATACTTGGTTGAATCATAATTTAACTAACCATTAAGTAGATTAATATATAGTAATGATAATATGTGGGGTTTTATTGATAAAAAATTATCTAATAGTTTGTGAAAACATACTTGACATAATAAATCAAATAATATATAGTAAAAATCACTTGGAATCACTTAATTATCACTATGCACTTTAGTATTATTCATTGAATATGACTTTCCTTATTCCCATTGCTAGGAGGTTGTTGGTATTGATTATAATCTTAATCACTTGGATTAAGGATCTTATTTTCATAGTTCCCAAATTCCACACATATAATACATCAATTTTATAGTGGATCCTTAGGGAGATCATTATTTTTCCTTATCATGTTAAATAAACTATTATTTCTTTCCTTAGTATTACCCCAAATCATACATATTCCAGTTTTTTGAGAAATTACCTTGGATGAATCTTCCCACAATTGTGACATAAAGGAAACTAAAAAATTTACCCTTAATCTTGTTTTTCGCCCAAACATCAAAGAGACTCTCTCCTTCTCTTCTTTGGTTTTTTTGGGATCTCAACTTCGCACAGATTTTTAATCATTTTTCAAGACATTTTTTTTATTATAATAAGAATTTATCTCACTACAAGTACCATTATAAGGTTCTTTTCATTGTTTTAATCATCGTATTATTACTCACTCACATTGTTAACATGATACCTTTTGGTTTTATCCATTACTAAAACCAAAAGTGGTTAACATAATAGATGGATCACTAAAATTATAAAAAAACTTTCCTAAATTATTTTATTAAAAACCCAACTTTAAAAATGTATTACTATTGAAAACCAATATATTTTCTATAAAATCAAAATAAATCACTCTTAGTTTAATCTAGGTTTATTCATGATGGGTTATCTCATACTCCATAACCGAAATCTTAATATTATAAATCGTTTATAATGGATCTTAAGGACAACGTGATTAACCAAAAAATATACCTCAGGAGTGTCCATCTAGGTGTGTAGTTAGGCCACTTTTTTGATGCACTACGTTATGATTGAGTTAATAACCAACACACCTGATTATGGATATTATCCTGCTATACATTTTTTCTATATCACACATCAATATATATTATACAAATAGGTATTTCATTATTATTAAAACCACTTACTTGAAAATTTTCCTAAATTTCAGGATGTTTTCATATACATAGTTGTATCCCATGGGTTTTCACTAAAGTTCAATAAAAATACTCACCAGAATGACTAATAAGGAGGACTATCCATACCGATATTATTAATGTTGTTTTAATCCTTAATATGGATCACAATTTCCCTTAAATGGTTCCACCAAATTCATAGACCTTCCATTCATCTATATAAAACAATTTCTTATATGGATCACTGCCTTAAAATTTTACTTCTCCTAAGGCTCAATACCCATCATTTTAAAAGGACTATTTCAAGGGGATAATTCCCATATGATACATATTTAAATATATACGAGATTTCTTAGAACTCCCCCATATCACATGTGCGAATCATAAAGCAGCACCACATTGTGGCATGAGTAGCCCATAGAATAACACCTATAAGTTGACAAGAGGGTTGTTAAACCCATGTCAAAAACTACGGGGAGAAGTGGACTCATGTATCCCACAGTATACCCTCAATATTACCCATGTGGGTAAAATTCCCATCAAATATAACTCAATATGCATAGATTTTTCATCCCTCTATATAGGATATTGTTCACTCTGGATCACTACTTCATGATTTTGTTTCTCTACAGGTACTCTACATATCATTAGGAAATGCCTCATATAGGGGGAAATTTACCTTTATATATATATATATATATATATGAGAACATGTAACTTCCCCTCACTCTATTCAAGACTCAAAATCGTGTGTCGTGACGTGAAATGTGTGTTCCTTGATGTGCCACCTAACAACTAGGTTAGAGAGTTGTTGAACCTGAGAAAAAAACCTTGAGAATCACTGATCTCCAAAATTTAAAACTAGTTATCCTTTTACTCATTTAATTTTTTTCATACAATTGAAATTCATTCATTTTTTATTCATATTCACCCTATTTGGTTGAATAATTATCATATTTAACAAAATAAATAATAAATAAATATATTGATGTTATCCATATAATGTGTCATTTTATATATGGGTAACTTATATAAAGTATAACATTAATAAAATAATTATAAATTATAAAACATGCAGATTTAACTTATATAAAATCATAGATACAAAGCTAAAGTTTTATAATACATTTAAATATAAATAAATATAACATAATAAAATTATATATATATATATATATATATATATATATAATTTAATATAATACAAACAAGAATAAATATATTTTTAAAAATGATGTATTTGTGTGTAAATATAACAATGTGTGTGTGAGAGCATTTTTGTGCATAAATATATAAATCTAATGTTTTATAATAAATTACAATATAATACTGTCTAATTCCTTTTTATTCAATCATGGTATGTATGGTGGTTAATAACTTATTATTTACTATGGTTTTATTTAAAATACTTTTTTCCATTTTATAAAGTCTTATAGAAATGATATTGTATATCAAATGTCTTCTTCATTATTATTGTGTTGGGTTGTTTATTTATTTATTCATTTATTTTTTTGGATCCATTTTCATAAATGTTTTTTTTATCTTGAGTATAAATTTTTTCCACAACTAATTAAGTAATCTTCTAACTGAACTTGTAGATATATTTTTAGGCTTATATTCATATTATTTCAATTGTGTTTTTTGTTATTAGTTGTGGATATAATAATTAATTTAATTGCCTTTTGAATTTATCAATGATTATGTGTAATTTGGTAATTTTGAATGGAAAAGGAAATTTATTTTGATATACAACTAATTCTATGAATATGGTGAAATATAATGCTTTTCTAAGCATTATTAAATTACTCAAATCAACTTTTGGAAGAGAACATAGAATCCCTTTATTGTATTTCAGCGTACTAGGTGTAAAAGTGTCTTCTATAAATTAAGAACGTGTTAGAACCCCTACATGTTTTGAATTTATCCCTAATTTTATGTGTAGTGGTTTCTTTATGAGTTATGGATAGGTAAAGTTGAATGTATTCATTTTTGTGATCACAACATGTCAGCATGACACAGACGGTAGTCAATGTGCATCCAAGATGGAGATGGGCATAGAAAGGGATAATGATATCTGTGATTTGGGGATGCAGGTGGATATTGATCCACATCCAAAATGGGAAAAATCGTAGGGAAGGAATGTTATAATCAATGTACCCCAATAACAATACACACACCCAACCTTAATATGGTTTTCATGTCATAGCCCTCTATGCACCACTAGTTTCCTAGCAGACACATTATCCCTTACCTCATATCTAACCACTTACTTGAATAAATCATCAGATAAATGATTATCCCTATAAGACAATTAATTTTCCTTCCTTTATGCTTTTTCATCACTCATACACACTAAGTAAAACTTCCCCGGAGTTCAGTTATACTGATCTATACATCTGGAAAATCATATTTAACTATGGTGCTCTAATTTTTTAGGCACCAGAAAAAAATTGTGCACCTTGTTTAAATTGGTAGTAACATTTATATTTTTGACCATTTTATATTTATTGGGTGATAAAATGACCTCATTGAGAATAATGTTCCCATTGTGGACCCTAAATTTCAAACTAGAAAATGCCACTACACATATTGTTGGGAACCA
Organism: Viscum album; assembly: GCA_963277665.1. Classification (NCBI taxonomy): domain Eukaryota; kingdom Viridiplantae; phylum Streptophyta; class Magnoliopsida; order Santalales; family Viscaceae; genus Viscum; species Viscum album. The sequence continues at coordinate 1,115,555,696 of OY728129.1, forward strand.
CCATTGATACCAATGTAACAATTTGGCCCCACTAACAGCATATACACCCATCCTTAACACGGGTTTTGGGTCTTGTCCCACCATGAACCATAATTCGTGGTCCCCTGCCTGGGGCCCACACATGTACCTGAATGGATCATCAGACTAATGGATATCCCAACATTCTAACACATGTTCCTTCATGTGTGATTTATTCTCACCCGCTTACACCGAGTAAAACGTCCTATGAGGTAACCAATTTTGGTGACTACTCTATGAAATAATATTTTTCATTATGGAATTCTATTCAGGTGGAATCCCAAAATGAAGAGTATTCCTTGTAAACATGGGCAGTGACATTTAACTGTTTAACCCTTCATCATTATTGGGTGTTACAATCACCCCACCATCCCACCCAGAGCACAAAGTTCCTATTTTGGGCCCTACATTTCAACCATGAAATTACCACCACACATATAGCATGGAACAAACATTGATACCAATGTAACACATAGACCCCACTGATAGCATAGACACACTACCTTAACATGGTCTTCAGATTCGGGTTACCCAGGAACCATGAAACGGGGCCCTCTACCTAGGTCCCACTCATGTTCTGGAATCGATCTTCATACTAATAATTGTCCCCACCGACCGAATCATGTTCTTTATATGGTTCTTTTTCCTAACTCATACACTCCCGAGGAAACATCCCTAGATTTCACCCATCATGATGATTACACCAATACAAACCTATTTAACAATGGAGATCTATTCATGTAGGATCTCAAAATGAAATGCTCACTTTGTTGAAATGGGTATTAACATTTATGTTTTTAACTATTTATCTTTTTGGGGTGTTACAATGAAGAGGTTGGTAATCTGGGGTCACGTAGGAGTATGCAGACCAAAATAGTGTGGGTTTCCCAGTGGAAACAATTTAACGACGTCAGTACAATCCATACAGCTTCCAAGGAAATAGGATGCGGCCTCTATAATAGGAGGGATAAGGCATGTGGGCCATGGACCTTCATGCCAAACATTAGGGGCCTTGGGGGCCTTCATTGGGCCTCTATCCCTTGGTCCATATAATCCATTATTTGGGTTCTCAAAATGGAAAGTTATGGAATTAAACTACTGGACCATGGGTCCACATAAATTGAAATAAAAAAAATTCTAATGGGTGCTTGTTAATCACGGAGATATGGATGAGTCTTGACACAATTGGGTGTCTAGGGTGTGTGTGTGTTTTCTTAATTTTAATCCACTCTACCTATAATAAATTATTAATGTTATTATATATGTATATATATTATAAATATAATTTTTATGATAATATACATATTTGAATCATGTTTTTTAGTATATACAATTGTAGAGTATTCTAAATATAGATTAAAGTAAAAAAATATCAAATATAATATATTCTAATGTTAATATATAAATATATAAATTTCTATATAAATACATATAAAAACATGCATAGATATATAAATACAAAAGAAACACACACACACACAGACACATATATATAAACTAATGAAACACACACATTAATATATGTGTATGTATATATATATATCTGTGTGTGTGTGAATTTATATATATATATATATATATATATATATATATATATATATATATGGTTATGAAAAGAACAACCAAAATAATTATAGAAAAAATTAAGACTATTGTCTATATATAAATTTACAAACACACACACCCATGAAAATTTATAGATAGAATTAAATATCATGAACATTTATAGAACATGGGAAGAACAACATAAAAATTGCAAAATAACTCAATCAAGATCATTTGAGAAATCCGTAAAAAAGTTACAAATAACATATTGGTGGTTTTCAGTGTCGATTGTTCCTGAAAAGTTAACAGAGAAAATGGTAGGGTTAGGGTTTCAAATTAGTTTGAATGGAGAGGGAAGAGAGGTATGACTGTTAGGGTTCTTTTAAAAGGTGGGAAATGGTTTTAACAACACTAATAACAAAACACTGATAAAAGTACCATTTATCAACAAAAAACAATAAACGCTAATAAAAATCATTTATCAGTGCTATATTTTGCATAGATAGAGGCATTCCATCATTAATGCTAAAAAAACAAAAAATATCTATTTGTCAACACTAAATTTAGCATTGATAATGACATGGTTTAGGAGTGCTAAATTCAAAAATGATAATAATCTAATACATGAAAAATTTAATCAATAAATAAGATAATTATGATACGTGAGGTTTGTCCTTTTAAAAAAAATTAATACCAACCAATTGAATATAAAAAATTAAAATATACATTTAACAATTACAATAAATTACTAAATATTCCAAAATAAATATTAAAAATTACAAAATTACTTTATACTAAGAATGAAAAAATTGCAACAAAATAAAAATGAATAAATAAAATGGACTATATAAATTTAAAAAAATATTGAAAATGAATAAATATTATAAATTATTTCTAAATAAAAAATATTTATAACAAATTACAAATATAAAATGAATAAATAATATTATTATAAAGATTTAAATACAAAAAATTTTAAAAATGAACAAATATTATAAGTGACTAAATTTTAATTATATAAATTACAATCCTAATAAAAATTAAAAAATAAAAAATATATAAATTAATATTAAATATGGAATAAATTACAAAAAAAATGAATGAGTATTAAAATTGAAAACATTTAAAAAATATTAAAAGTGAATAAATATATAAAATAACTAAATAATATTAAATTAATAGATAATAATAAAAAATAAAATGTAAAAAATATAGATAAATACAATACAAAAAATTAATAAACAAATAATATTATTATTTATGTAAATTTTAATATTATAAAATGTGAATAAATATTAAAATAAAAATGAATAATTATTAATAATTTCATTTAGATACGTATATTTAAAAAATAAATTACTATTTATATAAATGGATATAATATTAATAATATATATAATATTTATAATAGTTATATTTAAATATTTTTAATGGGTGAACTCAACACACATGTGTGTATATCCAACTATATAAAATGCTTATAATAGAATTTTAATGAAACTTATACATAGAAGATCTAGGGAGAAGTAAAGATTCATGATTTATATTAAAAGATAAAAGAAAAGGATAATAAGGGAATCCATGAGGTCAAACAAACAGATATTCCCTTATCTGAAAAAATGGTTTAAGAGTCATGAAAAGAGATATCATTCTCATCGCCATAGTAAGAATCATCAGTAGTTTCTCACTCCAACTATGAGTGAGCCGGATTGAGAATCCTAAGTATCAATTTCTAGGATATTTCTGGATTCGGAGTGGTCTTGACCTTTAAATATTTAGACGATGATCAAGAAGAAACATTCCTTGGTAGATATGAAAAATATTTCCATAACCTTCTTTTTGGAGGAGCCATATTTTTTCCTTCATTGTTTCTCACCATTTCCCTAACATTTACGGCAACATCATTAAAGGAAAAATCCACTAATTCCTAATGGAAGAGATGTGTCTAATAAAATCATCTCCTTCCCTTTATCACTTACATCATCAGAAATGATACCCCATTTAATAATTTCTGATAAACTGGAATTATTCCCAACATCATGGATAGCTTTTTGATAGTCAACAACCTCGGGCTCATACTATAACTTCACACCGTTCCTAGCTTGTTGGGAATTTAAGGCAGCATTAAAATCCATATTATCAAGATGAGAAACAAAAATATTAATAATTACTAATTATATATATATTATTAGTTTTACAAATAATAAAAAAATATTTATTATTATAGATTATATTTAAATATTATTAATTATATGTTCAAAAATATTAATACTTATGTAAATGAATAATCAGTTTACAATAAATAAAAAATAGTTATATTTATAGATATCATAACTATATTTTACTTAAATATAAATTAACATTCAATACATTATTATAATTAAAATATAAATATTAATTTAACTGTCAATTGTATTTAAAAATATTATATTTATCATTTTTTCTACTTAAATTATAAAATTTCACGAAAAAAATAACATAAATTACATAAACACATAGAATATATATTATTGAAATCCATATATAGATAGTCACATTATTTACATTTTAATAACATTAATTATTAGTATTATACATGGATTCATAGGCATATATACACATGCATATATTCCCATATATACACATACATATATACATACACTCACATACATTCATATATCTTCATACACAAACATACACATACACATACACATACATAAGCACATAAATATAAATGTACACATACATACACATAGGATCACATTCATACATATACATAAACATAAATACAAATACAGGCATACAAATACATAAACATACAAATTCACACATAAAATATATACAAATTCATACACATTGATACACACACACATGTATTCTTTCACACACACACACAAACATACACATACATAAACAGATAAGCACATTAATATAGATACACAAAAAACATACACAAAAATACAAACACATACATGACATTAACACCATACTCACAAAGTGAGATATATATATATATATATATATATATATATATACATACATACACATACATGTTCATACACATACATACACATACACACACATACACATATAGATACATATATATACATAGACATACACATACATACATGTGTGTACACTACATACACAACATAAAAAAACAAACACGCACACACACGCACACACACACATATATATGCACAAACATATGGACAAAAAAACATACACATGAACATACATATGTACATGCACATGTACATACATACTTAAACAAACACATACATATACATACATTGAAATATATGTACATACACAAACATACATATACTCACACATCCATATATTTGTGTGTATGTGTATACGTATACATACATACACACATACATATTGTCCAAATCATGTTCATCTATGTTGGAGTTTGAGGATGTGTAGTGTTTGTTGTCAATTATTTATTGGTTGATGAATGAATTTTTTCAATAAGGGTGATAAGTTGCAGCATATGGAAGTTCATAAGACTTTTGAAAATTACACTATTTCTATGTATTTTACAAATATTTGGATGTGAAAATTGGATATTTGGTGATGTTATAAAAATCATTCAAGGAAAATGAAGTCTCACTTTGTAGTTAATAATGTGTCCCACATAGTAAAGCACGTAATCAACATAGTCAAGAATGCTACCTAGGATTGGGTGTTTTGTGATGGAGCTTAATTGACCATGAAGATAATTTCACAATTTTCTGAAGAGTACATGGTATGGTGTTTTTGGAATGACCATGAATGTATCAATCACACACCAATAGGTGTTCAAAGAAAAAATAAATATTTTTATGCTTCGATAAAATATACTTTTATCGAGGTGTAATCCTATGCAATAAAAAATGTAATGAAATAAATAAAACTGAATAAATAAGTAATATTTATTATAACAGTAAAATGATTATTAAAAATGTATTATATGAACTATTTAAAATACTAATAAATTTTAAAAAAAAATAATTATATAAATTATGAACATATTAAAAAATATTAAAACAAAAAAAATAAAAATGAAAAAATACTAGAACTTTTTTTAATGTTACCTCTTCCAGTGGTTTTCTGATTAAAATGAATAGAGCCATTGATGTTTTGAAATTCATTTATTTTACATGATCTTTAGATGAAGTTGACCACAGTTCTTATTTGGTTGATAAGGTGTTATTTTCCACTAATGAATTTGATGTTTATAAAAAATAAATTATGACAAGGTACCTGTAATTTTTACCCTTTTTTAATCCATTTTTCATTAAAAGGAATATTTTTTTAAGGATTACATCTATACTATATTCTATCTCAAGGGATATTATGGGAAGATATGTCAAATGAAAACAATGTTGGAAAATTCCAGAAAAAGGGATAATGTGAAAGATCCTCATGGAAATGAACATAGATAGTTGCAAGATCCTATTGATAATGTAGTGGCTAGTCACTCATCGGAGAATAAATCTTTCTCCCATATGTAACGTAATTCCCAAAAATTGGCTATAATCCGTAGAAAATAATAAGGGCAGGAGCAGGAAGAAACTATTAATGCTAAAAATTATGAAACCAGGGTGCATGCATGACCTAGCCCCTCTAGCTCAAATATGAAATTAGAAATCCCTATTGAATATACATTAGGAATGGTGATAAAAAGGATCCTTGATAGGGTTACTATTAAATACGATCTTACTAGGGGATCTATTGAAGAATACATTGTTGAGGGATCTAAAGATGGACAGAATAATTGTGAATTTGCTGCTTAGAAAGATATGGATCATTACCTTTGGTTGGAGAAAGGATTAATTATTAATAAATTTAGTATGGGAAATAAAAATATGATTACTTATGTTCCAAAGATAAGTAATCCCATGAATATCATATCTTCTGAACAAGAATTTAGTGGCATGGTGTACGATATTTAATAGCATGGTGGTGCACATACCCCTGCCCTTAAGGATGCTAAAAAAATTCAATGGTTCTTCTCTTTTTCATGTGGTTGAGAAAGAGTGTAGTTCCATTCCAATTACCTCAAGAAATATCAAGAAATCAAACTCCTACAAATATAATCTATATAATTCTTCTTCGACATCCATGGAAAGTTTGTAGATTCTTCAAGCTAATATAAAGCCTTAAAATGGGATTTCACCATGTAATGGGTGTCAGGATGGGCCTGATCTCATTGGACAACAATATGATCAGGAAATCTTGAGTTCCCCAGCTTTGTAACCTCCAATGTATATGGACCCTCTCCCATCATAAAAGGTGAAAATTCCAATTTCCTTGTCAATAATAAAGATGTATTCTTCTATGGTTTCATTTGCTGCAAGGATCTCTCCATTGTTTGGGAACCCTGATCCTATTATTGTAATACATGGGAATGAAACCAATTACTCTTCCTCGCAGATTATAAGTAGGATCCATAACTCTTTTGAATTGATCACCTATAAAATCAATGAGGATGATAAACTAAGGGGTGATGGTGTAGCCTAAGATGAATTCAAAAAGCCCGACCTTCTTGTTATTCCTTTTGATGATAGAGGTGGACTATAGAAGTGAATCAAGACATAGAGGTCGGGTCAACATACTCATAGAAGGGGTGGATGAACCTCTTTTCATAGTATGAGCACTCGATTTTGAGATGTGTAATCTATATCATTTTTCTCTTATTTTGGCAGCTTCTGTCACCTTGGACCTCTTCTTTTTGTAAGTTTTTTTCTTTATTAAAGAGGGAATGACCATTAGTATTCCAAAAAATTAAATGAAATATATATATATTAAAAATTTATTGAAAATTATAATACTTAATAATAAATAAACTTAGATAAATATCAAAAAACAAATTAAATTTTCATATATTAAAACTGGAAAAATATTATTAATTTAATGAATATGAAAAATGAATAAATAAAACTAAATATAATTCAAAAATATTAAAAAGCGAATTTATAACATAAATTACATAAATCCAAAACACATAAAAATCAATAAATAAATAATATCAATTTTAAAAATAAAAAAAATAATGAAAATGAATTATATTACGTATTTGAATTTATAAAAAATAAATGATGCATTTAAATAAATTAATTATATAAATTTCAAATATATTGAAAATTTTAAAACTTTATTAATAGAAATGAATAAATATTAATCATATAAATTAAAACGTTATTGAAAATATTAAATCTTAATAAATAAATATGTACGAATAAATATAATTTTTTTTATAAATTTCAATAATTTTAAAATTAAATAAATAATATTAAAATAAATAATATAAAAAATTAACAAATGAAATTGAAAAAATTTGGAAATAATTTTAATAAATTTGAATTCATAACATTAATTTCATGATTTAAGAAAATATTAGAGATTAATCAATAATAAAAGATACAGTTGAATGAAAAATATTCCTAAGAAATTGCTAATTAAAAATTAATAAATAAAATTTATTTAATGATTTAGAAAAATATTAAAGAATAAAAAATATTATAAATTAATAGATTTGAATTTAATATATTAAAAAAATATTAAACATAATATATATAATCGGTGAGTGTCTGTGTGTGTTTGTATTTGTCGATTGAGTGACAATTAAATATTTTTATTTTATAATAATCATTATTTTTAAACTAGGTTGAAAGGTAATAAGAATTTAGTCTACCCTCTATAGATGTTTGTTTCTAAGAAACACCAAGATTTTCCACAATCTGGTGGTGTAGAAATTATTGTATCTTGATTTCATCAAAAACATTGCAGCAAGTTGTTTAGTTTCTTCTGCATAATCATCATTTTGTTTTGATCAAATTATTTTTCTACTTCGGTGTTTGTATCTTCTTCGGATAATCACAATTCATTTGCTTCAATTTGGATCATCTACATCTGCATTGTCCTATCAATATATAAAATGGATTATTTTCATACATTGTAATTTAATAATTTTGAATATATCTTATCATATTGGAAGGTTTCATCGATATTATATGTCGAATTGTACATTCATAGATGACTTTTTGATTGTCTAGATTAATAAAATTATTTCATCATTGTTCTATTGGGGTTAGAATAATTCTCTATCATTATCAGTCTGTTGGTTTTGTTTTTTGGACAATGAAAATGAAAAAAAAATTGCATAAGAGATAACATAGTGAGTTAAAGGGTGATGTTTTATCTGGTTCCTAGAAGCATTTGATGATGCTTGGAAGTAAATAAAGGATTTATTTTTTTGGAAGTAGTCTTGCCTAGCATAATGAAACTATTTATAATAGGTCCCTATCTAAGAATAAAGCCTTGCTAGAATAATAAATATTTGGTGTTGGAACTATCGTGGTCTTGGGTACATATGAACTGTTATAATGATCTATTTATAGAGACCCAAATATTTCCCTAATGTAATTTTTTTTATGAGACTGTGCTGGCTTTCACGAATGTGAGAGGTATCACCCCAAAATTTGTATTTCAATGTTTCATTCTTATGGAATGGGTCTGTTAGAGTTGGTTTTATAGAACAAACATGTTGTAAATTTTATTACATGTATTTTTAGTGATTTTCATATAAACAAATACATATTATTAAATTTTTTTCAATGTTATGCATAAATTTAATATATTAACAACTAGGAATAATTATCGCATTGATATGGTCATAACAGTTCCCTACTATAATAAGAACCTTGAAATTCCATTATGATATTCTTTAACAAAGTTCTACTATTTGATAACATTCTATAATGTGAAACATAGTATGTTGACTGTCAGGTGTTTTTACTCGTATGAAATTGAGATTTCTTCTAATGATGTTCATACATCGTAATCTCCAAGATGGGAGTTTATGAGAATTGAACATCTATTTGGAATTCCAAATGATTATGTGCCATCATATATTAATGTTTTTGAGAATTTTTGGTAGTACATAGACATTAATATTATCATTAATACATGGTATTTCTCTTGTTGTTTGTTTTACCGACCAAAACAATGATTCCATATTTTCAAGGGATATAGAATATATTGGGTGCATCACAAATGATATATTATTAATCGATAAGTTGAGGACAAAATTTTCCCTTCTATATTTATGGACGTTGATATCTCAACCCTTTGATTGGAATGGAAGTGGTTCATTAATTTTCATTCCCATTGTGTAACAACCAGTTTATTAGAGATAGTCGATGAAATATGTTTCAAGAATATAGGTTGATGACACAAATTTTAAACCTACTTGATGAGATATTATAAAATTTTTATTATATTTTCTAATGACCACACATATTTTGTTGTCTATGTTGTGACATTAAGTTATTTCTCTTTGATTTCTTAACCCATTTCTGGGATGTAATATTTGATTTTTGGAATTCTTGTCTAATAAAAATGGGAAAGAATCTAAGAGAGCCACACACTAAGTGTTCTCATTGATCATTATTAAATGATATTAAAATTCTAATATTGGGACAAATATTACACACAACATTTAGGAATAATATTTTTCAATTTTTATTGATCGCAACTATTTAATAATTATTTATTCACCAATTGTGAATGAGAATATTTATTTATTTTATTGAAAATTTAATAACGACTTATTTTCCATTCAACGAATAAAATATTTATTTATGAATAAATATTTAATAAATATTTATTTAGGTATTCTATAAATGTATTAGAATTCATGTATACCAAGATTGTTTTTGAGGATAAATATTAATTTGTAAGATGGTAAAATAATATTTATCATTTTTCCTATTAGAACATGTCATAAAATAATAATAATAATTTTATTTATTTGGAATGGGTTAAGATTAGGGTTATTATGATATTTATGGGTTTTCGTGTTGTTAAATAATATTTTAATATAAACCCTGACACTATTAATATACTTATGTGTCTATAGTGTAGGGTTAATCGATAATTGAGAATCATTACCTACAATGGACTTCTCTCTCGATTTTCTATTTCTATCATCCTCTCAAGAATGCCATGATAAATGGGGAATAATTCAACCCCAAAAGATATTGATCGAATTAAATTGAACGAAACCAGAATATAGATCTGTCTGGATAGTACCCCGAAATTCCATTAGTGATTCTGAGAGATCAAAGGGGCATGTGTGCATCACCACTACCTAGATTCTACACTTGAACCCTATATTCTCAATAAAACTAATAAGAAAATATTTTTTCAGGATGATCAATAGCTTTATCAAATAAAGTTCTTATGATTAGGTCTCCTTTATCAAGTCTAATATAAATTAATTACAATTTTAGTGATAAAAGATCCTCTCTTATTTTTGGGATTAAAAAATATCGATATTCAATTGAAAAAAATTGTTCATTACCTTTACAGCTTGAAAATTTACTGAATGATCAATCAGATCCGAAATAAACATTATGTTTATCTTGGAAACTAGGGAAGTTACACTATACTTGGATCCTTCCAGTTGTATTAGAGTGGTCTTTTTTAAAATTATAATTATTTATTTTATTTTTTGGCTATATTCATAACATTGGATAGATATATCCTTTCCAAAATATTCATTATTTAATCTAATGTTTAGTCAATATGATTTCGACATTTTAATTTCATCACTCAAGATTAATCATTTTTAAGAAAAATAAAATATAAATAATGATCAAAGACCTATTGGGATATGACATAAATTCATTCTATAGAATCTGGGTTACATGACATTCCAGCATAGTTCACATCATGTTCCAATGTGAAATAAATCTATTCCTTTTGTGGGATACGTGAAATTTCAAGAAATAATTACACATGGTTCATTGATTCCACATAGTGTATATGTCGGTCTTATCTTGTTCATAGTTTGTTGGATTGAACAGTGTATTGTTAGCATACACATCATGTAGTCTACATGGTTCAGTATAACAATTCAAGATAACTTTGTGATCAAATACATGTCTTGACACCATGTGATACTGACATCCTACAATATTAATGAAAACAGTGGTGTGTATATGGTGTACAAGACATATAATTCACTAATTACTCAATCTGAAAAAATTAATCAAGTGTTATGGTAGGTTATGTAGATACATGGAAAGTGAGATACACCGTTTGTATCTTATTAATAAATGACTTTTACCCCATATCCGAAAAACGTTTTATGTTATTCAGAGGTTTGAGGGGACACATGAAAATAATGATACACTACATGTATCTGGTTAGTGAATTTCATGTTGTTTGGGCAACGTACATGCTCATGCCCTGGTCATTTACTCTAAATACATATAAATCAAGGATAAAAACATATAGCTCATAAGTTCATGAAATATATTCAACAAATGAAGGAAATAATTAAATTAAATTAAATAATTAAATTTATAATTGAAATTTAATTACAATAATTATCACCAAATGTAATTGAGAATGTATTAAAGTTCTTACATAATTTAATATTATCAATCAATTTATTGTAACTATCAATAATTATTGGTTATGACAATTAGTTAACATGAATTCATTTGTGATTTGTATCTCCAATAGAATTTAGATGTTCATTAAGATAAAATGAAATTAATTAATTAATTAATAATAGCACAATTATCTTAATAATAAAGTATGAATAAAAATAAAAGTTAACTGATAAAAATTTGTGTATTAATTTCTTGTGTATGACCATTCATTATATTTTAATAGAATTTTGTATGTGTTGGTTTTGTTTAATTTAATTTATTTCATTGGTTTTCAATTATTCTATATTAAATTAAATATAACGACCTCTGAGTCACCCCTTCCAACATTATTATTAGGACGTTCATGTCAAATGTGATTTATGTAATCCATCTTAACATATCCATCTACCCTATCTATGAGTTATAAAAGCATGTAATAAAAGGAGTATCCCAAGGTTCATAGAGGTGGTTCAATAAAGAACCAATATGATTCCAACTTAGGAGATATATAGGTGGATAAGGGGAGTATAGTAACTCATGCAAAAACCCAATCATTGGATTTTACCCTAGTTTATTGGTTGATTTATTATCTAGTCAATAAATAAATTGTTATATAATCTCATGATTGTTTCATTAATTAATTTACTTATTTATATCTTTTAAATTAATATTTTTTTTGGATTTGTGACCATGATCACATAAATAATTGGACTAATATAAAAATATGGAGTTTTAAAAACAATTTATTATATATAAATGTTTTCTCAAAAAATGGTTAATCAATTTATTAAAATCCAATTATAATTAAAAGGACATTTAAATGATAAAATAATAAAAAATTAATCATAATAAATAAAATCTTTAAACATAATTTTATGTCATAATTAACCGTCCATTAATTTATTAGGAATGAAATCTTGTTGAACTAAGTATTTAACCAACCCTCATATGGAAATTTACTTTTTTTCATGGAGTTTTTATAATGGTAATGGGTTGAATGAACCATCTTAAATATTTAGAAGTAACAATCTATAAGATTTATTTAACATGGTGGTAAGTGATTAGGAAATCTGAGTCATGATTTCTAGATTCGGGAGTCCACTCAACCAATCATGGATATACAAGCACACAGTTGGAAAAGAACTTCCAACCTAAATACCTTATAATATTTTGACAAACCATAATTGGGGTTAGGAAAGGAGGATTATGGTTTCTTTCGACTATAATTTACTAGAAACTGACATTATGATTCCAATGGTGGGGGATTTTGGGACACAATAAAATATTGGATACCTTAATAAAATTAAAATAATTACATCTCACATAAAATTGTATTCTGATAATTTAATAATAATATACTCTTTTATAATTGAATAATAATTTAATTTTCATCTTCCGCATTATCCTTATTATAATTATTAGATAAATACCATCTTCTTACAGAAAAAGACTTATAGGAATGGTTCAGATGCCTTTAGGTTTTTTTAATGCATGGAAATAAATCATAAATGATAGAATCTCCATTACTTAATCCACCTGCAAAGGATGTTAGTGATAAAGAGTTCTCTTTTTAGGTTAAACTCTTGAGAAACACAGTTAAATTTGGTTATATAATGTTATCATACAAGTCTAGATAACACATGATGTCTCATGAAAACATGGGTTATTTTAGAATACTTGAGAATATCTATTCCTTCTATTAAGAGAGAGCCACACAGAAATATTTAGAGATATCCAAGGGTCACATTCAGAGTAATATTGGAGAGAGAGTACTGACTAAGACTCATATATTAAAAATCACTAGCTACATTGAACACCTATAGGTTTTAAGGTTTCATCTTCTTTATGAAATTTTCACTAATCTCATTCATGAATCACTCTCTTAGAGCTTCAATAATTTTGTTGTTAGTATTTATATAAACATCATTGAGAAGTCTCTCCTATATCTTATGAACTTAATTATCCATGTTGAAAATGATATGTATTAAGAAAATATATCTATCTTTATGGTCAATAAAATAAAATTATAGGTGAAGATATCTATGTCCAATTAATCTTCAAAAAACCCTTCCAAGAAGTGAAATATCTAGAAAAATGTTAACAGGGTATTGTTTGTTTCACATTAGGCAAGAAGGGACACTAGAAGAAAATCTAAACCCAGGAAAAGATAAAAGGTTAATATTCAAGAACATTTTTTATTGAGTTTAATTTACTTATTTTAAAAAAAATTGGTATGTGATATATATTTTTGTGATCATATTTGTATTAAAATACATAAACGAAGTATATTTATATGGATTGAACAAGGTAATGTAGATCCATATGTAGCTAATGAGGATAAAATAGTTTTTCTGTCTATTAAAGACTACCTACTTAAACTAATAAAATGAATGATCATGGTTATAAAGGATTCTTATTTTGTTCCATATATTACCAAAAATGTTATTTCATTATATAAATAGGATATAAATGGATTTAGTTTCATATTTGGTAATAAATATTTCTCCCTTTATAAAGATATAATTTTTTGGGTAAGGAATATTTATAAAAATTCGTTATGTGTTTGATTACATGAACTAAGTAATGGAAATCAACAACAATACTAACTCACAAGACTACAAAACCAAACTATGGAATCATTTTCTAGGTCCGGTAAATAATAAAAATTTGTTAAAATTGCACCAATATATATATTTAGTTTCCTTTGAACTAAAACCACTTGGTGTATGTCACGTGAAATTTATAAGTAAAATGGACAAAGCTATATTTATTGGAAAAGGTTAAAGGGATAAGGATATTATTTAAATAGTTCATACAAATGTTTTCGGAACATTTCCAGTTGATGTAAGTGGTGAATACTAATACATTATAACATTTACTGATTATTTTAATAGATATGGATATGTCAACCTAATGAGGCATTAGTCGTACTCCATTATGATATTCAAGGAATAAAATACTGATGTTGAGAACCATATTGGTAAGAAGACTAAGAAACTCAACTTAGAAGTTGTTGGATAATATCTTACTCAACATATCATTGATTATTTATGGGAGTTTGAGATTATATCCCAACTCAATACTCCTTATAAACCACAATGGAATGGTGTAACTGAAAGGAGGAACTACTCTATGGTGCAAATGGTGATATAAATTTCCAGTTATACGAGTATTCCATTAATCATTTTATGGATATTGGTTATAGAAAACTACACAAATAATAAACCAAGTTATAAAGAAATTGGAAAATGGTATACCAAACAAGTTGTGGAATTGAAGTAAACCTGTTTATCATACTTACATTTAAGGGTTGTTGATGTATTTGTAAAGGCCTATTCAAGTAACAAATTTTCAGCCCGATGAAAAAATTAAACCATTATAGGATACCCCAAGGAAATAAGATTAAATTAATTATACTAACCCTTGGAAAAAATAAAATAGTGGAAACACATTCCATATTCCTTAAAAGGGATAACATATCTTAAAGAGACCACAAGAGAAATATAGACATTGATAAAGACTAGAATCATGGTATATAATAGTTTTAAGAAGAACATATATCACATATCCTCATGGAAGAATATTTCCTAAAGACATAAGTATAGTATGGGAGGTCAAGATAGGTTAGAGAAGTAGAATATTATAGTTCTCAAGTCAATGAGGATGGTTACTCATTATTAGTATACAATAGTAAAGTTATATACCACATGGAACTAGTAAGTTACATAGATAATTACATGTCGTATGAATCTATGAATTCTAAAATAGATTTTGTGTTCCAAAACCACGTATTTATTTATGTAGATCTTCTCGTCGATGAAAATCTCATTGGTTGAAAATGGGTATGTAAGAAGAAATTGGGAATTGATTGATAATTATATACTTATAAGGGTAAATTTGTTGCATTATGGTTTAAACAATGTCAATTCATTGATAATGAAAAATCCTTTTCAACAGTTTATATGCAAAAACTGATCAGATTTCTAATTTCCATTATGGATTTCAATGACTAGAGATTTATTAAATGAATGTCCAAACAACATTCCTTAATGAAAACTTTCAGAAATATGTCTATATAAAACAACATGAAGGTTTTGTGACTCGATAGGTTTCCAAAAATGTATGAAAATTGAAAAAATTCATTTATTGATTAAATTGAGAATCCAGATCATGGAACATGAAGTTTCGTAGTACCTTAATAGGATTTGGTTTCGTAAATAAAAAATGTGAGACTTGTGTCTATAAGAGGCTTAGTGGGAGTGCGTTCATTGACATAATAGTATATATAAATGACATATTACTTATTAAAAATGAGAAACCAGTCTTTAATAAATTACACTTGAAAAAATTATTTACATGAATGACTTAGGAGAACCAACATATATTTCTTGAATCATGATCTATCACAAATAGATCCAAGATTCTTCTCATCCTTATTCTAGATACATATATTGACAAGATACTGGAGAGATTCAATATGGGCTAATCCAATTTGGGATAGTGGTCCATGTCACAAGTCATTCATATTTTACGAAAATAAGTTTTCTTTAAAATGTGTACGACAAAATTATAAAAAGGATTCCATAGGTTTTAGGGATTTTTCTAGTCATGTATGTTATTCAATGTACTAGACTATATATTTCTAATAACTAGATTATGGTTAGAAGATATCAAGATGAATCAAGTGACCACCATTGGATGGTTGTCAAGACCATCCATAAGTATCATAGTCATACTAAGGATATGTTTCTAGTATATAAAGGAGATGATGAACTATTCATTAGAGGATATGTAGATGGTAGTTACAAAACAAATCACAATGGCCTAAAATCATAGATGGGATACATATTTACTCCAAATAGATAAATTGTGAGATAAAATTGATTAAAGAGAGAAATCTCCATAGATTTAATAGAATATTTTGAGTATATTACTACTTCTGAGGTAGTTAAACAAGTAGTTTGGATTTGAAACTTCAACTAAGTGCATAATGTTGTACATAGAAGTAAAGACCCTATCACACATATTGTAATAATACTACTGTAGTGGTTTTTGGTAGGTAGCTATGTTCACATTAGTGAATAGAGAATATAAATTAAATGTATAATATCGTGTGGTATTCTTCTTAGATATGTGAACTTATAGTGAGAATAATATCCCCAAAAGATTAAATAGTGTACCCCTTGACTAAATTGTTGAATCAGAAGAAACATGGTCATTATGTGAGATCTAGTAGAATGAAATTCATTTGTAGTTCACTATATTCCAACTGGGGGCATGTTATATTTTGTGTTCTTGAACCAAATTATTATACTTTTAATTACATTAATATTATAAAATTTAAATATTAATATTATATACTATTAAAGAATGTTCATTGTTATGTATTACTTTTAGGTAATAATGTCATAGAGTATATGTCACATTGATAAGGTGGGAGAAGTTCCCCACTTTGAAGTGAACCTTGAAATTCCATGTTGATATTATTAAACCTAGTTCTTTATTTAGATAAAATTCTGTGATGGGGAAAATAGTTCATTGACAGTCGGTTGTGAGTACTAATAAGTGGATGAGACTTCTTCTCACGAAGTTCACACTTTGTAATCTCAATGATTGGTGGTAATAAAAACATTTCCACCTAAAAGAATTATTCATATTACTGTTTCATCAGATATTCCTTAATAATATCATGTGTGATGGTCCTTAGACATTAGTATTATAATTAATACATTTCATGTATTACACACATAGATTTAATGACCTGAACCATGATGTTATATGTTCATAAAAAGTAGGTTACATTGGGTGTGTTAGGAATGAAAAGTTATTAATGGATAAGTCAATGATGAATTTTCCATTCTATCTTTATTAATTTTGACATCTCAAAACATTTATTGAATGGAACCATCACGTTAAATTCCATGTCCATGTTATAATTATGTGTTTATTTAAGATTGTCAAATAAAGACATATCAACCAAATACGTTAATGACACATATGTGAAACCTACTTAATGAAATATTCTGATAAAAAGATTATATAATACAATGAGCATTCATTTTTGTTTTTCAACATTGTGACATTATGTTCATTCTCTTGTTTGTCTTAACCCATTATTTCATGATAACAATAGTCTTTTGGAAGGCCTATGTAATACCAATGAGAATATATCCTAGAGGGTCATAAATTAAGTGTGTCTATTTATGAGGTGTGGTGTGTCATATGACTGGTAACATTGAATGATATAGACTGTTAACATAGGCTATATTGGAAATATATCGGCCTTAGGTGCACTATTCCTTTGGTACATGTTGTAATGGACTAATAGGCCACTGAATAATTGGGTCAAGTAAGGGTTACCTCTCAATATAGTTAAAATGATGGCTTTATTTCCGAATAAAATGATTCCATGACCCCAAACTTTTAAAAAATACTAAGGAAAAATGTATTCTAGTTTTATTGAATAAAACATTTAATAAATATTTATTCGTTAAATTGTGAATAATAATATTTATAATATTTACTAAATATGTAATAAATATTTATTTCTGACACTATGAGTAGAATATCATTTATGAATAAACATTTAGTAAATATTTATTTGGTTGTAAAATAAATTCTGATGAATACAAGTATACTAAGATCATGTCTGGTGCTAAATATTAATTTTCATGTTGCTAATATAATATTTATCTGTATGCTAGTTAGAAAATTACATAAACTAAAAACAATATTTTTTTTATGGAATGGAGTAGGATTTGGATTATTATATTATTTAAGGGTCATTTTTTAATTAAATAATATTTCATCATAATCCATATCTCTATAAAAAAAATTTTATGTCTATTATATAGTGTTAATCAAGAATGGATAATTGTTTCATGCAATAGACTTCTCTCTCAAATTCTTATTTCTCTCCTCCTATCATTAATGATAAGATTAAGAGATAATCCTTTAAGGTTGATGGGTAAAGAAGTGATCATGATGAATGACACTAGATGATAGATGCACCATGCTATCACCCAACATTCCATTTGTGTATCTCATAGATCAAAGGATCACATGTGGATCACCGATATAGAAATTCTATACAAGTATCCAACAAGCATAATAGAAGAAATAAAAAAATTGTTTTCAGGACGATCAACATCTTAATCCAAAAATGATCATATGACCAGGTATCCTTTCTTGAAATTTAATATTATTTAATTAATTATAAATTTAATGTGTAATGTTATTCTATGGGTTCCACAATTTTCAAATTTCAATATTCGATGGAATTTTTTTGGTCATGACAGTTATATCTTGAACAATTAATAAATGATCCATTAGATCTAAAAAAGTAATTATGGTTATCCATCCCATCAGGCTGCTTCTGATATGCCTAGAACTCTCTGGTTTTTCCATATAGGTAGGTATTCATTATGTGGTTACATGAGGTTAATGTTGCTAAGAAAAACCAAAACTAATATCATATTGTTAATTATATTATCCATCCATAGGAACTAGTGAGGGATTTTAATATTTTTATAGGTTTCTATGATTTGGTGATAAATTTAAATCTTCTGAATTAATTAAGGTTTTCAGGAATGATAATAATTATCGTATTCCTATTATTGAAGAATTCAAAGAAATCATCTATAATAATTATAGACAAAGAGGATCCTCTAGAAACCCTTCCACATTGATCCATTTTTTTATGTCTGATTCATACATGTCTCATCGACCTATGATCTTTTAGAGACCCTTTTACTTGGTTTCATGATAGTAGTCCCTCTTAATGGATTTCTAGGTGTCTTGATAGATTTATGGTTTTGGGTGATTCATGTTAATTATTTTAAATGTATTTCATCTATCATATTCCTCATCTCTTATCTAATCATTGACATATTTTATATCATACACAGGTGATATATTAGATAAATAGAATAAATAATTGGATAAAATTCAAAAGCTTTTGGCTGCATAATGATATCTATTTGGATGTAATTGAATCCACCTAGTAAAATTACAATATGAATGACAAGTTTAATATTGGATGTGTTAATTATAATTTGTAGAAGTAGAGATATCAAAATTATGGGAACATTTTTCAGAGGATAACCATAATTAAGAGGGATATAAAACGTTGTTACACACATTTAGATTCATCCTGCATCATAAAAGATGTTCTTATTTTACAAAAATTGTTGGACTGTGTGTTGCGAGACAAGGAAAACATTGGTTTATTTTTTTGAGAATCCATTTATTAAAAAGGATGACCCTAACATATTTTTCTCATCAGAAGGCATCAATGGGGAGAAATAAAAACTATATATCTAATATCAAGATGGATAATGATGTCTTCACGTATAAAAAATAAGGATCCAATAACTAGTTTTGGATTTATATAAGAATATTTATATTTCTCAGGTATTGACTCGTTATATAGGACTTATAGACTATATTGGGTTGATGGATTAAGATATCATGGATCATGGTCTTTAGGTCATGCTCTTAGTTGGTGACACTAGTTTATTACTAAGGTGTCTTCATTCTTCAAATCCACTTAGACCTGATGGCTTCCATGATTTACACCTAAAATGGTTTTGGAATGTGTTTGGTAATGAAATTATTTACATGGTGGAATATTTATGAAGAAGATCCATTGGTTTTGAAAATTTTGATGAAACTCTCAGTGTTCTTATTCCTAATCTTCTTGGTTCCATTAATATGTCTGAGTATAAACCTATTTCCATATTAAATGTGTTGTGAAATATTATTTTAAAATTTTTCTCCCATCTCATGAGTAAAATACTTCAATAAATTATCTCTAAACATCATATTTATTTTTTTCCTCAATGGATTATCACATAAAATTTTATTATCACACATTTATTCTTTCATTATATGAAAACTCAGTCAACTTATAAAATGGGGATATTGGATTAGAAACTGGATATGTTGAAGGAATATAATATAGTAGAAGGGTCTATATTAGAATATGTTATGTTAAAAATGGATTTTGGTTCTATGTGGGTTGAATTGATTTTGAAATGTGTAACTTTTGTTTCATTTCAAATCAAGGTGAACATTTATATCACCAGGGATTTTGTTCGACTAGTGGTTTTCGTCAAGAAGATCCTATTTATTCATATTTATTCCTTCTTATGAATCATTTTCAACTAATTTTACACCCAAGTCCATAGAGGTAGGAGGGGATTTTACTCATGGTTATAAGGTATGTCATGGAAGTTTTCCAATTAACCATTTATTTGTCACTAATACTTTTCTTCTTTATTCAAGATAAACATCTTAAGAATATCAATAAATTGGGGAAGTTATTAATAATTATGATATTAAATTTTGTTAAGGTATTTATTTATTGAAATCAAATATGACACTAAGTAAAGGTGTTATAGAATGAAATAATGATTGGATCTATTGATTGTGTGGAATTTGGATTAATGAAAGACAACATAAATATCTATCCCTCCACAATATTTTTATACATTTTAAAAATATTTTCCTTCTTTTATGTTTGATATGGTCAAGTCCAAAATTTAGGGATGGGATGGGAATAATATCTCTAGGGATGGAAAGGAGCCGCTACATAATATAGTGACACGGTCCATTCATTATTATGTGATGTGTTTATTCAGACTCACTAATTTATTTATCCATTAGCTATGTTCAAAATTTCCCAATTTCAAGTCTTGTTTGGAAAATGGTATGAAAAGAATGCACTGGCTTACTTGGGAGGACCATTATGCTCTGAAGGATTTCAGTGGCATATTATTTATGGATTTAAATTATTTTAATAATTCTTTAGTGGGGAAACTTAGGTGGAGGATACTTTAGCTTCCTAAAAACTTGTATGAAAATAATTTTAAGTCTAAATATTAATCTCACATTGATTTCTTAACATCCAACCTCAGGCCCATACCGAGATTCTCCTGGAGAAGTGTTTTGGGTTCTGTTGGTTTTCGGAATGTTTGTATTTATTGAAGGATCTCAATAGGTCAAAAGGTCCATATTTAGTAGGTACCATGGTTAGCAAATATTCATGGATAGAAACCCGCTATATGGACAATGCAAGTACACGAGGATGTATTTGTAATATAATTATTGATTCATGATCTAAATATATGGGACCATCTGAAAATATATTTTCAGATTAAGGATTGTAACAAGAAGTCTATCTTGGAATCCAATTTAACTCTCAATACTAGTATGGATAATTTTTGTTGGAGTTATGGGTGATCTGAGTGATATTCAGTGTTGTATAGGTATATAGGTTCTTTGGTGAATGGATAATCCCCCATTTCTTTCTTTTGGAATCATCTTTGGGATTTCTTGTTCCATCTAAAAAAGAGACTTTTTTGTTTGAATTTATGCAGAGGTATACTTCCATCTAGATATAATTTAGTTAGAAAAATATTTTATAGTAATAATATATGTATTATTTTAAGGGTTAATGCTCTGACATCCTTCCTTGTTATTTCCTCTTGCTCTTGGTCTTCTAGTTTATGGAGATCATGTGCAGATCACATACATAATTGATAGGATAGTCTCGGTGATTCAAATATTAAATTCATAGATTGTATTGAATTCTCCCCAATAAATGGAGATATCAGTATTTGTTTTAGGTATAGATTATATGGTTTCACCAAAATTATTTGTGTTTAATCAGGTCATGAAGGGTGATGCATTCTAGCTAGATAAAGTCTGATGCTAGATTAATATATGAGTGTTATACCCCCAGTGACTCTATGAATATCTCCATGTGGTGTTCCTTCATCGAATGGATGACTCCACCATCAGGTTTCATTTTGGTGAATATGGATGACGTAACTCTAGGTGAGTTTGGTTTTGGTCTGGGGTTGATCACCTATGATAACATAGGGTCTCTTATTGTGGCATTTCTTTCAATAGTTTAAAAAAGTTGGAAACCCATTGATTCGGAAGCTATGGATGTTATTTATGGTTTTTAATTTGTTATATATCAAGGATCTAAAGGTATTATTATTGAATCATATTTACAAATAATCATTAATTCCCATGAGGATTTGGTGGTGGGGTGGAAAAGTTTTTTTCCAATTGGGATATTATCCTATTATTGATCTGTAATGTTTCATCTTATGTGGTCCCATTACTTAGAATAAAACATCATTAGGTTTATCAATTTCTTGATTCATTGAGAGGTTCTTACTAACTCAAATCTATCATTTTTATTGATTAATGAAAAACCATCGTACAGAAAAAAACACAAGAAACTTATGGTGGCCTAATGTAATGCAAACCCAAAGCATCACTGACAACAAATTTCAGCCCCTCTTTAGGAAAGGAACCTAAGAAAAAGAAAGAAAACATACTCTGATTGGTTGATGTCGTAGATGAGAGAGGTTCTTAAAATTATATTAATGTTTTTTTCTCATCTACCTTAGATAATCATAACATAGACTCTCATAATCTATAATCTGTTTTTCCTTTGGACATTCAGAAAAAATACATTGAGAGGGAAATATTTAACGTCTCGAAGGATCAATTCCACAATGGCATTATAATTACATGCCCCATAGGCCAAGAGGCACAAATCCCCTACCTATTTATTTGAACCGACTACACTGATACAACATCTTTCTTGAAACTCAACAATTCTTCACCTGGATAACGACCCGATGATGTTATTTGCTTATAGTGTCCCTTAAGGGTTACATGGGTTGATGGAATGTCTACTATATCCCTCATTCAATCCAAAGTCTACTTATTTCCACCTGGTGACTACTACTAACATGATCTATCATTATAGGGTTGAACTAATATTAGTGAACCAAACCCTCTGCATGGCCAAGAGGCTCTGTGTTCCAAATGCCTAGGCCAAAAGGCCCTATTTGTAGCTACTGATATATATATGTATATATATTAATAATAATTAACTATATAAATGTATATATTTTATTTTAATATAATTACTTATTTAGTTATATAGTTAATATATACAATATTTTATATACAAACATGAATGAAAATGAATAAATAAAAAAATATTAAAAAATGAATATATAATATTAATTATATTAAATGTATTAAAAATGTATTAATATTTTGATAAATGTATTAATATTTTTAAAAATTAGTTATTAAGAAAATTATTGTGAATTTTGTAATTATAATCAAAATATTATCATTTATAGAAATTAATAAGTGTTTTATAAATATATCATGGAAATAAATGTATAAATAATAATAATATGTATAATGTTTTTTCATGATATATCATTAATAAAAAAAATAAAACAAAATATAATAATTTTAATAAATATATTTAAAATATTTATATATATAAACTTTTATAATCATTCATGGAGTGTAATAAATAAAATAAAATCTTACACTACCAATATTAAAGTACTCAAAAATACTCAAACATCAGACTTTACCGAGACCCCGTATGGACAACTACCACTGAATTCCTCCTAAGGGAAATTTATAAATAGATAGATATTATTATTAATAATTATATATTTATGTATAGTATTGATTTTATATAAAAAAATAATTAATAAATAGCTTTTATTATTTCTAATCGAAATAAAAAATACAATAATTTAATTAAATTTATAAATTTTTATAAATGAAAAAAATCATAAAATATTCATTACTAAAGAGAAAAATTTCTAAAATTTATATAATATCATTTTATATTTGAAATTAATTTAAATTTATCTAAATATTAAACAATATGTGGATTTTTTTACTTTTATTTTATAGTCATCTGATATTTTTTCAATGTTTTGTCCCCTGATAAATGTTTTCAAATACTCTATTTATTTAAAAACTACTTATTGAGATCTGTAGAGTACAACACATGTTAGATGGATTTTTTTTCTTTGAATACACATCAAAAATAATTCAATGGTGGTTTACTAATGATTTAATGTCAATATGAAGTCTTTTTTTGTGGTTCTAGCCATTACCTGTTCATTTTACTATTTTAAAACAAAGAAATGCATTTATAAAAATCGTGATAAAATCATTCCTCATAAGGATGTGTCATCATTTAAAAAATTTAAAAAATAAATCAAATGTTTTTTCCCTATGATTTCACAACCATCCAACATTATTTGCATTGTTTTTATCTCCAAACATATGTTTTTAAAGACATTGGTTCCATTAAAAAATGTGTATTAAATTCTTCTGATCACACCAAAAATTGTATGGATGTATTTTCTACATAAAAACATAAAAAATTATTCAATGATGATCTTCCCTTGATTTTATGTCACTATGAGATCATTTTCTATAGTTTTTACCACTATAAACCGATTTTTGTATTTTAAAACGTTGAAAACATGTTTTTATGCATCCCAAGAAATATTTAACTCAAAATGAAGTGTTTTTGGTTCCTAAATATAAAAAATAAATCTACATTAATTTTATTATGATTTCATAGCCATAAAATGTCATTCTCTTCATTTTGACCCCCTGAAAAACATTTTTAAAGACTCCAGTATCTTTAAAAGCCACTTAGTAAGTCATTCTGAGAACACCCCATGTCCTATTAATGTTTTTGCATTGCATACATTCCAAAAAAAATCAAATATTGGTTTCCTATGATCTTACGTTAATATGAGGTTGTTTTCTATGGTGTTGGTCGTAACATGAATTTTTTTGTTTTTTAAAACACTAGAAATTTGTTTATAGGAATCCCGTATAAACCATTACTCGGAATGATGTGTTATCAATTCCTACATTTGAAAAATCAATTTATGATCATTTTACTCTATTATAATTTCCATCCAATGTAGTTTACATAGTTGTATCCCCTTGAAACACATTTTTATAAAATTTGGTTTCATTAAAAACTGATTATTGAGTCATTTAGAGCACACAACACATTGGATATATGTTTTTTATATGCATAAATGTCACATGAAATTAAATGGAAGTTTTCAAAATATTTCACATAAATAAGAAGTCTTTTTATTTGGTATTTACTGTAATACATGTGTTTTAGTGTTTTAGACCACCAAAAATGTGTTTACAAGAATCTTGAGAAATTTGTAACTATAAATGACGTTTCATTGGTTCCTATATTTCAAAATTTATTATAAAATAATTTTCCACTGATTTTAGAGCCATCTACTATCGTTTGGATAGTCCCCCCCCCCCACACACGCATTTTTATAGATTTTTGTATCTTTAAAATAAATTTTTGAGTCATTCTTAGCTTAATGAAAATTGTATGGATGTTGTTTCAATTTTTTCACATCAAAAGCATATCAAATCTGGATGTCTCAAGATCTAAAATCAATATGAGATTATTTTATATGGTTTTAATAATTACTTTCACATTTTACTATTTTAAAAAACCTAAAACACATTTATGGTCATCCTAGAAAAACCATAATTTATAATGATGTGATTCCCATTCAAATATTTCAAAAATCAATTTACTGTTATTTTCATATAATTACATTTTGGTAGTATTCACCATGTAGTAATTATGAATTGAAATGGGTGGTTGTAATATAAAAGTTCTATTTTTTACATTAAAATTATTTTCAACTGGTAAAAAAATGAGAAAATGATCTCAGATTGTTTTTAAAATATATGAAAATTAATAAAAATTCATTTTAATGTTTGGGAATTGATGAAATTTTATCCTAGCACAAAATGTGGTCAGTAAGACATGATGTACATGTTTGAAATATAAATGTGTCATTTTAGTTTAAAACATCTGTCAAATTATCATTGTCGAGAAAATGATATCATATTGTTTTTAATCTTTATAAAAATGATCCATAATTCATTTTTGATGTGTAATAATTTACAACATGTCCATTGGACACATAAAGTGGGTGGTATGAATTAATTTTTGTGTTTTCAATATAGGGTCATCATACATTAAAACTCCTATCAGATATCCAAAACTAAGAAAATGTGAAAAAATTGTTTTCAAACATTAGGAAAATAACCCATAATCAATTTTTGGCATATAAGAATCAACATAAAATCAATATAACACAAGATGGTGTCTGTTTGACTTGAAGTACTTATTTTTAATATAAAAGTTCAATTTTAGTTTTATTCATGTAATTTTTATGTGTTAATTTCAAATTAGTTAATTATTTATAGAGTTTAAAATTTATCGTGGTCAGATGACCTATAAGGATGGAAATTTTCCAATAGATCTTGCATGGAATCCTATGATATATACACACAAAATAATTTTCCATTTTCTACCTCTACTCATCCTTTGTTTTCCAATAACATTCATGTACTTGTATATTTTCATTCATCCTTCCAATTTCTCCCTATGATCCCTGATAAATAACAATATTCAACCCCTCACTTGGTGTGAAAATTAATGATGATGAAATCCTACCAATGAAATATAATGGAGTTGGCACATAACACATCCCCCATACATTCCTAGTATTCTACTCCACTTAACCTGTTGCAAATACATCGTTTTTGGATTTTGATGATGATTGTGAAGGGTTCACAAACTATGATTCTTTAATTTTAAAATGTTAATACAATAATTTTAACTATAAGTTTTTAGAATAAATTAAATTCATAATTTTTTCTATTTCATAATTTTTTCAACATTATTTAATGTTATTTCGTTAATAAAGAATAATACTAATGAAATATAAATTATAAAAAAGTATGCCTTAAACCTAATTATATGGGTAAAACAAGATTGATCAAATAGAGCTAATTTGAACCATTGGATCCATGTATTTGGACCTATTTAATTGGTTTTAATTCCAGGATGTTGTTATAATTTTTTTCATTTTTATTTTTATAGTAATAAAATAACATTAAATTGTAGTGAAAATTTCATACTTTAATTTCATTGGTAGAATCATTTAGAAAACTATCATTGGGTTTTCTATGAACTTTAAGAAACATATATCTCTTGCAAACATAGTGACATAATTCATTAGCGTATAAAATATATATATATAATTTATAAAAACCCATAACATAATATAACATTGTATACATAATAGTGGATAAAATAAAAATAAAATTCATAATTTTTGTTAAAAACTCTATGACCTAATGATAGGAGGAATTACTTGTTTCTCATGACCCATAGTATTTTTCAGATAATTTCATAAAAAATAGGCACATTAGAAAAAATTATAATTTTATTGGGATTATGTTAGTATGATACTATAAAATAATAAATTATCATCGAAGTTACATCTCTGTTATTATCAACAATCATCTTCCAATTCCCATGTGAAATCCCTTTATGCACATTCTCATACATCTGTGATGAGCTCCGAGATGTTTCAATAAACTCATTCCATATTCTGTATTTAAAAAATCCAAATTGAATTTCCAATATTTTCATTTCCCATGGGAGTGAAACAGAGTCAGGGGTATCAAAATAAAAAATCATCTGTATAAAAAAATAACACTTTATAAGTATATTAAAAAAATTACTTATTTTTTTTGAATTTAGTTATCAATGAATATTAAATTAAAATTACCTTTACTGGATATGCAAAGACATCATATTTTAAATTTGTTGGAATATACCTTCCAAAGTTCAGAATGATTATCAAATTCATTGGTGTCGGGTTTATAAGGAGAAAGACCAGGCTGCGAAAGTAAAGGAAGTTCAAATTCAGATACAAGATGACACTGTGGTTGTGGATAACTCTCTCAATATTCTTATCACTGAATTGGATATTCCCACAAAGGAGGCGCTTGATGATTCAAAGCGATTAGTAGGTAAATAAGAAGAAACCAATTTTATGACATGGGATTTTATCATTCCCTCTGAGAAGATATTTTGGATAATACTATATATATTAAAGATTATTAATAGGATACAAACAAGATGTACAAGAGAATGATTCAAATTGATACAAAAAAGTGCAGTTTGGGTGCATCAAAAAGAATGAAATCATATTCATATGAGGCTTAAATGAAATTAATATCAACATGAAGGAGAAAATTTAAACATGGGACATGATGGCCTTCCATTTTGATGGACTTCTCAAGGATGAACTAGACATGAAGGTCTCTATGATCCACTAGAGTTTTTATAGGGATGGGACATCTAGTAAGATCAAACATTATTTTAATGATTTTTTAACTTTCTATAATTCAAGTAAATATTATATTTCCCTCATTAGGTTTCACACTTTTTCCAAAAAATGTGATTAAATTAGAAAATATTAATTTTCAATACCTAATGAGAACACTCACCCTCTTGCAATCAAGTTTCCCAATAATCTGTGTGAAAATTTTCACAGCATCACTAAAAGGAACCCTAAACATATCTAATGGAATGATAATATTTATGTCTATTAGGTCCCATTAAACAATGATATTTATATTGATATCTCTTTAGTAAATATATATATCTGTTGGACAAAATAATTAACGAATTAATAATATATATTGTTTTTTTACAATGAAATGAATAATATTAATTAAAACAATACAATATCCCCTCGATAGTGGGGTGTACAACTACTCTATCAGAGGAGGTGCATCAGTTGGGTGGTTACCATCAGCATCAGGGGAAAATGATAGCTCACTAGAAGTATATGGTATAATGGGATCACTCAGATCCATTGAAGCTGACAGTAGTGGTTGGTTTCTTGGAGATGTTGATCAGATAGGATCCCAAAAACATTGTACTCAAAATTAATAAAATTCAAATGGTTCAGAATATATTAAATATATAAAATAATATAGAAGTAAAATATTTTTACCAAAAAGGAAAAAATAGAACAATATATATATTTATGAAATGATTATAAATGATAAATTATAATACAATTTCATACCAACTGATATATTTAATTATGTCCATATTTATTTTCTTTATTATTATCAATATCCAATATTATTAGTAATTAAATTTACTAATCACATTGATGTTCATTTTTTAATATTTCCAGGAAAAAACTTTTCAATTTTTTATGTTTGACGAGGTTCAATGTCATAAAGTAAAAATTGATCTTCTTCTCCTATATCATACAAGTTTCTATGATTTAATTGTACAACAACAATCCAACCTTAATGTATTTCATCATCCACATTGTAAAACATCATTTCTTGTGAAGTCAAAACAAATATACCATGCTCTACATACTCACTGGTATGAATCATGTGAGAGAAGTTTATAGAAGTAAAATGTAACAAATATTTCATTATATCCCTATCAATGTTGAACCACATTCATTTGACTATAATAACAAAAAATTAACATTGATAGTTTAATTAGATTATATAAATCAAATTCACAAATTATCCCACCACTATAATTGTAAATACACCAAAATATTTATTTTTCAAGTATTTTTTACAATAAATTTTATAAAACATGAAGCCATGAATATTGTAGGCATCAAATCTCTAAGCCTCTCATTAAGGTCCATTGTCTAAAAAATCAAATAACTTGATATTTCATCTTTATTATCAACATTCATTTTCACGAAAATAATCTATATGGTGTTACTTTTATCATGGAAAAAATAACAACATGTCAATAATATTATTATGTGTATATACTTATAGTATGGTAGAACTATACCACACACTCCTTACTAACAGATTTTGTTTCATCCAAATCATTTTGAGCTTGACCCCTTAGTCACCTATTTTTTTTGAAATTGAAATTCTTCAATAAATGGATATGCAATAAGACTATTGAGTAGGATATGTGTGTGTGTGTGTGTGTGCTTATATAACCATTAATTCACTTAATGTAAAATTTTCAGCCCTTCAAAATGGGCATCCAATAGATAGAAATATATATGACTATAATTCAAAACAATAATTAGTGGTTATGTCTTCAACACATCCAATATAATTGAATATAGCCTCAATATCATCCAAATAAAAATAACAGATGGTTATGATCTCTTCATCTACAAAACCTTCATGAATATAGATTTTCGGTTGAGCTTTATTAACCACTCATGAATTTAAATGACCTGTGTACCTGATGAAAAAAATAAGAATCATAATAAAAAAATTACTCAATTATTATAAAAAATTTAATTTCACAATAAAAATAAAAAAAAATTATCAATGAACATCTCAATTTTGATGGTTCTAGGTGTAACCAAAGCCTGGTTGGGCCAACACCCAACATCGATTTTTACCATGATCAATGATTATTCCGGGATCCATATGACGATTAATTCTAGTCCCCAAAAAATAGAAACAAGGACTTATATAAAGAAAGAAGAGCCCCAAAACAAATAGACATTATCTTGTAGATTGTGTTTAAAATTATGTTAATTAATTTCAAAAAGAAAATAATACTTGGATCATCGGTATTTCCATCATTGGTGATGTTGATCATCCATAATGACCCGTCCATATTATCTTTTGGCGCTTGAATGGATCCAAAAATTGAACCCCTCTAGCGGTGATCCACATGTGCTCCAATGGACACTGATGGATACCGCTAATTGTCATGGTGCTAGCGCAATGATGTGAGTGTCTAGTGTTAGTCGTTCTTGATCAGTTGTTCTTTCACCTTGAAGAACGTCTCTCATTCTTAAGAGGGTCAGGAAGAGGATTTGATAGAGAAATTATTTAACTCAACAATTCTCAATTCACTAGGTGTGCGGTTCAGTACATGGTACAATAGACATATGATTCTATTTATTGACATGGGGCTTCAATTAAAAAATTTAATTGTGTAAGAGAAATAAAATACATTAAAATTTTCAAGAATATCCATGATAATAATAATAATAATAATAATTCGTCATTATTTATGCAGCACCAACTTGCACATAATGGGATTATAAATAAAATTTCGCATCAAAAAATATAATTAGAATTATTTTAATTTATGGGAACTAGTTGAATAATTATTTATCCTCTTGAAAATAATTAATTTACTACTGGACCAGACTTGGTCTTTTCAAACTCTACATCCATTTATTGATCACCCAAATAAATAATTAAACAATTCATTCTCTTAAATAAATAATATATTTACAAACTACAAAATTAATATTTATTAAATGTTCAATAAAATAAATATATATATTTTACCCATCATCTGATAAATAAATATTTATTTAATTTATGAAATCATTTTACCTTGATCATAATTATTCAATTGTTTTGAGATTAATATTATTAATTTAATTTAGAAATAATTAAACCGAGTCCATTAGAAACACTTACTATTTAACCATCTGGAATTCCTTCCCGTTGGCAGTATGATGGATTTCCAAAATCCAAAAGTAATTTCTAGCAATGGGTCAAATCACCCAAGAGAAATTACTTAAATTCACAAGAATGGAATCCACATATGCATTCTCACTGTACAATATAAATTCTTTTTCTGAAAGATATCATCAAGTAGGTTTCTTCATAGTTAAATCATCTCTTATTCTTGATATGTCATTCTTTGAATACCTAAAATAAACTTTTCTTTACTACATGGCCATGGAATTTCCCGTGACAGTTCAATTTTGATCAATGGTCAGAGATATCAACTTCCATAAATGGAAGAGACAAGTCCATCCTAAACTTATCCATTAATAACATACCACTCAGGTCGCACCCCACGTACCTTACTTCCCACCAACTGATTATGTAAAAGTTTTCATCTGTAAAAAAAGTGCGCGAGTCATGATAGGTATTAATGATAAACATAAAGTCAAAGGATCGTTACACATTCTCTTAGATGGAAATATCTGATGACACCAGAACAGGTTGAATTCCTACCGGGGGTCTATTCTCATAATCTCCTTTCTGGAAGATTACTAAGTGAGAACATCATGAGAGGAAGTCTAATCTTCCTACAGGTACTCACAACAGACATTATGCATTCTATGTGTCCCATCATAGTATGTCATCCAACTGTAGAACTATATTTAAGAATATTGTTATATAATTTCAAGGTTCTCATCATTTCGGGGGACTACCATGACTTTATCAATGCAAAAAATACTATAAGATATTATTATATAATTGTCATGTTGAACAATGAACAATATATAATAAGATGTTTATTATTTAAATAAATTAAATATCCATGTAATAAAATCTCAACCAGTTGGTTCCAGAAAACCAACTCTTACAGACTCCCACATGGACTAGAGCCAACTTCTTATGCCTTTATGTCCGTTAGACCTCACATAGTGATCATGCTTCTACTGAGTCAAGGATTCATTCAATGGGTCCGCCACATTATCTTATGTAGAAATACATCTCACTATAAATTCAAAAATTTGAGAAAAATAACTCAAGAGATGACACTTCTTAAGAATGTGCTTTGTCCGCTGATGTGAACTTTTATCCTTTGTGTTAGCCACTATTGCAGTTTTATCATAATACAGTGTTATATGATCTTTAATACTAGGTATCACATCCATCTGCTGGATGAATCTTCACATAAAAAATACTTTTTAAATGCCTCATAATTTGTGATAAACTCAGACTCTATTGTAGAGCCTGCAACCACACTCTACTTTGAGATCTTCCAGCTCACTGAACCTCTATTCAAAGTGAATATGTATCCCATTTGGGACTTCATGTCATCATGATCAGTCCAAAAACTAGTATCTGCATATCCTCTAAGGACTAGTTCCTCATATCTTTCATAAACTAGGAACATATCCTTCTTACACCTCAAATACTTTAGGACAGTCTTTACTTCCATCCAATTGTGGTGACATGGGTCATCTTGATATTTTCACACCACGCTCAATGCATATGAAACATATTGCCTAGTACCTAGCATTTTATACATGAATGACCTAGTTACTGATGTGTATGGAGATTTTTACATTATTTTTCTTTCCTCATGTGTTTGAGGAAAAATTTTCTTGGAATGATGAATGCTTGGTGATTCTGGAAACAATCCCCTCTATGATTCATCCATTCTGAATCTCTCCAATATCTTATCAATGTGTGTACTTTGACTTAGGCCCGTCAATCTGTTGTATTAATCACAATGGATCTTTATCCCAAGAATATATTTTTCCTCTACCATGTCCTTAATGTAGAAGAATTGATTCACCCATGCCTTAACAGACTGTAAGACTTGTATCACGTTTCCAATAAGTAATATGTTATCTCTTATACGATTAAGAAATTATTTGCACTCCCACTAAATAGTTTGTAGACACAAGGCTCACATTCATTCTTGATAAAACCAAATTTCATTATCACTTCATCAAGAAGAGTGTTACAAGACATTGATGCTTTCTTTAATCTATAAATGGATTTGTACAATATTCATACCTTATCGGAATCCTTTGGAGTCACAAACCCTTCAGGTTGTGTCAGGTAGACATCATCCTGAAGTATCCCGTTAAAGAAGGCTGTTTTGACATCCATTTTTCAAATCTCATAGTCATAGTAAGAGGTAATATCCAATTGAATTCTAAGGGATTTCATCATTTCAACTGGTGAAAATGTTTGTTCATAGTCAATGCCTTGATGTTGTTTGGACCATTTTGCATCTATTTGTGCCTTATAGGTATTTACATGTCCATCTATGTCCAGTTTCTTCTTGAATACCCATTTTAATCCAATTGTATTTACATAAACTAGAGGATCTACAAAATTTTAGACATGATTTTTTACATAAAATCCATTTCATAATTCATGGATTATTTACACTTGGAAATATTTGTGCCACTTAATTCCTCCTTGTAGGTTAGAAGATCATTATTATCAACTAATAATGAGTCACCATCCTCAATAACTAGAAAATCGTACCGTTCAGGTTCTCTAACCTCTCTTGTACTCGTACGCAGTTCTTGTGTCTCTAGAATAGTTCTTCCTTCCATAGGGCTTTGGGGAATCTATTCTTGCACAAAATCATGTGTACCTTGAGCCTCGTCTTCTTCAAATTCTATCTCGCCCACTCTATCTCTTTTGGAGATGTGTTCCCTCTCAAGTAATATGGTGTGTCTTCCCACTAAAACATTTTTTTCTAAGGGTTTTTATAGTTAATATCCCCCTGTTTCCATATTGTATTATATAAAGGTACACTTTTCCTCGGGGTGAATTTTTTTACCTTACTAGGCCATAACAAATGCATCCCTTCCCCACACATGTAAATTCGATAATATGGCTATCTTTCCACTCCAGAACTCATATGGAATACCACTTATCGATTTAGTTGGTACAGGGTTTAGTATGTGAACTATGGTTTTTAATGAATATCTCAAAAATTATAATAGAAGAATCTCTTGACTCATCATTTATCTCACCATGTCTAACATGATATGGTTCCTCCTTACGCTCACATGATTCCACTAGGGCATGTATGGTCTAGGATATTGGATAGGATCTCAAACTCTTATAAGTAATCAATGAATTCTTTATTAAGATAATCTCCATGTAGGACTGAGAAGACTTTCTTAATATTCATACCAAGATGGCTCTCAACTTCACTCTTTTATTTTTTGAACTTATCAAATGAATCCAACTTATACCTCATTATGTAGATATTTCCATATCTAATAAAATAATCAGTAAAACTTATGAAGTATGAGTACCCTATCATTGTTTCAATTAGAAATGTTCCACACACATTAGTATGAACCAATTGAAGAAGTTATTTATCCCTTTCACCTTTCTCAATAAATGGGCCTTTGTTCATTTTTCCTTGTAAACATGAATGACATATGCCAAGTGGTTTTAGTTCGAAAGAATCTAAATATCTATCTTAATGTAACTTTGTCACGTGTTTCTCATTTACATGACCAAGCCGGTGATGCCAAAGTTGGGTGTGGTATGAGTCATGTAAAGTATCCTTGTTATTTATTGACATTACATGGTTTCTGTAATCAAACACTTAAAGGAAATTGTATAAGTGTGCCCTACCTACACAAATGCTATCTTAGAAAAATAAGTAAAATTAATTTATAAACATGAAAAAAATACATATGTATCTAATATGGACATAAAAATAATTTTTTTAGTAACATTTGACACATAATAACAATCCATTGACTCAAAGATCATCCCAGTTGGCAACATGAGGTGGTAGTCCCCGACAACTAAAACACCAAGTTTAGCTCTATTGGCTGCTTGTAGATATATCTCCCCTAGCTCAATCTTCCTGAATCCAAATCGTTCCTGTATATGGATACATATGTTAGAACCAAAATCTGTATCTAATACCCAATTTGTAAAAACATATTGATTTCATTTGAAAACAAATTCACCTGAAGCTTCCTCATACTTCTTAGGATGGGTGTAGTTCTTCTTTCAATATCCCTTCTTGAAACATGGGAGACAAACCACCTCTTATTCCCTAACCTCCCCTTTGATCTCTCTTTTCTTGGAAGGTCGTGAAGAAGCTTTGTGATTACAACTCTTTGCCTTCCCATTACTATTATTCACCATAAGGAGAAAATTATTTTCATGCTTCATATATTATCCACTTAGGGAATGAAGATAAGAAAATCATAAATAGACTTCTCAATGTTGTTCATATTGAAATTGAAAACAATGTTATAGATTCTCTGAGGGAGTGATGCAAGAATGATATTGGTTCCCCATTATTCAGGGAGTTTAAAACCTAAAACCTCAAGGCAATCAATCTAGCCAATGATCTTGACTACATGAGGCCTAGTTGGGGAACCTTCTCCATGTTTACACTAAAATGGTGCCTCAGAGATATTAAAACATTCATGTCTTTCTCTCTCCTGGTAAATACCACGATGATGATCAAGCATGCTATAAGCATCCATGTATTCGTGAGACTTCATGTGCTCACTTTACATTGTTGATATAATGAAACATTTAATGTCGACTGCATCATTCATATATTTCTCATAAAAAAAATCCTCATCACTTGCCACTTTGGAAGGCAGATCAGGTAAGGCTAACTCCAGTATAAAAGACATACATTCATGGAAGAGTATAACCCAAAGGCATCTAACCGGTTCCATGAAGTTACTGCCGGTGAGGATGTTGTATTTATCATTAATTGATTGTAGGGATAGTGTGGTTGACGAGCATGTCATTTTTTTCTAAAATTACAATATATTATCAATTGTAATTTATTGATTATATTTTATGAGAAATAATAAATTTTATTAAGTCTCCCACTATGATATCAAGTCTTAATGGCCATCACCATTGAATTCGTATTTTTCATTTTCCATGACATTATAGAGGCAAGGACCCATATTACCCTTCGCATAACCCCAATAACGGTTGGTAAATCTATTAGAAGGTATTTTGGTAGGAAGGCCTTTGCGAATTGTGGGCGTGTAGCTCCTTGATCTGTTGAGTGGACTCCCCAATCCTGAAATCATCAGTTTTGATTTCTTATATTCTTGCCTCCAATATTACACCAAGTCCAACAAGGGATACTCCTATTGATGTAATATGTTAGGTCAACTTGGAAACATTCATAAGGGATTCCTATATTAAATTATGTGTCCAAAAAATGGTTTGTCCAAAACATAATTTTGATGATTTTTTCATTAATCAAGTAACAGAAGTCTTGGTCTGACAGAATATTTTATTCGAGGGGTTCTTATCTCTTATGTGATAATTGATTATTATCATTATTACATTCTTTTTAATTTTATGTGTAACTTACATAAGTGGTTAACAATGTCTTGATAATATTTACTCATATGTCTGGTTTATTCTATTTTCCTCTTGCATTATTATTTAATTCATTAATTATGTGATCGTGACAATACATCCATAATTATTAACCCTGCAACTGAATGAAATAAAATAAAATATAGGGCATGATCAAGAGATTTTCTAACAGTTATATTGTCTTGATGTTGATAAAATAACCCTGTCCTAGGGGAGAAACATCTTGAACCATTTGGGTTTGTGTTCACAACATTCCACATGTCCAACTCTGTATCTCCTTGGATTGGTTTCTTCTCGAATCTGGCTTGAACTGCCTCTAATATCTTGAGATTTCCATCCATTACATAATCATTTTTTAAGTCACATGCTGGTGAGGAAAAAAATGTGGTTTACATAAAAATACAATGCAAACCAATGGCCTACATGTTAATAAGGAGATGGCTCGCATGCCAAAAAATTTAATTTAAATAAATAAATTAAAAGAAACCATCCACATAAAAAGCTCGTGTTCTAGATCATTTTCATCCATACATGAAACGATATTTACACATAAATAAATCTAGTATTAAATTTTTTATTCGTTCTTGTTTAAGATAAATCACACCCAAATAAATTAATTACCATATTTAATTAATCAATACTTTTATCTTAAAACCTTTTCTGAATTTCCTTGAGATTCTCATCCATCATATTTTTAAATAAATAAATTATTTAAAAATTATCATTTACGTAACATGTACCTTCGAGGAATCCCGGTGAATTCATATTCATAAATACACATTGAGAATAAATGAGCATTACCCAGATGTTAAATTAAACACACATATATATAAAAAACCTATCACATGGTGTGCCTATGGTTTACACCTACACGATGGGACACATATCAAGGGTTTGTATAATATAATAATAAATTTTAATAAATCTATGTAATTTTGATGAGTACATGGTGTGTATCTCCAACTACATGGTTTATACTATTTGTCATCGTCCATCCGAAGTACACGCCCGAGTAAACAATGTGTGAGTGTACATTGGAAATCATCAAAGTACACAGCTTGTCCAGTGGGCCATACAATATGTAGTTCCTTGTTACATGGTCTCCTTCTAGGCATGACGTGTATGGGGTACATGGTCTAACCCTAACCCTAAGGGACTACACATCGTGTCTAGTGGGCCACATGGTGTGTAATCGAGAAAATGTGTTCCACCTGTCCTAGGTCAAGACACAGAGTAATTAAGACATAGATTAACTAAAATGACACGGCTTGGTTTGGGGGACTATACCTAGTGCATTGATCCTTGGTTACATGGAATGTAATGCCGAATACACGTTTTTTGTTTTGGTGTTGTAAGTCCCAGAACCATTGGTACCTCTAGATGATATTCTTTGTATTATTTTATTCAAAAGAAAAAGAAATTATTGTTTTTGAAATGTGGACGAGAAATAAAATAGAAGGAACATATTCCGAGATTCAGATTTGCAGAACGATTAACCTGAATTGAAACTACTAAATTATTAAGTGTGTAAACCATCAAACAAATATTTAAATATTTATTAACTTTGATGTAACTGCTCCGATACAATAGGAAGGTTCTGGGCATGGTAGAAGAGTGTTTGGGCCGGCACCCAACATTTATTTTTACCATGATCAGTGATAAGTCTAAGATCAATATAATGATTAACGCTAGTCTCTATGTAATTGAATCAATCATTTACAAAAAGAAGGATGTGGCACGAAACCTTTATATAGGATCTTGAACATCGTATTTATAATTAATTTAATTAATTTCATAAAGAAAATAATATCTGAATCTTTGGTATTTTTTTCGTTGATGATGTTCATCATCCGAAATGATCATTACGGATTATCTTGTTGCGCTTTCACAGATCCAAACTAGAAAACCTCTTGTATTGATCCACACGTTCTTTGATGTCCTATGATCGAAACCGCTCGTTCTCTGGGGTGCTAGCATGGCGAAGCGAGTGTCTTGTGTCAGTTTTTCTTGATCACATGTTATTTGACCTTGAAGAAAATCTCCCATTATTGAGTGGGGATTGA
This sequence comes from Viscum album, assembly GCA_963277665.1. Taxonomy (NCBI): domain Eukaryota; kingdom Viridiplantae; phylum Streptophyta; class Magnoliopsida; order Santalales; family Viscaceae; genus Viscum; species Viscum album. Next base: position 1,115,595,303 of record OY728129.1, read on the forward strand.
ATAGTATATTGAGAGAGAATTTGTTTATCTCAAAAATTCTCAATTCACTGGGTGAGCGATTTAGTACATGGCACAATAGTAGTATGTGTCTATTTATTGAAATGGGGATTCTACTAAAATATTTAGTTTCATAACATAAATTAAATACATTAAAAACCTTAGAGAAATCCCATTATATTAATAATAATACCACATCATTATTTTTGGTGGCCCAACATGCACGAAATAGAATTAAAAAAAATATTCCACATCACATAATAATAGTAGCGTTATTTTAATATGTTCCAACTAGTTAAAAATTATTTACCATCTTACAAATAATTATTTTACTATAGGACAAAACATGGCCCTCTCTAACTCCACTTCCCTTTATAGAACCGACACACAAATAAATAAATAATTTATTTTCATAAATAAATATTTTATTTAAAAACTAGTAAACAATTATTTACTAAATGATCACTAAAAAAAGAAATATATTTTACAATCAATCCGGTGAATAAATAATTATTTAATTTATGCAATAATTTTAACATGAATAAAATTATTCAATTGAAATGAAATAATATTTATTAATGAAATTCAAATAGAATGTAACTAAGACCACCAAAAACAGCTAGTGTGTGATCCTCTAGGATTATATCTCGTTGACATTAAGCGATCTTGCCTAAAGACCAAGAGCAGTATCTAGAAATTGGTCATGTCAGCCCAGTGAAATAACTTAATGTCACAACAACAACTTCCACATATGAATGATCACTGTGTAATATAATCTAGTTGTCTCATTATATCATCAAGCATGTCTTAGGATAGTGTCAACAACTTTTATGACTATTATGTCTTTCCTTGACTACCTAAAATAAACTCATCATTACACCATGTCCATGGAACTTTGTGTGATGGTTCTATTGAAATCAAAGGGCCAGGATATAAAATTCCATAAATGGAAGGGAAAAATCCTTAATCAAATTATCCTTTAATAACATGACACATGTGATGCACCAAACGTACCCTACATCTCACCAACTATCTGTGTAATGGTTTTCGTCAGTAAATCAATGGGCATGACTCATAAAATTTATTAATGATAATATTAATGTCTGAGGACCATTACACATGTTCGTATAAAAAATATCCAATGACACCAAAACACGCCTAATTCCTACTATTGGGTCTCCTCTCATAATCCCCTATCATGGAGATTACCAAGTGCAAAATTCATGAGAGGATGTGTAATCTTCTTTTGAGTACTCACACCTGATGGTCTTCCTACTATGTGTCCCATAATAGCATGTCATCCAACTATACAACTATATTAAAAAATATTGTTATAGCATTTCAAGGTTCACATCATATTGGGGAAATTCCATTACTTTATCAATGAAACAAATACTCTAGGACATTATTATATCATAGTCAAGTAGAACAATGATGAATATGTAATAAGATGATTATTATTTAAATACATTAAACATTCATGTAATCAAAGTGAACCCAGTTGGTTCTAGGACACGAAATCTTACCAATTAGATACTTTCATCATTAGTGTAATGGTTCCCCATGTTTAGAATTTTCAACCAAATTAATAGTCAAATGAATCCTAACTATAAATAATCTAGGGGGAAATAACATATCCAATTAAAAAGTCTCAAAAATTATTTCATGATATTTATCCATGCTCAGATAGATTTATATTTTTTCCACAATTCACTATGAAAAAGGTACACCACTCAACTAGAACTGCATTTAATTTTTTAGGAACCATATTTCTCAATGCCAATGATAACAATTTATCCTCCTTAGTATGTGAGTCATCAATTTTCTTTCTATGTAACATTCATAGATTTATTTGAACAAACCTTGAATTTTTTATTGAATATCCATATAGTAGTATTACATTCTTCAATTTTTTTTAGGAATGTGTCTTTCTCATGATTTTTTATTTCAAAATCAGGTGAATGATACTTGTCGTTATCATTTTACAAAAAAAATATTTATTTTCATTGATTCTAAATCCTTACAACCCTTAAAAAAATCCTTCGATTTACCGCACTCATTAAGAAATATAAAAATTACATTGTCAAAAACGTTGTTCTGAATATGCATTGCCTTAAGATTTTGATGTATCAAATTAACTACCAATAAGGTAGTTTAGAAAATACTCTTGTTTTCTTCCACTATTATGTTTCAACTACTTGGGATATTATACCACATACCCTCTTCCTACATTCCTATAACTAATACATTTTACAAAATATATAGTTACATTCATTATTTACCCATGATTTCTGATCTAGATAATAACTTCAATAGATTTCTCAATTCAATATGCATATTCAGTTTTGTCTTGTTAAAACTGATATTATGAGAAGAATTAAGAATTTTATGAAGAAACATAAAAAACCATTTTCAACTATGAGGTAATTGTTGAGGATTAAAATCAAAATTAAATAAATATAAATCCCATACTAGCATGAGTTTCTAAACAATTATGTTTCATAGTCAAAGAAGGTTAAACATTTTTCACATTAATTTAGAATTTATTTTGAATAATTTTATCATTGAAGCATCATATTTTGTGACACCATCATATAAAAATTCTCAAAATTCAGTGATTATTGGTTGAAGGTACACATAAATTTCATTTCTAGCCATTTTATTCCAAGAATAATCATAAAAATAATGAAATAAGAATTCTTCATACACATATATGGAAGAATTTTATAGGGGATCAAAACAACTATCCAATTTTTATAATATGTATTTAAAGTAGAAAAAGGATTAAAACCATAAAAATCCAATCCTGAATGTATAAAATTAGTATTTAATGAATCAAAAACTATCCATGATGTCATATTATTTAGATGTCACATCAAGACATTATTATTACTATTCTGATAATTCCATATAATGTTGCATGCAGACTTAAATGACCTGAATAATCTTCTCAAGAATTATTTCAGAGTAAAATAACACAATACCTTTTCAAGAGTTTTCTTATTCTATTTCTTCATATGGTTGCATTGATTTATGCTCTCATTGTTTTTCATATAATTCCATCCCTTTGTATGGAATCTGATGAATTCATCATTATCAGGATATTGTCCCTATTAAATCATTAAATCATTAGGTAATTCAGGTATATTTTCATAATCAACCCCAAGTTTTTTGAAATCTTTTTTCATCATAGTTAATGATGCAGAGATCATAGCTTCACTAAATGAATCATGAAGAAACAATAAAATCATGGAGATATATTTTTTAGTAATTTCACAGAGACACTTGGTATGATACATATTAAGTAGAAAAGACAACATTGAATACTTAGAAAATCCTTCATAAAATTCTTGTTTCCCATTTTCGACTAATTCATAAAACTAATATTTTTATCACTATTTTTATGAGAATGATTAGCCTAATCAATATAAACTGAATGTTCTTTAGATCTCGTAAAATCATCAACATTGTATCCTACAAATCCAAATGCATCATTAATAAAATTCCAAACTAGATTCTCCTCTTGGGGGTCACTTTTTGTTTCATTGATAGGATTTTCATGGTTTTAACTTTCTATAACATTCGATTCACCCTGAAAATTATAACATACATTTCAAGAAAGAAACTTTTTCAATACCATATGATCATATACATCATTTCTATACAACAAATTCATGAATTTAAAATTAAAAAACATATATTTAATTCAACCATCCATTGGTCATTTTTTAATTGCGTAATATAAAAAGTAATCCAAGCCCTTGGCATACCGATATGTATTTTGAGGAAAATTAATTAAAATATTAACCATAGGTATTGAATTTTCACTCGTCACCTTCTACATTATGATATAAAGATATAATTGTTTATTAAAACATGTAAAATAAAAATTAAACATCACCCAACATAATCATTGTCCATGGTAGGGTCTTGATTCAACATAACAAAAATTGAACATAAAAAATGAATCAATCCACCATTAAAAAAACAAAATAAATGAATAATTATTACCCCAAAAAATAATATGGTGAGATATCGTGGAATATGTTCACAGAGGTGAGGAGATATTTTACTATGATATTTATCATACAATTATTAGTCCATAATAATTTATTAAAATATTTATTCTATTAAAATATGTAAAACTTTTTTTCTTCTCATATTATCAATTTTTATTTTATATTGTAGAACCATTTCTAACTCCATGAATATCTCTTTATTCGATAAGTATGAAATTTATGATTTGTTATATCTCAAAAAAATAATATGGAATTATGATATTTGGTTCATTTATTTCTATATCGGGCCAATCCTTTCATGAAATTATGGTTTTATGTCATTTTTTGAATCGATTTGAGAAACAATACTCAACATGAAGACATAAGCTAATACAAAACACTTCATGTAATCAAATTCAATGTAGCTTGTAATATGAATTATAAATTTTAATCATGATTAATATTATTTTTCACTTAATATTTTAATCATTATAATACCACATTAAAAAATGAGAGGAGAACATGAAATTACTTTTTTCTTGTGTTCTCATACCATAGTATCAATGATTGGGTTCGTTGAATAAAAACCCTACTAAGAAACATTTAAACCCAATATTAGCGCCAAGAAAATCCACAATGGACGTTTTGGAGGGACTCAATTGAAATGTTATCAATTTAAAATAATTTAAACGATTATTAAATAGGGAGGAGACACAAAACCGAAATATTGGACAACCTATTGATGAAAATATAAAATCATAAAGTCTTACACTGCACACTGGAAAAATTATTGGAACTTCTATCATGGAACATATATTAAATAATTAATCATAAAAATTTAAAACATATTATTTCCAATTAAAAAATAAGAATAATTACATAAAGGAACATTGAGGTGCGTCTACCCTCCCAAACTATGAAGAACTGTCAGTAGAAGGTCTGCAATGTAATCTCGACGTCAACCTAGGAAAAAAATACCAAAAAACAAAAATCAACTTTCCAGATATATATTTCGATAATTTATTTAAAACCGATAGAAAAATATAATGTACAATCATAGCTTCAACGATTTTGGGGTCACAGTCACCAAGAAAAGGGGAAGGGGGCCTCCATTGGGGTCACCGCCAATGTGGAGGGGGTCACTGTGAGGTCCTCATCATGGAGAAGGACATGTTTATTTAATCAGGATTAGTGGGGGGATGAATGCTGGTTGGGGCAGGGGGTTTAGGCTCACATGGAACATCAAGGATTAGGGACGATCATTGTTGGGTATAAGGGGGTTCAGGGTCACGATGGTTGTCATTGGTAGCAATTAGGGCGTGGTCATATGGGGTTGATATCGAGAGCATAGGGAGAGGGTGAAGTGAATTGGTTTTGGGGGTGAGGGGGTTGAATTGTGTTGTTTTAGAAAATCTATTGGTGGCTTAAATAAAAGAAAAACTAAATTGAAAAAAATATAACTACAGTTATATTAATCCACTGCTATATTAAATATTATATTTAATACAATTTATTTACCTGTGGTAATTATAACCACCCCAATAAAACAACACAAAAACCATATTTTTTGTATTGATGATTTAGATCTCTTCACAGGCTTCGATTTGATATGTGATCGATCACAAAGAGAAACTTAAATAAAATGTTAGGTCCATGTGTGATCCACTCAGGTTTTCAATATATCATATACTATTCATTAATTTATTGTATTTTATAGGGAATCTAATTGTTATTAAATAACTGTTAATCAATAATAATTAGAAAATTATTAATTAATTTTTTTTTAAATTATTTTTAAACTATTTTTCTTAAAAAATTCATAAATTAAGTGTAAATTCATAATTAGTCTTCGAAAAATCACATTTAATAAAACATATTACACTTATATCAATTTAAAAATATTTTTATATTAAAATATGATTTTTAAGGATATTTGTTTATGAAGTATAGATTTTATCAGTTCTGACAAAAATGGTGATAAAATATTAATTTTATCATTACTGATGAAGGGTAGTTTTTATCAACACCCTTTTTAGCACTGATAAATAGTTCCCTTAATCAATTTATTTTTGTTATCACCAATATACAATTTGTTTTTGAAAAAATCTCTCAAGGAAACATTGATGATAATTTTTTAGGATTTTGTTTGTTGAAAAAAAGGTTTTGTTTGTTGACAAAGAGGGTTTCCATGGTTAGTTGTCGAGTTCCATGGATATTTTTGAAAACCTATATTGATAAAGAACCATGAAAAATGAATGTTCAATATTGAAGTTTTTATAAAAAAATATAAGGTGGAACCATTTTCAAATGTTTTCCAAATTTGTGGGCCTCAAAATTGGAAAAACGGGAAACATGTTTTATGGAAAGGATGTTGCGCACAAGATTGAAGGTGGTTTGGAAACATGTGTTCATGTCATGATTCGATATCAGAACATCAAAAAAATGGAAAAGGCGTGATGTTTTTGAAATATTTAGAAATGTGCGCAAAAGATGAGGTTACATGAAAGAAACTTGCATTCCCAATGTGATGTCAAATGGGGTTTTTTGAGCTCGATAAGGATCATGCATGACCCGTTGAATTTTCTATGCTGGGTTTGAAGACACCCCTAAATAATAGGTTAACCCCCCATTGAAAGAAACTCATAAATTCAAGAGAATCTGAGCTCCGTATGGGGTATGAATTTTATGAAAAGGGAGTTTCATGAATGATTTTTATTTGTGTGTAAGCTAAGAAAGTTTCTCATGGGATTTGAGTTTCACGTAAGAATAAAGTTTCAAGTAAGGGGTGTTTCACGACAAAATGTGTAATCTTGCATGGAAGTCATTAATGATTCACACAAGACAAAATATGTTTTTTCATTGCAGATTTGATGTTACCTAGTAATACTGCGGTAAATTTGTATTCATCAGTGTATGAAAGAGGGAAAAAAATAGATCATCTAAATACAAAGGAGGATTAATTCATTATAGATAATGACAGGACCTACAAGTATATAAACAGAGATTGGGTCTTCTAATGAATCATTGATCACACATCAGTTGATAGAGTAGTGAGATTTCAAATTGTGATTGGTTGTAAACTTGGAGGGATAGTGAGTCCACTCCGAACATGTAATAGAAAGTGTTCTTATTGTTGATTTGGTAGATCGAAACATTGTAGATGTATGCACCATGGATGTAGCCTAGTGAGGGTGAAACAAGTAAAATTGTTGTTTCTTATGCAAGCTTTAAGATTTGTTTATACTATGCAATGTGAAGGAGAGAGAAGAGACTTTTGTCTAATAATGAATCATGGTAAAAAAGGGGTAGTTTTATTAATCCATCATACCCTGATTCATCCCACTCTCCGGGTATCTAGACTAGTGAACCTAACAATTTGTATCAAATGGAAAAAGATAATATTAGTGATTCTCTCCCAATGGATGTCATCAATCACAAATGGATTCTGTTCTTCGACGGGAATAATTTTATGTTGCGGAAGAATTATATTCAACTCTACTTATGATCATTAAAAATGAACGTGTTTACATTAGTAATGCATGGTATCTTAATAGACATCAATAGCAGAGCTTAATTGGAAGCTGAAAGAATGGAATTGGATGCTGACACCAAGGGAATCAATACCTTAGGGGGATCCCTATCCAATTCTATCTATACGCAGGGGATGTATTAAAAAACATCACATTCCATGTGGGAAAAGATATTAAACATATATGAAGGAGAATCATAGGTTTGATATGAAATGATGGAAGTTATTTGGAAAAAATATAAAGATCTAAGAAAGAACATAAAATGATCATGTTGATGCATTCTTTGATATGGTAATTTTTGTACTGAATAAAATGTGTGGTCTTGGAGTATTCATTAGATACATAATGATTGTTAATTGTTTATTAAGGAAACTTCCACCTTGGTTCAATCCAAATGTTTTAGTATTAGAAGATAAATATCCAAAGGAGCTGACACTAGATAACACAAATAGTACCTTATTATCATATGAAATGAGAAATGATGATAACGGTGTTGTGGAAAAGGGGAAATCTAAAGAGGTGTCATTCATGGCCATAAATAATCTCACCATTGAATATTTTTAGGAAGAAGAAGAGACATGAGAGGTAATGTAATCCCTTTCCTCATATCATCAAAGTGGAAAAGTAATGTTGAAGGGAAAACATCTAGTAGTGTGTGTTCGATGAGGAAAGGTTGGTCATTTTTTGGAAAGATGACCTGAAACGTTCCATAAAGATGATGAAGATGAAGTTGAAATCCCCAAAGGAAGCCTTCGCCCATTATGAAATTCAAGAAATAGTTCAATGGAAACCCCTTTAGCAAAAATAATCTTCTTCCATAAGAATATGATAGTTCCAATGAATATGAGGTTAAAGAGGTTTAATAGATAGAGAACTGCAAATAATGTGAAGAGATTGCTATGGTGAATGTCATAAGAAGTACCCATAAAAGGGAAGAGAGTGAAAATGATGATGAATAATTCTAATGAAGACTATATATGGAAGTTTAATTAGAAACATCACTTGAAAAATATATTCTTGTGGAGCCCAAATGATGAAATCCAACAATGTGGTTCTTGATGCCAAAATATATATGCAGTATTAGGTAGAAGAGAAGTCTGTGTAGATAAAAAAATTTGAAAAACCTAAGTCATCAATGCTAGAGAGATTAGAGAAGGATGTTGAGCTCAATTTGAAAATTTAGGAAAAACATTAAAATCAATAATTTGAATAACATTATAAGGGATCAGGCCCAATGTATCTAATATTGTGATGTGGAAGTTGTCAGTCTACGAAAAAATAGTAAGGACTAAGAAAAACTCTTGACTCGAAATGAAACATTAGAAAAATGGACCACTTAGAAGGTATAAATTCTAGAAGTGGAATATAAAGGTCTAGAAAAAAATAAAGCAAATAAGTATGAATAATGTGGTCATTATGGGTCTTGATCATAAACAGAAAGTAACTATGGTTGACGTTAAACCACATGCACACGCTCTGATATTGAATATTGATTTGGGAAAGAAGTAGAATCATAAGATTCAAAGGACCCAAGGAATAACCATTGGTGTAGAAGTGACACATTGGAATGCACCTCACATTAGGTTTTATTGATGTGGAAATAAGGTACATTCACAAAATGTGTGTTCCATAGACAAATGATACATAAGTTAATAAAAACTGTAGGGGAATCTGAATAGAGAATATTAATCTAGATCGTATATAGGGGGACATTGATTCTAGTGCATAATATTTTGACACATGGTTAGATTTTGTGTATTAATAGTGCATTGGAATGTGCCAATGAATAACCCAAGTGGTTGCATGAAACAAATTATAGAACAAACAAGTGAACTAAAAATGAAAAATCATTTTTTAGACCTATTGTATAAATTGGGTCCCTCATACTTTGAGGAATCCTTGGAATTACAATCTATTAGGAGTATGAAGTCAAAATAATGGATCAAGAAAAGGAGAGTTGAGAAGGAAGTTGTTGTAGAAATTTACCTTAAATAGTCAGGTCGTTCTGGTGTATGAATCCTCGAGATCAGTTTCACATCCCATATGATAGGGAATACAGATATTTTCTCAGTTATAATGTATGAAAAATAAAGAGTTTTCATGTTTGTAAATGATGTAATCCTAAAGATAATTGGATTTAGAATGTCATGGTTTGCAGGAAAAGAAATGAGATGGGTTGTTGTCTTGTTAGTAGAAGGTATCAGTCACAACATGCTTAGTGTCGGTCAACTATGTCACTCAAGGAATTCAATAAGATTTAATAAAAAGATATTTTTCTTTAAAGTATGATATTGTGTATTTTTTCTACATGGAAAAAGAACTATGTGAAATATGTACCTTGTATGTGGGGAAGAAGATATGTTCTTATTATCTAGAGAGGAAGAAATCATGTTGTGGAATAAAAAAGTTATTTAACAATGCCAACCATACATAAAATATTCGGTAAAGTGTGATGCATCTAGTTATCTCCCTAATCTATCACATGTTCCTACTAATATATGCGATGCATGTCAAAAAGGAAAGATAATCAGAAAGTCATACAAGGAAAATGAACAGGAGACAAAAAGCGTGTTTGAATTGGTCCATGATGATGTATGTTGACCTATTTCACCAAGATACATTGATGGAAAGAGATATTTCAATATTTTAATTGATTATTATTGTATAATGGCATGGGTATTTATCATTTCCCATAAGTCTGATGTGTTCAATTTCACAAAAGATTACCAGAAAAAATAAAAAATGATGAATAGGTAGAAACTTTTGAGGATTTGTAAAGACAACAGTACATAACTCAAAAATAGTCAAATGAAAAATTATCTTGAGAAACATATGATAAGGAATCATGTTTAATCAGTGAGAATTCCCAAACAGAATGGATTGGATGATATAAAAAAATGGGTCATCAACAACATGACCAGAATAATGCTTATTGAGAAAGGCCTACTTGGGAAATTATGGATGGAAGTACTTTTTGACATCAGCCCACATTTATACCAGGGCTATGTTATGTCCATATAAAGGAAATACTCTATATGAGATATGGTATTGAAATAATCCAACCATAAAATAATTTCAAATCCTTATAAGTAAGTGTTTTATTCACAATAATGAATATCACAGAAAATTTGAGTCATGTGGGGTTGAGGGGATATTATTTGGATACTCAGGGAAAATAAAAGAAAATAAATTATTTAACATGAGGCAAAGAAAAGTAGTTGATAATAATGATGTCACTATATTATATAATGAAGAGAATATTCATTGCCAAAATGAATAGTTTGCTGATGAAAATGAGGAGGAGGTAAGTAACATAGGGGAGTAGAAGTGGTATATTCTGATTCAGTAGAAGATACTTACGATGAGTATGAAGACTTCAACTCTGTATTTTAAATGAATCAAAATAATTGAGTTGAATTTTGTAGGTAAAATATCATTGGTGATCAGACAACAAATTTTCAAACAAAAAGAATTAATTCATTACAACAGACATATTTCTTATCTCTGGTAGGGAAAAAATGTTTTACCGATGGAGCTGTAGGTGAAAACATGGTCCAGTCTATGGATGAAGATCTAGACTAGATTGATGAAAATAAGATGTGATAGATTGTTTTGAGGCCAATTGATAAGAATTTCAGCATGACTAAATTGGTCTTTTTCAACAAGATGAATGAAGAAGACAAAGTGATTCAAAACAAATCACGACTAGTTGGAAAAACCTACTCTCAGTAGAGGGTATTGTTATTGATGAGGCGTTTTCTCCTATTGTAATGATAGAAACAATTAGATTATTCTTGACCAATGTATTGCAACGGAAGATCAAGGATTTCTAGATGTACATCATATCAACATTTTTAAATGGGCTTCTTAAAGATGAAGTTTATATTGAGTATCCAGATGGCTTTCTCATTCAAGAATATGAGAAGAATGTTTTTCAGTCGAATAAAGTGCTATATGGGATGAAACAAGAACCAAGAGAATGGTACTCGAGTGTTGATCAGTATTTGAAGAATCTTGGATTTCATCATGGGGTTGACTTCGATCTTCATTTCATTAACAATAGTAATCAAAGGATGATGGTGCTAGTTTATATCGATGACATAGTATTTTGCAGATTAGATGAAGATCTACGCAGATAGTTTCCCAAATTCATGAATGTTGACTTAGAAATGTTAATGATTGGTGGGATGAAAATTTTCCTTTTTTTAAAGGTGACACAAGGAAGGAATGACACTTTCGTTTCACAATCCAAATTTTCAAGGGAGGTTATAAGACGATTTGGAATGGATAATTAAAAGGATATGATGTCTCAAGTTGCAAATAAGATGAAATTAGAAAAATATAATGATGGAAAACCAGTTAATATCAAAGAATACAGGAAAATCATTGGAATCTTACTGTACTTGATGGTGACAAGACCTAATATTTTATTTTCCATATGACAAGAAAAATTTTATCAAAACAATACCAAGGAAACGAATATGCTTATTTTAAAAAATAATTATTATTTGGTATATCAAGGGAACATTGTAATTAAACGTGATGTATAATGACAATTTTCAGCTAGAGTATTTAGGATACATAGATATATATTTGGATGGTTCAACAGATAATAGGAAATCAACGTCAGTAGGTGATTTTTATCTTGGTGGATTGTGTATTTATTGGCTAAGCAAGAAACAAAATTTAATTACATTGACCACTATAGAAGATGAGTATATTACTGCCACTCAAGCATGCACACAATTATTTTGGATGAAGTATCAGCTTAATGATAAGGTAATTGAAGTGGAGTCTCTGATCGAAATACATTTTTTTAGGTAAATATATATCATTAAAAAAATCCAGTCCATCAATCATGTACAAATATCATTGAAATAAAATATACTGATAGGATGGATAAGTAGATAAATGGCTAGTGAAGTTATAGTATGTTCTTATAGAGCTACAAGTTGTCGATATTCTAAAAAATCCTTACCGAAATTTTCATTTGAGAGGCATTGGCTGTCTCTAGGATTTTAGTTGACTCCCCACACATGAAAAAGTTTGGACGTAGGATCCCCCCTCTCCCTGAGGTTTTATGTATTTTCCATTATGTAATTATATGTGTTTTTACCCTGTTTTATACTTAAAATGAGTGACATTTGGGTTTGTTGAAAAAGGTGGAGAAAATGTGTCTGTTCTAGGGGGAGAAAGTGTGGCCTTTTCACGAGAGAAAATTTCTTTGCCAAAGACATGGGGAAACGATAATGGGAGAGCAATGAGACATGGGTTGTTTTAAATCTGATGACTCATGAAGTGATCGATCAATGATTAGATATCACAGAAACTATGGTTTGTGAAGAAATAGTTAGGGTGGTGTTGGAATGGTTTCATAAATTGGTGTCACAAATGAATTGATTCATCGATGAACTTTTCACATAATTCTTGTTTATCACGCCAAGCATTGCTCATGTGGGATTCAAGTATAAGTTGATTAAATCATCAATCACTATATAAATCGCTTGAGGATAATGATAGTAGATGATGAAATAATATTTAAAGAGGTATCATTTTATGAATGAGTTTTCAACAAACCCAAATGGGGATATTGTTGGGGAATATTCTTCAAGGAAGCATTAAAGCATTTTTGGGTTGATTGTATTGGTTGAAAAAGAATTTGTTTTAAAAATATAGTTTTTGTGATGTGTTGTTTAGTTCCATAGATAAATTTGACAACATATATTAAAAAAACCATGATAATGAAATGTTAAATCTGGATGAAGTTCAAAAATAATAGATATAAGGAGGCACCATTATCTTTTGTTTTTTAAATTTTTGTGCCTCAAAATCTTAAAGTGGGGTGAAATGTTTTTGGAAAATTAAGTTGCGCGCAAGATAGAAGTTGTTTTAGAAACATGAATTCAAAGAATGTTTCAAGATCAAAATTTCGAAAAATGGAAAATACATGAGGTGCAAAAAATATTTGGAAATCTGTGTGAAATATGAGGTTACGAGAAAGAAACTTCTACACCTAATTAGTTTTCAAATGAGGATTTGTGCACTCGATGAGGATCTTTCAAAATAGTTAAAATCTTCCAAATAGGTCTAGAATATTCCTATAAATAAAAGGTGACCCCATAATTTGAATAAACTCAACACTTAAAGAGAATATGAGCTCTGCATCCTGTAATAATTTTAAGCAATGGGAGTGGCGCGAAAGATTTTGAGTTGTGTGAAATCCAAGAAAGTTTCATTTAAGATTTGTGTTGTGTGTAAGATTGAAGTTAAATGAAAGGGTTGTTTTGTGAAAAAAATGTATTCTTTCATGAAAGGTAATAAAGTTGCATACAAGACACAATTTTTATTTTGGGAATGATTTGAGGTTTCTTAGTAATACTACGGTAAAGTTCTATTCATCAATGGGGGAAAGTGGGACATCAAAAGAGTATCTATATACATTGTAGGATTCATTAATGAATGATAATGAAGGGACCTACAATTCTATAAACTATTAGTGCATTTTTTTTAAAGAAGTAGTAAGCACACTTCTATTGAGAGATCAGTGAGCATTCAAATTGTAATTGGATGTAAACCAGGAGGGACAATGAGTCCACTCCGAACTTGAAAACGACAGTTCACTTATAGTGGATTAGGTACATCATCACATTGATGGTGTATGATTCAGGGACATAGCTCAGTGAGGGTGAACCATGTAAAATTTCATTGTCTTTTGCATTCTTTAGGATATTTTTCATACTCTCTAATAGGAAGGAAAAGTAAAAGAGTTTTTTATGAAAACTAAACAATATAAAAATTGGGCAGTTGTTTTAATTTTTCATGCCCTGATTCACCCCCCACTCTTAGGGTATCTATCATAGTGAACATAAAATTCTATTTCTTAGTTTTTTTGTGCGGATAGAGGTTTCATTTACCAGTGCTAGCAAAAAACAATGGTAAAGGTGGCTTTTAATAGTGACTATTTTAAGAACTGATTAAATATACTATAAGGCCCCAGCCTTAATCCTTACTTAATATTGAATTAAATGAATAATTCACATTGAGGATCTTTTCAGGTTAAGAGTTTTAGAGAATTAGGACATAACTATTACATCTCAAAAGATTAAAAAGTAGTCTCTTCTACTAAATTTCCATAAAATGAAAACTCTTAAAAAGAAACATGTCTAGTTTCATGTTTTAGGTAGCATGACTTTCCCTTGATCCCATCCTTGACCCTATTCCATGCTAAGTCCTGTGAAAAACATTTCAAAAACTTGGGATGAGCATAAAAACTCAGTAAGGGATACACAAAGAATAAAAACTGTTAGTTTATCAAAATAAAAAGTAAACCATGTATAATTTATCAAGGTAATACTTTTCACCTTTATGAAGTAGTAAAAACTCTTCACTGAATAAAATATCATTACTTACCTTTTTGTAACCAAAGGATTACCATAAAACCCATATAAAGAACACATAACATGTATAAAGTTAACTTGGGACATAAACATACTTAAGTGTAATAACCATACGGTCGACTTCCACACATATCACTTAATGGAATAGCCATACGGCCAATTTCCATACATACTTAATGGAATAGCCATACGACCGACTTCCATACCCAATGCATTGGAGGTTATAACGTAACCACCCATCCTGGTATTCACGGCACCACCCGTCATATGGTTTATAACGTAACCACCCGTTAAAATGTCCAAGTACCAGTATAAAATCATAAAACATAAAACCAATATAAAGGAATGATAACATTTCCACATTTCAATCACAATATATCATAAATATATTGACATAATAGAATCCTTTTTCAAAACCATTTTCCATACCAAAATACATAAAAGAGTATATTGTATTTATTTTATTCTAAAAACATTACGGCTTGTTGAGAAAGGCATAGATCAAATAATACTCGCGGCGGCGGAAAAGGTCATTGTCACCGCGTACGTTAAAAAAACATTCGTTTTTGTCGTTTAGTAAAACGCTTTGTAGAAAAAGATTTCTTTTGTATAAAAGTAAAAGTCAAAGGAGTTTATACACCGTATAGAAGAAAGTTGTGTATAAAACGAAATATGCCTCAATGAAAGGAGATTGAGATGAAGTCCCTTACCTCGGGTCCGACTTGACTCGATCGTTCTTTAACGTCCTGAATAATAAACTTGAGTTAATTTATACTTGATTAAGAACCTTTTTAAAGTTCATTATTCTTTTTATATCACTTATTGCCATGTTATAAACATTATGTAACCATTTAAGATAATAATATTTGTTTTGTTAATATTTGGTTCTTAAGTCGAAAGTTGAATTCTTACAATTACATGTTGTTCATGTGGTCAAAAGTTCTTTATATCCAGAATGAAATTCCCGATTTGGATATAATATGTATCATATATATCCAGCATATACATGTATTTATAATATTACATAATCATTTAGAGGTAAGAAATGAAATGCACCGTTCATGGAGACGGTAAGCCGTACGTACGCAAGAACGCTACTTTCATTTCTTTGTCATATTAGTGGAATTAAAACTAAATGAGAGGTATGTATATTTTAATTACAGAATTATATTCATCATTTAGATATATCATTAATTATATATATACATTATATACATGTAATTTTAATAGTACATTACATTTGGGGATAAGAAATGAAATGCACCGTTCATGGAGACGGTAAGCCGTACGTACGCATGAACGCTACTTTCATTTCTATCTCATACTTTAATGGAAAGAAGTAATAATGATATAGAGGTATATTATAATTCCAGTATAACATCATATATAATAACTTTAAATCCATCCTTTACATGTCCCACATATGGCATTAACGAATCACATCACTTTTAGGGGGCGGTAGTCCGCACTTCCTTAAATGAAGATATCGTGTTTACCCATAATGGAAACCATAATGGTATGCCAAAAATGAAAAATACAGAATATTAAAGAAAACATAAACATATTATATATCATATATAAAAATAGTGACATTATAATGGCCACCCTTGAAGGTGTTAAATGAGTATTGAACAATCATCGTTTCGGGAGGCAGAATTTCGCCATCCACGGAAACCGTATGTTCTTTAACCATTTGATGTAGTTGTGTGAGATTGTAGCTCAAATAAATATTATAACAACATCCTAGTATATTGAAGATACTGGTTTTGTTACAAAAGAAGTAAATAAAAAGAGTTTAGAGGGTTGGAGAAGCAAAATAAAACAAATGAACAAGAGAGAATGAATTACCTTTAAAAGTGTAACTCCCTTTTGATTTGAGCCTAAAGGCTTCCTTTGAAAGGATTATTCCCAAAGGGAATCCTCTAGGATGAGGATAGGGATGTGGAGATAGTAATTGGGCAGGGGTTGACCGAGACAAAGGCTTGAGAAGTGTGTGAAATGGGGTAGAGGTGGGGGCCTTTTATAAGGGGAGAGGAGGGGCACTTTTGGAAAGTAATGAAATATTACTTTATTTGAAAATGTGTTTCGGTTTTAAAAGGTCCCACATTGATATAATTCGTGGATAAGGTCATAAGGGTTCTAAATCCACTCATCCAATTGGTTTTGGCCATGTGTAGGTTTTATTTTTTTCATTATCTTTCCATTTTATTTAAATCGTCAAATAATGATGTCATCGCTGCATCATTATTATGTCATATATAATTTAATTTATTTAATGTCTAAAAATTATAAAAAAAATACTATGATGTAGGAAATCTTTTTATCTTTACAATTACTATTTATAATCAAAATTTTGACTTGTATAACCCCACTCAAAAATTATTTTAGTAAAACAATTTATGTTAGTGTCATTTTCACTTTAACATTAAATAAAAATATATTAATGTCATTTTCCAACTAAAGTGGCTCCATGGGGTCCCCAAGTTGTCCCATGGCTTTTCTTGGTCGTCCATGACTCACCCAATATGTGTAGGACAAGTGTCATGGTGTTTTCACATTTTTATAATACCATTTTTACCTTAAACTACACTAATTACCTCTAATCGCGATTAATGAAAAAAAGTTGCTATTCACCAAAAAATTATTTTAATCTCATTGAACCACATTTTACTTCTTAATGACAACCATGTATGTCGGATTTTCAAAATTCAATACACATTAGTGGTAAACTTTCACTCAACTGAAAAATCAGTTTGCTTGATTACCACTTAGTGGTTTCACTATTCATCAAAAATTGAAGTTTTTCAGAAAATTACCAAAAATTCACCCTAAGCTATATTGGATATTACGAATTCAAGAATGAAGTCCATTTTACAAAATTCAAAACATATAAGTCAAATTAATTAATTTAATAATTAATTCCTGCTGTCATGACAAATAGCGTGTTTTTGTGAAATAATAAGTATCAAAAGATTGACACCAGTTTAAGTCCAATTTCAAAGTGAAATTGATTCCAATGACCACCATTGGATTAACTGGTAAAAATATTTTCTAATTTCACTTTAAAAACAATTAAAATAATAATCTAATCATATAAATAATTTATATTAAAAAGTGGTTTTGAATTAAAATACAACATTTTACACTATTCATAAAAAAATGAACTTTATCAGAAAGGTACCAAAAATTTACACAAAGTAAATTTTGATGTCCTGATTCTAGAGAAGAGTTATATTTGGTCCAAAATAAAGTATAAGAGTGATCAAAACTATATTTAATGACGGTTCACCATTAAAAGGTGATAAGTGAACCTTTAGTGAAAATTAGAGTATATATGCCCTAAAATTGAACTCTTTCCGTATTTTAAGCCTTTATCTTTTATTGGGTAGATATATAAACATTTAAAAACATATCTAATCATATTTTAGTTATTTCTATCCATTCCCGCCAGTACAACGGCTACTTTTTAACTAACATTTAAAATAATATTATTTTATTACTAGTGTGCTACATAAGTTTCAAAGAAACTCATCGTTGCGTATCGGGTACGCTATCGAACATAGCAACCCCTTTAAAATAAAATTAATATTTAATTCGTAAATATTAATAAATATGAAAATTCTTTTTTCTTTATTTACCTGGGATGTTACATCCTTCCCCCCTTTTGGGAATTGCGTCCTCGCAATTTTATTCACTTATCAAAATAAGTGGGGATATTTATCCATCATAGCATTTTCAGATTCCCACGTTGCCTCTTCAATCACATGGTTTTCCACAAAACCTTTACCTGATGAATCACCTTATTCCGTAACACTTGCTCTATGTGGTCAAGAATCTGGACCGGTTGTTCCTCATAAGATAGGTTCTCTTCCAGCTGAACTACCTCTGGATGCAAAACATGAAATGGATCTGGCATATACTTCCTCAACATCGAAACATGAAAAACATTGTGTACCTGAGATAAACTCGGAGGTAAAGCCACCCGGTATGCAACTGATCTAACTCTCTCCAGAATTTCATATGGTCCAATAAACCTTGGACTCAACTTTCCTTTCTTACCAAATCTCATCACACTTTTCCAAGAAGAAACCTTGAGAAAAACATGATCACCTACCTCGAAAGATAGATCCTTCCTCCGGTTATCCGCATAACTCTTCTTCCTGCTCTGAGCTGTTCTCATGTGTTTTCTGAATCAACTGAACTTTTTCTGCCATCTCTTCTACCAATTCTGGTCCCATCAGCTTCCTTTCACCCACTTCATCCCAAAATGCTGGAGTTCGACACCGCTTCCCATATAATGCCTCAAATGGTGCCATCTGTATACTGGAATGAAAACTGTTATTATAAGAAAACTCAACCAAAGAAAGATGTTGGTCCCAACTTCCCTGATAATCCATAGAACAAGCTCGTAGAATATCCTCCAAGGTCTGAATTGTTCGTTCTGACTGCCCATCTGATTGAGGATGAAAAGCTGTACTAAAATTTAATTCATTACCCAACGACTTTTGAAGGCATTTCCAAAAGTTAGAAGTAAACCTGGGATCACGATCCGATACAATGGAGAGAGGAACTCCATGTAACCTGACTATCTCTTTAAGATACAAACGGGAAAGTTGATCAAGAGAGAAAGTATCTCGTATAGCAAGGAAATGAGCAGATTTGGTCAAGCGATCAACAATAACCCAGATTGAATTATTACCTCGAGATGTCCTCGGTAATCCCACAACAAAGTCCATGGATATGTTTTCCCATTTCCACTCTGGCACTGGTAAAGGCTGAAGCATCCCTTTCGGTAATTGCCGCTCTTCTTTAACCTGATGACATGTAAAACACTTCACAGTAAAATCAGCAATGTCTCTTTTCATTCCATCCCACCAGTAATACTCCCGCAGATCTCTATACATCTTAGTACTGCCAGGATGAAAAAACAACTCATTCTTCAACTGTGAATCACAAGGCACACATAACCTCTTCACAAACCTCAAAACACAAACACAAACTTATCCAAGAACTCATGGAAAATTTTATTCATAAGGTCCATGAATACAGCAGGTGCATTGGTTAACCCAAAAGGCATAACTACAAATTCATAATGGCCATATCTAGTATGGAACGCATTCTTCGGAACGTCTGCTTCTTTTACTTTCAACTGATGGTACCCCGACCTCAAGTCAATCTTCGAAAAATACTGAGCTCCCTGGAGCTGATACCACTTCATTCGATGGCCCAACATCTGCTGAAGTTATTGCAAATGATTTTACCACCCCTTTCTGCTTGTAGTCTAGCTGCATTACCCCAGTTGAGTTCTTCGTTGGACACTCATTTGCATAATGACCCATTTCATTACACTTAAAACATCTTACCGTTGGCTTTTCATTTCCTGCTTGATCATCTTCCTTACAGTTACGAGCAATATGACCAGACTTACCACACCGAAAGCACTTACCAGACTTGGATAAACATTCTCCAGGATGCATTTTACAACACTTCTCACAGGATGGATATTTGGTTTTCTTACCTCCTTGCTTCATTGATGAATTCTTCCCCTTTTCCTGCCAACTAGACCTCTTATTCTGTTGTTTGTCATAGAACACCTGATCATCAGCAAAATCCATTTCTACCTTCTCCGCACATCGAACAAGTTTTTCATAACTTTTGAACACACGAGAAGCTAAATCCCTTCGATACTTTGGCTTTAACCCTGAGTAAAAACGGTTTATTTTACTATCAAGATCTCGTATGATTTTTGGAGCATACCTTGCCAATCGAGTGAACTTTTCTTCATAAGAAGCCACTGAATCATCCTCCTGCCTCAATTCTAGGAATTGTTTTTCCATCCTAAGACGAACCACCTTAGGAAAATATTTCTCAAGAAACATACCTTTGAATTCGTCCCAGTGAAGATCCTCAATCTCATCACTATCCCTTATATTTTTCATCATCGACCAACATTGATCAGCTTCACCTTCAAAACGGTAAATAGCAAGACTAACCTTTTGATGTTCTGAACACCCCATGACATCAAAAATCTTCTCCAGTGCTTTAATCCACCCTTCAGCTAGCACAGGGTCAGATGATCCTCTGAATGATGGGGGATGTTTCCTCATGAAATGTTCCACCACTGACATGTTCCTCTGCGGTTGATCTGGCTGATCTCATGCACGGATACCACCACCATTTATAGCCTGAGTCAACTGTTCCATCATTGCAACAAACTGTTCAGTTCCGATTCCGACCATCTCAGGTTGCTGATTTGGAAGGTTCTCTTCCTCCTGATGTCGTCCCAACATAGCTGCTTTGTTTCCTCTACGGAAAACCATTCTGAACATAGAAATATCTTACGCGAAGCAACATGGTAATCCGTAAATGCTATATCATTTCAATAATATTATAATTTAACATTTTTCTAACTCCTAAAGTTGTCTAAACTGACCTCTGATACCAACTATAAGGCCCCAGCCTTAAACCTTACTTAATATTGAATTAAATGAATAATTCACATTGAGGATCTTTTCAGGTTTAGAGTTTTAGAGAATTAGGACATAACTATTACATCTCAAAAGATTAAAAAGTAGTCTCTTCTACTAAATTTCCATAAAATGAAAACTCATAAAAAGAAACATGTCTAGTTTCATGTTTTAGGTAGCATGACTTTCCCTTGATCCCATCCTTGACCCTATTCCATGCTAAGTCCTGTGAAAAACATTTCAAAAACTTGGGATGAGCATAAAAACTCAGTATGGGATACAGAAAGAATAAAAACTGTTAGTTTATCAAAACAAAAAGTAAACCATGTATAATTTATCAAGGTAATACTTTTCACCTTTATGAAGTAGTAAAAACTCTTCACTGAATAACATATCATTACTTACCTTTTTGTAACCAAAGGATTTCCATAAAACCCATATAAAGAACACATAACATGTATAAAGGTAACTTGGGACATAAACATACTTAAGTGGAATAACCATACGGTCGACTTCCACACATATCACTTAATGGAATAGCCATACGGCCAATTTCCATACATACTTAATGGAATAGCCATACGGCCGACTTCCATACCCAATGCATTGGAGGTTATAACTTAACCACCCGTCCTGGTATTCACGGCACCACCCGTCATATGGTTTATAACGTAACCACCCGTTAAAATGTCTAAGTACCAGTATAAAATCATAAAACATAAAACCAATATAAAGGAATGATAACTTTTCCACATTTCAATCACAATATATCATAAATATATTGACATAATAGAATCATTTTTCAAAACCATTTTCCATACCAAAATACATAAAAGAGTATATGGTATTTATTTTATTCTAAAAACATTATGGCTTGTTGAGAAAGCCATAGATCAAATAATACTGGCGGCAGCGGAAAAGGTCGTTGTCACTGCGTACGTTAAAAAAAACATTCCTTTTTGTCGTTTAGTAAAATGCTTGGTAGAAAAAGATTCCTTTTGTATAAAAGTAAAAGTCAAAGGAGTTTATACACCGTATAAAAGAAAGTTGTGTATAAAACGAAATATGCCTCAATGAAAGGAGATTGAGACGAAGTCCCTTACCTCGGGTCCGACTTGACTCAATCGTTCTTTAACGTCCTGAATAATAAACTTGAGTTAATTTATACTTGATTAAGAACCTTTTTAAAGTTCATTATTATTTTTATATCACTTATTTCCATGTTATAAACATTATGTAACCATTTAAGTTAATAATGTTTGTTTTTTCAATATTTGGTTCTT
Organism: Viscum album; assembly: GCA_963277665.1. Lineage (NCBI taxonomy): Eukaryota > Viridiplantae > Streptophyta > Magnoliopsida > Santalales > Viscaceae > Viscum > Viscum album. The sequence goes on from OY728129.1 coordinate 1,115,617,975, forward strand.
AAGTCGAAAGTTGACTTCTTACAATTACATGTTGTTCATGTGGTCAAAAGTTCTTTATATCCAGAATGAAATTCCCGATTTGGATATAATATGTATCATATATATCCAGCATATACATGTATTTATAATATTACATAATCATTTAGAGGTAAGAAATGAAATGCACCGTTCATGGAGACGGTAAGTCATACGTACGCATGAACGCTACTTTCATTTCTTTGTCATATTAGTGGAATTAAAACTAAATGAGAGGTATGTATATTTTAATTACAGAATTATATTCATCATTTAGATATATCATTAATTATATATATACATTATATACATGTAATTTTAATAGTACATTACATTTGGGGATAAGAAATGAAATGCACCGTTCATGGAGACGGTAAGCCGTACGTACGCATGAACGCTACTTTCATTTCTATCTCATACTTTAATGGAAAGAAATAATAATGATATAGAGGTATATTATAATTCCATTATAACATCATATATAATAACTTTAAATCCATCCTTTACATGTCCTACATATGGCATTAACGAATCACATCACTTTTAGGGGGCGGTAGTCCGCACTTCCTTAAATGAAGATATCGTGTTTACCCATAATGGAAACCATAAAGGTATGACAAAAATGAAAAATACAGAAGCTTAAAGAAAACATAAACATATTATATATCATATATAAAAATAGTGACATCATAATGGCCACCCTTGAAGGTGTTAAATGAGTATTGAACAATCATCGTTTCGGGAGGCAGAATTTCGCCATCCACGGAAACCGTATGTTCTTTAACCATTTGATGTAGTTGTGTGAGAGTGTACCTCAAATAAATATTATAACAACATCCTAGTATATTGAAGATACTGGTGTTGTTACAAACGAAGTAAATAAAAAGAGTTTAGAGGGTTGGATAAGCAAAATAAAACAAATGAACAAGAGAGAATGAATTACCTTTAAAAGTGTAACACCCTTTTGATTTGAGCGTAAGACTTCCTTTGAAAGGATTCTGCCCAAAGGGAATCCTCTAGGATTAGGAGAGGGATGTGGATAGAGTAATTGGGCAGGGGTTGGCCGAGCCAAAGTCTTGAGAAGTGTGTGAAATGGGGTAGAGCTGGGGGCCTTTTATAAGAGGAGAGGAGGGGCACTTTTGGAAAGTAAAGAAATATTACTTTATTTGAAAATGTGTTTCGGTTTTAAAAGGTCCCACATTGATATAATTCGTGGATAAGGTGATGAGGGTTCTAAATCCACTCATCCAATTGGTTTTGGCCATGTGTAGGTTTTATGTTTTTCATTATCTTTCCATTTTATTTAAATCGTCCAATAATGATGTCATCGCTGCATCATTATTATGTCATATATAATTTAATTTATTTAATGTCTAAAAATTATAAAAAACTACTATGATGTAGGAAATATTTTTATCTTTCCAATGACTATTTATAATCAAAAATTTGACTTGTATAACCCCACTCAAAAATTATTTTAGTAAAACAATTTATGTTAGTGTCATTTTCACTTTAACATTAAATAAAAATATATTAATGTCATTTTCCAACTAAAGTGGCTCCATGGGGTCCCCAAGTTGGCCCATGGCTTGTCTTGGTCGGCCATGACTCACCCAATAGGTGTAGGACAAGTGTCATGGTGTTTTCACATTTTTATAATACCATTTTTACCTTAAACTACACTAATTACCTCTAATCGCGATTAATGAAAAAAAGTTACTATTCACCAAAAAATTATTTTAATCTCATTGAACCACATTTTACATATTAATGACAACCATGTATGTCGGATTTTCAAAATTCAATACACATTAGTGGTAAACTTTCATTTAACTGAAAATTCAGTTTGCTTGATTACCACTTAGTGGTTTCACTATTCATCAAAAATTGAAGTTTTTCAGAAAATTACCAAAAATTCACCCTAAGCTATATTTGATATTCCGAATCAAGAATGAAGTCCATTTTACAAAATTCAAAACATATAAGTCAAATTAATTAATTTAATAATTAATTCCCGCTGTCATGACAAATAGCGTGTTTTTGTGAAACAATAAGTATCAAAAGATTGACACCAGTTTAAGTCCAATTTCAAAGTGAAATTGATTCCAATGACCACCATTGGATTAACTGGTAAAAATATTTTCTAATTTCACTTTAAAACCAATTAAAATAATAATCTAATCATATAAATAATTTAGATTAAAAAGAGGTTTTGAATTAAAATACAACATTTTACACTATTCATAAAAAAATGAACTTTATCAGAAAGGTACCAAAAATTTACACAAAGTAAATTTTGATGTCCCGATTCTAGAGAAGAGTTATATTTGGTCCAAAATAAAGTATAAGAGTGATCAAAACTATATTTAATGACGGTTCACCATTAAAAGGTGATAAGTGAACCTTTAGTGAAAATTAGAGTATATATGCCCTAAAATTGAACTTTTCCCGTATTTTAAGCCTTTATCTTTTATTGGGTAGATGTATAAACATTTAAAAACATATCTAATCATATTTTAGTTATTTCTATCCATTCCCACCAGTACAACGGCTACTTTTTAACTAACATTTAAAATAATATTATTTTATTACTAGTGTGCTACGTAAGTTTCAAAGAAACTCATCGTTGTGTATCGGGTACGCTATCGAACATAGCAACCCCTTTAAAATAAAATTAATATTTAATTCGTAAATATTAATAAATATGAAAATTCTTTTTTCTTTATTTACCTGGGATGTTACATATACCATTTATCAATGCTTTAATCAAGAATTATGAAAGTGAGTACTGGATAAACCAAAATCTTTAGTAGTTCAATATTTTAAACACACAAATATATAATTATAAAAATACATGTGTATTATAAATTATATAATACTAAAATAAATATATAAATTTAAATATGAACATTATTTAATAAATTTATATAGTAAATATTACATAGACTTATTGTTAAAAAAATAATATTTTATAATATATAAAAATGTAAATATAAATTATATTATTCAATATTGAATTATTTATCATCTCCAAAAACATTAATAATTTATGTTTTTATCAGCCCTCAAAAACATTCTAATGGTACTTTTTTGTTAGTTTTTTTTAGTAGTGATAAGGCTACCCTTTTTTCAATATTTTTGGTTAGTGTTGTTTTTCATGATTCTTTAGAAGTAAATATTAAATATATTGTATTTTATATGTGTATATATATATATATTATAATTAATATATTGATAAATTTTTTAAAACTGTGCTAAATTAGAATTAAAAAAATCTAATTAAGTGAAAATAACTATTAGGGATCACTTCCATAAAGTTCAACCAATTAGATATGAAGGGGTGAAAATGGTTTCTAGTGTGTAATGATATTTTAGATATGGGATTAAAGAAACACGCACGACTTCCACTATATAATATTTAAACCTACATAGGCATGGGGTAGGAAAAGACTCTCTCAAGTTCGCTTTGGTGATTAAGGTTTATGCTACTTTGATCCTAGTTCACTTCATCTAGTGGTTGATTTTTTTATTGCAATGATGAGATTCAACTCTCATAGTCTATATAATGGAATTATAAGGACCCACAACCATTCTAGTGGTGGTGAAATAATTGTGGATAAATCTATGCAAAAAGAATCTTTCTATCTCTATAAAGGTTTGGTTGCGCCTATAATGTTTCAGAAAGGAACTGTGGAACATATCAAGGCAGACCCAGCTGTGGTCTGGGAGAACTTCAAAATAGATGAGGATTCTATAATCTCTCATCTTGTTTTAACTAGGAGCTCAAATTAGGTGAATATTGAGAAGATGATTGAGTGCCTATCGACCATTTGGGGTTCTCTCATGGGAAATTCATATCATTGGTTCATTGATTTTTTTCACATGCTATTCCCTTTTAAAGGACTGAGGATGAAGGAAGGGGGATTTGGATCCATCTCACAAAAGACAAGTATTTTTCACATCTGAGAGTGGGACAATAGATTTAATCAATTTAAAATTGGGAAATATTCTATCTAAAATTTGGTGAGGGTATACTGTCTTAACTGGATACTATGGAACCCTAAAATCCTTTATGATATTGTGTTTTCAATTGGTGTTTTGATCAAATTCACAAATAAATATTGATTAATAGATTTTGATATTTTAATCGGTTTGTGTTTGAAGTTGATATATGTTATTCTATAGTTGACCATCATATTCTTTATATTGATGATAATGAAGTAGATATAAGAATTTGTTATGAGATTATTCCCATGATTTGTTTTGAATGTAAAGATATTGGACATGAACACTCAAATTACAAGAGTGCTATTATTTGTGATCATTGTTCTAATCCTATAAGTGATTATACAACATGTTGTAGGAACTATAAAAATTATTAAACTCATATTTTTTTGATGAAACTGCCCAATCAATTCAATCTAGTTGACATGAAAATAAATTGTTCAGTCAGTGCAAGTTAACTAATTCTCCCACAAATGGTAACATAAACTCTGAACATAATGTATATTACATTAATGCCCAGACAGTGCAATTGACATTGGATTCCATGTCCCAATCAACCACTAGTGCAGATGAAAAGGTGATTCTAGATGAAAATGTGAATAATTATGATTATAAATAGAAAAAATGGTCCGACATATTGGTTGAAGACGAAAATATTCAAGATTTCACTGCTTCTAAAGAGTATGTAGTGTATTGGAATATTGATCAAATATCTATGGGAAATGATCAATATCTATTGGATGAACAAGATATCCAAGAGGTAGTTGACCATTAATTATGTCATGATTTTAATATTTCCTACAGTATCTATAAAGGTAATATTAAACTGCGTGTTGAGTCCCCTATGATGGAAAAGACCAAAAAGATAGAGACTATGATATAATGTAATTCTGGGAAATTGAATTCTTTTAAATCTATTCAAAAGGATGTTTTTCTTTTAAATTATGTTTAGGTTCAAAATGTAAACAATATATAGGTGTAGGATTTTGTTCTCATAAAGGAACTACGAATGTCAATAATATGGATCTAAAATATATGGAGATCAATGCGGTGGATGATGCACATTCCATTATCAATCAATGTAAGGAGGCCATTACTGTACAGGTCAATGTTCCTATGTATCAGGAATTAAAAACCATAGTGATCTCACCCATAACTTCTGACGATTGATAGAAGAAGGAAGATAAAAACAATACAGATGAAATTCTTGATTGTTCTATGGTAAGGTCACATAGTATAATTGAAATATTTAGTGGCTCTAAGAGGAATGAGGTGTTCTTTGTTGAATTTGGTAATGGTTATTGAGTTGAAGGATCAAATACGGACAAGTATTCATTCTCGGTTAATCTAATCCAACCAAATGATGACATAATATGGTAGTATCCAAAATCATTGAAGAGGGGTCATCACCCTAGAGGCATGGGAGGTGGCCAATCATATAGGTGATTTAACTATTTTCTTGGAATTGTATTGTCACATGGTTTAATTACCCATATTTGTATTGTACTTTATGAAATTTTCCGTTAAATAATTTTTTGAATTATGGGTTTCAACCCAGGGTTTAAACATGTTTGGGTGTATTTCTACATAGGCATGAGATTCCACATACAGTCTTTTGATCCCTCTATAGGTAATTTTGAAGCCTTCCTACCATCATTCAATATCGTCTCCAGAAAGAAGAGGATGAATGCAGTGGTGAAAATGGGCCAAATGAAAACCCCCCATAATTCATTGACAATCAACCCAACAATTTTTTGAACTTCCCTCCATAGGCATACATTGAATCATGTGTTGTCTTCACACCCAAGAGCTATGTAAGTGTTGCCTCCCCATCCACATCCCCTCATGTCACCACCCAACTAGAAGCCCTGAATGATGAAAAAATCAACATTATCTTGTAGTTACTAAATGTGGATTAATGGATTACCATATATATTGGGAAGTGGAGATGTAATCGAACCCATCACCAAGGTCGTCCATGAAAAAATGAACCCGCACTACCAACGTTGAATCCACACTCACCATACTCAAGTTCAACCATTTTGGGGACATGGCCTTGCGGCTCATCAAATTCTTAATTTAGGGCACCAAATGGTTTTCAGGGTCAATAATTGACCCTGATGTGATGCTTCAATTGATCAATTACATCCTTTATTATATCATCATTACGGACCTTACCCTGATAGTAGTGGAGGTCAAGAGGATGAATTATAGGGTATGAAACCAGATCCATGCCCCGATGGTTGTTTGGGATGGATTCATAGTACTTCATCCCGTGTTAGAGAATGTAGTGATGGTGGTGGTGGATGATGGAAACTCATATTTTTTGGGTGAGGAGGAGATGTGTGTGTAATGCATGGAATAACTCCACATAGCCTCCATGCTCCCATGTTTTTTTCATGGAGACTCATCAAGTGGTGGCTGGGTGGTAGCAAATCCTACGCCATATGCCATTTCCAAATTCTGATGGACTTATTTTATTGGTGTTCACTTGATTGTCCAACAATTTTGTTTCCCTTTATGTTTTTTAATGTGTCCAATGTTATACCACCCCAAATAATTTCTCAAAAGAATCAAAACTTATGCAAATAGGTTATGAAATTCATATGATGAAATTTATTATCGTAATTATAAAGAATTGTGAATTTTAATGTATGCTTATTTTTGTTTTCTAATTAAATTTAATTAAATTGAATTCAGGAATGATTATCTACTTCTTATAGTCAATTCATTATTAAAAAACAGTTGACGTGAAATAAACAACTTGTCTTACATAAATTCAATGATACTAGCTTGTATGAGGATCTTGACCATGACACAATATCCAAACAACACTTTTGATATAAACAAATATTGATAAAATGATCTAAATCATTAACTCATATTCATCAGTTACCACCAAACAAAAAGTGCTGATAGATGACCCTTTCATCAACACTAAACTAGCACTTATAAAGGACGACCTGCTGCAATGTTCAACTTGAATAAAACCACAATTAAACTAATACATCTTTAACCCATAAAAAATTTAATAAACTAATTTAAATTAACTTTACATAAAAAGTAAAACAAAAACACTACCATATACCTTTCAAAAAATGGATTGTATAATTACATTTTCAATTGTTGTCCACAAACATTTAAAAACATTAATGTCTCATCATCCTTGGCACCAGTGACCACCTCTCTAAAAATAAAGACTATGGTATCAGTTAATAAACAAACCCTACAAACCCAAGAAAAATAAACCACCTATATAACAAAAAAAAATTATGTTAGTAATACTATAAAGAAACAAATTATACATAATTATAAAATAATTCGTTAATAAAATTTTAATTTTAATTAAAAGGACACAGATAGAGTCATACCAGTCACACTGAGCATTTGATTGAGGTGGGACAGATTCCAACACATCCTAAATGACTTATTGATCATTTTCAAAAAGTATCAAAACATTATGAATAGGTTTTCTAGGGTTTGAGTATACCACTTGTCTTTTTTACAAAATGGTCATTTTGAACTGAAAAGACAAAAAATTGAGTCCTATCGGACATATCATGGGTTGGTTTGATGCATGATTAATTCATACACATCAAAAATTACATATGAATTATTTCCCTAATGTATCAAGTCTACACAAGCACTTTTTCTTAGTTTTCAATGAGTGACTCATGTTTTGAACTAAAATGTCAATTTTTGACAGATAACAAAACCTTTATTCCATATTAGGCACATCATGTATCAAATATAGGTGTGGATGATTTTTACACCTCAAAAATGACATAAGTATTGTTGTCATAATGTATCAAAAAAATATGAATGAATTTTCTTCATTTTGAGTATGTCACTTTTGTTTTTTTATCAAAATGTAAATTTTAAATAAAAAGACACACTTGAAGTCATACTGATCACACCATGCATTGGATTAAGGTGAATGTGATTACTATACAATATAAATGATGTATGGATAATTTTTTAATGTTTAAAAATAATATTAATTTTATTTTTTTGTTTTTAGTATGTCACTTTCTATTTTTACTAAAATTTCATTTTTAATTGAGAAATGCACTTTGGGATATACCGGCCACATGATGTGTTGGTTTGATGTGATACTGATTACTACAAAACACAAATTACTTATAAATAATTTTCCTAAATAATCAAGACAATCATAGTGTTTTTTGTTTTTTTTTTCAGTGAGTGACACACATTGGGAACTAAAATTTCAATATTAAACTGATAACAGATACTTTCAGTCATACTGAGTACATTTTGTATCCAATTGTGGTGAAGAATATTTCTACACATCAAAAATGACTTAACTGACATTTTTTAATTTATAAACAAAAAATGAATGTGTTTTATTGTACTTGATTAGGTCACTTGTCCTTTTTATTAAAATTAATCTGAATTTTAAATAAAAAGACACAATGTGAGTCATACTAGCCAAATTAGGTGTCAAATTCAAGTGGGTTGATTCTAATACATAAAAATAACTTATGGATTGTTTTAAAAAAAATATAAAAATAATATAATTACATTTTATTAGTTTTCAATATGTAATTTTTTTACTATAATTAATTTTATTTTTAAATAAAAAGAAAATTTTTGGGTCATATCAGTCACAACATTCATAGAATTGAGTTGTGTATGACTCCTACACATAAAAATGACATATAGATTGTTTTCCTAAAGAATAAAAACAATATTAATGTGTTTGATTGGTTTTTAGTATGTCACTCATTATTTTTACTAAAATTAATGTCAATTTTATATTAAAAATACACACTTGGAGTTATACCGGTCGCACAGTACATCAGGTTGAGGTACAGTTGATTCATACACATCAAAAATGACTTATGTATCATTTTACTAATGTATCAAAACAATATGAATTTGTTTTCTCAGTTTTGAGTATGTAACAAATTCTTTTTCGAAAATTAATTGACAATTTTTAATAAGAATACACGCATGGAGTCATATTGATCACACCGTGCATCCCATTGAGGTGATTCTGATTCCTACATGTAAAAATTAAATTATGGATTGTTTTACTAATTTATCAAAACAATATTAATGTGTTTTCTCATTTTTGGGATTGTAAATTATGTTTATTTACTAAAATTCTATTTCAAAATAAAAACACACTCTTTGATTCATATTAGTCACATCCTGCATTATTTTGGCATGATAATACTTATTTCATGTTATAATGGAATTATGAACCATTTTCTAAAATTATAATGAAATAAGATCATATTTTATTGGTTTTCTTGGATTAGTAAATGTTTGAACTAAAAGTTCAATTTTATATTGATAATGGACACATTGAGTCATATAGGGAAAATGGTGTATTATATTGAGGTATGTTAAATTCCTACATGTCACAAATGACATATGGATCAATTTACTAAAGTATGAAAATAATATGAATTAATTTTATTGGTATTAAGTATGTAACTTGTCCTTTTTACTAAACGTAAAATCATTTTTAAATAAAATGACACACTTTGAGTCATAACAATCACACCGTGCATTATATTGAGGAGTAGTTGATTCCTACATGTGAAAAAATGTATTATAGATCATTGTTCAAAACTTTTTAAATAATTCAAATGAATTTCCTTGGTTTCAGTATGCCATCTATTATTTTAACTAAAATTAATTTCAATTTTAATTAAAAAGGAATAGAAGGAGTCATACCGGTCACACAATGTTTTATATTGAGGTGTGGTTATTTATTATAAATCACAATTAACATATTGATTTTTTTCCTAAAGTATAGAAATAATCCGAAGGTGTTTTCTTAGTTTTTAGTATTTCACAACATCATTTTAATAAAAGTCATGTCATTTATAACGAAAATGATACATATAGAATCATATTGGTCACACCACGTGTCAAATTATGGTGTGGTTGATTCCTATATATCAAAAATTACATATGTATCATTTTAATATTGTATCACAATAATATTAATTCATTTTATTACTTTCAATATATCACTTGTTGTTTTTAATATAAATAATGTTAATTTTAAATAAAAAGAGACATATGAAGTCATATAGGCCACACCATGTGGCAAATTGTGTTTTGGCTGATTCTTAAACATCACTAATGAATTATGATTTTTTCCTAAACTATCAAAAAAATATTAATGTGTTTGCTCATTATTTTTAATGTGATGTGTTTTTGGGACAAAAACGTAAATTCTAAACTAAAAAATACTACCCAAGTCACACCGAGCACACTGTGAATCAGATTGAGGTGTGACTAATTATGTATGAAATATATGTTTTTATTTCAACAATCAAAAATCAAAAAAGATAGAGAGAACATATTCTATTATAATGGAAGAGAAAACCCCATGCTGCCTCAAATTCATCACATTTAAAGAATCAAGGGGTTTCTTCTTCCATTATAAAGGAACACATCCTTTTTTTGTATTGGTTTAGATAGATAAAATGGAAATATGACTTACCAAATGATCTCTAAAAGGAATATATATGTTTTAGATAAAAATGATATGGAAATTAAGTTAAAATTAGAAGATAAAATGATGAAAAAATAAATTAAATAAGTTTTATTAATTCAAATTTTAATGATGGATTTATATATTCATGACCTATTTATTTCTTGTAATTACCTCATTTGTAGCCATGAAGTCTAATATTTCATAATCACGATCAGCTTCAAACATACCACCGCAACCCGAGGAAAAGAGTTCACCTGTATAAGAAAATTATTCTTATGTTTGGAATACTATAACGAAATAAATTGAACATAAATATGGAATAATAAATTAATAAAATGTAAATTTAAAAAAACCATATAATTAGAGTCATATTGAGTAAATCAATTATTTAATTGAGTGCATGATCATAGTACATGAGTGAATTAACCATGTGGATGAAGTCATTTCTTTATGATCTCCATGAAAATTGAAAAAATAATTATTTGATTGATATGATGAGTAAATTATTTAAAAAAGTATAAAAATTTATTACAAGATCAACTAAATAAGAATAAGTATGTCAAATCTTCATGATATATATGTAAATTATAACACCAGTTATGTTTTCCATTCATTTTTAAACAAATATTCTTCATATTGTGAAGAATATAAAATTAAATAGTAATGGTAGTACTGGAAAACTATACACACACAATGTATTGATATATATTTTAAATGAAATAGTAATTATCATTAAAAATAACTATTTGTGGATTCTAGTTCTTTTAAGGTATATGATATCTATGATAAATTTTCAAACATATTAACCATAATCATTTCAATTTTTTTGATTCAGAATCATCTGAAACATTGATAAAAATATGTAACTGATTTTTATATGTGTTTTTATAGTAAAATCTTATTATATATACCTTGATACATATCCACTTTTTAAAGTCGGTAGGATTCATGTGTGCATGGAATAACCTCATTCCATTATTTGATGACATTTAGAAACCTATTTATTATGAAAAAAATCCCATTAATGCATAATTTAAAATATATAACTTGACATTTAGTTCAAAAAACATGGATTTTGTGTATTAAAAAATGAAAGACATCATCACAGGTGGTCAATTTGTTGGGTGCCCATACAACGAATCTAGTAAATAAATATTTGGAGTATCCAATTTGAAAGCATTGAGTACCCAATGTTGACTACAAAAAAATGGAATAATTAATAAAAGGAATGAATACATATATTATATTATTAAATTGTGAAGTTTTACCCATTCATCATTGGTATTATGAAATTTCAGTTATCCATAAGTTTTTTGTCAAAATATGGAGCCTGTTTTTCCACTATTTCATCATTTTTATTACATTTCATTTTGGTCTATAGAAGGGAAGTCAAGACTAATTAGTCTATATTTATGTTCATGTGGTAATACCTTAAATTGGTATTCATATATACACCTGAAAATATATTAATTTTATTTAGTCATAAATACATTATTACAACAGCTATTGGAAAAATAAATCATGAAAACACATGTCATGTATACATAAACAACTGAGAAACCTAGTCATTCATAATTGAATATTTAATGTACATTACTAAGATAAATAATGTATGAAATGGACTCCCTATAAAATTTTTCTTCAAAAAAACTATGTGATTACTACCACATTGTATCCTTGAATCTGTATGAACATTCAGTATTAGTTAATGTAAATATTGAACTTTCATGGGTAATGGTGCTTTTGAATATCTTTTATATTAGTGGGTTGAGACTTTAGAATGTTTTTATTCTACCTTTTACTCCACCCCTTACCTTCATATATCTATAATAAGATTCATCGGTTCAATCCTCTTATCAATAATTTTAAATTTTAAGCATGCAAAATAAATTGGTAATAAATACCCCCTTATCGAAATATTTTTTACAAGATATTATGGACAAGCTACGAATGATCAAATATCTTTCTTAACTATATGAATATATTATTAATCAAGTGGAATAGATATCTAAACACTCTTCTCATGATCTATTCTAATCCCAACTCTCACACAACCTCTTGAATGATTTCTATTGTGTAGAGTGACTTCATGGTAATTGAACATAGAATCCATCACAACAAGGAGATGGGTGGGTGTTTAAAGAAATAAGTCATAATAATATTTACTATATAGAATATATTTATAAGAATGGTATTTGTGTCTAATTTATTTACATTTCATAGAAACAATTATGAGAATATTGATTAAAACATCTAATATAGCTCTTTGAGTAGAATTTCTTACCTCAATGCTGGTGGGGGGTCTTCACATAGTGGTTATTCATGTGTTGTTTCTTCAATTGGATCCACCGTCACATTTTCTTTCAACTAAAACTTCAAATGAAATATTTCGTCAGGAGAAGATAGTTTTCCAACATCTCTTCTATTTGATTATGTCTACCCTCGTAATCTTTTATTTTCTAAATATTTGATTATGATTCCACCAAAAAACCTTCACCTCTATCTTGATCATACTGTTCTGGCCACTTTAAGGCCACTGATAGTGGGTTTTCAATTGGTACAACTATTTCTGATTAATGTGTCTAATTTAGATAGAAAAAATTGGAAAATAAGTAATAATTTTTATGTAATATCAATTTTAATCAAAATGAATTTTTAATATTTCATACATACACCTGATTCCCACACTTTTTATGTTTTTTAATCAATTTTTATCTGTATTTATTTATTGATGCCTTTTTCCATAACCCATGATGTGAGATAGAAGTGTCTATGGATTTGGATTCATTAATAATTATATCAATAGAGGAACATAATTATGTTGTTGTTTCATAACACCAAATATTATTATGATAGATTTAAAATATGTACCAATTTATTTTCAAGTGATGCATTCCCCATCCTTGATTTCTTATAAGGATGTGTTGGTTTTTCTTTATATTGTTTATTTTTAGCACTCAATTTTTGTTTCATAAATTAAAAATTCTTAATCCAAGATATTAATAAATGTATCATCAAACAATTTATTATCATTCATAATGTACCTGAAAAGATATCTCTTTATGATAAATAGTAAATTCATCCCATTCTTCTTGGATTTTCAAGTGTGTATATATATGTGGTTGGTGGTGGTTTATTTTACATTAACCATATTTGAGATGAAATTTTATTAAATGTGTGCCAAAACCTACATGAGACATTAAAAATATAATTTATAATAATTTCTTATGGGATTATTCTACTATAAATGCACTGTTCAAGGGATAATGAAAAGTATTTAGAATCTCAATTAATATATTTTTTAGTAAAATAAATAAAGGATATTATAATTTTAGCCTAAAATATTCCAAAATAATCCTCTTATTTCTTGGAACAACATGGTTCCATGAATCTAAATTATTCATTATGGGCTTTCAATTGATGAGCCCAATGAAACTGGTGAACATTGCCTTTTAGGGGTTAATAGTATTGTTACACGTATTCTTTCTGACCTTAAATTTTATTCCTATAATTTTATCTTAAATTATTTTTTTCAAATACGATCATGATATTATGATCCTATTTTTCTAGGACATCATTTCATCATCATCCACCATTTTATCAAGTTCAACATTGTCAATATGTTGATTCTCTTGGCTGGTAGTATTAACATTTGTAGAAGTTCGTTGTTCTTTTGCACTAGGAGCAGTAGGAGGTTGGGAAACCTAATTTTCCACAGAATTGGAAGAATTCATATGTTCATAATTGGTTCAATATTTAATTTAGATTATTTACATACATCATTTGATATATAATAACATCAGGTAAAAAAATGTTTACTACAGAAAAATATAACATGATTATTGAACTCTATTTTTAAATGTATTAGGGGATTTGAACCCTCTATTGAGTATTCAAATCCATTCAGTGTGGTATCCTCTAACATACATGACCACATATTCATCAGGACCACTATGAAATTATTATGACAACCAAATGAAAGTATCATCCTTAGTTGAATCTTCATCTGACCTATCAGTGGTTTTTGTCGATAATAGAACAATTGGCCATTTTTACTTTGTGGGATCTAGAGCATAAAATACTTTTACCAGATGTTCTTATAATAAAAAGGGTTCATATTTTTACTCATAATTACTAAATCTCAATTTCATTAATCCATAATCATATATTTTAAGTGAAATTATATTATCAACACATTTATATTGAAAAATCAGAACATGGAATGTTTTAAAATCCAACTCCAATATTTGTTTGATGATACAAAAGTATGAAATATTAATATAAATTGGATTGATATACTTAGTACTAGATAAATGCATCACTTCACCCACATGTGTAACATAACTATTTTTCATGTTATATTATTCATCATGTTCATTTGTATAGAACATATAACCATTAATTACTTAAAATTATTAAATAATACATGCACACTTAGTTCTATAGATAGACATAAAATTCATTGTGATCTTTAATCTAGTGTTTCACATAACTCTTTAAAAATGTTGTCTTGAAATATTGTTATAAAGTGTTTAGTATGTGCACTTGATATCCGACATTCATCACTTGATGGATTCAAATGCCTAATAATTTCCTTGTGGGTTTCAACATGTGGGAAAAATCTAAAATATTTTGAAAAACATAAAGGTGGGTCTTCTCCTAATCTGTAATATTGATCATGATAACATATATTCAAGAAATTCTTTCACCCAGAAGCCACCTAGTGTGATGATATTTCAATAGACCAATGTTTTCCACATCTGACTGGTAGTCGATACATAATTCAATGGCTTCGTCAACAATGTATCACTATGCAATAAAACCCTTTGGATGACTTGTATTTTTTACATCCCCTTTAAAAATATTGATATAAAATTCAATGGGGGTACATCCATCTATAATATATATGACCACATTGTTGAATCTCATTAACCCTGTGAACCATCATATCAAATAATGTCGGTAGGAAGAACATTTCCCATTCACATAATATGAAGACAATATCCTTTTCCATATTCATAAATTTCATCATTTCTACATCTTTTATACCCACTGATTTAAAAAATAATGAGATATTATTAAATTTATGATAGATGTTCTTGAAAAAAATGAAATATAAAGCTACAATAATTAAATAATTCATCAAAACATGATAATCATGTTATTTAAAATCATTTATCTTTAAATAAGTAATTTAAAAGGCATTCTACACATTTGGTGAATACCCCTATGAAACCTTTACATCATTAAATAAGTAAAAAGGAAATAATATTTCCTTCTTGGAAATAATATAAGAATATGGAGGAATAAAAGTCTATTATTCATATAATGACTCATCCTTAAAATTACATAATCTTGAATTAAATGGATAATTCACATTGAGGGTCTTTTTAGGTTTAGTGTTTTAGAGAAATAGGTCATACCATTTTCATAACAACATAAATATTACATGTACACAATTCTACTTAGTATCCATTTTATTCATAAAATAAAAACTCTTGAAAAAAAGTCATGTCTAGTTCCATTTTTTATATAACATGAATATTCATAGATCCCATCCTTGACCCTATTCCACTTTATGTCCTGTGAAATACATTTCAAAAACATGGGATGAGCACAAAAATCTCAGTAAAAGATACACAAAGAAGGAAAACAGTTATTTTTTCAAAACAATAGGTAAACCATGATACTTTGTCATAAGTAATACTTTTCACCTTTATGAAGTGGTAAATACTCTTCAATGAATAAAGGATCATTGCTTACCATTTTGTAACCAAATGATTACAATAAGACCCATACAAAGAACACATAACATATAAAGGTAACTTGAGACATAAACATACTTAAATAGAATAACCATACAGCCATCTTCCACACATATCACTAAATAGAATAGCCATACGAATGACTTCCATACCTAATGCATTGGTGGATATAACATAACCACTCATCCTGGTTTCTCACGGCACCACCCTTCATTTGTTTTATCACGTAACCACTCATGAAATAAAATCATAACATATAAAGTATTTCAAATAAAAACATTTCACTAATAACATTTCATTTTCAATCATAAGAAATCATATCAAGACATTACAAAAAAATCAAATCTTTTATCAAACCTTTTTCAAAACCATTTAAAATATTGAATAAATATATTTTTGAATCAAAGTGTCCCATACCACTTTGAAGCTTTTGAAAGAAATTTCAATTTCAAAACAATCATGTACATATGATTAAATCCTAAAAACCATTTTTTAAACATGTACATTAATGTGAATGATTTATAAGAATAACCCTTTAAAACATTTAAAATGATATTTTAGTTAATGAGTATTTAACAAAATGAGAGACCCTAGAATAAAAATAATTGAGGAATAAAATTTAATCAGAACTTAATAATATCATGATAATAATGGTATACAAGATATAATATGGTAAAGGATAGTATATTCACTATATAAGAGTGAATTGGTTCCTATCAACAATGAAGTCTCATTGGAAATGTAAATTGAGACAAAATCCATTATAAAGATGGTATCCTTAGATTAAGGATAAATAAATTACATAATTATGTGTGTCATATATAAATACACCCTATATAAGATATTTAGTGTAAAACAATCATAGGTTATTCTTACATATTCATAGCATGACATAATCAAGAAGTAGATGATTAACCTAAAAATTGAAATTGGGTTAAGATGTTTTCTTACAGAAAGTTGACAGCCTAACAACATCACTTTAAAATTAATAAAATAATTTCAAGAGATAGAAAAGGATATCTCATCACTTGGACATAAAATTTACATCAATATGATATAAAATAAAATATCCCAACATAATAAGATTTAATTAAAATACATAACAAAAAGAAGTTTTTTAAAAAGAGGATGGTGAAAGGTTCACTTCCCGATTTGGAAGCATACGAAACATGCACCCCAAGAAAGAAAGATCAAAAAATTAATATGTAAATACCCATAAATTAAAGTGTATTACAAAAAATAATACACTCATGGGAAGTATATCTACCACCCAAAAGGAAATAGTGGCTAATATATCGTGAATCTCACAAGAATAAAAAGTGAGATGGAAAACCCTTACCACGTTGTTATCAATCAATTCGTATGAGATAAGTTAATAACCACCAAATTAATCACATAATAACATGAATATAAAAAGAATCATGATAATATATATCAAATTTAATAACACCATACACCACATGCAATATATAAGTGGTGAACAATGGAAATCTCATGGAATTAATAGTGAGATAAGAAATCCCTAACATCGTGTCCAACCTGAATCGTATGCTCCTTATTCTTCCTGAATAATAAACATAAGATACTTTCTACTTTCTTCATAATATTTTAATGTTTATTATTAATTTTATATCACTTATTACCTTGAAATAATAGTTATATAATTATTTTAGTTCATATCGGATATTTTGTCGATGTTCTGAATTTTTGTTAAATAAATGAATTTGTTATAATTACAATTTCTCCATGTGATTAATACTCCATTATCACCAGAGTGATATTAATTATGTAGATATTATATATATAATATAACACAAGTATATTCATGTATTTATATTAGTACATAATATTTTGAGATAAGGAATGAAATGCTTCGTTCATGGAGACGATAAGACATACATACACGTGAACGCTACTTTCATTTGTATTTAAGATTTAATGGAATGAAAACCCAATTATAAATATTTATATTATAATTAATGTATAATATCATATATAATATCATTAACTGCATCATTTATACATCCAACATAAGGAATTAACGAGTCATATCACTTGGAGGGGGCGGTAGTTCTCCCTTTCTAAAATGAAATTAACGCATTTACCCATTATAGAAAACATAATGGTATGATATAAATGAAAAATAAAGAAGTATAGGGTAAATATAATAATAATATTTATAAAATATAAATACAGTTCCATCATAATGTCCACCATTAGAGGCGGTAGAAGCTAATGGAACAATCTTCGTTTTGTGAGGTGTTAGTTTTCCATCCATAGAAACAGTATGTTCTTCACCCATTAAATTGAGGTGTGTGTAAGTGTAGTTTGAATCCTTCTGGTAAAAACATCCTATTATATTGATTAAAATAGTGTTTTAATAAAATAAAGGAATAAAAAGACATTAGGGGGTTGGAGAAGAAAAATAAAACAAAATAACTTAAGAGAAGATGTTACCTTTAAATCAGGTAACTCCCATTGGTTTGAACCAAAATGGTTTCTTGAAGTGTTTTATGAATAAGGTAAGGCTTCTAGGTTGAATAGAGGGATCTTGGGAGCTTATTGGAGCAGTGGCTTGCATGAGACAAAGGCTTGATATGTGTGAATAATGAGTTAGAAGTGAAGGCTTTTTATAAGGGAGAGGATGGGCTCTTTAGGAATGTTTGAAACTATTATTTTATTATAACCTCATATTCAGTTTCAAAAGGTCAAATATTCATTAATATAAATGTTAAGATGACTCATGGTCGAAAAAATAATAATCCAATAATAATTGGACTGGTTTTGGATGTTGTTTTAATATTTATAATCTTGTTTATTTAAATCATTTATTAATGTGGTAAATAATGTATCATTATTGTGTCATAAATAATTTAATTTATTTGATGTCCAAAAATTATAAAAAAACTCATGATGTAAGAAATATTTTTATATTTCCAAATAATATTTCTAGTTCAACTGATATCTTATATAACCCCATTTAAAAATTTATTTACTAAAAGATATTTGTTTGTGACATTTTTGTCTTTACTTTAAATTAATTAATATAAAGGGTAATTATTACTCCCATATGGCTCCATGGGGTCCCAAATTAATCTCAAATATTCCCATGGTCGGATATGTATTATAAAATAGGATTAAGACACTTTTTAGGGTAATTTAATATTTTTATAATATTATATTTTACCCTTAATTATTATTTGTACGTTTTAATCATGGTAAATAATATATTTACTGAAGTAAATATGTAAAATATATAAATATAAAAGTTAAATATTTACACAATTTGGACCTAATAATTCCAAATATGGAATACATTTTTCCAAATTTAATACACAGAAGTGGAAGAAATTAATGTAAAATTAATTCCTGCTATTAAAACAAATAGCGTGTTTTTAAAAAATAATAACTATCAAAAGATTGACACATGTTTATGTCCAATTTTAAAATGATGTTAAATCCAATGACCAAAATTATATTAAATGGTAAAAATATATTCTAATTACACATTAAAATAAATTAAAAAATATAATATAACCATATAAATAAATTAGATTAAAAGGCACTTTCGAATTAAAATACAATATTTTTCACTATTTCTTAAAAAAATGAACATTATCAGAAAAATACCAAAATTTCATCCAATGTAAATTTTGGGGTCCTGATTCTAAAGAAGAATTTTATTTTGTCAAATAGAAGATATAATAGTGACAACAACTATATTTGAAGAGGTTTCACCATTAAAAGGCGGTAAATCGACGTTTTAGTGAACATTAGAGTATTTATGCTTAAAATTGAATTCTTTACTTATTTTAAACCTCTAACTTTTATTTGATAAATGTAAAAATATTCAAAAAACATGTATAATAATATTTTAGTTAGTTCTATTCATTCCTGCTAATACAATTTCTAGGTGTTAACTACCATTTACAATAATAATATTATATTATTAGTGTGCAACGTAGGATTTCAAGGAAACCCATTGTTGTGTATCGAGTACACCCTCGAACATAGTGTCCCCTTAAAAGTAGAATTAATATTTAATTCACAAATATTAATAAATATGAAAATTTTCATGTTCTTTATTTACCTGGGATGCTACATCCTTCCCCCTTGTGGTAATTGCGGCCTTGAAATTTAAAAACGATGCTTGGAAACCTCATTAAAAGTCCCACATAAAAAAAATAGTCAGTAAAACTATCACATTAAATGAATTAAAGAGAAGTAAAATTTTTACCCGAGATAACCCATACTTGGATTCCATGTAGGAAAATAGAGATATAGAAGAGATAGAAAACGGTCAAGTTTTGATGGAGAGTGATAAAAAACATGATTAGGAGAAAGTTAACCACTAGAAAATCACAATCTTATGATGTATTAAATAGTCTTTTATTGGCCAGTAAGAAACGTAAACCAATAACATTTTTTTAACGTTTCTTTTCATAATTTGGAGGAATAAATTTACTACATATAATAAGAACATTTATAAATATACTTACCTTCAAGTAGAGTTTCATCCTTCAACAATTTTATACCAAAAAAGTAATCTTTTCTCCAAACAATGAGCATTCAAAAATACATGGTCACATCAAAAGCACAAGAATAATATTCTAGAGAATGACATAATCCACGAAGAAGAAATATATATTTCCCTTGTCTTTAGACATGAACTAAAAACAAAATGGTTAGTACTAGATCATATAATCCCCAAAAATGGTAATCTGTTACAACAAAAAGTACCCAGAGTTCTAGAAAGACCAATAAATTCACAATTGTCCTTAAAATTATTCAAATTAATCCAAAATAAGATAGAAACCCAAAACCCAGAAGGATTTAATCATCTTGTCTTCCATAGTAAATCATAACATTTAATTATAAAAACATAGACTCCTCTTAAGGTTTCATACTGAAGCATAATTAACTGAATCACATATTCTCTATAATAGGTTAATCATTTCCATAGATAACCCATATCTCTATATGTACACAAAAAATTCATATCCTTCTAAAATATAATTTCAACCATTAATCCACAAATGAAATCACATAGTATTCTATTTTCCTTAGGAATATAGTGTTTCCTCAAAAGAGAGATTGTCTTCCAAAATAACCTTTATCACATAATCCCCAAATCATTTCCCTATACTAAGGATATCCATTTGATAAAAAATAACTTCATAAAACCAACTTATTCATGATCCATAAATCCATTTAACATAAATTAATAAGTCATACTAACTAGGTACTTCACGTAGTCTAGTGGTAGGTGATAAATCCCAATCACACTTTGGTTGTTGGTTCGATTCTCACATCATTGTCTGACGTGACGGGTTGTCACATGGTCTGTGTGTTTTCCTTTTTATAAAACTCTAAAATAACTGTAACCTATTTTAACCTCAATGTTTTCCTTAATCATCTCATTTTCATCACAAATCATTTTGATCTACACATATTAATTCTTGACGTCTTAAATATATTTTCATTTTTTTAATTTCACCACCATGTGATAAAATGAAATGATCCCCAGAGTAAAGAACATCATACCTTGATCATGGGGTCCACTTGGTTTCATCGTTATCTTGTTCATGTAGGTAGACAGTCCATGCATTGCAACCATGATTTAGATATCCTTCAAAATCATTTTCATTCTTTATAAAAATACACCTTGTACAACCATGGACATATAGGTGTTCACTGGAAAATAGTTTTGGAAAATAATCATGTATGACATATAATTTCAAATCATTTGATAAAACATGATTTTTATAAAACAGTCGGACTGGGTTTCAGTTAAACCTTTAAATTAGTGGTCCATTTAAAACACTATAAGAATGTTTTGAGAGACTATATTTTAAAATCAAATATAAATAGGTTGTGAAAGGGTCTCATTCTTCATAACCTTTTTCAAATCATAATATGCATCAAAATCTATTGATAAGGTAAAATATTTAAAAATTCCTTGAAAATATTTACCTTTCCGGAAAAATTGTTAATATTATGAAAATAGGATTCGATTAAATTCGACCCATGATCCCCGATGATATCGGGGTATAGTGGTGGTGTTTGATATCTCAAATAATTTCTTTCAAGTGATTTGTATGTTAGAAAAAGTTTTACAATCATCCGAACACGACTTTGAAAAAATTATTGCAAGCAAGTCACCAGAAAGAGATAAGAATGTCATTAGGGATTTTACTCCTTCCATTTGTTACATATTTTTCTTGATCTGCAAAAATTTATAAACAAGTATTTAACTAAAATAATAGACATAAGGACTAACCATGTTTTTAATGAAATATCATAATCCCTAATGTTGTCTATACCGACCTCTGATACCAACTATAAGGACTCAGACTTAAACATTACATAATCTAGAATTAAATGGATAATTCACATTGAGGATCTTTTCAGGTTTATAGTTTTAGATAATTAGGTCATAAAATTTTCCTAACAATATGAATATTACATGTAGACAATTCTACTCAGTATCCATTTTTTCATAAAATAAAAACTCTTGAAAAAAAGGAGTCATGCCTAGTTCCATGTTTTAGACAGCATGACTTTTCCTTGATCACTTCCTTAACCTATTCCACTTTATGTCTTGTGAAAAACATCTCAAAAACTTGGGATGAGAAAAAAAGGCTCAGTGAGGGATACACAAAGAAGGAAAACTGTTAGTTTTTAAAAACTAAAAGTAAACCATGAATACTTTATCAAAAGTAATAAATTTCACCTTTATGAAGTATTAAATACTATTCAATTAATAAAAGATCATTTCTTACCCTTTTGTAACCAAAAGATTACCATAATACCCATACAATGAACACATAACATATAATGGTAACATGGGACATAAACATACATAAATGGAATAACCATAAGGACAACTTCCACACATATCACTAAATGGAATATCCATACAGTCGACTTCCATACCCAATGCATTGGAGGTTAAAATGTAACCCCCCATCCTGGTTTATCATGACACCAACCATCATTTGGTTTATAACATAACCACCCATCATATAAAATCATAACACATAAAGTTTTTCAAATACAAACATTTCACTAATAAAATTTCATTTTCAATCAAAATAAATCATTTGAAGAAATTAAAATAATCAAAGCATTTATCAAACCATTTTAAAAAACATTTAAAATATTAAAGAAAGATATTTTTGAATAAAAGTGTCCCATACCAATTTGAAGGTTTGGAAAGAAATATCAATTTCAAAACATTCATGTCCACATGAATAAATCATTAAAACCATTATTAAAACATTGTCATTATTTTTAATGATTTAGAAGAATAATCCTTTAAAACATTTAAAATGATATTTTAGTTAAAGAGTTTTTAACAAAATGTGAGACCCTAGAATAAAAATAATTGAGGAATAAAATTTAATCAGAACATAATAATATCATGAGAATAAAAGTATTCATTATATATTATGCCAAACGAAATTATATCCACCATATAAGAGTGAATTGGTGCATATAAATAATGAAGACTTAGGGGAAATGTAAATTTAGATGAAATCCCTTATAAAGACGATATCCTAAGATTAAGGATAAATAAATTAAATAATTATGTGTGAAAAATTAAAATACACCCAATATAAGTTGATATTATGTGTAAAACTATCTATTTCTATTCACACATATTAATCGCATTATATAAATAAGTATTAGATGTTTAACCCAAAAATTGAAATTGGGTTAAGAAGTTTTCTTACAGAAATTCGACAGCCTAACGGCATCACATTAAAATTCATAAAATACATTGATGAGAGATAAAAGTATATCTCATCACTTGGACATAAAATTTACAACAATAGGATATAGAAGAACATATCCCAACATAATAAGATATAAATTAGAAGACAAAACAAAAAGAAGTCTTTTAAAAAGAGGAAGGTGAAAGGTTACCTTACTGATTTGGTAACTTACGAAACATGCACCCCATGAAGGAAAGATAACACAATGAATATGTAAATACACATAAATAAAAGTATATTACAAAAAGAATAAAATTAGGGTCAGTAAATCTTCCACACAAAAGGAAATAGTGGCTTATATAATAATAATCTCATGGGAATAAAAAGTGATATGAAAACCCCTTACCACATTGTAATCAATTAAGTCGTATGAGAAAAGTTAATAACCACAAAATGAATCCCAGAATACAATAAATATAAATATAATCATGATAATATATATAAAATGGCAGTACAAAATACACCACATGCAATATATAAGTGGTGAACAATCGAAATCTCACGGAATTAATAGTGAGATAAGAAATCTCCTACCTTGTGTCCAACTTGACTTGTATGTTCCGTATTATTCCTGAATAATAATCTTAAGTTAATTTATAATTATTTCATAACATTTTTAATGTTTATTATTACTTTTATATCACTTATTACCTTGCAATAACATTTAGTTAACTATTTGAGTTCATATCGGACATTTTGTCGATGTTCCGAATTTGAGATAAAAATATGAACTTCTTATAATTACAATTTGTCCATGTGGTTAATAGTCCATTATCTCCAGAATTATATAAATGATATATATATCATATATATCATATAAATCTAGTGTAGACATGTATTTATATTAGTACATGACATTTTGAGATATGAAATGAAATGCACTTTCATGGAGATGGTAAGTCGTATGTACTCATGAACGCTACTTTCATTTCTATTTAATATTTAATGGAATGAAAAATAAATGATACATAGGTATATAATAATGATAGTATAATATCATATATAATATCATTAACTAAATCCTTTATACGTCCCACGTAAGGAATTAACGAGTCATATAACTTTGAGGGGGATGTAGTCTGCACTTCCTAAAATGAGATTATCACATTTACCCATTATGCAAACCATAATGGTATGATATAAATGAAAAATACAGAAGAATAAGGAATATATAAACATAATATATATCATATATAAATAAAGTTCCATCATAATGTCAACCATGAGAGGCGGTAGGAGGTAATTTGACAATCATCATTTCGTGAGGCATTAGTTTTCCATCCACAGAAACACAATGTTCTTCACCCATTAGATGGAGGTGTGTGTAGGTGTCGTTCGAATACTTATCATAAAAAATTTATATTATATTTAGAATACTGGTGTTGTTATAAAATAAAATAATAATAATAGTTTAGGGGGTTGGATAAGTAAAATAAAACAAAATAACTTAAGAGAAGATGTTACCTTTAAATCGGGTAACTCACTTTGGTTTCTTCCAAATGAATTTCTTGAAGTGTTTTCTGTATAAGGTAAGGCTTCTAGGATTAATAAAGGGATCTTGTGAGCTTATTTTAGATGAGGATGCAGGATACAAAGGCTTGAGAAGTGTGAGGAGAGAGTTAGATGTGAGGACTTTTTATAAGGGAGAGGAGGGACTCTTTAGGAATGTTTGAAACCATTATTTTATTATAACTCCATCATCGGTTTCAAATGGTCATCTATTCGTTAATATCAATGTTAAGATGAATCATGGTCGAAAACAAATAATCCAATAATAATTGGACTAGTTTTGGATATTTTATTTAATATTTATAAAATTTCTTATTTAAATCATTTATTTACGAGGTTAATATTTTATCATTATTGTGTCACAAATAATTTAATTTAATCAATGTCCAAAACATATAAAAACCATGATGTAGGAAATATTTTTATCGTTCCAAATAATATTTATAGTTGAATAGATATCTTATATAACACCATGTACAAATTTATTTACTAAAAGATATTTTTTAATGACATTTTTGTCATTAATTTATATTAATTAATATAAAGTGTCATTATTACTCCCATGTGGCTCCAAGGGGTTCCAAATTCAACCCCAGGATTCCCACAGTTGGATATGTATTATCAAATAGGATTAGGACACTTTTTAGGGAAATTTAATATTATTATAATGTTATATTTTACCCAAAATTATTATTTTTACCTTTTAATCATGGTAAATAAAATATTTATTGAATTAAATATTTAAAATGCCTAAAAATAAAAGTTACCTATTTACAGAATTTGGACCTACTGATTCCAAATATGGAATCCATATTTCCAAATTCAAAATACAGATGTTGCAGAACTAAATTTAAAATTAATTCCTATGGTTAAAATAAATAACTTGTTTTTTAGAAATATTAACTATCAAAATATTGACTTGTTTATGCCTTTTTTTAAAATGAAATTACCTAAAATGACAAAAACATGATTAAATGGCAAAAATAAATTCTAATTAAACTTTAAAACCAATTAATAAGATAATATAACCATATAAACAAATTATATTAATATGCACTTTTGAATTAAAATACAGTATTTCTCACTATTCCTTAAAAAATGAACATTATCAGAAAAATATCAAAATTTCATCCTATGTTAGTTTTGGTGTCCCTATTCTAAATAATAATTTTATTTTGTCAAATAGAACATATAAAAGTTTCATAGAAAATATTTAAAGAGGGTTCTCCATTAAAAGGTGGTAAATCGACCTTTTAGTGAATATTCGAATATTTTTTCTTAAAATCGAATTCTTTACATATTTTAATCCTCAAATTTGATTTCAAAAATGTAAAAGTTTTCAAAAAATATGTTTATTAATATTGTAGTTAGTTCATTTCATTCCCACAAATACAACGTCTAGGCATTAACTACCATTTAAAATACTAATATTATATTATTAGTGTGCAACGTAGGATTTCAAAGAAACCCATTGTTGTGTATCGGGTACACCATCAAACATAGCATCCCCTTTAAACTATAATTAATATTTAATTAAAAAATATTAATAAATATGAAAAATTTCATGTTCGTTATTTACGTGTGATGTTACAATTCACCCTTCACTGGTACCAACTCTTCTAATATTCCCAGGTAAATCATGTCCCACCTAGACTTAATTCCATCCTTTGTTTTAATGAGTGTATTTACTTAAATTTCAGGATGTTATCACATACATTTTTTTTCAACATTTATATCATCGGGAAAATTTGCGACATACATGAAATTAAAGTATAGTAATAAAAAAATCTGACCTCTTTTTCCACCTGATTTTTGTATGGTTTTTTGAAAAAGGTTTACAAAAAGTATTGTCCATAACTTTTACTTTATCAAAAATTAGATCACCTGTATGTGGATTATATTTTTTACATTCTTATAAACACTAATTAAATTATGTAATCCAAGATATGTACTTATATCACTAGGGTAGAAATCTGTGAGGTCCTATAAATAGATTTTTCAATGAATGATTCAATGTAATTTACTATGTATCTTGATTAAAAATTGGATACCTATAACGACCCGACCTGGGATACACTCAAACCCAACACCCGACCTGATCCATCACATACCCGAAGGGAATTCCCGATCATCATAGTCTAGCAATTAGAACCCTATCATTGAATGAAAAAAACTGAGGGAATGATTTTTCCAAACCTGAACAATCACATGGAATATATATACAAGGTAAGAAGGTGACAATTGGAGACTAATATAATATACATTCCATAACTATAATAAAATAGTGTAAACAACACAACTATAACAGCATCTAAAAACACAAAAAGAAAAGTATGACTGTAAGGAACTCAAAAAATCTCCTCCAACAATGGAATGGAAAAACTCCATCCATCTCAAAATAAGCTACCCATACCAGTTGACATGAACCACATCGCCTCCCTGCTTCGCCTTACAGTTCCCTGCACTGGAAGACAAAAAATTGTCTATGCACCACCAAAGAACTGTATAGGGTGTGAGCAGACTAGATCAGTAGGATCCCACCTAGGTGTTCCATAACAAGTCTTTGTATAAGAAATCATATATTCTCATTTTTAAATAAAATAGGGCATGATAAGTAGTAAATATGATTTATATAAATCATGTTAAACATTACCTTTTCCATAGTTCTAAACAAAAATAGGTATATCATTTTCTAAATAATTTTTCCATATCAACTTTCCCAGTAATCAACATGCATATCATGGATAACTCAAGAAGACATGTAGTGGAAAATAGAGGCACATGTATCAGAACACCAAGGAATACTACATGCCTATGTATCAGACTAATTGTACCAAAATAATCATGTTCACAAAAATGATCCTAGAACAAAGCGCCAAGGAAGAAGAGGATTTCCCCAATAGAAAACCCCCCAAAATGACAATATCGGTCCCCTAGAACAATAATTCTAGGAAATAGTGGAAATCCCCAATATAAACCTCCATGATAATAACAAAGAAATTAATGATGGCCTCAAGATATACAATCCGCTTATGTATCCAAGGTAACCCTTGAGATCTTTTTTGCAAACCCATTTTCATGTCTTAAAGTCCATTCAAAAAGATTTATAATCCATTTATAAAAATCCATAGATAACCATTTTTCTTTCAAACCCCTTTTCAACATAGACAAAAATCATGATGATTTCATAAATCAATTTATAATGAAATTAAAAAAAAATAAGGTTCATTATCATAGGCTAGAGACGGAGCCACCTACCACGTATTTAGGGTGACACATGCCTACAATGGAATCCAAAAACAATAACAGAACCCAAAAACACCAATGGATACCCTAGGATCCAATCCAAGAAAATATTTATTCTAACATAAACATAAATGGTAAGAACTAGAGAGGAAAACCACATAACTCAATGAAGAATGTCTAGCACACCACAACCAATGAAGGAAAATGGCCTCCAGAACTAGATCTCTCAGTGGATCTCAAAGAAGGCAACAAGAAAAAATCATACTTGGAATAGCATATCCGATAATGAAAGGTTATGGAGCTATCACGATCATTTGAAATGGAGAAAGAGAGAGAACACTTACTCGGAGAGAAGCACCGTAGAAACAACGATGAACTGGAGCCAATTAGATCGATCTAGAAGGTGAAATGCCTTTGAAAAATGCCCAGGGAGAGTCCAGGGTTGTGAACCATGAAGTTTGTAGAAATAAGGACTGATCAAATCTCCCAAACTCATGACTATAAACATGGTGTGGGATGGGTTATGACGTGTACCCCTTGGTCACAACATGAAGGACATGCTGGATATGTTATGCCAAAAAACCTATCACCCCAAGTAAAAAAAACATCATTTACCACTAAACGATGTGTACCTCAGGTACATGACATGTAATAGCTCATGAAGTGACCTCCACATCAAGACTTGATTCTATCACCAAGTACATGACATGTACTTCAGGTAAACAACGTGTACTTCAGATACACAACATGTACGTCAGGTACATGGCATTAGACCTATAGTAAACCCCAGAAAACTGATTTTAAGGATTCTTTAAAAAAGGGGACGTAGAAAAGAAGGAAAATTATCCCAATAATTATAATGGGATGCTACAAACTCTCCACCGTAAAGACATTATGTCCTTGAGAAGACATGGGGAAGATGTATCCTCTGGAAAGAGATGAGGACACTGGTCTCACATCAAAGACTCACATTACCAAGTCTCAGGAGAATCTGATCCTTGTTTCCATATAACTCTAACCAATAGAACCAAATTCTCACACTTGACATTCATCTAATAGTAAATTATCTCAACTATTTTATCTAGAACAGAAGAATCTGGATGTAACCTTCTTTAATCCCATCATTGAACATGTGCGGGGTCAGGGTGATACCTCTTAAGATGATATATGTGAAAAACATCATGAATGTCCATCAACTGAGCCGACAATGATAATTGATAATAAACATTCTCAATCCATTCAATGATCTCAAATGGTCCAACATATCTAAAAGACAAAAATTCCTATTTTACAAGATGACGGTGACCCAAATGGGGAGACACATTCATGAAAACCAATTCCCCAACGGAAAATCCAAAGGACAATGTTGCTGATCTCAATAAGATTTTGGTCTACTTTAGGAGTTAATTAGTCATCGCCGAACCTCTTAAATCTTTGAAGACGTTTCTTGAACTAGACATGGTCTAACCAAAGCTATTACTCCCACCTCTTACAAATAAATAGGTGACCAGCATGGGTGACTATACAATGCTTAAAAGGGATCCATTCTGATCGACGACTGCTATCTTTTGTTGTAAACAAACGCATCCAATCAAAGATGAATTGTAACACCCCAGGTAAATAAGGAATATGACATTTTCATATTTATCCATATTTGTGAATAAAATACTAATATGACTTTAAAGGGGACGCTATGCTCGATGGCGTACCCAACACGCAACAACGAGTTTCTTGGGAATCTTACGTTGCACTCTAATAATAAAATAATATTATTTTAAATGGTAGTTAACATGTAGCCTTTGTATTGGCGGGAATGGATATAAATAACTAAAATATGATTATATATGTTTTTAAATGTTTTTACATTTAACCAATAGAGGATAGAGGCTTAAAATACGGAAAGAATTCAATTTTAGGTGTATATGCCCTAGTTTTCACTAATGGTTCACTTATCGCCTTTTAATGGAGAACTGTCATTAAATATAGTTTTTATCACTCTTATACATTCTTTTGGACCAAATAAAACTCTTATTAAGAATCGGGACATCAAATTTTACTTTGTGTAATTTTTTGGTATTTTTCCGATAGAGTTCATTTTTTTAATGAATAGTGCAAAATGTTGTGTTTTGATTCAAAATATCTTTTTAATCTAATTTATTTATATGATTAGATAATATTTTTAATTGGTTTTAAAGTGAAATTAGAAAATATTTTTACCATTAAATCCAATAGTGGTCGTTGGAATTAATTTCACTTTGAAATCAGACTTAAACTAGTGTCAATCTTTTGATACTTATTGTTTTATAAAAACACGCTATTTGCTCTGACAGCGGGAATTAATTATTAAATCAATTAATGTGACTAATATGTTTTGAATTTTGTAAAATAGAATTCATTTTTGAATTCGGAATATCAAATATAGCTTAGGGTGAAGTTTTGGTATTTTTCTGAAAAACTCTAATTTTTGATGAATAGTGAAACCACTAAGTGGTAATCAAGCAAACTGATTTTTCAGTTAAATGAAATTTTACCACTAATGTGTATGGAATTTTGAAAATCCAACATACATGGTTGTCATTAAGAAGTAAAATGTGGTTCAATGGGATAAAAATAATTTTTTGGTGAATAGTAACTTATTAAGTTTTTAATCGCGATTAGTGGTAATTAGTGTAGTTTAAGGTAAAAATGATATTATAAGAATGTGAAAACACCATGACACTTGTCCTACACCTATTGGGTGAGTCATGTCCGACCAAGACAAGCCATGGGCCAACTTGGGGACCCCATGGAGCCACTTTAGTTGGAAAATGACAATAATATATTTTTATTTAATGGAAAAGTAAAATTGACACAAACATGATATGTTTTACTAAAACAATTTTTAAGTAGGGTTATTCAAGTCATATTTTTGATTATAAATATTCATTGGAAAGATAAAAAGATTTCTTACATCATAGTAATTTTTCTATAATTTTTAGACATTAAATAAATTAAATTATTTATGACATCATAATGATGCAGTGATGACATCATTATTTAACGATTAAAATAAAATGGAAATATAATGTAATATCTATGAACTACACATGTCCAAAACTTATTGGATGGGTGGATTTAGAACCCTTATAACCTTATCCACTAATTATATCAATGTGGGACATTTTAAAACCGAAACACATTTTCAAATAAAGTAATATTTCCTTACTTTCCAAAAGTCCCCCTTCTCTCCTCTTATAAAAGGCCCCCACCTCTACCTCTTTTCACACACTCATCAAGCCATTGGCTCGGCCAACCCCTGCCCATTTACTCTCTCCACATCCCTCTCCTCATCCTAGAGGATTCCCTTTGGGCAGAATCCCTTCAAAGGAAGCCTTTAGGCTCAAATCAAAAGGAGTTACACTTTTAAAGGTAATTCATTCTCTCATGTTCATTTGTTTTATTTTGCTTCTCCAACCCCCTAAACTCTTTTTATTTACTTATTTTGTAACAAAACCAGTATCTTCAATATACTAGGATGTTGTTATAAGATTTATTCGAGCTACACTCTCACACAACTACATCAAATGGTTAAAGAACATACGGTTTCTGTGGATGGTGAAATTCTGTCTCCCGAAACGATAATTGTTCAATACTCATTTAACACCTTCAAAGGTGGCCATTATGATGTCACTATTTTTATATATGATATATAATATGTTTATGTTTTATTTATGCTTCTGTATTTTTCATTTTTTTCTTACCTTTATGGCTTCCATTATGGGTATACGCGATATCTTCATTTAAGGAAGTGCGGACTACCGCCCCCTCAAAGTGATTTGATTCCTTAAATTCCATACGTGGGACGTATAAATGATGGATTTAATGATATTATATATTATATTATACTGGAATTATAATACACCTTTATATCATTATTATTTCATTCTATAAAATACGAAATAGAAATGAAAGTAGCGTTCATGCGTACGTACGGCTTACCGTCTCCATGAACGGTGCATTTCATTTCTTACCTCTAAATGATTATGTAATGTTATAAATGCATGAATGTACTGGATATATATGACATATATTATATCTACATCATGAATACAATTCTGTATATAACAAACATTTGGCCACACGAACAACATGTAATTGTAAGAAGTCCACTTTCGACTTAAGAACCATGTATCGGCAAAACAAATATTATTAACTTAAATGATTACATAAATTTTTATGACATGGTAATAAGTGATATAAAAGGAATAATGAACTTGAAAAAGGTTATTAAGGAAGTATAAATTAACTCAAGTTTATTATTCAGGAGATTAAAGAACGATCGAGTCAGGTCGGACCCGAGGTAAGGGATCCTACAACTCTCTTTCTTTTAAAGTAGACTCTTTTATGTCATTTATTTTAAGCTCATATTTCTTTTGATTGGGATGTTATTTTATATTACTACTACTGTAATTGTTATGTTCATGTGATGAGAGACCCTATTCTCTCTCATCAATCCATTTTGGAAGTTTTGAGTGGCGCCGTTAGGCTGCCGAACTTTCGTAAGAGATCTAACCTCTCTCTTTCTTTTTAAGTAATCTCCTTTATGTCACTTTTTTTAAGCTCATATTTGTAATGTTGGGGATGTTATTTTATATTCCTCTTGCTGTACATTTTATTTTAATGTGATGAGATACCCTATTTGATCTCATCAATCTATATTCGGAAGTTTTATGTGGCGCTGTTAGGCTGCCGAGTTTTCGTAAGGGATTTTTCATCTCACTTTTATTCCCGTGAGATTTACGCTACATTCTCCACAAATTCGATTGAGTGGTGTATGTACTTCCCATTATTCTACTCTTTGTGTAATATACTTTCGTTTATGAGTATTTACATCAATGACCTATTGTCTTTCTTTCATGGGGTGTATGTTTTGAAAGATACCCAAGTCAGTAAGGGAAACTTTCACCCTCCTCTTTTTTAAAAGACTTCTTTTATTGGGTCTTTTAATTTACATATTTTTATGTTGGGATATGTTCTCATACATCCTCATTGATGTAAATTTTATGTCCAAGTTATGAGATACACTTTTTATCTCTCATCAACTCATTTTGATGTGATGCCGTTAGGCTGTCAAGGGAACTTTTTAACCCAATTTCGATTTCTTTGGGATCAACTTGTAGTCATTGAATATGTCATCCATTGAATATGTGTGAATGACCTTTTATTGTTTTACACTTAATATCCACTTATATTGGGTGTATTTATATTTGTCACACATATTTTTGAGATTGATTTGTCCTTAATTTAAGGATACCTTCTTTATAAGGGATTTCATCACTTTTGACATTTCTATTAAGGGTCCATTGTTGTTATGCACCAATTCACTCTTATATGGTGTATATACTGTCCTTTGGAGTATTATATCACGAATCCATTTATTCTCATGATATTATAAAGTTTTGACTAAATGTTATTCCGCAATTATTTTATTCAAGTGTCTCTAATTTTGGTAAAACCCCTTTAACCAAAATATCGTTTTAAATGTTTTAATTATTTGTTCTTATTAATATCCATGTTTTCAAAATGGTTTTAAGGATTTATTTATATGGATATTAATGGTTTAAAATGTTAAAATCTTCAAGGTGGTATGGGACACTTTGAATCAAAAATCTCTTTATTAAATGTTTTAAATGGTTTTGGAAACGGTTTCTTTTTGAATAGATTCATTATTTCAATATCCTAAAATGTTATATTGTGATTGAAATGTGGAAATGTTATGTTTCCTTTATTCATGTTTATGTGATACGATTATTTTATGGTTCTTGGGAATTTTTATGAAGAACGGGTGGTTCCGTGATAAACTAAGGGAGGGTGAGCCTGATATAGCTCTCCAATGCATTGGGTAACGCGAAGGAGTGAAACGTTAAGGTTTCTCCGAAGAGATTTAGGGAATATATTGTGATGGGTATCCCAAATGTAACCAAGAGGGTTACTCCCTACGTAAGAATGTTATGAATGCCTCAAGTTACCTTTATGTCTTATGATTTCTATGATTTATTCATGATTTGATGAGGTATGTTAAAGTGCCTAAGTTTTATGGGTAAAGTATGATTTAATTCTTATGTATATATGAACTCATGTTTCCTTTCAATATTTTTATAACCCTTACTGAGCTTTTTATGCTCATCCCAAGTTTTTGAAATGTTTTTCACAGGTCAAGGGAAAGGTACATGATGTGATGATACTGTCAAGGATGTGTCAAGAAAAAATCTGTGTTTTATTTTAAATAGGTTTTCGTTGATGGGAAGAATGAATATTGTCTTTTATGTAACCAATTTGTTTAAATGTGGAATGTAATGCAAGTTTCATGATCTAATTCTCTAAAACTCTTAACCTGAAAAGATCCTCAATGTGTAATCTTGTAATAACTCAAGATTAAGTAAGGTTTAAGGCTGGGGCCTTATAGTTGGTATCAAAGGTCGGTTTAGATAACTTTAGAGGTTAGGGTATTCTTTAAGCATAATTGACAATAACCATAATGGTTAGGATTTCAGAAAGAGTCTTAGTTTTAGATAAAGTGAATGAGTAAGTATATCTTATTGTCTATCTTACTCATTAGTACATGATGGTTTTGTTGATATACTCACACTGACCTTTTTGGTTTTAGTAAATGGCTGGATCTAGCAGGCACCAAAGTAACAATGGGTTTGAAGGAAACTATGGTGGTTCTCTGATTAAGAGATTGGATGTGATGGGGGATTCAATGAGGAATCTCATGGTTGTTCTAAACCAACTATCAAGGATTCATGATCTACCACTTCAACCTTGGTGAGTTCTCTAATGCATCATGTACGATATGGCTAACTCGATGTGGAAATTCAGGTAATAATTATTAAGGTAACCATTAGGGTTTATATGATCCTTACTTTTTAGGTAATTATGGGTTACTCTATGATATGATTGAAAATGAAAGGCATGAGATAAACTTGAGGTTAAAATATGAAGATTTTATCTCATTTTGTGGAATGTTTTAAGAATTATATAGTTTTGGAAAAAGGACAACACGCAGACCGTGTGACAACCCGTCGCGTCGGACAAAGCTGTGGGAATCGAACCCACAACCAAAGTGCGACTGGTATTTATCGCCTACCACTGGACTACGTGAAGTCCCTGGTTAGTTTGACTGATTATTTTTAGTTATATGATTTTATGAATTAAGAGTATATTGATTTTGGGTTATTTATGAAAATGATTAACCTATCATGGAGGATATGTGATTAGGTTAATTACTTTTCAATGTGAAACTTTAGGAGCAACTGATATTGTTTGGAGATAAATGTTATGATTTATCATGGAAGACTATGCGACTAAATCCTTCAAATATTTGGGTTTCATTCTTATATTGGTTTAATTTGAAGAATTTTATGGACAAATTGTTTATCGGATGGTCCTCGTTGAACTTTGGGTTTCGTTGGACAAATTTTGGAGATTAAGAATAGATTTTCTTTTTATAAGGGGTTATCCTTTTCTGGATTATCTGATCTTGTACTAACCTTTTTGGTTTTGGTTTTGGTTAAAGCCTAAATACATGGAATGTATATAGTTCTCGTTTGGGGATTAGGTGATTCTCTAGAAGTTGATTATAGTGCTCTTAATGCGAACAAGTCTCCCTAAATACTCGTCTTTTGGAAAAAATATGAGTTTGACTAAGGAATCTAGTAAAAGTTTAAAGTAAACATGATAAGTGATTATGCTTCCTTATGAATAAATTCCTCAATAAAAAGTAACTTAAAACAAAAATTTTGTCTATTAAATTTTCCTACTGGGGAACCCAACACCGTTTAACCCATCACAAGTTTGTGATTTTCTTATTGTTAACTTTCTCCTAAACATGTTTTCTATCACTCTCCATCGGAACATGACCCTATGTTTTCTCCTCCATGTCCATATTTTCATACTTAGAATCCTAGTATGGGTTGACTCGGGTGACCTCTGTGCTTATCTTTCTTTATTTTAAAGTGATTGTTTTACCGACTCTTGTTCCGATGTGGGACGTTCAGGGATGTTTCCAAGCGCAATTTTAAAATTGCGAGGACGCAATTCCCAAAAGGGGGGAAGGATGTAACACCCCAGGTAAATAAGGAATATGACATTTTAATATTTATCCATATTTGTGAATAAAATATTAATATGACTTTAAAGGGGACGCTATGCTCGATGGCGTACCCAACACGCAACAACGAGTTTCTTGGGAATCTTACGTTGTACTCTAATAATAAAATAATATTATTTTAAATGGTAGTTAACATGTAGCTGTTGTATTGGCGGGAATGGATATAAATAACTAAAATATGATTATATATGTTTTTAAATGTTTTTACATTTAACCAATAGAGGATAGAGGCATAAAATACGGAAAGAATTCAATTTTAGGTGTATATGCCCTAGTTTTCACTAAAGGTTCACTTATCGCCTTTTAATGGAGAACTGTCATTAAATATAGTTTTGATCACTCTTATACATTCTTTTGGACCAAATAAAACTCTTATTAAGAATCGGGACATCAAATTTTACTTTGTGTAATTTTTTGGTATTTTTCCGATAGAGTTCATTTTTTAATGAATAGTGTAAAATGTTGTGTTTTGATTCAAAATATCTTTTTAATATAATTTATTTATATGATTAGATAATATTTTTAATTGGTTTTAAAGTGAAATTAGAAAATATTTTTACCATTAAATCCAATAGTGGTCATTGGAATTAATTTCACTTTGAAATCAGACTTAAACTAGTGTCAATCTTTTGATACTTATTGTTTTATAAAAACACGATATTTACTCTGACAGCGGGAATTAATTATTAAATTAATTAATGTGACTAATATGTTTTGAATTTTGTAAAACAGACTTCATTTTTGAATTCGGAATATCAAATATAGCTTAGGGTGAAGTTTTGGTATTTTTCTGAAAAACTCCAATTTTTGATGAATAGTGAAACCACTAAGTGGTAATCAAGCAAACTGATTTTTCAGTTAAATGAAAGTTTACCACTAATGTGTATGGAATTTTAAAAATCCAACATACATGGTTGTCATTAAGAAGTAAAATGTGGTTCAATGGGATAAAAATAATTTTTTGGTGAATAGTAACTTATTAAGTTTTTAATCGCGATTAGTGGTAATTGGTGTAGTTTAAGGTAAAAATGATATTATAAGAATGTGAAAACACCATGACACTTGTCCTACACATATTGGGTGAGTCATGGCCGAC
Organism: Viscum album; assembly: GCA_963277665.1. Classification (NCBI taxonomy): domain Eukaryota; kingdom Viridiplantae; phylum Streptophyta; class Magnoliopsida; order Santalales; family Viscaceae; genus Viscum; species Viscum album. The sequence continues at coordinate 1,115,656,019 of OY728129.1, forward strand.
CAATACAAGCCATGGGCCAACTTGGGGACCCCATGGATCCACTTTAGTTGGAAAATGACAATAATATATTTTTATTTAATGGAAAAGTAAAATTGACACAAACATGATATGTTTTACTAAAACAATTTTTAAGAATGGTTATACAAGTCATATTTTTGATTATAAATATTCATTGGAAAGCTAAAACGATTTCCTACATCATAGTAATTTGTTTATAATTTTTAGACATTAAATAAATTAAATTATTTATGACATCATAATGATGCAGTGATAACATCATTATTTAACGATTAAAATAAAATGGAAATATAATGTAATATCTATGAACTACACATGTCAAAAACATATTGGATGGGTGGATTTAGAACCCTTATAACCTTATCCACGAATTATATCAATGTGGGACCTTTTAAAACCGAAACACATTTTCAAATAAAGTAATATTTCCTTACTTTCCAAAAGTGCCCCTTCTCTCCTCTTATAAAAGGCCCCCACATCTACCTCTTTTCACACACTCATCAAGCCTTTGGCTCGGCCAACCCCTGCCCATTTAATCTCTCCACATCCCTCTCCTCATCCTAGAGGATTCCCTTTGGGCAGAATCCTTTCAAAGGAAGCCTTTAGGCTCAAATCAAAAGGAGTTACACTTTTAAAGGTAATTCATTCTCTCATGTTCATTTGTTTTATTTTGCTTCTCCAACCCCCTAAACTCTTTTTATTTACTTCTTTTGTAACAAAACCAGTATCTTAAATATACTAGGATGTTGTTATAAGATTTATTCGAGCTACACTCTCACACAACTACATCAAATGGTTAAAGAACATACGGTTTCCGTGGATGGTGAAATTCTGCCTCCCGAAACGATGATTGTTCAATACTCATTTAACACCTTCAAAGGTGGCCATTATGATGTCACTATTTTTATATATGATATATAATATGTTTATGTTTTATTTATGCTTCTGTATTTTTCATTTTTGTCTTAACTTTATGTCTTCCATTATGGGTATACGTGATATCTTCATTTAAGGAAGTGCGGACTACCGCCCTCTCAAAGTGATTTGATTCATTAAATGCCATACGTGGGAAGTATAAAGGATGGATTTAATGATATTATATATTATATTATACTTGAATTATAATACAGCTTTATATAATTATTATTTCATTCTATAAAATACGAAATAGAAATGAAAGTAGCGTTCATGCGTACGTACAGCTTACCATCTCCATGAACGGTGCATTTCATTTCTTACCTCTAAATGATTATGTAATGTTATAAATGCGTGCATGTACTGGATATATATGACATATATGATATCTACATCATGAATACAATTCTGTATATAATAAACATTTGGCCACACGAACAACATGTAATTGTAAGAAGTCCACTTTCGACTTAAGAACCAAGTATCGGTAAAACAAATATTATTAACTTAAATGATTACATAAATTTTTATGACATGGTAATAAGTAATATAAAAGGAATAATGAACTTGAAAAAGGTTCTTAAGGAAGTATAAATTAACTCAAGTTTATTATTCAGGAGATTAAAGAATGATCGAGTCAGGTCGGACCCGAGGTAAGGGATCCTAAAACTCTCTTTCTTTTGAAGTACACTCTTTTATGTAATTTCTTTTAAGCTCATATTTCTTATTATTGGGATGTACTTTTATATTACTCCTACTTTAATTTTTATGTTCATGTGATGATAGACCCTATTCTCTCTCATCAATCCATTTTGGAAGTTTTGAGTGGCGCCGTTATGCTGCCGAACTTTCGTAAGAGATCTAACCTCTCTCTTTCTTTTTAGGTAATCTCGTTTATGTCACTTCATTTAAGCTCCTCTTTGTAATGTTGGGGGATGTTATTTTATATTCCTCTTTCTGTACATTTTATTGTAATGTGATGAGATACCCTATTTGATCTCATCAATCCATATTCGGAAGTTTTATGTGGCGCTGTTAGGCTGCCGAGTTTTCGTAAGGGATTTTTCATCTCACTTTTATTCCCGTGAGATTTACGCTAAATTCACCACAAATTCGATTGAGTGGTGTATGTACTTCACATTATTCTACTCTTTGTGTAATATACTTTCGTTTATGAGTATTTACATCAATGACCTATTGTCTTTCTTTCATGGGGTGTATGTTTTGAAAGATACCCAAGTCGGTAAGGGAAACTTTCACCCTCCTCTTTTTTAAAAGACTTCTTTTATTGGGTATTTTAATTTACATATTTTTATGTTGGGATATGTTCTCATACATCCTTATTGAAGTAAATTTTATTTCCAAGTGATGAGATACACTTTTTATCTCTCATCAACTCATTTTGATGTGATGCCGTTAGGCTGTCAAGGGAACTTTTTAACCCAATTTTGATTTCTTTGGGTTCAACTTGTAGTCATTGAATATGTCATCCATTGAATATGTGTGAATGACCTTTTATTGTTTTACACTTAATATCCACTTATATTGGGTGTATTTATATTTTTCACACATATTTTTGAGATTGATTTGTCCTTAATTTAAGGATACCTTCTTTATAAGGGATTTCATCACATTTGACATTTCTATTGAGGTTTCATTGTTGTTATGCACCAATTCACTCTTATATGGTGTATATACTGTCCTTTGGAGTATTATATCATGAATCCATTTATTCTCATGATATTATAAAGTTCTGACTAAATGTTATTCCGCAATTATTGTATTCAAGTGTCTCTAATTTTGGTAAAACCCCTTTAACCAAAATATCGTTTTAAATGTTTTAATTATTTGTTCTTATTAATATCCATGTTTTCAAAATGGTTTTAAGGATTTATTTATATGGATATTAGTGGTTTAAAATGTTAAAAGCTTCAAGGTGGTATGGGACACTTTGAATCAAAAATCTCTTTATTAAATGTTTTAAATGGTTTTGGAAATGGTTTCTTTTTGAATGGATTCATTATTTCAATATCCTAAAATGTTATATTGTGATTGAAATGTGGAAATGTTATGTTTCCTTTATTCATGTTTATGTGATACGATTATGTTATGGTTCTTGGGCATTGTTATGAAGAATGGGTGGTTCCGTGATAAACTAAGGGCGGGTGAGCCCGATATAGCTCTCCAATGCATTGGGTAACGCGAAGGAGTGAAACGTTAAGGTTTCTCCGAAGAGATTTAGGGAATATACTGTGATGGGTATTCCAAACGTAACCAAGAGGGTTACTCCCTACGTAAGAATGTTATGAATGCCTCAAGTTACCTTTATGTCTTATGATTTCTATGATTTATTCATGATTTGATGAGGTATGTTAAAGTGCCTAAGTTTTATGGGTAAAGTATGATTTCATTCTTATTTATATATGAACTCATGTTTCCTTTCAATATTTTTATAACCCTTACTGAGCTTTTTATGCTCATCCCAAGTTTTTGAAATGTTTTTCACAGGTCAAGGTAAAGGTACATGATGTTATGATAGTGTCAAGGATGTGTCAAGAAAAAATCTGTGTTTTATTTTAAATAGGTTTCCGTTGATGGGAAGAATGAATATTGTCTTTTATGTAACCACTTTGTTTAAATGTGGAATGTAATGCAAGTTTCATGATCTAATTCTCTAAAACTCTTAACCTGAAAAGATCCTCAATGTGTAATCTTGTAATAACTCAAGATTAAGTAAGGTTTAAGGCTGGGGCCTTATATGAATATACAATGATCCAGCATAATCCAAGACATAGGCATGAAGCATGTCCTCTAGGATATGACTTATAACATCTATATAGCCATCTATCTATGGATGGTAAGTTGTGTTCAACTTGATCAGAGTCCCAATTTCCCCTTGAAGACTCCTCCATAACCTTGAGGTAAACCTAGGATCCCTATCTGAAACAATGGTAGATGTATTCACATGTATCTTCATGATCTTCTACACATACAACTTACCCAGATATTCAACTTTTGTTGTGTATTTGATTGGAATGAAGTGAGAAGACTTCTTCAACTTATCAACAACCACCCCGATATCATTTTTCACTCGGGGCATCCATGGAAACCCAACAACAAAATCCTTGTACACCTCATCCCACATCCAAACTATAAATATAAGTTTATGAAGCATACCAAAAATTTTCAAGTGCTCTTCCATTATCCATTGGTAGGTGAATCAATAAAACACATATCTATGATGTCACGAATCATACCCAGCCACCAAAACCATGTTCTCATGTCAAAATACATATTTTTTTCATATATGAACTACCCTTGATGATCTATGACAATCAAACAAGACTGAACATCTCACAGGTGCTGGAATGATGAATCACTTCTTGTAGTGAAGTATGCCATCTGAAGAAAGAGACCAACTAAGAAATGTCTCCCCACTATAAAGATGTACTCGAATCTTCTTAAAATAATCATGTTGTTGTTGAATTTTCAAGAAAGTATCCAGGAGAGATGATGACAATTGAAAACTAGTCAGAATCATCCCTAAAACATCCTCCAGAGCATCCAAGTGCAACTAAACAAAAATCCCCATAAGATTACACTCTTCCTTCAATTCTAGAATAGTATGTGACGGTACCTTCCGGTATAAAGGTAATGCAAAAACATTCCTGTTCCCTATGGAGTAAGTAATGTCAAAGTCAAACACCTGAAAGTATTCTAACCATCATATTTTTATGTGAATCTATTTTCTCTGGGAAAATATACATCTTGGACTCTTATGATCAATGAAAACTGTGAACGTCTCTCTTAAGAGATAGTGTCACAAACATGTAGGATCATGTATCACATCAAAAAGTTCTAAATCCTGAGTGGGGTAGTTCTTCTCTTGTGTTTAGATCTGAAGATATCCATAAGATACCACATGATCATCCTGCATCATTACATATCCCAAACTAGCACAAGATGCATCAAAAACATCGTGTAACCCTTATCGGGCTTAGGTAAGATCAGAACAAGTGCCGATGTCAGAAGTCATTACACTTCATCAGAGGAATACTACCACATTTCATCCCTTCATAATTTCACCGCATCTATTATAAGAGAAGTCAAATGAAATTACATATTAGAGAAATCCTTACTGAACAATCAATAGTATCTTGTAAGGCAATGGAAGCATAGAATTTAATATACATTCAATGATTCCTTCCATGATAAAAAAACTTTTACCTTCCCTAGATCAAATGATATACCAGGCTCAGAAATTATGTGACATAATAACTCCACTTCTTGAATCTATAAATTTCATTTTGATTTCATTCCATACATATGGTCATTTCTTAGAATCATTAGAACCAAACTCAAATGGTGCTCATGCTCCCAATCAGTCATGGAATAAACTCGAATATCCTCCAGGAACACTAACAAAAAGTGTCAAGATACTGGTGGAATATCAGATTCATTATTTCCATAAAAACTATAGGAATATTATTCAGATGGAAAGGTATAATAATATATTTATAATGTTTATTCCTACTACTGAAGGTCAACTTAGGTATATCAGACTCCCAGACTCTGAGTTGTTGATAACTGAACCGAAAATAGATTTTTGAAAAACACTTTTCTCCCTTGAACTGATCAAAAGAAGCATTCACAAGAGGCAAAGGATATTTTTTCTTAACTATCACATAGTTTAATATTTGATAGTCTACACATAACCAAAGTAAACCATCCACTTTATTGGCAAAGAGAATGGGTATTCACAAGGAGAAACACTAGGGTGAACTAAACTATTCTATAATAGGTCTTCCAACTGAATGTTGATATCTTTTAACTTGGTCGATGCTATAAGTTACGAAGAAATAAATATTGGATGCATACCTACCACCAGTTCAATCATGAACACTACCTCTATCTGTGGAGGAAGACCAGAGAAGTCATCTGGGAAAATTTCAAAAAAATATCAAACAAAAATATAAAGATCCTAAAAAGAAAAATTGTCATTAGGATCAAACTCAACATTAAAAAAAAAACTCTTGTGATATAGGTGGGACAGTCCGTCACGACTTGACCTTGGGTCTAACTCTCCCTGAAATGCAGAAGAGCTCCCATCAGCAACAATAAATAAAATTCATTGACGATAACAATCAAACTCAGTTCGATGAGTAACAAGCCAATCCATACTGATGATGACATCAAAAAAATCTAGATCAAGAACAAGAAAATCCCAGATCGACTCTGTGTAAGTTATTTGGAATGAACAAAGACACATGAACCCCTACTCTTCCCTCTTACAAAAAGGTGTCACTAACTCCATTGAAAAAGGCATACGTTCCATTGGAAGTTTAAGAATGTCAACAAAACTAGTAGATATAAATGATTGGGGGACACCAGTATCAAACAAGATAGTAGCTACTAAAGCTGCAATAAGGATTGTACATCTCACTATTTATAAACCTGCATAAACTTCCATTAGACACTCATCTACTATGTGTAAATTCTTCACTCTTGCGGTGTGTGGCTAGATCCCTATTGTATTTGAAGCTTCAGACTACACCATAGTGGCCTTTGTAGCCAACAAACCCCGAACATTACAAGGAATATTCATATCCTGACCAAAACACTATAGATGACTAACACGTCCACAAATATTGCACCTCTTTGTGGGAATAGGACAAGAACGTCTGGTGTGACCCCCCTTGCCGCAATGGTAGCATGTCAGAGGTTCACATCCAGATGCAACAGATGGATCATAGAAGGCTCGTTATTGAGACCCACCTCCCCCAATACTGCAATGGTCTAGCCACTTCTTCTTCTTCCCATGCACGCTAGTGATGCTGTCACCAGTTGGAAGAGAAGAGGAAGTAGTGAAAACCATTCATGACATGTCCATTTATCACATAACTACTCTTTCTACTATCTTCAAATATGTAGAAATCTTAATCATGAACACATGTGATCTATAGTCTGAAAGAAAAAATTATAGGTTCTTTTGTGCCTTCATCTAGTCATTCCTTACCACGTCTGGAGAAAAATGGAAATTTTCAGAAAACTAGTTGGTATAGGATGATACCGAATGCTCTCCCTTATAAAACAGTAAGAACTCTAGATGTTTTTAAAACATTATATACTCTATAAAAACTGATAAAATAATAGGGTTTGGAATCCCTTTAAATTCATGGACACATGTCTCTCTATGTTGACCATAGAGTCCCACCAACACTTGGTGGAAACCTCTAGTCTGAATGCTGCACACTTCACCCTGATATTATAAGGTGTCTCTAGGAAGTTGAAGATTTGATTGATCCTATCCATCCAAACCTCCAAATCTTCATATTTAGTTATACCTATAATGGATGGTTTCTTCTCATGAAAGAACTCTATCAATCGATCCCTTTCTCCTCCATCTCTAGGTTGTACTTTAACCACTACATTCTGAACTCGTGGAAAGTCCTGATCAACAGCACGGACCACCCATATGATAGTCTTGATGAAATGATGATCCATAGGTGGGTTACCTTGAGGAGCATTAGCTACACCTTCCTGAGGAACATGTGCAAGACGTCTCATAGGCATATTACAGCATACCGAAATATAAGAATGATCAGACATAGAACAAAACATAGTTCAAACTAGAAAACCCATAAGAAGAAACAAAGAGTTCAAAATAAAAAACAAACACTAATGACACATATCCTAACATCCTAGGGTAAATTGAGTCTCTCTATGATAAGAGCTATCTAGGTACTCATCACAATATACCTCTCATTTCCCAACAATCCTATCTCCAGTATTACAGACTTCCCAAGAAAAGATTCTTGAGGTCAAATTTCCCCTTTGATACCAAACTGTAATGAACCGACCCAGTTTACCCAAAAACCTAGAACCCAACCCGATCCTTCACATACCTAAAGGACATTCTCGATCCCCACAGTCTAGCGACAAGCATCTGGGCATTGAATGACAAAACTGAGGGAATGATTTCTCCCAACCTGAAAAACTGCATTGCATATATAAAAAAGGAAATAATGGAACAATAGAATACTAACAAAATATATATTCCATAACTTTATGAAAATATGGAAACTACCAAACTATAACAGTTGCTGAACACTCCAAAAAAAATTCCGACTATAAGGGACTCAAAACCAACAAATCCTCTAATAATTGCATAGATGAACTCCAATCATATCACCATTAGTTACCCATCCCAGCTAACACTAACCACGCCACATCACAACGTAGCATTTCCTTTCCCTGTACTAGATGAAAAATAAAGCTCTACAGACCACCAAAATAGTGCACTTGGTGTGATCTAACAGGCTCAGTAGGATCCCTCCCTAGTGTTCTATAACTTATCTCTATATAAAAAATCTATAATGCAAATTTTTAAATAAAACATGTCATGATATGTATTAAATATGTTTTATATAAAACATGGTAAACATTACCTTTTCGACAATTCTAATCAAAAGTATGTATATCATTTTAAAAATCATTTTTCCATATCATCATTCATAAGAATCCACATACATATCAAGGCTAACTCAGAAATCCAAGAACTATAATAAAAAAACATAGGTATCACAACACCAAGGAATACTGTAGGTCTATGCAGAGGACTACTCATAGAAAAATTACCAACTGCACAAAACTGATCCCGGAATAATGGGCCAAGGAAGCAAAGGAATACCCAATGAGTGAACACCTGAAAATTTCAATATTGGTCCCCTAGAACAATAGGACTAAGAAACTGAGGAAAGACCCAAGATAAACCTCCTTGAAAATAACAATGTAATGAATGATATCCTCAAGCTAAACCTTCCACTTAAGTACCCAAGGTAAACTATGCGATCTTTTTTCCAAACTAATTTCAATGTCTTGGAGACCATTCTAAACCATTTATAATCCACTTATCAAAATCCATATGAAACTATTTTTCATTCAAAACACTTTTCGACATACACAAAAATAATTTAGATTTCATAAATAAATTTATAATTTAATTAGAAAGGAAAATATAGAAGGTTCAATATCATAGGATAGAGATGAAACAACCAACGTCAAATTCCGGGGCACAAACACCTGCAATAGAATCCAAAACCATGAACAAAACCCAAATGAACCAATGGAGACCCTAGGATCCAATCCATGCAATGATTGATTCAAAACTAAACACAAAAGGTCAATGGGAGAGTGGAAAACCACATACCTCGAATAAGGATGCTCACCACACCACAACCAACGAAGGAAAAAATTCCTCTGGAATGAGATCTCTCAACGGATCTATAAGAATACAATAAGAAACATCCAACATGGATCAACAGATATGATAATGTAAGGATAGGGTTGTATCATGATAATTTTTTAGGAATAATTAGAGAAAACACTTAGCCGAAGAGACACAACATAGAAACAATGATGAACAAGAGTTGATCGGATCGATTCAGAATGTGATATGCCTCAAAAATATCATAGGGAGAGTCTAGGGTTGAGAACAATAAATCTTGGAGAGACATGGATGGATCAAAACTCTCGAATGCGTGACTTTAAACTGGGTTCTGGCCAGGTCATGACGTGTACCGAATGGTCATGATGTGAAGGCCATGATGGATATGTTACGCCAAAAAACTCATCACCTCAGGTTAAAAAACAATATTTAACAACTACAAGATGTATAACTCAGGTAAAAGACTTGTAAAATATCACAGTGTGACCCCACATCATGACTTGAGTCTGTCCCCAAGTACACGGTGTGTACATCTGGTACACGAACTAAACCTATAGTAAACTCTATAATACTACTTTTTAGAATTCTTAATCAAAATGGGACTTAGAAAAGGTGGAAAACTAACCCCATCAAGGTAACAATATGTTACAATACCCTTGAGTTCTTTTAATACTATATCCTAATAAATTTTAAAAAGTATGAAATTTATTTTTCATCTCGTACAACATGGATCTAAATGTGAAATATTCATTTCAATAAGAATTATACAATATAACACTTGAATCCAATAATAATTAAAAATATTTAATCAATGGATCCATATAAACAATAATATCAGTGCCTAATTGTTTTGGCCCTAAATATGCTCAAATAACATAATTTATTTTCATTTTATTCATAACCAATGTGGTAAGTTATAATTTTCCAACATAATAGACCCTATATTTTGAGTGATTATTTAAAAATCAAAAGGATTTACTAAATCTGTAGATAGGGTGTGATGAAATATTCTCATATCGCTTCCAAATTTAGGATCCTCATGATCATATCACTTCCACATAGGAGAGGCTTATGGGTGATGAAGTTTCCCATTTCTATTTCTTATGTCTACATGACACATCAATTTACGATCATTATCCTCACTTCTATATAGGCACTCAAACCTTAAAATAATTTTAAAGTTCCATATAGTTTATGTATAACATGATTCATCTTTATTTTTTCAAGAATCACCATGCATTAGAAATTATTTAAGTGATTTGTGGTCCTTATGAAATAGTATATAGTAATTTGGATAGGAATGTATTATTTATTATATCATACAAATTGAACATAGAATTTGTTTAGCATCATATTCTCTCTTGGGAATCTCTTCATCTTATGGAAGCATATCATTCAAGAGATCATGTTGTTCCTCAAAATTGGATTTACCATATCCATTTGTAGATTTTAAATATCATAGCTTCAATATGGCCAAAAATGATATATATTTAATACAACCATTATACACTTGTGTATTTTTACAACTCCATAACTTCCCAAACAAATTTGGACAATCAAAATGTTCATATCCAATTATTATTGTTATTTCCTCAGTACAAACTTAATCATCATTCACCCCTACAATAACATACATCATATGGTCTTCTTCATTGTTCAAACTAATAATCATATCAGATGATCCATAAAACATAGTGTTATTCCAGTCACATTCTATATTAACATTTTCCCCATTTCTATTTCAATATTTATAATATTATCTATTCAGTGACATTTCATGTGTTCTTCCAACTACTTTGGACTAAATAGTCTTGAATAACAATAGTGAAAAAAGTGAAAAAAAGAATTCATAAAGGTCATATGAATGAAATTTTGGAAACTTTATAAACTATATAACCCAAATTTATACTCTTTTTCCAAATATTTTACATCCATCAATTTTTTATTCATATCTGTCCCAAATGATTCGGTCAGTTTTTACACCACAAAATGCATTTCGTTCACTTTTTTGTAGAATCAGTGATGTGATCCACAAATATAAATCAAATGTAGTGTTTCATTAGAGATATGTCTCAATGATTTAAGAAGATGAAAGATATATTTATATATTCCAAAATAATACTTTATAATGAGGGATAAGTGGAATGTAACCCCCCCCCCTAGAAGTAGGTCATGGATTTCTAAGATTGATCCTGAAAGGCTTCAACGCATTAAAATTCAATTTTCATGTTTCTTTTGAGAACATTTGGTGTAATAAAAATATCCTGAAGCCTCTATATCTTTGAAATCTTTTTTTTTGACTGGTTACAGATAATAAAAGGACTAATAGTTCTAATGTATTGAATCTGAGAAGTTATAATTTTTTTAACGGAATTTTTGTCAACGTGCAGGTCAGCCTGCACAGATAGCCTACACATCAACCCTATGTGGATTACCTGCATATGATCCCTTCATAGAAAAGCTATATATCATTACTACATAGATATATTATGCATCATCCATGATTGGATTTCTTGTGCATCATCCCTTTGTAGACAACCTACACAGGAATCCTACATGGAGTAAATATCTAACCCAGGGTTCCATGATTGCTTGTAAATAAAACATGTGGGTTCCATATTTTTAAAAATAGAGAAATAATAATAATCCGTAAGATCTAGCCACATATTACATTATCCCATGTCACCCAAAAATATTTAGTTAGCTCTCCAAAAATATAGAGAAGTGGGAATTTAGGGGGATAAGTGAGAAAAAAGTCTCTTCAGGTTATCAAACAAAATACACCTACATGAGGACCTATTATTCCCTAGAGAGAACCAAACTATGTGAGGTCACATTCATTAACAAGGAACCAGTGAATGGAACCTTTATGGAAACCAGAGGAGACCTATGGTTTCAATACTTAATCCTCACCCATGTTTTGTTTCCCTGGTAGTCAATTTCCCATTACATTCCCAACTCGTGCAAGCCAAAACACCTCTGCAGGAAACACTTCCAATTCTTCCTAGGCCCCACATGAGGTACCTATTCCCTTTGAGTCATGACTAGTATGTTCACTCCTTTGGAGTCATTTTTCAAGATTCAAATGATATGACTCATCTTCCACTGGATCCATTATATAAAAGCTAATAATTTGAAACCCCCATCAGAGGCTTCAGACTTGAAAAGTATTGGGTGAAAGGCACAACAACATGTCTCCCATTTAGATTTGTATTCCATTGTTTAGAGATTTTTTATATTTGTCCAACCAAATGGTTAGGGACATCAGGATTCATATAGATATATGTCCCTTCAGTCATGAGGACCTCTACCCAAGGGATAGTGTTAGGGAGTTCTCAGTCTCAAATACTAGGGTTAGGACCTTGTCCAACCCTTTTCATCTGTAAGACATGGATCCACTATTTCCCAAAATGGATGGCGAGGATTATGATATCTTTTCTATTGAATGTGGAATGGGAACATCCTCTCTGACTGTGATGTCGTGACAAATCAAATTTATCGTTATTTAATGAAGACTTTATAGTCTATGGAAGACCCTAGGTCATCTCTCAAAGAGAATTGGTAGATTATAGTGGGTATTTTTAAGAAATATTACTAAAAGAGAGGGTTTATTTTGAAAACAGTTTTATGAAAATAACTTAACTTAAAGAGTTTAATAGTTATCAGAAAAAGGTGGGGATGTAAGAATTATGAGAGAAGAAGATCACTTAATGATCAATACACATCTTGGATAGTTCATTTTTCTTAAAATTCCACATTTTTTAGTTCACTTATTTGGTTAAGGGTTTTCAAGATCTTGATTCCCCTCTTGCCTCTCAAAACATTTCACAAGGTACCAACCATAGACACAACAATCATGTATTCAATGTTTTTACTTCACGAACTGATTAGAGGCTAAAAAATAATACTAAAATGACATATATGTGTGAGATTGAAATGATACATGTGTTGTCAAATCGGAACAACCCAATATTCCCACTTGAAATCTCAATTGAATTAGTACTTATATAAAAAATGTATCACTTAATTATATCTATAGAAATGAAATCAGAGGAGATGGATGTCAAGATAAGGAATAAGTGAAATATTTTTCTCAAAAATTACAAAATCCCATTTCATGAATAAATCTCATAACTCCCTCCCAAGTGTGTGTAGCTCCCTTAAAATGATCGTCCAACATTTATCTTGACATCGGGAGGAGGAGGAAGCTCGGGTGGAACTTCAGATTCTTCCATGAACCCCCCACATGGATAGGGGCCTCTAGAACTTCTATGATGGTTGTAGGAAAATTTTGGGTCTCCATAACACTATATCATTGCCTCCTAGAAGAACTACCAAATGGGGAGCCCAAGGGTCCATTTTATGGGAAAATGGGAAGGTGGTTTTAAGCACACAGATTTATTAAAACCTATATTCAAATATTTTTCGACCACTATACAACATTATATCACTTTAGATAAAATAAGAATGTTTTATCCCTACCTCCTGAATATCTCCACCCAATTTTTGGATTTATTGGGACACATAATGTGATAGATATGGGAAGATAACATCACACCACTTTTGACATCATATAGATTTGGTGTGCTGGACAGATCAGGTCAGTTGGGAAATCTGATGGAAGAATGAGTCTTAGGTTTGTTCTTATGAAATGTAGACCAATGGATTTTTGACGGGCCCACAAAATATCATCCCATTGCAATGAATGGCTCGATGGTATTGTGTGGATGATTCCACTAGTGCGCAAAGATCCTACACAGTTTTGCCCATTTTTTGTAGACATCATCATGGGCCCTATAAATCACCTCCGCCATTAATTAAATTAACAAAAAAATAATCAATTACCTTTTCATCAGTTATAAATACAAAATAATTGAATAAAAAATGAAGTGAAATTTGTTATTATTTTATACTTTTCAATACAAAACTAGTTTAACACATTATTGTAATGGTGAAAATGAAATAGTTAATCATTGTGTGATCACACCCCACACATAAACATTTTCACTCCTGGGAAACTTCATATTTCCAAAAATTATGCATCTAGATATTTCTGACCTCATAAATATTTAACATGCAATGAAATTTTAATTCCTAATAGAAATGTGATTAATGAAAAAAAAAACACACCGAGGAGTTATTCTCAATTATCATTGAAAAATAAGTCTCAAAAATTGCTTCCAAATGAAATTCCAAGAGATGCATGTTACCAATAATAGAAAATAATTCAAATGTAAATCATGTAATTAATTCTCCATGTGTGTGTGTGACCACAATTTCATGATATTCTTTCAAATTTCTATTGAGTAAATATCAGTTACTTTAATAATGGTCTACTTACATTACCCTTTCGACCGAAATTTCCACACATCCTTTGCAATAAAATTTGAAGACACACTCACTTATGCATTACCAGAAGTGAAACTATAAGTTCTCTACCTAGATATCCACATATGTTGTACATTTCATCACTCCCATCATTTATTTTTTTTTCAAAAGTTTCACTTGAAAAAAATCTCACAATCTTCTCCCAACCATTGCTTGATCTCCTCACGACTCTAATTTTAATAGTTACAACAATTTAAAAACTATAAGAAGTGTGGTTTTTGACCTGCCCAATATACAACCCATTTTTTGTATTTTATATTCCGTAAAACAGTTGAATAATAGGTGCACAGGCATAGGTAAATCTGGTACATTAATGAAATATATCGTATAAGGAACGAACATATGCACAAATGATTTTGGAATGTAGAGAAAAATAAACTTAACATACATTTACCGTCCATTAAGTAAGAAATTTTCCTATTTTAGGGTTGGGTGCAATAATGTTTGTATATATTAAGTGACACAATTTTCCCTGTTCACAAAAGGGAACCATTATTACCGATGGTTTCAAAATGTTACAACCATTTATTTCATATAAAAAACTAAATTTGAAAACAAAGTCACACAATATTACTGAATTCATTCTAAAGTGCACTTTTCATCAGAATTTTTTTTTTCATTGAATGTTTAAAAAACATGAAATATAGACATTCCACATGATTTTTCAAAAACATCCATGATTAAACGGGCACCGTTTTCCATGATAATGAGGGAATAAACAAAGTAATAATCTGGAACAAAAGTGATGGGGAGGGAAGGAAGAAAGTAACAATACAATTCAGTAAGGTAAAAAGAGAAAAGGAAAAAAGATGATGAAATTTCCAAACTATCCCAGGAATATACCCATCCTCCACACCTAATGTGTGTAGTTTCCTTACTGAAAGAAAAGATAATATATAAATTAAAGATAAAACCTGATTATTTTCATTCATAGATTGCTTCATGAACATGGTGTTCCTCTATCGGGGACTCTAGAATGGATTCATGGAAGTGATTCAGCTGCTGCCCATTGACAATGATGGTTTTCTTGGTTTCATAAATTTGAACCGTAACAACACTAAATGTATATATGTTAGTAAATATGTATGGTCAAAACTAATGGGAATGAAGCCTACATAGACGAAACATCATCTGTTCATTGTAGATGAAGACATTATGCCCAATGCTGAACTGATGATGAAGGATGAGACTGTTGTGGTAATCTTTGGTATGTTCGTTAAAAATACTAGAGATCTCATATGCATCTCCTCTCATTTCTTCTAGCTCCTTAATCTACAAATTTCATTGATAACCTGAACCAAAAAGAATTGAATTTCAATTTTTGATGGCCCAGTTCCAAATATCAACATGGAGGTGACAACACTTTCCAAACACCACCTGATTTGGTGTCATTCCAATGGGAGTCTTAAGGGTATTACGGTAAGCCCATAATGAATCATCATGTTTAAGACTCCAATAATTATTATTGGGTTGAACCATTTATTAAATAATTTTTTTACCTTTATATCTAACACCTCTGATTGACCATTGGTCTATGAGTGATATGTAGTAGGCACATGATGACCAACCACATACCAACACAAAAGTGATTGCATTGTTCAGTTGTAGAAATGGGAACCCAGGTCATGGATGATGAAACTAGGTAAGAAAAACCTACAGAAAATTGGGGATATCAAAAATTATACAACTGCCTTAGAATAATCATTCATTATGGATTATGCCTCTACCAATTTTGACACATAAACAATTTCTAGAAGAATATAAATGTTTACAATAGAATTGAGAAATGGCCACATAAATTCAATACCCCAAACATAAAAAATCTCAAGAAAGACAAGTGGTTGTTGTGGAATTTCATTTCATTTAGAGACATTACCCATTATATGACAATGAGGACAATATTTAAAAAAATCTTGGGCATCATGAAAAAGTGTTATCCTAAAGAGACAATAATGAATAAACTTGCGAGTAGTCTGTTTGGGACAAAAGTGCCCCCCAAAAGCAAGAGTGTGGAAGAATATAAGGATAGAAGGAAACTCTCTATCGAGAATACAAAAACAAAGGAATTGATCACTAAATGGGTTCCATAGGTTGAGGCCATTCCAGATGTACCAAGAAGAATCATTTTTTAGATGATTAGGTTGGTTTTTGTTGAAATTTGTAGGAATGCAAGCTACTACTAAATAATTTACAATTTCGACATATCAACGAATAACATCTTTCACTCGGTACAATTTCTCATCCAGAAACATATCATTGATTGGAATACAGGGACATGGGTTAATTATTGAGGATAGTGGGAGTCCTACTAATATGGCCTTCCACCACATTCTCTTCTAATTTTTTTACCTCTAAATTATATATTGATTTCTTGATGGAAGAGAATCCATCAAATGACATGTCGTTTGGCTACCAGTTTCTTAAGAAGACACTGAAGTGGTGCATGTTCTGATAACACAATGACTTCAGACCATAAATGGTATGACCTAAATTTTTCCATGGAAAACACAATGTAAAGAAATTATTTTTTAGTTGTGGAGTAGTTTTCTTGGGAAATGTACAATGTACGTGAGGCATATTCAATGATATGTGGAGCTTGATTGACCCTTTGTGAAAAGACTTCCCCAACTACATAGTTAGAGCCATCACACATGATTTCAAATGGTAAATATAACTAAGGTGGTTGGATTACCGTGGGTGATGTGATAATACATTTTATCTTATAAAAATCTTCCATACGTTCATTATCAAAAACAAATTTCGTTTCTTTTTGGAGTAACCGGGAGTATGGGAGGGCAATTTTGCTAATTTCATGAATGAAACGACGGTAAAATCCTACATGACCAAGTAAATTCCGCACATCCCATATATTTTTTGGGAATTGTAGGAAAGAAATGGCATCCACATTTGATTTATCTACTTGGACATCATCCTCATAAATGACATGTCCCAAAACAATACCTTTTGAACCATGAAATAGCATTTCTCATAATTTAATACAACATTCATACCTTTGCAACAACGTAGGATTGAACCAAGACTACTCAAATATTCATCAAAAGAGGTTCCATAAACCATTTAATCATCCATGAATACTTCCATGAAATTCAACAGATAATTTGAAAAAATACTAAGCATGCATCACTGGAATGTTCCAAGAGCATTGAATAGACCAAATGGAATCCTCCTATATGCAAATGTTCTAAAGTGGAAAGTGAAGGTTGTATTTTCTTGATCCTCTGGGGAAATATGGATCTAAATGTATCCAAAATAATCATCAAGGAAACAGTAGTGGGACTTAGCTATTTTCCTTTCTATAATTTGGTCAATTATTGGGACATGAAAATGGTCTGTTTTAGTGTGTTGGTTTAGTCGGCGATAGTCTATGCAGACACACCAAATATTATTCACACGAGTTGGACCAAATTCATTATTTTCATTTTTTTGATCACTGTAAAGCCAGTTTTTTTAGGAACTACTTGAATAGGACTGACCCATTGGCTGTCAGAGATAGGGTAAATGATTCTAGCAGCCAATAATTTTGTTACCTCCTCTTTCACAACTTCTAGGAGGTTTGGGTTCATTCGATGTTGTGCATGCCTCATTGGTTTATCCTCATCATTTAATAAAATATGATGTGTGAAAATTGATGGGCTAATACCAGTAATTTCAACAATTGTTCATCCCAATGCTTGTTTTTACACCCTAAAATGTTCAAGTATATTAAATTCATGCTCCGGAGGGAGTGAAATAGCTATGTTGATGGGAAACTTGTTTCCATTATCAAGATATGAATATTTTAAATCCAAAGATAGTTTTTTAGTTCTGATTCAAGTGGATTTTGGTTTGATGGTAGTGTGTATGAAAGTGTTAGGTCTCTAATATCATCTAAATTATCAATGGTATCATCCTTATATGATATATAATCTTTTAGAAGCTTAGAAATATCATTAATGGTCATAGGATCCTTAGTGTTCATGAAATTATCAATTAATAAAGAAGAATGACCATTTTCTAGACCAATACAAAAATAAATGCATGATTCATTACCATGAAATTCTATCAAGGATGCCAACTCAAAAAGGGGATCTGGGGAATGGAAAATAGTTTTTTAGAGGAACAAGTTACATAAATTGAATTTGCACAGAGAGAGCAATGTTATTTTGAGGGGTACTTCATGGAATCAATGATGTTGAAATGAACTATGTCACCAGCAAATATCATATATAATGTACCATTATAGACATTAATTATTTTTTGGTGGATTTAAAGAAGGGTATTCCAAATATAATCAGTGCATGTCCATTCATCCGATCATCTTCCATTTGAATTACATAAAAATCTGGAAGAAAAATTAAAATTTTCACCCACACAAGAACCTCCTATAACACACTAGAAGGGTTTGTGGTACACTGGTTAGCTTGTTGAACAAAAATTTCAGTGGGATTTAGTTCATAGACCTGCAATGACGAGTAAATGGATTGAGTAATTCCATTTATAGAGGCTCCTGAATCAAGCATAGCATTAGACAATGAATACTCCCATATAGTGAATGAATTTAGAATGCCCTAAAATTGTTTCACTTTGTGGGAAGTGATGGCTCTATTAATGCTGAAACGTTCCTCCCCAAGATCATATTTTTATCTCCATATAGTCACCTTCGGTGTGTACACATATACTTTAGAAATATGGTGTGTCCCATAATTTTCATCACAACATCAACCAAGGGGGTGTTAACCTGTTCTTTTTTGAAAATATCAAAAATATCATTATCGAGTTATGTTTCCATTTGTTTTATAGGTTGGGTGGCCCTATGGGTTGTAGGATTGTATATGTAAGGATGAGATTCTCAATAAAATAGGGGGTGAATTGTACTTTTAAAAATTCCTTTGGAACTTTTAAAGATGGTTATGTTTAACGGGGATAAACAAGATAATTCACAAAACCTCTAAGTTCTAAACACTTTCTAGATTCAGGAAATATGATTCCAAGAATGAAATTATAGAAAAATGATTCTAGAAATGAAACATAATGTAAGTTTACAATGATGAATGTTTTACCTTAAAGCATATAGAATCTAACTAAATCAGAGTAGAAGAATAAGGAAGTATAAGATTGTTATACAGTCCTCAACAATACAAATACTGTGGAAAAATTGTAACTAAACAAGTAACAAGTAGTAAAAAGTTTAACCCAAAGAGAACAGTATCCAACAACATTGGATAAAGGTCCCTTGATTTATACTTTCAAGAAAGTCGGTCTTACCCATAGCAAGGTAAGCCCCCGATACGAATATAGGAGTCTATCTTGCTATCCCCGCAAGCTCTCAACTATCAGGTAGTCAGCACCTTTGTCTTCCTCAGCAAGGAATCCCTCAAATTTAAGGTAGTCAGAACCTTTGTCTTCTTATCCCCAGAATCCCTCAATTGTACAAATCAACAATCGACATTGCATGATGCAAATCTGAACAAGTACTTCAGTATGAACACAGCAACAAAATTCTTTCTCTAGAACCCACTTCAATAACATGTGGTCTCTAGAGTCATCGAATCATCATGAGCTCTTTCAAATGAGCTTCTATTTATAGGAAATGCTTCAACAATAGGTTTCCTCCTCCAACGGTCTTATTCTTCATTGAATTTTGGAGGACCTGTACACGTGTCACTCAAACAATGGTTAATGAGTAACTGAAATCACGACATCATTTTATAACAAAAAGAGTGTAGGAATAACTAAAATCCTTTATTTTTAATGTAAGTAAATTAAAGATCAGAGTCTAACTAATATTGAATACAGATTCTATAATACAATGATATTTGGATTATGTTTTGTAGGAATTTGGAACCTTAGTTCTATAGAATTCCAGAGTATGAATTTCAAGGAAATTTGGAATCTAGATTCACCAGTATTCAGAACCAGAATTATCAAACTTCGGAGACATAGATCATGAGAATTCGGAGTCAGATCTCATATGTGTTCAGAGTCTAAATTCAGAGAACTCGGAGCCAGAACATAGAAATGTTTGTGTCCAGAATTCGTATTCAGAATTTGGAGTCAGATCTCAGTGAAGATCGTACCCTAAATTCTTATTCAGAATTCAGAGTCAGCACTCAGTGAAGTTTGTATCTAGAATTTGTATTCAGAATTAAGATATATAACTCAGAAAAGTTCATATCCAGAATTTTGATTCAGAATTCAGAGTCATAACTCAGAAGAGTTCGTAATCGGAATTCTAAGATTTAGGATCCTAAAATAGAAATCTTCATATCTAAGTAATTATAGGATTCGGAGGTTTTGGTTACAATCTGAATTTTACACTTAACAAAAATATTGATATGAGTAATGAAATATAGGTAAGGTTAAATTTCCTTTTGGAAGAAAATTATCCTTATGAATGTAAAACAAGGGTTAAAAAGAGATTTTACTTAAGATAAGGGGTTTGTGATTTTCAAAACAAATGGAATGGTCAAGTCATAAAGATACCTTATTGACTTAACAATTTCCTTAATGTATGAAGGAATGGAAAAGTCATAAGGAAAACCTTATTGACTCAACAATGTCATCCTTTTTGGAACGCACAAACATCCTTACGAAAAAGAATATAAGGACTTGGAAAAAAAATTCTAGACTTTGAAAATAAAACTTATCTTCCTTTTCTACATAGGAAAAGATGAATACGACTAACTACCCCTTAGGATTTGGAATACTAAGGATCGTATTCTAGATTTCTTGAAAAATATTTATCTTGAGTATGGAAATCTCTATAATGAAAAACTCCCCCTTAGATAACCCCCCCCCCCCCGTACTTAGGGATATTTCTTATAAATGTTTTCCTTATCCCCTTTACAATTCATTTTCCTTACCCCCTTTTTGATTTTCAAAAAGAGTTTGAGGGAATGGAAAAAAATCGTACCTGAAATATTAGTATAGACATCCAAACAAAACAAGAAACCATAATTTCATTATGATTTGAAGAATTATTACAATAAAAAAATAGATACATCAAAAGATTGTATTGTGTCTATTTTTCTTCTTTTTCCATGGGCATCATATTATTGACTATAGTCTTATGGTTTTTTGACTCTTTGTGATCTTCCTCAACTTTCTTCTCTGGAGCTTTGATCCTCTCTTCCTAATACTTAAGAACATCTGCTTGAGATTTTCTCAAATCTTTTTCATCACAAGCTTCTCTTCAAACCCAATATGGAGATCTATTTCTCTCATCCAGCTTTGAGCTATAGAGTTTAACTTCCCATTCAAGTCTTTCACCTCTTGAATCCAAGTTTTTTGTTCTAGATTTATCTTTTCCTTAAAGTTGTTTGAAAGATCCTTGATTTGGCCATCTTCGGTATTAAAAGACTCTTTTGACAACTTCTCGAAACTGATCAAGCTCACTCATTTCTTGAATCGACCTCTTTGACCAGCTGGCTATCTTTTTACATGAATTTCTATGATCTTTGTAGCCTATGAAGAATGTTATGAAATTTGTTTCCATCTTGATACACTTTTCCATCACAATGGAAACTTAATCCGATTTATGATTAATAGAATGTTAAAGCATCTGGGATATATAATCTTTGCTCAAAAATGGAAGAATGTTGTCTACAAGCTTCTTCAAGGATTGTTCAACAAAATCATGACCAAGAGAAGATGATTTAGAATCTGAGACTTTACTTTGTGATGGTTATTTTTGTATCTCAACAAGCTTCATCTTTGAATATCCTTCAACTTCCTTCTTCTTCACTAAAGATTTTCTAGTATTAAACACTAGTTCACCCATATAAATTTTCAGAACATCTTCCTCAACAGGGGATTCATGATCGCTATCAGAAAACTGCACAAATCTATCTTCATCTACCTCTTCTTGCTGATTTCTAGCATCAGCATCCTTAGGATGAATGAAATCACAAATTAGGCATTCTTCTTCTTCACCTTTCTCTTCACCTTTTTCTTCATTCTTCTCCTCATCCTTCTCTACATCCTTCTTTGGAGTGACAATCCTAGAGGTTCCGGATTGAGATTTCCGGAGTGAAAATTTTTTGGATGGAGTTCCCTTGTCTTGATAATCTTCAACTTTTATTATAAGGTCATCTGTGTTACCACTCCCTTCTTATTCTTCATATTATTATTTATGTTATCAACATCTCTCTTCATTCTAGTCTCATGATGGAAGAAGATTTCCAAACAACTCATCTATGTAAATCTGAGTAACCTTTCGGTTCTCATCAATAGCAGTCCTTTTAGATTCCCATTCATTTGGAAATATGTCTATGATCTTATCAATATGAGCTTCATCGACTAATCCTTTCTCACCCATGGATTGTAACCTATTCACAATAGTCATGAATCTTTTTTTCACCTTATATATGGGTTCTCCATAATGAATGCAAAAACCATGATATTAAGCTCTAAGCATGGATCTTCTAGTTTCAATTACTTTGGAGGTTCCAAAGTGTGTAACTTCAAGTTTCTTCCATATAGAATATGATGCTTCACAGGATGAAATTTGGCTATATATGCTTCTAGTCATCGATAATATCAAAGTATTGCGTATTTTATAATTCAGTTTATATTCATGAATTTCTTTATTGGTAAAGGTACTAACGTCTTTATCATGAATATTATATCTTCCAATAAGAATAACGAAATTATCAACACATGTATTGATAATGAAAGTCTTCATACAATATCTCCAATATTCTTAATCATTTCCATCAATGATAGGTGGTCTATTTGGATTGATATTGTCTATGGAACCAACATTGAATCCTTTTATCTTTAAGAAAAGTCTTTCCACAAAAACATGTTAATAGAAAAAGTTTGTAAACAAGGAAAATAATCCTAAGTAAGAACAATAGTATCTCTAAGTAAAAATGAATCCGAACTATATGAGTCCGAAAAACAGGTTCCAAAAATATTTGAATCCGAAAGATCAATTCAGAGAATTATTTTCTAAACCTAATCGTGAGATTAATTCATAGGAAACCACCTCTGATGCCAATTGTTAGATTGGTACAGGGTACAAGGTAGTATACCTTAGCAAGGAAAATGCAGAATAATGAAAAACATGAGCGAGGAAAACTTATATGTGAATATAAGTATTTCAGAGACCTCCTCTAATACCAATTGTAGGATCGAATAAGTAAGGATTAGATTCTCAATACAAGAGGGGTGAATTGTACTTTTAAAAATTCCTTTGGAAATTTTAAAGATGCTTATGTTTAATAGGGTTAAATAAGATAATTTAGAAAAACTCTATGTTCTAAACACTTGCATGATTTAGGAAATATGATTCTGAGAAACAAATTCCTAAAAAGTGATTCTTGAAATGAAAATTATTGTATGATTACAAAGATGCAGATTCTAACTTAAAGAGTATAGAATCTAACTAAATCAGAGTAAAATAATAAGGAATTATAAGATAGTTATACTTTCCTCAAAAATACAAATGCAGTGGAAAACATGTAAAAAACAAGTAACAAGTAGTAAATCTTTTAACCCAAAGATAAGGGTATCCAACAACCTTAGATAAAGGTCCATTGATTTATACTTTCAAGAAATTTTGTCTTACCCACACTAGGGTAAGCCCTCGATACGAAGATCAGAATCTGTCTTCCTATCCCCGCAAGACCTCAACTATCATGTAGTCGGCACCTCTGTCTTCCTCAGCAAGGAAGCCCTAAACTTCAAGGTAGTCAACACCACTGTCTTCCTAGCCCTGGAAGGCCTCGATTGTACACAGCAACAATCGGATTCGAACAAAGAAAATCCGAAAAAGTAGTTCAGTAAGCACAAACCAATGAAAGTCTTTCTCTAGAAATCACATTAATAGCTTGCGGTCTCTAGAGTCATTGAATCATCACGAGCTCTTTCAAATTTTATCCTATTTATAGGAAAGGAATCAATGGTCGACTCCCTCCTCCAATGGTCATATTCTTCCTTGAATTTCACAGGGAACTATACACATGTCACTCAAACAATTGTTAGTGAGTAACTGAAAGAACAAAATCGTTTTATAACAATATGAGTGTAGGCCTAACTAAATTTCTATATTCAGAATGTAAGTAAATGAAAGTTCATATTATAACCAAAATTGAATTCAGATTCTATAATGCAATGATATTTGGATTCTGTTGTGTTGGAATTCGGAACCTGAATTCAAGAGAATTCCAGAGTCTGAATTTCAAGGAAATTATGAATCTGGATTCACTATAATTCGGAACTAGAACTAAAAAAGATGGTAGTCAGAGTTCATGAGAATTCAGAGTCAGAACTCATAGGAGTTTGGAGTTTGAATTTAGTGAACTTGGAGTCAGAACATAGAAAAGTTCATATCCAGAATTCGTATTCAGAATTTGGAGTCATGTCTCAGTGAAGATCTTAACCAAAATTCTTAATCAGAATTCAGAGTCAGAACTTAGTGAAGTCTGTATCCAAAATTCTTATTCAGAATTCGGAGTTAGGACTCCGAAAGGTTTGTATCCTAAATTCTGATTCAGAATTCTGAGTCAGAACTCAGAATAGTTCGTAATCAGAATTCTGAGAATTCGAATCCTAAATAGAATTATTCATATCTAAGTAATTATATGATTCTGAGGTTTTGGTTACAATCTGAATTTTACACTTAACAAAAATATTGATATGAGCAATTAAATCTAGGTAAGGGTAAATTTCCTTACGGAAGAAAATTTTTCTTAAGAAATTAATACAAGGGATAAAAAGAGATTTTCCATAAGATAAGGTGTGTGTGATTTTCAAAAAAACGAATGGTAAAGTCATAAGGATACCTTATTAACATAACAATTTCCCCAAAGTATGAAGGAATAGAAAATTCATAAAGAAAACCTTATTGACTCAACCTGGGAAAATGTAAGTGGAATGGGTTAGCTAGGAGACTCATCGACATACAAACTCTTTCTTTTGGAAGGGCTTCTCTCAAGACAAGGTTGTTCACCATTTGGAACATTTATAATGGTTGGTATGGAAGTTTCCTTGGTAGGGGATGACTATAATTGCTTTTTAATTTTAATTTATAGTTTTTTTCCACTCTTAAGCCTGATATAACAATCATTTCCTTTGATTCTAGAGTTGGGTAATGGTTGCGATGGTAGTTTACTAGACCCATGACTTTGGATTTCCCCCAATGATTTAGCTAGTTGGCCTAATTGGGTTTTTAAGTATTTTATGGCTTCATTAGTGGTTTCTTGATCTAGAGATTGTTGTAAAAAAAATTCATCATGTCTTCTAGGCTAGGATCGGGTTTTGGATGGGTTTGTTGGAAAGGCCA
This sequence comes from Viscum album, assembly GCA_963277665.1. Classification (NCBI taxonomy): domain Eukaryota; kingdom Viridiplantae; phylum Streptophyta; class Magnoliopsida; order Santalales; family Viscaceae; genus Viscum; species Viscum album. Next base: position 1,115,681,854 of record OY728129.1, read on the forward strand.
TTGGGGTGGTTGAGGATTCTAGGTGGTGGTGGTTGATAACTACCCTGACCCTGTTTGTTCCATTATTGTTGAGGTTGGTCTGGATACCCCATTTTCAATAGGCCTGGTTTTCATTCCACATAGGGTAGGATGGATTGTAAGGTTCCTACATAAAGGGTTGGTTATATGGGCATCCTGGAAATATTGCCTCACAACTGTCTACTGTTTTTTTCAATTGGGGGAATTGGGCAGATTAGTGGGTTTTAAAATAACCTATACCACAATGGATTGGAGGAGGATATTGGAATTTCACATGGGAAATATAATGTTTTCAAACAAGGGTACTTACCTCATTGAACCTTGTTTCCACGTTTTTCTTTAATTTAGTAAATTTCACCTCATGGACAACATAATTGGGTAAACTAGACCTTGAACCAAATTGTTGAGTGTTTTGTTCCATGTTCTCAATCAGGGTTCTTGCTGCAATTGGGGTCTTATCCACTAGTGGACCTCCTTTAGTAGCATCAATAATATTTCTATCAATAGGAATTAATCGATCATAAAAATACTAAATGAAAAGTTGATCGATTATTTAGTGGTGTGGGAAACTCTAACATAACCTATTAAAGAATTCCCAATATTTATTTAATGTTTCGCCTTGTGATTACCTTATACTACATGTTTCTTTACATATAGTTTTAGTTTGAGAGGTAGTAAAATAGTTTTCAAGAAAAAGGCATTTCAAGTCTGCCCAACCTTTATATGGTGAATCAACATAGTAAATCTAGTCTTTTATAGTGTCTTCCTTTGAAAATGTAAATTCTCTAAGATATACTTATTCTTTATCCACATTTTCCTCTTTTAATGTATAACATAAGGTATTAAATTCTTTATGATTATTATGTGGATCTTCTCTAAGAAGTCAATAGAATCTTGGTAATAAATGAATTAAACCAGCATTTAGTTCATTGTTGGGTGCCTCGCCTTGAATTTAAATATAGGTGGGTTGGATGTCTACATTAGGTGAGTTTAGTTATTTTAATTTTTAGTTGCTTTCTACAATATCATGTCAGTTTATTTTAGTTTTGATATTAGTTCCAGATTAAGAAGAGGAAGGATGAACAAGAGTTTCTATGTTTTGTGTTTCCTTCTTTGAAGGGTTCTCTTGTGAATCTCGTTGTAATTGATGATGGATCCTCTCTGGTTTGAGTTTTAAAGGTGGTATGTCTACTGAATTAGAACACATCATGCACATAACCAATAGAATAAATAAATTAGAATAGAAAATATGTAAAGGTACAAGATAAAACAATTAAATAGTCGCAAAATTTACAAATATCTTATAAAAACACGCCCTAAAACCAAAGAGCTCCCCCACAACGATGCCAAAATTTTACTGTGTTGCCATGAAATTCAAAATTTATAGTTATTTAAAGAATATTTTGTAGTCTAGGGAAGACCCTAGGACATCTCTCAAGCAGCATTGGTAGCTTATAGTGTTCATTTTTAATAAATATTACTAAAAGAGAGGGGTAATTTGCAAAATAGCTTTAAGAAAATAACATAACATAAAGAGTATAATAGTTGATAGAGGAATGTGATAATTTAAGAATTATGAGAGAAGTAGATAAATTAATGCTAACTACACATCTTGGATAGTCCATTGTTCTGAAAATTCAACATGGTTGTGTTTAATTCTTTGGATGAGTATTGTCAAGATCTTGATTCCCCTCTTTCCTCTAAAAACATTGCACAAAGTACCAATCCTTTACACAACAATTGGGTTGCCAAGGATTAGACATCAAGAACAGATTAATGTATTCCAAATCATACTGAAATATCATATATGTGTGAGATAGAAAGGAGTCTTTTGTTGTCCAATTGGAACAACCTAAGATTCCCACTTGAAATCTCAATCCAATCGGTGTTTAAATAAAAAAAATTCACATAATTATATCAATAGAAATGAAATTATAGGAGATGCATGAAAACATAGGGAATTAGTGAAATATTTATCTAAACAATTACAGAAAACTAGTTGAATAACAAGTGCCATAACCCCATCCAAAGTGTGTGTAGCTCCTTTGAAATGATCCTCCACCATTTAACATGGAATTGGGAGGAGTATGTTTTGATGGATCATCTCCTTCATCCATGATCCCCCTATGACGATAGGGGCCTCCAGAACTTCTTGGATGATGAAAGGAATCCTTTGGTTCTCCCGAATACCAATGATTTACCTCCTAGCCGAACATCCAAATGGGGATCCCAAGGTACCATTTTATAGGAAAATGGGAAGGTGGTTTTGAGCACACAGATTTCCTGAAACCACTTCCCATGTAGTTTTATAACCCTATACAACATTATCTCTATTTGGAAAAATAAAAAAGTTGTATCCACACCTTCTGAATATCTCCATTGAATTCTTGCCTACATTTGGACACCTACAACTTGATATATGGAGAGATCACAACACACAACTTTTGACTTCGGGTAGATTCGGTGATCTGGAAAGATTAAGTCAGTTGGACCATTTTATTGAAGAATGAGTCTAAGGATCCTTCATATGTAATGTATCCCAATGATGTTTTGAAAATCCCACAAAATTGAAGTCCATTTGGATGCATGGTTTCGTAGTAGTGTGCGGATGAGTCCACTGGTGTGTATAGATCCTGCGTAGTTTGGCCAATTTTTCTTAGATATCATTAGGGCCCTCCAAATCACCTCCACCATTAATGAAAATATAAAAAAATGTATCATTTACCTTTTTAACCATGATAGAAACAAAATAATGGAATCAATAAGAATGTGAAATTTGTCATTATTTTATAATTTTCAATACTAAAGTTGTTTAACACAATGTTGTAAGGGTGAAAATGAAATAGTGAATCACAGTGCGACCAGACCCTCACACCTAGACATCTGTATACTATGTAAAATAAAAATATCAAAAAATTATGAATGTAGACATTTCCAACTTCATAATGATTTAACATTTAATGAAAATTTATTTCCTAATAGAAATGTGAGGAAAGAGAAAAACACCCAATAGAGTTAATCTCAATGATCAATGAAAATGAAGTCTCAAAATTTGTATCCAATTAAAACACCAAGAGAAGCATGATACCAATAAAAAAAATCATTATAATGTTAATCATGAAACTAATTCTCCATGTTTTTGTGTGATAACAATTTCATGATATTCATTCGACTTTCTATTGATTAAATATAAGTTATTTTAATAATTGTTAACTTACGATCTCTTTTCCACTAAACATTCCCCACATCCTTTACAATACAATTTCAGTACCCACTAACATAAACAGTCACATAAGTCAAAGCATAAGCTCCTAAACTATATATCCTTATATGGAATACATTTCATCACTCCTTTCATTTTTTTTTTAAAAAAATTCACTTGAAAAAAATTTCACATTCTTCTTCCTACCCTTGTTTGATCTCCTAATGACACTAATTTTAATAGTAATAATAAGATCAAAAGTTGGGTAAGGGTGGTTTTTGACCTTCCCAATATATAACCCTTTTGTACTTTTTGAGGGCGTACAACAGTCAGATAACAGGTACACACACATAGGTCAATCTGGTACTATAATGAAATTGATCGGATAAGGAACGAACGTATGGGAAAAGGATTTTTGAAAGTAGAGAAAAGTCAACCTAACTTATATTTACCTTACATTAAGTAATAAATTATCACATTTCATGGTTGGGTGAAAAAATGCATTGAGAGATTAAGTGACACAATTTTACCATAAACTATTCACAAAAAATGGAACTATTCATTCCGATAATTTTAAAATGATACAAGAATTTATATCATAGATAAGGAACTAAATTTAAAAGTAAAGTTATACCATATTATTTAATTCTTGCTAAAATTCACATTTCATTAGATTTATTTTGAATTTTAATACAACATGAAATAAAAACATTCCACATTCATTTTCAATAACATCCATGATTAAATGGGCATCATTTTCCATGATAATATGGGTATAAAAAATTTAATATTTCAGAAAAAAACTATGGGGGATGGACGGGGGAAAGTAAAAATACAATTTAGCAAGCTAAAAATTGAAAAGGATGAATGATGATGAAAATTCGTGACTAACCCAGGAATATACATGTCCCCCGAACCTAAAGTGTGAAATCTCCTCACTATAAGAGAAGATAATTTTGTATCAAAGCATAAAACATGGTTAGTTTCAATAATATATTGCTTCGTAAATATTTAGTTCCTGCATTAGGGACTTTTGAATGGGTTCATGGAAGTGCTTAAACTGCTTCCCATTGATAGAGAATGTTTTCTGGGTTTCTTCATTTTGAACCTGTACAACACCAATCGAGAGACATTAGTAATAGTGTATGGTCCAAACCCATGGGAATGAATCTTACGTAGAGGCAAATTTAACCCATCGTTGTAGAGGAGAACCTTCTGCATAATACACAACTAACGATAAAGGATGATATAGTTGTGTGCAGCCTTGGTATGTTCTTTATAAATTCTTGAGTTCTCATATGCATCACTTCTTATTTATTCTAGATTCTGAATCTAAAACTTCATTTGATAAACTTCACTAGAAAGATTAGAATTACATTATTTGATGACCCAAAGTCCTGGTGCTCAATCTCAACGGGGATGTGATAACTCTTTCCAAACACCATCTGATATGGCGACATGCCAATTGGAGTCTTAAAGGTAGTACAATAAGCACATAATGAATCATCCACTCTATGACTCAAATCTATCCTATTAGGTTGAACCGTTATCAAGAATTGTTTTCCTCTATTTAACACATCGGCCTGACCATTAGTCTGTGGGTGATATATAGTAGACTCTCGATGACCGACCCCATATTGGAATAAAATTGATTTTGTAGTTTCGTTGAAAAAAATGAGAGCCCGAGTCACTAATGATGAAACTAGGTAAGACAAACCTACAGAAAATTTGGGTTCTCAGAAATCCTACAACCACCTTAGAATCATTAGTCCTTGTAGCTCATGCCACTTCCCATTTTGACACGTAATCAACTTCCAGAAGAATGTACATGTTGCCAAAAGTATTGGGAAATTACCCCCTAAATTCAATACCCCAAAATCAAAAATGTAGTGAAGGAGAAATAGTTGTTGTGTAATTTCATTTATTATTGAGACATTACCCATTCTTGGACAAGATGATTATATTTACAAAAATCAGGGGCATCCCAAAAAATTGTTGGACAAAAGAAACCCGAATCAATGAACATGCGAGTAATCTATTGGAGACCATTGTTTCCCCCATAAGCCAGATTGTGGATGAATCTAAGGACCGAATGAAACTCGTTATCGAGAGAACAACACCTAAGGAATTGATCACTACCTATGTGCCAGAGATAGGGGCATCTCAAATGTACAATGAGTCTCACGTTTTAGATGACTGGATGGGTTTTTGTTGAAATCTATAGTAATGAAAGATGCTACCAAATAATTTACAGTTTCGGAATAGAAAAGTAATAACATCATGCACTCCAGACAATTTCTCATCTGAAAACATATCATTAATAGGAATACAGGGGGATGAGTCAATTTTTGAGGATGGCTGAGTCCTAATAAAAAGGTCATCCACCAAATCATCTAACCATTTTTTATCCGTAATTTCTATATTGAATTTTTGAAAGAGGTGAATCCAATGAATGAGATGTGGTTTGGCTTCTGATTTCATAAGAAGATACCAGAGGGATGCATGGTATGAGAACACAATGACATTAGACCCCAAAATGTTTGACATGAATTATTCAATGGAAAACATATTGGAAATGATTTCTTCTTCAGTAGTGTTGTAATTTGATTGGTTATGGTCCAATGTACGTGAGGAATGGGCAATGATATGTGGTGCTCGATTGACCCTTTGTGACAAAACTACCCCAACTGTATAGTTAGAGGTATCACACATGAGCTCAAACGGTATATCCCACCAAGGTGGATGAATTATAAGGGGTGATGTGAGACTCCATATTAACTTATTAAATTATTCCTCACATTCATTATCCAAAACAAATTCCATGTCTTATTTGAGTTACTGAGAAAGGTGAAGTGAAATTTTTCTAATGTCGCGAAAGAAACGATGGGAAAATCCACCATATCCTAGAAAATACCACACATCCCATACATATTGGGGGAATTTTAAGGATAAAATGACATCCATGTTTGATTTATCTACTTGGATACCATCCTCATAATTGACATGTCCCAAAACTATACCTTGTCGTGCCATGAAATAGAATTTCTCCTAATTTAATACAATATTCTTTTCAATGCAGCATTGTAGGACTTAATGAAGACTACTAAAACATTCATCTAAATAGGATCCATATACCATAAAATAATCTATGAATTCTTCAATTAAATCCTCTTGGAAATCCAGAAAAATACTAACCATGAGTCACTATATTGTACTCGAAGCATTTCACAGACCAAATGGCACCCCTATATGAAATTGTTCCAAAAGGGTAAGTGAAGGTTGACATTTCTTGATCCTCATGGGCAATATGAATTTTCATGTATCTGGAATACCCATCAAGGAAATGGTAGTAAGACTTACCTGCTAGCCTCTATAAAATTTGATCAATTAATGGAAAATTGAAATGGTCCTTCGTAGTTTGTTGGCTTAGTCGACGATATTCTACGAAGACGCGCCAACTATTCTACACACGAGTTGGAACCAATTCATTGTTTTCAATTTTTATTACTGTAAGGCCATGTTTTCTATGAAATACTCAAATGGGACTAAAACATTGGCAATAATAGATGGTGTAAATGATTCCAGTAGCCAATAATTTTGTTACCTACTTTTTTCAACACTTCTAGGAGGCTTGGTTCCAATCTACGTTGTGCGTGCATCACTGGTTTATCCTCATCATTTAATAAAATATGATATGTGAAAATTGATGTGCTAATACTGGGAATGTCATAATATTTCCATCCCAAATATTTTTCATACTCCCTCAAAAGTACATGTAGTTTCAATTAATGTTTAGGGGGTATTGAACTATAAATGATGATGGGAAACTTGTTTCTATTCTCAAGATAATAATATTTTAAATCCTAATCCAGCTATTTTAGTTTCAATTGTGGTGCATTTTAGATTGATGGGATTGTGTTTGAATGTGAGAGGTCACTATTCTCATCTAACTGCTCAATGGTATCATCCTCAGATGTGGAACGATCTTTTACAATATTAGCAGTATCATCAATGTTCATTTCATCCTAACTATTCAATAAATTTTAAATTAATAACCATGTTTAAAAATTTACTAGACCACTAAATCAATCAATGCATGATTCATTGGCATGATATTCGATGAAGGATGAATATATAGAAATGGGATCGATGGAATGAAATGAAGTGTTTTCAGAGGAAGGGAGTACATCAATTGAATTTATAGAGAGAGAGAGGAAGGTTCTTCTGAGGGGTGTTTCATGGAATCATGGATGATGAAATGGACTATGTCACCACTAAATTCTATAGTTAATGTAACATTGTGGAAATTAGTTTTGGTTTTGGTGGTTTTCAAGGAGTGTCTCCCAAATATAATTTGGTAATGTCCTTTTATCCACTCATCATTCATTTTAAGCACATAAAAATCACCAGGAAAAATTAACATTTTCACCCTCACAAGAACACAATCTAACATAACAGTTGGGTGTACAGCACTTCAGTTTTCCATTTGAACAAATTTTCCAATGGTCATTACTTCCCCTACATACAATGAAGAGAAAATGGAGAGAGTTATCAAATTTATAAAATAACATAAATCAAGCATAGCATTGGAAAATGAAAACTCCCATGTGGTGCATGGAATCGGGAATATCCCAGGATCATTGCACTTATTGAGAAAAGATGGCTCTATTAATTATCATATGTTCCTCCAAAATCTCACATTTTCATATCCATGATTTAAACTATAGTGTGTACACAAATCATTTAGAATATTTTTCTATCTTGTAATTTTATTCACAACATCAATCAATAAGATGTTACATGCAATTTTTTGAAAATATCCAAAATTAATTATCGAGTTCAGTTTCATTTTGTTTCCTATTTTGGGAGGCCCTTTGCGAAAATGTAAGAGGAATGGGATGGCTAGGAGACTCATCAACATACACACTCATTCCTTTAGAAGGGATTCTGTCAAGACATGGTTTTTCAAAATTTAGAAAAATTATAATTGTTGGAATGGAGGTTTCCATAAGATGGAATGACTATAATAGAGGATTAATTTTCCTATCTAGTGGTTTTTAACTCCTAAGGGTGACATGAATAACCTTAAATTTATCTCTAGGTTTTTCTGATAGTTGAGATAGAAGTTTACCCAACCCATGATGTTGGATTTCCCCCACCGAGTTTGATAGTTGTCCTAATTGAGTTTTTGTGACTCGTATGGCTTCTTAGTGGTTTGTTGGAATTAAAGATTGTTGGACACCATTTGTTTCATCATATCTTCTAGGATAGGATTATGTTTTGGATGGGTTTGTTGGAAAGGTCATTGGGGGTGGTTAAGGATTTATAGGTGGTGGTGGTGGATGAATACTACGACCCTGTAGGTTCCATTATGGTTGTGTTTGGTTTGAATAACCCCTTTCCTATATGCATGGTTTTCATTACACACAGGTTTGGATGGATATTACAGTTCCTACCTAAGGGGATGGATATTGGGGTGACCTTGAAATATTACCTCACAACTCTCAGAATAATCTCTCAATTGGGGGAAATGGTCAGAGTATGGGGTGTTAGAAGAACATATTCTACAATGGATTGGAGGAGTGTATTGTAATTTTCATTGGGAAAGAGAATGTTCATGAAGAAGTGCACTTACCTCTTCGAACATTGTGTCCACATTTTTTCTTGAATTCGGTAGATTGCACCTCATGGACACCTCGAATGGGTATAAAGAACCTTGTACCAAATTGTTGACTATTCTAGGACACATTCGAAATCAGTGTTCTTGAAAAAATTGTGTATTATCCACTAGTGCACCTCTTGTAGTATCATCAATCATATTTTGATCAATAGGAATTAATCCTTCATAAAAATACTGAATTAAAAGTTGATCAGTTATTTGGTGGTGTAGGCAACTTGAACATAACCTTTTAAAGAATTTTGAATAATCATTTAATGTTTCCCCTTGATATTTCCTTATAACATAGATTTCATTCTTTATAGTTGTAGTTTTAGAGGATGGAAAATATTTTTCATGAAAAATGTGTTTCAGGACCGCCCAACCACTAATTGGTGAATTAACAAAGTAAAGCCAGTCATTTGCAGTTTCTTCCAACAAAAATGGTAATGCTCTGAGATTTACATGTTCTTCATCCACATTTTAATGTTTTAATATTGAAAAAACTGAATGAAATTATTTATGATGATTGTGTGGGTCTTCTCATGTAAGTCCATGTAGTCTTGGTAATACCTGAATTAAACCAGATTTTAGTACAAAGTTGGGTGCCTCGCCTTGAATTTGAATATAGGTGGACTGGATATCAACATTACATGAGATTAATTATTTTAATTTTTGGTTGTTTTTATCCTTATTATGAATGTTTATTTCATTTTTGATGTTGGTTCTAGAAGAACAATGTGAAGGATCAAGAAGACCGTCTATGATTTGTGCTTCCTCCTTCGAAGGATTCCCTTATGTGTCTTGGTGTTGCTGATGTTGTATCCTCTCTAGTTCGGGTTCAAAAAGATGTAGGTCTCCTAATGTTGAACACATCATGCACAAAAACTACAAAATAAATAAGTTAGAACAACAAAAATGATAGGTAAAGGTATAATATAGAACAAATAAATAGTTACAAAATTTACAGAAATCTCATAAAAACACGAACTAAAACCAAAATGCTTGCCGGAAATGGAGCCAAAATTTGAATGTGTGGTCATGAAACATAAAATTGACAGTTTTTAAAGTAGTTTTTTCACTCTAGGGAATACCCTAGGAAATCTGTCATGGAGAGTTTCTAGCTTATAGTGTGTATTTTTAATAATCAAGACTAAAAGAGAGAAGTGATTTTGAAAATAGTTTTAAGAAGATAACTTCACATAAAGAGTTTAATAGTTGATAGAAGAAGGTAGTGATTTAAGATATTTGAGACTAGAAGATAACTTCAAGTTCAATAGACATCTTGGATAGTTAAATGTTCTAAAAATTCCATATGGTTTTGTTTAATTCTTTGGTTTAGGGTTGTCATGATCTTGATCCCCCTCTTGCATCTCAAAGCATTTCAAAAAGTACCAATGCTTGACACAACAATCATGTTGTAAAGTATAGGACTTCAAAAATATATTAAATGATACAAAAGAATACTAAAATATAATATATATGTGAGATATATAAAATATGCTTATGTTCTCTAATCGGAACAACCCATGATTCCAACATGAAATCTCAACCCAATTAGTGCTGAAATAAAAAAAGTATAACTTAATTAAATCCATAAAAATGAAATCAGAGGAGATTAAAGTCAAGATATGGAATTATTGAAACATTTATCACACAAATTACACAAAACCAGTAGATGATCAAGTGTTGGAACTCCATCAAAAGTTTGTGTATCTCTCTCAAAATGATCTTCCATTGTTTAGCTTGACATCAGGAGGATGAGGAAGCTCGTGTGGAACTTCGCCTTCATCCATGGACCCACTATGAAGAAAGGGGCCTCCATAATATCTTTGATTATGAGAGGATTTATTTGGGTATCCAAAATATTAGTGCTTTTCCTCCTGGATGAAATTCCAAATGGGGATCCCAATGTTCCATTTTATAGGAAAATGAGAAGGTGGTTTTGAGCACAAAAATTTTTAAAACCGCTTTTCACATAGTTTTTGACCCCCATACAGCCTTATATCACTTTGGAGAAAATAAAAAAGGTTTATCCTCACATCCTGAATATCTCCACTACATGTTTATTTTCAATTGGACACATACATCTCAATATATAGACAGATCACAACACACCACTTTTTCCTTCATGTAGATTCGGAGTGCTGGACAGATCTGGTCGGTTAGGACATAATATGGAAGAATGAATCTATAGTTCCTTCAGTTGAAATATATCCTAATGATGTTTGGAAAATCCCAAAAAAAATCCAATTTGGATACACAGTTTGGTAGCAGTGTGTAGATGAGTCTATTAGTGTGCATAGATCCTCCGCAGTTTTGCCCATTTTTCATGGACATCATCATGGGCCCTCCAAATCACCTCCAACTTTAATGAAATTATCAAAACATGTATCATTTCTATTTTTAACATAGATAAACACAAAATACATTAATAAAATATGAAGATAAATTTGGTATTATTGTATAAATTTCAATACTAAACTAGTACAACACAGTGTTTGAAGGGTGAAAATGAAACACTGAATCAATGTGAGATCACTCTGCCACTAAAAAACCAATTTCAAAGAATCCCTCATGGAGTAATCCCCAATAAATTTATATAGGAAGTTTCACAACTACTCTTTCTCACACCATTGGTTGTTGGCTCAGAGAGGGGATGGGAACCATAGTCCCCTCCTCTATCTCTATCTCGTACCCTCATCATCTTCCACTAGCAATGGATGAGAAGTGTGGTTTGGTAGATCTTCTACTTCTACTTGTTTCCAAAATTCATACATGACCCATAATGACTTGTAGTATTATGATTTATCCATGGTCATGTTTTCCACATAGTCAAATTCATGTTTTGATATAGAATCATCATTGGAATCTTCCCCTCCCCTTCATTCAGAGTGTTCCCTTGATGTGAGTCTTCAAGAACATGTATCCAACCTCAGCGAGGAGTATATCATGTTGAATCTTAGACCTTCTATTTCCTTTTGTTTCTAATGTTGAGCATGAATATCAAGGGCTTAGAAGAAGATGGTGGTAATGACATACAGATGATCCCAAAAATTCCTAGAATTCGTTATTAGGAGTATCCCCCAAACATATTATCCTATGGGTTTCCTCCTTAGGAGTAATCCCTATTTGAATCCATATATGGGCCTCCTACATGTTATGGCACCCAATCTACACCAACATGGGCATCCTTCTGAAGAGTAAGACCCAATAATACTAATTATTATGCCCCATTTCATGTGTAATCCCCAAAAAATTCATAGAATACTCCCCATTAGTATTAATCAATCATAAACCCCATTCACCTAGGAAATTATAGTGTGTAAGAAATGAAAATATCTTGAACAATGAGAACACTGATTCCTACTATAATTATGATGTGTAGGTTTCCTACCAAAGGCATGAGCTCGATTGAAACCATTATTAGGTATAAGCCCTAAACAAACCTCAAAATCCCCATGATCAAAAACATCACTCATGTTCACCATCCCACATGCCATCCATTTTTAGGTGTAATACCCAATCTAATCCTCTAAAAGGTACACACATTCCTAAGAGGCCAAAAAACTATCTGGGGTTTTATTATTAACCAAATGAAATTTGAAGGATGCCTCTTTAAGGAGAAAACCCAACACAATAAATTAACCCTATTCACTCTGAACCATAGTCTTGGTAGGGTTTAATTCGACATGGAATCTCATACACATTCTAGGTTCCATGAGCCACTTCGTCATAAGTCCAACACCAAAATTTGACTAGGATCCTTTTAACTGGATTCTTTTCTACATGACGCTAAACTGTATGGTTAGTTAATTTTCACATGGCCTTATTAGATAATATGTTCTCCATTACGTGGGACCAAAAAAATTGGGTTCTAATTCCATTCACAAGAATACGTAGGAAACCCATTCATGGGTATGATTCCAACATTAAAACTACTCTCATCTCCCTAGATGAAGACAAACTACATAGTGCCCCACTGTGTGGCTCGAAAAACTGCATCATCAAAATAATGAATAAATAATATCTATTTATTACATAAGGGGATGTCATTGATGGAGAACCTCAGTACATAATGATATCTCCATTGATGAGTAACCACATATACATACAGATGATTCTAAAAATAATACATTATTATAATGTATTGTTACCTCCAAGATAACCAACATCATACTTATTAATTAATAGATTATTCATAAACATATATTAAATATATAAGAGAGTCTCATTGTTGGAATAATTCCCCCTAAAAGTGTGTGATTATCCTAACCTCCAATCCTCTCAACCAATGTGAGTTCTTAAGTATCATCGACCAAAATTTCTAGTGATCATCTACCATTGGAAAGAAGGTCCCTAAGTATCATGGATATAGAAACATTGGGTGTTTCAGCTTCCACGAAAAAAAACATTGAAACCCATTCTAATATAGAAATACATGTTTTCATTGGAAACAAAAAAGGAAAACTCGATGTGAATCCTCAACCAAGATGACAGTGGTTCCCACATATTATACCCCTTTCACAATCAAAATTAATGAGGGAAAAAACAATCAATCATGCACTGGATTATTAAAATTATATGATTATTTTATGGATATTTTTTTCTGTTTATTATATATCCAAAAACATCCTTTAAAAACTACCATCAATACTATAGCGACGTGTCAACTCTCATCTCAAAATTCCCAAATTACAGTTAAGGACATATCTTCAACCATGAAGAGGAAGTCTTCCTCAACCTCGAATCATTGATGATGGGTATAAAAATAATTTTTCTAGGAGTACCATTAGAAAGTTACAATACCATCCCTAGAGGTAGACATATACGTTCGGCATCTTAACCAGCCCAACTTCACATTTGGTAAGTGAAGACTGCTGATTTTGACACAAATGGTGGAAATTGTCATCATAAATAGTTTCAGGAGTTTATCCATAGAATGAAACAATGAGTACATTAATTTTCAATGGGAGGTGAACGCTTATTTGGATGAGGGTGTTATCCTCGGCCGACGAACACATGTAATCTAAAATAGGGAATAAAATATGGCCTGCCAAGGGTATTTTCTAGTCAACAGTTAGTAGGGTCACACCTTTTCCACTATCATGAATCCCACCAACCCAATTTCATGGAAGACTGTGAACGGGGAAAAACACCTACAAACCATAATTCATCCTTCCAATAGTCCTGTCTGACGGCATTCAAGGAAAACATTCTTTTAAATTAGAAGGAAAACCATGAGTAGGAACATATATATACCTGTACCCACCAAGCCTTCTAGAAGAATCGTTTGGAAGCACTAAAATAATCCCACAAACCTTTTTTAGTAGCATGATGTGAGCAGGTCCACACACCTTCCTACATACATCAACCTTGTCAATAGTTTCTTCTAGAAGGATCTGGGGAGGTCAATTATAATGTCCTAATAACGAGCATGGGGAAGACTCATCTCTTTACCCCCACACATGAGTACCTTCAATATAAATTTGAAATAAAAGGTGTACATGAATAGGCTCATACCCCTACACCAAGAACAGAATGGGAATATATACCCATTTCGATAGTTGAAGTCACCAAAAATATCCCAGAAATTTAAAATGATTGCACAAATCCCTGCCCCCATCATGCAGACATTCCAAGAAATCATCACGAAAACAACAATAGTTATCAATGGATGGAAACAAAACTCTATTCCCATAAGTGGGGTGGCTCATTATCATGTCACCCTATAGTAGACACAAACCTCTTTCCTCAACCTGGAGGATCATGGGGTGAACTACCTTAAACTATACAAACAACTGAATTAGGAACATACACACACTCAAACTAAAGTTAATTTTCCCTTCATAATGGACACTCTATGGTAGTCACAACCGCTTTCCCAAGAACACCACTTCCCCCGGAATGTTTTCCTAGTTTCTAGTAAGAAGAAATCAAAGTAAAATCATCACATTAAATGGTTTGAAAAAAATATCTTCTCTATGATCCTACTCTGCATAATTCATAGACTCCTTGAAGCCCTCGTATGCTTATCATAGGAAGCTCATGATCCTACCTTAACTTTACCAAATTATGTGAGTAGTAGTAGTAATTCCAAAGGGCCTCCTCAGAATCTTCACTGTGATGGATTCTCCATTTCTACAATTTCATTGATCTCAAGATCTCATCTACTGTTGAAAGTGATGAAAACCCTCTATGTGTTCATAAGATCATGGAGAAAGAGGGTCTTCCCCTTGTAATCCACCA
The DNA here is from genome assembly GCA_963277665.1 of Viscum album. Lineage (NCBI taxonomy): Eukaryota > Viridiplantae > Streptophyta > Magnoliopsida > Santalales > Viscaceae > Viscum > Viscum album. The sequence continues at coordinate 1,115,696,979 of OY728129.1, forward strand.
TGGATTTCATCCCCATGATGCCAAATGATTTGAAAGTTATCTCCACGGTATTATTTTATGTTTTCAAGGGATTTTTCCAATTAGAAATGTAGTGATGATAAATACCTCCTATCATAAGGTACCTTCATGAACAAGGCTAATAAAAGATGGTTTTATGCATTGACTGAGGTAGATATGGGAAAATCATTCAATTTGGGATACCAACCAACAATATATTTGTATCACGTAGTGTTAGATTGATAATTTACTCTATTGGATATGCTTATAGATTAGGGTTTGGTTCATCCTTATTGTATGGCCCCTATTGGTTACCCGTAACAGATTCTAGCAGTTCCACAACTGATTGCCCAACCAGCCGCCACACCTATCTAGGCTTCATCCACCGCACCTGTTTAGGCTTTATCTCTACCATATATTCCACACATTCTTATGAATATTATTGATTCAATAATAGATCTATTTAATTCCATGGAGGAATGAATTTCACGTAAAACGCTAGAAAAAAAGCCTTGCCCAAAATGGGTAGATCCGAATTTTCCCCCACTGAATTTTGGGAGCTCAAAATTTCCAGTTTTTAATGGCTCAGGAGACTCAAAGTAGAATTTGATTCATTTCATATCTCAATGTGATCCCATGATGGTTACCCCAAAACAAAAATAGGTAGTGAAACACATGTTCTTTATGTTATCGTTGTGAGGACCATCCTTAGTATTGTGCACTTGTTCGATGGTTCAGTCAATTAAGATATGGTAAGACCTCCATCAGACATTTTTCCTCTTCTTCATCAAAATTATAGAGAATAAAAATTTTTTTGATCTCTCAAACTATAAGGAGTGGGTTAATGAAAGAGTCTCATATTTCATTGCTCGGTGCAAAGGATTGTCATACTCGTTGAACCTAGCACTCCCTCAAGAAGGGTTGCTACGTATATGTGTCGTGAATCTTTAAAATGAGTTTTGCACACCAATTATCCTTATGAAATATATAGGAGGGTTTTGGGGGAATCCTTCCATATCTAAAAGAGTACAGAACTCGATCGTAGAGACCAATGAAATGTCATGTGTAATTCTGTCATGTCAAGGGAAGAGAGCACAAAAAAAGCAGATGCCAATATAGTTACACACATGCAGGACCTTATACACACATAAAAATAAAATTCTACACCATGTCATGTAGCTACACCTCTTAATCATTATAGGAAATACCATCCTCATCAGTAAGATCAAAGAAATCAGTGGAAAAACAGTTTGAGGGGACGAAAAAAATGTCTATTATTTTCAAAACAATAATGTTCCTAGCTACTTCAACTCGATATTGGATATAAAATTATTCATGTTTCCAAATATTAGGAATCACAAAAAATAAGGTTATGTAGATCCCCCAAATTATTTCCCTTTGAATATAATTATAGGGTACCACACCAAGGGTTGTTTTGTTTTCAAAGACCTCCTACAAAATATAGTGGACTCTATGAATGTAATGCTAAAGAATTCACTTCCTCAGGTGGCATATGTGTCTGTCAGTATTCCAGAAGAGTGAAATTAATGTAATGAGGTTAATAGAAATAGTACATAGAATTTTTGTGATTATATTTTCAGAATAATTATCAATATAACTCATGATATTCTCCAATCACTGCTAAAATAGATAACTATAATTTCAACCGCTTCCACTATAATACAACCTACTTCATCAGTAGCTCATTCCTATAAAATCATTTATTTAAAAAATAATCATGGTCAAAAAATAAATAATAAAACATTGAAATATGTGAATATTCCAATGAAAAACCTAGCATTGACATTAGAAGGATTCCTGCCTACAGTCCCAGAAGCATGAGCACTACCCTGTAAAGCATTACAATAAGAGTCAAATCATCAGACGAGGATTTGATCTTTATCTCAATTAACATTATTCTATTAAAGGATCCCTTCATAGATGATGAGCACAATTATGTACTATATTTTCCTATGCAAGATTGTGGAATTGGGAAAAGAGACTGTTATCGTTGAAGTTATCGGGGATGATGAGGTTGTTCCGGGAGTCACTACATTAACCACACCCCAACTATAACTATATTTGTGGATTAAACTCATTCCAATGATCTGCAGAAATATTAGCAGGAATAAGGTATTTCTTCCACTACACATGAAAGGGTCTTCTCTAATACAATAATCCTCAGAGTCTGGTTAGAAGGTACACCACTACCTAATCAACCTTAACATTAAGGAAGACCAAGCCGACATAATCCACCAAGAGAGGAAACACCTTCCGCTCTTATTACAAGGGAAAGCCTATCTACATAAATAATAATATCTCCCAACATACCTATGAATTAACATCCCCACATTTGGAAGCGCAAATATCATGGAATGAAATTTGATTTTTTGAAACATCTAGCCCATGTGTAGGCCAGGTTATCAATATTGGAATCCCTGAGTTTATCCAAAGATATCGGAGAAGCACTTATGTAGACACTGTCAGTACCTCATTAATTTATCACTGGGGTTATTTTTGCTGAAGTGTATTGTGAACATAATGATCCTAAATAATAATACACATTCATCTCTTTAATATAGAAAGATGATGATGATATCAAAAAGGGACACATCACACTCTTCTATATATCTGGTATGATAAATGGCACTAATATCCAATGTACCTTTATTAACAATTGCTTAGGAGTCCATCTCATTCCATTATAGACACTTCACCCGGTGGGTTTCAATGAATATCACTTGTCTCCCCCCACTATAATGTTATAGGGTTATGATAAGAATTATCAAAAGCCTTTTGGTGAGATCACACTCATAACCTAGTTTAGGGATCTATCATTTGACTTTGAATTTATGGTTCTTTGGCAGGATACAACCTTCAATGCCCTTCTAGGAAGACCTTAGCTATATCAGTTTGTGTCCATTCCATAATCATACCACTATTTCCTAAAATATTTTATCAATGGTCAAATTCAAAAAAATTATGGTGACAAATCTCCATCAAATCCTATGAGTCAAAGTGCATTGATATAGTGTTCAACCATGAGGGAGGAAAAAGGACCATTTCTAAATATGTTGCTTGAATCAATTCCCTGAATGATATGGAGATGATTCTAAATAATCTGTTCAAGAATCTCAATGTAGAGTATGTGTGGCCCATAAATCTAATCAAATGGATGGGCCCGAATTCCTGTACTAATTCTGTGACTTTCGTAATATCAGTCATGACAACAGAACCTGATAGTGCCTGAAAAGTTGACAACTCTCTAAGAAGTAATGAAATCCTAGATGAAAATGTCTTCATTACATCACCAAAGCTTCAAAGAATTCCTATTTCAACATCAAGGATAGAATATGTTGTCATGTTAATTGGAGAATACATAGATTTTAATTCTCAATCCCTCATATCCTCTTCAAATCTACAATAAGGCCACTCTTCATTCACTGACCCAGAAATTATTTCTTCATCTTTTGGATGTCCAAATGAGGATTCATCCCCTAACTACAATAATATAGATTCATTACCAAACTCCAAGTCAAAGTAAAATGAATTAAACATTAAGGAATAGGAAGAAATACCTTTGGGATTCCCCTATATCATTTGAGGAAGTCGTCTCCACCATTGTGGACAATTTTAGAGAGATAAATATATTTACAGATGAAGCTCCCTAGCCCACTTTGATTAGGGATACCATGAATTCTAGAGAAAAGATGGTATATAAATCCTTCCTGAAGCAAAACCAAGATGTGTTCCCCTAGAATTACACATATATTTAAGGTCTCGACCCCAATGTTGCCACAAATCATTTGGCTTTTCTGGAAGACCACCATGGGTACAAACAAGAAACCAAACGATCACACCCAACACATGCCTCCATAATTGAGGCTGAAGTGGATAAAATCATCAAATAAAACTGCATTTGAGAACTACATTATCCAAAATGGTTATCAATCATCGTCCCTATGAAGAAGAAAAATGGGAAAATATGAATTTTCATTGATCTCTCTGTCATGAATGGATATTCAGGGTATAGCCGAATTTTTATATCCCTATAAGATAATGAATTCACCACCTTTAGGTCCCACCAATGAGTATTCTTCTATTGGGTAATTCCCTTTGGCTTAGAGAATTATGGTTCCACATACCAACATTCCATGCACCCCATCATTAAACCCTTTTGGGGATGTTTATTGAATGATATTTTGATGACCTTATGGTCATGTGCAAAAAAAGTTCTAACCACAAGGTCTATGTAGAAACCATCATCAACAAGCTACAACAACATATCCTAAAGATGAAAACCTTAAAATGTGATTTATGGGTAACCTCGGGGATGTTTCTTAACTTTATTGTATGGAACCACAACATCAAATTTGACCATGATAAAAGTAACGGAACCATGGGAATTTCATCCCTCAAAACCTGAAAGATTATATATGACATCAAATACATTTGGCTTATATCATACACTTCATATCGAATCATGCAGGAAAGTGTCTATCCTTCTCTAGGATAATAAAGAAGGGTGTCACATATCAATGGACCAGTGACTGGAAGGAGGTGTTTGAGAACCTCAAGAGGATCCTTTTGATCCAAATGGTACTAATACCACCCGTTGAGGGAACGATACTCATCTAATATGTTATGGCACTGGAGTGATCCATCAGCTCCTTCCTTGAGCAATAGAACAATACTGGAAATGAAAAAAACCATTATTATCTCACTAAAACCATGATCAATGCTAATAATTATTCTTCAGATATTCAGAAGAGTAGTCTGCTTTTTAATATTTATTTTTTAAAAGCTAAGGTACTACTTGTAGCCCCTTGAATTCTAATTGATCTCTTAAAATAACATGTTCAAATACATATTTAGTTGTCATATGATGATAGGATACTTGTAATGGAGTGTAGTTATACTACAATAGAATGACATAAAATTCCTACTTCATAATGTAGTGAAAGGAAAAGACATTGAATATTTCCTTAAAGAACACCCATAGGCAGAAGAACTTCATTAAATACTAAATTTCTTGAGGAGAAGATATTTTCTATTCAACATGTCCCCCAAACATGGGTGAAATATTTTGATGGAGCATCTAGGACACAACATGGAAGTTCATGGAAGACTCTAATCTCAACAAGGTTGGGTTAGGAACTATAATCATATCCCTAGAAAATGTATTCATACCATACTCCTTTCAACTTTCAGAATGATGTACTAAAAATGAGGTGGAATATAATGACCCCATTGCATGTTTATAACTGGAACTCCAATTACCAGTAGACCATTTTGAGGTTAATGATGATTTGGAGTTTAAAATAAATTATATCAACATGGATTACATATAAAAAAATATGATATAATCCCACAACATGACTATGTCTAAGGGTTGATGAGAGAGTTCCCCTCAAATAAAATATCAACTCACATCCCCTGATCATATAATTCCTAGGTATATACATCATAAAGTGCATATATGGCTCCATAAAATCCAAACTGGGATTAAACAATCATTATAATTTCTCATTACTGGATGGTATCACCTTTTGTTCAATTCAGAATAGAGGAGACCAACAAAGTCAGCCCTATCCTTGAGATGTATGGTCCTTCCACTTGGTGGATAAAACCAATCATGGACTACCATCATGATAGAGTGATCCCATTTTATAGAGTTGGGAAAGAGAAAATATGACAGAAAGTAGTTAACTACACTCTTTATGATGGACCAAATCACCAGAATGTCTTCTATAAATAAAGCTTTGATGGGGTCCTACTCAAATGTTTCCATAGATAAGATAATATAGATATTGTGGAAGAAGTACATGTGGGAACTTTTGGTTCCCATTAGTCAGGGTACATGCATTTGGATCAAATCTAATGCCTTTGATACATATTTCCTTTTATGACATTGGATTGTAAATATATCACAATGCAAGTTCATTATCACCAAGTGCATGACAACTTCCTCCATAAAACCCCAATGTTTCTATATAAATCCAAATACATATGACAATTGTCTGTATGGGAATGGATTTTGTGGGGATATACCCTCCATCTATGGCCAACAAGTTCAAATATATCTTCACTGCTACTGATTTCCTCCCCAAATGGGAAGAGGGATACCCTTTAAAGAAGTGAGGGAAAAAATAATTGTTAGTTTCATCAAAGCTAGAATCATTTATAGATTTGGTGTCCCTCATACAATATTAATGAACTCATTATTTTCTGTTCCACTGAGGTGTAAAAGCTATATCAGGAACAAAATATCAAATCCATTCATTCATCCCACTATTTTTTAGTGCTTATTAGAAAGATATAGGCCTTCAACAAGACCTTATCGAACATACTCTAGAAGATGTTAATAAAAGATATAAAGTCATGGCTAGAAAATATGTTGCATGCCTTATGGGATTACCGAACTATAACCCATATTGCCACATGGGAGACCCCATACTCATTTGTATATGAAATAGAATAATTCCCACCCATTGAGGATCAATTACCATCGTTATGTATTTACATGTATTACCAAATGTCCATGAATGAGCAGTCCTAAAAATGAATAGATGAATTGGACATACTAAATAAAAAGATATTTCATAATTTGAATCACATGGAATTCAATCAAAATAGGATAGCATGGACATTTAAAAAAATGTTGTACCTCTATTCATTCATCCTAAGATAAATGGTATTGGTCCTTCAGACTCCAATGATTCTAGGAAAGAATACATCAAAATATGAGTCAAAATGGGAGGGACCCTACTTCATATACAAGGTCCATTATGATGGAGCTAATTTATTGATATCGATAGATGGGTAAATCATTATGATTTCGACCAATAAATAGTTCATTAATTAGTATTTCATGTAATAAAATGAAAATCATATTAGTTGTATGGTATTAAACTGCATAGAACTATATAATGTCCGTGATACAATATGTTAATATTGGTACTTGGTATTTGTGACATGGCCTTAAAAGGCATGACATCATTTCCTTTCCGAATGATGTTAAACTACACGACATCATCATCCTTATCACACAACATTAAACTACATGACATATGGTCCTATTTGTATTGATTAAAAATGTAAGACACCATTCTCCTTCATCCCATGAAATTAAAATTCAGGGTTAAAATCCAGTTCAGTCAAGGTTAACAATACCCCAAAGTATTGATATTTGAGAAACTTCTCATGGTACCTTAGAAATAGGCATCCATATCACATGTAAGTCCCCACCACATCCCTCTATCACCTCAGTGTGTTGAGATGACATCTTGGATAGAAATTATAAGGAATGAATGGTAATCTACAGTGAATAATCCCCACTCATGAAATTTCCACTCCATAATGGTATTTGGGACCCTTGTATATGCATATGGACCAAAATTATAATCTCCTTAATGTATGATAGTAAAACTGCATGACCAAAGTCATCATCGAATAATGGTAAACTACACAATATATACTAGAAAAATGTATAGACTAATTCTCATTCAAATGGAATAGGTGGTGACATCAATATCTCTAATAATGGGTCCATCTACAACCAATAAAATATTCCATTTTTCCTGTTTATTAGTAAGACAAACACATTAAATCTTTTCAAGAACTATGTGTGGCTTGATTCCTTATCCAGCAAGAAATGTAGTGAAACCTAGGTAATATCCCCTAGTATAGATATAATATTTATTTCATTTTATGTGACCACTTCCATACTGTATGATTTTAAACTACACGATCCATTTCCTTACCACAAGGCATTAAACTACATGGGAAACATCCTTTCTTCATGATGTTGAACATCCTAGTTTCTCAAAAACTATATATGTCTTGGTTATAATTCCATGGAGAAATGTATAATTCCCATATCTATAATCGTAAGTAATACAATGACCACCAAAAATCCCTCTATTACTTATGTGTATAAGCTGAATCTGCATTGGGATCTTTCCTAGAACATATGGCTTGATTCTAATTCCAATGAGATGTGTAATGACACCTAAAACTCATCTCATGGACCGAACCATTATTCTAGATAATATTAAATCCCCTTTACCCATGTTAAAGGTTGAATTATGTGGGGATTTTGTTGTCAAGAACTATGTTTGGATTTATTTATACACTATAAGGATATGTAGTGACCCAGAGATCCTAAATCTCGGGTCCAGCCACAATCAAAACCTCCCATCATTTTCTACAGTTCAGAACAACAAAGGGAACCTCAAAAGAACTAATTGTGTCTTGATTCTCATTCCCATGAGATACATAGCTACACCCATATTTCCATCCTCAGGCCCATCCATGATATTTCTGTTCATTTATGGTGGTTCATCTTTGTCCCAACCACATGATGTTAAACTGCACGACTAATGTCCTAACTATATGACTATAAACTGAAAGACACTTCACTAAACTAAATATGGTTTTATTCTAATCCTAATTAGATATATTTTTATTCTTATATCATATCTTCTATCCTAGACACCATATAATTTAAATTCCAATATCCTTCACATGTTCCACCTTTGTGTCATGGATGAATCCTTTTCCACACCTTATTTCTCACACCAAGAATAGATCATATGGGATTAGGATATTTTGTAAATAATTACTTGATTAATTAAATAATATCAATTCACATTTATGATACCTTGGTCTTGGATTTTAGACCTTAAAACATGAACCATATTTCCTCGTAACATGAAATAAATTGCACAATTACCTCAAGAACTACATATGGATTGGTTTTCATTTCAACATGATACATAGTGACATCCAGATATTGAATCCTAGTCCTAGATACAAAAAAATATATTAAATTTCACCACTCTCCCATGTATGAGTCAGATCTACATGAGGGGATCTGTTATGACTTCTCGCTTTATGCATGATCCTGAATCTAAAACCCCCATGTCTTCTACTCCTGAATTGAATCAGGGTGGGGGTCCTTTTTTATTAGAACTATGTGTGCCTTGATTCTAATACCATTGATATATGAAGTGGTTCCTTGGCCTTAATTTCGTGTCCCATCCATAGGGAATAAAAAATAACCCTCTCTTCTGAATGCAATCGAAAATATGTGCATGAGATATTATTTTATGTCTCCTTATCAATGCGTCCACCAAAGAAACAATGGTGTACCCCATCTATAAATTAGTAAAACCTATAAAAGTTAATCCAATTTTCATTGAAAATATTGATCCAAACTCTTCCATTATGCTCAGTCATATCCATTCCACATTACATACATATAATCTTGGATAGTTTCAGATACTCATAAATGTTCTTTGTCTTCTTGTTGAAGAATTTATAATAAATGAGGGTTATTTTTCCTAATTATGATATAATACTACCCAATTGTGTTTTAATAAATCAAGACACAAAAATTGGTTATTAATACAATGGATTCCACTATTTAACTATACTATAATATATCCTAATTAGTTTGCCTAAAAAATCCCACAAAACCAGTTTTTCAAACAGTGGTATCTTCTCCCTTGGTAAAAGCCTCTTCTATCCCAATAAGAATTGATGACATTATGTTGGAACCCATAATTCAAATTCAGTTTTTGGATTGCCTTAAATACTTTTCTTATATCCTTTCTCCCAATACCAAAACCCTCAAGACTATGGTTTATAGTTTCGTCCTTCATATCCAATGTATACAAGAACAATCATTGTATGTTTGGCCACATATCACCAATCATTTCAATAATTATTTTTTACTAGTTGTTTGACCTAAGACTATAGGCACTATATTCATTACACATGGGTCGGACCTCCATAGAGAACACATTCTGCCAAATAATTGTAAATTTTTACATGAAATTATCTTTCTGTACTCATGTACTTTCCTCCCACAAACAAAATTCTCTGCCCAGGGAATTATGAATCCCCACAAACGTTCATCAGTATTTACTAATATAATGTCATAATTTTAGTGAAATTCTTTTCCAAAATATTCTATAACACACCCAAGTCATATTAACATAAAAAACCCACAAAATAGTTTTTTTATCCATAGGATGCCACTACTAACTATATCGTAACATGCCATGGATATATTTGAATAAAACAAACCAAAAACTAGGATTATCAATCAGCATTAACTTTTTGTATAGAAGATACCTCCTATATTTCCATGAGACATTTCTCTATAAAACTATCCAGATCCATCAATCCCTAAATTATGGCATACAATCTTCACCCCCTTATTTCTAAAAGTGATGGAGCATTCTTCTAAAAATTACCATGAAAGGGGGAAAATAATTAACCTTACAGTAAAACCTAAAGACCTCAAATTAGATCCCCCATAACATCATTTTTGTAGGACATTAAACTGCATAAAATAATGACTTGTCGTTACAGATTTAAAACTGCATATCATAATTTCTTAGTCACAAGACATTAAACTGTACAATAACATCTTAACCATAGGGAATTAAACTACATGATCAATGTATTAATCACTGGTCATTAAAATGCACGGTAAATTAACCCTTGTAAGAAAGGGGTCTTAACCATCACATTGTCCATATAACAATATGTACCCTCCTTCAATCGATCCAAATTCATGTAGGGGTGGTTTTCAATTAATTGAAAATTACAAAAAAAAATATTCCCTTCATTCTTAGAAAACTACCATCAAAAAAACCTCACATTGTGGTCTTGAGAAATCTGAATCATCATAAACATTAATCATAAAAGATAGAATATCAGAATTTCTAAGAACTAATTTTTCTAACATTAGTATAACATGCCCTAGTTTTCATTGAAGAATTTTCTCACAAATTTTAGGGCCTATTATACAAATGATTCCATTATTCAACTATTTAGTAACACATCCCAGTTGGATTTTCAAAAAACAGACCCCAAAATGGTTTCATAATTCGGTGGTTACATCTTCCTAGGGAAATCCCTCCTAAATCCCCTAATATCATGTTTTTGATCCAGTAATAACAAAATTGTGGCTCAAGATTCCCCATCGGATATTTTAAGAATGTCACTACATTATTGGCTAGCAAGCCTGATTTGAGCCATCATTTCAAAACATATAGTCAAAGATATTTGACCTAAAACACTAGTACCATTAGTCTATATAGTATAAATTTAAGATTACCAAAAATTAATATACGAAGTACTATCCATATTGATAACACATAAAGGGAAATATGGGAAAACTTTGAGTCTCACCTTGATAGACTTGCAGTTTGTTTGGTTTAGGAAAAATTGGGCAATGAAAAGATGTGAGACACAACACATTTTTGAGGGGATGAGCCTATAAGGGGCATTGTGCTCTGCTTGGTTTCCTCTCACGCCACCTCCTTCATCCCAGGTATGCGCTTTTTCCTCCCTGGTTCATAGGTTTGAGGTGGTGTTCTCTATACTGTTGTGGCCTTGTGTCGGCTCGTCTTGTACGCACCGGGGTCTTCGCGACTCGGTGTTGATTTTGTGCCTGAGTCCCTAGCCCGGTGGTGACATTTCATCACTTTGGCCATAGATCTGGGTGTTTGGAGGCTGAGCGTTGCAACTGTGGTCTTTTCAGATTGCAGTGTTGGGAGCTTTTTTTGTTTTGAGCAGATGAGGATGACGGTGGGAGGGTTTGCTGGACAAACCCTTGTTCTTGGAGGTGGGGTTCGCAGGCAGTGGTGCTCTATGTGTGGTATGGATTGATTTACGATGTTGTTATATTGATTTTGTGGATTTTTTCAAGACCATATCGTTCTGATGATGATTGGTTGTTGTCCGTTGCTATGGAGGATGTATCTGGCGTTTGTGGTTTCTAATTTTCGGTTTATTTCACCGAATTTGTTGGATATTTTCATGGATATATGGTGTTGATTTTGCGATGTGTCGAGGGTTTCTACCTCGTTGAATGTTCTGATTGTGAGGATTTGCGAGGGGGGTGTGCATTCTATCCCTTTTCTCTCATGTTTGCTCATGGATTTTGGTTTGGACCGGTGATGATCCGATGTTGGTTTTCCTCCGACGGTGATGGTGATGAAGGACGCCGATGTTGCTCACCGGCGTTATGGTTTGATGTAGGTTGGTTATGGAGACGATGGTCGCCGGCGGTGATCGTTGTCAATCTGATTTGATGTGTTTGGTTGGATGATGCGCTTGTCGTGGCCCGAGGCGTTGCAGTGACCATCTTTACGAGGATGCGTGATGTTGACGCATGGTGGATGGTTCGTGACTCAAGGTGGTTGGCGGTGGATTTGAATTTTGAAGTTTTGTTTTTTGATTGTGTAATGTGGTGTTAAATGTGTGATGTTTCATACCCTGGTTCCCACCTACCTAAGGTGGCTTTTATAAAATTCAAAATAATGGTTTCCAGGCACAAAACGTTTTAGGATAATAACCAAAATGGGGATGTCTAAGAAAAATCTAAGTCTCACCCACAATGTCTCATATATATTGAGTTTTGTAAAAAATGAAGGTGATGAAACAAAAGACCCCATTTTGGTAGGGTTGTTCATATGATCCGAGCAATTGTCAAATAATTCTCTCTAGGCCCTTTGGATTATGAAAATAATAGAGCATCCTTATACCCCAGATGTAGCTCTAATACCCCTGAAATTATGTTGTAATGTTTTGATGTTTCATATAGTTACATTATAAGAATATTATTTTTGTTCTGAAGGATTATAATTCTAGGGGTGGATTTTTGTTGACACCAAAAAACGTGTTTCATGCAATTTTCTATAGAATAATTGATGTGATGCTCATTGAGATATTGAATGTCTTGTTTAATTAGAGATGTGACTTCATGAAAATGGAACATGTAGTCAATATTTCCATTTTCTAAAATACTACTCCACAATGAGGTATATGTGGAATGAACTCCCATCTAAGTGTAGGTTGTGTATTTCCATGATCGATGAAAAAATGGTGTCGATGCATTAAAATTTATTTTTACCATTTTTTCTGATAATATTTAGTTATTAAACATATCAAAAAGAATGTATATATTTTATTTCTTCAATTTGATTGGTCATAGGACCAAAAATACTCGTGCATTAGAATTTATGGATTTCAGAAGTTAGAAAGATTTTATAATGGAATTTGCATCACCGCGTAGGTCATCTTGTGCATCAGCTCTATACAGACAACTTACACATCAGCCCTACACATACATCCTACTCATCATCCTTGTGTATAAATCCTACAAAGAGTATCTCCCTCACCCAGGGTTCCATATTTACCTAAAAATATTTCCCTTAGGCTCCTCATTTATAAAACTGGAAAATCATATGAAGCCCCAAACTCTGGTCGTGCAACGCCTTCTTCCAGGTCAACAAATGTTCACAAGATATCTCTCCATAACCTATGATTGGAGGTAATGAAGGGTGAAAAGTGAGATCAATGTACCTTCAAGGTTTGAAACACAAGACATTTACCTAAGGACCCATTCTTTCATAGTTAAAACCCATATGCGCGAGGTCCATTTCATTAACAAGGGACTTACGTGAGACCCCTACAAGGACACAAGAGGAGATATAGTGTTCCTAGACTAAAGCCTCAACAATTTATTTATTCCATAGTGGTCCATTGAATAAGGTATACCAAGAAAACAATGTCCTAAACAACCTTGTGTGAAACACTTCCAGTTCCTCCTAGGTCCCGTGCAATGCTCCTCTACCCTCTATGCCAGGACCTACAAGATATCCCATTTTGAGTCCCTTTTCAAGCCTCCAATGGTTGGAATCTTCTTACTCTAGATCCCTTATCTGAAAGGGACTAATTTGGAACCTCCACCAATGCCTTCAGACATGAAAAATTTATGGTAAATTCACACAATCATTTATTCCATTGGGATTTCTATTCCTTCATCAGAGGTTTCCTGAATTTTTCCTACCATACGTTTAGGTTCCTCAAGGTGCATGTGGATTTTTATCCCTCAATTCAAGAGTAACCCTAACCTATAGAGAGTTTTAGGGTTTTTATGGTCTCAAATACTAGGGTTAGAAATATGTACTACCCTTATCATCTCTACAACTGAAGCCACCATTTTCTAATAGGGAGGTGAGGATTACAATTGATTTTACATTCTATATGGAATGAGATTATCCTCTCCCCCAATGGAACCAATTTCTGGGGATCCCTCATGGGGTAATCCCATAGGCTTTATTATAGGAAGATGAACTATTTCTCCTCCTTGACACCTTGGTTATTGTGTAAAAGAGGAGGTAGACAAAAGAGTCCTCCTCTCTCTCTCTCTCTCTCTCTCGCACCATCAGCCTCTTCCACTAGTGGGGGATGAGACGTGGTGTTATACAAATCTTTTGTTTCCTCTAGTTTCTCACGTTAGTTCACGATTAATCAATACTTACAGGCTTATGATATATCCATGATCATTGCATCCACACATTCAGATGCATGTTTTGGTAGAGAATCATCCTTTTAATATTCTTATTGCCTTCTTTCAGAGTGCTCCCTTATAATGAGTCCTGAAGCACATGTATCCAAACTCAGGGAAAATAAATTCATGTGGTTTTTCATAAATTATATTTCCTCTTGTTTCTCACACCAAGCATAAATAAGAAGGGAATACACATAGATGGTTTTCATGACTTCCCCATGATCCCTAAACATCATGGGATTCCATTTTAGGAGTAGACCCCATTCATATTATCCTATGGGTGTTCTCTTCAAGAGTAATCCCTAGCCGAATCAATCCATGGGCCTACTACTAGGTGAAATCCCCAATTTATTACCAACATCATAATCCTTATTAGGTTTATGCCTTAGTCATACAAATATTTGGGCCTCGATCCATGTGTAATCCCCAACCGGTTAAGAGCAACCTCCCCAGGAGTAATCCCCAATAATAAAACCCATTAACCCATGAAATCATATTGTGTAAGACATGAACTTATCTTGAACTATGAGAAATTTGATTTCTTCTATAATCATATTACCTAGGATTCATACCTAAGGCCCGATCTCAATAGGTTTCCTCCATAGGTATAATCCATAAATAATCCTCCAAATCACCATTAGCTAAAACATCACTCATTTCCCCCATTCGTATGGTTTCTTTTTAGTAGTAAGGCTCAATATAATCCTCTCAAAGGGCCACACTCCCCTACTATACCAACCAAACTACATGGTATTTGATTCACATCCATGTGGGATATGTTGGAAGCATCCATGAGGTCCAAATCCACCACCCATAATCAACCATATTCACTCAGGACCATAGTCCCGATAGGGTATAATTCATCCAAAAAACTCGTACCCCATATAGGTTTACTGTACTACTTCAGTATAAGTCCCACCCCAAACATTGACTAGTAACCTTTCAGTTATATGTTCTGATTCCTTTCACAAGGATACATAAAAATCTCATTCATCGGTCTGATCACAAAATTAAAAAAAAAACTCAGTCTCCCTGGATGAAGACACACTCTAGAGATCACGAATATGTGGCTAGAAAAGTAACATTTTTTTATAACAAACTAGGAATAAAGAATTATTAAATAAGGGGATATAATTTATGGAGAACCAGAAATATATAAAAATATATTCATTGATGAAGAACCTAAGATATATAAAAATGATTTTAAATTTCATTGAAGCTATTAATTGATATTTAACTATAGGTTTTTTCACATCATACTGGGAAATTATTAAATGATTTATGAATGTATTATAAATATATATGAGAATATCAATGTGGGATAAATTCACCCCAAAAGGGTGTGATGTGCCCAACCTATCATCCTCTCGACCAATATGATTCTTAAGTATCATTGGACAAACCTCCTAGTGAGTACCTATCTTTAGAAAGTAGGTCCCTAAGTATCATGGATATAAAGTCATTTGGTGCTTCCAGTTCTATAAATAGAAACCCTTTATAATTCATTTGAAGATAGAAAACCACATTTTCATTAGAAAAAATAACATTAATATTTAAAAAATACCCAATAGTGTCCCTTAAAATAAGGGTACCCAACATTTTATTGATTCAAATAATTTCATCATTCATTAAAGCAAATGTGTATTTGAATTTAAGAAAATAATTACTCCACTAGTGGTAGGTGTTATCCTCGGATATCATCCTCAAAGATCACCAATACCTGGTATAACATGATTACTCCTCGAAGTAGTTCAAGAAACATATGTGCATGTACAAAAGTAATGGAGAGTAAGTATCTCAAAAAAAATGAAATAATAATTATTTGGAAGATGAAGCTGATGAGGATGATAGTTGTCTCCTTAAGTCTAAAACATCCAAGGATATGGAGTTCAAAAAATGTTGTAGGAGTTAGGTCATGATGGATATCCTATGGGTTGAATGGAATTATTGAAATACCCTTTCCATGGTGTTATTATCAATCTAAATTATGCATGATGTGTGATTTATTGTATCAAGGTGGTCTCTAAAAGTTTATATGATCATATAAATTTAGATAACACCCTTTTTCATTACATATGTTTTCATTTATAAATATAAATACCACTCATCCAATTGAATTCACAAATATAGATTCCACTCATCTTTTTGACACATATTTTACAGAGTGTTCGAAAAGGAAATGAAAATTTGTTATATTAGATAGTTATTAATTAATTAATATTATGATTAGGTTATAATTATGGTTAATTGATGTGATATTAATTAGTATTCAGTTAAAATAAGAAACCAATAACTAAAAAATTATTATAAATTTCAATAGTTATAATGATTTTTTTTATCGTACAAATTATTAATTATGTTAGATGATTACAAATTATTAATAATTATTAGTTACTAATATTTATTAATAACAAATTATTACTAAATATTAAATATTTTTATTTTAATAAATTATCTAATAAAAAAATATTGTATGTTGTTTGTAAATAAGTAATAATTACTATTAATAAAAAATAATTATTCATTATTATTAATTAAATAGTAAATAATTAAAAAAGATTAAAAAAATATTAATAATAATCTACTATGTGATATTCAATATTAATTAATCGATGATATTTTTTAAATTAATAATTAAGAGTAATTATTAATTAATTAAACACTGTTAATTTTAGTTATTAATTATTTAGTAATTAATGTGATGGAGAATGCGGGTTAGGGAGATCTTTGAGAAGGTGGTGGAGTCTAGGGTTCCCCTGTGAGCATAGTGCTACCACGTTTTCTTGGTTAAATTCATCTTTCGGGGAAGGAATCACAATAATAACCCTCAGATTCGAGGATTGAACTGAGGTTTGTTGAAGCATCCTCAACCTTGAATGGAAGACATATAGAATCTTTGGATATTAAATTTCATGGGATTAGGTCAGATTTTTCATTGATTAAGGACCATTTCCCAAGTAGAATACTTTGAAAGTAAACAGGGAATCATGTTGAAGTGAATACAAAAGCATTTTCCAAGAGGATTAAAATGGGGGAAAACTCCCTGATTGTGAGGATCGTTTAACTAAATGAGAGAAGTCCTAAAAGTTTGATGAATTGATTCAATTTCTTTCATGATTTTGGGGATTCTTAATATGGTGGTGTGTCTCCCTTGGTAAGGGATTGTTTTCACTATCTCTATCCCTCAGATAGATCCAAGCTTCGGGTGTGGAGCATTGGATCCATGTTCTTGAAGCCAAGATATATTCATTTTCATGAATGGTCCATGGAATTCGATGTATTTTGGTTACAAAAGGTGTTATCTCAGGTATGGATTCTATAGTTAGACATAATTGGGTCCTTTAGATCCCAAGTATTCTTCACTATATTGCTACAAAATTTGGACTCCCATTCATCTTGATAAAGAAACTAAGCATGCGTGGTTTGGAAATTTCACCTATATATTGGAGAGGATTGATCTCATCTCCACCATCAGGGAAAAGGTAAATCATTGTACTCCCATAGACGATAACTATTAAAATGTGGACTATGAGAAAACCCCTTTTTTGGATTTTTAATGGTTTTTGGCAACTCATGAAAATCATTTTGGGCAAAGATCTTTTGTGAGAAGTGTGGGATGAAGGCCCACCTTGTAGCTCATTGCTACAAAAAGGTTAATTTGAAGGGTGATTCTTGGAAAAACCTTAAAATCATGATAGTTTTGTTCTTAGGACAACTATACCCAGTGTTGTTTTGATTCAAGATCCTAAGGAACACAAATCTCAAATATATGGCCTGAAGAGAAAGGGGATGATGTAAAACGTGCTGCCTTCGGTTGGGGAAAATATTATCCCACTAATTGGGTTGATCTTACTAAATTAAAAGCATTGATGGTGCAAGATCCGGTTAATCATAACTTAGTGTAAGCACAAAAATCCCTTTAAATTAAGTATGTTTTTATCACCAATGTGGAGATTAAAAAAATCCTCTAAATGGACGATGTAGGGCCTCAATCAGTGGTTGGAGTTGTTTTGCATGTGAGTGGAAAGGTTAAAGATAGAGATTTCTGATCATATGAAATGGTTCTTGGAGTGACCATAACTCTTAATTGGGATCTTGGTGGTGATAAATCTGATTATGATGTTTATGTGCAAGCTAAAATTGATGCTTCCAGCAATGCATTAGAGGATATTACATGTAGAAATAGATAATAAAGTAAAAAAGATATAGAATTAATATATTTCATCTTCAAAATATATAGAAGGAAAAATCATGGAGTCAGTCCCAGCTTCTCAGGTAGTTGGACCAATAAAATGCCCAGCTGCTATTGTACCACCAGCAGAGGGTTATTAGTGTCATGAAGGTGGGAATATATATTTTCCCAATAAAATTCCTATTGATCTTATTTCTAGAGAAGTAAAAAGTTTGGTGACATTGTTATCAATATTCCGACATCAGAAAAAAAAATTTATCTTTCACACCTAGATAATCAAGTGTCTATTCATAAAGGTAATAATGTAGTGGTGGATGAGGAAGGCTTCCAAATGGTTCCCCCTTAGAAATATAAGGAATATATTTCTACATCAGATTTGGTGCATGAATATCCTAGTCATGAACCTCCCCAATAGGTGGACCATCCATCTGATGGTCTCGTCTAGGGAAATAAGAATGTGGATTTATAATACCCACCTAATCTTTCAGATCATATAAAAAAGGAATATGATTCTTTTAGTAAAGCTTCAAATGATGAGTGTGTTCATTCACAAGATAAAAATTATTACATAAATCTTCCAGATGATATAGAAGGAGAAACCTATTGAAGGAACTAACAAGGTGGCGACTGAATGGTTTTTCATGCAACATGAGGCCATCTACTCCTTGATGGAACCAGATATTTTATTGGTTTAGATGGTTTCCTTCTTTAAGGGAAGATTGTGGGAATTAAATTTGATGATTGATTTTGATCTACCATGGAGATTGACTTTCGAGATCTCTCTTGGAAGTTTAGGAATTTTTCCCATAGGAAATAATCCTTCGAATAGCCATTAGAAGAGGATTGTCTGCCACCAAAATAGGCCAAGACATGGTGTAGAGGAAGAAACCCAAATGGTAGAGGAATACATCCTAAAAATGTTGTAATTAGTGATTATTATAGGAAGTGACTTCTTGTTTCTGATACGAAAATATGTGCCTTGGTTGACCTGCTCTCCTCTTTGTATGTTACATTTTTATCAATAAATTTGGATTCATGGATTTAGTTTCCAAATCAAGGACTTAGCCATTTGGACTATTTTATAATTAGTTAACAAACATTTATATAAAATTTTTATAATCAACTACAGAATAATATTAATTATTAAATAATCCAAATTAATTATTAAATTACTCAAAATAATTATTAATAAATGATATATTATTGTTCATATTAATTAATTATATATTAATTAATTACTAGATTTTAATAACAACTAACAATTTTCAACTACTACCTGATCTTAATTATTAATTAATTAATCCATAATTATTATTAAATTTCAAATATTAATTATTAGGTAATTATAAATTATTTTCCATGTATACAAAATAATTTTAACATAATAAATAAATAAGATTACTAAATAGTAATTAAGTGATATTAATTCACACTTAATTCATAATCATTATTGAAACAAATAATATATATATTAATTAAATATATTTATTATAATGTCATATTTATTTAATTTTATAATTATTTAAATATAAATACATATATATTTATTAATTTATAATTATAGTTGTAAAAAAATATATTTAAAAATATATTTATATAATTATTAATATATTTATATAATTTATATATGTATAATTATCTATATAATTTTGTATGTATACTTATAATTATTTATTAATACATGTTTATATAAAATTATAAGTATAACAAATATATTTGTTATTTGAATATATGTATGTATTAGTTTCTAATTTTATTAATTATTTTTGAAAACAGTATATATATATATTTACATTATTATTAAATAAAAAATTATGAAATTTATTTTATCAAATAGCAATGGCTCATGGAAATAAATTAAATTTCATGGACCAAAATTTATTATAAAAAAACTCTAATTACCATTACACAAATCTCAAATTATAATACAGACTAGAAAAACAATGGTGAATCCCCAATTGAGATAATTTTTTAAAACTCACGAAAACAGTTAATAAAAATATTTTTAAAATAATTATATAAAAATCCTTACAATCTGGTGGTTGGTCGGCATTAAAAGAGGGGGGAGATGGGGTAATGTCCTCTATCATTGGTTGGCCGTTAGTAAGGGAGGGATGATGAGGGTATGTTTATCAGTCAGTGGTCGGAAGATAATATTTCAGGAAAGGATCGCATGGTGGATGATTAAAAATAAGGGAGGGAGGGGAGGTTTTATGGTCATCGATTGGTAGGAAAGTTATGAATGGAATGGAGGATAGGGTATCCAATCATTGGTCGACAACAAGGGATGGAGGGGATAGAGTCCACTCATTGATCATCAGTTGTCAGCTGAGGTAGGTGTGAGTGGACCATCCAGACACAATATGGGGTAGAAATTGGGGTGACAAGACATGGGTAAAAAATTGAAGTTCATTTCCATAGACTACAAAAATAAATCCCCACATACATTGGATTTGGAGATGATGTTTTCATCGTGAAAGAATATGATGACGACAGTGGTTCAATGAGAGTCGTGGAAGTGGTGACAATAGGGTTTCTTGAGAGCTTGAAGGGGCACAGATGAGGAAAATCTGTTAGGGTTCTTTTTTTAATAACACATAGGGATTCTAATATTCCATAAACAACACTAATACATCGTTGTTTTATCAGCGCTAACATTCTAGGACAAATAAAGAAAATTTTTATCATCTCTTTTTACCACTTATAAAAAAGAATTTTAAATATATATATATATATATATATTGATAATTATATATATTTTTATAACTATATATGTTTAAATAGATATATAAATAAATATAATTTTAATTTTATTAACTATATTTATTATTTAAATATATTTATTTTAATTTTATAATTAATTAAAAATATTTCTATCAAATTGTAAATATTTTTAAATATTTATAAACATAAAGAGGTAGAGGAATAGACCTTTTATTGAAATGTAAAGGAACAAAACTAACGGCGTATGGGGTCAAACATAGAAAAATACCCACATCAAAAATAGTGAGAGACCAACATTTATCCTAATTTTAACTCTATGCTCAAATTCTTCATCATGAATAGAATTTCAATTGATAAGTTCATGCCCATAACCTCGACCTCTAGGATGAAATCAACTCCTCTAAGTTTTCACTTACTGCTAAAGGCCTTCAATGTTACTGTCCTTCTTGTTAGATTTCCCATCATCTGATTGTTTCTCCACTCCCTTAGATGGGTCATCAAGTATGGAAAGCTCACTATCATTCCTAATAAGTGCATGCATCTTATCCTTACGGGCTACACAATTCTTTATAACATTCATAGTATGAACCACATAAAAGGAGTTATGTGTTACAACATGTAACTTATCCAATGAATGATCATTAGATACCAAATTTCTATATTTAATAACTTGATCATTTATAATAACATCTCCCTAGGACTCATCCTGTGGCAGAGCTCGAGTATGTATTTGTATCATCTATGTAAAATTGTATGCATCAGATGTAACGTTATTTTTTTAAAATTTCAGATCCCAGTGAGACATCATTAGGTGAAACATTATATTCTGCAAAATTAGGCATTTTAGAGCCTATTTACCAACAACTTTACCTCTTGTCTCTGAAGGCTCACAATGTTCAGAGGTTTTAGCCTTTTTGACATATGCAGATATCCTAACCAGTGTGGCCTGACCCACTCCAATGGGGAAACTGGTAGTCATTGCCTCCATAAACATCATGGATTCCAAAATCTGGTTATAAGGGGTGGACTAACTATTATAGTATCCTTCATTTCATTGAACATTTGTCCTTGCATAGCTGTATGAAAAAAACCAAAACAAATTTGAGTTGGGATGTTCACTGCCAGCTTGTGCCTTGATATTATCATTATCCCTTGAACGCTAGACTGAAGGGAAATGGGATTCCATTGGCCAGTTCTCCCTAGAATCAACCTCATTCTAAACTTCTCCCATTTGTTTGACACATAGGGCCATTTGGGCTGCACTACATCAATCTTCAATTTTTCTGTATAGAAGTGTTTTTCTTCTAAAAACATTGTAGGATCACCTTGTTTTTCAAGACATTCAACAATTTCACCCCTTTTAAATGAAGTGGATACCTTTTGGATCTTGTTATCTACATGAGGATACTCCTCCCTCAATGTCTAAATTCTATGACTTGATGTATTGAAATTACCAACAGCATCATAAGCAAAGGAGATAGGTTTTCTCCTTGACTAATAACATCATTCTATTTTATCTTTCTCAATGTTAACCTTTCACTCCATATTGGAAACATGAAACATGAATTTTGAAAAATCCACATGATGATAAGACTTCTTATAATTATCAAAAACCAGATTCCTATAACACTGACCATAAGAGTGTCTAACGATATAGCGTTTAGAAAAAAAGATATGATTTCTCTCCAATTCAACATAGAGCTCCAAAAAGGGTTCTCCATCCACCAAGATGACTATCTCAATAAGAGGTGCACATAGATCCACTTCAATAAATATCATCACGAAGTGACCATATATCACACACACATTTTCAAGATCAACATTGATATGGATTATAACTAATGAGGCAATATCATAGGAAATTTATGAATCCATGAAAAGCCAGCTAAGGCCCTTAAATAGAATCCAAAGCCGAGTAATTATTTTTTTTATAGTGACATGTGAAATGACACAAATACATTAATGTGAAAAATCACCACCGAAAACAAATAATATAATCCCAATACAAATATAAAAGGCAAAATATCCCACAATAGATGGAACAAAGTCCCATAAACACTATAACTAACAGAAACAACCATTATCTGACCAAAAACTCCCAAACTCAAAGATCTCACACACCTGACCGCATCGATGGGGCCCAAATACAACACTCCTCCTAAGGTCATCATATTGGATTCCAAATCGTTTATGATGAGGACATAGACATTCCCTTTAACATCATCACTCACGCAATCATGGTCATCCACGATGATAATAGACAAAGGTGTTAATGTAATGACATCATCAGAGGGAGATGCTAACTATTGACATCTCATTCCATTGAAAGCTCATAGTACTCGAGATCAACAACCCCATCAGTGTCAAATACCACTAAATTTCATCCAATATCCACATTTCCTTCAACATGTGGGAAATATCCCACCAACATAAAAATAAATAACATAAAAAAATGCCAAAAATTGGTCTAGAAAAATATATAATCTGTTACAAGACATCACACAATTTCTACACTCTTTCCAATGTCATCATCTTTCTGAGGTCAACCCTCCTGAGGAATGACATCCCAAGGGAATCCCTGAGCTCAACACCCACAAGCACATCATTTTTGGTAAACCCAAATCCCCAATGATTTCAAGACCCCCATCATGACATCCACCACCGATGACTATCTCTATTGCATTATCTTTCACCTCCCTGGAACATCGAAGAATACCACAAGAATGCCCAGAAGGACCTTTAAAATCCCGTCCTGAAATCCAATTGTCAGTGGCATTGGGATCCCTCAACCATCGTGCCCCGCTAGAAAATGTTTCACTATGGCTAGCCACCATTAACAAGAAGCCAGCCTGCCCCTGTTGGCCACCAACATTACCTCCACCCGGAACCCATGGAATCATCAGTCACTGGTCTAAAAAAACCCCTTCCATGCTAAAGATTGGGGATCCCATCAACTAAAATGAAAACCCCAAGAACTACTGCCAGGGTCCCATGCTATCTGAAGATATCCGTATCGAGAAACCCACCCCTCACTACTATTTGGGTACCGAACCACAAAACTCCAGAGATTGAAGGGAAAAAAGAACACCCATTGCATTCTGGTTGTGGAATGAACATCCTTCTATTAGACGGTTCATAGCCAACCCATGATGTGAGAACCCTCAAAATAGAGATCCTCTACTTGAGATCCTAGGTTTTTGTACCCCTTAGCTTGTCAGATTCATCCGCATAAGAACGCATCATCACCTTACTGCCCATGTTATTAGTTGGAAAGGCTACCCCACCCATCTATGAATCATGAATTACACCAATTTTATCATCCTTAAACAAATCATCCATTTTTTATTCAGAAATGAGAAAAGAGATCATAATTCCCTACCACATAAAGATGCACTCGATCATGCCCATATATGAATGGTTTGCAATTTATTTGACAACCACCCAAATAGATTATAGAGAGAGAAACACCACAAGAGAGAGAATCGATCATTACATTTTTAAAACATTAATTATTTATAAATATATTTATATAATTATATATATTTTTATAATTATATATACTTATAACATTTATTTTTGTGATATATTTATTGTAATTTGATAATTATTTAAATATATATATATATACTTATAATTTAGTAATAGATAAATATATTTAAAATGATTTTATATATA
Organism: Viscum album; assembly: GCA_963277665.1. Lineage (NCBI taxonomy): Eukaryota > Viridiplantae > Streptophyta > Magnoliopsida > Santalales > Viscaceae > Viscum > Viscum album. The sequence continues at coordinate 1,115,721,941 of OY728129.1, forward strand.
AATATATATATATATATAATAAATATAATTGTTATTTAAATATATTTATTATAGTTTTATAATTATTTAAATATGTATTTATTAATTTTTAATTATAATTATAAATAAATATATTTCAAATGTAATTATAAATATATATATATATATATTTGAATATATATATTTATTATATTTATAATTATATATTAATAAATATATTTATTATTTATTTAATTTTTTTATAATTTTTTTATTTTTTAAATACATATATAATTTCTCAAATTTTATAAATACAATTTTTAAAAATTATATATATTTATAATGGTATAATTAAAAATTAATATATTAAGATTATTATAAAATTATTTAAATAGATTTATTATATATATTTCATGTATATTTTAAATGTTAAAAATTAACAAAGAAAAATGAAAAAATAGTATTAAAATAAATTAGAAAATGATTGAAAATATTACATGTATAGTAAATAACATTATGTATAAATAAATATTAAAAAATCATTAAATATAATTTTAACATTATTAGTGAATGTATAATAGTAAATGAAAAAATAAAATTAAATAATTAAAAAAAATATTAAAAAGATTATTTGTAACATTTAAGTGAATTACAAACGTAAATATGTACACATACACACTAATAAAAACACTCAAACACATAAAAATTGAAACATGTATACACACACATACACATACATGAATGCATTTTTACATGTACATATATTTTAAATTATTTAATATCAATAAAAATTTATATATAAATAAATATATTAATTTAGATATTTTATAATTTTTTAATTAAAATGTGATAATATTATATTAATTTTAATTATATCTACATTTTGATATCAATACAAAATAGGTCTAGCTGGAAGAAAATCTCATCACCTTTTATTAAATGACTAATGAATAATATAACAAGAGAATGGACTAGGTCAAACAAGGAGACTTTCCCTCGTCCAAAAAAACTAGTATAGTGATTATAAAAGGAACGATCATTTTCATATCCATATTCAGATTCATCAAGAGTTTCCCGCTCCGATTGGGAATTACCATGGTTGAGAATCCTAAGGATCGCTGCATTGAAATTTTCCTACTTTAGAGTGAGATTGACATTTGATGCCTTGGTAGCTAATCTGGTGGACACATTACATGGAAGATTGGAATAATTCTTCAGTGATATTATTTTTGGAGGAATCAGAGTCAAACCTTCATGACTGATCATCATTCACATTCCATTAATGAAAACATCCTTTAAGGAAACAATGCCACCACTACCTGCAGGCCTAAGATGAGAAGTGTCCAATAAATCCCTTTATTTATCTTTATCACATGCATCATCCGAGATATTATTCCATGCATCAATTCCTCAGGAACTAGAATTTTCTAGGAATCCTTAAATGATTTGTGGAAATCCACTACCCCAAGATCATATTGTATGTTATCACCTTTCTTAGAAAGCTGAGGGTTCAAGGAAGCACTAAAAATCATAGTAGTAGGATGAGAAATAGAAAAAAGTCCATGCCCATGACTAATTCCCATGCCCTCTTCTATAATATCAACCAGTCCAACCAATATAGTAGAAGGGTCAAGATGATCATCAACACTTTTAGGTGAATTCCTTTTTAGAAACAACATGTTACTGGGAAACGATGTATAGGTGGTCTCTACACCACACCTGTCATGGGACCAACTCACCGCCTATACCCTGCTCACCCCTAGATAAATTCTAGTGTGGCAGGACTCAAAAACTATTTTTTAGGAAATGTTATAGAATTTAAATTTATATGTAACATTATATATTTATATATATAAGGTTCTTGGGGTATAATTATAATCAAACACACCCATACTCACATGTTCAAGTCATAACCCAGTCTATAGCCCCCCAAGGGATAGACTAGATGGATCCCTATTCTTATTTATATATATCTATATATATTATGAGGTAATACCAACTATCTACACCGAATTTTTTTATACACTTTCAAATTTATTAAAAGGCATAGGTTAAAATTTTTTTAAAAAATAAACCTTAAAGGTGGCATCGATGATTACACATTTTCCCTAACAAATTATTTTTTTCTACTTTCATTATTCTATTTATATATTTAAATTTTTTTTGTTTTATTATTATGTTTTAATGGTTATATATATATAACAAAATGTTTCAACATAATTTATCTTTTATTCAATTACGTGACTTTTCTAACCAATAAAATATAAACTTTAAGACTGATATTAATGAAATTTTAAACATTGATTGATCATATAACAAGTATTTGAAATTCAAAATAATTTTATTAAAAAATGTTGATGCAAAAATAATTTATATGCTTTCAAATGCACCTACTTGAAACTTAAAAATGTTTCAAGTATGTACCATTTCATTCATATAAATTATAAAATATTATACCGATATGAATGAAATTTTAAATATTTGATTAAACATATAAATAGTAGTCCAAAATATAAAGAATTTATTAAACTATGTTGATGGAAAATAATTTATAAATTTTATAATACACATAATTGAAGCATAAAAATGTTTCAAGTAAGTGACTCTTCTAGCCTATATAATAAAATCTATATGACTAAAATGAATTATATTTTAATAATTGGTTAAAAATATAATAATTAGTTTAAAATAAAATTAATTTCCTAAAAAATATTGATGAAAAATATTTTATAATCTTTTTAATCCACCTATTTTAAAGTTAAAAATGTTTCAAATATGTGCCATTTCAAGCCAATATCATATAAACTATAAGACCGATATGAATGAAACTTTAATGATAGAGTAAAAATATAACTTGTATCCTAAAATAAACATAATTTATTAAAAAATATTGGTGAAATATAAGTTATAAGAATTATAATCCACCTACTTGAATCATAAAAATGTTTCGAGTACGTAACTTTTCTTGCCTATATAATATAAACTATATGACCACTATTAATGAATTTTTTATCATTGATTAAAAATATAATTAGTAGTTAGAAAAAAAAATTCTAAAAAAAATTTATGAAAAATAATTTATAAGCTTTCTAATCCACAGACATGAAACATCAAAATGTTTCAAATACAGGCCTTGGCTAGCCTATATAATCTAAAATATAAGATCGATATGAATGTAATTTGTAAAATTTACTAAAAATATAATAATAAGTCTAAAATAAAAATAATTTCTTAAGAAATATTGATGAAAAATAATTTATATGATTTCTAATTCACCTACTTTAAACATAACAATGTTTCGAGTACGTGACTTTGCTAGCCGATATAATATAAACGATTCGACTGATATGAATGAAATTTTAAAAATCAATTAAACATAAAATAATTAGTTGAAAATTAAAATAATTTTTAATTTTTTTTTTGATGAAAATTAATTTATATGATTTATAATCCACCTACTAGAAACATAAAATTTTTTCATGTATGTGACTTTTCTAGATTATATAATTTAAACTATAATACTGATATGAATGAAACTTTAAATGTTAATTAAAAATATAATAAGTAGTTGAATTTTTTTTATTTATATGGTTCTTATTTTTTTTATAGGCTTTCAAAGACATATTGGTTGCATAGGATCCTCCTTGACATTCATTCTTTTCACTGTCACATCTTAGTTACTTTTCTTATATTCCTTTCATTATAATTTTTTTCATTTATGAATCTATTTATTTTTAAAAACATTTTATATGTTTAGTATATCATTAATGTTTTATTTAAATTGTTTTTATAAAGTTTATTTTATAATATTTAAAATTTATTCCCATGAAATTTAATAATTACTTATATGTTTCAAGTAGTCGACTTTGAAAGCTATCAAAAATAAATTGTTCCTAAAAAATAAATGATAACTGAATTATTTGATAAAAATATAAGAAGGTATAATAGTAAAAATAGTATTTTCATTTAAGTAGAAATTAAATATATAAATGATGATGTATAATCAATGTCTACGTATTCGGAGAGTAGAGTTTGTCCCACATAGTAGTATGTGAATAGGATTCATGTGTCGAGTGCGCAGTGGAGTCTGATGATCTAGGGAGGTCTGATCATAAGGAACTGGAATGTGAATTGTCACATCCCCTAATTTTGTGTCAATGGGAGCAGTTGTCAATAACATCTCGTACTTCCCTCCAGATCCTTCTCCCACAAGGATAGTAGAAGGAACTTCCATCATCATAGTGGTTAACCAATCCTGTGATGGAGCTATAACCCAAGACTACAATGGATCTTGACCGCATTGCTATGATGGATATAGTGCCCAAGGTTGTGATGAATATGGACCCCCAGGCTGAGATGGATCTAGACCACAAGATGGAGAGAACTACAGAAATCATGTCAGTAAAGACAGATCTCATGCCACCTGAGCCACATCCAAATTCAGTTGATCATGGATTACTAGAGGGAGACCTCTACCTCAATAATATGTGAGGCCTCATGTGCAGCACGATGATATCTATGTCTTAATGTTTTTTGGCTCCTCATCACCAGTAGAAGCTGAACGATCTTCTTCTGAGTTATGAACCTCCTCTATTCAGTCCGGATGCTCGAAGATTCTCTTAGAAAGAGCCTGAAAATATTCCCTTGTCTCTAACACTGCAGTATGGATGACTCCCCGACTAAAGACCCATCCTCATGTTCATCACTCATGATAACAAGATTCTCTGTGCGACTACCCTATATATAGATTCAAATTGAATTAGAAAAATGTTCAATTAACCAACAAATAGAATTTTTTTTCACTTACCATCCTATGCATCTCTCTGCCTTGCCGGGTAAGATACAATATAGACTTCTGTCTATACCGTGGCTCATACTCATCATGCACTGAAAGAATGAATAAATTTGTATCCATACCCTAAATATGAACATTCTCACTTCTATCGTAGTAGTCTATAAATAAGGAATGTGTGTAGGGATAGTCCCCATCCTTCCTCCATGTCAGCTTCATCCCATAAAGCTTCTCTGTCTATCTTGACAGCAAATGAATCAGCTGAGCACAAAAATATCGATGCATGACTCTATCATGATGCTCCCACTCAATAATATGGAAGTGAATGAGGGGAAATACAACAATAGAATCCTCATGCCCAACAATGCAGTATGCTGGAAAATGGTCCATAATACACTAGTATGGAATCCCTGAATGCTTAAATGACATTTGACAGAGTCAAAAAATTTAAAAAATAAAAACCAAAATTGATGATACTATTAAATTTGTTAGACATTGATATATTTTATATACATACATTATTAGGTAAGAGACAATCCAACTTGAGCTGATATATGCCTAAATGGTGTCTCAGAACTGCGTCGAAATTGTGTCTCTAACACCACCTGTAAAATACATCATCTATAGTTACTAAAAATGAGAAATTAATTTCAATAACACCTAGTGGAATTAGAAAAAATATATATAAATGAATTATCTTACCAGTGTCCACGTAGAGTGCCATGTAGCACCTCTATCTCGATCGGTGGACTAGAAAGCTCAGGGCAGAATGCGGGAATGTGCTCATATTCCCACATCTGAATAGGGATGACGCATCCCGTGAGACATATGTGGTCCCTGCAGGATATCATGTATAATGATCTGTACGTGTATGCCAAGAAGTATGATCCCCAGTTGTGTGTCCCGACCTAATCAAATTCATCTATTAGGGGTAGATACATCATGTTCACATGTATCCTTGAGTGATCAGTACACATGGTCCCACTAATGAGCTGTAATATATATGCACGAGCATAATACATGACAATAAACTCTTCAACAACATCATCTAAATGTTGAATCTCCACCACTAACCCATACATAGATATTGACTCTCCATCTGTAGCCAGAAGGTTGGACAAAATGGAAATTCCTAACAATGGCTGAGAAACTTTTGGCTAAGATGTGTGATTGAGAACAATAACAGGTCTCCCCTGGATGGGTAAGCCAAGATGCACTACCACATCCTGAAGGGTTATGATCAACTCTCCCTCAGGAAATTGGATTGTGTGTGACTCTATTCTCCACCTATCAACGAGGGCAGAATGTAGGTGATGGGATGGAAATGTGAAATTTGATACAGTAAGGTCATCGAATCCAACACAGTGCAAGTATGGTCTAATGGCATGTAGAGGATACTTGTGATGAAAATAGTGCTCTTGAATAACCCTAATCAACCAATATGAACACCCTGTAACACAACAGGGAAAATATGGGTACGATGCTTAGTGAGTAGTACTGTATCATCCATCTACATATAAACAAATGAAATTAGTCAGAAGTGTAAAATGTAAATATAACATTTTGGTTGGCTTAATGTTGTGACTTTTTTGGAATATAAGACGTTCCATGTTTATTGTCATTGTTTTACGAAGTTATTTTTACCTAAAAAATATAATTCTCTGTCTCATTTGGTTTTGAATTAAATAATGATTACATTAGGAAAGAAGATAAACAAAATAGATAATGGTAAAAAAAATCCTCATATATGATAATAGTAGAAGTAAAAACATTGATACATGATTCAGGGGAATATATCACAGAATAATCCAATACATTAAGGTAAATAATATGTTATTGATAATTTTTAAGTGGAATGATTTCTATTCTTGTGTATTTGTATCCTATAAATATGTTGGGAAAGAATTTTATTAATGAAATTAACATTGTAAGATTAATGCACTATATAAGGTTTGTATTTCAATACCATTTCTTAATTGATTTGAGAGAATATTATGAATGGACCAATAAGAAATGAAATGTGATTTAGTAAAAAATATAAATAGTTTTAAAACAAATTATTTGGGGATGATGACTAAATAAGTTCCTAATTTTGAGGTTTATGAATTTCGGGTTAGGGACTTGTTTTTACGGTTTATGGTTTACAATTTTGATATTAAGGTTTTTGAATGTTGATTTGGGGTTATGTGTTATACGTTTGTGTTTTGGGGTTTAGAAAACTGAGAAAAAAGAAGAGATGACAACATATAATTTACAATATGAGAATGTCACAATGAAGACAATACATGATTATGAGTGAGAGTTTGAACATGAACCAAAAAAGTTAGGGAATATTTTCTGGTTATGAAAATCATTATAAAATATTTTTCATCTCAAAATCCACCCTTGTTCTTGAGGAAATTCCATCTCATTACGCATCCTACTGGCCTTTGATCTCCCATGAGGATATAATTGATTGATGTTAGGTATTAGTATTGTTTGGCCTTCGGGCAATGGGGAATAAAAAAAATCCCCAATAGGCATCCATGGTAAACATAACAGTAAGAAATGGTATCCATCTGGTACACTGGTTCAACATATGATTTCTCTGATATGTTCATAAACGCGCATGATGTGATGACATGTGCTCATGGAAAACATAACGACTAAAAGTTTCCACATTGACATTCTCTCATTTCCACTAATACCACAATTTTTCCCTGATGCGATTTGTGATGGGGTCTGAATGCCATTAAACTTCAAATTGATAGTCTTCTTTTCAAAAACTTTTAGACATGATTACCAAAATATTCTTCAATATTCTATTCAATCTCTCATTGAAAGTGTATTTCATACCTTATCCCCTGATATATTACATATGATGCTTGTTTTAGTCTATTAATAAATTACTTCATACATCGATATAATGTCTCCAGAACTATGGAGGTTATAGGTCGTTTTCAAATACCTTGGAATACACCATTGATGCACTCCAAAAATTTTGTGGTCATGTGATCGTAACTCTTACCCCTGTCACATGCCAATGTCCATTTTCCATTTGGAATCTATATCATATAATTATAAACTTCTTGATTAGCCTGGTGGGTGTGTTCAAAATGTTCTTCAAATAACCTTTGATCTGACTCATATACTACACATAATAGATGATATTTCACATAATTTTATTCTATCATTATTTTTAAATATTAAAAAATAACAAATACAATGTGTACGAAGCCTCATGATTACATTCTTCATCGGTTCACTGTGGAATGTTTTATGCACATAGCTAGAATTGAGTCTAATGAAAAACTGATGATGTACATTTTGGTATCTCTATGTATCAGGATATACATTGTTTTCCTCAATAATTTCCTTATAGAAATCAGATATCAAACAAACACCGCAACTTTTGGTGAAATGGTTTCTGATACATGTGAGAAACCAACTCCATGATTCATTGTTTTCATTCACTATAATGTAAAATGAAAGTGAAAGAGGTGAGTGGTTTCCATCATGAATTTCTGAATTCAAGAATATGCCCTTGCATTTTCATTATAGAAATGTTCCATCAATATTAATGAACAATTTGATGAAAAGAAATGTGGAGATATAGGGGGGAATGCCCAAAACCACCGATGAAATTGAAGACAAGATGGACCAAGTTAGTCATCATGAGACACAAGTTCGTTTATATCAAGATGTAATAAAAATTGGTTATGATGCCTTATTAAGGATAGCAACTGCGGAAACACCTAATATGAGTCATCAAAATAAACATCATCTATCATAATTGAATTTGGTTTCTCCATCCATGCCTTATTATAGGAAATCTAATAACCAAATATTTTTTGTATACTCTCTTACATAAGGGCTATCAACTCATCATTTTATGTCCTAATCATCTCAACAATAATTGATGGCACAATTCCATCTTCCAGTGAGGAATGATCGTGTGTCTGGCATGGACGAACATAAGTATGAGCTGCCTCAATCCTAGATATTCTCCAAACACAAAATGAAAACTTTGGAATCACCCTCAAGATAAATATACAACAATCCCCACACATATCACACCCTAGGACATATTTAGTATGACATGATTCATGAACTATATAGTTGTAGTGCCTCTCAATGTGAAATCTCATTAGCATGATTTTTAATGAATCTTTACTTGGAAAATTCTTTCCAATATATAAGGTTTTGTCCAACTCACTAAACCTATCAGGTACAAATTTGGGGAAATCTATTTCCAGTTTGAGAGAAATATATTCGAATTCAGGCACACATGTCATTTCATCTGAATATGATGCAAGGAGTGGTGGATGATTTATTATTGGTTGAAGTTGATATACAACTAACGAATTTCTCGAAACCTCATCTCTAACTTCCGCTGGTCCCTCCCCATCAGCACTTTTGTCACCATCTGATTTTTCATTATGAAACTCCTCATCATATGTCGGATTGATATGTATATCCTAGATATCATCTAGGTTTTAATCTTCTGCATCATTTTAAATAGGCTCAATTTCATGGGGCGCACTGTCGTAAACCACTCAGGTAAGTCTATTTCTTCACATAACTGGATGTTGTTATTGTATTGTAGAAACATATAGATATAACTCCATCATGGTACAATCTAATTGTTGATAAAACAAATTAATTTCTTAGACCCACTGCAAAGTAGCAACCAATGGACAAGCTAGATGGAATAGTGTTTCCGGGAACTAAAAATTTATATATCTCATAGACTTAATCACTTGATTGTGTCCCGGATTTAAGGAATCAAAAAATCTCTCATCAAAGTCACTTATGGTTACACAATCAGTTGTACTAACCACTGTTATTGGTTGTGTACTATAATAAGATCTTTTCTAAATTTGGATAACCTCCCCATAGTTGTACACAGAGGAAACATGACTCTCCATGTAAAAAATGATTCTTTCATAAAAATTTGGAGAGTTTAAAAAATATTAACAATGATGGTTTATTATATAATATTTATTAGAATGTAATTTTAGGGTTCCTTTTTATACCCAAAAATATGCTAGTAATGTTTCATTATAAAAAATTTTATTAGAATATAAGTCAAATAATGTTTTGGAAACCTAGGTAAATAGAAGAAGAAACATAAAATTAGTCTATTTATCATTTAGAAAATGTCAATTCTGATCATATAAAGTTAAATGAACAAGAACAAACACATTAAATAACAAATGAATGATTTATAACATACAATAAATTCATTGAAATTTTTTTAGTAGAATGTGGTTTAGATGAGATGAGTCTCACTTCTGATAAAGTGAAATCCTACTTTGTTTTTATTTACAACTTAATAACATCTTCGAAAGATAGGTACCTCATTTTTGAAATTTCTAAATCTTTCTACCTTCAAATGAAATACCGTATATGTCATCGTAGATGTCATTAGAAGGCCTAATAATTTTGAATGTTCAAAAGTGAAGTATATATCCTTTGAAAAAGTTATTAAGCTACCAATTACAAATAACCTAGATTCTACCTCATATATGAAGTGAGACCCTCTCATAAAAACCTCATTTTGTTGAAAATTTTCAATGAATTAATTGTATGTAATAAAACATTCACGTGTTATTTAATGAATTTGTTCTTATTTGTTTTACATTATATGATCATAAGTATAATTAGCTAATCATTATATGGATTCATGTTTTAATACTAGGTTATTTATTAATTATTCAATAATTAATCATTTATAAAAATATATATTATTTCTAAACTATAAAATCTTTATGATACTAACATTCTATGACATTTTCTTCTCAATTTTATTTTATCTAATCAAAATAGTCATTTTATCAACTGATTTTCTTAGTACAGTTTTTAACTAATCAATCATTTTTTAACGACTAGTAAATCATTATTAAGTTGTTCTCGTATTATTAATTCTATAATCATTAATCATATAATATTCAGTAGTAATTTATAATTGACTAATCATATATTTTTTTAATACTATGTAATCATTAATAAATATATAATTAATCATTACTAAAAATAAGTATTATTTCTAAAACAGATATAACTAATTAAACTAATAAATACATAAAATCTTTAATTACTAATAATAACTTTCATTATTTAATGATTTTGTCCTTATTTCATTCTATAACATCATAATTATCATTTCATTATTGAAAAATTCACTAAATTGATTTTTCTTTTTATATATATCATAGTAGTTTATAATGAAAATATGAATCATCTTAAAAATATCCCCTAGGGGTGTCAAACTAAGAGTGCAACATGGCCAGTTGTCATGTACCATGATACCCCAGGTCATGATTGAAAGTCGTTGTCAATGTTTTCACTACAAGGTACATCTCTAATATATCCACATTGACTAGTCTCTATACAGACAGGGATTTGAATTCTTATATAACCACAAAATCATTATGCTACAAAAATTTTACAATACTTAATCCTAAGTTAACCTATACATAATCTATACTTATTCATTATTAATAATAATAATTATTCAAAACTATATATAAATAATTACAAAATAAAAAAAATATTTATAAACAACTAAAATAATTAAAAATGAAATATTTATAACTAAAAATTATTCAAATAAATAAAACAAGAACATTAATTTAAATAAAAAAATACCTCTATATGATGCTTCACAAAAACCCAAATTCTTTTGGACCACTGAATCCACCACATGGAAAATGAATTTGTTTATAGAGAGAAACAATGTATTTAAGTGAGATGAGGGGAAAATAAAGTGAGGACAATGGGGGGAATCCCTTTTATAGAGAGATGAGGAAAATGAGAGATTGTTGATCCTACCGTTGTGGCGTATTTTTTTTAATAAAACATAATCCTAGGACATTTTTTTTCTGAAAACACAACAAAGAACTACCCTACAACAATAACAAGCTCTCTATTGGGTGGGGCCACCTACAGACACCAATGTTCTCAGCCTACATTTATCTGTCAACTGTGAGTCACAACCCACACGAAAGGTGGACAATTATCCTCCCTAGATGTATCACAAAGCACCAGGCAGCCACATCCATCGTCGGAGGCCATCCTCCTTCATACATGACCACTATTATGGGAACATAAATAATATCAACCCCATGGAGTCCATATCATCGGAGGCCAAAAATATTACATTTTTTTGCGGCATACTCCATAGGTTACTACCACGCCAGGCCCTGCACACCATTTCCCCATGGGAGAGCACCCCTTCCGATGAAGCATGCGACCACCTATAAAGCACACATATATTTATTCATTATTTTATACATATATTCTTTAAAAAAAATTAATTATATATATAATTTAATTATTAAAAAATATATTTTAATATATCATATTTATATTAATTATAAACATGAATTTTTTAATTAATTCATATAAATAACAATTTTTGTTAATATAAACATGATAATTATATATATATTAATAATATTTTTTATTAAAAAAATTTATCAATACTTAAAATAGAACTGATAATGATCCACCATTACCAGTTCTAAAATCAGTACTTCTAAAGGGTACACCTTTTCTGTGACTTTTTCCCCCCGATAACATTTACATTTTTTAGCACTTTAAGTTTAGCGCTGTTAAAATATGGCATTACATATGAACTAATCTGTGATAGTTTATTGATCGTGGTGATGATACCATGCATATCCCTTTGACACGTGGAAATCCATAGTGTTTTTTTGAGATATGTGAACATTAATGATTCTATTATATAATGTTATGATAGAAAAAAATTAGTAGGAAATAGACGACTACCTTAGCTGGTCTAAGATATTTACTTTTTCAGCTATCAAAAGTAGTCATGGTGTTATAAAAACAAATAATGTATCATTCTCAATCCCCTCCCCTAAATCATAATCTTTCCTGAATTTGGTAGTCACGTTTTTTATTAATCAATTTTCATCTTTAATATGAAAATTAAGATGATATTAATTTTCTATTTTGATTTTCATTTAATTATATTTTCTATATTCATACCTTGTTTTGGGCCAGTATCTGTTTGGGTTTCTTTCTTGGATTGTTTCACCTGACCTCCATCATTTCCCTTAACTCGTTTCTTATTCATGGAATATTTTTTATTTTATCTGATACAATTATTAGATTGATAATTTGGTGTATATGAACCATTGTGTGTTTGATTGTATCTTTCACCCATTCTTCTTCCTTAATCGAAATTGTAGTTTTTCAACATTACAAAAATTAGACAATTTTGAACGCTAATTTTGGATTCTTCCATGGTTTAGGAGTTGTATGTGGGTCCAATAGATTTTCACTTACCTTCTTTGAAGTGATTTTTTATTGGGATCCTATGGTTATATCCCCTTTTCATTTTATTCAAAATTCTTCATCTAAGTTCCTCCTTGATTTTCTATGTGTTAGGATCCATGACTCCCCTATAAAGTGAGATCATGTGTTAATTACAATGGAGTTGTTCTGTAGGGTTTCCCCATTTTTGTGCTAGTAACTAAATGTGGGTTAAATATTCTTGATTTTTTTTATTTTTCTAATCACCATGGTCTTTATTACTGTCCACATAGATAGGTTGGTTTTCCCCTACTTGATACTCATTGCCTTTGATTTACCCTTATGCGAAGATTTATATTCACTAAAATATTTCTTTTGATATTCCCTTTACCCTTATAGTGGTGTACCATAACCCTTATATATCCTCAATAATGTTTAGTTATTTTTACATAAATTTAGGGGTACCCTTACACATTGTTTTTCGAATTTACCATTACAAAAGTCCCAATGTACCATTACTTATGCTTTGTTTTCTGAGGTATACTCGTTTGTAAAGAGGGTTTTGAGCTATATACGCCTACAAGTCTAGGTCATTACCCTTACATAAGTGTTCTATACCCTTTCTAAAGTGGTTTATATCCCATATTTAATGGCTAGATTAGAGTTTTCTTATAAATGGGATTATATACTTGTTTTATATAAAATTAATAGGATTACCAATATTTTTAAAAATTTGTCTCAAGATGCATGAACCTCGATCAATCATCATTGGCACGAAGAGATGTGTGAACGAGGTTTACGACTCCTACACATACAGGATGAAAGATATGTGTACCCCATTCACATATCTCCCATCACCAGAAATCATGAACAAGGTTCACATATCCTTTTTGAACCTTATGAATGATGCATCAACCCCATTCACGCATCCTATAGGATGTTTTAAATTTTTAATTTTTAATTTTTAATTTTTAATTCTTAATTTTGTTGTTTTGTTTTATTTATATATATATATATAACAAAAATTTTCAAGTAAATTTTTCTATTATTTAATATCCTATAGTACTACCCTTACAACTGTTTGTATCCTGATAGAAACCCTCACCCAGAGATCTCTTTTATAACAGGGCTTGCCCAAGAAATAATTCTGCATTTCTGATGAGGGATTTATGTTCTCCCTTTCCTCCACAGAAAATTTTTAATTTCTGATGTGGGATTCTTTTACATGTATATGAATTTAGAAGACTATAAAATACAAACTATAAGACTAGTAAAAATGAAACATAAAACATGGATTAAAAATATATGATATTATTGAAAGAAATATAAATTTTGTAAAAAAATTTGATGAATAATAATTCATAATCTTTCAGAACCACCCACTTGAAACATAAAAATGTTTCAAGTACGTGTCTTTGAAAGAAAATAAAATAATAACTATAAGACCAATATGAAGGAAAATTAAAACACAGATTAAACATAAATGAAATAGGTAAAATTTTAAAAAAAATCATAAAAATTGTTGATGAAATATAATTTATAAGCTTTCCAAACCAGCAACTTTATACATAAAAGTTTTTCAAGTACATGGCTTTGAAATCTTATAATTTAAAAGCATTAAGACCAATATAAATGAAAATTATAACATGTATTAAACTTATACGAAATAGTTAATAATCAATTAGTTAATTAGAAATATAATTATTAATTATATAATTATTTTTTAATTAGTAATGTCATTATTAATTATTAATTTCTAATATAGAATAATTAATTTGATAATTAGTAAAATAATTATATAATAAACAATTATTTATATATTAATGTAATTATTAATTTATAATTAATTAGTTAATTAGTAGTATAATTATTAATTATAATTATTGATTATAATTAATGATTATAATTATCATTTATAATTATTTATTATTATTTATTATTTATTATTTATTATTTATTATTTATAAAATAATTAATTAGTTAATAAGTAATATAATAATTAAATATATAGTAGTTAATTATTTAAGTCGTAATATCATTATTAATTATAATTTTTAATATGGTTATTAATTATAATAAGTAATTATGAATTATATTACAATTAATTAGTTAATTAGTAATATATTTATTAATTATAACTATTAATTAATAATATACAATAATTAATGTGTTAATTAGTTATTAAATTATATAATAATTAATTAGGTAATTTTTAATATAAGTATTAATTATACAATAATCAATTAGTAATATAATTATTAATTATAATTATAATTATAATTATATATTAATTAATTAGTTAAGTTGTAATATAATTATTAATTTGAATTAGTGATATAGTTACTAAATATAATTAGTAAATATTAATTATATGATAATTAATTAGTTAATTAGTAATATATTTATTAATTATAATTATTAATTATTAATTAAATATTAATTAATCTGTTAATTAGTAATATAATTATTACTTATATAATAAATAATTAGTGAATTAATAATATATTTTTTATTTTTATTACTAATATAATTATCAATTATAATTATCAATTATATATTAATTAATCTTTTAATTAACAATATAATTATTAATTATTAAATACTTAATAATTAATTAGTCAGTAAGTAATTTAATTAATTTTTTTATAATTAATTTTTATAATTATAATTAAAATTTATATTACTGGTTAAGTAATTAATTATTATATAATTAATAATTATATTACTAATTAACTAATTAATAATTATAAAACTAATTATTAATAATTAATGACTAATAATTTAATAAATATTTATAATTATTTATTATATTACCAATTTACTAATTAAGAAATGATTTATTATATAATTAATAATTATATTACTAATTAAATTTTAAATTGATTTATAATTAATAATTGTATTACAAATTAATTATTATATAATTAATATTCATATTACTAATTAATTATTAAATATTTATTGATTATATTACTAATTAATTATTATATAATAAATAATTATATTTCTGATTAACTAATAATTATATAATTAATAATTATGTTACTAATCATCTAATTAATTATTAACTTTTTCTTATATGTTTAATCCACGTTTTGATTTTCATTTATATTGGACATAAAATTTTTTATAGGATTTCATAGCCACGTTCATGAAACGTTTTAAGTTTGAAGTTGGTGGTTTTGAAGGTGTATAATTGTTATTTCATACATTTTTTTTACAAACTACTTTTTATTTTCAACGATTTCTTATAGTTTTAATCCATATTTTTTGTTTCATTCATATTGGTCTTATAGTATGTATTGTCTTGTCTTTCAAATACATGCACTTGAAACATTTTTATGTTTCAAGTTGGTGGATTTGAAAGATTATAATTTATTATTCATTATCAATTTTTACGAAATTATTATTTTTTTCAAATATTTATTATATGTTTAATCCATGTTTTATGTTTTATTTATATTGGTCTTATTGTTTATATTTTATAGTCCTTGAAAAACACGTACTTGAAACTGAATCCCACATCAGAAACACAGAATGTTTTGTGTGGGAAAGGGAGAACCTGAATCCCACATCTGAAATGCAGAATGATTTCTAGGGCCTTCCCTTTTATTTAGGAAGGCCCTATGTGGGGGGTTTTATCGGAATCCAGAATATTGTAATGACAATACTGCTGGATATTAAATAAGAGATAAATTATGCTGAAATTTTTTATTTTATTTATATATATAAACAAAACAAAACAAAAAACAAAAATATTTTTTAAAAAAAATAGTAAAATAAATATATAAAATTAAATTTTTATTTATGATGTGTGAAACTCATTAATTAATACTTCAGTAACTTCGTGAAGGATGGGTAAACGGGGTTCACCCATCTTTTAGTGCACCTATGTTGTGTGAGCCCCTCTCATGATTCTTCATGGGATCAGTGAAGTGCGAATGGGGTTCACGCATCTAGTGTCCCATTTTTAAAAATATTTGGAACCCTATCCTATTTAAAAAACATAAAAAATCATGTTAAAAAACTATATCTAGATAACCTTACATGGCAGCAAGTTTCCTAACAACGTATTGGTATTACAAACACATTGTCGGTTTCTACTCCTATGTTAGGGATTTTATAACCATACATGGTACTCTTTCTATTAAATTATACCATTATGTTGTAGTGGTTTTTGATGGTTGACCCTTATATCACAGCTGGGTAACCATACATGGTACCATTGCATGGTCGGTTTTGACCCTTATCCTTATGTGATTAACCTTATGCATCGAGGGCATGACTTTCTTAATGTTACATATTATATTTTAATGATCTTAACATGTGGTTTTCTTCAGTTTTTTATAGAGATGTTACATCTTTATAATCCCAAACCTCTCCATTATCTCTCGATTTGTTTACGTTACAACAACTTTGGTTCTCAATGGTACATCATCCATTTTCATCCAGATCAATGAATTGTGTGGAGAGATCCTAAGTTAAACTAAGGTAGATAAAGAGAGGGATATTGAAGGATGAGCTTTAGTGGACCATGTTCTTGGATTTTTAGAGGAGGAGAACATAAACGTATTATTTATTGAGTTATTTAATAGATCTTGGAGTTTTTCCAACCCCCTAGTGGATTTCAGTAAGTAATCTTGGATAGTGATGAACTTAGATCATGGAGAAACACCTTGTTCTATATGATCTTGAAAACATCGGTATTTGCGGACTTCCCATTAACATTTTCAAAATCTGGTCTGACCATCCCTCTTCAACAAAGGATTATCAAAGCCTCGGTAAGGTGGTTTTGGTCCTATTCTCAATTTTCATTGTTTAATTTTTAGGATGGTCTGCACTATATTTCCTATTTCTTTATTATGATTTTGGTATTTTAACTCTTCTATAATTTTGTTCACTGTTTCTTAAACCCCATTCCTTTTATATAGTGATGATGTTTCCCTATGCATGTAAGAAAATTGGCCAAAGAACGTAAATCTGTGTGTCCCATTTACTATTTTCCCTACAACTCTTTATTCACCCGTAATCACTGGACATTTGTTTTCATTATTAAATATAATTTAATTATGATTATTTCTTTGAATTATAAAGAGAAGCTATTTTTAGATTTTTTTGTTTCCCCTTTTACATTACTGCTGGTACATTTAGTTTTTGATTGTTGTTTCATCCATCCAATGGCCCTAAGGCCTTAATTTTTTTTTGATTTTTGATAATACACCTTTCAAGCGGTGAGGTGGAACCCTTAAAAGTCCCATAGGTTTAAGTATAACATGTCCTGTAGGCCTTAGATTAATTCATTGCTCGTAGGCTTCAAACAGTACATATAACACAGACTAACTACTTGAACAGCTCCTCCCTAGCATCTTTGTCATGAAATCAGCTCTCCACCATTGCATGGCTATTTGGCTAGGCTATCCTGTGCATGCACAGGCTTGTCCCGATGGCAGCTTCCATACCATCTCATTCTTGCAATCCATGAAGCTTCTACTATAGTGAAATCTTCTTTCTCATCCTCCTATAGAGCTTGTTCCATGTAGGTTTTCTGGTTTGCACTTTCACTAAAGGTGGCCCAAAGGCCATTAGGTGTCCCGAAGGCCTTATTGCCCCAAAGGCATAGGTGGCCTGAATGCCTTAAAGGGCTCGGGGGGGCCAAATCGGTGACCTGCAGGCCCAAATGAGGGAAAATTCCCGGATACTACACTTCCAAACAGTGCCAACAACCATTCCTGCTACAGTACCTTGCTACCGTACTGCACATTTCCTGCTACAGTACCTACTATAGTACTACTATAGTACCTACTACTGTACTGCTAAAATATTTCTTCAGTACCCTAAAAATTATGCCTCTGCCTAGATTTGATCCCGGGTCACCTGGATGAACATAATAGTCCTCAAGAACCAGGTTGAGGCTCATGTGCTTGTTGTTTCACAGTTCTATAAATGTATGATTTGTCATTGAAAATTTTATTCTAACATTTTAATTTCTATTTATCAAGATTTTTTATGTATGAATTGTTGTATTCTATATATTGAGAATTATGAAAACTATTTTATTCATTAAATTTCTATAGTCTAATTTTGTTTTCACAGGTAGTAATCATTTAATTTTTTTTAATGGTTGGAATTGATTTACAACTTCAATTTTTTATTTATTATATTATATATTATAATGTGAGATTCATTTTTATTGATGTTTTTTATTTTATGTATGAAAACACCCAAATCGATTATTTCAGTAGGTTGTGGAATACATTATCCAATGCACCATTCATAAAAAAAGTGGAATCCGGGTTTTCATTTAATTTTTTATCACCAAAGTTATAAATAATTATTTTTTATTTAACTAAATTGTTTTCAAATTTTCATTTTCATCATCCTTTGATGTTTGTTCTGATAGGTTTCTTATATCTATTTGGAATTAATTTACAATCATTATTTGAGTATTGTTTCCTTTCTACATCCATGTTTTATTTTTCTTTATGACCCTTTATGATTCTGTTGTTAGGTGTGTCTTGTGTGTCCCTAGTTATAGGGTAGAAATGTTTTATGTTTGATGTTATCATATGTTTGAGAGCTTGTTAGTAGTGATGTGTGTTGTTACGATATTTTGAATTATTTATATCCCTTTTTCCAAGGAATTGATCTTATGTTATAATTTTTGGGTTCCTCTACATCCTTTAGGGTTTTTGGCTCCATTTATGGACATGTAGAGAGATCATTGTTTTAGATTCGGTAGTTATTGGGTGCAGATGTTTTTTTATCAGTTGGTTGATCAGTATGATTCTTGGTTTTTTTATTTGACTATTTTAGTGTTAATGAAAGAAACTATGCTCTATTAGTATGACTATACAAGGATGCATGCCCATTTAGAGTATTATTTCCTCCTAGTAATTTATCTAGTTTCCAGCATTTATTCTCATATTTTAGTGCTACCATTGGATGTTGAGAATTATTACATGTGTTCTTGTAGTTTCAATTTGTTTGAGGATCTTTCCTTTTGTTTTTTTTTTTTGTTTGGGAAGTCTTCTCCTTATGTGTATATTTTGGATCCATCTTCGGATTATTGGTCTTTTGGTTTTATAGGTTCATGTGTGGAATCTTTCAGTGTTTTTTTCATTTATTATACATGCACTTGTTTTATTTTCCTTTTTTGTTGTTTTACATGATTGAGATGATTTTACCATGTTTAATTCTATGTTAATTCTCTATGTTTTATTTTTTTATATTATTTTGAGGATGGGTACTAATATTTTTATTGGTGTTCCAATGGTACTTGTGAGATGTTTTGGGGACTTGTTATATAATGTGATTTTTTGGCCTCAACTTCCTCATTAACATCATCTCTGAGGCCGACTCTGGTAAGTATATGTATGAATTTTATCCTTCAATATTTTATAATTTTATAAATTAATATAATTATTATAGTAATTATAATATCATTAAATTTGGGTAACATGTGTCAAAATGGGTTCAAGTTAGGGGTAGTTGGACTGTTATTATCACTATGGTCGTATGGCAATTTGACCCTATTTGTGTTATCCTTTTATGGGGTGATATGCCTATGTTGATTATTGTTTAGGTGGTGAAGAATCATAATATGGTTAACTGTATTAATTTTAAAATGGGGTTATGATATTTAAATACATATTAAATCCCTTATTCGTTTAATTTCCATGTTATAGATTTATTCTTTTGGGTTTACCCTTTTATGTATTGTTAATTATATATCTGTTTAATATGGATGCTTTCTTTTTGTTTTCATTACCATGGTGTTTATTCATAAACATTTAATATCTTTTTTTTACACCTATATGATACTTTTTCCCTTTTAATTACTATCAAATGAGGTTTTATATACCATTATGTATCCTTTTGTATGTTCCCCATACCCTTATAAAGTTGACCCATGACCATTACATAGCCTCAATAATGTTTGGATACAATTTTATAAGTTCATGGGTACCCAATGTGTTCCATTATTCTCTCATTTACACTTTCAAAATTCATAGTGTACCCTTTTTTATGATTTCATTATTGTGGTATACACTTATGTAGCCATGGTTTTATGATGTGTACCATAATGTAGTTGGTCCCTAACCCTTACAAATGTGGACTTTACCCTTAAACAAGTGGTTTATTACCCTTAAGTGGTGGCCATAAACCCTCATGTAGTGGTAGTAATCCTCGTACAATGTTATTTTTACCCTAACGTAGTGGGTTTCTACCCTTACATGAGGAATTTTATACCATTTCGTGATACACTTATATTGTTTATTTTCACCCATACATTATAGTGGTTTTAGCTAGTTGGACGTAATTACGTTGATGGGTACCCTTATGTGGTTCCCTTATCCAAATGGGTATGAAACTTACCCCCACATGTTTTCCCTTATTAATCGGGGGTACAAAATTTTTAAATTTATGCAATTGTGTTTAATGAAATTTACGTGTAGTTTCATTCATGTTTTTATCTGGTTGTTAGGGCATTATTGTTCCCAACCTCTCCCTTCTATCCTGGTTTTTATTTCATTACAACAACTTTAGTTCTCAATTGTATTTCTTTCATATATTTAATGACCCTTGTTATTGGATTACTAGAGGGGAAGCAATTGAATGTCGTCTTAATGGAGTTCTTCAAGGGATCACAAAGTTTCTCTAAACCCCTAGGGGATTTTAGCATTTAATCCCTAATATCAATAAAGTCATACAATAGAGATTAACAAGGATTCTAATTATCATGACAATATTGATCTTTGAGGAATTTTCATAATCATTTATAGTTAATGGTTTGACCGTCCTTATTCAATAAAGATTTTTCAAATTCTCTATAATGAGGGTTTGTTAATGTTCTTAGATTTATTTATTGAATTTTTTGAAGTTCTTTTGTATGTATCTTGTTTCCTCATTATGAGTTTTTTATTCATCATATTTCCCAGTTATGTTCATTTTTTATAATACTCCATTTCTTTTTCATATTGAAACACCCATGATAATCGTTCTCTGTGGTCGTAAGACAACTGTTCTAAGCAAGTAAATCGATGTATCCGTTTTAATAATTTCTTTTATATTTTTTTCATCCTGATTTCACTGGATGCTCATTTTATTTTTGATTATAATTAAATTATTATTTTTTTATAATTATTAAATAAAATTTGATCAAGGATTTTTTTCTTTTCAAATTTTCATTACAACTGCTACATTAATATTTTATTACCATTTTACAATTCTTGAAATTTATGTATGTACGTATAGAATTTAATTATCATATTTTCAGTTATGTGTATCATTGATTTATATATATATATTATTTTATTCAGTATTTTTATAATTACTATATTTCTTGATTTCTTACAATTTACTTTGTCTAGTGTTTTTTTAACCGATTGTAATTATGTGTATTTTCATTATTGTTTGTAATTACATTTAACCCTTTTTTGTATTTTTTTTCTATATCATAAACTAAAAATCATTTCTATTTTTGATTTCAAATTTGTGAACCAAAACACCATAATCAATTCCCATGCTTGTTTTTTGACTTCCTTGGGAAGTGTATCCCTCATGCTTCAAAAACAATCATATGGTTTGATCAAAAGATAATGTCGGAAAATGAGAGAACATCAACGATGTTCCATGACTATATAGAGATAGAGACAGATTTTTGATGACCCCCTTTTGATACCACATGTATTTTTCAATCATAAATAGGCAGATGGTTTGCTTCATGATCCTAGAGGGGGACACATTTCATTAAAAACCTAGGAAAATATTGAGAACATAATTTTGATGAATTTAGTGATTTTCACGAACATTAATCATTGACAATAGGGAGACTGATTCCTAGTAAGGTGGATCAATTTTATATCTATTTCTTCTTTTTTACATCTAGTTCATGTTTCTTAATATTTCATCATTTGTGACCAATATTTTTCATTGTACTAATTTTTCTCTCTCTTATTTCTTATACTATATAATGTTTTATGTGAAAGAATTTGGTGATCCTTACTTATTCATGTCACTAATTATCGAAGGATGACCTGACTCATCAGCTGACCAGGTTCACTAGAGGGCTTGAAAGGCATTCCCAATCCCCACTGGTTGACAACTACTGCCTAGGAATTGATAACAAATATCTTAGGAAAGATTTCATCCTCAAAGAATGAATAAAATACCAATATAAACATAGATATAATATGATATGTTATGTCTATACATTAAGATACCATGCGTATAAAATAACCATTTACAAAATAACCATTAAACCAAGAATATAATAATAAAAATAATTATTTAATTTCATCTCATAAATATAAATTATTAAAAGTGAACTAAAAAAATACAATAGAATATTTAAAGAGATTCAAATAAAATGGGATGAGGTGGCCTCACTACAAAATATTTATCTTTTTAGAACATTGGTATATCCTTGGGTAAAAGGTACATTTTTTGTTCGAAAAGTGTTTTACCAATAGATAAGTCATATTAACTAAATTATTAATAAATACTCTATCAAAAAATTATTTTTTTTTGATAGATAAAATAATTCTGTTACAGTTATAATAACACCAAAAGATAATATATTTATTTTTAAAATGTTTATCAACAATATGATTTGACATATTTATCTGTTGATAATATTATTATGAACTTTTATAACCATTTTAAACTATTAATATCTATTTAAAATTTATATTTAAATTAATATATTATAAGTTGTTATTTCAATATTTGTTTCTAATATTTTATAATTAATTCATTAATTTCATTTTTTATAATATATTTATTATATTTCTTATATAGCAATAATAAAATAACATTATATGAATCTCTATAAAACTAAGGCTTTATTTGGAAAATCATTTTTAAACATAATATTAAAACATGTTTAATCTCAATGAAGTGACAAGAAGCTCTATGAAACTTGATACAACCTTGATTAAACATGGTCAAAATCTATGAAAAATTAACATGAAACTCCTTGAAACATTATTCACAATCTGTCTCATACATCAATTGTCAGCATCATAGTTCACACTAGCGGTGGGGTAAATGCATGTTTTTCACCCCCTATATCATGACATGGACCCAAAGGTGGTGATCGCCTATAATAGTCTCATGTTAGTTTCATGAATCAGTCCATCCCCTCGTTTAGATTTTGATTTCAAAAACAATTGTCATCCTCAAACATTTATGTATGTCCCCTTTCATGCAGTTGTGAATGGAAGAAATTTGTCCATAATATCATATTATAATATAGAAGAATATTTAAATAAAATTATATTATATTATTTCTAATTTCAGTAGAGTCACACACATAATATAGTATAATAGTCATATTAATGTTTGTGTGTGTAATAGCATCAATAATATATGTTTGTAACAACTATAGAGTCAGTAATCATATATATTGGAAGAGTCAACTATAGTCTTTGTGTGACTCTTCTACCATGACATATGACATATTGAAAGTATGATTAGTTTAATATATTCATTGTGTTACTAATATCATTATATTGATTTATTTTTTTATAATAGAACCTCAGTTAATAATTGGTCTATGTGTGTGACTCGAGCCATGAACACCTGAATGCTATAAGTGTTCTTCTCATGGAACACTGGGAGGAGGTTCATGAACCTACCACAAAACCCACACAATCTAACATATAGTGCTATATTTTTTATATATAATAAATTTAAAATATATAATTCAATCCCTTATATATATACATGTTTTAATTAATGAAAAAATTTACTTCAAGATCCAAATCATCAAAGACTTATAAAATACGGGAACTGGGTACCAAAATATCCACTACATCACTTATAAGACTACATACATGAAAAGTGGCCTTGATTAATTTGAGGGTCCCAACATGCACTTCAGAAAATATAGTATTTAATTTTACTACAAAATATTATTTAATAACATGTCACTCCACATATTAACTATTATAATAATAATAAGGACCACGGATATTAGAGTCATAAACATTTTTAATGATTCAATGAATAAATTCAAATACAACAACTTCCTAATTTTGATATATATTATTCTTTATGGTGACATTTTTATATAGAATATATAAAATGATCTGGAATGGATATATTAATTTTCAAGAGATACTGAGATTAAAAAGGATAAAAATATTGCACTTGTGTGGATGATTTTTTCTATAGAACATTAAATAATATGAAAAAATTTAACCTCTCACTAAATAAAATCCCAAAAAAATAAACGAAAATATGAATCAAAATGTGTTTCCCATAGTTCATTTAAAAACTTACACCTATTAATTTTAACTATATAGGAGGTGTTTTCCACATATAATTTTTCCTGCATTAGTACACAAAATTTTAACTTATGTTGAATGTGTTTTCCACAGTTCATTTTTACAACCTAAACCTAAATGAAAACCTAAAGTTTCAAATATCTAACATTACGGAAAAAACCCAACTCTAAAAGAAAACATCTCAAAAAAATCCAAAATCAAAAGAGGTATATCATACCAAATATCAGTAAATATAAAAATGATTGAAATGATAACATAGATAAAAAAACATTCATAATAGAGGAATAAATTGTGGTTGAGTCAAGCCATGATAATAAGGTATGTTAAAACCACATACTTCTTAGGTAGATTCATCTAATACCATGAAAGTTCTCTATCATTTACTCTCCCATTCTAGTATTTTAGATCTAAAAAAATAACATTTTTAATCAACAAGACAACATCATATTTAAAAACATGTAAATTCAAGAAAAAATAAATAGAGATTAATGAACATCTCCATTGCATTACCTTTGTTAATTTTGACCAATCTATCAAAGACGTTATGAAAAAATATAGAATAACTAAAATCCAATGACACTATTTCAGTTTTAATCCAGAGCTATGTATTACCCATTTATCTATTACCATGACCATTTATCTATCCAAGATAGTCACCTTTACAAACATTTACTTATTGATTATATATTCTGATGTATGTATTATCCATTCTTTTATCATGGAATAAATGATGATGTTGAATGATTCCATGTTGTATGATCTATGTTACACCCTTAATTATGAAATAAAATTATTAAGAAGGGTGCTCCCTGATAGTGCTCCAATGCATTGGGTAAGGATTAGTATCATGGTACATCAAGTGAACTGAGGTTTTACTCGTACTAATTCATATGAAATGAGGGTTCACTCATTCTCTATGTGCAATGATCCTTGGCTCATGCTAATATCATGTTAAATTTTGATTCCACATTTCCATGTTATGATAATCATTCTATAGCATGCTTTTAGTTTCATGTTTATCATATGATCCATTGCTAGGCCTATTTCCTAAAATTTACATTATTCTTCATTTTATGAGTTTTTACTCCCTTACATGGCTTTATAGATCACCCTTTTCTTATGAAATCCCTCAGGTTTTCCCATGCAATGATAAGTATGAAAAAATGTGTCTGTTCATGTAATAGAATATTTCAATAAAGATGTGTATTTCATGTTTTATGTTGTTATGTAATGTTCTTAAGACACAAAAAAACTAGACCACTCTATATTCTTTGTTACAACAAGTGAATATTTCATGTAATAACATATGTTTATGTTTGAAATAATGAAAAGTGTTGTTATAGTTGGTCTTAGAGGGTGGTTTATTTATTTTTGGGATTAGGATTAGAAAACTCTATTGAAATCCTCAGGGATAAAACTAAGTATAATAAAAACGTCCCTAATTTTTTGTGAGTATTGAGTAAGTTTTTTATCAAGAAAATATATCCCTATCTAGATACGTGCAGGTAGAGGTGGTTGCGACACAGATTTATCTAGGGGTAATAACTGAAAACACCATTTTGTGCTAGAATCGAAAGTGAATTGGTGCAAGACAATGTGCCTTGCTAAACTATTGGTTATGACACTCCCTGAGGATATATTAGTATATTCATAACTATAGTATGAAACATTATTAAGAGAATTAGAAAAATTCCCCCAATGAATTTATGTTGGTAATTAGATCATGGATAACATAGATAAGTTAAGCAAATAAATGTAATTTATAAGTTAACCCTTTTTGTCATTGGATTCCTCTTTATGTGTTACCCCTAAAATTACTTTTATTCCAAGAACTGTCTGATAATAGGAGGAATCTGGTTAAATACTGATTTGATGATCAATGTGATGATAGTTCTAATGATATTCCCAATCCGATGGGAGGGGGAATCATAAACTTTATCACAATACTCTCTCAGTTAACTGATGTTTTGAATAGAAACATAGGAGAAGAGGAACATTCACTCCCCCCAAGAATGAACAAGACCAAATCGAGATAATCCTGAGACAATGGACTCCAAATTTTAATGGATCATCCAATCCCTAAATCTTTGGACAAAGGATCAAATCCATTGAAAAGATCTTCTCCATCCTTCAATGTTCCAACCAATAGAAGGTTCTTTTGGTAGCTTATTTTATGGAGGGTAAAGATGATTGACTGTGGACATTGATAAAAAATAAGAAGCCTGGGGAAGAGATCGAGGTGTTGAAATAGATGGATTTCCGGAGAATGTGTTTCAATATAGATTTTTCAAGCATCCTCTGACTTGAAATAGAAAGGTGATTCCTTTACCTCTACCAATAAACATGAAGAATCCATTGATTCATACATTTAAAACATCAATTGTATTTCATGATATGCCTCTGTCTTTTATGTTTCCCCCTAATTCAAGGATGGCCACATATTTGGTGGGATAAAACCTAGCCTACAGAAAGACCTAGCGATCTGTGACTATTATAGCTTTGAGGAAATTGTCTGATGTGACCTCAAAGTCAAAATCAAGATCGAATAATATCAGTGGTATCATGGGGATAATAAGTAGAAAGTGGATTTTAATTCTAGAAATCCGATGGGTGAATCCAACTGTTCTGAGAAATTCCATCACTCCACTTTCCAATGGTGTGGAAAGAAGCACTCCCGAAATTTCCTGAAAGGGATGAGAAAATTATTTAGGCGTGGAAGGGAAGGGAATGTAGCCATTAACTGATGACATAAAAAACCATATACTGTGATAGAGGATAGGAATGCTCTGTTTGACCCTCGACTCATTATTTATTTCTTCAACTACAAATAACTATAGTACTTTTCAAATTAGTTCATTAAGCCATGGGTTTTCGGAGGAAACCAAATAGCTACAAGGAAACAAGGGTGATATTATTTTCTATAACAACCGCCGAAGTGAACCCAAAAAATGAAGTGGTTACAGGTACGCAAGTTATTCATTCCAGTATAGTGAAAATAATTTTTTATTACGGTTCTACACATTATATTATATCATGAAAGTATAGTTGAGAAATCCAAACACCACCAAATACGATGTAAGTAAAGATGTTGTTGAGAATGGAGAATGGGGAAATAATTGCCACCCATGAATATAACTCCAACCCTGTCATAATTTGTGGATTGATCATCAGGACAATCCTCATCATACTACATCTAGAAGAATTTTGGGCAATTCTTGGCTAGGATTTCCTTTCATTATATATATCCAACATAAATTTCCATGAGAGGGAAATCACTCTCCATATGGATAATCGACTCCCAATTATTTATAAGTGCAAGAACAAGGATGAATATTATTTAGAACCATCATATCAAGCATGGAAATTAATTCTCTATGAGCATTAATATCTTACTCAGATGAATGAGTCTTAGGAAGAAATGATCTTGGAAGACATGCTCATTGTGAGGGAAATTTCTAAAGTGTTTCCTAAGGAATTGCAAGGTCTTACTATTAGAAAAGATGTTGAATTATTGATTGATCTTATACTTGGGGATTTTCAAATATCCAAGACTCCATATATAATATATATTGTGAATCTAGAGGAGCTAAAGAAACAACTCTATGAGAATCTGGGTAAAGGGTTTATAAACCCATGTGTATCACCATGGGGTGCACCATTCCACTTTTTCAAGAAAAAGGATGGGTCAATGTGCCTTTGCATTGATTATCAAGAGCTCAACAAAATCAATATAAAGAATATGAATCCTCTACCACGAATTGATGTCTTGTTCAATCAGCTATGTGGAGCACAATACATATCCAAGGTAGATTTTTGGTTGGGATATTACAAATTAAGGTTCAAGAAGGAGGATATCCCCAAGGCTACATTTCCTAAAATGTTTGGGAACTATGAATTCATAGAGATGGATTTTAGACTCACTAATGCTTCAAAAATCATCATGGACAAGATTAATTGAGTCTTTAGGGAATACCATGACAAATTTGTTGTTGTATATTTAGAGGATATTATAATCTACTAAAAACCCAAGGAGGAGTATGAGGATCATTTATGCACTGTACTAGAGACCTCGCGAAAGGAGAAACTCTATGAAAAGAACAGAAAGTCAGAGTACTTGTTGAATAATGTCTCATTATTATGTCATATAATCACAATAAATTCGATATATGTGGATCCCACCAAGATAACTACAGTTGAGGGATGGTCGAGGCCAACATCAGTGACAGATATCTATGTATTCCTAGGGTTAGCTGAATATTATTACCGATTTTTGAGAAATTTATCATGATTTTAAAACCCTCTTACCAAGATAAGTCAAAAGGGAGTCAAGTTTCTTGGAGTGATGAATTCAAAGACAACTTCATGGAGTTAAAAATGAGGCTTATCACTGCACATGTGATCACACAACCCACATGTGGAGATCTTTTTGTAGATTTTAGTGATTTTTCAAAGAAGGACTTGGGTTGTGTGTTGATGAAATATGACAAAGAAATTGCCTTTGTTTCATTGTAATTTAAATTTCATGAGAAAAACTATCCAACACAGGATCTGGAGTTGGATGTAGTAATCTTTGCTTTAAAAATTTGGAATGATTACCTCTTTGGCAAGAAGTTATAAATATATACTGATGACAAAAGCCTCATGTATATATTCACATATAAATAGTTGAATATGGGCCATATGGTTAGAGATGATCAATGACTGTGAATGATTAATTCCTTACCACCATGGGAAAGAGAACAAAGTTGCAGATGCTCTATGAATAAAGGATGCATTAATTTAATCATTGATGATAATTGAAAAGGATAAAATCATCTTAGATTTGATGAAGATTGACATGGGAATTATAAATAGTGGAACATAATAATTCCGTTAACAAATGATTAATTAACCATCTCTTTTGGAAAGGTTAAAGGATGCTCTAAAGGATTATGTCAGAATTCAAAAGATCGTGGAATCTATCAGAAAAGGTAAATCCTAAGAGTTTAATGTTAATGAAGAATGAATTTTGAGATTTGGAACAAGAGTATGTGTTCCAAAAAAATATGGAGTTAATTAATGAACTTTTAGATGATGCACATACATAGAATTTCTCCATTCACCCCAAAAACAAAAAATAAGTATCGAGATCTCAGAGAGAATTATTGTTGGGATAACATGAAGAAGGATATCACTGAGTATATATCAATTCTATTGGTATGTCCGCAAGTGAACACTAATATGAAGAATTATATGGGGATGTAGCAACCATTAGCCATAAAGACATGTGAGTGGGAGAATATAACCATGGAATTTGTCACCAGATGTTTGAAGACATCCAATGGAAACAATTCTATCTGATATGTTGTGGACCGGCTTATAAAGACTCCCCAATTCATTGAAATTCAAGATAATTTCTCATTTGATCAATTTAGAGACATATACATCAGATAAGTGGTAAGGATACATGGATTACCACTCTATATTTTATTTGATAGAGATCCAAGAATCATATATATGTTCTGGAATAGTCATTAACATGCTCTGAATACGGAGCTAAAATTCAATATGGCTTATCACCCTCAAACAGATGCCCAATCTGAGTGGAATATCCAAAAACTTGAGGACATGTTGATAACATGATCAATGGACTTCCAAGGAGGATGGGATCAACATCTTCCTCTAGTTGAGTTCTCTTATAGTAACAGTTTCCACTCAAACATCCAATTGGATCTTTTTGAAGCCCTTTATGGGAAGAGGTGTAGATCACAATATCGTTGGATGAAGCTTGGAAGAGAAAGCTCTTTGGTCAAGAAATGGTCAAATAAATGTCGGAGAAGGGTTAGACTATCCAATAACATATTAAAGCTGCTCAGAGTCAAAAAAATATCTTGGTTGATAATTGCTGGTGAGAACAAGAGTTTGATGTTGGATACATGGTATTCCTCCACATATCACCATTGAAGAAATTTATGAGACATGGGAAAAAGGGAAAGCTTAGTGCAAGGTACATCGACACTTTTGATATTTTTGTCCACATTGGTGCACTGGACAATAAAAAAGCTCTCCCACCGAAAATTTCTCATGTACATTATGTATTCAATGTATCACACTTGAGGAAGTAAATATCTAATCCATCACATTTACTCATTCCATAGGTGGTACCATTAGTGATTAACATATCCTATGAATAGAAGATAGTGAAGATATTAGATCATAGGGAAAGGTTCTATAAAATATGATAATTCCCCTCATCAAGGTGTTGTGGAGAAACCAAAAGTTTGAGTAATAAATGTGTGAATAATAGGAAGTGATGAAGCTGAGTTACCATCCTCTCTTTTAGTGTGAGAAAAGAGAGTTACTAGTGAGAAATTTCTTAAGGGTGGGAGATTCTGATATCCCAAATTTTTATTAATGAAAATTCCACTTGATCTAATAAAATGTATTATTATGTAAAATCTGTTTATAAAATTTAAACTTCCTTATTTTTGTGTTTTATGATTTTAAAATACAGTTAATAATTATTTTTGTTGCTAATATTATCATCTAACAATGACTACAGGATTAGTATAAATCGAATTTACTCAGAAAAAGGAAGGGATGACCCCATCTAGTAGAATTTCTCCATATGAAGCCCATTTTTTAGAGCTTGAAAATGAGGTGGCATCCCTGGGCTTTGACAATGACCAAGCCCAATCCGAGCTTCATCACATTAAACTTGAATGGAATCACCTATGAGAGATGTGGAAGTTAATATAGATTACCAACCGAGCGATGTAATATGTGCCTCCCCAAGAGTCTATAACCATCGAAAACCTTAACCTTAGGTTTTATGCAGGTGATAGAAGGGGTTATGTAACAAGATCCCAACACTATGATTATGTGCATTATTTTTTTATAATGAATATTTATTCATTTCAGTATTGTTAATTTTAGAAGAAATAGTATTTTTTTAGTTAATTTTTAAATTATATTATGAAATATATTTTGATGAATTAATTGATATTTTAATTAAATAATATTTTAATAATATTTTATTACTAAATTATTTTTTATTAAATATAAATAATTGGATAATTTTTATAAATACTATTGTAATTTTTATTAAGGTTTTAATGTTGTTTTTGTCAACCCTGTGAATTTTCGATAAATGTAAGCTTTTATTTTAAATGTAAAAGTTCACATATTTAGAAAATTATTTTGATAAAATTTATATTATTTTTAGAATCAGTATGTCAAAATTATCCAGTGGTGAATTTTTCATTATTTTTCTGAGATAATCATATTTTGGGGTAAAAAATAAATATTGATTAAATATATAATGTGTTTTATGACATCATAATGACCCAATGGTGATTTAATAAAATACTATAAAAGCGATGTTTGGCCAATATCTATTTTTACTTTAAATTATTGTGAATTTAAATTTGTTTTATTTATTTTTCAAATCCATAGTGGACCCTCCGAGACATAAAAAACATTTTAGCATTTTGATATGATTTCATTGTGAGTGTGACTCACCCACATATAAGAAAGAATTATATTTTAATATGTTTTACCATTGGGGTTATAAAATAATGTTTTACACACTAATTTGGAAAAAACATGTGAAAACCCCATGGTATGGTTTCTGGCTTTGATTCATTTAAGGTGTAGTGTTCAAAACCTAAATAATAAAAATTACCTCTCATTTCTTATATAAACCAACTCAATCTCCGATTACTCTTCACTAAAACAATTTATATCCTGACCAACCCATGACCTCCTCTATATAGAATCCTCTCAATGAAACCCATTATCCCAAGAAGCCTCTCTCAAGCAACTTACAAGCCTTTAGGATCAAATGTCCAAGTAATGGGGAATAGGGTGGTAGATCTTAAAAGATATTGAGTGAAGAAAAATGGGTTCATGGGTGGGTTTATGTAAGAATGGTGGAGGAAATATTTATTATTTTGGTTTTAGATACTACACATAAAGGTATTCAAAAACACTAACCATACCATGGTTTTTTCCCATGGTTTATGGAAAATGGGATTGGGATAAATTATTTTAAAAGGATATGATCCAAAGATATTAAAATTTTTCTATTTCTTATGTGGAGGTGAGAAACACTTTCAATGAAATGATTTTAAACTCTTAAAATGTTTTATATGTCTTGGAGAATTCACTAATGAATTATAAAATAAATAAAATAAACCTCAAATTAAATTATATTAAAGTGAAAAACATATATTTTTACGAATACAACTTTTATATTATTTTATTATATCACTATTGGGACATTATGATGTCATAAAACACATTATATATTTACACTGAATTTAATTTTTACCGAAACACTCAAGTGTCTGAGAAAATTATGAAAAATTCATCTTTGGTTAATTTTGATGTCCTAATTCTAAAAATGATTTTTATTTTATCTAAATAATGTGATAAATATGTGAATTTTCACTTTTAAAATAAAAACCGATATTTAATGAATATTGAAGGGGTTTGAAAAAACAAATTTTAAATCTTAATAAAAATGAATATAAAATTCTTAAAAATTACCGAATATTTTATATTTAATATCATTATTTTAATAATAATATTTTATAAAAATATTATTTAATTGAAGAATCCATTAATTCATTAAAATAGATTTCTTAATTGAATTAGAATGTTTAAAAAAACAATTTTTGCTTTAAAATTAATTTAAAAAGTAATAATAATAAAATGAAAGTATATTAATTATTCTATACAAAAATAATGAACATAATAATAATTATATAGTATTGTTACATATCCCTTTGTTATACCATCATATTCCCTAATTGTAAGGTGTGATATGGTGGGTCTTTCATGGGGTCATTCAGTGAACATGGTTTGGGATATGATCTTGATGAGCTTGATCTTCTCCCATAAATGGTTTCACTCAAGCTTATGTTATTAGAACATATATTGGGATTAATCTAGGGAAAATCCCCAAAACACTATATCTCTCAGAATCTTAGATTAATGGGCTCCATAGGGTACGATTCTACGGGTTGAGACAATCACTTCCTTTTTCTATGTCAAATGGATTTGTTAAAACCCTATATTTATACTAGTCATGTGGTCACTATTCAACAACAATATTATAAAAGGTAATGGAACATAATAATCATTTAAATCCACTTGGATTTAAGAAAACAAAAGGTGTGCATGTGTTTTCTATATCCATAAGACATTTAATTAAAATAAAAGAAAATTATATTCATAAATTTTTGGGTTGTTACACTATAACGAGTGGAGTGATATGGAACATGCTTCAAATGAAATGAGATACCATGTATTCGGCCAGTAGGACACTGGGAATTCAGGTTACCAATATTCATAGTCTTTTACTCTAAGCCTCCACGTCATATTATGAGTTACTTATAAACCTAGAAAAAAAGGATTTCTCTTCATAATAAATAGTTGAAACCCTCTTGATTGATTTAGAAAACATATATTGGATTGATATATATATATATATATATATATATATATATATATATATATTGTTACCAATTTAATATATATGTAAGGATTTCTTAAATACCAAAGTACACAAATTAATGGAAATAAAAAATGTGGAAATTCTTGGAAATGGATTTGGAATAGGATACTAGAATACTTAATATATTGTGGGTTAATTTTAACAACAAATTCCATCCATTTTCACCTCATAAAAAAATATAGGTTAACCATAGAAGCACTAGTGACACTTCCTCTTCCAACCCTTATTTTCTACCCACCACCAACCCATCTAAAATCTCCTTCCATTGTTTTCCTTAGTATATATGTTATTTTATTTTCTATTTCTATTTTTTATTTATATTTTACAAAAAAAAGAATATTATATTTTATGTTAAATCCCATCTCGGGGTTCACTTAACCCGTGCCTCGAGCCGGTGGGTTACATGGCCTCAAGCACCCCTCATCATACTCCAGATGTTGTCGAATAGAAGCCAGGGTGTTAAGGTGGTATGGTTGGGAGACAATACCCAATTATTAAACTCTAAAATATATATAACCAAAATCATACAAGAAGATAAGTGCATATATCAAATAGAATAAATAAGTAGTGGTAGAATAGACAACTGGAGAAATGAATAATAATTCAAACCCACTAGGAATTTTCATATGTATGGATGAATGTCACGTTGATATAAAAAAAGGGGAATATGGGATAAGAATATATAAAATTCTATAAAAAAGTAAAAAAAGTTAAAAATATTCTCACGTGAATATCAAGTGAATTCTCAGACCTCTTATCCTAAGATCCATCTATAAGGAATGTGTATCAAGGATTTGAAACAAAGCGCTTTCACTTATTCCTACCTATAGTAATATATTTATCATGGGTACCAAAGGTATAATGAGTAGTGTGTGAGGTAAAATCTTAGTAGTCCACCACCAATGGTGTCTATAAGTAATCCATGCAGTGTTCGAAACTAAATAGTGTGTAGGTATAAATGAAATAAATGACAGCCTGCTCAGGTTTATAAAGGCTACCTAGCAGATTGATATTCTTTGGATCATGGGTGGAATGAAATTA
Organism: Viscum album; assembly: GCA_963277665.1. Lineage (NCBI taxonomy): Eukaryota > Viridiplantae > Streptophyta > Magnoliopsida > Santalales > Viscaceae > Viscum > Viscum album. The sequence continues at coordinate 1,115,757,783 of OY728129.1, forward strand.
TCATCATATAATACATATATTATAATTTTATTCGTATATATATAGAACATATATGTATATAGAATCCACATATATGATCCAAGTACATGTGGATGTAAGTTTCTATATACTTGGAATACTAATTACTAACTGGAGAGGAATATAACTTAGAAATAAATAACCAGTCTAAAATCCATTTAGGTCATGAAATAGAGCACATTCTCTAAATTTCATAATTAGTGGGTGACATCATTCCTATCACACAAGATGATGAGTTTTCCATCATGCCTATACTCAAAAAATGGACATGTCGCATCATGCCTACCATCCAACTAGTGTCAGTGATGTGAGACATCATGTTCAACCACCGATTTAAGGTAGACATGCTCAATATTACACATACCATTATACCACAAACTGTATTGGTGAATAATCATAATTATAAATATAGGCATGAGGAACTACCTCCCTTACATATCATCTATCTTACTCATTGTAATCCAGGAATCGCAATATAAATAATTATATATCATTAAACATGAAGTAATAGGCATTGTAATTCCAACCTTATAAGTCATTTCATTTAAATTGTACAATTCATTTATACCATGCAATTCATTTTAATAAGGGAAACAATCATGTATTATCCATTCCGCCTAATTAATCCTTTCAATTCATCATAATAAAGGAATTCAAATTATAAGGATCAAGAAGCACATAGAAGGTGTCAAAGTCCTTCAAAAGGTTACATGGTCAAAAATAAAATTTAGTAAGTGGGTAATTCCAATTAAAATTGGGTCATTAACTTAATATGTTCCTTGGTTTCAATTAAACATTCTCATATAAAGGGAAAATCCATCTAAATTTTACGACGAATGCTTAGAATGTGTCAATAGAAAATAATCCCTTAAATATATAGGGATATTCAAAGTGGCACACCCTTGGGGTGTCCATAAAGGAGGTTAAACCCCTCTAAATAGCTAAACAAGGATTAAATAGAGATTATCTAGGCACGCTAATCAATTTTATATGAAAATGTCTGAAAAATGATACGCTCGAAAAATGTCATTGTGTGGTATAATGAAAAAGATACGAGACATAAAAAATCATGAGTAAAACAATGAAACCACATAATTGACTTCCATTGAAGCTTTCTTTCTCAATATCAACATCATATTCGCAGTAGGATTGGAAGAAATAGACAAAATCCTCCAATGCCCTAAAAATAGGGCAAAGGGGATTGCAACTAAATAGAGAAACATATCATATCAAAAATTGTAATTGGAAGGTATATGATTATAGTGCTCAATTGGATAGATTTGATTCTTCTAAAATATCATTATTAGGTCCTTGGATCTGAATGTTATCACAAAGCAATGATTAAGGAGCCTGGAAAGCTATGAGAGACGAAATATCATTTCATTCGCTGGAGATATGAAAAAAGAAATAAGAATATGAAAAAATATTTAATTGAGGTAAAATGGACTTCTCACACTAAAATAACATGGTCATATGGTTTGAAAAAATAGTAGGAAAATTTATACACCAATCGTGTTCCATTCACTGCTTCAAAGGGGAACCCTGCATGGGTAGGAACATAGTTTGTCTAATAATGTGAAAACTATGAAAACCCCCCAATCCAAAAACATATATAGCACCTCACAAACATGCGCATGGGGTCACTTAGTTGAAGAAAAACTATGTGGTCCCCCATGTATCCATTTTCTACTACTGTATGGTTTAGGGAAATTGTGTGGGTTGGGTATCAAAGATTCTCCTAACCGTGCGGCCTATCTGTTCTTCCCATTAAGGGATTTGGGCTTCATATAATCCCTAAACGCACCTGAGACCTACTTTCCATGATTAGGAATCATTATTAAAGAGTTTAAATTCAAAAAATTGAGATTTACCATCATGAATATGAGGTCATTACAACCTACCCTCCTTAAATCACCCCATCCATGGGTTGTCCTTCTCAGGGTAAAGAGGTTTCATCAACATTGTGTTCTAGACACTGAACTTTTATATCCGTTTCTCATTCCTAGGTATCATCTTGTACCCAACCATGCTACGATAACACTTGTACCAAAAGAAATTACGTACCTAAAAGTGACATCATGCTCAGATCAACAATATTAATCAAATAAACCTCAAAGGAATAATCTATATCCAATTCAACCCCATTTTTTTAGAAAACATGTGATTGGTTTGGATAGTATCAGAAAAGATGAGATAAATGAAAAAATTCATGTGTCTACCGATATCTCTAAGGAAGGTCCAAATTGTAATCCATAGGTCCTATATATTTTAGAAGGCTCCAAAAAACCTTAATGAGATCTTAAACTACTCATTAATTCAGCTAGGTCCCATCCTAGGTGAGACTCACAAGAAATATTGGTCTCCAACCATGAACTCGAGAGGTCACCAGCGTCTATTATCATAAAACTTATTTCTAGACTGAGTTGTTATCATGAACTTTTTGATCAGTTAGACTTTCACTATAGTCTCATTCACATGATTTTGTCTAAGCATAATTGTCTATCTCATCCTCTAAGAAGAATAGAGGTGAACAATAGGGCCTACCATAAAAGGACTCATAAGGAGCCATCTCTATGGTAGCATAAATAATTTTATTATATGAAAAATCAACAAAGTGAATGTGTTTTTCCTAGAAACCGCAAAAGTCAAGGGCACATGAATGGAGCATGTCTTATGGAACATGGATCATATTCTCTAACTGTGCCTCAGTCTATGGGTGATTGGCCATTCTAAAAAGAACTTATATGCACAAGGCCTTCTGCAACCCCTTCTATAATCTTGTTGTAAAGAAATAATATCTATCAAAAAACTATAAAACAATGATATACTTGAATATATAAAACATCCCTAACATACATTTATCATATCTAATCTTCTGAGAAGGTCTCTTACATGGGTAATAATGGTGTGACCATAATCAAAAGTTAAATGAAAACCCACATTGTATCATTTCAACGAGGTGATCTAGGTATACTAGTCATGAATTCCATTAAAAAATTATCCCATTTTTACATAGTAATAGAAATTAACTGAAAAATCTTGTCCATTCATTGATGTTCCTCTTTCACCTACTGATAGGTGGAACACTGAGTGATGAAGTTTGAAAATTTTCATTTCATGCAAGGAAAAAAATATTGGCTATATAGATCTCAATAAATATTGGTGACACCATGGTGAACCACCCATGCCGAGGCATGGAATTCTGACATAATGTCCTCTTTATTATTAGTTGGGGCCCATACACACCCATGGAATAGTAAGAAGTCACCCCCATCCATATTCCAACCTAATGTTGTATCATCATCGGAGATGATTTCCCTACAGATAAGGACATCGAGATCAAATAGTTACCTTATCCATACCTAATTTAGAATATTATAGGTCACTGGTAAGGATGAGTGGATAGTTTAACCATGGTCCTCCTGAAACTCAATGTGAATCTCAATGAATAAGTATGTGAGCTGTCATTTTCAACTTTCTTCATGAACCACCTATGTCTAAGTCTTCCATCTCAGAGCATCCACTATTGCATTTACCTTGCTACGAATGTAGGAAAACATGAAATCAACTAACTATAGGTACATGACCCACATGTTCTACTTAATATTTAGATCTCAATGTATAAATATTTACTTGAGGGTTTTTTGGTCATTGAAAACCAAAAAATTATCTCTAAGTAGATAGTGCCTTCGACAATATAACAAATGAAAAACTACAACTAGATCAAGGTCATACCTCAAGAAATTTCACTCATGGAGCTTCAACTATTGAGACCTGTATGTGATGACTCAATAATCTAACATCAAAATAGATCCAAAATTTATTCATGATGCATTTTTGTAGACTGTATATATTTTTCTTTGATCTAGTTGAATTAGTATCGATGCTAAAGTCAAATGGGCCTTTAACTCCTGAAAGGTTGTTTCATAAGATTTTGACCATTTTAATTTCACACCTTTATTTTTTAATCTGTTAATTGGTGCTGGTAGTCAGGATAAATTCTAGATGATGAAACTATAACTCACGTCATTCCCCAAGAAACTTTGGATTTCATAGATATTTTTGGGATGCTGCCAAGAAATTATGACTATCACTTCCTCTATTTCATCCAATTCTCTTCAATCTGAGATGATATGACCCCAGAAGTGGACAATGTCAATCAAAAAGTGGAATTTACTAATCTTCACATATATTTGATTATCTCTTAGTGTAATGAACATGATCTCAAGATTCTTGTCATGGTCATGTCTAGATAATGAATACAAAAAGATATCTTAAACAAAGGATTCGAAGAATAAATATAAATATGGGTGGAAAAATGATTCATAATATCCATGAATACTGGAGGTTCATTCATTATTCCAAACAACATGACCAAGTAATATTTTAGACCATACCCTATATGAAATTCTATATAAGATATGCCTAATGAACTAGAACACAGATGATTATAGGGAAACCTCATATCTATCTTTGAAAATACCCTCTCTCACCAGAGATGATCATAATGGTCTTCTATTCAAGGCAGTGGATAGTGATTTTTTACCCTGATCTAGTTCAATAGAGACTAATCTACGCAAATCATGATGGTACCATCTTCCTTTTAGCCAAAATACCGGTGAACCCCTAGGAGAAGTGATGGGGTATTTGAATTCTTTTGCCTCCAGCTCCTACAATTTATTCCTAAAACCCAAAAGCTTCTTAGGTGACCTATTATATGGAGGAATAGTCACTGGTGCTACTCTTGGAACTAGCTCAATAGATAACACTACCTCTCACACCATAGGTACACCAGAGAAGTCATTATGAAAGACGTACCTGAAACACTACACTATAGAAGGGAAATCACCAGGTCATAATGCATGGTCATCCTAGAAAAGAATGACTATCTAATTTGTCACATTACCCATCCTTTACTATGTGGGTCCTGATTGCATATCCCAAACATTAAATTATCTATTATTCATGTAAATATCACCATATGGTTATGTAAATATCACATGATTTTGATAGAAGTCCATGTGGGATTGATAGCGAACTAACTGTTCCCCCCAAATGATTACATAAAATACATTAATGTGAAGGATAAATAGATTCCAATCAAATAGGCACCCACCTAACACAATGGAAAAATACTTACAATTGATAATGAACTCTTTTTAGATACCTAACGGAGTATCTAGAACCATAACACTATGAAATTTCTCAATATTGAGGCCCAAACACCCCCATAATAGTCTCAGATATAAAATTGTGAGGTGAACCATTGTAAAATAATGTAGACACTAAAGTGGAGGCTACTATAATAGTACCTCATATAGATGAAGGTCTGAAAATATTCTCCTCCACCATAAGATTTACTGCATGGAAATGTCCTACACTATGGCCCTATGTCACTATCTAACTTCTTAGAGAAGGCCTGCTCTATTGGCATAGAGAATCATAAATCCGATCACCTCTAACTCGACCACCACCTCATCCTGATCAACTAATTTTATTCATGTGCCTTCCTATCATGATCATGATGGCCCTTCTCTTAAATGTGGAGTGTTCATAGATACCCACTCATTGGGTATTGATGGGAATGTTCTATAGAAACACTAGATATGGCTTATCCTACCCCTTCCTCTACACTTCACTAATTCCTACAAGTATTGATGTTTAGAATGTCATGGATTCTTACACTAGTGAATGATAAGGAAATAGTATACACAAGGATCGTGACTACTTCTAACCCAAAATGAAACCTCAAAATTATGTTTGATCCATCTATAATTACCAATGATATATTTATGTGAGGAACCAAACTTATACACACTATCTTCATCCCTTAGATTCTTATATGTAATATGCACATAGTTGATGATTTCATTAATAGTGGTAATCTTGAATACATAGACATGTGATTGGATGGTGTATACAATCACATTATTGAATCTTGTGACAGTAATATGGTCTTCACTTGGTATAGTATGGAAAACCAATATAACTAAATAAAAAAAGTATATTATTGAACAACAAACACACATACCCACTGTAGGTTCAGGAATCCTCTAGCTCTATCACCCCTAAGAGTTTTAGGAAAGATGTATTCATATAAGATCATATGTAAATATGATTAGATCATATTATGATACTAATCCACTAGGGTAATAACTTCCCAAAATCACCTTCTTGAATCAAGACTCATAATGGAATCAGGCTTGACCCACCATGATAGAGGAAACTCTAGATTTGCTAATATAGAATGAATCACATCGATCCTTGATTCGGCATCATGTTGTTTGCCATCCTAAAAAAATGTGGGAGGATTCTATTTCTATAATTCCAGAGTCAAATATTCTATGCATTTAGAAATTCGAGTAACACCATTCAAAGTCTATAACACATTTAGAAATCCCACTTGGAACTAGGTGTCAATGATCATATATGGAAAAATAAGAGGTTCCATAGGTGGCACTATATGAGTGATCACTAGAGGATCAAGGTCCTCTACTTCAGGTGCATGTTCATCACTAATGTTAGGTCATTTGACTGGATGTTTTCATGGAAGCATGATATTACAATTCCAAATAACTATCTCAAAAGATATTTAAGAAACTGAAATTACTATAGATATGAGATGAGTTTAGGTGAAAATCCTTCCTATAGAATTGATCACGCCTATTTGCCTACTTTGAAAGACAGTGCTAGGTGGTAAAAGTGACCATAATGTCCATAAGAATGTAAGAGAAACCCCAACTACCCAGTTCCAAGGTCGTGTTTGGGTTTAGATCTTTGGCATATGTATAAGCTAACCATTTCAATCTAATAGTGATATTCATTTTTACTTTACCACCATTTATGTATTTAAATCTCTCTATATGGTTAAATTAGATGGATTACATTTTTGGATTCATAAGGTTACATACTCCTTATGAACCAAATTATGAAATCCACTCAACCCACAACATAACATGTTCCATCCAACATGATCAATGGTTCATGGATCAACATTCCCTAATTCACTGCTTAAGGTGTTTACTTTAGCCTATTCAAGAAAACACTATTTGGTTAAGGAAGGAACATAATTTATCAATCATCTTTTACAGTCCTTTAAAGAAGTGTTAGAATCAATTCAATACATGATCAACACATAAATAATATGAAATAGGTTAGCGCACACTGAATTTGACATGACATAGAAAAATGCATGGAATATTAGTCCTATTATGCCTGTAATTAAGCATGGACTAATGCAAAGACCTCATTTCATTGGAGAATGGAAAAGAAATCATCATTTTAATAACTCCAATATGAATAAAATTATTAAATAATTTAATCATCCAATGGTGATATTTTATCAACAATATATGGAATAAACAATAACAATAATTTCCCATCAAAGGAAATATGGGTTTCCCCTACACATTGGTCAACTACATATAAGAACATGGTCAATTAAAAATCACATTAACTCTTAGTCTCTAGTATAAGACACAAATTGTAATATGATGGAAAATAAATTCTATGATACCACTTTTTAATGAACCAAACCGGGGTCCACATAATTGTACCCTGAGCCGGTGCGTCACAAGGCCTCAAGCACGCCCCACATATGATAGAGTCTATAGACTAGCACAAATGTTTTGAATGTGTTAGGGTGAGGATGTTATACCCTCTCATTATAGTGTCAAAAAAATAATAAAATAACCATACAACATTAGTATAATATATCACATAATGAATTAAGAAGTAGTTGAAGAATTAAAAATTGAAGAACTGAATAATAATAAAAAGCCACAAGGCACTGTAATATACATGGATGCTTGGAATGATAATATAAAAAAAAATTAGAACAAGGTACTAGCACTTAAAACATTAAATACAAGAATATGTAAAGGAAAAAAATCTGCTCCACCAGCATCTCAATTTAATGCTTTTTCATATTATTCTATGCTCCATCTATAAGAAATGTGTACGGAGGATATGAAACAACGTGATTTCCATTATCCATACCTACAGTCATCTAATATTATCATGTAATAAAGGTATACTAAGTAGTTTGTGAGGTCAAATCTTACTATGCCGCCACCAATGTTGTCTAAAAATAATCCAAGAAGTGATTATAACTAAACAATGGTATTAATGAAATAAATGACAATGAGAAATAAATAAAGGATGGCCCACTCAAGTTCCTGAAGGACACCTGTCAACTCTACCTACTTTGGTACATGGGAGGAATGGAAGTCCAATCACATACTATAAATATATAGTATAATTATGTATATTTCATCCAACAATATGAACTAAGTACGTGTAGACGTAAGTGGCCATATATACCTTGAATATTTATTACTGGCTAGACTAGGGTATAACTCAAACATCCATAACAATAATAATGAGTATATAAGATCAAGAAATTTGGTAAATCCCCTAAATTTAATAATGTTTGGGAGATTTCATGCTCATCCTTCCAGATGTTCAGTGCGCCACCATGTCAACACTCAAACAAGTGACGCGGCATGCCAAACCCAACATCCAATTAGTATTAGTGGTGTATACATCATGCTCAACACCCAATGTAAGGGGTGTGATTGATTCATTCTCAATAGATCCCATAACATCATACCATATCATATATCATGTCCTAATCATACTTATAAATATTGGAATCGGGCATTACCTCCCATGATTCTCATTTATTATGATCAATGTGAACAAGGCTTGACAATATAATTAATTACATTTCATTAAACATGAAGTAATAGGCATTACCCTACCACCCTTATAAGTCTTTCCATTTAAACATCCAAATCATTTAAACAATAAAATTAATTTTAGGAAGGGAAAACATCATGTATTATTCATTTCCATTGATTAATCTTTTGAATTCCACATAACAAAGGAATTAAATTTAGAAGGATTCCACATAGAAGGTGTAAAATTCATTTAAAATGTGACATTATAAAAAAACACTTTCCTACAAGGTAAATTCTAATTGTAGGTAGGAAAAAAACTTAAGAGGTGCCTCAATTTCCATTAAACATTCATATATTAGGGGAAGATCCATTTAAGGTCTTGATGATGTCCCTGGAAAATAACAAATAAACCATTAAGATAAATTCAATGTGGCACACCCAAGGGGTTTCCATAATTGAGGTAAAACCTATAAAAACAACTAATCAACGATCAACATGAGTTTATCTTGGTGTGTTTATTAGTTTGATATGAAGAAATAAATTAAAAGGAGATTTATAGAAAAATCCAGTATGCGAAATAATGGAGAAGTTACTAGACATCAGAACAAAATGGGAAAATAAAAAGGCCACCTACCTCAAGGACATAGATGAATCCTGGATCGATATCGACCTCAGAGTCAGAGTAGGATAGAATAAATTGATGAATCTACAAAATTCCATGATAATAGGAAAAAAAATATATTTCACTTAAATAGAAAAATAGATCTATAGATAAACTATAATAGGAAGGTAGAGGATTATAGTGTTTACCAAAATGGATCTGATACTTCTGAGAGATCATGATTTGGACTTTGGATCGAAAACATATTAACAAATAATATATTGATGAGCTTCTAAGGCTATGGAATAATAAATCTCATATCATCTATAAGAGAAATGAAAGAGGAAATAAAAATAGGTAAACATATTTAATTAGGGAAAATGGACCTTTCATAAAAACAAAATAGGGGCACATAGTTTAATTGCATGTTTGGCCAAATCAGGTGGAAACTATGAACCATTCACTGCATCAAAGGGGAACCCCACACAGTTAGGCTCACGATTAAAACAACCATGCACAAAACATGAAAAAACCCATTTTCAAAAACCTTAACAATACTTCATGGTTATGCACCCAGGGGTGCACTATTATAGAAAAAATGATCGGCCCCCCAAGTCTCCATTGTCTCGAACCACATAGTTTAGGAAAACAATGTGGGTTGGTCAACACTATTTCTCTTAACTATGTGATGTAGTTATTTCTCCCCATTTCAGGGCTCCAGGATCCAATTGAGCCCAAAATGCACCTGATACCTCCTTTACATGATTAGGAATCATTATTAGTTGGTTCTTAATAGTTATTTTTGATTCAATATAAATGTTTTGACACATTTCTTATTTTAATTTTCATTTATATCAATTCATGAATGAATGATATTTGAAAAATATTTTATAAAAAATAATAACAAATTTATGTAGTTGAAATATTATTATAATTATTTCCACATTTTTAACTTTTAGTAACTCATTCTATGAATGAATCCCAAAAAATCATAAATACACATTTAAATATATTAAAATTTAAATCTAGATATAAAACTATTATACTTGACTTTCTTCAATGATTATTAATTTTTGGAGAGAAATATTCAACACTTTATTCTGATAGAAATAGAAATTTTTTATGGATATGTGTATAATGTTTATTTTTTGGAAGATTTAGTGGTTTACTTGGACTAATTAGGAAAAACAAGTTCATATGTATTTTTCCATGAAATTTTTCTTCCCAAATATCATTTCTAATATGATTAGTTTATGCATATACCATTGCATAAATTTTCAAATACTACCAAACATTATAAATAACAATAATAAGTTATCTCAGGTTGTCTTAGGTTTCCAAGCAATACAAATTGCATCAACATCAATGTATCATTTTATTTAGTTTAGTACTTTTTAGGGAATCACATTGATCGTTGTAATAAAATTAAGAGGATTCATTTCACATGATTTATTTTTAAGAGTCATTAATTTTCTAGAACAAAATGATGATGATTATTATTATTATTATTATTGATGATTTCTATCAAATTAGCCATTTTATACTAGTAAGCTAAATTTTTTGGAGGGCATATGTTGCAACATATTATTAGTTTTCACTCAATTATTTTTACAATTGTTTAAACACCTACCACAAAAATTGATGTTCGAACTACTTCATATGGAATTAAATAGGTTTTTGTAAGAAAAGGAAAAAAGTATATTTGTTATGGTTATCCAAACACAACATTAGTGGTGTTATCTCTTTTTCTAAAAAATAGATTCATTAAATACTAAGTGTTTTTTAATTAATATCATTATTATTGATGAATATTGTAGTTATTTTGATATGTTTTTTTTCAAAGAGTGTAATATCATCTCTAAAGAAACCAATTTGAAATTGTATTCATATTAAATAAATAAGGATGCTTTGTTAATGAGGATATTACAATATGTGTTTGGATATTGTTAATATACGAGTGAGTGGATGCCATCATAATTTGAAAAGGATAATTTCGTTCTACTATTGCATGGAACATGTAATTGAGAAAGTTCATGGAACAACCCATTTCTATGTAATGTTAGTGTATTTAATAATAGATTAATTCAAGGAAATGTGTTTTAAGATGAAAGGACTTAGGAATAGTAATTTTTTAATAGTTCATAAGATATCCAATGGGGGGAAATGAAGGCTCTATGATTAATTAATTCAAGTAATGAATTTTCAGTGGTTATAAAAATATTACTTAGTCCAAGAATATGTGTATGAGACAATTCTAAACATTGGTACGTCTATGTATGTTTCATTGATGAATATATATGAGGCATATCATTGTAATTGAAATATGAATATGAGATATTAAAACTATGTATCAGTCATTATGGACATGCGTATGAGTCATCCAAACATCGTACGAGTGATTTTTAATATGTGTGTGAGTCATTAAAGCTATGTATTTGTGATTCCAGCTATGTACATGTCATTTTATGACTATATAAAAGTCATTAAAATATTTTATGAGCCATGTGCACACTCTATCTAAGTTATTTACTTAGTGAAATTTTAAGATCATTGTGATTAAATAAATTGAGATATTCAGAATTAATATTTTAGATAAATAGGAAAGTAAAACTAGACAATGATAAAGACCTATGCTTCATGGGTTTTAAAATAATGATCATTCAAATGGACTATGAATAAAGGAAATATAATGAATCAAGATAATGACTGAGATGATTTCAACATCCAAAAGGAATTTTGGAATCACACTGCAAGTGTCCATGAACACATAGATAAATATTTAAAATATTTAAAGATTCAGATTTTGTGGACACTAAATTAATGAAATATTATGAGTCATAAGGAATATTTTATGGATATATTTACCATTATTTAACAAAATTTCAAATTATGAGAATATTAACTGTTTTTCAGGATTGTGGAATTTTAAAATGAAATATGAATTTTTTTACTATTTATTGAATATAAAATGAGATTGAGGAGTAGAATTTGATTATGCGTCAATAATTATATTACATGAAGAAATGAATTCATCTAAAATAAGTTAAACTTGAAACTGCATTCAAAATAGAACACATGTTGGTATCAATGGTAAATTAGGAGGCCTACGATATAACTATTTTGAAAAACGTGATAATGTGATGTTTACCAAATTAGACTGGGAGGATGATCGGGTTTGACATGTTCAACACCTTGGTGACTGAGCATTCAATTTCATACTCAAGACTTCATCAATGTTTCCATTCACTAAAAATGTGAGGTAGTTAATATGGGTGAAAGTATTGAGCTATGTGAGATGAAAGGAACCTGTGAGAAGCTAGGAACTATACGATGTAATATAAAGACCCTCTAGTGAGATGCGGGAGAACATGATGTGATGTCATATAATCATGGTAGGATAATATTTCTTGTATCCACTTGAATTTTTAGTGAAAAATATCGAAGGGTGGTGTGTCAAAATAATCATGAAAATGATTAGGATTTAAAGACCAAACCATTTACTAATCCTTAGGTTACAATGAATTTTATTTTTTACACCATTCAGGTTATTCTGAAAGACACAAGTGTGGATGAAGACATTAAACTATGTAATAGGAAGAAATAAATAATAAAAATTAATAATAATAGATAATGGATTCACGCCTAGTGATTAATTGAACTTGTGAATCTCAATGGGTATCATAACTCACCAGGTATCCTTTCATTGGATCTACCATTCTAACCATGTTGTTTTTATGAGATTCATATGAAGTATAAATTAGAAGAAAATTTAGTAGTGTCCAAGATAGAAAACTCAATCTCCATCCCATTAAATATTTAAATAGATGTTTTTATAAAAATATTAATGATTGGGAAGAATGTAGATGTAAATAAGTAAAAATAAAATGTTATGGATTGAAAGGACCAACGCCAAATTGAGATATTTCAAAGTTATAATTATACATATATGATATTTATTGACAATGAAACTTTTAAAGAAGAATGTTAATCTTGTGGAGAGTATATGGAAGATGATTCCATCAATGTAGTTGAGAAAATTAAATATATTTAAAATAAAAAATGCATATTTTTCATAGAGTAGTGGAATAACTAAAAAATGGTGCCTCAGATCAGAAATATAAAACCAAGATTAATTCTGGAATGTGGGGTTTAACCTAGTAGAATCATATGCTTGGTTCATTCTCAACATCTAGTTAAGGCAGTCACTGGCAGTGTGTTTAATTAAATTAAATAATTAAATATATTAATTTTATTTTAAATGACCCTTATATACGCCCATATATAAATACCTAATTATTAAAAATATCCTAGTTTAGCTACATAAAACCTTGGTTAATTAAGTTTCTCTAATAAAATTTTTCATTATCGGATCACATGAGATAATGATGAATGATCATACTAAGGTATATTGAGAGGTACCGAACACAACATGACTTCTACTTCACTAATGAATTAATTCTTCACCAATAATAGATCCAAATAAAGGTACGGCTCAAATGTTTTTGATTTTTTTATTAAAATATTGAGCATTGATTAATTATCTACTTCTTGTTTTGTGACTAATTTGATCCTTCACATGAGTCCTGCTATCTATTTTTATTTTTGATATGTTAATCCCCTATTTTCACATGATATATTTACATTTATGTGATACATGGACAAGAAAACATGGAAAATGATGGCATCACCTTGTTCTTGTGATTTTACACTCTTCGTTCATCACATTCATCACCAATGGATTGGGGTTGTGTTCAACATTTCTACGGAAGGTTCATGGGTGATTGAACCCCTAGAATCATTTTAGTAGCATGAGAAATGAATATTTTAGCATTTAGATAATAGATCATGATGATTCCACAGATACAGGTGATGGATAAATGAATTGTATGATGGATTCTATTCTTCTGGTCATGGTAGGGGCGTGTCATGACAGTAGATCCCCATGCAAATTCTGATTTTTGGAATCCTACCATGAAAAAAGAAATTGGGTGTGAAAGACCTGAGATCCACACAAATCAGTGAGATTAAAGGTACAATCATGTGAGTTTGGAAAAAGAAATAAAATATATGAAATCATTATGAATAACCTAAATTTCAATAGAAAACCTAACTATAAGGAATGCAGTCCAACAGAAAATTTTGTGTATCCCACTCTAGAAGTGGTGCTAATATTTCATGTAGATCTAATGATCAATTAACGTGTTGCTAGTAAAATGACCCAGGATTGATGTACATGGATATTACTTTATTTTTTCGGAATACATAATAAATTACATAAAGAAACACCCAAAGATAGTATTAGTTTAATGCCTTTGGAAACATGGGAAAAAAACTAATAGTATATCAAAATATCTTCAATTTTATCCACAAATATAGCCCACTTTATTACACCTACCTGGTACCATTCTTTGTAACATGGTTAATAGAGAACACATGTAAAGGGTGACCATCGATGCCTAGTAAGGGTAAATAAATAGAATTTCAAGAAAAACATGAGTATTAGAATGTAAAAACATGAATGTGAAACTAAAAATCTTACCATGGATAACATATATCATTTTCATGAGTCGTGGAATAAAACCTAGTATTTTATAATACATTAATCATAAAATAGCATGATCCATGCGAAAATAGAATAGGCATAAAAATAGAATTGTAGAAAACATATAATAAAAGAGAATAATTTAAATTTTAGTCAAGGTTCATTTACAATACCATTATAGTGGATAAAGATTATTACTAACTGATGCTCAATCTCCATTCAAGCCACATATTACATAACCAAGATTGTTTCCTGTTTCATCCCTATATTACTAAACTGACATCACTTCCTGTTCTAGCCCTGTATTAGTGAACCATGATCAATTGTTGTTCCAACCCTGTATATCTCATGAGATATAAATATTTTCACAATTTATTGGATGGATATATTGGTCCCACCCATCACATAATTAAAACCATATATATGCATCTTATAAGAACATAAATCAACCATCTTATCATAACCCATGAAAATAAATTGATTTCTAAAACATCATTCAATCTTAACATAACCCATTGAAAAGAAATGGATTTCATTGTTATCATTCCATCATAATCATAAAACTACCATTTGAAAAAATATGGATGCTATCATTGAAAAATATTCCCATTAAAATATAATTAACATAAAAAAAGGTTATTGTAGTTGGAAAATAATTTTGAGATATCACCTGAAAATAATTTTTGAGGAAATATCCTTTCTTATTTGAATACATTTCATTTTCTAAAAACTCATTCAAAATTTATAAGAAAACATTTTCATTCCAAATAAACTTTTTAAGTTTCATGTAAATCCTCGAGGCATTAAGGCTTCCTGGAAGTGTAAAAAAATTCATTCCGTATATGTTTAAAGGTATTTGTCACATACTTTTGATAAAAAATATAAAAATTAACTCAATAGGGAAATGAGAAAATATTACTTTAAAATTGTATATTAAAAATTATCACATGTAAAAAAATGATTATAAAATTTTATAGGATAATAGTAAAACAATTTTTTAAAATTTTTTTAGAAAACATGGACATGGATGTTATATATTCCATAATATAGGCTTAAAATGAAACAATCCCAAATATTGAAGAGATTGTGAAATAAATATTCATCACTTTATAATCAGTAAAATTGAATACATTATGAAATAAAGAAAATTATAAGGATATGAAAATACCATAATATCTTGTATAAGTCACATAAAATAAATTTCTTGGTAGTCTATACACCACATATAATAAACAAGTAGTCTATAAGGCATGTGTCCCACAGAAATTATAGTGAGACAGAAATCCCTTACTAATTGATTAACATTATAATAGTGAACCCCATGAAATCAATTAAATATTTTTATATAATTAAATAAATTAAATTAATGATATAAAATGTCATAGGATAGTATTACAACACAAATGAATCAAGTGGTTCATAATGCATGTATCTCACTAAAATAGAAAGTGAGATGAAATTAAATTACCTTAATTCTAGTTTCATTCATACGTATTTGAATCTCATGTATAATGGTTTAAATAATGTTATTAACATATTATAGATCAGTATTTATATTTATTTTATGATCATATTATCACCTATTTGTTAATAACATTTCATTATTACTTCTCCTTCTGTTGTTAATTACTTCATTTTCCTATGCATATTTCATTGCATAAGATCCAGTTCATGCTCATAGGATATAGTTCTGTCACATAAATAATTATATTAAGGTATTCGATCAAATATTTATGATATATATACATTTATATAATCATTACTTAATGTTTATATTGTAAAATGAATTGTATCGCGTCATGGAGACGATAAACCATACATAAGCATGAGTGACAATATCATTCCCTTAATTGTGACAATGTAAGGAAGTGGATGATATTTATATTGTTCTAGAATCAATATCATGTTATAGTCATCATATATAATCATTATTTCAATCATTATAACCATAGAATTGAAGTGGTGATGAAAAACACATTACAGCACAGCATGGAGACAATAGGTTGTTCATACACACATGTGGTGATTTCATTTTTCATTGGATGTATAAAAGATGGAATATGGTTGTTCCATTATCATATTAAAATATCATAATATATTTGATACAAGATTTATTACTCAATAATGTAAAAAAAAGTAATATTAAGTATCAGAAGAAATACTCTTTAGATAGTCGGTATAAGAGATTATCTCTTCTTCGACGAGCATCCTCTAGATCTTCTCATAAGGACTCTAGAGTTGGTCTTTTGAGAAAAAAATTAACCTACAAAATATGGTGAGTGCAATTTATCAGGTAAATTAACAGGTTTTCTCTAATATTGAAATGTTAATTCTTTGTGAAGTAGATAGGGAGGATGTTCCCTTTTATAGTTGAGGTGAGGGGAACTTTTAGAATACCCAAAAATATTAATTTTAAATAAACTAATATCATTCCAAATACTAAAAAATGTAAAGTATTAAAATGAGATGATATAAGTTTTAAATATCATCAACCAATATATTTTATAAAAGTTTTGGTATTAACTGACACTTTATCATTTTGATTAACACTTAGTTAATGTATTTTAATTTTAACTATGGTACCATCTTTTTAAATATTATATAGTTTATTTTTTTATTTTTTTTATGCCAACTATACCATAAGTGAACAACTAATAAAATTTAAGGCCTCATAATATTTATTTTTAAAATTATTTTTAAATAATTTAATAAATCATTTTTAGGATAAAATATCAATTGTATCAATGTTGAAGCAATTCATTTCATTGATTCTGAAAAATATAAATAGAAGAAGATAAATTCAAAACAGATATTTAATTATATCCCCGAGGGGAAATGGAAATATATAAAAGTATATTTTAACATTATTTATATAAGGCCCCAGCCTTAAGCCTTACTTAATATTGAATTAAATGAATAATTCACATTGAGGATCTTTTCAGGTTTAGAGTTTTAGATAATTAGAACATAACTATTACATCTTAAAAGATTACAAAGTAGACACTTCTACTAAGTCTCCATAAATTAAAAACTCTTAAAAAGAAAGATGTCTAGATTCCATGTTTTAGATAGCATGAAATTCCCTTAAACTCATCCTTGACCTTATTCCACTTTAAGTCCTGTGAAAAACATTTCGAAAAACTTGGGGTGAGCATAAAAAGCTCAGTAAGGGATACAAAAATAATGAAAACTGTTAGTTTTTCAAACATCAAGTAAACCATGTATACTATATCAAAGTAATACCTTCACCTTCATGAAGTAGTAAAAAAAAATCTTCACTGAATAAAGTATCATTACTTACCTTTTTGTAACCAAAGGATTACCATAAAACCCATATAAAGAACACATAGAATATATAAAGGTAACTTGGGACATAAACATACTTAAGTGGAATAACCATACAGTTGACTTCCACACATATCACTTAATGGAATAGCCATACGGCCAATTTCCATACATACTTAATGGAATAGCCATACGGCCGACTTCCATACCCAATGAATTGGAGGTTATAACGTAACCACCCGTCCGGGTATTCACGGCACCACCCGTCATATGGTTTATAACGTAACCACCCGTTAAAATGTCCAAGTACCAGTATAAAATCATAAAACATAAAACCAATATAAAGGAATGATAACATTTCCACATTTCAATCACAATATATCATAAATATATTGACATAATAGAATCCTTTTTCAAAACCATTTTCAATACCAAAATACATAAAAGAGTATATGGTATTTATTTTATTCTAAAAACATTACGGCTTGTTGAGAAAGCCATAGATCAAATAATACTCGCGGCGGCGGAAAAGGTCGTTGTCACCGCGTACGTTAAAAAAACATTCCTTTTTTGTCGTTTAGTAAAACGCTTTGTAGAAAAAGATTCCTTTTGTATAAAAGTAAAAGTCAAAGGATTTTATACACCGTATAAAAGAAAGTTGTGTATAAAACGAAATATGCCTCAATGAAAGGAGATTGAGACGAAGTCCCTTACCATGGGTCCGACTTGACTCGATCGTTCTTTAACGTCCTGAATAATAAACTTGAGTTAATTTATAATTGATTAAGAACCTTTTTAAAGTTTATTATTCCTTTTATATCACTTACAAACATGTTATTAACATTATGTAACCATTTAAGTTAATAATGTTTGTTTTGTCAATATTTGGTTCTTAAGTCGAAAGTGAACTTCTTACAATTACATGTTGTTCGTGTGGTCCAACATTCTTTATATCCAGAATGAAATTCCTGATTTGGATATCATATATATCATATATATCCAGCATATACATGTATTTATAATATTACATAATCATTTAGAGGTAAGAAATGAAATGCACCGTTCATGGAGACGGTAAGCCGTACGTACGCATGAACGCTACTTTCATTTCTTTGTCATATTAATGGAATTAAAACTAAATGAGAGGTATGTATATTTTAATTCCAGAATTATATTCATCATTTAGATATATCATTAATTATATATATCCATTATATACATGTACTTTTAATAGTACATTACATTTGGGGATAAGAAATGAAATGCACCGTTCATGGAGACGGTAAGCCGTACGTACGCATGAACGCTACTTTCATTTCTATCTCATACTTTAATGGAAAGAAATAATAATGATATAGAGGTATATTATAATTCCAGTATAACATCATATATAATAACTTTAAATCCATCCTTTACACGTCCCACATATGGCATTAATGAATCACATAACTTTTAGGGGGCGGTAGTCCGCAATTCCTTAAATGAAGATATCGTGTTTACCCATAATGGAAACAATAAAGGTATGCCAAAAATGAAAAATACAGAAGCTTAAAGAAAACATAAACATATTATATATCATATATAAAAATAGTGACATCATAATGGCCACCCTTGAAGGTGTTAAATGAGTATTGAACAATCATCGTTTCAGGAGGCAGAATTTCGTCATCCACAGAGACCGTATGTTCTTTAACCATTTGATGTAGTTGTGTGAGAGTGTAGCTCAAATAAATATTATAAAAACATCCTAGTATATTTAAGATACTTGTGTTTTTACAAAAGAAGTAAATAAAAAGATTTTAGAGGGTTGGAGAAGCAAAATAAAACAAATGAACAAGAGAGAATGAATTACCTTTAAAAGTGTAACTCCCTTTTGATTTGAGCCTAAAGGCTTCCTTTGAAAGGATTCTGCCCAAAGGGAATCCTCTAGGATTAGGAGAGGGATGTGGATAGAGTAATTGGGCAGGGGTTGGCCGAGCCAAAGGCTTGAGAAGTGTGTGAAATGAGGTAGAGGTGGGGGCCTTTTATAAGAGGAGAGGAGGGGCACTATTGGAAAGTAAAGAAATATTACTTTATTTGAAAATGTGTTTCGGTTTTAAAAGGTCCCACAATGATATAATTCGTGGATAAGGTTATAAGGGTTCGAAATCCACTCATCCAATTGGTTTTGGACATGTGTAGTTCATAGATTTTACATTATCTTTCCATTTTATTTAAATCGTCAAATAATGATGTCATCGCTGCATCATTATTATGTCATAAATAATTTAATTTATTTAATGTCTAAAAATTATAAAAAAATACTATGATGTAGGAAATAGTTTTATCTTTCCAATTACTATTTATAATCAAAATTTGGACTTGTATAACCCCACGTAAAAAATATTTTAGTAAAACAATTTATGTTAGTGTCATTTTCACTTTAATATTAAATAAAAATATATTAATGTCATTTTCCAACTAAAGTGGCTCCATGGGGTCCCCAAGTTGGCCCATGGCTTGTCTTGGTCGGCCATGACTCACCCAATAGGTGTAGGACAAGTGTCATGGTGTTTTCACATTCTAATAATACCATTTTTACCTTAAACTACACTAATTACCTCTAATCGCGATTAAGAACTTAATAAGTAACTATTCACCAAAAAATTATTATAATCTCATTGAACCACATTTTACTTCTTAATGACAACCATGTATGTCGGATTTTCAAAATTCAATACACATTAGTGGTAAACTTTCATTTAACTGAAAAATCAGTTTGCTTGATTACCACTTAGTGGTTTCACTATTCATCAAAAATTGAAGTTTTTCAGAAAATTACCAAAAATTCACCCTAAGCTATATTTGATATTACGAATTCAAAAATGAAGTCTATTTTACAAAATTCAAAACATATAAGTCAAATTAATTAATTTAATAATTAATTCCCGCTGTCATGACAAATAGCGTGTTTTTGTGAAACAATAAGTATCAAAAGATTGACACCAGTTTAAGTCCAATTTCAAAGTGAAATTGATTCCAATGACCACCATTGGATTAACTGGTAAAAATATTTTCTAATTTAACTTTAAAACCAATTAAAATAATAATCTAATCATATAAATAATTTAGATTGAAAAGAGGTTTTGAATTAAAATACAACATTTTACACTATTCATAAAAAAATGAACTTTATCAGAAAGGTACCAAAAATTTACACAAAGTAAATTTTGATGTCCCGATTCTAAAGAAGAGTTATATTTGGTCCAAAATAAAGTATAAGGGTGATCAAAACTATATTTAATAACGGTTCACCATTAAAAGGTGATAAGTGAACCTTTAGTGAAAATTAGAGTATATATGCCCTAAAATTGAACTCTTTCCGTATTTTAAGCCTTTATCTTTTATTGGGTAAATGTATAAACATTTAAAAACATATCTAATCATATTTTAGTTATTTCTATCCATTCCCGCCAGTACAACGGCTACTTGTTAACTAACATTTAAAATAATATTATTTTATTACTAGTATGCTACGTAAGTTTCAAAGAAACTCATCGTTGCGTATCGGGTATGCTATCGAACATAGCAACCCCTTTAAAATAAAATTAATATTTAATTCGTAAATATTAATAAATATGAAAATTATTTATTCTTTATTTACCTGGGATGTTACAATTTAACTAAAATTATATATTTTTTTGTTATTTTTAATATCATTAATTTGATTTATTTATTTATTAATTAATTATTCAGTATTGTTGTTAAATCCAATTGGGTAGTTATTTTTCCCATAATGTAAATATATTTATATGATGAATATAAATATATTATATTTAAAATGTATATTTATGTTTGAAAAAATGTATTAAAACCATATATTAAAATAGAATATTAATTAAATAACCTATACTGTGAACAACTTTACTTCTTTTTAACTACAATATTAAAATTGTCTTAGTCATACACTTGTGGATCCAAATTGTAATTAATTAAAACCTTTTAGAACCATTGACATGATATAAGTAAACAATAATGTTTATCTAATTTTTGGGTCATTTAATAGTTCTTATAATTTTAATTAAATTTATTAAATTTATTTTTTCTTCTTCTTTTTCAAGCCCTGGATCAACATTGTATAATTCATCAATGTAATTATTTATTTCCTAAAAATACCCTGATAAAAAAATTTATATTTCATATTGATATTAATATCTTAATTTATATTATGTATTACTCGATATTAAAAATGGTTTAGTTATTAAAAATATGAGATTGATATCATTATCTTTTTTTTAAAATAAAATATAATAAATGTATTACTCTCATCCAAGTGGCCTTAAAATGTTATAATTTAATCCAATGGGGTATAAATAAATTCATCCAATGAAATTATGATGAGTGTTAGAGGTATTTTCTTGTATTTATAAATTTTTTACACTACATTACCTGATTTACCTATTACCGTGTAAATAAAAAAAATAATTAAGATACTATTAATAATTCCCAAAAATAAAAAAACCATATTTACATAATTTTTACCCAATGATTCCAAATATTGGATCCATTTTTAAAATTTCAAATCACATAAAAGTAAATAATTTAAAATTAATCCCATTGACATGGTGATAAAAAAAATTTAAAGATAAAACATACAAACTATTGAAATGTTTTTATATCTAAATTTATTATAAAATAGATGCCAAATACCTAAGATATATTAATCGATATATTATTTAACATTTTATATTTATATATAATTCAAAAAAATAATTTAACACCTTAAATTATTTTGATGAAAATATTTTTTTATTATAATTTTGTATTACTTTACTATTCATCAAAACATGAAACTTATAAGAAATATACATAAAAATCAACCAAAGTATGTTTTTATATCCTAATTTAAAAGGATAGATTTATCTTTTCAAATATAATATATAAAATTTCCAAATTGGATTAAAAAATTGTTTCACCATTAAACGGTGAAAAAATGTCACTATTGAAAAATATAAGTTTTTATGAATGAAATTGGGTTGGTTCTTATCTTATTTCTATAATATCTATTTGATAAATATCAAATATATTTAATTGAATATATAAAATATATATTTAATTAATATAATTCAATAGTTATTATTTATTTAATTTATTAATGCATAACGACTTTGGGAGCATAAAAATAAAAAAAACTTCATTTATATTCAATGGGTCCATATTTTTTTAGTTAGTTTTTAACCAATGAATTCATCATATAAATATTATATTTTCCTAAGTTATTTAATTATATTTATAGTTAATAATTTACCTTCTATATTATATCTTATTATATTAAAAATAATATTTTAATAGTGTAATATTGCTTCTTAAAACTCAACCTTGCGTGTAATGCAAGATGTCAAAAGAACTCAGTGTTGTGAGTAAAAAAATCCTAACATATTGTTGTGTTTACAGAAATCTAATCTTGCTATTGGTTTTAGTGAAATGTATAATTTGTGTTGCATATAACAATATTCAAACATAGTGTTTTTTTCATAACAGAAGATATATGAAATATTGTGTGAAATGAACAATTTCACAATGATTAAATTAATTTGAAAAATAATATTCCACAACATCTCAGTGTGTCATAGCCTAACCCACATGTAATGTGACTCTCCTTGGGTGTCCAAGATATATTGTAGCAGGCACATGCCTAGGTCCCCATGCTGTCAGACACATTGTGTACTCTGGGAGTACATGTAAAGGGGCCAACACCCTGGTATGGCTAGGTACACTTCCATGTACATATACATGATCTGGATTACATGGCCATGATGAGGCACACAAAAGAGGGCCCCTAGTAGTTGAGATAAGTAGTGTATCACCAGTAAATTCCACGTATGATGACATGGATTCCAATATGTGTCCATATGATAACATGTACATGAAATGGGGTGGGAACACATTTTGTGTGTACCCCTTAAAAACTATATGTTCCTTCTAGAAACATATTCCTCTCATATATCTTACATTGGTACTCTGATTTTAGCATTCGAGTATCATATCATTATTTTTTTCTCTATAGAACATGATGGTGGAATTCGTTGTGGAATACCAGATATGAGGTGATATTTTTTGAATGATATTATTCTTTAGGTAATTCATGATTTCAGCATTTACTGAACATAGTCATTAGAGAGTTTTCTAGGTTAGAACTCCTCTATCACACTACGGTGTGTGTTCTAGATACTCTTTACATCGGTTACATTGGAATACCCCTACATTAAGAGTTGTTCCCCTGTCTATGGAGTGGTAACACCTTATATTTGAGCTCTAATGGTGTTTTGTTCCTCCATAGATGATGTGAGTCCCCTAGTTATAGAGTGTGGAAACAAGGAGCAGGCCCCTTCGCACATAATTTGGGGAGTTTTTGTTAGATGTTTGGCATTAGTGATATAATTTTGGAGGTGTAGATAGACTCATCGAATATGGAGATGGCTATGAGATGGATATCCCCTTTCTCCCTCATCTGTGTTTATTTAGGAGCATATATGAATAAGGATTTTATTTCCCTCTTACATTAGGTTGAGTTGACTACTTTTATCATATATATTTATTTCTCCCATTTTTGGGGCATCCTACTGGGTATGTATATACTCACCACTGCATGGGATTTTCCCTGCATGTGTCGTATCTTTTTTAAATGATGGATTGATTTGGGACGCCTTTGTTGGAGCTTAAGGATAAATTAGCGCATTGACTACGTACGGTGGTCGAGACATGGATATCAAGATATGGGCCTCATCAGTTTTATTTTATTACATTTTTTAGGTTAGTA
The DNA here is from genome assembly GCA_963277665.1 of Viscum album. Taxonomy (NCBI): domain Eukaryota; kingdom Viridiplantae; phylum Streptophyta; class Magnoliopsida; order Santalales; family Viscaceae; genus Viscum; species Viscum album. The sequence goes on from OY728129.1 coordinate 1,115,782,709, forward strand.
CTTAATTTCTGGTTTAGAGGTTATTTTCCCCCTTTCATTTTTTATGTTTTTATACTCTGTTGTAGTCTCATAGATGTTATTTCATTCATGTTTCTCCCTAAATGTTACTGGAATTTATATTCCTAGACACCAATGCATGGATATGGTTGGGTTATTTCATATAGTTATATCAGGAAAATGCCTCTCATTTTACTTAATCCTTCATAGTGCTTGTCGATATCCCCTAGCGTATTAGAGGATGGATTGGGACTGTGGAAACTGAACCATCCCCTTTACATGTAGACCGTGGTTAGTTAAGTTGTTAGAGAGTGGTATTATAGTAGTTCATTCCTTAGGATTGTGTTTATAGTTGACCCCTTATGAGGAATTGGTTGGGAATTTGGTAAATGATGTCGAAGTGTCTCTAGTATGGATTTCAGTCCAGATAACCATGTGTTGGTGCAATGACCTATATATCATTCCAACAGAACAAAAAATAGTTTTTTTGTTGAATCAAAATAAATATACATTGGTTGGAGGGAACAACGGTACATGCATCATATAGGTTTGAGTCTTGTGACTATCCTTCTTGAGTCATTTCCGTATATATATGCTCATATAGCCATGTTATGTCTTGAATTTTTTTCATATACCTCCATGAAGATAGACATAATGGTTACTGATTAGTGATCATGTCGTTGAAACAATGATTGATGAGGCATTATTTCAGGATCCATATAATAAGATGTATCCTCAAGGCCATTACAAAACATCACCCTCGCTTTCAAGTAGTAGACAGTACCAATAGATCAGGATAATTATGCATGCAGGATTAGTGCACTCGATTAGTTTTAGAGTCAGAGACTTCAAAGGCTTAATGATGCGATAGATCCCCAGATAGTAGGGGATTGACTAGAGACTGTGGTTTCAGAATTTATAATTTTATATACCTCGATAGATTAGATGGTTTTATTAATAAAGAGTCTTTTCCAAGGAGTAGTAGGGATCTTCTGCAGTCTGGTCACATAGACCCATGGAGAGACGCAGCTCTCATAGTTTGACTTCAAGCAGCTATTTTTTTAGGAGTATTACCTCTCATGGTTATTCTCATTTTAGATCTTGGATCTGCATGAGATGTAGTAGGGTAGAATGATGGTTGATGAGTATGATGTGAGGTTCACTGGCCTTACATGGCACTCCCTTGATATAGTACCTGAAGGATTCTTCTAGGGGAGGATGTTCGAGTAATGTCTTTGTAGATACATTCAAGCCAATGTAGTCTCCTTATACCTCCCACTTATGTTGGAGTACTAAATTGATCTCTATTGACTGAGATATTCCTAGAAAAAAAATTATCAAATGGATCTTGCAATGGGTATGATGTGTCTTAGTGATCTACATCTAGTAGATGGCATGAAACATAGAGGTCTCGAAAATAAGGAATTATCATTCTCAAAATAAGAAACATGGTTGTACTACATAGGGATCACATATTGTATCCAGTCATCATGGGGAGGGTTGATTCTATTCTGGTGATAGGAAAAGGTCACTTTTTTCATTATCGCCTAACCCATCTTGTTGAGTAGGATAGATAGAATGTTGATAGATCACCATGATAGAGGCAGTGTCAAAATCTGGGTTTTCCCAAATGAGGACAGGGTGACCCACAGAGAGTCGGTGTTGGAAGAGGAGTAGGTGCCACTTATTATGGAGGATTAGTTGGTGGAGGATGATGTTATAAGATGTAAACACCACCACAACCACCACTATCACATGGAGGCCCACGTACGCTCGTGGGGCTAGCAATATGGTCCATGGGTAGTTGCAGGCCATAGAAGGCTATAGACAGACTGCACATGATATGATATAAGGTATGATCTTTTTTTATTATACAATTTACTCGGTATTAGTACACACATGTTTGAATCACTGCTTCATATTATTATTCTTTCTGTGATATTTGGAGCTTCATGTTGAGAAATTTGACTATCATAATTTTCTAGAGGTTCTGTTTGGGTGTAATTTTTTGATATTAGTTATCTTCTTATAGTGTGGGCTATCTATTAATGAGGATAGTTTCTCATGGGGCCTTCTGATCACCAGGATAAAACATTATTATTTCCTATTGGTTTTGTATTTGTATTCAATTGGTTGGTCAAATTTTTATTGTCATCACAGATGAGTCAGATGTCTACAGACAGATTGGACAAGATTTCTCTTTGTGGGTAAAAGATAACGAGTGGCTAAGAGACTAGGATTTGTGTGTAGGAAGCTCGATCACATCACCCATCAGTTAGAAGGTTTATACACTGTCATAATAGGCTATTCAAGCATATAGACTCTTTTGGTAGTGGATGAACCTAATGACATCTTCTCTATGTATTTCATAGGACTACCTATAAGCTATGAGATGAATTTATGTATTTAATTACACCTCATGAACATTCCTATATATTAATTGGAATATTGGATGATCCCTATCAGGGTTTAGGATCTGATGTTGCCATTAGGGGACCATTTAGAGAAGGTATTAATCAGATGCAGTGTGTCCCCTTTGGTAGCTCGAGTTTTTTTCCTAGAAAAGGATGACAAGATCTTGATGATTTGTGTTAATAATCATCACCTAATCTAGGTAATGATAATAAAAATGACACATTTCCTAGCACTAAAAACCTATTTAAAAATTTTATAGTCGTGAGTTGGTTCTTAATATTTGATCTTAGGTCTAACTACCATCATTTGAGGGTTCACGAAGCTGATATTCCAAAGAAAAACTTATGTTGTTCTTATGGAGACTATGAGTCCTTAGTGATACCTTTCAATGCATTGAATTCTCTTACTATGTTTATGGGTTCTAAAAACTTTATATTTCATCCATACATGTACTAGTTTCTGGTTTTCTTCATCGATGACATACTAATTTACATTGCATTAGAGGAGGAGCATGTCAAGCATCCATGGATTGTCATAGACTTACTTGAGGAGTACCATATTTATAATAAACTCTGGATGTTCAGTTTTTGGGTTTTTGAGTTATTTTTGGGAATTTCCTTTTTAGTGAATTTTATATATAGACCGAGAGAAGTTTGATACAATTATTTCAGGAGAGACACCCAATAGAAAATCATAGGTGCAATGTTTTCTTTGCTTGGTAGGCTATTACATGAGGATTGGGCCAGAAATATAGAGAGTGGAAATACATTTTACCATACTGAAGTGGAAAATGTATCCATTTATCTAAATGGATTTTTGTTAGAGAGCCTCCGAGTAGCTAAGAAAAAGGTTGACCAGTTATCATATGTTGAGACTATTAGAAGAGGGTGTAGAGTATGTAGTGTCTTGTGATACCTCAGGATTTGGGCAAAGCTGTGTATTGGTATAAAGGAAGGTCGTGATCATATATAGATCAAGATAGTTGAAACCCCATGAGTAAAACTAAAGGAATCATAAATTAGAGTTGGTGGAAAAAGTTTTCTATATGATGATGTGGATGTAATATCTTTTTTGTGATCATTTTGTTTCTTTACTCAGACCAGCATAGTCTCTAGTATATATTAAATCAGAAACATATTATCCTTATTAAAAGTTTTTAGATAATGTTTTTATAGGATTATAATTTTAACACAATCTATAATACTAGAAAGGGAAACATCATGGAAGATTTACTTAGTGAAAAGTCCCATCCTATATTGGTAGATGATGTTTCTAAGTGGTTGAATTTCTTTATAGTTCACCCAAGTGGAAGAGAGGGGTGAATATATTCTTTAGTTGATGGTGTTAACTCCCCGAATTCATCAGCATATGAGGTAGGATCATTTGGGATACATTTAATGTGAGTTTTTTCAGGATCATATATCCTTATGGGATGCACCATACATATTCTACGATGGAGGGGAACATGTCATACATTTTTGAGTATGAATGATAGGTCTAGTCACAATGCGATAGGAGGGGATGAGAGAGTTTTACACTTGTACATTTTCTATAAATATTGAACTGGAGAAGATGTATAATGACATTTAGTAGCAGTATTAGTGGGATAGAATGTAGTGGAGGGTTATCAAATTTGTCTCTTGGGGTATCACATGTAAGCAGGTGGATGTTGAGAACTAGGATCCCAAAGGTTTAAAATAGACTCTTGAGATCTTGGATTGGACATAGGTTGACATATCCATGGTATTTGTGGTAGAGATTCTGTGGACATTGAGGGGCCATGAAACTATCTGGGTATAACCATATTGAGAGTGAGAGATCTAGAAGCATGTCTAGTATCTCCACAATTTTATTTAGATTGTTCTTATTTTTGTGAAAAAATATGAAGTATAGGATAATTAAATGACTCTTTTTTCTAATGTAACACTTTTGTATATATTATGGAATACTTCCAGTTCTAGGCACTATGTCTATCTGACATTCTAAGGCTAAATATTTATACTATAAAATTATGAAATATATTTAATATCATGCGCACATAGTTTTCCTGTAATAGTGTATTAAATAATTAACTGATTATTATATTATAAATCTAAGACCACGATTGATTATAAAATGAGGGACATACCCTAGGATTTTCATGATGTTTGTCGGAATTGGATGCCCAATTGTGGAAGTTTTTGGTGGGTTGTTTATTTAAAATATTTCATTAAATTTATTTTTTATATTTTAAATTCCCATGACCTAATACACTATATAAAAAATCATTATATACATTATCCATGGTTAGTTATATAAACCATGGGAGAATTATGAGGATCTTTGAGGGTTCTTTATTTAGAGATCGCAATTGAGGATAATTGGTGATAAGAACGAGGTTGATTAAGAGGAAGTGAATGTAGTGATACTTATCTTTGTTGGATATTGAATTATTCATGGATGATAAATACAAATTGATTTAGGGATCATCAATTTTGGATATCAAACTTTTGATTAAAATAATGATCATTTATTAATTATCTACTTATTATTATGAAATTTATATTCTCCTTCACAGGAGCCCTTATATCTTTTTATATTATTGATATGTAAATCCATTTGTTTCACTTTATATCATCCCATATATGTGATTGTTTGCTAAGAAAACTTGTCCAATGTTGGTATCAATTTTTTCTTCTGATTTTCCCACCTCTGTTGATCAAGTTATTCATTTTTTTCCAATGGGTTCATGGTATGACAGGGTTGGGGTGGGTTCAATTGTGATCGAACCCACAATTTTTTTCATAGAATAGAGTATGAATGTTTTCTCAATTAGTGAATGGATCAGGGTAATTAATGGGATTTGAGTGATTGATACAAATAATATATTCCATATACTACATCCACTATCCATGTAAGTAGCATGGAATGAAAGGAGATCCCCATGGGAATTCTGGTGGCCAGAATCTAGCCACTAAAAAATAGCTTAGGTGGGAATGACCCTGTATCGACATCCCCTAATGATATTCTAAGAAAAATCAAGTTTTATTGGAAGTATAAATGATGGATTATAAATACACATCAAGAACTAGGGTTTCTACAAAAAACCCAACCGTATGATATGTAGTCCAAGTATAAACTCTATGTATCCCCCTATAGTTACATCACAACTGTTAAGGGAAGTGTTAATGTAACTATACCTACTCAACGACCATGATCCACTGTTGAATTTTATATGGATACAAAGTGAATTATAAAAATTAGTTTCCTTATAAATGGTATGTTAGAGACTATGTGTAACACTCGAGTTATAATAGAGATGAAAAAAAGAACACACATATGTATCATTCTTTAGAAAAATAAGGTCCAATATGAAAAATAATAGCACCACTATGATAGATGTTCATATTACAAAAATATAAATAATAAATTACATACTCTATGCAAGAAAGAAAACAAATCTGGGTAAGCAATCCAAGGAGTCCAACCTTTCTAAACTAGTTGGTGGTGATTAAATTTGTCACATAGATTTACCACCGTCCACTCTTGGATGGACTCACACATGCTCCCGACCTAAGGATACGACATCAGATTAAAGAGAATAGAAAATTTCTTATTGTACCATAATTTTTATAAAAAATTTGTCATGGAAAAGATGTATATAAAACAGAAACCATGATAGATGCTAAGAAAACCTAGGTCAAGTTCCCCACTGAAGAATCCATCATATATCTACCAGATGTGATGTCCAGTTATAACATAATGGTCCATGGAATTATAGGGAACCAAAAGAAAGGCATGGTTCATGGTTGTATTCTATCAGTCAAGATCTGATCGTGAGATGACCATAGGCCTTCTATTATACTCTATTGAAAAAAACTATCGTTAAGGTTAAAATTGGACGAAGACAAAAATCCAAAAATCTGATGGAAAAAATAGAATGTATGTGGTAATGATGGAATGTCAAGGAGTGTTAGTAGGTGAGAGTATAACCCCACAAGTGATGGAGATGTGGATGGACAGGATGAAATATCTGGTTTACATAATCATGAATCCATAGATGGAGTGTAAATCATGTGGTACCACATTTGAGCATCGATGAAAACATAGATTTATACAGCACAAAAAAAGCACAACTGGGAGCCAAGACTACTACTGGAGGGTCTTTAACAAAGATTCTAATAAGGGAAATCAACAATAGCCATTTTCACTACAAGAAGATGAAAATATAACAACCACATACATAGTTTCATGTACCCATGAAAATAATATAAAATACATGTAAAAATTTTAATTGAAATATACCAAAGGCATTTAATGAAAAATTTAACAAATCACCACCTTACAGTTTAAACGGTTCAAGGTAAAATATGGTGATATTGAAACTACTACTATTGAACTGGGGAATGGTTCTTATTATTTAAATAGTTGTTAAATTTAGAAATAGGAACATCCATAGTCAAAGTATTTACCAGATCATCCCATGTGTTTTTATTAGTGACAACCACAGTCTTAGATTCAATAAAATCCAAAAAAAGTGAAGTCAAATGTTTATATGATTTGATATACCATTTAAAACATAATTTTTACACAAATTTATAATAAACTGATTATCACATTGTAAAATGATAACAGAAGAAAATAAAGGAAACCTGTGAATAATATATTTCAACAAAATATCATCCTTAATGCATTCAGTCAAGGATATATTTGTAGCCTCTATGGTGGATAAAGAAACTACAAATTTCATGTTACATTTGTTGGAAATAAAACTACCATAGTCATGAAAAAAACTATTAATTGATTTTCAAGTGTCTACATTAGTAGGATAGTCAGAGTCTATAAATCCTACAAATTCCTCATCAAAACTATAATCTTTCCCAAAACTAATTCAGACACCAAAAACATTGAGACATACATGAAAATCCATTTTAGAGCATGATAGTGTGCTTTCCTAGGTTTTTCCATTAACATACACATAGTACCCAAAATAAAAAATCATCTAGTATTGAACAAATAATTCAATACACATGACTCCCAACAACATTATCTTAGTGGATATTTCTCATGAAATCAATCTCAGATTCATTGAAAGGGGATTGGTTTATGGAAAAAACAAACAGTTTATCCAAAGGAATTATTACTGGTATAATGTGATCAAACAAATACCATTTTAAAACTATTTTTACATAAGCATGCTGAAATATATAAATATTTTTATTTTCTATGCCTAATGATTTCTATTCCAAGGATCCATTTTTCCTTTTCTATGTCTGACATTTCAAAGGAAAAATTAAATTGGGGTTTCATATGGAAAATTAATTACATGATCTAACAAATAACTATCAAGTAAGAAACATATAAAATCATGTAAACAATGTCAAAGTTAATATGGTTGTAATCAACAAATTAATCACATATTATTTTATTGAAACAATTTTTAGTAATAAATCAATAAAAACATTTGTACCATTTCCCCGAGGGCTACTTCAAACAGTACAAAGACTTTTATACTAGGAAAACTTTATACAATTTAAAATTCGTTAAAAACATTCATCAGGTAACATATAAATGGTTTTATCTAATTTACCATGAAAAAAGATGTTATAACATCTATCTATTCTATATCGAAATCATACCTAGTAAAAAACCAACTAAAACATGAATAGATGAATTTTTAACAATAGGGGAAAGAAATATCTCCATAGTCCAATACCTCGTAATGGGTGTATCCCTCAGTGACTAATTATAATTTGAATTGGGTTTTTAATTTCCTTGTGTTATCCTCTTTCATCTTGATGGACCATCTGCGACTTATTTCCTTTTCATTTTTATGATTAGATACAATTGTCTGGGATTTATTCTTCAAAGGGGAATTCATCTCATCGTTCATTGAATCTAACATATATCATCATTCATTTGATTTTAAAACATTATTAAATATGTTCGGTTCATTATTACACATTTCGTAAGAAACACTAAAATCATATGCATCCATATCAACATGACTAAACTGAGGAGGGCGTCAAATTATCCTTCCCTCTCGGTCACGGGTCCATTGGAATCCCCTAAGGTCACCGTAAATTTTCATCAGTTTCAGAACCAGAATTAGATTCTAATTAACCCTATGGTTATGATGGGTAAGTATAAGGGGTAGGATCGGGTTCTGAGGTGTCCTGGTATTCAAGACCAACTTCATCAATAAAAGGATGGGGTGCATTGTCATCTTCATACTCAACAGTCATTAATTTTCAAAGAACTGACTCGCAGAGAAAAAAAACATGATTGATAAGACACTTTTGATATCATGGATTGTCTACCCAAGATTTATATCAGTTAACACCAACTGGATAACCAACAAATTGACACTTGAGAACCCTAGGTTCCGGCTTATCATTCATAGAATTTACATAAGCTATGGATCGAAAAACCCTAGGAAGATCAAGACATGGAGGCATTCTTATCTAGAGTTCTTCTAGTGTATTGAAATCATTATTTGAGGATAAGAATCAATTATTTAGGTACAAGACTATAGTAATATCCTCATCCTAAAAGAACTTAGGAAGTTAGAAATATGAATGCCTAAACCTAACCCTATATAAGATTGTCATATTCATTCTCTAATCTAACCCATTATATTGTGGGATTTCCACAACATATCTATACCACTGAAATCATTAAGAGCAACAAAAGTCAATGAAATCAGTGGAAATAAACTTGAAACCATTATCATCTCTATGAGTGTTTAACTTCATACCAGACTATGTTTCTACACTATCCTTAGAGTTCTTAATGGTTTTAAATGTATAAAATTTGTGTTTCATTATATATATCCAATCATTTTGGGATTACTCAGCAATAATAATCACAATGTCATAGTCTTCACCATGATAGGTAGTCCAAGAGGGGGCCCAAAGGACAAATTTTAGACAAAATAATCTATTTCTATCTTTTTAGGATGACTTACTAAAACTAACCTATTTAGATTTTTCATAAACATAATCCTCATATAAAGTAAGTCTATTAGGTTTAGCTTCAGTTGACCGACCAGGTTTTCAAATTTCATCATATCCTTTGGCACAAACATTCCCTAAACATCTATGTCAAAAGGAGGTATTATCTAGGGATTGAAAATTTAAAAACATTACTTTCTATGTGAGTCCTACCTTCTAAATTATATATCCCAAAATATGGTTTCCATTCACAACAAAAAATAGATACATAGGTGATTCAAAGACAATAAGAACGATACTTGAATGGGTAACCCTTATAGTCTATAAAACAAAGGGAAATAATGTCTCTATTATGTTTGGGGTACCACCTATCCTATTCAATAGTTTTTACTATCCAATAATGAAGTTATAAAGAAACAAAACATGTACCCATATTTCAGAAACTCTTATTATTCCTTTGTTGGCATTAACTGACTCATCCTCTCTTACCATAGTGAATGGATTGTTATTCAGAAACATATGGAATGAACATCCTGAATCAAGGATCCATTCCATATAGGTAGGGTAATCGCTAACTTTCAACACATAGGCTATGTCAATTCCTTTTTCAATTAACAATAAATTAGAAATATTATATTCATTATAGACATTTTTTCTATTAAAAAAATTATATTTCATGTTACCAGGTTCATTATAATGAAAACATTTGGAAAATTTTGTTTCAGACACCATATTATTATATTTGGACATATTTTTTCTTGATTGACTCTAATATCATCGCTTATCTCTCAACTCACCTTTGCCTGTAATATTTAGACCCTCAAATTTATTCTTAACAATGCCCTTATTATGGATTTCTTTGGCTATCAAATAAGACAAAACATATTCAAGAGTTAAATAGATTCAACCATACATCATAGAATCATTCACAGATGTATATGAATCATCTAATGAAGTTAAAAAAGTATCATTTGGTCATTATCCCCTATTTCAAAAACTATTTTTGACAAGTCTAATATAATCCTAGTAAAATCATCAAGATGTTACCTGACAACAGTTCTCGGGTAAATTTTAATGGTATAAAGTATCATTTTTTAAACAACCTTTCAACTAATGAGGTAGTCATATATAAGAGTTCAAACATGGACTAGATATCAGTGGTAGATTACTGAGAGGATACATCCCTAAGAAACTTTTCCTCAAAATAGAAAAATAATTATGCTACATGATTTCTTAGAAACATCATCATAAACATAAGAAAAATCAATAGATGTTAATCCATTGGGGGATAGACTGGTTATCTTTTTTGGGACCATTGAGAACATCAAATATGATAATGTGATATAATAAAGAATTCATCCTAATTTTAACTTGATTAATATCATTATCACCATCAAATAAATCTATTTCAAACATCGTAGAACCCATTGAAGGTGGATTAGAAAGGCTCTAACATGAATTGTTAGGGGAACCACTCTTACAGTTTTCCTTACTCAATAGCCAAGATCCACTGAGGAATATTATATTGATATAATGTGATTTAGAGAAAATTTTTTCTTTTTAAATTTTGAGTAATATATTAAGGTTAATTCTGAAATTATAAAAGAATAGAAAAAAATAAAGAACACACACATGTAATGTGAATAAAATATTTGGGATCAAATGTGCATGGAGGGAACACCGCTAGGAATGAAATTTGTATTTGAAAAATTGAAACAATATAATATAGAATCTATATAAGAAATAAAAATACCCAAAGAAGCTATTCGAGGAGGATGGCCATGAAAAATATGATGGTGGTGACTAACTCCTCCATGTGGAGTAAGCATCATCCACTCCTAGACAGACTCATACATCCACCTGACATAAGGAAGTATAAGTATATTAATAAAATATAAAATAGCTTATATGGCCAAATTTATTTACTAAAATATGGTTAAGATTAATATGTATATACTACCACAACAACGAAACATTCTACAACCATAGAAGTCAACTTCCCCTCCGACAACTCAACAAAATATCCACCGGATGAGATGACTACTTGCATTAGATCAGTCCTTCAAATTCAGGGAAACAAGATGAAATCCAGGGTCCCTGATTGTATTCTATCTCTCAGTATCTAATTTTGAAAAGACAAGAGGGATTCTATTTCCCTCTCTAGGAACCATAATTAGAGATATTTTGATGAATGAACTAGAAAAGGCCACAAAATATCACCGTAGAAAATATCCCACATGTGGTAGTGATGACGTGTCTTGGAGAATCAAGAGTCTTGTGAAACACCCCATGGATGATAGCCATGTGGATGAATGATATAAAATAGGATGTTTACATAACCGTAATGCCTATGAGGGAGTGGAAACATTAAGGTATTAAATTAGAGATGAGACAAAATTGAGGATTGATCCTGTATAATTTAATCACACATAGGATCCAGGATGACCATTGTATCAATATTAATCAGTTAACCAAGATAATTCCACTAATAGGAAAACAAAAAAAAATCCAAATGAACCCCAAGAAAATTAAATTATATCAACCATGTAAAAGTAGCAGGATCCCATAAAAAATAACAGGAAATATATATGATCATTTGAATTGAAATATATCAAATGCATGGAATGGAATATTATACAACAATTGTTTTAGGTGAAGGTAGGGATCACACATCATGTTGATTGGCCCACATGTCATGAGACCATACCTGGGTTGCCATGCCATGTTCCAGCTGTCACATGAATCAAACACCATATGGTCAGACACGTGATGTACTCGAGCAGTACACTGTAATGGGCTAGCACCTGAACATGGTCAGGTATATTTCTAGGTGCATAGACATTTCTCGAAGTACATAAGAATGGTTAGGAAAACATAGGCTGGTCCAAAGAGACCATGATATGTTGTACACCACCTGTACACACCAAATATAATGACAAGGATTTCATTATATGTCTAGAGGATAACAATATTTGGAAATGAGGTTGGGAAAAAATTGTGTGGACCCCTTACATACCATGTATTCCCTCGATAAAAAATTTCCTCTAACATCTCCTTCTATGGGATTCAAAAGTTTCCCCACAAGTATATTATATTTTCTGTTTTTTGAAATAGAGTGTGATGTTTGGCTTCGTTTTTGTATAGAAGATATGATGTTATATGTTCCGAGTGTGATACTTCTTTAAGTATTATAGTATTATGGTAATGATCTAGCCAAATAATTGGATAGATTCAATGGTTGGAAGTTTCATATCACACTAGGGCGTAGGTTCTCAATACTATTTATATATGTAATTTTAGAACTAACCTACACTGGGAATGATCCACTTATCTATGCATTGGTACTCTCTTGTATTCATGAATTAGTGGTGTGTGGGTCCTCCCTGAGATTTGTAGCACCCTTATCTGTGGAGTTTTGTAGCACAGATCAAGACCCCCACACATATTCTGGTGTGGTTGTATTTGATTTTTTGGATTAGTGATTTAATTTTGGAGCTATCTAATGACTCATCAACTATGGACTGAATAATGAGATATAGATTCCCTTTCAATCTCATCTAGGTTTTGTTATAGGAATATATCTATTGGGGTTTAATTTACCTCTTTCATTAGGATGATCTTACTAATTATATCACATAACTACTTTTATGACTTTTTTGTTTTTAGGTCATCATACTGGGTATGTATATACTCACCCCAAATATGGTATTTTCCCACATATGTCACATCTTATGCATACGATGAACATATCAGTGGTGAATTTGATGGGTCTAAAGGATAATTGTGTGTATTGAACACATAAAATGGTGTGGACTAGGTCATCAAGAGATAATATTACTCATGTATTTCTTTTATTATAGTTTTTTAATTTGGAATCCAAGTTTCAGATAGGGGTGTAATTTTCCTCTTTAATTTTGGTTAATACTGACATACTCTATTTAATATTTCTAAAAGTTATTTCACACATTTTATAATCAAAATGTTACTGGAATTTATATTCCTATACACTTTTAAATGAATATAGTTGGGTGTGTGCATATAGGTACATTTTTCATTTTCATTCAAGTATTTTTATTTCTTTTTCTTGCATATTATTTTTTCATTTTAAATATCCCCAACCCTATTAAATTTTTTTGTAAAAATGCTTTTTAGAACCTCCAAAAAATATAGTAAAAACTTTTGTTATTGTGATCATAATATTATAATAATTATTTCATGTGAAATATAACTTGTTTATATAACATTTATTAAAATACTAAATTTTCTAATTCTTTATCTAACATGTTCTCATTTAAGCCTGAACATGATTCATTTTTTCTCTGAAATAATTATTTAGTATAAACTACTTTATAGTTTTCTTGTATTTCCTAAATATAAAATACACATTACTAAACAAAATATTTATAAAATTTTCCCATTTGAAACCCAAATAATTTATATTAATTTAATTATAAAAATTGAATGTATGATTTTATTGTTTATGGGGTGAGTCGTATGTCCAAAGATTTCACAATAGATCTGTAATTATAAATTTAACAGAATTGAAAATCGTTTTTTTATTTGATACATCAGTTGTATCAAAAAAAATTACTTTGAGTCTATTCTATTAAGTAAATTTACTAGTTTTTCTTCATTTAATTCAAATTCGTAAAACTCTAAAAATGTCATTTTCATACCTTAAAAAAGGAATAAAGTACTTAAATGGTTTCTAGAGTTTCCAAACATTTTTTCATAGTATTTTGATCATATATAATTCAGTACATATAAGAATTAATATATTTTTTATTAGTTTGAAATATAAAGATTTTTTTTTACAAATAAGTTAGTTGGACTAACTCTAAATTAATTCCTTTATATGGATTAAATTTTTTATGATGTTTATGTGTTCAATTATAACATAAAATGAGGAATAACTATTTAACATCACCTACCTACAAACACTTTCCTCTATGGTTGATACATCAAGATTTATCTTTTTAATGCATAGAATCATCATATTCATCATCTCACCCAAAATTTATCAACCTTGGACAACAAAGTTTTATTCCAATAGAAGGATATAACACTAATTTGTTTTCCGATAACTAATAGTGGATTCATTGTTTTCAACACCGATGCTCTATCATATCATAAATTTTTGAATAATGTGTTCTACTGTTTTCTCAAATGGTGAGTTCCACTCTTTTTTCAAACTTTGAGTTCTTCGTTTTTATTCGAATAGTGGGTAAAATAAATAGCAATGTTGGGTCATCATATTTTCATGCAATGATGGATTCAACTTTCCAATAGTGGTTCATCAGTTTTTTTCCAATGGTGGATGTTTTTACAACTCAATGGTGGATGTAGTTTTATTCTATCAGAGGATTTTTTCTATTTCATTTCCAATGGTGAGTCACATACAATACACAATGGTGCATTGTGTTAGCAACCGTTGGTTGTTCTTTTTTTCTTACAATGGTGGGTTAGAATCTAAATATCAATGGTGGGTAAAACTTCATGCCCAATGGTTGTTTCGTTTATTCATGCCCATGGTGGGTAAAATATAACCAATACATTTTTACAGTTTTCTTCCAAAATTGGGTAAATTATTACAAATGGTGGTTAAATTTATTTTTCCTACAATGAATGAAATTATTATTCTTCCAACGAAAGATAAATTTTTTCCCAGAGTGATAAAATTTTATTTCCAACCATGAATGAAATTATATTTTTAATGGACATTAAAATTATTTTTCAACAGTGATTAATTTCTCATGGGTGCTTCATTTTTCACTCAATGTTGACTCATTTTTATCACCTATCTGTATTTTTGTTACCTCCATTGAATATTTCATCATTATCTTTTTTCATTACTTTTTATATTTTGATATGCTTCATGCATCATATAATTATTTTAATTGTTTTGTTAATTTATAAAATTAATATATATTATATTGAAACCAATAGAACCGTTTTAAATATTTTTAAAGGGTTTTAGAAATTAAAATTATTTTGTATTTATTAAACAATAATCATTCCACACATTTTTGAAATATTTATGTTTTTATGTTTTAATATAATTTCATTGAACGATTATTTTATTAATTATTATTTGATTCCATTGAATTTATTCGTACATGTTATATTGTATTTTAAGTAGTATATTTTTTTAAAAAAATTAAACACTACTTTAAATTAAATTGTGCTTAAAATTTTTTCATAACACCCATATGATTTTCATAGGATTACATTGAATAATTATTAATATTTAATTGGTACTGAAAATAAATATTAATCAATATTTAGTTTTAACTAAAACATTTATTTGTTATGATTATTATGTATGATAATTTAATCTCTCTTAAATAATTCTATCATTTTTTAATTTGAATTTATTTACACAAAGATTATTTTATTAGTTTTGTTTTACAGATAATATTTAATGGTTCCAAGACACATTAAGGAATACTTTTGGTTAACCTATATTATAATCTGTTATTCCTCGAGAAACTGCTGTGAAATTTTCAGCTGTTGATTCATTGGTAATGTCCCATGACACCTTGTTTCATCACCTAGACATTCTCTCAAGTGCCAGATTACTACTGCTTAAACTTCTGTTATCTTGATGAGATATTCCAATCCAATTCTCAAGTACCATAAAATACACATTTTTTATTTATATTCTTGTTCATTTGGTTTATTGAGTCTATAATACAATTTCCCATCTCTCACACACACTTTGTTATTTATGTTTATTTTGTTAAATAGAAAATAATTTCTTCTTTTCATTCCTTGGATTGTGACTCCATGATTTTAATGTCAGGATCTGAGGGCTGTGAATCCCTGTACCTAATTGTAGTGTTGTATGGTTTTTGACTCCCTATAAAAAAGTCAGTATCATGGTTATCCCTCCACTAGAGAAGGATTTTGTAACAGGTTATGATTCCCCATTAAAAAATTTGTAGTACACACATATCCCTCACCATGTAGAGAAATAAAATATTGGACTAAGTCCACATTAGACTGATTCGATATGAAATTTCTTATTTTATTTAAATTTTTTCCATGTATAATTAATTATAATTATTAAAATTGATAATAAATTTAATTAATAACTTTATTTTATTATTATTTATTATGGTATATTCACCCCCTTTTGACCATCATCCATTACCCCATAACACCTAAAAATTGGTATCAAAGGGTAAAATTATTAAAAAATATTTAGCTTTTTATTCTCTTTTTTGATAGAAAAAAATTGAAATCAATGGTTATTCCTTTTAGTATAATCCAATCCTTCTATAGATACTTATATGGGACTATTTATTATATAATATTCCAAGGACACATAATATATGGATAAATTTAATATATTTTGGATATATTGAACACCAATGATTTTTGGATTCCTCAAAATCCACCACACTTTGATGGAAATGATTATTTATACTAGATATCTGAAATAAGGAAATACCTCAAATTGTTAATCATTTAACACTGATCCATCATGTAAAAATCATACACCCTTCCTGAAGCAAACCCATATATACTTATAGAAAACAATTCTACTATATGTGTTTTAAATTAAAATGTTGTTAACATTTTATATTGTACTATTAGTAGAAGTGTTTTTAGTCAAGTGTTAACTTGTATGCCAACTAATGAAATTTGGATGATTACACAAGTCAATCACCTTGTCTCTGAAAAAAAATCAGAACCAAGAATTAAATGATTCATGCTGAGTATAAATACATCATTATGGGTGAACTTGAATCTATAAATAAGATATTCTATTGACTTACAAAAATTGTGAATGGAATTATTTCACATAGAGAATCACTAGAAAATCCAATACGTATTGAAATATTCCTATGAGATTTAATAAATATATAGCATTCTATGATGGTTTTCATTGATAAATTAAGGAACTTCAAAGAGTATACTCTCAATTAATTGATTGGAACATTACTTCAGTATGAACTGGAACTGAAGAACATAATCGATGAGGAGAAAAAATAAACTATGTAGCTTTTAAATTTGTGAATGATGTAACTATTTACTACTGTGATTTTGATCTATAATATAGTGAAAACGAAGAATCTACATAGATTGTGATTGGGGATTAAAAAGATTTAAATAGAAAGGATTCCTAAATTTTTTTAGATGAAACCCCCAAAAATAAAAACAAATAGGAGATAAGAAAGGCGGTACATGTATTGTCCCCAACCTGATTAGCCACCCCAAAAGTGTTATCGCTCTAGATGAAACTGGCCTTAGGTGAACATCCCTGAAAGAAAAAGGCTTCCGACTAGCAGTGATGGTGTAAAATTCCAATAGTGGGGAGGTTATACCCTCAGGTGATGAGATAATAATAGTCTGAGTACATATATATAACATGTAGTGTAATAATAAGACTCAATAGACTCAAACTGGGCCCACCAATGGAATAAGCACAATAAATATCAATAAATAGTCGAATTAATAAATAATTTATCATAAATAAAAATAAATTACAAAAATATACATTTAGACACTTAAATAAAACAAGTATAACAACCAAATACAAACAAGACAAACATATCCATATACTAAAAAGAGGTCACCCATGGATAACCATAGTATAATACATAACAGAAAACATACAAATATAATAGGAAAAATAAAACCGAACTCCGGTTAAAGAAATACTTCATAGTCCTATTGAAACATCCCTAGAAAAATATCTACAATGGTCATGCTCCTAATGAAAATCTCTTACCGGAACATAAATACATAATTTCTACATGCATCCTAAAGGGCCCTTTTAGGGTGTTTGAGTGATTATCAGTAGGATAAAAACCAAATGTTCATACCCAACATAAGTGTTTAGGAATATGTTTAATATAAAATTAAATAAATAAAAAAAGTTGATTAAATTAAAATAAACCCAATCTCTACTCATTCTAAATAGCCATTAGGAAGGGTCGCCTCCATCGGCAAATGATTGAAGTCTAAATAGGAGACGATCCATGGACATTGAACAATTTTTTCCCTAGAGACTAATTGATTAGGTGTACACTTAAGTTCTACCACATGAAATGTACCCCAATACCATGTGGCTATAGACACATCATGTCTCATGTAAAACCACTTATGTCCCGAGGGCAAATCAAATCCAATTGCAAATGGTCCCTCAAACTCCAACTCGAAAGAACCCATTTACTTGAATCCTAACATCTAGAGGCACAAAAGTATATTTCCCCATATAAAAAACACCACCTGTTAACAAATTGGTGTCCCAAGGAATAGATATTTCTATCCTTCAATATAAATCCAGGCCCATCAGCCTCAATCATAGAGATCCTCACCCTAAATTTATTGCCTCATTGCAATCAAAATAAATATCCTCACCTCCCAAGTTTATTTCTATTGTAAGAACCCCCAAAATAGTATCACCTAATCTATAACTACTTAAGGACTCTACTTACATGAGTGTTCAAACATTCCTCATCATTTGAGTCAACCTGTGTTCACACGACTCCTATCGGAACTTTGGACATCACAAGTGAGCAGAAATCTGCAAAAACGTACCTAAGACATATCAAACTGGAACCTCATACCCTTGTGACAATTTTTCTCCAAACTATTGGTCATTCCATCCTATATCATGGGCCATTACCAACAAATGGAAGTCCTTCCACCTCTAACTGGCATCCATGATGTGCAACAAGTGATCAAATCACCCAAATAATATGGTTCAATCTATAGTTTGAAAACATCCACCTCAATATATAAATGTGGTGAAATGGAAAATTTATTTTGTTAAATTATCATAACATAGGAAATGGAAAGCCTTATTTTATATCATATGAATGATTGACATGTTTTGAAAATGGAGGGTATGTTTTGGGATTCAAACCCATAGGCCATCGTTCAGAATCTCACTTCAAATTGATATTTTATGACCATAGGAAGAGAAATAGATGGGATAAATTTTAAAATTTTAGAGATTTGGAAAAATCTGTAATGAAATTATCCTTCAAAGAGAATCGAAACATATCATGCCACTTGTTGAGAAGGCTAGTGGTCACCAAATATTACAGTTCATAAGAACTGAACTTGAATCTATCAAAATAATCCACCATTGATTGATGTTATGTCATTAGAGCTACCAATTTTAGGTTAATAAGGTTTGAGGCCTCTAGGAACTCCACAGTCGATATCAAAATCTTGAGAATACCTTTGAAGAGTTCTACCACTTTTGTAAAAAACGTGATGTTTGGGATGGGTGGGAGGGAATCTTGATCAATGATTATATCTTTATGGGGAAATTCATTTCTGATCATTATTTTGTTGTTGACCTAGTGAAGATCAATGCAATGCTTTCATGGGATCCACACAAGTGCATGTTAGATGTGTAGAGTTTCCATGGATTAGAAGGCTACTATAGGAGGTTTGTAAAATATAGCCCCTTCGACCACCCTGAGGAATAAATGGAAGCCTTTTAACTGGAAGGATTTTTTCTAACGATCCTTCTAGGAGTTGAGGATGGTTATGATGAGTCCTCCTATTTTGAGACTTCTAGAGGATGACGTGGAGTACATAGTGTATTTTGATGCTTAAGGATCTGGCTTTGTTTCATGTTGATGCAACGATGGGTAGTTATTGCATTTGTGTAGAGGTATTTGAGAACACATGTTTAGAACTATGTGAATCACTTTCTAGAGCTAGAAGAAGTAGTATTTTCTCTAAGTATTTGGAGGAACTGTGTTATGGGAAAGATGTATGTTGTTTACTCATATAATCGGAGTCTCATGAATGTCTTTACAAATAGATACATGGAATTGAGATAGGTGTATTGATTTGAGTTCTAATAAGTCTATGACATTGAAATAGTCAGTACTCTTGGGAAGGGAAATTAGGTATCAGATTCCCTTAGAAGGAAGATCCATGATTATTTGGTGCATGAGGTGTCTGAGTATTTGACTTCCTTGATGTTGAACCTAGTTGAGTTGGATGGTACAAATTTTCTTTAGTCGATGGTGTTGAATCTTCTTCTCCAGCATTTGTGAGATTCTGAGTTTGGATACATCAACTGTGAGGTATTTCATGACTAGATAACCCTAGTAGATTCACCAAATTGATTTTATGAAGGAGTGAATCATGTCATCCTTTTTCCAGGTATAGATAGTGGTCCTAGTAGAAATATGAGAGGAGTTGATAAGGGAGTTTCACTCTTGTCCTCTTACTATACATCTCGATGTGGGAAAGATGTGGAGAGACCTTCAGTGTTTGTTTTTGTGGGCCAACATGAGATGGATCATGGATGATTTCATCATTCAATGCCACACCTATCATTAGGTGAGGTATGAACACTAGGTTTTGGCTGGATTTTGGTATCCCCTTAATATCTCGTAGTGGAAATGGAATAAAATATCCATGAGAATTATTTCCATTCATCCATTGATAGTGAGAGGCCATGATTCTATTTGGGGGATAGTTTACCAAGTCACAAAGTCTACACACTTCCATTATATTAAGGAGTATAGTTTGGTTGAATGTTTGTGGAAACTCTATGAATGATTGATTATTAACCTTCATGGGGTACCAATGATGAGTGTCTCCAACTGTCATGTACAGTTCACATTATATTCATGGAGTGGCCTAAAAGAGGGATTCAGGACCCATTCTAGATGAGAATAGTCTCCCATCCCTAGAAAGATGGGTAGATCTAGTGAACAATCCAGTTGTTGGAGGATATGTCAAGGAATTTCATGTTATTCTTCGAACATAGCTGGGAGTATCACTTTACATTGGTAGAGTTTGGGTACAATAATATCTACCACTCTACTATCAATATGAATCCTTTCCAAACCTAGTACATGATAACTTATAGTTCACCCATGTACTAGATTTATATTAGTGATTCATATATTTTTGTTATAGAGATGGTGTAAGAGATGATGAATAGGGTCTAGGTTTCTTGTGTGGGTATGAGAACAACCTAGATTAGAAATAAATATTATATAGATTGAAATCATAGGTCCTTGGAGGTTAAATAGGGATACCATGATTTCGTGAGAGTATCCCATTTGCGATGATTATTATAACTTGACAAAGGATTCAATCTATTTTCAAGGTTCATCTCATTGTTCAAGATCTTGCAGAGGGTTTAAGTGGTTCCTTACATCATATCCCTGCCCCCATAGTTGATGTGAGAGCACAATGTCATAAGTGATTCACAACTGAGGAGATACATGCCAAAAAACTGTATTTAATGGGGTGATCTAGATGTCAAGGAAGATCCAATTTTTTAGAAACCCTAGTGGTGATATATGATATGGAAGATATGACCATATGTGGATAGACCATCCCCTTGGTTCATGCGTTGTGGTGGTATGAGAGCATTCATGAGAGCTCATGCGAGTAGGAGGATGAGATGCAATATCCATATCTTTATATTATGTTTATATTTTTTTATGGAGATGAAAAGAATGAACGTGGGAATAATTTAGAGAAATTTTTTTGTACAATAATTTTAAATATATCTAAAAACATTTTTAGATTCATGAAATGAAACAGCATTTGATTTTAAGTCCCAGTGTACCTGGAATTAATTTCATAAAAACATTAATTTTATTTTATATTAAATTCACTTGAATTTTTAAATAAAATGGGATAAATCATTAAGAAAACCGTAGATAAAAAATATACGACCTCAGTTGAGTCTGGAATTCAATTTTTATCCAAGTAGAAACCTAAAATTGGTCGGCACGTGGCATTCCGATATCATGACCGATGGAGGGTGCATTTTGTTAAAATATATATTTTAATTTATTTATTTTAATTAAATTAAAAAATCATATTAATCTATAAATATTTCATTACTGAATGATCTATAGGGCCAGTCTCATAATGTAAGGACCATTAATACGATGTTCTTCTACCATTCGTTATAGGTAAAAAAGATGAAGATGACGACCCTCTGAATCCAAGCTTATCAAGGTACATCAACCACAAATACACTTATTCATTATTATATAGAACATTATCCATTAAAAAATCCAATTTTAGGTATTTCATGTCATATTTTTTGTTGTTATCCATTTTATTAAACTGTTTTAGCATGATCTTACAAATCCTTCAATTTGAGCTAATTGAACCTCTGCATGTTCCCTCGCAACATTTTTAAATTATTTAATCAATTTAATCACCCAAATATCCCTAATTTGAATCCATTAACCCTTAAAACATGGATAATGATTTTTTCTACTTAGTTCTTGTGCTTTTCTCCCATCACATTTTTTTTTCAAATCATCCTACGTGGTATTGGTTTGACATTTCTAGGAATAATCGAGCATGAATGAACCACCAGATTCATGGTAGATACACATGAGAGATATGGATAGGAGAATGGGGGATAGATTCAATGAAATTTCAGGTTGAAGACATTTTATTCCGGGATCCAAGATCTGATGTAGGATTTAGCATGGTACGGTAGGCACTTCAAGTGTTGGTGGTTCATGCAGGTTCATACAGATGAATCCGAGATCCATTTTCCAACCAATTTAAAGGAATTAAATAATGAACGAAGGATTCCCCTTTGATTCATAGTGTCATGGAGGTGAGATCTGAAGCATTGGAGGATGGGTTTGGAATTCCAGAATGAGATCTAATTTATTTGAAAAAAAACCTCATACACGGTTTTTACATTGATGAACTCTCTCCATGTAAATCCCCCTTATCTATGGCGCTAGGCTTTTTGGTAAGTTATATATTACACACCGAGTGGATGGGAAACACACTATGTGACCCTGCATGGGTAGATAGTCAATGTGAAAAGATAACACAATAAGGACCTTGTGATGGATTACACATAATGTAATAAAATACATGGATATGTGAAAGGTTACACAAAAATGGCCAGGAGAACAGGCTGGACACAAAGTGGCTCAAAAATTCCATATAGTGCACGTAAACACAGTATATGGATGCATGATAAGTTAACTGTTTACTTTCACGGTCTTTCTAGTAATCATGGTGAGAAAACATGTCTAATGGTTCCCATTATATTCTTTATGGCCCTACTTCATTTTTAGGGAATTTGTATCACTCATTTCCACTTTTTTGATGTGAATTCTGGCCCGTGATTAGCCTATGCTAAGAGATTTTCCTTTTTTGAACCTGATGGTGGTCCCCATTGTGGATTTTTAGATATGATCCATGATATTATCGGAATGATACTTGTTTTAGGAATTTTTTGACAATGAAAGTGATTTGGCGGGATAATTAGAGTGGTACCCCCAAAGGAGATAGGATGAAGGTCATATATATACTGAGTGGTACCCCCAATATAGTTATAGTATGTGTTCTCTATCTATTGAGTGGAACACCCTATGGAATTAAGTAACATGTCCTCTATCTACTAAGTGGTTCCACTAATAGAGTTTAGTCGGAAGTACTTTATCTACTAAGTGGAAACCCACTATGGTGTTATGGAACAAGTCTTCTATTTATTGAGTTATACCCCCTATGGAATTAGGGTGTTGGTCCCTTATCTACTAAGAGTAACCCCCCATGACATTAGGGCATGGGTCCTCTTCCTACTAATTTGCACCACCTCTCAGATAGGTAACTAGCCCTTCTACAACTGATAGGCACCCCCGTAATGCACTAGGGTGTCGGTACTAAACCTATAGATTATTACCGACCACTATGTGGCATAGTAGAAAGGTGTGTCTTGATTTGGATGTATCCTCATATATAGTTTTGAGATACTATACATCAATGATGAATATTTTGGAAATATTGGCACTCTTTACTAGGCTATGTGATGGAGATAACAATTCTCTCTCCTTTAGGATTATTTATTTTGAGAATATGTATATATCAATGTGGTTGAATTAAATTTACTTTTATTATTCGGTTAGAGATATATATCTATTTCATATCGTGTTTCTTACTACTCGACCATTAGATTTTGGTTTGTCCTACTGGGAATGTATAAACTCACACATTTATAGTCTTTTATTGCATGTTTCTTGCCTTATGCAGATTACAGGTAGGTTGACAGTTGTTATATTAGACCATAGGGATACCTGGTACATTTTACCACATATGACTATCAGATCTTGTTGATTTGAGCTATAATCTCTCATCATTTACCATTAATGTTTTTTAGGTTGGGTAATCTTTGTGATTGGTTGTGTATTTTTCTCCTTTTACTTTTTTAGTTTCAACCAGTATAATATTTTCCACCCTATTGGTTTTTACATGAATGTTTTATACTCTAAATTTTTCATATTTGTTTATTATTCTTCTAAAATTATGTATTGAGATGGTTGGGTGTCTATATAGGTTAATTAGACGAAGTACTCCCATTATAGTTATGCCTTTTGATGCTTTTCACCACCCTTGGACTATATAGGCAAGCATGGGGTTGTTATGGCTCGATTCCTATTGGAAAGGCTCTTCAAAAATACATCCAATATTTTTTATCTCAAGGTTTCATCTTATGAGATGCATAAGTAACCTTTCATTTATTATCCCCGATACGCATATGATACTATTTTGGTCTAATTCGCTAATACAAGAAGTTTCACCCTGATAATAAGTCATATTTTGTCTTCAACATGATATTTAGAAGAATTAAAATCATCCTTCCACATTTATTTTTATGAATTTTAATTATGTCTCTAAAATGACGTTACAAATTGGTTGAACAATATGTCAACTCAGAAAAATAAATTCTTTTTCCTATTATAAGTGGATTTTGTGATAAAAGTATTCCTCTTTTTATATATATTCAAACATATACATAATAGAAAATATTGAAATTCATTAATAACATCAGTTACTATTATACATTTTTGTGTCTTTTAAGTGTTAACAATATTATCAAACTTTCGATAAGTCTTCCTATATGGATGATCCATAAACAACAATCATTAAATCCCTATTAAATAGATAATACAGTGATATTTAAAATATCTATATCATGTATTATTAATATAAATAGGACATGATAGTTTTACCTTCATTCTATAACCATACATCATTACATAATAAGGGAAATCCTTTATAGTCCATAAATGTGAAACACCCATATGAGATATATTTTTACAAGAATCCTAGAATGTGAACACTCCCACATACGAAATATCACACAACTATTTTATTAATAGTTGAATGTGGACATATATATATATATCATTTCATGGATCAAAATATTCGGATATTAATATTCTCAAGAGAATTGAACGGGTTTTCACACACATCCAAGGGGGAAGACTATAAACTTGAACAAAAATTGGCCATGTGTTGTGCGAAGTAAGAATATGAACAAATAGATTAAAACCATAATATGATACACCCAAACTCACATTTCACTCCTCAATTATGGTATTATACTTTATATAGAGGATTTTTAATGATAAATTCTAATAAAAAATTAAAATTATTTAATTTTAGTACATTCTTTATATATAGGAGTCTTAACATCGTCCATTGATTTTTTCACTCTTCCAACTTCATCATTTTAATAATTTTATTCATGGCTATTGATTTCATTGTCTTATTTAATTATAATATTATTTTTATCATGATGATTAAAAAATGGAAAATGATCAAATATAAACTTTTCTACACCACCCCATTTAATTAATTCATGAACAAAATTAGATTCTTGCATCCCTCCATTGTGGTATAAAGAACTGTATATTTGAAATCCAATTTTTCTTATATGGTCGAGAAATTATTTTTAATATAACCATTTTATTACAACACAATTATAACTTGGTCATCATATATGCCATCCCTAAAAAAAATTCTTAAATAAAAAATATAAAAAAAACCAAATTATTTTGAATTTATATATAGATCTATTCAGTATGGTACATTCAACTTAAATCCATTCAATTACTCAAAAAATTATCTTAATATCAACATAGTAAAAATTAATTTTAAAATTTTTTACAACTATTATTCATTTGAAAATATGGAGTAAGAAACATCTTGTGAATACTATTAAATATGATAGAGTAAGAGAGTGTCTATTTAATGAAATAGTATCCATTATAAAATTGAATTCTAAAACATTTGACACCATTTTAAATTGAAATTAAGTATAAAAATATTTTGATCAATAAATTATTTAAATAAAAAAATTTAGATGAATAATTTCATAACCCCAAAATAAAAACCAAAACATAAAAGGTAATAGAACAATTAATTAAAAACTAAATAATATATATGAAATGAAATGATTACATTAAATTATTTCATATATTTTTTTAGACCTGAATCACCTCTCCCCACATTTCCAACATTACTAGTTTCTCTTCACTTATGCAATAACAGAAAAAATCGGTATAATTATAAATACTTAATTCCCTTTAAATAATTATATAAAGAATTTAAAAATGATACATGACTATGATATGTGAATAATATACCATATATAATCAATGACTCTGTCAACTTGTATTTATTAATATTTACTGATTAATTAAATTAGAAAATGTGTCAACTAAAGGAATATTTATTATGAAATACTATAATAAATATAATCAAAATGGACCCTCATTTAATAAATCAAGAAGAAACTTCACATATCATAACATAAGTTTGTTATTGATACCAGTATAACTATGAAAATTATGCTTGGCTGCATTGACTAAATTTGGAAATCACTAATTAGAGTTTGGAGAATAACATTATGAAAACACAAAATTAGGAGAGAAGGTCAGTGGTGGGGAATAGCATGGACACACCACCCTGTGAGGAATAATAATTGGAGAAGTAATGGGGGAGTGTATTTCATGTAGGTGGGGGTTAAAAATTTATCCTATACTAATTTTTTACTAATAGTAGTTTTTATAGTTACTCTATACCAAAAGAACTATTGGTATTGAGGTGTGGAATTATCACCATTTTCCAGTAGTGTATCATATTGTAAAAGTTAGAATTAATTAATGATATTGGATGAGTGATAGTATTAAACCGCACATATATTATTGAATATCGAGGAAAAATACACCTTTAATCAATTAAATTTTTTGAGTGTACTAACATGTAAATAATTAAAGGATAAAATATAATGAGGGAGATAAAGATTCTTGTAAAAGTTATATACAACAAGAATCAAGATTCCATAATGTGATTATTGGCCTTATATGATCAATAGTTTATAAGGTATATCTATTAAGGGGGATCTAACATAAATATATAGACAACATATGTATGTTCTTAAAAAATTGGATTTTTGACAACACCTAGAGAAGTTGTGGACTGTGGCATTTGGATCACACTTTAAATATTTGTTTTTCAAAATATTTATATATGAGATTGTTGAATAATGGGAAACACAGAGAATGTGGGAATTATCAATCGTGTACTTGAATTATTTTGACAAGTTCGTTTAGATGAGGGAATTATTAACGATTTATTGATAAATCTATTAAAACATTCCCTAAAATATAATATTTGGAATGATATCACATGATGGATTGGTTTAGGTATTTCCTTTATGGTATGGTTAAATTTATCTTTTTTTAGACTCGGTCTATCCCATGTTGTCCAATAAATGTATAACTTCAATGAAAGGTGTGGTGTTATCATTATCTCAATATAATATGAGGTTGTATCTATTGAAAAAATAGGGATATGATGTTTTTTTATAATCATAGAATATCGATAAAGATGAGTGATATCCATAACCATATATTCCTTTACACTTATTATCAATATTTGGGAGGGAAAAAATAGTTCATTGAACCAAATTTATTGATAAAAATTTATAATGGTATTACCATATAATTAACTATGAGTTGATGAATATCCCAATTAAATGTTGTAAATATTTCCAAAAATTAATATGGTTATGTTAATAAAAAGATGTCAATATGTTTTGGGATGTTGTGGAGAGATATGTGATTAGATTCCATCATAAAAGTAAATTGGGAATTTGAGTTGTTACTACTTGATAGGATCAAAGAGAATCAATTTAATATGTTTTGATTGTGGAAATAATATTTAATGAAATAAAGGAAATTTTGTTATTTAATGAAAATAACTATCTATAATATTTTAGTGAATGCTACGAAGCTAACCTAGGGGTATATTAAGGGCTTTGAGTTTAATGAAAGAAAATCTATAGTTTTTAGTGGTTATTGAAAATATGTCTAATTAATATACTCTTTATTTGAATAATTTCTATGTGAAACACCATAACATTATTTTTATAGTCATCTATAAGTAAATATAATTTATTTGATAGCTCTATTCACATGCCACATCATGTTTATGTGAGCCAAATTATACAATTGAAATATTATAATTAATTATATTAGTTATCACCAACTTGTTGGATTGTATGTTATGGATATGGATAACTAAATTAAAAAATCTATATATTTATAAAATAAATTCATTGGTATGAAAATGGATAGAAATGAAAATAAAATCATTTGATGGTAAATAATTATATTTTTCAAAAAATATAGTTTTTATACACATAATGTATTTTTGATTTAATAAATTATATTTATATATATTGATGAACTATTTTAATTAAATGAAAATATTATATATTAAATAAAATGTTTTATTATTCGTATGAATGTTTTTACTTGGAATCTAATAATAAGAAATACTGTTTTATGATCAAATATGTATTTTTTTAGAAACTATGTTTTTACATTTTGTGCACTAATTTAAAATTGGATATATTTAACTTATAGGAATTTACAACCAAAAAGGGATCTAATATTTTGAATAAGGAGGTTCAAATTTTTAAATGGGTCCTTTTTTATTTATTATGAAAAATATCATCGCTATATATTTATCACCTCGGTAATGGAGAAAGGTAAAAAATAGTTAAATCATTTGGATAAGGATTTGAAATTTTTATAACTCTTTACATTATATTATTGTATGAGTTTATATCAACCATTAACATCAATGTTTTGAAAATATAGCAAATTAGTGCCATTTTTATTTTATTATGACCTCTATATTATTTTATGAAAAGGGTAAATACAACATGTCACTCTGTTGAATTTAATCACAATAATATTTTTTCCCTATATCGATAAAATGTGTTTTTTTTTATAATTTTTAATTTTAATTATGAATTAAGGTTTTATTATAATTTATTTTTAATTATTTGTGATTTAATAATTAACTTAATTTCTTACAGAATGCTGACAATGTATTTATTAATATAACATAAAAATAGAAAAAATGATCTTTAAAAATTTAAAATTAGTAAAATAATGTTGAATTGTAATGATTCGTTAATTTTTTAGATAAATATACACAATATTTATTTTATAAAATTTTATATTCAAATTTAATTTTTATCCTGATGATATTAAATTTAAAATATATAAATTGTTCCAAAATGGACATTAATAGTATTTTATAAAAAACCATATTTTATTCAATTATTTTAAATAAATAAAAAACTATCATTGGACATGGTAATCTGATAATTTTTAAAATATCATGAATGATATATTTTTTGGATAATTTCCTTATTAATGGTAACATTATTGACCCTTAATGTGTAAAAACATTGATATAATGGTAATTGTAAAAAGGGTTAAGGGGTGTTAAAACAAAGAGATCCGTGTGAAAAAAATCACATAAAGTTGTCTAAATTTTATTGTATGAACTACTGGAAAACAGAGTTTTCCCAACACTTATATCCCAATGGTTTACTAAACCGTTGGGAATAGCCATCTATACCAACTGTTTCTGATAACCGTTGGTATAGATGGTTTTTTGGAAGCTTTTACCAACGGTTCATCACAACCGTTGGTATAGGGGTGTTTTTACCAACAGTTCAATGAGAACCATTGGTAAAAGTGGGATTTCGGTGACCTTTTACCAACAGTTCTCATTGAACCATTGGTATAGGTTTGGGATGGAGTTATATACCAACGGTTTTTAAAAACTGTTAGGAAAACTTTCCCCCAAATTGGCAGTAGTCGATCCTCTCCCCCATTCGCGATCCAGAGCCCTAAACGGGAGCTCTTGGGCGATTTTGGAGGCGATTTTGGAGGCGATTTTGGAGGTACTTCGGGTTCTCTTCCTCCATCCCATCCAAGGCTGAGGTATTTTCTTAGTTTTTAGTTTCGATTTTGATGTGGGATGAGACCAATTTCTATTCTCATATTCCAGCCGAATTTCTGTTCCAGCCCAATTTTTGTTTCCGTTCTTTATTTACATTCCATGCATATTCCAGCACATATAGATTGCATTAGACAGCTGTCTAATTTTTTTATGTGCCTTTCATGTTTCATTACCAAGAAATTTTTATTATATGTTATAAAATTCAATCACATGTTTATTTTTAACATTAATTGTTACTTTATTATCTTATTTTAATAATTTATATTAATATTCTTTTCATATATTCCATTATTGAGTGTTTCTACTTGTGCAATAGAATTCCAAACTCATTTTACTTCATAGTGATTATTTATATTTCAAAGTGTTTTATTTTTCATGTTAAATTTATTAAAAAGTTTTGGGAACTAATTAAAGTTATTAGATTCCAATTTCCATGCTTCTATGCTTGTTAATAATTAAATTAAATATTATGGTTGTAATTAAATGAAAGTCAATGTTCAATTTTTGTCATGTATGGGTGATTAATAAATTGGAATGTGATGAACCATATAATTGAACCATTTTTGATTCACATTATATACCAAAAGTTTATTGAATAAAAGTTATTATTGTGAATTTCATTACATCATAGATAAAAATGGTTATGGTTATATGAGAGATACCTCTGATGGTTCTTTGATCATTGTTTTATGGAGAATGAATGGTTTAGGTCCGATATTAATAGTAGCTTCTAGTGAGACCATTTTAGTATAAGGGGAAACGAGATTATGATCTACAAGGGGGTGATTGAGTTGGTAGAGACCAAACATTGTTTGTTCCTTGTGTTCAAGAACCATAAATAGAGTGTTCCAATTAGGTGGTCATCAGTAAAGACGTAGGTAATATTTTCAAGTCCTGTTTCATGAAGTTGAATATGTGGTGCTATAGTGGTTTTGGATTGTTTGAGGTACTTTTAGTGTATTATAAACCCTCATTTGTTCCATATTCATTTAAATTGATTTAATATAATTTTTTTCACACACACCATTATATCCTCTCAAACTATATTTAGAGTGTATTTTCATTCGTATGGTGTTAAATATTTTATTAAATGTACATACTAGCTTCTTTTATGTGTTCTAGGGGTTTAGACTAATGACAGGGCTGCATGATTATTGTGGGGGTATTCTTTTCATATAAATATACTTATACACCCCGACCCCCTTGGACTACCAGACCACCCCCACGGACAGCCCGCCCACCTGGACACCCCGACCCCCCTAGACAGCCCCCCACCCCCTAGACACCTCTGACCCCCCGGATGGCCCCACCACCCCCTAGACACCCCACACCCCCTGGACACGCCACACCCCCCTTGGACAGTCCCGCCACTCCCATGATCCTCATCCTACTCCTCATCCTGATCTACTTGAAGAAGTTAAAGTATAAAACTCATATACTCCCAACAAGACCCTTAAGGATTATGTATTCCTTGATCCACTTCCAATATCTTACTGGTCAATACTTGAATATAGGAATTAGAAATTTTTTATCTTATTTTCTTATATACACTATATTTTGTTTTATTTCTTAATATGATTCTCATATAGAGTAATGTGTCAGTTATGCTTTTATATAGAGTAAACAATTGTCATTTACGTAAATATTTTTTGATTAAACTTTAATATCATTCAATTGCTTTGAAATGACTTATTGTGATTTTTTTACAGAATGGATAGAAGTTGGATGTACAAAACTAATCAGATTTCAACCAATTCTCAAAATAATTTGAAAATCATTCTAGATTTTTCATTTGACAAGGCTTCAGATAGTGGTCGCATACACTGCCCATGTTTTAATTGTGTTGGAAGACCTTGGTTGGGCCGTGAAGCAGTTAGCTATCATATAACCAAATATGGTTTCCAAAAAAACTATTATGTGTGGTATCACAATGGAGAGAAAATGGAATCTCGAAATGTTGATGATCCAAATGATAGGACTGAATTAGATAGTTTGATATATGATCGGTTTCCATTTATTCGACATCATGAGAAGGAAAGGATGTCCAGTCAACAAGATTTCGATACAAGCACACATGATGCGTCCAATGAAAATGATGATGTTGATAGGGTGAAAAAATTAAATGATGCTGTGATGACTCCAGTATATCGGCAATGTGATAAAATGAAAAAGTTGGAATTTTTAATCTGATTGTTTCATGGGAAAACTATGTATGGGATTTCAAATACTGAAATTGATTACATTCTTACCTTCTTGAAGGACTTACTTCCAGATGATGCAGATATTCCCTGAAACCACTATATGGCATGGAAGTTGGTTGATGAACTTGTATTCTCAAAAAAAAATCATGCTTGCCCGAATGATTGCAGCTTATTTTGGGAAGAAACTACTGAAAGAAATGATTGTATAAAATGCGGAACCTCCCGATGGAAGCCAAAAGATGATGGAACACCATCTCGTGTGCCACAAAAAGTAATGTGGAACTTTCCATTGATCCCCAGATTACAGAACCTTTTCATGTCTGATAAAATATCTGTAAAAATGTGATGGCATGACACCGAGAGAAAAAAAGAATAATGAAGAGTTGGTTCACCCTGCAGATGGATTTTCATGGCAGAGATTTGATGCTCGATATCATAAGTTTGCAGAGGATGTGCGTAATGTGAGACTGGGTATTTCATGTGACGGTTTTAATTCATTTGGGAAGATGCTTACTTCACACAGCACATGGCTGGTTTTCATACACATTTATAACCTTCCCCCTTGGTTGTGTATGAAAAAGCCTTACACTTTCTTAGGTATACTGATATCTGGCCCTTCTGATCTCGGAAATGATATAGATGTATACATGCAACCTTTAATAAAAGAGTTGAAACTTCTTTGGGATGTGGGTATTCTCACATACGATGCATGTTCGAAAGACATATTTCATATGCGTGCTGCACTTATGTGGACTATCAATGATTTTTTTGCTTATGCAATGATGTCTGGATGGAGCATAAAGGGAAAATTGCCATGTCCTGTTTGTATGAAGAATACTCGATCGAGAAGACTAAAATATCGTCGTAGTTTTAGTTTTATGGGACATCGACGATTCTTGCCAATGAACCATCCATATAGAAACAATCGTCAAAGATTTGACAATACCATGGAGAATGATGATCCACCTCAGCATAT
The DNA here is from genome assembly GCA_963277665.1 of Viscum album. Classification (NCBI taxonomy): domain Eukaryota; kingdom Viridiplantae; phylum Streptophyta; class Magnoliopsida; order Santalales; family Viscaceae; genus Viscum; species Viscum album. Next base: position 1,115,816,323 of record OY728129.1, read on the forward strand.
GTCTGGAACTGATGTGCTTAATGAATTGAAAGATTTCAGTTATTTATTTGGGAAGAGTGTAATGAAATCTAGAAAGAGGGAAAATGTTTCCAATGATACCTGTTACAATTGGAAGAAGAAGAGTATATTCTTTGAGTTGTCATATTGTTCAACCAACTTGTTACATCATTGCTTAGACGTAATGCACATTGAAAAGAATATATGTGAAATATTACTTTCGATTCTTCTAAATGTCAAGGGGAAGACAAAAGATGATTTATGATCTTGGAGCGACTTGGTAGATTGGGGGATCAGATAAGAATTGCATCCTGTCTGTATCAGTGAAAATAAATGGCAAGTTCCATGTGCTTCTTATGTGATGACTCCTGCTGAAAAAAATCAATTTCTGGAAGTGCTATAGAATATTAAAGTTCCTAATGGCTATTCAAGCAATATATCAAAATGGGTCAATAGAAAAGAGTTGAAGTTTAAATCTTTGAAGACTCATTATTATCACGTCCTTTTGCATGAGTTTATTCCAATATCAATCCGTAATCTCTTGTCCAATAATGTTAGGGTCTCAGCTATTCGGTTGTGCTATTTGTTTAGAGATCTTTGTGCTAAGAGGTTGTCCAAATCCCTCGTGCAAAAACTGTTGGCAGATACACCATTAATTTTGTGTGAGTTAGAGAAAATATTCCCTCCATCATTTTTTACATTCATGTTGCATCTGACTGTCCATCTTCCAACCGAAATACTTCTTGGAGGACCCGTTGATTTCCGTTGGATGTATCCAATTGAAAGAAACATGTGCACATTGAAATCATATGTTCGGAACAGTAATTATCCCGAAGGTTCTATTGTGAACGGTTACTTGGATCAAGAATGTATGGATTTCTGCTCAACGTATTTGTCTGATCATACTACGAGAATAAATAGACCAATTAGAAATGAAGAAGAACAGTATGGGTAAATTGAACCCAGTTTTCCATCACTTCCTCAAACAGGAGGAATTCCGGGATCGTATACATTGACAACATTAATCCTTGAAGAGAGAGAGATGGAACATCGCAAAGTGTTGTTCAATTGTGATTTGTTCGATGAGTATATCAAGTAAGTTAATTGTACATGTATCTCTTATCTTATCTCTTGTAATTTTAAATATTTGTTAAACTATTATTATTTTTATCTACAGGGAACATAAAGAATTGATATATAGAAAGCACCGTTCTTTATCTTTGAGAAAGAAGGAGACTTTTCATAGAAAAGGGTTCTCTGCTTGGTTGAAATTGAAGGTAAAAATATTTCTGTAATAACTAAATAAAAATAATATTTAATTAAGTTTACTATTTGTTTATATTTCAAGTATCGAGTTTGCCTACAGACTCTGTTTCTGAGGAAATAAGAGCTTTGGCTTTTGGTCCTAATACCATGGTGCGTGCTTGTAAATCACTTGTGATCAATGGATACAAATTTATTATCACTAAACGAGCAAGAAACATGAGAACACAGCATAATGGTGTTATGCTAACTGCCACAACAGACTGTTATTCCAGTTCATCGGACACTAGACCTCATTCTAAAAATGTTGCTTATTATAGTGTCATGGAGAAAATAATAATTTTGGATTATTACTCGCATGGTTGAGTCACGATGATGAAATGTCAATTGTTTGATTCAATGACGAGGCAAGGCACCTTTATTGATGATTGTGGATTTCGAGTTGTTGACATGACTCGCACTCTTGCCACCGATGAACCATATGTATTGGCATCAATGGTGAAACAAGTTTTTTATGTCAAAGATCATCGTCATCCTAAATTCGGTGTAATTATTGAAGTAAATCCCAGACATGTTTTTGATGATGGTGATGATGAAGTTGACATTATCCCTACTACAATTGGAAGCAATCCGTTTATTACTTATGATGACCCCAACAGCTCAATTGTCAGAGTTGATTGTGAACCTGAAGTTGTGGTGGGAAATATATATAATCATACAGTCTTGTTCTCACCTACATGTTTCACCTACATCATTCAGAGTGTGTATCCTATACTTAACTTCATAACACTATAAATCTTCTGTTTCATTATGTTCTTTTTATCATAATGGTTTTTCTATATTTTGTTTTTTGGGTTACACATTAGTTATCTATTTCTAATTACTTCCATATTTGTTTTCATTCTAGTAAATGACACCCATTGAAGAGAGGCGGCGGAAAAAGATGACAGATAATAATCGTCGCATGGTACAGATGGGTCTTCCACCACTCATCCCTTTTGTGAGTATTTTATTTCAAATATAAATATTTCAATAACTTATAATATCATGTGTTTACTTTTTGGTCAAACTTTTTTTCAGGATCCACCCCCTAGACGATAGATATCTGATGAGGAGCCTGATATTGCTCCCAGTAGAGAGTTTGGTGGTAGGAGGGGTGTGGTGTCAGAGATTGATGATCATCTAGTGGTACCGGTACTGAGGCCGGTGGTACGAGGGCTCGTGGGGCGAGAGTTAGACGACCCACTACCACAGACGTATCTTCTATGCCCTATTTTGATCCGGGCGTGTCTTCAGGGACATATGAGATATTTAGACCTCCGATGTTTACACTACCACCTGGCCAGACGTATATGACATCATCTTTTGCTTCTGGTTCATTATCTTTGGGCTATTATATTCCACCTTCTTCGACTCCTGCTGCGACAAAGTATGTAGCTGAGGAGCATACACTAAGGGACACTCCACCTGTACAGGATATTCCTTCAGCTTCTGCACCCATTGATCCGACTACCACAGGTATATTTATATAACTCTATCAAATTTTTATACCAAAATTTATTTTTATTATAACTTGTATTGATATTATTTTTCTTTAATAACATATTCATCTACAGATAGGAGGCGGGGGAGGGGGCGTACTCGCTTACGTGCGGTATGGAACCTCCAGACATAGTTGATGGTTGAATACAATTTTGATGGACAAATGATTGAGAAATCTAGGCAGCAATGTTAGGGTTTTTTGGAAACGCTAGCCAAATACTCCGATATCATTCCTGTCATCCCTCTCTCTTGGAGACATCTGCCACCCGAAGTCAAGGATAACACGTTGGCACAAATATGGGTAAAAAATCTATTAGATTTAATGTATTATATTTTTGTATTTAAATGAACTAGTCAATTTGGTTTCAGCTTCGCTTTAACTTCCCTGATGGCGAAGGTGCACGACCAGCACCTTTAAAAGAGATAAGAGAGCTTTGGAGAGATTATAAGCATGAGCTATATATTGGCTGGTGTGATAGAGTGGGCACGTAGTTAGAGACATTACCTATCGTGGATGAATTCCCAATAGAGAAATATCACCAAATGATTACCCATTGGGTAACTACCAAATTTAAGGTATTAATCTCATTTGATTTATTTAAATGAGAGTTTTCATATTTTTCATTAATATAATCTTATTAATTATTAATCATTATTTAGGAATCTTCTGAAAAAAACAAAAAAAACATTGATTCAAAGCAATACCTCCACACTTTGGGGCGCACAACTATGGAAGATCATGAGAGGCAGCAGGTACGATATAGATGTTTATAATTTTTCTTTAGGACTTTCCCTTTTTAGTGGATCCTCCTTAAATTATGTGATTTATTGAATAATGAATATATGATTATAATTTCAATTTAAATTTTTTCAATGTCATTACAGAAGCACAAAATGAATATTGAAGGGCGTATCCCTCGAGCAAAATTGTTTTGCTTGAGTAGAAGAAAAAAAGATGTAACTGCGGTAAATGAACCGACCCAAGAGAATATTGTAAGTTTTAATTTGTTTATTTAAAAGTTTAATATCTAATTTGAAATTTAATAATCTATTAATATTTTTTAGAGGCTGCTTTATAGGCCCTTGATGCCCAGAATCCTGAAAATTTTGGGCCACACGATCATTTATATCAGGTTTTGGGAGATGAGCACTCTGGTCGAGTATGTTGCCGACCTGGTAAGAATATAGTCCCGATGAGGTATTAGTTGTCTCCAAGTATCCATTCTAGTACCACCGAGTTGGAACAGGTCAAGGAGCATGCAAGAAAGTCTGATAAAAGGGTCATAGAGTTGGAAGTACAAGTTCAAACAAGAGACAGAGGATTTATGAAACTGATGAAAGCATTATCTTCATCACTTCCACCAGAGGCTATTGCGGCTTGTTAGACATTTATGTCATCGATGGGTGCATCATCCAATGCACCAGGAGGCAGCTCTAGTGGCGATCGAGATGATGACGTTCCTGGTGATGACGAGGATGCTGAAGAGGAAGAGGGCGAGGATGAGGATGTGGACGAGGGCGAGGATGGGGCTGAGGGCGAGGATGGGGCCGAGGGCGAGGATGATGCCAAGGATGAGGATGAGGCCGACGATGAGCATGGGGACGATGACGAGGACGACGATGAGGAGAGAGATGGCGGTGAGGATGAGGTTAATGATGATATTGGTGATAGTGATGGTGATCAGAAGCATATTGATCCATTACATTTTTGAATTCTGTATAACTCTTTATTTTTGAACATGGTTTTCCACTTTGGGTTTTTCCTCTGCTTCATAGGGATGTTGCATTCGGATTCTGTTTTTTGCACTTGATTCTTATTGTATGATTAGTCTACTACCTAGACCTTTAGTATTCCTTCGTACTGTGATACTCATTTTTCTATTTTTTTTACTTATCTTTCTTAGTTATCCATGTATTTCATGTTTATGTATGTGGAAAATGATATGGAAAATGTGCTTTGAAGTAGTGGTCAGCACCACTCAAAGTGTCTAACTTTTATTTGAAATGGACAGGATTTTAAGTGAAAACAACAACTGGCATACGGAAAATAGACCAAACACATTCAGATTCTGTTTAAACTATAGGGAAACGATCCATGGGTCATATGTCACATGTACGAGTCAACCCTGCCTCAATCTGAGGGCCGGTGTGGCCGGTACCACTCAAAGTGTCTTTCGTTTGTTCAAAATGGATGCGCTTTTAAGTAAAAAAAAACACATACGGAAAATGGACCAAACGAATTTGAATACTATTGATACTTAAGTACATGTATCCATGGGTCATATGTGACGTGTATGAGTCAACCCCGCCTCAATCCGAGGGGCGGTGTGGCCAACACCACTCAAAGTGTCTAACTTTTATTTTAAATGGACAGGATTTTAAGAGAAAACAACAACTGGCATACGGAAATCAGACCAAACGCATTCGGATTCTATTTAAACTATAGTACAACGATCCATGGGTCATATGTGATGTGTACGAGTTAACCGCGCCTCAATCCGAGGGCCGGTGTGGCCGGTACCACTCAAAGTGTCTTTCTTTTGTTTAAAATGGATGCGCTTTTAAGTAAAAAAACCACAAATGTAAAATGGACCAAACGCATTCGGATACTATTGATACTTTAGGACATGTATCCATGGGTCATATGTGACGTGTACAAGTCAACCCCACCTCAATCTGAGGCACGGTGTGGTCGGAACCACTAAAAGTGTCTAACTTTTATTTGAAATGGACAGGATTTTAAGTGAAAACAACAACTGGCATACGGAAAACAGACCAAACGCATTCGGATTCTGTTTAAACTATAGGAAAACGATCCATGGGTCATATGTGACGCGTACGAGTCAACCCCGCCTCAATCCGAGGGCCTTTGTGGCTGGTACCACTCAAAGTGTCTTTCTTTTGTTTAAAATGGATGCGCTTTTAAGTAAAAAAACCACATACGGAAAATGGACCAAACGCATTAGGATAATGTTGATACTTTAGGAAATGTATCCATGGGTCATATGTGACGTGTACGAGTCAACCCCGCCTCAATCTGAGGCGCGGTGTGGCCGGAACCACTCAAAGTGTCTAACTTTTATTTTAAATGGACAGGATTTTAAGTGAAAACAACAACTGACATACAGAAAATAGACCAAACACATTCGGATTCTGTTTAAACTATATTACAATGATCCATGGGTCATTTGTGACGTGTATGAGTCAACCCCGCCTCAATCCGAGGGCCGGTGTGGCCGGTACCACTCAATGTGTATTTCTTTTGTTTAAAATGGATGTGCTTTTAAGTAAAAGAAACCACATACGGAAAATGGACCAAACGCATTCAGATACTGTTGATACATTAGAACATGTATCCATGGGTCATATGTGACATGTACGAGTCAACCCCGCCTCAATCCGAGGCGCGGTGTGGCCGGCACTACTCAAAGTGTCTAACTTTTATTTGAAATGGACAGGATTTTAAGTAAAAACAACAACTGGAATACAGAAAACATACCAAACGCATTCGGATTCTGTTTAAACTATAGGAAAATGATGCATGGGTGATATGTGATGTATACGAGTCAACACCGCCTCAATCTGTGGGCCGGTGTGGCCGGTACCACTCAAAGTTTCTTTCTTTTGTTTAAAATGGATGCGCTTTTAAATAAAAAAAACCACATACGGAAAACGGACCAAACGCATTCAGATAATATTGATACTTTAAGACATGTATCCATGGGTCATTTGTGGCGTGTAGGAGTAAACCCTGCCTCAATCCGAGGCGTGGTGTGGCCGGCACCACTCAAAGTGTCTAACTTTTATTTGAAATGGACAGCATTTTAAGTGAAAACAACAACTGGCATACGGAAAACCGACCAAAGGCATTCGGATACTGTTGATACTTTAGGAAATGTATCCATGGGTCATATGTGACGTGTATGAGTCAACCCCTCCACAATCCAAGGGCCAGTGTTGCTGGGACCACTCAAAGTGTCTTTCTTTTGTTTAAAATGGATGCGCTTTTCAGTAAAAAAACCACATACAGAAAACTGACCAAACACACTCTGATACTTTTGATACTTTAGGACATGTATCCATGTGTCATTTGTGACGTGTATGAGTCAACCCCGCCTCAATCCGAGGCGCGGTGTGGCCAGCACCACTCAAAGTGTCTACCTTTTCTTTGAAATGGACAATAGTTTAAGTTAAAACAACAACTGACATATGGAAAACCGACCAAAATCATTCGGATTATGTTGAAACTGTAGTACAACGATCCATGAGTCATATGTGACGTGTACGAGTCAACCCCGCCTCAATCCGAGGGCCGGTGTGGCTAGTACCACTCAAAGTGTCTTTCTTTTGTTTAAAATGGATGTGCTTTTAAGTAAAAAACCCACATATGGAAAACTAACCAAATGCACTCGGATACTGTTGATACTTTAGGACATGTATCCATGGGTCATTTGTGATGTGTATGAGTCAACCCCGCCTAAATCCGAGGCGCGGTGTGGCCAGAACCACTCAAAGTGTGTCACTTTTCTTTGAAATGGACAACAGTTTAAGTTAAAACTACAACTGACATACGGAAAATAGACCAAAGGCATTCGGATATTGTTGATACTTTAGGACATGTATCCATGGGTCATTTTTGAAGTGTATGAGTCAAATCCACCTCAATCCATGGTGTGGTGTAGACGAAACCACTCAAAGTCTCTCTTTTATTTCAAAATGAAAACATTTTAAGTGAATACAACTGAAATTTACACTCATCAATGATAGTCGCAAACTCTTTTTCATGAGTTGGGTTGTTTCACTCATGGGGTCATAAGTGACTAGACTCCTAAGAAAATATCTTTTCACCATATATTATAAACGATACAAGTTCAATGAAAAATTCATCACAAATCATTACATACCCAAAACTAGTATCACAAAAAAATGGGATTTGAGTCAATTTGAATGTCTTATTCAACTCTAATAGATATTTATCAAACTATTCTGCCTATTAGAATTTGATGGGTTAGGTGAATTACCACTGGATGATTGTTTTCATATGTGTTTTTTTGGGCTATTTTAGGTGTTTTTTATACTGTTTGAAGTCTATATGTGGATTTTGTGATATTTTTTATACAGGTGTATAGTGGAGGGTATACTGGAGGGCTGTTGTGCACTGTTTTTTTATGTAGGTGTATGGTAGGGCTTCTAGAGGGCTTCTGGGGGCTGCTGTGCAGTAGCTCTGGGAAAAGCTTTACCAACGGTTCTGAACCGTTGGTAAAGCCTTTTCCTGAAATCTGGAAAAACTTATACCAACGGTTCTGAACCGTTGGTAAAGCTTTTTCCAGAATTCTGGAAAAACTTATACCAACGGTTCTGAACTGTTGGTAAAGCTTTTTCCAGAATTCTGGAAAAACATATACCAACGGTTCTGAACCCTTGGTAAAGCTTTTTCCAGAATTCTCGGAAAACTTATACCAACGGTTCAGAACCGTTGGTAAAGAGTTTCCCAGAATTCTCAAACACCTATACCAACGGTTTAAATGAAACCGTTGGTATAGGGCTTTCCTCACGGCTAACTGGCCAACGGTTTGGAAAACCGTTGGTATACCCTATACCAACGGTTTTCCAGCCTATACCAACGGTTATAAACCGTTGGTATAGCCTACTTTTCTAGTAGTGATGATTGTATTTATAATATTAATAATTGTATAATATAAATATATCAATTTTTTCTTTTCAATGAAAATTAATTTATTTTAATTTATCACTTTACGTAATTTTGAGAGTGCCCACCCCTCACTTATAAATGGGAACATCATATCATCTCTTCCGCATAATTTTTATGTATAATATATTAGAAAATATTTTCCATAATTACTTATTTTATTCCTTCAACATGTCCTAGAGATTATTTTATTTCCCAAATTCCTTCCATTCAATACTAAAGGTGCAATCCAAATGATTTTCTCAACAAAGAGGCATAACTCTTAACAATGTACATTCATTTTTATTTCATATTATAACTCCTCTAAAATTTATGTTATCCATTCTAAATAATGAAGATAGATTCTAAAATTTACTTAATTATTATTATTATTATGGAACAACCATTATCCACCCACTTTTCATCATATGGGAAAATCAAATATAACACGTCTTTACGTGTGGACTACCACATCCAAGAAGCGATATGTTTAGTTTTTTTATCAACACTTCACATTGAGGGTAATAAGAATGGTATTAATTAAAATATATAAAATATATGGATTTTTATGGTTTTGTAAAGGTGAATTAATATTTAACTTTCTTTTGTTCTGTACATCAAAAAATTGAAACAACACTTATACGTACATACAATCTATGGTCTCGATGAAGTGATGTAATTCATTTTTCATAAACTCTTTATATTAATAGGTATAAAAGTGTATACAATAATTAAATATTAAACTCATGAAATTATTAACATTATAGAGATTATGGATCCATGATCAAAGAATAAGGACCATTATTGTCGAACCAAAACATATAAGAAAAACTGAAGAAGTTACCATCAAGAATAATTATTTTAATAAATAATTATTAATACATGGATGATAAAATAAAATAAGTAAATCATATATGTTATGTTTCTATAAAATATTTACAATAAATCTATACTAATTATACAGGAGGTTTGAACATGTTTATATTAAGAGAAAACATGTGGTTAGGTATTTAGATCTCAATCAAATTTTAATCAAGGTTGTTTATGATTAAATTTATATTGATGAAATTATATAATCCTTATATTATAATTCCAACTCATTTTTAAACTCCCCTAGTGATTTTTAAAATTTTTATTTTTAGTAACATTTTATCCTCTTTGGAACTCAATATAGTATTGAAAATGGTTTTAAAAAAAAACCTACCTTATTTATCTTCTTTTTTCTAGAAAAACCATTTCATCCATATCTATGTTTTAAAAAATGTTTTAAATAATGTATTTGACTATAAAATAATAAATTTTTCAAGTAATTATTAATAGTTATGAAGTTTGTATAAAAATATTTAAAGGGAATATTCCTTTCATTTTCTGAATTAGATGATTTTGAATTTTTGATGAAAATGTGAATGCAATATTCATTTTAATATCCATGACATAAATTTAATTTCTTGTCGACATGACTGTTAATTTTTTTGAATATTATTTTAAATTGCCTCATTAAATTTTTCAAATAAAACACTTTCCATAATATTTTATATATTTCTTAATTTTAATTATGTGAATTCCGAATGAAAAGAATATTTTCCTCGATAAATATTCTAGTGATATTTTAATGGAATATTCATTTATGATAACGTACATTGATTCTTGTTTTGAATTATATAAGATGTGATCCAATGACACCATACTTATTCTTTATTTGGATGGTATATGATTATAATGATGAGAATATTATGAATCCTATTTATTTTCCATTGTTTATACTATGATCAAATGCATAACATTTTATGAAACCCATTTCCTTTCTAGGGTTATGTTTTGATGATATGACAGTTCTTTTATAATCTTAAGGAACTTGTATATGTGGTTTTAAATTTTTGAATAATGGGAAAAAAGTTATATATCCTTCTAATTCCTTGGGTAAAGCATTATATATCCTGATATAATTACGTGAAATGAGTTGATGCGCACAATCCACTATAGGAAAAAAGTAGGGATTCTTATTATACTATGGGAAATTGGTGGTGTAGTTTAATCCATTATGATATAGGAATGATGTGTTAATTCTAGATCCACTATGATTTCATGGTCTCAGTAGTTTACCTTGACATATTATATAGTTTCTATTAATTTGATAGTGCATTATATTTATGAAATGATTTTATTTTTATTATCATTAATCATGGTTTATTATTGATTTGAGATGATTTATCACACTTGTGATTCAATTATTTAAAATGATAAATATTCATTCCATGGTTCAGGATTATGATCCATGTTAAATTGGGTATGAACATTGTAAGTTGTCATCATAATCTTATACCCATGTGCTTACCCTATTCTTTCATATGATCCTTGACTGATATCTCCCTTATTTACCATTATTGATCAACTGTGATATCCTTTTATAATTATTACATTCCCTAAGTTATGATGAAATGATTTTATAGGGTTAATTTAATAAGGGGGAAATATGAGATTAAATTTATGTTATATTACGAAGAATATACTTAATAATATGTTTATGTGTTTAGTTTTCAAAGACACTATACATTTATAGTTATAGTGTATATAATAATGGAATGTATTTAATATTCATATTAAATGATGTATTACTTATATAAAAAATAATGGTTCCCCTAAATTTTTATCAGAATGATGTTTAGTAAATATTTAGAAATTTGGATTAGAAGGCTTTAGTGTAATCCTTGGGGATAATTATATATATAAGATAACATCCCAATGTTTTCCTAATATATAGATTATGTGGTATTTCAAGTTGTACATACGTATCTTTTTACCAAATCATGATGTGGTTTTGGAATTGATGCATTTAGAAAAAATTACCCACAAATAGTTGGTCAACTTTATCTCACCCATCATTCCATTTTGAAGTGAGTCTTCCTTACTAGATACGTGGTTTGAAACTCCCAAGGGAAATTATTGGGGTTGTTCATATATCCTTTATAAATTATTATTAATGAATTAGATATATAGTTACACAGTAATATATAGGTTAAACATAAGATATCATAGAGTTAAAATAATGTTTCAAAGAAAAGAAATCAAATAAATGAGTTTTCATGATTATGTGGTTTCTCAATATTACTTCAATTTTAGACACTATGCTATTTGGGTTTATTCAATGTGTGTATCTTGAATGAACCTTTTTAATGTTGAATGTGTTTAAATGTGCAACGATTGTCCTCATGAATAACCAAATTCTATAGGATCAGGAAAGAAAAATCTTGTTGTTATTCTTATACAACATTCTAAAGTTACAAATCATGTTGAGATTATAAATGAAAAAATGAAGGAACAATGTACCATTTTGAGTATTTAATGAGGAAACATAACCCTTATTTTAGTTTTTCATTTGACTAATTAGGGGATTAGTGATGTATTATTATATCTTAAAAAAAATTTCTTCTCTATTTAGTGTAGAATAAATAAATGGTTTCCTCGACATTTATCATTGGGATGAAGAATAAAATAAATGGTAGAATAATATTACTAGTACAACGAAGGAGGAGGAAATTAAAACCTTGTAATGTGATGACATTAAGAGGATATTTTTATAAGTTATTCCTTTATATTCTATATAAAAATGGAGAAGGAATTCCTTGATCATAAATAGAAGGATTATTAATCCCTTGGAAAGTCTCTAGAAACTTTTATAAGAATTTAAAAGAAATGATTATTGTTTAATCATAATCCTTTAAAGAAATATCAATATATTCATCATTGGCATAAAAATGTCTGTAAATAGTATTATATATTAGTTACATAAATATCCATGAAGATATAATTCGATGTGACCTCAAGGTTGAAATGGAAATTAGAGTTTTCCACTATTCCCAAGGTTGTGATAAGAAAATAAATATGGTTCCTCATGAAAACTAATATAAATAACATTGTGGAAATAAATTATATCCATTTACATACTATAAATTTGTGAAGAAACGTTCAAAAAGATGATTGAATTGAATTGGGAAGTGTGTTAAATATATGAATTATGGTCGTAAATCTTATTAATGTTGAAAGGTGATGAATATGATAGTTAATGAAATATTGGAATGGTAGAAAAATAAAATTAACCACACCCAATATAAAGACTCAAATATAAGGAGTATGGGAAATACTCCAACTAGTCCACGAATCCAATAGTTTATTATTGTGATTCTTATCAATAATCTATTAATCCAAATGTCAAAGGGAAATATTAATTTACCGTGACTATAAAGGGGGGTTATGAGAATGAACTGTTGAAAGGAACACTTATCATCTACTCAAGAATTTCTAATGTATTATTGGATTGTAGATCCACACAATATTTTATGTTGAAGGAATTTGTAAAGGGAATCACATTACCACTTCAATGATTAGATATTGAATTATCAGGGAAAACACAAAGGAGTAAGATGAAAACATATAAAGTTTATAATTCCTCTCATTTTTATGTTTGTGGGACCGTGATTCTTGAAAATGATATGATTCTTCCTCTAGTTGAATTTGATGGTCTTTTAGGCATGTATTTAATTCTTTATATAGATCCACTATAAATTTTCTAGGAATGTAATTCACATTTCATTTTCGGATAGAACATAGGATCATTTATCCGTGAGAGGATTAATACAAACATAAAATGGATATTACTTCTTTCTTATGGGTCTAAATTACTATCCATGAATGGGGTATATCTCATATGGTTTGGTAGAAACTCAAAATTGAGAATATTTTGATTGTATAGTAGTTTTTTAGGCCTTTCTAGAATATTTTTCAAGTCTTCCTCTAAAATGTGAAGTTCAGTTTTTAATAGAAGTAATACATGCTGCAACAACTATTTTTAAGACTCCTTATACAATTGAAATAATTGAGTAGTGGGAATTGAATAAGAAACTCCAATAGAATCTTGATATTGAATATATACACCATAGTGTGTCACATTGGTGTGAGCCTATTATTTTTTATCTAATAAGATATGTGGGTCAATGAATATTTTCATTAATTATTGGGTACTAAACAAGATCACTATCATGAAAATTATTAATCTACTTTATACTGAGAATTTCAAGGATCAAATAAAAGGAGCTAAATTCTTTTTAATGATTGAAATTCTCTCTAAATATCCTCAAATAATAGTTAATAGAGAGGAAATAAACAATAAATGTTTTCAATATTATGTGTGGAAATTATATATTTATAGTGATTTCAAGTTGACTTACTATGCCCTAAGTATCTTCATAGAAATAATTATTAGTGTCTTTAAGAATTACATTGATTAATTATTGGTTTCCTTTATAGTTTTTATTCATGTATATTCAATGGAAAAGTAAGATAATGAATATCATTTAATAATTGTGTTGACGATCCTATGTATGGATATGTTCCATGATAAATTTACTAAGTGTAAATTTTCTCTTTATGATGTTTAAAACATGGGTCATATAATCTCATGTGAGGGTATTTCAATGACTCCTTAAAATAAACATGTTGTTAATAAATGTACAAGACCAACCATAGTTAAGGATGTTTTTAGTTTTCTAGGGATGGATAGATTTTAATGATAATTTTTTAGTAAACACTCATAACTATCTAATAAAATAACTGATTTGACATTAAAGGTAGTTCAGTTCTCATGGGAAGACATATGTGAATATAATTTCAAGGAGTTGATGATAAGGTCAATTAGTAAACCTGTTCTCACACTACCATTTTGTGGAGATGGTTTTATAATATATAGTGATGAGTCAAATAAGGTAAATGGATGTTTCCATATTAATAAATATGTTCTTATAGAATATTCCTCATTCTAATTGAAAATACATTAGAAAAATTACCTAACTCATGATTTAGAGATATATGTGGTATTTTTTGTTAAAGATATAGAAGAATTATATATATAGTTAAAGGTGTAAATTTGTATGGATCATAAAATATATAATTATATATTTACACCAGAAGAGTTGAATATTGATTATATAAGATTTTTTGAATTGATTAATGATTATGGATGCTCAATAGATTACCACCCTAAAAAGGAAAACTCATTGAATGATGATATAAGTCATCAGGACCATTCTTGTTATTCCCTGATGTGGATTTAAATAGATCTAATACATATTTATTTGTAGACTGTTGTATGTGAAATCCTAAGGAAGAGGGAAAGATCATAAATTTCTCATAAGAATGTTTAACTATATTTCCATGTGAGGATTAAAGAGGTTTAGAATGAAAATTATGAACTATAAAAGAAGGTCTGAAATGTTATTTATTTCTACCATGATTTTGATAGAGTGATATATTTTAGGAATAGATTATGTGTCCCATCAATACTATCATTGAAAAAGGAACTGTTACATAATTCTCATAGTTCATAATTCCCTATTCATTATGGATATACATGGATATATAGATATCTAAAAAATATTTTTGATAGGAAATCATGAAAACAGATATTATAGAGTATGTATCATGATTCATTGTATGTCAAAAAATTTTTTATGGGAGGAAGATTAATAAGGGGATGTTATAAATATTACATATACCAGAATGGGAATGGTAAAACATTACATTAGATTTCATCAAAGGACAAAACAAAACATCTAAACGAATAATGTTATTTGGGTTCTAATCTAATTCCATAAAAAGTTTGAACACTTTACTACCATTAGAAAATATTTCTCTATAAACCATATATCCAGGATATTCATTAACGATTTATTGAAAATTCAGGGATTAAGACCCTCAGTTTTATTGGATTGGCACCCTAGGTTTTCCTCAATGTTTTAGAGACGTCTTTAGTAGGCTCAAGATATAGAGTGGAAATTTAATACTATATGTAATAATATGAGATGTGGTTTGTTTTAATAGGCCATTAAAACTCCATAATAGATGTTGATATCTTTCTCAATTAATTTTAATGTTAGAATGGATAAACAACTTTCTATGGTCAAATATTCTTATAACTATAACTTTCAGTAAAGCATTACAATGGATACATATAAATCCCTATATGATATAAATTGAAAAAAAATTAGGTAGAGATTATGTTGGAGTAAGAAATATATTATTAATTGAGTAATATATAGAGACTGAAGATAATTTTAGAGCCATTCCAAAGCAGATAAGTGCATCTCAGAGTTACAAGAATTTTTTGCAGACAATTTTTGTTGATATCAATAGTTTAAAGTTAGTGATAAGGTATTACTATGAATATATCCTTGGAAAATAGTAATTAGGGTTAGAAATAAGGGAATAAGAAACATAGATATATCTTTCCCATTGAGATTATTGATCACATTACGATTGTAGCTTATCTTTTGGAACATTTATCGAATATCTAAAAAGTTCACAATGTGTTCCATGTATCTCTTTGAGTGAAGTACATTCCTGATCATTCACTTATAAAAAACTCAATTTTTTCTACAGATATTGACCATTCATGTTACGAATATCTCGTTGATATATTGTACTATATAGATAATGTTTGAAAAAATAATTTCACTCAATGGGTCAATGTTTTGTGGGATAAACATAATTTTGCTGAATCCACATAGGAACCTAAGGATGCGATGTGGAAGAAGTATATTTAGTTTTTTTTATAATGGTTTTTCAATTTAATGGGGGAAATATTTATATGGTGTCTAGAATGTAACAAAATGAAATTTTATAATACAATTCTCTATAAATAAAATTGGCTTATTTGATATCATTTTTTACATTCAACATAGAGTTTAAATGAACCATGGTATACTTTAGAAATAATATAATTTATTGTGAGAGTTATCTACTAGATATTTCAATTCTCAAAATGAATAAGTCAAACTAATCTATCTAAAAAATATTTCATACATATATATAATAAATTCAATAGTTATGAAATTGTTACAAATGAAAATAAAAGTGTTTGAAGGTAAATATAGATTTTTGTTCTAGAAAATTATTTTCATATGAACATTGAGTTATTATTTATATAAATTATACTAATCTATATTGATTAATGATTTTAATAAAATTAATAGATAATATATTCAATCTAATTTTTTAATATTCATCAAAAGCTTTTTTACTTTTCATGGAATAAGAATAAATCAAATTTTAGGTTCAAATATGATTTTTTCAAAAAGTTGTGTTGTTTTGTTTTTTACAATTATTGTTAAAGGAATTTTTAAAATATATAAAATCTAAATCTTGAAAAATTAATCCTATATTTCGAATCATGATATAAAATTTTGAAAAATAGGCCCTTTTTATTTTTGTTCATTACAAATAATAACCTTGGTAAATATTTTTCACCTTTGTATGGGTATAACAATTAAAATAGGGAAAATTCAATGGGGGAAGGATTTAAGATTACTATAACACTTGAATATAAAATATTATACGAGTTTATATCAATCAATAACATATAGTTTCTGAAAATATGGCCATGTGGTGCTATTTTTTTTATTATGAACTTTATATTATTTTATAAAAATGATAAATACAAAATGTCACTCTCTTGATTTACTATATCTAATTTCTTATTTAGGATAAAAAGTGTTTATATATTTTTGAAAATTATTATTTGAAATAAAAATTAATATTTTTAACATAGTAATTTATTTATAATTTTTAGTGATTGGATAATTACCACTGATTCTTATGTTCCACAAATATATTGTTTTTTCAATTAATAGATTAATTAAATAAGTGATTTCAAATTTATTAAAATCAATAATGTTTTTATGAATTAGTGTATTTCGTAAATTTTTAGGTAAATATAACCTAATTTTGATGTTTTAAAATCAAATATACTAATTCCTTTTTAATATTTATGATATTAACGTCATATTAACTGAATAGTTCCAAAATATGATATGAATGATATTTTATAATAAAAAATGTTTTATTAAATTATTTAAAGACTATAAAAATCCTATTTTTCTCCAATTGGATAGATTATGATTGAATATATTAACCATGGTCCATTTATACATCACCCTCCATTTTATAGTAAAATTCTTGAACATTAATGAGTAAAAAACTTTGATATTGTGGTCATTGTCAAAAGCCTTAACAGGAGGTTAAAAGGAGATAAAGGTGAAAAAATAACGTGATAATAACTATATTTTATTATACAAAAAAATTTATATTCAAAATAATCACTTATTATAATTTAATCAATTTATTTTCTACTTTTCCATGATAAATAATTTTTATTCGTTTAATATTTTATGTAATTCCAAGAGTTCCACTCGCAACACATATAAAAGGGAACCTCTTATCCTCTATTATTCACAATATTTTAACCTTATATATTATACAAGAACATCCATATTACCTGCCTATATTACTTAACCTTTTAATATATCTTATTTTATTTCTAAAATACCATCTATTCAAGGCTTAAGGTGTACGAAAGATGTGGTTTCTCAATAATGACCTTTATCTCTTAACTGTGTACATTCAATTTTATTTCTATGTATGTATCCTCTAAAATATATGGAATAAATTATAATTAAGTACTTTAATATCTATAATATAAATATTTTTTATGAGGATTTAATGAACATTATCCACCTCTTTTCCATTATATGTGAAAATAAAACATCACTCGTGCATAGGTGCAGACTACCACCTCCACAAAGCGATGCATTTAATGTTTCATCATAAGTTCACATTGATTTTCAAAATGATGGATTTTTTAAATATATATGATATCAATGATATTTTACAGGTATTAATGGTGAATTATTACTTTCATTTTTTATTACATAATATTAATAATATACATGTCACTCGTACGTACGTATGAAATATTGCCTTTATGAAGTGATGTAATTCAATTTTAATCACTGATTTATATGTATATTTAAAAACATTAAAATAATTATTATATATAAAACTCATTAAATTAATAAAATTCAAGATATTATAGAAGGATAATTAAGTTACAAGGTCCATGACTTTTATCCAAAACATTCTTGAAAAAAAAAGCTTTTATCACCTGGAATATTGATTTTAATAAAGACTTTTAAATACATGGGTGTTAAAATGTTATAAGTAAATAATATATGGTATCATATGTATAATTATTGTTTGTAAATATTTTTATAATAAATATATACCAATTATACCAATATTTTTATTTCACATGAGGAACTACAACACTTGAGTTGAGGGATTTAAGACTCAATAATATTACTATAAAAGATTTTTATGATTAAATATCCATATAGGAAATTATAAAATTCTTATCTCATAAATAAATTTATTTTTTCTACTTATGTGGTTATTATATTTTTTTGGTTTTTAGTACCATTTCACACTCCTTAGAACACAGAATTCTAGAGAATTTTTTTAAAGAAAATATGGCCATATTAATATTATTTTAGATAGAGAACCATTTTCATATACATTCTTGTTTTTTATAATGTTTTAATTTATTTATTTGAATATTATACAGTATTTTTTTTAAATTCATTTCAACCTATGTTTCTATTTTTGTAATAATTAATCCATGCAATCTTCCTATCATTTTTGGAATGTGGTACTTTGAAATTTTTAACAAAAATGCTAATGGAATCTTCATTTTTACACACATGACAAGAATTTGTTTTTCAAAAGTTGTAATCATTCAATTATTTTAATATTGCATTACATGTTACCAATGTTATTTTCAAGGAAAATATATCTCTTAATTTTTTTTAATATTTTTATTTTTTATGTTATTTTAAAATTAAAAGGGTATTTTCCTCATGAATTATTCCACTTATCTTTTAATGGAAATTATAACTTTGATATCTTAATTTGATTTTATCTATGTTTTAATATGGATATAATCCAATGATTCTATCCTTATTAATTCTCTAGATTTGTTTATTATATTAATTGTGATATTTTTATGAAAAACGTTTTTTAAAGGTTGTGCGGTGATGAAATAATGAATAATTTATTAACCTTGTTTTCATTCCATGGGTTATGTAATGATTATATGATGAATATTCTATGATATTATGGTACATATATGTGTAGTTTTGATTCTGTTATCGGTGGTCCCAGAATTATATATCCTTCCAATGAATTGTGTAATGTTTTATTTCTCATGAGGTAATTATGGGAAATGATGTAACATGCTCAATACAATATATGAAACAAGTAAGGATTTCTTAAACAATATGATAGATGTGCTGTGATGCCTCACCCATTATGATTTAGTAAAAAAATTGATTCCTAATCCAATATGATATCATGGTCTTGGTAGTTATCCTTGATATATTAAATGGATTCAATTCCTTTGATAGTCCCACACATTTATGAAATATTTTTACGTTTTTAATTTGAACTCATGGTTCATGATTAATTATTGATGATATGTCACTATTATGAATCATTTCATTCAAATCCTAAATATTTATATCATGATTTAGGTTTATGATCCATGATAAATTAGGTTGGTGATTTTTAATTTATAATCATAATATCCTAACCATATAATTATATTATACATTCATATGATCCCCAATTGATATCTCCATTATTTACCCTTACTGAGAATTTGATTTCACCATTTCTTATGTTTACTTTAAACATTTTATGATGAATGTTATTATATATGGAATATCAATATGGGTATAAAATGAGATGTAATTTATGAAAGATGGTAAAAATTTCACCTTAATATTATATTTGTGCATCTTGTCTCCATATATAATAAAACATTATGGTTGTCCTTAGATTGTTAGGTGATTTATTTAATATTCATATATAATTCTGTAATACTTATATACACAAGGATTTGCTGACTTCAATACCCATTGGTAAATTTTTGTGTGATTAATTCAGGATATCATATGAGTCAACAATGAGAAAAGTTAATCTATATATTTGTTTTTATAAAAAATGTAGTTGTTATTTGTAATAAAATTTATGATTCATCCAAACCACCTACACATGATTATGGGTCATCAAATGAGTAATTAAATTTATTTAAAACTGAATTTAATTGGGAAAATTTCATTTGATTAATACATATGAGTTATTAGACTCTGTGTACAAGTCATATGCACCTTCCATATGTGTCATTTACATAGTTGAGTTATATTATCTA
The DNA here is from genome assembly GCA_963277665.1 of Viscum album. Lineage (NCBI taxonomy): Eukaryota > Viridiplantae > Streptophyta > Magnoliopsida > Santalales > Viscaceae > Viscum > Viscum album. The sequence continues at coordinate 1,115,836,908 of OY728129.1, forward strand.
TGAGAGGAAATAACATATGATATAAAAAATTAATGTTATGAAAAAAAGGGAGATAAAAATTAGATTATGCTAAATAAATGTTCTTCATGGGTATTAAAATCATGAACATATAAATAAATTGATATTAATGTAGTGTTAATGAATCAATATTAATATTGAAATGAGTTCCATGAAATAAAGGGATGTTTTATATTACATTTCATGTGTCCATACACACATGGATGAATATTAAAAAATATATAATTGCACAAATATTTTAATGATTAAAATAAGGTAATATTTAAGGTCTTATGTAGGATTTTAATTAAGACATGGTGTGGATTTAAAATATTTTTTAAATTATTTGAATATCTCAAATTAGTGATGATTAAAACGTTTCAAAATAAAATATGAGAAAATATTATTGATTTATTGAACATAAAATAAAATCAAAAAGAAGAATACGAGTATTATATATCCTAATTGTTACTCTAAGAAAAACATTTTGTTTAAAGAAGCTGAACCGAAAACAATATTCAAAATAGAAAACAAATTTTGTTGAAGATGGTGATGAAAGGTTCCAGTGATATAAATATATCATATAAGGAAATAAACGGTGTCCCACCAAATTAGATAGAGAATAAGTACATGTATGACATGTTCTGAATAAGAATGAAGGAACAATCAAAGTCATACTCAATGGTTATTGAAAGGTGTCATTTACTGACTATGTGAGGTTGTCAATCCATTTTTTTTACCGATCTATGGGAGATAGAAAGAACTAGTGTAAAGTTTTGAACTATGTGATTGATTATAAATAACCTTCTTTGGGATGTTGTAGAACATGGTGAAATGACAAATAACCATGGTGGGAGACTATGTTGTGTAACTATTTGTTTTAAAAGTGGAATAATTTGTGGTTAGGCATCTAACTAATCTATGAATGGAGAAATATATCAATCCCAAACCTTGTAAAAATACATGAGTTTTTGTGAATTTTATTTTATTCATTTTTCAGGTAATAGTAAGAGACATAGTAAGAGTGGATAGTGACATTCTATAGTTTTTGAGGATTAATTAAAGAGTAAAATGTAGAAAAATATTTCACATATTCACCCTTTCCCCTTAGTGATCCACCAAACCTATGCACTTTCATTGGTATGAAATATGACTAGGTATCTTGTTATTGGATAAAATATTTGGATCCAATTGTTTTTATTAGACTCAGATCAAGTACACATTTAAATAAAATTAGAAGGTCCGTAAATTTATAATTCAATATCCATTCTTATTAATTCTTAAATAGGGGTTTCGACCAAAACATTTATTAATAATAAAATTTTATAGGAAAAAATAGAAAAATGATTATAATTATAATAATTTTAAACCACATACTTAAATTTATGAAATTGATAATTGTAAATTTACTAAATTTATTTATAATAATCCATTTAACGAATAATGTCCATGTTTTGGATTGTATGTGGAGGATGAGTTCGGTATTAAAACTTTTATTCTCTATACTAAATTTAAAGGACATATAATAAAATTTAATAAATAATTAGTCACCTATAAATGTTTTTTTAACAATGAACTGGATGATAATGAGGAACAACGAGTAGTGGATGTTGATGAAATAAAATATTCACAAATTATTAATTTATGATAGTGAATTTCTCTAATAGTCATTATAGAATCAAATGAATATTTGATATAGTTTTTTGATAAAATATTCTCTTTTGTTGAAGAAGAATTTAAAAGGTATATTTTTTATAAAATGGTCTCTGAAATAATATATTTAAAATTTATTCATGAATTTGAATTTTTTTAAACCTCCATTAATTTTAAAAATGCCTTGATGGTGATCAATTAAAAAATATTATAAGAGATTGAAAACTCTCTGCAGAAACTAAGAAAATCTGATAAATAACATAATAAGAAGTTCAATATGGATTAGAATTAAATTTTAATATCGTTTAAGGATGATATGAACCCCCTAAACATTAATTATCTCTAAATGGAGGTGAAATTAACAAAATAGGAATTATCCCCAAATTTACCTATAATATCTCTTTAAAAATGGTTACTCAATCTCTAGATGAATAAATTTGTAATAATTTAGTTTAATTTATCAATGGAAGTGTTAAATGAAATTCTAGACAAGTTTAGAAGGATATCGTTTCAAAAGATCTACCAAAAAATCATTTGTGGATGTTAGAATATCCAAAAAAAGAAACCCACTAAGAAGATCACAAAAGGATAGTGTTTCCAAAAAAACATAATGTAATTAAATCTAGATAAATTTAAAACATATATAAATGGGGGATTTTATTGGATATTACAAGTGATACTAGAGATTTGGGAACAAATTAATTATGTTTTGTTATGATTTTTTACTTTCTATAGAATTTATAATTCATAGAGTAAGGGGTGAAAAGAGAACGCATATATAATGTAAGAGCCTGATTTTTTATAATGGAAATTCCCATTTGGAATGAATAAAATCATTATTATATAATATATGTATAGAAACACATGCACTAATTTGGAAATCCTGGGTTGTAATAAAATATATAAATTCAAATTTTAAATACTATTAAGCATATTAATATGTGATAATATATCCACTATATAGTTACAATTAAGATTTTTATTTATTAATGATTATGATAATGTCCAATTGAAATACAATGAATAAGTGATAGCCTCAATTAGAAGGGTGAAACCTTATGAAGGAAATTTATTAGAGCTTTTAAGGGAGATGGAATCACTTGGATTTTCCATTGACCTATCCCAAAGTGAAATTGTACATCTAAATAAATGAAAAAAATGTTTATGGTTGAATTTCAAGATTATCAAGATTATATCAAAAACATTCTTCAGAAACCCAACCCAATAAAGATCCACCATTGCACACCTTAACCATAGATAGTACAGTTGTATAATAATGGTTTATATATATGGACTCTTATATTATTAATTATTATATTTTTATTTTTTTAAAAAAAAATCTTATATTTATCCAATTATAAATAATTTAATTATATAATTATATTTTAACTGATGAAAATTAGATTTATATATGATGAAACAAAAAATGTATTTCTAAAGAAAATTAATTTTAATTAAAACGCACATTTTTGATAAATTCATCAATTTTGAATGAAATTTTATTTACATATAATATTCTTATTAAATAATATTTATTTATATAAAAATGAAAATATAATTTAATATAACATCTTGAGTTTTTAAATGAAAAAAAGATAATGGAATTTTAAAATTTGTTGTATACTATATTGGTCATTTTAGAAACCATGTTTTGAAATGATTTTTGGAAATTTGGGAAACTATAATGGTTTTTAAATAAATTAACTTAATCAAATTAAATTTAAAATAAAAATAAATTAAATGAGATTAATGGGGAAAATGGAAGAAAAAAAATAAATAAATATAAGTTTTAATGATGATAATAATATTATTATTATTATTTTGTTATTTGGATTATTATTATTATTATGTATATGGATTAATGAAAAAAAATAAAGGGGAAACTAATAGGGGGTTTCTCATACCAAGGATGTGACACCTTTCCCCACCCCCTTTAGGCCTGATACACCCCCTTCAACATCCTTCCATGATGATTTTCATCTGGTTCTCATGAAGTTTTATTATACGATCCATTAATGTAGGCATATCTCCTTATTTGCAGTGTCACACACCCCTGTAGACCCATTTAATTCATGGAACCCCCCTCGGCTAAGCCCCATTGGCGGGTGACCCCCTCTCCATAGTTCCATATCTGCTCACCATACTTACAGATTTTCGGTTGCAATATTTCTTTGATCAACCATGGTAAGACATTGTGTCACCTTCTCCATCCCTATTTCAGCCGATTTACGTATCTTCGCCAATTTTAGAGGTTCATCCTAACACTTGGGTGAAGTTTTAATTCAATTTTATGTGTTTATTATAATTCTAGTGTATGCAAAGGGTCTATTGGGTCATGTTAATGTGTGTTCATGTAACCACCACCGAAGGCGAAGCCGATTGGGTTCATTCAACTTTTTTCCACCATCTGAATGAGTTTTGATTTTCTAAGAAAATACAAACACATACCTAGGTATGTTTGTGTATATATATACATCATGTTCAGACTCATCCCCTCATAGAGAGGGGAATGCATTCTTTTGATTAAAGTATATATGTATATATATGTATATAAGTGTATATGCATACGGGTGCGGGGTTGTTTCAAGGGGTCGTTTCCAATTATAAAAAGACCTTCGTGTCAGATTGGTATACCATTTTAGGTAGGATCCCTATCAATTGCTATTAATTTATGGACATTTTAATTACATTGTAACACCCTGAGATTTTAAGAATATATTTTTGAATAAATTTAACTTTTCAATATCTTTCATTTCAAATGACAGTAGAAATAGTTCCTTTTATATATAAATATATATTAAAACATTGTTTCAATCATTCATTTCACAAAACAAATTTTCTTGTGCCACATGTAATATAAAATAGCCTTGCGCTAAAAACAACAACGACATGGCGAATGATGCACACAACACTGAGTTTCTAGGAAACATATTATTATTTATATAACATATTAAATGAGATAATTATATCCTAAACATTAAACATAGTTTTTGGAAAATAATAACTACTTTTTAGATATTTTTTATATAAATCAATCATATTGATAATGAAGGATAATATTTTGGGAAATTTTTATTTTTGTTAAAATTATCATTGTCTCAAATAAAAAGCTTCTAATAATGAATGTAATTTTATACACTTTTAAAAATTTGATATTATAAAATGAAATTAATTTTTGAGTTCATAATTTCAAGATTATCCTATTGGGAATTTTTTATATTTTTCTAAAAAACGTCATTTTTTGATAATAATGAATATTACTTCTTTTTAATTAAAAGACATCATGTTTAATTAATTATTTATTAATGTTAAATGGTATTATAAATTTGTTTTATGGTCTCATTAGATAAATATTATACATATTAATACAATTCAAGTCATTATAATCTATTCCACTTTAAAATATAATATAAAATCATAACATCCTTTTGAACATTTTTATACTTTAAAAACACATTATTTCGTCTCATCTGGGAGATTGGAAATAATCATAATTTTAATGTTTCTATGAATTAAATTTCAAAATTATTACATACACCGTTATATTAAGTCTAATATTTAGGGTTTTTATAAGACCATGTAAATCCTTTACCAGAATTATTAGTAAATTTGATTAAAATTAATAACAGCAGTTATGGCCAAATTAAGCATAATTACAGACTAAACCATAACATTAAGGGTCCAAACAACCTAGACACTTTTCTAACAACCATTTGATGTCTATATTCTATCCATACACCTTCCATTATTGAGTTTGGTTTGTTTGTTAAGACATATTTTAGGTAAAAACATGTGCACACCTAATTTGTTTCCAAAAATTCCATGATAGTTATTTTCTCTTCCTTATAAAAGGCCACCACCTCTACCCAATCCTCGAACCTCTCAAAACTTTTATGTTACTACAAGTCCTACCCATTTTCTCTCCCACAAATCCTTGTTTAGTCATTTATTCATCCATTTGGGCAGAAACCTTCTCAAGGAATTCTTTTGGCACAAAGCAAAAGGAGTTACCAAATTAAGAGTAAGCTTATATGAGTTGGGAGACAGTCAAGACACAATGTAAGGTGTTTTCATCTCACTTTTAATATTCAATAGATAAATATTAGGTTCATCACTATTTCATTTAGTGTGGGGTCTTTACTGCACATTATTATATTCTATGTATCATGTTTTTAAATTTATTGGTATTCACATGGACTTTTTATGATCCTTCTTTCACGAGGCATACGTTTAAAAAGTATTGAAATCGGTAAAATGTTTTCCCTGAATTTTTCTTCTTTGAGACATTTGTTTTTCATGCACATAATTTTTTTTTGAGGTGTAAATAAATAAATTTTACATTTCATATCGTTAATCTAAATATTTTCATGATATTCTATGTATTAGGTAATTATTTTTCTATACATGGAGATCATGATCCCAAGAGATCATTTTAGAAGAGTTTATTGAGACTATCTCACTGATTTTAAATATTTTTTTGGTTTATGCTTACTTTGGTAAAATATTAGGACCCATCTATCATAAAAATTATGGATATTATTTTCCTCTTTTATTTCATGATATACACTTGTATTGTTACAATTTTATACACTTTGGTACATTAGATAGTTATGAAAGTGTATTTTTGGAATGTCCAAGTTTACCCTATCTTCAGTCAGAAATATATGTTTTCTTAAAAGGGATTTCATGAATATTATACCATTACCCTATAATATCTAAAATATTTTACATTTTCGTCATTTAACAAAATATATAAGGGAAAATTATTGTCATTTTCCAAACATGTCACTTTTCTAACCTTCTATCGTGCAAAAAAGAATGTTTTTTGACCTTGTACGACATGTTCAGATTTACCCACAGTCATTTCATTGAAGATACCATTTTCATTATTAAAAATTTTAAACTCAATGAAAATGTTTCTAAATGTAATTTTAAACGAAAATCTATTTTCAAATGGTTTTTAATCTTCATGTATATGTTTAAAGAGAAAATTTTTTCAAAATGTTTTTTTCGAGCATTAATTACATGTTTTCGAAGTTAATTCAATGAAATGGTTTTCAAAATGTGTTCAATATTATTTTGATAGTTTTTAGTTAAAATTATTTTCATAATTTTTTCAATATTTCCTTATATGTTTTCAAAGTATTTTCAAAATAATGGTTTTCAAAACATTCTAAATCTATCTTTAATTGATTTCTATGATTTTCAATGAAAAATGTTTTAATGTTTTTTGAATCTTATATTAAATGTGTTCAAAGAATAAGGAATTCAAAATGATTTCATGTATTCTTTATAAGTTTTGAAGGTATTTTATATGAAAATTATTTTGAAATGTTATTCTGTATTAAAAATACCTTTTCAAAAAAGAAAGGATATATTCTTCAAGAAACATTTTAGAGGATATTTAAAAAATAATCTATCTAAGATGAAATATATTGATGTTACCCATTACATATAGTAAATTATCTAAGGTTCCATTCATATCCTTTCTATTATTGAGTTATCTTTAATGTCATTGTCTTTATGAAACCCATTTCTCCTTCATGGGTAATATGTTCATGAAACACATTTCTATTTCACAGGTTATATGCTTCTAATACCTTGTTCTTTTGGTGGTTTTTTTACAATGAAATGATTATGAAACCTATATATTCTTATAGGTTATGAAATTTTTACTTGTTTATATTATCAATTTTATTTAATAGGTTATGATATGTAATATGTTTATTTAATATCATGTGCCACTTGTATATATGATTTCATTACGGGATGGGTGGGTCCTATATCCTCCTCCATTGCATTGGGTAATGATTTATATCTTAGAAGATAATGATGGAAATCTAGTTGATAGGATTGATCCCATATCAGAACATTGGGAAACCCAATCCCTTTCAAATCAAAGACTTATGATGGGAATAGTGGGTTTTCCCACCTAGTTGGTGTAGTCACCATGATAGTGGAAGATGCGAAAACCCAATCCATTAAAGGAAGGTGGGGAAACATGATCCCTTACGTGGATCGAACTATGAATGGAAATGGTTGTATGTCCCACCCAGTGGATGAGGTTCCCATGAATTTACCTAATAAGTTCTAATAATTCATCTCTACTTATAATGAAATTATATCACATGTTTATGTATGCCACAATTCAATGTCTTATTCCTATGTTATTCTTTAATGGAATATGCTCTTTATTTCATTATGATTCATATCTTATGAACTATCAATCATAATTCCATGGTATCTTTTATGATCTTTGATGTGAATTGTATGGTCTTCTATCTTCATTACCATGTTCTCATACCCTTTTGATTGTGTTTTGACGATATGTATCCCTTTTTTTACCCTTATCGTGCAATTAAGCTCACACCTTTCTTATGTTTCCTTTTTCATGTTTATAAAGAACAGTTTTAAGTAAAAGTATTAAAGTTGGAGATCATTATACGAGATATTGAATATCATTCCCCAGGATATAAGATTTTGTATCCAAAATTCCAAATAAACTATGTTATTATGATCCTCTTGCATTTATTTTATTAATGTACAGAATATTCATCTACAATGATGTAATATCTATGTATGTTAATCCATGGTCACTATAATTGGTATCAGTGGAATGGTTTATTTAAAATTTCAAAACAATGATGAAAAAATCTTAGTGATGTCCCTAGGTATATTTCTACTTATATGTATAGGGATGTCTCTAAGGATAATTATAAGGATAGGTTAACATTTAGGTAAATGTCATGTAATATTTTTAAAGAATAGAGTATGTGGTTTCCATGAAATGCATCTCTATCTGGATACATCAAGTGGATGTTTCATGGGAACATATGTACCTAGAGGTAACAACTCGGAAAAGATGTTCTGGGCTAGAATCTGGGTAATCTGGAAGAAAACAATCACTCTTGTTGAACACCTATTTTGACAATCTTGAAGGATATGATTTTGGAATTAAAAAACTCTTCATTAACCATCAAGAAATATTTAGATATAAATTATCTATGAAAAACCTTGGATAAACACAATGTATCATAGATTTTGGATGGTGTCAGGATTTATAAATCCTATAAGCAATTAATTTCATGAATATTTGGTTTTCTAATATGACAATTAATGATCCCACTATGCCTTTAGTTTTAGTCAATGTTGGTATCTAGAAGGAAATTGATTAATGTTGAATTAGGTGGATGCTTTTCTAATGAGCAGTCAAGTGGGATGATCATTGGAGTTAAAGATTTCATGATCTTGCCTAATCAGTTTTCATGGAACATGATTAACAATTTTTACATTAACAAACTCTCAAACATACCATGTATGATAAAAAATATGTTCACTAAGAGTTTGGGTAATGTAGACCATGGATAAAAGAATATTCAGTTTCCTTTTGGTCATGAATGTTGAAAGAATCACCTAAGTGAATGTCACTGAGGAACAATAAGGTTTTTTTACTATGGAAAAGTACGAAACAAAGAAAACTATTGGAATGGATAAATGAAGTGTTCAGTTAGTAATATGGTTGTGAATTTTGGCATCCTTAAGTCATCATCGAAGGTGACCTATTTAATGTTTGTTGAAAATGATCAATATGCAACCAAATGTCCAAGATGAATGTTCATAGAGAGAATCAGCAAGGTGGTGTGAGCAATTGTTATATTGTGGATGATAAAAATACTACAAATGAAATGTTAATGGAAATGGGAATTATTGTTAATGGATTAAGGATGATGTAATCTAAGTATTTATGTATTTGGAATCAAATGTTATTAATGAAGAAAAATACAAGGATTGTTCTACTTATGTTTTTCACTCAGTATTTACAAGTTTTTGTTGAAAGTTCCCTATTGACTGGGGAAGTGATTTAATGATAAGGTGATATTTTTTCTAAGGGAAGGTAACCCATAATATTTTTTTATGTTAAGATAATTTTTTATGGATAAAGATACATGAGATATTAATAAGTAAATTGTATCATATTTATTACCTTGGAACTATGTAAGGAATTTTTTATTGGTGGTTTCTGCTACCACTAATTATGTTTACAACATTTTTGTATTTAAGGGGTAAATCCAATATACATTGGAATGAGGAATAATGCATGTTTTCTATAAGGATTTATGGTAATTCGGGTTGTTACCAGGATTCAAGATAAAATATGATGAGCATATTCACATGATTAGAATCTAAAAACGAAGAGATAATTTTTGTTTCATATGGGATTTAATGTTAATCCAATTTTGTGACTCTATTCCTAAGGATTTAAATTTTCATCTTTCTAAAGGGTTATAAGGTTAATCGTTCATAAAAATTTAATGTTAAACTTTAGAGGAAGTATTTGTTCAATGGGTTTGTGTTGGAAACCATGGTCAAAAGGATAATCTGTTTTTAAACATATTTCAATGATATATATCTTATATATTGTATTGTTGTGGTTTTAAAAAATAAAATCAATTATGTCGGGTGACAACCAATCATGTCCGGAAAGGCCACATGTCTTGAACACATGACCAAAGGACAATAAGGATTTCACACCTACCACATGACTATCTGATGTCATCATTAATTTTTAATTCTTTATAATGATGATATATATATGATGAATTAATAGTGTCACTTTCTTTAAATTAATGCATGTTGTTTTATTAAGATATATATAGTTGGACATTTTATTATTTTATGTGAATTAAGATCAATTAAATTCATATTTTAGTGCTTCATGCATCAAAGTTAAGTTATGGAAATTCATTCCATGAGGTAATGGATTTATTTGAAATTGTTTAAATCACAACCCATGAATGAAAATTAGTTCATATAAATTTATCAAGAATTACTCAATGTCCTGAATATGATACAAATCAAATGCTTTCAGAATACAATAAATTATGTTTAACTAATGGCATCTGAAATCACAACATATTTATGATTTTTAGTCTCTCATGTTTTCATTGATCATTAAATTTTTTATGAATTATGGCCTCAATCACTCCATATAAATATTTACATTTTTCCTCCACATCCAATATTCACTCCCAACCTGTGTTCTCCTATATGGAATCCCAATTATAGGTTACATTGAATAACTGTTATGGTTCCAAATTCTCCTTTTTATGTGAAGACTTAGTATCAATTTTTATGTGATGGTTTATTATGAATGAAACTTTCAAGTATTAAAACCCTGATAACCCATATGAATTTTGAGGGAAAAAATCATTTATTGGGTGGGGGTGGAATGTAACACCCTATGATTTTGTAATTTTTTTCAAATTAATGTATCTTTTCAATATATTTGATTTCACATGACACTATAAATATTTCTTTATATATGTAAATATATATTAAATCCATAATTCGAACATTCCATTGACTGGAAATATGAACTTGGCTTGCGCTACATGCAATACTGAATTGGCTTGCACTACACGCAACATTTACATAGCGTATGATACACACAACACTGAGTTTATTTGAACCATATTTATATATATATATATATATATATAATTAATTAATTAAGATAATTATAACTAAACCATTAAAACTAGTTATAGTAATAGTAATAAATAAATCAAAAATATATTTTATAATTTCTGTTATAAATAAAACATATTGATAACGAAATATAATATTTTTATTAAAGTCATTTTATGTTTAAAATTATTTTGTCTCAAATAAACAACTTCTAATAATGACAGAAATATTTGAAAATTTTATAAAAATAATTTTATAAAATGGACTTCGTTTTTGAATTTAGAACATTTAAATTATCATTGGTTGATTTTTTTTATTATCATAAGAAACTTCATTTTTTGATGAATAGTGTAAAATGCTGTTTTTTAGAAGAAAAAACTCCTCATTTGTTTAATTGATTACTAATGTTAAATGATATTATAAAATTGTTGAAAGGTAAATTAAATAAATATTACCTATATTAATCCAATTTAATTAATTATAATTAATAACACTTTTAAATTTAATACAAAATATTAACAAACTTTTGAAAATTGTTTTACATTAAAAACATGTTATTTCATCCCATCTGCACGATTAGCACTGATATTAATTTTTCCACTTCTGTGATTTGAATTTAAAGAATATAAAATACCACATTGTATTCATTATAATATTTATATTAATAAAGTAATATGTTAATTTTTTACGAAAATTATTAGTAAAAGTGATTAAACTTAATCACAACTGTTAAGGCCAAATAATCCTTAAGTAGGGACTAAAATATAAAATTAAGGACACAGACAACCTGTAAACTTGTCTGAGACACATTTTCTATACATATTCCATCCATAAACCTTCTATTCCACAATTTTTTTTGTTTTGGTATGACTTTTTATAAGTAACAACCTAGGAACACGTAATTTGTTCCCAGAAATTCCACATGAGTCCCTTTACTTCCCTATAAAAGGCCAACACCTCTACCCATTCCTCACATATCTCAATCCTTTTAATTATTCAACGTTCATCCAATGTATCCAGTAGCCTCCCAATAATACTCCCTTAATACTTCAATCCTCTATTTTGAAAAAAACCCTCTCAATGAAGCCTTTTTGCAGAAACCAAAATGAGTTACATGATTAAGAGGAAGCTTATTTGAGTACCGAGATAGTCAAGACACAAGGTGAGGTATTTTCATCTCACTTGTAATTTTCATAGGATAAATGTTATGTTGAACACTCTTTCTTTTTTTTTGGTGTATTTACCTCCAATTATTTTATTATATGTATCATGTACTTAAATTTATGGGTATTCAAATGCACTTTTTAGGATCCTTCTTTCATGAGAATTAAGTTTTAAAAGTAACCAAATCATTAAAATTGTTTTGTCTCAATTTTAATTCCTCGAGACTTATGTTCTATTATCAAAATAAATTTTTTTCAAGGTGTACATACATCCATTTCACATGTCCTATCATGAATAGAAATATTTTTGTGACACTCTCATTTCTTTTTGAAATTGTTTATATTTATGATTCCTGTGATGAAATCATATGATCCGTCTCTCATGAAAATTATTGAGTTTCCTTATACTATATTATTTAATTTTATACTCATGTGTTGGTACCATTTTATATTCTTTGGTACACATGATAGTTATGAATTTGTTTTTAGGAAATTCTAAATTTACTATCTCTTCAGTTAGAAGTCTATGTTTTCTAAAAAGGGTTTCTATGAATATTATACCATTACCCTATATGATCTAAAAATACATATAATCTCCTTTTATTTTTCCAATATATTTAAGGTATTATTCTTGTAAATTTCCTAACAAGACACTTTTCTACAATTTTTACCATGAAAAATTAATGTTTTTTGACCTCTTACGACATGTATGGATTTACCCAGCATCATTTCTTTGAACCTCTTTTATTAAATATTAAAAATGATAATCTCAAATTAATTTTTTTTAAATTAATATTCAAGGATAATTTTTTTTAAATGAGTTTAAAATATATATTATATGTTTTTTGGGATACTTGTTTTAAAAATGGTTTTTATGTTATAATTACATGTTTTCAAGGTACTTTCAAAGAAATGGTTTTCAAATGGTTTTTATGCTTCTTTTATATGTTTTAATGAAAAATGATTTTTGAATGTTTTCAATCTTTCCATGTAAGTTTTCAAAATATTTTAAATAAATGGGTTTCAAAACATTTTGCGGATTTCCTTAAAAGTTAACAAGTGTTTTCATATAAAATGGTTTTTAAAATGTATTGAAGATTATTTTATACGAATTTAAGGAAAAAAATTTCCAAAATTATTTCATGTCATAGTTATATGTTTTCAATGTATTTTATATGAAAATGATTTTCAAATGTTATTTTTTATTAAAAATTCCTTTTCAAAAATGAAAATATATTTTCCTTTAGAAACATAATAGAGTATATTTCATAAATTATTTTCCATCTAAGATGATATCTATTGTCTTTACTCTTAAATTCAAGGAAAAGTTGTAATGGTTCCATTCATATCATTTTTATGAATGATTTAGACATAATTTCATTATATTAATCAAAAATCTGTATCCTTCATGGTTAATATGTTTATGAATTCTGTTTCTATTTCACTGGTTATATGCTTATCAAACCTACTTCTTTTCACGGGTTATGTTTATGATGAAATGATTATAAGATGTTATCATTCTATAGGTTATGATATGTTTACATGTTTATGTTACCTATTTAATTTATTGGTTTATTATATGTGATATGTTTAATTATTATCTTGTGTCACATGTATGTATGATGTCATTATGAGATGGGAGAGACCTATATATACCTTCAATTCATTGGGTATTGATTTATATATCATGAGAGAATATCTGGAATCATTTCAATGGGATTGAGACACTATATAAATATGAGGAACTTGATCTCTTACAAAGAAATGACTTCTTTTGGGGATGATGGATTGTCCCGCCTAGCAGGCAGATTCACCATAATGATAGAAGATGGGGAATCCCAATGTATTATGAGAATATGGGGAAACCGGATCCCTTTTAAAGAAAGAACATCAACTAGGGATGGAGGTGTGTCCCGACCAGTTGGTGTAGTTCCCAAGAAGTGCCTGAAAAGTTCTAGTAACTCCTCTTAACTTATAGGGAATGATATCATAAGTTTTTGTATGCCACAATTCCATGTCTTATTCATATATTATGCCTTCATGGACTATAATTTTTTATTTCATTAATATTCATGTCATATGTACTACCAATCATCATTCCATGATCTCTATTAGAATATTTGATATGTAAAATATGATCTTATATATTCATGATCATGTTCTCATACCCTTATGATCATATTTATAATTACATATCTCCCTTGTTTACCATAAATATACATTTGAGATCACCATATTATTATGTTTCCATTCTCTAGGTTATGAATAAAGGTTTTAAGTTGGAGTTGCAAAGGTGTAGATTGTTATTGGAGATGTGAAGATCATTCACCAGGATAGAATTTTTTTTTCATGTTTCTGAAGACACCAAACTATTACGATCTTCTTGAATTTATTTTTTAATGTACTGAATAGTCATCTAAAATTTGGTAATATCCATGTATGTTAAGTTGAGTTTATTATATAAATTCTTCCCAAACATCCCTTGGATATTTAGTTTTGCTTATTTATTTTTGAGAATAAATTATTAGTTATGATAATTTAATATTTTGATAAACAAATTCATGGTTTAAAAATAAAACCCCCCCAGCGGAGGTTCACTATCGATGATAACACATAGTGTTACATTGAAATTTATAGATTTTCCATCTTAAAAGTTGGTTCTTCTTAGTCATTGATGTCTTGTTTATATATAAGGAATACTTTTATATGGACTTTAATTAGGACATAAAATGTATTTTTGCATTATCGAAAATTTTAGATTAACATTACACCGCCTAAGTGCATGGTTGAGACACTGTTACCTAAATAAATATTGAACCTAATTTCATCAAGGGGATGGCTTGTTTTATAAATATATTTTACTACATAGGTAAATTCCTATGTTTTTATAACACCTTCTATGTGCCCATTTCCTATTTAAAATCCAATTTACTTATTTCATTAAAGCAGTGGAATGTATTGTAATAGTTAAATTTCCCTTCGAAGAAGGGATATATACTTTTACTACGTTAAATGAGTAAATTTAAATGGAATATATTAGGGTGGTATGAACACACCTTAGGTTGTGATTAAATAATCACAATATATATAAAATGTTTCTATGTTAGGACTTGAATATATTCAACAACATGCATTTTGGAGATAGCATGTCTTGAATAGAATGGATTTCGGTGGTCTAAGCCCAATCCCATTTTTTTTATTTAATTATTTAAAGTAAATGTAGTTTATTTTACCTTTTAGAACACTGTGAGTGACCAAATAAATAAAATACCCCCATTAAATCATAATTTTTCATTTCAAAATATCCTTTGGATTCCTTTAGGTCCATAGGAATGTATAATGAGACTTTCGACCAACCAATAAGTGTGCCAGACATAGAAATTATTAATATTTGGTATGTTTGACATAAAATCCCTAAAATAAATGGGATAAATTTTTTGATTTCTCGGTTATAATTTTGAATTGTAAGAATAATAAATTGCGTGATTTTATATGATAGATTATCCCTAGATATTATGCTTAATTAGTTTATTAATGACCTTAGGTTTATTGACTAATTAAACAGGTTTGATATAATAATTATTATAACTATAAAATTTTATTAATGAAATGAATTGGATTAATAGATTGTAATGTTTATGAATTAATTATTTTGTCTTATGATGATAAATCTAACATGTTCGATACTAGAATTGGGATTTTTCTTGATTAGATTTTGAGATTTTGTGATATCTATGTGATTGATACCTAAGGGATAGATATTGATTGTCTTGTGGAGTTTATCTAGATATGACTAATGTATAATGTGGACTCCTAAGAGATTCATGCATATTATTACATACCTCCTCAGGGTTAGACGGACATGTACTTAATGCCTAAGGGAAGCGAATATGATTACATGGGATGTGTGAGGACTCAAGATTGGTGGTGATCACAAAGGGCTTGGTACATTATTTTGTACTTCCTAATATATTATCACACTGATACTGGATACATTAGGGAATAATATATGATTATTTTGATTCATGAAGAATAGATTTCTATTATTCTTGAGGTATACATGCATAGTCATGTGATGCCTAATGGTGAGATTCAGGTTATGTCTGATGGTGAGATTTTGTATTGCATGGGGAAGAGGTTTTGGATAGATTGAGGGAATATAAAATTTCATTATGGTCTATTATGTGAGATTCATCCTCTAAAAGAGAATATTCCATTAATTTATATGATCCACCTAATCCAACAGGATCTACCCACAAACATAGATATCCAGATTTGGTCGAAGTGGGTAGTATGGGTTAGATGTCCATTTAGGAACCTGAACCACATTTTTATTAAATATTTTTTCGTCACTTTTCATTTATACAAAGTGGAACACTATTATTTATTTAATATTACACTATCTAGATTTTTAATAGACACTAGTTGTGTCGGCATACTGAGATTTATATGTCACACCCTTCTCAGGCCTCCATTGCATATGGGTACCTGAGGAGTCCTATATGCTTGCAGGTTTTCGGATTGATTCATTATGTTCTACTACATATTTGGGTTCTTGGGAGCACATGACTGAACTTGTAATCAGGATTCTCATGATGTTTTCCCATGTGGTATACTATCTTTTCCTTTCCTTGAAACATATGTTATTAACGTATAATGTATTTTTTTTTAAATTATTCATTATAAAAATGGCATACATGCATTTTTTAATAGGAATTGTCCATCTGTTATATTTAGTTATATTCTTTTTTTAACTATTAGGAGTATTTTATTGTATTATTTCTTCCACATTTTTCTTTTATTCATTATTTAAAAAACCACTTTTATAATTTTATCTAGATTGTATAGTCTACACAACATACTATTTGTAGAGCCTCACAATTATTTGGCATACTTTGGGGTATGGGGAAGTGTAATTGAAGCCATGTGACCCACCAGTTTGACCAACATCTTAATGGTCAGTTGGGTTATCAAGTTTCATTTTATGATGTCTAATTTAATCTTTATAATAGTAAAAAAATAATTATCATAAAAACCAGTACTCTTCAAATAATAAGGAATATGGTTTTCAAGTTAAAACACTTATATTTAGATAATTATTTCGATAAAATAAATATAAATTTTTAAATCAGTGTATCAAAATTATCCAATTTTGGGTTTTCATAATTTTAAGAGATGATGATTTTTAGGTTAAAATTAAATATCATATATATTATTTTTTGTATGCCGACATCATAATAGACCCAAAGTGAAATAATAAATGATATAAATGGAACATGTGACCAAATATTTGTTCCCATTTAGAATATATTGTCTCTAAATTATTTAATTAATTTTATCAAGCCATAATGAGTCCTCTAAAACCTATATTACATTTTATGCTTTTAAAATCAATTCTTTATAGACATGACTCACTTCCACATCACCAATGGTATTATTTTAATATGTAATGTTGATGGATGTATACAATATTTAAAAATAATTATATTTGTTTGAAACCATGGGTATAAACCTTGGTATGGTTTTTTTAATTAATTTACATATACACTTTAAAACTAAGTTGGAAAATTAAAATAGAAATCACCTATTTTTTATATAAATACCCACCCAAAATACCACTCCTATTGAAGAAAAACACATTTATCAAGAATTTAGTGTCCCGATGACTCTCTAAACCACCCATAATGTATCTCAAATCTCATAATAAGATCATCCCCAGATTGACGAATTTCTCTCTCGTGTTAAGGTATCACTCTCTCTTTAATTCCATTAAATTTCCATCTTGGTATATAGAATTTTGAATCTCAATTGATTATATTTTCATATATATATATATATATTTATACCTTTACTATCTAATTTATCATATATTAATGATATTTCATTTTTCCCCTCTATTTATATGGTTTACCTATGACATTATTATGTCAAATTAGGAGGATTGTATCCACCTCCACTTTATTCATATAGTTATTTTATATTATTCCATTTGTATTCCAATTTTTCAAGTTTTAATTGGTTTTTAAACATAAATTTTACTATCATTATAATTTAAAAAATAATTATATACCATATTTCACTCTCATTAAACCATTCTATGAATTGTTATGTAAAACTATTATGTTTCTGAAATTATCCAAGGATTTTTTCTGGAAAAACATTTTTGTAGTGAATAGTATTCCCCATTATAACTCATGATTATTCACCTAGATGTACATATTTTTAAAATATTTGTGACTTGAATGTATGTATACCTTAATCCTTTATATTGGGATTATAACATATTAATGTTGTTCTTAGGTTGTATGATCTATGTGGCACACTAATTTATGTAAATGATATGAATGTGATGGGTGGGCCCTAAATAATATAGTCATACAATGCATTAGGAAATGTTTTTATCTAATGAGATACAATGTATGGTCTATTGTACATAATCATAATAAAATTATATTATGATTTACTGATTTTCATTCTTGACTTATTCTCATAATGTCACTTTTTATATTATTTTCACATCCCTCTGTTGCCTTGATGTTATAATATTATATCATGCATTGATGTTACTTTTTATGATTCCCACCCATTTCAGGTTCACTTGATATAAATCTTGACTAAAATTTATTATTTTAATCATGTTATTATTTTATTATTCTATTTTTTGGATTTACATATCACCCCTTGTTTATGTACATCCCCAGGTTTTCTCGTGCAATATTGATGATTTAAGGGAATATAAGTTCATGTTTTGGGGTTTTAAATAATATTTTTGTATCCATGTTTTATGTTATTATTATATGTCTTAAATTACACAAAAAAACTAATACTTACTAATAATTATGACTTTAAAAACTATATATTTATGTTATAAATCATGAATTAATGTTTTTCAAAGATATGGGTCATCACAGTAGGAATTAGAGAACAATATAGTAATTTTGGCGGATTTGGATTATAAAACCTTAGTGAAAGACTTAAGGATAAGACTATACATAGAAAAACACCTCTAAATAATGGTAATGTATCTATTTAGTGGTTTCCAAGAAACAAAATCTTTATCTGGATATTACATGTGGTCATGTCTCTAGAACAGTTGTACCTAGGGGTAATAAACCAATAAAGGGTGCATTGGGTATTAACTTGATTGTCACATGGTGTATGAAAAATAGGACCTTATGTAAACCTATTTTAACACTTATAGGGGATATGATATTTAAAATTTTGTGGCTTCTTATTAATGATCATATAGGGAACAAAAACACCCATTAAATTTATCTTAGGAACAAGACCATGGAAAACAGACATTGAAAAATAAAAATTCATAGGTTATGAAATGTCTTTGATTTCTTATTTATAACATCAAAATTCATTGTTTCCAATTAAGGTTTCTAATTGTATAGATATTATAATACATATGTTTAATTATGATGATGTAAATGATTAGAACAAAAAAAACAAATAGTTAAAGGCAATATTATCTTCCATCGTTCTGTTCATTCAATCATATCATGAATGTTTACTCCTTCTATTCAAACACCACCTCAAAACATGGTATTTGAGCTATTAGTGAAAATGGAAAATGGTGAAATTATTACATCCCTTGTATATAACTTCTCCCATATACATGTTTTATCATTGATGTTTATGGGGAACCTTGTTATACTCCCCGTAGTGGAATTCAATGCAATTATGAGTATGGATTGGGTTTCCTTGTATAAATCCAATAAAAAATTCTGGGATAAGTAATTCTCCCATTATATCATTAATCAACCTTAAATTATATAGACGTTTAAGGAGAATGATGGATCTCATTTCGAATCTTCATCCTAAGTATGGATATTATTTCCATATGAACAAGTATATCTTGTCGAAATAATTAATACTAAGGAAATTGACATCTCTGATGACATGCCAACTATGAAAGAATATGTTTATAAAAACATGACTGCAACTTTCATCCAAATATGAGTTTGAGTTCTCAATAAAACCGCTACCTGGAGAAAGAAACAATCCTAAGGAATGTTATCACCAGAAAGTAGATATTTGTATATCATTAAAAATAGTTCCAATTAAAGGATGGCCCAGACAAATATCTATGATGGATATCCATAGTTTCATTGGATTAACTGCGTACTATCATCTATTTTTTCAAATGTTCTCACTATTTTTACTCTCACTAACCAAACTAATTTTTAAGGGACTGGCATTGTTCAATAATGATGAAAATAATGAGATATTTAAAGTGTTAATGAAGAGGATAATCACTACACATTTGCTCACGTAACTAAATAATGAGAGATGATTTATGATATACTGTGATTTTCTGGAATGGTATTAGATAGTGTGTTATGGTTAGATGAAAATATGATATCCTATTTTACATAAAAATTAATGATCCATGATCATAACTACCCAAACCATGACATGGAATTATCTATATTGATCTTCACATTGATAATTTTGTGAAATTATCTATCTCGGGAGAAGTGTGACCTATATATGGATCATAAAAGACACCATTATATATTAACCAAAAAAAGTTAAATATGCACCAAGGATTGTTCTTAGTGTTGATCAAGGATTATGTTTGTTAAATCCATTACCATCCCAAGAAGGTGGACAAAGTTGAAGATACAATGAGTAGAAAGACCCAAATAATCCTATACATTATGAGGATTAGAAGGGACACAATCTTATTTTACATATAAAGGATTGAAATTGGAATCATAAAAAGGAATTAATCCTACCTTACATAGAAAAATGCTCAACCATCAAATCTGGAGAGGATTAAATAATCCTAGAAAGATGATGAGTATCTATAGATAAAGGCAACCAATATTATAGAATTCAACTTTTCTAAATATGGAATCATAAGGTTTGGAACCCATATATGTGTCCCATATAAACTAGATCTAATAATGAATATTCTTAATGATATGGATAACTAATATTTCATTATTCATAATTGATGGACTAAGATTTATATATATCTGAACAAAAATAATGTTTCAAGAACAAAAAGAGATAGATTTTAGAATTTATATCTTAATTCAAGGAATTTCAAAAAGTCAATGATGATTTATATATGTATAAGGTTATGATGAAACCATTAACCATGATATTTTGTAAATGGTAAAATAGAACCATAGATTTAGTATTAGGACTCCCAAGGTCATCTAAATGCAATTACGTGATCTGGGTAGTAGTAGATTGACATAAAAATAAATTACATTAAATCATTATAAAAAAAATATTTCTCTATTAAAAAACTAAAAATGATATACATATTAAATGTCGTAAGACTTTATGTAGTTCTACTCTATATTGTTCCATATCAATATCTATGGTTAAGCTCCATAGAATCCCACCTTGTATTACATAACTTTTCAATACATGGTAAATAAAAACGATATTTTATTGTTAGGTTTCGTAGAAATAAGTTACATAATATAAAAAAACATAAAATATTATTATAAATACACATAAATATATAATCATGGGTTCATCCTATATACATTTATTGTCTCTCATAGCATGTTTACATAAATCAAAGGAACATGGTGGGAAAGAGGCCTTGTAAGGGAAAAATTTTACATGTGATCAAAGGGAATATAAATAAGAACCTAAGGAATATCATTATCGAATGATAAAGGGAACAAGAGTTATATCATTATAAAAAATAGGACTAATAACATGGAAATTTTTTGACAATATTTAAATGAGAATTTCATAAACATATCACCAAGGTTTGTCACTAGGGTGTCATAAATGAAAATTACTAAGGTTATTCAACAAGGTATTGTAAAACATGTCATCTCTATATATTAAATTCATTACAAAATGAATTAGAGTGTTTTATTTTCACAACCATCATATTTCATAATTAATATTATCTACATAAATCATAATAAATCATTTCATTAATAACCTGTGGAGAATGAAGAACATGTTTCTTATCAAAATAGAAGAATTAAAAAGACCACAAAGACATAATCATTACGTCATTTTTAATTCAAGAAAGTAAATTTGAGTTTCCTTTATGTAGATAAAATTTTAAAATTAAAAAAAATTACATATAGGTGATTAACCATTGAAAATTAAAATTATTGTGTATCTACAAAATGAAAATTAAACAGAATTTCTTTAAGTGAATATATAAATATAGACATGTAATTTTAGAATCATAATAGGTATAAATTGCAGTTTTTAAAAAAGTGTAAAATGAGAGGGGATAAGGTTCTACCATTTATAAAACATAATTTTTTAGTATAGGTTTGAAAAAGGTGAATAAATTATATTAACCATAATATTTATAGTAAATCTATAAAAAATATGTTCTTGAATGGAATGAAATGAAGGATAATTCCCTTACCGTGAAGTGTTAATCCTATATAATGAGGAATTGAAACATTGGTGATTGAGGAAACCTAGGGGGACTCCTTGGGATGTAAACCCACCATAAATTACAGGAGGATGGATTTTTAGTGAAATTAAATGGAGAAATGTGAATGAATTTTAGAAAAAGTGGTGGATTTATTTAATAATTTCAAAATATAATCCTTTGAAATATAGGTGGTGAAAAATGAAAAACCAATGATTTTCCCATGGTTTTGTCCATGGTTTTGGATAATTGGGTCATAAATTTAGTTATTTTAACCAAAAATAATTGATTACCATTTTTATACTTCTTTTTCCATGGAAAGGTAATGTTTCCAAAAAATAATTTTTAAAGTTAATGTTTCTAGTTAATTGGAAAGTAACATATAGGTTTGAAAATTAATTAAAATATATTAAAATACATGATATTAATAAAATAACATATTTTTGGTTAGGTATTTTTTTTAATTAATTATTACATCCTTATGAAAAAAATTATGAATTCATTAAACATACTAAAAATCTCAAATAATATGTTCACTATTCATAGAAAAATATTTTTCTTTAGAAAAATATAATGAATTAACCCTAAGAGAATCTCAACATTAAGAATTCAAAAATTATGATTATTTTATCAGAATAATTATATAAATATGAAATTTTTAACTTTTGAATATTAAAATACTTATTTAAAAAAATGGGGGGATGTCAAGCATCGTCAAATTTATGACAATTAAAACATTATTAGGACATAAAATAATATTGTATCATTAATATTTAGAATAAGTGTTTTAACACACTATTTCATAAAAATTTATTTTATTCAAAATACCTTAGTTTATTCATATAAAAATTATAATATAATTAAGTTAATTCCAAAAATAATATTTATAGTGGTCGTAAAAATGATATTGTCATAAAACAAATATTTATCAATAAATGATGATTTTTATTAAATAAAATGAAATCACAAATATAATGAATAATTTTGATAAATATTTACTAATCTTTATATCAACTTGTAAAAATTTTCCAATATTGATTTCTTCATAATTTTCTAAGCCAGTTGAAATTTTCGGAAACAATTATATAAAATATAAATACACGGTCAATATTATAAAATAATAATTGAATAAAAGTGATGAAATATAAACTATAAAGGGATTCCAAGAACAAATTCATGTTTACAATTTTAAATAATACGTTATTTACATTTTTTATTTATTATATAAATAATTAATGAATCCACTAAAACCTATATTATATATTATGGTTTTAAAATAAATTTTTATGAACATGAATAATTTCGACATCACCAATGGTACTGTTTTTTGTCGATAGTTCTTGACCTATAAACATTGACCATCATTATTACTTGGATGAAACCATAGAAGAAACTTTGGAATGTTTTGTGTTTTTGATAATTTTTTTAATAGAGTCCAAAACATATACTTAGAAATTAAAAACAAATTACCCTCTCTTTTTCTATAAATACATAACCAAACACCCACTAATCTTCATATAAAACCCATTTATCAAGAATTTAATGACTTTATCACTCTATTAGTACCACATAAGGTGTCCTAAGGTTCATCATAATCTCCTCCCAATCTTTTATAAGTTCCCTCTCAACGTAAGGGATCTCTCTATCACCTATTAACTTAGAAACCCATCTTGGTATTTAGACTTTTGAATATCAATTAATTTTATTATTAATTATATATAAATATATATTTACTATAAAATTTATCATATATTATTGATATATCATATATTCCCTCCCATTATTACATTTACAGAAGTTGATACTATGCCGAAGTAGGGAAACTCTTCTATTCTCATATTTTTAATTCACTTCCTTTATATTATGCCATTTGATTTCCAATTGTTCAGGTAAGGGTACATTTTTAAAAATAAATTTTATATTACTTATGATAGCAATGTAATTAGATAATACCTTTCACTATTATTAAACCCATCCATGAATTGTTATGTACACCTGTTATGCTGAGAAGATTATCCATTGATTTTTTTATGCGAAAACATTATCTAGTCAATACCCATATGCATTTTCACTCAAAGGAAATAAAATAGATATAAACATACTTAATAAATTTCTTCATTCTATATATTTAACCCAAACTCAATTTTCATGTGATTAAAAGGTATTAATTATTTTCATTGGTTGTATGATCTATGTGGCACACGGAAGCATGTACATGATATGAATATGATGGATGGGCCCATAATTTTATAATCCTCAAGTGATTTGGGAAATGATTTTTTCTCATTATATACCATTGGTGAATTAAATATTATCCTAATCACAATATGTTATAATGTCTTAGTTTTTATCCTTGAATTATTCTTAATATGTCATGTTTTATGTTGTTTCCACATTCCTATGTGTCGTGATGTTATCATCTAATATCATACCTCAATGTTAATGTTTATGATTCTAAACCCTTTTATATCACCTTGATATTATTTTTTATTACATTCATCTGATTAAAATTTGTTTCTTCCCTTATTAGGAATTATACCTCACATATTTTTTATATATGACCCATGGGTCTTCTGGGTCATATTAAAAGAATTTTCCGAATATAAGGTCATGTTTCGGAATTTTTAAATATACTATTATACCCATGTTTCGATTTATTGTTTTATATAATTAATTACCCAAATAAACTAGGCCTCATTATCTATTCTTATTTTATTATGTGTATATTTATATAATAAATCATGAATAATTTTTTATTAAAGATAAGGGTTGTCATATGGAAGACCTTATATTTAGTATCACGATTCATAGAAAATGAAAAGTCAATTCATGAATAAAATATTCAAGATATTAGATTTTTTATTATTATTGAAACATGTGTTGTAAAAATATTAATGATTGATTGTATATACCAACTAATCAAGAGTCTGGTGATGATGGAAAATGGAATCCAAAATAGAGACTTAAGTAATTTGGAAAAAATAATGAATTTCTCTTGGGAGAAAAATAATTGAAGAATGATTTTCAATAAAAAAATAATGATTTAAAAGGAACTATCAAGAAGTCAAAAATAAAATATAAGAATGATTTCAATCCCAAATTGAGTTTCTTCTAATGTGGGAAAAGGGATACACCATGGATAAATGAAAATATGTCATGTATTTTAAAATTAAAGGAAGTATGTTGAATTTAAAAATTAAATTATTATAGGAGATAAAAATGATGATTATATTAATTTAATACATTCCATATGAAAATTTTATATTATTTCATTAAACTATTAATACAATTTTTATGATGAATTCATGTAAAATATATAATAATTTTTTGTTATGTTAAGAGGAAGAGAATGATTGTTTTCCCAGGTCGATTTATAATGGATTGATAGTTGGAAATAACAAAATTGGATGATAATATTAAAGGGAATCATGTTATTCCACATGAAATTATTTAATGTCATGAGAAGATATCAAAAACCAATGTCCCAAAGGATCACAAAAATATTTGAGGGAAGTGTGAACAATATATACATGGTAAAATGGATTGTGTGACCGATCTAATAGCTCAAATAGGGGTGATTAGAAAATAGGTGAAAACGATGGGTAACATATTTACCCATATGAATTATATAAAAATACTATTCCATGGAAGGATAATGTTTAAAAGAATAAAAATTATCATGTTAGTGGAAAATGTTAATATTTCGAAAAAAAGTGGATCTTTCATGAAGAACTCTCCCAATGTCAAAGCTACATATAGTAGAATATTGGGGTTGAAATATAGCTCTCACCCATACTTATATTATTAATGATTAGGGAATACCCCATCCTTATCTCCCATTATATTTTTTCAAAATTAAAACATTATTTAACCCTATGATTATACTTATTCTACCAAATAAGTTTAAAAAAACCAGATCTGACCATAATATAAAATTCTAAACAACCTTACAGTTCAATGATAACTATATTTTAACCCAATTTATCCATGCTCAGTTTAATAGATAAGAGTTTAATGAATACATCATTTTGAGCATAGAACATAGGTATCATCCATTCCAAAACACACACCCCCTCATGAACCATTAAGATTCTAACCCCATATAGAACACACTTGTAATTTTCCCATTTTATGTAGAGTGAGTAACCACTTTTCCTTTTTTTCCAAAGAACCCCAAAAACAATCATCTAATAATTTATAATATTGATTGTATGTTCCTAAAAGAAACATAATATTGAAATCCTAACTTTATTGAATAGAAAATTCCATGGGGAAATTGGATCTTTGGTCCAACTCATATAGATGGATGTCAGGAGCCAACAAATTCCTTTCAAAATCAATCTCGAGATGATAAATTGTCATTATATTAAAAAATTTGTATTAATGTAATATTTCTCTAACATTATAAATATCCATTTAACATTCTCCATGACAAAATTATATTTGATATCAATTTTGTTTGTTTATGAATAAAGAATAATATTATTGATAAGATTTATGGAATAAAATTTGTAACACTTTATGGGAATATTAGAGGCCACATGTAACCCTATGTCTTCATGATATTTTCTTTTCCCTATAACCTGAGTACAAACATGAGTGGTTATAAAATATTTAATGTTTTCAATGCTTAAATAGATACACTCTTTCTTATTTCATATACATGTGATACAAGAACTACAAAAATAAAATATAACTCCAAATGTTGAATTTATTTCATTCATTAAACCAACCCAATCCAAATAGGTATAGCCTAATAACTAATTTTATGAACTAGTACAATAAAATATACTAAAATACACCATGTAATATATATATCGAAGTAATATTTTCATATTTTGAATTTTAAATTCATAGGGGATGATATAGTAGTAAGAAACACGTCATATGGAAAAAATAATATTCATCAAGTGGATTTAAAATAAAAAAAAAATACCAATGACCTACTAGAATAGTGTCACATCAACCACTTTTACATCATCATTATTTGATGATTTCATCCGGGTCTCTACCAAAGTAAACATTGTGCTTAAATCCTCTATATCAAACCTCTGGAGGACCTCTTTTGATTTTTTGAGAAATGAGTGTACATTTCTTCAATTGAACCATAGGTAATCCAAAGAATAATATTTTTTCTCCATCAATAAAATTTATAATTTAATTCTCTTGTAATAAAAAACTACTTTCATTATTCATCATTTCATCCCTTAGAAATTATGTCATCCAAATAAAAGAGAAATAAGATCCATTAATTATTTTTCATCATGATGAATATATTTTGATCAATTACATCTCTCTAAATATAGTATCCTTCATATACTTATTATTTAGTAATTTTTATGTCATTTTGTCTTTCTTTAAAGCATAAAATTCATTCATCAGTTCATAGACAATATTTTCATATTCACCAATATGAAACACATTGATTTTTTCAATGTGAATCTCTTATTAGATAAATAAATTTAGAATTTATGGTTTCATATTAATATAATAATATTTAAATCTAATATTTACTAACATATCTAATAATAATCTTCTGGTTTCCAACCATGCCAATCGTATAATTGATTCAACCGCATCAATGCCTTCTATTTGAGAATATCCTTTGAAAAATAATCAGGACTTGTTCTGATTTACCTTATCATATTAATTTGGTTTTTTTTGAATAAATGATTAATTCTTATCATTTTCTTCACTCATAGACTAGTAATAACTTCCCACATTACTTTTATTTCAATTTGGTCTAGATCATAATGCATTGTTTAGACCCAAAATTAATCTATTATATTCCATTTAAACATTTCATGTTCCATATGAGAAACAAAATAGTTCATATGATCATTAATTATTCTTTAGATGGAAGGTTCTTTTCTCAAAGGATTTATTCTTTTATTTTTACTTTTTTCCACCTTTGAATAGATTTTGTTTGGGTTATTCCTCATCATCATACTGGTATTTCTTGGGATACAATGTAGCATGAGGCCCTACTTTACCAAATCTGAAACAAGAATGTGGTAGCATTCCCTTAAAAATCAGTTTTCCTATTTTGAGATTAGTTAAAGACAGGTATTTTATTATCAAAATATTTATCCATGGGTTCTTCTTTGATTGAGAGTTTCATAATATACCATAAGGTTATATGATAACATTCTTCTTTTCTCAAGGACTCATTTTCATTATTTCTCTTCTTATAAGCAATGTGAGTGTTATTTATGTAAAAACCCATTTAATGTTAAGATAATTAATTTTAATATTTTATTTACAATAAATAATTTTAATTTATAGATTTTTATTCACTATAATAATATTAAGAACTTTTTTTACTCAAAAGGAAAAGGATTTATTTCTCACCAAATTGGATTTTCATTCATTATACAGATTTATTTAAAATCTATATTTATAATTTTAAAATTTTAATTTGGTAAAATGAAATTTATTTTTGAAATCATATAGAAAAAATTATCTTATGATTAATTTTTTATATTCTTAGAACACATTGATTTTTTATTGAATAGTGAAATGTATTAATTTTTATTTCAAAATAAATTTTCTTTTATATTATTTAAAAAGTAAAATTTTATTTTTTCTTTGTTTTAAAAAAAATATTCTTATTTATTATTAATAAAATTAAATTATACACTTTGTAATGAATTTTATACAATAATTTGGTATAATAAAAAATGTATTCTAAAATTTCAATTTTCTAAAGAAACCATTTTCAATCGCTTTTTATGGGTTCGATTTTAAATTTAGTCCTACCACTAATGTGAATTAAATTTTATAAAATGGATTCCATATTTCTAATTATAAAATTAATATATGATAATAATTTAAGATTAACTTTTTCTCATAATGTATAGTTTTAATATTAAAAAAAACCAACATTTTCGGTTAAAACATGTTTAACAGGGTGCTAAATTGACGTCATAAGGGTTAAAATGACCGAAAAACTTAACTAATTTATATTTTATGGACATATTTAGACCCTATATCATGTTATCATCTAATATAGTCCATTTTGGATCCATTTATCATTATTAAAACATTATTTCCTTTTATTCCTTTTATAAAATTACATGTATGTTCTCTCCCCCTCTCCTATCATCTCTACAATTGATTTGTGTCTTAGTTTAGACAATGCAAACCCAAATACCTATATAATATAAATATAAAAAACCTCGAGTCCTTGTATTATCCATAAAACTATCATAGGAAGGTGTTAGGTATAATATTAAATAGTTTTTCCAAAGAATAGGAAGATAAATAATGTACTTGACGAGTCACACCAAGGGTAAGGGACACTTTAACATAAAACCTAATTTTGAGTTTTTTTAAGATTTGTTTTACAAATATTTTTCTTCTATTTCCATAATCATTAAATTAATTAATTTATATATTTATATGGATATAATTGTATTATAAATGACATTTTATTTCTCTTTTTTTACTTTCACTCAAAAGTTTTCTAATGGAATATTTTCATTCATGTTATAAAAACATTTTTACATTATTTTCTAAGAAAAAAATAAATGTTCTCTTTTATCATATATTATATCCATGGTATTATATTAAAAGATATCCATTATTTCATGATTATAATCCTTTCCATGATTTTATATATTATTCAAATAAAAATCATATTTACCTTTATTGGCTTTATTTTAGTTTTTTATATGGGTTTTGAAAATGAAAGAAAATTTCGATATTGAAAAGTAATTTATAAATGGGTTTGAAATATTATTCATGTGTTTCATTAATAAAATTTTTACACCCATCATTTCTAATTTTTTTATTTTATTAATTTTCTAGGCATCAGGTAGTTCGGGTCGAGGCCCGACATAAAATTTCTATGTTCTTATTTAAAAACATGGGTTTTGATGTTGACTGCATCTAGCGCACCGTGGTTTAAGTCGTACAGCCTCGCTTGGGTCATCGCACGACCCTGCCTTGTCACTGCATGCCTTTCCGATGTTCAATTAAAGAAATAATATAAATTAAGAATGGGTTTAATAATAAAATTATTATTAATGTCACTTGAAAAAATTATTATTTTTATCTTGAATAATAATTTAAGTGTGTATTATTTTTATTATTATCATTTTATTAAGTTGATAATTGTATTGTTTAAAATTTATTTTATTATGTTTTTTTGTTATTATTGTTATTATTATTATTATTATTATTATTATTATTATGAGTGTTTGGGTTTTGCATCACCGGACATACGGGCAAGGCACGGTTCTAAGACCGCACGGTCTGCTCGGCTTTCAAAAATGAGTTAAAACACAAAGGAATAATAAAATGATGATGAACAATGAAATATGAATAAAATGAAAATAAGAAGTTTAATAAACATTAAGAAATGGTTTTATTGATAATAATAGTAATATTATTTTAGTATATTATTAATTATTATAGAGTATTGTTATTATTTATATTAGTGTCGATTATTATGTTATTTTTTATTGTTATTATTATTATCAATATTATTATTATTATTATATGTATTATTTTATTTCTAATTATTCTTTTTTGCTTCATCGCGTCAAGTTACTGGGTCTTCTCCTTGTATGTTATAGGTCGCCATCATTTTTCCTCCCCTCTCCAGCCTTGCATTGGCCTCTCATCATGCCCTACATCATCATTGATCCCTTCCAGCCTTCCCCAGCCGAGCGACACTGCTCCAACCCCCTCACACCGCATGGCCTTTGCACACCTAAGCCACGGCTTGGTCTCCCCTCACCAGGCCACCTCAGACCCCGCCTCTCCTTTACTCCGGACTCTCTTAGCCGCACCGGCTATAACAATCAGCCCTCTCCTCGAGCGAATCCAAATTGGCTCACCATCTCCCTTGCGTAGTGTCACTCCACCCTTCGACCCCGTCGCGCTGCAGCTCTGCCCCTTCACACTGATGCCCCGCCTCCCTCTCTTCCTCTTCCAGAAAGTCTGGCCAACACCTCCCACTCCTTCGGTGGCCTCTTTTAAACCCTGGACAGCCCTCGGACATGCAACGCCTGACCTCACGAACCCAAGCAGTGGCCTCCCGCTCCCTTCGCCGCAAGTGCAGACCACCGGGTAATCCCTTCCTTCTCCTTTATATTGTTTTAGTCATGATCAGTTTAGGTTTTTGGTGTTTCTGACATTTAGGGTGTTAATTATGGTCTTATTCATGCTTATTTTTTGTTATATTTATTTCTTAGGGTTCTCATTTGAGTTCGTTTGTGGGGTAGTTGACGTGTGACGGTCGTTGCACACCATGGTTGTGAAGTCCGCTATGACAATATAGGTGGTTATGTGTTTTAAAAATTATCTAATATGTTAATTTTCCTGCTTAGCTAATTTAAAATATTCCTTGATTAATTATTTTGGGTGAGGATTTATTTATCTTGAATTTTGTCTTTGCATTATATTTTCTTAGCAGTATGTTTATGTGGTGCGGGTACGTTCTCTGTTTAGAAACTTGTTTTTTTTCTATCGTTAGTGTTTGATAATATGTGCAGTCAGTTTTTCAACTGTTCAAGAAGTTTTAAATTTGTATTTGATACGTTGTTGCCTATTTTTGGTCATATGGGAAGGTTTTGTGTGGTTTTAAGGAGTTGTTACCATGAAAACCCACATTGAAGTATCTTCTAGTGTTTTATAAATTTTTGGTTTGTTTGGTGAAAATGCGCAAAGTGTGCAGTTTATGTTCTGGTGTAGCATTCATATGTGTTTTGTCCGAAAAGGGAAGTTGAGTGCGTCTTTGGTGTTTAAAGTCAAGTTTCATCTTCTTGAATTGTGTAATAAAATTTTTAGTGTTTTTTTTAATCAGAAAAATTTCCTTTTAACAATGTGAATGAGTTATTAATTGATGCAAGTGGTGCATGTTGTGTTCTCCATGCGTCGTCAGGTATGCTCGGTCAGGGTGGAGGCTTGAGTTATTTCTTTTTTATTAATCATGTTATGTTTCTTTTTTAATAATTTCATGAAAAATAATTTAATATGTTTTAATAAATAATTATTAGTAATGAAAAAATTATTTAAATTTAGTTGGGTAAAGTCTTTTGGTGTGCGTACTTTGTTAAATGGTTTTCTGTGTGTCTGAGAGTGTGGCGTTGGGTTTATGTTACACCCTATTTGTTTTATTTTTCTATGTTTTACATAAAATGTGAAATTGGAACATCTTGAGCACAAAAATGGGAAGCATGGGTACTAGGTGGGCAGACTAGATCTAGCGTGCTAGTTAATCGGAAACAGATTTGGCCCAGTTTCACTTAGCTTGTTTGACGATTACAACACTAACAAAACATTGGATGATAATTGGAGACCACTAGGTTATGGAGGTGCTTCCATACTAGTGGATCGTGTAGGAGAATGTATTTTTTTGTGGTTCCTATACTACTGTTCACTGAGACCCGATGTTCTAGGGTCACATTCCTTTTTCTGGTACCTTTAGGGCCTCTCCCACTTTTGGTTCTCCTAGACTAATATACACTCACTTTCGGCATATGGTGTAGATTTTGGGTGTTTCTTGAAGGTTTGGGTTTTTATTAAATGTAAGGGTGATTATATATATTTATTTAAGTTTCTTTCTTTTAAAGTGTTTTCTTTTTAGAAATTATTTCTTTAAAATTGCTCAAGCTTTGGCGTCATTTCATTTATTTAGCCTATAAATATATTTGTCATTTAATGTTTACACGGGGAACCTTTTTATTAGGTGACGTCCTACTGGGCCTTTCGCTCACACCATGCATACACCTTCGAGTGTATGTAAACATTTTTTCTTGTGGTCTCCAAGTTGTGACATCGTGCTCTGTGATGGTGGTTCAAATGTTATTGGTCTTCTCGTGCAGGTTGGTGTTGGTAGCTTGGAGATGCGGCTTCTCGTGCCTCTTGGAGGTTGGTATTAGATTTTAGTTCTCTATCCTTATTGTAGTTCACTTTGGGTGTTAGTTGATTTGTATACTTATACATGTTTATGGTTTAAAAGGCGTGTTTGAATGTTTGTTCCAGTCTCAGTTTAATTATCTTGTTAGTAGTTTTTCTGTTTTGTTGTTTCGGGTAAATCGTTCCCACATACTATTTTGATAACCGGGCACTTTTTCCAGCCCGTGGGGATCAGGAACGCACTTCAGGCCATGTCGTGGATCGGGTCGGGCACTGGGTATGATGGTGACCCGACATAGTATGTGACAAAAATATTGTACATAAATTTATTTATAAATGATATGGTGCATGAGAATTATAGATTAAAATGTGTGATCTTGATTCATCTTATATTATAGGTGAACCCGATACAACTTATATGGTGGGTCAGATCGATATAGATTATACGATGGTTGACCCTGATATAACTCTTTTATTAAATTTGGTTTTAATGTGGTTATTATATATTTCATATTCACAATAAATGTTTTCATAAAATTATATACTTTTATGGGTTTTCATGATTTTCACTAGTCAAAAATATTACTTACCTGTATGTTTTTTCTGAGCTTTTTGGGCACATCCCACATTTTTAAGTGTTGTTCATTGCCTTTAGGAGGAGTAAAGAAATATAATAATTAAGTTTTAAGTTTATGAATATTTTTAATAATTGGTAAATGTTTTTCCAATTCAAATGATTTTTATTGTGGAAAAAAGGGAAAATGAATAGAAGTTTCCACTTTATAGTATATGGGTTTGTTATTTAAAATGTATGATAACATTTTCTAAAATTGTAATCTTAATATCCCTTTGGAATGATAGAAATTGAATAACATTAAAAGGAACTATATTATTTAATTTTTAATTCTACATATATATAGTGGTTATTAGATAAAAGTTTTAAAAAAAATTATATGCTTGGATTATTCATATGAGGATAATTTAAATTTTTACGATTCCATTAGGTATTAAAATGTCTATATACTGGAAAGTATCCTAATGTTTGGTAAATAAATATTTTGTAATATTTATAGAAATTATATTATTTTATGGATACTATAAATTTGATGTGGTCATGTCATAGGTTCACCTAAGGGAAATAACACTAAAAGGGGTTGTTTGAGTATTATCATTATCATCACTAGGTTCACAATGAATGGGCATAAGACTGCATACCTTGATAGACACACCCAGGGGATATTCTTGTGTTACTTCAGATGTTTTATATAAAATATTATGAATAATTTGAACATGTGGTTATATAATTGAAAGAAGACCCAGGATAACAAAGTTTAAACCTATGGTATTATAGATTGAATGGAAGTGTGTCATAGTGTGAGATATTTAAAATTTATTTATACATTCACAAAAACTTATTGATTATATTATTAGTCATTGAATGAAATTTTTATTTAATTAGGTTAAATATATTCTATAATATGAATGTATTAAAATCAAACACAAACTTCCTTTCTCTCCTAGATGATCCACTTATAACGATAATTGAAAAGCTATCTCATGTCACCTAGAAACCCATTCAAACATTCAACTTATAAGAAAAAACTATATAATATATTCAAAACCTATTATATTATTAAATATCAAGATAGAAAATGGGATAATTTGAAAAATTTAATGAAAAAACATATTTTCCATATTACC
This sequence comes from Viscum album, assembly GCA_963277665.1. Lineage (NCBI taxonomy): Eukaryota > Viridiplantae > Streptophyta > Magnoliopsida > Santalales > Viscaceae > Viscum > Viscum album. The sequence continues at coordinate 1,115,872,137 of OY728129.1, forward strand.
GGTTTTGGAAAATATCATTAATGACTTTATTGAGTTTTGATAATGGATTATTCTAAAAATGTTATGCTAGTCCTCTATTCATCTAATAAGAAGGTGATCATTGAGTATAATATATATATATATATATTATTTTTATATTATCATAGTTTCTATGTAACACCCCAATATTTTATGATATATTTCTCTCCAAAAAATTGTGATTGATTACGATATAAAGAACCCCAAGTCTAAATAAACTGTAATATAATATATCATTATAACCTAGATGTTAAATTAAGAAGGATTTATACGAATACATAACATTTTTTTATACATGTATAAAATTAATCTATTAGTTATTAATTTATTATTAATGGAAATTAAAATCATTAGAATGTAAAAGATATATTTTTTTAAAAAAATGTTTTTTATGCACAAAGTTTATTTTTATCATAATAAATTAAATTAATTACCATTGATAAATTATTTTAATTAAATTTATATATTATACACTAAATCAAATTTTTTAACATTGATCTAATGATTTTATAGTTATTAGATAATAATATATATTCAACATTTTCATTAAATGTATTTTTATAAAAAAATAATTTTTCACATTTTGAAAAAATATTCCAAAATAATATTACACCACTTATAGAAATTGAATATAGAATAATGTGTTCCTTAATTTTAATTAGGAGGATAAAATGTGGTAAATAGGTTGATTATATTTATGAACAGTATGAATAGTAAACATTGTAAATTTGTGTCACACCAGTATAGGTATACTAGGTAAAATAGAGTTAAAACATTAGGAAACAACATTAAAATTTCACCAACTCTTGCAATTATTCTATTTGATTAGTGGAGTTCATAAATTTCCCTCAAATACACTAATTTATATTTAAATGGTTCCATATCACTTTAAAATTGACATTTAGGTTAATTTAATAAAAGAATAAATAAAAAAATGTCAATCTATTGAATTTAATATCCTTAAAAATTTTAAGAAATGGTAAATTTAGGATAAGATTATTTTAAAAAACTAATTTTAAAAATAAATTAATTTTTTCCCTTGAATTACTTTATTTAAAAAAATTAGTAATATAATTATTTTCTTCACTTCTAACACAATATTGAAAATATTATATATTAAATTAATTAAAAAAAGTAAATTATTTGAAAAAAATTAAAATTAATATAGTTTTGGTGAATTGTTATTTTAAATTAATTTTTTTGATAAATATTACTTGTTATGTGTATGATAATTATTTACTCAAATTCATTTTATGTCACATTGTCCATAAAGACAAAACAAATTAATATTGTCAAAAATTACTTTAATGATATTCAATGAAAATAATATTTTATAAAATTATTTCAAAATAATAAAAATATTCAAAAGAAGACAAAATTAAAAATAATTGTTTAAAATTATAATTTCTTTTCCATTTACAATCCAATGTTTACCTTATATTAAAAATTACAACCCATTTATATTGAATCATTTATTATCATTATTAAGTTTAAGATTGGTTAGCCTAGGGGTTAATAAAAAAATATGGTAAAAAAACCATATCCTATTTAAATTTAATTATTTGATGAAATATTTAATTTAACATATTTATCACTTAATATATAGCAATTTGGAATCGTTTTTTTAATAATAACATAATTATATTTTAATATTTTTGGTAATCCAACGTGTGTCCTTTCTCTCCCTTATAGAAGGAAACCACTTGTCTCTATTCATTGAAGAACATTGATAAATATATCATAGATAAAACCTAAATTATTTTCTTATTAACTTCCTCACACTCAAATTATAGTTTTTTATTTCTTAAAATTCCATTCGGAGTGCCTTTATGAGAGGATCTAAAGGAGGTAAATCAATAAGAGGTGATTTTATGGCCCGACCTCTTTCAATTTATTTCTTATCCATCGACTATTAAAGCAAGCTATTTCATTATAAAATATAAAATTTAGTATCCAAAATATACATAAAATTTATTATGATCAATAAACCACAATTATCTTCCCTCTATTCCATAAAATCTTAATTGAAATTATTGCTCATGTGTACTTGTGGACAACCACCTTCTCTTAGCGATACAATTCATATTCCATCAACATATTTAATTTATGGTTATTATGCTGTTTTTAATATTTTTATACTATGTTTGTTAAAAAATTATACTTCATTAATCATAATATTATATCTACTTTCTTACATACAAATCCGTTGGAAAATGATAATATCTCTTGTGTGTAGGTGTGGGAAACCACCTCCAAGAAGTGATGTGATTAGTTTTTCAATTTTAATTTAAATGGATGGTAAAATGAATAATTTATATGAATATATATGATATATATGATAAAATAATTATTTTTTATGGAGAATTAATATTTACCCTTCCTTCATTTTATCAATCAAAAGGTGAAAAAATGTTAATGACCATGTACAACTTACAATTTACATTAATGGAATAATTCATTTGCACATATATATATATATATATATATAATTTATGGATGAATCTAAATATATAAATATAAATAATATATTTATATGTTTTCATTTTAATGATTAATATTTTGGAGATGATGTTGCCATGGTAAATGAACAAGTACCATAACAACTGAACTACAATTCTCATGAAAAAATAAATAGTTGACACCTAAAAATAGTAATTTCAATAATTAATTACAAATAAATTGGTTTTAAAATGTTATAGGGATATAATTTCATGAACCATGATATGGTTCCATCTGATATAACACCTGAACCAGTCTGAGATTAGGCTCGAGAGGCATGGTTGATCCTCTACAGTTGACGACTAGCACTCTGCATCAATGATGTCACAATGGGAATAGTTTATACCAATAAAAAATAATAATTGATGATCCAAACAGAGCACACAACATAGACAGTAATAACCAAACATGAATAATAACATTAATAAATCCAGACAAAACAATGGAAAATTTTGAAACTAGAAATGAAAAATATATCCAAACCAACCAATTAACATAATCTCCTTATAATCCCTTAGTCACCACAAACAACAAAACTGACATGCTTCTAAGTAAAAATCGAACAACGAAACTGATCAGGCAGAATAGCCCAGGTATACGAATGATAATAGGAAAAAGTAGGTTGTGAACATAATCACACTATTTTGTAACCACCAAAGAATCCATAAATTTTATTTCACTAAAAAATTCGTAAACATATGTTTGATATAAATTTATAAAATTAGTTTTAACGTTTTTTAGAAAAAATTGAAGCTTTCCAAGAACACCTATGGTAGAAGAAAATCATGAATATCATTCACAACACAATTTCCATTTTGAAACATAATTGATAAACATAATACCAAAATAGTAATAAAACCTATATAATAAAGAATATATGCTAATGGAAAAGGAATCAATACAAGTGTTAAAAAGTATCCATAACAGGAAATCAACCAAAAACTATAGGAACAAAAAAGACCATAAAATCAGTAATCAATGGAATTTCCTAAACATCTCTTGAAGAAATCCAAATACATATATTTTTTGGACGCAACTACTAGTGTGTGGTGCAACTCCATAGTAAATAACCAACTGGACACTCTAAACTAGCTAATCTTGTCGCACATCCCAGAGGGCCTCTCAACAAATCTTGGGGGTACCAACCCATCTAATTGTGGTAGATAACAAATAATCACTTGAAAGTCTTGATGATTCTTAATAATCCTATGATAATAGCATGTGGTTATTGTGGAGGTCCTCACATGAATGGATCAAATTGAAACCCATATCTAGCGTTCATTCCTAGCCTAAACATATTTGAAGGTACAAAATGGGCCACGATTTATAGAATACATTTGAAAAAAAATTAAAATATACATTTTAAAACATATTTTAAAATCATTTAGATTCCAAATAACCATTTATGAACTAATGGGGTCTTCGATGAATCATTTGGGAAGTGTAGGACTAGAGATGAGAAGAGGGAAGATTGAAAGCATTTTGGAATTCAATATTTTCATAATGAAATATCATCTTCAATATAGTTCCTATCCATAGGTGTACACTATAAACCTATGAATATTCCCACATCAAATGTTATATATTTTGAAAACAATAGGAGTACCCAAAAACAATTAAAGAACCATCTCTTACGTTACACACATAACATCGATCAACAAAACTCGGTATAAATCAAACACATATCTAAACTCATAATCAACCCAAACCGCCAAAACATAAACAAGGATAAATATACTCTTTAAATACAAAAGATCATTTAAAAAGTAAAATTATAATATCATTGAACAGTTTTCATGCATATATACATATGAATATTTAGAAAAAACCCATTAAAACTCATTTATGTAAAAATGCCTTTATTAAAAAAAATTCTAACACACCGTGATAATGATTAACCCATTTTAGAAGAATAATTAAAACCCCAAGGAAATAATAGAATTGTACAAAATAAAAAAAAAAGGAAACACCAACCTAAAAACATTGAGATGAAACGAACTCTTAGAGAAGGATGAACTAATGATGATTAACATTACAGACACCCTAACATAAAATAAAACAACACACGTTATCCAACCCTCATCCTAGGGTTCTGGAAAGAGGTATCCAACACAAGAAGAATAAGATAGACAAGAAAGGAATATATGAATTGAATGAAAATAACCCAAAAACCAATAGAAACTCACCTAAAAACCATGGAGAAGAATCCAAAGTGGGATGATAATAAAAGGTATGGGGTTTAGAAACACCCGTTATGAACCAAAAATGATAAAAAAGTAGGAGTATCAAATTGGGTAAAAAGAGGGTAGGGTATAATTTTAATTCAAACATTTTAACAACCTGAGAAACTGAAACAGTATGAAAAAAAATGTGCAAACCATTAGCGCCCTCTTAGAGAGAAGGGACACCCGCAAAATTTAGACACATGGTTTTGGAAATATTTCACTATGGTTCTATCCAAGATACATAACCCCTCACGTAGTGGATTCAAGTTTTTATCTAATTGTGTGCATTCCATGCACCATTTTCTTAACACCAAAAAATCCCACATATTTTCACCATGGACTCAAATGTATTTGTCATATCTATTCCCAAACCATTCAATAAAACCATGAATGGATAAAGACAACTATAAATAACATCATCCTTAACAGTCTACATGGTAAACCCCCAAACTGTGCACACAAACCATGTATAGAACCAAACATCATTGGAAACATGAAAACATAAAAATTAAATATGAGAACTAGACCCAATCATCAACCACATGATACAATACCAACAGAATAACAAAATAAAGGAAAGATATGGTTGGTGTGTGACAGGTATCCCTACCACAAACACATTCTGCCTCTAGAATGTGACCGAGCTACATAAGGATACAAACTGAAACAAGGAACCAAACGACACTGAATATAACCATCAACCCGGAGTGGTATTTTACTCCATAATTCAGACTTAATCAACTCTAGTGAAAAACCACTACAATTATATCCCTTGAGATAGGGGGGGAAAGGGTTCTCCAAATCACATAAAACTATCCAACAACCAGACACTAATAAGGTACACCCCACACAAACTAACCCAAAAGTTCATCTAAAAAACAAGACAATACAACCATTAAAACTAGAAAATCACCAAACAAACCCGACCAATAGAACAAATGGAAACCACCCACCTAAGATAAAAACCCTCAATATAATGGAAAACTCCCTAGAAGAACTTGAAAAAATAATGAACTAACCAATGATCTACCTTTTTGCTAAGATAAAAAACTCCAAAAAAGAACAACTGAAAACTAAATCTGATCAAAAAATGGATAACCTCATAAGATAAAAAAATATTTTGAGGTTCACATTCACAAAACACCACCACAAAACATACAAGAAAATGGAAACATCTTCCCTTTCCCAAAAAAATGTATAACCTGATGGAGAGACGACTAAGCCTTTTAAAAATTAAAAGTTGCAAGGAAACCACAACCGGAAAATTTAAACTACATTCAATACAATGATGGAGACAAGAGATGAAAAAATGTTTCTCACACCCCTAGAGATTCTGGATTATATGAATATCTCAACTATGGACTTACGATAGGAGCTCTGATTCCCTATAAAATCTCATCCTCTACAGTGAGGTGATGAGATCCTTGGACTGGGATTTCCTTTTCATGAAATTATTCTTACAAAACATCTCTGAAAGACCCAAAAGGCCTCACCATTGACATACCTTAAATGATTTATATAAAGATGGTTTCGAACCAACAAACTAACCACACTAAAAAAATGTTATAAAACTATCTGAAGAAAGAGAAGATAAAACTAAAAAACGAACTCCTCAGGAATAGGTTCATCTAGTATACACATTTTTCTAGATGGAGATCCACCATGAGTACTAAGAGAAACAAAAACACCTACCTCTATAGAATTTGCTCTGGGAAAAAACTCAGCAAGAAATAATTCATCCACCAACATCTCTAATAGAACCTCATTGGATGAAAAAGATATCCCCCTTGATCTCTAAATGAAGACCCAAAATAAATAGGTGAGAATTCCACTAATCATATGATGTTATCTTAGGAGAAAAAGAAACCAACTCTTCAAAGAGGTTAACATAGGCCTTCACCGTCTATTGAAATTTCTAAATACTATAGAGATCTACTATATTCCTTAACTTCTCCTCCTTAGGCTGGAACCCTTGGTTGAAGGTGGTCTTAATGGAATCCCAAGAAACTCCATCTTGAAACTATGTTGGGATGATCATCTTCCACACATCCAATCCTAGAAATTCTAAACCCCTCAAAACAACATGAAACCAAATATATTCGGGAATTCCCAATGATTTAAACACACCTTTAACTGCATAAAACTACTCCATGTCCTCTAAAGACCCTGTATCACCACAGAAAATGAGAAAAAACTGAGAAAAACCAATATCCGCCACTCCACTCAGAGTCCAAGAAGGGCCAATAATTGGATGATGCTCCCTAGAATCCTTCTAGACCTTTCAGGGTGGTATTATTTTAGAAATAAAAAACCCAAAACTAAAAAAATATATAAAATATCTACCAAAAAGGACAACACACTCCAAAACAACTAACTCTCAAGAGAAAAAATCACAAATAAAACCAAATCCCCCTTTCAAAAAACACTATATTGTTTTAATTTCAAAACCACATCATATATCAATCCACTTTTCACAATATAAAAACTCACTCCCAAATCATATTCAAACACAAAATCCCACAAAATCACACATTGAAATCATTTTTCTCTTATAGAACCCTTTTTTCTAAGAACTATTTTCTTTTTTAAAATCCACTCACACCAAGGAATATATAACCAAAATAAAACTCCCACTAAACTGTTAGGTTAGGTAACTAGTATCCCTAAATTACCTAGAGACATGGATAGTGTACCATGTTCCACGAAAGAACCAACCACTAAGTATTTATTGAGTCATACACACATGTTCGATATGGATCTCTACTCCATGTGAGACCACCACACCACGTTGTCTCACATCTTTTGTCATCGCTAATCCACAAAATGAAAATAAAAAACAAAGACTCAAAATCCCAGACAATAACGATATAATCGAGGCCCAGGATGAGTAAGAGTTAAAAAATACTATCTCCAACCTACCTCTTGAGTTTTGATAGTCTGAATCTCTAGTATACTAGATTCCCCAAAATAACAAGGTATTTTATGATAACTTTTTGTGATGAACCAGTCCTGGTTGCCATCTTACCAGATGCCTTGACTCGGTCTTAAACAAGGATCAAGAGCTATTTATGATCCATTATAGCTATGGACTAGAACTTTTCATGAATTATATAACAATTGGAATGATTTAGGAAATTAAAAAAATAATAAAAGATAAAAAATGAATGTTGAAGAACCAATAATAACAAAACATAAATAATTACATAAAAATAATTGAATATAACAACAACCAAAAAAAACTAAAAATTAAAACTAAATACAAACCAACCAACTCAAAAAATATCCTCATGGACTATTAGCCATAACCAACCACAATACCAACCTGATCTAAATAAATACTCAAACTGTAAACCTGAACTTGAAAAAATCCTCAGTTCTACCAACACAGAGATGAAAAAGTAGGATGTGAGAATAAATAGCTCAGTAGGTAATCAACAAAAATAACTAAATTTCCATTTTGGAAACATTCCACCAAAACTAATTTGAAATAAATTTAGAAACATTATTTTTAACATTTTAAAGAACATACCACATCATTCCATGAATAAACACTTCATAAAATAACTCATGAATTTATTTTATAAAATAGTTTTCTATTTTAAACCTTATTAATAAAACCAATTCCAAAAGAGTAATCCAACCCAAGTGATATTATGAAGTTAAATTAAAAAATACAAGGGCTTATGAGTGACCATAATAGTCAGGAAACCAAAAAATATAGGAACATATTGAAATATATAAATAGTGATCATGGGAATATCTTAGTCATATATATAATAAATACATACATGTACTCAGTTCAGACTCACCATTTAGCATAGAGTGTAGCTCCATTGTCAATAAACAACTTCTCACTCTAAACTATCCACTACAATAGAACATCACTCCTAGACACTCAACAAATATAGGAGGTACTAACACATATAATCAGGGTGACAGAAAACCATCACTCAAACCTCTAAATAATTCTCAATAATACCATGATAATAGTACATATTAAGTTGGGATTTCCTCACATGTGTGGCTCAATCTAAAACCCAAAACCACAAACATAACATAGCCCATACATCAACACCACCAATGCGTTGACCCCCTCTTTGGTGGTTCCACAGTAGAGGTGATCATCACACATCACACTACACAGAAGTACCATTCATCCCTACTAATAATATCACATTGAAACCCATTTTAATAAACATCACACGGTAAAAACCATGAATTTATCATTTATAATCCTAATAAACACCCAAAACACATCCAAAAATATTTTGAAACCACCACTCATACTTAGAAGAAGCCGAACAAGCCTTTTAAGTCATGTGTTTATCAATCTCATTCCAAGATACCAAATAGGAGAATCCATAGAAACCACATTTAAAAACAAATTTTAATACCAAATTTTCAAACCACCTTTAAAATAATTTAATGAAAAAAATACCATTTAGGAACAAATGTATTTTTTAAGAAACATTTGGGAAGTGGAGTACTAGAGAAGATGTAAGATGGAATTTTTTTTGGAAATCCATATTTTCAATACAAAATATCATCTTTATTTTTGTTACTATCCATAGGTGAACACCATGAACCTTAGGATATTACCACATCCAAAAAAATATCCTTAGAAAACCATAGTAGTACCCAAAACCATTGCAAGAACCATCTATTTCACTACAAACATAGCACCAATCAACAAGAAGAACCAAAGCCCAAAAACAAAAGGACAATTCATAGTCATACCAACCACCAAAAAATTATTGATTCCAAAAATACTCTCAAAATACCCAAATTAATTTGAAAAGAGAAACTTTCATTTCATCGAACACTTTGCATACATATATGCAATGTCATATTGAAGAAATCCCTTTAAAAATAATAAAATTAACATTATGAAAACACCATAAAATTTTATTCTAACAGTCCCTATGAATTATTAAAAAAAATTACAAGAATATTGGAAGCACCCAAGCATCAATGGAATGTTATGTATAGGAAAATAATGGAAACACCTACCACAATGATATAAATATGTGGCCAAACTCTTCGTGAATGAATATCTAAGGTCGATGAACAATCCACACACCCTAAAATCAAAAAAAAATAACCCACATTATCCAACACTCATCCAATATATTATTTAAGAGGAATCTAAGACAAGAATAAAAAGACAAAAAATATAGGATGGTATGAAGTCAAGAAAAATCACAATAAAATCAACAAAAATTCCCCTCAAAATCATGAAGAAGCATCCATGTTTGGAGGATAACCAAAGGGAATGGGTTTTGGAACCCCCCTAGTGTTAGAAAAGTGACAAAGAAAGGGGGGATTGATTTTGTGTGAAAATATGGAAGGGTATAATGGTAATTTAATATTTTTAATGATTTGGGTAACTCTCATAGTTTGGATGAATGGTTTGAAAAACTGTGGGCCAACTGTGCACACCCTACATGAGAGAAAGGACACCAACACTATTTGGCCACATAGTTTGGGGTGCCATGTTGAAACAAATAAAATAATTTTTTTCAAAAATTGAAAAACCCCTCATACACTTCTCTTATTTACCTATAATAGTGTTAAATTTTTGCACCATTCCCTTGACAAAAAAACGATGCATGGTTTCTACTTGTCCTAACACGTCTTGGTCTAAACCATGCCCAAATTAAGTCAAACAAACCTTCTTGGAAGAAATAAAACTAGAAAAAAACTCATAAATAACAACCTACATAGTTAACTCTCAAACCATACACATATACTATGCACAAAACCAAGCATCACCCAAAACCTCTAAAACGTAATAATTCAATCTAGGAACTCAACCCGAACCTCAACCACACAATCTTACACAAAGAAAAGAATAAAATAAATGAGAACCCATGGTTGGGGTGTCATGGATAATACAAAATATTATATGTATTGAATTGAGTATTTAATATAATTATCCTAAATTTCATTTTTTATATAAATGGTTAGAGCGCTTTCAAAGTAAGTGGTACTTGAGGTAAAGAGTTTCTAATCTCACATTAATTTCAATGATACATATGAAATATTCACCTCTTGTTTCCTTTATGAGGTTTATATACAACCTCTTTAATATGTTATGTATTTATCATAATTTTTTTCTTGATATTTAAATACCCATATAATGTTATTATTACTAGGGGTTTATGAATCAAAAGTTACCTATGTGGAAAGAGATTAATGTTTCATGCCTATTTTAATCACGATTCTTTATAATTGAATTTATGTTAAGGAAATTATATAATATTAATATGAAAAATACCATAAATTTTTCCCTTATATGTTTATTTCTAAATAATACATTCTTTCAATTAATTTTGATCACTTTATGTTCTCAAAATATCTAAAGGATGTTTTTAAAAAAATTTGAGAATGTTTTGTTAATCAGACAAATATAATTTTTCTTCCATGCATATTTTCACAAAAATTTTTTAATAATATATTATGATTGTTTGAATTTATTTTTACACAAGTTTCACTTTGTATAAAAACGTTTCCAATGAATCCTCCTGTCCTTTTCAGACTGAGATAATTTTAAAAAAAAATTATACAAGTTAGAAAGTAATGTTTTATTTTAAATTATAGAGCTAAAACCAAATTTAATTCCCTCATCAACACATAATTATTTGGAGATTCCTTTAATATTTTACAAGTATATTTTCAAATAAAAGTTTTTCTTCTAATAGTTGAGAAGTTTTTTAGATATTAAATATGTGATTTCAGTGTGAAAATGGAATTTTTCTCAAGAACTCCTCCTGATAATCTTTTAAAGACCTTTTCCTTATATGATCACCTCATTTAATGAAACCTAATATTTATTAGGAATATTATATAATGATACCATAATTTTTCTTTAACAATATGGTTTAAATTTATGTTTAAATCTTTTTTATTAAGAACAATCCTTTTCAAAGGGTTATACTATGAGGAATTGATGAAATGCTTATGAAACTAATTTCATTTCAATGAGTTCTGTCCAGATTAAATGTTTATAAAACCCATTTATTTTTTACAGGTTATAACATTATGGTTTTTACGATATTATGGTGCAAATGTGTATGATTTTCATTATGTGATATGTGGGCCCGTAGTTATATAGTCATCCAGTTCATTAGGTAGAGATGGATATCTCATGGGATAAATATTCATAAAATGGGGAGTGAACCCACATCACATAGAGAATTTGTATTAAATTATTGATTTTGGAGTGAACCATAACTAATATGAAAGAATTTGAAGTGAACTAAATACACAAGGATATTCTTGATATTGAGACTTTATTGTTACATAATTGTTTTTCAATGATTATGTGTATTCGAAAAATCTAGGTCTTATTCGAGTGTTATGATCTCATGTATTATATACATTTTTTCCTTTATGATTAATATCTTATGATAAACCAATATTCATGAAATGACTAAAAATTATGATCTTTCATATATATGGTATGGCTTTCAAATGTTAATACCATGTTCTCAAACATTGATTCTGATGTTTTCTTTAAATGATCAATTCCCTTTATTTGGTTTACCCTTAATGAGCATCAATGATCACCCATTATTATGTTTCGTTACCGATGTTATAAAGAAAGGTTTTAAGTATTACATGTCTAATAAGTGTTTTATTTATGAATAACATAGTGGGATATGATGTATATATCTTATGTAAAAGTTTATTATGTATCCATGTTGCCTAAGGAAATAGACTTTTTCAATTATAGAAAGGATCATAATTCTATGTAATAAATATTAAAATAATAAGATGTAATATCTATGCATGAAAATCATGGATCACTATAGTTGGTATCGTTTAAAGGATTAGTTACTCTAGAAATAAGGATGAGAAAACATTAAATAGATTATATAGGATAATCCAATGTATAGGCGAATAACCTTTGTTATGATAAAGAAATAATTGTAGATTTCCTAGTAAAAATCATTATCTATATACAATAAGTTTACATAGTTTTGGAACATATAAATCTAGGGGTATGAACTCAAAATAAGTTGGTTGAGTATATCCTAACCATCACTCTAGTGCATAGTGAGTGTCCACTTATTCTGTCCCTTTTTTGACACTCCTGATGGATATTATTTGGTCAATTCATATTATTTCATGATATGTTATAATGGATTTTAGTACATAATGATCATGAAAGAATATGATTAAACCCATGTTGTCATAGATTTAAAATAAGGTGTATTAATTTTCGACATATTAGGAATGATTTTATTATTATTATATTTTGATGAAATGATGAACAATAATTTTTGAATGGAATTAATTCCAATGTATGGGATTTAATTCATATTTCAAAGAGGTATATATATCTTATCTTTTGGAGAAACTAAACCAAAAATATATGACTATAGAATGATTTTTTTTGATGTTTTTTGTGAATAGTTTCATAGTCTTCCTCCAAACCATGATGTTTATTTTTCAAAAGAAAACATATATGATGCTACCCATATTTTAAAGAATCCATATAGAATTTACCTTATTTTCATTTATCAAAGTGTTTCACCATGGGGTTTAACTATTCATCTTATTAAGGGGAATGTTTGATTGATGTTACTTTACAAGGATTATCAAATTCGTATTAGGATAACTTTAAAGAACACATATACTATAACCTATATTAATGAATTGTTTGAGAAACATTATAGAGATCAATAATGTTCTTGGATTGATTTCCATTATAAGTATCTTCAATTTTGGGATACTAATTTGGAAATAACTTATAAAACAGTCCATACAATGTATGAAAACTATGAATTTTTATTGATTCCATTTGTTCTTAAAAATTCCCAAACCATCTTCATTGATTTAATAAATAGAGTCTTTAGATATTAACTTGATAAATTTTTTGAAGTAAATATAAATTTTATTGTTATATATTTAAAGATAATATAATATCATAATGATAAATTTTTTATTGTAATGGAGATATTATGGAAGGAGGAGTTGTATAAAAAATTAATCATGTGTGGATTTTGGAAATATAAAGATTTATTTTTTAGGTAATACAAATATAATAGTGTGAATATATATGGACCCATAAAAGAGATAATTTGTTGAATTTCATAACTGAACTACCATGGTAGATGAGTTCCATAGTTTTTTGGGTTTGGCTGGATATTATTTATGCCTTGCAGGAAATTTCTAATTTTTTTCTAATCCACACACTAATTTTGATTAGAAGGAAACCAAGTTCGTTTTTATATATTAATGTGAAGATAATTTAATGGAACTGAATAGATGTTTAGTTATCTTACATATTCAAATATTACCCTAGATTTGATAATGGTTTTTGATATATAGTGCTACATTAAAAAGGGTAATGAGATTCATCTTCATGCATAATGATATGGTTATAGATTATGGCATACTCCAATTGAAGGTTGATGAGAAAAGTTACCTAACACATGATTTGGAGTTAACTCCAGTACTTTTTACATTAAATATATGCAACAATTATATTTTTTGTAGAAAATTTCGATATATATATATAATTATAATAAATTTATAATGTATATATTCACTAAAATATATTTGAATTTTAACATGAGAAGATAGTTGGAGTACATTATTGATTATGACTATTTAATAAATTACCAACTTGAAAAAGAGAACATGATGGTCGATGATTTTAGTTGAAATGATCATGATATCCTATCTATGATGTGGACCACAAAATATTTAATATCATTGGAGTTTAAAAAGATGGATCTAGAAATCACAAAGGAAGGGGAGAAATCACATATTACTCAAACTAGTGTTCAACTATATTTCTATGTGAGGATTAAAGCAGTTCAAAAATAAGATATGGAACATACAAATAATGTTGGAAATTATTTTAAGTTCAACATTTATTATAATATAATGATATGGTTCATGAAACGGCTTGCTTCCCATCTATACTAGTCCAGAGGAATGAGTTATTGGATGAATCTCACAGTTCATCATTTTCATTTCATCCTGGAATAATGAAGATGTATAGAGATATAAAATATTTTTTGGTGGGAAAACATGAAAATAGATATTATAGAGAATTTTTCTAAATTATTGGTATTTCAGAAAGATAAGGTTTAGATATCTATGTCTAAGACATTTTTATAACCATTACCCATAAATTAATTGAAATACGAATACATCACAATGGATTTTTTCATCAAAATACTAAAAATTTCTAAAGGACATAATGTTATTTGGGTTTTAGTCAATCTCATTACAATGTCATCACACTTCTTTTCCATGAGAGTATATTTCACTATTGATCATATTTATATAATATAAAATAAATAATTGATAATGTTCCGTGGAGTACCACATTCCGTTGTATTTGACTGGGATCTAAGGATAACCTAGATGTTTTGGAAAATTCATCAGTAGGATATGGATACATAGTTGAGTTTCAATCATGCTTATAATATTTAGATATATGGTAAGTATGATGGAACTATTAGAACCCCATATTATATCCTAAGATCATGTTCTATAGATTTTAAAGGTGTTTGGGATCAACACTTTTATCTGGTTGAGTTTTCATACAATAATTGATTTCACTCGAGTATTCAAATAACTCCCTATAAATCACTCTATAGAAATAAATGTATAACTAAAATTTTTTAGGTTGATGTTAGATAAATAAATATATTATGACATAAGATACATGAGGAAACAGTAGTGAAAGTAATAGTTATTTAGTATAATAGCAAGACTGATCTGAGTCGATGTACATGTTATATAGGCAGTTGTCAGTGAAATATGGAGTTCAATGTTTTTGAGAAAGTATTTTTATTAAAATATTGATGAAATAAGTATATTATATTTATAAATATAGTAATTTTGAGCACTGGGTATATTGGATACATTGATATTCTTGATTGAGTACGGATGATATCTTATCATTTAATGCTTATACTAAACCACTCTCAAGTTCATAGTGTCTTACATGTATCTCTCCGGAGTAATTAAATATATGATCCATCACATGTACTGAATTCAGAGGTCATAATTTTTTAGCATGATTTTCCAATTTTGAACAAATGGTATAAATTAGATATCATATAGATAATGTTCTATAGTATTAGACAACTCACATTGTTAATGTTCCTTGGTGGAATCCGAAATTTCAATAAGATACTAAGGAAGATGAGGATGTGTTGTATCTGAGATATCCTCCTTTTTTGTATTAGAGATATATAATTTCATGGTCGGAATTAATTTGAAGTGGGTATAAAGAAACACCATGAGATTTTATGATATATTCCTCTTCAAATAAAATTTCATCGATCACTTATGATACACGCGACCCCAAGTCTAAATAAACTATAATATATACACCATTATAAACAATTCATTAAATTTGTTATTATTAATATGCCAAAATAAAATATTAATTATTAATTTTATATATGTATAAAAATAATTCATTGGTTATTAATGGATTAGATGTGAATATAAAAAACATTTGAAAGTAAAATATGAGTTCTTATAAATAAACTATTTTAATACGTGAAATGTTTTTTATTATTAATAAATAAAATTAATCACTATTAGTTATTTATTTAAATAACATTTATTTATTATATATTCATTATTTATTTTAAAATTTGTATAAATTTTTTCTAGACATGATAAATTAATATACATCTTAATTTATTCATGAAAATGTATTTTTCTTAAATGAAGAGTTTCTATGTGTTTTGATCACTTATTTGAAAATAAATGACACCATTATATAAATCGAATATTTAATAAAAGATTCCATAATCTTAATTAGAAGGATCATCTTTTCTAAATATGTCCCTTCAATTTTTTCTCAACATAAATAGTAACCAAAGTAAATTTTTTGTCCCCATGGTAATGGTAAAATGGGTAAGGTAGTGTTAGAAATTTGGGATAAGTCTTTAAAATATCTATAACACAATACTTTATCCTATTTTACAAGGGGATTTTTAAAATTTCCATCCATTTCAAGAATATATGGTCACTTGGGGACATATTTCTTTGATTACAGCCATTGTATTAATTTAAGAAAAAATATATATAAAATGTCAAACTCTTGATTTTAATATCTATAAATTTATTAAATGAGGATAAAATGAGTAATATTTTGTTGATAATGTTTATTTAAAATATAAATTAATTATTTTTCTCTAATTAATTTAAATATAAATTTGAATAATTTAATAATTACCTTAAATTATTAGTCAACGACAACACAATATTTATTCAATTAATAGACTAATAAAATAAATGAATTTAAAAATGTTAAAAGGATTAAAATTTGGATGAATTATTGTATTACATGAATATTTTAGATGAATATAACATGTTAGGGATTTGTGAAATATATATATTATAATTCTATGTTTTTCATGTTTTTTTAAAGTCAAACTAAATGAATAGTGTCCGAATTAATTTAATGATAATGTATGAATATAATATTTTATCAAATTATTTTAAAATCATAAAAATATGGATATATGAAAAGGATTATATGATATTCTCTAAAATTTAATCTCTTTTTAAATTATTATGAAATGTTAATCTTATATATATTATTTTAAGGCTTTAATAATGAAAAGGTCGTTACTGAGGTTAATTAATAATTGGTTAACCAAGGGGTTAATAAAACATATATGGTTTAAAATGACACCATAACCAATATATTTTTAATTAGTTGATGATATATCATAATAAAACTCTATTTCTTTGAATTTATATCGATTAGGAATCATTTTTCTTGAAAATTATTTATTTATTTTTAATCTTTTTTTGTAACACCATGTGTGTAATTTACCTCCCTTATAAAATGATACACATCCCCTCTTTTATTTACCCATCAATAATCCATATAGGTCTATAGAAAACTATAAAAGTTTCTTCTATACATCCGAATAGACAAATTAGATGTTATGGTTTTTTTAAAATATTATTCCAATGGTCATTAAAAAGGGATTTAAAGGAAGTCTCTCGAAGATAAGGTAATCATCATACCCAAACTCGTTCAATTTATTTATTCTCCCACATCATCTAAATATATGAAAATATATAAAATAATAAACTATGTATTATAAATATTCTTAAATTTTATTATGATCAAGAAACCACAATTATCCACCCTCGTTTCCATTAAATGGGATGTGAAAGTATCACTCATGCATAAGTGTGGACTATCGCCTCCATGTAATGATACGATTCATTTTATATCACTATATTTCATGGATTAGTAATATAATTCGTTTAATATTTATGTATTATATTTTTGATATACTTTCTATTCAGTAATTATGATATCATATGTCACTTCATACCTTCGAATCTATTAGAAAATTATAGTTTCTTCGTGGCATACCTGTGAACTACCACCTCCGTAGAACGATGTGATTCGTTAACCCATTCCACTTTACATGGACGTTGATAAGTATATATCTAATTAATATATATGATATTTATGATATATTAATGATTATTTAAGGATTAATTATTGTTTACCCTTTAATCATTCCTTTCATTGAAAAGTGAAAACAACATTCATGCGTATGTATGACTTTCTATTTCCATGAATGAGGTAATTTTTTTAAGAGAAGGCAGTGCCTTGGTCAAAGACCAAAGCACATTTTATTGAATAGAAAAGTAGAAAAGATTACAAGATATAGAAAGAAGGGGTTTTTTAAAATCTTTATCAAATATCTAAAGTAAATCTGGAGGGAGGGTGTCTGTCCAGGTCATGGTCTGATGAACACCCTTGTTGTGAAGGGCATCAAAAACAACGTTAGCCTCTCTGAAAGTATGCGTGGAAATGTAGTCTATACCATGCAGAGAGTCTAGGCACTACATCCAAAGATTGATCAAAGGTCGTGAATGGCGAGTCACACCATTCCAGATTGCCAGGAAAATGGTAGTAGAATCATTTTCAATCCATAGTTTCCTCCAGCTTTTTTGAATGTAAAACATGACAGCAAGAATTACCCACATAATTTCAGCCTCCAAGGACAAAGCCATGACGAAATTTCTAAAGAAACACCCATGAAACTTTCCAGGAAAATCTCTATAAATGGCTCTGTAGCTGGCCGGTCTAGGATTTCCCTTTGAGAAACCATCAACATTGACTTTGATCCATCCCGGCATTGGCGTTTTCCAAAAACCTTCAATGGTGTGAAGAGGTTGATGATATATTCCCTCAACCCAAATCCTATGTAAAATCTCCCAGTCACCAACTGATTTGTTGTAGTGAGCCTTTTGAATCGAGGAAGTTTCTCAAATCTCAATAAGGATCCGTGAATTCCATGCATTAAGATTTAATGAGAATTTATTGTGTAGAATATCATTTCTATCATACCATATCACATGCAGGAGCTCAGCAATAGAAGCTATTTTTTTTATTAACTTGCTGAAAGGCTTGTTGTTGCACACAACATTTAAGAAGAGTGCAAATTTAGTTGGGGGTATGCCAACTGCAATAAAAAATGTCACCAATATATTTCCAAAGTGCAGAGGCTGTGGCACAAGATAAAAATATATGGTTAGTGTCCTCCCTATGTTGATTAAATATGTGACATTTAGAGCGTAGAAGGATCCCAAAAGATTGAAGGCAGACCACTGTGGGAAATATTTTATGAGAAATGTTCCAAATTAGAGTGAGTATAGTAGGCTTAATACACGTCTTGTTGAAAAAATTTAACCATTTAAAGGTAGATTCAGAACCAAGAAAGTTGTGCATATTGGAAATTTTTTAGTCAAGAATACCATTTTAAGCGGGTTCCCAGACAAGAAAATCATCACAGTTAATAGAAGGACAGTTATCAATGATATGAGCTACATTGTCAGGGACATTATCACTATGGGAATGGATTACAAAATTAATAGTGAGACTAGTGTCCATTAGAGTAAAATCAGGGGAGATCATTGAGGCCAGTGGAACACCAGTACAATTTTCAAGCCTGAAATTTATATTATAGTTGACACTCACTATACATCTAGAGGTTTCCATGATTTTATGAAAAGTGTACCTAATTGAAGGCCAGATAGAGGAAGAGATATAATTAAAGTTTCCCTTCCTATGTTTAGAGAGGAATCTATGCTTAAGGAAGTTGATAGAAAAAATATTTTAAATTAAATTTACATTGAATTTAATTGTTTTAAACCCACAAAAGTTTTACTTTATGATGAATTTCTTCCTTTTTTTATATTGGTGTTATTTTGAGCTGAATAGTAAAAATGGACCATTTTGGATTTTTAACAGTTTGAAATTATTTCTGTAGTTTGACCATAACATTTTCTAAACTAATCCAAATTGAAAAATTAATTCTTTTACAAATTTTACACATCCAGGGATTAATTTACTATTTTTGGACTAAAAGCTGAATCGGCCATATGAAAGCTCAAAAGAAGCTCACAAGTGGGAGCAATAAAACTGTTTGTAGTTCTGCCTAGTTTTGATGTGGGATCTATTACTCATTCATGGTGATCCCAAATGTTGTGATATTCTGTGGGTGGACACGCAAGGAGTTTTGTAGAATCTTTAATGAAGGAATGGACGTGTGAATTGGCCGTTTAAGGGGTCATTAAATCACCTTAATCCGGAATTTTTCGAATTGGAGAGTTTGACTGGACAGAATAAATACTCATAGTAAAGCAGCAATAACTCTCAGAATAAATTTCGAAATCCGCTGAGATTTTTAGGGGACACGACCAAGTTAATTATGAACAAAATTTAAGAAGGGCTCAACACGTGAAGTTGTCATTTAATGGGGCCAACAAATGTCGACATCCGGGGGACAAATTCTGTCTATAAAATGAGGAGAGCTCCACCCTCTCAAGGCATCTGATTCTCCATCCCATTCCTTCAGGGACACCAAGAAGAAGAGCATTTCGTCTTTCTGTTTTATTTCTACTCTTTTTCATAGTTTTTTAATGCCTTCTTCTTCCCCATTCATCTCTATTACGATCACCATGGTGGGGTAAACATTTGGAGTGATTGGGGAAGGGTTGGTTTTCTACGTTGTAATGCTTGAGTTCTTGGATGCAATTGAGAAAATTTATTTCTTGTTAAAAGTTGTTTTCAATTTCATATAGCGGATTTTATTATCAAGTGAGATCATTCTTGAATATTAATTCCGTTACTGATTTTTTCCATGGTAAAATAATCATAATCTCCCTCCAATAATTTTTTGTTTATATACGATAGAATAGACCAGGGATTACTGGTGAAGTACTCGACGATCGTAAGTACGTGTAAAAGGTGTAGTGAATTTTCATGATTGTTTGGGATAAGAAAAACCCAATTAGGTATTGCTCATTTAAATTAAGTATATTCAATACAACTATTATACATTGAAGGAGAGTTGACCAAACTAAGATCATGGTAAGGTCTTCACTCACCATCAAAATTTCACCACAGAAGTGAGAGAAACGATTGTAGAAACTCACTTTAATCAAAAAAGAATAAGAGGTTTGAATTAAATAGAACAAGGATAGAATTGCAATTAGGAAACCGACCCTAACCTAATCACCTTTTTTAATATCATAGTTTTTTCAATCATTTGAATTACAAATTTCCTTTCAAAAGAAAAACATTTTTACACTCGTTTTAAAGGGACATAATGTTTTGTTTTCACTCATCTTGGGGATACATCCTAGGTCAACCACATAACTACATTTTAACCAAGGAAAAATATTGTTTTTCCATGCCCTACGACTGGCGTGCGTCAAACTTGGCGTCGTTGCCGGGGAGGCAGCGCCTCAAAAACCATTTAAAAAAAATTTTGAATGAACCGTAGTTCAAACAACAATTTAATTGAATTTGATCATGAAATTGAGAGAACAATAACCCAATTGGGAAAGAAAAAATTTTCAATTAGATTTTGAAGAAATTCACCTTACAGATTCAAGTGACACAACCAGTGATCACTCTGAACCTCTAATGGCTGATAACTCCAACCAAACATTGCGCGAAATTTACACCCCACAATTTTCTAACCAATGAAATCAACTTGTTATTCTTGCCTTAGAAAATGATTTTGATTTTTGAATTAACAAGATTCAAATTCATCCAAAATTCCATGGTCTTGCGAGTGAAGACCCCACTAGGCATATCCAGAAATTTACAAATGTGTGCTCTAGCTTCAGACCCTGAGGTGTTATAGAAGAACATGTAAAGTGGAGGGAATTCCTCTTTTCACTCGAGAGAGCAGTAAAGGAATGGTAGTATAGTCTACAACCAGGAGAAGTCCAAGAATGCGAAGATCTTCAAAGATGCTTTATGCAATGTTTTTTCCTTCATCCAGGAGTACAGCTATCCGAAAATAGATCTATTCCATTAGCCAATCAATCGGTGAAACACTTTATGAGTACTGGGAGCGATTCAAAAATCTATGTGCCAGTTGTCCACACCAGACTATAGAATAACACCATTTCATTGTTTTCTTCTTTCAATAATTACTGGACAATGATCTAAACTTGCTAGATGTGTCATCAGGATAAGCCTTGATTGAAAAGTCACCAATGGATGCCAGAGATTGAAAAGATTGCACAAAACTCACAGTAGTTTGGAACTAGAGATACGATCACTAAAGGAATCCATGAGGTAAGAACATCTGATTCAGAAGATTTAATTAGAAATGAAATGGGTGAACTTAATAGGTTAGTGCGACAAATAGGTGTGAACCATGTGAAGGAACAAGGAGGGCCGAATCAGGTATGTGGTTTATTCTCTTCTAATTCTCATTACAGTGATCAATGTCCAGAAGTTCAGGGGACAGAAAGTTGTGATGCAACCTATCAACAAAGTTAATACCAACCGAAAACCCAAATAGGCTATGGGTTTCAACAGAACCAAGATAGAGCACCTTTTTAGCATCAATATCATAACCCGATAGCATTCCAACAACCTTAAAGCATCCCTTCTAACAACAATAAACTTTAAAACCGCCACCATTCCAGCAGAAGAGTTATGAGAAACTATCCACAAGTGCACCGACAATTGAAGATCAATAGTTGAAGACAAGAGTTGCGGGGTTATAAGATAAAATGGATAAGCTAGCTAATCAATTTACAAGCATTATGGATGCTCTCACCAAGAACCCAGGTTAACTTCCCTCACAAACAATTCCCAATCCAAAGAAGAATGTTAGTGCAATCACCACCCGAAGCGAGAAGGAGCTCACCCCACCAGAAAAAAATGAGGAGGAGGATTTCAGGGAATCTTTGGAAGCTTGTCCTGTCCAACCAAAAGATGGAATCGAAAAAAAAGGAAAAAGAACAAGTTTTCGGAAGGAAATAATAGAAACACCATTTCAAAAACATCAAAGGGAGAAAAAGTACATCCCATCACCATTCCCATCAGAATTGGTTGATTCAAAGAACGGTGAAGAAGAACGACTTCAACGGGAAATTCAAGAAACATTTCGAAAAGTTGAGATCAATATCCCACTACTGGATGCAATCAGACAAATCCCTAAATATGAAAAATTTATGAAGGAGATATGTTCTAAAAGAAAGAGGCTGGATAGATATGAATTAATCAACTTAGGAAGAAGCATCTCAGCATTGATCACACCACCGATACCGCAAAAATGTCAAGATACAGGGACATTCTCTATTCCCTTCACTATCGGTTCATTAAATTTTACAGATGCACTATGGGATCTCGGAGCTGCAATAAATGTTATGCCTCACTCAGTATTTTCATCTTTGTAGATTTGAAATTTGAAGCCTACTAGAGTGGTGGTACAGCTCGCAAACAGATCCATAGTTTTTCCTACAGGTGTTTTAGAAGATGTTATTATAAAGGTAAAAGATATATTGTTCCCAGCTAGCTATTATGTGCTGAAAATAGAAGAAGATAGTATTTCATCACACTCACTCATCATCTTGGGGAGACAATTATTAAAGACTATGAAGAACATCATCAATTTGCATGAGGGAACACTCTCAATGGAGCTTAGAGATTGTTGAGTGCATTTCAATATACTCGAATCCATGAAGAATTTTTCAGATGTTCATTTGCTGAAAGAAATCTACAAGAAAAAAAGAAAAATAACAAAATTTAGAAGAGAAAACATCAGAATTCTTGGATAGTTTTTTAGAAGAGGATGGAGAATGAAAATCAGGAGAAGATGTTGAGATCAAGAAGTATAAACTCAAGGAGGCCGAACATGAAATGATTATCATAGATCTCCGAAAGGAACTTGCTACAAAGGAAGAAGAACTAGGTAAGAAGAATTCCATATGCCTAGAAATGAAACATGATCTGAATAAGGTCATGGAAACCCCCATTAAAGCTATTTAGTGTAAAGGATATTATCAAACCAATGGGACGGTTGGATCACAAGAAAAAGAGGAAAAACCCAAAACAAGGTTCGTATGGGTAATGAAAATTTAGGGTCAATCTTCTACCTCAAGAGAAGAGAGGAATTTTCAAAGGACAGCACAACCCCTTAAAATGAGTTATGTTCACATTGCAACAAGGAAGAAACAAATATCCTGGAAGATTGAAAACCATTCCAGAAGAACAATATTTCAGGGGTTTCGCTGGTGTTGTGGTATCTATGGACAAAAATCAGTCTCTTGTTGGTACAACATGTATTTACCAAGAAATACACAAAAACCAGTGGAGGAGATCATACTTCATCACCATGAATACAAATAAGAGACATCAGGTCGTACCTCTCTTTCACACTTTCTTGAGTATGTGATTCATTTTAAAATTAATATACATGTTAAATCCACTTGAATTCAATGTTGAAACTGCATCATTTATGTGTGGGGGAGGGATCCTTTGTAGTATAGGATTTTCATTTGATGTTTTTGTTTCACAAAAAATTAAAAAAATCATGTGTTTTCCAATTTTTGTGTGTTTATTTTTCATTTTTTGGTGTGTTTTTTGAAACTTTTGAGCTAAAATGATTATCATTAACATTTTTGAAACCCATGTCAATAACTTAACCAATATATTTCATGAAACTGAGCTAAAATGAATGCTGAAATAACTATGTTTCAAGTTCAAATCTTTTGGAATTTCATGAAAAGTACACTGATTTTTGAAACCCATGCCATATTTAACTATATATATCATTGAAATCAGTTTCCTGTGAGGCTTATGAACCATTTTTTTCATATTCGTTTCATTCACCTCATTTCTTGAAAGAACCAGACCATGCTTTCTTTAACCAGAATTTGATTTATTCTTTTCAAAACTTGAGGATTTGGGGTACGTTTGGTTTAAATTATTGAGGCATTTATTTGGTTTGAATCCCCCTTTTCAAAATAATACTTTTCATTAAGTCCCACCTTTACATTTATCCTTCATTTTAGCCCCTAGTATCCATGAATTTCCTTTTAGGTTAGCCACATTACAAGCCAATTTTCCCTATCCTACCTGCTCTTGAAGTGAAATTGCATGATCTAGTTGAACATAAGTGTAGGGGAAGTTGTCTTGTTGTGTACTACCTCATTTAGTGATAATTTGGGTAGAAAATAAATTGTGGAAGAGATGTGTGTGATGCTGAAAAATTATTCTGTAGAAAGTTGTGCCTTTTCTGGAGCTTTTATGATAATAGAAGTTGTGCCTTTCTGGAGCTTCCAATGGAAAAAGAAAATTGTGCCTATCTAGAGCTTTCAAAGAAAAATCAGGTTTGAAGGGATTGAAATTTTTTCTCCTGAGATGAATGAATGATGATGGAGCCTATTTTCTAAAAATGGGAAGTGAAGGAGACCATATTTGAGTGAAAATTAGAATCTTTCAATTTTTCTTCAATAAGAGCCAAGCTCTCCTTTTTCGGCCTCAGAATTTTTAACACATAAATCCTACCAACCGGAAGCCACAGAACAACCCGGAAAAGTTCACATTAGAAAAACATGTCCTTGACTCACATCGGGTGGAGAAGTATGAATTTATCAAGCCTATGGTGACTCTTGTGTGAGTTTGGATGAGAAAATCCTTATTGAGCATTTACATTTGTGAGATGAGAGAAAATTAATGCGAGGTTGGTGTTTTGTGTGCATAGGATAAGAAATGAAATGGAAATATATTAAAATCTAAAATGGAAAACATTAAATATTTTTTTTTATGAGGCATGATATCTTTTTGTTTCTTGGAATTTATTTGATAGATCTCATTGATATGTGTTTTGGAATTGATTTGATTTGATTTCTTACTTGTCTAGGAGTCCAAGTGCTAAGTGTGGGGAAATTTATAGAGACAATATTTTAAATTAAATTTATATTGAATTTAATTGTTTTAAACCCACAAAAGTGTTACTCTATGATTAATTGCTTCATTTTTATGATATTGGTGTTATTTTAGGATGAATAGTAAAAATGGGCCATTTTGGATTTTTAATAGTTTTAAATATTTTCTGTAGTTTGGCCATAATATTATCTACACTAATCCAAATTGAAAAATTATTTTTTCCAGATTCTACATATCCAGGGCTTCATTTAAAATTTTTGGACTAAAAGCTGAATTGGCCATATGGATTCTGAAAAGAAGCTCACAAGTGGGAGCAAGAAAACTATTTTCAGTTCATCCTAGTTTTGGTGTGGGCTCCATAACTCATTCATGGTGGTAGAAAATGTTTTTATAATCAGTGGGTGGATGCGCAAGGGGTTTTGGATAATCATTAATGAAAGAATGTCTGTGTGAATTGGCCGTTTAAGGGGTCATTAAATCACCTTAATCCAGAGGTTTTCGAATTGGAGAGTCTGACTGGACAGAATAAATTCTCAGTGTAAAGCAGCAATAACTCTCGAGATAAATGTCCAAATCTGCATAGATTTTTAGGGAACATAACCATGTTAATTATGAACAACATTCAAGAAGGTATCAACGCGTGAAGATCTCATTTAATGGGGCCAAAATGCATCGACATCTAGGGAAAAAATTATTGCTATAAAAGGAGGAGAGCTCCACCCTCTCAAGGCTTTCGATTCTCCATCCCATTCCTTTTGGGACAACAAGAAGAACTTTTCGTCTTTCTCATTTATTTCTTTTCTTTTTCATAGTTTTGTAATTCCTTCTTATTCCCTATTCATCTCAATTACTATCACCATGGTGGGGTAAACATTTGGAGTGATTGGCGAATGGTTGGTTTTCTACATTGTAATGCTTTAGTTCTTGGACGCAATTGAGTAAATTTCTTTCTTCTTCAAAGTTGTTTTCAATTTCTTATAGAATATTTTATTATCAAGTACTATCATTATTGAATATTAATTCCGTTATTGATTTTTGACAAGTTATAATAATCATAATCTCACTCCACTAATTTCTAGTTTATATACAATAGAATAGACCAGGTATTAGTGGTGAAGTACTCGACGATCATCAATACGTGTAAAAGGTGGAGTGAATTTTCTTGATTGTTTGGGATAAACAAAACCCGATCAGGTATTTCCCATTTAAATTAAGGATATTCAATACAACTATTTTACACATGGAAGGAGAGTTGACCAAATGGATATCTTGGTAAGGTTTTCTCTCACCATCATAAATTCACCAAATAAGAGAGAGGAAACGTTTGTGGAAACTCACTTTAATCAACAAATAAGAAGTGGTTTGAGTTAAATTGAAGAAGGATAGTATTACAATTAAGAAAATGACCCCGACCTAATCACCCTTTTTAATATCATAGATTTTTCAATCATTTGAATTTCAAATTTCCTTCCAAAAGCACAACATTTTTACACTCATTTTAAAGTGACAAACCTTTTTTGTGCACTCCTCTTCAAGAGACATCCTAGGTCAACCAAATTACTACATTTTATCTTCGGGAAAAAAATTGTTTTCCAATGCCCTATGACAGGTGTGCGTCAGAAGTCAATGGAATTCGAGTCAGCATTGACTAATCTCCATGTAAATCTAGCATGAAGAGCATCATTAAACAACTTTATGTTTTTAATACCAATACCCCCTTTTTCCAAAGGTTTGAAACAGGTTACCTAGGGAATGGTGACAAGTTTGTTTTTAAGCATACATCATGTTCATATGAAGTTCTTAATATAGGTGTTAATTCATATGAAAATACTAGTAGGCCATTTATAAATCATAAGGGTGAAGACCATTTTGGAGATAATGGTCAATTTGACCAAACAGATTCTTCCAGCCATGAAGAGGGACTTTCCATTACAATTAGATATTTGATTAATAATTTTATCCACTATGTTAGGTAAGTATATAGTTTTACATCTTCCCCAAAATATAGGTACCCCCAAATAATTGAAGGGGAAGAAACCTTCTTTAATACCAAGATCATTGGTAATAGTGTTTTCCTCTGTGTAGAGAAGTTTTTACCAAAACAACTTGTGATTTATGCTAAGAAATGGCCTGACCAGAGACTTTCTCATAGTGAGTAAGGGCTTGTTTATGAAAATGAATATTATTTTGGTTACCATAAAGAAACAAGATGATTTCATCATCATATAAAATATGAGAAGGGACTCTAAGATTTCCGGCCACATGTATAGGTTTGAGTTTTTTTTGATTTACCAAATGAGAGAGGATCCTGATGAGATAATCATCAGAAATTACAAATAAAATTACCGAGAGTAGGTCACCATGTCTGACCCCTTTTGGGAATTTAAAGAAGCCCCTGTGGGTGCCATTGTCCAAGATGGATGTAGATTCATAGTTTAAAAAAGTTTTCATCATCTTGATAAAAGAGTCATTAAAGCCAAATCCTTTTAGGACAGAAAAAATAAATCTCCAATATATAGTATCAAAGACCCTCCTAATGTCAAGTTTGATAGCAAAATTTCCTCCTCTGGTAACTTTATTTAAACTTTTGGTGCATTCAGAGGAAAGGAAAATATGGTCTTGTATAGACCTTCCCTTAATGAAGACAATTTGATTCAAGAAACTATTTTGTTGCATATAGGGTAATGCCTATTAGCAAGAATTTTGAAATGATTTTGAAAAGAGTTTTTATCAGCAAAATAGGCCGAAATTGGTGGATCTTGGACGCATTTTCCACTTTTGGGATTAAAGTAAGAAATTTATCATTAAGACATTGAGAGGGAAAAATATAGTACATTTTTATTTATTATACATAACGTTATAGTTCTTCAAAAGTAGTTATAACATGACGTAAGGGGCTTCTCATCTCATTTTAATTTCTGTCATACATATTTCATGTTCAACTATGGATTCCATGGTGACATTTTATAAAACCCATTTTACTTGTTATATCATGATTATCATTATGTGAATGATACCTAATTTTTTATTTGATTCTATTTTTAGATGGGTAATAAGAATAAAAAATTACTACTATGATAATGGATTTATGTTTTATTCCAATTTTAATTAAGATTGTCAATGCTATAATTTACATTTAGAAAATTAAATAACATGATTTTAATACGTGTTCAAATTATATTCTCATTGGATTTATGTTGAAAAGAAACAATAAGAACCTTTTATTCACGATATAGTACATGAGAATTGTATATAAAGATTGGTGACCTCAGTACAAAATATTCAATGGGTAATCATTATATAGCTTATAATATGTGTGATCCAAATGTGTCTTATAGGATGGTGAGAAATATATATCTCAACAGAATATTAGATAATGATATTTTTCTTCTATTTAATAAAGGAATGACTTAATCGGGAGGTTTTTCTATGGGATTTAACTAGGATATAGTAGTTTCTGATTGATGTTATAAATATATTTCACTATGTTTCCAAATGAGTTTTATATTTTCTATATTTGGTTTTTAAAGGTTTTCATTGAGAAAAAAGAGTTTTTTTAATTAGGTTGTTATATATTACATAATCTCAATGAATATTATAATAAATGTAATAATTTTATGGGTTTTTATTTTTTTTTAATGGTGTAACAGATTTCATTATTTTATGTACCTTAGTGATAATATTTTTCTCATCCAAAATTATAAAATGTTTTCATAGGGTTCAAGGATGAGTAATAACAAAATATATGTTATGTTTCATGTCTTGAATATTATTCATGAATAGAAAAAATGTTTCATTTTAAATTTTTTATATTGTGGAAAATGGATATTGAGTAGTAGTGTATGGTTTTCAATATATTGGTGTGTTATATAATAGTTAAAACCAAATAATATAAAACTCTAATCATAAAATATTTTTTTGAATCTAATAATGTTTTTTAAAGGTAATGCTTTGGTCAAAGACCAAAGCAAAATTTATTGATAAACAAAAAGGATTACAAGAGGCAAAAGGATGTGATTTTTTTACAATCTCTATCAAAAATATATAATAAATCATAAGGAATAGAGTCCAGCCAAGTCATATCCAATTAAGTGATATCTATAAATTAATTATCCATGATCAAAACTTAAAGATGTTCTAGGAATCCCATCTATATACACATCCATTCCTAGTGAATGAATATATTATTTCAACTTGTTTTCCTATATCTAGAAATCAATTCCTTTAAAAATATTGATTCCCTTATTATTCACCACTACTACCATTATGCCTCAAATAGAGATAACATTAATAGAAAACCCTAGTTTGTGATTCAATATTTTGGTCAGATATATGGTATGAAACAAAATAGGGGGAATTATAGTGAGTTTATTAAAATATTCGATCATCAATAATCATGTTCTATATTTATAAATAATATTCTATATAATTTACTCATATAAATATTTTTTTAAAAAAAATAGGACAAATTAAATATTACTTGGTTAAAAAAACAGTATTATAAAATATGCATACATGGAATTGTGATAGTACACTGGTTAAAATAAAGTCTGATGCTTTTGATTACATATTCCTAGTAGTGGCACTGGACCTATTAGTTTTCAAAGATACACAACAACAAAACTCACTACTGTTCTCATAGAGTTGAATCTATTGATTATTATTCATTTTATTATTCATTAATTAAAAAAATATATAAACTACACAAAGAATGGGGTTTTTAATAGGCTCTATTTCCTTATATTGTATGTATATCACAATATCTTTTATTGTATTTGAACTCCTCAAACACATTTGTATTCTCTTCTATATTATTACAACTGTAAAAAATAGTAGGGATCCTACTCTCTTTGATGCTCAGTTTTTTGTAATATTTATATTAAAACCCCTATTAGTTTTTGTTCCAGTATATTCAGTGATGTTTCCTCCATATCTTAGAAAATGCATGATAAGTCCTCTTATGATAATAAACACTATTCCACTTTTTTATTGATAGAGGAAACATATTTTTTTATTTCTCCTAGACAAAGTTTCATATAAATTTCCATTTTTTAAAATATATATCGTATAAATGTGATATCATATTTAAATAGACATAATAATATTCTTTATATTTCAAACACTGTTCAAATCTAAAAAAATATTATAAGATAATATCCATCATGTTATTTATCATGATTTTATTTTGAGACAAATCTATTACTTCGTGCTCTGCAAGATCATGCCACATCTTCTATTTTTAAAATGATATGTCACATAGTCAAAATAAAGTCCATGATATAAAAAAATATTTAATTTAAACCAAAATCATGTCTTTAAAAAGAAACCCTTGATGTTTGAATTATTTAGGATCAGTACACTAATCACATGAAATTGCGTCCATGACAATATCAATTCTTATTCAACCAGAAGGTGATGAATCATATGAATTTTAAATTAAATTGACACCTCAAAGTATAATGGTGCCACATTTCATTCATTTACTCTTGAATTATTATTTACTCTTACATTCAAACAACTAACAAAGTCTCACACTACCTATTGATGTCATAAAATGTATACATTCACACCATGAAGTATTGTGGTGTAATGCATATGATTACACAAGTCATATGGTAGAATTAATACAAAATAATAATTATAAGAATTTGAAATTAATTTGTTTCCATGAATTCATATGTTTCACCCTATAATACATATGATATCCTTAAGTCACACGGTCCTCATCAAAGTCATATACTCAGCATTTGGAAACTTTTTGACCAAATCCAATGTCATGTAAAGGATCTCCTAAAGTCCCTTATGTTATAAAAAATCATATAATAAGACTTGAAAATACATATGGTTTTAGAGTAATATGTTCCCATGAAGTATTATAGTAGGGACTTCCCCAAAAAAATCCAACAATTGTAAAAAATATATTTTCCAAAATTTGATTGTACTACATAGAGTCGATAAAATCCTCTTGTAGACTTCATGAAACGAACTATAAAAAACTAAATATTCCACATCGATGATTCTTTCCTCTCAATTTTAAATAAATAAAACCCAAAAACACACCTTGGAGATATTTTTTCTAATATAATAAACTTGTATACATCTGGGGAAATAATGAAGAATGAATTATTTATTGAAATAATTCGTCATGGTATACCAAAGAAGTGGAATTCCAAGATAGTTTATATTAAAAATATCAAGGAGTCTTAGGAATATACCATGGATGATATAATTTTTTATCATGTTTAATATGGACTTAATTTTAAAATAAATCGATAATGATATTCATAAAAAAAGTTAATTTCTTCCATGTATAAGAGACGTGTATCTTTTAAATCAACCAGTGATTTTAAGGTTCATCTAGTTTTGAGAAGGATGATTATTATAATTCTATAGACAAGTGTCTACTCAATCTATTGAAGAAAATCATCATGATAAAAATAAATTAAATAGTAATTCTAAGACTTATTATAGAAGGAAATGTTTTCTAAAATAAAACAATAGTAGTTTTGAATGTAAAAAAATGGACACATCACATATGGATATATAAATTTCAAAATTAAAAGAAAGGTAAAATTTAAAAGGAGAAGAAGAAAAGTAATTATTTAATGTAACATTGGATTGGTGTATATAATATTCATACAATAGTAATTATTTTTTTATCGAAAATAAATTGGTAATATTTATTTTTATAGAAATGTATCTTATCTCATTTTAATCAATGTTTTAATATTATTTAGGTGAATTATCTATGAAATATAGTAATTTTTGTTTAATAGGTAATGTGGATAAAACGAGTTTTTTCTAATTTTGATTCTAATTCATTTTCAAATACTTGAAATCTAAATATCATTATTGATTAAATTAATGAATGTTATGGAAAATATTATGAATGAATTTAAAACCATTCAAATATGTTTAAAATTTTAGTAAGGATCAAAATAATGTTATTAATGAAAATAAGACTTTGTATTTATTATTGTAAATATTTATGAATTTTCATTTAGAAATATCAAATATTTTAGTAGGGGAATGAAATGAGAAAACATTTTATTTATAATAATAATTAGGAAGATTAAAGGGAATTTATTTTTTTGGCATATTTATCTAAACATAAGAAATAGATTATATCTTTTAAAAAAATTGGGTTCATCTAAAAAAGAAAAAATATATGATTATATTAATTTTTTTTAAAGAAAATGTGAATGATAAAGATAAATATGATATTGGGAAGGAAATATTGTCTATATTTCCTATTAGAATTCAATATGTAGTTAAATTCATTATATCACTAAATTTTTTTTAAATAAAAGTCATTAACATTTTCAATGTTATAACATAAGATTACCAAAAATGTTTACAAATAGTTTTTTTAAGGGAAAAATGAATTTATTTCATTTGTAACAAGATTTTTATGATATTTTTTAGTCATCTTGCTAATGAATACACTATTAAGTTATGTCAATAATTTTTTCATAAAAATAAATTTATTTATATATTTTTTTAGATTAAAACATATTAATATATTTTTTATATTTGGTTCTTAAAGGTTAATTCTTCAATCTAGTTAAATATAAGATGGTATGGATTCCAGGGAAAATATATTTATATTATTATTAGAGAGAAAATTTACAACCATCATATTTTTCACATTTTGTGTGTTAGAAGTAATATGAATTTATTTTCTATTTATTTTAGATAGTGGGTATGTCGAATCTATTTCAAATCTAGTTTGTAAGAATGTGTGGTCTCTATTGTATACATACAAATATTTTCAGATAATGTTTTAAAATTTTATTTATCTTGACATGTTTTGTGATTCCTTGTTGATTTCATAGTTTTATATAGGAGGTGTTCTCAGTATTCTATTTAGAAACAGTTTATAACTTGTATTCGCTACTTTATTTATCCTATATAAGTGATGTGATATTTATAAGGAATATTTACTACCTTATAATAGTTTTTTTCATTTTTATATGTTTTTTTATCTCTTTCAAATATTCCAAATTATGGAGGTTTTATTTTAATAAAATTAAAATTATTTGAAACAAGTTAATTATTTTTAAAACAAGTTAGTTTTATTTCAGAAAAAACATGCTAGAATATATTTAAACTTGCTAAATTATAGATGTTTAAGTATGATATATTAGGTTTTCTACACCTTGATCATGTCTTGTATTACATTTGTGTTTTTAATTTATATGAAGTATATAAATGTGTTCTCAATTGGATTTCCTAAGAAATGTTTTTATTTATCAAATGAAATATTTTCAAAACACGATAGTGTTATATTATAAAATTATATTACATGTTCATTTTAAATGGGGAAGAATTTTATTAATATTTATCACTTGATATTATCTTACAAAAATTTGGATAAATGTTTGACTTATTTGGGGTATATAATTTAATCATAATTTTTAATGTTTTTAGTTCAATTTTAAAAATGGGGAGAGAGTATTTTGAATTTGTTTTAGATTTTGTTATTATAAAACTAGTGAAGATTGTTGACTATAAAATTATGGATTTATTTTATTTAAGTTTTAATGATTACAAATACCTCACTTTACAATATCCCTCCCATTTTTGTTTTGAAACATTCACTAATTATATAACATTATTTATTATTTATCTCTTACTATTTATTCTTATTATCATTAACTTTTTTATTTTGGTTATGTGAAGAAAATATATTATGTTCTATGTGACAAATTATAACAAATTAAAATTTCATATGACTAGAACACATTTCTTATGAAAATATTATAATTTCATATATTATTTAAAATATTATGTACTAGATAAAAGTATTTCAATGTTTTGCTTTTCAATGTAAAATATCTAACATGATAGAAAAATTCTTATACAGTGTCTTTTTTTTTAATTACCCCAAATGTTTTTTGCATTTTAATAATATGACACCATTATAAAAAATTATTATGAAGATTTATATTTTACAAAGCCACTATTTGTGTAAAGATCAAATGTATTAGGAAATAATATTCTATATGGTCTGAAATTATTACATGAAGATTAAAAGTAATACATGAATGTAAATTATTATTAAATAAGAGTCTTATATGTTTCATTAGTTAATTATCACATTTTTCATTTATGATTTTTAAGATATTGAATTCAAAATAATAATTAATTTTATTTAATATATATGGCTATTTTGAAAAATATTTTGGAAATAAAAATGACAACTCATCATGGATAGAATATTAAAGGAGATATTTTAATGGATTATAGGAAATTATAAATATTTAATTATTAATTATAAATTATTTTTTTATTTTAATCTCTTTATTTATTATTCGGATGAGTTTATCATTTTTAAATATGTTTACATTTTCATAGATCATTGAGGTAATTTAAAGAATAATTCATGTGATTATTAATAATAATAATTTATGATGAAGGATCATCAACTTTTAAATGAAAAATAGTCAATGTTGTTTTCTCAATTTAATGTTTAAAACAACTCTCTTCATGTAAGAAGAATTACAAGACATTATTTTTTATTCTAGAATATTGCATGGTTCAACTCTATGTCTCTGAGAATCATCATTTCCAATACTTTTCTATAACACTACTTGAATACCTTATTTGAAAAATTCATCATTTTTATAGGAAAAAAAGAATATTTCTACACTAAAACATTTGATCATAACTACCCATGATTTTATTCAATTTATTTTTCAGTATTTTTTCACTATATAGTGACACTTTATATATTATAATATAATTAAAAAGGTACCAATAAATTTTGAAAACTGATCAAATGTTAGTGTTACATATGTTCTCATTTATCATATTAAAAATTACATGGTTATGACTTTTTTCAAAAAAAAAATATTTAGTTTTGGGGTTGGTATTTAATAAAATTCCTAGGTTTTATTTTATCCCTTCAAAAAATCAGGTTATAGATTTACCTATCTATAAATTTATGGGTTTATCATGAACCAATAAATGTAATTCACCGATATTGGATATCTATATATATAGGGCATACTGTGGAGAGTAGACATAGGATCATTTAGATATAAACAACTATAAATTATTATGTTCATCATTACTTTATTTGAACTTACCCTCTTCACAGTCAAACAACATAATTTTTTAGGATGAATTCTAAAATAATCATAATACACTAAAATCTATGAAATATTTTTATGTAACATTAAGTTGATTATATTTAAAATTCATCCCACCCCCCTCACTTTTATTTCTATTACTCTAGGTTGTACCTAATGTAATATCATAGTCAGTTCAATTGGGTTTTGATATAAGAGGTGAAAATATAATGTAATTTCACTTCATCTATAACTAAAATGGAGTGTTATAATTCACTAACATAACCAACCAAGTGCTATGAGTTCTAATATTCACACAAAATGTACTCATTCCATCAGTGGGTAGTTTAAGATGAAAATTTCTAAGATCATTTCCAAATTCAAGATACACATTTTTAATTTTATCCTACTGAGAAGAGATAATAAAGTGATAATGTTTCCTATATTAAATTCTTCTATCTAGGAAAAATTTTAATTTCCTTGTATTATTCTCAAGTCCATATTTATTTTTAAACCTTGTAATGATTGTAATGTATAATTATGTTTTCCAAGGACTTGATTCAACTTTTTTTAAATCAATTTTTTCTACACATTGTGAATTTTGAAGATATTCATTGTCCTTGTGAAACAATATATAATCATTTATACATATATGTATTCTTTTAGAGACCATAATCATTGTAAATAAAATTAATTTAGTATAATATTTTTAAAAATTATTATCAAAATCTATTGGTAAAATATCATTCAAGAAGGAAAGTAGTTTTCTGAAGTCAGTGTCCCTCCATCCCTTTCTAGATTTCAAATTATATAACTTTAGTACGACTGATGATGTTGTATATTTAGTTCAAATAATATATAATTTAATCTTTTAATAACACATTAAATTTTCAAAGAACATTATAAATCATGAAGTTAATCTTTAACTTTCATTTTTATTTGTTGGGTATGATCTACATCATCATTTACTATTGTACATGTATCATACAATCTAAGAAACTTATAGTTATTCCAATCGCTTTAAATATTCTGTTTTTTGTTTTATTTTAGTACACAATTTATAAAATCAGAGCATTCTAAAAAAAACTATTTTCCCTACCAAATCCATTGGAAAAATTCATCTCGAATTGAAATAATATAAACAAGGAAAAATGATCTGATATGGGTTATTACCACAACTTGGTAAATGTTGTTTTTAATATCAATATTACATTTGAAAAATAGGGTGAATCATCTTTGGAATTATAGATGTTGTGGTCAAGGTTATATAATTTCAGTGAATAACAATAAAGGATTATCTTGGTAGATAATAGATACCATTCCATTGAGGAAAACACAATTGGTTTTTAAAATCATAATTTGAAATAAGGTAAACTGAGATAATTTTTATTTTTGTAGAGGAATCCTATAAGGATAAATGATCTAGGATGCTATAGAACCCCTATGATGTGTTCTTAGGAATGTTGAGTGTTAACATTATGAATATGAAGTGGAACAAATAATGAATGATCATGGTTAACAGAATTTATAAGGGTGTATTTTATACAATTTTTTTTGTTTTGGTTATCAGTATTTTATTCCATACTAATTAGATTTCCGAAGGATTCAACATGTCATATTGTATAGTAATGAGGTGAAAATATATTCTAAATATCATGGTGGTACCGATGGAGGTAGGTTTAATGTTGTGGTGTTGATGACCATGTTGTAATGGAGTTGAGTTAGTGTATTCATAGGTTCAAAGTTATTATCTTCTTGGGGAAGGATCATGTAACAAGATAGGATGTCATTACTCAAAATTAGTGGAGATATGTGGATATATTTCACTAGATTTTGAATTATATTTTTTGGAATTATTTCCCCATCATTAAAATTAATTATTATATAACCTTGATGAGGAAAATGAGGATAGTTTCTATAGGATACAGTGAAAAGGACATTCTAGAGTTACAGTAGAATTTATCTCTATAAATAAATGGAATTTTATGCCATGAAAATAATGAGGGATTGAGGCTTATTTTATATATCTCTTATTGAGAGATTAATTCCATATTTTCAGTAGATAGAAAAGAAGGATGTATTAGAACACATTGAATTGAATTCCAATATAAGAAGATGGATTTTCCATGGCGACTCATGGAAAGGTGATGATTTTCATGTGATGTTAATAGAATTACTTTAAAGGAGTAGCATGGAGTTTATGAAAACCAATCTATATATAGTGAATCATATACAATTATGTAATTATATGTTGTACTACATGTTATAGTGGAAATCCCTTTTTATTTCATCTCCTTCTGCAAATTAATTACCTTATCGATGGAACAGTATATTAGGAAAAATTATAATTCAACTTTACTAATCAGTCATATCACTTCAGTACACAATAAATCCAATAAAAAGAACCTATTGTATGATTCAAATTTCTATTCACACAGGGCAATCAAGTGGTAGATAACCTAATAGGTGGGATGAATTAGGGTATGTGAATTTTCTAAAATAAAAACTATTTCCTTAAACTCCCATGGGTCTAGAAAATCTTAACATCAAAATTAGTTAGGGAATGCTCTTGTTCTTCCTTTAAGAATAATCAAATTGTTACATGTCTAGTCTAGAAACCATTAATCATATTGGTTAATAATTATTCACTAACCACATACACACACCAATTATGTTATCAAAAATATTAAAATATATGAACTCAAGACACATAATATTTACTTGGTATACTCAAACAAGTCTAATCAAAGGATCATGTAATTCATAATATGTCAATAAATTGAAATTCACTTACTTAATTATTTGGTGATGAGAATAAGTTGGCATGGGATCAAAACCCTTAAAGGTTTACGGAAATATCACCACTTTCTAATTATAAAATCTCTCACTTACACTATTTTTGTCGCCATTGCAGAAAGGGATTACCACTCTAGCACATATGATAACACATAAAAAAATAACTATTGTATATGCACCAAGTGTATATCAGTTCCAATTATATCTAGGTTTCCCCTTTGTTATCCCACTCTGAACATCACAGAAAAAATATCACATTTCCATGACTCATCATAGAAACTCCTACTTCATTCAATGAAAACTCCTAAAAAATATCCCATTAAATTATTATACCCACACCAACACAAATATCTAATTCATCACTCAATATTATATATATCAAATCTTCCCCAATCCTTGAAAATTTACAGAGTATAGGACACAAATAATTTATATCTCCATGACTCCATATTTTAATCTCATTTGTATCCTAGATAAATTCTCCTCATATCCCATATCAATGATCTCAAATAAATTATGAGTATAATGAAAATATTTTCCACTAAATATTGTTAAAAAATGAATCAAACTAATCCAAATATCTTATATAATTATAAGTCATGATATGTGATGTAGTTCATAAAATGTACTCTAAAAATATAGGAACTTTGAGATAGTGAATATATTGACTCAAATATTTGGTGGCATATTTATCACCACTACTGAATGAAACCTACCTTTTTAGGTACCTCCATAAAGTAGATCATATATATTTTTCTCATTCTCCCAAAAAATGTTTTGTTAAATCCATTATAAATATTCTTACTATATCACAACATAGTGATAACCATGCAACAATACATCATTAGAAAAACATCCATTATAAATTAATAGAAACATTCTCATCCTTCCCACTTTTCACTTCAAATTTAAAAGACAAAAACATTACAATCCTTGGACTATGACATAGGGGTTATCCAGATTTCCAACTCGTCCATCCTTATACAAGTCCCCTATAGAATACAAAACTCCCATATTGGGCCTCCCTATTTCAAAAACGGATTATAAATATCCACCACGGTGCCCCCAAATGTGTGGTCTCAATCATTTTCCCATTTCATCCTTCTCTAATCATTACTAAAATTGTGAAAACATGACTACATATTCCAAAATATATGAGTTTTCACTACATTTTTTATAGTTAAAATTCTATTAAAAATTCCATTCAAAATGGAGTGACTGCAAACTGATACTCATTTGGAAAAGGTATGTTGTAAACTCATAATTTCAAGATTAATGGAATGTTTTCATCCTTATAATCATTTTAAAACCACCATAGTCATTGTAAAATGTACTATTATGTAATTGATCTATTTCCGTCCTCTGAGATATTTTATATAATTCCCCATACTTACTCATGACTATTTTTCCTTTTTGAAAACCCTTCATAACTTCTATCTCTTCTTATCATTTGTGTTATCAACCCAAAAACCATAATCAAACCAATATTTTATTGACAGTAGATTCTATAATATTAGTAATTCAGAGACACTAACTTTTATTTCAGACTTCAATAGCTCCATCTATGGATAAACTAAACTACTCCTTTCAAAATAAATATTTAAATACATGTTGTACCAACAAATACAAATTGGATCCATTAATTTGGTTTCAAATAAATATATCATTTTTTTCTAATAAATCCAAAAATTTAACATCAAAATAAGTGTTCTAATAGTCTCCAAACTTTATTTTTTTTTTTTTGAAATACTATCTTAAATTAATGAATATTTATTTCATTATATTGTAATCTCTGCCTCCTATCTACTCCTCATTCAAGGAGCATGTGATTCACATATTCAAAAATTTTCTTACTATCCCTTTAATATTTAATATATAGGAAAACACATTTTATGGGGAACATACATATTTTATAATTCAACCTTATCTTCATTATTTCATAAAGAACAATCTCCAAATTTTATTTCCCTTGATAGATTCATTGGGGACCATACTTGAGACCACACGTTATTATATTACTATAAGTATTCTACATTATATTTGGGTATGATATCTTTATAATAAATTAATCTTATCCATATTCATATTATATTCCATTAATTCTATTAGAGGGTTACAATATAATTCAATACTCATTTATTTTCCATCTCAAGTGAGATATACCACTTATTAAGTACAGCATCATATTTCTATGTCATGCTCTAGAAACATCACTATTGATGATATATTATAAAATAATTTATTGTAGTGTTATTACCTTTAATAAGTGATCCATTAATATAACCTATATGTTTATTGTGTTGGAACCTGGTGTAGAAAATAAAATATTAAGATAAAAACCACATTTTTGTTTGTTTCACTCAACTATTTCACTAAGAAGCATATAATCAAATTTCCAAAATATACCAATGAACTCTTTCTAATAACTAAACCAAAATATTGAAAAAATATTAGTAAAAAAAC
Organism: Viscum album; assembly: GCA_963277665.1. NCBI lineage: Eukaryota > Viridiplantae > Streptophyta > Magnoliopsida > Santalales > Viscaceae > Viscum > Viscum album. The sequence continues at coordinate 1,115,913,428 of OY728129.1, forward strand.
TGAATTACTTAGTTTTCAATTCAAACCATATTTTATAATTACATACTATCTTCAGACACCAATTCTAATACAACTTTTCAACATTAATACTAATTGTTAATGAATGGTTCTTTGTTAATCCTCTGAGTGTCTTTACTTGGATGATCAAGTTATCACCTTGGGATATTCATATATAAACTCCCACCAATCAACTTTAATTTTATCACTGATTATAAAATAAATATCTATCATGAAATTCATCATGTTTAAGAACCTTATAATATCTTATGATATTTAAATGATATTAATGTTAAATTAATTAATTATTTCAAAAAAATATGTAAATTATTTTTTTTCATGATCCTCATTTAATATTTTATATTCTATATTCATGTATTGATACTAATAGATAATATGTGTTATTTAAAACACCTCTTTAATTGTATGTTCATATATATTGTGATATGAATTTTTTGATTGCACATTCAATATGACAATTTTTTCCCCAAAACATCTTGTTGTAATTTCGACCCTATTAAGATACCATTTTTAATACTTCCAATCCTCAATTGGACCTTTGGATCATTCTTGGATTTTATATTAATAATTTGATGAAAATTTTCAAAAGTATTATATCACTCAAAAAACCTAATGTAATTCATAAAAAACACACCAAATTTTTTATACATGGGGAGAGGGAATGCTTCTAGATTTCACTAGGTGAGTTGGATGGTGAGTAACTATGGACCACTAATTTTCCATTATCCATAAATTTTTCGTATATCTTCATATCTCAATCAGTTTTTATAGAACCTATTTCCCATTCAGCTTATTTGGGATTGTTCTTTTCTTACATTCATAAATTATAAATTTATTTTCCTTTGGTACTCATACTAATATGGATTTCATGAAAAATAATAAAATTGTATTATATTTTTTAAATCATCTTTAAAACATTCTCCCCTATAACAATTGTTATATTTTTCGATATATACCTTTCATTATGAAAATTATTCCATCTGAACATTTCTAGTTTCAGCAATGGTAAAAGTTATTTCATATTCATGTATCTTCTTCTCATATATCAAAGACGCTCAGTAATCAACAAGAGATTTTGAACTATTCTTCACACCAAATTCAGCATGGTTATATTCTTCAAATATCCCCCAAAATTATTTTAGGGGTATCAAATAATCATTGAATGAAATTTGGTTTCCTCTATTAATTCTATCTGAAAATATATAGATATTTCTATTATAATAATTATTATCATGGTATGAATTATTGAAATAATACACATATCTCTTTTGTTGTGGTTGAAAACTCCATTTTTCATATTTTCCTTCTTCTTAATAGAAATATATATTCTAACTCTATGAAATAAACTATAAATATGTCCATAAATACTAAAATAAATTAATATGTTTTCATACCCTATACAAAAACACATTCATCTAACTTTTCCTTTTAAAGGGACCATCTCAAATTTTTTCCCTTATTTTCCATTGTTTTCCCTTTTATTAGTATCTCCCATGGGTTTATTATTTTTTCTATTTATAGGGGATCAATCATGGATAAATCCTCTTTTATCATGAAACATGGGTTTTTTAATATAATTTTTTTTATTTTTCAAATAATGTATATCACTTTTTCTTCATTTTCGTATTACCTATTAATGAATAATATAGTAAAAATGATAAAGAATATTTAATAATTGGATTACCCTTGGTACATGATTGTTATACTATATATTCTAATAAGAGTAAATCCTCTTCAAATTACTATATTCTTAATTATTTTTTATTCAAGATAAGAATTTATATCTATATTCAGTTTATTCCAATTAGAAATACATTTCTCAAATATGTGGGAAAACTTATCCATGTTCATACTATTATATTTCTTCAAGAAATATTATTTTCTATTTCTTCAGCCTCTGTATAACCTTGAGACATTCATCTTGGTGTGAAGAATGTAATTCCTTATTTTACATTAGGTATTTCAAATTTTTTGATCAAGAATACAATTAATCAAGCTAAACAAATCTTACATTTTTATCATTACTATATGATAAAAAATTTATCTCATAATATTATTACGCTGATAAAAAAATAATGTCTTTGAGAACTAGTAACATATGAAATTTAATTTAAAAAATTTTGAAACATTCTCCAGACGCAAATTCTTCTACAACCCCTTACAGAACATTCAAATATGTCCTAATTTTCTTCACAACCCGAGGAAGGTAAACTTTAGAAAGGGGTGAGCTCAAACACTATGTCAAGTAAAACATATCATTTTCTCATTAGTATTTAGTTTAGAATACTATGAGAAAACATTATTAGTGTATATATTTATTATTAAAATGAATATGGTAATGTAATAACTTTCCATATATCATGATGGAATGGTATGTAATCTCAAAAAGAATGAAAATATACAATGACATAAGAGTGTGAGATAAACTTGTGAATATGTAATAAATAAAGGACATCAAATTATCATGGAGTCATAAATACGTAAAAACAATATGAAACAAGAAATAATAAGAATATGTTAATGATTAGTCCAAATAATATGATCATAAAGTGGACCAAGTCCTGTTATTTATTAGGTTCACAACCCATTCTAATAATCGTAGTGGAAAACATCCCATGATGGATTTGGTTTACTTTTCATTCCAATAAACATATTGGATAAAGTATCATAGTGGGTTAGGGTCACTCCTTAATCACATACAAAACATCACATGAGATTTAAATATTAAACAAATTAATTGGATGATTGTAAAATTTTAGGCCCACCCATCATATAACACGATGTTCTTTGGCTAACCACATATGCACCATACATGGTATATCATGTGATGAAAAATTACCCAATGCATTAGAGAGATATATAATTGTAGTTCTCCCCATAACATAATGAAAAGAATACTATATTTATGCATATGTGTTACATATGAGGAATATATTACATATAAAAAGTATAAGCATGATAAAAACGATGAGAAATAAGTTGTTTTTATAATATTATCTCGAAGCATAACCATAAGATATATTATATTGAATCATAATAGAATAAGTAATTAAATAATTTTTTATGTTTAAATTTTAATAAAGAAACATAGGTCTTAATAACTAATTCCTCTTATATGAAAAATCATGAGACTGATCAAGGATAGGTAAGAATAAAAATGATCTGCATAGGGGATGCTTTGAGAAATTAGCATTTTATATTTTAAGGAACCGAATAAAATATAAATTACCTTTAGTATAAATTTAAAATATGATATTTTCAATAAAATATTTATTGTTTTAAAAATATATTCATATGGAAGAACATTTTATTGAGGTAAAACAATTTCAAAAAATTATATCTAAAGGTTTCCACTTTATTATTTAAAAACACCTTTATCAAAATCCCATATATAAAAAAGGATAAAAACATTATTTAAAAAATTGAAATAGATATATATGAAGGTCACATGAGATAAAAAATTATTAGGATTCATATGAAAAAGGATAACATTAAGTGTAAGGAAAGTAATAGAAAATTTAGATAAATTTTGTTAAAGAGAATGAGAATTACTCTCAGCAATGATATACTATTTTGGTCACCAAATTCATCAAGGTAATGATTTGATTAAAAAATAATACTTTATCATGAAATAGAAATTATAATATCAACATAAAATAAAATAAACCTATATTTTGATTCTATCTTCAAAAAATAATCACTATGAATTAATAATGAAGTTGGGTCAAGACAAACCCTTTCAACATTTGATACTTTTATGTAAAAACCCCATGGGAGGAAGAACATTGAATAAAATATTGAATGTCGTGAAAATTTCATATAATAAGGAGTGAAAAATTTTAAATTTCAGTATATTATTTATTAAAAATAAATAATGGTGTATAATAATAAATATGGATTTGTGGGTAAAAATTGAGAAAATAATCTTGTACATTGTCCTTAGTTTGTTCTACTAATAAACCTAACTTCTTTGGTACCATGAACTTTCTCTCCAATTACTCATTGAAAATAAAGTGATTATGATTAAAAATTGTGACCATATTCATATGAACATGAGATATGATTATGGTAGGACACAAATGTAAGAGTTTAAGGAAGGAATCTAAAGTTATAGGTTTGGTATGAAGTGATGTATGTTTATCCCTTTTATAAGTGATGAAATGTACAATTTTTGGGAAAACCCTTTACTTTTCAATGATACCATTTAACTATTTGAGGTTTATTTAATCAAAAAAATATAAATTATGATTTTATGGTGATTTTTGTTAGATAAACCCAAACCATGTATTTCCACACAATTTTTAAATATGTTGGAAGTCATTTTTCTTATATTTTTTCTTTTACATCTTATTACTACGATATCTAGATTTTACCCAAGTTACTTATTTTTTAATAAATATATAAAATAACCCAAAATACCAAATTTCTGTTTTTTGAAACTAAATTTAATCTCTATTTAATGAAATTATGTTTATAATTAAGACAACATTATATTTTAAATTAAAACATTTTATATATAGAAGTAATGTTTTGTAGAAAAATGTTTTTTTCATTGTTATGTTTTCTGAATAGAATATATAATTGATTAACAATTAAATAAGTTATAATTTATATTAATTTACTCTTAAAAATTATAAAAAATTATCTTTTTAGATGTTATTAATTTGTTTTATTTGATAAAAAATTACAAAATATTAAAAATGCATATAAAATATGTGTTTTACTATTATCATAGACATTAAAATCAATCTTAGTCGGCATACTTTTACTCTCAAAAGTAAAATTAAACTTTAAAAAAAATATGATCAAGTTAATATAATATATGAAATAAATTTTTTTGATATAATTTCTACAAGTAACGAAAAATATTTTTTTTTAATATAAACAAATAATCATTATTAGAGTAAAATATTACGTGTGTTTCAAAAAATAATATACGTAGGTTTTATAAACACAAAAAAATTAAATTATTTATTTAAAATAAATAAATAAATAAATAATAAAATAATTAAAAAAATTTATTCCATTCCTGTATTAAGATAATTTCATAAAAGTGATGATTATAGAAATATCATTTTTTCAATATTGAACTAAAACCAATGTTTTCAAAAAAATCCTAAAAATTCATAAAAAGCAAGTTTTTCGATTCTAAATAAAAAATGATATTATTTATATCTAATTTAGATTTTATAATTTATCTATTTTGTTTGATAATATGAAATATAAGATAAATTGTTAAAAAAATAAACATTATTTTATTTAAAGGCCAAATGAAAAATGTGTAAAAATTACATGATAAATTACTAACCACATGAGTAAATACCTAATTATATAATAGCGATTTATTGTAACCTATGACCTCAATATTTACACATAAGATCTAATTATAATGTAAGTTGTTGTTTTAGTTAATTATTGAGATTACACTAGCATTGATCTCAAGGAACTTTCTATTAGATTGAATTACTCCTGTATATGAATTTTCTCATATCGTAATTGTTTGATTTTGACCTGGTAATGGTATAGATCACACCATATCATATATAATTCCATTGTATGAGTGAATAAATGTGATCCATAAGGTTGACTTCTTCTACTTGATGCAGTTTCATTCCATTTTCATTAATGATTTTGTAATATTGTTACTTCCTTTCATGCCTATTAATAAAATGAATATATTATAAATATAAATTATTTTAAAAAATATTTTTTTCTAAATATATTTTAATTTTGGGTTTGTGTGTGAAGAAATATATCATCATAATTTTGAATTACAAAGAAAATTTTAAATTAAAACCTAGGGGAATTACATCCCCCCTTAAATAATTCATGTCTTAAAAATTGTAGTTATTTCATACTCATGAAAATAACTAGGGGGTATAAAATATTTATTTGACTCAAGAGATAATTTCTAGAGAGATACCACTCCTTTAAACATAGTAAATTTTTATTAAACCATTACAAAATACTAATCCTAATGGAAGGTTAAGAATACTGGAATGAATCATAATTCCATAAATCATGAAGAATATTCTTATACAATGATTATACTAAAATTAGTTTTTATTTATATCCAAATAGATAATATTTGGTGAAAACAAACTTTACATAATATTCCCACAAATATTGAGTGAAACAAAACCTGACACCACTTAATTATCACTATACACTTATATATTAGTTGTTGTATATTATTTTCATTATTATAATTATCTAAGAGGTTTGTGTGCCAATATTGATCTTAATATATTTGATTAGTGCAGTGGGATTCAACATTCCCAAATTAATCTCATCAAAATCATCATATTCCAAGTGAATTAGTAAGGGGAAAATTATTTCCCCAGTCATGTTAGTTTAAAACATTATTTTTCATGGAATCTTATTGCTCTATGGATTCCACTACCATAAATCAAAAATCATTTAGTTTATTTAAGATATTCCTCTGGGCACCTCTTACCACTTTTTTTACATGAATAAAATTAAAAAAAATTCCTTCATAATATTTTTCACATAAATTTCCATGACAATCCATCATTCTATTATTTGATTTACTTTGGATTTCAATTTTTTATATGTTGTTTATACTATTTCATGACAGTTGGTTTGGCATAATCATAAGGTTTATTACTACAATTACCATTCCAATGTTTTTTTCATTGAGGTAATCATCATATTGTCCATCACACCCATTATTAACTTAGTTCCATCTATTTGAAACATTTACTAAAAAGAAAATAGTTTAACTTGAATGATAAATAATAAACATTATAAGATAAATATATTAAATTATATTATAAAATACTCAACATTAAAATTTATTAACATTTAAATCCATCACATTGGAATTAACCCCAATAAAAATCAGTCTTACTTCAATATAGGTTTATCTTGGATAGATTTTCTCAAAATTCTGAACCTAATTCAATAACATAACATATAACTTGTAACAGATTGAAAATATAATTTGAGTAACCAATGAATATCCCTCAGGAGTGTCAAACTAAGTATGAAGTTAATCCTCTTTGTCATCTATCTGATAATAATTGAGTTATTACCCAACACTCTATTTTTTTGTTTTTACTTCTTGGTTGGTCTATGATTGATCATAAATCCACTTATAGTATTCGGACATTAAATTTATTTATAGGAAAACCACAAACTTAAAAATATGAAAAAAAATCAGGATATTACCTAATACATAGATTTTCCCCTTGGGTTATACATAATGTTCTCTATTCGTATGAAAAAAATAACTAAACAAATCCAAAAAAAACATTTATCTCATTCAAGAAATTATGACATGAGATAATTATATCTTTAATTTAAATTATTACCATATATTAAATATTTCATATCATAATAATCTCATGTGGCTTGTATAACATTATATTTTATTATACATAAGGATCAATTATATAAGATACTTATTTTATAAACTTTTAAACCATTATCTATACACAAAATCTTCTTAACACCCTGCAAAAACATTCTCATAAGTTATACATATATTCATAACACATGGAAGGGAAACATATGAAATAAAAGATCTCGAATTCTTTGTAAGGGAAAACTTTTCAAAATTTCATCAGGGATTATATCTCAATCATATGATAAAACATGATCTGGGGATAAATTTAATATTAAAAGTATCATTAAACAATAATATATTTCCATTAATCATGATGCAAATACATGTAATCTCAGAAAAAGAACATGTACCATGCTATAAGAGTGTGAGATATGAATTGAACCATGGAATAAGGAAATGATAACATATGATCATATACACCTAAATATGTTATAACAATAGGAAGATGAGATTATAAAAATAGGTCAAGGTTTAATCCTAATAAAATTATCACATATAATAAAAATTCACATAGTTTATTAGGTTTACTCTTTATTCCTACAAACATAGTGGAAAATGACTCAGGGTGGATTGGGTTCACACAAACATAGGTGCTTGAGTACACAAGTGTACTCCAAAATAATAATAGATATAGGAATAAAATAATCATAAAATCCATACCAAGTGATTGTTTGTTAACCATGATGCCAAAACCATCGACTGTACCTGCTTTAACATTATATCGGAAGATAACTGAATGAGTTGAAAGAAGAAAACCATACCATGTAAGATGTCCTCACAGTTTTATGGTGGTGATACATGGCATCATATATCAATCAAGAGGAACTTTCCACTCGGATCCTATAGATACTAATAAATAGTACTCACATCGACTAGGCTATCACATGGTCAATTTAACCTTGAAATCCAAGGATACCATGAGAAGACCCTACACACGTTGCAATGACCACCTTGTACCTCCACCCTGGGCTCAGGTCCCTCATCACAATCATCACAATCTTGTATTCTCCCCTACTGGGCGATGAATATGTCAGGATGGTCTACCTATTTCAAATACCATTAACAACTAACAAGGAAATGTTACACATATATAGGGGGATCATACATGTATTCACAATATATCAACATGAGTATATAGTCTCATAAAAAATGACATGTGGTCACAGTCAAACATTGATAAAGAATATATTAATATTACTCATTGAATCAAAAATGGGTATTATGAGTTACACACACACATGCGATCAAAATCAAGCACAATCATTCAAAAAGAGAAATAATAATCAATGAAACAAATTTAAAAAAAATCAAAGAAGTTACTAAAAATCATACCACCAAATTCATCAATTTGGAAAATGGTGGGAATAAACCTATTGTAGACATGGGTTCGTGTACTTATTATATAAATGTTGAAATTTGACATTTATCATGGTTTCCAAGCACAACACCGCTATTTTACTTCATAAAGAAATAAAATATCATAGATGATGATACTTTCCCTCTCATAGATAATCTTCAAATTATAATTAAAACATCATATGCGATGATATTTCCTATTTCTTAAATAATTCTAAAATTATCCTTTAGATTATCACATACGATGATAATTTATCATTCCTAGATAATTATAAAATTAATATATAAATTATCATATTTTATGATAATTTATCTTTCATGGATAATTTTAAAATAATTATCTAAATTATCGCATGCAATGTTAATTTATCATTCATCTGATAATTTTAATAATATTAATGGGTAGCATACACCATTTAAAATAAAAATGTTTTCGAATAATAAATATGTATCAATGAGTGATAATTCAGATAAGAAACCCTCACCTTATTCATGATTCAGTTTTTGAATGTTCCTAAATTATTTGGTACCTTGAAATTTATCTATAATGATTCCTGGGAAATGTAGGGATTTGGATATATATAATTTTAACTAAAGGATTATCAACATGAGAGGTGACTATATAGAAAGAAAATTTATTTATTTTTAGGAAATAATTTGAACGGTTAGGTGTAGTATGAAGTGGTGTAAGAATGTCCCTTTAAAATGTGAAGAAAATTAATCTTTTCAATCACCTTTAATTTTCAATGTTACCATTACACTATTTAATGGAAAATGAATCCAAATATCAAAATAATGGATTGTTTCGTGATATTGGGTTGAGAATGTTTCCATCAATTATATCAACCAGTTTTTTTAATATATTTGGAAGTTATTAGTACTTATATTTTAAAATAACATTTTTTATAGATGTAACTAGTTCTTACCCAAGTAACATATGTTTTACTAAATGTATAAATATTTCCCTCTTACCAAATTTTGTATTTTTGAACCAAAATATAATAGTAATAATCATAATTTTAGTCCAAAACATTAAATTTATACTTTTAAATAATACGATAGTATTGATATAAATATTAAATCCATTATTTTGGAATTGATTTTTATAAGTGATGAAATCTAATTTTGGAAAATAATGGAATTATTCAATATTTTTGATTAAAATATTACTTTTGTTTCGGAAAAGATTTAAATTTTTTTATATATGAAAAAAAATATAATTTTAAATTATTTATTCTATTGAGGAATATGTAAATTTTATATAAAAAGGATTGAAAATAATTTAAGTTATTTATGTACTATGATAATTCCATAAAAGTTACAGTTTTAGCAATATCGGTATTTTTTCACTGTTAACCTAAACACTAATGTTTTCATTAAAATAATAGAATTCATAATTGGAAAATTTTTACATTATAAATAAAATGATAAATTTGTTTTATCAAATTTAGATTCTAAAATGTATAAATTTAAATTTTAAATACCAAATAAAAAACATGATAAAAATAAACATCATTTTTCATTAAAAGTAATAATGTAAAGTTTGTAAAATACATGTTATAGTTAACTTATTAAATCATTAAATAACTGATTATATCTTCCAAATTTATACTCCCATATCCCCTAAATATATATATGTAATATCTAATAAAAAATTATGATCTAGTAGAAGTTTAGAGTGGAAATTTTTCTAGCATATTTCTCATGAAAATTTATAGGAGGTTAAACTTCCCTCACATACAATTTCACTCATAAAATAATTATTCAAGTTTGAATTGTGATTATCCAAGAGAAAAACCAAATAGAGATACCTAATATTCTTGATCAGATAAATGAAATTCAAAAGGGAAACATCTACTACATGATGTCATTTCATTCATTTTTCATCATAAATTTGAAAATATGGTTGCTTAATTTTATACCAACTAATTTAGAAAGGAATATTATAGAGATCAAAATAAAAAATTTATTTTCAATCATTGTAATTTTTTTCAGTTAATTTTATTTGTGTGAAGAAAGTAAATAAATCATTATTTAATTAAAGGTAAAAATTATGTAGTAAAATCTTGGGGCATTATAAAAAACCTTCTCCTTGAAATCAGCTTTGAGTTTTTGCATCCTATAAGAAATATCCTCAAACTCCTTTGCTTGGGAATCATTATTTCCCATTAAATAAGTATTAAATTTGACTGTTCTCTTATTTATTTTCATCATATTGTCAAAATAATTTTTTAATTCAAGGAAATATATATCTTGTGCCTTGTTCTTCTCTTTCAATTTCATATTTTATTTTGGAAGCCTCTTATTTAATTCTTTTGACATATAATCAGTTTCAAACATTTGGTTACTAAATATATCATATTCATAATTGAATTTAAATCACTTCTAAAATATAGATTATAAAAAATCAAAAAAATAATTGAAAATAGAAATATATTTTAAATTAGAAATATCTATACCTCACATTTGAACATTTTTGGAATACTTTCTATGGATCACACATTTCCCTTAAATAGTTCCATCAAATGTATAGACCTATAATTCATCCATAAAAGATATTTTCTACTTTTGATCCGTTATTTTTAGTTTTTTTTCTACTATGTACCACTTCCCACCCCTAGAAAAAGCCACTTATAGGGGAGAATTTCCACATATATATATCATATTCATATACTTATCAACCTTCCATACAGAATATTTTTACTCTATAATGCCACAAAATGATTTGGTCCTTCCTAGAGCTCACTAATTATCACTGAAAAATTATTTTTTTATGGGGATAGTTCTCATATTACATATATTTGGTTTTATCTAATGTGAGACTCCATAAGTAGTGCTATAGTATGGAACTTATGGGCCATGACATAACACCTCACAATTTGGAAAGAGGGATATTAAAACAATGTCATGAACAATGAGGGACACTGAAAACCTATATCTAGCACTCTTTATCCTAATCCTCACACTCCTTAATATATGGCCTGATTTCACCAATTTTTTATTCATATTAATCCTATTTGGTTCAATAATGTTCAGGTTTAAAAAATAAATTGATGTTATCCATATAAGGTATCATTTTTTATAGGGGTGAATTATAAAGAATATAAATTTAAAAAATTTATAATATATTATAAAAATTAAATATATAATATTATATAAAATTATATATTCAAATACTATGTTTAATAATACATTGAAAAATATACACATATAATAAAACTATATATATTTATATAATGTTATATAATAATCACACACAAAAATAGTTATTTAAACAAATTAAATATTTTTCAGTAAATATATAATTTTATATGTGTCTGTAAGTATATTTTTAAATATATATTAATATCCTTTTTTTATAATACATAACAACACATTACAGTTTGATTTTATTATAGTGTATCATGATATATATGGTTATCAACATTATATTACTTTTTGGGGTAGTTTTTCATATGCCTATTGTCATTATATATGTTCTCATGAAATGTAAACTCATGTCAAATTTGATTTAATAACTATTATACAGGGTTATTTATTTATTTATTTGTTAATTATTTTATTTATTATTTATAATTTGATTTATTATCTTATGCACTATATTTTCCCTTCAACTAATTGGAAACCCTAGTACATATCCTGGTAGTTATATTTTTAGGCTAATTTTCATATTATATAAATTTTTTTGTTATTATTTATGAATTAACCAGTGAATTTACATTATTTTTAAATTTACTAATCATTATGGATAATATGATTATTTATAATGGAAATGGAATTTTATTGTGATATGTGACTCATTACAAGAATTTATGGAAATACCTTAATTTTGAAAACATTGTTGAAGTACTCAAATCAAATTCTGAAAGTGATCCTAGAACCGCTCGATTGTCATGTTTTATTATTGTTATTTTTATTAATATTAATGTTATTATATGTGTATATATATCATAAATGTTATATATAAGATAATATACATATTTCCATCATGTTTTTTGTATATATAACTGTACCCTAATATAAATATAAATATAAATAAAAAATAAAAAACAAATATAATATATACTAACATTAATTTATAAATTTATAAATTTCCATTCACATTTATACAAAAAGACACATAGGTATAAAAATACACAAAATAAAACATATATAAATATTTATGCATATGGAAAATAATGAAAATGATACAAACTGATATATATATATATATATTTGTGTGTGTGTTTTTATTTATATGTTTATTTATATAGAAATATATACACATTATTATGTGAAAACCCAAAATAAGTAGGGATCAGATTAATACTACTACTTATATATATATATATATATATATATATATATATATATGTTTATATGTTGATATAATCATAGATCATTCAGATTTATATAACATAGGAAGAATAGTTAAATTCATAAAAAAACACATACAATATTAGTTGAGAAAACCTTAAAAACAAGTAATGAATATAATACATGTGGGTTTCATTGTTTATTCTACCAAAAAAATCAACAGTGGCAGTAGTATGGTTAGCATTTCACAAAAGTTTGAAAGGAGAGGGAGGGGTGGAACAATGGTTATGGTTATTTTAAAAAGAGGGTGATGGGTTTATCGGTGCAAATAAAATAACACAGATAAAAGAACTCTTTATCGACAAAAAAATAATAATCACTTATAAAGAAATCATTTATCAGTGCTAAATTTAGTTCAGATAATGGCACCACTCTGCATGTGGAAAAAAAGTGCCAATAACAATGCCTTTATGACCACTAATTTTTTCGATGATCAAAACATGGTATATTAGGACTAAATTTAGCAATGATAAACACTTAATATATAAGAAATTTAATTAATATGTATGATTATTGGGATATGTAAGGTTTTTACCTTTAATAAAAATCAATGCAAACCAATTGAATACTTAAAATTTATAATTACACTAAAATTATCATTATTTAAAAATGTATAATATCATTGAAATTATCTTTATACAAAAAATAAAAAAAAATATTGACCATATAAATTTTAATAAAATATTATATATGAATTCATATTTAAAAAAAATTAATTACAAAATTTTACAAAAAATTAAAAGTTAAAAATAGTTAAATTATAATTATATAAATATTCAAATACAAAAAAAAATAAAAAAAAATAATGTATATTTATTAACAATGAATAAATATTAATTATTTAAATTAAAAACATATAAAAAATTAATAAATATCAAAACTATCTATAAATATGAAAAATGAATGAATGGAAAAAAAATTAAATATATATATATAATGATTAAATTGTATTAATATTAAAAATTAAATAAATATTCAAAATAAATAAATAATATTACGTGATAAAATATTTAAAATTAAAAAATAAAAATGAATATATTTCAAAAATATTATCAAAATAATGTTATTAATAATATAAATGGTAAAAGCTTTAAAAAGTGAATAAATGTTCAAATAACTATGATGAAATATTTGACATATCATTTAAATACAAAATATTTAAAATAAACTATTTATTATACACATGTATGCAATAATAATATTCAATATAATGTTAATAATAATTGTATTGAAATATTTTTTATTTGTGAACTCTTCCCATATGTGTGTATATCCCACTATATATAATGCATATAATATAAATTTAATTTAATATATAATTTAAATATACTAAAACAAATTATAATTATACAAAAATAATTATATTAATTGATTTGATTAAATAATAATTATTAATTAATAAATTTATAAATATATATAGTATTATTATTATAAATAATAAATAATTTTAATAATTATAAATTGTATTTAAATCTTATTTTTTATATGTTGAAATTTATTATTAATTCTATAAATGAATAAATAATTGACTGTAAATAAAAAAATATAGTTATATTTATAGAAATTATATTTGTATTGTATATAAATACAAAAAATACATACATTTTAAAGGTTATATTATAAATTTTTATATTATTATCAATTATATCTAAAAAATATTTTATTCATTATTATTTATGTGAAAATTATATTTTTCCAAAAATAAATTAAAATTTTCATATTCTTAAAATAGGCCATCGTATGACCCATGCCTCTTAACATTTGTTGAAAAGAAGGAAAATATTATAGAAAATGAAGGATGGGGTCACAAAGGTGGGAACTACACTCATCAAGAAAACATTATCAGAAAACCTAATGAGAATGCCGCACACAATGACATGGACCACCACCTCGACCACACAGATGTCAGCTACATCTCCACCTATATTCCCAATAACAAGGCTCTTGCTCATCATCTAACGGTGATATAGATTAACCATTACTGTCACTAATCCAAGGTCCACTTTTATAAGAGAGGACTCATATATATATAATCATATTGGACTTAATTTTATCATTAATATTGATGGAAAAAAATCCAAAACATCAATACCTTCATGAATTCTTATAGATACATACTCAAAAATAGAAATAAAACAACAAAAACATATAAATCAATATATTCTTCAATTTCCTTGACAGGGACATGAGGAGGTCTGTCACACTCTATCACTTTTGAAAGGATTTTTCTATCTGAATTGATAATATTTTTCTTCTTGAATTCATCAACAATGGATTTTGAATAGTTTTCGAAAATAGATTTCATTATATCAGGGAAGTGTAAAAGATATGAAGATACTAAAGTAGGGAAATCACTATTACCATAACCTTATCTTGGGAAATTTCACTTCTCCAGATGACCTTTCTGGTTCCAGTTTTGATGTTTTCTTAATGTATGCTCTGATGTTTTGTCGAAAGATCTAGAGACCCCCACATCATGCTTTTCCACAAAAGTGTTCATAGCCATAGTAGTTTCCACTACTTCCTAATCTCTCATAAATTCATGATTGAAAATTTTAGGTTCATCCTTGAAAAACTAAAATGAATTCCTCATATACAAGGTTACTTCTAAGGATTTCCCTTTTTAATCATTCCTCCAATCTAAATCCATGGAAGCAGCATATCCATAATTTTTTTTCGCTGCAACACAAACCATTGTGGACTAATTGGAATCCACTAGGTTCTATGAAACATTCTAACCCCCCTTCATGGAGCCATAATTATTATAGGAATGTGTCATCTATTCAACAATATGTGAACCCTATTCACCCGCTTGAAGTGTGGTTACAATAGGAGGGTCAACAAACCTAATATGAGATTGATTATCTTTCTTTGTTCCCAAAATGCGACCACCCAATTATCTTTTGGAAAACTATAATCTAGAACTTTGTTTTTACCTACAATAGTAGAATCAATGTTAGTATTAGGGGAAACCCTTTATGCATTAAAAATTGAATGAGTGTCGGGACCCTAGTCAACATCCAACATGAGAACACATAATTAAACATTCCAGTGCATATGTATTGTAGAATTCACTAAGACATTTATCATAGGCCCAATATCCTAATAATAATAAGAAAATAACATGCTCGGATTCGTTTCAATATCAATAGAATGATTCATTTACATGAACATTATTGTGGACATAGTATCAAACTTATTCTTTTCTTTAAGATCTCTTGAGGTGATAATTTTCTCCTCCTCATTTGTTTATTGACAAAATAGTGAGATGTATTTTTTCCATTAGATTCAATAGTTGGATCAACACACTCATCCCTGTCTGAGTACATGATAGATGAAACTATATCATTAACCTCATAAAAATGATTCCCAAGAACTGATTCCTTGCCATGCACTCATAGAGAAATATAATAAGGCCCTAGAGTACCAACAAGATTTTTCTATAATGATGTCTCACCCGACCTACACTTATCTGAGGTCACTTGTTTAACACCAACTTTATCATCCCCAACTACTATAGCTAATGTAATGAAATCCATGATTTCAACAGCAACAACATACCCAGATCCCATAGCAGAGGAACCTTCCTTTTTGCATCTAGAGCCATCATTCCATTTCAAATTAAAATGAGAGAAAAATCTCATTGAAACACTTCTCCATAAGATGCCCTATTAAGTTGTAAAAAATGCATAAAGAGGGAGATTTATCATACATAGTAAAAATATCAAAATCCAAATCCAAAGCGGATTGAATAACATTTTCTATTAGTGTAGAGATGAGATCCACAACCACCATAAATCATGAAAAATAATTCAAATGTGCCTATTCAGTAGCTAGGTCAAATCTGATGGCATCCCAATTGCCAAAGAAATATAAATCAAGATATGTGGATTCCATAATATCCAATCCTGGCCATATTCAAAATCTGAGATATGAGATCTAGAGTTTTGAAGTACAAAGGAATTCAAATAGGGGTTGCAATCATGAATATAGAGCATACCAGGTATGAGGGAGATTAGGCCAGGCCCGCAAGCTTTCCACCTCGAATAATACTTATGAAACTAAATGTAGAAAGGTCTATTCCTGATGGTATACATACATACACATACATTCATATACATCTATGTGTACACACACATGCACATGTACACACACACACATACATGAACATATATACATACATACACATCCACACACACACACACACACATATACATACATAGACATACATACACATATATACACATACACACACACGCGCGCGCGCGCGCGCGCCCAAACGTACACATTTATGTGCACACACAAACACACATACATAAAAATACATACACACATATAAACATAAATGAAAACATAAACATAAGTATAAACATACACATAAATACATACACACATAAACATATATACCCATATATACACTCATATACACACTCATACATATAATGATATACACATACACATACATACACTTATAGACATAAACATAGATACACAAACATATAAATACATACACATTCACATAAATATATACACATACACATACATATGTTCATATATAAATACATACATACATACATACAAAGAAAAGATTTGCGTACACACAAACACTCATACACTCACCCATACATACATATACATAAACATACACATACACATACACATGCATAAACGTATATACACGACATAGACATACGCACTCATACACATACACACATGAATACACATACACATGACAAACATATATACACATACATACATACATACACACATACATACATACATACATACACACACACACACACTCACCCACACACACACACACTCATATACACGTACACATAAATATACACATATATGTACATAAATGCATTCACATACAAAAACATACACACACATACACACACATATACATACATGTAAATTCAATTAAATACACACACATAAATATACACTCAAATCCATATAGTTGTGTGTGTGTCTATACACACACACAGACATTCACGATTGAATTCATACACATCTACATACATACATTCAAATATACAATTGGAATCAAGTTGACCTGGGATAGAGTTTGATGGTGTGTTGTGTTAATTGTGAATCCTTTATGGGTTGATTGATAAGTTTTTCATTAAGGAGGATTTGCTTCCAAATATAAGATTCTAGAAGACTTTTGTAATTGATGTAGTTTCTAAGTGGTTGATATTTTTTGGGTGTGAAATTTTGTGGTTTGGTGACATTCTGTGATGTTTTCTAGGAAAATTAAGTCACTCCGCATAATGAAGCGCATGACTTATACAGTCAATTGTGCGGCCCACATGAACAAGTATGCAACCAAGAAATGGGAGATATGATAATGGGATCATTCGACTATGAAGTCATGTATACAATTCAGATGATAGTACCTCGTAAAATGGTTAGGTTTTTGGAATGAGTGTGAAGGTAGTTTATGGGCAGTGATGGGAGTTCGTGGATAAAATATGTATTTATGATCATTGATAAAATATACAATAATCATCTCGTAATCCTGTGATAATAAAAAAATAAATGATTTATGAAAAATAAATATATAAGTTGAAGTAATTATATAGATAAGAAATTATTAGAAATTATTTATTCTAACTAGTAAAATTACAAAAACATTGAAAAAATAATTTAAATAAATTAAATATATAGATCAAAAACATAATAAAATACTAAAACATAATAAATGAAAATGAATAAATAATAATAATATAAATTAAATGAAATATTTAAAATATTAAAACATAATAAAAATACATTTTTAAATAACTATTAAAAAGTGAGTAAAATTCAAAAAAAACAAAAAATTAATAAATATTACGAATGGAAAAAAATAAATGGATGAATATTAAAAATGGATAAATTAAATTTAATAAATTTAAAAACATTTAATAATAAATAAATTCATAACATTAATTACATAATCCCCACACCCAAAAAAATAATAAATAAACAGTATTAAATATATTAATAAAAAATTTATATATAATGAGTTATATTACCTATTTATATAACTAAATAATAGAAATATGAATTTAGAAAAATTAATTATATAACTTTCAAACATACTGAAAATATTAATACTTGATAAAAATTGAACTAATATTAATCATTTTAATTACCAAAATATAGTAAATATTAAAACATAATACATTAAAATTCAAAATTTATATTATAAATAAATATTAAAAAAAGAATAAATTCCAAATATATGAAAATATAACAATAATTAAAAATTAATAAGAAATATTTAATAAAGGATTACAAAAACTGATAAATAAAATTCAATAAATTGAAAACATATTTTTTAAAAAAAATTGATAACCATTACTACATGAGTTTCAAAAATATAAAAATTAAATAAAAATTAAAAATTACACTAAAAAACAAATATTTATTATAAATTTCTAATTTGAAATGAAAAACAAATCATTTATTGAAGTATTTAAATAAAAATTATAAATATAAAATTAATAAATATAATAACTGAATATATATTAATTATATAAATTTCAAACATATGATAAATATTTCAAAAAAATGTGTTTGTGTGTGTGTATAAAATTGAAGTTTTTTCTTCAGTGGAAATTACATATTTTTATTTTATGATAATCCCTCTTTTTTAAGTAGGTCAAAAGGGGACTCTTACATTGGCTAAAGGCCCAATGACACAATGACCTTAGAATTACATGGCACATAATCCCAGAGGCACAAATTCCTTATAACATTATTTAACCTAAATATATTAAAAAAAATTATCCCCAACACCTTGTCATGTATGCACCTAACTCACCACCTAATGATAATTATGACATGTATTTTCCATATGCAGAGATGCATGGTCCGATGATGTTTCCACCACATATTACATTCAATCCTATTTTTGGTTTTCTATGCCTGGATACTGATATAACTATGATCTATCATTCTGGGGCTACAGTAGAATAGGTGAACCTGATCTACCCAATTATTACGTGGCTCCATGGATTCAAGGACCATGATTCCTTAAATTCATTGTTCCCCATATTCACTTGTTTTAGTTTCTAATATTTAGATATATTATTCTTCATAATTAATTATATATATGTATTTATTTTATTTTAATATATTTATATAGTTATTTGTATCAATTATATATATAATATTTTATATAAAAATATATTAGAAGATGAAAAGTTTACCTAAAATTATATGGGGACAAGACTAATAAATAAATAAATGAAAAGTAAAACCCCTTATTTGACCCGTTTAGGGAAGCCCATTACATGTTAAAAGACCCAAAAAAGATGGCCTAAGGGCCCAAAAAAGTAGATCAAAATGAAAAAAAGAACAATGATACATGGTCAATAAGATGACCAAGAGTCCCATTTTAATGTTTGCCTTCAAATCTAATGAAAACAATGAAAAAAACCAAAACAATCCATTGCCACCAGATGTTGGGCCTCTATCGCCCCGACAACATCCTTGAATATTATCTCTAATATTCATGGATCACTGGAATTAGAAATTTTAATCCCATTGAGCATAATCTATCACCAGATCCACAACTCATGATATGAACAACTCTCACCATCCTACACTCATCCCTAAAACTACAAATAAACTAGTGAACCATCCACACATAATGCCAATACCCCCAGAAATGCTAGGGTTCTGATCACACCACTGTCCCCAACGTCAGTCGAGGGTCTTCCTTCAATATCAACTCCCACATTGATCGGTGGTCATCCTTAATAGTCAGCTCCCACAAAGAATATATAATGTCAAAATAAATATAATAATTTAAATATGAACTATATTTCATGTATTTATATTGTTCATTTGATATACACATATTATAATATAAATAATATTAAAAAAATAAAAAAATTATATATAAATTAAATTATTCAAAGTATCCATTATTAGTGATAAAAATTCATTAATAAACTTTGTTGTTATCGTCACCAAAAAAGGAACTAAAAGAAGGAACCATGTTATTTGTGCTTTTTTGGGAGGTCCTTTATCATCATTTTTTGGTATGAATTATTTATTCCACTTCCACAGTTGTGAACATGAAAATTATTTTATTCTATATGTATTGATATATATATATATATTATATAATTATTATATTAATATATTTATTTATACTATACTAAATTTGGATTAAAACTATCAAATTAACTACCTATAATTAGAATGTATCACTACAAAAAATAGTAAACAATTATATATAAATGGGTGAAAATATTAGGGGTTTTCTAGATCTTATTCAGCTTTTTCTGTATAATATTAGATATGGGATTAAGGGAATACAAGCACAATCCACTATATATAAATACATATTTAGGAACAAAAATTTTGGATCAAAAATGAACAGCCCACTTTTGTTATGATAGATAAGAGATAAAATAATGTAAAAAATGATGAAATATCTGACACCAAATTTAATGTCGAAAAACCTAAAAAAATTGGGTAAAAACCATGGGTAAATTGAAAAACCGTTGTGGTGAAATGTTGGTATAGACTCTCTCATAATTACAAGGAGAATATCCCTCATAATTACTCTCTTCAATGACTGGAGAAAACACCTCCCAAAATACCACTCAGATAAACACTCAAAATGAGAAAAGATGTATTGAAAGTAAAGATGATGAAACCATTGTTTATGTTCCCCATATATAGGTTACTACCATCCCCACTTACTTAATTACTCAACTGTTGGTTTCAGTGGAACTATCCACCAACCACCTATCCACACCAACCCCTAGACAAATCACGGGGGTGTCATCATCTATGAATAATAAAACAACTGAAAAATGTAAGACAAAGATACTTATTATGAACCTATCATATAAACCCATATATTTTTAACCGACCAAACATGTTACTCATTTACATTAAATACATCCTGATGATTTATACTAGTTGAACTTATCATAGTCAATCAATATCATCTGGAATGATGCTAGAATTTTTATAGATAAAATTTTATATAAATTCCACACTTCCATTTTCTACCACATGTCTAAAAAAGTGGAATTATACCACAATGATCTTCTTTAATTAATGAAAAATGGATTTATTTTAATGTGTGATAATCCATGACTATCACTAAATAATATAATATGTTATTCTCTATGCTCGAACTCATATAATGAAATTATCTTCCATATCATCACTTTGTAAGCCTACACAGCTTCCATGTATATTGCCTTCATCGCGGATAAAGCCCCAAATGATTGTAACATTAAAATCATTATCATAACACCTACCCAAATAATCAATATGTAACAAATAGTGGAAATTAATTAGTTATAGTCCCCTATAAAATCTAAATCAACATAACCTCTTATATTAAAATATAATCCTCCATTTCATAATGCATTATCTATGGTCTCCTTGATATATATTAAGATTTTTTTTTATTATGTTCTAATAATACCATCCTAATTTCTCTATATACCAACTAACTTATCCCACTATATGTTCTATGTATTTTCTAGTACAAGCCATATAAAACATTTAGACTCTTTATTATGGTCATGTTTTCATAGATGGAGGATATGATCATGGCTTGGTCTAGAGATCCCAATACATACAAAAGGAATTATTTATATGTATTTATATGGTATTATGAATTCAATATGAATATAGGTGATCCATAAATAGTGTTTTGGGTAATATTATAGGAACATTATCTTCAATTTCAAATCCCTTTTATTATCAGCATTATAGAAAAATGGTTGGGAGGTTTTTATGCATAGTTAATAGAAAAAATTATTTATGTCACGTGATTTCTCCTCAGATCTGCATTGAGGTTGATATTTCAAAATCCCCAGTTGGGTGGGAATGGTACATGGTTGGTGAAGTATTGTGCAATAAACATGAAGTGATCTTAGAGTCTTGGATAACTTTTTTGTTTTCTTTGTAATTTTCCGAGTCATCTGTTCTCTTAAAGTTAATGTGGTGGAAGGGAGCTTCCTGGGGAGGGGGTGTTCATCCAAGATTCTTGGTTGAATGGGGATTATTCTCTCGAAACCCCCTATGTTTATCTATTGGGATTTAGAGAAGCCTCCAATGTTTAATCCATATAGAAGGATTCGGGACCTGTTTATCCTGATCCAATGGTTGTAGACATATTCTTCAAATTGAGACATGATTTTTAGGGATCACATATTGTGAGTTCTACACTCGGGGGTTGATGGTATGTCCCCTCCTATGGTCACCCCCTGCATTGTAGATACTATGAATTCTGGAAGAAATAAAAAACTGTTGTAGGATCCCAATTAACACGAATTTATCATGGACGTTTGTAGTAAATATCAAATTTAATCCAGAATGCTCTATCCAATTCAGGATTTTCTAATGAATAATGGTTTACCTTTTTTGAAGTGTAAGTCTTATAGATAACATGCTACATCCATCTCAATAAAAAATCAAAAAAATATCATTAATGAATGGAAATGAAAATAAGAATTTGGATCCTAATGGTTGGAAAACATACATTCGAAGATTGAAAAAGAAGAAAGTTGGGGAAAAGTCCCTTAAGGATTTAAAACTAAGAGACATGGAAAATGACTCCCAATAAATGAATGATTATGAATAGGACCAACACACAAGGAGTTTTGGGTCCTCTTTGAGAAATGGGAAACAATAAAACTTCATTTCTAGAAACATACCAATTAAAAAGGGGAAGAATATAATCTGATGAAAGGAATACCCAATATTACCAAACACCATGGTTACTAGATTATTAGGTATTGAAATGAAACCAGGAGAAGATCCTTGTACTCGTAATTCATAACTACAAGAAGTTGATACTCATAAATGTGGTATGTTCGGAAATAATGTTTCCAATTTTATAGATAAGGTTAAGGATACCCAAGGTTATAGGTGTATGGACATAGAAACGATGATGGAATCTCGTCTAAGAAGGGAATTACCCCAATCCCCCATGACAGCCTGAAATGGTAGAGTTATAAATGGTGTAGATTGGAAGGATATGTATAGTTCAATAGTTAAAGAGCTTATCAACCACTCTAAAGAAGAGATGATATAGGAGTCTTTTATTATCTATATCTCAAAGATTGATGATCATATAATATTTTAACGACCAATGCAAGTTGATCTTATTGAGGAAAAATATAAATGTATTGATAAATAGGATCTGATTTATACATGCGGCTTCAACAAGGAGAAAATACGATTAGACGAATATATGCAGACCATAACCATGATGGCCTTCCATTTAGAGGAGATCATCAATGATAATCTGTATTTGAAGGTAACATATATTAAAGGGTATATTTATCAGTTAAACTATTCCAATTATCTTAAATTTTTGGGGAATTACCCAGTTATATCAATTTTGTTTTGATGTTTTTGTGTCAATAACTTTTATTGGATTCCCAATTTTCATTAAATGTTATTATTGAATTAATAATATTTACTTATTAAATAAATTCCATCCATTAGAGCATTTAATTTTAGCATAAGTCTATAATAATATATTTCTATCTATTCCTTTACATTCTTATTAACCTGAAAGAATGTTTTTTATTGATATCCATCATTTAATTAGGTAATAGAAAATTCTTCAATGGTTTCTTCATTTTCAAGGCTTCGCGTTCCTCTTGCATATCCATCATAAGATACATTTAAAATATGGGTCCCCACTACAAAAAAATAAGATGACTCTATATCCTTTTTCAATAATAAGTACGCAATACTACTCTCAATGACATAGGCATAGTAAAATACTAGTCCTATTTTCTCAGGTGTTGATCATTGTAGTCCACACTAAACTCGTACTTGATCATCATGCTCATGAAATTATTTAGCGGACATTGGAAATTTCATGGATTTTTCTTCTCTCACGATGGTTTTAGTTTCGGTATTCATTTTCTCTATGTCTCTATCAAATATGATTTAAAAATGAAATCTTTGATAAGGGTAAGATTTTGGACATTGGGGACCCATAAACAATACCCCTTCACACTATCATCATATCCTAAAAAGATACATTTCATTGATATTGAATCAATATTTGATCTTTCTTGGTAATTAATCAATTCATATATGATAATTCTTAATGTATATAGTCTTGGATAGTCAAAAGGTTTACTATTACACATCTCCATCACAAACTTTCGATCAATCATAATTGAAAGAGATCAATTGATCACATAACTAAAGATATCAACTGATTTTTTGCTGAATATTTTGGTAGTTCTTATTGTCTTAAATATCAAACTTGTTTTATCTAAATGGGTTATGTTCATATTCTCAACCTCCCCATTCCTCTAATAAGCAGAAACCATAGTGAACAATATCTTGATTCCTTTCTATTGATAAAATATATCAAACCCCTATCTTGTATATTATACACTATTTTTATTCCTCTAACACTTAATATTATTTCTGTATTAAAGTTCCTTACATTCATTGAATGTTTTGAAGGCCAAAAACACATAGGAATTTCTCCTGATTGGTTACACAAAAAATTACATGGAATAATAATCAAGGAATGAAAAAATTATCTTTCTCCTCCAAGAGATATAATATATTATTTCGAAAGAGAATAACTAGTAAACTATAATATATATATTTTGTTCTCATTTTTGGCATCTCGATATTTATCTTGGTTTAGACATATGACCATTCTTTCAATACAATGACATCATCAAATGTTCCATCAATTTAGTTTATGTGAAAACTATATTTGTATACTTGTATGTTTCATCCATAAGAATGTAAAGTTTTGTGGATATCTTTTATACCTTCATCAACATAAGCCTTACCTTCAAAATTATCATCGTAACATTCTTGGTGTCGGTTATGCATATGATATCATCATATTATCCAAAGGAAAATATGTTTCTATTTATACCCTTCACATAGAATACTCCTTGGATGGTTTAAATGATACAATCAAGTATCTTCAATTTGATGTTACTAACTCCAATGATCTTCATAGTGTGACAATTGCCCATGTATATAAGACTATTCAAGAAACTGTTTTACTAATAAAACCATTAAAATCATGATTTTATATTCTATATTAATACCTAGAAGTTTATCAATATTTAGTTGAGATGATGTCCACCATAAATAGTCATCGCTACTTTGTTGACTAGTGTGTCTCCATTACCGAAAGAAAATTCAAAATTGCCATCCATTTCATGATTTTGGATCCCAATAGAACCAATGTCCATCATTATATCTAGTCATTCAAAAATTCCAAGATGGAAATTCTCCTCCTACAATACTACATAAATTTTAATTTTGTTCATTATAAAATTATTCCCATTGAATTTATCGATCTTGAATTTATCTTCCATTTGGAATCAATTACATTCATGATCCTCCACTATTTCAAAATGGTGTATTTAATAATTTCAATTTTTTTATATGTGAAAGATAAGAGAAAATTAAAATCATACATACTATATAGATTAAATATAATTAATATCACCTAATAAGGTGATTAAAAATCACAAAAGTCATTTTCTAATACCACTTTATGGGATAAAAATTTCATGATCTACTGGTGTGTTGATAATTAAGAGATATAAGACTGTGAAAAAAGTGGAAATAAATTAAACAATATGTAACATGAAAATACATTCAAATAAAGGGTAAAAACTATGGGAACATAATTATCACTATAGTAAAATTTGGGTATAAACTCTTTCATAATTATAATGATAATGTCCTTCATAATTATCTCTCATGAATAATTGGAAAAAATAACTCCTAAAATGACACAAAAATAAACACTCAAAATGGTATAAGATTGATGGATGAAAAATTTAATGAACCACTTTTGTAATCAACTCATTTATATGATACTACTAGCCCCTCATACTCCATTCATTTATTGGGGGGTTTGGGGGAGTTGGAAAACAACCACAAAGCAACACACCCCATAACAAATAAAAGATGAAACATCGTACCAGAATAAAAATGTTTCCAAAAAATCAATCAATTAGGGATTTATTAAAAACCAATCACATCTACACACATCCTTTATATCTTCAAAAAGTTATACTAATGTATTTGAATGTCCACTTTAGAATCTGAACCATCTAAATTTAACAGAGGCAATCACCATCATTGGAAAATATTTTTTATTTTCTTTAGTGATAATTTTCCGCATGTCCACACATCCTTCTTCCACCATATCTCAAACAATGTGATATCATTCCCCAATTTGGATCATCTTTGGAATGAAAATATCAATTCCTTATAATTTTAAATATGCTATTACTATCAAATAATAATGGAATATTCTCTTATCTATTTTTCTAGGTCATAGAATAACCTTATCATCCAAATATTATCTTTATGATCTTGTTTACCTACCATATACCCTGCCTCCAATATAGATAAATAAAAAAATGACTATAAATCTAAAATCCAGCTGACATCACCTCATGAATGATTAAACATATAACTAATTGTGGATTTATTCATGTCAGAATTACATATAAAATTTCAATAAATATAGCTTATGATAATAAAGTTTGATCATATATATCATAATTAAACATATGATGCATCTTTGATATATCATCCTTTTGTTATCACCGTGTATTAATTATCCTGTCATATATTATCCATATACATAGTAAGTACTCCCACTACATGTTCAAAGTATGTTCTTGTAACATACCAAGTATTTATTGTGTAATAGTTTTTCACATCTATTAATAATTATTAATTAGATATTAATTTTATGTTAATGGGGATTCATTGTCCAATAGTGTACTCAACCCAAAACAAATGGGTTTCTCATAAATCTTACATTGTACAGAACATTGATTTATAACAAAAAATAATATATTATTATTATTATTATTTTAAATGGTAGTAAATTCATAGACATTGTATTGGAGGGACTAAAAATAACTAACTACAATATTATTACACGTGTTTTTTAAATTCCTTTAAATTTATCTAATAAATTTTATAGGATTAAAATGAGAATGAATCCAATTTTAAACATAAAATACGCTAATATTTTAAAATAGTCATTTTACCACATTTTATGGGAGAGCCATTTTAAAATAACATTTTATCACTTTTGAATGTTCTATTTGAAAAAAAAATAAACTTCTTATTCTGAATAGGGAAATCAAAATTTACATTGGTTGAAATTTTGGAATTTTCCTCATAAAATCCATATTTTAAGGAAGATTGAAAAAAAACTACATTTTAATTCAAAACTATCTTTTCATCAAATTTATATATATTATTTTATTTTATTTTTCATTGTTTTAAAAGTGTAATTGGATTATGTTTTTATCTCGTAATCCAATTTAATAATTGGATATAATTTGAAATTTAAAATTTATATAAACACATATCGATGTTTTGATAGTTTTTTCTTCTTAAAAACCCGCTTTATAGTTTTGACAACTGGAATTAATTTTAAATAAATTAAAAATTATTAAATGTTTTGAATTTATAAAAATTAATCTATATTTGGAATCAAAAGGTCCATATTTTATACATATACACCATTTATTTTTTGTCATTATGAATAGTAACATCATCAATTATTTTTATTTACCATGGTTAAAGGGTAAATAAGTTAAATAAGTGTAATAAAATAATATTATAATAATATAAAACTACAATAAAATATATCCAAATCATATGGGTATGACCATGAGAATACATAGGTCAAACATTAGAAATTTGAGAGCTACTTGTGTGTAGAAAATAATATTTTATAATATTTAATTTAACATAAAGGTAAATATATGATTAAACATGTATCTTTTAATTAAAACAATTTAATATAGGTTTATATAACTCATATATATGAGTATAAATAGTCATTAGAAATATAAAAATATTTCCTACATCATGGTATTTTATTTATAATTTTTAGGCACTAAATAAATAAAATTATTTATAACATAAAGATGATGTTGTGATTACCTTATTAATGAATCTTTGAAGTAAATGATATTTTAAACATTAAAATAACATTAATTTGGAAATTTTTATTCTATACAATAAATTTTTATATTATTATGAAATATTATATTTGAGTTAATGATTTTGGATCAAAGCAATCATTTTTTATGACTCTAACAAATATCCATTACTAAATAGTGTCAAGATTGACATAAATGATTTTTTAAAAACAAATAATAATTTATTTTAAGATAAAATAGTTATAAAAATATAATATTTAGTTAAATGACTTATATAATGTTAAAAATGTAATTAACTTACACCATGTGGTTCTATTTACATTTTATAGAAACTTTAGTAACCATATTTTGGGAAAATATAAGAATACATGGTAAGAGTTAACGTTTTGAAATAAGGGTTAATTCTAAAAGACAATGATACTTTTTTACCTATACATGTCTAAAACCAATTGGTTGAGATTTTTGAGACCCATACTCATAATATACTATAAATTTATTACATTGGAATTATTTTCATTCAAAAAACATTTAATAATAAAATAATATTTCAAATCTGTCCCAAAGTGCCCCTCCTCCCTGTTATAAAAGTCCTCCACCTCTACTAAATTACACACACCTATAAAGACCATTATATCATTCAAATTATGAACAAATAATCTCCTTAAATACCTATATTCTTTCTATTTGGCACAAATTGTGTTGTAATCTATCATAAGGATACCTTTGTGAAAATCAAAAGGAGATACTTGAAAAAGAGGAAATTGTTTTATCAAATAATTGATAATTATTTTCTTCTAATACAGTATATTCTCATGTAATTTACATACTAAATTAATAAATACTATATATTATAAATACTGATATTTTATTATAATTATGGGAAAAAATTATTCATACTTCTATCCATCCTATGAATTACAATATTACCATGCGAGTGTATGTACAGCTTACCATCTCAATCCAGTAGTGTTATTTGGTATTCAAAATACATAATTTTAATGTGTATAATGATGATAATAATGGATTAACATAATTAATATAAAATGATAATTATATTTTTTAATTAGTATACCATACAATGTTGCATCATTTTACCATTAAGTGAATGATATCGTCGCTCTTGCATATTTACGACTTATCATCTCCATGATGCAATTTGATTCATTCTACATGAACATCAGTAAGACACGATTATATAAATGCATGGAAGTAATGAACATGATATATATTAAATTTGTATTTACACTATTCTTCTGTAATTTGTATTTACAACATACCTTTATGCTTTCAATAATGTGTAAATATGATAATTTCCTTTGAGGACGTGTGGACTACCGCCCTCTCATAGTGATATGACTCGTTCATGCCATACCTGGAATGTATAAAGTATGTAGTTAATGAAAATATTTAACCTATATAACATATATATTATAATCGAATTATAATATTCCTGTTAATCATTTATTTTTCATTCTGTTAACATGGAAAAGAAAAGAAAGTATCGTTAATGCGTACGTACGACCTACCATCTCCATGAACAATGCATTTCATTTCATATATCTATAGGTTATAGACAATTATAAATATATATATATAATTTATATATATGATATTTAAATCATGATTAATATTCTAGGGATGATGGAATTTTGACCAAATAGACAATTTACATCAAACAAGTTCGTTTTCGACTCAAGTACCAAATATCGACAAAATGACTAAAATGAACATGAATAATTATGAAACATTTTTAACATTATAATAAGTAATATAAAATGAATAATAAAATTTGAAAATGTTCAAAATCAAGTAGAAATTAACCTCATTTATTATTTAGGAATATAAATAATGGACGATATAGGTTGGAATCGAGGTAAGGGACTTCATCTAAATTTGCATTCATTGAGGCATTTGATGATAATATATACATACTTATTTTAGATAGTGTACGATCAACCCTTTGACTTTTATTATAATTTAAATGGAATATTTTTTTCCACATATTGATTTACTAAATGCCAAAAAATAATGTTTTTAATGTTTATGGCAACAAATAATACTCTACTGCTATTACTGTTATTTGATATTTGAATTCCTCTATAAGGCGTAATGTTTTTAAAAGTAAAAGATACCCCTTATCCCCCTTCAGGGTGTTTTTGTAATAAAAATGTTTCTAAAAGTGTATTTACTAGATCAATATATTAAAATGATTTCTTTTTATTTATAATGAAATTTTATGAGTGAAATTTTGATATTTGCAATATTTTTTGTGTGTTGATTATATAATGGTATGTGGAAATTTTATGGGAGGTTACATTATAAACCAAAAATTGGTGGATACATGATAAACTAATGATGGGTGGTTCAGTGATAAACCATGGACGGGTGGTTACATTATAACCTCCAATTCATTGGGTATGGAATTCAATTGTATCGCTATTCTATTTGGTGATATATGTGGAAATCAACTGCATGGTTATTCCAATTATGTATTTTTATGTCGCAAGTTGCATATATATGTCATATGTTGCATTATATGGGTTCTTTTGGTTAAAAATGGTAAGAAATGATCTTATATTCCATAAAGTTTATATACTGCCTCTTGATGGTGATAACTATTACATTATGATAAATATTTAATGGTTATCATGTTTTCCCAACTCAAATAGTTTTCCTACATTGTGTATCCCTCACCAATCATTTTATGCACATCCCAAGTTTTGAGGGGTTTTTCAGTGGACTTATTGAAAAATAGAGTCACGGTTGGGGTCAAGGAAAAGTTTTTTTGTTAAACCATGGAATGATGCCATGTTTATTTTCAATGTGTTTTGGTTTTAGCAAAAATATATATTGAGTAGATGTTTTTACTTTTAATATTTAGTTTCTTATTTATGACTTAGGACCCAATTCTAAAATTTTCTATAACTGAAATGATCATCGATGTGAATTAAATTAAAATTAATGTCATATCTCAAGAATAAGTAATGTTAATGGTTACGACATTAAAGTTGTTATTATATGTTTGTATAGATAACATTAGGAGTTAGAATGTTGTTAATAGATATCTATAAAATATTATTACTTTATGTCAAAATGATATAGCATTTTAAGATAATCACATTTATTCATCTAAGATATGATTACTCAGAATGGTTTTACGTAGTGGAAATAGGGAATCGATACTGATAAGGAATATTGGGGGAAATAACATTCCAAATTAAAATCATGAGATGATACGGATTGGAACTGAATAGTTTGTTGCAGCGATGGATCATTTTTCTCAGGCGATAAATGGTGGTGGGATCCATGAAAGATATCAACCATACCAACAACAAAGGTAGATGTCAATCGTATAACATTTCCAGATGAAATGTCCAATATCATTTAATGGATCATTTGACAATGTGGAAGCTGAATAGTGGATTAATGAATCGGGAATGATTTTTGATGTAATGGAGTTTTCAGATAATCAAACGGTTAGTCTTTTTAATTATCATTTTGAAGATGAATCAAATCAAAAGTGGTCACTAATTAAAAATATTAGAGGAAGTAAAGAGATCGATTCCATGGAATGGGATGAATTTCAGAATATATTTATTGAGAAATATTTTCCTAAGGATGTTCGACATAGGATGGAAAAGAAATTATAGGAATTGAGACAAAACGATGAATATTTTGTGGCTACATATGAAGATAATTTCACCCATTTGTCAAGGTATGTCCCAAATTTTATCTGAGATATTGATATTAAGATAAATCAGTTTCACTTGGGATTTAAGATGAAATATCGAAGGGTGTTAGCTTCCCATGTGTTAAAAATCTAATAAAAATATGTCCAATTTTATGATAAGGTAGAAATATAGTTTTTTGATGAACATGAGTCCCATGAGAGAAAAAAAATTAAACAATTTTTGTTGGCATGTAATGGGAATGAATTCATCAAATAAGCATAGATGTAAGAAAACAAAATTTACAACTTGTGAGAAGTGTGTTAAATAGAATCCTAGAGAATGCATATCAATGTCTAATAAGTGCATCTGATGTTGTAATACATGTCATATTGCTCATAAATTTAAGGAAGATGATAATGCATGCAATGAATAACCGGCGTTAAGATGTTTTAGTTGCAATGAAATAGGACATTATGCCAATGTGTGACCAAATATTATTACCTAGGGTGGAAACCAGTAAGATCAAAATCATAAGGGCATGAAGAAATCATTTTCCACAATTATGGTTGGTGTAGAACTGCCAAACGAAGTGGTGACAGGTATGTTACATGTTTCTTTCAATATATTACAATAATCTATTTGACTCTGGATCTTCACAGTGGTTCATTTTTAAGAGCATTGCAAGTAAATTGAAAATATCACATAAGAATGTGATATAGAACATTTGGTAATGTCTTAAGGTGTATGTATTAAAGAATCCCAAATTTATAGAAATTTTTCTATTATCCTTAGTGGTATGTTCATTCCAGAAAATCCTATGGAGCTTCACATAGTGGATATTGATATCATTTAGGGTATATTTTGACATTATGTTTATCATGTTAAATGATAATATAATTCCAAGAATTTTTTATCCAATGATTTCATAACATTTATAACTTAATGAGAAGCTGAAAGATTTATTAAAGATGTAATTGAAGGATATCTAGCACATGTTGTTGAAAAGAAAGAAAAACGTATGTTTAGTGACATTCCTATAGTGAATGAATTCATAGATGTTTTTCATGATGAATTTCCTGGTATTGTTCCCAATCATGATGTTTAATTTACTATTGATTTAGTGCCTGATGATAAGGTTATTTCTAAACCACCTTATCAAATGGATCAATTAGAACTGATGTAAGTGAAAAAAAAAATTTGAAATGATTACTTGATAGTGGTTTCATTTGACCTAGCACTTTATCTTGGGTGCTATAGTTTTATTTGTGAAAAATAAATATGGTTATAGAAGAATATATACTAATTAAAAAACCTTGAATAACATCACTATTAACAATAATTATCTATTTCCTCATATATATTATTTATTTTATCATCTCTAGAGAGCTCAGTATTTTTCACTGATTGATTTGAGGTCCGGCTACCATTAGCTGAAGGTAAAGGAAGTTGGCATTCCAAAGACAGCTTTTCGTATGAGATACGGGAATTATGATTTCTTATTTATTACCTTTAGGATATCTAAGGATACTACAATATTTATGAATATCGTTAAAGGATTATTTCATCAGTTGGTAGTTATGTTAATAGATGATATATTGGTATATTCTAAATGTCGGGTAGAACATGATAGTCCATTAAGGATTTTTATGAAAACATTAAAAGAAAAGAAACTGTATGGAATGTTTAGTAAGATTCAATTTTGGTTATAATAAATTTCTTTTTATGGTCATATTTTTTCTAAGTATTGAATAACTATTCCCCCATCCAAAACCAAAGTTATTTAATAGTGTCCAAGAACTACCAAAGGATTGATGAAAATTTTTATCATTTATCTATCCACTAACTGTAATAACATGTAAGGGAGTTAAATTCATTTTGGATAAAAGAATACGATGATATTTTTCTGGAACAAAATAGAATATTTGTAAGTAATCTAGTTTTGGACCAACATTCTAGGAATAGTGGATTATTTATCTAAAGTTATACATCATTGAAAGGACATGGTTGTGTACAAATGTAAAATGATCAGGTAATTGATTATGTATCACATACATAGATAACTCATGAGTTAAATTACCCTACACATTATTCATAATTAGCTTCTGTATTTTTGGCAATAAGAATTTGGTCTCATCATTTTTATAGTGTAATGTGTGAAATATATTCTAATCACAATATATAGAAGCATATATTCACTCAGAAATAATTATACTTGATACAAATGAGATGACTAGAATTAAACACGGATTATGATTTCACGATTCATTGACATCTAGAAAAAGAAAATAATGTGGTTGATGCTTCGAGTTGAAATAGTAATGCAACATTAACCATGCTATGTTTAGAATGTGAATCATTGGATTATAATTTTTTCAATTTTGGATTGGATGTTTTTGGTGCATGGAATTTCTATATTTTGTTTCTAGTGGTGGTGAAATCATCCCTATCAGAGAGTATTAAGCAAGCCTTGAAAGAAGACATTGAGTAATAGAAAAAAAATGAATTGGTTCAAAAGTGTATGTTACTTGAATTTAACATTGAAAAAGATTGTATTTTGAAGCATGGAAAGAGATTATGTGTGCCTTGTGAATCACAGATGAAGAAAGAGTTGTTATGTTATTCTCATTGTTCTCTATTTTTAGTTCATCCTTGAAGTACTAAGATGTATAGAGACCATTGGGAGTATTACTGGTGGGATGGAATGAAGGGATATTTTAGACTTACTATGATGTGTTTGACTTTTCAATAGGTTAAATATGAATTCCAGTTACCAAATGGGATGATTCATCATTTTCCAGTTCCATAGAGGAAATATGAAAATATATCCATGAATTTCATAGTGGTATTACCAAATAATTATGAAGGTAACAATGAAATTTTGGATTTTATTCATCAAATGACTTAATCTGCTCATTTTTTCCTATTAAAAAATTTTTGTAACTAGATAAACATTTTCAATTTTATATTAAAAATTTACTCTATCCATTGTATATGATCAGGATTCCATGTTCACTTATAACTTTTGTAAAGGCCATATGATTTCATTGGGAACATAATTAAATTTTAGTACAACTATTCATCCGCCATCAGATGGGTATTAAGAACAAACAATTCAGACCTTGGAGGATATGATACTTGATTATTCAATGGATTACCAGTGAATTTGTGATCAAATTTATTTTAGTTGAGTTTTCTTATAATAAAATTTTTCGTTACAGTATACATGTGGCACCATTTGAATCATTGTATTTTAAGTGGCATCATACTCCATTTTTTTATGAAGTTTGTGAATGGAAGATCGTGGGTCCAAAAATGGAAGAATAGATGTCAAAAAAAGTAATGTTGATTCAGAAGCACATTTTGATAACTTAGACTAGGTAGAAAAGTTATACAGATAACTAGAGGAATGATATTTATTTTGAGGAAGGTGATCATGTCTTTTTCAAAGTTTCTCTATGGAAAAGTTTGATGTGTTTTATTAAGAAGGGAAAGTTGAGTCCATGGTTTGTTGGACCCTATGAAATCCTGAAGAAATTCGGATCAGTTTCTTATATGGTGTATTTATCTCCATGTTTATCCTAGGTACACAATATTTTTCATGTATCATTTAACCAAATAATTAATATAGGGTTATATAACTGATGTAGATAACTATTATTAGTAATTAAAAATCTAAAACAATTTACTATGTCATCGTATTTTATTTATTTATTTTTACATTAAATAAATAAATTTATTTATGACATATTATCTTTAAGTGAATTATTTTGGTTTGAAGGAATCAAGTTTTTATGACTTTAACAAAAAAACCTATTACTAAATAGTTTCAAAATTGACATAAATGAGATTAAAAAAAATACTATTTTAAAAATGATATAATAGAATAAAAAATATATGAATCATCCAACTAACTTATATAATGTTAGAAATGACATTAATGATCCCCTTGTGGTTTGAGTGAAATTTTATAGTAACTATAATAACCATTTATTGTGAACATACAAGAAGGCATTGTAAGAGTTAATGTTTTTAACTAAGGATTAATGCTAAATGTAAGGTTAATTTTGTGACTGAAACATATCTAAAACATATTCGTTCAAAGGATTCAGACTCATCCTTATATTATCTTATAAATTTATCACTTTATAACTATAAGAATACAAAAACTATTTTATAAAAAATAATATTTCAAGACTATTCCAAAGTGTCCCTCCTCACTCTTATAAAAAGGAGCCACCTATACCTACATAATCACACCTATCAAGCCCCATGGCTCATCCGAAATCTAAAAAAATAAGATCTCAACATCCCCATTCCTTTTATAGGCCACAATTTGGGAATCCATCCATCCTTAGGAGACTCTTTGTGAAAATCAAAAGGAGGTACTTCAAAAAGAGGTATTTATTTTATATCCTATTTCAAAATTATTTTATTCTTTTACTTCTTATTCCAATGTTGTTTATATACTGATGAAATAAATCCAGTATCATTTACATTATTATATTTTATTATAATTTTGGTAAAACCATAAAGTTCATTTTATTCATCCTATGAATAAAAATATCACTATGCATGTGTACATACGACATACCGTCTCCGCACCGTGGTGTAATTTATTATTCAAAATAACATAATTTAGATAAGTATAATGATGTCTATAATGTATTTAAATAATGAATATGTAATTATAATTATTCATTATAATTAATATACCATCCATTTATATACTGTTTTACCACTAAGTGAATATACGTACTACTTACCATCTCCATAATGTGATATTTTTAATTATACATGATCTTAGTTAACCCATGATTATATATATGAATGGAATGAATTAATATGATATATATTATATTTATATTTACTATATTCTTCTATAATTTTTATTTAAAACATATGTTTATGCTTTCCATAATGTGTAAATACAATAATTTCATTTGAGGAAGTGTGGTCTACCGCCTCCTCAAAGTGATATTACTCATTCATGACAGACATTGAATGTATAAATGATATAGTTAATGAAATTAAGTAACATATATAACATATATATTATAATGGAATTATAATATACCTATTTATCATTTATTTTTCCTTCCATTAATATGAAAAAGAAATAAAAGTGGTGTTCATGCGTACGTACAACCTACCCTCTCCATGAACGATGCATTTCATTTATTATCTCCAAATGTTATGGATTAGTCTTAATATATATATATATATAATTGATTTATATGATATTTAAATCATCAATAATATTCTCGAGATGATGTAATTTTGAACATATTGACAATTTACATTAAACACATTCATTTTCGACTCAAGTACAGAATATCAACAAAACCACCGATATGAACTTAAATAATGATGTAATTTTTACAACATGATAATAAGTAATATAAAATGAATATAAACATAAATATGGTTCTTAATAAATCATAAGTTAACCTAATTTAATTATTTAGGAATATAAAGAACAAACCATACAAGTCGGATTTGGGGTAAGAGAAATCTTAACTCAATCTTCATTCATTAAGTTAAATATCCATGTCATTGGTTTTGTTTTGATAATAATATTTTTTAATGACCTATGATTATTTTACATAGAATTTCCACTTATATTGGGTGTATTTATATTATTCAATCATAATTATATAATTTCTTTATCCTTCATTTAATTATATGTTCTTTTTAAGGGATGCCATCTCAATCTCCATTCATTGAAGCATTTTTTTATGTTATACACCACCTTCTTCTATAAGGTTTATAATAAAACAATTTGACTTTTAATTTCACTCAAAGGGAATATATTTTATAGGAAGTGTTTTAATAAATGACAAAAGGTTATTTTTTTACCGTATGCGGAAACAATGAATCTTGTGCTGCCATAACCATTATTTGATATTTGGATTTCACTATAGGCTTTAATGTTTTTTAAAAGGAAACGAAATACATTATTACATTTTTTAATGTTTTGGTATTGAAAATGGTTTCAAATGTGGATTTAAAATTTTCAATATCTTGAAATGATCTCTTGTGATTGAAAATAAAATTATATGAGTGAAATACTGATAATTGAAATATTTTATGGTTTATGATTATATAATGGTACTTGGACATTTGAAAGGTGGTTACGTGAAAAATCAACGACGGGTGGTTACGTGAAAAACCAAAGATAGGTGGTTCCATGATAAACCATGGATTAATGGTTACATTATAACCACAAACTCATTTGGTATGGCAGTCTTCTATATGGCTATTCCATTTATTGATATGTGTGGAAGTCGACCGTATATTTATGTCATTTAATTTTGTTTTTGTCCTAAGTTACCTATATATTTTCTATGTTGTTTTATATGTGATTTATGGAAATTTATTTTTTCAAAAAGGGTAAATAATGAGCATATATTTAGTGAATTATATTTACTACTTCTTAAAGGTGAAAAGTATCACTTTATGATAAAGTGTTCATGGTTTTCATGATATTACTAGAATAATATTTTTTTCTTCTTTATGTATTCCCAACTGATATTTTTATCCTTATCTCATGTTTCTATAAGTTGTTCATAGAACATAAGGAATAATAGAGTCAAGGATGGGATAAAACAAATTTAATCATGTTAAAACATGATACAATACCATGTTTCCTTATAAAGTGTTTTTGTTGTATAGAAAAAATGGATAGTGAGGAGAAGTGTCTACTTGAAATATTTAATTGGTTATGTTGACCTCATCTGTTTTGATAATCCCAATCATTCTTTAATATATTTTGATACTCCTGATGTGTGCTTATAATTCTATATATATATATATGTCGAATATCAAAATAATCGTTGGAATATTTCAATCAATGTTTATCTATTTTTAATCATACTTTCACATAATTCTAACTCAATCTGGATATGTATTTCATAGAACATATTAGTGTTAAAGTCACTGATATGCTTATAGCTACTGATACAGATCTACCCGAACTTAGTCTACCGATAGACATGGTCACCGATAAGCAAGGGTCACTGATACACAGAGCTAACGGCATGTATAATTCCACCGGTAGGCACATGTCACTGATAGATCAAGTCTACCGATATAGAAGAGATACCGCAATGAAGTCCACCAATACAACATCCACTGATACACATAGCTACTGATGGAAGCATAGATACTGATAGAACAAGTCAACTAATGTGAATAAGTCTACCGGTATGCACTTAATCACTGGTACAAAATGGAGCTACCGATATGCACAATCTACAAATACAAAGTCTACCGATACGAGCTACCGTTACACCAGATCTACCGTTAGATTATGTCTACTGGTATAAACAAGTATACCGCTATGAAGTTCACTGATATAAAGAAGTTCACCACAACTCAAGTCTACCGATAGAAGTTCACTAATTCAATGATCCAATGGCTGATATAAGGAGCGACCATTACAAGGAGTAACTGCTACCGATATAGAGGAGCCATCTCTACAAGCTTACTATTATAAGGAGATACCAATTGAAAACCAGACACTGTTTCCCTAAAATATATTTCTATTTGTTTATATAGTAATGGTAATATTTGATGATTTTAATGAAATTAATGTTATTTAATGATAGTTGTTGGCTTGTTAGGGAACCGTACCTCATACCTAGATAAAGGTAATCATTCCCATTACCGGAGCAAAAAGTATAAAAGGGAGATCAAGCTTAAATAAAGATGAATCCTAAATACACACAATAGAGAGGATACATCTAGACAATCTCTTACTTGAAGAACACTAAACATACACGAGGCCATTCATACATGAAGAGAACACGAGTTGAACTCTGGACAAAGAGTGAAGATCTACAATGATCTATTCCTGCACTCATGCTAATCAACCTGATCAAACTGATCCTGATGAAAACGACCCTTTGTTTTTCAGACAAAAACTAGAGAAGGACTCACCAGCTTTTCTGATTAATTAAAAGGAATCCAGAGCTGAACGTCAAATCACTAGAGAATTCTAAACTCATATCTACTCTCTCTTAGTGACTCTTTTACTTACTTTTTGAGCAGTGTGTGTACTCTGTATATTCTATACTCACACTGTATCCTGTGCTAAACTGGAAGCTTTATAAATCCTCACACAAACATTCTATGACTCTCTTGTATCCCATTGTGGATAGTGGTAAAGGTCAAGTAGGACCTGGACAGGCAGTGTGCTGTTGTTTTGTTTCCCATGTAGAACTATGGTATAGGTCTTAGTACCTGGATAGTCAGTGTACTATTGTTTACCCCAATCCAGGATGTGGATCAAATTTATATAAATTGTTTGAGGGGACTAAGTCTCAGCTTGAGACTAATCCTTTTGGTTATATCTACTATGAATCTTATATTATGTCTAAATTATATTATATATTTTGTATTCCACTGCTAATTACTTTGAAATACATTTCTTTTTAAGAACCCTATAATCCTATATGAAAAATGTGGGTTCAAAACCCATTGGGCGCAGGTTACTGTAGTGGTACAGGAGATCGGCAGGTACCGTAGCATCGGCAGGGCACTATAGCAGCGGTGGTACTGTGCGGTACTATAGCAGCCTGGTTACTATTCACAGAATGGCATTTGGGCCATAAAAAATGGGCCTACGGGCTATGTCTACAAGACCACTAGGCCTTCGGGCTATGTAATGGGTCTCCCTCTACCCAGTTAAAAGAGGTCATTGATTTACTTTAATAATAAAATGAGGCTTCGGCCCCAACCTTTAAAAAAACTTTTGAGATCCTAATAAAACCATTGAAATCTTTAAAAATTCACAACAGTTTTACTTTTTTGTAATTTGGGGGATTTTAATAGAAATTTTTTTTAACAAATAATTTAATTGGAACTCAATTCACCCCCCCCCCCCCCCCCTCTTGAGTATCTACTCTGACCAATATTTGGTATCATAGGATTGTTTGTTATTAAAGGTTTATCAATATACTCTTTTTTTCAACTTTGATTTTAGTTGTATCTTAAAGATCTTAAATTTCTGTTAGTTCTAAATTTTTTGTCTTTAAATATATTTTCTAAAATCTTATTATTGATAATAGACTAGAAGGTGCTGCTACCAATAGGCCACCATTCATTAATGGTGTTAATTATGCACAGTGCAAGCATAAAATAAAAATTCATTTTGAGAGTATGGGATTTGATATCTGGACTACTATATAGAATCAGTATAAGATTCTAGAAAATGTAATAACTAATTGGGATGAACCTACTAAAACAACTTACAATAATAATTGTAAAGCAATGAATGCCATGTATTGTTCTTTAGGAGATGAAGAATTTAATCTCATAATTTCCTGTAAAACTGATTATGAAATTTGGTATACTTTGGGTGATTCTAATGAGGGAATAACCAATGTTATGGAAATGAGATTGAACACCTATACTATTAAGTATGATAATTTTATAATAAAGCCTGATGAACCTATTTCTGACATGTATCTCAGGTTCAATGAGATTTTCAACACTATGATCTCACTTGGAAAAGTTGTTACTACAATAGAACAGATCATGAGAATATTAAGATGACTGTCAGATAAATGGAGAGACACGTCAGTTTCAATTAGAGAATCCCGTGATATTGGTGATTTACATGTTAAGTAATTAATCGGTAAGCTTATGATGTATGAAGAAGAACTGAAGGTAAACATGGAAGAAGATGATGAACCAAAAAGGAATTCATTGACATTTAATTATACTACCTCAAAGAGTAAGGCTAAGGAGAAAGTTCGCATACCAACTGAATTCTCAAGTAGTGATGAGAGTGCATTTGACAGTGATGCTGAAATGGCTCAAATAGCCAGGAGATTTAAGATGTTCTATAGGAAGAATAAACTCCTCATAAATTCAAATTATAAAGTAAAGTATGACAATAAAGGTCATTGGAATAAGGACTGGAAAATCTTGATAAATGTGATAACATTGTCTGCTATGAATGCAAAAGAAAAGGAAATGTGAAATAAGAATGTCCAAAATTATAGTTCAAGATGAAATATGACTATAAGGAAAAAAAGTACAAGAAAACTATGAAAGTATCTTGGAGTGCTTCAGAAGATAGTTCAAGTGATTCTAATTCTACTGAGGATGAAAAATATAAAAAAGATAATATGTGTTTCATGAAAAACACATCTAAGGTAACATT
Organism: Viscum album; assembly: GCA_963277665.1. NCBI lineage: Eukaryota > Viridiplantae > Streptophyta > Magnoliopsida > Santalales > Viscaceae > Viscum > Viscum album. The sequence goes on from OY728129.1 coordinate 1,115,956,322, forward strand.
GGATACTACTGCTTTAAATTCTTATTATTCTGGAGTTGATTATGATTCTGAATCTGAATATATGTCTAGTGAAGAGTTATTTGAATATTTTAATATTCTAGAAGAAACCTGTAACGAATTAAAGGACAAATTTAAATATTTAATGAAATAGAATTCCTTAGCCTGTTCTGTTAAATCCGCTCTTGATATAGAAAAGGAAATGAATGCTCAATTACAAAAGGAAAATACTGAAATGAAATTGTCTAATGAGGAATTAAGGAAGGACTTAGAGAAATTCACAAATGAAAAAGAATACTCTTACACAAATTTTAGGAAAACAAGTGGCACTAAAATATACCACTGGAATAGGCTATTAGCCTGGAAAGTGACAAATTACAAAAACTAGATTTATTCGTAAATCTGGACAGAATGCTGCTAGTAATAGTTCTAGAAAATCATATGCTTCAACTAGTTATTCATATTGTTATAGATCAAATAAATTTTATCTTTAAAAATCTATCGATTCTGTAAATTATTTGAGACCCATAAGACAAATCTGGGTACTTAAAGCTTTAATTGCTAACCTTTCTAGACCTAAGAAAATATTGGTACCAAAATAATTTTTTGTTTAAAACTGTTTTGTAGGAGACTTGCTTGAAAAGTTCCCATAAGAATGTATGGTTCTTGGACAATGGATGTTCATGGAATATGTCTAGAGATTACTCATGCTTCAAGAGTTTAATCTAAGTTGATGGAGGCCATGTCACCTTCGGTGATAATTCAAAAGGAAAAATCATCGGCCTAGGACAGATTAGTAACACTGATTCAGTTTTAATTTACAAAGTTTTATTTGTTGATGGACATAAGTATAACCAGTTAAGTACTTCTCAGTTGTGTGATGATGGTTTCAATGTTAAATTTGAAAATGATTCTTGTAATGTTTTTAATTCTAAAAATGCTATATTATTTTCTTCTTTGATAAATGAAAATTCTTATGATGTTGATTTTAATTATTTAGCTAAACAAAACATTTCTTGGGTGAATTCTTTTCATAAAGAATCTTGGCTATGGAATAGAATATTAGGACACTACAAAATTCATTCACATAGGAAAATGACTTGAAAAAACGTAGTTAGAGACCTACTCAAACTTGAATTCCTAGTTGATAATGTTTGTAATCCCTGTCAAAATAGAATTCAATAAAAAGATTCTTTTAAATCAAAGAAATAAGTTTCAACTTCTCATCCTCTCGAGTTGGTTCACATGGATTTGTTTGGACCTTCTAGGGTTTCTAGTTTAAATGGGAAGCACTATGTCTATGTCTTGGTACATGACTTTTCTAGATACACATGGGTATACTTCTTAGCTCATAAGACTGAAGCCTGTTCGTACTTTATTAAATACTCCAAGTCTATAAAAAACCTTAGTGGACTTAAGATTAAGACCCTCAGAAGTGATCATGGTCATGAGTTTGAAAATCATGAGTTTGAATCATACTTCTCAAACAATGGCTATAGTCAAAACTTTTCTGCCCCTAGGACACCTCAATAGAATGGTTTAGTAGAAATAAGAAACAAAACCCTTCAACAAATTGCATGGACTCTGCTTAATGAGTATGCCCTTCCTGTTTATTTTTGTCTTGAAGCTGTGAATACATATTGCTATATTATTAATAGAGTCTTTATTAGACTTGTTCTCAAGAAGACCCCTTATGAGCTATTTAATAATAGGAAACATAAGGTTAATTACTTTAATGTTTTTGGTTGCAAAGTCTTTATTATCAATACAAAAGATAATCTTGATAAATTTTCATCCAAGAGTGATGAAGGAATTTTTCTTGGTTATTATTTAACTAGAAAAGCCTATAGAGACTTTAACAAAAAAAACATATGTGTGGAAGAATCTGGTCACATCATGTTTGTTGAAACTGATCCACATTAACCTATGTCTTCTCTTAAAAATCTTGAAGAAGATTTTTCTGTTATGGACCATAATGATAAAATCAATGAACCTGTTGTAAAGACATGCAGTTCTGGAATCATTCCAAAACCTGTTTCTGTAGAACCTGAATCAAGAGAAGAGAATGAAATTTCTAGTCCCACCTTTACTAGATCAACTAGGATTCTAAAGAATCGTCCTTTAGATGTAGTTGTTGGTAATCATGATAGAGGGACACAGACTAGAGCTTCTCTAAGAAACCAGGTTGAACATCAAGCCTTTATTTAACTGCTAGAACCTAAAAATGCCAATGATTCAATAAATGATGAATTTTGGGTAATGTCTATGCAAGAAGAATTAAATCAATTTGAAAGAAACCAAGTCTGGGAAATAGTTGACAGACCTAAGGAAACTTTGACCATAGGCACTAAATGGGTTTTTAGAAAAAAAGTTGATGAATCGGGAAATATAGTTAGAAACAAAGAAATTTTAGTTGCGCAAGGATATATTCAATAAAAAGGAATAGACTATGTGTAATCCTTTGCACCTATAGTAATATTAGAAGATTTTAGGATTCTACTTGCCTATGCTACTCATCTGAATTTCAAGTTATATCAAATGAATGTTAAAAGTGATTTTCTAAATGGTTTTATAATAGAAGATTTTTTGGTTGAACAACCACCTGTAATTACGAATCCTCATTTTCTGAATCATGTTTTTAAACTCCCTAAAGCTTTTTATGGTTTAATACAAACTCCAAGAGGTTGGTATGATAGACTTAGTAATTTTCTTATCTCAAAAGGTTTTACTAAAGGGATTTATAATCCAACTCTTTTTATTAAAATAATTTATAAAGATGTTTTGATAGTAAAAATCTATGTTGATGATATTATTTTTGGATCTTTTAAACTTTCTTTATGTACTTATTTTACAAAGAGTATGAAAAATGAATTTGAAATGAGTTTAATGGGAGAACTCAAATATTTTCTTGGATTTCATTTTTTTCAAAAGGAAATGGTATTATTTTAAATCAAAGTAAAAATAAAAAGGATATTTTAAAACGTTTTGGTTTGGATAGTATTAAGGAAAGTGATACACCTTTGAGTACTGTTTGTAAATTGGATGCAGATGAAACTGGGAAACCAGTGAATCAAACAAATTACAAAGGTATGATTGGAAGAATACTTTACCTTACTGCTAGTCGACCATACATTATGATTAGTGTGTGTATGTGTGTAATATTTCAAGCTAATCCAAAAGAATATCATTTGTTTGTTGTTAAAAGAATTTTAAAATATCATAAACATACTAAAAACATAGGATTGTTTTATCTAAAAGGAAAATATTTTGAGTTAATGAGTTATTAAGATGTTGACTTTGTTGTTTTCAAGTTGGATAGAAAGAACACATCTGGAACATGTCATTTATTGGGTAAATTCTTAGTATCATGGTGTAGTAAGAAGCAGAATTCTGTTGCATTCTCTATTGCTGAAGTAGAGTATATAGCTGCTGGTAGTTGCTGTGCACAAATTCTATGGATGAAACATACTCTTTTGAACTGTGGATATCAATTTATACATGTATCTATTAACTATGATAACACAAGTTCAATTAACGTTTCAAAGAACCCTATATCTCTCTCTAGGACCAAACACATTGATGTAAGGAACCATTTTTTTGAGATATCATTACAAAAAAGTGATATTACTCTGGAATTTATAGGTACTGAACATCAACTAGCTGACATTTTCACCAAACCATTAAGTTCGGATAGGTTAATCTACCATAAACATGAGTTTGGAATGATAGATAACCGTTATAAACATCACCGTTAGAAACCTCACTGTTAGAAACCTCACCGTTAAAAACCTCGCCGTTAAAAACCTCACTGTTAGAAACCTCACCGTTATAAAACTCACCATTAGAACCCTCACTGTTATACCTCACCGGTATGGACCTCACTGTTATACCTCACCAGTATGGACCTCACTGTTAGTGGAACTCACTGATATACCTCACTATTAGGAATTCTCACAGTTATACACTAACGTTAAGTATGAGTTGTTTTAAACTTCTATCTTTAGCCGCTAGAATATGTATCATTTACATTATGTTTATTTTGTTTTATTTATTTTCTTTATGATTCCTAAATGATAAAACACAAATCTTAACCTCTCTCGATCCACCTTGATCCCCTTACCATCAAGCCTTCACTCTCAAATCTTCGAACCCTATGCCTCGTGATTAAATGGAAAGAGTAAAGAGTCCTTCAATCAGTGGAAAGGAAGATGAACCGAGTGCTAAGAGAATCAAAGGTGAGTCTAGTAGAAGAATTTAAGTAAAGAAACCTGTGAATCTGCATCATGTTCAAAGGGAGATAGAAGTTGAAAAGGATATGTGTGCGGAATGGCTAATGTCAAGTGAATCGTTAGTTATAGATGTTCTGGAAGATTAGAAATGGTTAGAATGCTTCTCAAACAACAATGGCCCCTACTATATGATGCTGGTAAAATATTTCTATGAGTATGTTCGATTTGAGAAATCAGAAGTTGAGAATAGGATGGTATCTATTGTGAATGGAAAGGTGATATCTTTCTCTTATATTGAGTGGGATGAATGCCTGAAGGTTTCACACGAAGGTGTTTTTGGATATTTCTCGAAATCAATACCTTCTACCAGTAATATCTTTAAGTATGAAACTACTTTGGAAGAGCTAACAGGAGATGGAACTCCTAGAAAAGTAGTGGCTACATAAATAAATGGAGAGAACCAGTTTCTGTTTAAGTTCATTCAATATGTTTTAATTCCAATGGGAGGGGTTTTTAAAAATCTCAAATACCGGGATATTTTCTTGATGCATATGTTAAGACAGGGCGTTAAGGTAAATTTGTACAGGTTGTTAATGGTTCAGATTGAGGATATGACTAGGCCAATGTCAAAAACCAATGCCTTATTCTTTTCCAATCTGATCTCAGTGATGATCAAGGTAAAAGGAGTATCTGAGTCTCAGGATGAGATAGTGGTGGTAAGGAACAACTTCTGTATCACAAGCATAGTATGTAAGTAAATGAAGATTAATTGGAATCCATAGAAAAGAGAGAGGGTTACTGATGATAAGATGTTATATAATAAGTTCAATCCTGTGGATCATCCTTCTAGGCCTAAGGATGCGTGGGATCCAGGTTTAGGACCTGATGAGGAAGAGCCACAGTATAGTGATGATTCAGAAGAGGAGGATTCCTCTGTAGCAAATGGAAGAGATATGTACTTGACTCCAATTCCTGTTGTTCAAGTGGAATCATCTGGAAAGGATATAGTATTAGAATTAAGCAATGAAGAAGAAACACCTATTGATGAGAAGGACAATCCTACCCCAGAGACTGAAGAAGAAGAAGAATCTGAATCTGGATCATCTACTTCTATTTTCTCAAGTCTGAGATCATTGATTGTAAGCTCAGTTGTGCCTGTTGAGGTTGTTTTGGATAAAATAGAAGGACTTGTACCTATTTCTAAGAAGCCTCCTGCTGTTACAGAATTGGAGATAGTTGTGGAGGATTCTGATGAGGAAGACCAAGCAGCTGAGGGTGATTTTGCTGTATAGGATAATGAACCAGTTGAGGGGGAGCATCCAACCTGATTTGGCAGTGTTTCAGTGGCTGTTGAGATTGAAGACTGGGCAGAGGACCTAGGGTTTGTAGTTTGTGGATTGGATTAACCCGATTATGATAATGAGGCATCCCTTAGGAGACTAAAATTAAATTATGACATTCATTAACTGAAGATGTGGTAAGAAAACATGATCTTGATAAGATAAAGTCTAATCTTAAAGCCAGTTTTGTGGAAGAGGAAAGGGGAATAGAAGCTTCACTGGTGTCATCTATTCAGACTATTATAGATGACTCTATGGTTAGTATTATGTCTAAAAGAGATCCTATTGTTGCACCTGCTAATATAGTCACCAGATATGTTTTAGAATCTTTGAAGGATGAAATGAAATAGTTTTTGATTTCTTGTGTTATTGAGATAATGAATTGTTTTTTTTTGAGGAGTTGAGCAGCTTGGAAGGATCTTTCGAACTCTCTCTTGGGTGTTGTGTGTCAACCTCCATGGCTGAGATGATGGATGAAGTCACAGCCTTCCAGAATCAGCTGTCTAGCTTGGGAGAGGATGTTGAATTTATAAAGAAATCAGTTGTCTCTCTGGAATCCTATATGAGTTTTAAATCTCAATCAGACGAGGATTTGGCTTATGTGAAGAGAGTAGTGAGCCAGATGGTTTTAGTTTTTGAGGGATTTAAAAGGTTAGTGTAGAATCATGTAAGTGCCGAAGATTCTATTTTAAACAATCTTATTAGTGGCATAACTAAGAGTTTCAAGGAAACTGTAACCTTTTATATTGGTTCTCTATCTTCCAAACCTTCAATAAATTTAGATCAGATTAGAGATTTGATGAAGGAGGAGCATGGTTCAGCTTTAACTAATGGCTCTCTGGACTCATCTGCCCTAAGTCAAGTGGTTTCTTCCACTAGGGATATTGGAAAAATCATTCAATGTTTTATGAGGGAGGATACTGCTTCTCAAACGGAAGTCAAGGACAAAGAGGGTTATTAATTCCAAAGGGATTACACCAAGCATTAGCTCAATAACCATTTGAATCCTATGTTAGAAAACATGAAGCTACCACTATTCAATCAGGGCTTCAAGGAACAAGTAACCAATCTTAGGGAGCTGACTCCATCCTTGGATAATTTTGTGTAAAATAAGGAAGACTTTTTTTCTGCTATGGATAGAAGAGGATGAATCATTATGGATTTCATAAATCTCTTATTGCATTTCTTTCATGTTGATGCTCGGCCAGTGATTATACCTCCATCTTTACCTGCATCTACCTCTACTACTTCTCCTACTCAAATGACTCCAGTCCAAGCCATCTGCAACCTTACTCCTATGATCACTCAAAGAGCTACACAGTACAGTCCGGGAATAGTTTCAGTAGCTCAGCCTCCTCTGATCATTTTTGGTGTTATGAATCCTTCACCTCCCTCCACACAGTCTGGGTCTACCTCGGATCCCAAGGGAAAATCCCACGTAGACATTCAGGAGGTGGATTGAATAGTGGATAAGCCATTTTATATGAATCAATTGTATTTAATTTTATTTAATTTGTATTAATTTTGTATTTAACTTGTAATTTTTTCCCCACAAAATATATCTATGGTCTTGTTTTCTTTTTCATATTTTTATTTTCCTCTGATACATTCTTTTCACCCTTCCTTTTTGTTAATCACAAAGGGGGAGAATATGTATATAAAAGGGAGAATATGTGTATAAAAGGGAAAAATATGAACTTCATATAAAATTCTTTCTATAAATTTATCTCTGATATAGAAGGTTACATCTGTTGTACATAAAGGGAAAAATATGAGCTTAATATGTTCTATTTCTATCTTACCATTGATAAATTTATTTTGTATTTTCCTCTAATACCTTTCCATTTTATTTTACCTCTGATACTTTTGGTTTGTAACTCTAGTACATTTTTTTTATATTTACCTCTTATACAATTGCATTTTAATGTTATATCCTCTGATACATTATTGATTTTTTTGGTTTATAATACCATGAGTTGTGATTATCAAAAAGGGGGAGATTGTTGACCTCACCTATTTTGATAATCCCAATCATGATTTAATATGTTTTGATATACATGATGTGTGCTTATAATTATATATATATATATATATATATATAAGTTGAATATCAAAATAATCATTAGAATATGTCAATAAATGTTTATCTATGTTTAATCATACTTTGACATAATTCTAACTCAATCTGGATATGCTTTGCAAAGAACAGATAAGTGTTAAAGACACTGATATGCTCATAGCTACTTATACAGATCTTCCAGTACTTAGTCTACTGATGGACATGGTCACCGATAAGCAAGGGTCACCGATACACAGTGCTACTGGTATGTATAAGTCAACCGGTAAGAACATGTCACTGATAGATCTAGTCTACCGATATAGATGAGCTACGGCTATGATGTCCACTGATACTACATCCACCGATACACATAGCTACTAATAGAAGCATAGATACTGATAGAACAAGTCTACCGATGTTCATAAGTCTACCGGTATTCACTTAATCACTGGTACATAATGGAGAAACCGGTATGCATGAGATACTGATACAAAGTCTACCGATACGAGCTACCGTTACACCAGAGCTACTGTTAGAGTAAGTCTACCAGTATACAAAAGTCTACCACTATGAAGTTCACCGATATAAAGAAGCTCACCGCTACTCAAGTCTACCGATAGAAGTTCACTTATACAATGAGACACTGACAGATAAAATGAGCTACCATTACAAGGAGTAACAACTACCAATACAGAGGAGCCACCGCTACAAGCTTACTCTTATAGGGAGTTACCGATTGAAAACCAGACACTGTTTCCCTAAACTATATTTATATTTGTTTATTTATAAACGGTCATATTTGATGATTTTAATATAATTAATGTTATTTAATGATTGTTGTTGGCATGTCAGGGAACTGTACCTCGTACCTAGATAAAGGTAATCATTCCCATTTCTAGAGCTAATAGTATAAAAGGAAGATCGAGCTGCAATAAAGCTGAGTCCCAAATACACATAATAGAGAGGCTACATCCAGACACTCTCTTACTTGAAGAACATTGGACATACACAAGGACATACATACAAGAAGAGAACACGAGCTGAACTCAAGATAAGGAGTGATGATCTACAATGATCTATTCCTGCACTCAAACTGATCAACCTGATCAAACTGAACCTGAAGAAAATGACCCTATGTTTTTCAGGAAAAAACCAGAGAAGGACTCTGAAGCTTTTCTAATTAATCAAAAGGATTCCAGAGTTGAACTTAAAATCAGTATATAATTCTAAACTCATATCTACTCTCTCTTAGTGATTCTTTTCCTTAATTTTTGATAAATTTGTATACTCTGTATATTCTATGCTCACACTGTCTCCTGTGCTAAATTGGAGGATTTCGTAAATCCGCACACAAACATTATATAACTCACTTGTATCCCACTGTGGATAGTGTTAGAGGACAAGTAGGACCTGGACAGCCAGCGTGTTGTTGTTTTGTTTTCCCACATAGAACGGTGGTAGAGGTCTTAGTACATGGACAATTAGTATACTCTTGTTTACCCCGATCTAGGGTGTGGATCAAATTTATATAAATTTTTTGAAACGAGTATGTCTTGGCTTGAGGCTGAACATCTTGGTTATATTTGTTGGGAAACTTAGATTAAGTATAAAGTATATTATATATTTTATATTCCGCTGCTAATTACATTGAAATACAATTTGTTTTAAATTTACTATGATATTTAATCTAGTAATTGTTTATAAATATTGTAAATAATTAGGTTAGTTTCAAAATATAATTTAATCTTCTGATTAAATTAACTGATACCTAAGAAATCTTTTTAGAACCTGATCAAACCCTTGCAATCTTTACAAATTCACTACAGTTTAACTTGTTTTGTAATTTGGGGTATTTTAATACAAATATTTTTTAACAGAAATTTTAATTGGAACACAATTCATCCCCCACCCCCCCCCCCCCCTCTTGAGTATCCACTCTAACCAACAGGTAATTTATGATTTATGACCTATTCTCTAAAAATATAAACCTTAAAATATCCTTGATGTGAATTAATGTCCAATTAATGATGTATCTCAGTATTAATTAATGTTTTAGGCCGAGTAATTATATATATATAATATCATTAAATTATAATGATTGTGTCATATATATCATATAATATTACTAATTCCATAATTAATAAATTCCATGTAATTTGTGAACAAATCACATTGCTTTGAGGAGGTGGTAGTCCGAACATCCACAAATGATGTTATCATATTTACAAAAATGTAAGGCATGAAGGTAGCCCATATATAATGACTAAATAAGTGTGAATAAATCATAAATATCATATATATTTTATAAAAAATTATTTTCCATCGTAATTCCAAACCATGACGGGAGGTAATGAAAAAACAAACGACATCATTTTTTGAGGATGTAGTTCACCGTACACAAAAATAGAATGTTTGTTACCCATTAGATAGAAGTGTGTATAAATGTAAGTCTAAATCCTATAATATGTAAATAAAAAAATATACAGGATACTTATGATATTATATAAGTACAGAAAAAATAATAATTGATGTTTTTGATAATGAAAATAAAATAAAATATTTCTAGGAAGGATGTTACATCATCTTTAGGTAACTTTTTTTGTTATGCACCAAAGGGATTCCATGGTTATATTTATAACCAAAGTGATGAATCAAGGAGGATGTGAAGGATTATGGGAGATTTTTTTTCATATATTGATTGAGAAAAAGGTCTTTATATGTGTGAATAATGTGGTGTGGTGAGTGCCTTTTTATAGTGCATGAGGAGTGGTGTTCTTGTAAATTATTAAAAATGGAATTCCACCCTCTTTTTTCTATGAGAAGTGGCTTTCATAATGAACGAAATTCAAGAAAATGGGGAGGAGTGTCCAAATAAGGACATAAACTGAATTTTGAAAAGTATTATAGGTCTTTTGGTTCTTATGATTATGTTTACTCCTTTATTAGGCTAATTTTCCCTTTAATCATTGCAATTGATTTCAATTAAATTTACTAATATTTATTATCAAAAACTTTTCTGACCGAATTATAAATTATAAATTATGCTGATTCTAAATATTAAATTTGTTTTTTCTATATTCTGATGACTTTTTTTCATAAATTAATTTCATTTTAATATCGCAGACGGTACGACATAGCGAGTTTTTAATGTTAAATTGTTCAAACTTTTGGAATGTTTTAGATCAAATTTCAAAGTGAAATTGAATCAAATGACCAAAATTGGTTTAATTGATGTATCTTTCATATAATAATACATTAAAACATATTATAAATATATTTTAACCTTATAATTAAATTATATGAAAAATACATTTTGTATGAAAATGATGTATTTTTTGCTATTCCCATTCGGGCCAATTTTTTTCACTATTCATCGAAAAATGAAATTTCATAGAAAAATAAAAAAAATCACCCAAGCATATTTTTTATCTTTCAATTTGAAAGATTATTTTTATTTGGAAATATTATATTTATAAAAGTGGAAAAAAAATTAAATTGGTTCACCATTAAAATGATGTAATACAACTTTTTTAAAAATATATGTTTTTATGTTTAATATTGGGTTAGTTCCTATCTTATTCCTATAAAATATTGTTTTATGAATATATAAAATAATTGATTAAATATATAAATTTTATATTTTTTTAATATAATTCAGAAATAGTAACTAATTTAATTGATCAGGATAGAATTCCTTGTTGAGTATAAAAGTATTTTTACAAAAACATTCCCTTTATAATCAATTGGTTCTTATATTCATATCTAACTAATTTATATCCAATGAAGTCAACCATGTACTTTTATAAGATATTTGATCTTATTAATAACTACTATATTATTTTCTAGTTTATATATTATTATATTAAATAATAATATTTTCATAATAAATTATTGTTCGGTAAAACTCGATCTTACATGTTACGCATCCCATAGAGGAAAGTCAAACTTGTGTGTAATGTAATATATCCTCAGTGTTTCTTGTAGAGAAATCTAAACTTTATGTTTATATAATTCACTATTTAATTGGTGTTTCATATAATTCAAGAAAAATTTTCTACATTAATATAGAAAAGTATTTTTTGGGTTGCATAAATATAAAATATCGATAATATTATGTGATTTCAAAACAATATTTCAAAAAAAACTCAGGGAGTTACATTCTACATCCATAAAAATTAAATTTACCCTCAAAATATGTTTGGGTTATCAATGGTTTAATAATTTAATGTTACTTTCATTGACACCCACATCATAAAAATAAAATCTAAATCTTCCTTTAAAAAGGGAATGTGGGAAACATAACGGTTTTCCAAAGTAACATATTACTATGATTCAACTTTGGAAACATAGGTGGGTAGTGAAAACAAAGAAATAGGAAACCAATTTAACTATCATGTTTTCATAGAGAGTGATAGAGAAAATGTCCGGGAAAAAGATAACAATCACAAATCTATAAATCTGTGATGTTCTAAAGGGCCATTTCATTAATCAGAAATGATGCTTCTATGAGATCATTTTTTTCTTCAAGATTATTTTTCTGATATTTGAATAATTTCCTTAACTAGATATACATACTTGATTAAGTAAAATCTCGCCATTTTTTCTATCTTGATCAATTTTCACTTCATCTCTTGTTTTAAGAAATGAAGGTGAATTTTTCATTCCTAAAGCACTAATAGATCAAAGGATTCATAAATATAATTATAGGTCATTATATCGATCATAAAAAAGGTTATCACAAGTCATCCAATATGAATAAATCCGTATATGGATATTTGATACATTAATCTCTAAAACCTCATCTTATGTTTAATATGATCCTTTCAATAAATGGATAAAATTAAAATCCTTTCGGAAGACAAAAATCCAAAACTATTGAAAGAAGGTCACTAAACGATCTTAACATTAACCCCCCATATAAAGTATCTCTTGGTTGTCACATTAAAAACAACTGAAACCATGATCTTATAACATCTTTTAACATGGTAATGACCTGAATTACCATAAATCCTCTTTGAAACATTCATGATACATTATTCTAATTATCAATGGATATATTCCGTAATACCCAAGAAGTTTTAAAATTTATCCATGATAACATAGTATAATGTTTCAAAATAATCCATTATCAGTTTTAAGTTAATCAGTTCCATAATATTTACTTATTCATATCCAACATATATGTATCCAAAAAACATTATATTAACATCAAGAATAAATTAAGGGTCGTCTTCCCTTAAAAAATATCTCCTCTTAAAGAAATCACTTTTCTACCTCACCAGTTCCATTATGAATATCCTTTAACATTATTGAAATTTTTTACTGAATATATATATATATATATCATGATTCATATAACATAAGATTTTAATTTCAAAACATAAATACTTTATTCATATATCCTTCTTCTTAAACAATATACTATGATTCATATTTTTAATCCTTAATATACATTTTTTAAAATATAATATATGAATAAGGTCTTAACAATTATCAAAATGAATTTAATATTATTTTTAAATAATTCTAAAACTTTCCTTTCGTAGGTCATCTGTGGTCACGTCATCATCAGAAGAAAAACCATTACTTGTATTACTTTTCTGGTTCAATTTATGAGCCATCCACATAGGGTATTGATTTTATTAATTCTCCACATTTTCAAGTTTGAAGCTGTCATCAAATAATAATACCTTATGGCCCCAATATTCTTATCCATTATGTTAACTGAACTTTTCAATTCATTTAAGTTACTTTTTGTGTGTCCTTATATCCCATACTCAAAAAATATTCATATTTCAATAATAAATTCATTGGGGTTATTATTCCAACATTCATGACATGTAGGAAACATAATCTTCATTCATTTGTGGTCTCCATTACCCAAACACTAAGTGAACTTCTTCTTTCTCTTCTTTGGTGAGTCTCTGAGTTGGTTGAGCTACACATTGTTAGTCATTTTTTGTAAAAACTGATTAGACGTGATTAAAATATCATTCACTCTTGTGATCATCCCATTTGATTGATCATCATCATGTTTTCCATCACACTCATCATTAACCCAATTTCTTATAGTTCCCTTTATTTTCATAGTAAAAAAATTATATAGTATTAAAAAAATTTCATAGTAAAGAACCACATAATCATGATCAATCACTATTAAAATGGCTAAAATATGGAACAATTGGTTTATACTAGTTTATTAATAGTCATATTATTTTTAAATCATTCATGGTGGATCATGAGGAGTTTTTGAAATCCCAAAGCATGTCACCTGGGAGTGTCAAACCAGGTTTGCAGTAAGTCCCCATTGCGAGTATCAGGTAATGCTCTATTTAGACTCGATACACTTAGTCAGTGTTTTTAATCCTATATAAATATGTTTCTAAACCATTTCCACATAAATTATCCAGACATGGATGTATTTATTATAAACCACTCCCCCTATCCTTTGCCAAATTTCACGACATTTTCCTATAATTTTTCTTATCCATAGAGTTATCCATTGACATGTCCTTCATGTTATCATTGTGGTTTTATTATATTATTTTAAAAAGGTATACTAATACTTTGCTCTGATAAAAAAAGTAAAATCCCAATCTTAATATACATAGAAATGACAAAATTTTTGAAGAATACTTAACATTACACAACCTGATGTCCAAAGACTGTATTAGTTTATTTCCTTTGGAGACATGGAAACAAAAACATTGGTATATGAGAGAGCTACATTATCTCTCACAATGTACATAAATAGTATAACCCCTCATAGAAATATTATACATGAAATATGTATCCATAATTTAGGGATGAACATAAAAATGGGTGAGCCTAGATGCTCAGTAATTGAAATAAAGGGGGATATATAAGCATACAGGTTTGAGAATGTGATCAATATATTAGAAATTCATACCCTTTATATCAAATATCGTAAACATGAATCATGGCCTAAAGGTTACTATTTCATAAGGCTCAAATCATAAGAAAATCATGAGACAATTCTATGAAATCATAACATATGGTTATGACATGGAATTGTGGCTTACAAATAAATATGTAGTATCATTCCTTATAAGTTAATACGCATTTCTATAACTTATAAAGGCACTTCTTGAGGACTAAAACTACTGGTAGGGACACAAAACCATCCTCAATTATAGTCTTTTTTTATAAGGGATTTGGTTTCCCCATCTTCTCATAAGGTATTGGACTTGCTCATCTCCCTACAGAAGATCAGGTTTCCCATCATCCCATCTTAATGGGGACTACACATACTGGGTGGGACACACAACCATCCCCAGCCATTATACATTCCTTGTAAGGGATTAGTTTTCCCTATCTTCCCATAGTGAATCTAGTGCTTTGAATTAATTCCCATCATTATCTTATGAGATATAAGTATTTAACCAATGTATTAGTGGGGTATATAGGACCCACCCATCACATAATAAAATCATACAAACATGTTTCGCAGGATAATAAAGCATGCTTCATATAATGACCTATAAAAAGAGATGGGTTTGAAAAACATCATATCATAACCCAAGAAATGAAGTGGGGATAATAGACATTTCATCACATCATATTCTATTGGAAATAGATAGTTTTCATTATGATTTCATCAAATCATAACCCATGAAAATAAGCGGGATTCAAATTATTATAAACCATTGGAGAGAAATGAGTGTCATAAACATCATGTTAATAAGACATAAAACATTCACAAATTAATATGAATAGTATGATTTTTTAATTTCCACAATAAATCATAAACTATAACAAATAATGACATCATATATAGAGAAGGATTTTGAAAGTTGACATGAAACATTTTTTAAGGAAATTTGACATTCATTGAAAATAATTTTCATAAAACCTTCTACAAATAATTTTCATATAAATAAATCATTAAAATTTAATTGTAAACTTTTACTTATAAAAACATACTTTCCTCTCTGAGACATTATTTTAAAACATTGAACATTCCTAGCCTTTTAGCGAGTTATCTCAGACATGTTTTTAAGTACCTTTGTTTTGGAGTAGTTCCTTGGTTGCATTTTGGTGAATTTTTAAGAAATAATAATGGATATAGGTATTTGCACGGTTTGCAAATAGTTTTACAAACTGTGAGACTAAACCATCTCAACTGTGCAAACCTAGATAGAGTAGTCTGCATAGTTCGTGCAAAATTTTCCCTAAATGTGTGCCCCTACCTAGAAAATTGTGTGCACTGATTAAATTATCTACTTTTTTTAAAACCATCCGCGCCCCATAGAATTCAATATTTCTACCATGGATCAGGATTATAAAATTCAAGGTGATTCCATATCCTTCTTAATCGATTCTATGGTGATCTGAACACCGTTCTTCGAGATCAAATTCCTTGATTGAAGATACACTCTCTTCCCGATAAGTGGATTTCATCTGGTGTCTTCTTCTGTTCTTTCCTCTATCATTCCTTGATATTTTCATAGAATATCTCCACTGTTTTTATAGATCTAAACATATCTTTTGATATTTAGATCTTCATATTGATTTGAAATATGTTGATGCCTTTAATCATAATGTTGGTTTAGGGTATTAAATCATGAGTTGGATCCACAATGTTATGCCACTCAGATATTTGGGATTTCAGTTTGGGCTACCATCCTTAAATAAACTAAGGCATGTGGTCTATATAGAACTCCCATAGTCATGATGTTGATATGGGTATGTGAGTTTTGGAATTTTCAAGCTCTCCCTGATAATTGATTTCCTAAATTAGAGTAATTTGTAATGTGAAATTGACTTGTGATTTCCTAGGTGAGTAATTGATAATTGAATCAGGGACCAAATGATGAAGGTTTTCCAAATATATATTTTTTAGGATTTTTATTAGTTGAGAAATTTTAATTGATATATTTATTTTAACTTTTTATGATAATTAATTAAGGGAGATTAATTATGAAATGATGTTTGGAAATATAAGATAATTAATTGTGGGAATTAATTATGTTTGATGATGTTGATCAAATATAATTAATTGTGACAATTAATTATGACAAGTTGATATTTTATAATAATAATTTGTTGTAAATAATTAATTATGGAATGATAATTGTATTGATTGATTTATTAATCGGTGAATTAAGTAATTATTTATGTTCTGTGTTATCTAATGGACATTGAAATGTTTAATTAATTGGTGTATTATTAATTTAATGATGTGGCTAGTTCTTGTGAATTAAAGAATGATAAAATGGATGATATTTTTGTGGTGATATACATGCTGTTCTAAACAAATTAGAAGTTGGGACATGGACATGGAATTCAACCCCAATAGTTATCAATGATTGAGATAATGTGGTTCTATGCATGACGACATACACCGAATGAGATATATAGTTCAAGGCATGATGACCTACACATAATGAGATTTGGGGTGATAGGAATTACCACTTATAAAAAATGATTATTAATAATGAATGATGATTCAAATGGGAATCCTGGATTGAAACTGGACCTAATGACATGATTAAAGATTAAATGAAAATGTGATGATTGTTTAATTATGAATTTTATTTGGTTGCTTCATAGAATTGATTACACTATATTTTATCTAGACTATTTTTACACACTGTTGGTGGTGGCCTACTATGTAGCACTCACACCCTATTCATGCCTCCTGATCGGCACCTGAGTAGTTTTTGTTGTTGCAAGATAGGATAAGGGAAAGGCCCTGGGATATGTTATTGTTTGGGAATGGAGCATGGGAGAGGGAACCAGATGTGGTTTTGGACGTGCTTTGGAGTCATTGTGTCTTTACTATTAGTTTCATTATAGACACTTTACATTCATATAGGCATATCATGTTTTTACATTCTAGTTGAGTATGTTATTTCCTTTTTTTGAATAACATATGACATGGTATTGTTCTAGTTAATTATATAATTCCACACTAGGTTTTTTGTGTTTATTTAGTTTGTATTTTATTCTGATAAAATTTGGTATAGTCTCCCCAATAATTACTTAACAGACCCTCACTTCAAGTCAGAACCATTTTTCATATGGGGGGGCGCTTGAGGCAATGTGGCCAAGCATCTCGGGGCACCGTTCAGTGGCACCCCAGTCAGGACGTCATAAAGTGGAATCAAATGAGTTTTATTTTCTTTTATCTTATTTTGTATTATTATTTTATAAAAGGTACAATCAATAGAAGTAAGAGTCGAGGATTGGTAATGAGATCATGCATGGGAGTTGCAAACCCATGTACATGGAAAAATTTGAGTTCTCAGGGTGTGATTGTTGTGATTTTTTGTGGTTATTTTAGATGTATATTATTTCACCATGGGTGACACACTTATTTGGTGATGTGATATTTGTTTTGAAAATTTTCTAATTTTTATTAGTGGCCTAAATAGGAATGATAGTTTAGTTTGAATGAATCATTATAGGCACTCAGTGTTGTTCTGACGTGAATCATTTTACAGACTCATGGGAAAATAGGTTATGGGTATGTTGTTGAACATGAAGTATTCTTCCTTATAGTTAGATTCATATAATAAATCAAAATGAGAATAAATGGGTGTCTAATGATAACCTTTATTGATGAAATTATACTGAATAATTAGTTACTTTTTGATTTAATTAATTACAGATAATGTGATTAATTAATAGTTGAATTAATTAATGAGAATGTATGTACCCTTGTAAACCAAGACCATGGAGTAGGATGGTTAAGGGTAGTGATAAGACCTTAGTGAAGACTGTTGGGTGATAAAAGTGGGAAAGTATATGTTGAATCATGTTTCATTAGTTTCTCCTCTTGCGTAAATGTTATAAAGTGTCGTTATGAGACCTTAGATGTGTGTTAGGATTTATAGAGTTATGCCTCCATGACACTTGTCTAGGGAGAGACCGAATGGTATGGCCCAAAACGAACATCCATATAGGTTACTTGAGGTACCATTGTATCTTGATAAGGAGGAAGTGGAATAGTTTTGAGTGAACTTTGTTCGTTTTATGCATTTTATTTAGAGAGACCTAGGGAAGGTTCTGAAAAGAGTGTCTGAGTAGACAAGGGTGTTTCAGCCACCTCACCCTCATACTTTTACTAGAGAGGGTGTACGTAAGGGAGATGCATTATATATTGAATCCACAATGACAATACCTGGCCATTTGGATATTTTGGTTGAGAGGTGGGTTGAGTTGGCTGCTTATAAGCTACGTGGATCTACAAAGAACTTGTGGGACATTCCGGTATGATCTGGATAGATTGATGATATGTTATGGATAGACTTTCTGGAGAAGTTCATGGAACACATCTTTCTAGAGAAACTAAGACAAGAGAAGGATTCTTTGTTTATGCATCTGACCCAAGGAAGAATTTCTGTAATGGATTATTATGAACATTTCAAATATTTATAGTTCTTTTCTCAAGTTTGGGAAGTATATAAGGATTCTTTGGAGAAACTATTTTGAGACTAACATAGGTGTGAAATTATGTCTTAGGTAAATTTATATAGGCTGAATAAATTCTCAGAAGAGGTTAATCAGACTCTCATTTCATTGGGGATCCTAAAGGACGCTTCTAGTACTAGACATGTTGCGGCCAATGTACAATCAAATAGTTTTCATTTAATGATCATGAATTTCTATTACGATAACCTTAGTTGGGACAATTGAAAGAATGGTGGATAGTTATGAAGAACAGTTGCATCAGGTCTTAATCATGTTCTTTATCACCAGTGCGGTATTATGGGACACTATTGTATATATTTTCCTTAACCACCAATGGATTTATAGTTTTGTGGAAAGATGGGTGACCTACAGAAGTTATCCAAGAAGAAGTGACAAATAGGGGGTAAGGGAGTAGCTTCTCAGAGTCAGAGTTTGGGAAGGGTGTCTTTTACTCCAAATAAGACTAGAAGATAGAGTTCAACTAGATAAGGAATTAGGGGTAGTGTACATAGTGCTTCAGGGTATGATCACTTGTATCAGTAGAGTGGTGATACTCAGGGGAGTTAGACGATGTCCCATGGAGGAGGGGAAAGAAAATTACATGTTGTGTAACCTACACTTGTTGAGAGTGAGGTTGATCTATTGACAGTGATAGGTACTATTTTAGTTGCTTCTAATTTAGCTAGTTCCTAGGTAGATACCGGTGCCTCTCATTCCATTATATATGAAAATTGTGTTAATGGTTTGAGCATAGAAGTGGAGTCCATAAACGGGGAAATGAATATTGATAAACCATTGGGAACATGTTATAAAGATATATGGTTATGCGAGGGATGTTTTTAGAGATCCTAGATTATCATTTTATTTGAGATATCTATGTCCTCGATATAACGGGCTTCATCTTGATTATGGATATGGACTGGTTAGTCACATATAGAGCCTAGATAGATTGTAACCACATGGTAGCGGCCTAAGTATCTCTTGAGGGTGACCATTATATTCATCGTGGAGAGTGGGATATCCTTGTAGGTCGAGCTGGACTAATTACTCAGCAACTGGAAGAGCTGTCAACCCTAGTTTCTAGTTGTCTCTTCTGGTAAGGTAACACTGGATACTGCTACCGGTGACTCCAACAATCCTCTATCTTGTTCTTCTAAGGACATTAAAAATTCTGTGAAGTTGCAACACTCTGATAATTTCATTCAGAAACTTGCTACTGAAAGGACAATTCAAGCTAAGGATTTAGTTTCTAGGGAATTTTTAGTAGCAGGGGGCTCTTTAAACATTTCCATAGCTACTGTAGCTTCATGCATACATACAAATGATAAAAATCCTCTTTTGACTCTAGGGTTAAGCTCAATATCATCACTATTGGATGCAAAATCCATGGAGAAAAATAAAAATGCAGATAAGGTAGATTCTTATAACTTATCTATTGTTTCATTGATGATTAAATAGGAAAAGAAATACAGCCCAAATCCTTCTCTAATTCCCCGATGATCGATGAGGAAGAAGGTCTCAAAAGGCTCCAAAAATTGAGTTCTAATTGCAAACACAGGTTTAAATGAATATTTTATTTTGTAATTTTTAGGGTATTGCTAATTCTGACACTTATATTTTTCTTAAAATATTTATTTTGACTAGTAACACTACATTTCTTTCTATAGCTGAGCCTAAGACTAATTTTATTTGAGGTATGTGCATCTGTGTTCTAATGCCTATAATTTTCTTGGTGCTTGAAATGATGGAATTTCCACAGAATCACTATGTTTTTTTATCATTCCTCTTTGTAGTCTTTTAGTGTTTTCAAAGTCTCTGAGGAGATGTTCACCTGTGATTTTTCTTATTATAGTCTATATTCCTATTGCACTATGGTCTATTCTATGAATAGATATCAAGATAATAGACCCCTCTGGCATGACCTTAATATCCTAGCTAACCTTATATAGGATCCCTGGTATGTGATAGGATATTTCAATGCTATTCTTACCACACGTGAAAAAAATGGTCCGTCCCACGCTTCTATCTCCTCAAGAGAATATAAATCTTCAATGGAAGATTGTAATCATATGGAAATCAATCTCATAGGAGCCAAGTTCACATGGTATATAAGACGTCTCAATAAGGTTATGGCTAGAAAACATGACAGGGCTTCCACTAATATCTATGGCCTTGATAATTGGGACTCCATATCGAGTATTACCTTACCTAAGTTTAACTCTGATCATCATCCTATTTTAGTCAGTCTTGTTAAAAAATTTCTAAATCCCCTCTTCCTTTTAAATTAAATAATTCATGGGCTGAGGATCCTTAATGTATGAGAACTATTAAATCCATTTGGGATGGCATGAGTCACAACAAGGATGTTTTTGCTTGAATAACTAAACTAAAGGACCTTAAATAGTGTCTGAAGGCATGCTGTAGCTCCAAATCTAAACAGCTTGAGAAGGACATATCCTCCTTGGAGAATGATCTCAATCAATTAAAAAACTCTAATACATGCTACGATTTTTCCATAGATCCTTAATTAAAAATTACTACCTCTTTGAAACACAGCACTCTTCCAAAATATGAGGACAATATGGGAAAGATAATTTTCAAAATCAAATGACTTTTGGATGGGGAAAAAATACATTGTTCTACAACTCTCTCTAGAGAATACGAAAGGTCATTAGACCTCTTTCATCTCTTAGAATTGGGGACACCATTCTTGACTCTAAGGAGGCAATTGAAAATCATGTTGTCTTATACATTCACAATTTGTTTAATGGTCCAAAAGTTTGTAAAGATATTTTTCCAAATATCATACCGAATATGGTGACTATGGAGAACAATTAGTTCATTTTAAGCATTCCTATGGATCATAAAATTAGGGATTCTGTTTTTAGCCTGAACCCTAATAGTGCCCCAAGACCTGATGGTTTCAACAATGGTTTCTTTCAACACTATTGGTAGATCATTCATAAAGTTGTTTGAAATCTTGTGAAAACTTTCTTCGCTAACGGTGTTCTCCCACACGGGATAAATGCACAATTCCTTGCTCTTATTCCTAAGGTGGAAAATTCCTTTGAGATTCACCTCTTCCGACCGATTTCTCTTATTAATACTATTTAAAAAATTATCTCTAAACATCTTGCTAATAGAATTACTGACATTAGCAATAGAATTATTTCCTACAACAAATTTGGTTTCATCAAAGGTAGGTCTATTGAAGATTGCATTTTTCTTGCTTTGGATGCACTAATACCTTAATCAATGTCACTAGAGGGGGTAATGTAGCCATTAAACGTGGCATTAGAAAAGTGTGTGATGCCATGGATTGGGGTTTCATTATAAAGGTTCTCAAAAACTTTGGGTTCAATGACTCGTTCACTAGTATGATCAGTTATTTATTCAACTCTGATTCCATCTCCGTCGTAGTCAATGGTGCACCCAAAGGCTACTTTAAATGCACAAAAGGAGTTAGACAAGGTGATCCTTTTTTACTAATCTCAATGATATTTCTGAATATTACTTAAGAAGACTTATCACTAGCCTTGTGAATCAAAACAAGATAAAGCCTATCCAGGCCACTAGAAACATAAATGTTCCCACCCATCTCTTATATACAAACAACATCATTCTAGTATTACAAGGTGATAAAATGAATATCCAAAACCTTAAAAATTCCCTATCTCACTATGATAAAATCTCTGGTCAGTCTATCAACTGGAACAAATATTTTTTTTCTTTGGGAAGAATTTTGCTTCAAACAGAAAAAGCTACATCATCAATTATTTAGGTATCAAGGAAGGTTCCTTCCCCTACACATATCTTGGGGTTCCTATCATTCGGGGAAGGCCTAAATCCAATTACTTTTACAATATTATTCATAATATTACCAATCGACTCTCTTCATGGAAAGGTAAATCTCCCTCTTTGGATGGCAGAATTTGCCATGTGAAATATACAATTGTCTCCAAAATGGTTTACTCAATGATGGTTTACAAGTGATATGCTGGTCTTCTTAATAAGCTCAATTTTTACATAAAATTTTTTTTCTAGATCAGTAGTATGATTGAGCGGAAGCTTGTGACCAACCCTTGGGTCACCTATTATAAACCCTTGGACAAAGGTGGTCTTGGAATAAAAAATCTTATGATTTTTAATGACTCTCTTCTTATGATGATGACTTGGAGGTTGCTTCATAATATCTCTGATTCCATATATTTTCATAAAAAAGATTCATTCCTAAACATAAGAATGGAAATTTGTGGTACATAAACTCTTCCATCTGGTCTTCCTTTAGATAATCCTTCGCCAATATTTTGAACGATTCTCAATTGATGGTCACTACTAATTCATCTATGAAATTTGGCATGATAACTGTACTAAGGTGCCTTTAATCTCCATGCTCCCTTCCACTACTCCTCTAAACAACATCAACAACACTATTAGGGATGTCATTAACTCCCATATCACCTTTCTCTCTAATAACATCAGTCAGGTTATTGATATTATCCCTTTTCCAACTCTGAGGATTACCTTATTTGGGAACCTGCTTGCAATGGTGTTCTAGACTCTAAAAGTTTTTACCTCAATATTTTAATAAATTCTAATTCTGATCTATGTTGGTTGAATTCCTTTAATAAACCTTGGATCAAACCCTCAATATTCACTCTTATTTGGAGTATTTCCAATAATAGGATCCCTCTCGAATCATACCCACAATATTTTGGGATTTCTCTATGCTCTAGATGCCACATGTGCAACCAACACAGAGAGGATTCTAATCATTTGTTTTTATCTTGTGATAAATTTGTTTCCCTTTGGAATTACATCATTGTTATTTTTGGTTGTATATGGTTATTTATTAATTCTATCAGTTCTCAATTGTAGCATTGTGTTGATTATAATTCTTCTCAACAAACCAAGAATCTTTTCGTAACTTCAGTGGTCGAACTCCTATTGTGATCTGGTATGATAGAAATAATATTCATTTTAATAACTGATCATCTAGTCATAGTTTAGGTAAGGCACATATCCTCATTACCATAGGAGATGCAGTCTCAATTCGGAAATCTTACTGTGATAACACTATTAGTGATTTTGAGATACTTCGACATCTACGGATTGCTAGTTCTTACAGGGAACCACGAAACACTTTTGAAGTATTCAGGAAAGCTCTACTTCTAGGATGGATTAATGTGAATGATTATGGATCTTCAAAAGAAAACCCAGGACCTGCTGGATGTGGAGAAATTTTTAGAGATTATCTTGGTAGGTTTCATGTTTGCTTCTTTACAGGTTATGGAACGACATCGTCACTGGATGCAGAAATGTCGGGGGTTATACATGCCATGTACATGTCCAAACAAAATGGTTGGAATAACCTTTTTATTGAATGTGATTCAACAACAATTTTCCACAATATTTGGATGGTGTGACGCTTCTTTTAGGGATGCTTACTTCATGATGGATGTATTTCCATTATTCACACTTAGATATCAAATACATTTCCACACATGCTTTTCGTGAAGCAAACATGATTGCTGATGGTCTTACAAACAAGGGGGTCAACCAGGACATTACATGGCAGGATGATTTTCTTGGTGATTTTCTCCCTTTTATGATAAATATTGTATGAAACTTCCATATTTCAGACCTTTGTAACTTGATTTCTCTTTTTTCAATAAATTGTGCCTTAGTTTTTGATTGAGGCATGACATCTTTAAAAAACCCTAGTTTCTAGTATTTTTCTAGATGATGGGAGTAGTAGTAAATAAGTCCTTACATAAGAAGCATGACAATTTCAAGATTTATTTCCAAATTAATTTTCTAGGTTTCCATCTATGAGAGATGTAGAATTCACTACTGAGATTATGTCGTGGCTGATCCCGTATATATTCCACCTTAAAGAATCGATATGACCAAGCTTTAGGAGCTCAAAATGCAGTTAGAGGAGTTTGTTGATAAAGGGTTTATCCATCCAAGTACGTCTCCTTGGTGATCACCTATCATGTTTTCAAAGAAAATTGATATGAGTTTTCTCTTGTGTGTTGATTGCTGGAATTTCAATAAAATGACTGTGAAGAACTGATATTTTATTCATTGTATCGATGATCTGTTTGAACAACTAGAGGGGGATTGTGTGTTTTCAGTGATTGATATGAGATCAAGGTAGCGTCAAGTGAGATTTCGGACTTCTGGTATAACATGAACTGCTTCCAAAAAAATTTATGGCCCTTATGAGTTGGTAGTAATGTAATTTTTCTTGAAAAATGGTCCAGCAATATTTATGGCCTTGACGAACAAGATGCTTAATCTATACATATATTTGTTTGTGGTTGTGCTTTTGGAAAACATCTTGATTTATTCTAAGACTTTTTAATGTCATGACCAACATTTTGACCTTGTCCTAGGTACACTGAGAGAGCATACTCTATATTCAAAGCTATCTAAATATCAGTTTTGGATTGACCAGGTACACTTTTTGGGCCACATCATCTCGGAAGAAGGTGAGGAAGTGGACACAGAAAAATTGAAGGTTGTATGAGGATCCGTAGTGTTTATCCTTATGAAAAATCCTTGAAGGCGGGGAGACATCTTCATACTGAATCATAGATGAGGTTGAGATCATATTTGAGAAAATTCGGGTTGTTTTGCCTACTATTATGCGAGAGGATGTCATGTGGGAATTTCATGCCTCAATATGGGCAATACATCCTGGGATGAAAAAAATTTACTATGCCCTATGGTGATAGTTTTTTTTTCGACATGAAGAAAGAGATAGCAAGGTTCATAGAAAGATTTTTCACCTATCATAAGGTGAAGGAAGAGCATCAACGACCTGGATGCCTATTACAACAATTTCCTATTCAATAATGGAATTTGGATGAAATGAATATGGATTTCGTGGTATTACATCCAATGATGATTAGGATTAATGATGCTATTTGGGTTGTTGTGGATTAACCATCAAAGGTAGAACATTTTTTTCCTATCATGGAATCCTTTAATGTAGAATAGTTCGGAGAAATGAATGTGCGAGATATAGTTTGATTTCATGTGGTGCCATGAAATATAGTTTCAGATTGCAATTCACACTTGAATTCACGCTTTTGGAAGTGTTTTGAGATGGTGTATGGTACATAGGTTTTGTTAAGTATGAACTTCCATCCACAGATAGATGGGAAATCATAGCATATAAAAGAGGCGTTAGAGGATATGCTATGAGCATTTGTGATTGAATTTGGTGGTTTATGGTAGAATCACTTGGACTAAGTGGAGTTCTCCTATAACAATAGTTATCAAGAAACAACATTGATTTAATAGTATGAGGAACCTTATGGTAGACCTTTTAGATCAACAAAATTTTGGTTTGATGTGGGAGAGTCAGAGCTGTTGGTACTGAGTCTTTTTTAGGAGACATCAGAGAAGGGACAATTGATTCAAAAATATTTGGATACATATCAGAGTAGGCAGAGGCCTTATGCTGATATATGGAGAAAAAACCTAGAATTTATAGAGGGTGATCATGTATTCTTTATTTTGTGTCCCATATTTTTTCCCCACAGGATAGATATGTAGGGAAATTATTCTCTCTTATTTGTATGAATGTTTGAAGTGCTGGAGTGAATCGGGTCGTTGGCGTTATAATTAGCACTTCCCCAAAAATTTGGCACCACGCATGATGTTTTCCATGTGTTACAAATAATGAGGTATCACCCCAACCCCACTCATGTGACTGATGTGAAAGAGGATTCCCTTGATATATATGTGTTTTTTTAGGAGCATTTGATAAATGTGTTGGGTCGCAGCGAGAAAGTGATACGCGGGAAGACCATTCTGTTAGTTCATGCGGTATGGTAACATGGATGTGTTCATAAGGAAATGTGGGAACAGTAAGCATAAATGAGGGCTCAATGGCCCAATAATTTTGTCATTGAATCATTGGGCTGTTTGGTAATTCATATCGAGGAAGATCTATTATAAGGTTGAGAGATTGTAAGATTTCAGCCTTTTTTGGAGTCATCTGAGGCATGTTTTTAGGTTTTTTTTGATGATTTTAATAAATTTGGTTTGGAGTAGTATATTGGGGTGTGTTTGGGTGAATTTTTATGAATAACTAATATAAAATGGGATGTGTAAGGTTTACGCACGGTTTTATAAACCATGTGACTAAATAGTTCCAACTATGAAAACCTGGACAGAGTGTTCCATGCAGTTGGTGCAGAGTTTTTCCTAACCATGTGCCTCTTGAACCCCCCATGAAATACATATTTAGACCTTTTCATGGACTTGAAAATTTCTTGGTGGCCCCAGATCCTTCTAAATGGATTCCAAGGTGATTCGAACACCGTTTGTCGAGATCAAAAGCCGAGATTAAAGATCCCCTCTTTTACTAGTATGTGGATTTCATCCTATTACTTCTCACATCCATTACTCTATATTTCCTTGATCTTTTCATGGAATATCTCTACTATTTACATAGATATATACCGATGAGTTCAGATCTAGATCTATGATTGTGGATCTAGATCTTGATTTTCAAGATCATTATGCATTTGATCGTAATTTTTGTTTGGGGATTTAAATCTAGATATTGATCGAAGAAATTGTTCTACTCATATTTTTGGGATTTTTTTGGGATAACATCTATCAATAAACCAAGGTAGGTGGTTTAAATAGAACTCCCATAGTTTTGATTTTGATATGGGTATGTGAGACTATGAATTTTCTAGCATCCATTGATAATTTATTTCATAAGTTGGCGTAATTTAGAATGTGGAATAAACTTGTTATTTCCTTGGTGATTATTTGATTGTTGAATCAGGGGAAAAAAGGGGGTTTCCCAAATAGATATTTTGGATATTTGTTATGGGTTGAGATATTTATATTGATATATTGATTTGATTGTGTTAAGATAATTAATTGAGGGAAATTAATTATGAACTGCTGATTAGATATATAAGATAATTATTTATGGGAATTAGTTATATTCCATGATTATTATCAAAGATAATTAATTTTTATAATTAATTACCAAAATTTGAGATTGGATATGGATAATTAATTGTGAAGTATTTATTATGGAATGAGAATTGTGTTGAATGATTAATTAATTTATGGATTAACTAATATGTTTTATGCTTAGTTAATAGTTGAGTTTACTAATGGCCTTTGAAATTTTTATCTAATCATTGTATTGGTTATTTAATGATGTCGATAATTTTTTTCAATTAATTAATTAAAAATGGCTGAATTTTTTGTGGTGTTATATGTGGCATTCTAGACCGACTTGAAGTTCTGATATGGATATGGTGTTCCTCCCCAACAGTTATCCAATAATGATAATATGGGGTTTTAGACATGATTACCTTCAATAAATGAGATATAAAGTTCTAGGCATGGCGACCAATATTTTTTGAGATTTGGGGTGCTGGGCCTGAAGACCTATACCAAATGATTAATAATAATGAATGATGATTCAAATGGGAAAATATATTGAATCTATACCTAATGTAATGTTTAAATATTAAATTACAATATTATGATTTTTTAATTATTCATTTTATTTTTTGTGCTTCATATAATTGGATGCACTATCTTTTTACTGGACTTATTATATACACCATTGGTGGTGGCCTACTGGGTTGTAAGCACGCCTAATTCAGGATGCTTGATCAGCACCTGAGTAGACTTTGTTTTTGTAGGACAAGATAAGGGAATATCGCATGGATAGGTTTTTGTTTGGGAATATATTATGGGAGAGGTAACAATACATGGTTCAAGACCCTCTTTGGAGTTTTTGTGTCATTACATTTATTTTCATTATAGACACTAGAAATTATCACATGCATTCCAAGTTTTAAACATTTAGTTAAGTATGGTATTGACCTGTTTTGAATATCATTTGACGTGGTATTGTTATGGTTATTTATAGCTTCTTCAATATGTTGTTTTGTGTTTACTTATGTTGGTGTTTTATTCTAATTAAAGATGTTATGATCTACCCAAGACTGACTTATCGGACCCTGTCTGGTAGTCGACACCCTCTGGCACATGGGGAGGAATGCTTGAGGGCATGTGGACAATAGGATCAGGGCACTGTTTAGTGGCTCCCAATTCGGGATGTCACAAACATAAATCATTTTGAAAACATTTTTCATTTAAAATAGAATTGAGAAATTATAAAGGAATCTTGATAATAGTTTGAAAACCTTTGTTGGAATCACCTGTTTTGATAATCCCAAATCATGCTTAAACATTGATTATGATGTATTAAAACCCTTGCATTAATCTTATTATTCTATGCTTAAACGGATTTTATTCTAAACAGTTCATATTCTTACTCTCATAACTTTACTGTAACAGCTTACAGTAGTGTTTAAATAAGTTTGGTATTGTTAGCTACCAGTCAGAGTTTTCTTCTCAAAGTCACAGTTACAGTTAACTGTCACCTTAAGTTACTGTTGCAACAAGTTCACAGTTACAAGGTTACAGTCGAAGACTAATACAAGCTTACAGTTACGAGTCTACTGCTATCTATTGTCAAAGCTCACAGATGAAGGTCACAGTTACAAGACTTCTGTTCAAAGTTTTCTCTGCTCAAGTTCACAGTCGAACAAGTCTACAGTTGGAACAAGTTCACAGTCGAACAAGTCTACAGTTGGAACAAGTTCACAGTCGAACAAGGCTACAGTCATAAGCCTACAGTCAAGGTTACAGTTAGACAGCTTCTGTCGACTAAGTCTACTGATGATCGAAGTCCACAGTTGACAAAGGATACAGTTCTACAAATTTGATGTTACAAGTCTACAGTTAAAGAGGCTACAGTTACATGGAGTAAAAGCTACCATTGCAAGCCTACAGACAGCAAGCCTTTGTTGAAGTCAGCAGTCAGAAGGAAGTCCACAGTTGGAAGACCACAGTTGGAAGACCACAGTTGAAGTCCACAGTGACATACAGTCTCGACCAGTCTATTATTATTATTATATTTCTACTTTTTTCTTTACCAATTTGATTAATACTAATCTAACGGTCATGTCTAGACAAATGAATACATCTAACATTATTTATTGATATTTGCAGACATATCAAGAAATAATACAATGTACGAGGAAGATTGCACGTGCAACTCCAGACTATTTATCTTGTCGGCCTCGGGTGAACAAAAAGGAATATATGGAGGAGTATAAAAAGAAGAGAGAAGCATTCAAGGCAATCAATGGATGAATGAAACAGTTACACAGAGTCTAACATCTACAACTGAGAAAGAGATATGCATATACACGAAAAGGAAGAACTCTCGAGCATTCATTCTGAAGAACAAAGGAGTCTCAAGTGAACCGACTGAAAGAACCGTCTTCTAAAAGCCATACTGTGAAGCACTCAAACTCAAAGAAGCTGATCACTTGAATATCTGGAAGTCTGGAAATCGCGACACTCTATTTTAGTGTCAACTTACAGAAAAAGGACCAAAGCTTCAAGTCACTCATTCCTACGAGTCCAGAGCTGCACTGAAAATCTCTAGAGCCATTTCTAAACTCTACATCTCTGCTCTGTGATTTATTTATTCTACATTTTGAGCAGTGTGTGTTATCTGCTGTATTAAACACACACACTGACTCCTGTACTTTCACTGGAGGATCTGTAAATCCTCAGCAAATCTTTTTGCACCCCATTTCCCACTGTGGATAGTGGTAGAGGTCTTGTGACCTGGACAGCTTGCTGCTGTTGTTTGTTTTCCCACGAAGAACTGTGGTAGAGGTCTTGTGACCTGGACACTGTGTTCACTATTGTTAACCCCGATCCAGGGTGTGGATCATTTTATATAAACTTTTGAGAGGACTAAGTCTCGGCTTGAGACTGAACCTCTTGGTTAATTCTCTGTGTTTGAAGTTTTACTCTATATCCATACTATACATATTTTATTTCATATTCCGCTGCTATTACTTTGAAATATAATCTATCTTCAAAGCTACTTTGATAATTAAATTCGCAAGTGTTTATATTTGTTATAAATCAGTAAGTTAGTTTCAAAAGTTAATTTAATCATAAGATTAAGTTAACTGAGAATTAATCAATCTTTGAGAAACTAATTGAACCTTTATAATCTATATAAATTCACTACAGTTTAATTTGTTTTTGAAATTGGGGGATTTTAATAGAAATTGTTTTTAACAGAAATTTTAATTGGGACTCAATTCACCCCCCCTCTTGAGTGTCCACTCCGACCAACATTTGGTATCAGAGGTTGTGTTTATCTCTGTTATACTTGCTCAAAGTTTTATTTTAACTCTCTGTTTTTAAACTGTGATTGTAGTTTTATCTAAAAGATCTTAAATTTCTGTTAGTTCTAAATTTTATCTCTTTAAAACATTTTCTAGAATTTCCTTATGGATAATAGACTAGAAGGTGCTGCTACTAACAGGCCACCCTTCTTTAATGGTGTGAATTATGCCCAATGGAAGCTCAAAATGAAAATTCATTTGGAAAGTATGGGTTTTGATATTTGGACTGCTATAGAGTCTCAATACAAGATTCCAGAAACTGAAAGAATAACTTGGGATGAACCTACTAAGGTAGCTTACAATAATAATTGTAAGGTTGTGAATGCTCTCTACTGTGCTCTAGGAGATGAGGAATTCAATAGAATTTCTGCATGTAAAACTGCTTTTGAAATCTGGGACACCTTAGCTGTTTCTCATGAAGGAACAACTAATGTCAAGGAAATGCGGTTAAACACTTATACTATCAAATATGATAACTTTAAGATGAAAGATGATGAACCTATTTCTGATATGTATCTCAGGTTTAATGAGATAGTCAACACAATGAGCTCACTCGGAAAGATTGTTCCAGCAAAGGAGCAAATCATGAGATTATTGAGATGTCTGCCTGACAGATGGAGAGGCACATCCGTTTCAATTAGAGAATCATGTGATATTGGAACTTTGCATGTCAAGGAGTTAATTGGTAAGCTGATGATGTACGAAGGAGAGCTAAAGGTGAATAAAGAGGAAGATGAGGAACCAAAACGAAAATCTGTAGCTTTTAAGTCTACTGTATCAAAGAGCAAAGACAAGGAGAAGGTGCATATACCAACTGAAAGCCCATCTAGTGAAGACTTAGATTCTGACAGTGATGCCGAGATGGCACAAATAGCAAGGAGATTCAAGAAGTTCTATAGGAAGAATAAGTTCTTCAGAAAACCAAACTACAAGGGTAAGTATGATAGACAAGGTAAGTGGAAGAAATATTGGAAGAAAACTGATAAAGAAGAAGACATAGTTTGCTATGAATGTAAAAGGAAAGGACACATCAAAGCTGACTGTCCTAAGTTAAAATTCAAGAAGAAATATGAGTACAAGGACAAGAATTATAAGAAAGCTATGAAGGCCACCTGGAGTGCTTCAGAAGACAGCACAAGTGAATCAGAATCCAGTGATTCTGAAAGAAATCGTGCTAATATGTGTTTCATGACAAACACATCTGAGGTAACCTTAGACACTCCCACTTTAAACTCTTATTATTCTGAAGGTGAAGCAGAATCTGGTTCTGATTCTGAAAATATGTCTAAAGATGAATTGACTGAATACTGTAATATGCTGGAAGAAACGTGTAATGAACTAAAGGATAAATATAAGTCTTTAAAGAAACAGCATGCTCTTACTGCAAGTGTCAAGTCTGCACTTGATGTAGAAAAAGAGAAAAATGTTCAATTATTAAAGGAGAATACAGAACTGAAACTATCTAATGAACAACTTAGAAAGGACTTAGAAACATTCACAAATGGAAAAGATACTCTAACCCAACTGCTAGGAAAGCAAGTTGCACCTAAGTATGCTACTGGCTTGGGATACCAACCTGGACAAAGACAGTTTACTAAAACCCGATTTATTTCCAAGTCTGGAAAAAATCCTGCTAGTTCCAGTTTTGAAAATTCGTATGCCTCAACTGGTTATTTAAATAGTTTTCGATCAAGTAAAGTATATCTCTCTAAATCTATTGCATCTATTAATTGTATGGGACCCATAAAACAAATCTGGGTACCTAAATCCTTGATTGCTAACATATCTGGACCCAAGAAAATCTGGGTACCAAAGTCATTTCCTGTCTAATCTGTTTTGTAGGAAATCTGTTTGAAAAGCAATTACAAGAAGGTATGGTACTTAGACAGTGGATGTTCAAGACACATGTCTGGGGACTATTCGTGCTTCAAAAGCTTAATAAAGGTTGATGGAGGATATGTCACGTTTGGTGATAACTCAAAAGGAAAAATCATCGGTTTAGGCCAGATTGGTAACACTGACTCAGTATTAATTTCCAAAGTTTTATTTGTTGATGGACTTAAGTACAACCTGCTTAGCATTTCTCAATTGTGTGATGATGGTTTTAATGTCAAGTTTGAAAACAATTCTTGTGATGTTTATAATTCCAAAAATGCTTTAATATTTTCTGCCTTAAGAAATGAAAATGTTTATGCTGTTGACTTAAACACTTTAGCTAAACATAATGTTACTTGCTTAAATGCTTTTCATAAAGAGTCTTGGCTGTGGCATAGGAGATTAGGACACTGCAACATTCACTCACTTAGAAAACTCTCTAAGAAACACCTAGTTAGAGACCTACCTAAGCTTGAATTCCTAAATTACAAAGTGTGTAATCCCTGTCAAAAGGGAAAACAACACAAAGTTTCTTTTAAACCAAAGAAAGAAGTTTCAACTTCTCAACCACTTGAACTGGTTCACATGGATTTGTTTGGACCATCAAGAATTTCAAGTCTAAATGGGAAGCACTATGTTTATGTTCTTGTAGATGACTTTTCTAGATATACTTGGGTATACTTTCTAGCTCACAAAAGTGAAGCCTGCTCTTCCTTTGTTAAATACTCTAAGTCTGTAGAAAATCTTAGTGGACTTAAGATTAAGACCTTGAGGAGTGATCATGGCCGTGAGTTTGAGAATCAAGAATTTGAATCTTACTGCTCACACAATGGCTATCCTCACAATTTTTCTGCTCCTAGGACACCTCAACAGAATGGTGTAGTGGAAAGAAGAAACCGAACCCTGCAAGAAATTGCAAGGACTATGCTTAATGAATATGACCTGCCTGTTTACTTTTGGGCTGAAGCTGTAAATACAGCCTGCTATGTTATTAATAGAGTCTTGATTAGACCGGTTCTTAAGAAAACCCCTTATGAGTTGTGGAATAATAGGAAGACTAAGGTTAATTACTTTAGAGTTTTTGGTTGCAAAGTCTTTATTCTGAATACTAAAGATAATCTTGATAAATTTGCTCCAAAAAGTGATGAAGGAATTTTCCTGGGTTACTCTATGTCTAGTAAGGCCTATAGAGTGTTCAATAAGAAAACCAAATGTGTGGAAGAATCTGTTCACATCAAGTTTGATGAGACTGATCCACATGAGTCTAAAACTTCTCTTGAAGATGTTGAAGAAGACTTATCTGTTCTGGACCTAAATGACAAATCTAAAGAACCTGTAATAAAAACATCCAGTTCTGGACTTTTTCCAGAATCTTCCTCTGTGGAACCCGAACATATAAATGAACCTGAAATCTCTAGTTCAACCTTTCCCAAACCAACTAGGATTCTAAAGAATCATCCTTTAGATGCTGTTGTTGGTAATCTTGATAAAGGAACACAAACTAGAGCTTCTCTAAGAAATCAGGTTGAACATCAAGCTTTTCTTTCACAGCTTGAACCCAAAAATGTCAATGATGCTATCAGTGATGAATTCTGGGTAATGGCTATGCAAGAAGAACTAAATCAGTTTGAAAGAAACAAAGTTTGGGAATTAGTGGAAAGACCTAAAGACACTCTTACCATAGGCACTAAATGGGTGTTTAGAAACAAAGTTGATGAGTTTGGTAACATAATCAGAAACAAAGCTAGGCTAGTTGCACAAGGGTATAGTCAGGAAGAAGGAATAGACTATGAGGAAACCTTTGCACCCGTGGCTAGACTAGAGGCCATTAGGATATTACTTTCTTGTGCTGCTCATCTGAATTTCAAACTATATCAAATGGATGTTAAAAGTGCTTTTCTAAATGGATATATAATTGAGGATGTATTTGTGGAACAACCTCCTGGTTTTACAAATCCCCATTTTTCTAATCATGTTTTTAAACTATCTAAAGCTTTATATGGTTTAAAGCAAGCTCCAAGAGCTTGGTATGATAGGCTCATCTCTTTTCTTATTTCGAAAGGATTTACTAAAGGGATAGCTGATCCTACTCTTTTTATTAAATGGATTTCTAAAGATGTCTTAATAGTACAAATCTATGTGGATGATATTATTTTTGGATCTTCTAAAAATTCTTTATGTGTTGATTTTTCAAAAATAATGCAAAATGAGTTTGAAATGAGTTTAATGGGAGAACTCAAATTTTTCCTTGGATTTCAGATCTTTCAAAATAAAAATGGTATTATTTTGAACCAAAGTAAATATATTAAAGATCTTCTAAAACGTTTTTCTTTGGATGGCACCAAAGGCAGTGACACACCTATGAGCACCACTTGCAAGTTGGACAGTGATGAAACTGGTGAACCAGTGGATCAAACCAATTACAGAGGTATGATAGGTAGTCTACTGTACCTTACTGCCAGTAGACCTGACATCATGTTCAGTGTATGCATGTGTGCTCGGTTTCAAGCCAATCCAAAAGAGTCTCATTTGACTGCTGTTAAAAGGATTTTCAAATATCTAAAACATACTCCCAATTTGGGATTATTTTATCCAAAAGGACAATCATTTGAGTTATTAAGTTATTCTGATGCTGATTTTGCTGGCTGCAAGTTAGATAGAAAGAGCACCTCTGGAACATGTCACATTTTAGGCAAGTCACTAGTATCTTGGTGTAGTAAGAAGCAGAATTCTGTTGCATTGTCTACTGCCGAAGCTGAGTATATAGCTGCTGGTAGCTATTGTGCACAAATCTTGTGGATGAAACACACTTTACTAGACTATGGATATCAATTCAAACATGTCTCTATAAGGTGTGACAATACAAGTGCTATTAACATTTCTAAAAATCCAGTATCTCATGCTAGGACAAAACATATTGATGTGAGACATCACTTTCTGAGGGATCATTATCAAAAAGGTGATATCACTCTTGAGTTCATTGGCACTGAACATCAGTTAGCTGATATTTTTACAAAGCCTTTGAATTCTGAGAGATTAAGTTACATCAAACATGAGTTAGGTATGATTAACTATAGCACAGTTGAAACCTCACAATTGAAACCTCACAGTTGAGACCTCACAGTTGAAACCTCACAGTTGAGACCTCACAGTTGAAACCTCACAGTTGAGACCTCACAGTTGAAACCTCACAGTTGAAACCTCACAGTTGAAACCTCACAGTTGAAACCTCACAGTTGAAACCTCACAGTTAGACCTCACCGGTGTACCTCACTGTTACATCTCTCTGTAGGCTGTTTCGCTGTTTAATCTTATTTTATTTTTTCGGGAATTCCAACCGTTTCTTTTCTTTATAATTTTATTTCTAAATCCCTAAATGATAAAATTGAGAACATCGAACATATCTCAATCCACTCATCTCGACCCTTGCTCTCTCAAGTCCTAAACCCTAAACCTTCAACCGAACCTCGAAACCTCATTCAGTTCCAATGGCCAGAACAAAGCGACCCCCGACTGTCAACGAAGATGCACCAATGCCAAAGAGGACTCAAGTCGAATCCAGTGGCACCGGGAACGCCTCGATAAGACCTGTTAATCCACATCTGACTAAGAGAGAAATAGTTGCTGAGAAGGAGCTAAGTGAAGAGTGGATTTTATCGAGCAGATCATTAGTGCTGGCAGTGCTTAATGAGCAAGGATGGACCGAATGCTTCGCAAACAATAATGGACCGTACTACCCGAAGCTGGTGAAGGAATTCTATGAATATCTACAGTTCGAGGAAGAGGATGATCAGCATAGACTGGTATCCAGAGTAAACGGTAATGAAGTCAGTTTTTCATCAGTTGAATGGGCTGCATGTTTAAGAGTTCCTCATGAGGGTATTTACAACTACTATTCTGGAGCGGCTCCTCCAAATAGTAGAATCTTTGATCATGAGATGGCTCTGGAAGAATTGATAGGAAATGGCACAGTAAGAAAGATTATTGCTGCTGAAATGTGTGGAGAGGACAGGCTTCTGTTTAAGTTTATTCAGCATGTACTGAGTCCTAGAAGAGGAGATTTTGCAACTCTGAAGCACCAGGATATTTACTTGATGTACTTATTAAAACATGGAAGGAAGGTCAACCTTTGTAGGTTGCTGATGGCTCAGATGGAGGACATGATAAAGGCAAGCTCAAAATCAAGTGCCTTGTTTCATGCTAAACTCATTTCGGTTATGTTGAAAGTGAAAGGTGCAGCTGGAAGTCAGGAAGAGTTGATAGTGGCAAAGAACAGTGTATGTATCTCGAAAGTAATCTGCAAATTCATGAAGATCAGTTGGAATCCCTGGAAGAAATCATGGGTGAATGATGAGGAGAGAATCTATGAGAATTTTAGCCCTTCTACTCATCCCTCTAGACCGAGAGATAGGAGAGATCCAGGCTTAAAGCCTGATGAGCCTGAACCTGTATACTCAGATGATGAACAGACTGCAGTAGTTGGTGACTCTGCAAGAGAGAACACCCCAATTGATGAAGGGAGTGATCCTGATACTACTCACAGTCCTGTCAGGACAGTGATGTTTGGAGCAGCAAGCCCTCCAAAGGAACTACCTAGTAGAGAACCTGTTCTAAGAGACAGTGAGACTGAGTCTACAGAAGAAGAAGAAGAAGAATCTCAATATTTTGTCAAGGACACCTCTGATGAGGATGATACAGTCGAAGCAGAAGAGGCTGGAGCTTTAAATGAAAATCAAGAAACTATTGCAGAAGAACTTAGTATGAGCCCTCTGATAGGGTATACAGACAAGTCAGTGTCTGACCAGGAAGCAGGAGTGGTCTCTACTACTGTTGTCATGGAAGTGGTTGATGACCCAACAGAGAAGGAGGCTAACCTCACTGCTAAACCTACAGAGGAAGCAAGTATGGAACCTGCTAGAGCTACAGAAGAGAACTTAGAGTTACCCAGAGTTGAGCAGATAGTAGAAAGTGTTCAGGAAGGACCTCCAAGTGAGGGGGAGCGTGTTGGTTCAGTCTCTGTACTGTTTGATATAGAAGGATGGACCTCAGATCCAGGATACATGGTGTTAGGACTCAATTATGAGGATTCAGATGAGGAAAACCTACCACCAAGAAATCCAGTTATCCTACCTAACAGCTCTCCAGTGTTAGAAACTGAAAGATTGGACACCAAGGAAGACCTTGAATCCTTAAAGAATGAAATTAAGGAGACCATCAGACAGTCTGTTGCTGAATTGAAAACCAGTCTTTTTGATGAGCTGAAAAATGTAGAACAATCCTTAGAATTATCTCTAGGATGTGTTGTGGGAAGTCCAATCAAAGAAGTGATGGATGAAATGAAAGTGTGCCACACCCAAATTGAAAGCTGGACTGGAGCAGTAGTGGCCCTCAGACAATCAGTTGCTTCTTTAACTGCCCTGAGCAGTTCTCAGGCACAAGTGGCTAGTGAGATTCGATACATCAAAGAAGTGGTCAAGCAGTTTGTGGAAGTATTTGAGGGTTTCAAGAAATCAGTAAAAGAACACTTTAGCAATCAGGATGCTGTCATTCAGAAAGTGATTGGAAATCTGACTCAGTCTTTCAAGGAGACAGTGGCATTCTCAGTCAAGTCCCTTCCTTCATCTAGCTCTCCTGTGGACCTTGAGCAGTTTAGAAGCCTGCTCAGAGAAGAGCTTACTCAGGCCCATGAAAATGACACATCAGACCTACAGATCCTTGCTACTACAAGAGAAGTCAGTGGCTTTGTTTGTGAGCACCTGCAGGCTGCTACTGCTTCTCAGGAGGCCATCAAAAGTAAAGTGGATTATTACTTTGATCGGATTTTCACCAAGCATCAGTTGAACAATCACTTCAAGCTCATGCTAGAAACTATGAAGCTGCCTCCTGTAACTCAAGCCTTCAAAGAACAAGTTAGCAAGCTACGAGAGTTGACCCCGGCTTTGGATAAATTCTTGGAAAACAAAGATGACTTCTTATATGCCATGGACAGAGGAGGAAACATCATAATGGATTTCAGGAATCTGCTCCTACCTTTTCTTCATGTGGACTGCACACCTGTTATAGTTCCTCCTGCCCTACCTGTCTCTAACCCCAGTGGTTCTTCCATAATGTCTCCTGCTGATGCCCTCAGAAGCCTTAGACCACTGATCCCTCGGCAAGCTACTCACTACAGGCCTTCAGGAGCCTCTGTTGCTGCCCCTCCAGACATTCCTGCTGCCATTCCTCAGCCTGTTGATCTTTCACCTACTGCTCCATCTTCTTCCTCCAAAGGAAAAGATCCCTTACCTACAGATGAAGAGGATTGAGTCTGTTTATGTTTTTTTGATAGGGATCATGTATTCACGTTTTGGGTCATGTAACGTACTCCTTATTAATACAATGTTTATTTTCTCTCACTCTGTCTTTCTTTTTGTTAATCACAAAGGGGGAGAAATAAGAAGCAATAAATAGGGAGAAATAGGGAAAACTCGGTGGAGAAATGAATCTATACAAAGAGGGAGAAATCCTTGAGGATTATACCTAATTTTTGTGCTCATATTGCTAATACTGTGTTTTGCACACTTCTCTCTGATACATCTATGTTTCATTCCATACTGACATAATTTGTGATTATCAAAAAGCGGGAGATTGTTGGAATCACCTGTTTTGATAATCCCAAATCATGCTTAAACATTGATTATGATGTATTAAAACCCTTGCATTAATCTTATTATTCTATGCTTAAACGTATTTTATTCTAAACAGTTCATATTCTTACTCTCATAACTTTACTGTAACAGCTTACAGTAGTGTTTACATAAGTTTGGTATTGTTAGCTACCAGTCAGAGTTTTCTTCTCAAAGTCACAGTTACAGTTAACTGTCACCTTAAGTTACTGTTGCAATAAGTTCACAGTTACAAGGTTACAGTCGAAGACTAATACAAGCTTACAGTTACGAGTCTACTGCTATCTATTGTCAAAGCTCACAGACGAAGGTCACAGTTACAAGACTTCTGTTCAAAGTTTTCTCTGCTCAAGTTCACAGTCGAACAAGTCTACAGTTGGAACAAGTTCACAGTCGAACAAGTCTACAGTTGGAACAAGTTCACAGTCGAACAAGCCTACAGTCATAAGCCTACAGTCAAGGTTACAGTTAGACAGCTTCTGTCGACTATGTCTACTGATGATCGAAGTCCACAGTTGACAAAGGATACAGTTCTACAAATTTGATGTTACAAGTCTACAGTTAAAGAGGCTACAGTTACATGGAGTAAAAGCTACCATTGCAAGCCTACAGACAGCAAGCCTTTGTTGAAGTCAGCAGTCAGAAGGAAGTCCACAGTTGGAAGACCACAGTTGGAAGACCACAGTTGAAGTCCACAATGACATACAGTCTCGACCAGTCTATTATTATTATTATATTTCTACTTTTTTCTTTACCAATTTGATTAATACTAATCTAACGGTCATGTCTAGACAAATGAATACATCTAACATTATTTATTGATATTTGCAGACATATCAAGAAATAATACAATGTACGAGGAAGATTGCACGTGCAACTCCAGACTATTTATCTTGTCGGCCTCGGGTGAACAAAAAGGAATATATGGAGGAGTGTAAAAAGAAGAGAGAAGCATTCAAGGCAATCAATGGATGAATGAAACAGTTACACAGAGTCTAACATCTACAACTGAGAAAGAGATACGCATATACACGAAAAGGAAGAACTCTCGAGCATTCATTCTGAAGAACAAAGGAGTCTCAAGTGAACCGACTGAAAGAACCGTCTTCTAAAAGCCATACTGTGAAGCACTCAAACTCAAAGAAGCTGATCACTTGAATATCTGGAAGTCTGGAAATCGCGACACTCTGTTTTAGTGTCAACTTACAGAAAAAGGACCAAAGCTTCAAGTCACTCATTCCTACGAGTCCAGAGTTGCACTGAAAATCTCTAGAGCCATTTCTAAACTCTACATCTCTGCTCTGTGATTTATTTATTCTACATTTTGAGCAGTGTGTGTTATCTTCTGTATTAAACACACACACTAACTCCTGTACTTTCACTGGAGGATCTGTAAATCCTCAGCAAATCTTTTTTCACCCCATTTCCCGCTGTGGATAGTGGTAGAGGTCTTGTGACCTGGACAGCTTGCTGCTGTTGTTTGTTTTCCCACGAAGAACTGTGGTAGAGGTCTTGTGACCTGGAAAGTGTGTTCACTGTTGTTAACCCCGATCCAGGGTGTGGATCATTTTATATAAACTTTTGAGAGGACTAAGTCTCGGCTTGAGACTGAACCTCTTGGTTAATTCTCTGTGTTTCAAGTTTTACTCTATAT
Organism: Viscum album; assembly: GCA_963277665.1. Lineage (NCBI taxonomy): Eukaryota > Viridiplantae > Streptophyta > Magnoliopsida > Santalales > Viscaceae > Viscum > Viscum album. Next base: position 1,115,997,852 of record OY728129.1, read on the forward strand.
CCATACTATACATATTTTATTTCATATTCCGCTGCTATTACTTTGAAATATAATCTATCTTCAAAGCTACATTGATAATTAAATTCTCAAGTGTTTATATTTGTTATAAATCAGTAAGTTAGTTTCAAAAGTTAATTTAATCATAAGATTAAGTTAACTGAGAATTAATCAATCTTTGAGAAACTAATTGAACCTTTATAATCTATATAAATTCACTACAGTTTAATTTGTTTTTGAAATTGGGGGATTTTAATAGAAATTGTTTTTAACAGAAATTTTAATTGGGACTCAATTCACCCCCCCTCTTGAGTGTCCACTCCGACCAACAACCTTATTCTTTAAAAACACTTTGAACCATCATCATGAAAAATATAAAACCTTTTTCAAACCATTATCTTTGAAAATATGTTGAAAATTTAACAAAAAATAATTGAAATCATTTTTAAATAAATTTTCATTAAAACTTATAAAATCATATTGAAAACATTTGAAACACATTATTGAACATTAATTTTTTTCGAAACCCCTTTTTCATTAAAAACCTATTTTAAAATAAAAACATATTCTAGAATATTAGGAATAAATATTCTTAAAACAATTACCTCTAAAACATATATATGTACCACCATGGAAATAATAGTCATGACAATGGGTCATTCAATTCATTTCTAACATTCCCTTATTCACAATAAATATTTAGAAAAGATCCTTGATCCGAAAAATGAAAAGAAGATTACTTTTAAAACGATTTTTTAAAAGTAAATTCATTTGTAAAAATTTACATTCATCATCATAGGATAATGGTAAGACATTTTTGAAATCATTTAAATGAAAAACGTTTTGGAATGTACATATATTTCAGAGCGAAAGGATAAAAAAAGTCATTTTTAAAAAAAATTATTTATTTAATTATCTTAAGTACCAAAGTGTTGGAAAATTGAATAGTTATTTGTAGATAACATGAATACAAATAGAATAAGAATATTATTTAGAGTTATTGAGATATGAATCTAAATATTTCATTAATTAAAGTAGAATCTTAAATAATGTTGATAAACAATGAGATTGTAGAAATATAATGTTACCACTTTGGTAACATTGAATCATGATTCAATTGAAAAAGAAACATTAAATTAATATTAAAATATAATGAAATTAATTTTAAAAAATTTAATATGTATTATATATACCTCATAGAAAAATATTTATTCATACCATGGAAAGAGTCTTATAGAAGGAAAATTGACACAAAACTACTTTATCAATTTGGTATCATTTGAAACATAAAACTCATAAAAGAATGATAATAAAATGGTTTTATTAATAAAATAAAAAATAAATATAATAGTCATATAATAAATCCATGATATATATACATATTAGATAATAAAAAATGAGTGGTTAATAAGACATGTTTCTCATGGAAACAAAAAGTGAGATGCAATTCCCTTAACTTAAGTCATAAATTTAATTTTACACATTAAAACCTCCTATATGATAAATATAAGTATATTATAAATATAAAAATATAAAATATTATTAATATAATACAATATAATATTCATTTATTACTTTATATTACACATTTATAAATAAATCTATGTTAAATTAATGTTTTGAGTAATAACTGCTCTGTTTATTTTTCGTGTTTTGACTTGTTATTATTAATCCTGTTACATATATAATGATTTAATTATGTAAAGAAATTAAAAAATTATTTATATATAAAATATATTCAGTCTAAAAAAAATTATAAATCAATAAAAGATATAAAAATTAAACAAAATAAAATTTTCATGGATACGGTAGGTCGTACGCACGAATGAACAATGATTCCATTTTATTATCATATTAAATGGAATAAATTAAATGAACTATATATATACATAATGTAATTAGTATTGAATTATTATTTCAATTATATCATATATTAATAATAATCCCATCCTTAATACATTCCATGTATATTTTGAATGAATGACATCATTTTGAGGAGGCGATAGTCCACACATCCACAAATGAAGATATCACCTTTAACAAAATTGAAATCATGATTTTAGAAGTTATTTAATAACTATAGAAGTATAAATAAATCATAAATATAATATTCATATATCTTATAAAAAAATTCCATCTAAATTCCCAACCCTTAGTTTTGTTATAGGTAAAGGGAACTACATCGTATTGTGAGGTGTTAGTTCATCGTACCGAAAATGGCATTTCCATTACCCATTATATGGAAGTGAATGTATGTGTAGGTATAACCCATAGAATAAAAACATATTAGTATATTGGGGATACTACAATTATTATATATTTATTTAATATGAATAATATATTTTATGTAGAAAAAATTTAAATAATTGATCTTGAGGAAGGATGTAACATATCTGTTGTGTAACTTCTTTTTTTTTGAAAAAAGGGATTCCTTGCTTGGATTTCTACCAAAAGGGAGTATTAAAGGATGAAGGTAGGTATTTTGGAATATTATTTGAGAATATTTTGGGTGATACAATGAGATTTAGATGTGGGAAGAAATGGTAGTGTGAGAGCATTTTTATAGTGGGGGAGGAGTGGAATTATTTTAAATTTTTGGAAGGGAATTCCACCCTCATTTTTACTATGAAAAGTGGTAAAAATAATGAAAAACATTATATAAAAGGGATTATAGGGTAGAATTATTCCAATAAAAAAGATTTTGGACATGTTTATATGTTTTTCTAGGTATTCTGATTATGGTTTGGTCCTTTATTATGATAATTTCTTCCATAGTCGATGTAATCGATTTTAATTACTTTCACTAATATTTTTTTAAAAAAAAATTGTTTAACTTATTAGGAATTATAAATTACTGTGATTATAGATACGGAATACATTTTTAAAATTCCAATCATAGATTTGGTGTAAATTAATTTAATTTTAACCCTATATATGGGAGGACAAAGTAGGGTTTTAAAGTAAAAATGATCAAATGTTTGATTAGTTTTTATATAAAATTTCAAAGTTAAATTTATTAAAATTACCAAAATTGGATTAATTTAAGTATATTTTAACCAATTATAATTTAAAATCAATGATTAATCTAATTAAACCTTATAAATCAATTAAACACAAATAAATTTTGAAATAATATTGAGTATTTTTCACTATTCCTCATAAAATTATGCTTCAATTAAAAACACAAAACATTCACGCTAACCCAAATTTGATTCTTTTAATTAAAAAAATGAATTTTATTTTGAAATAATAAAAATTAAAAGTTTAAAAACATATATTTAAAATAGGTTCACCCCTAAAAGGCAGTAATAATTCTTTTATAAAAATATATATTTTTATGTTCAAATTGGGTTTGTTCATATCTTATGCCTATAAAATATTTTAACTGAATGTTAAAAATATTTTATTGAATATATAAAATATATATTTTCATTAATATAATTCACCATTAGTAATTAATTTTATTTATTAGGATAAAATTACTTTGTGAGAATAAAATTAGTATTATAAAAACATTCCCATTATTTTCAATTGATTCTTTTATTCATTTCTACTTTATTGGTAACCAATGAATTTGAAAATTAATTTTTATATGTTATTTAATCCTATTCATAAAATCAAAATTAATGGATAGGTTATATCTTATTATATTAATTTATAATATTTTTAATAATATATTATTGTTCTGTAAAACTCGGTCTTGCGTGTTACACATACTGTTGAGGAAATTCAGTCTTGGATGTAATGAAAAATGACATCTGTATTCCATGCTGATCAAGATAAAATTAATGTTTCATTTAGTTCATAATTAACTATTATTTTTGTATAATACTAGCCAAATTTTTTGTTTTAATATAAGAAAACTATTTTTTCAGTGTTGCATGAAATGTAAAATATCAAAAAGATTAAATTAATTCAATTGCTTTAAAAAAATCAGGGTCTTACATCAGTAGACATTTGTTTTAACTGGGATAGTAAGGTATAATTCACTAAAAGTTTACTGCACAACTTATAGTTCTAATTACTTCATCTATTATCCCTATAATAGATTATAAATGATGGTTCTTATGGGTTCTATGCTTTCTTGACATCCGAATTTCAGGTTCGTTGGCATCAAAAAATTTAGTATTTTTTATGGAAAATAAATTTAAAAATATTCATCCATTAATTTATAAAAAATAGGATCACATCTCATATTTTCAAAATAATAACTTAATTCATCAATTTGAATTGTTTTTTTAACACAAGTTTCACATTAATCAAATTTCACATGATTTGATTCTACTCTAATCATTGAACATTTATTGAAAACTCCATATAATTTTTAATTAGTAAAATATCCTACGAAGATTCCTTCATAAAAATTTAGATATAAATTTATAATATTATCCTTGGTGTTTAGAATATAATCCATATATAAAAAAACATTAATATATCCAAATTTTAGATTTATGATATCCGATAGGATTTGTTGTATTTTATTTTAAATACTTATAATTAGAACTCTATTTATGATATAGCATGTTGTATTCATGGCTTAAACCCAAAAAAAGAGTAGGTAGGATATACTCAGATAACATAGTTCGATAAACATCCTACAAAGTAATATTGATCTCGTAAACAAAACCATTATGTTGAGGTTTCCTCAAGGATGAAATTCTTTATTCATTCATTTTTTAAAATAATTTGACTCACACTATTAAATTTCAAATTATACTACATGTTTACATCATGAATATATAATTTGGTAATAGTTATTTTTTAAAATAGATTGAAAAAACATATAAAAATAGAAAAAAGTCACTTTTAACACTTAAAAAGATAACCCAGGTATATCTTGAGAAATCATTGACTAAAAAATAAAAAAAATCAGGATTTAAATGCTATAAGGACCAAAAAATCATATGAATATGTTATTGGTTTCTAGATGTAGAGACTTATTTTATTGGTTTAAAATATTACTTTTGTTACTTATCAATTTTTCAAGAATAAAATAGAGACTATTAATTAAAATTAAGTTGAGGTAAATTTAAATCTTAATCTGTTTTGGAAAACATCCTAAAATAATTAGAAAAACAATGTACCCATATTCAATACCATATCCATGAATCATTTTTTTAGTTAATAATTTCTATGTTTTCCATTAAATGAACTAATATCTATTGTATAAACATTCTCCATTTTTGGTGCCTAGAAATTAATAATTTTGTCCTTGAACCCACATAATCATGAATTGAAAAATCAACAAAATAACCTTTATATAAAAGGTTAGTGATACATAGAATATTGTACATCAAATGTTCCTCAAAAAAGAAATAATGATGAGGAAAAAGTTTAGATTTCCAAAAAACAAAACACATAATTATTTCTTTATCATTGTCCCCAAAAGGGACATGACCTCCATGTATTTTTTATAAGGAGTAAAAAATTTAGAAATCTATACTCATAAAACTAGACAATACCCTATCCATATACCATCTATCATTTTATCTTGTATTATCATACATGAAAAGACAAATTACACAAGAAATTGTTATGGTACCCATATTTGGTTCAGTACAACAAGCATAGACACTAAGGATTTATGAATCCAAATATTTTTTGGTCAAAACATTTAGCACTGAACATAAAAAATCATATCTTGTCAATCCAATTTTTTAAACTCCATATAACTATAGGTTTCTCAAAATGAGGTTATTTTTATAGTTTCTTATCTGACCAAAATGATTATGTAGTTGTTGAAAAATTATAGATTTTTTAATTTGGAAAAAAGTAGTTTTTCTAGAACATTGTTTTTTCACAATGATCTCCTATTACAAATATATTTTTATGAGTCTTGTTGTTTCCAACAATATGATTTAAATAATTTTCATCTTTGGTAAATACAATAGTAACATATTAAAATTATGAAACTTATTTTTTTTAATTTCAATTTTATATTCATGTCCAATACAGTATTTAATATAGTATTCATGTTTGGTATGTAAAATATTAATTTATTTAGGTCATTATCTATTTTCCATTTATAATCACATAATAAGATTTTTTGAGAGTTGTATTTTTATTTTTTAAATATTTATAATTGGTTTATAACATTAATGAATATTCATTCAGTTCCTCAAATGAGAAATTTTCATTTATGTATTCATTTTCATTTCTAGAAGTATTGAAAAAATTCACTTCATTAGTATATTTAATAAAGCACATGTTTGCTTTCAGCTTAGAATTCTCAACATCTAGTTCTAGAAATGAAACAACACTAGTATCCCCAAAATCACTCCATGTTTCCATCATGAATTTATTATCATTCTTATTGTATCCAAATTTCATGAATTATATATTTTAAGATGTTTTATGATCTTTATGTTGTGGAACATAATGCTTGATGTTTCTAAGATTATTGAATTTATAACATCTTACTTCTTTAGATGTTTTTATATGACTTCTTATACTTGTTTAAAAGTTTCTTATAACAACTTATCTATTTATATAAAATCATTTATTTTATATATAAGTTTGAATGATCAATATTTAATAGAGAACTCCATGTCGAATTTTTATCAAATGACTCTATTATTTGAACTTATTTACACTTATTATCAACCTTTGATGTTGAGACTTCTAAAGTAGTGTTATCCTTATTATGTAACATATGTTCTCAAACATTAACTTCCATATCTATCTCATATATCATCAGATTACTGATATGTTTTTTATTTTTATGTTTTCAACCTCTAATGATTGTTTTATAGTAGCTAAAATAATACTCCACAATATTCATAGTATTCTGAAAATATTTAGAGCATGGACTCGTTTAGTAATGGGTGTCTCTAAAGAAACAAAAATATTTAAAATTTTATATGACTCATCTATTTAAAGTTGTGATATTATCTCTATCTATTATTCTAAAAGTGTCAAACATTATATTAGTATATTTATATTTGAAATCCTATATGTTATATGTTTCCTTATACATAACTGAAATTTTATTCCACATATCATGGGTTGTTTGACATTGAGAATCTATTTTGACCTCAACCAGTCCTAATCTATATATGATGACATTCACTGGTTTAGAATTCAAAACATTGATTTCTTATATATCTAAATCAAATTTTTATGGTTATGTATTTGTAATTTCATAAGGATTCATCGATTTGAGATAAACATTAATACCAAGGTTCATTAGATATATGATCATCAATGCCTTAACAAAACCATCATTATTGAAGTGCACTGTGTTGCATTTGTTGTCAATGAGGCATGAAGTTGTCTTGGAATGAATGGATGTCAAGGAGTCAAGATGTGAATGTCAAAGGATGTGATGGTGTTGGTGGTGAAGGAGAATGGCCATGGTACTAAGATGCATGTCACTTAGGAGATTCACTAAGTGGTATTGGAAATTGTGGTTGAAACATTCTCCATGTATATCTGACGATTGTTGAACTGGTCTTTAAGTTCTAAGAACTTGTATCCTGATGATACAAAGTCACAACATGATTAGAAGACCATGCATTGTAGTGACAATGCATGAGGAGTTGAAGAAGATCCATCCACAACTACTAAGTGGATGATGTGCATTAATGAAGTCCATGCACTATCACTTAGTGCATATGAATCAGAAGAAGATCCAATTGATCTCTGATTAGATCAATGAAGAATGTTGAAGAACATGTGTGATTCATGAGATTCAGTTGAAGAAGTCCCTCCTAAGTATTGAACACATATGGAAGAGGAGATGAAGAAGATTAAGAATAATCCGTTTGGAATTCCATTCCTAAGTGATGAATACATGTTGAGGATAATGGAGGAATTCTAATGAAGAAGAAGAAATAAAGAAGAAGAAGAATGGCTTGGGAGAAGATGAAGAGTTGTGGCATTTGGCATTTGAACTTGGTCACTTTGTTTTTACACAAAGGACTTGTTCTATACTTAAGCAAAAAATAAGCCACAAGGGCCAGCCAAGGCACCTTGAGGGTTCAACCCCAAGGCATGGGCACTAGGGCACCACGCCCGGGGGAACCCGTGGGGCGAGCCAGGGCGGCAGGGCGCACACCCAAGACACCGCATGGGCGCCTGGGGCACGCCCGGAGGAGCGCGGCAGGGGCGCATGAGCGCACCCGCGAGTGTCACAGTGTGCATAGTGGGCGCTAGTAGCGCGCCCGCGAGGAGCAGAGAGTGAGCGCAGAGCGCGCCCGCAGGGAGAACTCGGTGCGGGGCGGCACCGAGAGGGGAGAAGTTCAATTGCGGGGTTGAGGGAGCGCCAGGGTAATAAACCGCGCAAAAACCGCGAGAGGTTTCGATGTGGGACGCGGATTTTTCCCGCGGAAGAGATCCTGGCCGCTCATCCAATCACGCGGCTGATCACAGCCGCTCATCGCATCCTACGCGAGATCTCCTGATCGCGGCCGTCCGAGGATATTCAAACGCCTGATCCAACGGCCGTGGCTCTTCTTCCACCTCGAGCTCGAGCCGAGGACACCCCGAAGCCACCCGCGAGCCGCCGACGAACCAGAGGCCATCCGACGACCTATTTCAAGTTCCCGGCCACCATTGTCGAAGCCAAAGGCTCCATTGAGCTCGTCTAGACCTACTGAACAGATTCATGTATAAAAATATACATGCATGCAACGTATGGAAAATTTCGAAGAAGGCCGAAGCAAACCGAAGGTGCGAGGCCTTGTGTGGTTTATGGTTTGCATAGATTATCCTTAACCGAAGGCCGTGCATGCGTTCTAAGTTGCATGCACGTGGAGGAAAAATAAATAATAAAAAGAACCCGCGTGCACCGAAGAGAAAATGCAAAACTTTGGAAAGATTTTGAAGATCCGAAATCTTCGGTGATTCAAGATTTAACATGCGGATGATCAAAGGCATTCGTCTGCCTATATTAGGAGAGCTCGAGGCTCTCATTATGCTTGCTGAAACTCTGTTGAAGATCCGGAGTCCCGTGAGTGCACCTTGTGCCTCGCGAAGCCGAAGCCCCGCGCATACTTGCGCGGCTAAGTTCCTTTTGCGCACTCCTTGCGCGAAAGAGGTTGGAGAAGGACCCATGCGCGCCTTTCCCTTGCGCAGTAGGAAGACCCGTGGCCGCAACATCTTGCGCGCCCACGGTTGAAGCCCCGCGGTGTTGCACCTTGCACACCCGAGTGCTTGCGCGGCAGTAGCACCTGCGCGTCTGCGGCTAGTGCATCTTGCACGGCAGTGTTGAGGAAGATTGGCAGCACCCTTGCGCGGCACTTGCCACATTGAAGACTTGCGCGGCTAAGGCAGTGAGGTCGTGGCTTGCACCAAGACCCCTTGTGTGCCCTCCTTGATTGCTTACCATTCGGGCAGTGTGTGCACAAGAAGTGGGAGTCCGAGACCACACCATTGTGTGTGTGTGAGATAGTGAAGAAGTAAGCCGAGGCCAAGTGTATGCAAGTGGGTGAAGTGAAGACCACACATTTGTGTGTGTGTGAAAACTTGAAGAACCACCTACGGCCCAAGTGTGTGCAAGAATAGAGGAGTAGGCCAAGATCAAGTGTGTGCAAAATGAAGAATTTTTGTGTGCTTAACAAGTGACAAGTGAAGGCCGAACCTAGTGTGTGCACTAAGAAGAGTGTATACACTTGGAGGAATAAGGACATCCACACTAAAGTATAACACACTTTTATGTGTGTGAACAAATTGAACAAAGTGTGTGAGTGAAGAAGGTGTGTGTGCTTAAGGAGAAATTACACTCTTTGAGTGTTTATCACACCAAGGAAGAGAATAAGATGAGTTCATGCTTGCATGCATGCACATGCACACGTGAACAAAGCCAAACCAGCTTGTGTGCATTTGAGTTGTCCAAGACTTGAAGATCTTGAAGAATTGAGAAGGCCATGCTATCAATGTATGAGGATGAAGAGCTGCCATGCACTCATTGCATACAGTTGAAGTGAACTGAGACTGGACCAGACCAAAGATAAAGATATCAGTTGTCTGAGCATTTAGTAGTTGAAGAGAGAAGCCAGGTCATCCTGAAGAAGGAGATAAAGCCTGAGCTAGATGAGAAGCCCTGATCAACCACAAGTGATCAGAAGAGAAGAGCAAGGCCAGCAGCCTTTATCCCAGGCTGCTTAAGTTACTTGAAGAAGCTTAAAGAGAAGAAGAGCTACTCGTGTGACTCGAGGAGCCAGGAGAAGACCTTGTGGGACTCAGGGAGAAGAAGTCTTCAGTGGGATTCTAGAGCAGGCCAGTGGGACTCTGGTAACACTGTGGGACGCAGTATAAAGACCCTCCTGTGGGACTCAGGAGAGATACAGTGGGACTCTGTATCGACCATTGTAATACTAACCGATTATAAAGGGAGAATCCATGCTGGGAGAGCATGGCAAGGATGTAGGCATTTGGTGCCGAACCTTGTAAATCCTTGTGTCCTGTGCCTTTTCATTACTGCATCATTCGGGAAAGGTTGAGAGATACAAGAAGATTGGATCGAGGCTTTAACCAGCCATAGAGGTTTAATTGATAAGAATCAATTAGTAAAAAGTTTTAAGGGATCACTGATTCACCCCCTCCCCCTCTCAGTGATTCACACTGATCTGGGCACTTCAATTGGTATCAAAGGGAGGTTACCTCTAAAAGATCCAAGGGAGTCTTTATGAAGTGCAGATTTGAGGAAATGAGTGACCAGCCTCAAATGGAGATATCTGCCAAGACTCAGAAAAATAGAAAGAAGAAACAGGCCAAGAAGATGAAGAAAGCCTGTCCTAGCTGTGATGAAGTTGGAACAATGAAAGATCTTCAAAGTGCAATCGAATATCTTCAGAAGACAGTCCCCAAGGAAGTGGAAATGTGTATAGCTACAGGCATCCTTGATCTTCAAGAAGAAAAATCACAGTTAGAAGAAGAAGCCAATACAATGGAAGATCAATTGGCAAAAAGGGTTGGCATAACCAACACTCTCAGAAAGCTGGTGAAGGCTAAAGATGAAACTGTTTCCCTTTGCAATGAAAGATATGAAGACACTGCTGAAGAATTGCAAAGAAGCCTTTCTGAGAAAGAATTCTTTAAAATAATAATCAAAGATGTTTTCCATGCACTGGAAAAGAGGCACAAAGTTTCAATAAATGTCAGAGATGCTCAACTTGAAGACAAAGTCAAAATGGTGAAGGAGCTTGACAATTCATTGCTAGAATTGAAGACAGTGCATGATGACCAGATGAATCAGCTGAAAGAAAGTTGGGAAGGAAAGCTAAGAGCTGTTGAGGATGAGAAGAACTCCCTTAACATGAAGTGCTTAGAACTAGAGGTGATATTGACAAATCTGCAATCACCCAAAGCTGAATCCTCCCAGTCAGCTGTAAGAAGAAATGTTGCTACACAAGTATGCATTGAGAAGGATGATTCTAAAAGAAAGACATCCTCTAGTGAAAGTGCAACAACTTCTAAAAAGAAGGTACCATCCATCCCATCTTGTACTGATGCTTCTAATTGTGTTTCCACAAAAAGTGCAGGATGTAAGAATAACACTTATCAAGTATGGATGAAGAAGATGAAGAAAGAGAGCTCTCCTGAAACAACACAGCAATTCAAGAGAAATGCCCAACAGCAAGAAGGACTCAAGAAGTCAAGATTTGTGGGTCAGTGTTGGTGTTGTAACAAGTATGGGCATTGTGCAAAGGATTGTTGGTACAATCCACTGAATGCTAAAGCACAAAGGAAGCCCATGCCTAGGGGGAGCAAGCCAGAAGAAAAAAAGCAGCATCCACAGGTCCAGAGACATCTGTTTACTGCAAATAGATTTGGATTACTTGACAACATCTGGGATGATTGCAAAAGTGGTCAAAATGATACATGTCAATCTCCAACTGTATCCAAAGATGAAAAGAAGAGAAGATCACTGAACCTGGCTAAAAAGGAATCCTTGGAGAGAAAGAAGAAGAAAGCTGAAAAATCTCCCAAGAAGATGTTGAAAAAGGAAGAGAAGTCCTTGGAGTCTGAGTCCAAGAAGGGTGATGCATCCAGAAGGACCACCAAGAAGTGCTTCTACTGTGGAAAGAATGGCCATACCATGGATCGTTGTAAACAAGCCATGAATTTTAATAGAAGCCAACTGGACTCAAACAGACAATCAATCCAAAAGAAGCAGAAGGGATTGATTGAAAACAAGTTGCCTAAGAGAGGTAGCTTGACAGCATCAAAGGAACCATGTGAAACTTCCAGAACTGAGGCCACACTTCCAAATGACTCTTTAGTCATATGGCCAAATCAGTTGCAACTTGCCAAAGATCTCTAGAGAGCTGAAGATGAAGTTCTGGCAATTGCTAAGGAAAAAGGGAAGAAGAAGATTTCACATGAAGATGTGTTGAGAACCACACCAGCACAATCATCAATGAAGATCAAATGTGCAAGTGTGAAGACTGGTGAAAATGGGACATCTCGGTTGAGAGAATCTTCTCAACCTTGTTGTTCACATTGATGAACCAAGGAGGTTCCATCTTATTCCCTTATACTATTGGTATATACATGTGCTAACATTGCAGGGAATTGAAGATGATGATCATTCTCATCTGGAGGATGATTTGGACAGAATGGAGTGCACCCCTTGAGGGGGAGAAAATCTGAAGAAGATGATGTTCTGAGATTAATATCATCTTAAGAAAATGGATGAATGGGGGAGCTTTATCTTTGCACTGAACTTTCTAATGTGTTTTGTGAAGTATGTGCAGGATTCAGCAATTCATTGAATATCTGAAAAATTTCAAACCCCTAAGCATGATCTCACATGTGTAGAGAATTATGGACAACTTTGAATTCCTTGGTCATATCACTCTTGTTTTCTACACCGGGTTAGCCCAAGTAGACTTAGAGTTGATTTACTAAAGGTTCTTTGCTAAAGAAGAACATGTGGCATCATCCCTCTCTTAGTAATTTTCAAGAAGATGCTATTCAAAGGGAGGAAGATATTTTTGAAAGTGAACCACACCACACCTTTGCATTTGATTGCCAATAAGGGGGAGAAAATATTGGCACACATATTGACCCATTCATATGTGCTGAAGTGGTGTATTGACAACAAATACAAAGGGGGAGATTGAAGTGCACTGTGTTGCATTTGTTGTCAATGAGGCATGAAGTTGTCTTGGAATGAATGGATGTCAAGGAGTCAAGATGTGAATGTCAAACGATGTGATGGTGTTGGTGGTGAAGGAGAATGGCCATGGTACTAAGATGCATGTCACTTAGGATATTCACTAAGTGGTATTGGAAATTGTGGTTGAAACATTCTCCATGTATATCTGACGATTGTTGAATTGGTCTTTAAGTTCTAAGAACTTGTATCCTGATGATACAAAGTCACAACATGATTAAAAGACCATGCATTGTAGTGACAATGCATGAGGAGTTAAAGAAGATCCATCCACAACTACTAAGTGGATGATGTGCATTAATAAAGTCCATGCACTATCACTTAGTGCATATGAATCAGAAGAAGATCCAATTGATCTCTGATTAGATCAATGAAGAATGTTGAAGAACATGTGTGATTCATGAGATTCAGTTGAAGAAGTCCCTCCTAAGTATTGAACACATATGGAAGAGGAGATGAAGAAGATTAAGAAGAATCCGTTTGGAATTCCATTCCTAAGTGATGAATACATGTTGAGGATAATGGAGGAATTCTAATGAAGAAGAAGAAATAAAGAAGAAGAAGAATGGCTTGGGAGAAGATGAAGAGTTGTGGCATTTGGCATTTGAACTTGGTCACTTTGTTTTTACACAAAGGACTTGTTCTATACTTAAGCAAAAAATAAGCCACAAGGGCCAGCCAAGGCACCTTGAGGGTTCAACCCCAAGGCATGGGCACTAGGGCACCACGCCCGGGGGAACCCGTGGGGCGAGCCAGGGCGGCAGGGCGCACACCCAAGACACCGCATGGGCGCCTGGGGCACGCCCGGAGGAGCGCGGCAGGGGCGCATGAGCACACCCGCGAGTGTCACAGTGTGCATAGTGGGCGCTAGTAGCGCGCCCGCAAGGAGCAGAGAGTGAGCGCAGAGCGCGCCCGCAGGGAGAACTCGGTGTGGGGCGGCACCGAGAGGGGAGAAGTTCAATTGCGGGGTTGAGGGAGCGCCAGGGTAATAAACCGCGCAAAAACCGCGAGAGGTTTCGATGTGGGACGCGGATTTTTCCCGCGGAAGAGATCCTGGCCGCTCATCCAATCGCGCGGCTGATCACAGCCGCTCATCGCATCCCGCGCGAGATCTCCTGATCGCGGCCATCCGAGGATATTCAAACGCCTGATCCAACGGCCGTGGCTCGTCTTCCACCTCGAGCTCGAGCCGAGGACACCCCGAAGCCACCCGCGAGCCGCCAACGAACCAGAGGCCATCCGACGACCTATTTCAAGTTCCCGGCCACCATTGCCGAAGCCAAAGGCTCCATTGAGCTCGTCTAGACCTACTGAACATATTCATGTATAAAAATATACATGCATGCAACGTATGGAAAATTTCGAAGAAGGCCGAAGCAAACCGAAGGTGCGAGGCCTTGTGTGGTTTATGGTTTGCATAGATTATCCATAACCGAAGGCCGTGCATGCGTTCTAAGTCGCATGCACGTGGAGGAAAAATAAATAATAAAAAGAACCCGCGTGCACCGAAGAGAAAACGCAAAACTTTGGAAAGATTTTGAAGATCCGAAATCTTCGGTGATTCAAGATTTAACACGCGGATGATCAAAGGCATTCGTCTGCCTATATAAGGAGAGCTCGAGGCTCTCATTATGCTTGCTGAAACTCTGTTGAAGATCCGGAGTCCCGTGAGTGCACCTTGTGCCTCGCGAAGCCGAAGCCCCGCGCATACTTGCGCGGCTAAGTTCCTTTTGCGCACTCCTTGCGCGAAAGAGGTTGGAGAAGGACCCCTGCGCGCCTTTCCCTTGCGCAGCAGGAAGACCCGTGGCCGCAACATCTTGCGCGCCCACGGTTGAAGCCCCGCGGTGTTGCACCTTGCACACCCGAGTGCTTGCGCGGCAGTAGCACCTGCGCGTCCGCGGCTAGTGCATCTTGCACGGCAGTGTTGAGGAAGATTGGCAGCACCCTTGCGCGGCACTTTCCACATTGAAGACTTGTGCAGCTAAGGCAGTGAGGTCGTGGCTTGCACCAAGACCCCTTGTGTGCCCTCCTTGATTGCTTACCATTCGGGCAGTGTGTGCACAAGAAGTGGGAGGCCGAGACCACACCATTGTGTGTGTGTGAGATAGTGAAGAAGTAAGCCGAGGCCAAGTGTATGCAAGTGGGTGAAGTGAAGACCACACATTTGTGTGTGTGTGCAAACTTGAAGAACCACCTACGGCCCAAGTGTGTGCAAGAATAGAGGAGTAGGCCAAGATCAAGTGTGTGAAAAATGAAGAATTTGTGTGTGCTTAACAAGTGACAAGTGAAGGCCGAACCTAGTGTGTGCACTAAGAAGAGTGTATAAACTTGGAGGAATAAGGACATCCACACTAAAGTATAACACACTTTTATGTGTGTGAACAAATTGAACAAAGTGTGTGAGTGAAGAAGGTGTGTGTGCTTAAGGAGAAATTACACTCTTTGAGTGTTTATCACACCAAGGAAGAGAAGAAGAGGAGTGCATGCTTGCATGCTTGCATGCATGCACATGCACACGTGAACAAAGCCAAACCAGCTTGTGTGCATTTGAGTTGTCCAAGACTTGAAGATCTTGAAGAATTGAGAAGGCCATGCTATCAGTGCATGAGGATGAAGAGCTTCCATGCACTCAGTGCATGAAGTTGAAGTGAACTGAGACTGGACCAGACCAAAGATAAAGATATCAGTTGTCTGAGCATTCAGTAGTTGAAGAGAGAAGCCAGGTCATCCTGAAGAAGGAGATAAAGCCTGAGCTAGACGAGAAGCCCTGATCAACCACAAGTGATCAGAAGAGAAGAGCAAGGCCAGCAGCCTTTATCCCAGGCTGCTTGAAGTTACTTGAAGAAGCTTAAAGAGAAAAAGAGCTACTCGTGTGACTCGAGGAGCCAGGAGAAGACCCTGTGGGACTCAGGGAGAAGAAGTCTTCAGTGGAATTCTGGAGCAGGCCAGTGGGACTCTGGTAACACTGTGGGACGCAGTATAAAGACCCTCCTGTGGGACTCAGGAGAGATACAGTGGGACTCTGTATCGACCATTGTAATACTAACCGATTATAATGGGAGAATCCATGCTGGGAGAGCATGGCAAGGATGTAGGCCTTTGGTGCCGAACCTTGTAAATCCTTGTGTCCTGTGCCTTTTCATTACTGCATCATTCGGGAAAGGTTGAGAGATACAAGAAGAGTGGATCGAGGCTTTAACCAGCCATAGAGGTTTAATTGATAAGAATCAATTAGTAAAAAGTTTTAAGGGATCACTGATTCACCCCCTCCCCCTCTCAGTGATTCACACTGATCTGGGCACTTCAATTATCATCATTAAAATAGGTTTCTATAACAAAATACGTCCATTTTCTAATGTTATTACTAGAAACCATTATTGAATATATATTTATATTTCATCATTTTATAACTGATAACTAAATAATCTCCACCATCTGATACAATATTTATTTGGGGATAGAACATATTAACACTTGAGAGGGGTGAATTGATTTTTTAAAATTTTCTTCACATTAAAAAACCACTATATTTAGTTTGTGACTGACAACCAATATGTTCTTTAAAAATTCATGTAATGGAAATAAAATAATAAATAAAATATGCACACATATATATTAATATTTTTTCAAGGATTAGAAGTACCCTAGTCAACTCTACCACCACTCTTATACATAAGTTTGATGAGTTTAAATTGAAAAGCTCATTTTCTCACCACATCCAATCATTTTTCCAAGGACATCATGAATGTGTGAAACCCATTAGAATATTTGTACAATAATAATAGATTTCATCCAAACACTACAATGGATTTATAATCAACAACCTTCAAAGGTATTTTCTACAGGAAATTATAAAATGAAAGATAATAAACATAGAGTATTTATAGATTTGAGCTCACAAATGTAAGAAAAAACTGACAAAAAATATAGATATAATCAAGATATAATATAAAGGATTATCATCTCAAGGATAATATTCTAAATATTAAATGAAGTTTCAATAAGCCCAATGGAAAAAATGAGACTTTTTCTTCCTTATTTATGTATAAAAACATTGTGACATTTTTATTATTATTGAGAAAGAATTCTCTATATTTTCTCGTACTCCTTGGTTTTTCTTTTTAAAAAACATCCCTTGTAAAAGGTTTTCATAGGGACATAAATTCACTAATTCCTATTTAAACACATTTTACATGATTCATAGAATCAAGGATAAGTGGAACCTTCATTCTCTTCTAGAAATACATCAAAAATATTAGAGATAAATAAATTATTCTTGCCTTTGTCTTCTATCTTGATAATTGGATCAAATTATAATATCATTTACTCTAAATAAGTAATAAATATTTTAAATATTTTATCATTGTATTAAAATACCTTTCGAGTGATTCAATTGTAATTAATATCATCTTGTAGCATGACGTAGTCTATTTATAGAGTTGAATCCACAAATATAATTTTTCTTCATGTAACCAATTTTACTATAAGTATCCAATTTGAATCATGTAGGTTATTTACTCACATAGACAAAACAAACATAGTCTATTGAAACTACATAACTTATTTCTTCAAATAGGTGTTATATGTAACCAATTACTATAATTAACTATTTTAGTTTATCGAATGATCACATAGGTGATCTTTTTGACATTGGAAATATCTATACAGGTGATTCCATGTTGCAACATATTAACATAGATAATTACTTTATTTAGCAGATTAACATATTAGATTGATCGATGAATCCAATTTCATGACATTGCCAAAAATGTCACATAATCGATTTACTAGACAATTGATGAATTCATATAAAATCATTTTGAATGCATACATAATGAGATTTAACACAGAACATATAAGAATAATATAAAACCTAAAGAACATAGTTAAAAAAATGCTCATCAGTAATGTATGAAGGTTATTTGAGATCATCAAAACCTAAAGTACAAGGTATATGTTGGATCTACATTTTTCATCCAAAAATATCTCTACATTACCAAAACATCAGAATGTATTCCAATATAAGGACTTTTCCATAGTGCTTTCACATATTTTCTCTCACTATAATCTATAAAAAAAACTAATATAATCCCTAAAAATAATTAATCCCTTACTTGATACTAACTGTGGTGCCAAAAATATACACTCCCGAAACTCATGCTAAAAATTAGAATCTTTAAGAACTATATTTGACACAATGTGAGATAGACCTATCATTATTTTACAACATTTATATATGTTAAACAGTGAAATTAAAAACTCATTTTAAAATCCCAATAAATAATTTTTTGTTTTATTTGGGGACATGCTACATAGTTAACATTTTTTTAAAAATTGGTTATTATATATCTATTATCATACCTTTATAGACTCCCTTGTAGACATCTAACAAGTTATACTCATCTTCACCATCAAGGGAAGGGAAACATAATAAAGGGGTGAGCTCAAAGGCTGAAAAGAGAATGATTTTTAACTTTTAATTATGTTTTATATAATATTGTTATGATAAAACATGGGAAAAAGAGTAATATCTTATTAAAAATAATTTTGAATAATAATTGTTTTCTACAATTCAAGAATGAATGTCATGTATCCAAAAATGAACAAACATATACCATTGAAAAAATGTGTTGAATCACTAGATAATTATCATGATCCTTACAATATAAGAATATTCATTAATATGAGGTATGACATTAAAATGAAGTATAACAACAATATTTGGAACTAATACAGGTTTTTAAATAACAAAATAGCAATCCACGAATCACTACCAATATCACATAACATTTGGGAGTAGGAATCAAAACCAATTTTTATAGTATAGAAGGCATCACTACCAGGTTCTCATAATCATAATAGTGAAAGAATCACTAGCTAATCTGATAACATTGTCTCACATCAATCACTTCTGAATTCCCATAACATAGTGAAGATGGAATCACATCCTGATTCCCAAAACATAGTGTAATAGGAATCACTACATTATCCTATAGTGGAGAAAGCATCAACAAATAATCCCCAAAATTACCTCATGATATATAAATCATTATCTAATGGATTGACGGTTTAAAGAGGACCCCACTAACTACATAATATTCTTCCATACATATATGTGTCATTAGAACATGGAAATTTTGGTTCTTGAAAATTCATTTAATTATCTTCTGTAAAAGATATTATATTCAATAAAATATTTCATAAAACATTCGATAATACATCTAGATAAATATTTAGTGTGGTGGGTAAATAATATCCCCACTATGAAAGAAGGGTCCTTAAGTATGCTGTTATCGACAAAAATAGATTTTTCTGATATTTGGATAAATCACATGAAAATAAGATGGAATACAATTTTTTGGAAATCATGAAAACTCCTTAAAAATTATTATTCAAAATTAAATACACGACCATTATAATTTTTTTAAAACCATTATTTCTAACCAAAAATTGGGTAAATAGAAAAGAATTGAAAAAAAAGAAATATTCTTATGAAAAGAAACATTGAGATGATATATAAATACATAACAAATTATTTCTTAAAAAAATCCATTATATTGAATTTTAAAAACAAGAATTACTTTTTGAAATAAAAAATTTAGTTTCTTAAAATATAAGAATATTTCCATTACAATTGGAAATAACTATGAATTAAAAAACTATTGGAAAACTATTTTAATCCATATAAATGAGGACAAAGTGATTTATTATAAATGTTGAGAATTATTCTCAAAATTGACATAGTTTTACAAAGAATAAATTCATCGAGAAGGGATATTTAAATATAAATTGTAAAATTATTCATATATAAATAAAAATTTTAATATATTATTTTATGGTGGAATAAACCAAGAATATAAGAATTAAAGTCAAGAAGAGGGGTTATAAATCAAATATTGGTGATTTAATTAATAAAATAACCATATGAATTTTGTAACAATGGAATTGAAACCCCTTGGAAAGTGATATAAAGATAGATAAATATTATATATTTAATGAAACAATATGATAAAGAATCTGAGTAGTATATATACATTTATTTATATAAACCACAAAAAGTTAATAAGTGTTAAATTTTCATTATAACTCAATGTAGAAAAATAGAGATGCAAACTACAATGAAATCTAGATTACCTTTGAATCGAAATAAATTTTAAAAAATAAAATGTTATTCATATTAAAACCCTATTAATTAAATGAATTTTCTAAAATAAATCAATTTAGAGGTAATCACACTATATCAATAATTATATGGTGTAAAATATAAAATATACCTCAAGAAAGTGAATTTCAGACAAAGAACTCCATAACATAGATCCTGCATTGTTTAACAAGCTCTAACCTATTGTACTATAAATATAACTCTCATAATCACTAATTTTAAGGAAATATTACAATATATTTCCTTTTAAAAATAACATTTATAACCATATATCACAAATATGTATCCAAGTTATAGTTTATTTCCATCAATAGATATTAGGGTGTTTTTTGTTGTTTCTTACATGATAGTTTCACCGTGATGGGGTTAGTTAGCACTTATTGGTTTAAAGATCATCGTTGCTTAATTACTCATTTTAGAAATAAAATTTATTCAATTATTATATAATTCTAATTTGGTTAAGATAAATACATGAATATGGTTCATGAAAAATGATTTTTCAATTAAATAGTTTCATTATGTTTCATGATAAAAGGTGTTGTATTAATATATATATATATATATATTAAATAATAATAAAACATCTCCAAAATCATTAAAAATATTAAATAAATTATTATTACATGATATAAATATTTTATAATATTACTTTATCATTTATGGTAAAAAATTATGACTCCATTCATAAAGGTAGTAAAAACAACTCAAACAGAAGTGGGTTATGATGATTTAATGGTTAAGGAATGTTTTTCAATATAATGGTAAATTAACTTATAAGGAAGATTAATATTGTCATTAATATCATGTAATGTCATTAAATTCATTCTTATAACCACCCATTTAGGGTTACAATGATAAATGAAATTCACCATTCATGGTGGATGTAGTCTGCATATACGCGTGATTAATGATTCTATTTCACAATCAATGGGATGTATTGAAGGTATATGATAAATAATAATTATCGAATTATAATTCATAAAATACATCTTTTTTACCATCAAAGAAATTTAGGGAAGAAAAAAGTACCACATTTCTTGTTGAAGGTGGTAGTCCATGTGTATGCATTACTGATGTTGTTTCATTATTCATTTTGATAGAAATGATTGAATATTGGTCGATCCATTAATATAATAAAAAAATATTAATATTAATTATTTAAATATATTATGGTGGATATGTAATATTTTGAAGATGATAATTGGTAAGGAATGTTTAATGAGTATGAAATACTCATTGTGAGAACTTTGGATTTCTCTTTCAAATTTCCCTAGAAATAGAGGGATTATGCTAACTAACTGAGACCAAAGTCTTATCAAAATGAAGTAGGATTATATCATAAGAATAATGGATGAATTTAACATTGATAGGTGTGTCATGATGTTCAATAAGTGGCCCCCTTTTATAAGTGAAGATAAGTTTAATTTTAAATGTACCCCTTAACATTCAATAATTTTATGTTAATATCCAAGTAAAAGGGATAAAAATGTTTAAAATAGTAGATTTTAGTAGTTTTTACGATACACCTCTCATCAATAAACATTTATTCATATTTTTTAAATTATTTAATCCATTTAAAATTAGTAGAACTTTTTTTTATTTTATACATTTATCATGGTAACTATTATTTTTAATATATGTAATTAATTTTAAAGAATAATAATAAAATTTTCCTTATTGAATAATCTTAAAATTATTATTTAAAATTTTAATATAATTTTATCAAATAATATATATTTTTAAAAAAAATTAATTCAATAATTAACTGAGAAGATGCATAAAAAGTGTAATTGGAAAATAAAATATGCTTAAAGTTTATGTGTGCATTAAAATTATATACATTATTAATTTATATGATGTAAATTGTTATATTTTATAAAAATTAAATTTTGTTTTTCTTCTATTTCAACCCAAATGTAAATATTACTATAATATTTCTAATTAAATGAAAGGATTGATATCTTATTAGAAACTACAATAAAATGATACTTATGTTCTAAAAATAACACCTAGGGTTTATAAATTTAGAATCATATTTATAATGCATAATTTTACCACAAAAATAAATCATTGATTAGTTAAAATATATTATAAATTTCATTGTATTTATTATATAATAATAAAATTTATAAAATATACATTATCTATTATTTTTTTCACAATTCACATTAAAATAAATTCTGTTAGAAATAATTTAGAACAATTCATATTAGGATAATCATGATATTCTTAATTAAAAATTATAATTAATTTTTCAAAATTAATTTTATATAATTTATAAATTTATAATTTAAATAAAAACGATATATATAATCAAAAACTACTTTTAAAAAAACCTTTTAAATTGTTAGGTGTTCTTAATCGAATTTTGTATGCATTTATAATTTATTACAATATTTTTATTTATAATTAATATTTATTATTCAAAATAGTTACTAATAAAATTCATCTTATGTGTTTTAGCTAATTTTGTTTTGTTTTATTGTTTGAAACAAGCTATCGAACATAGTATCAATTTCGAGAAAAATATATTCAAAAATAGTAGGGTGTTACACTACTTGTAAATTGAGCACATGAATATTTTATTATATTAAGTGAAAAAATTTCATGGATTGGAAATAGTCATAGAAAATATGAATTTTCTACTATCAAAGGTATTGTTCAAAGTTTTTAACATAGGATCAAAAACATTGATAAGAGTTTAGATATATGTAGAATATAACTTTTGTATCATTATATTTTTTTAAATAATAACTATTTTTACAATTTTACTACATTTTTTTGAGTCAATGTTATATCAGTGGAATATTTCACATGTATTAATTGTTATAATATGAAAAGGTTGTCAGATATAATGATGTTTACACTACCAATTTAATATTTCAGGTTAATCCCACTATAAAGATTGATATTGTTTTTATTGTGATTGAGTATGATATTATTGAGTGTTCAATGAAATGATATGAATATTATTTAGATGATGATGTTATTTGATCTCGTGGGTTTGTAAGAACAATAAGAAGTGACATAATTTAAAATATATTCTTTGGTAAAAAATTATTTTCCTTATGTTTATGATAATATGATTGATCTCGTTAGTAGTCCATTAAATTAGGTATACATATTTTCCTTTAAAAAATGGAACAATCAATACATATTTTAAAATATTTATGTTATTTTCATCTAATAGTTTTGATATTTATCATTTTCATAATCCTATAGAAATTCTATTAATCAATTGTATCAATTCATTAAATGGTTTATGGAGTTGTATGAACTAGATGGTGAAGAAATTGTTCATATGTGATGGCTTATAAGATAACCAAACATGGGGGATGGAATGACACACATGGAATTTATGAGTTTTATAATATTTTGTTGGTTTTTACAGTTTAATTTCTTGAGTTGATTTATTTGTGGTGAAATTATTTACATGATTAATTATGTATAATAATTCTTTTATCCTTAATTGAATCTTGATATTTTTTAATGGGTATATGAATAAATTACCTTTTCTTTTGTTATTTTATATATGATATACATTTTACATTTAAAATTTTACATATACAAATTAAATGGGTATAATATCGTAAAATTCTTGCAATAAATGATTTATTAGAATTAAAATATATTTTTTAATTATTAAAAAGTCAATATTTTTTACAACACTTTAAATTTTTTGAAAAATATCTTATAATGATATAAAACTTATGTCCTAAAATATTATTTTATGATTATGAGTTTTAGATAACACGTGATATTTTTTAGAAAAAATAAATTATAACAAAATATGTATGTGGTAAAAGATATAGAGTTTTATCCTCATGGATGTCCATGATGCTCAAGATTTTGTTTTCAATTATATTTAAATCAAAATATATGTTGTTATTATGAAGACCCACCAACATTTAGTAGAGGTTTTCATTATATTGTTGGTTAACCCATGGTGACATCCTTTCTTAAGAATATTATAGGGGGTTCGGGAGATCTCAAAGGATTCTGAGTGGCTCGAGAGGAGTTCCAGGCACACAACCAAAAAGCAACAGTGTCACAAGCTAGCCAATTTTCATTATGTAGTATTGAAGAGACACTAGAAACCATCCATATTGTTGTTGTGATCTGTTCTATTTTTCAAGTCTTAGTTTTTCATTTTTCTCATCCTTTATACCCATATTTTTACATATTTTCCTATCTCCTCATTCATACAACAACCACACCCATAATCCTCCACTCCTCAATTATTTCCCTGTGATAGATCTACTTCCATGGTTATCAGGTTTTTTATATGTCTAGTATATTGATGACCTTGTGGTAAATATTTGACTATGATGTCCTCTATTATTGATTTCCTTCACTGCCTTTAGCGTTCCTTCAAGTTTAGCTCATAAACTATATTTTGAAGGAATTTCTCTACAGCATCAATATCTCCCATTATCAACTGAATATAAGTCTGATATAATATGTGTTTCCCTTCTTACATCTACGGTATGCGGTTTATATGTATTTAAATGAAGTATTATTTTATTTTCATTTTGTATTGATATTCCTCAAGTTTATTTCTGTAAATGACCTGCATTTTTTTTCAAAACCCTAATTCAATTCAATGGAATGTTATACACCCCCACTAAAATAGCTTTATTGTCAAAAAAATATTGGATTGTGGAAGATATTAGTTAGGATTATTTCACAAGGACTATTCCCTTGGATATCAGAAACTTGGAATAGATTCGTGTTAGTTTTGGAAATGGAACATGATTTTTGGAAATTAAAATAGTGTTTCCCTTTTTAGGTGTCATGAAATGAGTTTTAGCTTTAAAAACTATTATTTGGTTTTGGTTATGAAATTTGTAAATGGATTCTATAACTTATTATTTTATAAATATTTTTCTATTATGGAAATTATGATTTATACATAAGCTAAATCTTATGTATGTGGATTGGTAATATATGGATCCTCAATTGTTGGTAAAACCTATGGTGAAGCCAAACTTAAGGATGACATGTCGGGCCTCAAGGAAGGGTACATTACCCCTGGATTTAAGTGGGATTGGGGAAGAGTATATTACCCTAGATCCAGAGTGGTTTTGGGTTTTCATTATCCCCACAATGTTCTTAGAGATAATCGAATTGTCCCAAGATAGTGGTTTCTTCCTCATGTGTCTCCATGGAGCCCAATCTTAGAGTTTGTTTTTGTCATTAGTTATCAAAATTGTTTATATATGGAACCATGGCATTGACATAATATTCCAATGGATTATCTAGGGATGTCATTGGTGTAGACCTATTGAGTCATACTCACAGTCGTCATGGGATGAATTTTGGTACCTAAGTAGAATCTATGGATATAATTAGAGACATGGGAAATGAATATATGAATAATGAATGATTGTATGCTAGGAAAGAGCTGGGGATGGGATCCAAGCCCGGGTTAGATCCTCTTTTGGAAGTCAACCTGTATTTGGACTTTACCATTTTGTTCAATATTGTACCTTTTGTTTAGGATTGATGATATGTAAGAATCTTCTAAATCATGAAGCAAAATTTATGGTAATTCATCTTTTATATTTAGTGCATGAACATTTATCATTCTTCAACTTTGGTGGGACATGATATAAGTTTCCCCCCTTATATCACACTATCATTTCACTATGAACAATGGTTATAATCTCCCCATGGAATATTATTGGACCATTGCAACAAGTCAGTAGTCTCGTGAATACTGGGATTCATGCCTATGGTGCAGTGGTGACCACCAGTATGGGCGGTGATTAGTGGTCTACGGTGGTGTACCACTACAAAGCAGTATTAGATGACCCTTTTATTTTGTATAACATTTGGGGATGGTAAAAAGGAAAATATGATGAGTCATATCTTGGTAATGAGCCTCTGTCTAGGATTTGTTAACACATATATAGGGAAAATCTAGGTCATTAGGGGTTTGATAATTATTCTACATTCCATTTTTATGGATGATTGATTTACACCTTGGACATCACACATTTTGTCATTGTTTTCAACATCTGGGGTTTTATCAATTGAGTCGTTATAAACACTACTGTAGTTCTGGTTTTATTAAATGCTATCTACCAGAAATGGTAGAGAAAGGAACTAATAATGGTTGTATTTATCTTGGATATAAAATCATTAATAAAGGGTAACTTTTTATTAGTTCTAAAAATGAACTGATGAAATGTTCCTTTAGCTGGATTTTTTAGACGATAAAATCTTCCCTTTATCAGTTTTTTTTAATAACTAATAAAGGGAAACAATTATCAATTCTTTTTCTAGAATTGATAGAGGACATCTTTATATGCTCTAGTTAAAGAAATGATAAAAATAACGTGCTAGTCCTACATCAAAAATGTGGATGACCAACAGCTTGTTTTTATATGATTCCATGACATCACGACTTCTAATGTCCATTGTAGAGATGGGCTCCCACGTACACAATCAAGACACACCAATATGGGCCCATGCCTACACACATAAACTCGTAGGGGCCTTCCCCCACCTTATTCTTTAGGAAACCATTGTCCCGCTGTCTATTAAACTGGACCTCCCTATTGGTCTTCCTAAATGGATGGTTCTTCAAGTTGAGGGATATCTAACTTAATAAATTTTTTATAATTTAATTCTTATTTCATATATAAAAATTTATATTGATATATGTTAATATATGTTTATATATTTATGTGGACATATATTATTAAATAGTGCATTAATTATTCAATATTATATATATTTATAATATTTAATATATTCATGTATATATATAATAATAAAATTTGTTTTTTTAATTTTTATTTGTTTAATATGTTTTAAAATTTATTCATTTTTAATATTTATTTATATTTAATAATTGTTTTATAATTAAATTCTTATTTTTTATATTAAAATATATGGATATATATTAAATATTGAGAAATTTTTATATATACACTAATATATATATATTTATCAATATATATTGACATATACTAATAAACAATATACTATTTTTAAAAAAAATTAATAAATTACAAAGATATTTAAATAAAATATTATAATAAATACCCTTTCAGAATTAAATAAAATGAATAAATTTATTAAATACATAACAATAAAATTAAATAATTAATATACAATTTCTTACTGTATATATATATATATATTAATTTTCTTTCATTCTAATTAAAGGGGTCACGACCCCAAACTATTATTTATATAAATATATATAAAATATATTCTATGTTATTAATAATTTTTTTACAAATTAAAGGTTTTAATATAGTTCTTATTTACATAATTAATATAAATTCATCTTTATTTATAAATATATTCATGTAGGTTCACAAGCTGAGTCGGGCCAGTTTCTATTTTTTTATAATTTAATTTGTTAAATTTAATTTATAATATAGTGTATATAATTAATAAAACTGAATAAAATTATTAAACACTTCATATACTAATTAAATAATTAATATACTATTTATTTCTATAAATATAAAAGTTATTCTTTTTTTAATATTTTTTTAATTTTTATTAATTATAAACTATAATTTATTATTTAATTATATATATATATATATAATTAAATTTCCCTCATTTTTAACATACATTCATTTAATTTAACATATTCATTAACAATGTAAACTATGTGCTTACTATTTTTATAATTAATGGATGTTAAATATTTATTCTATTAATATTTCTGTAATTTATTCATTTTTAATATTTATTATATATAATTATTAACTAATGTGTTTAAAATTTTTCTAATTTAATCATCTATAATTATTCATTGTACAATATTTTTGTAATTTTATAAATTTTTAATATTTATTTATACATGTTTATTCATTATTATTATTTTATATTATTATAATTTATATAAATACTTTCCATTCATTTCAATTTTAGTATATATAAATATTTATTTTCAATTTCATTAAATTGTCTATTTAATTAATAAATTTTATTCATTTTTTAGATTTATTCATTTTTGTTCTTATTTATGTTACTAATAGATGCTTCCTTTCTTGTTCAATATTGAATTTATTCCCACAAATATGTCAATGCTAAAGGGGAAGACTAGAAATCTGCTAGTGGAAGGGATCCCACTTTGTCTTTGATCAAAGAGGGTGCGAAGAATCACCTGTTCTCCCTTTTCAAGGTCTCCAAATATGGTTGTATCAATCGGAGAGGGGTCATGTACCTTATTCTAGTGGATTCGGTTGAAGTTTTGAAACAATTAAAACATGGTGAGCATTCGATCATTGCTCGTATAATTTTTCCTCAAGGCTGGAAGCCAAGGAAAATTGGGATCTCGAAGTCTACCTCCCTAAAATTTGGTTTTTCTCAAACAAGAAATGCATCTATTTGTGATTTTTATTTTACCACCTACTATTATCCTATCATGAAACAAAGACAAGGAATTAGGGATTCGTATTTATCTCCCTCAGACCAACATTACATCACATCTATGAATGAGATTAAATATTCAATCCTATGAAAGCTAGTGAAACGTCAGTGCAGTTATGGGTTATGGTTTTTGGACTAAATTGGCTTCTCTCTCATCCAAAAATAATTCATGATATGTATTTTTCTATTGGTAACTCTATTATGATGGACCAGGTAACTAGAATGGACAGATTAGGTAATTTTTCACTATTTTTGTGAAGCCTATCACTGTACTTATTTAGTGGAGATAATCATTCATTTAATAGATGATGAAGAATTTGATCTCAGAATATGGAGGAACTGAGTCATTAAGTATTCACTGATGAGGGAATCCCCTCCATTTCTTACCCCATTCTATGCATACTTGGATTTTATTCTTTTTAATAATGGGGATTCACCTTTCCCTTTTCAAAAAATAACTAATCATAATTGTTATGTATATTATTCAAATTTTAATATTAATTATAGAATTTAATTTTGTAACATACTATATTTAATATTTTTTAATTATTAAATTTCATTTATTTATTTTTAAAAATAATTTAATCAGTATTATTAATTCATTTTTAAAACTTTTTATAATTTTTTTAAATTTAATCATTTTCAAATATTTATTTATTCATATTTATTTTCTATGTTTTAATATTTTAAATCATTATTCATTTTATTTTAATATTTATTATTATTGTATTTTTAATTATTTTATTAATAAAACATATCCCATTGTATAATATTTTTATTGTATACTCATTTTTAATTATTTAATTTGATTCATTTTTAATATTCATGCATTTATGAAAATATAATCAAACGGCTCAGCCATGGGTAGGGAGTCCAAACCAAAAACTAAAATATTTTATAAAAGTAAAGGAAAACATTGGAAAAGGGGATTGAGTCAAACTAGAATTAATATACCCAATTCAACATGAATGAAGCCAAAACAATGTTAGACCACTTTATTTTTTCTAGTTCTCGAATTCCTCAGGTTTCTTCCTCAGTCCTTTGGATATTCTCCACATCACCATGTCATGGCCCTTGGTGGAGCCTCTAATTATTCATCTAATAATGAGTCGGTTGGTCCCATAAGAGTGGTGCCAAATCTGAACATTGAATATAAATCTCTAAAGTCCATTTTCTGGGTTGGCAAACAATCTATATTCAAAATTAATGAATAACCACTTCCACACAGCTGGATAATCCCTAAAACCAAAGTGGTTAAGTTAAATAATAGAAACAGTAGCATCAAGATACAAAAATACAATTCTATCACTTCCTCACTGAGTCCAAAAATGGTCCATCCACCTTCTCAGTCCTGCAGAGGTAATATACTTGAGTTCTTTTCTTGAGAAATAACACATTCTTCATGTGACCCCCTTCTAAATGTAATATATTCATTTACAGATGATAAATTTTTTAATTAGACCACTTAATTGCCTTAATCCAATCACACTAGCAATTTGCATTGTTAATTTGAATCATAGAATCTACAGCCTACACATCCTGCAACTATGAAACCAGTAATTTAATTTCTAATGGATAACCAAATGGAATCCCTCGTCATCCACCACAATTTTATTGACTTTGGATTGTGACACTTCCATACCCACATCCTATGCATGACCCTACAGATGAAGCTAATCATTGGTATAATCTTATGGGAATGAATAAATACCCCCTTCCAGAGCATCCGGTGGAATCATAATTGAGTCCATGGAAATAGGAGGGAAAACCTTACCAATAGATGATGTGATCACACCATCGGCTTCTACTATAGGCACCTGAACCTTGTTCATAATTTTAATCATTTATAGATATTCAATATTTAGTTTTTGTGTACATTTAATTTCTCTATTAGTAATAGTTTACTCTTCTATATTTTAATCGTCAAGAGTATCCTAAATGGAACCCTCATCAGGAGGTTGATCACCCATTGAGTCTTCAACCAGCCAAACATCCATATCTAGTGTCCCTTTTCTTGGCTGGGAAGTACCAGTATCAAACGATCTATTATCTTCTGATGATTTGATGTGGGAGGGGAATAGATGCAATAGACATGTATTTATAATAAGGTATGTTCTTTCCACATATTGATGTATCCAAATTCCCATCACCTTTAGGGGGGATGTTATCCTCATCATATTGGACCGAGGCTTCCTCTTCAATTTGAATCCACATACTACTCTTTTCCTTCTCATCTCATCCCAAAAATTAAGGCTCTATATATTAAATTATTAAAAAATCGTTTCCCTTCTCATTAGAATCCATTGCCAATCCAAAACTAAAAGTAAGAACGATCTCAACATCCTCACTCACCATGTTATACGCCCTTGCAGACTTCCTCCTCCTAAACTCTTACTCGATATGAAATTTCAATTTAAAGACAATATATCAGGTCTTCTACCAATATCATTACATTGAATTCCCAATGTATTTACAACTATAATATAATAGAATCAAATTCTCACACTGTATGGGTAAATGAAAATTATAATCAGTATTGGAATGATTCAAAATATCAATAGGGGTTGAGTTGATGTCTATGTCCCCCATAAAACACACAAAATCCATATTATGATACGTTTGTAGCAAGATATAATCTAATTGGATATCCATTAAATTAGAAAATATCAAATAAGATTTGAGGATTCCACCAGATACAATATAGATCATAAATCTGAACCTAAACATGGGTCCTTGTTCCCTAGGGTGCAAGAGGGTTGATGCTTGGATTCCAATTTTGAATACACAATATACCTAGCTCGAGAATGATTATCTTGAGCCCCAATCCATACGCTTCAAGAATTATGACAGGAATTACATGTAGAAGTTTCCACAACCAATGAGAATACACACCCAATCATGAAATCCCAATTCAATAGAGAGATTCGAACTAAATCTTGAGTTTCCTTACTTTCTATCCCGACAGAATAAACATTCTGGAGATAAGAAAAAACTCACTGATCTTCAATATATCAATGATTATATCTTTATTAGCATATATTAGAGTCAAATTCACTCATTTAAAAATTCATTTATAAACACCATCATTTCTAAAAGAAAATGATAGAATGGTATCACACTATTCAAAACCATGAGGAACATACAATGTCCCAAATTTTAGATTACATAAATGTTGGTTAGAGTGAGACAAAACCCAAAATCCTTCCCCAAAAACCATATTTCAATTGAAACAACCTTTCATAAGAAATGATTCATCCATTGTAGCATGATCTAACAATCCAACGAGGGATCAACCCAAATCTACATTGAATACATGAGAGAGGAACTCTCAGAGACCCAACTAAATCATCTTCCACACACAACTTTTAGGGTTATATATTCAATAATAATGTTAAAAATAAATTTTTAAATAAATTTTTATAAATAAATATATTTATAAATGTATATTTACAATATTTGTAAAATTATATATTTATAATTATAAATAAATTATTATTTTCTTTTAAAATTATTTATATAATTGTATATAAATAATTATATATTTAAATAATTATATATTTAACTAATTATAAAATTATAATAAATATATTTAAATTATTAATATATTTAAAATAAATATATTTATAATTAGATATATTTAGAATATATATATAACTATATAAATATATAAAATGATATAAATATATTTATAATTATATAAAAATACTTATAAATATATTTTCAAATGTATGTATGTATAAAATTAATTATAAGTATAATTATAAATATATATCTATAATTATATTAGTAAATATATATTTAGAATAATTTGAAAATATTTATAATTATATACATTTAAATTTATTTTTCTTATTTATAATTATATAAATTAATTTTTAATTATATTTTTTAAATTAATTAAATTTGTATTTATGAGTGCTTATTATTTTAACATTGAAAAAAACTTCATTATAAGTGTTTTTTTTGGAAGTGTTTATAAAACACTCCCTTATATCATAAAAAGAACCATAATTGGACAAATTTTTGTCACAACGTTCAAGATCCCGTAGAATTTTATCTTTTTCATCGCTCCCCCTAGAACTTATATTAGATGAATCAACTATCAAATCAAAGGATTGTTATTTTTTCCATCCTCTATCATTTATCTGCGTCATCGAGCATCTCTCTTGATACTGTAAACTCAATCTCAGTGTGAACTGATCATTGCAACTATCAAGAATTTTTCATGCACTCTCTTAAATAAAAGTACTAGGGTGATTCCGCCTCTAAATATGATATGAGTGCAACCAAAATGTCAGAGTTTGAGGTCAATCCTTTACTTGGAATGAAAATTTGATAATCCATATTCTTCTCACAAAGATGTTCGGGGTTATCCATGATGGATAGAATGAGTTTTCCACATTGTCCACGTCAAGCAAGCTATACTTATAGGTTTTATTCAGACTAATAAAATATAAACAAGGGTAGTTCCCCCATCATTGGAAATTGGATAATCCACATTCGACTATCTTGAACGTTTTAGAGATTTTATTCATTTCCTGGTTTTGTGTCTATTTTAAATTCACTATTTTCAAATTGTAATGGTTTAAATATTCCATTTGTTAAGTTGATATTAATTTTTGTACTCATAAATTTAAACGGGGTTTAATTATTATTTTGTTCATTTTGAATGTTTTTTCTTTTAATATTTATTTCTATTTTCTGTGTTTGAATTAATATTTTATATAATTTTTTATTGAGTAGAATAATGTGTAATTACTTATTTTAAAGATTATATATAATTCGTGAGTATTCGGGATTGGTTTAGGGATCATACATATTAAAAAAAGATCCTTGGAACATATGTAATATTAATTAATTGTCATATTTTGTGTTGGTTTGATTGATTTTGAAATAGATTTGTGAAAATATAATATTCAGTTATTAAATACACAGGAAATTTATAACAATTTTTAAATAAATGAGTGATGGAATGAGTAAAACTAATTAAAACTAATTTTTGAGAACTAAAAACATTTATAAAAGGTTTATTCGTGTGTTTAAAATATCTCAGGATATTTTAATGTTATAATTTATAAAAAAAATGAGCACCAACTAGGCATTTAAAAATAAAGGTGTTTTCAGTTTTCCTTAGTCAATATAGATGTTGATAAAATGTTTTTTTGTTCATTTTCTTATATATTGACCTTATATATGAGGGGTGGGAGAGGATAAATTTATAAATGTTTTGAGGTGGTGGGTATATATATGTTTAATCATCTAATTTATAAAATTATTTCTTCTGATCAAAATGTGTATATAATATGTTTATTTTTTTGATCTATTGTGTTTCATTGGGAATGGATTTATTGTCACCTATAAATTTTATAATTTAAAACACATTCATATATGAAATATACATGATTAGAATATATTGGAGTAATTTTATGATTTTTTTTATAATATCCCCTAACCATAAATGTGGTATGGATTTTATTAATAATGATTATAATCGTTGGGATATAGCTGTGATGGTTTTGAATACTAGATGTGAGAGATTAATTATAGTGATCTATGTTTTTATTATAGGTTTAATTATAATGTTTTTAATCTCAAAAATATGAAAACCATAATAATTTTATTTTTTAAAATTTTTATTAATAGAAAGTAGTTGTGATGTTATTAAGTAAATTGAATCAAGTTTTTAGATATTCTCAGATATCTAAAATATACATAATATTGATAAATATACTATTTTTGAAGTATGGGTTCTTCAATGGGTTATTGTAAAAATGTATTTGTTGTTATTTTTATAATAAATGGTCATAAATAATATATAATGAATGATAATAACATGGAATCCAACCTAACTTTTATTTTCAATAATTGTTCTATCTATTAGTTCTATGAAATTCCATGATTCTTAACCCTGTGTTAAAATCTGGTGATTATATGATCATGTATATTATGAAGAATGATATTTGAAAAAAAATAGAAATCCAGGTCACAATTAAATGAAGTTAGAAAAAAGAATTTACTTGGTAATTATACAATGCAATAATAAATAAATATTATTTTACAACAAGTTTTTTACCACCTTTTTGTCTCACACAACATCAAATAGAGAAACTAGACCAATTGTGACATTTTTACAACAGGTTGGTTTTATTTATGTTACCCATGTGTAAAATGTTATCTTTTCAACAATCATAAGCAATTACATCATGTTGTTGCGTTCCCATTATGAAAATTAACTAAAACATTCCCCTTGGATTATGAATATATTATGTATATTTAAAATAAATGAATAGTTCATGAACATAATAGGATGGATATGAATAGAATATTGATACATGTAAATCATATGAAAAATTATTATGAAGATAGAGTTAAAGGGGTCATTAGTATTTCAATAGAGCATGAATATAACCCCTCTCAAATCCTTGGATCTTGTTTATATTGTTTTCATTCAACAAAATTATTCAAAAAGTGTTGGAAGAACATTTGATTTATCTTGGTACAAATGAGATCTAAAAATGTTGTGATAAACATGGGTAAAACTGAACATGCATACTAATTGGGATGATATTGCAGGTTGTGGATCATTTTATATTTGTAAAAGTATAAACAATAATGGAGGTTGTATATATAAGGCCCCAGCCTTAAACCTTACTTAATCTTGAGTTATTACAAGATTACACATTGAGGATCTTTTCAGGTTTAGAGTTTTAGAGAATTAGATCATGAAACTTGCATTACATTCCACATTTAAACAAAGTGGTTACATAAAAGACAGTATTCATTCTTCCTATCAACGGAAACATATTTAAAATATAACACGGATTCTTTCTTGACACATCCTTGACACTATCATCACATCATGTACCTTTCCCTTGACCTGTGAAAAACATTTCAAAAACTTGGGATGAGCATAAAAAGCTCAGTAAGGGTTATAAAAATATGGAAAGGAAACATGAGTTCATATATACATGAGAATGAAATCATACTTTACCCATAAAACATAGGCACTTTAACATACCTCATCAAACCATGAATAAATCATAGAAAACATAAGACATAAAGGTAACTTGAGGCATTCATAACATTCTTACGTGGGGAGTAACCCTCTTGGTTACGTTTGGAATACCCATTACAGTATATTCCCTAAATCTCTTCGGAGAAACCTTAATGTTTCACTCCTTCGCGTTACCCAATGCATTGGAGAGCTATAACAGGATCACCCGCCCTTAGTTTATCACGGAACCACCCGTTTTCATAACAATGCCCAAGAACCATAACATAAATGTGTCACATAAAACATGCATAAAGGAAACATAACATTTCCACATTTCAATCACAATATAACATTTTAGTATGTTGAAATATTGAATCCATTCAAAAAGAAACCATTTCCAAAACCATTTAAAACATTTAATAAAGAGATTTTTGAATCAAAGTGTCCCATACCACCTTGAAGCTTAAAATTTTAAACCATTAATATCCATATAAATAAATCCTTAAAACCATTTTGAAAACATGGATATTAATAAGAACAAATAATTAAAACATTTAAAACGATATTTTGGTTAAAGGGGTTTTACCAAAATTAGAGACACTTGAATACAATAATTGAGGAATAAAATTTAGTCAGAACTTTATAATATCATGAGAATAAATTGATTCATGATATAATACTCCAAAGTATAGTATATACACCATATAAGAGTGAATTGGTTCATAACAACAATGAACCCTCAATAGAAATGTCAAATGTGATGAAATCCCTTATAAAGAAGGTATCCTTAAATTAAGGACAAATCAATCTGAAAAATATGTGTGAAAAATATAAATACACACAATATAAGTGGATATTAAGTGTAAAAAAATAAAAGTTCATTCACACATATTCAATGGATGACATATTCAATGACTACATGTTGAACCCAAAGAAATCGAAATTGGGTTAAAAAGTTCCCTTGACAGCCTAACGGCATCACATCAAAATGAGTTGATGAGAGATAAAAAGTGTATCTCATAACTTGGACATAAAATTTACATCAATAAGGATATATGAGAACATATCCCAACATAAAAATATGCAAATTAAAAGACCCAACAAAAAAAAGTCTTTTAAAAAAGAGGAGGGTGAAAGGTTCCCTTACCGACTTGGGTATCTTTCAAAACATACACCCCATGAAAGAAGGACAATAGATCATTGATGTAAATACTCATAAACGAAAGTATATTAAACAAAGAGTAGAATAATGGGCAGTACATACACCACTCAATGTAATTTGTGGCAAATGTAGCATAAATCTCATGGGAATAAAAGTGAGATGAAAAATCCCTCACGAAAACTCGGCAGCCTAACGGCGCCACATAAAACTTCCGAATATGGATTGATGAGATCAAACAGGGTATCTCATCACATTAAAATATAATGTAAAGCAAGAGGAATATAAAAGAACATCCCCCAACATTACAAATAGGAGCTTAAAAGAAGTGACATAAAGGAGAGTACTTAAAAAGAAAGAGAGAAGTTAGATCTCTTACAAAAGTTCGACAGCCTAACGGCGCCAATCAAAACTTCCAAAATGGATTGATGAGAGAGAATAGGGTCTCTCATCACATGAAAATAAAAATTACAGTAGGATTAATATAAAATATCATCCCAATAACAAGAAAGATTATCTTTAAAATGAATGACATAAAAGAGTGTACTTAAAAAGAAAGAGAGGAGTAGGATCCCTTACCTCGGGTCCGACTTGACTCGATCGTTCTTTAATCTCCTGAATTATAAACTTGAGTTAATTTATACTTCCTTAATAACCTTTTTCAAGTTCATTATTCCTTTTATATCACTTATTAACATGTTATAAAAAATAGGTAATCATTAAGCTAATAATGATTGTTTTGTCGATATTTGGTTCTTAAGTCGAAAGTAGACTTCTTACAATTACATGTTGTTCGTGTGTCCAAATGTTTATTATATCCAGTATTGTATTCATGATTTAGATATAATATATGTCATATATATCCAGTACATTCATGCATTTATAACATTACATAATCCTTTAGAGGTAAGAAATGAAATGCACCGTTCATGGAGACGGTAAGCCGTGCGTACGCATGAACGCTACTTTCATTTCTATTTCATATTTTATAGAATGGAATAATAATGATATAAATGTATATTATAATTCCAGTATAATATCATAGTTCCATCCTTTATACATCCCACATATGGTATTTAACGAATCATATCACTTTGAGGGGGCGGTAGTCCGCACTTCCTTAAATGAAGATATTGCGTTTACCCATAATGGAAACCATAAAGGTATGCCCAAAATGAAAAAAAAACAGAAGCTTAAGGAAAACATAAACATATTATATATCATATATAAAAATAGTGACATCATAATGGCCACCTTTGAAGGTGTTAGATGAGTATTGAACAATCATCGTTTCGGGAGGCAGAATTTCGCCATCCACGGAAACCGTATGTTCTTTAACCATTTGATGTAGTTGTGTGAGAGTGTATCTCGAATAAATATTATAACAACATCCTAGTATATTTAAGATACTTGTTTTGTTACAAAAGAAATAAATAAAAAGAGTTTAGGGGGTTGGAGAAGCAAAATAAAACAAATGAACATGAGAGAATGAATTACCTTTAAAAGTGTAACTCCTTTTGATTTGAGCCTAAAGGCTTTCTTTGAAAGGATTCGGCCCAAAGGTAATCATCTATGATGAGTATAGGGATGTGTAGAGAGTAAATGGTCAGGGTTTGGCCGATCCAAAGGCTTGAGGAGTGTGTGAAATGAGGTAGAGGTGGGGGGCTTTTATAAGAGGAGGGGAGGGGCACTTTTGGAAAGTAAGAAATATTACTTTATTTGAAAATGTGTTTCGGTTTTAAAAGGTCCCACATTGATATAATTCGTGGATAAGGTGATAAGGGTTCGAAATACACCCATCCAATAAGTTTTGGACATGTGTAGTTCATAGATTGTACATTATCTTTCCATTTTATTTAAATCGTCAAATAATGATGTCATCACGGCATCATTATTATTTCATACATAATTTAATTTATTTAATGTCTAAAATTTATAAAACAAATACTATGATGTAGGAAATCTTTTTATCTTTCCAATGACTATTTATAATCAAAATTGGGACTTGTTTAACCCTACTTAAAAACTGTTTTAGTAAAACAACTCATGTTTGTGTCAATTTAATTTTAACATTAAATAAAAATATATTATTGTCATTTTCCAACTAAAGTGGCTCCATGGGGTCCCCAAGTTGGCCCATGGCTTGTCTTGGTCGGCCATGACTCACCCAATAGGTGTAGGACAAGTTTCATGGTGTTTTGACATTCTTATAATATCATTTTTACCTTAAACTACACTAATTACCACTAATCGCGATTAAAAACTTAATAAGTTACTATTCACCAAAAAAATGTTTTTATCCCATTGAACCACATTTTACTTCTTAATGACAACCATGTATGTCGGATTTTTGAAATTCAAAACACAAAGATGGCAAAATTCCATTTAAACGGAAAAATCAGTTTTTATAAGTACCACTTAGTGGTTTCACTATTCATCAAAAATTGAAGTTTTTTAGAAAAATCCCAAAAATTCACTCTAAGCTATATTTGATATTCTGAATTCAAAAATGAAGTCCGTTTGACAAAATTCAAAACATATAAGTCACATTAATTATTTTAATAATTAATTCCCGCTGTCATGACAAATAGCGTGTTTTTATGAAACAATAAGTATCAAAAGATTGACACTAGTTTAAGTCCGATTTCAAAGTGAAATTAATTCCAACGACCACTATTGGATTTAATGGTAAAAATATTTTCTAATTTCACTTTAAAACCAATTAAAAATATTATCTAATCATATAAATAAATTAGATTAAAAAGCGGTTTTGAATTAAAACACAACATTTTACACCATTCATTAAAAAAATGAACTTTATCGGAAAAATACCAAAAAATTACACAAAGTAAAATTTGATGTCCCGATTCTTAATAAGAGTTGTATTTGGTCCAAAATAATGTATAAGAGTGATCAAAACTATATTTAATGACGGTTCGCCATCATAAGGCGACAAGTGAACCTTTAGGTAAAACTAGGGCATATACGCCTAAAATTGAATTCTTTCCGTATTTTAAGCCTTTATCTTTTATTGTATAAATGTAAAAACATTTAAAAACATATATAATCATATTTTAGTTATTTCTATCCATTCCCGCCATGACAACGGCTACATGTTAACTACCATTTAAAATAATATTATTTTATCATTAGAGTGCAACGTAAGATTCCCAAGAAACCCGTTGTTGCGTGTTGGGTACGCCATCGAGCATAGAGTCCCCTTTAAAGTCATATCAATATTTTATTCACAAATATGGATAAATATGAAAATGTCATATTCTTTATTTACCTGGGGTGTTACATCCTTCCCCCCTTTTGGGAATTGCGTCCTCGCAATTCTAAAATTGCGCTTGGAAACATCCTTGAAAGTCCCACATCGGAACAAGAGTCGGTAAAAACAACCACTTTAAAATAAAGGAAGATAAGTACAAAGGTCACCCGAGTTAACCCATACTAGGACTCCATGTAGGAAAACATGGACATGGAGGAGAAAACATAGGGTCATGTTCTGATGGAGAGTGATAGAAAACATGTTTAGGAGAAAGTTAACAATGAGAAAATCACAAACTTGTGATGGGTTAAACGGTGTTGGGTTCCCCAGTAGGAAAAGTTAATAGAAAACATTTTTGTTTTAAGTTACTTTTTATTGAGGAATTTATTCATAAGGAAACATAATCACTTATCATGTTGACTTTCAACTTTAACTAGATTCCTTAATCAAACTCATATTTTTTCCAAAAGACGAGTATTTAGGGAGACTTGTTCGCATTAAGAGTACTATAATCAATTTATAGGGAATCACCTAATCCACAAAAGAGAACTATATACTTCCCATTTCTTTAGGCTTTAACCAAAACCAAAACCAAAAGGTTAGTACAAGATCAGATAATCCATAAAAGGATAACCCTTTATAAAAAGAAAATCTATTCTTAACCTCCAAAATTTGTCCAAAAAAACCCCAAAGTTCAATAAGGACCATTCTATAATCAATTTGTCCATAAAATTCTTCAAAGTAAACCAAACTAAGATTGAAACCCAAATATTTGAAGGATTTAGTCACATAGTCTTACAAGTTAAATCGTAACACTTATCTCCAAACAACATCAGTTTCTCCTAAAGTCTCGTATTGAAAAGTAATTAACCTAATCACATATCCTCTATGATAGGTTAATCATTTTCATAAATAACCCAAAATCAACTTACTCTTAATTCACAAAATCATATAACTAAAAAGAATCAGTCAAACTAACCAGGTACTTCACGTAGTCCAGTGGTAGGCAATAAATACCAATCGCACTTTGGTTGTGGGTTCGATTCCCGCAGCTTTGTCCGACGCGACGGGTTGTCACACGGTCTGCGTGTTGTCCTTTTTCCAAAACTATATAATTCTTAAAACATTCCCCAAAAGAGATAAAATTATCAAAAATGATCATAACATATTTTAACCTCATGTTTATCTCATGCTTTTCATTTTCCATCATATCATATAATAACCCATAATTACCTCAAAAGTAAGGATCATATAAACCCAAATGGTTCTTTATAACTATGTCCACAAAAGAAAATATAACTATTACTTGAATAAAATTTTCCTATATTAAACATCAGGGTTACACATAATATAAAAAGTCTTCTAATGTAAGCCCATCATCAAAAGAGACTTAATACTCTTAAGAATTTCACCATAACTCTTGAAGCCCTTATATGTTGACATCTTACTCATTCAACATTCTTCATGATCCATTATCCATTCTTTTCCAACTTATTCTGAAATACCTCTTTCCTACAAACAAAATCATGAATCATATCCTAAGATTCCAAAATAGGAAAACAATAGTCATGAAATAGTACATACCTTTGATTGGTCATTGTCAGTTTCTTCATCCTCAATCGGAATGGCATTAGGTATTGGTAAACGAATATTGGTACGCTCTTGGTGACCCCATTCACGAAACTTCTTCATAGGACATGTGTTTGCATAATGACCATGCACACCACATTTAAAACATTCAATTGATCCCTCAGAAAGAACTTCTTTCCCTTTCCTCGAGTCAACTGGATGCTTCCTTTTTCCATGGAAGGTTCTTGCTTTATGACCTTCATTTCCACATCTATATCATATTTCTGTCCCTTTGAAACATTTTCCTAGGTGTTTCTTTCCACATCTTTGACACATAGGTTTTTTAACACACTTACCTTTATGATTATTACCTGTACTTTCGTAGGGATTTGTTTCTTGCATATATGACGTCTTAGAGAAATCTCCAAGGTTTAGGTGGTCAATAATGACTCAAGATAGTTGGCTGAGGATAATCACAAGAGTTCTCATTGCAGCTCCCATATCATTCAGTTGCTTGCTCAAAAAACTGTCACAGTTTCCTTCACATCCACTGTTACTTTGGTTCCTACTAGATCCAGTCATTTACTAAAACCAAAAAGGTCAGTGTGAGTATATCAAAAAAACCATCATGTACTAATGAGTAAGATAAACACTAAGATATACTTACTCATTCACTTTATCTAAAACTAGGACTCTTTCTAAAATCCTAACCATTATGGTAATGCCACTTATGCTTAAAGAATACCCTAACTTCTAAAGTTATCTAAACCGACCTTTGATACCAACTATAAGGCCCCATCCTTAAACCTTACTTAATCTTGAGTTATTACAAGATTACACATTCAGGATCTTTTCAGGTTTAGAGTTTTAGAGAATTAGATCATGAAACTTGCATTACATTCCACATTTAAACAAAGTGGTTACATAAAGGACAGTATTCATTCTTCCTATCAACGGAAACATATTTAAAATATAACACGGATTCTTTCTTGACACATCCTTGACACTATCATCACATCATGTACCTTTCCCTTGACCTGTGAAAAACATTTCAAAAACTTGGGATGAGCATAAAAAGATCAGTAAGGGTTATAAAAATATGGAAAGGAAACATGAGTTCATATATACATGAGAATGAAATCATACTTTACCCATAAAACATAGGCACTTTAACATACCTCATCAAAACATGAATAAATCATAGAAAACATAAGACATAAAGGTAACTTGAGGCATTCATAACATTCTTACGTGGGGAGTAACCCTCTTGGTTACGTTTGGAATACCCATCACAGTATATTCCCTAAATCTCTTCGGAGAAACCTTAACGTTTCACTCCTTCGCGTTACCCAATGCATTGGAGAGCTATAACGGGCTCACCCGCCCTTATTTTATCACGGAACCACCCGTTTTCATAACAATTCCCAAGAACCATAATATAAATGTGTCACATAAAACATGCATAAAGGAAACATAACATTTCCACATTTCAATCACAATATAACATTTTAGTATATTGAAATATTGAATCCATTCAAAAAGAAACCATTTCCAAAACCATTTAAAACATTTAATAAAGAGATTTTTGAATCAATGTGTCCCATACCACCTTAAAGCTTAAAATTTTAAACCATTAATATCCATATAAATAAATCCTTAAAACCATTTTGAAAACATGGATATTAATAAGAACAAATAATTAAAACATTTAAAACGATATTTTGGTTAAAGGGGTTTTACCAAAATTAGAGACAGTTGAATATAATAATTGAGGAATATCATTTAGTCAAAACTTTATAATATCATGAGAATAAATGGATTCATGATATAATACTCCAAAGGACAGTATATACACCATATAAGAGTGAATTGGTGCATAACAACAATGAACCCTCAATAGAAATGTCAAATGTGATGAAATCCCTTATAAAGAAGGTATCCTTAAATTAAGGACAAATCAATCTCAAAAATATGTGTGACAAATATAAATACACACAATATAAGTGGATATTAAGTGTAAAACAATAAAAGTTCATTCACACATATTCAATGGATGACATATTCAATGACTACATGTTGAACCCAAAGAAATCGAAATTGGGTTAAAAAGTTCCCTTGACAGCCTAACGGCATCACATCAAAATGAGTTGATGAGAGATAAAAAGTGTATCTCATCACTTTGAAATAAAATTTACATCAATAAGGATATATGAGAACATATCCCAACATAAAAATATGCAAATTAAAAGACCCAACAAAAAAAGTCTTTTAAAAAAGAGGAGGGTGAAAGGTTCCCTTACCGACTTGGGTATCTTTCAAAACATACACCCCATGAAAGAAGGACAATAGATCATTGATGTAAATACTCATAAAAGAAAGTATATTAAACAAAGAGTAGAATAATGGTCAGTACATACACCACTCAATGGAATTTGTTGCAAATGTAGCATAAATCTCACGGGAATAAAAGTGAGATGAAAAATCCCTCACGAAAAGTCGGCAGCCTAACGGCACCACATAAAACTTCCGAATATGGATTGATGAGATCAAATAGGGTATATCATCACATTAAAATATAATTTACATCAAGATTAATATAAAATAACATCCCCCAACATTATGAATAGGAGCTTAAA
Organism: Viscum album; assembly: GCA_963277665.1. Lineage (NCBI taxonomy): Eukaryota > Viridiplantae > Streptophyta > Magnoliopsida > Santalales > Viscaceae > Viscum > Viscum album. Next base: position 1,116,042,160 of record OY728129.1, read on the forward strand.
AGAAGTGACATAAAGGAGAGTACTTAAAAAGAAAGAGAGAAGTTAGATCTCTTACGAAAGTTCGGCAGCCTAACGGCGCCAATCAAAACTTCCAAAATGGATTGATGAGAGATAATAGGGTCTCTCATAACATGAACATAAAAATTACAGTAGGATTAATATAAAATATCATCCCAATAACAAGAAATATGAGCTTTAAAAGGAATGACATAAAAGAGTGTACTTAAAAAGAAAGAGAGGAGTAGGATCCCTTACCTCGGGTCCGACTTGACTCGATCGTTCTTTAATCTCCTGAATAATAAACATGAGTTAATTTCTACTTCCTTAATAACCTTTTTCAAGTTCATTATTCCTTTTATATCACTTATTACCATGTTATAAACAATATGTAATCATTAAGTTAATAATGATTGTTTTGTCGATATTTGGTTCTTAAGTCGAAAGTGGACTTCTTACAATTACATGTTGTTCGTGTGGACAAATGTTTATTATATCCAGTATTGTATTCATGATTTAGATATAATATATTTCATATATATCCAGTACATTCATGCATTTATAACATTACATAATCATTTAGAGGTAAGAAATGAAATGCACCGTTCATGGAGACGGTAAGCCGTACGTACGCATGAACGCTACTTTCATTTCTATTTCGTATTTTATAGAATGGAATAATAATGATATAAAGGTATATTATAATTCCAGTATAATATCATATATAATATCATAGTTCCATCCTTTATACGTCCCACATATGGTATTTAACGAATCAAATCACTTTGAGGGGGCGGTAGTCCGAACTTCCTTAAATGAAGATATCGCGTTTACCCATAATGGAAACCAAAAAGGTATGCCCAAAATGAAAAAAAAAGAAGCTTAAGGAAAACATAAACATATTATATATCATATATAAAAATAGTGACATCATAATGGCCACCTTTGAAGGTGTTAGATGAGTATTGAACAATCATCGTTTCGGGAGGCAGAATTTCGCCATCCACGGAAACCGTATGTTCTTTAACCATTTGATGTAGTTGTGTGAGAGTTTAGCTCGAATAAATATTATAAAAACATCCTAGTATATTGAATATACTGGTGTTGTTACAAAAGAAATAAATAAAAAGAGTTTAGGGGGTTGGAGAAGCAAAATAAAACAAATGAACATGAGAGAATGAATTACCTTTAAAAGTGTAACTCCTTTTGATTTGAGCCTAAAGGCTTTCTTTGAAAGGATTCTGCCCAAAGGGAATCCTCTATGATTAGTAGAGGGATGTGGAGAGAGTAAATGGGCAGGGGTTTGCCGAGCCAAAGGCTTGAGGAGTGTGTGAAATGAGGTAGAGGTGGGGGCCTTTTATAAGAGGAGGGGAGGGGCACTTTTGGAAAGTAAGAAATATTACTTTATTTGAAAATGTGTTTCGGTTTTAAAAGTTCCCACATTGATATAATTCGTGGATAAGGTGATAAGGGTTCTAAATCCACCCATACAATAAGTTTTTGACATGTGTAGTTCATAGATTTTACATTATCTTTCCATTTTATTTAAATCGTCAAATAATGATGTCATCACTGCATCATTATTATGTCATAAATAATTTAATTTATTTAATGTATAAAAATTATAAAAAAAATACTATGATGTAGGAAATCGTTTTATCTTTCCAATGACTATTTATAATAAAAATTTGGACTTGTGTAACCCTACTTAAAAACTATTTTAGTAAAACAACTCATGTTTGTGTCAATTTAATTTTAACATTAAATAAAAATATATTATTGTCATTTTCCAACTAAAGTGGCTCCATGGGGTCCCCAAGTTGGCCCATGGATTGTCTTGGTCGGCCATGACTCACCCAATAGGTGTAGGACAAGTGTCATGGTGTTTTCACATTCTTATAATATCATTTTTACCTTAAACTACACTAATTACCACTAATCGCGATTAAAAACATAATAAGTTACTATTCACGAAAAAAATATTTTTATCCCATTGAACCACATTTTACTTCTTAATGACAACCATGTATGTAGGATTTTTGAAATTCAAAACACAAAGATGGAAAAATTCCATTTAAACGGAAAAATCAGTTTTTATAAGTACCACTTAGTGGTTTCACTATTCATCAAAAATTGAAGTTTTTTAGAAAAATCCCAAAAATTCACCCTAAGATATATTTGATATTCTGAATTCAAAAATGAAGTCCGTTTTACAAAATTCAAAACATATAAGTCACCTTAATTATTTTAATAATTAATTCTCGCTGTCATGACAAATAGCGTGTTTTTATGAAACAATAAGTATCAAAAGATTGACACTAGTTTAAGTCTGATTTCAAAGTGAAATTAATTCCAACGACCACTATTGGATTTAATGGTAAAAATATTTTCTAATTTCACTTTAAAACCAATTCAAAATATTATCTAATCATATAAATAAATTATATTAAAAAGAGGTTTTGAATTAAAACACAACATTTTACACTATTCATTAAAAAAATGAACTTTATCGGAAAAATACCAAAAAATTACACAAAGTAAAATTTGATGTCCCGATTCTTAATAAGAGTTTTATTTGGTCCAAAATAATGTATAAGAGTGATCAAAGCTATATTTAATGACGGTTCGCCATCATAAGGCGACAAGTGAACCTTTAGGGAAAACTAGGGCATATATGCCTAAAATTGAATTCTTTCCGTATTTTAAGCCTTTATATTTTATTGTATAAATGTAAAAACATTTAAAAACATATATAATCATATTTTAGTTATTTCTATCCATTCCCGCCATTACAACGGCTACATGTTAACTACCATTTAAAATAATATTATTTTATCATTAGAGTGCAATGTAAGATTCCCAAGAAACTCGTTGTTGCGTGTTGGGTACGCCATCGAGCATAGAGTCCCCTTTAAAGTCATATCAATATTTTATTCACAAATATGGATAAATATGAAAATGTCATATTCTTTATTTACCTGGGGTGTTACAGTATATAAGATATGATAATAGTAATTGAAGATGACCTTGATGGATTTACAAAATTTTCTGAGATGTTAAATAACTATGATATGGGAAAAGTATATACTAGTTATACTAAATACAAAACATTTTCAGTTGTATGGAACTTATATAATTTCAAGCTTGAAGTAGATGGAGGGTCACTATCTTTACAACACAACTAAGTGTTCTGAAGGATATGATACCAGAAGAAAATGAACTTCCTTTTCGAACATATGATTCAAAACAAATTTTATGTTATATGGGAATGATCTATAAAACATACATACCTATACAAATTATTTCATTTTTAAAAGTACCATGAATCACTCATAAAATACCTTAAGTGTTGCATGAATCGATACCATAGAAACTAATGAAGTCTTCAAAAGTAGTATGGTACATTCCTATAATTCCAAAGTTTATAATTCTACATGTATTTCAAGGAACAACATAAAAATTTACATGGCATGTAGATACATGAATTAATAATGGGAAACTACATCATCTAGATGACTCTCATATTTGGATGAAAATTGATTATGAGTATTATTATATTTAAAATGAGATAAGAAGCATACATCTTGTATTATCTACTAATGGAATAAATAATTTTTTGTATAGTGTAGTACTCAATGTACATGGACATTTATATTGTTAAATTATTAATCTCTTCCTCGGTTATGCATGAAGTGGAAAAAAATTAAGTTTTATATGATTATTTTTAATCCCAACCCACCTAGTGATATCATTAATGAATATTTGGGTCTATTGATCAATAATCATAAATTGATGTGGTATATAGATGTTACAATTTATAATTCTCATAGAAGTTAAGAATTCACATTGAAGTACATGTTATACTGGATGATAAATGAATTTATTATTATTGAAAATTTTCAGGCTATATCAATAATGTAATGTTGGGGTGTCTCATTTTTGATGAATGAACATGCTGAGTTCTATTGAATCATTCCTCAAAGAGTATTTTTTTAGGACATTATAAATATTCACATCGATGACATAAATATATTTCCAAGACAAAAAAATTAAAAGGAAATAACAACTGAGGTACAAAACTACCTCTACATATGGGTAATTAACTTTTTGATAAACTAAAATAAATAGAAACAACTTTTAGTAAACCATATTTAAAAAACATTATGAAACTAGGTTAGAAAAAAGAGATATATTTTCTTTTAATTAGAATACATGAATTATTTGTATGTCATAAATTATCTTGATGTCATGCATGTAGGAAAAAATGTACTATATAGAGTTATTGGAACATTACTATATGTTCCAAGAAAAATTTATGATAGAATCTGGTCTAGGATGGACATGACTGACATGGGGGTATAGGAAGAGTTGGCACTAGTGAAGGAAAAATTCATAATTTTCTTTCTCTAAAATCTTACATACTATCCAAATAATTAAAATTTTAATTTTTCATTTTCCTTGTGTTTATAAAAGATCCATAGTGTATTCATCAATTATCAAAAATTTCATGTCAATGACTAATTTTTATGTTAAAAGGTATAAAATCACATGACTGTCATTTTTATACTACATTTGTTAACAAACACATTAGATTGTATTCTTCCTAAATGGATAAGGAGGTTTTAGAAATATAATTTTAATTAGATACATTTTTCACTTAATCATTATTTTATATAATTTACCACATGATGGTTCATTTGAATAGAGTGGATCAATTATGTTGACCATTCAATTATAGATGGATATTCCCCATTGAACATTATGTAATGATTTTTAAATGGTGGGTTAATAATTTAATTCATTCATATGGTTGTATTGAAGAATGATATATTGTTAAATTAGATGTTTAATTATATTCTGATTACCTATCAGAAGATAATATCATCAGTCTCTAAAAGTTATTATGACATTGGAAAACTTATGGGTGAAGAGATTTCTGGAAGATAAGTTGCTAAAATTTCTATCATAGAGCTGGATCCAAATCATGTTTTCATTTTACAATATTTGGAAGATGTGAATCCATATGTTTATGGCCAAAAAAATTTGTACATATTTGAATCCATTATGGGCTGAATGATGGATGTCAAAATCACATAATAAATAGTTAATAAGATGGTTATGATATCATATATAAGGAGTTATCTAAAAAGGTGAATTCAATTTCAAAATGACTTTTATGGATATACAAGGGACCAAATTTAAATTCTATAACTTACATTGGTATTTTATCTATTTGTTATAAATTCTAAACAAAAAACATGATAGCTGCAGTGTAGTGCAAAATAGTTCAGATACAATTGTGGGAGAAGCGATGCACAAATATGGTTCTAAGTATAGAAATACAATTAATGTTAATATTTTTTATTTATGCCACATTAAATAGATATAATATTAGGATTATATAACATTTAAAATTCATATTTCTATTAAAATTGGATTCTAATTGGAGTTTATTGAAGGTTTATGAAATGGGATTCGTGAAGGTGAGCTCCGATGTAGAAGGTGAAAGGGTGATGCATTCATAATGGAATCAAAATAAGTAAATGCATTATATATATATATATGATATCATGAAAACAAGAATTGGTCATTTTTCATATTTGTGACTACAAAACTATAATGTCTTTTGAATAATCAATCGATGATGACCCTTTCATTAGGAGATCACACTTATTTTATGTAGGTCCCAATGTAAAAAATGTCTGGAACATAATATGGTACCACACCTAGGGGATTTGAATTACAAAAATAGGATAAAAATTTCATCAAATTTTAATGAAAACAAATAGATCTCAATGAGAAGGTTACTTTTTTTTAATATTCAATACTTATCTTCATAATATTTTTTGTTCTCAATTGTAGTAACATTGTCTAAGTAACATGATTGACTAATTAGGAAAAAATGACTTCCACACAAGATGATGTTACAAATATTAGGTATTAACATATATTTGATGGTGAATTTTTTTATTTATTATGGGATCAAAAATATATTGATAAAAAAAATTTATTATCACTACGTAGACTAAAATTATCAATGTAAGAACAAAGATATAACATTTAAGGATGGTTATAACCAATGAGGATAACTTATTGATCCCGACAAGACAATTCTACTCAGATATTTTGTGGTTACAATTATAAGGAATGTTCTATTTGATCTAGATTCATGGAACTATTTCTATCATGCAATAAAGGAATCCCTTTGGGGATATATTATGTTAATATTATGATTTGTTTTCACTATATTACTAAAAATTTATTTAATGAAACATTTTATTAATTTTCATTATCCCTGGTATATTTCAGTAATTTTACATTATCTACATAAGAAATATATCATAATGGCCACTGAAAAATCCCATAAAGGCCTATGGACACTTCTTACCATGTTTTATATTTGGGAAGCTAAGGGGAAAGTAAATCCTCACTGACTAGTTACATATGAGAAAAATATAATATAAGATACATTGAATTATTACATCATTTTTTTCAAATGATAATTCATTTTTTGATCATTTTAGTCAATTATATATTATTTTAAAAAAATTATTTTATCAAATAATATTCAAAAAAATTAATTTATGTAATAAGAAATGAGTGATGAAAATAAAAAATATGCATTAAAACAAATATACACCTATCACAAAACACGGATGATGTATGCTTCCTTAGAGAATAAAATTATATTTATTTTTAATATAAAATAACTATTTTTTTATTTAAAACAATATATTTTCATTTTTTATATACAGTTTGATGAATTAAATTACACATCCACTTCCATCCCAAATCATGTTCTATAGAAGGAGGAACACATAAATGATGTTCATAAACTAGTTGATGAAAAAACATAGTATGAGAAATATGTGTAAGTATTAAATAATAGTAATTTTTATTATTTATAACAACATTACATAAAAAGTCTATTTTTTCTATGTTTTTTTATATAGTATTGACTCAAGTATCGGTAGTAACTGTAATAGTATAAAACCCAATTTCAATGTCTTTGAATCAGCCAAAAAACTGCATTGTGTCAAAGTGGTAGGTTTTGGAGTTCCATATAAAAGACATTTTGAGAAGAAAAGGCTGCGAGATGATACATATCAAATTATGAAGGATCACATGAATAAATAGATGCTTTGAAATATATTATTGTTTTTTCTAGTTTAGTTAACCTATATACACCAAATTATTAATGTGAAAAAATAGTGGTATAAAGATCATCACATGGACAACCAACTGACCCTATTAGATTTGTTGTCAGTAATTGTACTCAAGCACATACCTTTCCCATGTAATCAATTGTTTCATTACTCTTTCTCCAAAATTCTAATCATATTTTTTTTAAATTATATTACTAAAATTATTTCGAGTAATGTTATGTATTATTTTTATCTTTCAACACCCATGAACCTTCCTATTGTGATAGATGCAGGGTATAATATATTATGAGACATGCTATACCATAATGAAATAAAAAAATATCAGATGAAACTTAGGATTTAATTATCTTAAGAATCGGGCAATAAGTTTCATATTCCACTTGATGATATATATATTATAATGGTCAATGATGTTTTCGGACGTTTCATAGAAGGGAAATATAATCATTTAAATATTATGGAGGTATGTCCATAACAACTCATTTCAAATGAAAATCCTATAAATGTTGATTAAAAATGGTCATATGTGAGGTATGGTATTTAAAATAGATAAAATGATCATGAAACAAAAGGTCAGATCATGAAAATCCAGAGAATCGACTATGAAAATAGGAGTACCTTCTTGGAGAAAATTGTCCTTTCTAGTTACAGTACATCATATATTAACATTAAAACCTCTTATAGACATCACATTCAAATATGTACATGTTTCCAACATTCAATATGATGAATAAATATTCAGATCATTCATTATTGACACAGTTTGTCTCAAGAGTATAAATGAGATTATCATGTTTTAATGTCTTGGAGTATCTATAGTGAATATAGAAATAAGTTATATTTTCATAAAAATTCTCCCCAAAATATGATATAGTAAGTTTATTAATTTGAATATATATTCTTATTTTGTATAAGATTTTATATTAATACTATATAAATGTAAAACATTATGAAGCATGATTTGGATTCATTAACCCCTCTATCAATTTGATAGAAGTGATTTCAATGGAGGTGAAATTAATTGATAATAAAATAGATGAAATATGAGAGGAGTTTAGAAAGAAAATAATATATGAAATACTATTCTTTATTCCATCCATAAAGTGGTAAAACACTACAATCTATTAATATAAAATATATTTTTCTTTTCTTCATTAATTTTTTTTGGATGCATTGGATGTTGAACGAAATCAATTTGGACTCCCCAAATGTATTCTTGGATCCAATGCATGTATTTTCAAAAAAAATAGACCACACAAGATTTTTATTATTAATTTTTAATGTACACCAATAGAAATTTCGTTGAATAACGTTGAATTATATTTTATAGTTTTTGTTTTAATAGAAATTTTTTTATAATAGGGTGATATGTGAATATAGGATAAAACATGTTATGAGGTCTGTGAATGAACATACGATTCATATGGATCTCTTGAATTTAAAATGCATTAAGTTATATATAGAAATATTTAAGTATCAATACATATTTATGTAGTTTAAGATGTAAGATAACAAAAATTATTATGGATATTACTTTTAAAAATTTATAAAATATATCATATTAAATCATAATATTATCATGAAATAAAAGGTAATTTCTAAATGTAATAATAATTTAATTCAAAAATATTTCTCAACCATTTGTTTTTATATATTTTTGTAGTACTACAAATATTCCTAAAAACTCTCATACTCAAAAGAAGAAGTAACATTGATTAAAGATGATTGAGAAGAGTAAATGGTGCCATAATGTTTTATGACATCAAATATTGGGGAATTCCTTTTATTTTTGGGATAAATTACTGAATATAGGAGTAGAAATATATTTTGTATTTGAATCATTATTATCAGGATGGTTATATTTTATTTTTTTTGTATATTTCTCAAGGAGAAGTTTAATGATGGAGATCAATTTGTTTATAATTGAATAGGCAGAATATATGGTGTCAAAATGTATACAGATAGAGGGAAGATATGATATCCTATTACTTATTTAGTTAGTTATGTAATATTTTAATATAATTTAATATATAACTTCCATATGAATTTTTTGTAATAATTTTTTTGTTAAATTTACACATCAGTTCAAAAAACACGTCACATGATCAGAACAAAAAAAAATTCATATATTTTTTATATTTTAAGATTATTATCCATAAGTCATTTTTGATGTGTAGGAATTTACAAAACCTTATTCTGACACAAGATATGGTTGGTATAACTCAATGTCTGTGTTCTGAAATACAAACGACCCATTTTATGTAGAAACACATTTCACGAATCCAATCCTGAGAAAATGAGCATAGATTTTTTTCAAATATTAAGAAGGAAATCCATAATTAATTATTCAAATCAAGGAATTGATCACACTCTAATCTGACACATGATGTTTTTGTAATTACATTATGTATGTGTTTTCAAAATAAAATTTTCATTTTAGTTTGAACATTTGTCACATTGAAAAAACTAATAAAATAAGCACAAATTATTTTCATACAATGGGGAAACAATCCATAATTCATTTTTATTCTGTAGTATTTGGTCGAATGTCAATCCAAAAAACGATGTGGTTGGTATGACTCAATGTGCATGGTTTTAATACAAAATTTTCATTATAGTTTATAATAATAATCAAATATACAAAACCAAAAAAAATAGTTTGAATTGTTTTAATTTTTTTTTAAATTTCCATATTTCATTTTTAAAATATACAAATAAGCCACACATCAATTCGACACATGATGTGATCGATGTGACTCAATGTGCGTGTCTTAAATAAAAATGTGCATTTTAGTTTAAAATAAATTTCTAATTTCTAATATAGATTACAAGAGATTTTATTGTTTTCATGCATTATAAAAATGGTCTATAATTCATTTTTCATGTGTAGGAATTGACTACTCTCCATTCTGATAAATGATGTGGTTGATATAACTCAAAATACATGTTTTTAATAAAAACTATCAGTTTAGTTTAAAACAAATCACATATCCAAATAATAGAAAAAATGTCGAATTATTTTCAAACATTTGTAAAATAATTCATATATCATTTTTGACCATTAGGAATTGACCACACATCAATATAACATCTGTTGTGGTTGATATGTCTTAATGTGCATCTTTTTAATACAATAGTGTCAATTTAGATTAAAATTGAATTAAATAGTAAAAAGAAATAAAATGATATCATATTGTTTTTAATATTTTGAGAAATAGCATATAATTCATTTATAACATGTAATAATGTATCGTTCCTCTATCCCACACACGATGTGACCGTTATGACTCAATATGAATTTATTCAATAAAAAGGTTGCATTTTAGATTCAAATTCGTGCCACATCACCAAAATAAATAATAAAATCTCATATTGTTTTAAAAATTTAATAAAATTATACATAATTCATTTTTTAAATATATAAATTGACAACATGCCAATCTGACACATGATGTGGTCAAAATGACTCAATGTATGTGTGTTCAATATAAAACTGCCAGTTTAATTTAAAATGAACCACATATCCAAAACAAAGAAAACAATATAGGATTGTTTTTAAAAAAATTTAAAATGGTGCATAATTCATTAGTGATCTATATGAATTTACCAGTAATCAATCTGACACCTGATGGGGTCGGTATGACTTGAACTGTGTGTTTTCAATATAAATGTGTTTCTTAAGTTTAAATCAATAATCTAATATCAGAAATAGAGAAAAAGACCTTATATATTTTCAAAACATTATTAAAACAGCCCGTAATAAATTGTTGATGTTTAATAATTTACTACACATCAATTTGATACATGATTTGATAGATATGACTCAATATGGGCATTTTCAATAGAAAGGTTCAATTTTAAATTAAAACATGTGTCAAATCACTAAAATAAAGAAAACAATATCATATTGTAAAACTAAATCGTGAAAAAATATCCATAATTCATTTTTCACATGTTGGAATTTATTTCACACCATCATGACACACATTGTGGTTAATATTACTCAAAAGCCTAGTTTAAAACACATCACATAGAAAAACAATAATAAAACCACCTTGGATGGCCTTTACAATTTAGGAAAATATACCATAATTAATTTTTGACCATTAGTAATTGATCACACATCTATCTGAAACCTGATGTGTCTAGTGTGACTCAAATTCAGTGTTTTCATAAAAAGCGCCATTTTAGTTTAAAACACCCATAAAAGAGTCAAAACTAAGAAAATGAGATCATATTGTTTTCATTCATTTGGAAAATAGACTATAATTCATTTTCTGAGGTGTATGAACTGATCAACCAACAATTCAACACACAATGTGACCGATATGAATCAATGTGTGTGTTTTTATAAAAAGGATCCATTTTATTTTAAATAGCTTGTCATGATTCCAAAACCGAGAAAACAAGATCAGTTTTTTTTAAAACTGTAGGAAAACAATCAATAATTATTTTTTCACAACTATTAACTGACAAAACTATATTATGATATATTATGCGGCATATATGTCTTTAAATGTGTGTTTTCTTTGAAAAATGGTCATTTTAGTTTAAAATTCATCACATATCGAAAAAAAGAGAAAACACGATTGAATTATTTTCAAACATTTTAGAAATGGTTCAGAATTCATTTGTGGCCTTTATAAATCAACTATATGTAAATCAAACCCACAGTGTGTTTGGAAAGACATAAATAGCATTTTTCAATTAAATAGTGTCATTTTTTATTAAAACATGCATCAAATATCAAAAATCGAGTAAAAGATATAATATTTTTTGTATCGTTGTGAAAATGGTCCATAATTTATTTGTGAAATGTAATAATTTACCATACATAAATCTAGGACATAATTTTACTGATATAACTCAAAGTTTGTGTTTTCAATTGAAAGGTTCCATTTTAGATTAAAACACATGTCCCATCCCCAAAACAAAAAATGGCACAAGTTATTTTCAACATTTAGTAAAAGGATCTGTAATTCATTTTTCATATGCAGTAATTTAAACCACACCAATATGACACACAATGTGGTCGATAGGATTAATGTTCATGTTTTCAATACAAAAGTGTTATTTCAGTTTAAATCACACATGAAATATCAAAAAATGAGGAAACAGTCTTAATTTTTTTTTTTTTTGAAACATAATGAAAATGGTCTATATTTCATTTTTGATATTTAATAATTGAGACCACAACAACTTAACAAATGATGTGACAAATATGAATCACATTGCATGTTTTTAATTGGAAGGTGCCATTTTAGTTTGAAATGGTTGTCCCATCCCCAAAAATGAGAAATCCAACACATAATGTGAATGATATGACTCAAATTGTTTTTTTAAAATTAAAGGTTAAACTTTAGTTTAAAATTAAAGTTACTATAGATAAATGGGAATGTTTTTGTATTTTATTCAAAAATTATGAAAATGATCCATAATTTATTTAAGAAAAATTTAAATTTACCTCACATAAATATAATACCTGATGTGTTTTTTATGACTCTATGTGCATGTTTTCAATATAATGTTGTCCTTTTTTTTTAATCTAAATAACATCAGCAAAACTGAGAAAACAAATTCAATTTTTTTCTCAGAAATTTATCTACTATTAATTAATTTCCTTATTATTTTCATATTATACTTATTTAGTAGATTCTCAAATAGATAATTGTTGAATTAAAATAATAAATGTCTTGACACTAGAATTCTTGATCACAAAAATAATGTCATATTGAATTGGATCTTATCCATAAGGAGTTTTTATCACCATAGACGAGTGACAATTCAAGAGGAACTACTTTTTTTAACAAAAATAAATGGTGTGATGTGTAAGAATGAACCAATACTCAATATGATACATGGTGTTTTTAGTATGAGTGATTGAATATGTTTTTAGTTTCAAATTAATAGTTAATGGTTAATTTATTTATTTAAAGTATTATTAACAAATGAATCATTATCTTATACAAGTGTATTATTTTACTTGAGATGGGGTGGTTTATTCAAAAACAAATAGCATGACAGGGGGACGAGGACCAAATACAAAGGAAAATTTATATTTTTTAATGTATGGGATAATTTGTACTTATGTAATTGTATAAATATATATTTGAACTATCTAGAATATAGTGTTTTCGTATATTTTTGTTTTAAATTCAATTTTTGATAAATTCTAAATTTTATCATTTATTTGTTCTAGTATTTACATTTTTTTATTCTATTTTTTTCTATAATTTAAAAAAAACTGCGACATTATTCCCCTTTATCATCTCCCATAGTAGTATTGATAGTGGGACACTTTATCAGAACTAGGAAAGGTGATGATAAAGGGATACTTGGCAGTACTATGAAAAGCGCTCATAGTTGACACATTTATCAGTGCAATTAAAAGATATGATAAAAGGATCATTTATCAGTGCTTAATAAAACTACATATAATATTGATCCTTTATTAGTGCATAAATAAGTTCTAATAATGGTTTCCTTTATCATCACTTCTATTAGAACTAATAAATTCTTAGTAATTTTAATCTTGCACTAATTGTGTGTGTTTTTTTGTGATAGAAAATACATATTATATAATGGATTTATTTTTAGTAGTGATTGAAAGAGTTATTTTTCATTAATTCATCATGTTATTAATTTATAGTTTGAATTTCAATTGTTCCATGTCTATTATTTAATGATATAAACATACATATATTCATTTTCCTATGAATAAAAGTTAGGAGACTAGTTAATGTGTCAATAACATCTTATTTGGTATTCTCCAATTAAATTCTATGGTGGAATAATTCTTTTTAAATTTCATAGATTATAACATGATATAAAATCATATATAGAAGAATTACTATAAGATGGTTGGTCAGATAAAGTGTTAGTGATCACCCTATATGTTGTTTTACATTGTATCTAGTGAATGGAACTCTATATGACAATACAATGGAAATTAATACCATGAAAAAGGCATGGATGATTTAAAATGTAAATCATATTAGTCTAACTTCATGATAAAATAGGAGATAATTAATATGTAAAATACATGACGAAGATGGAAAATTTGGTGGTATAACATGAATGGTCATGTGTTTTTGAATTTGTTCTCCTTTACAATCAACATTGAAATATGTTTTTTATATTTTTAATTCTAAAATCTTATGTTGGTTTTTTAGTGTTGTGACACTATATAGGGACATGTCCAAGACAAAGAGAGTGAGGGTGAGGATTCCCCTCTGATGGGTGGACATGAACCTTTATCATCTCTTGGTCTAATTGAAGATGATATTCGTCATAAGTGATTCTTACATATAGTATGTGCTTTATAATGGGAAAATACTCAATGTATTATGACTATGTTAGACCCCACCCATGTGTAACATCATCAAAACCCTCCACTTATCATAAGAGTGGGAGCTCCACAGTTGGAATAGTTGTCGATGGAGTCCATGAAATGTATTCATAGTTTCTTATAGACTCCTATGTATATGAGGGTGATGTTGGGGGTTTACAAGGTTCAAGGGAAATCACTCAAACAGTGGAACAACCATTCCCTTGAATAGAAGAATGATGGGTTGAACTGAAAAGATTTACAGAATCACTTCCTTTCACACTTCAGTCAAATTAAAATATGATCAGATAAGTCCCATGAGTATTTGAGGTTTCAGGAGGTGGTATGGATGTCATGTAATATTTTTTTCTAGTTTAAAATTATTTAGTGATTCAACACTATCTTTTATTTTGATTATTATAGAAAATATAATCACATTGATGATGTTTGACACTATGATATCATGTTTCCTGTGACAGTGTTCGGTTTTTCCTTTTTCAATGAAATAATGAACCAAACCTTGATTACTAAATGTAATATTAATTAGTTCACTATACTAGGTGACTATAATCAATAGATAGTGGTATTGTTATTAGATATTCTAAAAATTATAAGTGGTGATCAAATGACTTGAAATAGGGAAAGAGAATTCAGTCTCTATTGGCCAGTAAATTTTACCACCCTTCATGAGGGAGTGATAAAGTGAACTATTATCAGTGTGGCCAATTTGGACACATGATATTCTAGTGTACCCATCCACTTATGGTGTACCATCATTGTTTGTATATGGTACTTGTTCATTTTGTGTTCAATATTTCGTAGAAATATGGTAGTGGTAGTGGTTGAGGAGTAACTTAGATTATAGTGGAAAATGTGGTTACCAAACCACCATATTCTAGATTTTTGGAATTTATTGGACATCATGGTCATGGTGGTGGTCATGAAGTACAAGTATATAGATAGTAGGGGATAAAGTGGATTATAACTGAGGGTAGTTAGGCTATATTATAGGTTCATGGGGTAGGAATATTGCATACAGTGGAGCATATATTAATAGAGATGGACGGAAGGCCACCAACCATTCAAGGTACGATTGTGGATGCATCTACTTATACTTTTTCCTTAATTGAAACTAGATCCCCAATAACTTTTCTATATAAATATTTTTAGTGTCTTTTTGTTAGGTGTTTGAGTATCAATATCGTGTTATATGATTGGTTTTACCTTGGGCATAGAGTCCTAGGTGATTAGAAAGTGTGTCAGTTGTGCTCTGGTCATCTAAAAATAACATTTCCTCTGGGACATATTCATTCTTGAAATTGGTGGATTTGATGTAATTTTTTGGAATAAACTAGATCATTTATTACAGAAGTAGTTTTTTTTACAATCAAATTTTTTCTTTTATATATATTTAGGGAGGAAGTTTTCTGTAAATTGGAGAGTGGGATGTTCGTGTGGGTCATGTCAGACCAGACCTTCAGTTACTAGGTAGAATCACTCTCTTGGTGGGTAGTTATGAAAGATATAGTCTGAAACCTATTTTTATTTTGTGTATTAATTATTCTGAGATGGATTTACCAATAACATCTCCATATTTTTGCTTCAATGGGGTATCTTGCTTACAAATGAGCTTTTGCAAGGTGTAGGTTCAATATTTTTTCCATCTTATCATATAGCTCTTACTGAGCTTCAGGAGGTGAAAAATCGACTATGATTATTTGGGTAAAATGGGTTTGTTAGACCCATAATGTCCCCTTAGTTTTATTTGGATCATTTTTCTATGAATTATAATGGATCTATGTGGTCATGTATATAATATTATAAGTATAACAAAATAATTTTTAAAAAATGATACCCACTCCCTCATGTTGATGATTTGTTTGATAAACTGATGGGATATCATGTATTCACAATTATTGATATTTATTTAGGTTTTATAACACTATGATATTCCTTTTATAACCTATAGGAGTAAATTTTCCTTTACGAGTACCCAATGATGTCGTTCGAGCAGATGAATATGGCAGCGGCCGTCGTGGATCAGATGAATATTATCATCCATCAATATAAGGAATCCATTTTAGTTGTTTTTATTAATGAAATATTAATATACACCTAGATTATAGAATAAAATTAATGTTATATATAGATTTTTTTTTAAATGTTTGGGGTTAGAAGATTTATTCTAAATTAACCAAATGTCAGTTTTGGTTGTATCAACTAAATTTATTATTCCTTGTAACATCTAAGAATAGAGTTTTTATACATCCAGAGATGTTTGGCATTGAGGTTTCTTGGAAGGGGCCCAATAATGATTTTTAGATCATTGTCTTCTTGATGATAGCTATCTATTTTTGAATAATTTTAAAGGACTTCTCATTCTTGGATGTTTAATTAATGGAGTTGAGCAGGAAAGCAGTTAACTTTTCTGGAACGATACTGGTGATATTTCCAGTATAGATCAAATGATAAAGATGATAACCTTGAGTATTTTGACCTTACCCAAACCTTGTAAGTGTAACACCTTATATCTTTATGTTTCAGGTCTTCTCTTGGGGTAGTTATTTTATAGGTTGAGTTGGTAGTCGCTTAGAAGTTTTGGAAGTCGAGACTAGAAGAGTGTAACTACCAACCACATGATTTAATGCTAGTTATATAAAGATTAAAAAATTAATATGTACATGTTATTATAGCTTGACCTAAAAATTAGACAAAGGATCTGGATTGAGTACCATTAACAATTTGATTTCATGATGTATTATACCCCAAGGATGTTGAATGTAGTGGAAGACACGTTGAGTGGTAAAACATAGGTTTAGGTTGTTCGTGAGTTTAGTTTTGGTTGGTAAATCATGTAATTGTATGGAGAGATGATTTATGTTGTGAAATTTCACAATGTAATTTGAACATTTTCTTTACAATCTATTAATTACTCACTCTTAGATAGAGTGAGAGATATCTAGTTATCAAATTCAGACTATCTAGTGATGTTGGACAATACATATTGTGGGGTACCCATCTTGATATGACCTTGGATGATGTTGACATTTTGTATGTTGAAGGATGAGTGGTAGTTCCCAACATAATGCATAAAGAGATGATAAGGGACTCCCATGACGAATTATGGGATGTTTTTTTGGGAATGACCAAGAATTATTTTGACATATGTTGAAATATTTGTGTCAAGGGATGAAGAAATACATAGACAATATTTCTTTATTGATGATCCGCTTTCCAATAGGAGAATGCTAAGTATCCATACCTTTCTCATTGTATATAGTCATTTCCCATTCTATATCTGTAATGGGATAATGTGATGACATATTTTTGATCAGGAAATTGAGGACTCATCATACACATGACACAGTTTGAGGTTTCCTTGAATTAATAATGATGGAAAACCTCTTATAACCCATCATGTAATCGTCTAATGTTTATGAACAAGGTAAATTGTTTGTATTTGAGGTTTTACATATGCATGGGGTTACATGGAGCATCATATAAAATATATATCATTGTATCAATTTGATATTCTTTAAAGGACTTCTGAGGGCTCTAGGCACACAGGTCCAGTTGAGCACATCTTATTATCTGCAGAAGAATTGGCATTCAGAGTGTACCATTCCAGTGTTAAAGAGCATGCTCCATGAATGTATTCTTAATTTGGAGGTTCTTGGGTGATTCATATCACCATGGAAATTTTACTAGTAATATATGTTCACATGGCTCGATTTGAGGCCTTATATGTAAGGTTGTAACAATCTCCCTTGTGCTAGATAGAAGCCAATGAGTCATCAATGCTTATTGCGAGCCTAATAACAGAGACCTTTATGTAGATCCAACTAATCCAAAAGAGTTTTATGACCACTAAAATAATGCATAAGTCCTACCCTCTGTGAAAATAATTTCCCATAGAGTATGAGGTGGGAGATATGGTTTTCATAAAAATATAGTGATCCTTGGGAAATGTTTGATTGAAAGGAAATAGGTGTTTGACTAAGGTTCGTTGGTCCATTTTAGGGTTTGGAGAGATTAAAAAAAATATTTTACTAATTAGATCTCCCTAAGAGCTTCCTATAAATGCATGATGTGATGCACTTCTCTCATCTACAACAGTATCACCTTGACCCGTATCTTGTTATTGATGTTGATGAGGTTGAGATGAGGGCCAATTATTTTATTGAGGAATATCTCATTCATATTGTGGAACAAAGTGTAAGGACACTTAATAGGAAGACCATCCCAATGGTACATGTACTATGGAATCATGTGTGGTAACAGAAGGAAACTTGGGAACAAGAGTTAAATGATTGAGATTAGTGGTTGGAGCTTTTTATCATGATTTTCAAAGTTGTTTTAGAGCATAGCTCGATGATGATTTGACGTATATTAGATAGGTTCTAATACGTAACCTTCATTAATGTGTGATTTTTTTATGTTTTCTTAAATGAAGAAACCATAAGAAATCATTAAAATACTACAATATTTTTTAATTAGAGATTTATATATTCCCAAACCACAAAAAATACAAAGGCATAGTAATGTGGATGTATTGGTTCAATCATCAGCAGTAATACAAATATTTTTCTCACCTGGCACGTGGGAAAAAATCATAGATCATCCCATTTACATAGAAATTAAAAAACTTGTTGCATCATTCTCCATGTGATGGTTTATCTTTAAGTCTGAGGTTAAGAACCTTGACCAAGGAGATTCTCTTGGGTTACATTACTGTAGACCCCTAGGGTTTTGTTTCTCATGTTCTATATTGTTTTTTCCTTGATATTTGACTCCTTTTAATAAATAAATTAATGATGATGAAAGGAATGGTTTGGGGTAAATATCAGTGTATAGGCAATGGATAATCTCAAATCCAACATAGAATTGGCATATGATATAAGATGAAAAGAATTGAAAAATTCACCTATTGATCTTGGTCCAACTAATTAAACTAACTTAAACTATAAAATTATAATAAGGTAAGTGATATTTGATAGCCTAAGTGTAGGAATATTCGATTAGAGGTAAAAATAATTACAAACTATTGGTCCAAGCCTACTCAACTTTAATTAGATCGTGATCATTTAATATTCACCTCTCATAGTTTGGGCAGTTGAAAATAAATTGGATTTTAAATAATTTTAATCATAATGACTATTTATAGGGTTACAATTTATTTATTTTTGATATTGATTTTCTTCAAGTCCACCACAAATATAGTCAAGTATCCCTAAGGGGATTATTTATGCAAGATAGTGTTTAATGAAATAAGTGAAATTGACTATAACATGATTGACATGAAAAAAACTATATCCCATAGGAAAGATATCAGAAGAGAAAGAATAAAAAGAAATGAAAATATAAAAATCTATAATTAAAAAAATGAGAAAACCAATGTTACAAAAAAATTAAAAATAAAAGAAGAGAAAAACATAATCTTATAAAAAAAGAACTACATGTGGGAACCCTACCGTGGCCTCACAGATGTTACCACCCTCTATGCCTCAAATGGAATCACTTTTTATCTATATATCACAATTTTGTATATTCCCAATTATAATTTAAGATCTTAAATGGGAAAATTATGTATTTTAATGGAAATTATGGTCATAAAAAATATTTTTACATCAAAAGAAATGATGGAAAAAAAACATTTTTTTCTCTTTCCAATGTTTTCTCTATCTGATTTTTTCACATTGTGTAATATGTTTTTCCAAAAATTCACAACATGTTTCATGTCTTGAAATCATCACCAGTCCATCATGAAATGTTTCATGGTGTGATGTATATACATCAACTCATGGAACATGTGAACTTCTATTTGTGTATTTCCTTTTTATTCACACAATGATAATGGTTTATGCCTTGTTTAATTTAATTTCTTGAAATGAATAAAAAATCTATAATGTGTGTTTCCAACTTTGGAAAAAATTCATGATATTCATATTTTTTCCTCCATAACCTCTAGTGATCAAACTATATTATGAAAAAACTTCATTCAATGTATGTATTTGTCTTTTTGTCTTCAATATTTAATCTCGTCATCATCATATTTCTTTTTTCATGCCATGTTACTTCACAAATCGATGTAAAGTTACATTATCTTATTAAAATTCCACGTCTTCATCTCTATTGTTGAAATTGTTAGTACTATATAAGAATACAAAAAAAATATCATTATCTGTCATGATTCCCATTTTTATTCAATTAAAACTCCACTTAAAAACATGCAAAAAAATACATTAAAATATAATTATAAAATAGAGATATTAATAAACCCATGTGAATTTTGTATTTAAGACTTTTAAATGGGTTTTAGGGTGCCTAAAGGTCATCCATAAAATAAAGGGATGTGGTATGGAAATGTAGCCTAAAGGTGTTTCTTCCACTAGATAACCATTTATAGTCCACCAGACTGCCAGTTGTACACCACTGACTCGCCAATGGTCTTCATATAGATTTTTAGGGCCACTGTAATACATTTTATCATCGATGGGGTTTTCCCTATTTTTTATGGGGGAAGGTTGATATATTTCCCATTTTTACCCCCTAATACTACCTGATTTTATCCTCCCCCATTTTTATACCATCCCCTCCCTCAATCCTTGTCTTCTAATCCATTCTCCTTGAAGGATATGCTCCCCAAGTTTACTATTTTTTCATTTGTTTAGTTTGTTGAAGACCTAGTGGTAAATTTATTACTATGCTATCCAATATTCTTATTTTATTTTACTTTGTTATGTTCTCTTACATGTTTATCTCAAATAACCTATTTTCAAGAAATATCAATATTACATCAATATATCCCATTATATTATTAATCAATGTTTGTTTATTGGTTTTTTGTAACTTCATATACATATGGTATGTGGTAAATAAAATATTTCACATAGCCTCATTTTATATTTCTCAAGTGGTAGTGATATTCCTAAAGTAAGTTGTCATGATTGGCCATAACTTTTTCTCAACCCCTTAAAAAAAGTCATTTTCATCCTATACATATGCTTCAAATTTCATTATTTTCAAAGAAAAAAGGGTTGTATCATGGGAGATCTTAGTTAAGATTATGCCTCTAGGACTATCCCATTGGAAATTGGAAAATTGGGTCAGGTGGGTGTTTTGTTTTGGTAATTGGAAATGGTTATTGGAAGTGATATTTATGTTACACATTTTTTGTGTCTTGAAATTGGTTTGTGTTTTTGAAAACATATATTTGTGTTTGGTATTAAATTTATAATATGGATTTGATCCCTTAAGATTTTAAATTATTTATTATTTTTATGTAATTGATCTATTAAGCATAATTGGTGTCTTATGTACATGGTTTAATAGAATATGGTTCTCATAAAGTTGTGTAAACCCAAGGTGAACCAAAACATAGGCTGATATGTGTGGCCCTGAAAAGGGTATATTAGCCCCAAGTGCCAGTTGGACTAAGGACGAGTATGTTACCTCCATTAAAAAGTGGTTTAAGGTTGGTATGGTCCTCATGATATTCTCAAAGACACTTGGCACTATAAGAATCACATGGGTTCATACTTAGGATTGATTATAGAGTTATGTTTCATAGTTTCATTCATTCATTTATTTAAGTAGTAATCAAAATTGTTTATATATGGAACAATCATATGTACATATGATTCAGAAAAGATTATTTAAGGAAGTCATTGGTTGAATCCTATAGATTAATACTCACACCGTGCTTGGGTTATTTGTTTATAATTGAGAATCCTTCACTGATACTAGTATGGATAAGGACAGTCACACTATGATAAACATGTGATTGTTTTATAGGAAAAAGTAAGGGGATGATTGCTGAGCTAGGACTCAATCATATTTTGAGTATAATGTTGTTTTTTATCATCACTGTTTTATTCAATTTTATACATGTTAACTACGATTGATGAAATTTATTTTAGTAACTATCTTGATGCATAATTTTTTATATTTAATGGTATATGTATAGTTCATGTCCTTTTATTGTTCTTCGCTTGTGGTTAGATGAGATTTTTGTAAAATCACTTATTTAAAATGGTTATTTCACTTTTAATAGAGGGAATGGTCTACCCAAATAATATTATTAGACCCCCGCCCCTATTCGAAAACCTCTTGAATATAAGGTGGCATTCCTAAGGTATATTGGTGACCACAGGTCTTGGAACTGATTAGTGGTCCAGGGCAGTAAGACATTCCAATTAAAATTCATTTTCCTTATAGTGATTGTAAAGACATAATGTTTTTTCTATTGATATTCCCTTCTTATAATTATGTCATATAATCACATGAAATCACAACTCAATGAACTACTATGTACTATGTGACCTTAATACAAAATATTTTCACTTCTTTGATTTGAATTTTGAAAATATGACAAAAACAGTTGCGATGAGTATGATGTTTGGAGTCTGAATGAACAAATATAATTTTTTTGGTGAATAGTAACCTACCTTTATGAATAGTAACATACTGTTATGAATAATAAAATGTCACTTATGAATAATAAATATTTCAAAATAAATTTAACATCACCCTTGAATGTATAAATAAAATTTAGGAATCTTATAAGTAATAAGACGAGAAGAGTAAATGTATTGGTATTTTTATAAGTCATAAATAATTAATTACTATTAAATAATTAATTTAAAATAAAATTTATTTTCGAAAAAAGTGTTCATAAATTATCAATTTTATGTATTTTAGTTTTAAAATAATTTTATAAGACCTTATGTAATTTTGGAAATCATTATAAAATCAATTATTTTTTTAAAATCAGTATTTTTGGGTAAATTATGATTTTAATTAAAAACTAAATTAATCGTATATAGAATCATATTATTGAAAAATGAATTTATTTATGGGATTGTACACATTGAAAAATGGTTAGGGTTAATTTTTTGGATTTTTCAGCATTATATGATTTTTTTAAGAATATTGATATACAATTATTTGCAAAATAAGCTAATTAAATTAATTACTATGTCATGGGTGATGCCATGATGATGTAAGAAAATTTGGTTAGGAATAACATGAAATTATTAATATTTTTGGTCGTGGGATCATCACTATTTCGAGTCTTATGGAGAAATCCTAAACTAATGATTAAAATATTAAGAAAATCCTTCTCCCCTCCACTATAAAAACCACCCACCCACACCCCCTATTCAATTCACTCCACTCAAACCTAGTAACATCCCTAAATTAGGCCCAAAACACTCCCCAAGATCCTACCTCATGTCCAGTATCCCTTGGTCTCCTCAAAAGACCAAATCCTCTCCCCTTAAGAGGTGATAAAGGAAGATTAAATCAAGATGTAAATTCTGTTTTTCTTTTCTTTCATTTTATTTTTATGTTCTTTTGTTCTGTTTTCTTTCCAAAACTCTCCTCATCCAAATAGTATGAAAAATATAGTACAGTATATGTGATTGAATGTTGTTATTCTAATGGGATTATTCATTATCATCTCTCATTTCTCCTTTTTTTATATTATGAAATCAAATACATTGTTCGAGATGAGTTAATATATCACATTCATGGAAGACATGTTATTAATTACTATTACTATCTTCAAATGTGGTCATGAAACCAATTTTATTTTTAAACTGGACTGTTAAATATATATTTTATCTTATGTGGAGTTATGGAGTAATTTTTCACTCATGATGTAAATTAATAAAACAAAAAAATTTAATTATGAACAAAATCGCCAAATTAATCGAAGAATTTATCATTAATGTTTTATATAATGATTCACCTTAACTCCAAATAACCAAATGAATTTTATAAACATGTAATATTCTTGATTTTCACTAATTTCATGTAACGTAAATTATTTACAACCATCTTAATAATACATGTTTCTCTAAAAAGGAATATAAGTGAACCGGTCATTAAAACCAAGCTAGTAAACTCTCCTAAGAAATAAAATTGATCCTCTTTACTCATCAAAAAGGACATGGATGAACATAATAAGGTTATAGTATATCATTAATCTATAGTGTAGGTTCTATAATTATTAATTAATTAACCTTATTTGATTATACATTTCATTAAGATCAAGTTAAGAACACCATCATACTTAAATAAAGGGATACTCTCTTTTTAACTTGTATTCAAGACTCTCTTATATGTTATGACCTTTTATTTTTAACACCAAATTATGGGGTATATTTTCTCATGTCTCCGATAAAAACCTCATGATATATATAAATTATGAGATACCCATTTCTCTCTCCTTAATTCCTCCTAAGTACACATGTTACCATGTCATGGTTTCCTAAGGGATTATAAATGAACCTTCATTTTTCATTCGGGTTATCCTTACTCTCTTTTTACCCAAATTTGATCCTATATTATGTTAATGTACAACGTATATTTTTTATTTAAAATTAAATGCTCATTTATGAATACCCATTATCCATTCCCTTTCAGGGATATACATTCTTTTATGTGATTCCCTCTTATGTACTTCCAAATAAGTTAACCCTATTGAAGTGAACTTCAAGAATTCTTACCCAACTTCAAGTGAACTATAACATTTGTATTAAGCCAACATTGTTTTTTTAAAAAATTATTATGCAAAACTTCATGAATAACATCTGGTTTTATATAAAATATTATTCCCTTTTCTATTTTAAATGACCCTTAGTATTTTCCTTAAAACCACACTAAAATGTATTAATTCTAAAATTTCTTAAATACTCTTCTTTCATGTTGTCAATTCTATTTGACATCACTATCCGTGATATATAATTATTAAACTAATCAATTTCCATGTATGTTTTAATTCCTTTCTTTCAAGGACACTATTATGATACACCCATTCATTATGTTTTATGACATGATTATAATACCCATTTCGTTCCATGGGTACCCTTATGTTTATGTATGATTGATTATGTCTGAATATTAATGTGGAAAAAATATTCATGAACATGTTACAATTGGTGCACCTAGATAGTTCTCTAATGCATTGGGTAAAGTTGAGTATAATGAGAAATTATGTGTAATGGCCTTGGTTGTTAGCCTTGATTCGTGCGACCATGGGCAATGGTCTTGGTGGTTAACCTTGACTTGTGATCCTCTGTGTACAACAATCCTTGACACATGCTAATGACATGTTTTTGTTGCTACCACATTACTATGAATTAATTTTTATAAGACCACATGTTTATATGTAATGATTCCTTTTGGTACATTCATTTTTATATCTTTTTTTATTCCTTCTATATACATGCTAATGATTTATTTCTCTTGATTATTTCACTTACTGGGATTTTAACACATCCCTTCGTTCATAATATCCCCAAGGTACCCTATTCAGATTTAAGGGATCAAAGAAAGTTAGGAAATCTTTATGAACACTAAATAAGGAATTGTTTTTTAGTCCCATGTTATAAATTATTTGTACACAGACTTCCTATACACTAGAATTCAAGATCCTTGTCTTGTAATTTGATTTTTATTATCATACGTTAAATAATGTAATTTTATGTGTAAATGTATTGGGTCAATATCATTGTTATCGTAGGATGGTCTAGTTATTTTTGATATTAACAATACAGAAATTTAGAATGAACCTTAATGATGAGACTAAGTATAAGAAAACACCCCTAAATTTTGGTAAGTATAGAGTAAGTGTTTTATCAGGATGATACATCCCTTTCATGATATAAACTGGTAGAGGTGGCTCTGGCATAGATGAATCTTGGGGTAAAACCAAAAAACACCACTATGAGCTACACTTAAAAGGGATCTTCTGCACGAAAATGGAACTTTCCTTACACTTTGTTTGAAACTCCAAGGGGATATTATTTTTTAAATTCATGAGCATTGAAAAAATAATTACTAAAGGAATAAAAAAATCGCATATGAATATATGTTATGAAATATATCAAGGATAAACTAGATTTAAACATAGTGAATCACATGTTAGGATATACTTATTGTTTACATGTTTTACCTTTTAGGATGATGGTTTCATTTTTATTGTTAATATATATGTATTCAAGCCCTATAATTGTACACTCATTTTCTTAGTTAATGGAAAGAAATTGAGGAACATGTTCCAACAACAAATGTTATAGGGAATGTGAATATTTCCCTAAAAATATTCCTTATATGATGGTGATGGGTGGTCAAAACATCATGAAAGTACTTTCTCAACTAGATCAAGTAATAAAAAATAACATGAATCACGTGGAATGGCCTATTTTCCCATTGAAATAAAAAAATTTCACACAATACTTAATTCGGAAAAGGACTCCCATGATTAGTAGATATTCTGATCCCTTTCCCATGGAACAGTATATTAACTCCATTAAAAATATATTCATTGTCCTATAATGCAGATAAGAAGAGAATGCTGTGTTTGTGGTTTATCATTTTGATGGGGAAGCTAATTAGTGGTGGACACTATCCAAAATATGAAGCCCTAGGAGGAAATTTATTCCATGGATTGGGAGGTATTGATGATAATTTGTTTCAACAAATATTTTTTCATAACCCTCTATATCAATATGTAAGGAGAGTTCTTCGGGATCAAGTAGGATGAATGATTCAATCGGGCATATAAAACAAACCATACAAGGCTTGAATGGTATGCCTCTAGATTTTTCATGAACAATGAAATCAAGGTTGATCACTTCTTGAGCAGACTAAATCTGATTCTATGAAAAGCATTGGTGATTATAGTCTTTGAAATCAGTGAATAAATTGTCTATTGTGACCTTATGGTTGAAATAGAGATCGGATACTCTCAGTGGTATCTCGGGGCCAATGAAAAAACGAGGAAAATGGAATTTAATGTGTTCTGTTTTGAAAATAAATTCCAAAATGTAAAGAAGCATGACCATCCCACATGTATAAATTTTGAAAAGATGCATCCTTGAAACCGTCAAAATGAAACTAGGAATTTCATCAAATATGGAAGACGATACATGTGGGTAAAAAATTCCGACAAGATTTGATGAATCACAAAAATGAGGAAGTAGAAAAGAAGGCCAAGATAAACTATCATCCAGTAGTACAGTGTTACAAGTTCAAGGAATATGGGCATTATTCAAATAATTTACCTAAGACATGGGTTATCAAAGGGAGTCATAAAAAACCACTAAGGCATTAAATAAGGGCTTATTTTATCACTACGACTAAGAAGGAGCTAGATAACGATGAGGTGACAGGCATGCAAGTTATTCATTCAAGAATAATGAACGTACTATTTGATTCTTGTTCTATGTATTCTTTTATATCGTGCAAGTTTATTAGAACTATTCAAACACCACCCCAAAATTTTTGTGATATCTTATCATTGAGAGAAGTAAATGTGGAAATTTTTCATCTAAGGATTATAACTTCTCTTTGTTAAATGTTTGTGGACTGAACCTCCAAGAAAATTTGTTCATACTTCTTTTAGTCGAGTTTGATGTTATCTCGGGCATGGATTGGTTATCTTTATATAAATCTAACTTCATCTATCAGTAATTTGAGATCACGCTTCATGCAACACAACATGCCCTAATTCTATACAAGTGTTATAAGGATGATGAATCTCTTTTAGAATAATTCTATCATGTGTGGATATTAATTAATTATTAGAAAGTATGTCTAGATCAAATGATTGAGACACAGGAGATAATATTGCTTAATGGCATGCCCTTTGGGAGGGGTTACAGTAATCTATTCCCTAAATAGTTTCTAGACATCCTCATAATTAAGATGTTGAGTTCTCAATTTAACATATTCATGGATCCCTACCTCTATCAGAGACACTTTATAGAATGCCCATTGTAGATCTGGAAAAGCTGAAGAAGAAGTTAAAGGAGAATTTGGAGAAGGTTATTATACACCCGAGTGCTTCACCATGGGGTACTCTAGTCCTCTTCATCAAGAATAAGGATTGATAAATGCACCTATACATTGATTATCTTGAGATAAATAAAATTACTATAAAGAACAAGTATCCCTTATGACATATAGATGACTTATTCGATCAGTTTTGTGGGCCCAGTTATTTCTCTATGGTGGACCAATGGTTAGGAAATCACCAATTAATGGTGAGGATGGAATATATTACCAATAATTCATTTCGAATGATATATGGACACGATGAGTTCATAGTGATGCCCTTCAGACTCACTAATGCTCCAAAAAAATTTAGGGAGTAAATTAATAGTGTATTTAGAGATTATATAGAACTATATGTGGTAGACTTTATTGATTATATTCTCATATATTCCAAGAGAAAAGAGGAACATGATGATAATTTTAATATTTTTCTAAGGACTTTTTGAAGGGAGAAGATATATGAAAATTATTTTAAATGTGAGTTCTGGATTGAGGATGTATCATTCTTAGGGTATGTCATCGCTGGTAAAGGGATATCTGTAGACCATTCCATGAAAAAAGGAAATTGAAGAGTGAACTATGCCAACATCAATAATAGAGATCCATAGATTTCTGGGTCTATCCGGGTATTATCGACGATTTTTGAAGAACTTCACATGATTTTGCAACCCAATGGCCAAGAATACACAAAATGGAGTAAAGATTGTCTGGACTCAAGAATGAGAATACTACTTTAAGGAGTTGAAAAAGAGGCTTATCACTGCAATAATATTCACACTACCAAAAAGTGGAGAACTCTTTGTGGTTTACATTGATGATTAAAATAAGTGATTAGGTTGTTTGATGATGAAAAATGATTAGGTGATAGCCTACACCTCAAGGAATCTGAAAATCCATTATCAAAACAATCCTAATCATGATCTGGAGTGAGAGGTTATGATCATTGTGTAGAAAATCTAGAGGTAATATCACTATGAGATTAAGTATGACATATATACTAATCAAAAGAGTCTAAAATATATATTTACAAAAAATAGATTAATATTTTCTAGAAAATATGGATAGAGCTCATCATGGATTATGACTTCCCATTCCACTACAATCCTAGTAAGAGAAAAAAGGTGGAAGGTGTTATTAGTAGAAAGGATCTTTCATCATTATCAATGATGAGAATTGAAAAGGATCCTATACTTTTATATTTTCAATGGATGGAAATGGGAATCATTAAGGGAATAAAATCATTAATACTTTCTCAAATGATTGTTCAACTATCTCTCGTGGATAAAATAATGGACTCTCAAAGAAAGGATTTGGAAATTCATAAAAGGGTGGAAGCTATCAGAAATGGGAAATCCAATGAGTTCATGATTTATGAGGAAGACATTGTAAGATTTTGGTCACAATTATGTGTACCATATAATCCAGAGATAATGAAGGATCTTTTGAATGATGTACATAACCCAATCTTCTCTATTCACCTAGGGAGCACATAGATGTATCGAGATCACCAAGGGAACTTTTTGTGGGTAAATATGAAGAAAGATATTGTTGAGTATAAATCAAAGTGTCATGTATGTCTAAAAGTGAAGGATAAAAGAACGAAGCCTAAGGGGATGATGAAACCACAACCCATACCAACATGGAATTGGGATAACATCACCATGGACTTTTTCACTGCACTTCCAATGACATCCAGAATGCAACAATGCTATATTGGTCATTGTGGATCATCATACAAAGACAACTCACTTCATCATGACTCAAAAGGACTACTCATTGGAAAAAAAATTCATGGACATATATCAAATAATTGGTAAGGATGTATGGTGTAAAACTATCTATTGTATTTGATCAAGATCCAAGATTCACATCGATGTTTTGGAAAAGTATTAAACATGATCTAAGCACAGAACTGAACTTTGGTATGACCGATCATCCTCAAAATAATGGCCAATATGAGAAAACTATTCAAAGACTAGAATATATGTTGAGAGAATATTATATGGACTTAAAATTATTATGGGACCAACATATTTCATTGTTTGAATTTTACTACAATAATAGTTTCAACATGAACATCTGAATGACACAATAAGAAGCCCTTTATGTGAAAAAGTGTTGAACACCGGTGTGTTGGGATGAATTAGGTGAGCGTAAGCTGGTAGGACCAGAAATGGTTGATGAAATGGTATAGATGGTGAAAACCATTAAAAAACATATCAAGGATTCCCAATAATGACAAAAGAGTTATGCAGACAATCGTTGATGAGACCTTGAGTTCAATGTTGGAGACATGGTAATTTGTATACATATCTCCATGAAATAAGGTAATGAGGTTAGGGAATAATAGAAAGTTAAGTCCTAGTTAAATCGTACCATTCAAGATTTTTGATCATGTATGGGATGAGGCCTCCTGACTGGAACATAGACCTACCATATTTTAATTACACGATTTCATCCAAGTATTCCTTTTAAGGAATTACATACAAGATCCTTCACATGTACTCTATTCATAAGTGGTACATTTGATGAATGATATTTCGTACAGGTAGAATCTATGGAAGATCATCTATAGTAGAGTTAATGTTCTATGTAACAATACTACTCACCCAGACAATGTACTATGGAAAAAACATAAGTACGAAGAGGCGACATGGGAACTGGAGGAGGTAATGAAGGAAAAGTACACACACTTGTTTATAGCATAGAATGCTAAATGAAATTTTCAGGGTAAAATTTCATAATTCAGGGATAATGTAATGACCCAATTTTAAATCAATGGAAAATCCATTCTTATAATTATGTCATATAAACACATGAAATCAGAACTCAATGAACTTCTATGTACTATGTTAACATTAAAAGTAATATTGTCATTTCTTTGATTTGAGATTAAAAATTTTAATATATACGATTGTGATCAGTAAGATATTTGGATTCTTATGGAACAAACATAATTTTTGGTCAATGGTAACCAACCCTTATGAATAGTAATACGACCCTTATGAATAGTAAATCATCCAAAAGAATAGTAACCTCACCCTTGAAGGTATAAATAAAATTTACACACCTTATTAGTGATAATATGTTCATAATAAAAGTATTTGTATGTTTGTAAGTCATAAATAAATAATTAAAAATAATTTATTAATTTAAAAGAGAAATAATTTTTCTAAAAGGAGATCATAAATTAAGAATTTTATGTTTTTTGGTTTTATGATAATTTTATGAGACCTTATGTAATTTTTGAATGCATTATAAAACTAGTTATGGTTTTAATATCTGTATTTTTATGGTAAACTATGATTTTAATTAAAAATTAAATCAATAAAATTTAGAAACTTATTTTTAAAATTTTATTTCATTTTAGAATTATAAATATTGGAGAATGGTTAGGGTAATTTTTTTGTATTTTTCTGAAATGCATGATTTTTTTATGAATAATGAAATAATATAATTTACAAAATAGTTAAAAAAATTAATTACTGAGTCATGGGTGATGTTTTGTTGATTTAAGAACATTTAGTTTGAAATCACATGAACATATTACTATTTTTGGTCTTGGTGTCACCTCTATTTCTTGACTTTTGTGGAAATAATAAACTAATGAATAAAATATTAAGAAAACCCTCCTCCCCTCCATTATAAAAACCACACACACTCTCCTCTTCTCTTCATTCCTCTAAAGCCTTATGACATAAATTAATTATGACCAAATCACTCCCTAAGATCCCCCCGCATTTCAAGAAGCCCTTGGTCTCCTCAAAAGACCAAATCCTCTTCCTTTAAGAGGCTCTCAGTGAAAATTAAATCAAGAGGTAAATTCCACTTTTATTTTATTTTATTTTTTTCATGTAAATTTGTTATTTTTTCTTTCTTAACTTCTCCTCATCCAAATGGTATAAAAAATCTTGTACCATACATGTACATGAGTTTTTTAATTCTAATGTCATAATTCATTATCATATCTCCCTTCCCCATATTTTATAAAAAGGAAACGAAAACATCATCCGAGATATGTTAATTTATCACATTCATGGATGATGTGTTATCAATTTATATTTCCATATTCAATTATGGTCATGAAACAATGTTTATGGTTGATCCTGAATATTACATATTTATTTTATATTGTTTTAATTTCTTGAATCTCTTTTCACACATGATGTACAATAATAATTCAAAATAAGTTAATTATATGCAAAATCTCCAAAATAATCCA
The DNA here is from genome assembly GCA_963277665.1 of Viscum album. Taxonomy (NCBI): domain Eukaryota; kingdom Viridiplantae; phylum Streptophyta; class Magnoliopsida; order Santalales; family Viscaceae; genus Viscum; species Viscum album. The sequence goes on from OY728129.1 coordinate 1,116,074,714, forward strand.
AGTGTTTATCACTAAATTTTTATATAATGGTTTGTTTTCATTATAAATAACCTAATGAATCATATATCCCTTCAATAATATGAATGATAACTAATTTCATATAGCTTAATTTTGGACAACCATTCACATCATACAAGTTTATCCTAACATGAATATAAGTGAACTGGTCATTAAACACAAGGATGTAAATGCTCCGAATCATGAAATTGAACCTCTTAACTCATCAAAAAGGACATGTATGAACATAATAAGGTTATAATAAATAAATAAAATTTAGTGGGGTTATTTAATTATTAATTAATGATCCCAATTTTCTTATTCAGATCCTTAAGATCAAGTAAAGAACACCATCAAACTTAAGGTAATGGATCCTCTCTTTCTTACTTTTATTCAAGAATCTCTTATTAGTTATGACCTCATATTTTGAATACCAAATGATGGGGTATGTTTTTTCACCTCACCATACTTCCCTCATGATATATATAAATTATGAGATATGCCTTTCTCTCTCATTAAGCACACTTATGTACACCTGTTACCATGTTGAGGTTTCATATGGGATTCTACCCGAACCTCTATTATTCCTTTGGGTTATTCATACTCTCTTATTTACCAAATGAGAATGTATATTGAGTTTATCTACATATTATAATTACTATTTATATTTACAATCTCAACTATCTTGATCAATTATCAATTATCTTTTGAGGATATAAATTCTTTTCAACGATTCCCTCCTCAGTACTTCCAGATAGGCAATCCCATTTAACGAGAACTTCTTAGATTCATACTCAATTTAATGTGAACTATACCAAATTTCATAATCCACCATTTTTTATAACAAAAACAATTTTTTATTATGAAAACCTTGTTGGATGACTTCTTGTTTTATATAAATGATTATTCCCTTTTCAATTTTAAATGCTAGTTAGTATTTTTATTAAACCCACACTAAAATGTTTTAATGCTAAAATTTCTTAAATACTATTCTTTCATGTTGTCAATTCTATATTAAATCACATTCCATGATATATGATACTTTTATATTATTAATTTCCATTTAGGTTTTAATTCCATTCTTTCATGGATATTTTTTTGATACGACCATTCATTTTGCTTTGTGACATGATTATGAAACCCATATCTTTTTATTGGTACCCTTATGTAAAACCCCGAGATTTTATGAGATATATTATTTTTAATTTCTTTGATGTATTCTATTATACACTACATGAAGATTATCTTGTACTATACATAACATCGTATTTGTTTGCAGTATACGCAACACTATTCTTGGCTCATGTTACACACAATTTCAAGTTCATTTTCTGGAAATTATTCTACGCAACATTAAGTATAGATTATGTTTAATTTATAAATGAAATAAGTTTTGATTATGTTATATGCAACACCAAACGTATTTTTCACTACAGGAAGCCCTGACTTGGCTTGCATTACACGCAATCATGACTTTCTTCGATAGCATGTGTAGTACGCAATACCGAGTTTTACTAAATGAGATATTATTATAATATTATTATGAACTAGCTATTTTGAATAGTAATACCAAATTTTTGAAATTATATAGATTTTATCTTTCAAAATGGACTTCATTTTTGGATTCAGAATATCGAAATTATCCTAGGGTGAATTTTTTCTATTTTTCTGAAAACATTCAATTTTTGATGAATAGTGAAAACACTGGGTTACTATTTAAAAACAGACTTTTTATATAAATAATTATTTATTGTATTTAAATTTATTTTATGTCAAAATTGATACATAATACATATATAAGTTCAATTTAATTCATTTTAGTCATTTTATAATAATTTTAAATATATAAAAATTTTATTGAACTTTTCACCGTTTTTTACCCACCTCCTAGAAGAATTTGAAATTTACATAAAACATAATTTTTCCACTTATTTGAGTGTAATTTCGAAAATCAAAGAGACACATTTAATATCAATGAGTAAAATGTGGTTCAATAAGATAAAAATAATTTTTGGTGAATAGTAACTTTTTACTTTTATTTACCACGGTTAAAAGTAAATAGGGTAATTAAGTGTAAAAATTATATTATTATTACCCTAACACATGTCCTAATTCTATTGGATAAGTGTAATTCGACAAAAAACAACCTTAGGAATAAAATATTACCATTTATGTCCACTTGGAATAGATTATGACATTTAATATTATTTTATTTAAAGAAGAGTTAAAATAGTTAAAATCAATGTTTAATAACTAAAACATTTTTAATATAGGGTTATAAATAAGATAAATTAGACTATAAATATTCATTAGAAAGATAAAAATATTTTCTACATAAGGGTATTTTATTTTTAATTTTTAGACATTAGATAATTTAATTTATTTATGACGCAATGATGATGCAGTAATTACCTTATTAATAAAATATTAACATAATTGATGTTATAATTACCCAAATATATGTAATTTGAGACTTTTTAAAAAGTACACTAAATTTTTAGGTTAATATGACATGTTATTATTGAGTCAAGTATGTTTTTTAGAACTAATAATGATTTTATGAGTTTCACAAAAATCAATTACCAAATAGTGTCAAAATTGACATAAAATAGTTTTTAAAAAAAATATTATATTATTAATTGTTATTATATCCCTAAAAATCAAAGGTTTGGCCAAATTAATTAGATAAGGTTATATATATTAATCATGAGCCAATTGGGGTTCGTTTGTCTTGTTATAGTATGTTTATTAACCATATAATGTAAGAAAACAAGAAGATACGGTAAAAGTTAAATTATTTAACTTAGAGTTAAATCTAAATGATAAGGTTAATATAGTAACCTAAACTTGTTTAAAATCTATTGGTTAAGATTATTGAGACCCATAACCACCTTATATTCTAAATAAATCAATTTGGAGCTATAAAAAACCGAATATGACTTTATTATAAAATAATATTTTAAGTTTTTTCAAAGGTGCCCCTCTCCTCCCTTATAAAAAGGGCACCCCTTACCTATTCTCTTCACACCCTTTTGAGCCTTGAAACTTAGACAACCCCAGAAAATTACTCTTCTAAACCTCTCTAGTTATATCATATAGGTTTTGGTATTCTCAAAAGACCAACTATAGTGCCCTAAGAAGGATTTTAATGGAGGTGTGTCGAGGAAGAAGTAATCTCTTCTACCGACTCTTTCAAGTTTCTTTCTTCCTCTACACCCTCTTATTTAGTTTTTTAATTATAAAGTAATAACATAAGTATTAATTATATACTAATATGTTATTATAAATAATAAAAAACCCTATTTAACCTTCTATACGTCCTACAGAAAACGAAATCATTACGCATGCGTACGTACGGAATACTGTCTCCACGTCGTGGTGTAATCAGTTTTTTCACCACCACCTTACTTGGATGGGTATAATGGTGTAAATAATAACTATATATAATTATTATAACATAATACTGATTCTAAGATATTATATCATCCACTCCAATTCCATTCAATAAATATGGTAACGATATCATCGCTCGTGCGTACGTACGGACTACCGTCTCCACAAACGCGATGAGATTCATTTTCCATGATTAACCATTAAAGTATGATTATAAATTATATATATAATAAATAATCATGACATATATTACCTAATAATTATACTGGATATATGTACATATATGTTTCATTTACTTAATTCCATTTAATTCAATAAGGAAACGAAAACAGTGTTCATGCGTATGCACGTCCTACCGTCTCCATGAACGGTGTATTTCATTACATATATTTCTATAATGAATATATATTATATATAAATCATGTTTTAAATTATATAATTAATTAAATCAGGATATAAGTAATAATATCAAGAACAACATGTCGAAACACGTACGCTAAATGAAAAGATTTTACCCAAAACATTGCTTTAACATGGAATTTACAAAATAACGGGTAATATAAAGTCATAAGTGAACCATATATGATATCATAACAATGGATATGATTCTTTAATAAGTCAATGACATTATTTAAATCATTATACAGGAGTTTCAGAAATGTATGAAGCATATCGGACCTAAGGTAAGGGATAATTATTCCAATCTCATTCTTATCCGAGATTGTTTATTCGTAAGTATTTGATGGGGGTTTTGTTGTCATCTATGTCCATGTTTTATAAAAAAGTTTTCATGTATGTTTAATATCCTTTTTATTCATTTTTTAATTTTACCACATGTTATAAAAGGAATATTACTGTTGTTTACCACACGAGGAACTTTGTGACTTTTCTGAAAAAAGTATGAGGAGAATGTTATTTTTAAATTATACAGTGTGAACGGATTTGTACAGTTTCATAACACATCATTTTCATGAAGCTACCTCTACAAGATTGAATTATTATTTTCAAAAAAACCCTTTTATTTTAATATTTCATGTCATTTTGTGAAAATAAAATGATTTTGAAGAAGAAAGGATATTTTCCTCAAGAATTCATTTCAAGTGTTTTATCAAAACCATTTTCCATATAAGATGGAATTATTTCATATGTCTATGTTTCAAGTATAATTTCTCTATGATTTACATGGTTTCACTTTTCTTATGATGAAATGATATCCATTTTTTTGTATGGATTATGTTATGATGGGATGATGTTTATGAATCCCATTTTATACTTTGGGTTATGATGAATGCTTTATGTTTATTTTGTGGCACAAGTAAGAATGATTTCATTATGAGATTGGTGGGACATATATCTCCCTAAAATTCATTGGGTAAAGATTTATATCTCATGAGATAGACATGTCTAGAATTGTATGTTAATCTGGTTCAGTGTTGCAGGACTGAAACGAGGAGTGAAATCGATTCAGAAAGGGACTTTGTCCACTAAGATGGTCTTGGAAGCAATGTCTTGGATACTATGGAAATAATAACATGTGCTTAATGGTATCCACAATTAAATGTTTTATTCCCGTGATATTTTATCATTATTAATGTTTCTTTATGATCTATGCCTTATGTACTTCCATGTTTTATGTCATTGCTCAAGATTTTGATGTTTAAATATTATGTTCATGTCTTGAAGTACAAATGTATATGGTTTGTTTTATTTTCTCCATGCTTACCCTTACTGAGAATTTGATATCACCTTTTATAAGTTTTATTTTCCCTAGGATATATAGAAATGTTTTAGGTAAGAAAAAAAAAGGAAGATCTTTATGGGAGATGTTGAACATCTTTCACCAAGATTAGAAGATTATATTCTGAGTTTCCAAAGACACTAAACTATTACGATCCTTTGGTGTCTACTTTTTTTATGTATTAGATATTCCGAAAAAGTAATTTAATGTCTATGTACGTCAAGATTTGGGTATCTACAGTTGGTATAAAAGGAAAAGGAGGTAGAAATGAATCTGATCCGTGGGAACTCTCACATGTGAGCGTTGGACAAAGCATGGCTCTCCACCCAAGGGATTCATGAGGAAATAGCTGCCACTGTAGATCGTTGTGTGTCCCGCCCAGGGGGTGTAGCCGCCCATGGAGTGCCTTGATAGGTATCAATTATAGTCCACTAGAAGTAATTCCAGTCCACTACAGTTGGTATCAGAGGAAAGGTTTAGTCAACCTTTGGAAACTAGGATGCGAGAACTTTAGTGACATCCTTAGAGATATTTCTAAGGTATGTCTAGGGATGTCCCTAAGGTTAAGTATACTTATAGGTTATAGTCCTAGAATTACGGTAACGATCTTAGAATTAAACCTAAGATGTTATATATTGAAGGTACTCCCCCTTATTATGTTGTTTTCCTGGCATTATTTTTTCCTCTCATACTATTTTTTTGGGTTTTAGAAAATGGCTGGAAATAGGAAGATTCATGATAATGGAGGATATGATGGACAATGGAATGATATTCTTTATGAGAAACCAAATGAAACGGGATTTGGAATTCAAAACATCATTATTATGCCTAATCAGAAATCTCATAATATGATCAATAATCTCTACATTGGTATGTATCCTGACTCATCTAATAAGAGAAAGATGGAGTTTCATGATTATCATAGAGTAAAGAATGTTCAATTTCCCTCATGTAAATCATGTCGGGAGAGGAATCAAGGAGAATTTTTCAAAGGAACTGGAAGATGCTTTGGGTGTGGAATGGAAGGACACAAAGCTAGTAAGTGCAAAGGAAAAGGTTCAGTTAACATCATGGACAAGGATAATGGTATTGCTACGACATCAATAATGATTAAATATTTTAAATGTGGAATGTACAGTAATTATGCAAACCAATTCCCTAAGGGAAAATCTCATGAAGAGAATCCACATGGTCATACGGGTAGTATTAATGTGGATGATGATGAAGAGACTACAAATGATGTATGATATGAATGAAATTATGAAGCTTGGTCAGGGGTTTAAGAAGGTAGTGGAATGATTGTATGTTTATCAAGAATAATGTATGATACTATGGAATAAATAAAAATATAAGGATTGTTACACTGTTATCTTTCCTTGAGTTTTTGAAAGTATATGATGAAAGATACCAGTAACCATGAAAGGTTATTCAGATATTTTTGGAAAGAAGATAATATACGCATAATGAATGGATAAAGAGATAATGAAATGTTTGATAATATTAATGAGATCATGACTGATATAAGGACAAAGTGATGTCAAGGTTTGAGTATATAGAAATTTTGGGAATTTGGTATTTGGAAAGAGTTAACTTTTGACACCATTAATGTTTTCACTAATGTTCAATGGGTATTCATTTTTCAAGAGAATACATGATTAAGGTATTCACATGTCTGGCATATGACCAACCAGATTTATTTTATGATATTTGGGGGATAAATGATGGTATTCATGTTCTTGTTATGTGACCTTTCTAGTAATAATTTTCTTTATACTATGAGATCGGACAGATGTATTTTGGATAAGTCTAAAGATTGGAATGGATTATTTTGGACATCAGATAGTATTGTTTAAGGCTAGAACTTTTTTGATATTATTTCTGTAATGTTATAAAGTGTAGTTTTAGAAAAACGAAAACCCATAGGATAGGAGACAACCCGTCATGTCGGACAAGGCTATGGGAATCGAACCCACAATCGAAGTGCGATAGGCCTTTATCCCCCACAATCCATTTTTTAATTTTATTAAAAATCCACATTGGGGGTATCTGGGAACCATTCCTCCAGCATCCAAACACAACCTCACAAAACACCCATTACAGAATTCAAATTTCAAAATAAAAACCCAACCATTCACCGCACCTTGACTGTCAGATGAAACCTGTTAAAAAAATTCAAAGAGACAACACAAATCCACCACCAAAAGAACCAATTCATATTTTAATGTCAAAAAGTAGTAGACCACATCATGGCACTATCATCATCACCTTGAGAAGCACACACTAACGCTGAAGCCATCAGATCACTGAACCATTGCAGACCCCCTTCATCATAGAGAACACGGTCGTAATCGTCGTAGAACACCACCAAAATTGCCGTGAAAGACACCAAAGGAGACCATCATCGCCGAGGATAAGTCATCATCACTGCCGAGAAGAAAACACATGCATAACACCATGAAGCATCATACGCATTATGATATATGAAGTATAAGTCCATTTTAGGAACCATATATGATTAATCTCACTATAGATGGACTTATGTATTTTTTGATAACTTTTTCTAACATTTTGTTTGAGATAGATGGAATGAATCATCATTCTATCACATGATCTTCTAACACTTCACGAATGACATATTCAACTTCATTTATTTCAGAGATGAAGTGGAAATTGTCCAAGGAACGACCAACGGTGAGATTGTACCAAAATCAAGAAAGTATTTCTTATAATTCCAATTTATTCAACTTTATAGAAATGATCTTGAAAACCAAAAATGTTGTCCTACTGCCCTTATATCTGATGAATTAGATGGTACCTTAGATCATCACAAATTTATGGATTTATGATTGTTGGCTTCTTTCATATCCATGTTCTCTACCACTCTTCATCTAAACATGATGGTTAGTGTTGGTCGGAGTGGATACTCAAGAGGGGGGGTGAATTGAGTTCCAATTAAAATTTTCTGTTAAAAACAATGTTTATTAAAATCCCCCTATTTAAAAAACTGATTAAACTGTAGTGAATTTATACAGATTATAAAGGTTCAATTAGTTTCTCAAAGATTGATTAGTTCTCAGTTAACTTAATCTTATGATTAAATTAACTTTTGAAACTAACTTACTGGTTTATAATAAATATAAACACTTGCGAGTTTAACTATCAAAGTAGCTTTGAAAATAAATTATATTTCAAAGTAATAGCAGCGGAATATGAAATAAATATGTAGTATGGATATAGTATGTAACTACAAACACAGAGAATTAACCAAGAGGTTCAGTATCAAGCCGAGACTTAGTCCTCTCAATAGTTTATATAAAAATAATCCACACCCTGGATCGAGGTTAACAACAGTGAACACACTGTCCAGGTCATAAGACCTCTACCACAGTTCTGCGTGGGAAAACAAACAACAGCATAGAGCTTTCCAGGTCTCACACGACCTCTACCACTATCCACAGTGGGAAATGAAGTGTAAAAAGGTTTGTTGAGGATTTACAGATCCTCCAGTGAAAGTACAGGAGTCAGTGTGTGTGTTTAATACAGCAGATAACACACACTGCTCAAGATGTAAAACAAATGTATCATAGAGCAGAGATGTAGAGTTTAGAAATGGCTCTAGTGATTTCAGTGTAGCTCTGGACTCTTTGGTATTTGGTCAGAATTTATTCTGAGTCCTCTTCTCATTTTTGTTTGAGAAGAAGAGTGTCGTATGCTTCAGGTTCAAAGGCAGTGAGATGTAGTCGATGAAGTTCTTCAATGTTCTTTTGTATGCACAGAACTCTTCTTGAGTAGGCTTGATTTTGTATGAGGTTATGTCTTGCTTGGTTCTTCCTCTTATTTCTTTCCTCTATGTTCTTCTTGGGTTCTTCCGTCCACTTCTTCTTCAGTAGAGTCTTCTTGTATTTATGTCACGTGCTTCGGAAGACAGAAAAAGTTTCCTTTCCGCAGGTACGAGGTACGGTTTCCTGACATCCGACAACCTTTATTAATTAATTGACAGAGCATTAAAATATACCTAATATGACCGTTGGTTAGATTAAATAAAGATAAAGATAAAGAAATTCAAACAGTTGTTTATGACTATTGAAGAATCAAGTGATCGGTAGGTCATCAGCATTAGTGATTAATGATCGGTGACTCAGATATATCAGCATCGGTGAGTCATTTGCATCGGGGAGTCATTTTGATCAGCATCGGTCTGTCATCTGATCGGTGGGTCAGTTTGATCAGTATCGGTCTGTCATCTGATCGGTGAGTCAGATTGATCAGTATCAGTCTGTCATCTGATCGGTGAGTCAGTTTGATCAGTATCGATCTGTCATCTGATCGGTGAGTCAGTTTGATCAGTATCGGTCTATCATCTGATCGGTGAGTCAGATTGATCAGTATCGGTCTGTTATCTGATCGGTGAGTCAGTTTGATCAGCATCGGTCTCTCATCTGATCGGTGAGTCAGATTGATCAGTATCGGTCTGTCATCTGATCGGTGAGTCAGATTGATCAGTAGCTCATTTTGATATCGGATCGGTGCGACCGTTGTCCTTTGATATTGGTTCGGTGCTTCCTATGTCTGTTGATATTGGATCGGTGCTTCCGATGTCTGTTGATATTGGATCGGTGCTTCCGATGTTTGTTGATATTGGATCGGTGCTTCCGATGTCTGTTGATATCCAGAAGACTTCCCAAAATACTTTGTAAGTCAATAAGCATAGACAAAAACATGATAACAGATTCATTCATAGATTGTAATTAAGTTTATGATAAGTCAAACCAGATTAAGCATTAATGGTATGTGATGATTTGTGATTATTAAAACATCAATCATAGACATGAAATCAACAATCTTCCAGAGGGATCAACAATCTCCCCCTTTTTGATAATCAAAAATCTTTATCATAAAATATAAATAATTATGATATATCATTAATAAAAACATAATGAGAATTAAACCATAACGAGAAAAAATATAAAGAGATATATAAATCTCCCCCTTAATTTGAATTTCCCATATATTATACAGATTTCTCCTATATATTATACAGAGTTCTCCCCCTGAGAGAGACATCTTTTCTCCCCCATATATCTCTCCCATACATCTTTCTTCTTCTTCTCCCCCTTTGGGATAATCAAAAAGGAGGGAAAACATATAAGTGAAAGTGACAGTAAAAGCAGTTATCATAGAGTAGAGAGGGAAAAAAATTGATAAAGTACAGAATATTACAAGCAGCACATTGTTCACCCTATCAAAAAACAATACACAACTATTTGTTGGGATACAAAGGGGCTTTGCCTTTGTCTTTGGGATCAATAGTGGGTAAGTTTGAAGGCTTGGAGGCAGGATGGACTTGGCGAATCTGAAGTGGTGGTAAGACAACTCGGGCAGGTGTAGGAGCAGGTGCCACAGAGAGTTGTTGTGGAGAAATAGGAGCTGGTTGGGAAGCTTGCTGATGGACTGGTCTTAACTGAGATAGAGCTTGAGAAACTGATAGCTGATTTGGAGCTACATCAGAGTCACTGAGAGGTTCAGAAGTAGGAACTACTATTCCAGTGGCCGGTGCATTCAAATAAGGCTTCAAAAGATGAATGAAGTCCTGAATGACTTCTGCCCCATACTTCATAGCTTTTTCAAAATCATCTTTATTCTCCATGAACTGTGCCAAGGAAGGGGTAAAATCTTGCAACTGATGAACTTGAGTTTTGAAGGCCTGAGTGACTGGAGGTAATTTCAGATTCTCTGCCAACACCTTGAAGTTTGCAGCCATCTCATGTTTTGTATAAATCTTGGAAAAGTAATTATCAACTTTCACTTTGATCTCTTGCAGAGCTTTCTTAGCATCTGCTGAATAAACCAATGCCATCCTATGACTGTTATCACAGAGCTCTTTCATCTTCCTCAAAGATTCTAAATCAAGAATTTATCTAACAGCAGCTAACTCATTATGCACAACTTCTCTTAGAGCTTCTAGCTCACGAGTAGTGATCTTGGTTACCTTGCCTGTACTGGCTTGGCCAACTATGTGAATTAACTCAGCTTTCAACTTCCTCAGGTCAGACTTGTTGAGATGTTCAATCAAATTTCTCAAAACTTCCATCATACCAGAGACGGTTGATCGGAATTCACTTGATAGAGATACCAAGCCGGTGTGAAGATCCTTCATAGTCTGATTCAAAAAGGCTATGTACCTGCCAATAAGGTCACCAATATTGGCCAGGTCTGGCTTCACAGCATTAGATACTCTTTGTGAGAATGCTTCCAATGAATTTTCAGAAACTTGTATAGACACTTGAGTAAGAGCATTAGAAATTTCTTCTCTAACTGTGTCTCTCACAACAGTTAGCAATTCAATCTTAAACTTATTAAGATCAGCTTGAGAGATTCCAGAACCAGGTAAATTAACATTTGTAGGATCAACAGCAGGAACAGACCTTGCTTCTTTTGGGAGGTTCCTCTTCACAGCTGCAGCAGATTCTGGCATTGCTTCTTCTTCTTCAGAATAATCTAATCCCAACACAGCATAACCAGGGTAGTCATCCCAAACAGCAGCACACAGGGTGTATTTTGGTTTCTCATAGCTTTCTGTTCCACTGATTTTTGGTGAATCAACATTGCCACTGATATGTATTTCTTGTACTAACTGAGGTGATTCTATTTGATCTTCAGAAAGACCATTCACTGGTCTGTTATCACCATCAACAGCAGCCTCATCATCATCAGCATGTCCATCATCACTCTTCTCAGAAGCTTCACTGTGATATTCTTCAGTATCAGAATCTTCTTCATCGCCAAGAATGGGTTCTGATTCTGGTAGGGCTAAGGGTGGACTAGCAGGTCCAAATTCTATTCTTCTCTTGGGACTAGCAGTGTCAGGATCACTCCTATCATCAGGAGATGACATACTTCCTTCCTCAGTCGCAGCTTCTTCTTGCTCTTGGGCTTCGGTGGCCTCATCCTTTCCTTCTTCTTGCTCATCATCATCAGAATAAAATGGTTCCTCATTTGGTTTCAAGCCAGGGTCTCTCAAATCCTTTGGCCTCTTGCCATGATCTATGGGATTGTAGGCTTCATACAATTTATCTTCATCTGCAACCCAGCACTTCTTCCATGGATTCCAATTGATTTTCATCCTCTTGAAGATCTCTTTTTTGAGACAGAAGGTATGATCTGTTTCATCAACTTCATCATCTTCATTAATACATTCTAGATTCTTGAGCATGGTAGATATCATCTTTGAATAAAACAAGGCAGTGGCTTTCTTTGACGGTTTTACCATTCCAGCTATGTGCACCATCACATATCTACACAAATTGATCTTCTCATGTGTTTTCATAAGAAACAACAGGAAAACATCCTGGTACTTTATAGCAGCAAAATCTCCTCTCCTAGGGCAAAGTTGGTGCTGAATAAACTTGAAAAGAAGTCTACATTCACCATCTAATTCTGAAGCTGTGATTCTCCGTGACTCTCTTTTTCCAGTCAGAAGCTCTAAATCTAATTCTTAAGAGAAGTAATCAGATGTTGGAGGAATATTCCCAGCATAATCCTCATATTGACCTTCATGAGGTACATTCAAGCACTCAGCCCACTGCTTAGATGAGAAGGATATTTTCTTTCCTTTTACCACATACGACATCCTGGCAGCCTCCACACCATCTAAAGTGATTTCCAGATTCATATAGAACTCATGTACCAGCTTCAGGTAGTCTATTCGAGAGTTGTCAGAAAACCAGTCTATCCATCCTTGCGATTCAAGAACTTGCAGTAATAGTGACTTACTTGACAAAAGCCACGCAGAGCTGACTTCTCTTTCTACAGCAACAATCCGAGTTTCCAGGTTCAGATTTACTGATCGTTGAGAGGTACTACTCGACTCGCCTCGAGCACGCTTTGAAGGTACAGGGCTATCCGGTCCTTTGCTCGGTCTCTTTTGCTTAGCCATTCGAGGATTTTGGGAAGGCAGGAGTTCGAAGGTTCGAAGTAGAAGGGAAGAGAGGTTGAAAGGTTCGGCGGGAAATGAAAGGTCAAAGGTTTAGGGAAGATAAATAGTCGCGTATCATTTATTTTATCATTTAGGGTTCCCATAAAAAGTATAAAAGAAATTTACTAATTAATTACATTATAAAAAAAATCGGTATGACAGATCGGTTGCACAGATCAGTTTCACAGATCAGTTTCGCAGATCAGTTTCACAGATCAGTTTCACAGATCAGTTTCACATATCAGTTTCACAGATCGATCATACACAACTCTTGTTTAATAAATTTCATTCTTTCAGAGCATAAAGGCTTTGTGAAGATATCACCTAATTGATGTTCAGAACTAATAAATTTTAATGAAATATCACCTTTTTGATAATGATCTCTTAGAAAGTGATGCCTGACATCAATGTGCTTAGTTCTAGAGTGAGACACAGGGTTCTTAGATATATTGATTGCACTAGTATTGTCACAGTTAATTGAAACATGTTTAAGATCAAATCCATAATCCAATAAAGTGTGTTTCATCCACAGAATTTGTGCACAGCAACTACCAGCAGCTATGTATTCTGCCTCGGCAGTAGACAATGCAACTGAGTTCTGCTTCTTACTACACCATGATACTAGGGATTTTCCAAGCAAATGACATGTTCCAGATGTGATTTTCCTATCTAACTTACATCCAGCAAAGTCATCATCTGAATAGCTAGTTAGGTTAAATGATTGTCCTTTTGGATAAAACAAACCTAAATTTACAGTATACTTAAGATATTTAAAAATCCTTTTAACAGCTAGTAAGTGTGATTCTTTAGGATTAGCTTGAAATCTAGCACACATACATACACTGAACATAATGTCTGGTTGACTAGCAGTAAGATAAAGTAAGCTCCCAATCATACCTCTGTAATTGGTTTGATCCACTGGTTTCCCAGCTTCATCTGTATCCAATTTACAGGTAGTACTCATAGGTGTATCACTTTCCTTAATATTATCCAATCCAAAACGTTTTAAAAGATCCTTTGTATATTTACTTTGATTTAAAATAATTCCATCTTTAGTTTGAAAAATTTAAAAACCAAGAAAATACTTAAGCTCTCCCATTAAGCTCATTTCAAATTCATTTTGCATAATCTTTGAAAAATCAGTACATAAAGAATTTTTAGAAGATCCAAAAATAATATCATCAACATAGATTTGTACTATTAATACATCTTTTGAAATCCTTTTTATAAAAAGAGTGGGATCAGCTACTCCTTTTGTAAATCCTTTTGAGATAAGAAAGTTTGAAAGCCTTTCATACCAAGCTCTTGGAGCTTGTTTTAAACCATATAAAGCTTTAGAAAGTTTAAAAACATGATTTGGAAAATGAGGATTTAAAAAACCAGGTGGTTGTTCTAAAAAAACATCTTCAACAATAAAACCATTTAGAAATGCACTTTTGACATCCATTTGATATAGCATGAAATTCAGATGTGATGCATAGGCAAGTAAGATCCTAATAGCCTCTAATCTAGCTATAGGTGAAAAGGTTTCCTCATAGTCAATTCCTTCTTCTTGACTGTAACCTTGTGCAACTAGCCTATCTTTATTTCTAATGATGTTTCCAGATTCATCAACTTTGTTTCTAAACATCCATTTTGTGCCTATGGTCAAAAAGTCCTTAGATCTTTCTACCAATTTCCAGAATTTGTTTCTTTCAAATTGATTTAGTTCTTCTTGCATAGCCATTACCCAAAATTCATCATTTATAGCATCATTGATATTTTTAGGTTCTAACTATGAAAGAAAAGCTTGATGTTCAACCTGATTTCTTAAAGAAGCTCTAGTCTGTGTTCCTCTATCTAGATTTCCTACAACAGCATCTAAAGGATGGTTCTTTAGAGTCCTAGATGGTCTTGAAAAGATAGGGCTAGAGATTTCAGATTCATCTACAGATTGAGGTTCAACAGAAGCAAGTTCTGGAGAATTTCCAGATATGGATGTTTTAACTATAGGTCCATTGTCTTTATCATTGAGATTCAAACTAGAGAGATCATCTTCAAGATATATTTTAGGTTCATGTGGATCAGTTTCATCAAATTTGATGTGAAAAAATTCTTCCACACATTTGGTTCTTTTATTGAAAACTCTATAGGATTTACTAGAGATAGAGTAACCTAGGAAAATTCCTTCATCACTCTTGGATGAAAATTTGTCAAGATTGTCTTTAGTATTGAGAATGAAGACTTTGCAGCCAAAAACTTTGAAGTAGTTAACCTTAGGTTTCCTATGGTTCCACAACTCATAAGGGGTCCTCTTAAGAACTGGTCTGATCAAGACTCTATTAATGACATAACAAGCTGTATTTACAGCTTCAGCCCAAAAGTAAATAGGCAGTTCATATTCATTGAGCATAGTTCTAGCTATTTCTTACAGGGTTCTATTCCTTCTCTCTACTACACCATTTTGTTGGGGTGTCCTAGGGGCAGAGAAATTGTGACTATAGCCATTGTGTGAGCAGTAATAATCAAACTCATGATTTTCAAACTCACGACCATGATCACTTCTCAGGGTCTTAATCTTGAGTCCACTAAGATTTTCTACAGACTTGGAGTATTTAACAAAGTAAGAACAATCTTCACTTTTGTGAGCTAAAAAATATACCCAAGTATATCTAGAAAAGTCATCTATAAGAACATAGACATAGTTCTTCCCATTTAAACTAGAAACTCTAGAAGGTCCAAATAAATCCATGTGAACCAACTCGAGAGGTTGAGAAGTTGACACTTCTTTCTTTGATTTAAAAGAAACTTTATGTTGCTTTCCTTTTTGACAGGGATTACAAACTTTGTCTGCTAGAAATTCAAGTTTGGGTAATTCTCTAAATAAGTTCTTCCTAGAAAGTTTTCTAAGAGAGTGTACGTTGCAGTGTCCTAATCTTCTGTGCCAAAGCCAAGACTCTTTATGAAAAGCATTTAAACAAGGAATATTCTGCTTAGCTAAAGAATCTAAATCAACAGCATAAACGTTTTCATTTCTTAAAGCATAAAATACTAAAACATTTTTAGAGTTAAAAACATTGCAAGAATCATTTTTAAATTTCACATAAAAACCATCATCACACAACTGAGAAATGCTTAACAAGTTATATTTAAGTCCATCGACAAATAAAACTTCAGAAACCATGATTGAATCAGTGTTACCAATATGGCCTAAGCCGATGATTTTTCCTTTTGAATTATCACCAAAAGTGACAAAGCCTCCATCAACTTTTACTAAGCTCTTGAAACATGAAAAGTCTCCTGACATATGTCTTGAACATCCACTGTCTAAGTACCATATCTTCTTGTGACATCTCTTCAATCAGGTCTCCTACAAAACAGATTTAGATGGAAGATGATTTTGGTACCCAGATCTTCTTGGGTCCAAACATGTTAGCCAATGATACTTTAGGTATCCATATTTGTCTAATGGGTCTCATATAATTTGTAGAATTAACATTCTTTGAAAGATAAACCTTATTAGATCCATAACTATGAATATAACTGGTTGAGGCATATGAAGTTCCAGAATTAACTATCTTCTGTCCAGATTTAGGAATGAATCTAGTTTTGGCAACTTTTCTTTGTCCAGGTTGGTATCCTATACCAGTAGTCTATCTAGGTGCAACTTGCTTTCCTAGCATTTGTGTTAGAGTATTCTTGCCATTTGTGAACTTCTCTAAGTCTTTTCTAAGTTGCTCATTAGACAATTTTAGTTCAGTATTCTCTTTAAGCAGCTGAGCATTCTTTTCTACTTCTATATCCAGATCAGATTTATGCTTAACACTTAAAGCATACTGTTTCTTTAAACCTTTATATTTATCTTTAAGCTCATTACAGGTTTCTTCAAGCATATCACAATATTCAAACAGTTCAGATTTAGACATGTTATCACATTCAGAATCATCTCCAGAATAATATGAATTTAAAGCAGGAGTTTCTGATGTTACCTTAGAAGTGTTTGTCATGAAACACATGTTGGCTCGATTCCTTTCAGAGTCTGAAGATTCAGCTTCACTTGTGATGTCTTCTGAAGCACTCCAAGTAGCCTTCATGGCTTTCTTGTACTTGTTATCCTTGTATTCATACTTCTTTCTGTATTTCAGCTTTGGACAGTCTGCTTTTATGTGTCCTTTTCTTTTGCATTCATAACAGACAACTTCATCTGATTTATCATACTTCTTCCAATCCTTTTTCCAGTGTCCTTTGTTATCATACTTGCCTTTGTAGTTTGACTTTTTGAAAAACTTCTTCTTCCTATAGAATTTCTTAAATATTCTAGCAATGTGATCAATCTCAGCATCACTGTCAGAATCATTCTCACTTTCCTCACTGCTTGAACTTTCATTGATAGCTTGAGGCTTTTCCTTATCCTTATTCTTTGAGGTTGTAGTCTTGAAGGCAATAGACTTCCTTTTAGTTTCATCATCTTCTTCTTTGTTTACCTTGAGTTCTTCTTCATACATCATCAACTTACCAATTAGTTCCTTGACAGGCAGTTCTCCAATGTCGCACGATTCTCTAATGGAGACAGAGGTTCCTCTCCATCTTTCAGGTAGACATCTCAAAATTCTCATAATTTGTTCCTTTGCTGGAACATCCTTTCCCAGAGAAGTCATTGTGTTGACAATTTCATTGAACCTGAGATACATATCAGAAATGGGTTCATCAGGATTCATCTTAAAATTATCATACTTAATATTATAGGTATTCAATCTCATCTCCTTAACATTAGTTGTTCCTTCATGAGAAACAGCTAAGGTATCCCAAATTTCATATGCAGTTTTACATGCAGAAATTATATTAAATTCCTCATCTCCTAGAGCACAGTACAAGGCATTCATAGCTTTACAATTATTATTGTAAGCAGTCTTTGTAGGTTCATCCCAAGTAGATCTATCAGTAGTGGGAATTTTGTATTCAGATTCAATAGCAGTCCAAATATCAAAACTCATGCTTTCTAGATGAATTTTCATTTTAAGTTTCCACTGAGCATAGTTGTTTCCATTAAAGAAAGGTGTCCGGTTAGTAGCAGCACCCTCAAGTCTATTATCCATGATATCACAAAATAATTTTAAAGAGATAAAAATTTAGAAATAACAGAAATTTTAAGAACTTTGAAATACAACTAAAATCATAGTTGAAAACCAGGGTACTTTAGAAAATATTAACAATCCTCTGATACCAAATGTTGGTCGCAGTGGATACTCAAGAGGGGGGGTGAATTGAGTTCCAATTAAAAGTTTCTATTAAAAACAATGTTTATTAAAATCCCCCTATTTCAAAAACTGATTAAACTGTAGTGAATTTATACAGATTATAAAGGTTCAATTAGTTTCTCAAAGATTGATTAGTTCTCAGTTAACTTAATCTTATGATTAAATTAACTTTTGAAACAAACTTACTGGTTTATAATAAATATAAACACTTGTGAGTTTAACTATCAAAGTAGCTTTGAAAATAAATCATATTTCAAAGTAATAGCAGCGGAATATGAAATAAATATGTAGTATGGATATAGTATGTAACTACAAACACAGAGAATTAACCAAGAGGTTCAGTCTCAAGCCGAGACTTAGTCCTCTCAACAGTTTATATAAAAATGATCCACACCCTGGATCGGGGTTAACAACAGTGAACACACTGTCCAGGTCACAAGACCTCTACCACAGTTCTGCGTGGGAAAACAAACAACAGCATAGAGCTGTCCAGGTCTCACATGACCTCTACCAATATCCACAATGGGAAATGAAGTGTAAAAAGGTTTGCTGAGGATTTACAGATCCTCCAGTGAAAGTACAGGAGTCAGTGTGTGTGTTTAATACAGCAGATAACACACACTGCTCAAGATGTAAAACAAATGTATCACAGAGCAGAGATGTAGAGTTTATAAATGGCTCTAGTGATTTCAGTGTAGCTCTGGACTCTTTGGTATTTGGTCAGAATTTATTCTGAGTCCTCTTCTCGTTTTTGTTTGAGAAGAAGAGTGTCGTATGCTTCAGGTTCAAAGGCAGTGAGATGTAGTCGATGAAGTTCTTCAATGTTCTTTTGTATGCACAGAACTCTTCTTGAGTAGGCTTGATTTTGTATGAGGTTCTGCCTTGCTTGGTTCTTCCTCTTCTTTCTTTCCTCTATGTTCTTCTTGTGTTCTTCCGTCCACTTCTTCTTCAGCAGAGTCTTCTTGTATTTATGTCACGTGCTTCGGAAGACAGAAAAAGTTTCCTTTCCGCAGGTACGAGGTACGGTTTCCTGACATCCGACAACCTTTATTAATTAATTGACAGAGCATTAAAATATACCTAATATGACCGTTGGTTAGATTAAATAAAGATAAAGTTAAAGAAATTCAAACAGTTGTTTATGACTATTGAAGAATCAAGTGATCGGTAGGTCATCAGCATTAGTGAGTAATGATCGATGACTCAGATAGATCAGCATCGGTGAGTTATTTGCATCGGTGAGTCACTTTGATCAGCATCGGTCTGTCATCTGATCGGTGAGTCAGTTTGATCACTATCGGTCTGTCATCTGATCGGTGAGTCAGATTGATCAGTATCGGTCTGTCATCTGATCGGTGAGTCAGTTTGATCAGTATCGGTCTGTCATCTGATCGGTGAGTTAGTTTGATCAGTATCGGTCTGTCATCTGATCGGTGAGTCAGATTGATCAGTATCGGTCTGTCATCTGATCGGTGAGTCAGTTTGATCAGCATCGGTCTGTCATCTGATCGGTGAGTCAGATTGATTAGTATCGGTCTGTCATCTGATCGGTGAGTCAGATTGATCAGTGGCTCATTTTGATATCAGATCGGTGCGACCGTTGTCCTTTGATATTGGATCGGTGCTTCCGATGTCTGTTGATATTGGATCGGTGCTTCCGATGTCTGTTGATATTGGATCGGTGCTTCCGATGTTTGTTGATATTGGATCGGTGCTTCCGATGTCTGTTGATATCCATAAGACTTCCCAAAATACTTTGTAAGTCAATAAGCATAGACAAAAACATGATAACAGATTCATTCACAGATTGTAATTAAGTTTATTATAAGTCAAACCAGATTAAGCATTAATGGTATGTGATGATTTGTGATTATTAAAACATCAATCATAGACATGAAATCAACAATCTTCCAGAGGGCTCAACAGTTAGATTTATCTTCAACGTCCATATTTTCACCTATATACTCCTATGTGGGAACCCAAGTGATGAGTTACTTTGGGTATCCATTTTGTTTCTAACTTTCCTTTTTAAAATGATGATTTAGTATTCCTTTTTACGATGTGGGTTTTTATGAATGAAACTTTCAAGTAGTAAACGATTTATAACCCTGATGAATTTCGAGGGCGAAATTCATTTTAAGTGGGGTAGAATGTAACACCCCGAGATTTTATGAGATTTATTATTTTTAATTTATTTGATGTGTTCTATTTTACACTACACCAAGATTAGATTGTACTATACACAACACCGTATTAGCTTGCAGTATACGCAACACTATTCTTGGCTCGTGTTATACACAATTTCAAGTTTTTTTTGTGGAAATTATTCTACGTAACATTAAGTATAGATTCTGTTTAATGTATAAATGAAATAAGTTTTGATTATGTTATACGCAACACCCAACAGAGTTTTCACTACATGTAGCCCTGACTTGGCTTGCATTACACGCAATCAAAACCTTCTTCGATAGCGTGTTTAGTATGCAATACCGAGTTTTACTAAACGAGATATTATTATAATATTATTATGGACTAGACGTTATGAATAGTAATACCCACTTTTTGAAATTTTATAGATTTTATTATTCAAAATGGACTTCATTTTTGGATTTGGAATATCGAAATTAGCCTAGGGTGATTTTTTGGTATTTTTCTGAAAACATTCAATTTTTGATGAATAGTGAAAACACTATGTTACTATTTAAAAACCGACTTTTTATTTAAATAATTATTTATTTTATTTGAATTTATTTTACGTAAAAATTGATACATAATACCTACATAAGTTCAATTTAATTCATTTGAGTCATTTTATAATAATTTTAGATATATAAAAATTTTATTGAACTTTTCACCGTCTTTTACCCACCTCCTATGAGAATTTGAAAATTTACATAAAATATAATTTTACCACTTCTGTAAGTGGAATTTCAAAAATCAGAGAGACATGGTAAATAACAAGGAGTAAAATTTGATTCAATAAAATAAAAATAATTTTTGGTGAATAGTAACTTTTTACTTTCATTTACCACGGTTAAAAATAAATAGGGTAATTAAGGGTAAAAATGATATTATTATTACGCTAAAACATGTACTAATTCTATTGGATAAGTGAAATTAGACCAAAACCAACCTTAGGAATAAATTATTACCCTTTAGGTCCACTTGGATTAGATTTGGACATTTAATATTATTTTATTTAAAGAAGAATTAAAATAGTTAAAATCAATGTTTAATAACTAAAATATTTTTAATATAGGGTTATAAATAAGATAAATTCGCCTATAAAGATTCATTAGAAATATAAAAATATTTCCTACATAATGGTATTTTATTTTTAATTTTTAGACATTATATAAGTTAATTTATTTATGACACAATGATGATGCAGTAATTACCTTATTAATGAAATATTAACATAATTGATGTTATAAATCCACAAATAAACGTAATTTGATACTTTTTATAAATTCCACTAATTTTTTAGGTTAATATGACGTGTTAGTATTGATTCAATTAACGTTTTTCAAACTAATCATGATGTTATGATTTTCAAAAAAATCAATTATCAAATAGTGTCAAAATTGACATAAAATAGTTTTTAAAAAAAATACTAGATTATTAATTGTTTTTATATTCCTAAAAATCTAAGGTTCGGCCAAATGACTTAGATAAGGTTATATATATTAATTATGAACCACTTGGGATTCGATTGGATTGTTATAGTAAGTTTATTAACCATATAATGTAAGAAAACAAGAAGACACGGTAAAAGGTAAATTATTTAACTTAGAGTTAAATCTAAATGAGAAGGTTAAAATAATAACCTAAACATGTTTAAATTATATTTGTTAAGGTTATTTCTACCCCTCCCCACCTTAGATTCTAAATAAGTCAATTTGGAGATATTAAAAACCGAATATGGCATTATTATAAAACAATATTTTATGTTTTTTCATAGGTGCCCCTCTCATCCCTTATTAAAAGGGCACCCCTTCCCTCTTCTCTTCACACCCTTTTGAGCCTTGAAGCTCAGCCAACCCCGGACAATTCCTCTTCTCAACCTCTCTAGTTATATCATAGAGGTTCTGGTCTTATCAAAAGACCAACTCTAGTGCATTAAGAAGGAGTTTAAAGGAGGCGCGTCGAGGAAGAGGTAATCTTTTCTACCGACTCTTTCAAGTTTCTTTCTTCTTCTACATCCTCTTCTTTGGTTGTTTAATTATAAAGTAATAACATCAGTATTACTTATATACTGATATGTTATTATAAATATTAAAAAACCCTATTTAACCTTCAATCCATCCTATAGAAAATGAAATCATCGCGCGTGCGTACGTACGGAATACCGTCTCCACGCCGTGGTGTAATCAGTTTTTTCACCACCACCTTACATGGATGGGTATAATGGTGTAAAGAATAACTATATATGATTATTATAACACCATAATTAATCTAAGATATTATATCAACCACTCCAATTCCCTTCAATAAATATGGGAACAATATCATCGCTCGTGCATACGTACGGACTACCATCTCCATGAACGCGATGAGATTCATTTTCCATGATTAACCATTCAATTATGATTATAAAGTATATATAATAAATAATCATTAATGATATTACATAATAATGATACTATATTTATGTACATATATTTTTCATTAACTTAATTCTATTTAATTCAATTAGGAAACGAAAACAACGTTCATGCTTACGCACGACCTACCGTCTCCATAAACTGTGTATTTCATTCCATATATTTATATACTGAATATATATTATATATAAATCAAGTTTTACATTCTGGAATTAAGTAAATCAAGATATATGTAATAATATCATGAACAACATGTCGAAACACATACGCTAAATGAAACGATTTTACTCAAAATGCTGCTTTAACATGGAATTTACAAAATAACGGGTAATATAAAGCCATAAGTGAACCATATATGATATCATAACAATGAATATGATTCTGTAATAAGTCAATGACATTATTTATATCATTATATAGGAGGATCATATACATACGAAGCATATAGGACCTAAGGTAAGGGATAATTATTCCAATCTCATTCTTATCCGAGATTGTTTATTCATAAGTATTTACTGGGGTTTTTGTTATCATCAATGTCCATGTTTTATAAAAATGTTTTCATGTATGTTTAATTTCCTTTTTACCCATTTTTGAATTTTACCACATTTTATAAAATTAATATTACTTTTGTTTACCATACGAGGAACTTTTTGACTTTTTCGACAAAAGTACGAGGAGAATGTTATTTTTAACTTATACGGCGTGAACAGATTTTTACAGTTTCATAACGCCTCATTTTCATGTTGCTTCCTCTACAATATTGCATGATTATTTTCAAAAAAAACCCTTTTATTTTAAAATTTCTTGTCATTTTGTGAAAAGAAAATGATTTTGAAGAAGAAAGGATATTTTCCTCAAGAATTCATTTCAAGTGTTTTATCAAAATCATTTTCCATATAAGATGGCATTATTTAATATGTGTTTGTTTCAAGAATAATTTCACTATGATTTACATGGATTCATTTTTCTTATGATGAAATTATATCCATTTTTTTGTATGGATTATGTTATGATGGGATGATGTTTAGGAAACCCATTTTATACTTTGGGTTATGATGAATGATTTATGTTTATTTTATGGGACAAGTAAGAATGATTTCATTATAAGATGGGTGGGACCTATATCTACCTCCAATTCACTGGGTAAAGATTTATATCTCATGAGATATACATGTATGGAACTGTAAGTTTATATGATTCAATGATACGGGACTGGAACGAGGAGTGAAGTCGATTCAGAAAGGGACTTTGTCCACTAAGATGGTCTTAGCAGCAATGTCTTGGCTACTATGGAAATAATAACATGTGCTTAATGGTTGCCACAATTACATGCTTTATTCCCATGATATTTTATCATGATTGATGATCCATTGTGATCTATGCCTTACGTACTGCCATGTTTTATGTCATTGCTCAAGATTTTTATGTTTAAATATTAAGTTCATGTTTTGAAGTTCAAATGTATATGGTTTCTTTTATTTTCTCCATGCTTACCCTTACTGAGAATTTGAGCTCACCCTTTATATGTTTTCTTTTCCCCATGATATAAAGAAGGTTTTCAGGTAAGAAAAAAAAGGAAGATATTTAGGGGAGATGTTGAAGATCTTTCACCATGATTAGAAGATTTTATTCGAAGTTTCCAAAGACACTAAACTATTACGGTCCTTTGGTGTCTGTTTTGGTTATGTATTAGATATTCCGAAAAATTAATGTAATGTCTATGTATGTCATGCTTTGGGTCTCTAAACCATAAGTTTTTGTTAGATAGATTTTTTGTCAATATTTGAGTGGAAAATATATTCATCAACATGTTAAGATGGGTACTCAAAGATCTCGCTCCAATGCATTGGGTAAATTTGAACCTCAAGAGATGTTTTGTGTATCTGTGATGGCAGTTAGCCTTGACTCATGCCAAATATATGTTTTATGTTTCTTCCAAATTACTTTGAAATCATATTTATAAGACCCCATGTTTATAATTTATGATTCCATATGAACCATGCCTTTTCATATCATTTTGATATGCCTTCTAACCCATGTGTTAAGGCCTTATTTGTCATGTTTATTTCCCTTACAGGACTTTTAGCTCATCCCTTCGTTCATATGATCCCCTGGGTACCCAATGAAAATGTAAGGACCCAAATAAAGTTAGGATCTCTTATTTAATATTAAATAAAGTAGTGTTTTTTAGTCCCATGTTTTTATTTATATGTACCTAGTTATCCAAGACACTAGACTTTACGATCTTTGACTTGTAATATGATGTTTTTTTATTCTTAAAATCATGTAATGTTATGTGTAAATGGCCAGGGTTGCTAGAGTGATTCTATCATTTGATTTCATCATATCAATATTTATATACATAGAACAACTCCAAGATAGTAATCTTACATTCATGTAATGAAACAAATAATGTTAATTGATTATATTACCCATGATCAACTAATGAGGAAAAAATATTATTTTTATAAAAAAAATATAGTATATTTTTTCATAATGTATTAGATTACCACATTAAGAAAAATATAAATCACATTATAAAGTCTAATGGGTAAAAAAATGTATAGTACTAAGTTTCAAAATTTTTTATAACAATTTATTAATAGTATCATTATAAGTACCAAGGGACTCTTGAAAATTATAGAACTGATTTAAAAATATTCAATGAATTTATACCTACCACAAAAAAAAATTATTAAAATATATCATAGAACTCATCTAATATTTGGGACTTTGTTATGTTCTTAAATTCTATAACATCAAAAGCCTCAATATATTTTATATCCCCAATAAATCCATCAGTTATATTTGGAGACAATAATGGCTACAACCATTCATCCACAACATCTAAAATTATAAAATGATAAATCATGAATAGTGTCTCATAAAATTCATATATGAATTTATTAATACTATCTACAATTAAAACCAAATATCCCTCTAAATTATTACTTTTATGGGTTAATCTCCTTCATTTACAAGAATAACATTTCTTATGAAATAAATATTGTTCTTTAAATCCATTCATACACATGAAAAAACAAATAATGAAACTTCCATTATTGATCTTTACCCATTAATATGACATCATGATTATAATTGAAAGCTGAACTCACCTAGAAAATAAACCTATTTCTAAACTCTTACAAACCCTACATAGTTTATTCAGTCACTATAAAATAATGTGGAATTAATGGTGTTATTTTTTATTATCAATTGTGGATTAAACCATCACGATTTGGTTATGTTACTGTTAAAAAATATATTGCATATTGCATGACCAGAAATTATTTGACGACAATTATTATTTTTTGGAGGATTTTTTTATTTGTTCCTTTTTGGAGTACATAGTGGTTGTTTTTAATTCATTTCCATGTTCATTTTACTAAAATAATCATATGAAAATAAAATAAGGTAAATGAACATAACCACCACTATATACATTATCAATGGTTATATGTAGCATAGTTATCATTATCCACCACTAAAAAGATTTTAATGTTACTATTTAGTGGAGATTATCATATAACACTACTAAATATAATACAAAACGTGTTTTTTTAATATATAATAATACAAGTGTGCATATAAAAATTCATACATATAATAAACTAAACCATAAATGCATAATAAACTCACCAAACATACACCTTCATACATCCATAGTCATATATATGCAACCTATAACGATCCAACCAGGGTACTCCGGTATCCCGATAACTGAGATAATCCTGACATAGCCTGAAGGGTGTTCTTGATCCTCATGTGTTGGCAACTAGCCCATGGCATCATACAATAATGAATGTATGAACAAATTTTCCCCTAACAACATGGAAGCAAAAGAATCAAGACAGTATGAATAGAAAAATAAACTCTAATAGGTGTAATGTACAAGATGTCATTAAGGAAATAAAGCCCAATGTAATAAAACAAATTTACAAAATAGGGAAAACCACCCAAGACACTATGGAAACAACTCACTATGTCAAATGTTCAACCGATGGATCCTCCTCTAAGAGATCGCTTCCCCTTACTCAAACCTGCAAGGTTTTAATCTACAAACACCCAAAGAAAAAACCTGGGTGTGAGCCAAAGCCCAGTTGGATTTATGAAAAGATTCCATAACAAGATTCCTATATCAAATTAACACCGACTGTACTATTAATATTAAAATAAATAAGTTTTTCATTTAATAAATCATATTTAAAAAAATAGTTCCAAACAATTTATAATATTGAAACAAATTAGGAATTAGTGTTTCCGATTTCAAATGACAGAAATAAATTTTAATTGATTTAATATACATTTTATCAAAGGTTACATTACCCAAATAGAACATTACACAAAATGGATTAAATAAACAGAATTATCTAAAATGGTTTATATAAATTCTCAAGGTATCTAAAAAAGTTAATGATGATGGAATATACATTTGAAATACAATAAAGTGACCAATACGATCATTTCCTAGGTAGGTACGATAGTTTTAGGCTATAGGAACCCAAATCATTAAATATAGAAAATTGGGTATATACATCCCTTGAACCATGGTTAAGATGATTCTTCACCATTTCATGTGGAAAGGGATACATTGATATGATGTTTTTGAATGTTGTAGTTCATGATGTTTTTTCCAATATAATGCACTAACTACCTAATGATTTCAAGATCTCTAGTACAGAACAATGATGATTAATTTATTTTAATATTTCTTAAAACACAACTTAATACCACACTCGCTTTCAATATGCTAATTTTCCATTTAAATTCTATAATTGGGTATAAATCAATAACATTTTTTTCAAAAATAAAAATCCACTTCATTTCCATCAAAAACATTTTAATCCATTTTACATAAACAAGGATTCAGTATCAATTTAGGAAATTCCACCATCCTATACACACGTAAATACAAAAATTTAATTTTCAAAATATTCCATCAATTTCATCACAAACCCCCAATTCACTGTGTCACACCCCGACCTAATCAATTTTTTTATTTCATTATTTATGTGGCATTAAATAAATTTTGGTGGGCTTCAGATTGAGTCCAGGTCGAAATTTTTTCTGTTATGTTAAGAAGTGCACATTTTTCAGTTGACATTGGGCGCACAGGTGTAGTGTGATTTGGAATCCCCGCACGGCTTCGCCTAGGAATCGGCATGATTCATGTGTCTTCAAAAAATTAAGATGAGAAACTTTTGTAATTTTTTGTGTTATTTAAATTTTTATTATTGTTAATGGTTTTATAATTATTTTAAAGTGTACTAGGTATTCTTATTATTTATATTTTTATTAGTACGATTATTAATGTTCTTATTAGTATTATTATTAATAAGTTATTATTATATTTATTTTTAATATTATTATTATTTATTACTATTTATTACTATTTATATTTGGGTTGTTGCGCAGGCTCCGCATAGCTAGCGGAAGCCGTGTGGTTAGCTCGAGCATCTGTGCGATTGCAGAGTTTTAATTAGAAAAATAAAAATGAACTGAATGAGTTGAAAATGAAGTATAATTTAGTTAAATAAATAACTCACGGTGGTAATAATATTAGTTTTTCATGAATAATAGCAGTATATTATTATTAAAGAGTTGTTATTATTATGATTATTATTTATATCATTTTTAGTTTTTTATTAATGTTGTTTTCATTATTATATGTATTATTATGATTATTGTTGATATTAATATTACTAATATAGATTGAAGTTATTATCACTAATAGTATTAATAATAATATTATTATTTTATTTTATTTTATTTTATTTCTTTTATTTCATTTTTTTCTTTTTTCTTCCAATCGTTCTCTAACCCTAGCTGCCTATTGTTTCCCTTCCCTCTCTCCTCTCCTCTCAAACTCCCCCATGTGCCGCCAACACCGACTTATTCCCTTCTCATCCCTCACACTACACCTACACAATCAAACACCTCCTCCCTGACCGTTCCCCTTCACCACACTTGCTGGCATCCTGCCCACGCTCCTCTAGCTTAGCACCAAACACACTACTCTAGCGCTGCACCACCCTCCCAACCACGTACCCACCAGTGGCATGGCGTCCTGCACCTCCCGCGCCCCATCCCTACTCCATCCGGTCAACAACACCATTGTCTGACCACCTACGTCCCTCCACGGGTCAAGCATGCCCCCCCTGCCTTCTTCCCAAGGCCACCCCGCACTGTCTGGCGCCCACCGCTTTAATGTCACACCTCTCGCCGTCCTTCCCTCCCCTAGCAGCTCACTGCATCTCCAACGTCTCGGCCCACAAGAAACAGCACATCCCAGGTACTGTGCCCCCACCTCACACCCACTGTAGACCGACCTCACCTCGCAAGTGCACCCCCTATCCTTTGCAGCACCCTCTTGTAACGCCTTTTCCCCTTGCCGGTGTGCACCTGCCAAAACAATGACCCTCCCTGCTCCGTCCAACCCTGCTGATGCGGCGGGCATGTTTTTTTTGGCCAACAACATCCCGCCGACCCTTTTTCCAGCTGTCGCGCCTCCTGCCGTCCACTTTTCAGCCAGCGACCCCTCCACCGGTGTTGTTATTGCCTCTTTTTGGTGCGTAACCTTGTCATCACACATCTCCAGCTCGGTGTGCCTCTTGTTCGACGTTCACGCGACCTCCCAGCAAGACATCGCCCACTTCTAAAGTCCTCACTGATCGTTCTACCCTATTGTGCCACTCCGCTGATCGAGCACACCCCTCACTGACCTCTTCCCATTTAAATTTATAGGTAATATAATTCTTGCATGACTTAAATTCATTTAATAATATTTTTTTTAAATTTATAGTATTTTTATTTTTGAAGAAATTTTGTGGTATTGTAGATAATTATTGTTTGGTTAATTGTTTTACCTAAATTATTGATTTTGGCATGATTTGTGAAGAGTTAGTTTGGTACGAATTATGTTTTTAAAACATGTCAAAGTGGTTATCTTGCACCGGTTGTTTTTTTGGATTGTTTTAAGTCCATGTTTATGTATTTTAGTTGGTGTAAAATTGTTGAAGCGCATTTTCAAGGTAATTCCACGATATTATGGGCCTCAGCTTATGTGTGCTTGTGATCCTGCTTGAGGCATGTCACGTCATCATGTTTGGACAGCGAGTCGAGGTAGGTCCACCAATGCACTCACCATTTATAATGATTTTATTTATTACATAATATTATATTGATTTTCAATAAATGAGAAATAATATTAGATAATTATTTTTGGAATAAATATTTGATGTAAAGGAAGCTGTTTATTTTATGCCTGACATCTGGAATATTTTGTTGATGAATTGACGCACAATAATGGAAGAATGCTCATTTTCTTTTGAGTATAATTCAAATAAATTCAACTGTGGTTCTGGTTTGATTTCAAAATTTCTCTTCTGATGTGTGAACACATGTTTTTCTTTCTCTAGATGAATAGTTTTTCTTTAAAAGTTACACAAGGACCATTTGGAAATTTGATAAAATACATTATTTGGAAAAACATTATTTGGGGTGACTCTTGGGTGATCTTGTTTTCTACATCGATTCTGAGAGTTTCGTGTGGTGTTTGTGCATCGTGACTAGTTTCTTGATCGGCATTGTTGACTCACCCCCTTTTTATTACACATGTTGACATGATAACCTGGCTCTGATAACATTTTGTACCTCCCATGTCAATATCCCAGTTTCTTTTGACGATGTTGAAGGTGTGTTTATGTTGATCATGAATTTACCATTGTGAATGTTCGGTATGTTTTTTAACCGATCAACTGGAGGTGGTTACACTTTTTTGGGCTGAGGGCACTTGGCGAAGAGTTCATTTTTGTCGTTGGGTTCATCTTAATCTCTCTATTTTTTGTAGTGGTTAAAGTGATTGTGTTATGTGGAGGAGTTGAAACTCAAGAGGTTCAGTTTCTTTTTCGATCGATCAACTTGAGGAGCTTAATCATTTGGAGGTGGGTGACAGTTAAAATGATTTATTTTTGGGTCTAGATCTTGTTATGACATTC
Source organism: Viscum album (assembly GCA_963277665.1). NCBI lineage: Eukaryota > Viridiplantae > Streptophyta > Magnoliopsida > Santalales > Viscaceae > Viscum > Viscum album. The sequence continues at coordinate 1,116,105,658 of OY728129.1, forward strand.
CAATGGCGGAAAGTGTTTTGGTGGCGAGAATTGTCACACCCTGACCTAATCAATTATTTTATTTCATTATTTATTTCTCCTTGAATAATTTTTTTTTTGGTTAGGGTTGAGCCCCAGATGAAAAACTTTTGAGTTATGTAAAAAAGTGAACATTTTTTAGCTGACGTCGTTGGGTGCACAAGTGTAGCGTGATTTGAAAAAGTTTGAGTTATGTTAAAAAGTGCATGTTTTTTTATCGGTATGATTATTAATGTTCTTATAAGTATTATTATTATTATTAAGGTTGTTATTATTATTATTATTATATTTATTATTAATAATATATGAGCTGGTGTACTGGCACCGTATGACTAGTGGAATCTGGGTGGTTAGCTTGGGCACCCGTGCGATTGCAGAGTTTGAATCGGCTAAATAAAAATGAACTTATAGAGTTGAAAAAAATTAGAATTTAATTAAATATGCCACTCACTATGGTAATAATATTGTTCATTCATTAATAATAACAGTACATTATTATTAAATAGATGTTATTATTAAGATTATTATTTGTATCAATTTTTTATTATTAAAGTTGTTTTTATTATTATGTGTTTTATTATGATTGTTATTGTTATTAATTTTAATATTATTAATATAGGTTGAATTTATTATCATTATTTGTATTATTAATAATATTTTTATTTTATTTATTTATTTTCTTTTTCTTTTTTTCTTACACTATTTCCCTAACCCTAGCCGCCTATTTTTTTCCTTCCCTCTCCTCTCCACTCCCACTCCCCCACACGCCGCCAACACCCCCTGTTCACTCCTCCCTCACGTAGCACCTGCATAGCCAAAAACCTCCTCCATGGCCATTCCCCTTCGCCGCATCTGTCGTCATCCCGCCCGCGCTCCTCCCGTGCTACACCACCTGTGCTGATGTGGCATTGCACCACCCTCCTAGTCATGCACCCCTGCTACCCGTGACCTCCATCCTCCTCCATCAACCAACGGGGCAGCCCTACAGCGCCCTTCGGTCATGCACCCACAAGCAGTGCGTCGTCATGGGCCTCCTATGCCCCATCCCTGCTCTATCCGGCCAATGACACCACGCCTCCAGAGTCCCGGACTGCAGCCAACCGCACCTCCTCGTCATCGTACCCCAACCTCGCACCCGCTGTTTGGTCGACCACACATCGCTGGCGCACCCCTGTTCTTTGCAACGCCCTCCTACAGCGCCTTCCACCCTTGTATCCACACACCCGCCAAAACTGTGATGCTCGCTGCTCCGGCCATCCCCGCAGGTGCGACGTGCATGCATTTTCAACCAGCGACTCCCTGCGGACGCTTTTTCCGACCTCCGCACATCCGGCCGACCACATTCTGGCTAGCAACCCCTCTATCAGTGTTGCTGCTGCCTCTTTTCGGTGTGTAACCTTGTCTTCACACATCTTCAATGTGACATGCCACTTTTCCGATGGTCGTGGACCTCCAGCTGGAGGCTAAATTTGCCAACAGGGTTTTTTTTTTTTTTTTTTTTCTTTTTAATGGGTCAAACGTTTAAATAATTAGTTAATTGGGTCTCTTGAGCGCCAGACCATGTGGCGCTCAAGGGTTTCGGAATTGGAGCGCCACTTGAAGTGGCGCTCCACCAATTTGGCGGAAATAGAGTGCAGCGCCACTTGAACTGGCGCTGAAAAAATAAATGCAAACCGTGCAGCGCCACTTGAAGTGGCGTTGCACCTTTCTTCCCAACCAATTCGGCGCCACTTGAAGTGGCGTCGAAACACCCCCTCATCCTATAGATAGGACCTCGCCCCCACCCCATTCCTCACTTCCTACCTCACCCACCCCCATTCCTCCCTCCCTATCCCTTCCTCTCTCTCTCTCTCAAACTTTTTTCTTGCGTTCTTCGGTTGCGGTGAAGCCTTGCCTCTTCGGTTGCTCTGCCTGTGTACCTACGTCGTCACAAATTTGAGGTAAATCTTTCTTTAAATTTATTTAATAGTTTTATTTAATAATTTAGTTGTTTAATTTATAGAATTAGTATATAATGTTTGTATTTTATAAATAGTATGGTTTTTTTAAATGTAATTAGATAATGAAATGATTAGTTAGTTAAATAATTAATCATTATTAGTTGATTAATCAATGATAACTAAGTTATTAATTAATCATAATTAGGTAAATAGTTAAATGTAATTAGATTATTAATTAATGATTATTAGCTAATTAATTAATCATAATTAGCAAATTAATTAATCATAATTATTTAATTAATGAATCATAATTAGTTAATTAATTCATTATAATTAGGTTATTAATTAATGGTAAGTAGGTAATAAATAATCATAATTAATTAATTAAATAATCATAATTAGTTAATATCATAACTAATTAATTAATTAATCATAACTAGTTAATTAATTAATCATAATTAGTTAATTAATTAATCATAATTAGTTAAGTAATTAATCGTAATTAGTTAATTAATTAATCATCGTAATTAGTTAATTAATTAATCATAATTAGTTAAGTAATTAATCATAATTAGTAAATTAATTAATCATAATTAGTTAAGTAATTAATCATAATTAGTTAAGTAATTAATCATAATTAGTAAATTAATTAATCATAATTAGGTTATTAATTAATCATAATTAGTTAATTAATTAATCATTAGTAGTTAATTAATTAATCATAATTAGGTTATTAATTAACCTTAATTAGGTTATTAATTAATCATAATTAGTTAATTAATTAATCATAATTAGGTAATTAATTAATTATAATTAGGTTATTAATTAATCCTAATTAGGTTATTAATTAATCATAATTAGGTTATTAATTAATCATAATTAGGTTATTAATTAATCATAATTAGGTAATTAATTAATCCTAATTAGGTTATTAATTAATCATAATTAGGTTATTAATTAATCATAATTAGGTTATTAATTAATCATAATTAGGTAATTAATTAATCCTAATTAGGTAATTAATGAAACATAATAGGTTATTAATTAATCATAATTAGCTAATTAATTAATCATAATTAGGTAATTAATGAAACATAATTAGTTAATTAATTAATCATAATTAGGTAATTAATTAATCATAATTAGGTAATTAAATAATCGTAATTAGGTTATTAATCAATCATTACTTGCTAATTAATCAATCATCACTTGCTAATTAATCAATCATCACTTGCTAATTAATTAATCCTAATTAGTTAATTAATTAATCATAATTAGTTAGTTAAGTAATCATAATTAGCTAATTAGTTAATCCTAATTAGTTAATTAATTAATCATAATTAGTTAATTAAGTAATCCTAATTAGTTAATTAATTAATCATAATTAGTTAATTAAGTAATCATAATTAGCTAATTAATTAATCATAATTAGTTAATTAATTAAGCATAATTAGTTAATTAAGTAATCATAATTAGGTAATTAATTAATCATAATTAGTTAATTAATTAATCATAATTAGTTAATTAATTAATCATTAGTAGTTAATTAATTAATCATAATTAGGTTATTAATTAATCCTAATTAGGTTATTAATTAATCATAATTAGTTAATTAATTAATCATAATTAGGTTATTAATTAATCATAATTAGGTTATTAATTAATCCTAATTAGGTTATTAATTAATCATAATTAGGTAATTAATTAATCATAATTAGGTTATTAATTAATCCTAATTAGGTTATTAATTAATCATAATTAGGTTATTAATTAATCCTAATTAGGTTATTAATTAATCATAATTAGGTTATTAATTAATCCTAATTAGGTAATTAATAAATCATAATTAGGTAATTAATGAAACATAATAGGTTATTAATTAATCATAATTAGCTAATTAATTAATCATAATTAGGTAATTAATGAAACATAATTAGTTAATTAATTAATCATAATTAGGTAATTAATTAATCATAATTAGGTAATTAAATAATTGTAATTAGGTTATTAATCAATCATTACTTGCTAATTAATCAATCATCACTTGCTAATTAATTAATCCTAATTAGTTAATTAATCAATCATAATTAGTTAATTAAGTAATCATAATTAGCTAATTAAGTAATCATAATTAGCTAATTAATTAATCATAAGTAGTTAATTAATTAAGCATAATTAGTTAATTAATTAATCATAATTAGTTAATTAATTAAGCATAATTAGTTAATTAAGTAATCATAATTAGGTAATTACATAACCATAATTAGGTAATTAGTTAACCATAATTAGGTAATTAGCGAAGTAGTTATATTATTCAGCGAAGTAGTTATATTAATTAGCGAAGTAGTTATATTAATTAGCCAAGTAGTAGTAAATTGCCTATGAAATATACCTTTGCATTACATTCTAGGAATGATAATAGTTTTCAATCTACCTTGACCTCGGTTTGTAATTGAAGTTATGAACTTGAATTTAGTAGTTCAATATATTTTTTGCATATTAAGAGTTAGAGTTATCATGAAATGATTGCTCTCTTGAGTAAAGTATCCCCGGGTAGAGGGGCTTTGGGTCGGACCACCTACTTTCCTGGAGGCTTGCCTTGTCTAGGAAAGTGAATGGGGTTGGCTATCTGTCGCTCCGGGCTTACTCATGTGGAGACTTTTAATTTCATATAACTCTATGCTTTTACATGACGTGTTCGTGTACCTCATACATATAATGCATGCAGATATGTATAAATATATTTGACTTCTATTTTTGGGTAAGTAACACAAACTTGTGGGTTGTGTAAATAGTTACACATCAATATGGGTTGAACATATTGATTTGGTGGAGGGATTAGGATTCTAACCTAAATTACTAGAAGCATGCATACATAAATTGATTCTTTAATCAGATTTAATTAATAACAGTGGTTTCTTTTAGATAAAAAATATGGTCGCCGCTTATATTTATTGTAACGGTCAAATAATTGAGACAGAACAAGGATGCAGTTATAGTATACATCCAGAAGCTGTTGTGATGCTTGGAGGATGTACTACTTTGGAAGCTGTGCAAAGGAAAATTCATCGGAGGTTAAAACTCGCGATGAATCAAGTAATAGAGTCCATTACATTCAGACATCTTCAATTTATAGATAGGTTTTGGCATGTGCCCTATCCGGTAAATGATGATGATGATTGGGAATATATACTTTCATTGGTTAAGTATATACCTGAGAATCAAATGATGGAGTTGTATGTCACTATAGCTACAATGGAGGTTCCATCGACATTGGAAGTTGACCCATCTCAAATTCATGAAACTATGTCATATGCTCCTTCACATCAAGACGTTCCATCAGCATCAGTAGTTATTCCATCATTTCCATCAGCCACAGTTTCAATGGATAGTCCTCCACATACTTTAGATGCATTGGTTGATGAATTTGAGGATGATGACAATTTTGAACAAGATGAAGAGGAAGTTGAAGAAGAAGAAGAGCATGCGGAAGATCAGTCTGTACCAACTCATGCGAGGTTCAACCGACCATTGAACCATCCTCCACTATTGGCTTCCTGGTCGACTGAAGGCATGAATCGCTTGCCAGAATTTGATTATTCAGTTATCACTCCCAGTTCAGAATTTCCAGGAATCATTGGTGGCATAAATCGAGTGTCAGATAACGATGTTCTGTATATTGGCAGAGAGTTTGAGAGCAAAGAAGCAATGAAAAATGTGATAAAACAATATCACATTGAAAGACATTACTCATATGTTGTAGAAGAGTCAAATAGATCTTATTATTTGATCTGTTGTGACAAATCTGAATCGAACTGTCAAATGCGTCTGCGAGCTATTATTGATAACACTTTTCACAGCTGGCGCATCACTAGATTTACTCCACACACATGTGTGAACCCAAGCTTGGCACATGAACACTCTTCATTAGATGTTGAGTTTGTTTCAACTATTATTGTTGAAATGATTAGAGCATGTCAAGATGTCCCCGTGGTTCTGGTCATTGAGCGAATCAAACAGCTTTTTGGGTATCGAATCTCTTACTGGAAGGCATGGGCAGCACGACAAAAGGCTATTGTGAAAGTGTATGGTGATTGGGATGACTCTTATCGAGTTCTACCACAACTGTTGGAGCTTCTACGCCACAATAATCAAATAGTCTATCGGTTACATATAGTTGAATATGTTAACCAATAGAACCAACTTGACCACTCAATGGTTGTGTTTGATAGATTATTTTGGACATTTTTACCATGTGTGGCGGCTTTTAGACATTGCAAGCAGTTCATACAAATTGATGGCACATTTCTGTATGGAAATTATACCGGAACTTTATTGATTACCGCCACACAAGATGGAAATCGAGCCCCTCTGCCTATAGCATTTGCAATTGTGGAGAAAGAGAACTTCTCATCATGGAGCTGGTTTCTGGCATGTCTCCGAGAGTTTGTTACGGATGCAGAAGGGATTTGTCTTATTTCTGATCGCCACCGTGCAATCAAGGAGGCGATACAGTCTGAGGGTCTTTCGTGGAGACCACCATATGCCCATCATCGATACTGTATTAGACACATTGCCAGCAATTTGCGAAATAAGTTCAAGAATGAGTCGATGAAAAAGGCAATCTTAAAAATTGGTATGAACATCCTTTTCTGTTTAAAATGTTTTTGTCGTAGTTATTTTCATAACTGTTCAGATGACTGTTTGTATGATAGCATATGAGCCTCAACAACAAAGGATGGAGGAGCGTCTTCAAGATATCCACAGAGTGAATCCAGAAGTGTATGATTACATGATGCAAATTCCAAAGCAGAAATGGTCGTTAGAATATGATGATGGGAGGAGATATGGTCATATGACGACCAACATCGTAGAATGTATAAATGAAGTTTTCAAAGGTGTTCGAAAACTACCTATCACAGGTAAATACGAATATTTCAATATATGTTACTCAGAAGAGTTACTATTATAATATAATATTTGTATAATGTCGTAAATCTAAATTTCAGGGTTGGTACAAGAGACCTTCTATCGTAGTGTAAAGTACTTTCTGGAACGAGGAAAGTAAGCTGAAGAGGGCTTGAACAGAGGGATGCGCTATGGACACCATTTCCAACGCGAGCTAGATACAGTTCTTCAGGAGGCCGCAACTTACCGTGTAACTGCATTTAATCGTCCTGAGCAACGATTTGAGGTCGCTGAGCCCGGTGATGCTATGGCATGTAGCAATGGTCGTGTGCGAGTTGTTTTATTGGAGAAGCGTTACTGTGATTGTGGCAACTTTCAGGCACTGAGATATCCCTGCGGCCATGTGATTGCTGCATGTGCTTACGTACACGTATCTTGGGAGCAGTTCGTTGATCCAGCTTATCGAATCGAGAGCATCAACTCCTGCTACAATACTCCGTGGATGCCCATCGGGGAATATCAGAATTTTCAGCTGCCTGATGGCGCACCCACGCTTCTACCGAACAGCAATAGACTTCGACCTAAAGGGAGGCCAAAGTCGACTCGTATTCGGAATGAGATGGATTGGCCTAGTGAACATCCAGCTGGACGGCAGTGCAGCATATGCCGCCAGGAAGGTCATACGAAGACACGTTGCCCTAGACACATAGGGCAATCATCTAATGGTTAAAATGAATCATGTACTCTATCAGTTACTGTAAAACTTTGTACATGTAATTATTTTTATCATTTCACCATTTTTAATCATATTTGTCTTACTTGTAAATAGGGTAATTTTTGGAAAATGTACCACGATTTCACGTGACATTTTTTGTCGAACGATCAACATTACATGAGTAGCTTTAAACAAACAACACCAACTCAAAAAAAAAGGAATGTACCTGTATAAGAAAACAAAACCATTTGAAGGGAGGTATTATACCATCAGGAAGAGAGATTCTAGAAATGTACAATGTTATGACAAACCTTTAGATGAAATGTGTCAGTTCCCCACTAGATGTGCATGTTTCTTCAAAATTTTCAGGCTGGAGATAATCCACCATAAGTTTCACATAGCCTTATGTCTTCCATGGATTAATGTCAAACACTTCAACCAATTTGTTTACTTTATGGGGAAGTAAAACCTCATTCCTTTGTATATGCACATTACCATGAACATATAAAATCATCATTTTGCAAGAAAAACTACTAATCTCATGTTCACTGAAATACCCCTTAACGTAAGAATGATACAAATAGTGTAAGTACCCAATAGCAAGATTCCAATCCATTTTGAAGGATAATGGGGATGACAAGGAAACATCAACCCCCAGGCCCACCCCTTCCACCCATTCAACCAACTTCGGTAACTCCTATAGAAGTAGTTTTTCAAAAAAATGAAATGTCACACCACCACAGCTTCCTACATCCATATTAACCCCCCAATTCAGTTTCATTAAATGTGGACAGTCCCCATTTTTACCAAAGTCAATGATGCACTATTAAACCATCACTTTTCAACCCCCACCTCAAAAATAAAAAATGCTTTGAGGGATGAGAAATGATTCGGTGAATTTTAGAACATTGAAATGTGTCGAATCATTTCTTATCCCTCACAGAATTTTGTATTTTTGAGGCGGGGGTTAAAAGTGGTGGTTTAATAGTGCATCATTAACTTTGGTAAAAATGAGGGCTGTCCACATTTAATGAAACTGAATTGGGGGGTTAATATGGATGTAGGAAGCTGTGGTGGTGTGACATTTCATTTTTTTGAAAAACTACTTCTATAGGAGTTACCGAAGTTGGTTGAATGGGTGGAAGGGGTGGGCCTGGTGGTTGATGTTTCCTTGTCATCCCCATTATCCTTCAAAATGGATTGGAATCTTGCTATTGGGTACTTACACTATTTGTATCATTCTTACGTTAAGGGGTATTTCAGTGAACATGAGATTAGTAGTTTTTCTTGCAAAATGATGATTTTATATGTTCATGGTAATGTGTATATTCAAAGGAATGAGGTTTTACTTCCCCATAAAGTAAACAAATTGGTTGAAGTGTTTGACATTAATCCATGGAAGACATAAGGCTATGTGAAACTTATGGTGGATTATCTCCATCCTGAAAATTTTGAAGAAACATGCACATCTAGTGGGGAACTAACACATTTCATCTAAAGGTTTGTCATAACATTGCACATTTCTAGAATCTCTCTTCCTGATGGTATAATACCTCCCTTCTCATCTAACCTTACCAAGAAAAATTATCTAGAGCTTTTGAGGTTGATTTATACTCAGGGGCATGACAAAATTGCAAAGATGTTTCTATTGTTACTAGACACATAGGGCAATCATCTAATGGTTAAAATGAATCACGTACTCTATCAGTTACTGTAAAACTTTGTACATGTAATTATTTTTATCATTTCACCATTTTTAATCATATTTGTTGTACTTGTAAATAGGGTAATTTTTGGAAAATGTACCACGATTTCACGTGACATTTTTTGTCGAATGATCAACATTACATGCGTAGCTTTAAACAAACAACACCAACTCAAAAAAAGGAATGTACCTGTATAAGAAACCAAAACCATTTGAACTATTAAATTAAAATGTCATCAGTTTTTTATAATGAAAGATGAACTTACAGTGACTACAAAACAAAAACGAGGAAACTCTGAACGTCTTCACCCCAACACCCCAACACGGGAGACAACAACTAACCCAATGTGTTTATGCTTCTTTCAAAATTATATGCTAAATTACATATCTTACATGATAAAAGTCATAACTTACATGAAATTAATGTTTTATTGTTTGCACATTCAGATGGAGCAGCCACTTTTATCTTGCCAGGAGACGCACGTGTCGCGCGATGTGTTGGCGCGACGACCTGTTAGACATCTTCATGTTCGGAGAGCGCACCGTTTCCATCATGAGGCACCGCCGGCAGCTATTTTTCCATACCTTAGACGTGCAAGCTTTTATGGAGTCGCTATGTGTGACTTCAAGACCATCGACCATCATTTGATAGCTGCATTGGTTGAGAGATGGCGGCCAGAGACACACAGATTTCATCTCCCAGAGGGGGAGATGACTATTACATTAGAGGACGTCTCCTACATGCTGGGGTTACCTATCCATGGAGATGCAGTTACGGGGGCCAGTACCGGCGATTGGGTTGCAGTCATACAGAGGCTGCTAGGCATTGACGTCATCGGCGCACGGGGTGTCCTCCAGGGTTCGCTCTTGCGAATGAGGTGGCTCGATCAGCATTTCGACGTCATTCCAGATGATGCAGACGAGGAGACGCTTCTTCAGCACACACGTGCATACATTTTGCGGCTGCTCGGAGGCATGTTGTGCGTCGACTACTCCACCGCTTTGGTACACATGATGTACCTCCCATTACTTGAGGATCTGGATCAGACTGCTACATACAGTTGGGGATCCGCTGTATTAGCACATTTGTACAGATCTCTCTACACCAGTTGTCAGGCCGATTCACATCAGATTGCAGGTTGCATGGTGTTAGTACAGATGTGGGCCTGGGAGCGTTTTCCACGCATCGCTCCTCGAGTTGTCGCACCGCTTGCACCGGAGCTACTTCAGGACTGTCCTCGGGGACGATGGTATGTCTACGTCATTACTTTCGGTTATTTAGTACTTTTGTTATTGTTTTTTATAAACTTACCGTAGGTTACTATTTTTTCACCAGGTGGAGTCAGTCTCAGAAGTTTGCACATACTCCGAGACATAGTGTGCACAGCTTCAGACAGATATTCGATACTATAGTGCCGGCTGATGTAAGTTAAACAGTACTTTTTTGTAGGAAAATTTGTTTTGTTATCACTATTTTAAGTTATTTCAATATAATCTCAGTAAAATTATCATGCTACTATATGACTTATTTTTTGAGTTTACATTTCAGGTTTCATGGACTCCTTATACAGGTTATGTCTACGCATCACTTCCACTATACTGCACATCTTTGGCTGGAGATCGTGCTGCAGTAGTACCACTCATTCACTTCCACATCGTTGAGTGGCACCAGCTAGACCGGGTCATGCGCCAGTTCGGTTTTATACAGCATATCCCCTTGGCACCACAACAGTCTACCGAGTTACATTCGATTGTGCTTATAGGTAGACAGATGACAGACTGGCGGCGATATCATGCATCTTATATCCAGCTTTGGGACAGGCGTGCCCAATTCAGTATCTTTCCACAGGGATATATCACATCACACTCTCATTTATCTGATCAGGGGGATTATGCACACTGGTATCGACGACATACCATCATGTACCTTACACGTCAGGGGATTGGAATTCAGCGATTGGTATGTTTACTAAGATTTATTAATTTTGTTTAACTCATTTTTGATATTAATTTGATTGTCATTTCATTTGCAGGCAGACGCCATTGGTCAGCTTGCACATTCCACGCATCCTTAGGAGCATGCATATATTCTGCGGGAGGTAGTTCATCGGGATGTGGTGGCTCTATTGGATCATCTCCGGTTGATACGTGACAGTTTTTTTGATGAGGAGCCACAGATATATCCTGATCCATATCTTCAGGCAGAAGCACCTGAGGATGACGATGTCCCTGCTATGCCTGCTGAGGAGGATGCACCGCCACCGCCGCCGCCGGCTGGACGACAGAGACGAGCACATCCGGGGGGGGCAGAGGCGACCACATCGACATCCGAGAGCGGCTCCTGCAGATGTCGTCGCACCACAGACAGGTGATCTCGCCCAGCCGACTGATGATTTTTCACAGCAGGGAGACATTTATATACCGCATATGGCGTCTCTGCAGACTACTATGGACTTCGATCTGGGTGCAGTCACACAGCTTATGGCGGCCCCCTCTCCTCCCGACGAGGCCTTCTTCAGTACCCCATTTCTACCATTTATAGGAGCTTCAGAGCCATATGTCACCCCATATGGTTTTGGGGCATCCTCACATGATTTTGGGGCGTCCTCACATGATTTTGGTCAGTCCTCTACACAACATCATGAGAAGGAACCAGGAGCACCGGAAGAGGAGGAACCTGCAGAGAGGACACCGGAGCGACATGGACGTCGGACGCGGAGAGGACGTGACATTCAGACACCGCGTTGTGGTACCGGGGGGCATCGTCGTTGATGTTTTTGGATGTAATGTTGTATATATTAAAAAACTTATTCACTATGATAAGTAACTGTTGTTTAAGTCAAATAACAAGAAAATCAAAAATCTATTAAATACAAACTTATTTCAATTAACTATTAAATTATAAAGTACAGGTACAATATAAACAAAATTTGTCACAGCGAGTTAACCATTAATAATTAATAATTATAATGACAAATAATAATTAATAATTATATTATTAACTAATTAATTATTGTATATAAAATAATAATATTTTATAGACGTTTAAAGTCACATAGTTGAAACATTTTTAAGTTACAACTAGGTGGTTTTGAAAGCCTATAAAATATTTTCTATCGACATTTTTTACGTAGTTTTTTTATTTTCATCTATTCAGTATATGTTTAATCTAAGTTTCAAGTTTCATTCATATTGGTCATATGGATTATGTTTTATAGACGTTTAAAGTCACATAGTTGAAACATTTTTAAGTTACAACTAGGTGGTTTTGAAAGCCTATAAAATATTTTCTATCGACATTTTTTACGTATTTTTTTTATTTTCATCTATTCAGTATATGTTTAATCCAAGTTTCAAGTTTCATTCATATTGGTCATATGTATTATGTTTTATAGACGTTTAAAGTCACATAGTTGAAACATTTTTAAGTTACAACTAGGTGGTTTTGAAAGCCTATAAAATATTTTCTATCGACATTTTTTACGTATTTTTTTTATTTTCATCTATTTAGTATATGTTTAATCCATATTTCAAGTTTCATTCATATTGGTCATATGGATTATCTTTTATAGACGTTCAAAGTCACATAGTTGAAACATTTTTAAGTTACAACTAGGTGGTTTTGAAAGCCTATAAAATTTTTTCTATCGACATTTTTTACGTAATTTTTTTATTTTCATCTATTCAGTATATGTTTAATCCAAGTTTTAAGTTTCATTCATATTGGTCATATGAATTATGTTTTATAGACGTTCAAAGTCACATAGTTGAAACATTTTTAAGTTACAACTAGGTGGTTTTAAAAGCCTATAAAATATTTTCTATCGACATTTTTTACGTAATTTTTTTATTTTTATCTATTTAGTATATTTTTAATACATGTTTTAAGTTTCATTCATATTGGTCATTTAGATTATATTTTATAGGCTTTCAAAGTCACATACTTGAAACATTTTTAAGTTTCAAGTAGGTGGTATTGAAAGACTATATGTTTAACAATATTTCAATTTTTTTTATAAATAGTTACTTATAACTATGTAAATATATACATGTATAAATATATAATTATACATATACAAGTATAACTATAATTACAATATAATTCTAAATATAATTATAAATATAATTCTACACACACACATACACACACACATATATATATATATATTTATATATGAATATTAAATATATTTATAAATAAATTTTAAATATATATGTAACAATATTTTCATAATTATATATTTTAAATATATTCATATTCATATAATTATAAATATTTATATTTAAAGATTAGTTTATAATTATATATTTACAAATATATTTTTTATTTAAAAAATATATATAAATAGATTTATATATATAAATATTTATTTTTAATTATATATATACATAATTATATTTATACACACACATATAATTATATATATACATAAATATAATTTCATAATTATATAATTATAAATATAATAATAATTAATTTAGCATTTTTAAATACATATTTATAAGATTATTTTTAAAATTTTATTTATTTATTTTGAAATTATTTATTAAAAAGAGATGAGGTGGAAAAAAAATAAAAAAAAAAAAGAAAACAAAATTTTATTTATTTATTTTGAAATTATTTATTAAAAAGAGATGAGGTGAAAAACAATTAAAAAAAAATAAATAAAACAAAACCAGAAAAAAAATAATAAAAGGGTGGCAAAGCGCCACTTGAAGTGGCGCTCAACAAACCCTTTTACCTAATTAATCTAAACCTAGACCCATTTTAATAAAAAAAAACCATCCGCCTAAAAACGCCCCGGCTGGACCACGCCCACTTCGGACGTCCTCACCGACCATTCTCCCCTGTCGCGCTACTCCACCGATCAAGCACACCCTACACCGACACCTACCCCTTTAAGTTTAGAGGTATTTTAATTCATGCATGACATACATTCATTTAATATTAATATTTTTTAAATTTCGAGAATTATTATTTTAGAAGAAATGAGGTGGAATTGTAGATAAAATTTTTGGTTAATTGTTTCACCTGAATTACTGATTTCGAAATGTTTTTTGAAGAGTTAGTTTGGAGTGAATTATGTTTTGAAAACATATCAAGGTTGTTCTTTTGCATTGCTTGTTTGTTTGGATTGTTTTAGGAACGTGTTTATGTTTTTTAGTGGTTAAACATTTGTTGCAGCACATTGGCATGGTAGTTCCATGATACCGCGATTGTCACCTTGTGTGTGGTTGTGTGCCCACTTGAGTCATGTCGCGTCATCATGTTTGGACTGCAAGTCGAGGTAGGTCCCCCACTGCAATCATCTTTTAGATTTATAATTTATTAATTTATTTAAATTTCATTGATTTTCAATAATTGAAAAATAATATTAGATAATTATTTTTGGAATAAATATTTTATCGAAATAAATCTATTTAATTTATGCATGAAACCTGAAATATTTTCTTGATGAATTGACGATCAATAATGGAAGGATGCCTGTCTAGCCTTTGAATATAATTTATGAACATTCATATGTGGTTCTGGTTTGATTTCAAATGTTCTCTTCTAACTTATGAACAATTTTTTTTCTTTCTCTAAAGGAATGGTGTTTCATTAAATGTTACACAATGACCATTTCGGACATTGATAAAATAAATTATATCGAAAAACATCCTTTTGGGAGACTCATGGGTAATCATGTTGTGTACAATGATTGTGTGAGTTGTGTGTGATGTTTGTGCATCAAGACTAGTTTCTTGATTTACATTGTTGACATACCCCCAATTTATTGCACGTGATGACCTGAGATCATGGAATAGTAAGAAAATCTTCTCAGAATTATTACTGCACTAGTTCAGATCACGTATTGGCTAGTGTCCCTTAGTACAGACTCGTCTCTTTTAGGGGATTGGGTCCCTCAATTAGGCCAGGTAGAATAATGTTGAGTATTAGGGAATTATGACATCATCTAGAGTAGGCATGCCTTTAGGATGAGTCACACGTAGAGTTTTTTTAGATTGTTCACGAGCTACACAGTTCCACCCATGTTTTCATTAGTGCAAACTGGTATAAAGCAAACGATTTAGGGGCCTAGTTTGATTTTTGGTCCCGATTTTATACTTTCCCGTTTCCCTTATTATGTGTTGTGTGTTGTATGGGGTTTTCCTCGTGACTTACAACCATAATTTGGATTTCTAAATTGTTCATGAAAATATTTTTATAATATAATGAACCTTTTTTCCTTCAAACATTAAAATTTAGTTTAAAATAAAAATTTCAATGGACTATTACATGAATTCAAAATTTAAGTGTGTGTGGAAACCCATATTTTATATAATTTTATTCAAACCTAGATTTATAAATTTTTTTATAGGTAGTGATTTCAGTGGTCGTTTGTTGAGAATGCCTACTAAGTTTTAATACTCACGCATATAGTGTTTTCATTTTTTTAGTTTCTGTTGTAGGTTCAACTCAAACTTGCTCATTGTGGGTAAGAGTTGGCCATGGATTGGTGAGTGACTCTTAGGGTCGTGTAGAGTTTTGGCCGTGGTCAGGTTAGTATGTGTTGTTGGTCATTCATTCTCTTTCATTTCATATATTTATTCTGTGTTGTTTTATTCTATTTCAACTTATTAGTTCATTTTTATTGGGAAAATGCATTCCCATGTTGTTCTATGTTGTTTCCCTAGAACATGTCTCCAACCTAGGATGATTAGGAATGCTTCTCGGGACTTGCCATGGATCGGCTCGGGTGACCGGTCTAGGGTCGACCCAGGTTATTTCGTGACACACTGGAATTGGTGTTTTTCACAATTTTTCCATGATTTTTTTTTATTCTTTTAAATTCAAAATTTTAATTTATTCAATTTCCATAGGAACATTAATTTATATTAAACATTTAAAATCTCATCAATTTCCAATTTCATTGCAAAAAACATTTTTTTCAAAAAAAAACAAATTCACTAGAATTTGGTTTTTCTAAAAACAATTTATAACCATATCATCTAAATCCAATGAATTTCATTTTAATAGATACAAATGAAATATAAAAAATCAATTAGTGTTAATATAATTTAGGCATTATAACAAAACCACCATCCTCAAGATCAACAGATCTCGGATCACCAAAACCTATCTAGGATTTTCTAATGAAAAACAAAAACAACAGAGTCCACCTAAAACATGAATCAAACCTAGGTTAAGACCCATAAATGTAGGTATTATATCCTACTACAATATACAATGATCTATAAAACCCTTGTAATAAGGATAGAGATCATGGGAGATCATGAATATGGGGATAAAACTATCTTATATAGGATCAACCGATGTTCCCATAGATTCAGATCACATCTGAGAGGGGCCAGAGGGGTTCAAAAATTTTTAATAAAAAAAGGATCTCTTAAAATCACATCTACATGGTTTCATGGTAAAAGGTGCATGATATAGAAAAACTATGCATAGGTCATGCATCAATTTTAAATGGGCCGTATAGTTTCTCCTACAGGGATGAAGTACTTGAATAACTATGTGTATGTCGTGTCATCATCTCTATAAAAATCTACTGTTTTCCTATAGTAGGGTGGATGGGTTGGAAAACTATGTGGAAGTTGGGCACAAATTGTGCACTTACCAAGAATTCTCATGATTCATAAATTTTAAACATGAAATAACCCCAAATGAAACCCAACCAATGCTAGAAAATTTTGGGTCAAGGAGTAACTGAAAAATGTAATGGGATGTTACAACATCCCCACCATGTAAACTTTCTTTCTATAGAAAGCCAATGAAGAAGCCTCCACATCAAAATGATGAGGCCGCTTCTCTTTTATCAGTACCTCTCTATCCCATGCCTCATTAGAATTAAAAACATGATGTCATAGAACATGTACCAAAGCTATCTTCCTCTCAAGAAGTGCCTTTGTCTTAGAATTTATAATTCTTATTGGTCATTCAGTCACAAATAAATTATGTTCAATATAAAGACTACCCCTGCATAGAAAATGAGATGGATCAGATAATTAATTTCTAAGTTGAGATACATGAATCAAATTATGTATCGAAGTTATATATGGTCGATGAAAAAAATGATATAGAATATCCCTTCTTCTCAACAACCAAAAAAGTTATAACAAATTGAGAAGAAAATATCCCATTCTTCCCAAGATGTCGATGACCCAACCAAGTTGAATCCTTTAAGAACACAAGATCACATAGTGAGAACTACAATGTTCTATGATGAATATCTTCATAAGATTTATATTGATTTGGGATGTCAACATCCTCTAACGAATCAACTGAATCACATTCATAGTCTCTTTTAATAAAATTGGTCCGAACAAGGAACTCTCACCAATATCTGACCAAAACAATAGAAATGAACATGGGCGATCATTTGAGGCCTAAAATGGATTCATTCTAATTGAGGAATTTTAAATATTATTATAATAAAGCTCATCCAACCACAAATGATCATTCCATGATCTACCAATGTTGATAACCCAAGAGATATGCATATCCCTATGAATTTGTATAGGTCTTTCTGTATGTACATCCCATTGCAGATGGTATTCCCTATCAAATGGACATGAGATCCTCGTTCGTTCTGAAGGCCTCTCAAAAAATGATATGTTTGCGATGTATATATATTAGAGACCATATAATATGGAACACTGTGAAATGATATGTCACTATCACATAGAGATTTACCAACTCCTTTACTTAGGCTTTATCTCGAATGGGTACGAAGTGAGGTGATTTCGTTAGCCTATCAATCACGACCCATATATCATTATTCATTATCTGGGTAAGTTGAATCCCAACCATAATGTCCCTAGATATCTCATACCACATCCAATTAGGGATTGGTTGAGGTTGAAGCAAACCCAATGGTTTCTGGTGCTCGACCTTAACCTACTAGAAATCATACTAATGGGAAAAAACTCAAAAATTCCCAACTACATACCTAGAGAAGAGAACTAATGTCGCATTTCATAGGATATCTTTGTGGATATTTGGTGCACTTCCCACTAGGAACTATGAAACTCCACATTCATTGATTTCCTTAAAATTTATGGTACCAATGAAATATGATAACATAGGATGCCCTTATTAGAGAATGAACACTACGAAACTTCCTCCCCAACATAAATAGAGTAGATAATTCTACAGAAGTCACCGTCAAGCTATTTTTTTATGAAAAATAAAATCGTGGTGAGAGTATTTAAACTGAACACTAGACAGAGAATGCTCAACCGATTTTTTCCTAAACTCCAATATGTAACTGTGAAAAGAGAGCCATCATGTTCCACTCTTCTAATGATTCTTTTACTACTTGGGTCAGAATCTTCCAGGTCAATGAATATGCAGTGACATTCCCATTCCACAAGGTACATGTGATGTTAAAGATGAAATATTGTAGGTTTTCCAACTAATTCCTCTTGTGGAGAATCAAATTATTTTGAGGGAATATATAAGTCAATCTCCTTTGGTATTAAACACATTAATCTTCTCTCTGTAAAGGTAATGTTTCCAACTCTTAAGAATGTTCATCACAACTGCAAGTTCAAGGCCATGGGTTATATTATTATTCTAATGTGGAATACATTGATAATATCTATAGGAAATGACATGGTTACCTTGAATAATAACACAACCCAACCCTGAACCCGATGCATCATAGAAGACCACATAGCAATGTTTGACCTCTGGAAGAGTCATCATCGATACAATAGTCCAAAGATGTTTTACCTCCACGAAAGAATTATGACATTTCACATCGCAAGAAAAAATTACTCCATTCTATGTTAGTTATGTCCTAAAATAATCCATCCTTGATAAGTCCTTCATGAATCAGTGATAATATCCACGTAGGTCTAAGAAGATATGAATCTTGAAAACCATAAGTGGTTTATCCCAAGTCATAACAACCTTCACCTTTTCAGGATCAACTAAAATTCCTTATTCTAACACCACGTGTCCCCTGAATTTCACTTCCTGAATCCAGAAATCTCATTTCGAATGATTGGCTTAAAGTCAGTGATTTCATAACAAACATTTTACTGTTCAAAGATGATGAATCTAATCCACCTCAAATATAGAGTAAATGAGGATTTCATCCACAAATAATACCAAAAAGGAATCCATATACTCATAGATTTTTTTCATTAATTCAATGAAATATAAAGGATCATTGATTAGACCAACTGGTATAACAACATACTCATAATGACTGTACCTCCTCCGAAAGGTGGTATTCTGAATTTCTGAATCATTTATCCTGAACTAATGCTAACCAGATCTAAGGTAGATATTTGAAAACCACTTAAACACCTTCAACTGATAAATATGATCATCAATGCATGATAAAATATATTTTTTTCTTTATAGTAACTCTTTTGAGCTTTCAAATATAAAACCATAAGTGAAGTGAACCATCAAACTTATTTATATAGAGAACATTAACTTCCCAATGTGGCACACTCCAGAGTATAAATCCATTCTATAAAATATAATCCAACATGGACTTCTTCTCTTTCAGTTCATCTTTTTTCCATGTGGTAAGATGGAATATAATTTTTTTTAGTGCCACAAATTATGCTAATGTAAAACTCAACTTCCATTATTGGTGGAAAACCAGACAAGTCAAAAGGAAACACATCAGGAAAGTGGATGAAAATTGGAGGGATATCACCACATATTGATTCCCCCTCTATATCAATGTAAAACATAGAAATCACTTCCACAAAACTAGATAATAATGTCCGACTCTACTCGATCTTGGGTCCCATTCTCCTTGAATGACATGAGACACACCACTGGGTGTCGAAAGGGATAGCCATCGAAGGTAATAATCAATATAGAATTTATCAAAAATTATACAATCCATAAAGAAAATGGCATCAAGATATTTCATGTTGAAAAAAATAGAAAACTCTAAACTAGGTCAACATCTGTAAGAGAGAAAACACAAGTGGGACTACAGAGACCATGTTATCTCTTAATTCCACGGGGTGTAATAATATCCATTACACAAGACAAAATATCCATAGGAAGAGTTATAAAATTTACAACATGTGTTGAAATAAATTAAATTGATACACTAGTATCAAATAGAAAAGTCAATAATAACATATCTATAGATAAAGGTACCTATCGTAGTCATTGGACCCATATCAACTTACTTTGGAGACTCTTACAATGTGTGAAGAAGCTTCATTATAAAAAAACAAGGGACCTCTTCTAGGTACATTAAGAGGTCTATAATTCTCTTTTTACTATGAACTATCATGAGAATAATCACACATACTCTTTAAATTGAAGGAATTCATAGTTCCACTAGTGGATAATAAAACTGCTGATAAGCCTGACATTCTAGCCAGATCCATTTCACCCATATGTTACCTTAACAGTATGTCAGTATAATAAGGAATCTTTTGCAATATAAACTAAGAATTAATATCATGGATATGTACCAAATCATTCCTTTTATCATTCATCCTCTCATTCGATAATATCTCATGTGCGGAGTTCATGTGCTAAAAAAAAGGATGGCATACTCTTTCACATTCCAGTTAGCCTGCTCGAGTTTGAATAACTTTGTGTACATGGATAGTAGAATAAAATATGGATATAACTGGCCAGTGAAACAAATCATGAATTATTTCCAATATAATACCTCATAATTCTTGTTCATTATCATTTGTCCCACCATCTCCTACTTAGACCTTCCATCATGATGGTGCCACACTTCACATTGATATCATCGGTTGTGTCAAAAAAATCCCAAAAAAAAACTTCATTAAAATCAACCACTCATCTACCTCTTTAGGATCATTTGATCAGTTGAATGGTGATATCTCTTGGTGAAGTAAATCTTGAGAAAACGTTTTTAGAATATACCTTTGAGTTTCCACTGCTAGAGCCTGAACGGTAACTAAAGGTTTTTCTTATACTATATCTTGGATTGTGTGAACAACCACGTTAACCAGGTTCAGGTCTACAAGAGGATCCACTAATTGAGGATCAGAAGTATCTTCCTCTAGGATCTGATTCACATGTATTATTACATGCATGATACCACCCAATATCATCAAACAAAAAATAAGACATCAGATCATTACACAAACAGTGAAACCAGGAAATTAATCCCAATGGATATAGAAACTAGATTTATATTTCAACCTATCAAAAATAAAAAATAAGGAAAATACTTGAAATAATACACAAGAAGTCATTCCTTAGCCACATTTAGGGACTTACGATTCAATGTTGTAGTATCTTACAAGGATCTCCATCGCAACTAACTCATATTCCATGAGAAAGTGTTAAAAATTCATACTGACTTCAAGACAAAATCTCAACATGGATCTGTGATACCAAATTTTCCTAAACCATCATAGGTACCATAGTAACCCGATAAATGATCTCATCTGAATATATCTTGGAGGGTGTTCTTGATACCCATGGGTCAGTGACTATGACCTGACATCACACAATATTGAATGTGGGAATGATTTTTAAACTAAAAATATGGAAGTAAAAGAAAAAATATATTAGTAATAGAAAAAGAAACTACAATATGAGTAATGTACTAGAAGTCAAGTAGTAAATGAAGCCCAAAGTACTACAAAAAAATTACCAAATCTGAAAAAAATCAAATGTACCTATGGAAAAAAATCACCATCTCCAAGGCTCAATAGTTCGATCCACCTCCAAGAGATACCTTCCCATTGCTTGAACCATGAAGGAGATAATCTAAAAACAACATAGAGCAT
Source organism: Viscum album (assembly GCA_963277665.1). Taxonomy (NCBI): domain Eukaryota; kingdom Viridiplantae; phylum Streptophyta; class Magnoliopsida; order Santalales; family Viscaceae; genus Viscum; species Viscum album. Next base: position 1,116,127,709 of record OY728129.1, read on the forward strand.
AAGTAGGGTGTGAGACAAATCCTAGTATGATTTCACCAATGATTCTCTAACAAGATTTCAACATAAAATAAACCAAGAATGTTCTTTCAATTTTAAAGAAAACAGGTTTGGTATTTAAGAAATCATATTTAAACAAATCATTGTTTACAATTTAAAATATGGAAACAAATTATAAATTAATGATTCACATTTAAAATGATAGAAATACATTTCAAAAGGTAGAATTTACCTCTTATAAAATAGTTCTTTACACAAATGAAACTTTTCAAAAATTGGTTTAAATAAAAAAAATTATATAAAATATTTTATATAATTTCTCATGGAATTTAAAATAATTTATAATGATGGAATATACATTTGAAAAACCCAAAATTGAGAAATATGGACATGTACCAAGTATGTATGATAGATACAAGCTATAGGGACCTGACACTATTAATATATAAAAAAAGTACATACAAATTAACTCATCATTCTCCACTGTAACACAACCATAACCTTTCAATGAAGTATAAATGTAGATGACAAACTCTCCAATACTGGATGGAAGCCAAAAAACCGGAACATCCACCAATATCTAATTCAGCTCCTTAAAACAAACATCAGATTATTTTTTCCAAATAAAATTTACCTTGTTTAATGTTTAGTTAGTTTTCTGGATAGATAACCATGAAATTTTCATATCAAACTATCGGTAATAACTTACTAATTAAAGAAAAATACGAATATAAATAACATTTATAGTACATAGGAATTCATCAACCACATTTGTTTGGAATGATCAACTATTATTCAATCCGTAATTAAAATTTTTCCATGAAAATTTATTTTTTCCAAACAAAATTCATATTTTATAAATTTCGTTTATAACATCATTTCAATAGCTATTTGCAAAAAAATCCTCAGGAGATTTTCATGGTCCTACTAAATTTTTGAATAAACTAAATTATCATCAATTAAAACAACAAAAAAATTCCAAATCTTCAGAGAATATCCTACTCATAGGATTTCCATATACTTATGGATATTTATATCATGGAAATGGGCACAAAAAAAACTCATAATGATGATATCTAGTTCAAAATTCTATTTTTGGAATTTCATCCTCATTCACATTCATATGATGGTACCAATAGTTCATTTCAATCTTAGTAAAATACTAAGATCCATTTATATAATCAGAAAAGTGTTTGATATGACAAAACAAATACTTACTCTTAGTAGTAATTTTATTAAAAGCTCAATAATCAGTACAAATCCTCATGGAACCATCTTTTTTTTAACAAAAAACCGAATCACCCCATGGATTCCTGATATAATGAAGGAAACCTTTACCATGTAATTCATGTAACTAAACTTTAAATTCTATATGATCCAATTGAGTGACTTGATATGGGGGTTTTGAGATTTGATTAGAACCAGGAACTAATTTAGTCATAATTCCCAATTCTCAATAAGGTATAACACCTCGAAACTCATACAATGAAACATCCAGAAATCCATTTTCCATTGGAACATCATTAATCTGATCAATTCCCTTATTTTCAACAATGTGTACAATTTAACATTCATTTCCATCTATTAATAATTTCTCAGCTTATGATATTTAATCAATGGTATGGGTTCATTCTTTTATACAAACTAAAACACTTGCTAAAAAATTATTTGTTTTTATGTACAATCAATCTTATAATGATAAAAAGAGATCCATTACATATTCAGAATGACATCAAATTCTATTAAGTAAAAACAATAAGGATTGTAGGTAATTTATTTCAATAGAATACAACATTAATATTCATATAATTCCATGTTTCCATAATATTTTCCCATGTTTTTACCATAAGTTCAAATTTTATTTATTGAGGTGTAATTTATAACATGACAAATAATTTCATAGAAACAAAAAAATGTGTATACCGTGTATCAAACAATAAATTATAAAAATATGAAAGAAATAAAAAAGTACATGATACCACTTCATTTGATGGACCAACATCTAATGAAGCAGTTTTAAATGATTTCAATGCACCATTATACCTATAATATGAATGATTTCAATCATTCAGATCTTTCTTTGGGTAGATATTTCATAATTCCCCATCTTCCAAAATTTGAAACACTTTATAGTTTTCTTATCAAAATTAATCATACCAACACTATGATCTTTTTAAATTCAGTCTTAGGCCATATGTCCAAATCTACCATATTTAAAAAAATTCCTAGAGTTTTTAAGTCATTTAATGAGGAGTTTTTTTACCATACATCTAATAAAATAGAAACTCGAATTTATTACCTTCATATTTATTTAATTGATCAGTAACCACTTCTTGTATCACATAAATTTCTTCTACATGTTGTCAAAGTACAAGTGATATTTGTAAAACAACATTCCAACCCTCTCATAACCTCAAATCATTTTCTCATATATTTTTAATTAAGGGGAATCCAATAACCATAGAATCTTGGATTCAGTATTCAGTAAAAATGATTAAATTTAATATCATGATATTGAATAATATTTGGAGTGAAACATGCATATCGGGGGAATTTTTCTTCACATATGGATACTAAATCGTCCTCCTTTTATTTTAATTCAAGGAATTGTGTTTCCATCCTAAGTTAAACCACCTTACGATAATATATTTTAAGGATAATATTTGTAAATTCATCACATTCAAAGGAATTAATCCGATATCTATCCATGATATTCATGAACATTGAACATCGCTGGTCTACTTCAACTTAAAAATGATTAATAAGAAAACTAAATATATGATTATCTAAAAACCACAAGACATAAAATTTCATTTAAATTTATTTAATCCACCCTTTATCCACCATTGGGTCAGAAGATCCACTAAAAGCTAGAGCGTTTTGCCTCACAAAATGGTCCACTATTGTCAAGTTCCATAGTGGAAGATCTAGTTGTTCTATTGCGTGGATTCCACCACCATTTATGGCTTGTGTCAGGTAAGAAATTATTATAAAAAACTACTTGATTACAAAAACCATCATTCTATGATGCGAATTAGGGAAATTTTCATCACCTCTATGCCCTCCTACCTCAGCTCCCCTATTTATTCTACAAAAAACCATTATGAAAAAACATATCTTAGATGATGTTATATATTAATATTTAAAATTTTTATTATAAAAAATTAAACATAAGGTTAAAATAATTTATTTAACTCTATTAAAATTATCCATATTCTAAAATATATCTAAACTAGGATCTGATACCAACTATAAGGTCGTAAACGTATGCATTTCATAATCTAGTAAATTCTTTTTGAATTAACTTTCATTAATTATGAAAGATATTTTCAGTTTATAGATTTAGATAATTTGGACATAATTCATGAATATCATCCCACATGAATGAAAATTTGGGACTACTAAAATATTATCCATTTCATCCATAATAAAGAAGGTTTTAATAAAGCATGAAATATTTGCATGAAATTTCATCACAACAATTATCTTGGATTTTTGTTTTATCGTTCCCATCCATGAATCCTATGACTATTTTTAAAAAACACGGAATAAGAAAAAAACTCAGTAAATTAAAAACAGAATGGAACTTTTAATTAAAAAAATACTTATAAACATATGGAATCATTTTCACAAGAAAAACCTCTCACCCTTAATGTATCACATACTTTCTTTAATAAATAAAGAGATCTCTATAAACCATAAAAATAATAATTGAAAAAAAATATTGTAACATGGGGAACTATTTACTTAATATTGTATCCCTCATGGATACTATATGATTTTTAAACTTCACGGATACATTATAGTGTAACTCTCACAACTATATAATGATGTAACCTTCACAGTTACACTTAAAATATCTATTATGATCAACATCTAACATAAACATACCCAATGAATTAGATGGAGATATATATCCCCCACTTAATAATAAAAAACTTGAAAGAAACAAAAAATAATAAAAAAATATGAATTCTTTCATCATAAGAACATTAATTTTGAATTTTTTAAAAGTATAAATATAGAAGATAATTTTTAAGGAAAGTCATTTAACTTGGGTTCATATTACTTAAAAAATGTTCAAAAATCTTATATAATGGTTTAATTAGTTTTACTAATATATTAAAGATCTTTATTCATGTAAATAATTCATTATATTATCTTATAATACCATATTTCATCCCATTAATTAATATTATTTGGTTATTTTCATGGTTTCAAGAGAACTTATTTCATTGTTTCAGGAGCACTTATTTCATGGTTTCCAATGTTGGTTCATTATTGATTTTTTTGTCAAATGGAATAATGAATCTTGAACTTTAAAGAAATGGTATTAATATATTTCAATAATTTTAAATGATAAAAAATATCATATTTTTATATTTTTAGGATGATTCGTTTGATAAAACATTATTGAAAATGATTTTATTTATTTTGGAGCTTTTTACCACCATCATGAACTTATATAATTTTAATTATAATCAGGCTTATATATTGGTTGTAGAATATATATAACAAATAATATGTTTAATAAAATTTTATTTATCGATATTATTGTTTTTTACCATCCTTAAAGGCAGTTCAATAAAATAAAAACACATCATCCACAATGACGGTAAATCGACACATTATAGATAATCAGTTCATTTTTTTGAATAGGAGTAGAAGTATAGATGTATGATGATGGATATTAAATTAACAAAATACAATTATAGTTTATGTAAAATAATGTATTTATAATTTTACAAGAATTAGGGGAGTATAGGAGAGAATAAGAAAATAAATCAAAATGAATGTAAATGTCAAAGAAAAGGAAAACAGATTTTTCCCCTTGAACATCTTCTCATTGCGAACATCATTAAGGAACTTTGATTTAGCCTATTGGTGATACCAGAAGAACCTATATGTGGGAATGAGGATTGGGAAGTTATTTTGGTTGAATTTAAACAATCTAAAAGGATTTGGAGGTGTGGTGAGAAGAGGCGGTGAGGGTGGTTTTTATAGTGTATGAGAGGGTAGTTTTTTGATTATTTTATTCATTAGATTATTATTTTGGATCAAGAATATGAATAGTGTTGATTCTCATGACTAAAAAGTAATGGAATTAGTATATTTTGAGATTATGGTCTTCAATCATGCATGAAGTTTTTAATTCATGTATTTTTATTATAATCTAAATACCACAAATTAACGCATTTCACTATTCACCAATAACTCAATTATTTCAAAATAATCCCAAAAAAACTCCCTAAATTTTTTTCAATATTTAGAATTAAAAAATGATGTCCATTTTATGAAAATAATTTTTTAAATATGATAAATTTTATTTTTAATTAAAATAATCAATTATTTAAAAAATACCAATTTTAGAATTAGAACAGATTTTATACCACATTGAAAAATTAATTAAGGTATAATATAACATTATTATAATCATAAGACCACAAAATATTAATTTTTTAGTATATTTTATGTTAATAATTTTTCTTTTAAATAATTATATTAATTATAAAAAATTTAAATAAAAATATACCTGTCACAAAAATATTAAAAATTAATTTATCATTTTCAAAACATTTTTTTACTTATTATATTTTATAAACATATAATATTTTATCTTATAAGATATATAAATATTATTTATTCTTTAATAGGTGTGGATAATATTATATTTTTATAGATTCCTTAATTACTATAAATACCACTTATTTGATTACATATTTATAATGAATTTAACTATTTAATTTGATAATGAAAATAAATTATTTTATAAGTACTTGGGTGGTCACAATGTCTTTATTGTTATCATTCTAAATTTGGAAGAATACTTTAATTTCACGCTAACTATCTTGTTCTATTGTTTCAATATTATTTGGAAAACACAATTCTATTTTTTTGGTAGATTAGGATCACTATTACAAAGTACCAATTGATCCTCATTACCCATATCATACCATTATCTATTATTTAATTATAAAAACACTCCAAAATTCTAATATTTTATCATTTTCATTATAAACAATTTTTTTGTGATACTCTAATAATTAGACCATTCTTCTTACTCTCATCAACATAGATCAAGATAGAGAAGTTAAAAGAAGTGTAATATAAAATTAATTTTTCATTATATGTATATCAATGTTAACCTGCCTGGATTTGAATATGAAAACTAAAAAATAACAATGATAGTTTAAGTTGATTATATCAATCATATTTCCATAATATCCCACTAAAATAAGGGTAAATGCACCAATATTTTATGTTTTCAAGTAATCCAAATGAAAAATTGTGTGAAACATAAAGCCATTAATATTATTGACATTGAATCTCTTAACCTTACTTATAGGACCCCGAACAAAAAACATCAAATCATTTTATATTTCAACATGATTCGAAAAATTAATAATCTATTAAATAATATATAAGTTTTTAATTTTATCATGGAAAACATAAGTACACGTTAGTAATTTTAATATATTTTTATATTTACATGATGGTTGGATCATTCAACAATATACTTATTAACAAATTTTATTAATTTTATCTCATTTCATGGTCGACCCCTTAGTCACCTATTTGTTTGAAATATCAATTCTTCAATAAATTTATATGAAATAAGTCTATTGAGTATCCCTTATCTATGAAATTATAGTAACTCCAATTCAGTAAGTGTAAAATTTGAGCCATTTCCAATTTGTCGTCATGTTGTTTGAAATACTAACAATTGTTTTTTAGAATTAGATTTAGTGGAAATATCATCAACCCAAACAACATGATTGAATCTATTATCAATCCCATAAAAATTACTAGAACACAAGTTCAATCCCACTTTTGCTACCTAACTATCATCAATAGTGCCTTTTAGTTGAGATTTATTCCCCACATATGATTTAATATGTCTTATGTACATGATGAAAATATAAGAAAAATATTTATAAAATACACAATGATTTGATAAAATTGAATTCACTAAAACAAATAAAAAAAATATTAACTTACATCTCAATTGGATACATCCATTTATAGTGCACTGATCTGCCTTGTTTCACTTTTCCAACCAAATTCAAATTCAAATGAATCATGAATATGAATAATAATTGGGAAATAACATCTCCAAATGAAAAGTTTCAAAATAATTATATTTTAACTGTGTGATGATTTTTTTATTTATTGGTTTTACAAAAATATCACAAAAAGGTATGAAACTCAACTATAGTTATAGTTACTTTTCTAGGTAACATATTATATAAATCTAATGAAAACAACTACTCCATCTGAATATGTGAGTTAGGACATTTCAATCCATCTGACATTTGATGTTTTAAGTCTATACACCTTGATATTTTCCATTAATATCCATCTAAAACTTTTATATTCATTAATATTTAATGGAATACATATTTATCATGATATTTCATTTCAAAAATAGTCTAAGGAAACTTTATATTTAAATTTTCCCACAAACCATTCTATATATTCATTGTTTCCAAATCCTTATAAGAATTAATGTATTCCTCAAAGTTATCTTTCTCATTAAGAAATTTAAAAATTATATTTTAATAATATTTCTTCTCCATATTGATTACATCATGATAATGACATATTAAATTAAACTCAAAATAGGGGAATTTCAAAAATATACTCATTTGCATCCATTATGGTGTTCTAGTTTCTTTAGTTACTATAACTCATACCCTATCCAACCTTCATTAAAATGATTACATTTTCCAAATTCTCTAGCGTCATTTATTAATTGTCGCATTATTTTTGATCGAGATAACACCTTCGGTGGATTTCTCAATTCACTATCTATATTTAATTATGACTTGTTAAACCTGAATTTATGAGAAGTCTCATCAAATCAATGCTGACACATAAAAACCCATTTTATAAAACGTGTTAATACTTGAGGTTCAAAATAAAAATAAAAAAATTAAATAGGAAAACCGGCATGAGTGTTCCAACTATAAAAGTTTCTTATTCCATGAAATTCACTAATTTTCAACATTAATGAATCATTCAGTTTTAATAGTTTTATCATTGAAATATAAAATTTTTCCATTCCATCGTCTCATAATTCTCAAAATATTTTTATAAGAGTTTGATGGTATGCATTAATGTCATTTCAAAGAGTTTATATTCCCCGAATAATCATCAAAATAATGAAAGATTTTTTCCTTATAAAAATCCGTCACAATATATTATAGGGGTTCAAAAAACTAACCAAATTATATAATTAGTGCATAATATACCAAAAGGGTTAAAACCATACGAATCCAATCTAAAACCTATATTACTAGGATCTGAGGAAAAATAAGAATTCAATGAATCAAACACAATCCATGATGTTAAATCTTTTTGATGTCTCATCATGTCATCATGATTAATATACTAAGCATGCCACATCATGATTTCTGATGTCTATGATGAAATGAATAATAGTATTATGCAAGGTTTTAGAGGAATGTAACACAGTGAATTTTTACGATTTTTATTCGTTTGTTTCATCCTAGTGATGCATTGATTTTTAATCTCATTATTGGTTATTTAATTACATCAACTTTCATGACATCTTATACATTCGTATTTATCAAAATCGTATCCCCAATAAATCATGCAATCATTAAGCCCTTCAAGTATCTTAATTTAATCAAATCCATCTTTCTTATGATCTTTTTCATCCCATATAATGATATAGTCTTCTTATCTTTAATAAATTTATCATGAATAAAATCTAAAATCCTTGTCATTTATTTGTTAGTAAATCCATGGAGACACTTGATATGATACAACATATGTATAAATGAAAAATTTGAATACATGGAACACCCTTTATATAGTTCATGATGTTTTAATAATTAAAAAAACATTTTATCTCATAGATGTTCTGAGAAATGTTATCCTAATCAGAATTATCTATATGTATTGTTTATCTATTAAAATCTTGGACATTATGTCTTGAAAATAAAAATTCTTCATTTATCATCTTTCAAATTGAATTATATTTTTGTAGGTCCCTTTGTGTTTCATTGAAAGGTTAATTATTTATTAAATTTCTATAACAATCTATTCCCTGTGAAAAATAAAACATACATAATGAGAAGGAAACTATTTCAATATCATATTCTCATAAACTTAGTTTCTATTAAACCATTGTTTTGATTTACAATCAAGACAAATACATTTTATTCAACCATCCATTGATCGGTTTTCAATTTCACAATATAAAAATTCTTCCAAGACCTTGAAGGACTAAGGTGTTTTTAAGGGTAAAATAATTAAACTATTATCTATAAGTGTATTATGTAAATCATCTCTATATAAACTCAAAAATAAAGATATAAATGTTTAATCAATAAATAATAATCAATTTTTAATATCACCCAATTTCATCATTGCCTAGAGTAGGATCTTTATTAGATAGAACACAAATTTAACATAAAACTGATTCAATTCTATATGAAAAATATAAATGATATAAATGAATAAATAATATCCCTCATAATAACAGGTTCGGATGTCATTAGATAATATCACTGAGTTATGGAGAGGGAAATAAGTAATTTGGAAGAGGGGGATATAATCCCATAAACATCCAACTCAAATAGAATTGGGGGAAATTGAGGAGGGTGGATGGAGTATATGGTAGTAGGGAAGAAGTTAGGGATCATAAACCATTAGTGGTATTATCTCTGAGAAGTAGGGATGAGGGGCCAACATCTCCTGATAAGACCTATTGGGGGTCATCACCATGGTCCAAATCGAGGGAGGGAGGGTTGAGGTCGATGAGGGATGGTGGTCATCAATGATGGAGGGGGTCATGGTTCAACATCGTGGGAGGGGGGATTCATGGTCATCATTGAGGGAGGGGGTCATCATCGAGGGAGGGGGAGCTTATGACCAGTAGTCGATGTCGAGGGAGGGGTGCTCAGGGGGTAGTGTTAATTAGGTTTTTAAAAAGAAAAATTAGGTTTAGTGTAGTTAAAACCATTTCAAATTATAATTGTTTGAAATATTTTTATAAAACTACTGCTATATTTTTAATAATATAAAAAACATTAATTTGAGGTGATTATGGGAAACACTTCTAATAAACCACTGCTAAAACCTTTTTTAGTGTATATCTTCTTAACATCCCTTTCAAAACCATGATGTATTATATCCCACACAATTGAAAATCATTGGTCACATTTCTAATTTTATTCAATACATCCATCCCACACAAACCCCATTCCATGTTTATCTACAATTATATTTATATCGACACACATACTATAAAAATTTACAAAAACCATAGTTTTCCTTTAACAGTGCTAGAAAATGTTTATAAATTTGACGTTTTTCTAAATGTTAAACAAAAGTAATAATAAAATGCCACCAATTTTCAATGATTTTTTAGGAATTGATAAAGAGTTCCCTCTGTGATATATTCTATATGTACATATTTATATATTCTTAAATATGATTTATAAAATAGTATATATATATTTTCAATATATATATAATCATTTATTCTTTTTTATCCTTTTATACTTATTTATAGTTATATATAAATATAATTACATATATATGTTATAAAATATAGAGATATAACCTGTATAAATACACTAAATATTGTAATATAAACTATATAAATACAATAGATATAGTACATTTTTATATTTATATATATGTATTCATAAAATATAATTTAAAAAACACTTATATATTGAGAAATTATATATATATATATATGTATATATAATTATATATGTGTGATAATATATAATTACATATTGGATCATATATTATAAAATATAAAAATAAATATAAAAAATTTCTTAAAAATTACATATATAATCTGTATTTAAAAATTAAAAACATATTAAAAAAATATTATCAATATAATTTAAAAAATTTATATATCGGAAAAATCTTAAATATATATTAATCAAAAAAAATAATTAATAATTTGAATTTTATTAGAGACGATGGAGGCATAATGGGAGAACCCAAAATCTATAGAACTTGATGAAGGAAAGAAGAAAATTATTTTAAAAAATCAATGGAATCCAACATTAATTAAACATGTTGGGAATTGGGAACATTTTTATATTGTTTCATGAAAGCCAAATGTGTAGCAGAATGATTTTGTTGGTGATAGTGTTCTAAGGATGAACATCATGGAGATGCTAAAATCTATTGCCAACCTCAATTTTTCCTATTTTGACATTTCTCTTCCTAGAAGGATTATCAATAAGTGTATAATAGCACAAGTTTCTAGAAATCAAGAGGTATTCAAAAAATGAGTTAGCCTATGAATGAATTTCATTATTGCATGGGACCAGGTTCCGATAGGTGGGAGGCCATGGAAATTTAGTGATCAAACTATAAGTATTGTAGAGATATGAAGATTTGATGATTGGAAGATGAAAAAAATCCGGTGGGGATTCTACCAAGTGGTTATCCCAATGATTAAAATAATTGAAGATCCTGGACCATGGGATCAATATCCCTAAAACCTATATTTCTATAGATCCACGAGTAGGATATGAAAATTGATCTTGATAATGTAATAAACACCCATACATAGGTTTCGATACAAATTTTTAGGATGAATTGGAAATAATGTTAATTGACAATTCAATGTGGCATAGAATATGTCATTGAGAATCCCATAAGGATGGATAAGTAAAAAAATAATAAGATATTGAGAACTATTATAGAGTATTTTTGGAAGTTGATATGCACAAAATGATGGCGGAGGAGGTGATCTCACAACAAGGGTTGATAGTGCTGGTCATTTATTGTCTCAATAATACTCTATTATTTATGATGATTTTGATGCTCAAAAATACCCTGGTTTGTTTTCTAATGATTTTTGTGTGTGATATTTATATTAATTTATATTTTTTAATGTTTTTAGTGTTACAGAATGATTTTGGGAACATTTTTTTCATCCCTACGTTATGTTGGGAAGGATAGAGTTTCCGTATGGTATCAACCCTAAACTACGCTAAATAGTTTTCATTTGTAACAACATCTATACATGCGGAAATTGGAAAGAATATGGATCTGAAACACTACATTGGAGTCTACATTCATTTTTCATAAACTATGTTTGGGAATTTTTAACTCATAGTTTATCATTGCTATGTTTTGGATTTTCTGCTAACAAGGATAAATGTATGGATATTCATCCCTATGCTACTATATTCCCTATGTTATATAAAGGTGAACAAATGGATAATGAACACTAAATTGGTAGAAACCCTACATTACATTATTCAACCCTACATTGTATTCTCAATGATGAAGTTCTTCATGCCATGTTTTCAATCTATGATTTCTGCAATGTCTGAGTTAGATTTAAAGACTAATTCAAGGATCGTTTTCATTATTTCAAATTATCCATTTTCATTAGAGAAAATCATTCCAATTTCTAAGGGAATTTACGAATCACCTGGTCAGTTGAAATTTTAATTTTTTTGATAAATTGGTATATTCTTTCAAATATTTATTATCAATGCAAGTTATCATATTCACTATATATTTAATTATATGTTCTCAAAAATAATATATCACTCTCTTTGTGGTTTAAAAATTCAATAGTGAATTTTTTTTACATAGCTGAAAAGAACGAACGAATCCAAAATTGTTCTTCACTTTAAAGTCATACATCATTTTCATCGTTCTACTATAGGATCCCTGATGCTATTTGTTTATATTTTTATTTGACTAAAATTGTGCAATAAGGATCACATCAGAATTCTTAGATCTTAATGATATTATTATTTTTATTAAGATGATGCATCATCTGTCTGTTCTATTCTTCTGAAACTGTAAAGATCTACCTGAACAACATAAATCAATCTCTTTTGATTTATTGGAGTTTCAAATTTCCACACTATACTATGGTAGATTATTAGCTTCTTGTTCAATGTTGGGGATAACATGTTCTCTGTTATTTAACCCTAAGACTTTTGTAATTTTTCTTCTAAAAGATTCAACTACCTGCACTCAGTTTTGGAAATTTGGACTTGTGATATGGCGTCTAGGATAGTGAAATTCACCATGCTCGTAGAAACAGTATTTGATAGAGTGGAAATATGGATCCTTGTTCCCAAACCACTATAAAAGGCTATGTTCTATATATTTTTATCCGCTACATATTATCTTTATATAAAGAAAAACATCGCTAATCCGTATAAAATACAATGGGTGTCTAAAGCATGAATTGTGGTTGATTTTTGGAAGACAAAATTATTCCCCCTTCTTTTGTGTAATTTTTATATTCCAACCTAACAAATGGTATAAGAAATAAGATTTTAAAAAAATCTATATTAAGATTAAAATATAAAAGTCTATAAAATGAAATAAATGACTGATCCTAGAGAAGGAATTTTAAGGGTTAGTTCTCCATATTTAAATGGTGAAAATTATGGATGTTGGAAATCAATGATGATTATCTATAAAACAATTATGGTTTCCAAGTTCACTCAAAGATTATTTGCCCATATACTATTCTTGATAAACCAAAAACATTGCATTATAGAATTAAAATTGAATATTCTATGAATTAGAAAGATATGAATGCTATTATATGTGGTATCAGACTAGATGATTTCAATTGTGTATTACAATGGCCAACTGCATATGAAATTTGGAAAACTATTTCAGTTTCTTATTATTGAATAAATAATGTATGAAAAATAAGGTATGTTATAGCTAAGATAAAATCCAACACATTTATAATGTTTGATGGTGATATCATAACATGGATGAATAGAAGGAATACCTAAATTATCAAAAATATAACAACTTTTTGAGAAAAAATCAACCAATATGATCATGCAATGATAGTACTAAGAGTGTTATTGTTAAAACGGACTGACATATCTGTTTCTATTTGATAATCATCACCTGTCAATGATCTGATAGTGATAGAATTAATTGGGACATTGATGATGTATGAATTTTAAATGAATGATGAATCTGAAGATTAAAGAATAATGGTGAAAAATGATAACATTGCTCTAAAGGTAACATATCCGAATCCAAAAATAAAAATGAAACAAGAAGATGGAAAGGAGAAGAACTTAGATTCATATGATTCTGAAATGAATCTGGTTCTGATAGTTAGGAAGTTTTGAAAGTTATACAAGAAGAAAAAAGGATTAATAAAATATTTCATCAAGGATGGGAAAGAGTCAAATGAAGTTAGATGCTATTAATTAATGAAATTAGGCCATATTAGACCTGACTATCCTCAACTATTATATGAAAACAAAAATCCAAATAAGAGATATCTGAAAAATAAGGAACATAATGAAAGAAGATAAATAAAGGAAACATTGAGTGTTTATGAAGACACATGCAGTCTATCAAAATCTGATTCAGAAAAAGAATAATCAAATTTGAAATCCAATATGTGCTTCATTTCATTAGAAAAATAGGTTCTAACCTGTTACTCATATAATAATGATTTTGATTCTTCCAGTTGATCAAAATGTATAATAGCATCCCAATGATCTATGTTATAAGAGAAATATTTTTATTTATTAAAAAACACAAATCATTAAATAATATTCATAATTTTGTTTTAGGTGAGAGAAATACCCTCTTGAAAAAGCATCAGGAATAAATTGAAAAATTACACTTATCTACATCAAACTATGATAATCATAAAAAGAAGTTCAAATATTTACCAGATGAATTAGAATAATAGAATAGTGATGAAATTTTATATACTAATAGAAGACAATTATTAAATGATATCCTTTTAAATAGTGTTATTAAAAAGAATGATTCAGTATAGGAAGTATGGGTGAGAAATGTAAACTGTACAATAATAATTTTGTCACCAATTCAAAAAATGAAACATGTTATTTTTGTGGAATAAAAGGGAATTTAATAAATAACTATTATTTATGAAAACCTCAAATCAGTGGTGTTAAAATAGAATTTTTTTTCAAAGAGATTATATGAATATAATGATATAATCTATGGAAAAACAAAGCAGATCTATATTCCCAAATCTCATCAATAAAACACTACTAAACCCTTAAAATTTTCGGTACAAAAAAAAAATTTTTTAAATACTTTTGTAGAGAACATTCCATAAGAAAAAATGATTTATGGTATATAGACAGTGGATGTTTCAAATATATGCATGGTTTTCCATCAGTCTTACATATTTTGACTCAAATGAATGGAGGTCTTGTCACTTTTGATGACAATGCTAAATGAACAATAATTGGAGTTGGAACTGTTGGATACCTGAATATCATATCCGTCAACAAAGTACTACATGTTAAAGTAATAAAGAACAACCTGATAAGTATTTCTCAACATTGTGATGATGGTTTTTATGTTTATTTTTCTAACAATTTTTGCTTAGTTTTTTATGATAGATTTATTATGTTTAGAGCACCTAGAACAAATAATGATTATACTTTGGATTTATATTACTTCTATACATAGAAAGTGAATTTTTTAAATTCTAAGAAAAATGAATCATAGATTTGGCCTAGAAGGCTCAGAAACTATAATATTTATGCTTAAAAAATATTATCTATGAAACAATTATTTTCTAATTATCATAATATTATGATTGAAAATGACTGATTCTTTTATTCATTTTAACATGGAATGCGGAAAAAATATTCTTTCAAATCTATTAAAAAAATAAATACATCTAAACCGTTATGACTTATTCATATGGATTTGTTTGTACCATTAAGAGTATAATTTTTTTAGTAAATTATTTGTGTGTGTTTTATTTGATGATAACCCTATATTTACATGGGTTTATTTTCTAAAACTCAAATGTGATGTTTTTGTTATTTTTTAATGTTTTTGTAAAATTGTTCTAAATGAAAAAGCTTTAAAAATAATTTGATTGAGAAGTGATCAAGGTGTAAAATTTGAGAATCCATAATTCAATTCTTTTTTCTCAATTTTGTGTATTAAACACACCTTGTATGAACCTAGAACACCTCAAAAAAAAATGAAATTGTTAAAATATGAAATAGTACTATTCAAGAAATGGATAAATTGGTGATGAATGATTTAAGTATTCCTATCTATTTTGGGAGGAAGTTGTAATCACAACCTACTATATCATGAATAGAGTTTTAATTAATCTTATTTTAAAAATGAAACCATATGGACTTTGGAATAACCAAAAACCTAAAGTGAAGTAATTTTATGTTTTTGGATACATGATATATATCATGAATACTGAATAAAACCATGTTATGTTTGATCTAAAGGATGATTAATGAATAAATTTGGTATATTTTTCTACCTTTAATTCTTATAGAGTGTGTAATAAAAATTCAAGGATTATTGATGAATTTGTTCATGTGATGTTTGATGAAACTAGACCTTTCATTAAATAAAATGATAAAATGGATGAAGTTAGTGACTCTTTTTATAAAACGAGACTTGTAGCCCCTAAAAATTATTTTTAATATGATATTGATAAATTTCATTCCAGTTTATAAGAATATGAAACTGATGAACCTTAAACTATTATTCCTAGATAGTCTAGATTCATAAAGAACCACCCTTTATAAACTGTTATAAGATACATAGACATAGGAATTAGAACAAGAAGAAATGTAAGAAATATAGTATAATTTTAATCCTTTCTATATAAGTTAAATCCGATGACTATTAAAGAAGAATATAGTATGAGAGATGGATGTTAGTAATGCAAGAAGAGATAAACAAGTTCAAAAGGAATTAAATTTGGGAGCATGTAGAGAGACCAACCAATCTTCAAATTATAGGGACTTTGTGGGACTCTAGAAATAAATAGGATGATCTAGGGATCATATCCAGAAACAAAACTAGATTAGTATCCAAAGGTAACAATTAGGAAGAAAGTATTAATTATTGTGAGACCTTTTCCCCTGTAGTTGTATTTATAGCAACTATAATCCTTTTAGCCTATACATATCATATGAATTTCAAATTATATCAGATGTATGTTAAATATGCCTTTTGAAATGGTTATTTATTGGATGAATTTTATGTCGAACAACCTCCTAGTTTTGAAAATCTTCAAAAACCCAACCCTTTTTAAACATACTAAATCTTTCTATGGACTTAAATAGGGTCCTAGAGCATTATATGAATATTGTGTTATTTTCTTTTGAAGAATTTTTTTACTATTGGTTTGGAAAAAACCACACTTTTTAAAAAAAATCCATGTTTAAAAATTTTATTAGTTAGAATTTATGTTTATGGTTCTATTTTTTTTCAACCATTAAAATTATTTGTCCTATTTTTTCAAAATCAATGCAAAAAATAATTTGAAATTAATAAGATGAGAGAACTGAATTTCTATTTAGGATTTAAAATTTTTCAAAAATATTATGCAATTTTTATAAATAAATTTAAGTACATTATAGATTTGTTGGAAGAGTTTTGGACTTGAGAACAACAAGACATATTCAACTCAAATGCGTACCCATATAAAATGTGGTTTGGATAAAGGTGGGAAAATAGTTGTGAACATGTCATATAGAGGTATGATTGGTAGCTTGTTATATTTTATTGATAGAAGATCAGATGTCATGTTTTTCTTATGTCATTGTGATATATTTCAATCAAATATATCAGAATCCCATCCTATGGGTATCAAAATAATTTTTAGATATGTAAAAGGAACCTTTTTCCAATCTCTTCTTTACCCATAATCATCTGATTTTTTATTAATTTCATATTTAGATACTGTTGATGCCGAAAAAGGTCCATAACTCCCGGAGGAAGTTTCAAAATGATGAAGAGAAGTCATATTCGGAATCAAAGGCCCGATCCGAAGGCCTGGGATGTGGTGCGTGAAATAATGAAGGTTCCGTGTGAAAAATTGTTCTGCGCACATAGAATCACCGGGTTTCACGGAATTAAGCCGATGAGGCGTGCAATCTTTGCGCGCCCCGGTTCCGCGCGACGAGTTTTTGCGCGCCGGCTACGCTCGGCGCAAAGAATTTCGTGCGCCACCTGGATTTCACGCCGGAGGTCGCCTATAAATAGAAGGTGACCCCGAACGGTTTGGGGGTTGAGGAATACGAAGCGACTCCCGTGTGCACAATTCGGCTCCCCCCCGCGCGTAAGATGCCTTCCAGGTAAAACCCTCATTTCACGCAACCTTTCCCCAGAGTTCGCCTTTGCGCGTAACTCCACCGACTTCAGTGAATTTTCCCCCTCCCCAGTGTTCCAGCCTTGCGCGCAATGCGTGTCTCGTGCACGTAATAGGCTGCTGTGCGCGCAAAACCCTGCACGTAGTTTCCTCTTTGCGCGCAATTCCATTGCCCCAATTGCGCGCCGTCCCGGAGTTTTGCGCGCAAACCTTCCCTTTTGCGCGCAAAGCCCAGGACTCCTCACCTTGACGACCCTTGGCTGCCCCCTACATCGGCACCTGATGTCTCCCCTGCCGGGCGTGCACGCCATGCGTTGTTTTCCCGTACGGCCTCCCAGACTCGTGCGATGTAACCTCAAGGTCCCTTGGGCCGTGTTTCCCGTTGCGTTGCTTTGCCTTATGCTTCTTCATATAGGCACACTAACGACTATTTCTTCTTCGCATAGCCACGCTAACGTGGACCCCCCGGTGGTTTTCCCTGCACCCCCCCTTCACTACGGCCTTGCCAATGCCTTCCCTTCCACAAGGGGTAGAGGGCGTTGGGCATGTAAGCCCTAGGGGTGTGGAGCAAACCCACCTCGTCCAAGATGCAGGATGTTAAACTGCTAAGCACCTCGTCCTTAACACAAGATGTTAAACTGTGGTTCGACCCCGTGCTTCGCACGCAGGGTCCCCCCAGCTCGGTCATTTTTTACGCCCACTCGTCTCCAAAGGAATGGACTCTTCCTCACATGGAATGAGATCCTCCTTGTCGGAGCAGCGTTTGTCCGTGGGGGAAGGTCCGCTAACCACGCGTAAGCCCCTGTTTCCTCTTTGGGACGCTCAATGCGTAAGCCCCATTCCACTTCTCATGGACGCACCCTTCGCGACGTGATCATCTGGTCCCTGTTGCCTCTTGTTTCCCACACCGAGCATGACTGACGTGGGCTTAGAGTGCGCATCGACTATGACATCCTCTTATAGGCCTCCCCAGAGCGTAAGCCCCATCCCAGCGAACTACGTGGACTTTGATCCGTGCTAACGTACGGTACGTAGGAAGCCTCCACGAGGTTCAAGCCCACCACCCGGTCATCCCAACCTCTCCATGTCCGTTCCCCGACCACCTTGGACTGCCTCAGAGCGTAAGCCCCAAATATTCCATCCCACATGACGTTAAACTGTATCCCGTCCTGCATGATGTTAAACTGTATTCCGTCCCGCATGACGTTAAACTGTATCACGTCCCGCATGACGTTAAACTGTATTCCGTCCCGCATGATGTTAAACTGTATTGCGTCCCGCATGACATTAAACTGTATTCCGTCCCGCATGACGTTAAACTGTATCGCGTCCTGCATGACGTTAAACTGTATTCCATCCCGCATGACGTTAAACTGTATCCCCCCTCTTGGGCCGTATCAGAACATAAGCCCCATGTCTCACTCCACCATCCATCCTGATCCTTACACGGTCCGCCACATCCCGATGAGATCATGCCACCCCATCCCATTATTTGATATATGGGAAGCCTCCCACGTGCTGGCCCCAACATCGGTGTTCCCCACTAGGGATCCTTCAACCCGATCCGTCTCCGCAAGACGTTAAACTCGCGATATACCCCGTGTTAAACATGGGAAGCTGAGGAAAACCTCAGATGGTGCACATTCCCCACATTCGATGTGGGATGCCTCGGGCTTCCGTGCCCTCGAGAAGCCCTGTGATGAGGGACCAAAGAGAGACATGCCGACGATGCCCCAACGTGACCCTTCTCCTCACCGCAGGTTGCTGCCCCGACAAGACCCCTTGGAGCGTCTTGACGGAAGCAGCGTAATTAACTGGCGTCCATGTAGATATGGCACCGGGAATGAGCTTCACGAACCCGTCTTAAATTTATGAGGGAGACCCGGACTAGGTAATGAGCTCCGAGGAGGAATCCACGGAAGGAAGAACCAACATCCCATCATCCCGGGTTTGATCAAGGAGTAGACGTACCTGAACAAGGAACAGATGTCGCCCACCTTTGGAAAGCGGGAATGTGGGGCAACAAGCAGCGCGTCCTCCCCACGGACGGATGCGCACGCCCCGACGAAAGCGTCGGAAACAAAAAATGGTGAACCTGACGTGAATGATCTTCTCCTCAACACGGGGAATGGTAGCCGTTGGGGTGTAGGATCCACAAAAAATGGTGAACCCGACGTGAAGATCTTCTCCTCAACACGGGGAATGGTAGATGTTGGGGCCTCGGAATAACAACATGTCACCAGGTCCGGGTAACCCTCACCAGGACGTGAACCCGCCAGGGGTCGAGGCCGTCAGGGCGATGACTACTCCGTTCTACGACGTCGTCAGTGTGGATTCCCCTCGCCGACCATGGAAGACAGAATGATGTTGGGCCTTGGTTGTTGATCTCCTTTCCCGTTGATACTAATGGGTTCATCTCCCTGTTTCCAGGAATCAGATCACTGCATTCGGAGCTCGATCGCCACCTGCCCACCGACGCGGAGGCAGGGGCAGTACCGACGCGGCTACCCCGTGTGGTCCCACCTATTCAGCGGTCTCTCCAGCTTCGACCGTCATAGCAGCCGGGCGCTTGCGCCCCCTATCCCCGTCAGAAATCATCCAACGGAGGGTGATCAATAACCTGGTCCGTAGGTATGACGAGGAAGGGGTCATCCCCACCAGGGGCATGGCCCGCTTGGATCTAGAGGCGGCCGCACCTCACCACCATCGCCGCCCTCGAGGGCCGCATAGGGAGCCGCCACTCCCCACGCCGACGTTCAACCGTTTCGGGAGCCTATCCACGGAGCGCTTTGACACATCCCTCCCCTACGCCAATGAGGTGGGTGATGTCCGGGTCCACCCGATCGGCGATCCATCATAGGGGTTAATGGAAAAAACCCCCGCCAGGCCGCGTCGACGCCGCCGCTCGACTCCCCGAGCTGAGGAGTAGGCAATCTTCATGCCCGCACTGCCGGTTCCGGCCCATCTGACTCGACGTCAGTGTCAGGCGCGAGCGGGAGAGAATGCCCATCCTGGGGCACCAGCATCAGTAACCACTGTGGCCCCAGCCACTGCTGACTCCTATTCCCAGATCCCTATGCATGTTGAGCAGGGGCAGCTGCATTCCTGACTAGGATCGAAACCCCGACCACCCTGCAGGCAGGTTGGGTCAAATCTCCCGGTCGCGGACACTGGCAATGGCAACTACGGACCATTCCATGGTAGTGCCGCTCACCATGAGGGCTCATTCCGTGCCCCCAATCTGGGAATCCAAAAGCTTCTTCGCGACGGCTATGATCCGGGTATTACTCCTTCCAGCGCCCACTGCATGGGGTATGAGGTCACTACCCCTACTGCCGGTCGCGAGCATGGAGCCGTTGTGTATCCACTCACTCACTCACATGGAGGTCCTCCCCATGTCCCTTTCGACATCTGTCCCGGTGTTTCTCGCACCCCGGCCTTCGGTCCCCTCTGCCCCAGCTCTATTGTGGCCGGGGGACCCCATGACGGAAGTCGTCCTTACCCTGAGGAGCTACCCAGGGGCAGGAAGGCCGAGCATCATCGCCGTAGGAGGAATGTCAGGGGAGTCTGGACAGGAATTAGACCAGTCCGTTTCTCGGACTCAGAGGCAGAGTACGACCCGACGATGGAACCTCCCCCAACCCTTCGAGTTGAGGGCATGGATGGGGATGCGGCGCGTCAGTCTCGTACTCCCCGAATGCGAGATCCGTATGATTCCCTCCTCCCTTCGAAGGTATATCCAGGAGGACGAGGACTTGGCTTACAGCCAGGGATCAAGCCCATAGTTGCCGCTGACCTCCTTGGAAGCACCTCCCGCCCCTGTTAGGGGGGGTGAGGAACTTTTCTGGGGACCGACGGAAGAATCGCTAGGCGACACACCCTTTTCGAGCACCGACGCTGCGAAAGGAGGCCCATCCACCGGCCCATCCTATCGTGACGTGGCATCCAGGGCACTGCAACCCCTGGAGGATGACCCAGGGATCGGCGGCCAATCGTCCTGTTCGCCAGATTCCTCGCCGGCCAGCCCACCGCCCCGATAGCCTGCCTCGGTGCCATTGCCAATTCCCCAACTTTCCTCGGTGGACGTGCAGGGGAGGAAAGTTATGGACCCCGAACTGGAGCCATGGAGCTTCTGGACCATTCTTGCAGTGGGCCACTTCCCTGAGAAGTTTTGTCCGGTCGCAGAATCGAGTTTTGATGTGCCAGAGTTACTCACCCCGGGAGAGTTTGAATGCTTCCGCCAGATTCTTCGGGTGACTCACTCTCGCCTCCGCCATCAGCTAGCGCCTTATCCCGGGAGCCAAGCACATCTCTAGGAGATTGGCGAGCAGTGCCGCCAGGTCGACCTAGCAGCACTCCCCGCAGTCCGGCACCCCGAGTCGCTGGGCCTCCACGAGGCCCTTCAATAACAATGCGTCCAAAGTTTTCAAGTACTCCGCAGAGTTATTGAGGAGGCCACCCCCCACGCGCACGTCCGCGGGTGGGGGCAGTACGCTGCTCTCCTCTTCTGTGTGATCCTCCGGCAGCCCGATCCACTGGGCGGCCCTGATGGAACGTCGCCAAGGGCAGTAGCAGTCAACATGGATAACCTTTCAGATGAGGGAAACATTGTGGAGCCCCTCGACGGGGACTCACGACCCGAGGAAAGGCCGCTACTGGACCCATCTGGGAGGATTACTCGCCAACAGAGGAGCCTCTTAGGTCTTCCTGTACCCACGGAGGCACTGGCGCTAGGCCGAAACATCGGCAAGGGTAAAGAGCCCGTCGGGTCTGTCAAACTCGCCAACCCATCTGCCTCAGTGCAGAAGGTAGAGGAAGATCCCGAGAAGGCCACGCTGCGCCAACAGCTAGCCGAGCAAAAGAGGATGGTTGATGAGCTCCTGGACGAATGCATTGCAGAGTAGAGGCCTAACTACAACAACCATAGACCAGGACAGCAGGGTCAGGAGAATCTACCCCTTGCTAAGGTCCCCCCGGGAAACCGTGACCGTGTTGTGTTCTATGATAGGGGAGACACTGGATCCCATGGAAAGAGGGCGCGATATATTTCGCCGAACCCTCTCGAGCGGCAAGACAACCTGGGGGACCCTGCTCGGTTTCCTCCCGCCGCTCCAAGAGTCGCTCTGCCAGCTGCCCCCTGAGCCGCTGAGCGCGACTATCGTGTCGAAGAGCCTGGCAATGCGCTTGTGGTTAGAGATCCCCATTAGGATAGGAATCCACATACGGACGATCTGATGGAAGTACTCATCGCTCTCTTGGAGGACCTAGAAACTCGGCAGGTGGCGATCCCACCGGATGGCAAGCTGTACCCCGCTTGGGTGGATGACATGCCGGCCCCGCCGGGATTTGGGAACCCCACTTTTTCCCCCTTTAACGGGACCAGAGACCCTCCACAACACTTGGACCACTTCAACTCGAGGTGTGGGACTATGTTAGGGACTCCGGCGCAGCAGGAGGCTGCCGAGCTCCGGTGCTTCGTTCAGACACTGGAAGGACCAGCATTCGTCTGGTACAACCAGCTCCCTATTGGATCTGTGACTAGCTCGGAGGAACTTCGCCGACAATTCCTCTACCAGTTCAGTTCCACAACCTGGAAGATGAACATTGCAGACCTCTTCAGGTGCAATCAAAGGCCTGACGAGCGAGTCACGGACTTCGTCGCCCGGTGGAAGGGGCTCACGTACTCCCTTGACATGTCACTGACTCAGGAGCAATTACTGACGATGTGTGTAGGGAACGTCAAGGCAGAGTTGGTTCTTTCCCTGATCATGCATAATTACCCTGGAGGGTTCTGGGACTTCTCGGACAAGGCTCAACGCCTCGAAGAAGCCCTGCAACAGGCCAGTCAGGCACGCCCGCTGCCTCCTGTAATCTCTGCAAGGAGAGCCTCCAGAGCCGAGCCCACTGTTGTGGCCCAGATAGAGGCCCCTGGGCAGCTAGAGTTGCTTCCAGTGAGGCCAGATCAGCAGGCTCATAGGGGTCCACCCCCACAACCTCTAGCCCAGCAGCGACCGCCTCAAAATCGGCAGGCGCCTCCGTGTAACGCACCGCCACCACCTAGGCGGGGTAATCCGGCTCCACCTCCTCGGCCTGCTCCTCCGGCCCCTGGCCATGGTCAGCCCCCTAGAGTCCCCTTTCCACACAGAAGGAATCGAGTTTACTCGTTTGGAGAGGCCCAGGTCCCCGGTTATTTCCATAGCGCCTTGGAGCAGAGAATCGTGCGACCGCCTGAGTGCCGGAAGCCAAAATAGGCGTGTCTCACGGATCGCCCTAACTAATGACCCTATCACCGGTTCCTGGGACACACCATCCAGTAATGCTATGTGTTCAAGGAATGGCTCCAAGACCAGATTGACAACAACATAGTCAGGTTGGGCCCAGCCCCGGCACAGGTGGCAGGTGTCTTTGTGGGATCAGATGGTAGTAGTGACGACGTGGATGGGTGGGAATAGGTTTCTGACCATGGGTCCCAGAAGTATAACGACTGGATGGCCCGCAGGACGGTCGCTCGTGCCCATGGCATCATCCGTGCCCGCCTGGATCAGCCAGAGCCCTCGGAGTCTGCGAGCGCTTCTTTGGCATCATCGTGACAACCTACTTCTTCCCAGAAGAGCAGGAGGCGGCGCAAGAAGAAAGAATGCGCCCTGCCATTTCCGTCATCTTCTCGCACGCTTGGCGATTCCATGCCCCCGGAAATGGGGATCCCTCCGAGACCCCGGCCGGTAATGGATGACTCCTCGAGTGAGAGCCCGGGGTACGCTTCAGTTAACACCGTAGAGTTGGTAAATCCCTTTGTGGCTCCCGGCGATGAGGAGCACCAGGTGGACCTCCCCGAGAGCCCGGGGTATGCTTCGGTTAACACCTTAGAGTTGGTAAATCCCTTTGTGGCTCCCGACAACGAGGAGCACCAGGTGGACCTCCCCAAGAGCCCGGGGTACGCTTCGGTTAACACCGTAGAGTTGGTAAATCCCTTTGTGGCTCCCGACGACGAGGAGCGCCAGGTGGACCTCCCTGAGAGCCCGGGGTATGCTTCGGTTAACACCGTAGAGTTGGTAAATCCCTTTGTGGCTCCCGACGACGAGGAGCACCAGGTGGACCTCCACAATGTCCCCAGCCATCGTCAACGTCGACGGAGCCATGGCTATGTGAACCGTCGGGGCACGACAGTCGTCACCTCCAGTTAGGTCGTGCACGCTACCGAGACCAGGCAGCAGGCCCGGTATAGAGAGCAACACTCGTGGCTCCCTCACCCGGTGACAAAAGGTTCGCTTCCACCACCATTTGTGTTGCTGGATCGGGCGGAACCGCCTTGCCCGCGTCGCAACCAACCTAGCCCTGCCACCAGCCGACTACGGCCTTCTGGTCCTAGCATGGAAGCCACCTCCCGGGTTTCAGCCGGTGAACAGTGGGACGTGCCTAGTACCAGTCAGTCACCGGTCCCTCCAGCAGGGCCCGTCATGCCCCCAATCGCAAAGCGACCTCCTGTAAGCAGAAGCTCGCGTTTGGCGTGAAAGTATGATGTCATGAAACATCTGGCCGGCATTTCGGCAAGGCTTTCCATCCTTGAGGCCCTCCGCCTATCGTCTGAAATGCGTGAGGCGCTCGCCGAGGCTCTAAGGAGCCCCCTCCAGTTTGAAATGAAGGTAGCGGCCGTAGAAGCCTTCCACACCGAGGTGATTGAGGATGCCGAATGTCAGGCGGTTATCTCATTCTCTAGTGAAGATGAAGACCCTCCCATACAGGGGCACATCCGTCCGCTGTACATCACCGTCCAGTTCAATGGCGTGGAGGTCCATAGCTGTCTTGTCGATACGTGTTCTGGGATTAACTTGATCCCAACTCGGACACTGCGAAAAATGGGGTTGTCCGAGGATGATTTAACTCCCTCCGACCTCAGAATCCAGGGGTATGATAGGACCGAGCAAACTCCACTCGACAGGATTCGTATGAAGACCCAGTTCGGTGGCTTATTTGCCAATACTGAATTCATGGTTGTCTCTCAGGACACTGCCTACAATGCATTGATGGGAAGGTTGTGGCTCCATCTTCACGCGGCGGTTCCCTCATCATACCATCAGTGCCTCAAATACTCCCTTAATGGTCGAGTGGGTGTGCTCCAAGGAGATGTGTCTCCATTTGCCTCTTGTGAAGCTCGTTACTTGGACGCTGACTATTACAAGAGCAAGGACAAGCAAATCCTGGCAGTTGAGGTTGAGCCCGCCGCTGTCGCGAGTGATCCCTGGGAAGGTTTGGATGACGCATATGTCTTCCCAATCCATTGGTTGGAGGCCACGACTCCCGATATGGGAGAGTGATTTGTTGTCTTGGGTACCAGAGGAATCCATATTTCCGGGTCTAAGCGACAGCGGGAAATCACCTCGTACTCTTACACCATTCAGGCCCAGGTGATCCCCGAGCCTCCTACCCCCGTACAATATCGGGGTGTTGGGCTCATGGCAACGGCGGTACGTCATACGTGTCTAGTTTTCCAAGCCGGGATCGACCGGCTCAATCCAATGTGTCACCACTGCTTTTATGTCGTAAAGCGTGGCCCCTTGGGCTGTAGGCCGGATGGGATTGGATCAACCGCCTTTGTCGCTACGGTCTCCACGATGCATGAGTCTCCCGTCGTGACGACCTCTGCCGCCCAAGCCAGTGCTAGCTCCCCATCAGGGTCGAGCAGCCCCGAAATGGCCCCCCCCGTGGATGATCCTTCCACAAGCGGAGAAGAAGACATGGAAGATGCTCCTCCTACCTTCGAGGAGGGCGTCTCTGCCACGGTCGACGAGCTAGTACAGGTGAACCTCAGTAGTGAGGCGGACCCGAGACCCACATTGGTCAGCACCGCTATGCCTCCCGAGGAACGGCAACAATACATAGACTTCCTCAGACAGAACTGTGATGTGTTTTCCTGGAGTTATGAAGAGATGCCGGGACTAGATCCCCAGGTAGCCATCCACCGCCTTGGCCTCCTAGCAAACCATCGCGGGTTCAACCAGCCTCCCAGAAAAATTCACCCCTTTCATGGTGCCATGGTTGAGGCCGAAGTTGATAAGATCATTAAGGCCAACTTCGTCAGGGAATTCCAGTACCCCAGATGGCTAGTCAACATTGTGCCTATCAAGAATAAGAACGGGCAGATTAGGGTCTGCATCGACTTCCGCGATCTTAATCGCCACTGTCCGAAGGATGACTTTCCCCTTCCCGTGAGAGAGCTATTGATCGACGCAACAGCCGGGTTCCAAGCCCTCTCCTTCATGGATGGGTACACTGGGTACAACCAGATTCGGATGGCCCCCGAGGATGAAGAGTTCACTGCCTTCAGGGCCCCCCAGGGCACTTTCTGCTATTGGGTTATGCCCTTCGTCCTGAAGAACGCTGGTGCCACCTATCAATGGGCTATGCATCGCATATTCAAGACGATCCTCGGGACGCTGGTGGAGTGCTATGTAGATGACCTGGTGGTTAAATATTGTTAGCACCAGGACCATCTCAAAGACCTTGAGAAAGTGTTTGGTTTTCTCAGTTCTCGCCACTTGAAGATGAACCCGTTGAAGTGTGCCTTCAGGGTCACCTCCAGAAAGTTTATTGGCTTCATTTTCAGGTATAGAGGTATCGAGATCGACCCCGAGAAGATCAAGGCCATCAGTCAGATGCCTCCCCCGAGTAATATTCGGGAGCTTCGAGGCCTCCAAGGCCACTTATCCTATATACGCTGATTCATTGCGAATCTGGCCGGAAAGTGTAAGCCCTTCTATCGGCTCATGAAGAAAGGCGCCGCCTATGGGTGGAATGAAGAGTGTCAGACCGCTTTTGAGGAAATCAAGCAGTATCTGCTTCAACCTCCAGTCCTGATGCCACCCGTTCCCGAAAAGCCGCTGGTCCTTTACGTGACCGCCCTGGAGTGATCCCTTGGTGCCCTTCTCACCCAGAAGAACAACGAGGGAACGAAGAATAGACTCTACTACCTCAGCCGCATGCTCCTCGACGCGGAAGTTAGATAATCACCCATCGAGAAGAGATACCTGGCCCTCGTATTCGCCGTACAGAAATTGCGGCACTACTTGCAGCACCACGAGGTACAACTGGTCTCTCGGTTAGACCTGTTGAAATACATCCTGAGCCGGCCTATGTTGACCGACTGATTGGCACGCTGGGTGGTGATCCTCCAGCAGTTCGACATTAGGTTCATACCTCAGAAGGTCGTCAAAGGACAGGCGTTGGCAGACTTCTTAGCTGCCCATCCAACCTCTGCGGACCAACCACTGTATTTGGGATTTTCTGATGAGGCAATCCTCTCAGTCAATCACGCCACCCCATGCTGGCAGATGCACTTTGATGGCTCCTCCCGAAGCCCTACCGGTATAAGGCTCAACGATCCTAGGCTTAACAGAGTGGGCCTGGGTATCGTCTTCATCACCCCGGAGCAAGCCATTCTGCCATATTCTTTCTTATTGTCAGAAGGCTGCACCAACAATGAGGCGGAATATCATGCCCTCATCACTGGCCTCGAGTTGGCTCTGGAGGTTGACGTACCCCAATTGTATGTAAAAGGGGACTCTGAGCTAGTCATCAAGCAGGTTAACGGTGACTACGCTGTCAGGAAGCCAGAACTCATGCCGTTGCGGGAGTGCACCCTCCATCTAATGGCTAAGTTATCGTCCCGACCAGATGATGTTCACGTTCCCCGGTCACAGAACAGTCGAGCAGATGCTTTGGCCAGCCTGGCTGCATCACTCGTGTAGCCCGAACATGATGACCTAATCATCCACGTGGCGCACCGAAGAGTCATTGCTCTTGTTATCCCAGAGGGCGATCGTGGCCCGCGAGTGAGCCATATCACCGCTAGTGCCCCCACGTCAGGACCCCCCGGGGCTTCAGGTGTGGTGATCAAGACAGTTTCTGACTGGAGGACACCCTTGGTTGAATATCTCCGGCACGACAATCTTCCGATGGACCGAGCAGAGCGGGAACGAATCCAGCACAGCGCGCTGCAGTTCACCCTTCAAAGCGGTCCCAGCCGTGATAAGCTCCTTTACAGGTGCGGGTTTGACGGTGTTCTCCTCTATTGTCTTCAAGGAGTTGAGATCCCGTAGGTCATGCAGGAAGTGCACGCTGGTTCTTGTGGCGCCCACCAGGCCGGGTCGAAGTTTTCCCACCAGATTCGGAGATTGGGATACTTCTGGCCCTCCATGATCCACGACTACATCGAGTATGCCAAGAGGTGTCATGTGTGCCAGGTTCATGCTAACTTTGTGCATCGGCCACCGGAGCCTCTCCATACTACTAAGTATTCTTAGCCCTTTGCAGTCTGGGGGTTGGATGTCATAGGGCCTTACCCGCCGGCGACGACCTGCCAGTGTCGGTTCATCTTAACCGCCACTGATTTCTTCTCAAAGTGGGCAGAGGCATCCCCGCTTAGGGAAGTCAAGGCTGGTTCTATCGCCGACTTCGTGAGCTCCAATATCATTCACAAGTTTGGAATACCTCACGCTATCCTCACAGATAATGGAACCAACTTCCGAGCGGCCGAGATGAAAATATTGTACACCAAGTACAAAATTCGCTCTAACCACACCTCCTGCTATCATGCGTAGGTGAATGGATAGATTGATGCGTTTAACAAAACCCTCTCTAACATTCTGAAAAAATTTGTTGGTCAGAACAAGAAAAGTTGTCCGGACAAGCTCCCCAACGCCCTCTGGGCTTATAGGTTGACGACTCGCAATTCTTCCCAGGTGACCCTGTATTCCCTGGTATACGGAGCTGAGGCCGTCCTTCCCATCGAGGTCCAGCTGCCCTCATTGCGCACGACAGTCTATGACCAGCAAGCACCGGACAGAGTTGCCAAGATCTATCTAGCCGAATTAGAAGCGCTGGACGGAAGTAGGCTTCACGCTTTACATAACTTGGAAAGGCATCAGAGTAGGATGGCTCGAGCTTTTGATAAGAAGGTTCACCTCCGCTCATTCCTGCAAGGTGACTTGGTGCTGGCTCTTAGAGCGCCAATGATTCCCGGCAGGAAACCACCCAAGTTGGAACCCAAGTGGGAGGGACCTTTTATTGTCCACAAGGTCTATCCCAATGGTGCGTATTCCCTGGTGACTATGGATGGTGAGCGTATCACTCCTCCCACCAAAGCCAGGTTCCTCAAGAAGTACTTTGCCTCGCCGGTATGGTCCTGCAAGACCTTAAACTGTATGGTCTTGCATGACCTTAAACTGTATGGTCCTGCATGACCTAAAACTACACTCTTCCCTACATCTGGGCTCCTTGGTCCGAGGTCTAAGACCTAAAACTAAGATCCTCTTGGTCCGAGCTCTAAGACCTAAAACTAAGATCCTCTTGGTCCAAGCTCTAAGACCTAAAACTTAGATCCTCTTGGTCCGAGCTCTAAGACCTAAAACTAAGATCCTCTTGGTCCGAGTTCTAAGACCTAAAACTAAGATCTATATTCCATACAACATGACGTTAAACTGTATTATCAAGAACTACGTGTGGCTTGATTCTCATCCTTATGAGATACGTAGGACCGCCCGAACATTTTGTCTCGGGTCCATCCCAGGAGTTACCAAATTACGCCCTTTCTTCTCGATCCGAGCTCTAAGACCTAAAACTAAGATCCATATTTCGTCCAAAATGACATTAAACTATATTTCCAGAACTACGTCTAGCTTGATTCCCATCCTAATGGGATACGTAGAAACGCCCAGACCATTCGTCTTTGGGTCCAGCTTGAAGTCCGCTGTCACGTCTGTTTCTCCTTTGGGACTTCGACCACAGGGTCACGTGGCGTGGTGTGAGGTTATGTCCCCATTCACGTCGGGTTTGCAATGGCTGCACCATGCGCACCCTGTTCTCAGGGTTTATCCCTCCTCTGTCCAATGGCGTTTAAAGACGCATATCAAGAACTACGTGTGGCTTGATTCCCATCCTTATGGGATACATAGGACCGCCTGAACACCTAGATGTCAGGTCCAGCCCCATCTCTTAGGAGGTCCCATGATCTCTCGGTGCCTAGTGTGTTTGGCATTACGCCCCCTCTTTTGCCCAGGGATCAGCCATCTTTTGGCCGCTCTCGGACTGAGCCCTCTGACCCTTTCCAGTGGTCTGCTGATGTGCTCAAGGAACTCTGGTCTAGAACTTGGAGTGCCAGATTTGACTTAGGCAAGTTCCATCCACTTGCCAAGTTTCGTGTTCCCCTTCATTCGGGCCCCCGTCATCCCTCATACCCGGAGGGACCCCCAAGAACGGCCTAGATACAATGCCCAAGGGCTCTCCTAACGTCATGGGCCAATGCCCCAGAGGGTTTCAGACAACAAATTGATACAAATCCCGCATTGCGAACATGGTTAGCAGTTGATGCTCATTTGTTTGTCCCTATGGATAACACGACAGGATGCTGCGTTGTGAACATGGTCAGCAGTAATCCTCAGTCGTCACGCCGGCTTCCCCGGGCCCTGAATGTTGGTGGCATGGTTCATGTCATGTTCCGACCCACCATGTCAATGTGGAAACTCGACACTCCTTGTACTAACCCTCAGTACAACCCCGCACATCAGACAGACCGAGCTGCGTAACGGTGTCTCTCGGGGCTCCCGCTATCTGAGCGCTAGAGTATGTGCTTGGGTCTCTTCTTTACGGGTTGTGTGCAGCTTGACCTTCATCCCCCTGGGGAGTGAGGAGTCGCCCAGACATTGCGTTTCGGGCCCAACATAGCTGGGAGCTAGCATCTCCTGCCCCTCCCTGATTTTTGAACCCTCGTAGGCCCCTTTGGCCCGAGGCTCCTCTCTCGGTTGGTCCAAACCATATGACCTTAAACTGTGTTGTTGGTCCAAACCATATGACCTTAAACTGTGTTGTTGGTCCAAACCATATGACCTTAAACTGTGTTGCTGGTCCAACCCATATGACTTTAAACTATGTTGTTGGTCCAAACCATATGACCTTAAACTGTGTTGCTGGTCTAAACCATATGACCTTAAACTGTGTTGTTGGTCCAAACCATATGACCTTAAACTATGTTGCTGGTCCTATCACATGACCCTAAACTGTGACATTATCGTCCTGACCGCACGATGAAAAACGACACTGCATTGTGGTGACCTCATTAGAGGATATCATGTTGGGTATTGGTCACGTGCCATGCCATTTGTCAACGCCTATCACGACTTGATTCTTGTGGCGACACCATGGCCTACTACTCTAGGTCTGTCGCTTCACAACAAAAAACCACTCACCTTAAAGGAAAAACAAGATTTATCAAATTCCGCTTCTTTTGGTGCAAGGGCCACGCCCACACTCCCTTTTTCACTTGGCACTGGTATCTTACCATGTCACCTTTCCAGAACTACGTGTGGCTTGATTCTCATCCTTATAAGATATATAGGACCGCCCGGACGTCTCGTCTTGGGTCCAGCCCCAGGGATTACTAAACCCCGTCCTTCCTTATTGTCGGCCACTCGGCCCGACTTCATGGGAAGTGGTGTAATCGGGATATCTACCCCGAGCATGTTCGGGATGCCCCATGGTAATAATGGGAAGCGGTATTTCTCTCGCCAAAGAGGTCCTTCCTGGAAATTGGGACGACCCGTGATCAGGTTGGTACGTCCGCCTAATGTGCCTTCGCCATGGTGGCGCAATCTCGGGAGTGTTGGAATCTGTTCGAACAAACCACCACTCCACCTTCCACGCTTTGCGTCCCCATTATTCGGATCCTCATTTCCTTTCGTGTTTGACGAGACCCCCTAACAGTATGGATTCTCGACCTATGGTCCGCCTACTGTCCTCGGGCAACGTTCCGGAGAACCGGTTATGTTTGACGGGACCCCCTAACAGTATGGATGCTCGACCTATGGTCTGCCTACTATCCTGGGCCAACGTTCCGGAGAACTGGTCATGTTTGACGGGACCCCCTAACAGTATGGATGCTAGACCTATGGTCTGCCTACTGTCCTGGGCCAACGTTCCGGAAAACTTACCAACGACATTTGAGTTAGGCCCCGTGTTGCGAACATGGTCAGTGGTCATCCCTCATTCATTTTCCCCCCATTCCAGGCCAACGTGATGTGGATGCTGTGTTTCCGCCATGGTTGACAGTTATCCTCCATGGTTGCGCCCCATTGGGTTCCGAATTTGGGCAGCGTGATTCACCCTTCCTCTCCATTCCCATGTGTTCGGATGGATTTCAATTCCCCTGGCATTTCCCCGCTTGTGTGTAATAGCACATTGAGAAGTCGACACATCAATCAGCTGAGGGATCTCCTCAGAAGTCCAGGCCCGATTTTGGACGCCTGAAGCTTGGTCAATGCCCCACAGTTGAACGAAATGATGGTACGGGCATCTTTTGCTTCTTACGTTGGGCACAACCCATAGAAGCCTAGGGATGAGTTGTTATTCGTTTCGAAACTATGGTTGAGCGCATGAAACCAAGGATACAAATGAGTGGATTTGACCACATATTGGATTGAGACGATGAGCAGTACAAGTAGAAAGTTCATGAGATGGAAAAAACAAAGCCCATAGGGATTAGCATGCTGAAGCGATCTTTCCAGCGCTGCTACCCTTTGGTTGGTAGCCTCCAGGACCGCTTCTCGCTCTTTGAAGACTCTCTCCTCATCGGCCACCATGGAGCACAGCTCGCCAGCCCTAGCTTGTGCCTGCGCCCGCTCGGTTTGAAGTACGGTCACCTAGTGACTTGCCTCCACCAGTTGATCCTGCGCATCAGCCAGCTGGGCCGTCAGTTGCTCCACGAGCTCAGAGCATGTTGCGATGAAGGCCTCGTTATCTACCGCCTGCCCTTCGAGGTGACAGACTTCCTGCTCTGCCCTCAGCAGCGCTTGAGCACTCGCCGATCCTTCCCGGCGCTGGGCAATGTCGGTGCGCCGGCTGCTCTCACGTATCTTCTCGGCCATGTAATCATGGACCGTCAGATGAAGACGCTGAGCGTCAGCCCCTCCAGCACACAGGAAGTATAGAAAGGTCTGAAGTGATCCCATCCGCCTCAGCCAATCCAACTGGGGCTGCCTGAGGAAGTGCTGGATACACTTCCACCCTTTGCGCCATGTCATCTGGCTCTCCTCGGCTGCCTCTGAGTCTGAGTCATCAATCTACTCAGGGTCAGCGGGTCGGTATAGGGGGAAGGCCACCAACAGATCGGCAACAGGATCCACCCCAGGGATGTCTTTGTGAGGAATAGAATCCTCAACGTCTGGGCGACCTTCTCTCACCCCAGCAGCAATGACGCCTCCACCAGCTTCCGAACTCGTTTCAGGAACAGCGCCGCTGATGTCCACCACCCCCTGTTCATCAATTGTCGGGGCCGACTCAGTGCAGAAGGCATGTTCCGAGCGAGGTGGTATGTCCACCGCTGGTCCGCTCACGGATGGTCTGGGCTCCGCAGCCTGACATGCCTCCAGTGTTGAGATCACTGCGCGAGGCATACGCTGGTCAGACGGGATATTTTGACACCAAGCACCAGTAGTGAAGCGTGAGACTTACAGGTATCCAGAGTGTCGGTCCCCAGTGTTTCGGCCGCTGTAGGATCTGCCGTAAGGGGAGACCCCTCTGCGCTGGTTAATTCAATGATGGGTGTCGGATCCCCATCATGTCCCACTGGTTCCTCTCCGCCCTCCTCTGGTGGGGACGCCCATCCACCGCTCAACTGCTCCTGAGTAGGATGGGGAAGTGAGTTAGAGGTTGGAAAGTAGAATGTATGAATGAGGGAAATGAATGAAGACAGAGACAAACCTCTAGAATCTTGGTTATGTCGAGATCAGAGTCGGTAATCTCGCCAATCTCTCAGAGACTCCCTTGGTAGGTTGCCCCTTGTGACCCCTCACCTTCGGGCTCCTCTTCTTCGTCTTCTCCCTCGCCTTCGTCCTCTCCGGTTTCCTCATCCCCCTCCGGCTCTTCGTTACTGTCGCCTTATCCCGGCGACATCGCTTCCGGATCATGCTCCTGGCTGAGAATCACTTTCACTAGGAAGGTTGGCTCTGCACGCCGCCCCCGTTGGCGTGCGTATGCATCCATGTCCTTCAGATAAGCATGCTGCCGATAGAAGTTTACTCGGTCGGTAATTCGAACGAGCCCAACCTCTGGCAGTTGGATCCCATTTTTCATTATCTTCTGCCAGATGGATTCGACGCTCAGTGATTGCCGCAGAGTCATCTAGGCTGACCATAGTGCCAGGAGAATTGCATCTTGGCAAGGTTCGAGCAGATATCTTATCTGCTTCCCGGGTAGTTCCCTGGCCGCCTCATGTGACCCCCCTGTGGGTAACGAGGACGTGGCAGCACCATGTGATGTTCCCGCTGTTGAAGTCCCGGCCCGCGCAGGCCTCGCTGCCTGACGCGCCCTTGGTTCCCCCCTTCCGACGGTGTCATGCCTTCTTTCCCGTCGCCCGGTTTCCGCACGAGTAACCTCGAGTTGCCGGACGTGCTTGTGTAATAGACCCTCAGGGTATGCAATGGTCCAGTGTTCGGCGTACTTGGTTGCTAGGCCGACATCGACCCTGGTGGGAGGAAGAGTAACGATATCACCAGAGCCGAAAGTGGTAAACATCAACCACATCTGGCGCAGGACGCATGGATTCTTCTCCTACCAGATAGCCGTGAATACCTTCTTTGGCATTCGTTGGAATGCACCCAAACTGCCTGGCGAATCGGGATGGCACGTAAGGCTCACAGATCACCTTCCCGTCGATCCGAGCCACGAGCACCCCGCCCCGAATGCTCTGGAAGTATTCCTACTGTTCCAGAGAGCCTCGCCTGTTGTCCACTAGTTGGCCGACTGGGGTGGGGAACAGGCTGAAGTTGAAGTTGGCGTGGTTGCCAATGCGGATCCTCACGCCCTCCTCATTGAGCGTCAATGGCTCCACCCCTGTGATGTTTAGAAAGGATGGTCGCAAGCCATTTCTCGGAGGACGGACGGCGTTTGGGAAAGTATATCCGCCGAGATGAGCCGCCACCCAGCCATGGAAGATCTGGAAGGGACCACAGACTCTCAGAGGCGACCCCCCTCATGAGATGCGCCCCAGGATGGTATATAGATTGGCCAGCATGGGGACGCCCAAGTTGAACCGTTTGTTGGCAGCCATGGAGCCCGCCATCACCAAAGTCGCTGGACGGACGCCCATCCTCACGTCCCGCACTGGCAGGAGCCACCCACTCAGGAAGGTGACAAGGAACCCGACATACCGGACGTTCGGGTCCTGGGCCTCAATGATGTGGTATCCCCATGATTGGTATTGCCCCACCTCCAAGGTCTTCCAGTATGACCCGTCCTCGCTCCTCTAAGTCGCGGTTGGGCACCGTTTTTCCCGTCCCGGCATCGTGACGGCGGGATCCCTCTCAAGGAACAGGCTGAACCAGCCCTTGTAGGCAATGTCCTTCAGGAATTCCTTGACCCCCAGCCTCTCCTTGGCCAGCTGCAGCAGGTTCCACGTCAGCATAGGTGTTCGAGACCTGTCTCCCCAGGTGTTCTTTGGAGGAACGAACTCGTCGTATTGGTAACCCTCCAGTGGGATACCTCTGATGCAATGAACGTCCTAGAGACTGATGCCGACTTCCCCATGATGAAGGTGGAACATGTTGGTGTCAGGAGACCACCGGGTGAATAGCTCCGGTCCGAGTTCAGGCTGGCGGTGGAAATGGAACTGCGATGTCCATACCGCCTCGAACAGGCCGATATACCGCAGTTCGTCCCCGAACTGGTTGCAGGTATGGCGAACCCAGAATGCCCAGGCCCATTCGCTGGGGAAGTTACCCCCGGACCGCAGGTCCCAATCCTTCAGCCAGCCCTTCGTGTCATCTGTGATGCTTTGACGGAACATGCTCACGTAGAGGGCCGGAGAATCCTTTGCCACAGGCTCGTCCCCGATAATGGTTCTAGTCCTCGGGTTCAGGACATAAACGTCCATATGTCTAGTTTCCCTGGAAGGATGGCCATTTTTGGTGATGTTGTAGAGAGGAAGTTCGTCCTCCTGAGTCACCCAAGACCGCGGAGTGTCTACTTCGAAGCCCGGAAGGGGAACCTCCTCCAGGATGCCAAAATTCCAGAGTGGGAGGTTGTCCGACAAAGGATATGCCTTATGGGTCGGAGTCAGCAGGTTGAACAAGGTCAGATTGTTGGAGACAATCACCTTGGCGCCGTAAACCTCCTCGTTTGCCACCATTTCTGTCCTACGGGCAGCGGCTTCCCCCTCATCAACTCGGTTTGCAGCCATCTCGAATTTTTCAGGAGTTGGGCGAAATCAAGATGCAGTGCGCGGAATCGGAGAGTTCGGCGTGAAATCTGGATGAGTTGCGCGAAATCGGGGAGATGAGCATGCAATCGGCACGCGGAGCGCGAAAAAGCCCGAAGAAGCGTGAGATCACAGCCGAATTTCGGATGGAATTCCGCGCTGCCAGTGCGTTATTACGTGCAGCCGCGGAAGCGATTTCACGCACGAGAGCGATAAGCTTATTGCGTGGAAAAAGTGGAAGTACGGATTTGGGACCCGGCGCCCCTTTTTATCGGTGAGGCCAGGGTTCCGCGCCGCACGGAAAGAGGATTCTGCGCGCGTTCGTAGGTTTTGCGCACCCCGTTGGAATTTTGCACGCAACTTGACTAGGAGGCTCAGCACTTTGGCATTTCGGCATTTCCCTTGGAATCCGATCGTTGCAACCTCTCGATGATCCAATTCCAAGGGGGGGGGGGGCATTTGTTGACGTCGAAAAAAGTCCGTAACTCCCGGAGGAAGTTTTGAAATGACGAAGCGAAGTCATATTCAGAATAAGAGGCCCGATCCAGAGGCCCGGGATGTGGTGCGCGAAATAAACAAGGTTTCACGCGAAAAATTGTTCTGCGCGCGTAGAATCATTGGGTTTCGTGGAATTGAGCCGATGAGGCACGCAATCTTTGCACGCCCCGGTTCCGCGCGGCGAGTTTTTGCACGCCGGCTACGCTCGGCGCGAAGAATTTCGCGCGCCGCCTGGATTCCGTGCCGGAGGTCGCCTATAAATAAAAGGTGACCCCGAATGGTTTGTGGGTTGAGGAATCCGAAGCGACTCTCGTGCGTACAATTCGGCTCCCCCCGCGCATAAGATGCCTTCCAGGTAAAACCCTCATTTCGCGCAACCTTGCCCCAGAGTTCGCCTTTGCGCGTAACTCCACCGGCTTCAGTGAATTTCCCCCCTCCCCAGTGTTCCATCCTTGCGCGCAATGCGTGTCTCGTGCGCGCAATAGGTTGCAGTGTGTGCAAAACCCTGCGCGTATTTTCCTCTTCGCACGCAATTCCATTTTCCCAATTGTGCGCCGTCCCGGAGTTTTGCACGCAAACCTTCCCTTTTGCGCGCAAAGCCCAGGACTCCTCACCTTGACGCCCCTTGGCTGCCCCCTGCACCGGCACTAGATGTCTCCCCTACTGGGCGTGCGCGCCATGCGTTGTTTTCCCGTACGGCCTCCCAGGATCGTGCGAAGTAACCTCAAGGTCCCTTGGGCCGTGTTTCCCGTTGCGTTGCTTTGCCTTATGCTTCTTCTCATAGGAACGCTAACGGATATTGCTTCTTCGCATAGCCACGCTAACGTGGACCCCCCGATGGTTTTCCCTACGGCCCCCCTTCACTATGGACTTGCCAATGCCTTTCCTTCCACAAGGGGTAGAGGGCGTTGGGCATGTAAGCCCTAGGGGTGTGGAGCGAACCCACCTCATCCAAGCTGCAGGATGTTAAACTACTAAGCACCTCGTCCTTAACACAAGATGTTAAACTGTGTTTCGACCCCGTGCTTCGCACGCAGGGTCCCCCCAGCTCGGACATTTTTTACGCCCACTCGTCTCCACAGGAATGGAATCTTCCTCACATGGAATGAGATCCTCCTTGTCGGAGCGGCGTTTGTCCGCGGGGGAAGGGCCACTAACCACGCGTAAGCCCCTGTTTCCTCTTTGGGCTTCTCAACGCGTAAGCCCCATTCCACTTCTCACGGACGCACCCTTCGCGACGTGATCGTCTGGTCCCTGTTGCCTCTTGTTTCCCACACCGATCATGACTCACGTGGGCTTAGAGTGCGCATCGACCATGACATCCTCTTATGGGCCGCCCCAGAGCGTAAGCCCCATCCCAGCGAACTACGTGGACTTTGATCCGTGCTAACCCACGGTACGTAGGAAGCCTCCACGAGGTTCAAGCCCACCACCCGGTCATCCCGACCTCTCCATGTCGGTTCCCCGACCACCTTGGGCTGCCTCAGAGAGTAAGCCCCAAATATTCCGTCCTGCATGACGTTAAACTATATCCCGTCCCGCAAAACGTTAAACTGTATTCCGTCCCGCATGACGTTAAACTGTATCCCGTCCCGCATTACGTTAAACTGTATTCTGTCTCGCATGACGTTAAACTGTATCGCGTCCCGCATGACGTTAAAATGTATTCCGTCCCACATGACGTTAAACTGTATTGCGTCCTGCATGATGTTAAACTGTATTCCATCCCGCATGACGTTAAACTGTATCGCGTCTCGCATGACGTTAAACTGTATTCCATCCCGCATGACGTTAAACTGAATCCCCCCTCTTGGGCCGTATCAGAACGTAAGCCCCATGTCTCACTCCACCATCCGTCCTGATCCTTACCCGGGCCGCCACATCCCGATGAGATCCTGCCACCCCATCCCACTCCATGATATATGGGAAGCCGCCCACGTGCTGGCCCCAACATCGGTGTTCCCCACTAGGGATCCTTCAACCTGATCTGTCTCCACAAGACGTTAAACTCGCAACATACCCCGTGTTAAACATGGGAAGCTGAGGAAAACCTCAGATGGTGCACATTCCCCACGTTCGATGTGGGATGCCTCGGGCTTCCGCGCCCTCGAGAAGCCCTGTGATGAGGGACCAAAGACAGACATGCCGACGACGCCCCAACGTGACCCTTCTCCTCATCGCAGGTTGCTGCCCCGACAAGACCCCTTGGAGCGTCTTGACGGAAGCAATGTAATTAACTGGTGTCCATGTAGATATGGCACCAGGAATGAGCTTCAC
This sequence comes from Viscum album, assembly GCA_963277665.1. NCBI lineage: Eukaryota > Viridiplantae > Streptophyta > Magnoliopsida > Santalales > Viscaceae > Viscum > Viscum album. The sequence continues at coordinate 1,116,167,854 of OY728129.1, forward strand.
GAACCCGTCTTAAATATATGAGGGAGAACCGGACTAGGTAATGAGCTCCGAGGAGGAATCCACGGAAGGAAGAACCAACATCCCATCATCCCGGTTTCGATCAAGGAGCAGACGTACCTGAATAAGAAACGGATGTCGCCCGCCTTTGGAAAGCGGGAATGCGGGGCAACAAGCAGCGCATCCTCCCCACGGACGGATGCGCGTTCCCCGGTGAAAGAGTCGGAAACAGATACGGATTTTGGGGGGTGTCAATTAGATAAGAAAAATAACCTCAGGAACTTTTCAATTCATAAGAAAATCCATAATTTATTTCTATAGTAAGAAACAACACCATGTTTCCCTGTCAACCACTGAGGAAAAATATGTATTTGTTGGAAGTTGTTTTAAACATGTTTTTTGGATGAAAAGAAATCTACTAGACATTAGACTAAAAATTAATAGTATACATATTTTATTTTCAAATACTTGTTCTATTAATATTTATAAAAATCATATATGTCATTCTAGGGCTAAGAACATTGATATAAGGCATCATTTTCTTAGAGAAAATTTTATTTAAAAGGATACATCTTTCAAATTAGTTAATACTGAATATCAATTGTAAGATATTTTTACTAGAAAACTTCTTAGTGCTAGATTTGATTTAATAAAGGTGGTGTTAGGATTATTTGAATTTAAGTGATTTTATATTTATTTATGGTCACTCTATTTTTATTATATTTTAATTAATATATTTTACTTATGTCTTATTCGATATAATTTTACTTATTCGAATTTTATTTATTTGATTTAATTATAATATATTTTGAAAATAATATTATTTATTTATATCTTATTTTTTCATTTTAAATTAAAAAAATTAATGTGTTCATCCCCAATCGGCATGAGAAAAACTATTGGCTTTCCCCCACTCTCTTTCTCTACTCATCCACATCATTTAGACAAAACAGATTACATCCCTCTTTCATTTTCCATCTACCAGAATCTCTTATCCTTCAACCCCTTCTATTTTGAAACCATAAAAAATGGAAAACTCATGAAGACCTATTTGTACTTAGTTGGAAACAATATGTATGCTTCGAGGGATTCCCAAATTTTTTTTCACGGAATAGTAATCGATTTTGGATGTCGATATTCTAATCATTTTTTTTGCTTATGTACGTTATTAATTTTCAATATCTGATTTAATATTTTGAATAAGATAATATTCCAATAGTCTATTATATATAATTTTATGAATTTTATAATAATTCTTCATTCAGTTTTGGCTTTAAAGAAAACAAAATTACCTCTATGATATATCATAATGATTTTTTATCCTATGTGGAAATGGATGAGATGTTAAGATGTCCTTGTGAGGGGGAGTTTCAGTTTGATATATGAAAAATTATTAATAGAAGACATGCATTAGAAGACATTATGTTTTCTTGGTTTGGGATAAGAAGTGTCAAGAATGTGTTTACAAATGAACATTCTTCTGGACGCTATATGACGATGAAGTTTATTCAATCAAGGATTTTTTTACTAGGACCACTGATCTAGAGAAGGTCCCCTATACATACATATATATCATGCTTCTATTTCTAAATCATATTATGATTAATTTTCCTTGATTTAATATAAGAAATATAAATCACTACTGCCTCCCTCATACCAATAAGGGATATTATCCCTGTTATAGGATTCATTTTATCTTTCTTCAATGGAATGAAATGCCATCATTTTTTTTCAACTGGTTGTCATCATAATAACATAATGAATGTAATAATTTTAAAGAAGCTTGGTTTTGTTTGGAGAAACTCATGCAATATTTTTCTGCCAGTAAGAGTGGAACAACAACAAAAGTTGTTAGTTGATGCTCAAGGGGATCAAAGGTTAATCAATTCAGTTGTTTCAATACTTCTGATACCTAAAGAAGATGAAGGAACATATTTTCTAGAAGCATCTTTTGTTAGAAAAAGAAGAATATTTTTTTTTGTTAATATCCTAGATGTTGTGGTTTAAACTGGTGGTGGTGTGGATGCCAATACAATTGGTGAGAAAAGAGACATTGGTCATGTGTCTCATGTGGTTGAGAAAAATGGGAAGTCAGCCCAATGTTAAGAACATCAATGGGACAAAATCCCTAATCCTAGAAAATAGATTGTTCCTGATCATAGAGGTTTGGGAGTATCTGATTTCCACAACAGACCAGAAAGGGCTGTTGATCCATGACATTCTATAGTTGTATTTGATCAAGAAGAAGATAATTCTATTGAATATTTGGATTCTTAATTTAATAATATTGTTATAAACATACTACTGTTAGAGGCATAGGATTCATTTTTATGAGAACTGTTGGAGGCTAAGAAGAAAATTTTTTAAGAGTACAAAGTTACTTTAGTACACTGACCACAGTATGATGCTCAAATGCTTCATTTTCCTTAATATAACGAAAATATTATTTTATTTGGAGATCTTATTGAGCTTATGGAAAATATATGAGGAGAATTTATTGCATTAAAATATGATTCGGTCAAGAATAAATTTTTTTATGAGTTTATGGTAATGATTAATAGAGAGTTTTAGTCTCTCAAAGAATGTTACAGAGCATCTACCTATTCTCAACAAACACCACAAAATATGATCAAGATATTTGATGAAATTACTTATATTTTGGCTGAATGTAATGAGAGGATACACACTCTTCATTATGATAGCATTCATTTGAATGTGTTATTGGATAATCAGAGGCATCAGGTGATCCAGATTACTTCAAATGATTCAAGGTCAGTACCAGTGATTAATCAAGTCAAGGACAAGCATACTTCTTTCATCCATTCAAAATAAGATATTAAGGAATTTGAAAATAAAAATTCCATTGAGATATTTAAGTGTAGGAATGATTCCACTAAGTTGATTCATCATTTTAAAGAAGTGTTCAACAACCATTTACAAAGCCTTCTCTTGAATTTTATTGATCATTGTAGTTTTTTTATTCCATTACTCATCCATAAGAACCCTTTGTTTCTGCTAAAACTGAACTCTAAAACCATTCATTTGGAAGACCCATATTTATTTAAAATTTTAATATAAAAATTTATTTTCTATTTAAATTAACTTCAGTTTCACCGTATAGAGATTTATTTACCTTTATTTCAGCTCAATTCTTCAACAACAATCTTATATTTTTTTTCATTTGACCATATTACTAACTATTCATTTTTATTTATGTTGTATATTAACTTTGTGGAGATAGAGAGAATATTTTAAAACCACAAAATTTTATTTTTAAATTTTCATTATCAAAATAATTTTGTGAAATTGAAATTTTGATAAATTTTTTATATCTGGTTTTCTATTTTACAAATACTATATTTTCTCTATTTTTATATGGATAATTTTATATGTTTTGTGATTATAAAAATGGGGTAGATCATGGGGCATGTATTATATCAACAATACTATATGATTTATTATTATTTTGATGCTCACAAATTCCCTTGTTTGTTTTTAAATTATGTTTTGTTACGTGAGATTTACTGGAATTTATATTTTGTTTTAATGTTTTTATCATTACGGAATGATCTAGAAACACTATTTTCAACCCAAAGTTATGCTAGAAATGGTAAAATTTATATATGGTATCAACCCTACACTATACAAAACAGTTTTTATTTGTGACAACATCCCTACAAGAAGAAATCAGTAAATTTATGGATCTGCAACCTAATGTTGGAGTCTGTATTCACCATTTATACCCTACATTCGATAAATTTGAATGTCTGGTTCTTTAATGCTATATTAGTGATTTTATATTATTGAGGATAAATATATGGTTCATCATCCCTATGATACTTTGTTCCCTACATTATGTAAATATGAACGTATGGATAAATAATCTTACGTTTGTAGGAACCCTATGCTACATAAATTAACACGATGGTGTGTTCTCAAAAGCGAGGTTCATCAAGCCACATTTTCAATATGAGTTTGCTGAAATAGTTGAGTTAGATTTATATAGTGATTAATGTATCATTTTTCGTACTTCAAATGAACCTTGTCAATTGGAGAAAATCATTCATATTTCTATGGAAAGTTACTACTCACTTGGTTAATTGAAATTTGACTTTTTGCGATCAGGTGGGATATTCATTCAGATCGTTATTAATGAAAATATATATCATATTTTCTATATATTTCTTCAGAATAGCTCCAAAATAATATATATCTCTCTATTTGATATATGAATGAATTATTTAACAACATTTATAGTGCTGAAAAGAACAAAAAACTAAGAAAGAGGACCTCACATTGAAGTCATACATGTTGTTCATCATTCAGCTATAAGATCACTAATTATATTTGTTGTTATTATTATTTTAATAACGTTCTTCTATAAGGATAAAATAAAACTATTTAAATTTTTAATATATTATTTTCCAAAGAAGAAGACATATCATCTGTTAGTTGAGTGATGCTGCAACTATGAAGATCATCCAAAACCACTTAAATCAATCTTTTTTGATTAATGGTATTTCTAAATTCCTTCACTCAGATGTGGTAGTGTTTCAAATTATTATTCTATTATATGAATAATTGGTTCTATATTTTTGAACCAAAAGACTTTTGTAACTAGTCTTGTAAATACGTCAACTGCCTGCACTTAGTTGTGGAAATTTAGTATTAGGATATGAGGACCAGACTAGTGAAATTAACCAAGTTTGTAGAGAGAGTATTTGGTGGAGTGAACTAGGGGATATTTGTCTCTAAAACCACTATAAAAGTAAGTGCACTTTATTTCGGTTTATCCACTTCATATTTCAATAATTGAAGGAAAAACAATTATAATCCAAATAAAATACAGTATGTGTCTAACGTAAGAATTATAAATGATTTATAGAAGACATAATTTACCCCTCTCCCTCCAGTGTGTTACTTTGTATATTTTGACCTAATATATAGAATCAATATTATGATTGAATATGACAGAAATCCCAAGTTATACATGAATTACAAGTTCATTGGGTACCTATCCTCTGAATGCAACAATGATAAAAACTGCATGTTTTGTATAGTGAAAGGGCATGATAAATCTAACTATAGATGAATGAAAAGAAATGATAAACTCTTACCCCATGAATGAATTGGTATTATGGATCCTAGAACATCTTACTCTTGTTGGGATTACATTTCTAATGCTTAAAAGTTGGTGATCACATATTTGGAGCGAGACTGTGGGAACTCTAAAGAGATCCCATAACCCTCTGATGGATTGAATGAATTAGGAAATAATAAGGGTCCATCACTGATATTATTGATGTTGGGATGTTGTGAATGACTTCAAGGCCCAATATGATGATAATCAATTTAGTTCAATGGGACTTGAGTGTAACCCTCTTATGTGAACTTAATTTTTTTCCTACCATGATTGATGGAATGGACTTTATAAATTATGGAACTTTCTTGAATGATCCATAAGTTTCTAAAAAATGGTAACCCAACAAGAAGATCAAAAAATGATGATCATTTTTGAGAAAAATGTTCCAAGAGAACATGTGGGAGGCCCCATGATTTTTATAGAGGAAAAAACCATAATATTATGTGGGATCTACTGGAATTGTGATCACAACATCCAGTGCTATATGAACTTGTCACCCAAAAACCAACAATGAGGGAATTATAGTGTTCAAAAAGAGATTAACCCAACATGAAGATCCAAACAATGATCAGCATTCATAAGAAAACTAATATTAGGAAACATGAAAAGTGCCCCAGGAGAATGAAAGATGAAGGGAACTGAGAAAATTATGTGGGACCTACTATAGTGAACATAACATTCAATGATGTGAATTTTTAGAAGTTCTGATTGATTAGAAATTCTTATTATAAGTAGAATGGAAATATGGAGGTTCCACATACACATTAGGATAAGAAAACTAATCTGGGAGGATTGTTTTCACTTGTTCCCCTATCTATGTTTTCCAAAATATAGGTATCTATGGGAGATCAATTGATCATATTCAATTCAATAACATTCTCACTCCTTTGAGTGGGATTTTTTGGGCTGCCGAGGTTGAGGAAGTATAAACCCAGAGAAGACTAGATTTAAGGACGGAAGTAATTATAAATACTAGAAAATTGAAATCCAAAATGACATTGACAAAGTTGAGATAATTGAGAAAAAATAATATAAGGAACTCTAATAGAAGCGGTAAAAAACATAGAGGAAACAAATAGAAATTCCATTTGAATGTGGCCTATCAAGGGGGACCAATGACAAGGAAAAAATCCTAAAACTAATGACATTTTCTACTAAAATTGTCAATTGATTGAGAACCCCATAACATCCAAATACTTTGGAAATTTCATTATGTCAAATAAACCTATGATTGTTGAATTAGGTGAACCAAAAATAGTGTTTTGAAGCAGGAATGTTTTTAAATGGGAATCAAATGGATACAGTTTTGATTCATAGAATATGCATGATATCAACATTGACCACCTATGGGTTTTCAAAAATGAGAGCCTTTATATTTCTTCATGTAATAAGTTATCATAGCGTATCTCTGTTTCTTTTAATAATCATGGTTGTGATACATTTATCAATTTTGGGTATTCTTATACATTGTACATCATGAGAAGAGAACTATAGAAGGATATTGTTAATTTATATGAGAAGATGAATAAAAAATGGGTGATTATGGGGATTTCAGCACTATGTTGAAACCCGAGGGAAGAACTAAATCCAAGTTCAGTAGGTTATAATCTATTGAATTCTCCTCTTAAATTGATAAGTACAATCTTGCTGATGTACCATATTTTGAGCTGAAATCACGTGGAATAGGTAGACATTGCACAGATAAAAATATTTTAAAATTAACAGCTGATTTTTTCAAATGAATGACAGATGTGAATTTTATAGAGTCTTAGGGTTCAATATCAACAAATATAATTCACATCATAATCCCATTGTTGTTTATATCTCCACTTTGGTAAGGTCGGACCATCTTCCTTTTCACTTCCAAAATGGATGGGTTGTTCATCCTACATCTAGGGATACCATCATGGAATCTTGGAAACATAAACCTATTTGAAACCCATTATAGTTATTTTCTAGAAAACCAAATCACACTATATAACTACATATAGATTAAAGACAAAAACATTTCTCTAATATATATTAGGATATCATGATAGGCGAGGATAAACTTTCATGAATCCAATACACGAATCGACAACAAAACACTCCCTCCATTTATGAAATTCATGCATAATACCATATGAAAGAACTATTAGATTTCAAATAAAGGTTAGAAAAAACATTTAAATGTAAATGGATAATGGGTGGAGATAAAAACTAAAAATTATTCAACGAACAACATATGGGAGAAATATTTAATCCATGTAATAAAGGTATATGAGATAATGGATGAATGTACACTCTAAAGTGGTGATTTAAAAGGGAGAGGTGGACTACATTAATGGTTTTTATGCTGATGATAGCCTGGATAATATATCCATTATAATCAATAAAATTTATCATTATATTGAGATTCATCAAAACCAATCCCTCATCATAGACCCTATTAAAGGATAATTCAAATAAGATATCTTTTACCTAAATATTTAATATACTTCTAGACTATATTTGTTAAACAAAAAATTCATCATTCTTATATGGGGAATTCAAAAAGATGACCTAAAAATGATGTTATGGAATTCTACCCACATGCTTCAATTCCCTATGAGATCAATTCAAATATCATTTCCTTGATTACCAAAAATAGATTACAATTGACATTAAGTATTATTTAACAGTGTATCTTCATTGAATGTTTTCAGAAATATTATCATGACCAATATTCTAGGATAATTAAAAATCATGTTATCCAAAATTAGATAGGGGTTTTCCTTAGAAGAAGAATACATAATTGATTATCTAAATACAAATCAAGTGTTAACAAAATGAAAATAATAACAAATTTAGGGAATTTCAAACTAATGATTTATATTTTCAAGGATTTTGATATAGTAAAATGGATCTCTCTATTCTACATACTAAGGAGATATGTTTTCCAGTGATTTAATTAGTCTAATTAACAATATAATCAAATATTAAATGTTGTATATCATTATTAACCGATCCCTCATAAGATTATTTCAGTTCACAAGGGGTCATTGAAAAGGGGACCCACTTTAAGGACTCATATTTCCATTGATAAAGATTATATATGTATATTTATTAGTGATACTTTACAATTTGTTTTCTATAATAAAATCAAAGTAGGAAATATTAGTTTCACTCCATCAAAACTTATGTATGTTGAGGAAATTATTCTTTTGGGAAAATATTGAAGTGGAACTATATCTATTATCAAATACAACTTTTGATACTATGATGATGTGATTGGATAGGAAATTATTTGGTGAAAATTATCTAATATCTTTGGTGATTAAATATCAATTTAAACAAATAAGGTCACAAATAACCTAGAGTGAAGAGGGGAACACTTTCCTTCAAATGCCTTAAAGTCACCTTATTTTGTGGAAGGTGAAGATCTAGTATCTCAAGATAATATACTATTTCATCATCAATAAATTGGAAAAATGGAAAGGGAATCCCATGTCCCAAGTGGGAAGGGTATGCCTTATTGACTCGATTATCATGGAAAAATTTGTTTACAGATTTTCTCTTTACAGTTTCCCATGAAACATTATTAAGGAACTAAAAAGCATAATAAGAAACTTTATATGCATAGGTTTTGTAAATAAAAGGATTCTTGTTACTATTTCTTGAAAAGAATGCGTCAAAACAATACGATGGGGCCATGGTGCAGAGGATATTATGATCTTCAATGATAATCTCAATCATAATTTAAAATGTAAAGTTATAACCTCTAATGAAAATTCATGTGATTTTCTATCAAGAAGGATTAAAATGAGATTATTGGATGGGTACCCACATTATCTTGTATCATAGGTTTTTACCTCAATTGAAATTTAATTTAATAGAATAATACATAATACAAATTATATTGTTAGTAGGAATTATAATCTCAATTGATGGGAAACCTTCTGGTTGGATAGGCAAGTCAATGATATAACGAATTTTCACTTAGGAAGGCATCAATTGAACATCTTTTATCTAATGATAAATTATAATAGCCTATATCTTCTTCCATTACAAGCTATGATATAGATTACAATATAAATTTTCATGGAAGGTGACACCCAGATATGGAATTCTTGAAGAAATAGGGAATTTAGTGCAAAATAATATTACAACATTGAATATGAGGGAACTATAATGATACCATCTTGGCTTTTTAAATTCAAGGTATGATTTATAAAACCCTAAAAATATATAATTCTCTAGAGAATTTGAAAAAATAGGTTACTTACAGATGAAAAACTCAACAGGACCAGACAAAACATGGGTTAATATTTTCACCTATGATTGAGGGTTGAATAAAACATAAATAAAATATTTGTGTGCTGTGAACTTTCCCAAAAACTTTGTAATTATATAGGAAACCTTTTTGGTATGAACCTAAAAATTATAAGATCAATTTCTTAGATGTTGATTTTCATCATCAATTATAGGAAATTCACTAAAGTATATCATCTCCTTTTCCAAAAAGTAGTTTCAAATATTTAATATATTTGGAGTGCCTAAAATTCAACAATTTTGGAGGACCAAAAACTATATTTCCATGATTAAATTCCTGAAATACATAATGTGGTCTACGATACCTCCAAAGTACAAATGGGAGTGCTGGATAATAACATAAGTTACTAGAACATCCTTAGAAGGGTGAGAATTACATGTAGACCAAGGAATCCCCCTATTCTCAAATATATCTACTGGTTCCCCCTAATCTCACCTTGGATAATGGTTAATGTTGATGGGGAATGCTATGGAATTTTAGTCCCTCTGGTTTGATGGGTATATTCTAAAATTATTATGCCTTTTTTAAAGGATTTTTTCATCATTATATTGGAATTGGTACTACATATGATGCTAAATTATGGGAAATTATTTATGATGTTAAGAATTATTTCTAGCACAGCTGGACATCCCTATGGATTGATTCTAACTCGAATGAGGATATTAAATATATTAATATGGGAATAAGGAAATTTCTTTCATAAGTCCCCACCGATCTTATTGACTGAATTAGAAATACCAATTGACTACATCTGATAGTTTCACATTTTTATAGAGAATCCAATCAAGCAGTGGATGCTTTGTCAAATTGGGTGATCATAGGGATGAGCATGTTGTGGTATTTTAGGGCCCTTGAGTATTGTGCATTGATGGTGGTAGAAAACAAGCATGAAGTTTCTCACTCTCATCTTTGTAAATACCCATGTAACGCTTGATGTTGTTCCCTACAATTATTAATAAGTTTTTAGGAGTGACTTTTTCTAGATCCTATATGTTCTGGTAAATAATTTTAAATTTCTTATGTAAATAAATATTATTAATTTTTTTAAAATATAAATTATAATATATTTAATTATGTATATTTATATTAAAATATGAAAATAAAAATAAATATATATTAACATAGTTGTGGTGTCGTGAGGTGAATCATGTTTGATATGTCCTAAAAAGATCACGGTGTGGAAGATGAAAAAATGGTGAAAAAATGGGGAGTAAGATTATTTATATAAACATGAAAAATTAAATATAAATATATAATAATATAAATGTATATACTCATACATAAAAATATTTAAACACATGAATATATCAGTATATATTTGGAAAATTCATTTGGGTGAGTGGTAAGTGTGTTTCCCCAAACATGGTGGGAAAAGCGGTTTCCATAGGGTTTGAATCTCATCTCTCCCAATTCCTGGTGTAGTGGGGATTTTGTGATGGGTTCGTACTGGTTGAAGTGTGGTGGTGGTTCTCATTGTCTAGATTTGTTATTTTCCAAAACCAAAATTATTTAAAAATTATATCTCCATTATTCACGCTAAAAATAAAAATGCGTTTTAGTGCAGATAAAATCCAATTTTACAAATTTTAAAACCCAGATCTATTATAGTGATACAAAAACACTCACATTTCAGGAATTTTAAAAAATTATAGTATTATAAATCAAGATATAATCTTATGTCATTATTGTAAAATGATATGTTTTTACTAAATATTAATTCAATAAATAATAAATTATTTTTAAAAGATATTTTATAATTAAATAATATGACGAAACCTTTTTTAATTATTTTATAATATATGTTATCAATAATAAATAATATTTATTTATTTATTTTTGGTTAAAAATTTATTGTTATTAATATGAATTAATAATGTATTTAACTATTAGTTTTTTAATATGTTCGAGGCAACACACACTTTTTTTATTATGGAAGGAACCTATCATTTTAGTATCATTAAGATGTTATATTTAACATGATCTAATGTCCTAGTGGCTCAAAGGACCAATAAAATTTGATGGATTAAAGGCCCTCTAGCGCAAATGTCCATTATTAGTAGATTGTAGTGAATAATTAATATAAATAAATATATTTAATTGTATGAAAAATTGTTTATATTAATAATTTATAAACAAAATAATTTTTTGTAATGTGATGTGTTGTCATCTCCCACAAGTGTGAACAAGGATTATAAACTTATTTAATTTTAACATATGATTTAAAATTTAATGTATTTTGAAAGTATGAGGTGGATTTGAAACCAATAATCATACTTTTTTGGTACCCTAGAAACAATCATACTCTATGAGTTGAAGACGACCTCCAATCATTATTCAAACAATAGTGACAACCTTTCATCTTCAACCTTCCACCAGTAGTGTGATAGTAATAATAAATAAAATAAAATAAAATACAATATTATAATTATACAGAAACATTATAATTCAAAATTAATATATAGTATTTGTTACTATTGATATTAATATGTGAAAATTTAAATAAATTAGAATATTAAAATTAAGATACATGAAGATATTAATTATTAAAATTACAGAATCATACAAAACTAGGATAAGTTATAATTAATAATAAGTTAAATTATATATATTAAAAACAATATTAATTGGTAAATGAAATTATATATTTTAAATTAATATAAAATATTATTTAAAAACATTTATTATCTATAATATATATTTAAACAATATAAATTGTTAATAACTAAACTTATATATATATAATAGTTTAACTTATATATCATTAATAATTAATAACTAATCTAATATATTATTAATAATTAATAATAATTCTAATATATTTTAAAATAACCATATAGATATATTATTAAAAAATTATTATCTATAATATTTTAAAACAACTAATATAATATAATTTTATATAAATAAACATATATATTAAAATAAATTAATTATTAACTAATATATATATAAATAATATGGAATGGTAATTAAAAACATTTAAAAGGAATTTTACTTAAAATTAATGGTGGTGTTATATTATATTTGAATCAGATTGTCTCTCTCTAATTTCCTTGATCAACTGCTCATTCAGTTGTCTTTATGCCCTTGGGGATCCTTTTGGATGAGATTTTATGTGCATCTTCATGCTTCTATAATTGTTGTTTTTCTTTTGAGAAAATAGAAAGATATATTATTTCTCATTATATTGAAAAATATAAGATTCTTTCTAATATATCAGTTTGGATCATGTTTGTTCCCCGTGTGGTTATGTTTTCTGTATCTCAAGATGTGATTTACTAATGATTAATTATAATTCATGATTCATAAATTATTATAGTCTATTAAAACCTATGCTAAAAATATTTTTAAATCAATAAATAAATCTTATGGTTTATACCTAAAATAAAAAATAAAAAATATATTCTAATTACTAATCATCATTATAATAAATTTCACAATTACTAACAATTATTACCAATCTCTTCCTAAATTATTGGGAAAAATATCAATCATTGATATTTTTCAATATCGGTCATATTTTTCATGATATTAATATTATTGTGTTAATAAATTTAAACAATATTATTAAAATTCATCACTTATAATTACATATATACATTAAAAAAATCATTTCAGGTGAATTAAAATAAATCATCGCTAAAACAATTCTAGATATTAAATATGGGTAATTCTAGAAAATATATAAAATATTTGTAAAATTATTTTAATATATATTATGTTATATCATGTTTATTATTCTTATATCAAAATGTGGAAAGGTTAAAGTACTAAAAATAATATTTATGGAATCACGCAACTCAAGGAGATATCTTATTGATTGAGAAGTATCAATAACTCCTAATAGTGGTATCAAATCCCTAATTATAAAAAATCTTCTGAAAAATGCACACAATGTAACACAAATAATTCTTAATGTGTGAGATAGATAATTATGAGTTATCCCAAATAAAAATATGAAATTCTCAAGATTTAAATCATATTTTTGATGGAATCCCATATTCCTTTGAGTAGGGTTTAGGAACTACTAAAATTAATGACTTTGTATTTGTTAGAAATTGATTTATTCAGTGTAAAAAAAGTACTCTTATTTTGAGTGCATTTAAAATTATTCATCTTTAATCATCCAAAAAAATCTTATAAATACACCCTTTATAGAACTTAAAATTCAATGATAAATTTGTTCTTTATCAATGACTCATTAGCCCTGATAAACCTCATAAAAAGGTTTTTAAAAATTATTCTTCGGTTAAGGGTGCTAATTTCAATTAACATGACGCACATCCATGAAAATCCCTCCCCAATTTATAAATTAAAATTCCAAGACATATCAACACTTGTCAGAATTTAAATAACCTTCCACCCTAATCTACAATGCACTCTTTTAAGGATTATAACCTATGACCCCATTATAAAAAAAGAAATCCATAACCATTCATAAATTTCACAAGAACCCATCACATAAATACTTAATTACTTCCAAATAGGTGACATTATAACCCCAACTGTCACAAACCGTCCTCAGGGCCCATTCCATGACTACCCCAAGCCTGCCTTCCATAGGCCAGGGGACGACGACTAGCACCATGGCGTAATTCCCGATAAAAAGGGAAGACATTGCCTTTATAAAGTAAACAAACACACAGAGTAAGCAAGAAGGAGTAAACACTAAGTAAAACTGGGTACAATAGTAAGTGTGGAAAAGTAAGTGGGCCAGAATACAAACCCAAACTGAAAGTAAAGTACAACTGGAAAAGGAAATACAACAACTGAAAAGTAAAGCCGCAACGTCGATCCATCCACTGGAAGTCCCACCTGAAGGGTGGGTACAGATAGCCTCCTCAGCTCCTCAGGTCCAGCCGTCCGCTCCGTGAACATCCCGCCCAGTGGTCCACCTCTAGGTACCGACTGCTCTACTAGCCTCTACCACGATCAGCGATATCCGTTGTCTGCATCCAACACAACGTAGTGCGGGCATATCCCGTGCAGGGGTGAGTATAAGCTACTCAGTAGGGACCCCGAGATCCCTGAAGGTCTCCCAAAATCCACAAAGGATAATCCACAAAATAAATATACAATCATGAAGTAAAAAACAACACTACTTAGGTATATGCCCATACATATACCTAAGTCATCAATTCTAGTTCAGCTCCAGCATCCGAGCACATGTTCGATCACGTCCACACAGGATAACATAACACAATCCGCATAGGGAAGCAAGTCAATCTTATCAAAGATAATGATTTGAAAGTCAAGACTCATCTCACATAGGAATAGTTCTTCGTAAGATGATAGAGATAATCAGATGTAGCCACTGATTCATCTAAGCCATCGGACCCACACAAGATCGAATAGGTACTAACCCCTGCAATGACACACACAAGATTGATAAGTACTAACCCCCGCAATGACCCAAACAGGATCTCACCCACACAGGATCGCTATACGCTGGCCCACACAGGACCACTGAGCACTGACCCACACAGGATCGGTAGGCACTGATCCACACAGGATCGCTGAGTGCTGTAGTTGTCGCTGTCGAACCCACAAAGGATTTCTATACAGTCATCATCGTCGTCGTAGTCGCAGCCAACTCTAGGGTTCCCGCACACAACAAGCTCATTTTGGGAGTGTCCGCTCCACGAGCCGAGGGGCTGATACATCAACTGACACGATGTCCGGATTTGATGTATCCCAAAGTTCCATATCGTCAAAAGGAACTCAACATGACAGACGGCGCGCCAATCGGACGCCCGGTCTGAGAGTTATTGGATTTTTCGTTCCAGGGGACCGGTTGGTTTTTAAGTCAAACCAACCAGGCCATACTCCAACTGAGTCCAAACCTCGAGCGGAGTAATCCAAAAGGTCCGTCTCACTAAGAGGAATCCAACAAAGTCGATGGTACATCAATCGGACATCCGAAGCTTAAGTTATAAGCGTTTCCGCTCCGAGGGCCCTGTTGGTTTTGTGTACGAACCAACCCGGCCAAACCGAAAGTTCTCCGAAACCATGAGTGTAATATACCGAAACGACCATCTAGATACAAGGATCGCATTTCAACTGACGGTGCTTCAATCAGAGGTCAGTAGCCCAAGATATGGTCAAAAGACTGAAAGAGGTCTGAAAATGGGGGTTTTGGGCCCGAACCGACCCGGCCCGAGACCCCCTAGGTTGGCCCGAACCGGGCGACCCGACCCGGGTCTAGGTCCGTCCCAATTGGGCGTGGCACAACCCGACTGGTGCGGCCCAGCCCGGCCTACGCGGCCCGGCCTCGCGCGCTCGGGCGGCCGAGCTGAGCGGAACATGGGGGCGAGCTGCCCCCCTGATTGACAACCCCCCCCCCACGTGGGGGACGCTCTCTTTCCATCCGGGGGTTATGAACCCCCGATCTCCCCCTGAAACGGCCGTCTCGGTCCGCTCGGCCGGTTTCTGCCGCCGCGGGACCGTCGCGGTCCCGCCCTCCTGCTCTTGCGGCCGGTAGTTCCGGCCGTCACCCCCGCACCACCGCGGCCATAGGCCGTGGCCTTGTCCAATTGGCACGGCGCGACGACACCGTGGCTTTGTTCGACTTCAACGGCGCGGCGCGACGACGCCGCGCTTCTTCGACCATTCTTCATTATTTCCATGCGGTGCAACAGCACCACGCTGCCTTTGCTCGTGCCACAACAAATTCAAGCATCAAGGGGGGAGGAGAGTCGGCCGTGTTCGTGCGGTCCAACCTTCTCCCGTTATTGCGATAACAGGTGGCCCAATTAGAGAATGAAGAACGATGACGAAAGTATTCATGTATGAAAACAATTAATTCCCCTACCTCAAGCGTTGTTGATTCGTCGTGGGGAAGGGACCTTGCGGAAGATGGCGTCGCGGAAAGAGGATTGTCGGCGTCGCGTCGTCGATCTCCGAGAATGGCGTCTCTCACCTGCTACAGAGAGGGAAGAAGACGGTACGATGAACTCCCCTTCACGGTGAAAGAGTTCTTCGTTGAAGGCTCAGTGTTCTTCGCGTTCTTCGATGAGGAAGAAGATGTTCTTTAAGAGTTAGAGAAAATCCTCTCGAAATCCACCTCACACAAAGAAACTCCAACTTAATGAAATAAGACTTTGTCTTATTTAATTAACACACAAGCCAACTCAAAATTTTAAATTCAAACATTCGAAATTATTTCACTTTACTTGTCAAAATTTATTTAAGTGATAAGTTGGAAAAATTAAATGGGGGGAGGGTGGGTGGGTTTAGGAGTTAGGAATGTGAGGGGTTGGGCTCGTGTGGGGCCCACACTACCTTTATCCTCTCATGGTTGGTTAAAAACTTGTGGGTCCCACCCCCAAATCCCTTAGGATATAACTACCTAGAGAAAAATAAATAAAATTGTGATATAATTTTATTTATTCCTCACCAAAACCACAAGTTTTAACAACTCATCCCGATAAAACGCAACCCCAGTAAAGGTCTTATTAAGCAATTACCGGCGCTGCAGTTCCATCGGTGTCCTCATATTTTGATTCCGAGCACCGGTTTAAAAGTTAGGAAAACCCGCTCGTTCGTTCACTGAACGTACCCGAGCTAATCTTCAGAAAATTATTCTGGGCTCACCGGGACTCAGAATCAGGTGTCGTCAGAAAATGAATTCTTGTAAAATTCCAAAGAAGAGTAAGAAAAAATTTCCATTGAATTTTACGGGTCTTTACATTATTCCCACCTCAGGGCTTTACGTCCCCGTAAAGATATATCATAATCTAGGGAAACAAATGTGGGTACTGTGCAAGAATCTGAGCCTCCGGCTCCCAAGTGCTCTCCTGGAGGTTCCCGTACTACCATCTGATGTGAAATATAGGAATCGACCATCCAAGTAGGACCCACTCCTGTTGATCCTTGATCTCCACCGGGACCTCCACAAAAGTCACCCCATCATCAATGTCCAGCTCTCCATGGTCGATGATATGCGTCGGGTCATGCACGTATCTCCTCAGTTGAGATACGTGGAAGACGTCGTGCACCCGGTGCAACTAAGGAGGTAGAGCCAGGCGATAAGACACCTCACCAATCCTTATGAGGACCTGGAATGGTCTGATGAAGCGCGGAGACAACTTGCCGCTTCGTCCAAATCTCCGTAATCCCCGTCGAGGTGAGACCGGTAAGAAGACGTGGTCACCATCCTCGAACTCTAGTGGCCTCCGCCTCCTGTCAGCATAAGACTTTTTCCGGCTATGATCTGTCCTCATCTGCTCCTGGATGACCTAGACCTTCTATGTCATGGAATGGACCATCTCCGGTCCCACAAGTGCTGACTCTCAGGGTCTGTCCAGCATAGCGGTGATCTGCAAGGTCAGCCGTACACCGCCTCGTATGGTGCCATCCCGATGGTGGAGTGGTAGCTGTTGTTGTACATGAACTCCACCAAGGGTAGGTGATCCTCCCACCTGAGACCAAAGTCGAGGACACATGCACAGAGCATGTCCTCAAGAGTCTGAATGGTCCTCTCCATCTGACCATCTGTCTGAGGGTGAAAGGAGGTGCTCAGACGTAGCTGCGTCCCGAATGCCTCCTGCAACCCCTTCCAAAGATGGGAAGTAAAGAGAGAATCTCGATCGGAGATGATAGATGATGGAACACCATGATGACGTACAATCTCCTGAACATAGAGGCATCCCAAGATCTCCACTGATCCCAGCTCTCTGATGGGTAAGAAGTGGGCTGACTTGGTGAGTCGGTCGACAATCACCCAAATGGAGTAGTGACCTCTGGAAGTACGTGGAAGTCCTTTCACGAAATCCATAGATATCCTGTCCCACTTCCACTCTGGGACCTCCAAGGGCTGTACCAAGCCTGCTGGTACCTAGTGCTCTGCCTTCACCTACTGACAGGTGAGGAATCGAGAAACGAACTATGCTACAACCTTCTTCATACCCAGCCACCAATGTTGTCGTCTGAGGTCCTGGTACATCTTCGCCACTTCTGGATGTACCGCTAATGGGGAAGTGTGGAACTCCCTCAGCACCTCCTACTGTAAAGAAGCTGGTACCATGGTACATCCTCTTAAAAGGAGGACGTGCTCTCCTCCCACAGAGAATCCATCAGGTGCCTGTCCTGAGGATATCTGTGCACGCCGCGTTTCACAATCATCGTCCCCACGCTGTGCCTCTCTGACCCACTGAAGAAGTGGAGGAGTGACTGTGAGTAACTATAGAAAGTCTTGTCCATCACTATCCACGAAGGATATCTACAAAGCAGCTAGCTACTCTGTCGCCTCCCCAAGTAGCTGAATGCCCGACCTCTTGCTGAGAGCATCGACTACTACGTTTCCCTTTCCAGGAGTATAGACTATCTCTAAGTCATAGTCCTGGAGGAACTCGAGCCATTGCCTCTGTCTCAATTTCAGGTCCTTCTGCGAGAAGATGTACCTGAGACTCCGGTGGTCAGAGTAGACTATAAAGCGCTCGCCCATCCGGTAGTGTCGCCACATCTTCAGAGCGAAGAACACTGCTGCTAACTCCAGGTCATGGGTAGCGTAGTTCTGCTCATGCTGCCTCAACTGAAATGATCCACAGACGATCACTGCCTGATCCTACATCAGGACACATCCAAATCCAGTCCCTGATGCATCGCAGTAGACTACGTACCCTACTCCCTCCTCCGGTAGCCTCAAGATAGGTGCGCTGGTCAATCTCTGTCTCAGCTTCTGGAAGCTCTACTGAGATCTGTCTGACCACACGATGGGTTTCCCCTTCTTCTTCAAAGTTGAAAGTTGTGCCAAAATGCTGGAGAAGTCTGGAACAAATCTCCGGTAGTACCCAGCTAGTCCCAAGAAACTCCGCACCTCTGTCACGCTCCTGGGTGGCTCCCAAGCTAGCAATGCCTCGATCTTCGCAGGATCCACCGCAACTCCTGCCTCAGAGATGACATGTCCCAAGAAGTGGACCTCACGTATCCAGAATAGACACATCGAGAGATTACCATAAAGATGGTGCTCTCGGAGTGTGTCCAATACAACCCGCAAGTGGAAGGTGTGCTCCTCCTCAGTCGTCGAGTATATCAATATGTCGTCGATGAACACCACGACAAATAGATCGAGGTAAGGCTGAAGGATCCTGCTCATGAGGCCCATGAACACTGATGGAGCATTGGTTACACCGAATGACATAACCAAGAACTCATAGTGGCTATACCGACATCTGACGGCCGTTTTCTGTATGTCCTCATCCCGAACTCTGAGCTGATGATAGCCTGACCTGAGGTATACATTTGAGAACCACCGTGCTCCCTTGAGTTGATTGAAGAGGTCATCAATCCTCGGTAGAGGATACTTGTTCCTCACAGTCACCTGGTTCAGGCGACGGTAATCGACACACAGTCGCAAGCTCCCGTCCGCCTTCTTGGCGAACAAAATCGGAGAAGCCCAGGGTGAAACACTGGGTCGGATTAATCCCTTGCCCTGCAAGTCCTCCAGCTGTACCCATAGCTCTCGAAGCCCAACGGGAGCCATCCGATATGCTGGGGTGGATATTGGGGTTGTCCCGAGGTACATGTCAATATAAAAGTCTACCTCTCTGCAAAGGTGGTAGTCCTGGAATGTTTTCGGAAAAAACGTCCGCATACTGATCCACCACTGCAGGTAAGCTCAGACTCCGCATGTCAACTACTCATAGGATGAGGCTAGCCAACTAATGAGTGATGGGCTGTCCTCTCCTCTGTGTGAGTCCATCCTGTGCTTCAAAGGCTCCCTTCTCGCCGGTGAATGTGAACCTGCTCCCATCGGTGTGAACACATCACACCTTGCGCCTAATGCAGTCGATCTGAGCATGGACTGTAGATAACCAATCCATGCCCAAGATGACGTCGTAAGACCTCGACGCCGCTATAATAAGATCCCAGATGAAGCTCTCTCCTCCTAGATTAAGCTCACACTGCCATCACTAGTGCGTAATCGTCGAGTCTTCTCTCGTAGGAGTCTCTAGCCGTAAGGATCAAGCCAACGACTCCATCAGAATCTCCGAGATCCGAACAAGGGAAGCAGAAATGAAATAATGACTCGCTCCTGTGTCTATAAGAACTGCATCAAGGGTGGAGTAGACAAAGATAGTACCTCAAATCATCTCAGGAGCACCGGGGTCGTAGGCCTCCGCTGCCTGAAGCTGTGCCAGCCTATGCCCGCCAGCTCCCTGTGGTCGCGGTGGGCCTCCTGGTGGTGGTGGTGGTAGAGCCTCAATGCGTCGCCCACCACCTGCTGCTCGGCCAGCTCCTCTGCCTCGTCCTCCTAATCCCTATGGACTGCCACGGTCGACCCTCTGCCTCTACCTGGGTGGTCCCTCAACCGTCTGCTGCTCCTCCGCGTGGCAGGTCAGGCAGTCACGATCCATGTGGCCCTGCCCGCCGCATGCGTAGCACTGTCTGCCTCTCGAAAGACTTGCTCTGCACTGTGTGCCCCGCACCTCTGAGCCAGTGTCCTGAGGTCATCCGCCTGAGGGTCTGGTTCGATTGGACCAATGTGTCATCCGTCGAATGCCTACTGCAGAAGACTCTGCTACGTGTCGCCCTACGGTAGGTCTCGCTGCTAGTGTAGGCTCAGCAAGAAAGCACTCAATGAGAAGGGCTTGGTCCAGTACCCCTGCCTATGTCGGAATGCTAAGGGAGATCAGCGATGCCCTGATCTCATGCCTCAATCCCTACTCGAAGGTCCAGGACCGGTAGAATAGGTCATGTACCATGTACGTCGAATAACACGAGAGGTCTGTAAATCTCGCCAGTGCTGGGTGACTGTTATGCAGCCCTGCCACAGCTGTAGAAGCTCCTGGATGCGCACCGCACAGAGGGTGGCTGGGATGAACTCTGAGCGGAAGAGGCTCTCAAAGTCCATCCAGAGGAGTGATGCCTCGTTGTGCACCTGGAGCATCAAGCTCCACCATCTTCCTGCTACCGCGTGCAGGAGGATCGCTGCGAGGATCACCATGAGGTCAGTTGGTGTCCCCACTAACCTGAAAACTCGCACTACCGCCTCTAGCCAATCCTCGGCTGCCTGAGGGTCCATCTCCCCATAGAACCTGGGCGGTCTCTGATGCTGGAACTCATGCAGTTCACTAAGGCGATGTGCAATCTCAGCGGCTGGGGTTGGTGGCATCGGTGGCTCGGCGGGTAGTGATACCGTCGGTTCCTATGCAGTAATAGGGCTCTGCACCGAGGCCTCGTCGCTCGGTGGGCTGCAATCTTGCATGAAGCTCGGAACCATAGCTTGCTGTCATCGTGGGGCCATACTAAAAAGAAACAGGTGTTCCATGGTTAATACAGTATACCTGGTGAGATGACACAAAGTAATCACAAAGAAAACTTGAAACACACATGCAATAAATGTCTTCATGCACTAAGTCGGAAATCAGAAGTCCGGGTCCGGGTGTATGGATACGTCGGCCGCCGCACCAATACTGGACTCCCTGGACTGATAACCACACTCAATACTCTTAACACTATTGCTTCACATAGAAAAAGATCAGAGTCCGGAGTTTTGTGGTAGAACTGAACTCCTTTGATACCGATTTGTCACGACCCGTCCTTGGGGCTCGTGCCGTGACTACCCCAGGCCCGCCTTCCATAGGCCAGGAGCTGGAGACTAGCAGAAAGGCGTAATTCTCGATAAAAAGGGAAGGCATTGCCTTTATAAAGTAAACAAACACATAGAGTAAGCAAGAAGGAGTAAACACTAAGTAAAACTGGGTACAATAGTAAGTGCGGAAAAGTTAGTGGGCCAGAATACAAACCCAAACTGAAAGTAAAGTAAAACTGGAAAAGGAAATACAACAACTGAAAAGTAAAGCTACAACGTCAAGCCATCCACTGGAAGTCCCACCTGAAGGGTGGGTACAAATAGCCTCCTCAGCTCCTTGGGTCTAGCCGTCTGCTCCGTGTACGTCCCGCCCAGTGGTCCACCTCCAGGTACCGACTGCTCCACTAGCCTCTACCCCGATCATTGCTGTCCATCGTCTATATCCAACACAACGTAGTGCGGGCATAGCCCATGCAGGGGTGAGTATAAGCTACTCAGTAGGGACCCTGAGACCCCCGAAGGTCTCCCAGAATCCACAAAAGATAATCCAAAAAAGAAAGATACAATCACGAAGTAACAACCAACGCTACTTAGGAATATGCCCATACATAAACCTAAGTCATCAATTCCAGTTCAGCTCCATAATCGGAGCCCAAGTTCAATCACGTCCACACAGGATAACACAACACAATCCACATAGGGAAGCAAGTCAATCTTATCGAAGATAATGATTGAAAGTCAAGACTTAGATCACACATGAATACTTCTTCGTAGGATGATAGATATGATCATATGTAGCCACTGATTCATCTAAGCCATCAGACCCACACATGATCGAATAGGTACTAACCCCCGCAATGACCCACACGGGATCGATAAGTACTAACCCCCGCAAAGACCCACACAGGATCCGACCCACACAGGATCCGACCCACACAGGATCGGTATGCACTGGCCCACATAGGACTGATGAGCGCTGACCCACACAGGATCGGTAGGCAATGATCCACACAGGATCACTGAGTGCTGTAGTCATCGCTGTCCAACCCATGGAGTATTTCTGTACAGTCGTCATCGTCGTCATAGTCGCAGCCAACTCTAGGGTTCCCACACACAGCAAGCTCGTTTCGGGAGGGTCCGCTCCATGAGCCAAGTGGATGATACAAAAACTGACACGATGTCTGGAGTTGATATATCCCAAAGTTCCGTATCGTCAAAAGGAACTCAACGTGACAGACGGCGCGTCAATCGGACGCCCAGTCTGAGAGTTATTGGCATTTTCGTTCCAGGGGCCCGGTTGGTTTTTAAGTCAAAACAACCCAGCCGTACTCCAACTGTGTCTAAACCTCGAGTGGAGTAAGCCAAAAGATCTGGCTCACTAAGAGGAATCCAACAAAGTCGACGACACGTCAATCATACGTCCGGAGCTTAAGTTATAAGCGTTTCCACTCCGAGGGCCCGGTTGGTTTCGTGTACGAACCAACCCAGACGAACACAAAGTTATTTGAAACCTTGAGTGTAATATACCAAAACGACCGTCTCGATCCAAGTATCACATGGAAACTGACGATACATCAATCGGAGGTCCGTAGCCCATGTTATGGAAAAAAGACCGAAAGGGGTCCGAAAATGGGGGTTTTGGGCCCGGACCGACCTGGCGCGAGACCCCATGGGTCGGCCTGAACCGGGAGGACCCGACCCGGGTCCTGGTCCATCCCAATTGGGCATGGCCTAGCCCAACCTGTGTGGCCCGGCGCGCTCGGGCGGCTCGCATGGCCAGCTCGGCAGGCCAAGCTGAGCGGAACAGGGGGGCGCGCTGCCCCCCTGATTGACAACCCGCGGACCCTCCACGTGGGGTCTGATCTCCTTCCAGCTAGGGGTTATGAACCCCCGGCCTCCCCCTGAAACGCCCAGCCTAGTCCAGCCGGCCGGTTGCTGCCACCGCGGGACCACCGCGGTCCCACCCTCCTGCTCCGGTGGCCGGCGATTCCAACCGTCGCCCCCGCACCATTGCGGCCTTGTCCGATCGGTACGGCACGACGACACCATGCCCCTCCACCGCGGCCCCTCTCCGACCACGGCCTCTTCGAGGTTCTCTAGCATGGCGTGACGACGCCTCACCTTTGTTCGACTTCAACGGTGCGACGCGATGGGGCCGCGCTTCTTCGCCCATTCTTCATTATTTCTGCGTGGTGCAACGACACCACACTGCCTTTGCTCGTGCCGCAACAAATTCAAGAATCAAGGGGGGGGGGGGAGGAGAGTTGGCTGTGTTCATGCGGTCCGAACTCCTCCCATTATTGCGATAATAGGCGGCCCAATTAGATAATGAAGAACGGCGACGAAATTATTCACGTACGAAAAAAATTAATTCCCCTACCTCAAGCGTTGTTGATTCATCACGGGGAAGGGATGTCACGGAAGACGGAGTCGTGGAAGGAGGATCGTCGGCATCACGTCATCGATCTCCGAGGATGGTGTCTCTCACCGGCTGCAAAGAGGGAAGAAGACGGTACGACGAGCTCCCCTTTGCGGTGACGGAGTTCTTCGTCGAAGGCTCGGTGTTCTTCGCATTCTTCGATGAGGAAGAAGATGTTCTTCAAGAGTTAGAGCAAATCCTCTCCAAATCGTCCTCGTACAACGAAACTCCAACTTAATGAAATAAGACTTTGTCTTATTTAATTAACACACAAGACAACTCAAAATTTGAAATTCAAACATTCGAAATTAATTCACTTAACTTGTCAAAATTTATTGAAGTTATAAGTTAGCAAAATTAAATGGGTGTGGGGGGGTTTTGAGGATTTAGGAATGCGAGGGGTTGGGCTCGTATGGGTCCCACCCCACCTTTATCCTCTCATGGTTGGTTAACAACTTGTGGGTCCCACCCCCAACTCCCTTACATAGGATATAACTACCTAGAGAAAAATAAATAAAATTGTGATATAATTTTATTTATTCCTCCCTAAAACCACACGTTTTAACAACTCCTCCTGAGAAAACACAACCCCAATAAAGGTCTTCTTAAGTAATTACGGGCGCTGTGGTTCCATTGGTGTCCTCAAATTTCGATTCCGAGCACCGATTCAAAAGTTAGGAAAACCCGCTCGTTCGTTCACTGAACGTACCCGAGCTAATCTTCGGAAAATTATTTCGGGCTCACCGGGCCTCGGAATCAGGTGCCGTTAGAAACTGCATTCTTGTAAAGTCCCAAAGAAGATTAAGAAAAAATTTCCCTTGAATTTTACGGGTCTTTACACCTACCCAGAAAATTCTCAACAATAACCCTTACCATAAGCTAAAATCAAGTGGTATGAATGAAGTGACAATGAATGTGAGTGTTGGGATGATCCCAACTCTGTAATAGATTGAGGGACACCTATAGTGTAAACAGATTTGGATACCATCCCCCTATAGAATGAGATATTAAATACTTTCCTAGAGTATTTAGGGAAACAAATCTGATATAGGTAATGGTGTAAGTGGAGATTTAGAGTGGATTCCCTATAAAAAAAGTAAAATCAAAATACCATAGTGGATGAATAATCTGAAAAACCAATGCACTTGTTTTTATATATTGAATAATATATATATATATATATATTTTAAGTTTATATATAATGTTTATATTTAAATAATTTAAATAATAAATAAATAAATAATTGATATATATTTCTTTTCCTTGAATAACTTTAATATTTGTTACTACCCATTATGAATGGATTAATTGTCTTGATCACATATTGATTATTATTCAATGAATTATGGGAATACATTCATATGAAAAAATTAGTATAGATCATATGTTTTAATTTTATTGAATGGGTGGTGGAAGGATATATAACGGGATGTGATACCTTGTGTTGTGAAAATCTAATTAGTATAAAGCCTTATCAATTATCTCTACCTCCCATACTAATATTCACCATCTAAGATGAATGTGTTATCACCCTTTCATCAATCAGGAATCCTTACAATATGATCATAGATCTATTGGTAGGTTTACCCCCTCCATAGTTAGCAATATTTTTTTCACTCTTTCTCGATATTCATCAATAATACTCATACATTGATAAAGGCAAACACTACTATTCTTGACTATTTCTAGTTACACTATTTATATAGTTTATTTATGTGTTGATTCTCAAAGATATATTTTCTTATGTTTAGGTTATGTTACCCTAAATATGATAATATGATGTTCATACAAAACCCATCAGTGCTATAAATGTGTATGATTAATTGATGAATCAACAACATTATTTAATTACGATAAATGTGATCTAATTTTGGCACAATATTATTCATACCTGGAAGCAAAATATTAAAAGATATTATATATTACACTTATTTATGAAAATAAATAACGTTTTTATTTAGACCAAGTGAATTAAAATTTTAATTCAAATAGGTTATTTATAAATTGATTATAAATAATAATAATATAAGGTATATTGAAAATTTAATATAAATTTATAAAAAAATTAAATTAATTAACTATAAAATTTTAATGGTTAATTGAAAAATATATATTTTTGTAAATATATTTTGTTAAATTAAATGAAATTATTTATGACATAGAAATAAATGGGTTATTTAGAAGTCATAATATTTTATTTATAAGGAGTTTATAGTCAAAAAATATATGATATTTAGATTATATAAAAATGTTTATATAATTCATATTGACTTATAAAATGTTAATAATTCTTAAAATATAATATATATTCCATTAAATTAAAAATTTGAAAGGGTTTATATTGATTAGAATATAAAACATTTATATTCAGGCTAATTTACAATAAATTTATAATTGGAATTTATTTATGAATAGTTCATAAATTTCTCCATTTTGGGAAAATAAATAAATTTTTTATTTATTAAATATCCTTAATATTCGTGTTTATCTCATATTTAATTAATTTAGAATTATTCAATTTAATAGGTATTAATTTGGATATTAATTTGGCAACAAGAAAATGTGTTTCGATAATTGATATGAACAATATAGAAATAATAATTAAGTAGAAGAAATTTATATTATATACAAGGATTACATAATAGAAATTAAATTATAAATAGTTATAATTCATACAAAATTATATATTTAAATGGGAATTTATATATTATGATAAATATTAATGAATTCATATTGTAATGGTTATAATGATTTAATATTGAAAATTATGGAATGTCCATAATGTAAAAGGTTTCATTACTAGAGGGTTTATAATTGGATTTTATTTATTAAATTGTTTATGAATGTTTATTTGATGTTTAAATATTTTAATTTTTGATTTATTTAATTGTTATTCCTAGTTTTATTCATAGTTATAAATTATTTATATTATGAATAAATTTATTCCAAAATTTATTTGATAAATTGATTCTATGATATAGAATTACATATCATGATAGGTTCGATGATAAATTTTGTTTTCATCTATGTTTAGCTCATTTTTTAATTTATGTTTTGATATTGAGAGTAGTTTATGGGTATGGGTTATACATAATAGGTTTTTAAGTTTTTTTAATTGAATTATAATTTTTTTAAAATAAACATTGGTAAATGAATTTGGGGTTAGAACACCTACCTTCCTAAAGGCTTTCCTTGACAAAGAAAGTGAATGAGGTTGCCAATCTAGTTCCTCGAACTTAATTCTATGGAGTTTTTCAATATCATATAACTCTATACCATTACATTAAGTGTTCATGTAACATTTGAATATGATGAATATGGATATGTATGTATATGCATGAATTTTATTTCTTGGTGATTAACATAGAATGGTTGGTTGTGTAATGAGTAACACATTAATATTGTGTTAATAAATATATTTGGTGGCAAGAATAGGGATTACAACAACTAAATCATCAGATTAATGCATAAAAATAATGGAATAAATAATAATATTATAATTATAACTTATGATATAATAATTGTTAATTTAATATATATATGCAATATATTAAAATTAATGAGAACATAAATGAATACCTTATAAATTCTAAGGGTCATATTCCTTCCAAGTAAACAATTTTCAATACCTTTATCATTCAACCAAGTAGGTTCTTCCTTCGCAGACTACACATAAATAATATTATATAAGAAATGAATGTAATGGGTTATAATGGATCATTCTTTGGTATGCACTTCCGTAAAATAGATCCCCTTGATTATCCTTAAATAATATATTATTTAAATTTTATTTGGTTTACAAATAATTGGGAAACCCTTGGAAATGATACCAAAGGAATAAATTTGATTGAATTGATATGATTGATTTGGATATAGGGTTATCTTCTCAAATATCTAATAGTCACAATTGTTTTGATAAGGATGTTTCTTTACCTTAATAATTAGATGTTGTAATAAATTCTTAAAGGGACTCATTGGTTTTTAAATATGGATCCTATCTCTATTTATAGATATGATGTCTTGGGTAATCAATTTTAATAGGATAACTATCATTAAATTCTAACAATGAATATATATATGACGTTATTTACATATAATAATTTTTTCTATTATAGGTAAATGAATAATCATTATCAAACTAAACATTATATTAATCCTTAAATTAAGAATCTTAAAATAAGTAACTCCTAAGAATGATATCTTAAGAAATTATCCTGAGAATGTTAAATATTCTATATGTTAAGAGTATTCTTTCCCAAGGAACACACTTTTGGAATTTTTCTAGAAAATAATCTTTATTCTTATGGAAGGTTTGAATGATTCATTCAAATTTTTCAAGATATTATATGTAAATTGAAAAATGAAATATTATACTAAACTCATGTAATCAATAAGATTTGGCACATTAATGTTTTTAGTATCATAATCTAAATATGATTGAATACATTAAATGATACTCAATATGATTGAATATATTATGGAATTTGTGGGACTAAAAGTAAATTTAAAGTATTATTAGTTACAGAAATAAATTCTATTATTATGATAGATGTATGAAATGGACTTTTTGTTTTAAAAAAATGTTTTAAACATACTTATGTTCATAAAAATAAAAAAATTGAATCTTGATTTTTTTTAGGTAATAATGTAATGGAGATTCTATATGGAATACATTGATGGTTCAATATTGGATAAACTCACTATACGATGTGTATTTTACCTCATTTAGATCATGTAAAGATCTTATAAACAATAATTATTTAATAAAATTAGATAGGTGTTTTTTCACATTTTTTATGAATAGTATAATTCTATAACATTCTTTAATGGAGAGAATAAAATGTATTAGTTTGTTTCAGTAATTTATCATGTTTTCATTTATGGAAATTTTATGACAGTATGATTGAATTCAATAAAAAAGTTTACTCAATATTATCAAACTTTTGAAAATGGATGAACTGGGTATATTATGTCCGGATTCTGGTACAATATGGTTAGTATAAATGGTTAAAATATAAAACCGTGAGAATGAATTTTTATTTGAAATATTAAAAAATGTTTCTTCAAGAAGAAAATAAAGGTCAGTGAATCCTAGGGTAGTTATAAAAGGAATATGAGTAATTCAATATTATATGACTGTTCAAAGATAAACCTAATGAATTTTGGTAACTCCATGGAATTCCAATGTCAGATATTAATGTTATGAGATTTAATTCTTTTGTTTTTAAGGATATGTAATGCAGAGTGTTTTTTAAATGTATTTCCATTATACAAGAGTTCAAAATCAAATGAATAATTTATTGAACTTGTATATTTATTTCAATAGATTAATAAAATAGTCTCTACATAAAATATTTTACTATAAAAGAGATTATCAAGATTAAATGAATTAAATATAACATGGGTATCTTCATTTCATTTACTATTTCTGATAATCGAATATGATCGATAAAAATATTTTCTATAAGATGATAAAATTTATGCACATAGTTTACAATTCATGGGTTTTTAAATTTTTTTTTGAGAATAAGGTTTACATAAAAATGTTTTTCCAAGATAAAAGTGTATATCAAGTAATTTTATAAAATATAACATAATGTGTTCTCACCATCAATTTTTATGATATTTTAATAAAATAATATTTACAAAAGGAAAGGTATCAAAAACATTTAACATCATATATGATATGGACATAATATTTTATTTTATTTAATATTACTATAAAAAAGATATAAATTCAATTTCATAACACATAAAGAAGGATTTATTGAATATTAGAATTATATTATATAGAGGAAATGAATTTTACGTGGATAGTATGAGTATGGTTGGACTTATAGAAGTTCAATGTTAAAAAATAAATGATTTTTTATGTAAATATTTATTTCATATCATAAATATTTAAGATATGTAACAGTAATGAAAAATGTAAATAGTTACAATTAGTTAATTTGAGAATATAAATGTTATTATAAGATAAATGATTTCCCTAGTATGATATTATAGTGATTCTTCACAGAATATCCTAAAATTTTTATGATATATGATGAAAAATAAATATAGGGTCATTTTTAGTTATTGCAATAAAGTTAATTATACTTTATATCAAAAAATAAGCTATAGGATATGATATTAATGAAAATTTTAAATGTGTACATTAGTTGGTAGGATAAATTGAAATTCAATAAATACACTAAACGATTCTATGATGTAATTTTAATGAAAATTTCAAATAGTTACAATTATTAATCATAAAAACTGAAAATCATTATTACTCAAATGATTATACTTGATAATACTCAAATTATTTCAATTTATATCCTAAAAGTGTTTAGGAAGTGATGATAAAGGGGTAATATACATTGATACATTATTTATAAAATATTTAAAATAATTTTTTTGATGAAATGGGTTCCTAGGATAAATATGATGAACATAGAGACAGTTCTAAGTAGACAACAGGAAAACATTATAACATTTGATGTTATGATGTTAAAGATCTTGAATATAAGTTAAAAGAGTTAAACTTAAGTAATATTATTACTAATTATCATCATTACTAAAAAAATTATTTCATTATAAATGTTACTCACTATGAGGTTAGTGAGAGTATTTTATCAGATAACAACACATGTATGTGACATGAATAAAATTTGGACCTAATGTTAAAAGCCATTACTACAAAAAATACTAAAACGTTATATAAAATCTCTCAAGATATTGGTTTCAATGGTTGTAAACATATCATGTTATATTAATAAATAAAAAATACATTTATAATTAATTCATATGTGAAACAATTTATTTTACATGAATGGTGGAATGTTAAATATCCCCATATAAAATTTGAGGTGTCCCAAACGGATGATCATCACTGAGTATAATGGGTTGTGATGATATGTAAAGTTTACCTTGAATAGATTCATATATCTTTTAAAAATGGTGTTATAGGAGACATTGATGGACAGATTTTTGAGGTAATGTGTATATAATTATTACTTATACTGCTCCAATAATGTATATATCATGGAATACCATAGGGTCGTAGATAAAGTTTGGGGTGTATTCTTATTATCATTTCTTATTACCTAAGGATGGTGAGATACCTAGCATGAAAACATTCATAATTCTATAACCATGTTATGGAAGTCAACATATTAAATTCAATAATATGTGGCTGGTTGAGTCTATTGACATTCATGAAATTAGTTGGAGTGTAACCAATATGGGATTTATCCACTTGTATTAAAATAAAAGAAATTTGGCCTGTGATTTGATTAGAAAAAGGAAATTCATGAACATACATAGCGGATTGTGATACGATGTGTTCCACTACATATATAATTGACATGTAATGTTCATATTAGATAGAAGAATGGCATGTAATGTATTCATCCACTTGTTTTGTAATTTTCAAAGAATAATGAAAATAATGAGAGGCTTATACTAGATTGTCAGGTTCCATGTGTAGTGGTCACCCAATGTCATTAAAAAAGGGATTATATAAAATATATATGATATATATGATACATTTTATTATGGAAATGTTCATATTGAAACATGTTTACATTTTATAGATAACACACCCGGCCCATAGGTAGCTTGAGTAGAACTACTATTTTTCTAGAGGTCTCTCTTTGATTACATCTATGAAATATGGTTTTTATAGTTGTTTTCAATTTTTTTAGGCTTGAAGGGATATAAAAGTAGGCCCTTCATTGAGGATTAAAATTTTGACAATGTGTTTCTTCAAAATGAAGTGATTTTAATGAAACACTTTATCCAAAATAGTTTTGAATAATTCAAAAAGTGTTAGGAAGTTATAAGAAATGTCCTTATGGGATATTTGTGTAAGTAAGTGATTGTTATATTTGAACTAATATATATATATATATATGATTATATATATATATATAATATTTATAAAAAATAATTTAAATAATCAATATATATATATATTATATTTATTTTCCTCAAATAGTTTAATTATCGGTTAAAATACATTATGTCTGAATTAATTATCTTGACCACTCCATGAATAGGATTAAATGAATTATGAGAATACATTTATATTGATACATTAATAGGGATTATTTATTTATATTTAATTAAAAGTTTCATGTATAGCTATATAAAGGGATGTGACACAACCTATTGTGACAACCGAATTGTGAGAAAAATTTTTCAATTCTCTCTTCATCCCATACTGCTATTCATCATTTGATCTAAAGGTGGTAGCACCCCATCATCATTCATGTATCCTCAGAATATGATCAAGGGTCCATTGATCAGTGTACCCCACTATAAATAAGTGTAATTTTTCTCACTACTTTGTGATCTCATCAATAATTATCCTACAAAAAAAGACTATTCCCATTCGAAATTTCATGGTACACTATTTATAAAGTTTATTTACATTTTGATTCTCAAAGATATATCTTCTTATTTATGGATTATCTTTATTTTCATATGATCATATAAAATTCATAAAAAACTCATCACTTGTTTATATATAGTTAATAACCCACAAGAATACAACAAAAATTTCTTAAACCTACCCATCATTTCCTAGTTTCATCCCCAATTCCCAATAATCCTCTACTAATGTAAATAATTCACTCCCCACATAACTCCTCTCTTTATGCATCTCCCCACCGATAGTTTCTCTCCCTAATGCATTCTCTATTCATGAAAACTACCTACTATCCTATCATTTTATTCCACCCCAATCCCCTCGAATCCATTCCTTATTCCCATATGCCAAACTTTCTCTGCCTCTTTCTAACCACCACCCATGTTTCATCCTTATATTTCCCACAATTAACTTATATATATAACATTTATTTAGTTTGTTATAATATTTTTCAATTTTTCAATATTATTTAAATATTAAATTATATTTTAGAAGATATTTCTTTTGGTAATTTTAATTTCTGGATAGTTTTGATCAATATTATGAATATTATTATGTATTTATAATTTCAGTGCGTAATATTAATTTTAGAATATTAATTTTTTTTTAATATTATTCCCTTTTACCTGTCCTTGCACAGTTTTTTATAACCCATAATTTTGATCTATATGACTTATATTCTGAATCATCATGGGCTGCCCTAGTTGGTGCATCCATTTCATAATTTACATGTAATCCTGATATGAGTAACATGTGTTATATTTTATAAGTGGGTCTGTATGTGTGTATTGTCTTGTTATTTTTTTGGAACAAATTTCATTAAATAAAATTTTGGGAAATATATTGAACCAGTTGAAATGGTACTTGATTATTTCAACAGTTCTCATTCCATTTGTTGTTTCCCATGGTACATGGATCGATATTCCATCTTTTTTCACCATCATTAACATTGGTGCTCAAAATGTTATTAAAAACTTGTAAGTTATGTGTTATTATTATATAAAAATAAAATAAAAATGTTATTGATTAAATTTTCTTATTAATTATGAAATTTAAAAATTATTTGAATATTTCTATTGAAAATCACATAGAAAACATATCTACTATGGAAAAGTTGTTTATAAAAAATAAGTATTGGTAGTTCCAATTTTTTTAGATAAAACAATTATCAATTATTCAAGGGGTTCTATAAGATTTTTTGGATTGATTATTTAAGTAATTTTCCTCTAAAATATAAGTGTGTTTTTGAAAAATCACACACCTATCACTAATTAATTTTTTTCTAGATTGAGTATTTTAGTGTGTTTTTTTAAATTTATTATGAAAGTCATGTTATTTTTAATCAGTATATTTATAAATTTATTTTTTTCATAACATATATCTATTAATGTGTATATATAATAAATTATTGGAAGCTTTAATATTATTATAGCAATTTATTCATGTCAATATCTGTCTCTAGGTTAGAATTTTTATTTTTATTGTAATATATCATTTCACTAACAATTTATATACATATTTATGTATGAGGAATTGTTTTATTTTATTTGGGAACATTGATATTTTTTTATCCATATAGATTTCATATGTGATTTGATGTGATATAAAATAAATTATTATATGATTGGGTGATTTAAGGTCTATTTGCTAACATGAAATTTTATAATACATTAATGGATTATTTTTCCAATTCTATTGGAAGAAAGGGTCATTTTATAAATGTAAAAAATAAGTTTATAATGGGTGTTTGATTTAGTGTTTTCTAAAAACAGATTAAATAATCTCCATATTGATTAAAATCCAATGGACATATATATTTCAAGGGAAAATTTTGTAAATCCTATAGTAATCCCTTCCTAAATGAATATCAAATTTGTAAATTTAGTATGAATATCTAAAAGTTTTATATCATATGTTTTCATTTTTTAAATATTTTCATATATTTAAATTCAGGGAATTTTATTGTTTTCAAGAATTTGATATTCTACATAGGTTTTTTCTCACTTGCTGATCAAGTATACCCTTAACCCATTTCATATAAAATCTTGGATTCTCTGAACATAGGGATTTTAAAGTATGATTCTATTAAACACCTATTTTAATATTTATTTTGTAATGTTACTATTTTTCCAACAATTATGATAGTTCCAATTAACTAGATTCTTTTCATTCTGAGGTTAGTGTGTATTTTTTCATTTCACACAACCTATGCCCTATTTATTAGTTTGTTATGTTCTAGATAAGATATCTTTATATGGAATCATATCATTAAATTTAGGTTCTATCATGAATTTATTTTATATTTTTAATTATATAAATATTTTCTAAAAATTGATTAATTTTTGTGGTGAAGGAAAAACCATATTTAGTCATTTACTAAAAATCAATCTATACTATAACCACAATTGTATTGGAAACAAATATATTCATAAGATCAAATTCATAAAGATCATCCATGTAGTGTGTAAATTTCAAAGACATCATGTTTATCTACAATAACAATTTCATATCGAATAATCATCATGGGATAATTTTCAAGACACCTTGTGTAATTAATATAATATTTTATATCCATGAAACAGAAAATATGAGTCTTCGGTTTCTTTATTTCTCCCTTATCGAATTCCACCCCTACCTATTGATTCATTCTCCCATATAACCACACAATCTCATGTTTCAACTATTCTCCCCCACATCACCTCTCCTTTGGTGAAAACCCTTCCCCTTCAGCTGATCTTCATCATTGTATCAAGGATCCATACACTCCTCATCGATTCTTTCGTGATAATTATTGTTCATTTTATTCCTTAATTATTTTATGTAAAATTTATATTGATTTTGTAATCAATATTAAATTTTATTATTAATTATTATTTTATTATTTTTATTCCAAATTATTATATTTTATAAATTTTTAATGTGTTGTTTATATAATTTTGATAAATGTGTTTTAAATAATTTTTATATAAGTGTGAATTTTTATTTGTTAAATTATGTGATAAGAATTATCATTATGTTATAAATTTTATAAGAATTATTATGATTTTATTATATAATTATGTTTTTTATTCATGTATTTTAGTTATAATACTTTTAATATTATTTTTTAAAAGGTTTATATTTCATTGAGATTTTTTACTATATTATAAAACTAGAAATTGTTATTGGGATCATATTTTTTCATTTTCAAATTATAATTTTATTTGATGAATTATGTGTGTATATTATAATATGGTTTATTGGTTTTGAAAAATATTTAATGGGTAATATGTTAGTTTAAGTGTTTAAGAACGAAAAAGATCATTATTATTTAATTTTATTTAAATTTAAAAAGTATATTTTTAACAAATACTGAGATCAAATCATATTAAAAGAAGATAAATTTATTTTAAATTAATAAAATTATTTACTATAAAATAATTATTTTTATTAAATATGTATTAACATTTATGGATTTTATTTACTAAATCACCAATTATGGATACTTATCGTAAATTTTTTTAATATGTCAAATTATAATTTTATAACAAACCTTTTTTCCATTACATTATAATATGAAATATATAATTTTAATATGAATATGTTAATTGGTTTATTTGGAAAAATAATGATATGGATAAGATTTTAAATGTTCATACGAATAAAATTTTAACATAATATTTGTAGGGTGTAACAACCTCATCTAGGATTTTTAGGTTTATCAAATAACTATAATGACATATGTGATGTTTTGAACCTTGTGGTGGATAAATCTTCTGTTTGGAATTATCGGTTGAGGATTTTATTAATTTGTGAAGATTAGTTAGGGATTTGGAGATAATAATATCCAAAATGGAAAACACCACACCCTAGGGAAAACCATTTTGGCCCCGGTATGTCTTAATCTAAAATAGAGAAGGGCAGAAATGAATTTTTCAAGCCATGATTCATGAGAGTGTCTGTTGTTAGCCATGACCGGAAAAATCCCTATAGCGACCTAGATATCTAATTTATAGAAATAAAATTCTAAAAAATGAATATTCATTACAAAATATAATTATCTATTCTAGTATTATATAGTTATATTTCTTTCGGAAACATGGACACATGAACAACTAGTTCATAAAATATTTACACCATCTCCCACTATGTTCGTAATAACTATTTCTCATATTATACATGTCATAATTAGAACCATTTATTCATAACATGGGGAAAGGAAACAAAATGGTGATATTAAATTATCATTATGTGCAAACAAGGGAGATATCAATGATCACAATATCTTAACATGAACATAAGGATATGAGAAAATGACAAAAACATTTCAAAATAATATCATACATATAATAGATATTAATATAGAGTCATGTAATATATCATAGCATCTAATAAGACATGAATCATGATGTAAACATATAACATAAGCTATTATAGAATGAAATATTATAATCTATACATTTTGGGAATACACGTAATCATAGAAAATCATTTACTTAGTAGTCATGGAGTATTTACAAGAATAACTTCGTGGTATAGTTTCACTACCCAAACCATCATTATATTCAAGGATCACTCCCAAGACTATCAGAATGGTAAATGTAACTTACTACAATTTCTTCAATCCAATTTTTATTCATTTTTATCTAATGAGATATCAATCATTACAAAATGCTTTGAGGGAGATATATGTCTCAATTTTCATGGGTTATAACTTGACACCCATACATGTATATAACCTAACTACCATCCTTTGTTATGACATAACCAATATACTTGGTTTTGATGTAAACATAATAACATAATTAAAATCATACATATATGCTCAAAAATATAATAAAAAATTCATTATATAATAACCAATTAAATGAAATTATTTTAATGAACATGTCATCATGGAATAACCTATAGATAATGTATATGTTTCATAAACATTTCATCATTTCATCATATAATAACCCAAGTAAATGGAATATGTTCTATAAAAATTTGATAAACACAAACATTAAACGTTCATATAAACATAAATAATGGTATCAATGAATCATAAATCATGTAAATCATAAATAAATTTAATATATATTATCATATATGAAATGTTATTTAAAAGAACACTGAAATATTTTTGAGGAAAATAACAATTTTATTTTTAAAGTTACATAGAAAAAAATTATTTAAAAAATATCATTCAAAATATTTCATTGAAAATAATCATGTAAATTTATAAATGAAGCTAAAATTTAATTGTCATGATGGTTGTAAATTCTTTTCTTGTTTTATAAGTTAAAAAAACCTTCAACTCCAAAATTTTTTAAAAATAAAAAACTACCTTATTCAAAAAAAAATGAAGATTTATTTTCAACCTTTTTATAAAACGTAAAATATGGGTATAATAACTTTAAACAATTATAGATAAATATTAAGAACCATATTTAAATCATTTTTTGAAAAAAAATTGGATATGGAAGAAAACAAATCGAAGTGAGAAATAATGTCGATTTTAATTAAAAAATACACACAGTCCCTTATTTATTTGTGGTGAGTAAAATGAATGTAAAATATTTATTTCAAAAAACTTCTAAAGGAGATAAATTTTCATGAGTGTCTTTATAAATATATCATAATATTTCATCATCATAACATAACCCTAAATAATCTTGATAAATAATGATATTGTAAGATAAAACTCTTACTGAATTGGTAATATTTGAATTATAATTAACATGAAATAAATAACCATATATTAATATGTATATCACATATTTTTCATGATAATAATCATATAATACTTTTATGGTAATTAAATACACAAGACAAAAGAAACAAGTGGTGAATATGGCATGTGTCCCACAAAAATATTGTATGTGTGGGACCCTCCTATATAATAAATATAGATTTATTGTAAATATATTATAGAACCATACCCACATATAAATAATTACATATGTGATTTAAATATAAACTTTTATAACCAATTTTTTAACACTACTATATTAAAATCTCTATTCAAGGTGATATTTGATTTATTTTTCATGTATGTTTTTGTTTAGTAGTTTGGGTATATTTAGTTTAATCATGGTGAAATAATAGCCATTAATAAAGATATAAATGTCGTGTATATTAGTTTTATAAATATTTTATATTAATTCAAAAATTGTAAATAAATAAAATTTAATTACACTGTTCATCGAGATGGTAGGCCAAACAAACGCAAGAATGTTGTTTTCTATTTTATGATGGATGTAACTAAAGAAAGGTAAATAATAAACCTCCTTTACGTAATTATTATTATATCATAAATATCAAACATACATACACAATCATATATATATATATATATTACTTAAATACATCTTTATTACCATATAAGTATACCATAAATGAGAAATGAATCACATCGCTTTGTTGGGGTGGTAATCTTCATATACGCATGATCATTTCTATCATTTACCCATATTTTTGAATGTTATATGGTAGATATAACCTTATCATTCTAGAATATTTCTTTTCATAATTATAATATATAAAAATATAACCCATGTAATCACCTACCCATAAAATACGGAAATGAGATATGAATTTTATCGCTACGTGGAGAGGGTACGTTACACATATGCACACGCGATAATTTATCTTTAAATTATCTGGAATGATGGTGAATAAAGGTGTTTTAATAATAATAATAAAATTTTGGTTTATTGACTATACTAAATTAATAATTTAACATGGAGTATATTATATTTATTTGTTTTAAAATAATTATTAAAAATAACGATATTAGTTAAAGCGATTACCGCTTCTTTGAAATTACTCCATTAGATGTACTCTTAAGGGTTATAGGGTAGGTATGTTTTGGAAGAAAATCACCATTATAATTTTTAAAAGGAGTTTAGAATTTATTTTTGAAGGTTTTATCTTGATATAATGCTGAAGGTGGAGTGAAGATGATAAATGAGGGGTTCCCTTTTATAATTGAGGTATGTGGTACTATTTGATTTTTTTTAAATAGTAATTTAATATATATTAATATTGATATCCAAGTGGACAAAAATTGATAACACTAGAATATATATGATTTTTAACTGAAACTATCTTATGCATTGAAAATAGTTTAAATTATTTAAAAATCGACACTTAGGTTGTTTAATATCATTCTTTTGTCCTAATGTGGACATATAATTGATATTTAAAACATGGAGAGTGACATTTTGTATCTTTCTTTGAATAAAATAGTATACAAGTCATTTTAAAGGAAATATGTCCATTAAACAACTCCATTTCGATCATATAGTGAAAAAAATTAATTAAAATCATCTAATTATAATTAGAAAGAATAAAATATAGTCTTATCACTTAGTTTTAACCTATATTAACCTTGTTTAACCTTAACCTAGGTGATGACTTTTAGAATGTTTACTATTAATATTGAACAAAAAAAGAATACTATTTATCAGATATGAACCTCATGATTCTAAATATGGAATCTATTTTATCAAATTAAATATATATTAGTGGAAGCAATATGTTTTAAAATACATATGCAAAATGTGATGAAAACTGCATTTTAGAAAAAATACATTTTTTAAACATAATGTAAAATTAATTAGTATCCCATTCCTAGAAAAATATTATACAAATGTTATTTTTACTTATATATAATATAATATATAAAATTCATTAAAATAAATACAAAATAATGATAAATATAATTATTAAGATAAAAACAAATTGTATACATAAAAAAGTTTTTTTAGAAAATGAATTTTCAATTATAATATATTTTATATACTAAACAATAAAATAATATTCATTCCAATGTAATTAATTGGATTATTTAAAATATAATAAAAATAATTATATTGAAATAGTTTTTTTTTAAAATAGAAATTTTTTGATATTATTTTCAATAAATTCTACATATTTTACTATTCATCGGAAAAAAAATCTTCTCAAAAAAATACTAAAAAATTAATCGAAAGATAATTTAACATCTTGATTTGAAATATGTTTTTTATTTTTTAAAATTATAATTTTAAATGTTCTATAAATTAATCATAATATTTTCTGTCAAATAAAAATATGCTTTTTATGAAAACTTGTTTTCTAAAAATAAAACAACTTTACTAAAAGAAATATATTTATTATTTACTAAGAATTTATCAATAAATTTATAATTATTAGGAAATTTATATATATTTAATAATTTTTATAATATTATTCATATTCACCAATTTAATGTGTAGGTTATAGGTGTTACAAATAATTATATTTTAATATTATATCACGATTCATATAAAAAGGTGATTCATGTGACACATTATAAAAAAAATTGAAGAGAAATATTTCATAACATAACAAGATGTTATATTATTCCCCCATTTAATAAACTAAATTATTATACATTCAAATTATGCTAAAAAAGCAAAGGGTTTTGTGTTTAAAAATTATTTTTTTGAAAACCTACATCATCAAAAAGATTAATAAAGCCTGCTCTTGATATTATTAAAAAGGAAATATAAAGGTCATCTCAAATTACAAAATTTTAGGTCTCCAAATAAAAGAATATAATTGGGATGTTAAAAATTGTATATGATAGTAAAAATAATTACATGTACCAATAGAGAGAGATAGTTAACTTGGTTAGATAAATGTGAACAACCAAAAAATGGTAAATTGTTGATGAATAATAAACAATTGATTCAATGGAAGTGAAGGTATTTATAAAAATTAAAATTTTCAAGATAATTTTCCTAGGGTTGAGGAATTACTTATCATCTAAAAAAATATCTTAATAATATACTTACAATACATGTAAAATGTCACCCCTTAATCAATTTTCAAAATAATCTATTCTGTTTCTCTTGAATGATGAGTATTTGATATGATTTATTTTATTTCAGAATGAGAAACATAAAATTATAATTAATTAAAAAGATACTATAAATACATTCTTCTAAAATTTAATCATTAATCAAACAATAAAATAGTTATAAAAAATGTAAGATAATTCCCATTATGTATAAACCATGATATGAATAAATACATCAATAATTATAAAAGATATTAAAATAACACCTAATGTTAGACTCAGTAAATAATTATATATCCCAAATCCATTAAATTTACTCATCATTAAATAATGGTTTATCCTCAAAGTAGTTTTCATAAACAACACCTACATCATCAAAATTATAATTACGTTTTCCCAAATAATTGTTCAGATTAAATTACTTGTTAAATCACATCCCAATGATACATATCCCAAATTAACATTTTGAATCCTGATAAAACACTATAAAATCTTATAATATAGTGAACTTCCCCAAAAATAACCTGAATAAAATTTATATATTAAAAAATATTCAGTTCTTATCTTTACCGTAAATATCATGAAAAATATTTCATTGTCAATGATTTACTCTTTAAAAATCAAAATTATTTATATCCCACTATCTAATATTTTCAATGATTATATTTTTTACCTTAAAAATTATTTATATCCCACTATATAATACACCATAATTAAAATAATATCAAATAACATACAAGATAAGTTTTAATTGATCCTTAATAGAGTATTCTTCCATAAAAGATTCAAATCACTTCAAAATAACATTATTTAAAACAATAATGGGGCTGATGATTCATTTCAACCTATGATAAACCATATAATTATAAACCCATAATGGTATCGATAACCTTACTGATAGCCTCACAAGAAAAAAAAATCAAATTCATAAAATTAGTTCAGTAACTATTGAATATATTTAATAAATACAAATATGAAATAAACATCATCAATGATGACCTAATTCACTTTGTTTTAAACAAATGAATTTTAAGGTCCCCATTAATATCCTACCACTATAAAACATATCATTCTCCCAAATAAAAACATGATATAAAATTATAATATGGAACAATCCTTATATGTATCATGATACATATATCCAAAACATCACTGATATAACAATTCTAAAAAATATTTCTAGAATCATAATGCAACGACACTTAAATCATTTCACGTAGTAGAAAATTACATAGTGTAGGATTTTAAACTTGTATTACAAAATTAAATCTATTGATGACAATATTCCCCGCACATAACACATTTAACTATTAATGGTTCCTTGGTATAATCATTATTTACCTCTATAGGACACATCAAGTTTCCTCCATAATTACATGTTATATTCCCATTATTTCCCTATAGGAAACATCTTATTGTTACAATAAGATATTCAATTGGATGATTATTCACACATTATATTCATATATAATGTTTAATCTTCTTTCCTACATAATCTCAATCACCCGATATCTCAACGAACTCTATCCTTCTCTTATTTCGTGAGATTGAGAGTTGGTTAGGGCATAATTTTTTAATCATATATTGTGAATAAAATTTAGGAATAATAAAATATTTTACATTCCAAGTCATGTTTCAATTATTTTCTCACGAGGAAAATTATCTTATGTCTCCCATTATAAACATGAATTCGTTAGGTTCTTCCCATTGAATAAAACAATTTTTTTTTTTGGAGAAACAATAGTCATTGTGAGGAATTATGAAAAATAATATATAAGATATATTAATAATTACAAATCCTTTTTAACATTTCAATCCTCAAATTTTTTATTGATTATCCATGATCATTACCCAATCATTATAATGTTATACAATACAAAGTTTCATCCCTAGGGTTCTCACTAATGTTTTCTCATTCTAGTTTCAAATGATTAACTAAAACATTATCTAATACCAACTCTAGAGACCCAAACTATTCATACATGGTTGTCACATCTTCATATATGAATATTCATAACATAACATAATTATCTATAGAAAAATCATATAGGTATATTTCCTTTGGAAACTTTCACGCATGAAAAACTAGTTTATAAAAGATCTAAATCATCTCCCACTAAATTATTCATAACTATCACCCTTTCATATATGTGATTAATAATACATTTTTTCATAACCCAAGGAAATGAAGCATTAAAAGGGAATGTTCAAAAGCACTATTTTGAAAAAAGATATATATCAATGATTAATTTTAAATAAAATGAACAAAAGGGTATTATAATTGGATCATAAAAAATTAAAATCATACTCTACATATCATAGATCATAATCATGAACCATAACATAAATCATGGAAGTTCATAAGAAAACAATCATAAAGGAATCAAAGAACACGCGACATGAAATAATAAAATTGAAACAAGACATAAGTTTTTGGAATAAAAATGAGCATATAAATATCATTTCCTTAATTTTCAAGGCTCATTCCCAAATCTATCATGTGGAATGAGTTCACTCCCCAAACCATCTTAGTAGTCAAGGTTCAATCCTAAGACTATCATAGTGGAAAAATATGATAATGAACATATGTTATCTCCATTATATTCCTAATTATCTCATGAGATATCGATCTTTACCCAATTAATTATACGGAGTTATAGGTCCCACCCTCCCATGGTTATAACATGACCAATGTCCTTGGTTATAACATAAACTATATCATTGGTTATAACATAACTATTATCCTTGGTTTTAATGTGACAACCATCACATAATGAAAACCATACATATTCATTCCATGTGATCTTAAAAAATATGAATATATAAGAATAGATGAAAATAATTTTTTTCATAAACCTGTGATCATAACATACTTATGGAAAAAGAATGAGTTTCATAAATATTTATAATATTGTCATGGATTAAATCATAGAAATGGTATGGGTTTCATAAAATGGTCATCCATATAAACATTAAAAATACATATAATGATTAATAATGTTTTCAATAAATCATAAATCTAAAAAATCCTAATTAGCATTAAAGGATTTTACTATATATGTAAATTATTTTAAAAGATCACTGAAATATTTTTGAGGGGAATAAACATTTTACATTGAAAATCAATTTGAAAATAATTTT
Source organism: Viscum album (assembly GCA_963277665.1). NCBI lineage: Eukaryota > Viridiplantae > Streptophyta > Magnoliopsida > Santalales > Viscaceae > Viscum > Viscum album. The sequence continues at coordinate 1,116,212,581 of OY728129.1, forward strand.
TTAAAAAAAATATAATTGACAATTTCTTTTTAAAAATAAACCTACGAACAATTAAATTAATATTTAAAAATTTGAGGGGCTATGAAAAATATTGTGCATTCCATATAATTTGAAAGAAAACATTTCATTCATATTTTTAGTAAAAAATCTAGAGTAACTTATTCATAAAATGATAAGAAGGTTTATATCAAATAATTTTATAAAAAATAAAGAATTATTAATTTATAATTTAAAAAATTATAGTAAAATATATAAACTCCCATTAAAACAGTTAAAAAACATGGATGTGGATGAAAAATATATTTGTTCAAAGAGAGAAATGAAGTCATTTTTATTAAAACAATATTTTTAATCTATTTAGTGTTTAAGATGAGTAAATCAATTTAAAACATTTATTTTCATGAAATAACTATATTAGTATAAAATTAATTTGTTTCATGATATATGGATCATAATATTTTACCATCAAATCATATCCAATAATATTCATAATAAACAATGAGATTTTAACATAAAACCATTAACTCTTGGATGACATTTGAATCATAATGCCCATGAAATATAAAACCATATTTTGATATGTATATCAAAATAAAAATTATAGAGTTATCATATAAGAAAATCATGGATAGTATATACACCAAAAAATGAAATATGTGATGATTATGGCATGTGTCCCACTGAAATAAACGTATGATGAAAATCCCTGACATTTTGTCAAAATTCCTTTGTATATATTGGAATATACTATATAATAAATATATATGTGTTAAAAATATATTATATAATCCGAAACATATATATCATACTATATATTATTTACTTACAACCTTTTATCACCCATTTTTTAACACTTATTTATTAAATTCATGATTGCAAGTGATATTTACATTCTTTTTTATAGTATGTTTTGGTTCGATAGGTTTGGTATTTATTTTTTATAATCATAAAATAATATATATAATGTTAATAATGATATTAATATAATATATATTAATTATTCATGTGTTTTATTTTATTATATATATATATATATATATGAACTTCATTATTCATGTAAAGTTTAGGTCATACATACACTAGAACATTGTTTCCATTTTTTTGATGGATGGAAAAATAAAATTTAAATAATAAAACTACATTATAGAATAATTATTATATCTTATATATCATATATATGAATTAAATACATCCTTTTTACCATCCAACTAAAATTGAAATGAAAAATAATTCACATCGCTTCGTGGAGGTGGTTGTCCACATGTACGTACAATTGACCCTATCTTCTTACAACGGTTGGGTAGTTAAGATGGTACATATGATATTATAATTAATTAATTATAATTATTTCATAATTATCATATATAAAAATTAATACCATAATAATTACAATTCATAAATATTGTGATTATAAATTAATGGTATATCTACCTAGAGATGGTATGTAATACGTACGTATGAATGATTTTTTCACTTCCCATTTGATGGAATGAGAATGAATAAAGGAGGTTTCATAATCATAATAACATTTTACTATATTTAATAATCGTATGATAATATTTTATGAATATTATAATAGATTTATATTGGATATTGAATAATAAAAAAGGCTGATATGAATAGGTGATTACCTCTTCTTTGAAATAACTCATTTAGATCTCCTATTAATGTTTCATGGGTTGGTCTTTTGTGAATACAAGAAAATCAATAATGTGAATAGTGATGTTTATAAGTAATTTTAAGGTAATTTTTATTCTATAAGGATCAATGTGATTAGGGTTAGATATATTAGGGGTTCCCTTTATAATTTAGGGGAGGGGTTCATTTAGAATTCCATTAAAAATTTAATTAATATAAATTAATTTTGATTTTTGAATGGATTAAAATTTATAATATTAAAAGATAATTTGATTATGAATTTAAATAATATAATACAATGAAATTTGGAAAATCATGTTTCTCATTTCTACCCTTGTATTTTAATTTTACCCCATTATCAACCCTTTTAACAATTACCATAATATAAATGTTTTCTTCCTATTCATGGTTAAAATTATTCTATTAAATGGAAAATGTAGAATAATTAGTCCATGTATTATATTCAACATCTCATAATATTCATTTTTGTAGTATAATATTTTTATAAACTTTATATCCTTTAATAACATATTATTTATTATCATAAATCATTAATGAACTTTTTAACACTATTCATTTAATTCGACTTTAAATACCTGAAGATTGAGGTGGAATTAAAATATATGATTAAAAAAATAAATATTATTTCATATAGATATATGAAATTATTAGGACACATTAAGTAATTCGAATGATATCATTATTAATATTTTTAAAATAAATAATTTTATTTTCCTATTAATTGAGATGATATTTTATTAGAATAAAAAAGAAATTAAGTTCATTATAAAATTTATAAAAAATAATAATTATTTAATATTACGAAATTAATTAAATTAAAATCAAAATATAGTCTTATATTCATTGATAAAAGGATTTTTATGAATTTGAACATTTAATATTTATTTAAAACCAAGAGAGTGACATTTTTTAACATTCATTGATTTAAATGTTATATAGTTATTTTTTATAGAAAATTCTCTATTAAATAACTCAATTACAATCTTAAGGTGATAATTTTTTTATTAAATTCATCTAATATGAATTATTATGAAGAAATATGACCTTATCACTTAGGTTTATCATATATTAACCACATTTACTCTTTAACAAAGTGATCCATTTTACCATAGTTACTATTCATGTTGGCCAATAATAAAAGTTTCCTTTTTAGAAAATTTTAGCCTCATGATTCGAAATATGGAATCCATTTTATTAAATATAATACCAATATTTGGAAATATGTATTTTTAAAATAAGTTAAAAAAATGTGATGAATACTTTTTTTAAAAAATACCTTTTTTACAATAAAACATAATTTACTTATATCCCATGCCAAGAAAAATAATAGATGAATTTTAAAATTTTTAAATAGTATATAATAATGAATTTTTATTTAAATCATTCACTAGTAGTGATAAATTGAATTTAGTAAAATAAATATACATTACGTGCATAGAATAAATTTGTAAGAAAATGACTTTTACTTATAAAAATATTTTTATACTATGTTAGGAAAATAAAATTGAATCTGGTGGACATAATTGGATTATTTAAAATATAAGAAAAAAAATGTTATTTTTAAATAATTTTTTAAAAATTTCAAATTTACACATTTAGTTTTCAATATATTTAGTATTTTTTACTTTTCATGGGAAAATTAAATCTTTTTTGAAATCAACCAAAATTTGATCATAAGATAATTTGTAAATTATAATTTTTAAAATTTTATTAAATTTATAAAATAAAATTTCTAAAAGTTATAAAATTTATTCATAATAATTTATCACCAATTAAATTAATATCTTTTTGACTAAAACATATTTCTAAAAAATATAATGACTTTACTTTATGTTGAGTGATTATTTGCAATGTATTTATAAATTCATTTTTATTGAGTAGAAAATTTATATATATTTCATAAATTACTTATTTATATTAAATTTGTAAAATTTACCTACTAGGTTATAAATGTCACAAATAGTAGTTTTTTAATAATATATCACAGGTCATTCAAATACTTGTGTTGTGTATACCAAATGATATGAAAATAAATTAAATTATTTAAAGAGAAATATTTTTTATCAAATCAGGGTATAACGACAACAAAAAACCCTTTTTGAAGATAACGGTAAGGGGAAAATTAGATGGACATGGGTGACATGTTGTAGTGGAAGTTAGTTTGGGAAGTATATTCATGGAATCCATAGTCCAGACTAGGTATTGATGTAGGGTGTGGTGAAAGTCATGTTCCCTTATAATGGATGAAATTATAATGTTATACCTTAAATATCCCTCAATATTTCATTTTATGTCATGAAACCATGTTATATAATTATGGGGAAAATATTATTAACCTTTTCACTCATTTTCCCTAGATTAAAACTCTTGATTCTTCTCCCCATTAAATGATATATGATTTCTAGGAGCAGCTTGATAGAAGATTGAGTGGTGATGTATCATTTTTATAATCTATTATTTCATCATTCATTAGATTGATATTGACTCTCTTTTTATTGATCAAGGGACTCAGTTTATCCCCTTTTGTTTGTGCATCTAATTTTGGGTTTTTGGGTAGAGAGTTCTGGTGAGTTAGTATTTGTCTAGTTGATTTCTCTCCTCCACTTGATAATTCCTTGAATGGGGCTATTAATCTTATGGATATGATATGGAATGTCATATAAAAATATTTTTAAACATTTATAATGGGACAATATATTTTATCTAGGATCTTTTTCATTTTTGACATCTTGGAGGTGATCCTCTTAGAGAATTACTCAAAGGTGAATCCTTGAAATTCTAGTTTTGGAGTTCCTATTGTTGAATAACCATTATTGAATTAACATGTGATTTTGGAGTTGGATCATAGGGTCTACAATGGGAATTAATTTTGTGCTATCACTTTCATATAAAACCATGATATTGATAACTATGATATCAATGAAGGAAGTTCTATATTATATTGGACCATTTATATGATTTTTTCATGATATGTTTTTTTATTCACGGTATTACTTTCTTGATATATGTTCTCATATAGTTTAGTGAGTGAACCATGATTCTGGGTATTTATATGTGATCATATTATTTGGGTGTGTCCCCTTGAGAATTTTTTTTGGAATGTATTTTCTCAAAAATACTCTTTGAATCTTTTTGATTTTGATTCTCACAGATACTTTTGATTGTTTGATTATTTAAGTTAATTAATTTTTTTTAGAAATTTGTTTCATGATTAGTTTATATTACTTGTTCAAATATTTTATTTTGTACTCAGGATGGGTTTGGAATTATTCTAGAAACACTATTCATACAGTATGTTAGTAAGAGAAACATATGGTCTGGCAACCCTATGTTTGGAATAAAACGTATGGATAATATACCCTATGTTTTTGGAGATGTATGGATTAAAAAACCTACATTTTAATGAAACCTGAACATTTATTAATAAATTTATTTTTCATTTACCATGCTTTTGTAAGAAATTGTACATTTTGAACCCTACTTTTAGAGTAATTTCATTATGTTCCGAAACCATATATTTAACTATTCAACAATCGAAATTTTTAATTCCCATTTATATTCCATAATATCTTAAATGGTCTCTATGTAAGTAAATAACATTTTAAAGACGTTTTATGGAAAACTCAAAAGATTTTATTCAACAGATTAAATCATTTGTATTTTTAAGGGAAGTTATGACTCTCTTTCATGATTTATATTCAAATGATCTCTATTTTTCTAGAGATATTTTATGATCTAATCAACAGAATGAGACCCCAGATTCCATTTTTTATGTAGAAATAAAATTTAACATTCTATATTATATCATGTTTATGATATCTTTTTCAATACATATCTATTATTAAATACAAAATATTGATCATCTAGGTTATTTTGATGACCTTAAATCCATTTCTTATTAAAATGGATCTGTAACTAATACTACTGTTATTCATCATTTTCTATCTTATTTATGTTAATTCACAATCATGATCTCTTCAAATCATTGCTTTATCGAGTAATATTATATTGGAATAAGAATAAGTTTTTTCTATCAATTTCTATTTAAATTATCAACATTATTATGTTTATTCAACAAATTAATCACTATTGGTTTACTATAGTTTTAGATACTCATACAAAGTCGTTGGTGAAGTATAAACTTCCCAGATTAGGTTGTAGATTATTTGGTTCGTTATAAAATTACTAGAAAGATTTTTAAATGTCTTATTATATAGGAATCAATTGTCCGTAGTTAGTTGTTGATGTTTTTTAATTAGAGAACAATTTAAGAGAAAATCAAAAATCTCATATAGAGGGTGTTGGGGGAGTGGAATAGGGGATATTTATTCCCTAAAACACTATTAAAATGGTTGTGTTGTTTTTATCTATTTATTTACTATAAAACATATTAAAAATTATAATATGGTATATCTACATAAATGGCGATGAAGGTTAAATATCAAAATATATCTGAGTATTGAAAATGCAAAATTCATCACTTATTATGTATATTTGTATTATTATAACCTATCAACTACCCTCAAAGAGATTCTTATTGAATAATGAAGATAAACACTCTCATGATCAATGTAAATGGTCTACACAAAACCAAATGGCAATTATTGATCCTCTAGAAGGTATATAAATGGTCAGTTCTCCTTATATTAGTGTTTATAATTAGGAATATTGGAAATCAAACATGATTATATATTTGATAAATATTGGATTCAATGTATACATGAATATTTTTACTCCTTAAGTCATCCCATAAAAAAACATAAATAAAGGATTATTATAAAGAAGATAACTATGAATCAAATTTAAAAAAAAATTCTATTATATGTGAACTTCTTATAGAGTAATTCAATTTAGTATCTCAACGTAATACAACTTATAAATTGTGGATTTTTTTGGTTTTATAGTAATTAAATAGATATGTATGAAACTTAATGTACACTGCTGCAAAAATGAAGTTAGAAACCTTTAGAATATATTATGGTGAAGGTACAACCAAGATGACAAAGATATTGATATAAATATCCATTTATTTTTTCCATAGGAATTGAAATTCCACAATCAAAGCATGAACTGAATGTACTCGTAGTACTTCATTCTAAATTGAATGGAATATCTATATCAATAGGAAAATAATCAGTAGTCAAATATCTGACAAAAATGAAAGAATTATTTGGAACATTGATTATGTATGAAGAAGAAATAAAAGTTGAAGTTTAATATCAAAAGATTTTAAAAAATGGAAAATACTTCCTTTAGAGTTATATCTTAGAATCATCAAAATATAAAAAAGGACGATGAAAATTATCCACAATGTTCAAATTCTGAAATGGAGTTGGCTCAATTAGATTGAAGATTTATCAAAATTTACAAGAAAATGTGTGGTTACAAAAATACCATAAATAAATATGAAAAAGGGACTCAAGAAGTGAGTTGATATTAATATAAAAATATAGGACATATCAGACCATATTTTACATAGCTCAAAAAATAAAGACATATATAAAAATAATGAAAATAAAAATCAAATGAGAGTTGATTAAGAGTAAAATGGAATGAATGATTTGAAGGATTCTTGGAGTTTATGTAAAAAATCTACCAACCCATCCAAATTTTACTTCGAAGAAGATCCAAAAATATGAAAGAAAACATTTATTTTAATTCTAAGTAAGAAGATGTGGTAGAGACCTATTATTATCAAGGTTCTGATTCTAAAAGTTTCTCTAGTAGAATATTAGTTTCTTATTACACAATTATTGAAGAAAGATATGAATGATTAGTAACAAAGTATTAACCACTAAAGAAAATTCACCATGCTATTTTTTGTGAAAAATATTCTATGATAAAACTAAATTAATAATTAAAAAAAATAATAAATATACATCGTATTATGTTGTAATTGAAAACAAAATAAATTCATTAAAAGATAATACATAATCTATCAAAAGTATTAAAAACATATTAACTGAGAGATAAAATTATATAAGTATTTTTTTTTCAAAAAAATTATTAAAGGGAGAAAAATAAAAGTTATGTAAAAATTATTTCATGTCACGTTCTAAAAATGATTGTTGTTTCTACGATGACATTTAAGGACATTATTATGAAAACTATTGTTCAAAAAATTATCAGATATATTAAATTAAAATTTATTTTATTTCTACAAATATTTATGAAGCATGTACTGACAATTTTGGTCATGTAAGACAAATATGGTTACCAAGAACCTGCTTACTGACACGGCAGTGCAAAAGAAAATATAGGTATGAAAACAAACTATAGTTTAAATTATATTTTAGTAAAAAGGACACAAAAAGGAAAATGATGTATGTTATTTGGATAGTGGTTTCTCAAGACACATGAGTGGAGACTATTAATGTTTTCCTATAATAGAAAAAACAGATGGGGGAGTAGTTAACTTGGAGACATTTATAAAGGCAATATAGTTGAAGTTGGATCCATTAGAGATAAAAAATATATATCAATCAATAATGTGATATATGTTCATGTCATAAATAAAATTATAATTAGTATTTCTCAAACTATGTGATGATGGATTTTATATTGATTTTTAGAATAATTCATTTCCATTTTATAAAAGATAATTGATTAAATTTATATTTCCATGAACTAAAAAGGTGTATACCTTTAATTTTAATTTCTTGTGTAAACTAAAATTTTAATAGGTAAAATGCTAAGACAAATGAATTTTTGGATCTTGTATAGAATACATGGATTTTTCAATGCATTTAATTTATAAAAATTATATATGAAACACTATATATGTTATTCTTCTAGACTAATTTTTGATAATGATAGATTTTGTGAAGCATGCCAGACTGGTAAACAATATAAGTCATCCATGATAACTATTTAATAAGTTGCAAAATACAAACCACATTAACTTATCACCACTTATTTTTTATTTCCAACAAGTGTAGAATGTTTGAATGTACAATTATATATCTATATTAATTTATGCCTTTTTGGGATTTATAAAAAATTATTTTCGAAAGCTTAAAAGTTATGTTTTTTTATTGAAATGTTTTCTAAAATATTTCAAAATGAATAAAATTTTGAACAAATTTTTTTAAGAAGAGAACATGGTAGCGAATTTTATAATCGAGAATATAATTATTTATTCTCATAATTAGGTATTAAGCATACCTTCTATACACAAATAATACATAAAAAAATGGAATTGTATAAAATATAAATACAACAAATCATAAAATTGAAAAAAATATCTTAAATGAAAATAGTATTGAAACCTATTTTTGGATAGAAGGTGTAAACACAACATTATATATCAGGAAAAGAGTTTTCATTTGGCGCCTAAATTAAAATTCACCAAATAGACAATGGAATAACAAAAAACCAAATGTTGGGTACATTATACTGTTTATATACAAGGTGTATATAATGAATATGAGTTAAAAATATGGTAAATTTGATCCAAAGGACAATGATGGGATATTTTTAAGATATTATTATACTTATAATGCTTATAATGTATATAATAAAAATTCATTTATTTTTAATGAATCTTTTAATGTGAAGATTGATGAATGTGATCCTTTTGATTAATGGAAATATCAAAGAGATGAAATTGATAAATCCTTAGACAAAATGAGGCTTTAAAAACCTACAACTGCTTTTGAAAATAAATTAAATTTAATTCTTTTTGGTTTAGAATAAAGTGAAAAAGAAAAAATATAATGTGTATTCTATACAAAATATAGAACCTTAAAGGATATATATTTAGAAACACTTATTGTATATCTAGATATAGGTGTAATAAATATAAAATATGTAGTAAATATAGCTATAAATTATTCCTTCTAATCACAATTAGAACCTATGTCTATAGTATCTATTTTTAAAGGTGAAAGTTAGTTAATGGATATTCACGAAGAACAGAACCAAATCAATAGAAAAATTGTTTGTGAATTGGTTTATATACCAACAAATTATCCATTAATATGACCCAAATAGGTCATTCAAAATAAATAATATGATCAATGAATAATTAATTGAAAAAAAGAAAAATTAGAAACCATGTGTCACAATAAGTAAGAATGGAAAATATATAATTAAACCTTTTAACCTATTTCCAGATTAGAGTCTATTGGAATCCTTCAATAATATACATCTAATAATAATTTTAAATTATATTGAATGTATGTAAAATCGGATTTTTTTAATGGATATTTAGTGGAATATTTTTATATTGAACAACCACTTGGTTTTGAAAATCCTCATATACCAAATCCAGTTACCAAAGTTAATATAGCTATGTATGTCCTTAAACAAGCACATGAATCTTGGTATGAAATATTAAGATCATTTTTATTAGAAAATGTATTTATGTTTGGTTAGAATGTCAATTTTCTTAAGAAAACTATATGCTCATATATATTATTAGTACAAATTTATATAGTTGATGTTATTTTGGGTTAAAAATTAAAACCCATTTTAATGGTTTTTCAAAGTATATGTAAAAAAAATTTGAACTGAGTATGAGGAGAGAATTAAATTTCATTTTTGGATTTCAAAACTATAAAAATAATTATGGAAATATGTTATGTAAAATAAAATAAAATATTTTTTATTGAAATTTTTTAGACTTAAAAATAGTAATAATTATACTAATTCCATGTGTACTAATGTAAACCGGGATTTGGATAAAGTTAGAAAGATATTTGATAGTTAGTTATAGATAAAAATGATTGGAAGGTTACTATTTCTTTCTACTTTTAGACCAAAAATTATGTGTTTTACTTTTCATTTTGCTTGATTTTAACCAAACCCAAATTATTCCAATCATATTGTCATTTAAATAATTTTAGTTATTTAAAATGAAATATTTTTCAATATAAAACTTATCCAAAAAACCTATTTTAACTTATTTTCACATAAAGATGTTGTTTATGAAGGATATAATTTAAATAGAAAAATTTCTTCTCGAACATGTCACTTTTTAGGAAAATATTTGGTTTCCTGGTCAAGTAAGAATGAAGAATTTGTTTCCCTATCAATTTAAGAGGAATAATATATGTCTTATAATTTTTTTATATACATTATTTTTAGATGAAACACGCCTTAATAGAATTTAGAAATAATTTTAATAACATTCCTATTTTATGTGATAATACAAGTACAATATGTATTTCATAAAATCATGTAAGTCATTCAAGAACCAAGAATATTGATAAATGATATAACATTCTATTAGATAATTATCTTATAAAGGATATATTTTTAGAACTTTTAAATATCGAATATCAACATTTGGATATTTTTTCCACACAATTCCTACTACTACTTTTAATATTATTAAGGGTGGTATGGAATATTTAACATAAAATATTTTTTAGTTGTATAATAAATTAATTACTTATTTAGTTTGGATAATATTAATTTTTTTACCAGTTTTATTAGTAAAATGGGAATATATTGTTCATTTTTTGAATAAGTGCATCTTTTAAAAAATTAAATAATGATTGCCTTGAGTAATTTTCTCAAGAAACCAGAATCAATGTCACCAAAACATCCAAAAAACCCTCGCTCTATCAGTTTATCTCTTACCCATAATATTTGAACCCTTTCGATTTCTAAATATCTCACTTCCCATTCGAAACAATAGAATCTAAACCTTTAAACTCTATATTCCCAATAAAGTCGATGATCAAGAAGACAAAATTAGCTGAAAAAAGAATATTGAAGTAACAACACATCACCTATAGAAATACTATTCAAGGAATTGTCATAGATTTCCAATAGCTGAACAATTTGAATCATTAATTGGGGAAAAAGATAGAATTTCATGTTTCAGAATTTATTTATAATGAAGAATACACCAAATTCATGTTAAATATTAAAGTAAAAGAATTTTTCAGAAAATTTTAGTTTAGTTTTGGAGATACATAAGAAATCATTATATCATAGGTAAATGATAATATGTTTTCCATCTCTTCTGCAAAAATAGAAATGTTTTCTCACTTTCCTCATGAAGGTGTTTTTCATTTTGATCTTCGATCCATTATAAATCAAGAACATAAATATGGGAATATTATTTTATTACTTTTTTGTTCAATTATAATAATGATTTTTTTTTTCTGAAAGATATTAATGCTGACCAGAAGATTATTATCAAATTTATTCAGTTAGAAATACTTCCATGAATTTATAAAAAAGATAAAATTATTTATCTTTACATGTATATAATGTTTTTTATGATGGTTGATATTATTGTTCAATAAACAAAAATATTATTGGGTATATACACCATCGTTTCCAAGAATCAGAAAGAACATCTCGTTATCAGTATGGAAATATAATCCCTCTAATTTTTTATAAGTAAAAAATGATTCATGATGTATATCTCAATACTATGTTTCTTCACAACAATATTTGAAATGATAGAAATTTAAGGAAATTAGGTTTCTTTTAAATTGTAGTAAAAAGAAAGTTTATGCCTATTGGTGCATAGGACAGACAAAAATATTATCATGTTTCTTAGGTAGGGAAACAACATTTGGTATCAGTTGGTGATGTTCATTTTTGAGAATAAGAAGTAATTTATTCTATAATAGATGATGTAGTTCATATAAATAAGTAAGAACCCAGATCCTCATTTCAGTTATAGATCATTAATTTGGGTTTTTTTTAGGAAATGGAAGAAATTATAATTTTTCTCAGCACACGCTGTGTACTTATGAGTACACTCCATGTACCCATGTACTATATACAACCACATACTGGCTGTGAAACGACTGAGTACATGGCCATGTAGGTGACCTAGAAGACCACTTAAGGCGAGGGATGGTGAAGGCTACAACAAAACATGTACATTAAATGAAAACACTATGTAGTTTTAATTTTTTTTGATAAATCAGAGTGGGGTTTCGTCTCATCCTCATAAAAACTTTATTGTACTCTTGGTTTATACCAGAGATTTATAGAAGAGAAAAATATCTCTGAACCCCACTTTATTATCCATCCAACATCTGATTGAGATGTTTTTGGGTGAGCTTTAATCCCACTAGTGAGTTCTCAACACCTATAAATCCCTTCTTTGTGATTCCTTCTCTCTTAAGTTATTCAAGGTTAAATGTTTTCAACTTTTTTTTCTCTAAGGCATATGTGGATGATTCAATGGTTGACGTTCAATAATATTGATTATACAACATCAAGGTAGGTGGTTTGTGCCTTTCGTTGTTCATATTTTAATTATATATGCTTAAAGTGACGAATACCCATGTATGGGGTATTTCTAGTTTGGGAATTTAACCCTGTTTAATACCTACAATGGTTTATTTGATTGAGAAAGGGTTACTTATTATTTTTAAGGCTAGGTGCCTTATTTTCCATGACTTGGTTTATTAAAATAGAGTTTGATTGATTTTATGAAATGCATGTTGAATTATTTGTGAATTTTTATCCATTTAGTAGTCATAGATTACATGTGTTTCATTGATTTGATAAGTGCAATGTTTTTCCAATGGACCATGGGAATTTTGGACTAAAAATACTTTAGGTAAATCCATGTTATTTACACAGGACTGTGAGATCCGTGGTCTAGATTTTGACCAAGTGGGTATTGACCATTAGGGCTATCCATGAGGACATTTATATTTAACTTATTCTATTTTTCCCAGGGGTATTAGCCATGAGATCTACCCAAGATGAAATTTAAAATTTATTTACTACTATATGGGACTAAAGGGGTTAGATAGTGAGAGCATTCCGAGAGGGTGTTCATTGATTGATTTCTTAATTGTGGCAAGTCTGCCAAGCTAAATCACAATCTTGGTCTAGGTCTCAATTAACTATTTTGATGGTCCTTAGAGATATGTGTTTTATTACATTATACAAGTGGGTATAAATAGTATGCAAGATCAAGATATTTATTGACTCAAAGGATAAATAATAAATTTAATTTAATTTATTTGAAAATTGTAGGATTGTTTAGTTTGAGTACTTCCTAGTTTATTGGTTTATTTTCTCATATTACCTACTATATGTCATCATTTAAAGACTGGAAAAACAAATTTAGTGCTTTCTTACTGGGAATTATCTCACACCCTCTTTGGGTTATGTTTTTTACCCAAACAGATAATATGATTATAGGTATAGATAAGGGGAAGCACCCTTCTTCGTCAGGTGCTTGATTGTTGTTGGATCTGGAGAGCATGGAACCAAGATGAGTCTTGAGATGCAGGTGGAGTTTACTACATCTAAGTACATTGGTTTTAGTACTATATTTCTAGCATTGTGACTTATTTTGATGATTTCCTAGAAACATGTGTCATGCATCATTTATATATGCTCCAGTTGTCATATTACTATTAGTCTTCCGTAGTTTAGTTTTATTATATGTTATTACTGTTTCCACTATTATTTAAAATTTACATTCTTCAGTGTATACTCTTCCAATAAGTGAATAGTTTCCCCATTATCATTTCATGACCCTCACTGCTAGTTTTAATCCTCTGGAATTTGGGAAAATGTGCTTGAGCACATGTGACCAACCAGGTTTGGGTAACCATTGGGAAGATATCTGAGTTGGGACATTACAAATGAGATACATAATAATATATTATGTATCTGATCATATGATTACAAGATATGTTAAATAATATCTTGAAAAAATTTTAGAAGATGAAAATAATGGTGTCTTGGTTACCGATACAATATAAATGGATGAATCTACAGATCATTCTTCTATGGTTCCCGAACCATAATTTGCGACTAGTGCCACTAGAGAAGCTCACCCGCCAATGTTTTTTTGAGGTGTTAGTTACTCCTGAGGAAGGAAAACATAAAAATATGATAGGTCCAGACAACATTTATAAAATTAAAACATAGAATATTTAAGATCAAGAGGATACCAATAAAAATTTGAATAAAAGTTAACATGATGAAGAACATGTTTAGGGTAATTCCCAAGGAATTAAGAAAGAATAACAGTAGTATCAGACACTACTTGGTTATTTGAGAATCAATCAGTTTCTATTGTTGTCAAATCATTGGATGATGCTATATTTGAATATTCCTGAGGAAATAAGGGTTCTTGAAATTTAATCTTCTTCCTCTGGTGATAAATATAAAGGAAAATCTTATCCTTAGTTGACATAGGAAATCCATATAATATTCCAGAAGAAGAATATTTAGATTTTTTGAAAAATTTAATTGAGAAATTTTTTATCTAGATTATAAGACATTTGAGGAAAATTCAAATATGAATAATGAGCTAGTGGTTACCGTGAAATGAATGGAATATTTGAGATGTATAAATATTACTATAGAGGAATTAGACTAATTTAAATCTAAAAATACACAATCTCAGAGACAATTCAATTTATAGAAGAGATTTTGATACCCTTCAAAGAGAAACGAAATACCAGTTTGAAAAGCAATGAGAAAAATGTAGTTTAAAAATAGATTTTGGTGATATTAAAATGTATTTTGTGAGTAAATTTGAATCTATTTTATATAGGGATAATCAGTAAAAATAATCTATATATCTACCTCAAACATCCCCATAATTTGTCAGAATGTTTGAATCAATTACTATTATAATTTATACTTTCAATGAATGGGTTCATTCCATTAATTGTGATATAGAGCCATTAAATATTTTATATGAAAAATAAAGATATATCCTTGAGAATTTATCTTATGTAGTTACTAGTATTTTTCATATTCTAAATCATTTTAGATACATTATCTATCAATCATTTTAGTCAGAATAAATTGTTCAAGAGTTTCTAAAAGTTAATTTAGTTAAATGTTTAAAGGTAAGTCAGGATTCCAAAAAATATATGTGGCACATGACTGAAAATCATGATAAATGTTTTAGTGGATAGATGGCAGAGTTTAAGGATGTTATTCATGCAATTAGAGCTTCAAAATATTTTGATACCTCTTTAGAACATTATCTATCAAACATAGTGAGTCCTACTTTTTGGAAACACTCTAGAAAAATGACTATCCTAATCATAAAACATCTTTTAATAATGTCATTTTTTTGTATTTGTATTTAATCATTGATAATATATATATTCATTTTTATTTAAAAAAAACATCACTTTAATCTTTTGCATAATATATAATCAATTTATAGTCATGTACTACATTGAATTTGTTTCAAACAATTTTTTAGTGCATTCAGTTTGATATCACAAAAATGTGTAGAGAATATGGTAAACACAACATTCTTATTTTGTATATTCTTATATAGTTTTTTTATGAGAATTAAAATTTAAATGTTTACTATGAAAATCAATAATAAATTTCAACTATAGTTTCTATTATAATTTCATTACATCATTTGTGTTTACATTTCCTATCATTCATATAAGTTATGTTGTGGGTTGTTTTACTATCAAAATGGAGATATTTTTGGGGATGTATTACCTCAACAGTACATTATGAATTTTATTTATTTTTATGGACACAAAAAACATTGTTTGTTTTAGTAAATTAGTTTCATTATTTATTTTTTGGAAGATATTTTTTTAATAGTGAATCGTATTTATGCGTTTCATAATTTGATTAAGTATTCTGGATTTCTTTGAAAGTATTCTCAAAACACTATTCATACCCTATGTCTGTAAGAATAACATATGGTTTGAAAACCTATGTTTGGAATATAAATATGGATCTTGTACCCTTTGTTGTTAGAAAATCATGGATCAACAACCCTACTTTTTAAGGAAACCCTATTTTTTGAACAAATATTGTTCATCAACTTTAATTTTGTAAACCACCATACGTTGTCAACCATATATGTGGAGGCCGATTGTTATGTGGAGGTACCCTAAGTTTGACTATTCAACATTAGAGTTTTTAATTCATATATATTTCCAATGATTTTTAAATGATCTCAATGTATGTAAATATCATTTTGAATCTCTTTTATTAACTATTCAAATAATATTATTTAATGCATTAAATCATTCCTATTTCTATGTGATGTTACAACTCTATTGAATGATTTAAATTCAAATTTTCGTAATTTTTGAAGAAATATTCTTGGATATACTCAAGAAAAATTATTCAAATTTTCTATTTAAAAATATATACAGTATTTTATCTTTCAATATTGAATCATGTGTATGATATTTTTTTATTATAATGCTATTGCGAATGAATAAAATTGATAATCGCTTTTTTCTTAAATAACATCAATCTACTGCTTCATATAACTCATGAGTAACTATTACTAATGTTATTCATTTGTTGTTATATTATTATAGATCATTCACAAACAGAATCTCCTAAATTATTTTATTTCTTGATGACTATTATCTTTGAATAAGAAGTTTTATTTTCATTCTATTTCAACTATAACTGTGAACATGACTATATGTATTTAGAGAAATAAATCTCAATTAGTTTATTAAAGTTTCATCTTATCAAAATCAGTCATCGGTATAGTTTCATCTTCGTAAACTAAGATATGGATTATCTTATTCCTTATATATTAATTAGAAGGATTTATAAAAGTATTTTTGTAAATATTTTAACATCATGCACTCATTTTTAAGGCTTGTTACAAGAGGACCTATTTACTGAAAATCAAAATTCTCATAGAGTGTGCATTGGTGGAGGGGACTATAAGAGCTTTGTGCCCCAAACCATTATAAAAATTGATATGATATTTTTCTTCTTTTCCATTGCACAACTGATCTAATGAAATGAATAATACATTTTTGTATAAATTGAAAAGAAGGATAAACGTATGAATGTGTTAAAATTATCCAAGAGACACAATTCACACCCCTCTTATGTGTATTTATATTATTATGACCTAATAAAATGTTCTTGATATTCCTTACTACTCCTTTTTATGATAGATATAACTTTTTCTATTTCATAGCCTATGGAATCATTCTTCTAGTATCAAGATGATGAGGTATCTCTATTCATATTGGATGAACCTTTGGAAGGGGGTGTGATGAAATGGAGATTCCTACAGATTTTCACCCATATGATGGTATGGGTTCAATCAAGGATATTTTCTGTTGTTATGGGAGTAGAGAATTCATGGGAACTGAGAATCCATAAACTAAAATTCAAAGTAGGATAATTACATATAAGGTTGTTGTGTTTATCGAATTATTTTATACATATCTAGTGGGACATTACATCATTTGAGGAAAATTACCACCATCAGGGTGGGTCATGCATTTTTCCTGATAATAACGGCTATTAGGGTGGGGATTGTGGAATTTCTATAAAGGAGGAACCTACACCGATAGTCATAGGTTTCCAACCAATGTTGGAATGTGTTTATTATATTGTGTTGTGTGGTGATATAAATTGACATACATATCATCGTTGTGTGATAATGGTGGGGTTGGAAATTATGGAAGCTTGGATAGTGCGTCATAACACAAAACATGTGTGATATTATGTTTACTTATATTCTGTATTTTATATATCATGATATACAATGTCAAATATTCATATACACATATGTTGAGGATGCATTGGTGAAGTCCTACTAGATTTTTTCTCACACCAATCATGGACATCTCGATGTGATTTCATAATCTATTAATAAGGATATAGGAAACATCAAATCCCCAAACATAGGATAATAGTAGATAGAGAATGGTTTTCACAGAAAATTTCAAAATACACTCTTGAAGGATTCCACTGTATTTAATTTAAATTATTATTTATCTTATATTTTCTGAACCTTACACCATGGTATTATATGGTAATTTATTAGTATTGACATGGGATATTTACTTGTCATATGTTATTCCATTTATTATTTATTCCATTTTATTATTTTTATTTTTATTTATTATTTTCATAGTTGATACTCGGGTTAGAGTCTCCCAACAAGAAACATTTAGACCCTCAATGTATTTTGAAAACCTCTTACGTATGATGAGGAACACATGATGCCTTGTTTCCCTCCATCCCAAATCTGATGATTCATGTTAGGTAATTACAAAGTGGTATTAATGGGGGTTTTTCCATTTTCTTTTTTGACTATGACTTTGGGCAAGGTAGAAAGGAGTTATCTTGTGTGGGAACTTAGGTATGGGTATTACATGCATTCTTGACCATCTCTTGTGTAACTGAATCTATGTTACTATAGTTACATATGTGGTGATGTGATTTTATGATGATCCTGATTATACTATATTGTTACTATTGATGGTATTTTTTTGTGTTCATGCATCATGACTAGGATTATTGGATGAAATTTCACATATATATTTGTATATCTATGTTTGTGCATTTTCTACTACATAGTGGTTCATTAATTAAATGAATTTATTTTTCTATATATCTAGGATATAATTTTATTCTTTATTTTGTGATATATATGTTTTTTATGAATTTTTGATATACCAGTTTTGGAATTAATTTAAAAAACATGATATTGATGTTATGTTTTGTATATATATATATATATGATTGTGAATAACATGCAGGTATGGATCACATTGCCTCTTATATGGTTTGTTCATGGAGTGATATTATTTAGGGTATTGGTAGCCTCTTAAAACATTTGTCTAATCCCATATACATATTTTTATCTATCTTGAATTAATTCTTTCAACAATCCTAATGTTTCTTTAGGAAAATTGAAAATGTACTAGTAGTGAAGTTTTATGGGACCATGGATATTGGAAGCCATGGATTTTCATTTTATAGAGGATATACCATTACCACTGCTAGTTGTTCATGGAGATATTCCCTAGTACATTCATAAACTGGCTCTAGTTATTCATGTTATAGAGAAAATTTTTTAGTACTTTTTTGAGAGTTTTCATGTTAATGGACGAATCTTTTAGAAGACCATGCCTGCTTATGAATGGGACTTTTAGATCTAGAATACACTAGAATTTCAAGGTACTAGAGGTCCATATGACAATGATAAATGGTTAGATATAATCAAGATCATTTTTTATTTGTTCTAGAATCACAGGGATGAGTATTGGTGTTGGAATCCTTTATGTTCCATGGTCTTTTAAAGAGATGGTATACATCCAAGAATCATGTATGAAGATGAGAGTTTATTAATTCAGTGACCTTAAATTAGATATTCCTAAGGAAATACATTTTAGATGTAAAAAATGGAACATTATCAAGTGGTCATAGAGTTGCATCAAGGATCTATTTATATCTCTTTGTATTCTTTCGGTTTCATGGAGCTACTATACTTCACCCCTATTCTAGCTAGAGACAAGAAAAAAAATACATGGAAGTTCGAGATAATATTTTGTATTTTGATAAAATTGTATGATAGTATAATTGATATGACATCATACCAAGAGGTGTTACACTAGGCCTTTCCATTTATAAGGTTATATAAGAGGACTAGGTAGTAGGTATAATTCCCATTCCAGACAGACTGCTGACTATTCTTTCTCTCAATAAAATAGATTCCCTTTATTATATTAGGAAGAGTAAATATGATCAAGTGAATAGAGGAATAATAAAAATGTGTCATATGAGGAATTCCATAGTGGCATCTTTGGGATTGGATTCTACAAGGTGCTTCAATTGTGTGAAAAGTGGTTATTTAAGTAATGTATATAAGAATAGACAAGTGGAGTTCCACCAATGCGCAAAAAATGATCATGTATTGTTTTTTAGTGCATCATGAATGGTTTTTGGGAAATTATAAAATTATAGGGGTGTGAGACCTCAGTAGAGGGTGAAAACTCCCCAGACTAGTATGACTATAGGGAAAGGGCATGGAGCTAAGATATGGTATGTTTTTGTGGGGTATATGGATCAAGTTGATATTGGTGAGGGACTGTGATTGGTTTCAGGAATAATCTAAATCACCTCTCTGATATCTACTATTTTTTATAATGGTGATTCTTATTTATTATCTTTTGAAAATTTTTAGATGAATGATACATACTTGTTAGAATATCCCTTTAGATGATTTCTCTTGAAACACAATTTGGGACTAATGTTGATCATCTTTTGATGTGTCTAAAATGTTTTTTTATTGAAACCTAAATTTGGGAATTTATTAGATTTTTAGATTCTAGTGATTAATAGTTTTAATGTGATCGTTGGGATAGCCATGATTATGAGTTATCATGCACACATCAACTACAATCAGATATGGGTATCCTTCACATCACATAATGGGGAAATGATATTAATGACCAATGAGTGGGAATTGTCATTAGATAGTGTAGGAAAATATTTAAATCATATTAGGGTTCTTATGGTAAAATTTTTAGACTTAACTCTTCCTATAAGATCAAATTTATCCCCCCTTATCATTCCCTATAGTTTTTAATAATTAACATGATTTGTTTCTAGAATAATTTTCTAGTCTACCTATTAATAATGTGATAATGTTTTATATAATAACAATTCTAGGGGATTATCCTTTGTTGATTCGTCCTTATCATATGAAATCATCTATGTTTTTTGAAAATTAAATTTTATCTTTATGACTAGGAATATAAAGGATTTATTAAAATGAGCACATCTCCATAGGTTTCCCCAATACTGTTCTCTAAAATGTTGATTGTATTATTCAACTTTGTGTGGATTTTAGAAGATTAAACCAAGAATGGGTATCAATTTACTAGGATAGAATATATATTTGATATTTTATGATTAGATTATTTGTTTTAAATGATTGAACATAATTTAGGAAATCATCTTATTTGGGAAAAAACATTCCAAAGATGGGATTTATGACCTTATAGGGACTATATGGGTTCTTGTTTTTTTATTGATGAAAAATGCTCCATGAGTGTTCATTTCCCTCATGAAAAACCTATTTCACCCATATCTTGATACATTTTTCATGTGTTTCATTAATGAAATCCTTATTTATTCATGAACATCATATAAACATGATAATCAAATCATTGTAGTCTTGAGTACACATATGACACATCCTATTTATTCCAAGATGTTAATGTGTTAATATTGGATTCAAAAGATGCACCTCCTGGGGAATTTTGTGTTAAAGGATGTTGTATATGTGAAGCTAAAGAAGGTGGTGGTGTGGATGACTTGGGATCACCCTCGGTCGGTATTCAAGATCAGAAGGTTTTTTTAGACTAGTAGGGTACTAATTAGGATTCATCTATGATTTCATGTGTTTATAATCCCCCATGAAGGCTCTGACCCAGAAAATGATCATGTTTGAGTGCTCATAGTAGTGTGAGGAAGCATTTATCGAGATTAAGATATTGTAAAAAAATAACCACAGTTTAATTTTCTAAAAACTCGGATTGGATATATAGTATTTTTTATACCTAAAATTTTGGATTAAGAGTTGTGATGGTGTTGGATGATTGGATGGTAGATTATGGGTCTCACCAACAACAATACCGTGAGAAATATTATCCTACCAATGACTTGGAGTGGGAAATTATGATCCATGATTTTATTTTTTGGTTTTATTATATCTTTTGAGAGAGTTTTTTTACATGGACCATAATATTTTCTCATATAATTTGTCATAGTTATACCTAAATATTAGGTAGAGGAACATGGTAGAGTATCTATAGTCATTTGACATTGAGATTCCTTATTCACCAGGTAAATGTCATGTTGTTACATATTCAATCAACTGGAAGATGTTGGATGTCTATGCTCTTAGATAGAATTATTAAGAGAAAGAATGTAATTTGATGTGTTTCTTGGATTACTGGATAATTGATTAAACTGATTATAGAGGGGAGGTGACATTTACATCTTTGTTTATGACATCAAATTTAGTAGGTTTGGTGAAGGACTTCCATGAGTAAGACTTTTCAATGTTTTTTAATTTTAAAAGGGTTGGTGGGAGATGATCATTTAACCTTTTAGTCCATATATGATGATGATGTTCTTTATATTGATGGGTGTTTTTCAGTTCCTTCTTCCATTTGGAATGATATTATGAAAGACTCCAATAACTCATGTTGGATAGTGAATCCTAGGTTAATCATGACGTACGATGACATCAAATGATATCATTCATGTCAAGGTATGGAGAGGGATATCACTCATTTGGTTTTACAATGTCATACCTTCCAAGGTGTAAAATATGAGAGTCAAAATACCAGCCGTTTATTTTATCTACTTCTAGTAACCATTTTTTAAATAGAAGGATGTCATAATGGATATTGTGATAGGGGTACCAAGGACCTCAACAAATCATGATATTATATGGGTGATCGAGGATCGACTGAATAATGTGTTCCATTTCTTACTGAACAATGAGACACTTTATATGGATTATTTGGGAATGATATATGATCTTGAAATTCTACTTCTTCATGGAGTCCCATTTTGAACCTTATCATATAGATATGCATGTTTTATGTCATAGTTGTGGATAGTATTATATATGTCTCTTGGGAATTATGTTAAATAGATCATGGAATATCACCAATAGATAGATAAATAGATAGGGAGGAAGGATAAAAATTCATGAAGTTATTTTTTGAGCATGTGAACTATACTTTAAAAGATTATGGAACAATTACATAGAAATTGTGTATTTTTTTATAATAACATTTATCGGGATTTTATATAGATTTCACCCTAAGAGGCTCTCTATGGTTGTCTTTTTTGGTCACCAATATACTATAATGAATGGGGTGAGGAAACTATTGTTGTACCAAGGCTGGTGAAAGATCCATTATATAGAGTAAAACTAATTCAGAAGTTGTTGGTCACTATTCAGAGTAGAAAAATATTATATTCAAGCCATATTAGGAGACATTTGGAGTTCACCGTGGGTGAGAGAGTTTTCTTATGGGTGACACCTCATTTGGTGAATCGATGTATTTAGATGAAAATAATATTGGATCTATGTTTTGTAATACCTTTCATGCTCTTTAAGAATATAGGGACTGTGGAAGACCATTTGGGTCTTCCTCAGCATTAATGAGTTATACATAATGTGTTCCACATGTCTCATATTCGTATGTCCATGCCAGATCCTATAAATGTTATACACTATGAGTGTATTGTTTTGTAACCAGATGAATCTTTTTTAGATCACCTAGTGTTTATGGTAGATAAGATTTATAATGTTTTAAAGGGGAATATGGTTCCACTTTTTTGATCTTATTTTGGCATAGAATACTTTTAAATAAAAAATGGTATTGGGTGTATGATGTTCATGTTAAATGTCCTGATTTATTTCAGGTAAACATAGAAGATACTTCTTGGGGAATATAATTCCATATATGGGGAGAATTATAACACCCTCATCTTGGGAGGTTATGTTTATATAAGATAATTCATTACATAATTGAGGTTTTAAACCTTGTAGTGGCTATATAATGAGTCAAGAATGCTTTTGTGTGGATTATAATGATTTGGGAATCATAATTTGGATTTTATAGATTACAATATATAAAATAGTCAACACAGAATATGGGGGTAATAAATTTTGTCACTATTCTATATATTATTAAAATTGGAAAGGGGAATAATGGTTTCACCAATACATAGCCACGTCATGGTGAATGAGAAGTTATGTTGTTATAAATAGCTCCAGAAACCCCACCATGCTCGTTTTGAATTGATTTCTGAGTTGGAAATACAATGGTCTTTATAATGTTGTTTTAGGGGAAGTCATTTCCAGATCCCAATTCAAGGAAACCATGACCAAGACCTGGTGGTGGTGTAAGGAATATTGACCACCTTGTTTTCTTATAATTGATATAATTCCAACCTTATCCCTTGGATATCCATCATTTGGATTTTTTTCATGGAAAAATGTTTGATCATTATGGGGGATAGATTAATACACTTTATCTTATTTTCAATATATTAAACCAATTTTTTGTTCTCCCCTTTAGATGATGGATGAATTCATGGATTATTTTCGATGAAGTATATGTGGTGATATAACGTTATTTTGATCCTAGATTTTTTACATTTTATATGAATATTTCATTTAATTAGATCGATAAAAATCCTCTTTTAATCCCCCTTTGTTGGGGTTTCAAGTATTGGGGTTTTCTAGATGGGATGGTGAGTTATTCGTAGTCTACAAAAGTTACCTATTCCTTACTGGATAATATTTTAATGGTTTTATTATGGTTATTTACAAGATATTTCATTTAATATAAAAATGAATTTATCAATGATAATGGTACAACATATTATCATGGAGATCATGGGAATTAATTGGACTAATTATAGTGATCTTATCAGTGCATTTATCTTAGGGGAGTCCCTTTAATTCAGGTTTTAGTTTCCCACTTCTTGAAGCCCCATTCTTAAAATCTCATGTGATTTTACAAATGTATTTTTGGGTCTTGGCTGTGAGATTGTTTCAGTTAAATACCTTTCTAGAAATACTTGAATATGACATCTACGATATTTAGGTATGATGATCCTTACCATAAAGTACCTTATGTATGATGTTGTCATGATATATTTGTTTATTTTTTATAATCCATGATTGATATGTTGTTTCATGTGGGTGAGTTAATGGCCCTGGATATCCATGCTTGATATGTCATTATTTGATTTCTGTGTAGCCCTTTGAGAAATGGTATTGATATTCGTTATTGTTTCTTTATATAATTAATATTTTTAGTGGAATTTAATACCCTATATAAACTAGATTCAGGTATCACTATTATCACGACACTCTATTTTTGTAATAAAGTCAATTAGAGGTGGGAACATGATGAATTGATGATGGATATAGACAAAGCATCTTTTCCTAGAATGGGTTAGATGAAATACATGACTACTGATGAGGGATGGTAATTGAGAATCAATTGGTTATAGGAAAAGAAGGATAATAATATATAGGGGTGATGTGCTTATCTAATTGTGGAAAAAATTGTGGGACTACATATCATCTGAGGATTACAACCATTATCAAGGTGGGGTGTCCATTGTTCTTAATATGGACCACCTTCTAGGTGGGGGATTCAATGATTACTTAATGGTGGAACAAGAATTGGCATACATAGGGTGACAACTTATACTGGGAATTGAAGTTCATATTGTAATGTTTACCAATATACATTGAAATCCTTACTGGAATCATGTTGAATTAAATGTGGTTGGGGTTTGTGTTAGCTTAGTTAGAACACATTGAATCAATGCATGTGTTGTTGTATGTTTACTTGTCTTTTGTATTTACTTTATCATTATGTATATTGTCAAATATTCATGTGAAATTATGTTCAGGAAACATTGGTGATGTACTGCTGGGTTTATAATTACACCTTTTACATGTATTTTGTTTCACACTATTCTTCATGATTAGGGATATAATACTGGGTGAGGCCCCAAACATAAAAATCTACGAGATAGATCACAGTGTTCTAATGAGGTACTGGAAACAACACTAGAAATATGCCACACTATTTTATTTTATTTATTTTATTTCTCATTAATTTCATTGACCTTACACTCTAGGGGTATCTAGTTATTTTTTAGTATTTACTTGAGATATTCCCACATCAAATATTGAATAATTTATTATTTATTAAACTATTTTTTTATGCTTTTCTTAATTGACAATAAAGGTATAGTCTCCCTACTGATGCCACAAATTCCCAAAATTCTAGTCAGTAACCACTTATATGCAAGGAGGTGTTCATGATGTCAAATGTATACCTGGATATGACCTGGTGATTCATGTTGGGGTGTTACAGAGTACATTATGGATTTTATTAATTTCTATATAGGATCGATATTCTGATTGATGTATGGACTTCACCATATATTGGGGACTCTTCACATGTCCTAAATTTGATATGGTTTATTTTTAATTTTTAATTAATATTCATCCATAAATGTTTTTTTCTATAAAGATAGTGATCCCTTATTGGTACAAAATTATGAGAAATTATTTCACTAATTAATATAATTTCATTGTGAATAAAGACTCAATATCACAATGATGACGACATCACAACTCTAATAGTATATTTTTTACTTATAGAACCTTGAAAATGATCTTTCATGATAATTTTTCATAATTTTAATTAATCACCCACACACCGATATATATATATATATATATATATATATATATGTATATATATATCACACTGGTTCAATTTGAGTATGAGTTTTCAAAACATACAGAGGATTGATGACACCTTTTCATATAAAGGGATGACTTATTCAGGTGCATCATTAGTCATGAATGTAATAAATATAATATGACATATTCAATGGGGAATCTGTATTGTCTAGATGCACAATAAATGGTTATAGATCCTATAAATGTTGGGATATTGTAATATATGACACATTTTTATGCATGGGAGATGGCGTTTGAAGAGTAAAAAGTGATACTATTATGCAAGCTCAAAAAATAGGGTATTGTGTTCCCTAGGGTAATGATGCACAAGATCCAGAGACATAATTGAATGATTTTTTTTTATATGACATTCAATATTATGAACCAATTCATATTAATATTTTTAGGGCCCTAATGCACATGAAGTAGGATGTAACCATACACCAACTTGATGCATCTAATTGAGGTGGTGTGTTTTCTTTTATCCCTTTAAATTGAATGACTCATGTGTTCTCTATATTTTCACTAATGTCATAACTCACTTATATCAGTTTCAAAATCTTATGATAATCATAATCAAAAAATTTAATATTTTTAGGAATCATCTGAGTGTTAATCTGATGAATAATTTAATTATTATGATAGATATTGTCTTCTGGATGATAAATTTTTATTATACTTAATATCATTTAAAAACAATCAAAACTGAGTAAATATTTTTGGATTAATGTTAAAAATTAAGAGTGTGATTGTAGATTAATTTATGATCTATCTAAATCACCTTTTTATTAATTTAATCCTTAAATTTATCATTATAATCAAATGCCACATTTTAACTTTATTTTATCCTTAAAATGATATATCACACTTTAGGGGGTCAAAACTACGAAAAAACATTTGGATTTGTCTGAGAAAAAAGGATAACAATAATCAAAACATTTATTATATGTAAGAGTAAACCAATCATCAATTAGATGTTTATATTTCTCAGGATGATTAAAATCACATTTTAAACATTTATTCATTTACCAAAAAGACTTATCTTCTATTATTGGGTCATAATTGAGGAAGAAAATTGTAAATGATTTGAGAATCATGGCAAATTATCCTAGAATTATTTTTAATATTTCAAATTTTTTTGATCCTTGAAATGATGTCTAAAATAATTGATAGAGCACAAAGAATATTTCAAAATATTAGAATTTGTTAATAAAGGACTAATCACTTGGTTATTGTTAAAAAACCATATTTTCAAGGACTAATGATAATTTTTTTTAAAATATCTTTATTTGGTTTATGATTTTGATGGATCAAACTAACATATATCTGATTCTTTATTTTTTTTAATATATAATGGTTTGTGTGGCCTCCACATTTGTATGAATGTTAAAATCAAATAAAAGAGATAAAAAACTAATAAAAACACATAGATTGGTATGAAAAATATATTTAAATTATTATCATATAAATAATAGTTTCTAATAATATGTCTATAACCCATATGATGATTGAATTTCTTGGAATGTTCAAATAGAGAATTTCACCTTTATGTTTCAATTAAAATGACACATCACCCATCAAGGGGTCCAAACTAAACCATTTTACAAAGTTTAAAAACATAGAAATTGATCATTAAGTTAATTATGGTATATAATAATCATTTTCATTCCAATATAATCATTTGATATCTTGGTATCATTAGAAACACTGTTTAATAATTTATAGGTTTTTTAATATGATATATCCCCTACCAGGGTGTCCAAACTGGGAAAACGTGTTGAAAATAATGTTAAAATTAATGAAAAACATCCTATAATCATTTTATATCTATAATAGTCTTCTAGACCTCATTATTATTCATTTATTGATTAATATTATTGATTTTTTGATTTTATATTTTTAAAACCTGTTAATAAAAACCAAATCACCCATGTATTGGGTAAAACTATGTAATCAAGATTGATTTATCATGGGAAAATAAGACGATGATCTTTTAGTCATATATGAAATTTTTTAATCAAATCTGTAGAAATATAATTTATGATTTTTCTTAGTATAATATAATGTTTTATGCATCCTTATTATTTTTATTAAAGCGATAAATCATGTAAATAGTGACCATAGAAAGAAAATGAACTTTTAATATATTAAACATTTATGATAAGTATCATTGACTAATTAATGATATATATAAATTAATCAGAAATAAATCACCTTCTCAGATTTATTGGAATTTTTTAATGTATAATTTCACCTATATGCTTTCATAAAAATGAAATATAACCCATTAGGGGTTCAAAAATTACCAAAAATATTTGGAGTTGTTTTAAAACATAGAAGAAGAAGAATTGAGTCATATATGATCTTCTGGAGTCTAACACACATAAATAAAATGATCAATATTAATTATATGATACAATAAATAGATTAATATTTTATAATTATATTAATATGAAATATCTCTCCTAGGGGTTCAAAGCCAAGAAATTGAGAGTGATTTAAAAATCTATGACACTTGTCCTTGAATAATATTTTATCTATAGAAATAAAATATGCTTCACACTGATATTAAAATTGAATATTATATCAAAATTTATGATTTAATATAATTGAAACCTATTAATAATGGAAAAATCACCCAATTATGGGTCAAAATTAGAAATTGATATTGGAATATTATAAAAATGTAAGACAATGATCTTCAATCAACAAATGATTTACAAGAATAAATTTATCAACAATTTTCTTATTGGTTTTCATGGAATTATTGAATGTTCTGTGTGGAATTTACATTTGTATTAAATGGAAAAATTACATAAAAGGGTTCTAAAATGATCAAATTTACTTAGATTAAAGTGATAACTAAGGATAATGATCCTTAATTCATTTTTGATTTGTAGGAATCAACAGAATTGTTATCATATTCTTACATTTATTAGTATGATCTAAATAATAATTTAAAAATTATCATTTCCATAAAATGATATATCACCAATCATGGGGTCAAATTAATGAAGATGCATTTCTATTGGTTTTTAAATTTATGATAATGATCATGGATTAATTTATGATCATTAGAAGTGAAGTGGACATAAATTTGATGCTCAAATTTTTCAATATGATTGAAGAAATTATTAAACTTTTATATTTTTGTTAAAATAACATATCTCCAACAAGGTAATAAATACCAAGTAAACGAGTTAAAAATGATGTGAAATTCTAGAAAGTTTTTCCAAAAATAAGATTTACACATGTACAAATCAAATGTGCCTCAATCCGATGTTTAGATTGATAAGTACAATGGAAATTATGATTTCATATTATTAACACTTATTAATAAAAAAAATAAAGTAAGTAGTGGTTAAAAAATAAGTGATATTGGATTATTGTGAAAAAATAGGAGAATAATTGCAACTTGAGATCTTAAAAAAGAACTATGTTTTACAGCATATTCGACACACAACACTGAGATTAAATAAACTGTGAAATAAAATTAAAATATTACAATTTAAATATTAGATTTATAATCCATCCATTACATTTGGAGTTTTTAACAAGAATAACCATATTTTGAAAATAAATTATGTATGATGAAAATATATTTATAAATATGTACCCAATGTTTGTTAAAATATTTTCAGGCTTGGAAAATACTTTTTTCTCAAAAAAAGATTCTTATTGATTCTTTTATATAAATAATAAAATTATTTCTCACAATGTTTTTAAAATATATTTCAAAAAAGGACATTAATTAATGGAATCAATATGTCAAAATTATCATATGATTGTATTTTTTAATTTTTAAAACATTTTTTTATTAATATTGAAAAAATACTACTTTTTTATTGAAATCTCCATTATTGTTTAAATAATTTGAAAATATTTATTATGATTCAATATTTTTTAAAAGTATTATTAGTAAAATTATTTAATTATTAATCCAATTTAGGTAATTGGAATAAATTTCATGATTAATTTTTATTTGAAATCATTTTATACTTATGAAATCATATTCATTGGTAATGTATTTTTTTTATCGTGTCAGCGAGTTTAATTTTAAATTAACTTTTTTATATCATTGAATTAAATTTTGAAAAAAGGATTCCATATTTTTAATCCTAATAATTAATAATATATAATACGTCCAACTTAATATTTGTTCCTAATTAATAGTAAAAACATTAATATTAATTGGCATTGTTAAGGTTAAAATCGTTTTTCCTGGGCATAGATTAAACTTTTAATGGATAAAATAATTTGAAAATTGTAAAAAAAATATTTTTGGAAATATTTAGACCATATAAGATGTAATATGAAATAATTAACCATTTTGGATACTTTTGAAATATTTAAAATGTGGGTATAACGTTTTCATTTAAAAAAATTCTATGTGTGTCCTATCCCCACATAAAAAAGGGAACCCCATATCGTCACCTCATTACAAATAAAAACCTCGTGTTTCATCCAATAACTTCCTAAATAACATCCTTACATCCCTCCACAAATACTATATCCCTTTATTGATCTTATAACATATTTAGGGAGGTATTAGGTATAATACTAAAAATGTGGTCTAAAGAAGAGGTATCATTCCTAACCGAGAATCTTTATTTTATTTATTCTTCCAACACTATAAAATATTAATCAATCATGGTGATATAATATAATCATTATATCCCATATAATAATATGTTATTATGTTAATTTCATAACATAATGCAATCTACATTTCCATCAAATGGGATACTAAACCCTCGTTCATGTGTACAACAAACTACAACCTCAGAAGATGATGCAATTTGTTTATCATTGTCACCTCTCACAAATTTTTATAAACCTTTCATAAATTTTTATATATTATATTAATGAAATATTAATAATTATATAAAATTAAATTATAACATACCTTCTTACCTCACCTCCATTGATAAATGATATCATCATTTGTGTGTATGGCTGAATACAACATCACGATGTGATGTGATACATTTTTTTGTTAAAAGGTCACATGGATGGTATATATAAGTGTATTTAATAATATATTATTAAACTTATTATATAATGATAATTATGGAAAGATAAAATAATAGCTACGTATGTTTTATAATGATCATTGGAAAATGGAAAATTTATTCAAGCGTATGGTTAACCTATCATCTCCATGATTGTAACATATTTTGTTTTTATGAAAAATGTGTCAGGTTTCATTTTAAAATTATAATCAATGTATACATATTATAATTATTTCCTTATTATTATTCTATAGATGATTTTAACAGGATTATTATTATTTTCATAATTAAATTATAATTATGCCATGTTTGTTTCATGATTATTATTTCCTGTGGAAAAATAATAATTGATAATGACCCATTTGAACATGGTGAACATATAGATTCTGTTATGAAATTATGAACTGGTTTTTCTCAAAACATCCAACATAGACATAATTTAAAAATTAATCATATATGTTATTAAAATAAATGAATTGAATGTTTTATGTATGAGGTACTAAACCTGGATAAGGTTCAAAAGGAAGTAAATTATATAATTTAATTATATTTGAAAAAATTACATACATGAAAATTAACATCTCGGCCATCTTCATTGGATTATGTAGAGGTGGAAGTGTTACTTTTCATTAATTTACACCCCCAATGTGAAAAAGGATGGATATAAATTTCCTGGGAATCATGAATGGTGGGGGAAAATTTTCCCTATAAAAATAATAACATCAAACAAAACGTTCCTTTACAAAAAAAACTATATGATGTATTTAAAAAATATAATACCATCATCCTCAAACAAACAACAATAATACAACACCATAACAATACATAATAAAAGTACCCAATGGAAGAATAAAACAAAAAAACAATACACAAATCTTCTTATTCCAATGTGAAGATCCATGCTTTAACACCACAATTACCAAAGCATCATGAGGCACCACTAAAAAAAGGAGATGCTTTGAT
Organism: Viscum album; assembly: GCA_963277665.1. NCBI lineage: Eukaryota > Viridiplantae > Streptophyta > Magnoliopsida > Santalales > Viscaceae > Viscum > Viscum album. Next base: position 1,116,245,221 of record OY728129.1, read on the forward strand.
TTTACCTATGTCTCAGAATACCACATCTGAAAAAGAACCAAAGTGCCAAAGTTGGGGGTGAGTAATAATACTCAGAATGTTTTCCCCAAATAACATATGTACTCATGCCACTAGTAAAGATGAAGTAATAAAATTTCTATATACTAATTATATAAACCCATTAAACAATTTGAATATTTCCAACAAGACAAATAGACTCATACCAAAATATTTTACCCCAAACAATCACATTACAATGAAAAGAAAACAATCAAGGCATTAACCATTTTACCCATTTCATTTTTGCATAGCCCATTCTATTTCAGATGACCCAATAACAACACCTATACTACACACCCAAATCAACTTCCTACGCCTGGTGTTACCATTTAAGGTGGAAATTCACATCCAAACCATGTTTCCTTTTTATTTTTGTTCTTGAAAACCACATTTCAATCCTATGATACTGGTAATTCATGCCCAATATTCATACCATTCAACTCATGTTTAACAACATAATCCAACAACTATGGAAATCAAAAAATATCAAAATCATAATAACAGAAAATTCAATAATTTCCAAATTTATATCAACGTGCACATGCCAAGAAATACTACCCAATAATTTAAAAACACAAAAACCCTTTAATCCAATCAAAAATTACATCAACATGCCTGAACCACTTCAATAAATAACATTTTTTTTGAAATCACCCTTAAGACATTATCTATGCCAAAGCACATGTCAATAAAACAAAATTTTTTTTGGAACCCATTTTTAAAAAACAATTTAACATAATTATTTGTTGACATAAATTTTAATATCATCATTTTAAAATCTAGAAACGAGATCATTTTACAAAAAATACCTAATTTTCCCAAAAATACACAAATTTTCACAAGAAGGGTTTCAACATTTCTTAGAACATTATGTTTATAATAAATATCAAGAATTCCCAATTAATTTGTGACTAAGCCATCCAGTTCTAGAAAGAGGATTTGAGATTGAATCCACCTACCTATAGGTTTTTTTTATAAATTACAAACGATACATACACCCACTAAATCTGGGTGAAAAATCCACAAATCCACCTTATATCCCTTCCCCTAATATTATAGAGACCAAAAAAATATAATTATTTCCAACAATAACCCTAGATCTATATGTCAAAGAATATATCTGTGAAACTAGGAGAGTGAGGATAATATATCTAAGGAAAACCACGAAACCACCAAAAGTGGAGACATATCAAAGGATGATCAAAGTTCAAAAGGCCAAGATAACATTTTTAATTGAATTTGGAATGAGTGGGAGATGTTCCATAAACACGGAGAGGATAAAATACACAATGAAGGTTTAAATGGGGATAAAATGGGTGTCTATGGTTAAAATTGTTTGAATAATATTTTATAAAAAACCCAATATCTTTTCCGAACATAGTTTAGCCACATGGTTTGGTAAAACCTGTGCTACAATGCACATGCTACTTTCCCAAAAGAAGACCTTGTATACTTAACCCGCATATACCGTGCACCAACTATGTGAAATACCACTGGCTCATGTTTCATGATTTACTTGGGTGGATTCATGGATTTGTAACTATGTACCTTAACTATGTGACACCAAATAACCCACTTCCTCAACATGAACATTTTCCTAGAGATTTTGTATTGTTTTTTAACTATGCTCAAGCCGTGCAAAAATAAAAAATTCCAAAACCTTCCCAAAACCTCCCAAAATATACCTAACATTACCTAACTATATTATAGACATAAAGAAGCTATAAATAAAGGGTTACATACATCAGACCGGGGGAGGTATATTCTCCCCACCATTGTAGTTTTTTTCCTCATAAATTAGAACACCATCACATTGTCGAAAGATCTCAGACCATTGCTCATCCATTCCATTATCATGTTCCATAGTGGCCTCCTAACTATGATCATGTTTCCAAAGAACCCACACTAGACCGATGGTTTTACAATGAAATAATTTCTATTACCTATTCTAAATCCTCACTAGAATGTGCACCAATGAACCATCTATCACTATTTCAACATGATCCCCTCAAATCCCATTTCATTATCCAGATTATATTTCTTCAATTGGGATACAAGAAACACATTGTGCACCGCACTATACGATGGTGGAAAAGGAAACTAATATTACACCTCTCTAGGCCTATCATGTATCTCCAAAGTCCCAATATACCTCTGATATAACTTTCACTACTTTTCAAAATGATGATTCCCAAGCTAGGGAGAGATTCTCAAAAACACATTATCACCTCCTTGAATTACAATATCCATCGATGATGGTATATATTAAATTTTTTATGATTGTGTGTCATATCCATTCTCTTCCCAATCCACTTAATATTCTCTATTGTCTATTGGATAAGGCTCATCCCAACAATTGAAGTATCACATGTTTCGACCCAACATATTGGAGAACAACACGGATGACTGTATAATGTTTCAAACATAGCCAAATGTATCGAGACCAGATAACTGTAATTATATAAAAAATCCAATAATGGAAAAAGATCCTCCCACGATCCACCAAAATCCATCACATAATCATACAATATGACTTCCAAAGTTTTTATATTCCTCTTAGATTTCCCATTTGTTTGAGGATTTATGTTGTGCTCATCATAAACATAGTCAAAAGGTCTTGTAAGAAGGATTAATAGAAAAAGGACATGAACCTTGGATATCTATATTATAAAATAGAAATGGGTACACCATGTATCATAAAAATATCATAGATATGTATTTTTAACAGATCCTCCATCATATGAGATTCTTGAATGTGGATGAAATGGGTTGACTATTAGAGTTTGAAGTGCCCAGATCAGTGTGAATCACTGAGAGGGGGAGGGGGTGAATCAGTGATCCCTTATAACTTTTTACTAATTGATTCTTTATCAATTAAACCTCTATGGATGGTTAAAGCCTCGATCCACTCTTCTTGTATCTCTTACCTTTCCTCGAATGATGCAGTAAATGTAAAGGCACTGGACACAAGTATTTACAAGGTTCGGCACCAAAGGCCTACGTCCTTGCCATGTTGGTTATACGCCCCAACATGGTTTCCCCCATTATAATCTGTTAGTATTACAATGGTCGATACAGAATCCCACTGTATCTCTCCTGAGTCCCATAGGAGGGTCTTTATACTGCGTCTCACAGTGTTACCAGAGTCCCACTGGGCTGCTCTAGAATCCCACTGAAGACTTCTTCCGCCCTGAGTCTCACAGGGGGCTTCTCCTGGCTCCTCAAGTCACACGAGTAGCTCTTCTTCTCTTTAAGCTTCTTCAAGTATCTTCAGCAGTCTAGGATAAAGACCGCTGGACTTGCTCTGTACCTCTGCTCACTTGTGATGAACAGGTCTTCTCGTCTTGATCAGGATTTATCTTCTTTCTCTTAGGATGACCTGACCTCTCTCTTCAAGAATCTTCAACAGCCTCTGAAAAGGTCTGTTGTTCTTGGTCAACACTTCTGATCACTTCTGTTGATTAGGCTCTTCTCAATTACTGAAAACTCAGACAACTGATATCTCTAACTTCAGTCTGGCTTCAATCTGACTTCACATCAACTTCATGCACTGAGTGCATGACATCTCTGCATCCTCATGCAATGATTGCATGGCTTCTCAAAAATTTTCAAGAACTCCTGGTCTTGGACAACTCAAATGCACACCACTGATTTAAGCTTTATTCACGTGTGCACGTGCATGCATTCATGCATGCACTCCCCTTCTTCTTCTCGGTGCAATAAACCCACAAAGGGTGTAGTCTCTTTAAGCACACACCTTCTTTGAACTTCACACACTTAATTCAATTTGCATACACACATAAATGTGTGTTCTTATTTGTGTAGATATCTTCTTCTTCTTCTAAGTGTTTACACTTTTAGTGCACACACTATGTTCGGCCTTCGTGTCTCTTTGCACACACTTGTTTCACTTGTGCACAGACATGATCTTGGCCTCTTCTTTTTTTGTTAAGCACACACACAACTTAAGTGTGGTCTTCCTCTCCTCCTGGCACACACACGGTTTAAGTGTGTTCTTTCACTTCCACACACAACCAAGCCTCGGGTCTTCTTCCCCACTTTATCACACACACACAAGGTATGCAACCCACTGCCGCGTAGGGTCTTGGTGTAGCAAGCACGCAAGGTGTGAGGTGCAAGGGCCTCCTCCTCTTCTCAACCGACGTGCAAGTGTGCAAGGTGCAACACCGCGGGATCCTTCCTCCTGCCACGCAAGTGTGCGGGCAGAGAGGGTGGAAAGAGACTCGAGCGCGCAAGTATGCGTCTCAGCTCCTTCCTGTCGCGCAAGGGGTGCGCGCAGGGGACTTCCCTTCACCTCTTTCGCGCAAGGGATGCGCAAAAGGGACTTCACGAAGCCAAAAATGGCACCGGGCTTCTCTGCCGCGCAGGGGACACACATCTCAATTCTTCGCGAGGCAAGGCACTCGCGTGACTCCACAAAGTTTCAGCAAACTTTACCAAGGGATCGACCTCTCTTTTTATAGGCAAGGGAGAGGCGGTTCATCCGCGTGAGATATTTTTAATCTCCCGAAGATTTCGGGAATTCAAGATTTCCTTAAATTTTGTTTTCTTTCCTCTATTTCCACGCGGGTCTCTTCCTTTATTTTTTTCTCTACGTGTATGCGACTTAGAACGCATGCATGGACTTCTGTTTAGGATAATCCATACAAAACATAAACCATCATGGACTCACACCTCCAGTTGCTTCGGCCGGCCTCGAATTCTCCCATACGTTGCATGCATGCCCATTTTTATGCATGGATATGTTCAGTAGGGCCAGACAAACCGGATGGACGCCTTAGCTCTTTCAGAGGTGGACGGGAACTCGAAATCCAGCCACGGGTAGCCTCTGGTTCATCGGCAGCTTCGCGGGAGGTGCCTTGGCCAAGCTCGAGGAAGGGGATGATGTGGCAGCCGTCAGATCAGGTGTTTACTGAACTTTGGACGACCGCGATCAGATCATCGTGTGCGGGATGCAATGAGAGGCTGTGATCAGCCACGCGATTGGATGGGAGGCCAGGATCTCTTCAACGGAAAAATCCCGCGTCCCACATCGAAACGGCGGCCGGTTTCCATGTGGTTTAACAAACAATATCTCCCCCCTTCACCGCAATTGAACTTCTCCCCTCTCGGTGCCGCCACGCACCGAGTTCTCTCTGCGGGCGCGCTCTTGCGCCCACCCCTGCCACTCGGGCGCACCACTGGCGCCCACTATGCACACACGGGCGCGCTATGCGCCCACCATGCGCTCCTCTGGGCGTGCCCCTGGTGCCTACGCTGCGTCCTGCGGGTGCGCCCCTGCCTCAGGGCTGCTGCCTTGGCCTTGAGGGTTCCCCATGGGCGTGGTGACCTTGAGTCCCACAAGTGCCATGGGTGATGACCCTCGGCTGGCCTCCTTGGTGGCTCTCTTTTTTCTAAAGTATAGAACAAGTACATTGTTTAAAAACAAAGTGACCAAGTTCAAATGCCAAATGCCAAGCCACTTCTTCCAAGCCATTATTCCTCTTCTCCATTCTTCTTCTTCTTCAAAATAATTCCTCCATCTTATTCATTATAATTCCTTCCATCTCCTCATCAATTTGTATTCTTCACTTAGGAGGGACTTCTTCTTCAACCGATTCACTTAAGTCAATTAATTCTTCAATGTGCTTTGTTGACCTAATCAGAGATCAAATTGGATCTTCTTCAAATTCACATGCACTAGGAGATAGTTCATGGAAATCTTTAATCCACTTCATCCACTTAGTGATTGTGGATGGATCGCTTCATCTCCTCATGCATTGTGAAGACAATTCATGGTCTTCTAACATTGTTGTGACATTGTATCTAGTTGATACAAGTTCTTTGAACTTAAAGACCAGTTCAACAATCGTCAGATGTAATGATGATGCTCCATCATCATCCATTCTTCAAGTGGTGTAACTTAGTATCATCTTGATACAAGTATTGAAACATTAAGATCAGTTCTACAATCGTCTGATACAACTAGAGAATGTTTCAACCATCATCTCCTTTGTCACTTAGTGAATCTCCTAAGTGACATTCCTCTATGGTCCATGGCCATTCTCCATTCATCACCATCACCATCACATCCTTTGAAATTCACATCTTGACGCTCCTTGACATCCATCCATTCCATGTCACCTTTTGACAACAACATACATAATTGACAACAAATGCAACACAATGCACTTAAATTTCCCCCTTTGTATTTATTGTCAATACACTACTTCCGCACATATGAATGGGTCAATATGTGTGCCAATATTTTCTACCCCTTATTGGAAATCAAATGAAAAGATGTGGTGTGGATCTCTTCCAAAATATCTCTTCCTCCCTTTGAATAGAATTTTCTTGAAAATCACTAAGAGAGGGATGATGTCACATGTTCTTCTTTAGCAAAGAACCTTTAGTAAATCATCTCTAAGTCTACTTGGGCTAACCCGGTGTAGAAAACAAGAGTGATGTAACCAAGATTTTTCAATGTTGTCCACATTTCACTATACATGTGAGATCATGCTTAGCTTCCAGGGGTTTGAAATTTTTCAGATATAACAATAAATTGCTAAATCCTGCACATACTTCACAAAACTCATTAGAAAGTTCAGTGAAAAGATAAATCTCCCCCTTTCAACCATTTGTCTTCAATAAATACTCCACCTCAATTGTCATGATGAATACAATTAAGAAACAAGGGATGAAAGTATGATTGGAATACCTTCACTTTTCTCAAGATGGTATTAATCTCAGAATCCCATCTTCTTCAGATTGGCTCCCCCTCAAGGGGTGCACTCCATTCTGTCCAAACCATCCTCCAGTTGAGAATGATCATCATCTTCAATTCCCTGCAATGTTATCACATGTAAATACAAGCGATTAGGGAATAAGATGGAACCTCCTTGGTTCATCAACGTGAACAACAAGGTTGAGAAGATTCTCTCAACCGAGATGCCCCATTTTCACCATTATTCACACTTGCACATCTGATCTTCAATGATGATTGTGCTGGTGTGGATCTCAACACATCTTCATGTGAAATATTTTGTTTCCTTTTTGCCTTAGCAATTGCCAGTGCTTCATCTTCATCTCTTTGCAGTTCTCTGGAAAGTTGCAACTGATTTGGCCATATGACTAACAAATCGTTTGGAAGTGTGGCCTCAGTTCTGGAAGTTCCACATGGTTATTTTGATGCCGTCAAGCTACCTTTCTTAGGCAACTTGTTTTAAATCAATCCCTTCTGCTTCTTCTGGATTGATTGTCTGTTTGAGTTCAGTCTGCTTCTATTGATTTCCATGGCTTGTTTACAAAGATCCATGGTATGCCCTTTCTTTCCACAGTAGAATCATTTCTTCTTGGTGGTCCTTTTGGATGCATCACCCTTCTTGGATTTAGACTCTAAGGTCTTCTCTTCCTTTTTCATAATCTTCTTGGGAGCATCTTCCACTTTCTTATGATTTCTTCCCAAGGATTCTTTCTGAGCCAGGTTCTGTGATCTTTTCTTCTTTTTAGCTCTAGATACAGTTGGAGATTGACATGTATCTTTTTGACCACTTTTGCAATCATCCAAGATGTTGTCAAGTAATCCAAATCTATTTGCAGTAAACAGATGTCTCTAGACCTGTGGATGCTACTTCTTTTCTTCTGTCTTGCTCCCCCTTGGCATGGGATTCCTTTGTGCTTTGACATTTAGTGGATTGTACCAACAATCCTTTGCACAGTTCCCATACTTATTACAACACCAACAATGACCCAACAATCTTGACATCTTCAGTCCTTTTGATTGTTGGGTACTTTTCCTGACTTGCTGTGTTGTTTCAGGAGATCTCTCTTTCTTTATTGTCTTCATCCATACTTGTTTGGAATTAGTCTTCCATCCTGCACTTTTTGTGGAAACACATTTAGAAACATGAGTACAAGATGGGATGGATGGTACCTTCTTTTTAGAAGTTGTTTCCCTTTTATTAGAGGATGTCTTTCTTTTAGAATCATCCTGCTCAATGCATACTTGAGTAGCAACATTTCTTCTTTCAGCTGACTGGGAGGCTTTGGCTTTGGGTGATTGCTGAGTTTTCAATATCACATCCAGTTCTAAGCATTTCATATTGAGGGAGTTCTTCTCATCCTCAATAGTTCTTAGCCTTCCTTCCCATTTCTCTTCCAGTTTCTCTATCTGGTCTTCATGCACCTTTTTTATTTTTTGCAATGAATTGTCCAGCTCCTTCACCCTTTTGACTCTCTCTTCAAGTTGAGCATCTTTGACAACCATTGAAACTCTATGCAATTTTTCTAGTGCATGGAAAACTTCTTTGACCACAGTCTTAAAGAATTATTTCTCAGAAAGGATTCTTTGCAATTCTTCAGTAGTGTCTTCATATCTTTCATTACAAAGAGAAACTGTTTCATCTTTAGCCTTTGCCAGCTTTCTGAGAGTGTTGGTTATGCCAACCCTTTTAGCCAACTGATCTTCCATTGCATTGGCTTCTTCTTCTAGCTGTAATTTTTCTTCTTGAAGATCAAGGATGCCTGTAGTAATACACATTGCTACTTCCCTGGGGACTGTCTTCCGAAGATATTCGATTGCATTTAGAAGATCATTGATTCATCCATCATCATCACAGCTAGGACAAGCTTCATCAGAAGAGTGATAAAAGGAATTGTCAGGTGTTTCTTTATCAGCAAAAATCTTCTTCTTCATCTTCTTGGACTGTTTCTTCTTTCTATTTTTCTGAGTCTTGGCAGATATCTCCATTTGAGGCTGGTCGCTCATTTCCTCAAATCTGCACTTCATAAAGACTCCCTTGGATATTTTAGAGGTAACCTCCCTCTGATACCAATTGAAGTGCCCAGATCAGTGTGAATCACTAAGAGGGGGATGGGGTGAATCAGTGATCCCTTATAACTTTTTACTAATTGATTCTTTATCAATTAAACCTCTATGGCTGGTTAAAGCCTCGATCCACTCTTCTTGTATCTCCCACCTTTCCTTGAATGATGCAGTAAATGTAAAGGCACTGGACACAAGGATTTACAAGGTTCGACACCAAAGGCCTACGTCCTTGCCATGTTGGTTATACGCCCCAACATGGTTTCTCCCATTATAATCTATTAGTATTACAATGGTCGATACAGAATCCCACTGTATCTCTCCTGAGTCCCACAGGAGGGTCTTTATACTGCGTCTCACAGTGTTACCAGAGTCCCACTGGCCTGCTCCAGAATCCCACTGAAGACTTCTTTTGCCCTGAGTCTCACAGGGGGCTTCTCCTGGCTCCTCGAGTCACACGAGTAACTCTTCTTCTCTTTAAGCTTCTTCAAGTATCTTCAGCAGTCTGGGATAAAGACTGCTGGCCTTGATCTGTACCTCTGCTCACTTGTGATGAACAGGTCTTCTCGTCTTGCTCAGGATTTATCTCCTTTCTCTTAGGATGACCTGGCCTCTCTCTTCAAGAATCTTCAACAGCCTCTGAAAAGGTCTGTTGGTCTTGCTCAGCACTTCTGATCACTTCTGTTGATCAGGCTCTTCTCACTTACTAAAAACTTAGACAACTGATATCTCTAACTTCAGTCTGGCTTCAATCTGACTTCACATCAACTTCATGCACTGAGTGCATGGCATCTCTACATCCTCATGCACTGATTGCATGGCTTCTCAAAACTTTTCAAGAACTCCTGGTCTTGGACAACTCAAATGCACACCACTGATTTAAGCTTTATTCACGTGTGCACGTGCATGCATTGATGCATGCACTCCCCTTCTTCCTCTCGGTGCAATAAACCCACAAAGGGTGTAGTCTCTTTAAGCACACACTTGAACTTCACACACTTAATTCAATTTTCTTACACACATAAATGTGTGTTCTTATTTGTGTGGATATCTTCTTCTTCTTCTAAGTGTTTACACTTTTAGTGCACACACTAGGTTCGGCCTTCGTGTCTCTTTGCACACACTTGTTTCACTTGTGCACACACATGATCTTGGCCTCTTCTTTGTTTGTTAAGCACACACACAACTTAAGTGTGGTCTTCGTCTCCTCCTTGCACACACACGGTTTAAGTGTGTTCTTTCACTTCCACACACAACCAAGCCTCGGGTCTTCTTCCCCACTTTAGCACACACACACAAGGTATGCAACCCACTGCCGCGTAGGGTCTTGGTGTAGCAAGCACGCAAGGTGTGAGGTGAAAGGCCCTCATCCTCTTCTCAACCGCCGCGCAAGTGTGAAAGGTGCAACACCGTGAGCTCCTTCCTCCTTCCATGCAAGTGTGCGGGCAGAGAGGGTGGCAAGAGACTCGAGCGCGCAAGTATGCGGCTCAGCTCCTTCTTGTTGCGCAAGGGGTGTACGCAAGGGACTTCCCTTCACCTCTTTCGCGCAAGGGATGCGCAAAAGGGACTTCACGAAGCCAAAAATGGCTCCGGGATTCTCTGCCGTGCAGGGGACGCGCAACTCAATTCTTCACAAGGCAAGGCACTCGCGGGACTCCACAAAGTTTCAGAAAACTTCACCGAGGGATCGACCTCTATTTTTATAGGCAAGGGAGAGGCGGTTCATCCACGTGAGATATTTTTAATCTCCCAAAGATTTCGGGAATTCAAGATTTCCTTAAATATTGTTTTCTTTCCTCTGTTTCCACGCGGGTCTCTTCCTTTATTTTTTTTCTCTACGTACATGCGACTTAGAACACATGCATGGACTTCTGTTTAGGATAATCCATACAGAACATAAACCATCATGGCCTTGCACCTCCGGTTGCTTCGGCCAGCCTCGAATTCTCCCATACGTTGCATGCATGCCCATTTTTATGCATGGATATGTTCAGTAGGTCCAGACGAACCGGATGGATGCCTTAGCTCCTTCAGAGGTGGCCGGGAACTCGAAATCCGGCCACGGGTAGCCTCTGGTTCATCGGCGGCTTCGTGGGAGGTTCCTCGGCCAAGCTCGAGGAAGGGGATGATACGGCAGCGGTCAGATCAGGCGTTTACTGAACTTTGGACGGCCGCGATCAGATCATCGCGTGCGGGATGCGATTAGCGGCTGTGATCAGCCGCACGATTGGATGGTCGGCCATGATCTCTTCCGCGGCAAAATCCCGCGTCCCACATCGAAACGGCGGCCGGTTTCCATGCGGTTTAACAAACAATCGCTCCCCCCTTCACCGCAATTGAACTTCTCCCCTCTCGGTGCCACCCCGCACCGAGTTCTCTCTGCGGGCGCGCTCTTGCGCCCACCCCTGCCACTCGGGAGCACCACTGGTGCCCACTATGCACACACGGGCGCGCTATGCGCCCACCATGCGCTCCTCCGGGCGTTCCCCTGGCGCCTACGCTGCGTCCTGCGGGTGCGCCCCTGCCTCAGGGCTGCTGCCTTGGCCTTGAGTGTTCCCCACGGGCGTGGTGACCTTGAGTCCCACAAGAGCCTTGGGTGATGACCCTCGGCTGGCCTCCTTGGTGGATCTCTTTTTGCTAAAGTATAGAACAAGTACATTGTTTAAAAACAAAGTGACCAAGTTCAAATGCCAAATTCCAAGCCACTTCTTCCAAGCCATTCTTCCTCTTCTCCATTCTTCTTCTTCCTCAAAATAATTCCTCCATCTTCTTCATTATAATTCCTTCCATCTCCTCATCAATTTGTATTCTTCACTTAGGAGGTACTTCTTCTTCAACCGATTCACTTAAGTCAATTAATTCTTCAATGTGCTTTGTTGACCTAATCAGAGATCAAATTGGATCTTCTTCAAATTCACATGCACTAGGAGATAGTGCATGAACATCTTTAATCCACTTCATCCACTTAGTGATTGTGGATGGATCACTTCATCTCCTCATGCATTGTGAAGACAATGCATGGTCTTCTAACATTGTTGTGACATTGTATCTAGTTGATACAAGTTCTTTGAACTTAAAGACCAGTTCAACAATCGTCATATGTAATGATGATGCTCCATCATCATCCATTATTCAAGTGGTGTAACTTAGTATCATCTTGATACAAGTATTGAAACATTAAGATCAGTTCTACAATCGTCTGATACAACTAGATAATGTTTCAACCATCATCTCCTATGTCACTTAGTGAATCTCTTAAGTGACATTCCTCTATGGTCCATGGCCATTCTACATTCATCACCATCACCATCACATCCTTTGACATTCACATCTTGACGCTCCTTGACATCCATCCATTCCATGTCACCTTTTGACAACAACATACATAATTGACAACAAATGCAACACAGTTCACTTCAGAGTTGATAGTCAATCACGCATATGTCATCATTTTATCTAACTGTGATTGGGAGACTTGTGATAAATTCCATATCTATCTACTCCCATTTCCAAATAGGGATTGGTAAATCATATCGATATAAATTTAGTGACTTTCCTTTTCATACTCATCCACCAAAACTACACTTTCAATGCCTTATACATTTTCTAAATTCCAGGATGAACCACTCATCCGGAATTAGGGTTTATATGTTATTCCTGAAAATCCATTTGTAAAAACATCCGAGTATGAAACAAAAAATTGAGTTCCCATAAATCATCAAGTCCTCAATGGTCTCCCCATAATTTAGTTTCAACATCATATGTATAAATTCACAGTCATATGTATCCACCCCTTTAACAAATACATCCAAATCACGAACCAATTAAACTGTAATGGAAACTACTATCTCGCATTGGTATTCACATTCCAAAAGAATTTCGGTTATACCAACACCAACATCCACTTATCTGAAGATTCTTCAGCCATCTGAGCATATGAATTTATACTCAATGCATCTTCCACCAAATTTTCCTTTCCCATTGTATACAAAAAGTCCATGACAAACATCTATATGTACTCCATCCATTTCCTTTGTACGAAATTAAAATATCTTGAAAAAAATTCATAACACACTTATGACTAGTAAACACTATTAATTTCTTGCAAATCATACAATGACTCCATGATTTGAAAGAATGCAATAAAAAAACTAAATCCAAATCATGTGTTGGATTGTTCTTCTCTTGAAACCTCAATGTTATTGAGCTATATGAAAAAACATGATCTCTTTACCTATGAACACACCACAACATTGATCCCGATGTGTCACAATACACCACGTACACTTTCCTTGGATCTGGAAAAAAATGATTGGTGCTAATAGAAGGCAACCCTTAAACAGTTTGAAAGACTTGTAACATTTCTCATTCCATTCAAATGGAAACTACTTCCTTTTCAAAGATTTCATTGGTGATTTTGTTCGAGATAATTCAAGAACAATGTTTCAGTAATACCCAGATTTACCAAGGATGATTTGTATCTCATAGAAATTATTTGGATTTTTCTAAGAGATAACAAACTCAATATTTTATAGATTGACTGAATAAACTCTTGTATAAATTACAAGGCCATGAAAATTCCTCTCTTGTATTCAAAATAACACATTGATAATTTTTCATAAAATGACGATCTCTCAAGATCCCTAAAATTGATGTTATGGATTTCTCATGCTCATACCATGTATCATAATACACAAATATATCCTCCACAAACACCAGCACGAATGAATTTAGATGTCTCTAAAACATATAAATCATAAATCACATGGAGAAAACTGGTCTATTTTTTAAACTAAAGGGCACAACCACTTACTCATAAGGGACATATCTAATTCTGAAATATGTTTTTTGAATATCCTCATTTTTCACCTAAAACTAATGATGCCATGTTCAGATGTTAATTTTAGGGAACCAATGAGCTCCCCTAAAAAAATCAAACAGATCATCTATATTAGGGAGTGGATATTAGTTTGTTATCATAACTTGTTTATGATTATGATAATAAAATCATTTCTGAAGAGTTCCATCCTCTTTTTTAACAAACAAAATTGGTGCATCCCACAGAGATGTGCTAGGTCGAATGAAACGTTTATTTTATAGCTTTTCCAAATAGACATTCAATTCCCTCAATTATTATGCTGCCATCCGGTAATATATAAGTGATATATAACTGGGCGTTGAGAGGGGATCAATCATTAGATACACTTATCTTACAGGTTCCAACCGAAAGAAATCATCGGGAAAGATATCTAGAAACTAATCATAAACTACAAGAAAAATAATTCTACAAATATTTTCTTTTGATTCCAAAGACAAGGTCACTAGTTAATATTTGATTCCCTAAAATTAATGTTCAAAATATCTTGTTGGACCTACCTTCACATGTTTTTCCACTAGAGATATGCTTTATTCCATTTCCCATTGTGAATCTACCCATTCGTGCATAGCAGTCAATGTGGGACATAAACATCATAAACTAATCCATACCCCAAATTATTTCATAAAAATCCATCTAAATCACTGAGAAGTCCCATATAAACTCATCCACATCAACAGTTATACAACATGCTCAACCTAGAAACTCAAGACACCCTATTAGACTCAGTAGATATTTAAGTTTTAAAACTGAATAAATCATTTCTATATTTAAACCCAATAAATAAACAACATGATAAGCAATGAAATAATGAGATGAACCCATATAAAACAACAATTTAAAAATATTAAAATTCAAAATAATCATACCTCTCACCATGAATGCTCTCAATTGATCATCCACACAAATATAATTAGCTCCAAAAATGGCATACTTGCTACACACTACTCTTTATTACACTATTTAAATTTCCATTGTTGAGGAGCCATGGTGATCCTAGAATCACCTTGACTAACTCTTATCTATTGACGAGTTGTATAATTCTACACTTGTGTAGTCAAAGAAAAATATGCCTGTGGCCCCCACAAAGTGTTATGAACACCTGACCGTAGTGCACTATGAAAATAATGATAATGATTCCCCATATGGTTGAAATTTTTTAATTCTATAGTTTATGTTGTATACTCTTTCTTCATGTGACTTATAGAGAAACATTGAAAACATAATTTCACGCACTTAGTCTTAAGAAGTAGATTCATAGATCTTGTTGAATAATTCTATTCCATACTCCCCCCAGGAAATAAGTGTCCCTCTACCTCTTTCTTCCCATGTTATGTTCCAAAAATTTCTCATGGGTATCAAAATACCTTCTCCAGATGTAGCTCCCAATTTTTCTCTTTATTATTCTATCTATCCATTTACCATAATTGAATAATCCATTATAAGGAGAACCAAAAGCTTTGAAATTATTTCCTACCAAAGGATAGATTCAAAAAAAATTCCTTCAACATTTCACTAGCAGAAATGTTCAGTGAAAAATAAAATAAATTCATGAATTTAGCACATATTCCATCAATGAAAGGTAATACTTCTTCAAGATAGAGAATTCCATTATTTTCATAATTCTGAAAGTGTGAGGATAGAATTGTTTTTTGTAATATTAATAAAATTCATCCCATGTCATGTCTTGGTCCCCTTTAACTTTGACCAATAACATCAACCAATGATATAAAACATGTACAAACTTTTATATAACTATCTTGAATTTAAACTCTACTAATGTTCCAAGGAAATCAGTGATTCGATTAAACCAATTTATCCACACATCTTAATTCTTTGGTTCCGAATCTCCATAAAAGATGTGTAGATTCTGCTTAAAAAATGAAATAAATTGACCACATCCCTCAGCTCATCCATTTTATTACCTATATCCACAACATGGGAATCATGTATTAGGCTCTAAAATTTATTATAGGTCACCTGTGATTTAGGTGAAACAACATTTTTATCATCATCCTCTAGTTGGTCTCTAGGATGCCTACCCAGTGCCATAATCTATTAACACAAAAACAACAATAAGTGTTACTCCCTAGAAAAATAAGGCTTAAAATACCAAATTCTAACACATAGAAACTATCACAACCATTATTTACAAAAGACAAAATTTCCTTTTTTCATAATTTTTTTGAAAAATCTCACATGTTTTGAAACATGACACATTTTGAAAATTCCACAATGATTTTTTTTTTCAAAATCACACATTTGAAAATTGTTCCTAATTTTTTCTTAAATTTTCATATTTATATAATAAAATAAAATATTATTAAAAATGAAATATGCAATAATTTTGGTAACTCATTTATACTACACATTCCATGCCTTTGTTATTTGATAAACCCACAATTATGAGATTCTGATCCAATAAGTGTCTCCAAAGAATTTATGTTCCCATTCTCGAGTAACTTGATGTTCATAAAAAAGGTTAACTACATATTTTTTATTCTTATAATTTTATGTTCTAATAGTCATACTCTTTACTACCATCAAAACTTGAGAAATAATATGAGAATGAATGTTTACTCCCAGAATGAAAACCAATGCCAAAGGAATAAATAATACTATTCTCACTAAAAGTTAAGGACTGAAAAAATGATACCATTTGTAACATCGCTCAACTCCTCAATGGATTTAGAAGAGGTAGATTTGATACATGGAATTAAGGGACATATCCAAGGTTCCAAATGATACCAATAATTTCAAAGAGCATCATGAATAGGGGATGATATTCCCATAGAATTTAAGAAACATGACCAAACGTGCCTTTACCAAAAACAACTACATAAAACATGTCAAAAATGTATTACCATAAAACTCAAACAAAAAACAACAATATAACACCATACCCATTACAATTGAGAGTACATAGTGGATGTCTAAAACAATAAAACTCATGAAAAAACATATATGTTTTCATCCCCATGCCATGATCCATGATCCAACTCCACAACGGCCCAAGCATCACAATGTACCACAAAAGAATGGTGATTATTTGGTATTACCTTTGTGTCAGAATACAAAATCTGTAAAATCTACCAAGTTCCAAAGATGGGATTTATTTATAATACATAGTTGGTTTTTTCCAAATTAATTCCCTACTCATGCCACTATGAATGAACAAGTTAACACATTTAGAAAAACATTTACACAACCCCATTAAAACAGTTTGACAATTTCTAATAATCAATACACACCATTAAAAAAATATTTTTCCCCCAACAAGAACATTACCAATGAGATCTAACAAAAAAACACTAACCAATTTAGCAATTTCATATTTTCATAACCCATTCCATTTAAACCAACCAAACAAAATGACCTCTACAATTCACATAACTCAACCACCCAATCTTGGTGTTTCCGTTGACGGTGGAGCTTCATGTCCAAACACCGCTACCTTTTTATTATAGTAAATCACAAGCACTTTCAAAAACATTTATTTTGGTACTTCACACTCACAATACATCCCATCCAACTCATTTTTACCACTTAATCCAACAACCATGTTAATTGACAAATACAAAAATCCTAACATGAAAATCAACAACTTCAAAAAACTATATAAACCAACACATGAAAAACCTACTAAAAAACAATTTCCAAACAAAAAATACCCTGATATACAATAGATAATTACAATAACATGAAAAATAAAATTCAATAAATCACCCATTTTTTAGAAAAAACCTTAAGACATTATTTATTAAAACCACAAGTTAATAAAATAATCATTTTAAAATAAGACAAAATGAACATTTCACAACATTTTATATAAATCATTCATGTCCAAAATTTACATAAATCAACTAAATCACCAAGTAAACATTTTTAAAATCAACCATGTCACCAATTTTAAAATCATAATTTTGAAATCTGTCAACAAGAACATTAAACAACCATAACCCATTTTTCTCAAAATACTCAAATGAACACAAAATGTGTTTTCACCAAGCTTTGAAAATAATGTTCACTAACAATTTAAATAAAAATAGATTATTTTAAACTAATCCTTCTAGTAATATCATGGGGAATAAAGAGTGATTACACCTATATTAAGGGTTTTGGTGAAAACAACCAACAACAAAAGTTCTCAACAAATCCAAGTGAAAACACCACAAATATACCTTAGATCATTTCCCTAACGTAAATAAGAAAAAAATGACCAT
Organism: Viscum album; assembly: GCA_963277665.1. Lineage (NCBI taxonomy): Eukaryota > Viridiplantae > Streptophyta > Magnoliopsida > Santalales > Viscaceae > Viscum > Viscum album. The sequence continues at coordinate 1,116,263,183 of OY728129.1, forward strand.
TATTGAGAAAACTATAGATATATTTGAATTAGAACATTATCTGAGATAATAATATATATAAGAGAGTAGATATAAGGAAAATCACAAACCTACCCAAAGGGGAGACTTACCAAAGGATGATCTAGCTTGAAACCACCCAAATAACCCATCAAATCACTTCTTAAATGAATGGGAGATGATCCAAATTCCTTATAGAGGAGAAAATAATGAATGACGATTAATATAGGTCTAAAATGGTTGATTTAGCGTTAAAATTGTATGGTTCCTTTTTTTAAGAAAACCCTCTTTTGAACATGCACATGGTTTATCCACATGGGTTGGAAAACTCTGTGCTAATATTGTTCCTACTACTGTCTCACAGGGTGAGAATTCATGGGTAAACCACATGGTGAGATGAACACTATTCCAACTATGAATAATACCACTATCTCATGATGCACAAGTTAACTATGTGGCTACACAGTTTTTATATCGTGCTCCTAAGATGTGTGTTAACCCATAGCCCTCTACCTGAAAATTCATGGTTTCATAGATATTAAACACAGTTTTGTCAAACCATTATAGAACTATATGCCCTTAGAAGATCACAAAAACATTCCCAAAAACATTCCAAACTCTCCCAAGCATTACCAAACCATATTATACGCATAAAAAGGCCAACATAAATGGTTATATGCCTCAAAATGGGGGTGGTACACAACATTTCTAAACTTGATGTAACAACCCAGGTAAATTAATAATATTACATTTTTATATTTATTAATATTCATGAATTAAATATTAATTTAACTTTAAAGTAGATTCCATGTTTTATGGCATACCTGATATGTAACAGTGGGGTTTTTTTAAAATCTTACGTTACACAAAAAGTTAAGTTATAACGAAAATTAATATAATATTCTAATTATTTTAAATGGTAGTTAACGCATTGTCATTTTATTGGTGAAAATAAACTTAACTAACTAAAAAATGGTTATATATGTTTGTTAATTATTTTTACTTTTATCTAATAAAATTTAGATGCATAAAATTTGAATGAATCCAATTTTATGCATAAACACTCTAATATTATTTAAAAAGTAGATTTAAATACTTTTGATGGAAAAACCATCTTAAATATCGTTTCTATCACTTGTATTAATTATATTTGACAAAATAATAGTCTTCATTAGAATAGGGACATAAAAATTTACTTTGGATGATATTTTGGTATTTTTCCAATAATGTTAATTTTTTAATTAATTGTGAAAAATACTGCATTTTAATTCCAAACTTCATTTTAATAAAATTTATTTATATGTTTATATTATAATTTTAATTGGTTTAAAAGATTAATTAGATTATATGTTTACAATTTAATCAAATTTTAGTCAATGGATGTAATTTCACATTGAAATTGGACACAAAAAACGGTCAATCTTTTGATAGTTACAATTACATAACAACACGCTCTTTGTTTTGACAACGAGAATTAGTTTTAAAGTAGTTTCTACCACTTCCATGTTTTGAATTTGGAAAATTAATTCCATATTTATAATATGGATGTCCAAATTTTTTAAATAGGTAAATTTTATATTTAGACATTATTAATATTTACTTCAGTAAATTTTGTATTTACCATGGTTAAAGGGTAAATCTGGTAAATAAGGGTGAAAAATAATGTTATAATAATAATAAATCATCCTAAAATATTTCCTAATCTCATTTAATGTTAAATGTCATACCATGGGAATCATTGGGATGATTTTGGGACCCCATGGAGCCACATGAGAGTGATAACGACACATTATATTAATTAATTTGATGTAAAGACAAAAATGACATAAACATATATCTTTTTGTAAAGAAATTTTTATTTACTGTTAAAAAAGGTATATCATTGACTATAAAAAGTTATTTCAAATCTAAATTTATTTCATACATCACAGTATTTTATTTATAATTTTTAGACATCATATAAATAAAATTATTTCTGACACAATGATGATGCATCGATTACCTTATTAATAAATGATTTAAATAAATAGGATTATAAAATTTTAAAAAAAATTCCAAAACCTGTCCAATACATATTAGATAATATTTTTTCAAACAAGAGTCATATTAGATTCAAATTTAATTAGTTTTGGACCTTTTTAAACCAAAAATCACTTTATAATAAAATAATGTTTTCAATCTTTCCTATAGAGCCCCTCCTCACAATTATAAAAAGCCGTCACCTATAACCCATTACAAACACCTCTAAAGCCCCATGGATTGTCTAAAATCTACCTAAATAATCTCCCAAAATCCCTCTCTTCCATCTATAAGCCTTACCTTGGGAAGAAATCACTTCAATAAAGCCTTTTTGTTCAAACCAAATGTAGTTACCTGATTTAAAGGTATTGTCTTCCCTCAAGTTCTATTCTTTTATTTTACTTCTTCACTACCAATGATCTTTTAATTTGTTGTTTACATAACAAAAAATATATCCTAAGTATACAAGGTTGTTGTAATGAGAATTATTCAGACTACAATTACACACTCCTCCATCTAATGGGTAATGAACATACTGTTTCTGTGGACGGTGAAATAACACCTCACAAAACGATGATGATTAAAATTATGACCCACCAAATTTTATGGTTACCATTAAGATGGAAATTTATTTATATGTTATATATAGTATAGTTATATTGTCTATAGGCTTCTGTTTTTGTCATTTACAGAATACGTTTACGGTTTCCAAAATAGGTAAATGCGATAATTTCATTTGAGGAACTGTGGACTACCACCCCTCAAGGTGATATGACTCACTCATCCAATATGTGGAACATATAAAGGATGAAGTTATTGAAATTATATATGATATTATACTATAATAATAATATACACATATATCAGTAATCATTCATTCCATTAAATATTAAATAGAAATTAATGTAGCATTCATGCGTACGTACTACTTACCGTCTCCATGAATGGTGCATTTCATTTCTGATGTACATGTGTTAAGTACTATTATAAATACATATATATACATGATATATATGATATCTAAATAATGAGTTTCATTCTAGAGATAATGTAATTTTGAACAAATTGATAACATTTAATTATAAGAAGTTCATTTTTGACTCAAGTACCAAATATCGACAAAACGACCGTTATTGACTTAAATGATTTTATAATGTTTATAACGTTGTAATGAGTGATATAAAAGGAATAATAAACCTGAAAAAGGTTATGAAACAAGTAAAAATTATATTTCATTTATTCTCTATGATATTAAAGAACGAACGAGTCTTGTCGGACAGAAGGTAAGGGACTTCGTCTCAATCTCCATTAATTGAGAAGTATTATGATTTATACATGAAATTATTTAATACAGTGTACAAAACCCTTTGAAATTTCATTTAATTTAAATTAAATCATTATCTACAAATCTAATTACTAAATTACCAAAAAACAATGTTTCATTTTAACATAAGCAGTGATAATGACCTTTCCACCACCGCAAGTATTATTTGATCTTTGGAATTCTTAACAAGAAATAATGTATTTAAATGGAAAATAAAAACAATATATTCATTTATTTATTTTGGTATTGAAAATGGGTTTGATAGTGTATTTTTTATGTCAATATATTTAAATGATATATTGTGATTAAAATGTGGAAATGTTATCTTTCCTTTATGTTTATATGTGTTGTGAATATGTTAAGGTTATTAGGCATTATTTACATATACTGTTGGTTCTGTGATAAACCTAGGGTGGGTGAGCCTGTGATAGCTCTCCAATGCATTTGGTAACATGAGGGAGGTAAATGTAAATGTTACTCCTAATAGTTTTAGGGAATATACTGTGAAGCAAATTATAAACGTAACTCCATAGGTGGTTTTGAAAGCTATAATGTATATTTGATATAGATACAACATTTTAAGTTTATGATTTATTATTCCTACATGTTAATCATAAATCTAGTGATTTCATGAGGTAAATAAAAGAGCTTATTTTTTGTATGTATTTATTGTCTAATGATTAATTTCTATATTTTATAACCCTTACTGAGCTTTGTATGGTCATCAAAAAGTTTTTGAAATGGTTTTCATAGGACATAAAGATGAATTAGGGCAAGGTTGGGATCAAGGAAAAGTAATACTATCTAAAACATGGAACTATACATGAATCATTTTTTCAAGATTATTAATTTTATGTAAAAAATGGAAACTGGGTAGAAGTGTTTACTTTGTGATTTTTGAGATTTATTGTAATATGTAAGGCCTAATTCTCTAAAACTATAAACCTGAAATTTTCCTTAATGTGAAATATTCATTTATTTCAAGATTACGTAATGTTTAGGGCTCAGGCCATATAGTTGGTATCATAGGTCGGTTTAGAAAACATTAGTAGTTAGAATATTGTTAAATTAATGTATATAAATTAATTTATGGTCAAATTTAAATGATATTTCATTTACATATTACCATTTTTCTTTTCCTAAGATATTTATTTGTTCAGGATTGTTTTCCAAATTTTAAATAGGAAAACTATGATGGGATTACATCAAGGGGAAGTAAACCTTTCAAATTAGTAACCTGAGATTGTCAGAATCAGAACTAAGATGTTTTTTACAGTGATGGCACAGCTGACTCAGGCTATAAATGTTGGTGGTATACATCCATGATATCAGCTAGATCAAATATATATGAACGTTTCGGTTGTAGATCATTTCATGAGGCAACATCCCCCATCATTTAGAGGATCATATGACCATGTGCCAGCTAAAGGTTGGATTAAAGCACTGGAGAATATTTTTGATGTCATTGGGTTTTCATAATATCAAAAGTTTAGACATTCTATTAATGTTGTAAAGGTGAATCTGATCATTGGCAGTCGATGGTGAAAAATATCAGGGATAGTGAGGAGATTGATTCTATTTATTGGAATGAATTTAAAGGCATCTTTCTTGAGAAATATTTTATCAATTATGTTCATATTAGGATTGAAAAACAATTATTGGAATTTAGGTAAGAATATGACTCATTGGAAACATTTGAAAAAAAATTCACATGAATAGAATGGTATTCTCCAAATTTAATATGAGATATTGATAGTAAAATCAACCGTTTATACTCAGGATTAATTCCAATGTATCAAAGGGATTTAGCATATTGTGAGTTCAAAAGTTATTAAAAACTTATTTGATGTGCAGTGAGTGTAGAAATAGAGTTTATCGATGATCATGTGTTCTTTGGAAAACAACATAATAAGAGGTCGAGGTGGTAGAATAAAGGGAAGAACTCTTCCAAAAAGTTTGATGGTAAGAATATTATATTTACAGTTTGTGAAAATTGTGGTAAAAATAATGCTTGGGAATGTATTTTGAATTTTCTTAAGTGATACTAATGTGGTAAATTGGGGAATAAGTCTCATAATTTCACTAAAAAAGGTCAGGGTAGTGGTAAGAAAAAATCAGATTTACAGTCAGTAATATGTTTTAAGTGCAATAAAATTGGTCATTATGAAAATGAGTGTCCAATAAAGAACTCAACTGTGGGAAAGAATATAGACTACATGCAGAAAGGTTTTGTGAAACCCTTTGCAACTACTTGAGCAGATGTTGGGCCATCGAATATTGTAGTATCCGGTACACTATTTGTTTATTCAGATTATGGAAATGTGTTGTTTGATTACAGGTCTATACATACATTCATTTCTGAGAAGTTTTATTGTAAATTGGGAATTCAATATCAAGATATAAATACTAAATTATGGAAAAAACACTAAGAGAAAATTTTGAGAAAAAAAGAAATTATAAGTACCTTCATGTCCTTATGTAAGGAAAAAATCTACCTACAAACCATATTATTTTGCCTCGACTAGAGTTCGATGTTATTTTGGGCATGGATTGGTTTTCAATTATCGTTCTATGATAGAATGCAGGGATAAAGAGTTTTTTTTCATAATTAATTTCATTTTGTGTAAAAGAATGAACCATTAGTTTTGATAGCATATTAGAATGATGTGAAACTAGTAAAGTATTGAAATGAATTGTACCATGTAAAAATTATTGAAAACAAAGTAATTATTTAGATTAATGATGTTCCAGTGGTAAATGAGTATATTGATGATTTTGTTGATGTGTTTCCTAGTATAATGCCTGATAGAGAAGTTGAATTTATTGTTGAATTAGTTCCTGATTCTAAGCTAATTTCAAAATCACCGTATCAAATGGCTAAAATTTAATTTTAGACTTAAAGAAGCAATTTATAGAGTGATTAGATAATGGTTTCATTTGACCTATCAAATCAACATGGGGTTCTTCTATCTTGTTTGTTAAAAATAATGATTTTTCAATGACACTTTGCATTGTTTTATAGAGAATTGAATGAAAAAACTATTAAGAACAATTATCATTTGCCTCATATCGGCGATTTGTTTGATCAGCTCATGGGAGCACAGTATTTCTCAAATATTGACTTGAGGTTGGGGTACCATTAGTTGAAAGTAAAGGAATCAGACATTCAGATGACAATATTTCATACTTGATATGGTCATTATAAATTTTATTTTTTCTTTTTGGGTTACCCAATTCAGCTGCTGTATTCATGGGTCTTAGAAAAAGAATTTTCTATGAGTTCATGGATTTGTTTGTGGTTGTGTTTATTAACGATATCTTGGTTTATTCCAAATTTAAATAGGATCATGAAGGTCATTTAAGGGTTGTCTTACAATCATTAAATATAGAAACTGTATCGGAAATTTAACAAGTGTGAGTTTTTGTTACAAAAAATATCTTTCCTGGGTCACATTGTTTAGAAAAATGGAACAATTATTGGTAATTCTAAAACAAAAGCTGTTGAAGAATGGAGAAGACCATCAAATATAAGAGAGATCTGTATTTTTTTTTAGTTTTGTAGGTTATTACAAGATGTTTTTGGAAATTCATTCACGAATACCTTGTCTAATGACCAAGTTAACTCGAAAGGTGTTATGTTCATTTAGACAAAAGTGTTTGGTGATTGTTTTCAATAATTTAAATGAAGATTAGTGTATTATCTAGTATTGGAACTACCTTATTGAAATGGTTATTTTATTATCTGTATTTTTGCTTCGTTAAAAGGTCAAGGTTGTATTCATAACACAGAACGATCAGGTAATTGGTTATGCTTCACATCAGGTGAAACTTCATGAGTTATATTCCCTTACACAGGATTTGGAATTAGCTCCATTTTTTTCAGTTTAATAATTTTTAGGCATCATCTATATGGAGTAAAATGTGAAATATATTGTAACAAAATTTTTTTGAAGTATATATTTTCTTACAATGAATTTATAATGAGATAGAGGAGATAGCTGGAGTTAATATAGGATTAGGATTTCACGATTCATGACCATCCAAGAATAAAAATTAATTTGGATGAGGCATGTAGTAGAAATAGTAATGCTACATTAACCATGTTATGTTTGGAAAAAGATCCTTTTATTAATTATTTGATTAAATTTGGAATTTTAGTTTCTGGTGAAGGAAATTACTAATTTTTTTCATGTGTCAGTGAAATCATCTCTATCAACCCGAATTAAGAAAGCAAAGAAGAAAGATAGTGATTTTCCGGAAAAGGTAGAGTTGGTTTGGATGCGTAAGTTTCCAGATTATAACATTAATTAAGATTGTTTTTTGAGATTTGGGAAGAGATTATATGTGATGTGTGATTCATAGTTGAATAATGATTTGATATGTGACACTTATAGTTCTCTGTTTTCAGTTCATCCCTGTAGTAATAAGATGTATATGGTTCTTTGGGAGTATTAATGGAGGGATGAAATGAAAAAATATATTTCTGACTTTACTGTGAGGTTTTTGGCTTGTAAGTTGGTTAAAGAAGAGTGGTAGTTAGTGATTGGGATGCTTTAGCCTTTTTCTGTGCTATAGTGGAAATGGGAAAATATAACCATGGACATTGCTATAGAATTACTGAAAACATCTCGAGTTAACAATGAAATCTGTGTTATTGTGAACCAATTGACTAAATCGGCTCATTTAATTCCTATTTGCGATACATTGTCTCTAGATAAACTTTCTCGATTGTATGATAAAGAGATATCCAGGCTACACAGAGTTCCCCTGTCTATTATATCTGATCATGATCCATCTTTTACATATAACATATAGAAAATCCATCAGAGGTAGATGGGTACAAAATTTTATTCTAGTATAGCATTTCATCCTCAATTAGATGGGTAGTCAGATTGAACAATTCAGATATTGAAAGATATGATAGGTGGTTTCTCAATGGATTACCAGGGAAGTTGGGACCATCATCTTTATTTGGATGAATTTTCTTATTATATTTTCTTTTTCATTCCAGTATATAGATGGATCCATTTGAGGAATCATATGGAAAGAGATGTTGAACTCAAGATTTTTGGGATGATTTAAGTGAAAGGATGTTGATGTTACCAGAATTGGTAGAAGAGATGGCATAAAAGGTTTAATTGATTCAGTAGAACATGAAATCATCTCAATGTAGGCATAAATGTTATGCATATATTTTGAGGTTGTATATTTTATTTGAGGATGGTGATCATGTCTTTCTCAATATATCTCCATGGAAAAATGTAATTTGTTATGGTAAGAAGGGAATGTTGAGTCTGAGGTATGTTGGACCCTATGAAATCCTAGAGAATGTCATATCAGTAGCGTACATATTTTCTTTATCGCTAGGTTTATCCTAGGAACATAATGTTTTTCATGGTTCAATGTTGAGAAAGTATATTCTAGATCCATCACATGTTTTGAGCCTAGAGGTAGTTCAGTTGGAAGAGAATCTCTCTTATAAGGAACAACCAATCAAGATTCCTGACCGAAGAGAGCTTGTGTGGTGGAATAAGGTAATCCATCAGGTAAAGATTTTTGAAAAAACCATATGGTTAAAGAGGCAACGTGGGAATCTGAAAATTCTATGAGGGATAAATACCCCCACTTTTTTGATATGTAAATTAAATTGCGAGGCCATAATTTCCAAAATGTGGAAGGATGTAAAATCCCAGGTAAATAAAGAATATGCCATTTTCATATTTATTAATATTCGTAAATTAAATATTAATTTTACTTTGAAAGGGATTCCATGTTCGATGGTGTACCCGATATGCAACATTGGGTTCCTTCAAATCATAGGTTACACACAACGTTAAGTTATACCGGAAAATAATATAACAATATTATTATTTTAAATGGTAGTTAACTCATAGTCATTGTATTGGTGGTAATGAACATAGATAACTAGAATATGGTTATACATGTTTGTTACATGTTTTTATTTTATCCAATAAAATTTAGAAACTTAAAATTGAATGAATCCAATTTTAAGCATAAACACACTAATATTTTTTAAAAGGTCAATTTACCGGCTTTTGATGGAAAACATTTATTAAATATATTTTTTGTAACTTTTATAGGTTATATTTTACAAAATAATTTTTTTCTTAGAATTTCGAAATCAAAATTTACATTGGATGATATTTTGGTTTTTAAAGATAATGTTAATGTTTTAATGAATAGTTAAAAATACTGCATTTTAATTCACAGCGGCATTTGAATTCAAAACTTCCTTATAATCTAATTGATTTATATGGTTATATTAGCTTACTAATTGGTCTTAAAGTATAATAATATTAAATATTTACCATTTAAACCAATTTTGGTCATTGTATGTAATTTCACATTGAAAATGGACATAAACAAGTGTCAATCTTTTGATTATTATTATATCTTAAAAAAGCGCTTTTTTGTTATGACAACAAGAATTAATTTTATATTTTTTTTCTGCCACTTCTATGTTTTGAAATTGGAAATATTTATTACATATTTGGAATCAGGAGGTCCAATTTTTGTAAAAAGGCTACATTTATTTTTAGACATTATGAATATTTACATAAATAAATATTTTATTTACCATAGTTAAAGGGTAAATATTTTAAATAATGGTGAAATATTGTATTATAATAATATTAAATAACCCTAAAACGTGTCTTAATCATATTTGATGATATATTTCCAACCATGGGTATCCTTGGATAGATATTGGGAGCCCATAGAGCCACTTGGGAGTGATAATGACACTTTATATTAATTAATTTAAAAGAATGGAAACAATGAAATAAAAATATATCTCTAAGTAAATAAATTTTTACATGGGGTTATATAAGTTATATGTTAGACTATAAATATTAACATGAAATATAAAACTCTTTCATACATCATGGAATTTTATTTATAATTTTTATAAATCAAATAAATAAAATTATTTATAACACAATGATGATGCAGTGAAATCATTATTAATAAAAGATTTTAAAAAATGAGATTATAATATTTAAAAAACAATCCAAAACCTGTACAATTTTTATGGAATAATTTTATTTATAACCATATTTATCTTATCTTTGAATATAATTAGTTTTTGACCTTTTGAAACTGAAAATCAGTTTATAATAAAATAATATTTTCAAACATTATTAAAGAGCACCTCCTCCCCTTTATAAAAATCCATAACATCTAACCCATTACTAACACCTCTCATGACCAATAGATCATCCATAATATTCCTAAATAAACTACCAAAATCCATCTCTTCCACCTAGATGCCTTTACTTGGTCATAATGCACTTCAATAAAGCCTTTTGGTTCAAACCAAAGGGAGGTACCAGATTTAAAGGTAATGTCTTCCCTCAAGTTCTATTCTATTATTTAATTTCTCTAATCCCTATGCTCAACTTATTGTTTATTTACATAAGAAAACCAGAATCCTCAATAAAATAGGTTGTTTTTATGAGAATTAATTGGACTACTCTTACACATACCTCCATCAAATGGGTAAAGAACATACTCTTTCTGTGGATGGTGAACTAACGCCTCACGAAACGATGATTGTTCAAATTATCTTTTACAACCTTTTATCGTGGAAATTAAGATGGAACTGTATTTATATGTGATATATATTATATTTATAATGTCTCTATGATTTATTTTCATTTATATCATACCTTTATTGTTTCCATAATGGGTAAACATGATAATTTCATTTGAGAATGTGCGGACTACCACCCCCTCAATGTGATATGACTTGATAATGCCAAATGTGGAACATATAATGGAAGGTGTTACTAAACTTATATATTATATTAAAATAGAATTATAATATAAATATGTATTATTATGTTTTCATTCCATTAAATAAAAAATATAAATGAATGTAGCGTTCATGCGTATGTACGGCTTACCACTCCATGAACGGTGCATTTTATTTCTTATATCCAAATGTTATGTACAATTTTAAATACATATATATACTAAATATATATGATATATATGATATCTAAATTCTGAATATAATTCTTGAGATAATTATCTTTTGAATGCGTGGATAATATTTAATTATATGAAGTTCATTTTTGACTGAAGTACTAAAGATCAACAAAATGGATTTTATTAAATTAAATGATTGTATAATGTTTAAGATATGGTAAAAAGTGACATAAAAGGAATAATAAACCTCAAATGTTTTTGAATCAATTATAAATTAACTGTAGTTTATTATTCAGGATATTAAAGAATGAACGAGTCTAGTCAGACATGAGTTTTGAGGCTTTGTCTCAATCAACTTTCATTGAGGTGTATTTTGATTTATAGACGACTTTATTTAAAATTGTGTATAAACCCCCTTTGAATTTTCATTTCATTCAAATGGAAAAAATTTCCATGAAGGGTTTTACTAAACAAAAAAACGAATGTTTCTTTTTTACATAAGTGGGAACAATGACCTTTCCGCTGCCGCGAGTATTATTTGATCTTTGGCTTCCTTAACAACCTGTAATGTTTTTAAAAGGAAAATAAATACACTATACTTTTTTACATATATTTGTATTGAAAATGGTATTGATAATGTATTTGTTATGTCAATATATTTAAAATATATATTCTGATTGAAATGTGGAAATGTTATCTTTCTAATTTGTTTTTTATGTGTTATGAATATGTTATGGTTAATGGGAATTGTTTATGTATACAGGTGGATCTATGATAATCCTACGGTGGGTGAGCCCAAGATAGCTCTCCAATGCATTGGGTAACATGAAAGAGATACATGTAACTGTTTCTCCTAAGATATGTAGGGAATATACAGTAAAGGGTATTCCATACATAACTCCCTACATAGCTATGAAAGCTACAATCTAAGTTTGATATGGATGCCACAAGTTATAATTTTGATTTATGATTTATATGTGTTTTTAAAAAATATTATGATTTCATAAGGTAAGTAAAAGAGATTATGTTTTGTATGTATTGATCGAATAATGGTTTCAATCATTAATTTATAACCCCTACTGATATTTTTAGGCTCATACCATGTTTTTGAAATGTTTTTAATAGGACATAAACATGAATATGGTAAATGATGAGATCAATGAAATTTCATGTTGTATAAAATATGAAACTAGTCATGAATATTTTTTTCTATATTTTTTATTTTATGAAAAAATAGAAACTGAGTGGAAGTGTCTACTTTGTAGTTTTTGATATTTAATGACATATTTATGGACTAATTATTTAAAACTCTAACCCTAAAAAGATCCTAAATGTGAATTATTCATTTAATACCAGATTATGTAATGTTTAAGGTTGGGACCGTATACTTTTGGTTAGGGATTTATGATATCATGTTTAATTCTATGAGAAATATTCAATATCCATCAATTAATTATTTAGGGTGGTGTATATAATTCCCTTTTTAATTTTATATCATTATTAACTTTATCATCATTGTTTTTAATCTTTCATTTAACGTTACTTATTTAATCGGTGTTACGATTCAAATGTTTCCAAAGTGATAAGAGTTTATACCACATTATCATCATTATTTGGGATTATCTATGATGAAGCCTCCCTTGGAAGAATTTTTTTATATTTCTATCATAAATTAAATATCATTTATTATTATTAGGTTATTCATAAAATTACCAAGTATTAGTACTATTTTTCTCTCTTTGGTAAGAAAATGTCTGATAATTTTTTTTTAAAATTATTACATCATTTCTCGCATTGATAAAAAATAAATTTTCTTCTATATCGATGTTTTGTAAAAATATTTTCATGAATTATTATAACATTATCCACATGATTTATTAAAATATATTTACTAATGATTATTTTTTTACAAAAATTCTTCAAAGGTATCTAATTTTTTTCCCAATGACGTATTTTTTTATTTTTTTACATCAGTGTTAAAGGAATGTTTTAAACATATATGGAATGTAATTTTTTTTCATGACCAATTAACTATTCTAATAATCCATTACATTTTTCTCAGGTAATTATAAAATAAAATGATATCTATAATAGTTTCTGAATTTTTTATATTCTAAAGAAGATATTTCAAAGTCAAAAGTGTATTTTTCTCATGAAATATCCCATGAAATCATTTAAAGATATTTTTATCAATTAAGTCATCCTTTGACATTACATATTTATTCTAAATAATATAAAAATATTTATCACATTTATACATATCTTATAATATCTAAATATTATGGACTAATACATAACTTATATTAATCTCTCTAGGTGTAATTGTTATGTATATTATTTATGATTTATTTACATTTTGTGGAACACTTAAATCATAAAGATGTTATGATGGGAACACCTAGATAAAACTACAATATATTGGATAAAATTTAGTCTCCAGAGGCATCATGTGTGGAAATAAGGAGTAAAACTAATAAATTAAGTAGCACTGTCCACCATGTGAGATTATCTAACTTGTTAGCCTTAACACATGATTTTTTCATATTATATATTGATTCCATATTTCATATGATTCAATTATCTTCTGATACAATGCTAGTTTTGTTATGATATCATATGATTACCGATGATATTTATCTTTAATGATATAATGTTATACCTTTGACTCAGTTGTTATGTTTCCTTATTATGTTTATTCTGTTACTGGGATTTTTTCTCACCCCTTTATTTATGTATTTCACATGGTTATCTTATATAGTTTTAGCAGATCAAATATATTTAAGATCTAATTAATGATAATAAAAATTTCTTTTTTTAGTTTTTGTTTAATGAATTATGAACCTGTTCTTCCAAATAAACTATGTTTTCTTTATCCTTATTTTTCAATTAATTGATATTTATGTTAAAAATCATATAATTAAATGTGTAAAATTCATGGGATTTTATAGTTGTTATTGGTGAAAGGTTTATTTTTTTTATAACTAGAATAAATTTGTGAGAACCCTTTAGATAATAATAAGAATGAGGAAAAATATTTAAAATAGTATGGTAATTTGGTGAACTTTTGAGTGAGTAGATTCTAGGAAATTACATCCTTATCTAGAAAATATAAGCATATGTGAATATAGAAAATTTATAATAAAGGTTAATAAATAAAAAAATGGTTTGTCGGTATATTAATCAGTCATCACCAAGTATACAATAATGGGAGTTGCTGCACACCTAGTTTGACACTTCTGGAGGATATGTTTTTTAAATTGGTATAGTATTTGCAGACCACCATAAAAGGGTTGAATAAATGATAATAATGGATGAACTAGGTAAACCTAAAGTTTCATGTATTGAAAATTTTATGTTTTTTAATAAGTATAATGTTTTAAATACCACTTTTTAGGTTTTAAGTTATGTTAGTCTAAGATTATTTAGAGTGTATTGGGAGACATTTATAGTAATATAGCACCCGAGTTAGTATGGATTTTAGTGAAATATGTTATTTGAGGAAGAGTGATATTATATTTTATATACATGAGTTTAATGGTATTGGTAAACTTATGTTTTTATCCAATAATTAATGTTAAGGTAACAATAAAAAAATATTATTTGATTTTGAGGTAAAAGTACACAATATTGAAAAGAATATTATTTACAAACGGATTTGATGATTAGTGTTTTTTAGGATTTGGATCATATTTTTGAGATGTTATGGGAAGTAAATTAATATAATTTTATAAAAATGAAAACACACATGTTGGGAGACATCTCATCATATACATTAATGTGGTGTGGCATGAACCTAAAACTAAAGGGTGGCAAAGGTGCAGTGCATACCAGTTTCCTATATGATGTAAGAGTGAGTATTATATTATTTTTATTTGAACCATTTGATAGATTAATATGATGTTTATTTTTTAAAATATATTTTTGGAAATAAAATTTTAGAATATTTAGTGTTTTGAGGTGATTAATAAATTTTTTAAAAAATTTTTCATTGAGTTGACGTATATGTAAACACAATGTCTAACATGTGATTTAACAAAGAAAGATTAGTTTGTAATAAAACAAATAAATATTTCAATGTTCAGTTTATTTTTCAAGTAGGATTACAAAATGATTTAATTTTAATTTTTTATTTGATATTAATATAAATGGGTACTCATATTGAAAAGTATCATACTTTTTTATAACCAATTTAATTTTTGGTTAATATTTATAGATAATAGGAACACCTGGATATAATTTTGTTGAATCATGTGATCTATTAAAAGATATATTTTGTAATTCATGAATGAAACATTTATATTGAATACTCAATGTCTAGAGAATTATATGATATTTGGGTGAAAATTTATTAATGGATGAAATTATGATTGTAAAATAATTATATTTCATTATAATGGTATAGGATCCCTCAACTTTAGGAAAAGGATCTTGAAAAAAAAATTATTCTGTTTTGATCACCCAATGATCTCTTCTACCATTTAAAAAATGTATAATGTTCTCTCCAAATAAAATATTATTTCCAAAACCATGTTTTCAATTCCAACTAATTATCTTCTATGAGGAAACATATTCATGTGATGAAAAATTATATTTCATTTCCCCCCTCTTTCAGAGGAATATTTATTAACACTTTTTTGGATGTGGGTTTTTAACAATGGAACTTAATAATGTAATATTCTTGATTACTAAGAATAGGTTAAAATATATATGACTAAATTTATTTGAGGATGTATAATGTAACACCCTAAAATTTTAAAAAAAATATTATGTTTGATAATGTATTCAACACACAACTCAATCTTTAAATAAACCATGAGATACTATTAAAATATTATTATTTAAATGTTATTGTTATAACATAGCCATTAAATTTGGTGGAATGAATATGAATAAAAACAATTTTAAAATTAATTATTAAGGATGTTGGAAATATATTAATAAATAAGAACATATTTGTTTGAAAAATGTTTACATGCTTTGAAAATACATTATTCTAAAAAAATGGGTTCTTTATGAACAAATAATAAATTTAATTTATTATTCAAATTAAAAAAAATAAATATATGACCATAACTTTATGAATAAATATATTAGAATTATTATATGACGTGTTTTACATTATTTTAAATAATTGATTTTTAATGAATAGTTAAATATACTGGTTTTTTTATTGAAAACTGTGTTTTTGTTTAAGTCATCTACAATGTTTTGGTTTTTAAAAAAAGTCATAATAAGTAAAATTAGTAAAATTAATTATTATTATTAACATTATTTAGTTATTTGGATTTTTTTTTAATTTTGATAGAAAGTCATTTTATACTTATGAAAACTTTTTTTTTTGGAAAACCATTTTTCATCAGATCTCTAGGTTGAATTTTAAATTCAATTCTTCCACATATTTGAATTTAATTTCAAAAGATATATTAAATATTTTTAATAATCATAAATAATATTATATAATAATTTCATCCTAATTTTTTACCATAATGAATAATAGACATACTAAAATTTAATTACTATAGTTAAGGATAAAATAGGTTTACCAGGATTTAAACTCAAATTAAATTATTAAAATAACCTAAAAACATTTCTAAATCCTATTTTAAATCAATATTTTGATCTTATATCATATATGGTTTTATAATGAACCATTTTAGAGCCTTGAAGAATGTTTAAAAAGTTGGTATGACTTTTGTTTCATAAAAATTCAATGTGTGTCCTCTCTCACACATATAAATGGAACCCCCTATCCTCACACATTTAAAATTCAAAATACATTTTTTCAATATACATTCCCAAATACCTTTTTTAAATACCTCCCCCATCCTCGAGTACTTTTTTTATAAGAGATCTAATTGATGGAGGCTTTAGGTATAATCCTAAAGAGGTAGTCCAAAGAAGAGGTATGATTCCTATTCGAACATATTTATTTATTTATTATTCCATCTCAATAAAATCATATTCAATAATAAAAAATAATAATAAAATACATTTCTCCCATATAATAAAATTTTATTTTTTTAAAAGAATAACTTACATCAGTCTTCATATCCATATAATGGGAAACTAAACCATCATTCATATGTACAACAGATTACCGCCTTACGAACCAATGAAATTAGTTTTCCATAATCACCTATTATAGATATTTATGATGATTTATTTAATTAATAAATATTATATTTATTAAAAATTATCCATTATGTAATTATAATATATCATATTCTTACTTAAATTACCATCCATTGAAAAATAATAACATCGTTCCTCTGTATGAGAGACTATTAGCTCATGAAAGGATGCAGTTTTTTTATTAATTCATCACATTGGTGGTATATGAATGTTTATTTAAATAAATGATCTATTATTTAGGATATAATTATAATTTTTGGATGATAAAATAACATTTAACTTGTTTCCTGAATTATCATTGTAAAATGGGAATGTTATTCATGTGTGCGTACAACCTACTATCTCAAAGATTGAGACATATTTCATTTTTCAAAACCATATTTTATGGTCGGTTTGAATATTATTATTTATATAAAAAAATGATAATTATTTAATTATAACTATTATATATATGATTTAACAGTGATCTTGACCTTGGTGCACACACCGATGTCATTTTGAAATTATGAATTGAGTATCCTCAATACATCCAATATGGAGATAAATGTATTAGTAATAAAATATTTCTATAAAATAAATGGATTAAATGAGTTATGTATAAATTATAAAACATATAATTTTTTTAACTAAAAATCAATTTATATAAATTTATTATAATTAATATACTGTACATATATGATAAGTCTATATTTGAGTAAATGGATTTCTTGTCTAACTTTTAATTCATTGAGACATATCCCATATTCATCACTTATTGATTATCTGTAGTGTAAATAAAACTAATTTTAATTTTATATCCACAATCTCTTTATCCTCATGGTATTTAATGTTCCATTTTATGTTACTTATTTCATGGGGGTTATGATTTAAATGTTACCTAAGAGTTAGGGATTCATTTCACAATATAATCATTATTTTGGATTTTTTATGTTCAAGCCTCCCTTAGTGGTATTGTTGGATATTTCTATCATATAACTCTTATATTTTATCTACCCTTTTTATTCATTATTTTTCATGTAATATTTATATTTTTCTCTGTTTGATACTTATAATTATTGGGGCATTTTTTTATGAAATTTTTTCTTCATTTAAGCCTTTTGTGAAAAATATATTTATCTGATATACTTGTTTTCAAAAATTATTTTCAATAACTTTTTCCAAATTATCTTAATTATTTATTAAATAAATTTTGACCATGGTTTAATTTTTTAAAAAATGTTATGAAATTGGTACTGTAGTTGGTTTCCCAACAAAGTGATTTTTACCCTTTTTACAATAGTGTGAAAGGAATGTTTTTTATCTTATATTACAAGTATAGAATTACACATTGTTATGAACAATCAATTATTTGATGATTATACTTTATGTTTCACTATTTTAATTAAATAAAATGTTTTCTATAAAATTTTATGAAAATTTTATATTTTGAAGAACTGATTTAAAAATGAAAGAGGATAATTCTCTCGTGAAATGTTTTATGTAAATTTTTAAATACATTTTCACCAATAGTGAAAACCTTTGATGTTATGAAATGCTTATAAATTTTTTATATATGTCTCTCACATATATTCCTAGCTTTTACTCCCTAAATATTATGGGGTAATACATTACTTTAGTTCATCTCTGAAATTTCTTCATTATGAAATTTTCATTGATTATGATATGAGACAACATTATCCAACTCATTTTCTTGTCAACGAGTAATTATTATGTTTTTGATGTATGATTAATTTCATTTTTGTGTCACACATAGATCATGAAAATGTTATTATTGGTTCACCTAGATAGCAATCTAATGAATTGAGTATGTAATTAGTCTCATGAGGAATATTCTATAGGAGTAGGTAGTAAACCTAATCTATTTTAGTACTTTGTCCACCATGTGATATTGTATAAGATGTTAACCTTGAAACAAGTTTATGTAATGTTATATATTGCTTCAATTTTTATTATTATTACATGATCTTATGATACCATGTTCTTTATTTTATTCTCCCATACGATAACTTAAGATAATTCTATTTTTCAATATTTTGGTATCCCTTGGACTAACATGTTATGTTTCCTTAAAATTTTTATTCTCGTACTGTCTATTTAGCTCACCCATTTTTAGTTTATTTTCCAAGGTTCTATTATGTAGTATTATGATCTAAAATGGATCTATGAGCTGATTAATGAGATAAAAAATTTATAGTATTAGATTCTTTTTGATGTGTTAAAACCAAGAGTTACAAATACAGTAGGAATTTGTAATCCTTATTTTTTAGTTAATGGATATTTATACTGAGAATCATATAATAATATTTTTAAACATCATGAGTCTTTATAGAATTGATATTTTAGTCAATTATGAATTTTATAAATAAACCCCACTTCAATCCAAATATTGGTTTCCTCATTATGATAGAAATTGTGGGGTGGTATTTTCAATTTTATTAAATTGAAGAATCATGTAAAAGGAATCACAATTATTCAAATTAATATATATTGGGGTTAAAACAAAAAACAATGATCAATGAATCCTTTATAATATGTATAATTCAATGGCATATCAAATAGATTCTTTTATTTCATGGTAGGATCCAAAGTAGAAGTTCACCATCATGTTGTCATTAAAATAAATAATATATCACCACGAGGTAAAAATAGATAAAATTCATTTATAGTGTTTTCAAAACATTGGATAATGATAATTTATTCATTTAGGATATGTATGCTTCAATCTCCCATAAATATGATCCTAATATTGAATTGTATGATAAAAAAAATTATTTGACCATTTATATATGTATTAATATCACACATATTCTATCCGGGGGTTAAAACTGAGAAAATGAGTTCATGATGATGTAAAACTCAAGGACAACGGTCCTAAAATATTTTTTGATCTATAAGAATAAACTAAACTATAAACTAATTGCATGATTTATTAGTATAATGGAATGCATGATTTCATAATAGTGGAACTCATTAATAAAAGATAAATATCTCATATATGGTTCCAAACCCAGAAAATGATCTTGATATACAATTAAAACATAAGAAAAAAATATATGTGTCCTTTATGATCCTAATGAATCCACTCTTTATCAATATGTAGAATGGTTTTCTTAGTATGATATAATGTGTTGTGTGGCCTTTCACATTTTTGTAAAATTTAAAAAATAAAATAACAGTGGATGAAACTAATAAAGGGAATGTGTATTAGTGTAAAATACAAGATAACTATCATCAAGGCTTTTATGACATGTAGGAGTCAATAGTGCATCAACCAGATGCTTATATTTCTCAGTACGATCCAACATTTTATATCACATTTATGATTTTATTACAATGATAAATAACCATTTAGGACTAAACAAAATAAAATTCCTTAGGTTTGGTTAAAAAAAGGATAATGATAAATGATACATTTATGAAATGCTAGATTCAATTGTAAATAAATTGGATACTCAGATTTAAATGTATTATAAAAAACTATATAAATTATTATTATTATTATATATATATATTAATATAAAATATATCCCTCAAATGGATAAAAATAAGAGTCGATAATGATGTCATAATATAGAACACTGATCCTTGAATAATTTGTGATCTATTGGAATAAACTGATCCAAAAAATAATTCTTATATTGATCGGTATATTAGAAATATTAATTTATATTATAATTTTTTTAATAAATGATAAAAAACCCGGTGGGGGTATAAAACTAATAAGACAATTTAAATTAGCTTGAAAATTTATTAATACAATTTTATATTTGTTTAAAATATTTAGCAATCTACTGAATGACAATATCTGGCCTCATTTTCTCACTATGATAGAAATTGTCATGCATCATTCAGATTTGTATAAATGTGAATAGTCATACAAACAGGATCGAAACTGAAAAAATTCATGATGGTAAGTTTTAATTTTAATGACATTGATTATAGAGTGACTTATGATCTATAAAATCAACTGTGTATCAATCGAATGCCTAGATTACTCTGTATGATCCAAAGTATCATTTCACCTTTTTTTCTTTCATTAAAATGATACACCATTCATCATGGTTTCAAAACATAGAAAACAAATTTGGATTGGATTTAAAACTAACGGTATTAATCATTAAGTAATTTATGATCTATATTAGTCAAACACACATAAATATGATTCTTTAATTTCACGGTATGATCAAAATCATCATTTAATCATTTATAAATTTATTAATATCTCATATCCCCCCGTAATGGGGTCAAAACTGATATTTGAGTTTTGAAAGATGTGAAAATATATGAAAATAATATTAAAATCATTTTAGATCTATATAAAACAAATTTACCTAAAAATAATGCCTGAACTATTCGGTATAATTGATTGTGTGATTTTATATTATAGACACATGTTAATTAAAGGATGATCACTAGGTTATGAGTCAAAATTGAGAAAATGAGATCAAATTAGCATTAAAACTTATGATAATTTTCTTTGAGACATTCAGAATTTATATGTATCATCTATGTGTCAATATGATTCCTATATTTCACTATATGATATAAAGTGGCATGACACCTTTTCATTTTTATTAACGTGATAAATCTTGTAATGGGGGTTAAAACATAGAAAAATAACTTGTAGGGATTTAAAAATATAGGATAACCATCATCCAAACACTTATGATTTTTAAAAATCAATTTTGTTTTTGAATCGGAATCATGGATTCCTATTTTTTCTAACATTTATTTTACCTATATACATTTATTAATATGAAATACACCAATAAGGGGGTAAAAACCAAGAAAATGCTTTTGGATTGGTGTGAAAACATCAGATAATGATCTTCAGATATTTATTGTCAATAAGAGTTAAATGAGAATAAATATGATCCATATATTGCTTGGTATATTTTAAAATACTATTTAAATATTTTATACATATTTTAATAAGTCATGTCTCCCACCATGGGGTCAATACAGAGAAAATGGGATGCAAATGATGTGAAAATGTTAAACAATAATCCTCAAATCATTTTTCATATATAGAAATTAATTTCCCCACTCCCTTATTTATAAATTGATCTTTATAATGGATTATATGATTTTTTATTATTAACACTTGTTAATAAATGTAAAACCACTAGACCAAAGAACATAACTGAATAAATGATATGGTATTAGCCTAAAATATTAATATGGTGATCATTAAGACATTTTTCAACAATATTAAGGAACCGCACACCATTATGATGAATATATTCCCAATTATAATTGAATGTTTTAGGTGGAATTTGTTGTATTAATGTTAAAAACCATGTAAAAGGGATCAAAATGAAAAAAAAACCCATGGATTAGTATAAAAATATAACAGAAAATTCATATATTTATTTAGGATTTATTGTAATAAAATCTCTAAAATAAGATGCTCAAATTTCTCACTATGTTCCAAATTAGAATTTCACTATTATTTTTTTACTGTGATGACATATAAACCATCAGGATGTACAAAATGAAAAAAAATATTTTTATTAGTGTCAAAACATATGATAATTATCATCAAGTCATTTTTGGATTTTTATGTGTCAATAGAGTGTCAATCCAAATAATATATTTCCCGGTATGATTAAAAACATTTTTTAACTTATAAAAAAATTAATAATATGATATATATCTTTTTGGGGGTAGAACTATGAAAATGAGCTGACATTGATGTGAAAATTGTGTAAAATGTTTCCCAAATGATTGTTGATCCATTGGAATACACTATCCTTAATTCTATTTCATATATTTTTCATTATAATGGAAAGCATGACTTCATATTATTAATGCTTGTTATTAATGGAAACATCACAGGAGTTGGAGTAAAAATTGAGTAAATTAACTCTAATTAATGTGAAATCATAATAAAATAACTGTATAATGATTTATGAAATTTAGAAACTAACATCAGAAAAAAATGGTTTATCATTTCCTTGGAATGACTGAGGAAACCGTTTTTGTGTTTTATAACACTAAAATGTGTGTGAAATTATCAAACCATATAAAATGGAATTATATTGATGCGAAATCATATAAAAACTATAAATATAATATTTATGATGTGCATGAGTTGATGATAAATCAAATGGACATGTCGTGTTCTTGGAAAGATCACATAAATAACTCTTAAATAATTAAATGTCTTTAAAAACACTCTCTGTGGGGTAAAAACCTATAAAATCCCACTAGTTTCCCTTAAATTATAGGAAAAAACTGTATATGTATTTATGAAACATATAGAATATCATAGAACCATTATGAGTTATTATTTTCCTATGATGTATAAAATTGTATTTTAGTGTTTAAAAATAAAAAAATTGAATATAGTGGTAAAACCCCTATGAAATGACCCAATATTGATGTGAAATCACATGAAAAATAGTCTTCGAATTATTTGGGACATGTAAGAGTACATGGTACATCAATTGAATGTGACATGTTCTCAATTTGACTAATTAAGTAGTTCATAAACGATTTAAAATACTAAAAAACATGTTCCAGGGGGTCAATAAAAAATGGCTTCTTATTTATATCAAATTATAGGAAAATAAATTTATATCTATTTTTTTAATGTAAGAACATGTAATTACCCGCAATTTCAATGATTTTTTTTAAATAAATGGGAATTTTACAAGTCCGTGAAAATTGACAGAACGTGATTTTGAGGCCCGGAGTGCCCGAAATGAATTTATGAAATTTTTTTCAGGTATATTCAGTAAACGTGTGTGCATGTTTTTTTAACTTTTGAATCGGTGCTCGGAATTGAAATATGAGGGCGCAGTTGAACCCGTAATGCCGGAATTCGCTTAAGGAGATTTTTACCTTGACGATAGTTGGTCAAGGGTGAAAGTTAATTTTTTGGGGTTTTTATAGATATAATAAAATTAAATAAGCACATATTTTATTTTATTTGTTGTAACTACTCTATGTGGAAGTTGAAAAGTGGGAACCACCGGACCATAACATCCCATGAGAGATTATGGTTGTGGGGACCACCTGAGCCTAACCTCCCATTAGAGGTTATGGTGGTGGTGACTACCCACTACCTAAACCTATTGAACTCCCCACATAATGATGGAGAAACCTCTCAACTACCTCATTAATGTGAAGGAGCCATTTGAGATTCCTCCCACATTAATTGTGCCAACCCATCAAAAAATTAATTATTCCTACCTATGTGATTAATTATCCCAATTTGAATTATGCCAACATATTTTATAATATTAGCTAAGTGATTTTTGGTGGAAATGTGGGAAACTATTGGCAAAAGGGAGAGATTTTGTTAGAAAAGATCTCCAATGAAGAACTCCATTGAAGAACATTATTCAGAATCCAGAAAGAGGATGATGCGTGAACAAACAATCAAGGAAAATGCTGATGACACCGACATCCGTATTTTCCCAACGATTCGTCGTTTTTCCTTAAGACCTCGTCGACGTCATCAAAAGAACACAGTAGGGCTTTATCTCTATTTGTTTATCACTTCTCATGTACACCCCCTTGTATTTCTTTTGTGGGTTGGGAACAATTATTGTGGGAGGATAGGATTTGACATTCATGTTCAAGTTCTTGATATGCCATATGCTACAACCATAACATGGAGGATCCGTGCCAAACCAACATGACCCGACCCTTCCACAAATCTTGTGGTATTTTTTTGAAATGGAGGAGGATAGAAACCATCCATTTTTGCAGCACGAGATTGAATGTCGGTACCACCACCGACCGTGACAATCGTGATGGTGCAACGACGCCGCCTCGTGGCCACCGCTGCCACCCCATGGCCTCCTCGCTTACCAAAGCCACCACCACAACCTTGCAACCTCCAAACCGAACGCGACCAACCACACCATATGTGGATCCGCACCGCCTCGTGGTCGAGGCGCAACCCCACGTTCAGGCCTCTGTCCCCCACCCTGCACGGCCTGACCACCGCCTCGCGGCTATACCCCCGCCCTACGGCAGGACCATGGCTGGACCGCCGTCTCGGGGTCCGACCGCTGCCCCGCGGCCGGACAACCACCCTGCACGGTCGCCGCCCCACAAATGGACCGCTGCACCACGACTGAACTGCCGCCCTGCAGCCAGACCGCATACCCGCAGCCAGAACGCAACCCCGCGGTCGAACCGCCATCCCCAATAGTGTAGCCATGCGGCAGTGCGCCATCGTGGCACTCTCTGCAGCCCCTCGTGGCCTGCCGGGCCAGACCGAGTAGGCTAGGCCGAACCCAAAGGGCCGGGAAGCACTACGGGTTGGGTCGACTCGAATCAGGTCGGCCCAGGCTGGTTTGGGTCAAGTCAGTCTGACCGGGTCGGACCGGACTCGGGCCCAATATGACCCAATTACATCCTTTTGGAAATAAAATTGGCACCGAATATATGTTTAATGAAACATCAATGGTGCTGGAAATATTGAAGCCAGATGGTTCCGTTGAGTATACCCCAATGGAGGATTGTATTGAGATGGGGTATGGTCTGGATGGATCGGGCACGAATCCAACCGTAGCCACGAGACAAAAGGCTAATAACTCAAAGACCGGGCGTCCGATTGACATGCCGTCTGTTATGTTGAGACTTATATGAGGTGGAGAAGTTTTTGATAATTCTTGGTAGGACTTTTGGTTTTTGGAGTATCGACTAGTAGCTTGTGGAGTGGATCATCCCGGAGATGAGCGAGCATAGTGCGGGAACCCAGTGGATGGATGAGACTTGATGACTGCTGACTGTTTCGACTCGGAGTGACTCGACATGCCTAGTGGGGAGAGCCTTGGTGACACAGAAGACCCATGGTGGGGAGAGCCTTGGTGAAATAGTAGACCGATGGTACTCGATAGGAGGAGTACCTCAGCAGGCCATGAGGGGGAGCTCCTTGGTGACGCAGCAGACCCACGGTGGGGAGCACCATGGTGACTCGATATACCCATAGTACTCGACAGGAGGAGTAACCTCAGCTGTCCAAGGTTAGTGGGATGTGCCTCTGTGTGAAACGGCAGGCCCACTGTACTTGATAGAGGAGGAGTTCTCCATCAACCGAGGTGTTCAATGTTGTGACTAGGAATGTTACTTGATACTACCCCAAGAATAAATTCTCGTATGAGAGGAGTCAGTACCTCGGTGTTTTCCTCATTATTGAGATGAATTATTTGATTACTTATGTATATGTATGTGCATATACCTATTTAAAGTTATCTGTTGATTTCATACTTTTGTATTTATCCTTGATGTATTTTGTGAGACCTAGAGGGTCTTTGGGTCCCTACTAAGTATCGTTACACTCACCTCTGCATGGCTTATGCCTACACCTTGTTGTGTTGGATGAAGACGACGAAAAGTGCTGACTAAGGATGAGGGTACCTGGACTGCATGGTACCTGGAGGTGGACTATATGGCGTGTCATTAAGCAGAAGAGACAGGTGGACATGGAGTGCTGAGGAAGTGATCTGTACCTACCCATCAGGTAGGAACCTTGGAGGTCGACCCAGCAGCTGACTTTCCTTTTTTTAGTTGTATTGTATCACAGTTACACTTGTACTTTCCAGTTGGGCCTATATTCTTGCCCCTTTTACTTACTACACTAACTCTTCTTATAGTCCAGTTTACTTGTGTTCCTATCTATTTGTGTGCTTGGATACGTGTGATTGCAGTTTATAAAGGAAATGGATTCCTAGTTTTAGGTAATATGCCTTCGGTGCAAGTATCCATCCATTGGACTATGGAAGGAGGGCTTGAGGTAGTCATGGCATGGGCCCCTAGGGACAGGTCATGAATAATTGGTATCTAAGGAGTTGGTTCTACCAAAAAACAAGAACTCTGATATTTTCTATGAAGCGATATTTTTAAGGGTATTAAGGGTGGTTTTAAATTTAGGGAGTCCAATATTGGTGCGGTGGCCGACATATCCATACACCCAGACCGTGACATCTGATTTCTGACTCAGTGCACAAAAACACTGATTGCATGTGTGTTATAAAGAGTTTTACATTGTGATCTTTTGAGTCAGCTCACCAGGTATAACTTATTAACCATGGTGAACCTATTTCTTATCAGGATGACTCCATGCAGACAGCCAGCTAGCGTTCCAAGAGTTTTATGACATATAGAACACCAAGAGATGAGGCCTCAGTCTAGGCCCCTTTTCCTTTAGAGGCACTAGTAGAGGCACCAGCAGTACCATTAGCCATTGGTCCACCAATGCCACCAGCCCCAGCAGTAGATAGTGCACGCTGCTTGAGTGGGTTGCATGACTTCCAGAACCAGAGGCCACCCAGGTTCAGGGGAGAGATAGACCCCCAGGAGGATGAGGATTGGCTTTAGGCTGTGTTGAGAGTCTTCCAACTCATAGAGAAAAAAGCCGATCTCATGGTGATCATTTCTGCTAGCCTTCTACAGAAAGAAGTTGGAAGATGGTGGAGCTTGATGCTCCATGTTCATGAAGAGGTGACGCTACACTAGGCAGACTTCGAGAGCCTATTTAGGGCAGAGTTTGTTCCAGAAACTCTTCACGCAGTGCACACACATAAGCTTCTTCATCTGCAGTAGGGCAGTGTGATTGTGGATCATTACTCAGTGAGGTTCACTGACCTCTCATGCTACACCACAGATATGGTACAAGACCCTTTCTTCAGGGCCCAGACCTTTGAGCAGGGCCTCAGATAGGATATCAGGGCTTTGATGATCTCACTCATCATCCTGACACAGGCAGGGGTGTTAGAGAGAGCCCTCTTATAAGAGAGTTTTCGTTGGTGAGAAGTCACCAGCAGGGAGACCTACCGCCAGTCATCACGTAGAAGAGTCATCTACAGCTGGCAGTAGATAGATGTCACAAAGTTCCTAGAGGACTATACCTACAGGTGGACAACCACAAGACTTAGAACCGATTGTGAGGGGCACCCGAGGCGGAACTAGTCAGGAAAGGATTATGTAGTGTTACTCATGCGGCGAGCAAGGTTACATGGCTCGTGACTGTCTGACCTGTCGTACTGATGATCAGTAGATGGTCGAGGGACCACCTAGGCAAAGACAAAGGTTCGATTGTTGTGGTTATCATGGATAAGGCAGATTTGGCATAGGATATGGTCTTACAACTGGAGATAGTCGACGATTCGAGATGTTACCGCCACCACCACCAAGAGGTCCACCCCGAGAATAGGGATCAGGTGGATAAGAGATAGCTCACCTCCAAGTAGATGCGGCTTATGATCACGAAGCTCTGGAGATGATCCGAGTTACGATCAGTGTCTACTCCACCTTAGCTGCAGTGCTTACAGACACGAGTTCCAGTCATTCTTTTATTTCCCCTGCCCTTCTTCAGAGATCATAGATTCTGATGGAGTCGTTGGATCGATCCTTACAGCTAGAGACTCTTACGGGTGTAGATTCGATGATTATGCACCAGTGTCATCAGTGTGAGCTTCCTCTAGGAGGTGAGAGGTTCGGTTGGGATCTCCTAGTATTGTCGTCGAGGCTTTACGAAGTCATCTTGGGTATGGACTAGTTATCTACAGTCCATGCTCAGATAGATTGTATTAAGAAAAAGGTGCAGTGTGTCCGCACGGTTGGGACTAGGTTTACGTTCTCTAGCGAGAAGGGATCCATTATAGTATAGAATGAACTTACCAAGAGGAGAGTGCGTCCAATCACTAATCAGTTGTTTAGCCTTACCATCGGATCTGTTGTTGTAGAGAGTCTGATCTGTCCTATAGTGGTGGACCAGTATGTGGATGTTTTCCCTGATGATGTTCTGAGTCTACCTCCTCATAGAGAGGTGGACTTTTACATTGAATTATACTCTGTGATGACACCAATATCTACACCAGCATATTGGATGGATGACGTGGAGATTCGTGAGCTGTAGGTAAAGTAAGAGGACTTACAGGGGAAGGGATTTATCCAACCCAGTGTTTCTCCTTGGGCACCCCTGATTTTTTTTTCCAAGAAGGAAAATGGGAGCATGGGACTTTGTGTTGACTATCGGTGCCTGAACTAGGCGACCATGAAGAAAGATACCAACTCATGAGGATTGACGACCTCTTTGATTAGCTGAAGAGATCACAATGGTTCTCAAAGATAGACCTTAGATTAGGCTATCACCAGGTCAGAGTGCGAGACGAGGATGTGCAGAAGACGACCTTCAGATGTTGATATGACCATTATGAGTTCTTGGTTATGTAATTCATCATGAACAATCCTCCAACAGTGTTCATGGGACTCATGAACAGGGCCATTCAACCATACCACGATCGCTTTGCAGTAGTCTTCATCGACAATATTCTGATCTACTCGACTACTGAGGAGGAGAATGCCTATCATTTGCTGATAGTACTAGACACACTCTGAGAGAACAAAATTTATGGTAAGCTCTCGAAGTGATAGTTTTGGATTTGAGAGGTTTCCTTTGTGGGATATGTCATATCAGAGGAATGAGTTTCAGTGGATATAGAAAAGATTGAGGTGGTACTTGCTTGGGAGCCACCCAAGAGTGTGACAAAGGTACGAGGTTTCTTGCATATGGCTAGATACTACCAGAGGTTTCTGCCAGACTTTTCCATAGTTGCAGAACCACTATCAGCCTTGATTAAGAAGGAGAAACCCTTATTTTTGTTTGAGATATGCTAGCAGAGTTTTCAGGAGATGATGGAGAGGTTGTCTAGTGCCCCCATCTTGAGGCTTCCAGAGGAGGGCATAGGGTATGTAGTTTACTGCGACACATCATAGATCAGACATGGATGTGGCCAAATGCAGGAGCGTGTAGTGATTGAATATGGTTCTCGAAAGTTGAGACAACATGAGCAGAACTATGCTACCCACGACCTGGAGTTAGCAGCAGCATTCTTCGCCTTGAAGATGTGGCGAGACTATCTGATGGGTGAACGTTTTACATTGTACTCTGATCACAAGAGTCACAGGTATATCTTCTCTCAGAGGGACCTGAACCCGAGACAATGATGTTGGCTTGAGTTCCTCTAGGAATATTACATTGGGATAGTCTATACTCCTGGGAAGGGGAACATTATTGCAGATTCACTTAGTAGGAGGTCTGATATACAACTGATAGGTGAGGCGATAGAGCAGCAGACTGCTTTACAGATATCCTTTGAGGATAGAGATGGATCATCATTTTATTCTGTTTCGTATAGTTACCCCCCCACTTCTTCAGCATGTCTGGGAGGTGAAGTGTGGGGATGCTAACTGAGAGGCTCAACGTGCTCAGATATCATTAGGGCAGGCACCTGATTGATTTTATAAAGGTGGGGAGCACATCATCCTCTTAGGAGGACCTACCATAGTACCCGTGTCACTTCAGGAGGAAGTGTGTAGGGACTTCTACATATCCCCTATAGCGGTATATCCAAGAGTGGGGAATATATACTAGGATCTCCGACGACATCACTGGTGGCTGAGAAAGAAGAAAGTAGTTGCAGAGTTTGTTTATCGGTACCTCCCATGTCTAAATGTGAAGGCGGAGCATCAGGCACCATCTGACTTGGTTCAACCATTAGAGGTCTCAGAGTGGAATTGGGATGGGATATACATGCACTTTGTGATAGGAAATACACATACAACCAGAGGTCATTAAATTATTTGGGTGATCATCGACCGACTCACCAAGTCATCCCACATTATACCGATCAAAGAGCAGGATTCAGTAGAGAGCTTGGGATGCATCTATGTGCAAGAGATTGTTCAGCTAAATGGTGTATTCTCAACGATTGTCTCTGATCAAGACGTGCATTTTAATTCTCGTCTAATTAATGGGTTGTAGGAGGATTTTAGGATGAAACTTCATTTGAGAACCACCTTCCATCCTCAGATGCATGGTCAGACTAAGTAGATCATTCAGACCCTCAAGGATATAATGTGTGCTTATGTCCTCAAATTTGGTCACAACTGAGAGGGTCAATTAACTTTGGTGGAGTTTTCATACATCAACAACTATCACTCCACCATTGGGATGGATCCTTTCGAGGAATTGTACGGGAGACCCCCGCCACCATCCGCAGCTCCTCATCGCCTTGTCGCCCCGCGACCGGACCGACGCCCATCGGCCGACCGCCACCCCTCGTCTGGACCGCCACCACGCTTCCGCACCACCGACCCGTGGCCGATGCCGCACTGCCTCCCCACGGCCGAGGCCACACTGCTGCCCCTCCCTTCGCGGCCACCCCGTGGCCGCCCTGCCGACCCGCGGCCTCCCTGTCGCCCCACCGCCCTGCGACCGCGGTGCCGCCCCGTGGACGCTCCGCCTCCCCGCAGCTGCACCACCGCCCCACGGCCGCACTGCCGCCCCGCTGCCGCACCGCCGCCCCATGGCCGCACCACCGCCCCACGGCCGGACTGATGCCCCGTGGCCGAACCGCCATACCCGACCGAGTTTCCCCGCAGCCTAGCCCTCATGTGGCACACTCTGCAGCCCCTCGCGGCCTTCCATGCCAGACCCTGCGGTCCGGGCTGAACACAACAAGCCGAGAAGCACTACGGTCCAGGTCAGACCCAATGAGTCAGGCCGGGTCGACCCCAACCGGGTCAGACCAGGCTGGGTCGGGCTGAGTCGGTCTGACTGGGTCAGACCAGACCCAAGTCCACTACGACCCAATTACATCCTTTTGACCATAACTTGGGAAAAAGATGATCATTTGATGAACATTTAGCGGCGTTGGAAATCGTGGAATGAGATGGTCCATTTTGAGTATACCCCACTGGTGTTTTGTATTGATATGGGGTACAGTGAGGTTGGATGGAGCCCAAATCCAATTAGGACCCCGAGACAAAAAGGCTAATAACGTATAGACCAGGCGACCGATTGACGCACCGTCTATTATGTTGAGACTTCTATGACATGGAGGACCATTGGGACACTTTTTCGTGGGAATTTGTGGCTATTGGAGTATCAAAAAGTAGCTAGTGGAGAGGATCATCCCGTAGACAGGAAATCATGGTGCGGAAACCCAGTGGCTGGCTGAGACTTGTCGACTGCTGACTGTTTCGACTCGGAGTGACTCGACCAGCCCAGTGGGTTGCACCTTGGTGACCCGGAAGGCCCACAGTGAGGAGCGCCATGGTGACATAACAGACCCATGGAACTCGATAGTAGGAGTAACTCAGTAGGCCATGAGGGGGAGGGCCTTGGTGATGCGGGCTACCCACGGTGGGGAGCGACTTGGTGACATGACAGACCCATGGTACTCAATAGGGGAGTACCTCAACAGTCCAAGGTTAGTCGGAAGCGCCTCTTTGTGACGTGGTAGGCCCACTGTACATGATATGGGTTGTGTTCTCCAGCATGTGAGGTGTTCAAAATTTTGACAAGGAATGTTACTTGATACTACCCCTAGAATAAATCCTTGTGTTAGCTGAGTCAGTACCTCTATGTTTTTCTCATGATTGAGATGGATTACTTGATAACATAGGTATATGTATGGGCATATACCTAAGTAATGATATATGTAGATTTCATACTTTTTAATTTATCCTTGATGGATTTTGTGAGACATAGAGGGTCTTGGGGTCCCTACTGAGTATCGTTATACTCACCTCTGCACAGGTTATGCCCGCACCTAGTTGTGTTGGACAAAGATGACGAACAACGCTGACTGAGCCTGAGAGTACCTTGACTGTACGGTACCTAGAGGTGGACCATACGGCGTGTCAGTTCACAGAGGAAGTGGGTGGACATAGTGTGCTGGGGAGGTGATCTGTACCTACCCTTCATGTAGGAACCTCGAAGGATGACCCAACAACTGGCTTTCCATTTTTCGTTGTTTTATTATATCACAATTGAACTTGTACATTCCCGTTGGGCCTATATTTTGGACCCTTTTACTTACTGTACTCACTCTGTTTACAGTTCTATTTACATGTGTTCCTATCTTTTTATGTGTTGGTTACGTGTTCTTACAAGTTATAAAGGCAATGCCTTCCCAGTTTTAGGAAATGCGCCTTCGGTGATAGTCACTAGCCCCTGGCTTATGGAAGGCGGGCATGGGCTAGTCACAACACGAGCCCCAGGGTATGGGTCGTGAGAAAACTAAATACAAATAAATTTAATTTTTTGTTTTCCCAGGATTCCCAAAAGAAGCTTCTTGGTTTCATAAAACACTAAAACATGTGTGAAATGGTAAAAAATATAGAAAAATATTATGGATGGATTTAAAATAAACGGAAAACAATTTTTGAATTATTTAGGACTTGTGTGAGTAAAATTTTATTGTATCTGATGCATGGTATGGTAAACCTGGTAATAAAGAGTTCAAAAAAAATATTGATATTTAAAAACAATCATCAGAGGGTGAAAGACAATAAAAAACCTATAAATTCGATTTAATCTTAAGATAAATACCCCATTTTTTTTAAAAAAATGTAAGAAATGGTGGATCATCTATCTATGTATTTGTTTTCTTGTGAATATTTAAAATGCATTTTTTCTATTTTAAAGAACTAAAACATGTTTGTATCTATCAAAAGAATGAAAAATGGCCTCATATTTATGTCAAATCATAGGAAAACTAAAACTAAATTATTTTAGATGTGTATGAGTGGAATTCAAATCAATTGAATTTGTTCTGTTTTTATATTTACTGAATATGTACTTCCTAACAAATTTGCTGTCATTAGAAATATCTTTATGGGATCAACAGGTATAATACATAACTAAGATTCTAATAAAAATTTAATAAAACAACTGTATATACATTTATTGATATATAAGAACTAAATAAAGGTTAATATAAGTTTTCATTTTCCTGGGATGACCAAAAAATCTTTTTTAGTGTATTAAAACACTGAAATGTGCATGTGATGGTTTAACTATAGAAACAATTCCATATTCATATAAAATAATTGTATAATTATATTTGAATTATTTATGACATGTACAAGAAGAAATCATGTCAATATGATGTGATATTTGTGTGAAATCAAATTCTCTAGAATCCCAGGGTGATAGTAATATTATATTATTGGTACAAAATAAAAGAGTTATCAAAGGATATAATAGTATAGAAATATTTCCGTACTAGATATGTTAGATTTGTTTTCATATGCCCAAAATTATTGTACTTTTATTACATTTATATTTCATGAATTGATTATTAAAAGAAAATATATTTATATTTTCTATATTATTTTTCATTATTTTAATTTAATAATGTCATAGGATATTTTTTTCATTGATATAGTCATTGAAGTTCCCCACTATGATGAGTTAATTGATGTTCTATGATGATATTCTAAAATATATTTATATAGTTGGATAACATAATTTTATATGAATCATAGTATGTAGAATGTATGGTATTAATAATCATTAGAAGATGAGGTGTTCTCTCATGAAGTTCACACTTAGTAATCTCCAAGATAGACAATTATGAGAACATACCTTCTAGTTAGAATTCTACATGTTTTGTTTTCATCATATATTCATATCTTTAAGAATGTGAAATGGTACTTTGACTTTAACATGATCATTCATGCATGTCATGACCCATGTAATTATATCTACTGACCAAAACTATCACAACATATATTTTCGGGATGTTGGTGTGTTAGGTGTAAAGAGATATTTTCTTCTAAAACATAGACATTACATGATTTTTTTGGAATACATATAACATTAGAAAAATAGACACCCAAATAATTAATTAGTTTAGATCCTTTGGAAACATGGAAACATAAACACTAATAGATATGTAAGAACATTATCTCTCACTAGGTTATTCATGAATAAAACCCTTATAAAAAAAATCATACATAATACATATCTTTATAAGATAGAGAATGGAAACCTAAGAAATGGTGATCAGATATGATCAGTAAGGGTAAACAAGGAAGATATTCTAGTATTATAAATAGCATAATGGTATTATTAGCAAAACATTAGTAGATCAGAACCTACATATTAAATATTATAATAAAGATTCATGACATAAATATTGGAAGTTCATAAGACATGAATCATAATGGAATTAAGGGAATAAACCAAAAACTAATAACATAAGAATAATACAAGGAATTGTGGAAGAGATATAAGAATATAAAATGATTTCAATAATATTTTTGGCTTAATGAGAAGGATTTATTAGTGAAATTATTTCACTCTCCAACCATATTGGTGGTCATGGTTCACTCACAAGACCATCTTAGTAGTAAAGGGTCCCTCCCAATACAATCATAGTAGAAAAAGTCATTTACTGAATTGATTTTACTCCCTGATACATCTATTTCTATATCAAGATATATAAATCTATACCCAATGAATTGGTGGAAGATATAAGTCCCACCAATCTCATAATGAAATCAAACATATATGTGCTACCATAACATAAAAAATCATCAAATAATTTATAATTTAATTAAATGGGTATCATAAACAAGTCATCATATCATAAACAATGAAAAATAAATAGGTTTCATAATAATTTCATCAAAACATAACATGTGTAAATAAGCATGTTTCATAAGAATATAATTCATGGAAGAGAAATAGGTTTCATAAAAATCATTCCACCAAAATACAATTCAAAGAAAGAATATGAATTGTACCCTAGGATCATATCCCCATAAAGGCATGAGAAACATTTATGGATGTCATATTAGATGAATAATATATTTTAAAGATCATTTATCACTATTCATGATGAAATTATCCTTTTCTATTTGTAATTTTTTAATAAATAAACAATTTTGAAAATAATTACTTGACAATAGATTTGAAAACATATAAACATATATTTTAAAAAATAATAAATCCCTTTTCATTAAAAATAATATCAGGATTTCATTTCATTTTTTTTAAATGTTTTTATAAAACTTTTTTTTTGGAAGAAAACAAATTTATGAATGAATATATAAATAAATTCTGAATTTTTTAAAAACATTTTATGAATAATATTACATAACAAAGAGTGGGATAATAGAACCATTACCTGAGGTAATAATTAATAAGCATATAATATTAAATTTTGTGATAATTCTCGAGATATGGATCATAATGTATCATTAATGTAGGCATAATCATAAATAATATCAATAAACGATGAGATTAAAGGAATAAACACTTACAACATTGGTATCTTTGAATAAAAATACCCATCAGTGAATAAAATTAAATAGAGATTAAAATTCATTTAAATAATTGGATTCATTATATAACTTGTGAAATGGAAGTATAAAAACCACATAATAGGACATAGGTTCATAATAAACAATTATCTCAATGAAGGAAAATGGAGAAAAAAAATTACATTACCAATTTTGCAACTTTTGACCCATAGACACCATAAAATATAGATCATAAAATGTGTATGCAAATAACCATAAATTAATTATATGTATTATATAATTAATTCATGTGTAGAATACACACCAAAAAAAATAAATTTATTTCGAATAGGGAAAAAGTCTCATAGTAATAGAAGATAGACTCAAATACCCTTACATTATGTATTGAATTTCATTATAATCCTTCAATCCTCATATAAAATAAATTGTTGTTTATAATACATATATTAAATTAACATATTAAATTATATTGTACAATATATTATTTTCTTATAACCATTTATTAACCTTTTAATAACACTTCCATGTTGAAGTCACTTTTTGGATAATAACTGCATTGTTTTTTAGATGTACTTTGATTTGTTATATTTTCTGTTCACTTAATTTTATAATAATTTCATCATATAAATAATTATAACCACAAAATAAATCTAATATTTATTCATTATATATTTATTTATAATATTCTATAAAATATTTAAAAATCAAATGAAATACATCATTCATGGAGACTATAAGTCTTATGTACGCATGAACATTATTTCTATTTTCCTAGAGTATTAAAAGAATGAAATGAAGTTAAGGTTGTATAAATATATATATATTATTATTTAATTAAAGTTTTATATTTTACATATATCACATATCTTATATTAACCCCATCCTTAATATAGTCTATGTAAAGTGTGAAATAATCACATCGCTTTGAAGAGGTTGTTGTCCACTTACCCACAAACGAAGTTAATATATTCCAAAAAATCGAAATAATTAAGTTATGTCTTATATTATAAGTCCATAAGCATAAATAAATCATCAATATCATATATGATATATAAATATAGCAATTCCATCATTATTAACAACCTTGAATGGTGGTAAAATAAGTATAAACAACATCGATTCATGAGGTGGTAGTTTGTCGTACAGACGAACGATGATTGTGTATCCCATTTGGTGTATGAGTGTGTGAGTGTAGGTAATAAAATTTAAATAAAAAATATAAATATATTTTTGTTAATTATTTTCTTATATTATAATGGAATAAAAATAATTTATCGAGTGGGAATATAAATAGAACAAAACTACTTGTTGAAGCATGTTACCCCTTTTTTGTGTAACTTCTTTTGGTTTTCTACAAAGGTATTCCTTGGTCAGATTTCATCTAAATTTGATTCCTCTACGATTATGGTAGGAAATTTGGGAGGATATTTGGATAGTTTTATCTGCATCAAAGGCGTTGAGAGGGGTGGGTGAGTGAGGTGGGTGAGTTCCCTTTTTATATTGGAGGAGAAGTGACATTATTTTAAATAAAAAAAGGTCGACACTATTGAAATGTATAACATAAATAACGTGCCTCCAAT
The DNA here is from genome assembly GCA_963277665.1 of Viscum album. Classification (NCBI taxonomy): domain Eukaryota; kingdom Viridiplantae; phylum Streptophyta; class Magnoliopsida; order Santalales; family Viscaceae; genus Viscum; species Viscum album. The sequence continues at coordinate 1,116,301,265 of OY728129.1, forward strand.
ATTGTTATATTTTCTATAATATGAATTATATGTTACATATATGTCCATAAAATGGATTTTTGAAAATCGTAGGACTATTTTTACACCTTATGTTTAAATTTTATCCACTAAGTAATCTTGTTTTTACCTTAATCGATGTAATTAATTTTAATTACATTTATCAGTATTATTTGAAAAAAACTAATTTAACCATACTATAATTTATAAATTACTCTGACTAAAAATTTGAAATCCATTTTTCCAAATACTAATCATTGAAGTGGGAATAATTAAATTACAATAAATCTCACTGGTGAGATGAGTCAACGAGTTTCTAATGTGATAAAAGATTAAAAGATTGAAATGTTTTTATATCCAATTCAATGTGAAATTGGTTTCAATGAAATACATTAGAATATTTGTTGAAAAATTGAAATAATAATATATTAAAACCAAATTAATATACAATTTTCTTATATAAATAAATTATATGAAAATTTAGTTTTCAATAAACATTCATTATTTTCACTATTCAAATAAAATCAGGATTTTCAAAAAAATTCAGAAAATTCACCCAAAGATAATTTTGACATTATAAATTAAAAAAATGAAGTATATGTTTTCATATTAAATATATAAAAGTGTCTAAAATATATTTTGTTATTTTTCATAGATGGACATAAAAATAAATTCTTTTCAGAAAATTGTACTTTTTCAAATCATATAGACTTTATCAAAATTTATATATAAAATTTTCAATTTGTTTTGTTTTTGTGAAAAAATTATAATTAATATTATTTTTTTTATTAATATTCATATAAAATTGTTTAATTTCTATGTTATAACATTGTGGTTTAAATAATAATAAAAGTAAAATGATGTTTTATAGGAAATCAGTGTTGTGTGTAACACATGTTAAGATGATGTTGTGTGTAGTGCAAGTTTTACTAGTTGTAATAAATACTGAAATAAATCAATTAATTTTAATTTATTTTCAATTACATAATCATAAACAACTTGTGTTGTTATATTCGCCTTACATTAATATTAATTTTCCCTTGTTATTAGTCATTATGATAAAAAAAAATAAGAATATTTCTTCCTAATCATATGAAAAAGCTACGATGTGTATTCCTGTATCAAGTGATCTGTCCAAAAAACATTGACCCTGTGATTGGTATCATTTCAAAAAAAAAACTCTTAGTATGATCCCAATGTTTAACTAGTTGTTCCTAATAAAAATAATCATGCCCTAGAAGTATGATCTATGAGTTCAGTACATGTGAAGGGTTATTCATATACTTCCTCCGGAGAGATACATGGAACACATCATGAACTTGAGTGATATTTTGAGGATGTTCCATTTGATTGGATATCATCCCAATACGATCAATAATTTCAATGTTATAGATATATGTTGTTATTATTTTCCGTTTCTTCATGAATATCATAACCTTAATTTAGTGTGATATTTATAGGAATTCCATCTCACTAACATAAAATTACAGATCATGGTTATAGTTATCATCATTAATTTAAATCCAACATTGAGCTACCTTGTTGTGATTTTGAATAGTTCTAACCTTCTTATTCATTTCATTAGTTATCTCATGCCCAAATAGCTTTCTTTATCCATCATCCTTCTAAAATGTTGGAGATCTGAATTTCATTAAATAGTGGTATTCATAAAGATCTATATAAATGGATGAGTGAAAGATATTGTTGTATGATAATTTAAATAGAGGAAGGTGTTGATCCCATCCACTATTGAAATCTATAGAAAAAGATCTGAACATATCCCCTAGAGTACGAATTGAATTTTTAGACTCAAAATCTACTTGAGTATGATAAGTAGTATTTATACTCAATTATATATCATGGTTTTATAGAATACTTTTTCCAAACATTGAGGTAATACTCATAACCATATCAGATACAATGTAATGTGATAATCCATGAAACTAAAAAACTTCCTTAATATATATCCTAGAAAACTGATCGATAGATATTTATTATATGATAATGATGAAGTGTGTGGACTTGGTAAACCAATCGACTACCACCCAGCTAGAATTATACCCTTTAGAAGGTTTTAGAGTCTAATAAAAAAAATTTCATAGTAATGTTCTCCTATTTCAATTATGGTATGGATAATGGGGGAAACATCTCCTTAGAATTTTATCTTTATACCATAAATTTTTAGCATAAAAATCATTGAGATACAAACTCTACAATATCCCTCTTCATTAAATCCTATTATACGTATTCTTACAAGTCTCTATAAATTTTCTTACTTTCATGATGAATAGAGAATGAAAAACTATGAGATTCTTGTAATAGTTCCTTCTTCAAATATGTAATAAAATAAATTAATACACGGTTCCTAAACCATATCATTCCGTTATAATAAATTTAAAATTCAATAACATTTCAAACCTTATTCTATAGGTCTACATATTCATTATATGTCTCTTTAATCATTACATATATAGAGGGTTCAAAATTCAATTCAATGATATAACATTTTCCCCTTCCTTCATGATTTCTAGAGACAACCTTTAAAAATTCATAAATATGGGATCCTTTGAGATACAAGTCATGTTTAAGCTAGTGTAATCCTTTCTACTCCAATCATCATCCACTAAGATATATTTTCTAGGGTGGTAATATATTTAGTAGTCATAATATTTTATCAGCCCTAACCATCTTCTCTTGTGCATGTTCAACTCTGCTCTGTACATGTATATTTCAATCATTTATGATTGGTATATATCTGAAACTTTCTCCATTTAAATAATTCCTCTATATATTAAATGGAAAAATTATTGTATCCAACTTAAATTCTTGAGTTTGGAAATTTTTCGATGAAAAATCAATTTTCATGAAGAATAGTAAATAACCATGTTGTTATGCATAATTTAAAATAAAAATCACTTCTGGTAATTATCAATATAGATTATAAACAATTCTATACTATATGTTAATTTTATCATAGGTGTTTTGAATAACATTATATTTAGTTCCTATAATTTTACCGACATTAATCTATCTAGAATAACTTCTAACCCTTTCATGATAACATGTATAAATGATTAAATAGTTGCGAGAAATTATCCACAAACATATGATAATATGAAGAAAAAAAATTAAGAAAACTATGGATCTCATTATACATTATTGGTTTTTCCCTACATTAAATAGATTTTACATTTTATGGATCTACGATATATCATTTCATGAGATTATATGGCCCAAAAATTAATCATTTTCCATCCAAAATTCACTCATTGTAAAATTTTCAAACATTTTTTCCTTACATAGGTTATTTAGTATAATTCTCATGTTGTCTTAATTATATTACATTAACATTGAATAAATATTAATATCACTTATAAATACTACTAAAAACATATCAAGGTAATCTCTAAAGACACTATTTATCAAATCTATGAAGATAAATTGAAAATTAGTAAGACCAAAATGCATAACTATATCCATACCATGTAGAGAATGTTTTCTTTGCTATATCCTCCATCATTAACCTAAATTATTGATATACAATGAAAAAGTCATTGATGAAAAATTATTGGGAATTATGTTGTTCAAAAAATAAGTCATCAATACAGAGAAGAGTATACATGTTCGGTATCATGATCATTTTCAACTCAAAATAATCCATGAAGAGTCTCATCGATCGATATTTCTTTTTTCCAAAAAGTACAGGTGCACCCCAAAGTGGAACACCTGGATGAATGAATCCATTTTAAGGGTTTTCATAGAGTTTATTATTCAATTCATGAAATTAAATCAGGTCATTTATATTTCGATTCTTTAAAATAGTTATGAAAGTAGTTATACGTTCTATTGAAAACAAAAAATATCATTTTAGTGGAAGGCTGTGAAACTCTTCTGGAAAGTCATCAAAAAATTATTGAATATTATGAATATAATATATTTCTATTTTGAATCTAACCATTTGAGATAAAAATGACTTTTGAATTGGAATTAATACCTATATGTAGGATTCAATCACCATAGGAATCTCATACTTATCATCATATTGATTGATGATCTAAAGTTGATTTGAAATATCAAAAGTAACATCCATTCCCTAAAAATTGATATTGGATTTATGCATTGAAATATAATTCCAACATAAAATGATATCCAACCAATGGAATAACGAAATGATTTACATGAAGCACATTCCCACCATCATCAACCAAAGAGGAATCATTCACTTATTATCAAATCATCATACCATTAATGTATTTCACATACAATTCCCCTAATAATCATTTGGGTGAAATCCTAATACCATTGTAAAATTATTTATAATTTAAATTGTGTGAAAATTTAGAATCAAATAAGACATTTGCACATCTAGAGTTGATGGTAAGCGTACCTTTCACCATATCATTATCAGAATCCTCATCAAAAATAGTAATTCCATGATATTTCCCCTTGTCCCTCTTCTTAATAGGTTGTTAACCTCGATCTTCATCATCTTACTTCTGTTTTGGTCAATGGTTAGCATAATTCCCAAAATCATTACACTTTTAGCACCAAATATATGGACATTCATTTTGTTCATCTTATTATTCTTTCAAATTATTAGCTAACTTACTCCCATTACATAACCAATAAAATTTCTGATATCCTTCCATACAGATCATAAAACATTTAGTAGAACCTTTATGAAAATTTACTCAATGATTCTTCCAATACACAGAGAATAAAGGATATCCCATATTATTTTAACCAAGGTTTTTAGATTTTTTTGAAATCCATATTCCTTCTCTTTTCAAAACCATTAGATTTATACATAACTATAACTTCAAATTTAACCCTGATTGTGTAATGAAAAATCCCTTTATATAAATTATTTAATCTTTTTTATAACACCCTTCAGAGACTAAGATTCAATCCATATAAGAACATATCAACATTAAATTCAGGTTGGAGGATAATACAAGAATAGTACCTCACAGGTCTTATAAACTAGCCTCATAGGTACTAACATATTCCTTATCCTTTATCTTTAACCTAAAAAAATCATACTATATGTTTGTATGATGATTTAAGGTAAATCACATACTGTAAAAAAGATATTTAAATCATAAAAATCCATGGATTCAATTTCATCTTGTTTCATTATATTCATGATTAGAGTCCACCATTGGTATGCTTCTCCTTCTAACAAATAAATAACCAGAATGAGTATCTATTGTACTGAAAAATGGAAAATGGATAATATCTTTTCATTAGAACTAATCCATTTTTTAGAAACTACTAGATTAGAATATCCACTAAAATATGGACGAATTTCCTCATGAAGGACTCAAATATAATGTTGTTCCATCATTTTATCATATGTAAGTACAATGTGATTAAAATATTATGAAATTTGGGTGATCATAACAATGATATTTTTCAATCTAAAACCCATAGAATTACTATTTGGTGGTGAAAAATTATTTTAGTTTCCATTTTACATAGTATTAATGTAATTTATTTGAGTTACAATGATTTAATCAAATAATAAATTATAGAGTAAAAACCATTTATCATTGTGTGGAACAACATAATCATGAAAAAGAACATATATGATGTCTAAATTATGAAAACTTATTTAGACTATGACACTATAGGTTTATACTAGGTTACAAATATCCATATTCTATTTAAATAAATCATGATGGTTCTTGAAGAGTTTAGGAGTTTCCAAATAATATCCCCAGGATGTATCAAATTATGTGTGCAGTAAGGCCCGTTGTCATGCACTACTCCCCAGGTGATTCTCACTCAATATGGGGTTTTTAGTGTTATTATCCCTATGTACATTTGTGCTAGAGACATATCCACTTGTAGTATACAGAAAATGATTTTATTATATGAAACCACTCATAACATCCTTTATCAAAATACTAGCTAATATTATTATTATTTGTCTCATCCATAGGCATATCCTTTGTGACATATCCTTTGGGATCTCTGTTCATTTTTCTCATTATTTTTTCCAAAGGATTACTAAATTTTATCTCTGATACCAACTATAGAAACCCTCACTTCTCATAAATATAAATTACATAAATTTTTATAAAATAAATAATATATTACCCCTACAGTCACAAAAATACCCTATTAGTTTAGTTCCTTTAAAAAAATGGAAACAGAAAACCTTATACATAAGTGTGGTACATTATCTCCCACTAGGTTCTTTTAGACTGTCACCCTTCTTAGAGAGATCATATTAAATAAAAATATATATAAACTAGGGAAATGAAACATAATAAAGGGTGACCTCATATGATCAATAAGTGTAAAAAAGAGAGATATGTAAGCATAATCATGAGTATAAGGGTATAATAACATGATCATGACGTTATAAGATATTACCATTCATGTAAAGGATCATAATCAATAGTCACGACATAAATTTTTTCAATTCAAAATACATTAATCATAATTCAATCATGATTATGTGCCACAAAATCATTACATAAGAATAAGACAAGGAATTGTTGAAAATACATAATCATATCATGTTATTTCCTTAATAGTAAAGGCTTAATTCTAAGGGAATATTTGTGGAATGGGTTCACCCCCAAAAAAATCATGGTAGTCTTGGATCCCTTTCATGACCATATTAGTTATCATGGTTCACTCTCAATTCCATCTCGTTGGACCAATTACTTAACTGAACTAAGTTCACTCCCCATTCTATCCATTTCTATGTCCTGAGATATAAATATTTACCCAATTAATTGGAGGGAGATATAGGACTCACCCATCTCAAAATTAAACCATACACATGTGTTCCACTAGATCCTAAGAATTAATCATATCATAACCAATGGAATTAAGTGGGTATCCTAAACATGTCATCATATTATAAGTTGGGTAGAAGATCAGTTCTTCATAATCATTTCATCAAATCATAACTTGTGAAAAGAATAAAGTTTCATTATTATATAACTAATGAAAGATAAATGGGGTTCATAAACAAAATTTCATAAAAACATAAACCATTATGTGAATAAATATGAATGATAATCTTGGATCATATCCTCATAAAGGAATGAGTTAGACAAAATTATGTCATATTAGTTAAAAATAACATTAAAAGATAATTGAAAAACTTTATTGACTAAAGTTTCATTTTATCTTCCAAAAACATTTTCCAATACAGAAAATACTATTAAAATACATTTCTAACTGATGAGTGAAATGATGTTGGATTTTCTTAAAAAATGATATTAATATTAATTAACAAATAGTGTAAAAATGGTACCAATATAGGAGAATATCATAAATAACTAGAGAATAATAATATTCCTAAACAATTATTTATAAATGTTTCATATTATTTCATCAAAGGAATCATAACCATAGAAAATGTTGATAAATAATGAGATTTTAGCAATAAAAATATAGAACATAGATAATTTTGAGTCAAAATACCAATGAAATAATAATATTACATGAATCATAAAATATCTTGAACATAATTTTTTTCATGATATAACATTTCAACTATAATTATATACATCTTATAAAATTCTATAGGTGCATAACAAAACATATTTCTCAAATAAGGAAAATTTAGACAAAATTAACATATTGATTTGGAAACTTGTGAGCCATAAAACCCCATGAAATAAAGATCATAAAATGAAATGTAAATACCAATAAATTTAAGGTTTTGTATCATATAATTAATTCATGGTTTATAAATATATCACACACAAAAGAAAATTGGTGAATAAGGCATAATTGTTTTAAAAATAAAAGTGAGACTAGAAAACTCCATGCCTTATGCCTTTACTCTCTTCATACTCATTCAAACCTCCAGTATAATAAATATTAGTTGATTATACATATATAATAGAACAATATTCAATTATATCATACCAAATATTATTTTATTATGACCTTTTATTAACCATTTATTAACAGTTCCAAGATATTGTTACTTTTCAACTAATAACCACTTTGTTTTTCCCATGTGTTTTTTTATATTTTCCCCCATTACTTATATGATGATGTAATAATCTATATAATTATAACCATTTCATAAATAATATATATATTCAGTTTATATGTATTTTTAATAATATATAAAATATATAAAATTTAATTAAATACATCGTTCATGTAGATGGTATGCCTTACGTACGCATTAACAATATTCCCATTTTTTAACATATTGAAAGAAATAAGAGAAGTAAAGGTTATATATATATATTTTTATTTAGGTGGAATATTTATGTCATATATATAAAATATGTTTATTAAACCCATTGATAATACATTCCATCTAATGCATGAACGAATCACATTGCATTGAGGAAGAGGTGTTCCACAATTCCACAAATGAAGTCATCGTATTCCCAAAAAAATGAAAAATGAGGATACATGTTATATAGTAATTCAAAATTAAAAAATAAATTTTGAATATAATATATGTAATAAAAAAAAATAAGTCCAGTAGTATTTATATCCATTAAATGTTGTAATAGATGAACGGACAACATCGATTCGTGATGTAGTAGTCCACCGTACACACAAACAATGTGTGTGTAGCCCTTTTTGATGGATGTGTCTGTGAGTGAAGTTCATACCCTTAAAATAAAAACATATCATTGTATTTTTGTTAATTTTGTTATTATATAATCATGTAATAAAAATATTATTGGTTGTATAATGAAATTAATCAAAAGTGCATGTTGAAAGATGTCACCTCTTGTTTGGTTAACTCCTTTTCGATTTCACTAAAGGCCTTCTTTAGTTCGATTTATACTCAATGTAAGACATATAAGATGAATTGATTTATTTTTTATAGGATTTTAATAGTTGTTTCCAATATAAATGGATTTATATTATTTAATAATTCATGGTGGTGATTTCCATTTTTATAGTGGAGGAGGAGTGGAATTTATATATATAAAAAGGTAAAAACTATTGAGTGGTACCCCTTACATAATATCCCTCCAATAATGATATATATTTGAGATAACAAAGGATATGGTTTAATTATGGACATATAATAGATTTTTGACAAGTATAGGTCCACATTAACACCTTAGGTTAAATGTTTAATCAATAAGTGTTCTTGTTTTTTCCTTTATCGCTATAATTATGTTTAATTACTTGCACTTATATTTTTGGTAAAATACTATGTTGAAATTATTTTATGTAATAAATTATTATAATTAAAAATAGTAAATCCATTTTGGAAAATAATTGTCAAAAAATTTAAAAAATAATAATTTAATATTAATCTCAGAGATGGGAAGAGATGATAGTTTTTTAAACTGAAAAAGGTTAAAAGACTGAAAATTTTTTACATCCAAATTCAATGTGAATTTTTTTAGAATAAGATTAATTATATTAATTTATGTAAACATTAACTAATTATACATTAAACCCAAATTAATATTTAATCTATCTGTATAAATATAATAGATAAAAAGGCATTTTTCAATTAAAATCCATAAATTTTCACTATTCATACAAAAATGATGTTTTTCAGAAAAATCCCAAAAAATAACCCTAAGGTAATTTTGATATTATGAATAAAAAAATTAATTATATTTTACCAAATTCAATTTTTAATCATTTATAAATTTAACTTTATTATTTTTCATAGTGTGATATAAAACCTAGTTCTGTTGAGAATATTTTATTTTTCAAAATATAGAGACCTTATGGAAAAATATATATTTAATTATCAGTATGCTTTATTTATGTAAAACCATTATAAATAATATTTAAAATATTTAATACTATTAAAATAACTAATATTAATGGATATTTTATCATGATCATGTTTAAATAATTATAATAATAAAATTTTGTGTCATAGGAACATAGTGTTTTGTGCAATAGAAGATAAAATGATGTTGTGTGTAGAAAAAGATTAAATTTTAATATATTATAATTAAATAAATCAATAAAATTTCATTTATTTGTAAATAATATTCATATAAAACTCACATTGTTGCATTCCACCCCCTTAAAATGAATTTTCCCCTCGAAATATGTCATTCCAATAAAAAACTGAGGATAATCTTGCCTTGTCATATCATAAAGTTCCCATGTTGCATCCTCTAAGTTGTGATTTATCAAGAACACATTAACCACATGGGTGGTATTATTTATTAGAGATTTCTCTTTATGATTTGAAATTTCAACACGTAGGTCATTATAAGAAAGATTTAGCTCCAGTGGTATGACCTCCGAGTTCAGTATATGTAAATGATCATGTATGTAATACCTTGGAAGAGATACGAAGAACACATCATATACACGACATATATTTAATGGATGATCCAAATGATATGATATTTTCTTTATATGATCAATAATTTCAATGTGACAGATATAACTAGGTCATAGTTTCCCTTTCTTCTTGAATCACATGACCTTTTTCAAGGAGATATTCATAGGATCACAATCTAAAAAACATAAAAACATTTATCACATCAATGGTTATTAACAAAAATTTTATTTTGAGTTTGAGCTTTCTTGAGGTGATACTGAATGGTTCTAAAATTCCAATCCATTTTCATCACCCATCTCATGCCCCAATAACATTCATTCTCCAACTTCTATCCAACACATTAGAGGACAAACATTCATTCCATATCAGTAATTAAAATGGCCCATATAGATTCCAGAGGGAAATAAATTGTTGTAATATAAATCAAATAGATGAAGTTATTAATCTCAACCACCTTTGAAATATAGAGAAAGAGATACCAACATATCCTCTAGAGTATTCACTGTTCTTGTAGACTAATTATCCATCTAATGATTAAATGTAGTGATAAAACCCAATTCTATATCATGGGATTATTTTAGACTTATCTAGAACATTGAGGTAATCCTCTGATCAAAATATATAAAATGAAATGTGGTAATTAATGAAACTATACCAATTTCATAACATATATCCTTGAAAGATGGTCTAAACATGAGACTTCATTGATATCGATGATGTGTGATCACTTAATAAGGTGATCAACTACCACCCATAAAACATTAATCCCTTTAGAGGTTTTGGTGAGTCCAATGACAAAATCTATAGCTTTTTTCCCCGTTCACATTTTGGTATGGGCAATCGATGAAACATCTACATAAAATATTGTATTTTATCCTTGTGTTGTTGTTATAACAAGCAATGAGACACAATCATTATGATATCCCTCTTCATGTTATCCCACAAGAAGTATTTATTCAAGACTCCCTACATCTTTTTTATGTTAATTATTAATTGAGAATGATGAAATATGAGGTTCCATTAATAGTTCATTCATCAAATATTGTATAGAAGGAACACATACATGTTTCTTAAAACGTATAATGACATCCTGATGAAGGTTAAATCCAGTAATGTTTCAACCATCTTATAATGTTCTACATTTTCCTTTTATGGATCTTTAATATTCACATGGATAGAGGGTTTAACATTCAATTGAGAAAGATATGATTTTACCCTTCCTTTAATAATTTTAGATCCATCCATTAAGAATATATAAATATTGTATATTTTTCAATCCTCTTCACAGATAAGATAACACATCCCATTCAACTTAATGCATCATTCAACTTGTTAGCTTTCCCATGGTGGTAATGTATTGTGATGTCATAATCCTTTATCATCTATAACCATATTATCTTCATCATGTGAAACTACTTTAATGTGAATATATATTTCAAACTTTAATGATCAATATATATTTCACATGTTTCCCTTTAAAGTTAATTCCTCTATATCCTTAAAGAAAACATTTTTGCTTCTAACTCCAAATCCTGATTTGGGTAATTTTTCTCATGAAAAATCTATTTCTATGAGGAAAATACTATAAACATGTTATTATTCATATGAACACATACCAATTCCATCTATTATACATCACAATAGATAAATAACCCTTCGTGAGTACAAGGTAAGGTATGTATATGTGTGTTGAATAACCTTATCATCACTTCGTTGAAAATTTCCTCACCTTCATTTATCTATTGGAACTTTGCTTTATTCCATGTAAAAATTGTCATAGGATTAGATTGTCTTTATAAACAATCCAATAACCAATGATAATATAAGGATAAACTAATAAAACTATCAATATTATTCACCATAGTTGGTATAAGACAACATTTAATAGCTACTGTCTTTGATGGATGTACTAATATACCATATAATGAGATAATATGACCAAAAAATTATATTGATTTTAGAAAAAAATCATAATTTTTATTTTTTTTTCATACAGTTTATCCCTACTTGGGGACTTTAGTAAAATTCACATGTGGTATTCATGATCTTTATTTATCTTTCAATTGATTAGAATATCATTTATAAATACTATCAAAAATCGATCAAGGTAATCTCTAATGACTCTATTCATCATATCCAAGAATATAATATAAAAATTAGTAAGATAAAATGGATCTCTATATATTAATTGTGACCATAACTTTTACAGAATTTCAACCTGGGTATATCCTCTATCATGACCCATAATTGATGATATCCATAATAGAGGTCAATCTTGGAAAAGATCTGATCTCTACGCATTTGATCAAAAAAATTATTCAATACTATGAAGAGGATTCATTTTAATGATTTTATTCCAGATTAACTCATGATAATAAATGAAGAGTTATATTGATCCATCATTATTTTTCACAAAATGTATAAGTACATCCCAAGGTGACACAGTTGGCTGCATGAATCTCTTGTCCTAGTTTATTTTGAATTGCTTCTTTAATTTCGAAAACACAATTGGGGAAATTCTATAGGTAATAATTGAAATCAATTTGGAACCATGTATTAATTCGATTAAAAACTCAATATTAGGTTTTGGAGAAATTATAGGAAACTCTTCTAGAAATGCATCCAAAAAATTCCAAACAATTGGCATATCATCGATGCCAATTTTCTCCCTAACCATTTGAGGTAACATCTCTTTATGAATGAGAATTAAGAACCGTACATAGGATTCAATATCCATAAGAAGTTCATATTTACCATCACAATGATAAAAGATCATGGAATAGTTCGAAATATCATACATATCATCCCTTCCTTGAGAATATAAATGGTATTTGTGCATAGAAAGTCAATCCGTGCCTAAGATGACATCTAATTCAACCAAAGGAACAATGAACATATTTTCCAGAATTACATCCCCAACAATGTCAACTATAGTGGAATCACACACATGAGAGGAAATCATTATACCATTAGGGGTATGATCTTCTTAATTCCACATATTATCATTTTTGTGGAATATTAATACACTTATAAATTTCTATAGATATAAACAAGATGGTAGATCCAGAATCAAATATGACATTAGAAACTCTAGAGTAGATGGTAAGTATACCTTTCACCATGTAATTATCACACATCTCTTAAAAAATAGGGATTTCCTGATATTTATCTATTGTCCCATGGATTTAGAGTTTTAGTACATCAATCATCATCAGTATCCTTCTTGTTTGGTCACTAGTTAGCATAATTATCATTCCTTATACACTTGTAGCACAGAAGCGTGGTAGGTTCATTTAGTTAAACTTTCTATCCATTCACATTTTTTGTTTAATTAATTGCATAAATTTTTATATAACCTTCTCTTCCACACACAAAACATTTATTAGACCCCTTATGAAAACTTCCTCCATGCTTATTTTCACAATTATATCATAAAGGAAATATTTTTTACTTTTCTCCATGGTTATCAGATTTTACTTTAAACTCCATATTCTTATTCTTTTCAAAACCATGAGATTGATACGTAACACCATACTCCATTTAAACCATTATTTCATAGCACACTATCACTTTATAAATAATAATTTATCTGATGGATAGAACCCTTCTAAGTCTTTTCATTAGGCCCCTGCATAACATATCAACTTTAATTTTTTGTTGGATGATAATACCTGAAGCATACCTAACATGTCTAATAAATATATCCTTATATGTACCAAAATACTCAATGAAACTTTAAATTGACTCAATGAATTATTTCTCCATATTTTAAAGAAGAATATAAAGACATGAATTTTAGAAAAATAAGTTTTTTAATCCATCACAATCCATTGCATCATTTTCATCTTGTGGCCTCTAATTCTTGATTAGAGTCCATCGCTCCCCTGCTTCACCTTCTAGCCAATAAATATCTAGAATGACTTTCTCATGTTCCAAACACTAGATTAAATTGAATATGATTTTTATTTTACTGATCCATTGTTCAAAAAATAGTGGATCAGAATACCGACTATAATAATGTTTACATTTCCTCATGGGGGAATCAACAGAATATAGTTCCATCCATTTCCCATTGGGAAGTCTATCATTATTCATATCCTCATAATGTTCGGTGATCATAACAACTATATTTTGAAATACACCTCTCATATAATTAATATTCTCATGTGAAAAAACATTGTACATTCCATCACATTCATCATTAATTTGGTTCCTCTAGGTTCCGTCCATTGACTAAAACCAAAAATCATAGTGAATGAAATTTTTTTCATAGTTAAGAACCACATAATCATAAAAAACCCCTTATAGGATGTCTAAATTATGAAACCTTAATTAATATATTAAAAAATAGGTTTATCCTAGGTTATTCATATCCAAATTCCATTTAATTCCTTTATGGTGGTTCATGAAGAGTATTCGAATTACTAATGAATATCCCAAGTGAGAGTCAAACTGGGTGTGCAACAAGGACCATTATTTTGAAATATTTCCTGATCAAGATTAGCTCAATATGTTGTCTTTATGGTTGTTAACTGGATATAAATATGTTCCAGATCCACATCTACTTGTAGTATCATGACCGAGATATATTTTTAACTAGATTCATCTAAATCTAGACCCCATGGTTTTTACAAAGATTACACTAATACCAGTTGTAACAACCCTGAATCTAGAATCATATAGCCAGTAGTAATATTATATAATTTATACAAAATAAAACAATTCACATTCGATTCAGTAACATAATATTCTTGGAAGACTAAATGCATATATATATTTCACATTACACATGAAAACATAATATAGAGCATAAAAATCCAGTTGAACATTATTATCTATCCTAGGATATTCATGAAAATTACACATGGTTCTATTTAGGTTTTCTAGGGGAAAGGAAACAACTAAGGATAAGATTAGGTTCTTTATAAGGGAAAAAATATAGTGGAGTATATCATAGAATAATCATGGAATAAATAGTATGGTAGAAATAAATGATTATAATAATATTATAATAAAATGAAACACCTGGAATAATATGTTACTTAAAATAAAAAAAGATATATAATACTTAATAATATTATATTGATGGAATGTATAATGTTAGAAATCATAAAAATTTATTTAAGGACTTGTACCAAGACATAATTTTAAATGTGTAAGGCATATGCCAGTACCCTAGCTAGTTTATCATAGGAGACCTACCGATGCATTAATGAGAAATCTATAATGAGTCCCAATGGTATCTAATTAAGTAAAATTTATTCTTAAAATGAGTTAAAAATACATTCTGCAACATTCCATGAGGAAACAACTATACAATCTTGGGTAAATAAAACAATGGATATCAATATGAAGGAAATAAAAAATAACCATTAACCCGTTTAATGGAATAATGTGGAAAATTAGAAGAATATCCTAACATAAGTAAAGAATATTTGGGTTTTTCTCAATGTAATATGATGTAAAATTATCAAATAAATAATGACAAAGTAGAAGATAGTGTATATTCAGAGTGTTAGGTTGCCAATATATCATTTTAATAGAGTTCATTAGTATTTAATTGTTTGATATCAAAAAATTAGTTGGAGGGAAACCTAACTACGAAACTCCTCTATTCTTGATGGTGGAGGCCACTACACAGGTCCCTCTACCACCGTTGAGAGAGGGACAAATGACGTCCTACAATGGAGCTGCTTCTTTATTCTTCCCCTTCTTGAACTTGAATCTCCTTACACCATTTCCTCTCATCTTGCTCGGCCCAATGGTCCCAGATTTGAATAATGGATGACATAACATTTTGATATTGATAGTGGAGTTCATGGAATCATCGGATCTATGGATGCTTACTTTGGTTTCTCTATTTTAGCAGTGAATCCCATCAGTGGAATAATTATATAGGTATATATTCAATAATTTTGATTCATAGGAAAGGGTGAAAATGGGTCTTCTGGACCGAAATCATATAAGGATTTGTTTTTCCTCGGAAGTTGATCCTATCAAAGCATGGTAAAGTTCTCATTGCAGCTGCAATGGATTTATATTTTACATGTTAAGATGGTCGTTCGATCTTCATATGAAGCGGGATCCCCCAAGAATGGAGATTTGGGTATGTTTTCCCAACCTTTATCTTCTGTTTCAAAACCACGTTGTTATTAAGATTATTAAGAACCTTATTGGAGGTTATTTATATTTGGATAGCCACACTGAGTCCCTTTTCCATCCTATCAACCCGTATGTGTGTGTTGAAATGGACATATCAAAGGTTTTATTTGAGTATGTTTGGATTAATATTTGTGAGGAGAACCGTTGTATAAAACGCATGGTCTAAAAATCCTAGGCATATTTTTTATCTGTATGCATGTGCCTAGGAAACTCGATGGAGTACTACTGATGGGGGTCTCAGTTGACGAAAAAGTCAGAGGCTCATATCAAGGCATGTTTGATTTATCAGATTCTAACTGGTATGAAAGCTAGTGTTTATTGTGTTTGCTATCCTATGGGTCTTATATAGGTTCAATCACTAATGTTTTCTACTGGGGGATAGAGGGGATTGTGGAGGAGGAATGACCTGATAGTATCTCAGCAGATCATGTTATGTCAAATGATATTCACAATGGTTTGGTTCAAAGTGTTGTAAAGGATGGGGAATTGAGTAGGTAAGGCACTGTTATTGGGAAACATGTAGTGGTGTTTCAGGATATCCTGAAAGACTATATTGTCTATAATTAATTGATACTATATTTGGATGAACCTTCCATGCGATACAATCTAAAACTCATTGTCTATCAATCAGGTGTAAGATTTATACAGGATAAAGCTACATAGAGTTAATTTCAAAATGATGTAAGTAATTGTGTTATGGTTCAAATGGATGGTTTTTAAGAGGATGATGCTAATAGCTCTTTTGTAGATGTTTTTCAAGGTATTGGTGTCATTCCCAAGGGAAATAAGTCACCAATTATGGATGACCGAATTTTAGCTTGTAGGGAAGGGGTTATTCTTTAGGGAACCAGTAATCAATTCATGTGAGAAATAGATATGAAGGTCTTGAAATGGAATCTCTTAACAATAACCTTGATGTCCCAAACTATGCAAATGGGGTCTGTGTGGAGGAGTCCAAAGAAAATGGTAAAAGTTTTTTCATAGGGGAAACAACCCCGAGATGTAGCAGGTGTAATAGGAGGAGGATGGGTAGGAAGGATTACTCTTATTTTCCACCTACATTGGAGACACATTCAGTAATAAAGAAAAACAAAGATAATATGGATAGTGAGGCCATGTGTCAACCGAAATCAAGAAATATGCGTGAATAACAATTGGATTTTCTTATGTGTTCAGAAGATGAGGTTAAATAATTGATTATGTTAATCAATGCTTTTGAAGAGGAACCAACTAAAAGTTTTGGCGGTCTGTGGAAGAGATTCTGAATTAGGATCAATACACTTGGATTGACAAGAGGGAAACGATACTAGTTTGAGGATTCAACAAGGGGAATATGAGCCTCGAGTAATATATATAGACCTGGGATATACTGGACTTTACATTTGGAGAACTAATAAGGGATGAACCGAGCCCTCAGGTAACCTCTATCTCCAGGACCTTGTTTAGGGAAATTGATTCTGGTAGAATTTAGATTCATTCTAATGAATATGCTTTATCTTTATGTGGGTGATTCATGGTTTCTCACATTTCCCTAAAAGTGTTTGAAATAAAAATTTTATTTTTTAGTCCATAGGATATCATATAAATTGTAGCAGAATAATTCATTAATTTTCACAAAGAGCATGTTAATTATCCAAAGCATTTCAATGGGGAGTTTCATGAAAATACTATAGTCTTAGGCCCACACATTATTCACCAATTAATGATTTTTTGACACTCTACCTTCCTTTTACATGGTTGTTAGCCCTAGGTGCAATTGTTCCATTATTTTATTCACTTTAAGTATCCATACGAATAGTTAATTCTTAGTAAAACCTTACACAAAATTTTCATTAAAAAGTTTTGGATTTTTGAGAATTAATTTTTGTTTGGGTAACATTCCAATTAAAAACTCATTAAAATATACAGATAAAAATGGAATTTAAAATACAATAAATGAAAGATAATTTATTTAATAATAAATCAATTAGATAGAATATATACCATATAATTTAAATAAAATTCATATTACAAAATATGTCACATGTAAAAGGAATTTGGATGAAAAGACACTTATATTTAATCCCACTTAAGAAAATGTGATAAAAAAGAACAATATTAATCACATATTTGTTATCCTTTATTATACTTATCACTTTTATCAACATAATTTATTTCCATTCATTAAAAATATATTAGTATGTTACATTTTATATTAATTATTAGATTTTATTAGCATCAAATGTTTTTTAATATTAGTTTAATAATGGAGGTATTGATTCTTGTATATATATTTCATGTTAGTGATTATAATATAATTATATGTATAAGAATTAATCATTAGTTATAATCTATAAATTTCTACGTTCATCCTATAATATTTTTATTCTGAATGCCAAAAGATAACATTTATAATGATCTTGTTTGAATAGTATTGACTAACAAAGGGTGGTATTTTAATAATAAGTAAAATATTATTATATCATTTATTTCACTATCAACCTAAAATCTTATTCTCATGGATTTATAATAACAATATTTTTTATGTTTCTATTTTCATCAATGTTATAAATTTATTTCCTTATTTATATTGGTTGTCAAAACCAACTTAAATAAGTATACTCTATAATCTATGTGTGAGTCTTGTTATAAAAGTGATCATTTTGGAATTAAATATTTAATATAGAAGCGTAATGATATTATTTATGTTTCTTAATGTTTTTCATAATTTTTCTAGTGAGTTTATCAAATAATAATTAATGTATATTAAAAATGTGAAATTTTACTTGTATAGGTGGTAGTCTTTACAAATATTGGAATAAATTTTTCGTTTTTGATAATGAAAATGGGGAGATGTAGTTGATGGTAATTACCATAATATAAATACATTGATAATACCATTAATACTGATGTCATCGTATAATATTGGGAGAAATATATTCAGAATGTAATGACATAATGGAAAAAATGCTAGGTAAAAGTTAGTACTTATGATGAGATCTTGAGTTTCCCAAGAGGAATATAGGAAATATAATAATTAAGAATATATATATATATATATATAAATGATTATGTAAGTGGAATTAGATTATAGGGGATGTAAATAAGGTAGATATTTAATAGGAAACCAAATTGATAGATTTTTCTTGAAGGGGTGGGAAGAGGCCCCTTTTATATGTGGTTAGAATGTTATTCTTGTAAATATATCATATTAATATAAATAGAGAAGATGTAAAGAAGTATACAAAATGGAAGAAAATGGAGTGGATATTGGTTTGGGTAAACTGAAACATCTATGAAATTAAATTAGGGATATGTTTTTTTAATGTATGAAATGATTGTGTGATACTCCAAGTTATCATTTTCCCTGGATAAATTTTTTTGTGTGTTTCAAAACAATAACATTTGTATGTAAAGTTAAAAACCATAGAAAAAACTTAGATTAATGATAAATTTTAATAAAACTGTATTTGAATTATTATTGATGTGTGTTGGTGTATGACACATCAATATAATATGTGGTGTGCTAAGACTGACTAAATAATCATTTTTTAAAGAATTGTATGGGTGTAAAAACATATGTTATGGGGTAAAATAAATTAAAATACCTCCAATTTCTGTGAAATCAAAATAAAAAAATGTAGTATAATTTTTTTAATTCTAGGACTTGTATTATTTCAATCCATGTTTTCATTCGAATATGATGATGGAAATAGTCATTTCGCTGGTTTAAAACATTAAATCATTGATGTAATGGCCCAACCATTGAAAATGGACATGTATTGATGTGAAACCATGAGAAAAACATCTTTACCTATTTTTTATGTGTACGAGGAGGTGACATGTTAATCTATCATGTGGTGTGATCGAACAGACTGAATAAATTATTCTTAATGAATTAATAGTCCTTAAAAATGTGTACCAGATGATCAATGCAAAGATAATTACCACAGATTTCTATGAAATCATAGAAAAAACATATATTTATTTTTGAAATTTAACGACTAAAATCATTGAATATTATATGGTTAATAAATTTTTTTCGTTAAAAAAACATTCATGTAATTGTGAAAACAATAGAAAAATACCTCATATTGATAAGATATCATAGTTAAAATATTTATGAATTATTTTCTATGTGTACCACCGGATTTCATGTCTGGTGTTCACATATGGGATGAATAATAAATTATTATAAAATTAATATTCTCTAAAATCATATGAAATAGGATAAAAAAAATAAAACATCCTATGATTTAAATATAATCATAGGAAAACTACTATATATTGATTTTTAAAATGTAAAATAATATGACATGTCAATATGAGATTTCATTTAGTGAAGATAACCAAAATCATATTTTATTGTTTTAAACAACTAAAACATTTTTGTAATTGAAATACCATATAATTTGTTTTCATATTTATGTCAAATAATAGGGAAACTATATTTGAATTATTTTTATGTGTTTGAGAAGATTTGATCTAAATATAACATGAAATGCTCTATGAATTACTGAATAAAATTTTATTAAAGAATTCGATGTATTTTATACCATTCACTAGAGAATAAAAATAAGAAACAACATTTTTTTTGAAATCAAATTACTACAATTTCATATCGATATTTAGAAATATATGAACATACAACACATTGGTCAGAGTTATTATTTTTTCTAGATTAATGAAAGCACATAGTAGTGTTTTGAAACACTTAAATGTCCATGTAATGATCAAAATCATAAAAAATGACCTTTATTTCATTTTATATTATAATAAAAAATATTCTTAGATACTTTTGGTGTGTCGATGAATAATTCATGTAAATATGATATATGATGTACTAATTATTACTATGTAAGTGGTTATAGGTTAAAAAAATTATTAATAACATATGATATGATGGAATGTATATGAAAACTGACTATTTTTTGTAATAATTTTTAATTGAAGTAACTAAGTTATACATTATAGGAGAGAATAGGTGGAGTGTATCACTATAAGATGATGGAACCTTGATTATTGGATCAGGTCTGACTCTCACAAGGGAACTACAAATTGTATGAGGGAGTATACAAAATATATCATTCATCAAATGATCTGCATAAAGGTTTCCCTGAGGGTCATAAGAAAATAACGAATGAAGAAGATATAAATATGAAGATAAGTTAGATTTAAGGTTTAACTTATCAATGTAATTTTAGAATCAACATCATTATGGTGAATCAAATTTCAACTATAACTATGGGTGATGTTGGTGACAAAAACCCTATTGAACCAAAGTCTATCAGGATTGAATATGATTTTGATGCAACTAAATTTGAGAAGAAAATTATCAGAAATTTATAGATATTAAATGTGAAAAAATCATGGAAAATTCCAAACCATCCCTATAAAGGATCATGTTAAATCAAAAGTGTGGTTTAATGTCCTTTTTAAATTCTATATTGGTAAAACATGGAATTGATTCCAATACAGTTATTTGTAAGGCTACATGAGCTACTAATATTCCCACTTTCAAATCAGTTGATGTTCCAGAGAAAGGGCCTACACCAACTACTAGTTTTTTTATTCGATGAACTACCTTGTATTTCTCTGTTGATTATAATATTAATCAATTTATTTATTTTAGGACATGTTAACAAGTTTCTAACACTACATTGAAGTAGGTCCCTGCAAAATCTCAATCCAAATTTGGTCCACATGAATGAAACTCCATAGATAAAAATCATCTTTTTGATGATTTTGTGGATGATGAGTACTTTATTAAGATTTTTATTGATTATCCTATTATGGTTAGTCCTAAAGGCACAAAACCATGTCTCTATACCCTTGAAATCTTGGTTAACTGGTAAAAATTAGTAAGACAATACTCAAAAAACTATTATTGTGATCCCAATCCATGTTTCTATTGTAGTGGCCAAAGACCATCAGTATACAGAGGATCATTCCTCACTTATCATTATAATAATTATTGATGTATCTTTGATTTCCATGGAAGTTAGAGTTGAAATAAAAAATTTATAGTTAGTCCCCCATGCTACTACAAACATGAAATGTTATGCCAAGAAACAATAAATCATAACTCATATACGATTCCCTCACAAATGATGTAGATTAGAGTCCCTGGTATTATGGTAAGAGTACAACTAAAATTATTTAGTCGGAGTCTCAATATAGATATAATAAAAAGAATATGATTATAATGCTTGAAAATATGAATAGATCAAGTAGTAGGAAATCCTTACTAATGGAATATGACAAGGAACATGGAATTGGTTCAATTAGAGAACACGATCCCCATGTCGATGGCAGTTTCACCCCATTTTATGACCCTGTTGGTTCTCATTTTTATGTTAACTAAACATAGAAATATACAAAACCATGAAAGAGGGTGACTCCCACAATAGGATGGGTTATGGAAGATAATTATTCTTACTCAGTCGGCTTGGAAGGTTTCCTATTTTTGATTTCATTCTTATTTAGATAGTTTTTTCATGACATCTTAGGGAATCAAACATTTCATTATTCCCAATTTCCACTCCCTTATAACTCTTTATTTTAATTCAACAAAGGATCCATGGGTTGGGGAGTCTAAATTCATAGTATTGAACTATCTTTAATTAGAATATATAAATAATTATATATCTCACTATTATATATTCATGTTTATTAATAATTTCTTATATCAGTATTTAAAAAAACACTATAAAATGGATGTCTTTAAACATTTGTAGATAAAATCTTTGAAAATTTGTCCTTTATACGAACTGAAAAAAGTCTTCATAAAGGAGTTCCCTTTATTAGAACTTTTTTAGTACTGATAAGGGTACCTATTTGTCAATAGTTTTCGTTGCATAGATAAAGATTTTCACTTTTTCAGTGCCAATGTACTTTCATTTAGTACTAATAAATTGTGAAATTCATAAAAGAAGCTATATTTTATAAATCACATTATGGGATATAAATATATGTGTATATATATATATATTCATTTGAATAAAAAATAATTTCTAAAATATGATTTATAAAATACTATATATATATATAAACAAACTATGTAATAGTTTTAGAGATAAATGGATTATAATATAATAAATAATTAATATTATTTAAAATTCAATAAATTTCAATTGCATTATAGATATTTAATATCATTTTTATGATATAAAAAATCAAAATAATAATAAATATTTTCAAATAAGTTGTAAAAAGTACTTCAACTTCATAAGACAATAAATTTAGATCATGGTGTCCATTTGGGCTCCTAAAGATACTGAATCGAAGATTGAGAAAAAATATACATCATTTAGACCTAGGGGGACCATGATCATTGTTTATTATTATTACTGAAAAAGGACATGAAGAAAATCAAATCTATGTTTTTAGTTGTGATTACCTAATTAATTAAAATTTAATGGAATTAATGATCCTTTTAGGAGGGAATTATTATGTATTTTTTGGTGGAGGTTATATTTAATGTCTAATATTATAATCATACATATATTATAGTGTGAAAATTTATAAGTTTTTTATATTTGACTAATATTTATGAATTAAAATATAAATATATATACATAGTTTCATATATTTAGAAATAATAATTTAATTATATAAATAAATATTACAATATAATTACAGATTAAATATATTTTTAAATATATAAACAATATAAAAAAACCAATTATCTGTTGAATTTACCTTATAATAATGTATGAATTTGTATATACTGATACATATGAATATATAATGTTTTACAATATATATATGTGTCTATCTATGAGTGTCTATTGATTAATATATATATATATATATTATAATATATTCCAATAAATATTTATACACACACACACACACATATATATATATATTAAAATAATTATATATTAATATATACATATATATACATATATAGAAATATTTTTCACAATATATAACAATTAATATTGACTACCGATGTTGTAAGGGTCATTATAGGGAAGGTGGTGGGTAGGGGTTTAAATATCACCCCCTACAAATTAATTCCTATGTAAAGGGGGTGGGTTTGTGGTGGGAAGAGGGGGTGGGGTAACTTGAATGTGGTGATAAAGGCCCCCTTTTATCCATGATAATAGAAAAATCAAGCATTGATAAATGCCTTATTTTTAGTATTGTATATATTTTAATACACAGAAAAATTTATATATATATTCATTCTTTTTTATAAGTTAAATAAATTCTATTTTGGTTCAAATAAAATGTTTAATAAATGTTTATTTATTGATGGATTATATATTTAAAAACAACTAATGTAAAAGTGGTTAAATATTTTTTATACAATTAAATAAATAAATATATTTATATTTATAATGTATGAAAAATTATAATAATTTCTACACCACAATATCTATATGACTGTCCGCTGGGGGAATAAATTCAATCCCCACAAAAATAAGACATGAAGATTGTCTTAACCAAAGCAAAAATTATATCTAATGATGACAAATTAGGATATCCAAACTACCCATTAAAATATGGAGAACATTGAGTCCTATTTTGACAAAGAAAAAAATGTTCTACCAAATACAGAATAATAAAATTAATAGTATATCTTTTTATAAGATTCTATTTGATGTCTCCTAGAGAAAAAAAGACACTCTGAAAAAATAATATAGTTATTTTAAGTTTAATTCCTATTTTAATCTTATCTATTGATAATAATTTAATAATAAATTTTTATCAACAAATTATCATTAAATTCTTGTTAATAAATATTAATTAGACATTTTTTAATTATTATTTATTTCCAATTATTTTTTAAAACATTATACCAAATTTTATTATATATTAAGTGTAAATTCAAATTTAGTATTATATAAATCAAATTTAAGAAATATATTATATCCATATAAATATATTTATATAATAAAATATTATATTTAATAGTTTATAAAGTATTATTTAATAAATTTTATGTTTTATCAATGATAAAAATTCTCTTTAGTGTGGACTAAGTATTATATAGATTTATCTTGGATAAAAACACTGAAAAAGGGTCCCCTTTTATCATCTCTTTGCTTAGCGCTCATAAAGGTAACCTTTATCTACACTTTTATTTAATAGTGTTAAAAGTTTCCTATGTGTTGATAAAGGATATAACATTAAAATGTGAGATCTATTCCAAGGTGTGGTGAGAATTCCTAATAACAACATACCATATACACTCTAGTGGATAAAAATAATATCAAATGGCCATTATTATAATTTATTCAAACATGGAGGTGAAAACATTCATACATTTCATTTGATTCATTCATTAGTAATTTTTTATATTCTATAATATATAGTTAAAAAATACCATACATTTCACTAATAAAATTTCATTCCCAACAATAATTGATGATATATATGATACAACTATATTTTCATGTTTGACAGATACTATTATTTATTAATGTCTAATTTATTAATCACATTTCATTGTTTTTATATATTTACCCTTCCCGTAATGTTGTATTTTTCAACAATAAATGTTGCTTTAATTTTTTCCCATCTCATATTTATTTTAAATATTCTCTTTATTTCCACTTATAATTTCATAACAAAACCTTTTATCTTAATAAAATTTTTCAAATCCAAACATGATTATATAATGTTTCTACATTTTAAATTTAGTTTTTGATTTTATTATTCATTTTCAGCATGTATTTTTAAAAATTACTACAAATAAAATCATGTTCCAATGCATGGGGTAAATAATAGATTATTATATATTATTTTTAAATACAAATTTAGTATTACATAAATGAAATTTAAGAAAATATATTATATCTCTATAAATTTAAATAATTTTATATATTAAAATATGAAACTTAATAGTACCTGAAGTATTAATTCATAATGTATATCTTTTATTAATGATAAAAATTTAATTTTAGTGATGATATAAGTTTATCAAAATTTATCTAGTCTAAAATATGTTGACAAAGGGGGTCCCTTTCATCACCGTTTTTTTTAGAGTTTATCAAGGTCACATTTCTCATCAATTTTATTTAGTATTGCAAAAATTACCCCATGAATTGATAACGGAGAAAGCATATAAATGAAGAATATATATTATTGTGGTATGTGATTCCCTAATAACACTTAATATATCCCGCACAATTCCACGTATAGAAACATGAAAAATATTGTATTATACTTTTATAGATATTTTTAGTATTATTTTAATATTAAAATATTTATTAAATATAATCAAAAATAGAATTAACAAAATATATTTAAATACCTATAATTATTATGTAACATGATATAAAAGTTCATACATTGAGATGAAATTATTTTTGAAAAATCTATCATGAAATAGTGATATTATTTATCTCTAAAATTGAAAATTATTTTTTAAGGGGTGAAATTGGGAGGGGTTTTTTGAAGATTCATAGATTGATTTAAGATGGATATAGGGGGGGGGGGGCTTATAAAATTATTTTGAAAAAAATTGGGATTAAATATAGGTTTTGATTTATTCCTATAAATCATGGTTGCCAAGGCATTATGGCCCCTACTCCTCTTTTCCTAAGGAAAATGTGTCCCATTCCCAAATTCCTTTTCCCAAAATAATGATTTGAATTTGTTAGCAGCCCACACATATTCTGTACAAAGAAAGAAAAAAACATTTTCTTTCTTTTAATATTTATATTTGAATATTTTTTGTATTTTTATTTTATATTATTTTTTGTTTATACATATATATTACAATCAATTGAGAAAAAATTTACATTTATTTTATCCAACATTAATTATGTTAAAATAGTTCAAAAATATAATTAAAAATTTCCCTCTTATCTTTGTTTTATATGATAGGGTTCCCTGAATATCTTTATAGATTTCCAATGTGGAATTCAGCATCTCATTTTCCAGGACTGAATTGATAATTTAATATTATTAATAACACATTATTAATTAATATTAATTAATTTATTATTCACAATTAATTAATAGTAATAAATTAATTTTTAGTAACTAATTAATATTTACTTACGAATTAATAATAATACATTTTCATTAAATTATTCGTATTAATTATTAATTACAAATTACTATTAAGTAATTAGTAATTAATTAAAAATTATTGAAAATTAATAATTAATTATTAATTAATGAATACAGAATTAGAACATTTATCAATTAATCAATAATTTATCAATTAATATTTATTATTTATTTATTTAATTATATAATAGTCTATAAGAATTAAGAATTAATAATTAATAATAAAAAATTAATAATAAAAAATTAAATATTAATTATTAATGAATTAATGATTATTATTAATTTTTAATAATGCAATTAATAATTAATATGTAATTAATGAAAATTATTATTTATCAAGTAATTAAAAAAATTATAAAAATTTATTAATTAATAAATAGTCACTAGTAATCAATAATTAATTAATAATATATAGCATTTAGTAATTGATAATAATCATTATTTTTATTAAAACATATTGTGGTAAGTCCCCTTTATAATAAAAATAAGAAAAGAAACCCCATAAAAGCGGGGAGGGAACCCATTACATGAAAAATAAGCCTAAAATTAGTATAAAACTACTTTCTAAAGACATGGAAAACAATGGCTGAACACCCATAATAAAAAAAACCCACAAATAAAGGATCTTGATAGGACAAGTGGTAGGATGGAAAAGGAAACCCTAGACTATCGCCTCCATTGGATCCTACCTCCGATGGCCACCATGTTGGTGGCAATGTACAGAGGTTGCACATAAGGTGACCAACACCTATCCCCCATAGCTTTTGTACCATGTCCCACTTCTCTCCAACCACACCTCACAACCAAAGAGTAGTGATAAGTGGAGGGATCTGAAAGCCACCGAGTCAAAGGGACACACTAGTCTCTCTGAGTGATGGAACCACAATAGCTCTACACACCCACTAAAAAAGTGCTACCCATCCCACTTCATCGGTGTTGTACCTTCTCTATGATCAATGACCATATATCCAAGGAGTTCTATAAACATCAGTTTCCCATAGAATAGTGGTGCATGGGGAACTACCCCTGGAGGTCATTTTTATAGATCCAACCATGATCTCCCAGTAATTGGAGAAAACATGTTTGGTATTCACATGAAGTGGGGGATTATCTATACTATTTCCCATGACATACCTCCAATATTTGATGGGTAAATTTTATACATTGACTTGTGTATACATTCATGAGATTCATACTTCACCAGAACACATGGAATTACTCTTCATGATATTTCCAAGATCGTCACTGAACCCATGCAAAAGGCTAGGGTTTGGATTCGCCATTGGTATCACCACCGCATAGGACCAATAAATCACAACGGACCATTCCACCATCATATTATGCAAGACGCTTTAATTTACATGTATGAAACATGAACATCCCTTTTTAAACTAGAAACTAAAAAACCACAAGGATGAAGGAATTCTGACCCCAAAAACTACGGAATTCCTCTTCACTGTGGATCTGATCTCATTACTGATCCCTTCTTAGGATTAGGGTTAAACCTTGCGGAAAATATAAAACTACCACATAGAGGGTTATCAATCATTGATAATAATATATATTAATTAATAATTAATTTGAAATAATAAATAAATAATTAAAATAATAAATATAGAAGTTGGGTCTAGGATGACAAAGATGGGAATGTAACATCCCTACCAAGGTACAACATGTTGGTTCCAAAAGCAGTCTTGTTACAGGACCTCATTCAAGCCCCCTGCATTCCAAAGTCTGTCAACTAGTAGTGAGGGTATAATATGTCATGTGGGGATACAATGTACTAATTTTCAAGCTATGTAAATAATGGAAATCAATATACAAAATATCCAAAATAATACAATAATCAATAACCAAAATAAACCAGGCATCACATAAAGAATCCCTAAATATGGAAATTGAACATAAACCAAAGTAGTAGATATTTAATTCCATATAAGTGTCATGTTTAAATGAAAAAAACAAAATAATGTCACACTGGAAACTCCCAATACGGTTTGGACATCATGTCCACTTCACTTATACATGCTCCATCCCAAATACCAACTCATATATATAACATATGTCTCTTCCCATATCCTTATCAGTAAGAATGAATTCTTATCGAGTACCAAACAACATCCTAAATAGTGTTCGATTACAACTCATTCAGAGACCCCGAATTGTGTCTAAATCTATATGAATTATATAATAGTGTATGATGATTTATAAAGAATAAAATAGGAAATGAATAAACTAAAAAGGTTTCACAATTAATATTCTCCATTCAGCAACATTGGACCTTAAGCTCATTGTGACACCCAATCTAATCATACCTTCTTCAGCCAACGCTGGTGTATGAACCATACACTATAGGAATTTTCAATAGAATAATTTATTAGGATATCATTATTCTATCAAATTTCTATTTCTATTTTGGTACCTTGAAGCATCAATCTGGGTACCATTATAATAGATTTTTTGAGAATCAGTCCATCATCACAATCTTGGGGACTCTGACTATCAGTCCAACACCAATATCATGGGTTCTTATGGAATCCGTACAGCATGAAATCATGGTTACTTGGAGTAACAGTATACAACCAATTCAGATGCACACATTGGGGGCTGGAGGATCAGTCTGGCCACCCATGGGCTCTTGGATCATCAATCGACCACCCACACCACATTGTGCACAAACACACACACACACACACACATATTAAGGATCAATATTAGTGAACATTTTATAAATCATAAAAAACATGTTTCACTATTTCCTTTATAAAACAAAACCATGGTCCTTCAATTTTATCACAAGAAACAATATGTTCAATCCCCCATTAATCCATTTATTATTAATTATGAATAAACTCTTTAACCCTTCAATGTTGAGCCAATACACAGTTTAAATACCATTATTAAAATATGAATCAAGGATATAGCTCAATTCAGTAAACCCACTATTTATAATTTATATTCCATAATTGATCATTTTAAGAATATTTTTACACCCTCGTCAGTTTCCGTCAACCCTAATCTCAAAATCACCAGTGGTTACAATGTGATCCATGAAGGGGCTCACAATTTGCATAGGGTTCAATTAAATATTCTTAATCAAAACACATTTACATGACTAAGAAACACAATATAATATTTACATATATTAGAAAAGTATCATGGATATATGAAATATAATGTATTCCACTGACGTTAGGGTCATTGAATAATTATTTCCTAACCATCGCACTTAATTATAGGTAGAATGACTGGAAATGAAGACTGATGCTCTGATCCTCAAGATCTTCAATTGGATATCCATTCCATCAATTGATCCCACCATAAAACATCACAATTACACCTAAGGCTCATGGATACATCCATGAAATATGATATATAAGGTTTTGTGAATGAAAAGAAGAAGATATCTAGGAATAACCACCATGAATGGACACTTACTACTGAATATGGATCTCTAATGGGCTACCAATTTCCAAAAACGTACCCATGGATTGAAGGGAATTTTCTCCCAATCCTTCGGTGAAAATGAATTTTTTAAAACATATAGATTATTGAATAAAGGTCCTTTATAATTAAATTGGGATTAGATTAACAAATTTCATGCTTCTAACTATATGTCACATAGTTAGGCCACACATTTTAGAAAACTATTTTACAACCATGTGGTGTTACTGTCTCAAGAAATTTCCCTACATGGTTGAAATTCCTAGTAAGACAAATCATACACCATTCAGGTTTTTACCCTCAATTAAAGGGTGTCGTGTTAAGTATGCGACTTTATTTTTTGTTAAAAACGTGCAACCCTACCCCTTTCAATGGCTCAAAACAGAGTGCATGGTTTCCTAGAAAAACCAAAACGGTTTTAACTACATTTGAATGAACCATGTATAGACCCAGGAGCTCCCAAAATTCTCCAAATCATTTTGAAAGGACCCCCAAGTAAGACATATAAAAATAATAACTAAAAAAGTGTAATATAGTAACTAATAATGTCTATGGGATGTATTAATAAAGGTTGATATCTTATTATCTCCCCAAATTATAACAGCTCTTCCATGAGATGCACTCCCAAGAATCACCAATCTCCTGAGGTGAAAAGGTCAGGCCACTAGGATTTCATATCTACTGCACTTTCCTATGTTTTAACTATGATACATTCATTCTACCCTAATACTCAGACCAACGACACAATTCTTTCCCATAAAACATTCTAACTATGATATGCAACCAGAATCAGATACTCCTCAATGGAAGAATCATCATGAAGCTCAAAATCATCAAAAAAATCACATAAGAAGGGCGAGGTCTATATTTCCAAACATATGACACAAGGTTGATATCTCACACATTACTTTACCAATATAGAATATTCGATCGATATACCACCGGGTCGATCCTCTCCCCAACCTTAAATAGTCCAACCATCATGGGATCCAAATTTTCTTACATCTAAATCTGACAGTGGCTCAATCATAATGATGCATAAAAGAACATAATACATCCCACTATAATCTCAAGCAGTCAATGATGTTTATCATTATAATATTTTTTGGCCACTTTTCATTTTTTTTATATGTTTAGGAATTAATTGAACCTCTATTGAAGTCTTGTGTATTAGACAAGGTTCAATCAACTATAACTCACCCATCACCATCCCATATAAATGTAATCATATGTTTCAATCTGAATAATCCCCAGATAACTATTATTTTAGAAGAAATCAATTTGTTCTAAGTGACTCTCCCATGATCCACAAGAATATTTAACACATTCCAATAGCATTTCCACTAACACCTAAATACTACATTTCGATTACTTTTATAATTTTGTGTAAAAATTTGTATATAAGAATGCCTAAGTACCCAGTGTGTTTTTAAATCCTTTCTACAAGAACAAGGTAAAATGTAGATCATGATCTGAAACTATACCCAGTATCACCCTTTTCAAACACACTATATGCTGAACAAATATTTCTCCCAACAGATCAAACTTAGATGTTTTTTATATTGTAATGAAAAGGTTTACTTTCAAAAATTGGTCCATAGTCACCCATATCGCGTCATTATCCTGAGGTATCAATGGGATAACATAAAAAAAATTACATGCTAACATCATCCCATTTCCATTCTATGATGTACAATAGTTGCGACATACCAAAAGGCCATGGATTATCATCCTTCACCTGCTGAGAGGTGTAATATTTTGTCTAAAAACCTATAATCTATTTCTTCATTACAACCTACCGATATTTTCTATGATGTTCGTGGTAGTTTTTTTCCATTCTAGGGTGCACCTCCCACTTCGATGCATGGATCTCATACATTAACTCCTCGAACATACCCATAGGAACAATAAAATAACTCCGAATATTTGTGATATTTTAACACCCCATGGTTTTTTATAAAATAAATTTAAATGCATGAAACATTGTTTTAAGTAGATAATTATAACTACCATTAAAATATAATTTTACTACATCTATGTTTTGAAACGTTCATCTACAATGGTGATAAGTAAACTATTTATAGTCTGATGAAACCAACTTTTTTTTGGTGAATAGAAACATACCCATATTAATAGTAACATGCCCCTAATGAATAGTAAATTGCATTATTATTTTATTTTCTTAAGGATTTAAGATAATGACTTCCTAGATAATTTTCTAATTTGATATAATAGGAGTTATAGATTTAAAATTATTAATTTTTGAATTAAGTATGATTTTATTTAAAAATTAATTTAATAATATTTAGAAAATTATTTTTCAAAAAATGGAGTTCATTTTTCAATTATACATGTTGAAAAATGGTAATGGTAGTGTTTTTTAATTTTTCTAAAAAAGTTGATTTTTAGTGAATAGTAAAAATATAGTGTTGAGTTTCGTTGTGTTTAATGAAATCATCAATGATGTAATAATGATGTAATAATTATAGTAAACATGTGTATAGTAAAATAATTTATGAGGTGTCTCAAGTGGCTAATAACATGGACTAATGCCATGGTCATGCTCATGGTTTTGAAAATATCACTAATGAGGTGTCCCATGTAAATTATTAAAATAATCCCTCACTTTTTCTATAAATAAAATCCCATTCCTTTGTTAGAATCATTCAAAATTCCTCATAAATAAGGATCTGGACTCCTTACCTCTCTAGTTTCTCGGTAAAAAATTCATCTATCCCCCAAGGTCCCATCCTTCATGTTCTAGGAGTTACTCTACAATGTAAGAAAATTCTCAACTTCTTTCTTTTTCCGTTCAAGTTCCCTTTAATGTGGTATAGAAATAAATAATCCATACCAGGTTCTTCTTTTCATCTTATTCTGGTTCTATTCTTTTTTTATGATTAATTTATGGATGGGTGACACTTTTCCCCTTTCTTTTTAATTTTTTATAATACCATGTTGCATAGCCATTAGGTTGGAAATTTTTTGTAAGGGATCTCCCAACTATTATTTTATTTTGAGTTCCTTTATTTTCATATTCATTTCTCAAATACTCTAACCCAGTATGAATTAATAAAAAAGTAGTCATGTAGATTATGTAATTTCTCATTTTCATGGAAAATTCATCATCATTCTTCTTCTCCTCTCCCACTTATTCAAGGAATAAAAACATTGTTCCAGATGTGTCATGTATATTCTGGAATTTCAATATTCATTAATTATTTAAAGTTTGGACATGAATCTATTTTTATGGTTGAAATAGGTTATAATATATTTATTATGTCTCATCCATGGTTTTATAATTCTTTTGTACACATGGTTTTAATTTATAAAACAAAATGAGTTCGTTATTATCAAAGAACCATTAAAATGATATAAATGAACATCATCAAAGTTTTAACTTACGAATCATCCTCATATAAAATATCAAAATGATAAATTATATAATTTATGGTAAATGAAATATGTAAATACCTTTCCATTCCAATTTGGGAGTTTGACTTCCAATTCACAAGAATATCCATCATGAACCAATCATGGAAATCATGTAAAGAAACACACCCAAAACAATCCAGGAACGAAATACTAACAATTAAAGTGTAAAATGATTTAATGAAATGATCATATAAGATATTAGAATGATTAATATGTTTTTATAAGATATTAATAACACACTTTTAACAATTATACAGTTGGATTAAACAATATCAAAGTAAGACAAACCCGAGGTAGGAGAATTCTTAACGAAATTTCCAATCTATAGGTTAACCATCTACATATCCATTATGTGGTATTAAGATTGTTCGTGTGATTAAATTCTGTTTATATTAAGTTTTATTATTGGTATTTAATGTGTATACATATATCTATTCTATTATATTAATTCACACTCCAATTATATTTTTAAGGACCTTTCCTTTTAAAATCATTTTAATAATTTTCATTAATAAAATTCAAAAGGATTGCTTATATATCTATGGCATGAGTTGTTTCTCCTGATTTTAGGATACTTCATTACCATGATATGTTCCTTGTACATTATTTATGTTGGACTGAGCCCATTATATCTCAATATATGTTAGGTTTATCCCATTATAGTGCATGATATGTTGGGTTTAGCCCGTTATAGCTCGAGATATGTTGGGTGAGACCCATTATAGCGCTCCAATGCATTGGGTACTCCGGAGATGGAAGTTGAAAAAAAGGTTATTCCATGTGTAAGGGTGAATGTATGAGTGATATGGTAAATATTTCCCAAGGAAATTACAAGATGTTTTTATTCATATGAGTTTTTATTATTATGGGTTTTAATAGTTTTTATGTAATCACTTGACTAACACTTTCTATCATTATATACCATAATATGTTTTAAACACATCCCATGTTGTAAAAAAGTTTTTTAACTGATATAATGATGGGTAAGTGAAATAAGGGATTCATGATGTTTGATATGAAGTGTAGTCGAAGAAATCATACTTTATGTTTTAATGTTTTATATTTTAAAAAAAATTGAAACATTTTTTAGTAGTATCCTCTTGTATGATTGAGGAATGTTATATATGTAAGGTATCCTAATTATCTAGAAACCAAATCTCAGAATTAACCTCAATGTTTAATAATTTATATTCTTGACTAAAATTCAATATTAAGTAATGTTTTAAGGCCGGGTCATTATAGTTGGTATCTACGGAAGGTTTAAAAAACATCAGGGGGTAGGGGGTATTTAATGAATACCATTACTGATTTTTACTCTATGTTAATTTGAAATGTTATAAATTCTAAGGTTTAAAATATTTCTTTATCTATGTAATTTTTGTAAAGAATTGTTTTCCACAGAAGAAATAGGGAATCTGATGTAGGAAGAAACCAAGAGGCTGATGTATCTTCTAATATGTAGCCTGAAATGGTTGGAATCAGAACCGAGCTATTTGTCACAATAATGGATCAGATAACTAAAGAAATAAATGTTGGTGGTATCCATTATAGGGAGTAACATGATATACCCTGATGAAACATGTATTTTGGGAAGAATTTTGTGAGGAAACATCCTCCAACATTTAGTGGAACTGCAGATCCACTGATAGCTGAAGCCGAAAAACATTTTCTCAAATCTGTTTGACTCATAATGGATAAATAATTATTGGTACTGAAGTAGAAGATAATGATTCTATGGAATCATATGAATCCAATTTTACAAGAAATTCCAGGTATGTATTATATTTTACTCAGGATTTTGGAAGTAAAATTAATAGATTTTCATATGGTTTCACACTGTTTTTGTGAAGAACCTTAGCCTCAACAGAGATTATAAGATATAAAAAGCTTATTTATTGTGATGAAATAATTTATATGGAGTTTTCTGTAACATATGTGCCTTATGATGACAAGAATAAAATGTAGTCTAGTTGGCAGGAAATGTGGATGAACAAATCAAAGAAGTATGGAGGTATGAAACTGAATTTCCTTTCTTGTGAAAAGTGTGGTAAAAGTCATCCTTGTGAATTTCTTGTAAATTATTGGAAATTCTATCGATGCGGAATTTTTGGACACATGTCTTTTGAGTGGAAATAAAATGATCAAAAAATTAATGAGAATCTGATGGTGATATTATTTAACTATAAGGAATTATGCCATTTTTATAATGATAGTTCAAAGCTAGTTTCTCCAGAAGGGAATCGACATGGTAAGAAACAAAAGGGTTTGTAATTTTAAACCACTTTAATAGATGATGAGCCTTCAAATGAGGTGGTCTTATCTACACTGCTTTTATTTTATAGATTTTGAAAATGTCTTGTTTGATTCAGGGTCTACACATTCCATCATTTTAGAGATTTCTTTTGAAAAATTAGGAATTCAATCTCATGAAATGAAACCCAATCTCATGGTAAAATCACTTGGAGGAAATTTTGTCACAAATAAATATATTATATGAGTCTGCATATCCTTGTCTATGGAATGATTTGACATACAAACCTTATTTTTTCCCTCTAGTAGAGTTTGATGTTATTCTGGGTATGGACTGGATTTCTTTTTATCATGCTAAGATAGATTGCAGAGAAAAAGAAGATTTTGTTTTTCATAAATAACTATATTTTGCGTACAAGAATGAACCCATACCATTAATAACATATCAGGAATCTAAAAAACTGATAAAGGATGGAAATTTATGTTATCTTGCTCATATTTTTGAAATAAGGGAACATTCTAGATTAATGATATACTAGTGGTAAATGAATAAATAGGTGTTTTTTCCAAATATTTGACTATAGTTATTCCTAATTGATAGTTCAAATTTACTATTGACTTAGTTCAAGATGCTATGACAATATCTAAACCTCTTTATAAAATGGCTAGAATGGAACATCTAGAATTAAAAAAGAAATTTCATGAATTATTTAATAAATGCTTTATCCAACCATGAACATAAACATGGGGTGATACTGTATTTTTTGTTAAGAAAAAATATAGATCAATGATACATTTTATCCATTATAGATCCTTGAATAACATTACTATTAAAAAATTTATTATTTTACTCATATCGATGATTTGTTTCATCAGCTCCAGGGATCACAGAATTTTTTGAAGGTTGATCCAAGGTCGGGGTATCATCAGTTGAAAGTAAATGATGAAGCCATCCTGAAGACTATGTTTCATACTAGATATGGTAATTATGAATTTTTAGTTATGCCTTTTGGGTTAACTAATTCAATTAATGTAATGATGTATATTACAATTAGAATATTTCATGAGTTCTTGGATATATTTGTGGTTGTATTTATTGATGACATCCCGGTATATTATTGAAGTGAAGATAATCAGGAAAAAAATTTATAGGTTGTTTTTCTATCCATAAATGAAAATAAACTGTATTTTTAAAATTTAGAATGTTTGATTTTTGGTTGAAATGGTTTTATTTTCATAGGAACATTGTAAAGAATTATAGAATAACAGTTGATCCAGCAAAAAAAAGTGTTTTTATTTAATGGCCAAGACCCAAAAATGTTACAGAGATTCATAGTTTTCTTGTATTAGATGGTTATTAACAATGTTTTATTAACAACATTTCATGGTTATCTAGTATGCTAACTAAGTTAAAATGAAATGGGGTTAAATTTGTTTGAACAGAAGAATGTGATGTTTGTTTTCAAGAACTGAAGACGAGATAGGTGAATGCTCTAGTTTTGGCCTTGCCTTCCCAAAATTGTGAGTTTGTCATCTATAGTAATGCTTCATTGAAGGGACTTGGTTTTTTTATAATGCATAATGATTAGGTAATTTCATATGCTTAAATTCATATAAAATCTCATGAGTTAAATTATCCAACACATGATTTTGAATTGGCAGATGTGGTTTTTGATTTGAAAATTTGGAGGCACCATTTATATGGAGTCAAATGTCAAATATATACTGACCAAAAAATATTGAAGTATACATTCACTCAACAGGAAATTAAACACGAGGCAGAGATGGTGGATTCAACTGATAAGGTATTATTATTGCACGATCAATTATCATCTAGGAAAATAAAAAAATGTGGTGGTTGCCTTGAGTCAAAAATATCATTTATCATTAACCATGTTACATTTGGAACATGATACTGTGATTAACGATTTGATGAATTTTGGCATAGAAGTTATTGTTATATGGAATACATCTATTTTTCTTCATGTTTCAATACAATCATCATTATCAGATAGAATTATGTGAGAATAAAAGGAATACCATGAGCTATAGAAAAAGGTTGAATTTGATAAAATGGGTATGCTTCCAGAATTTAAGCCTGATAAATATTGAGATTTATGATTGGGAGAATGTTTGTGTTTGACTTGTGATTCCCAGTTGAAGAAAGATTTTTTTAGTGCTCATATTTCTCTTTTTACAGTTCATTCTATAAGTAATAAGATGTACAGAGACCATAGGGAATATTTATGTTGGGATAGAATGAAAAAGGACACTGGAAAATATAATGTGAAATGTTTGATGTGTCAAGAGGTTAAAGAAGAGTAGTAGTTATTGAAGGGGATGATTCATCCTTTTCTAGTTCTAGAGTGGAAATGGGAAAATATAACCATGGACTTCATGGTGGGACTACCTATGAATTATTGAGGTAACAAATCCATTTGGGATATTATTGATCGGATTGAAAAATCTGCACATTTACATTCTATTCGAGATACAATGTCATTGGTTCTGTTTTATCGACTATACCTCAAAGTGATTTTCAAGTTACATGGAGTTCCTCTTTCTGTTGTTTTTAATCGGGATACCAGGTTCACTTCTTTCTTTTAGAAGGGGATTCAAAAGTCATTAGGCACATAATTAAATCTCAGTACATCTTTTCATCATCAATTATATGGGAAGTCATAAGGAACGATTCAAGCTTTGGAGGATATTCTTCGAGCTTGTTCAATAGACCACCAAGGAAGTCAGGATCAACATATTTATTTATTTGAGTTTTCATATAGCA
This sequence comes from Viscum album, assembly GCA_963277665.1. NCBI lineage: Eukaryota > Viridiplantae > Streptophyta > Magnoliopsida > Santalales > Viscaceae > Viscum > Viscum album. The sequence continues at coordinate 1,116,340,615 of OY728129.1, forward strand.
ACAGTTTTCATTCTAGTATACAAATAGCACCTTTTGAGTCAATATATTGGAAGCATTGTCTAACTCCAACATTTTGGGAAGAAGTCGGGGTATGGAAGTTGATGGGACCAGAATTAGAAGAGGATGATGATGAGAAAGTGAAGATGATCCTATATCACATGGGGACCGATCAGATATGGATGAAATTTTATACATATAAAACAAGGAAGGACTTATCTTTTGTGGAAGGTGACCTTGTTTTCCTTATAATCTCACCTTGGAAAAGTGTGATGTTTTTTGGTACAAAATAAAAGATATGTACGTAATTCATAGATCCTTTTGAAATCCTTGAGAAATTTGGACTACTTGAATATCAAGTATCATTGCCTCAGAGTAAGTCTTAGGTACACCATGGGTTTCATGATTTGATGTTGGGAATGTATGTGCCAGATTCAACTGATGTCTTCAGCCAAGAAGCAGTTCAGATGGAAGAGAACATTTCCAAGGAAGAGAAACCAGTTCAGATTCATGATCAAATGGAACATGTATTAAGGAATAAGGTTATCCACCTGTTAAAGGATTTGTGGAAAACCCACATGGTAGAAGAAGAAACATGGTCATCTGAAAATGTTGTGTGGGAATGGTACCCTCACTTGTTTAATAAGTAAATAAAATTGCGACGACTCAATTTCCAGGTGGTTGGGAGAATGTAACACCCCATGTTTTTCTAAATAATAAATTGAAATTGATGGAAACTATTTTCATGTAGATAATTATATCTATCTATTAAATATAAATTTACTACATTTATGTTTAGAATTTTGAAAAATGATCATCTACCATTGTGACTAGTAAGTCATTTGGAGTTTGATAGAACCAATTTGTTTTTTGTGAATAGTAACATACCATTATAAATAGTAATATTAACAGTAATATGACCCTAAGAAATAGTAAATTGTATTATTATTTTATTTTATTATGGAATGAAGATAATAACATCCTGGTTAACTTTTCAATGTGATATAAAAGCAGTTATAGAATTTAAATTGTTAATTTATTAATTAAGAATGATTTTATTTAAAAATTAAATTAATAATATTTAAAAAAATATTTATAAAAAATCGAGTTCATTTTTTAATTATACATGTCAAAAAATGGTAAGGGTAAATTTTTGGGATTTTTCCAAAACAGATGATTTTCAGTGAATAGTAAAAATACAGTTTTGAGATTCAGCATGTTTAATGAAATCATTAATGATGTAATAATGATGTAATAATTCTGATAGAAATTTTCACTGTACAATACATTATGAGGTGTCCCAATTGTCTAATTCCATGGAAAAATACCATGGTCAAGCCCATGGTTTTTCAAATACCACTAATGAGGTGTCCCTTAGAAATTATTAAAATATTCCCTCACTTTTGCTGTTAATACCAACTCATTAAATCTTTAACATTATTCCAAATTCCTCATAAATGATGATCTAGGATCCCTATCTCCATATTATTTCTCCCAAGGTTTCTTCATGCCCCTGAATATCCCAACCATCATGTTCTTGGGGATACTCTACATGGTAATAAAATTCTCAATTTCATTCTTTTTCCATTCAGGTTCGATTTTATGAGGTATATAATTCAAAAATACAAACCATGTCCTACTTTTCATCTTATTCTTGTTCTATTCGGTTTTATGATTCATTATTGGATGAGTGAACTCTATCCCCTCTATTTTTAATGTTTTCTAAAATCATGTTTCACAGTCGTTAGGCTGACAAATTTTCGTAAGGGATTTCCCGACTATTCTTTTATTTTGATTTCATTGCTTTTCAAATTTTTTCCTCAAATAATATTTACCAAGAGTCATGAAATCTCCAAAAATTAGTTATATTTTGTATGATCTCATGTTCATGTAAAATTAATCATCATTTTCCTTTCTTCTCTACCACTTATTCATGGAATAAAAACATTGTTGGTGATGTGTCAAATTACCGACATTATGGACTATGTGATTTCAATTTACATTAATTATTTCAATTCTTTTCATGAAACCATTTTTATGGTTGAAAAACGTTATAATATATTTATTATGTCTTATCCATGGTTCTGTAATTCTTTTTTACACATGGTTTTAATTTATAAAACAAAATGAGGTTGTTATTATAAAAGAGCCATTATATTGATCTAAACGAACCTCATCGATGATTTAACATATGAATCATCCTCATATAGAAATTCAAAATGATAAATGGTATAATTTATTGTACTATAAATATGTAAATACTTTTCAATTCCAATTACATATTTTCACTTCTAATCGACAATAATATCCCTCATTTACCAATCATGGAAATAATATAAAGGAACACAACCAAAACAATGAAAGAACAAAATACTAATAAATAAAGCGTGAAATGACGTAATGTAATGATAATATATGATATTTTAAAGATGGATATTTTTCTATAAGATATTAATAAAACACTTTTAAACATGAAATAGTAGGATTAAGGATGTTTTATTTATAACAAACCCGAGGTATGATAATTCAAAACACAATTGCCAATCATGGGGTTAACCTTTTACTTATACATTATGTGGTATTTAGATTATTGGTGTGATAATTTTTTTTCTATTATTTTTTATTAAATGCATTTATAGTGTACACACATATCCATTCCATTATAACAATTCTTACTCTAATTTTATTTTTAAGGGTCTTTCCTTTTAGAATCCTTTTAAAAAGTCTCATTAAAAAATTTCAAAAGGATTGTTTTTATATATATGGAGTGAGTTGTTTATCTTGATTTCAAGATAATTCATTACTATGATATGTTATTTGGAAATTATATACATTGTTTTTATTTCATTATAGCTCATGATAAGATGGAATGAGCCTATTATAACTCATGATATGTTTTGTTGATCCCATTATAGTTCAAGATATGTTGAGTTAAGCCCATTATAGCTCAAGATATGACGAGTGATCCCCAATATATCTTTCTAATGCATTGGGTAATCTGGAGATGGATGTTTAAAAAATGGTTATTCCATGTGTAATATTTAATGTAAGATTGACATGGAAAATATTTCCCAATGAAACTACATGATGTATTTATGCGTATAAGTTTATATGATTATGGGTTTTATTGGTTTTTATGTTATCAATTGACAAATGATTTCTATCATTATATACCTTACAGAGTTTTATAATCATCCCTTGTTTTTAGAAAATATCATAGGATATAAGGATGGGTATAAAAAATAAGGGATTCATGATGTTTGATATGAAGTGTTGTCAAAGAAATCATTCATTATGTTTTAACATTTTTTATTTTGAAAAAAATGGCAACTGATTTTAGTAATATACTATTGTATGAATGTGGTATGTTAGGTATGTATGGTATCCTAATTATCTAAAAATATAAACTCAAAAATATCCTCAATGTGTAATAATATATATTTGTGACTAAAATTCAAGATTTAGTAACATTTTACAGCCATGTTCATATAGATATCATCCTCATCAATAATAAAATAGAAAGGTGACTCCCAACATTCAAGTATTTACTTAAAGGCCAAACACTCTATATCCACATACTTCCTCTCCTTTATCTATATCATAATTTTGTACTCCTCTGATAAAAACATGAGGTACATCTGCACCTAGCAATCCTAGAAATCTATGTGTATCTTATTAGGTAAATCATTTATTTTTCCCAGAGAACTATACTCTTAGACTACTTTAGTCTATGTATTTTATGTTAAAGTGTCAGAAAGCATGTTCCACATCTCTTTTATATATGCCAGTTAAAAGACTAAGGACTACATATAATCAAAACATCTATGATTTTACAAATTCAAACACCACTATAAAAATATGTACATAATTTTTTTACTATATATAATAAACCATTCACCCAATAGGTAATGTCATAGACACATTAATGCATAAAATACCAATTAAAACTTGATATAATGTATAGGATATTCAGTTCTTGTGGCCTTAGATTTTGTGATTCATACTTCATGAATAAATCACTCCATATCAATCTTGAACCAATTACAATCTCATATACATCGCAAAACAAGGTATACTCCTCACCTAACTCAAATAGGATCAAATTTGGTGTAGTGGTCAAATGATTCATTAAGTATTGGAATGAATTATCAGATGATATTTACCGTTATAAATTGATACCATTCTTTTTCAATCCCAAAATAAATGCTTCCATGTGGGAAATGTATTGAGTGATTTTCCCATAATAGGTTTTTATAGCCAATAAGCATCAGATATAAAAAAATATGGGCCTATCTAAGAAAACAACTACATGAATATTCTCTGATTCCACTAAAACATCCTCCGCTGGGATGATGTGACCTTGAAAATTTACCCTGTCAATCCAAAATTGAAAGTTATATTTCTTATCATATGTACTAGTCTCTCTCATTGTACTATGGATGATTTCAAGATTTTTGGAATTATGGCCATGAGTCTATGAGTAAACCAATATTTCATTGGAAAAAACAACCAAGAACGAGTTCAAAAATAGGTGGAGGATTCAATCCATTAAGGCCCTAAACAAAGTAGGATACATTTTCAATCCAAAAGTAATTACAAAAAAATCATACATGCTATAAATACTCCTGAATGAATTCTATATTATATCAAAAGGTCTCACTCTTAATAGATGATACCATAACATACAATTCATCTTGGAGAACACACAAGAACCCCTAATGTAGTCAAAGATATCTTTGATACATCAAATAAGATACCTTTTATTATCAATAAAACTTTTTAACATCCTCTAAATATCAATAATGTGAATCATTCAATTATCCTTTATAGAACGAAAACAATTCTAGGGAACCCCATAGTGATGTACTCTTACGGGTAAAAACATTACACATAAATTCATCCATCTATATCTTAAGCTCTATAATTTATAATAGTGTCATTAAATAAGGAGAAATAGAAATTAATTAAGCTCCAGGAATCAACTCAATCATAAAAAATACATCTCTCTTAGGTGGAATCCTTAGATGCATTCAAGAAATATCTCTTGAAACTGATCCACTATGGGGGTAAATACATAATGCTCTACAACCACTCCATACAACCAAATTATAAAAACATGGATGGTGATATCCCCCAATTTTTTATGAACTAGCCATTCATGGCCTACTAAGATATCATATTATCCATGATTAACATATCGGTAACCCCCAAGAGAAGAAAAATTTAATCTCATGTGTTATCAATCGATATTGAATCGGAATGATACCTCATAGTCTATGCCCCAAATCATGTCAAGACCTACCATTTCAAGTATGTATAGATCCCAAAAGAAGAAAATACTCACCAACCTGAAGGTATCTCCCCTTTCATAAAAAAATTTCATTCATTTTTACACCCAATGGTGTGATAATCATAATAACCCCACACAAAGACTCTGCTATCAAACTCAAACTATTTATAATTTTTGAAGATATAAAATAATGTGAGGATCGTGTATTATATAATATCCCACAAAGTCTTGATTCTACAAGAATTATACCTCTTAAAATTGATGGATCAACCTCTCTACCAAAAATTTTAGGATTAACTTCATGAAACTTACAGGTCCCTCTTCCCAATGCTCTAGTTTTAGTCCCCATAGAAAATCTACTCCACTAATATGGGTGCTCTAGCCCTGATGTACCACATCCCTTTCCCTGAATGATTAGTCCAATGGAACTCAAAATACCCAAATATTATACTGTATAATAACCCTTATAGTAATCTTTTTTTCCTAGCTCCTCCTTCACTTCCCACCTGCTTAGGGTTCATAGAATACATTTTAAGTTTCTCAACCAATCATAATATTAGTACTACACTGGGGTTCCAGGACACTAACAACAAATGTGACCTTCCAACTAAATAGATGAAAAAAAACTCCATTACTACCCTGGTTAAAAGATACATCCCCATCAATAATTTTTTTCCATTGCTCTAGTGACTATTCTAAAAATGAACTGTCATACCATAGGTTGATGTACCTCCTTGTCAACTAGTAGAAACTACTTGTCCTCTACAAGAAGTCTCCTTCAGTTTCCCCTCATAAATCAGAGTCTGATTTACTACCTCACGAATCTTATTCAATAAAAATATAACAATCTAAGGATTAATATCACATTTATGTCCATATAAATTACATCTCACCATTATTTCTTTATCCCCTAACAAGGATGGAAAACATCAATGCATGTTGTTGAAGCAACCACCATAGTCCATCACGGACATGATTCCTTGAGTAAATCACATACACATTTTTTTCCTCTCCTATCATAGTGTCTCAGTGTAAGTTTGTTCTAGGAACATCCCATGGAAGTCCTTTCATACCATTCCCTCTAAATAATCATCTTGAGACTGAATATTCTTCTATTTATTCACTTTTCCTTGTATCATATATGTATTAAACATGACTATTTTATCTATGAGAGTCTTTCAAGGGAAAATGTTTTTTTGATGGTCTCAATCCAAAACTCATCTTCATTAGGTCCACCCTCTCCAATGAATTATATGGGGTGCAACAACTAGAACACCTAGGATAGATTTGAAATACCCGATAAAACAAATACTGGGTCTCTGTCCATGAACTAGATAAAGAACGTGAACTTATTACATGATTTATCTTGGCCCCTTCACTAGGATATAATATGGCCTCTAGTCCCACTATTATAGGATCATTTATAATAATATACATCTGTCTTCCAACCAAAAAACTCATCACTGGTGGAAGACTCTACTATTACATCCACATATATTATGACCCATAACACATAATTAACCCATTTGAAAAAAGGGATTCACATACGGTCATAAACTTTATTCCCATTTACACTACACCATGTTCAAAACATTTGAAATATCACTACCTCAACTATCCCAATCATAGTCCATCGATAACATCGATAAATCAACTATTATTTTTTTATTATTTATCCATTTGAAAACCTTCTCTAAACATTTAAATATCATTACTAACAACCCTTTATTTTAAATTAATAAAATATGGAAATGTATTTTCTTTTATAATAACCCACATATAGATCTCATTTTTGTGCATTCCTAATATGAGGCATTTCCATAAAAAAAATGAGTTCCAACTATTTTGTACACATACTCAACTCTAATTCCATATCAGGCCATGATTTAAATCTCAGAAAAAACATCACAAAAAAAGTGTATCACACAAGGTTAAATAAAACTTTACATTAATATCAAACATCATGAAAATCAATACCACTATAGGAACTTGGGCTTCCATTCACATGTGGGTTAGATACTCACAAGAAATAGTTCATGAAGAAGGGCTAACTCATCCTAGTACCTTTTATGAAATTCCCAAATAGTAAGAAAACTAAAAAGAAAATAAATATCTTCTCATACAACTATATGATGTCCCAACCTGAGTTCCCCATACTTTTGTCCCAAGCTTATTCATTATATTTCTCGAAGAATGAATCCCAATATGTCAGTGGATTTTGACTACCATCGATCGTCTAATACGTCATGTGGGGAGACTATACACTCATTATCAATTAATGAAAATATCTATAATCAATTTATAAAACAAATAATATAATATAATAATAATAATTTACCACCAATAACCAAGAATCTCATAAATAATCCCAAAATAGTGAAAATGGTAAAAAACCAAACAAAAGATATTTCATGACATATAAGTTCAATTTTTAAAAAGAAAACCCAAAACAATGAAAAAATAAAAACTCCCAAGACAGTGTTGAAATCATGTTTGGATCCCTCATGCAGGTATCCTAAATCCCAACTCATCTATCTAATATTGAGAACTTGTACTTATCTGGAATTGGAAACATGAAGGATATAAATGTAATAAATAGTGGTCCAAACTGAGTGGGAGTACAATTAGCAGGACACCACAAACAATGTCAAAAATAGTATACAATCTATAATAATGTATGCATTTTTTATAAGTAATAAAATAATGAAATGGAAAAACATAAAAGGTTTCAAATTTATTATTCGTTATTCAACCATATTATCCATCAGGATCACAGTGAAACCTAAGACAAACATACCTCCATTAGACCGTTCTAAAGTCTCAACCATACACTATAAGGATTTTAAATTCATTCATTAATTGGGATTTTGTTATTAAATTAAAATAAAATTTCATTTTGGTACCTTGAAACAACAATAAAGGTACCATTATCATAGATTCTTGGTGTGTCATTCCAGCATCATTTTCCTAGGTACATTGAGCATTAGTCCATCACATATTCCATGGGTATGTATAGAATCAATCTAGCACCAAAATATTAGGTACTTTGATCATCGATACAACACCAATCACAAGCATGCATCATGGTCATAGACTATCCTTTGGGCCATCCATGGGAACATGGAGAATTATTCCATCACCCACACCAAATTGTGAAAATACACAGACACACACACACACACATATATATATCATGGTTTAGAAAGTGTGAACTTCATATCAATCTATAACAATACAGTGGACAATTTCATTTTAAAAAAATCATGGTTCATTAATTTAATCATTTTAAATAACAATGTAAATACACCATTAATATAATTACGATCATTTATTATACAGCTCATTAATTACTCAAATTTAACCCAATAAACCCTTTAAATCCTATTATTAATCCATTCAATAAGGATTTAGTTCAATTATATAAACGGACTATTTTCTTTTTTAGAATTATATAACTCATCATTTTAAGGATATCAGCACGCCACAAGGTTTTCCATCATGCCCTACCACATAATCTCTAACAAGTCCAATGGGATCCATGAAGGTTACTAAAATTAGGAAAGGGTTCTATTCAATTTTATTAATTAAAACATATCTCTGTAACTAGAAAACATAATGGAATTATTACATGAAAAATAATATCATCAAGTCTATAGAAAATATATTTTATACCACCAACCATAGGGGTTCTGATGAATAATTTCAATCCATTAGACTATAATATGAGGTAAAAATCCCAAAATTAAGATTGGAACTTCAATCCTGAATTTATAGGATGGGATATCCTTTTTGTCTATTGATACAACCACAAAATGTAACAATTCACCTCAGGTAACAATAATTACATCCTCAATGGATTAGATCATACATTTTAAGAAATAGAATAATAAGAAGGGGTATAGGAATAATGGACACGAAGGGAGACTTATAGGTTAATTTGGATCTAACATGGGATTTGAATTTGCTAAAAATTTCCCTCAGATCGAAGGTAATTTCCTCTCAATTCATTAGAGAAAAAGGATTTCATAAGACACTAGTATTTAGGGAAACACTTTTACACATTATTTCGAATTAGATAACAAAATTTTGGATTAACAACTATATAGTTCCTAGTTTGGATACATGATTTGGAATATCGTTCACACACCGTATGTGGATACTATATTAAGAAAACCCCACACGAGGTTGTCCTATACTGTTAGAAAAAGATATTTCCTAGTTGTGTGGTTCCCTTATGTTCAATTTCACTTTGTTAGGGGGTGGTTGTTTTGGTCAAAATATCCCCCCTTCCAGTTTTTGAAAATGAGTTGAATTATTTCATGAGGAAAAACCCCATGTAAACTGTAGATAGCCCTATGGGATTCCCAACTTATCTAAATTCACTTGAAATGAACCTAAGGAAATATCTATCCAAAGGATGACTAAAAAGGGTAAAATAATAAATATAATTGATTATGATACATCTCAAGGAAGGATAAGATCTTATAGGGGGGTTTTTGGTATGGTGGTGGCATTACCTGATGGTCATGGTTGGGGAAATAAAAATGGTGGGATCAATGGTGGTTGGTGGTATAGAGGGATGTGAGTGGTAAATAATTGTAATAAAGATGATAAAATGGATCTATAAAGGCCAATGGTCTAGTATATATGGGTAGAACCATCTGTGGGGGTGATTTCCATAATATGTTTGTTCACAGAAATGATAATGGGCTTGACTATGATCTACTACTGGCACATGAAGTCTAGCTAGTATGTGTGGTCTATATGATAAGAATAACTATGAGTAGAACCTCATATCAATGTATTTGTTAGTACTACTATAAATACAAATAACCCTTGTACAAGTGAGTACATGAAATTTTCAACGGGACTTAGTGCCCCTAGGACTACACGATATGTAATGGGTTTTCCTCTATCCATGGAAAACAAGTTATCTAAGGTTAATAAAAAAGGTTTCATCTCCCAACATTTTAAAATAATTCTTTTGGAAATTATAAGTTTATAAATATTATTTGATAATAATATTTAGTAATATTTGTTGTTTTGGGAGTTGAAATGTTTCTAGAAGTTATCTCTCTATTAAATCATTGACAGGAGGGTTACTGATTGTGATGAAATTCAATCTAAAATAGTATTTCAATCATGTGGATATGTTTATTGGCCCTAGAGAGAAGTATAATGATTTTATAGATTCCCAGAAAGGGGATTTTAGAGTCCCAGTTTATTAAAATGCTGTTGTATTGTGAATTGATAAGAATTATTTGAAAGAAATGTTATTAGATAATTGGATTCACTTTGTTGATGTTAAAAATGATTCGTAAAAAATATTTCACAATTAAAGGATCTCTATAATTTTTCGAGGCAAATCATAATATTTTTGAATAATGAATTCAAGAATAAATTTTCTCTATGATGGGCTGGGTAACTCCTCAGTATAAAGGAACCCTTGAAAAATAGATTATTTAAGAATCATTTACAAAGGATCTAGAGTTCTGAGTGATGGAGGATGAATTCACATTGTTTGGGATTCTAACACAACATCATCCCATCGAATGAAATAAAATATTGAGATTAAGCATTGGGGTTAATTTATTTTAAGCCTTTATTTATATGAAACTAAGACTAAGATATAATTTTTTAATCTGAACTCGATATGTTATTCTCTTACTCATGTATGGATTATAATATTTTAATTAACTAGTTGTTCTTGAATCCCAAAATATATTAAGAGATTTCATGCATAGTGTGAGTTCAAAGTAATTTTTTAGGGATACAAAATGATATATATTTCTCCACTCTATATGAATTATTGTTGGGTTTGACCTCTATATTCCTCTGATTGAGAAGGTTATCTTGGTATCCGTTGATGTTAATCTTGACCTAAAGGATGAATTTAGAAAACATCCTAATTTTTATAAGAAATAAAAACAAATTAGGAATTATATAAATAATTGGTGTAAGAACATGTTATGTGAAAACTATAAGATAATAGGCCCCTTGATTTCATGATTCATGTCAAAGGTCACTATCTAAATGGGAGTTTTTGTGAATCCTATCAAACCTACAGGTATTCCTCATGATTCTGAGAGAATTAGGATGGATCACATTTACCAGCATAAGTATTATTTTATTGTGATTTTGGGTGACATCCACCATATTTCTGTTGTGGTTACGACCCCTCATGCTGGGACTCTGTCCTTGAATAAAGGAATTGGGAAGCACATGGAAGCATTTAGATCCTACCCTATTGTCATGAATAGTCAACCAATACTAATAAAAGGGTTATCTTGAAATTATATAGATGATCATGTCTCTACTCACCCTACTCACATAACACAATTTGATGGAATGGGTGCGATTGTGTGAAAATTGAGGGATGTTGTGTCTAGCTCCTAGAAGTTTGATCAACAGGAAGATACTGAAGTGGATGAGGTTGAACATGATCTTATCTATGAAGATTGTTTCATATAATCTAAAAATGTTAATGTAATCAATCCTATGACTTATACGGACGTTCATTAAAAATTTAATAAAATAGTAAAGAACTATAAGTATTAGTTATGGGGTCTCATCAGAAGCCTAAATGGATAATGAAATGTATGAAGAGACATGAAATTAGAGATGGTGTTTATCACCATCCTATCATGAATAAAGATCATATATATGATATCATTGAGGAAACTCAAATGCCCATATTGGGGTCTAAGGATGGGAATGCTGGTAGTGATCTTTTAAATAAGATCCTGGCTAACTGGTTGTTGCAACTGATATGTATGGTTCCACCACCTAGGGAATCTCTTGGGATCCATGTAACATTATGAAAACCACATTTGGTGTCATTCAATATGAGGAGCATAAGAATTTGGAATCAAATGATCCATATTTATAATTCAAATTACCTATTTCTATTATTAGTGATGAGAATATTGAAATGGGATCTACGAAATCTTATGATCAGCCTATGGGTTCCCACAAAAATCATGGAGCTCATGTAGATTCATGTTTGAGGAAGCCAAATGGTTGAGCTATAAATGTAAATCCTTCCAATGAGTCTCCCTTGATCCTTGTATAACTGATTTTAAGGGATAATTCTCTTAATTTTAATAAGATTTGGAATAGTTCCAATTGAAGGTATTTTTCCTTGAGGAATTCAGTAATTCTCATGAAATGATCTGATTCAAATGATCTATATGAATTAAGACATTCAATGTAAGGGGAATTTCTGATCTAAAGATGTTATCCGAGGGTTTAGATCATACCAGCGAACAAGATCCTTATCCTCTTGAGTATCCAACCCCACTAGATGATAACATTGACCCTCAAGACGATGATTAGAAGACGTTATAAATGACCAAAACCTGGATGAGGGGTTACATCGGAGAGGTAGGGTCATTTGTCGATATCTGTCCACAAGATGAATTTTCATCTCTGGTTTCCTGGGAGGCTATATTCTTTTCTTTAATGTAGTGGTTTCCCACTTATTTTACATGCTATGTCTATTTGTTCATTTGGTCTATTTTTAACAAATTTCTGGATTATGGGATTTATCACATGGTTTACATTGTTTAGAGTACTAAATTTAAATGAAATTTATTTTTATTGATTAATTAATATTAATTATTAATTACAAAAATATTATTAATAATTAGTTATTAATAATTAATTTATAATATTTAACAACTAGTAATTGATAATAATAATAATAATAAATAATAATTAGCTAATAAATAATAATAATTAGTAAATAATTAATAATATATACTAGTTTATAAATAGTAATTTGTAATCAATGAGATTTTAAATTTTAGTTATTAATTAATTAATAATTATTTAAAAATTTATTAATTAAGTAATTATATTTATTAATTATAATTTTTTGGTTAATAATATATAACTACTAATTAAAAATAATAATTAACATTTTCAAATTAATTAATAATGATTAATTAATAAGTAATTTATAGATATTATTAATTAAATAATAATTATTAATTATCAATAATTATTACATAAAAATCAATTATTTTCTATTAATTATTAAATATTAAATATTTTTTATTAATTTCAAATCAATATTTAATAACGAATAATTAATTATTATCTGATCTCATCTTCTAGGGTTCAATAATGGATTTCTTAAAATAATCAGACACCAATCTTGAAGAAGATCTTGTGGGTTGTTCTTATTGTCCATGGCATTAAATTCTATTCAATCTAAAAGAGATGTTTGTGGGGGATAATTATAGGATTGTTTATGGTAGTTTTTGTCATAGTTTTGGGATTTGTCCATGGGAATGATCCCCAGTAAAGGATCTACAATGCTTGTTGAAATGGAAAAGGATATTCTTTCTGAGTTAATAAAGCATTATAGGATCTCTTTTATTTATATTGTTGTACTATGGAAAGGCATAACTCCTTGTTTTCTGGATGAACTTGTTGTTATAGTTTCCAATATTTGGGGTTTTATGGATTGTAAGTATATTTCTATTGGTCGGGTATTTTTTCTTTCCCAATTTCACTCTGATGGTCCATGGAAAAGGGAAAGGAACATTGGTTCTCTTGTCTTCAAACCAGGATCTCTATACATTCTTTACGGGATTATAGAATTTATGTTGGGGAATTGGAAGATTTAGATTATGAAAAACACACAAACAGAGAAGGGGAAAATGATGATAACAATGGATTTACATGGTTCAACTAGATTTTTTTCCATAAGAGATGAGGTTAAACTATTTCTTCTATTTGAATCAAACATTAGAGTATGAAAAGAGTAACAAATTTTTTTCTATCATTACAATTTAATGGGATTTGATCTCACTTTTAAATGAAGGAATAAATGATCTCATGGGATTATATGGGGTGGTTCATCAACCCATGATGAAATATCCCATAATCATCTTCTTCGACATTAGCCTTTTCAACATTTGGTGTTGTGAGGGTAGGTTACTACAAGAGAAAAACTATCCTTCCCATAGAATAAACCTAACAATATCTATAATAACTAGGATTTCCCCCAAAAAATATCCCCCAACAACCAATTTGGGATAGAATCTAGACCTTTAGTATTCTGGTAGTATTCTAACTTCTCATTTGGTAGAATCCTCATCATCATGTCTAACCCATAATCATTAAGGTCTATTTACTCAATGTTCAAAAATAATTATTCCAAAACATTATTTTTCTAGTGATGTCACATTTCAATATGTATTGACCTAGAATTAAATTCCATGTTCTTACTCATATGAATAAGGCTTCAATTTGTTAAGATTAAATGTATTTCTGTTAATTGTATCCCAGATCCTATAAAACATTTTCATCCAAAACCATATGTAACCATGATATTCTTTTCTTATGTGGTAGAAAAGTCAACACACTTATAAATTCATGATTTCCAAGATACTTATCCCCCTGAAAATTATATTAATATCCCAAATGTAGATTCCATTGGGTCAACATCTCTAGCAATATCATCATTAGGGTATCCTTCCAAAAGAGCTTTACAATTTTAAAAATATAAAAAATGACTACACGTATCTAAGAGATACCTCATTATACAGTTGATCATTTTTCAATGATTATTTCATATATTTTGTAATAATATACTCACAATTCCATCTTTATGAGAAATAACTTTTCTCGTGAACACCATATCATACATACTCTAACAACTATTGTCTGATAAGGAACCTTTTTTATTTATACATTATTGTCCATAGTTAGCGGACTCTTACATTTCATAATGATGAATTAACTCACAAGTGGGGCAGTTACTATTCATTCCTTGATCATGTTTAACCTATCAAGAATCACATCAATGCACCACTCCTGAGATATTCAAATCTTTTGACTCCTCCGTTCATTTGTAATTTCCATATCAAGAATCGTAGTTTCATATCCCAAGTCCGTCAATTCAAAAATACTTATTCAACTACTTCTTGAACTTATCTATCTGGGTGATATATCTTACAATAATCAGTATATCAACAACTCAAATCATCATGAAAATCAATTCACTAATTTTTTTTATGAAAATACAGTGACAAGAAATCATCCTCTTGTATACAATTTTCATCATGAATGAGTCAAATTTACTATACCATTTCCTCAGTTTCAATGTCAAACCATATATAAGTTTTTTAGTTTTTATTCCAAGATTTATTTATTGTTCACCTAAAATACCTATGGATGATCAATATAAACATCCTCATCAAGATCATCATTCAAGAACGTTGTCTTTAAATCCAGTTGTTGAACCTTTAGGTTTAGAATAACCGTCTATCTAAGAACTACTCTTATAAAATAAATTTTTACCACTGGAGAAATAATTTCATAAAATTCAATAACTACCTTCTGACTGAAACCACTCACATCCCTTATGGATTTGTATCATAGCTATGATCTTCTATATTATCTATTAATTCCATACACCAAATTTTTTAGGAGCTCCTTCTTTCCATATGGTTACTCCACCAAATTAAATGTTTGGCTCTTATACTAGGATCTCACATCATCGTATTTTTTTTTCAATTATACCTTCCACTGAATTAGGATTGCATAATCATAATTGTATGGATCATTCCCATTATTTGGAATCACATACTCATGTGCTGAGTCTCTATTACTCAGTTTTCATTCTCTGATGGATCTCCTCAACCACACTTTATAGGTAATTTATACTGGAATATAATATAATTGAGACATATCTATAGACGGACAAATTTTACTTGGTAGTGATGTACCATCAATTTTACATATTTTTCTCACACTATTCAGAATTGATGGTTGTGTGATTGGTTTTATATTTATTATATTTTATTCCTACAAAAAATTCTATGCATTTTTAGGATTATCAAAATCATAAATATTCTGATCCTCATGAAATGCCACATAAATTATTTTAAAGATACTCTTAATTATTGTATTCCAAAATCTATATCCATTATATTTATGATTATACCCTAAAAATATACACCACTTTCTCATTTCATCAAAAATTTCCTACACATATTTATATATTTGAACAAATTACATGCAGGAAATTACTCTAATGTGTTTGTATAAGAAATATTTTCCAACCAAAAGACTTTATACAATTTCAATTTTTAGATGAACTAATAGAGAAAGGATGAAAATATCAATTATAAACCATATTCCTTCTCCCCATTATGTGTTCACCAGCTTTTAATTTGGGATCATACATCTAACTCTCTAATTTTTTTTGTTCATTATCTCAATGAAACTATTATGATAAGGAGACATTGGTACCGATCCTTCATAAATAATTCTAAAACTCCAATAGTTATCCTCAAATATACCATTATATTCTCCCCGATAGTCTTCTCTCAATCAATTTAATTATTTTCCAATTTCAGTATCTACCTTTACATGAAACTTATAAAATACATCCTACACATGATATTTAGTATTCAATTTAAAGGCCCAAAAATTTCTAGAATGGACATTTATGAAGGTAAAAAATTAAATGTAACCTTCTATTAAATTAGTTCACATCATTCATACATCAGTGGGAATCAAATATAAATCAATTTCATTTTTAGATATTAAATGACCAAAAAATAATACTCTGTTTTGTTTTACCATAATGAAATCAACACAAGTATGTACATGTTTACATTTTTGTCATGAAAAGTGATCTATCATAGAGGGAATCATGATTCCTCTATCACACATGTGACTATGAATCTTGTGAAAAACTTATATAGGAACATCGTTTCCTGATTTATTGAATTATCTTAAACAATGTATAAAATATGTGAGACAAATTGAAATATCCATCATTGCTTTTTCAATTATCATGTTTCCTTTGATAATCTTTTATTTCCTATTAATAAAGGAACTGACATTTATATCATCTTTAAGCATTATAGTGGATATCATATTGTGGATTATATAAAGAACATGTACCGAATACTTTAATTTTATGATGCCTGTAATATTAGTCTCCAGAAAAATATTTAATATACAAGGGATTTTGGATGCACCATCATTTCCCATCATCACATGTCCAAAACTCCTTATTGTTTAAAATGATAAGAAATATCTTCTAGAAGTGAAATTTTTGAAGTATCCTGAATCAATGATCCATGGCGAGTCTTATCTTGCAGTATTGACTTGATTATCTTCCATAACAATAATTATATAGTCATTAAAAACTACTATATCATTATTTTTTGTCTTAGCTTCATGATTCCTCTGTTCTACCTTCAACCTCCTACACTCTTTGTTAATGTGTCTGAGGTTTCCACATTGGTGGAACATCATTTCATATCTTGATCATGATTTCCATTGATTCATCCATTATAGAATTTTGACACCAGGATCTCATCCTATGTTTCTTCCCTTGAATTTATGCTTCCCTTGACTAGTGACAGGATCCTATGATTCAAGTGTACATCCCACATCATTCATACAGAACTCTTCATTAAAAATTCTATATTTTACCATCTTGATGTTAGGGGTTCCATCTTATGTTTAAATTTCTATTGACACAACTAGGGTGACCCATTCCTTTGGTAAATAACTCAACATCATCCCGCAAACTTATTATCAATCACCATTTTCATAGAATTCAACAAATAATTGGTACCTTTGAACACACTCATGTGCTCTGATAATTTTTCCCCTCTCTATACTCATATTTTATAAGTCAATGTAACTAGATTTCATTATTATGTGCAGTATTCAGTTCATTAAACTTTTACAATTATTTTTCATAAAACAAAATCATCACGCTTGTTTAAAAAATTATAGAATATACTCTTTTAGATCCACTATCTTATTAGGGAAGTGCACTTCCTGTTGAGCATGACCCACTCCATATCAATTGGAGGGGTACTTGTTACTGTCTTCTCAATGGTTTTACATCTTGTTACTATTTCACATTTCTTCACTATAATGGGGTTTTTGGTCTCTTCAATTAGCTTCCAGTATTCATTAATATTAAACAGTTCTTCAATTGTTGTTTTCAATATGGAAAAATTAAAAGTAGTGAGTTTAATCATGTTACTGGGATTTTCATTGATTTATTCAAATATTATATTAAAAATATAATTGTTTCTATGTTCTTAAAATGCTCTAAAAAGAAAGAAATAACTCATAGATTACTAAAAATTGATTATGATTTAACGATATATAACTAAACCACTCTCACAAGTATCAATTGATCGATACGGTGGTGATTTCGTGGCTCACCATAATAGTTGTTAAAAAGATGATGGAAATTTCCTACTAGATATAATAGTATCATCTTATCTGTTAAGGGAGAAATTCTTCATTATTATGTCAACTGAAACATTAACTGGCTCTGAAAAGTTCATCTTATCAACATTTTTTGGTTGTTTTTGCCATTGGTATCATCTCACCAAGATAAAAAAGAATATGGATTCATGTTTTTTGACATCCATCAATTTTTTGTTCATAGGGAAACCCTTATAGGATTTCAATTTTTTGACCTTGGTTCTACTAACACCTCTTTATTGGGGAATCATAAGAACCATGTAATGAAAAAAAAGAAAAATAGAGAAATAAAAATGTGTGAACGAAAAGGATTTTTGTGATTTGGAAACATTTCCTAGGTCAATAAGAGAAGGTTCCATTCTATTTCTTCTCCTTTCATTAATAGTTAGAGGAATACTACAATTATAATTGAATTTTTGTAGGAAACTTTCAGAGGATTATATCTTGTTTAATAAATGAAGTATTCAACAATGATGGGTTAGTTTTTGGTGGTTCATCAACCCCTGATAAAATCTCCCACCATTAGCTACTTCAATATTTTCTTCTTCATTGATAGGTTCTTCTTTGGTTGGTTGCATCCAATGAAAAACCATCCTACTAATATAATTCTCCTAATAATCTCTTGTATAATTGGGATTATATCCCACAATTTAATCTCTCATGTTTTAATAAAATTTTTGTGCAGGTATGTATCAACGTCCATGGGTTGAGCTAGGTTGTAATAAATCCTAAAATTCTATATTTCATTTCCACTAATATTGTACTTTCACATATAATGGACATGGTGAAGGAGTTAGTTCAGTTTGAACCTTTTCATGAGTAATTGTGGTGCCTGATATGAATCTTACCTTAATTTATGATAAAATGTTATCCACTGATAGGGATGAAATAAATTTTCAAGTTGATTATTGGATTCTTCAAAAATTTTGTGTTGATTACAATATTATTAGACATTCAACATATTAGATCCAAAAGTTAATGGTTTGTGGGATATGTTCATGTTAGGTTGATGTTTATGAAGAAATTAAGAGGAATATTCCCACTAATCATTTTTAGGTGGGTAAGGATCTCTCTGAGTTTGTCCTTAATGGGTGAGTGGAGGTTTGAACCTCTTTATCTTGGGTAGATCCAAATTCTACTCCAATGGCTGGCCCTTTTAATAGTATTTTGTGAATGTGAATTTTTTAAAAATATAGGGGGATAATAATCTATATCCCATAATTAGGTCTTAGGTATAACAAAAATAGATATTTATTTGAACATAAATAAGTCCAACATCCATAATCCGTTTGTAAGTCCCTCCTCTAGGACAACATCTAAGGGCCAGGAATGGCCAGATCCGCATACATGCATGTGAGATGATGTGGAAGACACTCTTTCATAGATGAGTAAACATATAATATATACATAGGGATCTTAGGAGAATAATATTGACACTTAAATTGATAGGAAACAAATTATTTTTGAGAATTATTTTAAAGATGTTATTTCATTGGACATAGAATATGTGAAAATTGATGTTGTTGATTAATAATATGAAGATAAGGTAACTAATCAATCATTGGTTGATCAAGATTTGTTCCATGAACAAAAAATTTCCAATTCCAAAAGTAAGGGTAATTCAAAATTGGTTTTTGTCACTTTAATGAAACACAGACGGAAAGGATCTTCTTCTAATAGACATAGTTTTGGGGAACTCAAACTATACAAGAGCTTCATAGGCCTGGATAAATTTAGGTCCATTTAGTACTAGTAGTGTAGTAATATAGGTACCTACCAATAATTATTTTTATTTAATGAATATATCTACCTAGATACATGGATAGATTATCTTGTGGTAGATAGTGACCCTAGGAAGGGATTGGTGGTTTCTATTCACACATATGTTTACTCTACTCAACATTAATATCCCCCTATCTTCAATAACATTATGAAGTCAATTTTTTACAATTTTCGAAAACACATCATTGATGAATGTGAGTAGGAAAAGATATTTAATTTAAAAAGTAAAACACTATTAGGAAACCATGATATTTATAGGTCTCCCTATATCCTTAGTAATGTTATGGAAGAATTTACTGACTTACAGGTCAAGTAAATTTTTTAAAATTGGATCCTAACAACTTCAGTGTAATTGAATACCTTGATGTTCTAGAATCTCTATCCTTCAATAATAATGTTAAAACATATCCAATAAAAATTAGATATTCGGGATCTTTAATGAAAATTGAGGCCATGGATGCTGGATGAAGAAGACAAAGGTGGAAAATTGACTTCTTCATCCTCATATGATGTAAAGGATAAAGGATAAAAGTTAAAGTCATAAAAATTTTACTATAAGAGGGGGTCAATTATAATTTAAAAACAACAAGATTTCTTCCTATTCAATTGTTAAAATTATCAAAATTACTATAAACAGATAAGCCCAAAAAATGTATCAGTATTACAAGAAATAGATAAACACACAATAAAAAATTAGAGTGATATTGATTAAGAATCTGAATATTATATAACCAATAAACAAATAGGAATATTAAAATTATAAAAATATCGGTATTTTATTAATTAAAAACTTGATAAATATATTAACATAGTGGGATTAAAAATCTCTAGTTTATACATTTACCAATAAAATAAACCAATTTTCTTTATAAAATTTTCACTTTTAAAGGAAAGTGAGTAGTTGATACATTGAAATAATATGAGGTGTACTTGACTATAACCAGTTGAATGGAATCTTCTTCATAAATCCTCATTCTTGTCTATTTCTTTCATTCAAAGGAAAAACTTTTCTAGATATATTTAAATTTTCTTTTTACTATAACATAAACCTGGTTTCCTCCATTACTAAGATTGGTATCTCAATGATTCAGTTACAATAACTTGAAGATCAGTATTCCCAATACTTAACATATATCTATATTTTCCAGCTACATAACCTATAGCTCAGTAAAATAATTATGACAATAATTTTTAGATGCTTTTATAAGATAATAATCAAGAAAATAATCTCTATCGAAACATTCATAATGAAAGGAAATTGAAACTAAATTAATTGTAATGTATTTATATACTATAAGTGATTGTAGCTCTATGATTTTTCTTGTGTTCACCTATCCTTCTTTTGATCCATTAGGCGAGGCTCTATATAAAAAAACTACTCACATGGTTATTTTTTTAAAACATGAGGTCATTTATAATTATATTGATTGTATGTTTTTATTAAAATTTTGATGGATGTAGCTTCATTATATTTATAATGATGAGTTAGTTCATCACCCCTATGGTGCATCAATTGGACATGAGAAATTAATCTATATTTTATAATCAGGATTACAATTTTTTCATAAGGAACAGAAAATTTTAGTATTATAAAATTTCTAAGGTTTTTTTATTTTTTTAAATCTATAACATCAGTAATTTATTAATGCTAAAGTGTTAGGTTATTCATTAAACAAATTTATATACATTTAAATAAAATATAAAAAATAACAAAAAATAAAGAAACTATATCAAATGGAGTATTTCATGGTTTTCTAAACAAGTAAATTGATTCAATGAAACAAAAAAATAACCCTTTTTAAAAAACACAATCACATAGAGAAAAATTAAAATTCACTAAATAGTAATCCCTGTATTACTCCATGCATATCATTATATGAAAATACCTATATTTTATTCTTTTAAAAAGTTTTCCCCTTCTGAAAAAGGTTCTCTCTTTAAGAAGTGTATATATGTTTTTTTTGGAGATGAAAAACCG
Source organism: Viscum album (assembly GCA_963277665.1). NCBI lineage: Eukaryota > Viridiplantae > Streptophyta > Magnoliopsida > Santalales > Viscaceae > Viscum > Viscum album. The sequence continues at coordinate 1,116,362,919 of OY728129.1, forward strand.
ATATTTTTTTATTAAAAAATAGAATCCCACATTCATTCTAGGTTGACAGTAACACATTTCATGCCCAATAGGCCTATAAGAATAAAAGGTGAAAGGAAATGTGGCCTTCATGTCCAAAAAATGTCCTGAATTCCCAGGCCCTTTGGCCCATTACCACCAATGCAAGGCTGTCATGTGCCTGAACCCTGCTCTATCAGAGGCATCCTACTCTTGGTCTACCCTGTGAAGCTTCTTGTGCAATCCCATACACATTATCCACTCTACCAACCACTATAATTTAATGAGGGTCCACATAAATATTGAAAACTACACCATTGGAATATCATCTCCCATGAAACCACATCAGAGGTCATTATCCAGGTGTCACATATCATCTCCCATGAACCTAAACCATTTCCATATATCATTCCATAACCTAATATTCCTGATATCCAAAGGCGGTCTCCCCCTGCAATATTCAATCCAATAGTTGGTGTCAAACTACAGTCACCCCCCCACATGTGCGCTCACCCATAGGGAATAAAATCATCTCTCCCATTGTTAATTAGGGAAAATGATTTTGACATATATGAATGAAACCCCAACCATTGAGGATTATCCTAGATATTCCCAATAAAAACGGCTAGGATTCTTCTGCGATTCAAAATCATATCTCAACATTTTGAAAAATAGAAGGATCTCTGCATTTTATTTTAATGAAACATTTTTCTTTCTTCTAAACGAAAAGTATTATAAATATTTTTTATATCTCATTATGTTTTATGTAATCTGTCACCCTATATATGAAATATTCTAAACTTTATTAAAATTCTTTTCCTTTATGGTTTTCAAAAACAATGTTAAAGAATGATATTTTTTCAGAAAACCCATACAAAAACAATATTTTATATATAAATACAAAGATACAAGAAAATATTATAGAGATTATATAAGTATTAAATAATTCATTTGATAGTAAATGGAAACAACATCACACAAATATCGGTAATAATGACATTTAAAGATAACATCATCATAAGAAATATTGAACAAAATTTTGCACGTCAAAGATTATGGTTACAAGAAATAGGAAATTTAGAAAAAATAATCCACCTTAATTGAAATTTATTGTGAGGGGGTTTAGATTGTTAATATATTTCCATTTCACTATAATAATTTATTATTGTGTATTGAACTTTTGTTTAGTCTAATATACTTTCTCTAAAAATATTTTTTCCTAAACTTTTAGATTATGGTATTGTTCAAATGTTTTTCTTCTAAGGATATTAACTACTAAGCATAATGTATCATATTTTCATTCATCTTGATTATCATTAGAATCTATTCTTCATTATTCTGATTCTAAAGTACTATGAGATACATTATCCCTTCAACTAAAAAATCTATTTATTCAAAATTTCATTCCATTCGATACATAATGTCATCCAGAACTATTAAATTTTCATATAGAATATAATAATTCCAATAGATTGTAATAATGTTGTCACTAGTATAATTTACAACCTTGATATGGGATATTAAATGATTTTTGAAATTATTTGATTCATGAAAAAAATATTTATTTCCTATTGTACTTCCATCATATCTTCTTTGAATTTTTTATTGAATTTGACATTCCCAGAAATGTTTGGACCATTAATAGGGGGTGTAGAATCAGTGCTAATATTTTATGATATATTTTCAATTGAAACTAATTGTTTTATCTATTTATAGTTTCTATTCATTTGAAACCTATGTATCTCCAATACTCGTTTGAAAATATAGGAATGAGATGTTGGGAATCAAGATTCCCAAGGTTCTCCACTATTGTGGGTGATAACATCCCAACCTGTGTGACTTCCATTGGTCCACATTATTCACTATGATAAGAAGTCAATAAATTTAATCCCACTCATATTAATCTCATTCTTTCCCCAAACATGTAATTATATTGACTCCCATCATTTACAAATATTTCTTATATTTATGTTCCAAACAGAATAAGAAACTATTCAAACTATCTCACAAAAACACTATCTGGTTGACTCATAAACTCCATTGGGTCCGTCTCCATCTAATGTGACTCTATAATTTGTGCCTCAATATACTACACCTTAGTTCATTGTACCTTAGATTCTATCTAATATACTTATATCTAGTATACATGATTCTCTTATATCTATATGGATGACATCAATCTATTATAAATTTGTCTATAACACTTGTGTACTACACACCCTTGTTTGATTCCTCTTAAACAACTAAGTCATTCCTTGGTTGGAAATTCATACTACTCCTATAATTAAATATTTATCACTTTTTAACTCTTGAGCACATGAATAATGTAAAATTATACTATACAATCACCCATTTATATAAGAACTCTTATAGAAAAAACTATGAGCTCCCAAAACCTAGAATTCTAATTTTTCTTCTCAACTCATGTTTTTTATTCCTCTAAAACATTATTGATCGTTTTTATACATTCATTTAAACTAATCCTTAATAATTTTTTTAAAATTTAAAAGATAATGAACATTGAAACAACATAGAATCATCATTTTTTGTAATTTAAAATATTTATGGGTTGATCCTTATAACTCCTTGTAAGAAATATTTTCCCCTATCCTTTTTATAATAACATATTATCACATATTTTTCTTTCCAGTCTACATTTTCTAATTCTCATATTTAAGTACAATCAAGTTACTATATCATTTTCTCTTCAAATTCTTTATTTTTATGAATAATTTTAAAATAGATTATCCGACATTCCCTATCTAATGAATTAGCACATCTATTTCTAATTCATCATTCATCTACTCAAACTTCATTCAAGAATTGGTACACCATACCCTATATAGTATAACATCAAAGGAACATATGGATGTTGAAATTTTAAATATATGTATGATGATCATTCATTTTTTATCCCTAGTAATCCTTTATGGTCGAACATATGAAAATTATCTTCTGATAAAAATGGATAACAATGTTTGATAAAACTCATTAGCTTTCTTTTTTCTAATCACATTAATATTCCTTAATTAGACTTCTATGTATGATGGGATTTGTAAACAGTTCCCTATTAGAATACATTTTTGTATTATTCACATCATCACAATATTTAGCGAACTCCTCATATCACTATTTGATGTAACTTTTCACCTATTGTTCGAGTCAAAATTTGAAATAAATATTCATTCAATAATAAATTCATGAATTCATATCATCAAACAGTACACATCTTTAATCATCATCACATTTTAAATTTAATTTTAGAAAAAACTATTTTATCAATAACATTATACGCCACTATCTAGTAGACATATTCATTTGGACATTATACGAACCAATTCAGTCATTTGTTACAACCCCATCATATTCAATCATGGACTTTGTACATTATATAACTCAGTATTTGTCTAGAAACAAATGTCTACTCCTCTATAAAGACTCATTCAAACTCATATATGATCATGATTATTGTCAAGATGTAAGGAACATAACAATTATTAATGGATTATATATGTAAACAGGGAAACTCTATTAAACCCTATAATAAAACTCTCTTATACAACTTTAATAGTAACAAATAAGGAAATTTTCTTAACATGCTCTAACAACACATTTCTACATTAAACAACATAAAATATACAAGAACAAGATATTGGAAAAAAAATTAAAAACACAATACAACAACAAGCCAGTGGATCTTAAATTTTCTCCTTGGGATTTATTTACAACATTCTTAACAATAAAACAACATATTTTATTAAATATTCATCAATCCATGAAATTTATCATATAGAATGTCCAAACATCACACTATCTATTTATATAAATTTTTAGTAAAAGTTAGTCTGTTTTTGAAATGAATTTTTGTGTCCATTATAAGATAAACTTCCCTAAAATCTTTTACTCTCTCTTTTTCTGATAATAATAGCATTAAATTCAAAAAATATATATTATAAATGTTTACTTTATTCTCCCTCTTGGACAATAAAATAAAAATTTCTCTACGGGGTTAGGGTCTTATTAACATTCACAGTTTATTGGTGGAGGATACACATGTATATACAATCTCAGTTCCTAATATCTTTCTCTTGGTATATATTTGGTGAAAAAATTAAAATTTTTATATTTTTTGAGGCATAATCATGCATAACATCCCCACTATAAACATTATTATTAATTAAAAGTAATTTAATACTAATGTTATTTGATTAATAATGGTGAATTTATTTTTTAGAGAAATTAATGTCACTTATGTTATCACAAATAATATTTAATGGGGTTTTAAAATTCAATCTAAAATATTCCAACAGAATATGTATACACTTCATTTACATACTATACAAAGTGGGGAAAAATATTCTTCTCAAGTTTCACTCAATGTAAAAAAATATTGATTGTTAATATTCCAGATCACAAAACAACCCCAAATGAATAATTTTTATCCAGACATTGATTTCTTATCACTACAATATACATCCAAATAGAATCAGTGAACCCAAAAAAGGTTCCTCGTATTACTTTTTCCATAATTTGATGTTCTTGAAACATGATTGAATAATATATTTTCATCTAGAATGTGTTATTTCTTAGGATAAAACTAATATATTAAATAGAGATTTACAATGTACACATTTTATAGTCTTGAAGTGTTATGATATATTTAAATATTGATGATCTTACATAAGTTCTTCTAGTTCACACATTTCCATACATCATCATTACACATATTTTTTTCAATGAAAATACATGTAGAAAATTCTTTTGAATAATCCATGAAAACATTTATTAAAAACTATATATAATACTTTTCTAGTGAGATAAAGACATATCTTCATTTGTGTTGATATTTATATCTTAGAAATTAAGTAAATCTCCCAGAATTGACATATCTATGTTATTATTCTTTTTATCATAAAATTTTGTATAGGTTTTATCTTTTTCCCCTAAAAATATTAAATCATCAATATTAAAAATAAAAATTTGTGTACTTGTTATTTTTTCCATCACATGGATGTTGTTATCACCTTTTCTTTTATAAAAGTTAACTACTATAAGAAAATTCCTTATTTTGAATACCATCAATGAGGGGAATGTTTCCACCCATACACATATTTCAATAGTTTGGAAACTATCATTCCATATTTATGAAATCTAAAAACAATATGTTGGTCAATATAAACATCTTCATAAATTTATATATTAAATAAATTGACTTGAAATCCATATCATTGAAATTTTCATTTTTAATATATGAAAAAAAAATTTATTATAGTTTCTTGTCTTAAAATAGGAAAAACATTCCTTCAATGTCAACACCTTCCAACTATGAGTAAAATTTATAAAGAAGTCTTTTTTTTTCCTAAAATTTCCCAATGATAATTGTGCTTAAATATAAACATGCATTTTTCCCTTAAAAATTATTTTCTACCAGTAATGTAATAGGATCCCATGTTTCATTTTTTTTATATTTCATATTACTATAAATTCATATCATTTAATAATTCATTATACACAACATCCTTTAAAACTGTAACACCCCAATTTATTATGAATAATTATTTTTCATGAAATTAAGTTTGTTTTGGTGGATTTCATTTCATGCTACACTATGTTATGATTTACGTATATAAAACATAATGTTTATATTGAACTACGTGGAAAAAAATTATCTTTCAGAATATTCAACACTATATTTGTTTAATGTTACACATAAATCTGAGTTCCTCAGATAAGACCAAATTTTACAAAACTATCATATAAAAATTATATTATTATTATTATTATTGATTCCACCTATCCATGTGAATGGAATGTATAAATAGTATTAAGTAAATAATGAAAATATTATTTATATAATGATATCTTTTGTTAACAATTAATTATAATTAAGAATAAGAATTATTTCAGAATAAAGGATTTCCTTTTTAGAAAAACAATTTTTCTATGTACGAATATGTTTTTGCTCAAGGAATAAAAAAACACTTTTGATGTACGATTTAAATTATATATATATATATTTTATATTATATTATATTATATTAATAAACTATTTAACAATAATCTTATGTTTTTTATATACAATAGATGTGAATAAATCTTATTTTATGCAAAAAGTAATGTATTTTTCTAAAGGGTAATATTACCTAATTTTAATGGAACAACTATTTTAAATATTATTATTGACACATACATATGTTATATTTGATAAAATGAATTTAAATTATAAAATATAATTTCAAAATTAGTTTAGAATGAATTATTGGTATTTTTCAAGAAGGATTCATTTTTTTATGAATAGTGAAAAAACACTGAATATTAGTTCAAAACTACATTTTTTGTATATTAATATATATATATATATATGATTTTTTTTTAAAATTATAACTAGTTCAACTGTACATAAATATATTCAATTTAGGTCATTGGAATTAATTTCACATTAAAATTATATATAAAAACATTTCAAACTTTTAAACCTTTTTACATTAAAATAGTGTTATTTTGTCCCATCAATGGGATTAATTTTATATTCTGTCATGGAATTACGTAATTCATGTTTGTAAAAATGGATTTAATATTTGGAATCATAATAATTTATTATTTCAATTATGTTCAAAATATTTTCTACCAAAATTATTTTTTAAATAAATTAAGATTACTTACAACAATTATGGTAAAAACAAATTTACTTATTGGTTAAAATTTAAGATTATGTTGTAAAATGACCTAAAAAAATTTCCAAAATCTATTTAATGGATGTATTTTTACCATATAATCTATTTTTATGATGATATTTCATTATTTGTTTCATGACCTAAGCCAAGTCGGGGCTCGAGCGTTGACAAACCCAAGCCCGCCTCCATAGGCCAAGGTGTGGAGACATGCACAAAATGAATGTTAAAATCAAGGAGGCCTTTTTTTAAAATCCTATACACTTTCACACAACCATCTCAATGTAAAAGTTTAGAGGAAAATGAATATATAATGAAACAATAATATAAACATACCAAATATTCCTAAACCACTAAATAAAATGAAGTATAATATTTTTTACTCAAATGAAAAGGGGAAAATACATTCCCAAACAATAAATATGTCCTAACATTAAAAACTAGAAAATTGTTATTATATGAGAAATCACATCTTCAGTATCCCAAGAAACGACCACCGTTAGTGGTTTAAGCTCCCCGTATTCGTAAGATCCTATGAATTCACGATCGAACAATTCCTTATCTACAAAAGACACGACACATGTTTGGAGAATCCCAAAAAAGTGTGAGTATACACAAACCTAGTATAACACCATAAAAAGGTAAACATAGACTAGTAAGAGATTCAACTAATGATTAAAGAAATAAATTGAACATGGTACAATATGGAAGTACATCTCAACCCAAAAAGGGAGTTAATATGAACTCATCAAAAAATAAAGAGAACAACATGGTGAGAAGATGAACATCTTGTCAATTATTTTATAACTATAATAGGAATTGTGGACTCATCCAACCATGAATGTCACACCCCGACCGCGGATGTCTGTAATTGTTCTCCTTTCTTGGACCCGGTTTAAATTTTTCGGAGATTAATTGCATTGGCGGTTTCGCGCCGGTGCGCGGTCACCGCATCGTTAGCAGTGACCGTGCGTTCAGCCCGGGTGACAGTGTGTTCATCCGGTGTTTTAAATATTATAATTTTTTTTATGTTGGAATTTTATTATTAATACCTGTTTATTTGTGTTATTATTATTGTATATATATTTATATATGTTTATATATATATATATGTATAATAATGTATGTGTATATATATAGATCTATATATGTATAAATATATATATATGTGTAACATCTTTAAATTAACTAATTTATTATTTATTAGTATTATAAGTTTTATTATTATTATATTAGTTTTATTGTTACTAATATTATAAGTTTTATTATTGTTATTATAATTATTATTATTTTTATTTTTATCATATATAAATATATATATAAAACTACCCTAGCCAAACCCTAGACCCCTTTCCGCCGCCACCCTCTCCCCTCTCCCTCTCCCCCACTCTTCCCCCACCTTCCTGCGCGCGGCTCCCCTGCGCCAGACCTCTCGTCGCCACCCCGCCTCTCCCGACCGCCGCGGCCCTCCTCTGCTGTCCGACCTGCCGACCTCGCTCCCGCATTCATCCTCCGCCACAACAAGCCGAGCCCCTCCCTCCGTCGTGCCGCTCCGGCGCACACCGGCCTCCTCCTGCTGAGCCGCCGCACCTCTCGTCATCCCGACCTCCCCTTCCTCCAGCCGCCGTCCCGAACCCGCACCCCCATCCATCATCCGCGCGCCCCGCCCCGTTTCCCTCCTGGTTTGGCCGACCCGCACCCAGCCGACCGCCGCCCACCCTGCTCCCTGTCGCCTCTGCCCGCACCCGGCTCTCCCGGTTCCCCCGGCCTGCCAGCGCTCATCCCGGCGACCCCAGCCCGGCGCGCCCCCTGCTCCAGCGTCCGGCGGCCTGAACGCCGCCCTGCTCCGCCCCTGCTCCGGCCCGGTGCGCCGTCCTCCGCAACGGCTCACCGCCTCCGCCTCCCTGCTCCCGGCCTCCCCAGCCCTCTCCGCCGCTCGCCGTCCCGCCGCGCCAAGTCGCCGGCCACCGCTGTCCTCACCTCCCGTCCGGCGACCCTCCCCCTGCGCGCGAATCCCCCTGTTTCGGCTCCCCCTCCCTCTCCTTTGTGAGTGAAATTTTTATTTTGTTTTTATTTTGTTTTTTTCCTTTATGTGTTAATCTCTTTTATTGGCATTTTTTATACATATATATGACGTTTTAAAATATTTATCATGTTAATAATAATAATAATATTAATATATTATTATTAAGTTATTATTATTATCATTATATTATTATTATACTTATTAAATTGTTATTGTTACAAAAGTATGTTATCATTATTATTATATTATTATTATTAATATATTATCAAGGTTATTATTATTATTATTATTATTATTATTATTAAGTTATCATTTTGGTTATGTTATTGTCATTATTATGATTATGCTATTATTATTATTATATAATTATGTTATTATTATTATATTATTATTGTTATTAATATTATTATTGTAATCATTATTTTATTGGGTATGCTAACATTATTTTTATTATTATATTAATATTGTTATTACTATTATATTATTATAATTATGCTAAATTATTATCGTTATTATTATTATTATTATTTTGTTATTATTATTCTTATTACTATTATTAATATTGTTATTATTGTCATTATTAATCTTGTTATTATTATTATTATTATTTCATCACTATTGTTATTATTATTATTATTATAATTACAATTATTACAATTATTATCATTATTATTACTCTGGCTTTCACTTGTGCTTTGTTAGGGGTTTTCTTCATCAACTTATATTTGTTTTTGGTAGGTTTAGGATTTTAGGAACCGCGCAGGGCGTTTTCGAGAGAGCGCCATCGCTGCGCATTATTTCCGAGGTTCCGCCGTTTCCGTGCCTCAGTTTCGAGAGTGTTGGACTTTATCACGTGGCTTCGGACACACGTCGTGTCATCGCGCCTTGGTTCCAAGGTCGTTTTACCGCCACTCTTGGATCTTGAGGTAGGTCTCCCTTTGCACTCACCTTTAAATTTAGAATTTATTTATTCCTTGACTTTTTATTAAGTTTCAGCAAATTCAAAAGTATTATTAAGTAGTTATCTATAGTTTGGTGATCTGCTGATGATAAAAGTTGTTTTAATTCTAGCGTTTCATTAAAAGCGTTTTCTTGGATTTAATTGTGTGCATCCATGGTAGTGTTGCTAGATGGTTCTTCCTGAATAATGAAAGACATGTTGAATTGGGTTTTGAAATGTTCTTGGCATGTGTAAATTAGTAGATGTATTGTTTATGGAAAAGGGTGTTTTCTGAGAACCTTGATTAGAGAAAACGTCGTTTGACCCTTTGAAATTGTTTTTTTGAAACTTCATGTGTGGTTCTTGGTTGATGAAAGATGTTTTCCTTTGTTGTGTGAACAAAAGTTTGGATTTCATTTTAGAAATAGTATTCCTTAAAAGGGTGATTAAAGGCCCGTTTGGCTCTTGATAAAAGTGGGGTGCATTTTGATATTAGAAAATAACTCTACTCGTGAAACAATTGTGTTCCAGTGTGATATGCTGATTTGGGTTTCTTAAACAAAGTCCTAAGTGTGTTTTTGGTTTTCAATGTAATGGCGTGTGTAATATCCCTTTAGAAATGCTTTAATATGAAATGGTCAAAGTTTAAATGATATGACGGCCTGGTTGGCACTTTAATAAATGTGAAGTGATTATATATATATATATATATACGTACTTGTGAGGGCATTTCTACAGGGGGAATCCCCTTCGAGGGTTGTCGTGTAGCGATGTCCGTGTAAGGGGTTGGCAAGTGCGGTGAGATGAGTCACGCGTGCGAGGGTCTCCCACATACACAGTGTTACAAAAACCACTATGGGTTCCTGGGCATCTTGTAGATTATCGAGTGACGGTTTCTTGCTAACCCTGATTAGACGGGTTGGTACCCCCTGGAGTTGTGGACAAGCCAGGTGGGATGTGCCACTGGTTGGCTATTAGGGCGGCCAGTTGGTTATTGACTGTGGAGTACCATACCGGCAGGTAGTCTGAACCCGAGTACGTCCAGGGGTTTTCTAGGGATGTTCAGGATCACCCATGGTTATTGCTGATAAATTCTGGTTTATTTTTACTTGCACTTGGTTCTCCTTGCCTGTTTACCTTTACTTGCACTTGTTTTCCTTGCTTGTTTTCTTTCAGTCATATTTCACAGCCTATACTGTTAGACTTTGGGAAAAATGGTTTTCAAATGAAAATGCTTTATTCTCTTTGGGTTAGATTTGAAAATGTAACACTTTGCTTTTCAGAATGAGTTTAAAACTAATGAAATGGAACTAACTTTCGAAAAGAAATAAGGGAAATGTATGGTGTTTGATTTTCAAGTAAAGCTTTATGAAAAATTACTTTTATACATTATAGTTCAAACCTGGATTTTGTAGATTCTTTATTTGTTGGAAGTGCATTGGGATTTGTCGTGGGGATCACCTACTGAGTACTTTTGTGCTCACTCCTATCTTTTACCTTTTCAGTTGCAGGTTCCTTGTGTTCAGGTTCTCCTGCTTGAGTCGCTCAGTGTGGGAGCGACGTTGGTTGTAGTTGGGTGGTGACCCGCGAGGTCACATGGAGGTATGTCGTGGTGTAGTTGTTTATGCCTTCAGTGTTTGTCAGTTTGTTTAGTTTATATTCATTCTTTCGATCCTGTTTTTATTTTGGGATGAAATCGTTCCCAACGATTAAAATTTTAATGCCCGGCACTTGTTGCCATCCCGGGGGGATCGGGAACGCCCCTCGGGACTTGCCGCGGACCGGCTCGGGTGACCGGTTCAGGGTCGACCTGGGCTGGTTCGTGAAAAAATGGTATCAGAGGTGGTTTTTGTTATTTGGGTTGTCCGGTAGAAGGAGATTAGGACTGTCGGAACTCTAGGGGTAAGTACGGGAAGAGCGTCGCGAACTCTTGCTCGCACTGATCTTCGAGTTACCAGGGGTAGTTCGGGAATTGTTTTCTTGTCTTTTCTGGTTTGTCTTGGATTGAGAGATGATAATGGAGGCAAGCCGACGTTACATCGTAATTTCACATGGAGTAGTGACCCATGTGGAGTCCGAGTACGTGGTTTGAATCCTCCTAGTGGTCGACGCTGACTTCAGACATGGCCCACTACCATGTCGCCAGGTTGAGCGTGACTACTAGTCCCTCATTTCAGTGATTGATGCATGTTTGGTTGCTGCTTTCGTTTTGGTTTGTGTGAGTGCGTTGTTGGAAATGAAAAACGTTTTTGAAAAATTGGACCGGTTTCTTTTAAAGGACTATAAATATATGAAATGGGTTTTAAAACTCAAATCTCTTGATTTGGAAATCTGTTGTTTGATTGGAGTTGGTTAAGAATGGTTCGGGATGAAAACCCCAGGTCCTCTTTATGAACGTTTGCACATGTGTGAGAATGCATGAAACGTGCATGTTGGTGTGAGTATGAATGGAATGTGGATAAAGACATGTGCAACGGTTCATGAGATTACCTGGGTGTGTATTTGAAGTTAAAGGCTTGACTTTGTTTTCTAAATTGGTTTTAAATGAGAAACAATTTTGGAATGTTTTGGTTTGAAAGTGGATTGGTTTTTGGAAAGTGATCTTGAGAAAATGTGGTTTTGAAATCAAAAATGAAAAGAGAATTTTAAAGAGGAGATTTTATTTTGGGTTGTGTTGTATTTGTTTGGTCTTTGTGCTGACTGTTTTTGATAAAGGCGCTTTTATTGATGTTGCTTTGGTTTGATGTTGGTTTTGGCCTTGTGTTTTATATATCGCTCAGGAAATTCCACCCAGAAAGGTCTCTAAGGATTCTGATAGGTCATGCCCAGTTTTTGGTCCTCCTCAGACTTTGCCTATTCTCCATGGTGATCAGGGTCCGTTAGAGGCAGTAAAATGGCTCGAGGAAGTGGAACGTGTCTTTAGAATGTTGGGAACTCCCGATAATGTTAAGGTTCGTGCAATTATGAAGTTGTTCGAGGGTCCAGCTCTGGACCAGTGGAAGGTGGTTGGCCCACCATCGACGCAAGTTGAAATGACGTGGGATGTCTTTAGAATTGTTTTCATCCAATGGTTTGTACCTGAGGAAGTGAAGCTGGAGAAAAAGAGAGAGCTTGTGCATATTCAACAAGGTCAACGAACGGTGAAGGAATATGTTGACCATTTCAAGGAACTGATTCCCTTTTCTCCAGATGTAGCATCGCATGAGCTCATGAAGGTCTCTCTTTTCGCTGGGGGTCTTCGTCCGAAGATCAAGGAGCGAGTCCTCCCTTCTAAAGACCTTTGTTTCGAGAAGCTGGTAGAGGAAGCATTCTTGGCTGAGTTGGTTTCCGGTGTGCGGGTGGTTAGTACTTCAGCATCCACAGTAGTTCGTAAGAGTTCCTCCACTGGTGTGGAAAATATGCCAGAGATACCTGTTCCTAATGAGTTATCCCCTTTGGTCCCAGCTTCCAGTTCATCAGATCGTTCGATGGTATGCTTTCAGTATGGTCATTTCGGGCATTTAAAGCCATCTTGTCGCAACCCTCCGAAAACATGTCATCGATGCGGTTGTCTAGGTCATCTGGAGAAGTTTTGCAGGAAGCGTCGCTTGAAGAGGACGCTGTGATGGGAGAATGTCAGTACCTGACTGTGAGGCAGAAGATGCTTCAGCCATCAGAGCCCCAGCCACAAGTCTCGGGGTGAAGCTCGTGCACAGTCAGGAGTTCCCAGGGTTGTGAAGCCTTAGTCCAGGTTTGGTTTTTCGTATTGACGGTGGAACAATTAATATCTTTTTGTACTTGTTCGCCGCTGTTAAGGTTTTAGTATCATTGTAAGCATGTTGTTTTGATAGGAAGTGATGGTGGACTTGTTCTATGATAAATATAAGTGGACTTGTCGTGTGAATGTGATATTCTAAATCGTGTGTCCTTCTTAAAAGTGTGCTTGACTCTTGTGTGGGTTGACCTCGTTTTAGTTATGTTGTCGATGTGGTTATGCTTTGTGGAATTCGGTGGATCATGTCTCCAATTTGATGTTGGATAACTGTTTTTCTATGGGGTTTCCCTGGTGTTGAAGGATGTTGACTCTAGTCGAGGATTCAATGTCTCGACAGAGGTGTTGTTTTAATCGTGCTATAAGAGTTGGTTTGAATCGGTTGGGAGTTCTCGCGTCGACCCCCCTTTTTCCTAGGGTTGTCTATTTAGATGGTCAACTTTTCTGCACAAGTTGAGTTCTTGTGGTGGGGAGAACCCCTTCGTGTTATCCCCTCAATCTCGGACCCCAGTTTTCTCTTGAATCGGTCGGGTGTGACCTGTGCTAAGTAAGGTCATCCCCGAGATTCTCAGTTCTCTCTGGTTCCTTTAGTTCCGTTGGGGCTTGGACTTAAATCTTGATCGAATTTTGGCCTGGTGACTTTCTGGGGGCAGAAAGTGTCTGTGGTGGGGAGAATTGTCACACCCCGACCGCGGATGTCTGTAATTGTTCTCCTTTCTTGGACCCGGTTTAAATTTTTCAGAGATTAATTGCATTGGCGGTTTCGCGCCGGTGCGCGGTCACCGCATCGTTAGCAGTGACCGTGCGTTCAGCCCGGGTGACAGTGTGTTCATCCGGTGTTTTAAATATTATAATTTTTTTATGTTGGCATTTTATTATTAATACCTGTTTATTTGTGTTATTATTATTGTATATATATTTATATATGTTTTTATATATATATATATGTATAACAATGTATGTGTATATATATAGATCTATATATGTATAAATATATATATATGTGTAACATCTTTAAATTAACTAATTTATTATTTATTAGTATTATAAGTTTTATTATTATTATATAAGTTTTATTGTTACTAATATTATAAGTTTTATTATTGTTATTATAATTATAATTATTATTATTTTTATCATATATAAATATATATATAAAACTACCCTTGCCTAACCCTAGACCCCTTTCCGCCGCCACCCTCTCCCCTCTCCCTCTCCCCCTCTCTTCCCCCACCTTCCTGCGCGCGGCTCCCCTGCGCCAGACCTCTCGTCGCCGCCCCGCCTCTCCCGACCGTCGCGGCCCTCCTCTGCTGTCCGACCTGCCGACCTCGCTCCCGCATTCAGCCTCCGCCGCAATAAGCCGAGCCCCTCCCTCCGTCGTCCCGCTCCGGCGCACGCCGGCCTCCTCCTGCTGAGCCGCCGCACCTCTCGTCGTCCCGGCCTCCCCTTCCTCCAGCCGCCGTCCCGAACCCGCACCCCCATCCAGCATCCGCGCGCCCCGCCCCGTTTCACTCCTGGTTTGGCCGACCCGCACCCAGCCGACCGCCGCCCTCCCTGATCCCTGTCGCTGCTGCCCGCACCCGGCTCTCCCGGTTCCCCCGGCCTGCCAGCGCTCATCCCGGCGACCCCGGCCCGGCGCGCCCCCTGCTCCAGCGTCCGGCGGCCCGAACGCCGCCCTGCTCCGCCCCGGTGCACCGTCCTCCGCAACGGCCCACCGCCTCCGCCTCCCTACTCCCGGCCTCCCCAGCCCTCTCCACCGCTCGCCGTCCCGCCACGCCAAGTCGCCGAACACCGCTGTCCTCACCTCCCGTCCGGCGACCCTCCCCCTGCGCGCGAATCCCACTGTTCCGGCTCCCCCCTCCCACTCCTTTGTGAGTGAAATTTTTATTTTGTTTTTATTTTGTTTTTTTCCTTTATGTGTTAATCTCTTTTATTGGCGTTTTTTTATACATATATATGACGTTTTAAAATCTTTATCATGTTAATAATAATAATAATATTATTATATTATTATTAAGTTATTATTATTATCATTATATTATTATTATACTTATTAAATTGTTATTGTTACAAAAGTATGTTATTATTATTATTATATTATAATTATTAATATGTTATCAAGGTTATTATTATTATTATTATTATTATTAAGTTATCATTTTGGTTATGTTATTGTCATTATTATGATTCTACTATTATTATTATTATATTATTATGTTTTTATTATTATATTATTATTTTTATTAATATTATTATTGTTATCATTATTTTATTGGGTATGCTAACATTATTTTTATTATTATATTAATACTGTTATTACTATTATATTATTATAATTATGCTAAATTATTATCGTTATTATTATTATTATTTTGTTATTATTATTATTATTACTATTATTAATATTGTTATTATTGTCATTAGTAATCTTGTTATTATTATTATTATTATTATTATTTTATCACTATTGTTATTATTATTATTATTATAATTACAATTATTACAATTATTATCATTATTATTACTCTGGCTTTCACTTGTGCTTTTTTAGGGGTTTTCTTCATCAACTTATATTTGTTTTTGGTAGGTTTAGGATTTTAGGAACCGCGCAGGGCGTTTCCGAGAGAGCGCCATCGCTGCGCCTTGTTTCCGAGGTTCCGCCGTCTCCGTGCCTCAGTTTCAAGAGTGTTGGACTTTATCACGTGGCTTCGGACACACGTCGTGTCATCGCGCCTTGGTTCCAAGGTCGTTTTACCGCCACGCTTGGATATTGAGGTAGGTCTCCCTTTGCACTCGCCTTTAAATTTAGAATTTTTTTATTCCTTGACTTTTTATTAAGTTTCAGCAAATTCAAAAGTATTATTAAGTAGTTATCTATAGTTTGGTGATCTGCTGATGATAAAAGTTGTTTTAATTCTAGCGTTTCATTAAAAGCGTTTTCTTGGATTTAATTGTGTGCTTCCATGGTAGTGTTGCTAGATGGTTCTTCCTGAATAATGAAAGACATGTTGAATTGGGTTTTGAAATGTTTTTGGCGTATGTAAATTAGTAGATGTATTGTTTATGGAAAACGGTGTTTTCTGAGAACCTTGATTAGAGAAAACGTCGTGTGACCCTTTGAAATTGTTTTTTTGAAACTTCATGTGTGGTTCTTGGTTGATGAAAGATGTTTTCCTTTGTTGTGTGAACAAAAGTTTGGATTTCATTTGAGAAATAGTATTCCTTAAAAGGGTGATTAAAGGCCCGTTTGGCTCTTGATAAAAGTGGGGTGCGTTTTGATATTAGAAAATAACTCTACTCGTGAAACAATTGTGTTCCAGTGTGATATGCTGATTTGGGTTTCTTAAACAAAGTCCTAAGTGTGTTTTTGGTTTTCAATGTAATGGCGTGTTTAATATCCCTTTAGAAATGCTTTAATATGAAATGGTCAAAGTGTAAATGATATGACGGCCCGGTTGGCACTTTAATAAATGTGAAGTGATTATATATATATATATACGTACTTGTGAGGGAATTTCTACGGGGGGACTCCCCTTCGAGGGTTGTCTTGTAGCGATGTCCGTGTAAGGGGTTGGAAAGTGCGGTGAGATGAGTCACGCGTGCGAGGGTCTCCCACATACAGAGTGTTACAAAAACCACTATGGGTTCCTGGGCGTCTTGTAGATTATCGAGTGACAGTTGCTTGCTAACCCTGATTAGACAGGTTGGTACCCCCTCGAGTTGTGGACAAGCCAGGTGGGATGTGCCACTGGTTGGCTATTAGGGCAGCCAGTTGGTTATTGACTGTGGAGTACCATGCCGGCAGGTAGTCTGAACCCGAGTACGTCCAGGGGTTTTCTAGGGATGTTCAGGATCACCCATGGTTATTGCTGATAAATTCTGGTTTATTTTTACTTGCACTTGGTTCTCCATTCCTGTTTACCTTTACTTGCACTTGTTTTCCCTGCTTGTTTGCTTTCAGTCATATTTCACAGCCTATACTGTTAGACTTTAGGAAAAATGGTTTTCAAATGAAAATGCTTTATTCTCTTTGGGTTAGATTTGAAAATGTAACACTTTGCTTTTCAGAATGAGTTTAAAACTAATGAAATGGAACTAACTTTCGAAAAGAAATAAGGGAAATGTATGGTGTTTGATTTTCAAGTAAAGATTTATGAAAAATTACTTTTATACATTATAGTTCAAACCTGGATTTTGTAGATTCTTTATTTGCTGGCAGTGCATTGGGATTTGTCGTGGGGATCACCTACTGAGTACTTTTGTGCTCACGCCTATCTTTTACCTTTTCAGTTGCAGGTTCCTTGTGTTCAGGTTCTCCTGCTTGAGTCGCTCAGTGTGGGAGCGACGTTGGTTGTAGTTGGGTGGTGACCCGCGAGGTCACATGGAGGTATGTCGTGGTGTAGTTGTTTATTCCTTTAGTGTTTGTCAGTTTGTTTAGTTTATATTCATTCTTTCGATCCTGTTTTTATTTTGGGCTGAAATCGTTCCCAACGATTAAAATTTTAATGCCCGGCACTTGTTGCCATCCCGGGGGGATCGGGAACGCCCCTCGGGACTTGCCGCGGACCGGCTCGGGTGACCGGTTCAGGGTCGACCTGGGCTGGTTCGTGACAAAATGGTATCAGAGGCGGTTTTTGTTATTTGGGTTGTCCGGTAGAAGGAGATTAGGACTGTCGGAACTCTAGGGGTAAGTACGGGAAGAGCGTCGCGAACTCTTGCTCGCACTGATCTTCGAGTTACCAGGGGTAGTTCGGGAATTGTGTTCTTGTCTTTTCTGGTTTGTCTTGGATTGAGAGATGATAATGGAGGCAAGCCGATGTTACATCGTAATTTCACATGGATTAGTGACCCATGTGGAGTCCTAGTACGTGGTTTGAATCCTCCTAGTGGTCGACGCTGACTTCGGACATGGCCCACTACCATGTCGCCAGGTTGAGCGTGACTACTAGTCCCTCATTTCAGTGATTGATGCATGTTTGGTTGCTGCTTTCGTTTTGGTTTGTGTGAGTGCGTTGTTGGAAATGAAAAAGGTTTTTGAAAAATTGGACCGGTTTCTTTTAAAGGACTATAAATATATGAAATGGGTTTTAAAACTGAAATCTCTTGATTTGGAAATCTGTTGTTTGATTGGAGTTGGTTAAGAATGGTTCGGGATGAAAACCCCAGGTCCTCTTTATGAACGTTTGCACATGTGTGAGAATGCATGAAACGTGCATGTTGGTGTGAGTATGAATGGAATGTGGATAAAGACATGTGCAGCGGTTCATGAGATTACTTGGGTGTGTATTTGAAGTTAAAGGCTTGACTTTGTTTTCTAAATTGGTTTTAAATGAGAAACAGTTTTGGAATGTTTTGGTTTGAAAGTGGATTGGTTTTTGGAAAGTGATCTTGAGAAAGGGTGGTTTTGAAATCAAAAATGAAAAGAGAATTTTAAAGAGGATATTTTATTTTGGGTTGTGTTGTATTTGTTTGGTCTTTGTGCTGACTGTTTTTGATAAAGGCGCTTTTATTGATGTTTCTTCGGTTTGATGTTGGTTTTGGCATTGTGTTTTATATATCGCTCAGGAAATTCCACCCAGAAAGGTCTCTAAGGATTCTGATAGGTCATGCCCAGTTTTTGGTCCTCCTCAGACTTTGCCTATTCTCCATGGTGATCAGGGTCCGTTAGAGGCAGTAAAATGGCTCGAGGAAGTGGAACGTGTCTTTAGAATGTTGGGAAATCCCGATAATGTTAAGGTTCGTGCAATTATGAAGTTGTTCGAGGGTCCAGCTCTGGACCAGTGGAAGGTGGTTGCCCCACCATCGACGCAAGTTGAAATGACGTGGGATGTCTTTAGAATTGTTTTCATCCAATGGTTTGTACCTGAGGAAGTGAAGCTGGAGAAATAGAGAGAGCTTGTGCATATTCAACAAGGTCAACGAACGGTGAAGGAATATGTTGACCATTTCAAGGAACTGATTCCCTTTTCTCCAGATGTAGCATCGCATGAGCTCATGAAGGTCTCTCTTTTCGCTGGGGGTCTTCGTCCGAAGATCAAGGAGTGAGTCCTCCCTTCTAAAGACCTTTGTTCCGAGAAGCTGGTAGAGGAAGCATTCTTGGCTGAGTTGGTTTCCGGTGTGCGGGTGGTTAGTACTTCAGCATCCACAGTAGTTCATAAGAGTTCCTCCACTGGTGTGGAAAATATGCCAGAGATACCTGTTCCTAATGAGTTATCCCCTTTGGTCCCAGCTTCCAGTTCATCAGATCGTTCGATGGTATGCTTTCAGTGTGGTCGTTTCAGGCATTTAAAGCCATCTTGTCGCAACCCTCCGAAAACGTGTCATCGATGCGGTTGTCTAGGTCATCTGGAGAAGTTTTGCAGGAAGCGTCGCTTGAAGAGGACGCTGTGATGGGAGAATGTCAGTACCTGACTGTGAGGCAGAAGATGCTTCAGCCATCAGAGCCCCAGCCACAAGTCTCTGGGTGAAGCTCGCGCACAGTCAGGAGTTCCCAGGGTTGTGAAGCCTTAGTCCAGGTTAGGTTTTTCGTATTGACGGTGGAACAATTAATATCTTTTTGTACTTGTTCGCCGCTGTTAAGGTTTTAGTATCATTGTAAGCATGTTGTTTTGATAGGAAGTGATGGTGGACTTGTTCTATGATAAATATAAGTGGACTTGTCGTGTGAATGTGATATTCTAAATCGTGTGTCCTTCTTAAAAGTGTGCTTGACTCTTGTGTGGGTTGACCTCATTTTAGTTATGTTGTCGATGTGGTTATGATTTGTGGACTTCGGTGGATCATGTCTCCAATTTGATGTTGGATAACTGTTTTTCTATGGGGTTTCCCTGGTGTTGAAGGATGTTGACTCTAGTCGAGGATTCAATGTCTCGACAGAGGTGTTGTTTTAATCGTGCTATAAGAGTTGGTTTGAATCGGTTGGGAGTTCTCGCGTCGACCCCCTTTTTCCTAGGGTTGTCTATTTAGATGGTCAAATTTTCTGCACAAGTTGAGTTCTTGTGGTGGGGAGAACCCCTTCGTGTTATCCCCTCAATCTCGGACCCCAGTTTTCTCTTGAATCGGTCGGGTGTGACCTGTGCTGAGTAAGGTCATCCCCGAGATTCTCAGTTCTCTCTGGTTCCTTTAGTTCCGTTGGGGCTTGTACTTAAATCTTGATCGAATTTTGGCCTGGTGACTTTCTGGGGGCAGAAAGTGTCTGTGGTGGGGAGAATTGTCACACCCCGACCGCTGATGTCTGTAATTGTTCTCCTTTCTTGGACCCGATTTAAATTTTTCGGAGATTAATTGCATTGGCGGTTTCGCGCCGGTGCGCGGTCACCGCATCGTTAGCAGTGACCGTGCGTTCAGCCCGGGTGACAGTGTGTTCATCCGGTGTTTTAAATATTATAATTTTTTTATGTTGGCATTTTATTATTAATACCTGTTTATTTGTGTTATTATTATTGTATATATATTTATATATGTTTATATATATATATATATATATGTATAATAATGTATGTGTATATATATAGATCTATATATGTAAAAATATATATATATGTGTAACATCTTTAAATTAACTAATTTATTATTTATTAGTATTATAAGTTTTATTATTATTATATAAGTTTTATTGTTACTAATATTATAAGTTTTATTATTGTTATTATAATTATAATTATTATTATTTTTATCATATATAAATATATATATAAAACTACCCTATCCTAACCCTAGACCCCTTTCCGCCGCCACCCTCTCCCCCCACCTTCCGGCGCGCGGCTCCCCTGTGCCAGACCTCTCGTCGCCGCCCCGCCTCTCCCGACCGCCGCGGCCCTCTGCTGTCCGACCTGCCGACCTCGCTCCCGCATTCAGCCTCCGCCGCAATAAGCCGAGCCCCTCCCTCCGTCATCCCGCTCCGGCGCACGCCGGCCTCCTCCTGCTGAGCCGCCGCACCTCTCGTCGTCCCGGCCTCCCCTTCCTCCAGCCGCCGTCCCGAACCCGCACCCCCATCCAGCATCCGCGCGCCCCGCCCCGTTTCCCTCCTGGTTTGGCCGACCCGCACCCAGCCGACTGCCGCCCTCCCTGCTCCCTGTCGCCGCTGCCCGCACCCGGCTCTCCCGGTTCCCCCAGCCTGCCAGCGCTCATCCCGGCGACCCCGGCCCGACGCGCCCCCTGCTCCAGCGTCCGGCGGCCCGAACGCCGCCCTGCTCCGCCCCTGCTCCGCCCCGGTGCGCCGTCCTCCGCAACGGCTCACCGCCTCCGCCTCCCTACTCCCGGCCTCCCCAGCCCTCTCCACCGCTCGCCGTCCCGCCACGCCAAGTCGCCGGCCACCGCTGTCCTCACCTCCCGTCCGGCGACCCTCCCCCTGCGCGCGAATCCCCCTGTTCCGGCTCCCCCCTCCCACTCCTTTGTGAGTGAAATTTTTATTTTGTTTTTATTTTGTTTTTTCCTTTATGTGTTAATCTCTTTTATTGGCGTTTTTTTATACATATATATGACGTTTTAAAATCTTTATCATGTTAATAATAATAATAATATTATTATATTATTATTAAGTTATTATTATTATCATTATATTATTATTATACTTATTAAATTGTTATTGTTACAAAAGTATGTTATTATTATTATTATATTATTATTATTAATATATTATCAAGGTTATTATTATTATTATTATTATTATTAAGTTATCATTTTGGTTATGTTATTGTCATTATTATGATTCTGCTATTATTATTATTATATTATTATGTTATTATTATTATATTATTATTGTTATTAATATTATTATTGTTATCATTATTTTATTGGGTATGATAACATTATTTTTATTATTATATTAATACTTTTATTACTATTATATTATTATAATTATGCTAAATTATTATCGTTATTATTATTATTATTATTATTTTGTTATTATTATTATTATTACTATTATTAATATTGTTATTATTGTCATTATTAATCTTGTTATTATTATTATTATTATTATTTTATCACTATTGTTATTATTATTATAATTACAATTATTACAATTATTATCATTATTATTACTCTGGCTTTCACTTGTGCTTTTTTAGGGGTTTTCTTCATCAACTTATATTTGTTTTTGGTAGGTTTAGGATTTTAGGAACCGCGCAGGGCGTTTCCGAGAGAGCGCCATCGCTGCGCCTTGTTTCCGAGGTTCCGCCGTCTCCGTGCCTCAGTTTCAAGAGTGTTGGACTTTATCACGTGGCTTCAGACACACGTCGTGTCATCGCACCTTGGTTCCAAGGTCGTTTTACCGCCGCGCTTGGATCTTGAGGTAGGTCTCCCTTTGCACTCGCCTTTAAATTTAGAATTTTTTTATTCCTTGACTTTTTATTAAGTTTCAGCAAATTCAAAAGTATTATTAAGTAGTTATCTATAGTTTGGTGATCTGCTGATGATAAAAGTTGTTTTAATTCTAGCGTTTCATTAAAAGAGTTTTCTTGGATTTAATTGTGTGCTTCCATGGTAGTGTTGCTAGATGGTTCTTCCTGAATAATTAAAGACATGTTGAATTGGGTTTTGAAATGTTTTTGGCGTGTGTAAATTAGTAGATGTATTGTTTATGGAAAAGGGTGTTTTCTGAGAACCTTGATTAGAGAAAACGTCGTGTGACCCTTTGAAATGGTTTTTTTGAAACTTCATGTGTGGTTCTTGGTTGATGAAAGATGTTTTCCTTTGTCGTGTGAACAAAAGTTTGGATATCATTTGATAAATAGTATTCCTTAAAAGGGTGATTAAAGGCCCGTTTGGATCTTGATAAAAGTGGGGTGCGTTTTGATATTAGAAAATAACTCTACTCGTGAAACAATTGTGTTCCAGTGTGATATGCTGATTTGGGTTTCTTAAACAAAGTCCTAAGTGTGTTTTTGGTTTTGAATGTAATGGCGTGTGTAATATCCCTTTAGAAATGCTTTAATATGAAATGGTCAAAGTGTAAATGATATGACGGCCCGGTTGGCACTTTAATAAATGTGAAGTGATTATATATATATATATATATACGTACTTGTGAGGGCATTTCTACAGGGGGACTCCCCTTCGAGGGTTGTCGTGTAGCGATGTCCGTGTAAGGGGTTGGCAAGTGCGGTGAGATGAGTCACGCGTGCGAGGGTCTCCCACTTACACAGTGTTACAAAAACCACTATGGGTTCCTGGGCGTCTTGTAGATTATCGAGTGACGGTTTCTTGCTAACCCTGATTAGACGGGTTGGTACCCCCTGGAGTTGTGGACATGCCAGGTGGGATGTGCCACTGGTTGGCTATTAGGGCGGCCAGTTGGTTATTGATTGTGGAGTACCATGCCGGCAGGTAGTCTGAAACCGAGTACGTCCAGGGGTTTTCTAGGGATGTTCAGGATCACCCATGGTTATTGCTGATAAATTCTGGTTTATTTTTACTTGCACTTGGTTCTCCTTGCCTGTTTACCTTTACTTGCACTTGTTTTCCCTGCTTGTTTGCTTTCAGTCGTATTTCACAGCCTATACTGTTAGACTTTGGAAAAAATGGTTTTCAAATGAAAATGCTTTATTCTCTTTGGGTTAGATTTGAAAATGTAACACTTTGCTTTTCAGAATGAGTTTAAAACTAATTAAATGGAACTAACTTTCGAAAAGAAATAAGGGAAATGTCTGGTGTTTGATTTTCAAGTAAATATTTATGAAAAATTACTTTTATACATTGTAGTTCAAACTTGGATTATGTAGATTCTTTATTTGCTGGAAGTGCATTGGGATTTGTCGTGGGGCTCACCTACTGAGTACTTTTGTGCTCACGCCTATCTTTTACCTTTTCAGTTGTAGGTTCCTTGTGTTCAGGTTCTCCTGCTTGAGTCGCTCAGTGTGGGAGCAACGTTGGTTGTAGTTGGGTGGTGACCCACGAGGTCACATGGAGGTATGTCGTGGTGTAGTTGTTTATGCCTTTAGTGTTTGTCAGTTTGGTTAGTTTATATTCATTCTTTCGATCCTGTTTTTAGTTTGGGCTGAAATCGTTACTAACGATTAAAATTTTAATGCCCGACACTTGTTGCCATCCCGGGGGGATCGGGAACGCCCCTCGGGACTTTCCGCGGACCGGCTCGGGTGACCGGTTCAGGGTCGACCTGAGCTGGTTCGTGACAATGAAAATCTGAAAATAATAATTCATTTGTCATACCTTATGCATCTTCATCTCTCCTAGAAGGAGAGTAACTATGCCTAAGGAGTGGGTACTAAATAATGATATATATATATATATATATTTTACACCCCATGGTTTTGTAAAAAATAAATTGAAATGCATGAAACATTGTTTTAACTAGATAATTATAACTAACATTTAAACATAATTTTATTACTTTTAGGTTTTGAGTTTTGAAAAACGGTCATCTTCAATTGTGATCGGTATGTTATTTGGATTCTGATGAAATAAACTTGTTTTATAGAGAATAAAAAGACACCCTTCTGAATATTAATATGAATATTAATATTACCCTAATGAATATAAAATTGTATTATTATTTTATTTTCATAAGGCTTTAAGATAATGACATATTTGTAAATTTTTCCATGTGATATTAAAGAAGTTATAGAATTAAAATTGTTATGTTTTGAATTAAGTATGATTTTAATTAAAAATTAAATTAATAATATTTAGAAAATTATTTTCAAAAAATGGAGTTCATTTTTTTATTCTACATGTCGAAAAATGGTATGGGTAAATTTTTGGGATATTTCTGAAACAATAGATTTTTTGGTGAATTGAACAAATTTTGTTTTGAGTTTCAATGTGTTTAATGACGTAATTAATGATGTAATAATTATTTAATACATTATTCAGTAAAATAAAAATGAGGTGTCCCATGTGGCTAATACCATGGAAAAATACCACGGGAATGCCCATGGTTTTGCAAATACTACTAATGAGGTGTCCCTTGAAAATTATTAAAATATTCCCTCACTTTGGAAATAAATACCAAAACATTCCTTCATTAGATTAATTCCAAATTCATCATAAATGAAGATATGGTCTCCTTACCATCCATGTAGTACTCCCAAGGTTTCCTCAAGACCCTATTGTCCCAACCATCATGTTATAGGAGTTACTCTACAAGGTAAGAAAATTCTAATCTTCTTTCTTTTTTCTGTTCAAGTTCACTTTTATATTGTATTGAATTCAATAATCCATACAATGTTATTATATTCATATTATTCTTTCCCTATTCAATTTTATGATTCATTTCTGGATGTGTGACCCTTTTCCCCTCCCTTTTTAATGTTTTCTAAAACTATGCTTCGTAGCCGTCAGGCTGCCCAATTTTTGTAAGGGATTTCACAACTATTATTTTATTTTGAGTTCCATTATATTATTATCATTTCCTCACCTCAACATACCCAAGAAGTATTAATTCTCTATAAATAATCTATATTCCAGATTTTATAATGTTCATGGAAAATTTATCATCATTCGTTTTCTCATCTCCCACTAATTTAAGGAATAAAACCATTGTTTGTGATGTGTCGAATTACCGATACCATGGATAACGTGATTTCAATTTACATTAATTCATTAAAGTATTTTCAGGAAACCATTTATGTGGTTGAAACAGGATATAATATATGTACTATGACTCATCAATGGTACTGGAATTATTTTTTACACATTGTTTTAATTTATAAAAGAAAATGAGGTCGTTGTTATCAAAGAACCATTAACATGATCTAAACAAACATAATCAATGTTTTCACTTATGAATCATCCTCATATCAAACATAAAAATGATGAATTATATAATTAATTGTACTGAAAATATGTAAATACCTTTCCATTCCAATTATAGAGTTTCACTTCCTATCGATGAGAATATTCATCATGAACCAATCATTGAAATCTTGTAACAAAACACACCCAAAACAAGGCAAGGAAAAAAAATACTAACAATTAAAGAGTGAAATGATTTAATGAAATGATATATAATATAATATAAATATGATTATGTTTCTTTCATATATTAATAACACTCTTTTTACCATTATACAAGAGGATTAAACATGTTTTGCGTAAGACAGTCCCGAGGTAAGGGAATTCATAACCCAATTTCCAATCATTGGGATAACCATCTACTTATCCATTGTGAGGTATCAAGATTATTGGTGTGAGTAATTTTGGTTTATATTATGTTGTATTATTTGTATTTAAATTGTATACACATATCCATTACTTTATATTAATTCACACTCCAATTTTTTTGAGGGACATTCCTTTTAAAATAATTTTAAAAATTATCTTTAATAAATTTCAAATGAATTGTTTATATATATATATAGTGTTAGTGGTTTATCCAGATTTGAAGAAACATTATTAACGTGTTATGTTAAATAGAAATTATTTTTGTTGTGTTTAGCCAATTATAGGTCAATATATGTAGGGTATATGCAATTATAGCTTATGATATGTTGGGTTGTGCCCATTATACCACAAGATATGATGGGAGAGACCCATTATATAACTTGGATGCATTAGGTACTCCATGGATGTAAGTTTACCAAAAGGTTATTCAAGTGTAATTGTGAATGTACAATGATATGGTAAATATTTCCCAAGTAATCTAGGTGATGTTTTTATTCATATGAGTTTTAATGATTATGGGTTTTATTGGTTTTTATGTTATCACTTAACTGTTGATTTCTATATTTATATCCCTCACCAATTTTTATACTCATCTCATATTTTAAAAAAAATCACTAGATATATGGATTTTTAAGAGAAACAAGGTATTCATGATGTTTGATATAGGGTGTTGTCAATGAAATCATTCTTTATGTTTTAATTTTTTATAAAATGAAAAAATGGAAACTGTTTTTTTAGTATCCAATTGTATGATAGTGGTATGATATGTATGTAAGGTATCCTAATTATCTTGAATCTTAAACTCAAAAATAACGTCAATGTGAAATAATGTATATTCTTGACTAAAATTGAAGATTAAGTAACGTTTTAAGGCCATGTCTTTATAGTTGGTATCAAAAAATTATTTAGATATCTTTAGGTGTTGGGATGCTATTTAAAGATATCCATAACTAATTTTTACACTTTTGTAACTTGAAATTTTATAGAATTTAAGGATCACCATGTTTCCTCATATATGTCATGTTTTTAAAAAATGTTTTTCCACATAAGAACAAAGGAATATGAAGTTGGAAGGAACCACGAGGATGATGTCTGTCTGAATCTACAACCCAACATGGTGGGAATAAGAACCGAGAAGTTTGCGATAATAATGGCTAAATTTAATCATGTAATAAATGAGGGTGGTATCTATAATAGAGATGAAAATGATCTACCACAATGAAACATTTCTTTAGTGGATAATTTTATTAGGAAACATCCTCCATCATTCGGTGGAACCGCAAATCCAGTGATAGCTAAAAGATGGATCAATGCTCTAGAAAAGATATTTTTATCATGCGATGTTCAAAACGTAAAAAGGTAATACTAGCCATTTATCATTTGGATGTTGAAGCTGATCAAATATGTTCTCTAGTTAAGAATACAGGAGAAAGAGATGATCTAGACAGTTTGGAATGGGATGATTTTAAGAGTCTCTTTTTGGAAACTATTTTCCCCAAAATTTTTCGACTCAGAATGGAGAAACAATTTTTAGAACGGATGAAGAAAAATTTTGATTTTATGGAAGCATATAAAGACAATTTTACAAGATTGGCTAGGTATGTAATAGATTTTACATGGAATTTTGAAAGTAAAATTAATAGATTTTTCTCTAGTTTGAAATAATTTTTATGAAGATCCTTAGCCTCATAATAGATTAAAAGCTACGATAAGCATGATTGTTGTGCTAAAATAGTTGAGATGGAGTTTAAATAAACATATGTGCCTCGTGATGTCAAGAAACAAATCACTCTGGTTAGCATGAAATGGGGAAGAACACATCAAAAAGTATTGAGGTAAGAAAATGAATTTGTATTCTTGTGAAAAGTGTTGTAAAAGTAATCCTTGTGAATGTCTTGTAAATTCTGGGAAATGATAAATATGTGGAATGTTTGGAAAGAAGTTCCATGAGTGAAAATAAAATGGTTAGAAAATTAATGATAAGTTGACGGTGAGATGATTTAACTGTAAGGAATTGGGTCATTTTTCTAATGGTTTTCTGATTCTATTTACTCTAGTTGGGAATCAAAGAGATAGGAAACAGAATGTTTTAGAATTTTAAACCACATAAGATGATTTTGAGTCGTAAAATGTGTCGGTCTCAGGAACATTCTTTGTTATTATAGATTTATCAAATGTTCTATTAGATTCAGGGTATACACATTCAATTAATTCTGAGAAATTTTCAGATAAATTTGGAAATAAACATCATTAAATGAAACTATATCTCATGTTAAAAAAACCATGAGGAAATATTGTGGAAATAAGAAATTATAAGAATCTGTATATCATTTTCCGTGGAAAGAGATTACCTGCAAACCTTGTTTTTTTTCCTTTAGAAGAGTTCAATGTTATTCTTGGTATTGATTGACGTTTTTTTATCATGCTAAGATATATTGCAGAGAAAAAGATGTTTTTTTTATCATATTTTATTTTAGATTGTGTACAATAATGTACCTATTCTATTAATACCATATTAAGAAGCTATGAATCTAATAAAGTATAGAAATAAAAGTTATATTTCTCATATTTTTAATAATAAGGGAACTATCTAGATTATTGAGGTACCATTGGTAAATTAATACTTGGATATTTTTCTGAATATTTTTCCACTATTATTCCTAATCAAGAGGTTGAGTTTACTATTGAATTAGTGCCTATTGTTAATCCAATTTCTAAACCTTCTTATCGAATTGCTGAAAAGGATCTTGTGGAATTAAAAAATAAATTGAATGAATTATTAAATAAAGGCTTTATATGACCTAGCACTTCACCATGGGATGATCATGTATTGTTTATTAAGAAAAAATATGGTTCAAGAGACGTTGTATCAATTATATTTCCTTGAAAAACATTATTATTAAAAACAAGTATCATTTTCCTCATATCAATGATTTTTTGATCGGCTCCAGGGTGCGTAGTATTTTTCAATGGTTGACCTGTGGTTGGGGTACTATCAGTTGAATGTAATGGTTTAAGTCATCCTGAAGACAAAATTTTGTACTAGATATGTTCTTTATGAATTTGTAGTTATTATTTTTGAGATAACTAATGCACCTTTTGTCTTCATGGATCATATGAAAAGAATATTACATGAGTTCTTGGATATATTTTTGGTTGTATTTATTGATGAAATTCTGGTATATTGTATAAGTGAAGAGTAGCATGAAAAACAACTATGGGTTGTTTTGAACACCATAAGTGAAAATAAATTGTATGGAAAATTCAAAAATGTGTGATTTTTGGTTGCAACATTTTTTTGGGAACATTGTAAATAAGTATGGAATAACTATTGATCCTACCAAAAAAAGTGGTTGATGAATGGAAAATTCATATATATGTTACAAATATGTTTATTTTTCATGGATTATAAGGTTATTACCAAGGGTTGGTTAAATACATTTCATACTTATCTTTCCCACTAACTAAGTTAACATGAAGAAGGGGTAAAATTTTTTTGGATAGAAGAATGTGATGTTTGTTTTGAGGAACCGAATAAGAGATTGGTGAATACTAACATTTTGGCCTTTCCTTCCTAAAATGGTGAGTTTTTCATGTACAATGATGCTTCATTGAAGGGACTTGGTTGTGTTCTAATGCAGAATGATCATGTAATTGAATATGCTTCAAGATAACTAAAACCTCATGAGTTAAATTATCCCACAATGATTTTGAATTGGTAGCTATTGGTTTACTTTCAAAATTTGGAGGCACTATTTATATGGAGTCAAATGTCCAATATATACTGATCATTAAAGATTGTTGTATATATATTAACTAATAAGCAATTAAACATGATGTAGAGAAGATGGATTGAACTGATAAAGAACAATGGTTTCATGATAAATTATAATCCAGGAAAATCATATGATGTGTTGGATTCCTTGATATTAAAAAATCATTCATAATTAACATTGTACTTTTGGAACATGATCCCCTGATTAATGATTTTAATGAATTTTGAGTTTGAAGTTGTTGTTGCAGGGAATACATCTATTTTTCATCTGGTTTCAGTGTCATCATCATTAACAGACAGAATAAAGAGAGAACAAAAGAAAGACCATGAGCTAGTGAAAATGATAGAATTTTTTAAAATGGGAAAGCATCCAGAATTCAACCTTGATAAAGATTGTGTTTTATGATTTGAAAAAATGCTGTGTGTGCCTTGTGATTACCAGTTAAAGAAATATTTTGTGTGGGAAGCTCATAGTTATCCATTTTTAGTTCTTCAAAGAAGTACTATGATATACAGAGGCTTTTGAGAATATTACTTTGGAAATGAAATGAAAAAGGGATATTGACGAATTTACTGTGAAATATTTGACATGTCAACAGGTTAAAGAAGAGTGGAAGTTTTCGAAGGGGATGCTTCAGCCTTTTCCAGTTCCATAGTGGAAATGGGAGAATATATCCATGGACATCATGGTAGGACTACCTATGAATTATTGTGGTAATAATAAGATTTGGGTTATTATTGATCGACTCAAGAAATATGTACATTTTTTTCAATTCGAGATACAATGTCATTAGATCAGGTTTCTCGACTGTACCTCCAAGATATTGTCTGGTTTCATGGTGTTCCTCTTTCCATTACATCTGATCAGGATCTCAACTTCACTTCCTGCTTTTGGAAGGGTCATCTATTGTCGTTGGGCATAGAATTAAATTTTAGTATATCGTGTCATCATTTATCTGATCAGAAGATAAAATAAATGATTCAGAAATTAGATTATATTCTTCAAGCTTGTTCAATGGACTGTCAGGGATGTTGGGATCCTCATGTTTCTTTAGATGATTTTTCTTATAATAACAGTTTCTATTACATTTTACATATGGAAACTTTTGAGTAATTATATGGTATGCAATGTCGATAAACATCATTTTGGGATGATGTTGGGGAATGGATGTTGATTGGACTAGAATTAGCAGAGGATATGGATGAGAAATTAAAGAGGATCCAGCAGCACAAGAGGATAGCTCAGAGCAGGCAGAAAATTTATAAAGATAACAGAATAAAAAAAATCTCTTTCGAGGTATGTGACTGTGTTTTCCTTAAAATATCTCCTTGGAAAAGTGTGATGCGTTTTGGTAAGAAATGAAATTATTGTCTGTGATTCACCAGTACTTTTAAAATCCTAGAGAAAGTTGGACCAGTTGCAAACCGAGTAGCTTATCATCTGTGTTTTTCAATGGTATACAAGGTTTTTCATGTTCCGATGTTGCTAACATGTGTGAAAGATTCAACTCATGTCTTGCGCCTATAAGTAGTTCAGCTGGAAGAGAACATTTCCTATGAAGAGAAAACAGATCTAATTCATGATTGAAGGGAACTTGCATTGCGAAATAATGTAATCCACCAGTTAAAGGTTTTGGAGAGAAACCACATGGTTGAATAAGAAACATGGGAGTTTGAAAATGCTATGTGGGAAAGGTAACCTCACTTGTTTAATATGTAAATAAAAATGTGAGGATGCAATTTCTGGATGGTGGGGAGAATGTAACACCCCAAGGTTTAATAAAAAATAAATTAAAATGCATGAAACAATGTTTTATGTATATATTTTTAAATATCCTTTAAATATCAATTTACTACATCTATTTTTTTTTATTTTGAAAAATGTTAATGTACAATTGTGATCAGTATTTTATTTGGAGTCTGATGAAACCAACTTGTTTTTTGGTGAATAGTAACATACCCTTATAAATATTAATATAAAACTAATTATTAGTAAATTGAATTATTATTTTATTTTATTAAGGATTTAAGATAATGACATCCTGGTTAATTTTTCAATGTGATATAAAAGCAGTAATATTATTAAAAATGTTAATTTTTTAATTAAGTATGATTTTATTTAAAAATAAAATTAATAATATTTAGAAAATTACATTAAAAAATGGATTTCATTTTTGAATTCTATATGTAAAATATTGTTAAGGGTTAATTTTTGGGATTTTTCTAAACCAGTTGATTTTTTAGTGAATAGTAAAAATATAGTATTTAAGTTTAGGTGTGTTTAATGACATCATTAATGATGTAATAATTCTAGTCGACCTATGTATAGTAAAATAAGTAATGATGTGTCCAAAGTGGAATATACCATGAAAAAATACCATGGTCAAGCCCATGTTTTTTCAAATACCACTAATGTAGTGTCCCTTGAAAATTATAAAAATATTCCATCATTTTTGCTATATATAACATCCAATTCCTTCATTAACATCATTCCAAATTCCACATCAATGATGATCTAGACTTCTTACCTCCATAGTAGTCCTCTCAAGGTTTTCTCAAGCCCCCATGGTGTAACACCACTAGATTTCATAGTATGTGATCTCTTTAAAATAATTCAATTGCTAGCACTACCCACAACATCGAGTTCGAGCGCACGATTACTTGCCAAACTAGCAGTTCAAAAAACGGTTATGAATAGTATTAATTTAATTTTGAATTTTATTTACTCCATATAATTTTATCATCTGTATTATGTGTTTTGTAGACATATTATAAGCACAAATTCAATTTTTCAGAAAAAAAATCTATTTTTTAAAAAAAATGCAATTTTACCACCATTTAGTAGAAACCCAGTCTTAAAACCAATATTTGACACTTTTACATATTCAATTTGAAAAAATAAAATTCTTCTTTAGAATTAGAAAATCCAAATTTACATTGGATGAAATTATGGTATATTTATAATAATTTTTATGTTTTATGAATTGTAAGAAATGCTGTATTTTAATTTAAAACCGCCTTTTAATCTAATTTATTTATATGGTCAGATTATATTTTTAATTGGTTCTTGTAATGTACCGGATTTGGGTGCCACTCAATGGGTAACCCAAACCCAGTTGGTCACATGACCTCAAGTGCATTTCCCAAAATGCAAGAGGTTGCTAACTAGCAGTGAGGGACTAGATCTGATAGTGGGGAAACAATGCCCTCATTTGTCAAAGTGTAGTGTAGTGGAGAAAATACAAACATTCCAAAAGAAAAAGCAGAAATATTTACTAATATGAAATGGAAAAAATTCATATATATATATATATATATAATGATACAATATGTCCCTAAGTCCAAGAAAGCAACAAAAATAGGATACACCACAATCCAAAACAATACAGTACAAGATACCAGTACAACAAAGAAAAAAAAAGTGAAACAAGAACTTAGCAGCAATGCAGGCCTATGCTCTGTCCCATGCACTCCTAATCCAATACAACCATCAACTAAATGTATAGGTACTCTTCCCCTTATGAATACTTGCAACAATATAATCTGTTTGGGCCCAAGACATGACCCAAACAGGGTGTGTGAAATAAATCCTAGTAGGCAACCACACAAGGCCTATGCCCAACTCTTAGTGAAATGTGAAACTACAGTGTGTAGTAATGAAATGCAGTAACCTAGTAAGTGCTCAAAATTATATAATCCTACTAGTTCCATTACCATTTAATTATTATATATTAATTAAATTTAATTGAATTATAAGTTTTCGAGACTCAGCCTCAGTCGAAAATCTCTTATACAATGCCGCAAAAAACCCACAACAAACTATCAAACAAGTAGAAGGAAAAACAATACCAAGCATATGCTTTATCTTGGTAGGTATAACATAAGAAATCAATATAGTGAACAATATATGAACATAGTGTCATCAGATATAAGAACCGTTTCCCTCAGGCTAAACAGAATATTTCCCTCAGGCTAAAAAGAAACTTTCCCCTCAGGCCAAACAAACATGAAACCCTTAAGTGATTTCCGTCAGGCATGGAATATACAACCCTCAGGCATATGAAACGTTTCCCTTAGGCTAAAAAACCACTTTCCCTCAGGCTAAAAAAACACACGCCCTCAGGCCAATAGAACCTTTCCCTCGGGCTAATGAAACACTGCCATCAGGATAATAAAAATACTGCCCTCAGGATAAGTAAGTATCCCGGCCGAGCCCAACTCATAATCAAGAAATTTATATACATTTTCTCTCAAGAAAACTCAATGAATTCTATAATCAAGGAATACCCACAGGTATCCTATCCAAATTACTAAACAAGGGAAACGCACCCACGGGATGGCCCTGGATCAAAGAAGTGATCCCAAACAGCAGTTTATACATATTCATTAAATTACCTATTTAATTATAGGTATTTAAATAGTCATGTAATCATAAATATAACACCCTAAACATGGGCGCGTATCACAATGGTACACAAAAACAACTTAATAGTTGGAAATAAACACCAGACCACCTACCTCGATCTCTACTACTAAATATACGCGAACGACGACTCCTGAAACAACCATGAATGGCATATATCTGGGATAAACATTCACCCATAAAAAGTCAAATAACTTCCCCTCAAGAAAGAATTGGAAGGAAACACTCAAGAATAAATAAGAACTCACCCGCGTGGTTCAAACGAGATCATCGGTGAAGGAATTAGAGTCCCAGTGTGTGGTCAAGAGCTCATCCAAGATCCTTCCATCTCTCCCACAGCTCTTGGGTGTTCTATGCATCCTCTGCCGAAAGAGGAGGCTACTACCAATTTTAAATGAAAAAAATAACTACACGTCATGTACTCTCAAGTACATGGTGTGTACTTTCCATTTATAATTTTTCCTCTGGCGGCCAATTTCCACTACCTCAATGTTCATCTGTCGACATGATTACACGGCGTGTACTGTCATTACACTAGTGGCTACTCCCACCACCATACTATTCACCTGCCGGCTGATTACACGATGTGTATATACTAAGTACACAGCGTGTAGTCAGTTTTTACACCCTTCATCGCCAACAGGCCTACACGCACTGTATAATCATCCCACACGGGAAAAGTACAGGGCTTGTGGAAAAGCACCCAGCTTGTACCGACGAAATTTGTTATTTTTCATCATTTTCCTTATTTTCTCAAAAACACATATGGAAAAAGGGAAAAGAAGAAACTTGTACCTCAAGAATAAGAATCGGGTTCTTACAAACTTGCCCCCTTAAAGTAATTCATCCCCAAATTTCCCTTCCAAGGGTGGTGAATATAAAGATGAAACCAACTCTGGCCACTAAGAACATACGTCAGTCTTCTGCACCCAGGTTTTGTCCTGCTCTTGGCCATGCTTCTATAGCACCTGTACGAGCGGAACTGACCATACTTAAAGAACCTTTGTTCTCCTATCAAGTATAAGAATCCAATACTCCATAAAGGATGAATCATCCAAAAGCTCAACCTCCTCATGATGAAAGACATGATAGAGGTATGAGTGATAACAGTTCACCTAAGATACGTGGAAGACACCAAGCGTGGCTCGGTACCTCTGTGGTAATTGCAACCGATAGGCTACTGGACAGACTCTCTATAGAATCAAAAACTGGCCCACATACCTTAGTGAATGTTTACCCTATACCCTGATTTGCCTGTGTCCCAACCTCGTTGAAACAAACAAGAAAACCTGATCCCCAACCACAAATTCCAAGGATCGTCTACAACAATTAGCGTAAGATTTTTGATGAGACTCTGAGGTTTCCATCCGCTTCTGAATCAACTGGACCTACTCTGAAGTATCCTATACTAAACGTGGTCCCAGTAAAGCCGCCTCACCTGCATCCAACAAGCCCAAGGGTGATCGGTATGGCCTACCATATGAAGCCACATAAGTTTCCATCTCAATAGTTTCCTGAAAACTATTATTTTAGGAAAACTCAACCAGGGGTATGTGCTTCTCCCAAGAGCCCCCAATGTACAAGACTCATGCCTGTAGCATGTCCTCAAGCACCTATATCATACGCTCTAACTGGCCATCGGTCTAAGGGTGGTAAGCTGTGCTTAGAAAAACCTGTGTTCCTAGTGCCATATGAAAACTATGCCATAAACGAGACGTAAAATGGGTGTTCCTATCTAAAATGATAGAAAGGGAGACCCCATGAAGGTGTATAAACTCTCAGATATACAACTTCTCGAGCTCGTCAACAAAGAAGGTCTCCTTGATTAGCTAAAAGTGAGCTACCTTTGTATGTATGTCCACAACAACCCACACAACATCACTGCCTTGAGGTGACCTCATCAACATGGTCATGAAGTCCATCGCGACATCATCCCATTTACACTCTATAATGGGAAACTGTTGTAACAGTCTGGCTGGCCTCTGATGCGCCGCCTTCATCAGCTGAGTGATGGAACATCTCTTAACAAAACCAGCTGGCTCTCGTTTCATACCTGTCCACCAATATGGACGTCTCACGTCACGGTATATTTTAGTAAATCCAGGATGCACTGCCCAAGCTAAATCAAGAAACTCCAACATCAACTCTTCACGTATATTCCCTAGAATGCACACTCATCCATGGATACACAGAACATCATCATTTCCTATCATCCAACTGGGATGAGGGTCCTGACATGCCACCAACTCTCGTAGAACAAGGTCTTCTGAATCTGATAGTTGTATCATCCACTCTCTATCTAGGAGGGTAGAAGTCACAACTAAGAATGAAATATAGGCTCGCCCCTAACTATTGTACACCTCCAAATGAATCTCAGAGAACAAATCCATAATCCACCACTCAACAATGGCCTCTTACACTGCCTATAACTGAGTCCTCTTACTCAGTGCATCAGAAACTGCATTACCCTTACCAGATGTATAGGTAAGCTCAAAGTTGAAGGACTGAAGGTATTCAACCCACCTTCGCTGTATTAGATTCAATTCAAGTTGAGTAAAGATATATTTAAGACTTTTTTGGTTCGTAAACAGCACAAAATGTTCTCCCATGTGATAATGTATCCAACAACATAACACATGAAAAAATGCAGCCAACTCGAGATCATGCATCGGGTAATTCTTCTCATGTGGCCTCAACTGCAGTTACCCATACACAACTACTCGATCACCCAACATCAACACTACACCCAACCCAATACCTGATGCATCACAGTAAACTATATAGCACATTACTTGTCCTCGTAGTATCAGGACTGGTGTTGATGTCAACCTTCCCTTCAGCTCTTGAAAGGATTTCTCACAACCTTCTTACCAAACAAACTTAACAACCTTCTTAGTCAAACTCGTCAACGGCGATGCTAAGCAAGAGAATTCATGTATAAAATTCATGTAGTAACTAGATATTCCCAAGAAACATTGTATTTCACACACATTCTTAGGCTGCACCCAGGAAACTACTACTCTCACTTTCACTGGATCCACTGCAACTCCTACATCTGAGATGATACGACCCAGGAAGTCTATCTGGTCCTTCCAAAAGTGGCACTTTTAGAGCTTATCATATAACTTATTCTCACTCAGTGCACTCAAAAAGATCTCAAGATGTGTATCATGGTTGTGTAGAGTGTGATAATACACCAAGATATCGTCCACAA
Source organism: Viscum album (assembly GCA_963277665.1). NCBI lineage: Eukaryota > Viridiplantae > Streptophyta > Magnoliopsida > Santalales > Viscaceae > Viscum > Viscum album. Next base: position 1,116,400,841 of record OY728129.1, read on the forward strand.
AGTCTACCACAAAAGAATCCAGAAAATAGTGGAACACACAATTCATCATAGCCAAGAAAACTGCTAGTGTGTTTGTGAGTCCAAACGGCATGACCAAGTACTCGTATAGACCATATCTGCTCCAAAATGCTGTAAGCGGTATGTCCGATGGTATAATGTCTAACCGATGATATCCGGATCTGAATTCAATCTTCTAGAACACTCGTTCTTCTTGAAGTTTATCAAAAAAAATCATCAATCCTTGGAAAGGGATATCAGTTCTTGATCTTCAACTAGTTCAACTTCCGATAATCCACACAATGTCTAAGGGTACCATTCGCCTTCTTCGCAAACAGGACTGGAAAACCCCAAGGAGAAGTACTGGGTCTGATGAAACCCTTTTCCTGCAACTCATCCAAATACTTCTTGAGCTCCTGCAACTCTGGTGTAGCCATCCTATAAGGAGGAATGGACACTGGTGCTACTCTTGGCACTAGCTAAATAAAGAAATCCACCACTCTCTCTAGAGGTAGACCTGAACAGTCATTTGAGAATACATCACTAAAATCATTAACCACTGGAGAGTAATACTTATGAAAAGTTCCCTAGTAATCCAGATATAATCTCTCAATCTAGGTTGTCACCCCACCTCACCCACGATGCTTGGGTCCAGCTCATCTCGCCAGGACATCCCATTCACCCTTGTATAGAAACTCTCCACCCTCTGGTGACGTGAAACTCACCCTGCAACGATATCAATCCACAAAGGCTCGAAAGCTTACCAACCAATCCATCCTATGAATGATTTCATATCTCGTCATCTCTAGGACATAGAGGTCCCATAGAAAGTGACACCCACCAACCTATTGGGGGAACTCCCTACACTGATGCACACCATCAATTCTAATTCCCAATGGAGTGTCTAGAATCATAATATCATAAGTAGGGGAAATACAGAGCTCAAGTATCTCCACAATGGGCACATATATAAAGCTATGTGTAGCACCAATGTTAAAAAGTACTGAAGAAAAACAGAAGCAACAAGAATCGTACCTCTGACAGTGGAAGGTTTGGGATCCTGCTCATGTTGGGTATGTTTCACCACATATGCTTGCCTAGTGTCGTGGCCCTACGACACAACCTAGATACCCTGAGCTGACCCACCCTGTTGTTTCTGAGATCATGGTGTCTAGCTACCATGTCCACAACCACCACCTCAGGCTGAACATCCTGACATATTCCAATTACCCAACTGATAAGAAGCTGTTGACCCTACTCATGCTCATAGAGTCTGCATAGAATCCCTCTCACTAGGCACTGGTGGAAACACCCTGAAAAAACACTATAGTTGACCCATCATTCCACAAGATCAGCACTCCACTGGGTCACGGGGACACTGAGGTATCTTGTGCCCATGTTTACCGCACTAGTAACACATTATCAGGCCACCTGGATAATTCAACTTTCTAGTACTACCACCATGAGAGAAATACATCTGCATCTTCCTCTTATCGGTAGAAATAGTACCAGAAACTAGTGCCGATCTACCTTGGCATGCACTACTAGCTTCCCTCAGGTTCTGCTCAGTAATCAATGCCTAGTTCACAATATCATGCACTTTAGGCAACCTAAAAACATTCACCAGTGCTCATTTTTCATATCTAAGACCATCCTCAAGGCATTGAGGCCTCAATGTCTCATCACCCACATGAATAGGTTCAAAACAATGTAGCTCGGTGAAGCATGTAGAATAATCCATCACTAACATGGAGCCCTACTATAGAATCCTGAACTCTCGAGCTGGATCTTCTGTCAGCATATCTGAAAATAAAAAGTCATAAAAGACTACCTGAAAATCTTCCCATTCCATGTCTCGGTGATACTCAGTCTGGGTGGTAACATCCCACCATATCTTGGTGGAATCTCATAGAAAGTAAGTAGTGAGCTTGACCCTCCTCCCTGGAGGCATCTCTAGATGCTCGAAGACAGTCCACATAGAACCCAACCAAGTATTTTCATCATGTGGTCCACAATCCCTTAAAAATGTAGGTAGATGCTACTACTGAAATATACGTGTCAACTCTTCCATAGATGTTGTTGTCGGTGGTGCTCACTGAAAGATCTGTATGAACCGTAAAAAACCTTCACGGAACTACGCATATGCGCCTGCATCTGGTATAATGGATGGTGCCGCATCTGGCACTGCTAGTTGATCCATTGGTGGCCCGTGACCTAACGTCTCTAGAGTATATTCGTTTTCGATCTCTTGGTGAACAACTCAATTTCGACTCGGTGGTATGACTCTATAAGGTCAAAACACGCCTCAAATTTAGATCATCAGAGGCTAAGAACCGAAAGCGTAAGAAGGTAATAAGAAAAATAAAACATTTAAGTTGGAATAACAAGACAACACATCATGTATAATAACTACATGGCTTGTTCCCTCAGGATTTTCACATGGGCATGTACTATTGCAAGAACTGGTAATGTAATACCCCAAACACATGACGTGTTGTCCACACACATGATGTGTACATGAATGTTCTCCCCCTACCCGAGTTCTTCTACACGGCTTAGCCACACGATTCCCTTTTGAACGAGACAACACAGCGTGTATATGGTCTAAACGGAATGTACTGGACAAGCTTCACCAACCCATGTTGTCTATTACACGACTAAGTACACAGCTCACTCTACACGGTGTGTTCCATATAGACATGGCATGTGTGGCTTAGATTCCAACTGCTCATGTTGTTAGTGACACGAAAGACTACTCGGTTGACACTACACGACATGTTACACCGGAACACGGCATGTACACCACCCTGTTTCCCCATCCACATGGCCAATTCACCATGATCTTCCACCTATCAACATTACACGACATGTCCCTCAGGTATACGTCGTGTACTAGAAGAGCTTTGCCTACCAGTGTTGTTCGAGACACGACCAAATATATGGCTGACACTACATGGCATGTTCTAGATGGACACTATGTGTACTAGATAGGATAACAATGACCCTTGTTGTTAGTTACACGAACATATTCCTAGGTTACACTACACAACATGTTTGACATTGAAAAGGCATGTATAAATGAAGATTCCTCCGTCTGTGTTGTTAGTTACACAAGCAGACACGGGCGGACACAGGGTCAACACGACACACCGTGTACAACTGGTACGTGACATGTTCCCTTAGAGTTTTCCCAATATTTTTTTTTCAGCCTACACAACCTATTACAAGGTTAGGAAGTACATGACGTGTACTTAAGGTACACAGCGTGTACTTAAATGTTTTACATTTCTTCCCAAATAAAAGAGTTAATAGAATGTAATCATAATTACACGGCGTGTATTCTGTGTTTTTCTGGATAGTAAGCCTTGGAAACTACTCTGGTTCCCAGAAAACCACTGAACGAACAAAAAAGTTCCAAATTCTGATTCATTAGGGCCCATACTCCCCACAAACCAAATATTTTCATCTTATACATGTTATAACAAAGTAAAAAAGTCAATGATCCACTAAATTCCGGTTGATGAGGGCCCATAATACTCAAAAACCAATGTTTGGTGTTAATTCACAGAACCTTGCATAAAAATAACCTATCAAATAGCAGGTATTTATCAAGGCCACTATCAAAACAACATGCATTTTCTAGCACAAAATCTATCACAAAAAACATGCAATTTTAATGAACCTATATTGAAGAGAAACTATTCATGGAAGGTGATTCTAACATGTGCCTAAATGATGCATGAGATGGCATACCCTCATCTAATCGAGTTGAAACTAAATAAAACCCAGGTATAAAAATATAAACAACACTCCACAAGTGCGTCACCCAACGATGAAAATCAAATCATTTGTAATAATCATAAAATTAAAATTAAAATTTAATTCGAGGAAATCTGGAAATTACTTGTACATGGGGTAGCTAATCCCGGGCACAGTTATTACTGAATCCCTTAACAATCTATCTCTTTCAGTCATCAAAAAATTATAAAATGACTCAGAGAAAAGAAAAAAACTCGTCTGATACCACTTTGTAACGTCCCTGATCTGGGTGCCACTCAACGGGTGCCCCGAACCCGGTTGGTCACATGACCTCAAACACATTTCCCCAAACGCCAGAGGCTATCGACTAGCAGCGAGGGACTAGGTCTTATAGTGGGGAAACTATGTCCTCATTTTTCAAAGTGCACCACAGTGAAAAAAAACACACACAAAAAGCGGAAGCAGTAAACAATACTAAGATGAAATAGACAAAAGTAATATATATATATATATATATAATGTTTAAATATGTCCCTAAGTCCAAGATAGCAGCCCAAATAGGATACACTGCAATCTAAAATAATAAATTACATGATACAAGTATACCACAGAAAAAAAAAACAGTGCAGTAGGAACTCAGTGGAATTGCAAGCCTAAGCTTGGTCCCATGCTCTCCTACTCCTCTATAATAATCAAGTACCTGTATAGGGACTATTGCAGTTATCAACACCTACAACAATATAATCTATTTGGGCACAAGACATTACCTAAACATGGTGAGAGAATTAAATCCCAGTAGGCAACCACCAGAGGCCCATTCCCAACTGTCAGTGAAATGTGCAACAACAATGTGCAGTAATGAAATGCAGTAAGCTAGGAAGTACTCAAAAGAAGCTACTCCTTCCAGTTACATTACCATTTAATTATTATTTAGCAATTCAACATAATTTAATTATATGTTTTCAAGACTCATCCTCAGCCAATAATCTCATATACAGTGCCACAACAAAAACCACATTAGGCTATCTAAAAAATAAAAGGTAAAACAATACCAAGCCTTTAATTTATCTTGGCAGGTATAACAAAAAAAATCACTACAACAAACATTCAAAGTAAACAGTTTCCTAAGACATAAGAACTATTTCCCTCGACCAAAACCGAATCATTCCCTCAGGCTAAATAGAACCTTGCCCTCACGCCTTGCCCTCTGGAAAAACAGAAACGAAACCCTCGGGATATTTCCCTCAGGAATGGAATCTACAACCACAAAGCATATGAAATGTTTCCCTCAAGCTAAACAACCACTTTACCTCAGGTAAACTAACACTCGCCCTTGGGATAATAGAACATTTCCCCCAGGCTATTCAAACACTGCCCTTTAGGCAAAGAAAAACACTGCCCTCATGATAAGCAAGTAACTGGGCCAAGATCAACACATAAAAAATAAATTTATACACATTTTATCTCAAGAAAAATCAATGAATGCTATAATGACGACATACCCACAAGTATCCATGTAAAACACCTAAAAAAGGAAAACGCACCCACGGGGTGGCCCTAGATCAATGTAGCGATCCCAAAAAGCAGTTTATTCTTATTAATTAAATTACCTATGCATTTATAGGTATTTTATTAGTCAAGGAATCAGCCATATGACACCCCAAACATGGGCGCGTAGCACAATGATACACAAAAACAGGATGACAGTTGGAAATAAACACAACACCACCTAACTCGATGTCCACTGATTGATATATGCAAACAACGCCTCCTGAAACAACCAAGAATGATATAGATATGGGTTAAACGTTCACCCATAAAATATCAAATATCTTACCCTCATGAAAGAATTGGAAGGAAACACTCAATAATAGAGAAGGACTCACCCACGCAGTTCAAACGAGATTGTTAGCGAAGGAATCAAAGTCTTGATGTGCAGTCTGGAGCTCTTCCAAGTTCCGACCATCTCGCTAGCGGATATTGGTCATTCTTTGCTACCTCTATCGAAAGAGGAGGCTACTACATGTTTTATGCGAAAAAATATAACTACACTGTGTGTACTCTCAAGTACACATCATGTACTATCCATTTTTAACAGTTCCTCTGGCGGCCACTTTCCACCACCTCACTGTTCATCTGTCAATATGATTATATAGTGTGTATTTTTGAGTACACAGCATGTACTGTCGTTCTGCTTGTGGCTACTTCCATATCCTTACTGTTCACCTACCGACTGATCACATTGCGTGTATATACTAAGTACACGACATGTAGTCTATTTTTACACCCTTCATCGCCGACAGGCCTATGTTCCATGTATACTCATCCCACAGAGACAAGGTAAATGGTGTGTGCAAAAGTAAAATCCGTGTACCCACAAATTTTTTTATTTTTCCCCATTTTACTAATTTTCACAAAAAAACTTATGGAAAAGGGGAAAAGATGAAACATGTTCCTAAAGAATAAGAACTGGGTTCTTAAAGTTCTGAAGTGTAATTTGAATATATTTCTACAATTTAATCCAATTATGGTCATTGGAAGTAATTTTACAGTGAAATTAAATGTAAACAAGTGTCAATCTTTTGAAAGTTAATATTTCTTAAAAACACGCTTTGTAGTTTTAACAATGCGAATTAATTCCAAATTAATTAATCCACCTTCTATGTATTGAAATTGGTAAAATAGAAATCATTTTTTAATTCATAATATTAAATATATCTTATGCTGAATTTTTAGTATTTTTCTGAAAAATATCAATTTTTGATGAATAGGGAAACCACTAAGTAGTAGTAAAAATTTGACTTTTTCATTTAAATAAAAATATTCCACTTTTGTGAATTGAGTTTAGAAAATCAGACATAAATGGTTATTATTAGTAAGTAAAATGTGGTTCTATAAGATCAATATAGTTTTTTGTGAATAGTAACTTTTGACTTTTATTTACAGCGGTTAAAGGTAAATAAGGAAATTCAAGGTAAAGAAATATTATAATAATAATGAATTACCTCAACACATGTCCAAACCATACTAGATGAGTCATGGTTGACCATGGGCATCATTGAGTCCATTTTGAGACCCCACGGAGCCACTTATGAGTGAAAATGACACTTTATTTAAATTAACTTAAAGTAAAGGAAAAAATGACATAAACAAATATATTTTAGTAAATTAATTTATACATGGGGTTATCTAAGTTATATTTAAAATATAAATATTATTTGGAAATATTAAAATATTTCCTACGTAATTGAATTTTTATTATAATTTTTAGTCATTAAATAAGTAAAATTATTTACGACATAATAATGATGCAGTTTTTAACTCATTTATAAATGATGAAAATATATAAGATTATAAAAATAAAACATGTATCCAAAACCTGTCCAATTTTTATTTTATAGTTTTATTTCTAACATGAGTCATCTCACCATCAATATTAATGAGTTTTGGACCTTTAGAAATTGAAAATTATTATATAATAAAATAATATTTTCAATGTTTGATAAGAATTCCCTCCTCTCCTTATAAAAATCCATCACCTCTAACCTAGTTCTCACACATCTAAATCCACTTGGATCACCCAAACTCATCCAAAATAATCTCTAAATATATCTCCCTTCCACATAGAAGTCTTATTTTAGGCATAAGGAAATCAAGAAATCCTTTTCTTACAAACTAAAGGGAGTTACCCAATTTTAAGGTAACATATTCCATAATGTTCTCTTATTTTATTTTACTTCTCCAACTCCCTATAATAATTTCATTTTTTTATTATATAAAAATTCTAGAATGACCAATATACTAGTTTGTTTTTATCAGAAGTATTCGAGATACACTTACACACTCCTCCATCTAATGGGAAAAGAACATACTGTTTCTATGGACGTCGAACTACTGCCTCATGAAATGATGATTGTTCAATTATCTCCTACCGCCTATTAAGGTGGATATTAAGATTAAAATATATTTATATGTAATATATATTATATTTATATTGTTTCTATGCTTCTTTTTTTCATTTATTGAAAAAATTTACAGTTTTCATAATCGGTAAATGCGATAATTTCATTTGAGGATATGCGGGCTACAACCCCCTCAAAGTGATATGACTCATTTATTCAATATGTGGAATGTATAAATGATGGAATTAATAAAATTATATATGATATTACACTGGAATTATGATATACCTATGTATAATTATTTATTTATTCAATTAAAATACGAACTAGAAAAGAAACTAGTGTTCATGTGTACATACGGCTTACCGTCTCCATGAACAGTGCATTATATTTATTATCTAAAAATGTTATGTACTATTATAAATACATTTATATACTGGATATATAACATATATATGAAATATAAATCCTGAATATCATTCTGGAGAAAATGTACATTTTACCACATGGACAACATGTAATTATTATAATTTTACTTTGGACTCAAGTACCAAATATCAAGAAAACGACTGTTATTAAGTTAAATGAGTATGTAAGGGTTATAAAATTCTGATAAGTTATATAAAAAAATAATTAATTTGAAAAAGGTTCTGAATAAGTTATAAATTATCTTTAGTTTTTTATTTATGAGATTAAATAATGAACGGGTCAAGTCAGACCCAATGTAAGGGGTTTCTTAAATCACTTTTAATTCTGTGAGATTTCTATTGTTCGCCACTTATTTATTGCATGTGGTGTATTGTGTAATTCCATTTGATATATATTATCATGATTCTCTTTATATTTAGGGTATTAATTTATTAATTTGGTGTTTATTAACTTTTGGTCAGACGACTCGATTGATTTTAACATGGTAAGGGGATTTAATCTCACTTCTTATTCCCATGAGATTCATGATGTATTACCACTACTTCCTTTTGTATAGTTTATGTACTTCCCATGATTGAATTACTTGTGTAATATTCTTTGATTTATGGGTATTTACATCTTAATTTTATAATTCATATTTCATGGGGTGTACATTTCGTAAGTTACAAAATCGATATGGGAATTTCGAATTTCAGTTTCTACTCATTTTGTTTTACGCAGACTTCATTGATTAATTTACTCCAACATTATGTGTAAAATAACTATTTATTTACTTTTATAGTAATTTCCACTACCCATTATGTTGATATACTTCTGATACACGTAATCTCTCCATTTATAAATTTTTATGTTATCGATAGAAACTTGATAAATTTAATTTTTAATCAATTTCTATTCATTGAGTTAAACATCGAAGCCATTGGTGTATTTTTACAAGAATAAGTATGAATGTCCTATGGTTTATTTACACTGAATATCCAATCATATTGAGTGTATTTATATTTTTCACACATAAATATGTCATTGATTTATCCTTAACCTAAGGATGCAATCTTTATAAGATATTTCATCCCAATTTACATTCCATTGATACTTCTTTGTTTTTATGTGACAATTCACATTTATATGGTTTATATAATATAAATTGACATAGTATATCATGAATCCATTTATTCTCATGATATTATAATTTTTTTACCTCAATTATTTGTATTTAAGCATCTCTCATTTGGTATTGTACTGTAACAAAAATATCATTTTAAATGTTTTAAAGATCTATTATTCTAATTATTTCTCATTATGGTCCATGTTTTAAAAATGATTTTATGGATTTATTTATATGGACGTTAATGTTTAAAAATTTAAATTCCTTTTAAATGTTTCAATGTGGAATGGGACACTTTTATTCCAAAATCTATTTTAAACGACTTTTTGATAAATATTGTGACTTTTTATGGTTTTAACGAAAAATGGGGTTATTTATATCAAATAGTTTGGATGATTATATTCATTTATATCAATATCCTTCATTATTCTTGATTGAGGTTAATTTATTATAATACAATATTCCATATTTTATTGAATGAGTTATGTTGTTCTATGGATGTGATATTTTTTATACCATTCATGGTTTATGGATAATGTATTAACATTGCATATGCTAGTTCTAATACAAATATTTATGTTATGTTTCCACATTTTCATATGAGAAATGAATTGAACTTCGTAAGTGACTGGTGGAGCCCTCTATATCTCCTTGATGCATTGGTAGGTATCATGAGCCAAAATAGTGACTTGGCACAAGATGTTGACAAAATATTATTTGCAGTCTTGGTACTAGGCCTTGACTATGTGGTTATGATGTCCGACATTATGCATTCCATCATTATGAGATTAGATATTGATATTACTTGTGATTATTTGACTAGTAGAATATCCATGTGAAAATTCGAATGGAATTATCATTTCCATATTATGCTGAATTTTATATTTTAAAGGATTATGATTTAGTCTTATATATTTCATTAAATGTTTGTGCTTGTTTATGAATGTTTATGCTATATTGGTATCCTTACTGAGCTTCTGATCTCACCCCTTCCTATGTTTTATTTTTATGAGGATGTGAATATTTATACAATGACTGACCTGCAGGGATCATTTAAGGGATTTTAATTTTTCCAATGGAGACAATTTTGTGGTTGTTTTTCATTTTAAAATATAATGTAAAACTTATGAATGTATCTAGTACTTCCAAGGATACTAAACTAATCTCTCTTTTAGGACATGATTCCTTGTATCATGCCAATGGTATGTAATAATGGCATGGCTCCAGGATTCTAGGTTTGGGACATTATAGTTGTCATTATAGGAAGTTTAGTATAATACTTGGAAGCTAGATTTAGAGAAAATCTGATTAGAAAAAACTACCCTATGATAGACATTGAGGATTAGTATAGAAGAACATCCAAAATTTTTGGTAATGGAAATATTATCTGGGTTTTCCATTAAATACATCCCTTTCTGGATACGAACAAGTAGAGGCGATTCTGGCACATATGTACCTAGGAGTGAAAACACCGACAAGGAGTTTCATGCTTGACCTGGGGTATCTTGGTACACAACAATGGGTCTTTCTATACTCTTGGTTACGACACACCCATGAGTTATGGATAAGACAATTCACATTTTCATGTCAATCTGATTTGAAGGATTTTAATATAATATGATAATAAATATCCATTGTTAATCCAAAGGTGTTTTAGATTGAAAATAAGGTCTTATACTATTCTTTAATAATTTTATGACTCATACTATTCTTTCATGTGCTAGGAAATTACTGGATTCCAAGGAATTCATAGTAACAATGAAGATGATGTACATTGTGGGAATGGTGGTTGAAATGATAAAAGAAATGGAATGTTGATAGGTGTAAAATATATCATGTTCATGCCGAATCAGTTTTCCAAAAATATGATCAACAACATATATATTAACAAACTACTAAACTCAACAAAGAAGATAAAGGCGGTGAATGATAAGATCTCCAGTAGTGATGACCATGGAGAAATAAATGATCAATACCCATCATGCAAAAAATATAGAAGGAGACAACTAGGAAAATGTCTCAATGGAACAAAGAAATTCATTTTGTGTTGGAAAGAAGGACATAAATTAATGAATTGTTGAGGAAAAATGAATATTATTTTAGAAGAAAACAAAAATGATCCTACGATTCCAATTACAGTCATTTTTTGTAAATGTAAGGGACCTTTTCTTTACCGAGTCAATGCCATACTCTATAGGATAACCTCTAAGTCAAGCATGAACCTATGTGGAAATAAATTTATAGAGAAATGATTAAAAGTATGGGTTACATTGGAAGACTATTCTCTTGTATGTGTAACCATGCAGTTTGTTATGTGAAAATGATATTTGAGGAAGAATTATCCTTGATTTTGTGGATATAGTTATAAAGAACAATTTGGGGTTATATGATCGTTGAATTTGAGGCAATTACAGGATATTAAATTTTGGGATGAAAATGAGAGGTATGAGATTACATTTGTGGTTTAATTATTTTATAGTTATTTTTGATCAATTTATCTCATTTTTTGGAATATTATAAAATTATATAGTTTTTGGAAGAGGACAACACGCAAACCATGTGAAAACCCATCGCGTCGAAAAAAGTTGTGGGAATTGAACCCACAACCAAAGTGAGAATGGGATTTATCACCTACCACTGGACTACCTAGTTAGTACGACTAATTTATTTAGTTAAATGATTTTATAGATCAAGAATATATTGATTTTGGGAACTTATGATTTATCCTTAGTATAAAAAAATTAATTGGTGATTAAGTGATAAATGTTATTTTGGAAGATGTTTGTTCGTTTGGTAACACTATATGCATAAGGAAAACTTGAATACTATGGGATTTCATTTGATGAGTAATGGTGGATTTTAATTTTGGAAGAATGTATGTTTCTGTAGTAGATTTATATAAATTTTTCTTATTTATGGAAATGATTTTCCAAACATTGAGAATATGGTATTAGGTTAATTACATTTATGTATGTGACTTTAAGAGTAGTAGATATTATTTGGAGATAAATGATATGATTTATAATGGAAGACTGTGTGATCAAATCCTTCAGAATTTTGGGTTTCCAACATAGTATGGATTATGTTGAAACATTTTGAGGACATTTTGTTCTCTAAATGATCTTTGTTGAACATTGGGTATTGTTTGTTTAATTTTGGAGATTAAGAGTAGTTTTTCTTCTTATAAAGGATTATCCTTTTAGAGGATCATCTGATCTTGTACTAACTTATTTTGAAGTGGTTAATGTCTATAGACAATGTAAATATCTAGTTAATATTTTTTGGATTATATGACTCTCTATATGTTGATTCTGGCGCTTTAGGTGTGACCAAGTAATCTTGAATACTCATTGTTTGTAGAATAGATGTGTTTTTGGTAGAAATTTATTAAAGGATGAAACTCTACTTGTAAAGTAAGTATATTTCATTATCCTCTTAGTTACTCTCATAAATAAATTCCTCAAAATAATGACTAGAATAATAAAAAATATATTTCCCATTTACTTTTCCTACTCGGTTATCAAATACCTTTCATCCCATCACATGTTTATGGCTTTCATATCGTTAACTTTATCATAATAATTTTCTAAATCACTCTCCATCAGAACTTGATGGCATAATTTATCTTCCATATCCATGTTTTCCTACATGGAACCCTAGAAAGTGTTATTTTTGGTATCCTTTATACCTATCATTCTTTATTTTAAAATAGTGGCCTCATTAATCCATTTTTGATGTGGGATTTCAACTAAGATATTCTGAAATGTCAAAACCCCTGTTTTTAATCTCATGCATAAATTTTGAGGACACAATTTATTGAAGGATGAGAGAATGTAACACACCAACATTTCATAGTGCTATATCTCTTTAAAGTAATTCAATAGCTTGCTCCACCCACAACACCGAATTCGAGCGCACGACGACTTACCAAACTAGCCGTTCCGAAAATGGTTATGAATTGTATTAACTGTATTTTGAATTCTATATACTCCATATAATTTTAACTTTGGTATTATGTGTTTGTTATACATATAATAAAAACAAATTCATTTTTTTCAGATAACAATGTATTTTAAAAAAATCGCAATTTTACCATCATTTAATGGTGAAACCCTTTAATCCAATATTTGAATCTTTTAAATATTCAATTTTAAAAAATAAAATTCTTTTTTAGAATCATGACACCAAAATTTACTTTTATTGAAATTTTGGTATTTTTCTAAAAATGTTCATTTCTAATGAATAGTGAAAATATTGTAATTTAATTCAATACTTACTTTTAATATAAATTATTTATATGGTTAGATTATATTTTTAATTGATTTTAAGTGTAATTAGAATATATTTTTACCATTTAATATAATTTCGGTCATTGGAAATAATTTCACATTGAAATTATACATAAATAAGTGTCAATCTTTTGATAGTTAATATTTCGTAGAAACAAGATTTTTGTTTTGACAATAGAAATTAATTTTAAATTAATTAATCCAATATATATGTTTTGAATTTGGAAAAATTGGTATTTTTTTTGAATTTGGAATATAAAATATATCTTAAGCTGAATTTTTGGTGTTTTTCTGAAAAACGTCAATTTTGGATGAATAGTGAAACCACTAAGTTGTAGTAAAAAATTTGACTTTTTCATTTAAAATATATTTTACCCCATATGTGAATTGAATTTTGAAAATAATACATGCATGGTTGTTATTATAAAGTATAATTTGGTTCAATATGATGAAAATAATTTTCGGTGAATAGCAACTTTTGACTTTTTTTTACAGCGGTTAAAGGTGAATATGGAAATTCAAGGTAAATAGAATATTATAATAATACCAAATTATCATGAAAATTGTACTAACATTATTTTATGAGTCATGACAGACCATGGGCATCCTTGGGTCGATTTTGATACCCCATGCAGACACTTAGAAGTGATAATGACACCTTTTTATTTACTTCAAGTAAAGGCAAAAATGACAAAAAAAAATATTTTTTAGTAAATTAATTTTTACATGGGGGTATCTAAGTTATATTTTCGACTATAAATATTATTTGTAATGGTAAAATTATTTAATACATCATTTCATTTTTTAATAATTTTTAGATATCAAATAAATAAAATCATTTAGGAGACAATTATTATGCAGTTTTTTCCTCATTTATAGATGATTAAAATAAATAAGATTATAAAATTTAAAAAAAATATCCAAAACTTATCCAATTATTATTTTATGATTTTATTTCGAACACAAGTTGTCTTACATTCAACCATAATGAGTTTTGGACGCTTTGAAACCGAAAATCATTATATAATAAAATAATATTTTCAATGATTCCTAAAAAGCCCCTCCTCCCCCATATAAAATGCCCTCACCTCTAACCCATTACTCACACCACTCATGCCTTTTGGCTTGTCCAAACTATAACCAAATATTTCCTCAAGATCCCTCCCTTCCATCTAGAATAATTTCCTTAAGAATAAGGCCCTTCAAAAAATCCTTTTGTTTCAAACCATAGGGAGTTACCCAATTTTATGTTAACATATTCCCTAAAGTCCTATTCTTTTATTTTACCTCTCCAACCCCACTAAACTATTTTAATTACATTATTTTATAACATCCCCAGTATTCTCCATATCCTAGGTTGTTTTTATGAAAAGTATTCTATCTAAACTTACACACACCTCAATCTAATGGAAAAAGAACATATTGTTTCTATAGACGACGAACTGCTACCTCATGAAACGTTGATTGGTCAATTATGTCCTACAACCGCTTATGGTGGAAATTAATATAGAATTTTATTTATATGTGATATATATTATATTTATATTGTTTCTATGGTTATTTATTTTTCAATTATATCATATATTTATGGTTTCCATAATAGGTAAATGTGATAATTTCATTTGAGGAATTGCGGACTACCACCCCCTCAATGTGATATGACCCCTTTAGGCCATACATGGAACTTATAAAGGATTATGTTACTGAAATTATATATGAAAGTTTATAGGAATTATAATATACCTATCTATATTATGTATTCAATTAATTAAAATACAAACTATAAATGAAAATAGCATTCCTGAGTTTGTATGGATTACCGTCTCTATGAATGGTGCATTTCATTTATTATCTCCAAATGTTATGTACTATTATAAATACATACATATATACTGGATATATAAGATATATATGATATATAAATAATTAATATTATTCTGGAGATAATTTACTTTTGACTACATGGACAACATGTAATTATAAGAAGTTTACTTTTGACTCAAGTACCAAATTTCAACAAAACGACCATTATTAAGTTAAATGAGTACGTTATGTTTCTAACATGATAATATGTTATATAATAAAAATAATAATTTTTTTAAATTTCATAAAGAAAGTAAAAATTAAGTTTATTTTTTTATTTAGGATATTAAATAATGAACGGGTCTAGTCGGACACAAGGTAAGTGAGTTCTTATCTCACATTTAATTTCGTGAGATTTCTATTGTTTGCCACTTATTTATTGCATGTGGTGTATTTTGTACTAACATTTGATATATATTATCATTATTCTCTTTATATTCATGGTATTATGTGATTCATTGGGTGGTTATTAAATTTTAGTCATAAGAATCGATTGATTACAACGTGGTAATGGGATTTCTTCTCACTTCTTATTCTCTAGAGATTCATGCAGTATTGCCACTATTTCCATTTGTGTAGTGTATGTACAACCCATGATTTAATTAATTTTTTAATATAAATTAATTTATGGTTATTTACAAAATCATTTTTTAGCCTTTATTCAAGGGGTGCATGTTTCGTTAGTTACCAAATCGATAAAGGAATTACAAATTTCAATTTCCACTCACAAGGTTTTACACAAACTTCATTGAATATTTTACTCAAAGATTATGTCTAAAATAACTATTTATTTACTTATAATTGTAATTTCCACTCCCCTTTGTGTGGATATAATTCTGATACACATAATCACTCCATTAATTAATTCTCAATTCATCTATATGAACATGATAAATGTAATTTTAACTCAATTTCTATTCATGGATTTAAATATCCAAGTCAATGGTTTTGTTTTAACTAGATTATGTATGAAGGTCCTCTGATCGATTTACACTGAATATCCAACCATATTGAGTGTATTTATATTTTTCACACATAATTATGTCATTGATTTATCAGTAACCTAATGATGTGGTCTTTATATGGCATTTCATATTAATTTACATTCCATTGAGACTTCTTTGTAGTAATGAATCACTTAACATTTATATGGTTTATATAAAATAATTTTACATATTATATCATGAATACATTTATTCTCATGATATTTTAATGTTTTTATTATCTCAATTCCTTTTATTCAAGTAGGTATCATTTGGTTAGGAACTATAACTAAAATATAATATTAAATGTTTTAAAGATTTATTCTTCTAAATCATTATCATTAAGGTCTATAAATTAAAATTGGTTTTAAGGAATTATTTATATGGACCATAATGTTTTTAAATTATAATTCCTTTTAAAACTTTCAATGTTTTATTAAAAACATTGATTCAAAAATCTATTTTAAACGACTTCTTGATAAATAGTGAGACTTTTAAATGTTTTCATGGAAAAGGGGGATATTTCTCTCAAATAGTTTTGATGATTATTTTCATCTATGTCAATATCCTTCATTATTCTCAATTGAGATTAATTTATTATAATACAATATTTTATGTTGTATTGTATGATTTATTTTGAATGTGGATGTCCTATTTTTTATACCATTAATGGTTTATGAATAAAGTAATAAAACTTTGTATGCTTGTTTTGATATGAATGTTTATGTTATTTTTCAACCATTTAATATAAATAATGCATTGGACTTACTATGTGGTGGGTGGAGCCTGTTATAGATCCTCGATGTATCATTAGGTCTCATGAGACAAACTAGTGTCTTGGAACAAGGTGTTGATAAAATCTAATTTGTAGTCTTGGCGCGAGGCCTTGACTATGTGGTTTTGATGTCCAGTATTTTCCATTACATCATTATGTGATTATATTTTTATATTACATATGATTATTCTACTAGTAGAATATACATGTGAAAAATTAAAATGAATTATCTGATTCATCTTTGTTATATTATGATGATTTTTTTGAATTAAATGGTCATGTTTTAGTCTTATACATTGCCATAAATGTTTATGCCAATTTATGAATGTTTCTTCTATATTTTTATCTTTACTGTGAATCTAAGGTCACCCATTAATATGTTTTATTTTTCCAAGGATGCGAAGAAATATTCTATAACTGACCTTCATGGATAGTCTAAGGGATATGAATTTGGCCAATGGAGACAATGTTGTTGTTGTTTTTCATTTTATAGTGTAATGTAAAACTTATGAATATATCTAGTACCTCCCATGCTTCTAAAATGATCTGTCTTTCGGTACATGATTCCTAGTATCATGCCAATGTTGTTTAAAAATGCACCAGCTCTAGGTTTCTAGGGTCGGGGTGTTACACAATGTCCCATCCTTCCATTTCTTGGAGATACTCTAGAGTGTAAGAAAATTCTCATGTTCTTTATTTATCCATTCTGGTTATCATTTATATGGTATAAAAATCATGAATCCATATCATGTTCTTATCTTCATCTTATTATTGATATATACATGTTATATGATTTATTTCTATATGGGTGACCCTTTTTCCCTCTCTTTTTAATGTTTTCTATAACTAGGTTGTATAGCCGTTTGGCTGCCGATTATTTCTTAGTGATTTCACAACTATTCTTTTATATTGAGTTCCTTTATTTTCTTATTCTTTTCTCAAATCCCCTTACCCAAGAGGCATTAAAGATCCATAAATAATTTTTATTCCATATATTCTCATTTTAATGGAAAATTCATCATCATTCTTCTTCTCCTATATCACTTATTCAATGAATAACAACATTGTACTTGATGTGTCGAATTACCTACATCATGGATGATGTGATTTCAATTTACATTATTTATATCATGTCTGGTCATGAACCCATTTTATGGTTGAAAAATGCTATAATATATGTATTATGTTTCATCCATGGTTCTATAATTATTTTTTACACATGGATTTAATTTATAAAACAAAATGATGTTTTTATTATAAAAGAACCATTAAAATGATATAAACGAACATCATCAATGTTTTAACTTATGAATCATCCTCATATAAAACATCAAAATGATAAATGGTAAAATTTATGGCACTAGAAATATGTAAATTCAATTCCATTCCAATTCTGGATTCACACTTCCAATCGACAAGAATATCCATCATGAACCAATCATGGAAATCATGTAAAGAAACGCACAAAAAACAATGCAAGGAACAAAATACTATCAATTAAAGGGTGAAATGATGTAATGAAATGATCATTTATGATATTATAAAGAGGGATATATTTCTGTAAAATATTTATAACACTCTTTTGACAATTATACATGAGGATTAAACATGTTTGATGTAAGAAAAATATGAGGTAAGGGAATTCTAAACCAAATTTCTAACCGTTGAGTTAACCTTATACTTATAAATTATGTAGTATTAAGATTGTTGGTTTGATGAATTATTGTTAATATTATATTATGTTATTTTTATTTACATTGTATACACATATCCGTTTCATTATATTAATTCACACTCCAATTATATTTTTAATGGACTTTCCTTTTAAAATCATTTTAAACGGTCACCTTAAAAAATTTCAAAAGTATTATTTTTATATAAATGGAGTGAGTGGTTTCTCCTTATTTCAAGATACTTTATTACCATGATATGATCCTTGGACATTTTTATGTTGGTTTGAGCCCATTATAGATCATGATATGTTGGGTTGATCCCATTACATCTCAATATATGTTTAGTTGATCCCATTATTGCACAAGATATGACGGGTGACCCCCATTATATCTCAACAATGCATTGGGTACTCTAGAGATGGATGATGACCAAAAGGTTATTCCATGTGTAAGGGTGAATATAAGGGTGATATGGTAAATTTGTACCAAGGAAACTACATGATTGTTTTTCTGCATATGAGCTTTTATGATTATGGGTTTTTTTGGATTTTATGTTATCACTTGAATAATGCTTTATATATTTATACCCCTTACTGAGTTTTATAGTCATACCATGTTTTTAAAATGATTTTCATGTGATTTATGTATTTTTAAAAGAAATAATAGATTCATGATGTTTGTTATAGAATTTTTCCAATGAAATCATGCTTTATATATTAATGCATTATATTATTAAAAAATAGAAACTATTTTTTTGTAGTATCATCTTGTATGATTGTGGAATGTTACGTATGTATGGTATCCTAATTATCTAGAAATCTAAACTCAAAAATATCCTCAATGTGTAATAATGTATATTCTAGACTATAATTCAAGATTATGTAACATTTTAAGGCCAAGTCCTTATATATCTGCTCAGTCAAAGAAACCCAAATAAGAGAGTAATTTGACCTCCATCTCAATGCTTTTCCCATGAATATGATTATTCAAAAGTTCTAATGTAAATTCCATCTATGATGTTCAACACCTCATGCATCTTCCTAGGAAAACAAGTCAAAGGAAATCAGTCACCACACAATGATATTATCCGATTTGGGGGAAACTGACTCGCCCAATTTTTTTTTAATTTGTGACGAGTGGACATGTATTTGTGGGGAACATGTCCCTCATTATATTGAGTCCCAAGGTTATTCAAACCCCACCTCATCACTATGATGCACAAATGAGGTGTCACCAGTTTTATGATAGGATCTTGTGCCTTTGTATGATAGGAGTTTCTTACTCTATTAGTCATCAAGGAATGCCACAACCACGCCCTACAAGATGGTATCGCTCATAAATGTCAATAGGGAATTCCACGACAGAATCCTACTTGAGGGTATCCTCAGTGAGTTATCAAGGAAATGCAGGAGCACAACATGATTGGAGGGTTACTCCTAGAAGAGGTTATCTAGGAACTCCACTTCCCTGCCCTGCTAGAGGGTAATCCCGGAACATTGAGTAAACCCACTACCCTATCTTATTGGAGGGTAAATTGAAATGATTATTAGGGAACACCAATACCAAGTCCTACTAAAGGATATGCCCATAACTACTATCAGGGAATACCACTTCCCAATCCAAATAGTGGTTAGCCAGAAATTTTAATCATAGAACACCACTGCCTAGCTTAGCTGGAGGGTATGCCCCGAACTTCAATTAGGGAACACCACTACCCTTCCAAGCTAATGGGTAAGCCCATATCCACAATTGTGATTTTTTATGATTACATTTATCATCAGTTGTTATCACAGTTCATTATAATCCCGAGACATTTTTCAACATATCTCAAAATCCAGTTCTGAGGGTATCATCACGTTTTAAATGAAAAACAATATGGACATTCTACTCGTGGGAAAATATATGAGTTCAAACAAAGAATATATATAACATCGAATTTTCCTAAAAAATACATACATTGCATGTCGAGGAACCACATGTTGGGTGGTCCAACTCTTCTCTCAGGTCATGTCATTGCCAACATAGGGCTTTCTGGCTATGTAGTACTATATGAAATCTAGGGGTACTACAAAACGTGTCTCAGCCAAAAGTCTGATGAACGCATGAGGCTCATCACCATTCTAAAGAGTAAAATATGTTATTTCACTAATATAACCATTTAATTGGACCAATATTTCCAAATTGATCACACTATGTGATGTTCAAGGAAAAATTCAAGATATTGACTAATTACATGCCTTTATAGAACAACTAGTGGAAAATGCGCATTTCCCCACATCATGCTCAAACGAGGAATAGTACTCCTGAACAACATGTCCAAATTAAATATATGAAATTGGTCATAAAACTTCTACATTAATTTTAGGGTTATATCATCACATACGATTATTCATTCTAACACTGTGTGATGGAGAAATGTTGGATACCATATCCCATAATAATATTATTTTATTATTACTGGTTGTTTCGTTGACCTTATAAGGGGTAAAAATAAAAGTTATCCAATATCTAACATCAAATGACCATCCCATTTTCAAGGTCTCACTATCATAAACGGTTCATCAATTGAATGTTGAATGGAGAAGTTTTAGACACAATGATGTTTTAATAAGAGGATAATAATATAAATTGTAATTTTATTATTGTAATATTATTAAAAAAACATGGATGAGGTGCATGGAATCATCCATCAATGCTCAAAATTACCTCCTTAGATGTTTACGAATGCGGCCACCTTCACTCTCACCATGTGGTATTCATTCCACTTAATATTCTTTATAACAACAATGATAATATTATTATTATATTAATAAATTAATATTATGGAAATTGAGGTGATGATCACTGCCCCATTCTCCTAGTATAGTCGTCACACCACATTTACTTTATTAATTCCCTCATTTTAAATCAAATCCATTCAAATCAAATTGGTTTGTCATCATTAAATTAGAAACATTTAATGTAATTATCTACTCTTTTTATAAAAAAATCATTATTACTATTTAATATAATAATAATAAGAAATTCCCTACTAATTTTTATCAAATAGAAGAAATAATTTTTATTAATAAGAATAATTATTAACACACATCACATTGACCACATCCGAGCACCACATTATGGATTTGAGACTTACCATCATCACATCTAGGCTGACCATCCACTGCCATGACACTCAGTGCAAGACCACTGGGTGAAATTAACCCCATCACACCACATGTTGTCATCGCGTGCCGATTGGGAAAAAAGAGGGCTACCTACCCGATGTTAAACAACCTCTGATCGCAAACACACACTCGCAGTACCGATTTGATCCATTCACCAAACACCATACCGCTTGTTTATCATTTCGTCCCCATATCACCAATTCATGTGCGGTTTGTTCCACCACAACGAATTCAGGGGTTTGATCATGCTTGAACCATCCCCGGTGATATCGAATCGTGACCATGTTGTCTAACAATGAAAAATGAAAATAATGGTGGGGGGAAAGACAATAATAAATATGTTTTAAACATCCCATAGGGCGCATTATTTTATTATGATCAAGAATGGGGAACCACATATTGATGAAAAAAATTAGAAAATAATTCAAAATCAAAGCATGGTCACATGGAATGGTTGTTAAAATTAACATAGATCAATGAGACAGAATTTATCATGTTTAATATCTTGATTATAAGGTCCAAAAAACCACGTATAACAATTCCTACCATCATTATGGATTGATCTTTAGTGAAGAACTCATCCTCTTGTGATGGGGATGATTTGATATGTCTGACTCATGTTGATTCACCTCGATCCGATCACCAGTCATCATCCTATCTCAATCTACCAATGGAGTAGGGGTGGAATATCTACTCAACAATCCAGGGTTATGTAGCTGACCCTATAAATATTCCATAGTAGCTTATTTATATTTGAAAATGGTTTAGGTTATTTAATTTAAAATAGATAAATAAATTATTTATTTTAACTAAATTGAACTGCCAACAACACCTTCATCAGAGAATCACATGCCATCCAACATTAGGTTGTGCCTGGGAAAAAACTGCATTACAAACTCAAGGATAGTATTGAATTTCCAACCTGATCTGCCATTCATGATTAATTTGGATTAGCATTAAAAATAAAATAATTTTATTTAAATATTTTATTTACAGTTATGTCCTTAATTACTTTTCTTATAGGTCACCAGTGATGAAAAAAGTTATGTCACACCTATAGTAAATGAAACATTCTTTACACATCCATAATCTTTTATTTTTGATCCATTATTATTTTTAAGATATATTCCATGATTTCTGAAAAACAATTCACACATAATAAGTATATATTTATAGTTTCTATAAAATTTATTTCAGGCACACTGGGCCTCATAGTCACACGTTGTCTTAGCTACGGGTTCCTAAAATATTCTTAGAAATATTTCAGATTCCTACTGGAAAAAACTAGGACCTGAACATTATTATCTTCTACAAATCATTTCATCATAAATAAGTTCAATCCAAGAAAAAAGGTAGAGATTCTAAGCCTACCACTGGATCTCATGCTCCCATTTTCTCTCATGGATGTACAACCAAAATAGAAGTGAAAAAATCCCACCTCACCTCCTCTCATAACATGACCAGGACCACCATCCACCCTTGGAAATAGATTATGTGATTCCCTTCGTCAAAAAATCCATCTGGTGAATCACCTAAGAAAAACTAGCCATGGAAGATCTCAAGGTTGATATCCTAAAGTTCTCCCTTCATAACCCGCTGAGGAATCAGAGAGGAAACAAACCTCGTCTAGAGAAAAAAATAGTAGCATACTACTCGACCAGGGTGAACTGTAGGGAAAAAAGATACTCCAAATATTTCTACACTAAGAGAGATAGGGACTTCCTTCATAGGAATTCTTCTACAATGTGTCCCTTAATTGTAGTATAAACTATCTCAAAGTCATAGTCCTGTAATAATTATAAGTAGCACTAATATCTGAGGATCAGGTCTCTCTTATTGAAGATGTACCTAAGACTCTAGTGGTTTGAGTAAACCAAAATACACCCTCCTTTATGTTATTCCCTCTAAATCTATAATGAAAATACTATCATTACTATCTCAACACAGTGAGTAATATAGTTCCATTCGTGGGGTCTCAAATGCCTCAACCCGTAAGTGATAACTGTTGGCCACTACATCAAGTTTGATTCTAAGCACACAAGAGTACAAATGACCAATGCTGTTTTGTAGGATAATCCATCCAAAAGAAGCGAGGAATTGAAATCATGTGACATAACATACAAATTTTCACCCTCCTATAGGAAGAGTAACTCTAAACATGAAAAATGGCCGCACCCACTTATGGAATCCTAAGAAAATTGTGTGAAGTAGAAAAACTCCACTGGTAATTCACAGATCTTCTTCGACACTCCATCACACATCCATGCCATGAATTCACACATTAGATAGATTTATCCACCACACCTCAGTACTATTCTTTTTGGGCAGCATTGACTCCCCCCTCATTAATTTTCTCACACAATAAAAAAGGCATCTTGTTAGGGGACGAACCCCTATTCCACATGCATTCGATGTTATGTTGAATAACACTGACCCTACGATACATCAATTCCCCAAATCAACCCTTTTTAAACCTCATGATATATGAAGGGAAAAATAGTATGTCTCATAGTGTCTAATAATTACTACATTATAAATTTTAAGAGACACATAGCTTAACAATTATCATCCCATGCACTGCGGAATTGTAGACATCTAAAGCCGACATCTGTCCATGGCCTTGGACACCATCTCCATGAGCATGATGTGGGATGCCTAGTGGTGGTGTATGGATCACATAGTGATATCCACCACCCATATATCATTATTCTCCTCTTCCATATCCTCCTCCCTAGGTACTACTCTATACTATCTTTGGAGATCCCTAATCATGGTGAAGTCACTTCTTTGACAGTCGATCTGCTATCTACTAAGGTTGATTATCTCATTTGGTCATCCAGTCTCATGCAATGTGATCTCACCCATCTCAATCATAGAATCATCCCTCACTAGACTACCCTGGGGCTCTTCTCTTCCCATGAACTATATGACCACATCCCTAAGTCTTCTCACAGATGGGTCTATAATTCGAATATTGTTAACACTTTCAATCTCTATTAAATGACTCAGGTCTATCTCATCCATTACCAACATCTACTATATGGAATCCCTATAGTAGAAATAATTATGTAATAAGTGCATGCTCTAGCACCTCGACATATGTGGGGATGCATAAGGGTACTTCAAGGGCTTGGATCACTCTTTGAAGTCTCTTCCCAAAAATTTGTGCTTGGAAGTATCCATCTCAAATCATTCAGAGAGAGTAGTGTATAATTTCTATGAACCCAGTGACATACTCATCAACTGTCGTCCCCCCTAATGAATCACTACATTCTCATGGATCTGAATGGAGCATAAGAAGGAGTGGTTTTACTCCTCACAAAATAGAAGTTGCAAGTCATCTGAAGAGAGTGTAAAATCATAATGCATCTAGGTAACTAGGCTCCACCAGTGGCCAACTACTCTATAGAAAAAAAATATTCCAAAGACACCATCTGATCCATAGGTGTTCAGATAAGCTTGAATATATTTTCCACTAACTCTATCAAATACTCTTCAACATTTGGATATGGCTTGTTATAGAACATGTGTGGTCTCTAATAGTGGAACTCACAGAGTGCGGTTAAACCGCACATGTCCTCGACCTTCTTTGCTTTGAAAATATGATCCTCAATAGGTGTATGTTCCTCTACCTACCCATCTAGAAGAATGAGATCATGATATAGAACCTAAACTAAGGACTCATCACTCAAATGAACGTCATTATGAACTAGAGTTGGTATCCTTACTTGATGTTGTCATAGTGGCATCCTGAAAGTTATCAAGGAGTAACATAGACAGATGAGAATATACAAATATATAAACAATAATGGGGAATTAACTCAAGAAGGATAATAAATGAATTAATCCTATATGATGCATATACCACTGATCCATAAAAGAAAATGTATGGGCATGCTGATTTTTCAAATAGATAGTCATGGTCCTAGTGATTGGTTGTGTCGTCTACCACACCATCACTGGACTCATTGTCTTGAGGGCTATACTCAAGTCACTTTTACACTATTCACCAATTCCCAATAAAAATACTTTTTATGGAAACATGTGAACAATGTACTAAGGGTCGAACTGCCTTCTGATACAAATTTTATTGATATGACCCAAGTGGGGGCTCATGTCGCCACTACCCAAGCCCACCTCCATAGGCTAGGGGAGGCGAAAAGTGCTAGAGGAACACCAAACTCAGGGAGTAATTATACTGAAACCCATTACCCATGAACACATCATACTCAATTCTAAAGTGCAATGGGAATGAAATGAAGAATGAGTCACCATTATAAATATACCAAATATGCTTGACCCACTAAACATAACGAAGTATTATTGGGTATACTAAAACGAAAAATGAGAAAAAAACACACCCTAACATGAAACATGTACTAACATGAAAAAACTAAAAATGAGTAAACAGTTGAGATGGCCCATCTCATGTATTCCATGAAATGACCATTTTACACAATCCAAGCACCCTATATCCATATCCTACTATAAAGTCGAGATCGACCTATCCTCCTTATAAAAAAGACATGAAACATGTTGGGAGATTCCCATGCAGGGGGGAGTATACACATAAGTAATAGAATTCCCTAAAAAGGGTGAAGTGGGAGTAATAATATATACAATCGAAGAGGAATTCATTTGATAGAACAAGGTACAATAAGAGAGTATAGTTCAACCCAAAAAGAGGGCCAAAGTGATCTCGTACTAATATAAATTTCTTTCCTTGGTGATAATATGAACTTATTCTCGATTCTTCGCAACCTATAGCTAGAGTGTGGACTCATCCAACCACGAGAAGCTAAACATGAAAAAAATGTTGTATACCCTCCATGCATTCAGCCCTCCAGTAAGTAGAGTACATATATCCAATGAGTTGGTACTGATGTAAGATATATATATATATATATATTCTCAATCATGGAAACCCAAATGATAATGTTATGGGATCTCCATCTCACAGCTCAGTCCAAGAAGATGTGTAGCCAACAATTCCTCGGTACAGTCTATCTGTGATGTCCAGCACCTCATGAATCTTCCCAGGGCACAAAAGTTAAAGGCACTCAATCACCACGGTTTGATATAATCCTCATTGGGTGGCACTAACTCACCGACATGGTTTTTACATTGATTCATAGGGACACGTGTCAGTGGGGAAAGCATCCCAATTTTTCCTGAGTCCAATGGTTCATGAAACCATACATCTACACTAAGAAACCTAGTAAAGTGGTCACTAATTTTATGAAAGGATGTTGTGTCCTAGTATGAAAGGATGGTCCTACCCTAGAAATCTGTGAGGAATTCCACTACACAGTTCTACTAGTGGGTACCACTCAGGAAAGTCATTGGGGAACATCAATGCCCTTTACTATTGGAGTTTAAGCCCACTGAGTTGCCAAGGAAACACCACAACCTAGCGTCCATGCAGGGTTATGCAAGGATGATGTGATAAGTTAATTCCACTGCACATCCTAGCAATAGGGAAATCCTATAACATTGATGAACATCGCTGCCTAGTCCTACTAGAAGGAAACGTGGAAGGATCATTGGGGAATACCACTGCCCATTCAAACTAGAGTCTATGCCTGAAATTGCCTTCGGGGAATGAAAATTCTTAACCCAGCTAGATGATTATCATAGAACTTCTATTAGGGAACTCCATTACCTATCCCAGTTGGAGGTTAATACCGAAACTACATTTGGGGAACGCCACATCCCAACCCAGTTGTAGGGTAATCTTGATACTTCTCTAGTGATTTCGTAAGTTTGTTGATTCTATCGGGTGTCATATATGTTCAGGATAAACCCAAAAAAATTATCACAGTATCATGAAATATTATTCTGAGGGAATCATCACTTTCTACATGAAAAAACAATTAAGATAGAAAAAATGTGATCCAAAATTCATGTTCAATCAAAGGGGATAATAAAAATTGTAGCTTCCTGAAAACATGGTACACAGAATGTCAGGGGCCAAAGCAATGTGTTGTCCCGCTCTAATCCATAGTCTTTTTTTCAGTAGCACACAGATTTCTAGATAGGTAGTACTACATGGTGGGTAGGGGTACTACACAGTGTGTCTCAATGAAAATTCCAATACATGCATACGTTTCATCATCTGGAAAAAGTGTAAAAAATATATATCACTAATATGACACATCAAATGGCCCTATATGGCTAACGAAATCACACCATTGCGATCCACAAGTAAAACACCTGAGATATACTATTCACTATCATTAATTGGACACCTATTAAAAATTTGAATTTCCTAGCATCACATTTGAACAGTGCTTTATGGGCCTGAACAAAAAGTTCAAATTATATATCTAAAATTAGTCTTGAAATGTCCAGCTTAATTCTAGGGTTGCAGCGTCACAGATGTTTCATCATTCTAACACCGTATGTGGATGATATGTCAGATACAATATCCCATAATAATAATAAGTTTACAATTATTTGGTGTTTCATTACCCTGATGTATGAGTCCAAAAAATATATACAACCTTGGTTTTAAAATGAACATCTCAATTACAGGGTTTGGCTACCACTAGTAGTTCATCATTCATTATTCACACGACAAACATAATAATGAAATGGTATTTTAATAAAAAGAACTTAATATTATTTACAATATTATAATTATAATATTATTCACAATCTTGGATGAGTCTCTTGGCCTCATCCCACCACAATCAAAACTGCCTCCTCCATTGCTGTACTTGTGTACCCACCGCTATTATCACCATGTTGTCTCTATGACTCTTAATATTAAATATACTTATAATGATAATAATATTATAATTTTACTGGTTTAATATTATGGAAAGGATGTGTGTTGAACACTCCCACATTCTCCTTGTGTAGCTGCCTCCCCCATTTAGTTTATTAATTCACTCATTGTAAATCTAATCTATTTAATTCAAAATGGTTACTATTTATTAAAAAATATATTATTTAATTATCAAAAAATTTTATAACACAAAAATTACTATTATTTAATATAATAATAATAATAAATTTCCCTTTAATTTTTTTCAACTCATCGTCGTTTGTATTATTAATAACAATATTAATTAATGACCTTCCCATTGACCACATCTGACCACCTCATTAGGGATCTATGTCTTACCATCATCATGTCCATGCCAAACAGCCTCTGCCCCAAGACTCCACGAACATTCTCCACTCAAAATCATCCCATCACAATGCACATCGATGCTGCATGACAATCATGGAAACATGGGTTATTGACCCCAAACCAAACCACTTCTGATCCCAAAAATTTACTCCAACTTCCAATTCTATTCATACACCAAACACCATACCAATTGATTACCAATCCATCGCCAAGTCATCAATTTGTGTGTCATTCATTGCACCACAACGACTCTACTGGTTTGATCACACTCGAACCTGGTCCGACATTGTTGAATTGTGACCTCATTTTATAACAATGAAGAATACGAAGAATGGTGGGGGAATATCACCAATAAAAATATTTTCAACACCATTGAACAATAATTATTAAATGGTTATCAAGAACAAGGAATCAAGGATAGATGAACATATATGAAAATAATTAAAACCCTAAACATGTGGACAAGTAGAGGGTGTTCAAATTAGCACTGATCAAAGAGAAGGAATTTCCCATGCTCATTTATTTAATTATAAGGATATAAAACAATATATAACGATCCCTACAATGATTATGGATCAATCATTTTTGAAGATCATGATAGATAGTGATGAATATGATCTGCTGCATCTGTCACCGATCGATTCACCTTCATTTGATCACCAGTCATTGTGTAGTCTCAATCTTACATCAATGAATGGGTGGAAGATCCTATCAATGATCCCGTGATATGCGGGTAATCCTGATGATTTTCAATATCATCTTATTTATAGAATAAAGTGGTTTAAGTCATTTAATTTAAATAAATTAAATAAATTTTCTAATTTAACTAAACTCTCCCATGAAAAGATTATTCATCTGAACAACCTGAACTAAACAACTTTTGGTTGTACCTTGGGAAAACACTACTTTATGAACTCAACGACGGTATCTTTTTTCCAATACCAGTCCTCATTCATGAGTTATTTTGATTATCATTAAAAATAAAATAATTTATTTTATTTTTGTATTTACGGCTACATCCTCATTGACTTTTTCTATAAATGAACTCTGCCGATAGATGTGATTTCGCACATAGGGTAAATTCCATGTTACAAACTCAATTGTTCATTTTGATTTCAGATTTCAAGCTTAATTTTATGATATATTAAATTATTTATGAAAACCCAAGCTTGAAAAATATATTTATATTATAATTAATTTTGGGGACACTGGGCCTTAGAATCATCCGTCGTCTTAGTTCATGGCTCCAAAAATATTCCATGAAACATTCCAATGACTTATAATAAAAAATAAGATATGTAAAATTGTAGTCACATGATGTAATGGATACCTTCCAATACTATTTACACTTTTTTTATTTATATGTTTTCCACTCACCTCCATTATAAAAGGCCATTAACTCTCCCCCTCTCTTCGCACCCCTCAATAAACTTGGCTCATAAAAACCCCTCCCTAATCATCACCCAAAATATCCACTCTCTTCTCAGAAGACTCACTTTGGTCATAAGTATAACCAATGAAGTCCTTTGGTGAAATCAAAAAAGAGTTTCCTAAATAAGATTTAACATTTTTCCATGAGTTATTTGCTTTTATTTCATTATCAGCACCTTAATTTATTTTTATATTATAATTATATAAAAATCTAATTATATAAAATTTAATTATATTTTGTTATGTTATTTTGTTAGCTAATAATTCACACAATTCCATAAAATAGAACACACAATCATCTTTCTTATTTGTGGAGGATTAACACCTCCCTTATCAATGTCATTTGTTTTTACATTACCACCTCCCAATGTGAGGAATAATTATAGACATACTATTTATATATTATATTTATGATATTTATGATAAAATATACCACATTAATTTTTATATAATACATAATTTTATGCATTCTATTTTTTGGAAATGTGATAACATCATTTGAGGACATGTGGAATACTAACTCTACAAATTAGTGTGATTCATTCACAGATTACATGGACTGTATTTGGGATAATTTTATTGAAAATATGTGATATTTAAAACATAATAAATCTTTTGTAATGATAATATATATGTGTCTGTATATTTCATTTTCTTTACATCCTTTCAATATGATAGGAAAATGGAAATCAAGTTCATGCGTGCATGCAGTCTACAGTCACCATGAACGATTTAAATAATTTCCTATTTAAATATTCTATAGATTATAATAAATAAATGTATAAAAAATATATATGATATCAATATCATGATTTATCTTATAGAAATGATAAAATTGTGATCATATTTAGAAAACCAGAAATAACAAGTCTAAACATATATGAAAAAACAAAGTAGTTATTAACCAAATATTAACACAGAATTGTAAATAAATAGGTTATATAATGTCATTAAAAAAATAATATATGGTGTTATATACATAAATATGGTATTATATTTATGAGGTAAGTCAATAATTATGGTAATTATATTTTTAGTCTCACTTTTATTTCTATGGTACGTATTCCATATTCACCATCTATTTGTTATGTTCAGCATATATAATACCATATTCCATGTTATATATTTTATTTAATGATAATCAATGATTGAATTGAAATTATTATTTCTGAAATATCACAATTCAATAGTTTCTCAAACTAATAATGGATTTATATCATACTTTTTTATTCTGTGATACATATCTCATATTCACCATCGATTTATTTTCTATGGAGTATGTAATTCCCAATAATGTATTTTAGGATTCATATACCTAATATTTTTGGTATTCAAATTCAATTTGAATATATATCTTTCACGGGGTTATAGATTCAAATTTACTAAAGTTGTAAGATATTTTTTTCTCATCATTCTATCTCTGAAAAACATGTTATGTTATAAATGTATATTATTTTACAACATGTATATAATTCCCTTTTGGAAACTTATATATTGAATATCCATATTTTAATGATATTTTAAGCATCATGTAGTTTTATTATTTCATATTGATTTTGGTTCAATGTTTCTGAAGTGCTAAAACATTATTTCTATAATCTCATTATTTATTAGGATTATATATGATTATAATACAATTGATGAAAAATTATGATCAATATATCAAGAAATCGCATGTATTTTATCCCTATATTTTTATTCATGATATATTATTGTATTTCTAATTTTTTTTAACACATTTGTACACAAAAAAATAAAAAATGTGTTTTACTAAAAAGTAAACATTAATTCCCTCTTATTTCATAAATCTATTTAATTCAAAAACCATGTTTTTTGTAAAATTTCTAATTATTGTTTTTATATAAATTTATAATATTATTTTAAAGGAAAATGAATTTTTAAAAAATTAATTTTAAAAAGTTTAAAAATGTTTTTCAAATATTATTCTATATGTTTTCATGTTTATTTTCAAAAAAAAACCTTCTCAAAATGTTTTATGATTTAAAGAGAAATTTTCAAAGTGGGAAGGGTATTTTTTCTTAGGAAATTTAATAGTTGATTTTTAAATATGAAAAATTATGTTTTCAAATTGGCCTCTACAGAAAATTATTTTGAAAATTTTTTTTTCTTATCAAATTATTTTCAAAGAAATGGGTTTTCCATAGGAAATAATCAATGTGATATTTAAAAATATTTCTCTATATAAGATGAAATCTTTATATATATTTTAGTATTTAATGGGGTGATATGATCTGAGGAAACCATTCTTATTATTCCATTTAATGGTTTATTTTGTGATGACTTTTTTTTATGAAAATCGTTTCTCTTCCACAGGATATACAAAGTTATTTTCAAAGAAAGTTTATTCCCATTTCGAATTTCCCCATGTTATATTTTGAAATCCTTATTCATATATGATTACATCATTGTATATATTTCATTATTTATTGGGTATATTAACTACAAAATCCATTCTTATTCATCCTTTGAATGGTTTACATTTATGATTAAATGTTTTTTTATGAAATCCATTTCTCTTCCATGGGATATACAATAAGAAAATTATTATAAAATCCAATAATTTTCATGGGTTGTACTCTGATGAAATGATCATGATGAATAAATATCCTATAAAGGTTATTATATGATAAAAATTTTAAGATACCCATTTCATTTCATGGGTTATGATATGGGTATTTTTTATTATCTTGTGGATCACATATGTAAGGATTCATTATGTGAAACATGGAACATATATCCCTAATTAATGCATTGGGTAAATATTAAAATATCATTTGATAGAAATGATGAGAATGGTATGTGAACCTAGTTTAATAATAAATGGATGGAATGAGTAGTGATCCTAGTATATAAAAATAGGGAGAGAATGTGGAGTGAACATTTTTCAGTAATACAGGTTAAAAACTGGAAGTGAAGCTGATTCAGTAATACAGGGTTGGAATTGGAAGTGAATCTGGGTTTGGAATATGGGGATGGAATGATAAGTGAACCTAGTTCATTAACAAAGGGTGGGAATGAAAAGTGAAACATGTTATATTATACAAGGATAAAATGGGAACTAAACTAGTTATAATAATATAGTGTTGGAATTGTAATTGAACCATATTCAGTAATAAAGGGATAGAATGAGAAGTGAACCTGGTTATGTAATACATGGGTAGAATGATATGTGATCATTTTTCAATAATACAAGGTTTTAATGGTGATTGAACTCAGTTCTGTAAAATTATTTTTCCATTGATACGGTCTTGGGAGTGATCCTTGACAACTAATATGATTTGGAGAATGAATTCATTCCACTAATATGGCCTTGGTAGTATACCCTAAATAATATGGAATTCTATTTATATATTTATCTGTCTACAAAAATTACATGACTTAAACCTATGTTATTCTTTTTTGGATTGTGTTCCAAAATACCTTATGATTCATGTCTTAGGAACTACCAGCCTTTATGACATAACTCATGTATATGATCTTTGACATGTAGGGTATTCTCATTAAATGTTCTATTCATGTTCTAATACCCTTATGCTCTTGTTATTACTATATATCTCATTTATTTATCTATACTAAACATCTGAGCTCACCTTTTCTTATATTTATTTTCCCCAAGTCATAAAGAATGGTTTTTATGTAAGATTATTAAATGGTATGATATTTGTGGGAATCATTTAAAATCATTCACCAAGTTAGAATACTGTGTAATAATTATGAAAATAATTAAATTTTTATGCTCGTTAGGAATGTCTATTTGTAATGTGATGATTTTCATCAAAATTGATTTAATAGAAATATATGTTATGTTTGGGTCACTATATTTGGTATGAGAGAAAAGGTTAGTCAACCTTTGGAAAATATGATGAGATAATATTAAAGATATCCCTAGTGATATTTTTATGTATATATCTATGGATGTTTCTAAGGATAAGTTTAAGGCTGAGTCAAAGTATAGAATCTCGTCCTTGATTTTTTGTAAAAGAATAATAAAGTTATTTACATGAAAATAAATACTTGTCTCAATTCTATGACTGGATATGGCTCGGGAAATGATGTACATTGGGGTAACATACCAAACACAAACCATAATGATCTAGACTTGATCATGAACTTCTGTAAGATAGTGGTCCATACTAGACACTTGGTTAAACAGTCTCGAGGGATACACTTTGGGAATTCACAAACTCATTCTCAACCGTCCTGAAGGATTTAAATAAAATATGTCTATGAGTGACATATCATGAAATTAAGGTGTCATAAATTAAATAATTTGACATAATTTAGACATCATATAAGTGAATTTTACTGATTATATGGTTTTACGGTATGATAAGTTTTACTCACAGTATGCATTCTAGATATAGTCAACAGTGGGAACAAGAATGAATAAGGTTAAGGTTGAATGTGATAATAAAATAATAATGAGAAATAAAATGGGTAGATCACTAGAGTGATGAATGTTGGGATCAAAACTAATCGGTTTTTGTGGTACATGATTACCAAAGTGTACCTTAATCAACTCTCAGTCTCATGAAGGAATAAAATGGAAGATATTACTGATATTTCGGGTAATGGATACCATGGAGGAAAGAAGATTTGGTTTCCTTTGTGTTGATAATTTTGGAAAAACACCCCTGAAGATGTAATAGAGGTTAAAGGAGTCATTATGATTTTTGTAAAGAAAGAAAAAAATTAAGGAAATACAAATGGTAATTGATTATAATATTAGCCTCTCTAAGGTATTATTTAATGATAAATGCTTTAAATGTGGAAAGCAGCATTATGAAAATTGGTGTCCTAAGTGGAAAGGTTATGTAGAGATTAAGAAAGGTTGTACATGTAATTGTTTTATTTTTTATTATTAAGATACTAAGAATGTGTTTTAAGAGGTAAAGAAGTGTTAAGGAATAAAAAGATGTATCCTAGTTAATGGAATAAATAAGTGGAGGAATGAAAAATGTATTATTGTGTTTGAATAAAAGTATAATTTATATGAATTGTAATATTTATAAGGATTGTTTATGGAATTATTGAATAATTTATTTTGAAGAATATGTAAAATGGTACCGGTGGAATATAAAATTGATCTAGTTGAAATGTTTTATTTTTCAGGAAAAAATGTTAATTGGAATGTATCCCTCAATATGTTAAAAATCAAATAAAATGATGTTTAGTTTAGATTAAATGAATATTGTTATGGATAAAGTAAACTAGATAGTAATGATTACCTTGTAACTGATTAATGATTTGATATATAAGTGGTTTATTTGATCATTTATGGAGTTTATAACATTTCTGAATTTAAGGAATATATCTAATAATTGATGATTAATGTATTTAATAAGGAAGATTGTAAGGATTAAATAAGGGATTATGGTAATATAGGTTATTACCATGTTTTAAAAAATATACTATGATGTTATTCACAAGCATTTTTTTTAAAACTAAGAACTAATGGATGATATATGGCATAACAATTCTAATATTGTCTTGAGAAAATTAGTGATCTTATTTCTAATGTTATGAATTTTCATCTTTCTGTTGTGTTTCAAGGTTAAGCATTTAGTTGATTATTTATGCTAAAATTAAGATGTGGTTTTATACACTAATGAATTATCTGTACAAATGTGGATTTATTCATATTGGATAACTTGTGAAAAAGGATTTTTGTGTGATAATAACTAATAAAATATGGAATGACATATAATTCTATTTATGGATATTATGATCTATTAATGACTTTAGAATGAAAAATTCACATTCATTTCTTGGAGTAAGAGATGAAGGAGAAATTGATCAAAAAACATTTATAGGGTGATATTATTTTTATTAAATGTAATTAAATCATGTAAGTATTTCTTCACATGAAAATAATTCATCTATTGGATTATGATCTTGAAATAAAACGTTGTTTTATTATCATCTTTTTTTGATATCGATGAATTTTTTTTCATGCCCCCTTAATTTATATAATCTTAGTCATTAACCATCTATAGGTCACTTACTTTTGCTGATATATGTTCTATATCACTCTCCATAAGTATTTGGGTGTTATTAATCTCTTTGATGTCCATGTTTCACATATCACCTATATTCTTCTATGTAGAAACCTATTATTGTGTTACTTTGGGTAACCGTTCTGTTTCTAATTTTTCATTTATAAAGGAATTTTTATTATTTATTTTTATAATGTGGTTATATATGAAGGTAAATTTCAATTCTTAATCCTTTATTGAACTAGTTATATTTTGATAGTGAAATTCATTTTAAGGGGGTACAATGTTACACACCATGTTTTTAGGAATTATTATTAATTAAATTTTATAAAATTTCTTTGATGGATTGAATTTAATATTAAACCAAGTTATTATTTCTTTATACACCACACCAAGTTAATATTTTTATAAATAAAATACTTATATTAGCTTTCAATACACACAATACTATAATTGGCTTATGATACACACAATGTCTAGATTCTTCGATTACATGTGTTGAACAAAAGATCGAGTTTTAAAAAACAAAAATATACTATTAATATAATTATACTAGTTGTAGAATTTTTGGGGAATTTTTGGGTATTAATATTATTAAATAAATTATAAAAATACAATTTAAATAATTAATTTTTTTGTTACCAATTATTTATAAATGAGAGTATGAACTATTTGAATATTTAGAGTTTTTTTTCGGGAAAAAAGTTTGTATGTACAAAAGGTTTTATATAAATATACTAAAAAAATTGATTAATTATTTTAATGATACATAAATATATATTATATTCAATAAAAAATTTAACATTCACATTATGTGTTTTTTAGACAAGAGATATGGATAAATTTAATTTTATTTATTAAGAGATGTATTTTTATAGATGGTAATTTTTCCACTTCTTATAGTCACACCTATTTAAAAACTGATTTTTAATTTTTTTAAATTATATTTGAAATAAAAAAAATTTAAATTATAAATGCAAAATTATCATAGAGTGATTTTTTGGTATTTTTTGAGAAGTATCATTTTTTTATTAATAGTAAAAAACATTGAATTTTCATT
The DNA here is from genome assembly GCA_963277665.1 of Viscum album. NCBI lineage: Eukaryota > Viridiplantae > Streptophyta > Magnoliopsida > Santalales > Viscaceae > Viscum > Viscum album. The sequence continues at coordinate 1,116,438,429 of OY728129.1, forward strand.
GAAAAATGAAGTTTTCATCTAATTTACTTCTATAGTTAACACATATTTTTAATTTTATTAAAGTATAATTAGTTAGATATTATATAAAAGAAGGAAATTTTTTTCATTGTAATCAATTTCAAATTTAAATTGGATGTTGAAACTTTTCAATGTTTTGAACATTAGACATCAAAAACTCGTCACTATGTCTTACCCATTGTATTAATTTTAAATTAAATTATGACACTATTATGATTTTCATTTTGAAAATTAGATAAAAATTGGAATAATCATTATTTATAACATCTATTATGGTAATACTATTTTTTTTTGGAAAAATGGTTACTATAAACAATTAAAATTAATTACAATGATTAAGGTAAAAATGAGTTTCCTTATTGGTTAAAGAGTAATCATAAGGGGTAAAATTACCTATAACCTTGTCCCAAACCCATTTAATTGAGATATTTCGACCATAAAACCTATATTTTATAAAATGTTTCATTTTTCGAGGCATATAATGTTAGGGAGACCTATCAATAATGATGATCTTTTTGGTATTTACCTGTTTTCCACTCACCACTATTATAAAAGGTCACCATCAATCCCCCAATATTCACACCATTAAAGACCGTATCCTCATAAAAAACCTGATATAATAAACTAAAAAAAGAACTCATCGCATCCTAGAAGACAAAAATTGGTTAGAAAGAAAACCATGGAATTACATTGTTGGAAACTAAAAGAAGTTACCTGAAGAAGACGTAATATTATAAAATGAGAACTTTTTTTATTTCATTATACACCCCTTACATCATTTTTATATCATGAATATATAATATCCTTATTATATTTAATATATTGAGTTGTTTTAATTTAAAGTGTTCGACCTAAAACTTCACAAAATTATATCTGATGGGAAACAAAACTAGGTTTTGTGTGTACAGCAGACCACTGTCTCACATATTCATGTCGTTTGTTTTTCTATTAACACCTATTGAGGCAGTAAATGATTGTGGAAATAATATTTTTATATTATATATATAATATTTAGGATTTATTTTTCTAAATTTAATTATTATATAACACATTTCATCATTCCTTCAATATTGTAGAAATATGATAACATCGTTTGTGGATGTGTGGATAACAGCCACCACAAAGCAATGTAATTCATTCGCACATTACATTGAATTTATTAAGGATGGATTTATTAAAAATTATTTATATTTATGAAACAATAATTCTTATTGAATTATAATATTTATAAATATATATTATTTATTTTTATTCCTTTCAATATGACATGAAAATGGAAAGAACATTCATGTGTACGTACGACCAACCATATCCATGAATAGTTTATTTCATTTCCAATTTCTATATTTTATAAATAATTATAAATACATTAATAATAATAATATATGATAAATATTTCTTGGTTTTAATAATTTAAATGATTAAATAATTATCAACGTCAGAGAACCAAAAATAAAAAAATCAAAACTTATAAGAAAAACAAAGTGGTTATTACTCGAATCATAACATTAACAAGGAATTATAAATAAAAGGGTAACATAAAGTGAAAATAAAATATTATATAGTATGATATATATACATATTGGCTTTAAATATATTTATAACAAACTTATATTTATTATACATGAGTTCTGAATATGTACAAAGGAATTCAAGACTTATGGTAAGGGAAATTATTGTCTCACTTTTATTTGATTTAGAATTATGCCATATTAACAAATTTTCATTTGTGTGGTGTATATAATGTTATATGAAATTTTATATCAAGAATTTTAAATATTTTATGATATCAAAATTTATAATTGATAATATTCTTTCAAATATCTCATGATTCAAATGTTACTCAATTTTTAAGGGATGTCAGTATCAACTGTTTACTTTTGTGAGACATGTCATTTTCACCACCAAATTCATTTATAATCTGTATGTACATAAATTAATGTATTTTATGATTCTTATAATTATAATTATTTTTATTCAAATATACATTTTATGATTTCTCTTTCATGGGGTTACAATTTCAATGTTACAAGAGCGGTAAGGTAATTTTCACTCAATTTTCATTCTTTATGAGATGTAATGTTATGCACATATATTATTTTCCAAGGTGTATATATATTCCCTTTGAAATGTAATATAATGAATATTATTTTTTCAAAAAATTATAAAAAAACATTTATTTTCATTAATTCAAGGTAATTTTTATTCATTGTTACTATTGTGGGAAGAGATTATTACTAAAATCTCATCATTTATCAAGATTGTTTAAGATTATTCCTCTATTTATGAAATTTTATAATTTATATACCACTAATGCTCAATAATTTTCTTAACATATGGTTATTCACGATATCTTATATTAATGGTACCATTTTCCACTATTTTGTAGTTATTATTATTTAGAAATCAATTTTAATAAAATCTAACCTCATTTCTCTCTTTGATTAGAAATATATTATATTCAAAAGCAATGTTTTCATTAAATATTTTCAAAATTATTTTTAAATTCTATTATAAGATCATTTTTATGTAAAAGTATTTTTAAAAAGTTTCATCCTAAAAAAATGTACTAAATGGATTTAAAATAATCCTTAAACATTTTCCAATGTTATTCTCAAAGAAGAAGGTTTCTAAAATGTTTTATTATTTAAAGGATGTATTTAAATGCACAAAAAATATTTTAACATGAAAGGATTTAAATGAATTTTAAATATTACTATAAAAGTTTTATATGTTTTCTCCAAAGAAAAGTCTAATGAAAAGTATTTATGTTTTGAAAAGTTATTTTCATTGAAATTTTATTTTCCAAAATATATTCTCCATGTGATTTTTCAAAATCCATATCCATTTAAGATTAAATAAATTTATATTGATTATACTTTACCAGGGATATTATCCAAGGAAACATTTATTATTATTCATTTGAATGGTTTATTTTTAGGATTCTATGTTATTAATGGAACTCAAATTTCTCTTGTACATGCTATACCAAGTAAAAATAATTATGAAACATGCTTCTGTTCTTGAGATATTCTATTATTAAATGATTTTGAAACCTATCTCTTCTCCATATGTTAGGATATTATAAAACTGTTATGATGCCCATTACATTTTTTTAGTTACGATATGATGTTTATATTATTATATTGTCGTAGATATAAGTAAAATTTCATTATGTTATGGGTGGGACCTATATATCCCTCCAATGTGATGCGTATTGATTTATATCCCTCGAGATAGAAAGGACTAGAACGGGAAGTAAACCAATTTCAATAACAAATGGAAGAAATTGGATGTTAATAAAGATTAGATATACAAGGATGGAATGGGTAGTGAACCTGCTTCAGTTATACAAGGTTTGAATGGGAAGTCAAACCTTTTCGGTAACACAATTATCAAATGGGATGTGAACCCAGTTCAGTGGTACATGGTAGGAAAGATAATTGAACCTAGTTTATCAATAAAGGGTTGTAACAAGATGTGAGACATGATCAGTAATTCAAGGCTCAAATTCTAAGGGAAACTTCTTTAGTAATATTGGGATGGAATCGGATGTGAACCTAGTTTAGTAATATTGGGGTAGAACTTGAAGTTAACCTAGTTCAATAATATAGGGTTGGAACTGGAAGTGAACCCATTTTAGTAATACAGGGCTGGGATGAGTATTGTACATTGTATAGTAGAGTAATTTATCTACTTAGATGGTATTAGAAGTGATTCTTGACTACTATGATGGTTTTTGGACTGAAACCATTCCACTAAGAAGGATTTGGATGTAATATATGACTACTATGGAAATAATTTTATATGTTTGGTTTTCTTTCAAAGTTCCATGTCATATTCCTATGTTATGATTTTTTGTCTTATTATTCTAATTCCCTTATGATTCATATCTTATGAACTATCAATATTTATGCCATGAATCATGTAAATGAAAATTGATATGCTAGGTATATTCTTCAAATCATATTCTCATGTTATCATACCCATATTCTCATGTTATGCTTCTATATAACCTCTATTTAACATTAATAACCATCAATGTTCACCATTTCTTATGTTTCATTTCCAAAGTCTATGAAGAATGTTTTTAAGTATGAGTATTGAAAGTGAATATATTTATGGTAATTATTTAGGATTCTGCACCATGTTTAGTGTTTCTGTTATAATATTCAAAAGACACTAAACTATTAGTGTCTTTAGACATGTTGTTTTTTAATTTGATGAATTTTCATCCAAAATGATTTGATATCGAGGTATATTAAACATTTGTCACTACAAAAACATACTATGGTTCCACTGGTGTGATAAGTAACATCTGATTTGAGAATCCAAATTTCATAGTTAACTAAATTAGTGATTCTTTATTTCTAATGAAATTATTAGAATCAAACAATTTTTGTAATGTTATAATATTTTTTTATTTTCTTCTGATCCCATATTACAATCCTCTTCAGTGATACAAATCAACTTGTACATGTTTATTCTCATATTCATCGTCATTTTCATTGTCTTCATTTGAGGTTATCATGTTATCTTTAATAACAGATTCCATATAATTTTCAATATATTTTGATAAGTAAATTTTATGTTCAATAACATTAACAAAAATGGAAAAAAATTATGTTATATCGTTTTCCAATTATTTTAAATTCATTTTTAAATTAAATATCCCATGAAAATTATTACTTCTTATTTTTCATCATAATTTCATAGATCTAGATTTTGTATCTTTATTTATAAAGGACTAAAAAAACCCAACGTAATTCATTTTTTTTATTCTAATATAAAATATATAAAAATTATTTATCTTTCATTACATTTAATTAAAACCCTATTTTGAACATGCATGGTTTTACTTAAAACTTCTCTTCAGAATAATTTTGAATTATTGTATTGAATGATAATGGTTTATCCTCTTTATACTGAACTTCTTTGTTTCCTTTCTGCTACTCCGTTTTATAAAGGACTATAGGGATCCACTAATTGGTGAATTATTCCATGTTTCATGAAGTAGGATTCTAAAGAATATATTTTATAGTCCTTTCCATTGATTATCCTCAACTTTAATAGATAAACATCCGTATCCTTCCCAACATTTACTTTGAAACATTTGAAAATTTCCAAAGACTATGATTTATGTATCATGAGCGTTAAACTGACCATCTGAATAATATAATCAATGAATGTAATAAGGTATACATAATGTTATGATTATAGATTTTTATCATCCCAAAATGATTTGAGTGAATGAGTTCATGTATTCTAGTGGATTGGATTTCAACATTTTTATATATTATTCAATCCATACTTTATAGAAATTTTAACAAAAAAATGTCTTTTCATTATATTTTTGTTATGTATCCTACCATATACACCATTAAAACATTTGTTCAACTTTTATCTCCAAGATGAAAAATTCTTCACATCCATAGTTTATTTTCATCCTCGGTGCATAAATAACAAGAATTACATGGGTCTCCAATATCATAATGATTTTCATTTCTTCTTTATCCTTTATTTAAAATATTTCCATCATTAAAAGATAAGATGATATAAGTATATTTGGTAATGATAACTTCCCTACCATAATCACAATGTCAACTAACACTCAGTATGTTTTAATTAAGCCCATCTACATTCATGAGTTCATTTGACTTCAGTTTCTAAAATATAATATTGATCGTTCCAATTTCTGTTAATTTTAAAATACTCTCTTTTATGAATGTATCTTTTCCACTCATATGTTATTTAAAAGTTTTCACGATTTTATCATCATATATCATATGGTAAGAATAACCATAATAAATAATAATGATTTTTTTTCATTTTTATATATTTTTAACTTTTCTTGATAATAAAAGATCCTTCTATAATTTCTACGATCCCATCTACCTTTTATTTTCTAGATTAAGAATCATTTTGTGAAGTATTGTTCATGCATTTATCACCATATGTACCAGGGTGGTCATACCTTATAAAAAGATTTTTAAAGTAGTCAAATCATGTTTTTGTTGACATATTTATAACTTTATATGACTTCGACTTCCCCCTATATCATTAGAATATTAATCTCTTTACATCTATTATTCCACCATCACTTTAAGACTACACCCTAAGAGATACATGTTATTACAATAGTCATATTCATTGTTCCCATATTTACTAAAGCACTAATAAAATCTGTTTAACTATGATATTCTTTTAACATATTTATTTTCCCTACAATATGACTACTTAAGTAATATACAAATTTTTGCCTCACATTTCCATTATCATGGGGGACCATTATTTGGATGGTTATTTTTTACAATCATTTATGTTATGTGTATCTCACATATTTAATAAGACAGATCATTTCCATATTTATTAATTACAAATAAATTCTTATAACAATCAGATGAAATTCATTTTTAGTGAGTGTATTTGTCACCAAATCTTAGGAAAAGAACATTAAGTGGATTGAGATGATTAAAATATAACCGTAGAAGGTTTTTGAATTTATCATAATATTTCTTTACTAAAGTTTATTTCTAGATATATCTTTATTAAATCATTCATATATATTATTCCATAATATTAATTTTTTTATTATGACAATTCACCATCATTCCTTGTTGCACAACATTCAAATTAAATTTCATAATCACATTAATGTACCCATCATTATTTTTAAGAATTATTCCTTCCCTTAATCTTTATTAGAACTTTAATTATTTAATTCAAGGATTCCTTATTCAATTTTTTTCTAAATACATTCATGAATTTTTGATCTCATATGATTTTTCCTATATATTTTTTTCATCTTCCCCCTCTATAATTTTTTGAATTTTCATCTTTTCATTCAATATTGGATTTGAAGGATCTCAAACATTTTTTTAGCTTCAAATTTTCATGAACTATTTTTAAAATAATTATCATATATTCTATTACTTAACACATTTGTTTTAATTCTAGTGAATGTTTTCTTACATCTAGTGGATTATCAATCCACCTTGGATGTTTTCATACTTTTATTACTCCAAGAGGTTTCTTCAAATTAATTTTTATATTCTCTAACATTCATTTTTAATCAATTTATAAAAAAAATATAATCCATTCATAGTAGAAATATTTATGGGGGAGTTTTCCTTTATACATGACTCTCCATTTTCTTTAAATTTTATTGATAAATAAAAATCATATATCCTTCATTTCGGTATTATCTTCTTTATCTTCTAAATCACTGTGAGCCGCAACCTCATGTTCATGATATATAATTTTCAATTTCCTTATGTATTCCAAATATATATATTCATAAATATTCATTTTGAATAATAGATCTATCATCATCAGATATACTATATGAAATTTATGAAATTTATTAAGGGATAAAATTTTCATATCTTTTAAAGATGATATTTTATGATAAAATCTATTCAGAATGTTTCTCATCCTTTTCATAATAATAGTATAATTTTTAGTCCATCATAACCATTTTATTAACTCATGTGAATTAGGAATAAATTTTTTCTATTGTTATATCCTAGTGTCTTTGACCCTACTTCTCTATTTTTATGTTTTTATTCATTCACTTTTTTATTTCATTCAAAGATGATTTCATGTTTTTACCATTTTTCTTGATATTTGTTTTACACTCATCACATTCCAATAAATATTTTCTGATAATTAAATAGGTATATTATTTTTATATTTTTCATAAACATAAATATTTAATTTTCCAATGAATTTATTAGGATCATCATTCTCAATGGGTGGAAACCAAACTATAGCTCAATCGATCACCTACAGGACAAGAGACCGGACATAGAGAATCATTCTATATTTATATCCTTGAAATTTTTTTCATTCAATATATATATATAACTCTAATATAAAATAGGTTTATTTTATACATGATGTAAAAATTAAGGACTTTATAGGGGGAACATAGAGGTTCTTATATTACTTTATGTTCCCATGAATATTATGCCCACCTAGAGGGGGTTGAATCAGTTGTGATATTTTAAAAAATATTTTCTCTTGTAATTAACCCCTAAATATTTTTAGAGTTTATATAAATTTTAATTTTATATATGAACCATACTCATATGAAAATATAGAAAATTAAAGCATGGAACACATGATTTACATGGTTCTCCCCTGGTGTGGGAGAATAAATTTATTCCCTGGATACTCCAATCGGTCCATGAAAATTCACTTTGATAAGAAGTGAATAAAATTACACAATCATTAATTAAGATCCTTCTATATGCTAAATTTTAATTATAATTAATATAATTATTGAATTTTTTTCTAATATTCATGATAAAAAATAATAAGAAACCATCCAAAATAGTACACAAAACATTTTCTAGAAGAATGGTGTCTGCTAGACATAGAAAATCTACCCATTAAGTCTACATTTGTTGTGACTCCATAAACAGTGCCTCATTCCTATACACCTCATTGTATATCTTTTATACCTTCTTCTAGTACACATTAGTTTGGTACCTCTATCTTGTAATATTTTTTACTAGTATTACATTGTCTTTTGTACTTTTGTATAACACACCACTGTTTGGTTCGTATTCCAAAACCATATGCATCCATTGTATGAAAATCATGTTTATAATCTAATTAAATCATTATAAATTTTTATATCTCACATGTAAATATAATTTTAATCTATATTTTTATTTAATCCCTTTATATAGGTGTACATCCAAAATGAATGGTAGCTTCCCATAACTCATAATTCAAAATTCCCCACTCAACTAAATTTCATTTGGTGCATCCCAAATATTTTAGTAGTTTATTGTTGTTTCTCAAACAAAAAACCATTATTAGAATTATTAAACATGATAACATAATTAAAAATAAAATAACATGGTAGCATCATCATTGTTAAGGACATTAAAAAGATCATGTAATGCTCTGGATAACTTTATCTGGTAATGTTTTGTTTGCGGACACTTCATAAGAACAACTTGCATGTCCTATTATATCAAAATTCGCTCTAACCTATTAGAATTTTCCATCATTATCAGTCTATTACACTCTACTTCCTCATATTGGTGCTCTTTACATGTCTCATATGTCTGATTGATTTCACCAATGTTCATCTGGATTACTCAATCAGATGAATTGGTATGTCTCTGTCAGGTTTATCCTAAGTCCACTAAATCACCCTATAAGAATTAATTCACAAGACTCGGTCTGGAATAAAATTATGGAGCGATATTTCAAATGAAATCATAATTATGTATTCTATCCTCATATATCTGTTGATCCTATAGAGGCATAACATTTCATTATTTAAAAAATATTTATCCGATAGAATTAGTTCTCTCACGAGGATAAAACTGCGTAAATTTCTCTATATAATATCCTTTAACTTACTAATTCATAATTATCAGTCCAAGGGACATTGTAAACATATTTCCATTGGAACCCTATCTAGAATCATTATGAATACCATGTTTTCTGATGAACTATATACATATCTTCTTGATGTAGCTTTTCACCAATCCTATTAGTCCCCATTAGAGAACAAACTCATTCAACAAGAACATAATAACTTCAAAATTTTTAACTTATTATAGAATTAAAATTCATAAATTTAAAATTTAAACATAATAAAAACATTGTAAACAAAAAATTTAATATGACATTGTTTTCTAGACTCAATCCTTTGGACTCTATACAAAAGTTTCCATTCACAAGTTACCAATTTAACATATCTAGGAATGAACAATGTATAACATACAACTCAATAATTTTCATGGAAACAATCATATTTATCTTTTTAAAAATTCAAATAAATCTATCATAGATTATGAATAAATTCATGATATTTGGGACATTAAGACTAAAAAATCAGAATCAAACTAAATAGGAAAAAATTATTACAAACCTCCAGTAGTAATACATAAATATGATTTACTACCAATATCAAGTAAAAAATTCATACATGAAACACAGAAACATTAACAAAAAAGATTTTCGAAAAATGAAAAACTCAACAAGAAATCCAAAGGATATTTAGAATCAATAAACTCAATTCAAGCTTCAGGATTCATAACATGTTTCATCTGAAATTTAAGGACTCCCATTCTTAAAATATGTTAAATAATAATTATGATGTTATGATTCATTTTCATTTACAAAATATTTACAGAATATAATGTTTTATCAAAGTATTGATCAATTTTTGAATTTTTTATTTTGATGCACTTTCATTCCTTTTCTTTTAGTATTTAGAGATAATAAGATAAGCTCTTAATTATTTAATATTATCAAATAAGAATATTTAATTTCAATTGAATCCTCATAAATATAATTTCTTTTATCTATAGTACTCTTAGAAGATCATTATGAGGAACAACTTGATCATGAAATTTCTTACGATGAGATTCACATTGGATTATTTTTCATGAATATTGGTTGAGTAAATATAGTTAATTTTTTTGTTACATTTTCAAGTGGGGAAAATCCTATAGTATAATTTTCTTGAATTTAACTTCTCCTTTCATTTAAATTGATAATTATTATCAATTACATTCATAAAATCTCCCTAAATGAAAATATATTCATGAACATTATATGGTTGAAGATCTTATTTTTGAACTTTTTTTGTCTTTTCAGTAGTAATTCTAGTTAAATTTATAGGATAAAATAGTAAAGATGAATTATTGGATACTTTAGAAGAAATACTGTTTCAAATTTCATTGAATACAATCATTCTATTCAAATAAATTGTTCAAATAGAATGTTCCTTAATAGTTACTCCTAAAAGAATTTATTTAGAAATAAACGTTTTATTTAGCTTCATAGAGTATGTTTTCTTCTTATTTTCTTTTCATAACTCCATTTACACAACATTGTTTGTTTTTTAATTTCTCTTCCCTTTATCAACTTTATATCTCAAGAACCTAATATGGGAATATTATGATTCTTTATCTGATCATATGAAATTATTTTCTTCTTCAAATGATCTTATTTTTTTTGATATTATGGTTCATCTTACATTTCATTCGCCACATCCATAGATAAATTATTTAAAATATCACCAATTTTAATCTTCTTCAAAAGTGCCTTATTTGAAATTTAGAATTTATAACCTTTCCTCTTAGTTGGAATCTCAATATTTCCTTCATCTAATTTTTAAATTCATATATATTGATCAACATATGAATTTTATATGAAAATAATTTCTTTTTTATCGTACATTAATCTGAATCTGGAGATTTTAAACATATTAATTGTGTTCTATTTCTATCTTCCTTGGTGGGTTTCAATTTCAACATCATCCTCCTTTAGAAACGTCATTGAAACATTATTCAGAAGTCTCCCATACAATAATATAATCATATCAACTATTTTGTTTCTGATTTCATTGATATATAAGAAAAAAAACATTTCCAAATTAATCATTATGAATCTCAATAAACAATCCATAGATAAAAAACATAATTTTTATTGTATAATTTTTCTCATATTATTATTAAATGATATTAAAAAAATCGACTAAACAATTATCCTAACTTTTGGTAATATGTTTGAAGTCATATGAACTTTATTATTGTTTTTTAAAATATTTTTTTAGCTTAAAATTTTATAAAATCTTTATAAAATTCATGGAGTTTCTGGGAAAAGAGAAATTAAAATTCAAACAGTTCTTAGAGGAACATGAAAATTTCTCCAATGCCATAGAAAACATCAAGATGATAAGAATAAATGTTTCATTATTAATGACTTATAATTTGAAAATACTTGTTGAACAATAAAACTATCTATTTATCAACATATAGTACAACTCATGCTCTTGAATATTTAAAAAAACTTTCCTCCAACCCTAAAAAGTCATTATATATTTCAACCTAAGTTTATATTTCTCTAGTAGTTCAAAATCTATTAACTATTATTGATTTTTTTCCAGAAAAAATTTCTCTAATTGGTCATATTTTATAATCAAAATAATGAATAATATTTTTGGAAGATAGAAAAATATCTATATAAGAAACATAAGGGATTCATTTACATTCAACTTGAATGTGTCCAACAAAATCAATGTACACCTATTTATAATGTTTTTTGTAGAGCATGGGGTTTCAATTTGTTGTCAGTAAGGAGTCAATTGTAAATATGATGTAAATATGTTCATGCAAAGGTGATGATGGAAGTTTTTCCAATGATTGAAGTGGTGAGGTAATTAATTCAATGAAGATCTCACTTTGATTATATATTAATATTGAGGAAATAACTTAGATGATTTTTGAGAGGATCCAATGTTCTGATGAATATTATCAAAATGATACATTTTTACACAATCATGAAAAAGACCATGAAATACTCAAATGCATGATGACTATAGAAGATCCAACTAATAGATTCTAATTGGATGAAGTTGGTGATCAAATTATGACGATTTATGAACTGATCCAAAGTTTCAAAGACTTGTATCAAAGTGATACATGTTTACACCATCATGAATAAAACCATGAAATCCTCAATTGCATGAAAATAAAAAAGTTCCATCAACTGGATTCTAAATGGATGAAGTTTAAACATCAGAAGATTTTTTGAGGTGATCCTCAATGACCACAATTTGTGTTAATAGAGAACACATCCATCACAACAAGAAGGACATGCATTATGTTTTAATGCATGAGGCAGAAAGCAATGATCCATGGATAATCCATGATTGGATTAAAGAAATATTGAATATCATGGATTTTTTATTCCAACAAGAAAAGAAGGATGATGTTTAAAAATGAATAAGGTGGCCTTGAATTATTCTTGTATTGGACGCTTGGTTTTTAAACTACTGTATAGGTCCTTAAATTAAGCAATTAAAGGGACAACCATTTAGGCCAGCTTAAGCCCTCACCCATGGCATATGCGGGACCTGAGGGTCAGCTTCCCCCAAATAGAAGGCCTCAATGCCAGATTGTAAGAGGCGAAAGAGTGCGGGCCATGTATATTCCCCATAGGTGCACACAAGGTTATCAACCTATGCACAAGGATGTATAGTGAGCACATGGAGAGCACCTGAGGAGAAAAGAGTGGGCACAAAGCGTGACTATATAGTGAACATGGTACAGGGTGGTATTGTGATGGGACGAGGAGAATTCTAACATCATGCTTCCAGGAGTTGTTATTTAAACCACAAGAAATATGTGGTGTGCTTCAATGTGGGAAAAGGTTTTAGAAATAGGGAACTCATCTCGACCGTTGATCCATTAGAGAAATGTGATCTACCATCTAATCAATTACGAGATTGATCTCATGCATCCTAGCCATCCATCAGATTATGACAGTTCAAGGTTGATCCTCAGCCATCTGATCTCTTACACCATGGTGGTCTTCAACCTCCGGAAACCTGTGTGACATTGATGAACTAGTGTTTATACCAAATGATGATCTCACCACTATGGGCATCATTTGAGCACATTTCAATCCAACAAGGATTTTTTGGACTAACTCAACACATGACTGAATTAAAAGTTGCATGAATTCATCGAAATGATGAAAATCAAAGGATCCTGAGGCAAATGAAGTGGCTGAGGGTGCACCACCCATTCAATGTACAAAAAGATTGTTCACATGAATTTGAAAATGCATGAATATGAGAATTGTATTAAGAATGTAGGGGTATACGTTGAAGAAAAATAAACTGAGAGACTCGACATATCACTATCCCACATTTGAATATTTCAAAGCTATATATCGCAGACATTCAATGATTTGAAACCCATGTAATATCTCATAGGATTTGATCTTATTGAAATTCTCTACCTCCTCTTATAACAGAAAGAATACCTCGACTCATTTTTGATGTTGGATAGATCATAAAAAAGATATTGTTTCTGAAAAAACATAGCACCATATATATGGTTTATTGAATCCTTAATATGCAAAAAAGTTATATGCTTCACTTGCATGAAGGAGAACCACGAAAAATCATGGTTCATGATAGAATCTGCACCCTCTGGGTGACAAAGAAACACAAAAACGTGACAGGTTCTACTGATCCCTCTCTAGTGTTTTTAGAGGATTATCACATTGGAACTCAATGGATGCAATTGGTCCCTTGTTGTACTCTACGAAGACAAAACCCATGAACCATCTTCATTATATGATGACGAACCACGCCCACTCCTTTCACGAATAATAAGACATAGTGCTAATTTTTTTTCACATAGAAGAAGAGGTGAGAACTCCCTCCTGTTTGAAAGATCCATCCGAAAACCCACACACATTACTATCATACCCATTCGGGTTGTGTGGGAATGAAGAATAAGAAGGGATTGTGTATGCATTAAGAATAAACAATACATTACACACTTACATGCATGTGAACTTGATGCCTTGTGTTTTCCCAAAAAAAAAATGCTTGAGGACAAGGCTTTGATAATATCTTGAATAAGTATCTATGAATTTGAAGAAAGGAGGAAAATCCATCAAAAGGAATACACTTATTCAGGTTTTAAGAAGAACACACATAAAACTTAATGTCACCCCAACCACGCTCTTGAGAATATAGAGAATGAGAACAAGATAAAGAAAAGATATTGTGATTCACCATTATGGGAATACATGCCCAAACATAACAAACATTAAAGCCATATTTAAATAACAATTGTTTATGTGTGAAAAACCTAATAGAATTGTGTTAATATATAGAATGAATAAATTGAGTGGAAAGTGCATGTTTATTTTCATGGGAAATACACAATAATCCTAGAACATTGATAAACGAGAATAGTATGTGCTCAAGTTTACAATAAAAGCATCATACTAGCATGTATTCATGAATACACACATAAATGTGTGAAGAGATTTGAGAAACCCATACAATGATGTATTGATTTCCATGAAATCCATGTATGAATAGAATGAGAACTGAGACTGAAGCCAGATATAATTAAGTAAGATCTTATATCTGAGATGATAGTGTTTGAGAATCCAAGAATACATATATTGCAGATATTTTCTATGTTCACTCTTGGATACTAATATTCTTGAAGAAAATGTGTGCACAATTGGCACACATCTGAGTGAGGCCACGTCTTCGTTAGAAGAAGAAAATATTTCTTCAACATTTTTCAGAATGATGATAGATTAGAGATGTGATTAGTATGGTTGATAGATACTGATATACCTTATCAAAAAAAATTTGAGGATTCATGAATGGATACACAAGAAAGTGTGATTCACTAAGCCTATGTGGAGAGATCAGAATATCTTCAACAGTGAATAAAGAAATACCTTAAAGAATGAAGATGAAAATGTGAATCGAGTTCTAGAAGACCCTTGTGAGATTTATGGAGGAGAAGAAGTCTTCACTGGGACTCTTAATCATTCCAAGGGGACTCTGGTAACATTGTGGGATGGATTATCCAGACCCTCCTGTGGGACTCAGGGGAGATTCAATGGGCCTCTATATCGACCATTATAATTGATAAAATGATTATGGTGGAGAATCTATGTAGGGAGGAATAACCAACAAAGAAACGCGAGGGTGTTTGAACTGTTCGTTATAAATATATTTATTTAGTGTCTTTAAAAGTAAGACACCTTTTGAGTTAAGGGTGAGAGACACCAAAATATTGGATAGAGTATTTAACTAGCCATAGATATTTAATTGAAAAGAATCAATTAGTTAAAAAAATAATCAGATCACTAATTCACCCCTTCCCCTCTCTGTGATTCACACTAATCTAGGAACTTCAATTGGTATCAGAGGGGGGTTACCTATAAAAGATCCAAGGGAGACATAATGAAGTGCAGATTTCAAGATATGAGTGTGTAACCTCAAATGGAGATTTTTTCCAAGACTCAAAAAAACTGAAAGAATAAACATGAAAGGAAGATGAAGATAAATCTTACTACTAATGGGGTAACACATTCTTCTGAAGGTAAAATGAAAGGTACAACATGTGATAATACTTGTTATTCATCTAATAAATCCTGTTAAATCTGTGATGATGCTATATCAATCAGTGATATTCAATCTATACTAAGAGATCATACGAAGAAAGTCCCTAGTGAAGTTCAAAGATATATTGCTGCAAGAATTAGTGCTCTTCAAGATGAAAAATTACACTATGATGAAGAATCTAATTTCATGGATGATGCATTGGATTAAAGGGTTGTCATATCCAACACTCTCAGAAAACATGTCAATGAAATGTAAGAAACAATTTCCCTTTTCAATAAAATAATTGATGAAGTTACTGAAGAATTTTGAGGAAGTATTTCTGAGAAGAAACATTTTGAGATTGTGTTTTTAGAAGAATTCAATGCATTTGAAAAGTTAAAAAAGGTTTCTATTGTTGTTAAAGCTACTGAAATGGAAGAAAAAGCTAACAAGGTAATGGATGGTGACATTTCATTGTAATAATTTAAAAGAATGCATGATGAAAAAATGATAATGCTGAAGGAGAATTGGGAAAGAAAACTAAGATTAGTTGTAGATGTGAAGAACTATCTCAACATTAAATTTATTAAATTGGGGTGATATTAAATAATTAGTAATCACCCCAACCTGAATCTTCCAAACCATCTAGAAGAAGATATGTTTCCCATAATGTTTTAATTAAGGAGAATGATTCAAAATGAGTATTAATTAGTCCTTTAAACTAGTTGCAACATCCTCTAAGGAAAAAAAATACCATCTATACCATCTTGTACTCATGTTTCTAATTGTGTTTCCATAAAAATTTTCGATTGGAAAAAGATTTATAAACAATTATGGATTAGGAATGGTGATAAGAAACCAACCACCATGACAAGGGTGGAAATGATGAAGAATTTGGGAGATGGTTCCCCACATAGAGCACAACACATCATGAAGGCGACCCAACAATATCATGCATAATATATCAAGAAATCAAGAATTGTTGGAAAATGATGGTGTTGAAAAAAGTTTGGTAATTTTTCATTATAATTATTGTAAAATCCTCAAAATTAAAAAGCACAAAGGATTCCCAACTTAAGGGGGGAGAAATCCATAGAAAAGCAAGAAACATCCACTGATCCCAAATCATCTATACACTACAATCATATTTTTAATTCTTGATAATATATGTGATGTATACAAGGAAATTTTTCCCAATGATGGTATATTTCCATCTCAACATGTATCCAAATATGATAATAAAAGAAGATCATTAATGCTGGATAAGAAAGAAGAAGCATCTTTGGAATGTAAGAAAAAGAATAGTGCAAAATAAAATTATCCCAAGAAGACTTTAAGATGTAATATTGAGAATTTCTTGGACTCTAAATACATAAGTTGAATGTTTCTTGATCAAAAAGCACTAATGATAAAAAATGATTCTACTATGGAAAGAGAATTCAAACCCTGGATCACTGCAAACAATCCATGGAAATGAATGAACAAAAGATGAACATAAAAAGAAATTCAATCTAGGGGAATACAAGATTTATTGAAGAAAAGTTTCCTAAGAAAGGTAACATTAAATTATTGAAGAAACCATGTAGAAGATCCATGCCAGAGAATACTGAGAAGAAGTGTTTAGTTATCTGGCCTAATCAATTACAAATTTCTAGAGAACTATAAATAGAATAAGATGAAGTACTAGCTAAAGATATGTAAAAAGGGGAACATGTCATTCCACATGAATTAAAATTAAAATTTCATTTCAAGTTGTCACTACATGAAAAACCATGTGTCTCTCAACTGTTGTGTGATAGGTGTAAGAAGGATATAAATCATGAAACCACATGTATAACTATTTTACCAAGCCAGATGGTGATGCTGAAAATTGAAGAACATGCACTAGTGGAAGGTACATCACTACTGGAAGAAGTAAATAAAATAATCCTCACAAGTTGAAGGTAAATGGAATTAAAGGTTCCATGTTGGAAAAGAAATATCAAAATTTCCAAGGGAGAGGAAACACCATCATGAAGAATATCATATAATTTAGAGATACATTGAAAGGTGTTCTTGGGTTTAGAGAAAATCTATAGAATTGATGCTTCTATTAAGAATCACAAAAGTGTTCCATCATATTCCATTATATTTTTCTTATATATATGTGCTTTAATTGTATGAAATTTAAGATAAATCTCATTCTAAAATTGATAATTGAATGAAAAAGTGGATAACTACAACTTGGACTCATTATTAATGATTTGATAATTACTTGAAGTGGTCCATAGTGTAAGATTATCAACATTAATATCTTTAATATCATGTGATGCTTATTTTCCACCAATTAAAATCAAATGGAGTGCACCCCTTGAATGGGAGAAAAAATGAAGGAGATTATATTAAGGATTATGTCAAGACAAACCTTGAAATTCATATAGTCTCAAGATTTTGTTGAGTTATTCTAATCGCACTTTCATACCTTGTTCTTAATTGTATTTATCATGTTAATTAAGGGGGATTTCATGATTGATAACAAGATGGGATAAAAGGGGATCTTTATCTTTTCACTCTAACTTTTGAAATTTGTTGGTGAAGTATGGGAAAGATTTAGCACTTCATGATTAAATCAGATTATTTTTAACCCCTTGGTTACGAATTGATACATCCTGAGCATGACTTCTCATGCATGGTTGTTAATTGGTAGCATTGAATACCTTAGTCATATCACTCTTTTTTTCAACATCTGTTTAGCTCAAGTAGACTTAGAGATGATTAACTAATGGTTATTTTCTAAGTAAACCATGTGATATCATCCCTATCAGAAATATTCAAGATGATTTTCTTCAAAGGGAGGATGATATTTTTTTTTTCAGAACCCTCTACGCCTTTGCATTTGGATTCCAATAGGGGGAGAAAATATTGGCACACATATTGAACCATATAAAAGTGTTCCTATGGGATATTGACCAAAAAGGGGGATATTGTAGAGCATTGCGTTGCATTTTTTTTTCAATTAAGAGTAAATAAGTAGTCAATTGTCAATAGGTTATAAATATGTGCATGCAAAGGTAATGATGGAAGTAGTTCTAATGATTGAACAGGTGATGTTATTAATTCAGTGAAGATACCTCATTGATTATGGATTATGATTGAGTAAATAACTAAGACGGTTATTGAGCTGATTCAATGTTCCAATGACTTGTATCAAAGTGATACCTTTTTACACCCTCATGAAGAAGGCCATGAAATGCTTAAAATCATTATGAGTTTAGAAGATCCATAAAATATATAGTAATTGGATGAAGTTGGTGAACTAAGTCATATGATTTTTGAGCTAATTTCAAGTTCCAAAGACTTGTATCAATGTGATACATGTTTAAACAATCATAAATAAAACAAGGCGACCCTCAATTGCATGAGGAGAAATAAGATCCATCAAATGGATTATAAATGGATGAAGTTTAATAATCATATGATTGTTTGAGATGATCCTCAATGTCCAAGGTATGTGTTAATAGGTAACACATACCTCAAAAAAAATAATTCCATCCATTATGTTTTAATTCTAGAAACATGAAGAAATGATACATATATCATCCATGGTTGAACTAAAGGAATGTTGAAGATCATGGATTTGTTATTCCAAAAATAAAAGACGAATGATGTTTGGAAATGAAGAAGCTGGACATGCATTATTCCTATACTGGAAACTTTGTTTTTAACCAAGTATATATGGCCTTACATTAAATAATTAAGGTTCCAACCATGTAGGCCAGTTGAAGCCCTCACCCAAGGCATATGCGGGACCCAAATATCTACCACGCCCAAAGGGAAGGCCTCGAAGCTATCCTGTAAGAGGAGAAGGATCTTAGGCCATGTATGAGCCTTACATGTGCATGAACGGTGGTTAAACCATGTGTAAGGATGAATTTTGGGTTCTAGGAGTGCACTCAAGGAGTAGAGAGTGGGTGCATAAGTGTTCCTATAGGGTGAACATCTTACAGGGCGGTACCATGAGGGGAGGAGGAGTATTATGGAGATGTGTTTCTACAAGTTGATATTTAAACCGCACAAAAGCAGTGAAATATTTTGATGTGGGACAAGGATTTAAAAAACCTGGAACTAATCTCGACTATTGATCCCTCAACGACACCCAGTCTACCATCCGATCAATGAAGGGATTGATCCCACGCATCAAAGACATCCATCAAAATACCACAGTTCAGGATTGATCTTTGGTTATCTGATCTCCTCCCCTGAGGTTTTGTTCAACCTCCAGACACCCTCATGACACCCACAGATTAGTGCTCATGTCGAATGATGATCTCATCAGTTTAAGCATCATTTGAGCCCATTTCAATACCACAGAGATCTTATTGACAAACCAAACACATGAATGCATTAAAAGTATCATGCATGCATCGAAATGAAAAAAAATAAAATGATCATGAGGAAAACGATGTTTCTGAGGGTTCACATCACATTTGATTTATAGTGAGGTGGTTTTCATGTGTTCAGAAACTCATGCACGTTAGGATTGCACTGAGAAAGGTCTCTGAATTGAAGAAAAATTAACCGAGAGACTTGACATATATCTATACCACATTTGAATATTCCAATGCTCAAGATCACAAAAATTCAATGATTTGAATCCCGTGGATTATCTCCTGGGATTTGAACTCAGTGGAAGATGATACCACATCCTATAATAGGAAGAACACCAAAAATCATTTTTTTTGTTTAAGAGATCATAAAAAATATCTTCTTTCTTGGTAAACGGAGTGCTGTATAAAAGGTTCCCCATAGACTTTCTATAAGGAGAAGTTTAGCGCACTTCTTGTACACAAGAGTACCCCCAAAAATATTAGTTAACAGAAGAATTTACACCCTCTATGTGATGAAGAAACATAAAAATGAGATAGGTTATATTAAAACCTTTCCAGTGTTTCATTAGGATAATTTTACTTGTATGAAAATGGTGTACTTTCACCCTTTCTGTTCTCCATTAGACAGAACCCACGAACATTCTCGGTTCTGTGAAGAAGAACCATGAACAAACCTTAAATGAAGAAGAAGGCTTCATGCTTACTATTTTTTCATGAAGAAGAGGAGTTGATAACTCCCACATGATGGTACGATCTATCCGAGAGCCCACACACATTCCTATTATAGGCATTCAGGTTTTATTGGATAGAAGAAGAAGAAGGGAGTGTGTATACATTAGGAATCAAGAGGAAATTACAAAAATACATTCATGTGAACCTGATGGCTAATGATTTAACAAAAAGGAACACACTCATTAGGTCAAGGCTTTGATAATCTATTGAGATAGTTTGTGTTTATGGATGAATAGATGAAAAACCATCCAAAGTAATACACCCATTCGAGTTTGAAGTAGAAAAAACATAAAACATAATGTCACCACAACCATGTTCAAGAGAAGAGAGATAATGAGATCCAGATAAAGAGAAGATAGTGAGTAGCACTAAGACTGGAATACATGCACATACATAACACACATTGAATCCAAATTAAATGAAGAAGTTCATCTGCCAAAAAACCAAAGGAATTGGGTAGATATTGAGAATGAAGAAATTGAGTAGAATGTTCATGATTATTTACATGAACCACACACATTAAACCTAACACAATCATACAAGAGAATAGTGTGTTATCAATTAGACTATAAATACATCATACATGCATGCATACATGAATAAACACATGAATATTTGAAGAGAATTCAGATACCAATAAAAAGAGGTAGTGAATGCCATATAATCCAAGAATTAAGAGAATGAGAACTGATACTGAGGCCAGATTTAATTAATGAAGACCTTATATCTATGTGGACAGTGTTTGACAATCCAAGAAGACATACAATGCCGATATTGTGTAAGATCACTATTGCTTATTAATATTCTTAAAGTGGTTGTGTGCACCACTAGAACACATATGATTGAGGTTGGGTATTCCACATAAGTAGAAAGAATTTCTCGAGCACTGTTTAGACTGAGGAATGACCAGAGAAGTGATCATAATTATTGAGAAAGATCAACAGACCGTACCAAAGGCTGTTGATGATTATGGAAGAGATACACATGAAAATGTGATTCATAAATCTTTTTTTGGGAGAGCATAATCACATATATAGTGAATCTAGAAATAAATTAAATAAAAAAAGTTTCTTGTGTGACTCGAGAGCTAGAAGACCCCTGTGAGATTCAGGGACGGGAAGAAGTCTTCAGTGGGACTATGATGTAGTTCAGTGTACTCTGGTAACATTATGGGATGTAGTATAAAGACCCTCCTATAGGACTCAAGAGATATACAATGGGAAACTATAGAGACCATTTTAATTTATTACCATATTATAGTGTAGAATCTGTGTTGGGGGAAATAACCAACCCAACAAGGAGTAGGTCTCTGAACCTTTCCTTTCAAATCCTCGTGTTCAGTGGAATTACATTTAATACACCATTCAAGGTAAGGCTGAGAGACACAAGATGAGTGAATCGAGGCTTGAACCTTCCATAGAGGTTTAATTGAAAATAATAAATTAGTAAAAATATTTAAAGGGTTCTATGATTCACCCCATCCCTCTATCACTGATTTACACTGATCCAGGCACTTAATTTTCTATGTAATTTGAAAATTAATATATGATTTTTTGATATAGTGGTTTATAGTTAATCCCTAAAAAAATAGACAGTCTCATATATTTTTTAAAGATATATTTAATATTTTTTTCCAAATTTTATGATTTACATGTTTTAGGATAAATTATTGAAAAATTTACTAAATAAAATACTCATAAAAATTATTCTTAGAAATGAAAATGAGGAAAATATCAATATATTTAAATTTAGATAAACATATTACTCATCCTAAAAATATTATGATCTAGAAATGTTGAAATAACATATATGGATGTTATATTCTCTTCAAGAACTATTGTAATAATGGGTTCCCTAGGCCCAACATAAATAATACTTTTTTATTACCATATCATGTAATAGTGGGATATGCATGATGTACCCTTACTATAAGAGTGTTGATATTTTTCTTACAACATTTAAATAATAATTTCTAGAGATTTTTTTTCACATGAAATGGTTATTGTAGTTCCTAGGCTATAATGATAACCATGAGATACTATTAAATTAATATTAAACATATATCCTATTGTCTAGATACATCATACTGAATAGACATAGATAATGTCTGACTATATTATATTAGGATCACATAATAATCGAGAATTCTTCTAATAAGTTTCACACTTAGTGATATCAATTAGATGATATCATGATGAATAACTAACCAATAGCAACACCAAAAGTTTCATGTTTCAACAGTAGTTCCTACCCAAGAGCATGTGTAATGGTCTCCTTGATTGAGATTATCATCGGTGTATACCATTTGATCATCTACATGGATATAAGGAAAACATGTAAGGCATTGAATTCAAAGTGAGGTAGATTCTGTTGGGTGCATCATTGGTGGAAAGTAATTGATTGAATAATCAGGATAATTTTTTTTGTTTTTAAATGGATGTAATATCTTATGACTAGTTGATCTAAATGGTTGTGCCTTTACAAAATACATGGTTATTGTAGAAGAAGGTAAGTTTTTCAAGCTAGTTCAATGAATAATAATGAATGAAAAGGATTGTGACATAAATTTTGTTCTCTAATTTAGTAGAGATCATGCGATATGGGGATTGTATTACATAATGTGTGTTCATAGGAAATGTTTTCAAAACTATGACTTTTTCTTTACTTCATTGTGTGCCTTTATGGGTTTTTGGTCTCTACTCTGTGTCTATAAATAGTTGTCACAACTATCATGATAATTTTTAAGATAGTCACACACAAAGAGTATTCAATGGTTTATCCGATAAAGATGAATAGGAGTTTAGGACATGGTTGGACCCACCATATAGTCTGAGATATGTTCGATGATATTTGATCAACATGGAATAAATAAATTTAAATTATTCATGTTTAAAAGAATCTTTTCTGAATTTATTTATTAAATGAATTTAAAAAATTGAAATTTAAAATATTGATAAATATTATATGATCAAATTTTATTTTAATATTCAAGGTTCTTTTAATTTCATCATGAATGTCGAATCGAGTTAACATCTCAGTTTTATATGGTAATATATTTATTATATTACAAAAATTTAATAAATATGTTAATGAAATTAGTAACCGAGTTAGTTGTTCATAACATTACGTTTATGGATTATTTAGAGGGTAATAAATATATTGGGGACATGTAGCCATTTACAACTATTTTTCACCTGATATATAAAGAGGGGAGGGATCCCATGTCAGGTACTGTTCATCCTATGAATTTGATAGATTCTATCACCTCTATCCAACTTTTTGGAGAGATAATATCCCAATCCAAGTCTTCTATCAATTTTCATCTTCACTGATTGAAGGTTCAACATATGGGTTATCTTCGAGATGTTTAATGCTTCATATGATGTTTTCTCTAGCACCTTGGATTAGATTATTGATGCTTCAATGGATTTTTAAAGCACATTTAGAGAATATGTAAAGATCCAACTATGGTTTCTTTGATAAAGGTTCATAAAAAATGATAAAAAATTTATATTCGGACGAATGATGTAATCTTGGATTATTTTGCTAAACTAATTTCACAGGGTATCCTTGGGACTTTGTATAGCGATGTTATTTGCTAGCGATGATGTAGTTACTTAAATATCTAGTGAAATTCTTCTGGTTCCCAACCCATATTTGTCTGTTACGCACCATAGTACCATTAATTGTTAAAAGGTAGATGATGTGAATTTTATGATTCAAGAAAAAATAAAATTTCATTAACTTATGTAAAGGTTTTCTATTTACTTCAAAAAGATCATTCCACAAATTAATATTGTCAATAAGGGAAACATTATGGTCATCCAAAATATTTAATTTTGAATCAATATAGTTTTTATGTTTATCAAAATTGGCGAACAAATGTTTTCTATCATTTAATTTTTACATGATATTGATGCCCAATATAAATTCCAATCACCCCCATCACTCGACCATGTTTAATCCAGAATTTGGTAGTCCGAATAGTTATCGACGATGTACAGTGATTCCACATGGTTATAGAATCATCAAACAAAAACAAATCCTAAATATATTTCACATTTAAAAATGGAGTATAAAGGTGGGTGAAGCACATCCTATGTTAATAAAACTAATAGAAAACTTTAAAGTGAATTGGGGGAATGTATGCTGGATGTTCGCAAACAAACAAACATAAAAATCAACCAAAACATAATGTTGGAGTTGAATGTTGTGGATTCAGCAGAAAGAATTATTCTAAAGAAAACTTTTTTATTTAATAATCGAAATGTGTCATCTTTCATCCCCACCCCAAAAATCCTACCCATGATACCTCCCAATATGATTCCACATTCATGTGTATCCTCACACCAACAGACTCTTATACCACTCCTAGACAACTTTTCTCCACCACAAGGGATTACCAATCCCCAAACGACCACCCATGAGACTAGCCAACTCCACACTGTAACCATAACCACCCTCTGAAACCATCCTCCCTCCACCCAGACCAATACCCTAAGCGTACATATCTTCCATATAATCTTTAGCATCTTTAGCTTCCATGGACTCCTACTATCATCTCATTCCAACACTAGATCAAAATCAATTATTAGCCACCTCATTTCCTAGAATCTTCCTCAACCTCCCCCATAAATTGTAGTCTCTTCCAACCCTTATAGTGGAGATCCCCTGCCCTCAGGCTCCTTGCTACATGATGTTGAGTGGAAGTTCATGACCCCCCAACCATGATCAAGTGCTCCACTTGCCTCCCTTGTGTCCACCTAACCCAGAACAACCCTACCTATGTTTGTTCAACCCAGTACAAACCTGCATGGGTCTTCCCAACCCATAACCACACAAACAAAATTCTACCAGGACTATAATTATCTTTGGTGGTGTCTTCCCAACATTAAATGCAAATGGGTGGGGTTTTGGGTTTCTTGGAAAATTTAAAATCATTAATAAATTAATTTTTTAAATTTTTTTGGATTGGAACATTATTGTATTTTTGAAAAAAGATAAAAAAAATTCCGGAAAAAATAAAATACAATTATTTGAATTTAACTAATTTATTTAATTCATTTCATTGATGTAAACAAAAAAATTGAAATTTAATTTTATCATGAATCTATTTTATGAGTCAAATAGTCTTGTAATTGATTGGACAATGTTGTTCATGGGTCAATTTTTTTCAATTAATTATTATAACTATGTGTTATGATTGTAATATTTAATTTATTTTTGAAATCCCATTAATCTCCATAATACATTTTATTTGTCCAAGGTACCAGACATTAATTAGTTTTATTCTCTATGTATTATTCACTTCTTAAGATCTCTTCTCTTATGCATAAATATATTTTTACTATGGTGATGATGTTTCATGATGTGGACCATGTATAGAAAATTCAAAATTTTGGATGAGGTGTGGAATCATTGGAATGGGGTGAGATATTCAATAAAAGTAAAGATATGAAAGTGATATTATAACTTTAGGTCCATGGTTAGTCTATTGAGTTTAAATGGATCAATCAAGACTAATTTCTCAAGCTTAGTTGGGAATTTTATTTTATTTATTATTTTTTTATTATTTTTTTGTGCACATTCATGAAAGTATGATCACATAATATAATAAACTAGTATATGTAGATTAACTCAATTTAAGATGAGATGAATATTTATGTATTTACATCAAAGTTAGTTTTGAGTGTGATGAAATAGTACATTCATATTAAATAGAAAATGATTTCATTCGTTAAGAAATAAAAATCCCATCAAATAAATATTAATTCATAATGCCTTTTGTTGTATGAATTGAAAAAAAAACTAACTATGTGCAGTTATCATCAGCCCTAGTTTAGTGAACCTCCAACTACATGGATGTTTTATGAGAATGATGGTCTACCTTAACTAATTTTGGAATTAAAGAAGTATTCATATCCAACTTTTTCACTTATAGAGGAAAATAATTGTGTAAATAAATTTTATATTTTTTTAATCTAGGAATTCACCCAACAGTTCTAGGATACATGAGTTAATGTGGTCATCTAGACACATACGTTACTTGAAAATCTCGGAGTTGTGGCATAGCCAAATCCTGGACTTTGATGAGAGGATTAAAAGTTCCTCTCCACTTGAATATTATAGAAATTGAGTATTACGAATCTATTAGTGATAGATACTAGGGTTTGAAAAAATATAGAGAGATATTTAATGATTTTATTGATCAATAATGTTTAATATGTAATCAATATAAATGAACTAATATGTTAGAGTTTATTTTTTGTAGAAACTGAAAAGAATTACAAGAAGTTAACTATGAGTAAATTTGGAGAAGTATTATATTCTTACCAGCATGAGTTTACAAAGAGTATTATTGGAAATTAGGTAAACTACTATGATATAGGAATGTTAAGGAGAAACAATACTCACTACCTAATTATCTACATAGGGATGAAATGGTGTGAAAAAATGATTATAAGAGACACATGTATCATTCATGTGATGTTTACATCAAAATAGTATAATAAATATACAATTATTTGTGGATACTCCATCTGGAGATTGATGATTTCCCATGTTTTCTTATAACTGACTATCTTGTGAAGTGATATTGATGCAAGATATGAATAATGATATGATAACAATGAATAAATTGAAAGAAGAATCATATTATTTCAATACATCCCTTTCTTATATCTTTTCACCCGCATACACTAGAATTGTTTCTTATTGAAAAATCAATATTATATAGGAAACCGGTCATTACCATTGGGTAATGTTCATCATGTTGATAAAAATTGATGAAATATTTATTATTAGTCATTATGGTGAATATGTTGAATGAAAACATTAAAGACAAACCGAATGTTTGATTCCAAATACACCATTGTTAAATTATTTAGTAATAGTGGTAGATAAATATATAGGAGGCATTTTTCTTCACATGTCATTAGATAAGACTATATAAGATGAAAGTTCTAGGAACTAGATTGATGAATCATGTTTTCACTTATTCTTTATGTATATTCATCAATTGGATGTAATGCTTATTGTACCCTTATTGGGTATTATATTCAATATTTATATAACATATGATAAATTAAATACATTAACCATGTAATATTTGAAATTATATAAGAGGTAAGGTAATTTCTCTAATCGGTTGAGAAAAGGTGATTCCTAAGGCAGCGATGAGAACTACCAAAATTATAATTTCCATTTGTAATGATTCTAGTGATACTTATATTGAGTATTACCAAAACATGTATCTCAAATGTCCATTATAAAAAGGGATAAATTATTCGAAATTGGAATGAATGTTTTTTATGTATCAAATACTCAACTAATTGTAAATAAATACATGAATCGCTAAAAATAATCGATGAATATAAGAATGTAATACAATATTACCTAGTTGTGTCAAAATAATTATGTGTCTAGAATGCTAAAATTAGTTTTCGTGGATATACGTAGTATGGTTTAGCCTATTTGCAGCTAAATACATCAGGTATTTTTTCAACCTATACATATGCAGTTTTAGAAAAAATGAACATTTTTAAATAAATGTGGGTCGTATATCTTTTTGAATTTGTTGATCATGAGAGAATGAACTATTACAAGGTTAATCTAGTGGTAAATATATGCATAAAAAGATTAATTTATGAGTTTTATGAAATTTAATAGTGTTGTATGAAATTTTCTTGGTCAGAATATTTGAGTAGCATTGGGCCCCTGTTATAATTAACATATTGACCAATCATTCATGAATCTTATAAGGTAGAGTGGATTTTTCCAAACCTTAAATTTTCTTATACACACCAATGATATGATGTTATTAAAGAGGATCAATGATGATACTAATCTAAAAAAATTGATAAATTAAATTAATTGTGGAGTAATTCCTAAAAACATTACCTTATACACATCAGAGTCACGATGTAAGTATAAGGATTATTAATGAGGATACTAATCATCACTACAAGAAACATCCTTTATTTTTCAATAAATACTTATTATATAGTGGTGTTATCACATAAATATATTAGAAATATCTTCAAAAATCTATATCAAATGATTTATAGTATGATATAAATCCATTAGGTTATAACAAGATGGGTTTGGATGTAGTGAGTTTATTTTTAATATAACCAAAAAATTATCATGTAAAACAAAATGTGGATTTAATGTAATTATTCTAAAGTGTTAAAATAATATTTTAAAAAATAAATAATAGAAATGTTATATTCAATTAATAGACTATATTTATATAATAGGTTGGAAATTTATATTTGATGTATTTGGAGTAAGATTGACTTGGATTTAATCAATTTCTAAGATGCACAAGTGCTCGATAAAGGTAAAATTTCACAATAACCAATAGAAAGGGAATATTCTAGAGACACATATCAAATAGGGAGGATAAAACCACGGTAAGGGTTTTACATTTACCAACGGTGGTTACACTTTATTCATTGAGAGTAATGAATCCAATAGGGAAGAAGTAAATGAAAAAAATGTACGTTTCAGAAGTACAATTAAAATTCCATAATAGAATCCATGTATCAAAATATAATTTCTTATTCATTGGAATACCATGGTGGATATTCATGTGTTGCTATACATGGGAGGTATAGACATGGTATGCCTAAGGATTTATTGGTAATAAAAATTCATTATGCCTAAATCCATTAAAGTTTTACTTTTCATATCTAATTTCTAGAATCATTTAAATTGATCATTGAATGTCAAGAACACCAATCTTGAAAGGTGTCTATATGATGAATGAAAAAAATTCAGGTGACACGATTTAATTCCTATATGTGGTAAAAGTTACTAAAATCTTGTTTTTTATTGAATTAAACAAACAAGATAGTATAAAAATATTTTGGAATGATATTTTTACATGTATCTACATGATGTTAGAGGGAGAATCATATACTTACAAAGAAAATATGTTTGATAATATATGGAAAATAGATATTGGTATTACAATTTTTTATGGATAGAATAAGATAAACACTCTAGATATTGAATTAATGTATAAGAAAATGTTATAGGGGAAAAGATCAACTATGTTATACCTAAAAATTTCAAGAGAAAACCCATAGTACATGTACCGACAAGGTATTAAAAAGTGCATGATAAAGAAATTCAACAGAGAAGTATTACCAGCGTCACCTGACATAAATGTCTCCAAGAATACATGAAGGGTCATATGGGGAGGTTATTGTTGTTAATATAATTTTATTTTCTTACATGATGGATCAATCACATATGTCATGTTATGTAGTATATGTGATATTTCCAGCATATATTTTATGGTAGGGTAATATCATTTATTTCTAGGAAAACTACCTGGGATGCAGTTAAAACTATCCAACGGTACATGAGAGGGTACAAAAACTAAAATCTTGGAATTTGTAGAAGAATGGAAAATATGATAAATGTGGTTGAAATTAGTCTTCATTTTGATAAATATTGTCTAATATAAAAATTAACTAAACTAATGAGAATGAGAAGCTAATTAAATCAAGTGGTATCCATATATATAAATGGTGCGTTCATTGCATCTTCTGATGTAGCTAAAGATGTTGTGTGAAATATGTATTAATATTTTCTAGTTCTTAGGACTATACATAATAATAAATGTATTATCATAATATAAATTATGATAATTCTACTACTTTTACTAGCTAATATGTCAAGTTTAGATAGTGCACAAAAGAAATATACTCAAGGATATAATCTCTTAAGGAGAATTATCCATCAATTTGAGGTCATGTATTGTTGAATATAAACATATATAAGACTTGGTAGGCCTAATAAATAAAGTTATAACTCATTATAATAATGTTATTATCATGTGATATCTTAGAAGGTTTTTTATCATCACATCAATAGTTCAAGTGGGATTGTTGTAAGAGTGAATTCCCTACACCCAAAATAAAATATAATTTTAGATTGCAATATCATTTATATAATGGGTTATGAACGACGTACCCTTACCATAATAGTGTTGATATTTTTGTGTCTACTTTTTAAATGGAAATGTTCATTGATTATTTTTCATATCAAATGTAAACACTAGTTCCCTTGAAATAAGTGGAACATATAGATACAATAAAATTAATATAAAAAATATGTCATATAGTTGAAGTTCATTATATTGGTATGACATAGATGATGTCTAACTATCATATGGCTTGTGCTCATATGCACTGAGACTTCTTCTCATGATGTTTTCATTTGGTGTTCTTTAGTTGATGGGATTATGAGTACAACCCCTCCAATAGGAACACCAATTGATTTAGGTGTCATTTGTAGTTATTATCTAGGAACACATGTAATGGTTTCTAGAAAAAAGATTATTATCAGTGCGTAACATTTTATCATATTCTTTTATACATGGTAAAAACAATGTCATTGAATTCATAGAAAGGTCACTTGGGTTGGGTACATCATTTGTCATATCAAATTGATTGAATTTTCAAGATAAGATTTTTCACTTATGAAAAAAAATAATATCTTAGGAATAATATATCAGGATGGTAGTTTCTTCTCTAAATCGATGTCCATGATAGAAAATCGAAAGTCTGTCCTATTAGGTCAATGAATAGTAATGTAAGAAAAAGATGATGCCATGATGTATGTATCCTTCTTTATAATATATCATGAGACAAAGAGACTATATTACATGTAATGGATATGTATGAAAGGTTTTAATTTCATTAATTTTATTATCTCTAATGGGGCCTTGATGGGTTCCTAGAATCCACTACTGGTTTGTGAATATTATCCACTCATATCGAGATAAGGGAATAGAGGGTCACACACTAAGCATATTCAATGGTATGGCCTATTATGATGAATTGGAGTTTAGGAAATGGTGGGATCCACCATGGAGTCTAGGATATGTATGAGGATATACTATTTCCAATGAATAAATAAATTCCTTTTATTTCATTTTATAATTACTAGTATTGATTATATTTTTTTATTTTATTTGCAAGTATTAAAATAAATACATGGGAAAATATTATGAGGAAGAGTATTATTTTAATATCCATGGTTAATTTAATATTAATGTTATGATAAACAAAATTAATGGATTGGTTTTATCACATAATATATTTATTAGAATACATGAAAGTGATAAAAACCTAAATTACATATATGACTATTTTAGTGGATCATAACATGTAATTTATGTATTAATTAGTGGGAAATAAATACTTGTGGGTTGGGAATCTGTTTCCATGTAATAATAAACTCTCTATATATGGAGGAGAGGGCACTCATGGAAGGTACTATTAATCCTCAGAATTGGAGAGCTTCTATTTTATATCTCTTACTTCACAGAGAGAGAAGATCCTGATCCAAGTGATTAATCGTTATTTTTCACCGATCGAAGGATTAGTGTATTGTTGATTGTGAAGATGTTGATGTATCAATCACATCTAAGTGGTAACAATTGGAATTCAATGATCTATGATTTTGAATATTTTTTAGTGAGTTTGGATGATCTAAAGGGATTTAGATTTAGTTCCATTGATAAAAGTTCATAGGAAAAAATATTGACGAAAACAACTTCTTAGCGAATGTGGTAATATTAAAAAAAATCATTTAATTCATACAGATCATTGGGCATCTGTATAGGGATATACCTAACAAGTGTTAATATAGGTACATCAACTATTGGAGAAAATTTAAAATTTCTAATCACACTTCTTTGGTTTTACCCCCAGGTATATTCAAGAATATATTGGACTAGTTCTTTCAAATATGGTTACATAAATGTATTGATATAATGGTTTATTTCGTTTTTAAATTTAAAATTATTGTATTTTATATAAAAGAAAATTACCTATAACCCACCTAATTAAAAGGAATAAATTACACCAAAAAAATAATTGTATTTTTAAAATCAATAGATTTACAAAAAAATATAAATTTAAAATATCAATGTGTATCAGTGATAGGGATTCAATATTGAATGCACAAAATCATTCCATTATATTTTTTTGAAAGTATACTTATTTTAGTGATGAATTATTTGAAAATATAACATTTTAAACCCATGGTTCTGTAGATATTTTTTTCTTGTATTCATAATGTTCTGATGATATGAAATGACTATGTTTTCCAAAAGATTGAACTTTTTTAGAACACAAATTTTCCTAATATTTCCTATTTATTGAAATTTTAGGGAGAAATATGTTTTACATGGAACATATTACATTGACTCTTATATTGAATTTACATTTCTTTTATAACCAAATGTTGATGTAGATAGGTTCAATGTTATATATATGTATATCTCTTCAAACATCTTTCTTAGATTAGTAAATATAGTCAATAGATTCTTCAAATATTTAATATAATAATTTATTCTGAAAACCTCAGTCATATCTTGATCGATTCACAATTATATATTTTTCTTTTATATTATTCATATTATATGAATTGGGATCTTCAAAAGCTATAACGTTAAATTTTCCTTTCAAATCAACATAATGTTCTTAATTTTTTTCTTTTGAATATTCTAAATGTAAAATAAGATTTCCAGTCACCATACATATTTTTTTGGTCACCTTAAACTTTTATAAATTTACCATTTCATAAAAAATAATATCCATTAATCTATGTGTATTTTTAATGCATATTTTGGTACATAGTTTCACTTTTTTTATTATCGGTTCTCATATATTTAATATTTTCTATAGTTATTTCCACTTCATCTGATCTGTTGGGACCAATAGAGTTGGAAAATTATTGAATTGTTTTGATATTTTTAAGAAGGTATTTTTTTCATACAAAATCACTTTTTTTTATAATAGTCATTTATAAATGTCATCGAAGAGAGAAGATCAACATGATTTTTTGGACTAGGTCCATTATACATAGGATATCAGAGAATGGTTTATGTATAATTTAAATTATATGCTGCTTACACATTCCAAAAGATATATTTTTTGATAAAATAAATCAATAGAATAGTTATTTGTTCTAAATGATTTTAAAATCACAATTAATTAAATATCAAATGATCTATTTAGTAGTGGAAATATGTAAAATTCATTTATATATAAAATTTTCAAAAAAATGTTCCGAGGATGTTTGTTGGAAATATTTGAAAAAATTGAGGTTTGGATGAGAATATTTTTTTTAATTTTTTTAATGTGGTTCAAAAATATTTATTAGAATTATATGTGGTGGTAGAACATACCACATTTACACTATATAAATGTTTCATAGCATTATGTCTAATGGTATCACATAATTTCGAAATATTGTTTTAGGTTTCATGAATTTTGAACAATTAGGTATTGTATATTTGTGATGTTCCATGGATAATAAATTATTACAGAATTTTAAAGGGGTGATTATAAAGACTTTCATCAGACGATTTCCAATCAGATGACGTTTATATGTTGACTCTTTCAATATCATTTATTGGAGCTTATCAGATAAACCCTTGGTACAACGTCGATTATATAGATATGTATGAATTTAATCATAGGATTTTTGAAAGGAATATTTTAAGGAAGAATCCATGTAATCAACATAATTTCTTGGTTGAATACATAAGATAGAGTTTCTACTATGATATTCTACTGAAAATATGAATGGTACAATATTATACTATTTGGAATTTACTTTTAAATCTTTTGTAATGATATCAAATGTGACATTATTGAGTTGGTAATTAAATCATTTTAAAATCAATAAATAAGTTCATGGTTTGATATAAGAGTTATAGAAGTTTTATGATTTTCCTTAAAACCGAGTTTAATGATTTTTTATGAAATTTTTTGGTGTTGAGTTTTTGAGACGCTTCCACAATAATTTTTAAGTATTGAGATGATTAGAGTAAATGTTTTTAGAAGAATATTGTAAATTTGATTTTCTGTTTAATCGGAAAAAATATTGGAGTTCCCTATTATTCCAATTTGACCACACATTTATAAATCGTCATACATACATCCCATGTAGGTAACTATTTATTCCCTAAGAGGATAGATAATGTGTAGTTGAATTGGAATGTTTATCAGACAGACTATGTGAATATACAAAAAACACATGTATAAAGGAAATATATTTATTATTAGTTGGTATCAGAAATATGGTGCATAGAAGATATCAAATAAAGATATTGTAGTGGAATATTTCTATTTTTATGTTTTATCAGGAGAAGGATACTGGAACAAGATTTTATATCAGGTTGTATCATATAGAATAAATGTAGTGGCGAGTGCTTGAACAATTCGTTACAATTTTTAATATACACAAAGTTAATATCAATACATTACCATATATGAATCAGATATAGGTTTCCAAAAAAACCTTCTGATGTATATCCAATAGAATAAATAATTCTTTTTATCTATTTCTGGAAAATGAATTGATTAATAAGAACATAAAGGAAATGAAACTTTTATGAAGTTAAAAAATCATAATGAAAGTATACTGAATCTTATTTTTTAAGGATTATAAAAGTTTTTTGAAAATTTCTTCGTTACAACATATGTTACATCCTAACCAAGAATAAATTGAATTGTTCTCAGAACTAGTGGTTCAAATGAACTCAAGAAAAAATACACATATTCCATATGTTTCCTACTAGCAGTGAATGAAGAATGTGTTACAGTGGGGAGAGTATAACCTCTTAATCAGATTCTATCATAGAAACATAATTAAATAAATCAATATAAGAAGCATACTAAATAACTAAACTATTGTATATAAACATTCAATTGAATGTGGTAACAATAAATTAGGAAAATTTCAAAATCAGACACAAACTGTTCATATAACCTCTCTATTAAAAAGGGTAGAAAAATATGGATAATGTAATATAGCACAATAGATGTATTTAAAGAACAAATGTCCAAAAAAACTCTCTCACAAGAGAATAACATGCCATATCATAGTCATTTTCTCACATGCTTCTCAGAAATGAATAATGATGAATCATATAGTTGATTCCTTCCCTAGTCCTTACCTTTATCCATAAATTCTTTCATGGTAGAAAACAGTGGCACCAAAATGCTGTGATATAACTCAATAAGACACCACCAATGGTGTCTATATCAATTATATTCTCTTCATGTAATCTGAGAAATGTTCAATATATAACAATATTATAAAGAAATAAATATTAGTGATACATTTCAAAGTGCTTCCATCCAGCCAACCAAGGCTCACTATAAACATGTAACCATAAATAAGGATCATCTGTAATGCATGGAAAAGTATCTACTACAGACTTTGCTGAGTAATCTAGGGTCAGAACCAAAGGGAAAAATACAAGGTACAAAATTACCTTGGCATCCACAATAGAATATATTGTTTAATAATGTTTTAACCCCAATGGCTCGATCTAAGGATAGTAATGTATGAATCATATCACAAAATAAAGTTCAATGGAGTAGAATTTTATATGGAATCCTATATAATCCTGAATCCATGGAGTAGAAAATTCTATGGTTTTCGATTTATATATGAATCCATTGAGTACAAATGTCAATAGAATTCAATATAATCACAACTATATCATTAATAATTTCATAAACCTTTTCATAGTCTTACACAAGCCATGATTTCATCCAGATCATTCCAAATTTTTATTTAAACTATTCAATTATTTTTAAAAAAATTTATCACTTGGAATGGAGGTATAATCCCTTTCCTAATAACTTATTTAATTAATTTTATATCTCACAATGATGGTGAGCTCACACACACACCCAACATGGCGGTAACTCATTGTAAAGATATTTGAACACACCTCATGGGTGGTATAGATTGACATTGACAATCACTAACCTTATGTGGTGCTAAGTGTGAAACCTAAAAAGGATTATATAATTTATTCAAGTAATTAAATTATTTTTAAGGGAAACAATGGACGGTCTGGTTTTCCACACTATACCAACTATCTATAAAACGACTGGACATTGTAAGAAAATGTATTGATCACTAAACATTGGTCAACAACATAAAACTCATCCAATATATTCTCCTAGAACAACCCAGATTGGAAGTACACGGAAGAATTGAAAAAACCCTAATATTAAAGAATATTAGAGTTTAAAAATTTAACATCATTGATATGAAGGAAAATATTTAAGGGTAAAATAGGAATGTATAACTTACTGGTATGGATCCAATGAGATGAACCACTCATGAATAAGAGGTCAGTTGACAATATTGTATCAATTCCTAGCTCACGGATTGAGAAATCTCTAAAAGGGGAGGATAAGGCTGTTTATGGGAAATGAGAGAAAAAGGAAATAGGTAATAAATATTTTTAAATAAAATTGTTCATTTTACACAATAACACAAGGTTGCATGATTTTCCCACATGGTTTTCCAAACAGTGATCTAACTATGAACCCTTCACTGTCCAAGGATCGGCCTCACACGATTCATGTGAGTTTTTTAGGAAATAATGCAGGAACCATACTTTTCACATCTTCTAAAAATGTAAGAGGTTTAAACAGTTGTGTGACTCTAGATGCATGATTTCATCAAGTCATTTATATGTGTTCTGCTCTTTGAAATACCCCCACACAATTAGTATTAACCATGAAACTCAATATTCAAATTTTCTGCTAACCATGAATCCTAACCTCATTTTTAATAATCTGATCCTCTAGCCTTCGAACTGGACCTAGAAACTGCTATTTATTCCATAGACTCAGAAAGCATCCACAATAGTGTGAATTTAAGGAATTAAATTTATAACAAGAAGATCCATACCACATAGTAAATCACGGGATCTTATAATATTCCCTTCTTAAGAGAACTCATCCCCATGATTATCATTGAAGGTTGGTAAGGTGTATAAAAAAAGATCTGACCACTAAGTATTCATATCTGTCTCTCTCTCCCCCAAGTCTCATCCTAGACAAGATCATGCTTCCAAAGATCCCGAACTAATGTAATTTTCCTACCATAGATGTATTTACTAATATGATCTATAATACATACAAGGTTCTACTCAAAGGATACATCAGGTTATTTCTCAACCTCATCCAACTAAAGATTGTGACACATTTATGATTGAGAACTATTATGTTCCCATACACGGAAAATAACATGCATGGATTTGTACCTATGAGGTTAATAAAATTAATAGGATATTATTCCATCACTATCTATAATCTCAAATGGTCTGACATATCATGGTGACAGATTACACTATCTTTGAATATTTCTATACCCCATACATGGTGAGATACTTAAAAATTCGAAATCCAAAACTATAAAATCCATAGTTTGTTAAAAGAGATCAATATAGGATTTCTATTTATATTGTACAGTCTCCATCCACATTCTGATTAACTAGACCTACATTGAAGTCTCTTGTGGGAGACATGGTCTAAGTAGTATTAACTCTCCTACCTCTAACCATCATAGATATGATCATCATGGCCCACCAATGAAATCATCTAAAGGTGAAAACTTTATAGTCACATGATATATATTTTATTTGGTGAATTCAACCAGGAGTATATACATCTACCAAGATTCCCCAAAAGAAAGAAAAAATGCTTTAAGCATGTCCTCTAGACCTAATATTGTTTTCTCAAACAATCCAACAATATGAGGGTGGTATGTAGTGTAAAAAATCATAGGTGTGCCTAATTACCTCTGTAATACATTTAAAAAAAGATATGTAAACTTGTTTCCCCCATATGTTAAAATAGTACGAGGAACCCCATAAGGCACACAATCTCATAGATATAATGTCTCCCAAGATCATCTAATCAAAATGTAACCCTAATAAATAGGAATTGGGTGACAATATTGATCCTATCAACATCTAAACACATGGAATGAATTCTTAGAATTGTCATCAGTATCCATGTCATGATATCCATCTCAACATCATCCAATTTCTACTCCAGAATGGATAATTGCAGGAAGAGTCCAATTATTCACTGGTGTTCCACCATTACCAGATGAAAGGTGGAGAAAATATTGATAAAGACTACTATTTACTAAATTATACCATGCCAATAATATTTATGACATAAATTATGATTCTTATTTGTTATTCTAGGATGTACTTATTCAACTAAGGTATGATAATCTCATATCAACGCATCATGTATATCTGTTGGAACCCAAAATAGACTATTTATGCCTAGAATATAATCCTTCCCTATGGTAAAACTAGACTATGTTTCGTCAACTACCACACTCTTCCATAGTACTAGGCTCTTAGAACATTAAAATTCTCTCATCCTCACCCTATCCCAAATATCTGAGGTCACTTCTAAATATGATATAAAATATTGTGTGTGAATATACTTCCCTTCCAAGTGAATCTCTAAAAAAAATCCATGTTTTTTAATCCCTACAAGACTCCAAAACTACACATATCTGATTCCTCTTTCTCAGTATAGTGAAAACTATACTTCCCATTTCGGGAATATAGGCAATTCTGAAATCAATACAATATAGGCACTAAATTTACATTAGTTTCCTAAGATTGAAGCCGCACTATGTAAATATGAACATGAGGATTTTTTGGTCCGTGTACACCAAAACATTATCTCAGACTAATTAATGCCTCTTAAAGTTCATGAAATTAACAAAAAAGGCCAGCTCGAGATCATGAATTTTTTAATTCCATTCATGTGGTCTCAACTAATGAGACTCATATGTCAGAAATCACTCCATCTACATCAAAACTACACCTATCCTGAAATCCGGGGAATCTAAATATAATTTATTATATCTTCCTGAATCTAGTATAATCAACATCGACAATAAAGTTAGTCTCCCTTTTATCTATCAATGTTTATTTCAAAGACATCTAACCAAGAGAATTTCACACCCTTCTCAGTCAATCATATTAGATGTGTTGCTATGTTTGAGAAGTCCTGCATGTAATGCATGTAGTAACCAACTATCCCCATGAAACTATATATATAAAAGAAGCTATTGGGATACTCCCAGTAAACTATGAGTCTCACATTCACTTTTTGAACTTATACTCCATTCTCAAATATAACATGACCCCGGAAGTAAAGCTTATCCATCCCGAAATGACATTTTGAGATTATTTCATACAACATATTATATCTTAGTGTATCCAAAATGATCTCACACTATATGAAATGGTCGTGTTTGTTTTGATAATACACCAAGATATCATCCAAAAATAACACCATAAATTAATCTAGATAAGGAGGGAAAACATGATTCATCATTTCCACAAAAACTGCAAGTGAATTTTCAAGATTGAAAGACAAAACAAGATTATCATATTGGCTGTGACTACTATAATACATTGTATGACATATATCTTATAGAATAACATATACATGATTATAACATAACATAAAATTTGTATTCCTGAAATTAGGATTACCTCAAATATATTCTAAGAGGTTGAAGATATAAGGTAAAGGATATTGATTATTATCAATCAAAGAATTCAATATTCGGTAATCTACCAATACCCTAAGAGTTCTTTTTGCCTTTTTTATAAAGAACTATAAAACCCCAAGGAGAGGTATTGGGTCATATAAAACCATTTTTTTTCTAGACCCTATAGTTTTCTCTTGACCTCCAACAACTTAGTAATTGTCATCCGATAATGATAAATGTATACATTTATAGATCCTCAAACTAATTCAATATATAAATCCACCACTCTCTCAGGATTTAAAATAGAATATTAATTTGAGAATATATCTCTCTCATGATAAACTAATAAAGAGAATTCACCCAAATAAGTTCTATAATCATCAAGATAGAGGCTATCAATTTTTTTTGTCACACCACAAATCCTATGAAGCTCTAGTCCATATCTACATACATGGACATCCCACTCACCCCTATGAATATTATTACTATATTCTAGTAATTTGAAGGATACACTCTACTGATAATAATCTTCATTGGAATGATAATGAGCCAATCCATCCATTTAGAGTATGACAGAAAACCTCATTATATTTATAATAAATAGATTCTATAAAAAGTGACACCCACATCTATCACAGGAGGATTCCCTCTACCAGCGTACACCCTCCAATCATATCGCCAATGGAGTATAAACTTTCATAATAACATCTAAAAACTAGTCATCGAGACCAGGGATCTCCAACATTTATTTATATATAATTTAATGCAATGAAAATATATCAAAAATATTATACACTAGAGTATATGAAATAAAGATCATACCAGTCATTGTAGATTCCATGGTGCTCTACTCCTTCTATATAGTTTATACTAAATAAATATTTCATGAAATGAGTCCAAGTGAAATATATTGACTCCCCAAAATAATGCCACTCTACTGTAGTGTCCAACTGGTGTATGGAACCCTGTACCTTGATAATCTTTTCAGCCTGAACAACCAATAATACTCCAGATCCCAGACTCATGCAGAGTTGCGAATCCAACTCCAAATACCTAGAGTTTCTGTTGACCCATTCACTCAAGTAATTTGAGGACATTTCTTACGAAAAATCTATATATGTCACATCATTTTTCAAGGTCGGTCCTCGACTAGGTATTTATCACAGCGAATCATCATATTTCCCTATGTTCAACACTAATGATATAATAAATAAATACCATCACTCACACCCGGGTTAATATTTCCCTCACGATAAGTAGCATAATCTGACATTATTCTATCCAAAGTAGTACCACTGGATTGAGAAGATTCACTACCCTTATCTAGGCCCCTATATTCTCTCATGTTTCATTCAGTAATAATTATATGATTTACTATCTCTAATATAATAGTCAATTGAAACATGTTCACATGTGATTTAATGACATACTTGTTACCTTCCTCGAACCATCTCACCCTACACAGATCATCATAAATATATAAAAGTAAAAATATCTGAATATATATATAAGTAATATTACTTCAAATTTTTTTCACATCCTACTCCAAATGCATAACCTCTCCAGCTTGTGCAACTCTCAAAGCCTCAGAAAATAAGTAGTCCAAAAAACTATATTGGAAAATTCTTCCAAACTATATCCTGAAGTGTATAACCGTGCTTCAAAACATCACATAAGATCTTAGCAGATCACAAATTCATATACATTAAAAGCTTCACAATCCACTCTTTATGAGTCTTAATGATATTTATGATCAATTGGATAGTCTCAAGACATAACACTATAGTCTATGGACTTTCTTCCCCTAAAAATGTCTATGAATGATATTTCTAAAACACATGTTTCTACTCTTCTATAGATGAGGCAGGATACTGGGCTCCCTGATTGGTGTTCTTAAAGTGCATAAAACTCTCTTAGAACTGGGCATCAACACCCACATCACGAACAATAGGCAGTCCAGTAGTGGCCCTACTGGAGGCTCTTCTAGCGGCTCTAGTCCCCCCACCTCCAAAGAACAGTAGTCACCACCATCCCAGAATATGAATGGGTGTCTTCATGGTGGGATATATCTAAAAAATAAATATCATTCCTTAATGATGTTTTTATAACTACCAAATCGTAGATATAAACAAAAAATAGGTACAAGATTTTTTACAATTAGTCAAACTCATATTCCTACTCCTAAACCTATGACTGGGAAATGTTAAAAATAAAAAAGAATACCAAATACACAACTAACTACCCCCTACTACATTTTAGTCAAGGTGAATCTCTATATTTCATATCATGGGTCCCGGTATATGGACTGTCAATTTTAATTTATATATGAAACACCTTTTGGGATTCAATTGGAAACTCCATTTAATGGTTATCATACAATTTTAGAAATCAACATCATTTATGTTCATTTTTTATAATTATTATCTTTTATGGATGAATTATGTGGACTAACATTTATAATTTATAAGGGACCATACAACTTATAAATTGATGTTTTCTATCTATTTAATCCCAAACATAACATGTTCTTGCCCATGCGACCAATACTCCATGACACATCACATCACAATTGATTGTTTATGGTGTATGAGTTACCCTATGCAGGAAGAAACCATTTGGGTTACATTATTCATATTATTTACCGATTATGTTTCTCATTCTCATTAAAAAACAATTAGTTAATGACACTTAT
Source organism: Viscum album (assembly GCA_963277665.1). Classification (NCBI taxonomy): domain Eukaryota; kingdom Viridiplantae; phylum Streptophyta; class Magnoliopsida; order Santalales; family Viscaceae; genus Viscum; species Viscum album. Next base: position 1,116,481,510 of record OY728129.1, read on the forward strand.
ATAACACAATTAACACATAATAATTTCTGGTTGTTAAGGAATGTATCCTATATGGAAAGGCATATATTTGACATGTGAATAATGTAAGGATCCTATCATTATGCACGATATATGATTCCATTCCATATTAGGCCATGGATAAGAATGAAATACATCAATCATAGCATTAATAAGATCACATATAATTTACATCTCCCAACAGTCTAATCAAATCAATTGTAACAATCATTATTTGGAATGTAATATCCTATTCTATAAAATCTATCTTTGACCTCTATGTGGGATACCTACTCCCAGGAATAACCCATTGAAATAATTTGACACATTCTTAGTATTCTATCTAATATTCTGAAATAAAAAGACTAAAGATAAAAAAATAAATCCATTGATACAACTTTATAAAATCCTGAACCAAAAGCTACTGAACGGTGCCATGTGTCAATGGGTCGCATAGAATCAAGTTCTCCTCTTCATCATCCAGTGGCTGCCAACTAGCAATGAGGGTCTAAGGTGGTATAGTGGTGAGACTGAACCATCATAATTAGAGTATAGAATGGTGGTGTGATCACATAGATAAATAGACAAATCATATCACAAAACTAAGAAGTGTTAGATATTAATAAAAATGACAACCTTAATAAAAATGGAAGAAAAATGGAATATCTCAAAAAAATTTATCTACATGTCTTTATAAAAAATGTAGTAAAACATGGAGATAAACATCCTGAACTATACATGAATCAGAATAAAAAATACCAAAAGAAGTATCTTTTTACATCATCACAGTCTATAGCTTGGTCTTATTCTATCTGGATCGTATATAATGAAAAATAATGTGTCATATTACAGGAAAATTCTACAGTCCTTGACTACATCCATGATTTCCTTCTAGGTACCCAATGTTAGCCTGAACAAGGTTTGAGATAATACCCAGTAGGCTGCAACCAGTGGAATAAATATCATATAGAGTCTTTCTATAGATTTTTGTTAGTGTGAAATGTATAACAGTAATATAAATGAATAATTAGAAGTATTACATGTAAAACTGGTACTCCAAACCTAACAAGGATCACTATAAATAATATATCACAAAGAAGGGATATATGTAAAGCTTGGTAAAATATACACTATATCATATACTAAGTAATCAATTATTATACCAAAAGGGCCAGATCCAAGGTATTACATAACCTAGGTATCTTTCCTATTATATGTTATATATTTATGTGTTAGACACAATGTACAGATCCAAGGAGTAGTAATGTCTATGGAATCCCATCTAATCTAAATATATCGAGAGAAAATGTACATGGAATATTATATAATATGGAATCCATTGAGTCAAAATGTCCATAGAATTTTATGTATTTATGAATCCATTCAGTAAATATTTCTCGGGTATTAAATGTATTCATAATCATCTCATTTATCATTTTATAACCCATCTTATAGTCATACAAAATCCGTGAGTTCATACAAATCATTCCATATTTTCATTTAAACCATTAAAGAATTTAAATATCATGTAATAACATTTTTAGGAGGCATAAAACCTCTCTTAATATTTTATTTAATTCATTGTGTCTCCCTTTATTATTCCCATGTCACCCATATGCCCAAAAGGGTGGTATATCATGGCAGGATATGTAAACACACCTCATGGTTGGTTTGTGTAAGGATGAAAGCCTCCAAACCTCAAAAGATACTACGTTTTATAACTAACAATGTTCTAGAAATTTAATCAAGTAATTCAATTAATTTTAGTGGAAACTCTGATTGTTCATGCATTTGGAAAAACCGAAACTATCTATAAAACAAGGAGACATTGTGGGAATAGCTATTGGCCACGTACTATAGGTTTGGTGTATAAAAATAATCTATTATCAACTAATAACTCGACATAGATTGGAATAAAATATAATAATGGTTGAACACCCAAAAAATAGGGAATATTATCCTGAAAATAAATTTACCCCATCAATAAAAAGAAAAATGATGGATGTCGCAAATGGAAGATAGAACATACTGGAATGGATCCAGTGGTAGGAATATATATTGAATCATTGGTCTGATAAAAAAACAATATTAAATCCTTGACCAAGGATTTAGAAATTTCTTAAAGGGGAGAATAAGGATTTATTTTATGAATAGGAGGAAAATGAAAATAGGTTATCATAAATGTTATGGGAAACAACTATTTAACCCAAAAACACTAGGTCATATAGTTTGGATAGACAATTGGCCAAGTTGTGGGATAACCATGCTCTCTTAACTATCTAAGGAGGGACCTCACATGGTTCATTCAAACATTTTTTTAAACTATGAAATAACAGTTCGTTTATCCTCTATAAAAAATTTCAGTTTTTTCACATTGGTGTGCAGCTCTGGATGCATGGTTTCGTAAAATCACATGACCTCACACTTATATCTAAAACAACATGCATTTCAAGTTGTAAACATCTATCCTCAGGTGCATTGTTTTGACTAAATGTAGGTACCCATTTCCATTTCTAGAAATCAAGCCTCCTGTATCGGAACAATCAATGAACACCCCCCCATTTCTCCCATATCCCTACTAGGCATCCACATTATGATGAATTTAAGGGAATTAAATTAAAAACCCAAATAATTGTACCTAATATAAAAATGATATTTTATATCTTATATCTATGAAGAGAACATGGAATTTTATTTGATCATTATGTAATGCATATTTTACAGATATTCCATGCTTATTGTAACAACATTCAAATGATTATTTTCTAGTGTATTTTTTGGTTTTAGATTATTTACAAACCACTTTATGGTTTAGTTAATATAATTGATTAGTGATCCTTGTAAATAATTATGTTCCCATGGTTGTTATTGTTATCTTGTTTTTAGAAAATTCATATACCTTTAACCATAGGAAATTTTTGTTTTATATGAAAACAAATATAAAAAAAGAGAACTAATTAACCCCTACCTTGATCAGTTATCACACAAATCAAGATTTTACATTTCAAATGATATCATTTAAATGGTTCCCTTGGTTGAATATTTTCTGATTTTTGATGAAAATGGTTACTTCATTGGATTCATATATTTTTATTAATAGTAAGTGGATTCATATTTTTGAGGGTAGGAAATATCATGTTTTGAAATATAGGACGTTTCCTTATCTTATATCTATTAGATCTGAAGTATGTTAGACTGTTATAGATCATTTAACACATTTATTAAGGTAGATCCCATGATAGTTTATAATAATAATAATTTTGAGAATAAAGGGAAATATAAAAATTATATACTTTCCTCACTCTCTAAAAGTGATCATCTTAGTGTTAATGAATTTAGAGAAGCTAAAGGAATTTTGGAAAAGTTGAAAAACAAAAATAAAGTAAATAAAATGTAAATAAGAAAAGTTTTAAATCTATAATATGAAGTATATAGATATTATGATGGGTGATTATGAATCTGTAGGTGATATCTTAACAATGGTGGATGAAATTTTTAGTACCATAATATTTTTTGCCAAACTTTTAGAAGAATAAAACATTGTTAAAAGATATTAAGAAATATTCATAATAAATTTAAGTAAAAGATTCATCATTACATGTTAAATATCATAAAACTCTAACTCTTGATAATATATAATGAACTCTCATTACTTTTGAAATAAAAATAGAATAGGTTATGAAGATAAAAGAGAATGTTGATCATCAAATTTATTTCAAATTTGTAAAGAAACGAATGTCTAACAAATTTCATGAAAAAGATACTTGTTACATCACTCAATATGATATTAGTAATATTTTAAAGGTATTTATGACTTTTATTTATAAAAATATTAATAGAGTCATAGGAAATAAAAATTATAGGTTAATGATGACATGTTTGGCCTCTATATCTATACAGAATTTGTTTTTGAAAATTTTCATTATTGAAAAGAATTTGATGAAATTGTGGAATTTAAGATAAAGTAAAGTATATACATAATAATTAAGGTATAGAAACTTAAGTCCAGTTCTATGGGAATTTATAATAATTTCTCTAAACACAAAAAATTATAATATTTTTCCATGTTTGATGAAGATGATGATAATTTAAAAGAATCTGATAACTTCAATGATGATGTTTTTAAAAAACTTCTTATTGGAAAATGAAATGATGAAAATTTTCCAGTTATTAATAGAGAGGATCTAAAAAAGATTAATAATAAAAAAATCAAATAGAGTTTATACTAAATAGGTAGTTGAAATAATTTCTTCCAAAAATCCTATGACTCGAGAGGGAGAAAAATAATTTAAAGAAAGAAAATATTTAAAAAAACAATACATAATTTTATTAGTATTGAAAAATCCTTATTTCTAATAAGAATTGACGATTTAATATGTAACATGGTTAAAATAAAAGAATCAACATTAATCTTGAATAATATTTTACAGTGAGGGAGGATGTGTTATAATTTTTCAATTAAAATATGTTAAAACCCAGAAAAAAAATTCTATTTTCCAAAGAGAAATTATAGATGTTTGGGACAATTATAATAACTATAAATTTTTGGAATACCAAAAATTATTATCCTCAACGAATAATAATATGGATGAAAACATGAAGGATAAAAATAAATATTACTAGGCCATGTTTGTATCCAAAACATGAAAAGATGAAAAATCTAATGTTTCTTAGATTTAAATGTTTGAATACAATGATTCTTGTACAAGATATTTTTTTTCGGATTATAAGAATATATCAAGAGGTAAAAAATCACCAATTCACAATGAAATACAAAATTTTAATGTAAGAATGTTTTTAAAATGTTATAATAGTACGTCAAACAATATGTATGTTATAAAGGGAAGTATGATTTTTATGGTAACTTCCCATATTTTAAAGGATTTGGTCATTAAAAAAAGGCATGTTGGTTTAATCACTAATGTCATGCTAAATGCAATAGAAAATGGAGTTAATGTTAGAGGAGGAGTCAAACCAATCAATGGAGAAAACCTAAGAAAGAGAGTCTAAAAATTGAAAATAGACTCAAATCTTGGGAAACTATTTTTGAAATATATGAACAAACTGGACATCGAGAATTGAGTTGTCTTTTCATGATACTAGAACAACAAGTTTTTTAAAAGAAATATCACAATCCAGATGTTAAAAAAGACAAAGGAAAAAAATCCTTTGTTTTTGAAACTGCACTGAAATCTATAAAATTAGAATGACGATTAATGCTGGAATATGGTTGTTCTTCACATTGGACAAGATATTTGATGTTGTTGAAAAATATGATAGATTTTGAATAAGTTATAGTAAATTTTAGAAATAACATGTCACTCTAAATCATGTGAATTATTCTCATATTGTTGGGTAGAAATATAAAAAGAAAAATTTTCCTGCTTTATTTATGGGATGAAACAAAATTTGATAATTGTTTCACAACATTATGATGAATATAACAATGTTATTTTTTTAAAAATTGTTATTTTAATGATAATATAATATGGAAATGTGGTAAAAATATTCCAACTAACATAGTAAAACTTACTTATAGTTGGGGATTCACAAAGTACATGTTATACAATGACAATTGAAGAAATTAATCAATGACATAAAATGATAGGGATCACGTCGGAGATGAATATGAGAAAGCTAATAGAGTGGGAAATTATTCATGAAATTCCTTACATGAATAAAAGTTTATATTTATGTTGTACCATTTTCTATATTAGGAATATTATATATTCCGTACATAAGAATGTTGACATAAATTTAATTATTTCCTTAGAAATGTTACATTATAATATGTATGGAACCATGGGTAAATAATCAAAAACTTTAGATAATTAATTTATTTCATTTATTTACGAATTTATAGGTACTACATGTCTTATTTGTCTTAAATATAAATACTAGGATCGAACAATGTTTAATAGTTTTAGGAGATGTTTGTAAAATGAGTGTGGATATATTGTGAAAAATATTTATACTAATAATGGTGGAAAATATACAAGTTCTAATTTGAGAGATTATCTGGAAAGTCAGGAAATTTTTCATGATTTTATTTCACCATACTCAAAAAAATATTATTGATATTTCTTAAAGAAGTAATAGAATTTTTGTATGTTGGTTTTTTAGTTTTGAATGTGGTTTGTATTTAATTAAGGGGACATGAGATTTGAGTGTGAAATAGAATTTTGATGTAGTTGGCATAAAAAATGCTTATCAAACATGATAATTCATGATATTTTAGAGGCGTGCTACTGGGAAAACATTTTCTATTTATAATTTACGTTTGTATTGAAAAAACTCTAATATGGATATATATGGAATCTATTACAAAGAAACTTTCTTTTTTAAAGAACCTAAGGGAGTTTGAAGTTCATTCAATTATAATATTAAAGGCATAGATTCATGGAAATGATGATAAAATAGGGTTTGATGGAATATTTCTTTTCTATCATACTAATTTTAGAGGATAAAAATGTTATAATAAAGAAAAAAGAAATATTATTGATCCAGTATATGTGAACGTACTTGAATATTATGATAAAAAATATTCACAAATAGTTACATATATAGAAGATATGGATTGTAAGGTTACTTTAGATGATCAATGTGAGAAAGTAATTAATGACAGTAATTTTTTTAATATTCTTATGGTGAAGATTCTAACACAACTATCTTAGGTGATGGGTAATAATTTCATTTATCTCATCCTATGATAGGTATATATGTTGATGTTCATAACATCATTCTCAATAAATAAAAATAGGATTAATTTGGAATAAATTCAAATTTAGTTTCACAATATTTTTTGTACTCCTAAATTGAACCAAAAGATGTGGATGAAGCTTTGGAAAATTAAAAGCAGGTTAATTAAATGAATAAAGTGATGTATCAGATTGAAAAGAATAATACATGGGAACTTTGAACCAAACCTAACAATAACAATGTGATTTGTGCAAAGTAATTGTTACTAAAAAAGTTGAATAAAAAAGGTTGAGTGATAAGAAATAAGGAATTAATTGTTTATAAAGGTTACTCAAAAATTTATGGTGTTGAATTTGAATCATCCTTTATTCTAGTTTTATGAATAAAAAATATCATATTCATTATTTCTATCAATGCACAAAAAAATAAAACAAATATTCCATATGGTTTTTAGGTGTTGTATATTAATGGCCTGCCCTTTGAATATGTTTATATTGAAAAACAGTTTGTCTTTATGTTAGGGAAATAAGAAATCCATATATGAAAGTTAAATAATTATTTTTATGTGTTGAAATATGTTATAAGTTCTTGGTTTTATAAATTTGATACCTTCATAAGGAAGTTAAACTTCATGAAATGAAGATTTTATAGTAACCTCTATATAATATAAAATAAAGTGGTTTACCTCACAATGATTTTTTATTTTGATGACATCACATATGAAGGGAATAATGAAAAAATTATGGGAGTATTTATTTAAGGATATGACAATGTGGGTTGAAATTTCCATTAATGGGGAAATAAAATACATTTTTGGTACCAAAATCACAAAAATGAAGAAATATATTTTCATATACCAGGGGAATTATTTTTAGGCAATTTTAAAAAGGATTGGCATGGATGTTTCAATGTCAGTTTCAACACCCATTTCACAAGGAATGAAAATGTAAAAGGATGGGGATGTAAAGTTGGTTAATCATAAAGATTTTATAATGATCGTGGGATGTTTATTATCCCTAATGGATTTAAGAAAAAACATAGTATATGTTGTTATAATTTAAGATATGTATAAACGTTAACCAAAAGAATCTCATGGATTGGAAAATAATTTTCAAATATATTATAGGGTCTATTGATTTTGGGCTAGAATATTATTGAGTGAAAAATATTTATCAGTTTGGTTATATGGATTCATATTGATACGAAGTATGTACGAATGAAAATCCACATCTAGTGGAATATTTTCTTGGATGAAAGATGTGGGAGATTAAAAACAAATAATCACTGATCACTTTATTTTATTATAGTATATTTTTAGTATGTTTATTCCAATAAAAAAACTACACAACTTATGTAGATGTTTAAGCAGTTGGAAGAATTGTTTTATTGATTGGACGTTCACCGTCTCTTCGGATGAAAGAATAATAGTTATATAAATAGAAAATCTAGTTCTTCATTCCCTTTTAAAAAAAATTATAATAAAATATCATTTTTTTCAAAGGTATTTGGAATATAATTAATTGAATATGGAGTTTTTTTCCTTAATGGAGAATGTTTTTGATATTCTCGTTAAACTATTTCCAAAATAAAAACTTTATATTTTGAGTTTGATAATGGTTATTCAATCCTCGAATCTTTAAGGAAGATGTATTTGATCACATCCACTCTCCATCTTTATTGTTTATATTATTTTAAAAGGGGGTGAACAATTTTCAGCATAAATATATTGACTGGTACGTTTTTTTACCATTTTTTGAAAAAAAATATTTTATGGGGGAGTTCATAAAATCGATAATATATTATTTCAACATATGTGAAATGTTTTTATAGTTGTTTTGATGTTGATTTGGGAAAAGTATTTCTTGTGATATGATGATATTTATATAAGAAAATTTCCTTGTAGAATAATAATTGTTTCTTAATAGGTGTAGGAAATTGTTTCTTATGTATCTAATTTTTAATATCATGGTATTTTTCTAGTGATTGTTCATTCCTATACCATATTTGATCATGTGGGATTATAATATTTGGACAAATAATGATCAATGATATATTTATTTATTTTCCTTGGCTGAAAAGAAAAACAAAAGTGGGAAATTATTGGGACAGAGGTGGTTGAAGGTGCTTTGGAAAAGCTAGAAGATGTTAAGAAGGTATTTTATTTTACGTCCCAAACATAAATAACATTATTTTTTAATAATCTCAAAAAATATAATCATATATAAAAGATCATGTTGACTCTTCCAGAATCAGTCCATCAGATAGAGTTTATTAGACAAATTTTTTTCTAAATGTATATTCTATTCTTCTAACAAGTCCCATAAGATAAAGTGTTTCATAAAATTAATTTTATGTTGATTTTTTATTCTATATTTATTTATCAACATTATTAACTAAATATATCATGATACATGTATAATTATAATTAAGGAGAATTTTCATTTGTATAATGTTTCTTGTAAAAAGTTCCAATGATTTTTACTGGACATATTCCCTCGGATAGAGGTTTGGATGAAAAGTGTGTCTTTCATGTTTTTTATTCCTTATGTATTGGTTGATTAAAATGATTTAAAATGGTAAAAAATATCTTGTGTGCATGATTTAAAGGTAGTTTAGAATGGTGCATAAGGTTATCAGCTAATTTAAAAATTATGAGTAAGGGTTCTTTAATTTGAATGAAGTTTATAATAGATTTTCCTATATTTTAAAGGACAAAGGATTGTTATCGATGTTTAAAGGGAAGATAGAAAATAATTAAATTGGATGAAGCCCAATTAGATGAAGAGAATAAGGTGATCTCTTTCTATATAAATGTTTAGATTATACTAGAAAATAATTTTATATATATTCTATCACATTTAATAGTTTGAAGTTAATAATAGAAGTTGTTATTGGAAGATCAGAATAAAGTCTCCAAGTCATTGGATATATGGCCTTGGTTGAAGTCATCGAATGGAGGTGTTTTTATAAATTACATACAAATAGATGAATGGTATAACACTATACTATTTAAACGTTATTTAATAATATTTCACAAAAATTTAAAATGTATTTATATTTATATGATCATTTAATGTTTTTAAAATCTCAATTAAGTTCATGGTTCCTAGTAATTGTTCTGAAATATTGTTAAAGTTCATTAATGATGTGGTTGTGTGAGTATGAGAAATGTTGCTAGTGTTATGTATTAATTAATCTTATTGAATTCAATGTATGTCTTCAGAAGAATTCTATGGAATTTCATTTAGAAGAAAAAAATCAAAATTTTAGTTATCATTTAGAGGGGAAATAAATTGTAGTTATCACCTCCTCTACTTTGATTGAACCTATTTGAATAGTTTATCAAACAACCCTTAAAGATCACTATTCATGTTCAAAGAGGTTAGATAAAGTGATAAAAAATTATATAGATTTATATATAAAAATTGTAAAGTTATATGAGAAAAAATATAGTAGATGAATATTTCCTATCAGTTGTTCTTATATAGATGATGCGTACAACCCATCAGATTAATTAATTTTATAGATAACTATTAATTTGTTGGAAGTTTTATCTATCAAAGCATAACAGACAATGTCTTCATATCATGTGGTACAATAAAGACAAAATGATATGGTCAGTGGGTTATTGTTTTTTAGAATACTTCCGTTGTGTACAATGATTCTCATTCAAGGATATTACATTTTTTAGATGAATATTCAATACAATAAAAAACAAATTATAGTAGACTTTTAAAGTTTAGTACCTTTTCTAACATGGAACAAAATTATCTAATTTGGTGAGTGATCTTCAATGTTTCTGAAAAATATATTCCTATTTAGTACTACTCATATGCATAGACTATATAAATCCATTATTCATAACATAGGGTGTGGAGACATGACAATGAGTGATCATTGATTCTTATTAAGGGTTAAAAATTAGATATGTAAGAATAACATGGATATATGTGTAAGAGAACATGAGCATATATTTTGAAAGTAATACCCTACATATTAAAGATCTTAAAACAAAATCACGGAAAAAATATTTTCAGCTCATTATAAATGAATCATAATTAAATCAAATAACGTGTTCCATGGGAGAATAACATCGGCATAAAAAATAGAATTTGTGGAATACACATAAGAATATAAAATCATTCTCATATCAACTATGGATAATTTCCATGGTTATCATATTTGAATGGGTTCAATCTCTAAGCCATCATAGTAGTCAGGTTCCACATTCAATACCGTCATAGTAGTCAAGGTTCACTTCTAATACTAAGAATGATGTTAGTGGGAAAAAATGGGGGAGTTGCAAAAAAAATCCATGACCATTGGGTTATTTCTTTCTACTATTTTATGGTTACATATCATAATTTTGTTTTATGAAATTAATGTTGAAACTAAGGTTTTATGATTTTGTATAAATAATTATTATTTTTCAGACTAAGAAACAATAGTTTGATTGAATCCCCATGGTAAAAAAATTTCATTAATAAAATTAAATTTAAACAATGACCGTTTCAATTAGACATAGTGGAGTTTCAACCATGATAAAATTGTTTTCATGATTGTTATATACCTTTCATCATTTAAATTTAATTTCTTCAAATAGTTTTACATTTTCATTCGATCCCTTCAATGATTTTTTTTGGCAAATTTGATGAGGTCTATCGACTTGAACAAGAAAATTATTTTTTGTTTTCTTTTTGGGATTGAGCCAAATGATTAGTAAATACCTATTTGGCCATATTAAAATGGATTAATAGATTCAATTTTTCATCATTCGTGGTGGGAGTGGTCAAATTATAGCACAATTTTCGGGTAAATATAAATATGCAGTGCGAGTCTGAGTTGAGGTTGGATTACCATGAATTTTTTTCCTTATTTATTTTCTTGGGACCCTTGACCCCACATCCTAATGCATTATTATTCAACTGGAGATTGGTATGATCCACTTGGAGAGTATTTTTATCCAAATTAACCAATACTTTTGTTGACATATCAAAAATAATATTATTTTTTCATGGATAATGGGTTTCTATTACAGTTAATGATGGAAGACTTTACCACATTACGGTTTAACCAAACAAAAAGGTTAGGATTACATGGTACCATGGTCGAGCAGCTTTCAAGGATAATCACTCAAATGGATACTCTGGTTGATTTTGACATTTGATGTAATAATTCTATTTCAACTGAGTAATAAGGTTATGATTGTTTCTCTACATGAAATTAACATATAATTTCAGAAAATTATTTTTAGAGCACAAATTTTGAATATAAGAACACGTCATGTCATGATTCTTTTTGAATTTGATCAAGGAATTCTTTTTGAACACTTGGTTGATTATTTACCTTCTCTAGAGGATTGCTTCTATTAGTTTTATTCCTTTTTAACCATAAATATAGAATATATTGAGGTAGAGGATGTACGTGATCAGAACAAGATAGAATTCCACCTTCAACATTTATTGACCATGAAGTAAGGATATAGAAACTTGCCTCCCAAAACCACTAGATAATCAAGAATATTAGATACAATAAGAGGGTTCCATAAAAAATGGTGTTTTTCACTATGGAATACACATATAACTTCATATTATGGTTAATTACTCCAACATAGATTGATCCCAAGACCTAAAAAAGGCTCTTAATGGGAGGAAACTCATCCAGTTCATACTCTCTCACTCTTCTCACACTATCTTTTCTAATATTAGTAAACAAACAACATGTAATTCACATCTATATTCAAGGTACCACTATTTCTCCATCCATAGTTGTAATGTGAAATAAATTATGTCACATGCAATGTTTACCTTCTTACAAGGCATTCTATTTTCTTTATTTGTACATTTTAATAGAAATTTTACAATAAATAAATAGTAATTACGTAAATAAATAAGAATGATGCATGTGATGATGGAAAGCTTGTGTGAGTATATCTAATGTGGCACATGTTCCAATCAATCTTCACCAACCTTTTTTACAGGATTAATTTTTTTTCATCATTCATTTTAATTAAATAGTGTTTGTGAATTTCTAAAGAAGTAAATAAAACCAATTTAAAATGAAAGAAAAAAATTATTGGGGATGAATTGGATTCAATGTTCATAGCCCACTAATCCAAAATACCCATGTCCAAGTCATGTTTGATGGTTCAGTTCCAACATTTTTCACTAAAATAATACAACACATCAAGGAGTAATGTATATTCCATGTTTTATGAGTCACGTTTTCAATATTTTTTTAATATTTGTTTTTGAAAAATAAGAAATCAACATAGGGTGATGTGGGTTGATTGGAAGAATAAAATCCTAGGTTTCTTATGTCCCATGTTCCAGCTCAGCTAATCTCTCTTCATTATCCCAATAATCGGTAATTAAAATGACACATCATGTTTCCTTCCTTACACAATGTAGTACTAATATTATTCTTTAAATTTAAAATGACAATAAAATATTGCAACACTACAACCTTCATATCTAGTGGTTTATGATGTTTATTTGGATTGGCTTGATAGCCGATTAGAATCGTTCCCCAAGAACTGAACATAAGTTTTTAGATCTATTTTTTGAATTTTAGAGAAAAAAATCATTTAAATGATACACTATATGACAAGTTTATGTTTTTTGTGAATATAAATATATATTTTCATTATAAATAACAACTATTATATATTTTATTTTAATAACTATTCATTAAACAATAAAATGATAATAATGATGATAAAAATAATAATAATTGTAATAACACTAACAAGGCATGCATGTCAACAAACACACTATTTAGTTTAGCTACAAACACCAAGGAACCCTAACCAGGCACATCCCGTGTTGAGATCCCCCCTTCATGTTTTCTTCCTCCAAAGGACCCACAACCCCCTCCCTGATTTGAATTCTTCATTTTGGTGTGTTTATTGACAAAATATCTTCTTCATTTCATTATTTAGTCCATGTATGTTGTTCCTCAGCCTCTATTTCAGTATTTTTCATGTGTACACATTGATTTGTGAATCAGGTAGCCATTCAGCTAAAACCCCACAACACAAGGTCATATGTAAAAAAAAATGATGTGTACATTTTATACAAGGACGCAAATAATCTATTGAAATTTTGAAAACACAAAATGTGACCTTTTTTAATACACCACATAAAATGCCTCTGCTCAGTTGATAATGATCTTATGTCCATAATAACACATGAACATTAACTCATGTATCAATGCATAGTGTGTGTGTTTAGCACATGTTGTGTACCATTTCCCTAAAGAATTGTCCACGTTAAGAAGACTACATGGGTTAGCTGTCATGAGTTAATCACATTGTGTGTGTGCCCCCTCTACATAACATTTACTATGTTCTATTATCTTCTTAGAATTTGTTTTATCAAGGAATACACTTGTCCATCTCGCTATATACTCCCACAATGCATGTATACATTACAACATTCCAGGTACTTCCAATTTCCCACACACATGCCCACTCAACAGGTATATCTAGAGCACACTGGATAGAAACCATATCACACTACATGTCGTGTACTCTGGATCGACACACTGTGTAGATTTATTTTTTGGGATTCTCAATATTTTTCATTCCTTATTTATTTTCTTCTAAATTTTTCTCTTATATTATTTCCATTTCAGATAATGGAAGTTAGAGATAGAGCAAGTGGGAAGCAGATAATGGCTAGTACTAATGGTGATTGGACTGCACCCCATCAGATCTGGCTTATGTTTCCTGTGGAGACATCAAAGACAGATATCCTGACTCACAATCCACCATCATTGGCAATGTTTCCTCTTATCCCACCAGCACACACATCCCTAACAACAACATAGGTCCTAGAAACATGGAGACACCTTTCACAACTATTGAAGGATCCCATGTTGTAGATCCAACTACTACCGCACCACCATCCACAACTGTCAATACCTCAGATCCTTATATGGTTGTAGATAATCCACAAACTACCATGAAATTCAAACCTTCTATGTCAACTGATAATGATACACCACATCCAACACTAGTAATAACCCAACCCCAGCTGCACCCCTTCTTTATCTTCATGGAGCGACATCATTCGACAGACTACATATGATGATTTTCACTGCACATGATATAGTTGAGTGCTTTCTTCCACGACATCATTGTTCCATAACACGTTGGAATATGGGAGGAGATAAAGGAGTTCCAAGGGCACACTAATTTGATCAACATGATCTAATTCATCAAACCTACATTAAAATATTCATTTTTGAGTTATTAGCTACTTTTGAGTTCGATGTGCCCACTAATCGAGAGACACACAATGATATGGTGAATCCAGTTATATTCATGTTGGGAATGTGACATTTTTATCATAACATGGATGTGTTTGGGAATGGGAACTATTTCTAGCCCCATATTTCCACCCTACCTAATCTTTCATACCTTACCCACCCTGACCACTTTGATCTCATCTCTATGTGGAGAGAGAATTCTATAAATAACTAAAGGTATTCTCCCACCTCACAAAAAAGTACCCTCATCATTTCCCCTGAAATTTTTTTCCATCGATGATTCAGTGCAATAAGTTTTTCTAATCCATGGGGACATTGGTTTCTTATCGGGATGTGATACAGAGATACTTATATACATTGTTTGGATTGATTTCCCTGACCTCCCTTACTTCACCGCTTCCTATTTCCACTCCAAGATTACTGGACTTTAAGGAAAGTTGATCAATAGTTTATATGCCACCTGTCTTGGCACACCATATGGTGGTGTTTGAACCCTCTGTACCTAATTATGCGTAGATTCTCCCCAACAGATGAACTTCATGGTGCTTGTTCACCTAAGGATGATTGAGATGTGGGAAAACCTTTTTACTCTTGCCCGATGCCCATCCCTAATTGCGGTGGGACCTGACCATCCTGCCCCTATTGGTGTTGCAGATCTTGTACCACGCCCTCCACCAAAAGATATTCCTTCTCCATCCCATCCCAATCCTTCCTCATTTACCCCACATTCTACAATTACATCTTATTCTGGACCAACCACAGCCCCACCACCACCAGCATCGTCAACTGATATACCATTTTTAATCTGCTTGGCCACCTTGGACCTCCTCTATAACATCATAGTTCATCTCACAAATATCATGCATTAGAGATTCAAATGGATTACAGGAATTCTAGGCCTTATCCTTTTTAAAATTTTCATTTAGTTATCCCTATCACATTCTTCTCATAAGGATAAAAATCATTTTGAATTGAAAATCTTTCTTACCACTCTAGCACACGATTTCATACTATTATATATTACAGGGCTAGAAACTACTTCTCCTTCTGTGGCTGAAAATGTACATGTTGATCCCACTACATATGGAAAGGACCCCACACCTCTATCTTCCACTTCCACTATGAAATCTCTCCAGGATCCTCCAGTTAAAGATAGAACCCCTTCTAAGGTGACACAATGACTATTTTTTCACACTTATTTCATTATATATATATATTGAGTTATTATATTTATGTGATGTTTTTTAGGCCTACAAAATTCTTTTCCATTTCATCGGTAGTCATAGGTACTCTGTTACTTCATGTGAATATCCTATAATCTTCTTTTCATATTATCAAGCACTCCACAAGTGGAGTATTATTTTTGGAAATATATTCCATATGTTTATTTATTTTAATTATTTATCTACTCACCATCATCATAGGCTTCTCATATTTATCCACATCCACATTCCATCCATATATTTTCATCTAGAGGACAATATGTGATATTGATTGTGGGGAAGAGTCTCATGAGTACACTTGTGTTTTCCCTTAAACTAATATATTATATATCATTAAATAATTTAAATATTTTAAAATGTGTAATTTTTTTATAAATTATAATTATAAATAATAATGATATTGAAGTAAAATTTAAAAAAGATATATTCATTTTAAATTTAAGTAAATTTAAAATCATTGATAATAAATTTTGTTTTTTGATTAAAATTATTGGCCATATGTATTTATTAGATTGATTATTTTATACATGTCATTACCTGATTGACCCATTATTATCTTCATTCCTGAGAGGTATTATGAGACCTTTTTCATATTCGTTATTATACAACCCTTTCTGGAGAGATTCATGGGATATTAATGAATACAAGAACTTGTGAGGGTTTATCCTCAAAAAAGGAATATTTTGAATCATAATAAAATGATTGAGGCATGTTATTGATATTTTCATCCCCTTTGACCCTATGACCTACTATATATCTGACCTCTAGGAAATCTATATAAACCCTAAACATCCTTGATAAACAGCCACATTTCAATCATATTTATCCTTCATAACTTAATAAATTAATAATATTTCATGGTTATTCATTTGAGATTAAAATATGTATGTTGGATATTCATGATATATTTTGGAGAGAGACCCTGAAATTAAGTGTGGTGGATAGTTCCACCTTTTCATTTAGGATAAGGGTTGTATAAAACAGTATTCATCAAATTCTTAATTGGTACTTATAGAAAAGAGTTCAAAAATTCAAAAGTGGGCCAAATTGGTTCAATACACTTACTGATGGTTTACGAACCAGTTTTGGCAAGGAAATATCATGGTGATCGATCTCTTTGAGGGATATATAATATGTATTCATTTTCATTGAGATTATTGTTAGAATATCATGAATTATAGTTTATGAATTCAAAATCCTTTTTCACATTTCTAAGAATCTTTCTCACATCATTACCTACCAACAATTATCCTCAGAAACATTTAAACCTTACTAAATGACCTTGTGATTTTTGTGATTTTAATTCTATATATAGAGTGAGTTTACTTATAATCCAATAGATACATTGCATATACTTGATATTTAGTATAAATCTGATTATATGATATTGACTAATGAGTGTTATATTTTTTTTAATGGTTAATCATTAGGTGGCATGTACATTTTGGAAATGTCAAACAATGTGAATAAAACCGGATGAAAATTTTTAATTGAATTATATATAAGGAATGAATAAAATATATTTGGAATTAGACTATGTTTTGTGTCATTTTAAAATCCCCTATTATGGCTATAATATTTTAATGTATAATTTGATTAATGACTAACCTTTTAGAGTATGGATTATTTTGTTGAGATAACGATATTTTTCTTAATGGAATGAAAATGACTAAGAGTGAGAGAGTTTGATGATCCCAATATGTGTTTACCTTTTCATACATTTTATTGAGTATAAAAAATATTTTTATTCAGATACACATTTTTTGTGGATAAAAATATATATTTAGGTGTTCTTGGTTATTTTTCAATAGATTAAGTCAAAAGTTAAAAATCATGAGTGATCAAAATGAAAATTGAAATATACATGTCATGTTCTTTATAAACACACATTGTATAGATTTTCACAAACATGTATAGGTTTACCTGAGAATATTTCAATGTTTCCAACTAGAGACAAAATTCCATGTAATCAGTATTCACTTGTTCTATACAAATTTATAGATGTGGTTGTTTGATGATAGTGCTTCTACACATCATGGATGTTGGTGTCACATGTTGTGTACACTCACCAAATGATCGTCGACACTTCAAATTCAATGGGTGGCGCATCAGATCGCATACCTATATAGATGAAAACAAAAATCTCAGTATACTTAGTACATGTTGTATGATTTTGGAAATATTTTATGTCATTTAAATTTAATTAAATTGAAAGGAAGACCCATGAGTTTGAAGTTGGACATCCAAGGTGGAGTTGCTTCCATTATACCTTTTGATCTCTACCAAATCTAAATTTGTTTTTTCATCTTTTTGTTTCATTTTATAATGAAATTTCCTCTTATTCTTTCTTCCCTCTCGTATCCATGGTAGGTGTTGAGTTTATTCTCATTCCTCACACCATGAACATTTTCATAATAAGTATATTTTATTGTGTTGGGGTTTTATTAAAAAATTATTGTTTTTTCATAATTTCTATTTTGGTGTGTTTCTTTTAATATGATTTTCATCTCACTATTACATTAATGGATGAAATTCCATAATCACCTTTGTTGTCATATTAGGAAAATAATTAATCCCATAAATAAAACTAAAGTATTTGCAATAAGATAACCCATGACCAGTGGGGGAACTTATTGCCACTATTTTAAGGGTAAATAACATTAATGTGTATTAAGATATTAATCACCAGACCAAAGGGTTAACCTTTTGTACATGTACTTGGCTATTTTTTTGACACAAAAACTACAAATTAATTGATTTCCCATGGTGACCATGTTATATTAATAAATTTTACACTATAGAATGACTATTACAATAACCCCATATTAAGGTGTAACATAATCAAAATCTATTTATGATTTTTCTATCACTTTCTTAATTTTTTTTATTTTTTGCAAATAGATTCACATTTTGATTTAATACCTTTAATAATGTAACCATTATAATTAGTCGATATTCACCATCATGAACATTACATTTATTTTTTGCCATTATGTGGGATCAAACCATATTTTCACTAACTACATAGTTTATAAGATTAGAAGGGAGAAATACTTTAAATAAGAACTCCTCCTGATGGGAGTGGTCACGAGCTCTTGCCATGTAAAATTTATTGTATTTTGTGTATTAATAAAATACGTGCATACCAAGTTGTGTTCTTATAATGCATGTTAGTCCCCATGGGAAAAAATCACGGTGAATCTTGTTTTCTTATTCATCAATTTATTTTCTTGTATTTATCATGGTCTTCTTCTGGGATTCGACATCTATATGTAATTATTGAGTTTGGTACTTATTTGGGTTTTGAAATATTCTTTTATTCAGGTATTCCACTCCCGTCGAACACCCTATCATGCTATGGCCAAACATAAATCTGAAAACCATCTCAGAATAATTATTCTTTTTGGATGGTCGGTGCACCAAAATTTTCAAAGGCAGTGCCAGGTAGGGTAGGTTGTTGGTGGACAAATTCCACTAAACATTCAATGGTATATGGAATTTGAAGGGGGATATACATTCTATAAAATGAGATATCCCACAACATTTTTCTCATTATCAGCTTCACCATCTCATTACTGGTAGTTCATCTATGTTTGGTATTTTGTGAAGATTATTTCCATATTTTCAAGAGAGATGTTCTGGGGCTTTTTTCTCATAGTAGTGATAGAGTTCTAAACCTCTTTTACCCATAGTGATCCTTCTATTCACCACTGGGTTTTTAACCCCTTTCATTTTGGGGGTCTTCCACATTACATATTGTGTAAATGTTTTTCATTTTAATTATATTTTATCATGTCATTATTAATAAACTAGTGGGATAATCATTTGGTGTTACCAATAAGTGGTATAAAAGGAATGTTCTGACTTGATGTTGTTCACTTATTCAGGAATTATTAATTTTCATAAATTTGAGTATTGTCAATGAATGAAAATATGATTTATATATCACATCATAAAAAATTTCTTGAGATTATTAAATACACCATTGTGAGATAGATGAGGTTATATATTGATAGAGTGTCCAGATGGTACCAAAATACTTGATCGATAAATTCAACGGGAATGATTTTCCACTACATAAATGAAGACATTAACAGTATTACAGAATGATAATTTCTTACTTGTTGTTGGAGAAAAACTGATAGATTGGACGAAAGAGCGTGGTTCTAGTGGGATCCAGAATCATAAAATGGATATAAATGTGGTGAGTAATTATGGAAGGGGAGATATAGTAGTCAATACAGTGTTGATTACTATTATATGAATACCAAATCTCAATGACCCATGTATAATTGACTCATGAGAAACATAGCACAAGAAATATCAATAGGATTAGTTTGAACTAAATGAAACTGTTATTAAAGGTCTTGTGTATGTGGGAATGATCACACCCGAATGATCCTTGGAGTTGGTGCCACTAATCTTAAGATTCATGATGGTATAGTTTGAAACATCCAATTAGTATGTCATGTTACGGGAATGAAGAAAAACCTAGTTTATTTGGGACAATTTTATGAAATCGGATGTAAGAATCACACTAAGAATATAGTGATGGGAATTTTTAAGGGAATGCATGTGGTTATTAAGGAAAAGAATGTATTAAAGAAACTCTATGTTCTTGTGGATGAAACAAACAAGTTTTTTGATTTAATTTTCTCATTAACTACCTCGATAGAAGCATTGATGATGTTATGGAATCAAAATCATGAAAATGACTCTTAATAAATCTTGCAGATTCTTGGTGATTGGTAGTTTATATTTGGGCATAGTAAGGTATGATTATATTTTTTTAGAATTGTATATTGAGAAAGAAATATAGATTGAAGATAAAGATTTCAACAACAAGAAGAAAATAGATCTTATAATTGATCCATTCCAAAAAAAATTAAAGAACCAGTTATATCCTTGGGAGGAGTAATGTACATTTCATTATTTATTGATGATTAATCTAGGATATGTTGGTTTCACCCAATAAAGATAAAGGTGGAAGTTTTTTTGAAATTATAAAAAAATCAATGTGTAGAAGGAAGTTGTATTTGGAAAGAAGATCAAGTGTTTAAGTATTGAAAATATTGGAGAATAAAAAAGTGAGGAGTCTGATACGTTTTTTCAATATGAAGGAATATATAGATAGTTTACGGTGATGTATACTCTTTATAAATATGGTGTGGTGGAGTAGATGAACACATTTTTTTTGGATAGAACAAGGGTGATGTTTAAGACCGATGGAATTTCCAAAACATTTTTGGTAGATGAAGTGAATAAGGCATATTATGTGATCAACTGATCACCTACAATGGAGATTGATTAAAATTCACTGATGGAGATATGGATAGGTAAACCCACTTAATATTCTTGGATATATACTTTTAGAAGTCATGTATGTGCATTTTTTAACATCCAGGATAGATCATAGTTGGATTGGAGATCCTTGAAATTTATCTCCATGTGGTATGTTGTTGGTGTGAAGGGTATCGTTTTTGGGTCACCACATCCTACATACATACAATCAGTAGAGATGAGTTTTTTGTAGAAGAAAATTAGAAAATTGATGATTTATGGACACTTGTATAAAGTTAATATAGAAACTACAATATTCAATGTTGATGAAAATTCCAAGGGAGAACCAGTTTCTTCTGAGGTATTACTTAAGAATAATGATCAAGTACTAGTTGAATATGGACTATGAAAGTTAACTCAGGATAATAGAGCACCAGTGTGGCACGTAGACTATTTCATTGACTGTAATATTTTATAATAATTATTTATGGAGGATGGGGATTCATATTCTTTTATGGAGGTGGCCCGAGGTCTATATGTAATGTTATGGATAATGGAAATACATGATGAATTTGAAGAAACAGACAAGAATAATACTTCAAATATTATACCATTACCGCATAGAAGTAAGGATATTGACAAAAAAATGGGTCTTTAAGACCCAAAATGTTTTAAAGGACCATGTAGAATGATATCATTCATGAATAGTGGTCATAGGATATTCTCAGAAGCATGGTTTTGATTTTGATTCAATATTTTATCCTATTTTTAGACTGAAGACTATTCAGATAGTTTTATTGATGTATACTACATAAAATTTTCATCTAGAGTTTCAGGATATGTTGACTTACTTCCTCCATATTTATCTTGATGAAGAAGAATATATTTTTCAAATTGAAGGTATTTCAGAATAAGGCTAAGAGAACATGGTTTATAGTAATAAAAAATCTATGTAGTTTTCTAATGTTGTTGTCCAGCTGTTGTACATGATATTTACTTCCAATATCATTATCAATGGATATATAAGACTTAATTTAGATACTTGTGCATATTTCAACTATTAATATGGTTAGGATTTCATAATTTTTTTTTATGGATGAAATTTTGTTTGAAGTCCCCAACAATGATCAAATCCAAGAGACGAAGGCACAATTGGCTAGGGAGAATTATATAAAGGAAGTGGGACAAATAAACAAGATTCTTGGGATACTGATTTACCCTGACATAAATAATGGTAGGATTTATCTATCAAAGAATAATTACTTATGGAAATTATTAAAAATATTCAATATGAATTTTTATAAGCATGTCTCTACCCCTCTTCCCATTAATTTATATTTATCCTAAAAAATGAGTCAAATAATTAAATAAGAGAGGATGAAGATTTCATGAGATTCATATGCATTAGTAGTGGTGAGTTTGATGTTTGTATTAGACCCGACATTGTACATGTCGAAGGAGTAGTTATTTAGTACATGAGAAATCTATGATGGCATAATTGGAGCACAATTAATAAGATCCTAGGATACATCAAGGAGACGTCATAGGTTGTATTATGATATGGAGGATCGTATTTCACTATCAGAGGCTATATTGATTCATATTTTCCAAGTGACTCAGACCAGATGAAATCCTCTACTGGATAAGTGTTTACTCTTGAAGGAGGGGAATTGTAAGGTATTTCAATGTTATAATTTGTTTTTCCTTTATCCACGATGGAGGTAGAGTACATGAATGGCACATAGTTTTAAAGAGTTATGATTTGTATGTAAAGGTTGTTCAAGGATCTTGGGAACATAAAGGAAAAACTTTCATTTTTTGTGACAGTTAGAGCACCTTGAATGTAAAAAAGAAATCAATATTTTCATTCTTGGACAAACCAAATTGGGGAAAAATGTAAGTTTTTATGCGATTTAATAGAGGAATAAAGTGTGTACATGCATAAAATTCATACTGAATAAAATTTGGAAGATTTATTGAAAATGGTTATTGTGGGGGACACCCCTAAGTGATATGAGTCCCGATGCATTAATTGATTATCTATTGGGTATTTTGGTTCATAAAAATAAAAAATGTGAAAATGATGTTTATTTCAAATTTATTACTCGAAACATTATAGAGGGGAAAAAATTTTGAGTTGTAATTCCATAAAATCAAATGAAAGATTCAAATGAATACAACCAGTGAACAAGATAAAAATATAAGGTGGCTAAAATAACAACACACTGGCAGTGGTATTTATAATAGTAATAAAAACATAAAATTTAGTGTCATAATAAATGGAAATAGTAATCTAAAAACAAGACTATTGAATTAAAATATAATCGAACAACATGAGAATTATATTTCAAGAATCGTATATATTTCTTAAACCAAAAGTTGATTCATTCATATGAGAAAAACAGTTCCATAAATACAAGGGAAACATTATCAATGAACAAACTGGCTAAAATAAGGTTAAAAAAGATTCAAATTAAACACACCAATTTAAAATCAGAATTGGATTTAAATTCAAGAAGTTATAATAATTCATCAATTATAGGTTAAACAAATACAGAAAGAAATGCCTTCAAAGGGATACCCATGATTTACAAGATTCGACCAATAACCTACGTGCACCAAGAAAAATCATTATGGGGCTTTCAACTATGAAAAATGAAATGCAATGAGAAGCAAAAGACATAGAAAAAGATGGATAAGAAATTTGAAACACAACATATACCCTGATAAATTCTGAATAATGAATTAGAGTCTAAAAAATGAAAAATTTTCATTAAGAGGGATGATAAACCTTACATAGAGATCAATCAATCGTTTTCCATATAAGATGAATGATATAGGGTGTGATAGTCACTATAGTTGAGTTATCTATTTTTGAAGACCTCAAGATCATCATAGCAATTCGAGTACAATGCGGTAGTCCAGGTGACCATGTATTGGGAATATTCATCAGTGCAAACCTGAATCCACATCTCTTCCCCTATCTGATGATGTAGATTTTTGACGTGATTATTTAAAGATGATGTAGCCTCTTTATTCTAAGTCACACTATGAGATTCATTTTTTATAAAAAAATATACAATACTAGATGAACCATCCTCTAGGTTCAAGAATAATACTCCTCTGCTCTTCATGATCTTACTCTAGGGATGACTCATGTCCAAGTCTGACAGGAATCAGACCCACCAACCAGGGATCCTAGAATCATGAAAAAGTCCCTCATTCCTAGAAATGTGGATGGTGTCATCCTCTAGTTCCATGGATTCTTCTATAATGAACATGATACACGTCTCTAAGTCTCTATCCCTTTTATCTTCCTTGTTGTTTAAATTAATGGCCAAAAAAGAAAAGTTTATCCAAATATGACGGATGATCTTCCTCTTCTTCTTCATCGTGAACAGAGTATGTCGACACCATAAACTATCTCTAAGCTATCTTAGCTAGTGAAAATTTGAAAACTCTCAATCCTTAGAGCACTCCTAGGAACATCACCTCTAAAAAAAACTAAATTTTACTCAATTGAATCCTCTGACCAGAAAATAAAAGAGTTCGGATGGTAAATGATGGAGATGATGAGGGGTGCACTGCCTAGGATATAGTGATGGGTGAGATCGGAAGGGATGTTCACAATTTTCAACTGAGTAACTAACATAAAACAATCATATTAAGTAAAAATAATTTTATTTAACAAAATTATGGAAATATAAAATTATAAAATTATAAAATCTTCACCTTCGAAATTAAAATTAATGAACATATTAAATATGCAACAATATCACAATCTCCACCTTGAAAACTAAAACCTAACCAACAAGACGATTCTTCACCACATACCATCAGTAATTTTTTAATATCATTAATAGGAAAAAATCAGAAGAAGTATGTCCCAAAAGACTACTTTCCCTGAATCAATGTGACATATGTAACCCGATGTTGAATGATATTTTAAACGCAACTAAAAATATCATAATTGTAAAATTATTAAAAAAATGAATGATAAAGTCCATTCATGCACTTACAATGGTTTCTATCTTAGATAGTGGCCATGAGGAAATCTGGACAAACAAATCACATGTTAATAAGATCTTGGAATAACTCACCTATGCCAGAAGAACACAAATATAATAGAGTTGTATCCATCATCATAATAAAAAGTCAAGAAAACATTGGGAAGTAACATATAATTGTAAATTATAAATGTAATAGTCAAAGTCTCAAAAAAAATATATAAAAGTAAGAATCATAGAGATATGAACAGAAAGATAATTCATAGTAAAGGAAAAAAACCAAACAGAAAAGTCTTTACCTAATCCCATAAAAAAAGTATCGAAGCACCACAAACTCTCATATTTAACTTGGGGACATAACATTGAACATGATTAGGATGACTCTTAATTCAATGTGCCTGATTATTATTAAAATATAGATTTATAATCTCCAATAAATAATATGACCACCTAAAAAATTGAAATGGCTATATCCTCAAGAAAAAGTTAAACTAAAAGAATTCTTTCTAGAATACCCAATATCCTAGGAAAACACTAAGGCATGAGAACAAGGTTTGGGAGCAAACTAGAAACTAGTGGAAAACAACCACATAAGGGCCACACATACTAGTCCAGTATTACTAACGAAAAATGGTTCCTAATACTAAGAGACAAAAAATAAGAAGTATCTAAATGGGTAAAAATAAAACAATGATAATTGGTGATTATCCAAGTGACACCCCACATAAAAACTACCCTATCCAAAAAACTGAACTCAATATAGGTCCATATATAGAGAAAAGAGCCATAAAGGATGTATAGGAACACATGGTAGCTAAATAAACTTATCTCTAGGGAAAAGGTAATACATTGGTTACGTGGTCCTACCAAACAATACTTCTAACCAGATCTCAATAAAATTACAAACTCACACTAAAACCAATTCTACCCCAAAACCATAGACAAACATAGGTAGCAAATTCCATGAGACTTCGTAGAGGCTTATATAGGAAAATAAAATCAGGAAAAGATGTGGAAATAATCAATCACCAATATAATGAAATTAAATCCTAATAAAGAACACAACATAGTAGAATGAAAGAAATCAAAGCATGTTCTAAAATGTAAAATCCAATATAAATTTGTTTCAAAAGAAATGAACGTGAAATTTAAAATTTAAATGAAGAAAAACATAAACACTATTAGGCTCTAATACCATTTCTTTTTAGGGGGATCCCCTACGTGAGAGGAGTCCCCATGCAATATCCCAGGATCTATTGGGTGTTTTGGTTCATCCAGATCCAAAATGCAATGATGATGTTTATATCAAATTTATTACATGAAAATTAATAAATAGAAACACTTTTTTAAGTTTCAATTCCATAACATAAACTGATATATTCCAATGAATATGACCAATTAACAACTCAAAAATAGGTAGTGGTTACAACAATGATGCACTAGTAGCGGGATTTACAATAATTACTATCCTTTCAATTTATTCTCATTAATAATAAAAATCATAACATTTGAACATGAAGATTCAATTAAACTAGAATCAAACAACCTGAACATTAAATTTTTTTAATCACATATATATCTAAAACCATATGATGATCTACCCTTATGATAAGAAAAATTCTAGAAATACATGGGAAACAACATCACTGAAAAACTAAGATAACACATAGTTCACATAGCTCCAAAATTAAACACACCGATTAAAATTCAAAATTGATTTTAAATTAAAGAAGCTGTATTTGTTCAAAGATTATAGGTTTAACAAATACAGAAAAGAAATAAGTAAATGGGACACCATTAATTTACATGTTTTTTAAAATTTCCTATATCCAAAGGGAAGAATCATGAGGGTTTTTCTCCACTATGAAAAAATAAAAACAATGAGAAGTATTAGACATGTAAAAATTTGGAAATGAAATCTGAGACACAACACATACAATGAATGAATAAGAAGCAATCCTGATACCCTAAAAAAATAAAGAAACACATAAATGTGATTGAGACCCCCTTACCCAGGGCTTGGAAAACCTTTTCTAAATAATATTGTTAATGTAGGATTACAATGTCACCATTGTTGAGTGCTCAAATTCCCATGAACACATTATTATCATAGCATTTCGGGTACATTGCTGATGTCCACCTGTGATTGTGATGTGCAGATTCACAAGTACTGACCAATATCCACATCACTTTCCAAATCTATGGATTTCATAGTTCAACACCATTCTCTAAAATTGATTACATTTTCTTATTTATGAGGAAATAAAATTGATCAAGTCACCAAATATATATGTTTTACCATATGCACCGAACATTGGGATTAAGAACTAGAAACCCCTTCCCTATAAGATCCACCTCCAGGAATGCAAGTATTTTCCTGGTCCGGTGAAAATCAGTCCCATGAAGGAGGGGATACCATTAAAATGTCAAAGTCACACTTTCCTATAATCAAGGTTGTTGAAGTCCATTGATTCCATTACATATTACCTAATTAATAAGATACCCTTATTCAGGTTTCTCTCCCTTTAATATCCTTTGCAGCTGAAATAAATTTCAAACGATGGAAGGTCTAGCCTATTTTTAGGAATCACCTACCTCTTGTGTTTTATGGGTTTATGTGGATACTATTCAATTTATTTTATTTCCTTGAAATGAATTCTATTTATATAGGTATCATTATGGTTCTTCATTTTGTTTTTGTTTTTTCATGATTTTACAATTTCATTTTTTAATTTCAATTACATGTGAATTCTTCGATTATTTTTCATTTTTGTATAAGGATGGATGTTTCTCTATTTAGCTAGTGTTCTAAAATCACTGGTGAGTTGATCCGTGACCTATTAGTATGTGATTTTTAAGTAAATATTTACTCACTAGAATAATCTCAAATGGAGACCTAGGTAACTACATGTATGACCTTTATTATAAAGTTGTTTAGAATTGTTCAATTGTATGCTTGATAGTGTCTTTAAAATTATCATTCAACATTGGATGACATGTGTCACATTGATGAATGGAGGAGTATTTTTTGGTTCATACTTTTTTTTGTTGATTTTTTGTTTAGGATATACCCAAGTTAATGCTGGTAGGTAGTTTTGAATCACCATGTGGTATATCTTGTAGTTTTCATGGTGGAGGATTTGATGCTGCTGCATATAAAATCTATTCATTCATTTTAATTTTCAATGTGACTATTTATGAATTTCTAAAATCTCTTTATTTTGTTAACAAAAATTTCTTTTACATAATATGATCATTGTAAATTGGTTACATAACTAGAAATTGTGAAATTCACAGTCGATCTCCACCATCCACGTATCTTAGATGGCTCACCTCTCATCATCTCCATTATTTACAAGCAAGCCACTTCAATTTTCTAGTGAGTGATTCAATTGAGGAAGCACTTGTTTTTTTAGAGAGGTAATGTTCTTGGGAGTGAAATTGGGTTGAAGAGTTTTTATATTTTCACCTAACAAGAAATAACAGAGAGTGTTCATGGATTCATCATTCTTTGTTCATGATGATGAATAAGAGGTAGATGATGCATCAAATTTGGATAGAGATTCATGCTTTGGCCATTCATCTTGGCTGTAAAGAAGATCAAAGGGAGAGAGACTCAGAGAAGGGTTTATTGTTTCTTGGATAAGATGTCTTTGAACTAGAAGAGGACATTATCCTTGTTTCCCAGAATGGTGGCCTTTGACCTTCTACTGGGATCCCCTAGTTTGTGGGTCTGATTTTCACCAAACATGGACATCAACAGCATCCATGGAGGTCAATTGTGAAAAGTAGGGGTTTCTTTTTCATGAACACGTGGGTCAGAAAATTTGGTACACCAAATCTAGTTAGAGACTATATATCGTTGAATACATCAGACTCAAAAAACAACGTTGTATTTATATAGTGGTGTTGAACCTCGACTACATCAGATCTAGGAAAAGATGTGGATTTTGGTCTGTGTTAGTTAATAATCACATCAACTACACCCATGTATAGCTACAGTGCAGTCACAATGGTATTGTGATTTTGAGTTCCTTGACACTAGATCACTCAAATATGGTGACTTTGGCATCATGCATCAACAATATTCAATGGAAATGGTTTTACCAATCCCTAAGTGAGGGAATCTCAGTCCTGTTAATGTGTTCATTTCCCTTTTCAGTTTACGGTTTCATGCTTGTTGATTCATCTATCACGTTATGTGTAGTGTTTCATATTTCTGGTCCATGTTTTCTTTGTATATCACTACTCATTGTATTTTTTTAGCATAGTGGAAAAAATCATGATTCTTCTGCCTTGTTCATTTAGGCCATTGTACGAAACACGTAAATCTGTGTTCCCCTTTTACTGCTTTTTTTCACATTTGTTCGACCTATTATCTTTGAAAGAATATCAACTCTTGAATTTAAATTAAATTGTGATATTTAATTTGTATGATTATTTTGAGGCTCTTTGATCTTTTTTAGATAGGTTTTTCATGGATGTTTCTACCCATGTATTTGGAAATTTTTTTTATCATATGCATTAATTATTTTTTGGTTCTGGAAACATATGTGATTCTAGAAATTTTATACTCATGTTGTTTAATTCTTCTTTAATTTAATCATCATGTTTATAAATAATTATTTCTATTTTTAATGATAATAAATTGGATGTTTTAATTTTCAATGTAAATTAAAATGATAGTGTGTTGTGGTTTTAACCACTAACGATTTTTGTATTGTCGACTAGTTGTATTCGTTTGAATATTTCATTTGATGTTATAGAATTGTAACTAGAATATTGTTTATCATCATTAGTTTGAATGTAATAAATTGTAAATAAACATCTTCTTCACATTTTGGATTTTGAAGAATCAAAACACCCAATATATCTTCATCTACTGTAATGGGACACCTCTCGCATAACCTCCCCTCGACAACAAAGGTGATTGAATCAGATATGTTTAGATGGTGTAGATCTCTGAGAGGCCTTACAAATATGCTTGTATGTTTGGATGATATAAAAGATTTTTTGTGATATTATTGGTTCTTAATCAAATATCCCAATGGGAGATGGGTCAGTAGAATTTCTCACCATGGATGGTGGTCACCCCCAATTTGTCGAAGGTGGTAGTGGGATAGGTAGGTGGTTGCTGTCCAAACCCAACCAAACCTCCGATGGGAGAAGGTAGCAGGAGGTGGATATATAGACTATAAAAGGGATATCTCAAAACATTTTCAATATCATTATCTTCACCATCTCATTACATGTAGTCCATCTATTTGAGTTATTTTGTGATATTTATTTCCACATTATTCAAGAGAGATATTACAAGGGTTTTATACATATAGTAGTGAGGGAGTGTGTACCCCCCTTTACTGATAGTACTCATTTTATTTTTCCATTGGATTATACTCCTTTAATTTTGGGGTGTTCTCCATGTTACATATGGTGTCCATTTTTTCTCATTTTGTAGTTTTTTTATCATGTTTTTTTTCTGTGCAAGTGGGCCTATCATTTTGCGGTCCCAAAAAAACATTATCCTATTTTTATACCACTACAATAAAAATAGCAAAACAAAATCCAAGTAGAATTAGATTATTGGGATCAAAGATCAAGACTACAAAGGAGGAAGACCCCTAAACTAATGGGGGATTTTATAGTGGCAAATAAAACAACTCATAGAATCTGATTTAGATCACTAGAGGAGTTTGAAAAAACACAAAAACAATAAAAAAAATTGGTTTTTATATCTTGAACAAGAAATTTAAATAAAACACAAAAAAGATACCATATTTATAGGGATACAACACACATAAAAATGATCAAAAAATAGAGGAAAAATTAAAGTCCACGTATTTGTTGTAGTAGGTGTCACCCAATCATTCAATACCAAACACGTTGATAAATCCTTCATTGAAATTGTCCATCCTCCCTTAGAATAATGAATGTTGTTGCAGTCTGGGAAACAAGTTTATACATGCCATAGAAATGTTATATCTTCATTTAGGACCCCATCAAACCTAAGAAGAAAATCCAATTCAAGCAACGATATAGACTGAGACCATTGTTCTTACAGGGGTAGATGATGAAGATATAGTCTTCTCTGGAACTAATACATTGAATCTAAGGAATATAACACCATAAAAGTAAATATTGTTGCATGTGCTACTTCTAGAGGATTCCAAACCAGTCTCCACACCACATCTATTGCGCACAGAACCATGTCAATATTTGACTCCCCTTGAGATTCCTAACCCACATCTCTTGGTTGTACATAAGAATAGGGGGAATGATGAATCTATACTCACTTTCTCCACTGGTTGAAGATTTCCATTGAAGACAATCTATGACAACCTTATTTTCCCAACACTGAATAAAAAATGACAGTTGCACTACCACTGAAGAATAGATACCATCTCACTTTTTTAGATCAAATAGAAGAAGTGTGAATCCTTGATCTCACTTGATTATATTTGAATCAATTCCTGTAATATATATATAACATGAATATGTCATGGCCACCGCCGCTAATAAATAAATCCAATTCTACTTCCATAAGGGATGGATTCCTTGGAAAACATACCCTTTCTGTAGGGAGAGTATTCTAAGAACCCACTATTGAAGAACACATGTGTTGAGTCACCACTGAACTCTGCACCAGAACTAAACTCTAATGCCAATTATTCTCAACCAGATGAAACGAGACCCAAGCCATCCATGTTATTTGATTTAGAGATATTCAATGGATTATTTTCTTGAGTTATTAAATATTTTTACTAATTGGAATGACAGAAAGAGATGAATGCAAAAACAAATTCAAACTGAATGTGCAGTATATAAAATAAAATCAATCCCTCCAAATCAAAGGTGTTGCGCAATGACCCAAAAATAAAATTTCGAAAAATATATGTTGAGGGGGAAATATTTTATACAGAATCTCAAAAAGGGAAAAACCATGGGACAATGTCCATAAATTACGATCCACTAATAATAAACAAGAAAATGGTAGAGACTCCAAAAGATAAGTGGGATCTCAAAATCTACTACTATATCAGGCCTTGTACATACCATCACATACATCAAACAACCAATGACTGATGAATAAGGCATGTTCTGCATATCCTCTCTCTCAACATCATTTGAAGGTGACTAACTGGTAAAAATCTTAAAATGTAGAGAAAGAGGAGTATTAACCGCTTTCTATCTGTCCATAGACAATCATTGAAGAACCATCTAAATGAATCTCTCCTAATATAAAAAAAATTTCATAACCTTCTAGTGATTGGAGACCACCATTCCAAAGGTTTCTTCAAAAAATAGATTCTCTTCTTCAACCTATAGAAATTATTCTATTTTATTTGAGATATTTTTTAAATCCCTTCCATTTTTGGGAAGTATCTACTATGTAATCCAATATTTTGGTGGATACCTCCATCTAGACTAAGTCCCTTTGTTTTCCAGATTTGGATTTTCTATTTAAAAATTTAGTTCTCAACAACTATGTTCTACACTTGTATTTTTTCTCTCTTCTCATCCATGTTTTTTTGAATGTAATGATTTTATTTTCCACATCTTTTTCACTTTTATTTTGTTAGTTTGTTCAATGGTTTCCATCTTCCCCAACACTTACCTACATGAGATTAACTAATCATTCTTCCAGACCATTACGATTTATTTTTTTGCTTGTTATTTTTATTTACATGTTCAAAAGGGCCGTAATACCTTCTCCACATACCATTTTCAGGTTCCCATGAGAGCACACACAAGGAACACATTCAAAAGACCCAATGAATTTGAGCTAGCCCATCACTGTCACAAACCAGGCCGGGTCGCCATCCGACCCGGTGCCCGACCCGGTCCACGGTAAGGCCCGAAGGGCGTTCTCGATACCCACGGGCTAGCACAAGTGCCCGGGTATCAAAACTAACAGATGGGAATGATTTTACCCGAAATAAAAGATAGAAAAACAACTAACCAGATAAAAAACTAAAACTAGAAATAGACAACCAAACCAGCTTTTAAACTATGAACATGTTTAAAGTCTACAACTCCAACCAATAACTAAAAAGAAAAGATGAAAGAGAAAACTAAAACTCTTACTCAAACCTCAAAGCAACAGGAGAGGTGTGACATCCACACGTCAAAAACGTTAACCTGCACGAGAAGACCACCAACGACCAACCACCATCACTGAGCACGGTGCCTCAACCTGGAATACACAGAGAACAAGGCCTACATACACCCAAAGGTGTATGTAGGGTGTGAGCAAAGAGCCCTGTAGGACTTTACCCAATAAAAAGGTTCCACGCATAATTATTAAAGGACAAATACATTTTCAATATTAAATAAATAAAAGAAATAAAATCTTGAACGGTTTGAAAGAAAACGGAATTAAAGAAAACATTTTTAAATGAAACAACTTAAATTAAAACACACGCACCCTTATTTTTTTAAATAACCAATATGTCACACCGACGAGCGCAAAGTAACCAATGAGCACTAATATGGGAGAGGCCGCATGGGTATCAGTTAGCTTGGGTCCCTAGATCTCCGTGTCTCGGTGAAACGTGGCTTAGAAGGCCACGACCCTCAGAAAACGTGGCTTTTAAGGCCATGACCCTCAGAAAACGTGGCTTAGAAGGCCACGACCCTCAGAAAACGTGGCTTAGAGGAGAAAAACCCTCAGAAATGCCTATGTTTAGTTAGTGTTGCAATCGTAAGTCCTGCGAGTGAAACCGGGTCGAGTCACCTCCAGAACACTCACTCACTAGTCTAGTCTACCCTCTTAGCTACCCGGGCTGCCTGGTTTGTTCTCAAACAAGTTTCAAGTTAATGTCACATGTCACACTAATACATAAAAGCCAAACAGGGTACTCACACATGCAAAATCACAGTTTGAACACCCAAACCCGCTTTTAAAACCATAAGCACATCAAAATCTTTTCAAAACACAATCTTCATAGGTTACATACTAAATTAGACCAATTTTCGCAATAAAAAAACAATTATCATTAAACAAACCACCAGTTACACATATAAATACCATTTTGAAATAAGACGCATAGTAAAACATTTTTTTTCAAAAAGTTTCACACCATGGTCAGGATTGAATAATCCATTTCAAAATCTCATAAAACAATAGCAACAGTGTCACATGGATTTACACACACTCGAGTAACCATTTCCACATTCAAAACACATTATAACATTGCACACACTCAAATAACATTTTAAAGTGTGACTTGCACCACACCAACAGTTTGATAGAAGACCTTACAACATATGTAAAACACCTCTGCACAGATCACCTAATTAAATAAGCCAAAAATAAAAGTATACAAAATAGATTTAAAGAAATAAATTGGCGTTACCGACTAAACCCACTCCAAAACCTCTTTTCCAACCAAACACACACTATGCCATGAAAAAGATATATTTCGCACTAGTTAAACAGATCAATAATCTTACAGCACAAAAAAACACCAACAACTAGATAGATATGAGTTTTTAAGTAGAAAGAACACACATAAAATAGACATGTTATTAAACAGTTCAAATGCATCCCAAACATCAAAGAAAAAAAACTTCTCAATACACAAATAAACTAAATGATATACTAAACAAACTAAATGTGAAAATTAATTTATCAAATAATAACTTAGGCGTGGAACCACCTACCGGTGTGTAGAAACTCCGCAAAATTGGCGCAAAACTCCCATCTCATGACAATCGCATCACAAGGGGTCTAATGCGAGCAATAAAAACAAATTATTAAAGCAATTGAATCAAAACAAACCAAATCAAACAAGGCAGCAACCAAATCCCTACAAGATAATTACTATGAACCTTAAAACACATAAAGGACATCACACAACTAGGTGTGAAACCAACCAACGACATTAACCCTTACCTCGGGTGTTAGTGACGAACCAAAACGAGACGAACCAATATGAAACTATCCAACGCCCCATCGAAAACATAATAGGGATTCAAAAACACCAATAACCCCAAAACCAGGTGCAAAACTTCAATCATTTGAAACTCTCACCACAAAAATCCTAGAACACCAAAAAAATAGAGGTAAATGCGTGAATAAAGGGGTTTACCTTAAAGGCAGCCATTGGAGTTCTGCCGGAAAGGGGAGAAGAGACGCCGGTGGGAAAAAACGGAGTAGCGCCGACCAGCGAGGGAGGTCATGCGGCGACGCGAGCTGGCCTGGACACGGGTCGGGGATGCGGTGCGACGCTGGACAAGGGAGGAGCGGGGCGGGTCCATCCAGCGGTGCGAGCAAGGGAAAGGGGGTGCGGCTGGTCCGATGAGCGGGCGCGCGACGGGAAAAGGAGGCGCACCGGAGGTGGAGGAAGCGGTCTGGCGGACAGCTTGTGAGCCGCGAATGGAGGCACGTTGGAGGTTGGGGTAGCGGCACTAGTAGGAGGCGGTGGGGTGTTGGTAGGGAGAGGAAGGAGGCCAGTTGATGGATGGAGAGCCGGTGGCAGGCAAGCAGGCCGGGAGAGGGAGGAGGCCGACGACTAGGGTTAGAGGGGAGGGGGTGAGTCGCCCGATGGGATGGGGTATGAGGGGAATAGAAAGAATGGGAGGGAGAGAAAAAAAGAATAAAATAAAAAGAAAAGAAAAGGATATTAAATATAATAATAAGACAAACCATAACCTAGAATAAAACTAATAATAATAAATAAAATAACATAATTTTCATCATTAATAGAAATAATAAAAAAATACCCATTAACAATTAATTATAGCCTCAAAAATTATAATAATAATAATATAATTATTATGGAAACGATCTTCATTAATTGTCTTTTATCACTTTTATTATTAAATTTATCTTTACTTTGCCACTCATTTAATTTTATTTCTTTATTAAATTTTTATCTTATTTAATTTTTATATCTTCCTCATTAATTCATTTTTATTTTATTACTTGACCATCGGCAGGTCACCAGGTGTACCAGGAGAGGCCGCGCGGTTTCAAAATCCTGCCTCGCCTTAGGCCACGCGGTCTCAATTTTCATTTGAACCCACTTAAACTTTATTTCTTTATTAATAACTTCTTTATTTAATTGATTGCATGTCAATAAGGCGTGCGGAGAGCCGAGCGAGGTCGCGCAACGAACCAAGCGAGGTCGCACGACTTTGACAGCGACGCACTGAATGCCAAAAAGGCCACAAAGTGTGTTTCAAAATAAAACTATGAAATTTTAAGTTGGGCCTTGACCCGAACTCTCCGATGTCTAATAAAACAATAAAATAATAAAAAAACAAAAAGGATGGTTGTGACAATTCTCCCCACCATAATGCTTTCCATCCCCGGAAAGCCACAACTAAGGCTGAGACCCAAAGTAAGGAACAACACCTCCTTGAGGTCCAAAGAGGATCCCTATGAAATCAGAAAAAAAGAGGCAAACACATCGTGCTCAAATAAGGTGACTAGAATGAAAAAACCACGAAACTCGTAAAAAGGATTTATTATATGTGTCGCTGGTCCCAAAGAACTAGAACGCCTCCAGTTGGCTGATCAAGAAAAGGGGACTCTCGCACCCACGGAAACCAACTTCACAAGTCGAAACGTCTCAAACATAATTAAACAAAAACCACATCATTTGGCTAGAAAGAACAACAAGGTCATACCATGTCCATAGAACACTCTTATCACTTTTCACCAAGCCATATTTAAAAACATGAGAAAAAGACCAACATGGGGAGTCCCAAGAGGCTCCCCACCATTAAGAACTCACCGGCGCTCGAGACGAGACAGGAAAACCGACACGGAGAGGTTTGAGTGGACTCCCCTCTATTAAAGAAAAGTTTGTCACTTATTCATTCTATAGACATCCGTGCGAGACCCCATGTGGGTATCCCCACGATTAAGAACCTAACAACGCCCAAGGAGAGACTAGAAAACCAACATGGGGAGGTCCGGGAAAACTCCCCACCATTCAGGAAAGGCCAACACTGATTTATTCCATAATCCTTTGTATGAGACCCATCGTGGGTCCCGCCGCCACTAAAACTAACAGAGGATAGAGTACTTTGAAAAATTCCCGAAGGAGACCAAACACCCCACCACAAGGGGCGGGGATGGAGGGGCCCGATCACCGGGGCGTCAAAAGAAATACCCAAGACAAACCAGCATTTCCACATTCCTGGATGAGCATTATTCAAAGTTGAGACATATTTACTCAACAAACTCCCATAAGGACCACTAAAGCGATTGCATCCAATGTGACGCAACCCCCAAGACTTTTAGGCAACGGGACGAACATGCCTCCACATGGTTGCAAAAACCTTATGAAACCAGATGGCTCATTCAGAGCGGAACAACCATAGAAAACAATTTAGGTTGCTTTCACTCTCGACACCGATGACAGAAATCTGGTTGGGGTCCCGTACACTCCCGGGGTTCCTGACCACGCGCCAGCTTCACTCTGAGGCCTATGGCTGGAGCCCTGATGTTTGAAGCATCTTCTGCCTCATAGTCAGGCATTAAAGAATCCTGAAAGGAGCGTCTCCTTTTGGTTTCACATGTAACCACACTGAAACCAAGCCAACACCAGCAAACACAACATATTACAGCATCTGACTGATCATACGTGGAACATTCACCAACACCAGAGTTGAAATGGTGCATGCTCATCACCCTTTGTCACAGTAAATGAGAACACGACACCACCAATCATCATCGGAACATGACCATTTCTATTGAGAGGAACATTACGCTGAGAAAGACCTTAAATCGCATCTTAAACAACACGTGATTCCTGCGAACGACCATATTAGCCTCATACGACCTGGCCTACCAAACTAATAGCCTAACATGAACCTTTCCTTAAACGAAACAAACCAAAGACCAGAGGTCATTTAGAACGATAGACCGCACCAAAAACTTAGGGTTTCTTCCACATTTTCCTCACTGGGGTCTCCATTACCACTTCCAAAGGGACCTCACACTACAATACGTCACCGAACATGACCCTTGAAACCGATGTGAATACGACAAGGCCCTTCAAGACACTGGTCAGTACTGAAAATTCCGAACCGCCTTCACCCTTCCCCGCTGGAATTCCTTTCGTCATTTCCGGGGGGAACCTTCAAATAAAACGACATCAAATTTCATATCCGACAACTCAGACAACATAAAGAAACCAAAACTCTGTTCAACTCCCCTCATATCTGTCATCCCGCTGCGAGAGGATCCACCTAGTTGTAAAAAGGAGAGGTGGGTTCAATTCTAGAATTCAAGAAGTGATTCCTCTGATCAACTGGAGGGTCGACCATCGACGAATTGCCCGTGGCCACACTTAAATAACATGTCAACACTTTATTGGGGGGGGGGCGTACACTAATCAAGAAAGATAAACATGTACCCAAATCAAACTGGCCCAATGGTCAAGACATACTGCAGGAGAACACCAAACATGCAGGGGAAACCACTGCAAGGGCTCCCCGATGTACTTTTCAAAAGAATTTACTACCTACATGCTTGCATACCAACTTCTAAATAAGAATTTAAACTCAATACACAAACCATTCAGAAAGAATACTCAGCTCAAAACGACACACATCCAACATCTCAAAAACACAAGGACACACCACACAAATGCCGGTTACTAAAACACCAAATTTCCATTTAACAAAACATTTTGAAGACAAGCAAGCCAGTGGGTTGCACAAACAACAATGGTGCCCCATGGGCCTCGCACATGCATGTTCTCATGCCACACCGGCACCCACCTCGTATACATCCAGGCACTCATCCTCTCGTGCCGTTAACCATTTCCCTTTTCATATACACTCATGCACGTGGTTTCCCATAAGAGCGTCAAGGATAAAAACCAAAGCTTTCCATTTTTTTTCAAAACCAAAACATCCAACCCACACTTTCCAAACCTTTCACATCATTTTATTTTTAAAGCGTTTCATTTGAAAATATTTTCCAATACCAAAACATTTTTACTTAAAAACCCAAATTCCCACGATTCCAAAACAAGGAGATGCGAAATAACGCAAGAGAAAACTTGTGTCAGTGGGTGACTGGAACGTATGGTTGGCGGCCACACGCCAGTCATGCCACTGCCATAGAGGGTATTCTAGGACAGCGTCCCCAGCTCCACATGGCTTGCCAGACCCTGCGAGCTCACTAGGACCACTGACCATACCCCTTTTCATTTCCTTTAGACAAGATTATCCACAAGGGCCAAAAACACAGACAAACCGCAACATACTTTGGTAACTTGAGACCCGCCACGAGTTGTGCTGGCCAGGAATCTTACTCGTAGCTAGGATGCCAAGCCCCGACAACCTTAATTTTGGTTTACTCTAACTCTATCTCAATAGAAGACACCCAAGAGAGCAAACCTGCCTTTGATACCATTTTGTCACGAACCAGGCCGGGTCGCCATCCGACCCGGTGCCCGACCCGGTCCGCGGCAAGGCCCGAAGGGCATTCCCGATCCCCACGGGCTGGAACAAGTGCCCGGGTATCAAAACTGACACATGTGAATGATTTTACCTGAAATAAAAGACAAAAAAAAAACAACTAACCAGATAAAAAAAACTGAAACTAGAAATAGACAACCAAACCCGCCTTTAAACTATGAACAGGTTTAAAGTCTACAACTTCAACCAATAACTAAAAAGAAAAGATGACAGCGGAAACTAAAACTCTTACTCAGACCTCAAAGCAATAGGAGATGTGCGACATCCACACGTCACAAACATTAACCTGCACGAGAAGACCACCAACGACCAACCACCATCACTGAGCACGGTGCCTCAACCTGGAATACACAGAGAACAAGGCCTACATACACCCAAAGGTGTATGTAGGGTGTGAGAAAAGAGCCTAGTAGGACGTCACCCAATAAAAAGGTTCCACGCATAATTATTAAAGGACAAATACATTTTCAATATTAACTAAAGAAAAGAAATAAAATCATGAATTCTTTAAAAGAAAACAGAATTAAAGAAAACAGTTTTAAATGGAACAACTTAAATTAAAACACACGCACCCTTATTTTTTTTAAATAACCAATATGTCAGACTGACGAGCGCAAAGTGACCAATGACCACTAATATGGGAGAGTCCGCATGGGTATTAGCTAGCTTGGGTCCCTAGATCTCCGTGTCTTGGTGAAACGTGGATTAGAAGGCCACGACCCTCAGAAAATGTGGCTTAGAAGGCCACAACCCTCAGGAAACGTGGCTTAGAAGACCACGACCCTCAGAAATTCCCATGTTTAGTTAGTGTTGCAATCGTCAGTCCTGCCAGTGAAACCGGGTCGGGTCACCTCCCGAACACTCGCTCACTAGTCTAGTCTACCCTCCTAGATACCTGGGCTTCCCGGTTTGTGCTCAAACAAGTTTCAAGTTAATGTCACATGTCACACTAATACATAAAAGCCAAACAGGTTACTCACACATGCAAAATCACAGTTTGAACACCCAAACCCGCTTTTAAAACTATACGCACATCAAAATCTTTTCAAAACACAATCTGCATAGGTTACATACTAAATTAGACCAATTTCCACAATAAAAAAACACTTATCATTAAACAAACCACCACTTACACATATAAATACCATTTCGAAATAAGACACACAGTAAAACATTTTTTCTTCAAAAAGTTTCACACCATGGTCATGATTGAATAAACCATTTCAAAATCTCATAAAACAATAGCAACAGTGTCACATGGCTTTACACAAACTCGAGTAACCATTTCCACATTCAAAACACATTCTAACATCACACGCACTCAAATACCATTTTAAAGTGTGACCTGCACCACACCAATAGTTTGATGGATGACCTTACACCATATGTAAAACACCTTTGCACAGATCACCTAATTAAATAAGCCAAAAATAAAAGTATACAAAATAGTTTAAAATAAATAACATGGCCTTACCGACTAAAACCACTCCAAAACCTCTTTGTCAACGAGACACAGAAGACGCCATGAAAAAGATATATTTCACACCAGTTAAACAGATCAATAATCTAACCGCACAAAAAAACACCAACAACTAGATAGATATGAGTTTTTAAGTAGAAAGAACACACATAAAATAGACATGTTATTAAACAGTTCAGATGCATCCCAAACATCAAAGAAAAACAACTTCTCAATGCACAAATAAACTAAATGATATACTAAACAAACTAAACTTGCAAATTAATTTATCAAATAATAACTTAGGCGTGGAACCACCTAACGGTGCGTAGAAACTCCGCAAAATTGGAACAAAAATCCCATCACATGAAAATCGAATCACAAGGGGTCTAATGCGAGCAATAAAAATAAATTATTAAAGAAATTAAATCAAAACAAACCAAATCAATCAAGGCAGCGACCAAAGCCCTACAAGATAATTACTACGAACCTTAAAACACATAAAGGACATCGCACAACTATGTGTGATACCAACCAACGACATTAACCCTTACCTCGGGTGTTAGTGACGAACCAAAACGAGACGAAACAACATGAAACTATCCAACGCCCCATCAAAAAAATAATAGGGAGTCAAAAACACCAATAACCCCAAAAACAGGTGCAAAACTTTAATCATATTCAATTCTCACCACAAGAATCCTAGAACACCAAAAAAAAGTGGTAAACGCCTGGAAAAAAAATTAAGGGGTTTACCTTAAAGGCAGCCATTGGAGTTCTGCCGGAAAGGGGGGAAGAGACACTGGTGGGGAAAAACAGAGTAGCACCGACCAGCGAGGGAGGTCACGCAGCGGCGCGAGCCGGCCTGGCCACAGGTCGGGGATGCAGTGCGACACTGGACAAGGGAGGAGCGGGGCGGGTCCGTGCAGCGGTGCGAGCCAGGGAAAGGGGGTGCAGCTGGTCCGATGAGCGGGTGCGCGACGGGAAAAGGAGGTGCGCTGGAGGTGGAGGAAGCAGTCTGGCAGACAGCTTGTGAGCCGCGGATGGAGGCACGCCGAAGGTTGGGGTAGCGGCACTTGCAGGAGGCGGTGGGGTGTTGTCATGGAGAGGAAGGAGACCTGTTGATGGTTGGAGAGCCGGTGGTGGGCAAGTAGGCTAGGAGAGTGAGGAGGGCGACGACTAGGGTTAGTGGGGAGGGGGTGAGTCACCCGACAGGATGGGGTAGGAGGGGAATAGAATGAATGGGAGGGAGAGAAAAAAACAATAAAATAAAAAGAAAAGAAAAGAATATTAAATATAATAATAAGACAAACCATAACCTAGAATAAAACTAATAATAATAAATAAAATAACATAATTTTCATCAATAATATAAATAATAAAAAAATACCCATTAATAATTAATTATAGCCTCAAAATTATAATAATAATAATATAATTATTATTGAAATGAACTTAATTAATTTTCTTTTATCACTTTTATTATTAAATTTATCTTTACATTGCCACTAATTTAATTTTATTTATTTATTACCTTTTCATATTATTTAATTTTTATATATTCCTCATTAATTCATTTTTATTTTATTACTTGACCATCGGCAGGTCACCAGATGTACCAGGAGAGGCCGCGCGGTTTCAAAATCGTGCCTTGCCTTAGGCCACACGGTCTCAATTATCATTTTAAACCACTTAAACATTATTTCTTTATTAATAGATTCTTTATTTAATTGATTGCACATCAAGGAGGCATGCGGTGAGCCGAGCGAGGTCACGCAACGAACCAAGCAAGGTCGTGCGGCTTCGACAGTGACGCGCTGAATGTCGAAAAGGCCAAAAAGTGCGTTTCAAAATAAAACTCAGAAATTTTAAGTCGGGCCTTGACCCAAACTCTCTGATGTCTAATAAAAAAATAAAATAATAAAAAAAACAAAAAGTACGGGTGTGACAAGCACTCTGTACACTTATCATACCTTTACTATCTAAGTGAGTTTCATGTAATACCCCTATAAGAGGCATTGGTGATTGGGGGATGGTGTGTGGGACACTAATCATTGATTCAAGTTCCCATAACATTTTTATAATAGCATTTGTATTAATGGAACAACAATTTATGTGTACATAATGAACATAAATTGGTCAAAAATTGTATCCCCTCCTTGTATATTACCATTTTGTCTAAAACTCCTTGCCTCATTCCATGTTTTAAGAAAGATCAATATACTGACTCTAGAAACACCCTAGACTAAGGATTCCTAACATGGAAAACATGAATCAAAGATGATTGCATGATGATCAAATGAGATAGAGGACCTAATTGAAAGAGAATATAATTAAGGCCCTAATACATTGTTAAATACTAAATTCTATCAAGATTTTATTATGTCTATGATCAATTCTGCAAAATCATATATGTATGGACCCCTTTTCTATATTTGAATCTCCTTAGGAAATCACAAAATAGAGCATGATTTTATCAACATCCACAATGCACCAAATCACATGCTTGTGGAATATTCATGAAGATGATTAAGCTTGATTAATGGAATAATTTTTAAGCAGGATGAATTAGAAATGAAACTCATAGTTGAATCCATTCATTCCTTTGATGCATGGAAAATTTTGACCATCCGATGATAGGGACGTCACTAGTCACACTGAAAATAAGATCCTTCCAAAAAATATATATGATACTCATTTGGAAAATTTCAATGCACCCAAGGATTCTAGAGAATTATTTTATAAATAGTGAACTATTCATGGCATTTAGGAGGATCTCTCTTGGTCAATCATTCTTGGAGGATCAATCACATGATATTGTTTCTTCTTTTCATTCATTTGTTTCATGTATGAAATTTAATGATGGAAAAATATACCAGTTGTGGTCTTGCCATGTA
Organism: Viscum album; assembly: GCA_963277665.1. Taxonomy (NCBI): domain Eukaryota; kingdom Viridiplantae; phylum Streptophyta; class Magnoliopsida; order Santalales; family Viscaceae; genus Viscum; species Viscum album. Next base: position 1,116,525,785 of record OY728129.1, read on the forward strand.
GAATTCATTAATTACCCTTATTCTTTAATTATAGTTCCTCTATGAATTTTAATATTTTTAATTATTAAGTGATTTATTCTAGATTCGGATTTTAATTTATTATACTCTTATTGGGAAGATAGAACACACAAGAAACTTAGAATTTAATCAATGCATGTGATAGCATTTAGTGGGATAATATGAGGGTGATAAAAGATATTAAATTAATAGGTTGGGAAAGGATATGATATATAGTGATCACTGTATTAATCATTCTAAACTGAAATATTTAAATAAGTGTAATTCGTGAGATATCAATTAAATAGATGAATAGTAGGGAAAAATTTGAATAATAATTAAACAAGATAATGAGGATATGATTTATGGACGGTTTAGTATTTGTTAAATTGATTTTAAAACAAAAAAATTCCATCCACTAGTTCCAACAATTCAAACCCATTAAACATGATTTTAACTCATCCACAACAATATGTTCTTATAGAGACCACCCATGTCCCTCTTTCCGAAATTGTTCAATGGATAAAATTTTTTACAGGGTTCCTCGTGATAGGAGTGCATCTATCCTAGAAATTCTATTTCGAGGATAGTTTTTTATTTTAATTTTTCTTAAAACAATTTCAAATTACCCAATTGAAATCTTCCAACCTCACTAGTTTTTATCTGGAGGTTGAGATAATCGTTCTATCTAGACATCAAACTCATAAAATCAATAAAATAGAGGAATGAATGTTTTTTCACCATTTAATTGGGGACTCTCCTTCCCCATTCTCTTATTCTTCTATAGTTACATAAGATAATGATAAATGGAAGACAATATCACTCATGTTAATAGGACACTAAGAGAAATGTATGCACAAAATACCAACATTAATAGCTAATAATTTAAATTGAATGAACAAGGTTGTGACTTCAAAACAAGAATGAGAGGAATTTTGAATAAATTACATGGATTATTGAGAAAATACCACAACATAAATTTGAGGGTTTTTAAAGAATATTGCAATGGATTCAAAAAAATGGAGTTAGTAAGGATCAAATATAAGGGAAAACATTCCCCTTGAATTTCAAAGGGGAATTTGAGGATTGGATGTACTGTCTAATACAAGTACAACTCACCTCCTGTGACAATATAAATAGGGAATTATACTATATAATAATTGATAAATTAATATTTTCTCATATAAGGAATGTAGTTTATGGAATCAAACATGAAACTAGAAAAATTCTATTTGAGTTTTCAGAATTATTCATGTAAAAAACATCATATTAACCCCACTAACAATATGAAGAACATGAAATATTGGTATTAGTTTTCCTTGCATTAATGGAAAATGATCTGAACCTATAATATGATTATTTTAGAGTATAACTGATTGATAAATCTATTTTTGTTTTTAGATAAATAACTGAAAGAATCTCTGAAAATTACCAACTATTAAGTATGAAAACATTTTCTAGAGGTGTACATGAGGAATAATGCTCAAAATATGCATAATTGGAATATATAATAAAATAATTAAAAACTCTTATGGGACAAATATTTGTGATAAAAGTTCATTATTCATTTCCCACCGCTCTCCCTCAGGTCAACCTACTCCATGTCTATCATAAGAATTTCAACAATGGATCCCATCATGTTTGGGGTGGGGGTGAAAGTTATGATTCCATGCACGAAAGGAAATTAAAAAATCAACTGGTTAGAAATAAAATATTTAAATATTAATTAATCTAAATTATTTATTTTTGACATCCAATAACCAGAAAATCCTCCATTCCAATAAGAATTCCAATAGACTTCCCAATTGCCACTCCATCGCCCTCCATACCATAGAAAAAGTTTATAACAATCTACAAGCTACCAGAATGGACAAAAAAAAGAGACTTCCATGAATTATGCACTGAGATAAGTAATAGAATATCAAAATATTAAACACATGACCCTTACCACTCATGGGTTAGATTTGAATAAATTAAAATGATAGTTCCACAATATCATGGACACCCTTTATAATCTAGTAAGTTAGGGCTCACATTTTTTTTCTTGCTCAAACAATTCCTAACATTAATGTAAATGTAAGTGATATTACATTAATGATTATAATAGAACTAGATAGTAGTAAAAGAACACACATAGAGATCATAGTTGGAAATGAAAAGCAACATAGAAATAATGAAACTAACCATGAAAAAGAACACGATGAGGAAGAATTCAAGTAACTTTCAAATAAAAAAAGAGTTGGATAATATTGGAGATCCATCAAAAAACCTAACTACCCTTCAATTCTAGGATGCAATACCCCTAGAAATACATTGTTGATTCATTGGATCATGAGATTCTTGAAGTCTTTAGAAAAGTTGAAATCTATATCCCTTGATGGATACCATCCACCAGATATCATGGAATGCAATTTTCATTAAATAAATGACCAATAGAATGATAATATAGTGAGTTGATGAAAAGATATTTTTATATAAAAAATTTTTATGCCCTTTTAACCCAATAAATCCCCCAAAATTTTCAAAATCTTGGTATCTTTTCCATCCGCTGCACTATATGGGAGCTCAAATTTCCAAATACATTATGTTGTTTGGGAACATCAATTAATGTTTTTCATATATATTTTACTCATCTCTGTAAATTAGAGAACTCAAACCCTCCCAAGTGTTTGTAAAACATGTAAATAGGGATACTATATACCCAATAGTTTTTTTAGAAGATGTTATGGTAAGTGCACATGGTAATATAATCCTTACTGACTTCTACATCCTGATCATGATAGATGAAAAAGGTATTAATATTTCCCACATCATCTTAGGATGGAAATTTCTGAAAACATACAAAACAATAATAAAATTTAATAAAGTATCCATTTCTATTAACATTGGTGAGGCAACAATTGATTTTTATATACAAAACACAATGAAATACCCTGATGGGGAAAAAAATGTAGGACCCCCAAACACCTTGAGATGTGATGGGTGAATGAGGGTGTCAATATTTTAATTTATTGAAAAAAATATTTTTCTAATATTGGTAGTAACGTTCTAAATGTGTCTTGTGGAATCGTTTAGTAATTAATCATTTACATTTAGAGAGACAACCCATCAATTTTACATGGTTCACCACTAAGGTCTAGTCTAAAGAGAATAATTGATAGTGTTTTAGTCAAACCTAAGTCCAACAATCATCACTATTTGTCGAATATAGAAGTTCGCACACCGTCACAATTTTATAGGAACACTTTATTTACATTATTTGAGTGAAAATACATTACGTCACAAGGAAAATTTCCATAAAATCTCTCTAGCTCAATGATTCTGGTGAATTCTTACTCAATTAAATCTCTTGAATGTCACATCAGAAGATTGAAAGTTGAGTCTTTGTCCCCCAACTAGAATTAGACTCTTCTTGAACCATAGTGCTTAGTTGATGAACATGAAAGCATTATCAACTTAAACTAGATGTTCTACACTGTTCTTTGTGAAGCCCCTTCACAATGTTCACAACCTTTATGAAGCTCACAACCATCATAATGAGAACAACCTCTATAGAAAACTATGTCATCGAGGAATACCCAGTTATCATGAAACACATTTTCCATGATATCTGTGCATTTTTCATGTCTAATATAGTCTTTTCATTAAATCATTTCATTATTTTTAAAAATCATCCAACCAAAAATTCATTCAAATGATGAATTTTTCAACCCCCCCATTAGAAATATACCCAAAAATCCAATATTTGTACTTGTGGAGCTCAAAACAGAATACTCTTGAATTGTATACCCCCTAAAAACTTGTATCACTTCCATAACCAATTGAAAACTAGTAACAAAAATGGAGAGAGGGGAACAACATCAACCTCCTCATGTTATGGGAGGTGGATGAACACTAAGGTTCAACTAATATTTCAAGAATACATGTGTTTTCCAATGACATAGGTAGAATTTCATCAAAATGGTCATTAGTTCCAACATACTCCATTTTATTCACACCTTGTTCAACATTTTCCTAAATGAACTCTTATCAAATCAAAATATGTTTTGCAGGATAGTGCTGAATCGAATTATTCGTAATATTTTTTTCATTGTTGGTGTCACAATGAATCACCATCAGCTATTTCACCTCCTTACCAATATCAGTCAGTAGTTTCTTCTTCATCAATAGCTGAGTGAAAGCATTTGCAGAAGATATATATTCTACATAACCAATATAAAGTAAATTAAATTATTGTCTCTTTTCTAACCAATCAACAAATTTATTTCTAATGAATAACTCTCCACCACCTTTCGACTTTCTATCCACAACATCTCTAGCCCAATTAGCTACAAAAATTCAAAATAATTCATTTTAACTTTGTGTAGAAAAGTACAAGGAAATCTTGAGAATAACTTTAATATATCCCATGATTCATTTAACTACTACCAATGATTTTAGTTAGGATTACATAAAAATAGGGTTGTTAAGAATGTTGCAATGATTATATTTGGATTTATAGTCATCATAAAATAATTAATAACGATTATCTTTTATATAGTGGGATCCAAAAAAGTGTGATTCCCCTATATTCCATGTCCTTTCCCAACGGTAATGGGAGTCGATATTGGTTTAGGGTCATGCATGTTGAATTTATTTAAAATATCTATTACATATGTTTTCCCAGAAAAATAAAGTATAATTTTAATTTTGAATCACTTACTACCCTAAGGTGTATTTGAGTTCACCAGTCATTGATATTTCAAATTATGATTTCATGTGTTAGTAAATTCTTCCACTTATCACTGTCTGCTTCATAAAAAAATAAAGTCACCCGAATACGAAAAAATCATAAATTAATCATTTTGAAAAAACATCACATAGATATTATGGTTGATAGCTCATGTTTTTAAATTAAAGCATCTTCAGATAATAATCAAGTCATGAATATCATTCTCATGGTGGCTACTTCATCCCATTGAGTGACTTCATTAATATAATAACCATAATTTGATCATTACAAGTTCTAAAACCCACTGGTTGTTAAATTTAGAGTACATATGTAATGTACCAGATTTTTTCCATGTATTATTTTCATATTATATGCGAATTAATTCGAGAGCAGGATCTGAGACAGCGTGCAGTTCCGAGGCCCTGTGAGCCCGGAACAAGTGTTTGAATTTAATTTAATAATTAAATTGCGCATGCATGTGGTTTTCCTGAAGAAGTGGAATACCTCTAGAACATGTTATCGGATCAAAAATATGAGGGCACCGTTGCGTTCAGAGCAGCGAGTTTACCCTAGAAGAGACCTAACAATGGTCAGCGCAGGTCGGTGGTGAAATCTGGTTTTTGGACGCAACCATAATAAAATATTTAATTTAAAAATAATTTATTAGATCTGTTTCAGTGGATATCTTTATCCTTTTTAACAAAGGCTAGCGTAGGGGTCTATGGTTACTAACCTCAGAACCCTAAAACCCTTGGAGGCTCTGGAGGCTCAAGAGAAGACCTCCCAATGCGGCGACAACATTCTTGACGATTTTCGCCGGCGATGACGATGCGGCGACTAGATCATCGCCAACGAACGTAGCAGATCCTGGTAGGATGTTTGTTTGATGATTTCTTCCCCATTTTTGATTTCCATGATGAACGCAGACTAATCCACGAACAGATTAGCCCGAGTATTGATCATTCTTATGGGATGGGATTTTCCAGGAATCATGGGGATTTGATTCTTGAAATTATTTTGGTTTCGTTCAACCTCTAAATGGTGACGGACCAAGATCGACACGAAAATCTATCGAGGTTCGTCCCTCTCGATTTGATGTGTTCTTCTTCCCCAAATTCTATGCGTTCTTCACGGCGTTCTCCACATTCTTCACAGGGATATGAAGGACGGATCGTTGCACACCCATTGTGCGGTGAAACGATCCCAAATTGAATATTTGGCGCCAGTACAATCCTACGGAGGTGCGGCTGCAGTGGAGACGGACTGATCGAAGCGGATTGCAAGATATTGTTCTTCAGACGATTTCCTCACAGGTGACCAAAATCGGATTTAAGAGCTGATCAATGGCTCAAAACCCACAGATTCGGCATCATGACAACGAACCGACCCATGATCTTGAGTTTCGTGGAAAATGGACATGAGAAACATGATCCGGAGAATCAGACGAGGCCCGAGGAAGAAGACTATGTTTCTGGAATTTTCCCGACTACAGGCCATGTAGTATGGGCTACACGGCGTGTGTTCGTCGGCACGTTTACATGGCGTGTACTTCATGAGTACACAGACACAGGTAGGGTACATGGTCAAGGACACGCCGTGTATACCCCTCCCTGGCCAGACCCGTCCAGATACACGGGATAGACTGTGTACTGGTACACGGGCAGGTGACACGGACACAGGTAGAGACTGTGTACGGGCACATGGCCAACGTACACAGAGCAAACCCAAGGTGCTCAGACATGGTGTTTGATTCTTGTACATGGAATGTAGTTACTTTCTATCCGACAATCCCAATGACACTGGCCATTTACCCGGGCAGTACTCAGAGTCAGGAACACGATGTGTACTTTTCTACATGTCGTGTAGTTGAGTTTTACACAGCTTGAACAGATGAGACGGTCCGTTTACACGGGCAGTAACCGGGGTCAAGGAACATGGTGTGTAACTATACTACATGCCATGTAATAAATTCATCATGGCTTGAGCCAGTTTCCTTATGTAAATTGGGCTAGTTTCCTTAGGGTTCGTCCCCTTAGTCTTTCTCCTGAAGGTTTCTGGTATCATCTCCTACCTATAGGAGTATGATCCCTTCAGCAAGAATTCCTGAATAGAGTTGTTGGAATCCCCTCTATGAGACATAGAGCCGGATCCTCTATTCATTCTTGGAACCCAAGATGGAGTTCTTGGTATCGATGTGACCAACTGTACCCGGGCGCGATCCTCTTCTTAGTGGATGAGCTCAGACTGAGTTGTCGGAATCACCCCATGACATGGATGTGATCCTCATCTGAGCATCATGTTCTCAGAGTACTTGTGGAGTGCGTTCTCCCGGAACAAGTACTTCGCATCTCTCTCTTCATCCCTAGGAGTGTGTTCTCCTTGTTACGTGCTTAGTAGAATCTTCGAGCAGGATATTAGTGGTGGTTTCACGATAGTCAATTGTGTATGAGTATATCTGGATATTCTTGTTATATGATCTGTAGACATATACTGTGTGGAGCTGACTGTTTATTTCCTTTGTGGTATTTCCTTTGTTGTTTTTCTTTTTTTGTTTCGTGGTGTCCTACTAGGTATTGTTATACTCACCCCTACACGGGCTTCACCCGCACGTGTCGTGTCTTGTGTAGACGAGCGAGCCTTTGACAGGAATCTAGGTGGAACAAGACCGGACGATGCTCAGTGAGATCAGGAGGGCCGAGCTGTGTTCCTAAGGCTACAGATTGTTGTCCCATTTCCTTTCCTTATCGGTTGGACCTTGTTACAGACATTATTTTGGTGGGCTTGTACTTTTGGCCCATGGTTTTTATATCTTATACTTTACTTTCCTATTGTACTTTGTGGTTGTGTTTTAGTGTATGCATGAATCTTTTCATTTTAGTAGTTTTTACTTTTCAACTTTTTTGGCTTCGAGATGTGTGTTCGTGTGTACATGTTTATAGGAAATTCCTCCCATGTTAGTAGCATGCCTACTCGGGGCTAGTCACCAGCCTCTGGCCTATTGGAGGCGGGATTGGGGAGTTGCGGATCGAGCCCCACTAGGACAGGTCGTGATAGAGTGGTATCATAGGTGGTCAGTTCTACCTTAGGACCGAGAGTCTGTGAGTTGGTTTGGGGAAACAGTGTTAAGTGTTTCGAGTTTGGATTTCAGGCCAGGGACCCCAGTGTTGGTGTAGGCGACCGATGTATCCATACAACAGGACTATAATAACTTGCTTTTTTACTCAGAACACGAGAATACTAGTTGCAGGGGAAAACAATGGTATATACATCATATAGGAATGGGATGTGGTTTCCATGTCCTTCTTGAGTTAGCTCTCCAGATATATTCACTGACTGAGATACATCTTGTTTTCTTATAGGATGCCTCTGCGACGCGCACCCACTAGGATCCAGCAGCTCGATCACAAGGATGACCCCCTAAGTGATGAAACTTCGATACATGGACCGGATATCCTAAGTTTTACCATCAGGTGGTGTTCTAGTTATCCCTCCACCTATGGAGTAGTGTTTAGTGCCTATTTTACCAGTGGAGGAGGAGTGCAGGATGAGAGAACTCCATGAGTTTCAAGGACAGAGACCCCTTAGGTTTCGAGGTGGGCATGACTCTCAGGTAGTAGAGGACTGGCTTGAGGCAGTGGCCAGAGTCTTCCATTTGGTCAGGACACCACCATACCAGATGGGGATCCTAGCATTAATACTTCTACAGGGCTCGACAGGACGATGGTGGAGTTTGGTTATCCAGACACATGATGAGTCGACACTTGCATGGTCGGAGTTTTAGTGTCTCTTTTGAGAGGAGTTTTCACCGGTTACCCTGAGAGTAGTATGCATACAGGAGCTTCTTCATCTCCAGTAGAGAACCATGACGGTGGCTGACTATTCATCAAGGTTTACTGACCTCTAGCTGTACTCGATGGATATGGTCAGAGATCAGTACTTCAAAGCTCAGACATTCGAACGGGGCTTGCACAGAGCAGAGACAGCCGACAGTTTTCAGTAGTGGGGGAGCTAGAGTAGAGACCTCGGCAGCAGGGAGCCGACGTCAGGGACCCAGCCATGGGAGAGGTTTGCAGAGGAGATCCCAGGACAGGGGATCTCCCGTATAGGGTTCGCAGGGCACATTCATCCAGCCTTGAGAGAGGTGATTCTACTCATGTGATGGCAGGGGACATCTCGCTCGAGATTATCCAACCCGCCGTACTACTGACACAGAAGTAGTGGATGGACCACCGAGGCAGAGGCAACGTGTGGATCAGACAGATCTGTGGGGCGATAGACGCGGTAGAGGAGCTGGGAGAGAAGCTGTAGGTGGTCGGCGTTTTGACCCTTTACCACCACCACCCCCCAGGAGGTCCACCCCTGGCTCAGGGAGCTGGTGGACAATGTCATGGACAACTGCAAGTGGCAGAGGCTTATGACCCAGGTACTACCGGAATGATTATAGGTACTATATATGTCTTTTCTACTTTGGCTATCGTACTTATAGACAAAGGTGATAGTCATTCCTTTCTGGCTTCTTATCTTGTTATAGACCTTGAGATACCAGTTGAGCCGTTGACTCGACCCTTATGCTTAGAAACACCGACTGGAGTAGATTCAGAGATCACACACATCTGTAGACAGTGTGACATGACCCTTGGAGGTGAGAGTTTTGGTTGGAACCTCTTGGTCATGGTGTTGAGGCCTTACGATGTCATTCTTGGTTTGGATTGTATATCCAACGTTCCAGCCCAGATCGACTGTTTTAGGCGAAGAGTGTGGTGTGTCTGCAGTGATGGAATGAGGTTATCTTTTGTCGGTGAAAGAGATACCCAGGCAGCATAGGATGGAATCGTGCATAAGAGGGCACAACTGATTTAACATTAGTTGGATAGCCTAGCCCTTGGCCCATAAGATGTTATGAGTTTCCAGTTTCCATCAGTAGTGGCTGAGTACGAGGACATATTTCTGGAGGATTTCCCCAGACTACATCCTCGTCGGGAGATAGATTTATGCATTGAGTTGTAACCCGGTACGAAACTGATATTAGCATCAACATATCGGATGACTCCTGTAGAGGTTCATGAGCAGAGGGTGCAGCTGGACAACTTATAGATGAAGTGCATTGTGAGACCCAGTGTTTCACCCTAGGCGGCCCCAGTGCTATTTTCCAAGAAGGCAGACAGGAGCTTGAGGCTATGTGTGGATTACCTGCGCTTGAATCAGGTGACCTTGAAGAAACGGTATCCACTACCGAGGATAGATGAACTCTTCGACCAGTTAAGAGGGGCACGATGTTTCTCGAAGGTTGATCTACGATCAGGCTATCACCATTTGCGAGTACGGGATGAGGATATACCGAAGACGGCTTTCCGATGTCGCTACGGTCACTATGATTAGTTGGTGATGCCCTTCGGCATGACGAACACCCTGACAGTGTTCATGGTACTCATGAACTGGATCATTCAGACCTATCTAGACCGGTTTAAAGTGGTCTTCATCGACAATATCCTTGTGTAATCTGCATCTGAGGAGGAGCATGCGAGACACCAAAGGATGGTTCTGGACACACTCCGAGAGCACCAGTTGTATGGGAAAATATCTAAGTGTCAGTTCTGGTTATAGGAGGTCCACTTTATGGGACATGTTTTCTCGGAAGATGGTGTAGCAGTGGACCCAGCTATGGTGGAGGCAGTACTAGCATGGGAGCCACCCCAGAGCGTGAAGGAGGTGCGCGGTTTCCTTGGGTTGGCAGGCTACTATCGGAGATTCATCCATGATTTCTCCAGGATTGCAGAACCCATGACAGCTTTATACTGAAAGGGGCAGTCTTTCGTGTGGACCAAGAGATTCTAGTAGGCTTTCTAGTAGTTGATATAGAGTTTGAAGAGTGCACTAATCTTGAGATTACCAGAGGAGGGTGTTGAGTATGTAGTGTTCTGCGATGCATCAGGAACCGGGCTTGGTTGTAACATCCTAGGTAAATGAAGAATAAGAGATTTTCTTATTTATTAATATTTGTGAATTAAATATTAATTTTAGTTTAAAGGGGTTGTTATGTTCGATAGCGTACCCAATACGCAACAACATGTTTCTTTTGAATCTTACTTTGCACACTAATAATATGATATTATTATTTTAAATGAAAGTTAACTCCTAGACGTTATATTGGCGGTAATGAACAAAACTAACTATAATATGATTATACATGTATTTATATTTATCCAATAAAATGCCCCCGTGGGCGTGGTGGAGTGGTCAAAGGCTCTGCTTCCCTCAGGGGAGGTCAGGGGTTCGAACCCTGTCAGGGGGTATGATTTAAAAATCATGTTCACCACACGCGGTGCAAGATTACACGCTGGTTACCCAAGCGTTCACGTGGCACCGGCCCCCGTTGGGGAACTGGGCTTCACCCCTTGGGTGGGCCTGGGGAAGGTAGGGGATTTTTGGGCCACTGCATGCCTGACCACGTAACCACTCGGGGGATGGGCCATCACCCGCATTGTTTCCCGGCCCCTACCTTTTAACGAAGAGAAAACAAATATTTATCCAATAAAATTTAGAGGCTTAATATATTAATGAATCTACTTTTAATCACAATTTACATTAAAAGGCTGATTTACTGCCTTTTAATGGAGAACCCTTTTTAAATATAGTTCTGGTCACTTTAATACATTATATATGACCAAATATAATCCTTCCTTAGAATGAGGACATCATAATTTACTTTGGGTATTTGTTTTGTATTTTTCCGATAAAGTTCATTTTTTAATGAATAGTGAAAATATTGTATTTTTAATTCAAAACTAAGTTTTAATCTAATTTATTTATATGGATAGATTTTCTTTTTAATTTGTTTTAAAGTGAAATAGAATAATATTTTTACCATTTAATCCAATGTTTGATATTTTAATTAATTTCACTTTGAAATTGGACATAAATAAGTATCAATCTTTTGATAGTTTTTAATTCTTAAAAACACGCTCTTTGTTTTGACGGAGGGAATTAATTTTAAATTAATTTCTGCCTCTTATATGTTTTGATTTTTGAAAAATTGATTCTATATTTGGAATCAGGAAGCCCAAATTTTGTAAATAGGTAACTTTTATTTTAAGACATTTGAAATATTTACTTCAGTAAATATTTTATTTACCATAGTTAAAGGGTAAATCAGGTAAATAAGGGTAAACAAATAAAATTATAACAATATCAAATCACCCTTAAATGTATCTTAATCCTATTGGATTAGTAATGTCCGACCATGGGCATATTTGGGTCGATTTTGGGACCCCATTGAGCCACTTGGTAGTGATAATGACAATTTAGATTAATTAATTTAATGTGAAGACAAAGGTGACATTAAAAAAATCGTCTAGTAATTAATTTTTATATGGTTTTATATAAGTCATATTTTTTACTATAAATATTAATTGGGAATATAAAAATATTTCCTAAATCATGGTATTTTTTTTATAATTTTTAGACATCAAATAAGTTAAATTATTTATGACACAATAATGATGCAGTTTTTACCTCATTAATAAATGATTTAAATAAATAAGATTATAATGATTATAATATTATCAAAAACATGTACAATTCTGATTGGATGATTTTTTTTCGAATATTAGTCATCTTATCTTCGACCTCAATGATTTTTGGACCATTATAAATCTAATATAAGTTAATAATAAAATAATATTTTCAAACTTTCCTAAAGAGCCCCTCCTCTCCCTTATAAAAAGAGACCACTTCTAACCAATTACTCACACCTCTCAATCAATTTGGATCGTCCAACCTCTGCCCAATTAAGCTCCATATATCCCTCTCCTTCTCCTAGATGCCTTACTATAGGCAGAAGGAACTTAAGAAGTCCTTTGGTTCAAACCAAAGTGAGTTACACAAATTAAAGGTAACAGTTTCTCTTAAATTGTTTTTTTTATTTTTCTTCTCCAACCCCAAAAATCATTTTATTTCCATTATTTTTTAACAACACCAGTATAATAAATATACTAGGATGTTTTTATGATAATTATTTGAACTAAAATTACAAACAACTCCATCTAATGGATGAAGAACATAATGTTTCTATGGATGGAAAACAAACGCCTCACGAAATGATGATTGTTCAATTACATCTTAACACCTCTCGTGGTGGCCATTATGATGGAAATATATTTATATATGATATATATTATGTTTATTATTTCCTTATTCTTCTGTTATTCCCATTTATATCAATCCTTTATGGTTTCCATAGTGGGTAAATATGATATTCTCATTTGAGGAAGTGCGGACTACTGCCCCCTCAACGTGATGTGACTCGTTAATTCCCTATGTGGGATGTATAAAGGATAGATTTAATGATATTATATATGATATTATAATGTAATTATAATATACCTATCTATCATTATGTTTTAATTCCATTAAAATAATAAATTAAAATGAAAGTAGCGTTCATGCGTACGTACGTCTTACCGTCTCCATGAATGGTGCATATCATTTCTTACCTCCAAATGTTATGTACTATTATAATTATATGTATATACTGGATATATATGATATATATGATATATAAAATCATGAATACCATTCTGGATATAATGTACTATTGACCATATGGACAACATGTAAATATAAGGTGTTCATTTTTGACCCAAGTACCAAATATCGAAAAAATGAACATTATTAACTAAAATGATTACATAATGTTTATAACATGGTAATAAGTGATATGAAAGGAATAATAAACATGAAAAAGGTTCTTAAATAGTATAAATTAACTTTAGTTTATTATTCAGGTGATTAAAGAACGAACAGGTCAAATAGGACACGTGGTAGGGGACCTCGTCTCAATCTCCTTTCATTGAGGCATTTTTAGATTTATACATGACGTTATTTTATATGGTGTATAAACCCCTGTGACATTTCATTTTATTCAAAGGGAATCATTTTGTACAAATCATTTTTCTAAATGACAAAAAGGAATGTTTTTCTAACGTAAGCGGTGACAACGACCTTTCTGCCGACGCGAGTATTATTTGATCTTTGCCTTCCTTAACAAGCCGGAATGTTTTTCAAAGTAAAAATAAATACCATATACTCTTTTTACGTATTTTGGTATTGAAAATGATTTTGATAATGGATTAATTATTTCAATATCTTGAAATGATATTTTATTATTGCAATTTGGAAATGTTATCTTTCTATTATGCTTATGTTATGTGTTATGATCATGTTATGGTTCTTGGCCATTATTTACGTATACAGGTGGTTTCGTGATAAACCTAAGGTGGGTTAGCCCGAGATATCCCTCCAATTCATTGGGTAACATGATGGAGGTAAACATTAATGTTACTCCTAAGAGATTAAAGGGAATATACTGTGATGGGTATTCCAAAGTAACTCTCTATGTAGTTGTGATAGCTACAATGTAAGTATGAAATGGATGCCACAAGTTACCTTTATGATTTTTGATTTCTATGTTTCTTTCATAAATCTTATTATTATATGATGTGAGTAAAATATTTCATTTTTTGAATGTATTTATGAACAAATGTATTCATTGTTTGATTTATAACCCTTTATGAGAATTTTATGCTCATCCAATGTTTGAAATGTTTTCACAGGACTTAAAGATGAACAGGGTCAAGGATGGGATCAAGGAAAAGTCATGCTATCTAGAAAATGGATCTAGACATGACTCTTTTTTTTCAAGAGTTCATGTTTTGTAAAAAAAAATGGAAACTGTGTAGAAATGTACACTTTGTAATTTTTTGAGATGTAATGTAATTGTTATGCCTAATTCTCTAAAAATATAAACCAGAAAAGATACTCAATGTGATTTATCCATTTAATTCAATATTATGTAATGTTTAAGGCCGGGTCTTTATATTGGTTGTGTCCGGATGTAGAGGCAAGTAGTAATTACCTATGGATCACGTCAGTTGAGGCCACATGAGCAGAACTACGCGACCCATGATCTTGAGTTGGAAGTGGTAGTCTTCACGTTGAAGATGTGGCGGCACTACCTGATGGGAGAGCAGTTTACCATCTAGTCCAATCACAAGAGTCTCAGATATATCTTTTATCTGAAGGATCTGAATTTGAGACAAATATGATTTCTTGAGTTCCTCCAGGATTACGAATTTGAGATCGTTTACACACCTGGGAAGGGGAACGTTGTGGCAGATGCTCTCAGCATAAAATCTAGTTCGCAATTGCTGGATGAGGCGATGGGGCAGTTGGCCTCTTTACAGTTATCCTTCGTGGATGGAGATGAGGAAGCATAACTTTAGTAGATGGTTGTTACCCCTCCCCTCTTACAGCGAGTCAGGGAAGCACAACGCGGGGATGCTAGATATGAGACTCTACGTGCTCAGATATCCACAGGTGTTGTGGATGATGGATATTCAGAAGGTGGGGAGCGCGTTGTTCTTTTCAGAGGGTGTATAGTAGTACCAGTGATGTTGTGGGTGGAGGTTCTAAGGGAGTTCCATACATCTCCTTTGGCGGTGCATCCAAGAGTAGAAAAGATGTATCTGGACCTCCGATGTAAGTTCTGGTGGCCATGAATGAAGAAGAGTGTGGCAGAGTTTGTTTCTCAGTGCCTTACTTGTCAGTAAGTAAAGGCTGAGCACTAGGTGCCAGCTAGTTTGACTCATCCCCTTGAGGTGCCAAAGTGGTAATGGGATGGCATATCCATGGACTTCGTGACGGGTTTACCATGTACGTCTAGGGGACACGATTCCATCTGGGTGATCGTCAATTGACTCACCAAATCATCCCAATTACTATCCATACATGAGAAGAATTTTTTAGAGAGATTGGGACGCCTCTACATGCAGGAGATAGTTAGATTTCATGGAATTCCATCCACGATCTTCTCAGATCGTGATGCTCTCTTCACATCCCGGTTGTGGAAGGGTTTGGAAGAAGCTTTTGGGACTCTGTTACGCTTGAGCACAACATTCCATCCTCAGACCGATTGTAACATCCCAGGTAAATAAATCATAAGACATATTCATATTTATTAATATTTTTTAATTAAATATTAATTTTATTTTGAAGGGGTTGCTATGTACGATAGCGTGCCCGATACGCAACAATGAGTTTCTTTAAAATCTTATGTTACACGCTAATAATATAATTTCAAATGGTAGTTAACACATAGCCATTGTACTGGCAAGAATGAATATAAATAACTAAAATACGAATATATATGTTTATACATTTATCCAATAAAAGATAAAGGCTTAAAATAAGAAAGGAATTCAATTTTATACATAAATACATTAATATCCACTAAAAGGTTCATTTATCGCCTTTTGATGGAGAACCCTATTTAAATATAGTTTTGGTCACTCTTATACATTCTTCTGGACCAAATGAAATCCTTCTTTATAATTGGGACATCAAAATTTACTTTGTGTATGTTTTTGTTATTCTTCCGATAAAGTTCATTTTTTATGAATATGTGAAAAATGTTGTATTTTAATTCAAAACCTCTTTTAATATAATTTATTTATATGATTAGATTATCTTTTGAATTTGTTTTAAAGTGAAACCATAAAATAGTTTTACCATTTGATTCAATGGTGGACTTTGGAATTAATTTCACTTTGAAATTCGACATAAACAAATATCAATCTTTTGATATATTTTGTTTCTTAAAAACACGCTATTTGTTTTGACAATGGGAGTTAATTATTAAATTAATTAATTATATTTTTACTCTTTTAATTAGGTAATATAAACATAATTTTTGAATTCGTAATACCGAATATATCTTAGAGTGAATTTTTGATAATTTTCCGAAAAACTCCAATTTTTGATGAATAGTGAAACCACTAAGTGGTAATCAAGCAAACTGATTTTTCAGTTAAATGAAAGATTACCACTAATGTGTGTTGAATTTTGAAAATCCAACATACATGGTTTTCATTAGTATGTAAAATGTGGTTCAATGGGATGAAAATAATTTTTTGGTGAATAGTAACTTTTTTTCATTAATCGCGATTAGAGGTAATTAGTGTGATTTAAGGTAAAAATGTTATTATAAAAATATGAAAACACCATGACACTTGTCCTACCCCTATTTGATGAGTCATGGACAACAAAGAAAACCCATGGGTCGATTTAGGGGACCCTATGGAGCCTCTTGGGTGAGATAATGACTTTAATGCCTTTTTTTTAAATAAAGGTGAAAATGACACTAACATAAATTGTTTTACTAAAACAATTTTTAGAAGGGGTTATACTAATAATATTTTTGTCTATAAATACTCTTTCGAAATATAAACATATATCCTACATCAGGATAGTTTTGTTATAATTTTTAGACATTAAATAAATTAATTTAATTATGATATCATGATGATGCAACGATGACCTCATTAATGAACAGTTTAAATAAAATGAAACGATAATATAAAATCTAAGACCTACACTTGTCCAAAAACTATTGGATGGAAATATTTCAAAGCCTTATCATCTTAGCATCTAAATATATCAATGTGGGACCTTAGAAATTCGAAACACTTTTGAAAATAAAATAATAGTTTCATGATTTCCAAAAGTGCCCCTCTTATACTCTTATAAAAGGCCCCCACCTCTACCTCATTTCACACACTCCTCAAGCCTTTGGCTCGGCCATAACCTGCCCATTTACTCTCTCCAAATCCCTCTCCTCATCCTAGAGGATTCCCTTTGGGCAGAATCCTTTCAAAGGAAGCCTTTAGGCTCAAATCAAAAGGAGTTACACTTTTAAAGGTAATTCATTCTCTCATGTTCATTTGTTTTATTTTGCTTCTCCAACCCCCTAAAATCTTTTTATTTACTTCTTTTGTAACAAAACCAGTATATTCAATATACTAGGACGTTTTTATAAGATTTATTCGAGCTACACTCTCACACAACTACATCAAATGGTTAAAGAACATACGATTTCTGTGGATGGCGAAATTCTGCCTCCAAAAACGATGATTGTTCAATACTCATTTAACACCTTCAAAGGTGGACATTATGATGTCACTATTTTTATATATGATATATAATATGTTTATTATTTCCTTAAGCTTATGTATTTTTCATTTATGGCATACCATTATTTTTTCCATTATGGGTAAACACGATATCTTCATTTTAGGAAGTGCGGACTACCGACCCCTGAAAGTGATTTGATTCGTTAATACCATATGTGGGATTTGTAAAGGATAAAGTTAATGATATTATATATGTTATTATACTGGAATTATAATATACTCTTATATCATTATGATTCCATTCCAGAAAATACGAAATAGAAATGGAAGTAGCGTTCATGCGTACGTACGGCTTACCGTCTCCATGAACGGTGCATTTCATTTCTTACCTCTAAATGTGATGTAATATTATAAATACATGTATATGATGAATATATATGATATATATGTTATCCAAATCATTAATATAATTCATGATATAATGAACCTTTGACCAAATTAACAACATGTAAGTGTAAGAAGTCTATTTTTGACTTAAGAACCAAATACCGACAAAATGAACATTATTAACTTAAATGATTACATGATGTTCATAAAATGGTATAAAAGGAATAATGAACTTGAAAAAGGTTCTTAATCAATTATAGATTAACTCAAGTTTATTATTCAGGAGATTAAAGAACGGTCGGGTCAATTCGGATACGAGGTATGGGACTTCGTCTCAATCTCCTTTCATTGAGGCATATTTTTTTTATACACAACCTTCTTTTATACGGTGTATAAACCCCTTCGACTTTTAAGTTTATTCAAAAGGAATTTTTTTTATACGAAGTGTTTACTAAAAGACAAAAGGGAATGTTTTTTTCGTACGTATGCGGCGACAACGACTTCTCCGCCGCCGTGACCATTATTTGAGTTTCTGCTTCCTCTACACGCCATACTTTTTTTAAAAGAAAAATAAATACCATGTTTTACTTTTCTTTTATTTTGGTATTGAAAATGGTTTTCATAATGTTTTTATATCAATGTGTTGTATTGATATCTTGTGATTGAAAGGTGGAAAATTTATGTTTCTTTTATGCATGTTTTATGTGATACAATTATGTTGAGGTTCTTGGGCATTATTATGAAGACGGGTGGTTCCGTGATAAACTAAGGGCGGGTGAGCCCGATATAGCTCTCCAATGAATTGGGTAACACGAAGGAGTGAAATGTTAAGGTTTCTCCAAAGAGATTTAGGGAATATATTGTGATGGGTATTCCAAACGTAACCAAGAGGGTTACTCCCTACGTAAGAATGTTCTGAATGCCTCAAGTTACCTTTATGTCTTATGATTTATATGATTTGTTCATGATTTTATGAGGTATGTTAAAGTGACTATGTTTTATGGGTAAAGTATGATTTCATTCTTATTTATATATGAACTCATGTTTCCTTTCCTTGTTTATTTTATATAACCCATACTAAGCTTTTTATGCTCATCCCAAGTTTTTTTGAAATGTTTTTCACAGGTCACGGGAAAGGTACATGATAAGATGACAGTGTCAAGGAAGTGTCAAGAAAGAATCCATGTTTTATTTTCAATATGTTTCCGTTGATGGGAAAAAGAATACTATCTTTTTTGTAACCGCTTTGTTTAAATGTGGGTTGTAATTCATGTTTTAAGAACTAATTCTCTAAAACTCTAAACCTGAAAAGATCCTCAACGTGTAATCTTGTGATAACTCAAGATTATGTAAGGTTTAAGGCTGGGGCCTTATAGTTGTAATCAAAGGTCGGTTTAGATAACTTTAGGAGTTAGAATTCTATTAAATGATTATCCAAAAGTTTTTTATGGTCAAATTGAAATGATATAGCATTTCAATATTACCATGTTTCTTTATCTAAGACATGTTTGTTCAGAATGGTTTTCCGCAGAGGAAATAGGGAAGCAGTGCTAGGAAGGCATACAGAAGAAAATAACCTTCTAAACCAGCATCCTGAGATGGTCGGAATTAGAACTGAACAGTTTGTTGCAGTAATGGCACAATTGACTCAAGCGATAAATGGTGGTGGTATCCATGCACGAGATCAGCCAGATTAACCACAAAGGAACATGTCAGCGGTGGAACATTTCATGAGGCAACATCCCCCATCATTCAGAGGATCATCTGAACCTGTGTTAGCTGAAGGGTGGATTAAAGAACTAGAGATGATTTTCGATGTCATGGGGTGTTCAGACAATCAAAAGGTTAGTCTTGCTATTTACCGTTTGGAGGGTGAAGCAGATCAGTGGTGGTCGATGGTTAAAAACATCAGGGGCACTGATGAGATTGATGCTCTCGACTGGGATGAATTCAAAGGTATGTTTCTTGAGAAGTATTTTCCTAAGGCTGTTCGACTTAGAATGGAAAAGCAATTCCTGGAATTGAGGCAAGAGGAAGACTCAGTGGCTGCCTATGAAGGAAGGTTCACTCGATTGGCAAGGTATGCTCCAAATTTTATCCGATACCTTGATAGTAAAATCAATCATTTTTATTCAGGATTAAAGACAAAATATCGAAGGGCTTTAGCTTCTCGTGAGTTCAAAAGTTATGAAAATCTTGTTCGATGTGCTGAGAAGGTAGAAAATGGAGTTTTCCGATGATAAAGTGTTCTACAACAACTAGAAAAAGAAGAGACCGAGGTGGCAGGAGAAAGGAAAGAATTCTTCAAAAAAGTCTAATAGTAAGAAAATTAAATTTCCAGTTTGTGATAAATGTGGGAAAAGGCATGCTGGGGAATGTCTTCTGAATTCTGGAAAGTGCTACCGATGTGGTAAGATGGGACATAAGGCTCGTGATTTCACTGAAAAGGATCAAGGTGAAGGTAAGACCAAATTTGATTTACAGTTAGTGAAATGTTTTAAGTGTAATGAGATGGGTCACTATGCAAATGAGTGTCCAACAAAGAGCTTGAGTGATGGGAAGTAGTTAGACTACAAGCAGAAAGGGGTGGTGAAATCCTTTGCAACTACTTCAGCAGATGTCGAGCCATCAAATGAAGTTGCATCAGGTACTTTGTTCATTTTTTCAGATTATGCCAGTGTGTTATTTAATTCAGGGTCTACACATTCTTTCATCTCTGAAAACTTTTCTAGTAAAATGCGAATACCATCTCAAGAAATGACTCCTTAACTTGTGGTAAAAACACCTGGGGGAAATGTTGAGGAAAAAAGAATTTATAACAATCTTCCTATCCTTATTTGTGGAAAGAACCTACTTGAAAACCTTATTGTTTTACCTCTAGTAGAGTTTGATGTTATCCTGGGTATGGATTGGCTCTCAATTTACTATGCTAAGATTGATTGTAGAGCTAAAGAAGTTTCTTTTCAGAAATACTTTCAGTTTGTTTACAAGAATGAACCCTTACTTTTGATAACATATCAAGAGGCCGATAAACTTATAAAATATGGAAATGAATGTTACCTTGCACACATTGTTGAAAACAAGGGAACTGTTCAGATTAATGATGTACCAGTGGTAAATGAGTATCCTGATGTTTTTCCTAATGAGTTGCCTGGCATAATACCAGATCGGGAAGTTGAATTTACTGTTGACTTAGATCTTGATGCTAAGACAATTTCAAAACCCCCTTATCGAATGGCTCAAATTGAACTTTTAGAGTTGAAGGAGAAATTGCAAGATTTATTAGAGAAAGGTTTCATCCTACCTAGCACATCACCATGGGGTGCTCCTATTTTATTTGTTAAAAAGAAAGATGGTTCTATGAGACTTTGCATTGATTATAGAGCCTTGAATAATATTACTGTTAAGAACAAATATCCTTTGCCTCATATCGATGATTTGTTTGATTAGCTCCAGGGAGCTCAGTATTTTTCGAAGATTGACTTGAGGTCGGGGTACCATCAGCTGAAAGTAAAAGAAGGAGACGTTCTGAAGACTGCATTTCGTACTAGATATGGCCATTATGAATTTTTAGTTATACCTTTTAGGCTAACCAATGCACCTGCTGTATTCATGGACTTAATGAATAGAATTTTCCATGAATTCTTGGATAAGTTTGTGGTGGTTTTTATTGATGATATTTTGGTGTTTTATAAAAGTAAAGAGGATCATGAAAGTCATTTAAGGGTTGTTTTTCAAACCTTAAAAGAAAAGAAACTATATGGAAAATTCAGCAAGTGTGAGTTTTGGTTGAAACAAATTTCTTTCCTTGGTCATTTGGTTTCTAAATATGGGATAACCGTTGATCCTGCAAAAACAAAGGTTGTTGAAGAATGGCCAAGACCCACAAATGTAACCGAGATTCGTAGTTTTCTTGGTTTGGCAGGCTATTACCGAAGTTTTGTTAGAAATTTTTCACAATTATCTGGTCCAATGACTAAGATAACTCGGAAGGGTGTTAAGTTTATCTGGACAAAAGAATGTGATGATTTTTTTCAGGAACTGAAAAGATGATTGGTGAATGCTCCAGTTTTGGCACTACCTTCCAGAAAGGGTGAGTTTGTCATCTACAACGATGCTTCATTGAAAGGACTTGGTTGCGTCCTAATGCAGAATGATCAGGTAATTGCTTATGCTTCACGACAATTGAAAACACATGAGGTAAATTACCCAACACATGATTTGGAATTAGCTGCTGTTGTTTTTGCTTTGAAAATTTGGAGGCATCATTTGTATGGAGTAAAGTGTGAAATATATACCGATCACAAAAGTTTAAAGTATATATTCAATCAGAAAGAATTGAACATGAGAAAAAGGAGATGGCTAGAATTAATCAAGGATTATGATTGTACAATTCACTACCATCTGGGAAAATCAAATAAAGTGGCTGATGCTTTGAGTCGAAAAATTAATGTTTTATTAGCAATGTTGCATTTGGAACGTGATCCTTTGGTTAAGGATTTGGCGAACTTTGGCATAGAAGTTGTTGGTGCAGGAAGTTCTTCTGTTTTGTTTCAGGTATCAGTGAAATCTTCTCTATTAGACAGAATCAAGAAATCACAGAAGCAAGACAGTGAGTTGCAGAAAAAGGTAGAGCTGGTTCAGAAGGGTATGTTGCCTGAATTCAACATTGATAATGATTGTGTTTTGAGATTTGGGAAGAGATTGTGTGTACCTTGTGATTCACAGTTGAAGGAAGAGTTGTTATGTGAAGCTCATAGTTCTCCGTTTTCATTTCATCCTGGCAGTACTAAAATGTACAGAGATCTTTGAGAGTATTACTGGTGGGATGGAATGAAAAGAGATATTGATGATTTTACTGTGAAGTGTTTGACTTGTCAACAGGTTAAAGCAGAGCGGCAGTTACCGAAAGGGATGCTTCAGCCTTTACCAGTGCCAGAGTGGAAATGGGAGAATATATCCATGGACTTTGTTGTGGGATTACCAAAGACATCTCGAGGTAATAATGCAATCTGGGTTATTGTTGATCTCTTGACAAAATAAGCTAATTTCCTTCCTATTCGAGATACATTCTCTCTAGATCAACATTCTCGTTTGTATCTTAAGGAGATAGTCAGGTTTCATGGATTTCCCCTCTCCATTGTGTCTGATCGTGATCCCAGGTTCACTGCTAACTTTTGGAAAGGCCTTCAGAAGTCTTTGGGTACTGAATTTAATTTTAGTACAGCTTTTCATCCTCAATCAGATGGGCAGTCAGAACGAACAATTCAGACTTTGTAGGATATGCTACGTGCTTGTTCGATGGATTATCAGGGAAGTTGGGACCAACATCTTTCTTTGGTTGAATTTTCTTATAACAACAGTTTTCATTCCAGTATACAGATGGCTCCATTTGAGGCATTATATGGAAAAAAGTGTCGAACTCCATCTTTTTGGGATGAAGTAGGGGAAAGGAAGCTGATGGGACCAAAGTTGGTAGAAGAGATGGCATAAAAAGTTCAGTTGATTCAGAGACACATGAGAACAACTCAGAGCAGGCAGAAAAGTTATGCGGACAACAGGAGGAAGGATCTCTCTTTTGAGGTAGGTGATCATGTTTTTCTCAAAGTTTCTCCATGGAAAAGTGTTACGCGATTTGGTAAGAAAGGAAAGCTAAGTCCAAGGTTCATTGGACCATAAGAAATTCTGGAGAGAGTTGGATCAGTTGCATATCGAGTGGATTTACCTACGACTTTATCTCAGGTACACAATGTTTTTCATGTTTCGATGTTGATAAAGTATATGCTAGATCCATCTCATGTTTTGAGTCCAGAGGTAGTTCAGCTGGAAGAGAATCTATCTTACGAGGAACAACTGGTCCAGATTCTTGACCACAGGGAGCAGGTATTGCGGAATAAGGTGATTCATTAGGTAAAGGTTTTATGGAAAAACCATATGGTTGTAGAGGCAACATGGGAATCTGAAAATCCTATGAGGGATAAATACCCCCACTTATTCGATAAGTGAATAAAATTGCGAGGACGCAATTACAAAAAGGGGGGAAGGATGTAACATCCCAGGTAAATAAAGAATAATACATATTCATATTTATTAATATTTTTTAATTAAATTTTAATTTTATTTTGAAGGGGTTGCTATGTACGATAGCGTGCCCGATACGCAACAATGAGTTTCTTTGAAATCTTACGTTACACGCTAATAATATAATTTCAAATGGTAGTTAATACGTAGCCGTTGTACTGGCAGGAATGAATAGAAATAACTAAAATACGAATATATATGTTTGTACATTTATCCAATAAAAGATAAAGGCTTAAAATAAGAAAGGAATTCAATTTTATACATAAATAAATTAATATTCACTAAAAGGTTCATTTATCGCCTTTTGATGGAGAACCCTCTTTAAATATAGTTTTGGTCACTCTTATACATTCTTTTGGACCAAATAAAATCCTTCTTTATAATTGGGACATCAAAATTTACTTTGTGTATGTTTTTGTTATTCTTCCGATAAAGTTCATTTTTTATGAATAAGTGAAAAATGTTGTATTTTAATTCAAAACATCTTTTAATATAATTTATTTATATGATTAGATTATCTTTTGAATTGGTTTTAAAGTGAAACCATAAAATAGTTTTACCATTTGATTCAATGGTGGACTTTGGAATTAATTTCACTTTGAAATTCGACATAAACAAATATCAATCTTTTGATGTATTTTGTTTCTTAAAAACACGCTATTTGTTTTGACAGCCAGAGTTAATTATTAAATTAATTAATTCTACTTATATTCTTTGAATTAGGTAATATAAACATCATTTTTTAATTCAGAATACCGAATATAGCTTAGATTGAATTTTTGGTAATTTTCTGAAAAACTCCAATTTTTGATGAATAGTGAAACCACTAAGTGGTAATCAAGCAAACTGATTTTTCAGTTAAATGAAAGTTTACCACTAATGTGTATTGAATTTTGAAAATCCGACATACATGGTTGTCATTAGTATGTAAAATGTGGTTCAATGGGATGGAAATAAATTTTTGGTGAATAGTAACTCTTTTTCATTAATCGCGATTAGAGGTAATTAGTGTAATTTAAGGTAAAAATGATATTATAAAAATATGAAAACACCATGACACTTGTCCTACCCCTATTGGATGAGTCATGGCCGACCAAGACAACCCATGGGTCGATTTAGGGGACCCTATGGAGCCTCTTGGGTGAGATAATGACTTTAATTCCTTTTTTTTAAATAAAGGTGAAAATGACCCTAACATAAATTGTTTTACTAAAACAATTTTTAGATGGAATTATACTAATCATATTTTTGACTATAAATACTCTTTGGAAAGATAAACTGATTTCCTATATCAGGATATTTTTGTTAGAATTTTTAGACATTAAATAAATTAATTTAATTATGACATCATGATGATGCAACGATGACCTCATTAATGAACAGTTTAAATAAAATTAAACTATAATATAAAATATAAGACCTACACTTTTCCAAAAACTATTGGATGGGAATATTTCGAAGCCTTATTATCTTATCTTAGAAATATATCAATGTGGGACCTTCTAAATTCGAAACACTTTTGAAAATAAAATAATAGTTTCATGATTTCCAAAAGTGCCCCTCCTCTCCTCTTATAAAAGGCCCCGACCTCTACCTCATTTCACACACTCCTCAAGACTTTGGCACGGCAATCCCCTGCCCATTTACTCTCTCCACATCCCTCTCCTCATCCTAGAGGATTCCCTTTGGGCAGAATCCCCTCAAAGGAAGCCTTTAGGCTCAAATCAAAAGGAGTTACACTTTTAAAGGTAATTCACTCTCTCATGTTCATTTGTTTTATTTTGCTTCTCCAACCCCATAAAATCTTTTTATTTACTTCTTTTGTAACAAAACCAGTATATTCAATATACATGGATGTTGTTATAAGATTTATTCGAGCTACACTCTCACACAACTACACCAAATGGTTAAAGAACATACGGTTTTCGTGGATGGCGAAATTGTGCCTCTCGAAACGATAATTGTTCAACACACATTTAACACCTTCAAAGGTGGCCATTATGATGTCACTATTTTTATATATGATATATAATATGTTTATTATTTCCTTAAGATTATGTATTTTTCATTTATGGCATACCATTATTGTTTCCATTATGGGTAAACACGATATCTTCATTTTAGGAAGTGCGGACTACCGCCCCCTGAAAGTGATTTGATTCATCAATACCATATGTGGGATGTGTAAAGGATAAAGTTAATGTTATTATATATGTTATTATACTATAATTATAACATACTCTTATATCATTATGATTCCATTCCAGAAAATACGAAATAGAAATGGAAGTAGCGTTCATGCGTACGTACGGCTTACCGTCTCCATGAACGGTACATTTCATTTCATACCTCTAAATGTGATGTAATATTATAAATACCTGTATATGATGAATATATATGATATATATGTTATCAAAATCATTAATATCATTCTAGATATAATGAACCTTTGACCAAATTAACAACATGTAAGTGTAAGAAGTCTATTTTTGACTTAAGAACCAAATACCGACAAAATGAACATTATTAACATAAATGATTACATGATGTTCATAACATGGTATAAAAGGAATAATTAACTTGAAAACGGTTATTAAGAAAGTAGATATTAACTCATGTTTATTATTCAGGAGATTAAAGAACGGTCGGGTCAAGTCGGATACGAGGTATGGGACTTCGTCTCAATCTCCTTTCATTGAGGCATATTTTGTTTTATACACAACCTTCTTTTATACGGTTTATAAACCCCTTTGACTTTTACATTTATTCAAAAGGAATCTTTTTTATATGAAGTGTTTACTAAATGACAAAAGGGAATGTTTTTTTCATATGTATGCGGTGACAACGACTTCTCTACCACCGTGACCATTATTTGAGTTTCAGCTTCCTTTACAAGCCATAGTTTTTTTAAAAGAAAAATAAATACCATGTTTTACTTTTCTTTTATTTTGGTATTGATAATGGTTTTTATAATGTTTTTATATCAATGTGTTGTATTGATATCTTGTGATTGAAAGGTGGAAATGTTATGTTTCCTTTATGCATGTTTTATGTGATACGATTATGTTGAGGTTCTTGGGCATTATTATGAAGACGGGTGGTTCCGTGATAAACTAAGGGTGGGTGAGCCCGATATATCTCTCCAATGCATTGGGTAACACGAAGGAGTGAAACGTTAAGGTTTCTCTGAAGAGATTTAGGGAATATACTGTGATGGGTATTCCAAACGTATCTAAGAGGGTTACTCCCTACGTAAGAATGTTATGAATGCCTCAAGTTACCGTTATGTCTTATGATTTCTATGATTTGTTCATGATTTTATGAGGTATGATAATGTGCCTATGTTTTATGGGTAAAGTATGATTTCATTCTTATGTATATATGAACTCATGTTTCCTTTCCTTGTTTTTTTTATATAACCCATACTGAGCTTTTTATGATCATCCCAAGTTCTTTTGAAATGTTTTTCACAGGTCACAGGAAAGGTACATGATAAGATGATAGTGTCAAGGAAGTGTCAAGAAAGAATCTATGTTTTATTTTCAATATGTTTCCATTGATGGGAAAAAGAATACTATCTTTTTTTGTAACCACTTTGTTTAAATGTGGGTTGTAATGCATGTTTTAAGATCTAATTCTCTAAAACTCTAAACCTGAAAAGATCCTCAATGTGTAATCTTGTGATAACTCAAGATTATGTAAGGTTTAAGGCTGGGCCTTATACCGATGGTCAGACGGAGCGGAACATCCAGGTTCTGGAGGATATGCTTTGATCTTGCATACTTGACTTCAATCATAGCTGGGAGGATCACCTACCATTGGTGGAATTTTCTTACAAAAACAGTTATCATTCCACTACTGTTATGGAACTATTTGAGGCTCTGTACGGGCAACCTTGAAAGTCACCACATTACTGGACTGACCTTGGAGAGTCAACACTTATGGTCCTAGAGACCGTGAGAGATACTATAGAGAAGGTTCAGGTCATCCAGGAATGGATGAAGACTACATAGAGTCGGTAAAAGTCTTATGTCGATAGGAGGCAGAGGCCCTTGGAGTTCGAGGAGGGATACCAAGTGTTCCTTAGGGTATCACCTCGAAGGGGATTGCAGAGATTTGGCCAAGCCGACAAGCTATCTCTGAGGTTTGTTGGCCCTTTACAGATTATGAGTAGAGTTGGAGAGGTGGCATATCACTTGGATCTACCTCCCCAGATGGATGGGTTACACAATGTCTTCCTTGTGTTGCAGCTGTGGAGGTACGTGCATGATCCATCACAAGTTATCTACTGGGGTGAGTTGGACATCGATGTTTGAGCAACCGTTGAAGAGTACCCAGTGGAGATCGTGGTTCGGCAGGATAAGATCCTTCATGGGAAAGCTATTCCCTTAGTGCGTGTCCAGTGGCAGCATGGGAATCTCCAGGAGAGCACGTCGGACCGGGAGGCTTAGATTCACGTGCAGTACCCAAATCTTTTTGAGTAGCATTTTTTTTGGCTTTTCGGGGACGTAAAAGCGCTAAGGTGGGATTGATGTAATGTCCTGGATTATTTACCATGTATTATTTTCATATTAAAATGGAATTAATTTGAGACCAGGCTCTGAGACGGCGTGCAGTTCCAAGGCCCAGTGAGCCCAGAACAAGTGTTTGAATTTAATTTAATAATTAAATTCTGTGTGCATGTAGCTTTCCTGAAAAAGTGGAATAACTCTTTAACGGGTGATCAGATCAAAAATTCGATGGAACCATTGCGTTCAGATCAGTGGGTTTACCCTAGAAGAGACCTAACATCAGCCGGTGCAGGTCGGTGGTGAAATCTGTTCTTTGGATGAAACCGTAATAAAATATTTAATTTAAAAATAGTTTATTAAATCCGTTTCAGAGGATATATTTATCCTTTTTAAATAAAGGCTAGTGCAGGGTTCCAGGGTTACAATCCTCAGAACCCTGAAACCATTGACAGCTCTGTAGGCTCTAGAGAAGACCTCCCGACGCGGCGACAACGTTCTTGACGATTTTCTCCGGTGACAATGATGCGACGATCGGATCATCGCCAACGAACGCCGTGGATCCTGGTAGAATGTTTGTTTGATGATTTCTTCCCCGTTTTTGATTTCCACAATGAACGCGGACTAATCCATGAATATATTAGCCCATAGATCGATTGTTCTTGGAGATGGGATTTTGCGGGAATCATGGTGATTTGATTCTTGAAATTATTTTGGTTTTGTTCAACCTTCTAACGGCGACGGACCAAGATCGACATGAACATCGATCAAGGATCATCCCTCTCAATTTTTTTTGTTATTCTTCCCCAAATTCTACGTATTCTTCGCTGTGCTCTACACGTTCTTCACAAGGATATGAACGACGGATCGTTGCACTCCCGTTGTGCGGTGCAATGAACCCAAATTGAATATCTGGCATCGGTACAACCCTACGGAGGTTCGGCTGCAGTGGCGACGGACGAATCGAAGCAGATTGGATGATATTGTTCTTCGTACAATTTCTACACTGGTGACCAGAATTGGATTTCGGAGCCGATCGAAGGCCCGAAACCCAAGGATTCGACATCATGATGACGAAGCAACCCATGATCTTCAGTTTCATGGAAAACAGACCAGAGAAACATGATCCAGAGAATTGGCCGAGGCGCGAGGAAGAAGAAGGCGTTTTTGGAATTTTTCCGACTACACGCCGTGTAGTATGGGCTACATGGCGTGTGTTCGTCAGAAGGTTTACATGGCATGTACATCAGAAGTACACAGAAACTGATAGGGTACGCGGCCAAGGACACACCGTGTATACCCCTCCCTAGCTAGACCCGACCAGATATATGGGATACCCCGTGTACTGGTACAAAGGCAGGCGACACGGACACGGGCAGATACCGTGTATGGGCACATGGCCAGTGTACACAGAGCGAGCCCCCGGTGCTCGGACATGGCATGTGATTCTTCTACACACCATGTAGTTACTTTCTATCCGAAAATCCCTATGACACGGGCCATTTACACACACATTACCCGGAGTCAGGAACACGACATGTACTTTTCTACACGCCGTGTAGTTTAGTTTTACACAGCTTGAACGGATGACACAGGCTGTTTACACGGGAAGTACCCATGGTCAAGGAACAGGGCGTGTAACCGTACTACATGACATGTAATAAATTCTTCAATGCTAGAGCCAGTTTCCTTCTGTGACTTGGTCAAGTTTCCTTAGGGTTCATCCCCTTAGTCTTTCTCCTGAACTTTTCCGGTATCATCTCCTACCTATAAGAGTATGATACCTTCAGTAGGACTTCCTGAATAGAGTTATTGGAAGCCCCTATGTGAGAATTAGATCCGAATCCTCTATTCATTCCTGGAACCCTAGGTAGAGTTTTTGTTATCGACGTGACCAACTTTACCCGGGCGCCGATCCTCTGCTTAGTGGATTAGCCTAGAATGAGTTGTCGGAATCATCCCATGACTTGGCTGTGATCCTCATCTGAGAATATTGTTCTCAGAGTACTAGTGGAGTGTGTTCTCCTGGAATGAGTACTTCATATCTCTCTCTTCAGACCTAGGAGTTTTTTCTCCTTGTTACGTGCTTAGTGGAATCTTCGAGCTGTATCTTAGTGGTGGTTTCGCGACAGTCGATTGTGTATGAGTATATCTGGATATTCTTGTTATATGTTCTATAGACATATACTGTGTGGAGTTGACTGTATATTTCCTTTGTGGTATTTCCCTTGTTGTGTTTCCTTTTTAGTTTCGGGGTGTCCTACTGGGTATTGTTATACTCACCCCTGGACGTGCTTTTCCCGCACGTGTCGTGTCTTGTGCATACGATCGAGGCTTTGACAGGATTCTAGGTGGACCAGGACTGGACGGTGGTCAGTGAGATCAGGCGGGCTGAGGTGTCTTTCTACGGCTACAGATTGCAGTCCCAATACCTTTCCTTACATGTTGGACCTTGATACATAATTTCTTTTATTGGGCTTGTACTTTTAGACCAGAGTTTTACTATATTGCACTTTACTTTCCTATAGTACTATGTGGTTGAGTTTTAGTGTATGCATGCATCTTTTCCATTTGGTATTTTTTACTTTTCATCTTTGTGGACTTGGAGATGTGTGTGCATGTGTACAGGTTTATAGACAATGCCTTCCATGTTAGTAGCATGCCTACTTGGTGCTAGTCATTAGCCCCTGGCCTATTGGAGGCGGGCTTGGGGAGTTGCGGCTCGGGCCCCACTGGGATGGGTCGTGACAACTTCTTCAAAAACACCATTTAAGAATTCGATTTTGAAACCCATTTGATAAAGTTTATACCCAATTTGAATCGACAGGGAAAAACATTCTGGATCATCATAAGTCTAGACATTGGGGAAAATGTCTATTAAACATAAGCACCTTCAATCATTGTATAGCCTTTATAAACCAAGCACGGAATACTTTTAATCACAGATCTATCCTTATCAATTTTTTCAAATACACTTTTTCTAATCAAATTGTGAATTTTTGGGCTTCTAACAAGATGCCATTTCTGATTCTTGTAAATATCAACCAACTATTCATTAATGACCTTAACCCATGACTCGTCCTTCGCTGCTTATTCAAATGAAGTTGTTTAGAAAATCTATTGAAGGATATGATGTTATTTATTCATCATTCTCCATATCTGTGTGGATTTTTTCCTATCTCCAATGATGTTAGATTGAGGTATTTATTCATTTTTATTTCTCATGTGAGTTTATGATGATGTTTTTCCAGCCATGGTTTCCTCATCTTATTTGTATTTTGAATCAAAATAATTTTTGATCCCTATTTGTTTTACAATACATACAGAATTTCTACATTTGAATGTATCCCTTGTTCACATTCTTCCTCACCTTATATCATTTCATTATATGTGCTCCTCAAGGTATTTATAATATTACCAACAATGATATTTACAACACTACATTCTAAAAATACTCTATGATGACTTTTGAAACATTTTTAGGATTTAATATTCCATGAATATGCAATGATTATTCCCTCATATACAACATCACCATAAATTACTTTACTACCTTATTTATTTCAGATGAAACATTTACCTCCAAAATCCTGAAAATACTTTTGAGAGTGATTCTTTACATAGCATAGCTCATATCATGTCTTGGTTTCTTTGATAAAAATTTCAATTCAATTTTTAGTCTACACTGTTACTTGAACTACCACATTCCGATAATGACAAGAAATATGATTATCAATCAACATTGTTATCATCAATTTATTCACCTATATATTTCTACATTCAAAAACACTATTTTTCTTGTGGGGATATCACTATAGCCTCATTATTCTTTATTCCATAATATTAATGAATTTTTAAAATAAAATGGATGTTTATCCCCCTTCATTTTAATATCTTAAAATCTTTATTGTGTGGCCAGTTTCATTCTCAACAATTTGATGAGAACTCTTAATGTAATAAATCACTTGTTGTTTACTCTGAAAATCATTACATAGGACATTCTTTAGTAATTTTAAATAAATAGAATGATCTAACTCTCTCCATTTGTCCCGAACATATTTATTGGACCAGGTACATCTATATATGTGTGATCAATGATATTTTATTCACTTTTGTTCCTTATTCCACATGAACTCCCAACAATATTTCCTCATATGAAAACATCACATGTATTTTATCATTCATTTTTTTATTTGGAATGTCAACAACTATCTTAATCAAATATATCTATTACATGCTCTATTGATTAATTTTGACCTAACCTTTGGTAACACAATTTGTTTTTTCTTCAACTGTTATGTAACAAATGTTCAATTTACTATCAACCTGGTATAAATTTCCATATTTTCGACATCCTTTCATGAATTAATTTCATGTATCTCCTTTGATAGTGCACCCATTTTGATTAAATTAAATTATATATCTTGATTCATGGAGTATACCTACACACATGATATTATGTTGCAAATTATACATGTAGAGAACATTTGTTTTTCGAATCTTATCTTTTTATAGTTATGTACTTCCATTTCCTTTGATATTTAAATAACCATCCACTCAAAACCTAACTATTTAATCAAAAAGTTTCTTCACATTATTCAATAAGTCATCATTTCTAGTCATATCGTATGATAATCCACTATCAAGACTCCATGTGATACTATTCTATGTAGCTTTAAGATAAATTTCTGTATGTCTGGATTTCTAAATTTTTTTCTTTTCCTTCCATGAGATACATAATTTACTGGAGGAAAAATATGGTCATTACAATCACTTTTCTATATTCATGTTTTCATCACAACCCTATTTATATTCCAAACAAGAATACATATTTCCAAGGGAAACTCTGACTAGTTTGTGGGTAGGGAATTTTGTCTTAATTTTATATGTAATATTCCCACCATTCCTCTTCTAGTAATGAATATATTTATAGAAATAGTTATAAAAATGGAAAAATTTTCCTCAAAAATAATTTCTTTTATATACTGAAGGATATGGTCGGATTATCCTTTATGGACATCCAAGTGATTCACTATTCAGATAGATCCATGCCTCTTCATAGTATGACATGGTGTGCCCAGAATGTCAGAGAATTGACATTTCATAAGAGGAAATAACTTATAACTTTATTTATGTCTTATGTCCCCTTATTTAGTAAATGTATTTTAATAGAGATCATATTTGGATACATCAGGATATGTTTCATCTCAATTTTTTTTTATTATTTCAGTCTCTTCTAGTTAGGGCATCATGTACATTTTTTATTTTCCCAACACTATGCTTCAAATTATTTTGACTGATTTCATTATCATCCATAAAATTTTAGGATCATAGAAAATTATACATTTTCCCATAAGTGTGGATCATAGATCATTCAAGGCATTCAATAATCAATCAGAACCATGTTTATCCATTTTTAACAAATATGCATATAAGAATCTTCCAAACAATAATTTCTTATTTATTTTCCTTGATTTAGATTCATCTTCTGGATTACATTGTAGAGTAACAAATTCATTTTCAAATCTGTCAGTTCACATATAATTCTCCTCTAGTTTGGATGTAAGGTCATTGATGACTTTTGTACACTCTTCAATCCTGGTCTAAAATACATCAACTTCTTTTGATTTTTCTCGAGTTTTCAAATGTTCTTCTTTATGGATGAAACTCTTTGTCTATAATTTCATATCGAATTTTATGTATCCATTTTGAAGGACACTTTTCTATGGCTTCTGCATGATTCTTACATAACTTTATTAATTATGAATCTTCCTTGAGTAACGAGAGACAATGTTATCAACTATAACACATTGAAAACATACCAAACAAATCTTTCCTTCAAATATCAGTTTTCCTCTCTTGAATTTAATTGAAAAAAGAGAAATAAGTTGTTATTCCTCATTATCATCGTCGATAGTAAGTCTTGAAACCTCAATTTTATACATGGATTTGAAATCCATTTTCATACATACATAACTTTTTTCATCTTTTGGTTTTAATCTCATTTCATAAACCACCAGATACCATAGTATATCATCAAGAGAATGTTAACAAAAATCACTTTCCTCAAGGGAAACCATTTTGGATTGTATAGTTGAGTAAACCTTCAAAATATTTCCTTCACTAATTAAATATCATAAAATTATATACCATGTTCTTGAATTTCCCCCAACAACATAAATAATTTGATTATAAAATGTATCTTCATTTTAATTAGGATGCAGTTTCATATAATCAAACCTAGTATGAAAAAAATTAAGTTTGGACTCCTTCAATTTTTTTCCTTCATTTATATTTTCGATATTTTCCTTCATTGGATAGCTAAAGAGAAACTGATAACCATCAAATAAATTCTATCAGGTAGAGCTGTATTAACATAATATTTAATTTGGAAACATTATAAAAAAATTTCTTGTCTATTTCAATCAATAAAATACATGTCATATTAGTGACCTAAACAGTTGTAGAAAGGACTCCCATCCAAAGGTAACTCATATATGATCTCATCTCATTACCCCAAATCTATAAGTTTCTTCCATTAAAGATGGGGAATCCCCTACATTCATTCAATTCTCCATGAAATAAATATGGACAAATTTGAAACCTAAAACCTATACTCTCTAATAAAACTTGTATTAACCAAAAATGGTAACAACCCAATCTACCATGGTACGCTTCTATTTGAATAATACAGTAGCATGTGTTGTACGAAACTTCGAGTTCTAACACACCCCACAACCTATCAAACTAGCCGTTATGAATAACAATACCAACTTTTTGATATTTTATACATTTTATCATTCAAAATGGACTTCATTTTTGGATTTGGAATATCGAAATTAGATTAGGGTGAATTTTTGGAATTTTTCATAAAACTTTCAATTTTTGATGAATACTGAAAATCACTAAATTTTAATTAAAAAAAACTGTTTATCGATATAATTAATAGTAATAAATTATGAATTTGAGAGATTTTAAAGTATAATTAGATTATATTTTTTCCATTTAATCCAATGAATTTCATTAGACATAATTTAACATTTAAACTAGACAGAAGCAGGTGTCAATCTTTTAATAGTTATTAATTCATAAAAACACACTTTTTTGTTTTGACAACGAGAATTAATTTTATATTAATTCCTGACACTTCTGTGTCTTGAATATAGAAAATTGGATTCCATATTTAGAATCACGAGGTCCAAATTTGGTAAATAGATAAATTTTATTTTTAGAAACTTTGAAAAATCACTTCGTTAAATATTTTATTTACCATGGTTAAAGGGTAAAGCCAATAAATAAGGGAAACATAATAATATTATAATAATATTAAATTACCCTAAAACATGTCCAAACTCTATTTGATGATACATTTCTGACCATGGGAATCATTGGGTAGATTTTGGGACCCCTTGGAAGCACTTGTAAGTGATAATCACAGTTTATAATAATAAAGTTAAAGTAAATACAAAAATTACATGAGCATATATATTTTCGAAATAATAAATTTTACATTGGGTTATATATGTTATATTTTAGACTATAAATATTCATTAGAAAGATAAAAATATTTATACATAATGGTATTTTATATATAATTTTTAGAAATTGAATAATTAAATTTATTTATGTCACGATAATGATGCATTATTTCCATTATTAATTAAAGAATCAAATAATTGGTATTATAAATGTAAAAATAAATATAATTTGAAAGTTTTGATGTCATAAACAAATTTAATTGGTTAATATGACATGTTATTATTGCTTAAATTAATTTGTTTCGAATTAATGAATTTAATAAGACTTTAACAAAAATCAATTATTAAATAGTGTCAAAATTTACATAAATGAGTTTTTCTAAAATATTATATTATTAATTTATATTCTATTCCTAAAAATCTAAGGTTCGGCCAAAAATCTTATATTATTAAATGTGTATCAATAATGGACCACTTGGGGGTCTCTTGAAAGTATATAGTATTTTTATTAACTATATAATATAAAAATACAGAAACATGGTAAATGTCAAACTATTTAACTAAGAGTTAAATAAAAAAGATAATGTTAATATAGTCACCCAAACCTGTCTAAAACCTATTGGTTGAGTGGTTTTTGACCTATCCCCCCCTTAAAACTTAAATAATCTACTTTGTAGAAATTAAAAAATGAATACGAATTTATTATAAAATAATATTTCTAGTTTTTCCTAAGGTGCCCCTCACACCTCTTATAAAAGGGCACTCCACATTCCCTCTAATTCACACCTTCAACGCCTTTTGGCTTGGCCAAAACCTGACCAAATATTCTATAAACTCCCCTCCCTTCATCCTAGAGTCCTTGCAGTAGTCAGAAAGACAACCTAAGGAGCCCTTTTGATCAAATCAAAAGGAAGAACCTGAAGAAGAGGTAATGATTTCACCATCATCTTTCAAGTTCATTTCTTCTTCCACTTCTTCTTTCTTTCTGATTTCCATTTTAAAATAATAACTCCAGTATTATATATATAATTTTATGTTATTATAAATATGTTACAACAATATTCATTATTCTATCCTTCCTTTTAATGACATGTCACCATACGTGCATATGTACAGCTTACCGTCTCCACGTCATGGTGTAATTGCTATTCAAAACATTATTATTTGGATGGGTATGATAATGATGTGTTATTGAAATAAATAATAAATATAACATTATAATGATTTTTTATATATGATATACCATCCAATTATATATGATTTTAACATCAAAATAATGATATTGTCATTCGTGCGTACGTATGGACTACCGTCTCCACCAACGCGATGAGATTCATTCCCCATCATATCCATTCAAGAATAATTCTCATTTTATGATTAAAAATAATGTCCAAGGACTTGATATCATCGTATATATGAATAAGATACAACCTATCAATAACAAACACAGCTTATGTAACAAAACAAATAAAATAAAACCAGTAAGTTAACACCCGAGACGATGATAACACTAATATATTATTAACAAATCAATGTTAAAAGATCACATATGATATCATATTAATGCATATGATTTTTGTATAATTTAATAACAATTATTTTACCTTTATATAGTAGGTTAATCAACTATAATCCAAGGAAATTTACAAGGTAATGGTTTTTTTCCCAATCTCTTCATTATCTGAGGTTGTTTATACGTAATTATCTATTGGGACCTCTTTATAATCCACATCCATGTTTCTTAAAAATATATTTCAAATCATTGTTACTATTTTAAAGATTATGGGTTAAGGTCATTTATACCATTTTTTGACTTTTTATAAGATATTTATAAGTGAATCTTTCCATCATTTTCCAAATAAGGTCCTTTTAACATTTTCAAAAAAATTAAGGTAAGAATGTCTTTTTTAACTTATACGGCACGTGGGGATATTTTCTGCCATTATAAAATCGTCGAAGATTCCCTTAGAAGCCTATCAGAATATTTTCAAATCAAATGTTTTATTTTATAATTATGTGTCTTTTAAATGATTTCAAAAAAAAGAAAGAGATACTTCTCTCAAATATTTGTTATTTCATCTATGTGAACATCCTTTGATGGATTTTAATCTTATTTGAAGTTGATTTATTATGATAAAAAAAATTCATATTGTATTTAAGGTTTTGTGATATGTTTGACTATGGATGTGTTAATTTAAGACAATTCATGGTTTATGAAGAAAGTATTGATATTTTATATGCTAGTTTTGATAAGAATTTTTATGTTATGTTTAAACCTATTCATATGAGGAATGCATTGGACTTAATAAGTAATGGGTGGAGCCTGCTATAGCTCCCTGATGCATCGGTATGTCTCATGAGAAAAAATAGTGTCTTGGCACAAGGGCTAGACAAAATCTTATTTGTAGTCTTGGGACAAGGCCTTGACTATGCGGTTATGATAGTCTGGAATTATACATTCCATCAATATGAAAGTGGTTATTGATATTTCATGTGATTATTTGACAAGTAGAATATACATGTGAATAATTAAATGAAATTATTTCATTTTATTTTTTCCATATTGTTCTAAAGCTCATGTTTAAAAGGATTTTTTTAATACATTGCCTTAAATGTTTATGCTTATTTATGAATGTTTCCGCTATATTGTTATCCTTACTGAGCATCTGAGCTCACCCCTTTCTATGTTTTATTTTTCCAAGAATGTGAAGAAGTATTTTATGACTGACCTGCAAAGATATTATGAGGGGTTATGAGTGTTGTCTATGGAGGCTATGTTGTTGTTGTTATCACTTTATGATGTGATGTAAGACTTATGAATGTATCTAGTGATTCCAAGGCAACTAAACTAATCGGTATTTCTAGACTTGATCTTTTGTGATCATGCCAATGTTATGAAATATGCACCGACTCTGGGTAACTAGTGTCAGGGTGTTACAGTTGGTATTAGAGGAAGTTTAGTACAATCCTTAGAAACTAGATCTAGATAAACTCTTATTAGAACACATATCCCTAAGATAGACTTTGAGGATTAGTATAGAATAACTTCCTAGAATTTTGGTATTGTAGAGATTTTGTGAGTTTTCTAAGAAATACATCCTTGTCTAGTTACGAGCAGGTAGATGCGGCTCTGGAACAGATGTACCTAAGGGTAAAACCCAAAAACACCGCTTTGAGATAAACTCAAATGGGAGCTGGTGCACGACAATATGGTTTGCTGCACTCTTGGTTACGACACTACCAGAGGATATGTTTAGGATAACTCCAATTTTCTTTACAAACCATTATGAAGGGTTTATGATTATATACTTCCTCAAA
This sequence comes from Viscum album, assembly GCA_963277665.1. NCBI lineage: Eukaryota > Viridiplantae > Streptophyta > Magnoliopsida > Santalales > Viscaceae > Viscum > Viscum album. The sequence continues at coordinate 1,116,565,230 of OY728129.1, forward strand.
GAAAACATTTTTATGATTATGGATTATATCCATAAACTGTTCAATTCATGTTAAGTGTTTTACATGTTTGGATTTATGTATTGTGATTCATAAATTAATCTAGTGTATTCCATTGTTTAGAAATGGCACCTAGTATAAGAAATGGAAACTGTATCATTGCATGCAATCCATGTATGGATTCTCCTCTTGCTCAAGATAATTATAGTGGAGCTAGTGATGCATCTTCTACTGATCAGCTAATCATCATACTGGGTAAACTCACTCAGGTTATGAATAATAACCATACCCGTGTGGAGCACCCAGATCCACTGCCTGGAGGATTCATGAACCCTCTTCCCATACCTGAGTGGAAATGGGATAATATCATGATGGACTTAGTCATGGGACTACCAAAGACTCCTAGAAGGAATGATGCAATATGGGTCATTGTTGATAGTCATACCAAGTCACTACATTTTCTTGCTATAAGGGAGGATTTACCACTTGAACATCTAGAAAGACTATATATAAATAAATTTTTAAGACTTCTTGGAATACCCCTATGGATTTTTTTGGATCGTGATCCCCATTTTACTTCAAGATTCGGGAAAAGTATTCAAAAAGCCCAGGATAATAAGCTTCATTTGAGCACTGCATACCACCCAAAAACTGATGGACAATCAGAATGGACTATTTAAACCTTATAAGACATGTTGAAATCAGGATAACTTGACTTTCAAGGTATTTGGGATCAATATTTACCTCTAGTTGAATTTTCTTATAACAATAGCTTCCATTCATGTATTCAGATGGCACCATATGAAGCATTATATGGAAAGAGATGTCACACAACAACTTTTTGGGATGATGTTGGTGAAAGAAAACTTGTAGGGCCAGAACATGTTGAGGAAACGATGGAAAAGGTAAAGGTAATCCAAACCCACATCAAAGCAGCTCAAAGTAGGTAGAAAATATATGACTATAACTGAAGGAAGGATTTGGAATTCCTGGTAGGAGATCATGTTTTCTTAAAGGTATATCCATGGAAGGGTGTTATACGTTTCTGTAAGTATGGAAAATTGAGTCCCATGTACATAAGACCTTTTGAAATTCTAGAACGAATTGGGGGTGTAGCTCATCAATTGGAAATGCCACCAAATCTCTCCCAAGTTCATGATGTCTTCCACGTATCACTATTGAGAAAATACAAGCCTAACCCAATGCATTTACTCACCTATGAGGATGTAGAGCTGGAACCCAATCTGTCTTATTGCAAGGATCCCGTTAGCATTGTTGAAACCAAATAACATGTGTTGAAAAACAGGATGACTCGTCTAGAAAAAGTTCAATGGAGAAACCATAAGATGGAAGAGGCAACGTGGGAACCCAAGGAACATATGATGAAGAACCACCTGAGTCTTTTTATGCAGTAATATTCTAGAAATTTTGAGGATGAAATTATTTTAAGGAGGGGAGAATGTAACACCACAATCTTCAATGGTACACTTCTCTTTAAATAATACAGTATCATGTGTTGTATGAAACTTTGATTTCTTACACACACCACAACCAATCAAATTAGCCGTTATGAATAGTAATACCCAATTTTTTAAATTTTATTCATTTTATCATTCAAAATGGACTTAATTTTTTGATAAATAATATTGAAATTAGTATAGGGTTAATTTTTGGAATTTTTTAGAAAACATTCAATTTTTGATGAATAGTGAAAATCACTATATTTTAATTAAAAACAACTTTTTTAATCGAAATAATTAATAGTGATAAATTATGAATTTAAGAGATTTTAAAGTATAAATAGATTATATTTTTACCATTTAATCCTATGTATGTTATTGAACATAATTTTAAATTTAAACTAGACATAAGCAAGTGTTAATCTTTTGATAGTTATTAATTTTTAAAAACGATTTTTGTTTTGACAACGAGACTTAATTTTAAATTAATTTCTTCCACTTCTGTGTTTTGAATTTATAAAAATGGATTCCATATTTAGAATAAGGAGGTACAAATTGTGTAAATAGGCAAATTTTATTTTTAGACATTTTGAAAAATTACTTTGGTAAATATTTTATTTACCATGGTTAAAGGGTATATCTGATAAATAAGCATAAAAAATAATAATATAATAATAATAAATTACCCTAAAACGTGTCATAACCCTATTTGTTGATACATGTCAGACCATGAGCATCTTTGGGTCGATTTTGGGACCCCTTGGAGCCTCTTGTAAGTGATAATGACACTTTATATTAATTATGTTAAAGTAATACAAAAAATGATGTAAGCATATATCCTTTAGGAAAAAAAATTTTACATTGAGTTATATATGTCATATTTTCAACAATAAATATTCATTTTAATTTTAAAAATATTTCCTACATAATGGTATTTTATTTATCAATTTTAGACATTGAATAATTAAATTTATTTCTGACACAACAATGAGGTAGTATTTTCTTTATTAATAAAATAATAAAATAATTGGTATTATAAATGTTAAAATAAATATAATTTTAATGTTTTGATGACCTCCAAGAATTTTACTGGTTAATATAACTTGTTTTTATTTCTTAAATTAATTTTTTTGAATTAGTAAAGTTGTAAAGAATTCTAAAAAAATCAATCATTAAATAGTGTCAAAATTGACATACATGAGGTTTTAAAACAAATATTATATTATTAAATGATATTTTGTTGCTAAAAATCAGTGGTTTGGAAAAAGGACTTATATTATGATATTTGTATCATTAATGTAAGACTTGGGGTCTCATGGAAGTATATAATAAGTTTATTAACTATATAATATAAAAATACAAAGATACATGGTAAATGTCAAACTATTTAACTAAGAGTTAAATAAAAAAGATAAAGTTAATATAGTGACCCAAACCTATCTAAAACCTAATGGTTGAGTGGTCTTAGACCTATACCCACCTTAAAATTTAAATAATTCAATTTAGTGCCATTATAAACCGAATATTAATTTATTATAAAATAATATTTCAAGCTTTTCTTAAGGTCCCCGTCACCTCTCTTATAAAAGGGGACTCCCCCTTCCCTCTAATTCACACCTTCCAAGCCTTTTGGCTCAGCCAACCCCTGACCAGATATTCTATCAACTTCCCTACCTTCATCTTAGAGGACTCAAATTAGTCAAAAAGCCATCCTAAGGAGCCATTTTTATCAAATCAAAAGGAAGAACCTGAAGAAGAGGTAATGATTTCACCAACCTCTTCCAAGTTCTTTTCTTCTTCCACTTCTTCTTTCTTTGTTATTTTCATTATAAAATAATAAATCCAATATCTTATATATACTATGATGTTATTATAAATATTGTACAACCATATTCATTATTCTAACCATCATTTTAGTGACATGTCACCACACGTGCGTACGTACGGCTTACTGTGTCCACATCGTCGTGGAATTGTTATTCAAAACATTATTATTTGGATGTTTATTATAATGATGTGTAATTGAAGTAAATAATAAATATAACATTATAATTATTCTGTATATATGATATAATATAAAATTATATATGATTTTAATATCAAAAAATGATACTGTCGCTCGTACGTACGTACGGACTACCGTCTCCACGAACGTGATGATATTCAATCCCCATTGTATACATTCATGAATAATTATCATTTGATGATTAAAAATAATGTCTAAGGACTTGATATCATTCGGGATACGAAAACGATACAACCTATCCATAACACACATGGCTAATGTAACAAAATATATAATATAAAACGAGTAAGTTAACACCCGAGACGATGATAATACTAAGATATTATTAACAAAGTAATGTTAAAAGATCAGATATGATATCATATTAATGTATATGATTCTTTTATAATTTAATAACAATTTTTCACCATTATACAAGATTTTAACCTACCCTCGACCAAGGAAAAGTACAAGGTAATGGTTTATTTCACAATCCCTTCATTATCTGGGGTTGTTTATATGTAATTATCTACTGGGACCTCTTTATCATCCACATCCATGTTTCATAAAAACGTTTTTCAAATCATTCTTACTATTTTATAGAATATGGGTTAAGGTCATTTATACCCTTGTTTTACTTTTTATAAGAAGTTTATAAAGGAATCTTTCCATCATTTTCCAAACAAGGTCCTTTTAATATTTTCGATAGAATTATGGTAAGAATTTATTTTTTAACTTATACGGCGTGTGCGTCTATTTTCTGCTGTTATAAAATCTTCGAAGCTTCCCTTACAATCTTATAAGAATATTTTAAAAGAAAATGTTTTCTTTAATAATTATGTGACTTTTAAATGATTTAAAAAAAGAGATATTTCTCTCAAATTGTTTTGATTTCATCAATGTATACATCCATTGATGTATTTTAAGCTTATCTAAAGTTGATTTATTGTGATAAAAAACTTCCATATTTTATTGAAGATTTTGTGATATGTTTGACTGTGGATGTGTTAATTTTATACCATTCATGGTTTATGGATAAATTATTAACATTTAGTATGATAGTTTTAATACGAATGTTTATGATATGTTTAAACCTGTTCATATGAGGAATGCATTGGACTTGATAAGTGACAGGTCTAGCCCGCTATAGATCCTCGATGCATCAGAAGGTCTCATGAGAAAAACTGGTGTCTTGGCACAAGGCCTTGACAAAATCTTATTTGTAGTCTTTGCACAAGGCCGTGACTATGTGGTTATGATAGTCTAGAATTATGCATTCCATCATTATGAAAGTGGTTATTTATATTTCATGTGATTATTTAACTAGTAGAATATCCATGTGAGTAAGTAAATGGAATTATTTCATTTTATTTTTTCTATATTATGCTGAAGTTCAAGTATAAAAGGCTTTTGTTTCATGTATACATTTCCTTAAATGTTTAGGCTTTTTTATGAAATTTTCCGCTATATTGTTATCCTTACTGAGCATCTGAACTCACCCCTTTCTATGTTTTATTATTCCCAGGATGTGAAGAAGTATTTTATGAATTCCCTAAATGGATAGTCTGAGGGGTTATGAGTGTGGTCTATGGAGACTATGTTGTTGTATTTTTCCACTTTATGATGAAATGTAAGACTTATGAATGTATCTAGTGATTCCAAATCTACCAAACTAATCAGTATTTTGAGACTTGATCTTTTGGGATCTTTCCAATGTTATGTAATAATGCACCGACTCAAGGTAACTAGGTTCAGGGCATTTCAAAAACATCTTGGCAGGGTAGTAGTAAACCACAGTGTCAATTTTTTCATCTAAATAATATTATCTTCATTCCAAACTGGTAAGAACTTTTTAAACATATCTGAATGAATAACGTTGTAGTCAAAGGTTCACATGCATAATGAAAACACCATAGTTAAAATTTTTTCACCACTAAGGGATTATCTAAAAATAATACATTGAGAGTTTTTCATTTGTACCTAAAACTAGTAATCTTCACTAGTAGTTCAATACAAACATTCAGAGAATAGAACTTTGTGATAGGCACACTACCTTTACAAGATGTTAGGGATATCACATTACCTCTCGTGGAACACTTCATTTTAATCGCCCAATACAACTTATTTGGGTTATTTATTTCATAGTATGGAAACATTATGGTTGTATCCATATATTGGCATTTATATCTTTGTCCCAAACTAGCAGAAGAATCCTCTAGAAAATAGTCAAAAGTTAACAAACTCAAAATAAATTTTCACACAAACAAGATGATGAACACTATAGTTCATAATGATTCTTCAAGAACCCAACAACCATAATGAAGAAAATTACCTACACAGAACACTCTGCCATCATTGAATAACCAGTCATCAAAAAACTCCTTTCACCATGATACAAAAGTATTTTTCAAGACTAAGATAGATTTTTCATGATCCTCATGTTCATAATGAAAAACTGATTAAAAAATCCCTCTTCCATCACAAATTTAGCGTGATTAAACCTTTTTTTATTATTTTCATGTAAAATGGTGTGGAGGCAGTCTCCTATTTATGTGATCATCCTTTTAGAGAGATCCAAATCCCATATTATATTTTTTGTGAATCTTTGAAATCTTATTGATGAATCTCTTCTATTTGTGAAGATCTAGTGAAATTTAACCCATATATCAAGCTTATAATAGCCATAGAGAATCACCATAAACCCACTTCACACTCTTTATTCTTTTCATATTCACTAAGAACATCTTCTTTCCATTTAACATTTTCAAATATCTATATGTTTTTGAAGCCTCGAATTTTGAAAAAACCAATCTTTATGAAACTCAATCATCAAGTAACATATGAATTCACAATAATTGAGAAGTCTCAATAAAAATAAATTATATTTCATGATGCTTGATCTATCCTCATTATTTTGAGACCTAAAATTTGCAAAACACTGGGAAATTAAACCACCTTAAATAATGTAATCAACTTGTACTACAAGAACACATTAATTGAAACATCCCTCATCAACATGGTGTGAATTGATAATGAACATAAAATAGAATCCATTTATAGAAATTAAAATCCTTAGTTCCAATAAAAACTCATTTCATTGAAAACCATTTTAATGTGTCATATTTTCTTAATAAATAGATTGAAATTTTTTAGGATAGAAATTTCATAAAAAGGGATCTAGAACCTCATGATTTTATTAATGAATCTATTTATGTTAATATATTTAAAATATAATATATTTTAATTAATGATTATTTTTAAGTAAGTGGTGAGAATTTTTAATTTAATTTTCTTAAATATGATACTCTAACCACTACATTACCTGTACAGACTGATAATGACCATAGTATTGAGTTTTTTGAAAATTACTTTTTGGCTACCAATGGAGTTAACTTGATGTTTGGGGGAGATATAAAACCAAAGAAGGTAAAAAAAGGATTTTAATAAAGTTATAATATAATTAATGAGAAAAATATTACATAGAAGGGAAAATCTAGTTCAACACATTAATAAAACCAGAATAATTATTTTCATGTAGGAGATGATTTATTGCTACACTCTTCGATAAAGAATTTGATTCTTTGTAAAAATCATTCCATTTCTGTTGAAAACTAAAATGACTAATAATTTATCTTATGGTAGATAAGTAATCAAGGATGTTAATTCACACAACCCCTTCAAGGTGATGGTAAATAATTTGGATCGTTTCAATGAAGATCCCTGGGAAGAGACTATGGAGGATTCTCAAATCCCCTATTATACTATTCAATGAAGTCAGGTTTTCCCTTTCATTAATATTTTTATAGATACTCAATTTTAATTTTGAATTCTTTGAAAATATACATGCTGCAATGAACATGAATTGTGCGTAAAATGATTGTGTGGGAGAGGGAAAAATTATTTTTTGGATGTAAATTTTGTTTTCCTATTTTTTATAAGAATCAAATATAAAAAAATAAAAACAAATTTCAATCTATTCTAGAACCTATGATATAGTTTCTATATATTTGAATTTTCTTTTATTTTTATACTATAAATAAATAAATAAATAAATAAAATAAAATAAAGATACATGATATTTAACCGTCAAGTATTTTTCATAATTAAATTAATATGCTAAATTTGATGATTTTAGTGATTTTGATCTTTTATAACGAGGTTGATTGATGAGTGAACAAAACCCTTTTCAGATAGAAATTCCATTTAATGGCTAGGTAAATTGATCAAAGAAAAAAAATATCATTTATTAATAATAATTATACTATGTCATCACTAGATTTTCGAACACAATCTCGAGTGACCAGACCGATGTAATTATGTAACACCTCTGGTAGCCACCCTAAAATAAATTCAGGTATGTATTATTAACCAAGAATAAAAAAGTGAAATTGGAATCACAAAATAAATATATGAGACAATGACATTGTGTGTGTTTTTATCCCTTTTCATAAGTTTCAATATGTTCTTTTTCATGGTTTTATACACATACCGAACTGAGAAAATAAAAAATTCAATAAAAAAAGAATAAATATATCATAATTTAAAAATGAATTAATTTAGGTGATAAAAATATTAAACCCCTAAATAAGGTAATTTAGTTATAAATATATCATTTAGGGAGTATCATTGAAGTGTGAAAATTAACATTTGTTTAGAATGTGTTGGAACAAGGGAAATATAGAGGTTCTACCTGTAAAATTTTAATTGCACTTCAATATATCAAATTCACAGGTGGAATTTGAAATTGATTATGAATTTAATTATAACTGTGTGTGAATGTTACATAAGAGGCATGATTGTTTAGTGAAATAATTCATTAAATTTCTTAAATTTTATGTGAGTATTTAATGTTGTGAAAGAAAATCAATATGTGTATAATTATATGTAAAACGTTTCTAGGACTGCAGTAATTCCAGTGTGGGTGAGTGATGTAAACAGTGAATTCATAAGAAATATATCCATTATTAAATAAAAATAACCCAAAATATAATTAAAATAATAAGAAAACCGATGATTTTTGGTACAATGTGAACATTTAAGATAATTAGTAATGTGGAATAAATTCTAAATTTTTATGAATTATTCAATTTGTTTAGATATATTACGAATCCAAATTTGAATTTTGAAATTTGGAATTATTATTTTATTTAATAAATTGATTTATTTTCAAATTTCATTTATTTATGTAATTGTTTTTTCTAGAAACTGAAATAAATATTGAACTTTTTCTAAAAAAATAACGGATTTATAATTGTCAAATTTAAATGTGTAATTTCGAATGTACATTGATATGGAACACTACAAATATAATGGTTTTTGGAAAATTATTATTTAAATATGTTGATTTAAATTTACATAAAATTCAATATTGTATTTCAATTATGAAATTTCATTCAATTGTATTAATTATTTAATTATTTTTTAATTTATTCATAAAATTTAAACACTGAAAAAATGATGGATTTTTTAATTAAAATATAAATTAATGAAATTTTGTATTCTTCTAGAATTTCATGGATTGTCTATTTTAGAACAAAATATTGTCACCACTAGGTATGTGTTTCTGTGAGAATGTATGACTTGTGCTACTAACATTTATTCCATAGTATATATGCAACCTCTAACTAGAAAAAATTTTCTACTACTGCAATTTTTTTTTCTACCACTAATTAAAAAACTTTCTACTTCAACCAACCATTATAATACCACCACTGTTTTCTTTTGGTTCTGATTATATATTTATGCCACTCCGCTTACACAATTTTATGATACTATCGGACATAAATCATATTATCATTCTTCCATTTTTCTACCATTACCATTAACCCCAACCTAACATAAGACAAGTAGAAATAGATGATCGAGATTGATGCCTAAGACCAAAAGGATGATGACATTAAAACCTTTTATCATAACGCATTCGACCCCATCTAACCTAATAAGAGTAATTAGATGCTAGAATCAATTTATAAAGATACCATTGTCCATGTTGGGAGAATATAATGATGATACATCCATCTCTGACATCCTAACACAAAATTGAAGTTGGATACCACTATTGAAGAGAAAATCCAATATGCATTGCTTTTCGTTGATGCCACACCATTCTTCACACCACCAATGAAGTACGGAGATCCAAATTGAGATTTTAAATGCACTATGAATCCCAATCCATGTCACCTGGATGTGTAAAAGACTAACTAAATAGAGAAATATATTCAGTGGAAATCCAATCCCACATCGGTCTCCACAGGGGATGGTGATTCATATATAATCATGGATGGGAAATTTCTCCAATCACTAATGGGTTTTAGGATGGTACCCTCGAAGGGATTATGTTTTGGGATTGGATGACCTAGTTATAGAAGAAATTAATCCTTATTAGTGGTGTTAATGCTATGGTGTACCCCAGATGTGATTTTGATGGCCCCCGACAACATTGATAACAACAATGAGGGCTCAGGTTGGAGAATGAGGATACATGGGGTTTCCTTGTTTCGAAATTCTTTATGATAACAATGGGATGATGGTTTTTCTAGGTTACGAAATAAACTATGATGTCTGAAAAGATTAATTTGGATATGATTGATTATCATTGAATGGAAGCCCCATCATTATGGTATTTTCTTTGAGGGGAGGAATTTTTGGGGCAATAAATTCCTACATCAGTTTCTTCATAGGATGGTAGCTCACATATAAGATTGTATAGTTAATTACTCTTATCCAACCGTGGGTTTTAGGATGGATCCCAGGAATAAATTATGTTTTGGGCCTAGAATACCTGGGTCTAGATGAAATCATTCTTTAATGAGAATCTACTCACATCAGCCATCGATCAAAGATTATCATGTACGATGATCCAAGCCAACCATTTTTTTATCATCCCCGAATCAAAGGTGACCATTATGAATCCACTGAGGAACAAGACCAATATATCTTGGAAGATAAATGAGGATATTTCTAAATATATTATATCCCCTGAATAGTTATAAAGATAATATTTCCTTATTTGATGAACATGAAGAGCCCACACGCACGACCTCTAATGAAGAAACTAAACTCAACCACCAAACTGAATGAATTCTTATGAACACATACCCTAGATGGAGGGAGAGGATTATTTATACCCACCATTGAAGCACCTCTATGTAGCACCACCACAGAGTTGTGAACTAGTACATAAATCTTCTGGCCATCTATATCTACTATAAGAAACCACACCCAATCCACCATTTTTTTGATTCAGATCATTGATGGATATTTTTCTTGCACATAACATTATTCTTTTCTAATATGAAATGATCGATCTTAGATACCATCTAAAATTTTTCTCTTTAGTATATTTTTTTGAGTTTTTTATTATGATTTTTATTTTTAGTTGGGCTAAGGGACCATCTTTACATATAGGTTGTAGGTCCACATGAGAGGGCACATATGGTACTCATTTAAAAATCCCAATAAATTTGAGCTATCTAGAAACTCTATTTTGTAATGAAATCCATTGCATAGATAATCCCATGAATTTACATGTTCCAAACATGCACTAAAATTTTTCAACCATATATTCACCTCATTGTACATTACCATTGTTATGAAAACATATAGAATCTTACCATATTTGAAGAAACATCAACATCTAGACTCGACACAAACAGTTAAGTATGTTGTTTATTGAAAATAAAAATTTGAGTCCAGAATGAGTGATTGAAGGTAAATGGAGTAGCCTAACCTAGTAAGAGGCTATAATGGACGACCAAATAAAGTCATGATGTCTAAATTTAGTCCCATATTTTAGTATTTATGTGTCTAATTCTACATAACCAAAAATATTTGGTCCACCTTATAATACAAATATATCCTTGATTAATCACAATATAGATCATAACATTCACAACATCCACAATGCTCAAAAAGTAGATACATGGGAAATATTCTTGAGTAAGTCCAAGATCGATCATGGGATTAATTTTTGAATTGGAAGAATTGGATATGATACCCTTTGATTAATCCATTCTTGCCTCATTAATGGGACACATGTCGACCTTTTTAAGATATATAAGATATTACTCTCATTGAAAATAATAAAATTCCAAAATAACATAAAATAAATATATGTCTCTCAAGTGGATAATTTTTAAGCACCCAATGATTCCCCAATTAACTTCTATAAATAAAACACTATTTATAGTGGTGAGGATTCTATCATTCACATTTTACCATTCTTGAAGGAGAAATCATTTATTTTGTTTCTGTATTTCATTAATTTATTTATTCTAATAAATGTTATGATGGAACACTATTCCATTAGTGGTCACATTCCCTCATCCCCCAAATTGAGGAATTCTAATTGGTAAACTATCATTTTACTTATTCTATGGGATTTAATAGTTGTATTTAGTTATCCAATTCTTATAGTATTGGATTTTAATTTCTTCTTCACTTATTATTGGAATTTTACACACAAGAGACTTGGACATTAATCCTTGTATTTAATAAAATGAAGTGGGATAATCTGAGGGTGATAAGAGATATTCCATTTCAATGTATGGAAAGCATAGGTGATACACATATTATTTTATTTCATTATCCATCTAATATAACTAGAGAATATTAATTAGTGATATATAAATTGATTAGAGGAAGAGTATATAATAACAATAATAAAAATTTAATATGAGAGTGAGATAATTATATAATGCTAGACCACTATTATTTAAATTGATATTAAAATAAATAAATTGCATCATGTATTTCATACAATTAAAGCCCACTAAGAAAATATTTCAACACGTGCACAAAATTTTATTCTCTAAATAAATCACATGATCCACTTTATTGTATTTTTCTTGAGTTTTAAACTATTTGTTTGAAACCCTATGATATACAACAATAAATTAACCACATTAAAAGGATTGTTTTTTAGTGTATTGTGTTGTTTTGGATTATTTTTAAACTATGTCAAGGACTAACTACTCTTACATAATTTTGAAACATCTGTATTCTTATGTTTCTAATGTTTTAATTGTGTTATTTTTCTTGATAATGTCATACCTCTTTAACTGATGTAATATGTTGTTTTATAGGATGAAAAAAATAAAAAAGATTAATAATTCTCCCCCACCCGCTCTATTTTTTCACACAGTTCCTGATTTGTTCGTTCATGAACTATAAGAATATTTTTCATTAGAATATAATTTAGATGCATAATATAAATTTTAATCTAAATATAAATTTTATGACATTTAATAGTAAATTTTTATATAAAACATTTTTTAATTTTCAAAATATTTTCATATATTCCAGAAATTGTTTCATTGTTTTCACTTTTATTAGATGCAATTTTTACAGTATAATCAATTTAAATTATGATTAAAGTGTCCATCACTTTCATTATTTATTAATTATCATCTTAGAATACTTTTTGGAGGATTTCCGTTATTTCATTTTCATCTTTGGATAATAAGTTCTATTATATCCTTGTTTTCTACATTTAAAGACAATTGGTTCTGAAGTATCATTCTTCTAATTTATTTCTTTGTAATGTTTTATTATAAAATAATTTTTCTGAACAGCCTTTTTACAAGGTTTTAAATTTTACCATCAATTGTTTCCTTCTCACATTATTGAGAAATAATTGTAGAGTTTTTCATGGAATTGATTGTATTAATATTTATAGTAATTGATTATTCGATAGTTAGAAAAAACCAAATTTTTTATTTAATCCCTCTTTCATCTCTTTTCAAGAAACATTCATATTGAATTAATGTTATGATAATTTTATCTGTTATAATAATTGGAATATGATTAGTATCATCAGTATTAATCTTTTTTGATTTTTATTATTTTAGTTAAATATATATAACTTATCAATAAGACGATTATAAAATAATTATTTTTTCATTAATGGTTTTTAGACTATTACCTGTTGTATTGAATCCTTAATTCATTTGAGAGAATAGATTTTCCTGGGATAAAATCAATGTATTTTTAATTTGTTAATAACATATCTCCCTTATTTTCAACCACATTTTATAAATTTAAATGGGATAATTCAATTTTTATTATATTTCTGAATAAATTTCAACAATACTAAATTAGACAGTAATAATTTATTTGAATAGAACAAAGAAAATAAATTATGACAGTAATATTAAACTAAAATTAAAATTAATATTCTGTTGAAAAGTAGAAACATATATTTTAGGGACATTATATTCTCTTGTAAGTGTAAGAAAATTTTCATATAATATGTTCATAACATATGATTACACCATATCTTAATAATATTTATAACAATTCCCATAAAAAATGGGTGGCCTATTTATATGTAAATTATTGATGGATCCTGGAGAGTTTCGAAGAAGTCTAATAACAATTAACAAATCAATTAAAAGCCATAAGAACCCTTTTATAAGGATCTCTATGAATGAATTTATGAAATAGTAAAAAATAAAAAAATGAATAATTCTATAAAATATGTGTACCATACTCCAATTAAGAAACTAATTTTTTTTATCTCCATATACATTTTCTGTGTATCACATAACTGAAAAAATAATCCCACCACTACTATGTATCCATGAGATGGTCTAAAGCATGCAACATTCATGTGAGGTTCATCTTCTATCCATGATTTTCTAGTACATCAATGTGAAAATAAAGAATATTAAGAGATCAATGTGTCTTGAGGAGTTTTTTTACAAGAATGAAACTATAAAATTTCTACAACCATAATATGAATGTAAAATTTATAATCCTGAAAGGCATTAATTTGGTTGTCTCATTTATTCATGTGATAAAACACATAAATAAAAACCATCGCTAAAATGGATTCATAAAATGAATTTTTCCCAAATGTTTCATCAAATTTAATACCACAATAAAATGAAATTTCAGTGGATGATAATATTATTCAAATAAATATTATTTTCATAGAATGTATAAACAATATTTAACTATCTTCATGGAATTTAATCTCTTAATTCATTCCATCAAATATATATAAGTCATTATGGAATATATCCAACAATATACCATTTTTTCAAAGTCCTAATATAGTTTGTGTCATTTCACTTTATATTGTACCATATACAATAACTTTTGATATCATATCAAAATTTTATTTTGTATATCTTTCAAAACACTTTTATAATGTTATCCATAACTTTTCCTTGTATGAAAACATATGCAATACCTTGTGAATACCCATAAAAACACTATTGGACTAACCTGGAAATAATTTTAGTGTGGTTATTTGAGTGAAAACATAATCCCCATTCTTTAAAAAATAAAGTGTAACCCCACAAGACATTATAGTTTTGAAAAAATATTAATCATAGGATCACTATATGTAAACAAAGTGCTGCCTCTAGCATAGAAACAATGCTTCTCAAGCTATGAAAGGATATGGAGTGATCTCTACTAAACACACTTGTCTCTATACATATATTGACTAGTCAAAATCATATATAAATTTACACTAAGATATTTTCTATTTGTTTAAGACCTAAAGTGACCATGGGACACATAACATGTCAATCTCGTATTTACAACACATCTATTCTTAATTATCAGAGAATAAACTGATCTAATCGATGAATACATGACATTTCATTCATCATTATATATAATAATACCACATGTCCCTTATCTAGATAGATATATAATATATAAGTATAGAAACAAACTCCCATTGTATATCTCAATCAGGGGCCATGATATAATACCCATTGTACAAGAGGATAATTCCTTTCTTAGATTATATATAAATGATTAAAAGATCAAAAACATACCCAGCCACACACATATTTTCTAATTCAATATATATAATTAAATAATTACTATATCAAAGTATGATAGTTATCATTCCAACCTCAGGTGGTATTGTCTCAAATATAATCCATGAACCCCTAGTGTACCAATGATATATGTATGACACTCCATGTGGTATACATAGTGGTTCATCTGGTGCATACAATGAATCAAATTATTTATCTTATTCATCATGATCATATATTTTACATCTAAAAGTTTATAATACTAATGATAAGATTAACATTTCATGATAACCAACAATAATCCATGACAACCCTCAAAATAATTTTACCACAATCGCTATGATTTATGAATTCTTCCTATCTCTCAGAGGATATTAAGTGATATTCACCTTATACTAAGATTTTTGTAATTATTTAGTTTTTTAACGTTGAAATTATTAATGATGAAAAATTATCCCAATATCCTCTTATACATTATATTGTCTTCATAAAACCTTACAAGATACAAAAGAAAATAACATTTTTTTCCTTTTAGTAATAATTTTAAACAAGTAAACTATATCATATATGGTATTTTATGTGTTTGGAACATATATATTTGAAATGAATAATTTATTAAAATTTACTACCAATGGGTGGAGGGAACACAATCCCACCTATTTTTATAGATAGTTAGATAAATAATTTTATCTAAGATAAAACATTTTCATTTATATACTCTTCTCTAAACCTGTTATATAAATTGAATAATTATAAACCTCATGTGTACAATTAATAATCTCATTATTGTTCATTAAAAATCTTTGTTATTAAATATATTCTATTATACAATAATATAAATGAGATGAATTTGTAAAAAAAATTCTTACTTTCATTTGATAATGAAAAAATACTTTTCATTTAAATCCTTAATATTGTAAATAGTTACTTAAAATTATGAATATAAACTATATTCTCAATTACATATTCTATTGATTTTTAACTCCTATATATATACCAACAATTATAAAATATAAATCTGGTATCACATACCTATAATTATCATATAATTAATTTCTATAATATCCATACCTTACATGGAAATTCCATGGAGTTTCATATACTACTTTTGGTATTCAAGAAAAACCCCTCATATAGAATTTTGATTCAACGTTCTGGACACCCCTATGTTTCAATGACTATTATTAACTTCATAAAGAATCTTTCTGAACTTTTCAATGAAATTTTATTCTTGCAGTTCAAACTTTTTCCCACTTGTACTATCTATATAGTACCAAAATCCAGACATCACAAGCCCAACTCATATATTCACATCACATTAAATATATTAGATAAAATTTTCTGGAATTCAATCATATTGAAAAAATATTTCCATTTATGAATAGATGATAAATTTATCAACTAAAATAGTCCATTTTCATCTCATTACATTGTAACTATAAATTAATAACTATATTCTTCCTTATGAATCTATGTTCACTTGTTAAACAATTTAATCATTTTTTTACTAAGGAATTATTCTGATAGATAGAATTTTACTGGAGAGTTTTTTCTTGTATCACCAGTCTTTCTTATGAATTTTCTTTTTTTACCGCACTTATGTGCTACTTAAATTTAATTTTTCTTTCTAATTACTAATTACAATGTTTTTCTTGATGAAGATGATGATATTATCAGAAAAGAAGCTTTTACTAGATGAGTATCATGTATTATTAATCATTTTACAATGAATTTTATTAAATGGGATCCCATTAAATAGTGACAACATTTAAATTCCGATCATTTACATTGGTGTAAAAAGATATATTTTAACAAATATCTAGGTTTTGATTAGAATTTATCTCATCTGTTAGCTATTTAGGTAGGGCATCAAACCAATCATATCATATATGACTCTGGGATAGTCCAGCGGACGACGCTTTATCCAATCCATCATATAGATAAAATAAACTATATTCATCCCTTAACATAATCTTATTATGGTCTCCAAGATATTGTATCCCAATTAAAGTTTCAAATAATATGGGATAATCCTTGGGCACCCAACATTACCATGATATGCCTGGTAATATGATTTGCGTACTAAAATAATCCTCTTTTGCAAAATATTAACACTTATTTTTTGAAGAGGACTTAATGTCACCATCTTATCTAATATTAATATATTTTATGTATGAATTTTTATGTTAAAAGTTTTTGGAACCATATTCCCTCTTTCAAACCAATATGTTCAAACCATATTGATGTGTGACTATTTACGTAAACAACACATTTTTGTTACTCGTGCGAAATTAGAATTCAAATATACTCATACATATCCAAAACTCATTAAAAGAAAAGGCACATGATAAATTTATATAAAGATTTAGAATAATTTGAGATTGAAAATTTCCACCTAGTAATTATGGGAGTGATTGATATCCCACCTTAATCACATTAATAGATAATGAATATATGCCAATGAAATTAGGTATTCCGAACTTTGGACCATCTACTAAGAGATAATTTACTCAAAATATGTTATAATTCATCATTACTCGTACAAATAATATGTAAAAAATATTCAATAAATAAATTCTAGGAAATAACTTCAATTACAATTAGAGTTCAAGGAAGATGAGAAAAATATTTATAATAGAGGCATTCCAAAAATATAATTCAGGGCTCTATCCTAGAAGTAATTTATCATATAGATATTCTTAATATATAAAAACATATAATCTATTAAATAAACTTTTATTATGGGTTTTCAACTACCAATTGTCCTTCATATAAACCTCCACATCCTAATTTTACATACGTGTCAGGCCTCTAACAGTCCACGTCCCTCCGTCGCTCCCTTTCACTACCATTCTCTCACAGCCTCTCCCGCTCCTGCTCGACCTCCCCATCACGATTTCCCTCTTCCTCATTTCATTTTTTCCCTACTCTCCCTTCTTCATTCTTCACCGTCCACCGACATCAACTTCTTCGACCTCCCCATTCTATGTTTCTTACTATTTCTCCATTGTCCAGCTACACCGCCTTCACCTTCTTCTCCCGATCATGACTTCCACCAGGTTTAACCTCACTCGCGCATTGTATCTTTTCAACTTAGGGCTCAATCACACCACATCCATAATCTTATATCATTTTAAACCCTTTATTCCCCTCCATCCCTCTTCCAGGTGTGGTTTCCTCAGTTTCCCCTCCCGCTCGCGCTACATCCCATGTCGACCTACGTTTCCCGCTAACCCCATTAGTTGTGTTTGACCAAATAATGGTCCCCACTAACCCTCTATGGATTCCCACACAATATCGACGTTCAAGAACACTGAAAAAATCCTATGAATCATCCCGTGCTAATTCCAGCCATTCGTAATGCTTTTACACTTCTTTTGTTGCTCGATATTTTCTATACATCGACACATCATATTAAATTCACTATGATTCTCAAACCACTCAGCATTCACCTCCAGTCGATCGAGGGTTCCTGTAATCCCCGGTTGACATCTCCCTCCATCTTTTGGATCCCCTACACATCTCCAGGGCTTCCCTGATAGTATATAGGCAGTCACTCAAGATAACCTTTCCATCTATGCCAGATATCGATTTACATCACAAACTTTACCACTCATGATTTCCCACTCACAATCAGAGCTAAAAACTCCACAAATTTCCTCTCTTCATTTTCATCTTAGTTATGGTATATATTGGTGCCAGGTAAGATTACCGTACTGGTAACAGCCTTATTACATTCAAATAAACATTCCAACCTACATTATAAAACTGTCTCTTCAGATTAAAGCTTACAGGACCTGTGCGACCCATTGCACTTGACAAGGGAAGAATTCACAATCACCTGCTAATACTTGTATGGTATTAATACACATTGACTGTTTACATTGTTTTCATATCAATTTTATGAATTCTTGTATGCAGAAAATTGAGTATTACATCATTAATAGTCGACATAACTTATTTAAAATTTTATTAAGGTCATTATTTAGGTGTTGTACATACATGTTTATAGAGAGGACATGTTTTTTCCTATCAAATAGTTGATAAATTTAAATTTATTATTTTATACCCCGTATTATTACATTTATTCTTTCTATATTCTATTCAATCCCATAATTTTCTATTTTATTTCAACACCATTTTTTAAATATAACTGATTGTCATACTGTCCAGTAAATAAACAGGTTATCAGTAACTGCAATACTATGTTCGGAATATTGTACAATATTGGAATAGTCATTTAAAATTGAAGTCCATATTTCTGGGGTAATTATTTGTTATACTCTATAATAATGAAATTTGTTACATGTTATTTCAATGATCTATTGGGTTATTATATTTTCTCATATTAAAAAACCCATTCGCCTTGGGTGATCTTCATGCATCAATGTTAAAAGTATGCATTCAATTATTCTTCAGGTAGCATATCACCATGAATGAAATGCGCCATTAAATTTAAATAACTAACTGATCTAGGCACAATTCATTCTTAATATGGACGATGAGATGTTGCATGAAATGTTCAGTATATTGTACAATACTAGAATAGTATTTTTTATTGCAATACCAGTGCATTAATTTTATGTTTCTCAAAAAATAACTTTACAAATCGAGTTTCAACAACTCCTTGATGTTGGGTATCATGTGCATGGATCTCAAATATCCCATGATGAATGTATTCAAACATCCAATACTATCCGAATTCACACTCACCTGTTAATTTGAGATTATTATTGCAGGTATTTCTCCCCGCATTGAGATACTATACTTTTAAATATTCTATTACATGAATTTTTTAAAAATACAGTTATCTTAATCTATAACAATGCCATTTGTATTTCTAAATATATTTTATTCTCTCTACAGATTCCATCTTCAAGGCTTGCATTACCCATGGGTTTGTTTTTAATATTAGACCATGTTTCGAAAAACTTCTAACATTTCGAATTTTATACAGGTATCAGTTTTTAGAGAATATATCTAGCTAAAGAATACATGAAAATAACCCATACATATGATAAACTACAACATCTTCTTCATGAGAATAATGCAAAGTTGAGAATTGGTATGTTCAATTACTTATCTATTTGTTCATTTCAATGTAGATAAACACTAATTGTTTTCCATATAATAATTTCCATTATATATTTATTTTTTCATATCTAGGAATTTATAGAATGATTATATAGGAGACAAACATTGTTTATAATATTTTTATAGTGTTTCATGTTGCAGACTACATGTATCAATAAGTTTGTATTCATTTTCTAGCATATATGTAAATTATTCCACACCATTTTGCTTAATGTTTTTAATCTGTATAGGTACATCTGTGAAAACATGTTGCATCAAACCAAATATAGTTTTTATTATCTAAGCAAGTTTAAAACAAATTTTTTATTTTAGGACATTTGTCCGCATTTTTAATTAAATTATATAACAGTTATCTATACTATGTTATTAATTCATTCCAATATTTGAACAACAATTTATATAAATAAATTTATATTATGTATTATAATTTTCTAAAAAAATTCCTTTAAATCTCTACATATATGCTGTTAAATTACAGTAAACTGTTAATGCTATGATATGTGTATCAATAATTTCAATTGTTGCATATTCTAGCTTCAAATAATCTATCAATATTATCAATATAGAAAGTTATATCACGTGATTTTGATAATGAGGATGAACTGTAAGATAATGTCCACATATGTTAACACAACAAGGCTACCATTTAATCTGTATGGGTGTGTTGTCATTTTGTAGCATATAGGTATCTTTCTAATCACCATTTCACTTTATTTTTTTATTATGTACATATACATCTATGAAAACATGGTAGACGCAACCAAAAAGATCCTTAAGTTAACAAACACACCTTATTGTTAGCTAAGACAATGAATAAAAAATATAGGTAAAATAGAAGTTAAGATATAGAGTTTTATTTTTATGATTACTTATATTTGTATGTTTGTATCCATTTTATGGCATATAGTCACATTATTCCACACCATTTCACATAAAATTTTTAATCTATATAGTTATTTCTGTGAATCAGTGGTGCATGAAACCAAACAAATTTTTTATTATTTGATCATGTTTCAAAAAGTTTTCTTTTAGCACATCTGACTCTAATTTTTATTCACATATTTATATGTTATCTATAATAAGTTCTTAATTATTTCCAATATTTTAAAAACAATTGCTAAAAAATGTATATTCTATATTTTAATTTTTTAAAAAATCATTCCTTTCAAAAAACACATGTATACTATTAAATAAAAGTAAACAGTTAATGCTATGATATGTGATTCAATGATTTCAATTTCTACATATTCTAGCTTCAAATATTTTATCAATATTTTCTATGTAGAAAAGTCTATCACGTGATTTTGATAATAAGGATTAACTTAAAGATAATGTCCACATATATTGACACAACAAGGCTACAATGAGTCAATATAAAGAATAATACAGTAAAACAATTGGAAATTTTAATAAGATAACTGAAAAAATAGACAGAAATGTTATGCTGCAAACAGATGGTAAACATATATGTTCACTGTTTAATTTTTTTTCATTACTATTTTTTGAATTCCAATTTGCAGTGAAATTATTATTAAATTCTGTACAGTACAGAAATAGTAATTCAAATTTATGTTTCTCTATAGAATTCATTCAGCAATTTCATTATACTGTTATCTATGTGATCAATCTACATTGTTTGAATTTTTATACTATACAAAAATGACATGGTTTCAGACTCCTATCAATACAATTTCCTATTTTCATACTGTAAAAAACACCATCTTGGAATGTAATATATAATAACTAGATTAGCCACTTTTAGTTGAATGCAATGTTTCAATGGTAATGGATTGTAAACCTGTGCAGTGATGAAATAGGTCACACCCTATCTTCCAATCCTATGTTTGGTGAAATTTGAAAATAAAGAACAACCACTTTAATTAGACTATGATGGTGTTCATTGTTAGTATGTATCATTTCTTTCTTCAATGATCTATTAAATTGTTTATATGTATGAAATATTGTTCAACTGATATGTGACAAATAACTGTTTCATTGAGAGGATGTATTAAATTGATAACATTTAAATTACATGTTTTCTACCTAATCATTTTACAGTACCTATTTGTTCTATTATGTATAGAAACACCATGATTTATACCTATTTTCATTATTGTTTCATGTTTCTATACTTTACAAAGACTCCATCTTCATATACTGTTGAAAAACTACATATTAGACCAGATTTATAATGTTTTATGACCCCTATTTCTTATCCCATTTCAAACATAAAGGAGAAAGGGATAAATTTCATAATTTATCATCTATGTGTTCACATGAGATGAAAAATTAACAGGTTCGGTTAGTTATATTTACACCTACAAGTAAATTTACTTTCGATAGCATAACATTTAGTTGATTTCCATGAACATTTTTTTGAAATCATTTTTAGTTTATTCATTAAAGCCTCCAACCAATTCACTTATTCTCAAAAGGATACTGCATATCTAAATTTTCATTTTGAGGTCTTGAAGGTGGCTGATGACATCAAGCAGCTCATACGCGAGATTGAGCTTCCATGTGACATGCTTGGAATTGAGAGATACCTACGGAAGAGTGGGACACATTCTTCCACCAACACTGCTGAGATGAGGGCATCTTCCCAGCTCCATGGAATTATGGGGTAGCAGAAGCCAAACCTTATTCATATATTTTCATCTATTTCAACTGGTATCTTTTAGCATTTCTGATCACTACATTGTTTTTACATTAAGTTTTCTCTTGTGAAATTGTTTTCTTATTGTACTACATGATTATTGAATGCCTAATTTAATCAATCCCATGAAAAATTCATTATTAAGAAGTGAAATAGGGACTATATTTAGGAATACACGTTAATGTATTTATTTTATAGGGTTTTTATATGATCATTTATAGTTATATTATAGGATATATTTATTTTATGAATTATTATTTTTATATTTTCTCTTTATTTCAGTGCATGTGAAGGGGGTGCATACTAGGAAGAGCTAGTGAGAGGTCTTAATAGTGTATGTGAGACCTTACCCATTTACTGTGTAGGATTCTCTAAAAAAACTCAATAAAGTGTTATTTTGTTATTCAATAATATTTTTTTTTCTGTATTATGAGTAGGAAAAAAGATGGACATCACCTCACGTACCTGCTGAAGATAGAATCATACTATTGTAGGAAGCAGAAAAAACAACCAGGTTCCTGTTTCTACATTGTTTTCAATGTATTTTATGGTTTCCACCTTGCTCTTTAAACTGTATGTGAGACATTTCCCATTTAATGTGAAATTTTATCTCAGTGAAATTTAATGTATAGGTTTCATGTCACATCTTATCCAAGATGTGCATTAGTAGTCACTATAATGGACATTTCATATACTAATTAGGTAAATATATCCTCGGTTGGTGCACT
This sequence comes from Viscum album, assembly GCA_963277665.1. Taxonomy (NCBI): domain Eukaryota; kingdom Viridiplantae; phylum Streptophyta; class Magnoliopsida; order Santalales; family Viscaceae; genus Viscum; species Viscum album. The sequence continues at coordinate 1,116,588,947 of OY728129.1, forward strand.
CTATTACTATTGCTATATTAATAATGTTCATATTTACATATAACATAACATGTGTTCTGTACCCCCCATCCACAAGCAAGTCACCAACTTATTTTCAATACATAGACATAATTTGTTGTGTTTAACCATTGAAGATAGGAGATCTCCAATCACTATTACAGTCAATAAATCTTGGATCCATTTTAAGTAATGCAGAGACATTATACAGTAGGTATGGATGTGGATTCAGTGTATTGTTTTCCCAATGATCATGTTAATGCTTAAAGTTACCAAATCATCTCTTAGAGGATAGGATTTGGATAAATTCTATTGACTGAATGAGGAAATCAACCAAGTTAAGGATGATATTTTTAAATGAAAAAATAGTTTTGGTAAACATTACATCCCCTCATCTGAGTAAGTTCTGTTACAATATAATATTGGTGAGCTCATTTCTAATATTATTGATCTAATTTCTTCCATACCATTTTTTATGAATTACTGATTAAAGATATGTGTTTTTACTAATTTTTTAAATAGTTTTCTTCTGGATAAGGTTTCCATGAAGATTAAAGATGGTTTGTGGTGTCTTTATGGTCGGCAGGGGGTGGTTGCAAGCAACGACCACCAGAACATAGTATAGAAGTGTCCTAAAACAACCAATTTATTCAGTTTTTTATTATTTCATTTGTTTTCACAGTTCTCATTTTTATTTTTACTACCACTGTATTATAATTGATTTATCTATTGATAATTATATTAGTACCATCATAACATTTATTAATATCAAAATTGAAAATAAATTGTATTCTTTCTCAAAATTTAGAAATTCATATACTTTTACTCTATACTTTTTCCTTGTAAACTATTTGAATGGTGTCTTCATATTCTACGTCCTCTTATTCCATCATCATACACCATAACATTCTATGTAAAATTTATTCAATATTACAATTTCTTCTCATCTTTTATAAATACTAATCTATTAATAAAAGAAAAATAAGTAATAAAATATGTAGGGCAATAGCACAAGCAAGTACTAGTTACGAATAAAACACGGAACAATAATTGAATAATTAAACAATTCAAATATTTAAACATAATATAAACATCTGTGAATAATTCCATTAATCAATGAATATTATAAAACCTTCTATAATTTTCATCTCTAACATTATTTATATTCTATAATTTTGAAATATAAAAATTTTATATTCATTCCATTTTAATTCTTTAACATTTATCATTATATGTAATTTAAAAATTAATTATATTATATTTAATGAATTATAAACTATTTATAGTCTAATTTTAATTATGTAATCATATTACATAATTGAAAAATCATATAAATAATATTATCTAAACCATGGTTATATCTTTCATCAAAACACCTTTGTTGTGGATTAAATAATTCCCTAATAAATCCCTTTTATATTAACCAAATAAAATAAATTAATTATGAATAATTCCTAAATTAAATAATTTTTTTATGTTTTATCCTTATTTAATAATTTATATCCCTTTATAAATTATTTATTATTATTTATAAATATTAATTTTTTATAAATAATTCAAATTTCAATATTATTTGAAATATATTTCAAATATTAACATTTAATTGTTTTTAAATAAATGTTTCTTAAAAATTTAAATAATTTAATTATAAACCAAATATAATTAATAATTATATTTAAAATTTCATTAAAAATTAAATAATCCCAAAATACATTTCATAATGATTTATTTACATGTTATAAACCCTTAAAATCATTTAAGAATTTTAAAAAAATAGTTTTTATTTGAAATTATATTGGTACCCCATTTTGTATAAGGGTGTCCTCCCTTTACCCTAATATAAAAACTTTATGTATGAGAAAGTTTCACATAACCCTTATGTATAACATTAGGAACTACTAACAAAATTTAAGACACTATTATTCTTTTTTGTAGAATCGATAAACATCGTTGTGTAGTGGAATATCCTATACAAAGTTATACAACATAAGAGTATGTGACCGGTTACATTTATGCTGATTTGATAACCATTGGGGTAACAAAGTAATAACCCTTACACAGAGCCTCATCTATATAAAATACCTTTATACGTGTAATTTAGATAATGATACTCTTTATTTTTTTTAATGAATAGTGGTAAATTTCTAGTTTCTGGACATAGTGGGTATGGTACACATATATGTAAGGGTAAAGCACCCAATAACCTTTACAAAGCCCATTTAATAATAAAAATATCTTAACATAGACCTTATATCATGTAAAGGAGAGTCGTGATGGCCATAACATAGACTAATCTATGTAAGGGTAAATACATTGTTAGACTTACGCATCTGATCTATGTAATGGTAAGGTGTTGTTTTTGTTTACATAGCCTAAATACATAAGGGTAAAACCTCATAAGAAATTGAATTTCCATTAATAAGGATCATGTCTATTTTTCAATTCTCTTCTTTGTATCATCATATGTTTTTAAAAAATATTCCATAGACCTTATTTGATACCAATGAAGAGTTTCGAACGAGTATAAAAACAATTATCAAATCAATAGGAAGTGATTATATCCCTTGAAGGTGGATCTCGATGAAATATAATAATAAAAATAATAAAATCTGTAAATAAATAATAGTAAAAAAACTTGTGAACCATAATTTGTAAAATCCACTCTAATATCTTCATCTCTATACGAGTTTGATGAAGATTAGGAAAGCGAAAAAGGCATGCCGCCTTTGTGTTGTATCCATGGGTTGATCTAAATCACTACCATTTAGATATGATTTTTCTTTTATCCATGGTATGTTAATACCAATATATTCTTAGATGAAATATGAATAGATCTATGGATCTTGGGGACTTTCGGATAAGAAAGATATAATCGCACACTCTACAAATATCATATGGATGTATAATTTATAAGCCTAAAGGATTCTCCTTGGTATGTATCATTTATTCAAGTATCAAAATACATGAATAAAGACCATCTATTATATTAGTGCATCATATTAATTTAATCTAAAAACATTCATGAAATTAAATTCTATAATAAATGAAAGTCATATAAAAGATAGAACTATCTAAACAAAAACTATTATTATAGTTTGTAAAATGATATTCCCCATTTTCTTGAAAATAACATTATTAAAAAAGGCTAATATATATATATATAAGGATTTTGTGAATATATCAATAAAACCCAACATGAAAATCATCCATAATAAAAAAAAATCTCTACATACTGTAATAGTTCAAGGAAGTTGAAATATTACACTTGGATTGAATAACTAAATGTTTGGAAATAGAATTATTTGGTTCAATTTATAATTTTTAATCATTGCTATGATTCCAAATGTATGATTGGAATTTGAGGTAGAGATATTATACAAAAATAGTAGTGTTAATTCTAATTATAAAAAATCTATATTTTTTATTCCTCGTCAGTAGATAAAAGTATCAAAAAATACAAAAAATGGAATAATCCAATAATATTTGTATTGGAATTACAAACAAATGATAAACCGAAAAAAATCAAATTGATATTGTTTAAGTATTAGTGTTTTTAATTACCAATCAACATAATATGTTAAGTGAAAATGTAAAGCTATATATATTTGATTAATTAAAAAATTGAAAAAAAAGATCAAAATGGAGAACTAAAAAATAATTATGAAGTATGTATTTATTACTAAAAAACATAAAATATTGTTATAAAATTATCACTTTTTGATAAACGTGAATGATATATCTATAAACATGATCTAAGGTATCTTCAATTGTAACCTGCAAAATGTACATACTTTTTTATAGCTTGAAAATTGGATGTATCTTCTTTACCATATATGTCCTTGATTATATCAATAAGAATTTCCTTGATACTGTAAATGGTATATCATATCCCATCAATACTAAGACTCATAGCTCAGTGATTCCTCTACAACAATGTGTAGCTTTAATTTACCAATACTTAATAGATAACTCATTTTTTCAGTTACATAACTCATAGCACGATTATCCTACTACGTAAATGGTAGCTTGATGTGCCTTCTAGTTAATATATATATCAGAAAAATAATTACAAAAACAAATGTTATATGATTTTGAAATGAAATAAAAATACACACACACCCTAGAAAGACACTCAGAAATAAAAATAATTATATGTATATTAATCAATAATAAATTGAAGTCTTCAAGAAATTATAGCTCATAGATTTTTCTTGTAGTAAAGTTTCTGTCTTATGATCAATGAGGTGTAGCTGTATATAAAATAAATCATCCAATGTCCATATTATGAAATATCAGGGTCAGTTGAAATGATATCAATTGAATCATTTTTATCATATGATAGACATAATTTCTTTCCATTATGATTGATGAGTTGGTTAAACAACTTTTTAGTGATTTAGTTGGATGAGTGAAATTAATCTATATTTCAAAATTCATATTAATAGTTTTTCATAAAGAACTTAAAATTTTAGTATTATAGAATTCCATAGGAGATGTGGTTTTCAAAAATCGGTACCATAAATTTTTTATCAATCCTCATGGTATTGATATTATATTAAATAGTTTTATATATATTGAAATCATCACTGATAAAAAAATAAACATATATTAGAAAAAAAAATATTTGACGGATTGTTTTTTGATTGTAAAATTATGTAAAGAGAGTCAATGAATCAACACATCAGCCTTGGTAGAGGTAAAAGGTGTGGAGTTTTGTCCAATATATATCTAGTAATGGTAATTATATAGGTCAAGGTGATACTAAAATAAATAAATTATTCCAATAAAAATTTAGTGACATATAATATAAATGTTAGTAAAAATAAACAATTCCAAAAGATTTTAAATTTTGTCAATATTAAAATTTTGACCCCCATTTATATTTACAATTATATATTTATTGTTATTATTTTTTGTTAACAATAAATAATTTTACAAACAATTTATTTTGTTACTTGGTCATTTTAATACTGATGATGTTTTAACAAAAAATCATTATGTTATTATTAATCATTATTAAAAATATTTTTTACAATATATGGATTTGTATCTATTATTTATTCTATAAAAAAATATAATATGATTATAAAAATTATTTTTCACATTAGTTATATATTTACTAAAAAAAGTGTACTCTTATTAAGACAAATATCTTATAAGAATAATTTCTAAGTAAATCATAAAAAATTATGTTTTCATTAAAAATAAAATATTGAAAATGATTGTAACAAATTAAAAATTTAATTTATTGTATATACTTTTTAAAAATATATTTAAATTATATTTTAACAGCATTTTACCCAATTTTTTTTTAAAAAATTTAAAATAATGAAATGGTTAATATAAAAAGAAAACTGTAAATAAATAAAAAATAAATTATTTAAAAATGAATTTTCTCCCCAATCATTATGTTTTCCCAATGCCTCCCTTATCCCCAATTCTTTATTAGCTTTCACAGCTACACTGATGATGTCTACAAACACTCATGAACCTGGTTCATCATCATGGCCTACAACCACTATCACACCCCCCACAATTATGTACCATCTCCTAAAACCCTTCGTATCGATACTCAAATTATATTTCACACCAGAAACTAAAATTATTAGATGTATGGTGGAGTATGCATAAAACACCATTTATTATTGAACCAATAAATGATTTACCCTTTTATTAGGTATTGACTTTTTCTCTTCATATTTTAATACCGTAACATAATTGGTATTTGGTGCTAAAATTAAATATCATCTAGGGTTTTAGTAAAATTTTGATGAAATGTAGTTTTTTTTTGTTTTTTCTCTAGATCCACCTGATTATTTTTTGGATTTAGGCCTCATCACTAGTATTCATCAATTATCGTTGCATAGTTTTTCATTTTATTCAAATGTAAAGTAAATATAGTGATGAACAATAGGAAATAATAATGTACATCATTGGATTAATCCTATACACTACTTTAAGTAATTTTAAATTAGGATTTATTGAATTTTTAATTTAATATTTTGTCCATATTTCATCTATACTCTCAAACTGGTGGAAAATATTGCTACATTGATAGATAATTTCATAGATCGTTGACTACCATACTTTATACTACCATTTTCATTTCTATTTCCATATCCACAATATACACTATTCAGTTTTAGTCATGTGTTAGTATTATAACATATATAAATTAATAGAGAATCTTGTAGGTGATTAAGTTATGTTTTGGATGTTTCAACCCTATTTAATATTCCATTGACATTTTCTGTCACTGGTAATTTTCATTTTTCAAATATGTTAATTATCCTTATATGTGTGTTGATTTCATTTAAGTATGTGTAGAATATTTTATGAACTATTATTAATATTTTCAATATGATATGTAATGAGAATATAGATTTATGAATTAAAAAATAGTAACACCAAAATCATCTCATAGTTTCCTTTACAATGTCATTTTATTATAAAATAATCAGTTTCTCATATTACAGGGTTTTTTAAATATGAATCTTATACCTTATCAGTGAGAAATATTTTATTTTATTCAATGATTTCATAATTCATTGGATCTAGTTAGTAAGTTCACCTGATTTTGTACACGAGTTACATTGTTTTACATATATTTAATAATTTTCATTTATTTTCATCATCTTAAACATACTATTAAATATAAATTTGACATATTTATTTCATGTAAAAAAATTTCATACATATTTCTTTAATAATAATTGAAGTTCAATCCCAACATTACATTTATGAAAATATTCAAATCGCAATGATCTATTTTGTAAAAACATCTTATATTCATCATTCATAACTATGTCTCAAACAGTTCATTAGTTTATATTTCTTATAAATATGTCTAAAAGATAATATATTTTATAAAATATGTTTTGTAAATAATTATATATATTTTTATTTATGTTTTTCAGTTTTTGTTCAAAATACCAATCATCTTCTAAACTAATCAGGATGATATCAACATCATTTATGAATTAATATTCTACTTTATAAATTTTTCATAACAAAAAAAAAAGATTTAAAATGATTTTATGTTATATATATCTTATATCATATTTAAATTTTATATTCATATAAACAATTAATAGACTTTGATTATTTATCTTAACATTTTTTATAATATAACTTTTCTATAACATATTATAAATAGTTTATCAGAAATGATAACTACTACAAGAAGTTATGGTCAATTCATGTCATACCATATCATTTTTTGACTACACAATAGTTGTCACGACCCGTCCTCGGGGCCCGTGCCGTGACTACCCCAAGCCCACCTTCCATAGGCCAGGCGCTGGCGACAAGCACCAAGGCGTAAATCCCGGAAAAAGGGAAGGCATTGCCTTTGAAAAGTAAGCAAGAACCACAGAGTAAGCAAGAAGAAAAGTAAACAATAAGTAAAAACTGTAACAAGCTGTGCGGAAAGTAAAGGGGCCGGAAATACAAGCCCAACTGTAAAGTACAACTAAAGGGGAAAACAACAACTGAAAAGAAAAGCCGCAGCGTCGAGCCGTCCTCTGGAAGTCCCACCTGAAGTGTGGGTACAGATAGCCTCCACTGCTCCTCGGGTCCACCTGACCGCTCCGAGTACGTCCCGCCCAGTGGTCCACCTCCAGGTACCCTCCTGCTCCGCACGCCTCCACCACGATCAGCGCTGTCCGTCGTCTACAACCAACACAACGTAGTGCGAGCATAGCCCGTGCAGGGGTGAGTATAAGCTACTCAGTAGGGACCCCGAGACCCCCGAAGTTCTCCCAAAATCCACAAAGTATAATCCACAATGGAAAGATACAATCACGAAGTAACAATAGACACTGCTTAGGTATATGACTATACATACACCTAAGTCATCAATTCTCGTTCGGCTCCAACGTCCGAGCCCAAGCACAACCCAGTCCACACAGGAAAGCAAAAACGTATACCCACACAGGATAGCACAACACAATCCACAAATGAGATTAAACAGTAATCCACATAGGATAGCTCAACACAATCCACAAAGGAGAGTAAACAGTAAATCCACACAGGATAGCTCAATACAATCCACAAAGGAGAGTAACTCAAGATTCAGCTCACACAGGTATACTTCTTTGGATGACGATAAAGAAGATCACTGATCCATCTAAGATGTCGGACCCACAAAGGATCGATAGGTACTAACCCCCGCAATGACCCACACAGGATCGGGCCCACACAGGACCTGTAGGCGCTGGCTCAAACAGAATTGCTGAGCACTGAACCACACAGGATCGGGCCCACACAGGATCGGGCCCACACATTACCTATAGCACTGATCCACGTAGGATCGCTGAGTTCTGTAGTCGTCGCAGTCCACTGAGGATCTCTGCACAGTCACCGCCGCAGTCCACTGAGGATCTCTGCACAGTCGTCACCGCAGTCCACGGAGGATCTCTGCACGGTCGTCGCTGTCGAAGTAGCAGTCGCAGCCAGCTCTAGGGTTCCCGCACATAGCCGGCTCGTTCGGGAGGGTCCGCTCCACGAGGCGAGAGTCCGATACATCAACTGACAAAAATTCCGAAGTTGATGTATCCAAAAGTTCCGTATCGTCAACAGGAACTCAACGTCGCAGACGGCGCGTCAATCGAACGCCCGGTCTGAGAGTTATTGGCTTTTTCGTCCCAGGGGCCCGGTTGGTTTTTAAGGAAAAAACCAACCCGACCACTCCACCGACATCTAAACCTCAGGCGGAGTGAGTCAAAAGATCCGTCTCACATAGAGGAATTCAACAAAGCTGACGGCGCATCAATCGGACGTCCGTAGCTCAAGATATGAGCGTTTCCGCTCCGAAGGCCCGGTTGGTTCCGTGTACGAACCAACCCGGCCGAACTCAAAGTATTCCGAAACCTTAAGTGCGATATACCGAAACGACCGTCCCGATCCAAGGATCGCGTTTCCGCTGACGGCGCGTCGTTTGGAGGCTCGTATCTCAAGTTACGAGCATTTGACCGAAACGGTCCAAAGACGGGGGGTCCGGGCCCGGGCCGATCCGACCCGACCCCCCCTGGGTCGGCCGAACGGGGTCGACCTGACCCGGACGGACCCGGCCTGGCTCGGCCCGCCCGGCCCGGCTCGGCCGGGTGGCCGAGCGATGCGGGGGGGAGCCGCCGCCCCCGTGGGACACCCCCGCGGCACCCACGGGGTGTCGCCCTGGACGACCCGAGCGATGCGGGGGGGGGGGGGGGAGCCACCGCCCTCACGTGACAACCCCGAGACACCCGCGGGGTGTCTTCCTGGACAGCCGGACGCGGATTCAGCTGCGTCCCGCGCGCGCCGGACCCGCGTGGCCGCGAGTCAGCTTGCGCCGCCGCCTCCAGCCGAAGCCGCGGCGGTTCTTCCGGCGGCGCGCCGGGGCGCCGCCGGCTTCCGCGGGCCACCGGAGTCACTCCGGTGGTCCAATTCCATTCCCGTCTGTGCCGCTGCTCCTCCCGGGACTTGTTCTTCCCTGCGGAACCATCAAACTTCCGTTGCGGCACGTTCCGTCGTCGCCCGTCAAATCCGCACAACAACGAAGAATGACAGAAGGTTGTCGAGCCGTGTTCGTTGGCCCGCACCCACCGCGTTAGAGATAAACAACGAGAGAAATATATTCAACACATGAATCAACAATTTTAATGGATTAAAATTGTTCTTATTGTCCGGTTCTTCACTTTTAAAAGAAACGATCATGACAAAAAGGAATTATTCACAACAACCCCTACCTCGTAGTCGTCATCGTACGCACATTCTTCACGGATTTGTTCGTCGCGGAAGGAGGGGATCATCGCGTCGTCGCGGAAAGGCGTCGCGTCGTCGCGGAATCCGGCGTTGAGTCGGCGAACTCAATGGACCAAGAAACAACAGATTGAATTTAATTATATAAAATTAAATCCGTGTTTTGTTAAAAAACACATAAGGGAGATTTAAGATATTCTCGAAGTCTCTTACCTCAAACAGCTGATCGAAGATTTCGTTGTGGAGGAAGAGACGTCGCAGAAGAACGTTGCATGAAGGGAACGTCGGCGTCGCGGAACACGGCGTCGCGTCGTCGACTCCCGTGGGTTCAGCGTTCTTCGTCAGAGGCCGGCATTCTTCGCGTTCTTCGAGTTCTTTGTGAAGGAGGATGAAGGCTCAAGAACTCTGACAAACCTCTCAACGAGTAATCCTCCAAAAAGACTTGTTGGTCTTATTTTATTATTACGCCAACAAAAGAAAAAGGTAATTAACAACCCATCAATTCGTTGAATTAATTCAACGAAAGAAACCACCCATTTAATTCACGAAATAAACCGCCCAATTAAATGGTGCGTTAAGGATTTCAGAAAACGCGTCAGTTGACTTTCATAATGACGGGTTTTCGCGGGTACGTGTCTTAGCGGAAAGAAACGGCGGGGCTCGTGCGGGCCCCACCTTGCAAATATCCAACCGAGAGGGTAAGATATTTTTGGATAGTAACCTATCCGTTTTAACTCAGTTTAAGTAGATTTCAAGTGGCTTCAAGTGGCTTAAGTGAAATAAAATAAAGTTTGTCGAACAAATTATTTTATTTCTAAACTTTAAGCCCAAAAATTAAAAACCACACCCGAGAAAACGCAACTCCGGAAGAGGCGTTTCTAAGAAAATACCGGCGCTGCGATTTCATCGGTGCCCTCAGAATTCGATTCCGGGCACCGGTTCAAAAGTTAGAAAAACCCACTCGTTCTTTCACTGAACGTACCCGAGCCAAACTTCGGAAAATGATTCCGGGCACACCGGGCCTCAGAATCAGGTGTCGTCAGAAACTGCATTCTTGTAAAATTCCAAAGAAAATTAAGAAAAAAATTTCCTTGAAATTTACGGGTCTTTACATTACTCCCACCTCGGGGATTTACATCCCCGTAAAGATACATCGTAAACTAGGGAAACAAATGTGGGTACTGAGCATGTATCTGAGCCTCCCACTCCCATGTGCTCTCCTGGAGGTTCCCGTGCTGCCTTCTGATGCACACAAGAGGAATCGATCGCCCACGTTGGACCCGCTCCTGTTGATCCTCTATCTCCACCAGGACCTCCGTAATAGTCGCCCCATCATCCACGTCTAACTCCCAATGGTCAATGATGTGCGTCGGGTCATGCACGTATCTCCTCAGCTGAGATACGTGGAAGATGTCGTGAACTCGGTGGAACTGAGGTGGTAGAGCCAGGCGATAAGCCACCTCGCCAATCCTGCTGAGGACCTGGAAAGGCCCGATGAAGTGTGGAGACAACTTTCCGGCTCGGCCAAATCTCCGCAAACCATGTCGAGGTGAGACACGCAAGAAGACGTGGTCGCCATCCTCGAACTCTAGTGGCCTCCGCCTCCTGTCAGCATTTGACTTATACCGGCTCTGAGCTATCCTCATCCGCTCCTGGATGACCTGGACCTTCTCTGTCGTGGCCCAGACCATCTCTGGTCCCACAAGTGCTGACTCCCCAGGGTCTGTCCAGCACAAAGGAGATCTGCAAGGCCTGTCGTACAATGCCTCGTATGGTGCCATTCCGATGGTGGAGTTGTAGATGTTGTTGTACGCGAACTCCACCAAGGGTAGGTGGTCCTCCCAGCTGCGACCAAAGTCGAGGACACATGCGCGGAGCATGTCCTCGAGAGTCTGAATGGTCATCTCTGTCTGACCATCCGTCTGAGGGTGAAAGGCGGTTCTCAGACGTAGCCGTGTCCCGAACGCCTCCTGCAATCCCTTCCAAATCCGGGAAGTAAAACGAGCGTCCCGATGGGAGACGATAGTCGATGGCACACCGTGAAGCCGTACAATCTCCTGAATGTAGAGACGCCTCAAGCTCTCCCCTGATCCTTGCTCTCAGATGGGTAAGAAGTGTGCCGACTTGGTGAGTCGGTCAACAATCACCCAAATGGAGTCGTGACCTCTGGAAGTGTGTGGAAGTCCAGTCACGAAGTCCGTAGATATCCCGTCCTACTTCCACTCCGGGACCTCCAAGGGATGTACCAAGCCTGTTGGTACCTGGTGCTCTGCCTTCACCTTCTGGCAGGTGAGGCACCGTGAAACGAACTATGCCACAACCTTCTTCATGCCCGGCCACTAGTGCTGTCGTCTGAGGTCCTGGTACATCTTCGCCACTCCAGGATGTACCGCCAAATGAGAAGTGTGAAACTCTCTCAGCACCTCCTCTCGTAATGTGACTGGCACCAAGGTACGTCCTTTGAAAAGGACGTCGTGCTCTGCTTCAAGGGAGAAACCATCAGGTGCCTGTCCCGAGGATATCTGTGCACGCCGCGTCTCACAGTCAGCATCCTCATGTTGTGCCTCTCTAACCCACTGCAGTAGTAGAGGGGTGACTGTGAGAGACTGAAGGAAGGCTGCTCCATCTCTATCCACGAAGGATATCTGCAAGGCGGCTAGCTGCTCTATCGCCTCCTCAAGCAGCTGAATGCCCGTCCTCCAGCTGAGGGCATCAGCTACTACGTTACCCTTCCCAGGAGTATAGACTATCTCAAAGTCATAGTCCTGGAGGAACGCGAGCCATCGCCGCTGTCTCAGGTTCAGGTCCTTCTGAGAGAAGATGTACCTGAGACTCTAGTGGTCAGAAAGGACTGTAAAGCGCTCGCCCATCAGATAGTGCCGCCATGTCTTTAGAGCGAAGACCACTGCTGCTAACTCCAGGTCATGGGTAGCGTAGTTCTTCTCATGCGGCCTCAACTGACGTGATCCATAGGCAATCACGGCCCGCTCCTGCATCAGGACACACCCGATTCCGGTCCCTGATGCATCGCAGTAGACTACGTATCCAACTCCCTCCTCAGGCAACCTCAAGATAGGTGCGTTGGTTAATCTCTGTCTCAGCTCCTGGAAGCTCTGCTGACATCTGTCTGACCACACGAAGGGTTTCCCCTTCTTCGTCAATGATGAGAGTGGCGCTGCAACTCTAGAGAAGTCTGGCACAAATCTCTGATAGTATCCGGCTAGACCCAAGAAACTCCGCACCTCCGTCACGCTCCTGGGTGGCTCCCAAGCTAGCACTGCCTCGATATTTGCGGGATCCACAGCAACTCCCGCCTCAGAAATGACGTGCCCCAAGAAGTGGACCTCACATAACTAGAACTGGCACTTCAAGAGCTTGCCATAAAGCTGGTGCTCTCGGAGTGTGTCTAGTACAACCCGCAAGTGGTAGGCGTGCTCCTCCTCGGTGGTCGAGTACACCAAAATGTCGTCGATTAATACCATGACAAATCGATCGAGGTATGGCTGGAAGATCCTGTTCATGAGGCTCATGAACACTGCTGGAGTGTTGGTTACGCCGAAAGGCATAACCAAGAACTCATAGTGGCCATACCGACACCGGAAGGTCGTCTTCTGCACGTCCTCGTCTCGAACTCTGAGCTGATGGTAGCCTGACCTGAGGTCTATATTCGAGAACCACTGTGCTCCCCTGAGCTAATCGAAGAGGTCATCAATCCTCAGTAGCGGATACTTGTTCCTCACTGTCACTTGGTTCAGGCGACGATAGTCGACACACAGTCTCAAGCTCTCGTCTGCCTTCTTGGCGAACAATATCAGCGAAGCCCAGGGTGAAACACTGGGTCGGATGAACCCCTTGCCCTGCAAGTCCTCCAACTGTACCCGCAGCTCTCGAAGTTCAGCGGGCTCCATCCGATATGCTGGAGTGGATATCGGGACTGTCCCAGGGTATAGATCAATATAAAAGTCTACCTCTCTGCGAGGAGGTAGCCCTAGAACGTCTTTGGGGAAGACGTCCGCATACTGATCCACCACTGCAGGAAAACTAGGACTCCGCACGTCAACTGTTCCAAGGATGAGGCTAGCCAACTGATGAGTGATGGGCTGTCCTCTCCTCTGCGTGAGTCCATCCTGTGCTGCAAAGGCTCCCTTATCGCCGGTGAAGGTGAACCTGCTCCCGTCGGTGCGCACAAATCGCACCTTGCGCCTAAAACAGTCAATCTGAGCATGGACTGTAGATAACCAATCCATGCCCAAGATGACGTCGTTTGGCCTCGAAGCCGCTACAAGAAGATCCCAGCCAAAGCTCTCGCCTCCTAGAGTAAGCTCACACTGCCGGCACCATTGCGTAATCGTCGAGTCTGCTCCCGTAGGAGTCTCTAGCCGTAAGGATCGAGCCAACAGCTCTGTCAGAATCTCCGAGCTCCGAACAAGGGCAGTGGCTATGAAAGAGTGACTCGCTCCTGTGTCTATAAGAACTGCAACAAGGGTGGAATATACACAGATCGTACCTCAAATCATCTCTGGCGCGCCGTAGTCGTAGGCATCCACTGCCTAGAGTTGTGCCTGTCTCTGCCCGCCAGCTCCCTATGGTCGGGGCGGGACTCCTGGTGGTGGTGGTGGCAGAGCCTCAAAGTGTCTCCCACCACCTGCTGCTTGGCCAGATCCTCTGCCTCGTCTGCCTCCTCCCTGCGGACCGCCACGGTTGACCCTCTGCCTCTGCCTGGGTGGACCCTCCACCGTCTGCTGCTCCTCGGTACGGCGGGTTGGGCAGTCACGAGCCATGTGGCCCTGCCCGCCGCAGGAGTAGCACTGCCTGCCTCTCGGAAGACTGGCCCCGCACTGCTAAGACAGTGTCCCGAGGTCATCTTCCAGAAGGTCTGGTCTGCCTGGAACCCTGAGTCATCCGTCAGCTACTATCTGCCGAAGACTCTACTACCTGCCGCCCTGCGGTATGTCTCGCTGTGGACTCAGCTAGAAAGCTCTCAATCAGAAGGGCTCGCTCCAGTACCCCTGCCTGGGTCGGGATGCTGAGGAAGATCAGCGATGCCCTGATCTCGTGTCTCAAACCCTGCTCGAAGGTCCGGGCCCGGAAAAAGGGGTCCCGTACCATGTCGGTCGAGTAGAAAGAAAGATCGGTGAACCTCACCGCGTACTGGGCGACCGTCAAACTGCCCTGCCGCAGCTGAAGAAGCTCCTAAATGCGCACAACACGGAGGGTGGCTGGGACGAACTCTGAGCAGAAGATGCTCTCGAAGTCCGTCCAGAGAAGAGACGCCTCATCATGCACCTGTAGAATCAAGATCCACCATCGTCCTGCTGCTACGTGCAGTAGGCTCGCCGCGAGGATCACCATGAGGTCTGCTGGTGTCCTCACTAGCCTGAAAACTCGAACGACCGCCTCCAGCTAGTCCTCGGCTGCCTGGGGGTCCGTCTCCCCATGGAACCTTGGTGGTCGCTGGCACTAGAACTCGTGTAGAGCTCCGAGGCATCGTGCATCGACAGTGGTCGGTGCTGGAAGCATCGGGGGCTCGGAAGGTAAAGGTACCGCCGGTGCCTCTGCTGTAAACGGGCCCTGTACAGAGGCCTCGTCGCTCGGCGGGCTGTCGTCGTGCTCTACTCTCGGAACCCTAGCTGGCTGCTATCGTCGGGCCATCCTGAAAAGGAAACAAGTGCGCCACAGTCAGAACAGTATACCTGGTGAGCTGACACAAGTAATCACAAAGAAAACTTGAAACACACATGCAATCAATGTTTTCGTGTATTAAGTCGGAAATCAGAAGTTAGGGTCCTGGTGTATGGATACGTCAGCCGCCGCACCAACACTGGAATCCTTGGGATGATAACCACACCCAATACACTAAACACTATTTCTTCACATAGAAGAAAGATCAGAGTCTACAGTTGAATCGAACTCCTCTGATACCAATTTGTCACGACCCGTCCTCGGGGCCCGTGCCGTGACTACCCCAAGCCCACCTTCCATAGGCCAGGGGCTGGCGACTAGCACCAAGGCGGAAATCCCGGAAAAAGGGAAGGCATTTCCTTTGAAAAGTAAACAAGCACCACAGAGTAAGCAAGCGGAAAAGTAAACACTATGTAAAAACGGTAACAAGCTGTGCTGAAAGTAAAGGGGCCGGAAATACAAGCCCAACTATAAAGTACAACTGAATGGGAAAACAACAACTGAAAAGAAAATCCGCAGCGTCGAGCCGTCCTCTGGAAGTCCCACCTGAAGGGTGGGTACAGATAGCCTCCACTACTCCTCGGGTCCACCTGACCGCTCCGAGTACATCCCGCCCAGTGGTCCTACTCCAGGTACCCTCCTGCTCCGCACGCCTCCACCACGATCAGCGCTGTCCGTCATCTGCAACCAACACAACGTAGTGCGGGCATAGCCCGTGCAGGGGTGAGTATAAGATACTCAGTAGGGACCCTGAGACCCCCGAAGGTCTCCCGAAATCCACAAAGGACAATCCACAAAGGAAAGATACAATCATGAAGTAACAACCGACACTGCTTAGGTATATTCCCATACATATACCTAAGTCATCAATTCTCGTTCGGCTCCAATGTCCGAGCCCAAGGAAAACCCGGTCCACACAGGAAAGCAAAAACGTATACCCACAGAGGATAGCACAACACAATCCACAAAGGAGAGTAAACAGTAATCCACATAGGATAACTCAACACAATCCACAAAGGAGAGTAAATAGTAAATCCACATAGGACAGCTCAACACAATCCACAAAGGAGAGTAACTCAAGATTCAGATCACACAGGTATACTTTTTCGGATGACGATAAAGATGATCACTGATCAATCTAAGTCATCAGACCCACAAAGGATCGATAGGTACTAACCCCCGCAATGACCCACACAGGATCGGGCCCACACAGGACCTGTAGGCGCTGGCTCACACAGAACCACTGAGCGCTGACCCATACAGGATCAGACCCACACAAGATCGAGCCCACACAGGACCTGTAGCACTGATCCACGTAGGATCGTTGAGTGCTGTAGTCGTCGCAGTCCACTGAGGATCTCTGCACAGTGGTCGCCACAGTCCACTGAGGATCTCTGCACAGTCTTCGCCACAGTCCACTGAGGATCTCTGCACAGTCGTCGCCGCAGTCCACTGAGGATCTCTGCACGGTCGTCGCTGTCGAAGTAGCAGTCACAACCAGCTCTAGGGTTCCCGTACACAGCAGGCTCATTCGGGAGGGTCCGCTCCACGAGCCGAGAGGCCGATACATCAACTGACACAAAGTCCGAAGATGATGTATCCAAAAGTTTCATATCGTCAATAGTAACTCAACGTCGCAGAGGGCGCGTCAATCGGACGCCCGGTCTGAGAGTTATTGGCTTTTTCGTCCCAAGGGCCCGGTTGGTTTTTAAGGCAAAACCAACCCGACCATACTCCACCTACATCCAAAACTCAGGAGGAATGAGCCAAAAGATCCGTCTCACATAGAGGAATTCAACAAAGATGACGACACGTCAATCGGACGTCCGTAGCTCAAGATATGAGTGTTTCCGCTCCGAAGGCCCGGTTGGTTTCGTGTACGAACCAACCTGGCCAAACTCAAAGTATTCCGAAACCCTGAGTGCGATATACCTAAAAGACCGTCTCGATCCAAGGATCATGTTGCCGCTGACGACGCATCGTTTGGAGGCCCGTATCTCATGTTATAGGCATTTGACCGAAACGGTCCGAAGACGGGGTGTCCGGGCCCGGGCCGACCCGACCCGACCCCCCCTGGGTCAGTCGAACCGGGTCGACCAGACCCGGTCCGACCCGGCCGGACCCTGTCCGGCCCGGCCGGTCGGACCGGCCTGGCTCGTCCAGCCCGGCCCGGCTCGGCCGAGCGGCCGAGCGACGCGGGGGGGAGCCGCCGCCCCCGAGTGACACCCCCGCGGCACCCGTGGGGTGTCGCCCTGGATGACCCGAGCGATGCGGGGGGGAGTCGCCGCCCCCGCGTGACAACCCCGTGGAACCCGCGGGGGGTCACCCTGGACAGCCGGACGCGGCTTCAGCCACGTCCCACGCACGCCGGACCCGCGCGGCCGCGGGTCAGCGTGCGCCACCGCCTCCGGCCGAAGCCGCGTCGGTTCTTCCGGCGGCGTGCTGGGGCGCCGCCGCCTCCGGCCGCCGGTGCTGCCGCCGGCTTCCGCGGGCCACCGGAGTCGCTCTGGTGGTCCGATTCTGTTCCCGTCTGCTCCGCTACTCCTCCCGGGACTCATTCTTCACTGCGGAACCATCAAACTTCCGTTGCGGCATGTTCCGCCGTCGCCCGTCAAATCCACACAACAACGAAGAACGGTGGAAGGTTTTCGGGCCATGTTCGTTTGGCCCGCACCCTCCGCGTTAGAGATAAACAACGGGAGAAATATATTCAACACATGAATCAACAATTTTAATGGATTAAAATTGTTCTTATTGTCCGGTTCTTCACTTTTAAAAGAAACGATCACTGGAAAAAGGAATTATTCACAACAACCCCTACCTCGTAGTTGTCGTCGTACACACGTTCTTTGCGGATTTGTTCATCGTAGAAGGAGGGGATCGTCGCGTCATCGCAGAAGGGCGTCACGTCATCGCGGAATCCGACGTTGAGTCGGCGAACTCAACGGACCAAGAAACAACAGATTTAATTTAATGATATAAAATTAAATCTGTGTTTTGTTAAAAAAAACACAAGGGAGATTTAAGAGAATCCCGAAGTCTCTTACCTCAAACAGCTAATCGGAGATTTCATTTCGGAGGAAGAGACATCACAGAAGAACGTTGCAGGAAGGGAACGTCGGCGTCGTAGAACACGGCATCGCGTCATCGACTCCCGTGGGTTCGGCGTTCTTCGTCGGAGGCCGGAGTTCTTCGCGTTCTTCATGTTCTTCGCGTTCTTCGCGAAGGAGGATGAAGGCTCAAGAACTCTGACAAAACCTCTCAACGAGTAATCCTCCAAAAAGACTTGTTGGTTTTATTTTATTGTTACACCAACAAACGAAAAAGGTAAGTAACGAACCATCAATTCGATGAATTAATTCAACGAAAGAAACCGCCTATTTAATTCATGAAATAAACCTCCCAATTAAATTGTGTGTTAAGGATTTAAGAAAACGCATCCGTTGACTTATATAATGACGGGTTTTCATGGGTGCGTTACTTAGCGGAACGAAACGGCGGGGCTCGTGCGGGCCCCACCTCGCAAATATCCTACCAAGAGGGTAGGATATTTTTGGATAGTACCCTATCCGTTTTGACTCCATTTAAGTGGTTTTCAAGTGGCTTCAAGTGGATTAAGTGAAATAAAATAATGTTTGTCGAACAAATTATTTTATTTCTAAACTTTAAGCCCAAAAATTAAAAACCACACCCGAGCAAACGCAACTCCAGAAGAGGCATTTCTAAGAAAATACCGGCGCTGCGATTTCATCGGTGCCCTCAGAATTTGATTCCGGGCACCGGTTCAAAAGATAGAAAAACCCACTCGTCCGTTCACTGAACGTACCCGAGCCAAACTTCGGAAAATTATTCCGGGCACACCGGGCCTTGGAATCAGGTGCCGTCAGAAACTGTGTTCTTGTAAAATTACAAAGAAAACTAAGAAAAAAATTTCCTTGAAATTTATGGGTATTTACAATAGTTTATCTTTATTTTATTTCTAACATCTAATTGATATATTGGTTTTCTAATGATTTATGTAGTAGTTTTAATCAATATTTAAATTTAATTTTTTTAACATAAATATAACAAACACCATTGGTTTTCTATTATTTTTGGAAAACTACTTCCACTGTATAGACCAATAATTTGAATTGTTCCAAACAGATATTGAAAGTATTGATTATTAATGAAATTTTCAATATTTTTTATAATAAAATTGACTACTCAAATTTAGATAATAATTTTTTTATTCTAAATAATTCTGTAAATTTTTATATAAGTGCTTCAAAATCATTCTGAAACTACTATTGTTAAACTATGTTTTTAATAATTAAGTTCAATAATGTTATCATAGATATATTTAAGGATTAGAATGTGTGAAATATGATTCTATTGGGTATGTTCACTACAAGTGATTAAAAATAAACGAAATAATACAACTCAAAATCCTTTATCTCTATACAATCTAATAAAAATTTATAAAATTAACTACATAAGTTTGAGTGATCTATGACCAATTCTAATAAAAAATTCAAAATTATCCAATGTGGATATAAAAATACCCACTTAATTATCACTGAATCCATTATGCCAATAGAATCGTTAAAATTACTTTTCACCATTGGTATAAATTTTCCAATAAAAAATAAGAAATCAATTTTTCCATAACTATTTTCACCATACATATCTCTTATTACATGGATTTTAAAAATAAAAAATAAAATAATAATTTTTTTTATAATTGATTCTGATTATTATCATGTTATTTTTATTAGTCAAATTTTGGAACAATTTTTTAATTTCATAACTAATAACAATTTGGATACAAAAATTAGACTTAAGATGATTACCCTAAGTTGGAATAACATCAAAAAAAATATATTGTTAAGATAAATACGTTAACTTCATGGGATCATATGATACATTCCATAACATAAAAAATTTATTTACTAATAGAATTTTACCCATCATCATTTGAGAATACATTTTCATGTGATGATTATTTTTAGTTATCAACTATATTTTTCAATTTTTATTTTCAAACACTCAAAGAATAATATGTTCATCTAAATGTATTTCATTAAAATTAGTAGATTTTTTTGTTTTTGTTTTTATAGTATCGATTGGATGATTGAAATATTCCATGTGTTAGAAGTTTAGATTTTTCATTTGGTTATCTTATATAATATATGAATTTGTGTTACTGTTTCATTTTTCCATAGAATATGCAGAATATTTTATTTTATAATTATATGAAACTATTTTAGATTTTCAAGCAAGATATAAACATGGAAAATGTGATGAAATTGTGTTTTTTATGAAAATAGATGTATTTTTTATTAAACACTTTTGACATTTTTTCCAATATGATGTAGTTTTAGTGTTAGTGGCCAATAGAAATATAAATTGTATCTTGGGGGAATTGTACTGCTTTCTAGTTACAACACATTTTAAACACATGAATAAAGCTCATGGATTAAGAATATTTTTTTAAATAGCAAATGTAATTGAAACTTTATCTTGTAATCATTAAATTAATGTTTTATATGTTATGATAATATTTCTTAAAATATGTATATGGTAATTCACTCCCAAGTGAATTTCTAAAATTTATCATACGTTTTATTTTCAATAAACCTAGTAATTTTTTATCTGTTATTGTAGTATTTTAATTCATACATTTGTATTAGATATTATTGAAACCATAATATTATTATTCATTTTAAACATTATTACATGTTACTTATAATAATATTTTATTAAAAATGATATTGTCATGATTGAGATCATAGAGAACATAGTGGGAATCATAGTGAATTGATTTAATGCCTTGTAGGAAATAGAAAATTTGTTGTTTTGTATCCCATAAATGGTGAATTTTAAAATTTGGAAACTAATTAAGCTAAAAACCATTTTGATTTATATCTAGATCCTTAATATATGTTTTAAACCTGATAGTCTTTCGATAAAAATAATAATAATGATATTGACATGGGTAAAAGTCACGGTGACTGGTGAGTCGCGGAGAAATCTAACCAAATTCTTGATGATGGTCCATAGTAATTCTATTGGCTAAGAAGTGTAGGACATTTAAAACACCACATTTTTATGGGTCAGTATATGAGACACCTTGGAAGTAGTTTTTTTGGAAAGTGATGAATGAATCTTTATGGCCTTGTACAATAATTTCATTATCCCTTTTTTTTCTTCTTGATTTTTGGGTTTTCTTTCTCAATCCTTCATCTTTATGTTTGTTTTTTCATATAATATGATTAATTTCATCCAATATCTCTGTGGCTTTTTGATCAAATATAAATTGATCCATATTTTCTTCTAAAATAATGTAGAACTATCTTAAAAACATGTAGGTTTTCTCTAATTTTATAAAGGTATTGTGGACATGTTATACGAAATAATTATATTTATATTTAAATATATATTATTAGAGGGTTTGAAGGTGGTGACCTTTAATGATAACTATAGAAATATGATGCATTCAATGATATAATGAAATGGTAATTTAAATCTATTATTCAGTCTACAATAACTTATTGTTACTAAATGTGTATTGAATATAACAATTCATAATAATGTTTCAAGCCACATTAATTGTCTAGGGGATTGATGCCAATCATGGATTCTATAGTGAAACCTGAATATCAATTGATACTAACTATGAAGTGTGGCATAAAGGGGTCGATGATACCAATAATAAAAGAAAGACATGGTAAAAACATGCATAAATTTATCAAAATATAATAATGAATCATATATATTAATTTTTATTATATAAATATAAATTATTAATATTTATAATAAATTATTTTTAAAATTCAGGAATATAAATATAAATATTAATGTAGCATGGATATGTTCACTCTTGCCGGGTACTGATATGGATGATATCGTGCTTGAGTTGTGTAATCCTAGCCAAGGAATGTATTCACGAAACATATTACAAGTGATAGGATTATTATAATTATTGGTGGGGGCTTGATCACTAAAGGCTTGTCCTTTATGGTCTGGACTGTGATGCAATGTTATCTCCATTAGAAGTGGGTGATATGATGAAATGAAGAAGGGGGTTGATGTACTTCCCGTTGGACGATGCTTGCTGAAACTATACTGAAATAGTTGATTAGATGATTGGATCAATCATGAAATATATATTTTAACTATAAGGTAAATAGAAAATCCAATCTATAAAAAGGAGCATTCACATATATTTCTACTAATTAGTCATTTTCCAAGATATAGATAACTACTAAAATATTAAAATGTTCAGTAGTTAAATCTAATAAGAGTAATTAGAATTTATAATACAATTTTATGTTGGAATGGAATAATTATATACCTATTCATATTATAATTTTTTATAAATAAAATGAATAGTTTTATCTATAAAATCAATGAAATATATTCCCTCACATTCTTTTTATACGGGATTCTGAGTTCTCTACTTATATATTGCACATGACCTGAATTTTAATTAGATTGACCAGATGACCTATATGTGAATTCTAGAAACTAGAATCTCTTTTATTGTTATAATTCACTTAAATATTGAATCTAGAATCAGTTATTGTGTTCTCTTCATCATCACAGATACAAAATGTGAATAATATAGTGATGTATTAGAGTGGGTATTCATATTTCTCTTCTAATTGATGATATCATCACTGTTTATGTACTAAATAGTGTTGTAAAAAACCATTTCCTATAATCATGCCTTATCCTTGATTCTTAGGCTCATTTTAGGCAAGTTAGTTTCTCGGTATATAGGTATTAATCATATTATTTGATGTCCATAAACACGTTTGAATGAGGATGGAGATGTATTGTAACATGACAAATCTACACGTTATTTTATTCCTCCTCAACCCCAAAAATTTTGTTTTTTTTGTTCATGTCATTAATTATTTGATGGAGGTGTATTAGGATCTTAGATTAATAATTTATTTTTTATTTACATATTATTCAACAATCATTTAAAAATCAATTACTAGTTATTTGAGGAAATAATTATATATAACACTAGTGAACATATTTTTATTTATCCTTTGATCAATTTGATTGATGGGTTTTTCAAGTTTCTTATTTTTGGTGTAATTGTGATTTATTAAAAGGTGTGTATTTAAGGTATTTTTTAGGTATCTATACTCATTATCTCAATTACCTTTATGTTTTTTCCTAATGAGTCATTTAATATATATTTTCTATACCGAACATTCAATGATTTTTTTTGCAAATAAAATAATAAATGATCTTAGAGTTGTTGTTTGGATTCAACACATGGACAAATGTTTTGATCTTGTCAATTGTACAAAAATTAAAAAGAAATATATTATATTCCATGATAATAAAATTAGAAACAATGTCTTGAATTTTCATGAGTTCTTCAAATAGATTTATTATCTAAAAATTAAATTAATAATATCCTTGATTAATATTTATAATATATCACCAGGCCATATGATTTTGCTTCTTTCTAACATTGAGAGCATTTTTAATTTTTTTATTAAAATAATTATCCATAATAAAGTTGTTTCATTACATAAATCATCATATATACTTATTTCCTATAAAATAGTAACATATTATATTGATATTCTATATAATAATTAAACATGGTTGAATCGATTATTAAATTTTTAAAGTTAATGTTTATAATTTATTCATCAAAAATTTTAATCATTGTGATATTATTTGTGTCATTTTGTTATTTGGAATGAACCAATCCCATTAAAATGCACAAGAATGGGGACCAAATTATATTTACAGGGATGATCATTCCACAAACCAATATTTAAAATTATGGATGAGTAGATTCATTCTTCCATTGTGATTTCAATTGGTGATCGTTCCCATTATAGCCACATACTGGCCAAGTTTGTGAATTGAATGTGTTGGATTTATCACTTATATGAACCATGATAATGATATTGGATGTGATAGAGAAACATACTGCAAATTATGTTTGATAGGATTTCATATAACATTTTTTTGAGTCTGAACATGATTCTTACATAGTTATTAGATCTTTATGTATTTTCTTTAAATTTGTACATGTTTTTAGATTATGTTTGAATATATTTTTTCTAATAAACCCTAAGTTGGTTTTTAATGTCATATAATTTTATTATATTAATATAAAAATATAACTAATCTATTTTATATGATTAGAATAATAATTATGTTATTAATTTTTTGAAGAAAATATTTCAATACACTTTCATAATATTTATTTTAAAATATAATTTAAAAAAACATATATAATTTTTTGATATTGATTATTAAAAATGGAAAGATAAATGTTTTGAAATTATCAACATATATATATGTAGTATCAAAATGTTGATATATATTTTAACCAACATACATATTATCAGCTGGTTTTACAATAATTCTAATATACATGTTTTATCTATCAAAATAACATTATGTGAAATAGTTTTTATGAATTGTTTAGTGTTATGAAAACATTTTTCTTTAAAATGCATTACAACTTGAAAATGAACATTTACCAAAAGATATATCCCCATTGAAAAAATTCAATAATTGTTTTGTGTGACCACCATGTACTCTAGTTTGAGGAACTCTTTTTTCCTTGTCTCTGTACATTCATGATTCCAAAATGTTGGTTGTACCCATTATCTTCCCCCATCTCTCTATTAATATACAGTGAATCCTTTTTAATAAATTGTATGGGCCCACATCTTTGATCATAGGCATATTGAAAATGTTATAATAAAATTTAATTACTATTAAATAACTACTAGTAATTATTAGTTAATTGATGAAAATAAATAAATTATTGATTATTAGTAATTATCAATAAATAGTTATTTATTAATTATTAATAAATTTTTAATCATTTTTATTAGTTAATTAATAACATTTATTAATTATTATTATTATTAATATAAATTTTGTAATTATTAATCATTATATTGTAATGAGTGGTTATTATAAATTAGTTATTGATTTTAATAGATTATTTATTACTAATAATTAAAAAATAATTAATAATTATTTTTAATTAGTTAATAATTTTAAATGAAAAATTAATTTTTCATTTTAACTTATTTATTACTTATTAAATAATTATTAATTAGTAATTATTATTAATTAATTGTTGATTATTTATTTTCCTTTATAAATTACTAAATATTAATGATAATTTAATAATTACTTAATATTAATAATAATTAACTAATTACAAAATATTATCATGCTAATAATTATTAATTTATTACTAATAATTTCATATTACGTTCATATATATAATTAAAAATAAAATATCAATGAAATTCCAATAATTTGTTTTAATATATATACTTATATATATAAACATGACAAAACAAAGTGAATATATAAAAAATTAAATATTAAAATATAAATTATAAAAAAATCATGTTTGGTTTTTTATTTTTTAATCATATGAGAAGGTGTAACTACATCAAACTCAATGTGCTAAATATTCATGGAAAAGTAATTAAAGGCCCTATAGGTTTTGTGACGTAATTTTATGAAAATTATAAACATTTACCCATTATTAAAAAAATTTAAATACCTATACAAACCACATATCAAAGGTATTCAGATATATAAAAATACTTTTAGATAATTTGAAAAATATGGGTTGTGATCAGAAGATGGGTTTAATGGAACACATGTGTGTTTAACTATATATATGAAAAAATAGCAAATATAAGAGATATTTAAAAACATGTCACAAGAATATAGTTTTTGGGAAACCAATTCCCAATGTACCGATGGAATTAGGGACCATTCGGGTATAAGGGTGGGCACTGTTTGAAACAACTCACTCATGAAAAATGTTATAAAGAATGTGATCTTAGGGAAAACACTTTCCATTTTATTATTTTTAAAATTTTTTTATTATGATTTGTTTATATATATAATATAATATAACACATTTTCGAAAGATAATAACAATAATAATAAAAATGTATATATCCAAAATTATATAAAATAATAATGATAAAATTATTAATAATTATTAAAATTTTGAAAATAATTCTAATAATAATATTATTATTAAATATAAAAAACAATATGTTATTTACTAATATAGTTAATATTTTATTTTTTAGTTAAATAAATTAAAACCATAATAAAATTAAATATTATTTTTATTAAATATTAACTTCAGGAATATAATCAGTTCAAATTAGTGAATATTAATAATTACTAAAATTATTAAATATATTATTTTTTATGTTATTAAACACTCAAAATGTCTAAGATTAGGTTTTCAAGCCAACAAAAACCCAAAATATTTATTAATAAAATAGTAAAATACTAATGAAATAGTGTGAGGCACAATAATGATAGAAACACCCATTGATAAGGAAAAACAAGAGGTCAACTCCTACCACTCCCTCTGGATCCCAAATTCCTAGGTACAAACCATTGATATTTGGGTGTCAATCTCTCTTCCATGACTTTATGTAGGATTCAAAATTAGGTGTAGAATATTAATTTCATGAGGGGGTGAGTTATAGGTTTAAAATAGTTAGTTTTTATCCCTTAAAAGTAATTAGTTTAATAGTATTTTAACTAATTGTATTCAAAACCAATATTATATTATAAAAGTTATTTTGGAAAGGGCCCTGGGTATGATTTGTGTCATTGTCATAGTAACTACGATGATATTCCACAGGTCTCTATTTATCGTAATCACAAATGTCTGGTAATGAATCACTTTCACAATGGATACGATTATCAAGGTAAATACAATAATGTGTATCAACTATATAGCATATAGAATCTTATTGCACATGTTTTAAAATTTAATAATCATGAAATAATTATAATCACACATTTGATCATAATCATAGTAATTACAATGTAAAGAGTATGAAATAGAAAATGAACAAGTGAATAATTCTCATTCTATTATTAGCATCCAAAAATAAAAAAAAAGTAATGGAATTCAAATATTTTATCCCAATGATAGGGGAATCCAAAAACCTTTGATATGTCACCCTTGATTTACAATTTCATGATATTATGTCCTACCCACACTAGGGTAAGCCCTTGATACGATCATCGAAGTCTGTATTTATATCCCTACAATCCCTCAATCAATACGGTGATTAGAACCTTTTGTCTTCATATCCTCAGAAGCCATCAACTAAACTCAGTAACAACTAGCATTTCAAGAACAAAAAAAATAATTTAAAGATACCATGTGTGTTGAAAAATATGTTCATTACTATATCACTTCAAAGATTCTCTCATAAAAAATGTTGGACAGTATTTTAGTACATTCAAAAACAGCCAACTATTTCAGCTCGTACAAATGACATGGTATTTATAATCATCATCCAAACAATCATATATTCCCCTAATAGTCGGAGTTATTCCTAAATTCTTAGAAGGACTTGAATAGGTGGAACCCCAATAGTCATATTTTTATTGAAACAACTACATCATTTTACTACTTATCAAAACAAAATATGTGACACCATTTTAATTTAATATTTTTAATTTTATAAAACATTACTTTATGGATGCTATATAGTCAATAAATAATAATATGGCCTATCTGATAAAATGATAGTGATAATATTAAATTAGTATGGCTGTATTCATTTAAAATAATGAGTATGAAAATAATATGTCATATTCGATAAAATACAAGAGTGAACAGAAAATCGGTATGATTGTTTTCATTTGAAACAATGAGTAAGAAAATCGAGAAAATATGGTTTTATTGGTGAGTATGATGAAATTCATAATAGTGTGATCGATAAAAATCATATTCAGATTAAATATGATGAGTAAGATGATCAATGTTTCTAGGATCATATTCATAGTGATATGAATGGAATATTTTTATAAAACAAATGGGTACAATTATTAATGTATCCATATACAAAATCATTGTCAAAACTAAAACAAAAATACTTACAGAAAATATATATATTCATTTAGAAAAGATTTTCTGATTTCCAAAAAAAGAGGGAATAGAAGAGTCAAAAGAGAACTTTGGAATTAACAATATCCCGATTTTTGGAAAGCACAAACCACATGTTAAAACATAGTGGGAAAAGAAAAGGTAAATCATTTTCATATTCAAATGACTTATACTTATCTACCATTGATTTTTAAAAAATCTTCTGAATAGGATTTGAATGTAACTAACCTCCCCTTATGATACTAAAATACCCAATGATATAATTCTATAGGAATACAATCCCACATACTAAGAGTATTCAATTTTTCATGAAAATCACCCATAATATATCTTATTTGATACTCCCACATTATATATTCTCACCCTAAATAAAACATTATCCCATTGAGATTTATAAAATGTTAATGGATAATATATTCTAGTACGTCTTCTGAAAAAGGGTTAGGAGAAAAAAAAGAAACACAAATAAACAAATTATATGATCATCTAAAATGTTTTAGACAACATTCATCTAGAGAAAAAACAGTAAAATAAATATATAGATGTCACAACCATGCATAAATATTTAAAAATAATAAAACAGGTGGTTTAAAAAAGTTATTTCTTGTCCTTTTCTATCTCTTTCTAATTATACTTTTCTTTATTTATTAACTGTAAAAGAACCATATTCATCTTCGTTAACTATTTCAAATATTCCGGCATCTTTTTGAGAGATTTGTTTTGAGAATAATTTATATTCCCCTGGACTATAAAAAATTGATCCTGATTCGGATTTGATTACTCTTGAGAAAAAGGATTCTCTTCCTGAGACAGAATCAGAGCTTCCCGAACCATAACTTTTTCTTCTTTAGAGCACTGACATTATTACTGATCTTTAAATTCATCTTCCGGGGATTGAAAATTTACAAATTAAATATTTATTAGTTTTAATATGGTTTCAACTCATCTATAAATCAAGACATTTTCAACCTTTATGTATGATACATGATCCATGAGATCCCTGTGTTCTCTCTTGTGATAGTCTTTTCAGGTTCTGGGTTTTCAAATTTCTTTAGTTTAGCTTTAGATTCACTAATTAAATTATTGAAATAAGCTGAGAGGTCATTTGTAAATATTTTTATATATTCAATAGTAACATCATTATTCTGGACATTGATATAAATGTTATGAAACCATTTGAGAACATTATTACAATCCTTCCAGAGTTACATAGAACATTCTTCAAAAACATTGAATTGTTCTTCGAGTGTCATAAATCTATACAAAAAAACCTTTACTGAATCTGTTCCTTCCATATGAATTTTTTAAATGATATCAATTGTTTCATCTAGATTTGGAAAATATGGAATTATCTTTTCTATCCTATTAAATGGTTATTCAATTTTTTGAACTATGTTTATTACTACTATTCGATCAGAATCAATGTCTTTATTGAAATCATGATGATAACCATTTTGGGTTTCTATTTCCATATCCTTAATAATTTGATTCTCATTCTGATTAGTACCTTCTTTATATTATTTATTTGATACTTGAATAACTTTCATTAATTTTTTTTTCTGACCATCTTTCAACGTGGATGGAATTCTTAGGGACATAAATTTACATGGGGTCACTTCTGAGGACTGGACAAGAATTTTATTGGCAGAAGATTTTTTTCATTCAATTTATCCATTTTATTTTGAATTCCATTTCTCTTCCTCAATACTAACCTCTTCACATTATTGTTCTTATTCAATGTATTCATATGTGAGATACATTTGAGAATTATAATCTTTTTTTGGGGTTGATTCCTCTTTACCTTTTTATTTTTTATTATATTTATCCCAAACATAGGTTATTACTAACTTCTTAGAGAATGAATCCCATTGTCTATATAAACATTGTGGTTCTATATGGAAATTAATATACTACCAATATGAATATGCTTGTCTTTTCTATTTTTCTCTTTATTTCCCTTTTCTTGATCTTTAGTTGTTTCTTCAGTGCGATACTTTTTAGTAAGGGACTCTACTAGATTGAGACCAAATAATGGAACTCCATATTTCATACTATCATGATAATTATTTATATGTTATAAATCACATCACAATAAAAACTTTTATTATTTGGTTTTTACTGATATCAATCTTTTTTTCTTTTTTTTTGCTATGCAAACTGGAACATGAGTTTCTCTACCTTTTTCTTCTATCATTTCTACTTCATCAAACATAACAATCTTTTTATAATATGAGACAAAAAAAATTTTCCTCATTCTAATTGCACCATTAGTAATCCAAAAAATTACCATATTTTTCAGTACTGAAGCAAGCGTGATGTTAAAAAACTATAGAATTTCAAAAACCAGCTATCTTAGAATAGTTTGGAACATTAACAATTATGACTTAGTAACTCCAATTTTCAGATTATTGATAGTTATGAATATGTTACCCATAAGTTTGATCAGCCTTGTATTAACAAGATAATAAAGACTAAATACTTCTAAGACATTAGGGGTTTTTATCACAACTTCTCGGTATTAGTACCCATACATCTAGTGTTTAATTAATATATTATCTTCTAAGAAATGATTTACCTATCTTTTGTCTTCATAAAACTCAAAAAATGTTTTCTCAACCCTTTATCTGTTAAAATATCCCAAATTATATTGCAGTTTGTGAGTTGGAATGAATGACTCGCCCTCAAATGGATGTTTTAGTAAACGTGATGCCTTGTGGGCTGATAGACTAAATTTACTAACATATGTTTGAAAGGAAACATTCAAATTATCTTCATCAACTTCAATAATTTTATATAATCAAACTACCTCATCTAAAATGATAATAATTTTAACATTCAGTTTCTCCAAACATAACATTCCCAATTCATGGAATTGAAAAATTCTTTTCAGAGTAGAATCACACTTCTCATAGAATTCTTTATTAAGAAGACTTTCTAGAAAGAACATCATATTTTCAAAATATTTTAGTTCTATTTGGTAAATTGAGGCTTCTAAGGACTCAGCCATGAATACATAGGATAAACATTGAGTATAAAAATATTGGCCTCCAGAAGTTGAAGAAGTGTAGTGCTTTGCCACAATCTCTTATAAATATTGATGTGGGATAGAGGGGTCCCCATTTCTAAGTGTTGACAGGTGAGTGTTGTCATTCCAATTACTAGATTAGATCAAAGAGATATGGTGGTTGATATTTTTTTTAACTCTTCCTGTTTTTCTAAAATCGTATTCACAAACAAACTGATCAAGTTAAAAAAAATAATAACAGATATTAAATAATTAAAAAAAGTGATAATTTAATGGAATTGAATCTTTTCGGATCATGTGATAGATTTTTTTGTTTCGCTATATAGTTTATTTTAAAAAATTGAGTTTTATGAAGACATGATATCGATAAAAACATAATATCAATGAAAAATTTGATATTCACAAAAAATTTATCATCGATAAAAAATTTTACATCGATAAAAATTTGATTTCAATATAAAATATGTGATTGATTAAAATTGAGGTATCTAAAAAAATGTGATATCAATTAAAAAATGCGAGTTTAATAGAAAATGTGATATAAAAATTGTCCATATGTACCCCCCCTTAAATAACGAGTATGTTAATGTAAGGAGATGATTGAAACATGATGTATATATGAATGACTATATTATAGTGATCATTCAAAAATTTTGTTTAATGTAATCAAATCTATCAGCAGGTAATGGTTTTGTAAATATATCAATATGTTTTTCTTGTGTTCCAATGAATTTTATAATGTTGTCTTATTTATCTCTGATATCTATGAATGTGATCCCTAATATCTATATGATTTTCCTAGGAGAGATGTGCATGGTATTTTCTTAGGGAAATGGACATACTATTATCATATAGTATCTCTATTTTGGTAAAACTCATGTCACGATCTGTAAGTGTGTGGTTTATCCACAACACTTGATCACAACAACTTTCAGCTATCACATATTCGACATCAACAGTGGAAAGAGTTTTCATTTGTTGTTTCTTACATGAACAAAAAAGTAATGAATCTCTTAATAAATGAAAATTTTCAGATGCATTATTATTATCTATTCTAAAACCACCAAATTCAGCATCCGAAAACATTTTAAAACGAAATCATTTCTAGAGTACTATAATATTCCCAAATCCATAGTTCCTTTTATATAGTGAAAAATTATTTCCACTACTTTTAAATTGGATCCTTTGAATTTTATTAATATCTTTCAGAAAAGCAAACTGATAAAATTAAGTTTCTCCGACCAGCTGTTAAGTATAGAAAAATTCATATCATACCTATAAATATTGTTTTATCAAATGGTTTTCTATTTTTATCAATATCATTGGTATTAGAGGTACCTATTGGAGTACTAATACTCTTAGTGGTATCATATCCATACTTTTTGAGTAAATATTTTATATATTTATGTTGAGATATATAGGACCGGTCATGTTTTTGAGAAATTTGGAAACCATGAAAGAATGAAAACTCATCCATCATTGTTATTTAAAACAGGTATTTCATAGGATTCGTAAATGAATCAGATATGGATTTCTATGTTTATATGAATATGATTTCATCGACATAAATTTGAACAACAAAAATATTTTTGTTTTCATTTTAATAAAAAGGATTGGATGAAAATTTCCCTTAACATAATTGGTTTGTAAAAAAATTCTATATGTCTAGCTTACTAGGCTCTAGGGGACTGTTTATGTCCATATAAATATTTTGGATGTTTTTATAGGTAATCAGGATGTTTTGTATATCAAAACTAGAGGATTTATATAGATAACATTCTCCTTCACATATCTGTTAAGGAAAGTGAAATTAACATCCATTTGAAATAGTAGGACATTAAAGAATCCTGTAAAGGATAATAGAATATGAATACATTCATATCATTCTACCAAATCCTAGGTTTCTTCATTATCTAATTTTTTCATTTTGATCATATATTTTATCAACTAATATTTCATTATTTCTAAAAATGATTCCATTTTCATCACATTTATTTCTAAAGACCCACATTACTCCAATAACAGAGGATTCGTTATGTCTTTCAAACATGGTCCATACTTTGTTCTTTTCTAATACATTTAGTTCGTCTTGCAGAGTTTTAATCCAATCTTAATCACATAGATCCTCATCCAGACATTATGGATTGAATTGGGAGATAAATGATAGGTTCTATACAAAATTTCTTATCTATAATCTATTTCATACAGGTTTATTAACATAAATAATCATACTATCATTTGGATCATTCCATAGAAAAAACTAAATTTGCTTTTGTAAAACCTTTTCATCAATATAGGGTAGAAATTATTCTAGAGTGAATAATTCATAAATAGTTTCTATAGAATTATCCAGGTTAGAAGATTATTTTATCAATTGTTGATAATTAGTTTTTGAAAACGCATCCAATGATGTAGGTTGGTATTGTTAAAAGACAAACGGATCAGTTTCATCAAATTTAACATGTACTATTTATTAAATAAAAAAAAATTCATTGACAAATTTATAATCCATAGAGGTAGTGGAATATCTTGATAAAATACCTTCATCAGATCTGTGAGAGAATTTATGTATGTTATCTTGGGTTTTCAAAATGAATACTTTGCATCTAAATAATCAAAATATGAAACTTTTGGTTTTTTCTCATGTCCACAATTCATATGGTATTTTATTACGAAATGAACTCATTAAAAATCTATTTTTCGTATAACAAGAAGCATATATAGTTTCATCGTAAGAGTGTATAGAAATTGAGTTTTTACTCAACCTGGTTCTTGTAATCTCTAGAATAATTCGATTTATTCATTCCACGCCAACATTTCAAATAGGAGTTCTAGGAACATAGTGGTTATGAGTAATTCCTTTCATACTAAAAAATGTTTCAAAATCCATATTTTCAAATTCTCCCCCATGATCACTACGAATCATTATCAAAGGAATATTTTTCTTATTTTTAAATTTCCATGAAAATGATTAGAAATAAGAAAAAGGAATCCGATTTATTTTCTGTAAAATAGACCAATGTTAATTTTATGTAATAATATACTAAAAAATACATATTATTTACCTCTAATACATCTATTTTGTGTGGGACTGAAGAAGTCTATCTTCACTAAATATAATGCATCAGAAGTTGAGAATTCACTAATGGATTAAAAGCTTGACTTTTGTTACATTCAATATTTACAAGGTTCACATAATTTTGGAGAATCAAATCTATGATTCGATAGATCCTAAAAAAGTCCTTTATTAGATATTTTACCTATGTTTCTTAGGTTACAGTGTCATAATATTATATTTCATAACCATTATTAGTATTACATTGCACTTGGGAAAAGTAAGTCTTAGATATTATGGTTTTGTAAGTTGATTATATAAACATTTTCATGCTGATATGGAGAAATAATGAAATCATCCTTGGAATTATGACCTATGAATTAATCATTATTATAATTCAAAAGGTAATCATCATTAGATAATAGAAATATTTTTATAAGGTTGCGATTAATACCATAATAAAATAGAACATATAAATTCAAGGCTTTTCCATGAAGAACATTGATACCAATGCCAAAAATCTCTCATTGTGCATTATATCTGAATTTGAATCTAACATATTTCATATTAATATAATTTTAAAAGTGGTTTTTGAAACCAGTCATGTTTCGGGAGAATCCATTATCCATATACCATGTATTGTTGTTAGAATATTCATCTCTTTCCTTAAAATAAATCGGTTTGGTTTTTAAAATCCTAACATGATTTGATATAGAATTTCTAGAAAGTAAAATCTTATGAATCCATAAATATTTATAGAAATATGCATTATTTAATCCCAAGGATTGTTCTTTATTTAGAGAAAGAAAATTTATCCAATCTCCACCACTTTTACACATAGCGGAGAATGGGAAACATTTTGAAACAAAATGGTTGTGGCAAAAAACTGGATTGGATGAGAGTAACCACTCCCTAAACTATTCCATATAGGATGAAGATGAGAATATGCATTATCAAATAATTCATTTCATGAATTAAAATTGTAACAACTGGGTCTCGGTTGCATAACAACCACCCCTCTTTAACATGGTCCTCAGGTCTTGTCCCGCCAGGTACCACCAGTTGAACCCGCAGAAATGTGGTCCCCACCCAGGGGCCCACCCACATGCCTGATTGGGACATCCGATTAATGATTGTCCCCATAGGCAAACACATGTCCATTCCAGTTTTCTTTATCCTAAGTCACACACACCTTGGGAAACATCCCAGAATGTCACCCATCTAGATCATTACTCCAAGTCATGCAAACATAACTGTGGAGTTATAATTAGGAAGGGTTCGAAAAAAGTGGGCCACCTTGTTGACATCAGTCATATCATTTAGTCATTGAACTCTATCAACAAGGTCCCCCTTCCTTTTCAGGAGCCTACCTAATTAGAATTTCAGAGTTATGTGTTCTTGGTTTGGAGTAGTGATCAGGATGGGTGACCATCTAGTGACTATGAGGACTGTCACTAATTAGATGACCCGTTTAGGAACGTGGGCGGACCACTGGGTGAAGACCATGTGTCTGCGGGGGAAACTGGGGGTACCTAGCAGGCCAGGACCAGATGAAAATGTTAAGGTGGGGACATTGTGTTCTAATCAGGATCCAGTTGTCACATTTAATGACAAAAGACACACCACCAGGTATGGTAAGGTGGAACCATAAAAGATAATAATCAATCAGTTCTTTTTCAGCAACAATCTGATCCATCCCAAATATGATGTCAATATATTTCATGTCATGTACCAAAAAAGTCTCCAAACATGTTTGATAACTGATAGATCGAAGGAAAGATAGGGATTACAGAGACCATGCACTCTCTTTATACTGAGAGATATAGTAATATCAATTGCATAAGATAAAATCTACATATAAAGATTAAGAAGACTAATAGTATGGTTTGAAATAAACTGTTGATATGAACTTATATTAAAAAAGTAGTCACTATGACAAAGCTATAGTAATAGTACCACTCAAGGTCATTAGACCAGTATCTGCTTCCTCTAGAGACTCTTCCACTGTGTGAAGAAGCTTTGTTCCAGATGCCTGTGGATGGAACACTTTTGTACGTGATGCATTTGATTTACCCAAAGTTTTTTGAAGGTGTTGATGATCTTGTGCCGCTACGTGGAGTGAGAAATATGTTGCATAACTTCTGAAAGTCCCCCAAATGTCTGTAGGAGCCACAATTCGTTTAGCCTTCTCAGGCTTGAAAAACCCAATGAGCCTAATTGATATGACTCATTTCGACATTGTGAACCTTCCTTTTTAGAGCCTACCAGATTAGAAATCTACAGTTATGTGTGTTTGTATTGGATTTGTGATCAGGATGGGTGATCTCCTGGGATATTTCCCATCATGTGTGTGAGTGAGGATAAAACGCACTCGAAATACATGTGTTGGCCTGTGGGAATAGTCATTAATAAGATGACATGTTCAGGAAGGTGGGTGGGCACCTGGGTAGGGACCACGTTTGTGCGGTGGAAACTGGTGGACCCTGGTGGGTTAAGACCTAACATCCATGAAAAGGTGGGGTGGTTGTGCTGTAATCAGGACCAAATTATCACTTTTAAAGACAAGAGACACACCACTAGGTATGGTAAGGTAGACCCATTGAAGATGACAATCTATCCGGTCTTTATTGGCAAGAATCCAATCCATCCCGAATATGACGTCAAGAGATTTCATGTCATGTACCAAAAAATCATAAAGCATGTTTGATAAATAATAGAGAGAAGGCATGAGAGGGATTATAGAGACCCTTCTCTCCCTTTATACTAAGGGGTATAGTAATATCAATTACACAAGATAAAATCTCCAAAAAAAAGATTAAGAAGATTAACAATAAGGGTTGAAATAAATGTGTGAGATGAAATTTTATTAACAGAGTCTACACTATGAAAAAGATATAGTAATATAATGTGAAAATTGGGCCCCTCCCACCAGTTTCCCTGCAAACATGTGGTCCCCACCATGAGGTCCACCCACGTGCCCAAACGGGTCATCTGACTAATGACCATTGTCATGGGCCAACACATGTCCTTTCATGTGTGCTTTATCCTCACTCACACACCCTGGGAAACTTCTTAGAATGTCAACCATCCTGATCACTACTCCAATCCAAACACGCATAACGGTGGAATTCTAATCATACAGTCTCTCAAAAAGGATGATGCACCTTGTTGACATGAGTCATATCATTTAGTCATTTAACCCTTTATCATTTGGGGGTGTTACAATCACCCCCACATTAGAGAACAACGTCATCATTGTGGGCCCTACATCTCAACCTTGATAGTGCACTGCACTTAAGGTAGGGTGCCGCCTATAATAGCAAATGTGCCAACTGGGCCCCTCCTACTAGTTGCCCCACAGACACGTGGTCCCCATCATGGGGTCCATCAACATGCCTGAACGGTTCATTTGACAAATGAAATTCCCCACAGGCCAACACATGTCCTTTACAGTGTGCTTTATCCTCATTCACACACACCCTGGGAAACATCCCACAAGGTCACCCATCCTAATCACTACCTCATGCCAAACATACATAACAGTGGAGTTCTAATCATAAGGGATCCCAAAAAGAAAGGTGCACCTTGGTGACATGAGTCATATCATTAGTTATTTAACCTTTTATCATTTGGGAGTGTTACAAAAATTTTATAAGAGTTTCTTTAAATAAAATATTCAATAATTTAGTTTAATGTCTAAATTCTGATCCTCATAGCAACTGATCATAGGATTAGAGTTTGTCTCTAAAATATTTTTTGTAGAAATAACTTTTTTGAAATCCTTAGAAAGTTTATTCTTTTTAAGGATTAGCTTCCTCAAGGTTATTTCAAATAAAAACAATTTCAAAATATCTCGATAAATGATAATTAGAAATATCTGGTAATTATTTTGTTAAAACAATGATTCTAAATTTTTCCTTTTCATTTTCATTATTGAAATTACTATTTTTATTCTCACGTAACTTGGATAATAAAGATACATCATTAAATGAATGTAAAGAAATATCTTCTACTGAGGTAGTTTCTTTATCCAAGGATATCAAATTTTTTTCTCTATGATAATTAGCACATAATGTTATGTTAGTTACGAATTATTATGTGTGTACCATAGCCATGAAACATTATTTTTCAATAGGAA
The DNA here is from genome assembly GCA_963277665.1 of Viscum album. Classification (NCBI taxonomy): domain Eukaryota; kingdom Viridiplantae; phylum Streptophyta; class Magnoliopsida; order Santalales; family Viscaceae; genus Viscum; species Viscum album. The sequence continues at coordinate 1,116,627,510 of OY728129.1, forward strand.
TTATAGTAATGAGACCCATTTATTTTGTATTGAAGGTTGTTTATCTTAATATTCATCAAATGAGTCTCCATTACATTGACTCAAAGAATCATTTTACTTTAAGAATTTATGTACATTAAGATTATTATATTTTTTTATTACTCTTAGAATCTCTATATTTCTGGTCTTTTCTTTTCAAACGTGGACAATCAGGTCTAATATGTCCATATTTTTGGCACTCATAGAATGAAACATCAGAATATTTCTTATCCTATTTATCATTTTTCATACATTTGTATTTTAAATCCTTATTTCCAAAACATTATTCATCCTTCACGATATATTGGATATCTCATTCTCTGAGTGATTTGTATCACATGAATCTTAATCAATAACAACTTTCTTAGACTTTATTGTCTTATCATCTTTCTCACGAGTGTCGGGTTAAATATAGTTTGAAGTCGAAGTAAAAGAAACAATCCCTTTAATATTCTTTATATTAACATCGTATATCTTTAATATATTAATATGTTGTAATATTGTTCTAAATAACTCATCAAGAGTATCAGTTGTAACATTCCATGACTCATCCATAGATGTTCTCTTTGTTTCCAATTCATTGGGCATGATGACAATAATTCTATCTACACGTATCTCATCATCTAGTTCTGTTTACCCCATTGATTTATGACATTTTACAATAGTCATAAATCTCGATTAAACTTTAACTATAGGTTCTACATAATGAAAACTAAAACCATGATAATCTTCTCTAAGCCTGGATCTTCTAGTCTAAAAAATTTTAGTGGCATCAAAATGTGTATCTTCGAGTTTCTTCTTGATTCTATTAGTTGATTTACAAGAAGATGATTGGATACATGTATTCCATGTCATAGAATAAATAAAAGTATTGTATAACATATATTTTATCAGATATTATTTATTTTTTTGGTTGATAAAATTTCTTAATTCCATATTGGGAATTTTATTGTCCATGGTAATAATGAATATGTTTTCAACACCGGTATTAATGAAAAAACATTATTTCTTTCTCTCCAGTATTCATAATCATTCCAACCAAATATAAATGGTCATTTATGGTTCGTATTGTATATGTATCCGATATTAATTCCATGTACATTAGAATTACACATAAAATTCCTTTTTTCTAAAACATAAGCTATTATAGGAAAACTTTATATGGAAAAATTTTAGACAATAAATTTTAAACAACAAGCAGAAGTAATGAAAGTGTAATTAAATTTATTAGTAAAAATATGTATTTGATACTAAGTGTAAGTATAAATATATTATAGACCTTCTCTAATATCAATTATAGGATTGAAAAATAAAACAAATTATCCCTTAAAAAGATTTTGTTTAAAAATATTTAAACTAATTGTATTCACAACCACTATTATAATAAACAATAAATTTGTATAGGTCCATGGGTCTAATAGTTATCATAGTTAGAGTTATTACGATGATATTACACTGGTCCCTATTTATCATAATTACAAATGTGAGATAATGATATATATTCACAATTAATATGATTATCAATGAAAATAAAATAATGAGATTCTACCATATAGTGTACAGAATCTTCTTTCCATGATTTTAAAAGATCATAATCAAAAAATGATCGTAATCAAGTAATTGATCATAATTACAGTAAGTACCTAGTAATGAATATACAATATAAAATGTACAAGTGAATAATTACCTATCTATTAAAAATGGTGCAAGGTAAAAATACATGTAAATGAATAAAAATATTTTAACCCAATGAGATGTGTATCCAATATCTTCGGATATGGATTTATTCATTTACATATTCAAGAACGTATATCATTCCCCCATTTGCTTAAACCCTCAATATGATAATCAGATTATATCTTGTATACTTGTAAGACCTCAATCGAAATGGTGATCAACACCTTCTATCTTTCTATCCTTAGAATCCCTCAATTTTATTTTGTAAAAATTGTCATTGCACGAAGTAAAACAATAAAATTGATGATATCCGGTGTGTTAAAAATATGTCCATAGCAATATATCTTCAATTATATTATCACAATAATAATTTTGAATAGTTTTAGTATATTCAAAAATAATCAACTCTTTTAGCTTGTAAAAATGACATGGTGTTTAAAGCATTTATCATAATGGTCATATATTCCTACAACGGTCAGATTTATTCCTCAATTCTCAAAATGACATGAACATGTGGCACTCGAAAAGGCATATTGTAACTGAGATAACGACAAAATTTTACTACATAACGAAATAGAACACACAACATCATTTTTTTAATGACATTTTTATTAATACAAAAAAATTTTCTAGATACGACAGAGTGAGTGTGAAAAGAATATGGCCAATACAATAAAATAAAAGAGTTAATAGAAAATCAGTACGACTGTACTAATTTGAAATGGTGAGTATGAAAAGAATATGGAATATCTGATAAAATAAAATAATGAATAGTAAATCAGTATGACTATATTCATAAGAATTAGTGAGTATGAAAATCTAGTCAATATGGTTTTATAATTGAGATTGATGAAATGAATAATAGTAAGATCGATAAATATCATATTCAAATTTTACCTGATGATTATGAATATAAATGTACATAGGATCATATTTATAGTCATATTAAAGGATTATTTTAATAAAAGAAGTGGTTATGATATTTATTATTTCTATATAAAAATCAATTTTAGAAAAAAATTAAAACTCTTGAATAAATTATATTTATTCATTTAGAAAAGTGTTTTTGATTTCTGAAACAAAAATAAATAGAAGATCCAAGAGAATAAATTTGACTTAACACATAACCCCTTGGGGTAGAAAAAGCTCATTACTAGATGACAAAACCATGGAGTCCTTGAGAATGATTTTTCTCATGTATTTAGATGTATGAGAATGAATGAAAAGCCTCAGATATTTTAGATGCCAACTTTTATGTTATTCTATGATAATATTTGAATGGTTAAATAATACCAAAATCCAAAACCCTTTATTCCGTTTTTTCTTATGTGACATCAATATATAAGTCGAACCATTTTTACATTTCATTTTTGTGTCCTTGGTCATACCTATCACCCTCAAATTTCACAAGAGGAACCTTGAAAATTATTCCCTTGCAACTTCACATTCCATGAGTGAGGCCTTTCCAAAAGAATCATAAATAGATTTCATAAGCTTAGAAAATTCATATGGATAAGGCCAATCCCAATTTTCTTTTGAGATCATCCACCTATCACCCCATTCTCAATTTATAACAACCTTGATATAAATCTTGGCACCATAATATCAAAATGTAGAAATTTCTAGAGGTTGAAACACTATAACATCTTGTTAATCTTTAACATTCATTTTAAATATGTGATCATGAGGTAGAATAATATCCTCCGTAGTAAGATAATAATCACTACCTCTAGCCTTGAAGTCTTTCACTTCATGCGTAGATTTCTTGAAATAACCTCAATGGTACCTGTAGTGGGGACATCCACCATAATAAAAACGTGGAAAATAATCATCTCAATAGAAATTTTATATGCTACATTTTTAGGTGCATTGAATGACCTGAGTTTTCTACGCAGGAACATTTGAAATCCCATTTTATCTAAATGAAATTTACCTTTGGCGAGATATATTCCTGCTAACATATCAACCATTCATCAAAATGGAAGAAGAGATAGATCCAAATCCACTGGAACCTCCCTTGAGGCACCTTCAATCCTGTTCAAGACACTAGAACCTCCAGATACATTAAAGAAGTATTGTTGAATGCATAGAAATCCTATCACCACCCACAGTGGAACTAGAAACTACATAAGCAAAAGAAGTTTCACTTCAAAGCACATCAATATCTTCTGGATCAGTTCTCTAATTCACCTTTAAAGGCCTGGAAATTTTGGTTGGTTGAGGAGAAACACCCTCTCATATATCCTTCCCCAATTCACTCTTCCAACAATCTGCATGCTTGGATACATAAAAATGGGTATTTTACACATTAAATTATTAACCTAGTGCCCCAAACATTTACAATTATTGTATCTCAATCCTTTATGAGAAAATTATCTATCATATCCAATACAAAATCAGTTAATGAAGAACTCAGGTTCTTTTTCATATTCAATGTCATGCTCAAATTTGATGTGTCCGGAACCAAAATTGATAGTTTAATCTAATGTTTAATTGAGATCAATCGCAACAAAATTTGTGGAATAATTTTCATTCATAACCATCATATTTTCCTTATCAAATTTAGTAGTGTTCCTATATCAAGAGAAAAGATCAATAGAATATTTAGATTCTAAAAAACCAATTTTATCCCTCTCACCCAGATCTAATACTGAATTAAAGTGTTCCTTCCCTGATACGAACAAACAATGGATCCCAATATTAGAATATAAGAACCACAGGTTCTATATTTACATAACCACTAATTTATGCCTTTAGCTTATTGTTCTGTGAACTTAATTTAATGTAATAAAAGCCCATTCCAATCGAAAAAATGTTCCAATAACCAAATACCCAAGATTATAGAAACCCATTTCTCATTTACTTTAGTTTCCTGGTATCACCCTTCTCATGTGGAGTGATCTGTGCAATAATCATGGGTCTTTTAGACACAATGGACTCTTAAAAATCATAAGGTTAGATTTGACAAAAGAAAAATCTACATTATCTAAAATATACTTGTGAATGTTTGCAATGGATAAAGAACATGGATGAAATGATTGAAATTAATAAAAATAATAATATTCATGACATTCAGGTGATTATACCAATGATCCAAAGACAACATATCCATCAAATCCTGACCCCCTTTTAAAAAAACATGGTTGCGTGTTGTGCAGATTAGGTTTGACTCCCACCTCCTTTGGTGGCTCAACAGTAACCGCCATTGTAACTTAGAAATAATAATCTATATTCTATAAAGATGTATTTCCCATAATTAGGCCTCATGTCCCCACTATAGATCATAGGCACACATTTCATAACCAATGTCCATCACCAACCACCTTTGAAGAAACAACATGAACATTCAGAATCATCAGTGATCGATCATCCTTTGCATAGCACAACCATGCCCTACAAGGATCAAATCCATCATATACCTACATTTCTATGAACATGAATGAAAGGGAGTAGATTTATCTATGAAATGGATCTCTGAAATTCACCACATGTTCAACCATTGAAGCATGGGCTTCTGAAGATGGCATGTTTTGGTTCACTACAATATCCTCTTCCGCCTGCTTCATGGTGAAAATAAAAACCATTCTTGGATTGAAATAGGACTCCAAGAAAAATATCATGGCCATGTAACACTAATCTCCATTGTTTTCTTCGAAGGAAGTGCTACCAGCCCACATCTGTTCCCACTAAGTGTTATTAAATACCTAAAAAATTAGTTTATATATAATATTTAAAATTACGATATATTTAGATAATTATAATTAAATTATTAATTGTAATACTATTATGGTTAATATAAATGATTTATAAATATATTATAAATTGTTAATAACAAAAATATTATTATTAATTTTATATTATACATTATGATTTTAATTAATATCTAATTTTAATTATATTATAAACTAATTTATTAGACATATAAAAATATTTATTATTTACATCATCATTCATAATTATTATTTTATTTCTTTTAAATATTGAACATATAATTTTTTTTATTAAAAATTTACTTCACAATATTTTACCATTATTAAATAATTAATAATAGTAATTAATTATTTTTTGATATTTTTATCATTTTAAATTGATTTTTTTTCACAATCCATATTTACAATTTAATATATATTTTATTTATAGTATATTTTTTTCCTGATTTTTTAAATTGTAAATGATAAGTTTTAAATCAATAATGTTTGTGTCATTTAAATTATTTTTTGTTATTTATTTTTACAATTTTTTTGTCAAATATTTATTATTTCTTTATTTTGTGATTTTAGTTTCATTTAGACTATTCTTGTCATTTATATTTTATAGGCTTTCTATGTCACATATTTAAAACATAAAAAATTATTCACATAGGTGACCGTGAAATCAAATAAAATACAAACTATAAGACCAATATAAATGAAACATAAAAAATGTATTAAAAATATAATAAACAGTTGAAAATAAAAATAATTTCACAGAATATGTGGATGAAATATAATTTCAATGGAACAAAATATTGTTAATTAAAAACATAACATTTATACCTATAATATATTTTTAGAGATTTTTTTAATTATTTATTTATTTATTTGTTTTTTGAAATTCCATTAATTTATAATTAAATTTTATTGTGACATTCAATGTTTTAAATTTTATATAAATTTTATTTATATTATATTTTATTCGGATAAATTTTTTGAAGTGTATATTTTATGTATTGAAACAATAATGTTTGTGTAGTGTAAATTGTTTTGGTATATTTTACCTTTTATTTTATTTTTATTAAAATATTTATTATATTTTCAATCAATGTTTTATATATTTTTTATATTTTTCCTATAGTTTATTTTTTATATTCATACAAAGCCACCTACTAGAATATATATAACTTTTCATGTAGGTGACTGTGAAAGCCTGTAAAATATAAACTACAAGAAAAATAAAATTCAAAATTAAATAAGTATTAAAAAATAATAAATAGTTGAAAAAATGGATTTAAAAAAAATTATTGATAAAAATAATTTTAATGGATGAAATTTATTTTTTCTTCAAAATATAAGATTTTTAATTACAAATTTCATTACAAAAACATTTTTTTGGAAAATTAAGTTTTTTTGATTATTTTTTATGAAAAATTCATTTTATTTTCAATATATATATATATATATATTAAATTTTATAAATTTCATATACATTTTATTTATACAATATTTTATGCCTGTAGATGTTTTGAAGTTTAAATGTAATTTTTTAAATTAATAATGTTTGTGTCCTGTAAATTATTTTTGGTTTGTTATATTTATTATTTTTTTAACTATATATTATATGTTCAATCCATCTTTTATATTTCATTTTTATTGTTATTATATGTTATATTTTATAGGCATGAAATGTCACCAAATTGAAACCTTTTTACTTTTCATGTAGGTGACATCGAATGCCAATAAATTATAAACTATAAGAGAAATCTAAATGAATTTTAGAAAATGGATAAAAAATAAAAGAAAAGGTTGAAAATAAAAAGAAATCTAAAAAAATTATGAAAAATAATTTCAATGGCACAATATATATTTTCAAAACATAAAATTTGTACTTATAAATTTTTTTACTATAAGAAATATTTTAATAAATTCATTTTTTTGTTTAGTTTTTTAAATTAAATTTATTTTAAAATAAATTTTATTATTATATTCAGTGTTTTGAATTATTTTAGGTATTATTTATACCAAATTTTCTATGCCAAAAATCTTTAATGTTAAAATGTTATTTTTAATCAATAATATTTGTGTTATTTAATTTATTTTTTATAATATTTATTAAATTACTTTAATTTTTAATTATATTTTTTTATTTTTTATCTATGTTATAAAATTCATATAGATATTATATATATTTAAACTTTTACAGGCTTCCAAATCACTTACATGAAAGATATTATGTTTTGTTGTGTTATGAATAGGGGATTTCGATGGATTATAAAAAATAATACTTAAATAAAATCAATATTATATTTAGAAGATGGACCGAAAACAAATTAAATTATAAAAAACTAAAAAAAATCATCAAAATAATAAATCTACAATATTATGTATGAAACAAAAGAATGGTTTTTCAAACCATAATATTTGGACATTAAAATAAGTAACCATAAATGATTATAAAATTTAAATTCTAGTTTTATTATATATAAATTATTTGAAAAGAACATAAAACATATAGAATAAATTAAAAATAAAAACATTTCATAAAAATAATAAATAATAAATGGTTTGTATTATAACAATAAATGTATTAATAACAAAAATTTATTTTATTAATTAACTAAAAATAAATAATATTTTCAACATATTAGTAGTATTAAATATTATTATTAAGTATTATATTATTTTAAAGTCTTAATTATTCTTATTTAAATTATAATTAATAATATTTACATGTAATATGATTATTTGCATCATTATTAATAATTAAATTATTATCATCCTTGATTTCTTGTTATCATGTATTTATTATTCACGATTAACTTTCAAGATGCACAAAGTTATTATTTAGTAGGAAATATTTTATAATATTACTATGGTAATTTATTTGGAAAAAAAATAAAATATTTATTTCTTTTTTAACTAATAAATATATTTTATTTTTAAATATTAATTATTATTTTAAATAAGAATAATCTTCAATACTTTAATAAATAAAAATAAGGGGATGGATGGGTGGTGAGATTATCTCTCTCTAAAAAATCAATTGTGATTAGGGCTTCATGTGATAGTGTCCTCACCTTTTCAATATCTAGCTGATATTTTCCTCAGTCAAGGTCAATTCCATACCTACAAGAATATGAGAACTGCAATCCAGGATCAAAATGTCACTTATGGAAGATCTATTGTAGCTACTACGAGAAATGATGATTATTTTCAATTATCATTTTCTCATTATAAAGGACATGTTGTCGTTGGTTTTTGTGAGAAGGGAATTGATTACCTTGTAAAAGATGATCTGGTTTCATTCTCTGAGTGCTTTGAAATCGGTGATAATTCAATTATTTCACGTCTTGTTTTCCCAAGAGTCTATATGTAGTGCCTAATAGGAAACCATGTAAATTATATTTCAGGTATTTTTGGATTCTTGAATGAGATATGTGTCTCATTAGGACATAGATTTTTCTCTATTCTATTCTATTATAATTTATTATAAATGAAGGATTATGGATTTGGTTTTTTTCCCTCAATCCTGGATTTAAGTATATCCCTAAATGGAAAAATAACTTCAATCTTATAGAGATAGGTTACTCTTCCAAATATTTTTGGTTTAGTATTTATGGATTTAATTAGACCCTTTGTCTACCTTAGATTTTACATGATATAATAATGTCTAATAGAATTCTTTTAAATTGGAAAAGGAAGAAAAATTGTTCAGGATTGTCCATTATAATCATTTCCATATTGATGTAGAACTACATTCTACATTAATTGATAAATTTATCCTCTCAACTAATGATGATGATTTTGAGTTATGATTTTAATATGAAAGAGTACCTTGGTTTTTTGGATTGTAATCTAATTGGGCATTAATCTCTCTATTGTAATCTATATATGGTGTGTAGTTTCTCCTCTTCCCGAGGGAATGATGTCACATTAGGTTTTAGAAAGAAAAAGAGATGGAAAAAAATGTGAATGGTAGTCTTGGAAATGATTATTCAGACCAACATAAAGTTGTACGAGTGAATAAACAAGGAGCATTGGTGATGAATCGTTTCCATGAAGCTGGACATACAAATTCTCCTCCTACTATTAATGGGTGTGATTCTATGATAGTGGAGATTGATCATCATTAGTCCATTTCCCTGGTTCCTACATATATTCATGATTTACTTGCTTCAAATTTATTGCAAGCAATGAATCATATTATGAAATCTTCCAATACTTGGGTAGAGATTGTCATTGAGGGCCAGGAAGATAAGAATTAGTCATCTAATGAAGCTGTAGCACAAAATGTTTTCATTAGTAGCTCCTTGAAAAAAATATAAGGTTTCCTCCATAGATCTTAAATGTAGGAAAAATAAGTATTCAGTCCCGCTGTGAGAAAAAATTAAAATTTTTGGACAAAAATAGAATTTATCTAAATTTGTATTCGAGAAATGCTTGTCCAATGTATCAGATAACTCTCTGAGGAAAAGTTTAGATGGATTATAATGCGATATCAGTAGGTCCATGATGGATACACATTTGATCACCATGATTTATCTTACCAAAAATGGAAACAAAGAGATTTATGGGATGAAACTCTTGAATGGTGATAATAATCTCATGCTGATGAAATGTATGAGGATTTTGACTCCTCATGATAGTGTGAATGAAAAAAGGAATGATATTATCTTCAAAGGGAGGGTTAATAAAGTGGAGGATCAGCGATCTACTACTCATTCTTTATACTAATTGAATAAAACTCTTATGAATGATGGATTGGAAATGTCTTGGCAGCTAAATGTCATTATGTTATAGACTATATTGGCTTCTACAAAAAAGAAGTAGAAAATCATCATCACTGAGATACACCATGCACCTATCTCCATGAAAATGACTTGTATATGTCAATATAGGGTATCAAAGAATGATTATTTTTTGATACATCATATGAAATTGATTAAGTAATCCTTAGAGATGGTTAATTTATCATAATATATTTCTCAAGTTGATGATATGCATGATGCTTACCCTCAATTGTAGGGTACCACAAAATAATGTTTGTCATTTGATATAAATGACGATTTCTATGTGGATAATATCTCAAAATATAATTATATTGGGGTTTTCATCTTGTCTCAAGAGTTTTTCATGGAGTTTAATCGGGATAATGGAAATAAGTATAGATATTTAAAGTGAGAGTAGCTATATGGGACAACCTTAAAATACTTGATTGTTTTGGAATCTAATAAGCCACCCTTAGACGAAGGCCATGATCCTTAGAAATGATCGAATAAGAAGAAGCATGGACATCATCAACAAGGAGGAACCTCAAATTATAGGTGTAGGGGTTGGGTAGTTTCCAAACATAACTATGTTTTTTATTTTCCCGAATTTTATTACTAATTTTTTGTGGGATGTTATTCCATTTCAAACATCATTCCTCTTTATTATTCTCATTTATTTCAATAAAAATGGATTGGGTATTTCTGCACCATACCATACCTATTTTTTAAAAAATATAATTTTATAAATCATATTCATTGTTATTATTTATAAATATAATAAAAAAAAATATAACATAACATAATAATTATTTTTATTAATAATATTTCAAAACAATTTTATCAATAATTAATAATAAATTTTAAAATATCATAATAATTATTTTATTAAATATATTTTTTTATTTAGTATTATATATTATTCAGTGTTTTTATCAACCCTCTTAAACATTTCTCAGTATTATAAATTATTCTTAATATTTTTTTAATTTTAATTTATATTATTAATTTGTACAATTTAAAACATTTTTATAGTTATTAAATATAATTTTAACATTATTAATGATACTATTAGTATGATTTACTATATCTTTATTACATAATATTTATTAACATATTAAATAATAATTATTTATTAAAAATATTTTATCATTAATATTAAATGATCGAAAATTGGTGTATGAATTCCACTTCGATAAATGTAAATGTTTTTCAAGAATAAACACCTCATAAAAGGATAGATTGGGTGAAATTTAATATAATAATATTGGAAGATGTTGTTCAATGTAACACTGAATATGAAAATTATTTTATACTATTTAATTATATATATATAAAAATTTAAAAAAATACTAAAAAAATCTATAACGTAAGATGATAAACGCACTACATGAGTAAGTTCCTTCATAACTATTATAAGGAACATGATAACTCAATAAACAAGTTCGACATCAAATTTGAGAAGAAGATTTTATATTATTTTGTGCCCACCTTTCTATTCCATCCTCTTGGAAAATCACCCTTGAATTGGGAATAGTTTTTTGATTTAGGGATTTTCAAAAATAGTTTATATTTACAATTGTATACATAAATTATCCACATATATACATACCTACAAGGGAAATAGTTTCTGTTTATAGTCGTTCTATATCTCCTTGAAATTATGAGACCTTCCACTATTTTATAAATATCATTTATAGATAGAAGTCAAAGAATGTATTTGCAATAATGTTACCAACGTAATCCCTCTACCATAAGTCAATGTCCAACCCAAGATCATAAAAATACCCCTCCACTGGTAGCTTTAAAATCAAGTGCTTAAATAACACCTATCAGCCATGGTAGCACCCCTACCCCATACGTCACCCCCGACATCAGTACCCACCCCGAATAAGCATATGACGAAAATATTTACATTCAATCGGTATTTATAATTTTGGATCACTAGATTACCTTATTGGGGAATGATGATAGAATCAAACTCCACTCCACCACCATCCCTGAAACCAAGAACCAAAAATTTCTAACATAAATTACACACTCACCCAACTGGTGTCCAACCAGTTGAGAGAAATGTATTTTAGTACTATCAAATTCCTGATTTGGGATTCAAAAGGTTATTCAAATTCACCAAGAACCTAATTTATTGCATCTTTCTATAAACACCAAACTTTATGGTTTTCTGTGTGGGATTTTATCACCATGATTAGCTATATGGTATGTTTTTTATTTGCCTTTTGATGTTAATGTACTAAAAGACAATGTCATTCCTTTTCCATTTTTGTTATTTCGATCACCTCCTGCGATCACTGTACCTACATATACATTTCTGTTAACTATGGAAAATTCCACCTTCAATTGTATCAATTTTTTGATAGTGTTTCTACCATTTAAACATGAGTTGTATAAGATATTATTTTGACCTGTTACATCACTAGATAGAAGAAAAGAGTGAACAATAGAAGAAACAAATACATTTAGATACCTCTAAAAGACATCTGTAATGGAATATAGTGGCTTTATATAACATCAACCATTTAGCAGATGCAATAGACTATGTCAAAATCTCTTATTACGACTACCATTTAGTGACCACTATAGATCACCTGAGGATTACCTTTAGAAAATTTATTTTTTCTATATCTATCGTCCCCTAGTGTTTCCTTTAGAGGTCACCATTTTGTTTTCATGATAATTTAACCCAATCATCTTATAGTGTCTCTCATATACCGCTTGCTAAAAGATCACATTATCTAACCTATAACTTGTAATGACTCGAACTATTATATGTGAAATTTCCATTTTGATTTAAATAAATGTATTATTTTGTAAAATAGATATAGAAAACACATGCACAATGTTTGATTTATAATATCAAAATGGATATAAATGCTCATTTTTTATCATTATGGTTGATAATATATTCATTTAATAGTGATAGCATGACTAATATTAATAAAGGGTTTTAAAAAATCCTTTGAAGGCCTCAAATAGTAGGATCATTCCCTATGACATACATTTATTGGAGCTTTTGAGGGAGATGTCAATTATATGATTTTACTTAGACAAATATTAGGTCGAGATCCAACAACTTAATTAGGAATGAAAAATATTACGGGAAAAGTTCAGGCTCATCAAGATCATGAACCAAACCATGTTCATCAAACTGTCCCATGAAAGCCCCTCCATCGCACACCTTACTTTTACCGTGTATTCTGGGGTAATAAATGGATATATATCAAGACACTTTCATTATTATTATGTACATAATTTTTTAGTAGAATAATGAATACACTTTTCTTAAATCATAAATAATATTTGTGGTTAATATTATACATGAATTAAGAAATATATTTTGATTAATTAATATATAATATTTTAATAAAATATTATTATTAAATTACTTTTGTTAAATATATGTGATTATATAATATTTATGAGTCCTAATTTAATTTTTATTAATGTCTAAAAAATATTTTTATGAAAACCTGTAAATTTTCAATAAATATCGGTTTTTAGATTAAACAAAAAAATTGAAATTTTAAAAAATTATTTGGATAAATTAAATATTATTTTTTGAATCAGGACAACAAAATTATTCAAAAGTGAATTTTTTATAATTTTCTGAGATAATATAATTTTTGGGAAAAAATCAAATACCATATAAATATAAAGTGTTTTTGATGAGACCATAATGGCCCAATAGCGATGTAGTAAACACAATAAAAGGGTTTTTTTTCTAAATATATGTTTTAACATTAAAATATTTTTATTCATGGTATTTTAATTATTTATAATGTTTGATTTAATCATCCATATTGTATAATATAATTTATGATTTTATGTTCATTTATTTTATAATGTTACTCACCTCAACTTAAGAAAGGAAAATATTTTAATATATTAATCCTATGGATTTATAAAATAATGTCTTCCATTCCTATTTTGAATAAACCAAGGTCAAAGACCATGATATGGTTTGTGGTTTTGAATATTTAATTATAAAAATTCCAAAACCAATGTTTGAGAAATATTAATGAATTCCATTTTCATTTACTATATAAACTCATGAAATATCCCACTTATCTACTCCCATAATACATGGAGAATTTTTTAATTTGTCCTATCCTCTCTATAAACCACCCAAGGTGCACCAAGCTCCCAATATGCCCCTATTCAAGCTTTTTATGTCACACACACAAGTAAGGGTTCCATCTATTTTCATTTTAATCCATGTTCTCTTATATTGTTACAATATTTTTTTCATTTAAAAATGATGTGGTGTGCTATTGAACCTCCACTATACATATCCCACTAATATTGAATGCTATGATACCCCTTTCTCTCTCATTAATTTCCTTTACATACATCCACTATCATGCCGAAATTTCATTAGAGTTATTCCATTTCTCCACATTCTTTAAGTTTCCTTTTTTTATTTTATGCCTTCTATATCCAAATTCCTTATGTTTTTACATATATTTTTATGAACCTCTAACTTTCCATTTCATTTATATATGTAAAGATACCTGTTTATCTCCCATCAACACTTTTGTAAAAATGGTTTATGTCATGCTAATAGGCTTCCGAAGTTGTACCGTGAATATCCATTCCAAAAAAATTGTGTAATGAAAATTGTACACATTCTCTATAAGGGGTGTTAAATTTTATACAAATATAATTTTTTATTGAGGACATACATGAATTAATTCCATACCCATTAATTGTGTAATAATTAATGAGGATGAATAAATTTATTTTTTAGGATCTATGTGGAACACATAATCATGAGAATGAAATAAAAGTGACGGATGAGTTTGAATTTATATAGGGATCGAATGCATTGGGTAAGGTTTAGTATAATGATATGACATGTTGTGATAAGTTTTTACATAATTAATTTATGTCAATTTGTCTACAATGTTTACTTGGCAGTTTATCCTAGACTAATGATGGAATGTTTTATGTTGTTTCCACATTTCTATGGTATGATTATCATGTTATATCATGCCATTATATTCATGATTATTTTATTCCCCATATATATGCTTGTATTCTAACATGTGTTTTCTTCTTCAGGTTATTCTGTGATTATTCCCTTACATTTTGTATATCTAACCACCTTTTTATTTATGTCCTTAGGTTTTCCCATTCAATGTTAAGTAATATGGAATGTTGTGGTCATGTAAATGATGTTTTCAATATTGAAGTTGTATTTCATGTTTTAAGTTGTTGGGTAATGTTCAAAATTTCCTAATGACACTAGAATTATCTATCTTTTAGGTTCTATTTAGTTTAATTTTATTTCATTAAATCATGTATAATGTAATAAATATATCATGATTTTTATATTTGGAATCATAGGAATGTTTAGTTATATGTTGGATTCAGATTAGAATACTCTTATGAAAGACATAGGTATAATACAATGTTTAAGAAAAAAATCCCTAAATAATGGTTAGTAATGTTTAAGTGAATTATCATGAAAATAAATTTATTTCTGAATATGAACAAGTGGATGTGGCTGAAGAACATATGTATCTTTGGGTAAAACCCAAAAAAATCACTTTGAGTTAGACTGAAATGGGAAATGGTGCACGAAAATGGACCTTCCTACACTCCTAGTTTGACATTCCTAAGGGATATTATTTTATAAATTCATAAGAATTATATGAACAATTATTAAGGGAATAATCAAATCCCATAAGAATATACAATATGAAATAGATAATAGAAAATGTAGATTAATGCCTACAAATTCATTAGTTATAGAAATAAATTCTATTTATAAGTTATCAGTTTAATGTCATTGGATACCCCTTTATGTGATTAATAATTCATTATAGATACCATTAATTTTATTTTTATTCATACCAATGGATGGAAATATGAGGATGTATGCTAACAACCGATGAGAAGAACAATGTAATGATTGATCTAATGAGATGCCGGATCTGATGTGAGAGGGAATCCCAGAACATTTCATGACAGTCCCTCTGTTAACTCATGATTTGAATAGATACCTATATCAATATGAAATTACAACCCCATAATAAAGAACAAGTAGTAATAAAGAGCTTCATGAGGAAAAGGAGGCCTAAATTAAATGTATCATTTGATCCTCCAATTGCTGAAAAATTGATCAAATCTATTAATAAGATGTTCTCCCTCCTACAATGATCTGAACAAGAGAAGGTTCATCTGTTTGCTTATCATATGGAGGGTGAGGATGATCAATTGCGGACATTGATAAAAAAAGAATCCTAAGAATGAGATTATAGTGATGTGATGGAAGTATTTCCAATAAATGTTTTTCAATAAATATTTTCCACACACCCTCTGAATGAAGATGGAAAGGGAATTCCATTCCATAATGAAAATTGATAATAAATGCAACCGAGCATATGATAAAAACATAAAAAGATGTGTAGTTGTGCCACTAGATTTGTCATTACCCCAGAATGCATGGTTGGTTGCTTCATTGGTGGGATAAAAACTAGCCTACGGAAATCCCTGGTGATCTGCGACATGGAAAGCTATGATGAAATGGTTTGTTGTGCCCTCAAAGTTGAATTGTAGAACAAATATTCTTAGGGGTATCACAATGATAAGAAGTGGATGGTGGAGTCAAATTATGGTGGTCCGGTAGAGTGATATAATGGTTTTATGAAATTTCAACACCCCACATGCCAATGGTGCAGAAAGAAGCACATGGGAAGTGTCTGAAGGGGAATAGGAAAATCCTTACGTGATGGAAGGAAGGGAAACTGGAAAAAAATTTCCGGTAAGAAAAAACTACTACTATGATGGAAGAAATTAATAATTAGATAAACCCTCGGTGTATTGTTAGTTACAAGAACTATAAAGAACAAGTGCATTTCTCAAACCCATTCAATAATCCAATGATTTTTAGAGGTAACCAAAAACCTCCTAGGCAACAAGGGAGATATTTTCTCATCGCTACTGCCAATGTGAATCTCGACATTGAAGTGGTGATAGGTAAGCTAGTTATTTATATATGAATAGAAAACCTACATTTTGATTATTTTTTATGCATTCTTTTGAATCCCAAAATTTTAGTATAACATTTCAAACACAAAGAAAAATCATGAAAGTAGAGATTTTGTGGAAAACAGATAATGTGGAAATTATATAATCTTGTGTATATAACTCTACCCCTAAAACAATTTTTGGATTGATCATCTGGACGAACCATGTCCGACTTCCCGTAGTGGAATAATATGAAATTTATGGAATGAATAGGATTTCTCAATATCTATCCAATAAAAATTCACACGCGAGTGAAAACACTCTTTATATAGAAAATCAACCCCTGATTATATAAAAGTACATGGATGGCGATGAATCTTCTTTAAAACCATCATTCCAAGCATGTATATTATATCCATATGATAATTTTTATATTTCCCAGATGGTTGATATTATGGATGTAACCATCCTCTTTGTCCAAGCTATTCTGAATAAATTCCCTGATGTGTTTCCAAAGGAATTGTGTGGTCTTCCTACTAGAAGAGATATAGAATTCTTGATTGATCTTATTCATGGGGAATTTCTAATATCCAAGACTCTATAAAGAATGGCAGTTGTGCACCAAGAGGATCTCATGAAAAAAATATAAGAGAATATGTATAAAGAGTTTATACTCCCATGCTCTTCACCATGGGGTGAACCAATCCTCTACCTCAAGGAGAAGGATGGGTCAATGCGCCATTGCATTGAATATCATGAGCTCAAAAAATAATGATAAAGAATAAGTATCATTTTCCATGAATTAATTATTTTTTTTATTAGATACATGGACCAAAAAACTTATCCAAGGTGGATCTGCATATGGGATATTACTATGTAAAGCTTAAGAAGGAGGATATCCCTACGAATTCTTTTTGTACAAGGTACTGTAGGATCCAAATGATATTGATTGTAGTATAGAAATAATGAGGTAGTTTCTTAGTATACCAGAGGGGGGGGGTTGTACTTTAAAAAATTTATTTGGAACATTTAAAGATTTTAATGGTTAAAGAAGTTAAACAAGCTAAATTCACACAACCTTTTAGTTCTACAAACATGCTTGATTTCAGAAGTGTGCATCCGAAAATGAAATTTCAGAAATGTGGTTCCAAAAATGAAACTTAAGGAAAGTTTAAAAAATAAAAAATTCTACCTTAAAGCATATAGAATATCACTAATCATAGTATAAATATAATAAAGTAGAAGATAGTTATGCTTTCTTCAACAACCAAATTCAACGGAAAACTTGAAACAATACAGGTAACAAGTAGTAAATCTTTTAACCCAAAGATAAGGGTATCCAACAACCTTAGATAAAGGTCCCTTGATTAATACTTTAAAGAAAGTGTATCTTACCCACACTATGGTAATCTCTCAATACAAATTTCAGAGTCTGTCTTACTATCCACACAATCCCTCGAACATCAAGGTAGTCTTTAACTCTGTCTTCCTATTCCCAGAAGCCTGTGAATGTACTCAGAAACATTTAGAGTCACACGAAGCAATTATGAAAAAGATGTTCAGTAATAAAAAATCATTAATGTCTCTCTCTATAGAAATCATTTTAGAAGCATGTAATCTCAAGATTGGTAGAACAGTTCAACTGTTGTCTAAAGGTTTTGAACTCATTCAATTGAGATCCTATTTATAGGCACATATTCAATGGCAGACTCCCTCCTCCAACGATCATATTTTTCCTTGAATTTTGGAGGGACCTGTATATGTGTCACTAAAACAACATTTAGTAAATAAAATAATGAATGACATCATTTTATAAGTAAAACAAAAGCAAGTGAAAATATGTTTTCTCAACGAAATTCATTTTTCAGAGTCAGTGGAAAAATAGAATTTGGAGTCTAACCAAGTTAACCTTCAGACTCTATATTATAAGGATATTTGGATTATGTTTGTCAAAAATTCAGAATCATAATTTTTTAGACTTTGGAGTATGAATTATGATGAATTCCGATTCTAAATTCTATGAAATTATATGTATTAATTCTCATGAATTCAGAATATGAATTTATAAGAATTCGGAGTCTGAATACCTAAGAATTCCGAGTCTGAACTTATAAATTTCGATGTCTAAAATTATAATGTTCAGAGTCTAAATATAGAAAGTTCAAAGTCTAATTTATGAGAATTCGGAGTCTGATCATTAGATAGTTCGAAGTCTAAACATAGATAGTTTGGAACCTTAATTCAGATACTGAAAACAAAATGCTCTATATTAAAGTATCTATCAGATTCTAAGGTTTTACACGTGAAACCAAATTTTTCACTTAGAAATAAAATGTGATTGATTCAGAAATGAACAATGAAAATATAGTAGGGATAACTTTTCTTAGGAGAAGGATATTTTTCCTTATTAATCGAAATCATAGGGAAAATGAAGTTTTCCTAAAGATATGGTGTTTGTGATTTTTCAAAACATAACGAAATGAAAAATTCATAAGTAATTCTTATTAACTAAACAAAATCCCCTAAATATGAAGGAATGGAATATTTATAAGGAAACCTTATTGAATCAATAATCTCCTCATTTTTGTAAAGCACAATCATCCTTATGAAAAAGAATATAAGGACTTAGAAATATTATGGACTTGTAAATAAAAATTATCTACCATAACACATGGGTAATGATGAATACAACTAACTCCACTTAGGCTTAGGAAAAAAATAAGGACTTTATTCTTGATTTCAGGATTGAGACTTACCATTTTATTCCATATGAAAATCATCTTGGATGAGAACTCCCCCTTAGATGAACTCCACATTAGGGGAATTTTCTTCTTTTACTTTGTATTCATTTTTAACATTCCTTTCTCCAACTTTTTGATTTTAAAAAATAATTAAAGGGAAAGGAAAAGGAAATAAGGTACTTGAATTATTAGTACTAAACAACCAAAACACGAGAAACCAAAAATTTCATTAGGATTGGAAAAATTTATACCGGGATGAAATAAAACCAAATATCAGAATTGAAAAATATTATCCTTCCTTCTACTTTGACATAAACTTCTTTACTATGGTTTTGAGTATCTTGAGCTCCTTGTGATCTTCCTATACAGGTTTAGGAAGCTGATATTGATCTTCTGTTTTGTTTTCTGAGGCTTTTATTTTTTCATCCTGTGCCTTATCCGATTTTTCCTACCCCTATAGAACATCTTATTGCTTAAATGTTTTTCCCTAAAGTTCGATTCTATGATCTCTTTCCCTCTTACAAATCTTAGTAACTGATTATAATTTCCTATTCAGGTGTTTCACATCATGTATCCGAGAATTCTGTTCCACAGTTAGCTTTTCCTCAAAACTATTTATGAGATCCTTGATCTTCACATCTTTGGGGTCAAATGCATCCTTGACACATTCTTGGAACTCATAATTATTTCAAATGTATTCAACAGTTTTATTTGACCAACATGTCATTTTCTTGGAAGATCGTTTGTGGGATTCATAGTTTATGAAAAAGGTTTGAAATCGGCCTCAAGTTTGATGCACTTATCCATCGCCAGGGATAATGAATCTGATTTATAATTTAATGAGTGTGGAAGAATTTGGAATCTCGTGTATATAATAGGAAAAATTGGTATAGTCCCAACAAGATTATTTAAAGACTAGAATATTAAATCATGTCCAAGGGATGATGATTCCGAATCAGAAATTTTTCTTAGTGAGGTTTATTTTTCTAACCTACCAGCTTTTCCCTTTGAAGAACCACCAACATCCTTCTTCATTAACATAGCCATGGTAAGTGTATCAACTACATCCTATTTTCCCCTATCAACCTTCAAAATGACATCCTATAGATCAGGAGATTCACGTTCACTATCAGATAGCTGAACAATTTTGTCTTCATCAAATTCATCCTTTTTGGCTCTTGCCTCAGCATCCACTGGGTGAATAACATCATTATTGGTGCTTTATTCTTAAGATGATTTTTCTACATCATATTCAACCTTCTCTTCTTCCTTCCTAGGAGTAGCAGGCTGTGATGATTCAACTTGAGAGGTTTGAAATGATAATTTTTCAGAAGGGCTTTCCTTCTCATGAAAATCCTCAACTTGCTTTACTAGATATTTGGTATCACCACTTCCTTTTTCTTCTTCATCCACTGTATTTTCTCGAATTTTTTCTAGAGTTACAAACTTTTTTCATGGAGTCTTTTTTAAGGATTCTATCAAGAAGTATTCTAGTACCAGAATTTTTTTAGATTCTTTCTCAACAGCCTTCATAAGGGATTTCATTATTTCAACCTCAAACAACTTCTTATTTTGATTCATTTCTTTCTCTTGCTTCTCAATCAGTTCAGCTACCTTTTCATTGAATTATTTTTCTTCATTAGGGTCTAAGACAAACATAGGATCCCCTTCATTATGATTTCTCTTTTCTCCTATCTATTTAGCCACAACATCATCAGGATAGGATTTTTTCTTCTGTGGCATTGGTGGTGGGGATCGGGTTTCCTTATCCATTGGGGTTTTTTTCTTCTCTTACACATCCATCAACTTATTCATCCTTCCACCCTTTTTAGAGGTCTCATCCAACTCTTATTTCTTTTAAATTGCTTCAAATTCATCTTTAGGAATGTCAAAGAATTATTCGGATTCTATAAAGAAGACATCATTCATTCTTCTCAAAGTGTCATCACTTAACAACATAACTTTGAAATTCCTCGACTTAGATCTACAATGAATTTTGAAGGATTCTAGACACTAAACAATCATCTTTGAATGAATGGTTGGATACATAATAATATGATCCATTAGATTTCCATTATTTATGTTCTCAATCATATCCATGATATGCATAACCATTTTTATCTTCTTTTGGTTTACCATGAAATCCATAATGTACATATCACTTTCCCTCAAAGTATAATTTTATCCTTTTCTTGGTATGATGAATACATGAACCCACAATTAAAGAATCAAATAATTTGTATTCAGGTGATGAATCATCAGAGTTTATACTTCTGAGAGGCCAAGGTATGATATGGCCTTCACATTATCAAAACTTCCTAGAATATCAGGCAGCTTATGAGAACAAAACTCAGCTTCCCCTTCATATGGAATACCTACCAAACTTGAAGCATTAGTATTAGAAAGTGAATATGTCATTACATAACACTTGAAAAAAAATTACTACTATCATCATCCTTGAATAAAATTATTGGCTCATAGAATTCAATAAACCAATTCGGATATACCAAATCATGAGCTTTTGGATATGAAAGAAAAACACTTTCCCACCCAATCATCTATTTATTCTTAAATATCATAGAACCATACTTTGTGAAAAACATCAGAACAACTAATCTTTTTCTATATATCTATCATTCAGAGATTGGTTTAACAGCTAACATATCTTTCTTGGAGGATAATTTGGTATACATTGGGAATTAAGAAACATCTAAGAAGTTTAGAATGGACTTATGAAGGAGTGTAGAGCTTTAGCATGTGATGGCTTAAGTATCTATGTGGTAAGACCATCAGGGGGGCTCCTTTCTATTGGAAATTGAGGTGATGGTTCAACTTCTATACTCAGTCCAACTGTTGAAAATCCGTCTGATCCGATCTAATGGCTTAAAAAAATAACCGAAGATGAATTTTGATGGATTCTGATCTTTTGAGGTTTTTATTAAAAACAATCGGATTAAAGAAAAAGTGAATAAATAAATTTTATAATAGATGAAAATACCAAGAAGTGAAAGATGATTAAGAAAATTTAAGAAAGGAATCATACCTTTCTGATTTATAGAAAGATTATTTAAAATAAGGAAAATTATTCTGGATGAACTTTAGATTCCAAAAATTTTGAATATAAAATTTCTCAATATGAAAATCTCCATTATGAATATTTAATATACAAAAATCGTTATTCAAAAATCTTTAAGTAATAAATATTCACTATGAATATTTTATGTACCTAAATATTTAGAATAAAAAATTAGATTACGAAAAAAAATTAGACTAAGTAAAAATTAATTAAACTACTAAAAAAATACTACAATAAAATATTACACTACAAAATAAATATAGACTACAATAAAAATTAAACTATGAAATGTTTTATTAAAAAAATATGATTTCCTAATAATCATATGTAATCCCTCTATGAAAAGTTGTTTTTACTCTAAGGAGATAGGTTTCAACAGGAAGTTAACATGGAATATTACCTTACATTTATCATTCTTAAATTCTGTTCAATGTATTAAAATCTATCAAAGGGTAGAGATTTTTTGAAAATATCACCAAGTTGATCTTGTGTTTTGATAAATTGAAAATGGTATCTCCTTTTTTGTGTAATCCCTAAGAATGTTATGCATAATATCTATGTGTTTTTCATGAGAGTGATGTGCATGGTTTTTACTTAAGGAAATGGAACTAGTATTATCACAAAAGATTTTTGTTTCTGTAAAACTCATACCCTAGTCTGTGACTCTGTGTTGCATCCACAATACTTGAACACAACTACTTTCAACTGCAACATATTACGATTCAGCAGTGGAATGTTCTACTGAGTGACTCATTTTTCATGACCATGAATCTAATGAATCTCCTATGAAATGTCACGATCTATATTTACATTCCATATCCATTCTACATCTAACAAAATCATCATCCGAAAAAATATTTAAAACAAAATAATTTCTAGAAGTGTAAAAGGGTCCTAGATTAACGGTTCCCTTCATGTAGTGAAAAATTCATTTCACTTCCTTTAAATGAGATTCCTTAGGATTAGATTGATATCTTGAACATAATCATACTAAAAATATTATGTTTGGATGACTAGTTTTCATGTAATGTAGACTTCCTATCATACCTCTAAAAGATGTTTGATCTACTGGTTTCCCAGCTTCATCAAGATCAAGTGATTTTGAGGAACCATTGGGAGTACTTATACTCATAGTGTTGTCATATCCATTATTTTTAAGAGGATCATTAATATACTTATGTTAGGATATATAGATTCCATCTAGTTTTTGAGAAATTTGAAAACCTGGGAAAAATGTTTACCCACCCACCATACACATTTAAAACTCAGATTTCTTTAGATTCATAAAGGAATTAGTTAAAGATTTCTATGTTGAACCAAATATAATGTCATTAACATAAATTCGAACAATTAAAAAAATTTCTTATATTTCTTTATAAAAAAAGTTGGATCATCATTTCCTTTAACATAATTATTTTGTTGATAAAATCATGTAAGTATGTCATACCTAGATCAAGGGGAATAAATAAGCCCATACAATGCTTTTGTAAGTTTGTAAACATGTTCAGGATGTTTTGAATCTTCAAAAATAGGAGGTTGTTCAAAAAAAACTTCCTCTTGTACAAAACCATTCAGGAGGGCACATTTGACTTCCATTTGAAAAAGTTTGAAATTGAATAATGATGAAAAGGAAAAAAGAATATGATTAGATTCTAATCTAGCTGGTAGAGAATAGGTTTCTTCAAAGTCTATTACTTCTTGTTGATTATACCCTTTAGCAACCAATGAAGCTTTGTTTTTACTATGATTCCATTTTCATCACATTTATTTTTGATGACCCATTTTACACCAATAACAAATATTTCCTTATGTATTTCAACAAAGTTACATACATTATTCCTTTTTAAATCATTTAGATCATCTTACATAGATTTTATCCAATCATCATCACCTAAAGATTCATCAATGCTCTTTGGTTTTAACTGGGAAGGAATGCTAGATGTTCAACTTCATTTCTTAAGGAACTCAGAGTCCTTATGGGTTGATTTACATCACCAATGATACTATTACTGGGATGATTCCTTAGAAACAGCTGATTTGGGTTTTGTAAAACTTGTTCATCAACATAGGGTAGGAAGTCTTCTGGGCTAAATACTTCAGAAATATTTTCATGATCATTTTCTTTATCAAAGGGATCTTCTAACAAAGGTTGATAATATGTTTTTGAAAATACTTCTGAAGAAGTAGGTTGAGGTTATTTAAAAACAAAAGGACCCGTTTCATCAAATTTGACATGTACTGTTTCTTCAACCATAAAAATATATTTTATTGAAAACTCTATAAGCCTTATAATTTGTGGAATTGTCTAGGAAAATTATTTCATCATATTTTGGTTTGAATTTGTGTAGATTATCGTTAGTATTCATAATGAATACCTTACAACCAAAAACCATGAAGTAGGAAAGTCTATGTTTTCTACTATTCCATAACTCAAAAAGAGTTTTATTATGAAAAGGTCTAATTGAAACACAATTTATAGTATAACAAGAAGTACTTACTGCTTCAGCCCAAAAACGTTTGGCTTCCGAATATTCACTCAACATGGTTCTTGTTATCTCCTGATTAATTCTTTTTCTTCTTTAAACAACACCATTTTGTTGAGGTCTTTGGGGTGCTGAGAAGTTATGAGTAATGCGTTTTCTACTACAAAAATTTTCAAAATCACAATTTTGAAATTTTTCCTCCATGATCACTATAAATAGTTATCAAAGGATGGATTTTCTAATTTTTAACATGGGCTCTAAAACATTAAAAATCAGAAAAAGCTTCAGACTTCTTTTCTAGAAAATAGACCCACATAAATCTAGTGTAATCGTCAACTACGACAAATTCATAATATTTTCCTCAAATGCTTCTAGTTTGTGTTGGACCAAAAGATCCATATACACAAACTATAATGAATAAATGCTTGAGACTTCACC
Source organism: Viscum album (assembly GCA_963277665.1). Classification (NCBI taxonomy): domain Eukaryota; kingdom Viridiplantae; phylum Streptophyta; class Magnoliopsida; order Santalales; family Viscaceae; genus Viscum; species Viscum album. Next base: position 1,116,653,394 of record OY728129.1, read on the forward strand.
ACTTGATTTAAAACTTGATTTATGTTTCTTTCCATATTGACAAGGATCACAAACATTTGAATAATCAAATATAAGATCCGTTAGATCCTTAACTAGTATTTTCTTAGAGTGATTGCATAGGTTCCTAAGGTTACAATGTTGTAACAATCTATGCCAAAACCAAGAATGATCTTCCATTACACTAAGGAAAAGTATATTATGGCTTCCAAGGTCTTCTATGTTGAGTGTGTAAACATTCTCTTTCCTATTAGCAGAATGAATAAACACATCATTGGTATTGTGTACTAAACACTTTTCATTCCTAAAATTCACAAAGAAAACTTCATCACATAATTGACTTATGCTAATGAGGTTGTGCTTAAGACCCTTAATACATAAAACATATGAAATCACTGTTTTTTCAAGAAAAAAATTTACCTATACCCACAATTTCTCTATTATCATTATCTATGAAATTTATTTTTCCTCATTTCATCTTTATAATATTTTCAAAGTTGTTTCTATTACTAGTCATATATCGGTAACATCCACTATCCTTGTACAAAGTATTGTTGTCGGTACTATCCTTATATTTTTGTAAACAAGAGATCTAGACTTTTTGAATCCAAACTTTCCTAGATCCAGAAATGTTAGACAATAAAATTTTGGGAATCCAGTTTTGTTTAGAAAATTATGATTTATGAAACCCAAGGGATTGAACATTATTTAAAGAACAACTCTTCTTCCAATTCCCACTACTTTGACATTTAGTACAAAAAGGGGCTCTAGTAGGAAAAAAATAATTATTTCTAAAAACATGTTTTTCATGAGAATAACCTTATCCTTGATTATTACCATGAGGTCATATCTGAGAATATATCTTTCCAAATGTTTCTTGATGAGAAGTAAAATTTTCAATATGTTTCTTCAAGGAATAAATTTCAGACTCTAGTCTAAGGACTAAATTACTATCCTCTGTAATAATAGACATAGAGTTAAGTTTTCCTCTAAAACAGCTTTTCTAAAAATAGTTTTCTATTATCCTTATAAAGAATATCCTTCTCATAACTGGCTTCTTTATGTTTCATAGAAAGATTTTCTAAAACATCATTTTTCTTATCAATATATTTTGTAAAATCTGAAATTTCTTTTGTTAAAAAAAATTCTTGAGTATTTTCTTTTCATGTTTCGTAGAAATATTACAATTTCTTATCTTTAGAAGCTTAGAAAACCTCAAAAATTCCTCATAGGAAGGAATATCATTATTATTATCTAACGAAGAAGATTATTCATCTGAAGAAAAATCTTTATCAAGAATGTTTTCACTCAAAGGCATATTAGTTAAGGATTCAGCAGTTCGTACCTTAGCAATAAGACATTGATTTTGGAATGGATCTCGGGATATTAAACCAATATTCTTTTTCTAAAAAGATTCATAATCTGAAGAATTGGTAGAATAATATCCTCCACTGGCACTCCATGTTTCATTGGATTTTAGGACATTATTATGTTTCTATATATAAAACATCATCATGTTTCTCTCAGAATTCCTGTCCTTCTTGTCTCTTTTCTTATGTGAGGGACAATCAGGTCTGATATGAGAATTTCTTCTACATTAATAGCATGTCACATCTCCATATTTCTTATCATTTCCTTCATTATTTTTGTATCTATATTTATTGTTCTTCTTTCCAACCATGTTGTTCATTATTCGAGCAAGATTAGACTGTTCATTCTAAGAATGTTTACTTTCACTTGATTCAGACTGGACAACAACCTTATTGGATTTAGATCTTGTAACTCTCTCATGAGTCATGGCTATCATATTTTTTGAAGTAGTTGTAAAATCCACACTTCCATTCCCATACTTCTTCTAAACATTTTTAGCATCTCTCTTTATTCTAGTCTCATGTTTAAGAATAGTTCTAAAAAGCTCATCAAGAGTAATCTGTGAGAATTTCCTATTCTCATCAATAGATGTTATTTTTTATTCCCACTAATTTGGAATGATGTCTATAATCTTGTATTCAAGTGCCATATCATCCAAACCTTTTTCACCCATTGATTGTAAGCTAATTCCAACAGTCATAAATCACTATTGTACCTAACATATATTTTCTTCATAAACAAAGAAAAAAACCATGGTAATCAGCTCTAACAATAACTCTTATAGTTTTAATAAATTTGGAAGTACCAAAATGTGTAACTTCAAGATTCCACAAAATACAATTCACAGCTTCATAAGAAGTAATCTGGAAATATATATTCCTGGTCATGGAACACAACCCAGTATTGTGTACCTTGTTGTAAGGTAGATATTCTAACATTTCATGATTAGTTAAAGTTCAGACTTCCTTATTAAGAATCTTGTAATCACCTGTAAGCATAACAATGTTCTCCAAACCAGTGTTAATTAAAAAAGACTTCATACAGTGTCTCCAATATTCACAATCATTCCAATCAAAAATAGGTGGTCTAGTAGGATTTATATTTTCAATTGAACCAAAATTCATTCCTTCTATCTTAAAAAAATCATTCTACACAAACTTATCAGTAATAAAAGTTTGTAAACAAGGATAAAAATATTCTAAGCAAGGAAAAATAGAACAATGAAAAACTTGAGCAAGAAAACATATATATTAATATAATTATTTCATAGACCTCCTTTGATACCAATTGTAGGATCGAAATGATACCTAATGTAGTATCAGAATAATGATGTAGATGCTCAATATACAAGAGGGGGTGAATTTTATACTTTAATAAATTCATTTGGAACTTTTTAAGTTGGTAATTTTTAAAAATGTTAAACAAGGTAAATTCACAAGAACTCTTAGTTATAAAAACATGCTTGATTCCAGAATTGTAGTTCTGAAAATGAATTCCCAAAAATGTGGATCCAAAAATGATACTTAAGAAGAGTTTAAAAAACAAGTTTCTAGCTTAAATAATATAGAATCTCACTAATAAGAGTACAATTATAATAATGTATAAGATATTTATACTTTCCTCAAAAACCAAAATGCATCTAAAAACTAGAAACAATATAAGTAACAAGTAGTAAATATTTTTACCCAAAAATAAGGGTATCGAACAACTTTAGATAATGGTCCCTTGATTTTTAATTTCAAAAAATTCTGTCTTACCCACACCATGGTAAGCCCCTGATACAAATATAGGAGTCTTTATTGTTAACCCTGAAAGACCTCGAACTTCAAGGTAGTTAGTTACTCTGTCTTCCTATCCCAGGAATCCCTCAAATGTACTCAGCAACATTCGAAGTCGCACGAAGCAATTCTGAACAAGATGTTCAGTATACACAAAGCATTAAAGCCTCTCTCTCTATAAATCACTTCAGGATAATGTAATCTCTAGATTGGTAGAACAGTTCATCAGTTGTCCAAATGTTTTGAGATCGTTCAGATGAGATCATATTTATAGGCACATCTTCAATGGTCGCCACCCTCCTCCAACAATATTATTTTTCTTTGAATTTCGGAGGGACCTGCATACGTTTCACTTAAACTACGGTTAGTAAATTACAGAGTGCATGACATCATTTTATAACTCAAAAAAGAGAAAGTGAAAATATTTTTTCTCAACCAAATTCATTTTTCAGAGTATAAGGGAAAATAGAATTAGGAGTCTAAATATATTAAACTTCAGAGTCTATATTACAAGGATATTCAGATTCTGTTTCTCAATAATTCAAAATCAGAATTCAATGGTCTTCAGAGTATGAATTCTGAAGAATTTGGATTTTGAATTCTAAGGAATTCGAAGTCTGAAATATTAGGAATTCAAAATCTGAATTTTTAAGAATTCAGAGACTAAATACATAATAATTAGGAGTCTGAACTTATAATTTTTAGAGTCTGAACATAGAATGTTCGGAGTCTAAACATAGAATGTTCAGAGTCTTAATTCAGAGAATTTGGAGTCTGATAAGTTGAAAGTTCATAGTTTGAACATAGAATGTTCAGAACCTGAATTCAGATCCTGAAAAAAGAAGGCTTATATATCTATGTATTTATAAGATTCTGAGGATTTAGATGTGAAACCGAATTTTACACTTAGAAAAAAAATTTGTTAGATTAAGACATGTACAATGAAAACATAGTAAGGATAAAGTTTACTTGGGGAAGGAATGTTTTTCCAATTAAGTGAAATAAAAGGGAAAATAAATTTTTTATTAAGATAGAGTGTTTGTGATTTTAAAAACATAAAGTAATAGAAAAGTAAAAAAGGAAACCTTATTGACTCAACAATATCCCCTAAACAAAAAGGAATGGAAAAGTCATAAGAAACCTTATTGACTCAACAAGTACAGGCTTTATGATTTCATAGTGATACCATTCAGACACACTAATGCTCTAGAAATTTTCATGAACATGATGAATAGATTATTTAGTTATTACCTTAGAAAATTCATGGTAGTATATATTGATTATATTTTAATATATTCCAAAATTAAGAAGGATCATTAAGATCATTTAAGTATTATTCTAAATGCTTTGAAAAAGAAAAAAATTCAATTCCAACTATAGAAAACGTGTGTACCTATTGAAGGAAGTCACTTTCTTGGGGAATATAATCAAATTATATGATATATCTATGGACACTTCAAAGACTGAGGCAATTAATAGATAGATGAGGTCATCATTTTATTATATATATCCATAGATTCCTTTTATTTGTAGGGTATTATCATCGATTTGTGAAAAAATTCCAATGATTTTAAAATCCTCTAAAAAAGACAACTCTAATGTGAGTCATGTTTAATAGGAAAAAAGATTTTGAAGAAAGATTCATGGTGTTAAAATGGAGTCTTATCATTACATCCATGCTCACAGTTCCCCCAAGTGGAGATATTTTTGTTGTATTTTTTGATTCTTAGAAAAATATCATGGGTTGTGTATTGATGAAAAATGAAAAATTCATTACATATGAATCATGGAAGTTAAATGTTCAGGAAGAGAAATGTCAAACACATGATCTAGAGTTGGCTGTAGGGATATTCTATTTGAAAATTTTAAAATGTTGCCTCTTTGGGGAGAAGTTTGAAATATATACGGATCACCAAAACCTCTAGTATATCTTCTCACAAAAGGATTTGAATATGTTCCAAAAAAGATGGTATGTTTTTTTCATATACTATGACTGCTCAATTAACAACCATCTGGGGAATGCGAATAAAGTGGAAGATGATCTATCCAGAAAAGATAGAGAATCAATTTTATTAAAAATAATTGTGAAGGATATGATCTTCTCAAACATGAAGTGAGTAGAGACCCAAAGCATGACGTACATGGATATTACATTACTTTTTCGGAATACATAGTACATAACAAAAACACACACACAAGGACCATAATAGTTTAGTGTCTTTGGAAACTTGGAATATAATCTTCTAATCATGGTGAAAGATCATAAACATCTCCCAGAAATATCTTCCTTATTTTTTACCTAAAACATTTCTTTTATCCTGGGGAAAATAAAACATAAAAGGGTGAGCTCAAATGCTCAGTAAGGGTAAACAAAAGAAATATCATTCACATCATATTCATAAGAACATAATATTTTGGAAATCTTAACCTACAAAAGAGATCATAATATCATAACATGGGATAAATCATAGTAGTGAAATGTAATCCCAATAATCATAACATAAAACAAGAAACATTGTGGCATACACACATAATCATAGATAATCATTTCTTATTAGTTAAGACTCATTTCCATGACTATCTTAGTGGACAAAGTCCATTTCTGAACCGAGTTCACTCCCCGTTTAAGTAATGTTTCACTGAACCGGTTTAACCTGCCGTTCCAGCCATGTCTATCTCATGAGATATAAAATCTTTACCCAATGCATTGGAGAGAGATATAGGTCCCACCCATCTCATAATGATACCATTCTTATGTGTTCCACAAAATCATAAACCATACATCATATCATAACCCCTGTAATAAAAATGGTAATGTTTAAACATCGTGACATCATAAAACAATTCATATGAGATCAAAGAATTCATCAAAATATTTCCATCACAACATAATCAAATCCATGTAATAATAGGGATAGAAAAAGAACCCTCTATTATCTTAGATTGAAAATAATTTTGATAAAACACTTGAACTCCATTCTTGAGGAAAATATCCTTTCTACTTAAAAAACATTTTTCCTTTCTTAACATGTCAAAAAATTTTAAACTAAAAGAAGTTGATTAAAAATAAACATGAAAACCAGTAATGGAAGCTTCTTGGAAATAATGTTTTAAAAATCCATCCATGCTGTATAAGTTAGAAAAACATTATTCTCATACTTTTTTTTCAGAAAAGTCAAAAAGTACCTCGTATGAAAAAAAACGACAAAAGATTCCTTTAATATCTTTTACTAAAAACTCACCGAAAGGTAAAATTGGATTTAAACAATTGTAGGTGGATGGAAATGAAATTACATATTATGGAAACATGGATGTGGATGATAAAATACACCCCAGTAAATTTCAAAGTATAAACAATCTCGGATAACAATGAGATTGTGATGTTTCCCTTACCTTAGGTCCGATTTGCTTCGTAAGTGTCTGAACATCCTGTATAATGATTTAAATAATGTCATTGACTTATTACAGAATCATAATCATTGTTATGATATGATATATGGTTCACTTATGACTTTATTTTACCCGTTCTTTTGTAAATTTCATGTTAAAGAGCGTTTTGGGTAAAATCGTTTCATTTGTCATCTCTGTTTTGACTTGTTATTAGTCATATGATTAATTAGATCATGATTACATAATTCCAGAATGTAAAACATGATTTATATATAATATATATTCAGAATATACATATATATAATAGATCAGTAAATGGAAAGAAATACACCGTTCATGGAGATGGTAGGCCGTACGTACGCATGAACACTATTTTCGTTACCTTATTGAGTTGAATGGAATTAAGTAGATGATATACATATATATACACATGAATCAAGTATCATTATTATGTATTATATTTCATGATTACTTATTATATAAAATTTATAACAATTCATGAATGGTTAACGTGGAGAATGAATCTCATCGCGTCGTGGAGACGGTAGTCCGTACGTATGCACGAGCGATGATATCGTTATCATGATCGTGGAATTGTATTGGAGTGTATGTATACTATTTAAGAATAAATATCACTTTACAATAGTCATATATAGTCATTATTTAAACCATTATAGACATCCAAGTAAGGTGGTGGTGGAAAATAGATTACACCACTGCGTGGAAACGGTATTCCGTACGTACGCACGCGCGGTGATTTCATTTTTCGTAGGATGGATAGATGGTGAAATAGGGTTATTTCAAACTTATAATAACATATCATTATATGATTGATACTTATGTTATTACTTCATAATGAAACAACCTAATAAGAATAAGTGGAAGAAGAAATAAATTTGAAAGAATCTGTAACACACATTACCTCTTCTTTGAAGCGCCTCTTTCAGTCCTCCTCTTAGGGCACTAAAATTGGTCTTTGAAGAAGAAAAGGACCTCTAGGATGTTTCTAGGTAAGTGGAGAGGAGAAATTGGCATCGTTTGTACGAGCTTGAATGCTCAAAGTGGTGTGAGGAAGAGAGGGAGGAGGTGCCCTTTTAAAAGGGAGGAGAGGGGCACCTTTGGTATAACTAAAAATATTATTTTATTATAAATTCAAATTCGGTTTTAAATTGCTCCAAATTGATTTATTTAAAAGATAGGGTGAGTATCGGTAGAAATACTCTCATACAATAGAATTTAGACAAGTTTAGGTTCCTATTTTAACCTTATCATTTATATTTAACTTTAAGTTAGATAATTTTACTTTTACCGTGTCTTTTTGTGTTCTTACACTATAAGGTTAATAAACATACTATAAGAAGCCAAACGAACCCCAAGTTGTTTATTATTAATTTATATAACCTTATCTAAGACATTTGGCTGAACCTTATATTTTTAGGAATAAAATAACAATTCATAATATAATATTTGTTTTAAAAACTATTTTATGTCAATTTTGACACTATTTAGTGATTGATTTTTGTGAAAATCATAACAGAATGATTAGTTTTCAAAAAGTTAAATAACTCAATAATAACCTGTCATATTAACCTATAAAATTATTTTAATTCTTAAAAAGTCTCAAATTACATTTATTTGGGTATTTATAACATCAATTATGTCAATATTTCATTAATAAGATAATAACTACATCATCTTTGTGTCATAAATAAATTAACCTATTTAAAGTCTAAAAATTACAAATAAATTATCATTATGTAGGAAATTTCTTTATCTTTCTAATGAATATTTATAGTCGAATTTGTCTTATGTATAACCCTTTATTAAAAATACTTTACTTATTAATCCTTGATTTTATCTATTTTAAACCTTATTTAAATAAATTAATAATAAATGTCTTAATCTAATACAAGTGGGCCTAAATGGTCATATTTTATTCCTAAGGTTGTTTTTGGTCGAATTACACATATCCAATAGAATTAGGACATGTGTTAGGGTAATAATAATATCATTTTTACACTTAATTACCCAATTTACTTTTAACCATGGTAAAAAAAGTAAAAAGTTACTATTCGCCAAAAATTATTTTCATCTCATTGAACCACATTTTACTTACTGACATCAAATTTTCTCTCGGATTTTTTAAATTCCACTCACAAAAGCGGTAAAATTATGATTTATGAAAAATTCATTTTTTTTAACTACCACTTAGTGGTTTCACTATTCATCAAAATATGAATGTTTCCAGAAAAATACCAAAAAATAGGCCTAAGATATATTTGATATTATGAACTCAAAAATGATGTCTATTTTAACAAATTCAAACCATATCATTTGCATTAATTAATTTAAAAATTAATTCTCGTCGTCAAAACATATAGCATGTTCTTAAGAGATAATAACTATCAATAGATTGACACTTGTTTATGTCTGGTTTAAATGTGAAATTACATCCAATGACCAAAATTGTATTAAATTGTAAAAATATATTCTAAATATACTTTAAAACCACTCAAATTAATAATTTATCACTATTAATTATTTCGATTAAAAAGGTTGTTTTTAATTAAAATTTAGTAATTCTCACTATTCATCAGAAAATGAAAGTTATCCGAAAAGTAGCAAAATTTCACCCTAAGATAATTTCGATATTCTGAATCCAAAAATGAAGTCCATTTTGAAAAGTAAAATTTAAAAAATTTCAAAAAGTTGTTATTACTATTCATAAAGACTAGTTTTAATAATATTTTAATAGCATATTGTTGTTTAGTGAACCTCGTTATTACGTACTACACACGCTATCGAGGAAGGTCACAATTGCGTGTAATGCAAGAAAAGTCAAGGATTCCTATTGTGAAAGCTCCTTTTGGTGTAGCTTATAACACAAGACATTAATGAAATTAAAAGAATATTTTTTCATAAAATCTCGGGGTGTTCCATTCTACCCCCCTTAAAATGAATTTCGCCCTCGAAATTCGTCGGGGTTATAAATGGTTTACTACTCAAAAGTTTCTTTAATAGAAACCCACATCGTAAAATGGAATACCAAAACCAATCATTAAAAAAAAGTATGAAACGTCACGGTTACCCAAATAAACTAATCACTGGGTTTCCACATAAGTGAAAATATGGATATGGAAGAGAAATCTAACCATCATGTTTTGATGGAGAGTGGTATAGAACATGGCTATGGAAAAGCCAGCAATCACAAAGCCATAAATTTTTTATGATCTAAGGTACAGTCCGATTCATCAGATATAAGACCACTGAGACAACATTTTTGGTTTTCAAGATCATTTCCCTAAAGTTGATGAAATTGGAATTAGAAGAAATACTTTCATGATTTTGGTATAGTCTCACCATTGGTTGTTCTTTGGAAAATTTCCACTTCATCTCATAAAGAAATGAAGTTGAATTTGTCATTCGTGATGTGTTATCAGATCATGTGATAGAATGATGGGTCATTCCATCTGTCTCAAACAAAAGGTTAGAAAAGTTATCAAAAAATACATAAGTCCATCTATATGAGATTAATCATATATGGTTCCTAAAAAGGACTTCTACTTATTATATCATACTGCTTAATATAATAAAACTAGTTTCTACTAAACAGGGACTTCCTGTAGTCCAGTGGTAGGAGATAAAGGCCAGTCGCACTTCGGTTGTGGGTTCGATTCCCACAGCCTTGTCTGACGCAGTGGGTTGTCACCCGTCCTGCAGGTTGTCCTTTTTCTAAAGATATATTACTATAACATCCCATCAATAATATCGAAAAAAGTTCTATCCTAACTTATGTCCAACATAATCCATTCCAATCTTTAGGCTTATCTAAAATACTTCGGTCTAAGCTCATAGTATAAAGAAAATGATTACTTGAAATTTTACATAACAATCACGTGAATGCCATCATTTATCCCCCATATATCATAAGATATATCTTGTTGGTCAAATTACAAACATGTGAATAACTTAATCATGTATTCTCTTAAAGAATGAATACCCATTGAACCTTAGTGAAAACATAAATGCAGTTAAAAGTTAACACTTTCCACAAACCAAAATCCTCAAAATTCTTTATACTCAAACCATGATATCACTTAATCCTTATATCAATAATGAGCTCATGAATACAATAAAACATCTCATTATCTTCTTATCCCTTCATTATGCGCATATCATCTTCTTACCAAAAATATCTCAATCACTTTCCATGGTTACCGGTACCATAAAATTATTGAAAACCACAATAGACCAATACATAAATATTCCAATATTCCACGATACTATATAAAACATTATTTTGGAATCCCATTACATAAACACTTAATCATTCCACCACATCGTTGTCATATTCAACATCGCCAATAGTGATCACATGTGACTTCCCTTTGTCCTTTGCCTTAAGTGGTTGCTCATGTCGATCATCACTAACCCTTGGAATAGGGCATTTATTAGCATAATGCCCCATTTCCTTGCACATGAAGCATTGAAGTGTTGGTGGTGCATTCTCTGCAGTATTTTCTTTATTCACATCATTAGAAACACTTTTTCCATTACTTCGACACTCAGCTGCTCGATGACCTTCTTTTCCACACTTAAAACATTTTCTAGCCCCTTTAAGATAATCTCCACCATGCTTCTTTCCACACATTGAGCATAAGGAAACATTCATCTTCTTTTCACCATTATTCTGAGATTTCTCCTTGAACTCCATATTTCGTTTCTTGTCAAAACTATGAGATAGATAAGTAACAACAACTTCCATTTCTACCTTGATATCACAACGCACAATATCTTCATAGCTATTGAAGTCTCTTATAGCTAATGCCCTTCGAAGATTTGGCTTTAAGCCACTGAAGAATCGATCAACTTTACTTTTAGGTTGGATGATAAATCCAGATGCATACCTTGCAAGTCTTGTAAAATTCGCTTCATATATACCAACAGATTCATCATCCTTTTTCTCTAGTTCAAGAAACTCCTTCTCTATCTTTGTTCGAAGAATACGAGGGAAGTACATATTGAAAAATAAGTTCTTGAACTCATCCCATTCCATGGACTCAATTTCATCTCTTGGCCTCATATTCTTGATAAGATTCCACCATTGATCAGCTTCACCTTCCAAACGATATACTGCTAAGATGACTTTATCATGTTCAGAACAATGAATAACTGAAAATATCTTTTCAGAGGTAATGATCCATTGTTCAGCAACAAGTGGATCAGAAGACCCACTGAAAAAAGGTGGGTGTTGCCTCATGAAGGACTCAATAGAATATTGTTCCTTTCTCTGCTCATTTGGAAGTCCAGAATGATTCATAGATTGTGTAAGTATAGAAATATGATTATGCACTCCATATTCCATAACATTTGTTTGTTCAGGAGGACAATCATTGCATTGTCCATTGCATTGATCAACACGGTTCCTTCGGGTTCCAGCCATCGTCTAAAACCCAAAAAGAATAGTGTGAGAGGAAAAAATCATGCTAGGGAAAAGAATATAATAAAGGGGGAGTACCTTCAATATCTAACATCTTAGGTTACCGTAATTCTAGTACTATAACCTATACTTATACTTAACCTTAGGTACATCCCTAGACATACCTTAGAAATATCTATAGGGATCTCACTAAGGTTCTTGCATCCTAGTTTCCAAAGGTTGAATAAACCTTTCCTTTGATACCAACAGTAGAGACCCGAAGCTTGAAGTACATGGATATTAAATTACTTTTGCGGAATACATAGTACATAACAAAAACACACACACAAGGACCGTAATAGTTTAGTGTCTTTGGAAACTTGGAATATAATCTTTTAATCATGGTGAAAGATCATCAATATCTCCCATAAATATCTTCCTTATTTTTTACCTAAAACCTTTCTTTATATCCTAGGGAAACGAAAACATAAAAGGGTGAGCTCAAATTCTCAGTAAGGGTAAACAAAAGAAATATCATTCACATCATATTCATAAGAACATAATATTTTGGAAATCTTAACCTGCAAAAGAGATCATAATATCATAACATGGGATAAATCATAGTAGTGAAATGTAATCCCAATAATCATAACAGAAAACATGAAACTTTGTGGCATATAGACATAATCATAGAGAATCATTTATTATTTGTCAAGACTCATTGCCATGACTATCGTAGTGGACAAAGTCCATTTCTGAACCGAGTTCACTCCTCGTTTCAGTCCTGTTTCACTGAACCGGTTTAACCTGCCATTCCAGCCATGTCTATCTCATGAGATATAAAATCTTTACCCAACGCATTGGAGAGAGATATATGTCCCACCCATCTCATAATGATACCATTCTTATGTGTTCCACAAAATCATAAACCATACATCATAGCATAACCCATGTAATAAAAATGGGAATCTTTAAACATCGTGACATCATAAAACAATTCATATGAGATAAAAGAATTCATAAAAATATTTCCATAACAACATAATCAAATCCATGTAATAATAAGGATATAAACATAACCCTTTATTTTCTTAGATTGAAAATAATTTTGATAAAACACTTGACCTCCATTCTTGAGGAAAATAACCTTTCTACTTCAAAAACATTTTTCCTTTATTAACATGTCATACAATTTTAAACTAAAAAAAGTTGATTAAAAAAATATGAAAACTAGTAAAGGAAACTTCTTGGAAATAATGTTTTAAAAATCCATTCATGCTGTATAAGTTAAAAAAACATTATTCTTGTACTTTTGTCGGAAAAGTAAAAAAGTACCTCGTACGAAAAAAAAAACGACAAAAGATTCCTTTCATATCTTTTACTAAAAACTCACCGAAGGGTAAAATTGGATTTAAAAAATTGTAGGTTGATGGAAATAATATTACATATTAAAGAAACATTGATGTGGATGATAAAATACACCCCAGTAAATTTCAAAGTATAAACAATATCGGATAACAATTAGATTGTGATATTTCCCTTACCTTAGGTCCGATTTGCTTCATAAGTGTCCGAACCTCTTGTATAATGATTTAAATAATGTCATTGACATATTCCAGAATCATACTCATTTTTATGATATGATATATGGTTCACTTATGACTTTATTTTACCCGTTCTTTTGTAAATTCCATGTTAAAGAGTGTTTTGGGTAAAATCGTTTCATTTGTCATCCGTGTTTTGACTTGTAATTATTCATATGATTAATTAGATCATGATTACATAATTCCAGAATATAAAACATGATTTATATATAATATATATTCATAATATACATATATATAATAGATCATTAAATGGAAAGAAATACACCGTTCATGGAGACGGTAGGCTGTAGGTACACATGAACATTGTTTTCGTTTCCTTATTGAGTTGAATGGAATTAAGTAGATGAAATAAATATATATACACATAAATCCAGTATCATTATTATGTCATATATTTCATGATTACTTATTATATATAATTTATAATCATTCATGAATGGTTAACGTGGAGAATGAATCTCATCGCGTCATGGAGACGGTAGTCCGTACACACGCACGAGCGATGATATCGTTCTCATGATCGTAGAATTGTATTGGAGTGTATGTATAATATTTAAGAATCAATATGACTTTAAAATAGTCATATATAGTCATTATTTACACCATTATACCCATCCAAGTAAGGTGGTGGTGGAAAATATATTACACCACGGCGTGGAGACGGTATTCCGTACGTACGCACGCGCTGTGATTTCGTTTTTCGTAGGATGGATAGATGATGAAATAGGGTTATTTCATACTTATAATAAAATATCAGTATATTATTGATACTTATGTTATTACTTCATAATGAAACAACCTAATAAGAAGAAGTGTAAGAAGAAATAAAGTTGAAAGAATCGGTAACGGACATTACCTCTTCTTTGAAGCGCCTATTTGAGTCCTCCTCTTAGAGCACTAAAATTGGTCTTTGAAGAAGACCAGGACATCTAGGATGTTCCTAGGGAAGTTGAGAGGAGAAATTGTCAGGGGTTGTCCGAGCTTAAAGTCTCAAAGTGGTGTGAGGAAGAGAGGTAGGAGGTTCCCTTTTATAAGGGAGGAGAGGGGCACCTTTGGTATAACTAAAAATATTATTTTATTATAAAGACAAATTCGGTTTTAAATTGCTCAAAATTGATTTATTTATAAGCTAAGGGGTGGATGGGTCGAAATAATCTCATAAAATAAAATTTAGACAAGTTAGGTTCTTATTTTAACCTTATCATTTATATTTAACTTTAAGTTAGATAAGTTTACTTTTACCGTGTCTTTTTGTGTTCTTACACTATAAGGTTAATAAACATACTATAAGAAGACAGAAGAAACCAAAGTTGTTTATTATTAATATATATAACCTTATATAAGTCATTTGGCCGAACCTTTGATTTTTAGGAATAAAATAACAATTAATAATATAATATTTGTTTTAAAAACAATTTTTTTTCAATTTTAAAACTATTTAGTAATTGATTTTTGTGAAACTCATAATAGAATTATTAGTTCGAAAAAAGTTAATTAAATAAATACTAACATGTCATAGTAACCTATAAAATTAGTGGAATTCATAAAAAGTCTCAAATTACATTTGTTTGGGTATTTATAACATCAATTATGTAAATATTCCATTAATAAGATAATTAATACATCATCATTGTGTCATAAATAAATTAACTTATTTAAAGTCTAAAAATTACAAATAAATTATCATTATGTAGGAAATATTTTTATCTTTCTAATTAATATTTATTGTCGAATTTATCGTATGTATAACCCTATATTAAAAATGATTTACTTATTAAACATTGATTTTAACTATTTTAACCCTTCTTTAAATAAATTAATAATAAATGTCTTAATCTAATCCAAGTGGGCCTAAATGGTCATATTTTATTCCTAAGGTTGTTTTTGGTCAAATTAAACTTATCCAATAGAATTAGGACATGTGGTAGGGTAATAATAATATCATTTTTACCCTTAATTACCCAATTTACTTTTAACCATGGTAAAAAAAGTAAAAAGTTACTATTCACTAAAAATTATTTTCATCTCATTGAACCACATATTACTTACTGACATCAACCATGTCTCTCGGATTTTTTAAATTCCACTCACAGAAGCGGTAAAATTAAGTTTTATGAAAAATTCATTTTTTTTAACTACCACTTATGGTTTCACTATTCATCAAAAAATGAAAGTTTCTAGAAAAATACCAAAACTTATGCCTAAGATATATTTGATATTATGAACTCAAAAATGATGTCTATTTTAAAAAATTCAAAACATATAAGTTGCATTATTTAATTTAAAAATTAATTCCCGTCGACAAATCATATAGCGTGTTCTTAAGAGATAATAACTATCAATAGATTGACACTTGTTTATGTCTGGTTTAAATATGAAATTACATCCAATGACCAACATTGTATTAAATTGTAAAAATATATTCTAAATATACTTTAAAACCAATCAAATTAATAATTTATCACTATTAATTATTTCGATTAAAATGGTTGTTTTTAATTAAAATTTAGTAATTGTCACTATTCATCAGAAAATGAAAGTAATCCGAAAAGTACCAAAATTTCACCCCAAGATAATTTCTATATTTCGAATCCAAAAATGAAGTCCATTTTGAAAAGTAAAATTTACAAAATTTCAAAGAGTGGTTATTACTATTCATAAGGGCTAGTTTTAATAATATTTAAATAGCATATTGTTGTTTAGTGAAACTCATTATTGCGTACTACACACGCTATCGAGGAAGGTCGTGATTGCCTGTAATGCAAGGAAATTCAAGGATGCATGTTGTGCAAGCTCCTTTTGGTGTAGCGTACAACAAAAGACATTAATGAAATTAAAATAATATTTTTCATAAAATCTCGGGGTTTTACAAAGTGGTTGGACATGGAAATTATAAATGAAGGAACATCATCAATCCTTTCAAAAATGATGTCTCAAATATCCCTTTTAGGGAGGTTAAAGGATTCTCAAAGAGATGATATGGGAATTAAGAAGAAAGTGGAATCTATTAAAATATGGAAATCCTCAGTGTCCAATGTTAATGAAAAAGGTGTTTTCAGATTTAGGTCAAGACGATGTGTACCATCAAATATTGAGATAAAGAAAAAGGTATTGGATGATGCACATAGATCAACATTCCCAATCCACCCTGGAAGCACAAATATTTATCCAGATATTTGGGAATACTATTGGTATGACAATATGATGATGGAGATCACAGATTATACATCAGAGTGTCTCGTATGTTAGTATGTGAAGGCAGAAAGGAAAACGACTAAGGGGTGATGAAACCACTACCAATAACTACACAGAAATGGGAAAAATTCATTATAGACAATGTCATAGGGATTCCTAAGACATCTAAAGGAAAAAATTCTATTTGGGTTATGGTGGATTTTCATACAAACGCTGCACACTTCATTGATATTCAAGAGGATTTCTCATTGGATCAACTTGCTAGGATATACATCAGATAAGTGGTGAGGGTGCATGGTGGACCACTATCTATTGTATCTGATCAACATCCAAGATTCATCTCTATGTTCTAGAAGAGTCTACAACATGCTTTGAATACTAATTTAATCATCAACATGACTTATCATCCTCAAATTGATAGTCTATCAGATATGACTGTACATACACTTGAGAACATGTTGAGATCATTCTCAATGGACATCAATGTAAGATAAGATCAACATCATCTTCTGGTTGAGTTCTCTTATAACAACAGTTTCAACTCATGCTTCCAAATGTCTCCCTAAGAATCCTTTTATGGGAAGAGGTATATAACATCTGCATGATGTGATGGGGTGAGGAAAAAAATTGCATTGTCCAAAAATGGTGGAGAAAATGGTGAAGAAGGTTAAGACCATTCAATAACACATAAATTATTTTCAAATACATATGAAAAACTATGATGAAAACAATGAAAATACATTGAATTTTATATTAGAGACATTTTATTCCTCCGTATATCTCCATGGAATAGTGGAATGAGATTTGTGAGTAAGGGAAATCTTAGTCCAAGGTACATCATCTCTTTTGAGATCTTTGATTGCATCAGAGCAGTGGCCTACCGACTAGCACTCCCACCTAACCTATCTCAAGTATATGATGTATTCCATGTATACCTTTTGAGAATGTACTTACCAGACCCATATCATGAACTCAATCTTGAGGTGATACCATATAATAATGACCATTCTTAAGAGGATAATCCAACGAAAATCTGAGAGCGTGGAGAGAATGATCTACCGAATAAAACAATGCACCTTTTCAAAGTGTTGTGGATAAACCACATGTTTGAAGAAGAAATGTGGTATCTTGAAGAGGTGATTAATCAAAGATATACTTATGTTCATTAATGTGGTAAATTAATTTTTTGAGTGTTAAATTTTTTAAGGGGGAATATTGAAACAACCCAAACTATTATAAGTGAAATTTCCCTTTTGATTAAATTAAATGTCTTATTTTGTAAAAATTATATAGAAAATACATGCACTCTATTTATTTTATTATATCCAATTGGATTTAAATCAATGTTATATGTCATTACTATTTAAAATATAACCATTGAATAGTGATCATTGAACGTGTATAAATAGAGGGTTTTATCCAATCTTTTCGACATAGACAAAGGAGATGATGGACTTAACTAGTATGATCATTCCCTATAATGCCCATTTATCAGATCTTTTAGGGGAGATAAAATATTTTGGATTTTACCAAGCCCCAGAACAAGCTAAGATCCAACAAGTTAAGAATTACCTATACCATTTATGGGAGAAGTTCAAAATCATCGAGAACATGACCCATACCATGTTCACCGAATGGCCCCATGAAACCACAACCATCGCAAAACTTACACTAAGGGAGTATACTGGCATAATAAAGGGAAATTTATCATGACCTCACATTATGATTAGGTACAATATTTTTGTAAAGAATAATGAATATACTTTTATTTTATTATTATTTTTAAAAAACAAATAATTTATTTGGTTAATATTCAAATTGAAATAAGAAAACTATTTTATAAATTAATGAATAATATTTTAATAATATAATAATATTAAATTATATTTATAAAATATAAATGGTCTTATAATTTTGAGGAGGCCAAATTTATTTTTTATTATGGTTTAAAAAATGTTTTTGTCAAAACCCGTCAATTTTCAATAAAGGTATATTTTTATTTTAATAGTGAAAACTGAAATATGTACAAAATTATTTGGTGAGAATTAATGTTTTTTTTGGAATCGGAAAGACATAATTATCCAGATATGAATATTTCAAATTTTCATGAGATAGTAATTTTTTTTGGTAAAAATCAAATACCATTTAAATATAGTGTGTTTTATGACATCATAATAGCCCAATAGTGATCTAATAAGCACTATGAATGGGATATTTGGCCAAATATAAGTTTTAACTTTAAAAAATGTGAATTTATATTTTTTTGAATTATTTTATAATACCTTAGTAACTCCTCTAAAATTACTAATATATTTTATGATTTATGTTCATTTCTTTCATAATGTTTCTCACCTCAACATATGAAAGGATAATATTTTAATATATTTAGAAAATGTAATTATAAAATAATTTTTTACAATAATATTTGGAAAAATCCATGGGAAAAAACCATGGCATTTGGTTTTGAATATTTAATTATATAGATTCTAAAACCTATGTTTTTGAAATATTACAGAATTCCCCTATCATTTACTTTATAAAATAATCCAAGATCCCACTACTCATCATTAAAAATAATTTTAGAACATCCTTAATCTATCCCCTCCTCTCTGTAATCCTTTTAAGGTATCTCAAGCTTTACATAAGACATTAATCATGCTTTTGAAGTCACACATTCATGTAAGGGTTCTTTTATTCCCATTTTTATCCAAGTTTCCTTATATTGTTACACCTATTTATTTTCATTTAAAATTTATGGATAATGTTTTCAAACCTCTGACAGACCACCATTATTATGTTTTAATGATAATATACCCATTTCTCACTCATTAATCCCTCCCACATACACCTGTTACCATGCTGAAATTTTACAAGTGTTATTCAATTTCACCTCATTCTTCTAATTTCATTAATATTTTATGCCTTATATTTCTAAATTCATTATATTGTGAAGTGTATTTATATGATACTCTTACATTAAATTTCATTAATATAAGTTGAGAGACCTATTTCTCTTTAAAAGTTTTTATGATTATTTATATCACACCGTTAGGCTGTCGAAATGGCACTGTGAATCCTCATTCCAAAACAAATATGTAGTGAATACCATAATCATTCTATATCAATGTGTTAATGTTTATACACATATACATTTTTATTGAGGAATTATATTTATGTATTCCACACACATTTGTCATGGAATAAATTTTTATGATTAATGAATCTGTGCTTTATGATCTATGTGGAACACTTAAGCATGAAATGAAATGAAAGTAATGGGTGCACCGAGAATTATATAGTTATCCAATGCATTGGTCAATGTTTAGTATAGTGATTCAAAATGATGGTATCTGGGTTTACCTAATTCATTTTTTGGAATTTTTCCACCATGATTTCTTGTAATATTATTCATGACCTGTGATGCAATGTTTAATGTTATTGCCACATTACCATGTTAAGATTACCATGCTTAATCATGCATTTATGTTGATGTTTCTTTTATTCTATATTAATATTACTATTTTATAATATGTGTTTTCTTCCTCGTGATAATCCATTTGTACTCCCTTACTGGGATTTAGAGCTCACCCATATCTTATACATGTCCTCAGGCAATCCCATGAAATGTTAAGTTCGAATGAATGTTGTGGCCATGTAAAGGAATTTTTCAATAATGATGTTGTATTTCATATTTCACGTTGTTATGTAATGTTGTTAAATTTTCAAGACACTATAATTCATGATATTTTGGGTTCTATTAAATGTATTTTTATATCATTAAATCATGTATTAGTGTAATAAAATGAATAGGGTTGTTATATAGCGAGTTTAAAAAGACATCTTCTTTTATTTTTTACATAATTAAAAAAACATAACAAACCAAACATATATCAAAAATAAGATAAATATTTCCAAAATATGTAAAAATAAGAGCCCTAAAATCTATTTACCTTTTCATATTTCGTGATCCATACCCACAAGTAAATAAAAAGATAATAAAAAAATTATTAAAATAAATAGGGCTGTAAAAAATAAATCAACTAATAAATGAAGCGAAATGAAATATTTCAATTTAAATATAGTACAAGAGACTGTAGTAATTTGATTTTAGAAAAAATATTAATAATTTCAAATCATTTATTTAAAATTTTAAATTTCTTATTTTATCCATCAAATTATATCGCACATCTAATTCACGTGTCATCTGTTGGAATATGTCATGAATAATAAAATAATGTTTTCCTGTGATTTTAAGTCATTTGAAAATTGTATTATATAAATCAAACCGCTAAACACATATTTTGGAGTTTTATGATATTAAAAGTTCATTCTAAATCAGCGTAGGAAAACAACATCTTTGATTAACATACCAACTAATCTACTTTTTCAAAATTCAGTCTATGTTTTTTCATCGTATTACACAACATTCGAAGGTCGTCGGTCTGTTTCGACACCACCTAGTTTTTAAAGGGTGCCAGACACTTGAAAGCCACATATTCAAAAGTTTTGGGATTAATGAAAATCCAATTGACATTTTATATCCTTATACATGTCCATAATAATAATAATAATAAGGTTCACATATGATTTCATGTAATTACAAGGTCATTTTATATAGATCTGATTGTTAAACGTGCATTTGGGTGTTTTATGACACTAAAAGAGCATTTTAAGTCCTTTAGGGAAAACTAAATATTGCACTGATGTTCCATCTACATAACTATTTAAAAATTTACTCTAACTCTTCTCTTCTTATTTCATGGAAATTAGAAGAATTTTAGTTTGTTTTGACACCTCACATGGTTTTGAAGGGAATCAATCCATTAAAAACCACATACTCAGTAATTTTGAGAATGCCATACATCCAATTAATAGTATATATCTCCATATATTAAAAAATAATAATAATATGGTTTTCATTTGATTTTACATAATTTTTTGTTTTTTTATCAATTATTATGACTGTTAAAGGCATGTTTTGGTGTTTTCTGACACGAAAAGTGGATTTTCGGTCCTCCTAGAAAAACACCAACTCGAAATGACATTCCATACATTAGAAAATTTAAAAAATCACTCTATTATTCTTATCATATGATTTTACAACATATAGATGTCGTTCGGATTATTCTGACCCCTTGACCAGCATGTTTAAATGACATAAAGCATTTAAAACCATATATTCAGTATTACCATTTATACCGATTTTCAAATTGATGGTAAATCTAATCGTACACATCGAAAATAATAATATAATAGATTTACTATAAGTTAAAGTCATTTTGAGGTTTTTAATATAACTAACTGTTAAACATACATTTTACTGTTTTGTAACACAAAAAATTTGTTTTCCATCACCATGGGAGAACAAAACCTTTGATTGATGTACCATCTACTCGACAAGATAAAAATTCAATCTATGGTTTCTGTAATCAAATTTCATGGAATTCAGAGGTTGTTCAGTTAGTTTTGAAAACTTGAGTATTTTAATGGCATCATGCCTTTAAAACCATCATATTCAGTATTTTGAGTAAGACTGCATGTCTAATTGACAATCCTCCTCCTCTTACATGTCACAAATTATAATAATATATTTTTACATTAATATAAAATCAATATTAGGATTTTTTATATGGATTTGACAATTAAATGCACATTTTTGGTGTTTTATAACACTAAAAGTGTATTTTCTGTCCTCCTGAAAAAATACCAACTCAGATTGATGACCCATAAAATAAAACATTTCCCAAATCCCTCTACACATTTTATTATATGATTTCATGTCATTTTGGTCCTGTTCGGTTGATTTTAACCCACATTCACACCATTTTAAAGGAAATCAACCTTTAAGACCACATATCTAGTTGTTTATGGAATACAACTCATCTGATTTCTGTGATATCTAAATATACATATAAATAATAATAATTATATGATTTTAAAATGATTTTTAGTCATTCTGAATTATTTATATACATATATATTTTACCTTCTAATGCACATTTTGGTATTTTATGACACCAAAGCACCTTTATTTTCATCCCGATGAAAGGAAGAATATGATTAATGTAACCTACGAACAATCATTTAACCACACACTATAATGTTATTTTCATCTGTTTTCACATCATTATTAGGTTGTTCAGTTAGTTTGAGCCCACCACGTGTTTTTAAAGGGAGATAAATATTTAAAATGGTCGTATTCGGTCATTTTGGGAAAAATGATTTTTCAATTTGTGTGATGTCTCGTTATTCCTTAAAAATAATAATTCTAATGTCTTACTATGATTTCAAGTCATTATGATGTTTTTTATGGATCTAACTATTTAACACACGGTTTGGCATTTTATGACACTAAACAGGCATTTATGATTCTCATGGTGGAACTCCAACCTAGATTTAAATTATTTCCACTTGACCAATTCAATTTTCACTTTATCTACTAATTTTATAGAATTTGGATTCCATTTGGTTGATTTTGGACCCTTGTCACACCTTTTTAATCGACATTAATCTATTAAAAATAAAAAATTTGGTCAGTCTGAGTAGGCCACTCGTCCTATTGATATGTTTTATTCCCACACACATTGTGAATAACAATAATATGGACTTATTTTGATTTGAAGTTAGTTCATTGTATTTTACTATACATTTATCCTTTAAAAATACATTTTTTTATTTTATGACACTAAAAAAGGATTTTTCTATCATACTAAGAAAATGTACTATCAAATTGATGTACCATCTACTCAACCATTTCAAAATGCAGTCTACGGTTATTTTCATATAATTTGAGGGTTTTTTTGTAGTTTTTAGGATTATTTTGAAAACCATGGTTTTTAATTTCATTAAACCATTACAACCCGCATATATGGTATTTTTAGGAAGATTGCACATCTGATTGAGGTAAAATCTCTTCTTACAAGTCATAAATATTAATAGTTCAGATTTTAAATTATTTTATGTTATAATGAGATCATTTTCTAATGATTTAATTCTTAAACATGCATTTTGGTTTTTTGTGACTCTAAAAGTGAATTTCCGTTCCTCTCAAGAAAACACCAGTTATGATTAATGTTCTATATACATGACCATTTAAGGATTCACTCTACAGTTTTATTTATCTTATTTCCCTACATTTGGATTTTGTTTGGTTTCTTTTTACCCTCGAGCATGAATTTTTTAAATGGTATTAATCATTTAAAAATATTATATTCAGTTATTCTGGGTAGACCTCTCTTCTGATTTGTGTGTATTATACTCATACAAATCATGAAAAATAATATGATGGTTTTCATGTGATTTGAAGTCATTATGAGGTATTTTTCTATATATCTAGTCATTACATTCATAGTTTGTTTTTATGACACTAAAAGAATATTTTTCATCATCTCAGGACAATGACACATTCAATTAAAAATTCTTCTACTCATCCATTTCACAATTCACTATATTGTTTTTTTATTCTTATTTCATTAAATTATGAGGTCATTTGGTTGGTTTTGACCGCCAAGTTTTTTTAAAGGTTTCAAAATTTTAAAAACAATATATTTGTCCATCCTAGGATGACGACATATCTGATGGACATGTCACCACCTCTTACACATCATAAATAATAATAATGAAAATATGTTTTCTAATGAATTAAATTCATTCCATGGTTTTTTACGGATTTAACGACTAAATGTGGCATTTGGTGTTTATTGATAGTAAAAGTACATTTCTGATCCTCCTAAGAAATGTCCATCTCAGTTTTACATTCCATATAAATAAAAATTTTACAATTCACTCTATGGTTTATTGTATTATGATTTCATATCATTTGGATGTCATTCAAATTTTTGGAGCCCCAAACACACCATTTTAAATGGCATCAAATCATTAAAAATACATATTCACCTGTTTTGGGTGGACCTATAATCTGATTGATGTTTTTTCTACTTTTACACTTCATGAAAAATAATAATATGGGTATCCTATTATTTTTAAACATTATGACATCATTTTCACTATATTAAATAATTAAACACATGTTTTGGTGTCTTATGGCACAGAAAGTTCATTTATAGTCGTCATATGAAAAAGAAAATTCTAATTGATCAACCATCTAATAGAACAACTAAAAATTTATCATACAATTTGTTTCTTATGATTTTATAGCATTTAGAGGCCATTCAGTTGGGTTTGACCCCCTGTATGATTTAAATGGCTCCAAACCTTTAAAAACCACATATTCAGTCATTATGGTATATTACTCATCTAATTGACATTTTATCTCCACCTAAACATAAAAAATAATAATTATTTGATTTTCATAAGATCTAAAGTCATTATGAGGTCATTTGAAATGGATATGACTGTTAAATGCATGTTTCTGTGTTT
Organism: Viscum album; assembly: GCA_963277665.1. NCBI lineage: Eukaryota > Viridiplantae > Streptophyta > Magnoliopsida > Santalales > Viscaceae > Viscum > Viscum album. The sequence goes on from OY728129.1 coordinate 1,116,678,530, forward strand.
TATGACACTAAAAGTTTGTTTTCGATCATCTTGGAAAAAATCCTTCATTATTTAACATTAATTCCACTAGAGCATTTCACAATTCACTCTGAATTTTTTTTTCTAACTTCACGACATTCTTATGTCTTAAGGATTCTTTTAACCCTTAGAAAAACATTTTTTTGGGAGTCAAAACATTAAAAACAACATATTCAGTCATTTTGGGAAGAAGTTTGTTGGATTGACGTGTTGTCTACCCGTACACATAAAGAAAAATAATAATACATTATTATTATAATTTAAATTCATTATGAGGTTTTTAATATATATTTTACTGTTAAAGGGATGTTTTGGTCTATTATGAAACTAAAAGTGTGTTTCTCATCTTCTTGAATAAATGGCACCACCGATTAATGTAATGTCATATCAACCATTTCACTAGTTAGTATTTGATTAAATTTGTCTATTTTCATGGAATTTAGAGGTTCACTAAAAGAAAATTTAAGTAGTGGTAGATTAATATCCACAATAACTTTGATTATTCTTAGTTATTAACATACACAAGACTCAAATGCCTACTAAAGACACCACTAATTGTGAATAAAGACACCAAAAAATAGGTTTTATTATTGTTTAATAATACTTATATACATTCTCCTTGACCATTAGATTCTGAAAATGATGTCTATGAATCATTTCCATGATAATGTTTAGTTAATTCTAACCACACCTCGATTTTTCATACTAAAAGAAAAACCAATTTTCTTCTCTATGACCAATGATGGGAGAATATTCATCAGATTATCATTAAAAACCATTGACATAATCTTATAAGAGGTGTTATATAATGTAATTTGATAGAAATTATTAAATTTTGTGTGTTTTGGGGTCTTGGGATGAAGCAGAAGAGTGGAAATTAACATTTATATGGGAAAATGATCCCACATAGAAGAAGACTTCGATATCCATAACAATGTATCAATTCATGACATCCCATCCATGTAAAATAACAACACTGGAAACCCATCAGGGTTAGGCATTCTATCACTAATCATGTTATAAATGACCCTAGATAACTTTGTATCCATTTTAAAATTCAACATTGTGTGATTTTTATACTTACAAACTAGGTAAGTAATTCTATAAAAAAATTGTGATATCCTCCCTTGAATCATCATTATGAATAAGAGGTGCCTCAATATTAAAAATTTAAGAGATGTGTTATGTGATCCAGTTTTAATAACTCTAACTCAGTAATGTAATACTAGAATTTAACATCTTCTCACATCTTGTAAAGTAAAACAAACTAGCATTTTCCATTGACACATACAAAATAATACAGTGAGTTGTGATCTACCTCCATTGTTTAATGGACCCAAAACTTCCCTATAGCTCGAAAATATTCTTCATGAAAAATAACAGAATGTTAAATTTCAAAACATTTATACATTCAAATATATTTTCAACCCTTGATACCTAAATATCCTGGTCATGATCTTGATTACTTTGATGAAGCCCATGAATATAATGTAAAGAGGTCATGAGATTCATATATTTTTTCTATAAATATATATAACATTATTTTGGATTTACCTAAAGAAATTTCCAATTTTTTCTAGACATATCGTACTAAAACATTGACCCACATGAATATGAATGTAATCTTTATGGGTTGAGATAATAGAACATTTCAAACTCTTATAAAAGAGTCCAAAATATCTCACCATAAGACATTGTTGAGATGAGGAAAAATAAAATCAATGGTATGAACACAAGCTATATGTTTTTAAATGAATCAATTCCCTGAATTTTGATGATTAAATGATCCAAACATGACCAAAATATTATATTCACTATATATTTATTGAACCATGTTAATTTTTTGTTGATGAAAACAAAATTCATGAGTTAAAAAAAATCCATGAAGTCCCCAAACTCATGATGACCCTTCAACAGGAGATTATGTCACCTTATTTCAAGATGGGTTTAAATTAATATTTAAACAACCTCTAATAATCAACAGAGAATTACTTTGGTTAAATTTAGATAACTTAGTCCAAATGTCCTATCTAATATGTGTATTACATTATATATACACAATAGAATGATAAAGAAGACTATTTTCCCTGGAGATCTCAATAGTCACATAATACAAAATAAAACTTTGTGGTCCATTATTAAGAGATATTTGAATGAGTAATAATTTGAACACCTTATTAGAAAAATATAATTTATTAATTTTAATTTTACTATCAACTATATTTATAATGAATGTTTTATCATAATGTGATTATTTTTTCCTCAAAATAAAACAACAATTATACAAAAGAAGACTCAAAGATGGAATACATGGTAATATAAGACATCATAAAATATATAAATTCATTTCATATTTTAAATTATTAATATAAATGAATAAATTATGGATCAAGAAGATCAAAATTCATATCCATCATAAAAAAATTTCAACCATTTTTTATCGATTAACAAGAGAAGAGTAGAGAAATCAAATATTACATAAATAACCATGATGAAAATACATAGGTCTAAAACATGGATTATAAACAGTAGTTTCACATATCGCATGATGGGTAATAATTTCATTATCACGAGTATAAAAAATAAATTAAATATTGATATGTTTGGTTTAAAAATAAAGAGGTGAACAAATTATTTTCTTTAGGAAGTTAAAGATTATTATAAAAATTATGATTCCAAGAAGTACTATGTGTTAATTTTCTAGTTCAAAAATTAAATGTTGATTGTTAATCTTAATGATTAATGAATAATGATAAATTCCCCAATAAAAGTTACACAATCAATGTATGTAATGGATTAGTTTTTTTAATGGAGGTGTATAAAGGGGAAACAAAATCATATAGATGTATAATATTACTAGTGTATGTTTTCCTTGTAAGAGGAATCCAAAATATTTATAAAATGGCTATTGAAATATTGGACAATTTAATTTTTAGAACATGATTAAAAATGAAATTCATGATATATCACTATGCTTATTCATGGTCACATTCATATATTCAATACTTCTAAAAAATATAGATTGATTGAATAAAACATTCCAAAATAGAATAAGGGAAAATTATTTATCATGATAGTGCATGAAGATGCGTGTTTTACAATAAAACCCAAATACATTGATATGGAAATCATTATTTAATTTATTGATTATTAAAGTTGTACTTATGTTCTACTATTTTTTTCTCAAAAATATTATTTGTTCTGGTTCATTACACTTTAACATATATTACTGAAAAAATGTGTAGCCTACAAAATTAAAATTTTCTTAATACACAGTGGATTTGATTTTCCAATAATGTAGAAAACTTTATCTTTGGAAATAATATGATACAAAATATTTTTTTAGTCATATTAACTCAATAAAAAATACAGTTATTGAATGATTAAATTGATTAATAAATATTATAGAACGGACAATGGTCCTTGAAAAGAATCAAATAGTGACATATAGGTTGGATTTATTTCATAAATCCATTTCTATCTCTTTTTACAAGTAAGAACACATATAAATATAAAGAATGGAGAATAGAATAATAAAATTGGACAAAACATTGAGTTTCATTACCACATCGTCTTTATTTTAGAAGATGTGGGATCAAATCCAATAGGTATAGTTAAGGATTGAATCATATATAATCAGAATTCATTGATCAAAAAATCATTTGGGGTATTCTAGAAAACTAATAATTCACATTTAATTTATACTTTTCAAATAAATTGAAAAACTTATAATGGTAACATAAATTATCCCATGAAAGAGGTGAATTATCATATAGATCCTTAATGAACATAATGATGTTCATCAGCTGTATCTAGAGTCTACAACATATATAAATATTATTTATCTTAATAATATTAAAAAATGTAGAAATGAGTATGTTTTATTTTATTTTTTACTAATAGCACCGTCAATAGGATGTTGCGTTATCACTTCATTGATACATACTGATAATCACTCCTCATACTGTACATGTAACTATTAAGACCTCTCATATATACTGTGTTTCATAACCTAAATGGAAGAATCTATCATAGTTCATGTGTTCATTCCTTTATCTCTCTATACACTTGTCACGTATTCTTTAACAAGTGAATGTCAAAGGACACCGATTTTATATTTTAATGAATAACCAGGACCATCACTCTTCATGACACACTGAAATATATCATCTCCATGTACTCAACTATGTTGTTGTTCCTCTAGAATCTCTACAAACACAACAACAAAATGATCATGTAGATTAAATATAATAAATTAATGAAAAAAATTGAATAATTTCTATGAAATACAAATACATTTATTAATAGATTGTTTTTAATGTTGATGATGACAACACCGAGATCACCAACCTAGTGATTCCTTACCCATATCAACATTTGATCGGTCAGATCTCCTCCATTAAGTATCTATAGTAATGGAATCCACAAAATACATATATACCGTCATATTATATTATAATATTTTTAATATATGAATGAACAATGAATTTTAAACTTATATCATGACTGAGCTGTGACATGTGTTGAATACGAAGTTCAGAAGGAATTACATACATCTCTCAATTGCGTGAATGATGAATAAAATATATATACTCATTCAACATATTCATTTAATTGAAAAAAAGAAATTAGAGTCATATACAGATTAAAATCAATTAAATTTACAATTATCTCCTCACTCATAAAAAACACAACCAAATCCTTCCACAACATAAGAAGAACTCCTAGAGGGACTAACTGTATAATGATTATCACAATCAAAAATAGTATACATTGATCTCACTTCACTATTCCCATATAATCCTACTAGAATTCTGGGAATTTGGTGATGCATACTGACTAGAACTCATCAAGGAATGAGTTCAAATTACCTTGTTAAATAAATAATCAGTATCTTCGATAAAAATAATTAAACATTTAATTTACCTGAACCCCTATAATAATATTTAATCAAATACATGGGGAATTATGCACAAAAATGAGTCATGAGACCACATCTATGTGGGTATCTTATCTTATGGCATAACTAAATAATTAATACACTAAAACATTCTATGAAAGAATAAATGATGTCATCAAATAACACATCCAATTGGGCACATGAGTTCCTGGATCGACCCCCTCTACGAAGACCCATGTATCTGCTGGAAGACTCACCAGTTCCATATAAACATAAAATCATACAAAAATTATAATTTAATATATTTTTAAATAAATATTATAAATTTTTATGGGAATATACGTATTGAAATTTATAATTACTTAATTTAAAAAAATGAAAACATACACACCATCAACATCTGGTGAACCACTATGACCACCCTATGCCATACCTTTATTAATAAAAAACCACATTTAAATGAATAAATTGTTATAAATTTAATATATAAATATTTTTAAAAAATTTAACTGGAAAAATAATTACAATATTTCCATAATCACGTATGTACATCATATCACGTTCAATTATCCCTCTATTCCATTGTATATCTTGTTATTATAAAACAATAGTTTTTTGTCAAGTGTTTTATCAGGAATGTAAAACATAAATCATGTTCTTCTTTTTCAATTAGAATGACCCATCGTCTATATATTTTCACCCCTAATTTCCAATTAGAATAAGTGATTAAGAAGAAAAATTTGTCTACCTGTGATTTCTGTAAGATGGCCTTGTTTTTTTACTTTGTCTTTTATATAATTTTTTTTGTTAAACTTTACTAATTTAAATTGGATATGGTAAACTTTTGTTCCATGAACCAAATAGAATGAATTACACCTTAATAATACATGTTTATTTAATGACCATAAGTAACCTCAGTAATATCACTCATTAATCCATAGTAAAATCCAGCATCGATATATGATCAACCAACACCACTGTTCTACATTTCTCCATCTATATAAATATCCCTAATTTAGAATCAAAACCTATTAGAATATAAATACTAGAAAAATGAGCTATAATAAAACACCCATCAGAAATGTGGTTGAGTTATTCATTCACAGTATGAGTACCTAAATCACGAATCTTGAAAATCTATAATTTTCAGATAGTTAAATTGAAAATGGATTTTGAAAAAACAAATCAGTGGAACTATAAAAATAATAAATTAATTATGTATGGGTATATGAGTCTTTAACCACTCATGAATGTTTTTAAAATGATGTTTTTGGATTTTATTTTTATTGAATGAGACCTTTTAGGTTTCCACTCTACATGATACATCATAAATTAAAACACAATAAAAGGTAGTTAATAAATCCCATATTGAATTAGAAGTCATAATATATAAACTATGAAACTTACTATGTCAATGGAAGAATAAATAGAATATCGAACAACACATATTTATGAGCATGAACCTACTCATCATTTTTCATATCAAACATTATGTATACTCTTATCGAAACCTCATAAATCCTAGAGGGTTTATCTAACTTTTTTTCAACATAATCAATATATGAAGCAAAAATATTAGTGAAATCATCTATATAATATATCTTGTAAATTTAATCTTTCGAATGACCTTTGATTCACAAAAACCAGTTCAAATTATTTATGTTTCACTATTTTTGATGAATCTTATAGAATTGCATGGGACCACTAGAAATGACATCACCAGTTAAATGAATATTTATGTGGACCATGAAATCAAAAAAACACAACATAAATAGTTTCTCTTAGTTATATAGTGGATGAGGAATATTATCCTGCTGCTTTTTAAAATCACTTATGTGATTATTACATGAATATAGTTGTCTAAAACATTTATAGACATCAATCAACAGTTCAAATAAATATGTATATAAAAAATCACAAATTGAAATTGGAAATTATTTTTGAAGAAGAATTTTATTATTATGATATTTTATAATCTTTAATTACATTCTCATTAGTTGATAGGGTTGGAAATATTGGAAAATAATCCATTAGTCAGCTTTACGTTCTTCAAAATTGATAGAAATTTTTATTTCTCTTGTTTACTAATTATGTACTGTGGAAAGGAAATGAATGTCCAATTACCTTCACCCAATACTAATTGTGAAGGTTTTATTAATCCTATTTCGGGAAAATCACGTTGAGAATTTTCATTATCCTTTGACATCCCCTTTATTTATAAAATTGATCACACTATATTATCACACAAATGTTTTTCAATGTGCATCACATCCAAATTTATTCTTAAAATATTATCATTCCAAAATGTAAATTTGAGTAAAATACTCCACTTCTTCCAATAATGACTATGTTTACTATTTTCATCAATAATTGATGGAAATTTAGGTTCAAATTAGTCCTAAAAATCATACATTGTGTATATTTTTTCTTTATCACTTTGTGAATGAAATTTAACCCCACACATTAATTGTGAGGATATTCCATGTTATTTATTCCCATCAAATGACTCACTATATTTTATGAACCAGTTGGATGGAGGAAGAAATCATTTGTGACCATGATATTCTATCTTTATATAGTTCTTAATTTTTTATATTTCATATTATTGTTATAATAGGTTTAGGAGAATTCTCAAACTGTATTACAACATTGTAATTTAGCATATGATGGGAATTAATTAATTATCCATAACAATGTGGCCACAAGTCAAACAATTTCATTAGATTTTGAGTCAAAATTGTTTACACCATCTAACCAAAATTAATTCTGCTCATAAATAAAATATTTCAAATAATCATCGATTTTATCAGTAGTTTCTATTAGTATATAAATTATAGCCAAAAGCTAAAAAATGGATTCTTCATTCATTATTATAGAGGAATGTTTTTTGGAGAAATCAACACTAACCATGTACTATGTTTCACACAAACCATGGACCTATTAAGGTTAAAACCATCTGATTCCAAACCAATTCAAACAATATGACCATCCTGGAAAATGTTTGGGAGTCTTTGATAAAACATTTTCCATGCCATAGACTCTTATGGGTGATTTATTTTATAAACATAATTGTTTCTATATGAATTCAATTTCATCAGTTTAGTAATTTTTGTTGACTTAGAGAATCGTTTAAGACTTGGTTTTAGTGGGAAATAATACATATACTTATTGGAGACTTGTTTTCTATGATTCAAGACCATGCTGGAAAGATTATGATGATAGTGATTAATCTTATTGTCCTTCTACCTAGATGAATTGAAAACATTACATGTATTTAATTGCATGTAATCTTTTATAAGTAAAACAAAATTATTGAATCCCACATCAATGGTCTAATATGTAAAAACTAGGTTTTAGTCAACTTATGATCTTGACAGAATGAATTTGGAATATTTTCTCTTGTAGGGGAGTAAATTCTCCCAAAATAGACAAACATGTTGAATGAGGTGTTAGTCCACTGATTTAAGAGCTTCAGGTGTAAAAATTAAACAATGAATAAAAATTTATTAATTTTTGTGCATCCATGTTAAAATTTAGTATGTTTATAATCATGAATTTCATATAATTTCAACGCTTTTCCATCTATAGATGAATGGAGATTACTCCCTATAATGGAATCATTTAAAAACATAATGTCTTTAGGTAAAAATAAGGAATCATATCGATGAAAATTACTTTCATCTAATCAACTATTATCAAATTATCATCCATATGGATAATTTTGATTGGTTACACGAAACAGACTCTTCTCCATGACGTTTCCATGTCATAGAGTTTTTTGAAAACCCAAAAAAAATTCTGTAATAGTATCTCATTTAAAGAGATATCAATTTTCATGTATTCTATATGGATAAAAAATTTAATACATCTCAAATATTTAGGTGAAATTCATAAATCACTAAATCCTCTCATAATATTTATCCAAACACATATCCATAATAAAAATCTAGATCTTATCCATATACTTAATTAATAAAAAGAATTTAATAGAAAATCTTATTTATATATAATGAAACACATATCATTAAAACATACAAACTAATGAAGCCATAGTTTGAGGAAAATTTTGATGGAGATGCAAAACTTAATCAGTTATTCCAAAACATCTGGGTAATCTTTCAAATATGGTAAAAATAATATGTGAAGACACAATTATGAACAATAATTAATATCAAATCCAAAATTTTGAGGACCTATTTGAATATCATAATGTAGATTCTATAAATTATATTGACCAAATAATTAACACATATAGATTATTACATGGATTAATTATTTATATGTGTGCATAAAACTACATGCGCATAAATTTCATAAATAATTGATTGAAACCAAAATGAAATTAATTTAAAAAATAATACAAACTACATTGCATAGATTATCAACACTAGATACAATTTACAGAAAAATAAAATAATGAAAAAAATCCAAGAGACCTTAATGGATGAAAAGGGTTAAAAATACCTATATATTATGATCAGTGAAAAATCCAAATAATACTACATTTCAATAAACAAATTAAATAAGAGAGAAATACTATCTTATAATATTCCAATGTCTAAAAATGAGCAAAATAATCATTTCCCTTTGACCAAAGAATAGATAAAAAAACATTTTAAATGATTAAAAAGTCATCAAATATCACATCATGTGCAATTAATTGGTTGTTGAATAGGTTTCATGTATAACACCTTCCATCAATATAAATTTTAATATTTAAATTTGAAATATTTTAACTAAATACACAAATATAAGAATTGAAAACATCTAATTATATTTTCCCAAAAATGTATGATGTGTAGAATAAAGTTTGATTTTTGTTTATGAAAAAGTAATTTGATAAATAAAACATCAAATAAAACCATAATATATCAATTCACACAATTCAATGATATCAAAATATACATCAGAGGAATAAAACAAATAATTAAACTAAAGTTTCATGTTATTGATAATGTAATTTACTACCAATAATAAATAAGGAAAACATACAACAATAAGGGTTCATGATTGTTCATTACATAATAAGAATGATGGGTTATGGGGATACTACATCGAATAAGAATCAAAAGGTAGGGATTCTTTTTTCAACAATAGAGGGGAAGGGGACACTGTGCTTAAAGGAATCAGGGGTAGGGATGTAATGGGTCCAATATGCACTTCACGGGAGATGGTATGTGGATAGGTGGGTCAGTAACTAAGGGCATGATGGCATGGGGGTCTATAGGGGCTCTATAGTGGGTTAGGGTGGATGGGGGATCGATAGTTAGGGGAAAATGGGGACTAAATGGAAGGGGTGAGGAAGGGGGATCGATAGAAGGGGGAAGAGAGGGGCTCAATGGTGGGGGGGGGGGGTTATGGTGGTAAATGATGTTGACATGATGATAGACCGAAGATAGGTATTGAAGAAAGTGTATTAAAGGTGTTCAGATAGATCAAGAATAGTTCGTGATGTTGTGTCCCTATTAGGTACCCAATGGTGGTGAGAGGGCTTGAGAAAGGTAAGACAGATCGATGGAGGGGCTCAACGATGAGGCTCAACGGGGGTGGCATGGATCAACGACATCTTGATGGTGGACAAATTTATATAGAGGCTTGGGTGAGGGTAGGTATGTTTATGTGGGAGTGGGGAAAATGAGATGGAAGGGGGAATGCATTAGGGTAGAGAGGGGGGATATCCAGCACCTTCCATTTGGTGATCACTAATATGATCAATAGAGACCACAAAATAGAGGTCGCCCAAATACTCACTCTAGTAAAGATAAATTTTTTACTAGTGGAACAATTTATTCTATTCACACATCACATGATGTTTCCATTCCATTTTTCTCACTCTCTCCATTTATCAAAAAAAGGAGAGGTTTCTTTGCAATTTTGAAAAGTCTTGTCTTTTATTTTATTCCCCACATCAATTTTATAACATAGAATTCCAAATTTTCAAAACTAATAATAAAACATTTTTATCCTGCACCAATTTTTCATCCTTCTATCATAAAAAAAATTCATTCTCTCATTTGACCACCATTTCTATCTCCTCCTCTTGGAATAAGTCATATTAAAAAAATTATTTCCTCCCATCACCACACCTTACCACTTTATCTTCATATATCATAAAAATATAAAATCACCAACAATAATAATTTCCCATAACTAATGTATTCTTATTTTGAAAAACATACCTCCAATATTTTTTATTACAAAAAAGAGGGAAATCTGTAGTTTTAAAAAAGTATACAATTCTTGAAAAAAATAGCACCACACATTACCGAAAAAACAAGCTTTCATCTGCCATTTTAACACAAAATATTTAATTTGAATCTCCATATGTAATAGAATTCAATAAAAAATGATCATCAATCTAACAAAGAAAAATTATTATAATTTTTTCATCAGATATTGAGTGCTCCTCAGAACCCAATATGTAATTGTAAAATTAAAGTAAAAGTAAAACAAGAAAATCCAATGATGTGAAGTCTTCTATTTCATATTTTCAAAATTCCTTTCTTCATAAAGAAATTTTGAAAGACCACTTGGATAGTTCCATCATCAATCAATGACATGATGAATCCCTGTATGATATATTTTATTATTTTAAAATATCAATGGATATACGGGAAAAATTCACAAATCACTCAAGGGTGTAGATACTGTGAAGAAGGTAAGTCTTCAATCTCTATAAGGTCAGATTCAATAACTATTTTTGAAAAAATTTGAAATTTTTTTTATTATCATATCCATGTAATGGTTAAGTTGAACCATATTCAAATAAATAGAGAAAATATTTCCAACATTTTATTATGTGAAAATATTTTATGATATTTTTATCCAATATTTGAATACATACTCTTTTCCCTTGATGAAACTAAATACCTAGAGATGATATTTTTTTAAGAACTTATGGGACCACTAACAACCTATGAGCTAAAGGTAAATTACAGGTGTGATACCAATAGTGTAGATCATGTAATTCAACAACTATTATATCTTAAAAACTCTATGAAGATAAATGGGGGAAATTTAGAAATAAACAAGGGAAATGATTGCATGGAATCAAAATATAATCCATGAATTGGAGGATTAGGGGGAAGAAGACAAAGTCAAAGAGGTTGTGGATATCTGAATTATACACATTAGAATGAGAACAAGGAAGTAGGGGAAAATTAAAAAATCTGTAATCGAGATAAATAAATTTTGTATGCTATAATTTTAAAAAATATGGACATTATAGAAATGAATGTTGGAGTAAGACCCCAAATGGGAATAACACCAAGGATCCCTAAATCACCAAAGAATGACATATTTTTTATGAATCCCAATTATAGATTGAATAAACATTATCACAAAATCATTGTCTATGGTATCTTGACACCTGAGCTAGAAATCACATGATAGGTCACAAGCACTTTTTCACTAAACTAGATGGGTTGGTATGAGGAGATATTCATTTACAGATATATCAAAAACAAAATCTAAGGAATATGATATATTCTTATCAAGAAAAAAAGTGAGAAATCATGATTTGATATCTTAAATCTACTATGTAACCAACATGATGAACTAAATCTTGAGTCTTGAGAAATTGGTTGAAAAAGAATTTCAAATAAGCAAAAAAATAAATAAATGGTTATTTTATATTGAAAAGTATGGGTGATAAAAAATAACCAATAGAAAAGAACAACATGTTTCAACTTATTATCAATCATGATGTACCATGCTGTTTAATGATGGTATTTAACGATAAAGACTGATATAGAATTTTAGGGTTGTCTATTTAATCCTTGAAAGTATATGAATATTGAGAATAATGAAGTTGGTGAATGGTCTCCCTATCATTTGAAAACAAAATAAAATATGTGAAAGTTATGTTCTAAGAAAACAATATAGAAACATCATCGCATCAAAATCCAATTTGAAATATATAGTTCAAATAGAGCTAGTTTATACCAATGTGTATGATCCATTGAATCGAAAATAAAATATAAAAGGAGGTATATTGTAACATTTAATAACCATTATAGTATGATAACATGGATATACGTCTTGATGAAAATTTTTAAAGTGTTTTAATTCTTCATAGAATTCACGGAACTGGTTAAAGATTAATGAAACTCTTGTAGACAATCATTGATATTTGATTGAGGTAGGGAAAACACATCTGATGTTCTTTAAGAGTACCTCAAGTGGCATGAAATTTAACACTAAATGATTCTATATTATACACCCCATCTCAATGGTGAATCCGTAAGTAAAACTTAGATCATTCTCAAAATGGATAGAAACATTCTAAAATACAAATCCGTGCCCAAGACTATTTGGGATGATGCTTCTTTTTATATGGTGTATATAATAAATATATGCCCAAAAAATATTGATGAAAAGACACTAGCAAAATCAGGAAGTACACACAAGAAAAATATAATACATATTATAATTTTTGGTTAAATTTAATTTGAAAGGATACAAGACTACAGACTGAAAAAGATAAAGGAAAGTGAAGTTATGTTTGTCCTTATGGGATACATAGATCCATTAATTGAATATCAATTTTATAAAGCCGTCACTATGATGATTATAATCAAAAAAGATGTCATATTTTGTGAAAAAGGGACATTATATTGCAATAAATATGATGATTATAGTGATGTGAGACTAACTATAGAGGATAATGAAATCATTGAAGAAGTACCATTGGGGGAGTAAGTAACTGAAGAACCAATGGTGTTGTTACCACATAATCTAGCTTCAGATGGCACTAAATGAGAAATTTATCTTATACAACCCAAATATTTTTGAATAATTCAATATTTATATTATAGAATAGAAACACTAATGGATTATTTATATCTTTATTCTCCCATGGAAACTTCTCATCTTGTTATCTTCTATGAATCTATATTTATTGAAATATGAGGAATGTGGTAGATGAGGAATTCCATTTCATGGAAGACACCAAAAAATAGAAACAATTATATGTTTTTGAAACCATTAATGATCTTAAAGATATGTTTAGTAAGATAATGAAAATGTTTTGGTATTGAAGAAATTAAATTAATGGGGGAATCATGAAAAATAAACATGGTTTTCCTCTTATAAGACAAAAAATTTAACTATTGCAATAGAGGCTGGGAAACATCTATGATTTCTTCTAGGCATGTTTTCTATGAGGTAATGGGTGTCACCAACTACAACCAATATAGGAACATTTATTTTTCATCTTTTTTGACCATTTTGTTTTTTTTGTGATTTTATCTCAATAAATAGGTTTTTCATATGTGTTTTATGTTTCATTCAATGTTATAGAAAAAAAATCCAATGTTTTATCATTGTAATTTCTGTTCCTCTAATCACCAAAATTGATATCCATATCGACTCCCATGTTTGTGTTAGCCATTATAAATTTGACCTTCAGTGGTGTTAGATGTTTGAGAGTGTTTCTTCTAGTAACACAAGAGGCCTAATATATTTTCTTCTAATCTGTTATAGTGGTGGAAGGATGAAGAAGGTCAATAATTCACACTATTCCCACATCATTTAGTTATTCCATCCCATTTTCTCTACATATCTAAATTTTCATCAAAACTAAGGGTCATTTAATATAGGTAAAAGGTTTCTTTTTATTTTTTTCTTTAATTAACTTAGATCACTTCATTTTCCAAATTGTAAAATAGTATAATTACCCCATTATCTCCCACATTCCAATTACATCCTCCCATCATCATAAAGAAAAACAAATTACCTTATCTGGACTCAATGTTTATATCACCCCTTGGAATCCATCATAAAAACATTATTTACTTTCATCACCATTCCTCATCCCCATTTCCTACTCCTATCATGAAAATCAAATTCTAGTCAGCATACTTTCCTGAACCTCTGTTATTCTGCTAAAAAACACTTCAATTAATTTTTATTAATGTTTTTTTAGCCTAATATTCAAAAAATGTGTCTAATGTTTTGAAAAAAATTCCTTCCAATATCACTACCAAAATAATTTTGAAATTTTAATTATTGATCCCAATATTATTTTTTGAATATCCATGGAGAATGAGATTCCACAAACATTGTTCCCAAATATGATAAAGTCCAATTAAGACAATTGGTGCATCCAAATTCGAATTCTCATTTACACCCAAGATATCAAGTAAATTGTGGAGGACATATACACCAAGAAAGAATAAAAGTAAGTAGTGGCTACTCATCTAGATGATTAAATGGACAATAAATAGGAGGAATCGTAGAAGGACTAAAATGAAAATTTCATCACCTTTTATGTCCTTTAAGATTCCACATTTGAGATAAGATATTCATCAATAACATCAAAGATGATACTGGAATATCATTATAAATTATTCAAGGTGAAAACTAAATGAATTGAATAAGGATTCAATATCTACATGCTAAGTTCAAATCTTAATATAATAAATCTTCTAAAACCATTTACATGTTTCAAAATCATGTATTTCTTATGTTGAACCAATTTAAAATAAATAAAAAAATCATATCAACATGAAGGTATATGATAAAATTATTCAATCGTTAGATCCAAAATTTCATTACATCATCATTTTCCTGGAAGAAACTAAAGACATATAGATGATTTATATCAAAGAAATCATGGTATTTCTATGTTCTCATGATCTAAATGTAAATATCTAGTGTGATACTAATAGATTGTATAATGATCTACAGTCTATGTTGTTTCCCAAATACACTAAAAGGGATGAATGTAGGACATTTTGATGAATTCGTGGTTGAAAATTATGTTGACACGAGTATGACCAATTATGGGGAGGACAAGGTGGAAGAATCCAATATCAATGACATCATTGATATCAAAAATATACTCTATGATAACGAGGAAAATTAATTAGGGGTGGATTCCACAATCACCAACCCGATAAAATAAATTTTCAATGCCATAATTGTAAAAAATAAAAAAAATTTAGAAATAAATGTTGTAGAATGAAACCCACAGTGAATAACATAGAGGAGGCATATATTTCATTATAAGAAAATATTTTTGAACAATCACATTTTTTGATGGCACAATCATTAACACAAAATCATGATTTGTGGTATTATGAATCTAGAGAAACAAAAAACATGACATATCACAAAAAAACAATTAAAAACCTAGACGAGGGAGTTTGAGGATATATTTAGTTTGGAAATATCATAGAAATATTTTTTCGATGGATAAAAAGATATTCTGATCATGTAAAACGATTGAAATGATGCTTTTATCTTCGATTTCTTTTTATTACCAGAAACAAAGGCCACCATCATGATTCTCAATAAATTGGTAAAAAAAGGATTTCCCAAGAGCCTACAAAATAAAAAAATAATTATTTTCAAGGAAAAATGGAATTCTTTATAAAAAATAATTATACAAAAGAATATAATGTTTTAATATATATTCCAACTAGATGTACCATACTGTTTTATGGTAATACTTGATGATAATGAATTGATTTGTCATCTTAGTTTCGTGAATCTAAACATATAATTTTTAATATTATTAGAAAGAAAGATGATGGTGAGTGGGATTTGTGTCATTAGACTCTCAAATAAAATTTCTGAAAGTTCTATTCTAACAAGAAAACATAAAAGCATCATTTCAATGAAGGCCTATAAGAAATCTATAATCCAATAGGAGCTAGTTCACACCAATGTTTTTGATCTATGGAATACAAATTCAAATGTAAATGGGGGTAATTTATAACATTTATTTATTATTATTTTAGGAAAAAGGATCTACTTCTTTCAGATGAATACAAAAGTTTTTGACATCTTCAACGAATTAATGGTGTTGCGGAAGAAACAATGAAATCATCACATAAAAACGTAGAGATTTGATCGAGGTGGGTAGAACTCCTCTAATGATTTTAAAGAGTTCTAAAAGAAGAATTAAATTCAACATCAATTTTTTTTTCTTATACACCATAAATTAATCAGTTAGTAGAATGAAAAAATAGGACCTTTATCAACATGGATTTAAGGATTCTTAAAGGCAATGGAGTGACCATGACATTCTTGGCAGATGCATATTTTTGTGTCGTGTATCTACTTAATAGAATCCCAAAAAACCTAAGGAAAATTTGTTTCATGAAGCATTAAATACTAAAAAGAAAATCATAATCCATCTTAGAGATGTTCGTTCAATATCTTATTTCAGGACCCTAGGGGAAAATGTGTAAAGTGTTTTCTTATGGGATACGTACATCAAGTAATGTGTTATAAATTTTTATAATCCCATCACTATAAATATTATATTGAAAAAATATTTTATCATCAAAGAAAAGGAGATATGAAAATGGAATGAAGATGATTATTTTTTCAAGGTATGAACCCCTCCATAAGATGATGAAATCATTGAAGAATGCATTTAGTGGAACCTCGGGTCTCTGGTCAGTAAGGTATTATTCACACTTGATTTTCTAATTTATGTAATGGAGAAGTATCCCTCCCCTACCATGATCAATTTAAGGGAAACCATGCTGGCGTAAGACTCTATCTTTTTCTTTTAAGCGCTCGCATCATTGCTCCTCTATACTTCCTCGGTGCCAAAGATTAGAGGGGATATGGGCACAAGGAAATTTTTTACCCTTTCCCTCAACCTTTGGGCTTTGTCACCATGGTAATTCCTCATCGTGTAATCCCCTAACCATCATCCCTTCCACATTACATTTTAATATTTTCTAATGTAAATAGAACAGAGGGAATTTGGGTTGCCACACCATCTTCCATGGTCGCCTCACCCTCATCCACTCTCTTTGCCATAAGTACGACCACTTCCATCTGCAGAAGAAGAAAATTATTGATGTTTTGGTTGATTCTTTGACATTAAATTGTTTCTCACACTGAGTATAACTCATGTGGGCATATATTGTTGTCATGGTCCCAAGACCGAGCTTGATGGAATTTATATAAAGGAATCCAACCCTAATTCCCCTAATTTGAGAATTCTCCTTAGGAATAATCCGCAAATTAAATCCTCAAATCACCAATGAATTATTTTCATTATATAAGCTGAAAGTAATTTCTATCATAAGACAATACTCTACTATGAGACTTATCTTACTATGTGTGATTTGATTCCCATGTATATGGCACACGTAGGAAGCCTCCATGAAGTTCAAACCCAATCCCTTAAATCATCCCTACTATCCTTGGTCCATATTCCCAACAGGTTCGGATCCTACTTGGAAACCCATATCCTTTCCATGTTCCTTGGGCTACATTATTATAAGTCCCACACCATGTTTTGACTAAGAAAATTACTCTTAGATATCCATACCACATGATATTAAAATGTACAACCAGGTCCTTATCACATGAAATTAAAAGGCATGATGTGTCCCATTCAGTGGCACCGAAATACGGTGATTCTGATTCCTTTTACAAGGATGCATAGGAAGCCCATTTTATGTGCATGATCCCAAGATCAAACCAAACCTTTATATCCATGTATGAAAATAAATTATCAAGTACCCCAATGAGTAGATTAAAGACCATTATCTTCCTTACGGTGACTAAAAATATCTCTACGTATTATATGAGTGGATTCCATTGATGGAGAATCTCGAATACATACGGATATCTCCATTAATGAAGAACCTTGAATACATACAGATGATTTTAATCTTTTTAGATAGTAAATAAGTTATTGAAAATTCCAAGGGATACTTATTATATACTTTATTAATTAGTAAGGATTTACAAAAATATCTTAAATTATAAAGAGAGACCCATAGTAAGAAATAATTCCCCCTAGAAGGGTGTGATGAGCCCGACCTCCCATCCTCTCGACCAATGCATGTTCTTAAGTATAGTAATGCTCAAATTTGACAAACCCCAGACATTGGAAAACAGATCCCCCTTGGGTAGATAATTGTTGGAAACTTCCAGTTCCATAAATAAATCCAATGGAAACCTCCTAGAAGCAATGATTCTTAAAATTATATTACAGGTTTCATGGAACTACGAATCAAAAATGGTGAATCGACGTGAATCCATAACCATGTTATTAATGTAACCCAACTGTTATCCCCCTATCAATTGAGAATGGAAGTCTAGAAAATGTAATTAATCATGAATGCATCCATCTAAAAAGATGTTTCATTAATGGATTTTTTTGTTATTTAAAGTTTCTCTTAGAAATATCTTCACTTCAAAATGGATTTCTTCAAGACAACATTTGTGAACTTCCCGAAAACTACTATGGTTTGATCCCCATCCACAAGAAGGACATAATCACCAAACCAGAGTCTTCAACACTGGGTCCCTAATGTGATGGTAATGTAATATCACCAGCACGGTAAAATACCGACAATGGAGGTTACTCGGCAAGCCCTAAAAGTCAATAAAAATCCTCAATCATTTGGCCAAAGACGACCAATGATCAAGAATTAGATGATAAAAAACACCTTCCTCAACCATTTCAGGACCTTATACATGGAATTCAATGATTAATCCCTCTCATATTACAGGGAGGTAGAGAAAGATCCCACTCAAGGCCTCAATTAATGTATGAAGGAGTCCTTTTTAATGACTCCTACCGGCAATTTCTACAAGCAAAATCATGTGGTAGTGAACCACCCACATGATAGGGGTGTTGCCTCTAGACTTTTGGTCCAGGTGTCTCAATCCTGGTCACAAAAGAATAATTTTCAGGTACACCATTTGGTCGACAATGAGTAGGTTATTACCTCTACCCATTCTGGATAATCCCATCAACCTAACTTGATAGAAAACAATGAACGGGAACATACTCCCATCCGTAATAATTTTTATGTCTAGTTGACTCATCTGGAAGCAACTGAAAAATCCTACAATATAAATCTAGTGGAGTACCGTGAAAAGGCACATACACCTACATACAAGTTATTAGCTAGTTAGCAGGCTTGCCTGACTACATTTAAAGAAGCTCGACAATCTAATGTTGTTGCAACAGTTAAAAAATAACTTACACCTATTTACAATAAAAAATTCATCATGAAGTATCATCATATAGCATTGGAGGATATTCATAAACCATACATGGCCAGAAACAAACAACAGGCACATACACCTGCCAATGTTTAGTAAGCCTTCCATATGTCTCATTTGGTAGCACCCGGAGAAGTCAGTCAGAAATCTCTGATGAAAAATTTGGGGCATACCCAACAATCTACCCCATTACATGAGTAATTTCATTATCCATTGATAGAAAAAGGAGAATAGAAGCAGGAACATACACCTAATACATATATGGAATGAATGTATATACATATTCTGGACACTAAAGTCACAAAACACATCTTATCAATGGTGAAAGGGAAAACACAAATCTCTTCCCTTATTCTAGAAGCATGCCATGATATTATAACAACCACATCAGCAGTACCAGAGAAACAATCAAATAAATCCATCCCCACACATGGGATGCCACATAGCATTTCCATCAAGGAACATATACACACCTTTGTTCTATTACCGAACCTTCCTAGGGCATACTCCCCATATCATAAAGACAACAAGATCTGGAACATAAACCCTTTCCTATTGAATATAATTGGTCTGTTTTGGTAACCAATCCATGGAAGGCACATACACCTGCCCATGATAACCACTTTTCCAAAGAATTGGACCCAAATAAATATAATATAACATCCAAGAATAAGTATCACCAAGCACTGTTGGAAAATCAATAGTCAAGATGTGATTAGGCTCTTCTTAATGATAGAGTTCCAGAAGCCATCCATCATTTATCTATTGAAGCTCAAGATCCTATCATATCATTAGCAAATTATGGGAGTTGTCATAGTAATTATGAAGTTCCTCGCGTAAACTTTTTCATGAAGCCTTGATTCATGAAATTTTTGTTAATCCAGTGTGCCTATATTTGGATGAGAGCCACTAAAAACCATCATGTGGCCAGAAGACAAAGGAGAAAGAAGATTTATCCCATGATGTAATCCAACATGGCGATCCACCCCATGATTGAATTCACTATGAATGTCCCATCAATAGTAGTATTTTTAATTGTCAAGAAAATTCTATTATATAAAATGTAGCGATGAGAAACCCCTCCTATCTCGAGGCACTTCCAAACACAAGGCCAGTCAAGTCTGATGCCTTGCCATTGACGGGTGAAACAATTTCTTAACCAGAATACATCGTAAAGGAACATTCATTCTCCGAACCTCCCTATGGGGTTTTCCAATTAATATAGAGCATCCACATTGTTCAGACCAAGTGGAGAAACCAATTTTGAATGAAAATGAAGATCTGTTAAATGTGAAAAAACAATTGCCTAATGGATAAGTACCAGTCATGTTATGGCCATTGGAAAATTCTCAAAATAACATTCCAGAATTGATAGAAGAATATTTCATTCATGATATCCATGTCAACCTATGGAAGAATATTCCTCATTTGAAAACCAATGTATTACAATATGATGAATATCAAATTAGGTAATGGTAATAGAAGGGTTACAATGCAAAATTGACTTGGCTTCTCTCTTAGTTTACCAATATCCAATGGTTGAAAAATAGAAACGAATCCTTCAGCATGTATGAACAAATTATATAAATAGGCTATGCTAGTTAATTTATGATTCCCCATCTAGTGTTCATATCATAGGATTGGGTGCACATAGAGCATTTCATTTCACTGCAATCCAAAATAAGAAAATTCTGGCAAATGTGGTCTCATGCAATGTTATTGACCACAGTCGGCCAAAATCAATAGATTTTGAATGTAATTGAATCTAAGATGAAGTACAGTCCTCGAATAGCTCTCATCAGTGTTAGGCCTAATGAATAGAAGTTGTTGAGTTACTTTTACATCAAGAATATGAGAATCTTGAGTAGGCATCCCATTTTGAAGATATCAACTGTTAGAGAATGAAAATGAATGAAATTTAAAATCAATCACCTGAAATAGGTGATTTTAGTGGTATTTAGATAATGCAGATGTCTAATGTCTGAAACAAAATTCATAAAATCAGAAGATCAGTTGCCTTAATTTCAGCCATAATATATCAAGAATCATCCCAACATGAAAGGTTGGGGGATCATTTAATTCAACCATAAAATTCATTAAACCAATATCAAATATTTGAAGAAGAAGAAGAAGAAGAAGAAAAAGAACATCACTAGCCTATATGGCTAGGATCTTTTTCACATCTATAATCCCTTCCTCAACCGAAGTGAGTTTTCTCCTGATTAGGAAAAAATCCTCAAAGAGAGTGAAAATAAACTATAAAAGGATTTCCTTCAGGTTACTGTTTTCCAAAAAGTTCCTAGGAATTCATCATATAGGATAACAGAGTCTCAGGGAAGATACAGTGGGAGATTATCATACTAAAATACTTACAGAGTTCCATCGATTCATTATGTTTTTGTGATTGCCATTAACACCACTAAAGAAGATCCTCCTGAAAATGAGTCCAGTTATGGGGCATCAAAATATGATGTTATTGTCCATTATATGGTACACACTGAGGTAAACGAAGAAGTTTTTCATACACAAAATCAGAGGCTTACCCAAAATCTAGGTATGCATTCAAATAACCAACTCCCACCCCTCTGAAAGGTATCTAACAAGAGGAATGCATAATTTCAAATTGCATCTCACTTTTCCATTGTATAAGGACAATGGTTTTCTCATGAATAAATATTTTCATGGCTATAGGAGGAAATGAAGTTGTTGAAATGACACAATACAATGTTACATCAAAACAACATTTGTGCTAGATGTACTACCCAGGAAGGTCCTCAACTGGAAAATCCTTTAGGATCTCCTCACCAAGGAGAATTTGTAGTAACTACAGATATAGATAATGAGTTCCCTCTACTAGATAAAAAATCTAGGTAGGATCAGATACATACTAAAAAAAATTTCCTGAGGGTTATCCACGGAAAATATCAGCTCCACAATCAGTGGTCTTAATGGTCGTTGCACCAGCTCAGGCTCCAGTCTCTATACCTTCATAGGTTCTAGCTCATCCATATATTCCTCAAATTCTTATGATCATAATTGAGTCATTAAAGACATTATTGGAAGCTATGGAGGAATGATGTGCAACACTTCTTCTAGAAAAGAGAGCTTACCTTGAATGGGTGGATCTAATTACTCCCCCACCAAATTTGTATTATACCAAATTCCCAATCATTAATGGTTTGGGAGATTTGGAACAACACTTAAAACAATTTTTTTCTTGTTTTGATCCATTGATGGGAATTCCTCCACAACAAAAATCAGTAAATCTTAGGTGTTTTGTGTAGTCATTATAGGGACCACCTTTTATCTGGTATACAAATTTACAATCTCGATCAATTACTAGATAGGAAGATATTTTTCAGAAATTCCTTATTCAATTTAGCTAAACACTACCAAAGGATACCATTTTTTTATCTTACCAATTGTAAAAAAAAAGGGAGAATGAAAAAGTTTCAGATATCATTGCACGATGGAATGGATTAATATATTCATTAAGTCCAGAACTCCTTCAAAATTAATTGCTTCCAATTTTTGTGTCAAATATACGTGATGAGTTATGCACACCATTGATCCATGTGAAATATAATGGATGGTTTAATGACCTTACTTTAATCACTCAACAGAAAAAAGACACTATTATATAAACTATGGATAAAAATTTTGCATGTCCATCAGCTTTGGGGAGGAGGATAGGAAAGGCAGAAGCTGCTGTTGTTACACTCAACTAAGAACCTATACCTGCTCTTACTTCAAGACCATCATCATTCCAAAGGGATTTTCCTCATGTGTATTATAAGCAATGACCTCCTAGTCAAGATGATCTAATAAATATAAGGCAGATACAATTTGATGAATTAAAGAACATTGTTTATTCATTCCATAAAGAACAAGTTCCTAGTTACTTCATCTCAGCTCTATAAAACAATTTGGTTTAGTTGACATAGTCAAAAAACACAAATAAATAAAGAGATGGTGAACTTTTGAATTATTATCCCTTTCACAATATGTTAGGGCATCTCATCCAAGAATGTTTTGTTTTCAAGGACCTCCTGAAAAAGATGGTAGATTCTGGATAAGTTAAACTAAAAAGTTCATCAGCTGAAGTAGAATGTGTAACCTCTACTGATCCAGTGGAAGAAGGAGAATGGTAGGAAGTCAAAGTAAAAAATATACAGAAATATGAGGATTTGATGATTAGGAAAACAATCAACCAGACTCATGGAATTTTATGAACACAGTTGAAACAATTGATTGTGTCTTCTTCCATGTCTGCCACAGATAAACCACCTTAATCAAAAGTTTTATCCTTAAAAAGAAAAAGTAATCATAAGGAAAAAGAGCAGTCAGAAGAAGATGAGCTCACGTTAAGGCCAAAGTTGTCCATCACCCTAGAATTTTTCATGACATCTGTTTCAAAATCACGGTCACCACCCCGCCAAACGACACAATCAGAATTAACCTTTAAATTAGAATCTCTAACATATGAGTAATTTATCATTGGTACTGTCATTTTTATCCATTTAACAGATCCTTATACCAATGGTGATTCTTATTATAATGAGAAAGAATTCATTATACCTAATTAATGAACTAGAGGAAGGGTCTAGGGTCAAGGATACATGGGAAGAGGTGGGAATTCTAGCAACCATCATTTTAACTCAACTCCTGCTCGAACCATATATATGAGAGAAATGTGTTGAAGAGCCCTTCTGCGGGCTCAACAAGAACAAGTAGTTTCTTCCATGATAGGCAGGTTCGGTTCTAACATGATTATTTTGGAGAATCGATTAGAAGTCACATCATCTTCCTATCATCACAGAAATATACATGATCCGTTTAATCTACCAAATCCAGGAGTATTTCCAAATTCTACTCTGACATAGGGTATGTATACAATAGATGCATCCACTTCTAAAACACCTAAAAAACTACATCTTCATGCTGGAAAACTCAGAACTATAGACCAAAAGTATGGTTTCTTGAAACAATTGAACCTATTACTGGCTAAATAATCAATTATGGATGCTTTTAATTGTCAAAATATCTTCCAGAATCACTCATTGAGGCTTTTTCAAGTCCGCAAGACTTTGAAACTGAAGTTTCTGTTGTTGAGGTTTACCATATAAAGGATGATCATGCATAATGTCATGCAGTCATACCTTTTACAGATAAAGATGAAGATGATATTGTACATGGACCTATAAGACCCTTGTATTTGTCTGAAAAAGTCAGTGATGTAGGTATCTGACGAGCCTTTATGGATAATGGCTCTGGAGTCAACCTCATTCTTTTTCATACACTTCATCAATTGGGCCTAACTGAATATGACTTATCTTCTTCAACTATAATTTTTCAAGGATATGATGGGAATGAATAATAACCTCTGGGTGAGATTACACTTAGATCTCAGTTTGGAGATCTTGTGTCTAATTCATATTTCATGGTTGCGCGTTAGGATACATCTTTTAATATTGAGTTTAACAGGACTTGGTTTCATCAACGTGAAACCACACCTTCTCCATACCACCAATGTCTTAATTACTATTTCAATGGTCAAATCAGGACTTGGTCATGAAAAGGCTCTATTCCAAGAATGTGAATCTCAATACATTGAGGCAGAATTGTATAACACAAAAATATCGAAGTTGATGATAAAAGAAAAATTACTGTTAATGCTCTGAATGAATAGGAAAGGATCCCAGAAAACTCATTCATACATTTGAGTACAGATTATGTTCTACCCATCTATAAAATTGAAATAGTACAACCAAATCCTGGCACTCATCCAATAAATTCCATAATGTCAATTGTCGAAACTGATCATGACAGCATGGGAGATATTAGTGATTCACCATGTAGTGATTAAAGACTAAATGTAGATGTTTTCATTTCATATGTGGATATACATCAAGCCTCTACATTTTCAATCAGATTAGAAGATATTGTAGCAATGTTAGAGGTAGAAAAAGTTTTTTATTATCAATCCCTTATCTCTTCTTTATTACAACAAGAATACCCTTCGTAATCAGTAGGGTCAGATATGGTGGCATCTTCTTTAGGATATTCAAATACAGAGTCCCCCTCTAACTCTGGGAGTTTTTCATCCTCATATACTATGAAAGGGAAAATAGAAGAGGTAACACATAATGAATATGAAGATGAAGTTCTTAGGGATGCTCCTTCGTAATTTGAGCAAGATGTCTCTTCCACTGTGTATGAGGTCAAAGAAATAAATTTGGCTACATAAGAAGATCCATGCCCCCACTATATTTTGTGTGGCCATGGAATCTGAATAGAAAAAGGTGTATACATAATTTATAAATAAACATCGAGATATATTTTCTTTTAATTATACATAAATTCCAAGACTTAATCATAATGCGGGAACCCATCATTTGGGTTTTCTAGAATAACATCATTGATTCAAGCAAGCAACAAGAAGAACACACCCTACTCATTCCTCAAAAATTAAATATGATGTTGATAAGGTTATACATTATAAATTTTTCAGCAAAGTTCAATATACAAAATGGTTGGCCAAAATTGTCCCAGTGAAATAGAAGAATGGGAAAATTGGAGTTTTCATTGATTTTAGAGATCTTAACAAGCATTGTACTATAGTTGATTTTATAGTTCTGACTAAAAATATTTTAATTTATGCAACCGTTGGATATGAAGCTCTTTCCTTCCATGATGGATACTCTAGGTATAATGAAATCCATATTTCTCTAGAGGATAAAGAATCTACAGTCTTCAGAGCCCCCCATGACATTTTTTAGTATCAGGTAATTAGCTTTGGTTTAAAGAATACAGGTTCAACATACCAACCTGCCCTGCACTATATCATCAATACCTTATTAAGAAATTTTTTTGATTGTTATGTGGATGATTTGGTAGTCAAATATAGACAACGTTACAATCAGTTGGCTTATTTGGAGACTATATTAAATAAACATTGGCAACACAGTTTAAAGATGAACCCATGGAATGTTCTTTTGGGGTAACCTCAAGAAAGTTTTATTGATTTCTTGTATGCTAGTGTGGTATCTAAGTTGATCTTGAGAAAACAAAATCAATCCTAAGAATTACACCTCTTCAAAATTTGAATGAATTAAGAGATCTTCGAGGACACAAGACCTATATTTTTCACTTTATCACAAATTTTGCAGGCATGTGTTTACCCTTCACAAGATTAATGAAGAAGGAAGTCTCCTACCATTGGAATGAATGCTGTCAATAAGCATTTGATTCCCTCAATAAATATCTCTCCAGTCCACCATATTAATTCCATCTATGGAAGGACGGATTCGTATTCTTTATGTGACAACATTAGAGCATCCACTGGGTGCCTTCCTTTTTCAAAAGAACAATTCTAGTAATGAAAAGAGCCTTCACTCTCTCAGTTGAACAATTCATGACAATGAAACATGATATTGAAGTATTGTGAAGTGCTTCCTATCATTGATCTTTTAATTCAGAAATTGAGGCACTACCTGCAACAACATAAGGTAAAATTGGTATCTCGCAATAACCTGTTCGAATTTATCATCAGTCGTCTTATGCTTATTGGGCGTCTGAAACTGTCGGTAGTTATTTTGAAAAATTTTGATATCTAGTTTGTTCCACACAAAAAATAAAAGTCCATGATCTAGCCAAATTCCTTACTGAACATCCATCTTCATAAGATACATCATTAAATTTGAAAGTACTTGATGAAGAGGTCTTCTCTTTTCAGGATAATTCCCAAACATTGGAAATTTAATTTGATGGTGCTTCGAGAAGTCCAATAGAAGAGAGAATGGAAAACCATAAATTCAAAAGAGTTGGGTTTTGAATTTTCCTTATCTCCCTAGAAAAGGTAGTATTTCTTAATTCCTTCCTATTATCAAAAGGTGGAACCAACAATGATGCTAAGTATTAGGAACTCATTAAAGGTTTGGAAGTAAAACTTCATAGGAAAACGAATCACTAGAAGGTAAAAAGTGATTTTGAATTGTTAATATATAAAATAAATTGAAAAAATTATATTAGAAAACAAGAGTTAATTACTTTGTGTGATTACATTAGAGGGTTACTGGATAAATTCCTCTTAGATCAGATATTGTCTTATGTCCTGCAATCACAAAATCCCAAGAAGATGCACTGGATCATGATTCTATAGCCTTGTTAGATCCAAATTATGATGAGACAGTCATTAGCATAGCTCATCATCATGTGGTCTCATCTTTTGTTCAAACCAGAATGGAGGGAATTAATGAAATTAGCCCTATTTCTGATCCATATGGTCATACAATGGGATGCAGAACATCCATCATAGAATATCTTCAAAATATATTACTTCAACCAAATTGGGATAAAAAATAATAGATCTGGAAATGAGTAGAAAATTTTACTCTTTTGGATAGTCCTGAAAACCAAAAGATCATATATAAGTGAGGATTTGATGGAATCCTCTTTATATTTATTATTGGAGAAGAGGCTGAAACTGTCATGAATGAAGTACATTTAGGATATTTTAGTGCCCACAAGTATGGGCATAGAATCTCTGATCAGATCTGAAGGCTTGGATACTTTTGGGATTCAATGATGTAGGATTGCATAAATTTCACTATGAAATGTCATCCCAACCAAGTGCATGCCCACTTCATTCACCAAACCCCTAAGTTGCTATGTAACGAACCAAAGTTTTATTAATAGAAAATCTCTATTGATCCAGTTAAATGTTTCTTTATGAAAAATGTTTTTTTATAAGATGTCAACTTCTTTAGTTTTAAGTTATGATTTGTGACCGTTACTTTTTAGCCGTTGAGCAGTGATCATCTGAGTAGTATAAATATAAGGCTTTAACGAACCCTTTTCTACTCAGAAAAAGGAAGTGATGGCCTCATCCAGTATAATTTCCCCTTACGAAGCCCATTTGTCAGAGCTCGGAAAAGAGGTGGCATCTTTGGGCTTTTCCCTTGTCCAAGCCCAAGCTGATCTTCATCAAGTCAAGCTCGAACGTGATCGTCTACGGGAAAGGTGGAAGTTGATTGAAATTACCACTCGAGCGATGTTATCCGAGCCCCCCAAGAGTCTGTCACCATCGCACACCTTACCCTTAGGTCTTATGCGGCTATTTTAAGGGGTTATGTAACAAATAAGTAGCACCATGTTCATGTAAATTATTTTTGTATATAATAATGAATATAATTTCTAGTCATTTTTGATACATTGTAATTAGTTTTTAAAGTACAAATGGTGTTTTTAGTTATTATTTAATTAAGAATTATATTTTATCAAATTAAAGGATTTTTGAATTCAATAATATTTTAATAAAATATTATTATTAATATTAAATTAATTTTTATTAAATATAAATGATCTTATAATTTTATGAATGCAATTAAAATTTTTATTAAGGTTTGAAAGCCGTTTCTGTCAAAACCCGTGAATTTTTTATAAATGTCGGTTTTTATTTTAAAAGTAAAAATTCACATATTTATAAAATTATTTAGATAAAATAAATAATATTTTTGGAATCAGGACGTCGAAATTATCCAACGGTGAATTTTTCATAATTTTCTGAGACAGTCAAATTTTTGGGTAAAAATTAAATACCATTTAAATATATAATGTGTTTTATGACATCATAATGACCCAATGGTGATGTAATAAAATAACATAATCCTTATTTTCGTCCAATATGTGTTTTATCATTAAAATAATGAGGTTTTTGGTTTGTTTGACTTACTTTTCAAAGCATTAATGGAGCCCTCAAGACTTATTCAACACTTTGCCTTTTTAAATTAATTTCCATGGGAGTGTGACTCACCTCCACATAAGAAACCCTAATTTTTTAATATGTTCGGACCTTGGCCTTGTAAAATATGTTTTTCCTCTATCCTTTTCCAGAAACCATGGGCAAATACCATGGGATGGTTTTTGGTTTGGATTATTTTAATATAAGGGGTCCCAAACCTAAATAATAAACAATTCCCTCGCCTTTCCTATATAAACCCACCCAATCTCCCACTTCCTCCTCACTAAAATCCCTTGGATTTCGTCCAACCTCTACCCTACTCTCTCTAGAATCCTCCCAAGGTGCCCCAAGCTCCCAATAAGCCTCTCACAAGCCTCTCTCTAGCCTTTGGAAGCACACTTCCAAGTAAGGGTTTTTTCTTCCTTTCTCATTTTTGTCAATTTTCTTTAAGTTGTATTGCCCTTTTAATTTCAATTATAAATGTTGGGGTATGGTTTCTCACCTCCCACATACTTCCCTATTATTGTTTGAATGATGGGAGATCCCTTTCTCTCTCATTAAATGCCTCCCATGTACACCCGTTACTATGAAGAAATTCCGAAATGAACTTTTTTTCTCCTCTTTTATATTCAAGCAATACTTTTGTATCATGAATCTAAATTCCTTTTCAATTGTTGGGACATGTATCTATATGACCTATTTACTGTCCATTACATGTAAATATGATTAGTAACCCCTTTCTCTCTCATCAACCTTTTCTATGAATTCTTATGTCACGCCGTTACGCTGCCGAAATCACACCGATTTTCTAAGCCAATATCATTGTGTAGTGAATACCATGCCCATTTCTCCATCAAGGGTATTCACCTTTATACACATTTACTTATTGATTATAAAGTTTCATGTATGAATTCCACATTCCTTTATCGTGGAATAAATTATTATGTTTTATGAATCCATGTTTTATGATCCATGTGGCACACTTATGCATGAAATGAAATGTTTAAGAAGGGTGCGCCCTTTATAGCGCTCCAATGCATTGGGTAAAGTATAGTATCATGATACGTCATGTGTAATGAGTGTTGACTCATGCTATTTCAAGTGAAACGAGGGTTTACTCGTGCTTCAAGTTCAATGAGGGTTTACTTATGCTCCATGTGCAATGAGCCTTGGCTCATGCTAATTCAATGTTAAGTGTTGTTGCCACATTTCCATGTTATGATTATCATGCTTTATCATGCCTTTATGTTCATGTTACTCTTATGATCTATTGATGTTCCTATTGCCTAACATGCATTTTACTCCTCATGTTATTCATTGTTTACTCCCTTACTGGGCTTTATAGCTCACCCTTTTCTTATGCATGTCCTCAGGTTATCCCATGAAATGCTAAGTACAATGGAATGTAGTGGTCATGTAAAGGAAGTTTTCAATAAAGATGTTGTATTTCAAGTTTAAATTTTTTGTGTAATGATCCTAATCCCCAAAGACACTAAACCTCTCGATCTTCTTTGTTGGATCAAGTGAAGATTTATGTAATAAATCATGTTTATGTTGTAATAAAAAACAGGGTTGTCATAGTTGGTATCAGAGGATAGGTTTAGTTTTTTTTGGGATTAGGAAACCCTAGTAAAGCCTTCGATACAAGACTAAGCATAATAAAAACATCCCTAAGTTTTGGTAAATACTAAGTAAGTGGTTTATCAAACAAATACATCCCTCTCTGGATACGAGTAGGTAGAGGCGGCTCTGGTACAGATGTATCCTAGGGGTAAAACCCGAAAACACCGCTTTGAGATAGACTCGAACGAGAACTGGTGCACGACAACGGGCCTTGCTGCACTCTTGGTTACGACACTCCCAAGGGATATGTTTTGATAAATTCACAATCTTAGTATGAACCCTTATTAAGGGAAAAAATTCCCCTAAGAATATATGTTAGAAGGAATATCATGAAAAGCCTGGATTGAATCCTATAGACTCATGAGTTAAAGAGATTAAAGTTTATTTATAAGTCATCAACTTTTGTCTTTGGATTACCCTTTATGTGTTACCCCTAACATTCCTTTTATTCCATCCAATGGCCGGTAATAGGAGAACTCGGGCTAACAACCGTTGTGAAGATCAGTGTGATGATTGTACTTATGAGATGCCCAATCCAATGGGAGCGGGAATCGCGAACTTTGTCCCGGTTCTCTCTCAGCTAACTCATGTTTTGAATAGAAACACTGGTCAAGAGGAATGTTCAACCCCCCTAAGAAAGAACAAGTCGCTATTGAAAGATTCATGAGACAAAGGCCTCCTACTTTTAGTGGATCATCTGATCCCACGATCGCTGAACAATGGATCAACTCCATTGAAAAGATATTCTCCATCCTCCAATACTCTGAAAAGAGAAGTTTCTCCTGGTGGCTTATCGTATGGAGGGTGAAGCTGATCAATGGTGGACGT
The DNA here is from genome assembly GCA_963277665.1 of Viscum album. NCBI lineage: Eukaryota > Viridiplantae > Streptophyta > Magnoliopsida > Santalales > Viscaceae > Viscum > Viscum album. The sequence continues at coordinate 1,116,710,629 of OY728129.1, forward strand.
TGATCAAAAATACGAAGCCTGAGGAGTAGATCGAGGCTTTGTAATGGAATGAATTCCGGAAGATGTTTTTTGATAAATATTTTCCACGCACCCTCCGTCTTAAGATGGAAAGGGACTTCCTTTCCCTAAAATAGAAAGATGAAGAATCTGTGGGAGCGTATGAGGAAAACATCACAAGGCTTGCACGATACGCTTCCGGCTTGGTCGTTACCCCCGAATGCAAGGTTGACCGATTCTTTGGTGGGCTGAAGCCTAGCTTGCGGAAAGAATTAGCGATCCGTGACTTCGACAGCTATGAGGAAATTGTCCGATGTGCCCTCAAGGTTGAAATAGAGATCGGAGAATCACAGGGGTATCATGGGGACAAGAAGCTTAAGGTGGACTTCAATGCTGGTGGTCCGATGGATAAATCCAACGACGCTATGAAATTCCACCACCCCACTTGCCAAAAGTGTGGAAAGAAGCACCCTGGAAATTTCCTTAGGGGGACAAGAAAATGCTTCAAGTGTGGAAGAGAAGGGCACCTATCTGTTAACTGTCAGCAAGAAGGAACCGCGGCAAGGACAGAGGAGAGGAATGCTCCGTTCGAACCTCAACACGTTGTTCAATGCTACAAATGCAAAGAACCGGGTCATTTTACAAATCAGTGCCCTAATCCAAGGGTTATCGGAGGCAACCAGCAACCTCCAAGACAGCAAGGAAGAACTTTTGAGATCACTTCTACCGAAGTGAACCCCGACAACGAAGTGGTGACAGGTACGCTAGTTATTCATTCAAGAATAGCGAACGTACTTTTTGATTCAGGTTCTACGCATTCTTTTATATCTCGAATGTTTAGTAGAACAATCACAGCACCACCACAAATCCTGGAGGTAAAGATGTCAGTGAGTACGGCAAATGGGGCAATCATTGCATCCCATGAGTATAATTCCTCCCCTGTTATAATCTGTGGATTTAATTTCCCGGCGAACCTCGTCATACTCCCTTTGATGGAATTTGATTCAATTCTTGGCATGGATTGGCTTTCCTTATATAGAGCCAACATAAATTGTCGGGAGAGGGAAATCACACTCCATATGGAGAATCGACCCCCGATTCTTTACAAGTGTCAGGAAGAAGATGAATCTCCTTTAGCTCCATCATCTCAAGCATGGATATTACTGCCTTATGAGCACGCATATCTGGCTCAGATGATTGAGTCCAAGGAAGAAACCACCCTTGAAGAAATGCCTATTGTGAGGGAATTCGCTGAAGTATTTCCCGAGGAAAATCCTGGTCTTCCTCCAAGAAGAGATGTTGAGTTCTCAATTGAACTTATACCTGGGGCGCTACCAATATCCACGACTCCATATAGAATGGCTGTTGTTGAGCTTGAAGAGCTGAAGAAACAACTACAGGAGAATCTGGATAAAGGGTTTATACGCCAAAGTGCATCACCATGGGGTGCACCAGTCCTCTTCGTCAAGAAGAAGGATAGGTCAATGCGGATTTGCATCGATTATCGTGAACTTAACAAAATCACGATAAAGAACAAGTATCCTCTCCCAAGAATCGATGACTTGTTTGATCAGCTGCGTGGAGCACAATACTTCTCCAAGGTGGACTTGCGGTCGGGTTATTATCAAGTAAGGGTGAAGAAGGAAGATATCCCCAAGACTGCTTTTCGTACAACTTACGGGCACTATGAATTCATAGTAATGCCTTTTGGACTCACCAATGCTCCAGAAATATTCATGGACTTGATGAATAGAGTCTTTAGATATTACCTTGACAAATTTGTGGTAGTCTTTATAGATGATATTCTAATATAATCCAAAACCAAGGAGGACCATGAGGAGCATTTAAAAACTGTACTAGAGACTTTGCGCAAGGAGAACCTCTATGCAAAGTACAAAAAGTGTGAGTTTTGGTTGAAGGAAGTCTCATTCTTGGGCCATATCATCACAAGAAATGGGATATCTGTGGACCCCTCCAAAATAGATGCAATTGAGGGATGGTCGAGGCCAACATCGGTAACTGATATCCGTCGCTTCTTGGGGTTAGCTGGATATTATCGACGATTTGTGAGAAATTTCTCACGATAGTCCAACCCTCTTACCAAGCTAACTCGAAATGGAGTAATGTTTTCTTGGAGTGATGAATGCGAAGAAAGCTTCAAGGAGTTGAAAAGTAGGCTTATCACTGCACCTGTACTCACTTTACCCACAAGTGGGGAGCTTTTTGTGGTATTCAGTGATGCTTAGAAGAAGGGCTTAGGATGTGTGTTGATGCAGAATGATAATGTGATATCCTATGCCTCAAGGCAGTTGAAAATCCATGAGTGAAACTATCCAACACATGATCTGGAGTTGGCGGCGGTGATCTTTGCCTTGAAAAACTAGCGGCATTATCTCTATGGAGAGAAATGTGAGATATATACTGACCACAAGAGTCTTAAATATATATTCACACAGAAAGAGCTTAATATGCGCCAGAGAAGATGGATAGAGCTCATCAAGGATTATGACTGTTCAATACATTACCACCCTGGGAAAGCGAACAAGGTGGCGGATGCCCTAAGTAGAAAGGATCCAGCTATTCTATCAATGATGAGAATTGAGAAGGATCCAATCTTCTTAGACTTGATGAAGATGGATGTGGGAATTATAAAGAAGGGAACATCATCAATCCTTTCACAAATGATTGCTCAAGCATCTCTTTTGGAAAGGATAAAAGATGCTCAAACGGATGATGCAGGAATCCAAGAAAAAGTGGAAGCTATAAAAAAGGGAAAATCCTCAGAGTTTAATGTTAATGAAGAAGGAATTGTGCGGTTTGGGAAAAGAATATATGTTCCATCAAGTTCGGAGCTGAAGAAGGAACTTTTGGATGATGCACATAGTTCAAATTTCTCTATTCACCCAGGGAGCACAAAGATGTATCGAGATCTCTGAGAAAACTTTTGGTGGGATAATATGAATAAGGAGATCGCTGAATATACATCAAAGTTCCTGGTGTGTCAGGAAGTGAAGGCAGAGAGGCATAAGTCTAAGGGGATGATGCAACCATTGCCCATACCAGAATGGAAATAGGAGAACATCACCATGGACTTCGTCACTGGACTTCCAAGGACATCCAAAGGAAACGGTGCAATCTGGGTTGTTGTGGATCGTCTTACAAAGACTTCACACTTCATTGTTATTCGAGAGGATTTCTCTTTGGATCAACTGGAACAGATATATATCAAGTAAGTGGTACAGTTGCATGGAGTACCACTATCTATCATGTCTGACCGAGATCCAAGATTTAACTCTATGTTTTGGAAGAGTCTTCAACATGCTCTGAATACTGAACTGAACTTCAGTATGGCCTATCATCCTCAAACTGATGTCCAATCCGAGTGGACTATCCAAACACTTGAGGATATGTTGAGAGTGTGCTCAATGGACTTTAAAGGAGGATGGGATCAACATCTTCCTCTAGTTGAGTTATCTTATAATAATAGTTTCCACTCGAGCATCCAAACGGAACCATATGAAGCCCTATATGGGAAAAGGTGTAGAACACCGACATGTTGGGATGAGGTCGGTGAACGTAAGCTGCTTGGACCAGAAATGGTCGAAGAAATGGTGGAGAAGGTGAAAACCATTCAGCAGCATATCAAGGCAGCCCAGAGTCGACAGAAGAGTTATGAAGATAATCGTCGACGAGACCTTGAGTTTAAAGTCGGAGACACGGTGTTTTTACGCATATCTCCGTGGAAGAAGGTCATGAGGTTTGGAAAGAAGGGGAAGTTAAGTCCAAGGTACATTGGCCCCTTCGAGATTCTTGATCGTGTTGGGGCTGTTTCCTATCGACTAGCACTTCTACATACTATGGCCAAGGTGCATGATGTCTTCCATGTATCCCTCTTAAGGAAGTACATACCAGACCCTTCAAATGTACTCTCTTCTGAGGTGGTACAATTAGTAGACGATCTTTCTTATAAGGAGCAACCAGTGAAGATCTTAGATCGTATAGAAAAAGTTCTACGAAATAAGACAATTCCCCTCATCAAGGAGTTGTGGAGAAACCACAAGTTTGAAGAAGAAACTTGGGAGTCGAAGGATATGATGAAGCTAAGTTACCCACATTTGTTTTAGTGTGGGAAAAGGAAAATTTCGAGGGCGAAATTTCTTAAGGGGGGAATGTTGTAACGACCCAAAGTTTCATTAATAGAAAATGTCTCTTGATCCAGTTAAATGTTTCTTTATGAAAAATGTTTTTTATAAGATGTCAACTTCTTTAGTTTTACGTTAAGATTTGTGACCGTTAATTTTTAGCCGTTGAGCTGTGATCATCTGAGTAGTATAAATATAAGGCTTTAACGAACCCTTTTCTACTCAGACAAAGGAAGCGATGGCCTCATCCAGAAGAATTTCCCCTTACGAAGCCCATTTTTCATAGCTCGGAAAAGAGGTGGTGTCTTTGGGCTTTGCCCTTGACCAAGCCCAATCTGAGCTTCATCAAGTCAAGCTCGAACGTGATCGTCTACGGGTAAAGTGGAAGTTTATTGAAATTACCACTCGAGCGATGTTATCCGAGCCGCCCCAACAGTCTGTCACCATCGCACACCTTACCCTTAGGTCTTATGCGGCTATTTTAAGGGGTTATGTAACAAATAAGTAGCACCATGTTCATGTAAATTATTTTTGTATATAATAATGAATATAATTTCTAGTCATTTTTGATACATTGTAATTAGTTTTTAAAGTACAAATGGTGTTTTTAGTTATTATTTAATTAAGAATTATAATTTATTAAATTAAAGGATTTTTGAATTAAATAATATTTTAATAAAATATTATTATTAATATTAAATTAATTTTTATTAAATATAAATGATCTTATAATTTTATGAATGCAATTGAAATTTTTATTAAGGTTTGAAAGCCGTTTCTGTTAAAACTCGTGAATTTTTTATAAATGTCGGTTTTTATTTTAAACGTGAAAATTCACAAATTTAGAAAATTATTTAGATAAAATAAATATTATTTTTGGAATCAGGACGTCGAAATTATCCAACGGTGAATTTTTCATAATTTTCTGAGACAGTCAAATTTTTGGGTAAAAATTAAATATCATTTAAATATATAATGTGTTTTATGACATCATAATGACCCAATGGTGATGTAATAAAATACCATAATTCTTATGTTCGGCCAATATGTGTTTTATCATTAAAATAATGAGGTTTTGGGTTTGTTTTACTTACTTTTCAAAGCATTAATGGATCCCTCAAGACTTATTCAACACTTTGCCTTTTTAAATTAATTTCCATGGGAGTGTGACTCATCTCCACATAAGCAACCCTAATTTTTTAATAAGTTCGGACCTTGGCCTTGTAAAATATTGTTTTCCTCTTTCCTTTTCCAGAAACCATGGGAAAATACCATGGGATGGTTTGTGGTTTGGATTATTTTAATATAAGGGGTCCCAAACCTAAATAATAAAGAATTCCCTCACCTTTCCTATATAAACCCACCCAAGATCCCACTTCCTCTTCACTAAAATCCCTTGGAGTTCGCCCAAACTCTGCCCTACTCTCTCTATAATCCTCCCAAGGTTCCCCAAGCTCCCATGAAGCCTCTCACAAGCCTCTCTCTAGCCTTTGGAAGCACACTTCCAAGTAAAGGTTTTTTCTTCCTTTCTCATTTTTGTCAATTTTATTTAAGTTGTATTTCCCTTTTAATTTCAATTATGAATGTTGGGGTATGGTTTCTCACCTCCCCCATACTGCCCTCTTATTGTTTTAATGATGGGATATCCCTTTCTCTCTCATTAAATTCCTCCCATGTACACCCGTTACTATGCCGAAATTCGGAAAGGAACTTTTTTTCTCCTCTTTTATATTCAAGCAATACTTTTGTATCATGAATATAAATTCCTTTTCAATTGTTGGGACATGTATCTATATGACCTCTATACTGTACATTACATGTAAATATGACGAGGAACACCTTTCTGTCTCATCAACCTTTTTTATGAATTCTTATGTCACGCCGTTACGCTGCCAAAATCACACCGATTTTCTAAGCCAATATCATTGTGTAGTGAATACCATGCCCATTTCTCCATCAAGGGTATTCACCTTTATGCACATTTACTTATTGATTATAAAGTTTCATGTATGAATTCCACATTCCTTTATCGTGGAATAAATGATTAGGTTTTATGAATCCATGTTTTATGATCCATGTCGCACACTTATGCATGAAATGAAATGTCTAAGAAGGGTGCGCCCTTTATAGCGCTCCAATGCATTGGGTAAAGTATAGTATCATGATACGTCATGTGCAATGAGTGTTGAATCATGCTAATTCAAGTGCAACGAGGGTTTACTCATGCTTCAAGTGCAATGAGGGTTACTCATTCTCCATGTGCAATGATCCTTGGCTCATGCTAATTCAATGTTAAGTGTTGTTGCCACATTTCCATGTTATGATTATAATGCTTTATCATGCCTTTATGTTCATGTTACTCTTATGATATATTGATGTTCCTATTTCCTAACATGTAATTTACTCCTCATGTTATTCATTGTGTACTCCCTTACTGGTCTTTATAGCTCACCCTTTTCTTATGCATGTCCTCAGGTTATCCCATGCAATGCTAAGTACAAAGGAATATAGTGGTCATGTAAAGGAAGTTTTCAATAAAGATGTTGTATTTCAAGTTTAATGTTTTTGTATAATGATCCTAATCCCCAAAGACACTAAACCTCTCGATCTTCTTTGTTGGATCAAGTGATTTTTTTTTGTAATAAAGCATGTTTAAGTTGTAATAAAAAGCAGGGTTGTCATATGCTACATACACCTAAATACGTTTTTTCATTTTCCATAGGGGGAATGGATGTAGTAGGGCACTATCCTCATGCTACAACTAATATATTCAAGTATATCCTTACTGATACTCACTTCTTTTCTAAATTTTTTGAGGCAATACCTCTCAATGAAGTCAGTTCCAAAAGCATTATTAGTTTTGTCAAAACTAAAATCATCACCAGATTTGGTGTATCACATACTATACTCATAGAAAATGGAATGAATTTTTGTTTTATTGAGGTAAAAAGGTTATATTAGGAGCATAATATCAAATCCAACCATTCATATTAATATTATGCAGGGGCCAATGGACTAATAGATGACATCAAAAATACACAATCTAATATACATTAGATGATGGGGGATAAAGATAAGAAATCATGGCCTGATAAACTTTTGCATGTATTATGGGATTGTTAGACAACTACACGTACTCCCACCTACAAAACTCCTTACACTTTGGTATATTCAACTGAAGAAGTTTTTCCAATTGAAATGAAATTAACATAACTCATATTTGAAATCTATTATCATTTTTAAATATATTAGGGGTCCCAGAAACATTTCAATGATTTGGAACGATTAGAAAAGAATAGATTGCGTACTTTGCATCATATCGAAGTCTATCAGAATAGAATAAAATGAGATTTTAACAAGAAAGTTCACCTCCATTAATTTCTTCATGGAGAATTGGTATTGGTTTGGGGGACACCAATGATTCCAGGGAAGAAACCTCCAATTCTTGAGCCAAGGTGGGAAGGACCTTATTCCAAACATAAGGTCTATTCAAATAGAGTTTATGCCTTATTCTCAATTGTTGTAGATATTATTACAACTCCAACCAATGAGATATTCTTACATAAATACCTTGTGTAGTTGTACATTTTATCCTCACAGTAAGACTTAAAACTAAATCGTAAAATATCATTGCTGCAAGAGTATAAACTGCAAAACCGCCATGTCTCTACTGCAGGACTAAAAACTGCACATCCCTCATGTCCTCACTGCATGACTGAAAACTACACAGTACAAGGACATAGTTACAAGACATTAAACTACCTCACATCTATAAGAATACATGCTCCATGATGTTAAAATGTGTAGGATCTTTGTACTTGTCCCATGACGTTATACTTCATGACATCATTTGTCCACATTGCTTGACATTAAATTATAATACTAACATTTTCTCTATTTCACATTAGATGAGCCGATAAGAAAACCACGTTGACATCATCTATACTCCTTAGAAGAACATGAGTCCCTTCTATGTATGAGCCAGATCTGCATAGAGATCGTATTTCAAGAACTACATGTTGCTTGATTCTCATTTTCAATGAGATATGTAGAGATGCTAACTCTCTAATTTGGGGCACAACCTCAATCAAAAAATCTTCTTATATTATTTTTTCCTCCTATATATGAATCAGATTTATATAGAGTGTTTCCTTAAGAATATGATTTGGTCCTTATACCTTTTTATGTCTTAAGATTTACTGTTCTCTCAGAACATGTCAAAATATCATATTCTTCATATAAAACTCTATTGGTGTGATTAATGATTGTTTAAAGAACTATGTACGGATTGATTCTCATTTATATGAGATACGTAAAGACACCTAGATCTTCAATTTTGGGCCTAGCTGTGATAAAAAACCCTTTATTCCTTATGTAAGAATTAGACCTGCATAGGTAATGTTGTATAAACTATGTATGACTTGATTCATTCATTCATCAAACGCATATGGACACTTTGGTATTATCCCTAGTCAAGTTAAAAAATTTCATTCTTTTTCAAATCGGTTCATCTTCATCCTTAATGCATGATTTTAAAACTGCATGGATATTAAACATTCCCATTCTTTACTTGTGTCACCTTTGTATTATAGAATCAAACCTTACTACTCCTTGTTTCTCACACTAAGCATAGGTTATGTGGTCTTACGAATTGGGTAAAAGGATTATTTATATAAATAAGGTGTCTCAACTCCTTATGGGGTTGAAAATTCCCTCACTACATCACATAAATCTACACATCGTAATATTATTTCAATAGAAACAAGGAAAATATTCTTTTTACATTTGAGTCAAATCTATGTAATTATAGTCAAACTCTGGTACAATATTGATTCAAATATTTCTCATTTGAATTAAGAAAACCCGCCATACATATTTCACAATCATAACCATGAATATTTCCAGATCTTCATAATATTTCTTATGGTTTCTATTGACCAAGCATCTAAAATTTAATAACACTTTTTCCTAACTATGCAGCATGTTCCCTTAGGTGGCCTTTCATAAGTTGCATATATAACAGGAATGTTAGACACAAGATAGATCTATTTGGATATCCAGAATATGACCCAGTTGGTCCGACATAATACATCCCTCCTAATGGGTTTATCTAATTATTTTAATTTCATTCTTGGTTATAGTGACTTTGTCCCATTCAAACATTGATGACAATATACAATAATCTGTATTTTAAAATAGTTATTCAGATATATTTGTCCCGTTCTCTTTCTCTTGATCTGAAATTCTTTAGGACTATGGTTTACACAATACCCTCCCCACGTGTTCAATTTAATATGAAATAACCTTGCAATCACTTGAACACATATCAAATATTATTTTAATTTAGTGGTCCTAATTGAATGACTTAAAACTATAGAAACCACAACTCTTACATTTGGCTCAGACCTTCTTAAAAGTCTTATTCCTATGATTCTATAGAAATATTGGTGGGAAATACCCTTTCCATACTCAGGTAACATTCTTCATAAACCAAACTCTATGCATCAGAGAATATAAATAACCAAAAACTTTCTTCATATTTTAGCAATAGAATTTCATATTGTTGAGATCTATTTTTCCTGATAATGCAGTACATGCCCTTAGGTGGCCTGGCCTAAGTTACCTAAATTACAAATCTGTTAGTAAAAAGATGTCACTATCTACCTATTAAGCATATGACCCAATTGGTCGAGCATAATATAACCCCAATAATAGGTTTTCAAAATAATGGTATCTCTATTCCTAGAAAAACATACTTCCTCTAATGCTTTTATCCCTTTTCTCATTCCATCCTTTAGATTCAGAAACCCATAAATCACATTTTATGATTTTACATTCCATACTAAGATAGGGTAGTATATTTGTAAAAAAAATTACCATGAAACTTGGAGAGTCACATACCAATGGTCGAATTTAATGACCTTACATTAAAACCACAAAATGTGCTCACTGCATGACTTAAAACTACATAGTACAATGTCGTCACTACATGGCTTAAAAATGCACTATACAATGCCCCCACTGCATGACATTAAACTACAGAGTGCAATGTCCTCACTGCATGACTTAAAACTTTACAGTACTATGTCGTCACTACATGACCTAAAACTACATAGTATAATGTCCTCACTACATTACTTTAAACTAAATAGTTTTATATCATAAATTACCATTTATGATAAATTTAAACCATTCTTAATAAATCAAATGTGTATAGAAGTGGTTTTTCTATTCATGACATATGTCATCATAAAAATATAATTTTATTCTTAAAATCTTTTTCCATGGAAAAACCACCCACTATGGTCTTGAGTCACCCAAACATTATTTTCCATTGTCTATCAAAAGTAAAATTTTAAATTCATAAGATCTCTTTTACATGACTATGTATTATGTTCCCTTAGGTGGCCTTGCATAAGTTTCCCATATAAAAGGAATATCAATCAATAGATACCATTATTTGTCTATACAACATACGCCCCAGTTGGCCCTATATAATATAACCCCCATAACGAGTTTGTCAAATAATGGTAACTTTGTTCTTGGGAAATACACCCCTTTTGTTGATACACTTTTTAAATTTTGTGACTATAAAAATAATGGATCAATATTATCCATGGAAATATTTAAAAAATATTAAATAAATTGTTAGTCACTGAGACTTTTTTTGAATCTAAATTCAAAATTTATTGTCCATGATGTTTGACCATAAATACAATCCCTTTATATCCAACATGCATGACTCTAAACTGGTAAGAGATGTGGTACTCACTATATTGAGATCCCACAAAGGGCACTCTGATCAAAAGATGAGTCCCATGTCACTAAATGTACATTTTTTATAGTTTAAGTAGTATTGAGCAATAAAAAGTAAACGAATTCAATGTTTGTGTGGATTTCCATATTACCCTTGTAAAAATCAAACTATGCTCGCTAAGTCCCATGTCATAGGAATAAATTAGAGAATCCTTCCAAACATGATGTAGCTCCAAATCTAACCAAATGTTGTTGGAATGCATCAATGTTCCATACTATTACAATAGAAAAAGATTCCTTTATTTCTGAACAAATCAAATTCAATGGGGGTCTTCTGTAGACATCATGAAATGTGTTTCATTAACTACTCCACAATTGAAGATGTATTCTTGTGTCGCGCCTCCAAATGACCTCAATCTGGCTCAAAATGTTCATAGAGTGACTATTCACTTTTCATGGTGGTCAGTGACGGTAGGTAAGGAACCAGCCCGAAGGGACGGGACCGCATCCCCCACGGTATGGAGAAATTATTCTAATAAGACCCTAAAGAGGGGGCCAAGGTACATGAGCACAAATACATGCACACCACCATTCAGGAGCTAATTGAAGTAATAATTATTACTATGTCCTCAGAGTGTCTCGCTAGTCTAGCAAGATCTATGTCAGCGTGCAACCTACTTGTGCGCCGCCATATGTCATGTAGACTACTTGAACACCCCCATTTGGTGTGCATCCTAAATTCTTTCACACTTTCATTTCACCCAAGATCACTTATTTTCCTATAAATAGAGTTTTGGGACCCTCATTTGCAGTGAAAATTTTTCATGAAGCCCTATTTCTACTCTGGTCGCCCTAGTGCATCACCCAAGACTTCTGGAACATTCATGGTATTAAATCAACAACTGGAGTAGAGGATTTAAATGAGGATCATTGGAATTATGTCCCATTAGTGGTTGAAAATAATAACACTTGTGCACCTAAATCACCCAACCAAAATAAATCAGAAACACTTGCATGCCACCTATTCCTTACATAGGAACTTGATCACCCCACTTTTGGGAATACCTGTGAGTACTCTGAAAGGCTTGCGCCAAGTCTCACACAAGTATTACTATACAGGTTGTTCGTCTCATAAGTGAATATCAAGTCACTGACATCTAATTGTCAGCCCATACTTGCGTTCCCTTATCTACATGAGATCCCATTTTTGATTCACTTATTCTCTTCAGTTTATAAGCCATCAAGCCTTCATCAAAGCCATTAACGGAAGGGCCTCTTCTTCCTTGGTTCCCTTGACTTAAAGGATTCTGTTGAGACCTCCACCAAAACCGCATGACTTATCAAACCTCTGGGAATGGTATATCAACATTTCTTATATTTGGGTTTGTATTTCCATAGTCATAGGTTTCCCAAATTCTTTTTATAAGGGAGTTAGGACACATGGAATGTATGTGGGTTATAATATCCACAGTCACATGGACCTTTCTCCTGGAAAGAGTGTTGGAAATTTCCCGGTTTGGAGGAGGGTTTGGATACTAACCTCTGCCTTCTGAAAGAGATGACCCAGAACCTCAGGTCTCTAGTAGTGAGGGTATGATTCACACTTTCCTTTTCCATTTTTTCAACAGAGAAGTCTCCCTCCACTACCAATATCAATTTTAGGCAAACCATCCAGGCGTAAACCCCTATACTTTCTTGCATGAGGTAGCATCATTGTTACTCATTTTTTCTTCGGTGCCAATGATCAGAGGGGAGATGGGAACAAAGACTTTTGTTACCCTTTCCCTCTATCATTGGGATTTGTCACCATGGGAAGCCATCTTGGTGTGATCCTCTTACCTTCATCCCATTCTCCTAACATTGAACCCTTCTACAATGTAAATAGAATTGAGGGAAGGATCGTCGCCTCGACCTATTCCACGGTCACCTCACACTTGTCCACTCTCGCCACCATAGGAGTTCACCCTTCCATTAGCGGAAGAGGAAACATATGGATAATATTGTTGATTCTTTGACATTCTCTTATTTCTCACACTATGCATGAATTACATGGGCATATAGATTCGTCATGGTCACAACATTTTCATAATTAAATGACCTACAATAACTATGATTCCCACTATAATCAGGATACTTAGGAAGCCTTCTTAGGGACCGAGATCACTGGATGTCCTCTTCTGAAATCCAACCCTAATTCCCCAAATTTGGGAATCCTCTTTAAGAATCTGCCCCAAATTAAATCTTTAAATCACCAAAGAATTCTTTTCAAGAAGTAAGCTCAAACTCATTTCTCTCAAATGACTATACTCTTTAATGAGACATATCAAACTATGTGGGCTTAGATTTCCCTCTATATGTGATACGAAGGAAGCCTCCTTGATGTTCAAACCCAATACAAAAAATAAACCATTTTCACCTTGGGCCATATTCCCAGTAGGGACTAATCCTACATGGAAACCCATATCCTATCCAATTTCCTTGAGTTGCTTCAACATAATTCCCACATTGTGTTTTAACTAAGCACGTTCCAATTAGATTCCCATACCACATGACATTAATCTATACGGATTGGTCCTTATCAAATGAACATATAAGGTATAATGTGTCCTGGAGAATGTCACCCAACTATGAGGGCTCTAAATCCTGTTACAAGGATACATAGGCAGCCCATTTTTGGGCACAATCCCAATATCAAATGAAACATTCATCTCCCAGGATGACAATAAATTATAGAGTTCCCCACTAAGTTTCATAAAAAATAGTATCATCATAAAAATGATATCTCTATGTAGTATATGAGAGGATTCCATTGATGGGGAACCTCAAATACATACAGATATCTAAATTAATAAACATCCTCAAATACATACAGATGATTTTAAACATTTCATATGATAATAAAGTGATTGAAAATTTTAAGGGATACTTATGATATACATGGTAAATTAATAAGGATTCTCAAAAATAACTCCAATTATATTGAGAGTCCTAAATTATAAAATAATTCCCCCAAAAGTGTGGGATGAGTCTGTCCTCCCATCCTCTCACCAATGATCGTTCTTAAGTATTGTGATGTTCAAATTTAACGAATGCATGCATTTCGAATGAAGGTACCCATTATATAAAGAGCTATTGGAAGTTTCCAGTTATATAAATAAATCAAATAGAAACCTCCTAGAAGTAGTGATTCTAGAAACAAGGAAACATGTTTCAAGGAACTATGAAACAATATCTTGCATATTTCCCTATAGTGATAATGTCTCCATATCTAAATAAGAAATATCGGAGATTCTAACTGAAGACTGTGAGGTGGACGGTTATCTTCCTGAGTATTCAACAACCATGGTACATAGTTAATAATATTACCATTCTGTACAAGGACAATACCAAGTCCTTTTTTATATGTATTTTAAAATATCCAAAATCCATCATTTCTAGATGGTGGGTAAAAAATAATAAATTTAACCAATCTCTACATAAATTATTTAAAACCTTATTCATATTCCATTATCCATGTTAACTTTAACCCTATACATGTAATCTTGGTTAATGGTTTATCCAATTGGTAAAAATATTGAACAAATTTCCAACAATAACCTACCAAACCAAAAATATTACATACCATAGTTATGATCATTCATGAATGCCATTTTTGAATTCCTTTATTCTTACGATCAACTCAGATTCAATCCTTGTAGACAATATGACCAATAAAAGAAACTTTTTAAAGCTAAAATTTGCACTTTTTGTGTTTATAATATAAATCTATTCCTATAAGTGTCTCAATAATGAGCTAAAAGTGATTCATATAAACCTCATACATTCTATAATACATAAATATATTATAAATTAATACAAAAATAAAATTTTCATTATATACTTGTAATACTCTATTAATTAGTTCAATAACAATAGATGGTGAATAGTAAATCCTAATGACACTAAGATAAACTCATAGTGTCCATAATTATTCAAAAATTATTCTTTGGAATATCTTTCTTCATATATCACAATTCATTATACCCATAATAATGTTCAATATTTGAAAATTATTAATATTTATTAAGATGAAGGAATATTTCATCTATGAAAAGAAGATGATACTTCTTCCTTATCATAATATCATTGATTTCTATATAATCAATTCAAAACCTCATGGATCCAGATTTATTCTTAATGAAAATAAGAAGGTATCCCAAAGGTGAATCACTAGAAATAATAAACAACTTATCACAAAAATCATCTAGTTATTTATTCAACACCACTAATTCCAAAATGGTTATTCAATATTGAGTCTTTAATATAATTATTTAATTAGGGATTAGATAAATTGAAAAATTCGACTTCATGCTATGGTGGATGTATAGGTAATTCCTTATAAAATACATACATTTATTCAGGTACAATAGGTATATAATCAATTTGAATGTTTACTTTCACATCTATAGGTTCTGTTTTATATTCTTCCCCAAAAATATCATTGAGAAGTTCTATTGGGGGTGGATTTAAACATGAATTATATGATGAATTCTCAACTCTAAAAATTATTTGTTCCACTTCTTCATTCGAAATCATAATTTAATTATCTTTTCAATATTTCATGCCCCGTATTTTTAATTCTAGACAATACTATGGATTATATAAAATTAAAACACTTGTATAATAATAAATTCAACAAATAGGTCACATTTATGGGTCATAATGGGAAACATTCTGATACACACTTGGAGTAGTGATATTTCCACAAGTAGTTTTTTTTATATTTCCTCTATTAAGGTGATAGGGATATATAGAGTTTTATTTTATGATATGTAAGATATAAAAGAGTACGATGATCAGGAATAATATAAATAATTAGATACATTTGAGTTTTTGATTTAATTATCTACCACTACATCTTTGCTAACATAAACCTAAAATTTGAGATGACATAATATTGGCCATGTCCCCTTGGAATATTCTATAGTTCATTCACTTGAAACATGGGAAATTGGTTTGAATAGTTCATCATTACATTATAGTTGATGTATTGGAAAATAGTGGTCCCATTCTCCCCCTTGAATTCATGTTCTATATTATCCTTTTTTCTACACTAATAACATGATCCCTTGCACTTCACCCATTTTCATAGATTTTTCCTTCCACAATTTTCATAAGATGTAAATTTCTCCAGTTTCCTATTCTTAAAAACATTCAAAATTTCATAGTTTTTACATGATTTATTCTTCAATTGATTCCCTTGGAAAATATATGATCTATAAAATTAATTCACTATTTGATGGAACCTAAAAATATTTCATCATATGATGAAAAAATTTGAGAAACTCGTACCCTATGGATATATAGTTAATTCCCTGCAATGAAACAGTCAATCTTCGAGTAGGTATTTCATCTGTAATCTATAGAACATCCATCTATTATTGTAACGGTTTCCTCATACTCTATAAAATTTTATTCTCCCTTTTTTTTAAGATTAAGAAATTTATCTTCATTTTAGATTTTCTCTTATGATGGGAATATTTTTTAATGAATTTTTCATTAAAATATATCTATTACATGTGTTATATTTCTTCATCCGCTCTGGTATTATGGATCTGTGAACACCATTAATGAATATATTCCCTGAGAAAATTTACTTATAGTATAATTCTTACCTTTTCATTTTATCCTAAGGATGGAAATATATTTACATCGGAAATAAAAAATTTATTAGATACTATTAAATTATTTGTTCCACTTAATTATGGTGTCTTATATCGCATGAAGTAATAGAACAAAGGATAATCACACTATTGAATAAAGTTATCCTCCATTATAGAAATGTTATTCATCCAAACCTGATTAATTCTCTATAATGTGGTCATGATATTCTTAATTCCAATACCAAATATATTTGATTTCTTATGAGAAAAATATCACTATTGGTCATGAGTATTAATACCATTCTTTCTATCAATAACCATTTCTAAAAAATGGAATACACTTTTTATCTAAAATCATAATAAATTTTAAATCCCATTATATATTATTAAATGTAATGTAACACATAACATTAATTGAGAATATATACATTGTTAATATAATAATCAAATTTTTTTTCATTGGGGATATATGTATATCATAAATATATTTTGAAATATTTCATACTTTTTTGTAAAGAAAATATGAATTATCCTAAGAAAATCTCAAGACAATGTCAAACAAGGTGTGTAGTGATGGAAAACTCAATGTGAACTAGAATTATGACTGAGTCAAGCGAAAACCAACTCTTTTGGGGTCAATATCCCTAGATGAATCAATTCCAAACCCACTTAAAATTTAGAATCCATAGAGGTATTTATTTCTTGGAAAACCATATAATATCACCACTAACATAAATAAATATTGTATCATAATATTACTATTATATATATCCCCAAAATATATCATATTTTTATGTTATATAATCATTGTATGCATAAATATTTTTATAATGGTTTATACCAAACATTTTCTAACAAAAGTTGTCACAACAGTAACTCTAAAAACCCATGGTTGAGGGTAGGTTTATTACACTAGCATAGATATAAGGTTTCTAATACTGAAGGAGGTACATACATGGTACCCATTTTACACTGCTAAAAAATCTAAATCACAGTAATGAAAACTATTTTCATCATCGAAATCAGTCAATGAATTAATCTTCATAACCATAAGAAAGTAAAAAAATAAGCATGAGCTCAAATCATCATTAAGGGTTATGTACAACCAAATATATCATGTGTAAAAGAGTTATAATCAATATTTAAATGAAAATAAATTAAATCACATTCTATTTCATCAATAACATGAGGATGAAATGAATCCATGGATAATAACAAGGTAATAATCACATTGATAAAAATAAATAAAATTTAAATGGTGTAAATGATTAATATTAGAAATCATGATATCTACACAATCAATTCCTATTATTAAAATAGTTTAAAATTTTGGGTTATTGAACATAAAAACCCATTTAATAGGGACATTTAATTTATCTAATGAGACATATCAATGCATCGATTGGAAATCACTAACGGGATCCCAAAAAATCATTTCATGTCCACTCATATATAGAGTGATCAATATCGTTTATAATCAATATTTCTTATCAATAAATATCCATAATTATTTATGAATATTTATTTATAAATATTTTACATAGTATATCAATAAAAATTTATAGTAAAAAATTGTATATAAAATTGGTATACAGTTTAGGAAATTATCAGATCCATGATACAGTGATTATGGATATTTAAGAGATATGAAATTTCAAATGATCATAACATGGTGAATGTTTCATGATAAAATTGAATACAATAAAATTGAAAAAATTTCATCATAAATTCATTATAAACATAGGTTTTCTAATAAATTCATGTTATGTATAAAAATAAAAAAAATGGATGTGATATATTAAAATAATATTTCAATAAATATTTTTTATATAATATTTTTAAAATTTATAATAATCTAAATATCATTATATGGTTTTGGAGGTGAGAATGTTCATTATCGCTTATATTTTAAAAACATCCCTTTTGAGTTTTAATAGAGAATGTCAAAAAAACCTGAGAATATTATAAATAATCCCTTAAAAAATTTAAAAATATTGTGGATAAGTTAAAATTTCAATGATAAATATTCTGAGTAAATAAAAAGACTTCATAAAAAATTGAAAAACTATACATGGAAGAAAAATATATCTGATTATAAGTGAAATAGAATCAATGTTCCTTTTAAAAATTTATTTCATTGATTCAAGTATATAAGAGAAGAAAAGATGGAGTAAAAATGGAAAATCCTTAAATATATATATCATAGGAAAATATATAGTGTTTAAAAATGATTGTTATATGATTCGATTAATGAAAAAAAGATTAATCCCAAAAATTTAGATTGTAAAATAAATCCTTACATTTTTGGTATGTTTTAAATCAAAACCCCATTAAATAAATGAAAATTGAAAAAATTATTCATCATGAATAATTAATTATTCATTTAAAACATATAAAAGTGGTGATATGTACACTAAATAAAATTGAGTAGGTTCATAATAACAAATGCGTCTCAATGGAGTAGAAATTCAGACAAAATCCCTTACTATACACATCCCCATATTTGAAAATATCATGTATAGTGGTTCTAAATAGGATAATAATTTATATCATAATCATATTTATAATATCTTAAATAATCCTCTTATAACATTTTATCACCCATATGAAAATAATATTTTTCCATTACCTTTGTTTCCGGTGTTAACTGCTTCATTTTCTCATGAATGTTTTTTTCATGAAAGGTCCAATTCATATGAATTGGCTATAAATACATAATATAAAGAATTTATTTAAGTTATAAATATCACATTTATTAATTATATACTTTTTTAGAATAATTAAGTATATTTAAACATGGAAAATGAATCACATCGGTTCGTGGAGACAGTGGTTCATAAGTATGAATGAGAAACATTATCATTTCATAAATGGGTGAAAGGGTGTTATATAAGATGATATATTAAATTTAAATAATCAATATTATTTTATAATTATCATATATATTTATTGGTTACGTCATTATGGATATCCATGTGAGCTATTAATGGAAAACAAATTACATTGGTTTGTGATGCCGTAACCACTATAAACCTTAGTGATGGTTTTTTTTAATTTGATGGAGGAGGATATGGATAAATATGATCAGAATAGGTATGTATATGGGATATTATATTGTTATAATATTATAACTATTAATATTATTTAATTGGTAAAATTTGATGTAAAAAAGAAATACAGTGGTGGAGACAATTACCATCAATTAGAAGAACCTCATTTGGATATCTTATTAAGGATCTTGGGGTTGGCATATTTTGAACACCATAAACTATAAAATGTATATAGTGATTTTTGAGATATTTTTGTAGGGTTTGGTCGAGACATTAGGATTTTTAAGTGTTTTTAAGGGAGAGTTTTTGGTGTCCTTTTATAGTTGAAATGAGTGGAACACTTGTCATTTTTTTATATTTTTCCACAATTCCAAATCACTTTACTAGAAATATGTATCCAAAATGGCATAGATATTAGGTGTATAAGTTTATTTTAGAAATATTACATTTTAATATGATTTTACAATGTTTTCGAATCATTTTGATGCTTATATTTTCAGTTAACCCTCATTAAACTCGTTTTTACGTTAACTGTGGTAATTATTTTTCAAATACTTTTACTATTCATTTTATCCAAATATTTTTTTTAACACATTAACTATTATTAATTATTATAATTAAAAATACGCAATAAATTTTATAAAATTAAATTCATATAATTGGTATGATTTTATTTAAAAACAAACCAGCAATACCAGTCGAAAAATAGGTTTTCCAAAAATAAATTTTCAATAATAAGATTATCTTACATTAACTATATGACTATTAAAAATATTTATGTGGATTTAAATTCATATATTTTTATATATAATCTTTATATTTCATGTAATTTATTCATCATTAAATATTTTAATAATTTATTAATGTGCAATGACATTATACTTTTTAGAAAATAGTTTTTTAAAAAAATATCTCTTTTTTACATCTAGATGATATTATCATTATTAAAAAAAATTAATAGTAAATTCATGGTTTATTATACACAATATAATTTATTTTTATAAGTAAAAATTAAAGATATTTAAATTTTAAAATTTTTATTATTTGTAAAATAATAATTTTAAGGATACACTTTAATAATTGATTCTTTGATTATTTTTTCAAAGTAATTTCAAAATAAATATTCATAGTATAAAATATAAATTTTTATTCCATGAAATACTAAAATGTACATTATACTATATTTTTATTAAAATATTATATTTAATAACAATAATTGAATCTCATTTGATACATATCGATGGGTTCTTTGTTAATAGTTTTACTATTTGATTCATTGATAATTACCCGTTGTTGAATTTGGAATGTTGATTGTTACAATTTTTTTTTAATTTCATGAAAAATCTACAATTGTATTTTATTTCATAATTATTCCATTTTATTATTATTTAATTTTTTTTATAATATTTATTGTTATTTTTTACTATTATGTACCATTTATATTACACATACATTATGGTTTTTACCTTTTCATGAAGTTATGTTACCCATAAATGTTTAGTTTTTCTCCCTTACAGGGTTTTGATTTTATAGGGATAACCCTTACATAAGTGTTTTTATACCATTACATAACATTTTAGTTTGTAGGGTAGCCTTTATGTGGGGATCAGTGTACCATTACATGATGTTCAAGCTACCATTACAATGAAGAGGAACATAGCATGCTACCTTACATGAGTGTTGTGGTAACTTTATGTAAGGACTAGATGACCCTTAAATGGTGGGTTCTAACCCATACATTGAAGGGTTTTTCCCTTACATAGAATCATTATACACATAACCTATGACTGAGATACCCTTACAAAAAGGGTAAATATGTTTACATAGCGTTCCTTGTTGACCTTTATGTGGGGAATCTTATAAAGTCTTTTTTCGTATTGATGGTTGTTTATGGATTGTTGAACATTATCCAAATTTCATTGATCAAAAACATGTTTTAATTATGTTGAATGTTGTTCAATGGATTTTTCAATTGTTTTTAAGTAATTGAGGTCCAAAATTTAACGATAGAGAGACAAAATAAAAAACTGGACGAGTTTGAACCATGATTGAAATCTTGGGAGGGTATAGATAATATAGGGAAGAATAACATGATCATGATTTTGAGGGAAACCCCATTTGTGGCTAATTTGGGAGTTTTTTTTTCAAATGAAATCTTGTGGTTGTGTATGGTTTTTGTAGGAAAGCAGTCACAATGGATCTTTATATAATTTTGAAATGTGAGATCAGACCCAAGTAATGGGGTGTTGATCTTGTTTTTTTTCTTCCTATTGAAACTTACATTGTTTTTTGTTCATGTGTACATAGGTTCTAGATTATTCCAGTTTTTTTATTTTTTTTCTTTTTTTTCTTCCTTCTATGAGTATCTATTTCCAATATTCCATGGTTTTATTCTCTTAATAAAAGAATGTTAGGTGATGTTTTTATCTAGTGTAATACCGAAGATTTCCAAACGATATAAATTCCCTATGTTATTTTTCATTTATGTATTTTTTATATCATTATAATTAATTATTTTTCATATTAATATCCCTATAACTTTTTGTTTCCATTGTGTGGTATCTATTTATTATAGCAGTATTTCTTTTTCTCAAATACTATTTTGTTTAAATTATGTGATGTTGTTTTTTTATGAAATTTTCTCATACATTAGTGTTTTGTGTTTCACTAAATACTTCCACAAACATATTGGTATTAGACATAGATTTATTGAATATAAATATTACTTTGAATAGATTAGTGGTTGATAAATTGGATGGAGAGAATGATTTCAATTTTTGGAGAGTTAATATGCATTAAATGTTTTTCAATAATGGAAGTGAATATATAATATCATATTCTGAATTAAAATTACCATTTACTATTCCACTGGGAAGAATAAATGTTTTATAAATATTTTGACCCATATATTTTATAGAAATTGCATTCCCTATTGTAATTGACCCCAGGTGAAAAGGTTTTTTACATGTTGTCCATGATACTTATTCTAGTGAAATATATTTGAGGCATGAGTAACTTTACATGTCTAGATCCCTTCTAGGAAGGTTATAAAATAAAATTTATCATTATAATTTAAAAATGGTTCCAAACACCTCTGTTGTAATCATTCTGATTTCATTAATATGGTTGTTTTAGATTTTTACAAACTATATAATGATATTAATGATGAGGACTATGCTTGTTTTTTTTAAATAATTCCTTAGAAAAATAATTCATTTTTATTAGAGATTTTTTGATATATGGTTGGGATTCCATCACTTATGATGAGGTGAAGTAAAATATCTTTTCAAGGGTTTTAAATTAAAGGATTAAAGATGAGGGATATTAGGGTTAGTTATTGATAATGTTTTTAATTGTGAAGGGAAAATTAAAATAAAAAAAACTAAATAAAGGATAATAATTTTTCTAATTATTCTAAGTTATATAAATATGGAAAGACTTGTCTCATAAAGTGATACTACCATGAGGATACTTATAGGGATGATATCACCCAAACCAATGTGGAATACTATAGTTTTGATAGTGTTGAGGTTCCCAAAGTCTGTCTAGCAGCCCTTAATACAGTGTTGGTTTATCTCTAGGTTTCATTTCTTTTATAATCCAAGGGTTATATCTACATGTGACTTGTAGGGGGGATCATTTGTAAGAGGGGTTTTGGTTATGGATAGTTTTTTTGTCATATTTGGGATAAGGTGGAGATATATCTTCTCATATCTTGTTGTGTTTTATTAAAACTCTTTTATTTCTACATTTATTTCATATATTGTAACAATTTCACATTTATACTTATTTATATTCATCATTGATATTTTCCATGTATTTTATTTTGGAGAATTGGCAACTGGTATAATTTTATTATGTTTCATGCATAAATAGGTTAGATTTCTGAGACCTATAATGGAATTTGTTTGAGTTTGTTGATGGTATGTGATGTAGAGAAGTTCAAGTAAGTGAAGGTAGGGGTTTTTAATGAATTTTATTATTTTTTTTCTTTTTTGAGCATGTTCATGATGTTATTATAAGAAGATGTGTGGGTTCATGTTGATATATTACACTTTGGTATATTCTAGGAATTTTGAAAGGCATGGAGGATAAATATTGATCATTTGGCCTTTTTTTGAAGATTGTATGAACCAACTAATAAGTTATGTTTGTATATGCCTATAATAACACTGAACATCTATGATTTACATTTTATTTTGTAATATATATATTGTTTAAATTTTTTGTGATAACAGGTATATATTAAAATGCTTTTGGGGTTTGACTTGTTGATGTCATGAAGAATATATTGCATTATTTGATTTATTCCCTGTTTAGGTTGCGTTAGGCTTAGATTTTATTTTGGTGGATTTTATCTTTTTTTTTACCACTATGTATGTTTTATTTTACCCTTATTTTAGGTGGTTTTACCCTTATGTGAAGTTATGTTACCCTTATATTTGGGATATGATACCCTTATGTTTTTATGTTGCAGGGATAACACTTAAATAATAGTGTCTGTACCCATATGTAATATCTATGTGTTAATGGTTACCAATATGTAGGTATAAATATTCCATTATGTTAGGATAGAGCCACTTTTACGTGGAAGAGGAATAGAGTGTGCTACCTTTATACGAGCATCGTAGTACCTTTACATGAGGTCCATGTGGACATTATGTAGTGGGTTACACCACATACGTAGTCGGTTTTGACCCTTATATAGTGTGATTATACCCTTATGTAGTGGCAAAGAGACTCTTAAATAGTTAATTATGGAACTTCACTTAGTACAACGTGTTTTCCATTACACAGTAAAACATGTAATGACCATTACACAACATCGACCATTCAATGTTTTTTTCTAAAAAAATATCCTTGACTAGAGAAATGATTTTACATTGTTTTAGGTAGTTAGAGGGATGTATTTCTTCAAATTCAAGTTCCCTTGGTCTCTAATTGTGACAATATAGTGAAAAAATAGGAAAACACAGAGAGAGTGAACCAAGAGGGAAATCGATGGGTGGAAAATACTAACCAAAAAAAGGGATTTTGTTCATTGATATACTGGAAACACCATTCATGGATTAATATGGGAATTTTGAACATGTGTATATCTTATAGTTGTGAAAGTTAAAAGGATTAATGTTTTTTAATAGATATTGAAGGAATTTTGATTTTTCATATATTCCGGTGTAAGGGTGGTCTCAATATTGTTTTTTGTTCATCCAATTGAATCTCCCCATGTTTTTAATGTCTATTATTTTCTAGTTCACATAGGCATAATAGAAATACTCTAGTATGAGGAGGTTATTATTGTTTTTCCTTCATTAAATTTATTCTTTAAAACTTACATTTTTTCATATTTTAATAAATCCATGAAAGATGGTGTTTTTTTTTGGAGTAGGACCAAAGTGGTCCAAACCACATAAATTTAATGTGTTACTTTTATTTTGTTATTGATGTGTTACTATTGTTGTATATTTTAGATGTTATAGTCACTTTTATTTTATTTGTTTTGATTTTGTGTGCATATTCTTAATTGTAATCATTTCTTTTCCTTGAATCCTATTGTGTTTAAATACAATTTTTTTGGTCAGTTTTTGAAACACTACTGCATACCTTGGAGTAATTTGATTCACCATATAATTCTTTTAACACATTATATCCATGATATATAGAAAATTTTAAATGAGAAAGAATAGAATTTTTTTTGTAATAGTTATGATATAAATTACCTAGATATCCTTATGATAAGCCATATAATGGGACCATGAATCCTCACAAATATCAATACCATGTATAGTCAGATTTTTTCAATTAAAAAGAACATTGTTGTTGATTTTAAAAAACACCCATTGGAGGAGGATTCCATATATAAATGGGTATCTATACACTGACATAGTTTTTTATACATGACTCAAAGATCCATAGTTAAATCCAATACTGATCTTTGTGGATCCATATTGTTTCCTCCATAGAGATGTGGGAAAAAACATTTATGTCTAAACCACATGATCAAGACATTCTTAAAATGGTTATAAACCCCCTTATTATTAAGTGAAGTTAGGAAACCCATTAGAATCTGAATGTAATTTCTAATCAACTCATATCATTTGTAAAATATTTCTCAATAACACTTCCATAAATTTGAGGCTGGAGGAAAACTTAAATTATCATTGAAGACTATGATTTCTTCATTTTCACAAATGTAAATAATCATTATATGATATGAAAATTATATCCCACATAACATGGGTTGGAAAATTTTCCCTATAAACCTTCTTGAAAGGTTTTTTTGTTTTTAGTAGAATATTGAGTTTACAAAAAGTAGATTCCTTTGAGTATGATATGAGGGATTGAAAAAACTAATTTCACATTTATAAAAAAACTATATCATGTATCTCCATGAGGCCTTATTCAAGAATCATAGATTATCATATATTTAATTTGATATCAAAGGGTTATCTAAAGTTGTATCAAATCATTATTTTTAAATAGTGTGATACATTTCCTATGATCTTAAGTAGTCAAATAGTAATTAATAGGATCTATGACTCTAGTTTCTGTATTCATAAAGATTAGTGGTAATGTGGGTTTCAGGTTGTTATTTTCTTCCAAACATGGGTCATTACTATTAAGGATGATAGCACAATTTGAGATGCTCCAATATAATCCCTGATTTTGAATATACTTGGACCCCATACACTCATCCAAAACAAGATAGGTGTAGTACAAAAACAATTCACCAATAGAATTTTTTTTATTTATATATATATATGTATGTATGTGTGTGTGGGTGAAGTGGATGTATGAGATGATGGAATCAAACACAAAAAGAGAATAGAAATAAAATAATACACTCATTTAACATGGTTTAGCAGTGTTCTTATATCCAAAAGAGAAAAGAGACCATGTTATTTTTTTCTTCTTCTGATAACCATAATAGGATACAAAAGTTATTACAAACATCGAATAATAGGAATAATGTTTTGATTTTAAAGGAATAAAAATCATCATTATCCACGTTGGATCAGGTGGTTCATCTATCTGAATAATTTCCTCCCTCTCTACGGATTTCATCAATTATGGTAGGTACAAAAAAAATAAAAACTACCCATAGCTATATTTTTCCATGGACACCGACCTATGTGAATTAATAGAAAAAATAGCCTCATTAAATAATATATTTAAAAGTCTCCCTAATTGGAAGTCTCCCCACTCAAATCTCCACCTGGCGACCAAGTTGGGTTCGAAATGAGACTCATAGACTTCTTACAAGATTCTTGCTTCTCTTTCTATAGAAAAGTTCTCATCATGTATACCCCACTATCATTTATATGGATTGTTTCAATTTTCCACAATATTTCTTCCAACATGTTATAGATATTGTGTTATCACACATCATTTTTTTTATCTTGAATGAAATTATAAGTTCATTCTCTGATGAATAATTATTTAAATATCAAAATATATAATTTAATTCCCCAAAATATATCCCAATCAATGTATAAAATTATTTATCTAATTATTCTTCTTATATCATTCAACAAATTTTATATATTATCTTTATATGGTATACATGAAAAAAACATTTAAATTCATAATTTTACTCTGACTAATCCACAAGAAAATGATATCAGATTTACAAATATATATTTCCTCATATCTATATGTGTACTCATATTTTCATCTATATATCCTTCTAAAATATGTTTACCACTTATAAAAGATAAACAATGATAGGTAATACCTTATGGATACTTCAAAATACATTTGACCATTGTCTGGTTCACCTTTCATGGATCAAATAAAAACATTATAACGTGACAAATAGAGAGATCAATGTAGGTTATATTTCACACTAGTGCATAGATGAGACTTCTAACCACTGATTGATAAGAAAAATTGTCCATTTTATATATCTCCTCTTCCGTTTATGGACTCAAGATTATCATGAGTCCAAAATAAATCACAAGGGGGTAATAACTAGGTTTACCATGTTTATGTTTAACATTTCAATAACCTTATCAAAGTATCATTATTGAGATAGTTAAATCTTGTGATTCTACATGTCATGTTTAATTATCAAGATAATTATTTATGTAAGTACTCCTCTATCCCTTATAGGAAAAAGCGTGTTTAATTATACATTATACCTATTAATCTTGGTGATATATCTTATAGTAATCATAAAATAATCAATATAATGTATTAAAACAATTAAATTGTTCACATCAATGTGATTGATGAAAAAAAAGTGATCTATAGTAATTCTTTTGTACTCATTTTCCCCCTTTAATGAGTCAAATTTCCTATATCAATTCCATTGTTCCTATTTCAGACCATATAAATTATTCATATGTTGACATACCATAATTTATTTAAGACTAATCTAAGATACCTTGTGTTTAGCCATGTATATCTCCTTTTCAAGATCACAATGTAAGAATACGATATTTATATATAGTTGATGAACCTGTAGGCTGAGACCTTCCACCAATCCATGTTAAAATATTATAGATGAAAATTTTAACACAAGAGAAAAAATTCATTCAATTCAGTACCTTACTTCTAACTAAATATCTTCATAACCATCCTATATATATAGGGTGGTTGAAAGCTTCTATATTAACAGTTGATTCTATACACCCACTTATCCTCATGTTCCAAATTTTCATATGTCAAATCTACCAAAAATTGTTCGGTTCTTGTGCAAGGATAACATCTCCTCTTCCATGGAATTTTTTCCTTCATTCTTCTATGGGAATCTAATTGAATAATCTTAACTATCTACAACTACCCAATTAGTGAGTATCACATACTCACATTGAGAAAATATATGACTCGATTGTCATTTTATAGTGTATCTTCTCTATTATGAATTGGGTGGGTTCTTTTCTAGAATACCCGATGATGGGTATATATAAAAAATGTTGAGAATATTAGCTATGATGCATCTTGAGTTTCTAGATTTTCATCAGTGGTTTCTGAAAAAATATGTGGCTGAGTTTGGTTCTATATTAACTAAAATCTCCTTAGAAATAGATTCTTTGAATATTCAAGCTTCTAAAAGTCATACATCAATTTTTCTTCATGAAATTCCACATATATAATTATTAGGATCATATTATTGATAGGTTCCCAATGATGGTAGCTCAATAGTTCATGCACATATCCCAAAAAGATACAATTATTTCCCTTTCTTCCTAGTGTTCATGTCTCATAATCCAGGATGTGTACAAATATCATGTATCCAAATACTCTCAAGTGATTGTATGAAACCCAATTTCCACTCTAATCACTTTTTGGTACATTTTAGTTTAATGTAACTAATATTGAAATGTTGAAATGATCAAGTAAAACCTTCATTAACTCACAAAAAAGTTGTGTGGAATCTTTTCAATTGTGATAATATACCTAACAATCTCATCTATGGTTATATTCATCTTCTCTGAAACACCATTATGTTGAGTTGTCTTTAGTACTGGTTTTTAAAGCCTAAAACCGAAACACTTGTATTATTCTTCAAATGCACCATGTTATTCAACTCTATTCTATAAATTCACGCAATTCAATCTATTATATGTTTCTCTTTCCTCCTACACATGAAACTAAATAAACCCATCATACACATAATATTTAGTTTTCAAATCAAAATCACACAATTATTTTCACTGATCATCTATGAATGTTAAAAAATAAATAGCAACTAAATTTGACTTGATTCTCATTATTATAATATTAGATTCTGTTAAATCTAAAAAGTCTTATTTTATAGATGGTAAAATAATAGGAAATTATACACTATATTATTGAACATTTATTTTATCAATTTAGTTATCCAAATGTGCTCAATTAATACCTAGAAATATATCAATTCTTGAGAACATTTTGATCCTGTTATAGCTCATGAAACCAAGTGGATTACACTATAATTATATTAGAACCTATTTTCTAGCAGTATTGACATCACCTCAACATGATCTGACTTTTTTTATGATTATGTTAGTTATCTTTATTACATTTACGAGTTATCATATTATCATTTGAATTATTTTTTTCCCATCATTAAATGAACTAATGTATTTATCGTCATTATGCAATCCATGGAATATTTGATTATGGTGAATATTAGGAATATACCTCACATCATTAAATAGTAACTAACATCCAATGTTAGTCTCAAAAAAATTATTATTAATACTAGAAATTTTGGATACACCGTCATTTCTAAAATTTAAATGTTCAAAATTAACTAATGTGTTGTGAATAAATCTCATCAAGTCATGGCATGGTATGATGCACTTGAATAAATCACTCATGTTGTTTATTGGCTTTTATAGTCACATAATCTTACTGAACAATAACAATTTCATTTTTTACAACTATTAAAACATTATTTTCGGTTTTACAATCCTGATTACTTTAATCTTCTTATAAATTTTGATACTCCCAAATGAAATGTCTATGCAATCTATAATGGTGGAACAAAATGTCTTATACAGATCTTTATTTTTATCACTTACTCATTTTTTGACAATGATCATGGGATACTTTCCACTATGGGAATCCAAAAATATTTATTATATATTGTATCTTCAACATTGGGTTTCTATATTTTATAATTATATGTGTAACATCCCGGGTAAATGAAGAATAATAGATTTTCATATTTATTTATACTTGTGAATTAAATATTAATTTTAGATTAAAGGGGTTTCTATGTTCTATAGCATACCTGATACGCAACAACGAGTTTCTTTGGAATCTTACGTTGCACACTAATAATATAATATTGTTATTTTAAATGGTAGTTAACTCCTAGCCGTTTTATTGGCGGGAATGAACAAAACTAACTATAATATGATTATACATATATTTATAATTACCCAATAAATGTTAGAGGCTTAATATATGAATGAATCTAATTTTAAGCATAATTTACATTAAAAGGCCAATTTACTGCCTTTTAATGGAGAACCCTTTTTAAATCTAGTTTTGGTCACATTAATACATTATATATGACCAAATAAAATCCTTCTTTAGAATGAGGACATCAGAATTTATTTTGGGTAATTTTTCTTGTATTTTTCTGATAAAGTTCATTTTTTAATGAATAGTGAGAATATTGTATTTTAAATTCAAAACAATGTTTTAATCTAATTTATTTATATCGTTAGATTTTCTTTTTAATTTGTTTTAAAGAGTAATTGATATATTTTTACCATTTAATACAATTTTGGTCATTTTAATTAATTTTACTTTGAAATTGGACATAAAAAAGTATCAATGTTTTGATAGTTTTTAATTCAAAAAAACACGCTCTTTGTTTTGAAAGTGGGAATTAATTATAAATTAATTTCTGCCGCTTCTGTGTTTTGATTTTGGAAAAATGGATTCCATATTTTAAATCAGGAGGCCCAAATTGTGTAAATAGGTAACTTTTATTTTTAGATATTTTAAATATTTACTTTAGTAAATATTTTATTTACCATAGTTAAAGGGTAAATTAGGTAAATAAGGGTAGAAAAATAATATTATAATAATATAAAATTACCCATAAATGTGTCCTAATCCTATTGGATGAGTCATTTCCGACTATGTGCAAATTTGGGTCGATTTTGGGACCCCATTGAGCCACTTGGGAGTGATAATGACAATTTAGATTAATTAATTTAATGTGAAGACAAAAGTGACATTAACAAAAATCGTTTAGTAATTAATTTTTATATGGTGTTATATAAGTCCCCTTTTCGACTATAAATATTAATTTTAAATATAATAAGGTTTCCTACATCATGTCATTTTTTTATAATTTTTAGACATCAAATAACTTAATTTATTTATGACATAATAATGATGCAGTTTTTACCTCATTAATAAATAATTTAAATAAATAAATTTATAATGATTAAAATATTATCCAAAACTTGTCCAATTCTGATAGGATGATTTTTTTTCCAAATATTAGTCATCTTAACTTCTACTTAAATGATTTTTGGACCATTATAAACCGAATATATGTTTATAATAAAATAATATTTTCAAACTTTCTAAAAGAGCCCCTCCTCTCCCTTATAAAAAGAGACCACTTCTAAACAATTTATCACACCTATAAAGCCATTTGGATCTTCCAAAATCTTCCTAATTAATCTCCCAACATCACTCTAATCCCACTAGAATCCCTAACTAAGGGATAAGGAACTTAAGAAGTCATTTGGTTCAAACCAAAGTGAGTTACCCAAATTAAAGGTAACAGTTTCCCTTAAATTGTTTTCTTTTATTTTGCTTCTCAAACCCCTAAACTCTTTTTATTTCCATTATTTTGTAGCAAAACCAGTATCCTATATATACTAGTATGTGTTTATGATAAGTATTCAAACTACAATTACACACACCTCCATCTAATGGATGAAAAACATAATGTTTCTGTGGACGACAAACTAACGCCTCACGAAACGATTATTGTTCAATTACATCTTACCGCCTCTCATGGTGGACATTATGATGGAACTGTATTTATATATGATATATATTATTTTTATTATTTCCTTATGATTATGTACTTCCCATTTATATCAAGAATATATGGTTTCCATAGTGGGTAAATACGATAATCTCATTTGAGGAAGTGCGGACTACCGCCCCCTCAAAGTGGTGTGATTCGTTAATACCTTATGTGGGATGTATAAAGGATGGAGTTAATGATATTATATATGATATTAAACGGAAATTATAATATACCTATGTATCATTATTTTTTATTTCCATTAAAATAATAAATAGAAATTAAAGTAGCGTTCATGCGTACGTACGGCTTACCGTCACCATGAACGGTGCATTTCATTTCTTACCTCTAAATGTTATGTACTATTATAAAAACATGTATATACTGGACATATATGATATCCAAATCATGAATAAAATTCTGGATATAATGAACCTTTGACCACATGGACAACTTTTAAATATAAGGTGTTCATTTTTACTCAAGTACCAAATATTGAAAAAATGAACATCATTAACTTAAAAGATTGAATAATGTTTATAACACGGTAATAATTGATATAAAATGAATAATAAACTTGAAAAGGTTCTTAATAAAGCATAAATTAAATTTATTTTATTATTCAGGAGATTAAAGAACGATCGAGTCAAGTCAGATGCGAGGTAAGGGACTTCGTCTCAATCTCCTTTCATTGAGGCATTTTTAGCTTTATACATGACTTTATTTTATACAATGTATAAAACCCTTTGAAATTTCATTAAAAGGGAATGTATTTATACGAAGTGATTTACTAAATGAAAAAAAGGAATGTTTTTTTAACGTAAGCAGTGACAATGACATTTCTTCCGCCGCGAGTATTATTTGATCTTTGGCTTCCTTAACAAGCCGGAATGTTTTTAAAATGAAAAATAAATAACATATACTCTTTTTATTTATTTTCGTATTGAAAATGATTTTGAGAATGGATTTATTATTTCAATATCTTAAAATGATATTTTATTATTGCAATGTGGAAATTTTATCTTTTCTTTTTGGCTTATGTTATGTGTTATGAACATGTTATGGTTCATTGGAATTATTTACGTATATCGGTGGTTCCGTGATAAACCTAGGGTGGGTGAGCCCAATATAGCTCTCCAATGCATTGGGTAACTTGATGGAGGTAAACGTGAATGTTTCTGCTAAGATATTTTAGGGAATATACTGTGATGGGTATTCCAAAGTAACTCCCTATGTAACTGTGATAGCTACAATGTATGTATGATATGGATGCCACAAGTTACCATTATGAGTAATGATTTATTTTTCTCTATCATAAATCTTAAGATTTCATGAGGTAAGTAAAAGAGTTCATGTTTTGTATGCATTTATGTACAAATGTTTTCATTATATTTCTTATAACCCTTACTGATATTGTTATGCTTATCCCATGTTTTGAAATGTTTTCCCAAGAAAGAAATATGAATAAGGTCAAGGATGAGATCATGGAAAAGTCATCCTATCTAATACATGGAACTAGACATGAATTTTTTTTCAAGAGTTTTTATATTATGAAAAAAATGGAAACAATGTGGATATGTCAACCATGTAATCTTTTGAGATTTAATAGTTATTTCATGATTCCATAAAACTCTAAACCTGAAAAGATCCTTAATGTGAATTATTAATTTAATTCAATATTATTTAATGTTTAAGGCCAGGTCTTTATAGTTAGTATCAGAGGTAAGTTTAGATAACTTTAAGAGTTAGGATATTGTTAAATTAATAGCCATAAAGTTATTTATGTTAATATTGATATCACATAGCATTTACAGATTTCAATGTTGCTTCACCTAAGATATTTCTTTGTTTAGAATGGTTTCCCCCAGAGGAAACATGGAAACTATATTGGGAAAACATCAGGAGGAAGAAAACCTTCCAAATCAGCAACCTAAGATGGTCAGAATTAGAACTGAACAGTTTGTTGTAGTGATGGAACAATTGACTCAGGCTATAAATGGTGGTGGTATCCATGTACGAGATCATCTAGATCAACCACAGAGGAACATGTCAGTAGTGGAGCATTTCACGAGGAAACATCCCTCATCATTCATAGGATCATCTGATTTGGTGCTATATGAAGGGTGGATTAAAGAACTGGAAAGGATTTTCGATGTCATGAGTTATTCAGAACATCAAAAGGTTAGTCTCGATGTTTACCGTTTTTAAGGTGAAGCTGATCAGTGGTGGTCGATGGTGAAAAATACCAGGGATAGTGAAGAGATTTATTCTCTTGATTGGGATGAATTAAAAGGTATGATTTTGGGGAAATATTTTCCTAAGGTGGTTAATCTTAGGATGGGAAAACAATTCCTGGAATTGAGGCAGGAGGATGACTCAATGGCTGCTTATGAAGAAAAATTCACTCGACTGGAAAGGTATGCCCAAAATTTCATACGAGATCTTGATAGTAAAAACAACTGTTTTTACTCTGGATTAAATCCAAAGTATCGAAGGGATTTTGCTTCTCGTTAGTTCATAAGTTATGAAAAGCTTGTTCATTGTGCGGAGAAGGTGGAAATGGAGTTTGTCGATGATCAAGTATTCTTTGACAAACAACAAAATAAGAGGTAGAGGTGGAATGCAAAAGGGATGAACTCTTCAAAAAATTCTGATGGTAAGAAACTTAAGTTTACATTTTGTAAAAATTGTGGTAAAAATCATGTTGGGGAATGTCTTTTGAATTATGGTAAGTGCTACCGATGTGGTAAAATGGGACATAAGTCTCGTAATTTCACTGAAAAAGATCAGGGTAATGGTAAGACAAAATCTGATTTACAATCAGTAAAATGTTTTAAGTTCAATGAAATGGGTCATTATGCAAATGAGTGTCTGACAAAGAGCTCGAGTGATGGGAAGTAGTCAGACTACAAGGAGAAATGGGTGGTGAAATCCTTTGCAACTACTTCAGCAGATGTTGGGCCATCAAATGAAGTTTTATCAGGTACATTGTTTGTTTGTTCAGATTATGACAATGTGTTGTTTGATTTAGGGTCTACACATTCATTCATTTCTGAAAATATTTCTAGTAAATTGGGAATTCTATATCATGATATGAATACTTAACTTACGGTAAAAACACCTGGATAAAATTTTGAGACAAAAAGAAAACATAAGAACATTCATGTCCTTGTGTGGGGAAAGAATCTACCTGCAAACCTTATTGTTTTTCCTCTAGTAGAGTTTGATGTTATATTTAGAATGTATTGGCTTTC
This sequence comes from Viscum album, assembly GCA_963277665.1. Lineage (NCBI taxonomy): Eukaryota > Viridiplantae > Streptophyta > Magnoliopsida > Santalales > Viscaceae > Viscum > Viscum album. Next base: position 1,116,745,963 of record OY728129.1, read on the forward strand.
TATTTATCATGCTAAGATTTATTGCAGAGCTAAAGAGGATTCTTTTTAGAATTATTTTCATTTTGTGTACAAGAATTAACCCTTGCTTTTGATAACATATCAGGAAGTCGAAAAACTGGTAAAATTTTGAAATGAATGTTACCTTACACATATTGTTGAAAAGAAAAGAACTATTCAGATTAATGATGTGCCAGTGGTAAATGAGTACCTTGATGTTTTTTCTGATGAGTTTCCAAGTATTATACATGATCTGGAAGTTGAATTTACTATTTACTTAGTTCCTGATACTAAGCCAATTTCAAAACCCCCTTATCGAATGGCTCAAATTGAACTTTTAGAGTTAAAGAAGAAATTTAAAGAGTTATTAGATAAATGTTTCATTCATCCTAGCACGTCACCATGGGGTGCTTTTGTCTTGTTTGTAAAAAAGAAATATGGTTCAATGATACTTTGCATTGATTATAGAGCATTGAATAACATCACTGTTAAGAATAAGTATCCTTTTCCTTATATCGATGATTTGTTTGGTCAGCTCCAGGGAGCTCAGTATTTTTCAAAGATTGACTTGAGTTCAGGGCACCATGAGTTGAAATTCAAGGAAGCAGACGTTCCAATGACCATGTTTCATACTAGATATGGCCATTATGAATTTGTAGTTATTCCTTTTGGGTTAACCAATGCACCTACAATATTCATGGATCTTATGAATAGAATTTTCTGGGAGTTCTTGGATAAGTTTATTGTTGTGTTCATTGATGATATTTTGGTTTATTCAAAAAGTAAATATGAGCATGAAATTCATCTAATGGTTGTCTTAAAAACCTTAAAAGAAAAAAAATTGTTTGGGAAATTCAGTAAGTGTGAGTTTTAGTTACAAAAAATTTGTTTCCTTGGTCACATTATTTCAAAAGATGGCATAACTATTGATCCTTCAAAAACAAATGTTGTTGAAGAATGGCCCAGACCCACAAATATAACCGAGTTCCGTAGTTTTCTTGGTTTGGTAGGTTATTACCGAAGGTTTGTTGAAAATTTTGCATGGTTATCTAGTCCAATTACTAAGTTAACTCAAAAAGGTGTTAAGTTCATCTGGACAAAAGAATGTGATGATTTTGTTTCAGGAATTGAAAATAATATTGGTGAATGCTCCAGTTTTGGCACTGCCATCCAGAAATGGTGAGTTTTTTATCTACAGTGATGCTTCGTTGAAAGGACTGGGTTGCATCCTAAGGAAATATGATCAGGTAATTGCTTATGATTCACGTTAGTTGAAACCACATGAGCTAAATTACCCTACACATGATTTGGAATTAGCTGCTGTTGTATTTGTTGTAAAAATTTTGAGGCATCATTTGTATGGAGTGAAGTGTGAAATATATACTGATCAAAAAAGTTTAATGTATATATTCACTCAGAAATAATTAAACATGAGATAGAGGAGATGGCTATAATTAATCAAGGATTATGATTTCACGATCCATTACCATCCTGGAAAATCAAATAAAGTGTCCGATACTTTGAGTCGGAAAAGTAATGTCTCATTAGCCATGCTATGTTTGGAACAAGATCCTTTGGTTTTTGATTTGATGAAATTTGGCATAAAGGTTGTTAGTGTAGGAAATTCTTATGTTTTGTTTCATGTGTCAGTGAGATCATCTTTATCAGACAGAATAAATAAAGCGCATAAGGAAGACAATGAGTTGCAGAAAAAGGTAGTGTTGGTTCAGAAGGGTAAGTTGCCTGAATTTAACATTGATAATGATTGTGTTTTGAGGTTTGGAAAGAGATTATGTGTGCCTTGTGATTCACAGTTTAAGAATGAGTTGTTATGTGTAGCTCATAGTTCTCCGTTTTCAGTTTATCCTGGCACTACTAAGATGTACAGAGATCTTCGATAGTATTACTGGTGGGATGGAATGAAAAGAGATATTGCTGATTTTACTGTGAAGTGTTTGACTTGTCAGTAGGTTAAAGCAGAGTGACAGTTACCAAAAGGAAAGTTTCAGCCTCTACCAGTGCCAGAGTGGAAATTGGAAAATATATCCATGGAATTTTTTGTGGGACTACCAAAGACATCTCATGGTAATAATGCAATCTGGGTTATAGTTGACCGATTGACTAAATATGCTCATTTCCTTCATACTAGAGATACATTGTCTCTAGATCAACTTGCTCGGTTGTATGTTAAAGAGATAGTCAGGTTGCATGGAGTTCCCCTCTCCATTGTATCTAATCGTGATCCCAGGCTCAATTATATATTTTGGAAAGGCCTTCAAAAGTCATTGGTTACTGAATTAAATTTTAGTACAGCTTTTCATCCTCAATCAGATGGGTAGTCAGAATGAACAATTCAGACATTAGAGGATATGTTAGGTGCTTGCTCGATGGACTACCAGGGGTGTTGGGACCAAAATCTTTCTTTGGTTGAATTTTCTCATAATAACAGTTTTCAATTCAGTATATAGATGGCTCTATTTGAAGCATTGTATGGAAAGCATTGTCGAACTCCGGCTTTTTGGGATGAAGTAGGTGAAAGAAAGCTGATGGGACCAGAATTGGTAGAAGAGATGGAAGAGAAAGTTTAGTTGATTCAGAAGCACATGAGAACAGCTCAGAGCAGACAGAAATGTTATGCATATAACCGTAGGAAGGATCTTTCTTTTGAGGCAGGTGATCATGTCTTTCTCAAAGTTTCTCCTTGGAAAAGTGTGATGCATTTTGGTAAGAAGGGAAAGTTGAGTCCAAGGTTCATTGGACCTTCTGAAATTCTGGATAAACCTGGATCAGTTTTGTATAGAGTAGCTTTACCTCCAAGTTTATCCTAGGTACACATTGTTATTCATGTTTCGATGTTGAGAAAGTATATTCTAGATCCCTCTCATGTTTTGATCCTAGAGGTAGTTCAGTTAGATGAGAATCTCTCTTATGAAGAACAACCAGTCCAAATTCTTGACCGTAGAGAGAAAAGGTTGCAGAATAAAGTAATTCACCAGGTAAAGATTTTGTGAAAAAACCATATGGTTGAAGGGGAAACATGGTAATCTGAAAATTCTATGAGGGATAAATACCCCCACTTATTTTGATAATTGGATAAAAATTGCGAGGACGCAATTTTCAAAAGTGGGGAAGGATGTAACATCCCTGGTAAATGAAGAATAAGAGATTTTCATATTTATTAATATTTTTGAATTAAACATTAATTTTATCTTAAAGGGGTTTCTATGTTCAATAGCGTACCCGATACACAACAATAGGTTTCTTGGGAATCTTACGTTGCACACTAATAATATAATATTATTATTTTAAATGGTAGTTAACTCATAGACATTGTATTGGCGGGAATGAGAATAAATGACTATAATATTATTATACATGTATTTATATTTATGCAATAAAGGTTAGTGTCTTAATATATGAATGAATCTAATTTTAAGCATAATTTACATTAAAAGGCAGATTTACCGCCATTTAATAGAGAACCGTTTTTAAAAATAGTTTTGGTCACCTTAATACATTATATATGACCAAATAAAATCCTTCTTTATAATGAGGACATCCGAATTTACTTTGGGTAATTTTTTGGTATTTTTCTGAAAAAGTTCATTTTTAATGAATAGTGAAAATATTGTATTTTTAATTCAAAACAATGTTTTAATCTAATTTATTTATATGGTTATATTTTCTTTTTAATTACTTTTAAAGTGAAAATGAAATATATTTTTACCATTTAATCCAATGTTGGTCATTGGAATTAATTTCACTTTGAAATTGGACATATATAAGTATCGATCTTTTGATAGTTTTTAATTCATAAAAACACGCTCTTTATTTTGACAGCGGGAATTAATTTTAAATTAATTTATGCCTCTTTTGTGTTTTGATTTTGGAAAAATGGATTCCATATTTTGAATCAGGAGGCCCATATTGTGTAAATATTTAACTTTTATTTTTAGAGTTTTTAAATATTTACTTCAGTAAATATTTTATTTACCATGGTTAAAGGGTAAATCAGGTAACTAAGTGTAAACAAATAATATTATAATAATATAAAATTACCCTTAAACGTGTCCTAATCCTATTGGATGAGTCATGTACGACCATGGGCATATTTGGGTCGATTTTGGGACCCCATTGAGCCACTTGGGAGTGATAATGACAATTTAGATTAATTAATTTAATGTGAAGACAAAAGTGAAATTAAGAAACATCGTTTAGTAATTAATTTTTATATGGTGTTATATAAGTCTTCCTTTCGACTATAATATATTCAATGGAAAGATAAAAATATTTCCTACATCATGGTATCTTTTTTTATAATTTTTAGACATAAAATAAAATAAATTATTTATGACACAATAATGATGCAGTTTTTACCTCATTAATAAATGATTTAAATAAATAAGATTATAATGATTAAAACATTATACAAGACATTTCCAATTATGATTGTATTATTTTTTCTCAAATATTATTCAACTTATCTTCAACTTCAATGATTTTCGGACCATTATAAACCGAATATAAGTTTATAATAAAATAATATTTTCAATCTTTCTGAAAGAGCCCCTCCTCTCCCTTATAAAAAGAGACCACTTCTAACCAATTATTCACACCTCTCAAGCCATTTGGCTCATCCAACCTCTACCCAATTAAGTCCCCAACATTCCTCTCATCCACTTAGAAGCCTTACCTCAGGAAGAAGGAACTTAAGAGGTCCTTTGGTTCAAACCAAAGTTAGTTACCCAAATTAAAGGTAACTGTTTCTCTTTAATTGTTTTCATTTATTTTTCTTCTCCAACCCCTAAAATCAATTTATTTCTATTCATTTGTAAATAAAAAAGTATACTCAATATACCATGTTGTTGTTATTATAAGTATTCTAACTACACTTGCACACACCTCCATCAAATGGATGAAGAACATAATGTTTATGTGGATGGAAAACTAACGCCTCACGAAATGATGATTGTTTAATTACATCGTACCGCCTCTTATGGTGGACATTATGATGGCACTATATTTATATATGATATATATTATGTTTATGATTTCCTTATGCTTCTGTACTTCCCATTTATATCAAGCCTTTTTGGCTTCGATAGTGGGTAAATACGATAATGTCATTCGAGGAAGTGTGGACTACCGCCCCCTCAAAGTGATGTGATTTGTTAATGCCTTATGTGGGATGTATAAAGGATGGAGTTAAAGATATTATATATGATATTAAACTGTAATTATAATATACCTATGTATAATTATGTTTTATTTCCATTAAAATAAGAAATAAAAATGAAAGTAGCGTTCAAGCGTACGTACAACTTACCGTCTCCATGAACGGTGCATTTCATTTCTTACCTCTAAATGTTAGGTACTATTATAAAAAAGTTTATATACTGGATAAATATGATATATATGATATCCAAATCATTAATATCATTCTGGATATAATAAACCTTTTACCACATGGAAATCTTCTAAATATAAGGTGTTCATTTTTACTCAAGTACCAAATATTGACAAAATGAAAGTTATTAACTTAAATGATTGAATAATGTTTAAAACATGGTAATAAGTGATATAAAAGGAATAATACACTTAGAAAAGGTTCTTATTAAAGTATAAATTAAATTTAGTTTATTATTCAGGAGATTAAAGAATGATCGAGTCATGTCGGACGTGAGGTAAGGGACTTCGTCTCAATCTCCTTTCATTGAGGAATTTTTAGTTTTACACACAGATTTATTTTATACAGTCTATAAACCACTTTGACATTTCATTCAAAAAGAAATTTTTATACGAAGTGTTTTACTAAATGAACAAATGTAATGTTTTTTAATGTAAGCGGTGACAACGACCTTTCTTCCACCGTGAGTATTATTTGATATTTGGCTTCCTTAACAAGCCTGAATGTTTTTAAAAGGAAAAATTAATACAATATACTTTTTTTACGTATTTTGGTATTGAAAATGATTTTGAGAATGGATTTATTATTTCAATATCTTGAAATGATATTTTATTATTGCAATGTGGAAATGTTATCTTTTTTTATGCTTATGTTATGTGTTATGATCATGTTATGGTTAATGGAAATTATTTACATATACAGGTGGTTCCATTATAAACCTAGGGCGGGTGAGCCCGAGATAGCTCTCCAATTCATTGGGTAATGTGACAGAGGTAAACGTGAATGTTTCTCCTAAGATATTTTAGGGAATATACTGTGATATGTATTCCAATGTAACTCCCTGTGTAGCTGTGATAGCTACAATGTAAGTATGATATGGATGCCAGAAGTTACCTTTATGATTAATGGTTTCTTTGTGTCTTTCATAAATATTATGATTTCATGAGGTATGTAAAAGAGTTCATGTTTTGTATGTATTTATGAACAAATGTTTTAATTATTTTTTTTATAACCCTTACTAAGCTTTTTATGCTCATCCCAAGTTTTGAAATGTTTTCACATGACTTAAAGATGAATAAGGTCAAGGATGGGATCAAGGGAAAGTCATGCTGTCTAAAACATGGAACTAGACATGACTTTATATTTCAAGAGTTTTTATTTTATGAAAAAAATGGAAACTATGTGGATATGTCTACCATGTAATCTTTTTATATGTAATAGTTATGTACTAATTCCCTAAAACTCTAAACCCAAAAAGATCCTCAATGTGAATTATTTATTTAATTCAATATTATGTAATGTTTAAGGCTGAGTCATTATAATATGTGGTAATCCTAATCCTGTCACTAGTATTTTCCTCCATTTTTTCCGTGTCTCAAAAAGATAACTATACGTTTGTGTCTTAAATGGTAAAAATAAATGGAATTTAATCCAGCATCAATGAAAAAACTATGTTTGTCTAATTCATGGCCTAAATCGAATCATTTCCGGCAATCATTTATTGGTGTGGCTCAACAAATTTTCCATCGAAACACTCATAAAAAACACACCACTGATGTGAATGACATTGTATTCAATGCATAGGGGGTCAATAGCACATTAATGTTGACTGTCTCTATCAGTTTTTTCCAACTCCATTTTCGATGTCTCTTTCACTCTGGGAACCATTTTAATGATCTATTCCAATTTTTGGCATAAAAAATTTATTCTATCCACTTTTATTAGTCCATTCAAGGGGGAAAACCATTGATTCATTATCATTTTTTACTTCAGTAGCTCTGATTCCTCTTTTTTGGGGTAGTGAATCTCTAAGATGATGAAATTAAGAAAAATAATAAAATTTCATTTCTAAAATTTTCACTTTTAAAATTTCAATAATTGGTCATTCTTAGTGTTAATAAATCAGTCACATGCGAAGAACCCTTAAAATCGTATGGCCTTTATCCATTCTTTTTTTATTGTTGATAATTTTTTTAAAAACTAATAATGACTTTTTGGTCTACCATGATCATTTAGCAGTTCTCTTATATCATATATTTCAGTGTTGTTTAACACTCACAAACACATACTACCTTGCTTGAGCCCCCCTCCATTCTCAGTGATTTCCAACAACTTATCATTCTTTTTCACACCCTTTAGCCTTTCTCATGCTTAAAAAAAATTCTCGGACCTGTCCCCATAATGGTTAATACCTTTACCACTATACCAAATAGTTTTGAACAATATTTTATGAAATATATATATATACATAACTCATATATATATATATATTCTTATATTTATTCATGTAATTAAATACATTTATATAATTATTTCTAAATAAATTTTAAAAATATTTATATATAGTTTATATTTAGATATAAATTTTATACATATTTAAATATATAATTAAATGATCATATATTTAAATATATATTTACATATATTTATATATTAAAATATATTTCTATATATATATATATTATAATGTATTTATAAATATTTATTTTATATATGTTTATATGCAGCATACAATGATAATGATATATTTATTAAAATTAAATTATATGTGATGTATATAAATAATATTAATACCCACATTAAAAAATATACACACACATATTTATAGAAACATATGTACACAATTATATTTTTCACAAACTCCATAAAATATTTACTTATATTACAAAAAAAAACATAAATATATGTTTTTTATTTTATTCAAACAAGATGATGTCAAGTAACTTTTTATAAAGAAATGAAATTAAACCCCCTTTTTTACATTGTTGATATGGAACCATAACATTAAATATTGGAAAAGGGGCGTAGGGACTTTATAATATGAGTGGGCTGAAGGCCTAGTCACCCAAAGGCCCAATTCATTGTTACCCCATTCATGTAAATCTAACACCATGTTGTTCCATTAGTAATGTCATTCACCCCTGCCCCTCTAGTGACATTTTACCGATGCTACCAGTCATGAGTGATGCACACCCCCCCAACCAAAACTATTTCATCACGCTAGATTGAGGCACCATGAAACAGAACCACCCATCCCATAGTGGTGTGAGGGAGGAAGTTCATATGATAGGTGTGAGAACACCTATCTATCATTCATGCATCCAACATGATAGTGATTTTATGGTAACTCGAAACACTATCATCTGATTTTCCCACATCATCAGACTATTTCATCTATACAATTAACACATGAATGAGTACACATTAATCCCACATTAGAAGAAAGATGGCTGGATGATAGGTGTTACCATACCCCAAACTCATTTGATCCCCCTAAAAGAGTAAACATATCACAATTATTATGATTCCTAAAAAATGTGTTGGGTTGTTACCGGGTCTCTCCGTGTGCCAAAATGACCTACGGATGATTTATGAGAGTCCAAAATTTCTAAAAGGACTAGAAGGCCCAACATCCATATAGTTCACTGAAATATCATCAATCGAGACCACCCACTATCACATAATGATCCACTAAACAAACAAGATACACCCCTATCATTACATCAGTACCCTGGATGTAGGAATAATTAGACAGTTGTGTCATCACACTCACTAACACCAAAATCACATCCAACATTGAATTTCTAGATCCCATGGAAACTAGTTGAAATGACCTCCTAAGGGGGTCCAAGAAGATAAAGCTTCATCATAATGCTTACAGGAATGTGGAAGTCGGTTCATTGAGAAGGTAGAGAGGGGCAGGGGTGATATGTTGATATAAGGAGCAATAGAAAAACATGGCTCCTAAAGACCAATAAGAGAGGAAAAATCACTAGATTCAGTGGCACATGAACTACCAAAGGAGAATCGTCATTAAATATATATTTATAGGGTACAACCATATAAATCAAGAAATGATTTGGAACCACAATTCCAGACAAATGATGACATTCAAGGAAACACTAGCTAGAGCTCCTCCACGAGAAGAGAGCTCCAACCCCCCCCCCTGCACAGAAATTTATATTCTTTATTAAGGAACACATATTTATATATAAAACATTATTAAATGGTTATATAAAGATTAATTTTTTTAATTTATATATAACAGATACTATTTTATATTAAATAAATTGAAATAATAATATTTCTTTTTATATACAATGTTATTTAAATATTATAAATTATTTATTAAATAAATGTATTTATTAAATGAAAATATGTTAAAATATGTACATGTTTAATTTCAAAATCACAAAAAATGTGTGAAAAGAAAATATTTAATGAAAATAATTTCCATATTACCAAAATACTGGAGAATAAATTACATCTCTACTAAAATATGGACAGGAAAAACACCTCAATTGACCCAAAAATTCTATCAGATGGTCAAAAATTAATTAGTCCTAAAAAAACTAGTTCTAGAGAAACTCTATGCCTTTTTCAACTCAAAAAATAACTAAATGGTTTCCCCTAAATTCACAATCTTGTAGATAGATTCTAAATCGTCAATTTGACATGAGGTAGAGATAGTAAATACATGAAAATCTAAAGGTATAAATTTTCCATGTTCAACTCATGATTTCAACTTATCATCGATCCTACATTAATGTTTTTATTTTTTATGTCACCACATTCTTATTAAATGAATATTAATCTATAATAATTAGATAATTATTAATTACTATTACTTTTAAATTATTTTATAAAATATTTTCCACAAAATATCATACATATAATGTGTAAATGTATAATTAGTCTTATATAATTCATATTTAGAAAATACTTTATTTATCATAATAAATGATTTTTAATGATATATAATTTTATTATGAAATAAAATGTTTATAAGTTTTATTTTAGACTCAATAAAAATAACTCTTTATCAGGATTAAAAATATGCACTAAAAATGGTTCCAAGTATCAATTTTAAGAAAAATTGTGGACAATGTTTGACCTTTAATATTTCTTTATGCTGGTGCTTATAAAGTGTTGAGGTAAATTTAGGTTATATTAGTGATTATAGAATGGAAAAAATTTAACATGGTTATATGGTGTTCCTACATCCATTAGAGAAAGGGTTCCTAGATTTATATTTCCTATTGGGATAAACATTAGGGGATGCATAGAGTGTTACAAATATCAAATTACGTGATAATTATTCTAATTTTAAAATAGGAAAATCCATATTCATCAAAGGGGTTTTGGGTGGTTCACCTACCCAATTAATTTCCTCCCCCAACATCGGCTGCATCCACCACACTAGGTACAAATAATAGAAAACTATTTCAATATATATTGACATCCTTATACTCCTACGTAAATTTTTTTCTAACAAAAAATCTTTTGTATATGTCTCTGGTGAAATTCTCCCAAATTGGTAGTGGCCACTAGAGTGACTGTGTGTGGGTTCTTTTATTTATTTGTTTGTTTATTTATATCAGTATATATTTTTTTATTTTAATATATATATATATATACATTTATTTTATATTAAAATATATTAGTAAAATATATATCAATAATCCATGTGTTAGTAGATTTAAATTTAAAAATTTGTTTAATTTACTCATAAAAAATAGTTATTTTCATTAATGAATATTTTTCTTATTTATTTTTTTCTATACAACACCATTTCATGTATAAGATATCATGGTTTGATGGATTGAGTTCTTTTTTTACTAAATAAAACATAATGAATATATATATATTATAGTATATTTTTTAATAATACTTGTTGGTTATTATTTTTTATGAGTAAAATAAATTGGAATAAATTTACAATAAAACATCATGACCTTTATTAGTGTTTTTTGGCATCGATAAGTGTTTTATAATATCAGTACCATTTTATTACTCATTATGTGTACCATTATCTGCATTTATTTTGAGAGTTTATTTATAAATCTAATTTCGTTATCTTTCAAAATATAAAATCAAGGTTACTTTATGAGTGTTTTTATAAATTGTCACAACTTCTATTTATTCATTCTATTTTAGCACTGGTAAAGGGAACCATGTATAAAATAAATTACTATAAATATTAATTCATCCTAGAATAAGAATTTATTATAAATTATATTATCATAATTTATATAATATAATATTTTTATAATTAAATTAAGTAATAATTTTTTATGAATATATTAAAATAAAATATAACAATGTTTGTAAATATATAGACACAAATTCATTTAAATATATATATATTGTTTATATATAAAATAATTTGTTTATGTATACGTATAATTTTATATGTATATATATAATGGTGGTTTTATAACAGGACTTTATGTTGACCTTGATCTAAATTTCATGGTTATTTAAAAGAAAATAATTATTAAAATACGGGGTTAGATATAAATATAAATATATATATATGTTCATAAATTGGAAAAAAATATATGATCACATTTTTCACCAAATATAAACATAAAGATATATAAATATACACATAATGGTGTTCGAACATATATTTATATATATATTGACACATATATTAATATATGTGTAATGAAAAACATATATGTATATTCAAATAAATATACTAATATATAGATATAGAAATATATATGAATACACTCAGACATAAATAAAAACACATATATAAATAAATATAAATTCTTGTATTTATACATATATATAAGGAAACACATATACAAAAATACACACAAATAAATTCCAAAATATATTAATATATATTGATACACAAACACACATTTTGATAAAATATATAATAATATTTATAAATATTTAATTATTTAAAATATATAATAACTCAGCCTAGTGTTGTGGTTTCTGAACTATATATTGTTGTGAAAGAGTTGAAAACTCATCACATTCCAATTGAATGAGAATTTTATTTTTAATTCATTTGAAAATATTGTTTCCTAGTATTTCAATAGTAGAAATCCATTGGAGGTCCTAGGGACTTCATTCCGGGGTGAGGGGGTTCTTTTAATATTATTAAAAAAATTATCAGTGTTATAAATTTCACTGATATAGGAATACTCTCTTATTGTTAAAAAAAGAAATCATAAATGTGCACATTATCTGTGTTAAAAATTTCAATTAAAAGTCACTTACCTTTATCAACAAATAGATTATTAGGATTTTTAGTGTGTATGATTATATTTTTAAAACATTTAATCCCTATATCTATTGAATTAATAGATATGAAAAACCAATGAAATAATAATTTTAAACCCTAACTCAGTTTCATTTATTACCATGAAAGAATGGAGACTAAAGAAATTAATGGTTGTCACTGAATTATGAAAATCCCAAGAACATATGATAATCGATATTTTTTTGTTGTTTTATGGGAAAAATAATCTTGAATAGATTTATTTAACAGTACATTAAATATGAGAAAATGAATATTATTAAATAAAGGAACTCCTTAGGTGGTATCTAATATTTACAACGATTAAAGGTCATCACCCGATTGTTAAAAAATCATGTCTCATTCTTCAACCCCACCCATAATCCAAAATATCATTTGAATTGTATGAGGTTAGTTAAGAAATACTCAGAACCATAGTATATTCAACATTAGTTAATAATGTCGCCAGTTTTACTATCAACATGATATTTTAATGATATAAAAGCTTCAAAAACATTTGATTTTTTCTACAATATAAATACAAAACTATTTATATATATCATCATTAATGATCACCATATAAAATCATCCACTATATGAGGTAGCCCTGGGTGGTTCCCATAACTCATAATAGGAATAATATTAAGGGTGACTATATTTAAAGAATAAATTAATAAATTACACTCGTTTTGACATCCCTATAACACAATCCTCATAGAATGAGAGTTCTCTATGTAATATTACATAATAGACAATGTTTACTCATCTATTATAAATAGTTAGATCTATAATTACCTAAAATTCAATTCAAAATCATGTTTTTATCAGTGTTGGCTGCATATGAATTTCATATATTCATATACTGAGTCATTATTTCTAAAAAATATATCTAATTTACCAATAATCCCTTGATGACTATCTTAGATCCATTAATGATCCTTAGGGAAACAAAATCATACATAAAAGTTCATCATTTCTTGTCTAATAAACCTAGAGATATATGGTTTTTATATAGGTCAAGAACCGACCTTATATCAAGAAATGTAAAAACATAATTGGTCATGGAGAAATGAAAATTATGAATCCTCTACCCTTAACTATACACCTATTACTACACTCTAACACAACCTCTCCTTCTACTCCCATAAAATATTCATGAAAACCATCTTTATCGATACAGATACTGAAATAAAATCTTGAATCTAAAACACATTAATTTAGAATTTTTCTATATTCACATTATGAAATTAAGAAATATTAAAAAATATTAAACAAACAAATATTGATAAGTATATTTTTCAGGTTTGGGATTCTGTTTCTATTCTGGATTGTGGTACTATAGATAAACGTGTATAGGTTTGAAACAATTATATCATATAACCGTACCACCCTTAGTTTTTTATCTATGTTTAGATTTAATATTTTTCATTTTATATTTTATTATTTTATTTCTTCTTATTATTATTTTTAGATTTACCTCTAGTGAAGAGGCAATCTCCCTCAAACATCACATTATGTTTCGAATTTAATTCTTTAGAAAATAGGGATGATTTAACCACATTTAATTTTGAACATCCTAGTACATATATCATGTTTTATACTTGATTAATATACGAAATATCAAGATAAATTAATCTGAAAATTTGCTAATATTCAATATCAATTTGAATATTTAATTTGGAGTGTTCTAATAGAATCTTGTTAAATTCAACTAGGTATTCCAAAATTTGAGGCCCCTGGTTTCTTATAAAGGTATATGACATTTTTTTAAACATATTAACAAAAACCTAAAGCATTCACATAAATTTTCTCAATCATAAACCATATAAAGAATGCATATGTTTTATAAGATACAACTCTAATCACTTTTTCACCTAAGGATTAGAGAATTGAGCTATATTCCATTTGAAAGACGTCAACATGGATATATTAATAAGTATTTATTATTTTTTCCTTATCATAATTAGAAATAATATGTTTCTATGTCAATGTAATGTATTTTTGAGTTCATACATAATAAGGAAAGATATCATATTGATTCGCTAAAGGATGAAGTCATTATCACCATTATGATTTTCTTTCTCATATATTTTTAATTCACTCTTGGGTTTTCAACGGATCAGAATCTAGTTTGTTATGGAAAATATCAAATAAATACAAATAACAATAATAAAGGATCATTGAATAATAAACTAATTTTTTCTTAATATGTGTGAGAAAATAGTTTTGAAATGAAAAATTGACAAGAAATTGAAATAGAATGTGATTTTGGACTATCGAGATGGGAATAAAAAATTGGAGAAAAACTAAGATAATTTAATGATAGAAAAAGAATACCAAATTTTCATGTTTCATTTCCTTTTGGATTTAATATTCAAGAATATAAAACCACTCAATACACTCATATTATTATGCTCAACACAAAAAAACAATAGAAAACAAGAATCAAACAATAAAGTATATATTCATTGAAATTGAAAAAAATTAATCTAAGAACCAAAACTAAAGTACAAAATCTTCCTTAATGAGCCTAAACAACCTTACCATTATTTTGGATAGCTTTTCCAATAGTTTGATGATGGTGAAACTACTATATAACATGTGATATTTGACACTAACTTTTTTTAATGCTACACAAAAAAACAATAATAAATGGAATAATTTTATCATCACTATAAAAATGCATTGATAAAGGTAAATTTTACCTTTTCTCAAAACGTTATGGTAAAAGGTTACAATATGTATATAAGTATATATGTGAATATAATATATAAATTTTAGTTATATAAAATTTAATATAAAAATTATTATCAATCCTATTTTAATAATTATATGTAAATAAATTATCAACTTTATATTAGAAAAAAATTGTTTAATATTATATTTATTTACATTAGTGTTATTATTTATATATAACTATAATAAAAATAGGATATATTAATATTTTATTTATATAATTATATTAATATATATAATAATATAACTATTTAAATATGTGATTCATTTTTTAATTCAAATAATTTAATTCATAATAAATAATATAAAATTTGTGTAAATGCATCTATATATAAATATGAGTATAAGGACCCAGACTTAAAAATTACATAATATTAAATTAAATCAAAGATTCAAATTGAACATCTTCACAGGTTTAGTGTTTTAGAGAACTTGACCATAACTATTACATAAAAACATGAATATTAAATTAAGACACTACTACTCAGTATCCATTTTTAATAAAATAAAAATTAAAAAAAAGAAACATTCCTAGTTTATTGTTTTAGATAGAATGATTTTTCCATGATCCCATCCTTATCCCTATTCATCTTTAAGTCATGTGGAAAAAATTTCATAAACATAGGATGAGCATAAAAAGCTCGGTAAGGGTAATAAAATAAGGAGGGAAAAAATAGACCCTATATAAATAAAAATCAATAAAACCAATACTTTTCAATCATAAAATACCTTACAAAATCATAAGATTTATGAATAACCCACAGAAATAAAAAATCATAAATGGAACTTATGGAATTAATAACATACTGAAATTGTAGCTATCACAACTACATAGGGAGTCACGTTTGGAATACCCATCCCAATATTCCCAAAATCTCTTAGGAGAAAAATTAACATTTAGCTCTGTCACATTACCTAATGCATTGGAGTGGTATCTCTGGCTCACCCACCCAAGGTTTATCACGAAACCAACCACAATAGTAAAAAATGCCCTATAACCATAAAATATTCATAACACATACCACAAGCATAAAGGAAAGATAACATTTCCACATTCCAATCACATTATATCAAATAAATATATTGAAATAATCAATGCTTTATCAAATCATTTTCAAAACCATTTAATACATTTAATAAAGAGATTTTTGAATCATTATGTCCCATAACACATTGATGTTTTTAAATGAATTATCATATGAAATCATTAATGTCCATATAAATGAATCCAAATAATAATTTTGAAAACATGGACATTAATGTGAAATATTTAGAATAATAAGTCATTATAACATTTAAAATGGTATTTTAGTTAAAAAGTTTTTAACAAAATGAGAGACGCTTCAATACATATAATTGAGGAATAACATTTAATCAGAACATTATAATATCATGAGAATAAAGGGATACATGATATAATATGCCAAATGACATTATATACACAACATAATAATTAATTGGTGCATAACAACAATGAAGTCTCAATGAAATGTAAATTGAGACAAAATCCCTTATAAAAACATTATCCTTAGATTAAGGATATATCAATTACATAATAATGTGTGAAAAATATAGATACCTTTAATATTATTGGATATTCAATGTGAAACCATCAGAGGATATTCACACATATTCATATTACAACATAATAAAGAGGTAGAAGTTTAACCCAAATAATTCAAATTGGGTGGAGAAGTTCCATTATAGAAATTTTGTAACCTAACTACATCTCTTTAAAATTCTGAAAATGATGCGATTAGACAAAAAGGGTTATATCATCATAGTGAAATAAAATTTACATCAATAAGGTTATATAATAACATATCCCAATATAAGAAATTGTAAATTTAAATACATAACAAAAAAAGTCTTTTAAAAAGTGGAGGGTGAAAGGTTCCCTTAACAATTTGGTAACTTAAAAAACATAAACCACATGAAATATGGATCATACAATTAATATGTAAATACCCATAAATTTAATTGTATTACAAAATTAATACATTCATGGGTAGTACCTAAACCACACAAAAGGAAATAGTGGCAATATAGCGTGAATCTCACGGGAAGACAAAGTGAGATGAAAACCCTTTACCACGTTGTAATCAATCGAGTCATATGAACAAAAGATAATAACCACAAGATTAATAACATAATAACATGAATATAATGATAACATGTATCAAATGGTTGTACACAATACACCACGTGAAATAAATAAGTGGCGAACAATGGAAATCTAAAAGAAATGAAAATGAGATAAGAAATCCCTTACCTCGTGTCCGGCATCACATTTTGGCTCCTTGTTCATCCTAATTAATAATATTAAGTTAATTTATACATGATTATGAACCCTTTTAAAGTTTATTATTCCTTTTATATCACTTATTACTATGTTATAAACATTATGTAATCATTTAAGTTAATAATGGTGGTTTTGTTGATATTTGGTACTTGGGTCAAAAATGAACACCTTATAATTACATGTTGTCCATGTGGTAAAGAGTCAATTACCTTCATAATTATATTAATTATTTAGATATTATATATATCATATATATCTATTATTTATATATGTATTTATAATAGTATATAAAATTTGGAGACAAGAAATGAAATGCACCGTTAATGGAGACGGTAAGCCGTACGTATGCATGAACGCTGCTTTAATTTCTATTTCATATTTTAATGGAATGAAAACATATTTATAAATAGATATATTATAATTCCAGTATAATAACATACATAATTTCAATAAATAAATCTTTTATACATCCCACGTATGGTATGAACAAATCATATCACATTGAGGGGGTCATAGATCGCAGTTCCTAAAATGGAATTATCACGTTTACTCGTAATGGAAAAAATAATGGAATGATATAACTTAAAAATATATAAGAATAAATAAAACATAAACCTAATATATATCATATATAAATATATATCAATTATAATTTCGACCATAATAGGCAGTAGGAGATAATTGAAAAATCATTGTTTCGTGAGGTGATAATTTTCCACCCACTGAAACATTATTTTCATTACCAATTAGATGGAGGTTTTTGTAAGTTTAGTTTGAATAATTCTCATAATACAATCCTTGTATATTTAGGATACATTTGGTGTTATGAAATAAAGTAATGAAATGATTTTAGGGGTTGGAAAAGTAAAATAAAGAAAAGAAATATAAGAGAAACTGTTTACTTTAATTTGGCTTACTCCCTTTGGTTTAAACCAAAATAACATCTTGAAATGTCTTCTGCATAAGGTATGGATTCTAGGAGTAATATATGGATCTTTATAGCTTATTTTAGTTGGGTTTGGATGAGCCATGGGGCTTGAGAGGTGTGAGGAATGGGTTATAAATTAGGGATTTTTATAACGGGATGAGGTGTTCTTTAGGAATGTGTGAAAATATTATTTTATTATATAATTATTTTCAATTTCTAAAGGCCCAGAACTCATTACAGTCAAAGTTAATACGAATAATAGTCAAAATAAATTCATCAAATAAGAATTTTATTGGTTTTGGATGTTATTTTAAAATTTATAATCTTATTTATTTAAATGAGTTATTAATGAGTTAAACACTTTATCATTATTGTGTCATAAATAATTTAATTTAATTGATGTCTAAAAATTATAAGATAATTTCCATGATGAAGAAAATTTTTTTATCTTTCCAATGAATATTTATAGTCCAAATGATAACTTATATAACCCTGTATAAAAATTTATTTACTAAAAGATATTTGATTTTGTCATTTTGGTCATTACATTAAATTAAACAATCTAAAGTGTCATTATCACTCCCAAGTGGCTCCATGGGGTCCCAAAATCAACCCAAGGATGCCCATGGTCTTCCATGACTCGTCCAAGTTTTATATAACAAATTTTAAGGTAATTTAGTGTTATTATAATATTATTTTTTCCTTAATTACCTTATTTACCATAAACTGTGGTAAATAAAAGTCAAAAGTTACTATTCATCAAAAAATTATTTTCTTCTTATTGAACCATATTTTACACACTAATAATAAAAATTTATGTCTAATTTTCAGAATTCAGTTCACAGAAGTGGTAATATTTCATTTAAATGAAAATTTTAGTTTTTTAACTACTACTTAGTGGTTTCACTATTCATAAAAAAATGGATGTTTTCCAGAAAAATACAAAAAATTTATCCTAATATATATTTGATATTCTAAATTCAAAAATTATGTCTATTTTACAAAATCCAAAACATAAAAGTTACCTTAATTAATTTAAAATTAATTCCTATTGTCAAACAAAATAGTGTCCTCTTAAGAAAACAATATCTATCAAAAGATTGACACTTGTTTGTATCCAATTACAAAGTGAAATTAATTCCAATGAGAACCACTGGATTAATTTGTAAAAATATAATCTAATTACACTTTAAACACAATTAAAATGAAAATCTAACCATATCAATAAATTAGACTAAATGCAGTTTTGAATTAAAATACAATATTTTTCACTATTCATCAAAAAATGAAATTTATCAGAAAAATACGAAAATTTTACCCAAATTGAATTTTGATGTCTTGATTCTAATGAATAATTTTATTTTGTCAAATATAGCATAAAAGTGACAAAAACTTGATTCAAAGAGGGTTTGCCATCAAAAGGCGGTAAATCAACATTTTAAAGTAAATTATGCTTAAAATCACATTTATTAACATTTTAAGTGACTTAATTTTAATAGATAAATGTAAAAACATTTAACAAACATGTAATATCATGTTGTAGTCAGTTCTGTTCATTCCCAGCAATACAACGACTAGGCGTCAACTACCATTTAAAATAATAATACTATATTATTATTTTTCGATATGACCCAATGTTGTGTGCAATATAAAATTTCAATGAAACATTTTGTTGTGTATCAGGTACGCCATTGAACATATCATCCCATTTAATGTAAAATTAATAATTAATTTACAAATATCATTAAATATGAAAATGTCATATTTTTTATTTACCTGGAATGTTACAATGAGATCATGTGTGTGTATGTGGTTGTTTGAGAATGATGGTATGTGTGAATGAATGCATGTATTATACGTTTATGCATGTGTTGTGTTTTGTGTGTGTGTTTGTTTATGTGTATGTGTATTGTATTTATGTTTTTGTGTGAATAAGTGTTTAAATATGGATGTAATTATATATGTGTGTATGTGTATACATATGTGTATGTGTATGTGTAGGAATATGAATTTATGTTTATGCATGTGAATGTGGATTTATATGTATGTGTATTTGTAAGTATATATATGTGTATGTGTATGTGTATGTGTATGTGTATTTGTATGTGGATGTGTATGTGGATGTGTATGTGTATGTGTATGTGTATGTGCATGTGTACGTGTATGTGCATGTGTATGTGCATGTTTAAGTGGATGTGTATGTGCATGTGCATGTGAATGTGGATGTGCATGTGTATGTGTATGTGTATTTGTATGTGTATGTGTATGTGTATGTGTATGTGTATGTGTATGTGTATGAATATGAATTTATGTGTATGTATATGAATGTGTATTTATATGTATGTGTGTGTGTAAGTATATATACGTTTATGTGTATGTGTATCTACACATGTATATGTATGCATATGTACATGTGTATGTGTATGTGTATTTGTAGTAGTAAGTGGATGTGTATGTGTAAGTGTATGTGTATGTGCATGTGTATGTGCATGTTTACGTGGATGTGTATGTGTATGTGTATGTGCAGGTGAACGTGTATGTTTATGTGTATGTGAATGTGTATGTGTATGTGTATGTGTATGTATATGTGTATGAGTATGTGTATGTGTATGTGTATGAGTATGTGTATGTACATATGTATATGTATGCCTATGTACATGTGTATGTGTATGTGAATGTGTATTTGTATATGTATGTGTATGTGCAAGTGCATGTGTATCTGGATGTGTATCTGTATGGGAATGTGCATGTGTATGTATATGTGTATGTGTATGAGTATGTGTATGTGTATGTGCATGTGCATGTGCATGTGCATGTGTATGTGTATGTGGATGTGGATGTGTATGTGTATGAGTATGAGTATGTGTATGTGTTTGTGTTTGTGTTTGTGTATGTGTATGTGGATGTGTATGTGTATGTCTAAGTGTACGTGTATCTGTATCTGTATGTGTATGTTTATGTGTATGTGTATGTGTTTGTGAATGTGTATGTGTATGTGTATGTGTATGTGTATGTGTATGTGTATGTGTATGTGTATGTTTATGTGTATGTTTATGTGTATGTGTATCTGTATGTGTATTGCTATGTGTATGTGGATGTGTATGTGTAGGTGTATGTGTATGTGTATGTGTATGTGTATGTGTATGTGTATGTGTATGTGTATGTGTTTGTGTTTGTGTATGTGTATGTGTATGTGTATGTGCATGTGTATGTGTATGTGTATGTGTATGTGTATGTGTATGTTTATGTGTATGTTTATGTGTATGTGTATGTGTATGTGTATGTGTATGTCTGTGTGTATGTGTATGTGTATGTGTATGTGTATGTTTATGTGTATGTGTATGGGTATGTGTGTGTGTGTGTGTGTGTGTGAGTGTGTGTGGGTATGTGTATGTGTATGTGTATGTGTCTGTGTATGTGTATGTGTATGTGTATGTGTATGTGTTTGTGTTTGTGTTTGTGTATGTGAATGTGTAAGTGTAAGTGTACGCGTTTGAGTATGTTTATGTTTATGTGTATATGTATTTATATCTGTGTATGTGTTTGTGTATGCATAAGTACATGTATATCTATGTGTATTTGTGTATGTGTAAGTATATGTGTATGTTTAAATATATATGTCAAGGTGCATGTGTATGCATATGTACATGTATATAGATATATATGTGTGTGTGTGTGTGTATTTGTATGGGTATGTATGTGTGTATGTGTATGTGTATGTGTATGCATATGTGTATGTGTCATTGTATGTGTATAATGATTATGTACTTTGTGTATGTATATATGCATTTGTTTATATGTGTATGTATGTGCATGCATTTTATGTAATTGTATGTACTTATATTTGTATATATATTTCTACTTTCATGTGTACGTGTATGTGCATGTATTTGTAGATATGCATGTGGGTTTTTGTGTCAGTCTGTGAGCATGAATGTCTATTCGTATGTATGAGTATATGTGTATGTGTATGTACATTTATATTTAAGTCGTTTTTGTATGCATGGTTATGTATTTGTATGGTCGTGCTTAAACATGTATGTAATTGTATATAGGTGTATATGTATACATACATGTATGTGTATGTATACGCGTATACATTTGTATGTGTGTGTCTATATGTATGTGTATGTGTGTATGTATATATGTGTACATTTACATTTATGTATCTGTACATGTATGTCTATGCAGATGTATGTGTCCATCTGTATTTCCATGTATTGATTTAACAATATTTATTCATTTTTAATATTTCCACATTTTAGTATTTTCAGTGATTTATTCAATTTAAATTTTTTTTCATTTTTAATGTATGCACAGTTAATATTTTTTGTAAAATATTGAAGTGTCATTTATATTTAAGCATTTTTTAAAAAATTATATATTTATTTAAATTATAATATTTTTAATTATTATTATTATTATTTTGTGTTGAGTCTCAAAGGCCACATTATTGATATTAAAATAGAAACAAGCAAGGGAATATACCAAACCACATGGGTCCATAGAAATCAAGTATGCAAGACCTTATCGCATTCAACAATGAGTGTTCATAAGTGATGAGCGAGGCATCTACCCCAACCACGAGGTTAAAGTCCCCTCCTCCACGTCTTGACCTACATCCGTGGTCTATCACCATCATATGATTTGTCAGCAATAATGTCATCCTTCATAACAACATCTCCAAAGACACCATCACTCTTTTTCCCATCAACATCATTGTTGGCTGAGGAAGAAATATAAAATGAATTATGCATACAAACCTTACTATTTAACTTACCAATGACTGACTGAGTAGAGACCTTGATTATTGGATCCATAGATTCCCATGTCTTGGCTTCTTCTAATTTCCCTGCCTCCTGAACAGTAGGAGGATGTGAACCCATATCTTGATGTTTGTTGCTCCAGTATGATGTTTAATATCACGAGGGCCCAAAACAGGAGCGGTCTACATGATCTATTTAGGGCTTGCATTAGAACACACTTACATTCCACTTGATGCATGGAAACAAGGAGAGCCAAGATGAGTATACAACCCACAAGTGTAATGTTCAGATATCATAGACTCATCCACCACTCCCAACCATATCACTATTTTTCAACAGGTAATTCCTTCTCGTGAGAAGATTTGACATGCTATAAAAAATTCAGCAGATTGACTTTTTTCATTAAATTCATTATTATAAAATGTTTCTGGTGTCCTTTTTATTGAATCATCATCTATATGAGATATGGAAGAGGCTACAAATTCACTTTCCCTACCGACAGATCCCAATTGGCCACCAGTATTCACAATATTTGTAGCAGAAAAACATCAAGACTAAAAATTTTTTTTAGACATAGTCTTCTTTGATATTGCAACACCCATCTTATCCATATGATTTCTATTTATAGCATTGATCAAAATCCACTCCTGCCATAGGCTATAATCAACTTTTATCGGTGCAAAATATTCTTTAACCATTTGAAAAACTTTTAAAGCCTCCTTCTTTTCATCTGTTATACCCCTTGAAAGCTTGTCTTTAAATGTGGCCCTATTTAAGACCTCAATTTTTGTGGTCCCATCATCTACAATTTTTTTCTTCAACAACATCAACCCAAGATAAT
Organism: Viscum album; assembly: GCA_963277665.1. Classification (NCBI taxonomy): domain Eukaryota; kingdom Viridiplantae; phylum Streptophyta; class Magnoliopsida; order Santalales; family Viscaceae; genus Viscum; species Viscum album. The sequence continues at coordinate 1,116,769,982 of OY728129.1, forward strand.
AAGGGTTGGCCATTCAACTGAACCGATGAAACAATACCAGTAACTTCATGAGAAAATCATCCATCAATTACGCTGGGGGCCTTAGAATTAGGTTTAGGTGAACCCTCTGTAGGTCTAGAAAAAATTACTTGTTTCAACATAAATGATGTATTTACAACATTAGAAGAAATACCATCATTGTGATATGTAGAAATTTATTGATTAAACGTTATCCAATAGTGATGTATATCAATACTTTTAGACTGAAAATTAGAACAATCTTAATATCTTTTAAATTAATCATTTCAAGGACCAAAATTTTTCCAATGAACACCAAAATAATGAATTTTCACATATTAAATCCCAAGAAAAGACTCGTCATATTTCTGGACAGAAGAACCCAATCTATGAATGTATAGATTAACTCGACCTCCCCTAAAACACATTAAGAATGACCATAACTGACTATCTAAGTGGACTAATCTATCATTATTAGGACACCAATCATAGAGGCTATATCATACAATATCTCATCATGCCATAAAACTCAATTAAGGTCGTCTATTTTGATCCATACATGGGTGTAAGTATCTCTAAAATCCTTCAGGTTAAATTTTAATTTCTAGTCATGAATTTAAATTTTTCCTTGTATATGATTTATCGAGTTAGAACTCTATGCATGCCCCATGATTTCCACATAAGGAAATGGAATGTGTAAAAATCCATGGCTAAGGGATATGCATTTGAAATCATCAAATCCCAAAATATCAACTGATTGTGAAATGAAATCAACATGTTTATAGGGTATCATACCTTTAATCAGGCATATTCAAGTGATTATTGAGTTTTTAAAAATATCAATACGCATCAAAATAGTATCATTCGAGTCAGATACATGCATCATTGATCCTTTCTGTAGGAACCGATATAGATTGTGACATTCAATTTGGACAAAATATCCTTTTAAGATGCCAAAGAAATAAGAAACACTCCTAAAAACATATTTTTCAGAACTATAATTCTTTTTTAATGAAGAAGATACCAACTAATTTTCAGAATGAATCATATAAAAATTATAAAGATTGATTATTCCTTGATAAAATAGGGTTGCTGATTCAATAGGAAGCGTTGAGTTTCGCCTCTCTTGTTCCTCCATCCTTTGATATTTTTCAATACTATTTAAAATTAAAATGGTAAATAAATAATTATACTTTTATATAAAATGAATATAGTGAAAGAATCAATAACTAGAAATAATAATATTATTTATTTATTCATTTGTATTTATTTTTATGTGTTTTAAATTCCTGTAATTATAGTTATGAATTATCTCTTTTTAAATACAATTTATATAATTATATGAAATCATTATTATTATTATTATTTTCATTATTAATTTCATATATATTTGTAAAGTATTTTTTTCAAATCCATATATATTAATTTAGCAATTATTCATAATTTCAATATATTTGTAATTAATATGATTAATATTTATTCATATTTTTTTTTTAATATTTTTAATAAGTTTGAATGTTTTGTAATAGATTCCTATAAGACCATCTTCATTCGGCACTTTTTTTGGGTGAAAATTCCATTTTTGCATGAAAACCACAATTTGTTCTGAAACTGAAGTGCAACGTATTCCATCACCAACACCATTTTGGTTTTTAAGTAGTTATTTATCTTATTATGTTGTACTCATATTTTAATATAAGAAAAAATAATATTATCTATCTAATGTTTCATATTTTTTTTATAGATAATCAAATCATGTAATCATATTTATTTCAATTTATTCACTCTGAATATATGTGGGTGGAAATAATTTATTTTCATTATTAATACTTTTCAATATAGTCAATATAATTCATTTATAATAATTTTTTTAAAATTAATATCATCTATTTGTTCTTTTTAAATCATTTTTTTCGTAATTCACTTAATAAATGTAACATATTCACTTTTATAAAAACTATTTAATTTATTCAATTATAGTTATTGATTTTTAATAATATTTGAAAGAATATTATTTATTCATTTTTAATATTTATTTATTTTCAATTTTTTTAGAATGTGTTCATTATTAAATATATATTTATACATAATTTTTATCTAAGTTTTATTATTCTTAATATGTTTATAATTAAATGATTAAATTTTATTCATTCTCATTTAGTGAGTTCTAGTTTTTATAAAATTCTTAAAGATTATATAATTTATACCTTTAAAGCATTTTCAAATATTTTCTACATTTTTGTATAGATTTACAATTCATGTAGTTAATCATATGAATTATAGATAAATTAATTACTTTTTTTAATATTCTAATTTTTGTTAATATAGATGATTAATATTTATTCAATTTTATTTATTAAGTTGTAATATTTTAAAATTGTATGAAATATCTATAATTAATTTATTTAAATTTATTTTTTATTATTCTACTTTCATTGCATGTGTTTAAAATTCAGGTAATTAATCTTATGAATCCATTATTCAAAATAATTATATTATCTATTTAATATTATTTATCCATTTTAATATTATTTTTGTTAATGTTATTTTTTATTTTTTAATATTTATTAATTTATTTTTGAGTTTAAAAAGATTTTAATATTTATTTAATATGTTTGAAAATTTTCAAAATGTATAAATATTCATTTTAATATTTAGTCATTTTTCTGTTTTTATGAATTCTACACTTAATAATACTTGTCCAGTTTTTTAATATTTCTTAATTCTTTTTATTTTAAATTATTCAATTTCACTCATTTTTAACATTCATTCTTTTTTTATTATATATTAATTTATAATATTAATTATTTTTTACTTTTTTATAATTTATTCATATTTTAAATATATTCATTTAATATATTTTTTAAATTTTTACAGCTATTATCAGTACTTAAAAAATCTCTGATAAATATGGATTTTGTTAGCGCTAAAATAATCAAAACTGCTAAAACCTATTTCTATGAGCGCTAAAATTATATCTCTGATAAAGATAGATTTTATCAACAGTAGTTATTTTAGTGTTCAGAAAACCCTTTCAGATCTTATATATTCAACCCTAACAGAACTTACTTTTTCATGTCAGTCAAGATCTCGCAGAACTCGACCACTATCACCCTCTACTCAATGTTCTTGAATTAATTGACCTTTTCAAAACCTAATGTATATGACTATTTCTACACATATTTAGTCAATCTTAAATCAGTGGTTAAACTTTTGAAATAATTTATTATTCCCCTGAAATGAATGTGCCAGAACATTGTCAAGTTGGAGTAAGCAAGATAATAAAAGAATTATCACCACTTAAATTACATCGCATCATAGGATGGGGCTTGTTTTTTCTGTATTCATCATTAAATGAATCACCTCAGCCAAATTAATTTAATGCATGAATCATCATGAATCTAAATTCAGTTTTGTGTCACCATTGAGAGGTGGGTTAGATATGAATTTTTACACCAAGAACAAGAGAACTCATAAACTGTAAATTTTCAGGTGGACTAAATTCTTCTGCTTTTCATAAAAAGTTCCCAATTGTTGTAACATTTCAATCATAGTAGTTATTATCCCTACATTTTCCATTTAGGATCCCTTCTACTATAATTTACGTCTCAGTTATAATTAATAATTGGGTCTTTCATTTCAATGTGTTCTTACTGTTATCCCAACATGCATTCATTCCGACCATGATTGGATTTCATTAAGTCATAATTTTGATATTTTTTTATTGTTAACATTATCAGTTCTTCCCATTGATCTAGATCCACAATTTTATTTAATCTGTGATCTTATTTACAGTGACTCCCCAAAATCCCTTTAAAGTACCAATCAGGATACTTTTCATGCCTTATATTTGAATCGAGGCCCGTATTCCAAACTTCTATATCTACTTATGTCTTGTTTAAACCTCACACCTAGTTTCAACTCTGAAATTTTTCCATAGATAATTATATTGGTATTTTAACATTTAGAATTAGTTTTTTTCATCTGATCCTAGGTAGTTGGGCATATAATCTAACCATTAATTTTAGTAGAGTCTTTCTAGAGATCCTAGATAGACACTTCTTCAACTTGAGTCGAATTTACTTGTTCATTTTGGCCACAATATGATTTTTCATTATTTTAATTGGGTGTTTCATCATATCCATCTGAATTGATTAAATTTGAATCATTCATAAAACACCAATTAGATTTTTCTTTAGTTTTTCAATAGCTTGGGAACCCCATCATGAGTCTTCAAGTTCCTTAGATTTAAAATCAAGAGTTTCTACAAGAATTTTATTCCCATGACCCGGTAATTGGGTCCTATCAAAATATTAATCCTCTATAAAAATATCACTGGATTTGCGTAATAAATATCATTCCATGAAAACACCAACAGGCCCACTATATACCATTTGAAGAAATTAATAAACATCAAGTACTCCCTCTTATTGTGATCCTACATAGAAAAGTTATAGAAATGGTCCATAGACTCTGGGTTTTTTCAATAGATGAAAATATGATTAGATTATTTTTAACTTTTTAGAAATCACATATTCTCTTCTATCAATGATTTCCACCACTAGAATATAATCTCTATAATCCTTATTTGACTCTAACTATCTTAAGAAAATTGACTCATGTAGCTAAAATGATTCTTTAAGAATTTCCTTTTAGGGTTTTAAACACATAAATATTGTGAATTTATATATTTTGTTATATCTTAATATTATGAAATGAAATATTATATATATTAAAAAAATGGTTGGATACCAATATTATGACAATAGAGTATGAGGATGGGGTGAGATAGTTCATCATGTTTGCAAAAGATCGTGAATAGGACCCATCTAAAATCATTATTCATGTTTACACTATTTTTATTCAAGAATAACTAGTCTAGATGAGTTAGAAGAATAATAGATATGTCATTGAATATATCAGAAATTAGAAATTATGGAATAAACAAAAGGTAAAACTCAATGTTCATAGTTATTGTGATTAAACAACAATTTATGGATCATTTGATATGATTACAAGTGTGAAAAATGATGAATACACCATTGATGATATGATTTTAGTTGTTAGTGATGATGAATTTCACATTGAGTATGTAACAACCCAAACTTCCATGTTACGCTTCTCCTTGAATAATATAGTAGCGTGTGTGGTATGCAACTTCGAGTTCTAACACACCACAACCAATCTAACAAGCATTTATGAATAGTAATACCCACTTTTTGAAATTTTTTAAATTTTATAATTCAAAATGGACTTTATTTTTGGATTCAGAATATCGAAATTAGCTTAGGGTGAATTTTGGGTACTTTTTTGATAACATTTATATTTTGATGAATAGTGAAAATTACTAAATTTTCATTTAAAACAAATTTTTTAATCGAAATAATTAATAGTGATAAATTAATAATTTGAGTCATTTTAAAGTATAATTATATTATATTTTTACCATTTTATCCAAATTTGTTTATTGTACATAATTTCACATTTAAACTGGGCATAAACAAGTGCCAATCATTTTATAGTTATTATCTCTGAAAAACAAGATTTTTGTTTTAACAACGACATTAATTTTAAATTAATTTCTGCCACTTCTATGTTTTGAATTTAGAAAAATGGATTCCATATTTATAATCAGGAAGTAAAAATTGTGTAAATAGGTAACTTTTATTTATATACATTTTGAATAATTACTTCGGTAAATATTTTATTTACCATGGTTAAAGCGTAAATCCTGTAAATAAGGCTAAAAATATAATATATTAATATTATTAAATTACCCTAAAATGTTTTCTAACCCAATTTGTTGATAAATCTCTAACCATGGACATAATTGGGTCGATTTTGGGACCCCATGGATCCACATGTAAGTGATAATGAATCTTTATATTAATTAAGTTAAAGAAAATACAAAAATGATATAAACATATATCTTTTAGAAAAAAACATTTACATAGGGTTATATATGTTATATATTCATCTATAAATATTAATTAGAAAGATAAATATATTTCCACCATAATGGTATTTTATTTATAATTTTTAGACATTGAATAAAATAAATTTATTTATGACACAATAATGATTTAGTATTTTCCTTATTAATGAAGGTATCAAATAATTGGTATTATAAATGATAAAATAAATATAATTTGCACATTTTGATGACATACACACATTTTATTGGTTAATATGACATTTTAGGATTACATAAATGAATTTTGTTCGACTTAATAAAGTTTCTAAGACTTTAACAAAAATCAATTATTAAATAGTGTCAAAATTGACATAAATGAGTTTTTAAAACAAGTATTATATTATAAATTGGTATTATATTGCTAAAAATCTAAGGATCGACCAAGAGAATAATATAATTATAGGTGTATCATTAATGAACCGCCTGGGGTTCTCTTGGTAGTTTATAGTAAGTTTATTAACCATATGATATAAAAATACAAAGAGACATGGTAAATGTCAAACTAATTAACTAAGAGTTAAAACTAAAGGATAAGGTTACTAAAGAGACCCAAACCTCTATAAAACCTATTGGTTGAGTTTTTTTGACGAATCCCCACCATATAATCTAAATAAATCTGTTTTTATCCATTATAAACAGAATATTAATTTATTATAAAATAATATTTCTATATTTTCCTAAGGTGCCCCTCACCCCTCTTACAAAATGGTAGTCCCCCTTCTCTCTTATTCACACCTTCAAAGCAATTTTTATCTGCCAAAACCTACCCAAATATCCTCCTAACTTCCTTCAATTAAACCTAGAATCCTTATTTTTATCAGGAAGCCAACCTAAAAATCCCTTTTGATCAAATCAAAAGGAAGAACCCGAAGAAGAGATAATGTTTTCACCACCTTTTTTCCAGTTCCTTTCTTCTTCAACTTATTATTTCTTTGTAATTTCCATTATAAAATAATAAATATAGTATATTATATATACTGTGATGTTATTATAATGATGGTACAACCAAATTCATTTTTCTATCCACCATTTGAATGACATGTCAACATACGTGCATACGTATGGCTTACCGTCTCCACGTCGTGGTGTAATTGTTATTCAAAACATTATTATTTGGATAGGTATGATAATGATGTTTTATTAAAGTTATTAATAAATATAACATTATAATTATTCTTTATATATAATATACAGTCCAATTATATAGGATTTTAATATCAAAATAATAATATTGTCGCTCGTGCATACGTACGGACTACTATCTCCATGAACGCGATGAGATTCATTCGACATTGTATCCATTCAAGAATAATTTTCATTTGATGTTTAAAAATAATGTTTAAAGACTTAATATCAGTCTGGATATGAATAAGATACAACCTATCCATAAAAAAAACGGCTTATGTAACAATATATATAAAATAAAATGAGTAAGCTAACACCCAAAACGATGATAATACTAAGATATTATTAACAAAGTAATGTTAAATGATCATATATGACATCATATTAATTTATATGATTATTTTATAATTTAAAAACTATTATTTCACCATTATAATGGAGGTTATCCTACCCTCAACCAAGGAAAAAAACAAGGTAAGGTTTTTTTTCACAATCTCATCATTATCTGAGGTTGTTTATATGTAATTATCTAATAGGACCACTTTATCCTCCACATCCATGTTTCTAAAAAATGTATTTCAAATCATTCTTACTATTTTACAGACAATGGGTTAAATTCATTTATACCATTTTTTGACTTTTTATAAGAATTTTATAAAGTAAACTTTCGGCCGTTTCCCAAACAAGGTCCTTTTTAACATTTTCGATAGAATTAAGATAAAAATGACTTTTATAACATATACGGCGTGTGCGGCTACTTTCCGCCGTTATAAAATCATAGAAGATTCCCTTACAAGATTATATAAATATTTTCAAAGTAAATGTTATATTTTATAATTATGTGACTTTTAAATGATTTAAACAAAGAGATTTCTCTCTAATAGTTTTGATTTCATCTATGTCAACATCCTTTGACGGATTTTAAGTTTATTAGAAGTTGATTTATTATGATAAAAAAATCCATATTTTATTCAAGGTTTTGTGATATGTTTGAATGTGAATGTGTTATTTTTATTCCACTCATGGTTTATGGATAATGTATTGACATTTCGTATGCTAGTTTTAATAAAAATGTTTATGTTATGCCTAAAACTGTTCATATGAGGAATGTATTGGACATAATAAGTGGTAGGTGGTGCCCTCTATAGCTCCTAGATACATCGGTAGGTCTCATGAGACAAACTAGTGTCTTGGCATAGGGCCTTGAAAAAAAATCATATTTTTAGTCATTCCATAAGGCCTTGACTATGTGGTTATGATAGTCTGGAATTATGCGGTACATCATTATGAAAGTGGTTATTGATATTACATGTGATTATTCGACTAGTAGAATATCCATGAAAATAAGTAAATGACATTATTTCATTTTATTTTTTCCATATTATGCAGAAGTTCAAGTTTAAAAGGATTTTGTATTTGTTATATATTTCCTTAAATGATTATACTTATTTTTGAAAGTTTCTTCAATATTGTTATCCTTACATAGCATCTGAGGTGTCCCCTTTCTATGTTTTATTTTTCCTAGGATGTGAAGAAGTATTTTATGACTCACCTACAGGGATATTCTGAGGGGATATGAGTGTGTACAATGGAGACTATGTTTTTGTAGATTTCATTTTATGATGTAATGAAATACTTATGAATATATCTAGTGTTTCCAAGGATACTAAACTAATCGGTCTTTCATGATTTGATCTTTTGTGATCATGTCAATGTTATGTAATAATGCACCGACTATGGGTAACATGGGTCAGGGCATTACAGTTGGTATTAGCGGAAGTTTAGTACAAACCTAGGGTGCTAGATTTAGATAAACTCCTATTTGAGGACATAGACCTACAATGAACTTTGTGGATTATAGTAGAAGAACATCCTAGAATTTTGGTATTATAGAGATTTTGTGACTTTTCCAAGAAATACATCCCTGTTTGGATATGATAAGGTAGAGGCTGCTCTGGCACAGATGTATATAGGGGTAAAATCTAAAAACACCACTTTGAGCTAGTCGAACAAGAACTGGTGTATGATAATGGGCCTTGCTGCACTCTTGTTTACGACAATACTGGGGGAAATGAATAGGATAATTCTGATTTTATTTATAAACCATTATGAAGGTTTTATGAGTAAATACTTCCTCATAGAAAGCATTTTTATGATTATGGATTATATCCACAAACTATTCAATTCATGTTAAGTGTTTTACATGTTTTTATATATGTATTGTGATTCATAAAATAGTCTAGTGTATGCCATTGTTTAAAAGTGGAACCTAGTGGAAGAAAGTGAAATTGTATCAATGCACGTACTCCATGTTGGGATTTCCCTCCTGCTCAAGATAATTATAGTGGAGCTTGATATGCACCTGGTGATGATTAGCTAATCACCATACTGGGACAACTCAATGAGGTTATGAATAATAACCTTACCCGTATAGAGCACCCAGATCCACAACGTGGAGGATCATTGTTAGATCGCTTCATGAGGAAAAATCCACCAACATTCAACGGGAGTACAAATCCACTAGTTTTTGAGCCATGGATAAATTCCTTAGAGAAAAAATTCCTTTCCTTGGGGAGTAGTGAAAGGGAAGAAGTTATCATGGCAGTTTACCACCTCATTGGAGATGTAGATCAATGGTGGTCATCGATTCAAAACACGAATGAAGATGTTGAAGTATTAAATATTGAATGAAGGGCATTTAAAGAGATTTTCATAGAAAAAGACTTTCCTCATGACCATCGAGCAGATATGGAAAGACAATTTCTGAGTCTGAGGCAAAAGTTGGATGATAATGTGGTAATGTTTAAGGCTAACTTTACAAGGTTAGAGAGGCATGATACAAATTATATATGTAACCCAAGAAGTAAGATTGATAGTTTATTTGATCGGTTAAAATAGTTTCTCCATCGAGCATTAGTCTCACAATCCTTCACGTCTTATGAAGATATTGTCTCATGTGCTATCAAGACAGAAAAACAATTCTCTAAGTCTTACGACTTTAAAGAAAAGAAAGGGTTGAAGAGATCTGCTGATCACTCTGGAAATGGAAATAAGGTAAAGAAGGGAAAATTTGATTATCCATCCTGTAGTAAATGTGGGATGAATCACCCCTGTACATTCTTGAATGGAATGCGAGTCTGTTATAAGTGTGGAGAAAAAGGCCACCAAGATCGTGATTGAAATGGGAAGATAGAAGCTACTGATGTTTAATTATAAAATTACAGGGATATGGGACATTTTTCAAATGAATGTCCTAAGCGTCAATGGAACATACCTCGAAAAAGGCCAAGGGATCAAGGACAAGATTATGCTATCACTACTGCTGAGGTAGAAGCTCTTAAAGACGTGGAAGTAGGTAATTTAATGGTTTCCTCAAGTTTAGAAAATGAATTATTTGATTCTGGATCATCACATTACTTCATATCTTCCTATTTTTCTATGAAAATTAGATATTTACAATTAGATTTAACAATGGATTTGTCAGTTAAAACTCTTAAGGGAAGTATCATCGCAACAATGTTTTTTAATCCATTCCCATTAGAGCATATAAATGTTCTTTATCTTCTGATCTCGTTGTCATACCCATGATTGAATTTGATATAATCCTTGGTATGGATTGGTTTTTGGACCATGATGCGAAGATTTATTGTAATAAGAAGGAGGTTACAATTTTTTATGATGAGGATAAAGAACACCCAATCTTTAGAGAAGAATCATCACCCCCTGATTTCTATCTAGATCCACCCCCAGTAGCTCAACAAAATTCAATTTTTGGGGATGAAGACCAAGAAATAACTATGGGTGAGGAAAATATTGTTTGAATAGAGGATATACTTATTGTGAAGGAATATGTTGATGTGTTTCAAGAAGATTTACCTAAACAACCTCCAGAACGAGAAATTGAGTTTTTCATTGATTTAATTCCTGGTTCAAGGCCCATATCGAATACCCGTTATAGAATTTCCACTATGGATTTAGCTGAACTAAAGAAACAACAAGAGGAATTGAGTAATAAGGAACTTATTCACCCTAGTGTTTCTCTATGGGGAGCCCCTATTCTTTTTGTTAAGAAGAAAGATGGATCTATGAGGTTATGTATCGACTACAGGGAAATCAATACTATAACAATAAAGAACATGTATCCCCTACAACGCATTGATGATTTATTTGACCAACTGCATGGAGCTCAATACTTTTCAAATATTTACCTTTGATATGGATACCATCAGTTGTGTGTGAATATGGAAGACATTCCGAAGACAACATTTCGAACATGGTATGGGCATTATGATTTTACAGTAATGCCTTTTGGGCTAACTAATGCACCCTCTAGTTTCATTGATCTAATGAACAGAGTTTTCAAGGAATATCTCGATGATGTGGTAGTGGTATTTATTGATTATATATTGGTATATTCCAAAAGATGTGATGATCATGAAAATCACTTGCGCATTATCCCGAAGACTCTTAGAAGACATGAATTATATGGGATGTTTAGCTAGTGTGAATTCTGGCATTAGGAGATCTCTTTTCTTGTCCATATTGACTCTAAAGATGGAATCTCTATTGATCCTTCTAAGACCAAGGAAATCAAAGAATGTCCAGCAATGATGATTATTACTGAGGTATGCAGTTTTATTGGTCTAGCAGGTTATTATCGGCGTTTGGTCCAGAATTTTTCCTGATTGGATAACCCATAAAGAAGCTCATATGTAAAGGGGTTAAATTTTTTTGGACAAAAGAGTATGAAGAATATCTTGAAGAACTAAAGAGAAGATTAGTGAATGCTCTTATATTGACTCTACCATCGGGGAATGATGGGTTTGTTATTTATACTGATGCATCCAAGAAAAGACATGGTTATGTCCTTATGCAGAATGATGGGGTTATTGCTTATGCATCACGACAACTGAAAATTAATGATAAAAACTATCATACATATGATCTTGAGTTTACAGCTCTAATATTTACTCTGAATATTTGGAGACACTCCTCTATAGTGAAAAAATGTGAGATTTATACCAATCACAAGAGTTTGATGTATATATTCTCACAGATGGAACTAAACAAGAGGCAAAGGCGATGGCTTTTACTACTCAAGGATTATGAATGCACTATACAACACCACCCAGGGAAGGAAAATAATGTTGAAGATGCATTGAGTAGAAATTATAATGGATTTTGAACAAGATGAGAGTTGAATGGGATCCTATTTTCATGGATCTAGTAAAGATTGATATAAGAATCACCCTGGAAGGTGAAACATAAATTATTTTTTCAAATAGTTTCCAAAACATCTTTAATCGAAAGGATAAACAGTTCTCAGACCAATGATGAAGAGTTTCAAAGTAATATTAAAGCTGCGAATGATGGGAGATTGAGTGAAATTGTGTATAGAGATGAAATTTTGATATGTGGGAAGAGACTTTGTGTTACTGATATACTTGATCCAAAAAGAGAATTTTTGGACAATGCTCATAGTTCTAATTTCTCTATACACCCTAGGAGCACCACGATGTATATAGATTTGAAAGAACATATATTGGTGGGACAACATGAAGTGGGAGATTACTGATTTTTTGTCAAGATGTATGGTTTTTCAACAAGTGTAAGGTAGAAAGAAACAGCCTAGAGGAGTCATGCATCTTCTTACCATACCTTAGTGGAAATGGGATAATATCATAATAGACATTGTGATGGTACTACCAAAGACTCCTAGAAGGGACAATGCAATATGGGTCATTATTGATCGTCTTACCAAGTCAACACATTTTTTTACAATAAGGGAGGATTTACCACTTCAACGTCCAGCAAGGCTATATATTAATGATGTTGTGAGACTTCATGGAGTACCCATATCGATTGTTTTGGATTTTGGTCCCCGTTTTACTTAAATATTCTACAGAAGTCTTCAGAAATCCCTAGATATTGAGCTTCGTTTGAGCACTGCTTACCACCCCCAAACTGACGGACAATAAAAATGGACTATTCAAATCTTAGAAGAAATGATGAGATCATGTTTTGATGACTTCAAGATATGTGGGATCAATATTTACTTCTAGTAGAATTTTCCTATAATAGTAGCATACATTCAATTATTCAGATGGAAACATATGAAGTGTTATACAAAAATAGATGTCACACACCAAACTGTTGGGATGATGTTGGTGATAGAAAACACGTAGGCCCAGAACTGGTGGAGGAAACGATGGAAAAGTTGAAGGTAATCCAAAACCACATCAAAGCAGCTCAAATTAGGCAGAAGAGCTATGCCGATAACGGAAGGAAGGATTTGGAATTTCAGGTAGGAGATCATGTTTTCTTGAATTCATCTAGATGGAATGGAGTCATACATTTCAGTAAGAATGGAAAATTGAGTCCTAGGTACATCAGACATTTCGAAAATCTAGAATGAATTGGGGGTGTACCTTACCGTTGGTAAATTCCACCAAGTATCTCCAAAGTTCACGATGTGTTACACGTATCATTGTTGAGAAAATACATGCCTGGCGCAACACATGTACTCACCTACGAGGAATTAGAACTGGAACCCGATCTATCTTACTACAAAGATCCTGTCAAGATTCTTGATACGAGAGAACAAGTATTGAGAAACCAGACGACTCATCTGGTAAAAGTTCTATGGAGAAACCATAAGATGGAAGATGCAACGTGGGAACCTGAGGAACATATGATGAAGAACCACCCGAGTCTTTTCATCCGGTAGTATTTAGGAAATTTCTAGGAAAAAATTATTTGAAGGAGGGGAGAATGTAACACCCCAAGATTCCATGGTATACTTCTCTTTGAATATTACAGTATCATGTGTTGTACGAAACATCAAGGTTCTACCACACCACAACCTATCAAACTACATGTTATGAATAGTAATAACCACTTTTTGAAATTTTATAAACTTTATCTTCCAAAATGGACTTCATTTTTGGATTCGTAATATATAAATTAGCTTAGGGTGATTTTTTGGTACTTTTTTTGATAACTTTCATATTTTGATTAATTATGAAAATTACTAAATTTTAATTAAAAACACATTTTTTAATCGAAATAATTAATAGTGAAAAATTAAAAATTTGATTGATTTTGAAGTATAATTAGATTATATTTTTACCATTTAATCCTATGTTGTTCATCAGACATAATTTCAATTTAAACTGGGCATAAGCAAGTGCTAATCTTTTGATAGTTATTATCTCTGAAAAACACGCTTTTTGTTTTAACATTGAGAATTAATTTTAATTTAATTTCTGCCACTTCCTTTTTTTTAATTTAGAAAAATGGATTCCATTTTTAGAATCAGTATTTTCAAATTGATTAAATAGGTAACTTTTATTTTTAGACATTTTGTATAATTACATTGGTAAATATTTTATTTACCATGGTTAAAAAGATAAATCCGGTAAATAAGGGTAAAGAAAATGTTATAATATTATTAAATTACCCTAAAATGTGTCATAACCCTATTTATTGATACCTAACCGACCATGGGCATCTTTGGGTTGATTTTGGGACCCCATGGATTAACTTGTAAGTGAAAATGACACTTTATATTAATAAAGTTAAATTAATTACAAAAGTGACATAAGAATTTCTCTTTTAGAAAAAAAAATTATATAGGGTTATATATGATATATTTTTTACTATAAATATTCATTAGAATGATAATAATGATTTAACACATAATGGAATTTTACTTATAATTTTTGGACATTGAATAAAAAAAAATTATTTATGCCACAACAATTATGCAATATTTTCCTTATTAATGAAAGAATCAAATAATTGGAATAATAAATGTCAAAATAAATATAATTATAATGTTTTGATGACATACACGAATTTTATTGGTTAATATGGCAAGTTATTATTACTTAAATTAATTTGGTTATAATTAATAATTATTTTAAGACTTTAACAAAAACCAGTTATCAAATAGTGTCAAAATTGACATAAAGGAGTTTTTAAAACAAATATTATATTATAATTTTATATTCTATTCCTAAAAATATAAGGTTTATCCAAAAGACTAATATAATGATAGTTGTGTCATTAATGAACCACTTGGGGTTCTATTATAAGTTTACATTGTGTTTACTAACTATATAATATAAAAATATAGTGAGACATGGTAAGTGTCAATGTAAATGTCAATATAAAACTAAATGATAAGGTTAATAACATGACCCAGACCTATATAAAACCTATTTTTTGTGTTTTTTTCGACCCATCCCCACTGTATCCTCAAAATAAATCTGCTTTGTGACATTAGAAACCGAATATGTTTATTATAAAATAATATTTCTATCTTTTCCTAAGGTTCCCCTCACCCCTCTTATAAAAGGGAACTCCCTCTTCTCTATAATTAACACCATCAATGCCATTTGGATCAGCCAACCCCAGCCCAAATATCCTCCCAACATCCCTAACTTCAACCTAGAGGCCTTGGTTTTATTAAAAAACCATCCTATGGAGCCCTTTGTATCAAATCAAAAGGTAGAACTCGAAGAAGATGTAATGTTTTCACCACCCTCTTTCAAGTTCCTCTCTTCTTCCACTTCTTCGTTATTTTTTATTTCCATTCCAAAATAATAACTCCAGTATATTCTATATACCATTATTTTATTATAATTATTGTATAACCAAATTCATTATTCTATCCACCCTTTGAATGACATGTCACCATTCATGCCTACGTACGGCTTACAGTCTCCACGTCCTTGTGTAATTTTTATTCAAAACATTATTATTTGGATGGGTATGATAAGGATGTGTAATTGAAGTAAATAATTAATATAACATTACATTGATTAATTATATATGATATACCATCCAATTATATATGATTTTAATATCAAAAAATGATATTGTCTCTCTTGCGTACGTACAGACTATCATCTCCACGAACGCGATGAGATTCCTTCCCCATCGTATCCATTCAAGAATAATTTTCATTTGATGGTTAAAAATAATGTTTAAAGACTTAATATCATTCTGGATATTAATAATATACTACCTATACATAACAAACACAACTTATTTAACAAAATATATAAAAGAAAACGAGTATGTTAACACCCAAAACGACGATAATACTAAGATATTGTTAACAAAGCAACATTAAAAGATAAAAAATGAAATCATATTCATGTATATGATTCTTATATAATTTAATAACAATTATTTCCCCATTATAATCGGGGTTAACCTACCCTCTACCCTGGAAAAGTACAAGTTAAGGGTTTAGTTCACAATATCTTCATTATCCGAGGTTGTTTATACATAATTTTTTATTGGGACCTCTTTATCATCCGCATCCATGTTTCATAAAAATGAATTTAAAATCATTCTTTTTATTTTAAAGACTATGGGTGAATGTCATTTATACCCTTGTTTTACTTTTTATAATAATTTTATAAAGGAATCTTTTCATCGTTTTCCAAATAATGTCATTTTTAACCATTTCGATAAAATTAAGGTAAGAATGTATTTTTGAACTTATATGGCGTGTGCGGCTATTTTATGCCGTTTTAAAATATTCGTAGATTCCCTTAGAAGATTATAATAATATTTTCAAAGTAAATGTTTTCTTTTATAATTATGTGACTTTTAAATGATTAAAAAATAGATATTTCTCTCAAATAGTTTTGATTTCATCTCTGTCAACATCCTTTGATAGATTTTAAGATTATTTGAAGTTGATTTATTATGATACAAAACATGCATATTGTATTGAAGGTTTTGTTATATGTTTGAGTATGGATGTGTTATTTTTATACCATTCATGGTTTATGGAGGATGTATTGACATTTCATATGCTTGTTTTAATATGAATGTTTATCTTTTGTTTAAACATGTTCATATAAGGAATACATTGGACTTAATAAGTGATGGGTTGAGCCCGCTATAGCTCCTTGATGCATTGGTAGGTCTCATGAGACAAACTAGTGTCTTGGCACAATACCTTGACAAAATATTATTTTTAGTCTTGGAACAAGGCCTTGACTATGTGGTTATGATAGTATGGCATTATGCCTTCCATCATTATGAAAGTTGTTATTGATATTGCATTTGATTATTCAACTAGTAGGATATTTATGTGAATAATCATATTTCATTATTTCATTTTATTTCTACCATATTATGCTGATGTTCCAGTTTAAAAGGATTTTGTTTTAGTTATAAATTTCCATAAATGTTTATGCTTATTTATGAAAGTTTCTGCTATATTGTCATCCTTACTGAGCATTTGAGCTCACACCTTTCTATGTTTCATTTTTCCCAGAATGTGAAGAAGTCTTTTATGACTGACCTGTAGGGATAGTATGAGGGGATATGAGTGTGGACTATGGAGACTATGTTATTCTAGTTTACATTTTATGGGGTAATGTAATACTTATGAATATATCTAGTGTTTCCAAGGCTACTAAACTAACTATTCTTTCAAGATTTGATCTTTTGTGATCATGCCAATGTTATGTAATAATGCACCGACTCTGGGTTACTAGGGTCAGGGTGTTACAGAGAAAATTATAATGAGAGTTGAATATGAACTTCAATATTATCCAAAACTATTTCAAAAGTTAAAGTGTTTTGAAAATACATAATTGTATGATGGTTTTACAAAATATAACACATTCTCAGTCATACTGAAACTATATAATGTAAAATCGTATCACATAAGGAGTGACATACACTTTACTGAACTATTTACACTATTAAATGATATGATACCATGAGGTAATAGCTTTTAATAATGAATAAATGATTCTAAAACTATTTACACTATTAAATTATATGCTACTATGAGGTAATGATTTTTCAAACTAAATTTATGATTCTTAAAATATTACATGTTTAGTTGTTATGATATCTAAAATAATTGATGCATGTTCAAATTATTGTATACTATTTCTTAAGGACCATGAATCTCTTAAAATTTTCCCAAATATGGTTGAGCTTCAATATAATAAATATGAATAATGTTATTCAAAATATTTATGGTACCTTCCAATCATTCCAATGTTTGGAACATATATGGAAGTAAGGATATTGTATAACAATTGATTTGGCATGTAGATTCAAAAATATAAATATGGTAAACATCATCACCTAGAAGACTCTCCTCAATAAAAGAAAATTGATCATGTGTATCAAAAAATTGGAAGAAATATGAGAAACCATTTTCATGGGCTATCAATATATGAATTAAATCCATTTTTCATTGAAACAAATCACTCATAATTTATAGAATGTAATGGTGGAAAATTATAACATTACACCATACTTACGTATGATGTGACAATACATTATGTTACCTCCACTTATATCCAAACTAAAACAACATTGTAATGATATTGATGTTTCTTTTTCCTCATTGATCGAATATTTGAAATAAATGTGGGATTTAAGTGTTATATTTTATAATTCATAGAGGAATGGAGATTTCACATTGAGATTCATGTTTTATGGTATGATAAATGACTTTCCTGCTTATGGAAGTATTTCATGGATATATAATTATAATATGTCAAGGGCATCCAAATTTTGACAAAGGTATACACTCTGTTAGGGTGAAACATTCATTGAAGACTATGTTTCTAGTACATAATAAATTTATACTCCTATCACATAATGAATGAACTTGTATGACATCATTTTATTAGAATTTAAGAGATGTTACAACACTATCTATACTAAAAATTGATAAAATATTTGAGAAATTAAAAACTATGGACATCCATTTTGGTAAATATTCTTCTAAAAACCATATAAAACTAGTAAGAAAAAAAGATTAGTTAAATTTATAAATTACAATATAGGAATACATTATAAGTCCAAAAATTTTATTCATGTTATGTTTGTGGAAAAAAATTATTTAATATTTTCATCCCCACATCAATAAATTCACTTAAAAAATTAATTCAATTAAGGCTAGGTTACAAATATTTGACATTGGGGTTTGGGTAGAGTTAGTGCTGGTGAAAGGTGAAAAATGGAAATTTCATCCTCCAAATTTATGCAATCTATTTATGTAAGATAGATATTTGTATTTCAATATCCAAAATTATGAAAAGGTTCCATAGGGGTATTCAAAAAATATTAAGAATTATCTAATGTTAAATGGGATGAAATCACATGACTGTCCAGATATGAAGAAATATCCAATGCCTATAGATTAACATTTAATTTTTCCTAATAATGTATGACATATATTAATTGAGATCATTTTTTTAAATTCTATATTTAGTATTGTTATAGAAATAGTAAAATTTACGTCAATGGAAAATGAAATTAGTAAAAATTACATAATTCAATGTTTTGTGAATATTTCATACTTTTCCATCATCAAATCGATATGATATTTGGATTATAGAATTTTCTGAGAGATGATTATTCAATATATGGGGGTTGATTCTAAGAGTTTATTTAAAATCAAGGAATTGGGATTTAGAAATGTGGATTCATTATGGAATGTTATATTAAAAAAACATTTATAATGGAATCATAGATAGTATAGGTATTTTATATTCAACATTTGGTAAAAAAAGGTGTTCAATGGTTCTATTATTGACCAAAACCACTAAATTATCAAATATCAATTCTACTGAGGGTGGCCATTTCATTGGGATTTCACAATCATTTATTAGTAGTACCAATTTTGTGAGGTAATATTTGTAATAGGAGACCACGATGATGGGATCTGGATACATGATAAAGGGGTCAAAACCAATTAGCCATTAATGGAATAATGCTATTTCAATAAACATTTTATAATTTTTTTAATATTCATTATGTTTCATTAAATTATTCTCTATCCATTGATGTAATTATTTCATCTAAAATAAATTTTGATCCAATTTTGATGATAATGTATTATGAACCTGATGATGCTCAAAATCCTCAAGAACTATAGGTTTCTCAACAAGTTAAAACTCACAATGCAGAGGGACAATAAGTTTCTCTACATGCCGATATTACCTATACTAAGGAATTACATGTTTATGATGTATATGATAAAGAAAAATTATAAGGGGAACAACATTTTTTGAAGAAAAAAAGGATTGAAATAAAACGATGATATTAAGAAAAATTATTGATGTTATGAGATGGGGAATCAAATTCAATGTTGCATGGAAAACACACTGCTACACCATTAAAACCAAAAACTCTATTTTCACTTGATACATTTGACTCAAAACAAAAAATTAATGTGATGACTTATTTATATACATGGACAAATTATTTTTCCATGGGAACTTTTGGATGTTATTTGGGAAAAATTATGTTGTACTTTTTTTATTCAAAAAATAATAATCATTTATTTACACTGAATTATCCCTTGAAGACTTTGTTTATACTAGATGAAGGTGGAATGATATTTTTATTAATTTCCACCATAATGTATCATATATTTTATTAAAAAATTATTATAAATCATCAGATAAATTTTGTTGAATGGAATATAGACCTACACCCACCCTAGACGTAGGAACGCATGATGAAGTACTAATCATTAAATGAATTTATTGTCAGTTATATAAAGGCGTATTTTCATGTACATTGTGATTGGTATTATATTTCATGAAAATACATATATTTTTTACATTGATTAAGAATTTTTAATATAGGAAACATCAACTTAGTAATGAAAATAACAAACATTCATCAAAACCAATGAACCCCTATAATAAATAAATGATAATGTACACATTACCTGAAAAAATTGTATGTATTTTAAATAATTAAAAATAATTTTATATGGAATAAAAAAAAAATAATTATGATCCATTACGTATATGTAGATTGATGAATGAAAATCCAATGCCTCTTCCAACCCAATTCATGTGATACAGAAGGAGGCTCATGTAATTAATGATAAAATACTAATAGAAGGAAATCGATAACAATTATAAGAATCATGTGTAATTATAACATAATAAAATCTTTTTCTTTATTAAATTGTAATTATATAATAGTGAATACATATTTTTATATTTTATTATTTGATATAGACACAATAATCATCATTGATTGTACCTGATAAAGGACTACATTTAGTAACCTTGAAACAGACAGAATAACATGGTCGAATCCCAGATGAGGGTTTTTGGAGTGTCACAACAAAATAATATTGATAATATAAATGAACTGGGAGATAAATATAATATATTAGATTTAACAAAGAGATAGATAGTTTCTCTAAATGAAATACTTAACTAGAATTATGGGTTTTCAGATAATGTTAATCGAATTCATAAAAGAGATGAAACCACACACAAAAATCATATCATCAAGAACCGCATCACCTTAGGATTTTGGGAAATATATTAATCTCAAAATATTCTTTACAATAGTTAATCGATTTTTTATTAACTATTTCTATGAAATGTGAATCAGGCAGACACTTAAACCCTTAAAGTACAAATATTCTATAGTGTGAAAAAAATTGTGATTTATATATATCCGTATACACCCATTACCATATTTTTTGGGGTATAATATATATTATACACGTATATATTATAAACAGATTACATCCAAAATGTAATGTGACATTAGAGATACACACAGATCACATGTTGAGAACTGAGCTTCCTCTTACCATTGATGATCTGGATTTTCACACAGTTGAACTTGTTTTTGAAACATTCATAGTATGACCATTTGATATTGTAAAAATATAATTTTATAAGGAGGTATTCCTTTCCAATTAATATTTTTATGAGGAACCCTTAGAATTTAGTTAACAATGCTAGAACTAGTGAATGTTATTTTATAAATAAAATGTGATGCTAAAATAGTAGGTCCAAACTAAATAATCATTAGGGTAAAATAATTGATCAAAAGAACTTTAGAATATACCTTTTATCTCTTAGTTTAATAAATATATTTACTATTATTGCATTTTCATGTTGATATAACATTCACAAATTATTACATTAATATAATTTATTTTGAATAATACATTTATATAGATGCATTATAAAATTTATTGATATTTATAATGTATATGAAATTCTAAAAAAAGTAATGACCAGGTTTATGAGATTCAAATGTATACATGTGGTCTATTTTCAAAATTAGTTTGTCTGTTAAATTATTTATAATGATAATTAATGTAAATAAAATTAATTTTTACGAAAATTATAATATAACTATTTGGTGGAAAACACTGTGAGAAAAAATTTGGGATCATTAGTCATCACATAACATCAACAAAGAAATCTCATTGGAGGAAGAAGAATATTTAGTAATAGTCGAAAAATGGATGAATTCTCTGAAAAAAAAACAGATGAGATAATATTCATAATATCCAGGATTCTAAGGTATAACTCTACAATTTTATTATATCAGATATATTTTTATACCTTCAATTACTTTTTTATTTTTTATATTTTTAGGTAGCACTGAATTCTCATTATAATCAATATAGACACTCTAATGATTTATGTTTCTATTTAAATTCATGGATACCCAATAAATTGATGACCCATGATTAAATTTATGAATTTTCAACATACTTCATGAAGAAATTTAAAAATAAACTTCTTTGTATACATTTTATAATACAATTGAATGTGAATTTTTAAGGATAGTTCAGTGTTTATATACCATCAAAATCAAGGCATTAAGTCCATCCAAGATCACATGAATCAAATTGACATCAATAAGTAGATAAATATTATGTAATATAAAAAAATATTTCACTATTAAAACATATGTATAAAAATTTACCTAATTTTTTCAGTGATTATGAAATGACTAAAACAAACTAATGGAAAATATTATTTTCATTACTCTTTTAAATTTATGAAAGATATCATATTTCCACAACAAAGTAGAATCCCCAAAAAGGTATTTTTTATGATAATTAAAATTTCATTTAAAAAATTTATTATTCCCTTTTTTATTTATATTTTATCAGTAGTACAAGGACTGTCGACAATACTCTTATTCAATTGAGGGAAATGATTTGTTTAGAAATGAACGGACTGAATACACGGTGTCAGAATTTATACAAGAATCATGATGCACTCATGTAATATTTATTCACATCATGTAACCATTTTTTCATTTTTTTGACCTATTTATGTTCAGTTTTGTGGGTGTTCAAGTTAAAATGATTCAAAGTATGTGTTTTCATTTTAAAATTCAATATTTCTTTATAACGTGTTTCACCAAAAAATCAATTAAAACCGACTTATATATTCTTGATACATCAGGAACAAATAATAATTAATTCATTTATTATGTGTAGGAAAAATAAGCACATCAATATGACACAAAATTCAACTATTATGACTCTAAGTTCTTATTTACTATTTAAAAATGAAATTTTAGTCGAAAACATGTCCCAATAACTATATCATAGAAAAATATAATATTATATTGAAAGTTGAATTAAAATTTCTTTAAGTAATTTTTTACAAGTAGGATTTAACAATATGTTAATAAAAAACACAGTGTCATGGGTATGACTCAGTGTGTGTGTTTTTATTTTAAATTATCATTTTATTTCAGAAGATGTGTAAACCAACTCAAAAACAATAAAATGAATTCATATTATTTTGATACTAGTAAAATGTTCCATATGAAATTTTGGTTGTGTCAGAATTTGACATAGCACATCCTGAAAAACGATGTTACTGATATGACACAAAATGTGTGGTTTTGGTTTACAAATGGAATTTCTATTAAAAGGACTCATGGAATACTCAAAATTGAGAAAAATATTTTTTTATTTTATATATGTTAGGAGAATAATACATTTTTCATTTAAAACATATGTGACTTATTCATACCATAATGTAATACATGGTGTGACCATTATGACTTATAATGTGTTTTTGATTTTATAAATGAAAGTTTAGTTTAAAAAATTTATCACTAACTAAAAACAAAGAAATCACCAATTAATTTTCACCGTAGTTTTATAAAATTATCCTTAAGACATTTATGATATGTAGTAATCAACGACAGTTCAATATGGAATATGTTATGACTGATATGACTCAAAGTTTGTGTTTCCAGTTAAAAATGACATTTTAATTAAAATTACAACTAAAATAATCAAAACTATGAAATTTCATTCAATTTGTTTTTATACATTAGGAATATGTTCAATAAGTCGTTTATAAAGGACTGGAAGCATTCGTACCTCAATCCAATACATGGTGTGACATGTATGACTCGAAATATATACTTTTTAGTTTAAAATTTTCATTTTAGTTAAAAATGTGTTTCAATTAATAAAATAACTGACTACGTTATTGGATTGTCTTCATATTTTATGAAAATGATATATAATTTATTCTCTAAATTTGGTAATCAATCACACATAAATTTAACAATGTGACCATTATGACTCAAAGTGAGTGTTTTCAATTTAATAATGGTAGTTAAAAACATATATCGCTCATTGAAAACCAAGAAAACACATTCTATTGTCTTGATAGTTTTTGAAAATAACCTGAATATATTTATTATGTGATAGATTCGAACACAAGTTAATTTGATGCAAAATGAGACATGTATAAATAATTTTTTTTCTTATTTAAAATTGACATTTTAGTTCAACAGATGAGTGATATACTCAAAACTGAGAAAAAAAGTTCAAATTGATTAGAAACATAAGAAAAATGGTCCATAACTCATCTGCGAGATGTTGGAATCAACATGACCTCATTCTGATACATGTGGTGTCTAGTATGATATAAATGTGTTCTTTCAGTTTAAAATTGTCATTTTATTTAACAATATGATTCAGATAATCAAAAATATGATTCCAATTCGGATTTTATTGATACATTATGAAAATTATATATAATATGTTTTTATGTACGAATCATATATACCTCAATCTGATATATAGTTTGATCGGTATGAATCAAAATACGTGACTTCCATTTAAAATTGTTTTTTTAAAAACATGTGGTACATACTTAAGGCCATGTAAACTAGCTAAAATTATAATTAAATTTTAGAAAAATTATCCAAAAGTAATTTGTGACATGTAGGATTCAGTTTTAGGCCATTATGACACATGATGTTACTAGTATAACTCAAATTGTGTGTTTTCAATAAAAAATATACATTACATAAAAACATGTGCCACTCACTAAAAACCTAGAAAAAACACTAGGATTGTCTTGATACTTTATAAAAAGTACACTTCTTCCATTTTTAACATATAAGAATCAATATTATGTTAATCCTATACATGGTGTAACTTGTATTATGAAAAGTGTGTGTTATGAATAAAAAAATTACCTTTTAGTTCGAAAAAGGTGTGACAGACTCCAAACCAATAATTTTTTTTATAGATTTTATAATTTATTTATATGATCCATATGTTATTTGTGACATGTATGAATCTGTATAACCTCGATCTGATACACAATGTGGCCTGTATGACTCAAAATGTGTGTTTTCAATCTAAAATTGACATTTTATATAAAAAAATTCCAAACGTACAAAGAAAATCAAAAAAACATACATATTATTTTTATAATTTAACGAAATGATCTATATTTCATTTCTGATGGGGAGAAATCGTTAATAACCCATTCTGATACACGGTGTGACTGGTATGATTTGAAATGTTCATGTTTAGTTTATAATTGACATTTTATTTAAAAATTTGTGTCACACAATGAAAATTGAGTGAACACGGTCAACATGTTTTGATACATTATGAAATTTTTTGTATTTCATTTTTGAAATGTATGTAACAGTTGCATGCCAATTTGACACAACGAGTGACTAATATGACTCAATGTGCATGCTTTCCCATTAAAAATGGATCTTTAGTTAAAAACATGTTACAGTCACTAAAAACCAAGAAAAGACACTTATTATCTGGATTCATTTGGATAGTGTTTCTTAATACCTTTTTGATGTGTAGTAAAAATCACACATTAATCTGATTCATGGTGTAACCAATATTAATCAAGGTGATTTTTTTTAAAACTGGTATTTTTGTGTAAAACAAAAGTTTTGTACTTAAAATGTCAAAAATTTACTCATATTATATTCATAATTTAATAAAATGACCCATTAATGATATTTATGAGTTAGTGATGACCACACTTTAATATGACACATAGTGTGCCCAGAATGAATCAAAGTGTATATTTTTAGATTAAAACAGATACATTATTTGTAAACATATGTCACAAACATAAAATTGAATAATTTCACTCAATTGTATTTATATTTTAGAAAAATGATCATCAATTTATTTTTGAGGTGTAAAAATTAGCCACCCAGTAATCTAATACACATTGTTCTTAGTATGACTCAATGTGTATGTTTTCATCTAAAAATTTACATTTGATTAATGTATTATTTCATATGTATGTTTAATTTTATTCTCTATAGTATTACTAACGTAATAATACTTTATTAATATAGACAAACTATTTTTTTCAATATTGGGTTTTTTTTCTAGAAATAAATAGCATGATTAATCTCTTTTGATATGGGTCAAGTTCAAAGACAATGAAACATTAATGCTTAATAATTTTATTCTGTTTTTGAATTTTTTTAACTAATTTAATAATAAAAAAAATATTTTAAATGATCATAATATATATTTTTTAATTGATGTTGTAAATTTAATTGAAATTTAATTTTTTATTATATATAGTGTGTTGTAATTTATACATCATACTGCTGAAGTATTCATTTTATCAGTACTAGAAATAGCACTAATGTTTTTTCACATTATCAATTCTAAAAAACAATGATAAATAACTTCCTTTATCTATTCTTTTTCTAGTGATAATAAATGGTAATTATATTAGTTTTATTTTTAAAATTGATAAAATTAATCATCTTTTAAGAGTTGATAGAACATTATAAATGTTTAGTTCTAATTGAGGATATTTCCAGCAATGATGATTTCTATATCTGTAGTAGTATGAGATCATTTTTCTTGATCTTAAATTGTGCTCCATAGGTGTACATGGTTTTAAAACGCCATCTGAAAGAAAAATCAGAGAAATTTTGTACACATCTTCTTATTAAGCTAACATATATTGGTGGATAACATGACATATCTCTGAGCTCCGCTAAAGAATAGTTCAATGGGATCTAGGGAATCCATCAACCATATATTGGAAAATGTTCTGGGGAGGTGATCTGATCGAATGATTTGAAGGGACACCATGTTGGGGTGATCTATCTACATGGAACAGATAAGCAAAAACTATCAAATATAACTAGGGAATACCCAATGGCATATAATTTGAATTTCACTTCTTCAATGTGGGATAATGTATTACTATATCAAAAAGTAAAAATATAACACAAAACATTCTCTGCAATCATCAATGCACATAGACTATAACAATTTGATACATAATGAATAAAAGATTAAAAAATATGGAAAATAGATGATTACATATCTAATCTCATGAATTGTGGATAATTACTTAACACTAATACTTAATTCCTTATTACAGTATAGTTTAATTACAATGAATCACATGTCTCGCTGATCTTGAATGAAACTAATATCAGGATATTGACCAGTAACCAATTGAAGACATTAATACTCTTCATATCAACAACCAATGAGTCAAACTCTAATGACCTAACTCAAATGTTTCAATTACCATGAGAGATAGGTATCCATGATAATTGATAGTGTCGACGATACCATTAAAATCCCTTAGACATGTGAAAATGCACAATGTTTTATGTTACAAATAGACATGAATAAATAAATGAAACAATCCTAGAAAAGAATAAAATTTTCATGAAAGATGTTATCACCTTAAGCAGTCTCTAATATTAACTTTTGAATCTATTAATGGTGATCACCCTATTATTTAAATAATCTGACATTCTTCATCCCCACCACTAAATCATAATCTTTCATGAATTTTTAATAAATTGTTTTAATCATGTTCTTTATTTAATATGAATGCAAATATGCTTTTAATTAATTATTTTAATTTCTATACCTTCTATATTTTCTATAATTATACATGGTTTTGGGAGTGTTTCTATTTGTGCCTCTAGTTTTTCATGTTACACATAACCTCCATCGTTTTCCTTAACTCTCTTATTGAACATGTAATATTTTTATTTTATGATTCCTGGATTAAATTTATCATGTTGTGGATATGAAACATGGTGTGATTGTTTCAATCATTCATTTGTGAAACTTTTTTAATGGAAATTATTGTTTTGAAAATTGCATTGGCACATGTATTTTTATGCACTTGTTATAGGTTCATTCATTTATTATTTTATGCATAGATGACACTATAGATTTGAACCAACTTACTTTAAATATATTTTTGGTTGGGATCATCAGTGTAAAACCAATTTATAGTTTCTTGGTTGAGATTCCTTTGGGTGCCTCATTAATTTTCATCAGGACATGATTCAGGTCGCCCCTATAGAGTGAGATCCAGAGATACATCAAGTGCATCTCTCATCTATTTTGATCAAGAGATAATGAGGGTGAAGGAGTGCATATTGGTGCTACCCCTAACTAATCATAACTAGAGAGGAGTTCTTAATTCCCCTTCATTTTATACCACCTGTGTTGATATATCTCAAAGGGGTGTATGGTTTATGTTCTTGAACATAGAGGAACTACCCAAAATCATCAATTTAACAGTGTACAAAATGGGCTTTAACAATTCTAAAAAAGGTTCTATTTTCATAATTGATGTTAAACAGGACCCCATTATCAGTTCTAAAAAACTGTTGATAAAGGGGGGGCTATATCAACATTATTTCTTTAGATGATATGGGGGACCCTTTATCTATGCTTTCATTATCACTGAAAAGGTGGGGACTTTATATGTTCTATAAATATTGATAATAACGGACCAACTATTTCTATGTGGTGTTCAAATTACGAAACACTATAACAGTAACCTGTATATTAATATTAAATAATAATTTAATCTAAATAAATATCACATCACAAATACATAACAAAACAGAATGTTATAGACATTTCAAACAATTTGTTGTATAATTAAATTAGAAAGAGTTCTGTCATCAATTAAAAAAACATCAATTTTTCATTGTATTTGGAACCCAAACACCTATAAAATATAGTGACCATGATATCAATTTCTGAAAAAACACTCGAATTCAAAAAAATAATGCACCAATATAAGAAAACAATTCTTCTATTAGCAATAATATAATGAAATAAATTGATCATAATAAGAATCAATAAGTAAATAAAGTGTTAATTCTTTTTCAAAAATGACACATTTGTAGTCATAATAGTCATACCATGCATCGTATTGAGGTGGGGATGATTCCTACATGTCAAAAATGTCTTATGAATCATTTTACTAAAGTATCGAAAAAATATGAATATGATTTTTCAGTTTTGAGTAGCACACAATTTTTTTTACTAAAATACCATTTAAACTGAAAATACACACATTGAGACTTACCAGTAAATTCATGTGTTTCATTTACACGAGACCGGTTCATAAACATCATCAATGACATATGAATCATTATGATTATATATCAATATAATATTAGTATTTTATCATGATTTTCAGTGAGTAAGAAATTTTTTTGAACTGCCAATTTTCGACCAATAACTGACACTTTGACACATACCAGGCACACCATTTATCTTATTATGGTGTAAATAACTATGATAAATCAAAAATTTATTGAGGATTTCCCCTAAATTATCAAAAAAAAAATAATGTGTTTTCACTATTTTAATTTGGTTGCTTTTTATTTACTAAAATGATAATTTTATATAATAAGATAATGTTGGTGTCATATATGTCACAACATTAGTCAGATTGTGGTAGGTATGAGTCCTAAATTTCTCAAATGACATATACATAACTTTCCTAATGTTTTTATACAATCTAAATGTGTTCTCTGGGTTTTCAGTATGGCACTAATTGTTTTGGTAACATTTAATTTTAAACAAAAAAACACACACTCTGATACATACAGTTCACATCATGTGTCAGTTTGATGTGAGACTAATTAGTTTATGTCAAAAATTTTCTTATGAATCTATTTACCAACTTATATAGTCAAGAAGATGACATTTTCATGGTTTTCAGTTAGTGACACATGTTTTGAACTACAATGTTAATTTTAAATTGATAATAGACACTTTGATTCATACCATGCACATCATGTATTTTATTGATGTTTATAAGATTTTTATACATCAAAAATGACTTATGGATTATTTTAAAATTGGATTAAATTAATATTAATACATTTTAGTAGTTTTAAGTATGTCATTTTGTTTAAAAAAATCAATTATAAATAAAAAGACACACTTAGAGTCATATCTGTCGAATATTTTTTTTTTGATTCAGGTGAGGATAATTCATATATGTCAAAAACTATATGTAGATAATTTTCCTAAAGTAGCATAATATAAGAAAAATTTTTTATAGTTTTGAGTATGTCAATTTTTTTTCTAAAATGTCATTTAAAAATGAAAACATGAAATTTGATTCATACAAGTCACATCATGTGTTAGTTTGATATGATAATGATTTATTCATATATAAATGACTTATAGAACGTTTTCGTAAATTATTAAGACAAATTAAGTGATTTTTCTTGGTTTTCATTGAGTGATACATGTTTTAAACAAAAATTTCAATTTTAATCAAAATAACTAAGTCTCTGAGTCATATCGAGCACACTGTGTATCATATTGATGTTAATTGATTCCTACTTGTCATAAATGAATTTTGGATCATTTTATTAATTTATAAAAACAATATTAATCAGTTTTCATTGTTTTGAGTATGTCACATGTCCGTTTTACTAAAATTAAGGTCAATTTTAAATAAAAATACACACTTTGAGTCATTCCAGTCACACCATTTTTTAGATTGAAGTTTAGCTAATACCTACACCAAAAATATATCTTATGGATCATTTTTATAAAGTATCAAAACAATTGGAATGTTTTTTCATTGTTTGGAGTATGTACTTTTTTTTACCAAAAAGTCATTTTAAACTCTATACATGCTCATTGAGCCATATTAGTCACATCGTGTGTCAGTTTAATGTGAGACTGATTTGGGCACATCAATAAATGACTTATGAATTTTTCCAAAAATTTTAAAGTTATGTTTAGTTTAATTTTGTTGGTTTTTAGTGAGTGAAATGCTTTTTTGATCCAAAATTCAAATTTCACACTCATAATCGACACATTAAGTATTACAGGGCACACCTTCTATCATATTTTGATTCAATTAATTCATAAATATAAAAATGAATTATAATAAAATTTTTCCCTAATGTAACCAAATAAATCCAATCAATTTCCATATTTTTTAGCGTGTCACGTGTCTTTTATAAAAAAATGTCAATAAAAAGACATGCATTGACTTATATCGGTCACACCATGCATCTGATTTTGGTGAAGATGATTACTTTTTATCAAAAACATATTATGGATGATTATTCTAATGTATCAAACAAACAAATTGTTTTCATAGTTTTGAGTATTTCACTTCGTTTTTACTAAAATGGAAATTATAAAAAAAATACAGTCATGGAGTCATACCAGTCACAAAATACGTTATATTGAGGTGTGAATGGTATATATATATATATATATTATTACATATATATCATTTTCATAATATTTGAGATTAATAAGAACGCATTTTTATATTTTGATTATGTGAATTTTTTTTACTAAAATTTAATTTTAAATAGAAAACACAGAATTTGAGCCATATCAGTTATAGAGTGTATTGATTGGACATGAGACTAATTCCTATTATTTAGAAATTATTGGTGAGTAATTTTACAATATTTTCAAGAAAATATTAATGTGTTTTATTATTTTTCTTTTAGTGACTCATGTTTTGAACTGAAATGTCAATTTCAAACTAATAATATACACATTGATTCATACTAAGCACGCCATGTTTCAGATTTAGGAGAGGATGATTCCTATATGTCATAAATGACTTAAGGATTGTTTTCATAATGTGTACAAACAATACACATTTGTTTTCATGGTTTTGAGTGTGTCAATTTTCTTTTTTACTCAAATTAATGAAAATTATAAATACAAAGACTCACTTGAAGTCGTACCGATGAAATTGTGTGTCAAAATGAGGGGAAACTAATTCTGAAACATCAAAAAAAAATATGTATCATTTCCATAATTTATAAAAATAATTATAATGTTTTTTCCTAGTGTTGAGTATGTCACCTATAGTTTTTACTAAAATGTCAGTTTTAAACTTAAAATTTTCACTTTCTATAATTCTGATCACATCTAGTTTCAATTTTATGTGAGACTGATTCCTAAATTTCACAAGTGATTTATTAATAGTTTTCAAACTGTGTATCCGATTTTGGTGTGGCTGATTGATACCCAACACAAATGAAATATAAATCATTATCCTAAATTTTTTTAAAAATATAAATGTTATATCTATTTTTAGTATTTTATTTTTCTTTTTAAATAAAATGTAACATTTAAATAAATATACACTCTTGGAATCATACCAGTCACACCATGTGTTAGATTGAGGTGAGTTTGATTCCAACTTTTCACAAATTACATATAGATATTATCATAATGTCTCAAAAATATTTGAATTATTTTTATGTTTTGAGTATGTGAATCATGTTTTGAACTAAAATATAAATCATAAACTAAAAACATACAGTTCGAGTCATATCGATCCCACTATGAATCATATTGGGGTGTAACAGATTGACCCATTTCAATTGTTACATTATCTCAGTTGTATCATTAAATTCAAATCCTTCATAAACATGAGAATCTTTGAAATACTAATAGAAACGGAAGAAAAATAATCCACCTCTATAATAAATTAAATTATTAGTCAATAATATTATAAATATATGAATTGAACATAAATATTAAACTAATACATTAATAATTAGCTATTTTCAAACTAAAACCACACTATTAGAGTCATATTGGGTACACCATGTATTGGATTTAGGTATGGTTGATTTTACCATGACATTTTATCATACAATGAATTCCACATTCTAGGTTATATAATAATATTATTTTGGGTATCCTGTAATCATGAAACCATTTGAGAATAAGAATAAGTTTTTACCATCATGAGTGCATCGTCTTTACTGAGTGCATGATCATAGTAATTGAGTGTATCATCTTTATGGAAAAATAATTTCCTCGTGACCTCTATGAAAATTAATAAAATAATAACAAGATAAACATGATAATGAAATTAAAAAACAATAAATAAAATGATGAAAAAATAAACTAAATAGGTAATAAGAAGTCACATCTATAGGATATATATGTACATTCTGACACCAGGTATGTTTCTAAGTCATTTATAAACAAATATATTAAATATTTCTAATATGGAGGATTTAGAAAGTCTTTTAAGTATTGAAATAAATATAAATACACAAATGATTAATAAATATTTTATAATTAATTTTAATTATCTTTGAAAATTACTCTTTAGGGATTTTAGTTTGATGATATTATATGATATGTTTCATAAATTCGTAATGACAATACCCACAATCATTCCCATTGGTTTGTTTTGAGAACAATAAAATGAAAAAAATAAGGAATTTGTATTGATTTTTGTTTTTATTGTGAAATATTAAGATATATAACCTAATACATATTCACTTGTAGAAGTTGGTATACTCCTTTTACATAATGATAGACCCCATGTTATGATTTTGATGTTAATTAACCACTAAATTATCATAACATAATTCTATTTTAAAAATAATATAAAATATATAACATTAATTTCAGTTCGTAAAAGATTCACGTTGTGTATAAAAATTGAAAATGACATCACGTGTGGTTGGGGGTTTTTGTATCCCTATAGTGGAGAAATTGTAGAGACACTACAAAACATTCCTCTCTTGTCCCTACTCTAGGGGATAAACCACTAATTTTGAAGAAGGACTATTTACAAATGCTACTTTCCAATGGTACATATGTGGTAGTATCATTGAAGACTTATCAAAACGCAAAATCTAATAAAAATAAGGAGGTTCATATTGAAGTTCATGATACCTCTCAACCTCGACAGATGGATATTTCAGGGGCACACCCTGTTAGATATCCATATTTACATACTACTCATGTTAAGACAGGGACTCCTAAATCAATCCTAGGTTCGACCTCTATTTTTCTAAATAACCCAATGAATAAAAATTCATATAATTAAAACACTGATAATGGGCACAGAAAACCTGATGCGGTAATAAGTTATATTCCTATATCTCCTAATGCTCCTCAAACATTAGGTTAATCTAATGAATCGGAGGTTGGCATAATAACCACACCCTTGATTTATAAATCAGATGACAAAGCTTTCACTATTGACATTTCTGATGATTCTAACATTCCTGATGTTTCTTCTATGAGTAGCCATGGATATAAGTCCACCCCAGCCTCTTATTCGACTCATAAGAGATCCAAGAGGAATAACATTTCGGGCTGTTCAAAAAATAAAAAGGTGAGATCTCGCTCCAAATCCAGGTTCTAAAAGTATGTATTTTTTTATGGAATTTTCTGGGACTAGAAAACCCCAAAACTATATCTGTTCTTAAAATAATTGTTTTGAATCATAAGCCTAATATTTTTTCTATCACTTAACCCAAAATTTAATTTTCGATGAAATTCAAACATTTTTTTTCTTATGGTTATTCTTCTCATGGTTCTTGAAATAATATTAGTTCTTTAGACTCACTCTGGGTTTTTACCACAACTCTTTACAAGATGTCAATCCTTATTACTCCATGGACCAATCATTCTTCTTTGATTTCAAAATTGATAATTCACATATTTTCTTTCAGTTTTGAGTATGCCAAAAATAGATATCAAAATCAATGGTCTCTTTAGAATGACCTCTACTTATTGGAAACCCCCATTCATAATCCTTAGTTGGTTCTTGGTGATTTCAATGCTATTATCTACCCTAGTGAAAAAGTTGTTCCATCGAACTCTCACATTTCTTCTGGAGAATTCCAGTTTTCCATAGAAGATGGTAATCCAATTGAATTCAACATCACAGCTGCTCAATATACCTTTTACAGAATTCATTACAATATTATTATGGCTAGTAAACGTGATAGAGCCTTCAAAAATATTTTATCTTTGGATTCATGGGATACTATCTCGAGAATCACATTACCAAAACTATGTTCAAATTATCAACCAATTTTTGGGGATTTCCACTCCAGAAGAAGAAAACCTTGCATTCCTTTCAAATTTAACCATGCTTAGTCTATTGATTTAGAATATTCTCTTCTCATTATGAATTACTTGGAATCCATGTCTCACCACTATAATGATATTTCTTGTACTACCAAACATAGTCATCTTAAACAGTGTCTCAAGAATTGGTGTACGGGTAAATCTAAAAAAATGGATAAGGACATACCCACTATAGAGGATGACCATAATCAAATTCAATATATTTCAACAAATTATGATTTCTCTGTTGATCCCCTAAATGAAATGAACTTCTCTTTGAAGATTAACCCACTTTTTGTCCTTAATGATAACTTCTGGAAGAAAGTATTTAAAACAAAATGTCTTGTGGATGGGTATAAATCTCCCAGTTTTATAATGCTATTGAAAAAATTAGAAATGTTTATTCATTGAATTCCCTTTATAAAGACAATGAAACCCTCTATGACTCTGAAGCAAATATATCTAATTATGTAGTCTCTAATTTTGAAAATATTTTTAATAGAACGTGCTTTATAAAAGATATTTAGCCCGATGACATCCCAATATAAGTTAGTGGGGAGGAAAATCTATTTCTATTACGAGTCTGTCTTGACCATGAAATTAAAGACACTATTTTTAGTCTTAATCTGGACAGTGCCCTGGGCCCCTATAGATTCAATAATGTTTTTTATCAACATCCCTAGGATGTTATCCAATTTTATGTTTGTATGATTGTAAAATACTTATTCTCTACTGGTGTTCCTCCCCATGGTCTTAATTCCCAATTTATTACTCTTATTCGTGAAGTTTCCAATGCTTCAGAAATTCAACTCTTCAGAAATATTTCTCTAATCAAAACTTTGTACAAAATAATTACCAAGTTGTGAACCAACAGACATTTCTACCGATTTCAAAAAAACATTTCATCGAATTAATTTGGTTTCATCAACAGCATGTCCATTTAGGATTGTATCTTCCTTTCATCAGAATGCACCATTTCTCTTAATAATGTTTCAAGAGGTGAGAATGTGGCTATTAAGCTCAACATTTGGAAAACCATTTACACCATGGACTGGAATTTTATTTTCAATGTTCTCCAATGTTTTGGTTTCAATGAGATCTTTATAAGCTGGCTCTACTCTATTTTTAAATCAGCTTCTCTCTCAATCATTTTCAATGGATCTCGTAAATGTGATTTTAAATGTAACTTTGGAGTTCGTCACGATTACCCCCTATCTTCTATTCTATTTGACATTGTAAGAAGATTACCATAGAAGACTTCATACTAGCCTTACTGGTATACATAAACTAAATCCTATTCAAGCGGCCCACAATCTAAATGTCCCAACCCACCTTCTATATGCTGATGACATTATCCTATTTCTCAATGGGAGCAAAAGATATATTATTAATCTTAAAACCGCCTTATCCCACTTTGAGGAAGTCTCTAGTCGAACCATTAGCCGGAAAAAATATTTTATCTTCAATGTAAAATATCCCCCCCCCAATAAGGAATCTATCACCGTCAAAAAACTAGGTTTCAAAGAAGGTACTCTCCCCTTCACGTTCTTGGGAGTGCCCTAATTGTAGGGAAGACCTTAATCTATATATTTCACTTCTGTTATGGACCATCTTATCAGCCATCTTTCCACATGGAAAGGAAAATCACTTTCCATGTATAGTATAGTTTTCCTTGTTAAGTCTTCCATTATCACTAAAATGTTGTAATATTTTATGATATATAAATGGCCGATTTAACACCTAAATTCAATTAATTGTTACATCAAAAACTTTTTGTGTACTGGTAGCATCCATGAAAGAAATATTCTTAGTATCCCTTGGTCTACTTGCTGCAAACCATTAGAGAATGGTGGTATGGGCATTAAGAATTATAAGCTCTTTAATGCGGCCCTTCAAGCCAAACATACAGGGAAATTAGTCAATCATAATGTTGAATCTATTGTATTTCATGGGAAAAAATTAACAAAGAAATTTAAAAAAGGAAATCTATGCTATTCCAACTCCTCGATCTGGCCATCCATCAGAGACTCA
The DNA here is from genome assembly GCA_963277665.1 of Viscum album. Lineage (NCBI taxonomy): Eukaryota > Viridiplantae > Streptophyta > Magnoliopsida > Santalales > Viscaceae > Viscum > Viscum album. The sequence goes on from OY728129.1 coordinate 1,116,807,358, forward strand.
TTTTCAAACATTATGAGAAACTCTAGATGGATGGTCAGAATGAACTCTTACCTAATATTTTGGATTGATAACTGGTCTGTAACTCCCATAATTTATATGCTACCTCCTAAATCCCCTCCTGAAAGCATCCAATGCACTATTTAGGAGGTGATTCTCTCTCATAACCTTAACATTCGTGAATCCATTATGCTTGTTGTTGATAACCATCCCTTCTCTAATGTGGATGATTTCCTTATTTGGGAACCAACTCACAATGGAATTTTTCATTCTATATGTTTTAGAATCATAGTTTCTCTATCTCTGATCCAATTTTTAATTGGTTGAATCACGTTGAAAATCCGTGGATTAAACCCTCTAAATTAAAACATATCGGGTGTATTGGTCATAATCGATTTCTTACTGAGGTTTCCCTTCAGTATTTTGGTATCCAACTCTTCTCTCAATGTCATATGTGTCACAAGCATAGAGAGGATAAGAACCATAATTTTTAATCTTTTGATATAGTTTCTGCTCTTTGGAATTATATTACTGATCTGTTTGACTACAAATGGCTTTGCTCTGACTCCATTTTCTCCCAGCTAAATCATTTTTTGGGCTTGATATCTTATAGAAAATCAGGTATCTCTTTCTTTCTTTTTTTATGAACTCCTCCACGTTTTCTATTATGATAGAAATTATATCATTCATAATAAACACTCAATCAATCTTAATGCAGGTCTGATGAGAATTCACATTGCAATAAAGGATGATACCTTTATCAAAAAAGATCACTATGAACACTCTGTTGGGGATATTGTGATTCATCGACGTCTCCAAATTGAAGGCCTTTACAAAAAAACTGAGGAATTCAATTGAGTTATTTTGGAAGGATCCCATTTTTGGTTGGATCAAGATCAATGTGGATGGCGCATCTAATGGAAATTCAGGTCCAGCTGGCTTTGGATCTATTTTCAGAGTTTTTCTGGGTCACTGCCATGGATGTTTCAATGGAAGCTATGGTATCTCCTATTCACAGAAAGACGAAATGATGGCTATGATTCAGGCTATTGACTATGTTAAAATAAAAGTATGGAATGACATCTGGATTTAATGTGACTCAACCACCATTTTTCAAGCAATTTGGAATGGGGTGGTCCACCTTTCCTAAAATATTACTTCCTGATTGATGAACTGTCTGGAATCACATTGACAGATTAGATTCATTTCCACTCATGCTTACTGTAAAGAGAATATGGTGGCTGATGGTAATGTCAATGATGGAATCAACCAAAGTGTTACATGGAGAGATGACCTGTCGGCATGGCATCTTACTCTCTATGATAGATATTGTAATAAAATCACTTCTTTTATACTTATGTTGATCCTTTTTTGTTTTTTAATAAATTTTGTCTCGGTCTTTGACCATAAAAAATCATTTCAACCAGTTCCCTATAACAACACTTCTCATCATTTAATATTTAATCATGATTTATTACATAAAATTACACCTGATACAACTCATAATATCGAGAGTTTTTGTGTCTTTGGGGATTATGAACATTAAGAAACATCATAAAACATTAAATACACATCTTTATTGAATTATTCTTTAACATGACCACAATATTCCTTCGTACTTAACATAGCATGGGATAAGCTAAAGATATAAAATCATGAGCTATAAAGGCCAATAATGGAATATACATGGAAGAACATGATTAAGATGATACATGTTATTCAATATGCATATCTATGATGAAATAGGTAAACATGAATGTAAATGCATGATATACACATATATTCATATCATGGAAAAGGTGGAAACAACATAAAACAATTCATCATTAACAGAAAGGGATGACATAAACCCTTATCTATAAATGGTGGAAAAAATTCCTATAATGTAATTAGGTAAACCCCTATCCCAACATGATTTTTCACGATACTAAACATTACTAAATGCATTAGAGTGCTCTCAGGGTGCACACTTCATAATCATTTCAATCTCATGCATAAGTGTTCCAAGTATATCATATAACCAGGATTTATTCAACAAAATAAGTTATTACATGACCAATTAATGTGAAATACATACATGTATGTCCAAAATATAAATGTACATGAGAATAATAGTCATTGCCCATTATATAAAAATTGGTATGATATTCACTACATGATGATTTTGGCATGGAAATCGTGGTGCAATTTTGGCATCATAACAACATCAAATATAAATTCATAAAATAGATTGATGAGTTAGAAGGAGGCCTCTCATAATTTATAAATTAAATGTATAGTAAGGGGATCATGGAAGTTATTATCCCAACATATGAAATGGAATTAAATTCAAAATACAAAAGAAGTGTTAGAGAAGAGAGAAACTGATCACGGAATTTCAACATGGTAATGGGTGTAAATGGTAGGATTTAATGAGAGAGAAAAGGGACTATCATCATTAATAAAATAATAAGGGAAGTATGGGTTTGTGAGAAAATATAAAAAAACATTTTTAATTTAATATAAAATGGTGTAACAATAAAATTATACTTGGACATAAATGTGGAAAGAAGAAAGTCTTACAGAATTTAGGTATAGTAATGGGTGCATTTAAAGGATCACAGGGGGGATTAATGGGCATGAAAGGAAGATAACATCATGTAAAAATAAAATGTGAATTAAGGACGTATGGAAGAACATATCTCAAATTAATAAAATAGAAATTAAAAGGAATTACAAAAAAGTGGTTCTTGAAGAAAAATAAGTGAGAGAAATCCCTTACTTGGATGTGTGACTCCAAAGTCTTAGGAGATGATTTATGGGAGATTGGGGGTGCCTTCAGGAGAGTCTATGGAGTAATTTTAAAAGGGTGGTCGATATTATAACAGATTCAGTGAATAGATCAGAGGGCATGGGAGGGATTATGTAGAAAAGGTGGGGTCATTCATTATTATTTGGGTTTTGGACACTAAACACTAAAATTTTAAAAACCACAATCAATACCATGGGGTTTTCCATCATTTCTAGAAAAGGATAGTGGAATAAATTATTTTATAATGATAAGGGAAAATGATAATAAAATATTTGCCTTTATTACGTAGAGGTGAGACACACTTTAATGGAAATGATTTTAAAAACATAAAATATTTTATATGTCTTGGAGGGTCTACTAAGGATTTATAAAATAAATCAAATAAAAATAAAATTACATTATTTTAAATCAAAAACATATTTTTTTCTGAATATGCCTTATGTAGTATTATATTATACCACTATTGGGTCATTTTGATGTCTGAAAACACATTATATATTTATATGGAATTTAATTATTACCTAAAAATTTTGACAATCTTATAAAATCATTAAAAATTCACCATTGTATAAATTTGATGTCGTAATTCAAAAAAAAATCATTTTATCTTTTTAATTTTTTAAATATTTGAATTTTAATTTTTAAAATAAATACAGACATTTATTGAAATTTTGTTTTTGTTAAAGGTTGTTTTCAAACATAAATAAAAATTATTTTTGACATTATAAAAATTATATGATCCATAATATTCAATAAATTTAATTTAATAATAATATTTTATTAATATACTATCTTGTTCAAAAATACATTAATTCGTCAAACTATATTTCTTAATTTAATTTGAATATTAACTAGTAATAATATTTGTTCTTCAGAAAATCATTTACAATGTAAAATTAATAGAATGGAAATATATTCATTATTCCATCCAAAAATAATGTACATACTCATATTTATAGTGGCTTCATATATATCCCTTTATTACAATAGAATACGCCCAACAAGTAAGGTGGGCGATGGTGGGGATTTCATGGGGAAATTTGGTGAACAAAGTTTTGGTCGTGATCTCGATGAGCTTGACATTATCCTATAAACTATTTTTCTCATTCTTAAGTTGTTGGATCTCTTCTTAGGATTTGTTTAACAACCCAAACTTTCTAATAATATTTTTTTTTCTGATTTCTGTGTAATTTTATACTCAACAAAACTATATCCTAAATGTAATGATGTGAGTACTGTTAAAATGATACTGTTGGGTTTCGACTTTTATATGACCGTTGGTCAATATGATATTTGGAAACTAAAATAATAATGTTGAGATTATTTCTTATTAATAAAAGTGATCTTGGTTAATACAGAATGAATATTCGATGGCCTCATCTTCTAGACACATGCCGTCTGAAGCGCATCTGTCAGAGCTTGGGAAAGAGGTAGCATCTCTAGGCTTTGCTCTGGAACAAGCCCAAGACGAACTCCATTATGTGAAGCTGGAACGAAATCAACTATGGGTGAAGTTCAAGCTGATTGAAATCACCACTCAAGAAAAGATGTGAGAGCCACCCTCAGATTCTATCACCATAGCACACCTTACCCTTAAGTCCTATGCAGGTGTTATAAGGGGCTACACAATGAAGCCTTAGTTACATTCTGTAATCCTTTTTTATGAATAAAATTGTTATTTCTTATTATGGTAAAGTTTTGGAATATCAAATGTTCTGATAAATATACAATTTATATTATTTATTAATTTAGAAAAAGGAGTATTTTAAAATATTTTTTATTCTTTAAATAATTAATATTGGGAATTGATTTTAAAAAAATGGCCTTGTATAGTTTTGTTCAGAAATAAATTTTGAGTCTAATAAGAGCCAGATACTTTTTAGTGAATAGTAATGTATGACTAATAACATAATCATGTGAATAGTAATGAATAGTAATAAAGAGAAAATCATTCAAAAAATTGAAACATTACCCATGAATGTCGAAATACGATTTGGACATCTTAAAAGTTAAAAAACGATCATAGTATATGTTTTGTTATTTTTGTATGTCATAAATATTTTATTTAAAATTTTATAATTAATTTAATAATTTTAAATGGAAATTTATTTTCATAAAATTTAATCATAATTTGTTACTTTATTGTTTTATGGTTATACGTTAAATTTATTGGACCTTGATTACTTTCATAATGTGTTACAAAAGGTGTTACAATTTTAAAATCATATATTTGGAATAAATAATGATTTTAATTAAAAGTTAAATTAAAATTTTTTAGAAAATTATTTTAAAAAAATGGAGTTAATTTTTGAATTTAGATCATCGATTTTAGGTTAGGATGAGTTTTTTCTATTTTTCTAAAATAATTGTGTTTTCTATAAATAGTAAAAATACAATTAAAAGTTTTGGATGTTTAATGACATCATTAATGATGTAATAATGATGTAATCATTATGGTAGACCTATGAATAGTAATATATGCTATAAGGTATCCCATGTAACCAATACCATGGACCAATACCATGGGAAAGCCCATGGTTTTTCCATTACCAACGATGAGGTGTCCCTTGGAAATTAATAATTTATTCCTTCACTTTTCCTATAAATATCAAGCCATTACCTCATTCATTTCATTAAAAGATCATCCTCAACTATGCTCTGGTATCTATAACACCCAAGGAGTCCTCCCAAGGCACCCACAAGCCTCCCAAGGTCCTGACATTCAAGTTTTTGAAGTTACTCTTCAAGGTAAGGGAAACTTTCACCATCCTCTTTTAAGTCATGACTTCCTTTATGTTATGTCAAGTAGTTCCATTTTATTATGAGAGTGATTGTTCTTTTATATCTTTACTACTGTCCATTTCATTTCCAAGTGATGAAAACCCATTTTTGCTTTCATCAATTGAAATTATAAAAATTTTAGTGACATCGTTAGGCTGCAAAATTTTCATAAAGAAATCAGGCTTTCTCTTTCCTTTCAGGAATCCTTTTCATGTGGTGTGTCATACAAATTTCCACACCATGATCTTATTTCTTTTTATTATGTCCCTCTAATGCAAAATTATTCATTTATGGATGGGATACCTTTGTCCTATAATTCCCCGACCCCGGTTACCCTGAGTGGGTAAATTATTACATAACATTGGCATGATTACAAAGAATCAAGTCCCAAAGTACCGATCAGTTTAGCAGTCTTGGAAAATTGATTTCACACATGATGTTACATTACATAATAAAATAACAAACAACAGAAACATTGTCTCCTTTTGAACACATTCACATCCCTTAGCCTGCCCCTGCATGTCAATCATAAAATATATCTTCACATCATGGAAAAAATAAAACGTAGAGAGGGGTGAGCTCATTTACTCAGTATGGAAAACAATATAGCAGAAAAATTCATAAATAAGAAAAAAACATTAAGCCAATGTATAAGACTAAAAAATCATTTTATACATAATCATCAGAATAATATAGAAAATATAAAATCAAATAATTCCATTTACATATTGACATGAACATTCTACTGGTCGAATAATCACATAAAAATCAATAGATACATTCATAATGATGGAATGAATAATTCCACATTTCATAACCACATAGTCAAGGCCTTGTTCCAAGACTACAAATAATATTTTGTCAAGGCCTTGTGCCCATACAATAGTTTTTCTAATGAGGCCTACCGATGCATTGAGGAGCTATACTGGGCTCCACCCATCACTTACTATGTCCAATTAATTCCTCATATGAAAAGGATCAAACATAACATAAATATTCATATTAAAACTAGCATATGAAATGTCAATAAATTATCCATAAACCATGAATGGCATAAATATATCAAATACACAATCAAAACATATCACAAAACCATCAATACAATATGGATGATGTGTATCATAATAAATCAACTTCAATAGTGTTTAAAATCTATCAAAGGATGTTGACATAAATGAAAACGGTTTGTAGAAATCTTTGAGAGAAAAACACCATTTTCATGAAAAAAATTTAAAAGTCAAACAATTTAAAAATGAAGTCATTTTAAAACTTTTTGAATCAAAGTTACCCATACCACTTTGAATCTTAGGAAAATAATTGTCATTTTAAAAACATTCATGTCCATATAAATAAATCATTAAAACCCATTTTAAAAACAATGACATTAATGAGAATGGTTTAAGAGAATAAATAATTAAAACATTTAAAATTATTTTTTTGTTAAAGAGTCATTTAAAAATAATCCTTTTGAAAAATATTTTATGAAACATGGACATGGAAAATAAATATGTCCCAATAAAAACATACACATAAACAATCTCAGATAATAATGAGATTGAGAAATTAACCCTTACCTTGCACTTTCCATTGGTCATGGGTACATTTAACCTTGTGTATAATGACCATAGTGTGTTATTAAATTATACCATAACCATGTTAATATTTATGATATCGTAAATGATACAATTATTACTTTATACTATCCATTTAATAGTAATTTTCATTATAAATTAACATTTCGGGTAACAATCGCTTTCTTTATCGTAGGTGTTTTAACTTGTTAATCTTGATTGTATCACTTAGATCATGATTTAAATACTCCCTGAATATAAAACATGATTTATATATCTTATATACATAGAATATAAATATGTATAATAGACAGATATATGAAATGGAAGACACCATTTATAGAGACTGTAGGCCATACGTATGCATAAACGCAGTTTACGTTTTCATATCATATTGAATAGAACTACGTGAATAAGATATATGTAAGTATATATATATATATCTACTATAATTATTATTTCATATATTACATACTTATTGATGATAAATATTTTTATAAAAATTGTTGAATGGTGAACGTGGAAATGAATCTCATCACGTCGTGTAGACGGTAATCTATACGTACGCACGAGTGATAGTATCATTATATTGATGGTGATATCATATGTAATTGTATTTTATATCATACATAAATAATCATTATCATGTTATATTTATTATTTACATTAGTTATAATCATTATTATACCCATCCAAAAAATGAAGAGTTTGAATAACAAAGTACAGAATGACGTGGTGACGGTAAGTCATACGTACGCACATATAGTGACTTTGTTATTTATAGGATGGATAGAATAATGAATATTGTTGTGAAAAATTTTATAATAACATAAAATTATATATTAGATACAAATGTTATTATTTTATAATGGAAACAACAATGAAAGAGGACGTGGAAGAAGAAAATAACATGAAAGTGGTGATAAATATTTACCTCTTCTTGAGGTTCTTACTATTGATTTTATCAAACGGGCTCCTTAGGATGGATTTATAACCAAAATAAGACCTATAGGGTGATGTTAGGAAAGTTGGGAGGCTATATAGGTAGGGGTTGGATGGGCCAAAAGGAATTAGAGGTGTGAAATTAAGAGAAGTGGATGTTCCCTTTTATAAGAGTGGTGAGGGTCACTTTAGGAAAAGTTCAAAATATTATTTTATAATAAAATCATTTTCAGTTTCTAATGGCTCAAAAATAAATTATTTAAAGGATAAGGTGGTTATTGGTCAAAAACATTTCAACCAATAGGTTTTAGATAAGTTTATGTTACCATTTTAACCATAACTTTTAGATTTAACACTTAGTTAAATAGTTGAACTTTTACGCTATTTTCTGGAATTCTTACACAATATGGTTAATAAACATACTCAAAACTTCCAAGAGAACCTAAATTGGTTCATTAATGAAATTTAAAATATTGTTTATTCCCTTTTTCCAAACCAAGGATTTATAGGAATATTATATCAACAACTAAATTAATATTTGTTGTAAAAACTCAATTATGTCAATTTTGACACTATTTAGTATTTGGTTTTTGTGAAAATCATAACAGCATGATTATTTCGAAAAAAATTATTTAATCATCCCTAACATATCATATTAACCTAGAAATTTAGTGGAATCCATCAAAAGTATCAAATTACATTTATTTGGTTAATTATAGTATCCATTATTTTAATCTTTCATTAATATGATAATTATTGCATCACCATTTGTGTCATAAATAAATTAAATTATATAATGTCTAAAAATTATAAATAAAATACCATCATTTAGGAAATTAATTTGGATTTTAAATAAATATTTAGCCTATGTTGGGTTATGTTTTAGTAAAATAATAGAAATCTTTTTCTATTTCATAAATGAACTGAAAAGAAAAGAAATGGTTTTGCTTTCTCACCTCCTTGTTTGGCTGTGAAATTTAATAAAAGAAAAGAAAATATTGTAATTTGTCTCCATATTATTTGGTTATAATTTTTCAAAGAAAAGAAAAGAAAAGATCTGAAAATATGAATAAAATAACCCTAATTAAACAATATAGTTTTACAATACATAATTATTCCAAATAAAGAATATTATAATTTCAAATTGTATCTTTGGTTTTATATCATGTTAATTAAATATAAATTTTATTTTGGAAAATATATATGCAATGATATTTTATTTTTGATTTTATAATCATTTATGTCAGATTTTTATACATATAATTAAATAACATAATTATTAGAGAACGATAATTGGTATTATATTCACTGTTTTTATATCGCAACAATCACATACACATTTTATTTTAATAATAAAATTAATTAATTTTTTGAAAAAAAATTGTCCAGTTACAAGGAACTATATATTAAAAAATTTACATAATCATGAGATAAAATTATTTTAAATTAATTATATTGAACCTTGATACCTTATTTTCATTACAGATACATTTTTTACAACTATTAATTTCAATAATAAAAAAATATTAATATAATAACATACAAAATTTGAAAAAAAAATATGATTTAAATATAAATCAAAATAAATACAATTTTAAATTTTAAATTGATTTTACAAATAAATATGATTTTGTATAATTTAATAATTAATATTACAATAAATAAATTTATAAAATTTATGAATTTATATTAAAATAAATATAATTTTACAATTTAAGTATAAATATAACTTTATAAAAATATAAATTTCTGAATAAATATAATCTTATAATTTAAGAATTATTATTAAAATAAATATATTTTTATCATTTATAAGGAAATATAATTTATGTATATATAATTTTATAAATATAATTTACTGATAGATTTAATTTTTACAATTAATATAATTTATGAATAAATATATTTTTATAGTTTTATCATTTATGAATAAATAATAAATGTAATGTTATAATTTAAGAGTAATGAAAATAAATATAATTTTATATTAATTTAAATTTCAATAACCATAATATTTTTGTAGGTTATTTTGAAATTATAAAAACCATTATTTGTTGGTATTATTAGACATAAAAGGAGCTGTTATTTATATACACATATAAGTGCTATATGATAAATTTTAAAAGCATCCAACCATGCACACCATTTCTGTCCAAATCATCCCAATATTGGGATGATTTGAAATAGCTGGACAGAGGAAAATATTTCTCCCCGTTTCTCCCCATCAACATATCCCTCCTTCGCTATTTCCTCTTCAAACAATGATAATACATTTCAGTCACTTCAAATCCTTTATTTTCCTCTCATATCTCTCCTGTCAAGCAATCTCTTATAGTCGAATTTATCTTAAGTATTACCATATATTAAAAATGTTTTAGTTTTTAAAACTTGAGTTTAACACTTTTATATCTTATTTAAATTAAATAATAATAAATTTCCTAATATAATCCAAGTGGAATTAAAGGATAATATTTTATTCCTATGGTTTTTTTTTGTGAAATTACACTTTTCCAATAGAATTTGGACATGTGTTAGGGTAATTCTGATATCATTTTTACCATTAATTACCATATTTACATTTAACTATGGTGAATAAAAGTAAAACTTTATTGTAAAAAAAATTATTTTCATCTTATTGAATATCATTTTACTTAATTAGGTTAACAGTGCATCAGATTTTTGAAATTCAACTCACAGAAGCCGTAAAATTATGTTTTATGCAAATTTTCAAATCCTCCTAGAAGATGGGATAAAGATGGTAAAAAGATCAATAAAATTTTATATATGACTCCAATGAATTAAAATGATCATATATAGTTATTAGGTATCTATTTTGACCTAAAATAAATTAAAATAATATAACTAATTACTTAAATAAAAACTCAGTTTAAAATAATAACACCCTGTTTTTTACTATTCATCAAAAACTAAATGTTTTTTAAAAATACCAAAACATCAACCTTATATAATTTTGATATTAAAAATTTAAAAATGAAATATATTTTTCGAAATTAAAAACATAGAAGTTGCATTTATGAATTTAAAATTAATTCCTCTTGTCAAAACCATATGCGGGTTTTTAAAAAATTTAAAACTATCAAAACATTGACATGTGTTTATGTCAAATTTAATTTTAAAATAATTTATAATGACCAAAATTTTATTAAATGATAAAAATATAATTTAATTATACTTCCAAACCACACAAATGAATAATTTAACAATATAATTCATTTTGATTAAAAAAGTTGTTTTCAATTAAAATTTAGTAATTTTTACTATCCACACAAAAATGAATGTTATCAGAAATAAACCAAAACATTATCAAAACTAAATTTTTATGTCCCAATTATAATGAAGAAGTATATTTTGTCTAATCAAATTTATAAAATTGTTAAATATTTAATTATAAAAAATGTTCGCCATTAAAAGGTGGCAAAATTACATTTTCGGAAAAATACATCTTTTTTCTGAAAAAAGGAATATTTTCTTATATTATGTCTATGAAAAACATAATATGGATTCTAAAATCAAATAGGGTATATGAAATTCAAAAAATGCAGTTTACACTATTCATAACTGCTTTTTGAACAGCTCGTTTGGTACGTTGTGGTGCTCTCAAACTCGGTGTAGCGTGTTGCGCATGTTATTGAATTAAATTGAAGATATAACGTACTATGAAATATTGGGTTGTTACATTCTCTCATCCTTCATTAAATTTCTTCCTCACAATTTGATATTTTTTTTCCAAAATAAATGGTTAGAAATTGAAAATACCATTTTTGAAAACCGAAATCGGAAATTGGGTTAATAAAATTTAGTCTTAATAAGAGGGAAAGAGAAATGAAAAAGTCACCACCAAATTATGATCTCGATTAGGAGAAAATTGGTGGAAATTAGAAAAACCTAATTGGACAAAAAAATATAAATATTTATAGGGAGTGATTGAGGTTAACAATCATGAAAAAGTATATAATTGAGGTCCTCAAAGCCATTATTCTATGATTATTTAAAATATCATCATTTAAACAAAACATAAGGTATTAGGATAACACATTTTTTCTTTTAAGAACCCTTCCCTAATGTTTACAAATTAATTAATTCATAGATAAGCGGAAGAAAATGAAATATATAAATGACATGTATAGTTCCATCATTTAACTAATTCCGACCACAAACTCATCTTTCACTCCAAAAGATAATAGAATTCTAAAAATATATATTTATAATAATATTATAGGGTTAAAAATGAATTTATATTCATTTGTCAAACTATTTAAAAAAAGTAAATTATAAAAACCTAGAAATCATGTAGGCCAGTGGTAGGTGATGCACCCTTATCTCCCTTCGGTGGTGGGTTCATGTCTCGTGGCCTTGCCGAACAAGTCTAGTTTTCGCCTGACCTCCGTGTTTTCATTTTTATGACAATCCAAAAAAATAAAAATAAATTATTTAACCATAACAATAGTATCAAATGTCTAACTTAATCAATTCCAACCTTTAGACTTATACAAAATAATTCTATCCAAACACACATCCATAAATTTATAAGGAAGGTAAAAACAATTCAGATACATTTTTCCACCTAATAACATATGAATACCTTTGTCATGCATTATTTTAAAACACTATAACACCCTGAATTATCATATTACCATATTTATTACACTCATGCTCCATTATTCGTAATGTAATACTAGATATACCCCTTATATTCAATAATGTTGTAAACTCCAACAATGATGCAATATTCAAATCATTAATCATTTTAAAGGCAGTTAATAATATTCAATATAATTTATCCAAATAAATAATATCTTATTCCAAAATCACTACCTCTGTTTCAAAACCATATTATGGTTTATCTTTCTCTCAACCATATATTTTCCAAAAAAAATTTACATGCTGTTGAGTCACTTTTCAAGGTTCCACACAATCTCAGGTTTTTAATGAAATATTACTGCAGTACATTCCTTATATACATTATAATTCTTATAACATGTACATCAATAACACAATACTAAAATTAATAAATACATTAATAACAACATCATAACTCTAATAATTCTTCTTCATCTTCGGTAGAATCAAAACATGATTATTATCCAATTTCATCATTTAGGGTATACTCTGATGATTTGGAAATTGATTTGTATAGTGATCCAACTTATTCTAGAAGAAGAATTATACATTTGAAGCTTTTTTCTTACCGTTGAAAGCACATACTTGGTGTCCATTTTCTCCACACTTATAACAAACTCCTCTTCCCTTCAAGAATTTACCAAATTCATTCTTTCCACAATTATCACATAAGGGAAAATCATTCTTTCCCTTATTCCCTTTATCCATTTTTTATTCTCCCATCCTTTTCTTCTCTGGATTACCTTCAAATACATAGGACTCAAAGAATTCATTACTTATTTTATTAACACGTGACACTATTTCTTCACATGATGATAATACATGGGAGACTATTTCCTTTCTAATTGTGGGCTTAATACCACAAATGAAATGATCCATCTAACTCATTGGATCACGCATTGTCACACCCCGACTCAGTGTCTTGTGGATACTGTTAATTTTTTAATTATTATTTATTTATTTATAGTTGTGTTTTTTGTTTTTTATAGTTATAATTTTTTTTAAATTAATGTCAAAATGAAATATGATAAAATAAATATAAAACAAGCTAATATTATTAATAATAATATTATGGTTCGTAATAATAGTATTATTAAGTGATTATGAACAATATTATTATTATTATTATTATATCTTATTAAAATTATTATTATGTTTATTATTATTTTTTAATATTTTATTTTATTTATCTTCTTTTATTTTTATTTTCTTATTTTATATTTTATCTATTTATTTCATTTTTTCCCTCAAACCCTAAGTCTACCTCCCCCTCACCATTACCCCCTTATGCGGATAACCCCATAAACCTTCCTCCCACTCATGCAAATCCCCCCCACCTTCCTTCTGCTTGCACTCCCTCCCCCAATAGCAATGACACTACGACATGCCCTCCAGCGCGATGACCCTTCGGCCAGCTCCCACTCCCTCAGATGTACCTCCCTCATCATGATGAAATATTCACACCTCCCCCCTTTTTATGCATTGCAGCACTCAGAACAGCACCGCCCTTCATTTTTGGATGAGATGTCCTGCTCGGTGCACCTATGGTGGCCCTCTCCCTTGCTTGGTTGGCCATCTACACCATTGCTTCATGCATGTTTTTCTCTGAATGTTTGTTCTTCCAATTGGTAGATTTTTTGGTTTGGGTTTTACATATTGTTTGTTCCATTTTTTTGGCATAATTGATGCGATACTTTGTTTTTAGGGTTTTCATTAGACCCCTTGCGGTATGATTGTCGTGAAACGGGGGGTTTGTGCCAATTTTTCAGATTTGTCTATTCCAAGGTTAGTGGTTCCACATTCAAATATTATTTAAGGAATTAGTTTTCTTGTTTTATTATTTTATCATGTTCATCTATTTAATTTTTTTCACAAATTGGGTTTTCCTTGAAGTTATCATGTTTTGATTTTGTTTAGTTTTTTATATGGAATAGTGTGTGTTCGTGATGAAAACCCATAATTAGTCTTTTATTAGTGTTTTTTTATGTCGCACAAGGGCTATAAATTATTTTTTATCATGTTATTGGTGTGTCATTGGCCTTAAAAGATATTTTTGATTGGTTGTTTGTGTTCAATGTCTTGTGATACCACATGGAGTTGTTTCATAAAATTTATATGTGGTTTATTAAATCTTATAAAATGTGTGAAACAAGACTGGATATTGTTTTGGTGTGAACATATTTTCAAAAGTGGGTTTGGGTATGTAAATGGGACTATTTTTGTGTGTGTGACTTGTTGTTAAAATCATTGGATGTGTTCAATCAATTTTTTAAGTAGTGTGCCATTTGTTTTTGTGTGTACATGATAAGCGTATGTGTGGAAAAAGGATCTTTAATTGGAAATGTACCACTTTGAGCATGTTTTACTTGTTATTCTTAGGTCAATATATTTTGTAAATTCTTTCAAAATATGTAAATCATATTTTGATGTCACTTTGGTTTACTTTTGGTTTTAATGTAGCTTCACACACTTGAAGTTGAGTATGTTATTAGTGCAGACCCTGGGTATGTTATTTTGAAACATTTTTTATATTTTTTAATTGTTTAATTGTTTTATTAAATTATATGTGTAGTGCGTTGGACCTCTCTATGATGGTTTCAAGTTGCATGTGTCAAAAATTCCTACATATGCATGCATAAAGTAAGACATATACATATAAATTCCCTCTTTGTACATATTCCCTCATGGTGCGGGGAATATGTGCAATGCAGCTAGGGGTATATATATATGTGTGTGTGTATAAATTCATGTGCATGTAAGTGGGCATGGTTAGTTCGAGTGGTCATCGACAAATATGGACAAGTTTGAGGTAGGTCCCCTAAGCACTAATCTTTAATTAGAATTTCTATTTTGATTGATTTTTCCTTAAATTTATTTCCATGTTTTTTATGAGAAATACATATGAACTATATATATATGGTTTTGGTTCTTAAAAAGGTGGTTTCATAGGAGTTGAACATGAAATGAGTATTTCCAAAAGATGTGTGGCCTTTCATTCAACATTGTTATGAAAGTGTAACGACATGCATTATTTTTAAAAATGGGTTCCAAGGTGATTTTCAAAATGGGATTTTGGTGTGAAGATGATATTAAAGGATGGTTTGATCTCTTTAAAAGTGTTACATCATTTTAACGGTTGTTTAATGATTGTATTAAATATATAACACCTTTATGTGTTCTAAAATGAAGAATACCCTTAATGTGATGTGGCCCGTTTGGCACATTGAGATTGGTTTGCGAAAATGGAAAACCCCTCTTGAGATATTCCCTTTAGTTTGAAAAATGTGATGCAAGTGTAAATGTTTGGTTTGTGATATGTGCCTGGTGTAAAGACTTGTACGCGGTTGTGTGATGTAAAGAGGGGGAATTCACTTAAGGAAGGAGATCAATGGTGATAGTTTCAATGAGAGTTAGATAATGAAAGTGTTATGTACATATATGTGTTCTTGATAATGAAAACTCACCACCAATTGAAATAGAGCACAATGGGGAAACTTGTGTTTCTAGGTGGGTAACCAATATGAGTACACTAGATGATGCAGAGTGGTTCATCTCGGTTCGTCTAGCAAGATTAACATAATTACTCTAACTTAATATATGAATTACTGAGGTTCATTGTCTTTTAAACAACGTTTTCTGAGGGTTATGGTCTGCTGAGCCACATTTTTATGAAGTTCATGGTTCTTAATCCACGTTTCACTGTGGTACGTGGTATTTAGGTTCCCACATGTTCTAGAATCCTGTAGGAATTACCCATGGTGCTTATTTGGGACATGCTTCTTGTGATGTTTCTTTTCGCTGCCAAGTTGTTTGGTTTATTCGAATTTATTTAACTTCTTGTTTTTTATGATTATTCAACATTGTTATGGTCAAAAATCATTCCAAACTGGTTTATTTCGATGCTCGAAAACAGTTGCTTGCCCGGGCGGATCAGGAACACCCTTCGGGCCATGTCGCGGACCGGTTCGGGAGCCGGGTCGGATGATGAACGGGCTTGGTTCGTGACAAAATGGTATCAGAGGAGGGCCTTGTTATTTGGGGTGCCATGTAGCTTGGTGATTAGATGTGTTGAGACTCCAGAGGAAGGTGCGGGAAGTGCGTCATTAATCCTTGACCATCCCAAAACTCGATTCGCTAGGGGTAGTATAGTATTTCAATTTTCTTTTGTTTGGTCTGCGTGGATGAGGGATGACAAGGGAAGTGATCTGGTGTTACATGACGAGCCTGCATGGATTAGCGACCCATGTATAACCCGAGTTCACGGTCCATGATACTTCCTATGGGTTTCCCACTCGAAGCATTGTCTACTAAGCCATGTTACTAGGATTGCATAGCCACTTGTTCCTTTTTTTGGAAATTTTGATGTGAGTTCTGTTTGAACTTCATTTTGGTTGGTGTGAGTAGATCCCAAAAATGAAAATGGATTTTTGTGAAGGTGAATTCAAAAGAGAATATGGTTATTGGAGTGGAAAATTGTTTTTGAAATGGAAATCGTTTTGGAATTTGGAAATGTGATTCTTTAATGATATGTGACTTTCACAAAATTGGTTGGGAATTTGTGGATTGTGTTTAATGGCCTATTTTGTAAATGAGAAGTGCCTTTAATTATCCCATGGTATTCCTAAGAGTGATCAAATACATTGTGGTGCGAATGTGGCAAGTGGAGAAATTGGTGAAGTGAGTGGATGGGTTCTTGAGCTAGCATAGGGATATGTATGTGTGAGAATTCATGGGATACCAATTGCGGATATTTGAGTTGTTTTGTTTGCTGAAAAATGGTTCTCAAAAAGGGATGTTCAAATGTTTAGAAAAGTGAGTGAGAAATTGTTTAGTGTTCTCTTTCAGGTTTGGTATCATTTTTCGTGGGTTCTTGGTTTTGGCATTATGAATTCTGGTTGTAATAGTGATTTGAGTTTGAGCTTTTGTTGGTGATTGAGGTGTGGAATTTTGACTTATATTGAGTTTTGATTCGGATTTGTGACTCTTTTTTTGAGTATGATGTCCAGAAAAGTCCCAAAAGTTTCTAGTGAGCCACTTCTAGTTATTGGTACTAACCAGACTCCTAACAGAGTGGTGGAATTGAATTATTTTTTGTTATTTTCCAGCTTCCATGGTGATCATGATCTATAAATGCTAAAAGACAGTCTTGTTAAAATCATTGGTGTTTTGAAGTTATTGGAAACTACCAAAGCTATGAGAGTCCGTGTGGGTTCGGGTCCATTTGAAGGCGAAACTTTGTATTGGTGGAGGATATAATCCTAGCATCGTTGCATGATGGTATGTCTTGGAAGGTGTTTAAGACCACTCTTATCCGATCGTTTATACCCGATGAAGTGAAGGAGAGGAAAGTGGCAGAACTAGTGAGTCGCGAGTAAGGACAACGAGCAGTGAAGGCCTACGTCGAGCATTCCAAGTGGTTGATTCCATTTTCTCTGGAGGTATTGTCGGGGAATTAGTTAAAGTTTCACTTGTGTGGGGTCTTCATCTAGGGTTCCCGGACCGTTTCTTTTTGGTGTTAGGGATGGTTCCCCATCTGGTAACAAGAGCAAATAGGAGGAAGCAGTCTTAGACAAGTCTTCTTGTCAATTATATCTTCTATTAGTTGGGCCACCCACTTGTTTGCTACTAGTGTCCTCGGTTTGGGTACTTTAGGACTCCTTATCATCATCCTCCGAAGGATTATCTTTAGTGTGGCCATTTGGGACAATTAGAGAGGTTCCGCAAGCCCCATCATCAACAGGAGTCTCGACTGAAGGATGTCATATCCTGACTACGAGGCAGTATATGCTTCAAGACATCAGAGCTCTAGCCATAGGTCTCAGTGTTAAGCTCTTCCCGCAGTCAGGAATCATTGGGTGTGGGGCACCATAGTCTAATTTTTGTCTCCATTTCTGAAATGGGGACATTCTGAATTTCCCTGTCGTAGCTCTCACATAAATAATGGTTTTGTTTTGTTGTAAGAGGCGTAAAGGTCACTTTTTCTCATTGTTTTATTTGTTCATTGAATACCCCACTTTGGTTATAAGAAGCTGTCGTGATCTCATCTTTTTAGTAATTCTAGTACATACGCCTCTTCAAGTGTGGACCCTTTTGTTTTTGTGCATGCTCGTTTTGGGGATTCTCAACTCTTGCAAAAATTGTGAGTCATGGTTAAGTTTGTTATTTGGTAGAATTATTTTGTGGGTTTTCTCATGTGTCAGTGGTTTCTGGTTTGGGTTGGATGTTCTCTTGTTGGTCTATGCTGGTAGGATTATGCTGGACGATTATTAAATGGTGGGGAGACCCACCATGAATCCTGTCCTGCCTTCTTCAAGAGTTTGTTTGTGTGGGAGTTTTGGTCTTGTTGGCAGTTTCACTTTTGGTTCTAGTTAGCAGTTATAAAGTTATAATGTGCTGAGATTCTTAATATTGGTCTTGATTGTTGGGTTCATGTAGTGGGGAGAACCCTTCTCTTTTTCTGATGACCCTTCTCCTTGTAGTATCCGTTAGAGTTGGTCAGGTGTGACTGATGGAGTGAAAAGTCACACCATGTTTGTGATTTGGTTGGCTTCGTTCAGTTCTAAAATAGAGTTTGATTCCTCATTTGCTGAGTGACATTCTTTGGCATAATATTTTTGTGGTGGGTAGAATTGTCACACCCCTACTCAGCATCTTGTGGCTGTGATTATTAGTTTTAATTATTATTTATTTATTTATAGTTTTGTTTTTGGTTATTTAATGTTTTAAAAAATTATTATTAAATAAAAGTCAAAATTAAATATGATAAAATAAATGGAAAACAATATAATATTAGTAATTATATTATTGTTGTTAGTAATAATAATATTATTATGTTATTATGAACAATATTATTAGTATTATTGGAGATTATTTAAATTTCTATTATGTTCATTATTCTTTGTTAATGTTTTATTTATTTTAAATTCCTTTAATTTTATTTTCTTACTTTATATTTTATTTATTTATTTAATTTTTTCCCTCAAAACCTAATTATACATCCCCCTCACCCTTACCCCCTTACACAACCAACTCCCCCACACCTTCCTCCTGCTCGCACTACCTCCCCCCACCAGCGATGGCCCTACGATGTGTCATCTAGCGTGGCGGCCCTTCGCCCGGCTCCATCTCCCTCGGACATACCTCACCCATAGCAAATACATCTTCGTGTCACCCCCCTCCCACATTTTCTGCATCGCACCACTCAGAACTATGCTTCCCTTCCTTTCTGGTCTAGATTTCATGCTCATCACACCTCTGTGGCCCGCTCCCTTTCTCGGTTGGCCATCTATAGCATTGTCGGAGGTTTGTTTTGATCCAAATTATTTTACTTACAATTGGTAGATTTTTGTTTTGGGAATCACATTTTTTTGGTCAATTTTTTTGTCATAATTGATGCGATAATTTCTTTTTAGGGTTCACATTAGACCCCTTGCGGTGCGATTGTCATGCGACGTGGGTTTCACGCCAATTTTATGAAGTTTTCTAAACCAAGGTTGGTGGTTCCACATTCAAATATTATTTAACGAATTACTTTTATTGTTTAATTATTTTATCATGTTCTTCAATTTATTTTTTTTTCACAAATTTGGGTTTCCTTGAATTTATCATGTGTTGGTTTTGATTAGTTTCTTGTTCATATAGAATGGAGTGTGTTCATGATGACAACCAATGATTAGTCTTTTATTGGTGTTTTTATGTCGCAAAAGGGATGTGAATTCTGTTTAATCAAGTTATTGGTGTGTGTTTGGCCTTAAAAGTTGTTTTTCATTTTTTCTTTTTGTTCAAAGTCTTGTGATACCACTTGGAGTTGTTTCATAATATTTTTAAGTGGTTTATTAAATATTATAAAGAGTGTGAAACATTTTTTGATGTTGTTTTGGGGTACATATATTTTCAAAAGTGGGTTTGAGTATGAAAATGTTGGTATTTGTGTGTGTCTGCCTTGTTGTGAAAATTTTTGGACGTGTTCAATCAATTGTTTAAGTAGTTAACCATGCATTTTTGTGGGTATATGAAGTGTTTAGGTGTGGAAAAAGGATCTTTGATGGTAAATGTACCACCTTGAGCATGTTTTACTTATTATGCATGTTTCAATATGTTTCGTAAATTCTTTCAAAATAAGGAAATCATGTTTTGATGTCACTTTGTTGTACTTTTGGTTTTAATGTAGCTTCTCCAACTTCAAGTTGATTATTTTATTGGTGCAGACCGTGGGTGTGTTTTTTTCAAACGTCATATAGATTGTTCAATTGTTTAACTGTTTTATTAAATTATATGTGAAGTGTGTTGGACCTCGTTATGATGTATTTAAGTTGCGGGTGTCAAGAACACCTACATGTGCATCCCTAAGGAATGACATATACATATAAATTCCCTCTTTGTACATATTACCTCATGGAACAAGGAATATATGCAATGAAGCAAGTGGTATTTATATATATGTGTATAAATTCATGTGGATGAATGTGTTCAAGGTCGGTTCGAGTGGTCGTCGACATATAGAGACAAATTTGAGGTAGGTCCCCTATTCCCTAATCATTAATCAGAATTTACATTTTTTCTTGGTGTTTATTTAAAAGTATTTCATTGTTTTTTATGTGAAATTCATATGCATGATATATATATGGTTGTGGTTCATAAAAAGTGGTTTCATCAGGGTTGAACATGAAATGGGTATTTCTAAAACATGTGTGGCCTTTCATTTGATTTTGTTTTGAAAGTGTAATGACATGCATTATTTTTAAAAAGGGTTTCCAAGGAGATTTTCAAAATGGTATTTTGGTGTGAACACAATATTAAAGGATGGTTTGATCTTCTTCAAAGTATTACTTCATTTTAAGTGTGGTTTTAAGCTTGTTTTAAATATATGGTACATTTATGTGTTCTAAAATGATGAATACTCTTTCTAAATTTATGAGGCCCATTTTTTTACTTTGAGATTGGTTTGAGAAAATGGAAAACCCCTCTTGAGACACTCCCCTAAATTTGAAAAATGTGATCCAAGTGTTAATGTGTGGTTTGTGAAATGTGCCTAGTGTAAAGGATTGTGCATGATTGTGTGATGTAAAGGGGGGGAATGCACATAAGGTGGGAGATCCGTGGTGGAAGGCTGAAGGAGTTTTATATAACGAATATGTTATGTACATATATGTGTGCTTGAAAAATAAATCTCACCACCAATTGAAATAGAGAACGATGGGGAAACCTATGTATCTAGGTGGGTGACTAGGACTAGTATGCTAGATGACACGACAGGGGTTCATCCCGGTTTGTCTAGCAGGATTGATGTAACAACACTAACTAAACATATAAATTACTGGGTTTTGTGGTCTTCTAAGCCATGTTTTCTGAAATTTGTGGTCTTCGAAGCCACATTTTTTACGAATCACGGTTTATATTCCTTGTTTCACTGAGGTACGAGGTGTCTAGGTTCCCACTAGTTCTAGATACCTATAGGGATTACCCAGGGTGCTCATTTGTGACATGATTCATTTGATGTAACATTCTTTTCAGTTGTTTTATACTTGATGTCTTGTTTGTGAAAACAAGATTTTAATCCAAATTGTGTACTTTTTATTTTGAAATGTTAATGCATTCTTGGAACCTATTTTGAAAATGTAGGGGGAGTGAAATGCTTCACCTGAAAAATGAAACTAGTTACATGAATTTGAAATGTAGGGGAAAAATTATTTTATTATATCTTATTTTTAATCTGACATAATTGTATTTGTTACTAGAGGTGGGGGCATAGAACGTTGTTATATTTCAGAATTCCTACTAAGCATCTCAGTGCTCATGCCTACTTTAATTTTCATTGCATGATTCATCCATGAATTGATTTTCGGTGTGAGTGTTGTTTACATTCTTCGGTGACCCATGAAGTCAAATGAGGCATGTCACGTCGCATATTTAATTCCTTTTCCCCCTACCATGTTGTTTGCTGTATTTCCCTTTTTTATCTTCTTGTTTAGTTTATGTTTATTCACTATTTTTAATGGAAAAAATCATTCCCAACTGGATTATTTTAATTCCCAACACTAGTTTCCAACCCATGGGGATGGAGAACGCCCTTCGGGCCATGTTGTGGACTGGGTCAGGTGTCCAGTCGAAAGACGACCCAACTAGGTTCATGACATGCATATTGCTGAAGTTCTTATTCCATAGACTGGGATCCATTTCTAAACAATGTTATACACTAGGTTAGTTTATGAATCATAATTTATAATTACATACATGTAAAATACCTATTGTAAATTGAAAATATTATGTATATAATCTATAATCATAAAAAAATTTCCATAAAGAAGTATTTACTCTTAAATCCTTCATAATGGCTTATAATGAAAATGTGAATTATCCTAAGCATGTCCCCTGGGAGTGTCATAACCAAGAGCGAAGCAAGGCTCATTGCCATGTTCAAGGATACCGCAGGTCAAGCCCGAAAAGCCTTGTCAGACATTTCACTCCTTAGTACATCTCTGCCAGAGCCGCCTCTACCTGCTTGTATCCAGACATGGATGTATTGCTTGGAAAATTCAAAAAATTCTATATTTCCAAAATTCTAGTATGTTCATTTATACTAATCCTCAAAGAATAATTTAGGGTAATGTTCTCTAATCATAGTTTTTAAAAATCTATTTTCCAAGGTTATTTATGAAGATTCTCTGATACCAACTGAAACTTCCCACCCTAGTTACCCAGACTCGGTGTATTATTAAATAACATCGGTAGGATTACAAGAAATCAAGTTATGAAAGACTGATAAGTTTAGATGTTTTGGAAATTAGATTACATACATGATCGTTACATTACATTATATAACATGAATGGTATAAAAATTACACATCCATAGTCACACATATCACAAAACCTTTAATACAATATGGATGATTTGTATCATAATAAATCAACTTCAAACTTGTTTAAAATCCATCAAAGGATGTTGACGTAGAATAAAATGATTTATAAAACTCTTTGAGAGAAATATAACTTTTTCATGAAAACATTTAAAAGTCACATAATTTATAAAGGAATAGATTTAAAGACATTTTTAATCAAAGTGACCCATACCACTTTGAATCTTTTGAAAGGAATTAACATTTTAAATACATTCATTTCCATAAAAATAAATCCATAAATCTCATTTTAAAAACATGGACATTAATGAGAAAATATTAGAAGAATAAATAATTTAAAAATTAAAATAATGTTTTAGTAAAGAGTCCAATAAAAATAATCCTTTAGAAAAATATTTTATGAGTCATGGACATGGATAATAAATATTTCCCAGTAAAAAATTACATATAAACAATCTCGGATATTAATGAGATTGTGGAATTAACCCTTACATTACACATTCCTTTGGTCGAGGGTACGTTATACCTCTAGTATAATGGCCATAGTATGTTATTAAATTATACCAAGACCATATTAATATTAATTTTATAATACATGATTCATTTATGACTTTATACTACCTATTTAATAATAATTTACATGTTAAATTAACATTTTAGTTAATAATCGATTTCGTTATCGTACGCGTTTTAACTTGTTTTTCTCGATAATATCACAATGATCATGATTTAAATACATCCAAAATATAAAACATGATTTATATATCATATATATTTAGAATATAAATATTTATAATTGACATATATATGAAATGGAAAACACCGTTTATGTAGATGGTTGGTTTTACATATGCATAAACGTTGATTCTCTTTTCGTATTGTATTGAACGGAACTAAGTGAATATGATATATGTAAGTATATATTGTTGGATTGAATATGTAAATGTAAATGTATATTATATGGAACCATAAGGACCCTACCTTAAACCTTACTTAATATTGAATTAAATGAATAATTCACATTGAGGATATTTTCATGGTTTAGAGTTTTAGAGAATTAGGACATAACTATTACATATCAAAAGATTAAAAAGTAGACACTTCTACAAAGTTTACATAAAATAAAAACTCTTAAAAAGAAACATGTATAGTTCCATGTTTTAGATAGCATGAATTTCCCTTGATCCCATCTTTGACCCTATTCCACATTAAGTCCGGTGAAAAACATTTCAAAAAACTTGGGGTGAGCATAAAAAGCTCAGTAAGGGATACACAAAGAATGAGAACTGTTAGTTTTTCAAAACAATAAGTTAATCATGTATACTTTATAAAAGTAATACTTTTCACCTTTATGAATTAGTAAAAACACTTCACTGAATAATGGATCATTACTTACCCTTATGTAACCAAAAGATTACCATAAAACCCATATAAAGAACACATAACATATAAAGGTAACTTGGGACATAAACATACTTAAATGGAATAACCATACGTCGAATTCCACACATATCACTTAATGGAATAGCCATACGGCCGACTTCCATACCCAATGAATTGGAGGTTATAACGTAACCACCCGTCCTGGTATTCACGGCACCACCCATCATATGGTTTATCACGTAACCACCCGTCAAATGTCCAAGTACCATTATAAAATCATAACAATTATAATGGAAATAAAAAATTTCCACATTTCAATCACAATATATCAGTTAAATATATTGACATAAAAAATTCATTATGAAAACCCTTTTTCAATACCAAAATACATAAAAGAGTATATGGTATTTATTTCATTTTAAAAACATTATGGATTGTTGAGGAATCCAATGACCAAATAATACTCATGGCGGCGGAAATGGTCGTTGTCACCGCGTACGTTAAAAGAAACATTCATTTTTTTCAATTAGTAAAACGCTTCATATAAAAAGATTCATTTTGAATAAAATTAAAAGTCAAAGGGGTTTATACACTGTTTAAAAGAAAGTTGTGTATAAAACAATATATGCCTCAATGAAAGGAGATTGAGACGAAGTCCCTTACCTCATGTCCGGCATGACAGGATTGCTATTTAATCTCATGAATAATAATCAAAAGTTAATTTCTACTTGCTTAATAACTTTTTTCAATCTTGTTATTCCTTTTATATCACTTATTTTTATGTTATAAACATTATGTAATCATTTAAGTTAAAAAATGTTTGTTTTGTCGATATTTGGTTCTTAAGTCGAAAGTTGACTTCTTACAATTACATGTTATTAATGTGGTCAAAGGTTCATTATATCCAGAATGATATTCATGATTTGGATATCATATATATCATATATATCCAGCATATACATGTATTTACAATAGTATATAACATTTATTGGTAAGAAATGAAATGCACCGTTCATGGAGACGGTAAGCCGTATGAACGCATGAACGCTACTTTCATTTATATTTCATATTTAATGGAGTGAAATCATAATTATATAAAGTTATATTATAATTCCAGCATAATATCATATATAATATCATTAAATCCATCCTTAATACTTCCCACATATGGCATTAACGCATCAAATCACTTTGAGGGGGCGACAGTCCGCACTTCCTAAAATGAAATTATCGTGTTTACCCATAGTGGAAACCATAAAGGTATGACACAAATGAAAAATACAGAAGCATAACTAAAACATAAACATAATATATATCATATAAATATAGAGTGACATCTTAATGGCCACAATTAAAGGTGTTAAAAAAAGAGTGAACAAACATCGTTTTGTGAGGCATAAACTTGCCAACCACAGAAACAGTATGTTCTTTAACCATTATTCGGAGGTGGTTGTAAGTGTATATTGAATACTTCTCATAACAAAATCCTAGTATATTGAAGATACTGGTGTTGTTACAAAATAAAGGAATAAAAAGAGTTCATACGGTTGGAGAAGCAAAATAAAACAAAAGAACACAAGTGAAGACATTACCTTAAAATTGGGTAACTCTTCTTGGTTTGAACCAAAAGGGTTCCTTGAAGAGCTTTCTGCTCATGGTAAGGCTTAAAGGATGAGGAGAGGGATGTGGAGAGATAAAATGATCAGAGCTTGGTAGAATCCAAGGCTTGAGAGGTGTGGGTAAGGAGGTAGATGTGGGGGCCTTTTATAAGAGGAGAGGAGGGGCACTCTTGGAAAGTTAAGAAAATATACTTTATTATAAAATTATTTTCGGATAAAAAAAGTCCCAAAGTTATAAATTTATAGAATAAGGTGTTAAGGGTTATAAATCCACCCATACAATAGGTTTTTCGCAAGTGTAGGTCCTAGATATTACATTATCGTTTCATTTTATTTAAATCGTTAAATAATGAGGTAATCACTGCATCATCATGGTGTCATAAATAATTTAATTTATTTAATGTCTAAAAATTATATAAAAAATATCCTGATGTAGGAAATATTTATATATTTCTAAGGGATATTTATAGCCAAAAATATGACTTGTATAACCCCATGTAAAAATTGTTTTAGTAAAACAATACATGTTTGTGACAATTTAATTTTAACTTTAAATAAAAAGTTATTTTTGTCATTTTACTACTGAAGTGGCTCTAGGGGGTCCCCAAGTTAACCCATGGATTTTATTGGTCGGCCATGACACATCCAATAAGGGTAGGACATGTGTCAAGGTAATTTCATATTATTATAACATTATTTTTGACATAAATGACACTAATTACCTCTAATCGTGATTAATAAACTTAAAAGTTATTATTCAAAAAAATTTATTTTAATCCCATTGTACCACATATAACATCATAATGACAACCATGTATGTCGAAATTTTGAAAATAAAATCATATAAGTGGTAATGTTTCATTTAAACGAAAAATCTGTTTTTTTAAATGCCACTTTGTGGTTTCACTATTCATAAAAAATTGATGTTTTTTAGAAAAATACCAAAAATTCACCCTAAGCTATATTTGATTTTCAGAATTAAAAAATTATGTCTATTTTACAAGATTCAAAACATAAAAGTTGAATTAATTAATTTAATAATTAATTCCCACTGTCAAAACAAATAGCACGTTTTTAAGAAACAATATCTATTAAAAGACTGACACTAGTTTAAGTCCAATTTCTAAGTGAAATTAATTCCAAATTCCAATATTGTATTAAATGGTAAAAATATATTCTAATTTCACTTTAAAACCAATTCAAAAGATAATATAATCATATAAATAAATTAGATTAAAAAGAGGTTTTGAATTAAAATACAACATTTTTCAGCATTCATTAAAAAAATCAACTTTATCGAAAAATACCAAAAATTTACACAAAGTATATTTTGATGTCCCGATTCTAAATAAGAATTTTATTTGTTCCAAAAGAATGTATAAGAGTGACCAAAACTATATTTAATGTGGGTTCTCCATCAAAAGGCGATAGTTCGACCTTTTAGTTAATATTAGAGTATCTATGCCTAAAATTGAATTCTTTTATTATTTTAAGCCTTTATATTTTATTGGATAAATGTAAAAACATTTAAAAACATATATAATAATATTTTAGTTATTTAAAATCATTCTCGCCAATACAACGGCTACGTGTTAACTATCATTTAAAAAATATTATTATATTACTAGTGTGCAACGTAAGATTTCAAAGAAACTCATTGTTGTGTATCGGGTACGCTATCGAACATAGAAACCCCTTTAAAGTAAAATTAATATTTAATTCGAAAATATTAATAAATATGAAAATTCATTATTCTTTATTTAGCTGGGATGTTTCATCCTTCCCCCCTTTTGGGAATTGCGTCCTTGCAATTTTATTCACTTATCAAAATAAGTGGGGGTATTTATCCCTCATAGCATTTTCAGATTCCCATGTTGCCTTTTCAACCATATGGTTTTTCCACAAAACCATTACCTGGTGAATTACCTTATTCCGAAACACTTGCTCTCTATGGTCTAGAATCTGGACTGGTTGTTCTTCATAAGAGATATTCTCTTCCAACTGAACTACCTCTGGGCTCAAAACATGAGATGGATCTGGCATATACTTTATCAACACCGAAACATGAAAAACATTGTGTACCTAAGATAAACTCGGAGGTAAAGCCACTCGGAAAGCAACTGATCCAACCTTCTCTACAATTTCATATGGTCTAATGAACCTTGGACTCAGCTTTCCTTACTTACCAAATCAAATCACACTTTTCCATGGAGAAACTTTGAGAAAAACATGATCACCTACCTCAAAATATAGATCCTGCCTCCGGTTGTCTGCATAACTTTTCTGTCCACTTTGAGCTGTTCTCATGTGTTTCTGAATCAACTGAACATTTTCCGCCATCTCTTCTACCAATTCTTGTCCCATTAGCTTCAATTCACCTACTTCATCCCAAAAATCCGGAGTTTGACACTGCTTCCCATATAATGCTTCAAACGGAGCCATCTGTATAGTGGAATGAAAACTGTTATTATATGAAAATTCAACCAAAGAAATATGTTGGTCCCAACTTCCCTGATAATCCATAGAACAAGCACGTATCATATCCTCCAATGTTTGAATTGTTCGTTCTGACTTACCATCTGATTGAGGATGAAAAGCTCTACTAAAATTTAATTCATTACCGAACGACTTCTGAAGGCCTTTCCAAAAGTTAGAAGTATACTTGGGATCACGATCAGATACAATTGATATGGTAACTACATGCAACCTAACTATCTCTTTAAGATAAAATCGAGAAAGTTGATCTAGAGAGAAAGTATCTAGAATAGGAAGGAAATGAGCAGATTTTGTCAAGCGATCAATAATAACCCAGATTGCATTATTACCTCGAGATGTCTTCAGTAATCCCATAACAAAGTCCATGGATATATTTTCCCTTTTCCACTCTGGCACTGGTAAAGGATGAAGCATCCCTTGCGGTAACTGCCACTCTGCTTTAACCTGCTGACAAGTCAAACACTTCAAATTAAAATCAGCAATATCTCTTTTCATTCCATCCCACCAGTAAAACTCCCGCAGATCTCTGTACATCTTATTACTACGAGGATGAAATGAAAACAGAGAACTATAAGCTTCACATAAAAACTCTCTCTTCAACTTTGAATCACAAGGCACACACAATCTCTTCCCAAATCTTAAAACACAATCATTATCAATGTAGAATTCAGGAAACTTACCCTTCTGAACCAACTCAACCTTTTTCTGCAACACACTGTCTTGCTTCTGTGCTTGCTTGATACTGTCTAATAGAGAAGATTTCACTGATACTTGAAACAAAACAGAAGGACATCCTGCACCAACAACTTTTATTCCAGAGTTCATCAAATCCCTAACCAAAGGATCATGTTCCAAACGCAACATTGTTAATGAAGCATTACTTTTTCAACTCAAAGCATCAGCCACTTTATTTGCTTTTACCGGATGGTAATGAATTGTACAATCATAATCCTTGATTAATTCTAGCTATCTCCTCTATCTCATGTTAAATTATTTAGGAGTGAATATATACTTTAATCTTTTGTGATCAGTATATATTTCACACTTTACTCCATACAAATGATGCCTCCAAATTTTTAGAGAAAAAACAACAACAGCTAATTCCAAGTCATGTGTAGGGTAATTTACCTCATGAGTTTTCAATTGACGTGACGCATATGAAATTAACTGATCATTCTGTATAAGGACACAACCAAGTCCATTCAATGAAGCATCATTGTAGATAACAAACTCACCATTCCTGGAAGGAAGTGCCAAAACTGGAAAATTCACCAATCACCTTTTCAACACCTGAAAACAATCATCACATTCTTTTGTCCAGATAAACTTAACACCCTTCCGAGTTAGCTTAGTCATTGGACTAGATAATCATGAAAAAATTTCAACAAACCTTCGGTAGTAACCTGTCAAACCAATAAAACTACGGATCTTCGTTACATTTGTGGGTCTTGGTCGTTCTTCAACAACTTTTGTTCTAGCAGGATCAATAGTTGTGCCATTTTTTGAAACAATGTGACCAAGGAATGAAATTTGTTGTAACCAAAACTCACACTTGCTGAATTTTCCATACAGTTTCTTTTATTTTAAGTTTTTCAAGATAACCCTTAAATTAATTTCATGCTTCACTTTACTTTTAAAAAACACCTAAATATCATCAATGAAAACAACCACAAACTTATCAATGATCTAATAGAAAATTCTATTCATAAGGTCCATGAATACAACGGGTGCATTGGTTAATGCAAAAGGCATAAATACAAATTCCTAATGGCCATATTTAGTATGGAACGCAGTCTTCGGTACGTCGGCTTCTTTTACTTTCAACTGATGATACCCCGACCTCAAGTCAATCTTCAAAAAAATACTGAGATCCCTGGAGCTGATCAAGAAAATTGTCAATATGAGGCAAAGGATACTTGTTCTTAACAGTAATGTTATTCAAGGCTCTATAATAAATGCAAAGTCTCATTGAACCATATATATTTTTAACAAACAAGATAGGAGAACCCATTGGTGATGTGCTAGGTCAAATGAAGCCTTTATCTAATAACTCCTGCAGTTGCTTCTTTAACTCTAAAAGTCAACTTGAGCCATTCGGTAAGGGGGTTTTGAAATTGGATTAGAATCAGGAACTAAGTCAACAGTAAATTCAACTTCCCGATCATGAATAATACCAGGCAACTCATCAGGAAAAACATCAAGAAACTCATTTACCCCTGGAAAATCATTAATCTAAATAGTTTCTTTATTTCCTACAATATGTGCAAGATAGCATTAATTTCCATCTTTTACTAGTTTCCCAACTTCCTGATATGTTATCAAAATCAAGGGTTCATTCTTGTACACAAACTGAAAATCCTACTAAAAAGTCACCATTTTAGCTCTGCAGTCAATCTTAGAATGATAAAAAGAAATCCAATCCGTGCCCAAAATAACATCGAACTGTACTAGAGGAAAAACAATAAGGTTTGCGGGTAGGTTCTTTCCGCACACAAGGATAGGAAGGTTCTTATAATTTCATTTTGTCTCAATGTTCCCTCTGTGTGTTCTTACCATAAGTTCAGGATACATATCTTGAGATGGAATTCCCAATTTACTAGAAAACTTCTCCGAAATGAAAGAATGTGTAGGCCCTGAATCGAACAACACATTGGCATAATCAGAACAAACAAATACTGTACCTGATACAAATTCATTCGATGGCCCAACATCTTCTGAAGTAGTTGCAAAGGATTTCACCACCCCTTTCTGCTTGTAGTATGGATGCTTCCCCTCAGTTGAGTTCTTCATTCGACACTCATTTGAATGGTGACCCATTTCATTACACTTAAAACATCTTACGGCTAGCTTTTCATTGCATGTTTGATCATCTTCCTTATAGTTACCAGCAATATGACCAGACTTACCACACCGAAAGCACTTTCTATACTTGGATAAACATTCTCCAGGATGCATTTTACCACACTTCTCATAGGATGGATATTTGGTTTTCTTACCTCCTTGCTTCTTTGATGAATTCTTCCCTTTTTCCTGCCAACTGGACCTCTTATTCTGTTGCTTGTCAAATAACACCTGATCATCGACAAACTCAATTTCCTCCTTATCCGCACATCAAAAAAGTTTTTCAAAACTTTTGAACTCACGAGAAGCTAAATCCCTTCGATAACTTGGCTTTAACCCTGAGTAAAAATGGTTTATTTTACGATCAAGATCTCATATGAAGTATGGAGCATACCTTGCCAGTCATGTGAACTTTGCTTCATAAGCAGCCACTGAGTCATCATCCAGCCTCAATTCTAGGAATTGTTTTTCCATCCTAAGAAGAACCACCTTAGGAAAATATTTCTCAAGAAACATACCTTTGAATTTGTCCTAGTGAAGATCATCCATCTCAACACTATCCCTAATATTTTTCACCATCAACCACCACTGATCAGCTTCACCTTCAAAACGGTAAACAGAAGACTAACCTTTTGATGCTCTGAACACCCCATGACATCAAAAATCTTCTCTAGTGCTTTAATCCACCCTTCATCTAGCACAAGGTCTGATGATCCTATGAATGATGGGGGATGTTGCCTCATGAAATGTTCCACCGCTAACATGTTCCTCTGTGGTTGATCTGGCTGATCTCGTGCATGGACACCACCACCATTTATAGCCTGAGTCAACTGTGCCATCACTACAACAAACCATTCAGTTCCGATTCCGACCATCTCAGGTTGCTGATTTGGAAGGTTGTCTTCCTCCTGATGTCATCCCAACATAGCTGCTTTGTTTCCTCTGCGGAAAACCATTCTAAACACAGAAATATCTTAGGTGAAGCAACATGGTAATCTTTAAATTCTATATCATTTCAATCATACAATAAATTTACTTATAATTTAACAATTTTCTATCTTCTAAAGTTGTCTAAACTGACATTTGATACCAACTATAAGGCCCCGAACATAAACCATACTTAATATTGATTTAATTGAATAATTCACATTGATGATCCTTTCATGGTTTAGAGTTTTAGAGAATTAGAACATAACTATTACATCTCAAAATATTACAAAGTAGACACTTCTACAAAGTTTCCATAAAATAAAAATTCTTAAAAAGAAACATGTCTAGTTCCATGTTTTAGATAGCATGACTTTCCCTTGATCCCATCCTTGACCCTATTCCACATTAAGTCCTGTGAAAAGCATTTCAAAAAACATGGGGTGAGCATAAAAATCTCAGTAAGGGATACACAAAGAATGAAAGCTGTTAGTTTTTCAAAACAACAAGTAAACCATGTATAATTTATCAAAGTAATAATTTTTACCTTTATGAAGTATTAAAAACACTAAAACGAATAATAGATCATTACTTACCCTTATGTAACCAAAATATTACCATAAAACCCATATAAAGAACACATAACATATAAAGGTAACTTGGGACATAAACATACTTAAATGGAATTACCATACAGTCAAATTCCACACATATCACTTAATGGAATATCCATATGGCTAACTTCCATAACCAATGCATTGGAGGTTATAACATAAACAACCGTCCTGGTATTCACGACACCACCCTTCATATGGTTTATCACGTAACCATCCGTCAAATGTCCAAGTACCATTATAAAATCATAACAATTATAAAGGAAGTAAAACATTTCCACATTTAAATCACAATATATCACTTAAATATATTGACATAAAAAAATCCATTATAAAAACCCTTTTCAAAACCAAAATACATAAATGAGTATATGGTATTTATTTCATTTTAAAAACATTATAGTTTGTTGAGGAAGCCAAAGACCAAATAATACTCACGGCAGTGGAAAAGGTCGTTGTCACCACATACGTTAAATGAAACATTCCATTTTGTCCTTTAGTAAAACGCTTTGTATAAAAAGATTCCTATTGAATAAAATTAAAATTCAAAGGTGTTTATAAACCGTATAAAATAAATTTGTGTATAAAACAAAATATGCCTTAATGAAAGGATATTGAGACGAATTCCTTTACCTCATGTTCGATGTGACTCGATTGCTCTTTAATATCTTGAAGAATAAACTAAAGTTAATTTCTATTTGCTTAAGAACTTTGTTCAAGATTATTATTCCTTTTATATCACTTATTTCCATGTTATAAACATTATGTAATCATTTAAGTTAAAAAATGTTTGTTTTGTCGATATTTGGTTCTAAAGTCGAAAGTGGACTTCTTACAATTACATGTTGTTCATGTGATCAAAGTTTTATAATATCCAGAATTATATTCATGATTTGGATATCATATATATCATATATATCCATCATAAACATGTATTTACAATAGTATATAACATTTAGTGGTAATAAATTAAATGCACCGTTCATGGAGACAGTAAGCCGTAAGTACGCATGAATGCTAAATTCATTTCTATTTCATATTTAATGGAGTGAAATAATAATGATATAAAGGTATATTATAATTCCAGTATAATATCATATATAATATCATTAACTCCATCTTTTATACGTCCCACGTATGGCATTAACGAATCAAATCACTTTGAGGGGGTGGTAGTCCGCACTTCCTAAATTGAAATTATCGTGTTTACCCATAATGGAAACCATAAAGGTATGCCACAAATGAAAAATACAGAAGCATAATGAAAACATAAACATAATATATATCATATATAAATAGAGATACATCTTAATTTCCACCATTAAAGGTGTTAAAATAAGATTGAACAATCATCGTTTCATGAGGCAGAAATTTGCCAACCACAGAAACAGTATGTTCTTTAACCATTAGACAGAGGTTTGTGTAAGTGTATCATGAATCCTTCTCATAAAAAAAATCCTATTATATTGAATATACTGTTTTTGTTACAAAATAAATGAAGAAAAATAGTTTAGAGGGTTGGAGAAGCAAAATAAAATAAAAGAACACAAGTGAAGACATTACCATAAAATCGGGTAACTCTTCTTGGTTTGAACCAAAAGGGTTCCCTGAAGAGCATTCTTCCCAAGGTAAGGCTTCAAGGATGAGAAGAGGGATGTGGAGAGATAAAAGGAGCAGGTCTTGGCCGAAAAAAAGGCTTTAGAGGTGTGGGTATGGAGGTAGAGGTGGGGGCCTTTTATAAGAGGAGAGGAGGGGCGCTCTTGGAAAGTTAAGAAAAGATACTTTATTATAAAATAATTTTCACATAACAAAGGTCACAAAATTATATATTTATATGATAAGGTTATAAGGGTTCGAAATACACCCATCCAATTGGTTTTTTACAAGTTTAGGTCTTAAATATTACATTATCGTTTCATTTTATTTAAATCGTTAAATAATGAGGTAATCGCTGCATCATCATGGTGTCATAAATAATTTAATTTATTTAATGTATAAAAATTATAAAACAAATATCATGATGTAGGAAATATTTTTAACTTTATAATGGATATTTATAGTAAAAATATGACTTGTATAACCCCATTTAAAAATTGTTTTAGTAAAACAATACATGTTTGTGACATTTTAAATTTAACATTAAATAAAATGTTATTAATGACATTTTCCTACCAAAGTGCTCCATGGGGTCCCCAAGTTGACCCATGGATTTTCTTGGTCTTCCATGACACATCCAATAAGGGTAGTACGTGGGTCAAGGTAATTTCATATTATTATAACATTATTTTTTCCTTAAATTACACTAATTACCTCTAATCGCGATTAATAAACATAAAATTTACTATTCACAAAAAATTTATTTTAATCCCATTGTGCCAAATTTTACATCCTAATGACAACCATGTATGTAGAAATTTTAAAAATCAAATCACATAAGTGGTATAGTTTCATTTAAATGAAAAATCAGTTTTTTTAACTGCCACTTAGTGGTTTCACTATTCATCAAAAATTGAAGTTTTTCAGAAAAATACCAAAAATTCACCCTAAGCTATATTTGATATTCCAAATTCAAAAATTATGTCTATTTTAAAAAATTAGAAACATAAAAATTGAATTAATTAATTTAATAATTAATTCCCACAGTCAAAACAAATAGCGTGTTTTTACGAAACAATATCTATTAAAAGATTGACACTAGTTTATGTCAAATTTCAAAGTGAAATTAACTCCAACGACCACTATTGGATTAAATGGTAAAAATATATTCTAATTTAACTTTAAAACCAATTTAAAAGATAATCTAATCATATAAATAAATTATATTAAAAAGAGGTTTTGAATTAAAATACAACACTTTTCACTATTCATTAAAAAATAAACATTATCGGAAAAATACCAAAAATTTACACAAAGTAAATTTTGATGTCCCAATTTTAAAGAAGAATTTTATTTGGTCCAAAAAAATACATAAGAGTGACCAAAACTATATTTAAAGAGGGTTCACCATCAAAAGGAGATAGTTCGACCTTTTAGTGAATATTAGAGTATCTATGCCTAAAATTGAATTCTTTTCTTATTTTAAGCCTTTATCTTTTCTTGGATAAATGTAAAAACATTTAAAAAACATATATAATCATATTTTATTTATTTCTATTCATTTCCGCCAATACAACGGAAACATGTTAACTACCATTTAAAACATATTATTATATTACTAGTGTGCAACGTAAGATTTCAAAGAAACTCATTGTTGCGTATCAGGTACGCTATCGAACATAGCAACCTATTTAAAGTTAAATTAATATTTAATTCGCAAATATTAATAAATATGAAAATGCTTTATTCTTTATTTACTTGGGATGTTACAGGAACTATACAAGAGTGGGGGGTGAATTGTATTTTTAAAAACATTGTTTTTAAACACTTAAGAGATTAGTTTAGAAGATCTTAAACTAATACAATTCAAACAACCAAAATTTTATTGAATATAAAACTATGATGTAATGTAATACTATTAGAAAAGTGATGTACTTGTATTCAAGATGATTAAAATAATCAGAGTAATACAAGTTTGAGGGATTCTACCATAAAGCGTATAGAATCTATTAATACAATATGTAATAGAATAATCGTAATTGAAGAAATTAAAATTAAAAGTATAAAGAAGAAAGGAAACAATACAAATTACTTTCTAATAAAAACAGTAGCAGAAATGTAAAATTATTACAATTCTATTGACCCAAAGAGAAGGGTTATCCTTTCACCTAGGATAAGAGGTATTTCTTACAACCACCTTGGTAATCGCTCGATATGATGATCGGTTTGTCTGTCTACCTATCCCCAGCAGCCCTCGATATGATGATCAGTTTGTCTCTCTGCCTATCCCTCGAAGCCCTCGATACGATGATCAGAACGTCTCTATGCCTATCCCCGACAGCCCTCGATTTTGTAGGTAATCGACACCTCTGTCTTTCAATCCCTTAAAAGCCCTCGATACGAAGATCGGTCGCACAAGGCACAAAGCACGAGAGAAGTCACAACATCTCTCTCTAGATCTTGATAGAAGCAAATTATCATAGTTATCTCAGTGTGTTGTTCTTTTCTCAGCTTCAAATGTCCTTCTATTTATATTCCTCAGGTTCCAATGGTGTAATTTCCTCTAACAGTCATATTTCTCTGAAAAACTCAAAGGGACTTGGACACCTAACATTATAACGGTCATATTGAAACAGAAAGCATGACATCGTTTTGATTAGTTTGTAACTAACTCAAGGACATCATATTCGTTAAAAAAAAGACATATGAAGATGATAAACAACAGTACGATTAATATGAAACATGTGTTTTTGACAAAGTACCAAAAAAAGCAAGTAATGAATGTAAGAGTATTATCTGTATTAATAAATGTAACGTATTGATATGAAACAAAGTAATACACACAAAAGTGAGTACGATTGACAGAGTTAGTACGATACGATTGATAGAGTCAGTACGACACGATTGATATAGTCAGTACGATACGACTGACAGGGTCAGTACGATATGATTGACAGGGTCAGTACGGTACAATTGACAGAGTCAGTATGATACGATTGTCAAGATAAAAGACATTTTCGATTTCCAAAACATGATATAGAAGTCAATGGAGATCTTTTTACTCAACAATCTCCCCCTTTTTGGAAAGCACAAAACACAAAGTGAATACAACAAGAAATACTTATCTCCCCCTGAGTTATTGGAAACTCTTCTGAATATGAATTTGAATACAACTAACTCCCCCTTAGGTGTATACTTTACTAAGGATTGTATTCAAATATTTTCCTTGGTTTCGAAGTATTTGATTAAAACATTCTCCCTTTGTAAAACATTCTCCCCCTTTATAAAACATTCTCCCCCATTGTGATTTAAAAAAAGAATGGGGGTAACCTTGAGTTGCATGAAATAATTAGAGAAAAGAAATACAGGACAAAAGAAAGTATCATAAATGTTATTACAAAACAATCATGTTCCATTAGAAAAGAAAAACAAATACAACAATCATTTTTTTTCTCTTTCCTTTTCCTTCTTTACCAGCTTATGAAGAACAGCTTTCATATTTTTTTTTTCTTTCTTGTCTTCAGAAATTGAATCACCCTAAGATCTGAGAAGATTTTGTTGGTCGGTGAAAATTTGATCCTGATTCTTGATTGTCTCTTCCTGGACTCTGATTACTTCCTCAAGGGTATCAATTCTATCTTGAAAATTTTTGTTATCTTTGGATAACACAGAATTTTCTTTCTTCAACAAAACCATTTCATCTTTGAGAGATGAAACCTTTGATAATTCAGACTGAAAAACATTTATTCTCTCTTTCAATTCATTTACTGAAGGAATATCGGCTCCATGAGTAACCTGATTCAGTCATTCAATAGTTTCTTTGTCAAGTTTATTTAAAGAAATTGCAAGATCATTTGACAACATCCTTATGTCTTCTATTGTTATCTCATGGTCGTTCATGGAGATTTGTATTTTATGTGCCCACTTGGTCATCCTTTTTCAAGCCTTCTTATGAGCAGCCGCTGTTTCAGATAAAACTTCCAAATCAGCTTCAACTGACAAAACCTTCTTTCTCAATTCTCTTAAAGAGCCAATATTCTTTTTCAGATTGTCAGTAATGAAATAAATTTTTCCCTCAAGCATGGGAAAGTAAGGAATATTATTTTCAACCCTTCTTAAAACATGAACAATGTAATCACTTCTCTTGAGAGATATTGTCTGTTCTGAATCAGTACCATCATCGTCCGAAAGCTGTTCATTTGATCATCTTGAGTCAATAACTAGATATTTTCATTTTTCTTTTTCTTTCTCCCTTATTTCTTCTTCTACTTTTTCACTGATGACAATAAATATTTAAGTATGATAAGATTCAGCACCTTGATTTGCGTGAGGGGGTGTTTTATCCAGAGTTTCAGAAGTTTCAATAGGTGCTTGATCGGCATGAGGAACTTGTTGAATACCTTCACCCAAATTTTGAACCGATTCTTATCTACTCTTTTTCGAACTCTGAAGGAATTCCAAAAGAAAATATCCTTCCTCTTCTTCAACTTCCTCTATCTCTTCCATCTTCTGTTTTACTTTTTCTTTTTCTGGAAGACTCCGTATGATTGGTTCTTGATGTATTTCTTCCATTAGTTGATCACTGGAATCCTCAAAAATTTTGATTACTTTAGAGATATCAAAGTCTTGAGCATTTATTTTCAAAATAAACTTCTTTTTATTTTATGTTTGTAGGGTTTCTTCTACCATTATTCTTTCTGAAAAAGCTTCAGTTGGGTCAAGACATAACTTTGGATCACCTTCCTTTCTCTGTTCTCTTTCTTTTCTCCACTTGGCTACAACCTCCTTACTGTACATTGGTTTCTTATTTGTCTTTGAACTGGTTTGTGGATCTAACTTTTGAGGAACACCAACAGAAGGATTATCTTTGATAGGTAAAGGTGCCGATTGATTCTGAGCCGATTCTTCTTCTAAATATTTTACAGAAAGTTTTGAATTTGGGTTAAAACAAACATTCAACTTCTTAAAATTACTCTTACTAATCCAATAGGGCTTCAAATATATCAGATTTCATTTCAAAATAATATTACAAAACTTTATACTCTCGAGAATGAATTTTGTATGAATGGATGGATAGATAATCATTTGGGACTTAATTCCTTCTGACATAACATTCTTGATGGTTTTAAAAACATATCCCATGAGATTTAATTTCCTCATATTTACAAGATAGTCATACATAAAAACATTAGAAACTTTCAGAGTTTCCTTATATCCTTTCCTTGGGATAAAAAAACCTTGCATCCAAAGAGTCACAAATTTATTGTCCGGAGAAAGATGAGCTACTTTCCTCTTTTCTTCGTTTATAATAAATAGTGACTTTTCAGCATTCTCTTTGTTAAACGTACCAACTTCCTTGGGTAGTTTATGAGATGGATAGAAAGAGTTACGTTCTATCAGAACATTTAGAAAATGAGCTGCTTGATTCACAGACATGGAAATATTTCTATCGTAAACAGAAAAATTGATAGTCAGGTTTTTATCAAACGATATGGTTTTATAAAAATGAGTGACTTCTTCAAAAAGAACCAGATCTTGAGAAACTTGTTTTTCAACACATAAATGTTCATAGCCTTGAAACAAAATGATTCTTTTGATTATAGAATCGTACAAATCAAAAAAGTCCCAAGAAACTAACCTTTCTTTGAAAAAGTCTTCCTCTGTAAAAGTATTTGAAGACATTTCAGCGGGAGTATTAGCAGAGGATTGAGACATATAGGTGAAGCCGCTTGAAAGATCGTACGATGACTTAAATCGGCGGATCAGAGCTTCACCACATATCCAGAAAAACTGGTGTGGGATTGGGGAGGGGGGGTCTATTTATAGGTGGCAAAAGGTAGACCGTTGATCTTCAACGGTTGATATTAGAGGAAAAGAAATCAACGGATAGGAAAAATATAAACAAAAATTAAAAAAAATGAAAAGTTTGTACCTTCCGGAGATCGTAAGGTAATTTTTGGTTTAGATAGTATTGAAGAAAAAAAAATTAGGCATACAAAGTAAAAGAATACTATCAATCATCATGCTGATGGAAAAAAAAGTCGTTACCATTAACTGACGAGATGATGGAAAATATTATTGTTACCACGAACTGAAATGCCGATGGAAAAAAATTCATTACCATGAACAGACGTGCCGATGGAAAAAAAATTCATTACCATGAACGGACGTGCCGATGGAAAAGAAATTCATTACCATGATCGGACGAGATGATGGGAAAGAAATTCATTACCATGATCGGACGAGCCGATGGAAAAGAAATTCATTACCATGATCGGACGTGCCGATGGAAAAGGAATTCATTACCATGATCAGACAAGCCGATGGAAAATAAATTCATTACCATGATCAGAAGAGACGATGGAAAAGAAAATCATTACCATGATTGGATGTTACGATAGGTAGATTGGTAAATAATATACTAAAACTGTCAATATGATAAACAGAAAAGTATGTAATACGATAAGATTGTCAATACGATAAATAGATAGGCAAAAATTCATACCAGGAGAATAAATAATGAAAGATCTCAAGATAAAAAGAAACACAGTAAGAAATTTTTCCCCCTTTCTAATAGGAGTTTGTTTAATGTAAGGAGAAATGTAAAAACATGAAGTAGAAATGACTGATTATTTTAATGTAATCATTCCTAGATTCTGTTTTATGAACTCCAATCTATCGGAAGGTAATGGTTTTGTAAAGATGTCAGCAAGTTTTTCTTGCGTTCCAATGAACTATAAAATGATATATCCTTTTTGTGTGTGATCTCTAAGAATGTGATGCCTACCATCTATGTGTTTTGCACGAGAGTGATGTGATGGGTTCTTAATAAGAGAAATGGAACTAGTATTATCACAAAGAATTTGAGTTTTGGAAAAACTTAATCCATAGTCAATGAGTGTGTGTTTCATCCACAACACTTGAGCACAACAACTTCCAGCAGCTACATATTCAGCTTCAGCAGTGGAAAGTGCTACCGAGTGTTGTTTCATACAGGACCAAGAAACCAGAG
The DNA here is from genome assembly GCA_963277665.1 of Viscum album. Lineage (NCBI taxonomy): Eukaryota > Viridiplantae > Streptophyta > Magnoliopsida > Santalales > Viscaceae > Viscum > Viscum album. The sequence continues at coordinate 1,116,849,425 of OY728129.1, forward strand.
AATCTCTTAAGAAATGACATATTCCAGATGTACTTTTTCTATCCATTATACAACCACCGAAGTCAGCATCTGAAAAACTTTTTAAAACAAAATCATTTCCAGAAGAGTAAAAAAGTCCTAAATCCACAGTGCCTTTTAAATACCGAAGGATTATCTTTATATCTTCTAAATGAGACTCTTTTGTATTAGATTTATATCTTGCACATAAGCATATAGAAAACACTAATTTTGGTCGACTAGTTGTAAAGTATAGCAAACTTCCTATCATACCTCTAAAAATTGTTTGATCTACTAGTTTCCCAGTTTCATCAAGATCAAGTGTATTTGAGGTACCAATTGGAGTGATAATACTTTTAGTTTTTTCATATCCATAATTTTTGTGTAAATCATTAATATAATTATGTTGAGATATATATGTTCCTTCTGGTTTTTGAGAAATTTGAAAACCTAAAAAGAATGTTAACTCAACCATCATACTCATTTCAAACTCATATTTCATTAAATTAGCAAAAGTGTCAGTTAAAGATTGCTGAGTTGATCCAAATATGATGTCATCAACATAGATTTGAACAATCAATACATTTTTGTTTTCAATTTTTATAAAAAGTGTTGGATCTGTTGTACCTTTTGTATAATTGTTTTGTAAAAGATATCATGTAAGTCTATCATAACATGATCTAGGGGCTTGTTTAAGACCACATAGGGCTTTGGTAAGTTTAAAAACATGATTAGGAAGTTTTGGGTCAAGAAAACCAGGAGGTTGTTCAAAAAAAACATCTTCTGGAACAAAACGATTTAGAAAAGCACATTTAACATCCATATGAAATCGTTTGAAGTGAAAGTATGTTATGAAGGCTAATAGAATTCGAATAGATTCAAGTATAGCTACCGGAGAATATGTTTCTTCATAGTATGTTACCTCTTGTTGATTATAGCCCTTAGCAACAAGTCTTGCATTATTTTGTACTATGATTCCATTTTCATCACATTTGTTTCTAAAAACCCATTTTACACCAATTATAGTTGTTTCTTTAGGTCTTTCAACTAATGTCCATACTTTATTCCTTTCAAACTCATTTAGTTCATCTTGCATTGATTTGATCCAATCTTAATCACATAAGGCCTCACTTGGACTTTTAGGTTCAAATTGGGAATGAAAATCAAGATGTTCTATTTCATTTCTTAAGGAATTTCTGGTCCTTACAGGTTGATTTACATCACTAATGATGTTATCACTGGGATGATTCTGAAGAAACAATTGATTTGGGTTTTGTAAAACCTGTTCATCAACATATGGTAGAAATTCTTCTGTGGTAAATGTTTCAAAAGTATTTTCTTAAACATTTTCCTTATCAGATGGATCCTCTAACAAAGGATGATAATTAGTTTTTTAAAACACATTTGAGTATGTAGGTTGGGATGGTTTAAAAACAAAAGGATCAGTTTCATCAAATTTTACATGTACTTTTTCCTCAATAGTACAAGTGCTTTTATTGAAAACTCTATAATCCGTAGAAGTTGTAGAGTAGCAAAGAAAGATTCTTTCATCATATTTTTGTGCGAATCTGTGTAGATTATCATTTTTATTTAGAAATAATACTTTTCACCCAAAAAATTTGAAGTATGAAACTTTAGGTTTTCGGCTAGTCCATTACTCATAAGGTGTTTTATTAAGAAATGGTCTAGTTAAAACACGATTTATAGTATAACAAGCAGTACTAACAGCTTCTTCCCAAAAGTGCTTAGCAATTGAGTATTCACTCAACATGGTTCTAGTAATTTCTGGAAGAATACGATTTCATCTTTCAACAACACCATTTTTTGAGGAGTTCTTGGAGCTAAGAAATTGTGAGTATTACCTTTCGTGCTACAAAAAGATTCAAATTCACAATTTTGAAATTCACCACCATGATCACTATGAATAGTTATCAATGGTAGGTTTTTCTCATTTTTAACTTGGGCTCTAAAAGTTCTGAAATAGGAAAGGGCTTCATATTTCTTTGTTAGAAAATAGACCCATGTGAATCTAGTAAAGTCATCAACTAAAACAAATACATAGTATTTGCCTCCAATGCTTCCAGTTTGTGAAGGACCAAAAATATCCATATGCACTAGCTGTAATGCATTAGAAGTTGAAACTTCATTAATTTATTTAAAGGTTGTTTTATGTTGCTTGCCAAATTGACAAGGACCACAGACTTTTGAAGAATCATATCTAATATCTGGTAGTCCTTTTACAAGTCTTTTCTTTGAGAGTTTACAAAGGTTTCATAGATTTCAGTGTCCTAGTCTTCTATGCCATAGCCATGAATGGTCTTCTATTGCACTTAAGCAGGGTGAATTTTGGATCCTAAGGTCTTCTTAGTTAATAGTGTATACATTCTCTTGCCGATGGGAAGATTGAATAAATTCATCCTTGGAATTGTGGACTAGACACTTATCATTTCTAAAATTCCCAAGGTAAACTTTATCACATAATTGACGAATGCTGATGAGATTGTGCCTAAGACCTTTAACAAACAAAGCATTTGAGATAAGAACTTTTCCAAGAAAAAAAATATTACATATACCAACAATCTTTCCTTGAGCATTATCTCTGAAGGTAACTTTTCCCCCTTTTGTTTTAATAATATTTTCAAAGAAATCTTTTTTTCCGGTCATATGTCGAGAACAACCACTATCCATTTACCAAATATTCTTGTTGGTACACTTCTCATTTTCCTGAAAAAGAAACAATTAGTTTTTCGGAATCCAAATTTGTTTGGACGCAGAATGGTTAGATAACAGAAATTTAGGAATCCACATTATTTTTACAAAATGAGCTTTATGAAATCCTAAATATTGAGTTTTATTAAGATAACACTCTCTTTTCCAGTGTCCACCACATTGGCACTTAGAACAAAAAAGGGGTTTTTTGTGGAACAAAATAGTTATTACTAAAAACAGGTTTGGAATGAGTATAACTAAGTCCAGCATGTTTTTTCAAAGGCCGGATTTGGGAATACATTTTTTTAAAATATTCCTTGCCACGAGTAAATTTTGACAAACATTTATTTAAAGAGAAAATACCTGACATTAGTTTTAAAAATATGTTTTTATCTTCCAAAACATTTGATTTTAAACTAGAGTTAGGCTCTAAAACATTTTTCATAGAAATCACATTTTCTAGATCCATAAAAAGTTTATCCTTATCAGATTTGACTTTCTCAAGGGTTTTTAAAATACTTTCAAAATTAGAAGTTTTCATATCAAGATCATTAGAAAGATCTGATACTTCTTTAGATAAAACTGAAATTCTAGAGTTTTCTTTTTCAAGATTTTTCTTAAGTTTAGAATATTCATTTTCAAGTAATTTAGAAAATCTAGATACTTCTTTAAAAGAAGTTAAAGTATCATCTTCTGATGATGAAGATTCATCATTTGAAGATTCATAATATTTATTATCAGTATAATTTTCATTTAAAGAGACATTTGTAATAGCTTCAGCATTATGTACCTTAGCCATGAGACAATGATCTTCAATTGGTAATCTGGTTATAAGTCCAATATTCCTTTTTCCTGAGGACTCATATTCTAAAGAATTATCTGATGAATCACAACCACTTTCACTACAAGTATCATTTTCCTTCAAGACTTTATTTGTGTTATAATAATTTTTCTTATTTCTTTCAGAATGTTTCTCCTTTCTTTCTTTTCTCTTCAGTAAAGGACAATCAGGCCTTATGTGTCCTACCTTAATACTTTCATAACAAGTTACCTCTGGATCTTTATTATCCTTGCTATATTTCTTTCTGAATCTATATTGGAAGTCTTTCATTCCAACAATCTTGTTCATCCTTCGAGCAATATTGGCTAACTCATTATCCAAGTGATTACTATCACTTGATTCGGATATAACAACTTTCATGGCTTTGAATCTTGTTAACCTTTTAGGAGTTTTAGATTTAGATGTAAAGGCCCATTTCCATTCTTCTTCTTATTGAAATAAGCATCTCTCTTCATTCTTGTCTCATGCTGTAAAAGAGTTCCAAATAGTTCATCAAGAGTAATCTGGGAAACTTTTCTATTTTCATCAATAGTTGTCCTTTTTTACTCCCATTCATTTCGCATTATATCAATAATCTTATCTACAAGAGCTTCATCATCAAGACCTTTTTCTCCCATAGATTGTAAACTATTGAAAATTTTCATAAATCTTTGTTGCACTTTAAATACTGGCTCTCCATAAGGAAAAAAATCCATGATACTCAGCTCAAAGCATTGCTCTTATTGTTTCTATATCCTTGGATGTACCAAAATGTGTGACTTCTAATTTCTTCCAAATATAGTTGGTTGCTTCACAAGAAGATATCTGGCTATATATATTCCTGGTCATAGAGCATAATAAAGTATTGTGTGCCTTGTAATTCAGTTGATATTCTTGCTTCTCTGGATTAGTGAAAGTACTAACTTCATTATCAGGAATTTTGTAACCTCCAGTAAGCATAATAAAATTGTCTACACCAGTATTGATGAAAAACATCTTCATTAAATCTATCAAGTACTCATAATCATTCCCATCAAAGATAGGTGGTCTAGAAGGATTTAGGTTGTAAATTGACCCAATATTTATTCCTTCCATCTAATAAAACAAAATCTTTTCCACTCCACACGTTAGTGTAGTATGAGTTTAAAAAGAAAGTTTGAAAGAAATTGAACAAGTAATACAAAACAGTGGAAACCACCTATGATACCAATTTTTAGATCGAATATGAAATGTATATGTATATTAGATGGATCAATACAAGAGGTGGGTGGGTGAATTGTATTTTTTAAAACTTTGTGTTTAAACACTTAAGAGATTAGTTTAAAAGATATTAAACTAATACAATTCAAACAACCACAATTTTATTGAATATAATGGTATGATGTAATGTAATACTATAAGAAAATGAAATGTAATTGTATTGAAGATGAATACAGTAATTAGAGTAATACATGTGTGAGGGATTCTACCATAAATCCTATTGAATATATTAATTCAATATGTAATAGAATAATCATAATTGAAGAAATTGTAATTAAAAGTGTAAAGAAGAAAGGAAACAATTCAAATTCCTTTCTAATACAAACAACATTGGAAATGTAAAATTATTACAATTCGTTTGACCCAAAGAGAAGGGTTATCCTTTCACCTAGGATAAGAGGTCTATCTTACCACCACCTTGGTAAGCCCGCGATACAATGATCGGTTTGTCTGTCTGCCTATCCCCGGCAGCCCTCGATACGATGATCGGTTTGTCTCTCTGCCTATCCGAAGCAGCCCTTGAAACGATGATCGGAACGTCGGCTTGCCTATCCCCGGAAGCCCACGATTTTTTAGGTAATCAGCACATCTGTCTATCAATCCCTTAAAATCCATCGATACGAAGATCAGTCGCACAAGGCACAAAGCATGAGAGAAGTCACAACGTCTTTCTCTAGATCTTCATAAAAGAAAAGTATCATAGTTATCTCAGCGCGTTGTTATTTTCTCGGCTTCAAATGACCTCCTATTTATAGGCCTCAGGTTCCAATGGTCACATTTCCTCCAACAATCATATTTATCCGAAAAACTCGAAGGGACTTGGACACCTGGCATTATAATGGTCATATTGAAACTGAAAGCACAACATCGTTTTGATTAGATTGTAACTAAATCAATGACTTAGTATTGGTTAAAAGAAAAGACATATGAAGATGATAAACAAGATTATGATTAATATGAAACATGTGTTTTTGACTAAGTACCAAAACAGGAAAGTAATGAAAGTATGTGTATTATAAGTATTACTATATGTAATGTATTGATATGATACAAAGTAAGATACACAAAAGTGAGTACGATTGACAGAGTCAGTACGATACAATTGAAAGAGTCAGTATGATATGATTGACAGATTCAGTACGATATGATTGACAGGGTCAGTATGATACGATTGACAGGGTCACTATGATACGATTGACAGAGTCAGTACGATACGATTGTCAAGATAAAAGACATTTGTGATTTCCAAAACATGATATAGAAGTCAAAGGAGAACTTCTGACTCAACATATATATATATAGTAGAATTATTATTTCATATATTAAATACTTATTAATTATATATATTTTTATAACCATTGTTGAATGGTGAACGTGGAAATGAATCTCATCGCGTCGTGCAGACAGTAATCCATACGTAAGCACAAGTTACAATATCATTATATTGATAGTGAAATTGTATATAATTCTATGTTATATCATATATAAAGAATCATTAACATGTTATATTTTTTATTTACATTAGTTATAATCATTATTATACCCATCCAAATAATGAAGTGTTTGAACAACAAACTACACCACGATGTGGAGACGGTAAGTCGTACATACGCAGGTATGATGACTTTGTCATTTATAGAATGGATAGAATAATTAATATTATTGTAAAATTTATTATAATAATAGTAAATAATATATAATGTATAGGAGTTATTATTTTTTAATGGGTAAAACAAAGAAAGAGGTAGTAGAATAAGAAAAAAAATATGAAAGAGCTGATGAAATATTTACCTCTTCTATGGTTTCTTTCTTTTGATTTGATCAAAAGGGATCCATAGAATGGTGTTATAACCAAAGGATGTCCTCTAAGATGATTTTAGGAGATTAGGGAGGATATTAGGGCTGGTTTTGGCTGATTCAAAAGGCATTGGAGGTGTGAAATTAAGAGAAGGGTAATTTCCCATTTATAAGAGAGGTGAGGGTCACTTTAGGAAATGTTTGAAATATTATTTTATAATAAAATAATTCTCAATTTCTTATGGCTTAAATTGAATTATTTAAACTCTAAGGTAGGTATTGGTCGAACAACTCTCATCCAATAGGTTTTAGACAAGTATAGACTACCATTTTAACCAAATCATTTAGATTTAACTCTTAGATAAATATATTATCTTTTACAGTGTCTTCATGTATTCTTACACTATATGGTAAATAAACATACTATAAACATACTATAGAACCCCAAGTGGATCATTGATGACATATATAATATTATTTATTCCCTTTTGTAGAACATTATATTTTCAATAATATTATATCACCCAATAATATAATATTTGTTTTAAAAACCAAATTATGTCAATTTTAACAGTATTTAGTTTTTGGTATTTGTGATAATATTAAAAGCTTGATTACTTCAAAAAAAATTATTTTATCAACCCTAACATGTCATATTAATCTATAAAATTATTTAAATTAATCAAATGTATGAAATTAAATTTATTTGGATATTTAAATAATCAATTATTTTAATCTTTCATTAATATGATAGTTAATGCATTATTATTGTGTCATAAATAAATAAACTTATATAATGTATAAAAATTATAAATTAAATACCCTCATGTAGGAAATTTTGTTATTATTATAATGAATATTTATAGTCGAATTTATCTTATCTCTAACACTGTATTAAAAATGTTTTATTTATGAAAACTGGAATTTAACACTTTTAACTCTTTTTTAAATTAAATAATAATAAATGTGCTAATATAATTCAAAAGGACCTAAGAAATCATTTATTATTCCTATGGTTTTTTTGGACGAATTAAAATTGTCCAATAGAATTAGGACATGTGTTATGGTAATTATAATATTATTTTTAACCTTAATTACCCTATTTAAGTTTAACTATGGTTAATAAAAGTCAAAAGTTACTAATCACCATAAATTATTATCATTTCATTTGACCACATTTTACTTACTGAGTTTAACAGTGTCTTATGGGTTTTTAAAATTCAACTCACAGAAATGGTAAAATTATGTTTTATGCAAATTTTCAAATGCTTCTAGAAGGTGGGTAAAAGATGATAAAAGGTTAAATAAAATTTTATATATCTAAACATATTATACAATTATTCTAGGGAATTAAAATGAACATATATAGGTATTATTTATCTATTTTTACCTAAAAAAATTATAATTAAATAACTAATTGCTTAAATAAAAAGTCAGTTTTAAATAATAACGTAGTGTTTTCACTATTCATAAAAATCTGAATGCTTTTAGAAAAATACACAAATTTTACCCAAATATATTTTTGATATTACGAATTCAAAAATGGTTTCTATTTTACCAAATTAAAAACATAGAAGTATCATTTATTAATTTAAAATCAATTCATGTTGTCAAAACCAAAAATAGTGATTTTAAAAAAGTAAAAACTATCAAAATATTGACATGTGTTTATGTCAAATTTAAATGTGAAATTACATATAATGACCAAAATTTTATTAAATGATAAAAATATAATATAATTATACATCCAAACCATTCAAATGTATAATTTATCACTATAAATTATTTTGGTTAAAAAAGATTTTTTCAGTTAAAATTTAGTAATTTTCACCATTCAGCCAGATATGTAAGTTATTTGAAAAACACCAAATGATTATTGAAAATAATTTTTTCAATTATGATTCTAAATAAGAAGTTTATTTTGTCAAATTGAATATATAAAATAGACAAATATTGGATTTTAAAAAAATGTACGCCATTAAATGGCGGTAAAATTAATTTTTTTGAAAAATTCTTCTTTTATCATAAAAAATGAATTTGTTCCTTTATTAAGTCTATGAAACAAATAATATGGATTCCAAAATTTTGTTGTGTATAAAAAATTAAATTTTTTTTTAACACCATTCATAATCTCTTTTTGAACTGCTAGTTTGGTATGTTGTGGTGTGCTCAAACTCGGTGTTGCGTGTTGCACAATTTATTGAATTACACTAAAGAAATAACGTACTATGAAATCATGTGGTGTTACCTTCTCCCCTCCTTCAATAAATTTCATCCTTGCAATTTGAAATTTTTCTTCGAAAATAAAATGATAAAAATAGAAAATGACTTTGTGGAATACCCTCATAAAAAATTTGGTTAATAAAATTTAATATTAATAAGAGGGAAAGGGAAATGAAAAAGTCACCACCAAATTATGATCCTGATTCTGAGATAATTTATGGAAATTAGAGACTCATAATTGGAGGAAAAAGTAAATATTTATTGGGACTGATTGATGTCATCAATCATAAGAAATGTTAAAATTTAGAGCCTTAAAGACATCAATCTATGATTATTTAAAATATCATCGATTCAACAAAACATAAGGTATTATGATAATAATATAGCATAAACATTCATAAATAATCATAAACATTTAAGGAAATGTATAAGACTAAAACAAAATAAATTTAAACTTTAACTTTAACATAATATGATAAATGTAATATCAAATAATGCTATTTACTTATTCACATGGATATTCTACTAGTCCAATAATCAAATGAAATATCAATATCCACTTTCCTAATGATGGAATGCATAATGCCAGACTTCATAACAACATAGTCAAGGCCTTGTGCCAATTCTACCAATAAGATTTTGTCAAGGCCATGTGCCAAGACACTATTTTGTCTCATGATACCTACCAATGCATCGAGAAGCTATAGCGGAATCCACCCGTCACATACTACATCCAATTCATTTCTCTTATGAAGAGGTTTAAACCTAACATAAACATTCGAATTAAAACTGGCATATGAAATTTCAATACATTATCCATAAAGCGTGAATAGTATAAAAATAACACATCCACAGTCAAACATATCACAAAACTTTCAATACAATATGGATGATTTGTAACATAATAAATATTCTTAAAACATGTTTAAAATCCAACATAAGATGTAGACATATATGAAAATGATTCCTAAAACCCTTTGAGAGAAATATACATTTTTCATAAAACATTTAAAAGTAACACAATTTGAAAAGGAAGACATTTAAAACCATTTCAATCAATGTGTCCCAAACCACTTTGAAACTTTTGAAAGGAATTAACATTTTAAAAACATTCATGTCCATATAAATAAATCTTTAAAACCCATTTTAAAAACATAGAAATTACTGATAAAGGTTTAGACGAATTAATCTTTAAAACATTTAAAATGTTTTTTTAGTTAAATAATACCATAAAAATAATCCTTTTGAAAAATATTTTACGAAACATGGAAATGGATAATAAATATGTCCCAGTAAAAACTTACACATTAATAATCTCAGATAATAATTAGATTGTGGAAATAACCCTTACCTTGCACATTCCGTTGGTTGAGGGTACCTTTAACATCCTATATAATTACCATACTATGTTATTAAATTATAAAAATACCAGATTAATATTTATGATATCATACATGATTCATTTATGACTTTATACTACCCATTTAAAAATAATTTCAATGTTAAAATTTCATTTCGGGTAATAATCGCTTTTTTTGTCATACGAGTTTTAACTTGTTATTATTGATTGTATCACTTAGATCATGATTTAAATACATATAGAAAATAAAACATGATTTATATATCATATATATTTTGAATATAAATATTTATAATTGACATATATATGAAATGGAAAACACCGTTTATGGAGACGGTAGGTTGTACGTACGCATAAACGCTGTTTCCGTTTTCATATAGTATGGATCCGAACTTTGTAAATAAGATATATATAAGTACATAATTATGTGTATATATATATCTAGTATAATTACTATGTCATATATTACATACTTATTAATGAAATGTATTTTAATAATCATCATTTATTGGTGAACGTGGAAATGAATCTCATCACGTCGTGGAGATGGTAATCTGAATGTACACACGAACAAAAATATCATTATATTATTGGTGAAATCATATTTAGTTGGATTTTATATAATATATAAATAATCATTAACATTTTTTATTTATTATTGACATTATTTATAATCATTATTATACCCATCAAAATAATGAAGTGTTTGAATAACAAACTACACCACGACGTGGAGACGGTAAGCCGTACAAACACCCGTATAATGACTTTGTAATTTATAGGATGGATAGAATATTGAATATGGTTGTAAATTTTTTTATAATAACATAAAAATATATATAATATACTATAGTCATTATTTTATAATGGAAACAACAAATAAAGAGGACGTGGAAGAAAAAAAGAACTTCAAAGAGGTGATGAAATATTTACCTCTTCTTTGGGTTCGTCCATTTGATTTGATCAAAAAAGCTCTATAGGATGTATTTATTACCAAATAAATGCATCTAGGATGTAGGGAGGAGAGTAGAGAAGACATTTGGTCAGGTTTTGGCCGAGACAAAAGGCTTTGGATGTGTGAAATTAATAGTAGGGGAAGTGCCCTTTTATAAGAGAGGTGAGGGTCACTTTAGGAAACGTTTGTAATATTATTTTATACTAAAATAATTCTCGATTTCTAATGGCCCCAAAATGAATGATTTAATTTCCAACCTGGGTATGGGTCGAAAACCTCTCAAAAAATAGGTTTTATCCATGTTTAGGTTACCATTTTAATGATATCTTTTAGATTTAACTCTTAGTTAATTAATTTAACTTTAACCGTGTCATCTTGTATTGTTACACTATATGGTTAATAAACATACTCTAAACATCCATTAGAACCTCAAGTGGTTCATTAATATCATATATAATATTATTTATGCCCTTTTAATTATCCTTATATTTTTAGAAGTATTATATCAACCAATAATATAATATTTGTTTTAAAAACTCAATTATGTTAATTTTGACACTATTCACTATTTGGTTTTTGTTAAAATCATAATAGCATGATTACTTACAAAAAAAATATTTAAATAAACTTAACATGTCACACTAACCTAGAAAATTAGTGTAATCCATCAAAAGTCTAAAATTACATTTATTTTGATATTTATAATATCAATTATTTTAATCATTCATTAATAAGGTAATCACTACATCGTCATTGTTTCATAAATAAATTAAAATATTTAATGTATAAATATTATATATAAAATACCATCATTTTGAAAATTTAGTTAGATTTAAAATGAAAATTTATTGTTAAATTTATCTTATGTATAACCATATATTAAAAATATTTTAGTTATGAAAACCGGAATTTTACACTTTGAACTCTTCTTTAAATAAAATAATAATAAATGTCCTAATTTAATCCAAATGGACCTAAATGATCATATTTTATTCCTAATGTTATTTTTGGTTAAATAACACTTATCCAATAGAATTAGGACATGTTTTAGGGTAATTATAATATAATTTTTACCCTTAATTACCCTATTTACTTTTAACTGTTGTAAATAAATGTCCAATGTTACTATTGACCAAAAATTATTTTCATCTTATTGAACCAAATTTTACATACCAAGGTTAACCATGTCTCTTGTATTTTTTAAATTATACCCACTGATTTAGTAAAATTATGTTCTATGCAAATTTTCAAATGCTCATAAAAGCTGGGTAAAAGACGGTAAAAAGTTTAATTAAATTTTATATATCTAAACTTATTATAAAATGACTACAATGAATTTCAGTGAACATATATAGGTATTATGAATCTGTTTTAACCTAAAATAAATTAAATTTAAATAACCAATTACTTAAATAAGAAGTCGGCTTAAAATAATAACAAAGTGCTTTTCACAATTCATCAAAAAATTAAAAGTATTTAGAAAAATAATAAAAAATCACCCAAAGATAATTTTGATATTACAAATTCAAAAATGAAGTCTATTTTACCAAATTCATATCATATAAGTTGAATTTATTTATTTAAAATTAATTCTCTCTTTCAAAACCAAAAAAGTGGTTTTAAAAAAAGTAAAAACTATCAAAATATTGACATCTATTTATGTCAAATGTAAATGTTAAATTACTTAAAATGACCAACATTGAATTAAATCATAAAAATATAATCTAATTATACTTCCAAACAATTATAATGTATAAAGGAACACTATAAATTAATTTGATTAATTTTTTTTATGTTAAAATTTAGTAATTTTCACTATTCACCCAAATATGAATGTTATTAGAAAAACACAAAAAATTTATAGAAACCAACTTTTTACATCCTAATTATAAAGAAGAAGTGTATTTTGTGTAATTGAATATATCAAAGTGTCAAATATTAAATTTGAAAAAAAAAATTGCCATTAAAGGGCGTTAAAAATGTATTTTATGAAAAATACTTCTTTTAGCTGAAAAATGAATTTGTTCTTAGATTATGTCTATGAAACAAATAATTTGGATTCTAAAATTTTATAGAGTATATAAAATAAAAAATTCAGTTAACACTATTCATAACCACTTTTTGAATGGCTAGTTTGGTAAGTTATTGTGTGCTCAAACTCAGTGTTGCATGTTGCACATGTTTTTGAATTACATTGAAAAGAAAACTTAATATGAAATATTGGGGTGTTACATATCCCCCATTTTTTTATTATTTTCTAAAACCATGATATATTTTCGTTATGCTGCATATATTTTGCCTAAAAAAATTTCTCTCTTTCTCTCTTTTTTTTATTTATGTGAATACTCAAACTTATTTTGTTTCTATGGGTGTTCATAAATATACAAAAAAGATATATTTGATTCTAGAATGATATACTTATATTCCTCACTCCGTTTCCAAAATTTATAAATGACATAAAGATATCATTTTTATGAACTTCTAAAATGTCATGATTTTAAAATGATAACCATTTATTTTATTCTCTATGGGTTATTTATGAAATGTTTTATTATGATATATGTGGATCACATGAAAATAAAGATATATTAATAGTGTTCCCTGATAGTGCTCCAATGCATTGGGTAAAGAGTTAATCTCTAGAGATGATAAGTTTCACGATACCTTGGTGAAAAACCTTGGTAATCATTATGACACCTTTGGGATGAACTTTGATGATATGTTCATGATTGTCTAAATAAAATGTTGTTGCCACATATTCAAGTTATGTTTCATGTTTTTTTCATTATTATCTGCCTATATTTACAGTGCTCATGTATTTATGTTTTTTATCAAGTTATTATTGATATCACAAGTAAACTAATTCACTTGTTTACCCTTACTGGGCCTTTGGCTCACCCTTTCCATTGATGTATGTCTCAAGGTTATGAGATGCAATAATTTTACATAGGATGAACTTTTCAAGAAGCTTTTCAAGGAGATTTAAAAGAATTTTTTTGTGTGTTTTATGATCCTGATTTCCATTACCCTAGAATTTAAAGATCCTCTATTTGTAAAATGTAATTCAAAGTTATGTAATAAAAACTCGGGATGCCATAGTCGGTATCAGAAGATAGATTTGTTATTTACCAAATTATGCAATAAAAACATTTGGAAGAACCCTCTAGAAATGTTTAAATATTGGACAACTTCCTAGAATTTTGATGAGTATTGAGTAAGTGGTTTATCAAGAAAATACATCCCTGTCTGGATACGAGTAGGTAGAGGCAGCTCTGGAATAGATGTACATAGGGGTAAAACCCGAAAACACCGTTTTGAGCTAGAATCGAATGGGAACTGGTGCACGAAAACGGTTCATGCTATATTCTTGGTTATGACACTCCCATGGGATATGTTTGGTGAATCACACGTTTTTTATGAATCCTTATGGAGGAATTATGGTGAAATTTAATTGTTTATGCATGATGTTTTAAGAAAAAAATCTTTTATAGTTAGAATATTCATAGATGAAATAATTTTCTCAGTAAGGTTCAATTTTTTAGAAAATGGCATGCAATAGGAGGAACCATGCAAATGGGGATCACAATGGACCATGTGCTGACGATCCTCCGACGAAATCTAGAATAGAAATATTCATGTGAATGATGAACCAATTGACTCAAGTTATGGGAAATAACATGAATCATAATGAGAGGCCGATATCACTGTGATGGAAACAACATTATGTGGATATATTTAAGTGTTAATGACCACCAACATTCAGTGGATCGACAGACCCATTGATTAGTGATTAGTGGATCAGCTCTACTGAGATGTTCTTTTCTGTGCTCCGCTGTTCAATGCAAGAGAATGTCACCCTGGATATCTATCACATAGAATGAGAAGCTAATCAACGGTGGGAACTGATTAATAACATGAGGAAAAGAGTAGAGGTTGAAGCTATAGAGTGGTAAGATTTCATAGGGATCTCCTTCACTAATTATTTACCTCGTTCTATGAGAACAAGAATAGAGAAAGAGTTTCTCGAGTAGAAGAAGAATGAGAAGGAATATGTGGGACACTACAATATGAACCTCACAAGGCTTTCATTTTAAACTTATATCTTTTTCATGGATCCAAATTGGAAGTGTGATAGATTCTTAGTAGGACTAAGACCTCATATTCCAAAGAATCTAGGCAACCGAGACTATGATAGCTATGAGGAGATTGTGCAAAGTTCAATGAAAGTTGAACTATAGTTTGGTGAGATGAAATGGTCACAAAAATCATGTGACAACAAGAAATCGATGGATCCAATCATAGGGAGGTTCATCGATCAGGGAAGAGGAGGCAAGAAAGTGCAATTTTTCTCGTGTAATAAATGTGGAATGAAGCATTCGGGGAACTGCCTCCTTGGGAGCCAGAAATGCTGCAAGTGTAGAAGAGATGGCCATATTGTGAGGAATTTACTATGTGAGGTGAAACCTGAACTTCAAATGACATAAAAAAGGGAAAAATGGTGTAGGCTCGACCTCATTTCCAGTGAATTATGTTTGGAAAACATGGGCACTTTTCTAATCACTGTCCAAATCCGAGGGCAGTGGTGGGGAACTTTCATCAACCTCAGTAAAGGCCAAGGAGGAAAAGTCATACTTTTTCTATCATGACAGCTGAAGTTGAATCTCCAAATGATGTGGAGGAAGGTACTCTTGTTGTTCTCTCAAAGATAGCATGTACTTTTTTGGATTCTGGTTCTACTCATTTCTTTATTTCCTCTATGATTTCAAAGAATATACAATAAACTTATGATTTTCTAAAAGTATAGATTTTAGTCAAAACTCATGGTGGGACTATTCAAGCATCATTAGTGATTAAAAACTCTATTATTTATTTTAGTGATCACAATATTATTAAAAATCTATTAGAAACCTCAGTAGTCTTGAATGGAATACCGATATATATCCTTTAATTAGAGATATCTCAACCAGATCATTGTATTGAAGAAACCCCTATATCCTTCTTTTGGGATTTGATTGGGGAAGAATAAGAAAGAGATGAGAGTTTAAGGATAGAAAATGTCCCCATCATCTAAGAATACATTGATCCATTTCATGAGGATTTACTATGACCTCTCTCAGAAAGAGATGTAGAGTTGTCCGTTGAACTCATACCTGGATCTCATCCAATATCTAAGACCCCCTATAAGATGGAAAATGTAGAGCTAGAGGAATTAAAGAAACAACAAGAAGATCTTTTGAAGATGGGGTTTATCCAAATGAGTGTGTCTCCTTAGGGAGCACCAATTCTATTTGTGATTAAGAAGCATGGATCCATGTAGTTATGCAAATATTATAGTGAACTGAATGAGATCACAGTAAAGAATAAAATACCATCTTCTATGAAATGATTCCTTATTTGACCTACTTCATGGGGCTCAATTCTTCTCCAAGTTTGATCTTCAATCTGGATATCATAAATTGAGGGTTAAGAAAGAAGATATTTTAAAAAATGCATTCCGATCAAGATATGGGCATTGTGAGTTTGTTGTTATTCCCTTTGGACTGACTAATTCACCTACTGTATTTATGGATTTGATGAACATTTCCTTTAAGGACTAACTTGATTACTTTGTGGTAGTTTTTATAGATGATATTCTGAAATATTCCAAAAGTCGCAAGGAGCATGAGGTTCATCTTAGGGTTATTTTTTCAAACTCTATAGAAGGAGATACTTTTAGGAATGATCAGTAAATGATAATTCTGGTTACAATAAGCAGCTTCCATTGAACACATTGTTACCAATGAAGGAATCAGATTTGACCCTACAAAGACAAAATTTGTAGAGGAGTGGCCTAAGCCTACAACAATAACTGATATTTTCTTTTTACTTGGATTCAAAAGATATTATAAGAGGTTTGTGAAAAACATTTCATGACATTATAATCCATTAACCATGTTAACTCGAAAATGGGTCAAGTTCATCAGGACAAACGAGTGTGAGTAATGTTTTCAAGAGCTAAAGAATATATTGGTTAATGCACCCATGTAAACATTTCCCCCATGTAATGAAGGATTCATTATTTTTAGTGATGCATCTATTAAATGTCATGGGTGCATCCAAATGAAAAATGACAAATGTCGTTGCTTATGCATCTTGACAGTTGATGACTCATGAGAAGAACTATCCTATGCATGATCTGGAGTTGGTTGCGGTTGTTTTTTATATGATGATATGGAGGCAAAATCTTTATTGGTAGAAAAGTGATATTTACACAGACCATCAAAGTTTGAATAATATATTAACACAAATGGAATTTAACATGAAACAAAGAAGATGGTTGGATCTTCTTAAAGACAATGATTGTTCAATTCATTATCATCCTGGAAGAGAAAAAAAATTTGTTGATGCATTAAGAAGGAAAGGCCCAGTTGTTATTTCCATGATGAGGATTCGAAGGGATCCCTTGATCAACGAACTAGTAAAACTGGACATGGGAATTATAAGGGAAGGTACATCATCAAACATAACCCAAATGATTTCTCAACCATCATTACTAGAGAAGACCAAGAAAGCTCAGAAAGCAGATCCTTTATTGCAGAAGAATATTTTGGCTATGAAGGATAGAATGTTTGTTGAGTTCAATTCTGATCATGAAGGTGTACTAAAATTTCATACTAGATTATGTGTTCCATCTATTCTGGAAATAAAGATGGAGCTGGTGGATGAAGCTCATAGCTCTACATAATCTATACATCCTTGAAGGAAAAAAATTTATAGGTACATTCGTGATCATTATTGGTGGGATAATATGAAAATGGAAATTGTTGACTACACTTCAAGGTGCCTAGTATGTCAGAAAGTGAAGGTAGAGTGACAACTTCCTAAAGGGGCATTACAACTACTACACATACAAGCATGGAAGTGAGACAATATCACTATAAACATCATCAATATTCTCTTGAGAACTTCCAAAAAAATAATTCGATATGGGTTATTTGGACCGTCTCACCAAGACTGCCCATTTTATCTCCGTTCAGGAAAATTTAACCCTTGATCAACATGCCAGGATTTACATAAAAAAAGTGGTAAGGCTGTATGGAGTTCCACTTTATATCATATCTAATCGTGATTAAAGGTTAACATCAAAATTCTAGAGAAGTCTTCAACATGCTCTGAGCACAGAATTGAATTTCAGTACAGCCCATCACCCGCAAACTAATGGCCAATCTGAAAGAACTATTCAAACACTTGAGGACATGCTGAGAACATTCTTAATGGAATTTAAAGGATGAAGGGATAAACATCTCCCTTTAGTTGAGTTCACATTAAAAAATAGCTTCCACTCATGCATTCAAATGGCAGCATATGATGCTCTATAGAGGAATGGATGTAAAACACCAACATTTTTGGATGAAAATGGTGAGAGAAAGCTTCTTGGGCCTGATCTTGTGCAAGAGTTGACAGAAAAATTCCATGCCATCCAACAAAACATTAAGGATACTCAGATTCGGAAAAATTGATATGTAGACAACCATTGAAGGGACTTGGAGTTTGATGTTGGTGAATGGTCTTTCTTTAGATTTCAACTTGAAAAATATTCATACGGTTTGGGAAGAAAGGGATGCTCAACCGTAGGTACATTGGTGCCTATGAAATCCTGGATCGCATAGAAGTAGTGGAATATTGGCTTGCACATCCTCCAAATCAAGAAATAATTCATGATATCATCCATGTATTTCACTTGAGGAAGTACATACCCAACCTTTCACATGTACTAAACCCAGATATAATGCCCTAGTCTCCTGAAACCCAGAGTCATTGCTCTATATATGGTGTGTAATTTCATTTATATTAAAAATTGGAACAATAAATTTACATCACACCCCTTCATGAGGAACTTAACGTTTTAGGTTTTAGAGAATCAAACACAATAGCTTCACTTATTCAATGCTGAAAAAGGAAAACTCAAAATATTGATATATCCACTAATCCTATAAGAATTCATCAAAAATGTAGGGTGAGCATTTAAAATACATAGTAAGGGGTTTTGAAAAATACTTAATATGGCTTTCAAAAACTATCTTTGAAAATACCACACATACAAAAAAACATTCTTTTAAAGAAACCATTATCACTTTTCAAGGGTTCTTAGGAAACATTTAAGGGATTTCACACAAGTATATAAGCAATTAACCGATGAATACTAAAATATCATGTTACAAAGTGAGCATGCCTGTAAAAAAGTGCATGTTGCTCTACTAAATATAAATAAGCATAACATACAATGTATGGAAGCACTACTGTGTATAAACACTAACAGATTTTCACATAAAAAATTTTCACATTATGAAATGGTAAATTAGATGCTATTATTTTCTTTAAAATTCTGGAAATTAATACTTCTATTTTTTTATAAATGTCTCATCATATTCCATATACATTTAATGTCACACTCATATGTAATGGGCTACTGACCATGGATGTTCTACTAGTCCAATAATCACATGGTTGGTCACATACAAACATATAACAGGAGAATGTATAAAACCAGACTTTAATTTCTCTGTCAAGCCCACGTGCCAAGACCTTGGGGATAAAAATAATCAGACCCCAACCCTAAGAGCATCTATAACCAGACTCCATCCAATGGAGCTTCTTTAATCGGACTCCAACACGGAGGGTCTGCTGTAACTGGGCCCCAACTCGGAGGCCTTACATTAACTAGTTTTCAACCCAGAACATTATAGTACAATACATTCCTCATATGTCATGTAAAGACAAATATTAAATGTGTCCCATAACACCTTGAATAATTAAATTATTATTTCGTAAATTATTATAATTGATAAATAAATAATAAGTTGTTTTATTTATCCCATTTATTTTTAACTTTACAACACTCTCATATACATTCAATGCATTGAAATACATGTTTATAAATTCAGAATAAATATTATTCATCCTCAATTCATGCACTAATAAATATAAATGACAATAGACTAAATCATAATATGTTAGTTATTATTTAGATAATAATTTCCCAACAACATGCATAAACTAGTAAACATTCTTTTTGCATGTGATATTAATTTTAAACACCGAAGTAATGAATAGATGGGGTTACCAAAAACAAGATAGTTCCTTAATTTTCATCATATGTTATTCATGGAAATGAATATTTATATTTTAAATGACTAATTTTAAATTAAGATAGATGTCATTTGTATATAAGAATGCACTGATAATCTGCCATATCTTAAGAAATAGCCTTGCCTTATGATTCATAGCAAACAAGGTCAATTTATTTACAGTAAAACATTTGTTTATGAATTTAATACATTCATTAGAATTTAATTAGACATATAATAAACAAACATTAACTACCAATTTTTGTTTTTGGACAAGTCAATTCAAATTATGGTTCAAAATTATAGGCGCATACACATAACCATCTATATGTATATATATAAAATATATATATGTCACACCCACATACTTCTCATTTAAATAGATTGTTGGTGTGTTTACAATCAAATATCGTAAATGAAAATAATTTCCACCCATTACATTCTAAAACATCGTTGTAAATCAACAAGTAGATGATTTAAAATCAGATGGAATAAAACTGTATGAATGTATGTATATATATATATATAATATACTAGTGTAAATTCCATTTTTAGAAAGGAAGACAATATGTATTGAACCCTTAAGTAGAACCTGAAAATATAGAGTACAACATTGACACAAATAAATAAATAAACTTCCCTCCAATAATTTAAAAAAAACTATCAATCTAAAATAATATTTAGTGAAACATTATTTATATATTCTAAAATCTAATGTCATATACATATATATATATATATATACATGAACATCCAAAAATATATTTAATTGGTTGAATAAAAATTAAACCCCCAACATCATAAGATTAATTCATAACATATGAAAATGAAATCCAAGGTTCAGCATAAAAGATCTTTTAAACCAAACCGGAATGTTATAAACATACTTTTATGAATATATATGAGTATATAAAAAAACAAGACACGAAATATATAAAACCCATACATGATAATAACTTTAAATATAAATTAATTAGAAGAAAATAATCCCTTTCAAAAACACAATTATTCAATTTCTATCAAGAATGAATAAACATCATACAAAATTTACCCTGAAATATTTGTAGTATGGATCACCATTCGACAATCTATCAATGTTTTGAAAAACATTGATTTTTTTGGAAGAAACACATAAGTAAACATGAAAGAAACAAATAAAATGACATAATAAAAATTAAAATCCCTTACAATGATAAGATCATAAAATAAAAAAATATTTTTATACCTCACATTTCATTAATGTGTATTATATCCTTATAAGAAAACTTCTTTGCACTAGACATAATAATCGAATGGGCAAAAAAGACAATAGTGTCTCCTACTCTCCCTGACTCATAAGAAATCCTCACTAAAAACATTTGTTAGTTCACTGAGGTTTTACAACTTTATATATATTGGTTTCATAAATTTTATAATCACAATTATTTGTGAATTAATTAGATAGATGTTGAGCCGATAAACTATGCAAGTTGAGATATATAATATGAAAACAACTGCATCAAGGAAGATTAAATGCATCGATGAAAGAAGTAACACAATAGCAGTAGAGAACATCAAACAAATTAAAAGTATAAAAATATTAGTGAGAATGAATTGTGTAGTTAAGAAAATATATACATAAATTGTAGAAAAATTGGATTGAGAATCAATTGAGTTGATTTAGTAAATAAGATACCCCAATAATGATGATGAATTTAAGCAAAACAACCTGATTCTTATTAATGAACTGCCCACTAATTGTTTTGGGTCCATGTTGATAACGAAAAATTAACATATATGAACCAAAAATGAAATCAAATGTCATTTGATGGAGAAAAAAAGAGAAGAGGAAAAACATGAAATTAATTCTCTAAAATCAGATAAGATTTGAATATCCAAACCAATTAAAAACAAACATACTTGTAGATTGAGAAAAACATGTTGATATATCCAAATATAATGGTCACTTTCCACAAATAAAATTTGTAACCTTCACGCATATCAGATATGGATCTAGATTTATTTATCTGCATCGAACTCACATATGAAAATGAAGATGAAGATGAACCCTCACTACTGATCTCTATCTACTTCACCTTCAACTTCTGATCCTAATATGGACAAGCACTCAAAACTCCTTTCTTGCGACCAAGCTCAGACCTCCATCGGTATTGACTCTCGATTGGGCTGGCCTCCCAACTTCAGGTCTCCTCTATGTTTCGACATCGACCTTGTCTCATGAGCGCTCGACCTCACATCTTTGCTGCGAACCCTCCCCTCCATCGAACCCCACATACATGATTCTCCATTTCTCCGGATGATCCGAAACCTAACCCGTAGCTGAAATTCATTTCATTTTTTTAATTTTTTGTTTATGTTTCACGGTTTTATATATATACATATACATATATATATATATATATCAACCAGATATATATAATGTTCAATATGAAAAAAAAATAATACAGTCATATCTTATTTAATAATTTTTTTATTCCTTTTGTTTCATCCCTTTATATGTTGATATATATATGTGACTTATTTTCTGGTCAAAATTTATATAAATATAATTTAAATATAATTAATTTATTAATATATATATATATATATTATTTTTCGTTTTTATATATATAAATTTGTTTTTTTTGTTATATTATATTTATTTAAAATATAAAAAAATCATAAAACAATTTCATTTTATTATATTATATTTTCATTTTAATCATTATATGCCACATTATTGGTTAAAAAATACACATTATTATATATTTTGATATTTATTTTGTGTTGACATGTTACCTATAATTTTTTATTATCTAATTTATTGTTAAAGTTATCTATACTTTTATAATTATATATTATAAATTTTTTTCTTTCTTTTTTTACCCAGTCATTTTTTATTTGTTCCAACACATTTCTCTCTCCAATAAATTCACCCTTGTTTTTTGTCAACATGTTATTTTTTTATTCAATCATTTCACTCTTTAACATTATATTTTTTATAAAACAAATATAATCATTAAAAGAAAATTTTGAATAACATATATAGATATAAACGATATATATATATATATATATTTGAAATACATATCAATGTATCATTTTTTATAAAAAAATTATTAATAAAATTTATATGTTATAAAAACATATCATATTTTCAAATATTTATAACATATAATATCATAAAAATAATAAAAATAGTTTTTTATATAAAAAATGTTTATAATAATAATACATTCAAAAAAATAAATATTAAAGCTAATTTTTAAATATATATATATATATATATATATTAAATTAATAAAGAAAATATTTATTTAACGGAAATAATATATCAATTCATGAGTTCATGGTACATTACAATGCATAAAAAATAACTTCAATTGAAAACTACATTTTAAAGATAATACCTTTATGTACGAAACAACATTACAAAAAATATATTTTTAAAATTTTAATTTATAATGAATAAAATAACATATAATTCTAGAACACCCTTGAAATACATAAGTTTTGAAACATTATTTTACATAATGGTTTTGTAAGCCCTAGGTTTCATAATTAAAACACTATGACATTATATATGGAACATAAAATAATTACAAAATTGCAAAGATTCAGTTATACAATAATTATAAAACTGGGTGTTATTTTTTTGAAAATATGAAGTAAAGTACAAAATTATAAAATATAAAATTATACATTTAAATTTGAGATCATAAAACTCGGGGTGTTACATTATTCCCTCCTTTAACAGAATTTCATCCTCGCAATTTGATTCATGAACTCTCACAAACTCATCAACACAGACATTCTGACATCTTCAATGATGTCCCTAGACAAACATCACAGGAATTAATAACCACCAAATGAAATGAAAATAGAAACAACTAAGTTGTACCTTCACATGGCCCACCACTGCGACTAGTTTTTTGACATCCTCAACTCTATCCCCATGGTAGAGACAAGTTATTTGATCTCTCTGGCCCAAATATATCATGGGAAGCTAAGGTTAAACTCTACAACGAAACAAATGTTCTTCCATATAGTAGCATAATAAGTGTGAAGCTCAACTATATTGATGTGTAATATTTCCCTAAAGACTAGTCAGACTACCTCATTGTTGAGGGGTCTGATATCATAGAGTCACATAAATAGACTGAACAAAAAATTTGGAAGAGATACACTACATGGAGATCACCCTCCTCTGCAGCCTCAAGAAAAACCCTTAATTCCAAATAGTTCTCGGCCACGATGAGACATTGAAGAAGTCCATCACAATATTTCCCCCTACCAGTATTGTTTCTGAGTTGTTCATATGTCGTACAGTAGTAGACATTGCATGGTCCCCGAAATAGTCGAATGACATTTGAGTTGTTCAACACTTGATAAAGGAGTTTAAAGGATTGATGATGGTTTTCAAAGGACTCATAATCTTTCGCATATGAAATAAAATCTATGGTTTCTAGAATTTCATTTTGTAGGCACATAAGAATTATTAGTGATATTTTGTCTACTATCTGATTTTTTTTAAAAAAAAATAACTTAGTAAGAATTTATTGTTGTTTTAAAATTGATCAAATTTTCTAGAGTTGTCTAAACCATTTCTCTGAAACCAACTATAATTCCCCAGCCTCCGGTAACCTAAAGTCTATGCTCTAGATATGGTGTGTATTTTTTTTTACAAATAGGAACAAAAAAATTACACATCACACCCCTTCAGGAGGAATATTACTGTTTAGGTTCTAGAGAATCAGACATAGCAACTTCACTTCTTCAATGCAAAAAAAAGACAAACTACAAATCTTGATATATCCACTAAGCCTTTAAAAATTCATAAAAATGTACGGTGATCATTTAAAATACTCAGTAAGGGGTTTTAAAAAATACATAATACAGCTTTCAAAATCCTTCATTGAAAATAATGACAGATATAAAATAATTCATTTAAATGAAACATCATCCCATTTGAATGGTTATTAGTAAACATTTTGTGGATTCCACACAACTATAAAAGGAATTAACCGATGAATGCTCTAATATAAAGTTACAATGTAAGAATTATGGTACAAAAGTGCATGGTGTTCTACTAAATATAAATAATTGTAACATGAAAAGTATGCAAGCACTACTGTGCATAAACACTAAATGATTTTCACATAAAAAAATTCAAATCATGAAATGATAAATGAGATTTTATCGTTTTCATTGATACTCTGGAAATTAATAATGAATTTTATTCATAAATGTCTCTTCATATTCAATGTACATTTAATGAACACTCATAAGTAAAGGGCTACTGACCAAGGATGTTCTACTAGTCGAATAATCACTTGGTTGGTCACATACTAACACAAAATGAGAGAATGTATAATATCATACTTTATTTTCTATGTCAAGGCCTTGTACCATGAACTAGTTGATAACTATAACCGGACCACAACCTAGAGAGCCTTTGTAATCGGACTCCATCCCAGAGAGCCTCTATAACTGGACTTTAACCCGGAGGGTCTTCTGTAACTGGACCCCAATCTGGGGGGATTACATTTACCAGTCCCAAACCCAGTACATACTATTCCAATACAATCATCATGTGTCCATTAAATTCCTATATTCAAGGGGTTACATACCACCTTATATAATTAAATTCTTATTTCGTAAAATAATATAATTGACAAATACATAATAATTTTTTTAATTTATCACATAAATTATTCACTTTACAACCCTCCCACAAACATTTAATGCATTGAAATACATTTTTATGACCTTAGAATAAATATTATTCATTCCCAATTTAGGCGATGATAAATGAAAATGGAAATGGACTAAATCATAATATTTCAGTAATTATTTAGATAATAATTTTCCCAATGACATGCATAAACTATTAAACATTCTTTGTGCATGTGATATTAATTTTAAACACAAAAGTAATGAATGGATGGGGTTACCACATAAAATTATTGTTCCTTAATTTTCATAATCCTTAATTCATGGAAATGAATATTTATAGTTCAAATGACTAATTTTAAATTATGACAGATGTCATTTTTACACAAGAATGCACTGATAATCGGTCATGTCTTAATAAATAGCCATGAAATATTCTTTATATCATATAATGACAATTGATTTGCAGTACAACATTTGATTATGTAATGAATACTTTAATGAGAATTTATGTATACATATCAACAACAAACTTTAAATAATGAATTTTGTTTTAGGCCAAGTTAATTCGGAGTATGCTTCAAACTTATAGGTGCATACACATAACCATATAAATATATATATATATGTGTGTGTTTGTGTGTGTTTGTATAAATAAAATATTTATATTTCCCACCCAATTACATCACATTGAAACAAATAGTCGTCTAGTTTACAATAAAATATCGTAATTGAAAATAATTTCCACCAATCACATTCTAAAACCTCATTGGAAATAATCACTTAACTGATTAAACATCTGGTGTAATAAATATATATACACATATATATATATATATATATGTTATACTGCTGTTCATTCATGTTTGAGAAAGAAATAAAAAGTGTGTTGAACCCTTATGCAGAACCTGAAAACATAGTGTACAACATTGACACAAATAAATAAATATACTTCCCTTCTATAATTTCATAAAAACCTTGAATCTGAAAGAATATTTAGTTCACCCGTATTTTTATATTCTAAAAACTAATGTCATATAAAAATATATATACATGAACATCCTTAAAGAAATGTAATCTGTTTAATAAAAATTATACCCTTAACATCATAAGAGTAATTCAAAACATATGAAAATGAAATCCCATATTCAGCACAGATGAACTTTGCAACCAAAAGACTATGTTATAATCATACTTTTATGAATATATATGTGTGAATAAAAAACAATTCAAGGAAAATTTGAAAACCTTATAAGACAATAAAAATAAATATAAATTAATTAGAAGAAAATAATTCCTTATAAAAACAAAGTTATTCAATTTCCATCAAGAATGAATAAACCTCATACCAAATTTACTCTGAAATGTTTTTAGTATGAATAACCTACTACAATCTATCAATTTTTTTAAAAATATTGATTTTATTTAAATAAACATATATGTAAACTTGAAAGAAACAAATAATTTGAAATTATAAAAATTTAAATACACTATAATGATAAGATCTTAAAATAAATAAATAATTGAAATAAATATTTATCCCTTAACTTTATTTTCTGCGTATTCCATCCTTATAAGAAAACTTCTTTCCGCTTGACTTGATTATCTAAAGGGGAAAAAAGAAAAGAATGGATCCTACTCTCCCTGACTCATAGGAAATCTTTGTCAAATACATTTCATAGTGCATAGAGGTTGAACAGCTTTATATACATGGTTTTCATAAAATTTAATATTCACAATTATATGTGAATTAATTAGATAGATATTGAGTAGATATAATATGCATGTTGAGATATATAATATGAAAAAACAGCGACATGGATGATTCAAGGTATCGATGAAAGAAGGAATCCAATTGTAGTAGAGAATAACAACCCAATTGAAAGTATAACAAGCTTTCTAATCCAGAATAGAGTCAGATTGAAATATATTCATAATTTAAAGTGAAATTGGATAGAGAATCAACAGAGTTGATTTATGCAATAATAATCTCCAATAATGATGATGAATTTAAACAAAACATGCTGCAACATATTAATGAATTGGCTACTGATTTGTTTGGGGCCACGTCAACACGGAAAATTTAACATATATGAAACAAAAATGAAATCAAACACCATTCGACAGAGACAAAAATTAGAGAAGAAGACAAACATGAAATTATGTCTCTAAAATCAGATAATATTAGAATATCTAAATCAATTAAAAAACAAACATTCTTGTAGATCGGGACAAACATGAAGAGATATCCAAATCTATAGGTTACATTCCTCCAATCAAATTCAAAACAGTCACACATCACAGATCTGGTTTTAGATTTATTTCACTTCTCTAAACTCACATCTGAAGATGATGATGAAGATGAACCCCCACAATTGATCTCGAACTCCTTTGGATTCGACTTCTGATACTAATACGAACTAGCGCACGACACTCCTCTCTTGCGACTAAGATCAGACCTTGATTTGTATCTACTCTCGATTATGCTTGCCTCCTGACTTTAGGTTTCCTATAAGCTTCAACATCGGCCATGTCTCATGAGTGCTCGACCTCACCTCTCACTAATGAACCCTCCCCTCTATCGAACCCCACATACGAGAATCTCCATTTATCCGCTCGAGCCGAAACCTAATCCGCAACATGACTTCATTTCGTTTTTTAATTTGTTTTTTTATTCTCTTTCACCATTTTATATATATACATATACATATACACCTATATATATAAACCAAATATATATAATGTAAAATAAGAACAAATAATATTATATTCATCATATTAACTAATTTTATTTGTTCCTATTGTTTCATCCATTTAGATGTTGATATATATATATGACTTAATTTCTTGTCGGATTTCATATAAATATAATTTAAAAATAATTAAGTAATATATATATATATATTCCTTTTCATTTATATATATAAAAATTCGTTTTTTGTTATATTATATCTATTTAAAATATCAAAAAAAATATCATAAAACAATTTCATATTATTATATCATCTTTTCATATTATTCATTATATGCCACATTATTGGTTAAACAATACAAATTATTTTATATTATAATTTTATTTTTGTGTGGACACGTTACCTATAAATTATTATTATCTCATTTACTATAAAATTTATCTCTACTCTTATAATTATATATTATTATGTTTTTTATTTCTTTCTTTTTTATCGTATCATTTTTTTATTTGTTCCAACACATTTCTCTCTCCAATCAATTCACCATTGTGGTTAGTCCACACATTATTTTTTGATTCTATCATTTCCCTCTTTAACATTAAATTTTTTTATAAAATAAATATAATCATTAAAAAATGTTTTGAATAACATATATAGATATAACCAGTATACATATATATATATTAGAAACACCTATCAAAGGTGCGTTTTTTATAAAAAATTTATTAAATTTATTTATAATTTATAAAAACATAACATATTTTCCAATATTTATAAAATATAATATCATATAATTAATAATAATACTATTTTTATATAAAAATGTTTATATTATTAATAAATTTAAAATATTAAATATTAAATCTACTTTTTAAAATTATATTTATATATATATAATTATTAAAGAAAAAAAATATTTAAAGAAAAAAATATTTCAATTCATGAGTTCATGCTACATTTGAAAGCATAAAAAAATAACTTTAATTTGAAACTACATTTTAATGATAATACCATTAAGTGCTAAACAACATTAAAAATTAAAACTATAGTTTTAACATTTAAATGTAAAAATAATAACATGCAATATAAAGATAAAAAACACTTGAAATACACATGTTTTGAAAGCTTATAAAACATAATGGTTTTATAAGAACAAAGATTCTTAATTAAATTACTATAAAATTATATATGGAACATAAAATACATAAAAAATTGAAAACATTAAGTTACATAATCTTTATAAAACATGGGGTTTTTATTTTTAAAATATGAAATAAAGTACCAAATTATTAAATATAATATTATCCATTTAAATTCGAGTTTATAAAACTCGTGGAGTTACATAGAGCTGGTACAACTGGAACATGACCTCTCTTTTTAGGAGCAACTGATGGAGATCTTGGATCATATATACAAGGTTATGCACAACAAGACTACCCACCTTGTTAAGGTGTTGTGGAGGAACCACAAATGCAAAGAAGCCACGTCGGAACGAGGGGAGTCTATGAGGCATAAGTACCTACACCCTTTCTCATATTAGGGTATGAGTTAAAATTTCGAGGATGAAATTTCTTAAGGGGGAAAGAATGTAATGACCCTATCTTTTTTATAATATTAGTTTCCTTATTTTTGTGTTATTTTATACTTCAAAAAACTATATCCTTAATGTAATGAAGTGAGTATAATTAAAATGATACCGTAGGGTTTCGACTATTATATTATCCTAGGTCAATATGACCGGTTGAAACTAAACTCTTAATGTTGAGAGTATTGTTTATAAATAAAAGTGATATTGGTTAATACAGAAAGAATAGTTGATGGCCTCATCTAGTAGACTTCGGACGTATGTAGCTCATCTGTCAGTGCTTGAAAAGGAGGTAGCATCTCTGGGCTTTTCTTTGGACCAAGCCCAAGTCTAACTCCAACATTGAATGCTTGAATGAAATCACCTAAGGTAGAAGTTCAAGTTGATAGTAATCACCAATCTAGCAATGTTGTCTGAGCAACTCCAAGATTCAATCACTATAGCACACCTTACACTTCGGTCCTATGCAGGTGTTATAAGGTGCTCTGTATGGAAGCCTTAACTACATTCTGTAATCATTTTGTATGAGTTAAAATTTTATTTCTTATTATGGTAAGGTTTTTGAATTTCAAATGGCCGGATAAATATAGGCTGTATATTATTAATGAATTTCGAAAAAATGGTGGATTATAAAATATTTTTGAATTTATTAAATAATTAATAATGTGAATTTATTTTCATTAAAAGGTCTTCTGTAGTGGTGTTCAGTAAGAAATTTAGAGTCTAATACGATCAATATATTTTTTAGTGAATTGGAATGTATAAATAGTAACATACCTGTATGAATAGTAATGAATAGTAATAAATAGTAAATCGGCCAAAAAAATATAAACTTCACCCATGAATGTATAAATACGATTTAGACATCTTAAAAGGGAAAAAATGATCAGAGTATATGTTTTGATATTTCTATATGTCATAAATGTTTTATTTGAAATTTTAAAATTAATTTTATTATTTTAAATTAAAATATAATTTCATAAAATTTATTCATAAATTTTTACTTCATTGAATTATGGTTATACGATAATTTTATGTGACCCTTATTACTTTCATAAAGTGTTAAAAAATGAGTTATTGTTTTAAAGTCATATTTTTGGAATAAATAAGGATTTTACATAAAAATTAATTTTAAAATCTTCATAAAATTATTTTAAAAAATGGCATTCATTTTTGAATTTAGAATTCCTATTTCAGGTTATACTGAATTATTTGGATTTTTTTAAAATAGTTGAATTTTCGGTGAATAGTGAAAATATATATTTGAGTTTTATGTGTTTAATGACATCATTTATGATGTAATAATGATTTAATAATTCTGGTAGACCTATAAATAGTATGATATTCTATGAGGTGTCCCATGTGGCCAATACCATGTGCAAATACCAAGGCCATGCCCATGGTTTTTCCAATACAACTGATGAGGTGTCCCTTGGAAATTAATAAATTATTCCCCCAATTTTTCTATAAATACCAATCAATTAACTAATTAATTTCATTCCAAAAATATTTTCAATGAATCTATAGTCTCTTTGCCTCACAATGAGTCCTCCCAAGGTGCCCTCAATCCTTCAAAGGTCCCAAACATCATGCTTTTGATGTTACTCTTCAAGGTATGGGAAACATTCACCCACCACTTTTATATGATGAATTCCTTTATGTTATGTATTATAGTTCCATTTTTTATGGGTATTGTTCTTATATATCTCTAAAACTATCCATTTCATTTAAAAATTATGAGAGACCATTTTTCTACCTCATCAATTGATTTTCTGATTTTTTAAGTGTCACCTTTAGGCTGCCAAATTTTCGTTAAAGAAACCGCACTTTCTCATTCCTTTCAAGTTTCCTTTTCGTGTGGTGTATCATTAAAATATCCACACCATGATATTATTTCTTTTTATTATGTCCCTATAATGAAAAATTATTCATTTATGGATGGGAGACCCTGGTCCCCTCACTTTTTATTGTTTTCTAAAACCATGATATATTGTCATTATGCTGCAGAAATTTTTCCTAAACATTTATCTCTCTTTCTCTCTTGTTTTATTTATTTGAATACACAGACATATTTTTTTCTATGGGTGTTTATAAATATAAAAATACAAATATATTTGATTTTTGGAATTGACATACATAAAACCCTCACCCCTTTCCATGGTTAATAAATAACATAATGATCTTATTTTTAAGAACTTTTAAAACATCATGATTTTAAAATGATACCCATTTCTTTTATTCTTTATTGGTTATTTATGAAAAGTTTTATTATGATCTATGTGGATCACCTCAAAATAAATATCTATTAAGGGTGCGCCCTGATAGAGCTCCAATGCACCGGGTAATGAATTAATCTTTGGAGATGACAAGTATCACGATAACTTGGTGAATTACCTTGGTAATTTTTATGACACCTTGGGGATGAACCTTGGTGATACATTCATGAAATTCTAAATGAAATGTGGTAGCCACATATTCAAGTTATGTTTCATGTTCTTTTCTTTATGATATTCCTATACTTACATTTCTGATGTTGTTATATATCTTTTATCATGTTCTTATTGATATCACAAGTAAACTGATTCACGTGTTTACCCTTACTGGGACTTCTGTTCACCCATTCCATTGATGTGTGTCTCCAGGTTATAGGATGCAGTAATTTTATAATGGATGAAATTTTCAAGAATATTTTCAAGGGTATTTAATGTAGTGTTTTCTGTCTTTTTATGTTTTATGATCCTGATTTCCAAGACACTAGACTTTAAGGATCCTCTATTTGAAAAATCTAATGAAATGTTATGTAATAAAAAGGAAGGATGCCATAATTGGTCTTGTGTAAATCCATGAAATTCCATCTCTCTCGAAAACTACGATAAAAGGGAGTCATATGGAAAATCCTACTAGCATAGGCCATCACCTTCTTTGTCTATGTCCAAATGATTTGTTAAAATCATATATTTATACTATTCATGTGATAACTAGTCAATGTCTATATTATCAAGGGTAATGACACATAATGGTCATTTAAATCCAATGGGATATAATAAAACACATAGATTTCATGTTTTTTCTACATCCACAAGACATTTAATTAATATAAATTGAATTTTATTCATAATAGTTTGGGTCATTACAACCTTCCCCCCATAAAAAATTTCATTATAAAAATTTCATTTCACCATGCTAAAATAGATTATGGTCACCATGCCTCGTTACTTCCATTGGTTCCCTCATCGTTTCTTCAAACATTTTGTTTCTCCATAACACATTGAAGAGGGGCATTGTCATATTTCAGAGTACATTTTCTCTAAAATATAATATCATCATCATCTTGTATTTATATTAGAGGTCACTCTCTAATGGTACTACCTATGGATTGAGTACATGTGAAGGGTCAGATATGTTATTCCTTAAGAGTGATACATGGAATAAATCATATACATGACAAATATTTTTGAAGAGTTCTAGTCGATTGGCCACTACCCTAATGTGATCAGGGATCTAAAAAGGTATGATTTACCTTGTAATAATATTTTCATTCATCCCAAATCACATCAATCTCTTACTTGTCTATATTCAGAGAAATAACATATCTGCAATATCAAATACTAGGTCTCATCGATGATTATTATCATTTTTGTTTTGTCGACTCTGGGAAGCATTGATGTGCTACTGGATGGTCTTAAAAAACTCCACCATTTCATCAACCATTTCAATACCTAGAATATTTTTCACAACATTATACCACCATGATAGTCTTATTCACCTCTTCCCAAAAATGGATTCATATGATCTATTTGGATACTAGAGTGGAAACTATTGTTGTAAGAGAACTCCACCAAAGAAAGACTTTATTCCCATACACCATTGATGTCCATTGACAAATACCTCAACATTTCCTCATGTGTCTAGATATTCTTCTCATATTGGCCATCATTTTGAGGGTGATAATCCCAACTAATGTTCAACTCTATGTTTAGAGCATGCTGGTGACTTTTCCAAAAAAACAGAGGGGAATCTTGGATCCCGATCAGATAAAATCAATAGTGATACTCCATTCAACCTTACCAATTCTCGGATGTATATGCATGCTAGTTGATCCAATTAAAAATTCTATTGAATTTCAAAAAAGTATGAATTATTTCTAAGATGATCCATAACAATTCATATAGTATTTTTTCCTTTGGATTTAATCAATATTACAACGACAAAGTCCATGGTGATGTTTTTCCATTTTCAATGTTTTTATGGGTAATGGTTGTATCATCCCCTTTGAGATATTCCTCTTAGACTTCATGTGATTATATACCAGGCACATTGAACTATGAGGATCTCCCTTTTTTGATACTTTCCACTTTCTTCTAAATTCCCACATCATCTTTTTTATCATCCTTTAACCATTCCAAAAGATAGAGCTGATAAATATTCTGTGAAAGGATTGATGATGTTCTCTTCATTATTATCCCCATGTACATATTCATCAAATCTATAAATATTGGATCCTTTTCAATTAACTTCAATGATTTAATTGTTGGTTCCATTCTACGTAAAGCATCTTCTACCATGATCTCTTTTTGAGGTTGGAAATGGATTGAGTGGTACTAATACTTGATGATATCTAACCATATTTATTAGAACATATTCAGATATTTATATGTGAATATATATATATACATAAATTTTGTGATCCGTATATATTTTCACTTCTCCCTAGAGAGATAATGCTGCATTTTGTTTATTCAGAATATCATTGTTTCCAACTCTAGATCTTATGTGGGACAATTTTTCTGATGAAATTTCAAATGGCATATGTCAAAGGCTATGGCGTTGTCATTTTTCATCGACACACCACCCTACCCATCTTCAAAGCATCAATGAAAATTACGAGAATCTCTCCCCATGGGGGTAGTGTGAGCATAGGGGAAGAGATAAGATTCTTCTTTAACTCCATGAATATGTCTTCACATTCATCATTCCAATAAAATTTGACACCCTTCCGAGTTATCTTGGTAAGGGGGTTTGAAAATTGTGAGAAATTTATAACAAATGAGTGATAATATCTAGGAAACCCAATGAATCTATAGAAATCATTCAAATATGTTAGGCTCATCCATCCTACAATTGATTTTGTTTTGGAAGGATCCATACATTTCCCATTTCTTGAGATCATTTTCCTCAAGAATTATACTTCCTTCAAACAAAACTCACTCTTATTGTACATTGCATAGTGCTTCTCCTTTCACAAGGTGTGTAGAATAATGCTCAAATTCACCTCATGCTTCTCCATGGTTATGGAGTATATTAGAATATCATCTAAAAAGACTACCACAATTTTTTCAATGAAATATCT
Organism: Viscum album; assembly: GCA_963277665.1. Lineage (NCBI taxonomy): Eukaryota > Viridiplantae > Streptophyta > Magnoliopsida > Santalales > Viscaceae > Viscum > Viscum album. The sequence continues at coordinate 1,116,884,933 of OY728129.1, forward strand.
AAAGACTCTTTTTTTTAAATTCCGCGATTATTTCTAGAGTATTAGTGGGTTTGAATGGAATCACTATGAAATCGTAATGACTGTACCATATACATAAAGAAGTCTTGGAGATATCGCCCTTGTTCACCCAAACATGGTAATATCTTGTCCACAGATCCACCTTATAGAAGTATTTTTATCCACATAGTTTATCAAACAAGTAATCAACTACTGGAAAGGGATACTTTTTTTTATCACAGTTTTTTGAACTCATAGAAATTTATGTAAAGGAATATAGATCCATCCTTCATCATGGTGAAGAGGAGTGGTGCATCCCACAGTGAATCACATGGGTGTATAAACACTTTATATAGATTCTCATGAAGTTCTTTCTTTAGTTTCTAATGTTCCAATACTTCCACTTTATACGAATTATTGTATAGTATAAACTCCCCATGTATAATATCAATAAATAATTCAACATCTAATTTAGGATGATGACCAGAAAATTCCTATAGAATCACATATGCATATTATTTCACTATAGGCATGTCCTTGAGGGCGGTTCATTACTTTGTGACTCGATTATCTGAGAAAGACACACACACTCATATGGAAATAATATCCATGCTTGGGATGATGGTGCTAAAAAATATTCCTCCTCCTCATTGGACATGTGTAAAATCACTAGTTGATGGTCCTTACGGAGATTGATTTCCCTATCATGGCAATAAATGGGGTCTCTATATAGGGAAATCCAAACCATTACAAGAATTTCATCAAATTCAACCAAGGGAATAGGACGAAGTTCGTTGGGATGTCCAATCCACATATTGTGATAGGGATGGTCTCGTATACATGGGATTATATAATTTCACTATTTGAGATTTTCATTAATATATCTAATTCTATACATTATTGTGTTGTTTGGACTGTTATAATGAACATTTTGGATATAAAAGGATGCGTTGAACTAGGGATGATAAACCATACTTTCACTTTTTGATTCACGTTCTATAATATAAAATATATATATAGATATCAGTATCTTAGACTATTAAACACATAAAGGGGAATCCAATAACATTGATGGGATAATATATAAATTATATTTACCACCTTATCATATGAGTTTCTAGGAATCAATCTATGTTATACATGATCTAATTCCTAACATGTGTTATTCTGTGGATTTTTTTGTTCCCTTAATAATGTTTCATATTGAGATTTTGAATTTACAAAATAATATCCCCCAAGAGTGTCTAACCAAGACTGCATCAAGGCCTGTTTTTGTGCACCAATTCCTGTTTTAGTGCAGCACAATGCGGTGTTTTCATGTTTTACCCCTACGTACCACTTTACGAGTGCCACCACTACTTATTTTAATCCAAAAATTATGTGTTTTATTGATAAAATTCAACCTCTATACTCAATTTTTTTGGGAATTTCCTCAAAAATAGTCTTATCCCTAAGGTTTTCACAATATATTTTTAATCCTAATCCCAAAAAAACTAAACCTATCCTCTAAATCCTACAATAACAATACTCCTCTTTATTTCATATTTAAAAATATTTATTAATTATAAATTCATTTAATAAATCATAAAATATTGAGAGGCCCAGTTTCTTTGGGGATTAAGAACATTACATAATAACTGAAAACATAAAATACACATGTTTATTGAAAACTTCATTTACTTGACCACAATATTCCTTTGTACATAGAATTCCATGTGATAACATGAGGAAATACATAAGAAAAGGGTGAGTTATAAAGAATATTAATGGAATAATCATGGAATAACATTCGGAAGAAAATATATGGTAGTTAATCTGAATAAAAACAAGATCATACTATAAATATGAGGATAAAGGTATGATATAGAATGATATTTTTAACATAGAAATGTAAATGAAATGTAAAAATTGCATCATTATCTTAAAGGAATCATGTAGACCCCTATCCTGACATGGTGGAAAAATTAATATAAAGTAATCTAGTAAAACCTTGTACCATCATGATGTGTCATTATAGAACACATTACCCAATGCATTTGAGAACTATCAGGGCACACACTTCATAATCATTTCAGTATCTTGCTTAAGCGTTCCAAAAAGATCTTATAACATGGATTCATTTAAAACCATATGTTTTTATAAGGAAGATTAATGTTGAATACATAAATATAATTCCACAATAAATAATTACATGATTGAAATGATGAATAATCATGATATAGAAATTGTTACGGTATTCACTTCACAATGATTTTGGCATGGAAAATCATCGTGCAATTTCGGCAGCATAAAAATGGATAATATAAATTTGTAAAAAGGGATTATGAGATAAAAAGGGATATATCATACTTTTTAAATGAAATGGACAGTAATGGGACCATGGAAAATAATGTCCCAACATATTGAATTGAATTAAAATGTGTAATATAATAGAAGTGTTTGAGAAGAGAGAAATCCATTACGGAATTTCGGCATGGTAATAGGTGTACACAGGAGGAATTAATGAGAGTCAAAGGGGACTCAAATAAATCATACATAATAAGGGATGTATGTAGAAGGCCACAAAACATACCCCACAATTTTTAATTGAACATAAAATGGTGTAACAATATAAGAAAACTTAATAAAAATGATAAAGGAAGAAACACTTACATAATTTCATCATAGTAACGGGTGGGACAAAAAGATCATAGGGGGGCTTAATGGGAGTGAAAATAAGATACCATAATGTATAAACGAAATTAAAAGTAAGGTGGTGTGGAGTAAAATATCCAAAATCATGAAAATGTAAATTTAAAGGCATGACTTGAAAGAGGTGACTGAAGAAAAATGGTTGAGGGAGATACCTTATAAAGATATGTGACTCCAAATGATTGGGAGAGTCTTATTGGGATCTTGGGGGAACATTGGGAGAACTATAGAGAGTAATAGGAATATGTTGTTCGAGAATCAAATAGACTTATTGAATATAAATGTTAGCCTGTGTGGTTTTATATTTGAAATGTTGGGGAATTTTATATTATTTGAGCTTTGGACACTACACAAAAAAATATTTCAAGCCACAAACTATCACATAGTTTTCTCTCATGGTTTCTAAAAATTTTGAGTGGTATACATTATTTTAGGAGACTATGGTCTGAATATATTAATATATTTCCACTTCTTATGTTGAGGTGAATCTCACCATCAAGGAAATTATTTTGAAAATCATAAAATATTTTATGTGCCTTAAAGGATTCACCTAGGCTTTATAAAATAAATAAAATGAACCAAAATTTAAAATATTTTAACATAATAACATATATTTGGACTAATATACCTTTTACAGGATTTTATTACATCACTATTGTGTCATTACGATGTCATAAAACACATTATATCGTTATATAGTATTTAATTTTTTCCCAAAATTTTTCCATCTCAAAAAATAATGAAAAATTATCATTTTGATAATTTTGATTACCTGATTCCAAAATTGATATTCATTTTATCTTAATAACTTTCTAAATATGTGAATTTTATCTTTGAAAATAAATTCATTCATTTATTTAAATTTGATGGGTTTTGGAAAACATAGTTTTCAAACATTAATATAAGTTACTTTTAATTTATAAATATTATATGTTCATTAATATAGAATAAAGATAAATTAATTATATTATTTTATTATAATATTATTTATTTAAAAAATACATTAATTCATAAAAATAGATTCCTTAATTTAATTTTTATATAAACCAAAAATTTTATTTGATCTTTAGAAAATCATTAACAAAGTAACATTAATATAATGAAAGTGTATTCATTATTCTCTAAAAAAATAATTTACATACTCATAATGGCGGGTCATTATATATATCACTTTTTTACAATATCATACATTTTAATATTAAGGTGTGTGATAGTGGGGATTTCTCGGCACTGTTTGGTGAACACTGTTTGGGACGTGATATCAACGAGCTTAATGTTCTCTCATAAACAATTTCTCCCATGCATAATACGATGGATCTTGGATTGGGATTGTTCTAGGGTAAATCCAAAAAATGTTATCTCCCTCATAAGCTCTGATAAATGGGCTTTATAGGGAATGATCCTACTATTTGAGTCCATCAACTCCTTTGTTTGTGTCGAAAGGATTTGTTAATACTCTATAATTATACTAGTCATGTGATCACTATTCAACAACTATATTATCAATTGTAATGATAGTTAATGGTAATTTAAATCCAATTATATATATTAAAAAATTAGAGTCATGTGTTCTACAAATCGCTATGATATTTGATTAAATGATCAGAATTTTATTTACAATAGTTTGGTTTATTACATTCCCTTTGTCTATATCTAATAAAATTCATCAGTTCATATATTTTTCCACTATTTATTCATGTTTTTCCTTAACAAATAAATTGGAAATAGATACCTCTTTTTTGGAATGTTTTTTTACAATATCTAAAAGCCATGATACAATTGTTCTAATAGATTTCTCCTCCATATAAATATATGCATCATCATATAGAACATGTATCTCAGTGCTCGACTCATGATATATATTAATCCCCACTCTCAAATTACTTATTTAAAGTTTTCTATTGTATGGAATATTTTTATATGATATTGAACATGGTATCCATTTAAATGAACAAATGGGTGGTTGTTGATAGATATTAATAAAAATAATTTTCAGTATATAGAATATTGGTATAAGAAAATTATTGGTGTTTTCATGATTCGGATATCCTAGAATCTATTATGAGAATATTTATCACCTCATATAAGAAAAATCATTGGGGGTGATGTATTTTTTTAATCTATTAGGGGTGGGGGATATTCATGACGTGGTTGTTCATATGCTATTTCTTCTATTTTATTCCTTCCCATAACATTTTCTTGAAACTGTAACATCCAATTAAATTTTTCTTCAAGGGAATATAATTATTCATGAATCTCTTCCTTTTTTTATTTACCCATGATCATTTACATTATCAAAATATGTTGCAATTGTATCCCCAAACCCAACCCTCCAATTCATCTATATTGTTCTATCCAATTCATGTCCACTTATAGTGGTTTTTCATCCAGAACAGCTGGTGATGATTCTGGTGTCTTAGTCAGATAAAAAATATACTAAAATAAGTAATCACTGTTATGTAGTAATGATTTATATAAGATCATTTTTTTTATCCTTGTACATGATTCCCAATATTATTTTTATGATTTATCTAATAGTATCTTATATATATATGTGTTCTTACTTTTAAAGTTATTGTAGTGGGATGAAAGTGTATTTGGATTTGGATTCATCAATATACATATAAACAGTATCACATAATTAGGTTTTTGTTTTATGTTACATAAATTTATTATGGTATATTTAAAATATATATAATTTTTTCAAGTGTAGTGTACCCATCCACTCATTATAGTAAGGATATGTTGGTTTACAACATGTTACTTATTTTCAGCACTTATTTATTATTTCATAAATTAACAATTGTTAATTAATGTGATTAATACATGTATTATCGAATAATGTGTTACAATTCCCAATATATCTTAAACGATGTATCCTTACAATGGTTAGTAAACACATCACATGCTGCTTGAATTATCAGGTGTTCATACATCTACAGTGGGTTCATGTTGTTTTTCCTTCATCATCATTGAGATGAAACACATTAAGGATTGTGATAAATCCTTTTTTATACTTTTCAAAAATAATTAATTGAAATATTATTCAAAATTCATCTACTATAAATTTTCTATAAAAGGGATATTGAAATTTATGTCAATTTTTCATGTTTTTTTATTTTACTAAAATAAAAAATGTATAGCATAATGTTACACTGATATTTTCCAAATCAATGTCTTATGGGTTAGGATATTTTTTTAAAAAATATACCTCATTCTTCATGCTCTATTGAGTTGTGATCCCAATGAAACTACTAAGAATAACTTTATTAGTGTTAAAATCCTAGCTGTGTGCATTCCATACAACCTATAATTTGATTCCTTTGTTTCTCACCTTGGTAATTTTTTCTAACACCATCTCAGTGTGAAACTGTTAATTTTTTTTTCTGGGATATTATTTATTCACCATATAACATTTCCTAAGGTTCAAAAACATCAATATATTGTTCTTATGTATTGGTAGCATTTTCATGTAAATAATTTTATTGTTCCTCTAAATTAGAAGAACCAACAGTTTAAGAAACCTATTATTCCTCAGGATTGGGAGCATCATCACATCCAAATGTCATTATCTATATATGTGGTTGAACATTTAATTTATATTACAAACATACATTAGTGAATAGATAATAATATAAGGTGAAAAAATGTTCATTAAAAAAACATGACAGTCATGTGATTTCAAACCCATTAACTTTAAATAATTCATTGAAACGATATTCTTTATATTTTATGAATACCCATATGGAACTTTTTTATCATTCATGATGTTGAAAAGAAGATATCTTTAATTCCTAGAACTATTGTACGTAACAATGTGAATAAAATTCTTTTTTAACCCTTCACTGTTGCCAACTCTTCCCATGTTTCCATGGAAACCATTTCCAACATAGACTTAATTCTATCATTTTTTTTCTGAGTCCAAATCTTTTAATTTCTCAAATATTTGAACACTTTTTAGTGGACACGATGTTGTATGTTCTTCTATACTCCCATAAAATGATGTCACCCATGAATATTACTTTTCTCACAAAGTTAAATTTTTTGATGTCATGAAACATTGTCTTCGATGATTGTTTCAACCAAATAGAATATGTACCTCGTTAAAAAACATGACACCCTTGAGTTCATTTAAGGCTATATCTAGAAAAACAATTATAAGGAAATAGATTTATCAACCCATAAAAAATGGATCTCATTGTGGAATCTTTAATTTTGTAAGTATCATACAATTTATAACATGAATTCAACCATGATTTCTAATATTTGATCAAGGGATCATAATAAACATCATTATCATTACCATATTTGATTTCTCCTATTATAATTGTATATAAATAAATTTATATTTGTTTCATTCACAAATAAAGTGTGGAGTTATTATTTTCCAACATAAATGGATATGTACTCTAATTACTTCTTTGAAAATGAAAAGTATTTACTCAATCTATAGAGAGAAAAAAAAGATGGATTCTCAAGTAATTTTGAAATTTAGGATACACATGATAAATTTTATTCCACTGAGGAGATTCTATTTAGAGAAGAAGTTTAAAATATTTACTTATTTTATCTATTTTTTATTTCAATGTACATCTAGTCGGTTTACTTTTATATTGTGGTCTAAAAATTTTAATGATTGGAGAATACCATAAAATGTTCATTGGATTTGATGAATCATTCTGGAATCATGAATAACTACACATTTGTAATTCCTAATGTGATTTTTAGACCATGTAAAATATTGTACCGTCATTTGTAAATTCATTTATTTTGCATTGATCATACCCATTGAACATTGTATTCATTTTTTATATTATGTCTGACTAGAAAGATTATTATCTTCACATAGCATATCATTCAAAAGAATAATTAGTTTAATAAAATTGGCATCACAACATATACTGATTGATTTTCAATTATATAGCTTCATTATGGCTAAAAATGCTATATATTTAGTAGAACTGTCATACAGTGGAATCTTTTGACACCACTTTAACTTCACAAATAATTTCAGACAGTCTAGATTTTCATATTCAAATTTCATTCTAATTTACTCAATAAGATCATCATCACCATTATCACATGTAATCCTATCCTTGATATGGTCTTTTTCATTTTACACACATGTACTAATATCAAATGATCCATAAAACATATTAGTATCCCATTAACCAGCTATACACATTTTTTACCCATGTTTATTCAATCAATTATAAATTCAAACTATTTTGTGATAGATCAACTGTTCTTCCAACTCCTTGAGACTTATTATACCTGAATCACAACAACATAAACATTAAAAAATGTTTTTAAGTGTCATAGGCATGATATTTTACAAACATTATGAAAATTTTCATCCTATATTGATAATCTTATACCATATGATTGACATCCATCCATTTTCAATTCAAATTCATCGAATTTAATTTGTTAATAGTAATATTTAAAAAAATAAATAAATATACGGACATGGGACATTCAAATATGTGGAATCCAAAAATTTAATGATTTAAATAATTTTATTATGATTTAAAGGGAACAAGTAAAAGAATTTAAGACGAAAAATTAATCCAATTGTGGTATGGGTTATGCTCTAAATTCATCCTTAATTATCACGGATATCTGGTATGGGAGGACTAATACCTAGGGTAGTTCAAGAAACATAGTTGAATGTCAATTATAGATGGGGGATGATTATCATGGAAAAATAAAATAATTTCTAATTAATTGATGAATATTATGACATTGATAGTTGTCTCCTTAAATAAAAATATTCATAGTCTAGGAAAGCGGTGAATCACTAGAGAAAATTTCATGGTTTAATATAAAATGTTTTTAAAAAGCAGTAGTAGCTGTTTGATCTCTATAAGGGGATCCACGATTGGTGTGACCTTGATAAGGCTTAGTGGGATGATCTTACATGCACTCATTCTGAGACAACCATTGTAGTTTCATCATTTAATGAAAGCCTATAATAACTCCCTGAAAAGGAACATGATTTTGGTATGAGGAATGAATTCTCTTAGAACATAGAATCCATTGAGGCCAGGGTTGTGGGAGTGGGTTCATGATGGATATCCTATGGGTTGGATGAAGTTAGTGACATTCACGTTCCATGTTGTTATTATCAATCTATATTATGTAGGATTTTATATATTTTGTATCTTGGAGGTCACTAAAATTTATTATTATCATATAAATAGAGATACCAACCTTTTTCCTAACACATTAATACATTAATAAGTATATATACAACTTATCCAATTTCATTTAAAAATATATATAGAACTAAATTTTTTAACAAATATTTTAATTAGTTTTTTATAAGGAAAAGAAAGTTAATAATTTAGTGGATCATGAATTTAATCAATTACAGAGGTTAGTTTTTAAAGAGTAATTGTAGAAGAAAAAAATTCATCACCTATTGATTTCCCCTTATTAGTGATAAATTACCATTTCTATTGAATCATCAATAAGATTTATTCCTCCAAATGGAAAGAAAATATCCTATACTATAATATTCTTCTTCGGATATTATTTCTTTAATGAATCCCAAATAATTGAAATCTATTTTTAGGAAATGGATTATTTTTCAATCCGTTAATGTTCCTACAGTTTGGATATAGTAGATGGTATTACTAGATGATATAAATGTAATAAATTCCCACCATTTTTATTTTCATAAATCATATAAAAAACTAATAACTAATATTATGGATGTATTTTTATAAGTGGTCAGTGAACTATGTGAAAATATAAATCAAGTGGGTGATGCAGGAAATTCGATAAAGTTATGTTTTAACATAGGAATCTAATTATGGAATAGACAGCATGATAATCTTATCCAAAAAATGACTAAAATCACTTAAGTAGAAAATTTTCATAATCTTCTAATATAAAAATTGAAATAAATATGATGTTATCAACATGTCGAATGGGAAAAATTGTTAAGTCTTCATATAATAACATATTCATACAACTTATCCATTAATTTAATATCATTTATTAATGTAATTTTGGGACTATTATGAATTTTTTAGAAAATAGGGATATGTATATTATTTCCAATATTGTTAAATTTAACTAAACTAAATCAAATTTGATTGTAATATATAAATTATTGTTAAAAATAGCTTTATATGTTTAAAAATAAAGCTAGAGAAGGAGTGTAATTTATTCGTTTAAAATATCTGAATAGATAATGGTATGGAATTTATAAGGGGAACAATTGATGATTATTTTGAGAATAATTCTACTCACTGTGAACTTATTGTACCATATAGCACATAATGAAATGTTGTTTTTGAATAAATGAATAGAACGTTAGTCAAGATGGATCAAACAATGTAGATAACAAATACTACATTATAAAAAAAGTATCAATTTATTCACTCTAATTTTAAATCATAAATCATTAATTTAAAATCAATGTGAAATTTATAATATTATTTATTGAGATCATAATTAAAATCCAAAATATGAATGTCATTTTTATAAATCATATAAATCCGATTTATTAACATTAAAACCAATACATTTCCCCAGAAATGACATTTTCATTATAAAATCCTAATAAATATTGTCCAAATAAATCATTGGTACACTTTTTTAATTTATTTGGAAAATTATTTTCACTACTATAAATCATTTTCCCTTAATTTAAAATCAATCTTTCACAAATAAATTTCCTATTAATTTTTTTTGAAAATCAAACTGTAAATTAATTTTCAATCAACCACATAAAAATAACTCCCTATTTTAAAAAAAAAATCCCTTTTCATTTTGAACAAAGAAATAAAAATTTTAAAATTTTACATCACCTAAATTACATGAGAACTCAATAATCAATATGGTTTTGAAAATTCCTATCAAAGATATCTATATACATATAATCCACAATATCATGGATGTGTTATTTAAGAGACTACATTTTCGATTATAGAAAATGAGAGAATTCACATCATGTTTTTTCTATTAGTTATATTAATAGTCAATATTTAACCCCTTATTAATCAATTTTATCATAAGAAATATAAATGATCATTGATAAAACCAAATTGGTAAGGTTTTTGATATTATTTTTTAAATCTGTAATGTTAAATTACATATTTAATATCCCTTATTATATAACTAACATTAAAACAAATGATATTAATGTAATTTATTTTTATAACTGATCTTAAAAGTAATTTTTTTATTGTTCGAAATTTTTATTTTTCACAGAGCACTTTATCATGGTGATGTTTGACAATTATTATTTAAGAAACAATGTTAAAAAGAGCTTTAACATTGGTTAATATATAAAAAGTGTTACAATCCATGGTATTAAAGTCATTTAAATAAATTAATACTTTTAAAACAAAAGTTTCAATTCTTGTTCTCATATCGATTCAATTTCATTTTAACACACTCATTCTATTTATTTTTCCACCTATAAATTTATCATGATTCAAACATGATTTTTTACAATACCTTATATAAAATTCACTTCCATCAAAATATTCATTCTTAATTTATAACTCTTTAATATTTTAAATGCTTCATAATTCAACCAACACTTTTTTACATCACAATGCAATGGTATTTTATAATATTATATATCTATATGTTTTATTTGATAATTTATTTTCTTCGTATATATATACATATTTGATGTTTTTAAGAAGATAAATTATACAGATCGAGTAGAAATATTAATGATTATTGATGATATTTTTTTTAAATATGTATAAAATGTCACGTGGGTTCTTCATTGAAAATAAAATTAATATTAATAAATGATATATTGATTAAGCAGGATGAACTGTTTGAAATAACATGAAAATGAAACGTTGAGTTTTTTATTTGGTTTCTATAATTTTATATTTGTTTCGATATTTTATTATCCTATGGGAGTTATATGTATTGAAATATTTTATTTAAATATATATTATTTTTTATTTTTTATTTTTAAAACTATCATTTAATTTAACCTATAACATAGGATATAAAAAATTAGAAATGTTATATGAATTTTTAGATATCCGTTCTAAAAATAATTAATCATGAAAGTAATGTTTGGAAATATTTGAGGTCAATTCTCAAAAATAGAATACGCTGAAATCCTTGAAAATTAATCAAAATTAAGAATTTGGTTTTGTTTTATATAATCGGTGATCACAAATATAAACTATGTTATTCATATTTACATCGGTTAAAAAACTAACATTAAAACATTAAAATTGATACTAAAAACAATTATTTTATTATTACTTTTTGAATGGGAAAATTCGTAAAATTACATAATATTGTATAATTATATATATATTTATATATAAGGATTTTGTGCTATGAAGTCTAAGGAAAATGGTAAATTACTCAAGATTATATATATGAACACATAAAAATGATAGTTTATAGGAATTAGTGAGGTGAAGTAATGGGAAATCCTTCTCTGTATATATAATGGCGTCATTTTCAAACTAAAAAAAATTAACAGAGTTTTTAACCACAATGGGATATGAAAATGTAAATTTTCAGTTTACATAAAGTTCATAATGTGCTATGTAAGATTATTTTACACTAATAATGTATGATACCTAAGGATCAAGGGTGATATATATGGTTCATTCCCATTACTATTTGAGGTGATGAGTGATCCACACCATGGATTTATGGCCATACCGTGAAGTAAAAACATAATGGGTTATCAATCTTAATATATTATTTATATTTTTTAAAAAAATCATAGAAGGCAATGATATTTTTAAATGTCATGTAATCAATTTAATGTGGTGTTGGGGATTCCATGTTGGGTGGTGTAATGTGGTGAATGGGTGAAGTAAATGGCTACACAATGCCTAAAAACATTAGGATACTCCATTGGTACATTTTTTGGTCAGGAATAGGATAAGATAATAAGTTTTTACTATTAATGAGCAATGAATAATTGTCGAGTATTGGATATTATTGTTCTTTCAAAATAAATTGGTGCATAAATTATATTTTTCGAGGATGGATTCATTCGTTATGTCAATGAATAGCAAGAGGTGTGGCAGTAGTTGGGTTCTGAAAAATCATGATAGTGTGAGAGAGGAGACACCATTATGATTTATTTTATAATATTGGGTAATTATTTTATGAGTGATTTCAAAAAAGATCTGATAAAGAGTTATTTATTAGCACTAAAATATTAAGCGATGACATTACAACACATTATCAATTCTACGTTTTCACTAATACATAAACAATTTATTAAAAAATATATTTATTAATAATTATAAATAAAAAAATTATAAAAAAATAATTCTACATATTTATATATATTTATATACACTTATAAATATAACAAATAGATCTGGGAGTAAAACGAACCTACTCCTACAAAAATTTATTAAAAAATAAATGAAAAACATGAAAGAGAATGGAAGGGTTTAAAGAATTTACAATCATATAGGTTCCTAGTGCAGAGGAAGTGCGTTCGGTATGTTACCCAACATTAATATTTATGTTAACAATGATCAAAATGAGATCCATCTCAATAATAAAATGCCAGATCAACATAATATAATGGAGAACGAACTAAAGTAAGGGAGTCCTCAAACTGTTGGTTGGATCATTGTATGTTGGTTATAATTAATATAATTAAAATAAAAGAATTACCTTGATGTAATTCTCTCTCCGTTGATTTTTCCAGTCATGATCAAATGTGAACTTTCATTACATCATAAAATCCATGTGTATGATACCTCATAGGACAATAAATTTAATTTTAATAAATAAATTAAAATAAACCATTCACATACAATGGTCCTGGTCTATCTCTTGATCATCCATACATGCAACGATATTTATGCACAAATAAATCAAACATTCAATTCTGTAATCATTCTTGTTTCAGATAAATCATGACCGAATCAATTAATTATCATTAATTAATAAATCATTTTATCATAAATCCATTTATGAATATCCATAATATTCTCATCCAGTGTAATTTAAAACAAATAAATTCATTTAAAATTATCTTTGTACCTACCTTTTACCTTAGAATAAACCTGATAAATTATCATTCATTTCTACCTAATTAGTGGAAATGAACATTAAACAAAAGTATAATTAAACACACACACATATATATATATATATATAACACCTATAATGCATTGTGCCTTAGCTTTACGCCCACACTATGGTTCTTGTCTCAATGGTTTGTATAATATAATAACAAATTATAATAAATCATTATAATTTGGATGAGTACATGGAATATAGTTCCAACTACATGGTGTGTACTTTTGTTCTTCAACCCTATTAAATACACACCTAGGGACATGTCATAAAGATTTACTTTAGAAATCATTGGAGTATACGACATGTTCACTGCACCACATTTCATGTAATATTTGTGTTAACGAGTTTATAGTTGGGAAAGATGTGTACGGGGTATATGGTCCAACCTTAACTCAAAGGGACTACACACTATGTCCAGTGGACCACACCGTGTATAATCCTAAAACCGTGTGCCACTAATTCATAGTCAACTAACTAAGTCATTTATGACTTAGAATGACTCCAACACACCGCCTGGATTGGAAGACCGTCCCAATGCATAGAACCTAGACTACACGACGTCTACTACTAAATGCATTCCATGTGTTATCTTATTGTATATCCAAAAAGCATCGACACCTCTATATGATATCCTCTATTTTACTTTAAGGAAAATTAAAAGAAAATTTTTTTTATATGGGGAATGAGAAAGGAAAGAGGAGGAACAATTCTCGAGATTTATATTTGTAGAATGATTAACATGAATTGAAACCACTAAATTATTAAATGATTAAATCATCAACAAAAACTCAATAATTATATTCAATTATATGAACCCCTATGATACCACATGTAGGTTCCGAGCGCACCGAAAGTGCATTCGGTAGGTTTCTAAACTTTATTTTTTTCTGTTAACTACGATCAATCCATGATCTATCATGATAATAAAACTCCAATTATTTGGAATTGATTGAAGAATGAAAGAAAGTAAGAGAGTCCCAGAACCATAGAGAGGACCATCATATGATGTTTATAATTAATTTAATTGAAATACAATAATTACCTTGATGGAATTCTATATTCATTGATGATTCAAGACACAATTCATTTTGAACCATCACCGCGTCATAACATCCAAGTATATGATTCCTATAGTGTTGATCCACATGTGCTCCACGTATCTCTGGACATCACTGAAGGGATTTACAAGTGCTAACGTGGATGAGCATTCACTTGCGATGTCTGCTTTCACTCGCCTTGAGAGCCACTAGCAAAGCGCTCTCCTTGATCCAGTGGAGGAGGATCTATCTCGTAGTTTGAGATAATTTTTTTAAGAATATAATTTTCTTTTTTCAGGATATATTTCTCTAGATACACTGTTCAAAAACACAAATAATGGAAAGACTAATGAGAAAATTGTAATCAGGATTTTAATTACGTAGAATAATAAAATGATTTAATTACATGATTTTTTTTCATTTCCTCTAATTATTAGTAAAACCCCATGTCTAATAACAAAAAATGACTATTATTGTTACTTGACTTGCACCAAGAGAATGACACATAATATTATTTAATTAAATAAATAATATTATTTCTCACAAATTCCCACAAAAAAGTACATGACTTGTATATTAAAATGCACAGTGTGTACTTTTGATTTTTCAAATATCTTTATTTCCTCCACCACATTTATTAGACCTTGAATAATGACTATTTATTCCATAAATAAATATCACTACATTACTCAATAAGAAATATTTTTTTTTCTCAAAAAATTTTCTCTCAAATTACTAGTGTCCAAATAAATTTGATCAACAATACTTGAGTAATTATTAAACCAAAATCGATAATAATCATTATTCAACTTGTTAAATTAATATTTAACTAATATACTTGGACACACATAGTTTGTGACCCTCTAGGATTATTTATGAGTGTCATTAGGCAGAGACTGAAAAAATTCCAAGGTTAGTATCTAGTAACACGCTAAAGCACCCATAGAGAAATAAATTCATGCCACAATGACATGTCACCTCCAATGAATGCTTATATTGTAATGTAATCAATTTTTATCGATATCTCGAATCAAGCGGGTTCTGTTCTAGTTCCATCAACCCATGTGCTCGATTATTCATTATTTGAATTCTCAGAATCGAACTTTAACATTCCTCACCATGGAAATGAATTTATTTAAGCTATATCAATTCTATAAAAGGGACTGAGATATCAACTGATGTTATGGAAGAAAAGGGACCAAACCTTTCTTTCATTATCTATTAATGCAGTATTACTCAGGACACACCCTATATATCTTACCTCACTGCAAATAGTATGTCATCATATTTTTCATCAATACATCTATGTGTGTGAGTTTTAAGACAGATTAAAAATAATCATAAAGTCTAAGTGCCAATACAGATGTTTATAGAGAGGAACATCCAATGACATTATGAAATGTGTATTTCCTAGTAGTCAGTCTCTTTCTCAAAATATCATCCTCGATATTACCAATGGCGCACACCATGAGAAGGTGCGTCAAATATTTTTTGAGTCCTCACCTCTAGTGGCATATATTATTTGTGTCCCTGGTCTAACTTCAACCAACCATAGAACATATATTAAAGAATAGTGTTTTGACACTTCCAGGTTCTCATCATAGCGTGGATCTACTACGACCCATTAGTGGAACAACAATCATTAAGAAATTATCATATGCATTGTCACGCAGAAGAACATTCGAGATGTGATAAGGTACTAATTAATGAATAATGTACAAAGTATTTGGTTCTAGGCCCCCAAATCCAATAGACACCCACTTGGACTAGAGTCATCTACTAACAACCTTTAACCTACTAGATCTCACATGATATTCATGATTCTGTTGAGACATGCCTTTAGTTATGGGGTCCACCAAGTTCTCTTCTATGGACACTCATCTCACTACAACTTCACCACATTGATAGAAATTACCCAAGAGGTGATACTTACAGAGAATGTGCTTTGTCTGTTGATGTGATCTTGGTACTTTTGTAAGAGAATCCACTATAGTATTATCACAATACAATTGTGATAATATCATTATTTCTAGGCACCACATAAAGCTCTTGTACAATGTTACAAATACAAATGTCTTCCTTGGATGCATCAGAAGCGGCTATATATTTAGACTCAGCTGTAGAATTGAAAACAACTAGATTCTTTGAACTCTCTATCCCACAACTCCTCCATTGAGGTAGAAAACATATCCAAATTGTGACTTCAGATCTCTCTGATCTGTTTGAAAACCTACACCAACATACCCTCTGATAAGAATCTCCTCATATCCTTTAAAAACCAGGGACATATCCTTTGTTCTTCTCAGATACTTAAGTATTGTCTTAACAGCAGTCCAATGTTGTTTTCTTGGATCTTCTTGATATTTGCATACCATGCTCAGTGCGTAGGCAACATCAAGGCTGGTACATTACATGGCATACATGATGGACCCTATATCAGAATCATATGAGATCTTAATCATCATATCTTTATCATGTTGTCTACGTGGGAACATTTTCATAGAAGATGTAGGCCATGTGACACTACCACCTATCCCCACCGGGATTGTTTCATACAAAATATTTGTAGTATATGTTCTGTGTATATACCCAAAAATATTCCAAGAAGTCTCTAGGATCAAGCATGAATGATCTTGATCCCTATAATGTTGGCTACTTTACTTAATTCCTTTATGTGGAATCAGATGTTCAAGCAGTCATTAACTTACTGTAAGACTTGAACATTGTTTCCAATATTTAATATCTCGTCATCATATACTACTTTGATAAACACCTCATTCCCATTATAATACTTATAAAACACATGGCCCGCATTCATAATTAATAAAACCGAATTATTTTATGACTTTATCAAATAAAATGTTAAATTACCTGGATTCATTCATTAATCCAAAAATGGATTTCTATAATTTTTAAACCTATTTGGCTTCACCTGGTGTCACAAACACTTATTGTTTAATCATATTGACATCTTTAGGAAGGTTCATGTTAAGGAATTTCATTTTAAAATCCATTCTCCAAATTCCGTAGTCATGTTTAGATGCTATGGAAAGTATTATTCTTATGTATTTAAACATATAAACTTGAGAGAAGGATTCATCATAGTCAATTACATGATGTTGTTGAACTCCTTTACCCACTATCCATACTGTATTGGTGATAAAATGACCTTCCATGTCCAAATTTCTTAGGAATAATGATTTTCATCAAACAAGATTTACATCAACTGGATCATTGACCAAAACCCAAACTTGGTTCGGATACATGGAATCTATCTCAAACTTCCTAGATTTTATCTATCTTGTAGCTTCTGAGCTTCATACTTGTTCTTTGTAGGAGAGAGTTTCATCATGTCCAACAATAATGACTCACCATCCTCAGTGACTAGGAAACCAAATCTCTCTGGTTCCATTACCTCTCTTGAGCTTTTACACAGTACTTTTGTTTCTAGAACCTCTTCTATGAGGACTTCTTAAAATTGTTCTTGTAACAACTTTTGTGTATCTTGATAATCAACATCATCAATGTCAATCTTTCCCAAACTGTCCTTTTTTAGGATGTTATCCCTATCATAAAATTTGGCTTGTCTAGCGACATTCACTTTCATATCTAAAGGGTTATATAGGTAATATCCTTTCATTTCCTTGGGATAAACTAGAAAGATACATCTCATTCCCTGGCATGCTAGTTTGTTGTAGAGAATGCTGTAACAAATTTTTTGCAACCCCATTCACATGTGTACGAAAAAATTGGTTTCTTTTCATTCCATAACTCAGAGGGAATTCCATTTTCTACCTTATTTGGTACTCGGATTAATGAATATTTCTCGGTTTGTAATGCATACCCCCAAAAGTATAATGGAAAATCCGCAAGATTCATCATTGAACTCACCATGTCTAACAAGGTGCGGTTCCTCCAATCACTAACACCATTCCACTTTTGTGTATAAGGTGGAGTGGGTTGAGATAGAATCCCAAACTCCCATAAATGGTTGATGAATTCTTGGATCAGATATATTCCACCTCGATCTAGTCCACACATCTTTTTCTTCTTACTAAGCTATTTCTCTACTTAATTCTTGTGTTCCTTAAATTTCTCAAAGCCTCTGACTTATACCTCATTAAGTTGATATAACCATATCTACTCAAATCAATTATAAAATTAGTGATGTAGGAATATCCACCTATAGCTTTTAATTGAAATGGTCTGCACACATCCGTGTGTACCAATCCTAGTAGCTCTATTACTCTTTCAACCTATCCACCAAAAAACACCTTGGTCATTTTACTATGTAAACAAGTGTGACATCTATCAAGTGGTTTTATCTTAGTAGAGTCTAAATAACCATCTTGGTAGAGCATTGTCAAGTGCTTCCTGTTTACATGACCAACATGATGATGCCATGATTTGGGGTTTTATGAGTCATGTGAGTTTGTTTCGTTATCGATTTCGAAAATGTGTTTTTCGAAATTTAGTACATAAAATCCATTATTTAAATTATCCATACCATAACATAAGAAGTTATTATAAAATAAACAACCCTTATTTCAAAACATGAAAACAAATCCATCCATATCCAAATATGATATGGAAATTTTGATTTTGGTAACACATGATGCCTAATAAAAATTATTTAAAACCAAAATTATCCCAGTTTTCAATGAGAGGTGGTAATCACTAATGGCTAACTCTTTCGTTCCCATGCCATTTAAAGCTCTAAGATCCTCCTCTCTTAAGAAAATCATTCTAAATCTACTTGTTCTTTCATTTGAATATAGATATAATCCCCACAATCTATATTTAATACCCAATGTCTATAAATGAAAGAAATACACTTGATAAAAAACACACCATTAGCATCCTCAAGATTTTGGGTGAAATTAAACATCCATTGTCTTGGCTTACCACATGTCGAACTTACGGCTTCCAATTCCTTAACCCACCTCTAGATCTGCCCCTTAATGGGGGAACAATGCTTGGGGGAATCAGACTGTTTGTACATCCTTGGACCCTTTCTCTTGGCCATCCATTCCATATTCACCATAACAGTTACGGGAGTGTCACGCCCCATGTCCTTTTATACCATGAGAAATATGGTCATAAGTTTTGTTAGACTATTATAATTTTTTCTCATGTTGTAGTTGATAATAAATCTAGAGAAGGTCGTGGGAAGTGATGATTGGATGAGATCTCTTTGCAACTAATTTGAAAACATAATCCCTAAGATGTCATAGCATTCAATGTAGCCAATGAGCTTGACTACATGAGGCCCAACTGTCACAGACTCTCCAAGATTATTTGTAAAAAAAATGTTGTAGATCACATATCTCTCTTGTCTCTCATTCTCATGATATAGATCCTTAAGGTGATACATCATGCTATATGCGTTCATGTTTTCATGATGCTTCAATAGCTCATTAGACATGTCCAATTGCACAGAACATAAGACATCTAATGAAGAATTCACATATTTCATATAGGGAGATATTTCCACATCACTGGTCTCTTTTCCAGGTCCATCTAGAATAGGCTCTTCCAGCACATAGAATTTCCTCTCATTGCGAAGGATGATGCGTAAACGTCACACCATTAATACAAATTGGTGTCAGTGAGAATGTTTTCCATATCGAGTATGGTTCTCAATGATATGTTAGAATTTATTTTTCTTTCCATTTCTATAAACTAAGATGTGCAAAAGAATAGTACATTATCATGATAAAACTAAGAAAAATAAATAAATTAATACTTATTTGTCTGCCACTATTTTATCAAAATCCAATAACTCTCATCATTGACATTGGAATATTTTGTTGCCTGAATATTCTACTAGCAAGGATCCATATTTCTCTTCGCATTACCCCAACTAGGGCAGATGATGAAACATGAAGGGATTGAAGTTGGAATTCCAAATGAAAACTGCATTAACTCAGAGTTCCATGATCTGCTAAGTGGACTCCCCAATCCTGAAATCATTTTATTTTGTATTTTCTCAACCATTTCCTCTTGGTCACACAATGTCCCACTATGGAAGTCAACCCCGGATGCGAACCATGTCATGTCAACCCAAAACCATGAATTAGAATTCCCCGATAATTGAAATCACCCCAATAAGGGTTGGTCAAGTAATTTTAACTTCTGTTCAATTATAACAATAATTGTGGAAGGCTATACCGACACAATATTTCTTTGAGGGATTTTATCCTTATACATAAATTTCAATTTTATTATATTTCGTACATGCTTGTTAATATTATGTGGGATATACTTAAGTGATTAACAATGTCTATGATAATATTTACTTATAAGATGTTCTTATTTTCGTTCCATCTTGCATTCTTGTTTAATTCATTAATTATGTGATCATGAAAACACACAAACAATAAATAAATCATGCAACAGTCAGAAATAAAATAAATGGTACAATAATGATCATTTTATATTGTTTAGAGTATCTAGAGGTTGATAAACTAACCCAAGGACTATGGGAGAAACACCTTGAACTTTTGGGTTCTTGTTTACATCTTTCCACATGTCCACCTTTGTATCTCCATGGATTTGATTCATCTTGGCTCCTAACATGAACCGTATCCACTAACTTTTGAGCTCTATCCATTAAATATGCTTTTATCTCACTCGCAGATGAGGGGTAAAATAGGGTTTTACATAAAAGAAACCTAGGGCACTTAGGCCATATATATTAATGTGGAGACGGATAACATGCCAATAAATTTAATGTAAATATATAAATTAAAAGAAACCATTCACAAAAAATAGACTTGGTCTTGCTAATGATCATCCATACATGCAATGATATTTTCCCATAAATAAATCCATCATTCAATTATATAATCATTCTTGTTTACGATAAATCACACTCGAACTAATTAAATATCTTTAATTAATCAATTATTTTATCTTAATACCTTTATTGAGTTTCTATGAAATTCCCATCCATCGTAATTTTAAACAAATAAATTCATTTAAATTTATCTTTATATTTATCTTGTACATTGGAGGCAACCTGGTGAATTCTCATTCATAACTACCTAACGAGTATAGATGAACATCACACAGATGTTAAATTAAACACACATGTATAAAAGACCTATCACCTATTGTGCCTCATCTTTATGCCCGCACTATGGTATATATCTCAAGGGTTTGTATAATATAATAACAAATTATAATAAATATGTATATTTTAGATGAGTACACAGTTTGTAGTTCTGACTACACGACCTGTAATTTTTTTCACCGTTCATCTGAAGTACACATTTAGGGACATGTAATGTAGATGTACTTTAGAAATATTTGGAGTGCACAACATGTTCAGTGGGACACATGTTGTGTAGTGTCTACGTTACATAGTTCCCAGTAGGGCAAGCCAAGTATGGGGTAGGAGGTCCAACCCTAACCCAATGGGACTACACGCTGTGTCCAATGAACCACCCAGTGTGTAATCCGGATACAATGTGCCACTTATTCATTTTCAATACATTGTGTCATTTAAGACATAGACAGACTCTAACACATGACTTGGTTTGGTGGACCATCCCGATTCATGGAACCTAGACTACAAGTCATGCATTGTAGAATACATGTCTTCTGTTCTGGTATTGTATGGCCTCGTAGATTTGGCACCTCCAGATGAGATACTCTGTTTTATTTTAACCAAAATTAAATGAAACAAATTATTTCTTTAAGGAGAACAAGAAATGAAAGAGGAGGAACAAATCTCAATAGTTAGATTAGTTTAATGATTAAATTTAATAAGAAAATCAAAACTATTAAAAGTGTAAATAATCAATGATAATCTAAATAATTATAATCAATGATATGAACCCCTCTAATACAACATATAGGTTCCTATCATAGCAGATGAACATGCAGTAGGTTAACAAACTTTTTTTTTCTATTATCAATGATCAATCTGAGATCCATCATGATTATAAAATACCGGATCTTTGGAATATAACAATGAATGATATAAAGTAGGGCTAACCCGGAACCATAGAAAAGATCAGCATATGTTGGTTATAATTAATTTAATTAAAAGACATGAATTTCTTTGATGGAATTCTTTCTTAGTTGATTTTATAGTCATGATACTATGTGAACCGTCATTAGTTCGTAGAATCCATGTGTAGGATTCCTCTAGATTTGATCCACACATGCACAACATATCTTTGGACTTTTCTTAAGGTATTTCTAGGTGCTAATGTGGAAGAGCATGCCCTAGCAATCTCTGCCTTCGATCACCTTGAGAGCCTCTTGCAAAGCACTCTCCCTGATTCAGTGGAGGATGATATACTCATATTTTGAGTGAATTCTTGGGAATAATAGAATTCTATCTTCACTTGAGATATTTCTCTAGATCCTTTGTGCACAACCACAATGAATGGAAAGGATAAAGAGAATAATTTAATTAGGATTTAAATTACAAAGAATAATAAAATGAATTAATTGTCCATAAGAATTTATTCATTTCATAGAATTCCTAGTAAAACCACTTGTATAATAATAACATATTACTATTATTATTACTTGACATGCACCCAGAGAACTACACATAATATTATTTAATTAAATAAATGATATTATTTATCACAAATTCCCAGCAAAAAAACACAGCATGTATATTGACATACATGGCGTGAATTTTTTTTCCATTATCTTTATTTCCTCCACAAAATTTATTAGACCTTGAATAATGACTAATTATTTCTGAAATAAATATCACATTATTATTTGCAATAAATATATAATATTTTTCCCTCAATATATTCTCTCAAAAAAACTTGTGTCGAAATAAATGCGATCACGCAACCATGAATAATTATTAACCATATTTGAGAATAATATTTATTAAACTTGTTAAATTACTACATAACATAGATACTTGGAAACACATATTGTGTGACCACTACGCCTCTTTCTTAGTGTAATTACGCAGAGCCTGCCAAATGTCTATTGTTAGCATCTAACAACCCTACATGGATCCCATAGATAAATAATTTAATGCCGAAATGATGTGTCACCTCCTACAAATGCATACAATGTAATGTAATCCTTTTGACTTGATATCTAGAATCATGTGGGTTTCATGCTACTTCCATCAACCCATGTGATCAATTATTCTTTCGTTTTCATCCAAGAATTGAGCTTGCACATTCCTCACCATGACCATGGATTTATTTAGGAAATATCAAATCCATCAAAGGGAATTCATATTGTACGGTAATTCGCTTATGTGTTTCCTGAGGATTTTTTGGGTCCTCCTCCAAGAAGATGTATGCCACGACCCTAGTATCCCATAGTTGGTTCATTATTACATGACATTTCTATAATCACAAGTGAGAATGTCTCGAATGTCTAAATAATTTAGTAGAATTGGAAGTACTTGATACATACATAACTTTTACATTACATCATGAAAAAAACAACAATCTTTCCCATTTTAACATACTCAAATACATTGACCTATCCTTATAGGTCAATCATTATATATATCATCACATCATAGGAAAAAGATAACATAAGAAAGGGGTGGGTTCACATGCTAAGTAAGGATAACAATATAGTGGAAACTATCATAAATAAGAATAAACTTTTAAGGCAATATATAAGAATAAACACAAGTCTTTTAAACATATACTTCCACAAAATATGGAAAAGATAAATCATGTAATTCCATTTAATTATTCACAAGGATATTCTACTAATCGAATAATCACATGTAATATCTATAGATAATTTCATAATGATAGAATGGAAAATTCCAAACATCATAACCACATAGTCAAGGCCTCGTGACAAGACTACAAATATGATTTTGTCAAGGCCTTCTTCCAAGACACTATTTTTCCTCCTGAGACCGAAAAATAAAGTGAGAATATATAGTGGGCTCCACAAATCACAAATTATGACCAATGAATTCTTCATATGAATGGGTTGAAACATAACATTAACTTCATTTTAAAATTAGCATATGAAATGTTAACACATTAACTATAATCCAAGAATGGTATAAAAATAAAACATCCATAGTCAAATTGATCAAAAAACCATCAATAAAATATGGAAGATTTTATCATAATAAATCAACTTCAAAGAAGTGTAAAATTAGACAATGGATTTTGACATAGATGAAATAAAAACAATTTGAGAGAAACATCTCATTCAATATTGAAATCATTTCGAAGACACATAATTATTAATGAAATCATTTATTTTGAAAATACTTTTATATTCATGTAAGTTAATCTTTGAAGGTTTTATAATGTCAGAAAATAGCCACACCCATTGATTATGTTAAAAAAACATTCTTAACTTAATTTGTAAAAAGGACATAAAGTACCTTGATTGGAAAACGACGAAAATATTCCTTTCAAAAAAAATAATCAAAAGTCAAAAAATGGTATAAATTAATTTAACCCATTTTATAGGAAATATTAAAATCATTTTGAAATACATATTTACGAATCATGGATGAGGATGATAAATAATTCCAAGTAGATGCTTACCTATAAACAACTTGGGATAATAAATAGATTGTAAAATAAACTCTTACCTTGTACGTTTCTTTTTACGATGGTATGTTATCCACTTGTATAACAGTTAAATCATTTTTATTAAATAATATAAGAAACACATACTTAAATATGATATCATATATGATCTTCTAATATTTCATTATTAATCATATTTTTGTAGTATCATTGTTTCAGGTGTTAACTAGTTCATTTTCCTTTATGTTTTTTGTTACATAAGTCATGTTTCTTATGGATTTGATGTATTTTATTTATATCTAGAATTATACTAAGTTCTTAAACATTTTTTAAATCATAAAATTAAAATTATTCTGGAATGGTAATGATGGGGAATGAATCTCATTGTGTTTGTGGAGACGATAATTCGTACGTACGCACAAGAGAAAATATCATTATATTTTGGGTAAAATCATAGGTTATTGGATGATATAATACATAAAAATAATAATTTACATGTTATATGTATTATTTACATAAATTATACTCATTATTATACCCAATCAATTATTGAAGTGTTGAATGACAAACTATAACATGACTTGGAGACGGTAAGTTGTACGTACACACATTTGGTGACTTTGTCATTCATAGGATAGATAGAATAATGAATATGGTTGTACCATAATTATAATAAAATCACAGTATGTACAGGTTTCTGGATTTATTATTTTGGTATGGAAACAATGAATAAAGAGAATGTTGAAGAATAAAATACCATTGAAAGAGGTGATTAAATTATTACCTCTTTTCCGGATGCTTCCTTTTTTATATGATCAAATGGGATCATTAGGATGGATTTATGATCAAATTAATCCCTCTAGGGTGAAGTTATAGTTATTGGTATGATATTCGAATAGGGTTTTTCTGATCTAAATGGCTTTGGAGATGTGATTTTGAGAGATGGGGAAGTACCCTATTATAAGAGAAGTGAGGGTCACTATAGGAAAAGCATGATATGTTATATTATTATAAAATAATTTTCAGTTTATAATGGCTCCAAAAGGATTTATTTCGAGGCTATGGTTGGGATGGCTCCAAATCCTATCAACCAATAGGTTTTATACTAGTTTATCACACCATATTTACATTATCTTTCATATTTAACTCATAGTTAAATAGTTTATCTTTTACAATGTCTATTTTATTTTTATATTACATGGTTAATAAACATACTATAAAATTCCATGATAACCTCAAGTAGTTAATTAATGGATTATGTATCATCTTATAAGTCCTTTGGACAAACCATATATATTTTTAAAAATTATATCATAGAGTAATATTGTATTTAAAAAAACACATTTATGTCAATTTTGACACTATTTTGTATTTGGTTTTTGAGAATGTAAAAAATAATTTATTAATTTAAAGAATACATTAAATTAATAATAACCTTCCATATTAACCTAAAAAATAAGTGGAATGCATCAAAAGTCTTAATTTACATGTATTTTGATATTTATAATATCAATTATTTTAATCTTTCATTAATAAGGTAATTATTGCATCATCATTGTGTCATTAATGAACTTAATTATTTATTATCCAAAAATTATAAATTAAATAACATGATATAGGAAATATTTGTACCTTTATAATTAATATTTATAGTAGAATTTATCTTATGGATAACCCCATATTAATAATGATTTAGTTATTAAAATTTGAATTTAACACTATTAACTCTTCTTTAAATAAAATAATAATTAATTTCCTTATATAATCTATGTGGATCAAAAAGGATCCTATTTTATTCCTAAGGAATAGTTTTGTTGAAATAAACTTATCCAATAAAATTAGGAATGTGTTATGGTATCTATAATATAATTTTTATTTTATTATTACCATATTTACTTTTAATCGTGGTAAATAAATTCAAAAGTTAATATTCACCAAAAATTATTTTCATTCTATTGAACCATATTTTACTTGATGATGTCAAATTCTTCTCTCAGATTTTTCAAATTCAACTCATAGAAGCGTTAAAATAATGTTTTATGAATATTTTCAAATATGCCTAGAATATGTGTAAAAGTCGTTAAATAGTTCAATTAAATATTATATATCTAATCATTTTATAAAATGAATAAAATGAATAAAATTTAACTAATATAGGTATTAGATATTTATTTTTACATTAAAATAAATTTAAATAAAAATAATTATTATTTAAATTAAAGATGGTTTTAAACAATAACACAATGTTTTTCACTATTCATAAAAACAAATGTTTTCAGAAAAATAACCAAAATCCACCCTAAGATAATTTTGATAGTCCAAATTCCAAAATGAAGTCCATTTAAAAAAAATAAAATTTATAAAATTTCCAAAAGTGGGTATTAATATTCATAAATATTCTTTTAAACGGCTGGTTTTACTGGAAATGGTGTGCTAGAACTCGAAGATCCATACAGAGCATGATATTGTATTATTCAAAGTGAAGCGTATCATGGAAGCTTGTGGTGTTACATTCTTCCCTACTTCAAATAATTTAAACCTCATAATTTCTAGAATATTACTGTATAAAAATATTCATCAGTTCTTCGTCATTAGTTTCTCTGGTTACCACGTTTCCACTTCAATCTTAAGGTTTCTCCATAGATCTTTTACCAAATGCGTCGTCTGATTTATACACACCATTTCTCTGGTATCAAGAATCTTGACAGGCTATTCGCAATAAGTCAGACTAGGTTCCAGTTCTATTTCTTCTTAGTTGAGTACATGCATTGGGTCGGTCATGTATTTTCAATAGTGATACGTGGAACACCTCAATAACTTTGGAGAGACTTAGAGGCATTGCAAAACGGTAAGATAAAAATCCAATTCTATCTATAATTTTGAAAGTCCGATGAACTTGAGACTTAATTTACCCTTCTTACTGAATCATATAACACACCTTTGTGGAGATACCATCAAGAAAACAAGATCTCTTATATGAAATTCTGAATCCTTCATTTGGTTATCCACATATCTCTTTTTCAAACATTGAGGTGATTTGTTGCAGGAATGGATAATATTCACCTTTACCATTGTTTCCTGAATTAGTTCTGGGCCTATGAGTTTTCTTTCACCAAAATGCTCCCAACAAGTTTTTCTGTGACATATCATTCCATATAACTCCTCATATGTTTCCATCTGAATACTTGAATGGATTCTATTATTATTGGAAAATTATACCTGAGGTAAATATTGATCCCACATATAATTAATGTCATGTTAGAAAGACCTAAACATGTGTTCTAAAGTTAGAATAGTCCGTTATGACTGTTCATCAGTTTGAGGGTAGTAGGCAGTGCTCAAACGAAGTTTAGTGAAAAAGGCATTCTGAAGACTTTTCCAAAATCATGATGTGAAATGGGGATCATGATATAAAACAATCGACAGATATAATCCATGATTTCTTACAACTTCATAAATATATAGTTTTTCTAAACGTTCATTTGGTAAATCTTATCTTATATTATGAAAATATGTCGACTTGGTAAGACTATTAATGATGACCAATATGTCATCATTCCTTCATAGAGTATTTGGTATCCCCATGAAAAAGTCCTTTGTAATATCATCCCATTTCCAATCAGGAATGGGAAGTGGTTGCATGACACCTCCAATATATTGTCTTCCAGACCTATACTATTGAAAAACCATACATATTGACACATAATCAACAATCTCCCTCTTCATGTTGTCCCACCAAAAATTTTCCTTCAAATATCTATACATCTTAGTGTTACCAGGGTGTGTAGAGAAATTGGGGCTATGAGAATCATCCAAAAAATTTCTTTTTAGATTGGGTATGACATGAACACAAAGCCTCCTTCCAAATTTCAAAATTTCTTCTTCATATACAAATAAAATTAATCTAACATCATTCCACCTTTAATTTTATTTTGAAACTTTTCATCATCAACCTAAGAATGGTTTATCATTTATATTAATGATGCTATGGAATCCATTTGAAAAATTATCGATGTTTCACCTCCCATTATTATTATTATATCCATATTTACTAGATCCATGAACATAGGATCGATTTCAACTCTCATCTTGTTCAGAACTCCATCATCCTTTAGGCTGAAAGATTATGCCACCTTGTTGGCCTTCCCCGGGTGGTAGTTCGTAGGGAAATCATAATTCCTCAGTAGTTAAAGCCATCATTGATGCCTCATATTGAGTTATTGATATGAGAAACTATACATCAGACTATTCTGATCGGTATATATCTCCCATTTTCACCATAGAGGTAGTGTATCCATCTCTTCAAATAAAATATTACAATTGGTAACTCAAGATCATGAGTATGATAGTTTTTTTCGTGAATTTTTATCTATTGTGGTATATGTGAAATAACTCTATCATTCTGAATAAATACACAACCAAGTCATTTCTTTGAATCATCACTACAAATAAGAAACCCATAATTCCCTCATAGTAGAGTCTAGGTATAAGTGTTGACTAATCTTCTCTCCAGTTCTTAAAATTTTTTCACATTCATTTTTTCAAAAAAATTTAACCCCTTTACATGTGATCTTATTTAATGGGGTAGTTAATTGGGGAAAATTCTGGAAGAAACACCAATAATAACCTCCTAAAGTAATAAAACGGTGTACCTTGGTTATACTCGTTGGTGCTGGACATTTTTATTTTTTTATTGTATTAGAAGGATCAACAGAGATTCCATAGTTAGAGATAATATATCCCAGAAAAGAAATCTAATTAATCCATAATTCACACTTGGTAAACTTCCCAATTAATTCATTTCTTCTAATAGCCTTTTGAATAGTTCACAATTAATTTTCATGATTATTGTAGCTTTTGGAGTATACCAAGATATCATCATTAAATACCACTATAATTTCATCGGGATATTCCTTGATGAATCTATTCATTCGATCCATGAAGACATAGGCTGCATTAGTCATTCCAAAAGGAATTAATGTAAACACTTAATGCCCATACATAATATGAAATGCTCTCTTTAGAATGTCTTGCTTCTTCACACACAACTGATGATATCCAGATCGAAGGTAAATCTTTGAAAAATATTGAGCTCCATGAAGTTGATCGAATAAATCATCAATGAGAGGTATGGGATATGTGTTGTTTATTGTTGTAGCATTGATCTCCTTATAGTAAATTCACAACCTCATAGATCCATCATTCTTCATAACCAAATGAAAAGGGGCTCCCTAGGGAGAAACACAAGGAATAATAAATCCTTTATTTCTCTATTCACATAGTTGTTTCTTTAGTTCCACTACTTTCATAGTGTACATTCCATAGGGGTCTTCGATAAGGGCCTAGAACCAATAACTAAATAAATGAAAAACACAATTTTTCATTATAGAGGATGTCCCGGAAAATCCTATGGAAACACATCAACATATTCTTGCACAATAAGTACATCCTCTATATGAACATTCATTTTTTCACCCATAGTAATTTCACTCCCTTCCTCCCCAAATATTGAATTTAGTATAGCTGCTAGGGGTGGATCTAGATGAGAATTAGATGTTGATGTTTCAACCCTAAAGATAACGTATTCCTAATCATCATCAAAAATAGTAATCTCATTTGTCTTAAAATAAATTTTCACATAATATACTAAAATCTAACCAACACCTAGGATTATATCATATTCAATAATGGGTATGATGATGAGATCAGCTGATAAAGTACATATATATTCCATAAAGGTAACTGATTCAAAAAACATTGTTACAATGATACATACCATATGAGTTTCGACTAAAAAATCCCTTTTAAATTTAAATTGAAAATATTGAATTTTCATGAAAAACTGGGAAGATATGAAAGAATGTGTTGATCTAGAATCAAATAAAGTAGTCCCTGAATTTGAAGAAACAATTAATGCACCTTCCACCAAGTCATTCGAAACTTGAACTATTGCAGTTCTGATCACATAAGCTTGGCCCTTCTCCCCTGGCCTTTTCTATGGGATGTTTCCTTGAGACTTAGGAATGTCATTTTCATAATTCCCCTTTTCATTACTGCTGAAGCAGTCAATAATGATGACCTTTTTCTTCCTTTGGAAATAATGAGCTTGGTGGCTTTTTTCTCCACACTTGTAACAGACTCCCATTCCCTTCAGGCATGTACCGATGTGTTTCTCCCCACATTTATCATAGAATGGAAATTCAAATATTCATTTATTCCCCTTTTCATATCAAGAGTGTTCAGTAAATATCTTCTTCTATTTTATTTCATTAATTTCGTATGACTTAGATAATTTCTTCTCTATCTTTAAAGCGCATCATACAATATCTTCATATGATGAGAAAGATTGTGAGAATAATGCTCGTAGGAGAAATAGTTTTAACCCATCAAATAATCGATCTATATAACACCATGGGTTATGTATCTAATCTGTAACATGCCTTGATAACCTTGTAATGTCAGCCTCATAATTTGCAACATTCTCATCGTTCTTTTTTCCTTAGAAATTGAAATTTTCATTCCATATATACTCGATGGTAATGAGGAATGTATTTCTCTATGAAAAATTCATAGTACTCACTCCATTCCATAATTTATACTTCTTCATTTTCCATTGTGTGTAGAATTAATGACCACCATTGATCTACATCTCTTATGAGGTGATAAAATTCCATGAAACGTTTTCCCTTTAATTACATCCCAAAGCATAAAATATTTTTTCTAAGGTGTTTATCCATTTCTCACCTACAAATCGATTTGTACTCTCATTGAATGTTGGTGGTTGTGGCCTCACGAAGCGGTCTTACATTGATCCTCTGCATTATGGATCAGGGTGCTCTATACAGGTATGCTTATTATTCATAACCCGAGTGAGTTGTCCTAGTATGGCTATAAGATTTTCATCACCATCTCCACTATAATTATCTTGAGTATCAGGGAAATCCCTAAACGGATTACATGAATTGATACGTTTTCCATTCCTTCCAATTGGCAGAATTTCTAAACAATTTCATGCACAAGAATAGTTCATGAATCACAGTACATAATTTTAAATTAGTAAATACCTTACATAAATTGAAAAGGTTATGAATATAATCCATAATCATAAAAAATGTTTTCTTTGAGGAAGTATTTACTCCTAAATCCTTCATAATGGCCTGTAAATTTTTTTTGAATAATCATAAGCATATCCCCTACGAGTGTCGTAACCAAGAGTGCGGCAAGACCCATTGTCGTGCACCATTTCCCGTTCCAGTCTAGATCAAAGCAGTGTTTTTGGGTTTTACCTTTAGATACATCTGTGCCAGAGCCACCACTACCAACTCATATCTAGATAGGGATGTAATTATTGGAAAATTCCCAAAATATATACACAACCAAAAATTTTGGAAGTTCTTCTATATTAATCCTCAATGTCTATCTTAGTGTAATGTTCTTTAATAAGAGTTTTTTTAAATCTAGTTTCCAAGGTTTGTATTAAACGTTTTCTAATATAAACTATAACACCCCAACCCTAGTTACCCAGAGTAGGTGCAATAGTACACAACATTAGTATGGTCACAATAGATCACATCTCGAAATACCAATTAGTTTAGTATCCTTGGAAGTACTAGTTATATAAAAAAGTTTTACATTGCATCATGAAATATAAAAATAATTGTGTCCCCATGGAAAACACTCATAACCATGGGACTATTCCTACAGGTTATTCATAATATACATATTCACATCATAAGAAAAAAGTAAAAATAATAAATGGGTAAGCTAAGATGATCAGTAAGGATAACAATATAGTGGAAATTTTCATAAATAAGAATAAAGATTTAAGGCAGAGTGTAAGACTAAAACACAAGCATTTTAAAATTAAAATTAGAATAATATATAAAAGTTAAATCCAATAATTTCATTTACTTATTCACATGGATATTCAACTATTCGAATAATCACATGTAATATCAATTGAAAATATCATAATTATGGAATGCATAATTTCATACATGATAACCACATATTCAAGGCCTCTTGCTAAGACTAAAAATAATATATTTTCAAGGCCTTGTTCCAAGACACTTGTTTATCTCGTGAGACCTACCGATACATCAAGATTCTATAATGGGCTCCACCCACCACTAACTAAGTCCATTGTGTTCCATGTATGAAAGGGATGAAACCTAACATAAAAATGTTATTAAAACAATCATACAAAATGTTAATACATTAACCATAAACCATGAATGGTTTAAAAATAACACATCCACATTAAAAAATAATATAAAACCTTAAATACAAAATGTATGATTGTATCGTAGTAAATCAACTTAAAACAAGTGTAAAATCCATCAAAAGATGTTGGAATAGATGAAATCAAAACTATTTGAGATAATTATCTCTTTCTATTTTTAAATAATTTAATAGTAACATAATTATAAAAGAAAACATTTATTTTGAAAACATTCTTATAAGATTCTAAGGGAATATTTCAAGGTGTTATATGGTGGAAAATAGCCAAACCTTCCATATAAGTTATAAAACATTCTTAAAATAATTTTTCGAAAAGGTCTTAAAGTACCTTGTTTGGAAAATGGCGAAAAGATTCTTTTAAAAACATTTTATAAAATTTAAAACAAGGGTATAAATTCCATTGTCCCATACACTGGGAAGCAGTAAAAATGTTTTCAAATAAATTATTAAGAAACACAAATGAGGATGATAATGAATTCCCAGTAGACACTTACGTATATTCAACTTCAGATAAAAAATTTATTTTAATATTAACCCTTAACTTGTAATTTTTTCATAGTGAACGGTATTTTAACCTCCTATATTATAGTTAAATAATTTTTATTAAATTATACATGAACCACATACATAAAAATGATATCATATAAGATCTAATATTTCTTTGTTAATAATATTTTAGTAGTATCATTGTTTGTGGTGTTAACTGATTTGTTTTTCTGTATATGTTTTGTTATGTAAGTCATGTTTGTTAGGGATATGATGTATTTTATTAATATACAAAATTATATTAAGTTATATAATTTTTTTAATCATAATATAAAAATTAATCTTGAATGGTAATGTTGGGGAATGAATATCATTGCATTTGTGGAAACTATAATCTGTACGTACGAACGAGCGACAATATCATTCTATTATTGGTGAAATACTATGTAATTGGATGGTATATTATATATATATAATTATTAAAATGTTATATTTATTATTTACATCTATTATACTCATTATTATACCCATCCAAATAATGAAGTGTTGAATAACAATATACACCATAATGTGGATACAGTAAGCCATACGTACGCATGTATATTGGCTTTGTCATTCATGGGAAGGATAGAATTATGAATTTGTATGTACCATAAAAATAATAACATCACATTATGTAGAAGGTAATGGACATATTATTTTGTTATGGAATCAACAACGAAATAGGAAGTGGATGAAGAAAACAACTTTGAAAGAGCTGATGAAATTAGTACCTCTTCTTCAGGTTCTTCCTTTTTGACACGATCAAAAGGGACCATTAGGATGGATTTATGTTCAATGTAAGGCCTCTATTGTAATGCCCCGACCCTAGATACCTAGAGTCAGTGCATTATTACATAACATTGGCATGATAAAAAAAAGATAAAGTCTTGAAATACCAATTAGTTTAGTAGCATTGGAATCAGTAGATACATTCATAAAGTCTGCATTACATCATTAAGTGAAAACAATAACAACATCTTGTCTCCAAACTCATATCCCCTTATACAATCTCTTCTGGTCATTCATAAAATACTTCTTCACATCCTAGGAAAAATAAAACATATAAAGGGGTGAGCTCAAATGCCCAGTAAGGATAACAATATAGATAAAACTTTCATAAATAATCATAAACATTTAAGGAAATGTATAACTAAAACAAATTCCTTTTAAACATGAATGTCATCATAATATGTCAGAAAAAAATGAAATAATTCTATTTACTGATTCAGATGGATATTCTACTAGTCGAATAATAACATGAAATATCAATCACCACATTCATAATAATGTAATGCATAATGCCAGACTATCATAACCACATAGTCAAGGCCTTATTCCGAGACTACGAATAAGATTTTGTCGAGGTCTTGTGCAAAGAAACTAGTATGTATCATGAGACCTACCGATGCATCAAGGAGCTATAGCGGGAACCACTTGTCTCTTATTAAGTCTAATCCATTCCTCATATGAATGGGTTTAAACATAACATAAACCTTCGTATTAAAACTAGCATATCAAATGTTAATACTTTCTCCATAAACCATGAATTGTATAAAAATAACACATCCATAGTCAAACATATCACAAAACCTTCAATACTATATTGATGTTTTGTATCATAATATATAAATATCAAATAATCATAAAATCCATAAAAGTATGTTCACATATATGAAATCAAAACTATTTGAGAGATATATCTCTTGTTTTGAAATCAATAAAAAGTCACATAATTATAAAAGAAAACATTTACTTTAAAAAAATTCTTATATGATTGTAAGGGAAACTTTGACGATTTTATAACGGTGGAAAATAGTCGCACTCACCGTATAAGTTAAAAAAGACATTCTTACCTTAATTCTGTTGAAAAGGTTAAAAGGACCTTCTTTTGAAAATGACAGAATGATTCCTTTGTAAACATCTGAAAAAAATTAAACCAGGGTATAAATGACATTAACCCATAGTCTGTAAAATAGTAATAATTATTTGAAATACATTTTTCTGAAACATGTATGTGGATGATAAAAAGGTCCTAGTAGATAATTATGTATAAACAACCTCAGATAATGAAGAGATTGTGAAATAAACCCTTACCTTTTACTTTTCCTTGGTCATGGGTAGGTTAACCTCCTATATAATAGTTTAATAATTGTTATTAAATTAAACAAGAATCATATCTAAAAATATGATATCATATATGATCATTTAATATTTCTTTGTTAATTATATTTTAGTATTGTCGTCGTTTCAGGTGTTAACTGATACGTTTTCCTTTATTTTCATTGTTACATAAGCCGTGTTTGTTATAGATAGGTTGTATATTATTCATATCCATACTTATATCAAGTCCTTAAACATTAATTTTAATCATCAAATGATAATTAGTCTTGAATAGATATGATGGGGAAATTAAACTCATCGCGTTCGTGGAGAGGGTAATCTGTACGTACGCACGAACGCTACTTCCATTTCATTATTCCTTTTAAAAGGAATCAAAAATAATAATAATACATAGTTATATTATTATTACAGTATAATATAATATCTTATATATTTTACTTATTTTCATTAACACCATCCTTTATAAGTTCCATGTATGGTTTGAAGAAGTCATATCACTTTGAGCGGGCGGTAGTCCGCACTTCCTCAAATGAAATTATTGTATATATATAAAAATGAAACGAATAATGGTATGATATAAATTGGAATTACAGAATCATATATATAAAATAAATATCATTATCATATTTAATTATAGTTCCATCATAATGTCCACCATGAGAGGTGGTAGGAGATAATTGAACAATCATCGTTTCTTGAGGCGTTTGGTTGCCATCCAGCGAAACATTAGGTTATTCACCCATAAGATGGTAATGTGAGTAAGTGTAGTTAGAATACATCTCGTAAAAATGTCCTTGTATATTTATGATACTATTTCTATTAGAAAAGAAAATAATAAGAAGA
The DNA here is from genome assembly GCA_963277665.1 of Viscum album. Taxonomy (NCBI): domain Eukaryota; kingdom Viridiplantae; phylum Streptophyta; class Magnoliopsida; order Santalales; family Viscaceae; genus Viscum; species Viscum album. The sequence goes on from OY728129.1 coordinate 1,116,921,951, forward strand.
TCTTAGGGGTCGGATAAGTAATATAGAAGAAAATAAGCTAAGAGAAATCGTTACCTTTAATATGGGTAACTCCCTTTGGTTTGAACCAAAAAGGACCCTGGAAGTGCCTTCTGCCTAAGGTAAGGCTTCTAGGAGGAGGATAGGGATGTAGGAAGATTAATTGGTCAGAGTTTGGACGTTCCAAAAGGCTTGATAGGTGTGAATAATTGGTTTAATGTGGTATCCTTTTATAAGGGGGAGGAGGCGCTCTTTAGAAAATATTGAAAATATTATTTTATTAGATATTTATATTCGGTTTCTAAACGTTCAAAGCCCATTAAAGATGAATATAAGATGACTCATGATATAAACTAAATCATCCAACAATAATTTTATAGGTTTTGGGTATTATTTTAGTCTTTATATTCTTATTTATTTAAATCATTTATTAATGAGGCAAACATTACATCATTATTGTGTCAAAAATAATTTAGATTAATAGATGTCTAAAAATTATAAAAAATACCATCATTTATGAAATATTTTAATCTTTCTTATTAATATTTATAGTCTAAAATATAACATACATAAAATTATGTAAAAATTGTTTTTCTAAAAGATATAAGCTTATGTCATTTTTGTGCTTACTTTAACTTAATTAATATAATGTTTCATTATCACTCACAAGGGGCTCCATGGGGTTCCGAAATCGACCCAAAGATTCCCATGGTTGGAAATGTATCATCTAATAGGGTTAGGAAACGTTTTAGGGTAATTTTGTATTATTATAATATTATTTTTCTTACCCTTATTTATAGAATTTACCCTTTAACCATGGTAAATAAAATATTTACCCAAGTAATTATTAAAAATGTCTAAAAATAAAATATACCTATTTAAATAATTTGAACCACTGGGTTCTTAATATGGAATCAATTTTTAAAAATTCAAAACACATAAGTGTAATAAATTAATTTAAAATTAATTCCCGTTGTCGAAACAAAATGCGTGTTTTTTACAAATAACAACTATCAAAAGATTGAAACTTTCTTTTGTTCAGTTTAAATATGAAATTATGTCCAATGAACAAAATTGGATTAAATTGTAAAATTATAATATAAATATACTTTAAAATCACTCAAATTCATAATTTATCACTATTTATTATTTCGATTAAAAATGTTGTTTTTAATTAAAATTTAGTAATTATCACTATTCTTCAAAATATGAATGTTATCAGAAAAGTACAAAAATTTCACCCTAAGAAAATTTCAATATTCCGAATCCAAAAATGAGATATATTTTAACAAATTGAAAACATAAAAGTTTCATTTAAAAATTTAAAATCAATTCCTGCTATTAAAACCAAAAGGCGTATTTTTAAGAAATAATAACTATCACAAGTTTGACACTTGTTTATGTCCAATTTAAATGTGAAATTATTTAAAATGACAATAATGGATTAAATAGTAAAAATATAATCTATTTATACTTCCATACTAATAAATTTTTTAATTTAACAATAAAAATTATTTTGATTAAAAAAGTTGTTTTCAGTTAAAATATAGTAGTTTTCACTATTCACCAAAATATGAAAGTTATCAGAAAAACACCAAAACTTTATTGAAACTAAATTCTAAAGTACCAATTCTAAAGAAGAAGTTTATTTTGTCAAATTGAATATATAAAAGTTTCAAATATTGGAGTTAAAAAGGCTTCTCCTTTAAAAGGCGATAAATTTGAATTTTTTTTTGAAAAATACTTCTTCTATCTGAAAAAAGGTATTTGTTCATAAATTATATCTAAGAAACTCATAATATGGATTCTAAAATTATAAGGACTATATAATGTTCAAAATTCAGTAAATACTGTTCATAACTGCTTTTGAACGGCTTGTTTGGTAAGTCAGGGTAAGCAAGAACTCGGTGTTGCGTGTAGTGAATGTTATTGAATTATTTTGAAGAAATAACGTACTATGAAATCTTGGGGTGTTACATTATTCCCTCCTTCAAATAACTTCTTCCTCGAAATTTGAAATTATTTTTTGAAAATTATTTTTTGAAAATATAAAATACATTTAGGAAAACCCACATCGAAAATTAAGTTAATAAAATTTAGTCTTAATAAGGGGAAAAGGGAAATAAAAGGGTCACCACCAAATTATGACCTTGATTAGTAGAACATTGGTGGAAATTAAAGACATATAATCGGAGGAAAAATGTAAATATTTGTAGGCAGTGATTGAGGTTATAAATTATATACAAGTGTAAAATTGGGGGCCTTAAATTCATCCATCTATGATGATTTAAAATACCATCAGTTCAACAAAACATATGGTATTAAGATAACACATTTTTTGTTTTAAGATCCCTTCACTAAAGTATAAGAATTAATTTATTCATTGAATAATATTAGAAGAAAAAAATATACATGAAAAGTAGAGTCCCATCCTTTAACTAAGTTCTACCACAAACTCATCTTTCACTCTAAAAAAATAATAGAACATAAAAATAATATTCTATTTATCCTATTCATATAGGGTTAAAAAAATGAATTTATAATTCATATAGAAGAACCATTAAAAAAACTACATTATTCAATCCCAGACATCATGTGGGTCAGTGGTAGGTGATACACCCTTTTCCCCCTTTAGTTGTGGGTTCAAGTCACGCAGCCTTACCGGATGCGACAGGTTGTCGCCCGACCTCCGGGTTTTCCTTTTTATGGAAATCCAAAAATAATCTCAAACTAGACTTATCCAAAATAATTGTTTCCAAACTCACAATCCAAAATTTATAAGGTAGTAAAACATAACTAAGATCATTTTTTCCACGTACTAGCATGTGAACACCTTCATCATGTATTCTTTTAAAACACTGCAACATCCTGAAACACCATAAAACCTTATTGATTACATTCATGATCCCTTATTACTTATAGAATACTGGATATACTCTATCAATCCAAAAATGTTGCAAAATCCAACAATGATGGAATATATAAATCATTAATCAGTTTCAAGGTAGTCACGAGTATCCAATATAATTTATCCAAATCAATCATGTATTATTCCAAAATCACTACCTCGGTATCAGAACCCTATTATGGTTTATCTTTATCTCAACCATATATTTTCCAAAAATTTGACCTACTATTGAGTCACTTTTCTTTGATCCACTCAATCTCAAGTCCTTAATGAAATATTATTGTAGTACAATCCTTATATACTCCATTATTATTATAACCAGTACATTGTTGATACAACACTCTGATGACATAATTCCCCAATAACAACATAAGAACTCCAATCATTCCCCCTCATCTGTGGTAGTATCATAACTTGATTATTATCCAATAACATCATTTGGGGAATACTCTGATGATTTGGACATTGGTTCGCGTAGTGTCCCAACTCCTTGAAGATGAATCATTGTACATTTGAAACCTTTTTCTTACCCTTACAGTCACGTAAATGGTGTCCTTTTTCTCCACACTTATAACAAACTCCCATTCCTCCCAAGAAAGTTCTAGGGTGTTTCATCCCACAGTTATCACATATGGGAAAATTCTTCTTTTCCCTTTTCCTTTTTTCCATCTTTCTCCCTTTCATCCTTTTATTCTCTTACTTCCCTTCAAATCCATAGGACTCGGAAAATTCATTACTTATCTTATTAACACGTGATTTTATTTATTCATATGTTGAGAATACATGGGAGACTATTTCTCTTATAAATGTTGTCTTAATACCATGAAATATATGATCCTTCTTACTCTTTGGATCACACGTATTGTTGGATTTCACATTCCTTCTACTGGGCACCATTTCTATACAATAGCATAAACTAGTTCAGTTTATGAGTTGCAATGAATAATTCCAAACATGTAAAATACGTAATGTAAATTGAATAGTTTATGGATATAATCCATAATCATAAAAATGTTTTCTTTGAGTAATATTATACTCATAATCCCTTCATAATTGTTTGTAAAGAAAATGAGAATTATCCTAAGAATATCCCACGGGAGTGTCGTAACCAAGAGTGCAGCATGGCCTGTTTTCATGCACCAGTTCCCGTTCGAGTCTATCTCAAAGAAGTGTTTTTGGGTTTTACCCCTAGGTAAATTTGTGCCAGAGCCACCTCTACCTGATCGTATCCAGATGGGGATGAATTTCTCAGAAAACTCACAAAATCTCTACAATACCAAAATTCTTGGATATTTTTCTATACAAATCATCAAAGTCCATCTTAGTTCTATGTGCTCTAGTCATAGTTTATCTAAATCTTGCTTCCAATGTTTGTACTAAACTTCCGTTGATACCAACTATAATGCCTCGACCCCAGTTACCTAGAGTCAGTGCATTATTACATAACAATGGCATGATCAAAAAAGATCAAGTCTTGAAATACCGATTAGTTTAGTATCATTGGAATCATAGATACATTCATAAAGTTTACATTACATAATAAAGTGAAAACTACAAAAACATCTTGTCTCCATAATCATATGTCCTTATACTATATGTGCAGGTCATTTATAAAATACTTCTTCACATCCTAGGAAAAATAAAACATAGAAAGGAGAGAACTCAGATGCCCATTAAGGATAACAATATAGCGGAAACTTTCATAAATAAGCATAAAGATTTAAGGAAATGTGTAACTAAAACAAAATCCTTTTAAACATGAACTACATCATAATATGGAAGAAATAAAATAAAATAGTACCATTTACTTATTCACCTGGATATTCTACAAGTTGAATAATCACATGCAATATCAATAACCACTTTCATAATGATGTAATGCATAATGCCAGACTATCATAACCACATAGTCAAGGCCTTGTTACAAGACTACAAATAAGATTTTTTTAATGCCTTGTGCCAAGACACTAGTTTGTCTCATGAGACCTACTGATGCATCGAGGAGCTATAGCAGGCTCCACCCATCACTTATTAAGTCCAATACATTCCTCATATGAATAGTTTTAAACATATCATAAACATTCATATTAAAACTAGTATAAGAAATGTCAATACTTTCTCCATGAACCATGAATGGTATAAAAATAACACATTCATAGTCAAAAATATCTCAAAACCTTCAATACTATATGTATGTTTTGTATCATAATAAATAAACATCAAATAATCTTAAAATCCATCAAAGGATGTTGACATTGAGGAAATCAAAACTATTTGAGAGAAATATATATTTTCTTGAAATCATTTAAAAGTCATATAATTATAAAATAAAACATTTAAATTGAAAATATTCTTATAAGATTGTAAGGGAAACTTCTACGATTTTATAACGGCGGAAAATAGCCGCACCCGTATTATAAGTTAAAAAAAGTCATTCTTACCTTAATTCTGTCGAAAAGGTTAAAAGGACCTTGTCCGGAAAACGATAGAAAGATTCCATTATAAAAATATTATAAAAAGTCAACTATGGTATAAATGACTTTAACCCATAGTATATAAAATAGTAAAAATGATTTGAAATAAATTTTTAAGAAACATGGATGTGGATGATAAAGAGGTCCCAGTAGATAATTATGTATAAACAATCTCGGATAATGAAGAGATTGTGAAATAAACCCTTACCTTGTACTTTTACTTAGACGAGGGTAGGTTAACCTCCAGTATAATATTTAAATCATTGTTATTAAATTATACAAGAATCATATATATAAATATGATATCATATATGATCTTTAAATATTGCATAGTTAATAATATTTTAGTATTATCGTCATTTCAAGTGTTAACTGATTAGTTTTCCTTTATATCCTTTGTTACGTAAGCCGTGTTTTTTGTGGATAGGTTTTATCTTATTCATATCAAGTATGATATCATGTCCTTAAAAATTTCTTTTAATCATAAAATGAGCATTATCCTTGAATGGATATGATGGGGAAATGAATCTCATCGCGTTTGTGGAGACGGTAATCCATACGTACGCACGAACGCTACTTCCATTTCATTTGTCATTTAAAAAGGAATAAAAACCAAATGATACATAGGTATATTATTATTAAAATATAATATAATATCTTATATATGTTACATAAGTTCATTTACACCATTCTTTATACATTCCATGTATGGTATGAACGAGTCATATTAATTTGAGGGGTCGGTAGTCCGTACTTCCTCAAATGAAATTATCGTATATATATATAAAATTAAACTAATAATGGTATGATATAAAATGGAATTACGGAAGCTTATATATAAAATAAATATCATTAATAACATATTTAATATCAGTTCCATAATAATGGCCACCATGAGAGGTGGTAGGAGATAATTGAACAATCATAATTTCGTGAGGCGTTTGGTTTCCATCCAGAGAAACATTATGTTCTTCACCAATTAAATGGTGGTGTGTATAGGTGTAGTTCGAATACATCTCATAAAAATATCCTAGTATATTTAGGATACTATTTTTGTTACATATGAAATGAATACGAAGAGTTTAGGGGTTGGAGAAGTAAAATAAAAGAAAAGAAGCTAAGAGAAATCGTTACCTTTAATTTGGGTAACTCACTTTGGTTTGAACCGAAAAAGACTCTTGAAGTGTCTTCTGCATAAGGTAAGGATTCTAGAAGGAGTGTAAGTATGTATAGAGATTAATTGGGAAGATTTTGGACTAGCCAAAAGTCTTGAGAGGTGTGAGGAGTTGGTTAGAAGTGGTGTCCTTTTATAAGGGGAGGAGGTTCTCTTTTTGAAATATTGAAAATATTATTTTATTATATAGTGATATTCAGTTTATAAAGGTCCAAAGCTTATTAAAGATGAAGATAAGATGAATAATGACCGAAATGAAATCTTTCAATAATAATTGGATAGGTTTTGTGTATTATCTTAGTCTTTATAATCTTATTTATTTAAATCAATTATTAATTAGGTAAACACTATATTATTATTGTGCCATAAATAATTTCGTTTATTACATGTCAAAAAATTATTGAAAAAATACCATGATGTATGAAATATTTTTAACATGATAACGAATATTAATATTCTAAAGGATAACATATATAACCCTATTTAGTAATTGTTTTTCGAAAAGACAAATGCTTATGTCATTTTTGTGTTTACTTTAACCTAATTAATACAAAGTGTCATTATCACTTACAAGTGGCTCCATGGGGTCCCAAAATCGACCGAAATATTTCCATGGTGGAACATATATCCAAAAATAGGGTTATCACACGTTTTAGGGTAATTTTTTATTATTATAATATTATTTTGTTTTCCGTTATTTATTGAATTTATCCTTTAACCATGGTAAATAAAATATTTACAGAAGTAATTATTCAAAATGATTGAAAATGAAATTTACCAATTTAAATAATTTGGACCACCTGATTCCAAATATACAATCCATTTTTCTAAATTCAAAACACATAATTGGCATAAATTAATTTAAAATTAATTCCCGTTGTCGTAACAAAAAGCGTGCTTTTAACAAATAATAACTATCAAAAGATTGACACTTTCTTATGTCAAGGTTAAAAATGAAATTATGTACTATGTCCAAAATTGGATTAAATCATAAAATTATAATCTAATTATACTTTAAAATTACTCAAATTCATAATTTCTCACTATTAATTATTTTGATTAAAAAAGAAGTTTTTAATTAAAATTTAGTAATTTTTACTATTCATCATAATATGAAAGTTATCAGAAAAGTTCCAAAATTTAACCATAGGATAATTTCGATATTACGAATACAAAAATGAAGTCTATTTTACCAAATTAAAAACATAAAAGTTTCATTTATTAATTTAAAATTAATTCCCGTTATTAAAACCAAAAGGCGTATTTTTAAGAAAAAATAACTTTCAAAAGCATGAAACTTGTTTATGTCCAATTTCAAACTAAAATTACATAAAATGGCCATAATTGGATTAAATAGTAAAAATATAATATATTTATACTTCCATACCATTAAAATGTACAATTTATCAATATAAATTATTTTTATTAAAAAAGTTGTTTTGAGTTAAAATATTGTATTTTTCATTATTCACCCAAATATGAAAGTTATCAGAAAAACATCAAAACATTATTGAAACTAAATTATTATGTTCCGATTATAAAGAAGAAGTTTATTTTTTCAAATTGAATATATAAATGTTTCAAATATTGGATTTAAAAAGTATTCCCCAATAAAAGGCGATAAAATTGCATTTTTTTAAAAATACTTCATTTTTCTGAAAAAAAAAGTATTTATTCTTAAATTATTTCTATGAAACTAATAATATAGATTATAAAATTATAAGGATTATATAAAGTTCAAAATTCAGTTAATAATAATCATAACTACTTTTTAACGGCTTTTTGATAAGTCATGGTGCGCTAGAACTCGGTGTTGCGTGTAGTGAATGTTATCGAATTACTTTGAAGAAATAACATATTATGAAATATTGGGTTGTTACATCTATGTTTAAGTGAGGGTATTTGGGAAGATTTTTTATTTGGTTTTATTTTGAGACAAATAGAATTGTATGAGTGATTTAGAGATAAGGGGATGATTTCTTTTATAAGAGAGGTGAGGGTCACTTTAGGAAAAATTGAAATATTATTTTATTATAAAATAATATTCGGATTATAATGGATCCAAATGGATTAATATCGATGATATGGTGGTTATGGGTCTAAATACTCTCATCCAATTGGTTTTATACTAGTTTATGTCTCCATATTAACCATGTCTTTTAGATTTTACTATTAGTTAAATAGTTTAACATTTACAATGTCTTCTTTTATTTTTATATTACATGGTCAATAAACATACTATAAAATTCTAACTAAAAATAAAGTTGTTAATTCTTGACATATATATCATTATATATGTACTTTGGTGGATCCTTATATTTTTATGACTATTATATCATTTATTAACAGATTATTTGTTTTAAAAACTCATTTATGTTAATTTTGACCCTATTTAGTATTTGGTTTTTGTAAAAGTAAAAAAAACTTGATTACTTAGAAAAAATACATTAAATCATTAATAACAGGAAATGTTAACCTATAAAATTAGAGGAATGCATCAAAATTCTCAATTTAAATTTATTTGGATATTTATAATAACAATTATTTTAATATTTTATTAAATAGTTAATTGCTGTATAATTATTGTGTTATAAATAAATTTAATTATATAATATCTAAAAATTAAAAAAAAAATTCCTTGATGTATAAAATCTTTATATCTTTCTAATGAATATTTCAAGTTGAGTTTATATTATGTATAATCCTATATTAAAAATAGTTCAGTAATTAAGATTTAAATTTAACACTTTTAAAACTTCATTACATTAAATAGTAATAAATGTCCCAATCTAATCCATGTGGTTCAAAAAGGATCATATTTTATTCATAAGGTTGATTTTTGTCGAAATAAACTTATCCAATAGAATTACGACATGTGTAATGGTAATAATAGTGTCATTTTTACCTTTAATTACCCTATATACTTTTAACTGTGGTAACTAAAATTCAAAAGGTTCTATTCACAAAAAATTATTTTCATCCTATTGAACTAAACATTACTTACTGATGTCAACTATATCTTTTTTATTTTTGAAATTAAATTCACAGAAGTGGTAAAATTAAATTTTATATAATTTTGCAAATGTGCCTAGAAGGTGGGTAAAAGACGTTAAATAGTTGAATAAAATTTTATATATCTAATCTTATTATAATATGACTCTAAAAAATTAAATTTAACTAATATAGGTATTATGTATATAATTTTATGTTAAAATAAATTTAAATTAAAATAATATCTATATAAATAAAATTCAATTTTAAATAATAACACAGTGTTTTTCAGTAATCCTCAAAAATTGAATGTTTTCAGAAAAATACAAACTATTCATCCAAATATAATTTGGATATTCAGAATACAAAAATGAATTCATTTGGAAAATAAAATTTCCAAAATTTCAAAAAGTGGGTATTACTATTCAAAACATTTTTTTAAATGGCTAATTTGATTGGTCGTGGTGTGCTAGAACATGAAGATGCAAACAACACAAGATACTATATTATTCAGAGAGAAGAATATAGTGGAAGCTTGGGGTATTAAAAAATAGATGTTGAATTATTGATTGAACTTATACTTGGGGCATTTCCAATATTATAAAAACCCTTCTCGTTATTACATAATTATACATGATTTATTACATAAACAGGCACATAAAATACCCCTATGATCGATAGGTCTAATGTATTTGGGTCTTAAGAACATTACATGACAACATAATACAAAAAATAAAACATATTTATTGAAAACTTCTTTTACAAGACCAAAACATTCATTCGTACTAAGAATTGCATGGGATAACCTTGGGTCACATAAAATAAAAGGGTGAGCTATAAATCCCAAAAATGGAGTATACCAAGCATGAAATGAAGAATACAATACATGTTAGAAAATATAAATATCAATGGCACATGAGATAAAAATTAACATAAATTCATTATATAGTATGATTATCATAACATGGAAATGTGGCAACAACATATAACATGATATTAGAATGATTGAAGGATAATTGTACATGGATTATAATGATTAAAACCTCACTTAAAATGAATTACCATGAGTAAAAAATCATTTCACATATATTACCGTGATAAAAAACATTAACCAAAGCATTAGAGCACTATCAGGGTGCACCCATTATAATCATTTTAATCTATGTCTTAAGTGTTCCATATATATCATCTAACATGCATTCATTCAACATAATCATTTATTCCATGATAATTGAATGTAGAATATATACATTAATGTATATAATAAATTAGTATATTTTCATAATTGTGAATACCCTTAATAGAGAAATATGTATGGTGTTCACTACACAGTTATTTTGGCATTGAAAATTGTGGTGCAATTTCGGTAGCATAACAACGTCATAAAAATTCATAAAAAAGGATGATGAGAGATAAAGTGTCCTATGATAATATATAAATGAAATTTAAATTAATGAGGTCATATAAATACATGTCCCAATATATGAAATTTTTATATTGAAGGTGTAACATAATAATTAACCTTGATGAAAGAGGGGAAATGGAATAACTCTGACCAAATATCAGCAAAGTAACAAGAGTATATAGAAGTAATTAATGAGAGAAAAAGGGGACATTAATGATAAAATAATAATGAGGTAAGTATTGGGGATTTGTGATTTCATACCCCAACATTTTTAATTGAATATAAATGTGTAAAACAATATAAGGAAACATGTAAAAAATGAAAAACAAAGGAAAGTTATGATCCCTTACAGAATTTTGGGATAGTAACGGGTGTACATAAAGGCTCTTCTATGGGATGAATGGGGGTGGAAGGGGATATAATAATTTATACATAAATTTTTTATTAATGGATACATTTAAAAACATATATAACTATAGGGAAAAATAAAATTTAATGATATAACATGAATGGAATGCTTGATAAAGGACGAGGGTGGAAGATACCTAACAAGATTTCCTCCCAGTAACAGGTGTGATTAATAGATCACAGGGAGGTGGGATTGATGAGAGTAAAAGGAATATATCATCATTTATACATAAAATTGAGAGTATGAAGGTCGTGGAACATCATAACTCAACATATAAATATGTAACATAAGAAGAAAAATGTAAAAGAGTAGCATGAATGTAAATGATAGGGGTAAAATCACTTACAGAATTTATGCATAGTAACATATTAAGTATTGGTATAAATGAGGGATGAAAATGACCCCTCATTGAAATAACATCAATTTGGAAGTTGGTAATTGATTATAAAATGATTTAAATATAACAAATTAAAAATAAAAAGACAAATGACCAATAAGGTTCTAGAATTGGAACGAAGTTAGGAATGAGAGGATCCCTTAGTTGGATGTATGATACCAATGGCTTAGGAGAGGCTTTATGTGAGATTGAGGGAACATTAGGATGAATCTATGTAGAATGGGTTCATGGTTGGTGGAGATCCAAGTGGTTATAGTGAATAGTAATGAAATTTTGGGTTGTTTATATAGGAAATGTGGGAGAATTCATAATTATTTTGGTTTTGGACACTACACACTACTATATTCAAAACCACAAAACAACCCAAGACTTTTCTGATGGTTTCTAGAAAAGTAAAGTGGTATAAATTATTTTAAAAGAATAAGGCCTGAGTATGTTAAAATATTATCATTTTTTATCTGGAGGTGAGTCACACTCTCCAGGAAATTAATTTAAAATCTGAAAATATATTATACATTTTGGAGTATTCACTTAGGGTTTATTCAATAATTAAAATAAATCTAAAAGTAAATTATTTTAAATGAAAAATATATTTGTACGAATATAACCTTTATATTATTTTATTACATCATCATTGGGTCATTATGATTTCATAAAACCCATTATATATTTATAAGATATTTAATTTTTACCCAAAAATCTGTCTGGATCAGAAATTATGAAAAACTATCCATAGGATAATTTTGACATCCTAATTCATAAAAAACATATTCAGTTTATCTAAATAATTTTCTAAATATTTTCATCTAAAATTTTATAATAAACACCTAATTTTATTGAAAATTGAATAGTTTTGACAAAAATAGTTTTTGAACATAAATAAACAATACACTTCACTTAATAAAAAATATACAATAATTTATATTTTCTAAAATTAATTTAATAATAATATTTTACTATAACATTATTTTTAAAAAAATAGATTAATTAATTATACAAAAACTTATTAATTGAATTTTAATAGTGACCAAAAATAATTAGTGTTCTATAAAAATCATTTACAAAGTAACAATAATAGAATGAAAGTATATTAATTATTCTATAAAAAATAATATAAATAATCACAAATACAAGATATGTTTACATATCTATTTATTACACGAGCATATTCCCTATGAGAAAGGTGTGTGATTGTAGGGATTTCATGGGGATATTCGGTAAACATGGCCTGGCCCATGATATCAATGAGCTTGAACTTCCCCCATAAACAGTTTCACTTGTGCTTAAGTTGTTGGATCTTGGCTTAGGATATCTTCAAGGAAAATCCCCAAAATGCTATCTCACTTGGATCCTATGATAAATGGGTTTCATATGGTACAATCTTATTGGTTGATGTCATCACTTCCATTCTCTATGTAAAAAGGATTTTCTAGAACACTATATTTATACTAGTAATGTGATCAATATTGAATGGATATATATTAAAGTGTGTGGTTACTTAAGGGTCATTCAGACCCAAAAATCTGCATGTGTTCTCTATATCCATATAACATTAAAAAAATAATTTTATTCATTTATTTTTGGGGCTTTAAAACATTACCCTCTAAAGAAGTTTCTCCCTTTAAATTTTCATTTCCCACACTAAAACAAATGAGGTTAACTCTGTCCCATCACTTCCTTTGGTTCCCACATTTCTTCTTCAAACATTTGGATTCTCCCCAACACATTGACTTGGGGAATCATATAATTTCATAGAATGTTTTCTCTCTGATCTACGATCCTCACTAAATTATCTTAATAGGAGAGGACATTCACCAATGGTGCCACCTCAGGATTGAGTACATGTGATCAGTTAGGTATTTAATTCTTCGAGAGTAATACATGGAATATATCATGTACGTGAGACAGGTTTGGGGGGAGTTCAAGTTGATAGGACACTACTCCAATGAAATCAAGGATTTCAAAATGGTCTATGTACCTTGGAATAATCTTTCTCTTCATCCCAAATATCATCACACTCTTCCATGGATATATTTTAAGGAAACCCATATCTATCACATCAAACCCTAGGTCTCATCAATGGTTGTCAACATAGATCTTTTGTCAAATATGAGCAGATTTGATGTACTGATGGATTTTCTTATCCTTCCATACCAATTATTCAACCATTTCTGGACCAAGAAGTTTTTTTCTCCCCAACGTCACCCCAAACATGTCAGTGTTCTACACCTCTTCCCATAATGGGTTTCATAAGGATCTATTTGGATAATTGAGTGGAAATGATGTTGTAAGTTAACTCAACTAGAGGAAAATGTGTATCACACCCTCTTTTTATGTCCATCAATAATTCTCTCAACATTCCCTTATGTTTTTGTATTTTTCACTTTGATTGTCAATCAGTTTAAGGATGATAAGATGTACAGATGATCACCTCAGTATTCAGAGTGTGTAAGAGACACTTCCAGATCATAGAATTGAATATTGGATCTTGATCACATACAATCATTAGAGGTACACCATGAATCCTTAACACTTATCTGATGTATATTTGTCCCGCTTGATCCAATTATAAATCCTCTTGAATCACAATGAATTGTGAAATCTATGTAAGATGATAAAAGACAACCCAGATAGCATTGTTTCCAATGTATGTCTTCAGATGTCTGATGAAAAATTCCATGGTATTCTTTTCCCATTTCTATGTTGTTATGGGTAATGTTTTCATCATCCTCTTAGACTTCTACTTAAAAAACTTCACTTTTAATCCTACTAATAACTTTGATTTATATTTAGTGATCTCATTATTTATGTTATCCTACCAATAGTGCTCCTGGAGATCTCGATACGTCTTCATGTTTTCTAGGTGAATGGAGAAATTCAAACTATTGCATCATACAAAAGTTTTTTCATTAACACTAGACTTAATAGAACACATAGTATTTACCCAAATATCACAATTACTACTTCATTAAAAATAAAATCTTAGGATTTACTGTTTATAATAGTTTCCACTTTCTTCTAAATTCCCACATAATGTTCATCATCATCATTTAACCTTCCCAAAATAGGAAGTTGAGTAATAATTTGTGAAAGGTTTTATTATGTTCCCTTCTTTATGATTCCCATGTCCATTATCATATAATTTATGAAGATAGGATACTTTTAAATTTTCATCAATGATAAATTTTTTAGCTTATTTCTACTTAGAGATATTTCCACCTTGTTCTCTTTCCCACGGTGGGTATGTATTTAGTAGTTGTAATCCTTTATAGGATCTAACCATCTTCGTTGGTGTGTATTCATCTATTTATCTATTAATATATATTTGAGACTTTTCTTATCCAAATATATTTCACACTTCTAACCAATGAGATAATACCTCCAGATTTTCAATCCAATGATCACACTGGACAACTCCATATCCTGTGTGGGATAGTTTTTCTCATAAAAATTCAATTCCATCAAAGTATAGGCAGTGAATTTTTCATTTTTCCTCAAATTAAATCAATTAGAGACTTATAATATTCTCAATAATATCATTCCTAAAAACTACAACATGTTATAAAACAATTATAGATGTTTTCCTTAATGATTTAATATCATTTTTGGTGGGGTACCAATGTTATTAAAAAATATAAAAGATATAATAATATGACATGAATTGTAATAGATTATCAAATACACTACATTTAATTAGTGGTCACATGTAATTCATTCATCATTATCCATCTTAGAATAAGCCTTTTGGTGATCCATTGATCGTGGAGATTTTTTAGGCCAATCATGCTTCTCATCCACCTAAATATAGAATTGTATTGTGTAATGATATAATTCTATACATTTGTGACATAAAAATATGTTAGGTGCCTTATATATAACTTTGTTTTCATCCTTCACATTTTTCATTATTTTAGGGAAATTGGATAATTTGTGACCTAAATTTCCACACATAAAACAAATCATAGTACCTTTGTGAAATCTCTATTGGTGCATATTTCTACCCTCGTTGCACAAAATAAATTGGGTCTTCTTTCCCTTATCACCTTTATCAGATTTAATTTCACGAGATGTCAGCTTTCTCTTTCTTTTTTCCTTTGGAATTAAAAAACGTACCATTTTTTAATAGTGATTTTTGATAGATGGTTTGGAATAATCCATATATGTCGTACTTGAGCTCCAATTTGATTGGCAATGTCATGGGGACATTCATCACATTTCCTTTTTCATCGGATGTTAGCCCGATTCCACATATTACATGCCATTGGATAGAATAAAAAGAAAATTAGGGATAAGCATCTTAAAAAATTTAACACAGAAAGTGGAATCCAATAACATGAAAAGGATATCATAAAAATAACATTTATCTCATTAAGATATTGATTTCTATGTTTTGGTCTATGTTCTACATGATCTACGTCCTAACATATATTCCTAGGGGAATGTTTTTCACATTATAATGGTTATTATTATTATTATAAATTTACCAAAGCATATGCCTTGGGAGTGAGGAACCAAGAGTGATTTAATACCCAATGTTATGCATCGGTTCCCGTTTGAGTCTAGCTCAAAGTGGTGTTTTCAGGTTTTACCCCTACATACATTTGTGCTCGATCCAACTCTACATGTTTGTATCAAAACAAGGATATATTTTCTTGATAAACCACATAAACTATACTAATTAAAATATAGTGATTATTTTCTTATACATAGTCTTATCCATAAGGCTTTCACTATGGTTTTATAATCCTACTCCCAAAAATAACAAAACCTATCCTCTAATACCAACTATAAAAACCCTAATTTTTGTTACAAAATGAAACATGACTGATTAAATAAACATTAACTTAAAACAACCCATAAAATCGAGAATTCTAGAGTCTTTGGGGAATAAAAAAATTGAATGACCAGTTAATACATAAAATACAAACTCATTAATGAAACCCTCTTTTACCTGACCACAAAAATTTTTTGTACTTAGCACTGCATGGGATAACATGAGGAAATACATCAGAAAACGGTGAGCAATAAATCTAAATAAGGGTATAAAAAGGCATAAAATGAATAATAAAATACATTTTAGACAATGTGAATATAAATGGAGAACATGACAAACATATACATAATGACATGATATAGCATGATTATCATAAAATATAAAAGTTTCAATAACATACATCATGATATTATCATGAGCCAAGGATCATTGCACATGGATTAGCTTGAGTAAACTGTCACTACAAGTGAATTATCATGAGTAAACACTCATTTCAAATTGTGTATCATTATATTAAACATTACCCAATGCATTGGAGTCCTATCAGGGTGCACCCTACATAATCATTTTAATCTCTAGATTAAGTGTCCACATAGATCATATAACATGGATTAATTCAACAAAATAATGTATTCTAAGATAATGGAATGTGGAATAAATAAAATAAAGTATATAATAAATATGTATATGATACTTAATGTGAATACACTTGATAGATAATTGGGCATGGTATTCACAACACAATGACTTTTCCTGGAAAATTGATATGCATTTTCGGCAGCATTATGACGTCAAAAAATTTCCTAAAAATATTTGATGAGAGAGTAAGGGGAATCTCATCATATATACATGAAATGTAAATTAATGGGGTCATATAAATACATTTTTTAAACACAATTATTTTTTATATAGAATGCATAACCTAATAAATAAACTTTATTAAAGAGGATAAATGGAATTACTCGTATGAATGTTTGGAATTGTAATATGTGTACATGGAAGGTATTAATTAGAGAAAAAGAGTCTATAATCATTAAAAAATAAAGAGTGTAGTATTGTGGAGGTGAAAAATCTTTGGCAAAAATTTTAATTGAAAATAAAATTTTAAAACAATATAAGGAAACATGGAAAAAAGGAGAAAGGAAGGAAAGTGAGGATCCCTTATAGAATATTGGCATAGTAAAGGGTCCACTTAAAGGATCTTATGAGGGATGAATGAGAGTGGAAGGGGATATAATCATTTATAAATAAAATTTAAATTAATGGAGACATTTAAAAACATATTCCAATATAGGGAAAAAGTAAATTAAAAAATATAACATTAAAAAATGCTTGATAAAGGAGGAGGGTGGAAGATCACTTGTGAGATTTCAACACAGTAACGGGTGTTCTTAAAGTATCATAGAGGGTATTGATGAGATTTAAAGGAAGATATAATCATCTATACATAAAATGGATAGTTTGGGGTTGGAGAACATCATAACCGAACTTATAAAAATAGAACATAAGAAGGAGAATGTAAAAGAGTATTTTGAATGGAAATGAGAAGAGTGAAATCCTTTAAAGAATTTTGGCATAGTAACGGCGTACATATGGGTATGAATGAGGGAGAATAAATTATAAATCATTTAATTAACCTCAATTTTATAGTAGATAATTTATTATAAATGTATGAAAATATAACCTATTGAAATTAAAAATACAAATTTCAAACAAGGTTCTTGAATTGAATTGAAGAAAGCAATAATATGATCCCTTTAATTAATGTGACATTCCAAAGGCTTGGAAGAAGGTTCTTGGGAGATTAAGGGTGAAATTGAAGGACTATAGGGATTATGGGGAAGACGTTTCTCAAGATCCATATGGTTTCAGTGGAGTGAAATGGATGGTTGAGTGGGTTTTTATAGAAAAGTTGAGAAAATTCATTATTATCTTGGTTTTGGACACTACACACTAAAATATTCAAAGTCACAAACCATATCCTAGGTTTTTCACATAGTTTCTAGTGAAGGGGAGTGGTATAAATTATTATAAATGTATAAGGTATGAAGATATTAAAATATTGTCCTTTATTATGTGGAGGTGAGTCACACTCTCGATGAAAACGAATTTAAAATCAGAAAATATATTATACATTTTGGAGGATTCACTAAGGAATTATAAAATAATTCAAATAAATATATAATTATGATATATAAAAGAAAAAAATATATTTGTCCTAATATACCATTTATATTATTTTATTACATCACTATTGGGTCATTATGATGTCATAAAACATATTATATATTTAAATGGTGTTTAATTTTTACCTGAAAATTCGATTCTCTCAAAAAATTATGAAAATTCACCATTGGATAATTTAAAACTCATGAATAAAAAAATATTAATTTTATCTAAATAAATTTCTAAATATATCAATTTTAAAATCTAAAATAAAAACTGACATTTGTTGAAAATTGACTGGTTTTGACAAAAACATTTCTCAAACCTTAATAAAAAATACAATTGACATCACAAAAATTATACAATAAATTATATTTAATAAAATTAATTTAATAATAATATTTTAATAGAATATTAATTTTTTCAGAAATCCATGAATTCAATATAGATATATTTATTAATTGAAGTTGAATATTAACCAAAAACACTATTTGTGCATTAAAAACAGTTTACAATGTGACAACAATAGAATAAAATTATATTCATTATTCTATAAAAAATAATTTAAATAATAATTGTGATATGGTATTTTAAGATATCCCTTTGTAAAACCACCATATTCCCTAAGATTACGGTGTGCGATGATGGGGTTTTCATGGGGCTATTCGGTGAACATAGTCTGGGCATAGACCTTGATATACTTGAACCTCTCATATAAAAAGATTTGATCATGATTATGTTGTTGGATCTATGATGGAGATTGGTCTAGGGAATGCCTAGAAATTATATCTCCCTCAGATGCTCTAATAAATGGTCAATATAAAGTTCCATCCTACTGGTTGAGGCCATCACTTCCTTTGTATGTGTTAATGGAATTTGTTAAAACCCGATATTTATATTAGTCATGTGATCACTATTCAGTGACTATATTATCAATCGTAAGGATACATAAAAATAATTTAATCCTAAAAAAGTTCATCTATTTTCTATATCCATAAGTCATTAATAGAAAGGGAATTTTATTCATAAATGATCAGGTTTTTACAAATATCCAAGAATCTATATAGAATGGTTGTTGTAGAGATTGATGATCTAAAGAAACAACTACAATAGAATGTAGATAAAGGGGTTATACGCGCAAGTGATTTACCATGGGGTGTACTAGTCGTCTTCATCAAGATTATGGATGGGTTAATGTGCCATTTCATGTATTATCATGATCTTAACAAAATCATGATAATGAACAAGTATCCTTTTCAAAAAATTGATGACTTGATTGATCAGCTATAGGGAGCAAAACACTTCTCCAAGGTGGATTTGTATTTGGGATATTACCTTGTAAAGGTGAAGGTATATGTTACCCCCAATACTTCTCTTCGTAGGAGGTACATGCACTATGAATTCATAGTAATACTTTTCAGACTCACTAATGCTCCACCAATATTCATAGACATGATTAACAGAGTCTCAAGAGATTACCTATAAATAATTGTGGTAGTTTTTTTGAAAATATTTTAATATACACTAAAACAATGGAGACGAATTAAAAGTATCTAATAAATATAATAGAGACCTTGATAAAGGATATGATCTATGAAATGTATAGAAAGTGTGATTTCTGGTTAAAGGAAGTCTCATTGTTGGGGTATATCATCACAAACAATTAGATATTTGTGGATTCTTCCAAAACAATTAATTAAGGAATTGATAAGGCAAAAATCTAGGACGGATATCCATAGCTTCTGGGGGTTAGATGGATATTTTCGTCTATATCTAATAAATTTCTCAGGATTTTTAAACCCTCTTACAAATTTAACATGGATGGGAGTCGAGTTTGATTTGAATGATTAATGTTATGAAAGATTTTTGTAGTTGAATAGGATGCTTATCACTTCCCTTGGGCTCACACTACTCATAAGTGGGGAGATTTTTCTAATCTCCAGGGTTTCTTCGATAAAGGGCATGGGCTCAACATTGATGCATAATAACAAAGTCATCACCTATTCCTCAAAGAAGTTGAAAATTCAAGATAAAAATTGTCCCACACATGATCTGGAGGTAGCAGCTGTGATATTTACGATGAAAATTCTGCGACAGTATCTCTTTGGGTAAATTTGTAAAAAAATGTCTGGTTCACAAAAGTCTCACATATATATTAACAAATAAATATCTAAACATGTCCCAATTAAAATGATTATAGATCCTCAAGGATTAAGGATTTTCAATCCCTTACCCCCTGGGAAAGAGAAGAAGGTGGAAGATTCTCTAAGTATAAAGGACCCATTGATTCTATCATTGATGAGAGTTGAGAAGGATATGTTATTCTTAAACATCAAATGTATGGACATGGGAATCATAAATGAAGGAACATCGTCAATCCTTTAACAAATAATTTATCACTCATTGTTTCTAGAAAGGTTAAAATATTCTCAATGTGATGATGTTGGAATTCAAAATAAATGGGAATGTATATATTTGGATAAATTACCTCAAGGTGTCCTCTCAGTATGTTTAGGGTTTGGTTGTGTTTGTTTGGAAAGTCCGATAGTGGTACACTGGTGCGGTTCGTGAAACCAAAAATGGTTTGCAGAGGAATCCAGTGTGGTAAGAAGATGGATTGTATTCGGAATATGAAATCAACTACGTATGAGCAATGGAAGCACATAGATAGAATAGAAAAACAGTTCTTGGGTGGCTTTGGGCTCACGATGGCCAAAGAATCATTATGCGGTAAAGGATGGATTATTTATTTGGAAAATCTCAGATTTTCTGGTTTTGAAGATATATTTTACTATATAATAGTCGCTAATCCCAATGATTACTGTGGATATTGAACATCATTCGAAAACTTATTTTTCTCCGGGAATTCAGAAAATTATGAATGTGGTTCGCACTGAATGAGTTTGTGGGGATTCATAACCCGGAATAGATGTCTGGTACATGGAAGGAGTTGTCTTAGTATATGGAGGAGGAATCTCTGGTACACGAGAGGGAGAATTCCGCAAGAGGTACGTAAAGGGAGAGCTTCAGTATGCAGAATCAAATATGATCTGTGAACAAATAAAAGTTTGCAGAAAAGAGGGGTTTTGCAGACGAGGTTCATGGAATTGGTACATGGTAGTGGTACACAATCACAAAGGCATAGGACATCCACATATGAAGGGAGATTCAAAGTAGTGGCAGTAGTACGTGGAGGAGGTTTTCACGTAAAACACACAATACACAATATGCAGGAGAGGAGGGTGGTTCATAATTTTCACAAGGAAGCTTGTGAATGCTTCAATTCAGTTTGCAAAATTATTTTCCAGTACCTTGCAGTACTCGGGAGGGTGGAATTCATCTACTGGTGAAAAAGGATCATCAATAGAGAATCTATATATAGTTAAAGAGAAATGAATTCATGAAATTAAAGGGACATACATGTCTATAAATTGTGTTAGACCAACAATTCCATAAACTATGAGTGGATTCCTTTAGGAGAGTAGTGATTAATGGAAGAGGAAGATAGTAACCCTTTCCACCGGGAGTGATCTAGAGAAAGAGGCGTAGAGAGTGTCTTTTTGGAATGTTTTGAGAAGACTATAAACATTGTAATGTCAGGGAACCTGGGCATAGAATATTTATCATGATCATTATACTCATTAATGGCAGCGAGCCTTAGTAAATTTGGTGCATCGACACATTATCATTGTATGATCCATGGAAGTTTACCAGTGAGGGTGATCTAAGTAAAAATCATTGTGTCCTATGCATGATTTCATATCTGTTCATATATTTCAATGGGGGAAAGAAACAATTGGTTTTTTTGACAGTGAAACAAGATAAAAATGGGAGATTGTTTTAATCTTCCTAACCTTGATTCACCCCACCCCCCTCTCTTAGTATTAAACCTAGTGGAACAAACAATTGGTATCAGATGGATGTTTTCATTTATCAAAATTTTTCCTATGAATTGGTTCAGTAGATTTTCTTAATTTAATGATTCAGTCTGCTCTTATCTTGGTGTTCCATGGAAAAGGGAAGAACATCAATGAAGAAGAACCAGTCTTGTGAAACTCCCTATTATGGAAGTGTCAATGAAGTTAGTGTGATTCAGTTGAAGGAATAAAGTAGTGAATAGAATGATGATTTGGATAAATAATATAGTGAAAATACTAACTAATTCAATAATGTATAAGGAATGAGTGGAGAACCTATTATTCCATGTGATTTTGGAATTACTAATGATGATGAAACTCCCAAAAGGAGAAAATTGGAAGTTGTCCTGGAAATAAAGGAATTGGATCAGAAGTTGGATGAAGATGTTATATCTAAATATATATGGATCCAACCAATAGAAATTGGGGTTAAAAATATATGGTGATTAAATAAAATTCTTATTGATGTGGTCATTGGTCTAAGAGAGAAGTATAATTTTCAATTTTAAAAATAGAAAAAGTTTTCTATAAAGAGTGAAAATCACAAAGTTGATGTCAAGGGAAAGAATCTGATCTAAGATGAAATTCAGAATCTGAAATCCATAAATGATGAAATTTACACAAATATATATGAAATATATCCGATGAATCAAAGTTTACATCAAGAGAATTTAACCCTCTCTGGTTATGTTTCTCAAGAAAAATTGAAAATAAAGGATCAACGTGATATGGTGGATAATATCAAATGAGAACTGGAAGAGGATATGACTAGATGGAGAAATATCAGAAGAGAACTCAATGATACACTTGAATCAGTAGATGATAAGATTAATAAAATGGATGAAGTGATATAATCAATGAATAATGAAATGGTGAAATCAAATGACAAAGGAACGCCTATGTTGAAGGATGCACTACACTTACTATTCTATTGTTCTTTTCCAGTTGAAGATAACATGGAAAGAAATTATATTATTTATAGTGAGAAGAAAGAATGCATTTTCTCATCTCAAAGACCACATAGTATGAGAATGTGTCGAATTAGATATGATGTTCCACTTTCTCTACATGATATGAAGAGATTAGTGAAGAGTTCGATAGATATGAGAAACATTGTTGGTGCTGGAGATAGACCTAAAATGGATGTTAAAGGATGAAATGATATAATGTGATATATATATATATAGGATTTAGGGTCATACATCAAGATTTTGTTTACAGGATCTGACACAGATTTCCTATTGTGAAGATATAAATTTTACACAATATTAGAATAAGAAGAAGAATCATGAAAAATCTAAAACGAACACCTCTCTGAAGAATAAAAATTATCATATGCTATTTCTATGGATGAATAAGACACACTATGAGCATGTGTCATGATGATCTAGAGCTCAATATCAAAAGCATGACTGAAGTTGCATCAACATCTCAGTTTTGAAATGAATAAATGAGGTATTTCTTTGATGCAAGTTATATTATATATTCTGATGATGTGCATTTGAAAAGACATTGTAGAAAGAAGAATGTAGGGAAGGAAAATTAATCTAGGAAGATATCCCCAACACATGGAGTGTATAATGAAAAGTCATATACTAGAAGACAACATTGTGACATAAAAAATAGGTATATGACCTCTGGAAGATCACAAGGAGATCATCGAAAGGTGTATCAATAACCTATTATATTATAGTCACAACAACATTCATGGAATGAATGTTAACAACCCTAGAAGAAAAAGAGACAATCGAATCTAGTTGTGCATAAGAAGAATTTGAAAATATTGGAAGACTCAAACCCAACAATAACGGGTTGTATGACTCGGAGAATTAATAAAGGAAAAATTAAGAAAGAATATCAATAAAAATTCACATTTCCTGCCACATTCTGGTAAGTGAATGAAATAGAATGAACAGTATAATAGAGGCAGAAGCAAGAAAATATGACTAGTGATATGATTTTTCCTCAAAAAAAGATTCATGATAAATTTCATATTGATGAAGAATCAAAGAACTAAATTTATACATGTGGTTTTAAACCAAAAATTTAGAAATAGTCCAAGAATACAAAACTTATATATCAGAAGAATACTCAGCATGTTGTTATAGAATGCTTAGTCATACGGACAGAAAAGATGAAGTTGGTTAGGTAGTTAGAGAAGGCTAGAAAATTGGGTGATTCTTTGAATGATGAAATCAAAGGGTTGACCCATCAGGATCAACTATAATCCTCTTCTTGAGGATTACAAAATACCCCCTCCCTAATTGTTTAAATGATTCTAACTGATTTTCATGTGTTTCCGGTTTTTTGGGAGATACCATATAAGGGGAATTTTCATTAAAAGATGAAATGTAGTGATGTGATGTGATCCAGAATATCAAACAATTCAAATCAGTTATCAGAATTACATACGAAATGAACTGATTGTATGAAATGGATTGGGATGGTGTTATTAACTCTATCTCTTGATTTCTACCCTGATTTCAAAATAAGTAGGCTGATAGTATTTTTTGATTGTTCATTTATAAGGGTCACATTATAAAGAAATTAAGTAGGAGAAGAAGAATTTTTTTGGGTCAAAACCATGGGCCTATGAACTAGAAATTATTTCATATCATAGGGGTAGAATTATATCTCCTAATCAGATGAAATATATCATTGGAATAGAATGAATGAATTCTAATGACGTGTGACATTAGAAATACCGACTGGGGATGAATGAAAAGCATTCTTGAATTTCATAATAATCATTTTTTGTCATAATATATGGTACTATTTTAATGTTTTTATTATAACAAGAAGCTTTAATAGAAGATCAACACTTTCTCAACAAGTGGTTGGGAATGATAGTTGATATTCATGATGGTTATATAGTGGAGAATGAACATAATATTCCGCAAATACATAATCATACTTAGGAGGATTGTGATGAAGATATGTGTAGGTTAGGACATGCACCTGCTCTAGAGGTTTATTCAAAGGAAGACTCAAATGATTAGAACAAATCAGTGTCTTTACAATGACCAGTGGTATGAGCTGAAATTGATAGGAAGAACATAAATGGTGATCAGACAACACTTGATTAGATAATGAGGATGAAGTATCTATAGAAAGAATCATATTTATCACAAGTTGAGCCTAAATTCTTTTATGAAGCAGCTAGAGATGAGATTGTGGTTCATGCAATGAAAGAATAGCTTGACCAAAATTGATAAGAATCAAATGTTGGAAATCTTTTTGAGACCAGTTGAAAAGAATGTCATAGGGATTAAATGGATCTTTAGCAAGAAAATGAATAAAGACTTTGGTTGATACACGGTTGAAACTATCATGATATGATGAAAGAAAAGAAGTTAATACAACTGAATATTAGTAAATCATTGGATGTTTATTGTTTCTGGCTACGAAAAAGCATGATATTGTATTTTCGACATTCCAAGATGCATGATATCAAATAAATCCTAATGAGAGCCATATGATTGTATTAAAAATAATTATTCGATATATCAAGGCCATATTGGATTTTGATTTAATGTATAATGAAGAAACTAAACCATATATACATGGATATATATATTCATATTGGGATGGTTCAACAAATGATAGGAAATCAACATAAGGTGGTGCCTTTTATCTTGTAAGATTGTGTATTTCTTGGTTGAGCAAGAAACACGATTGCATTTCATTGAGCACTAAAATATATGAATATATTGAGACTACTCAATCCTACACACATTTATAGTGGATGAAGGAGCACCTTGAAGATATTGGAATTGAAGTGAAATCTTCAATTGTAATTTATGGTGATAACTCAAGTGCTATACATCATTGAAAAAATCATGTTCATCACTTAAAGAAAAAGAAAATTGTATACAAATATCATTTTATCAAGGTGAAAGTGGAGCAAGGGATTATGATGTTGGATTATGCGACTATAGAACAACAAGTTGTATATATTCTTATAAAGGCCTTACCCAAATAAGTTTTGGAAATTCTTCAATTCAATCTGGGAGTCCATTCAAATCCCCAAATTTGAAAAAGTGTGGAAGTGGGAGCCCCTCTCCCCAAGGTAAGATGTGTTTTCCCAAATATTCATATATCTGTTCTTTGCCCTATTTTAGATAACCTTGATATGCCCTTCTGGTTAATTTACAAAGGGGGAGAAAGTGAGATCGTTCAATGGGGAGAAAAGACATGGGGAGAAACTGTTGAGTGGAGTAGCAAAATATGGGGACATGAAGAATAGATGAAGCTATTTTGATGATCTACAAGATAAGGGTATCATTAAATATGATGATTCTTTAAGTGATCAAAAAATGATTAGATATCATGACGACTGGGGATCATGAGGAATGAAATTCATTGGTATCCATGTATCAACATTGTATCAGGAGTTGGTGACTAGCAATGAAGTGGTCCATTGATGAAATTCTTATTATAATCTTGTTTCTCATGCCGAGCATGGATCCTATGGGATAAGAGTGTGTGGTGATTAAATCCTTGATCACTATCTTAATTGCCTTAAGCGAATGGTGTTGGAATATGGAAGGAGTGTTGATGAGGTATCAAAATGTGTTGCATTGTTATGAGAGTAGTTTTCAACAAACCCAAAGGGGAGATAGTTGGGAAAAATCTCTCAAGGTGTCATCTTTGTATTTTTTTGGTTTGGTTGTATTTTTTTGACAAATCTAGATGATTGTGAATGAGAATTGCTGGTGGTTTCCAAAGATATGTTTTAATATGGCATAGTTTCCCAGTGTTTTCAATATTTTTGGGTCATAAAATTGGGAGTTTGATGTGGGAAAAGGAATGATTTTTAATGGGAGTGAACAGTATGAATAACGATAAAGAAAATTTGTAATGGGTGACAACCGTGTACCATAATTCATGGGTTGTGTATCATGTACCATGAATGGTACACAAAGTGGCAGAAATGGTACGTGGGGGAATTTTGTGAAACTAAAAATGGTTCGCAGGGGAAGGCGGTGCGGTACATGGATGCATTGTCATTGGTAGAGTAAATCGACCACGTAGGTGTAAAGGAAGTATGCAAACAGTGTGTAAAAATGGTTAATGGGTGGATAACAGTTCATGACGGTTGAAGATTTGGTAGGCAGTGAAGGTTGGATTAACGATTTGAAAAATATTGGATTCGTAGGTTTTTCAAATATCATTAACTATATATGAATAGATAATCCCACAAATTACTATGGAGATTAAACATCATTAGAGAACAGATTTTACTCCAGTAATTCAAAAAATTCTAAAAGTGGTTTGTGTTTAAGGTGTTTCTGGGGATTCATAACTCCCAAAAAAGTTCTGGTACATTGAAGGAGTTGTCTCGGTACACGAATGAGGAATATACGGAACAATAGAGGGAAAATTCTACATATGGTACATAGAGGGAGAGATCTGGTACTTTGAAGAGAAGACAATATGCGAATAGAGAACAGTTCACAAACAAGAAGGGTTTTGTGGAGGATGTTCGCATAATTAGTATGTGGTAGAGGTACACAATCACAAAGGTAGAGCCAGTCCGCGGAGAAATGGCAGTTCACAGCAACAGCAGTAGTATGCGAAGAAGTTGTTCTTCATACCAAACATGGTATGTAGTATATGGGAGAGGAAGGTGGTTCATGATTTTAACAAGGATGATTCAGAAAGCTTCAATTCAGTTTGCGAAAGTATTTTCCAGCTCCTAACAGTACCCATTAAGGTGTAATTCAACTATTGGTGAAATAGAAACATCAAAAGAGAATCTATATATAGTTAAAGATGTAGTAATTCATGAAAATGAATGGGCCTACATGTACATGAAATTTGATGGACCTACATGTCCAAAAACTGTGATTGGATTCCATTCCAAGAGTTTTGAGAGAAAAATAGGAAGATGGTGACCATTTCCACTAGCAGTGAGCAGGAGAAAGAGGCATAGGGAGTGACCCTTGTGAATGTACTGAGATTAACCTAATCCTTGTAATGGTAGTGAGCATGGGCATATAAGATATATCCCAAACATTGTAATCATTATTGATGGTGAGCCTTAGATAATTTGGTACATTTACACATTGTCGTTGTATGCTCCTTGGACGTATCCTTGTGAGGGTGAATGAAGTAAAAATAATAATGACATGTGCATGATTTCATATTTGTTCATATATTTTTATGGGAGAAATAGATAATTGAGTTTTTTTAAAAAAACAAAACAATATCCAAATGGGATAATTTTTTAATCTGGCATACCCAGATTCACCACTCTCTCAGGGTATTTGACCTAGTAGACCTAACACTATCATAAAAGGATAATCCTCATAGTTCATTGTCAATGAAGAAGGAATTGTGGGATTTGGGTCAAGAATAGGTATTCCATCAACTATGGAGTTAAAGAAAGATATTTTGGATGATGCACATAGCTCATATTTCTACATTAACCTAGGAAACATGAAGATGCATTGAGATCTCCGAGAGAACTATTGGTGTGACAATAAAAAGAAGATGATTGATGAGTATATATAATGTGTTTGGTATGTTATAAAGAGAAGGATTTGTAGAAGCATTATAAGGGTATGATGAAACCATTACCCATACCGACATGGAAATGAGAAAACATCCCCATGGACATTGTAACCAGACTTCCGAAGACATCCAAAAGATCCAATTCTATCTGGGTTGTGGTGGGTCATCTTACAAAGACTACACTTTTCAATATAATTTGTATGGATTTCTCACTTGATTAACTAGAATATTTATACATTAGAGATGTGGTAAGGCTGCATTGTGTACCACTATCTATTTTATCAAATTAAGATCCAATATTCACCTCTACATTATAGAAGAGTCTCCAACATGATGTCAATACTGAATGGAATTTCAGTAGGACTTATCATCCTCAAATCGATGTCCAATATTAGTGGATTATCCCAACACATGAGGATATGTTGAGATAATGCTCAATGGACATAAAATGAAGATGGAATCAACATATACTTCTAGCTGAGTTCTCTTAAAACAATTGTATCCAATGAAGCATGAAAATGGATCCTTTTGAAGCCTTTTATGGGAAGATGTGGAGACAAATAAATGTTGGGATGATGTTGGGGAGTGAAAAATTATAGGTCTAAAAATTGTTGAAGAAATTGTGGAGACGGTTAAGACAATCCATCAGCACATTAATTCAACTGAGATTCGACAAAAGAACATTGATGACAACCATTGATGTGACCTAGAGTTTGATGTTAGAGATGTGTTTTTCATCCACATACCACTATGGAAGAGTGTGATGATATTTGGGAAGAAGTGAAAACATAGTCCAAGGTACATCTCCCCTTTTGAGATTCTGGATTGCATCGGAACAGTTTCATGTCGACTACGAATCTCACTGAACCAATCTCAAATAAAATATTTATTCCATATATCACCCTTGTGGAAATATATACTTGAAACATCCCATGTACTCAATTTAGAGGTGGTACAATTGTAGAATGAACTTTCCAATAAAGAGATGCCAGTGAAGATCTTAGATCGTAGGGAAAAAGTTATAGGAAATAAGACTATGCCTCTTGTTAGAGTGTTGTGGAGAAACCACATGTTTGAAAAATCAACATGGGAACCTGAGGAAGTGATGAGTCAAAGTTACCCTAATCTATTTTAGTGTGGGAAAAGGAAATTTTGAGGGTGAAATATTTTATGTGTATAATGTTTTAATGACTTGAACAATTACGAATAAAAATACCTTTATTTTAATGTCTTCTGTATATAGAAAAAACATGCACTTATTATTATTATTATTGTGTTTAAATGATTATTAAGTATCATTACCTTTGATAATATAGTCGTTAAACATTGATCACATAAGTGATATAAATATAAGGTTTTTTCAAATCCTTTAGTCATAGACAAAGGAGAAGATATCCTCACTGTGTAGACTCGGGCCGTAAGAAGCTCATTTTTCTTAGATCAGAGATGATGTAGCATCACTAGCCATCTCTCTTGACCAAGACCAAGGTACGATTCAACATGTTAAGTTGATTTGATTCACCTGAGAGAGATATTCATGTAGGTAGTCATAACCACTCGGGTGATGTTTTCCAAGCCACCCAAATAGCTAGTCACCATTGCACACCGTACCCTTAGGTCTTAGATGGGTGTTTAAGGGATTATGTAATAAGTTATTAGTTACTTATTGTGTAGTCTATTTTTAGAAATAAAATTCTCATTCCATTAATTCGTTTATGAATATTTTATTTCTTAAAAAATGATGAATTTATCGAATTATCATTTGTGGAAAAAATAGTACTTTTAAGAAATATATATATTATTATATTAAATATAATATTTCATTAATAATAATATTATAAGTAAAAAAAGTATTATAATATCAATTCATATCCATAAAAGATTATGTAATTAGTTTTATATGAATTATCTTTTGACATTATAAATCAAAAATTGAATTAAAGAATTTATTATGAGGAATTAATGAATTTTTGAAATAATAATATTTTAATAAAAAATTATTATGAAATTATTTTTATTAATAAAATATGAATATATTATATTTATGAAGTAAAAAATATATTTCATTAAGGTTTAAAATATGATTTTGTAAAAACCGATCAATTATAAAAAAAATATCGATTTATTATTTTAAAAATAAATATTCACATATTTAGAAAATTATTTCGATAAAATTATTATTTTTTTGTAATGAAGGTGTCAAAATTATCCAACCTTGAATTTTTCCTATTTCTCTAAGACAGATGATTTTTTGGGTAAAAATTAAAAATATATATAAATATATAGTATGTTTTATGACATCATAATGATCCAATAGTGCTGCAATAAATAATATAAAAGGGAAATTAAATCAAATGTATGTTTTAAAATTAAAATAATATGATTTTATATTTATTTGACTTATTTTATAATGCATTAGTGAATCCTCCTAAATGTGTAGTATATTTTACGACATTAAATTCATTTTATGGTGTGTATGTCACACCTCCACATAAGAAAGGAAAATATTTTAAATTATTCGGCCCTTTTCCTTATAAAATAATGTTTTCCACACTCTTTTCCCAGAAACCGTGGGAAAAAATCTGGGGTTGTTTTATGGTTTTGAAAATTTTAGTGTGTAGTGTCCAAATCCTAAATAATAAACAATTTTCCATTCTTTACTATATAAACCCACAAATTCACCTATCCCTCTTCACTAAAACTCTATGAAGACCCTACTCACATTTCCATCCACTCCCTAGAGTCCTCCAAAGGTTCCCTAAACTCCCATGAAGCCACTCCCAAGACTTTGGTATCACACATCCAAGTAAGGGATCCTCACTTTCCTAACTTTCTCCTTTTTTCTCCAAATTTCCATATATTATTCTACACTTTTAATTTTTTATTATAAAGTATAGGGTATATTTTCAGACCACCACCATGATTCCATTATTATGTTTTAATGATAATATACCCCTTTAACTCCCATTAATCCCTCCTATGTACACCCGTTACTATGCCAATATTTTGTAATTGATTTCTCTCCCATTATTTGCATTCATGCATTTATCTTATATTATGCATCTCCAATTCCATTTTATATATTATGATATTATTATAAATAGTATAATTACTTCCCATTTCATGTATTAATGATGTGAAACCCCTTTCTCTCTTATTAATCCATTTTATGAATCCATTTTATGAATCCCTATTTGATGTTGTTATGCATCAAAAATTGTACTGTGACTCTCTATACAAAAATCATCATGTTGGGAATACCATTTCAATTTCACTATCAAGGGTATTAACCATTATGAACATATACATAATGAATATATAATTTCATATATGTATTCAAAATTACTTTATAATTAAATAAATGAGGATTTTGAAGGAATCCATGTTATATGATCTATGTGGCAGACATAAACATGAAATTGAAATGTTCATGATGGGTGCACCTTGATAGCACTCCAATGCATTAGGAAATTTTTAGTATCATGATATGTCATCTTAGGATAGGGGTTTACCTGATTTCTTTTAGAACATTTTCCCACCATTTAGGGATAGGACTTCACCTGATTCATTTATTTTTATGGTGCAATGTTTAATGTTGTTTCCATATTACCATGATATAATAATCATGATATATCATGCCTTTATGGTCATGTTTATCTTGTGACCCATTGATATGACTATTACCTAAAATGTATTTTCTTTATCATTTTATGCCTTATTTAATACCTTACTTGGATTTATAGCTCACCCTTTTCTTATGTATGTCCTCAGGTTATCCCATGGAAAGAAAAGTATGATGGAATGATGGGATCAAGTAAAATACGTTTTCAATAATGTTTTTGAATTTTATGTATTATGTTTCCATGTAATGTTCTTAAGACTCAAATACACTAGCCCTCTCATTATTATGGGTTGTATTATGTTCAAGTTAATGTAATAAATTCTGTTTAAATGTGTAATTAAGACCAGGGTTGTTATAGTTCTTTCAATGTGGTTAATATATTTATAAAAATTATGTTAATGTAATCACATAATTTCTATTACATGGTAAAAACATCAAATTGGTCACCATATTAGTAAAATAGACTAGGAAACCTATAAATTATTCTATTTTTACCCCCTTAAAACATGTTCTTAACAGTCCAATCAATCTATGTTTTATAAAAAATTTGATATTAGATTTGTTTTATTATTTCTTTAGGGGTGTAGAAGAAACTAATAATTGAATTAGAAATTACCTCTCATGAAGTGGATGGGGGGAAGAATGGGACACATGAGTTGAAAGATAAAGATATTTGAGATTAAATAAATATACTTAAAACAAGGGTCATATAAGTTTAATCTAATGATATATCCACCTAAATAGGAATAACCACATATATCAACCTAAGAACATATTTATATCAAGTATAATATAAATAAAAAATATGCATAAATTATTTTTTATATAACCATTAATATAATAATACTATATTCTTCCTAGAATTACCACTCTCCCATGTTTTTGATGTTTAATAGTTTTTTATATGTTAAGAAAAATTGATCGAATGTATGTATAGAATGATTATTTATAGAATTAATATGTTAAGATACTACATTTTTTTATTATATTCATTAAGAAATTTCTTCATTACCATTACAAGAAGATAAAATTAATAGAAAATGTACATTTATTAATAAAAATGATATTATATATAGTAAATTTATTGAAATCGATATATGAATATTTCAAATATATGAGTTTATTGACATAAGTAATACATGAGTGCAGAGTGTTGAATGAAAATTACAAAAAATAAAAAATAAATATTTTACAATATTATATAAAATGTGGAAAAAGTTATGAAAAAATAGAAAATCTTATATAAATAAAATCAATCAAGAAGATAAATACCGATGGATGGGGTAAGGAATCAAACTAATATATAAATTCCCATAAAGAAACTACATACATTACTGAGGTTGTAGTTGAACTCATGTTGATAATAAATTATAAAAAACTAATAGAGTGAATGCATATTGAATATTAATTTCATATTGAAACATCATATTAAAAATAAGTCACGATCCAATTAAATATTGAACATGATACTTAACATTAAGATGTTAGAAATAATTCATACTATATAAAATAATGTAGATTGAAACTAATGAGTTTGGGAATAAGATGATATAATTTATAAGGTTCTATCATCTCACATGATCAATTGAGATTGGAAGTGATTCTTTGAATTTATAATAATGACACACTTACCAAATTCACACCACATAGACTTACCATAATAATTGAAGTAAACAGTTACACTGTTTTCAATATAAAAAATGTATTAAAAATAAGACATTAAATTTTCTCCTCTATAACTACTCTTTAGAAGATGATCATCACTTTTATAATGACTAAAATTTTATTTTAATCTATGAATGGCCTATATAAAAGATGTATTTAGAAAACATTTAAAATAAAAAATTGGGAAATAGTGATATAAATTTTACACCATTTTCATACAATTAGTTCTCCGTGGCCCAATTTATTAAAATATTACCTGAAATTAAAAATATCCATTGTTTCATTAAACATTTGAGTGTAGTGGATTACAATAACCATAGAAATAATGATTTTATTCAAATATAAATGTCATGCACAAAATATAGAGAAGGAATGACATCGATGTGACAAAGGAGTGGATAGTAAAGGGAAATATACCTAATAACGATTGACATGACTTTGAATTAGTTGTAACAATAATATTTTAATTAATCTGATGTATAGTTTATATTATGTTATGAGATATTTATTTAATTAAACTTATCTTTTAAATAAATTACTTAAAAAATATTATTATTAAAAATAATAAATCTCTTAAATTTCAATTTTAAAAAATTTACTTCATAAAACAAATTTAAAATGTGTTTGTGTACTGAAAAATATTTTATAATAGTAAAGGATTTATTGTTAGTAGTAATTATTTATAACAAATTTTTTTACTGTTAAAATTTTTTTGGCACTTAGATAATAAATTAATAAATATTCTTGTAAGTAAAATATTAGTTAGTTTGGAAAAATCAATAATTATATAATCATTTATTAGTAAAAAAAAGTGTTACTATTTATATTTAATATCAACAAAACATTATATCTACTTGAATTATTTGTTTTTTGAAACATATGTTTTATTATTCACTAATTTTATATTGGTATTGATCATTTTATTTGTACTGAATATACACAACATCTCTTAAAACACCAATAAAAAACCAAATAACAGCATAAACCAATTTCTTATTTATCAAGTCCACTTAGTACCTCCAAAAACATCCCAAAAAGAAAAACTATAATAATATATTGGCGAATAAAATGGGATGCTCAAATAAAATCATAACTTTTTCATACAACTAGAGGTGTATGTAGTGTGTGAGTGAAACATGATCCCACTTCTAAAGTACTCAGATCCCTGAAAATCAGACCATGGGATTAGTTAACATTCTGAATCATCAAGAAAAGAATTTCAGGATGATTACAATGTGGTTTATTTTAGAATATAAAGTGAGACTGTGTGACACCACCTAAATAATTTCACAATAATAACAAGGTAAAAATCATTATCATTATTTTCATATCACTCCAAATCATATTCCTATGAATACATCTCATGCATCTCATACAAATTATGCTTCAATGGGGTGATCTCTCTAGAATAACTCCTTTCTCAGTACCCAGTGAGTCAAGGTGATTCTAAGAACACCATAAATCCCTAATAAAGTTAATATCAATATGAAAAAAAGATAAATGGATAGTGACTATGAAATTCTATGGAGTTGTGAAGAAGATCATTAAAAATCAATATGTTCTTTTCATAGTGTAATGTATGATTATTTTGAATCATATATTTGTACATTGTTTTTTAATACATGTTCACCACACTCTATTATTTCTTCTTTTATTTTTGAGGATATGGATTTTCATTTTGCAATGTATCCATCTCTTTTGAATGTAAAAACTACTCTTGTCCAATGGGAGTGTATAGATTTATATTGTAAAACTTGTATACTGACTATCGATGGGGGATGAATTAGTATGGGACTTCCCTATTTTTGAAATGGAAATCCGTGCCTGGATTTGGTAATGTATTAGTTGATGAAATCCAAATCCCATATTTACTATTATGATTGAAAAGTGATTTTCAAATCATCCAATGGTGATAAAAATATTCCTAATGGATATTGGATAGTTAATGCATGCAGAGTAGTACCATTGGTACAGGCGGTTTGAAATATTTCTTCTAATTTGGAAATCTTGATATTAGAATATGTGGATGAGATTTAAATAGATATCTTCCTACCATAGTTTAACAATTTTTGTATTTGATTCCTATTAATTTCATATGGTTTCAACCCAAAATAGATGTTGAGTATACAATTGATCTCTTACTAAGGAAAAATAATACATTCCTTCTATCATATAGTATTAAATGACTTCATTGACTGATTTGAATATACAGTTGGAAGAATTGGTAAGAAAAGGGTTCATTTGACAGAACATGACCCAATGGGAAACACCAGTTGTTTTTTAAAGAAGTTTGATTTAAATATCACACTTTTTATCCATTATCAAAATCATAAAAGAGATATGATAAAGAATAGGTATCCACCTTCATGAATTGATGATTTTTTTACCAATTTTGGGGAGGCCAATGGTTTTCAAAAAATTAATTAGGTTCATGATATCACCAATTGTGAGTTTAAAAGATTATATTACAAATATTTCATTCTAGTGTCATGATTCCCTTTATATGTACATGTTAAACCCTTTTTGATCTGTTGATGAACCAACATTTTTCATAGAACTAATGAATATTATTTTCAGAGGTATTTGTATTTTTCTGAAGTGGTGTTCAAGACTGATATATTTTATATTTTTTAGGAATATATGTTTATGAGAAACACTTTGATATAGTGTTGGGTATCTTATAGAATAATCACATGTATGTTAATATATCAAAATATGATTTTAGGAATCATGTCATATGTTTCATTAATCATTTCATTTCTAAAAAGTAGTATCAATAGATATATAAATGATAGAAGTTTTTAACTCTTTGAAACAACCAAATAATATCATTGAAATATATAGTTTCCATGGCTAAGAGGGAAACTAGATACAATTATTCATGATTTTCCATGTCGTACCCTACTATGGAATGAATGGAAAAGGAATAAAATTATATTCCAACATAATTATGAAAGTATGGAATCATTCAACAAGATAAAGGTTCGACTAACAACAACACGTATCCTCACATTTCATTGGTCTCGACATTTCTATAATGTTTATTATAATCCATTGAGATCTAAGTAGGGTTGAGTTCTCATCCATGGTGATCATGTAGTTGATTATAGACCACATCATTTATGGGTATACAAGAACGACTACCCAACAGACAATTTTGTTCCATATATTTTTTTCCATTCATGGAAGGCTTGTATTCATTAACTTTTTAGTGATAAATTTATACTATTTTCAAATCATAAAAATTTGAAACATATTTTTTCACTGTGAGACTTGAATTTAGGGAAACAGAGATAGGTGTAATGTCTTCAGTTGATTGATTTCAACTTGATGAATAAAATAGATAAAGGGTAATCAATGGCTTATTAATTTATTATAATTTCATATATGCAATTTTCTAAAGAAGATTTTGATAATTTGTAACTGATGTCGATTATAGCAATTATGAACCTAGAGTGTGTTATAAAAGGTAATTTTGTAACATTATTTCCAGTTTTGGTTATTCCTGATTTGGTTGATCGTGTGAAATATGACTAGAAATTAAATCCTAAATGTTTTTAAAAAAAGTTGAAAACTCAATATTGGGTTGACTATTAAGGGATGGATGATAGATGAGAAATATAGGTTTTGGTTGGGAGATCATATAATAGTTCATTTAACCTATCAAGATCATCTTCTTAATTCTTACAAGTATTTTGATATAGGATGTTTCTATGGGAATATAAAATATGTATGAAGCATTGAGACATAGTTATAATGGGCCAAAATAAATTTTAAAGTGGAAAAGTTAGTTTTGAGATGACTCACTATTCATAAAGTGAAAGAAAAGAACCAACTGTTAGGTTTTATATTAAAATATTTACTGAAACCCATTTGAAAAAAAGAATAGACAGCCTTGTATTTCATGACAGGTGTACCATGAATGGTTAGTATATATTATTCTATATGGTTTATTTTTATCATCTTGAAAAGTCAAATCGCTTCATACCTATTCATGAATCAAAAATGGAAAACGAATTTACCAAAATATACTATTGGTAAATAGTAAATATATATATTATTCCTATATCGATTATGTTTTACCATAATAACAAGTTTACATCTTTTTTTAATCCTTATTGCAAGACCTAGGAACTCAATTTTCCAACAATGAAAAATATCATCCTAAAATAGACGAAAAATACGAATTGAAAATATGAATTTTGGAAGAAATTATTTTGGTATCTATGATATATATTGGAGGCTCATATGAATAGATTATAATGATAGTAGAGTTATCATAAAATAATATTTATTTGGCCTTAATACATATGGGTTATTTTGAAACATTGTATGGAAATCCATCTAATTCTCTATAATATTGGGTGGAAACCGGGGTGACATCACTTATCGTGCTTAGATTTTTGTAAGAGAAAATTATTAAATTTTAAATGACCAAAAATAGAATGGTGGTGGCTTAGAGTCATCAAAAAGTATAATAGATCATTGTTGATGAACATTATCAATTGAAATAGCTGATCATGTTTAACTTCTATAATGTATCATAGTCTAGGGAATCTATATATAGGTAAAAACTTAATGTTCAATTTATGGTACATTAGAAATTTTAAGATACATGAATGAGTGGGTGATGTAGCATAAT
Source organism: Viscum album (assembly GCA_963277665.1). Taxonomy (NCBI): domain Eukaryota; kingdom Viridiplantae; phylum Streptophyta; class Magnoliopsida; order Santalales; family Viscaceae; genus Viscum; species Viscum album. The sequence goes on from OY728129.1 coordinate 1,116,961,008, forward strand.
GATTGGCATTACTACCATAGTTTAGTTCTGTGGATAATGTGTTTCATGTATTTAAATTGAATAAGTACTAGAATGTTTATGACCATATGATTCTATGGGAAAATATTCATCTTGAACTAGATACTATATTGATTAATGTTATAGTGATGATTAGGGATATGCTAGAGAATCTCTTCCATGGTAAAACCATCAGTTTATGATAGGTTTTTGGAATCATGGCCAGATTCATAAAGAAATACGAGAGCATGAAAATGAAATGATAGAGGAGTGGATAGAACTCTTTTAGGACAAAAATGATTTTCTATTTTTATGTGTCTTTAATACCAATGGTGGGAAAAAAATATAACCCCTCTTTTTAGTTAGTTTACTCATGATTAATTTATTTTTAGCTTCTCTACAACTTGGGTCACGTAAAGGGTGTGTCAATTAGGATTTTGAGTGTTTTGTTAGTGTTTTTTCATGATGAAGTGATTGAGAATGGATAGTAAAACCCATAGACTATCCCTAGAAATCCCTAAATATTTTTTTTGGAATTCGCTGTGAAAGATACCATTTGTTGGATGATTTATCCAAACTGTGTCAGTGCCATAGAAAAATCATAAAAAATTAAGAATATTGAAATTATTTCTTTTTCATTATTTATCTAACTACGATATCCAACCATGGATTGTGTTAGATTGATATAGAAACACCACATGTTTATTGCACGATTTTCCAATTCATGATTCTACGTGACTTGTCTAGTAGCACATGCACGGATGGTGCATGATTTGGCAAATTGTCTGGCTAGACCTTGTTCTGTGCAGCTAATTCTCTAATAGTGTTTCTTTTAATCTAAAATGTGGCCCAAAACCTCATTAGTTATCAAATATGCAAGGATCTATATTTCTATTTTCTCAAAAGGAACCTTTAGAAATTCCATGCAATCTAGAGATATCACATGTCAAATCAAAGCATGTTGGAGATCTGTTTTCATTTTCAAGTCATTGTTTATTCTCGTTCTTCTTAGATATACTCTTCATATCTATCCTAAATCCAAATATCTAATTTGTTATTGATATATGTATGTACTATGATGTTAATCATTATTAGATATGATGTAATATTTTAAAGAAATAATATACAATGATGGATCTAGAAGATATGAGTTTTTTTCAACATTTTCCACCATTGTCAAGAGTTAGTTGGATTCCAGGTCATCTACAATAGATTTTGAATGTTAAGTGTTTGTTTTTATTAATTTTTATTCTTTTAATTATTTTGAAAACAATGTTTAATTTTTAACGGAATTTATTTTATTATGGTAAATGAATTGGGGGAAATTTGATTGTTTTCGGAAAATCCCATTTGTTTATAATGTTAAAATGATAGTTTAATATTTTGTAATTGTTTTAATGTATCCATGTTGTTTGATTAAATGTAATAAAGAATAAATTAGTGTTATGTGAAATAGAATTTGAGATGTGGGGTTTCATTTATTTCTATGGTGAGATTGCTGCTTTGATGTGACTCAGGATAAGGGTCTTTGCCATTAGGGAACATTAATTTATTAGAGGTGACACTGGATAAGGGTTTTGATCCATTGGGGAAACTGTACATTGATCACCTTGTGATAACTAGCTAAATTTACAAGATACTAATGATGTGTATATAATTTTAACTTTAAATTTATGTGTGTGGGTTAATTTAGGTGGAATCATGGGGATGGGTATTCTAAATTACGAGAGACGATTATGAAGAAATTTTTTATTATTTTCCATCGAAGAAAATTTAGTTTTTATATAAACAAATTTTACTTCATTGAAACTATTTTATATAAAATGTGTAATGAATTTCTTTCATAATGGTGTGTGTTGGGATGTATTTTATGGTTTTTCAATTGAGTTACTCTTAAAAATTCTATGTGAAACATTTTAGTTATCCCTTGTGTGTTTTGATCAAGATATTCTTTAAATGGAGCTCTCTTAGGATTTTTTTGAGATAGAATGATGGATAATAAGATAATTCCAAAGTTACATCCTACCTAGATAGAGCCCTAGAAAGGTTTAAAATGATCCTATTTTGTTGATACACGTGTTGATATATTAGAATGAGGGATATGGTAACCTCATTGAACCACGAAGGGATAAATAATGATGTTGAACCATGAAAATATATAGAACTCATTATTAATGAATTCAACACATTGTATTGGACTAATTCATCAAAAAAGTTGAGATTGATGCCTTGTAAAGGGGTATCAGTTTGGTATTAGTTCTTTATCCATTTTTTTGATATCTAGTGTGTGATTCTTATTTTTTCATCTTGGGAGTCATGCATGATTCATTTTACCTCTATTTATGTATTACTAAAATTTATTGTACTATTTTTCCCTAGTAAATTCTTGTAATTATATTTTCATTTGTATATAGTTCAATTATTTGATGAAAATATGTCATTGTGTCCCAGTTTTAGTAAATTGTTATCACATTTTAGTCCATTTAGTTGTATAAATTTTAATTTGGTTTCATTTTTAGTGACATAATTAAAATATATTTCATTGATTCGGATTCATTGAGTTTTTTTTATTTATTATTGTAATGAATTTGTTTTTTCTATAGTTTTTTTCATTTATCTACTTAATGAATTTGATTTATTTTTTTTACAAATCTGGACATCTGTTAGTTGTAATAAATAGATTTGTTTTCGTAATATTTCTCATTATATGCTAATTTTTTTGATCATTCTTATTAGTTTAGAAATTTAATGTACAAGAACCTTCTTTGGTTATAATAATATATCAATTTCCAAGTTAATTATCATTTTATTTTGTTAGGTTTTTTGAATCTTTTTGGATGGATTATTTTATCCTATTTTTAGAATATAATAATCTTGAAGTCTTTTTATTTACAAAATCAAAAAGAATCATACATCAATTTTATTTATTTGATTATTTCTCATTATTATAATATATTTATGTGAATATTATAGCACATTTATTATTTCTACAGATAATAAAATAAATAGTTGTTTGATAATTTATTTTTTTAATTTTGTCAAATTAAAAAGTAAACCCAACAACCACATTTTTCCATTGAATGTGTATTGGTCCATAATGTAGCTCACAACATATTGATTCCCCAAAATTTTTCCATGGCTACCCCTTTTCCTCATCTACAACATGCCACCTCTTTTCCTCTCCCTTCCCTACCAATGCTTATTTCCCCCATTATGTAGACTCTGCATGATGCATGCAACTAGCTGCCCGAGATAAAAGACTACACACCACTATCGATTCATAACTACTACCTCACACTGCCTACTATATCTTATGTAATATGTGGTCATCACCAAAATTTTTCCTCTTCTACAAAAATTAGTCATTTTTTTATTCCTATATTCTAGTATATTTTATCACCATATTCATTGAGAGTTCCTAGACATCCCACCTAGTGACTTTCAACATCTGTATGTTTTTAAATATAAATATTCTTATTAATATTAATTAATTTACTAATATTTATTTTATTATAAAATATTAGTATCGAATATATGAATTCACTTTAATATTTCATTATATATGAAATGAATATATAAATCAAATAATATACAATTTAATTTCAACTTACATAATATTGTGGTTGATTTTTGCAATACGTCCATGATATTTTTAATTAATGAGTTCTGTAACAATATAATTTTATTAATTTTAGTGATTTTTTTCATTGATCATTACTATATGTTCATGATTGTATATATATGAATTTCAAATTAAAATAGAAGGTGAACCTCTTAAAAAATTACTAGAAAAATGAATCTTTGTTTATTTTTCACATGTTAGGTTTTTTATTTAATATGAATTGGATTCATTCCCTTCATTCAATTGAAATTCTTACATTTAATGTTGAAGTAAAATATTTTTTCCTTAGTATTATGGTAATACTCATAATAGTGCAATCATAAAATTCTGATATGACAAACTATTTAATAAATATTTTGAAAGAATATTGTAGGTGTATTTTAAAGAAACATACTTTGGAGTGATAAGATATTTATAAATAATACATTAACAAATAACCACTTAATTATTAAGTTTCTAAATACATAAAATCAACAATTAATGGTATTAAAAAAAATTATACACTTGGAGTTGGTTTTGGAATAAGATTCTATATTATTACTATATTATCGGTTCATTTTTAACACCAACCTCCCCACAAGTTCTCAACAAACTACCAACATGGTTGAATAGAAAATAACTAGTGATTCAACCTTCTCTAATCAATATTTTCCACCTCACATGGCCCCATCTAAATTTCCATACAAATATTTTATTTATTATCAATTTTATTTCCTTCTCATTTTATTTTGTTTATTTTTTTTCAAAAAAAAGAATATTCTCTCTTGGAAATTAATGTCGCTTTTAATGATGGAATAGTAGAAGATATTGGAACTATGTATGATACATAGATATTTATATTTTTTTTATTTATAGTTACTGTAAATTCTATATACATTTTTTATCCAATTATATTTTTTCTTTTAAATAGTATTCATTAATTCCCTGATGATCTATGTCATCTGTTTTAAATGAAATTATATCAAATTTATAGTTGAAAAAATATATTATTTATTTGTAGCATTTATGTGTTAGTAAATGATACTTGATAGTGACCTAAAAATAATAAATACTTTTTGAAAATATATTCTAATTGTAATCAGGATATAAAACTATTAAATTTAAATTTACTCAAATATTATTAATTGTTTTCCGAGTTATTTTCCACACATTGATCTTACATTGTTTGAAATCTTTTATGCCTATCTATATAATGTTTATTTTTTATGATTTAGTTGTTTACTTGTAAAAATTATGAAAAACATGACCTTTTTTATTTTTAAAATAACTTTATCCTCCCCAATATCATTCCTAATGTAATTGTTTCATGAATATGGAATTGAAGTTATTTATAAAAATTAAAAAGCATTAAGACTATCAATAATATGTTATATTAGGTCTTGTTAACTTGTAAGGCTACAGAAACCAGATCAACATTAAAATATGATTTACAAATTGGTAGTACTTATTATGGGATCACATTTTTCATTAGAAAATCATTAAGGTGATTCATTTCATTAGTTTTTAAAATTATTTATTTTTAAGAGACATTGAATTTCTCGAAAAAAAAATATTATTGTTGTTGTTGTTGTTGATGATGATGAACTTGTATAAAAATATTCATGTTAGACTGGAAGACAAATATTTTTTAATGGTATATAATCCAAAATATAGTAGTATTTATACCAAGGATTTATATATGTGTTTGAACAACCACAATAAAAACTAATGTTTGAACTACTCCACATGGAATAAGTAAATCCTTGACCTAGTAACCAATAAATTGAAACCCAAAATATACAACACATATCACCCATGGGGACAATCTCATATAAAAAATAAAAACTAAAAAATAATTACATCAGGCACAAATGAAAACATTGAGCCATAGCATGTACCAAATTTCCATTACCCTGCTTAGAATATCTAGCTTAGTCATCAAAATCTACATGAGAAACACTCTCAATCACAAAATTCTTTACCTTCACCATATCCATCATGTATCTATGGACAACCTAAATGAATACATAAGGTATGAATTCACAAGGAGGTTCATATAAAAGGGTGGAAAAATAAATCTTAGTGGGTTACCCCCAATGGTGAATCTATAACATACAACCATAACAATATTCTCTGGAAAGATTCTCATCCTAGAAGAAATATTTCCAAAATAAAAACAATATAAACCATCCTATATCCTTAGTTTTGTGACTCCAATCCACTGTACATGCTTTGGACAATTTCAGTGTGTCTCTAAACATATATTTATTTCCATGACCCCATGTAACATTTGTATGCCACAACTATGGCCACCCTAACAAAACCTCGCACCCTTACTCGTTATATCTTTCCTGGTACCATTACGCATCATTGAAACACATAAATTAAATGTGAAATGAATAAATCTTCCATCCATACACCATATAATGTACATGGTTCCTAGAGAATTAGTATGGAACCTAACCCATTGATCGGTAGAATCAATCTACAATCTCAAAACGATATGTAACACATTGTTTCTAGAGCATTATTCTGTCACCTAAACCATGGTTCTTAGATAATTAGTCTAGATCCTAAACCATGGTTCCTACGGAGTCATTCTGGAACTTAAATCACCGATACAATACATTAGTCCACCATTACATACCCTTGGTGCCTAGAGCATCAGCCTTGTACCTATACGATAAATTATACTATCGATGTCTAGATCCTCATTTTTTCCAATCCATATAGAATAAATTGTATTCCCATGGAATTAATCAAGATTCTCAACCACAGATGTGGCTCACCTTGTCTACCATTATATACAATGGATATCATGAACAACACATGTATACCATCATGTCCATCTCTCTCAATAATGGGAAACAATATTATTACATAACAGCTCTATCGTAACTTACTAAGTATCTACCATAAAAAGGGAAGACATATCAATTTTTGGTTGAACTCCAATTCTATTAATAAACATCATAGCCTTATATGATAATACATTAACTCACATCCCATAGAAGCACCAAAAACCATTTCTATCTAACACCCATTCCCACTCAGAGTTGGTGTATAAATTGGTAACCAACTTGGCCCTCTAGGCCAACACATTACTAGAGGCATCCCTCTAACAATCCCTAGTCAAAATTAAATCTTAGTAAAATACATATGTTCTAGGTTTCAAGCATCCCACAACCTTGTGTATATGATCTCTAGGACACATAGGCATTGAATAGATAATCCTCACGAGGGATATTTCCTTGTTGGCCTTCTATAAAATCTAGGAATATGAAAATAATCTTAATCACCACTTATAAATATTATACAATAGTGATCACAAAGTCCTCCGAACTATTTTTCAACCATTTGATAAATAAAACCATTAATCTAAATGGGATTATTCTCATAACACACCAATTTTATCTCGTTTCAATCCCACCTTACCATATCTATGAAATGGTGAATACCATAGACAACCATATGTTTTGTCATTATAAACACTAATGGAACAAATGAGTTTAGTGTATGCTTTAAAGTATCAATTTAATCAAATGTTCACTTACTCATACCAATGAGAGAATTAAATAGCACATGTTCTATAAATCACATGTTGTATACACATATAAACGAATTAAAAAACTATTATTAAAAATCATAGACCACCAATCACATAAAGGAAGATTTCTAAGACCATTCTAATGTCCAAAACCATTTATATTTCTTATCTACTTCTCATATAAACTCCTCACCATCCAAACAACCTCATCTCAATCCCCTAATCTCTTATAACATTACAAAAAACAAAAAAATTTAATTATAACTAATATGTAAAATTAATTATAAAAATATCATCATTGTATAATTCTATAAAACTCATTAGGTTCTTACATATTATCGATACATCATGAAACTACCTCAGGATTCCAACAATATAATCCCGACAACAATTACTGAGAAACACTAAGAGGAGACTCCATGAAAAAAATTAATTCAATTAATCCATTAGGAAAAACCTAATAAAATTCACCAAGGTCTCATACCTTAATAAACCATCATGCAACAACCTGAGGAATTAACCTTGTGAACTCCTCTACACATTCAAACGAAAATCCCCTACATCCTTGACTGATTCCAACAAGATTTGGTGTAATCCCCTCCAAAACCTAAATTGGAGAACGCTAAGATTTTATAGAAGGAATGGAAGAAGAAAAGGAAGTTACTAGAAAATAATCTCCAAAAATACCATGTAATATCAATGAACATGCCCACAATCATGGGGATTAATAAGGATAAGGATTCTAATGATCCCCATATTTCATGTACACTAAATGGGGGAGAAATATTGTGGGGTGGATAAAATTCCTATAGTGGTATTTTTGTGAAATCACTGTTTCAATGGAATTCCAGATAGTCACACTATTTCTCCTCATGGTTTCTTAAACTATTCTCTAACAATGTAGTGGGAATTGTCTAATAAAACACACTATAATGTTTGAAAAAACCACGCACTAACCATGTACACCCCATTGGATCTCTTCTATAATAAGAAACACATTCTATTAGAAACTGTGTATAGGTCATGCACCAAGTCTCAATCCCTCCTCAACCTCACACAGTTTTCCCTTGAAACATTTATGGTTTTTCCTTAAACAAACAGTACCCATACATCAAAATTATTATAAGATGAAATTGAACTAAAAACATATTAGGCATCAAGATGTCACATGGTTTCACCTAAACTTTGTAAACCAAATCAATCACCTTGAAAAGGAAACTTCAAAAATCGCTAAATACAACATAATTATTCCAAAGCTCGTCCCAACACCTTAGATTCTTTTCAAGTAACATTCCCGGTCTCAAAGTATTACTTTGAAGAACTACAACTCTCAATATTCCTTACTGAGTATTTTTCCAGCATTTAAACCATCCACTAATCAAAAATTAAAATTCCTTTGGAAATTTAAAAATCTTCGAGATGTGGGATCTTATATAATCCAATAAATGTTGGTAAGAAAAAACAAATATAATATATTATTTCTAGTCATCCATGTAAAACATTATTGGTGTTAATTTTTTTCTAAGTAATTCATTCATTTAAAAATAAGTGGTGTTTTAATAAATATCATTATTATTGGGGAATACTATTTCTCATTTAATATTTTTTTAGTTAGTGTTGTATCAACTCTAAAGAGACCAAGTTGATATCATATTCATGGGTAATAATAGATAATGTTATGTTAACTAAGAGCATATAATATGTGATGGGAAGTTTTAATGAGATGAGAAATCAACTTCTATAATAAATGGAAAAGGGAAATTGGTAATTTCTATTGCTTGGGAAATCTGACAGGATAGCTTCATGTAGAATACCTTTTATACATGGTGATTTTTGTAATATTATTCATGGAATTAAATAACATGTTTTACAGGATAAAAATTATTACATAAAACCACTTTTTAAAATTTGATATGATATCCAATGAGGATTTTGAAGGGAATGAGAAAAATTAAATCACATCTGGAATTTTTAGTGGTTATATAAAATATGATTAATTACTTAAAACTATATATGATTCAATTCATAGATAAATTGAATCTATGTATAATTCTATTAGAATTTTTTGGAGTCATCTAAATGTAAGTTAAATATTTGTACATGTAAATATAAACTATGTATGGTTCATTATAGACTAATATACGGGGCATCTAAACAATGTATGATTGACTATTAATCATTATATGAGTCATTCAAGATATATATAAGTGAATCTAGCACTGTATGTTCCATTTTAGGTCTACATATGAGTCATTGTAATTTTATTTATCATTCATCCATGCACCACATGTTAATCATTTAATTAGTGAAATTCTAAGTTCATTATGGCGAAGTAATATGAGATAATTACAGTTAACAGTTTTTAGAAATGGGATAGTAAAATCTGACAATTATCAATACTTGTGATTAATTTATTTAAAATAATGATCCCTAAAATCGATCATGATTCAAGAATAGATAATGAATCAATATGATGAATGAGTTGAGTTCAACATAACAATGGGTTGTTCCACATTACACAACAAGATTCCATGAATGCATGGATAAAAATGACAAAATCTTCCAAAGTGCATATTTTTTTGATATTAACAGAATTATATATATTAAATAATAAGAAAAATTATATATAATACTTTACTGTGATTTATAATAAGTTTTTTTAAGAATATTGAATATTCCATAGTATTTGGAATTTTTTAAATAAAATAAAGGCACAAAATCATCTTGATTAAAATAATATAAAAATGGAATGGGGAGAATAAGATGAGTCAGTTTTGAGACTTCGGTTACATAGGGAAACATGTTAATGTTGAAATAGGTGAACCTGATTTTTCATTCAAAATATAACACATATTAGTATAGAAGAAGGAGAAGAAATTTTCATATGATGTTATTATATTGTAAAATTTTATCAATTGAGGCCTTCAAAGTGGACTAAAAAGATGAATATGGCCGATGTGTTTAAAACCAGGGATTTGTGGCATTCTATGAACCACTAAATGGTGCAAGAAAATAGTTATTCAACATCTACTTGAGGCATTCAACACAATTTTAACGACAGAGTTGTGTAATATGATGAGAAGTAGTGGGATGTTGGGAACGATGTGATGTAGTATATAGTCCCTCTAGATAGATGTGCGAGAACAATATGTAATTTTATGTAATCTTAGATGGATAATATTTCATGTAACAACATTCACATGTAGAAGAAAAATTAGTGGTTGGGGTGTCAAACCTCTCATGACATTTGGTAGGATTTAATTTCTGAACCTTATAAAATCCTTATATTGTTGTTCATTTTATTTTCAATACCATTTAAGTAACTGTGAGATACATAAGAAGTGTGGATATATATATTAACATATCTTTTAGGATAAACTAAAAACTAAAATTAAAAAAATAGATCACTCATTCAGTCCCCCCTTAGTTATCAAAAAAACATGGGAACCTCAATTACTATCATAGGTCATATAGTATACTCTGATTGGATCGACAATTCTAACCTTGGTGTTTTATCAGAAAAACATGAAGTATATTTTTAAATTATATTTATAATTTTATTATATGTGGAACTATATATTTATCATATAATGTTATTAAATAAAGGGGTTTTTACAATATATTAAAAAACATGAAGAAATTAGAGTTAACTAAATATAAATATTCTTATACAGACAAGAAAGATCAACCACTAATTGTTTTTTATCAAGGTATTAATTTTTTAACTACTAGAACTATTGATAATTGTAATTTTTTTAATTAAAAAATTATTTATATGGAGAGTATAAGTAATATGATTTTAGTTATGTAATATAATATATCAACTCTAAAGTTAAAGGTGATTAAAAGAATGTTCCTTAAGAAGTAGTCAGTTTTATATTTTTGGTTATCAAGGAACTGTATGATGAAAAAGAATAGGGATATGAGATATTTGTTGAGAAGGAGGATTAATTATGTAAGAAGATTCAAAATTGGGTTTATTTCATAGACCTTGCAGATGAAAAAGAAAAAATTCAAATCACTTTTCCCAAAAATATTTCCTTAATTATAGAGGAATCTCATTGTCATGTTTGAGAAAAAGTGTTCTTTGAAATAATATTTATGGATTTTATCATAAATTTGATATTCTTTATAAAGACACTATGAATTTTAATGATGTTTTGATATATATTAGACTAAAAAATAATATATTATACTGATAACACTTTGCATTAAAATTGGAAAATTCATAAAAACATATCAACAAGTTAATGAAATAATATGAAGAAATTTTGATACAATATAAGGAATATAAGAACTCAATAAAAATTATATGTATAAAAATTAAGTTATAAATTGAATGTTCTATAATAATCCATAGATATAGATTCATTAATATCCTAGAAAAAATAAAACCCAAACTCTAGATGAATCTATTTGTTTTAATTTAGTTGTGTCAGAAAATATTGGTTTAAAATATAAATTTTAATAATTATATATTGATAAATAATAAAAACGGTTTAAAATCACATCTAGGGTAGATATTAACATTTCATCGAAAAATCATACTCTCAAGACGATCCCAAAATGGTGTGTTTTCTACTCAAAAATTAAAAAAAAAATTAAATTTGGACACCTACATGGACAAATACAAAATAGGTGGTTTAATATAAATTTATGGTGATATTGTAGGTTTGATAATATTTCAATAAAGTGTCAAAAAATTTATCACTCCCTAGAAATGATATAATCCTAGAGATAGTGTATGATATGTGAAGATCTGTTGGTATGTATATATCCCAAATAAAAATAGATTATACACCATGAATATATTTGAGAGATTAGAATATTTATATGATTATTACAACAAGTGTTGACACAATTATGATGAGTTATGGTATATTTTGACCAATAGAATTCACATATTTTTGGAAAAAGAATGCAATAGTAAATAAAAAAATCATGTTTGAACGAATGATGGATATTACTTTAGAGAAAATAAGGTGAGGCTAGGTATTCTGTAAATGTTGAAATCTTGTTAAGGAACTCCAAAGAAACCTAAAATAATTAAAAATTATTTTAGTTAGAAATAGAAGTTCTTATATTTCATTAAAGGGCCAACACCATGAAACATTGAAAAATTCCATAGAGATAAAATTTAAACGAACAAAGATGATTAAAAAAAGTTAACCAATCTATGAGAGAAACAAAAATATTATATTGTTTTAAGTCATTATGTGTAAATAAATTAAGTAATTTCTAAATAATGTAAAATATAATTTATGATGAAACATCATGAAACCACTATGTTGTCTATGTATGTCAAGATGGAGTTATTTGATGGTTTTTCTAGATCATTTTTAAATAGAAAAAGGGATGGGGAACAGACAAGAAGATTCTAGTGATAATGGAATCCAAGTGGTTTTATATAAAAATATTGATTTCTAAGAGAGTATATATGAGAGTGATATCTCACAAACTAAAGAGAAAAAATATATAATGAGTGAACAATATGACCATGATATGAAAGACTTTGTGAACATTCCACCAAATCAAAATGATTTTATTGTTAAAATGATACAAAAACTAGGTACATCATTTTACAAAATGTATAATGTTAAAAATACCATTAAATGTAATGAGAAATAGTAAATAATTATAAATATCTATATACTGCCATAATAATTTCAGATTGTAAAAATATAATTTTATCTAACATGAAGTGCTCTCATAATTTCAAATTTGGAAAGAGTGGAATATATTGGATGATAGATAGTTCAAAACCATACTTTTATTATAGTAGATAAAGGAAAACCCCCTACTTTTTCCTTTAACAATTTCTATTTGTACTAACATATAGGTATTTTAAGTAGAAAATCTAAAGTGGGAGTTGTGGAGTGTTGTAATCTCTGTATATAGTAACAAAAAGGATTCCATCACTGAAAAATTTACCTTCTTGGATGTATGATGAATTGGGCTAATTAATTAAAGCGGATCCAACAAAAATTTATGTCTAGAATATGTATATTTTTACCAATATGGATTTTAGAAAATGTAGAGATTAAATTTAGGGAGTGGTATCCCAATTCGACATTAAATAATTTTTTACTATATCCAACTTCATTAAAAAAGGGGGTGTTTGTTGATGTAAAATTAAGAGAGAGGAGTAGTTGTCTATCATACACCCTTATTATTTTGATATGTTTGTTCAGATGATTTCATAGTACATTATTTCATGATAAATATTCGTCAAACAAAACCTTAAATGAGAAATTGATATTGGTATCACATGATATAATAGTTTGTGGATATCACTATTTTATAGTATTAATATAACTTTTTTATACAACAAGATGGCCCATTAAGACGTAGAGTTGAATAATAAATTCCTAGTCACTAAAAACATGTGTGGTAGTCCTTCTATCAGAATAATAACAAGTTGATACTCTAGATGGATGATTGGGAGGTTTTTTTTTATAATCCAAGAAAATTACTGAATATGAGTGGGATATATATCCCAATATTCTAATATAATTATTATCAATAAGGGTGAGATGAAACTGTTTCATTGATGCACATATATTGATCAAGAGTTCCAATGTTATTTATAATGAATTCAATAGGGAAGATTGAATAGTCCATGTGAATACGTTGTTTGATGTCAGTAGTTAAGGATGTTATGGAAATATAGAGTGTTTAATATGTGTTGGGATGTTGGGAAGAGATAATTGATTACCTTCCATCATACAGGGAAAATGATAATTTTATTTATTTATAATTGAGAGTTTCAAGTAATTTACATTTTGAATGTGATGATTATCGAGTTAATATTTATGGAAATGAAGGAATTATTTTATTGGATGCAAATCAGCATCTACAATAGTTTAATAAAATATGGGAATGTATCCAATGGGGATACTTAAACTTCTAATATTATTTATAGAAATTATATATTTTTCTATGGTTATTTAAAATATAACTTATTCATATACTCTATGTATGATACAATAATAAACAAAGGGAAATTTGTGTACAATTTATTTAGAACTTTTATGAGTCATCTGTTGGAAAATTAAATCTACGTATAAGCGATTATAAACTATGTATTATTTATTTTTTTCCTATAAATGAGTCCTATTCACACACCAAATGAGTTATTATCTTTTTTGAGTTCAATGATTCCAGAAAATAAATAATATATGATATTTGTAATTAATATTTTGAAGAAAATTGAAATCAAAATTTGATGATGTTAAAAACTAATTCTTCATGGGTTTTAAAATCAGGTTCATAGATATGAATCATAAATCATGTATAGATAATGAATAAATGCGAATATTGGTATGATTTTCATATTTTAAATTTATGTTTCATGTCATACTGAATGAGTCCATTCTCACATGGATTATGATTTCAAAAGATGTAAATACTCCAATTTTTTAGTGATTAAAATAAGAAAAAAAATCTTATTTTTAAAGAGGATTTATATGAAGACTTGAACCAGAATAAAATTTAGTTTCAATTATAAGAATTCATTTTTTATTATTGAGGATTAAAAAGCTTCCATATATAATATGGAAAAAATATTATTGACATTATGAATATAAAAAAACTGAGTGAAGATGATACGCCTTCTCTAAAACTGTTATTACTTGAAGAAACACATTAAAGTGGAAGAAGGTGGAACCAAAATAACAATAAAAAGAAAAAATATTCTGGTATTGAAGATGGATATAAAGGAATCCAATGATATAAATATATCAAAGAATGAAATAAAATGATGTATTTTGCAGTATGTAGAGAATAAGAACAAAGATAACAAGATTCATTCATGAATGAAAGATGAGTCAAAGTCATACTCAATAGTTCAGGAAATGATCCATTCAATAACTATTTGAGGAACTCAATTCCATAGAGATGAATGTGTTATGAAAGATTGAAAGAACTAGTGGGGATATGAGAACAATGTGATGTAATATAAACACACTCTAATGGTATGTTACTACACATTATGGGAATCATATAATCATGGTAGTAGAATATGTTGTTTCACTGTTTTCATTGAACGTGGAATAATTATTGATTGAGGTTTCTAACTATACCTATAATGAAGTAGAATATTATGAATAAACCATTTAAAAATCAATCAGTTTTTCCCTTTTATTTACTTTATCATTAGGGTTAGGTTAAAATACATAAGAAAAGTTGATCAATATTTTAATCAGTCTTAGATGTTGAATCAATGTAGAAAAAAATAAAAATGAATCCCTAATCACCCATTGTAATCCCCTTAACCTATGAACTTCTTTTAGTATTAGTTATTTTAGGTATCATCTAAATAGATCCACTATTATGACATTGTTGATTTTATTAGACTCAAATGAAGTACACAATTTATGAAAATTAAGATGTTTCATAATGGTAGAAGTCAATCTTTATCCATATCAATTCCAAAATAGAGGTTCCAACCAAAACATAAAATAAAAAGATGAAGTAAGAGGAAAGGAAATAGAAAAATATATTTATGTTTAGGAAGGTTCAAACACTAATAAAAGTTATTCATGGTGAAAACTATAACACCCAGACATTCTAATTTATGATTACATTTCAATAATAAAATTTGTTCAATATTATTCACTTCATGCTACAATGAACATAAAATAATGAAAAATATATTTTTCTAGAATATATATATTTAATTATATTCACTAAAAACGAAGCTGTTTAATAATGTAAATTAATAAGATCATCCTCTTTAAGAGTTACATATATATGGAAAATAAATTTTAATTTTAATATAAATTAAAATAAAATAGTTTTCCAAAAATGGTTAATATG
Organism: Viscum album; assembly: GCA_963277665.1. NCBI lineage: Eukaryota > Viridiplantae > Streptophyta > Magnoliopsida > Santalales > Viscaceae > Viscum > Viscum album. Next base: position 1,116,976,970 of record OY728129.1, read on the forward strand.
ATCATTTATTGTTTAAAAAAGAATAATTTTAAAATTTCCATTAAGAAGTTACACATTTCTATTTGAGAAAACATTTGATTAATGTTAAATTATGTTTGATTTTAACAATTTTCTAATTCAAAATTAGTTGTTAAATGATATCAACATAGAATAATGAAAATTAAAATTTGAAAAATGTCTTTTGTTCATATGTATTCTATGAATGTATTTTTTTTTGAAATGTAATTTTAGTAAAAAAAGGGTTTCATGAAACTTATAATTTATAATACATTAATGTTGTAAAATAATGACCCATAAATTTATAAATAATTTTAATTAATCACATATGAATTTTTGGAATGACATTAGTCATTTTAAAATATTATTTTATCTTAGAATACATATGGACAAAAGCTGTTACATATTAAAATTTTACTTTGATATAAATATTAATTTTCAGTTTTTTATTTGAATGAAGTATTTTTAAATTTTGATTATATATTTTCAAGATTTTTAAGCATAGTAATAATAGTTGAATTTATATCATTAAAATAGGTTTCAAATATAATTTTTATATTATATATAAATTTAAATCTAATAAACACAATTAATCTAAAAACTATTATTTGGTGATTAATAATTTTTAGTCTAAAATTACTTTTCAATGGATAATAAATTTTATTTGATACAATAATTTTCATATTTTAAATTATAATTAAAAAGTAGGGGAAACAAATTTATTCTAAAAATTTATTATTAAATTTAAATTTTGTGTTTAGAAAATATTTTCCAAGGTAAAAGTAAATTTAGGTAAAATTGAAATCGTTAAATCCAAAAGCCATAAAACACTTAATGGATTCTAAAAAAGTGGTTTATAAGGTTATATTCTTACCAAATTCATTATAATCTCCAATTATTTCCATTTTGTGACCTTTTTACTTGAATAGTATCCTTACATTATTGAAAATGTAAGGGTAACTCCCAAAACAACACTTCCCTTCACTTATAAAAAGGTAACATCTCACCAATTACATGAACATAGATACATTTTATTTCTATTTAATAATATATAATTTTATACAATCTCGAACCCTTTTCAAGCATTTGAATGATTTTTGTATCCATTATTTATCATAAAACCTTCATTTCCAAGGAGATGCCTAAGGAAAATTCATTTCCTCTATCTATGTATTATAAACTAATTAGATTTCCCCCTTCATTGTTTTGTTTAAATTTTCTTATATACAAACTAATACAATGATACAATTATCATTTATATAATTAAATTTTAATATATTAACTTTATATTCATTTTTATTCATATATCCAATCCCTTAATGAAAACAAATTTGTGATTTAGGCGTTGATTGGACTACCAGTTATAGGATATAATTTTTTTCATTTCCCTTAACGAAATTATAAGGCTGTATATAAATATGGTATTAAAGTTTCTATATGATTTTTATTATATATCTATGGTTATATTATTTAAAATATTGGAACCTATAGATGATTTTATCAAAAAATGACCAACATCAATCTAATAATTTTAAATAAATATACTAATATAATACAATTATAATAAAATTGTTTAATATTTACATTCCATTAAATTAACATTATATATCCTTTTAATTATAATATATCACACTTATAAACAATAATTAAAATCCCTACAATTCTGGTATAATGAAATTACAAAAAAACAACCTCGTAATGATTCACTAAACCAGGGTATGCTCATGTTAGGGTTGGTTTAACCACCTAATTGAAAAATAATATGAATTTATATCATGACTAAAAATGATAGAGTAATTTATAATATAATGATATATATATATAAATATTTAAATAAATATTTTTTGGTTCTTATAATTTTATATCAATATTTGTTTCATTAATTATTAAAACATAATTCAATCATTAAGAATCATTAAAACATCCATGTTGTTGATTTTATCATTAAGGATAAACAGTAAGACACAAATTAATGGGGTTTTAAACATCATAAAATATTTTAAGGCATCAATTATAGTATTTTTAATTAATTATTAATTCTTATCTTTAATATAAAAGTGAATACTCACCCCGCAACTACAAAACTAGTTCAAATGATCAAGACTATAAACACCCGAAGTGGATGATAAGAAGATTTAATATAGTTGATAACTATTAATGATGACTATAAATTAAATTATATAATAATATGGTTTTTTATTAGTATATTATGATAGATATGTATGTGGTAAAAGAGGTTTAATTACATTTTTTGAAGTAAGGGAGAAGAGGTAAGGGTGTTTCATCTCGAATTCCTCTCTTTGATACATGTTTGGTATTATACACCTATTTTGTTTTATTGGTTCATATAATTAAAATTTATGATATAGACTGATTAATTAACTTTAAATAATGTTTTCTTTATGTTTAATTATAATCCCTTCCTTTTAAAGGACTTTGATTAAAATGTTATACAAGATGTATGGGTTTTCTTGGTCTTAATCTTGAATCATTGAGACAATTTACATGTTATGTATAATGTTCCATTTTTTGTGTTATATTTATTTTATATACAATTAATTTTCTATAATTTAATTTCATTAATTTCATGGAATTAATTATCCAAATAATGTTAACTTATTCAAGTGTTCTTCGATTTAGATGTTTCCTATAGCACACCCTGTTTCAGGTACGTAACCCATTCCTTTTGATTTTCTATATTTAATGTGATTCAATGATATTTGGGAGGGATTGGATTAATTTTTTTATTTTTATGGATATTCTAACATGTTTTATAGTTTTATAATGATGATTGGAAAATGATAATCTCCTACAAGAATTCGTGCACAATGATACATGGGCTTCTTGGCAGGCTCAAATTTTGTCTAGATTGTGCGACCACCCCGAAGAAATAGTGAAAAGTGGGATAAAGGTATTTTTAAAAGTGGGAACGATATTTATCTAACAATATGGGACAACCCTATGAGTTACTTCTTGAGGTATAAGATGGTTCATGGTTAGGGCATCAATTTCATACCCATGCGACTAACCCCACATGGTATAAATGTGACGCCCTAAAAAATTGGATGTCACTCATTTTCACCACTAATAATATTTTTACACTATTTTGAGACATAATTCCATATTTATTCCTTGAAACAGTTGTGAATTCTCTCCCTATCAAATCGAAAGTGATCTAAAGAAAATTTATTGTGCGTTGATTCCCGATTTCATTAGTAACTCCTTTTGTTTGGTAGTTGTCTTAGATATACATTCGTCCACTCTCTCAAGAATCCTAGATCAAGTCCTCTTGGGAAAAATCTATGATAGTTGATACTAATAATTATGAAAAATATGAGTGTCTGTGTGTGTGTCTGGTTTTATGTTAGGAAAAGTGATCTAAGGTGGGTGTTTTGAGATTTAACATATATTTCCTTAATAATTCATGTCGTTCTTCATTTTCAACATAATTTTTGAGGTAGGTGGAATCACTGATGAATCCTCATATTATAACTTGATAGATTTGTTTCAAATTGATTGAATTTGTTGAAATTGATTATGAAATTGATCTGAATGGAATGTTAGAAACCTTATCGAGTGATTCATTATTGATTTATGGTTTTTTGAAAATTGGTTTTGTAAGGTACGTTGTTTTCTTGATTTATAAATATTGATTTTAAAATATGGATTTGATGGATTTATGATAATGGATTGTATGAAAGGTTTTCTGTAAAATAATGGCTTTATTAAAATTGATTATAATTTTTGATTTCAAATGTTTTTTATATACATGGGTTGGTGTGAGATGATGCATTCGTTATAACCATGAATATGGGGCATGTACCAATGGGGTACAAATTGATCATACCCATGATAAGGGCAATGTATAATTGGGATCAAGGAGAATGCCCAGTTTTTTAAATCATAGTCTATGGATGGGAAACCACTAATGGTTATGGAACTATCAACGATGAATGCATGTGGGGGTGTGTGGGTGAATCATTGAATGGGTATGCCAAAATGGAATGTGAAATGGTTTAATGCATTGATGGATGTTTTCCTGGGAAAATGTTATAGTTATGATATTATATTGATGCGAAACTGATTGTCTAGATATAAATTGTAATTTTTTTTCAAGGGTTTTATCGAATTATTTTAATAAAAATTGGTTTATATAAAGGTATTGACATGTTATATCTCTGTGGTGTGAGTAGGTAATTCATTTGGGGAAAACCTACTATGTTTCATTACTCACCCCCTTCCTTGGATCATTGGTAATTATGTAGATATTGTCTATTTAGATATAATTAAAAGAACAATGTCAATATTATTTAGTGGTGACTCATGATAATGGGTCTATGTTGTGGAGTTATATCATCAAGCATGTAGGAAGTTATGGATATATGTCTTGGAGTTTTTTTATTTATGATGTTTTTTCCACCATGTACTTTAATTTTGGTAGTCTGCTTATATGTTTCAATCGGTATTGTTAGATTTGATATTAAGTTGGTATTATTTGGTTATATACATTGTTATCATTAATCATTTAGTGGTTATTGTTTATGGTATGTTTGGCTGGGTTATTTTATTTATCAAAGAGAAAATCATCCCAAAAGTTTTAGTGAATCCCTTCGAATTTATTGCCAGCCTTCAACACCATTTGGAGGCAGATTGAGGCCAATTTTACATTCTTGTTTAGCGCAAGACAACGATGAGGGGTGAGATGTTACAAGGGGTATCATCTTATTCGATCATTGAAATACAAATAGAATTAATCTGGCTCAATGCTAATATATTTTATTCCATTTTGTGCCCTAGGATGCTACTAGTGCATCCTTGAAAGAACACAATTTTGAATTAGAGATATGGAAATAAATTTGAATTATTATTTTCATTCAGTTTATATAAAATTATATAGAGATGGTGAATTGGGAGATAGTGGCTGGAAAGAAACATCTCAAGAGCTACTAGTAAAGGGAGCATGTTTATTCCTATGAGGAATGGTGGGAACTATAATACAAGTAATAAGGGGAAGTGGGAATCAATTTTTAAGGTTCCAGGATGACTCTGAATTAAATGGATGGGTTGATAAATCTTTCTCCATGACCCAAGAGTAATGGTGGATATTTCCAATGTGGTTTATTCGACCATATAAAATGAGAATATAAAACATCAATGAGAGTATACCACATCATCAATAAGATATATCATCTTCAATGTAATTGTTCTATAGTTCCATGTTCTGTGGTTTGGTAAATTTCTCATGTTTTGTAGACATTATATGCTTCGATGGGATGAGTGAAGAAAAATAAATTTCATCTGATGAACCGAGCTATCCATGGTGATTCTAGGAATTCCATGAGACCTCAATAAGGACCATCTCAACTGGGAAATAAAGAAAAAAGTGTTAAAAGTAAGTTGTTTTATGGATCTATGAATGTTTTGGAAGACAAATCTACATCATAACCTCGATATGTTTGATTCATTTGAATTCTACCCTTATGAATAATTTTTTATGTAGTTTAATCGTATTCATTTATTTCTTCTTGTTCTATTGATCTTCTAGGTTTATATGTTGAGATGATTCCTTCTATTTTAAAACATCAAACATCTCTTGGTAAAAGAGAATGATGAGATTTTATGTGAAGATCATGTTCATTAAGTATTGATGGGGATTTGTTAATATGATATTTCTCTTTTCTTGATATTCACTTATATGACATAATCCAGAGTACGAATGGGATGACTTAGTTCAAGGATCAAAATGACAGTTATACACAAATTTTATGTTCTATGGTTGATGATGGCATCGAGAAACTCTTTATAGGATATATCAGTGTAATGGTTGGAGAAATGGGATAGTTGAAACCAAAATCTAGGTAAATATCATACCATTTGGAAGATTTGACTTCGACATCAATGGATGAGATCTACGGTAAAGGTATTCCTATAGTTTCTAGATGGTTTCCTAAAACATTATTATGGTTTCCACCCATAAGAGAAGTTGAGTTTACTATTTATAACCTTCCAATGACTAGTACTATTTCACTTACATCATACAAGATAAAATTAACATAATTATAGGAATTTAATTTTTAGTTGGAAGAACAATAATGTAAAAGTGTCATTCATCCAAGTACATCTATTTGTGTAGCCCAAGTCTTGTTTATCAGTAAAATGGATGGACCACTTTGGTTGTTTGTGGATTATCATTACAATAACCAACATATGATAATGATTCAGTATCCACATCCCTGAATTAATTATCTATATGATCAATTGAGGGGATCTTAGTGTTATTAAAAATGTTACTTTCAAATTAGATATCACTTATTGGAGGTTATAAAGAAGGATGTTCCAACGATAGATTTCCACATTAGATATGACCATTATGAATGTGTGGTTATATCTATTGGTTTACGAATGCATCAGTATTATTTATGTTATTGATGAATCAAATATTTCAAAGTTATATAGATTCTTTTGTGGTGGTGTTTGTGGATAAAATATTTGTGTACTCAAGGAAAATGTTGGATAATGAGAAACACATAGGGATAGTGTTCAGAATCATGAGAGATAATCATCAGTTTGAAAAATTGTCATAGTTTTATTTTTGAAAAAAAATATATGTTTCCATTTCAATATAATATCTGAATGAGGAGTTTTTATGGATCCAAAAAATATTGATGTTATTATCTCTTGTAAAAAACCCAATATTGTATTCGAGATATATAGTTTCACTAGTCTAGCTGGTTATTATTGATTATTTGTTCATGAATTTTCAACATTGACCACACCTATAAAATATCTAATAAGTGAAAATGTTCCATTGCAATTGAGCAAGGAATGTTATATGTCTATTCAATAGATTAATGTTCGACTTACATCATCACCCATCATGATTATACTGGTATCAAGACAAGGGTACATGATTTATTTTAATGTTTTGTGATATTTTTTCAGATTTTTTATCATCCCAAGAGATCATGTAATTTCTTATGGATAATACGAGTTAATGTTTTAGGAGAAAAACTACCAGACACACAATTTGGAGTTAGCTATTTCAGTCCTTACTTTGATGACCTAGAATCATTACCAATTTAGTGAGAAATTAATTATGTTAATGGTTCATAAGAGTTTGAATCATATTTTCTCATTAAAGTATTAGAACCTGAGAAAATGAATTTGGATGGAGTATCTCTAAATGTTTGACATTGAATTATTGTATACACCATGTAAAGGAAATATGGTGGATGAAGCTTTAAGTATAAATTTATATAGTCAGTTGGAAAAAGATGGTTCAAATCAGTGGTTGTTTTTGTAAATAATTGAAGACATGCACTTTGATCGTTAATAATAATGTGATGTTTCATCATTCATTCTAGTTTCATTTATTCATGAATTGGTGGATATGGTTAATGCGATACATAATTCTGATTTATAATGTGTTTTTATGTGGTAAAAAATTAAATGGTGGGGAGACCATTAAGGTATTTACGCTAGATGGTAGTTTAATTTTATTTTTCGAGATCATTTTTTCATACCTTTGTCTTTCCTAGAACAACGTATTCATGATTGAAACTATTTGAAATGGGATGTTCTATTGAGAATACAAAAGATATCTAAAATGTATATAGGAGAGTTTTGGTGGGTCAGTATGAAAATGAATGTGGAAATTTTTTTTTAATGCTTAACATGACATCATGATAAGGAATAACATCAATGAAAAGTAGATATATTGTAGTATGAACCTAATTATTTTTGAAAATGGGAATATATAGCCATGGATTTTTTAACATGTCTCATAATAATGGTTTATAAACTTGATGGACTATGGGTTATTATAGAGTGGTTCACAATGTTATCCCATTTCATCATAATTAATGAAACTCATATTGTAGAGGAATTGTAAAAAAGCGATATCCTCGAATTGATAAAGTTGCATTATGTAACAGTTTCCATAGTATTAGAAAGAGATCTAAAGTTTACATATCATTTCTATATATCATTACATAAATCCATTGGAACTAAGTTGATTATGAGTAGAGTATATCGTCCTCAAATGGATTTATAATAAAAATGTATGATAAAAACATTGGAAGTCATAATGGAGGATTGTGTAATGGATATTAGTGGCTCGTGGGAGGGGCACCTACTATTAGTGATGTTCTCATATTATAATAGTTATAATGACTAAATACATATAGACATTTTTGAATCATTCTATGAGAATAATTGTAGTTCTCCACTTTTTTCGGTGGAAATAGGTGACATGTAAATAGTTGGGCCTAGCCATGTCCCAGAAACAATAGAGAAGATTCATCTGATCAATAAATGGATCGAGTTGTCACAAAGATATTAGAAATTAACAGTGGATCATCATATATGACTATCTTCATACAAGGTCATTGATCATGTGTTATTAAGGATATATATAAGGATTGGACAACATAATTTTGGGATGCATGGAAATTTATCTCCTCGATACATATGCCCTTTTGATATACATGAATGGGTTGGTGATGTGTCCTATCAGTTAGAATTGCTAGCAATGCTCAGAGATGTGTATAGTGTGCACTATGTATCTCAATTGAAAAGATTTTATCCTAATCCTAACATCATAATTGGATTGTATTATGTTGAACTCGAGTTAGATGCTATATCGGTTCATCTCCTAATACGGATTATGGAATGGAAAGAGAAAGTAATGTGTTGTAAAAAAATTGGAATAGTGAAGGGGTAATGGAAACATGATCAGATTTATGAAGTGAAATGGAAATGGGATAAAAAATTCTCTTTCATAGTCCTGAACACTTCTAGGGAAATTTTGGTTTTCTACGTTATAGGTATAGAAAGTCCAATTTTGGGGAGAATCTAGAATCCCCAATTTCAAGTATGTAACCCTTTCTATATTCTTTATAGGTATGTAAATCATTTGTTTGACTTTTAGAAGGGTATGTAATACATTTGGAATGCATATAAGGATTTTATAAAGGTGACCGGTTTGATAATGGTTTGTGGAAAACCTGAAACTCCTACATAAAACTATGCACAATGATACAAGTGATTCTTGTCAGGTGAACAGTTAGGACTACATTTTGTCCAGATCATGCATTCACCTAGGAGAAACCATGTAAAGTGGGACAGAGGGATTCTACATAGTTGGAACATGACCAATCAAAATTTTTAGGCCAACCATTTGATGATCTTCTTTATGTAATGGTTAGTTCATGGTTAGTGAACTGTTTTCATAACCCTGTGACTAGCCATGGACAGTTTATAATTTTAATCCAAAATGAGGATCTCGCTTGTTTTCAACTCTCAACCTCTCATATTTCACATTTTTAATCCATAATTAAGTTTTTCATAATACCAATTGATATGGACTCTCTCCCCATTGAACTTGATGTTATCTGAAGGCAATGCATGGTGTGTTGATGCCTGATTACTAGGGTAAGTCTTTTTTTTGGTAGTTTTTATTAGATCTACTTTCCTTCCCCCTCTCTGAATCATAGATCTAGTCTGATGAGAATAGATACATGATGGTCGATTTCAATAATAACAACATATGTTTGTTTTGATGCTTGGTAATGTAATCTAAGGTATGTGTTTTGAGATTCAACATTGTTTTGTTGAAGAATTTGTCTTGTTCTCCATTTTAACTATAATCATCATGGTTGGTGACTTCAATCATGACTCCACTTATTAAAACATGATGAATTTGTTTAGAATTGTATGATTTTCAAGATATTTATAGTGAAATTGATGTGAAAATAATGGTATAAACCTTCTATAGTTATGGTTTGTGAATTTGAGTATTTGTGAAAATTGTTTTTGAAAAGTGATTTGATATCTGGATTTTAATTTATTGATTGTAAAATATGGATTTATTGGATTTAAAAAAGAGTTTTTTTGAAAGCTTTTCAATAAAAATGGTCTTATTTAAATAGTTTTTAATGGATAATTTGACATGGTTTTGGCATACATGGGTTGGTGTGAGTTCATTCTTTCAACGTGACCCTATATAGGGGGAATATACCATTCGGATTCAAAAGGATGTAACCCTAGATATAGGGCTTGTATCATGAGGGAACAAGTATATTGACCAATTTTTGATTACATAGTGGATAAATGAGAAACTTCTCATGTATATGCAAATTTTATTAAAGTATTCATGTGTGGTTTGTGGGTGAATAATCGAATGGGTATGCCAAAAAGTAATAGGAAATGGAGTAATTCATTGATTGATGTTTTCTATATAAACTATTTTTGTTATAAACTTTTTTTAATTGGAAATATCTTGGATTGATATAAATTGTAAATGTGTTTAATTTTTGTATATTGATGGTTTAAAATAAATTAGTTTATATAAATTTCAAAACATGTTCTATCCATGTGGCTTAAGTAGGGAAGTCAACTAGGGGAAACCTAATGAGATTCACTACTCACCCCCTACTTTGGAACATTGGTGCTTTTGAAGATATTTCTATTGGGATATATGTAAAAGAATTCTATAACATTTATTTAGTGGTTCTTCATGATACATTGTCTATATTGTGGATTTAAAGAAGGGATCATGTTTGGATTTGTGGCGTTATGTCTTGGAGTATTTTCATTTTGTTGATTTTGTATTATGGATTTCACATTGATGTTAGTAGTCTTCCACTATGGTACTATGAGTATAGCTGTGTTTGATATTCAATTATTTTCATTGACTTTTATACTTTATTATATTGCATCATTTAGTGGTTTTTTTGTTATGTTTTGATGGGTTATTTTATTTCTCAAAGGGAAAATAATCCCCCAAATTGTATTGAATCCCTTAGAATTTATTATCAAGATTTAGATCCTTGGATATGTCTTTTAAGGACAAAAATAATTTCTACCACGACTCAGGCCAATGAGGAGGGTGAGATATAACATTTCACCTATATTAATTATTTTAATAACATAATTTATTTTTTATTTTTTATTGTTTTTTCAACTTGTTTAATATATGATGGGAAAATTAATCCCTCTGATTTTATGTTTTTGTATTATATGAATTAATTTTGTTGATATAATTTCATACAAAAAACATTTAAAATTGTTTCTCACTTCATGGGATATGTTCTTCTTGAAATCATCCACTTTCTTTCTCTAAATAGATTATGATCATGTTATTATTATATTGAATTAGAAGTATTCCAATTTTTATGTATGGACTGAAAATTATATTTTACATATTTCATGTTGTATTATTTTCTCATATAAATTATGTTATTATATTGAAATATGTAAAATTATTGGTGTTTTTAATGTTTTTATTCTGATAAAAAAAATTATTGGCATGTTGACTATGTATCATTTGACTATCCTCATTCTTTCTCTGTGTATTTTATGATCAGGTTATACCATTTACATCTTGATAATTTTTATTTATTATTATTGAATAAAAAGTTAGGTTTATTATGTAATAAATTATGTATTCCTAATTTTCAGGAGATCTAAGTTTTATTTAGTATGTGGTTTTTAGGGAATTGTACGAAATTCATTTATTAATAATATAGTGAATACATTAGACTTAAATGGGAGATGGGTATGTACTATAATTATATATCTTCTAAATGCATCAACAATTCTTATGAGAAAAAATAGTTTTGGTAATATTTTTATGCATACCCAATTAAGAACAACATCTTGAATACGAGATTGATGATAAGTAAGGTGTCTTAGAACAGATCTAACACAATAGGTTTTGATGTCTATAATTATGCATTCAATCAGTATTAGATTAGTATTATTGATAACCATGATTTCATTGATTTTTAAGTACATATCATGATCCAAGTTTTATGGTTAGTTTAGAGTTATGTTATTTAACTATTTCTTCCATAATATTTATTCCATGTTTTTTCCATGATTACATTACTTATATGACTCCCTTAATAAGCATTTGAGATCACCACGCTATCTTTTTCCATTTTTGCATGTTATGAAGAAAATTTGTACACCTTACATGTTAATAAAGATTTTACATGTGAAGGAATTTATGTGAGATATTGAATACACATTATATATTATATTGTAACATATATATATATTTGAAAAAATTCAAATTCAATACAAAGACAACAAGATTTATTTTTTTTAGGATGTGTATGAATTATATATTATTGTAAACCTAAAATATAACCTTCAGATGTAATATTTTCATGAATCATTACTGAGTTTTTCATCATGGATGGAAATTTCAGACCTTTCATAGAAGATATCAAATTAAATATGTAATGTATGTGTTTCTAGCACTATATCTGTGAGTGCATGAATATGGTGCCATAATTGGTATCCAATGAATGGTTTCGATAACTTTACAGATTACAATGTTTATTGAGTATAATTTAAAGGCTGAAAAGATAGGGTTAATCAAAAGATAAAAGGTATATATAACCCTCTATGATAAGTATATTATTTAATTTTACAGAAATAATGAATATTTAATTTTGTGATTAGCATAAGAAACCACTAGTGAAAAACCCTAGGAATAATATTAAGTAATAGATAAAAATATAATACTTTGGAAAGGTAAATATTAAGGGGTTTTTCCTAGAAATACATACATGTCTAGATAATGAAAATAAGATGATGTTATGGAACAAATTTAAACAACCAAGCTCCACTGATATTGTAGACACACTTCCTTAACATGGCTGATTGGTATTGGATCTCTAGGTACCACAGGTTTCTCCATAAACACATGGTCACATCATTAATGACCTCCCATATGACTGAATGGGTTATCAGATTAATAAAAGTACCCACAGACCAACATATATTCCTTGTAGTGTAATCTTTCCTCACTCACACACACCCTAATAAACCTCTTAGTAGGTCACTAATCCCGATCATTACTCCAGGACAATTGTGTTTAACTATGGTGTTCTAATCAGGTACGGTCCTAAAAATAAATCTTCGCCTTTTTGACATGAATCATATCATTTACAATTTTAACCATTTATTATTATATGGTTTTAAATTTAACCATATAGAAGAACATCCTTATTTTGGACACTAGAAATCAACTCAAGAAGTACCATCATAATTAATAATGGGTTTCTGCTCTAATACCAATGTAACAACTAGGACCCACTAATAGTACACACACCCAGCCTTAACATGGAAAGCAGGTCTTAGCTAGCTTAGTACCACCTATTTCCCCAAAGAAAATTATTCCCCTCTTTGGGGCCCAATAACATGCCCAAATGGGCCATCATACTATGGAATTTCCCCTAGGGACCAACTCGTGTTCTTTCTGATGTGTTTTTTTTCTCACTCAAACACACCATGATAAAAATCCCATGAGGTCACCCATCATGATCGTTACTCCTAGCCATTTTCACCTAACTGTGATGTTCTAACCAAGAAGGGTCTCTAAAATTATTGTTTACCTTGTTAACATGAGTCATATCATTTATTTATTTAACACTTAATCATTCTGGGGTGTAACATTCAACCCCCTTGATTATAACATCCTAATCATGGACCCAACATCTCAACCTAGGAAGTAACACTACTGTAAAATGATGGGTTCCTGCTCTAATACCAATGTAAAAAAATAGACCTCAGTGATAACACAAAACCCCTCATTAACATGGTCATCATATCTTATTCTTACTGGAACCACCAGGTTCCCCATAGACATGTAGTTCCCTCTATGGTGAATAATAAAATGCTCAAACGATTCAGATTACTAATGACTATCCCAATTTGACAATAGATGTTATAGTAATCCTACCTTAAAAATTCTAGATCCAGCATCTACTACTATTACATTGGAATAAGAAAAAATTAAATCACATCCTAAAGGACCAAGAAAATTACTAGTCTTGGTAAATAAGATACATACACATGTCCAAATTCTAAAAATATTTTTTTCTCTTTCATGGATAACATTATTCCATCTAAAATTTCCATTAATATCACTAATAGAAAACTTGTTGGATTATTCTGGTTAGAAAAAAAATATAATAGTGACCTCAGATGATCTGTAAGGGTAAATAAAAATTTATCTACAAATGAATCAATGATAATAATCTATATAGAATCGTAAATAACAAAGAATACATGTGAGGTAATCAATAATTGATAATGAGTTAAGTAAATTATATGGAAAGTAATGGAATTGAAAAAATATGTCATTTAATCCATAAACTAATAATGAAAGTCACCAATATAATTATTCATGGTAAAAATATCATGTTTAATAAGTAGTGAATGAAAATGAAGCCAATGATTTATCATTGGACGTCATGTCATATGCACATGAAAAAATATACTATCATGATCTATCAGTGAGAAATTTTAAAACTATAATTAGAAAACCAGTTTAATTTTCATAACTATTTAGTCTCTTGAGAACCCATTGATGCATCATGGGGATAAATAAATTCTATGTGTTACCCATCACTTCATGTCCAATGTATTTCTCATATTGAGTAATTTATTTAATTAATAAACAATATGCCTTATCAAATATCTATATTACATAAAGAACAAAAATGTATCCATATTTTCATTGATAATCAAGTAAATTTCTTGGTAAACACCACATCTATAAATGATATATGGTTTAGGCAATAAACCTATTCAGGATAAATAATATCAATGATTAGGGTAAATTTAATTCCTAATGACCAATGGGATTTCAAAATTTCCTAGACACTTACAAAGGAATCAAGGAAATGAATGTAAATTATATAAATAAAAAAATAAATCATAAAATATCAGTAGGAATAAAATGTTTGGAATCAATACAAAATATCCCATGTGAAGTAAAAATAAAGCCTTGTGATTGATGAATAGAAAAATGATATTTTAAAAAACATTCTTGAGGAAAAGAGAATTTTTTTGATATTATTTGAAAATCCTTTTCTTTTAAATTCACAATAAAAAACACATTATTGTAAATTTATTATTTTAAAATTTATTATTTTACTTCATTAAACGAAAGTATATGAATTCATACATGATATAAAAGGTAAAAAAAATTCCTTCTTTAAGGTAAAAATGTTATAAAAATTGCATGATTAGAAAGAGAAAAAATATTCTATTGAAATCATTTGTAAAATATTGAATGGGTATAAATGTATTTATAATAAAATTTTATAAATGTAAAAAAATTGAAAACATTTTAGTAAAACATGTGTTTTATAAGAAAATCGGTTCTCCAACTATAGGTATAAATGAAGTTGGGTTTTCATAAAAATACCACCAAAAACATTCTGACCACCAAATAGTGATTTTTTAATACTACTAGAAAATGTTTCTGAATAATTGGTGGATAGTAAAATTAAACAATTTATTAAACAATGACCCCATAATTTCTGTTTATGGAAATTCAAGTAGGTAAAATCCTGAGCAAAAATAGATTGTAAAGAAAACCCCTGAAAATACCATAATATTGATGTGATCATGAATCAATAAATAACTTATCTGTGTCAAATTTGAATTAAAAAAATAAGTGAAAATCGAAAAATATATATTACAAATTTACAACACACATAACCTTATAATATTAACATCAACGAAAAATTAATATAACCCAATGAAAAGAAATTGGGTTATGAAATTCTTTTCAACTTGGTAATGCTTTATTCAAATCCCCTTAGATTGAATAATTAAAATTGAAAATAAAAATATAATGAATAATTAATTATTCATGACATATCAATTTAAATAGGAAATATTTACTCCACATATATGAAATTAGGTGAATAAAAGTGAATTATGTCTTAAATAAGGTAAATTGAGATAAAGTCCCTTATTACTGGGTAACTTTTGAATTATAGTTTCTATAAAATATATACATTCAATTGAAACTCTAAATTCCCTGAATATATATTTATTCATTATATAAAATAAAATATGGGAGGTATATGCACCACACAACATAAATAACTAGTGAAAATGGTGTATTCCTCACGAATAGAAAAGCGAGAAAATAATCCCTTACCATGTGTTTCCTTTTTGGAGAACATCCTTTCACATAATTTATATGTGTTTTAAAATTAATGATAAATTATACTAGAAATAGAAGAATATTTATAACTTCATATATTTTCTTCTTTTAATATATCATTACCCATTTAATAATAATCACTAATTATTTTTACTATTTTGGGAGTTAAATGCCTATTTTTTCAAGTATATTTTGACTTCTTTTGTTTTTCATCAAATGTAGATAATGATTTCATCGTATTCATGATGTAAACCATTTTTTCAATATAATATGTATTCACTATATGTTAAATTATAATAATAATTAATTTCTGGAGATATAAAATTAAATGTGTCATTCCTAGAGACCGTAGGGCATACATATGCATGAACACTACGTCCATTTACTTGTCTTGCATAAAAGAATGAAAAGTAAATTTTATATATGTATATTATTATTTTTAAATTTTAATATTTATTTCATATATTTCACATAGGTTTATTGAAACCATCCTTTATACCTTCCACGTAGTCTGTGAACGAATCAAATCACATTGAGAAGGTGGTAGTCCACATATTTACTAACGATGAAATCATATTCATAGAAAAAGGAAATCATAATGTTACGTGTTATATAATAGTTATATATTAATAAATAAAAAATAAATATCATATATGTGTTATATAAAAATCATGTCCATCATAATTCCCATACATGATAGGTGGTAATGGGAAAACAAACAACATTGTTTCTCAAGGCTGTAGTTTGTCGTACACAAATCGATACGTTTATTACACATTTGATGGAAGTGTGAGAAAGTGTACTTATAAACATTAGAATAAAAATATATCTGTATTTTTCGAATACATAGGTTATTATATGATCATTTAATAAGAATATATGAGGGGTGGATAAGGAAATAAAATGAAAATAATCGTTGGGGAATGTTACCTCATTTTCGAGTTACTCCTTTTAGTTTATACCAAAATACTTCATTGGTTTTATATATAACCAAGTTTATTCTTAAAATAATAGTTTAGGTATTTAGGGATATCAATTTGGGAATATTTTGTGTAAGAAAATATTGATTGAGATTTGTGAATAAGTGGGAGGGTTGAGTGCCTTTTTATTGCGGAGGAGGAGTGGCATTCTTGTTAATATTTCAAAAAGGGAATTCCAACCATATTTACAATCATGTAATGTGGATCCCATAGTAAAACTAATTAGATACAAAGGATTATAGGGTAAAAATATATACCTATAATGTATTTTGGACAAGTTTCTATGTCATTTTGGCTCTTTGGATTAAGGTTATGTCCCTTGTTAAACTAATTTTTCTTGTTTTCATTTTAATGAATTCTTATTTAATTTCAAACATATTATTAATAAAAAACTAATTTTATCTAATTAGAAATTAGAAATTATTATTATTACAAAGATGGATTTTGTTTTAAATTTATGTAATAGATGTTATGAAAATTAATATAAAATTAATCCTATAGACCAGATGAGAAATATTGTTTTTAAAATAAAAATGTTTAAATGATTGAGATATTTTTATATCAAATTTCCAAATTAAATTCATCACAATAAATATTATAAATTATATAAAAAATAAAATTAAACATATAAAATTAATATAAAATTGAACTAAATAAACATATATTCCAATAAAAAAATTTAACTTTACCTAATAAATAAATTATTTAAAAATAAAGTTTTGAATTAAAAGTCAATATTTTTCAACATTCATCAAAACAGAAACCCCGTCATAAAAATAAAAAAACACCCTAAGATAAATTTTATGTTTCTCTTTCTAAAATGATGTTTATTATGATATAATAAATTTATAAAAGTTCCAAAAATTGTATTTAAAATAGGTTCTCCATTAAAAGGAAGGGAAGTCCCTTTATAATAATATATGTTCTTACATGTGAACATGGGGTTTTTATCATCATATGTATATAAAATCAACTGGGTGAATAATTTTTTTATTAAATATATTATATATATATATATATTAATATTATTCACTAATTTTAATTAATTTTATTTTTCAAGAAAAAATTATTTTACTGGTAGAAAAATGAAAATATTATTTCATATTCAATTACATTATATTTTCACTTCTAATTAATTTGTAACCAACGAATTCATAGTATATTTTTATAGACCATATATTTTCATAATTCAGTTTATAATATTAATAAATTATTATTTAAAGGCTATGATATATATTATAATAGTAAATAATAATTTTTTATAAATATAGAATTGTTGTGTAATACTCTGTCATGTATGATGTTCAAGCAATCAAAGAAGGTTTTTGTTGCATGTAATGTATGTTAACTCAGTATTTCACGTATTTCAAACAATATCACAGATATAATATATTTATAATAGTAATTATATTGTAAAATCTTAGGATATTATATTCCTTTACATGCATGACGTTTTCTCTCATACAAGTTATCGAACACAATGTTAATGTTTTAGAATTTTGGGTGTCACGTTCTCCACACCTTAATTAAATTTTATTATCTGAATTTAAACCCAAACTTTGTAATTTTTTTGATATTTACTATATTTAAATACCATATCATGATAATAGTTCATAAAAATTCATTTATAAAATAGTGAATGGGTAATACAAATGTTACAAAGACTAACATATAACTAGGCCTGCAATTAGAAGAACATTAGTGGAAAGTTGATATATGTACATAGAAGTGAAGAATAAAAATTTGTTGTGATTTATTGAGGTCATAGATCACAAATTAGTGAATGATCAATAGAAAATTGACGAAATTAAATCCATAAATATTTTATGATTCATAAGAAGATTAGTTCATAAAAAATTATGGTATTAGGAAAAAAAATTGTTTCTTATCATAATCCTAATGTTGAGTACTTATTTTACTATATAAGAATATGAGGAAAAAATTACATGATATATTTTTATAAACAGAATATCATCCTTCTTTTATGGTTCTATCAATTCCAATTCATCCAAATATTAAATTTGACGCCTAAAGCACTAAAATACACTTTTAAGAGATCTTAAGGCCCATAAAATGGTGACAAGTCTTACTATTTGTCTCGCACTATTCTCCAAATGAAATATGGTTAATACATTAATCAATAAACATAAAATTAAAAAATAATGGTTCATAATTAATATGTATTCATCAAATTTATTAGTTATAAAATGACATATTAACCTTTACATTGTGTAGTTAAATGGTAGGCATCAAACTCTTATCATCTTTATTTCATGGATTCATGTTCTTGGACCTTCCACGATTTGATGGTTTTTCACTCTAAAAACTGGTTTTACATTTCAAAGAACTCATTAAATATTATTTACAATATAAATATGATGGTAGTACTTAATATTTAATCATTTAAACTCATTTTCTATATAGATTTAAATAAAACATATTTTTTAAACCCCAATAATCTAATTTGACTATTATTTAAATTTCAATAATGATAACAATAACACTAAAGGTTATCAATACCATTAAACTCATATCTCTAAAATATATTGTCATTGTTCCTAGAATTTGTTTTCCACAAAAACATATACATTGAACAATTTTTATTCCAAAAAATATCTTTAATCTTGGTAGACTCTCAATATATAAAACCAAAAATAGATGTTTATGACTTAGAAATTATGACCAAACTCAATATCATAATCCTATGATGGTACTCGTCACTCATAATATAATAAAGAAATATGTCCTTATAAAATATTATATAACCATTCGATGATTCATTAATTTTAAAACTATAAAACTTTTGGTAATAATACTTCGAAAATTTAATTCTAGAATGCTATTGAATAAATCAACCATTTCATTTTAACATAAGTTTCTCAATGGTCTATGGTTTATCCAAGGTAATTCATTTTCATTATATATTCAAATCCCACAAAATGGTTTGAAAAAATGATTTATCATATGAATATCCCCCATGGGAATCAAACAAGGTGGTCACTAAGGCTTGTTGTCATGTACTAGATTATGATTGATTCGGGCCCAACAATCCTTTTCAGAGTTGTTACACAAAGGAATATATTTTCTAGAACGACAACCACATGTATTCTCCAAAAATGGATGTATTTCATGGAAAACCCACATAATCTCTATCTAAACAAAACATTAAGATTCTATTTTATACTTATCCTCAAATTCTACCTTAGGGCCATATTCTCTAATCTATTTTTTCCTAAATATATTTCCCAAGGTTTCAACTAAACTTGTTGTGATAAAAAATATACTCACCCAACCCTAGATATCATAGAGATGGTGCCCCATATGATTACATTAGAATATGATAAAAGCAACTTGTTCCCCAAAAAACAAAACTATTTAGTAGTCTTGGTAAACTAGATACATACACGAGTCAAAAATTACAACATATTGTTTTCTTGTAAAGACCAAATTATTACTTCTATAGTATCCTTAAATATATTTCATAGTGAACTTCTTGGATTCATGTGGAAGGAAAAAATAAGGTTGAGCTAAAATGATCAGTATGGGTAAAGTAAAGAGGAATAAAAAATGAATCAATGAGAGTAATCAATATTTTAAGGTAAAAATATCAGAACACATTCAATGTAATCAATAGCTATGAATGATGTTAGTAAATAATATGGGAATAAAATAAAATAAAAAAACTTCCAATTTAATAAATAAACTTAGAATGAAATGCATCTATATACATTGTCATAGTGAAAATCTCTTGGATAATAAATACTAAATCAAAATAAAGAAATTTGATAATATTTTGATGTCCAGTATCAGGAACATGAAAACATATACATTAAAGATCTATCCTCTATGTAGTTAAAAGCAATATGTATAAACCAATATATTTTTCATAACTACGTTTTCTTATAAGAACCTTTCATTACATCGTGGGGCTATATTTGTATGAGACCCACCTTTCACTACATTTGAAATTCATTCCTCATATCAAGTAATTGATTTAATTAATAAATATTATGCCTTATCAAAATTTCATATTGAATAACGAATACTGATTTATGAATATTGCCAAAAATTTTCAAGTAAATATCAAATTAGACACGATATGTAAAAATGATATACTTTTAAAACTATAAATAGATCCAAGAAATATTAGATAGATAAAAAGAGGAAATTAAATGTCTAATAATCCTAGAAAGTTGAATATTTCAAGGGGACTGAAAAATGAATCGATACGGTGAATTTTAATACCATGCTTTGAAAAAAAATCATAATCCTATTGAGTATGAATACGTATGGTATCAATACAACATATCCAAAGAAGAGTAAAACTAAATGACTGTTATCACTAACAAACAAGAGTAAAAGGATATTAAAAAAACATTCTTGAGGAAAATATCCTTTTTATTTTGAAAAATATTTTGAAAATAATTTTCATTTACAATCACTATTAAAAAGACATTAATTAAAAATTTACCTTTCAAACATTCATAGTATTATTTGAATAACTGATAGTGAGTAAATCTTTTCATGTTGTATAAGGTAAGTGGAACATTCCTTTTTAACTGTAAAAGGTTTTATAAATTCATTTTTTGGAAATAGATAAGAATATTACCATTAAATAATTTTTAAAAGAAAAAAGTTGTAAAAATTTCTCTGAAATTTTATTTTGAAAATGTTAAAAACATTTTTGAATGTTTTTTAATAAAAACCGATTTTTAGAAGAAAACAGTTTCTCCTACTAAAGAGATAAATGAAGTCAGGTTTTTTTTAAAACATTTTCCAAAACCTTTTGAGTACCAAATAAAGGAAAAATGGTACTATTAATGGTAAAATTTCATTAATTACCGGATCATAAGAATATTATATTATTTATTAAATAGTTATTGAAAAAATTACTCTTATAGAAATTCATGAGCACACAATTCTGAACAAAGATAGATTGTGATGTAAACCCTTGAAAAGACTCTAATATTGATGTCAAAATAAATAAATAAATAAATTACGTGTGTAAAATTCATATCCACATAAAATATTTTGAAATATAGGAATATTTTTTTCATATGTGATCACCCACATAATCTTGGAATATTATTGACAATGAGGATGTAATAAAACCCAATGAAAATAAATTAGGTTATGAAATTATTTTATACATCGTAACACTTAATTCAAATACCATAACATGAAATAATTAAAATTAGAACTCAAAAAAACATTAAGTATCAACAAATTTGGATATTACACTTCGTAGTGGTAGTATTTACACCATATATATTTAATTAGGAGCACAATAAAAAATAATGTATCAAAGAAGGAAAATTAAGAAGAATACACTTACTATTTTGTAACATTTGAATTATAAATAGAATGAAAACAATAATTTAAAATCAAAATATAAATACCATTAATAAAATTTTTATTTATAATATAAAATTAAAAAGAAAATTTATTCACACTTGATAAATGAACTATGATTTAAATATAGTGTGTGCCTTATGGAATGTAATGTGATACAAGAATCCCTTACCTTGTGTTTTCTTTTTGGTGAACATACATTAAAATCCATTATAATGGATATAAAAATAATAATGTCTTAAAATAAAAAAATAATAATATTTTTAATTTCATTTATTAGATAATTGTAATATCTCATTACCAGTCTGTTAATAATATTTCATTATTTTCACTATTTTCGGTGTTAATTGCCTTGTTTTTTAGTATGTTTTGACATGTTATTTTTTCCTCTTACATCAATAAATATTTAATCACCTGAAAAATATAAAACATCATTTAAATATAATATATATTCATTATATATTTAATTATAATAGTTTGTATTATTTTTATATATAAAATGAAATGCACCATTCAAAGATATAGTAGGTCGCATGTACACACGAACACTACTTCCATTTCATGACCATATTTAATAGAATGATAATTAAATAATATATATATTATAATTATAGTAAAATATTTAATTTATATATTTCACATCGTTTTGTTAACATAATTCTTTATACATTTCAAATATAGCGTGAAAGAATCGCATCGCTTTGAGGTGGTGGTAGTTCACACGTCCACATCTGATGTAATCATATTAACAAAAAATTGAATTCATAAAGGTATGTGTAAAATAGAAAATTAAATAAGCAGAAATATATTACAAATATCATATATATATTATATAAATATCATTCACATCGTCATTCCCCACCATTATAGGTTATAGTGGAAAAATGAACGTCATCGTTTTGCAAGGTAGTAGTTCGCCGCACACGAATTGGTAGGTTCGTTACCCATTTGATGGAAGTGTGTATTAGTGAAGGTATAAACTATATAATAAAAACATATAAATATATTTATGATTTTTATGTATTATATAAACATATAATAAAAATATTTTATGGGTTTTCTGAGGAAATTAAATGAAAATTATTGTTGAAGACTGTTAATTTATTTTTGAGTAACTCATTTTCATTTATACCAAAATACTTCCATGGTTTAGATTCTAAAATGGGTAGGTATATAAGATTAGGTTAGGTATATTGGGAGATTATTATGATATATTTTTTGTGAGAAATAGTTCTTGATATGTGTTAATAAGTTGGATGGTTTATGTGCGTTTTTACAGTAGAGGAGGAGTGGGATTCGTGTAAATTTTTGAAAAAAGTATTCCATGAACGTTTTAACACAAAATGTGGCTCCAAATGTTAACCAATGTCATGTAAAGGAATAAAAGTGTGTAAATGTTTATGTAAAATGGATTTTTAAAAAGTTTCAATGTCATTTTGTCTCTTAGGATTATGGTTTAGTCCCCTTTTATGCTAATTTTTCACTTAATTGTTGTATTTATTTTTAAATACATTCACTGATGTTTTTAGTCAAAAACTATGTTGAACTAATTATAAATTAGAAATTATTCATATTTAAAATAAGTAATCTATTTTCACAAATTACATTCCTAGTAGTGGAAGAAATTAATTTAAATTTAATCCCACAGATGGTACAACCAAGCTGGGTTTTAAAAAAATGTTTAATGGCTTGAGATGTTTTAATATCCAATTTCAAGTGAAACTGATTTTGTTGACCTAGATTGGATAAATTATTATAAACTTTTTCTAAATAAATTTTAAATCATATAAAAAATATAATTTAACCTTATAAATAAATAAAATGAAAAGGATTTTTTGACTTAAAACTCAATATTTTTAACAATTCACCAAAAAATAAATCTCTAGAAAATTGCTAAAAATTAACCCAAATATAATTTTGATGTTCTGATTTCAATAATGAATTTTATTTTTCCATATAAAATTTATAAATCATTCAAAAATTGGATTTAAAATATGTTCTCCATCAAAAGGTGGTAAAAGTACCATTATAAAAATATAGGCTTTTATGCGTATAATTGGGTTTGTTCTCATCATATGCCTATAAAATCAATTGGGTGAATATCAAAAATATTTTATTAAATATATTAAATAAATATTTATTTAATAATAGTCCAAAAATTATTTATTTTAATTTAATAACGAAAAACACCTTTGGGGGCATAAAAATAAAAATATTTCTTTTATATTCAATTTTTTATATATTTATTTATAATTAATTTGTAACAAATGAATTCATGTTATATTTTTGTAGACAGTATATTTTCATATTTTAGTTAATACTATCCATAAATTATAATTTAATGTCTATATTATATCATATTATTTTAAATAATAATGTTATAATAATATATTATTGTTTGGTAAAACATCATCTTGCCGGAAATGTAACTCATTGAATAAAGTCGTTGTTGCATGAAATACAATCTATGTTCGTGATTCATGTATTGAAAACTATATCCTAGATTTAATTTATTTAAAATAGTAATTATGTTATAAATTAATGAGATATTATATTACCTTACATGCTTGGTGTTTCGTGTCATACAGGATATCGAATACAATGTTATTATTTTAGAATTCTATAGTGTTGCACATATTTTTTACGTGTACTTTTTACTCACTCACATGCACCATGAGAAACATCCCATGATGTCACCCATCCTAATAATTTCTCCAAAACAATATATCTTAACTATGGTGTTCTAATAATGTAGGATATAGAAAATAACGGTGCACCTTGTTGATATGAGAAATATTCTTTAGACATTATACCCTTTATCATTCTGAGGTGTTTCAATAATGAACCTTGGGGTAATTCACCTAAAACAAGTAGGTTAATAATTTTATAAATCATCAAACTTATGCACAATTAGTTGTCATAAGTCTTCAAATTTGAAGGGACGCTCCTAAGGGATCTTTTTTGGCCAATCACATTCTCTTTATAAACAATTGTGATTGATTTAATAAATATTTTAACTACTTTAGTTAGAAAATATAATTGTAAAATTACCATGGATAAACAAGGATTGAGAATGATATTCAATGTTTTATCCAATACTATCATATGTTAAAAAAATTTATCAAAAGGGAATAAATATTCAAATTGATGTTTTAAGGTACAAATTTTTGATATTATCCTAACCATTTTGGTTTTATTATTTGATTGAAATATTATAAATAAAATTAAGCTGAGAAATGTATGAAAATAGAAATTGATATGTCGGTTAACTAAATATTGTATAATACATAATTTGTTTAAAATATTATTTTATTCCAATTGTGATGGAAAACATGAGGTTCCTATTATTACCTATGTTGGTGAGGTTTATATTATAATAAAAATTAATTCATGATATTCTTATCTATTTTATTTAGTAAAGTGATATTTATCAAATAAAATTGTGTATATTAAAAATGTTATTGACGATTATATGAAAACTACAAGTTTTTTTCTTCAGTTTTATTCATTAATGGTTTTGAAATATATGTTAAATGGTATCAATAATCATGAAAATTGACATTATATCAAGGTTATATTTTGTGGATAACTATTAGGGAACACATTATTGGGGGTTGTATACCTAATTTGATTAAAATATGATTCATGTCCATCTAATAAAGGGTTGTTTGATTTAAAATAATTAAATTATATAGTCATTGTTAACCTTGTTATTAGTAATTGATTCATGATATTTTTGGAGAAGATCATCTCATTTTTGGGATTTTGATAAATAATGACTGGTGTGTGACATTATGAACTAGTGGTTAATCTCATTTTCGAGTTAAATATAATGTTAATTTTTGTGGAATATATAATCATATTGTGGTGTAGTTTCATTGAAATAAAAATATGTATTGAGAAATGAATGTTATTAAGATTATATGATTAGTGTATATACATACATTGCTATATGTCTGTATGAATGACAAACTTTATTTGGGGAAGGATAAGTTCTTTTAGAGCCTAGATTTCTATAATTAATGGTTTTACAATATTTTGAGAAATACAATTGTAATTTGGGTTATCTATTTTAAGGATTATGTTAATAAGTATGTGATAACATAGCTCAAAGTAAATTTGGATAAAACAAGATGAGTTATAAGAATTATATGATAACATAATATTTTTATAAAGTGATACATCATGAGGTTATATTTTAATGTATCTATTTATAATAATAAACTTGTACTATTCACCAGTTATGGTAGTTTTTTTTAATCGATGGAACTAAAAGGTCCCATGGTTGTAAGGGAAAATGTGATTATTACCTCAATGAACAACCCATAAAAATAAGAGATGGAGTAAGAAAATATATGATTATGATAAACTACATATCATGAAAAATTATCAACAATGGTAACACAATCGATGTCCCAAACATATAAATGAAGATGAATATAGAGTCTCATGATAGATCAGCTGATGAAGGTGTTGTAGGAAAGAGAATTGAATTTCCAATATGTCAAAAATATGGGACAAATCATGGGATGAATAGTCTTAAAATTCCATGTATGTGAAATAAGTGTGTACATGAATGTTATTTTACTAATAAGTGTTTGTGAAAGATAGAAGCTATGGTAATATGTTACATTAATTGGAAGAGTATATTGAATTGCACAACTCAATGTCCAAATTCTAGGGTTAATCCGGGAGATAGTCATCAAAATCCATTTGGACAAGGAAAATACTATCAAAATATTAAAAATAAATAGGATAATGATTTTTCACTCTAAATATTCTAGATTCATAATATATCTATGTTTTAACTACTGAGGGATAATGAGTTATAAATAAAAACACATAATGTTATAATTATCATATAAATAATTTTTAGTGTTTTGGGAAGGTATTACATATGTATCAAGAATAACATACCTTAGTATAATTCTATATTAAATTTGGAATGGGTTATCACCCTTTATAAAGAACATATAATAATTTTTCATATAGATATATATTATTCAACATCCAAAATACATCCATGATCATCTAGTTATGTATGGTTAATTATGAGTTCCCTATATACATTACTATAATCTATGATTAAAATTATAAGGATGCAAAATATTTATGGGGAGGAGAATGTAATAACCTAAAATTATAATATATGATAACCATTAAATAAGTGAATTTTTTATATCATTCTCCACCCACAACACCCAATATAAACTAAACAATGACATATTTAGTTAAAATATAAATATTTGAGAATAAAAAAAACTATAAATTTAATCAGATATAACGAAGAGTATTAAAAAATTCATTAATTACATGTACATATAATATAAAGGATACATTTAATATGAATAAAATTCAATTTCAATAGATAAAATGACTGATATGATTATTTTTTATTTAGAAATACATTTCTTCTTAAAATAACAATTTAGTTGATTCAAATTTTAATTTCAAAAAACTTATAATTAATGATAAATTTTTTGATATTAAAATTTATTTTATAAATATTTAGTTAGAAAATGAATCAAAAAATTAATAATAATAGTTAAATTTTTAAAATTCTTTTTTTAAAAATTATATTTATATTATTATTTTTACAAAATATATTTTCTTTGTTTTTTAAAATTTTACATTTATTAAACTTAGTATTCTTTTTTAGTTCCCCATATCCAAATTTAATTATATTTATTTTTTGTTCTTTTTTAAAATATCAATATTTAGTCGAAAATTATATTTTTCATAAAACATATAATTTTTATACCTTTACCATTATATAAAAATAACCTAAAAATTTATAAAAGCATTTAAGAAATAAAATATTAATTTTTTGAATAAAATTATTCATTTTAAATGAATTTTTTAAAAATGAAAACTTATGTATAACATTTATATATATAATAATAATGTTACTTTAATATAAAGAGATTTTTCAATCTTTTCACTGAATCAATTATTTTTCAAGGGAGATTTAGTTTTTTCATGCTTTATTATCCTCATATCCTTTATTTTTTTTCATAAATAAATATAATATATAAAAAAATATCCCAAAAAATATTATCCTATATATAAATTTAATTCATAAAAATGTTAATTCTCTAAAGACTATTTTTACATTATTAGGTATGATTAGTTTAAAAATAACCTTTCACACATTTTGAAAATTTATTTGACCAAATTATTATCAAACATGAAATTAGACATATCAATTTATTTAAAAATATCAATCATAATATTTTTCTTTAAAAATAGTTAGAAATGTTAATAATTAATTAATAAGTTAAAATTAAATTAAGGTGAAAGAAGAAAAAGTATAAAACAAAACTCATAAATCAATATTAGTTGTTTAGAAATGAGTGGATGGGTTTTGTTTTCACCAAAAATCATTTCAATCTCCTATTTTTTTCATTTTTTTCTTTTTCACATGAATAGTAACATTACATGATTGGAAAAGTAAGGGTTATGCCAAAAAAATAACCTTAAATTCACATATAAATTTGTAACATATTAACCACTTCAAGACAAAAACAAATGAACCTTAAAATAACCCTCTACAACATTCAAAATCCTCTCGTAACAATTACTTATCATGAGGCATTCATTTCCTAGGAGAATACCAAGGAAAAGTCAAGTCCCCAACTTTAGTAATATTGACTACTTATATTTTCTCCATAATTTTATTATTTAAATATTATTATATCTACAATATTATAATAATATTAGTATAATTTATATACATTAATGACACTATATTAAGGGTTTTACCCTTTCTTTTATTTAAATGCACCATCTATTTACGAAAGAAAAATCATTGTTCATGAGTTGTTCGGACGACCGCCACAATGATGTAATGTGTTTAGTTTTCCTTCACCACCATATCATGATGGATATAATTATAAGATTAAATAATAAATATTTTTTTATTATATCATTGACGTTATATTATTAAAAAAATTATAAACAATAAATAATATGATCAATAAATGATCGTTTTTAATTTAATCATATAAATTAATGATAATAAAATGATAATATTTTAATAAAATTTATTAATATTTCCATATCCATTAATTATTTTTATAAATAATTCCTACTATAAAATATCACACTATAAAATATTTTATCCTTTTATCGTAAATATATTATAAAAAAATACCTTATAATCATTCACTAAACGAGGGTACGATCACGTTTAGTTGGGTTTAACCAACTAATAGAAAAATAAAATGAAATCATATCATCAATTACTATGGAAAAAATATTTATAAATTTTTATATAAATTTTTAAATAATTATTTTATATGTTATGAATATGTTATATCAATAATTAATTTATTAGTTAATAAAACACACGTCGGTCATTAAGAATGACTGAAACATGCTTTTTATCAATTTCATCTTCAAGGGTAAAAAACATAGACACTAAAAAATAATTTTAAAACATCACATATAATAATTATTCATCCCTGATAGTAATATTAATGATCACGTAGTGATTTACATAGAAATAAGAATGAACATGAACATCATTAGTATAAAACTATTACAAATAATCAAAATTATAAACACCAAATGTGGAATATAGATATAATTTAGATAAATAATTTTTTATGAAGAGTATAAATGAAAATTGACATGAGTCAGGTTAATAAATAATTAATTATGATATATATTATTTTGATACTTGAGGTTTAAATTTGTTTGTGGAATTCAGGAATAAAATTTAAGGTTGTTAAATCTAAAATTCCCAACTTTGAAAGACAATTGGTACTATATACTTATTTTCATTTTCTCTGGTTTATATAATTACATTATGTGGTATAATATCCATAATTATATTTTAATCATGTTATTTAAATAACAATTAAAATTAATATACATAACAGTGTTTTTGATTAAAATGTTACTCGAGTTTTAAAGGTTCTATTGGGTGCAATTCTGATTTATTGAAACATATTACATGTCATACACAATGTTGTGTTTGTTTAATGTTATATTTATTTACAATCTCATGAATTTTCATTACATTATTTCCTTACATATCATGGGACTTGAAATCTGTATAAATTTTTTATTCATGTTTCTATTGATTTAGTTATTTCCATGATAGTAATGATATTTGGTTGCTCAATCTCATTTATTATATTGTAATCATTATTTGACCTTATTTCACATAATATTGGTACATTCTTGATTTTAATTTTCGTATGGGGTGTTATATAATATTTTTGGATGAAATACATTCCTAAAACATAAATCTCTTTACAAAAATTCCTCCCTTAATGGGTTATGTTTCCCCGATAGTAATGATTTGATTTTTTTTATTCCTCATTTTATATAGAGACATGTTTAATTCAAAAAGATTTTCCTTGGGGAATGAAATGAAACATATTGATGACTCTTATGGTAAATTAATTGAACATTATATGGTGATCGATAGGGATCATAAATATATATCCCCTTGATTCATCAACATGTACAATTATATAAAATAATATTGGTTGTTTGGTTTTTGCCTTACCAATTCAAAAAATATTCCATGATTATGGTCTCGATGAGAATTAATGTGTCTGTTCATAAGGACCTGACTTCATGTTTTTGATGTACATAAGTATTCATTCCAACATTATGTGATCGGTATTGTTAATATAATTGTTTTTTATTTATTTTCATGGATATAACACACTCTAAATTTATTGTTGATTATAGATTCATGTTGTTTAACTATTCCAGTCATAAAATGTATGCCACATTTATGACATTATTGGTTTAGTTATATAATTCCCTTTTTATGAATTTGTGATTATGAATTATTATATTTTCATTTCCCTATATTATGAATAAAAGTTGTACATGTGATATGTGTATAAGGATAACATAATTGAAGTAATTTACAACATATGTTGAAGATACATTATGGATTTTGTGATTTTTTATATATATTTTGAAAAAGAATATTTGATACAATGAACATGCTATTTGTTAGTTTATGATGTTTCCAAATTATCTAATTTTACAAACCAAAAAATAATCATTAAATATAATTGATTGAATAATATATATTTATTATCTAATTATTTATAGTTATATATAGGAATTTATTATAAAGACCATGACCATAGTATCCTAGAGTAGGATGTTCTTTATTGTATAAGAATAAAATAGAAGTGAATATATCCCAAAGTAATGAATAGTTTATTAGTATTTGTATATTAGATAAATATGTGAATCTCAAATTACATTAAAAACATTAAAATAAATCAAATTTGAAGAATATATTTTTTATTCATGGACTCATTAAAATATTACTTCTTCATATAATGGGAAATGAAACCAAATAAAGGGTGATATGAAATTATCATTACATTTTATGTACTATGGAATCCATAATTATTGATAAGTCATATTAAATATGAAAATGTCAGTGAAAAACACATTTTATTTTATCAACAACATGATCATGAATAATGATATAGCTGGAATAAATGGAGATCAAATTATTCCACATAACTAATCAATATAGATTGAAAATTTTACTTGGATATAATAATTATTCAAATAATCACATGGACATCATTATAAAATCTCATAATTATGGAATGCATAACATTAGACGTCATAAATATAAAATTATTTCTTTATTCCATGAAATCTTACAAAAAAAGAAGAGGGATTATCCAAATACCCAATCCAGTTTGTCTCATGATACCTACCAATGCATTGAGGGGATGTAGAAAACCCCACATATCACTTATTATGTCGAATAAATTATTCAAATGAAATTGGTGATTAAAAAATAAATGAATAATCAACAAAAAAAACTCTATAGTGAACTAGAATACATAATGTTAATATTTACCCCAATCAAAATTTTCATTAAATGTCCAGATAATGAATAAGGATGGTATTAATACAACTTATCCCTAGTGGATTATATGTAAAATAAAGGATTCTTTTTTTTTTAATATATAATCCATAAATAGAACATCATTGTTTTTTGAGGCAAATACATTTTTCAATTTTGAAATTAATTTTAAAAATGATAAGTTTATTTAATATTATAAAACAAATTTTCTTATAAAATAACCTAATAAACTTATAATGGAAGAATTAATGAATTTAGAGGTCATACTGGTGGTAAACTCCATTCATACTGTGTACGTTAAAGAAAATAGTACTTTCACGTTTTGTAATCAATATTCAAAACATACATAATTCAGAAAATGATAGAAATATTCCTTTTAAACCATTTTTGTAAAACTATAAAATGGGTAAAAATTACTTTTATAGAATAAAAAAATTTCCTGAAAACATTTTTAGAAAAAATGGACATGGAATGAAAAATTGTTGACTAAAGAGAAAATAATGTCTATTTTTAATTTATAAATTTACCATTTGAGTATATATAAAATGAAAAATAAATGAAAAGGAATAATTTTAAAAACTAAAAAGAGGAATAAAAAATATTTTTTTTAATGAATGAAATATCATATAATTACCCCATAAAATATATAAACATAAATAATCCAAAAAATGGTGTGAGTGTGAAATAAACCCATCCCACTATAGAAACATTTGAACCATAACACCCATTGAATAAATAACATAAAATTAAACATTGATTATCATAAATTTAAATATATTTATGATATAACATATCGATTTGGTAGTATATACACTTCATAAAATAACATATGTATATACCATAACATATGTCCCAAAGAAAACAATTTGAGGCGAAGATCCCTTATAATGATAATAATGTTGATGAGAGAATTAATAAATGAATGAATATTTATATAAATATTAAGTTAATATTAAAAAATATAAATAAAACCTAAAATAATAAAATTGTATTATGAACATAATATTATATTCTCAATTACAATAATGAAGTTACATAACCCAATGAAAATAAATTGAGTTGTGAAACCCCTTTTCACTTGGTCACTTTTACATCAAATAACATATGAAGAAATAATTTCAGTTTTGACTTAAAATACCTTTATTTATTAATTATTAATTATATTACATTTAAATGTGTAGTATATACACCATATAAAATTAATTGGTGCACAACATTCAAATATTACTTATTGAATTGAAATTGAGATAGAATCCACTAACTTAGTTCAGACTCGTCACATATGTTATTTATAATCTTCGCTAATAAAGTCATATTAATTATCGGATTTCATAAGAACCTTTTTTATTTTTATTTTTTCATTAATTATATTTAATAACATATTATTTCTAATTACTTAATCAATTAACTTCACATCAGATATTTTGACGATATTTGGTTTATATATACAAAATAACAACGATAAAATGATTAGGGTAAAATAATTCATTGATCAATCGTCTATATAAAAATTATTGTGATATAATTATAATTTTTATAAATAAAATATCATTTTTAAACTAACCATGAAATATGTTTTTGAAAAATGATCTATGTTACAATTTTGGAGATATAAATTCATATGTATTCATGTGTAATGGTTCCATTTTTCAATTATCATTATTGAAATATGGTATGAATTATATTATATTTCTAGAATTGTAATTATAATATAACTGAAATTTTTGTCCATGGAATTTAATTCTATAAATTATCTGTGTGATGTGGTTATAATGAATGAATCACATTGCTTGATGGATGTGGTTCTCAATACGTACAAATGAACAACATTATTAGTTTTTAGTTAATGGAATGGTAAGAATATAAATAACATATTATATATTCGTAAAGAAAAATATTTCATTTATATCATATATATATATATATTAAATCAGTCATTTTATCTAGTGGTGAGAGGTGGTTATGTAAAAACAATTGAATCAGATTGTGTAGCAGTAGTCTTCTACACACACAATTGAAAAATTCATTTCCCATTTTATGGAAGAGGAGATAAATATAGGTTATCAATCTACAGAATAAAATCTTAGTATATTCCATAAAATTTTATAATTATATTTTTATTAATAAGATATTCATAAATGTGGGAATATAAGAAGTAAAAAATAGAGAGCTTAATTAACATAGTCACCTTTTCTAAGAAAAAAAACCATTAGATATCTTATTAAAGAAAATAGGGGTAGTATTTTTATAGTATTTAAATCTATAAAGAGTGTATAAGAATGTAAAAAAAATATGTGGAGGAGGTTTCCTTTTATAAATGAGGGGGAGTGACATTTTTTTAAATACACAAAACTATTCAATAATGGGTAGTTAATATAAAACTATGTGCCTTAGTAATTTATAAATAATAAATGATTTGTAATAAATGGATGAGACACACCTTCATTACTATAAAAATAAACATGTTTTGAAAATTTCATTCCTTTAACATCTACAGTTACACACATGTACCATTTTAGTTTTCACCATGGTAACTAGTTGTTTTGACTAAGGTAAATTTTACATTAAGACTAAATATATAATAATTATTATTAAATAATTTTTAAAAATTAATATATATATATATATATATATATATATTAAATTCAGTTTATAAATTATGAATATTTTGGTTTTTACAAATTAAATTTAACATAAGCACATGTAACACAGAAAACCTTGTTTTAACCTTAAATATGGTAATTTATTTTTCCAATTTTAACATTTAATTTAGACCAAATGTTTTTCACATTTTTTCCAAATATTAATTATTTTTATTCCAAACATGGAATCATTTTCATAAAATTAAATTCACATTGTTTTCTGAATTCAATTTTGAATCAAAACCCCAAGCGTTATTAAAATCGATTTTTTCAATATAAATTTTTCTTAAGTATAGAGATTTTTATATCAATTTTAGACATAAAACTTGTTCTAATTATATAAATTTGATTTATAATAATATAATTGAATTAATTATAATTTTAAAATAATTTAAATAAATTAAATTATATAATAAAAAGACCATTTGTAATATAAAAAAGTATTTTCACAAGTGAAAAAAATATTCATATTTTTAGAAAATTATCAAGAAATTACTCCAAAATAATTTTTTAATATTTATTTGAAGAACTAAATCCATTATTTTATATTTTTTTTTAAATTAGAAAAAATTAATTTAAAATATTTGATCAAAATGTGATGAAAGAACTTTTTAGAAGAATAATATTTTTATGCCTAAAATTGGATTTATTCCTTTCTCATGCATAGAAAAAATATAATATGAATGAAAAATAAATATTGAATATACATTATATGAATTTATTAAAACTATTCACCAATTGAGATTAATCTAATCTATTATGATTAAAACCCATTTCATGCATAAAAACGTTATTAAGAAAAACATTTATTTGACTTTCAAATGATATATACTATCATTTTTAATCAATTGATAACCAGAAAGTTTATCTAATAAATGTTTAAAGCACATAATTATAATAATTTTTTTATTCATATTCATACATTGAAATTTAATGGTTGGGTTATAATGTAATTCTATATTACAGTGCATTCAGGCGTGGAGTTGCGTTTGGGACAAGCAATCGATGAGATTAAATTTATTTAATATAAAATGAACTATAAAGTATTAGAGTGTTTCATTTAAAGGTAGTATCATATTAGGTTTTTAAATTATGTTTTTATGATGTTGTATCAAGGGTTTTGGTTCTATGGTGCATAATAACTAATTATTTACCATATTTATTGACATTGATATTTTTGAAGAACAATACTCTATCTTGAGAGAGTATTAGTAAGATGAGTTTAGAATGAACATTTAAGACCAATACCCCTAATGTTAAATGAAATATTAATAAATTTCCTAAATATGTTTTCACCCATATATTTTATTTTATCATGGAATTGATTAATGAAAATTAATTATTGAAAGTCAAAGGTGATGAAATAGAGGATACAGTATGTAATATGTTCTGAAAGTGCATTTCTCTCATATACCATATAGAAGAAAATGAATAATTGATATCACATGGGTATAATCTATTTTCCATAATTAAGAAATAATTATAAAGGAATATTTTTTGTAAAATTCATATCGAAAATAAATTTTTTTTGAGTTTTACCATGAATTTTGATAAATAAACAAAACTGCCATCATGGTTAAATATTTTTTAATTGAGGCTAGAGAAAATAGTTTAAAATATACTGATAACTTTGTGTAATAATCCTAGAAAATTTATGAAGAACATAATAATAACTAAAATAAATTTTGGGGAGAATTTTCATATCATGTGAGGATGATATGAACTCCAATTAAATTATGTGTCTCAAAAATGAGGTGAAATTTAAAAAATTAGAATCATCCCCGGGTCAACCAACAATATGACCTTTGAAAAGGGTATCTCAAACACTAGATGAGATTATTTTTACTAATGTAGTTATATCTACAAATAAAACTATAAAATATAAATCTAGAAACGATTCTTTGGGTAAAAATGTCAATTATTCCACCAACACATCATGGGAGGGTGTAGGAATATCCATGGAAATAACCCCTCTATAATGATTTGAAAAGGGTGCTGTATAAAAAAAGTAATTAAATCTATACAGATGGAATCCAAAGGTAAAAAGGTGATTTATTGGTTATTTCTAGTGTTACTAGAAGGTTTTAGAATAGATACACTATGTTTTGGAATAATGTTTCACCATATAGAGATTGTATAAGGCCTAGGGTAAGGGAGGGAATTTATGTAGAAAGGAGAAGATCTCATGAGAAGTGTCAAGATTATAATGAAATGAATAATAGGATCACCGCAAATTGATTGATTTTATTGGAAAAAATTTATTATTTAAAAATTTGTGGCCATACTTATGATGAGTGTTGGTATGTACCATCAAATAACATGTAATATGATGATGTAAAAAAGTAATCTAAAATAGTTACAGAAATAAGTTATAATGAAATTTGAATATAAAATGAGTCAAAATAATTTAAAGAATTGTATAAAATAAAAGAATAAATATGTTAAGGGAAATCACCATAGGCTTTAATAATGATCTAAAAATGATTTCAATCAAAAATTGAGGTGTTTCTATTGAGGTAAAACGTCTACATTATGGATCAGTGCAAAAAGGACCGAGAGATTAAAATTAATGAAAGTATGATAGAATACAATAAATGGAATAATCATTGGAGATAAATTAGGTGATTTTACATAATAAAGACATTATATATTATGATTAGTAAGTATTGAATAAACATGATGCAAAAAATTATAAATAAACCATGTTAAAACCCTAAGAAAAATTTGTATATCCAGATGTAGTGCCTAACTATTTTCCCATACTATTTGGATGTGGAATGAAAAATTGAGAATGAAAAGTATATGATAATGTTAAATGGAAAATCTATTTCACATAAAGCGATAAAAATTCATGAGAGGTTTTATTACAGTGATGATCTAAAGGAACATGAGAATTTACAATGAAGGTGTGAAAAATATGGACATCTTATGAATGAATGTATGTCCATTATACTAGCTCAAAAGGAGTTGACACGAAAACTACTAATCACACTGGATAATACATTTCCCAAACTATTTAATGTTTAATGTACTATTCTATGTAATTAGAATTATGAAATAAGAATAAAATTCCTATATATATATATAGACTATTTAGATTTTGAATAAAAAAAGTGGATATACATGAAGAACTATTTGAATATCAGAGATGGAAATAATTAATGATCATGGTTTAGAGATAATTCTCAACCATAATAATATTACATACAACCAAAGAAAACCCCAACATTATTTATTTATGTTTCCTTATATCATTTGAAATCCATATAGTATGAATTTGAAATATATATCACTTTAGAGTCATATATTCATATTATGTCTTACTATGAGATCATTTCCAAAAAAAATATAACTGGAAAAAGGAGATTTTATAGAAAAAATTCGAAGCACAATATAGTAGATCCAAAAAAATTATAAAATTCAATAAAATAACTTGAAAAAAGTACATAGGAAATGATAAATATTATATCCACTTAATTGTTAACATACAAAACCAAGAAGTAAAAAATTATTATTTTTAATTACCACACCCCCATTGGGTTTGTTAACAATTCCAATAATAAAATTTCAAAAACCAATATATAACATTAGCGTACATATATGAACTTATTTCCATAAAATTGTGTATTTATGGTTCACTAATCACCAACTATAATCCCACTTGATCCATTATCAATATGATAAATAAGATTTCAATGAACATATTATTATAAACATAAGAAATTGTTACATTCCATTATAAAAAACAATCCTAGTATGAACTATTAATATAATCTCCCCATTCTGAGACAAAAATGTTCTTATCCACCTTTTAAATATATTGATTTACCTCTTATCCACCTTTTCAAATGAAACAAAATACCATTTGAATGTTATTAATATTGATTCATAATTTCACACAGCAAAACCATGAGAGAAAATATTCCTTGATTGATAATAAAATCCTGTTGGGTTTTAGTGATACAATTCTAACTCATTTTTTGGTATCATGATGTTAGGAGGTATTTGGAAGAGGTTGTAATATGTTTATAAGAAATTGGTTTGGCTAAAGAAAATATGATCCCTGTTTTGACTTTTGTTGTTATAACAAAAAATTACTATCTTTTTTAAACAATTCATCAAATTTTTATAGGACGATGAATATTAGAATTAGTTTTCCAAGAAAAGTTTTATTGGATGTACTATTCCAGAATGAGATGTTTAGGCATAGAATTTGTGTTGAATGTTTATTTAAAATTACATAAAAAGTTCACTGGACTTTGTTTTCATTAATGTAAAAAATAAAGTGATGTTCTATTGTTCTAGATGTTTCAAACATTATAAGTTATAAATGAACTCATGGTTAATAATTTTATATAAAAGGTATAAAATTATATTTATTTACACTGCTTATAAAAGTATAATATAAGGAAGTTCATCAAATATATAGAAATATATAGATGTTTGGATTAGAAGAGTTAGTATTATTTTTTATGTATTTATATTAATTATTGATCTTTGAAGGGAATGTTATCATCAATTTCGTTAGAAAATTTCCAAATTGAACTAATTATAAATGGTTGAAGTCCAAATAGAAGAATTAATATTTTATGAAAACATTCATATTATCTATTATTATATCATCATATAGAGTCTATTGGAAAAACCTAAGATCTAATAGAATACTCTATGTCACAAACCTAATGTTTTGGTTAAAATAATCATATGAATATTTTGTGTGAAGATAATTATACAAATTTCATTGTATGAAGTAAATAGATATTGAGTTTTGTTGTAATTAAATTGATGGATTACGTGTCTAAGAAAGACTTCTGAGAAGTTCCAACGATGTTTTAATATGAATAATTTGATGGAGTCTCAATGTAGGGAATAATTTATACAAATTGTTCACTAGAAAATTATGTATTATAATGTTTAAAATTTTATAAACTCTTTATAAATACTTTATAAATAATTGAAGTTTTATTATAAGAATATGATCATACAATTTTCCAAATATGATCAGAAGATAATATGGGATTCTCAATGACTTAGAAGGATGTTTTTAATTGAATTGGATGTTTTAATTTGTGAGATTATTAAATAATACTATATATACCATGAGAATAATCGATGTGAAATATAATGAGTAAAAGTTTAAAATTTTATTTATTTCATTGTGTAGGAATGTTAAATTGGAATCACACATTTTCTCCAACAAAAAAATCTATAAATAGGGTGAATAAAAAAATATGGATATATGTATTTTTCATATGTGTAAATGATGAATTTATTGATAAATAGTATCAGATAGTGATACCAGATGAAATTTTAGAAATCATCGATTGAGAAATAAGATTCCAATTAGTGAATATTATGGTTGAATAAGAGGTTAATATTACATATATGAGTTCAGGTCAAAGGATACAAAATTAATGAACTAAACAATGTTTCATATGAGGTAGCATTTGATGGACTGTGTGAAGAGGTGAACAGAAGAACAGTGGTTGCTCAAGTTGTGTAAGTTTTCAAAAGGTGTTATATAGATTATCAAATTAAGAACCATAAAAATAGTGTAATATATATAATTAAATAAATAATTCCATGTAATAAATTATTTCATTGTACTGGGTAAGAAGGTAATAAAGAATTATTTTTAATTAGTTTAATAGGGATGAAAGTACAGATACTTCATTAATAACATATATAACCTATTATTAAAGGTTTATAAGAGTTGATACTGAACATTTCTACATCATTTATATTTTAGGATATCACATGCAATGTTATTTGATTATAGTATAAAAAAGTGTAAGGATATTCCCTTCTAACTATAACTATATATAATGATTTCTTCCTTGTAATTTTTGTGGAAAAGCATTATTTATAAAAGCATTCACCATAAAAGAACTCTTGCTGAGTATTGATCCTTCTTAATACTTGTATTCCAATTGATTATTCTTGTGTTTTTTTTATTAGAAATGTAAATGATCTTTACTAAGAGGTAAAGGTTGTTTCAAAAGGAAATAAAATATATTAATAGAATATCACTGATTCAACACAACTCCACCTTAGAGATCACACATATCCAATTTGGTCATTTCAAGTTGTATTAGAGTGAATTATAACTTTATTGACTTGTTTATAAAGTTTGAACATCATTGAATATACAATTGATATTCATAATTATAATAACAGTAAGGGTAATTTTGTTTTTTATGGATAGAACTATCATATATGCGAAAATAAAATGATTAATTTTATTATTTTTCATGATTTTCATGTTCTAATTGATTTTATATGTGATTTAATACCTAAATATGAGGGATATCCCCTAACTAATGAAAAT
This sequence comes from Viscum album, assembly GCA_963277665.1. NCBI lineage: Eukaryota > Viridiplantae > Streptophyta > Magnoliopsida > Santalales > Viscaceae > Viscum > Viscum album. Next base: position 1,117,018,107 of record OY728129.1, read on the forward strand.
AAAAAAGAAATTTTTGACCATTGGGAGATCCGGAAATGTTTTTCTTTACCCACTCTATGAATATCAGTTTTATAGAGTTAAGGGATTTTGTATGTTTAAATGAATCTATGAAAAGGTGATGAACATCTAGGAAAGAAATATGAAATTTAAGAAATAAATCTTTTAAATCATGGTATTGAATAATAAAGATCTTAAAATGGCTGATTATAAATTTTCTGTTTAGTTCATTATAATAGTAAATGAAACTGTAAGAACCAAAATATGTCTTGGGGGGAAGATGTAGGATTCGACCATTATTGAAAAGAAAATATGAATTTTTCCAAATAAATTTGATGAAAATTTATCATTGTTAGAATATAGAGATCTTGGAACTCTATCACTGGAAGATCATTATAACACTCTCCTCACTTATGAAATTAGAGGAGAAGGAGTTATGAATAACAAAAAGAAGGTTGACCAATAAATTTGATTCAAATATGTAAAGAAGGTAAAATCAAAAAATATATATCAAAGAAACATTTAGTGAATCATACATTAGAACTGATTTCATTGAAAACGTTGATTAATTTAGGTCTTTGAATTCAAAAAATTTGAAAATAGGAACATGAATATACAAATGGAATATAACACAACAATTATTAGGCTATGATGATATTGATTTTTTTTATAAATTTTCCACATATAAATGAAGAAGAATCAAGTGATTAAGATGATTGAAATTAAATAATATCTTTTATGAATATGGAAAAAAATCCAAGACTATCATAGTTAAAATGATAAGACTTTAAATAAATAAAAAATTACAAACTATTATTATAAGTGTGATGGAGATAATAAAATTGAAGAAGAAGATGATAAATTAAATGATGATGCGGCTAAAAAAATTCTTATTTGAATGATGAAAAATTTACTAGTGACAAAATTTTTCGTTTAAAAGAACTCAAAATTCATATTTTTTATGTTAAAGGTATAGTTTAAGTAATTACATGAAATGATTTTAAGTATTTATAGGGACAAAAATATGTTAAATAACGAAAAAATTTCATAAAATAATTAATAATTATATATTTAATATAAATCAATTTTTCTAAGATAGCGTAATGATTTAAAGAATTTTCATGATGATAAGAAAGGTATCAACATCAAACCTGAAGAAATGTTGAATGTGACGGAGGATGAGATACAATTTTTCCAATAAAAACATCATAAGGTTGGGAAAGGAGTTTCCAATTTCAAAAACATAGTTATAGTTGTTTTATATAGTTTTAATAAGTATAAACCAATACAGTATCAGAAAATATTATCCAAAAAAATTGAAAAATAAAATGACATTACTCTAAATAAAAGGTAAATAAATAATACCATAGTTATATCTGAAACAAGAAGAGTTGAAAAACTATTATTTTCTATGGTTTTGATGTTTGAACCAATAACTATTATAAATGGTGTTTTTTTAAGAGACTAATAATATATTAGGATGAAACCAATTTCATTATAGAAATATCAATCTTTAAGGTCATACAGATAATGAAATGAAGAAGAAAAACATTGTCTAGTGTGAAATTTGATAAATAAAATATGATATATATGGTAGATGCTGGTATTTTGGAGGATTTAGGAATAAAACATATATTTTTTTTAGTCGATAACATTATTGTGAATCCATGAAAAACTAGAGGTAAAGATTGAGGGGGATTCGACCTACTAAAATAATTCATCATGAGAGTGTCATTTTGATGTTTGAAAATAGATTCTATATTTTAGAAACTATTTTTTAACGATGTGATCTACCTAAAAATCATAAAAAATGATTTCTCATATTGATTTTTTCACAAATAATATAAAAATCTATATTATTGGAATGAAATGGGACAGATAAAATACTTATTTTTTAGCCTATCTAAAATATATAAAAGGTGGATGAACATGGATATTAGACACCAAGTTTTATTCTCACATGATTGGAGGCTTTATTTTTTTGAAGAATGTAAAAAGTATTATGAATGTAAAATGAATTTTTGAAATAATGTGTCACTCAGAATCAAAAGCCCTGGATTTTTATCATTGGGGATGAAAATTTAAAATACAAACTAGCCTTGATTGTTAAATGGTTGAAATATTATTTTTTAAATGTTATAAAACAATATAATGATGGTAATTTTGGTAAAAAATGATTTTTCTAAGATTTTTGATGATGGGAAAGTTGTAATGTAAGTAAAATTAATAAAGGGATACTTGTATCAAGTTGGTGATTCACAATTATAATGTAATCAATTCATGATGAAATAAAATCGGTTATAAACAAAATAATGGGGTATATGCATCATATAAATTTAATCATGCTTACGATGAGGGAAGTTATTCATGATATTCCAGACATGATAAAAAGAAGATATTTATTTTCTTCTATTTTCAAAAAAGGTGATTGGAAACTCAATACAAAAGAAAGATGAGTAGCATTTAACTCATCACATGGAGCTCATACATTCTCAAATTTTAAGGCCCATTAGTTAACAATAAACACATATCTATATGTAATTTACTTATTTAATTAATTAATTTACATTAATTTCATAAATTATATGAATTTATATATAATCCAGAAGCTATGAATATTTTTTATTTTTTCAATAGAATCTTTGATATAGATTGTGGATACCCTATAAAGAATATTCATTTTAATAATGACGGCAAATATACTAGTGGGAGGTTTAGTTATTACCTTGAAAATCATATAATTAATTATCAGTATATTATACTATACAATTCATAAAAAAATGATGTTTCTAAAAGAAGTAATTTAATCATTGCATACATTGAATAGAAAAAATTGATCGAATATGATACTTCCTATTCTTTTTAGAGGAATTCTATCAGAGTATTATTTTGTGTTCAGAATTGACATTTCTATATGATAAACAATGATATGAGTCCCTAAAATATATATTTTAATGAATCCCCTTGATTTGATCACATTATATTTTTTTAAAATCCTTGTATTATAATCATTTAGGTTGAAAATCATGGTGTGTTTGATCAGATAGGTCTTGATGGAATCATTCTTCTATATACAACTAGTGGTGGTAAATATATATATTATATAAAGAGGCATTAAATATTTTTTATTTAAATTATTTATATTTTCATTAATATTTAGATAATAATGTTTCAAAAGTAGTTGTATATATAGACGAAATTGAATATGAGGTAGTTGCAATTGAAAAAGATTACGATAATCCTAAAAAATGCTGAATGTACTCGAGATAATTATTTATAATCATCTATACCAAGTTATGAGAAAAAATTATATATATATATATATATCTCATCCTTGGTTGATGAATCAAGTGAGATATTATAACATCATTCTAGATAAACAAAAAATGTTTCAAAATAAAAGAATATCAAATTTAGATTCACATAAGTTCTTATTTTCACATTTTAATCCAAATGATCTTGATGAAGCCATAGAAAATCAAGTGTGGATTAATTTCATGAATTATATAGATCAGAATGAAAATAATGATATTTCAGAACATGTAACGAAACAAAATAAGATGAATTTTATTTTAAAAAAAGGGAGTTATGAAACAAGTTGATTGAGAATGGAAAGGCTATAAGAAACAAGGAACAACTAGTTTTGTAAAGGTTACTTAAAAATAGAAGGTATGGATATTAAAGATAAATTTCATACTATTGATCGATTAGAAACAATTATAATCATTAATACAATCTCTAAAAAATTTATATATAAAATTTTCCCAAAAGAAGTGAAGTCATATTTTCTTAATGGAGAGATTTATGATGAATTTTATATTGAAAAACTATGTAGTTTCATACTTGGGAAAGATGAAAATTTTGTGTTAAATTTAGAGGAGGATTTTTATGTATTCTATCATGATTTGAGAGCTTGGTATTCCAAATTAGACAATTTCATATAGATGTTAAACAATAATAAATATATAGTTGATAGAAAACATTATAAAAAAATAAACGGGTTTCCTTAATTGTTATTATATATATTAATGATGAAATATTTATAGGGAGTGATGATGAAATTTTGGAAATTGTTTCTGAGGATATGAATAATATTTTCTAAAATACCATTATAGGATAAATGAAATAATTTCATGTCTTAAAAATCACACAAAATAAGAAATATATATCCCTATCTCAAGATTTGAATACTAATAAACTTCTAAAAATGTTTTTAATTGAAGAAAAAAATTCAATTTCCTTACCAATATCAATGGGAGAATATTATTAAAATATATATAAGTAAAAGTTGTTGATCCTAAAATATTATAATGTTGTTTTGAATTTTATTATATCTTAATGATTCATATACATATAAAGATTATTCTATTAAACATTGTACTAGAAATCAATCTTTAGAAAAGGAATCTCATATTGTGGATGCAAATAAAATTTCTAGATTTATTAATGGAATAATAAATATTTTTTTGTTGAAATATGATATTTCATGTATTGAAGAATTTAGTTATGCATATGTAGTTTAGTAAGTATGTGTTAATGAAAAAAATCATCATCTGGATGGTTTTTTTCTTAGGATAATGTTGTATTTTTTTATAAAATGAAACCTAATTCGTTAAATCTAAATACAATTGATGTTGAGTATGTTACTTCCACTCAAGATGTAAAAAACAATTGTGTGGCTGGATGCATGGTTGGAAGACTTGATGTTGATATAAAGTCCCCCATCTATTGGGACGCGAAAAAGTAATAAAAGTTCACACTGAATATCAAATACAATTTTATTGTTCAATCAATATGCATATAATGTATCACTTCATCAAAGAGCATGTGATTTAGAATGAACTGAATATGGATTTTTTTCCTACAACTTAGAATGTTTTTGATTTCTTCATTAAATTGTTACTTTAATATATATTTTATAATATATTGTTGATAATGGATGGTCAACCTATCTCACTCAATATATAAGGTATATTATTTTTCCAATATCCATATTATCTTTGGATAGTGTTCTAAAGGGGGAGAAAAATATTTCAACATAAATCTATGCATCGGTATGTGTTTTCCCTTTTGAGGAAAATAGTATATTTAAGGTGATTTCATAAATGGGTTAAGATATGATTTCAATTTATGTAAAATATTTTAATATTTTTTGTTTCTATAAATAAAATAGCTCTTGTAGGATGATGTTTATTTAATGAATGTTTTTATGAGTGTTCCAAGTGAAAGAAGAATAATTTTCTTATTATGTTAAAAGAAAATGTTTCTAAAGACACCTCTTATAAGGAGCCTGGTATTAATGTTCAATGATTCCTATTTCCTATATGGATTTGGATCATAAAGGATGGGAATTATTGGATAAATAATATATTAAATGATTTACATAGTTTTAGTTATTTATATTCGTTTCCTGACAATAAAAAGTAATGTCATGATGATTGGGATGAGGAAGTGTGGATGTGTTTTGAAGAAGATAAAATATTTTAAGGGGATGTTGGGTTGAATGAATAATGTTTTCTCCATCTGTTTTACTTTTTTTTTAATATAAAACACCTAACATTGTCAAAAATATTAACAATGTAGGAATGGATATAGATGTTTGGACAATGTTTTTGAAAATAAAACCATTTGACAAACTATTATGGAATATGATTCCTAGATAGAGTTTATTTTATGATTGTTTATTTAATATTACATAAAATGTAAATTAGATATTTTTTTATGATTTAAAAAATCTATAGATGCATTTGTGTTCAATATGTTTCCAACACCACGAGTTATGAAATAAATATTGATCGATGCATTTTATAATGGGTGAGAAAATAATTTGCATATACACAATTAAAAATATAATTCCATGAGGATGTTCACCAGACATAGAAAAATAGATATATAATTGGATAAAAATGTTTTTTATTCATTGTTTATGAATATATGGTAGTTTCAGAAGATTGAAGGAAAAATATTAAGGTGTTTTTAGAGTTGGTATATTTAAACCAATATCTGCATAGTCAAAGATTACCTATATTCATAATTTTTAATTTTTATAAACTACTTATCACTTCATAATTTTCATCTATATAACTAAGTATATGATAATTTCCTAATAGAAATAATCACACTAAAATGTCGTATTACATCCCTATACGATGAGAACCCATTACTGACATAAGAACATTATTAAATATATATTTTATAGTCATATGAAATAATTTTGGGGAGTCAAATGATATAGGCTATCATGGGAAGATACTCATAGTACTTTGAGGAACCATATCATGGTGTACAACGTTAGTGATTTAAATTGTAATGTATTGAGAATGATACAAGAAAGTGGGAAATCCAAATTTCTTTGTGCCTTTGGATGTTCCAATGTGTGGATGAGTGTATTGATCATTAAATATTAAGATTATTATTTATGGATATTATGAGTCTCGTACATTAGTTTATTGATGAAAACTATGATTACATGTGTTCGTGACACAATATGTTATGTTAGGTGAATCAATGTTAATGTTTCATTAATGAATAATGTGAGAAAGAGTGTGTCCCTACTTATGTTTAAAGGATGTTTTTATCTGAGTCCCATTGGTGGAAATGACATATCCTAATTAAATAATGGTCTTGGGGTGCAGTAAGAAAGATTAATTATGGGAATGTCCATGAAAGATACATCCAATACATAGTTCGATGGCACTAGAATGTATCCTATTTTATAAGAGATGACATGATTCAAGAATTATATTACACAGTTTGAGTCCATATGAGGATTTTTATTTTAATGCACTGGCCCCAATTACCCAGAGCCGGAGCATAATTACATAACATTGGCATGATCACAAGGAATCAAGTGCTGAAGGACCGATCAGTTTACCAGTTTTGGATAATAGATTACATACATGAATGTTACATTACACATTATATCATACAAGACAACATAAATAATCCTTTATGAATTCCATTATTCTCCTATCTTAACTCTACATATCAATCATAATACACTTCTTGGAATCCTGTGAAAAAGAAAACATAGAAAGGGGTGAGCTCAAATGCTCAGTAAGGGTTAGCCATAAAGCAGAAGATAACATAAATATTAAGCATGATGAATAATTGAAACCACATGCCTTTACCAATAATAAACATGAATACTTTTATGGAATCAATAATAGCTAAGTAAATAATGCCATAATAAATCATAACCATGGGTATTCTACTAGTCTAATGGCCACATGAACCATCAATATTATTTTCATAACGAGGGAATGTATAATGTCCGACATTCTAAAACATTTTGTTAAGGCCTCATCCAAGAAGTCTAAAAATGATTAAGGCCTCAGCCAAAACCATATATCAAATTGGGAAAGGGCCTCAGCCAATTACACATCTAGATGTATCATGAGACTTACCGATGAATCGATGATCTATAGTGAGCTCCACCCGTCAATTACAAAGTCCAATACATTCCTCATATGAAAATCATTAAACATATCATAAACATTCATATTAAAACTAGCATATGAAATGTCAATACGTAAACCATAAACCATGAATGGTTTAAAAATAGCCCATCCACAGTCAAACATATCACAAATCTTGAATACAATATGGAAGTTTTGTATCATAATAAATCAACTTCAAATAATCTTAAAATCCATCAATGGATGTTGACATAGATGAAATCAAAACACTTTTTAAAGAGATATCTCTTAATATTTGGAATTAATTTAAGAGTCACATAATTATAAAGAAAACAGTTATTTTGAAAATATTCTTATAATCTTGAAAGGGAAGCATTGATGATGTTATAATGGAGGAAATTGGCTACACCCACCGTATAAGTTAAAAAAACATTCTTTCCTTAAATTTGTAGAAACGGTCAAAAAGTACCTTTTTTGTAAAAATATGGAAATATTCTTTCCAAAACACATAAGGGTATAAATGAATTTAACCCATTGTATAGTAAATATTATAAATGTTTTCAAATATATTTTTTAGAAACATGGTTGTGAATGACAAAGGGGTCCTAGTAGATACTTACGTAAAAACCAACTCGGATAATAAAGAAATTTTGAAATTAACCCTTACCTTATACTTTTACTTTTTCGAGGGTAGGTTAACCTCCTATATAATGGTGAACTAATTGTTATTAAATTATACAAGAACCATATACATTAATATGATATCATAAATGATATTTTAACATTGCTTTGCTGATAATATCTTTGTATTATCATGGTTTCTGGTGTTAAATTACTCATTTTCTATTATATGTTTTATTACATAAGCCATGATTGTTATGGATAGGTTGTATATTATTCTTATCCCTAATTATATCAAGTCCTTATACATTTTTTTTAATTATCAAATTAGAATTAGTCTTTAATGGATACGATGAGGAATGAATGACATCGCGTTCGTGGAGATGGTAGTCCATACATACGCACGAGCGACACTATCATTCATTTGATATTAAAATAGTATATAATTGGATGGTATATCATTTATACAGAATCGTTATAATGTTATATTTATTATTTAATTCAATTAAACATCATTATCATACTCATTCAAATAATAATGTTTTGAATAACAATTACACCACAACGTGGAGACAGTAAGTCGTACGTACCCACGTATGGTGACATGTTATTCAAATGATGGATAGAATAATGAATATGATTGTACCATATTTATAAAAACATCACAGTATATATAATATACTGTATTTATTATTTTATAATGGAAATAACAAAGAAATAAGAAGTGAAATAAGATAGTAACTTGAAAGAGGGTGGTGAAAACATTACCTCTTCTTTAGGTTCTTCCTTTTGATTTGATAAAAAGGACTCCTTAGGTCAGATTTATGACTAATATAATGCCTCTAGTATGAAGTTAGGATAGTTTAGAGGGTATTTGGGTAGATTTTTGCCGAGCCAAATGTCTTTGGAGGTGTTAATTAGAGAGAAGGGGGAGTGCCCATTTATAAGAGGGTGAGGGGCTCCTTGGGAAAAGTTAGAAATATTATTTTATAATAAATTCATATTCGGTTTATAATGGCTCATAAGTGTATTATTTAAAGTTTAAGTTTGGGATCGATAGAAAACAACTCAACCAATTGGTTTTAGGCAGGTTTGTGTCACTATATTAACATTATCATTTTGATTTAACTCTTAGTTAAATAGTTTGACATTTACCATTTCTCTTTGTATTTTTATATTATATACTTAGTAATTTTACTATATACTTCCAAGAGACCCCAAAGTGGTCCATTAATAATACACCTATCATTATAGAAGTCCTTTGGAGAACCATAGATTTTTAAGAATAGAATATCAATTAATAATACAATAATTGTCTTAAAAACTCCTTTAGGTCAATTTTGAACCTATTTAATAATTGATTTTTGTTAAAGACTTAAAAAAATTATTAATTCGAACCAAATTAATTTTAGAAATACTAACATGTCATTTTAAGCAATAAAATTTGTCGATGGCATCAAAACTTTCAAATTATATTTATTATATCATTTATAATTCCAATTATTTGATTCTTTCATTAATAAGGAAAATACTGCATCATTATTGTGTCATATATAAATTTAATTATTTAATGTATAAAAATTATAAATAAATTACCATTATTTAGGAAATATATTTATATTTATAATGAATATTAATAGTTGAAATGATAACATATATAACTCTATGTAAAAATTGTTTTTCTAAAATAAATATTCTTATGTCATTTTTTATTTACTTTAACTTAATTAATATAAAGTGTCATTATCACTTACAAGTGGCTCCATGGTGTCCCAAAACCGACCCAAAGATGACCATGGTCGGACATGTATCAACCAATAGGCTTATGACACGTTTTACGGTAATTTGATATTATTATAATATTATTTTTTTACCCTTATTTACCTGATTTACCCTTTATCCATGATAAATAAAATATTTAACGAAGTAATTATTCAAAATGTCTAAAATTAAATGTTAACTATTTACACAATTTTCAACTCATGATTCTAAATATGGAATCCATTTTTCTAAATTCAAAACACAGAAGTGGAAAAAATAATTTTAAATTAATTCCCATTGTCAAAACAAAAAGCGTGTTTTTATGAAATATTAACTATCAAAAGATTGACACTTTCTTATGTCCAGTATAAATGTGAAATCATGTGAAATGATCAACATTAGATTAAATGGTAAAAATATAATTGAAATTATACTTTATTTCCACTCAAATTCATAATTTATTACTATTAATTATTTCAATTAAAAAAGATTTTTTTAATTATAATTTTGCAATTTTCACTATTCATAAAAATATGAAAGTTATTAGAAAAGTACCAAAAATTCACCCTAAGATAATTTCGATATTTTGAATCCAAAAATGAGTTCCATTTTGAATGATAAAACTTATAAAATTTCCAAAAGTTGGTATTACTATACATAACGGCTAGTTGGATTGGTTGTGGTGTGTCTTGGAACTCAAAGTTGCATACAACACACGCTACTATATTATTCAAAGAGAAGCATACCATGGAATATTGGGGTGTTACATTCTACCATCCTTCAATAAATTGTGTCCTCGCAATTTATGTTTGGTAATGGAACCTTGGGGTTGACATTTCAAAATATCTCAGTTGAAATCCCACATCGAAATAAGGATTAATGAGGCATCTATTTAAAATAAACAGTGGTAAGTATGAAGGTTACAAAAAATAACACATACTAGGGTTCCATGTAAGAAAACATAGATATGGTGGAAAAATATAACCATCAATATCTGATGGAGAGTGGTAAATGACATGTCTATGAAAAAGCTAACAATCACAAAGCCATAAATTAATGATGATCTAAGGTACCATCTAGGACAATGTTATTGTTCTAAGTTACTTTTCATATCATTGAAGAATTTATTTATGAGATTGAATAAGTTCATAATGAGATATACATACTTTATAATTAGAGTTTTATCCATTAATAAATTTCTACCACAAACTCATCTTTCACTCCAAAACATAATACAACTCAAAAATACTCTATTTATCCTAATCGTATAGGGTTCCAAATATAAACATATACCATTTAAATGATGAAAACTATTTTGTAACGACAAGGGACTTCATGTATGCTTGTGGTAGGTAATAAAGGAATTTCACACTATGATAGTGGGTTCGATTCCTACAGCTTTGTCCAACATGACCGGTTATCACCCCACACACAGTTTGTCCTTTTCCCATGACTATAGTATTATAGTATTACAAAAGTAATCATAAAAACTGTTTTAACCTTAAAAAATATTATCCAAAGTTCAACATAATCCATTAAAAACATTTTACTTATCCAAAATACCTCTTTCCAGACTCTCTGTAAAAGGTATCTAAATTTCAAAATCAATTGTAACATCAGATTCCCCAAACAAAGAAAACTTTATCTTATTGTCACATACTGAAAATATGATAACCTTAGTTATATTAAAACCATAATAAAAACAAAAAGTACTCTAGTATAATCCTTATATATATCATATTATTCTTATAACCAAAATATAGTTCTTCAATCCAAAAACAAAAATACAATAATTATTCAACTTCAATTGTAGTAACGACATAAGAATGGACTAGCTCCCTTGGCCTTTTATGAGGTAGGATTCCTTGGAATTTAGGAAATTCATTTTCATAATGCCCCATTTCTCTATAATTATAGCATTCAACGTTGACAACAACTTTCTTTTCCCTTACAATAATGAGCATGATGGCCTTTTTTACCACACTTGTAACAGACTCCCATTCCTTTTAAGAAAGTACCACAGTGTTTCTACCGACAATTATCATATAATGGAAAATCCTTATTTCCCTTTTTCCCATTACCTGTCTCTTTCTCCACTATTCTCTTCTTCTCTTTCTTTACTTTATTGTTATAAGATTTAGAGAATTCCTTTTCTATGTTGATAGCACATGAGATAACATCTTCGTATGATGAGAATGATTGCGATAATAAATCTTAATGGAGAAATGGTTTTAACCAATCAATGAAACGATCAATCTTACTTATTGTGTTATGTATATAATATGCAGCATGCCTTGCTAACCTTGTAAAGGTAGCCTCATACTTTGCAACATTGTCATCCAAATTTTTGCACACACTGAGAAAATTTCATTCCATATCTGCTCGATGGTCATGAGGAAAGTATTTTTCAATAAAAATATCATTAAACTCCCTCCATTCCATACATGATACTTCTTCATCCTCTTTTATGTTTTGAGTCAATGACCACCATTTATCAGCATCTCCAGTGAGGCGATAAACTTCCATTTGAACATTTTCCCCTTCACTACTCCACAAAGCCTGAAATATTTTCTGTTGGGAACTTATCAATTGATCAGCTACCAATGGATTAGTATACCCATTGAATTATGGTGGTTGTTTTCTTATTATGCGATCTAACATTTATTCTCCACTCTGTGGATCAGGGTACTCTATACGGGTAAGGTTATTATTCATAACCTGAGAGAGTTGTCCCAGTATGGTGATAAGCTGATCTGCACCAGTTGTATCACTAGCTCCACTATAATTTTCTTGAGTGGGAGGGAAATCCCTACATGGATTACGTTTATTGATATGATTTTCATTTTCTCCACAAGGTGACATTTCTAAAAAATGGAATAAACTAGATCATTTTATGAATCAAAATACATAATTCCAAACTTGTAAAATACCACACGTAAATTGAACAGTTTTTGGATATAATCCATAATCATAAATATTTTTTCTTTGAGGAATTATATACTCATAAAACCTTCATAATGGTTTGTAAAGAAAATGAGAATTATCCTAATCATATCCTCGGGGAGTGTCGTAACCAAGAGTTCAGCAAGGACCATTGTTGTGCACCAGTTCTCGTTCGAGTCTAGCTCAAAGCAGAGTTTTCAGGTTTTACCACTAGGCACATCTATGCTAGAGCCACCTCTACCTTCTCGTATCCATACAAGGATGTATTATTTGGAAAACTCACCAAATCTATACAATACCAAAATTCTAGGACGTTCTTCTATAGTAATCCTCAATGTCTATCATAGGTCTATGTGCTTTAATCAGAGTTTATCTAAATCTAGTATCATGGTTTGTACTAAACTTCCTCTGACACTGACTATAATGCACCGACCCTAGTTACCCAGAGCTGGTGCATTATTACAAAACATTTCCATGATTATAAGGAATCATGTCCCGAAATACCGATCAGTTTTGCAGTCTTGGAAAATAGATTACATACTTGAATGTTAAATTACACAATATAATATACAACACATCATAACTAATCCTTTATGAATTCCATTATTCCCTTAGCTTAACCCTGTATATCATTCATAATATACTTCTTGGAATCCTCGTAAAAATAAAACATGGAATGGGGTGACCTCAAACACTCAGTAAGGGTATGCAATATAGTGGAAGATAACATAAATATTAAGCATGGTGAATAATTGAAACCACACGCCTTTACCAATAATAAACATGAATACTTATATGGAAAGAATATGAGCTGATTAAATAATTCCATAATAAAACATAATCATGGGTATTCTACTAGTCGAATGACCACATGAACCATCAATATTATTTTCATAATGAGGTAATGTATAATGCTAGACATTATGAAACATTTTGTCAAGGCCTCAACCAAGACATCCAAAAATGATTAAGGCCTCGGCCAAAACCATATATCAAATTGGGAAAGGGCCTCATCCAATTCCATGTCTAGTTACATCATGAGACCTACTGATGCATGGAGGAGCTATAACAGGCTCCACCCGTCACATACTAAGTCTAATACATTCCTCATATGAAAAGGTTTAAACATATCATAAACATTTGCATTAAAACTAGAATACGAAATTTCAATACATTAACCATAAACCATGAATGATATAAAAATAGCACAACCACAGTCAAAAATATCACAAAACCTTCAATACAATATGGATGTTTTGTATCATAATAAATCAACATCAAATAAACTTAATATCCATAAAGTATGTTTTCTATATATGAAATCAAAACCCTTTTTAAAAGAAATATCTCTTTTTATGTTGAAATAATTTATGAGTCACATAATTATAAAGAAAAATTTTATTTTAAAAATATTCTTATAATCTTGTAATGGAAACTTTGATGATGTTATAATGGCAGAAAATGGCCCCACCTGCCATATAAGTTAAAAAAACCATTCTTACCCTAAATTTGTCAAAAAGATAAAAAAAGTACCTCGTTTGGAAAATGACGGAAATATTCCTTTCAAAAAACATAAGGGTATAAATGACTTTAACCAATTATGTAGTAAATGGTAAAAAGGTTTTGAAATATATTTTTAAAAAATGTGGATGTGGTTGATAATGGGGGTCCCAATAGATACTAACGTAAAAATAACCTCCGATAATAAAGAGACTGTGAAATTAACCCTTACCTTTTACTTTTCCTTGGTCGGGGGTAGGTTGACCTCCTTTATAATGGTAAAATAATTGTTATTAAATTATACAGGAACCATATACATTAATATAATATCATATATTATCTTTTAACATTGATTTTTTAACAATGTCTTTTTATTATCGTCGTTTCGGGCGTTAACTTACTCATTTTCTTTTATATATTTTCATACATAAGTCGTGTTTGTTATCGATATGTTGTATATTATTGATATCCAGAATGATATCAAGTCCTTAATCATTATTTTTAATCATCAAATGCGAATTATTCACGAATGGATACGATGGGGAATGAATCTCATCACGTTTGTGGAGACGGTTTTCCGTACGTACGCACGAGCGACAATATCATCCATTTTATATTAAAATCATATATAATTGGATGGTATATCATATATAAAGAATCATTATAATGTTATATTTTTTATTTACTTCAATTACACATCATTATCATACCCATCCAAATAATAATATTTTGAATAACAACTACACCATGACTTGGAGATTGTAATACGTACGTACACACATATGGTGACATGTTATTCCAAGAATAGATAGAATAATGAATATGGTTGTACCATATTTATAAAAACATCACAGTATATAGAAGATACTAGAGTTATTATTTTAGAATGTAAATAACAAATGAATGAAGAAGTCGAAGAAGAAAGGAATGAGAATGTGGGTGGTGAAAACATTACCTCTTCTTCGGGTTCTTACTTTTGATTTGATCAAAAGGGATCCATAGGTTGGATTTCTGACTAATGGAATGTAGGACCTCGGGACACCCTGAGGGAGGAGGGGTGAATCAGGGTGTGAAATTTTCTTTTTAAAAACAAGGATCTTGTTCCCACGTTGGTAGGAATTAGTTAAACCTATATGATTGAAATGATCACCAATGAAACATTCACATGCAAAGAGATGACATATCAATTTTTTCTTGGTTCACCGCTAAAGGATACGTCTAATGAGCATACGCCAACAAGTTATCAGTCGTACTGAATTCCACTAATCTTCACTAGTTGTGGATTACAATGGTTCGGGGATAGTAAATCTGTCCTATGGTCACTTCCTTTACAATGGTTTAGGGATAGATCGTTGCTTCCCTTGGGTCACTCCCGTTGACTACCCCTGGCTCATTGCCCTTGGTGAAGTCACACTCAGTTTATAGACGTGAAGGTCTCTTCATCATCACAAAATAATGCATCCTCTGTTGTATGTAGATGCTCTGTTGGTATCCAATGTTCACTCATAGACTAATCCCACTTTGACCTGAAGGTATCAGGCAATCATCTAGCTTTCGTGTAGCTCCAAAAAGGGACCGGTGTAAAACAACCTCACCTGGCGCGCTTCTCCAAGACCGAAGCGCAAGTTTCAAGAATGGAGTACAAGCCACTTTCACGGTATAAATTCAGTGCGCTGGTGACACCAACCCACTTGCACGACACTGCCTCCTTCAACTCCAAACTTGCGAGACTCTGTACCTTTAACTCCCAAACCGCCTTGGTCGCACAGCTAACAACTGGCGCCTAGCCTCTACATGCACGACCCAACTACCACTTTCACGACTCAACCACTTGTGAGATGAGATCTCGAAAAAACTCTATGTTTTGAACATCGTTACGATTGAGGAGGGGTGGTCCTCTATTTATAGGCAAACTGGACCCCCTGTGCAATGGCACACAAGTATCCTCACGGCACGCAAGTCCCAGTGTGTAGCTCCAACCGCCCTAGCCTATGTCACGCTACTCACTTGTGTGACCAAACCAATACTTGTGTGACCCTATTTCCTTTTCCATATTTGGATGTTCTAATCATGAAGAACATTAGGCACACAAGATTCCAATCGACCTAGGCACCGGCCCGCAAGTCCTTTCACGGCAAGCAGGTCACTTGTGTGACCACACCAAAACTTGAATATCCTTTATCCCTTTTCCTTTTTTCCATGTTCTATTCTTGAAAAAAACTAGGTGCGCATGTTCTATCTCCTTCATGTACACGGTGCACAATTCTATTTTCCAGAAACACTTTTCTTCATTTGTCAATTTTCAGGCCGAAAAATTTGGCAAACACTAGAAAATGGTGCCACCATCAATACTATAATCTGTTCGACCTGTATGAGAACTTTACTAGCACAAATTCTGAACATCGGCGGAGGATTGAAAAAAAAAACCATACTTGATTTCATGCATAGAAGACCATGGTTCAAACAATATCCTCCTTGGGGTTTGTTGCCAATCAGAAAATAATTTCAATAGATCCCCATCTACATGTAAACCAAAAACGCCAGAATCATCCTAGCCAACACTCTAAGTCTACGTGAGCGATGGTCGGTGTTGAAAACAAGAGAGGAATCTTGAATTGGGTTCTAGTGTTTTGGAATTATCAATGACGCCCAAGAAGCATTAAATGACCTATATATTCCTTATCCTCTTTTACATCCTATCACTAACACTGAATACACATCGTGTCACAGAATCATTACATTCCTGAACATTCCTGAATTTATTCATTTCTCTCCCAATGAAAATAAACCCAAAGACCGGTAATTTTTTCATTTTTCAGCTCAAACCATACTCCCCCTTGATAGTATCTCCCCCACAAACCTGCATCACATCCATAAACAGATTAAAACAGTTATCTTAAATGGGGAGTGGGGTATTGTGGAACCTCCTTATGCACTAGGATTTGGATGAACACTGAGGTTCAACTGAGGCTTCTCAAACACATCTGCTGATAGTGGCTTGGTCAGGATATCAACCACTTGGTCATCAGATCCCACATGATCCATTATAATCACCCCTTGCTCAACTTTCTCTTCGATAAAGTGATGCCTGATTTCAATATGTTTTGTACGAGAATACTAAACAGGATTCTTCATGAGATCAATTGTGCTCTTGTTATCACAGTAAATTACCATTGGTTGCTTCACCTCATCACCAATAACTGTTAGATGTTGCTTCATCCATATGAGTTGAGTACATTCCATTGTGGCGGATATATACTCAGCTTCAGTAGTACAAAGAGATGTACATTCTTCTTTCTTTCTCAACCAAACAACACATTTTTTCCAAATATAGAAGGGTCCACCACTGGTGGGATTTCCGTCTACTACATCACGAGCCCAGTCAGCATCATAAAACAATGAAAATTAACTATCCCTGCCTGCAACAAAATATAAACCAATTTTATGTGTACCTTGAATGTACCTCATGATTCTTTTTTCATTCACCATATGTTCCTCCTTTGGATTACTCTGAAAGTGGGCTGCAAGACATGTGGAAAAGACAATATCTGGCCGTGTTGCTGTCAGGTACAGTAGGCTCCCCATGATCCTCTTGTACATAGTGGGATCTACAGAGGTCCCATCTTCATGTTTTCAAAGTTTAGTTCCAACTACAATCAGATTTGACATTGTTTTGGAGTCTAGCATATTAATCTTCTTCAACAGATCTCTTGATTATTTTTCTTGAGAAATGAATGTGTAATCCTTATTTTGAATCACCTGCAGTCCCATGAAATATGTGTGCTCTCCAATCATATACATTTCAAATTCTGATTTCATGTGTTTGGAAAATTCATCAACAGATTTCTACCTGCTGCCACCAAATATGATATCATCAAGTAGACAAGAACCATGAATTGATCTTTTGGAAAATTATTCACATATAGAGTGTGATCTACTCCTCTTTTGAATTCCATCTTCTTGAGATAAGATTCCGGCTGAGGGTGCCATGCCTATGCTGCCTACGTCAAACCATATAGAGATTTCTTCAGTTTGCAGACTTTTTTTCATCAGTACCAAGAACAAAATCCATTGGTTTTTCAATTTAGAATTATTCTTCGAGTAAACCGTTCAAGAATGCAGTCTTGACATCCATTTGATACAATTTATATCTTTTTTGGAGTTCCATAGAAAGGAAAAGATTGATTGACTCCAGTATAGCCACTGGAGAAAAGCTTTCATCAACATCAACACCTTCAATATGGTAATATCCATTACATAATAGTCGAGCCTTGTTTCTATTAACATGTCCATGATCATCAAACTTGTTCTTGAAGATCCATTTTGTACCAATCACATTGTGACCTACGAGACTCTGGACAAGTCCCTTGTCTCGTTCTTGTCAATCTGATCTAACTTTTCATTCATTGATTTCACCCAAGATTCATCCTCTGCAGCTTCTTCAAATGAGGATGGCTTCACAACTGACAGAAATGTAGACTGCACGTTATTTCTCATCCTCCCTCTTTGTGTGGTTTCACTCATACCCCTAATTATGTTAGATGGATCTATCTCAGTTCTACGATTTCTCATATGTGGTTCAGTTGCATTCTCTCCAGCCACAGTTTATTCTTCAGATTCTTCATCTGATTCAACATCATTATGTGACTACTGAGTTTTTTGTACAGCTTCCTCAATTTCTTTTGTTGTATTTTCTCCATCTTCTTAACTTTCTATCACATCAGCAAATGATGTCCTTGAAGAATTTGTGGTTTTCTCTTCAATTATCTTAACATCAATTCTTACTACAATCTTTCTTAATCCCTTGTTGAAACACTTGTATGCTTTTAAATTCAATAGATACCCAAGAAAAATTCATTCACCAGCATTGTCACCTAACATCCCTTGATTTCATTCCTTGTTCCGGATGAAACATTTGCTTCCGAAAACACGAAAGTATTTCAATGAAGGCTTCCTTCCATGCCACATTGTATATGGTGTCTTTCATTCTCCCATGTATTGCCTTGTTTGATTCTGAATGTGCCCTGCTGCTTCAACCACTTCATTCTAGTAATGGCGAGAGATACCACACTCAATCAGCATAGTCCTAGCCATGTTGTTAACATGTTGATTTCTATGCTCAACAACTCCATTTTGATGTTGAGTTCTAACAACAGCTACCTCATGTTGTATCCCATGATTCTCTAGGTAGTTTTCAAATTAAATGGACGTGTATTCCCCTCCATTGTTTTATTGAAACACATTGATTGATCGTCCAATATCATTCTCGGAGATTCGATGATACGGCTTCATGAAGTCAAGCACTTTTTGTTTCCTATGTATAACCATTACACATGCCATTCTACTATAATCATCTATGAAAAGTATGAAGTACCTTTCTCCATGTGTTCCAGCAAAATTCATTGGGCCACAAATGTCTGTATGAATGAGATTAAGAATATGTGATGACCTTTTCTTCATTGGCTGATATGAACTACATACCAACTTCCCACGAATGCAAGAATCACAATATTTTTCCCATTCACATTTCAGAATGGGGATATCCATGAATATCTGCAGCTTAGATATCTTTTCCATGTCTTGTTGGTTAATGTGCCCCAGCCTTCAATGCCACAAATTGTTTTCTTCTTCAACAAACATGTAGCAGGAGTTCACTTTACTATCAACCTGATATAAGTTTTCATCTCTTCTACAACCTTTAAAAAGGGAATTCTCTATTTTCCCCTTTACAGTGAATCCTTTTTGATTGAATGTTACGATGTGCCCTGAGTCACAGAGTCGACTTCCACTAAGGAGATTGTGACGTATACCGTCCACATAATGAACTTTTGTCTTCTTAGCTCTCCATTGGCGAGGGCAGTATTCCCACTTCCTTTAATCTCAAAGCACCATCATTACCAAACCACATTGTTCGATCAACCTTATTTTTAATGTTCTTTAAAAGATCATAATTTACCATAACATGGTAAGATCATCCACTATAAAGAATCTAGGTGTTGCTGCTCTTTGTAGCTATAAGGGCTACTTCTGCAAGATTGTATTTTTCAATCTTCTTCTTTTCTTTCCATGAGATATTGGATTGAGTATAACATACTGATGTCCTTCTAATACTTTCCTCCATACAATCTGATTCTTCATACCCATAATATTCTTCCAGAGAAGAGAAACTGTTTGTGAGAACAACACCATCCGGAGGGTGAAAACTGTCCTGTCTCTAAGAGTTGTATGAATTTCTCCTGTCGAACCTCGGACTGAAAAACATAGTTGTATGGACAATGTTAGAGAAATGGAAATACTAACCATAGAATCCATTTATTCTATTAGATAGAGGATATGAAATAGGTCTCCTTTGTTGACTTCCCAAATCATCCCCATTCATGTAGCTCCTTGCTTTTTCACAATATGACATGGTATGCCCCAGATAGCCACAGAACTGACACTTCATAAGAGGAAATGTATTCTCACTTGAGATTCCCCTCATACTTTCTTCCATGGGAGAATAGTTGGATTGCCTGTCATTTCTAAATTTCTAGGTATAATTTTCAGTTCTCCTTTTAGTTTGGATTGAGGGTTTCATTTTCAGAACTTCATGCAATGTTTCAACATGTCCAACTTTCACCTTGTCTTTCTTTTGTTTCTCATTAAATCCAGTAGTTGATGTATCAGCTTCACAGCCAATTCCACTCACTCCCATGCAAGTGGGTCTTTGATCACTCAATAGTTTTTTAACCCCATCTGAACCACTATTGTCTTTTGCCAATAATTTTGCATATGAGAGTCTTCCAAACGGTATTTTCTTCCTTGATTATTTTGGAATTGGTTAAGTCTCAAGTTTAATCCTAAGAGTAACAAATTCCTCCCCAGGACCCTCAATAGTATTGGATTTTTCATCTAGTCTGGAGGTGAGGTCATTGATGACCTTTTATTGTTATTAAATTATATGCTTCAATTCTAAAATTTTGTTTGTGATTTCAAGGATTGGAGATTTAACTTTCACTGGTTCCTCTAGTCATTCAATTTCCGCTTCAAGCTCATCCACATATTCTGATGATTCTTTCACCATATCCTTCCACTTATTACATCTCTTGCATTTGTTCTCGAGCTTTAAAAAGGTTTCCTTAATTTTCATCATGGGATCACAATTATGAGTCACATGATTGTCTCTGTCTTTATCGATAGTGGGTTCTATCTTTTCAATGGTAGCCATAATGGAAGCATGGTTTCCAGTTCCAAATTCAGGTTCTTCTTCTTCACACAATTCAATATCATCCTCTTCCTCTTTATAGAAAAGACTCTTCTTCTGTACCTTTTTTCCAGATTTTAAGTCTCCATTTTTGGAAAACATTTTATGAGGATTCTCAGTGTCTTCTACTTCACTTTCTACATCATTGAACATTCTTTGGAACTGAGAGGCAATGTTCCCAACTCTTCCATAGTTAAATCATGCTAGAGGAAACATACCTTTAAATTTACCTTTTTAGTTATTCAGCTTCGAGGAAATGAGAGAAGGAATATCTTTTTCCTCGTCATCTTCATCACCACTATCTTCTTAAATTTTCATTTTGTCTATGTCTTTGAATTCCATTTCCTTGCTAACATAAGTTGTACCATATTCATGTTTGACTCTCATCTCATATGCCACCAGACTACTTAGCAGATCATCCAGAGATAGTTTTGAGACATATCTTTCTTCAAGGGATGATACTATTGAATTGTACATAGGAGGAAGTCTTCACAATATTTTCTTTAGGATATCAATGTCTTTGATTTCCTCTCTAAGCCCTTGAATTTCTCCCACTACTACAGTGATTCTATTGAAGAATGAATCTGCATTCTCAGGAGGATGCATCTTTAGATCATCAAACCGTTATGCAGGACTAGAGGTTTTTCCACATTCACTTTATTGTCTCCTTCATAGTTATATTCCATTTTATCCCACAAATACTTTTCTGAGGTGAAACTCGTCATCATTAGATAAATTTGATCTGAAAGAGATGTAGTGATAGCATTCTGAGCTTTAGAATCTATATCAAGAACTTTCCTCTCTATATCAGTCATAGCCAGACATGTTGGATCAGTAACATGTATTCCTTTCACAATAGAAATATAAAAACCCATACATTACATACATTATTATTTCTTCAAAATTGAAGCAAACTTATTACAAAATATAACTAAACCATGAAAGGACCGTATAGGTATAGTGTCTTTAGAAATTGGGAAACATAAACAACTGGTTCACAAAGAATCTACATTGTCACCCATTTATTTCATCATATCTAGAGTCCCTTTTGGAATATCCTACTTAATAACCTTCTTCCTGACCTAGGGAAAGAAAACTTACAAAAGGGTGAGCTCAAATGCTCAGTATGAGTAAAAAAAAGAAATATCAATCACATCATATTCATAAGAACATAACATTTTGGAAATCTTAACCTGCAAAAGAAATCATAATCTCATAACAAGGGATAAATCATAGTAGTGAAATGTAATCCCAATAATCATAACATAAAACATGAAACATTGTTTCATAAATTCATAATCATATAGAATCATTTCTTAGTAGTCAATACTCATTTCCAAGACTATCTAAGCAGACAAAGTCCATTTCTGAAGTGAGTTCACTCCTCGTTTCAGTCCTGTTTCACTGAACCGGATTAACCTTCCGTTCCAGCCATGTCTATCTCATGAGATATAAATCATTACCCAATGCATTGGTGGGAGATATATGTCGTACATATATCATAATTAAACCATTCTTATGTGTTCCATAAAATCATAAATCATACATCATAGCATAACCCATGTAATAAAAATGGGATTCGTAAACATCATGCCATCAGAACATAATCCATATAAGATAAAAGAACATCATAAAAATAATTCCATCATAAAATAATCAATTAAATGTAAAAATAGAGATAGAAATAGAACCATATATTATCTATGATGGAAAATAATTTTGATAAAACACTTGAACTCCATTCTTGAGGAAAATATCCTTTTTACTTCAAAAACATTTTTCCTTTCTTAACATGTCATACAAGTTTAAACTAAAAGTAGTTTATTAAAAATAAACATGAAAAATTGTAAAGGAATCATCATGGAAATAATGTTCTAAAAATCCATTCAGGCCGTATAAGTTAAAAAAACATTATTCTCATAATTTGGCTGGAAAAGTCAAAAAGTACCTTGTATGAAAAACGACAAAAGATTCCTTTCATATCTTTTACTAAAAACTCCCAGAAGGGTAAAATTGGATTTAAAAAATTGTAGGAGGATATAAATAATATTAAATATTGATGAAAATGGATGTGGGTGATAAATATTCCCCAATAAATTCTGAAGTAAAAACAATCTCGGATAAAAATTGAGATTGCGAGATTTTCCCTTACCTTAGGTCTGATTTTCTTCGTAAGTGTCTGATCCTGTATAACGATTTAAATAATTTCATTTAATTATTCCAGAATCATACTTATTGTTATGATATCATATATGGTCATATTATTAGCTTCTTATTAGTAATATTTCATTGCTACTTGTTATTCGGGTGTTTATTAATTTTTGTTCTTATGCATGTTTTGTCGAATAAATTCTTATTCTTATTTTTAGGCTATAGATACCTCATTTACATAATGGTTTTAGTGTAATATATATCATATGTATTCATTAAATTCATTTATATAATCATTATTCAATTAATATCATGTATAACGAGTCGCATCACATCGTGGAGACGGTATTCTGTACGTACGCACGAGCGATGATATCGTTCCCATGGTCGTGGAATTGTATTTTAGTGTATGTATAATATTTCAGAATCAATATCACTTTACAATAATCATATATAGTTATTATTTACACCATTATACCCATCAAAGTAAGGTGGTGGTGGAAAATAGATTACACCACGACGTGGAGACGGTATTCCGTACGTACGCACGCGCAGTGATTTTATTTTCCGTTGGATGGATAGATGGTGAAATAGGGTTGTTTCATACATATAATAATATATCAGTATATTAGTGATACTTATGTTATTACTTAATAATTAAAAAACTAAAGAATAAGAAGTAGAAGAAGAAATAATGTTGAATGAATCGGTAACAGACATTACCTCTTCTTTGAAGCGCCTCTTCTTAACCTCCTCATTGGGCACTAGAGATGGTATTTGAAGAATACCAGCACCTCTAGGATGTTTCTAGGGAAGTTTATAATAGAAATAGGCAGGTGAAGGCCGAGTTTTAATGCTCAAAGTGGTGTGAGGAGGAGAGGGGGGAGGTGCCCTTTTATAAGGGAGGAGAGGGGCACCTTAAAAAAACATAAACTATTATTTTATTATAAAGTCATATTCGGTTTTTAATAGCACCAAATTGATTTATTTCGAATCTAAGATGAGTATGGGTCGAAATAATCTCATAAAATATAATTTAGACAATTTTATGTTTCTATTTTAACATTATCATTTAGATTTAACTTTATGTTAGATAAAATAACTTTTACTGTGTCTTCTTGTTTTCTTAGACTATAAGGATAATAAACATATTATAACATGCCAAACGAACCCCAAGTTGTTTATTATTAATATATATAACCTTATCTAAGCCATTTTGATGAACCTTAGATTTTTAGGATGAAAATAAAAATTAATAATATAATATTTGTTTTAAAAAACTATTTTATGTCAATTATGACACTATTTGGTAATTGATTTTTGTGAAAATCATAACAAAATGATTAGTTCTAAAAACGTTAATTCAATCAATACTAACATGTCATATTAACCTATAAAATTAGTTTAATTCATAAAAAGTCTCAAATTACATTTATTTGGGTATTTATAACATCAATTTTGTCAATATTTCATTAATAAGACAATTACTACATCATCATTGTGTCATAAATAAATTAAATTATTTAATGGATAAAAATTATAAATAAAATAAAATTAGGTAGGAAATATTTTTAGATTTATATTGAATATTTATAGTCTAATTTATATTATGTATAACCCTATATTAAAAATGAATTAGTTATTAAACGTGGATTTTAACTATTTTAACCCTTATTTAAATAAATTAATAATAAATGTCCTAATCTATTCCAACTGGGCCTAAATGGTCATATTTTATTCCTAAGTATGTTCTTGGTCGAATTACACTTCGCCAATAGAATTAGGACATGTGATACTGTAATAATAATATCATTTTTACACTTAATTACCCTATTTACTTTTAAACGTGGTAAAAAAAGTAAAAAGTTACTATTCACAAAAAATTATTTTCATCTCATTGAACCACATTTTAGTCCTTGATATTAACCGTGTCTCTCTTATTTTCTAAATTCCACTCACATAAGTGGTAAAATTAATTTTTATTTGAATTTGCAAATTCTCCTAAGAGGTGGGTAAAAGACGGTGAAAAGTTCAATAAAATTATTATATATATATAAATATTATAAAATTACTCCAATGAATTACATTGAACTTATATAGGTATTATTTATCATTTTTGACCTAAATTAAATTTAAATAAAATAAATAATTATTTAAATAAAAAGTCGGTTTTTAAATACTATCCCAGTGTTTTCACTATTCATCAAAAATTGAATGTTTTCAAAAAAATACCAAAATTTCACCCTAGGATAATTTTGATATTACGAATACAAAAATTAAGTCCATTTTTTAAGATAAAATTTACAAAATTTCAAAAAGTTGGTATTACTAATCATAACGGCTAGTTTTATTAATATTTTAATAGTATATCGTTGTTTAGTGAAACTCGGTATTTCATACGACGCAAGCTATCGAGAATGGTCGTGATTGCATGTAAAGAAAGCCAAGCTAGTGTTGTGTGTAGTGAAAGATTCATTTGATGATGTATATTACATAAAAACAAAACATTTCTCATAAAAATCTCTGTTGTTAGATTATACCCCCCTAAAATGAATTTCTCCCTCGAAATTCGTCTCTTTGTAACAAACAGACGAGGATACCTTTCCCTCATAATATCCTCAAGCTCCCATTTATCTTCTTCTAATTGGTGGTTCCTCCATAAAACTTTCACCAAGCGAGTTGTCTTGTTCCGTAGGACTTTTTCACTACGATCCAGAATCTCTATCAGCTGTTCTTTATAAGAAAGATCTTGCTTCAGCGGTACAACTTCTGAGCTTAGTACAAGTGAATGATCGGGTATGTACTTTCTCAGGAACGATACATGGAACACATCATGATCTTGAGAGAGATTCCGTGGAAGCACCAATCGGTAAGCTACCTTCCCAACACGATCCAGTATTTTGAAAGGACCGATATACATAGGGCTCAGCTTTCCCTTCTTTCCAAATCCCATTACTCTCTTCCAAGGAGATATTCCTAAGAACACTTTATCAACCACTTCAAACTCTAGGTATTTTCTTCAGTTATCAGCATAAATTATTTGTTGACTTTGAAATGCTCTAATGTGTTGTTGAATAGATATGACATTTTTTTCCATCTCGTCAACAAGATCAGGTCTTAATAGCTTTCTTTCCCCAACATCATCCCAGCATGTTGGAGTCCTGCATTTCATTCCATAGAGAGATTCATAAGGATCCATCTGAATACTGGAGTGAAATATATTATTATAATAAAATTCCACCAAAGGTAGGTGTTGATCCCAACTACCTTTGAAATACATAGATCATACTCTTAACATATCTTATAGAGTTTGAATTGTCCTCTTAGACTGACCGTCTGTCTAAGGATGATAAGCAGTGTTGAAACTCAACTATGTATCCGGAGTATGCTGAAGACTTCGCCAGAACTTTGAGGTAAACCTCGGATCCCGATCAGATATAATGGAAAGTGGTACTCCATGAAATCTTACCACTTCCTTTACCTATATAATGGAAAGGTGATCCAGAGAGAAATCCTCTCTAATAGCAATGAAGTATGCTGACTTCATAAGACGATCAACTATGACCCAGATAGCATTATTGCCTTTGGATGTGTTAGGAAGTCCAGTGACAAATTCCAAAGTGATGTTTTCCCATTTCCATTCAGGTATGTTTAATGGTTGTAACATCCCCTTAGACTTCTATCTCTCAGCTTTAACTTGCTGACAAACCAAGCATCGTGAGACATATTCAGCAACATCGCTTTTGATGCCATCACACCAGATGTTCTCTTTCAGGTCCCTATACATCTTCGTGCTTCCAGGATGAATAGATAATGATGAACTATGAGCCTCATCCAGCAGCTCCTTCTTTAATTCTGGGATGGGAGGAACAGAAACCCAATTCTTGAACCTTATTATCTCATAACAATCAAGGTTGAATTCAGAAACATTTATCACCTTCTTTTGTAACTCTACATCTTCTTTCTGTGCCTCTTTATTCATCACATGTATAGATGGTTGAAAATATATTTTAGAAAGATAAGATTTCTCCCCTTCCATTATAATTCCAAGATCCATCCTTTGTAAATCCATAAATATTGGATCTTTTGTGATCCTCTTCATGGACAAGACAGCATGGTATTGTCGATTTAATGCATATACCACCTTGTTTGCATTCCATGGGTGGTAATGAATTGACCAGTCATAATCCTTAATCATCTCCAACCATCTTCTTTGGTGCATATTCAGCTCCTTTTGTGTGAAATTATACTTTAATCTTTTATGATCAATATAAATATCACACCTTTCACCATAAAGATAATTCCTCCAAATATTTAATTCAAAGATTACAACAGATAACTCCAAATAATGAGTTGGGTAATTTTTCTCATGGATTGTCAATTGTCGTGAGGCTTAAGCTATCACCATATCATTTTGCATAAGAACACACCCCATCCCTTTATTGGATTCATCACTGTAGATCACAAAACTTTCTCCACTACAAGGAAGTGTGAGTACAGGTGCACCGGATATCCTTCTTTTCAACTCCTTGAAATTTTCTTCACACTCCTCTTTCCTCACGAACTTAACTCCTCTTCGAGTCAACTTGGTGAGTGGATTAGATAATCGTGAAAAATCATTCACAAAACATTGTTAATATCCATCCAAAACAAGAAAACTTCGGATCTCAGTTATTTTTGTTGGTCTCGACCATCTTACGATAGCCTCTGTTTTTGCAAGAGCCATAGATATCCCCTATTTTGAGATTATGTGACCCAAAAATGCAACTTTTTGAAGCCAAAATTCACACTTGGTAAATTTGGCATAATGCTTCTGCTTCCTCAGGGTCTTCAATAAAATTCTCAAGTGATCTTCATGTTCTTCCTTTCTCTTTGAATAGAAAAGAATATCATCTATAAATACTACCAAAAACAGATCAGGATAGTCTCTAAAGACTCTATTCATTATATCCATGAATATAGCAGGGGAATTAGTAAGACCAAATGGCATCACTATAAATTCATAGTATCCATACCTTGTACAGAAAGATGTCTTTGGTATATCGTCCCTTTTGACCCTTAATTGATGATACCTTGAATGAAGATCAATCTTGGAAAAGTATTGGGCTCTGCGTAGTTGGTCAAATAAGTCATCAATGCATGGGAGAGGATATTTTTTCTTGATAGTGTTCTTGTTAAGTTCTCGATAATCAATGTAGAGTCTCATTGATCCATCTTTCTTCTTAACAAACAGAACAGGTGCTCCCCAAGGTGACGCACTAGGGCGTATGAATCCCTTATCAAGATTCCCTTGGAGTTGCTTCTTTAATTCCTGCAACTCAATTGTGGCCTTTATATATCGTGTCTTTGAAATAGATAAAGCACCAGGTACGAGTTCTATTAAAAACTCTACATCACAATTTGGTGGAAGACCCAGCAATTCTTCCAGAAAGACATCATCAAACTCTCGTACAATGTGAATATTATTAATCATGAGTTTCTATCCAACCATTTGAGATAAATAACCTTTATTTAGTGGAATCAAGACCCATAAGATGGAAGAAATTTTCACTAGAAGCTTATGGCCATCCTTGCATCGATAGACGATCATAGATTGATCTGGAATATGAAATGTGACTTCCCTTCTTTGGAAATTGATATGATCTCTATATAAAGAAATCCAATCCATGCCAAGAATCACATCAAATTCCACTATAGAAAGGATCACAAGATTTGCGGGAAGTACTTTCCCGCAAACTTCAATCAGAGAAGAATTATAAACTTTTGATGCGAATGTTGTGCCATTAAGGGTTTTCACAGCTAACTCAACATCTAATTGTTGAGGTAATACGGTGATACCCTTAGAAAATTCTTCAGAAATAAAAGAGTGGGAGGATCCAGAATCAAATAAAACATTTGCTACTTTAGAGTGGATAGTAAGTGTACATTTCACAACTTAGTTCTCATACTCCACATCGCTGATAGAAATTGCATGTGATGTTCCTTTTTTCTTTAGCATTAAGAGTTTGTTGACATATATCATCATCAAAAACCATTGTATTAGGGCATTGATTAGCATAATGCACCATTTCCTTTCACGTGTAACATTGAAGTGTAGGAGGTTCACCCTGTGTAGCCTTTTCTTTGTTCGCATCACTAGACATCTTCTTCCTATCATTGTGGCATTCAAATTACCGATGACCTTCCTTTACACATTTGAAACGATTACTTGTCCCTTTAAGAAAACTCCCTCCATGTTTCTTTCCACACTTTGAGAAAAAGGGAAAACTAAACTTCTTTTCAGTGTGGTCTTTAGATTTTCCTTTGAATTACATTTTTCTCTTCTTATCAAACCCATATGACTGAAGGGTTACTCCAATCTTCATCTCAACCTTGAGAGCACATCGAACAATTTCCTCATAGCTGTTGAAGTCCCTTATGGCTAACTCCCTTCGAATACATGGTTTTAAGCCACTATAGAATCGATTGATCTTACTCTCAGGTTGGATAATAATCCCAGAAGCATACCTTGCAACAGATTCATCATCCTTTTGCTTCAGTTCAAGAAACTCCTTATCCATCTTTGTTCGAAGAATTTGAGGGATGTACTCATTGAAAAATAAGTTCTTGAACTCGTCCCATTCCATGGACTCAATTTCATCTCTTGGCCTCCTATTATTGATAATATTCCACCATTGATCAGCTTCACCTTCCAAAAGATATACTAACAAGATGACTTTATCATGCTCAGAACATTGAAGAACAGAAAATAACTTTTCAATGGTTCTAATCCATTGTTCAGTCACTAAGGGATTAGTAGACCCACTGAATGAGGGGGGACGCTGCCTCATGAAGGATTCAACAGAATGTTTCTCCTTCCTTTTCTCATTTGGAAGTCCTGCATGATTCATATCTTGAGAAAGTACTGTGATCATGGCTAGAAGATTTTTCATTCTAGCTCCCATAACATTTGGTTGCTCAGGGGGACAATCATTGCATTGCCCGTCGCATTCCACATTAACACGGTTCCTTCGAGTTCCATCCATTGACTAAAACCAAGACGAAAATTGTGAGCAACAATAATTATAATAGGAAATCTACATAATCAAGAATAAAATTTCACACTTAAGGCCTTATCATTGGTTATTCATGGCCATTTCTAAAACACTATGATTGTGTTCTATGCTTAGACTTATCCTTAGGGTTCTTACTAAGGCTTTAACATTCTAGATTCCAAAGGTTGACTATACCTTTCCTCTAATACCAACTATAAGGACCCATACATTACATACATTGTTATTGATTCAAAATTGAAGCACACTTATTACATCATATAACAAAACCATGAAAATACCATATAGGTATAGTGTCTTTAGATACGGGGAAACATAAACAACTGGTTCAGAAAGCATCTACATTGTCTCCCATTTATTTCATCATATCTAGAGTTCCCTTTGGAATATCCTACTTAATAACCTTCTTCCTCACCTGGGGAAAGAAAACGTACAAAAGGGTGAGCTCAAATGCTCAGTAATGGTAAACAAAATAAATATCAATCACATCATATTCATAAGAACATAACATTTTGGAAATCTTAACCTGCAAAAGAAATCATAATTTCATAACATGGGATAAATCATAGTAGTGAAATGTAATCCCAATAATCATAAATTAAATCATGAAACTTTGTGTCAAACACACATAATCATAGAGAATCATTTCTTAGTAGTCAAGACTCATTTCCAAGACCATCTTAGTGGACAAAGTCCATTTCTGAACCGAGTTCACTCCTCGTTTCAGTCCTGTTTCACTAAACCAGATTAACCTGCCATTCCAGCCATGTCTATTTCATGAGATATAAATCTTTTCCCAATGCATTGGAGGGATATATAGGTCCCAACCATCTCATAATGAAACCATTCTTAAGTGTGCCACAAAATCATAAATCATACATCATAGCATAACCCATATAATAAAAATGGGATTCTTAAAGATCATGTCGTCATAACATAATATATATAAGATAAAAGGACATCATAAAAATAATTCCATCATATCCAAATAAAATCAATGTAAAAATATGGATAGAATCATAAACCTATATTATATTAGATGGAAAATAATTTTGATAAAACACTTGAACTCCATTCTTGAGTAAAATATCCTTTATACTTCAAAAACATTTTCCCTTTTTTAACATGTCATACAATTTTAAACTAAAAGAAGTTGATTAAAGATAAACTTGAAAACTAGTAAAGTAAGCTTTATGGAAATAATTTTCTAAAAATAAATTCAGTCCGTATATGTTAATAAAACATTCTTCTCGTACTTTGGCCGGAAAAGTCAAAAAGTACCTCGTACAAAAAACGACAAAAGATTCCTTTCATATCATTTAATAAAAACTAACCAAATGGAAAAATTGGATTTAAAAAATTTTATGAGGATAGAAATAATATTACATATTGATGAAACATGGATGTGGATAATAAATATTCCCCAGTAAATTATGAAGTAAAAACAATCTCAGATAAAAATTGAGATTTGTGATATTTTCCCCTACCATAGGTCCAATTTGCTTCGTAAGTGTCCGAACATCCTGTATAATGATTTAAATAAGGTCATTGACTTATTAAAAAATCATAATTATTGTTATGATATCATATATGGTCATATTCGTAGCTTCTTATTAGTAATATTTCATTACTAATTGTTATTCGGGTGTTTATTACTTTTTGTTCTTATGCATGTTTTTTCGAATAAATTATTATTCATATTTTTAGGTTATAGATAACGCATTTCCAGAATGGTATTAGTGTAATATATATCATATTTATTCATTCAATTCATTTATATAATCATTATGCAATGAAGATCATGTAGAACGACATCACATCGTGAGGATGGTATTCTGTACGTACGCATGAGCAATGATATCGTTCCCATGATCGTGGAATTGTATTGGAGTGTATTTATAATATTTCAGAATTAATATAACTTTAAAATAATCATATATAGTAATTATTTACACCATTATACCCATCCAATTAAGTTGGTGGTGGAAAATAGAATACACCACGTCGTGGAGACGGTATTCCATACGTACGCACGCACGATGATTTTGTTTTCCGTAGGATGGATAGATGGTGAAATAGGGTTGTTTCATAGATATAATAATATATAATTATATGAGTGATACTGATGTTATTAATTCATAATGAAACAACTAAATAAGAAGAAGTAGAAGAAGAAATAGAGTTGAAATAATCGGTAATGGACATTACATCTTCTTTGAAGCGCCTCTTCTTAACCTCCTCTTTAGGCACTAAAGATGGTCTTTGAAGAATACCAGAAACTATAATATTTTTCTAGGGAAGTTTAGACGAGAAATTGGAAGTGTTTGTCCGAGATAGAAGGCTCAAAGTGGTGTGAGAAGGAGAGGGAGGAGGTGACCTTCTATAAGGGAGGAGAGGGGACCCTTAGGAAAACATAAAATATTATTTTATTATAAAGTCATATTCGGTTTTTATTAGCTCAAAATTGATTTATTTCTAAGCTAAGATGAGGATGGGCTTAAATCCTCTCATCAGATATAATTTAGACAAGTTTAGGTTTCTATTTTAACCTTATCATTTATATTTAACTTTAAGTTAGATAATTTAACGTTTACCGTGTCTTCATGTTTTCTTACACTATAAGGTTAATAAACATACTATAACAAGCCAACCGAACCCTAAGTTTTCTATTATTAATATATATAACCTTATCTATGTCCTTTGTCCTATCCTTAGATTTTTAGGAAAAAAATAACAATTAATAATATAATATTTGTTTTAGAAACTATTTGATGTCAATTTTCACACTATTTGGTAATTGATTTTTTTGAAAATCATAACAGAATTATGAGTTATAAAAAGTTAATTAAGTCAATAATAACATGTCATATAAACCTAGAAAATTTGTGGAATTCATAAAAAGTCTCAAATTACATTTATTTGGGTATTTATGACATCAATTATGTCAATATTTCATTAATAAGATAATTATTGAATCATCATTGTGTCATAAATAAATTAAATTATATAATGTATAAAAATTATAAATTCAATACCATTATGTAGGAAATAGTTTTATCTTTCTAAGGAATATTTATAGTCGAATTTATCTTATGTATAACCCTATATTAAAAATTAGTTAGTTATTGAACTTTGATTTTAACTATTTTAACCCTTCTTTAAATAAATTATTAATAAATGTCCTAATCTAATTTAAGTGGGCCTAAATGGTCATATTATATTCCTAAGGTTGTTTTCAGTCGAATTACACTTATCCAATAGAATTAGTACATGTGTTAGGGTAATAATAATATCATTTTTACCCTTAATTACACTATTTACTTTTAACCTTGGTAAAAAAGTAAAAAGTTAATATTCACAAGAAATTATTTTCATCTCATTGAACCACATTTTAGTACTTTTAATTAACCATGTCTCTAATATTTTATAAATTACACTCACAGAACCGGTATAATTATGTTTTATGTGAATTTGCAAATTTTCCTAGCAGGTGGGTAAAAGACGGTGAAATGTTCAATAAAATTTTTATATATCTAAAATTATTATAAAATGACTACAAGGAATTAAATTGAACTTATATAGGTATTATGTATCAATTTTTACCTAAAATAAATTTAAATAAAATTATTAATTAATTAAATAAAAAGTCAGTTTTTAAATAGTAACCTAGTGTTTCCACTATTCATCAAAAATTGAAAGTTTTCAGAAAAATACCAAAATTTCACCCTAGGATAATTTCAATATTCCAAATCCAAAAATGAAATCCATTTTGAAAGATAAAATTAAAAGAAATTCAAAAAGTGGGTATTACTATTCATAATTGCTACTTTTAATAATATTTTAATAGCATATCGTTGTTTAGTGAAACTCAGTATTGTGTACAATGCAAGATATCGAGAAAGGTTGTGATTGCGTGTAAAGTAAGCCAAGCTAGTGTTGTGTGTAGTGAAAGATTCATTTGATGATGTATATAACAAAAAAACAAAATATTTCTCATAAAAATCTCGGGTGTTACAAGAAAATAGGACTTCCATTCCTAGAGATATTAAATGAGATCTCATTCAATTCTTCCAGATCTGGAAATTTCTTCCATCAAATAGAGGGACTCCCCTGGAATTGACTACATTCGCCATGACGAGAAGGGATAGATTCAATACCAGCAACCTCCCTCTGATACCACTTGTAGCACCCCGAGACACCCTGAGAGTGGAGGGGTGAATTAGGGTGTTAAATTTTTCTTTTAAAAATAGGGATCTTGTTCCCACATTGGTAGGAACTAGTTAAAACTGTTTAATGGATATGATCAACAATGAAACATTCACATTCCAAGAGAGGACATAACTATTTTTACATGGTTCACCGCTAAGGGCTACGTCCAAGGAGCATACGCCGAGAAGTTTTCGGTCGTACCGAATTCCACTAATCATCACTAGTTGAGGATTACAATGGTTCATGCACAATCACTCTGTCCCAGGGTCACTACCTTTACAAATGTTCAGGGATAACTCACTTCTTCCCTCGAGTCACTCTCGTTGACTCCCCCTAGCTCACTCCCTTCAGTGAAGTAACACTCTGTTTATATACGTGAAGGTCTCTTCATCATTGCAAAAGAATGCATCCTCTATTGTATGTAGATCCTCTATTGAAGTCTAACCTTAATTCGTAGACTAATCCCACGTTGCACCGAAGGTATTGGGAAATCATCCAGCTTTCTTGTAGATCTAAAAAGGGACTGACATACAACAACCTCACTTGGCGCTCTTCTCCAAGACCGGTGTGAAAGTTTCATGAATGGCACCCATGTCACTTGCATCGTACAAAGTCGGCACGCACGTGGCACAAACCCACTTGCGCGACCCTTCCTCCTTCAACTCCAAACTTGCACGACTCTGCACCTTTAACTCCCAAACCTCCTTAGTTACGCAGCCAACAACTGGCACGTGGCCTCTACCCGCATGACCCAACTACCAATTTCGCTACTCAACCACTTGCACGACGGGAGCTTGAAAAATCATTAAGTCTTGAAGTTTGTTTCAAATGAGGAGGATTGGTCCTCTATTTATATGAAAACTGGACCACCTACGTGGTGGCGCGCAACTATCCTCAGGGCATGCAAGTCCCAGCGTGCAGCTCCAACCACCCTAGCCTCTGTCGCTCTACTCACTTGCATGACCAAACCAATACATGCACGACCCTCTTTCCTTTTCCATATTTTGAAGTTCTGATCATGAAGAACAATAGGTGCGGAAGTTTCCAATCCTCCTAGGCACCGGCGCACAATCCCTTTCTCAATGCGCAGGTCACATGCGTGACCACACCAAAACTAGCGTGGCCTTTATCCGTTTTCATTTTTTCCTTGTTTCTGATCTTGAAAAACATTAGGCGCGCATGTTCCCTCTCTTTAAAGTACACGGTGTGCAAGTCTCTTTTCCAGAAACACTTTTCTCCATTTGTCATTTTTCAGGCCCAAAAATTTGGCAAAAACTGGAAAATGGTGCTACCTTCAATACTATAATCTGCTTCATCTGTATGAGCACTTTGCTAGAACACATTCGGAACTTCCCTTGAGGATTGACAACAAACACAAACCATACTCCAATTCAAGCATATAAGACCATGGTTCCAACAAGGATGTACTCTAGGATGAAAGGATTATAGTTGAGAGGGTATTTTGGAAGAGTTTGGCCGAGTGAAATGGATTTGGAGGTGTGAATTAGAGTGAAGGTGGAGTGCCCTTTTATAAGAGGGGTGAGGGGAACTATAGGAAAATTTAGAAATATTATTTTATAACAAATTCATATTCGGATTTTAATGTCTCTAAAGTGAATTATTTAAATTTTAAGGTGGGGATAGGTTGAAAACCTCTCAACCAATAGGGTTTAGACCAGTTTGGGTCACTATATTAACTTTATCTATTTGATTTAACTCTTAGTTAAATAGGTTGACATTTACCGTGTTTCTTTGTATTTTTATATTATATAGTTAATAAACTTACTATAAACTACCATGCGACCCCCAAGTGGTCCATTAATGATACACATATCATTATATATCTCCTTTGGCCTATCCTTAGATTTTTAGGAATAGAATATCAATTAATAATATAATTTTTGTTTTAAAAACTCCTTTATGTCAATTTTGAAACTATTTAATAATTGATTTTTCATACAGTCATAACAACTTTATTAACTCAAACCAAATTAATTTGTGAAATCCTAACATTTCATTTTAACCAATAAAATTCATGGATGGCATCAAAACTTTTAAATTATATTTATTTTAACATTTATAATACTAACTATTTGATTCTTTCATTAAGAAAGAAAATATTGTATCATTATTGTGTCATAAATAAATTTAATTATTTAATGTCTAAGAATTATAAATAAAATACCATTATGTATGAAATCGTTTTATCTTTTTAATGAATATTTATAGTAAAAAATATAACATATATAACTATATGTAAAAAATGTTTTTCTAAAAGATATATGCATGTTTCATTTTTGTATTTACTGTAACTTAATTAATATAAAGTGTCATTATCACTTACAAGTGGATTAATGGGGTCCCAAAATCGACCCAAATATTCCCATGGTCAGACATGTATCATCCAATAGGGTTAGGACATGTTTTAGGGTAATTTAATATTATTTTAATATTATTTTTGTTACCCTTATTTAATGGATTTATCCTTTAACCATGGTAAATAAAATATTTACCGAAGTAATTATTCAAAATGTCTCAAAATAAGAGTTACCAATTTACACACTTTGGAAATCCTGAATATAAATATGGAATCCATTTTTCTAAATTCAAAACACAGAAGTGGCAGGAATTAATTTAAAATTTATCCTCATTTTCAAAAAAAAACGTGTTTTTAATAAATAATAACTATCAAAAGAATGACACATGCTTATGTGCAGTTTAAATGTGAAATTATGACCAATGTACAAAATTAGATTAATTGGTAAAAATATAATCTAATTATTATTTAGAACCACTCAAATTCATAATTTATCACTACTAAGTATTTTTATTAAAAAATTTGTTTTTAATTAAAATTTAGTAATTTTAACTATTCATAAAAATATGAAAGTTATCAAAAAAGTACCAAAAATTCACCCTAAGCTAATTTTGAAATTCCTAATACAAAAATGAGATCCATTTTGAACGATAAAATTTATAAAATTGAAAAAGTGGGTATTACTATTCGTAACGGTTAGTTTTATTGGTTGTGGTGTGGGTTAGAACGTGAAGTTACGTACAACACACCCTACTGTATTAATCAAAGAGAAGCATATTGTGGAAGATTGGGGTGTTACATATATTATATTTTAATTAAATATATTATTTATGGTTTACTTCAAGTGTTTCTAGATACCAATCTTGTAATTTAGGTTACTTTTCATAATACCATTATGAAATAGGCATGGAGGGTCACACAAAAGGTGTATAAAAAACCTTAATTAAAAATTTTATTATTTATTACATAACATTTTTTATTAATATTTTTTCCTATACATGCTTCAATAATTATTTAAATTTTCTTTATTGAAAATATTATGTCACATGTAATTAGATAGAATATTTTATAAGAATAATATTTAATAATTTTTTTATTTAATGAATATAACATTTATTTATTTATTTGTGAATAATTCATTGATATTAATTTATTAAAAAATCATTATTAATAAAAGATTGAAAAATATCATAGAGGAATGTAGGGATGATTTTAATGGTTTGGTGAGAAATAATATATATTGAAACTATTTGAATAAATATTATTTAATTATTACATAAGTTTAACATATGTCAATAAATAATTGTAACATTATTATTATTTTAATAGGAATGGGCCTTTTAAGGTATTAAAGAAATAACAAGTGAGAATATGTAATTATAATTTTATAACACTGGTTTTATATAAACCCAATTATATTATTTTTTTTATTGGGATTCCATTTTTTGGGGATGTGTACAATAGAATTCAGATATTTCTCTCAAGGCCCTAGAGAGAAACCTTATCATTCGATACACTCAAGAAGGGAGAGTGATCCTTATCCTCCACTACTCTCAATTCTAGATAGATGAAGGAGTGTCATTATTAAATTGATTCTATAGGATATCATAGATGAATAACTCAAGCATTAGAATCTACCATGCTACCACTGAGTGATTCCTAAGAAGATATTCATATGTTCTTGGATAAATGATGTATGTAATCTACACTTTATTCCCACAATCCAATGATTGTATATTGTAGAGAAATTTACATATTCAGTAATGAAAACACAATTTATCAAAAGAAAATTATTTCCTTATATGAATTTATTGTAAATAAAATGTGATGATTATGTTTTTTTTGGTTTTTAAATTCTCACTTCAATTAATCATTGATTAAATTTTAATTGTCAAGGACATTATCATCGATTTACATCATAGATTTATCTTCAATTATGATAAGAATTGGGTTAGACATGCCCCATATGGTCTTCATACAACACCTAAAACCTTCAAATTGTATCATTGGAATGACATAATTATTTATAATTATTTAAAAATCGTTGATTGATATACATATTTATCAATAGTTTTAAATTTTTTTGATCAGTTATTAATCTAAATAATGAGATCTTATATTCTTTATCTTAGTTCCCTCCAATATAAAAAAAATTAATTTTATTAATAAAAACATTTGAAAAACTCCTCTTGAGGTGCCATGGATTTTGACTTAAAAACACCAGAGTACATGTTGTGTCTCCCATTGTTACACACCATGTACCCATGTTTAATGAAACATTAATTAATTTGGAATTTATTCATTATGTGTAAATTTAGTACATGTTTTGTGTATTTAAATACATCACATATTGACTAGGTCATGCCAATACTTGGAAAACTAGACTACATGGTTTGTATCATTAGTACACAATGTGTAGTAATTTACTAAAAAATGGACCTTGTTTTTCATACACTTCCTAATTGATTGGTGACCATGTAACTCAGATACAGCACACCATGTATCACATGTATATTAGATATACTCTTCTGTTTTAACTATTATAATTACACATCAAGTCCCTAGTCATGTGATGCAGATATTTGGTGAGAAATAAATATATTATGTAAGTAGAAATACACACTATGTATATTACAAAATTTTATAAAATTTAATGTTAATTTATTATACTATTCAATCCTTATCACCATGTGTTTCAAGTGTCAATTATTTTGATAATCTACATTCCATGTGACGTGTTGTAAATATATATATATATATATATATATATTATATACCTAATTAATTTATTTTAATATTTTGAATTACAAATCATTTATAAGTTATAAAAAAATTGTTACTCAACACGCATTGTCATATAACACACTACATAAATACCATTTCTTATGTGGGTAATTTAGTTGACTCTATGAATGCCACAAAATTATGAGATAATTCATTTATTCCGTATTCCACAAGAGGAAATAGGATACAAATATAATACAACTTGGGTAGTTTGAATGGGTACTCATTGTTTTCCATACAAGGTACATGTTTTGTACATATTAATTTTCAGAAATATTTATTTACATCTTTCAAAATTATAATGGATGATAATATAAAGAATTATTCAATTAGGATAAAGATAATATAAATGAATTGTTAAATAAAATAAATAATTATTCAAATTTGATTTATCTTAAATAGAAAACTATTAGGAATGAATATTATTTGTATTACCTATATAAATCATTTCTTCTATATTGATGATCATGAGAATAGACCAAAATATTATGTGTTATTGGTTTAATTTATTTTATTAAATTAAATAAATTTAATGGATTTTGAGTCATCCCTACTCTCATTATGTATGTGACTTTGTGCCCATGGTTTATTATATGTAAACCCCATAACCAAACCTTTGGTTCCCATCACCCAAGTGTGAGTAAAATCTTATTTAATAGATTTTGATGCGATGAAAATTAAGGCAATACAATATTGTATATTAGGTTAAACAAATCTAAGAGGTACATTGGTTGAAAGGAGGAATGTTTCAATGTAAATTGTTTCATGGTTCAAGGTTTTTTCCCCTAGGTTGATGAATAGTTTATCACCCACTAGATAAACTAAATCTTTGTAAAATATCGTAATCATAACACTTTATTACTCTATTTCAATAAATTTTTATGGTTATTTTCTTTATGGATATTTTTTAGCGCACATTAATTAATGACATAATGAGCATGTGAGATAGAACTAAAATAAAATGGATTATGAATAAAAGTTTTATAGGATGTAGTTAATCACATATATAGATCAACAAAATATTATATATCGTGTTATAAATAAAAAATAGTCTATTTACACACATATATAAAAATCCATCATTTATATATATTAAGTCTTTATAGCCTTCCACTACGTAATTTAAAATAGATTGATAGTTGAAAGTATTTGACTAGGGATTTTCAATGTGCTTTTAGTTATCGAGGAGTTCTATCTTAATTTTTTTGGGTTTATTTATCATATATCACATTAATGGTTGTCTTCCCAAGTATGACATGGTGTCACTAAGTGTAAAATGATAAGGAAATTCAATTTTTTGATTTTAGGATTGTGGTGTCTACTCAATAGATCATGTAACACTGAGTTAATGTTGATTTCAGTTTTATGACTATCTAAAACCATTTAATGAACTTTTCCAGACCAATTATGGGTTATGTGATATCGAATATGGGTTGTTGCGACTATAATTTATTAGAAATATGATATTACAAAGTCAATGGTGATATATATTGGGTTTAAATAAAATATTGGGAGATTAATAAATATAATATTATACTTATTATCTACTTTTATCAGATAATGAAATAAAATTGTGAAAATATTAATTATATAAAAAAATAATAAATATGGATTAAAACCTATCATTATGATCCATGATTAATAATAATAAACATTTTACCACCATAACTTTCATGAAATAAAAAAGAACTAATTAGTTATCTTGTTCCATAAATTGGAAATTTTATGAGCTAGAATAACCTATTCCTAAATCATCTAACCAAATAGAAACTATGTAAGAGTTGTCTACCTATGTGAAATATTATAATGATGATAAATATGATCAATGTTCCGTGATATAATCCATGAACAATGATCTTATAAATAAATATGAGGTCTCAAATGTGTATAGAATGTTGTCTCACCAACAGTTTCTCTATCAAGATAAGGTGGGGAAAGAGAGATACAAGATCAAAAATTCTTTATTTTGATGCAAGTTTGGATTGTTGGTGCCAGTTGGGCCTTAATTAGCCAAAATTATTGGATATGTCGAACACTTAGTCATCATGTGGAATAAATTTATGGATTAGTTTCACATATATCTCAAAACATTCCTCACTTAAAAAGTACATCTCTATTTTTGTAGTTAATTATTACTTGATAAATAATGAGAAGAGTATTTTGGAAATTCTTAATCTGATTCTACAAGTGGAAAAGAAATGGGGAGTGACAATATTTCTGTCCTTATATTAAATAAAAAACAAATTACTTGTAAAAGGGGACAACTATTGAAAATATTTTCAACCTCCTGAGAACCATCCATTTAAGAAGAAGAATATATGGATGAAGGTAAAAGAAAAAAATAGTGTATGTTTTTCATGTGTCCAGCGAAGCCATTTGAAGAAGAAATGCACCTAGAAAAATGAGAAGATAAAGGTCCATATACTATTGACTATAGTCATTCAGTATCTACACATTTGGTATTAGATATAGAATATGGTTCTGACATATGTATCCAAATGTGGTAACCAAGTAGATTTAAAAATATTATTATATGATAGATTTGTTTTTTAGATTCCAATGGTGTGTGGCTTTCTTTTCTAGCTATTGGAGACAACCAAAATTCATTTCCACTGTGAATGATATTGGATTCAAGAGATTTTTATTATGTACTGACTATTACCAAAATAAAAATTTCAATATCCTTCATATATTTAGATAGTTTTATTTTAAATTATGGAAAAATATTGTTTCATTATAATGATAACATATCTTATTTTATGGTACATTTAAATAGTGATATTTATTTAATATATTATTAAAATAAATTTTGAAATTTTGATAAAGAATAATTTACCCATGACTCATATAGCACAATGATGTGGAATCATCATCTTGAAAATGTAAATGAGAAGCATTTGGAATGACTCTTTCAATATGGTGTTTTAGACTCTTTTGATCTCAACC
The DNA here is from genome assembly GCA_963277665.1 of Viscum album. Classification (NCBI taxonomy): domain Eukaryota; kingdom Viridiplantae; phylum Streptophyta; class Magnoliopsida; order Santalales; family Viscaceae; genus Viscum; species Viscum album. The sequence continues at coordinate 1,117,061,049 of OY728129.1, forward strand.
CAATTGAAAGATGGCGTGCTTGTTTCTAAGGAAAAATGACCAAACCTCTATTCAGTAGAGAGGGTGAGGGGGCCATTGAGCCTCTACAATTGTTACACAATAATGTGTGAGGTTTATTTCCATTAGAATCTAGAGGTTGGAGTTCTTACTTTATAAATTTTACTAGTGACTTGAGTATATATAGATATATATACATGATGAGGTATAAATCTGATTCCCTTGAGAAATTCAAATAATTCAAGAATTGAATAGATAATTAAATTAGAAAAAATATAAAGATGCCTCTATCATATCGAGGACATTAATAACTAAACTAAAAGTATATCATTTTTTTATTTTCATGAAATTATTTCTTATCTCACTCTAGATTACACACTATAGTGTAATGGTGTTAGATAAAGTAATATCCATTCCTTTCTAGAAATAGCTAGGTCATTGATGAATCTTGTAGATCATTCATTTTACTTTTGTTTAAATTCATTAGTTATTTTTTCATACACACTAAATCGAGTACCAAATAAATAGTAAAATGGATTTAACTTTGATTTATGGAGAGAGAGAAACCAGTTTTGTCGTATATACATTTTTGGAGTAGCCAGTAAAATTGTAAGGCCATTTTGGGAAATAAAACATAACAATATGGAAAAAGGTGTATTTTATAGGGTATCCTAAAGAAAAATGTGACAATTTCTATACAACTCCTCCTAAAGGAAATCGTTTATCACCAAACACTCCATATTTCTTAAGATGGGGAACATCCTCATGAAGGATATTGGTAGAAATATTTACTTCAATGATTTTTTTGATAAACATAAAAATAGTGGGTATAGGAACAGATTCCATAGGTTTGAATGGAATAAGGTGTTTTTGAGACACATATATTGTTTACGATCACAATATTTGTTAAGACATTTTGAGATATATTGTTTCCTTGTCATCAAATATTGGGACTCCTAATTGTTTGAAAATAATAAAACACCATCCATAAAAGAGTTAGTAAAGATATTATAAAATTAATGATAACAAGAATCCATGAATTTTGAAATATATAATAAGTTTTTAAACATGTTTGCGTTCTAGTCTATTCACCAATTGATGTATTAGCTCTTGGGTGAAAATGAACATTAAAAAAATCAATAAATGGAAGCTAATGTAGATACTTCTTAAACAAGTATAATTTCAGAAGGTTTTAAACAGCGTCATGGAATTGATTACCAAGAAATAATTTCCCTAAAATAAATGTTTAAATCTGTTATAATTATATTCGTTATATCACCTTACCTTGACATTGATATTTTATAGAAGGATTTCAAAATTGATTTCCTTAATTAGAATGTTTAGGATCATTTCTATATGAAACAATGTGAAGTTTTTATATCTCTAGGTGATACCAATATGATATACAGGTTAAAAGAGACTATTTATGGTTCAAAGAAAGCATATATGTCATAGAACATTCAGTTCGATGAATCTATAGTAGAATTTGGTTTCATTAACAATGAATGTGATCTACATGTTTACAATAATTTTAGTGGGAATGTTGTAGTAATCCTATTAGTATATGTTGATGAAATTTTACATATTAGATAATACCTTCTAGCATTGTCGTCTCTTTAGGATTGGTTAAACAATATCTTATCTATGAAGGACTTTGATGAAGTAGCCTAAATTATTGTGATTAAGATCATTATTGATAGATCCAAGAGGCTCCTTGGACTAATTCAAAGTAAATACACTAACCAGATAATAAATAGATTTATTATGAGACAATCTAAGATGGGATTGGTTCAAGTGTGATATGGTGTATATATTTATTAGAATATGTGTCCTCAAACAAAAAAAGATAATGGGATAATGAGTAAGATAAAATTTTCATTGATGATAGGATCAATCATGTATGTCACCTTATATACTTGAAATGATGTTGTATATGAATTGATTATAGAAGGTATATATCATGATGATCCAGGAGAACAACTTTAGTGTTCTTTTAAGGATATCCTTAAGTATCTAAGAAGAAAAAAGGATATGTTCCTGGTGTATGGGGGAAAAGAGGACCTATTCTCTAGGGTTCATACTGATGCTAGTTTTCAAATAGATTATAATTATATGATGTCACTCTGCAGATATGTTTTCACTCTAAAATGAGGTTTTATGATTTTTAGGAATTCCAAGGAACCATTTCTTGTCATTCTATAGTAGATTCGAAAAATATAGTGGATTTTGATATACCAAAATAATTCAATGAAGGATCCTAGTTAAATATTCAAAAACGAAGTGGAATAAATAATGTAATTATGTTTGGATATGGGAATTATGTTATAAGAGTATTTTATCAATGAAGTTATGTTTATAATAAATATGAAATTTATATGGATTGTACATCAGTAATTTTTCATTAATGATTTGAAAGGATATATTGAATCATATCGATGGCTTGGAAAAGTGATTTAATTGAAACATTAATTTTTTAGAAAATAATATGAGAGGGAATATAACCCTTAATAAATAATAAATGTTAATATAATAATTATAATGATATTTTTATTATGTAGTATTGGTGACCATGAAATTTGATATTGAATTATTGGTTTATTTTATCTTTATGGTATTTTACTACATGTTGTGATTTAAAGAATTTATTCAAAAACAAGAGTTTATATTTTTGGATGCATTCATGTATCCATTATGTTTTTCAGGTGATAAAGGTACTAAAACATGTGTTATTTGACATTAAGAATATATTGTGTTGTTTTCGAGAATATAATGATAAATTGATTTTGTTAATTTAGTGACCTTTATTCAAAATTTTGGGACTCTAAATTTGGAATGATGTATTTTGGATAAGTATTATGATTAACTATTTATTTAATGTGTTATGATAAACTTTAGTAGTATTTGGATAACATATGTAAACAATTTCGGTCTTGCCAAATATCTTGATATATGAGTAATGAAATGTCATTATTTTATTGAGATATTGATCTGTTATGTTTTAATTTTGTCCTTCAGTCCTAAAACTTCATACGATATTTTGGTTACAAAGAGTAAAAGATTATGTAGAAATTAATGGAAGCACATCCAAAGGATGAAATTATTCGTATGAAATAGAAAGGTATCAAATCACATTATTTCATTTTTTTCTTAATATTATTGGTAATGAAATAATCAAATATAATAGAAGGATCTTCAAAATTATTTTATCATTTTAAATTTATATCCAATTAATCAATATCATTTTGACTCGTTATATATTTATGGATTTATAGTTATTGAATTTCAATTAATCATTCAATTTATTGTGGTTGAGGACCTCAATGACCCTCAAATATTTTTTGGACGTTATGCTATTCTTATATGTCCATATCTCCACTTCTCACCTATGTTCTCCAACATGGAAACCATGTAGTGTGATTATTCTAGATGACTTTTTACCTCCCTTTCTCTCTTAACGAGAAGATGATTTATTAACCCATCTCACAATGAGGGATTTCTATAAGGGTATTTTCAAATGTTAAAAATTTTATTATTGAGATAAAGATTAAATTGAGAGAATGTAATTTATTTCAGGGAGTAAAATAAAGCACCCTTATATTTTAAAATGGAAACATCATATTTAATAGATTATATGACATGAAACACCAATATTAGAATTGAATGTGACACCTAATGATTTTATGGAATGTTTTTTAAAAGAAAATTTAATCCCTTTGATATGTTGTGATGAAAAAACACAGAGATAATGAAATAAAACTATGTTCTATATCATATACAACAATCAATATTGAGATTCAACAAACCATGAAATATTTTTAATATATGGAAATTTCAACCTAGTTGTTAAACTGGTGGGTATGATTAGTAGTATCTGAATTGTGAAATATATATATATATATAGGACCTAATAAAAACATTTTACTGATAAATTATTATGAAATATGTACTCATTTTTTAGTATAATTATTTTATTCTATAGAAATATGTTTTCATAAAAATTGTTTTTTAATGAGAAAATATTGTAATATAATTATGTAATATAAATGAATTTAATATAATAAAAATAAAATAATTTTTAAATAATAATTTTTAAATTATATCAAGGGGAAATTCTCATATTTTTCTAAAATGATTTATTTTTCAGTAAATAGTAAACAATACAGTTTTTTATTTAGAAGTGTATTTTTTATTCAATGATTTATAAAGATCCATTTTATTTTAAAATTATTTCAAACTAAAATTAGTTAAATTATGTTATTAACAATAAAATTTTGTTACTTGGAAAAAAATTAATGTTGAATTTCAAATAAAAAAATTCTTAAAAGGATGATTTTTTTAAACAAATATTTTCATAGTATTTTATCTTTTTTATTTGAACTTAAACTAAACAAATATGTGTTGTGAATTTTAAAACATTTTATGAATATTTTTATTCAAGAGTTCTTAATTTATTAAATACGCCTCTTTTATTTTTGGTCAACATAAATAGTAACCTTATTAATTTTTCTAAACACAATAACAAGTAAATTTGATAATTAAAGATAAAAATAAAATTACCAGAACTAGAAATGGAACATAAAAAATTATATAACATTATTGGATGATATTATTTAATCCATACTCAAAAATATTCTATTATATATAATTTTATGGCCATTTGAATGATATTATGACATTTACATTATTTTATTTTTAGAAAAGTCAAACATGTAACACTCTTGATTTTAATAACTATAATATTTATAATATGGGGTTATCTAGAGGGTATGATTCAATATAAATAGTATTTAAAAATATAAAGGATTTATCTCCATCATTTAATTTATTTTTAATTTTTATTGAGGAAATAATTATCTTTAATGCTTATATAACACTGAGACAATAATTATTCAATTAATGGAACATTCTAATAAATTATGTTTAAAATATTTAAAGTAATGAAATTTTAAATAAATGATGATAAAAAATAATTTTCTAGATTAACATGAAATTTTAGGGATGAAATAATAAATTATTTTCACGTTTTATGTGTTTTCATGATATTTTAAATTTCATTGTAAATAATAATTATAAATATTGATATTTTATAGAAAATATTATTTTATTAAATGCTATGAAATTACTAAAAATATTATATTCATAAAAATTATTTTAGTGTTCATAATTAAATATTCAATTTTCCATTTATGGGTCTTCATTAATTTTAATGTTACATAATTGATCCTTAAATAGTTGAAAATTTTAATAGTATGATAATTTCCAAAATTTATAACATGAGGTTAAAAATAAAAGTTAAGGGTGAAAACATATCCAAAACATGTACAAATTATATTGGATTAAAATATATCAACTTATATTAACCTTTTATTATATTTATATCGATTTTAATCCATTTTAACATAATGAATAATTAATGTTAATTTAATATTATACGAAATTCAAAGAATTCTACTCCCCTCAATTATAAAATGGCACGACTTCATTAAACTATTTTCACAACTTTTTACCATCAATATAGTCAAAAACCTTCTATTTTATATTACTAACATCATATCCCATGTTCTTTAGGTTATATCATATTATAAATAGTTACCCTATGTCCTTTCAGATTACATCTAATGGTAGTCCACCGAAGAATAGGTGTTTAAAACACAAAAAAAAAAAGAAAATAAAACCTAGGGCTAGGGTTTATCATCTCACATATAATTAACAGAGGAATTTTAAATATTAATCAAATATATATTTTTTGTGGTGTACATATTTTCCATTGGATATATTATATCATAAATCACTTTTTATTTGGGGTATTTAAATTTTCCAATAAAGATATTTCTTTTAGGGGTTATAATTCAAAATAAACACAAGTGGTAATTATTTATTTCAAAATATCATCAAAATGTTGGATTGTAATGATTAATTATCTAGTAAAGAAAATATTTATTCTATAAAAAACATTATATAAAGATTTAAATATTAATTTTACTACTATGTTATTATTTTTTAAATTATTTTTTACACATGATTTTATTTTTTAAAAATGATTTGAATGGAATATTATTATCATTTTTTAAACTTGGTACTTTTTTAATTTTGTAATAAAAATATGATTGTAATGTTGTTTTAACATATACAATATGAATTTATTTTCCCATAGTGACTACTAATATATTATTTAAATCATCCTTAATATATTTATATTGCACATTTTAAACAAATTATCTTCCATAAAAATTTAATAGTTTTTTCAATAAGTGATTTTCCAAATGAAAAGTTTATTGTCCTCAAAAATGAATTCTTAAAAAATTATGGTATTTCAATTCCTCAAATAAAATAAATTTAATTTTAATGATGCTTCACTGGGTATATATAATTATGATACTATATTTATTATTTCTCTAATCGTTTATAATATTTGTCACTATGGATCAAGTATATTGATACTTTTTCCATATTACATTGGATGGTTTATGATTAGGGTTATAGATTGGGAAAATTATTAGGATTTAATATGATATATTCAATATGAATGTTTTTGATGAATATGTTTCAAACCATTAATATGAGGACTTCATTGGAGTTATTATATAACTGGTGGGGCCCGCTATAGCCCCTCAATTCATCGGTATATCTCATGACACAAACTAACAAGGTTTTGGTCAAGACCTTACCCACTTCTTCCATTTTCATTGTATAATTCCTTGAAGGTATTTCCATTTTTTTGTTTGAGGCCATGATGATATGTTTCATATATCTTTCATTATGAATTCCATCATTATGAATTCATTTATTGGGTCTTTTGTGAATATTTGATTAGTTATAATATCCATGGATAATTTAGTATCGCATACGATTGATTATATTGATAATTGTTTCATCATTTATTCATCCCATATTATTCTCGTGTTATTATTTAAATGGAATTTGATCCATTTAATTATATTTCTAAATTTATTATACTTATTTATTCATGATAGCTTTTTTGTATGTAAAACTTTACTGATAATCTGAGGTCACTCTTTTATTATGTTTCATTTTTTTCAAGATACTTGAATATTTTTTTCATTGATATGCATGAATATTCTACATGAATGATGGTGTAATCAAATATAACAATTTATGTACTTTATGTTTCTAATTTTGATGCGAAATTACTATATGTATCTGTTTTACCTAGGCTACTAAAATATTCAGTTATTTGAGATTTGAATCCTTTTATCTAGTTCCATTGTAATGAACTATCCATCGACATTGGGCTTCAGGAACTGGGGTCTTTACACTGTCATATTCATGAATGAATAAATAGTTCATCATAGGGTAGTTATTTAATTTATTAAATTTATTATAAATAATATGAAATGAACTTCAATTCTACTCCAGGTCCTCTCATGTCATCTAATCATTGATTCAATTCTATTGGTCATGGAATTTTTTGTTGATGTAAATCTAAAATTAATCATCAATTATGAAATAACCGAATTTAGAATAGACTATGTGGTGCCTCTTATATGCATAAAAACAATATGAATGTCATAAAAAACACCTAATAAAATGTAGTATAAAGGGATGAATTCAAATAATATAAATTCAGTTATAATATATCACATTATTTCCTAAAAAATATTCAATTGGATGAAATTAAGATCAAACAAAAGACTTTGAGTCATATGATAGAGATTTTTTGTTGGAATCATTGAATTGCTTTTTTGTATAAAGATCATCATGTCGAGTATGTAATGTATAGGAAATTGAAAAATGATTTATAATTCATTTCAATATGAACATGATGTTTATATAAATGATTCTATGAAGATCCTATTAGTGTTTCATAATAATAATCAGATGAAGTCTCAATAGATTTATTTTTTTTATAAATTATCATTAACAAATGTATGTGGTATAATGTTCTACTAGTTCAAAATTATTTAAAAAAATTTAATAAAAATATTAAACGTGATGACGCAAATAAAATATTTTAGTGTTGTATATATAATTATAGAAATATATGTGATTTTTATTGAGTTAAAGGGATGTTTGTTGATGGAAGTTTATTTTCAAAATACTGTGAGGCTTCAAGAATATTTAAATATACATGATAATAACTAAAGTGTATTTTTATGAGAAGGTGTTTTGATATGAGTTTTTCATTGAGTGCGAAATTTAAATTGGAATCCTTATTTTTATCTGAACCATACAAATATCAATATGGATAAAATAAAATATTAATATATGAATTATTCATGCATTAAAAAGATAAAGTGATTCAAAAATATTATTAGATATTGATTCCGAATGATATTCTAAAATCCAGTTATTTAGCATGATGTTTGCAACCAAAAAATATCTTGGTTGAAGAATAATTTTCTATCATATTGATGAGATGAGATTAGAGGCATAAAATAGAATACAATGGAATAAGATTCACATATTGTGGAATTTGATATATTGTGTGAACATGGGAAAATACATTCAAGGATAAATAAATTTTTATCAATTTTCATTTTGAACTGTATGGAGTTTTTCAGAGGACAATTAGATAATGAAACAACATGAATAGTTAAATGGATTGATGTTTATAAAGATATCCAGAGAATAAGTTATTGTCTAATATTTTTAATGAATGTGAGGAAGAACAATTTTGATATATGTTCAAGAGATAAGAATTTACATGAATCATAGTAAACACATTCAGAACCTATTACTAAATTTTTCAAAATTGTCATTACAAAATATTAGTTACATATTTTATATGTTCAGAGACAATAAGAAATTTTACTTTATTATAGTGAAACTAAAGAGTTCGTATATTACCTATATACTATAAAAACATAAAAGAATCATTTTATAGTTGATTTTTGGGTAGTAAATTATTTAAAAACCATAGCATGGAAAACATTATCTTACTGATTAGTGGACTTTAGAAATACATGTGTTAGTCAGGATTAGGATTGTGTGTTTTGAAGCCAATTCCAAACTATTTAATAGGATGTGATGGTTATTTTAAGATGTAAGAATATATAAAAATAGAATATCATTGATTCACACTTTCCCCCTCTTAGTGATTATTCATATCCTAATTGTTCGTTTAATCATCTAGTTTGAGGGAGTCAGTTGGATTTCAAGAGTCAATAAATGCATTTATAAATTAATCTTGAGTAGATAGTTTGTCATTATATTGGTAATTTGATATTTATTGGATAAATAATGTAACCATAAAACTCTTTATTAAATTGTATCCTTTAAAAAATTATATTTGGTCTCAATATTTTTTTGGTCCATAAATGATGAATAATATTTCTTTTCAATGATTTGTTGCAACTCAAGTTGTCACACTTGATGAGAATATTTTTCTCTAATTCAAAATCTATTTTTTCAGGTTGTTGTATAATCTATATAAATTTATCACAATCCTGAATAGATACTATATATTCACTCTATGTCATTATAAAATAGATAAATAATTTATACATTATTTACTGAGAGATACAAGATTTTACAAGATATAATACAATTCTATAAGTTGAATTAATTTCAGCCACTAAGCCTTCCCAATCTACTTCTATATAACCCAATAACCAATTTAGTGAAATATTGTAATAAAACAAAATAAAATACAGTATGTAACTTTTTTTACCAATGTATTCATTTCAAAAATATCCTATGAAATTCATTGGTGTAGCAACAGTAATGGTAAATTTGGAAAGTAGAGAAATAATATTTTATGAGTGACAAATAAATAGAAAACCCACCAAATGTTCTACATATTTAGTGTCACATTGACTTATTTTTTCATCATTATCCTATGAAAAATTCATACAGGTCTCCATAAAAATCATCTTTGGTCATATATATAAATTATCAAACCTTTTTAGAACCATGTTAGAATATTTTCTATTAGAAATAAATTTTAATTTCTTCCCTAGAATCACTTGTAATCCAAATAAGAATATTATCTCTCTAATCAAAGACATCTCAAATTCATATATCATGTAATATAAAAATAACATGCATTTTTATTTATTTGATCCACCTAAAATTTTGTCATACAGTTAAAAGTGAACCAACATGTTTTGATTAATTTCCTTATTTATTTTGAAATTATATCTAACTATACCTATTTAAAATGTGATTTATTTTCAGATATTGATCATTAAATGAGTTCCAAAACCTTGTTGCATACGTTAATCCATATTAGTCCTTCTTCAGTAAAACAATTTTTGTTTAATCTTCATCAATAAAAAATTACTCTAGTTTTTTAATAAGAACCCACTATTCATGAACTCCATTTAGTATTGTCAGTTTCACATCAATCAGATAGTTTTTGAAAACTCATGTAAAAAACATATGACAAAATAATCTTATGCTTTCCTACTAGGAAACTGGTGAAAGAACATCATCCGTATAAATTCCCTTTATTTTGGAATATCATTTTCAAACTAATAATGATTTGTTATGAGCCACCTTATCTTATTCATTGCGTTTTTTGAAATACCCATTTATTTTTGATCAAATTATTGTCTCGCATACTTTCATAAACATTTAATGTTTTGTTCCTTTTTATTTGGTCAATCTCTTAATTCATATCATTGATCCAAAGTTATTTTCTAGAAGCCTATTTGAAATATTTAGGTTCGAGATGAAAAAAGTTGTTTGATGTTCCTTCATTATTCTTTGTATAGAAGGGTCTTTTCATGGATAATTTCTTCTTTGATTTCATCATTTTGTTTATACCTTGGAATTCATTTATTTTGGGTCATCAACATCATCATCTTCCTATATTATATTGGGATGAATTGTTCAAACAAGCCTAACTTTCCCACATCATAAAAAAAGTGAGTGGTAGCTTTCCCTTGAACATCACTTTCCCCCTTCTAAAATTAGTGGAAATAAATGACATTATTTCATCAAATTCTTAATCCTAGGGTTACTTTTTGTTTGAAATTTTCCTAAAATACTTGAATATTATATCTTTAGATTCATATTTAAAATAGATTCATTTTCATTGTTCCTCATCTCATAAGTAATATGAGTTCTATTAAATCTATTCAATGTTATTTATTAAGGGTGTTATGATGATTATTTATGCAATTCTCACATCATCTAGAATTTCAACAAGAACATATATATATTTGATAAGATTAAATATTTTATTAAAAAATGAATCAACTATATCATTTTGGATCATTATTAATAATCATTCATGTTCACCAAGACTTTCATTTTTTTCCTAGACTTATTAATTATTTTTAAAGATATTAAGAATCTTCTCCCGCATTATATAACGTGTCATTTTTCATGTACTAATCCACAAGGGCCCGCTTGGATAGATGTAAGACCAGATTGATAACCTAATCCCACCTCCAAATGGTCATGGGTTGGTTACTATAATCGAATAGGCTTGTTAGAAAAATATAATGCATTAACCTAATGTACATGTGCACACACACACACACATATTCAATCACTAGTATAACGTATAAAGGTTATTAATTGATACTATAAATTCATGCATCATATATAATCCCACATCAGAGTGTATGAATGTATATAAAGAAGAAATTGTCCAAATACAACCCACATAAACTATAAATAGGTCTTACATACATAAAAAAGAAAATTGCTACTAAACAGAAAAATTTGGGATCTATCTATGGTTACCCTATCCCAAAAAAGATCCACCTTCTCTTAGTCCACCTATTAATCCAATGAATGTAATTTCATCAACTTAATACATGACATATGTAGGAAGATCCCATGCAGGGGAGAGTATAATCATACCATGTATGATATCCCGAAATCAAAATATATAATTCATTAAATAGTTATTTAGCTCTAAATCAAAAAATCAATTTGGATAAATATGATAATCCTAGATATACTCAATGTAAGACTCTAAGTCTCATTATCACGTCTTTATCCATTACAATCCTATGGATTCTTCTCGAAGATCTAAGGTAATTTTTATTTGGGGGAACTCACTCCATGGATGTTTTCAACACTGAAGAACCTCAAAATAAAAATATATACAGGTGTAGGATCCTGAAAGGGACTATGGGCAATACCTTACTATAACACCTACTGATTTTTTTAAATATATTTTTATATTTTTCATTTCATGCCACATTGAATATAAATTCAGTTATATAAAAGCACATTGTTTGGATTGAGTTTCATGATAAACCATTTTATTCTTATACTATAGAGGACACTATCATTTTCTTATGTGATATACAATGCCATATCTCCATCATAGATTGTGTAAAACCCAAGACAGAGTCTTACAAAACTATAATATTATATTAACAATAATATTAAAATATTATAATAGTTATCACCTATCTATTATGAATAAAAATTAATAAATTATAAAAATATTTTTTACACATGTTTATAAAATTAATTCATTAATATAAATCATTTAGAAATGAAAATAAAAAAACAAATGAATATAAACGATGTGATTTTTATAAAAAGTTATTTTCATAACCAAATATGCATTTTATTGTAATAAATTAAATTAATATCTATTAATGAGAGATATTAATTAAATTTATATATTTAAAATTAAAACAATGTGTTCATCAAATTATTTTTATAGTCATAAAATATAATAAAATCTAGTTTTAGGCATTAGTATTTGTATTATTCTAAAAGGAATTTTTATCGTCATTTAATGGAATACATGTTTTAAAACAAATTTTTTTTACAATTTTATAAAATTTATTTGAAATAATAAAATTATTCTTTGAAATCATAACATAATATTTTACATTTGATGGATTTTATGAATTTTTCATAGAATATTCATTTTTAATGAATATTAAACAATATTGAATTATAATTGAAATTGAATATTATTTTAATTTGTTAATATAGTTAATTTATATTTGAAATTTCTTTAAAGAGTGTTTATATTATTTATAAATATATTAATTCAATATATTTCATTTATACAGATTTTAGTTTGAAAATGGATATAAAAACATTTCAAACATTTTTTCATTTTCACTTTAAAAACTATTTGACTCGTTCCGTCTTCGAGATTAATTTTAAATTTATTCAATCCAAATATTTCTTTAGAATTTCAAAATGTATTAAATATTTTTAATAATAATAATATAAAAATTTATATAAATTTTAACTTATTTTTTGACCTAAAATATTAGTGAATGTAATTAAAATTAATTAGAGTGATTAATGTAACAACAATTTTACTTAATTGGAAAAAACTATCTTAAGTGACCAATTAACTTATAAACATATAAAAATAGATTTTATGGCCATATTTGGACCATATATATCTTTTTATATAAAATTAACCATTATTAGAGGCACATGATGTAATGGAGACCTCTCAAAAATGTTTTTATTGTACATACAACAATGTCACCCATCCTCCAATATTAAATGGCACTCACCCCCACACATATTAAAAAATAACAAGGAATTTTTATCATAAAAAACAAAAAAAAAATCAAATTCCAAACTTCCCAAATATAATCTTATAATACTTCCTTTTTCCGAAATCCAACCGATGAAACCCTTTAAGGAAAACCAAAAGGATTTACCAAAAGAATAGGTAACATCCTTCAATAAGAAATTTGTTTTATTTAATTATACACCCAATAACATATCATTATTATTGGATGATAAAATATCCTGAGTCTCATAAAAATTATCTTATTTTTTATATCAAGGTTATGATATGCACTAAAACACAATTCTATCAAATGGTTTACGCAATCATCATTCATTTGTACGACAAACTAACACCTCGCAAACTGATGTCAGTCATTGTCCTTTTACCACCTCTAAAGGTTATGAATACTATTAAAAATGTGGTTTTATATTATATTTATTTTGACTTTATGCTTCTTATATTATTATATAACGCATACCTTCATTGTGTACATTTTTTTAGAAGATGATAACATCTTACCTGGACGTGTGGACTACTGCCTCCTCAAAGTAATGTGAATTGATAAAACTTTACATAGAAAGAATTAAAGAAATAATTAATAAAAATATTTTATATATATGAAATAATAATTTTCTTATAAGTAATAAAAATATATATTTCATTTACTTTTCTTTCTTTCCATATGATAAGAAAACAGAAACAATGTTCATGAAAAAATATGGCTACCGTATCTATGAAAAGTGTATCTCATTTAATATTTCTATATTGTATATATTATTTTGAATAAATATATACTGAAAATATATTATATTTATTTCATGTTTAAAATTATGTTAATATTGAAATCATGATCTAATAGGATCAAGAATAACAAGTCAAAACATATGTGAAAAACAAAGCATGTATTACCGAAAATGTAACTTTGACATAAAATTGAAATTAAATGGGTAATATACATTCATGATAAATTAATATATTGTATTATTTAAAATAATATGTTTCATTTATAGATTTATAATAAAAATATATTTATTATACAGGATCTATGAACATGTATGTTGAAATTTAATATATATGTAATGGTTTTTCTCGGATTATTTTTATTTCTATGAGAGATATTTTATATTCACCAATTATTCTTATTGTTTTGTGTATATAATAAAATATGACATGTTATATCATGAATAATATTCATTTATTTATATTAAACAATTCAATTTATGTAATTATTTAATAGATCTCAAGATTCAAAAGTTACACAATTTGTATGATGATTTCTAGTCTCACATTTATTTCTGTGAGACTTATGTCTTAATAAATACTCATCTCTTTTATTTGGTGTATATACTACCCATTAATGAATTATAATTTTTTGGTCATTAAAATTATGGGTATTTACATATCTATTATATGACATGTATTTCATGCATGTATCATTTAAAATGTTACCAAATAGTTATGGTAAGTTTGTCTCAATTTTCCTTCTTTGAGAAACATGTTAAGTTATAAAATTATATTATATTAGAATTTTTATATAATAAAGTTTTATTGGTAAGATCCTGAATTTATATATTCATTTTATTATTATATTCTTTAAATGTTTTTATTTCAGTGGGATTATTATTCAGTGGTACAAATGTGGTATGAGTTTTTTATTACAATATCATTATTTATCAAGATTGTTTGCAATTATTCATACATTCATGAAATATTATGACAAATCATTCAATAAATCTCTTGATGTTTCTTCTTCTATGGTTAGTCATGATATATTCATGTAATGGTAAAAATATTCCACACTTTGGTACTTAATATAATTATGAAAATGTTTTAAGGAAAATTCAATTTCATTTATCTATTCCGCCAGAAATCTATTTACTCATAAAACCATTTTTTCTAAAAAATGATTTAAAAAATATTGAAAATAAAGTTATAATAATATTTAAAAAAACGTTTTTAATGATTTTAAAAACATAATTTATATTTATTAAAATCTATTTTCAAAAAATAACCTTTTCAAAAATAGTTTACTTCTAAATATTGTTTCCAAAGATTATTAAAGAATATATTATTTTATTTCTTATCTATTTTCAAAGAATAAAATTCATTAATAATGCTCTATGTTAACAACAGTTTTAAATTATTTTAAAATATTACATTAAAATTTTTAATTATCATTTTAAATGAATAAGGTTTTCAAAAAAAATTAAAAATAATTTAAAATGAATTTTGATTCTTCCTATGTGTTTTCAAAGTTATTTTTAAAAGAACTGGTTTTCAAAAAAATTTATTAAATAATATTTCAAATGATTTAAATAGATTAATTTATGAGTTTTAAAGGTTATTTTCAAAGAAAATGGTTTTTAAAATGTTTTAGGATTTTAAAAACATTTTAATTAAAAAATAATATCACATCAATTATTGATTTAAAAGTTCTTAAATATTACTTCATGTTGTTTCAATGTTGTTTTCATAGAAATGGAGTTTGAAAATTTTTTAGTTATAAAATAATAAATTTTAATGACATGTTATTTGCTTTAGGAAATATTTAATGTGAACTTTTAAAATCTATATCCATCTAAGACCGAACCATTTGATATAGGTTATACTTTACTCGGGATATGATCTTAAGACACTATTTCAATTATTTCTTTGAATGGTTTGTGTTTAGGTCGAAAAGATTGTTATGATACCTATTTATCTTCCTTGAGTTATATTCTTATTAAACCCACTTCTTTACATATGTTATTCTTTGATGAAATTATTATAAAACCTGTATCATTTTTGTAGCTTATGATATGATAAAAAGTTTATGAAATCCATTTTATTTCATGTATTATGATTTGATTGTTTAAATGGAAAACATGTCCACAAAATTTTTCAAACAATTCCTACATGATCAAAGATCATAGCCTATTTCACATGCTTCAATTTGACAATTCATAGAGCCTGAACATAGTTTCAAATTATAAATTTTGTAAATTTGAAGATGGGCAGGAAAACTAGTTTACCGAGACCATTTGGAAAGCTCCCTCTGTGATTACGAAGTAGAGGAACTTGACAAAAGCCTTCGCGAGTGTCGTGAAGCCTGATGATGGTCAACTCTGTGTTTACGACGAACATGAGGGAACTGGACCTGAGCCTCCGCGAGAGATGCGGAACTCGATGATGGTCGGCTCCATGATTACGAGAAACATGAGGGAACTCCCTTTTGTTTTGATGCATCATTTACTTCACGGCAGACGTTTGTGCTTTGCAGCATGAATTTGTGCTTTTGGGCACTCATTTGTGCTTTGCGGCATGAATTTGTGCTTCACGGAACAATTTTTTTCTTATAGGTGTGCTCTTCTGACCTCTATCACCTATAAATACCCAGATCACCCCCTTCACAAGGACGGTCACACCACCTCTAGGGTAGCTGATCTACCTTTTCGCAGAGCACCAGGGCACTGCGAATTGATGCACTTAAATTAGGGTTCTGTGAGATAGTTTTCTCTATGAGATGCATTGGTCCATGAGAGTCCTTGATCCATGAGAAGCATTGCTCCACGAGAGGCTTTGCACAACGTGTCGCTTTGCTCCATGAGACACCTTACTCTGTGAGGCCCCATTTCTCAGTGAGTGATTTCGCTCTTTGAGCCACTATTCTCTTCGAGTCAATGCTCCACAAGCCCATATGATATGCGAGTCCATTCTCCATGAGCATCATTCCTTTATGAAGCTTCTTTGCATGACCCCATGCTCCACAAGAACCTTTCCTTCATGAAGAAACCTCGCAAAGACCTATCATTTGCGAAACTCCTTCCTTCACACCCACCAATCAATACCATGGGGGTTGCACCCCCGCACCACCCCTGTGGATGCTTTTCGGGCGATGGTCCCGACCCTCTCGACCACTCTCGAAGCTACCGTCACTGACCCCCATCGAAACAGCATAGTTTCAATGTGATTTTTTCGGGGTGGGGTGTCTAAATTTTCTATTGCGCCATTATCCCAACCACCTTACACCATTAGAATACCATGATATGTGATACTCCTCTGCACACCATGAAACTCCTTGAATTGACATATTCCTCTTGGTTTGTTTCCCATGTTGTGATTTGAGGGTCTCATAATCAATTCCTCGATCCCCATGAGTTGACCATTCCTCAAGAAACTCCTGTAAACCCAATGAGATGGCTCATGTGCCATGTTGTACTAGAAAGGGGTGCCCTTTTGTTAGTCCCAACACCATCCATTTCAGGCTCCTTATGCTAAACATTACTATCTATATAACTATAAAGTGTAGTAATCCCTATCATTAAAAAATAGGATGCATGTTGTTCCAAATAAGAGATTCCTTATCTACAAAGCATAAGGTGCCTCATGCCATGATTACAATGGAATAATTTCAAGAGCATTGCAATCCATTCAAACATTCCATCAATCCACCTCATGCTTTTCATGTCCTTCATTCAGATCATCATCCTCTTATATGTCTTAATGGACCCTCTAATAGTTTGGTCACAAGACACATTAGCACACCTACCGTCAAGGGTGAACACCCCTGAATACATTGAATGAAATTTCGAGTCACATCCCATGTTTTGAACATAGTCAAAAGACAACCCTCATTTTGTTCCCATTTCAGGATAATATGAAATAGATGTATTGTTTAGAACATGGAAAGAGATTATCCCTTATCATCTTTCCACCCTAATTGTGTTCCGCATGTCGGTCATGTGATTCACACCTTACATCTCCCTTGGATCTGATGGATTTCAATTCCCATAGCATAATCCCTCTTGTGCACTCGTGCATAAATGTAGACCTCAATTATATGCCTCGACCCACCAGAGATTTGAGATGACCTAATGGTCATATATGAGAAAGACTTTATGGGTATAATCCATGCATAAACCCCATTCACCATTTCCACTCCACAGCGTCACCCAGGCAACTACCTTGCATAAGCCCCATTCACCATTGCCACTCTATAGAGGCACCCAGGCTGCGTCCATGCATAATCCCCATTCACCATTTCCACTCCATAGAGTAACTTTGGATTCTTTATAGCGTATGCCTCATTCACCATTGTCACTCC
Organism: Viscum album; assembly: GCA_963277665.1. NCBI lineage: Eukaryota > Viridiplantae > Streptophyta > Magnoliopsida > Santalales > Viscaceae > Viscum > Viscum album. Next base: position 1,117,079,546 of record OY728129.1, read on the forward strand.
ATAGCGGCACCTGGGCAACTTCCATATGAAATCCCCATTCACCATTAGAGCTCCATCGTGGTAGTCGGGCGACATTCTTATGTATGTCCTATTTCTCATTATTGATCCATAGATGCATCCAAGAAGCTTCATTTTGTAATCCCCATTCTCCATTTCTACTCCATAGTATCACCTGGGAAGAATCATTGCATAATCCCTATTCATCTCCCTTCATGGATGCACATTTGCACCATGATCTTCATGTATCTTATTGCCTATTATTTCTCACACCGAGAACGACTCATGTTAGCTTAGTGTAAACAGTGATCGTGACATCCTCCCCTAGGAAGCATAGAGTGTAAGCCCCAAACACCAACCTGAATTATGTGTACATTGATCATATCCAAGGCAAGGTAATTATGAAGCCTTTCTGAGGTTCAATTCCAAAAACCATTAGTCCCAACCCCCTTCACACCAGTGCACCATCAAATTTGAACTACATGGAATTTGATCCGTGCCAGGGAATGGTATGTAGGGAGCCTCCCCTAGGTTTAATCCCAACAATCATTAGTCCATACCCCCTTCATCTCTATTCACCAACACCACCCGAAATACGGGGACTTTGATCATTGCAGAGACATGGTATGTAAGTTGCCTACCTGAGGTTCAGGACAAACAACCATTGGTCTTAACCTCTTCATGTTGGTTCACCCTCATCTTCCATGACGTTAAACTATACGCCACTTTCATCCTGCATGATGGTAAACTATACATGTTCTAACTACATGGGATTTGACCCTTATCTCCTAGAAAGGGAACGTAGGAAGCCTCCCTAAGGTTCATCCCAATTCGTAAGTAAGCTGTTGACAACCCCATTCAGTGGTAAGATGTTTTCAACCCCATTTGATAGTAGGCCATTGATGTCCCCCAATTGACGGTAAGTCATTGAAGTCCCAAATCGACGGTACTCCATCTTCAGATGAACTACACGAACATTGATTTGGGGCAAGGAAAGATATGTCGGAAGCTTCCATGAGGTTCGAGCCAATCACTCATGTCTCATCCTGGTCATCCCCTAGATCTTATTTTCATTAAGAAGTTAATGCCCCAAACTAGAGGTTCCACATTCTCCGGATCCCATGCATAAGGTTCACCTTCTATTGTATCCCACCGCCTCACCGAACTCCACAGACATTGATTCCCTTCCTTGGGGATACATTGGAAGTCTCTTAGAGGCTCAATATGAACATCAGTGTAGCCTTCATGACAGTTCCATCTCATTACCCTTATATTTCATTCAACTCTCCATCATCCATCTAGATTCTTACCCAGGCCGCAACATCCCGACGAGGTCATGCCATTCATCCCAATGCCAATTTTTTCAGCACTCGGGAAGCTAACCACTCATAAGCCCTAATCAATTAAAAATAATTCACCCATGAGTTTCCCTCTTTCAATGGGCCACTTTCCATGCATAACCCCTAGCACATCATCGGGCCATTTTCCTTTGTATACTACCCAGTTCATCACCCATTTGAACTACCTGGGTTTTGATCCCTGTCTTCTACACATGGTACGTAGAAAACCTCCATGAGGTTAAATCCCTGCCAATGGAAAACCATGGTCTCCCATTTTGTGGTTCACTCTCACTGATCCTCCCTCAGTGGTGTCTAGATCATCCATCACGACATGACATCATCCCTCTATGGGATAGACCACCTCGGTTATGTTCTCATTGGGCATTTTGATCTATCCATACTGTAACCAACCCAGGTTCCCCCTCTTATAGAAGTACCAATCTGATCTGTCTCTATATGATGTTATGATCACTCTCATTAAGTATTCTCTAGACATTAATCTCACTTCATACCTTGTGTTAAATAAGAGATGCCTGGGAATACCTTGGAAGACACACCTTTGGCATAACCATCTCAGCAAGACGTTAAACTCGCAACAAAACATGTGCTAATCATGGGATGATGCGGAAAAACTTAGATACATGCCTCTTGAATAAGATACCCCATGTTTGAGGCTTGATTATTCGGGTTTTGTGCCCTTTATATGCCATCTTATGAGGACAGATACAGGTTCCCCAATGTCCATACATCCAGATATGCCCTAAGATGCCTGTTGATTTCATATACTCCAACCGAAAGTTGCAACCATGTCAGGACCCCATGGAATGTACTGACATAAGTAGTGTAATTAATTGGGGTCCAAAATGATATGGCTCTGGGAACGAGATTCATGATCAATGTATCAATATGTTTGGGAGACCTGGACTAGGCGACTTGTTCTGAGGATGAATCCACCATAGGAGGAACCGATATCCATCATCCTATTTCAATCAAGGAGAAAACTTCTTGAATTAGTGATGGATGCCTCCCACCATTGAGAAGAGGGAATGCCGGGCAACAATCAACCAATTCTCAAATGATAGATACACACACCCAGGAGAAAGTGTCAGAAACAGAAATGGGAAACCGGTGTGAATCTCTTCTCCTTCAATTGAGATTTGACCAAATATGTCATAAAAAACGAGTCATCAAAAATTTGAATCCCCTCTCCATCATATGTAAGAGGATTTGTACCATCAAGAGTGTGAAGACTATGGTCCATCAGCTCTTCACTGATCCTACCTCCTTAAGAGGTCGCACAGGGGGCATCCTCCTCTTGACGTCATTGGCTCCTCACTAACTTTGCATCCTTAAGAGGCCATGCAGCAGGTATCTTCCCCCGACTCCATTGGCTCCTTGATGATTCTGCCACCTTAAAAGGCCACACATGGGGAATCTGCCACACGAATCCATAGGCTCCCCATTAAATCGGCAATAATAAGAGGTTGTGCAAGGTTCATCGGCCCCCGACTCCATGGAATCATCGATGACCACACCACCATAAGAAGCCATGCAGGGGGCATACTCACCCAACTCCATCCACTCCTCACCGACCCCGCCACCTCAAGAAGTCGTGCTGGTGGGAATCCTCTCCAAACTCCATCATCTCCTTGCCAACCCCGCCACCTCAAGAGGCCTTGTAGGGGTATCCATCTCGACTCCAGAAGCTCCTCGCTGACTCTACCTCCCTAAGAGGCCATGCAAGGGACATCTGACCCTGACTCTATGGGATCCTCACAGTCCCTTCCTTTGTAAGAGGACACACGGGTGGAATCTGCCCCCGACTCCATCGACTTATCGCTAACACTGCCGAATTAAGAGGACATGCAGGGGAATCTTCCCCAAGCTCCATTGTCTCCATGCCAAACCCACCACCTTAAGAGGGCGTGAAGGGGCATCCACCCCCACCTCAATTGGTTCCTCACCAAATCATCTGATTTAAGAGGCCACTCATGGGGCATCTCCCATGACCCCCCGACTCTATCGATTCCTCGCCGACTCTACCACCTTTAGAGGCCGCATAGGGGGCATCCACCACCCAAATCTACCATCTCCTCTATGACTCTTCCATTTTATGAGGTTGCACAGGGGAATCCGCCAGCTGACTCCATCAGCTCCACACCCACTCTTCTGCATTAAGAGGTCGTGCATGGGGGATCCACCTAAAACTCCATCATCTCATTGCTGATTGTGCCGCCTTAAAATGCTGCGTAGGGGCATCCAATGCTTGAATCCATCGGCTCCTCACTGAATCTGTCACGTTAAGAGGCCACGCTGGGGGAATATACCCCCAACTCCATAAGATCCATGCCGAAACCCTTACCCTAATAGACCCCGTTGGGGGCATCCACCCCCGACTCCATTGGATCCATTCCGACCCCTCCACCTTAAGAGGTCGTGCAAGGGGCATCCGCCCCTGACTCCATTGGATCCTTGCCGACACTGTCGCCATAAGAGGCTGCGTAGGGGGCATCATCCCCAGAACCCATCGGCTCCTTGCCGACTCTACTGTTGAAAGAGAAAGCACAGGGGGCATCCTCCCCACAACTCCATTGGCTTCTCATCGACTCTACCACTCTAAGAGGCCGCGCAGGGCACATCCTCCCCTGACTCCATCGGCTCCTCTCTGACTCCGCTGCATAAAGAGGCCGCGTGAGGGGCATCCGCCCCTAAATCCATCGGCTCCTCGCCGAATCCACTAGCTTAAGAGGCCACGCAGGGGGAATCCTCCCCTGAATCGTTCAACTCCTTTCCAGCTCTACCGACCTCATTGGTAGTGTAGGTGGCATCAACCCCCTTTCTTCATCGTCTCCTCACCAACTCCACTTCCCTCATAGGGAACGTTAGGTGAAACCACCCCCAATCTAATGGTGCATCTTCAACATCACTGATAGCCCCAATGGAGGTCATCTACACTCCTCTATCACTGGGAATGAAAGTCCTCATCGTCCCCATTATTTTCCACAACAATGGTCATCCAAACACTACTATAATCTGGCATGAGGGTCATCCTTGTCACCATCATCAGCTGCCGCGGAGGACATCCCCGCACTCCTACTATTTTGCAAGGAGGTCCTCCCCATTCCCGAAATCATTCATCATGGATGTCATCCCCCTGAATCTATAATGTTTCATTGACTTATGAGATGATGTTGTAGTCTTTAATGACTTTCCGGCTCCATAAACCCCATCGTACTAACGCTCTGGGCTCCCACACCTTATAGGCTACATCGCCCTGGTCATACCTATGCTCCTTGATTCCAGGCCTTTCGGGGTCCATTTCCCCCATCGTACCGACAATCCAGGCTTCAACGCCTTCTACGCCCCATCACCTCCATCGTACCAATGCTCCATGCTTCCACACATTTTTGGCCCCATCGCCACTGTCATACCGACGCTACTGGATTCAACGCCTTCTGGGCTCCATCGCCCTCATCATACTGACCATCTAGGCTTCCATGCATTCGGGGCTCCATCGCCCCTGTCATACCGACGCTCCAAGTTTCCATACATTTCAGGCTCCATCACCCCCATCATACCCACGATCCTATATTCCAGGCCTTCCAGGAATCATTGACTTCACCATACAGACGATCCAAGATTCCATGCCTTTCGGGCTCCATCACCCCCATCGTACCGATGCTCCAAGCTTCCACACGTTCAAGGATCCCTCTCCCATGTCATTCCAACACTCTAGGATTCCACGCCTTCTGGGATCCATCACCCCAGTTGTACCGATGCTCTTGGATTCCACACATTCCGGGCTCCATCACCCTTGTTGTACCGACGCCCCAGGCTTTCACACCTTCCAGGATCCGTCTTCCCCATCGTACCAAAGCTTCAAGCTTCTATGACTTCAAGAATCCATCACTCCCATAGAACCGACGCTCCAACATTCCATGCCTTCTAGGCTCCATCACTCCATCGTACCGATGCTCTAGGATTCGACGCTTTCCGGGCTCCATCACCCACATCGTACCGATGCTATAGGCATACACACATTCCGATATCCATCGCCCCCATAGTACTAACTCACCCTGCTTCCACGCCTTCCAGGATACATCACCCCCATCGTACTGACCCTCTAGGATTACATACCGTCCGGGCTCCAATTACCCTGTCATACCAATTATCCAGGCTTCCACTCCTTTTAGGCTCCATCACCCCTGTCGTACCGATGCTCTAGTATTCAACGCCTTCCTTGCTCTACTACCCCCATGTACCGACACTCTCAGATTCCATGCCTTTTGGGAACCATCAACCTCTTCATACCAAGGATCCACTCATACACGCCTACTATGCCCCATCTCCCCCATCTTAAAGACCTTCCAGGCTTCCATGGCTTCCGGGCTCTATCGCCCCCATTGTACAGATTCTCTAGGCTTCAACGCCTTCTGGGCTCTCTCTCCCTTGTCATACCAACGCTCCACGCTTCCACACCATCTGGGATCCACCACCCCCATCATATCGACGATCCAAAAATCCATGACTTCCGAGCTCCATAACCCCCATCGTACAGATGCTCCAGGCTTCAAATACATCTTAGATCCATCACCCCTGGTGTACCGATGCTCCTGGAATCCACACATTCAATGCTCCATCGCCCCCGTCATACAGATTCTCTTGGATTCCACACCTTTCATGCTCTATCTCCCACATCGTACTAATGCTATAGGCATCTACACCTTTTGGGCTCCATCTCCCCCATCGTACCAAGGCTCCAGGCTTCCACACCATCTAGGCTTCATCACCCATGTCATACCGATGCTCTACATTTCAATGCCTTCTGGGCTGCAACGCACTCGTCGTACAGATGCTCCTGACTTCCAGGAAATCCCAGCTCCATCACCCCATCGTATCGACGCTCCTAGATTCAAAGACTTCTGGAATCCCTCACCCTCGTAGTTCTGATGATCCTGGATTCCATGCCATCTGGGCTCTATCACCCCCGTCGTACCGACACTCCAGGCCTCAATGCCTTCTGGGCTCTATCACCCTTATCATATCGACTCTCCAGGCATACATTCATTCCATGATCCATCACCCCCATCGTACTGACGCTCCAGGATTCCAAGCCTTCTAGGCTCCATCACCGCCATCGGGCCGACGATCTTGTCATCCATGCCTTCTGAGCTCCATCACCCCTATCATACCGACACTTCCAGATTCAACGTCGCCCGAGATACATCTCCCTCATCATACCAATTCACTCGGCTTCCATGTCTTTTGAGCTCCACCTCCCCGGTCATACTGATGCTCCATGCTTCTACACATTCCAGGCTCCACTGCCACTTCGTACCAACGCTCCAGTCATCCACACATTCCAGGTTCCATTGCCCCATCATACCAATGCTGCAGGATTAAATGCCTTTCAGGATCTATCGTCCCTATCATACTGACACTCCATGCTTCCACACCATCTGGACTTCATCTCCCCCATTGTACTGATGCTCCAGGCTTCCATGCCTTCCATACACCATCGCCCCATTATACTAAAGTTCAAGGATTTGATACCTTCTAGGATTTGTTGCCCTATTTGACTATGGGGATGATATCATCCTTGCCAACATTGTGACACTCTATGACATCCCAACTACTTCAATTCATTGAATGAAGAGGTCCTCCCAAAATTCTTGACACGAGCTTTTGGAAGGTTCACTATGAGGCATCCCATCTCATTCATAGAGAATATATATGCATACAATCAATGTAATTTAGGGAATTACCATCATATAGAATCCCCCCTCATCGTAACCGACCATAATTTGGTAGAGATGACAATCCTTGTACCAAAACAATATGTGTGGTTTCATGTCCATGTTACTAGACAATAATCTTTGTAACAATTGTGCCCTAGTTTCATGACAGTAAACTGCATAACAACCATCCTCTCAGCCACATGACGTTAAAATATGGGGAAACGACTTGGTCAAATGATGAAAACTATATAACATTTTGGTAAAAGTTATGAGACCTAAAACTGCACCAACCATGGTCAAATATACTTCACCTAAAACTAGAAAAACCATGGTCAATGCTATGTGAACAAAAACTCCATCCATCACTCATCCTAGCTTCACGACATTAAACTATACACCAGGTCCTAACTCTTTGACCATAAACTAAGAACCTTTGGTCCAATAAATAAGTCTTTAGACTATTTTCCACACAAGGTTCTTTTACTATGAGTCTAGATACGTCTTCCCACTAACACGATCTAATACGATGTGGTGTAAAACCCAGAGTATTGGAATCCAAATGAACATAATCCCAATTTATCTCCATGCTTCTTAGCATCCCTTTATTTGGATCCACACCATAATTATTTTATGAAAATCTAAATTTTTTAACCAGGTGGAGATGTTGTTTTATTTTAGTCTCCTCTTTGTATGTGTTTTTTTCTAGGTTTTGTCTTATATTTTCCAGTATCTTGTTGTTTAGAAATTTGTGTTTCTTTCTTTCCCCAGAAATTCTGAATCAGGTTGTTTATTTTCTTCTCTATAACATTCAACATATATGGATCACATTGTTTTTTTACATGGGTGTTTTCATCTACTTAAAATGGTCAGAATGCATCTGCTTTAGTTAGGATCATTTTTATCTACATTGGAGAATACCGATCTATAATGTTTTGGTTGGTTTAATTAGATCTTTATCATCTCGAATATGTTTTATCAAAATGGAAGGTTTAATTTATATAATTGAATTTATTGAATCTTCATTGACGGATTTTTTATTGTCTTGATTTATCAAAAAATTTCTCTATTCATATATTTGGAATTAAGTCATTCTATATCTTCATAAGTCTCTTCATCCTAATATATAGAGTATGTGAATGAAAAAAACTTGGTTCCATAAAAGGTAACATATTTAATTGGACTGTGATATTTTATCTGGTTACTAGAAGCATTTGATGACACTTTTGTGTAAATAAATGAAATATTTTTTAGAGGAAACCCCACCTCGAGTAATGATTCTATTTTTAATAGGTCACTATTTTAGAGTCCATCCATCCTAACATAATAAAAATTATGTGTTATAACTATCATGGGATAGGGAGCCCATAAACATTTAAAACGCTCTATTTATGGAGCACGAAATATTTCCCTAATGATGTATATTTGACTGAGACCAAGTCATCTTAAAAGGAAATGAGAGGGATCACCCCCAAATTTGAGTTTAAATGTTTTATTCTTGTGGAACGAGTATGTTAGGGTTTGTTTTATATTTTCAAATGATTGTTCATTGTATTACAATATATTACAATATTTTAAAATTAATAAAAACATCATATTAAATATTTTTTATTATTCTACATGGATTTTATGTCATAATATCTAAGAGTACTTGTTGCATTTATATGGTCATAGAAGTTCCCCACATTAATGAGAATCCTGATATTCCATGATGATATTCCTAAAAATTATTCTATTATTGGATAAAATTCTATGATGGGGAACATATTTTATTGACTGTCAGGTGTAATTACACATAAGAAAATGAGATTTCTTCTCATGAAGTTCAAACCTGGTTATCTCCAATATGGGAGGATATAATAACAGAACATCTTTTAGGAATTTCACATGTTTATGTTCCATAAAATATTAATATCATCGGGTGTTTTTTATAGTACTTAGAAATTGTGATTGTCATTAATATTTTTTAGGACTCACGCACTATTATTTACTAACCAAAACTATGATTTCATATGTTAAAGGGAAGTAGAGTACATAGGTTGTGTCATGAAGGAAATGTTATTAATTGATAAGTTGATGAAGGATTTTACACATCCATCTTTATAGATATTTATTTCTCAGACCTTTTATTTGAATTCCAATGTTTCATTAAATTCCATTCCCACGGTGTAACGATGTGATTATTTTAGACAATTGAAGAAAGATGTATCAAGAGTATAGGTTGATGATAAAAATATGAAACATATATGATGAAATATTATAAAAAATTGATTTTTTTGTATTGAGAGCCCTTGTATTTTATTATCGATGTTGTGATATTATGTTCATTCTCTTGGGTTTTTTTACCCATATTCTCACAGTATTCATAGATTTTAGGAAAACAAAACAAATACCAATGAGAAAGAATCCTGATGAGTAATAAAATAAGTCTTTTTCACTGATCACTATGAAATTATAATCAAATCTAATTATTTAGATAAATATTATTCTTATGATTGGGGAATAATTTTATACAGTTTTTACTGATTGCATATATTTAATAAATATTAATTCACTAATTTTTGAGTATGAATATTTATTTATGTTGTTAAATATCTAATAAGTATTTATCTTTCACAATATGAATAAAATATTTATTTATAAATAAATATTAATTAAATATTAATTTAGTTATTTGATTAATTATATGGAATCTGAGAGGAACAAGATCATTTTAAACGATAAATATTACATTGCAATATGGAAAAATAATATTCATCATTATGCCAGTTAGAGCATTGTAACACCCTTCTTTTTTTATGAGATAGATTTTTTTAATTTCATTGATTTATTCTATTGTATGATACACCAAGATAAAAATTCACCACATGAAACACCAGATTATATTGCAATATACACAACATTATGCTTCACTTCTGTTATACACAAGTGTGAGATATTTTGATATATTTTATTTCAGGAAAGATAGAGTTTAAGGGAACTAAATAGTATTATGTTACCTTATAACATAACCATTAGAATGGAAGGTATGAAAATTATTTATTGAATTATGAAAATATTTTTTACACATGTATATATAATTAATTATTTGTTGTGAAATTAATTACATATGAAAATAAAATAATTATTTAATAAAAGAAATGTTTTAAAAAAATCTATTTAAATTAAAAAAATTGATTTTAAAAAATAAAAAAATCATTCATGCTAGATGTTTATAATGAATTATATATGTAATATATTAAATATAGTGTTTAAAATTCAACTTATATGTTTTATATACATGATATAAGAAAAAATTCTATTTTTGGATAAAAGAAGTATTTAAAAAAATGCAGTTTTCCAACCTTTTCATGAGACATCAATTTTAAATCATGTTTTGAAATTTTTTTATATTTTATTAGATCTAATAAACTTTTTATATGAATGAAAAGTAAAAAAATTAACTTTGGATGAATTTTTAATATTTTTCTAATAAATGCCACGTACTGATAAATATTAAAAAATAATGCATTTTAATTGAATACTTCTTTTTCGTAAAACATATTTATAGGGTTATATTATATATTTCAATTGTTTTAAAGTAAGAATAGATTATATTTTTTATATTTAATATAGTGTAGATAATTGGCATAAATTTTAAATTGAATTTAGATTAAAAAAATTTCAATATTTTTCATGTTTTAACTTTTAAAACATGTTTCCTCATTTCAAAAAAGGGATTAATTTTAAATTAATTACTTCCATGTTAGTATTTTTAATTTTAAATAATATTCTAGATATTTTTAATAGGTGGATCCTAATTATTTAAATATATTTCTTTTATTTTTGGGCCTTATGAAGAGTATATTTAATACAAATTATTTTAATATGCTAAAAAAATAAATCTATTAATTAATGGTATAAATAACATTTTATAATAACTCTAACACTTTTCATAATATCATTGGATGAGTATTTTATGACCTAAATCATCCCTGGGTCGAAATTGTACCCTTTATAAGGCATTTGGGTGACATTAGGAGATTTAATAAATTTTATTAATAGAAAAGATAAAGAACTCTTACTAAATTTTTAAAAATTATAATAATTTAATATTTGTATATATAGACGATAAATTAAACTATAAATACACATTTTAAATTTTAAATTTTATTCTTTATCAAGGTTTTTTTAAATATTTAGTATATAAATAATTAACAAGATGGTTTATACAATTATACTAATGAGCCCGTACTCGAGTGGTATGGTCTCCATCATGGAATTCAGGAGACCCAGGTTCAAAACCGTTCAGAGGCATAATTTCAGGTACTGTAGCATTTACTATTTGTTACTGTAGCAGCCAGTACAATTCACCTGATTTGGGCCTTTAGGCCACCGGTTTGGGAATACGGGTCTCAAGGGACTTCAGGTCATCAAAGGCCTTTGGGCCACATGACCTTCAGTCCACGAAGACCATGGAGTAGCCCAGTTCACATAGAACAAGACACAAAAGAGGATTAGAGCAACAAGTGTAGAAGCCACCAGAAGCCGAGCTAACCAGAATGGAAAATGAGAGGGTATGACAACCACCATCGGGACCAGGAACTGTACATCATTGTATAGGGCAATGCTAGCCGATCAGAAATGTAAGGTGGGGATCTAGGTGACCAATGAAGCGGAAGGTGGGGAGGGGCAGTTCAAGTGGGTTGGGCCTATAGGTCATGTATTTGGCATGGTTTTCCTCTGGGTCTTCTGGTCATGTATTGCGGGTCAGTCAGGCCTTGTTCTACCTACGGGTCATGTACATGTTCCCCTTAAACCATTAAAAGGGGGATTATCCATAATAATATAACAATAAAGTTCTTCAGGCCATTTTGAGTAAGTTTTATACAATTATGATGCAATAATTATTTAATTGATGAAAAATCAATAAAAAAATTTAAATTACAATTATAATAACCATTAATATACATAAAAGAACATGAAACAACAATATTGTTCATGTATAAATAGACCACAATCATCCAACAGTTGAATTATAGACCATTTGGTGTCACATGGTGAATATTATGACACTTATAATATTTTATTTACAGTGATGTCAAAGTTGTCAGATTAATGATATAATTAATATATCATTCTTAATATCTTCTTCTCTGATGTAATATTCTACTATAAATATTCCTCTACAATATAGAATATATATCCTTTCCATGGTATTGTATTTTTAATTTTCTCTCAACAAATACATTTACCAAATAATTACAAAAAACTCTTGTACAAATTATTTTATTAATGGAAATATCAAATTAATATTATTAAAAATATTAAAATAAATATAATATGTGATAATTAATATATCCAATGAAATTTATAGACGACCATGACCCATAGGGATATAATAAAATTTTATTTTAGATGAAAACATCTTATCTTTATATTTTTAAAAATACAATAAATGAATAGTGACAAAATTTACACTATTGATATTTTGTCAAAATAATGTTTTAATAAATTAATTAAAAATTGCCATAATTTTCTAAAAAATATAAGATAATTATTACATGGGTTATAATGTAAATTTTTTTCATTTGTAGTCTATTTGACATCAAATAAATAAAAATATAGTATTTTAATATTGAATAATTTGTTACTTAAAATGGAATAACTAAGGGTTAATTAAAATGATAAGGTCTAATTGATATAAAAACACGTCTAAAATTTATTTATTGAAGATATTACATTATTATATCATCTCTTATAAATTAATGTTAAATTTTTGAGGTTTTTGGTTGTGTTTTCATTTTATTATAAATTAATATCTCGGGAGTTTCCAAAAGTTTCCCTCACCTCAATTATAAAAGGGCACTTTATACCTCACTTACTCACTTCACATTAATAATTCGAACTCAGATATCCCATTCCAATTTCTCTTATATACTTACCTAGTTAAATTTTAAAGGTGTTGGTATTCTCAAAATACCAACTCTAGTTCCATTAAGAGGAGATCTAGAGGGTGCTCATGGAAGATTATGTAATATCCTCTATTGAATCGTTCAAACTTATATCTTCTTCTACATCCAATGACTATGTTTTATCCACTATAATGTAAAATATAATGTATATATTATATTATTATATTTTATTATGATTATATAATAACCATACTCCACATTCATTCAATCCTATGAAAAATGAAATCACTATATGTGCATACATACAACTTAACATCTCCACGCAATGGTGTCGTATGATTTTCAACACCACTATATAATGATGGTAATAATAACAATATATGATTATTATAACAATATATTGTTCCTGTAAAAATATATATCTTATCCACTTTAATAACATTCTATAATTAATGGAATGATATCATCGCTCGTTTGTACATTCAACTTTTCTTCTCCACGAAGTGATGCTATTCATTAACCCATTTAACGCCTTGTTAAATAAATTAATAGAATGGATAAATATGATATATATTAAATTAATATCATTTAATAAATTATATTAAGGGAATACATGAAGAGAAACTGGTATTTATACAAAACAATTGAAGCAAATAATGCTCAAAAGAAGAGTTATAATGAAATATTATTAAACGGATGATAATTTGATCACATAAGATATAATAAATAAACATATAGTTTGGGATCAAGTTTATAACACTATTAAATCCATTATATAGTTGTTTTTTATATATAATAAGGATCCTAGTCCTATGGTATGGGATAATTATGAAATCACATTATTATCCAAGATTTTTTTTATACAGATGTATTTTCTAGAGGTTATTTATCATACACTTCTATGTTTTATAAAAATTATTTCATAATTTTTTTATATTCTCTTGTTGATGTTTAGAGTCACTTTTAACCTTTTTTTTTCTTTTTTACTACAAAATTTTAAAGGAATCGTTCTTTTTTCAAAAGAAGGTACCCATTGAATTTTCCGGAAGGAGTATGAGAAGAATGTTTTTTAACTAATATGGAATGAATGGATTTTTATGATTTCATAATGCCTTATTTCCATAAGACACACCTTATAATATTTGTAGGTTATTTTCAATGTAATTATTTTTTGATTTAAAATTTAATAGTATTATATGAAAATAAAATATTTTCAATGATGAAAGGATATTGTTCTCATGAATTAATTTCAAGTGATATATACAAAATATTATCCATCTAATATGGAATTATTTAATTAGGATATGTTTCAATTATATTATCCATAATATTATTATGGCTGATTACTATTATGCTGGAATGATATTTTTGAGATCCACTAATTTTTCATGGATAATGTTTTGATGAAATTATATTTATGAAACACATTTTTATTCCATGAGTTACAATATGATTAATGTCCTTGTGGCACACAAATGTATAGTTTTCATTATGCGATGGGTGGGGCCTATATGACCCTCTAGTTAAATAAGTAATAATTTATATCTCAACATATAGACATGATTGGATTGGTAAATGATCTATGTTCAGTAATAACATCCTATAACGTTAAATGATATCAGTTCAGTAATACATGGATGGAATAGTATGTTAACCAAGTTTAGTAATAAAATTCGAGAATGATGAGGGAACATGGTTCAATAAAAGAAATGTTCAATTATAATGGTATTGGAAATGATCATTGGCTAATATAGATTTGATTTTCTATGCTTAGGTGTTTGGAAAAAATCAATGTTTCATACCAATTCTACATTCTCATGGATCATGTACCTTTATGATTTATTCCTTATGAACAGACATGAATTATTTTAGGACTAAATATTTTTATACATGTTATATGTGTTATAGTATTTAATATTTTTACGTTTTCACATTCTTATTTTCCTTTTCTATTGGATATTTTTCTTGTTTACCCTTACTGCACATCAGAGCTCACCATTTTCATATATTTTATTTTCCCCAGGACATTAATAATGGTTTTAGGTTGAAAAAAATGTGAAAATATTTTTGTGATATATATAATATCTTTCTCTAAATTAGAATAATTTTTCCAATTTTCCTAAAATACTAAACTAATATGGTCTTTAGGGATTTTTTTGTTTAATTTATTAAGTATACCATTAATGTAATGTAATATTCATATACGTCAAGCTTTGTTTATTAGAAAAATTCCATAAAATAATAATATTATTATTATTTATATGAAATGGGATAAGAATAGGATAATTATATAATTTATGGGTTTTGGGGAAATTAAATAAAATTATAATATAATCCCTAAATCTATTAATATTATTTTATGTATATAGGGTAGGGTTAATAGAGAATTTAGAATCATTGTGCACAATAAACATCGCCCTCAAATTCCTCTTTCTCTCCTCGTGTAAAGAATGAGAATATCAATGAAGAATCATTCAATCCCAAACGATATAGAAGAAATAAATATTAATGAAAAAGATGATAGATCTATTGCGTCAGTACCCCAAATTCCATATTTGTTTCTTAGAGATCCAAGGATACTTTATGGATCACCAATAGAGTTATTATACAGTTGAATCCTATATCCACAACTGAGGTAATATGAAAATAATTTTTTAGAATGATAAATATCTTCCATGAATAATTCTCTAAGATAAGATATCCTTTCTCGGATAAAATATAAAATAATTATAAATTTAATTTTTAAATATCTTCTATGGTTTTTAGGATTTTAAAATGTTAATATTTGTGGGAATTTTTTTGATAATAACTTTTACATCCGGCATAATTTTGGAATGATCAATTAGATCTGAAAAATTATTTTGCTTATTTGGGATACTAAAGAACTTACGCTATACCTAGATCCTTTAAGTGGTATCAGAGTTTTCAAGATAAAATTTATAATTATTTATTTCATTATTGATCTATATTAATAATTGTGTTTTGATATTTCATTTTCAGAATATTTATTATTTAATCAAATTTTTAGTTCACATGAGTTCAACCTTTTAATTTCATCACTCAAGATTAATGATTTATTAAGACCAATAACAGATGAATAATTATCATATATTCCATCAATGGGTGCCAGGGATTCGAGCCAGTGATACTGGGTTACATATATTTTCATCGATGTAAAAATAGTGTACCCAAGTGAAATATACCCAATCATTCCATGAGAGACATGAAATTTCATGAAATATTTACATATGGTGAATTTTTTTCACAATGTGTATCTACCAATATTGATTGGAACATTGTTTGTTGGATTGTGTATCATATAGTTAGGGTACACATCTTATAGTCTACATGGTATAATAGAAAAATTCATTCTAACCATGTGGCCTAATACACAGTTTAACACTGCGTGACATTGATATCATGGAATATTAATGAAACAAATGATGTCTAGTTAATTTACATTACATGTATTAAATTAATTTTTATATAAGAATAACATGTCATGTATTTTGGTAGGTTATGATGATACACAGAAAGTGAGATATATTGTCCTAAATCTAAAGAACATGTATAATTATTCGGTGGGATGAGAGGACATAGGACATGAAAAATACACTACATGTAGTCATTTAGTGCATTTTATGTAGTTTAGATAGTTACATGTTGAAGCCCCAAAAATTACCTTAAATACACAAAAATTGAGTGAAAAAACATGTGGCTCATATTTTCACACTATGTAGTCTCTCAATAATGGAATCATTTAAATTACATTAAATAATTAATTGTATCATTAATGCCAAATTATACTAATTGGAACCAAATGTACATGAGAATTAAATAATGGTATTAAATAAATAAAAGGTCTCGATTTATGTATTGTAGTTTTTTATAATTATTTTGTATCCAATTTATTTACCATTAATTAATTTTATATGGGTATATCAAATATAATTTGTATGGTCATTAAGATAAAAATGAATTAATTAATTCACGAATGTTTATCATAATAATAATGTATGAGAAGAAATGAAGGTTAACAAGTATAATTCTGTTTATTTATTGAATGTGTATGAACATTCATGACATTTTACAATACTTGTGTATGTTTTGGTTTTTTTTTATTTAATTTACTAAAAAAACTCAATTATTTAATATTAAATTAAATATGATGGCCTATGAGTTAGCCCTTCCTCCATTATTATTAGGACATGCATGTCTATGGTGATTTACGTGATTCCTCGGATCCAATCCTTTGGTTCCCCCCACACGTTTTTGAGTTATAAATTTATATAATTAAAGTATTATCCCATATAACAAAGAGGTGGTTCAATACAGAACCAACATGATGCTAACCAAAATGATACAAGAGTTGATTAGTGTAGTGTAGTAATTCATTCCTAAACAAAAACAATGAGTTTTCCCATAGGTCATTGGTAGATTTATTATCTTGTCAATAAATAATATTTTATATAAGCTTATGATTATGTTCTTAATTTATTTAGTTCTTTCCATATTAAACATTATTTTTTTACGGATTCACTACCACGATCACATACATTAATATACAAATATTAAAAATTGGAATTAAAAAATGGATTTTATGTACATATTTTATCAAAATTAGATTAGTCAGTTTTGTAAAGTCCACTTCATATTAAAAATACATGTAAAAGATAAAATATAAAAATTTAATAATTATATAAAAAATCCGTGGAAATATTGTTATGTTAAACATAGCCTCCCATTAATTTATTAGTTATGAAATCATATAACTATGTGTTTAACAAAATCTAATTTGGTCCTTTACTTTTATCGTGGAATTATTATAAATGTAATGGTTTGAATTAATTATCATATATATTTATATATAACCTTATCTAGTGTTTATTTAAATAAGTGGATGGTGTTGAGGAAATCTGAGTCAGGACTTCTAGATTTTGGATTCCACACTACTGATTACGGAGGTGCAAACACACAGTTCAGAAAAACAGCCTATATTGATACATTAATGTTTAAAATTCATCCCTCATTGGGGTTATGTTATGGGGAATATAGATCCATGCAACTATAATTTCTTAAAAACTATACATTATATGTCTAATGGTGTGTAATTTTGTTACTAGATAAAATGATGAGAGACTTAATAAAATTAAAGTCATTATGTCTTACAAAAAATTATAATAACTAAAATTAATAATGATACACTCATTTTATAATTTTAGAATATTGAAATTGTCATCATTTTTATTATCCCAATGATAAATATTATAGAAATAACATTTTGTTTTTGCTAGTGACATCTTGGAATGGTTCAAATGACTTCTCATTTTTTATTCAATGATCATATATCATATAAACTATAATGGTCATTACCTGATCCACCAAAAAAGGAGTCGAGTGATAAAGATTTACCCTTTTATGATAAACACATGAGAAATGTTGTTTAATTTAAATGTTTAATGATATCATCCATGAATATTTGACCCATGAAGTCTCATGTAAACATGAATTGTTATAGCATTTTCAAGAATCTCAATGGAATATATTAAGAGAGAGAGAGATTGAAATACTTTGAGATATCGAAGGATCACTTTAAGAGTAATATTATAGATGTTTCAAAACCTAGGCCTCATATATTAAAAGTAATTGGCTACATTGATCCCCAAGAAGATCAAGGGTTTAATCATCTTGATAAAATTTCCATTGATCTCAGTATTACATCACTACCTTAGAGCTTCTCTAATTTTATTGTAAATTTTAATATAAAAAGCATTAAAATATATCTCCTATGTCTTCTCACTTCACTTCTCCTTGTTGAAAAGGATTTGAATCGTAACAATATTTTTTTTATTATGGTGAATAAAATGAAAGGTCAAGTAATGATATCTATGCTCGAAGAATCTTTTTTTCAACTTTATAAGAAGTGAATTATCTGGTAGAAATAAAGGGAATTATATGTTTTTTTATTCATAAATAGCATGAAGGTATACTATATGAACAACTAAACCCAAGAAAAGAAAAATGAAAATTCTTCATGTAGATTTTTATTGAAAGAATTTTATATATTAAAACAAATTTGGTTTTAAATTTTGTTGTGGTGCTCACATATGTACTCAAATCCCTGAAACACGTAGATTGATAATGATTGAAAAGGAGTAGGTAAATCCATGGGGAGAAAATGAGACCAAAAATGTTTTTATGACCAGTAGGGACTACCAACTATCATTTCTAAATGGAATGATTTGGGTTCTATTTTTTTCCATATATTGGAAAACAAAATATTTCGTTATATAGACATGATACAAATGGATTTAATTCCATGTTCATGAGTAAATTTTTTCCATTTAAAATATACAATTATTTATGGTATGGAATATCTAACAGTCATTTTGTGTTGGATTACATGAACCTTATAATGGAATTTGTTAACAAGACTAATTAACATGATGCATAACACCCCTAACTACGGTATAAGTTTCTAGATCATCTAAATGAGAAATAAATTGACAAAATTACACCTATATGGATACATATATTCCTTCTAACTCAAAAACATTGGTGTGTGTCACATGCGTTTAAAACCAAAAAGCACCAAATATTCATTTATTAGAAAACGTGAATTGGCCACAAAGCTTCTAGAAATAGTTTGTACATATGTTCTCAGACCATTTCTTGTTGATTCAAGTGGTGAATAATAATACTTCATAAATTTTACTAAAGATTTTAATATATATGGATATGTGATCTTAATGATGAATATTTCGAATTCATTTGAGAGATTCAAGGAATAAATGTCTGAATTTAAGAACTATATTTGTAATAAAATTATGAAAATCTGCTCAGAACATGGTGAATAATATCTTAATCAACACTAAATTTATTATTTATTGGAGATTGGGGTCATATATCAACTCACAACACTTTATTCACTGCATTGGGATTATTTATGTGAAAATGGAAATGCTCCCTATTGGAAATGGTGAGTTAAATGATGAGTTATATGAGTCTTCTATTATCTTTTATTGGATATGTGTTATAGAAAAAGTCAAAAATATTAAACCAAGTTCAAAATAAAGTGGAAAATGGTTTTCTATAAAAATTTTAGAACATAATTTTTTTTCATACATACATGTGTGGGGTTGTGAGGTATTTTTTATGGTCTCTTTATGTAACCAAAATGAATCCATAGGTAAAAATTGAACCTCTATAGGTTACCCCTCGTAAAAATAAGGACATTACCTATATGCACCCTTTAAATATTGGTAATTGTGGAAAGAGGATAAATATTTCGTGAGAGGGATAACATATCTAAAAGGAGTTTTGGGAGTAAGATAGAAACTATTCAAGACCAGGATCATGGACTAATAGAGTTTATACAAGGACATATTCCACAAAACCTCATTGAAGAAGATGTTATGATGATATAAGTGCTGCATTAGTTTACAAGATAGGTTTTTGAACTTGAAAGTCACGGTTTTCTAGTCACTAGGGATGGTAAATAATTTTTATTATATAATAATTCTCATGTAGCCTACATGAATTCAATTTCTGGAATAGATATTTCCATGTCGTAAGTAGATATTAATTCAAAATTAGATTCCATTTATCAATTTTTTTATTTTTTTAGATCCTCCAATACATGTAAATATCATTCATTGTAAATGAGTATTTAAGATGAAACTGGATGTTGATAGGAAATTTAATTATTATAAGATTCAAATGATTTTGTAAGGGTTTAAATAGTGTCAAGGATGTGACTATGATGAAGAACTTTCAGCAGTTTCTATATAGAAATTGATCAGAATTATAATTTATATTTTGAATTTTCATGACTATTATATTTTGTAAATTGATTTTAAAATAGTCTACCTTAATGAGAACCGTCAATAATATGTCTATATGACACAACCTAAAGGATTTGATACTCCATAGAATTCCAACATGGGATGAAAATTGGAATGATCCATTTATGCATTAAATAAAGAATGAAAATCATGGAACATTTGGTTTGGTAAATCCACAATAGAATTTAGTTTCATAAGTATCGAATTTGATTCTTATCACTATAAGAAGGTTAGTGAGAGTATAGACATTTTCACAATATTATTTATAATCTTCATATTACTTATTGGAAGTGAGATACTAGTCTTACAATCTATTAAATCATATCTGAAAATTTTATTTTCCATGAAGGACTTTTATGAACAAATACAAATTCTTAGGATCTTTATCCATCGTGATATATCCAATAATTTGGGGATCCATATTCAAGGTACATATATTAGCATGATATTGGAGGTATTGAATTTGGAAAAATCCAAGATGGGATTTTTTTCAATTTCATAATTCATTCATCTTTCTAAGAAATTATTACTCAGAAACATGTGGAAATGAAAAGGATAGAATGGTTTCCCTTTATTTTAGCATTTTGTCTATTCACGTATGTTATGATATTTATTAGGCTACTTGTCTCCTACAACTTGATTTTGGTTGGATGATATTAAGTGGATCAAGGCGACCACCGTTTAAAGGAATTCAAAACCATCCTAAAGTACTAAAGGAATACTAATGATATTATCATAGTCAAAAAAGTATATTAGGAACTAATAATTCGAGAATATGTATATGGTTGTTTAAAAAAACAAGATGATATAAAATAACATATAATATACATATTCACTTTGAATAGAGAAGTTGTGAGGCAAAGGAAATTAAAGAAAGTTGTGTTCATTGATATTCCATCCAATTCTAAGAATAATAAAGCTTCTTCAGTATCTAAAGAAGCAATTTTGATATGAAACTTAATCTAAGAGCTTTATATGATACCCATCAATAAAGTACATATCACACATTATTCTGAAAATATTGCAGGAGTTGTTCATGCTAAGGAGCTATGATCACATTACTGGATAATGAATGTACATTTAAAGTGTCATCTCTTGAGGTTTTTTTCTCAGATAGGTGTTGTTATAGTATGAATAATATCCCAAAATAAAATGTGGTGAATCCCTTGACTACATCATTGACTGAATAGAAAGAGGATCATTTCATGAGGTCTAGTGGACTAGAATTCATAGGCTATTCACTCAGGTCCAAGTAGGGGTCTGATGGTGTAAGTGTTCTATAACTAACTTATTATAACTTGGATTAAATGTATATTAGAAAATTTAAATTTTAACAAAACATATTATTACATATTATTTATTTTTATGTATGACTTTAATGTAATAATGTCATAGTGTATCTATCGCACTGACAAGGTCATAAAAGATCCCACTATGATGAGAACCATGAAATTGCATGGTGATATTATTATACCTCATTATTCATTAATATAATATTCTATGATGGGGAACATTGGATATTTACATTTTGGTGGAGTACTCATTAGTGGGTGAGACTTCATCTCATGAAGTTCTCACTTGGTAATCTCTAGGATGGGTGGTAATGACAACATACCCACTAGTAATATTTATTCATGTTTATGTTTCATTATATATTCCTATAAATTAGTATGTTTTATGGTTCTTTGAAATTAATAATATTATTAATATAAGTCATGTCTCGCACACTTAGATATATGAACCAATACTGTAATGGAATATGTTCATAATAATATTGTTACAATGGGTGTGTTAGGAAGGAAATATTATTAATGGATAATTTGAGGAATCATTTGACTATTATATCTTTATTTAAGATGATATATCAAACCCTTGATTTGAATAGAACCATCACTATAACTTCTATGTTCATTTGGTACAAATGTTATTATTTAAGATTGTCGAAGAATGGAATATTACCAATATAGTTTGATGATAGGGATGTGCAACCTTCTTGACGAGATATTCTGATAAAGGGATTATATTACACAATGATTACTAATATGTGGTTTTCAACATTCTGAAATTAGGTTCTTTCTATTTTTTGTCTTCAACCAATATTAGATAGCAATCATATACATTAGGTATATCTACCAAATAAAAATAACAATGACCCCTAGTGGGTCAAAATATAAGTGTTTTTATTGATGACGGGTGGCTTGAAATATGGATGATAACATCACATGATATAGAGTTATCACTTAGGGTTATTGGGAAATGTACAGGCCTTAGGACCACTATACCTTTATTTAATGTTTTAATGGAATAATTGGCCAATAGGACATCATGTCATCATAGGGTTTCCTCTCAACACAATTCAAAAGATGAATTTTTTCATAATAAAAATAGGCCCTGCCGTGAACCTATTAAAAAATACTGAGGGATGGTTTTATTCTAGTTTTTTTGATCAAAAATATTTAATGAATATTTATTAACTAAATTTTGAATAAGAATATTTATTTTATTTAATAAATTCTTAATAATTATTTATCTTTAATAATTTAATATAATATTATTTATGAAGAAATAATTAAATAATATTTAATTTGTTTCTAGATAAATTTTTAAGATAATAAGTTGACCAAGATCACGTCTGCTGCAAGATATTAATTTGAATGTCGGTAAATTAATATTTACCATTTCTCCATTAAGCACATTCCATAAAATAGTATTATATATATATGGAATGGAATATGATTCAGTTTATTATATTATTTATGTTTTATTGTTTATTTTATGTAAATTTTAACATAAATCATTCCTCTAAAAATATATTGTTATTTATATTAGATAATGTTAATAAATAATATTGAATCATTGCACAAATCATAATTCTATCATGAATTCATATGTCTCCCTCCCCTTGATAAATATAAGAGTAAGAGATCATAATTTAAGCCTGAAGGATATATATAAGTGATCAATATGAATGAAACAAGATGATAAATCCACCATGCTATAACCCAAAATTCCATCTGTCCCATAGATATCAAAGGATCACATGCAAATCACGACTATTGGGATTATATATTTGGATCCTACAGGAACAAACAAGGAAATCATACAATGGCTTTCTGGATGATTAAAATCTTTTTCAAAGAAAGATCATAGGACCAGGTATCCTTTCTTCCTATTTAATATAAATAAATTATAATTTAATGTGTAAATACATTCTCTTGGTTCAAGGATTTTCAAATTTCAATATTTGATGGAAGAAAAAAGTGGTCATCATGTTTCCATCTTGCATATTTAATATTTGAACCATCAGATTTGATAAAATATTTAATGTTATCCTTCCCATGAAGGCAGTTCTATTTCTCTTGAAACCTTCCAGGTTGACCATGCATATAAACATTTCATTATGTGGTGAAAATAGTTTAACTTTATTTTGAAAAAATATCTCACAATATAATATTGTTATTTTATTTTTTCCATATATATGAACTCTTTTAGAATTTTATTGGTCACTATAGGTGTTTAGGTTTTGGTGATTAATGGAAATATTAGAAATTCATTTTGGTTATTAGGAATGATCTAAAATTCTATATTCTTCTTAGTGGATACTTTAATGAAATCCTATATGATAATTAAAAAACATTGATGCTCCTCTATAAACCCTTCCCCAATGCTCCAGTTTCTATATTGTCAAATTTAAACAAGTCTCTTATACCTAGGTTTTTCTAGAGATCTTTTATCATGATTATTGATTGTAATCCCTGTTCATGGATTTATATGTTTCTGGATAGATTTATCGAATAAAGTGATTGGAATTAATTAATTTAAATATATTAGGTCTCTCATATTTCTCTTCACATGTCTAGTTTTTTTCCTATTTTTCTTCATACATTTGCGAAAAATTAGTAACATAGAATAAATTATGGGTTAAAATAAAAAATATATCAGACCTAGAAGGATAATTGTTGGGGGATGGTTTAATACAACTAGTAAAATTCATATGGGGAGGACTAGGAGAATATTGGTTTTGATAATTATCATTTGTAAATGTGGATATGTCGATGTTATGGGGACATTAATCAGAGGATATCAACAATTAAGAGTGGATTGAAAA
This sequence comes from Viscum album, assembly GCA_963277665.1. NCBI lineage: Eukaryota > Viridiplantae > Streptophyta > Magnoliopsida > Santalales > Viscaceae > Viscum > Viscum album. The sequence goes on from OY728129.1 coordinate 1,117,104,464, forward strand.
ATTTCTACAAATATCTAGCGTCATCCTACATCATGAATGATGTTTATTCATTATAAATTGTTTTTATGGGGTATTTAGAGAAATGTAATACTATTGGTTTATTTATTCAAGGGAGCCTTTTATCAAATAAGGGGATCAAAACACCATTTTTTCCATCATATGGAATCATAGAGGAAAAAAACAATATATCTATGATCGAGATGGTTAATGGGGTATTTATTACTCAAACATAATGATCCGAGAACTATTATATGATTTCTATAGGAATATTTGCTGGTATGAGGGTGTGTCTCTTTATATGGGACTTATAGATTGTATTAAGTCGATTGTTTTAGCTATTAGGGATTAAGGTCATTGAGCTAATCTCTTAGTAGATGACACTGCTTTAGTGATAAAATGTATTTTTTAAACAAATGCACATGGTTTTTATGGATTCCATGATTTAATATTTAACTGGTTTTGGAATGTTATTGGGATCAATATTATTTACAAGGTGATATATTTATAAAGAGATTCTATTGGTTCGGAAAAGATAAATGATAATCTCATTTCTGTTACTTATAATGTTCCTCGATCCAATAATATGTTTGTGTTTAGAAACATTTTATTACTAAGTATGATTTACAAGACCTTTTCAAGGATTCTCTCCTCTCACATGAGTAAAATACTTCCATACATTATCTATAAATATTAGTATTCTTTTGTGACTAGAAACCTTATCATGGAAAATTACATTTTCACACATGGATTTCTTAATTATATGAAAACATAGACAACTTCTATAAAATTTATATTGGATTAGAAAAAATATATGATGATGGAATATGATAGAGTACGATGGTCTGTCCGAGAATCTGAGATGTGAAAAATGGGATTTGATGTTATGTGGGTTAAGGGGATTATGAAATGTGAATCTTTTTTTTAAAATCAATGTGAATGGTGACCTCACTAGTGATGTATTGGAATTGAGACTCAGGAATATAAGATCTTATTTCTTCATATTTATTACTTCTTATAGAAAATGTTTTCTCTTACATTTTACCCAATACTGTAGAAGGGTGTCTTTTAAATTCTTCTAATGTTTTTCAAGAATGTAATCTTTGTTACAATTAATTTTTCACTTAATGTTTTTTATTTATTCATGATAATTATCCTAGGAATTTCCTTAACTTATGAAAATTATTAATACATATGATATAGAATTTGATTATGGTGTCAATTTTTAAAAAAGTGGGATTTATGTAAGATAATAATTATTGGACAAATTATTTATGTAGAATTACTATAATACTTTTATACATTATAAAATAGATTTTTTATATTTTATCATGGAAAGGTTGAATTCTAATATTCATGTATGTATTAGGAAGAATATCTCAAAGGATAAAAAGGAGGTCTTATATAAAGCAGTAACTCGGGACATTCCTTCTTATGTTTTTTTCTTATTACAAATCCAAAATTTCTTTATACATCATCACAATTCCACATATTCAAATTTCAAGTGGTATAAAGGTGATGGTTTGAAAAGAATGCATAGGATTTCGTGGGAGGATCACTATGCATTGAAGGCTTCCAGTGGCATTAGATTTATGGATTTAAAGTATTACAATAATGATTTACTGGTGAAATAGATGTGGGGGATTATTCAGCTTCCTAGTAGCCTATATTGAATTATTTTTAGGATAAATTTTACATGCACCTTAATTTCTTATCTTCCAACCTCAAGAAAAAAAAATTTTTATTCAAGAGAAGTATTTGGGGTTCCATTTGTTTTATAATTCGTAGTATTTATTGAAAGATCACAAGTGGTTATATGGTCCATATTTGGAATTTCCCATGGATGGATAATATTACTAGACCAAAACCCACATTAGGACTAGTGAATGTACAAGAGGATGTTTTAAAAATACAATTTTTGAATGATGATATGAATTGTTGGGCTATATGAAAATAGATTTTTGGATTAATACTTGCAACCAGAAAGATATCATTGAAATACCTTTAACTATATATGATATTATAGATAATGTATGTTGTAGTAATGGTGGATTTGAGTGTTATTCAGTTTTTTGTAGGTATAAATGTCCTTTGGTGAATGGATAATCACCCATTTCATTCTTTTAGAATCATATTTGGAATTTATAGTTCCCTCTGAAAATGTAATTTTTATGTTGGAAAGTCTCTAGGGGTGTACCTTCAAAATGAAATCATTTAGTAATAAATTTCATTTCAAATAAAACTCTATTTATTCTTTGAATGGATAAAGCTGAGACAACCTTCCATATTTTTTTATTCTCTCAAGCTTCTAGGTTATAGAGATTGGGTGCATAACACATATATGATTGATGACAGATTATCAATGATTCTATGATGATATTATTATAGTGGATTGAATCCCACCCAACTAATGTGGAGACCATTATTGGTTTCATTTATGGATTATATTTTTTTCATCATAATGATTTTTTGTTTTATGATTTCTGGGAGGATAACATTTTATGGATGGTCAAAGTCCGGTGATAGATTAATATATGGGGGTTGGAACCTGGTGAATCTAAGAACATCCCTATGTAGTGTTCCTTTATCAAATTGATTCCTCCACAATCAGTTTTTCTTATGGTTAATAATGATTCTAAAATTCTTTGTGGTTTTGGTTTTGGCATGGGTTCCATCTTCTATGATCACTCAAGGTCTCTTATTGTGGCCTTTCATTATAATGTTAAGGAATTTTGTAAACACACTATTGTGAAATCTATTTCTATTATTTTAGTTTTGTAATTTTTTATTTATCATGGTTGGATAAATATTTTAATTGAATATGATATATAAATCATCATTAAATGCATTGATGATTTGGATGTGGGGTGAAAAACATTTTTATCCATTGTGGATAATCTCCAGCTATTGGTGTCAAATATTTCATCGTGTGTGTTATCTTTCATTTTTAATGATGGTAATCAGATGGATCACTTTCTTGTTTTATTTAGAGGCTCTAAATAATTTATTCGTTGGTTTTCCTCTATTCCCTCAGATCATTATAACATTTCCTCTTCTAATCTCTCTTTTTTCCTTTGGCCTTTAAAAAAATATTTTCAGTGGGAAATCATACATGTATCGAAGGCCTAGTGGAAAAATGGAAATAGAATTACATGCCCCATAGGCTCAGTGGAACAAATCCCTAAAAATGTATTTCAATCAGATACATTGAAAAAAAATCTCCTTGGATCTTCAATATGTCTACACTTGGATAAACACTTTACATTGTTATCTTCTTGTAGTGTCATTTGCAGAACTACAATGGTTGATGTCATGTCCTTTGTATCCCTCCTTCCATCAAAAAACTAGTTAACTTTTCTATGTGACTAATAGTGCCTAGATATATCTTTCTGTTTTTGTGCTAGTATCGTTGAACCGGACCTACTCTATAGCCCAGAGGCTCAATGGCCCAAAGGACTATGATGGCTCAAAAGCCATGTGGCCTGAAGGCCCTATTTCTATATTCTAATATATATATATATATATTAATAATAATAATAATCAATTATATAAATATAAAAATTTTCGTTTAATTTAATTACATATTTATTTATATAATAAAGATATAAAATATAATATATAAAACCATAAATTAAAATGAATAAATTACCAAAATATAAAAAATGAATAAACAAACTTAATTATGTAAAATGTATTTAAAATTTATTAATTTTATGATAAATGAATTAATTTTTTATGTTTTAATTTTGATCTCCATCTATTGAACATAAAAATAAATATAACCTCTTTTGATGAATTTTAATAATATATAATTAATATAAATGTATAAATAGTAAATATAAGTGTTTCTGACGCTTTCGTCGGGGCGCGCGCATCCGTCCGTCCACGGGTGGAGGACGCGTTGCGCTTGTTGCCCCGCGTTCCCGCTTTCCAAAGGCGGGCGGCATTCGCTCTTTATTCAGGGGCGTCTTCTCCTTGATCGAAACGGAAACGGGATGATGGGATGTCGATTCTTCCTTCTGTGGATTCCTCCTCAGAACTCGTCACCTAGTCCGGGTCTCCCTCGTAGATTTAATACATAGTTTGTGAAACTCTTCCCTGTACCATGTTTCCATGGACGCCGGTTAATTACACTACTTCTGTCGGGACATTCCAAAGGGTCCAGTCAGGGCAGCAACCTTCAGTCTGGGGAGTAGTCACGTTGAGGCATCAGTAGCGTGTCTGGATGCTGGGGAACCTGGCATGTCTGTCTATTATCCCTAGTCACAGGGCTTCTCGAGGGTGTGGAAGCCCGAGGCATCCCACATCGAGCGCGGGGAATTATATGCCATAGACACATATCTGAGGTGTTCCTCAGCTTCCCGTGTTTAACACAGGGTACGCCGCGATTTTAACGTCCAGCGGAGATGGATCAACCCTACCGGAGCATTAGCTAGGATAGATCGGATTGAGCGATTTCCCTTAAATGGGTGCCAATACTGGGACCAGCCCATGGGCGGCTGTGAAGAGGAGCGTATCGACATGGTCTCACCGAGATATGATGGTCCGGGCGAGAATCAGGATGGGTGATAGGTGGATGAATGGAGTGGAGGGGGAGTGAAATGGGACCATCGCAGGGGCGACGGTGAAGTTGGTCTTGAGCCTCGAAGAGGCTTCCTACGTATCCCCGTGGCAGGGAATCAAAGTCCGCGTAGTTCGGGATGGTGCCGGTAAACCGACGTGAAGGTGGACCTTGGCCCGATGAATGTCGTCAGCGAACCAATGTGAAGGTGGACCTTGGTCCGATGGGCATCATCAGCGTACCGACGTGAAGGTGGACCTTGGTCCGATGAGAGATGGGCTTGAACCTCGGGGAGGCTTCCTACGTACCATTCCTTGACATGGATCAAAGACCTCGTAGTTCAAAGGGTTTCATCGGTGAACCGACGTGAAAGTAGACTCGTGGGTCCACTAGTGGTGGGCTTGAACCTTGGGAAGGTTTCCTACGTACCATGCCTTGACATGGATCAAAGTCCTCGTAGTTTGGATGATGGAATGCAGTTTAACGTCATGCGGGATGATAGTGAACCCTGACATGAATAAACAACGGGCGGTCGGTGTCGGTGAACCGATGTAAATGAGGGACCTTGGTCCAATGGGAGATGGGCTTGAACCTATGGGAGGATTCCTACGTAACATGCCTTGACATGGATCAATTTCCTCGTAGTTCAGGTTGTGGAATACAGTTTAACGTCATGCGGGATGGGGATGAACCGACGTGAATGAGTTTGGAATGATCGGATGGTGGGTGTGAACCTCGTAGAGGCTTCCTACGTACGATGCCTTGACATGGATCAAAGACCTCGTAGTTCGGGTGATGGAATACAGATTAACGTCATGCGGGACGGGGGTGAACCGACGTGAATGAGGTCGGAACGACCGGATGGTGGGTTTGAACCTCTTAGAGGCTTCCTACGTACCATGCCTTGACATGGATCAAAGACCTCATAGTTCGGGTTAGTCACAATGGCTTACCGTCAGACTAGAATGAAATTTAATGTCATGCTGAACGAAGGTAGAACTCGACGTGAATGATGATGGGTGGGCTTGAACCTCAGGAAGGCTTCCTACGTACCACGCCTTGACATGGATCAAAGACCTCGTAGTTCAAATGGGTGTGCAGTTTAATGTCATACGGGACAAGGGGGCATACAGTTTAACGTCATGCTGGACGAGGGCGAAACTCGACGTGAATGAATGACCGAGCAATGTGGCTTGAACCTCATGGAGGCTTCCTACGTACCATTCCTTGACATGGATCAAAGTCCTCGTAGTTTGCTATGGGTGGGGGTTAGGGTCGGTGCTCACTCTAAGCCCACGTGAGTCATGCTCGGTGTGAGAAACAAGAGGTTGCAAGGACCTGACGATCAGGTCGCGAAGGATGCATCCGTGGGAAGCGAAGAGGGGCTTACGCGTTAGGCGGCCCATGGTGCTGCGACTTACTCCAGGATGGAGGCCCGGAGTGCGATAAAGTGCAGCGAAAGTGGGATTTGGGAGCAATGATGAGAGGTTCCTCGTTCCCTATCACGCCCTCCACTGACCTTGGTAGTGGGGAAGTACGGAGATGCATAGGTGCAACCATCCGTTGGGGAACTAGGGTCGCCCTTCTCCTTAGAACATACGCCACTCCAATAAGGAGGATATCACCCCTTGTGGATGGGTGATTTCACTCCTGTGGATACGAGTGGCGTAAAAAATGTTCGAGCTGGGGGGACCCTTCGTGAGAGGCACGAGGTCGGGTCATAGTTTAACGTCATGTGTTGAGGATGTTGTGCTTGGCAGTTTAACGTCCTACAGCTCGGACGAGGTGGGTTCACTCCGCACCCCTAGGACTTACATAACCGGTACCCTCTAGTCCTTGGGGAAGGGAAGGTACCAGTAAGGCCATAGTCAAGGGGGGTTATGGAACGAACCATCAAGGGGTCCACGTTAGTGTGGCTATGCGAAGAAGCAATAGCCGTTATCATGCCTATGCGAAGAAGCATTAGGCGAAGCAACGCTATGGGTGGTATTGTCCATGGGACTTTGAAATCACATCGTGCAAACCTGGAGGGTCGCACGGGAGGAGTAATTTCTAAGCAAAGGAGTGTGCTTCACGAAGTGGAGTGCCTTGTCCTTAGCATGGGGCATAGGTGTGAGTGGAAGGTGCTTCGCGAAGTGTAATAGTGTTCACGTAGCACTGCCTCGCGAAGAAGAGGTGCCTCACGAAGCAGGGTCCTGCGAAGTAGTGTGCTTCGTGATGTGTAGCGATCCTGCCTTAGCATAGGGATCACTAGTACAGGTTGGGTGTTTCGCGAAGCATAAACGCTCTGCGGATACCAGGGTTCCCTTGGGAATACCCTTCCTTCGCGAATGCCCTTGATCTTCGCGAAGGGCATCCCTCTCGGAAGAGGGCTCAAAACGAGACAAAGAAAAGGCGTCTCGCGAAGTAGAAGTACCTCGCGGAGCTCATGATTCCCGGGGCAAAGCGTGCATCGCGATTCGGGAGAGGAGAAGCCGAAAGGTCGGATTGTCCGTCCTTGGTACTTTGGGGGGGTCCAGTATTTATAGGGAAGGGGCCCTGCGAAGCAGAACTCGTGCGCCACCTCAGGTGCTTCGCAGCGCGCTCGCGAACGTCAACGTCGTCCGCGAAGGGTTACTGCCTCTGGAGCTTCGCGGCGGGCTTGTGAACGTCAAATACGTTCGCGTAGAGTTACCGCCTCTGGATCTTCGCGGCGGGCTCGTGAACGTCAAATGCGTTCGTGGAGAGTTACCACCTCTGGAGCTTCGTGAGGCTGTGATTATCGGGGCGCTTCGCATCGGTGCTTCGCGTCGGTGCTTCGCGTCGGTGCTTCACGGTGGTGCTTCGCGAGGCAGCGCGCCAGCCGTCTTTTTCGTCCCTTCCTTTTGTGCCATATTTTGGCGCCAACAAATTCCCCCCCTCAGACTTGGAGCTGCGGAGGGTGAAGGGTCAAAGTCTGAGAGAAAATCTCCAAAATTGTCAGTGGTTCGTGATGCAGCTACGCGAAGGGGGCCCACGGTGCTGACCGGGGCCACGAATCTGGACGTGTCTCCATGCTCTGTGCGGGTGAGGCGCGCCGCGATGCTCCGAGGTCGCCACCTATAAATATGGGGGTCGACCTCTTTTGTCTTCACATGACTTCCTTGTCTTTTTGTGCTCTCGACTTCGCGAAGCTCCGCGTACTCCGCGACAACCATCCGTGACTTGAGCTTCGCGGAGAACCGCAGGTCTCCGACTCCGCGTCCACACCAAGCGAACATCTTCTTGTCGGCCTCGGCCAGACTTCACGGCTTGGTCTCGCGACCGATCATCGTGATCTAGCTTCGCGATTCAGATTCGCGGTCTAGCTTCGCAATCCAGCAGAAAAAAATCTTTTTTGAGGGCCGGAATCGAAATAGACCATCAAGAGGCTGTATTGGGGGTGCTTGCAGATGCGGCCCGTCGGGATGAGATGGCCCACTGTCTAGGGCTGGGGGAGATGGTCCAAAGCCATTCTAACCACACTTCTTTGACAGATCTGCTATCGGAGGGTCAGAAGGATTATCCGCAGTGTAAGAAGGTGTCATTGTACGGCTTCGGGATGAGGGATGACGTCTTCATCCCTGAGGCGAGTAGGGACGAACCAGCCTGCTGGTTCAGGAGCACACCATGCCAGCACCAATGGTTCAGGGCGGCCGATGGTCATGCATAGTAGAACTTCACACCCATCACCGCTGACTGTCTCTACAACCATTTGAACGATATTGACGGGAAGCCACTGCAACTGGAGACGTCCCCTCCTCTCTACCGCACCATGCTGAAGGCGGATTTGCTGGATTCGAAGAAGGGATGGTCCGATGAGTGGGACCTGCGCCAGGGTGGCAACATTACTGATGACTGGGCCTGGGAAAACTGGGTAGGCGCCTCATGCGAGGAGTTCGGGGCTAAGCTGAGGAGAGTGGGGTTGTATGAGGCGGCATGGGCCTCCCAATTCCACATTTACCACCCAAAGCAACTGATGCCGGAACTGCTGAGCAGATGGTCGTCTAGGACCAATACCTTTCACCTACATCACGGGGAGGTGGGCATCAGCCTGTGGATGTCCACCAGATTTCTGGGGTTCCGATCTTGGGGGCATTGTATGACGAGTTCCTCCCCGTCATCAGCGCGTGGGAGGATACAGAGCAAATGTCGCGACTGGCGTCAGCGCTGATGGCACTCGTCCCTGGAGAGGACAAGGAGGCAGTGAGGGATGTCCACTTTAGGAGATGGTTCAAATGCTTCCTGAATTTCCCAGAGAATCGAGAGTTCCCTCCGAGGCCTCAAACTTGTCCGAGGGCGGCCCAACGGGGTAAGGGGCACTGGTATTGGCGGGTCTTGGAGGACAGCCAATGGAAGACTTGGGGTTTCAGTGTCAGCCCTGAACAACAGCCGATAGTCAGGCTGGCGGCGTTCATCGTGACTCTCATCTGTGGTTGGATCCTACTGGTGAGGGATACAAGCATGGGGGTGCAACCCAGCTCGTTTATTATGGCATCGATGTTGGACATGGGGCAGCGGATCAATATGGGGATTCCGATACTCACCAAATTGTACAGAATGATGCGGCACATTAGCGAGGGCAAGAAACCGCCAAGGATATGCGGGCCCTTCCACCTCCTGTATGGGTGGATCGCAGTTCATATTAGGTGGATTTACGAGTATCCAAACCCCATTTCGCCGAAGGGATCGAACTTCTGCCCCTCCATCCTGAACGCGGTCGGGAGCTTCCCGTTCAAACTAGCCATTCTGATGGTGCTGAATCGGGTGTGGAGGGCGGATGAGTTTAATTTCCACCCCTTCCCATTGTCGACGAGGATACTTACTAATGACGGTCGGGGAACGGAATAACATCGGGCTTACCTCCTGGCCTTTCGAGGTGGACTTTTGGTGGCACGGATAGATCGTGAGCCACTCTGCGAACAGTACACCCTGCATCGGTTTGCGAGGCATTTCCGGTGCCTCCAGCGGCCGACCCCGCTGGTCTACTGGGAGGTGCGTCACGAGGAGCACCCGTGTGTGATGAGGCAGTTGTGGATCATGTTCACAAGGGAATATGGGAAGAGGCGTATTGCATTGCCTCCATCCACCATCGCTTTTAGATTGGTGAGGGAGTACACCATTAGTTGGGAGGCTTCTTACCCAGGGGAGATGCTGAAGCAAACAACTATTCAGGTCGGTGACGGTGGGCCTCACCTATCCCGAGGTCGGGGTCGGAGGGCAGCTAGGGCCGCTCGCGGTAGCGGGGCTGCCATGGCGGCGAGACCCGCACTGGATGAGGGTATGGCAGCAGCGGTGGATCCAGTGATTCCGGAAGAGCAGGGCCATCCGGAGGGGCATCCACCGAGGGGATTTCATAGGATATCTACTCAGGCTCCGGGGAAGCGCCTGCGTCATATCAACATGGCAGAGGATGCCATCTTCCTAGAAGATTGGGACATTTGGGATGTAAACCGGAAGATCCACAGCCCACCCGAGATATGGGCCCACCTGAATCGCCTCGGGATGGAATTATCGGGCATAGGCCCAGTTCGGGCTCGATTCATGGCGTCTTCGACGGAGGCAGAACAGTACCTGGAGGAGCTGGAGGATTACGTCCACTCCAGTGGTGTCCCTCGCCCAATGACAGACCGGGTGAGGGTACTGTTGAATCAGACGGCCCCCCCACAGTTATCAGCTGCCGATCTGAGGGAGCGCTTCCCCCTGCCGGAAGAATCAGAGGACTCCTCTCAGGAGGATGAGGCTGGTGGAGGGAGCCGTTTTAGGAGGGCGAGGTCGGAGACCGAGGCTCAAATTCCGAATAATTCACAGAGGTTCTCGAGGTAAAATTCCGAAATTCTTTCCTTACAATCCGTTCTTGGGTCGCTATGAACTTCTCACCGATGTTTGAGACATGCAGGAGGAACTTTTTCACAGGCCTCGTTCTCGCCCCTCGGCGGGTGATGATGCGGGACCTTCAGAACCTGGCCTATAGATGCGTCCAGTTCCGCGTCTGGTGGGACCAGACACCCGGGGAGGCTCTTCCGGAATCTCCAGACCTTCCAACATTATACGGAGGGCCTCGCCTCAGGGTCCCATTAGTACCGACTCAAGAGCAACGCCAGGAGGTCGATCTCCTTAAGTCTCCTCTACCGGTCCCCCTATCGTCGTATGTAGACTATGCCCCCCAACTAACGTTTATGTCCCTCTCTATCGTACAGTTCTCCGACTGGCGTGGGCTGCTGTGACAAGACTGGTCGGGATGTCTGGTGGCGTCCCTCCTAGGGGCATGCCGGTGATGGAGGCGATAGTCCCCCCATCTCCTCAAGCTGCGACGCACATCATCACTGGCGGGACCACCAGCAGGGCCGTACCTGAAGTCATTGAGGTGGCCTCCGAGGAAGAGGATCAACCGGTCAGTCCCAGTCCTGTCACGCCTGCTTCGGCGCCAGGTGTCGTACTGGATTCAACACCATATGTAGATCCTGCCGAGGATTTCTTGCGGGCGTATCCCACGTACGATCCCGCCAATCGCGCAGACTGGGATGAAATGGCCTCCAACGAGGAAGACAGCAGCATAGTCCGCCGCTGGTAGTGGAAGCTGATCACGCGCTTTATCAAGGACACCCCCCAAGCGCAATGGCTGGCTGAAATGGATAGACTCTGCTCGCTGTTGCGTGAACTGTGTGCTGGGGGAGTGAATGCCCAATGTCCTCACGCACTCATCCAAGATCTTATGCCTGAGAAGATCTGGGAGCATGATCGTGGGCTCAGCGTGGGCTGGCAGCAGAGGAAGGCGACCAACATCAAGAACCTCCAGGAGGCTGAAGGCGAGGTCCAACAGATGAAGACCCGGGCAGACGAGCTTTCAGCCTCTCTTGATACACAATCTGAGCTGGTCTCACAATTGAAGGCCCCATTGGCAGAGGCATAAGAGCATATGAGGTAGACCTCTGGAAATATGAATGTCGTTCAAGCTGGCGTAGAGAGGGCCAAAGCGAGGACTGACGAACTGTGCCCCACCGCTGCTGAGGAGGAGCGGGAGCTAAGTCAGCGGCATCAAGCCTTGGATGCCATAAGCCAATGGGTGGCGGAGCTGCAACTCTCTTTTGACGGGGTCAACCCGTCCATGGGGGGAGTCGACCCCCGGGTATTGTAACAAACCCAAAAACCTTTTATTAGTACTTTCGTGCTTCAAATTTTTTTCTTTCTTTGTTTTGAATGCCGTAGCGCGCACGATTTCCACTGTTTGAATCGCCTCGTTACATCCCTACAATGTTTGCGGGACGTTCGGCGACAATTCCCCAAGCCCACGTGGGTCGAGCCCAATGTGAGAAATAGGAGATAGTTTCCCTCTCATCCCACCTAACATAGGAGTGGGGATCATGCTCCGGGCATTCGGGATTCAGATTACCAGTCCGGATTTCTGAAAGACGGGAGAGGCTTGATCGGAGAAGGAACTTTCAGGATAGCCGAATTACCATTTCTTCAGTGTGCTCTTATGCACAAACGGGGCAACGCCAGGGGCGCTGAAATCGGTCCAAACAGAAGAAAATGGGAAGTGTGAATCAGGATACCCAAGATTCGAAACACTGTGGGGATGTCGTGACAATAAGGGAAAACCGTTAACCTTGGAGGAGAAGTGGTATCCTTACTGTGTTAGCCTGTAATGGGGACAACAAATGAGGGTCGACCGTTGACCATGTTCGAAACACGGGACCATGTCACAAGTGTTGTCGATCAATCCTTCGGGATGTTGGCCCAGGACAGTTGGCGGACCATAGGTCAAACATCCATACTATTAGGGGGTCCTTCCAGACATGACCCGTCTTCCGGAATGTTGGCCCAGGACGGTAGGTGAGCCGATGCGGCATGGGACCAGACCGTTAGGGGGTCCCGTGAGACATGAAAGGGGACGAGGGTCCGAATAAGGGGCACGCAAAGCGTGGAATGTGGAGTGATGGTTTGTCCGAACAGAATCCAACACTTAGGTAGTTACACCACCGTGGTGGGAGTACACCATATGGGCGCATTGTTTTGATCATGGATCATTCCTTCTTTGGGACAGGGCCTCTCTGGAGAGGGGTCATGCCGCTTCCCAAAGGGATCTTGGGGCATCCTGAACTAGTTCAGGGTAGAACCACAGTTTAGTGTCATGCGTTGACGACACATGGACTCTTGTAGTTTAACGTCATACGATAGGACGCGGAATAAAAGGGAAGATCCCAGGGAACGTGTGGTGCGGTAGATATGAAACTGACGTGAATGAGGACTTGGAGTCCAAATCACACCACGTACTCCTGGAGGAAACTCTTCAAGTCGAGGGACCAAGAGTGAGGATTAAGCTGGGCCCGAAGCAGAGTGGCCGGGCATTCCTACGTACCCCATGAGGATGGGAATCCTGCCATACGTAGTTATGGAAGCGTAGTTTAACGTCATGCGGGACGAGGAGAAGTCCGACTGTGTTGGTACACATCCTGCCAAAACTACTAAGCCCACGTGATTCGTGCTCGGTGTGGGAAACAAGCATTAGTGGTGGGAATATCCCTAAACAAAATGAGGTAGGTTAGGGCAAAGGGATGCTCGGTGAATACCAGCCAAATGAAACTAACACGATCATTTAGCGCACCTAGATGCACGAAGAGAAAGAGCTGAGTATGATGGAATTCCACTTGAACAAGAGGAAGTGGAAATGTGTGAATCATGGCACTCAAGATTCAGATCACGATGATGGCGGCGTGACGATGGAGGACCACTGTTGACCGTGGCGGAAACCCAGCATCCATATCGCGTTAGCCAAGAATGGGGACAGACAAATGAGGGTTGACCGTTGACCATGTTCGAAACACGGGACCATGTCACAAATGTTGTCAAATATCCGTAGGGACGTTGGCCCGAAACGATTGGAGGGCCCTTTGGTCCAGCATTCATGGAGAGCCCTTAAGCCTAGTATCCAGGTCGTCTGAGGGTCCTTTTGGATGTGGAAGAGGATGAGGATCCAAAGAGCAATCTCACGAAGCTTGGTCATGGGACGAAGGGCATGTCCCCATGAAAATCCCACACTTCAGGATTTTTGTCAAGACACATCTGAATACGACAACGAGACGTATTAGATAGAGGGAGCGGATTCTTTTCCCATAGGGAGATCGTAGTTTAGGGTCGTAGAATTCAGACCATGGATGGGAAGAGACATAAGAGGCACATGGTGGAGTAACTCAAACACCTGGCGTGAATTAGAATAGGGGTTGTGTGCGGTGCGATGAACAACCTAACGTGAATGAGGACGTAATCCCATATCACACCGCCCGACCCCCTTGTAAGAGGCTCTAGGTCGAGGGACCAAAAGAGAAAGTTAGGCTGGGCCCGTGAGGAAGTGCTCGGGCGCTCATACGTATCTCATAAGGATGAGAATCAATCCTCACATAGTTCATGATGGACCTTAGACCATAAATGGGTAAAGGGATCAGGGGATGCATGGCATCAAGACCCGACTTGAAGGAGGACCTAAGCCCTACTTACCATGCGTTCTCTGAGGAAATTCTCGAGTCGAGGGACCGAACACAAAGGTTAGGCTGGGCCCGTGGGGAAGTGCCCGGGCACTCCTACGTATCTCATAAGGATGAGAATCAATCCATACGTAGTTCTGGAAGGTGACATGGTAAGATACCAGTGCCGGGGGAAAAGGGGAGTGCGGGCGTGGCCCTTACACTAAAAGAAGCGGAATTTGATGAATCTTGTTTGTTCTTTAAGGTGAATGGTTTTTTTTGTGAAGTGACAGGCCTAGAATAGTAGGTTGTGATGTCGCCACAAGGATCAAGTTGTGATGGGCGTTGACAAATGGCATGGCACGTGACCAATACCCAACGTGATGTCCTCTACAACGAGGTCACCACAATGCAGTGCCGTTTTTCATCATGCGTCCAGGACGATAATGTCACAGTTTAGGGTCTTATGATAGGACCAAGAATGCATTTTATCGTCATGTAGTGAAGACGTAGCAGAGACGATGCTAGGCGGGAAATGTGCGCAGTGTTATAAAACAAAATTGATGGAGACATGATCCCACATCAAATTGTACGCCAATCAGAGAGGGAGAACTTAGGCCAAGGGTCCTATATAGAGGTAAGAGGTGAAACAGGGGGAGAGACTAGTTCCCTAAATGTGTTCTACCCGAAGACAGGGCGTCTGGGCGGTCCTATGTATCCCATGGAGATGGGAATAATGCCACACGTAGTTCTAAAGGGTGACTTTTAATGTCATGCTAGAAAAGGAATAAGAGGGCTAAATCTCAAAACGGGGGCGTGCGTGGTGCAGCCATTGCAAACCCGACGTGAATGAGGACATAATCCCGCACTATGCCACGCGGTCCCGTAGTCGGGGTCTTGAAGGCAGGACCAGAGAGGTGAATCTACTGAACTCATGCTGGACCCAAAGACAAGGGGTTTGGGCATTTCTACGTATCCTATCAAGATAGTAATCAAGCTGAACATAGCTCCAGATGAGAATCTTAGTTTATGGTCTTAGAGCTCAGACCGTGGATGGTGACAACTTCCCGAGTAAGCACAGATGTCAACTCGATTCCTAAGACCACGTGAGTTAAACTTGGTGTGGGAAACAAGGGGGTATCCTCATCGCAATACTTGGGGTGAGTCAAACGGGGGTTGTTAGAGCCCCGAAGGACACCTTTGACATGGATTGTTCCCCCAACGCGCGGACGTGCACGGAGGAAAAGTACCAAAAGTTCCGAGACTCCACTTGGACACGGTGAAGTGATGAAGGGTGTGAATTGTGCACCCGACATTTTGGGCCTAATGGGTTGGCGTGGAGATAGAGGAAAACTGTTAACCATGGTGGAGACGCAGCGTCCATATCGCGTTAGCCTGAGGTGGGAACAAAAAACGTGCATCGACCGCTGACCATATTCACAATGCAGGATTTTATCAATTTGTTGTCCAAAACCCTCAGGGGCATTGGCCCATAACGGTAGGAGGGCCCTTGGGCGTAGTATCCAGGCCGTTCTTGGGGGTCCCTCCGGGTTTGAAAGATGATGAAAGCCCTGATGCAGGGATACACAAAGCCTAGAAAGTGGGTGCGGATGTGTCCGAGTAAAGTTTGGCATTCCAGATAATAAACCAGAGTACTCTTAGGCACATCGGTGAACTACCGAAAAGGGATCGATGAAATAGATCAAGAGGGAGAGGTACATGGCGTGGACATTACGAGATCGGCGTGAATGAGAAACTAACTTCACGCCACACCATACACTCCTATAAGGGAGGACCTGGGTCATGGCCCGGAAAGTCCAAGGGGCCTGATGGTTAGGAATTGGTCAGGAAGGCATGACCTGCTTGTAGTTTAACGTCTTTCAATGAGGACGAGGGTCGGGGACCCGAGAAGGCCAAGAGGCCTGAGGCTGGGCCTCGTAAGAGGAGGCGTATGGTATGGTACATGATCCTGATGTGAATGAGGACATAGTCCCACACCACAACGTACACCCTGGGTAAGAGGGGACCTGGGCCAGGGGGCCCGAGAAGGCCAAGGGGCCTAAATTCAGGCATCATTCAGGAAGGCCTGACGGGCCTGCAGTTTAACGTCTTACATGAGGATGGGGGTCGGGGACCCGAGAAGGCCAAGGGGCCTGAGGCTGGGCCTCGTAAGAGGAGGGTTACGTCAGGGTACATGATCCCGGCGTGAATGAGGACGTAGTCCCACACCACACCGTACACCCCTATGGGGAATCGGGGTCATGGGCCCGATTGCTAGCACCACCAAGGGGGAAGTTTGTCACTTTGGGATGGTGCAGAACGAATCACTGCACTCGATGTTTGGGACAACTCGGGGTGGACCCGAAGATCCAGGACACTGTTGACCATGTTCGAGACACAGCATTCCTATGGTGACCCAATATGGGAGCAACAAATGAGTGTCGACCGCTGACCAAATTCGCAACGTGGGACTTGTATCGGCTTGTTTCTTGAAAACCCTTGGGGGCGTTGGCCGGTATCGGTAGGAGAGCCCTTGGGCATAGTATCCAGGCCGTTCTTGGGGGTCCATCTGGGTGTGCAAAAAAGATGGAATCCCAGTCAAGGAGTGGGTGAAGCATAGCTGTATCCCTCCACGAAAGAGGCGAACGTCTCCTGGGGGGATGTGCAGCCGGGTCGAGGCTTGCTCGATATGAGTTGGGGCAAAAGTGTGAACCCTGCCATATGTCTTGACCCGAGGGGAAGATTTTAGCTTTTGGGCTGGGCCAACGGACGAAATGCCCGGGCGTTCCTACGTATCCCATTAGGATGGGAATCAATCCATACGTAGTTCTTGAAGGCCATGTAGTTTAGCGTCATGCGGTGAGGACGTGGGGGGATAGAAGAACGGGAGTGGGCACATGGTGCGACCCTTACAATCCTTGTGCGAGCGAGGTTATATGAGTGGGGCTAAGAAAGCCTTCCCCTCGCTACACAAGGATCCTCCGAGGAAACTATTCCCAGGGGGAATAGTGGAAGAGAAAAGCTTGGGGCTGGGCTCAAGACGAGGTGTCCGAGCGTTCCTACGTATCCCATGAAGATGGGAATCAAGCCACACAGAGTTCTTGAAATGTAGTTTAACGTCATGTGGGACGAGGAGAATCTCATTTGGGTATATGTAAGGTATGGCAAGTAATCCGACGTGAATGAGGATGTAATCCCACACCATACCGTACAATCCCGCAAGAGGGTAAGTCGGGGAAAAACCAAGGGGCCTGGGGCCGGACCGCGGTCAGGGGGACCTGACCAGCTTGGGGTTTAACGTCTCGCGGTGAAGAAGGGGGGTCAGGGGCCCGAGGAGGCCAAGGGGCCTAAGGCTGAGCCTCGGTCAGGAAGGCCTGACTGGCTTGCAGTTTAACGTCTTGCAGTAAGGACGGGGGGCCTTGGGGCCCGAGGAGGCCAAGGGGCATGAGGCTGAGCCTTGGTCAGGAAGGCCTGACTTGCTTGCAGTTTAATGTCTTGCAGTAAGGACGGGGGGCCTTGGTGCCTGAGGAGGCCAAGGGGCCTGAGGCCGGGCCTTGGTTAGGAAGGCCTGACTGGCTTGTAGTTTAACGTCTTGCAGTAAGGACGGGGGGGAGATCTTAGTTTAAAGTCATAGATCTCGGACTATTTTGTAGTTTATTGTCTTACAGGACGAAGATGCAGTTTATGTTCGTGTAGGACATTACAGTTTAGGGTCGTGTTGGACCATAATGTGCAGTTTAAGGTCATGAGGGACCGTTTCACAGTTTATCATCTTGCAGGACGAAGATGCAGTTTAAGGTCGTGCGGGACCATTTCACAGTTTATCGTCTTGCAGGACGAAGATGCAGTTTAAGGTCGTGTAGGACCATTTCAGAGTTTATCGTCTTGCAAGACGAAGATGCAGTTTAAGGTTGTGAGGGGCCAACTTGCAGTTTAGGGTCGTGCATGACCCTTTTTCCCTATGCAAAGTATTGCATAAGGAACTTGGCATTGGTGGGAGGGGTTATACGCTCTCCATCCATGGTCACCAAGGAGTATGCTCCATTGGGGTAAACCTTATGGATGATATAATCCCCTTCCCATTTGGGATCTAATATGGGCGGTTTCCTACCGGGAATTATTGGTGCTCGAAGGGCCAGTACCAGGTCGCCCTGTAGAAAAGAGCTGAGACGAACCTTCTTGTGGAAGGATCTCGCTATCTTATCTTGATGCCTTTCCAGATTGTGCAGGGCACGAAGCCGGTTCTCATCCAGTGCTTCTAATTCATCTAGACGGGTCTCGGCTACCTCATCTGATGTCTGGTGATCATAAACTGCAGTGCGTAACGATGGAAGCTGGATCTCAATGGGTAGGATGGCCTCAGCTCCTCACACCAGGGAATATGGGGTCACCTGGGTAGAGTTGCGAGTCATCGTCCGGTAAGCCCAGAGGGCGTTGGGGAGCTTTTCCGGCCAACTTTTCTTGTTCTGACCAACCATCTTCTGCAGAATGTTATAAAGGGTTTTGTTGAATGCCTCGATCTGTCCATTTGCCTACGCGTAGTAGAGGGAGGTATGGTTCGACCGGATATCATACTTGGCGTACAATTTCTTTAGTTCAGCCGCTCGGAAGTTGGTGTCGTTATCGATGAGGACGGCGTGAGGGCCCCAAACTGGTGGATAATGTTGGAGCTCCACAAGTCAACGATGGAATGGGCCTTGACCTCTTTGAGCGGAACGGCCTCTGCCCACTTGGAGAAGAAATCTATAGCAGTCAGGATGAACCTACACTCGCGGGCTGTTGCCGGTGGATACGGTCCCACTAAATCAAGTCCCCATACCGCAAATGGCCAAGAGTACTTGGTGGGGTGGAGGGGCTCCGGCGGCCGATGCAGGAAGTTGGCGTGAAATTGGCACGCGTGGCATCTCTTGGCATACCCAATACAATCGTTGATCATAGAGGTCCAGAAGTACCCCAACTTCCAGATTTGATGGGACAGCTTCGACCCAGCTTGATGGGTGCCACAGGAACTGGCGTGAACCTCTTTCATAACTTGAGGTATCTCTACTCCTTGGATGCAACGGAGGAGAATACCATCGAAACTCCACTTATAAAGTATCTGTTCAAGACTGGGGCTGCTCTGGAGGGTAAATTGCAGTGCACGGCATCGGATTCTCTTGCGCTCGGCCCGGTCGTCCGGGAGGCAACCATTTTGGAGGTACTTGACAAAAGGTGCCCTCCATTCGGGAGTGTCTTCAACCACTGTTCCTGACGAACCCGGGACTCCTGTCGTGGAGGGTCCGGCGGTGAGATGACCTACCCGCAGGCCATCATTGTCCTCTTGGGTGATGGGGGCAATGACACTCTGGTGTGCCACATGTATGATTAAATCATCTTGCTCGGGTTCTGCGAGTGATGTGGCCAAGCCAGCCAAGGCATCTGCTTGATCGTTCTGTGACCGTGGGACATGGGTAACCTCTGGTCGAGAAGAGAACTGGGCCATCAGGCAGAGGGTGTACTCCAGCAACGGTGCAAGCTCCGGCTTCCTGACGACGTAGTCGCCATTAACCTGTTTGATTACCAGCTCGGAATCTCCCTTCACATATAGATGGGGCACATGGATCTCAAGGGACAAATCGAGGCCAGTGATGAGAGCCTGGTACTCTGCCTTGTTGTTCGTACAACCTTCTGACAACAGGAACGAGTATGGCATGACGGCTTGCGCTGGGGTAATGAAGACAATACCCAGGCCCACTCTGTTGAGCTTGGGATCGTTGAGCCTCCTACCGGTGGGGCTCCGGGAGGCGCCGTCGAAATGCATTTGCCAACATGGGACGGTATGATAAAATGAGAGGATCGTCTCATTAGGGAAATCTTGATCCAGGGATTGATCCGCGGAGGTTGGATGGGCAGCTAAAAAGTCTACCAACGCCTATCCCTTAATGGACTTCTGGGGTACGAACCTGATATCGAACTGCTGGAGAATCTCTGCCCACCGTGCTAGTCAGCCAGTCAACATGGGGCGGTTCAGGATGTACTTCAGTGGGTCTACCCGGGAGACCAATTGCACCTCATGGTGCTACAGGTAATGTCGCAACTTCTGCATGGCAAAGACGAGCGCAAGGCAGCTCTTTTCGATAGGGGAGTATCTGACCTCCGTATCGAGAAGCATGCCGCTGAGATAGTAGAGACTATTCTCAGTACCCTCGTTATTCTTCTGGGTGAGCAGCGCACCGAGGGATCTTTCCAGGGCTGTCATGTAAAGGACTAGTGGCTTTCCGGAGACGAGTGGCATCAAGACCGGAGGTAGGAGCAAATACTGGTTGATTTTCTCGAAGGCGGTCCGACACTCCTCATCCCATTCGTTGTTAGCACCCTTCTTCATGATTCGGGAAAAGGGATTACACTTGCCGGCCAGATTCACGATGAATCGGCGTATATAGGCTAAGTGGACTTAGAAGCCTCGAAGCCCCTGAATGTTGCTCGGGGGAGGCATTTGGCTGATGGCCTTGATCTTCTCCGGGTCGATCTCGATACCTCGGTATCTGACAACAAAGCATAGAAACTTCCCGGAGGTGACCCCGAAGGCACACTTCAACGGGTTCATCTTTAGGTGACGGGAACGGAGGAAACCGAACACTTTCTCGAGGACTTTGATATGGTCCTGGCGCTGACATGATTTGACTACGAGTTCATCCACATAGCATTCAACCAATGTCCTGAGAATTGGCTTGAATATGCGATGCATGGCCCTCTGATAATTGGAACCTGAATTTTTTAAACCGAATGGCATAACCTGGTAGAAAAAGGTACCTTCGGGAGCCCTAAAGGCAGTGGACTCCTCGTCTTCGGGGGCCATCCGGATCTGGTTGTACCCGGAATATCCATCCATGAAAGAGAGGTCTTGGAACCCGGTCGTGGCGTCAATCAACAACTCTGTCACCGGGAGTGGAGAAGTCATCCTTTGGGCAGTGGCGATTAAGATCACAGAAGTCGATGCAGACTCTGATCTGCCCATTCTTCTTCCTGACTGGCATAATGTTGGAAAGCCACTTGGGGTACTGGAGTTCCTTAATGAAGTTGGATTTGATAATCTTGTCAACTCCGACCTCAACCATAGCACCATGAGAAGGGTTCATTTTCCTAGGGGGTTGCTTAAACCCACGATGTTTTTCCGGGAGGCCCAGATGGTGAACGGCTACCTGGGGATCTAGCCCTGGAATCTCGTTGTAACTCTAGGCAAACACGTCACGGTGTTGTTTGAGGAAGTCTATGCACTGCTGCTGCTCCTCGGGGGACATGGCTGCACTGATCAATGTGGGTTTCGGATCTGCCTCGCTACCAAGGTTCACCTGTACCAGTTCATCAACCGTGGTAGAGACGCCTTCTTCAAAGGCGGGGGGAGCATCCTCCAGGTTTTCCTCCCCACCCGTGGGGGGACTTCCTGCGACGGGAGACACTTCTGGGCTATAAAAACCCGAGGGGCAGATGGTGTCGGCCTGGGAAGCAGCGGTCATCACATCGGGAGACTCACTTGCCATTGAGACCATAGCAATGAAGGCAGTCGACCCTATCCCATCTGGCCTTCGGCCTAAGGGGCCACGTTTGATGATATCAAAGCAGTGGTGACGTGTCGGCCTGAGTCGGTTAATTCCAGCCCAGCGGAAGAGACACGTATGGCGCACCGCCGTTGTCATAATCTTGACGTCCCGTTACCGTACAGGGGTAGGAGGTTCCAGGATGACCTGAGCCTGGTTGATGTAGGAGTATGAGGTGATTTTCCACCGTCGCTTGGACACGGGAACATGCCTTCCTTGCGTACATGAAACAACAAAACATTGCCCCATGTCGGGGTTTGTGGCCTCCAATCGGTGGATCAGGAGGATGTATTAGTCATCCATGTTTGCCCAGGGATCACTTGTGACCGGGGCGGGTTCATCCTCACTTACTAGGATTTTCTTATCCTTACTTTTGTAATAAACCGCATCCAGATAGCGGGCCTCACAAGAAGCGAAAGGGGACGCATCTCCTTGGAGCATGCCTACTCGACCGTTGAGTGATTATTTGAGGCACTGGTGATACGATGAAGGGACCGCTGCATGCAGATGGATCCATGGCCTACCCATCAATGCGTTGTAGGCGGTGTCTTGAGAGATGACCATGAACTCGGTGCTGGAAATTAAGCCACCGAACTGAGTCTTCAGGCGGATCTTGCCGACCGGGGTTTGATCGGTCCTGTCATATCCCTAGATTCTGAGGTCAGAGGGAGTTAAATCACCTTCAGAGAGACCCAACTTTCACAACGTCCGAGTCGGAATTAAATTGATTCCAGAACCCGTGTCAACGAGGCAACGGCGGACTTCCACACCATTGAAGTGGCCAGTGATGTACAGCGGGCGAATGTGCCCCTGTATAGAAGGGTCCTCATCTTCACCGGAGAACGAGATAACCGCCTGACATTCGGTGTTTTCAATCGTCTCGGTATGGAAGGCTTCTGTAGCTGCTACCTCTGTCTCAAACTGGAGGGGGCTCCTTAGGGCCTCGGCAAGTGCCTCGCGCATTTCGAATGACAGGCGAAGGGCCTCAAGGATAGAAAGCCTCGCTGTAATGCCGTCCAGGTGCTTCAAGACATCATACTGTCATGCTAAGCGCAAACCTCTGCCTACAGGAGGTCGTTAGGCATTTGGAGGCATAGCGGGTCCTGCCGGTTGAACCGGAAATCGGCTAGTACTGGGTACATCCTGCTGCCTACTAGTTGAAGCCTGGAGAGTAATCGCCGGACTAGGATTGGACAGTGGAAGCTGGCCTGTAGCCGGGCAATACTGACTGTGAAACGAACGAGGCAGCTCTCCCTGATCTAGTAGCACGAACGGTGGTGGAGGTAGAGCTGAGGGCGTTAGATGGGGTTGCGCGTGCTAAGCTCTACACTGCGCCTGCTGTCTGGTCTCAGTAGTGTGAACGGCTTGGCTGAAAGTGCCTGCTGACGTACCTCGATGACCGGCGTGGTTGCGATTCCCCTGACGTTGAAGTCGGTTGGAAACGTTGGAGAGGTTCGCCTGGCGCTCCCCCTCATCGGGAGTCATATAGGGCTTTACCAGCTCCACGGTGTTAACCGAAGCGTACCCCTGGCTGTCGCTCGAGGAGTCATCCAGTACCGGGCAGATTCTAGGAGGAATCCCCATTTCAGGGGGCATAAAGTCACTGAGATTGCGGGTTGACAGCGGCAGCGGTGGTGCGCGTTGCTTCTTCTTGCGTCGCCGCTGCTTTCCATTTTGGGAAGAGGTCGACTGTGAAGATGATGCGGAGGCACCGACTACTTCTTCTGAAGGTTCCGACTGCTTCAGGTGCGCCCGGATGATACCATGGGCACAGACAACGGTTTTTCGAGCCATCCAGTCGTCGTATTTCCGGGATCCGTGGTCGGGAACCTGCTGCCACTCACCTTCGCTGTCGCTACCAATCTCTGACCCTGCAAAGACACCCGCCACTTGCGCTGGTGTTGGGCCCAACTTGACTATGTTTTTGTTGACCTGGTCTTGAAGACATTATTTAAACACATAGCATTTCTTGAGGGTGTTCCCCAGAATCCGATGATAAGGGCAGTAGTTGGAGTGATTGGTGAGATTCGCCTCTGCCGACCTTCTGCACTCGGGCAGGCGCACAATCCCTTACTCTAGAGCACTTCGGAAGTATCCAGGGACCTGATTTTCGTTGAACGAATAAGTCTGGTGCCTTCTTTCCGGATAGGGGGCACTGGGGGCCTAGCCCTAACGAGGGGCCGGAGGGGCCTACCGAGGAGGCGGCACCTAATTGTCTTGCCTGGGTGCCGGTGGCGCATTGCGCGGGGGAACCTGTCGGTTCTGAGGCGGTCGTTGCTAGGCAGGAGCATGTGCTTGAGGTGGAGGACCTCTGCGGGGTTGCGGGGATGGTGCCGCCGGCAGTAACTCCAGCTGCCTCTGGGGTTCTATTTGGGCCACCGTGGCGGGTTCAGCCCTGGCGGTCCTCCTGGCCCGGATCATGGGGGCCAACAAACTTGCCTGACTAGCCTATTGCAGGGCTTCCTCAAGGTGATGAGCCTTATCTGAGAAATATCTGAACCCTCCAGGGTAGTTTTGGGTAATCCGAGAGGGTACCAGCTCTGTCTTGACGTTCCCTGCATACATCGTCAGTAAATGCTCCTGAGTCAGTGGCATATCGAGGGAATACGTAAGTCCCTTCCACCGGGCAATGAAATTTGCAACTCGCTCATCAGGCCTTCGCTTGCAGTTGAATAGGTCTGCAATGCTGGTCTTCCGTGTGGTGGAGCTGAACTGGTACAGGAACTGCCGGCGGAGTTCCTCCCAACCGGTCACTGATTCGATAGGGAGCTGGCTGTACCAGATGAATGTTGGAACTTCCAATGTCTGTATGAAACACCGTAGTTTGGCGGCTTCTTACTGAGCCGGGGTCCCCAGCATGGGGCCACACTTGGATGAAAAATGTGCCAAGTGCTGTGGTGGGTCCCCTGTCCCGTTGAAGGGTGAGAAAGTGGGGTTCTCAAAACCTGGAGGTGCGGGCATATCATCCACCCACGCGGGATAAGGCTTGCCATCCGGTGGGACCGCCACCTGCCATGTTTCCAACACTTCGAGGCGGGCTGTGAGTGCCGCAATAAGATCATATGGGTGGGGGTCCCTGTCTTGACGGGGATCCCTAACCACAAGTGAATTGTCAGGTTCTTCAACATGGTAAATGGTTTCGGCAATTCGTGGATCAACTGGCGGAACGACCTGCGGGGCGACTGGGGGAACCCGGACTGGATTCTTCAGATTTCCCCGTCGCTCGAGGGGGTTTGGCGAGACGTATCGCGCCCTCTTGCCGTACGTTTCGGCTTCTACACTGTTTGCGGCAGAAGCATGATCAGGGTTTCCCGGAGGCATCTCACCGGGGGGAAATTGTTCCTGCCCCTGCTGCCCCGGCCTGGGATCACCATAGTCGGGTCGCCGCTCTTTGGCGCGCTCAGCCAAGAGTTCGTCAACGAGCCTCTTCTTCTCAGAAAGCTGATGGCGTAACATGGCCTTCTCGGGATCTTCGTTTGTTTTCTGCACAGAGGCGGATGGGTCGTAGTGCTTGACAATTCCGACGTGCTCCTTACCCTTGTCGGTATTTTGACTGAGTACCAGTGACTCGGTGGTTACGGGGAGGCCTAGAAAGTTCTTCTGCTGATGGGTAACCCTCCCTGATGGGTCCAGCAGTGGCGGTACGCCCTCGAGGGGTAAGTCTCAATCAAGGAATTCAAGCTCGTCTTCCTTGTCCACGACGTCAGCCATGTGGACTGCGACCCCTCTCGAGGGCATGTCCTCGATGTCACATAATGAATCGGGCTACCGTCGGATAGGGTCGAAGAGGAGAGCGTCATAGTGTCCCCAACCACGGACTTGCACATGGGTGGTAGCTTCCCTGACGATCCTGCGGAGTACTTTGAAACTCTGGACGCATTTCCGTTGAAGGGCGCTCTTACGGCCTGGCGACTCAGGGTGCTGGGCCACAAGGAGTGAAACTGAATCGATCAGGTGGCATTTCTCTCCGATTTCTTCGAAGTTCTCTCGACTTCTGGGGTACACCACCCGTTCGTAATGAAGGTGGAAGTGTGTCACCGATAGGGTTCGAAAATAGCACCCCACTTCTTTAGGGGTAAGGGACTCTAGTGCACGAAAATTCAGCGCTGCCGTCGGCCAGAACTTCTCCAGGAAGTAATCTGCTGCAAGAATAACCCAGAATATCCTGGGTTCGGACTCGGGGTCTGGCCCTATATTTCCCCACTCATCAACCGGGGGCGAGTGAGGGACCGGTAGCGGTACCGAGGAGGACCTCCGGGATAACAAACTCGGTGGCGGAGAATTCGACGAACAAGCTGACTGGCCTCTGAATTCCGGGCCATCCTCCGAAGAGCAAGGTGACATGGCCACGATGTCACGATACGATGGGCTGATAGCCACAGCTTCCGGCACAGGAATCACAGCTACCGGCGACCGGTCATGTCATCACTCTACCGTCGTTGGCCCCCAGAATAGCTCTCTATGATCTCTGGTAGAGGTAGAGGGCGCTTCTGGTGACAATGGTGGTGATTGCGTGGTCGAGACCTGCAGAAATCCCAAGACTTCTTCCTCCTGGATGTACCTGCGGAGAGAGATGGGAATCTGGTGGACCTCATATTCCGGGAGAATGAGGCTAACACGTCTGTTTCCTGCCCTATTCCTTGATACGGAGGAGCGGGGAGAAGGTTCCATCGCTGAGTCTCATTCCGCTTCAGAGTCGGAGAAGTGGGCAGGTTTGATCTCCACCCGGGCCTTCCCAGGATTCTTCTTGTGGCGGCGACGACCCGCTCCCCTGCCCCGGGGTGGCTCTTCGGGACAGGGTTGATCTCTACCAGGCAGTCTCGGGGAAGCGCTGGTGCCGTGGCGGAGAGGGCCTCCACTCAAGATAGCCGAGGTGTGAGGGGCACCAGGGAAAATGTCGAAGGGTACATGGGGAGGACCTCCATGGACAGCACCCATGTAGGTGGAGCCTCTGTTGGAATCGGTAAAAGCATGGGGAGGACCTCCTTGGTCGATGTGGGTGGAGTGAGGGTGACCTTCACTCCACAAGTTGCTGGGGCGAGGAGGACCTTCTCCGGTTGTATAGAGGATGTAGGGAGGGACCCCACGTTGGAGAAGGACCGGATGGATGATGCCTTCAGATCGGCGGTTTGGGGTAGAAGAATGGACTCCATACCCTGTATATTGGGCGCGGGAAAGGTTTCCGCGCTGAGCGTCACTGTCGCAGTGCATGTCTTCTTTCGGGATGTGGGTAGCACGAGGCATACCTCCATGATGAAATTCGGAGTGGGGAAGTCCCACGATCTGTGGAGTAGTGGTACGGGGAGGGCCTCCAAACGGGGTGACATCACTGCGGGTTAGTTTGCGGCGATCACCACTTGGGCCTACAACCCGGAGAGTCAACCCAGCCTACCCGTGGGGCGGTTGGGGTCTTGATCCTGGGTGGTGAAGGAGTTCCCCTGCTTAGTGTATGCAGGGGCCTCATGATGCACGTCATCGGTGGCTCGGGCCACTGTAGCTGTCGACGTTTATGTGCCTGGGCAAGCGTCCTCAGCCCGGGCCTGGCGCTGACGTCGGGTCAGGCGAGCTGGTGCAAGTGGTGTAGGGGCATGGCCTGCCTGCTCTTCCTGCGGAGTCAGATGGCGGCGCTGACGCAGCTAGATGGGAGATCTCGCCTGGAGACCATGGGTCGGGACCCTGAGCGGGCTGAGCCAGACGGCGCCCGCCTCTTCAGCATAAGGCGAGGAGTCGTCAAGGCGTTCCGGGGACAGGCTCCCGAAATGGTTGAACGTTGGGGTGGGGAGTAGGGGCTCCCTGCGCGGCCTGTTAGGGTGGCATTGACGGCGGGGCCTGGATGCCTCCAGGTCCAGGTGGGCCATATCCCGAGTTGGAATGACCCCTTCCTCCTCGTACCTGTGCACGAGGTTGTTGATCACCCTTCACTGTATGACCTCTGATGGGGAAAGGGGACGTGGGCGCCCCGTATTCCACGATGTGGCAGCCGTCATGGTGGTAGCGGCGCCATGTGGGGTGGCTGTGGCGATGTTTCCCCTACCCCTGCGTAGGCTAGCGGGCGATTACCGCGTCTCTGTAGCAGCAACCTGGTTCCTGAGAAACGAAGGGATCAACTCATTAGCACTGAGAGGGAAAAGGATTGACAACCAGCGCCCCAACGTCCTTCCATTCTCCACTTCTGTAAGAATGATCCACACCAACACACTGCAAAACGGAGTGCCCCACGTTCTAATGCCCCAACTTCCGGTGAGATTCACGACAGGCCCGCTATTTGCTTGGCGGGACCAAGCGCCGTATATCTGGATCCGGTGACACGTCAATCTACTGGTGTCTCGAATGCTACTAATCTCCATATTTAGGAGAATAATTTCACGTCGGGTTCACCATTTCTGTTTCCGACGCTTTCGCAAGGGTGCGCGCATCCGTCCGTCCGTGGGAGGAGGACACGCTGTGCTTGTTGACCCGCGTTCTTGCTTTCCAAAGGTGGGCGGCATTCGCTCCTTATTCAGGGACGTCTGCTCCTTGATCGAAACGGGATGATGGAATGTTGGTTCTTCCTTTTGTGGATTACTCCTCAGAACTCGTCACCTAGTCCGGGTCTCCCTCATAGATTTAATACATAGTTCGTGAAACTCTTCCCAGTGCCATGTTTCCATGGACGCCGGTTAATTACACTGCTTCTGTCGAGACATTCCAAAGGGTCCAGTCAGGGCAGAAACCTTCAGTCAGGGGAGTAGTCACATTGAGGCATCAGTAGCGTGTCTGGATGCTGGGGAAACTGGAATGTCTGTCTATTATCCCTGGTCACAGGGCTTCTCGGAGGCGTGGAAGCCCGAGGCATCCCACATCGAGCGCGGGGAATTATATGCCATAGACACATATATGAGGTTTTCCTCATCTTCTCGTGTTTAACACAAGGTACTCCGCGAGTTTAACGTCCAGCAGAGACGGATCAACCCAACAGGAGCATTAGCTAGGATAGATCAGATTGAGGGATTTCCCTTGAAGGGGTGCCGATACCGAGACTAGCCCATGGGCGGCTGTGAAGAGGAGCATATCGACATGGTCTCATCCAGATATGATGGTTCGGGTGAGAATTAGTATGGGTGATAGGCGGATGAATGGAGTGGAGGGGGAGTTAAATGGGACCATTGTAGGGGTGACGGTGAAGTTGGGATTGAGCCTCGAAGAGGCTTCCTACGTATCCCCGTGGTAGGGAATCAAAGTCCGCGTAGTTCGGGATGGTGTCGGTAAACCGACATGAAGGTGGACCTTGGCCCAATGAATGTCGTCAGCGAACCAACGTTAAGGTGGACATTGGTCCGATGGGCATCGTCAGCGTACCGACCTGAAGGTGGACCTTGGTCCGATGAGAGATGGGCTTGAACCTCGGGGAGGCTTCCTACGTACCATGCCTTGACATGGATCAAAGACCTCGTATTTCAAAGGGTTTCATCGGTGAACCGACGTTAAAGTAGACCTGTGGGTCCACTAGTGGTGGGCTTGAACCTTGGGAAGGTTTCCTACGTACCATGCCTTGACATTGATCTAAGTCCTCGTAGTTCGGATGATGGAATACAGTTTAACGTCATGCGGGACGATAGTGAACCCTGACGTGAATAAAAAAACGGGCAGTGGGTGTCTGCGAACCAACGTAAATGAGGGACCTTGGTCCGATGGGAGATAGGCTTGAACCTATGGGAGTATTCCTATGTACCATGCCTTGACACGGATCAAAGTCCTCGTAGTTCGGGTTGTGGAATACAGTTTAACGTCATGCGGGACGGGGTTGAACCGATGTGAATGAGGTCAGAACGATCAGATGGTGGGTGTGAACCTCGTAGAGGCTTCCTACGTACCATACCTTGACATGGATCAAAGACCTCATAGTTCGGGTGATGGAATACAGTTTAACGTCATGCGGGACGGGGGTGAACCGACGTGAATGAGGTCGGAACGACCGGATGGTGGGTTTGAACCTCGTAGAGGCTTCCTACGTACCATGCCTTGACATGGATCAAAGACCTCGTAGTTCGGGTTAGTCACAACGGCTTGCCGTCGGACCAGAATGCAGTTTAAAGTCATACTGGACGAAGGTAGAACTCGACGTGAATGATGATGGGTGGGCTTGAACCTCAGGAAGGCTTCCTACGTACCACGCCTTGACATGGATCAAAGACCTCGTAGTTCAAATGGGTGTGCAGTTTAATGTCATACGGGACAAGGGGGCATACAGTTTAAC
Organism: Viscum album; assembly: GCA_963277665.1. NCBI lineage: Eukaryota > Viridiplantae > Streptophyta > Magnoliopsida > Santalales > Viscaceae > Viscum > Viscum album. Next base: position 1,117,134,296 of record OY728129.1, read on the forward strand.
GCCATGCTGGACGAGGGCGAAACTCGACGTGAATGAACGACCGAGCAATGTGGCTTGAACCTCATGGAGGGTTCCTACGTACCATGCCTTCACATGGATCAAAGTCCTCGTAGTTCGCTATGGGTGGGGGTCAGGGTCAGTGCTCACTCTAAGCCCACGTGAGTCATGCTCGGTGTGAGAAACAAGAGGTTGCAAGGACCTGACGATCACGTCGCGAAGGATGCGTCCGTGAGAACCGAAGAGGGGCTTACGCGTTAGGCGGCCCATGGTGCTGGGACTTACTCCAGGATAGAGGCCCGGAGTGTGACAAAGTGCAGCGAAAGAGGGATTTGGGACCAATGATGGGTGGTGCCTCATTCCCTATCACGCCCTCCACTGACCTTGGTAGTGGGGAAGTACGGAGATGCAGAGGTGCAGCCATCCGTTGGGGAACTAGGGTCACCCTTCTCCTGAGAACATATGCCACTCCAATAAGGAGGATATCACCCCTTGTGGATAGGTGATTCCACTCCCGTAGAGAAGAGTGGCGTAAAAAATGTTCGAGCTGGGGGGACCCTTCGTGAGAGGCACGAGGTCGGGTCACAGTTTAACTTCATGTGTTGAGGACGTGGTGCTTGGCAGTTTAACGTCCTGCAGCTCGGACAAGGTGGGTTCACTCCGCACCCCTAGGACTTACATAACCGGTACCCTATGGTCCTTGGGGAAGGGAAGGTACCAGTAAGGCCATAGTCAAGGGGGGTTATGGAACGAACCATCAAGGGATCCACGTTAGCGTGGCTATACGAAGAAGCAATAGCTGTTAGTGTGCCTATGCGAAGAATCATTAGGCGAAGAAACGCTACGGGTGGTATTGTCCATGGGACTTTGAAATCACATCGTGCAAACCTGGAGGGTCGCATGGGAGGAGGAATTGCTAAGCAAAGGGGTGTGCTTCGCGAAGTTGAGTGCCTTGGCCTTAGCATGGGGCATAGGTGTGAGTGGAAGGTGCTTCGCGAAGTGGAACAGTGTTCGCGAAGCACTGCCTCGTGAAGAAGAGGTGCCTTGCGAAGCAGGGTCCTGCGAAGCAGTGTGCTTCGCAATGTGTAGCGATCCTGCCTTAGCATAGGGATCACTAGTACAGGATGGGTGTTTCGCGAAGCAGAAACGCTCCGCGGCTGCCCGGGTTCCCTTGGGAATCCCCTTCCTTCGCGAATTCCCTTGAGCTTCGCGAAGGGCATCCCTCTCAGAAGAGGGGCTCAAAAAGAGACAAAGCAAAGGCGTCTCGCAAAGTAGAAGTACCTCACGGAGCTCATGATTCCCGGGGCAAAGAGTGCTTCACGATTCAGGAGAGGAGAAGCCGAAAGGTCGGATTGTCCTTCCATGGGACTCAGGGGGAGTCCAGTATTTATAGGGAAGGGGTGCCGTGAAGCAGAACTCACGCGCCGCCTCAGGTGCTTCGTGGCGCGCTAGCGAATGTCAACGTCGTCCGCGAAGGGTTACCGCCTCTGGAGCTTCGCGGCAGGCTCGCGAACGTCAAATGCATTCGCAGAGAGTTACAGCCTCTGGAGCTTCGCGGTGGGCTCGCGAACGTCAAATGTGTTCGCAGAGAGTTACCGCCTCTGGAGCTTCGCGAGGCCGCGATGATCGGGGTGCTTCGCATCGGTGCTTCGCGTCGGTGCTTCACGTCGGTGCTTCGTGTCGGTGCTTCGCGGCGATGCTTTGTGAGGCAGCGCGCCAGCCGTCTTTTTCGTCCCTTCCTTTCGTGCCATATTTTGGCGCCAACAATAAGTATAAATATTTTTCACGATATATAATATATTATATAACTATGAATTTAAATATAATAATTTCAATAAATATATCTAAATGACATACACACATATATATAATGGTTTAAGGAGGATAATAAATACAATAAAGTCATACATTACTGACAAGAATGTACACAGAATGTCTTAAACTTGAGAAATCAATGAGACCATACATGGACCACTACCACTCATCTACCCCCTGGGAGAATTTATAGTTTTATATGTTATTAATAATATTATTATTTATCAATTTATGTATTGAATTTATTGTATATAAAAGTATAACTAATTATTAACTTTTATAACTAGTAATCATAATTGAAAATACTATTATTTATTTAAAATTATAATTTTTTATACTGGAAAGAAGACGTAAAATTTTCAATACTAATTATAAAAACTACTAAAATTAAAATAAACTCATTTTACTTTTGAAACTCATTTCAATATTTGAAATTGATATATTTCAATTGATTATATATACACACAAACACCAGTATTTTTACTAATATTGACATATTCCTGAATGTTATGAGGTGGTTATTAAATTTGTGTGTTGTGTGATTCACTACAACAATTCATGTTATTAAAATCACAAGAAATAGGCTTTGTCAACGTTGAGAATTAACTTACAAATTATGGCCCCTTTAAACTCTCTGGGAATTATTGGTGACTTTTTAGTGCTGAAAATGATGGAATTTATATGTTCTCTATTTACCAAATAGAAAATTAAAAAAATTCCAATACAAACCTTTTATATGTGTTCTATCCCCCAATTTTCAGTGTTATGTGACCCTTGTAGTTTGGGGTTGGCTTAGTGGTAAGCACCCCGTAATAGTACATGAAAAATGGGGGTTCAAAACCCATTGGGCGCAGAGTACTGTAGCAGTACTGTAGTGGTACAGTAGCAGCGGTGGCACTGTTGATTGGCGGGTACTATAGAGGCGCTAGGGAACTGTAGCAGTGGCGGTACTGTGCGGGTACTGTAGCAGTCGGGTTACTATTCACGGAATGGGAATTGAGCCAAAAATATGGGCCTACGGGCTATGTAATGGTCTACAATCCCACTAGGACTTCGCGCTATGTAATGGGTCTCCCTCTACCTAGATAAAAGAGGTATTTTCTTTAATTTATTAATAAAAAATGAGTCTTTTCCCCCAACCTTAAAAAATCAGTGTTATGTGACCCTTAAACACCCTATCCCTTGTCTTTCTCAATTCCACCCAATTTATCAGTTCTTTATAAGACCTTAATTAGTGATTTTCATGCACTTTATCCTTGATCACAGCAATAATAAAACCATTGTCCATTGAATTCTTGTCATAACACCTCTACCACTTAACTATCAAGATCTGTATAATAGTTCATTATATATTTATATATTTATACACAATTCTTTTTTTATATATTTTTTATATAATTATTCACATATAAATAATTATTTTTATATAAATTTTAAAAAATGTATATTTATTGTATATTTGGATATAAATTTTATACATATTTTCTTATATATTTATATTTCTATATATATTTAGAAATAAATTTTTTCTATTTAACCTATAATTTTATATTTAGATATAAATATTTTATAAAGTTTTTATAAATATTTATTGAAAATATTTTTATATACTATATTTAATAATAATGATCTATTTATGAAAATACACCTAAAAAATCCATGTATAAAAATACATTTATAAAAATACTCTGGAAGAACTAATATTGGTGAATCCTTATCTTCTTTTTTACCTACTTCTGATGTTGCTCTAGTTTATGGTAGACCACATGAGTGATATAATTTTTTAAAATTACCATTGGATAGAATATCTTCTTTTCATTCTAATGTGGCCCATCTACCTTCAATTATATAGGATACCAAGAGGCCAAATCAGGGGTTGTTACTACTATCGACAAGTAATTATTGTAGTTTGTCCCTAAACCTATAAACAAGGTTACATGTGATGTATCTTTATAGAAGAATAATGGTTTATAGATTGTATACTCCCCTATAAACCATGTTACCCACATGGTGTGGGATAAAAATTCTCTTTTTGAGCTCAGGGATCACATAAGAATAGCAGAAATCAACTTTCTTCACCAGGATCGAGAGATTTTGGTTGGGAGAAAGAATGATAATAGTAAATCAAATGAGGTAACTCCTTTTATAAATAAACCTATGGATTTATCTCAATATTTTGAGAGTGAATATATATAATAATAAATAGTATGTGTTTCTCATCAAACTTTTAAGGATATCGTAAAATTGAATGTATGTACTCATAGTAATTTTGAACTACTAGAATCTAGAAGTAGTGAGGTGGATGGAAAAACATGAAGAATCATATATTGCTAATTAGAATAGATAAAATATATAGTTTGGACGTACATATGGATGTTGTGGGCCACTTATTTATATAAAGACTTGGATAAGGGTTGATCCCCTTCATGATAGGGGTGTATTCTCTTCATGGAATAGTATACGCACTAACTATTCAGTTGTTTGTGGTTTATTTTGGTCATCTTGTTTGTCATGGACATTTTCAATCATGTCTTTTTCTCCTATATTATATATATTTAGTTAATATTTGTAATAAAAATATCCTTGAGCCTCAAATTGTTAAAAAAAATTATGATGTATATACACATTATTGACAAACAAACATGCACATATTTATAAACACTTACACATTTATATTTCCCATAAACACAGACAAATACTTACATATATTAGAATATAATCATAATTAAATATTTAATTATTGAAATTAATATGGTTAATGAGTGGAATAATATATTTTAATATCATTTGAATGGGAGGAATGATGTGAAGGTGTGTGCTTCACCCCTGGAAGGATTCAAAAGAGGAGTTATAGATGGGATATTAGGCTTGGTATCACCATATAAGGGGGTGTTAGAAATTGAAAAATTCATTGATAAGAAGAAATCCCCTACCTTGGATATAATTATATTTCTAGATATCTATGTTTCCACCCCAAATATGTCCAATAAAAGATGGGAATACATTGCTACTAGGGGGAGTAGAATAATGACCCATAAATTTAAACCTTCATTCAGTAGAATGTGGATAGAGAGATACTTTAGGAGAAAGAACATAATTAGTCTAGAAATGTGAATTCCATGATAACAATGGTCTCCTTCAGTATGGACATGAAGGCAACAACATGTAAGGTTGGAATTTACTGTACTATTGAAGTAGTGTGTGTCTATTCACCTTATGAAGGTAGAAAATCATCATCATCCAAGTCTATGGATAATGATGGTTTTAAATTAGTTACCTATATGAAGTCTCGATCCCCCTCTATTCATGGATAAACCCCCAATCAGTATATACATAGATCATCAAGTGTATTCGACTCGTAAGAAGACTATTATTGACATTCCTAGTGGGAAGCCATCCAATATGGATGATCAATAGGCATTGTGAAAGGCTGAAGGAATACAATAAAAGGATCCAATTTAGGATCAAAGATTTATTTCGAAGGCTCTTCTTTTAAAGGCTACATGTTATTTTGATCCACATAAGGATTATTAAATCATTTTAATTGGGTGTGACAACATTGGTAAACCATATGCTACCAATAATGACCTACCAGATACAAATGTCAAAGAATCTGAAAGAATATGGAATAAAAAATCATGGAGATGGGGTAGTAATCCAAATTGACATGTCCTAAGATGTGGAAAAAATTACTGGGTTGCAGCATGAGGGCTAGGTCCCAGTGTTTCCACCAGATCTTCTTTCACGGTGTCTAAGAGATCACTCCCTCCAGTGAAATAAAAATCAGGGAGAATTACTCTGTGATTTTCAATCAAAGAAACTCATTGTCCTAGTGGGAAGCTACTAATGAATATAATGACTCTGACCATCATCATGGTAATTGATGTTTTTATTTCTCTTTTTCTTTTATTTATTTGGTATTGTATGTTTGTTTTACCTCATCCATATTCTCTTATGCTTTTGTTTATTGATCTCTTATAATAAAATTTGTTATTTTTGGGTTTTCATGAACCCTGAACATGTTGGGTAGCTATAAATAACTATAAAATATTAAAAATTGTAAAATTTAAACACTATGATATCCATATAATTTTAAGACTAGTGAATAATTTTTTTTAATACTAAAATCAATAAATTATTACCCCCTCAAACAATGCTAAAATTCCATCAATTGATAAGACATTAAGGAACCTGAAAGAAAAACTAAATTTTAGAGGCCTTCCATGCCTTTTGAGCTTGAAAACATTCTAACACATATTTACCCATGTAATGATGTAACAGATTTTTTGTATGCTTTTATTTGATATGTGGTAGAGCACAAAACGTCATTAGAATAAAAAGATGTGATTGTTTTAACTTCGCGTCATTTTGTAAACTTATATTAGATCGTTCATTAATGTATTGATTTTTTTTGTCATTCAATGGTTATGAAATTGTTATTAGTCAATAATAATTATATAATTAGTGATTAAAATTAATTTTTATTTATTTTATACAAAATTTTCAATAAATACATTATATATTAAGAGTAATTTCATATTTAGTCTTATATAAATCATATTTAATAAAATATATTATATTTATAAATTAAAATATATTTTTTAATGGTATATATATATTTTAGGAAATATACAATTTATCAGTGCTAAAACAAACCATAAATGTGGGGTGATTTTATCATCATGATTTGCATCACTGATGAAGACCCCCTGTTATCAGCACTTCTAAATAGTTCTTATAAATGGTAGTTCTGTATTTCATACACTATATCGTAGTGATGGGTTATCATGTGATGACCCGCCCTAACTCATTAATGATATGTACAACATTCTCTTCATCTAATTTACAGTAATCATTGATTCCTCTTCATTACTATGAATGAAATTAATTACAAATATATATATATTATATTTATAAAAACATCTCTACTACAGATTAGGATTTTAAAAGTGCTAAAAATTGGATTTATCATAGCTAAATATGTATTGTTCACCTAAGAACCAATAAAAATCATCTTTTATCAAGGAAAAAAACATTCAGAAAGGGTGAATTTATCAGTTAAAAATAAAAGCACTGATAAAGTAACAATTTATCTGTTCATTGGTAGCACTGATAAAGGCCCCAGTTCTCGATGCCAGAAAAGGGATGATAAATGGTATCTTTATTAGTGATAAAAAATGATTATAAAGGGTGAATTAATCACCACTAATAAATTTCAATTTTTTAGGAAGTGGTTGCATTCTCACACACACCCCCTATATGAGCTCACAACACCCCCCCCCCCACACCAACATCCCCCAAAAAGTGATCCAACTCTCATGTAACCCCCCCCCCCACCCTTCAATGCATGTAAGATAACATTAATGGTGTTTTTCAAATTCCAAGCTTCTTTTTCAACTACGCACACACACATAGAATCGATCATGTGACTTTCCTTGTGTATTTGAACAACTTTACCACAACCCCAATGATTTTTTTCATATATATTTTATGTTATTTATATTAATTTATATATATTCACATTAATATTTTTTGTTCATATAAATTTATTTATTAAATTATTTTTAAATACATTTATAAAATATATTTTTTCTGTGTGTTTTATTGAATGTGTGTGTAATATATATATATATATATTTATTTATTTATTTAAATATATTATATATTAATATTCAATTAATTTTATTATAATTACAATATAAATGTTAATATAAATCTATATAATAATACAGACACAATTTTATATATAAACATTAATTTTATAAATGTGTGTGTGGGTAAATGAATTTTTATATATAAGTAAATATATAATTTTTAAATACAAATTAAATAAATAAAAAATACTTATTTCCCAATTGTTTATAAATTTAGAAATAATTTTTTCTATAAATATGTTTACAAATTTATTTTTATAATTTATTTATTATATGTAAATATAAGAAAACATTAATACATTTAATTATAAATAAAACTACAAACTAAAAAATGTTAAAATTTCAGAACCTTAATATCTATATGAATGAAATACATAAGAATGAATTTATTCCACAATTTAAAATTATAATAATATGGTCTTAAACGAAGCTGAAAATGATATAAATTAAAAAAAATTGTGTATAGAAACTAGAAACTCAATTTTGGGGGATATTCGATCCTTTTTGACATCGCAAAAATAGTTCAAGGGGTCCATCTTAGTCAACATGTACTACAAAAAAGGACCTAATGGTAGTTTATTGTGATATGTGGTGGTTTAATCCAATAATATATTATTTTGTGGGGGTTATTAAAATGTCCACCTATTTCACATATGGAAATCATTTAACGACACTTATTTATATTTTTAGTAGTTTTTATGTGTCGTATTTGGAGTAAGTAATGGTTCTTCAAAATTAATTTAGAGTCCATTTTCATTTTTTAAAAAAAATTGAAAAACAATTGGTGAGTGGAACATAACAACCACTATTATATATAGTAATGACTAATTTTAGTGGTAGTTTTTATAAACATCTATTAAATATCTTTCTAAATTTATTTCACATGTAAGGGGGAAGTTCCCCATTTTTTATTGAATCCAACAGAACCCCTTATTATTATAGGAAAATAGAACCCATAACATGTACCATAGGAGAATTAGGTATGAAGCTCAATTGAATGTACAAACATGACATTAAATCCCAAAACCATAGGAATTTTATGAACCAGAATTCCCACACTCACAGTGTGAACCTACCTCACATCCAAATTAGTCACGACTCGAGACCGAGCACATTGAGAACCTGTTGCAAACCAGACTCCGTTAAGGCACCTCTGTCAATCTTTCCACTAGCTCCCACCATGAAATATACCATCCATCACCATTGTCGATTTTCACTATTATTTTTCTTCACTTAAAAAATTCTTCCCACACCACCAATGAAAATACCCCAACATTGTCGAGAACGACTTCCTCCCCCACAATGAAACCATCATTCGGTGTCCTCCATCGAACCCCCAAAACTAACTAACCTACGTCGAGGCCATCTACCTACTATTCAGTTTCCAACATCACCACTGCATCCACCACAACCCTTCATCTAGACATTTTCATTGTAACCAATTCACAAAAACCCATCAAATATAAGGTAGTTATGGTTTGAACACTGAACTAGATGTATGATTATGGGATATCTTATGACTGGGAAGCTACCCAAACTGCATCTAAAATTATTCTTTCACAAAATTTAATGAAAAATATAAATTTAAAACATCTAACATGTTATAAAATAAAACATAATTGCGCAATAAACATATCACACTGAAACAGTCATATATCCATTTTCAAATATATACATCCTCATTCAACCCACAACATAGTCAATTCATACATTATTCAACCCATTCCACAGTCATCCCATACCTAAGTCATGAATATATATATACAATATATGTCCAATAAAAAACCGTATAAAACATACATCCATCCCATGAAATAAACTACCTCCATCTACCTCTACAACAACTCATCAATTGGGAATTGACCACATAATCTCATCAGAATAATAATTTAGAAATATAGTAGAATCGTTGATAATATTTAAACATACAATATAATCAATGAACCCTCACTAATACCTTTTGATTAATGTAATGGATCTTAATGGTCAACCTCATACCTATCTTCAGCATCTACCACCTACAATAAAAACAGAAAATTTAATAAAAGTAATGAGAAATATAATATAAATAGAATATATTCTGAATGATGTACATAAGATTTGTTAATTTATTAATCAAACAAAAATAAATTTTAAAATAAAACAAATTATATATCATATATAACATTGTGAAAACCTAAATTTTTCTATTTAATATATGATTAAATATATGAAAATATAAAAGGATAAGTATTTAATAATATAATCAAATTTTAAATCAACATGCGGTGTTTGTGAAACATACTAATGAAAAAAATTAATGAAATTGATATTGAATAATGTAATATATTTCCAAAAAAAATTAGCATTGATTGTCCCATAATTTCATAGAAATATGATATTGATTTTTATTGTTTTGAAAATTGCATGTATTTCATATTATTTTAATACATTGAAAACACATTTACAGGCATCCCATGAAAATCATTACTCGAAATGATGTTTCATAAATTCATTCTAAATATATATATATATCCATTTTCAAATGATTTCATGATAATATGGAATCATTTTCATAGTTTTGAATCCCTAAAACAAGTTTTTAAAGAATTTCATATCTTTAAAAGCTACTTATAGATTCAATCTGAGGAAAAGACACATCGGATTGATGTGTTCCCTATGTATACATAGAAAAGATAAGTCAACTCTATGTTTCCAATAATTTTAAATCAATATGATGTAGTTTTATATTTTTTTGGTTGTTACACACACGTTTGAGTGATTGAAAACACTGGAAAAAGAATTTACTAACATATATAGAAAACCATAACTCATAATGATGTTTCATTGGTTACCACATTTCAAAAATCCATCTATAATAATTTTATTTGGATATCACATCCATCCAACATTATTAGTGTATATTTGAACCCATAATACATGTTTTAAAAGATATAGATATCATAAAAATCATATTATATCATTTGAAGTACACCCCACACCATTTGAAAGTGGTTTATATGTATACATGATAAATATAATTCAATTGTGGATTCCAATTATTTAACATCAACTTGAGGTCATTTTCTATTGTTAATGTACTTTAATTTTAATACTTTGAAAATGTGTTTATGGGAATCCGGGGAAAATTGTAACATGTATTGACATGTATTTAGTAACAAAATTTAAAAATTAAATTAATGGAAATTTACTTTTGATTTCACATGCATCAGATATTGTTTTCCTAGTTTTCCCCACTAATACCTGTCTCCAAAGACATTGGTATCTTTAAAAACTACTTATTAAGGCATTTAGATAACTCCCCTTTTCAAATGGGTGTGTTGTCTACATCTACACATAAAAAAAATTCAGATTTGGTTTTATCATGATTTAATGTCAATATAAGGTAATTTTCTCTAGTTTTGACCATTACGTGCACATTTTACTATTTTAAAACACTGAATATGTATTTAATCACATTTTGAAAAAATAGTAACTTATAATTATGTGTCTTTAGTTTCTATGTTTAAAAAATTAATCCAAATTATTTTTAATATAATTTCACCCAAATATGACTATTTTTGTGACATTTTGATACCCAAACACAGATTTTTAAAGACTTTTGTATCATTAAGAACTACTGGTTGAGACATTATATGCACACTGAACATATGATAGATGTATTTTCTATAGGTATAGATCATGAAAAATTAAATAGAATGATTCCCTTCATTTAAAGTTAATATTAGGCCATTTTCCATGGGACATACTACTACAAACATATTTTACTTTTTTAAATCATTAAAACATATTTTTATACATCCTAGAAAACCATAGCTCAGAATGAAGTGTCTTCATATCAAATAGTTAAAAAATAATTTAAAATTCATTTTACATATAATTCATAGCCTTCCAATACTATTTTCCTAATTTTAAACCCTTGACACATTTTTGAAGACTCTATTATCTTATGAAAAAAGATTATTATGTCATTTTGAACACACCACATGTTGGATAGATTTTTTTTCTAGGTGTACATTCAAAAAAATAATTCAATGTCGGTTTTCCCATGATCATACATCAATATATTTTTGTATTATAAGGTTTTCGATATGAGACAATTTTTTTTGGCTCTTAAAACACTAAAAATGGGTTTAGAGAAATCAAGAAAAAAACAATAACTCGGAATGATATTTCATGAGTTCGTACATGATAAAAATCAATATATATTAATTTAAACCTATTATGATACCAATATAATATTATTTACAATGTTTTGACCTATAGAACATGTTTTTAGGGACTTTGGTATTATTAAAAATTACTTATTGAGTGAATTAGACCACACCACACATTAGATGGATTTCATTATAATAGTTAATGTAATAAATATTTCAATTGTGGTTTTCCAATGATTTCACATGAATATGAGGTCATTTTATTTGTTTTTGACAATTACACAAACATTTTAATTATTTAAGACACTAAAATTGTGTTTGTTGTAATTCCATAAATACTCTTAATCTGAATAATGAATCATTAGTTACTACAATTCAAAATTAATCTAAAATAATTTTCCTCGGATTTCACAGCCATCTGATGTCATTTTTATAGTGTTTACCCCCTATATATATGTTTTTAAAGACTTAAGAATCATTGAATACTATTTGTTGAGTCATTCATGACACACCACACATTAGATGGATGTTTTTTCTATGTTTTCACATAAAAAATAATCATAATTTGGTTTTCCAAATATTTTTTATCATACTATGATCATTTTCAATGGTTTTAATTTTTAAATTCATGTTTTAGGGTTTTAAACCCTTAAAACATTTACAGAAATCCTAAGAAAATCATAACTCGGAATGACGTGCTTTCATTTCAAACATTTAAAAAATAAATCTATATTTTTTTCATATAATTACATAGTTACCAGATTCACAAAGTGGTAAATATGACTCTACGTGCGTGTTTTCAATATAAAAGTGTAATTATTACATTAAAATTCCAATCACATAGATAAAACTAGGAAAATGTTCGAGGATTTTTTTAAACTAGAGGAAAATGATCCACCATTAATTATTAATATGTAGTAGTTGATGACATTTAAACGTAGCAAACAATGTGGTCAGTATGATTTGATGGGCATGTTTTCAATATAAAAATTTCATTTTAGTTTAAAAGATCTGTCAAATTGTCATATTAGAGAAAAAATATCAGACTGTTTTCAAACTCTGTGAAAATTATCAATAATTCATTTTTAATGTGTACAAATTGACCACATGTTAATCGGACACATAAAGTGTTTGGTATGACTTGATGTTTATTTTTTCAATATACATGACATCATACACTAAAACACCTATAACATAGAAAAATCCAAGAAAATGTGGGTCAATTTTTTTTTTAAATTTTTTTTAAAATTACCCCAAATTCAATTTTGATGTATTGAAATCAACTATAGATCAATCTATCCCCTTATGAGTTCAGTGTGACTAAAAGAATGAGTTTTAAATATAAATGTGTTGTTTTAGTTTTATTCATAGAAGTTGTATGAAATATTTAATTGTGTGAATGATTTATTAATATTAGAATTTACATTGTAGGATGATATATAAGGATATAAATTTTTATAATGATATAAATTTTTATAATGATTATGACTATCATCCTCTAATATATAGATACTAAATCATTTTCCATTGTTGACCACCACTCATTCTATGTTTCCCTATAAGAGTCGTGTTCTTGTACTTTTTCTTTCAACCTTCCAATTTCGCTTAGTGAATCCCGATCAATGGCACTGCTCAACCCCACAATAGTTGTGACTGTAAATGATGATGAAATCTTATTGTATAAATTTAATGGAGTTTTCATAGAACCAATACCTCATATATTCCTAGTATGATCCTTCTAAAAAACTATAGAACCTACATCGTTTTGGTATACCGATGATGATTGTGAAGTGTTTGTTTACAAGTCTTCTTGAATTTTTACTATGTAAAACAATAATATTAACTATTATTTTTTAAATTATATGATCTTTATAATATTTTATAATTAAGAATTTTTGAAATTTTTTTAATGTTTTTTCATTACTAAACTTATTTATGAATGATAAATTTTAACAAAAACACTCCTTAAACCAAATTAAATAGGGAAATCTAGATGGATCAAATGACAACAATAGAGATATTTGAAACTATTTTATCCTTTTATTTGGACCTATTTAATTGTTTTTATTTTTTTGTTACATTTTTATTTTAATTAATATTTTTAATAGAAATAAAATAACATTAAATTGTAATGAAAAGTACCAACTCTAATGTCTTTTGTAGTATCATTCATAAAATTGACATTGGGTTTCTAATAAATAATAACCCACATCTCTTTTCATCCAATAGAGTTACAAAAGTAATTATCCTTTATGAAAAAAATATATACATGTCAGAAATATACATTAACATATAATTAAATTATATAAATAATCGTGGAAAAAATAAAACCCTAATTTTTATTTGTAATGAAAAATTATGAGACCTAGTGATATGAGGAACTAATTGCATCTCAATACCCATTTATTTTTGTACAAAATTCCTACTAAAATATATTATCACTAATAAATATTTAATTTTATTATTTTATTTTATTAAGATACTTTAAAATAAACAGTTACATCGTGAGATGCTTCTCTGTTAATATCAACAAACATCGTCCACTACTCTTGAGAAACCCATTTAGGTATTCTCATACATCTATCATGATCTAAAAGATGTGTCATTAAATACATTCCAAAATTATCAATTTAAAATATCTCAATTTCTTTTGAAACTTTCTCAACGTCCATGGGCTTCAAATAGAGTTAGAGGCATTAAAATAAAAAACATAACACGATATATGTATATTAAAAAATTAATCATTTTTTTAAATTGGTCATAAATGAATATTATATTAATATTACATTTACATGATTATCAAAGGCATTGTTTCTTAAATATGTGTTAATATGACTCTAATCATTATAACATATTGGAAAACACAACATTTCATAAGTATGATTTCTATGAAGATGTTCATAAATTCTTGAAGAACCACTAGTAATAAACCCAAACATATATAATGGAATGATAGTATTGAAATATTTTAGGTCCAACCAATATTCTATTATAATATTTATATCTCGTTAGTTTTTATCTTTATCTATTTGATAGAGTAATTAAACAAGTTATAACATATTTATTTCTTTATAGTGACATAAAACCAGTAATGTTAACACACCCATATCCCCTATATGGAGGGGTGACCAACTTCCCTATAGTAGGAGCTGCATCAGTTGGTGGGTTACCGAAAACATTCAGAGAAAATACCAGATCACTAAAAGTAGCTTGAATAATTGGATCACTTAGATCCACTAAAACTGATGGTAGCAGTTGTTTGATTTGAGATGTTGATCGACTGGGATATCAAAATAAATTGATCTAAAAAATCCTACAATTAAAATGGATCAGAATATATTAAATGTATAAAAAAATAAGTAATTTTTGTATACAAAAAAAGGAAAAAATAGAACAATATATATATAAATATATGAAATATTTAAAAATTGAGAAATAGAAAAATAGTTTCATACACAGTTATAAATTTAATTATCTTCATCTACATGTTCCTTATGTTTATTAAAATTTATTTTGATGAGTAATTCATTTCACAATATCTAACTAGTTATATTGTCTTAACATTTTCGGAAAAAAAATGTTCAATGTTTTTTGGATGATTTGTTTTAATATCCAGAAGTAACAATCGATCTTCATCACTCATATCATTAAATTACCTCTACTTCATGTGTATAAAAATACACTAACCATCATATATTTCATCATCAACATTATGAACCATATTCTCTTGTGAAGTTAAGAAAAATGGATCATTCATTGCATATTCACTAGTATGGATCAAGTGGGAGATTTTGATAGAAGTAAAATATAATGAATATCTCAATATACCCCTATGAATTCTGACACACGTTCATTTGATTAAAAGAACTAAAAAATATACATGATAATTTAATAAGATTATATCAATAAAAATTAAAAAAAATTCCAACTTTGTTAGGGTAAATACACCAATATTTTAATTTTTCAAGTCTTCTTGACAATAAATTTTACCAAACATGACGCCAATAATATAATAGGCATAAAATATATTAGCCTTAATTAGAGGACCTCATTCTAAAAACAAAATATTATTTGATATTTCAGATTGATTCTCAAAACTAATTATCTAGAAATGATGATTAAAGGTGATTCTTTAAACAATAACCAAATAACTACATGTGATTAATATTAATATGAATATAAAGGTACATGAATGTAGAACCATTTTAAATTCTCCTTATTAACATATTTTATTTATTATTGTTCATTTTGATCTCAAATAATTATTTTCATATTTGTTTTAAATTGCAATTTTTAAAAAAATTGATCTTTAATATAACAATTGGGTAGCACATATCTTTGTACATATAGCATCTCCAATTCAGTTCATGTAAAATTTGACGACATTTCAATTGTTCATCAAATGGTTAGAAATACTGAGGAATAGTTTTCAAACAAAGAATTATTTTAGATGTCATCAACATATCCAACATGATTTTATCAACTCTTAATCTCATCCAAATAACATGAATAATGTTTTTGTGGTGATTAGTCTATGTATTCTTCAGCAATAGGGCCTTTTATGGATCATTATTAATCACATGTGATTTCAAATTTCATAAGTACCTGATGAAAAAAATAAGAAACATATTAAAAAATAGTGCAAAAAATTGATGAAATCTAATTCACCAATAAAAATTAAAAATATATCATTGTACCTCTCAATTTTATACATCTATTGATAGTGTATCAGACCACCATGTTTATCTTCTTCAACCAAATGAACTCTCAAATGATTACCGACTATGAAGAATGAAGGTGGAAATAACATCTCCAAATGAAAATGGGTCAAAATAACTATTTATTAAGGTTTATCAAGATCAGATAGATTTAAATTTTTACCATAATTTTCATTGAAAAGGGTACACAACTCAACTACAACTATAGTTAAATTTTTAGGTAACAAATTATGCAATGTCAATGATAAGAATTTCTCCATTAGATTAGGTTAGTCAAGGATTTTTAATCTGTGTACCTTTTTATGTTTTAAGTTAACACACCATGAATTATTACTTTAATATACATTTACCACATTTACATTCATTAATATTTGATGGAATATGACTTTCTCATGATTTTTCATTGCAAAAATAGTTGAACGAAACATTCCATTCTCATTTTAAAAAAAAAATTATTTATATTAATTGATTCAAAATCCTAAGAAGCATTATCACGATCGTTCGATTTACTAGTCTCATTGAGAAATGTAAAAATTAAATTATCATAAACATTTATCTCAATATGATTTAAATCATGATTATGATGTATCCAATTAAACTCCAAAAAAGTGAGTTTGGAAAAAAAATCTTCCAAAATTGTGTTCCAACTATATTGGATATTATACCTCACACCCTTTTCTCACCATCTTTAGAATGATTACATTTTCTAAATTGTATACTGAAATTCATTAATTTTCCCAAGATTTCAGAACCAAATAATATATTATGTGTCTTACTCATTCAATATCTCTATTGAATTGTGTCGTGTAAAACTTGAATTTATGAGAAGCATCAATTTATAAATGATGAGTAATAAAACACCATTTTCTTCTATGAGGTAATCATTGAGGTTCAATATAATTATTAAAAAAATATACAATCCAAAAAAGCATGAGTTTTACAAAAAGACAGGTAACTTAGTCCTAGAATGTCACTGATTCTCCATATTTATGTATCATTCATTTTTAATAGTTTTCACATTGAATATTCACAAGTTTTCTCAACATAATCCCCTAATTCTCACTATAATTTGATTATATGTTGAAGGTATACATCAATTCCATTAATATCTATTTTAATTTTAAGAATAACCATCCAAATAATGAATGAATTTTTTATTCATACAAATATATAGAAGAAGATTATAGAGGAAAAAAACAACTATCCAAATTATATAATTTGTACTTATAGTACCAAAAGTGTAAAAATAATCAAAAGCCAATCCCAAACACATATTCCTAGGATCCATATAAAAATGAATATTTAATGAATCTAACACCATCCACGATGTTTAATATTTTGGATGTCTCATCAAGACATCATTGTTACAATCCTGAGCATGCCACTTCATGTTTTATGTAGTCTTAGATGACATGAATAAAATTTTCATGCATGGTTCTAGACGAAAGAAACACAATACCTCTTCATGATATCCCATCATCATTTTCTTCCTAGTGTTGCATTAATTTATACTCTAATTTTTCTAATTTACATCCATATACTTGTATAGAATCTTATTCATTATTATTTATTGATCTATTCTCCCTAATAAAGCATTAAATAATTTGTTAATTCATGTATATTTTTATATCCAAGTCCATGTTTGATGATTTTTTTTTCTATCCAAGAATGATGTAGAGATCATACATTCACTAAATACGTCATGAGGAATCTCAACAATCAAAGAAATTACTATTTCAATAATACCACAAAGATAGCAGATATGATTCATCAAAAGTATAAAATACAAATGATAAAAATCCGAACACCCTTAATACAATTATTATTTCCCATCTTTAAATAATTCATAAAACTCAATTTTTTATCCCTGATGTTTTGTGAAATATTAACCTATATAGGAACAACTCGAAGTTTTTTATCAATTAAAATTATCAACATTCTAACCTGAAAATCCAAATGCGTCATTAATCAAATTTTGAACCAAGTTCACCACTTTTGAGTCACTTTGTAATTCGCTGATAGTATTTTCATTGTTTTGACTTTCCATGACATTCAATTCACCATTCCAAATCTAATATACATATCGAAAAAAAATTCAATTTAAAATGATAGTATACTTTGTTTCTATACAACCCTCACTTCAATTTTCTATTCGGACACTAAAATTTTATTATACCATCAACATATTGGTTTCTAGTTCCATAATCTAAAAATTATTCCAAACCCTTGATATACCAAGGTGTGATTAGATGTAAATTAATTCAACATTTATCCATAAGTATTGTAATTTCACTCTTATACTTGTAAATTCAGATATAAATATATAAATTATTAATAAAATAAGTTCAATTAAATTTAAGAATCACAAAACATCATCAATTACTAGGGTAGGGACATAGTTCTACATTCCAAAAATTGAACATAAAAAATTAATTAATCCAGAAATAAAAATATAAAAAAATAAATGAATAAATATTTCCCCTGATAATAATACAATCTGATTTCATGGAATATGTTCTCTAAGATGTGGAGATAGGTAACTATAATTATTAACATACAATTATTAGTCCACAATAATTCATGAAAATAATTATTTTATTAAATGTTGTCAAATTTTTTTATTCACATATTATCAATTTTATTTTTTATTACATAAACATGATTACACTAAAGTAATCTATTTCTTAAAAATTTATGAAAATTAATTCTTCTTGTATCCCAAAACAATATCATGGAACTATGTTATATGGTCTATGTGTTTTCATATGTGGCATATCATTTCAACAAACTATGGTTTTACAACATTTTCAGAATTTTCTTGAGAACTAGTATTCATCTTAAAAATATTGGCACATACAGATATTTTAATTTAATATGAAAATATTATGCGTGTAGTATGTAATGTACATTATCATAATGATTAAGAATATTTTTTTATTAAAATAACTTCATGATATTACTTTACAAATGAGAATAAAGAGGTAAATTATATGTGGACTGTGCTCTCAAATTTAAGGCAAAATGATCGTTTTTTCAAATGAAAACCATGTATAAAACATCTAAAACGCTTATCCCCATGAAAATTCACATTTGAACTTATATTTGACCATAATAGTTAAATTATAAATTTTTAAAAATTTATACAATTATTAAATTGGTAGTAAACACAAAATTGAAATATTTACCTACCTCTTGATGGATATGAAAAAGCTTCAAGTCTTCTAGAAAACACCGACAACACTATGTGAACTTGAATTATGGAACATTAAATAAATAATTAATTATAAAAATTTAAAGTTATTTATTAATATTTAAAAAAACTAGTAACAATCACCAAGATTAACATTGAGGTGCATACACTCTCAAAAACGGTGACCAAGTGCCAATGGAAGGTCTACAATGTAACCCCGACACCATCCCATGAAAAAGTCCCAAAAAATAGCACTAAATTACACCTATATTTCAATAATTTTATTACATTCCTTATAAAAATAGAACATACAATCGTAGCTTCAATGATGTTGGGGCTCACAGTCCCCGGAAAAAAAGGAAGAGGGGCTATCATTGGGGGTCTTCGTCAAGGATAGCAGGGGGGCTTTGTGAGGTCCTCATTTTATAGATTTAGAGGTCATGTTCATGTAGATATGATGGGTATGAATACATGTTTATTGGAGTATGATGGTTCATTTTTATAGGGATCATCAGGGATAAGGGATGATCGTCATTGGAGAGGAGAGGGGTGGGAGTAATGAGGGTCTCTATTCAGAGTAGGGGGCTAGGGTCACATGGGTCTACATAAAGAGAATAGATTCTGGGCCAAGGGGGTCAACTATGGGGTGAGGGGTTGGATGAGGGTTTTTAAAATATTTAGTGAAGGTTTAAGTACAAGTGCTGATAAATAAATTAATAAAATATTATGGCGGCTATATTAAACCACCGCTATATTATAAATTATATTTAATACATTTTATTTTTTGGTGCTTATTAGTAATTATTCTAAGAAATAACCACAATAACCTCATTTTTTATGAAGATGAAGATCTCTTTAAGGATTTTATTTGATATTTGGTATAGCTAAAATAGACACATAAATCCAAGGATTTGGTTATTTGATGGTAAAGTCAGGTTTTCAACACATCATAGACCATTCATCCATTTATTGAATTTCACAATCATTTATTTTTTATTAAATGACTATTACTCAAAGATAATAATCAAATAAATAATTAATATTAATTTTAAATTGTTTTTAAAATATTTTTCCCATCATATCTTACATATTAAATGTAAATTCATATATATTCTTCTATAAATCATATTTAACAAAATATAATATATTTATATCAATTTAAATATACTTATATTTTATTAAATGGTTTTTAATGATATATATTGTTTATAAAATATAATTTTTATTATACTAATGTAAAGTGCCGATAAAATCAACATTTTATCTGCACTGAAAAAGTGTATATTATATAAACCCTTTTTTTAGCATTGGTAAAAAGAACCCTTTATCATTAGTTTTTTTCTAGAGTATTGATAAAAGGTACCATTTATCATTTGTTTTTTTCTATAACTAATAAACACTACCTTTATAATTTTTTTCACCCTGATAATGGTCTTCATTATCATCTCTCGAAAAAATTAATGATAAAGGTGGCTTTTAACTGTATATTTTTATGCAATAATAAACAGTATCTTCTATCAATGATTTTAGCTAGCATTATGAAAGTGATCATTAGATAAAATATAATATAATCTAGTTGTATATTTCAAACACAAACATATATCATTATAAATATACATTTATATTATAGATTATATAATTTGAATATTAAAATTAAAATTAAAATTTGATCTGTATTTAATGAATTTATATATTTCATATAATATATAATTATTTTTATATAAATAATATTTTAAAAAAATATGTAGATATATATATATATTAAATTATTCAATAGTGTATCCTATATTATCGATACAAAAGAGTTGATAAATTACATTTTTATTGGCACAAAAAACATGCTAACTAATAGTGGATATGTTTAGATGTTTTCTTTAGCATTGATAATGTCTTCCCTTTATCAATGTTCATGGTTAATGTTGTTTTTTCAGCACTCTTTTGTAGTAATCAAGAAAAATATAACAGTGTATTAGTATTGATACATATAATATAATTATAATATTATTTTTTTCAATCTATATTAAATTATAATTAAAACTATCTAATAAATACACATAATTATCATTTGATCGATGGTGTTTCCAAAGAGGAGCTATGATTCTGGGGATTTTTTTCATATTTTTTGGAAATGTTGTTTGATTTTGATTATTCTGTTTAAAGATTTGATTGCATTGATTTCTCTCACTACTATTATCGATGATGGTGGAACTTGAGAGGATAATAGAGATTTGTCCTATCTTAGTGATTCAAGTGACTCAAAAAACCATTGAACGGATCTATTATCGGGCAAGAAGTTCTCCATCGCTCACGAGGTACTTGATAAAACTGAGTCTCTTGATCCCGATCTTATACATGATATATGCCAGTTATTGTATGAAAAGAATCATGGCACTGTATTTCAAGTTGGATCCATCTCCCCACTGTTTTATTGGTTATTTTAGGAAAAACATGATTTGATTCCCATTGAGAGGGCCTCCTCTAGTTGGGTGATTCTTAACACTCTTATGTTGTCTGATCCCATGTCCACTGAACCAGTGGTATGAGATATGATAAAGTTGGATGCTAGATTTAGTGAACATTATGATGGTCTAAATTCCTGAAGTTGGACGATCAAAAATTTGAAGAAGATCATCAACCTCAGCCTATTGAAAATATCCTATTTTTTTATTGTCCTCAACATGATTCAATGCTTATGAATATTCAGATATTGAGTAAGGGTTCTAACTCCTTCATTGCAGATAATCCCATGAATATTGAATACCTTATAGATAAATTCAATAATTACATCAATGCAAGGATCACCTATTTGGTAAGGAATGATCCATGGATGCTTGACTATCTAAAGAATCTACTACTACAAATTTGGGGCATTGATGTATGAAAAATCATTTTTTAGGTACGGTTTATTTCAATATCACCTTCTTCTCAAATTTTCATAAATTGCATGCTTGGATTTATGGTTTTTTGAATCCCAAATTAGAGGTCCTGTGCTTTCATGGCTGGGACCCCTGGTCTAACCTATATCATTCTACGAACACCATGGCTCAATCATAGATTATAAATAAAGGGAAGAACTGGTTCTTTTTTTCATCTAAATATCTTATGGTATTTTTAATTGGAATTGGTATCCCCAAATAAGTTTGACAATGAAACTAAATTTTCTTATTATGGTCATTATCCTAGGATTTCAGTGGAGTTTGATATCAGTTCAACATTGGTGGATACATTATATTTGAATGTTGTAGATTTTAATTATTATGAATCCACTGAGTATAAATCAATTCTTGACTTTTCCACAACATCAAGTCAATATGTCATGTAAGAGCCAACTAGCGAATGAGTTTGAGGTGTTCCACTTGCATGAATCATGCTCATCGAAATGTGGATTATAAATCTAAGATTTCCAATAATTCTATAGGGAATGTTTGTTATGTATAGTGGTAGGATCTGTAGTAATGATGGAAATGGTGATCCTTCTACCATGAATAGCCCAATTTATAAAAAATACTCTACTGATGTGGATTCCGATATGGTTGGGGTTACTCCCTACCCGGTATGGATAAGAAAGCTACAAATGTGATGGATTCATTAAACCTAGAGGCAGCAGTGAGCATGAATTTCTAATTACCTTATAGGATACAGATGAGATACTAACTATTATCGTGGTAAGAATGCCTACTGAAGCTGATATTCAAAACTCTATTAACCAAATGATCATGTAAGAGAAAAAAATTACAGTTAGAGATTGATGAGGTGAACAAATAATAATTAGTGGATATTGTGGGACCATTAAGCATCAAATACATATACAGCCTATGTTTGATGATAGTGGGGAAAAGGAAATGTGTGGAAATCAGCTTCATTAGTGGAAGGGGTTCAATGAGATGATATTCCTTGTCATGAAGATGCGTGTGGATGAATTGTGGATCCTTTAAGATCACCTCCCAGGTGAAAAAAATAGTGGTCGACAATGAGGGATCCCAAATGGTAATCCCTCGGAATTATAATGTACATAATTCTCGATTACATGCAATATAGATCGTGGACCCCGAATCTCAAATGGATTTGAAAGAGGAATGTTTTGTGACATGTGAAAATAACTTTGGTACAACTCAACCTTCTCGAGAATTACATGTATATCTTCCCAATATCATGTTTTCCATGGAAACAATGGAGTGGTTATACCCAAAAAAAATTCTCTAGGAAAATGATAGCAATATGACTTCTTTTCTAAGTCATTGGATGATGAATGTGCCACTGTATGACTGGGGAATTATCTTATTACACGTCCTAGTAATGTTGAAATAAAAAGTCCCATTACAATTGTAGGCTAGGAGGTGGTTGATCATTTCTTTTTACAACTTGAGTCCATTTACTCCATGATAGAAGTATATGTTTTTGGATCCAATGACTACAACAATGTGCAATATTTTTTGGCGGTCAATAGTGAAAATTGATTTTATGATAACTCAGAGATGGAATTTTGATATAATTAGTAGAATTTACAGATATGTTATATCTATAATGAATCATATAATTCATCATATATGGGGGATCATGTTCCACCCCAACTGGACAAGGTATGACAGAGGGAACAAAATCCAAAGGTTATAGAGAGAGATCCTAAAAATCTATGGAATAGAGGGAGCTCCGATATGTAATAATTTTTGTAGATGTGTATATGTGGCCTAGTTTTCCTTCTCAGTCCCTTGTTTGTTCTAGGTTTTTATTAATAAATTTTGAGTCATGGATTTGGTTCCAAAATCTTTGACTTAGACATACTGATTATAATTATCATGCATCCCAATATAATTTTTCAAAAAAATGAGCTTTGAAGGGGTGAAAATGGTACGTGTTTTCTGAAGCTTATTAAGATGTGTATCAATAATTTTAGATATGGGATTAAGGAAACCCACATGCCTTACATTAGATAATATTTATACCTATGGGAATGAGATTCTGTATACAGCCTTTTGATCCGTCCCCATTTAATTTTGAAGCCTTCCTGCCTTCATTCAATTATGCATCTAGATTGAAGCCGATGAAGGTGTCGACTTAAACGGTGCCTCTAGAAACCCCCCTTTTCCATTGATTCCCTAACTATTGATGTTTTCATCTTCCCTTCACCAGCATTTGTTGACTCCTATGATGTATTCACACCCATGAGTCGTGGCTGCCGTGCAGCCCCAACCACAACTCCTCACGTTAGCACCCAACTAGAAACTGTAGACGACAACAACATTAACATTAGATTGCACTTCCACAATGTGTACATGTAGATTTACATATCAGGAAACAATAATTGAAGCAAATCTGTCTCCCCCATCGTCTATGGAACTGTGATGCCCACTTCCAGCATCGATTCCACACTCACCTGCTTTATGTTGAACTAGTTTGGGGGGGGGGTTAAAAATGGAGTTTTGAATATTTTTTACAGAAAAGTGATAGTATTTCAAGTATTTTTAAAAATGGGTTCATAGATGCATGAACCCGATTTAAGAATCATTAGAATGGATATATTCATGAATGGGGTTCACACATCCATCAAAGATGTGATGAATTATGAGTGAACCCCGTTCAAACATCTTCTCTCTCTATGATGCCTGAATGGGGTTCACACATCCTTTATGATGTTTGTAAATGATCCATGAATGGGGTTCATGCATCCAATATAACATTCAAATAAAAATAGTCAAAATTTTAATAAAGGAATTTTTTTCTTATGTATTTCATTAATTTAATTAAATCATATTTCTATTCAGTTATTTGTTCACCAAGGAAGAGAGATTTAAAAAAACATTCATCTTTCAATAACATGATCATCCTAAAAATTATACTGTAGTTCAGTCTGATTCTAATTGATATACTAATTCTGGTAGTAATTTCATATTTCTTCATTTACCTCCCTCTTCACGAGAAACCCTCATAAACATTAGTTTTGAAAACATATATAACATCACCTAGTGTAATCTACTTCAATACTTGTTCTTAGATATGATAACACATTATGAACCCTCTTATGGAATATTTGTAATTTGGGAAGAATAAGAAATCAATATTTTTCGTAATTTATTTAATTTTATCACATAATGGAGTTATTTTAATAGTAAAATAATCCAATAAAGATTATGTACCAGGAGAAAGGGTGTCCTTTTATGAAGTCTTAATATGTATCTTCACAAAATTGG
Source organism: Viscum album (assembly GCA_963277665.1). Classification (NCBI taxonomy): domain Eukaryota; kingdom Viridiplantae; phylum Streptophyta; class Magnoliopsida; order Santalales; family Viscaceae; genus Viscum; species Viscum album. The sequence continues at coordinate 1,117,160,015 of OY728129.1, forward strand.
AGAAATGAACTTCTAATTCAATATGCCTCATATTGTGGGTTTTTTATCTTCATTCATAATCATTTACTCTTCAAAATTATCCATTATTCATTGAAATTATTCTTCATGCAATATAAATTTTTAAATAAAAATCATATTCCATGATTTTTGGATTCCAATCATTAATATCAACAATATATTTTAAGATATCTTAATGTTCATAGATCTTTTCATTCAGATTATTATTATTTATTAATGAATATCAAATAGAAATACTTAATTTTGGAATAAAATTTGATGATAGTAATACACTTATAAAAATAATGTAGAACTCGATAAATCATAATTGTAATGCACATACCAAATGTATCATAAATCAAAAATCAACCCAATATATCCCTCTGGCATGGATTCTCCTTTGTCCCACAATCAGGTGTATATTGGATTTGTCCAAATAATTTCTATCTATGTTTGCGCTATGGCATAGGTGGTGCATCATCATCTTTAGCTACCTCCACATCCTCCTATGTGACAGGTGGCGGATGTACAGTCTCACCATACATACCCTATCCTGCATCTAAGGATATTGTAGGCTGGTGGGAACTCTCACCAACATGGAACGAAAAATGGCTACTATAATGGGGATGTCTAGAATAAAGAATCCATTTCATCTCACTCAACGTCTATATCTACCTGTGGCTAAGCCTGAGAAGCTGGAGGAGCATACGACTGATCATGCTGAACACCCTCCTCATATGGAAAAGTATCATTTGAATCATTAACCTGAAAAACCTCTTCCCATGGATCACAAAAATCCATCAAAGAGTCATCACTCCATGGAATAACTATATGAGGCTCAACAGGCTCTGCAACCTTCTCAACATGTGGTGGATCAATGAATATTTCATGATAAATCTTGTCCATCAATGAAATAAATTGTGTCACAATGATTTGAAAATATGACGGTTCAAATATGATTATATCTATTTGATCAGACATGTAAAACAGTTGAAAAATATGAGAATCCTCTGTAAAAAATCTTATTTTAAATAATATGAATAAAAATTCTGCTAAATATTGGAAGTTACAATATATACCTACTCATGAAAACCTATTCTATGTCTTGTCAGAAATATGACAGAGGACCTTCTCTACCAAGATTCGTATTCAGTCTAATCCACCAAATGAAAACGTATTGTCCCCACCCCTCGCAACTAGGACTCCTACTGCATGTCCCATAAATCTTTATATCTGGCATTGTATTTCCTCAATCAAAATATATCTTCCCTTACATCCTTAGGAAATGTAGCTAGTCTAACAGAATGGGCATGTCAGGATAATGCTGAAAGAATCTTAACTACCTCATAACTCTATCGGTCTAATTCAACTCGACTATATGAAAATGAATCAATATAACCCTGTTGAAGCTGATAGTAAGAATCTTCATACAATACGGTGGAAGACTCTAAATAATATCATCTGTATATGGATCCCATATAATCTGAAAGTCAAATTAAATAATCAATTAATAGAAGAATACATATAGATTAAGAATAAATATTTAACAATATAAATAATAATCACTTTCATCATCTTGTCAAATGTTGTCCAACATAAGACTGTAGGAGTGGACGTCATGTTTGGGGGAACATGATTGTTGATTTTCCTGACTCCACCTGTAGATAATATTTTTATATTTACATTTCATAATAGAAACTTCAAAAATTATGTTAGAAATTATAAGGAAGGAAGAACATACCTACTTCTACATAGAGTCTCTATTACAATATCTTCTAGCAATAGAGCATGATCATGTGGAGAAAAAAGAGGGATGTGATCCCATACCAACATATGTAGAAGAACCATGCATATCGTGATCTGCATCTTATCGATGCAACTTTCACTACATAGCACCCTATATGTATGTGATAGAAAAATAGAACCCAAGAAATATCAGCATACCTTGTCCAAATCCTCCAAAAAAGGTAAATACATTATATGTTGAAAATTAGTGGAGTCATATAAAAAGCATGGCATCGATCATACACAAAATATATGCACATGAAAAAAAGCACAGTGATCTCATCAAGAATCCTATGAAATATGTATGAAGTGATGGTCTAACCATGGAAATTGTAATCTACCACCGATGATGGTAATTCCATCAGCAAGGACCTCTATGCATGGTTTTCTATGAACAAGATCAGGAAAATCTGCTCCAACTCATCCTGTCAGTGACACACCATCGATGGGGAGGCCCAACATAGTGGCCACATCTTACAGGGTAATAGTCATCTCCCCCTCTCTGAAATGTAATGAATGTGAAATTGGCCTCAATCTCTCTACAAGCACAGTAAAGAGAAAATGATCAAGAATGGTCAAGTCTCACATTGCTACGCTTTAGAATCCAATGTGAAAATGTTGAGGGATTAAATATAGATGTGGGGAAGTAGGATAGAAATGGTGATATTTGCGTACACTCAAAGGAAGAACATGGAATCCCTATGACAGAATATGTGATACTTGAGTTTCCTAGGATTTGAGCAATGGAAAATATTTCACCTTCAGAAATGATATCATCATTACTTTTTTACAGTGAATTCAATAAAACGTTTTATCTTTTATTTAAAAATATAAGACATGGAAATGAAAAGTGATTGTGTTAATATTTATGAGTTTTAATTGATTTTTCATATGTGGATTATTTTATTTTTTATATTTGGAATAATGATATATTAATTTCCCTTAAATGTTAATTTGGTTAATAGTTTTATTATAAAGAAATTCATCATTATGGAAACAAAAAAGGAGTCAAAACAAAATTGAAACATCTCAGAAATTGATAAAGTCGGATATAAAAGGAGTCAATACTAAAAATTACACATAAAAAACAAAATATACATAATCATGATACAATACACAGACTCGATCATGGATAATGAGATGTGGAGCTCTGTCCTGCCACTTGGGGACATATCCAATGTGGGTGTCCTTCTACGTGACAAATACCACATCTTATTCTCCCTCCCTATTGGTGAGGCCAATCTATTTCATTTTTGTTTCATGTTGAATTTGATCTTCCATGAGGCCGCAACCTGGTAGTATGAAGACAATAAATTAAAAAATGATAGACATTGAAAATATCATAAATGTATACAAAACCAAAAAATGAATCCCAAAAATATGAGGGATAATGGTCGACTGGTCATCAGAAAATTAGATAGATTGAAAGTCACCAACAGACATCCAAGATTCACTATAACAGTTAACCAATTTGGGCATGTGATACATTGAGTAAACATATGTCTACCATGATATATTTCCTGAAGTAAAAGTTATGATTACATGTTCACATAGATAGCTAAATGCTTGAATGGTGCTGCAATAATAGTACCTATAATCTAACATCGCTACAAACACTCAACCACTAGTGCATGTAGCCTGGTCATAGCACAGTCTTACCTAAAAGATCATACATTCCCTATCAAAGTCTAGAACATTCCATATTGAAGCCTCAATCAATATTTTATCAATATTACTTTGGAAATTCCATTCAAAATGCATTATTTTTTCTATACTCTCATATGCCTTTTGGGATAGGTCAAAAAAATAGTGAATAGGCCGATACAATGTATCCTTCACTAACCCTATGATCAAGAGTTTGGGCACACCCTTGGGGACCCCATTTATGCACTCCACTATATTAGTGGTTATATGGCCATATATTATACCACCATAATATTATAATGACCATGTTAATTTTAAAGTTTCATCATATATTTATACACATCATCATTAGCAGTTCAAATATCTTTAAAGCATCGATCAGACACATACCCAGGTTTTCTGTGACATGAACACGTACACATGCCAAAAACTAGATTCGACATAAAAATTCTCCTTTTCAATAATAGAAAAAGAAAGTGGAAGAGGAGAATGATTACCATTCTATGTGGAATCAATGAGTACAACACCAGTATACTTTCCATACTGGAAAATTCCATCAACATGAATAAATTGTTTACAATATAGAAAGGAAGCAATGCATATCCTAAATTCCCAAAAGGCCTATTGAACATAAAAATTGTTTGATCAACTCAGTGATTGTGGGATACATACTTGACAATGAAAAAATGATAAACAATCTAATTTTGAGAGACAACAATTCCCTAAGTTGCGGCAACATAGAATAAGATTTATCCCAACCACGAAACACTTTTATAATTTCCTTCTATTTTGAATTCCATGCATTGTTGTATGATATCTTATATTTATAAAACTGTATAATTATATCCTAAAAAAGGGAAACAGGAACATCTAGACATGTTCATATCATCTCAAAAAGAACATTTGATAGAATCAGTCAATCTAGGTAAGACTGGTACGGGGAAAAACTTGGGTACAAACTAGTGTTTGGCCCTTCTAATTTGGTTATCCTCAAACATGAAAAACAATTAATAAAATGTTTCCCTCAATCGATAATTACATTCTAGATAATTCATGCATCTTTGGCAAGGAGAAATGTTTGAATGGGGTTCACGTTTCTTTTATCCCCTCTGTCATGAATCTGTAAACCATGTTCATGCATCTCTCCACAACAAATATGCATGAATGGGGTTCATGCGTCTCGTAACCCATTTTTAAAAATATATGAATACCTATAATTTTTCTATAATTTTTATTCATAGAATAATTTAAAAAACTTAGTTTGGTGACATGGCCTCAGGGCTCATCGAATTCTTGGTATGGGATTTTGAAAGGTTTTCTCAATCCAAAATCGACTCTGATATTAGGCTTCGATTAATCGATGACATCCTTTCTCATGTCAACTCTTGGTTCCTAGTCCAGATAGTAGTGGAGATCAATCGGATGACTAACAGGGTCTGAAACTAGATATATTTCTTTTTGTATGTTCAAGAGGAATTAATAGTGCATGGTCCCACATCCGAGAATGTTGTGAGGGTGGTGTTGGACGATGGAAATGGTGTGAGAGTTGAGGGAGAGGAGGATACGTGCCTTGTAACACCCCAATAATTTACGAATAGATTTATTATTAAATGCACTGATTACTAATTCTCTACAAACACCACTTTGTTATAACCTAACAAAGTAAACATAATTTTTTCACAACAATGATGTGAATTTCGAAATTTTGACATGCTTGATTCTGATCATTATGTTATTTGGAGTTCGATATGAAAAACTCAATTTTTGGGGAATATTATCCCGCCCTTATGAACTCTAACCTACCCTTATGAATAGTAAGATACCCTTATTAATAGTTATAATAATCTTATTAATGGTATCCATACCAATTAATATATAAATAAATTTAGGAACCTTAAAAATAACGATGAATAATTTAAGTGTTTATATTTTTTGATTTAGTGATGATTTTAATTAAATATTTAATTTATCATATTTAGAAAGTTATATTTGAAATATGGACATCATTTTTGGATTGTACACAACTAAAAATGGTTAGGGTGAATTTTTGGTATTTTCTTAAATACCTGAATTTTTATGAATAGTGAAATACCATAATTTACAAAATAATATAAATACACATATTATAGAGTCGTGTATAACGTTCTTCTGGTGTAATCCCAATTGATTCAGATTCATATGATAAAATTACTATTGTTGGTCCTGGAAGACTCACTATTCCTAGTCTTTTGGAGAAATAATGAATTAATGAATATATTATAGATAAATCCCCTCTCCCCTCTACTATGTAAACCTCCTCTCAAACCCTCTTCCTCCCACACCAATAAAGCTTCAACCCTTGCCTAAAATCTGCAAAATACTCTTCCAATGACCTCTCCCAACATCCTGATCATGTTGTCATGTGAATCAAATTAGTTATTTAATTTTGACTAGAATTTCTGAAGTATAGCAGCAACCCTAGGTCGTCTCTCGACGGAGCCCTAGATCATTAATTTGAGAAAATAGGGTTTTGATTATGAATGTAGAATGGTGTTTCCGACGTAGTCGCCGGGGTGCGCACATCCGTCTGTAGGGAGGATGCGCTGCTTGTTGCCCTGCATTCCCACTTTCCAAAGGCGGGCGGCCTCCATTCCTTGTTCACGTACGTCTGCTCCTTGATCGAAACCGGGATGATGGGATGTCGGTTCTTCCTTCCGTGGATTCCTCCTTGGAGCTCATTACCTAGTCCGGGTCTCCCGCATAGATTTAAGACGGGTTCGTGAAGCTCATTCCCGGTGCCATATCTACATGGACGCTATTTAATTACGTTGCTTCCGTCAAGACACTCCTAGGGGTCTTGTCGGGGCAGAAACCTGTGGTGAGGAGAATGGTCACGTTGGGGCGTCGTCGGCATGTATGTCTTTGGTCCCTCATCACAAGGCTTCTTGAGGGCACGTAAGCCCGAGGCATCCCACATCGAATGCGGATAATGTGAACCATCTGAGGTTTTCCTCAGCTTCCCATGTTTAACACGGGGTATGTCGTGAGTTTAATGTCTTGCAGAGACGGATCGAGTTGAAGGATCCCTAGTGGGGAACACCGATGTTGGGGCCAGCATGTGGGCGGCTTCCCATATATCATGGAGTGGGATGGGGTGGCATGATCTCACAGGGATGTGGCGGCCCGAGTAAGGATCAGGATGGATGGTGGAGTGAGACATGGGGATTACGTTCTGATACGGCCCAAGAGGGGGGATACAGTTTAACATCATGCGGGATGGAATACAGTTTAACGTCATGCGGGACGCGATACAGTTTAACTTCATGTGGGACAGAATACAGTTTAACATCATGTGGGATGCGTTACAGTTTAACATCATGCAGGACGGAATACAGTTTAATGTCATGCGGGACGCGATACAGTTTAACGTCATGCGGGATGGAATACAGTTTAACGCCATGCGGGACGCAATACAGTTTAACGTCATGCAGGACAGAATATAGTTTAACGTCATGCGGGACAGAATACAGTTTAACATCATGCAGGACGGCATACAATTTAACGTCATGCGGGACGGAATACAGTTTAATGTCATGCAGGACGTGATACAGTTTAACATCATGCGGGATGGAATATTTGGGGCTTATGCTCTGAGGCATCCCAAGGTGGTCGGGGAACTGACATGGAGAGTTCGGGATGACCGGGTGGTGGGATTGAACCTCGTGGAGGCTTCCTACGTTCTGTGCGTTAGCACGGATCAAAGTCCACGTAGTTCACTGGGATGGGGCTTACGCTCTGGGGTGGCCCATAAGAGGATGTCATGGTCGATGCGCACTCTAAGCCCACGTGATTCATGCTCGGTGTGAGAAACAAGAGGCAACAGGGACCAGACGATCACGTCACGAAGGGTGCATCCGTGAGAAGTGGAATAGGGCTTACGAGTTGAGCGGACCAAAGAGGAAACAGGGGCTTACGCGTGGTTAACGGCCCTTCCCCCGCAGACAAACGCCGCTCTGACAAGGAGGATCTCATTCCATGTGAGGAAGAGTCCATTCCTGTGGAGACGAGTGGGTGTAAAAAATGTCCGAGCTGGGGGGACCCTACGTGTGAAGCACGGGGTCGAACCACAGTTTAATGACTTGTGTTAAGGACGAGGTGCTTAGCAGTTTAACGTCCTGTAGCTTGGACGAGGTGGGTTCGCTCCACACCCCTAGGGTTTACATGCCCAACGCCCTCTACCCCTTGTGGAAGGGAAGGCATTGGAAAGGCCATAGTAAAGTGGGGATGAAGGGAAAACCACCGGGGGGTCCACATTAGCGTGGCTATGCGAAGAAGCATTATCTGTTAGCGTGCCTATGCGAAGAAGCATAAGGAAAAGCAACGCAACGGGAAACACGGCCCAAGGGACCTTGAGGTTACTTCGCACGAGCCTGGGAGGCCGTACGGGAAAGCAACGCATGGCGCGCACGCCCGGCAGGGGAGACATCAGGTGTCGGTGCAGGGGGAATCCAAGGGGCGTCAAGGTGAGGAGTCCTGGGCTTTGCGCGCAAAAGGGAAGGTTTTCACGCAAAACTCCGGGACGGCGCGCAATTGGGGAAATGGAATTGCACGCAGAGAGGAAAATACACACAGGGTTTTGTGCGCACGGAATCCTATTGCACGCACGAGAAACGCATTGCGCGCAAGGCTGGAACATTGGGGAGGGGGGAAATTCACTGAAGCCGGTGGAGTTACGCACAAAGGTGAACTCCGGGGCAAGGTTGCGTGAAATGAGGGTTTTACTTGGCAGGCATCTTGCGCGCGGGGGGAGCCGAATTGCGTGCACGGGAGTCGCTTCGGATTCCTCAACCCCCAAATTATTCAGGGTCACCTTCTATTTATAGGAGACCTCCGGCGTGGAATCTAGGCGGCGCGCGAAATTCTTCGCGCCGAGCATAGCTGGCGTGCAAAAACTCATCGGGCAGAACCGGGGCACGCAAAGATTGCGCGCCTCATCGGCTCAATTCCGCAAAACCCGGTGATTCTACGCGCACAGAACAATTTTTTGCACGGAGCCTCCTTTATTTTGCGCACCACATCTCGGGCCTCCAGATCGGGCCTCTGATTCCAAATATGACTTCGCTTCGTCATTTTGAAACTTCCTCCGGGAGTTACAGACTTTTTTCGGCGTCAACAAATGCCCCCCCTTGGAATTGGATCGGCGAGAGGTCACAACGATCAGATTCCAAGGGAAACGCCGAAACACAAAAATGCTGAGCCTCCTGGTCAAGTTGCGCGCAAAATTCTGATGGGGCGCGAGAAAACCTACGAACGCGTGCAAAATCCTCTTTCTGTGCGGTGCGGAACCCTGGCCTCGCCTATAAAAAGGGGCGCTGGGTCCCAAATCCGTATTTCGGTTTTTTCCGCGCGATAATCTTATCGCTCTTGTGCACGAAATCGCTTCTACGGCTGCGTGTAATAACGCACTGGCATACACACAAGCGGGGCAATGCTGGGGGCATTGAAATCCATCCGAACACAGGGGAATGGAGTGGAAGAGTGAATCACGCTGCCCAAATTCGGAACCCAATGGGGCGTAACCATGGAGGATAACTGTCAACCGTGGGGGAAACATAGAATCCACATCACGTTGGCTTGGAATGGGGGGACAACGAAAGAGGGCTGACCGATGACCATGTTCGCAACACGGGGCCTAACTCAAATATCGTTGGTCAGTTTTCTGGAATGTTGGCCCAGTACAGTAGGCGGACCATAGGTCTAGCATCCATACTGTTAGGTGGTCCCGTTAAACATGACCGGTTCTCCGGAACTTTGGCCCGAGACAGTAGAGGACCATAGGTCGAGCATCCATACTGTTAGGGGGTCCCTTCAAACATGACCGGTTCTCCGGAACGTTGGCCCAGGATAGTAGGCGGACCATAGGTTGAGCATCCATACTGTTAGGGGGTCCCATCAAACAAGAAAGGAAATTAGGATCCGAATAAGGGGGGAAAATCATGGAAGGTGGAGTGGTGGTTTGTTCGAACAGAGTCCAACACTCTCGAGATTGCGCCACCATGGCGAAGGCGCATTAGGCGGACGTACCAACCTGATCACGAGCCATCCCAATTTCTAGGCAGGACCTCTTTGGCAAGAGAACTGCCGCTTCCCATTATTACCATGGGGAATCCTGAACATGATCGGGGTAGATATCCCGATTACACCACTTCCCATGAAGTCGGGCCGAGTGGCTGACAATAAGGAAGGACGGGGTTTAGTAATCCCTGGGGATGGACCCAAGACGAGACGTCCGGACGGTCCTACTTATCTCATAAGGATGAGAATCAAGCCACACGTAGTTCTGGAAAAGTGACATGGTAAGATACCAATGCCAAGGGAAAAGGGGAGTGCGGGCGTGTCCCTTGCACCAAAAGAAGAAGAATTTGATAAATCTTGTTTTTCCTTTAAGGTGAGTGGTTTTTTTGTTGTGAAGTGACAGACCTAGAGTAGTAGGCCATGGTGTCGCCACAAGCATCAAGCTGTGATAGGCGTTGAAAAATGGCATGGCACGTGACCAATACCAAACGTGATATCCTCTACAATGAGGTCACCACAATGCAGTGCCGTTTTTCGTCGTGCGGCCAGGATGATAATGTCACAGTTTAGGGTCGTGTGATAGGACTAGCAACAGAGTTTAAGGTCATATGGTTTGGACCAACAACACAGTTTAAGGTCCTATGGTTTAGACCAGCAACACAGTTTAAGGTCATATGGTTTGGACCACCAACACAGTTTAAGGTCATATGGTGTGGACCAAAAACACAATTTAAGGTCATATGGTTTGGACCAACAACACAGTTTAATGTCATATGGTTTGGACCAGCAACACAGTTTAAGGTCATATGGTTTGGACCACCAACACAGTTTAAGGTCATATGGTTTGGAACAACAACAATGTTTAAGGTCGTATGGTTTGGACCAACAGAGAGAGGAGTCTCGGGCCAAAGGGGCCTACGAGGGTTCAACAATCAGGGAGGGGCAGGAGATGCTAGCTCCCAGCTATGTTGGGCCTGAAACGCAATGTCTGGGTGACTCCTCACTCCCAAAGGGGATGAAGGTCAAGCTGAACGCAACTCATAAAGAAGAGACCCAAGCACATACTCTAGCGCTCAGATCGCGGGAGCCTCGAGAGACACCATTACGCAGATCGGTCTATCTGATGTGCGGGGGTGTACTGAGGGTTAGTACAAGGAGTGTCGAGATTCCACCATGACACGGTGGGGCGGAACATGACATGAACCATGCCCCAAACATTCGGGGCCCGGGGAAGACGACGTGATGACTGAGGATTACTACTGACCATGTTCGCAACGCAGCATCCTATCGTGCTAGCCACAGGGACAAAAAAAATGAGCATCAACCGCAGACCATGTTCGCAATGCGGTATTTGTATCAATTTGTTGTATGAAACCCTCGGGGGCGTTGGCTCATGACGGTAGGAGAGACCTTGGGGGTTGTATCCAGTCTGTTCTTGGGGGTCCATCTGGGTATGAGGGATGACGGGGGCCCGAATGAAGGGGAACACGAAACTTGGCAAGTGGATGGAACTTTCCTAAGTCGAATCTGGCACTCCAAGTTCTAGACCAGAGTGCCTTGAGTACATCAGCAGACCACTGGAAAGGGTCAGAGGGCTCAGTCCGAGAGCGGCCAAAAAATGGCTGATCCCTGGGCAAAAGAGGGGGCGTAATTCCAAACACCCTGGGCACCGGGAGATCGTGGGACCTCCTAAGAGATGGGGCTGGACCTGACATCTAGGTGTTCAGGCAGTCCTACGTATCCCATGAGGATGGGAATCAAGACACACATAGTTCTTGATATGCGTCTTTAAACGCCATTGGACAGAGGAGGGCTAAACCCTGAGAACAGGGTGCACGTGGTGTAGCCATTGCAAACCCGACGTGAATGGGGACATAACCTCACACCACGCCACGCGACCCTGTGGTCGAAGTCCCAAAGGCGAAACAGACGCGACAGCAGACCTCAAGCTGGACCCAAAGACGAAAAGTCTGGGCATTCCTACGTATCCCATTAGGATGTGAATCAAGCTAGACGTAGTTCTGGAAATACAGTTTAACGTCATGTTGGATGAAATATGGATCTTAGTTTTAGGTCTTAGAGCTCAGACCGAGAAAAAAGGGCGTAATTTGGTAACTCATGGGCGGGACCCGAGACGAAATGTATGGGCAGTCCTACGTATCTCATAAGGATGAAAATCAAGCCACACATAGTTCTTGATAATACAGTTTAACGTCATGTTGGATGGAATATAGATCTTATTTTTAGGTCTTAGAACTCGGACCAAGAGGATATTAGTTTTAGGTCTTAGAGCTCGGACCAAGAGGATCTTAGTTTTAGGTCTTATTGCTCAGACCAAGAGGATCTTAGTTTTAGGTCTTAGAGCTCGGACCAAGAGGATCTTAGTTTTAGTTCTTAGAGCTCGGACCAAGAGGATCTTAGTTTTAGGTCATAGAGCTCGGACCAAGAGGATCTTAGTTTTAGGTCTTAGAGCTCGGACCAAGGAGCCCAGATGTAGGGCAGAGTGTAGTTTAAGGTCGTACTGGACCATACAGTTTAAGGTGATGCAGGACCTACTAGCTAGGCAAAGTATTTCTTGAGGAACCTAGCGTTGGTGGGAGGAGTGACACACTCACCATCCATAGTCACCAAGGAATACGCACCATTGGGATAGACCTTGTGGACAATAAAAGGTCCCTCCCACTTGGGTTCCAACTTGGGTGGTTTCCTGCCGGGAATCATTGGCGCTCTAAGAGCCAGCACCAAGTCACCTTGCAGAAAGGAGCGGAGGCAAACCTTCTTATCGAAAGCTCGAGCCATCCTGCTCTGATGACTTTCCAAGTTATGTAAAGCGTGAAGCCTACTTCTGTCCAACGCTTCCAATTCGGCAAGACGGATCTCGGCAACACTGTCTGGCACTTGATGGTCGTAGAACGTCGTGCGCAATGAGGGCAGCTAGACCTCGATGGGAAGGACGACCTCATCTCCGTATACCAGGGAATGCGGGGTCACCTGGGTGGAATTGCGAGTCGTCGTCCTATAATCCCAGAGGGATTTGGGGAGCTTGTCCGGCCAACTTTTCTTGTTCCGACTAACCATTTTTTGCAGAATGTTAGAGAGGGTTTTGTTTTTACGCCTCAATTTGTCCATTTGCCTATGCATGATAGCGGGAGGTGTGGTTAGAGAGAATGTTGTACTTGGCGTACAATCTTTTAAGCTCGGCCGCTCGGAAGTTGGTTCCATTATCCGTGAGGATAGCGTGAGGTATTTCAAACCGGTGAATGATATTGGAGCTCACGAAGTCGACGATAGAACCAGCCTTGACTTCCCTGAGCGAGGCTGCCTCTGCCCACTTTGAGAAAAAATCTGTGGCGGTTAAGATGGACCGGCACTGGCGGGCCATCGCCGGAGGGTAGGGCCCTACGACATCCAACCCCCAGATTGCAAAGGGCCAAGAATACTTAGTAGTATGGAGAGGCTCTGGTGGCCGATGCACAAAGTTAGCATGAACTTGGCATTCATGACACCTCTTGGCGTACTCGATGCAGTCGTGGATCATGGAGGGCCAGAAGTATCCCAGTCTCTAAATCTGGTGGGACAACTTTGACCCGGCCTGGTGGGCGCCACAAGAACCAGTGTGCACTTCCTGCATGACCTGCGGGATCTCAACTCCTTGAAGACAACGGAGGAGAACAACATCAAACCCGCGCCTGTAAAAGAGCTGCTCACGGCTGGGACCGCATTGTAGGGTGAACTGCGGCGCGCGGCACCAGATTCGTTCCCGCTCTACTCGGTCCATCAGAAGATTGTCGTGCCGGAGATATTCAACCAAGGGTGTCCTCCAGTCCGGAACTGCCTCGATCACCATGCTTGAAGCCCCGGGGGGCCCTGACGCGGGGGAACCAGCGGTGAGATGGTTCACTCGCGGGCCGCGATCACCCTCCGGGATAACAGGAGCAATGACTCTTCGGTGCGCCACGTGGATGATTAGGTCATCCTGTTCGGGCTCCGCGAGTGATGCAGCCAGGCTGGCCAAAGCATCTGCTCGACTGTTCTGCAACCGTGGAACGTGAACGTCATCTAGTCGGGATGGGAACTTAGCCATTAGATAGAGGGTGCACTCTAGCAACGGCATGAGTTCTAGCTTCCTGACAGCGTAGTCACCATTAACCTGCTTGATGACTAGCTCAGAGTTTCCTTTTACATACAGGTGTGGTACGTCAACCTCCAGAGCCAACTCGAGGCCAGTGATGAGGGCATGATATTCTTCCTCATTGTTGGTGCATCCTTCTGACAATAAGAAAGAATATGGCAGAACGGCTTGCTCCGGGGTGATGAAGACGATACACAGGCCCACTTTGTTAAGCCTAGGATCGTTGAGACTTCTACCGGTAGGGCTTCGGGAGGCGCCATCAAAGTGAATCTTCTAGCATGGGGTGGCATGATCTACTAAGAGGATTGCCTCATCATGAAAGCCCAAATCCAGTGGCTGGTCCGCAGAGGTTGGATGGGCAGCTAAGAAGTCTGCCAACGCCTGTCCTTTGACGGACTTCTGAGGTAAGAACCTAATGTGGAACTGCTGGATGATCACCGCCCAGCGTGCCAATCGACCAGTCAATAGAGGCCGGCTCAGGATGTGTTTCAATGGGTCTACCTGAGAGACCAGCTGTACCTCGTGCTGCTGCATGTAGTTCCGCAACTTCTATACAGCGAATACGAGCGCCAGGAAACTCTTCTCGATGGGGGAGTATCTAACTTCCGTGTTGAGGAGAATATGGCTAAGGTAGTAGAGGCTATTCTTCGTTCCCTCGTTGTTCTTCTGGGCGAGAAGGGCGCCGAGGGATCGCTCCAGGGCGGTCACGTAAAGGACCAGTGGCCTTCCGGGAACGGGTGGCATTAGGACCGGAGGATGAAGCAGATACTGCTTGATTTCCTCAAAAGCGGTCTGACACTCTTCATCCCACCCATAGGCGTCACCTTTCTTCATGAGCTGAGAGAAGGGCTTACACTTTTCGGCCAGATTCGCAATGAATCGGCATATATAGGCTAAGTGACCTTGGAGGCCTTGAAGCTCCCAAATATTACTCGGGGGAGGCATCTGACTGATGGCCTTGATCTTCTCGGGTTCGATCTCGATACCTCGATACTTGACGATGAAGCCAAGAAACTTTCTGGAGGTGACCCCGAAGGCACACTTCAACGAGTTCATCTTCATGTGGCGAGAACAGAGCAAACCGAACACTTTATCAAGGTCTTTGAGATGGTCCTGGATCTGACGAGATTTAACCACCAGGTCATCTACATAGCACTCCACCAGCGTCCCGAGGATCGGATTGAATATGTGATGCATAGCCCGTTGATAGGTGGCACCCACGTTATTCAGGCCTAAGGGCATAACCCGATAGCAGAAAGTGCCTTGGGGGCCCTAAAGGCAGTGAACTCTTCATCCTCGGGGGCCATCCGGATCTGGTTGTACCCGGAGTACACATCCATGAAGGAGAGGGCTTGGAACCTGGCCGTTGCGTCGATCAACAGCTCTGTCACGGGAAGGGGAAAGTCATCTTTCGGACAGTGGTGATTAAGATCACGGAAGTCGATGCAGACCCTGATCTGTTCGTTCTTCTTCCTGACAGGCACAATGTTGGCTAGACATCTGGGGTACTGGACATCCCTGATGAATTTTTCCTTAATGAGCTTATGAACTTCGGCCTCAACTAGGGCACCATGAAAGGGGTTCATTTTTCTGGGAGGCTGCTTGAACCCGCGATGGTTTGCTGGGAGGCCAAGGTGGTGGATGGCTACCTGGGGATCTAGTCCCAGCATCTCGTCATAACTCCAGGAAAACACATCACGGTGTTGTCTGAGGAAGTCTATGTACTGTTTTCATTCCTCGGGAGGCATAGCGGTGCTGACCAATGTGGGTCTCGGGTCCGCCTCACTACCGACGTTCACCTGTACTAGCTCGTCGACCATGGCGGAGACGCCCTCCTCAAAGGCAGGAGGAGCATCTTCCTTGTCTTCTTCTCTGCTTGTGGATGGATCGTCCACGGGGGGAGCCGTTTTGGGGTTGCGCCACCCTGATGGGGAGCTAGCACCGGCTTGGGCGGCAGAGGTCGTCACGAAGGGAGACTCATGCACCACAGAGACCATAGCGACAAAAGAGGTTGATCCAATCCCATCCGGCCTGCGGCCCAAGGGGTCACGCTTACGACATCAAAGTAGTGGTGACGTGTTGGCTTGAGCCGGTCGATCCTGGCTTGGCGAAACAGACACGTATGTCGTACAGTCGTTGTCATGAGCCCAACGTCCCGATATCGTACGGGGATAGGAGGCTCGGGGATCACCTGGGCCTGGTTGGTGTAACAGTACGAGGTGATTTACTGCCGTCGCTTAGACCCGGAAATATGGCTTCCTCTGGTGCCCGAGAAAACAAAGCACTCTCCCATATCGTGAGTCTTGGCCTCCAACCGATGGATTGGGAAGACATATGTGTCATCCAAACCTGCCCAGGGATCACTCGCGACAGCGGCGGGCTCAACCTCACCTGCTAGGATTTTCTTGTCCTTGCTCTTGTAATAGTCAACGTCCAAGTAACGAGCTTCACAAGAGGCAAACGGAGACACATCTCCTTGGAGAAAACCCACTCAACCCTTAAGGGAGTATTTGAGGAACTGAAGGTGTGATGAGGGAACCACCACGTGAAGATGGAGCCACGACCTCCCCATCAATGCATTATAGGCAGTGTCCTGAGAGACAACCATGAATTCAGTATTGGAAATTAAGCCACCGAACTGGGTCTTCAAATGAATCCTGCCGAGTAGAGTTTTCTCGGTCCTGTCATACCCCTAGATTATGAGGTCGGAGGGAGTTAAATCATCCTCAGACAACCCCAGTTTTAGCAGTGTCCGAGTTGGGATCAAGTTAATCCCAAAACCCGTATCGAGAAGACAGCAATGGACCTCCACGCCATTGAACTGACCAGTGATGTACAACGGGCGGATGTGCCACTGTATGGGAGGGTCTTAATCTTCACTGGAGAATGAGATTACCGCCGGACATTCGGTGTCCTCAATCACCTCGGTGTGGAAGGCTTCTACGGCCGCTACCTCCGTTTCAAACTAGAGGGGGATCCTTAGAGCCTCGGCGAGCGCCTCATGCATTTCAGATGACAGGCGGAGGGCCTCAAGGATGGAAACCATTTCCGGAATGCCGGCCAGATGATTCAGGACATCATACTTTCGCGCCAAACACGAGCTTCTGCTTACAGGAGGTCGCTCTGCGATTGGGGGCATGATGGGCCCTGCTGGCAGGACTGGTTACTGACTGGTACTAGGCATGTCCCGCTGTTCACCGGCTGGAGCCCGGGAGGTGGCTTCAATGCTAGGACCGGAAGGCCGTAGTCGGACAGTGGCAGGGCAGGGCTGGTTGCGATGCGGGCAAGGCGGTTCTGCCCGATCCAGCAACACAAACGGTGGTGGAAACGAACCTGTTGTCACCGGGTGAGGGATCCGCGAGTGCTGCTCTCTATACCGGGCCTGCTGCCTGGTCTCGGTAGCATGCACGGCCTGACTGGAGGTGACGACTGCTGTGCCCCGGCGGTTCACGTAGCCACGGCTCCGTCGGCGTTGGCGATGGCTGTGGACATCAGGGAGGTCCACCTGGCGCTCCTCATCGTCGAGAGCCACAAAGGGATTTACCAGCTCTACGGTGTTAACTGAAGCGTACCCCTGGATCTCGGGGAGGTCCACCTGGCGCTCCTCGTTGTCGGGAGCCACAAAGGGATTTACCAACTCTACGGTGTTAACCGAAGTGTACCCCGGGCTCTCACTCGAGGAGTCATCCATTACCGGACGGGGTCTCGGAGGGATACCCATTTCCGGGGGCATCAAATTGCCAAGCGTGTGAGAAGATGAAGGCAATGGCAGGGCGCATTCTTTCTTCTTGCGCCACCGCCTGCTCTTCTGGGAAGAAGTAGGCTGGGACGATGATGCCAAAGCAGTGCTCGCAGACTCCGAGGGCTCTGGCTGATCCAGGCGGGCATGGATAATGCCATAGGCACGGGAGACCGTCCTACGGGCCATCTAGTCGTTATACTTCCGGGACCCACGGTCGGAAACCTGTTCCCACCCATCCCCATCGTCACTACTACAATCTGATCCCACAAAGACACCTGCCACCTGTGCCGGGGCTGGGCCCAACCTGACTATGTTGTTGTCAATCTGGTGTTGGAGCCAGTACTTGAACACATGGCATTGCTGGATGTTGTGTCCCAAGAACCGGTGATAAGGGCAGCAGTTAGGATGATCTGTGAGACATGCCTATTCTGGCTTCTGGCACTCAGGCAGTCGCACGATCCTCTGCTCTAAGGCGCTACGGAAATAACCGAGGACCTGGGCCTCGCCAAACGAGTAAGCCCGATTCCTTCTGTCTGGAAAGGGGACTCTTGGGGGCTGACCATGGCCAGGGGCCGGAGGAGTAGGACGAGGAGGCGGAGCCGGATTACCCCGCCTAGGTGGTGGTGGTGCGTTACGCAGAGGCACCTGCCGATTTAGAGGCGGTCGCAGCTGGGCCGGAGGCTGTGGGGGTGGACCCCTACGAGCCTGTTGAGCTGGCCTCACTGGCAGTAACTCTAGATGTCTGGGGGCCTCTATCTGGGCCACATCAGTGGGCTCGGCTCTGGCGGCTCTCCTTGCAGAGATTACAGGAGGCAGCGGGTGTGCCTGACTGGCCTGTTGCAGGGCTTCTTCGAGGCACTGAGCCTTGTCTGAGAAGTCCTAAAACCCTCCAGGGTAATTCTGTGTGATCAGGGAAGGAACCAACTCTGCCTTGACATTCCCTACACACATCTTCAGTAATTTCTCCGGAGTCAGCGTCATGTCAAGGGAGTACATGAGCCCCTTCCACCGGGCGACGAAGTCCGCGACTCGCTCGTCGGGCCTTTTCTTTCACCTGAATAGGTCTGAAATGTTCGTCTTCCGGGTTGTGGAATTGAACTGGAAGAGGAATTTCCAGCAAAGGTCCTCTCAGCTAGTCACAGATCCAACAGGGAGCTGGTTGTACCAGATGAATGCTGGTCCTTCCAGTGTCTGAACGAAGCACCGGAGCTTGGCAGCCTCCTGCTGCGCCGGAGTCCCTAACATAGGCCCGCACCTCAAGTCGAAGTGTTCCAAGTGTTGTGGCGGGTATCCGGTCCCGTTAAAGGGTGAAAAAGTGGGGTTCCCAAATCCTGGCGGGGAAGGCATCTCATCCACCGATGCGGCGTACGGCTTGCCATCCGGTGGGATCGCCACCTGCCGAGTTTCCAGGGCCTCCAAGAGAGCGATGATTACATCCTTCATATCGTCTAGATGCGGATTACTATCCTGATGTGGATCTCTAACCACAAGCGCATTACCTGGCTCTTCGACACGATAGTCGCACTCAGCGGCTCAGGGGGGAAGCTGGCGGAGTGACTCTTGGAGCGGCGGGAGGAAACCGAGCAGGGTCCCCCAGGTTGTCTTGCAGCTCGGGAGGGTTCGACGAAACATATCGCGCCCTCTTTCCATGGGCTTCAGTGTCTCCCCTATCGGCGAACACGACACGGTCACGGTTGCCCGGGGGGACCTCAGCAAGGGGTAGATGCTCCTGCCCCTATTATCCTGGTCTAGGGTTGCCGTAGTCAGGTCGTCGCTCTGCAATGCGTTTAGCGAGGAGCTCATCAACCAGCCTCTTTTTCTCGACTAGCTGTTGGCACAGCGTGGCCTTCTTGGGATCTTCCTCTACCTTTTGCCTTGAGGTAGATGGGTCGGCGAGTTTGATAGACCCAACCGGATCTTTACCCTTGCCGATGCTTCGGCCCAGCGCCAGTGCCTCCGTGGGTACATGAAGAACTAAGAAGCACCTCTTTTGGCCAGTAATCCTCCCAGATGGGTCCTGTAGCAGCCTGTCCTCGGGGGGTGAGTCCCCGTAGAGGGGCTCCACAATGTTTCCCTCATCTAAAAGGTCATCCATGTCGACTGCTACTGCCCTTGGCGACGTTCCATCAGTGCCGCCCAGTGGATCGGGCTGCCGGTGGATCGAACAGAAGAGAAGAGCAACGTATTTCCCCCACCCACGGACGTGCGCATGGGGGGTGGCCTCCTCAATAACTCTGCGGAGTACTTGAAAACTATGGACGCATTATTTTTTAAGGGCCTCGTGGTGGTCCAGTGACTCGGGGTGCCGGATCGCGGGGTGTGCTGCTAGGTCGACCCGGCGGCACTGCTCACCAATCTCCTCGAGATGCGCTTGGATCCCGGGATAAGGCGCTAGCTGATGGCGGAGGTGGGAGTGAGTCACCCGACGAAACTGGCGGAAGCATTCAAACTCTCCCGGGGTGAGTGACTCTGGCACATCAAAACCTGATTCTGCGACCCAAAAAAACCTCTCAGGGAAGTGGCCCGCTGCAAGAACGGTCCAGAAGCTCCATGGTTCCGGTTCGGGGTCCAGAACTTTCCGCCCCTTCACATCCACCGAGGAAAGTCGGGGAATTGGAAATGGCGCCGAGGTAGGCCGTTGAGGCGGTGGCCTGGCCAGCGGGGAATACGGTGAACAGGCCGATTGGCCGCCGATCCCTGGGTCATCCTCCAGGGGTTGTAGTGCCATGGCCGCCACGTCGTGATTGGATGTGCCGGTGGATGGGCCTCGTGTCACAGCGACGGTGCTTGCCGAGGGTGTGTCGCCTCGCGATTCTATTGTCGGTCCCCAGAAAAGTTCCTCACCCTCCCTAAGAGGGACGGGAGGTGCTTCTGAGGAGGTCATTGGAAACTGCGGGCTTGATCCCTGGCGGTACACCAAGTCCTCATCCTCCTGGATATACCTTCGAAGGGAGGAGAGAATCATACGGATCTTGCATTCGGGGAGTACGAGACTGACGCGCTGCGTCCCCATCCCTGCCCTCAACTCGAAGGGTTGGGGGGAGGTTCCATCGTCGAGTCGTACTCTGCCTCCGAATCCGAGAGACGGACTGGTCTGATTCCTGTCCGGACTCCCCTGACATTACTCCTACGGCGACGACGCCCGGCCTTCCTGCCCCTGGGTAGCTCCTCAGGGTAAGGACGACTTCCGTCATGGGGCCCCCTGGCCACAATAGAGCGGGGTAGAGGGGACTGAAGGCCGGGGTGCGAGAAGCACCGGGACAGATGTCGAAAGGGACATGGGGAGGACCTCCATGTGAGTGAGCGATTGGATACACAACGGCTCTATGCTCACGAACAGCAGTAGGGGGAGTGACCTCATACCCCGTGCAGTGGGTGTTGGAAGGAGTCATACCCGGAGCATAGCCGTCGCGGAGAAGCTTTTGGCTTCCCAGATCGGTGGCACGGAATGATCCCACATGGTGAGAAGCACTACCGCGGATTGGTCCGCAGTGGCCATTTCCAGTGTCCGTGACCAAGAGATTCGACCCAACCTGGCTGCAGGGTGGTCGGGGTTTCGATCCCAGTCGGGCACGTGGCTGCCCCTGCTCAACATGCGCAGGGATCTGGGAACAGGAGTCAGTAGCGGCTGGGGCCACAGTGGTTGCTGATGCTGGTGCCCCAGGACGGGCATTCTCTCCCGCTCGCGCCCGATGCTGGCGTCGAGTCAGATAGGCCGGAACCGGCGGTGCGGGCATGAAGATTGTCTGCTCCTCGGCTCGGGGAGTCGGGCGGCGGCGCCGACGCGGCCTGGCGACGGTTCTTGCCATTAACCCCTGTGATGGATCACTGATTGGGTGGACCCGGACATGCCCCACCTCATTGGCGTAGGGGAAGGATGTGTCAAAGCGCTCTGGGGATAGGCTCCCAAAGCGGTTGAACGTCGGCGTGGGGAGTGGCGGCTCCCTGCACGGCCCTCGAGGGCGGCGATGGTGGTGAGGCGCGGTTGCCTCTAGATCCAAGCGGGCCATGCCCCTGGTGGGGATGACCCCTTCCTCGTCATACATACCGACCAGGTTATTGATCACCCTCCGTTGGATGATTATTGAAGGGGAGAGGGGGCGCAATTGGCCGGTTACTACGACGGTCAAAACCGGAGCGACCGCCGAATAGGTGGGACCGCGCGGGGTAGCCGCGTCGGTACTGCCCCTGCCCCTGCGCCAGTGGGTAGGTGGCGATCGAGCTCTGAATGCAGTGATCTGATTCCTGGAAACATGGAGATGAACCCATTAGTATCAACAAGAAAGGAGATCAAAAACCAAGGCCCAGTGTCATTCCGTCTTCCATGGTCAGCGAGGGGAATCCACGCTGACGACGTCGTAGAACGGAGTAGTCATCACCCTGACGGCCTCGACCCCTGGCGGGTTCACGTCCCGGTGAGGGTTACCTGGACCTAGTGACATGCTATAATTCCGAGGCCCCAACGGGTACCATTCCCCGTGGTAAGTAGAAGAGCTTCACGTCGGGTTCACCATTTTTTGTTTCCAACTCTTTCGCCGGGGCGCACGCATCCGTCCGTGGGGAGGACGCGCTGCTTGTTGCCCCGCATTCCCGCTTTCCAAAGGCGTGCGGCATCCGTTCCTTGTTCAGGTACGTCTGCTCCTTGATCGAAACCGGGATGATGGGATGTCGGTTCTTCCTTCCGCGGATTCCTCTTCGGAGCTCATTACCTAGCCCGGGTCTCCCTCATAGATTTAAGATGGTTTTGTAAAGCTCATTCCTGGTGCCATATCTACATGGACGCCAGTTAATTACGCTGCTTCCGTCAAGACGCTCCAAGGGGTCTTGTCGGGGCAGCAACCTGCGGTGAGGAGAATGGTCACGTTGGGGCATTGGCGGCATGTCTGTCTTTGGTCCCTCATCACAGGGCTTCTCGAGGGCGCGGAAGCCCGAGGCATCCCACATCGAACGTGGGGAATGTGCACCATCTTAGGTTTTCCTCAGCTTCACATTTTTAGCACGGGGTATGTCGCGAGTTTTACGTCTTGCGGAGACGGATCGGGTTGAAGTATCCCTAGTGGGGAACACCGATGTTGGGGCCAGCATGTGGGCGGCTTGCCATATATCATGGAGTGGGATGGGGTGGCATGATCTCACCGGCATGTGGCGGGCCGGGTAAGGATCAGGATGGATGGTGGAGTGAGACATGGGGCTTACGTTTTGATATGGCATAAGAGGGGGATACTGTTTAACGTCATGCGGGACAGAATACAGTTTAACGTCATGCGGGACGCGATAGAGTTTAACGTCATGCGGGACGGAATACAGTTTAACGTCATGAGGGATGCGATACAGTTTAACGTCATACGGGACGGAATATAGTTTAACGTCATGCAGGATGCGATACAGTTTAACGTCATGCAGGACGGAATACAGTTTAACGTCATGCGGGATGCGATACATTTTAACGTCACGGGGGACGGAATACAGTTTAACGTCATGTGGGACGGAATATAGTTTAACGTCATGCAGGACGACATACAGTTTAACGTCATGCCGGACAGAATACAGTTTATAGTCATGCGGGACGGGATACAGTTTAACGTCATGTGGGACCGAATATTTGGGGCTTACACTCTGAGGCAGCCCAAGGTGGTCGGGGAACTGACATGGAGAGGTCGGGATGACCGGGTGGTGGGATTGAACCTCGTGGAGGCTTCTTACGTACCATGCGTTAGCACGGATCAAAGTCCACGTAGTTCGCTGGGATGGGGCTTACGCTCTGGGGTAGCCCATAAGAGGATGTCATGGTCGATGCGCACTATAAGCCCACGTGAGTCATGCTCGGTGTGAGAAACAAGAGGCAACAGGGACCAGACGATCACGTCGCGAAGGGTGCGTCCGTGAGAAGTGGAATGGGGCTTACGCGTTGAGTGGCCCAAAGAGGAAATAGGGGCTTACGCGTGGTTAGAGGCCCTTCCCCCATGGACAAACGCTGCTCCGACAAGGAGGATCTCATTCCATGTGAGGAAGAGTCCATTCCTAT
Source organism: Viscum album (assembly GCA_963277665.1). Taxonomy (NCBI): domain Eukaryota; kingdom Viridiplantae; phylum Streptophyta; class Magnoliopsida; order Santalales; family Viscaceae; genus Viscum; species Viscum album. The sequence continues at coordinate 1,117,183,394 of OY728129.1, forward strand.
GGAGACGAGTGGGCGTAAAAAATGTCTGAGCTGGGGGGACCCTACGTGCGAAGCACGGGGTCGAACCACAGTTTAACGTCTTGTGTTAAGGACGGGGTTCTTAGTCATTTAACGTCCTGCAGCTTGGACGAGGTGGGTTTGCTCCACACCCCTAGGGCTTACATGTCCAACTCCCTCTACCCCTTGAGGAAGGGAAGGCATTGGAAAGGCCATAGTACAGGGGGGATGCAGGGAAAACCACCGGGGGGTTCACCTTAGCGTGGCTATGAGAAGAAGCAATAGTCATTAGCGTGCTTATGCGAAGAAGCATAATTCAAAGCAATGCAATGGGAAACATGGCCCAAGGGACCTTGAGGTTACTTCGCACGAGCCTGGGAGGCCGTACAGGAAAACAACGGATGGCGCGCACGCCTGGGAGGGGAGACATCAGGTGCTGGTGCAGGGGGCAACCAAGGGGTGTCATGGTGAGGAGTCCTAGGCTTTGCGCGCAAAAGGGAAGGTTTGCGCGCAAAACTCCGGGACATCGTGCAATTGAGGCAATGGAATTGCGCGCGGAGAGGAAACTACATGCAGGGTTTTGCACGCACAGAAGCCTATTGCGTGCACGAGACACGCATTGCGCGCAAGGCTGGAACACTGGGGAGGGGGAAAATTCACTGAAGCCAGTGGAGTTACGCGCAAAGGCGAACTCCAGTGCAAGGTTGCGCGAAATGAGGGTTTTACCTGGAAGGAATCTTGCGCGCGAGGGGAGCCGAATTGCGCACACGGGAGTCACTTCGGATTCCTCAACCCCCAAACCGCTTAGGGTCACCTTCTATTTATAGGCAACCTTCAGCACGGAATCCAGGCGGCGCGCGAAATTCTTCACGCCGAGCGTAGCCGGCACGCAAAAACTCACCGCGCGAAACCGAGGCACGCAAATATTGCACGCCTCATCGGCACAATTTTTTGAAACCCGGTGACTCTATGGGCACAGAAATTTTTTTCGCATGGAGCCTCCATTATTTCGCGCACCACATCCCGGGCCTCCGGATCGGGCCTCTGATTCCGAATATGACTTCACTTCGTCATTTCGAAACATCCTCCAGGAGTTACAGACATTTTTCGGCATCAAAAAATGGTAAATGGGGTTTTATAGTAAATGGGTTTGATGATAAAAGTTGACAATAGAAAAAGAAAACAATAAAACAAAGTAGAAGTAAACAAGATTGATTAAACGTGATCAACCTGGGGAAGTCTCATGATGCTCATCCTTCATCGATTCAAGGAATGGGGTTATGATCTTTTAATAGCAGGTTTGTAACACAAATTAACATATTGTTAGTGATTTTATTCTTGGATACCTCCTAAGGTTCAGTTGAAAACACACAATGATTCACCGGAAACAGCTGATGGTTGAGTGATTTGTGTTTGAAATCATAACTGAAACTCACTAAGGAAACACACGATGAACTCGATGTGCTATCCAGGTTATTTTTTTACTTCTTTGTGATACCATGAGATAAATGTACATGATCTTCACAGAACTTATTTTATTTCAATTGACCAATATGAACCACACTAACACCACAATTGAATGTGGGAAGAAAAAGGGATAAACGGTGTGTGAAACACCACATGAGAGGGTACCCCAAAACATGATCATTTGAGTTGAGTATAACATACCAGTATATGAATCAATTAAATAAAAATAGAAGATGATTAGAAACAACAAACAACCTAGAATTAAAAATATCATTCAAAATAATAAATGTTTGAATCTTGGTATTACATCACATTCTTCCCCGGGTGATCACAAGGGGTTTAGAAACCCATGGGAGAGGAAGAAGAAGAAGATGTTGAAGTAGAACTTATCATAGCCTTCAAAACATCTAGGGATTTTGAGAAGACTCCTTGGGGACTCCAAAATGGAAGCACCTTTCCTCCTAGCCGAACTTCCAAATGGGGAGCCCATGGTGCCATTTTATAGGAAAATTGGAAGGTGGTTTTAGGCACACAGATTTCTTCAATCCATTTGTACCATGAGTTTCAGCCTTCAGATAGTCTTATCTCGCTTTGGAAAAAATAGAAAAGTTGTATCCCCGCCTCTTGGCTGTCTCCACCGAATGTTTGGGGCCATTTTGACAACTACATATCTAGCTATTGATAAAATACAAAACACCGCATTTGAAATGGTCCATCTTTAATTCCTTGGACAGATCAGTAAGTATGGGCATCATAGAGGACGAATGGGGCTTTAGTTCCTTCATATGAAATGTAGCCCATAAAATTGTGGACCGGCCCACAAAATGTCATCCTATTTGGGGGCATGGTTCAGTAGAAATATGTAGTTGATTCCAATGGTGTTCATGGATCATGTGCATATTGACCCATCTTTCTTGGACGTCATCATGGGTTCTCCAAATCACCTCCACCTTCAATAATATTTTCAAAACATGTAACATTTCCCTTTTTAACAGTGTTAAACCCAAAATTATTATATCAAACATGGAGTGAAATTTGTTATTATACTTGTTATTTTCAATACAATACTATTTTAGTACATTGTTATATAAGGGTGAAATAAAACAGTGAATCGTGGTATGAACAAACCCCCACATCTAAGAATTTTCACTCCTAGGCAAAGTCACATATCCAAATAAAATTATGCATATATATATATATATATTTCCACAATCATGAAGATTTAACATTTGAGGAAATTTTAATTCACTAAAGTAATGTGATCAAAGCACGAACCACATCATGGAGTTTTTCCCAATGAAATTGGAAAAAGATGTATCATAAATAATATAACAATAAAATTCAAAGAGATTCATGACACCAACATGAGAAAGGAATTCAAAAGTACACCATTCCACTAACTCTCCATGTTTGTGTGTGAAAACCATTCCATGCTATTTTTTCCTCTTTCTATCAAATAAATATAGGTTATTTTTACATTATTCAGCTTTAAATTATTTTTCACCGAACATGTCCTACATCCTTTGTAATCATATTTCAAGACCAACTAACTTAAGAATTCCCAGAATTAAAACCATAAACTCTTGACCAATATATCTCTATATGTTTCACATTTCATCACTGCTCACATTTATTATTATTGTATGATGTTTCATTTGGAAAAAATCTCACATTCATCTCTCAACCCCTATTTGATCTCCTCACGACACTAATTGCAATAGTAATAACAAGATCAAAGGTTGAGGATGTGTGGTTTTTGACCTACCCAAGACACAATAGTCGGACATTAGGTACACATGCATAGGTCAATCTGGTACAGTAATGAAACAGATCGGATAAGGAACGAACATATGGAAATATCATTTAAAGCTGAAAAATATTAAACCAACATATATTTACCTTAAATTATGTATGAAATATTCACACTTTGTCGTTTGGTGCAAATATTTGTGGATATATTAGTGACACAATTTTCCCAAAAACTACTCACACAAGGGGCATCCATCATCTCCAAGGATTCACATATATACGAACATTTATATCATTGATAGAACACCAATTCACTAAAAAAAGAAAATCACCCCCTAATGTTAAATTCATACAAATATTTTTTTTAGCCTTCGTTATGGTATTTTTAATTTTCCCCCTTTATGGTCACCAAATCATCGAACTTTGAAATTATTGATGGGGAAAAATGAAAATACCATAAAAGAGGCTAAAAAGAGAAAAAAAATAGAAGACGATGCAAATTCCTAACTAACCCAGGAATGTATCCAACCCCCACACCTAGAATGTGCAGTGTCCTCACTAAAATAATTGAGAATGTGAGAAGGAAGTATAAAACCTGGTGTGTTTTGTTGGTATGATGCATCGAGAAGGTGGATTTCCTCCATCGGAATCATCGGAAAATCATAATAGAAGTGTTTAAGTAGCTACCCATTAACGGTAATACTTCTTCCACTCTGCTCATGCAAAACTTGTATTTCACCAAAAGGGTAAACATTAGTAATAGTATAAGGACCAAGCCATTGGGAACGTTGCTTACCAGGGTGGAGATTAAGCATGGAATTGTACATGAGGACCTTCTCACCAATATGGAACATCTGCTGGTGAATCATGCTATCATGAATATCATTTTTCTTCTCTTTATATATCCGGGAGATTTCATATGCATCACATCTAATTTCTTCCAACTCCTGAATCTGCATCTTTCATTGCTCACCTGTATCTGAAATATTCATATTACATTGTTTAACATCCCAATATGCATGGTTTTCTACCTCCAATGGGAGGTGACAAGCCTTTCCAAACACAATCCTATATGGTGACATTCCGATCGGGGTTTTAAAAGCAGTACAGTATGCCCAAAGAGCATCATCCAAGTGAAAACTCCAATATTTCCTATTGGGTTGTACCATTTTCTCCAAGATTTTCTTAACATACCAATTTGAAATTTCTGCTTGTCTGTTAGTTTGGGGATGTTATGATGTGGAAACTTTATGAACAACCCCATAATTACGAAGCATGTTTTTCATGTTATGATTGAAAAAATGTGAACCCTGATCACTAATGATGAATCTTGGTAAACCAAACCTACTGAAAATTTGGGACCTCACAAAATCAACAAACACTCTAGAGTCATCGATCCTAGTAGTCTTTTCTTCCACCCATTTTGAAACATAGTCAATAGCTAGTAATATGTACACAAAGCCAAAAGAATTTGGAAAATTCCCCATGATGTTAATACCCCATGCATCCATGATTTCACAGAATAACGTGGGTTGTTGGGGTATTTAATTCCTCTTGGAGATATTCCAGGTGAATTGACATCGAGTATATGATTTACAAAACCTATGGGAATCTCTATACAATGTTGGCCAATACAACCTTGAGTCAAGGACAATTCAAGCAGTATGTTGAGAGCCAAAGTGGTCCCCACAATCCAATGTGTGGTAGAAACTCAAAAATGAGGTGAACTCATGGTCACAGACACACCTATGAACAACTTGCTCACTACATATCTTCCACAAATATGGGTCATCCCAAATGTACCATCAAGAATCATGTTTGAGTCTCTGGGATTGTGATGTGCTAAAGTCAGTGGGGAACCTAGATGTTGCAAGAAAATTCACAATGTCTGCGTACCAGGGGGTAAGGTCCACAACATCACAAAAGTTCTCATGAGGGAAGAATTCTCCAATGATAATAGGTGAGTCAGCATGATGGTCTAGTGGTGGGGAAATCGAACTAATGTGGCTAGCTACCACATTTTCCACTCCTCTATTATCTATAATCTCAAGGTCAAACTCCTGGAGGAGGAGCATTCACCGAATGAGGTGGGGTTTGGCTTTATGATTCATTAAGAGGAAATAAAGGGTAGCATGATCAGAGAAGATGATGATTTTTGACCAGAGAAGATATGAACATAATTTTTCCAAGGAAAAAAATAGAAATGTGTTCTTTTTCAGTGGTTGTGTAGTTTACCTGGTTAGGGTCAAGGGTACGCGAGGCATACACAATGAAATGAGTAGCCTTCTCAACCCTTTGTGATAAAACCGTCCCAACTTCAAAGTTAGAGGCATCACACATTAGTTCAAAGGGGAGATCCCACCACGGTGTTTGGATGATGGGAGGTGATGTGAGACTCTTTTTAGTGAATTTAATGCATCCTCAAAAATTTTATCAAACACAAACTCAAAATCTTTTTGCAATAACTGGGATAATGGAATTGTAATCTTACTAAATACATTAATGAATTGGCGGTAAAAACCATCATGACCAAAGAAAGATCGCACCTCATGAACAAATTTTGGATAGGGAAGGGTTGAAATTAATTCATTTTTAGATTTATCAACTTTAATTCCCTTATTTGAAATGACATGCCCAAGAACTATCCCCCAGTCAACCATAAAATGGCATTTCTCATAATTTAAAACAAGATATTTTTCAATACAGCGGTGGAGGAAAGAACCTAGGTGTTCCAAACAGTGATCAAAAGAAGATCCATATATCATGAAATCATCCATAAATACTTCCATGAAACTTTCAAGGTACTCAGAAAAAATACTCAACATACATCGCGGAAATGTAACATGAGCATTACATAGACTGAATGGCATCCTCATGTGTGAAAATGTACCAAATGGATAGGTAAATGTTGCCTTTTCTTGATCCTCAGGGGCTATATGGATTTTTAAATAACCCAAATAGCCATAAAGGAAACAATAATGGGACATACCAGCCAATCGTTCTAACATTTGGTCAATTAAAGGTAATGGAAAGAGGACATTTCGCGTGGCTTGATTTAGTCGACGGTAGTCAATACAGACTCACCAACTGTTTTGCACACGTGTTGGAACCAATCCTTTCCTTTCATTTGAGACAACTGTTATTCCTATTTTTAGGCACAATTTGAAATGGGATAACCCATTTACTATCAGATATATGATAAATGATCCTTGCAGTAAGTAATTTACTGACTTCCAATTTTAACACTTCAAGGAGAGTGGGATTCAATAGGCGTTGAGATTATCTTATGGGTTTAGCCTCGCTAACCAAAAATATATGGTGCATACAAATAGATGGGCTAATCCCATGAAAATCAGCCAATGTCAATCCTATTGCCTTTTTACACTCTCTCAAAGGTATGAGCAGTTTAGATTCTTGTTGTGGAGAAAGGTTACAGGAAATAATGATGGGAAATTGGTCAATACCCTCAAGATAATCATATTTTAAATTAGAGTGAAGTGGTTTTAATTACAACACTGGGCGTTTTTGGATTTAGGGAGGGGATTTAGGGGGAGTGAGGTCCATTAAACTGTCTATCTGCTCATGTTTTCTCTCTAAAGATAGAGAATCTATAGAAATGAGATTTGCATAATCATCGACGATCATGGGTACCTCAGAATGAACACACTCATCAATTAAAGCCAAAAAATTACACTTTTCATATCCCACACAACACTCAAAATTTGAATCAAAATTCAAATCATCCAAGTGTGAAGAAAACAAAAATTAATCAGATTTTGGGTTGAGGAGAGAATTGTGTGTGTGGGCATCATTTCAGAGCACTTCCATCGAATAGACAGGAAGAGTGGAGTACTCTTCAACATGGTGTTTCATCGCCACACGGATGTTAAAACTTACCTTTTCTCCTCCTAATTCCATTTACAGCATACCATTGTGAACGTTGATGATCATCTTTGATGTTTTTAGGAATGGCCTCCCAAGTATGAGAGGAGCAAGTCCTTGGGTTCAGGTATCTTCCATCTCAAGAATGTAGAAATCAGCAGGGAAGATGAGATTCTTCACTCGTACAAGGACATCCTCAATCAATCCTATTGGATGCGATGTACTATGGTTGGAAAGTTTCATGAAAATTATGGTTGGTTGAAGCTCTCCAACCTATAGAGAAGTATACACAAAGTGAGGCATTACATTAATGGAAGCACCAACATCTTGCATAACATCAGAAAATAAAGTCTCCCCTATAGTACATGGTATCGTGAATGTGACCATATCCTTGAATTTGGTTGGCATTTCTAGTTGAATCAAGGCTGAGACATTCATACACAAGTTGACTCTCTCTTTCCCCTTCAACCTTCGTCTATGGTTTCAAAGTTCATTAAAAAATTTGGCATAATGGGGAATTTTCGTGACTGTATCCAATAAAGGAATATTAAGTTGAACTTTTTAAAATGTATCCATTATCTCATTATCAATATCATTATCAAAAAGTTTTCTTAGATTTAGAGAGTCTTTGTGGGAAAGTAAAATGAATTGATTTTTCATGGGAATCCTTAATGACAATTTTATTGTCATTTTTATTTTTTTTCTTCATTGGAATCTTTTATGGGTGGAGAAAGAGTGTTTTCAAGAGGGGCACATACCTGTTAAGTAGGATCGGTAGAAGGACAAGCTTCTTTACCACTACGAAGTGTAATTTCACATACAATACCTTTGTCCTTCGGATTGGCAAAGGGTTCAGATGGTTGTTTTCCAGACCCTTGCATCTTAAGCTCACTGATGGTGTTCGCCAATTTTCCCACTTGAGTTTTCAAACATGAATTGCTGATTGTGTGGTCTGTTGGAACTAGAGGTTCTGGGTTTCCATTTTATTCACCATATCCTAGAGGCTTGGATTAGATTTGCGATGAGGAGGATTGTTTTGAGATGATGATGGATAAGAAGGTTGCATACCTTAGCATTTTTTATACCAATTCTGCTTGGGGTAGCTTTAGTTTCCTCCTTGTCGTTATTCGGGTTGTGCTTGACAACCTGTATTTGGATTTGGCCTGAATTTTTCTTGATTTAAGGTAGGTTCTTGTTGTAATGGATTCCCTGGGAACACCGCTGCACAAGACTCAGATTAATCTTGATGTTGTGGGCACTGGTTAGAAAAATGAGTGTTATCAGAACAAATACCAAAATTTAATGGAATAGAAGTAGAGTGTGAGTTACCTTGTGCTTGAGCTAATTGGAATAGAAGGGTATGAATCTCATCAAGTTTAGCATCTTCCTTTTGTTCTAGTCCTAAATGACTTACCTCATGAACTCCTTGGGTTGGTGCAATTGCTCGTGTACCAAATTGTTGTTCATTTTGAGCCATGTTGGCTATTAAGTCACGAGCGGTGGAAAGAGTTTTATGAACAAGGGAACCACTAGTCGTAGCATCAATCATTCCACGATCCATGGGAATGAGTCCCTCATAGAAGTATTGGATTAATATTTGTTTAGTAATCTAGTGGTGTGGGCAGTTTGGGCAAAGTCTCTTGAGTCTCTCCCAGTATTCATGAAGGGTCTCTCCTTGTGATTGCCTACTGACACAGATTTCATTCCTAATTGATGCAGTTCAGGAGGTAGGGAAGAAATTCTATAAAAAGAGTCTTCTATGTTCATTCCAACCCCCAATCATGGTAGGAAAATAGTATAGCCAGTCTTTGGCAACACTATCATGGGAGAAAGGGATGTCCCTAAACCTGATTAAGTCCACATTATGGGGTTTCATGGTGGAGAACACTATGTGAATCTCCTTAAGGTATTTATGAGGGTCCTAACCGGGAAGACCATGGAATTTAGGAAGTAGGTGGATGAGACCTGATCTCAGATCAATGTTGGCTGCTTCCTCGGGATATTTGATGTACGCAGGTTGGTACTCCGCATCAGGGGTGGTTAGTTCTTTTAAAGTTTGATTATTTGCAACCATGTTTTCTTGGGTCTGACTGGGTTCTATTTTGGATTGGTTTAGGACCACTTGATCTCCCACAAGGGTTTACTCAATGTTACTTGATTTACCTTATCTATATTCCTTGATTTGTGTGTGATGTGTCTTTTCAATTTCAGGATAAAATTCTAGTAGTGTTTCATTACCAGATCTTGTCATGCAACAATGATGTCCAGTTTGATTGATTGATTGTTTGTTGTGATTTTTTATTTGATATGGATAAAAAAACTTAAGAAGGGTGAAAAAAGAATTGAATGTTATACTATATAATTAGAGAGGGAAATAGAGAAAAGAAGAGAGAGAGAGAGAAAGAAAACACCAAAAATAACCAAAAAATGAAGACAAAACCCAAAACAGAAACAATAAAATGGGGGTGGGTTACTTAAATGAGTACTAATTAAGAAGTAAAATAAATAAATAAAAGGAAATAAATAAAAATTGATCTTGGATCTCCATAAATGGTGCCAAAATATTTCCGTTTTGTCGACCGCGTCAAATTAGTTGTTTAATTTTGACTAGAATTTCTGCAGTACAGCAGCAACACTAGGTCGTCTCTCCATGGAGCCTTAGATCATTAATTTGAAAAAAATATTGTTTTGATTATGAAAGTAGAATGTTAAATGGGGTTTTATAGTACTTTTGTTCGATGATAAAATTTGACAATAGAAAATGAAAGTGATAAAACAACATAGAAGTAAACAAGATTTATTAAACGTGATCAACTCGGGGAAGTCTCGTGATGCTCATTCTTCATCGCTTCAATGGATTATGATATATTAATATCAGGTTTTTAACACATATTAACATGTTGTTACTGATTTTATGCTAGGATACCTCCTAGGGTTCAGTCGGAAACACACAATGATTCACCAGACACTACCGATGATTGAGTGATTTGTGTTCGACATCATAACTGAAACTACCAAGGCAACACAGGGAGAACATGATGTGCTATCTAGGTTTGTATGTTACTTAGTTCTGATACCATGACATAATTGTTAATGATCATGATGGTACTTATGTGAGATCAATTGACCAATATGAACCACACAAACACCGCAATTGAATGAGAGAAGAAAAAGGGATAAACGACGTGTGAAACATCACATGAAAGGTTACCCCCAAACATGATCATTTGGGTTGAGTATAACATACCAGTATATGAATAAATTAAATAAAAATAGAGGATGAGGAAAAAAACATACAACATGTAATTAAGAAGATCATTCAAAATAATACATGTTTGAATCTCGGGATTACATCACATTCCTCCCTGGGTGATCACAAGGGGTTTAGAAACCCAATGGTGGGGAATAAAAGAAGATGATGATATAGAATATCCCATTTCCTCCAGAACTTCTAGTGATGTTGAGAAGACTCCTTGGAGACTCCAAAATGTCATCACCTTGCCTCTTAGATGAACTTCCAAATGGGGATCCCAAGGTTCCATTTTATAGGAAAATTGGAAGGTGGTTTTAGGCACACCGATTTCTTCAATCCAATTATACCATGCGGTTTTCCCTTTAGATAGTCTTATCTAACTTTGGATAAAATAGAAATGTTGTAGCCCCACCACCTTTCTGTCTCCACTGAACTTTTGGAACCATTTGGAAAAATACACCTCTAGATAGTGATAAATTAAAGAAAACCACATTTGACTTGGTCCAGCTTTGATTTCTTGGACAGATCAGTTAGTATGGGCATTGTAGAGGCCAAATGGGGCTTATGTTCCTTCATATGAAATGTATCCCATCAAATTATGAACTGACACACAACATTTCCGCCCATTTGGGTGCATGGTTCAGTAGCAATATGCAGTTGAGTCCAATAGTGTTCTTAGATCATGTGCCGATTGGCCCATCTTTCTTGGACTTCATCATGGATTCTCTAAATCACCACCACCTTCAATAATATTATCAAACCATGTAACACTGCCCTTTTTAATATTGTTATACAAAAAAATGAGTGAATCAAACATGGAGTAAATATTTTTATCATACTTGTAATTTTCAATACAAGACCAGTTTAATACATTGGTATAATGGTGAAATAAAACAATGAATCATGGTATGATCACTTCCCAAGACTTATGGTCTCACCATAAGGGAAAAATAAAATTTCTTAATGAGTTTATGAAAGGGGATTACTAAAGAGGTGGTCCTCTCTTCCATTTTCTTTTAATTTCATTTACAAGTTCCATTATTTTGTTCTCTTTTCTCACCACTCCTTTCCCAAATGTCATGATAATTAAATTAGCATTAATGTACTGGATTTTCATTTTAAAAATGGAATATTTCATTATAATCTCTCTTTTCCCATACTTTTATAATATAATTGCAAACACTGTCTGAGATGTGTTAATTTATCTCAGTCATGGAACATGGGTTTTCAATTTTCATTAATATCATTAATAATAGTAATGAAACATTTTCAATGGTTGAACCAGTCCATAATATCTATATTTTATATTTATTAATGTTCTAGAATACTTACAAACTCGTAATGTGGAATAATAATACAATACATGTTCATTGTGCACAAAACCACCAAGCCCAATCCCAGCGTTTTCCAATAACTCATTGAATGAGTCATCCGCATGGTATATAACCAGAATCATTATAATATCATTTAAATATATTTAATATAACTAATAATATATATTAAAAATAATGGATGTTTAATCACATTTAAAACAAACTTCCATCCACTAAGACAAGTAAATGGATCAGAAAACCCAAGATAGAAAATGCTTACAAAACAATAAAATCAAATCTCTTAAACCCGTCATAAAGGTCATGAATGAACCTAATAAGGTTATATCATATCAATTATATGTTTATTAGGTTCTACAATTATTCTTTAATGAGGATAAATTTGATTATTCGGGTTGTTAAGAACAATCAATAACACCTTCGAGCTTAAGTTGAGCGATTGCTTACCTAAATTTTCATTCTTTAAGTTAAGCATCAATTTTATTGGTTAAATTGTTCCAAGAATATATGTGAATTATTCATGATTATTTTATACTATATATCAAATTATATTTTTTGGATTTTTTTTCACACATAAATATTTCAGTGATTTATAGTCACTCTAACGACACAATCATTGTAAGGGATATCTTAACTTAATTTCTATTCGTTGAGTTAAACATCAATGTCATTGGTTTTGTATTTTCCAAGAATATGTCCAAATAATCTATAATTGTTTTATTCTGTATATACATTCTTATTGTGTGGGTATATGTTTTTTCACACATAATTATGTCATTGATTTTTCCTCAATATAATGATAGGTTCCTAGTAAGGGATCATCTCTCTCTCTTTTGTTAATGAATTTCCCCAATGTTGTACCATTTTATTTATAATTCCTAATGATGTGGTATGTTTTCCCACCTCCCCAATACTATAATTATTATATATAAATAATGTTATACCCCTTTACCTCTCATTAATCCCTCATAAGATCACACATTACCATGCCATAATATTTGTAAGGGGTTTTACCATCTCACCTTCATTTCTATGGGATTTATAATGTTCACCACTTATTTATTGAATGTGGTGTTTGTATACAGAAATTTTTAATATAATATAATTATATTAATTATATTCATATAACTAAATAATTTATTTTATGGTTATAATGTTTTGGTCATATGATTTGACTGATTACATTGTGGTAAGGTACTTTGTCTCAATTTTCAATTTCGTTGTGGCTTACATTGTATTTTGGACATTATAATTCTTATGATGTGTACCTACAACCCAATTTAAAAAACATTTCATTTGGTGTTTTAAATCTCTTAAATATCCATATTCTTGTATCATGGATATGATTATTGTCTAATCTGCATATCCTTTAATAAACTATTTTTATTTTGAATTTTGTTTTAACAGTGGAAGTGTGGATGAATTTGTATCCTCTATTTTATAAGGATAATGTAAATGGATATTGATATTTTATTGGATCTACTTATAAATAATGATTTGGACATTCATTGAAGGGTGTGGACCACTATATCCCCCGGATGCATTGTCATTTTTCATGATACAATTAGTTTTGAGACAAACCATTCAAGTTTTTTTCCAAAAATACAACGGGTATCAACCCATAGAACTGAACTATTTTAATGGTATCATGGAATCATGTGGCAGATACATGACATCCAATTAGTACACATTCTGTTTATTCATTATCATTTATTACTATCCATGAGGTTTTCACTGTGACAAAATCTATGTTTGCAGTTTCATTTTCAGTTTATTAATGGTGTAAGTTTTTCATCTACTGAAAATTCCATATGGACTATCCCATGTTGTTTATGATTTAGTTATTATTGATTAATGATTCTTATATTCTTTAAACATTACGGAAAGCTTGATCTCACCCCTTTCATTGTTTACCTCCAATAATTTATGAATAGGAGATCAGTTATTGAGTTTCAATGGAAGCATTTTTAGTTTTTTATGTGCTATATTTTGTACCTTTCCATCATAATTTTAGTTATATATATGCATCTTATTTTTTTCAAGACTAGTATAGTGATCGCACCTTCGTAATTTCATTACTTCTAAACATGCCAATGTACTTAGTAATGTACCAGCTCCAGTCTGGAGGGGTCAGGGTGTTATAGTTGGTATTAGTGGAAGTTTAGTAGAAAACTGGGAAACTAGATTTACAATAAGTACATCAGGGAAGAGTCCCTATGATAGTATTTGAGGATAAAAATTCATTACCATCCTAGTGTTTTGGTAATGAATTGATTATATGGATCATTCAAGAAATACACCCCTCTCTAGATATGAGTAGGTAGAGGTTTCTCTAGAATAGATGTACCAAGGAGTAAAAGCTCCAATAAGGATTTTTGGGCATGATCTAGGGTATCCTGGTATAGGACAACGGGCCTTGCTGCACTCTTGTTATTAACACTCCTGGGGGATATGATTAGGATAATTCACATTTTATTTATAAGCCATTATGAAGGATTTTAATGTAAATTGTTTCCTAAGAGAAACCATGTGTATGAGATTTAATATGCATAGAATTTTAATTTATGCTAAGTACTTTTCAAATTGAGAGTATAAATTATGATTCATAACCAAATCTAGTGTATGATATTTTTTTTATATATACATATTCTAATGGAAGATGGGGAATCAATAATCATAGACCGCTTTAGGTATTATGAGTTTTTGTTAATCATATGGTTAGTCTCTATGTCTATTATTTATGTTAAATCCTTGTTTTATAACTTTTCAGATAATGGAATATCAGTGAAAAATGGAAAGAGGATGATCTCAAATGAAATTCATATCCTTTAATAATGACTATCTTGCAATAATTATTGCAATGTCATGTCCCAAAAATTATGAATCATTTTCTAAAATACAACTCACTTGGAAGAAATTGTATGATATATAAAACACCTCCAATATACCTCAAAACCATCGTGGATCATAGGTTTTATTTATTCAAATCTCATTTCACCCCTTTATTTTTCTTACGTCCTACTAGTTATGAAGATGAGATCACTTATTGAGTTTCTATAGAAGTAGTTTTTAGTTCTTGTTATGCACTGTATTTTGTACCTTCCAAATGTAATTTGAGTTACATATATGTATCTCAATTATTCAAATCCAACTAAAATGATCGTTCCATCGGGATTTCATTCCTATTAACCATGCCAATGTACTTAGTAATGAACTGGATCTGGTCTAGATGGTCCAGGATGTTATATGCATGTTATGCATGGAAGGTCACCCTTGGGGCTGCAGGACAGCCACACTTCACTGCTCTCATTTTTACAAGTTGGCTGTATCAGATGGTGGTTGAGTGGCAGCATCTCCCTCCCCATCTGTCATTTTCAAATGTTGATGCACTTATTTTCAAGGCATTCACTTTCTTCTTGAACTTATTTTTTTCTGTCCATGTTTTAATGTGCCCTGTGTTATGAATCCTCGAAGCATGTCTCTTGAGTATCACAACATATAATAGTGGGTTTTTAAATACATATGATAAAATTCATTATGATTATGATATGGAATTTGAATTTTAATGTATTCCCTTTTTTGTTTCCAATTCAACTAAATTGATATGAGGCTTTGTATGATCTTATATCACTTATACTCAATTATTTTGTAAACCACATCGGTGGTGCACTGATAAAAATTTCTTGATGATATTACATGATACCAAATAGTGTAACTTTCATAGCCAAGATCCAATATCAAAACATCACTCTTGATATCAAAAACCAATGAGTCAATGATATTAATCCCTAACTCAAATGCATCGGTATCCATAATAGATCGGAAACCAAAAAATTGGTACCAAATTTCGATCTTTTTACAACACGTAAAAAACGGACTCAACAATGCTAAATTATCGATGTTGTCCTCAACGTTGGTAAGGGGTAGATCCTTCAGCGGTTCTCATTTTTTTATTATAAATGCCCTTTTTTATTAGTGCTAAACTATCTCTCATAAAGGATGAACTGCTGAAGTGTGTTGTTTGAATAACACCACACTGCAAAAAATACCCCTGTAATATGTATGCAAATACATAAATACATTGAAAAAAAGTTTACATCAGAGGTACCAAAAAACATGACTAGATGTATTCAAAGAATGTTTTGTACAATTAAATTTTAAATTAATATCCACAATCATTTAAAAACAATAATGATTAATCATCTTTATCACCTGTGATCACTTCTCAAAAGTCTCACCCTGGTATCAGTTGGTGAAAAAATTATCCCAACCTGACCAAAAGAAACCAACAATATATGAAAAGAAAAATTTATTGGTAATATTATAAAGAAAAAAATTAATCATATTTATTAATGTATAAATTAATAAAATTTTAATTAAAAAACACACACTTTGATTCATACCACTCCAACAGTTTGTTGGATTGTGATGTAGCATATTCCTACATATTACAAATGACATATAGATCATTGTCCTAATGTATTGAAACATTCTAATTACGTTTCTTCGGTTTTGAGTATGTTATATTAATATTTTAATTAATTCCATTTTATACTAAAAACAGTCACTTTGAGTCATATCAGTCACATATTGTATTGATTTGATGCGAGACTAATTCGTACACATCAAAAATGAACTATAGAATCATTTTCCTAAATTATGAGGACAATTTGAGCACATTTTCTCAGTTTTTAGTGATTAAGAAAAATTTGGAACTAAAATATCAATTTTAAACTGATAAAAACCACATTGAGCGATCCATTATCGTAAAAGAGCCTTTTGTGACATGTCACCCATCCATCGCTAACAGTTTTTCGAATGAGTGTATTTGTGATGGGAATATTTTCCCGTCGCAAATACATTTGTCATGATCTGTAAAGACCCGTAAAATTCAAGGGAAATTTTTTCTTAATTTTCTTTAGAATTTTACAAGAGCGCGGTTTCAGACGGCACCTGATTCTGAGGCCCGGAGTGCCCGGAATCATTTTCCGAAGTTTGGCTCGGGTAGGTTCAGTGAACGAACGAGCGGGAATTCCTAACTTTTGATCCAGTGCTCGGAATTGAAATCTGAGGGCACCGATGAACTCGCAGCGCCGATATTCGCTTAAAAAGACCTTTTCGGAAGTTGCGTTTGTTGCGGGTTGAAAGTTAGTTTTTGGGTTTTTAGTTTAAGTTAAATAAAATTTGTGAAGAACAAATTTTATTTTAACTTGACAAATCCTACCAAAGGGGGTTGGAAGTGGGACCCACATCCACTTAACCTCCCTGGGAGGATTAAGTGTGGTGGGGCCCACACGAAGCTCCCAACCTTTCATCTTCTCCCAACTCCCTTAACCCCTCTTTAATGACTTGAGTTATTTAATTTTGGAGTTAATCTTTTTGAATTTCAAACCTTTGAAATTCTTTTGTTAGGTTTGTAAATAAAATAAGCTCTTATTTTATTTTTTTGGGTTAGAACACTTTGGCCATCTTGAGAGCTTTTGGGAGTTTTTCTTCTTCTTCTTCAACTCTGACGAAGAACACGAAGAACCTTCGAATTTGACGAAGAACGCTCAAGCTCCGACGAAGAACGCCGCTCCTCTCTTCTTCGTCTTCCGTGTCAACGAGAGGGAACGCCGCTTCCTCCTCGGACTCCCTTCGTCGACATAAGTAGATTCTCCAACGACGTATCTCTTTGGGCGTAACTCTTCGTCATCGGATTTGACGAACGACGACCGCGATGCCCGACCTCCGCGACGTTGTCTTCCGCGGAATGTTGTCAAATCTACGAACCTATACCCGAGGTAGGGGTTGTTGATTTATTGTTTAATTATTTCATTCTTGATCGTGGATCTAGCATGTCTAACGTGAGGCATTTAAATATTTTAAGTTGTGTCATTATTTAACGTGAGGGGGGCCGGACCGCATGAACACGGCCGAACCCCCTCTATCGTTCATGTTGTTTATCTTGCGGGTGGAAGCAAGGTGGTGTGGTGCCGTCGCACCACGCGGATAATTGTATGTTTATCTTGCGCGCGCGCGCCATGGAAGAATCTTCAAGAACGCGACGCCGCCGCGCCGCATCAAGAGGAATCAAAGGCGCGGCGGAGGGGCGCGGTGCCGTCGCACCGCGTCGGACGAAGAACACCGCGGCCGGTTCCAGGCCGCGGCGGAATGAGAAGACCGGCGGCCGGGCCGCCGGCGTCGGAAGCCGAAGAGGGGACCGGATTTTCCGGTCCCGTTGGAGAAAACCGGCCGGCCAGCTGGCCGGCCGGTTGGTAATAAACCGGGGAAAATTAATTCCCCGGCCAGCTCACAAAACCCCCCTCATTATGAGGGGGGCGGTTTCCATGAAGGGGGGGGGGGGGGGGGGGGGGGGGGGGCAGCAGCCCCCCAGTTTTTCTTCAAGCCAACCCCCACGTGGGGGGCCATTTTCTTGCAAAGGGCGCGGCACAAGGCCGCGCCACCATCCCAATCAGCGGGGGGCTTCGCCCCCCCCCCCCCCCCCCCCCCCCCCCCCCCCCCGCGTGCTGCCTCCGTGCGGCGTCGGGCCGCCGCGCTACCGCCGGGCCGCCGCGCCGCCGGCCGGCCGGGCCGGGTCGGACCCGGGTCGGGTCGAACCGGTTCGGGCCGACCCAGGGGGGGTCGGGCCGGGTCGACCCGGACCCGGACCCCCCGTTTCGAATCATTTTCGGTCTTTTGGACATAACTTGAGCCACGGACCTCCGATCGACGAACCGTCTGCGGAAACGCGATCCTTGTATCGAGACGGTCGTTTCGGTATATCGCACTAAAGGTTTCTGATTACTTTGAGTTCGGCCGGGTTGGTTCGTTCACGAAACCAACCAGGCCCTCGGAGCGGAAACACTCATATCTTGAGCTACGGACGTCCGATTGACGTGCCGTCAGCCGCGTTGTGTTCCTCTTAGTGAGACGGATCTTTTGACATACTCCGCCCGAGGTTTGGACGCAGGTGGAGTACGGTCGGGTTGGTTTTGCCTTAAAAACCAACCGGGCCCTGGGGACGAAAATGCCAATAACTCTCAGACCGGGCGTCCGATCGACGCGCCGTCTGTTGCGATGAGTTCCTGTTGACGATACGGAACTTTTGGATACATCAACTCTGGACTTTGTGACAGTTGATGTATCAGCCTCTCGGCTCGTGGAGCGGATCCTCCGAACGAGCTCGCTGTGTGCGGAAACCCTAGTGCTGGCTGCGACTGCTACTACTGCTACTGTGACTGCGACGACGACAGTACAGAGATCCTGTGTGGATTCGACGACAACGACTACAGCACTCAGCGATCCTACGTGGATCAGTGCTACAGGTCCTGTGTGGGCCTGATCCTGTGTGGGTCCGATCCTGTGTGGGTCCTTGCGCTCAGCGGTCCTGTGTGAACCAGCGCCTACAGGTCATGTGTGGGCCCGATCCTGTGTGGGTCTTTGCGGGGGTTAGTTACCTATCGATCCTTCGTGGGTCCGACGACTTAGATGGATCAGAGATCATCTTTATCGTCCTTTGAAGAAGTATACCTGTGTGAGCTGAATCCCGTTGCTTTCCTATGTGGATTTTGTAGTGAAATCCTGTGGGGATTACGTTTTGCTTTCCTGTGTGGAATACGTTTACTTTCCTGTGTGGACTGAGTTTTACTTAGGCTCGGAGGTTGGAGCGTATTTGAATTTGATGACTTAGGTATATGTATGGGCATATACCTAAGCAGTGTCGGTTGTTACTTCGTGATTGTTCCTTTCTTCGTGGTTTATCCTTTGTGGATTTGAGAGACCTTCAGGGGTCTCGGGGTCCCTACTGAGTAGCTTATACTCACCCCTGCACGGTATTTGCCCGCACTACGTTGTGTTGGTTGCAGACGACGGACATCGTTGACCTTAGCTGGGGCTTGCAGATCGGGACGGTACCCGGAGGTGGACCATTGGGCGGGACGTGCTCGGAGCGGACGGCGGGACCCGTGGAGCAGAGGAGCTATCTGTACCCACCCTTCAGGTGGGATTCCAGTGGACAGCTCGGCGTAGCGGCTTTTACTTTTCAGTTTCTGTTTTCCCTTTCGAGTTGTACTTTACTTTCAGTTTGGGTTTGTATACTGGCCCATTTACTTTTCCGCACTTTCAGTTGTACTCTGCTTTTGCTTAGTGTTTACTTTCCGCTTGCTTACTCTGTGGTGTTTGTTTACTTTACAAAGGCAATGCCTTCCCTTTTTACCGGGATTTACGCCTTGGTGCTAGTCGCCAGCCCCTGGCCTATGGAAGGCGGGCTTGGGGTAGTCACGGCACGGACCCCGAGGGCGGGTCGTGACAAATTGGTATCAGAGGAGTTCGGTTCTACCGCGAACTCTGATCTTTTCTATGTGAAGCAATAATGTTTAGCGTATTGAGTGTGGTTATCAGTCCAGGGAGTCCAGTGTTGGTGCGGCGGCCGACGTATCCGTACACCAGGACCCTGACTTCTGATTTCCGACTTAATGCACGAAAACATTGATTGCCTGTGTGTTTCAAAGTTTTCTTTGTGATTACTTATATCAGCTCACCAGGTATACTGTTCTGACCGTGGCGCACCTGTTTCCTTTTCAGGATGGCCCCACAACGGCAGCCAGCTAGGGTTCCGAGAGTCGAGCGTGACGACAGCCCACCGAGCGACGAGGCCTCGGTGCAGGGCCCTTTGTCAGCAGTGGCACCGGCGGTAACTCTACCCGCCGAGCCCCCGATGCTTCCAGCAGCAGCCGCTGATGATGCACGTCGCCTCAGCGCACTGCATGAGTTTCAGCGCCAGCGACCGCCCAGGTTTCGCGGGGAGACGGATCCCCAGGCAGCAGAGGACTGGCTGGAGGCAGTGGTTCGAGTGTTTAGGCTAGTGAGGACACCAGCAGACCTCATGGTGATCCTCGCTGCGAGCCTACTACACGCAGCAGCAGGACGATGGTGGAGCCTGATGCTCCAGGTGCACGATGAGGCATCTCTACTTTGGACGGACTTTGAGAGCCTCTTCCGCCCGGAGTTCGTCCCAGCCACCCTTCGTGCGGTGCGTATCCAGGAGCTTCTTCAGCTGCGGCAGGGCAGCATGACGGTCGCTCAGTACTCGGTGAGATTTACTGATCTCTTGCGCTACTCGACCGACATGGTACGAGACCCATTCTTCCGGGCCCGGACCTTCGAGCAGGGTTTGAGACACGAGATCAGGGCATCGCTGATCTCCCTCAGCATACCGACTCAGACAGGAGTACTGGAGCGGGCCCTTCTGATCGAGAGCTTCCTTGCTGAGTCTACACCAGCGCAGCGACCCACCGCAGGACAGCACGTGGAAGAGTCATCTGCAGCAGGCAGTCGACGTATGACTCAGGGGTCCAGACAGACCAGACCTTCGGGCAGTCGACCTCGGGACACTGGCTCAGCAGTGCGGGGCACATAGCGCGGAGCCAGTCTTACGAGAGGCAGACAGTGCTACTCGTGCGGCGGGCAGGGCCACATGGCTCGTGATTGCCCGACCCGCCGTGCCGAGGAGCAGCAGACGGTTGAGGGACCACCGAGGCAGAGGCAGAGGGTCGACTGTGGCGGTCCGCAGGGAGGAGGCGGACGAGGCAGAGGAGCTGGACGAGCAGCCGGTGGTGGGCGACGCTTTGAGGCTCTGCCACCACCACCACTAGGAGGTCCACCCCGACCACAGGGAGCTGGAGGGCAGAGACAGGCAGAGCTCCAGGCAGCAGAGGCCTACGACCACGGCGCACCCGAGATGATTCGAGGTACAATCTGTGTCTATTCCACCCTTTCTGCAGTTCTTATAGACACAGGAGCGAGTCACTCTTTCATAGCCGCTGCCCTTGTTCGGAGCTCGGAGATTCCGACAGAGCCGTTGGCTCGATCCTTACGGCTAGAGACTCCTACGGGAGCAGACTCGACGATTACGCACTGGTGCCGGCAGTGTGAGCTCACTCTAGGAGGCGAGAGCTTCGGCTGGGATCTTCTTGTAGCAGCGTCGAGGCCTTACGACGTCATCTTGGGCATGGATTGGCTATCTACGGTCCATGCACAGATTGACTGTTTTAGGCGCAAGGTGCGATGTGTACGCACCGACGGGAGCAGGTTCACCTTCACCGGCGAGAAGGGAGCCTTAGCAGCACAAGATGGACTTCCACGGAGGAGAGGGCAGCCCATCACTCATCAGTTGGCTAGCCTTATCCTTGGAGCAGTTGACGTGCGGAGTCCTGGTTTTCCTGCAGTGGTGGATCAGTTTGCGGACGTTTTTCCTGACGACGTTCCAGGACTACCTCCTCGCAGAGAGGTAGACTTTTATATTGACTTGTATCCCGGGACATCCCCGATATCCACTCCAGCATATCGGATGGCCCCCGCCGAGCTTCGAGAGCTACGGGTACAGTTGGAGGACTTACAGGGCAAGGGGTTCATCCGACCCAGTGTTTCACCCTGGGCTTCCCCGATATTGTTCGCCAAGAAGGCAGACGGGAGCTTGCGACTTTGTGTTGACTATCGTCGCCTGAACCAGGTGACAGTGAGGAACACGTATCTGCTACCGAGGATTGACAACCTCTTCGATCAGCTCAAGGGAGCACGGTGGTTCTCGAAGATAGACCTCAGGTCATGCTATCATCAGCTCAGAGTCAGAGACGAGGATGTGCAGAAGACAACCTTCAAATGTCGGTATGGCCACTATGAGTTCTTGGTTATGCCTTTCGGTGTAACCAATGCTCCAGCAGTGTTCATGGATCTCATGAACAGGATCTTTCAGCCATACTTCGATCGGTTTGTCGTGGTCTTCATCGACGACATTCTGATTTACTCTACGACAGAGGAGGAGCACGCCTATCACTTGCGAGTTGTACTTGACACACTCCGAGAGCACCAGCTTTATGGTAAGCTCTCGAAGTGCCAGTTCTGGATACGTGAGGTCCACTTCTTGGGACACGTTATCTCTAAGGCGGGAGTTGCAGTGGATCCCGCGAAGATTGAGGCTGTGTTAGCATGGGAGCCACCCAGGAGCGTGACTGAGGTTCGGAGTTTCTTGGGACTAGCTGGATACTATCGGAGATTCGTGCCAGACTTCTCTAGAGTTGCGGCATCACTCACAGCTTTGACGAAGAAGGGGAAACCCTTCGTGTGGTCAGACAGATGTCAGCAGAGCTTCCAGGAGCTGAGACAGAGATTTACTAGCGCACCTATCTTGAGGTTGCCTGAGGAGGGATTAGGGTACGTAGTCTACTGTGATGCATCAGGGACCGGACTCGGATGTGTTCTGATGCAGGAGCGGGCAGTGATCGCCTATGGATCACGTCAGTTGAGGCCGCATGAGCAGAACTACACTACCCATGACCTAGAGTTAGCAGCAGTGGTCTTCGCTCTGAAGACAAGGCGACACTATCTGATGGGCGAGCGCTTTACAGTATTTTCTGATCATCAGAGTCTCAGGTATATCTTTTACAGTATTTTCTGATCATCAGAGTCTCAGGTATATCTTTTCGCAGAAGGACCTGAACCTGAGACAGCGGCGATGGCTCGAGTTCCTCCAGGACTATGACTTTGAGATAGTCTATACTCCTGGGAAGGGGAACGTAGTAGCCGATGCCCTTAGCAGGAGGACAGGCATTCAGCTACTTGAGGAGGCGACGGAGCAGCTAGCCTCTTTGCAGATATCCTTCGTGGATAGAGATAGAAAAGCCTTCCTTCAGTCTCTCACAGTCACTCCTCCACTACTGCAGCGAGTCAGGGAGGCACAGCGTGGGGACGCTGACTGTGAGACACGACGTGCACAGATATCCTCGGGACAGGCACCTGATGGTTTCTCCCTTGGAGCAGAGCACGACATCCTTTTCAGAGGACGTACCATGGTACCAGTAGCTTTGTGAGAGGATGTGCTGAGAGAGTTTCACACTTCTCCTTTGGCGGTATATCCTGGAGTGGCGAAGATGTACCAGGATCTCAGACGACAGCACTGGTGGCCGGGCATGAAGAAGGCAGTAGCAGAGTTCGTTTCTCGATGCCTTACCTGCCAGCAGGTGAAGGCAGAGCATCAGGTACCAGCAGGCTTGGTACAGTCCCCTTGGAGGTTCCGGAGTGGAATTGGGACGGCATATCTATGGACTTCGTGACTGGACTTCCACGCACTTCCAGAGGTCACGACTCCATATGGGTGATTGTTGACCGACTCACCAAGTCGGCACACTTCTTACCCATCAGAGAGCAGGGCTCAGTAGAGAGCTTGGGACGTCTCTACGTTCAGGAGATTGTGCGGCTCCACGGTGTGCCATCATCTATCGTCTCTGATCGAGATGCTCGCTTTACTTCCCAGCTTTGGAAGGGGTTACAGGAGGCGTTCGGGACGCAGCTACGTTTGAGCACAACCTTTCACCCTCAGACAGATGGTCAGACGGAGAGGACCATTCAGACTCTCGAGGACATGCTCCGCGCATATGTCCTCGACTTTGGTCGTAGCTGGGAGGACCACCTACCCTTAGTGGAGTTCGCGCACAACAACAGATACCACTCCACTATCAGGATGGCACCGTACGAGGCATTGTACGGCCGACCTTGTAGATCTCCTTTGTGCTGGACAGACCCTGGGGAGTCAGCACTAGTGGGACTGGAGATGGTCCAGGCCACGACAGAGAAGGTCCAGGTCATCCAGGAGCGGATGAGGACATCTCAGAGCCGGCAGAAGTCATACGATGATAGGAGACGGAGGCCACTGGAGTTCGAGGATGGCGACCACGTCTTCTTGCGGGTCTCACCTCGACGTGGTATTCGGAGATTTGGCCGAGGCGGCAAGTTATCTCCGCGCTTCATCGGACCCTTCCAGATTCTCAGCAGGATTGGTGAGGTGTCTTATTGCCTGGCTCTACCACCTCAGTTGCACCGGGTGCACGACGTCTTCCACGTATCCCAGCTGAGGAGATACGTGCACGACCCGACGCACATCATTGATCATGGGGAGCTTGACGTTGACGATGGGGCGACTTTTACAGAGGTCCCGGTGGAGATAGAGGATCGACAGGAGCGGGTCCTGCGTGGGCGATCAATTCCTCTTGTGCGCATCAGATGGCAGCACGGGGTGCTCAGTACCCTCATTTGTTTCCCTAGTTTTTTTGATGTATCTTTACGGGGACGTAAAGCCCTGAGGTGGGAGTAATGTAAAGACCCGTAAAATTCAATGGAAATTTTTTCTTAATTTTTTTTAGAATTTTACAAGAGCGCGGTTTCAGACGGCAGCTGATTCCATGGCCCGGAGTGCCCGGAATCATTTTCCGAAGTTTGGCTCGGGTACGTTCAGTGAACGAATGAGCGGGAATTCCTAACTTTTGATCTGGTGCTCGGAATTGAAATCTGAGGGCACCGATGAACTCGCAGCGCCGATATTCGCTTAAAAAAGACCTTTTCAGAAGTTGCGTTTGTTGCGGGTTGAAAGTTAGTTTTTGGGTTTTTAGTTTAAGTTAAATAAAATTTGTGAAGAACAAATTTTATTTTAACTTGACAAATCCTACCAAAGGGGGTTGGAAGTGGGACCCACATCCACTTAACCTCCCTTGGGAGGATTAAGTGTGGTGGGGCCCACACGAAGCTCCCAACCTTTCATCTTCTCCCAACTCCCTTAACCCCTCTTTAATGACTTGAGTTATTTAATTTTGGAGTTAATCTTTTGAATTTCAAACCTTTGAAATTCTTTTGTTAGGTTTGTAAATAAAATAAGATCTTATTTTATTTTGTTGGGTTAGAAGACTTTGGCCATCTTGAGAGCTTTTGGGAGTTTTTCTTCTTCTTCTTCAACTCTGACGAAGAACACGAAGAACCTTCGAATTTGACGAAGAACGCTCAAGCTCCGACGAAGAACGCCGCTCCTCTCTTCTTCGTCTTCCGTGTCAACGAGAGGGAACACCGCTTCCTCCTCGGACTCCCGTCGTCGACATAAGTAGATTCGCCAATGATGTATATCTTCAGGCGTAACTCTTCGTCATCGGATTTGACGAACGACGACCGCGACGCCCGACCTCCGCGACGTTGTCTTCCACGGAACGTTGTCAAATCTACGAACCTATACCTGAGGTAGGGGTTGTTGATTTATTGTTTAATTATTTCATTCTTGATCGTGGATCTAGCATGTCTAACGTGAGGTATTTAAATATTTTAAGTTGTGTCATTATTTAACGTGAGGGGGGCCGGACCGCATGAACACGGCCGAACCCCCCTCCATCGTTCATGTTGTTTATCTTGCGGGTGGAAGCAAGGTGGCGTGGTGTCGTCGCACCACGCGGATAATTGTATGTTTATCTTGCGCGCGCACGCCATGGAAGAATCTTCAAGAACGCGACGTCGCCGCGCCGCATCAAGAGGAATCGAAGGCGCGGCGGAGGGGCGCGGTGCCGTCGCACCGCGTCGGACGAAGAACACCGCGGCCGGTTTCGGGCTGCGGCGGAATGAGAAGACCGGCGGCCGGGCCGCCGGCGTCGGAAGCCGAAGAGGGGACCAGATTTTCCGGTCCCGTTGGAGAAAACCGGCCGGCCAGCTGGCCGGCCGGATGGTAATAAACTGGGGAAAATTAATTCCCCGGCCAGCTCACAAAACCCCCCTCATTGTGAGGGGGGCGGTTTCCATGAGGGGGGGGGGGTGCAGCAGCCCCCTCGGTTTTTCTTCAAGCCGGCCCCCACGTGGGGGGCCGTTTTCTTGCAAAGGGCGCGACACAAGGCCGCGCCGCCATCCCAATCAGCGGGGGGCTTCGCCCCCCCCCCCCCCCCCACCCCCCCCCCCCCCCCCCCCCCCCCCCCCCCCCCCCCCCCCCCCCCGCGTGCTGCCTCCGTGCGGCGCCGGGCCGCCGCGCCACGGCCGGGCCGCCGTGCCACCGCCGGGCCGTCGCGCCACCGCCGGGCCGGGTCGGACCCGGGTCGGGTCGACCCGGTTCGGGCCGACCCAGGGGGGGTCGGGCCGGGTCGACCCGGGACCCGGACCCCCCGTTTCGAATCATTTTCGGTCTTTTGTCCATAACTTGAGCCACGGACCTCCGATCGAAGAACCATCTACGGAAACGCGATCCTTGGATCGAGACGGTCGTTTCGGTATATCGCACTCAAGGTTTCGGATTACTTTGAGTTCGGCCGGGTTTGTTCGTTCACGAAACCAACCGGGCCCTCGGAGCGGAAACGCTCATATCTTGAGCTACGGACATCCGATTGACGTGCCGTTAGCTGTGTTGTGTTCCTCTTAGTGAGACGGATCTTTTGACATACTCCGCCCGAGGTTTGGACGCAGGTGGAGTACGGTCGGGTTGGTTTTGCCTTAAAAACCAACCGGGCCCCGGGGACGAAAATGCCAATAACTCTTAGACCGGGCGTCCGATCGACGCGCCGTCTGTTGCGATGAGTTCCTGTTGACGATACGGAACTTTTGGATACATCAACTCTGGACTTTGTGACAGTTGATGTATCAGCCTCTCGGCTCGTGGAGCGGATCCTCCGAACGAGCTTGCTGTGTGCGGAAACCCTTGTGCTGGCTGCGACTGCTACTACTGCTACTGTGACTGCGACGACGACAGTACAGAGATCCTGTGTGGATTCGACGATGACGACTACAGCACTCAGCGATCCTACGTGGATCAGTGCTACAGGTCCTGTGTGGGCCTGATCCTGTGTGGGTCTGATCCTGTGTGGGTCCTTGCGCTCAGCGGTCCTGTGTGAACCAGCGCCTACAGGTCCTGTGTGGGCCCGATCCTGTGTGGGTCTTTGCGGGGGTTAGTTACCTATCGATCCTTCGTGGGTCCGACGAATTAGATGGATCAGAGATTATCTTTATCGTCCTTTGAAGAAGTATACCTGTATGAGCTGAATCATGTTGCTTTCCTGTGTGGATTGTGTAGTGCAATCCTGTGTGGATTACGTTTTGCTTTCCTGTGTGGAATACGTTTACTTTCCTGTGTGGACTGAGTTGTACTTAGGCTTAGAGGTTGGAGCGTATTTGAATTTGATGACTTAGGTATATGTATGGGCATATACCTAAGCAGTGTCGGTTGTTACTTCGTGATTGTTCCTTTCTTCGTGGTTTATCCTTTGTGTATTTGAGAGACCTTCAGGGGTCTCGGGGTCCCTACTGAGTAGCTTATACTCACCCATGCACGGGCTTTGCCCTCACTACGTTGTGTTGGTTGCAGACGACGGACAACGTTGACTTTAGCTGGGGCTTGCAGAGCGGGACGGTACCCGGAGGTGGACCACTGGGCGGGACGTGCTCGGAGCGGACGGCGGGACCCGTGGAGCAGAGGAGCTATCTGTACCCACCCTTTAGGTGGGATTCCAGTGGACAGCTCGGCGTAGCGGCTTTTACTTTTCAGTTGTTGTTTTCCCTTTCGATTGGTACTTTACTTTCAGTTTGGGTTTGTATACTGGCCCATTTACTTTTCCGCACTTTCAGTTGTACTCTGCTTTTTCTTAGTGTTTACTTTCCGCTTGCTTACTCTGTGGTGTTTGTTTACTTTACAAAGGCAATGCCTTCCCTTTTTACCGGGATTTACGCCTTGGTGCTAGTCGCCAGCCCCTGGCCTATGGAAGGCGGGCTTGGGGTAGTCACTGCACGGACCCCGAGGGCGGGTCGTGACATGATCTATGCACCAAAATGCAGGATGACTATTTGCAATGGTTTGTGCCCCCATCACAAATAATCTTCCTTCGCAAATGATATGTATACATGAAAGTATTTTCAATATGACCCATTGTAAATACATTCAGTAGTTTTATGTTATTTGAAATGGGATCACGTCTTATGGAAAATAAATTATCAACAGAGTGAATTTTTTATTACACCTATCGCAAATAGTTCTTTTTACTATTGGTGTAATTAATTCTGGTGACACTATTTGTAATGGGGTCCCGTCACAATTACGACTGTCCTAAATGATCTAACCTATATAAATCCCCATTATTCTCTCATCTTCTTTAGTTTAAACATTTCAATATTTTGAAATTTATAGAGGAGAATCGTTCAAGATTTGTACTCGCTGATTGATCCAGTTTGAATGTATTTATTTAATGTATTTATTTTTTTATTAATTTATTTTATTTTATATTAGTATTAATTTTTATTTATTAATAGTAATTAAAATTATTTAAACTTTTTTAGTTTTATTTTTCATTTATTGTTTTTAGAAATATTCAAAATTAATTTTGTGTCATGTTTTTTAATTAAAATTAAAATGTTTTAATTTGAGGTAATATGTTTTCATTATCATTAATTACAAATAATTATATATAATTTTTAATAAATGTCTTTTATTAGTAATAATAAGAGTTAATTAGTAATATATAATTAGTTTTAATTAGTTGAAATTAGTAATAAATTTTTATAGACTAATAAAAATTAGCAATAATGAGTGCTAATTTGTGATAATTAGTGGTAATTAGAATTAATTACTAATAAATTGTAAAAATTAGTAATAAGTTAAATAAAATATTTAAAAAATAGTAAAAATTAGAATTAATAATTTTTACAAATTGTAATAATTAGTAATAATAAGTAATAATTTGTAATAATTAGTAATAATTATTAAACAATATTAGCAATAATTAGTAAAAATTAGTAAAAATTCAAAATAATTTGTTATGGGGAATTGGGATGGGAGAGAGAGGAATATAGACAATGGGGTAATCAGGAATCACATCAAGGAACCCCTGTTGTGTAAATGAAGGAGGTGGAGACACATGGAGGGCGAGGGGAAGCCCTTTGGTATAGTTAATAGATTACAACTAATTATAATATCTTTTTACCAATTATAAATAATTATAACTTATTATAACTTATTATTACTAATTATTAGTAATAATTACTATGTATTACTAAATATTACAATTTATGAAAAAATTTTACTTATATTTTATAATTATTACAAAATATTATTAATTATTACTTATTATCAATAATTATTATAATTTTTTACTAATTTTTACTAATTATGATTAGTTTTTTCTAATTTCTAAAATTTATTCCTAATTATTAATAATTACATCAAATTATTACTAATTAAAACTAATTATAATGATTTTTTACTAATTGTAACTCACAATTAATAATTTTTACTAATTTATACTAATTATTACTAGCTTTTAATAAAAATAATTTATTATTACTATTTCTTCAATTTTATAGTATGTTTTATAAATGTTTAACAATTATCTCAAATTATTAATAATTATAACTAATTATTAATATTTTGTGATAATTTTTACTAATTTTTACTAATTATTTGTAATTATAGTCAATTATTACTTATTACAACTAATTATAACATGATTTTACTAATTATTACCAATTATTACTAATTTTTAATAATATTTACTTATTTTCACCATTTTATACTGATTTTTACAAATTATTACAAATCCTTAATAATTATAACTAATTATTTAAATTTTTTACTAAATTTTACAAATTATTGCTAATATTTTTTAACAATTATTACTAATTATTACCAATTAATACTTATTATTACTAATTGTTACCAATTTTTACAAATTATTAATTCTAATTTTTATTAATTTTTTAATAGTTTATATAACTTATTACTAATGTTTACAATTTATTAATAATTAATTCTAATTACCACTAATTATCACTTATTATCACTCATTATTGCTAATTTTTATTAGTTTATAACAATTCATTACTAATTTCTACTAATTAAAACTAATTATATATTATTAATTAACTCTTATTATTACTAATTACAGACAATTATTAAAAATTATATATAATTATTAGTAATTAATGATAATTAAAACATATTACCTCAAAATAAGACATTTTAATTTTAATTAAAAAACATTACACAGAATTAATTTTGAATATTTCTAAAAATACAAATGAAAAAAAACTAAAAAAGTATAATTAATTTTAATTAATATTAATAAATAAAAATTATTACTAATATAAAATAAATTAAATTAATTAAAAAAAATACATTAAATAAATTCATTTAAACTCAATCAATCAGCGGGTACAGAGCTTGAACATTTCTCTTCTATAAATTTCCAAATATTGAAGTGTTTAAACTAAATAAGATGAGAGAATAGAAGGGACATTTTAGAGAAGTATTAAATGGAAAAAATGGGTGTAGATTTATATAGGTTAGATAATTTAGGACAGTTGTAATTGTGACGGGACCCCCTTAGAAATAGTGTCTCCAGAATTAATTACATCGGTAGTTAAAAAAAGTATTTGCGACAGGTGTAATCACAAACTCACTCTGCTGACAGTTTATTTGCAATAAGACATGATCCCATTTCAAATAACATTAAACTACTGAATATATTTACAATGGGTCCTATTGAAAATACATTCATTCCTACATAGAATTTGTGACAGAAGATTATTTGCGATGGGGGCACATACCGTTGCAAATAGTCATCCAGCATTTTGGTGGATAGATCATGCCAAAGGGATTTGTGACGGGAAAATCATCCCATCACAAATACACTATTTCGATAAACTATTGGTGATGGATGGGTGACATGTCAAAAATGCACTTTTCAAATAATGGATCGCTCAATGTGGTTTTTATCAGTCTAAAATTGACATTTTAGTTACAAATTTTTTTAATCACTGAAAACTGAGAAAAAGTGCTCAAATTCTCTTCATAATTTAGGAAAATGATTCATAGTTCATTTTTGATGTGTACGAATTTGTCTCGCATCAAATCAATACAATATGTGACAGATATGACTTAAACTGACTATTTGTAGTATAAAATGGAATTTATTAAAAAAATAATGTAACATACTCAAAACTGAAGAAATGTAATTAGAATGTTTCAATACATTAGGATAATGATCTATATGTCATTTGTGATATGTAGGAATCTGCTACATCACTATCCAAAAAACAGTTTGAATGGTATGATTCAAAGTGTGCCTTTTTTTAATTAAAATTTTAATAATTCATACATTCATACTTATGAATAATTTTTTTCTTTAGAATATTACCGAAACAAGATTTTTTTTCATATATAGGTGGTTTCTTTTTCTCAGGGTGGGATAATTTTTTCACCAACTGATACGAGGGTGAGACTTTTGAGAGGTGATCATAGGTGCTAAGGATGATTAATCATTATTGTTTTTAAATGATTGTGGATATTAATTGCAAATGTAATTGTACAAAACATTCATTGAATGCATATAGTCATGTTTTTTGTACCTTTGATGTAAAATTCTTTTCAATGTATTTATGTATTTGCATACATGTTACAGGGGTATTTTTTGCAGTGTGGTGTTATTTAAACAACACACTACAACAGTTCATCCATTATGAGAGCTAGTTTAGCACCGATAAAAAAGGGCATTTATAATTACAAAATGAGAACCACTGAAGGATCTACCCCATACTAACGTTTAGGACAACATCCATAATTTAGCATTGTTGATTCCATTTTTTGCGTGTTGTAAAAAGATCGAAATTTGGTACCAATTTCCTTGGATTCCAACTTGTCATGGATACCAATGCATCTGAGTTAGAGATTAAGATCATTGACTCATTGGTTTTTGATATCAAGAGTGATGTTTGGATATTGGATCTTGGCCATGAATGTTACACTATCTGGTATTATGGAATATCCTCAATACATTTTTATCAGTGCACCACCGATGTGGTTTAAAAAATAATTGAGTATTAGCGATTGAAAATCATACAAAACTTCATATTAATTGAATTGAATTGGAAACAAGAAAATGAATAAATTCAAATTCAAATTCCATATCATTATCATAATTAATTTTATTATGTGTATTTAAAAACCCACTATTATATGTTGTGATACTCAAGAGACATGCTTCGAGTATTCATAACACATGGAACATTAAAACATGGACAGAAACAAAGATGTTCAAGAAGAAAGAGAATGCCTTGAAAAGAAGTGCATCAACATTTGAAAATGGCAGATGGGGATGGAGATGCTGCCACCCAACCGCCATATGATGTAGTCAACTTGTAAAAATGAGAGCAGTGAAGTGTGGCTGTCCTGCAGCGCCAGGGGTGACCTTCCATGCATAACATTCATGTAACATTGTGGACCCTCTAGACCAGAGCCAGTTCATTACTAAGTACATTGGCATGGGTAATAGGAATTAAATCCCGAGGGAACTATCATTTTAGTAGGATTTGAAGAAATTAGATACATATATGTAACTCAAATTACATTTGTAAGGTACAAAATTTAGTGCATAACAAAAACTAAAAACCGCTTCTATAGAAACTCAATAAGTGATCTCATCTTTATAACCAGTAGGACATAAGAAAATTAAAGGGGTGAAATAGGATTTGAGTAAATAAAACCTATGATCCACAATGGTATTGAGGTATATTGGAGGAGTTTGATATATCATACTAATTCTTTCAAGTGAGTTGTATGTTAGAAAATGTTTCATAATTTTTGGGACATGACATTGCAACAATTATTACAAGATAGTCATTATTAAAGGATATGAATTTCATTTCAGATCTTCCTATTTGCATTTTTAACTGATATTTCATTATCTGAAAAGTTATAAAACATGGATTTTACATAAATAATAGACATAGCGACTAACCATTTATTTAATAAAACTCATAATAAATAAAGCATTCTATGAGTATTGATTCCCCATCTTCCATTAGAATATATATATATATATATATATATATATAATTTCATACACTCTATTTGGTTATGAATCATAATTTATACTCCCAATTTGAAAAATACATAACATCAATTAAAATTCTATGAATATTAAATCTCATACAGATGGTTTCTATAAAGAAAAATTTACACTATAGTCCTTCATAATGGCTTGTAAAGAAAATCTGAATTATCCTAATAATATTACCTGGGAGGGTTAATACCAAGAGTGCAACAAGTCCCGTTGTCCTATACAAGGATTCCCTGGGTCATTCCCAAAAATCCTTGCTGGAGCTTTCACTCCTTGGTACATCTATTCTTGAGAAACCACTACCTACTCATATTCAAGGAGGGATGTATTTCTTCAAAGATCCATATAATCAATTCATTACCAAAAGACCAGGACGTTCAAGAATTTTTATCCTCAAATAATATCATAGGGACTCTTTCCTATTGTACTTATTCTAAATATAGTTTCGCATTTTTCTACTAAACATCCACTAATACCAACTATAACACCCCGACCCCTCTAGACTGGAGCTGGTACATTACTAAGTACATTGGCATGATTAGATGGAATGAAATCGTGAAGGTACGATCACTTTAGTGGTCTTGAAAAAACAAGATACATATATATAACTAAAATTATGATTGAAAGGTACAAAATATACCGCATAAAAAACTAAAAATGATTCCATTGAAACTCAATAACTAATCTTCTATTCATAACTTATTAGAGGTAAACAATGAAAGGGGTGAGATCAAACATTCAGTAATGTTTAAAAAATAGAAAAATCATGAATCCATAATAACTAAATCATAAACAACTTGGCATAGTCCCTAGGGAATTTTTAGTAGATGAAATACCAACGCCATTAATAACCTGAAAATGGAACTGAAACCATAGATTTTGTCACCGTGAAACCTCATGGATAGTAATAAATGATAATGAATAAAAAGATTGTGTACTAATTGGACGTCATGTATCTGCGACATGATACCATAATACCGTTAAAATAGTTCAGTTCTACGGGTTGAAACCTGTTGGATTTTTGGAAACAAACTCGAATGGTTTCTCTCCAAACTGATTGTATCATTATAAATGTCGATGCATCCAAGGTTTCCTGGTATAAAACGTCATATATCTTCTCTATTTGTATCGTTGACCTCTCTACCTCTGCCTACCGATTCACCATCTTCCTCCACGACTCCCCTTTTTGCCTCGTCCACCAGACTTTCTTATGAGATTCCTCCTAGCCTCCACCTCCCTAATGAATGCATGGGTCCCTTCACCACTTCCATATAATCCTCTGACTATTCTGCCTCCCCTTATTCCTCTCTCGACTACTCTACCTCTAGTTGGGATAATCCATTAGCTTCACCTGTTCTTCATTACCATTCACCCTTCACCATATTAACCCTAACTGTTGGTCTTGAGTTTATTCCTAAAATCAGATTATAGAAAACTCATGACTGTTTCATGGTTCATTAGATTTGGAAGGGAATCAGGATTTCATAAATGACTTGCCATTTTAAAGGCTTCCGAAATCAATAACTCCAGAGAACTGCCAATGGTCGCATGAACCCAGTAAAACCAAATTGTCACTCTATTTTTATGATACTAATGGGTTTGACTCAGAATCCTTCATCAATTTCCTTCCCAGGGATCAGATGTGGTCGACTCTCATCATGTTTTTGACATGTACCTCATAAGGTGTTTATTGGTTCATATCTAATTTGTGACATTTTTCTCTATTTTTTATTTTTTTTATTTCACTCCATTCATATGAAACAACCATATTATAATACAATAAATCTTCTTTCTGGTGGATTAATTCTAAGTATCCTTGTTATTTTACTTTTCAATATAATACAAATCAAAATTCCAAAACTATAATGAAGGAAATATAATGTATTCATGTTCACGTTTCTTTATATTTTATCATAACATTGAGGTATATGTCACATTGGTAAGCTATGATAATTCCCTTGAATCATGTTTCTATCATGTTTTTATATGAATAATGCCTTTTATAAAAGGAAATGAAGTGTAATAAGAAGTATAGTAATGTCATTATTATACCTCTTTCTAGAAATCATGTCTCAAAAATGAAAATTAAGGATCAGTAGTTCATAATTTCAATTGAAAATATTTATCATATTCATTAAAACAATTTGTGATGTTTACTGACATTTGGACATTTTGGCACTGTTCTAATTTCACTGCAAATATTTAATGGGGTGCTAGAATATTTGTATGTGTTTTAGAATATTTTCACTATTTTTCCCATGTTTGAATAACTGATTTTTTTAAATTATTGAAACTACAGGTAGTTGAATTGTTTCATATGATGGATGGGGAATTTCCTATGGCCCATTATATTTGGATTGTGAAGATTCATGACATAGAAAAATCTCAAACCCATAATGAAGGTAATATAATGTATTAATGCACATATTTCTTCGTATGTCCTCATTAAATTGAGATATATGTCCCTTTTGTAAGATATGAATAATAACTTTATCAATTTTTTGGTAGATTTTTATATTTTGCTGCATATATGAATTATGCCTTTCATCAAGGGAGACAAAGTGGAATAAGAAGAAGTAGAAGGTCATTATTGTACCTCTTCCTGGAAAGATTTTCTCACAAATGAAATTCATTGGTTAGTGCTACTTGATTTCATTTGAAAATATTTACAGTATTCATTTACACATTTTAGTGATTTTGATTGACCTCATGCCTCATTATCATTTTACTAGTTTCCCTGAAAAAATTTAACAGGGTGCTATAATATTGGTTTGTATTCTATAACACTTTAACCACTTGTCTTTTTATTAATAAATGATTTCGTTAATTCATTAAACTTCTGAGTGATGGATAGTTTCAAACACAGGATGGGGATGTGACCATGGAAGATTTAATTTTGGTTGTGAAGATGTAGGTTACGGCTGAATCACAATTCAATAATGATGGTAATATAATGTATTTATGTTCATTTTGTTTTGTATGTCCTCATAAAATTTATGTATATGTCCCTATAGAATGATACTTTTAATTCCTTGATCCATGTTTTTGTAATATTTTGATGTTTTTCTTTCAATATAAATTATAATTTTTATAATGGGAGACAACGTGGAATATGAAATAGTGGAAGGTAATTCTTGTACCTATTTCTCGAAAGCATGTCTCACAAATGAAATTCAATTTTCAGTGATTCTATATTTCAATTAAAAAAATTATATAATTCATTAAAATAATATATTATTGTTGATTAGCATAAATACTATGTCTAATTATTCTAATTTCAACACAAGTATTTAATAGTGTTCTATTATATGGGTCATTGTTATAGAATGTCTTCATTGTTTGTTGTCTATTTCATTAATTAATGTTTTATATTAAATTGATGACTCTGTATGAATTTGGATAGTTTCATATATAAATTGTAGTGGTTCCCACGGAATTTTTAATTTGAGTGAATAATTTATATGTTGTGGAGGATTTAATTCAAATTATTGTTTTATTTAATTCGTACTATGGAGATGTAGGTCATGGAGGTGAACATAGATGGATTTTGGCGAATTAGGGTGATTTATCGAATTGAGATCCACTAAAATGTATTTGGGGAGAGGTTTGGCTCAATCATAATGAGATCAATGAGATCTCCATGGACAATTATAATATTTTATTCTTTACTCTTTATCAGAATTTATCTTCATCAATATATTTATTTTATTTTAAATTAAATTCTGGTCATTTATTTTAATTTCATTAAACAAAGACCCTTTAAACTTTAATAAGACTAGATGTTTAAATTGTAACATCTAGTTATTTCTCTTTTAAACGAAGTTCATGCTAGTATTTCTACAAGGAGAAATAATCGTTTTTATCAGTAATTTTTCCCATGATGCTCCTTGGATTCTTTTAGATCAATTTTTTGGCAATATTACACAAATTTATCAATTCACTATTTTTTCCCATAATTTTTCTTGGATAATCAAATCATACCTTCCCAATTATTCTTATATAACCATATTTTCATGAAACCATCCAAAGGAATTGTTTACGAGTATCATGGAATGACCTTATGTTTGTGTACTATGTACTCAAGTATACTCCCTTGATGTACATAGCTCCACACATTTCCACTTGAATTGCATTTGTTTTCATATTGAGATTATGATAATGAAACAATCACTAAATATGATCTTGATGGGTGATGAGAAACATTAATTCACATCTATTGGTACTACATTTATTTATAGGGGTTTTTAGATCATGAAAATTTATTAATATTATGGTATACCTTATTTGTGGCTTAATTCAAGTGGAAATGTGTGGATTGAATCCTATTCATTATATCCATTATTGATTATATATAGTAATTTCTGTCAATATTATTTATTCTTATATTGAACGTGTCATGAAAAAATGAGGTATTTCAATTTATAGTAGAATATAATTTCCTTTAAAAAAGGAACAGTAATACTTTATAGAGAATAAGTAGGAAAAAAATATCTATATAAAGGTACAGAAAGAAAATGTCTATATACGATCGTATCAAAACATTAATATATAGATAAAAATTACAACAAGTACAATAAGACAACCATAGATAGACTAAAACAGTACATTATATACTAACATTAATATATAGACAAAAATCAACATATTTTGAATATAGTAGAATGTTACCACATGTTCCATATAGTAATTGTTATGTTACATGAGAAAACATTACCGAAAGTTCTCATTGACAATAATTACTGCAAGTTTCACATAGAAAAACATAACTACAAGTTGTATACATCATAAGGCCTATTACATTTTAAATTATTTCTGTAATGGTTTATTACTTTAATAGTTTTTAAATTTCTATAGTGTTTCCCTTGCAATTAATGTCAATGTTTTGTAAACCCAATCAACATGTTCTAGTCATGATTTTAAATAATTTATGCATAAGGATCCATGAAATTATATTATGAAACATCCATGTGTTTTAATATTCATTAGTTTACATATTATGAAATCAAATATCACATTCCAATACTATGAG
The DNA here is from genome assembly GCA_963277665.1 of Viscum album. Lineage (NCBI taxonomy): Eukaryota > Viridiplantae > Streptophyta > Magnoliopsida > Santalales > Viscaceae > Viscum > Viscum album. The sequence goes on from OY728129.1 coordinate 1,117,221,758, forward strand.
GTTTGTATCTTACAGAACATACAACAACTCTTTAATAAATATTAAACTATGATCACCAATTATTATAAGTGCATGAAATAATTTTTTGGTTATCAAATAAGTATATTTAATTATTCCATTATACCAATTAAATTTTAAATTTTCATCTTTATTATTTTATTTGAATATAATTAAATGTTCATGTTTTATGGTTTACAACAGCTTTAGTTTATAATTTCCCAAGTGCTCCTCAAACCCTAGATAATATAAATATATTTTTCAATACACTAATGGAGAAGAACATCACCCACGAATGGAGGTGTGGTGGAACTATAAATAGTTTCATGGCTTTGATTAAGATGTTAGTGTTGTGAATTCCTCATCTATATATGAAAAATTAAAAATGATAGAAGAATCCATGGATATAGTGGACATGGAAAACAATTTTTTGAATAAGAAAATCATTTATTGTTCGATCATGATTAGAAAGAAATTATTCTAGACCAATAATGGCTGATTTTTAATGGAATGAAATTAGAAGATGGTCGAAAACTTTCAGATTACATCAGTTTGAAAGAGTAAAAACTCCAACTGGTTTTGAGAAAGATGTGTGTTAATATTAGTAGGATGAAAAATATTACTTGAAAATAAATTGAAATTGATAAAGATCCAATTGGAATAATTTATTTCATTAAGGGTAGAATAAAAATAAAGCATTCCTCTTCTGCAACAAAGGATTAAATATATGTGAAATAAGCTGACTGATTATTTTTTTGCGGGACATTTCATCCAACATTAGGTGATTACCTTATGCGGTGGCCACTTTTAGGCAGCAAGGGCTTCCATATTCTCATAGGCTTTCACACTCACTATAAAGGGATTCTAATTTTTTTTATATTTATAATTGTTGTTTTATGGTGTGTTTCTTGTGGGTTTGTATCCATTATGGATTTGAATATATGGTTATGTACCCTTTGAATATTTTTTGGAATTTTGTGGCATGTTATGTATGATATGAAATGAAATTGTTTTACCTTTTTCATAGTTTTTGTTTCTACACTCATTATCCCTCATTTTCTTCTCATGTTGATGATTTCAAATTTTTCAACCTCACATTAATTCATTGATTTAATATAATATATAGTTTTTATCGTGCAAAAAGACCACTTCCTTAAATTTGGTATTCCATGATGTCTAGGATTCAATTAATTCAAATCAATCTTATTCTATTAGAGTTTATTGGAATACATTTGTGATTTATTTCTGGATCTTAATTCTCAATTCCATTGCAATATTAACTATATTTTTCATGTCCTATTTGTTCCTTACAATGTAAAAAAATGAATGATATGCCAAGAAATTTCCCATGATTCTTCCTCCATCAATCATTACTATGGTTCTCCAAGTTAGTCACTGTAAATGTCTCACATTCTCATCCTTCTTGAAATATTAAATTTTTCAATCACAAGTAACCATAGTAGTTTACACTGAAAAAATTATTTATTACTCAGTTTAATGATTTTTTCTAGGTTCTATTAGAAATATTTTTTTTGGAAAATAATTTATTTTATCGATATTGTATTACATAGTAAGAAAATTTAAACTTCATTTATATTAATAATTTTTCTATCATTGAGATGAATGGCTTGAAAACATTGGTTAATTTTCACCCAAACATGTGTAGAAGTTCTTTCAAACATATATTTCATTGGAAAAAAGAAAAATATTTGAAGGCATTCTGGTAGGATTTTGAATTTTCAAACTCACTTTAGGTAAACCCAAAGACTTTGGGGCCATTAGAAGATATATTCCTATAGGATGCCCTCCAATAAGTATAAATGTTCTTATATTATATGAGTTCTCCTCATTCTCTCTCATTCAAGGATATGTGAATTCAATACACTTATTAAATACTCATATAAATTGTCTATAAAAATTGAATTAATTCAATGGTATTACTTATAAATATTTTTTTTATGATTCGTTAATAATAATAATAAAATATCTCAAAAAGCAATACATATTTCCAGTTTATCAATATTTTTATTTTAATATTACATTACATTTATATCATTTCAATCCTACATTCTCTAATTTTTCAATAATATATTCATTCATTATATGCTACAAACAGTTTTAGTATGCATTCCTTCTACTTGAAGTTTAGTATTTCACCCACTTATTATATACATTAACATACTCTATAAAGTATTATGCATATAGTATAGATACATTACATGAAACCAGATAGAGTTGTATTCATACTTTAGGAATACAACGATTTAATTTATATACACTTATTCACATAAATGGACATCTATAGTTCAATAGTATGATTCCATCTACACAGATCACCAAAATCCTACTCTCTATTTCAATGGGTCACAAACAACCCACTCACTTCATTTCTTCTTCCAATTACCTTCCACTCTACCAATAGGTGACATGGATTCCATAAATCGTCACCAATTGTTTTTACCATGTGAATTAAAAACTGTATTTAAATGATCATGTCATCTAAATGCATGAGTTGGGTACTAGTTAGGAATAATTGTGTATAATTGATAATAACTTGTAAAAGTGTGTAAAAATAAGTAAAAATTACTAATTTTTTTATTAATTAGTATTAATTTGTTGGAACTAGTTAAAATTACTACAAAACATAAAAAATTGTGGAAATTAGTAAAAAAATTATAAAAGTTAATGAAAAATGTAATAATTAATAAAAAATTGTATTAATTAATTAAAATTTGTATTTAGTACTAATAATTAGAAATAATAAGTAAAAATCAGTAAAAAATACGAAAACTTCTTAAAAATTACAAATAATTTGTCAGAATTAGTAATAATTAGTTATAATTATTAATAATTAGATATAATTAGATCTAATTTGTAATAATGGGCTATAATGGGTAATTATAGGTTGTAATTAGTAATAAATAGAAAACATTAGTAAAAATTTGTAAAAATTAGTAAAAATTGGAAAACAAATTTAATATTTTTTTTTAAATTAGTTAAAATTATTTTAAAAAATTATATATATTATTAATAATTAGTAAATATTAGTAAAAAATATTAAAAATTAGTAAAAAAATATAATAATTAGTAACAATTAGTAATAATTTATTTATTTTACGCATTTTATTGGATCCTCTTATTCTTATATAAAATTATTACTAAAAAATGTATTAAATTTCTATTTTTATAGTAATATTGAAAAATGTAATTTAAAACTGTCATTATTACATGATGACGATTGGATAAATCATCACAGGAATCCAAAAAGTTATTTTATAAATCCTGTTAATATTCAAGGTGTTGAAACATTTTTATAATTTGCGTCATCAAAACAGGAATTTTTTTACAGGGAAAATTATCTCTCCATGTATGTAATGTGATCTAAGGAGGTTTGACATGGTTGAAAACAATGGGAGTCACACTTTTCATTTTGGTTTTTGAATATAATATTTTTTTTGTGTGTCAATATAGTGAACACAGTTCCATATAAGTTACTAATAATTTGGTTCTAGGTAAAAAATTGTTTAAAAATTTTGTACATATTGTGGCCTATCCAAATTTTCATGAAACTCAAAAAACAAAATGTTATTGAATTAACTTCTGAGTTGGAACCATCTAAATTTTATGAGATGATGATTTTTGTTGAAGATGAATTATATATTGGATGAATGATTAGAAATGTTTAATATAATGAAAAAGTTATGGCTATTAAATCCAATAATATAATGTCAAAAGGCAGTTTTGATATGATATTATCCTTGCTAAAAGAACTGTTACTAGAAAGAAATATGTTGCCTACAATTTTCCATGAGGGAAACAAGCTAGTTCATAATTTGGTTCTTATTTATCATAAAATTCATGCATGGTAAAATTATTGAATCTTATTTTATGTTGTATCAGATTCATTAGATAGTTGTCCTACATGAGGAAAAGCGAGGTACAAAGAGGCACAACTAGGGATGTTTGGATTTATTCCTTTAATATAGTTGAGTTATTTCTTTCGTACCCCCAGATTGTAGTTTTTATTAATGTCTCAGAACACATCGTTATTGATGTCATGATACAAAATAAATATTTTAACTTGTAAAAGCTTAGACCATACCTCTAATGGTGATTCATGGAAATATTTCAACCAATTATATCTGTCTTTTCCATCAGAATATCAAAAAGTGAAACTTGTTCTATCTACTGATGGTTTCTATCCATTTGGTTCTAAGAGTAGTCAATATTATTGTTTGCCCATATTTATAACTATGTACAATTTACTTCCTTGTATATTGATGAGTGATCCAAATATACTTTTTAAATTAACAATTAGAGGACATCTAAAAATGAATATTGATGTTAATTTGAAGCCTTTAATTGATGAGTAATATTTATTTTCTAATAATGGTGTCAGTACATATGATGTTGTCATGAAATAAAATTTCATAATGAAAGCTGTATAGATGTGGAAAATTAGCGACTTCCCAGCATATTGAATGTTATTTTGTTGGAGTACACATGGTCCAAAATCACTTTTATACTGTACGATAAAGATCAATGCATTTATGCTCATCAATGAAATAAATCCTTGTTTCTTTGACTATCACTGTATATTTATTCATACCAATCATCCTTTTCATAGGAAAAAATATCTTTTCAGAAAATGTAATATTGAAAGTTATGAACATCAAAAAAAATTCAAAGGTATTGAGTTCAAATCCATTTTACCTTCATTACCTCTTATTACCGTTAGACTGATAGTAAACGAACAATAAATATAGGGCTTTAGGAAATAATACAATTTGATAAAATGGAGTAACTTTTAGGATATGCCATAATTTTCTAATTTTTAATGACCCGTCCTTGGGGCCTGTGATGTGACTACCCCAAGCCCACCTCCCATAAGCTAGGGGATGGCGACTAGCACCAAAGGCGTAAATCCTGATAAAAAACGGGGAAGGAATTGCCTTTTATAAAGTAAACAAAAACACAACAGAGTACGCACGTGAAGTAAGCACTAATTAAAACTAGGTACAAGGTAAGTTCTGAAAAGTTAATGGGACAGATTACAAACCCAACTGAAAGTAAAGTACAACTGAAAAGAAAGTAAAATAACAGTAAAGTAAAACATCAGCACAGAGTTGTCCTCCAAAACTGCAACATGAAGGGTGGGTACAGATAGTCTCCACAGCTCCTCGGTCCGGTCGTCCGCTCTGTGTACGTCCCACCAAGTGGTCCACCTCCGGGTACCATCCAGTTCCACAATATTCCACCTCGATCAGTGTTGTCTGTTGTCTGCATCCAACACATCGTAGTGCGGGCATAGCCCGTGCAGTGGTTAGTATACGATACTCAGTAGGGACCCCGAGACCCCCGAAGGTCTCTCGGAATCCACGAAAGATAAACCACAAAGGAAAGATACAATCACGAAGTATCAACAACACTACTTAGGCATATTCCCATACATATACCTAAGTCATCTGTTGCAGTTCGGCTCAAGCTCCCAAGCCCAAGCACAACCCAGTCCAGAAAGGATAACACAACCCAGTCCACACAGGAAAACACAACCCAATCCAGAAAGGAAAGAAAGTCAACCACACCGATGATAATGATTGAGAATCAAGACTCAAATCACATAGGTATACATATTTCATATAGTGATAGAGATGATCAGATGTAGCCACTGATTCATCTAAGCTGTCGGACCCACATAGGATAGAAGACCAGCTAAGTTGTCGGACCCACACAGGATACAAGACCAGCTACTCTGCCAGACCCACACAGGATACAAGTACAAAGGTCAATACTTCCGGACCCACATAGGATACAAGAACAGTAGTCATCGCCGTCAAAACCATGGAGGATTCCAGTACGGTCGTCGTCACTGTCGAACCCATGGAGGATTCCAGTATAGAAGGCAATAGAGTCGTAACCAGCTCTAGGGTTCCCGAACACAGCACACTCGATTTTGGGAGGGTCCACTCCACGAGCCAAGGGGGTCAATACATCAATTTTCACAAAGTCTAGAGTTGATGTATCAAAACGTTCCATCTCATCAAAAGAAACCCAACGCAACAGACATTGCGTCAATTGGACGCCCGGTCTGAGAGTTATTGGCTTTTCCGTCCCAGGGTCCCGGTTGGTTTTTAAGCTAAAACCAACCCGACCGTACTCTAGCTGCATCCAAACCTCAAGCGGAGTAAGCCAAAAGAACCGCATGACTAAGTGGAATTCATCAAAGTTGATTGCACGTCAATCGGACGTCTGGAGCTCATCTTATAAGTGTTTCCGCTATGAGGGCCCAGTTGGTTTCGTGTTCGAACCAACTCGGCTTTACCCAAAGTTCTCCGAGAGTAATATAATGAAACGACCGTATCAATCCAAGGATCTAATCGCAACTGGCGGTGTGTCAAGCGGATTTATGTAGCCCTTGATGTCGGAGAAAGACCGAAAGCGATATCAAATGGGGGGTCTGGGCCCAGCCCGACCTGGCCCAACCCCCCTGGGTCAACCCAAAGCGGGTCAAAGTCCAGTCCGATAGGGCGCGACCTGCCCCGGTCCTGCCGGGGGGGGGGGGGGGTGCGCTGGCTCGGCCAGCGGGCCGAGCAGGGGGGGCACGTGGTCCCCCCTCCCTCTGCGCTCCGCGGACGTGGCGGGCGCCGCATCCTCCTCTAGATCCTGCGTGTCTGCGGGATCCGGCCGCCTGTCATCGCGGCTTCAGCCGCGACGGTTTGTTTCAGAGGCGCACCAGGGCGCCGCCGCCTCCAGCCGCCGGAGACGTCTGCGGGCCACCGAAACCACTCCAGTGGTCCGTTCTTGCTCCCGTCTGCGCCTGCAGTCATCCTGGGACCCGTACTTTACTGTGAAGGCCTCCAATCACCATTCTGGTCCCGTTTCATCATCACCAATGCTCTTCGCAACAATAAAAGAAAAATTGTGGGTACAGACTTGTTCTTTGATCTACACCCACCATGTTAGTGGTTTGAAACAACTCCCAACAATTATTTGACATGTCGGGGGTAAAATTCACATAAAGTAAAATAAACCAAAACCCCTACCTCGACAAAAAAGATGATCTCTGGTGTTGCGGTACATGGCGTCATGGATAAGAGGATCATAGGCGTCGCGGTAAATGGCATCGCGGAGAAAAGGATCGTAGGCACCGCGTTATACGGCGTTGTAGAGAAGGGGGTTTTGCGTCACGTTGTCGATCTTTGAGGAACCGGCGTTCTTCATCATCCTTCGTTGGAGGCCAGCATTCTTCGTCGTTCTTTGTCGGAGGCCAGTGTTCTTCGTCACACAATGAAGCTCTCCCTCTTAATCACCAAAATTATAGGCTCCCCTATTATTTTATAATCCATTCAAAGAAACTCTCTCGGAATTAAATCACCACCTTAATTAAAAAGTGTTGATATTTAATTAAGGATCAGATAAAGAAGGTTCCCCATAATTAAACGTGTTGGAATTTTAAATTAAAAAGGGGAAAAGGAAGGTTTCTCATTAATCAAAATGAGGAGTTACCCAATAATTAATCAAGGGATATTAATTGAGGAAACGTCAAGGACATAGTTGGGGAACAAAAGAGGTGAGAGGAAATTAAATGTTGGGGATTGTGTGGGACCCACGTATCTAACCTCCTCACATGGGTAATAAAGTGGATGCAGGACCCACCCTTAACTACCCATAGAAGTGAGTACCCTCTTTTAGTAATAAAAATTGTTCCGAAATTTTTTATTTATTTCCTAAACAAACCCCCAAAAATTAACTTCTCCTCTTTTACGAACGCAACTATGGTATGTGTCCTCTTAAGCAATTATTGGTGATGCGAGTTTATCAGAGCCCTCAGATTTTAATTCCGAGCACCGATTCAAAAGTTAGAAAAACCTGCTCATTCGTTCACTAAACATACCGGAGCTAAACATCAAAAACTGATTCCAGGCACACCAGGCCTCGAAATCAAGCGCAGTTAGAAACTCCGTACTCGTAAAATTCCAAAGTATTTAAAAACTTTCTTTGAAATTTCAAGGTCTTTACATTAGTCCCATCTCAGGGTTTTACGTCCCCATAATGCTACAACATAAACTAGGGAACAAATGAGGGTACTGAGCACGCATCTGAGCCTCTCGCTACCATGTGCTCTCTTGGAGGTTCTCGTGATGCCAACGTTTGTGCACCAGAGGAATCGACCATCCACATATGACCTACTCCTTTCGATCCTCGATCTCCACCGGGACCTCACCAAAAGTCTCCCTATAATCAATGTCCAGCTCCTTGTGGTCGATGATATGTATCGAGTCGTGCACGTATCTCCTCAGCTGTGATATGTGGAAGACGTCATTCACCAGATGCAACTGAGGTGGAAGGGCCATGCGGTAAGCCACCTCACCTACCCTGCCGAGGACTTGAAAAGTTCTGATGAAGCACAAAGATAACTTACCGCCCTCTCCAAATCTCCATAATACACATCGAGGTGAGACCCATAAGAACACGTGGTCGCCATACTTGAACTCCAGTGGTCTCCGCCTCCTATCAGCATAGGACTTCTGTCTGCTCTGTGCAGTCCTCATTCGCTCCTGGATGACCTGAACCATCTCCGTCGTAGCTCGAACCATCTCTAGTCCTACGAGTGCTGACTCCCCTGCGTCAGTACAGCATAGAGGTGATCTGCAAGGTCGTTCGTACAGTTCCTCATAAGGTTCCATCCCGATGGTGGAGTAGTACCTTTTGTTGTATGCAAAATCCACCATGGGTAGGTGATCTTCCCAGATACGACCAAAGTCAAGGACACATGAAAGGAGCATTTCCTCGAGTGTATGAATGGTACTTTCCATGTGGTCATCCATCTCTGGGTGAAAGGTAGTGCTCAGGCATTGCTGCATCCCAATGGCCTCCTGCAACCCCTTCCAAAGACGAGATGTAAAGCGAGCGTCTCAACCAGAGATGATAGATGATGACACCCCATGAAGTCATACAATCTATTGAGACCTTCTCTTTGATCAGTAGGAAGTTGGCCAACTTGGTGAGCCGGTCTACGATCACCCAGATGGTGTCATGTCCTCTGGAAGTACATGGAAGACCAGTCACGAAATCCATGGATATCCCGTCCCACTTCCAGTCTGGGACCTCTGAGGGCTATACCAAGCATGTAGGTACCTGGTGCTCTGCCTCCACTTGCTGACAAGTGAGGCATTGAGAAATGAACTCTTCCACAACCATCTTCATACCTGGCCACCAGTATTGTCGTCTGAGATCCCGGTACATCTTCGCCACTCCAGGATGTACCGCTTGAGGGGAAGTGTGAAACTCCCTCAGCACCTCCTCCCGTAATGCAGCTTGTAACATTGTACGTCCTCTGAAAAGGATGACGTTCCCTCTACCTATAGAAAATCCATCAGGTGCTAGCCCTAAGGATATCAGAGCATAAAATGCCTCACAGTCAACGTCTCCACACTGCGCCTCTTTGACCCACAGAATTAGTGGCGGAGTGACTGTGAGGGACTGAAAATAGGATGTCCCCTCACTATCCACAAAGGATATCTTCAAAGCGACTAACTCCTCCACCGCCTCTTCAAGTAGCTGATTAACTGATCTCCAGCTACGAGCATCAGACACAATGTTTCCCTTCCCAGGAGTATAGAAAATCTCAAAGTCATAGTACTGGAGGAACTCGAGCCATTGCCACTGTCTCAGGTTCAGGTCATTCTGTGAGAAAATTTACCTGAGACTCGGGTGGTCAGAGTATACTGTAAAGCTCTCACCCATCAGATAGTCTCTCCACATCTTTAAGGAGAATACCACTACTGCTAACTCTAGGTCATGGGTAGCATAGTTCTTCTCATGTTGTCTCAACTGTCGAGAACCATAAGCGATCATTGCTCGCTTCTGCATCAGGACACATCCGAGTCATGTCCCCGATGCGTCGCAGTAAACTATGTACCCTACGCCCTCCTCTGGTAGCTTCATGATGGGCACACTGGTCAATCTCCGCCTCAGCTCCTAGGAGCTCTCCTTACAACTGTCTGACCACACAAAAGGTTTCACCTTCTTCGTCAATGCTGAAATCGGTGTTGCAACTCTAGAGAAGTCTGGAACAAATCTCTGATAGTACCCAGCCAGACCTTGGAAACTCCGCACCTCTATCACGCTCTTGGGTGAGTCCCAATCAAGTATCGCCTCAACCTTCATGGGATCCACTGCAATTCCCAACTCTACGATGATGTGCCCCAATAAGTGGACCTCTCGAAAATATAACTAGAACTTCGAGAGCTTACCATAAAGCTGGTTCTCTCGGAGTGTATCCAATACAACCCGTAAGTGGTAGGCGTACTCCTCCTCAGTAGTCGAGTAAATCAGTATGTCATCAATGAAGACTAGGACAAGCCGATCGAGGTAGGGCTGAATGATCCTGTTCATGAAACTCATGAACCCTGCTGGAGCATTGGACACACCGATGGGCAAGACCAAGAAATCTTAGTGTCCATACCGACACCTGAAGGCCGTCTTTTGCACATCCTCGTCCCGAACTCGGAGCTGATGATAGCATGACCTAAAGTCTATTTTCGAGAACCAATGTGATCTCTTGAGCTGATCAAAGAAGTCTCCAATCCTCGAAAGAGGATACTTGTTCCTCACATTCACCTAGTTCAGGCGACTATAGTCAACACATAGTCTCAAGCTCCCATCCACCTTTTTCGTGAATAGTATCAGGGAAGCCCAGGGTGAAACACTGGGTCGGATGAATCCCTTGTCATGCAAGTCCTCCAACTGTACCCGTAGCTCTTGAAGATCAGTGGGAGACATATGATATGCTGGAGAGGATATCGGGCCTGTCTCGGGGTACATGTCAATATAGAATTCTACCTCACTGCGAGGAGGTAGTCCTGGAACGTCGTCAGGAAAAACTTCTGCATACTGATCCACCACACCAGGAAAACTCAGACTCTACACGTCAACTGCTCCTATGATGAGACTAGCCAACTGATGAGTGATCAGCTGTCCTCCCCTCTGTGTGAGTCCATCCTGCATTACAAAGGCTCAGTTCTCGCTAGTGAAGATGAACATGCTCCTGTCGGTGCGGACACACTGCACCTTGCAACTAATACAGTCAATCTGAGCATGGACTGTAGATAACCAGTCCATACCCAAGATGATATCGTAAGGCCTCGATGACTCTACCAGAATATCATATTCGAAGCTCTCACCTAATAGAGTAAGCTCACACTACCGGCACCACTGCGTAATCGTCGAGTCTACTCCCGTGGGAGTCTCTAGCCACAAGGATCGAGCCAACGACTCTATCGGAATCTCTGAGCTCTGAAAAAGGGATACAGCCAAAAATAATGACTCACTCATGTGTCTATAAGAACTGCATCAAGGGTGGAGTAGACATAGATAGTACCTCGAATCATCTCAGGTGCACCGTGGTCATAAGCCTCTAATTCCTAGAGCTGAGCTTCCTTTGTCCACCGACTCCCTGTGGTCGGGGTGGACCTCATGGGGGTGGTGGTCGTAGAGCCTTGATGTGTCATCCACCACCCACCGCCCGACCATCTCCTCTGCCTCGTCCGCCTGCTCCCTACGGACCACCACGGTCGAACCTCTACCACTGCCTCGGAGGTCCCTCCACTGTCTGATGCTCGTCTGCATGGTGGGTTGGGCAGTAACGAGCCATGTGGCCCTGACCACCACATGTGTAACACTGTCTTCTCCTTAGAAGGCGGGCTCTACGCCGTGTGCGACACACCTCCGAACCAGTTTCCAAAGGTCGCTCACCAGACGGCTTGGTCTGCTTGGACCCCTCTGTCATCTGTCGACTGCCAGCTGTAGAAGACTCTACTTTGTGTCGTCCTGCGGTGGGTCTCCTTGCTAATGGCTGCTCGGCGAGAAAGCTCTCCACTAGCAGGGCTTGTTCGAGCATCCCCACCTGAGTCGGGATGCTGAGTGGAATTTTCGAAGCTCTAATCTCATGCTACAACCCCTGCTCAAAGGTCCGGGCCTAGAAGAATGGGTCTCGTACCATGTCCGTGGAGTAGCGCGAGAGGTCGTTAAACCTCTCCGAGTACTGGGATAATAACATGATGCCCTGCCGCACCTGTAGTAACTCCTGGATGCGCACTGCACGGAGGGTGGCTAGAATGAACTCCGAGCGAAAGAGGCTCTTGATGTCCATCTAAATAAGAGATGCCTCATCCTGCACCTGAAGCATCAGGCTCCACCATCTACCTGTTTCTGCATGCAGGAGACTCGCGAAGAGGATCACCATGAGGTCTGCTAGTGTCCCTACCAACCTGAAGACTCTGACGATAGCCTCCAGCCAATCCTCGGCAGCCTGAGGATCCGTCTCTCTGTAGAACCTGGGTGGCCTCTACCTCGTAAACTCATGAAACACGCTGAGGCGGAGTGCACTCTCAGTCGCTGGGGCTGGTATCATCGTTGGCTTGGAGGGTAGAGGTACTGTCAGTGCCTTCGCGGTAATGTGGCCATATACCGAGGCCTCATCTCTCGAGGGGCTTCTGTCTCGCACAATGCTCGGAACCCTAGATGGCTGTCGTCGTGGGGCCATCCTGAAAGAAACAAGTGCTCCATGGTTAATACAGTATACCTGGTGAGCTAACATAAAGTCTTCACAAAGAAACTATTGAAATACACATACAATCAATGTTTTCATGAACTGAGTTGGAAATCAGAAGTCAGGGTCCTGGTGTATGGATACATCAGCTGCCACACCAAAAATGGACTCTCTGGACTGATAACCACACTAATTATTCTAAACATTATTGCATCACAGAGAAGAAATTATCAGATTCCTGAGTTCTGTAGTAGAACCGACTCCTTTGATACCTATTTTTCTCGACCCGTCCTTGGGGCCCGTGTCGTGACTACGCCAAGACCACCTCCCATAGGCCAGGGGACGGCGACTACTACCAATGGCGTAAATCCTGATAAAACAGGGGGGGCATTTCCTTTTATAATGTAAACAAAAACACAACCGAGTATGCAAGTAATGTAAGAACTAAGTAAAACTGGGTACAAGGTAAGTGCTGAAAAGTAAATAGGGCAGAATAAAAACCCAACTGAAAGTAAAGTATAAATGAAAACAAAGTTCAACAATAGTAAAGTAAAACTGTAGCACTAATTCATCCTCCGAAACTCCCACATGAAGGGTGGGTACAAATAGTCTCCAGAGCTCCTCGGTCTGGCCGTCCACTCCATGTACGTCCTGCCAAGTGGTCCACCTCTGGGTACCATCTAGCTCCACAGGCTTCCACCTCGATCAGTGATGTCCGTCGTCTGCATCCAACACATCGTAGTATGGGAATTTCTCGATCAGGGGTGAGTATATGAAACACAGTAGGGACCCCAAGACCACTGATGGTCTCTCAGAATCCACGAAAGATAAACCAAAAAGGAAAGATACAATCATGAAGAATCAAAAACACTACTTAGGTATATGCCCATACATATACCTAAGTCATCTATTACAGTTCGACTCAATCTCCCGACCCCAAGAACAACCCAGTCCCCAAAGGAAAGCACAACCCGGTCCACACAGTGAAACACAACCTAATCCACAAAGGAATTCAAGTCAACCACATCAATGATAATGATTGATAATCAAGACTCGGCTCACATAGGTATACATATTTCATATAGTGATAGAGATGATCAGATGTAGCCACTGATTCATCTAAGCTGTCAGACCCACATAGGATACAAGACCAGCTAAGATGTCGGACGCACACAGGATACATGACCAGCTAATCTGTCGGACCCACACAGGATACAAGTACATAGGTCAATAGTGATTGACCCACATAGGATACAAGAATAGTAGTCATCACAGTCAAACCCACGGAGGATTCCAGTACGATCATCGTCACTGTCGAACCCACAGAGGATTCCAGTACAGAAGACGATGCAGTCGCAACCAGCTCTAGGGTTCCTGCACACAGCACGCTCGATTTCGGGAGGGTCTGCTCCACAATCCAAGGGGGTCGATACATCAACTGTCACGAAGTCCAGATTTGATGTATCACAAAGTTCTGTCTCGTCAAAATAAACCCAACACGACAGACGGTGCGTCAATCAGATGCACGGTCTGAGAGTTATTGGTTTTTCCGTCCTAGGGGCCCGGTTGGTTTTTAATCTAAAACCAACCCAACCATACTCCAGCTGTGTCCAAACCTCAAGGGGAGTAAGCCAAAAGAATATTCTCACTAAGAGAAATTCAACAATGTCTACGGCATGTCAATCAGACATTCAGAGCTCAAGTTATAAGTGTTTCCACTCCGAGGGCCCGGTTGGTTTCGTGTTCGAACCAACCCGTTCATACCCAATGTTCTCCAAAAAATTTAGTGTAATATACCAAAAATACCGTCTCGATCCAAGGATCTCATCGCAACTAACGGTGTGTCAATCAGAGGTCCGTAGCCCATGATGTGGGTGAATGACCGAAAGTGGTCTAAAATGGGGGGTCTGGGCCCGGCCCGACCAGGCCCAACCCCCCATAGGTCCACCCAAACCGGGTGGACCCGACCCAGGTCAAGGTTCGAATCGGAAGGGAATGTCCTGGCCCAGCTGGCCGCGGCCCGAGCCGGTCCGCGCGACCCGCCCCGTTCCGGCCTGGGGGGTGCACTGGCTCGGCCAGCAGGCCGAGCAGAGGGGGACGCGGTCCCTCCTGCCTTTGCACTCTGCAGACGTAGCGGGCACTGCGTCCTCCTCTGGATCCCAAGAAGCTGCGGGATCCGGCCACCTGCCGCTGTGCCAGCGACCCTCACCGCCAGAGCCGCCGGCGGGCCACCGGAGCCGCTCCGGTGGTCCGTTCTTTCTCCCGTCTGTGCCTGCGGTCGTCTTGGGACCCATACTTTACTTTGAAGGACTCCAATCACCATTTCGGTCTCGTTTTGTCATCACCAATGCTCCGCGCATCAAGAATAGAAAAACGATGGGTTCAGACTTGTTCGTTGGTCCGCACCCACCACGTTAGTGGTTTGAAACAACACCCAACAATTATTTGACATGTCGAGGGTATAATTCACATAAAGTAAAATAAACCAAAATCCCTACCTCGACAAGGAAGATGATCTTTGGAGTCGTGGTACACGGTGTCTGGGAGAATAGAATCATAGGCATTTCGGTACACGGTGATGCGGAGAAGAGGATCGTAAGAGTCGCGATATACGGCATCACAAGGAAAGGGACTTGGCGTCGCATTGTCGATCTCCGAGGAACCGGCGTTCTTCATCGTCCTTCGTCGGAGTCCGGCGTTCTTCGTCGTTCTTCTTCGAAGGCCGGAGTTCTTCATCACACAATTAATCTCTCTCTCCTAATCACCAAAATTATAGGGTCTCCTATTATTATATTATGCAAGAAAAGTAACTCTCTCAGAATTAAATCACCACCTTAATTAAAAAGAGTGGATATTTAATAATTGATGGGATAAAGAAGGTTCCACATAATTAAACGTTTTGGAAGTTTAAATTAAAAATGGGAAAAGGAAGGTTCTTCATTAATCAAAATGAGGAGTCACCCAATAATTAATCAAGGGATATTAATTCAGGAAACGCCAAGGAAACAGTAGGGGAATAAAATAGGTGAGAGGAAATTAAATGGTGGGGCTAGTGTGGGCCCCACGTCTCTAACCTCCTCACTTGAGTAATTAAGTGGCTGCAGGCCCCACCCTTAACTACCCATGGAAGGGCGTAACCTCCTTTAGTAATAAAAGTTGTTCCGAAAATTTTTATTTATGTCCTAAACAATCCCCCTAAAATTAACTTCTCCTATTTTATAAACGAAGCTACGATAAGTGTCCTCTTAATGAATTACTGACGCTACGAGTTCATCAATACCCTCAGATTTTAATTCTGAGCACCGGTTCAAATGTTAGAAAAACCCGCTCATTTGTTCATTGAACGCACATGATCTAAAATTCAAAAATTGATTCCGGGCACACCGGGCCTCGGAATCAAGCGCCGTCAAAAACTACATACTCATAAAATGCCAAAGTATTTAAAAAATATTTCATGAAATTTCTTGGTCTTTACATAATTTTTCTTCTCGCTCATATTTTGGATGTCCATAATATTTAGAATAAAAATTTTGATAATATATTTAATACATTTTTTGACAGATTGAGCAAGACTAAAAAAAATTTATAGGTATGATTATTTCATTCCAAAATTTTCAGGCGACTAGAAGATGAATTGTTTAAAAATGACAGATCATGTATATTAATGAAGACAACGTGGATATTATAGTTTCAAAATAAAATCATTTATTATTTTGTCAATGGATTTCATATTTAAGTCTCATAGATGGTTATGATTCAAATTTGTCTGGACATATCCGAAATAGTTGTACTACGAGATTAAAAAGTCACGAATGTCATGTTCTAATTGAAATATTTCTACCAATTGTATTTAGATGTTAGTTGAATTATATGATTTGGGATTCAAAAATAGATATATTATATGGATTCAAAAATAGATATATTATATTTTTTCTAAGACATTGGTGTGGTGACTATAGTCTATGATGAAATATATATACTTTAATAATATGTTGTTTTAATTTTTCATACAGTAGAAAAAATATTCCCACCAAATTAAACTGATTAAATTGAACATTTAATATTACATTTTATATTTGAAAAAATATGGATGTTGGGTATAGTTCATATAGATTTACCCATTTGAGAGATTCCTTATGAATTTGATGAAAAATTAATGCAATAAAGCATCGGTTGAAGGATCAACTGTAGAATCTTATTTTAATGAGGAAGTTCATTCATTCCTCACTCATTATTTTCAATATTAATATGCATAATAACATAACCACATGGTCTGTAATGAGGGAGATATTTATGATGAAATTAATAATAAATTATAAGTTTTTATTCATCCTGAACATGGCTTTGGTGGGGTTCTTGTATGATGGATTTCAGATAATGAAAATTATAGGGCTCATACCTATATTCACATCAACTTTGAAGAAATGAAACCATTTGTACTATGATTTCCCTTATCAACTATTTATATATATATATATATATTTATGTTTATTAGTACAATTTTATTTATATATTATACAATAATCATATCAAGAAATATTTTTCTCAAATTACAGTAGCTTCTCTTAAAGAATGTTAGAAAATTAATTTATCCTAATGGTTTCAAAAATTGGTAAAGTAAATTGTTTATAGATTAAAATATAAATTAAATTGATTACTTTTTACAATGATAATTATTTTTTTTATATTTATGTTGAACATGATGATAAAATTTAAAATCAATTGTGTATATTGGGTAACCGACCATCTTAAATGGTTAAATTTTATAATCAATATGTAGTGAATAGTTTTCTGTATCATATACACACATATAAAGAATAAAAAAATATGAATAGTGGTTCTTTTTGGAGAGGATATCATCATAATGAACGGGAATTTGAAATTTACCACATGCTGTATGAAATAATTAAATATGTTATTTGGGATATAATTATATAATGATGCTTAAATGTAAACAGTTGGATACTGATAGAGGCTTGTGTGTTAATCCAAGAAATGGAATCATTTATATTAAATATAACGTACTTAGTGAGGTAAATGAACCATTTTAATTCTCTCATCTGGAACATCAAAATATTATACTAATAATTGTGCTTCTTCAAGAGATAAATGTGGCTGTTGGTGCATATTAATAATGAAATCCCATAGAAATCAGCTTATCCAATGTGAATGTGGTTGTTCGAATGTGTAAGGAATGGTAATTTTTAAACAGACTAATAAAAATCAAAATTTTCTATGAAGAGACATGAACATCTATGATGACACCCCTATAGTTATGGGTTAATGCTGATGATGATTCTATTAATGTAACAATACAATTTGGAATAGAAAGAGTTGTTGACTTTGAAACACTTATAAAAATTGATAATACTAAGGAGGAATATATAGATATTGACATCTTCATATACCAAGAATAGGATGGTGATTAATGTTGACATCGGTAAATAAATTTTATAATCATATATATTTTATATCTATATGTAAATAATGTTTTTTATTATTTACTAAAAATCATAGTTTCATTTTTCAGATGGATGATGACCATTTTTCTGATATATTTGATGAATTGGACATGGCTTCACAACATAGTCATCAGGCACATGCTACATCATCTGGCCCTAAACTCTTGAGGGAACAACGATGACTCGAAGGGGTTGTGGGCTTGCGAGATTGATGATTCATGACCCAATAACCATGTGATGCCCACTTCTTGATTTATATCCACACATTAAGAGGCATGTTCAATTGTTGATTTATTTAGTTTTAATTAATTTTAATTAATTTATTTATATACTTATTATTTTATTATTTTTTATATTTTCGAGATGATTTTTACCTATTTCTATTAGCCATTGGAGTTATATATTGTGGAATTATTTTTCAAGAGCATGGGTGACATGAGATCATATTACTATTGATTTTTGAAACTACATGTTTGATCATTGGATGGTATATAAATAAATTATAGTCATTTTGAAATTTATTTAATTAGTGTCATGATATTATAAATTATTTTTAAGGTTTATGGTATTTCGTTGATGATTGCACACATACCTCCACCTGGGAGGCATGAAATTCCTATATGAATGATACTTGCCTCTAGATGCTTCACAATCTATGGAGGATGTCCATGCCAAAAGTAGGAGTCACAGATTTTGATCAGTGTTTTCATGCCCACCGACCAGAGTAAATATTTACTCAGGTTTTGGATGGATTATGTTCATACTATATGGGAGTTATTTATTAGATGAGAGAATCATTTGGTTGATTGAATTCGGGGAGGCAATAGGCGACTCATTGATATGGTACTCAAATATTCAGTATGCATTGACAACATATGGTAAATACTTTTATAAAAATTTATATGGCATTAAAAGTGAACTATTTATTTTTTACTCATATATGTGGTCGAACATCCCCATATTATAGAGTTTGTTGTTAATATGATTATGTACAATGATCCTTTCACTAGAGATATTATAGTTAGTCTCCAGCGGTATATTGTTATAAGTATAATTTTTATGAGTTTTAAAATTAGTAGAAATTAAATTTTTTAACGATTATAATTTTAAATTGAAATTAATGGAGTCATATGTGACCATGACTTCTCAGAAACATGATGCTATTTCATCTGAGACTGAGTATTAGACCATTAGTACAACATCATTGGATGAAAAATCATGGATGCAGGTGACATTGTATGCTTTAGAGAATGGTCTAGTTGTTGGTATCATCTCTCTTTTGATGCCCCAAGAGTTATTATGGTATTGCTATGACATTCGCATCCAGCTCGATGGTATCTGTTGAGAGTCATCATCATTTTCTACATAGTATGAGGAGAAGCTTTGAGCTTATTGTGAGATTATAGAGACCATGAGTAGAGAGAAAGATGAGCTATGTCGATGGCAGTAATAATAGGAGAATGAGATGCATCGATGGAAATAGAAGTAGCATTAAATGGTGATGGAATAAATGTGATGTTTGACTCAGGGATTAGGGATGATGTTCCATCCACCACATCCTCCAAAAGACCCCTTCCCCCTCTACCTTAAGGATTTTTGATTTTTTTATGTACATTTTAATGTATATATGTTTTGTAATTTTTTTACTATTTAATACATTTCATGTTTATATAGTGTGTATTTTATATTGTTTTAAATTTTTTTGTTTATATATTTTTTATATGGTTTTTTATTTTTTTAATTATTTATAATTTTATTGATTTTTTAATTTTTAATTTTAATTTTTTTATTTTTTATTTTTTTATTTTCTATGTTATTTGTGACGGGTAGAACCTCCCCACAAAAATAACCTTTTAAAAATATGGTTCTAATTAATGATGAAAGGATAAAATCCCATTGAAAATATCTCTTTGCGACGACCCATCACAAAAAATATTAATTACCATGGTGTTTTTTAAGATGGGATATTTGTGATGAGACCTCATTGAAAATGAAAATTTACGGAGTCTTCCAATCGAAAATAGTTAAATGTTTTGTAGCCATTATAGTCACACCATTTATTAGATTGAGGTTCAGATGATTCTTACCTGTCACAAATGACACATTAGTCATTTTTATAAAATAAAAAAATAATTTGAATGTGTTTTATTGGTTTTGAGAATTTCATTTGTGTTTTTATTACTAAAATGGAAATTTTAAATAAAAAGATGCATAAAGATATGTACCAGTCACACCAAACCTAAGATTGAGGAGTCAGTGATTCCTACTCATCATAAAAGAATTATGAATCATTATATTAATGTATCAAAACAATCTAAATATATTTACACTATTTGTGTATGTCACATGTTCTTTATTATAATATATCATTTCAAATTGAAATTATTCACATTGGTTTATAATAGTCCCATCGTGTATTAGATTGACATGAGACAAGTTTTTTACAGCATAAAAATGACTTGTAATCATTTTCCTAAATTATCAAGACTATCAGATCACATTTTATTGGTTTTTATTGAGTGTCACACATTTGGAACTATGATTTTAATTTTAGACTGATAACAGACACTTTGATTCACACCCAACACATGATGTATCATATTTAGTAGAAAAGGAATTCTACACATCATAAATTACTTATAGATCATTTTTTTAAAGTATCAAAACACTCAGAAATCATTTTATTGTTCATGAGGATGTCACTTTATCTTTTTACAAAAAATATTGTCATTTATTAAAAAATAAAGACACACTTTGAATCTAAGAGGACGCACTATGTGTTTAATTGAGCTGCGGTTGATTCCCATATTTTAAAAATGACTTAAGGAACATTTTAAAAAAATAAAATAATATCCCGAATTCACATCATTGATTTTCAGTTTGTCACTTATTCTTTTAACTAAAATTAATGTCAATATTAAATAAAACGGTACACTTTGTGTTATATTGGTCACACCGTAAATTATACTAAGGTTCAATATATTCATTCACATAAAAAATGACTTATGGACTGTTTTCTAATATTATCATAACAATCCAAAAGAATTTGATTAGTTTTTAGTATTTCAATTGTTCTTTTTACTAAAATAAATGTAAATTATAAATAAAAATACAAACATTGATTTATACTGGTGACACCATTTATCTGATTAATGATTGGTTGATTCCTCCACATTAAAAATGATATATGGATCATTTTCCTAAAGTATCAAAAGAATATTAATCTGGTTTCTTAATGTGGAGTTTTTCACTTGTACTTTTTACAAAAAATAATATCATTTTTAAATAAAAAGGTTCACTTTCAGTCGTATCGGTCACACTGAGCATTAGATTGAGGTGATACTGATTATTAAAAAAAGACTAATGAATCATTTTACTATTATATCTAAACAATCCAATTGAGTTTTCCCATTTTTGAGTATTTTACTTATGTTTTTTACTAAAATGTAATTTTAAATTAGAAACATACACTTTGAGTCATACAAGTCTTATATTTTGTCGGTTTTATGTGAGAATACGTACTAGAAGTCAAAAATAACTTATAAATTATTTTAAAAAATTATAATGACAATCAGATTGTACATGATTATTTTTCAGTGAGTGGCTATTTTTTTAACTAAAATGTAAATTTTAAACTCATAATGGACACTTTTAGTCATACTATTAAGAGGGTTTATCAATTTATGTTGTGGCCAAATTTTTCATGTCACAGATGACCAGTAAATAATTTTAATAAAGTATAAAAACAAAAAGCATGATTTTTCTTGGTCTTGAGTATGAAAAGTGTCCATTTAGTAAAATTAATTTCAATTTTAAATTAAATATCACACTTAGAGTCATACCAATTTCATTATGTGTCTGGGTAACATGTGGTTTGTTCCTAAATTTAAAGAATTAATTATGTATCCTTTTTCTAGTGTATCAAAACAATGAAAATTAATTTATTTAGTTTTCAGTATTTCAGATTTTATTTTTAGTATATTTAATGTCAATTTTTAATAAAAAGAGATGCTTTGAGTCATAATGACCACACCGTGTGTCAGATTGAGGTGTGGTTAATTCCTACATGTCACAAATGACTTATATGTAATTTTCTTAATGTATCAAAAAAATATTAATGATTTTTCTCAGTTTTCAGTATGTCACTTGTTGTTTTTAATAAAATTAATTCCTATTTTAAATAAAAAGACATAGTAGATATCATATCATCCACACTGTGCCTCAGATTGAGCTACGACTAAATCTTACACATCAAAAATAATTTATGGATTTTTTCCAAATGTATCTAAAAAATCATAATGTTTGTTCTTAGTTTTGAGTATGTGATGTGTGTTTTGAACTGAAATTTAAATTATAAACTAAAAAACTACAGTTAGATTCATACTCTTTAGACTGTGTATTAGATTGCGGTACAGATGATTGAGCATATGATATGGGTTTTTCTTTCAAATATCTTAAAAATCAAAAAGAAAGATAAAATTTACCATTCTAATGGAAGTGGAAACCCCTTGAAATATAAATCATTTCGAATATCATGAATCATGGGGTTTCCTCTTACATAAGAAAGGAACATGTTAATTATTTTATATCTTATTTTATATATTTGAATGAAAAATATAACTTCCCAAAAGATATGTGAATAAAAACTAAATATGTATTAGATAAATATGATAAAGAAATTAACTTAAAATATTATATAAAATAAGGGAAAATTTTATTAAATAAGTATTATGAGTTCGTATTTTCACGATGGTTGCATACATTAGGGACCCATTTCCTTGTTTTCATTATCTCAGTTGCATCCTCGAAGTCCAATGTTTCATAAGGAGGAGCATCTTCGAACAATGAACCCCAACCTGAGAAGAATAATTCACCTCTATAAGAAAATAATTCGTATGCAAGGATTAATATAAATAAATTTATTTAAAGTAAATATGAAACAATAAATTAATAAAAATGTCAATTTTAATATGAAACCATGCAATTTGAGTCATATCAGGTACACTGTTTATTAGATTGATTGCATGATTATAGTTTATGACTTAATAATCCTTATTGATGAAGTTATATCATTAATATCTCATTGAAAATTATCTTAACAATTATTAGATAGAATTAATGTGTAAATTAACTAAAAAAATTAGATAAAATCATGACAAAACAAATTAAATAAGAAATGTGAAGTCATATATTCATTATATACTATACATTATAAAACTAGATTTATTTCCTATCAATTTCTATAAAAATAGATTTCAACATGTAAATATGAGTAATTTCAATATTCATGGTAGTACTATAAGAATATATATACACAATGTATTAAAAAAATTTAAATGTAATTGTAAATATCTTGGAAAATAACTTTTTAGGGATGACAGTATGTTGATGGTATGTGATATCTCTCAATAAATTGACAATATTATAACCACATATATTTCAATTTTTTTGTTTAAGTAACTGAATAGAATTGAGAAAAATTAGTAATTTATTTTGATATTTTTTCTGATAAATATTTTTATATATACCCTCATACATATCAACTTATATAATTTGATAGTCTCTTACTGTGTAAGGAATGTTTTCATGCTATGATTTCGATGAAATTTAAACAACATCCTATCATGGAAAGATTATCATTAAAATATAATATAAAAAATATAACTTTATGTTTAGTTCTAAAATGTGGTTTTTAGTGTATTAGAAATTAAAAAACAACATCATGTGTGGTCATTTTGTTGTATATCTATGTAGTGAATCGGGAAAATTAATCTTTGGTGTATATAATTTTACTGCAATTATTACTAAATGATTCCTACAAAAGGAATAAGTTACCATTGAAATGAAAATATATTTGATATGAGTAAATTGTATTGTTTTACCCTTGCATAATTTGTATTGAGAAGGTATTTCTATCCATAATTGTACATCAAAATGTTACAGCCATGTTTTCCACTACTTCATCAATTATTTTTTTTCTATTTTGGTTTGTTCTCTAAAAGTTATTTGAGAACTAATGATTCCATATTAATGTTTTTGGGATAATCCATTCAATTGGTATTCATATATATGTATTAAAAAAATATGAATTGAATTTATTCATAAATAAAATTTTAGGTCTGCTATTGGAAGAACATCCTAAAAATACATCTCATGTGTATATATAGATATTATACTCTTAGGATTTGATTTACATTCTAATGGGTAATAATTACTATAATGGCCTCTCCTTAAATTTTTTCTTCAAAATAAATTTTTTTATTACTACCACATTGTAACCTTATATCCGCATAAACCTTCAAAGTTAGTAAATGAAGATATTGAATGAGAGGGATAATGGTGATTTTTAAATATATTTTCTATTGGTTGAGTGATCCATAATATCTTTTGTATTTGACCAATAATTTGAGAATCTTCTCATTTCCCTTCAATAAAAACATTTATTAGTTAAGACGTTCTATAACTAATTATTAATGTTTTAGCATGAAAAATAAATTGGAAATCCATAATTCTTTGTTGAAATGTTTTTTTAAATATGTAACATACAATAATTTAATTTTCCAATAGTTTGTTCGATCATTTGAATATTTGTGTCATCAAGTGGAATACGTAGCTCAACACTCGGCTCATGAGTTACGATAATCCTCAATTTCACAAGAAATGTAGAATGTTTTCTATTTTATATAGTTTATTATTGAATATGAAACATGGTATCACTCACATAAAGTTGATGGGTGAGTGTTTACAGATATAAATCACATTCATTTTCACTATTCGTACAAAATACCTCATGGTATCATTATGGTGTTCTTGTGTTGATTATGTTTGTTTAAAAAGTTTCTTTCAATGATTATTCAGGGAGATCTAGAGAGACTGTGGATAATATATTTTGAAAACGATCCAATACAATGTAATTCATGCTTTATTGGTGGTATAAAAATATTGTATATAAGGTGGAACTGTTTCCCAGTGTTTGCATAATTTATGGGTACAAAATATATAGAATATATAAGGATGTTTTTTGAAACGTTAGTTAGATAGAATATTGAAGGTGAATCTAAATTTTTCACACGTGTGGAGTTCTAATATCATCACATCCAAAAATGTAAAAGGAAAAAATCATGTGAAATATTGGTTTTTGCACAATGTTGGTTTTTGTAGGCCTGTGAAATAATGATGAATTGATGAGTACAAAAGAGGACTATGTTCCCAATGGGATTTCAATTGTGGTTTTACACACTTGAAGTGGATCATGCACACACTAAAGAAGAAACATAATGATATTATGTGTAAAGATATAAATACCTATAAATAGGTGGCTTCCCCCCCCTCTATTCAGTATCTCATCTCTTAGAGAAATATGAGGCTATGAATCATGAATATTTTTTATGAAAAGCAATTTGTATATAAAAAAGGTGTTTCACATAAAAAAGAACTTGTGTGTAACTCAGTAGTTGTGCATAAGAGGTTTTTTGTGAAAAAGCATATATTTTGTGTGCACTGAATTAAGCTACCATGCATGACACTCAAAATTTGTTTAAAAGACAATTGTTTCCCGGAAATACCATGGAAAATATGTATTCATAAGTGGTCGAATGTGGCACATCCAAAATGCATGTACATATATTAGAGGATTCATTTGTTATAGATAGTTAAGGGACCTATAATTCTATAAACTGTGACTGGATCCCTTACTATATTTTTGTTAAAAGGATTATTGAGAATTTGATCCCTTCACTCAGTAGTGTGCTAGAAAAAGAGACATAGGATGTTTCCCATGGGAAAGAAATGACCCGACCCTAATCCTTGTAAAGGCGGTGAACCTAGGGAAAATAATTAATCTATACATATCCTCGTACTTTATTAGTGATATTTACTGAATTATTTACATCGGTACATCGTCGTTGTGTACTCCTTGGATGTAGCCTAATGATGGTGTATGAAGTAGACTTGTTGTGTCTCTTGTCAGATTTTAATTCTGTTCATACATTACTATGTGAAACAAATAGATGTGTGTTTTTTAACAACGAAAAAATATCTTAAGGTGATATAGTCTTAATCTATCATTCCATGATTCTCCCCCACCTCCTAGGTTATTTAACTAAATTGGGATAACAATTGGTATTAGTGGGAATGCTTGAATGTTAGTGGGTTTTTCTAAGTAGATGAAATGTAGGATGTCAATCACAAATGGATTTCGATCATTTATGGAAACAATTTTCAACTTTATAAGAATCAAATGAATAAATACGTATGATAATTAGGAATGGATGTATTTACAACATACATGCATGGAATATCAACTAATACAGATTTTGGTGCTTTATTAGAATCTAACCAAAGAGAATTGGATTCTGATACTAATGGAATCAAGGGTTTAGGGAGGATCCCTATAAAATGAAATATATAATAATTTTATGTCATGTATGTTATCACATTATATGTGGGAATTGTTTTGAATATTTTCTAAGGATTCTCCAAAGTAAAATAAGAAAAGTTGTAGGTTCTGTGGAATAAATATGATGTTATCTGAATACACCATAATGAGTCTCTTGATAAATTTTTTGATCAAGTAAATTTTTTCCTGGATGACATGTGTGGTCTTGGATAAATAATTGAAGATATAGATAGTGTCATGTGTATCCTATGAAAATTATCTCCTCGGTTTAATATAAAGGTTTCTATATTGGAATACAAAGATCAAAAATCACTCACGCTAGATATATTACAAAATACTCATGTTTCATATGAGATATGAAATAATGATAATGAGTCAATTGAAAAATTTTAAGTCTAAAATGTACCGTTCAAGGAAATATAAAATATTACCATTGAATATGGACAAGAATATGAAGATATGGATGAGGTAATGTCATTTCTTTACTCAAAATTCTAAAGAGGAAAAAGAATTTTCATTGTGAAACTACATCTTGCATAATTTTTATAAGGAAAGGATTGAAATATTTTAGAAATTTTAAAAATGAAATTTCATGAAGAATAAGAGGATGAAGTTTAAATTCCCATAAAAAGTCTTTATCCAACATGAAGGGAAAGACAAATGTTATGAAAATTTATCTACAATGAGAAGTATTCTTTCAAAACTAGTATAAAGTTTAGATGAATTTTAAGTAGAAGAGTTAAATGATTACATGGATCATATTGATGATTCTATGGTAGAAGTGGTAGGAAATTACCAAAAATGGAAGATTCTGAAAATGTGGAATAATACGTTGAAGTATGAGTTGGCCAACAAGTGTAATTAGAAGCTGCTCTTGAGGAAATAGATGATTAGAGAGACAAAACTAAGAAAGTTAACAATGTTGTTTGTGATGCGAAATTTTATATGCAGTAATAGGAAGAAGTGAATTATAGGATAAATGAAGATATTGAAAACTGATATCATCATTGCTAGAAATAAAAGAATATATTATTTATTATAAACTCAAAATTGATGAAAACAAAAGAGATATTGACAGTTTGATGAATACTATAAAAGATCAAATCAGACATATCAATGATATTGATGAAAAAGTTTCCAACAAGAGAAAAAAATTGAAATATTTATAGAAACTCATGATTTCATCAAATCCTGAAACAAAGGTGAAAAAAAGTAGAATTAGAATTTAGAGTTATAGTCAGTAGAAAATGGAGTGTTAGGAATGGAAAATAATTGATTAATACAATACTTCATATCTGTGTAATTGATAAAAAAAATGTGTGATGATTAATGTCCGACCAAAATAATGTTCTCCAAAACTAATGATTGATTTGGATATGAAGTAGATACATAATATTTTGAGAACTAATGTGATAATTAGTGGTTGAAAAGTGACATAGAAAAAGACGCATCACATCAGGTGTTATTACAATGGAATGATGGGACACTCACAGTTTTTTTTTCAAAGACAAGAGGTAATGAATTTCAAAAGAACAACAATGGATGAAAAACATGGGGTAATAATATTGAAAATATTTCTAGAGTCATTTTTTTTGGGGTGGAGGAAATATACACATGGATAGATATTGTACAACCCCTATACAATGGAATGTGTTGAACTACACGCAAATTGGTCACAAGAAGAAATTAAATGAACCATTTATTAAACAAAAAATGAAATATAATTTTTCATTTTTTTATGATGAAGCCAGTCGATCATACAATGAGGAATATAAAGATTTTCAATCCATACAAGGTATGAAGTAAAAACCACGGATCAAGAAGAAAATATATGAGTTGATTGTGGTTACAGATATTACTTTTAAATCTTCTTATCACACTGGAATAAGACTTTTTGATAGTGGATGCACTTCTCATATAACGAAAATTAATGATTTTGTGACTAAAAGTAGTTATGATAAGGAATGTATTATTAGATTTGGTAATGATTATGGCCTAAATATTTTTGGCATAGAAAAATCCATGTTTGGGGGAAAAGACATGAGATGCGAAGATATCCTGGATGTTTAAGGATATAGTCCCAACTTACTAAGTGTAAGGTAATTATGTGATTCAGGATGTTCTATAATATTTTCTAGGAAATTATATGTCATCAACCAAAATGACAGTGCAGTTATTTTGCAGTGAATTTATACAAAATGGAATCTCTACCTTGTGAGTGGAGAAGTATATATGTGGTTTCTATCCAAGGAAGAGGAAAACATGTTATGGTATAAATGTCATAGTGACATAATCCAAACATCTTTGGATGATCTGGTGAAATGTGATGCTATTTGTGACCTCCCTAGATTCATACATGATCGTACTCATAGGTATGATGCTTTCAAATAAGGGAGGATCATTTGATATAACTATACGGAAAAGAGGAATGGTCAACAATATGTATTGAGTTGGTTAATATTTATGTGTGAAGTAAAATTTCTCCAACGTATATTGATGTGAGGAGATATTATGTTCTATTAATTGATGATTTCATCAGAATGCAATGGGTTTCAATCATCACCCACAAATCAGAGGTGTTCAATTGCATAAAATTTATAAAATGGATGTTAGGAAAATGTAGAGTTAAAAAATCTGGACAATATGAAAATATAATAAAAAAAGATCACAAATTTCCTATTTAAGGAATATATTGAGAAACATGGGATAATGAACAGTGGATTATAAGTAATAACTATGCATCATAATGGGGTAGTTGGGAGATGAAATCGAATTATCAATAACATGGATAGAACAATTCTCATTGAGAATGTCCTTCCATAGATGATTTGCAAAGAAGAATTGATGAAACAAGTCTACACATCAAATATAGCTTTATTGTGTCCAAAAGAGAAAAGACTACATATGTGCTCTAGTATGGAACTAATCTATAATTAATTTAAATTTTAATCTTCATAAGTAAGTTTTTCATACTCAATAAGAAGAAGCACAATAAGTTTAAATACCATATAGATGGTGGGATATTTCATGTTAACTCAAAGAAAATAAAAGACTATATATGCGTTAATAAGTATTTATAATGGAGGTTGAATAGAATGATTTAACTATATTACATAATGAGAAGAATATTTTGAAAGTACATGATTAAACTAAGGAGGATGGTGATGAATAGTTAAAAAGGTCATGGGATGTTCTAGTTCCAGAGGCTAATTTAGAACAAGACTTGGATAATGAGAAGGATGGAAATAAATCATAATTTACACAGTGATCTACAAGAAGATCTAAAAATGGTAGACAAAAAAAATTGGTGCTTAGACTACGATAGTGTAGAAAAAGAGGATGAATAATCTATAGAAATCATCATACATATAGTAGGTATAGCCCAAATATTTTGATGATGAATCCGGAGATCAGAATTGGGTTCAGGATATGAATGAAGTGCTTGACCAAATTGAGAGGAATCAAAAATGGGAGGGCATTTCATGGACAATAAAAAGAATTTCATCAGGAAAAAATGGGACTCTATCATCAAGATGAATGAATATTCAACAATCATTCAAAATAAATAATGACTGTTATAAAATGGTTACTCCCATATAGAGGGTATTGATGTTCATGAAACATTTTCACATATTTCAAGGATAGAGATAATAAAATTTTTCATTGGCATTACTGTGAAAATAATTTTTATTGTTTTCTAAATGGATGTTAAATTTGAATTTCATAATGGAGTTATAAGAGGAGAATTTTAAATTTAACATCCATATAGTTTGGTAATTCAATGCGATTTGAATAGAGTTTGGAGGATGAAGAAGGTGTTATATGGGATTAAATAACCACCATGATCATGGTACTCAATGATAGATCATTTTTGAAAGATGATCAGTTTCCAGTGTGTTGGAGTTGAATAAAATATCAATATCGAAAATGAATGTGATAAATGAATTATTGTTCTAGTATATGTCTATAGCATAATATTTGGGGGATTGGATGACGTGTAGTGAACTCATTTCCTAGAATTCATGAAAAGTGAATCTGAAATATAAATTACTGGTGAACAAATGGTTTTCCTTTGTTTATAGGTGACACATTGATTGAATGGAACATTCATTTCTCAATATAAATATGCTAGGGAAGTTTTGAGATGATTTGTAATGAATAATTTCAATGAAATTAAGATGGTGGAGGCTAACAAACTAAAATGGTCTCACCATGATGAAGGAAAAGAGGTTAATGTCACAAAATACATGAAGATCTTTGGATTCCTTTTATTCTTAATAGTAACAACATTGGATATTGTTTTTCCCCATTTCAAGCATCACAGTATCAAATCAATCCCAAGGAAATTTAATTTATTTCAGTTAAAATAATACTTTAGTATATCAATGACATAATACATTTCGGTTTTTTGTACAATGAAAAATATAATAAAGAGTTATTTGGGTATACTGATGCAGATTGGTCTGTATTAGAATATGATAGAAAATCAATGTCTGGTAGTGCATTTTACCTTGGTGGATTCTGTATTTTTGGGATATTTTGATTGGGCACTATAGAGATGAATATATTGCTGATACTCAAGCATGGAAAAAAATATTGTAAATGAATTAGAATCTTGATGAAACAAGAGTTGAAGAGAAGACTATGATTAAAATCCATTTCGATAATTAGTATTCTATAAATCTTAGAAAAAAATAATTCCATAAATCAAAAAAATGAACATTGAAATAATGTTTCATTTTTTTAGGGATATGGCTATGTAACAGCTTGTGACATTGGAGAATGTATGTACATGAGTACACCTCACATACATTATGAAAAAGGCCTTTCCCAATTAAAAATTTGACCGGTATTGACTAGATGTGGGAGTTAAGTAAACTCACCACACTTGAAAATTTGTACATCTTGGACCCCATCTCCATGAGGTATGGTGTGTTTTTCTTTAATGTGCTGATTAGTGTTATTTACCCTATTTCATTCCACTATGAAGTAAACCTTCACGTTCATTGAAAAAGGGAGATAAATGTGGCTATTTAAGAGGAGATAATGTATTAATCAAGAATAGGTGAAGAATATGATAGGGATGTAGTTAAATATGTGGAGTTATTTTATGACACTATGATAATTCGGTTCTAGGAGGAAATAGTTCATGGTTGTATCTATCATAGCTTTCATTGGACATATTTAAGCGTTCCTAGACACCAAAACCCAAGAAGTGAAGTAGGTATATTATTAAATATGAAGTTGCTAAAAATGGTCAATCAAAAGTTATATATCACAACAGATGTATTTTTTTTAAAATATGTTTAGTGATTTTCCAATGAAAGTGTTTCATTAATGAGCTTTCCACACCACACTTGTTTCTCATGATGAGTGTGGATCATGTGGGCCTAGATTGTTTGTTGAGTAACTCATTGATCAATATCTAAATTCAGTTATGTGAGTGGTGGTAGAATATGGAAGAGTATTTAATGATATATCACATGAAGAAGAGTTTTCAACAAACCCAAAGGAGGATATTTTTGTGAAAAAAATCAATAAAGGTAACCTTTTGGTGTTTTGGGTAGATTGTGTTTATTGATAATGAATCATTCCATGATAATTTGAGGATATCCAAAGAGAATTTAGATACTATTTCTTGAAAAATATCTAAGATAAAGGATTGATGATCTTGAGGTAGTATAAAAAGATCATATATAAGGTTGTATTGTTTCCCAGTGTTTTCCAGATTTTTGTGTCCAAAATATGGAGAATGGAGAAACGTGTTTTTTGGAAAAGGATGTTGCATGAATGATTGAAGGTGAATCTAAATTTTATGTGAATATGGATTTCCAGTATGTTCACATCGGAATATAGAGATAGAAAGAATCAATTGATATTTTGTTTTTCCACAAAATTTGGTTAGCACGCGCTTGCAAAATAAATATGAAGTGATAGGTGCGAAAGAAGCCAACATGCCCAATGTGATGTAAAATTTTGTTTTATGATCTTGAAGACGATATTATATGTGAAATGGAATACATGTTATGAACATACATGTACAGATAGAAATTCGTATATATAGGCGGCTACCTCCTCATTTCAATAGTTCAACCCTTACAGAAATCTGAGGTTTTGAATCACATAAGAATTGCATGAAAATGGAATTTCACATAAAAAGGATGTTTTACGTAAAAATGGAGTTACAAATAATTAAGAAGTTTTCAGTAATTTGGATTTAATGAAAAAGAATAGATGTTGTGTATAAGGCATTGAAGCTGTGTACATGACACCAAAAAGTTTTGTGAAAGACTGATGATTCCCAGTAATACTTTGGTAAAGAGGTATTCATCATTGGATGAATGTGGGTCTTCATTAGAGCATATGTATAAATTGTAGTATTCATTAATTATAGATAATGTAGGGACATAAAATTCAATAAAATATGAGTGGAACCCATCCATGATAGGTGAGAAAAGGAAGTGGAAGACGGTAATCCTTTCCACCGGTTATAATCTAGAGAAAGAGACATTGGGAGTGAACCTTGGGAAAGTAGTGAGATGACATTGAAACTTGTAAATAATTTTATCATAGGCATAGAAGTGATATAGAACAAACCTTGTACATTATCATTGAGCTATAGTGTATTTTGGACATCAAAACATCATCATTGTATACTCCTTGGACGTAGGCCAGAAAGGAAAAAAAGTAAGATTGATGTGTCTCGTCCATGAATCTAATTTTGTTCACACATTTATAAAAGAATTAGAGATAAGATTGTTTTTTAACAATGAAACATGTTCCAAATGGGTAGTTGTTTTAATTTTTCATACCCAAATTCACCCATCATCACAGTGGTTGATCTTGGGATTTTTCTTCTAGTTACACCCCCATAACATATTCTAACAACTCAGACTACCGATGATTTTTTTCATTATGGTAATCTAATCATCCTTGAATCCCTTATATATTTTTTAAATTTATCCCAGTTTTTATTTTCATTTCTCAAAATATGTTTAGTTTTTCACCCCTAAACCCACATCTCTGACACGACCATACATTTCTAGATTCTTCATGGGCACTGATAGTGGGTGTTCATCTAGTATCGCTATTGATGGTTCTTATGTCTAATTTAGATAAAAATATAGTAAAATATGTAATAATTGTTATGTAATATAAATTTGATGATATTTTTTTTTATTTTTTGATACTTAAACATGATTCCAACCATTTTTTTGTATTTTCCTATATTAGTATCCCATATTTATTTATAGATGCCTCATTCCATATCACATGATGTGGGATGGATGTGGATTTGGATTTGTATTAATCAATATGAATATAAGAAATGGAACATGATTATGTTTTTTCTTTATGTCACATAATAGTATTATGCTAGATTTAAAATAGGTACCATTGTTTTCTTGTGAAATGTACCCCGTCCTTTATTTATAGTAAGGGAAAGTTAGTTTTACTGCATTTTTATTATTTTCATCACTATGTTTCTATTTAATATATTTGAAATTATTTTTTAATGTGATTAATACACATATTATCAATTAATTTATTACCTACACCTATGTACATAAAAATATATCTCCTCATAATGGACAGTAAATCCATCCCATGCATATGGTCTTATCAGGTGTACATATATATGTGGTTGGTGTAGGTTTATTATCAATTAAATATATTTGAGATGAAATTTAATTAAAATTATGTGAAAGCCTATATGTTCCTTTCAAGAAAGTATTAATTTAAATCTCATGTGGGATTATTCTATTATCAATGAAATATTCATTGGATAATTAATATTAAGACAATGTTTCATTATTTTATTTTTTTTAGTGAAATAATGAAATGATTTCATAATTATACCATGACCTATTCCTAAATTTTTTACATAATCAAGGGAAAAACATTGCACCCTAAATCAATATTAATCGGTATACAGTACCATTTGATGAGCCCATGGAAACTTGTTAACATGACCTTGTTGGGGTTAACAAGCTAGCTGCATGAATTTCATCCGACCATGAACATACTACCATTACATTTCACATTAATAATTTTTTCTAACACCATAAATCTATTGAAATCCTATTTTTAGGTGATATCAGTTCTTATTCATCCAATATTTCCTCAGGTTTGACATCGTCTATTTTTTTTTCTTCTATATTTGTATCATCGATATGTGCATATGGTCATAAAACTTCACCAAAGGCAGATAAAAAGGTTGATTAACCTATTTTTCCTTATAATTGGGAGAATAATCATGCGAGAAATATATTATCTATATAATTGGTTCAATATTTAATTTTGATTAGATAAATACATCATTAGATAGAAAATAAATTAGGTCACAAAATATTTAACACAAAAAATAGAATCTGATTATCAATCTCAATTTTTTAAAGAGAATGGGTTTAAACCCCTATATCATATATTCAACGTATCCTCTAACATAAAGTACCCCATATACATTGGGAAAATAGTGAAACGATTTCGACACCCCAATGAAAGGTCTATTCTCAATTGAATTTTCATCTCAAACTTTAGTGTTTTTGGATGAAAACTTAACAATTTAACAGTTTCAATGTGTGGGATGTGGAACATAAAATATTAGTAAAACCTAAGAGGCCATTATTAAAATATTTATTTATCTCATTCCATACTAAAATCAATTTTGACTCCCCCAATACATTTATTATAAAATAACTCAGTCTGTCAATCTGATTTCTTTGTAACATCAGCAGTTGGAATATTGGACAATCCAACTCAAAAATTTATTTTATGATGCCAATGTATAACATATTAATATATATTGTATTTATATCCTTGGTACCAAAAACAAGAATAACTTCATCCACAAGTGTCACTGCACTATTTGGAATTGCACATCCTTTATAATGTTCATTTATGTACAACATATAACCATTAATTACATAAACATTATTAGAAAATACATGCACACCTGGTCCTATGTCTAGCCATCGAAGACGTACTAAAATTGAGTCCATATTTTCATTAGACTCCTTTAAAATATGTTCTCAAAATAATCATGAAAATATATTTTCTGTGTTTTTGATATCCATATTTTAGTACATGATGGATTTAATTTCCTATGATTTTCTTGGTAGTTTCCAACATATAGGGAAACCTATAAAATATTATGAAAAACATAAATGTGGAACTTCTAATGATCTGTTAGATTGATTGTGACAACATATACTCCATAGCTTCCTTCACCCAAAAGCCACTTAGTGTGATGAGATTTTGGAAGAAAAATGTTTTCCACATAGTATAAGTAGTCAAAAAAATATTCAGTGCCTTCCTCAACAATATATTACTCTATAATACAACCCTCTAGAAGAATTCGGTTTTTTATATACTCATTAAAAATCATTGTATAACATTCAATTAGATTCATTGATATATAATGTATATACCCACATAATTTAATCCCTCTGACCATTTGAACCATAATGTGAACTATCACATAAACGAATCCCAGAGAGAAGAACATTTCCAATTCACATAATATAATAACAATTTCCTTTTCCATAGTTGAAAATTTTGATAGGTCAATATATTTGCTACATATAACATTGAAAATCAAATATATGTTGTTTAGTGTATGACATACATTCATGGAATAAATTAAATGTAATGATACATGTATTAGATCGTTTATAAATACATGAATGTCATATAATTTATAAAACATTTACATTAAATCCATCATTGAAAAATTATTCTTTTTATTAAATGATTATCCCTATAGAACCTTTACATCATTCAAGATGTTACAAAACTAATATCAATCCATTCAGGAAACTGGTTATGTAGCTGGAGGAAGAAAACTCCATTTTCACCATTCATTAGTGCCAAATCATCCCGTATTCCCATGTCAATCATTACCAACCTTACCTTACATACATCCACTATTTTTTTAGGTGAATTTAGTGACAATAAAATGACAGTATAACATAATTCTTATTATCAACATGCATAAAATCCAAAAAACTGTATGATATTTAAGCAATTCATGTACGGTAATTCAAAAAGAAACCGATCACTCTTTTACAACCATTTTGTTAAGGTTTTTTAATAAACTTCTACCAAATGTTGTATCCATATCTTTTAATTTCTAAAATATTTGATTACTTATTAACAGAGACATTGTGGTACATTCTTCTAAACTCTAATAGAATTATGTCATCCAAGATCAGTACTTATGTCAATTGTGTACAAATATGTGATGTCCTTGAAGCATAGAATTCAATGAATGTTTCATCCAAATTTACTATGTACATTTTTACAAAATAGGACACCCTTGAGTTCCATTAATAATCTATCCTGAAAATTTTACAGAAGAATTCAATTCATTTATCATCTCGTACGTCATATATCTCAACCTAAAATACTCATTTCAATATACATCATATATCGTAACACCTGAATCCATCAATAATTTCAAATATTCAATAAATGAGGCCAGATTAATCTCAATATTATTATATGGCTTCTTGGTACTAATATAAGCTTAGATAACATATTGTATTTTTATTTCTTACCTAACTATGGTGGAAAGTTATAATTTACCAATATAAATTTCCCTGTATTGTGATTGATTCTTTGAAAACCAAATGGATTAATTCCATATATAGATAGTGCATAGAAAACGAATTCTCAGATCGTATCCAAATTAATTATACACATGATCAATTATATTCTAATGAGAAGAGTATGTTGGGTGATGAAGACTCCCATTTTTATTTTTTTTATCTATGTTCCATGTAAATTGTCTTGCAATCTCCTCACTTCCACATAGGAACCTAATCCTTTGAATGATTGGAAAGTACCATAAAATATTCATAGGGCACAATTCAACATTCCTGTATTGAGAGGCACCACAATTTGGGCATTATTTAAGTGATTTATTGTCCTTAAAATAGTATAAAGTCTTTTGGACATGTATTTATTATTTAAGAGATCACAAACTATTGAACATAGAATTAACTTGGAGACATATATTTAGATAGGGAGTTCCAAATCATATTTGAGAATATAATTCAAGAGATAAAGTAGTTCAGTAAAACATGTGTCACTCCATCGATTTCTAGTTTTTTATATTATACAACTTTAATATGGATGAAAATGTTGTATATTCAGAACAACTATCATAAAACTGCATCTCTACCCAACTCCTTAACCTGTAATTTTTTGGACAATAACACCATTTATCATTAACTATCAGTGTAATATACACATTACGACCTTCATCATCATTCAAAACTATAATAAAATCATCATTACAGTCTTCAAAATTTTACACATGTAATTATATCAGATGATCCATAAAAGGTAGTGTTATCCAAATCACAATATTCATTATGTTGTTCCCTGTGTTTAGTCTAACATGTATAACTATGGTCTATTCTATGATAGATCAAGTGTTATTTCAAACCATGTAGACTTATTAGTCTTGAATAACAGGAACATAGTCACATGCAAAAGATTTGAGAGGGGTCATATGGAATATTTTTTCAAACTTGATGGACTATTTCATGCAATTTTCATACTATTTTTTCATAATGTTGATGTACATCAATTTTAAATTCGCATAAATCTCATTTGATTCAGCAATAATAACATTTAAAAAATAAATTAATACACAAAATGGAAATTCCAAATTTGGGAAACCCCATATTTGATTGTTTTGAATAATTTATGTATGCTTTAAAAGAAATGGGTAATTGATTTTAGAAAATAATTACTCCACTGGTGGTAGGTTATATCATATAAATACATCCACAATGATCACCAGTACCTGGTATGTGACATATACTACTCCGATTAGTTCAAACAACATAGTTTCATGTCTAGAAGAAGTTAGGGATGAGTGTAAAGCCACAATAATAATTAATAATTATTTGGTAGACGAAGATAGTGAGAATGATAGTTTTCTCCTTAAATCTAAATCTTCATAGGCTGGGGAGTTAGAGAATGTTGTGGGAGTGAGGTCATGATGGATATCCTATGTTTTGGATTGAGTGACATGCCTATTAAATAGTTTTGTGAACAATCTATTTTATGTAGGACGAGAGATTATCTCTATCTAGGAGGTGTCTAAAAGTTATATGATCATATAAATGTAGATAGCATCTTTTTTTTCCAGAAACATGTATGCATTTATAAATATAGATAACACTCAACCCATTGCATTTATAATTATATATACCACTCAACCTTTTCACACATAATTTGATGATCGTTCACAATGGAAATGAAAATTAGTAATATTAGTTAGTAATTAATTAATAAATATTATTAATACCTTATAATTATTGTTAATTAACGTGATATTAATTAGAAATCAATTTGATTAATAATAAAATACTAGTTAATCCTAATTATTATTAATTACTATATTTATAATAATATTTAATTATTTTAATAATAATAAATTGTGAGCAATGATTAATAATTACTATTATTTATTAGTTAATAAAATTTACGTATAATAAATTATTAAAAATATTATTTATTTATACTTTAAGGAATTTGATAATAATAAATATTGATTATTAGTAGTAAATAATTAATTATTACTATTAATTGAAAATTATTATTCATTATTATTAATTTAAAACTAACTAATTAATAATGATTAAAACTAACTTAATAATTATCTACCAAATGATGTTAAATATTAATTAATCCATAATAATTTTTGAATTACTAATTATGTGTACTTATTATTTAAGGACATTTAATTATTCATATTTATTAATTAGTTAGTTATTAATTTATATACTTTAATATTAACTAACAGTTTTCAATTACGAAGCGATATTAAATAATAAATAATTAATCCATATTAATTATTAAATTACAATGTATAATTATTAAGTAATTAAAAATTATAGTCCACATTTAGTAATTTATATTCAATTAAATAATATATATGATAAAAAATATTAATAAAGTGATATTAAGTTGTAATTAATTCATAATATTAATTTAAATTAATATA
Source organism: Viscum album (assembly GCA_963277665.1). NCBI lineage: Eukaryota > Viridiplantae > Streptophyta > Magnoliopsida > Santalales > Viscaceae > Viscum > Viscum album. Next base: position 1,117,261,186 of record OY728129.1, read on the forward strand.
TTTATTATTTAAATAAATTTTTTATAATTTAATAAATATTTAAATATTTTTCAGATTAAAAATTATAGTTATAAATAAATATATTAATAAATTTTTGTATATAATTATAGATATATTAATACAATTATATATATTTATATAAATATAAATATATATAATTCTGTTTATTAATTAATATATAATTATAAATATAGTAAATATATTCATCATTTCAATATTTATTTATTTATTTTTAATTTATAGAAACATTTATAAAACACTATATATATATATTTGAAATATTATTGTAAATAAAATTATCAAATTTAATTTATCAAATTGAAAAAACTCATGGAATGAAATATCAAATTTCATGGACAAAAATTGATTATAAAAAAAACTACAATTACCCATTGAAGAATCTCTAATTGCATTCCAGACCAGCTAAAACAACAGGGAAATAACATTAGACATTACATATTATAGTGTTTTTTAACATGAATTCACATCTGATGATCATTAATGTTTATATATTTAGAGACATTTGAAAAACTCTTACAAAGTGAACTCATACAATTCAAGTGGACATTAATACTTAGAATCCATTTGTTCAAAAAATGCCTTTTAAAAATAAAACATGATTTCCTTTCATGAAACATCTTCAATAATTTCTTCATGACAACTTATTTTTCCTTAATTTTTTTTAGTACTATGAAAAACATTTTAAATCTTGGGATGAGCAGAAAAATCTCAATAAGGGACAAAAGAAATTAAAATAATGGTTTAGTGGAAAAAATGAAAACCAATTAAAACCCATAACTTAAAACTAATTAATAATAATATAAATATCATATAGATACCTTGGGACATCATTACCATATCACTCTTACATTCACAGTTACAATTTAAATAACCATATGGTCGACTTCAATCCCCGGAGTACAAAATTCATTGGAGAGCTATAATGGGGCTCTCCCTTCTTCTAAGATATATCAGGCACACCTATTTTTCATGATCTATAATAGGTATCGAACATTTATATAATCAATATCGAGCTCACCCATGAGATATAATGGGTATCATACCTTCATATCTAATGTCCAATTAACAAATCATTAATGAAACCCATGTAAAATATTTTAAAACAATGTTTTAAACACTTTCAGATATCAAAATACATATTTCACAAAAATCAATTTTAGAATATAAATATCACACTGATAGTAAATAAAACACTTACCTTGTAATGAATAATGAAAAATTATATTTAAAACATTAAATAACTATTGCATCATGAATGTGGGAATTTTTTTCCAGGCCATATATGTTAAAAAATATTTCTTCAAAATTTTGTCAAAACAAATGAAAGATGAAACCTGAAAGATAATTGTTTAAAAAAATCTATTTATATTAAACTTAAAAAAAATATTTTTTGAATTTATTTCATTTAAATTTGGAAATAACATTTAAACCAATCATTTCCATATGTTAAAATCTTTTAAATATCAAAACACACATTTCATGTAAAAAACATTTTTTAAATCAAAAAACCCGGTACATAAAAAAGAGAAAATTAATTTAAAAATAACAATGAAAACATATAAATAAAACATTAAAGAATTAATTCATCATCAAAGTGAGAATTTATGTTCATTCTATATATGTTTAAGAAAATTCCTTCTACGTTTTTTAAAAGAGAAGAAGGAGGATCTTTAAAAATAGATTTTTAAAAGAAATCCCTTTATGTAAACCTTAAATAATATAAATTTTGAAAAAATTATGCTAAATTTGAAACAAAAATTAAAAATTTCATGAACATATAAATACATCTTGTAAAAACATGGTCCTAAATGATAAATATTAATTAATTTAAATCCTTAAAACATTTTAATAGATGTTTTTACGTTAAAGAATATCATACCTTGCATCTGAATCGTCATGTACATTCTTTATCATCATGAATAATAAACATAGGTTGATTTATAATTTCCTTTGAACCCTTTTAATTTTTAATACCTTTTATATCCCTCGTTTTTATGTTATATAAAATTATTGAATCATTTAAGTTCACATTAGATATTTTGATTATATTTGACACCTAAGCCCAAAATGACTTTGGTATGATGTCTCTAGTAAAAGAAATTACAATTAAATCTTATTTAGTATAATATTATAGAGATAATAATCATTATTTTACAAAAATTATGTTTTTAAATCCATAAATTAATTATGGTTATGAAAAATGAACTTTGTTAAAATCATGCAGACAGTAGGCCGTACATACTCAGGGGTAACACTTCCCATTTTCAATGATAATTTTAGAAAGATGGAATGTAAAATTTTATATATAAATATTATAATTATATAATTAATATCATATTAATCATCAAAAAATTATTATATATATCATCCATGTGATGGGGTGATGAAAAACAAATCATATCTCTTCATGGATGTGATAATTCACAAGTATGCACGAATAACATTATCCTTTTTTGTGCACGAAAATGTAATAAAAACTGAAATATTATATTTTAAAAATGATAAATATTTCATTAATATCATATATAAAATTTAATTCCATATTTATAACTAGTTATGAGAGACGGTGATGGGAAATGAATTTCATTGGTTCATGAGGAAGTATTCCACTGTAAACATGAATGATAACTTCTTTTCCCATTTGATGGAGGTGGAGATGTATTAAAGTCATGATACTGACATAATAAATACTCATTATATATAGGATATTGGATTTATTATTTTATCATGATTGTATTAGATTTTAAGGAATTCAAATAAGAAATAAAATAGAATCAATTTACTATAAACCATATATGCTCTCCATACTATATACATTGCATGACACCTTATGACCACTAAGTATGATGTTATTCATAAGATAAGAGCTATAGAATGTGGGTAAGAATTATAGGAAGGTATTAGTGGATATATTCACTGAACTAAATAGTTTTCTAAAGTGTGTGAGATTTTGAATAAGGGTTTCCCTTTTATAAGATAGCGGAGGGGAACTCTCAGAATTCCTTAAATATTTAAAATATAAATAGACTATTTTAGATGCAAGGACATCAAAATGGCCCAAAAATTCATTAGGGAATAAAATTTAGACTACATATTATCACCTTTTTCTTAATTAATTTCTTTATGATTTTTAGTTACTTTAACAAATATTATATTCATGAGAAATCATTATTATCAAATTTGATACTATTTATTAATATAACATTAAATACATTAAGAAATGGTGTCATAACCCATCCACTGGAGACCATGCAGTGACTACAAAAATCCCACATTCCATAGGCTCAAGGTTAGTGACTAGCATTGGAATGATGTATTCCAAAAATGGGAATGTATTTCCATTAAACTTTTACACAATCAAAGTAGGTACAGAACAAAAGAAAACTAAATAGAAAAACTACTGAAGTAAAAGAGTGAACAGAGAGAAAGGGGCTAGTATATTGGCCCAAATGATTGAGACAATAAAACAAAAAATAAAAAATAACCCAAGAGATCATCCGAGAAGGATCCTACCTAAATAGAAGCTAAAAATCATCACTAGAGCTCTCCATGTCAACCGGTCACCTCCTTTTCAATATCAAGTCCATGCTCCTCATACCACGGTCAAAGATATCTGTCGTCTGCTCAAAATGTAACGACCCAAAATTTTGTTAATGAAAATCTCCCTTTATCAAATTAAATTTCGTAATATGTTAAATGTTTATACAACATATTCACTTCTATTTTTTTTATTTTTTTGGATTTTAAAATACCATTAATAATTGTGACCATTTCATTTATAGTTGTTGAATAGTGATCACATGATTTGTATAAATATGGGCTTTAGAAAATCTAATTTACTCAGATGAAGGAAGTGATGGCCTCATAAAGTAGACATGCCTTGTATGAATCCCATTTGTCTTTGCTTGGAAAGGAGGTGGTTCCATTGGCCTTTGTTATTGACCATGCTCAAGCCGAGGTTGAACACATTAATCTTGAGTGGAACCACCTATGGAAGAAGTGGAAGTTGATAGGGATTACCACTCAAGCGATGTTATCCGAGCCACCTCAAGAGTCTGTCAACATCGCACACATCTCCCTTTGGACTTATGCGGTTGTTTTAAGGGGTTATTTAACAAGACCCTAGTACAATGGTTATGTACATTATTTTTATATATGATAGTGAATATAACATCATTTTATTATTGTTACCTTGTACAAAGTTTGTAATGCACAAATAGTATTTTAGTTAATATTCAACTAAGAAATCTATTTTGATGAATTAATTTATTTTTTGAATTAAATAAATTTTTAATAAATGATTATTAATATTATTAAATTAATTTTTATTAAAAAAATGATCTTATAATTTTATGAATGCGCTTACAAATTTTATAAGACTTGAAAGCCATTTTTGTCAAAACCGTTGACTCTTTGATAAATGTCAGTTTTTATTTTAAAAGATACAATTAAAATATTTAGAAAAATATTTAGATAATATGATTATTATTTCTGGAATCAAGATATCAATATTACCCAACAGTGAATTTTTCATAATTTTCTGAGAAAGTCAAATTTGTGGGAAAAAATTAAATACCGTTTAAATATATAGTGTGTTTTATGAAATTATTTTCCTTTAGAGTGTTACTCACCTCCACATAAGAAACCCTATTATTTTAAGAAGTTTGGACATTGTCATTATAAAATATTGTTTTACACTCCCCTTTGGAAAAAACCATGGCCAAAAACATGGGATGGTTTTTTGTTTTAATTAGTTTAATGTGAGATGTCTCAAACCTAAATAATAAACAATTCCCTATCCTTTCCTATATAATCCCACCCAAGATCCCAATTTCTACTCACTCAATGCCTTTTTAGTTCATCCAAACTCTGCTCTCCTTTCTCTAGAATCCTCCCAAGGTGCCCCAAGCTCCCAAGAAGCCTCTATCAAGCCTCTCTCAAGCCTTTAGAAGCACACTTCCATGTATGGATTTTTTCTTCTATTCTCATTTTTGTCCAATATTCTTTAAGTTGTTATGCAAATTTAATTTCAATTATAAATGTTGAGGTATGGTTTCACACCACCCCCATACATTCCTCTTTATATTTTAATGATGGGAGACCCCTTTCTCTCTTGTTAAATACCTCCCATGTCCACCTGTTACTATGCCAAAATTCCGAAAGGAATTTGTCTCTCCTCCTTTACATTGAAGAAAATATTTTTTATTGTGAATATAAATTCCATTTAATTTTTTGGGAAATGTATCTATATTACCCCTTACTGTCCATGCCATTTATATATAATGAGACACCCTTTTCACTCTCATAATCCATTTTTTATCAGTTCTTATGTCACGCTTTTATGCTGCCGAAATTGCACGGCGTTTTTCCATGCCAAAGTCATTGTGTAGTGAACACCATGCCCATTTCATTATCATGGGTATTCAAATTTATACACATTTACTTATTTTTAAAGAGTTACATGTACGTACTCTACATTTTTTTATCATGGAAGAAATTATTTTGCTGAATGATTCAATGTTATATGATCCATGTGGCACACATATACATGAAGTGAAATGATTATTAAGGGTTCGCCCTGATAGTGTTACAATGCAATGGGTAAAGTATAGTATCATGATACGTCATGTGAAATGGGTTTTTACTAATTATAATATAATTTCAATGAGTGTTTACTCATGCTTCATGTGCAGAGAAGGTTTATTCATGCTTCATGTGCAATGAGCCTTGGCTCATGCTAATTCCTGCTTAAGTGTTTTTGCCACATTTCCATGTTAACATTATCATGCTTCATCATGCATCTGTGTTTATGCTACTCTGGTTCTCTATTGATATTCCTATTTTCTAACATGTATTATATTATTCATGTTACTCTATGATTATTCCCTTACTAGGCTTCATAACTTATCCTTATCATATGCATGTCCTTAGGTTATATCATTGAATGCTAAGTATGAGGAAATGTAGTGCTCGTGTAAAGGAATTTATCAGTAAATATGTTGTATTTCATGTTTTAAGTTGTTATGTAATGATCATAGGCCTCAGAGAAACTCTATCTCTTGATCTTATATGTTTCATCAAGTGAATTTTATGTGATAAATTATGTTTAATTGTTTAAAAAAATGGGAGGTTGTTATAGTTGGTATCAGAGGATAGGTTTAGTTATTTTTTGGATTAAGATTTTAAAATCCAAGGGAAGCCTTAGTGATAGGACTAATAAAAAAATATCTATGTTTTGTTGAGTATTGAGTAGGTGGTTTATCCAGTAAATATATCCCTATCTGTATACAAGTAGGTAGACGCGGGTCTATCACAGACGTATCCTAGGGGTAAAAACTGAAAACACCGCTGTGAGATGGACTCGAATGGGAACTGGTGGATGACAACAGGCCTAACTACACTCTTGGTTTGGAAACTCTTGGGGGATACACTTTTCTAGATTCACGAGTTTAGTACAAACCATTATTAAGGGTCAAAAAAGCCTATAAGAATATATGTTATGAAATATATTGAGGATAACCTCGATTTAATCCTAAGAAATCGCAAGTTAGGATATACTTATTCCATATAAGTTTATACTTTCATGTTAAAAGTTTTTTTTTGTCTTAATGGCTATGTATTTATGACCTCTAATTATACATTAATTTTCTTAGATAATTTTGTGAAATAGAAGAACATGTTCCAACAACCAATGTTTCAGGAAATGTGAATATTTCCCAAATGATATTCCTGATATGATAGGATTGGGTGCTCAAAACATCCTGATGATACCTAATCAGATAGATCCAGTTATGAATAATATCATGAATCAGGTGGAACACCCTCCTCTTCCATGGAAATATCAATTTGCCATAGAATCTATCTTGCAGCAAAGGCCTCCAATGGTTAGCGGATATTTTGATGCCCACCACGTTGAACAACGGATAAACTCCATTGAAAATATATTCTTCTTCCTACAATGCTCGGAAGTGTAAAAATTTGTACTGGCGGTCTGTAACACCCGAGACTTTTATGTTATATAAACCATCAAAGGAATCTTTTTATACACAACACTTGCTTGGCTTGCTTTACACGCAATCGCGACCTTCCTCGATAGCTTGCGTCGTACGCAATACCGAGTTTCACTAAACAACAATATGCTATTAAAACTAGCCGTTATGAATAGAAATAACCACTTTTTGAAATTTTATAAATTTTATTTTTCAAAATGGACTTCATTTTTGGACTCAGAATATCGAAATTAGCCTAGGGTGAAATTTTGGTATTTTTCTGAAAACTTTCAATTTTTGATGAATAGTGAAACCACTAAGTGGTAGGTTAAAAACTGAATTTTGCATAAAACTTAATTTTACCGCTTCTGTGAATGGAATTTCGAAAATCCGACAGACACGGTTGATATTAGTAAGTAAAATGTGGTTCAATGAGATAAAAATAATTTTTTGGTGAATAGTAACTTTTTACGATTTTACCGCGGTTAATAGTAAATAGGGTAACTAAGGGTAAATGTGATATTAATATTACCCTAACACATGTCCTAATTCTATTGGAAAAGTGTAATTAGACCAAAAACAAACTTAGGAATAAAATATGACCATTTAGGCCCACTTGGATTAGATTAGGACATTTATTATTAATTTATTTAAAGAAGGGTTAAAATAGTTAAAATCAAAGTTTAATAAGTAAATCATTTTTAATATGGGGTTATACATAAGATAAATTCGATTGTAAATATTCATTAGAAAGCTAAAAAGATTTCCTAAATGATGGTATTTTATTTGTAATTTTTAGACATCAAATAATTTAATTTATTTATGACACAAAGATGATGTAGTAATTATCTTATTAATGAAATATTGAAAAAATTGATAATATAAATACCAAAATAAATGTAATTTAATACTTTTTATGAATTCCACTAATTTTATAGGTTACTATGATATATTAATGTTTATTTAATCAACTTTGTTCGAACATATAATTCTGTTATGACTTTCACAAAAATCATATATCAAATAGTGTCAAAATTGACACAAAATAGTTTTTAAATCAAATATTATATTATTAATTGTTATTTTATTCCTAAAAATCTAAGGTTCGTCCAAATGACTTAGATAAGGATATATATATTAATAATAAACAATTTGGGGTTCTTTTGGCATGTTATAGTAAGTGTATTAACCATATAGTGAAAGAAAACAAAAAGACACGGTAAAAGTTAAATTAATTAACTTAGAGTTAAATCTAATTGATAAGGTTAAAATAATACCCTAAACTTGTCTAAATCCTATTGGTTGATAGGATTTCTACCCATCCCCACTTTAGCTTCGAAATAAGACCCTTTGGAACCATTATAAACCGATTTTGACTTTAATATAAAATAATATTTTGAGATATTCCTAAGGTTCCCCTATCCTCCCTTATAAAAGGGCACCTCCTCCCCCTCCTCCTCACACAAATTTGAGCACTCAAGCTCGGCCAACCCCTGCCATTTTCTCCTCTCCACTTCCCTAGAATAATCTTAGAGGTCCTGGTCTTCTCCAAAGACCAATCTTAGTTCCTTAAGTGGAGGATTCAAAGAGGCGTTCCAAAGAAGAGGTAATATCCATTACCGATCTTTTCAATTTCATTCTTCTTCAACTTCTTCTTATTTAGTTGTTTCATGATAAAGTAATAACATCAGTATTAATTACATACTGATATGTTATTATAAATATGAAACAACCCTATTTCACCTTCTATCCATCCTACGGAAAAATGAAATCACCGCGCGTGCGTACGTACGGAATACCGTCTCCACGCCGTGGTGTAATCTATTTTCCACCATCACCTTACAAGGATGGGTATAATGGTGTAATGAGTAACTATATATGATTATTATTAAGTAATATTGATACTGAAATAATATATATATATATACTCCAATACAATTCCACGATCATAGGAACGATATCATCACTCGTGCGTACGTATGGAATACCGTCTCCACGATGTGATGCGACTCGTTCTACATGATCTTCATTTCATAATGATTATATAAATGAATTGAATGAATGAATATGGTATATACTACACTAATACCATTCTGGAAATGAATTATCTATAACCTAAAGATAATAATAATAATTTATTCAACAAAACACGCATAAGAACAAAAAGTTATAAAGACCCGAGTAACAAGTAACAATGAAATATTACTAACAAGAAGCTAATAATATGACCATATATGATATCATATCAATATGTATGATTCTGGAATAAGTCAATAACATTATTTAAACCATTATACAGGAGCTTCGGACACGAACAAAGCAAATCGGACCTAAGGTAAGGGAAATATCACAATCTCATTTTTATCCGAGATTGTTTATTCGTAAGTATTTACTGGGGTGTATTTTATCATCCACATCCATGTTTACTCAATATCCATCCACCTAAAATTGTTTAAATCCATTTTTACCCTTCGGTGAGTTTTTAGTAATACGTATGAAAGGAATCTTTTGTCGTTTTTCGTACGAGGTACTTTTTGACTTTTCCGACAAAAGTACGAAGAATGTTTTTTTTTAACTTATACGACACGAACGGATTTCTACTATTTTATAAAGCCTTATTTTCATGAAGCTTCCTCTAAAAGATTTCATGACTATTTTCAATAAAATCTCTTTCTTTTAAAATTGCATGATGTTTTGTGAAAAGAAATTGATTTTTAAGAAGAAAGGATATTTTCCTCAAGAATTCAATTCAAGTGTTTTATCAAAATTATTTTCCATCTAAGATAATAAAGGGTTCTGTTTCTATCCATATTTTTACATTGATTTGACTATGTTGTGATGGAATTATGTTTATGAATTCTTTTATCTTATATTAATTGATTTATGATGTCATGATGTTTCAAGAATCCCATTTTTGTTACATGTGTTATGCGATGATGTATGTTTTATGATTATGTGGCACACATAAGAAAGGATTCATTATAAGATGGGTGGGACCTATATCTCCCTCCAATGCATTGGGTAATTATTTTATATCTCATGAGATAGACATCGCTGGAACGGAAGGTTATTTCGGTTCAGTGATACAGGACTGAAACGAGGAGTGAACTCGGTTCAGAAAGGGACTTTGTCCACTAAGATAGTCTTGGCAATGAGTCATGACTAACAAGAAATTATTTTCCATGATTATGTGTGCATGCCACAAATTTTCAAGTTTTATGTTATGATTATGGGGATCTCATTTTCACTTCTATGATTTATTCCATGTTAAGATATTATGATCTCTTTTGCAGGTTTTGATTTTCATAAAGATATGATATGATTTTTATTTCCTTTATTTGCCCTTGCTGAGCATTTAAGCTCACCCTTTTATGTTTTCTTTTCCCCAGGTCAGGAAGATGGATATTAAGTAGAATATGCTAAAAGGGACCCTAGATATGATGAAATAAATGGGAGACACTGTAGAAGATTTATGAACCAGTTGTTTATGTTTCCCAGTTTCTAAAGACACTATACCGATACAGTCCTTTGTGGTTTTGTCGTATGTTGTAATAAGTGTGCTTCAATTTTGAAGTATTAACAATGGATGTAAAGTGTGGGTCGTTATAGTTGGTATCAGAGGAAAGGTATAGTCAACCTTTGGAAACTAGGATGTGAAAGCCTTAGTAAGAACCCTAAGGATAAGTCTAAGCATAGAACACAATCTTAGAAATGGCCATGAATAACCTAGGATAAGACCATAAGCATGAAAATTTTATTCTTGAATTATGTGGTTTCCTATTATAATTAGTGTTGCTCACACTATTCTTCTTGGTTTTATTCAATGGCTGGAACCCGAAGGAACCGTGTTAATGCGGAATGCGATGGGAAATGCAATGATTGTCCCCCTGAGCAACCAAATGATATGGGAACTGCAATGCAAAATCTTGTAGCCATGCTCACACAACTTTCTCAAGCTATGAATCATGCAGGATTTCCAAACGAACAAAGGAGGGAGCAACATTCTGTTGAATCCTTCATGAGGCAGCGCCCACCTTCTTTCAGCGGGTCTACTGATCCATTAGTTGCTGAACAATGGATTAGTACTACTGAAAATATATTTTCAGTTCTTCAATGTTCTGAGCATGATAAAGTCATCCTAGCAGTGTATCGTTTGGAAGGAGATGCGGATCAATGGTGGAATCTTGTTAAGAATACGAGGCAAAGGGATGAAATTGAGTCTATGGAATGGGACGAGTTCAAGAACTTATTTTTCAATAAGTACTTCCCTCGTATCCTCCGAACAAATATGGAGAAAGAGTTCCTTGAACTGAAGCAAAGGGATGATGAATCTGTTAGTACCTATGAAGCAAATTTTACAAGACTTTCAAGGTACGCTTCTGGTATTATTATCCAACCTGAGAGTAAGATCGATCGATTCTTTAGTGGCTTAAAACCAAGTCTTCTAAGGGCGTTAGCCATAAGGGACTTCAATAGCTACGAGGAAATCGTTCGATGTGCTCTCAAAGTCGAGATGGAGATTGGAGTAACCCATCAGTCACATGGGTTTGATAAAAAGAGGAAGATGGAATTCAAAGAAAAATCTAAAGAGCACACGGAAAAGAAGATGAGCTTTTCCTTATGCTCAAAGTGTGGAAAGAAACATGGAGGGAGTTGTCTTAAAGGGACAAGTAAATGTTTTAAATGTGGAAAAGAAGGTCATCGGGCATTTGAATGCCGTGATAATGGGAAGAAGATTTCTAATGATGCAAACAAAGGAAGGGATACACAGAATGAACCTACTACACTTCAATGTTTCAAGTGCAAGGAGATGGGGCATTATGACAATCAATGCCCAAATCCAAGGGTTGATGATGATGGTCGACGTCAACAAACTCTTAAGGCTAAAGACAAAGGAAAGTCACATGCAATTTCTATCAGCGATGTGGAGTACGATAACGATGTGTTGAAAGGTACACTTACCATCCACTCTAAAGTAGAAAATGTTTTATTTGATTCTGGATTCACCCACTCTTTTATTTCTGAAGACTTTTCTAAGGGTATCACCGTATTACCTCAACAATTAGATGTTGAGTTAGCTGTGACAACACCTAATGGCACATCAATTGCATCAAAAGTTTATAATTCTTCCCCGATCGAAGTTTGTGGGAAAGTGCTTCCTGCAAATCTTGTGATCCTTCCTTTAGTGGAATTTGATGTGATTCTTAGCATGGATTGGCTTTCTCTACATGGAGCTCATATCGATTTCCAAAGAAGGTAAGTCACATTTCATATTCCAGATCAATCTACGATCGTCTATCAATGAAAGGATGAACATAACCTTCCAGTGGAAATTTCTTCCATCTTATGGGTATTGATTCCACTAAATGAAGTTTATTTATCTCAAATGGTTGGTGAGAAACTCACGATTAAGAATATGCCCATTGTACGGGAGTTTGATGATGTCTTTCCAGAGGAATTGCCGGGTCTTCCACCAAATCGTGAAGTTGAGTTTTCAATAGAACTCGTACCGGGTGCTTTGCCTATTTCAAAGACACCTTATAGAATGGACCCAATTGAGTTGTAGGAATTGAAGAAGCAACTCCAAGAGAATCTTGATAAGGGATTCATACGCCCTAGTGCGTCACCTTGGGGAGCACCTGTTCTATTTGTTAAGAAGAAAGATGGATCAATGAGACTTTTCATTGATTATCGAGAACTTAACAAGATCATTATCAAGAACAAATATCCTCTCCCACGCATTGATGGCTTATTTGACCAACTACGCGGAGCTCAATAATTTTCCAAGATTGATCTTCGTTCAGGGTATCATCAATTAAGGGTCAAAAGGGAGGATATACCAAAGACGGCTTTCTGTACAAGGTATGGACACTATGAATTTATAGTGATGTCATTTGGTCTTACTAATTCCCCTGCTATCTTCATGGATCTAATGAATAGAGTCTTTAGAGACTATCTTGATCAATTTGTGGTAGTCTTTATAGACGATATTCTTGTCTATTCAAAGAGCAAGGAAGAGCATGAAGATCACTTGAGAATTATATTGAAGACCCTGAGAAAGGAGAAGCTTTATGCCAAATTTACCAAGTGTGAATTTTGGCTTCAAAAAGTTGCATTTTTGGGTCATATAATCTCAAAAGAGGGGATATATGTGGATCCAGCAAAAACAGAGGTTATCGAAAGATGGTCAAGACCAACAACAGTAACTGAGATCCGAAGTTTTCTTGGTTTGGATGGATATTATCGACGTTTTGTAAAAGATTTTTCACGATTATCTAATCCACTCACCAAGTTGACTCGGAAAGGAGTTAAGTTTGTCTGGACAGAGGAATGTGAAGAGAATTTCAAGGAGTTGAAAAGAAGGTTATCCAGTGCACATGTGCTCACACTGCCTTGTAGTGGAGAAAGGTTTGTGATCTACAGTGATGCATCCAAGAAGGGATTGGGGTGTGTTCTTATGCAAAATGATATGGTGATAGCTTATGCCTCACGACAGTTGAAAATCCATGAGCAAAATTACCCAACACATGATTTGGAGTTGGCTGCGGTAATATTTGCATTAAAGATTTGGAGGCATTACCTTTATGGTGAAAGGTGTGATATTTTCACTGATCATAAAAGTTTAAAGTATATTTTCACACAAAAGGAGTTGAATATGCGTCAAAGAATATGGTTGGAGCTGATTAAGGATTATGACTGCTCAATTCATTACCACCCTGGGAAAGCAAACAAGGTGGCAGATGCATTAAGTCGACAAGACCATGCTAGTTTATCCATGATGAGGATCACAAAAGATCCAATATTCATGGATTTACAAAGGATGGATCTTGGAATTATAATGGAAGGGGAAAAATCTTATCTTTCTCAAATGAATGTTCAACCATCTATACATGTGAAGATTAAAGAGGCACAGAAAGAAGATGTCGAGTTACAAAAGAAGGTGAGAAATGTTCCTGAATTCAACCTTGATTGTGATGGGATAATAAAGTTCAGGAATCGGGTTTGTGTTCCTCCCATCCCCGAATTAAAGAAAGAGCTGCTGGATGAGTCTCATAGTTCTTCATTCTCTATTCATCCTGGAAGCACGAAGATGTATAGGGACCTGAAAGAGTACTTCTGGTGGGATGGCATGAAAAGAGATGTTGCTGAATATGTCTCTCGATGCTTGGTTTGTCAACAAGTTAAAGCTGAGAGACAGAAGTCTAAGGGGATGTTACAACCATTACCCATACCCGAATGGAAATGGGAAAACATCACTATGGACTTTGTCACAGGACTTCCTAAAACATCCAAAGGCAATAATGCTATCTGGGTCATAGTTGATCGTCTTACAAAGTCTGCACACTTAATTGCTATTAGAGAGGATTTCTCTCTAGATCATCTTGCCAGGATATATGTAAAGGAAGTGGTAAGATTGCATGGAGTACCACTTTCTATTATATCTAATCGAGATCTGAGATTTACCTCGAAGTTCTGGCGAAGTCTTCAGCATACTCTGGATACAGAGTTGAGTTTCAGCACTGCTTATCATCCCCAGACAGACTGTCAGTCTGAGAGAACAATTCAAACCCTAGAAGATATGTTGAGAGCTTGCTCTATGGATTTCAAAGGAGGTTGGGATCAACACCTACCTTTGGTGGAATTTTCTTATAATAATAGCTTTCACTCCAGTATTCAGATGGCTCTTTATGAAGCTCTCTATGGAAAGAAATGCAGGACTCCAACTTGCTGGGATGAAGTTGGGGAAAGAAAGCTATTAGGACCTGATCTCGTTGATGAAATGGCAGAAAAGGTTAGATCTATTCAACAACACATAAGAGCATCTCAGATTCGACAGAAAAGTTATGCCGACAACCGAAGAAAAGACCTAGAGTTTGAAGTGGGCGATAAAGTGTTCTTACGAATATCTCCCTGGAAGAGGGTTATGAGATTTGGAAAGAAGGGGAAGTTGAGCCCTAGATATATCGGTCCTTTTGAAATACTGGATCGTGTTGGGAAGGTATCTTACCGATTGGCGCTTCCACCGAATCTCTCTCAAGTTCACGATGTGTTCCACGTATCTCTCCTGAGAAAGTACATACCAGATCCTTCACATGTACTCAGCTCAGAAGTTGTACCGCTGGAGCAAGATCTTTCTTATGAAGAACAGCCGATAGAGATTCGGGATCGTAGCGAAAAAGTCCTACGAAACAAGACCACTCGCTTGGTGAAAGTTTTATGGAGGAACCACCAACTTGAAGAAGCTACATGGGAGCTTGAGGATATGATGAGGGAGAAGTATCCTCATTTGTTTGTTACAAAGTGACGAATTTCGAGGGCGAAATTCTTTTTAAGGGGGGTAGAATGTAACACCCGAGACTTTTATGTTATATAAACCATCAAAGGAATCTTTTTCTACACAACACTTGCTTGGCTTGCTTTACACGCAATCGCGACCTTCCTCGATAGCTTGCGTCGTACGCAATACCGAGTTTCACTAAACAACAATATGCTATTAAAACTAGCCGTTATGAATAGAAATAACCACTTTTTGAAATTTTATAAATTTTATTTTTCAAAATGGACTTCATTTTTGGACTCAGAATATCGAAATTAGCCTAGGATGAAATTTTGGTATTTTTCTGAAAACTTTCAATTTTTGATGAATAGTGAAACCACTAAGTGGTAGGTTAAAAACTGAATTTTGCATAAAACTTAATTTTACCGCTTCTGTGAATGGAATTTCGAAAATCCGACAGACACGGTTGATATCAGTAAGTAAAATGTGGTTCAATGAGATAAAAATAATTATTTGGTGAATAGTAACTTTTTACGATTTTACCGTGGTTAATAGTAAATAGGGTAACTAAGGGTAAATATGATATTAATATTACCCTAACACATGTCCTAATTCTATTGGACAAGTGTAATTCGACCAAAAACAAACTTAGGAATAAAATATGACCATTTAGGCCCACTTGGATTAGATTAGGACATTTATTATTAATTTATTTAAAGAAGGGTTAAAATAGTTAAAATCAAAGTTTAATAAGTAAATAATTTTTAATATGGGGTTATACATAAGATAAATTCGATTGTAAATATTCATTAGAAATCTAAAAAGATTTCCTACATGATGGTATTTTATTTGTAATTTTTAGACATCAAATAATGTAATTTATTTATGACACAAAGATGATGCAGTAATTATCTTATTAATGAAATATTGACAAAATTGATAATATAAATACCAAAATAAATGTAATTTAAGACTTTTTATGAATTACACTAATTTTCTAGGTTACTATGATATATTAATGTTGATTTAATCAACTTGGTTCGAACATATAATTCTGTTATGACTTTCACAAAAATCATATATCAAATAGTGTCAAAATTGACACAAAATAGTTTTTAAATCAAATATTATATTATTAATTGTTATTTTATTCCTAAAAATCTAAGGTTCGGCCAAATGACTTAGATAAGGATATATATATTAATAATAAACAATTTGGGGTTCGTTTGGCATGTTATAGTAAGTTTATTAACCATATAGTGAAAGAAAACAAAAAGACACGGTAAAAGTTAAATTAATTAACTTAGAGTTAAATCTAATTGATAAGGTTAAAATAATACCCTAAACTTGTCTAAATCCTATTGGTTGATATGCTTTCGACCCATCCCCACTTTAGCTTCGAAATAAGACCCTTTGGAACCATTATAAACCGATTTTGACTTTAATATAAAATAATATTTTGAGATATTCCTAAGGTGCCCCTCTCCTCCCTTATAAAAGGGAACCTCCTCCCCCTCCTCCTCACACCAATTTGAGCACTCAAGCTCGGCCAACCCCTTCCATTTTCTCCTCTCCACTTCCCTAGAATAATCCTAGAGGTCCTGTTCTTCTCCAAAGACCTATCTTAGTTCCTTAAGTGGAGGATTCAAAGAGGCGTTCCAAAGAAGAGGTAATATCCATTACCGATCTTTTCAATTTCTTTCTTCTTCAACTTCTTCTTCTTTAGTTGTTTCATGATAAAGTAATAACATCAGTATTACTTACATACTGATATGTTATTATAAATATGAAACAACCCTAATTCACCTTCTATCCATCCTACGGAAAAATGAAATCACCGCGCGTGCGTACGTACGGAATACCGTCTCCACGCCGTGGTGTAATCTATTTTCCACCATCACCTTACAAGGATGGGTATAATGGTGTAATGAGTAACTATATATGATTATTATTAAGTAATATTGATACTGAAATAATATATATATATATATATACTCCAATACAATTCCACGATCATAGGAACGATATCATCACTCGTGCGTACGTACGGAATACCGTCTCCACGATGTGATGCGACTCGTTCTACATGATCTTCATTTCATAATGATTATATAAATGAATTGAATGAATGAATATGGTATATACTACACTAATACCATTCTGGAAATGAATTATCTATAACCTAAAGATAAGAATAAGAATTTATTCAACAAAACACGCATAAGAACAAAAAGTTATAAAGACCCGAGTAACAAGTAACAATGAAATATTACTAACAAGAAGCTAATAATATGACCATATATGATATCATATCAATATGTATGATTCTGGAATAAGTCAATAACATTATTTAAACCATTATACAGGAGCTTCGGACACGAACAAAGCAAATCGGACCTAAGGTAAGGGAAATATCACAATCTCATTTTTATCCGAGATTGTTTATTCGTAAGTATTTACTGGGGTGTATTTTATCATCCACATCCATGTTTACTCAATATGTAATATTATTTCCATCCACCTAAAATTGTTTAAATCCATTTTTACCCTTCGGTTATTTTTTAGTAATACGTATGAAAGGAATCTTTTGTCGTTTTTCGTACGAGGTACTTTTTGACTTTTCCGACAAAAGTACGAAGAATGTTTTTTTTAACTTATACGGCACGAACGGATTTCTACTGTTTTATAAAGCCTTATTTTCATGAAGCTTACTCTAAAATATTTCATGACTATTTTCAATAAAATCTCTTTCTTTTAAAACTGCATGATGTTTTGTGAAAAGAAATTGATTTTGAAGAAGAAATGATATTTTCCTCAAGAATTCAATTCAAGTGTTTTATCAAAATTATTTTCCATCTAAGATAATAAAGGGTTCTGTTTCTATCCATATTTTTACATTGATTTGACTATGTTGTGATGGAATTATGTTTATGAATTCCTTTATCTTATATGAATTGATTTATGATGTCATGATGTGTAACGACCCGAAATTTTTAAATAAATTTTGTTCCCTAATTTTATGTGTTATTGTTATACTCAACAAAAATGTTTTATTTGATAAACATGATGATAATTAAAATGAGATCATTGGGTTTTGACTATTATATAACCATCGGTCAACATGACCGCTGTGAACAAAATGTTTTGATTATTGTCTCTAAATATAAGTAATCTTGGTTAATTATTATAGAAAGAAGATTCGATGGCCTCACCTAGTAGTCTTGGACCGATCGAAGCCCATCTAACAAAGCTTGGGAAGGAGGTAGCACCACTGGGCTTTGCTCTGGATCAAATCCAAGACGAACTTCATCATGTGAAGCTGGAACGAAATCGCCTTCGTGAGAAGTTCAAACTGATAGAAATTACTACTCGGGCAATGTTGACTGAGCCGCCCCAAGCTTCTATCACCCTAGCACACCTTACTCTTAGGTCCTATGCTGGTATTATAAGGGGTTATGTAACGAGACCGTAACTACCTTGTGTAATCCTTGTTTTAAATAAAAATTGGGATTTCTTCTTATGATGAAGTTTATGAATTTTGAAATGACCGGATAAATATAGTATGCATATTTTTGATGAATTTTAGAAAAAGGATATTTTAAATATGTTTATGTAAACCCAAAATAATTAAAAATGTGTAATGATTTTCAAAAAATGGTCTTCTACAATTATGTTCAGTACTAAATTTAGAGTCTAATAAGATCAACTTGATTTTTTGATGAATAGTAAATTATGAATAGTGATTTTATGATTAGGATTAGTAATATGACCAAATGGATTAGTAATCTCACTTAAAGAAAGTTTTAAAATAATCTAGGCACCTTGATTAAGTAATGTGATTCAATAAAATAGTTAAATAACGGTTTCATTAATTATTATTCAAGTATTAGTTTTTTCGGGTGAATAGTGTTTTTTAATTAAAAATTTAATTAAAAATAATTATAAAATTATTTTTATAAAAATGACTTTATTTTTGAACTCAGAGCATCGATATTATGTTATGGTAATTTTTGGGGTTTTTTTCTGAAAAAAATGAATTTTCGATGAATAGTGTTTTTATTTAAAAATTAAATTAAAAAAATTTAGAAAATTATTTTTATAAAATGGATTTCATTTTTGAAATCAGAGCATTGATATTTGGTTAATGTGAAATTTTGGGATTTTTCTGAGAAAGTTGAATTTTCAGTGAATAGTAAAAATACAGTTTTAGGGTTTCGGTATGTTTAATGACATCATAACGGTGTCATGATGATTTCATGAGATCTTTTGAGGGTTGGCCGGCCAAGGGTGATTAATTATTGTTTTGGGGGCCCCATGTGGCCTAACTCCATGATAAATGACAAGGGAGAGCACATGGGTTTGAGAAAAGCTCATGTGAGGTGTCCCTTGGCCATTAATGCCTTGTCCCCTCACTTTCCCTATAAATACCAATCCCTCCTCTCATCCATTCGACTCCCCACTCATTCCCAACGAATTTCTGGTCTCATTACCTCCCAAGGAGTCCTCCCAAGGTGCCCCCAAGCCCTCATGATCCCAACCTTTGAGGTTTAAGAGTTACATTTTAAGGTAAGGGATCCGACCTCTCTCTTTCTTTTCAAGTAATCTCTTTTATGTCTTTTCTTTTATACTCCATGTTCTTATGTTGGAGGATGTTCTTTTATATTCATCCTACTGCCTATTTCATGTTCATATGATGAGAGACCCCCCCTTTCTCTCATCAATTCGTTTTAAGAATGTTTAAGTGGCGCCGTTAGGCTGCCGAATTTTTAAGGGATTCTTTCACCTTCCTCGTTTTCAAGTTCTATTTTCATTCAAGCCTTTCATGTTTCTTTGTATTATGTTGGGGCATGATCTCTAAATTTATCATACTGATATTTTATGATCATATTATGAGAGACCCCATTTTATCTCTTCAATTCAATTTTTTTGATGTTTTATGTGGCGCCGTTAGGCAGCCGAATTTTTTTTAAGGGATTCTCTCACCCTTCTCTTTTTCAAAGTTCTACTTTCATGTCAAGTCTTTCAAGTTAATTTCTATTATGTTGGGGTATGATCTCTATATCTATCATACTGGACTCTTATGTTCATATGATGAGAGACCCCATTTGATCTCTTCAATTCAGTATTTTGATGTTTTAAGTGGCGCCGTTAGGCTGCTGAATTTTTAAGTGGTTCTTCACCCTTCTCTTTTTGAAGTTCTACTTTCATGTGAATTATTTCAAGTTCCTTTTTGTTATATTGGGGTATGATCTCTATATCTATCATACTGGACTCTTATTTTCATATGATGAGAGACCCCATTTGATCGCTTCAATTCAGTATTTTGAAGTTTTAAGTGGCGTTGTTAGGCTGCCGAATTTTTAAGTGGTTCTTCACCCTTCTCGTTTTGAAGATCTACTTTCATGTCAATTCTTTCAAGTTCATTTTTGTTATGTTGGGGAATTATCTCTATATCTATCATACTGAACTCTTATGTTCACATGATGAGAGACCCTATTTGATCTTTTCAAATCGTTTTTGTTGAAGTTTAAGTAACGCCGTTAGGCTGTCGAACTTTCATAAGAGAAATCTAATTTTTGTCTTCCTTCCATGTTTTTCATTTCAAATGGTATGTCCTTGAAATTTCATTACCATGATCATGTATCCTTCTTATTCTGTCCATATACTGTTTTATGGGTCATTTATGAATGTTTGACTCATTTTCCCTCTCTTTTTAATGTCTTCTAAAACCTCATAACATAGCCGTTATGCTGCAGAATTTCCATCTCAAAATGCCTCTCTCTTTTTCTAAAGTTCTTTTATATTATTAAGTGAATACTCAAAGCTCTTTCTTATAAAGGGGTATTCACATATATACCAAAATTTTCTATTTTAAATTCGGGGATTTAAATACATGAGACCCACCTTCCTTTTCTGTGGGTTTTAAAGTGACGTAAAGATCATGTCTTTAAAGCAGTTTTTAAAACGTTATGATTATGAAATGAAACCCATTTATTTTATGCTATGTGGGTTATTTATGAAATGTTTGATGATGATATATGTGGATCACATGATAATAAAGGCAAATTTAAGGGTGCGCCCTGATAGCGCTCCAATGCATTGGGTAATGATGTAACCACTAGAGATTACAATTTTAACGATGCCTTGGCGAAAAACCTTGGTAATTTTTAACGACACCTTGGGGATGGACCTTGGTGAAACGAAACGATTGTAAATATTAAATGTTTCAGCCACATCTTCAAGTTATGAAAAAGTTTTATTTTTATTATGATATGCCTCATGATTTCATTTTCATGCATTAAAGTTCTTTTCATGACTTTATTGATGTATCTCAAGTTCATATGTAAAATGTTTCACTTGTTTCCCTTGCTGGGCCTTCTGCTCACCCTTCCTTTTGATGTATGTCCCCAGGTTATGAGATGCAGTAATGAGCCTAGGGTGAACATGAGGAGAAGCCTTTCAAGTGTTTAAGAAGAATGTTTTTTTTTTGTTTCATGTTTTATGTTCCTTGTTTCCAAGACACTAAACCTTAAAGATCCTCAGTTCCGTGTAATGGAATGAAAAGTTATGTTATAAAAAGACGGGATGCTATAGTTGGTATCAAAGGATGGTTTAGTTATTTGTGGAAATTAGGATATGAAAACTCTAGGAGGAACCATATAGAAAAGTTTAATATAGGAAATCTTCCTGGTATTTTGGTGAGTATTGAGTAAGGGGTTGCCAAGCAAATACATCCCTGTCTGGATACGAGCAGGTAGAGGTGGCTCTGGCACAGATGTACATAGGGGTAAAACCCGAAAACACAGCTTTGAGCTAGACTCGAACGGGAACTGGTACACGACAACGGGCCTTGCTGCACTCTTGGTTACGACACTCCCGGGGGATATGCTTTGGTAAATTCATAAGCTTGGTATGAACCATTGTTAAAGGAACAAAGATAAAATAAAATAAAGGTCCACATAAGAATATATGATCATTCATAACCTAGATGGGAACCTAGGAGATCACAAGTTAGGGTATACCTTTCATATACAAGTTATCCTTATATGCTTTCAGTTCCTTTTCATGATTATTAGCTAAGTACTTAAGCCCCTAATTATGCTTTCTCTTCTTAGTTAATGGTGGGAAATGGAAGAACATGTTCCGACAACCAATGTGATAGGAAATGCGACGATTTTCGTATTAATATGACAGGGATGATTAGGGGATTAAAATATGATTATTATTTTGGAAGACGTTCATTATTTTGGGAACCATATTTGATCGAGGTAAATAGATTACTACGGTATTTTCATTGAGGAGTAAGGTTGACTTATATTTTGAAGAATCGGTGAATTTAAGGTGAACTTATAGTAATTTAGGTTACTTATGGGAATGACTAACCTATCTTGGGTAAAATATGTTTAGGTTAGCTACTTTTTTATAAGATGTTAGGAGTGGTTGATGTTGTCTGGAGATGAACAATGAAGTTGTTTTGGAAGACTATGTTATCAAATCCTTATTGTATTTGGGTTTCAATCTTAGTTTGGTTTGTTTTGAGGAATTTTAAGGACCGTTATTTATGGAATGGTCTATGATGAACTTTGGGTAGTACCATGGAACTTTGATGATTTAAAAGTAGTTTCCATTCCTATGGGATTCTTTCTTTTTGAAGAGTTGTTTTACCTTAACCTTTCTGTTTTTGGGATAATGTTTAAAGATAGAAGAAATATATAGTTAATCTTTTGTAGATTATGTGATTCTATAGAAGATGATTCTTGTGCTTTTATGAGACCAAGTGTTTTTGAATTCTCATCATTTGGAGAAAAGATTAGTGTTGGTAGGGACTTGTTAAAGGATGAAACTCTACTTGAAGGTAGGTATATTTTCTTATGTTTTTGTTCTATGTAGTAAATGAAATCCTCAAAATTATGAAAAGAAACGTAAAACAAAAATGTTGTTGGTTTACGTTTCCTACTAGGTAATCAAAGACCGTTTACACACATCATAAGTTTGGGATTTTCTCATGGTTAACTTTCTCCTAATCATGTTCTCTATCACTCTCCCTTAGAACTTGACCCTTTGTTTTTTCCTCCATGTCCATGTTTTCCTACATGGAAACCTAGTGTGGGTTAACTCGGGTGACCATTGTACTTCCCTTTCTTTATTTTAAAGTAATAGTTTTACTGACTCCTTTTCCGATGTGGGACTTTCAATGAAATTTCAAAACCCAATTTTAAAATTGCGAGGGCGCAATTTCTTAAGGGGGGAAGATTGTAACGACCCGAAATTTTTAAATAAATTTTGTTCCCTAATTTTATGTGTTATTGTTATACTCAACAAAAATGTTTTATTTGATAAACATGATGATAATTAAAATGAGATCATTGGGTTTTTACTATTATATAACCATCGGTCAACATGACCGCTGTGAACAAAATGTTTTGATTATTGTCTCTAAATATAAGTAATCTTGGTTAATTATTATAGAAAGAAGATTCGATGGCCTCACCTAGTAGTCTTGGACCGATCGAAGCCCATCTAACAAAGCTTGGGAAGGAGGTAGCACCACTGGGCTTTGCTCTGGATCAAATCCAAGACGAACTTCATCATGTGAAGCTGGAACGAAATCGCCTTCGTGAGAAGTTCAAACTGATAGAAATTACTACTCGGGCAATGTTGACTGAGCCGCCCCAAGCTTCTATCACCCTAGCACACCTTACTCTTAGGTCCTATGCTGGTATTATAAGGGGTTATGTAACGAGACCGTAACTACCTTGTGTAATCCTTGTTTTAAATAAAAATTGGGATTTCTTCTTATGATGAAGTTTATGAATTTTGAAATGACCGGATAAATATAGTATGCATATTTTTGATGAATTTTAGAAAAAGGATATTTTAAATATGTTTATGTAAACCCAAAATAATTAAAAATGTGTAATGATTTTCAAAAAATGGTCTTCTACAATTATGTTCAGTACTAAATTTAGAGTCTAATAAGATCAACTTGATTTTTTGATGAATAGTAAATTATGAATAGTGATTTTATGATTAGGATTAGTAATATGACCAAATGGATTAGTAATCTCACTTAAAGAAAGTTTTAAAATAATCTAGGCACCTTGATTAAGTAATGTGATTCAATAAAATAGTTAAATAACGGTTTCATTAATTATTATTCAAGTATTAGTTTTTTCGGGTGAATAGTGTTTTTTAATTAAAAATTTAATTAAAAATAATTAGAAAATTATTTTTATAAAAATGACTTTATTTTTGAACTCAGAGCATCGATATTATGTTATGGTAATTTTTGGGGTTTTTTTCTAAAAAAAATGAATTTTCGATGAATAGTGTTTTTATTTAAAAATTAAATTAAAAATATTTAGAAAATTATTTTTATAAAATGGATTTCATTTTTGAAATCAGAGCATTGATATTTGGTTAATGTGAAATTTTGGGATTTTTCTGAGAAAGTTGAATTTTCAGTGAATAGTAAAAATACAGTTTTAGGGTTTCGGTATGTTTAATGACATCATAACGGTGTCATGATGATGTCATGAGATCTTTTGAGGGTTGGCCGGCCAAGGGTGATTAATTATTGTTTTGGGGGCCCCATGTGGCCTAACTCCATGATAAATGACAAGGGAGAGCACATGGGTTTGAGAAAAGCTCATGTGAGGTGTCCCTTGGCCATTAATGCCTTGTCCCCTCACTTTCCCTATAAATACCAATCCCTCCTCTCATCCATTCGACTCCCCACTCATTCCCAACGAATTTCTGGTCTCATTACCTCCCAAGGAGTCCTCCCAAGGTGCCCCCAAGCCCTCATGATCCCAACCTTTGAGGTTTAAGAGTTACATTTTAAGGTAAGGGATCCGACCTCTCTCTTTCTTTTCAAGTAATCTCTTTTATGTCTTTTCTTTTATACTCCATGTTCTTATGTTGGAGGATGTTCTTTTATATTCATCCTACTGCCTATTTCATGTTCATATGATGAGAGACCCCCCCTTGCTCTCATCAATTCGTTTTAAGAATGTTTAAGTGGCGCCGTTAGGCTGCCGAATTTTTAAGGGATTCTTTCACCTTCCTCGTTTTCAAGTTCTATTTTCATTCAAGCCTTTCATGTTTCTTTGTATTATGTTGGGGCATGATCTCTAAATTTATCATACTGATATTTTATGATCATATTATGAGAGACCCCATTTTATCTCTTCAATTCAATTTTTTTGATGTTTTATGTGGCGCCGTTAGGCTGCCGAATTTTTTTTAAGGGATTCTCTCACCCTTCTCTTTTTCAAAGTTCTACTTTCATGTCAAGTCTTTCAAGTTAATTTCTATTATGTTGGGGTATGATCTCTATATCTATCATACTGGACTCTTATGTTCATATGATGAGAGACCCCATTTGATCTCTTCAATTCAGTATTTTGATGTTTTAAGTGGCGCCGTTAGGCTGCTGAATTTTTAAGTGGTTCTTCACCCTTCTCGTTTTGAAGTTCTACTTTCATGTGAATTATTTCAAGTTCCTTTTTGTTATATTGGGGTATGATCTCTATATCTATCATACTGGACTCTTATTTTCATATGATGAGAGACCCCATTTGATCGCTTCAATTCAGTATTTTGAAGTTTTAAGTGGCGCTGTTAGGCTGCCGAATTTTTAAGATAGTCTTGGCAATGAGTCATGACTAACAAGAAATGATTTTCCATGATTATGTGTGTATGCCACAAATTTTCAAGTTTTATGTTATGATTATGGGGATCTCATTTTCACTTCTATGATTTATTCCATGTTAAGATATTATGATCTCTTTTGCAGGTTTTGATTTTCATAAAGATATGATATGATTTTTATTTCCTTTATTTTCCCTTGCTGAGCATTTAAGCTCACCCTTTTATGTTTTCTTTTCCCCAGGTCAGGAAGATGGATATTAAGTAGAATATGCTAAAAGGGACCCTAGATATGATGAAATAAATGGGAGACACTATAGAAGATTTATGAACCAGTTGTTTATGTTTCCCAGTTTCTAAAGACACTATACCTATACGGTCCTTTGGGGTTTTGTCATATGTTGTAATAAGTGTGCTTCAATTTTGAAGTATTAACAATGGATGTAAAGTGTGGGTCGTTATACGGTCAATCGTTTTGATGGGGAAGATGATCTGGGGTGAAGACTGATCAAGAATACAATGTCCCAAGAGGAAATTGATGCCATGAATTTGGAAGAATTCAAGAGGTTGTTTATCAACAAATATTTTTCACAAACCCACCTTCTGAAGATGGAAAGAGAGTTCCTCAGACTCAAGAAGATGGAAGATGACTCTCTCAGGACGTATTAAAAAAACATTGCAAGGCTTGCAAGGTAGGCCTCTATCATTTTCATGAACACTAAAAGAATGGTGGATTGCTTCTTTAGTGGACTAAAGCTGAGTATACAAAAAGTCTTGGTGATTAGAAACTTCAATAGTTATGAGGATATTGTCTGTTGTTCCCTCAAGGTTGAAATGGAGATTAGAGACTCTCGGTGGTCTCGTGGGCCCAGTGACAAGAAGTGGAAAATGGAAAACAACATGGGTGGTCCATCAAACCAATACCATTATGGAAACAAGACTGACTTTTCCCATTGCCAAAATTGTGTGAAGAAACATCCAAGTAACAATCTCAAGGGAACCAGGAATTCCTTCAAATGCGGAAATCTTAGTCATCTGGCCAAGAACTACCGAATTAATTTGAAAAATCCCACTAAAGTTGAATAAGAAAAGATTGTTCAGATCAACACTCATCCATCAGTGTAGTGTTACAACTACAAGGATCTTGGGAATTATGCAAACAATTTTCTCAAGTTAAGGGTTGTCAAAGACCATAAAAAACAACCTCTGAGGAAACAAGGAAGGGCCTATGCTATCACTACCACCGAGGTGGAGCCGGAAAATGATATGGTGATAGGTATACACGTTATTCATTGAATAATAGAAAATGTACTATTTGATTATTGTTCAACTCATTTTTTCGTACCATGTAAGTTTAGAAGAACAATTCAAACACCACCTCAAAATTTGGAAGAATAGTTATCTGTGAGAACAACGAATGGAGAAATCGTTGCGTCCATGGTTTATAACTCCTCCCTAGTTAAAATTTATGGACTGAACCTCCCTGAAAATCTCATCATATTTCTTTTAGTGTATTTTGACACTATATTGGGCAAGGATTGGCTGTCCTTATACAAAGTCACTATCAACTGCCAAAAAATGGAGATCACTATTCACATATCGAATCATCCTCCAATTCTTTACAAATTAAAGGAGTAAGATGAATCTCCTTTCAAATCATCTACTCAAGTGTGGATATAGAGGCATTATTATCAATCATATCTAGCTTAAATGATTGAGACAAAGGATAGAATCTTGCATTATGACATTCTGATCTTGAGGGATTGCATGGATGTATTCCCTGAAGAGTTCCCTGGTATTCCTCCAGACTGAGAGGTTGGGTTCCCAATTGAACTTATCCCTGGATCTCTCCGAATCTCAAAGAAAACTTACAGAATGGCCATCGTAGAGCTAGAAGAGTTGAAAAACTAGTTACAAAAGAATATGGAGAAGGGTTTTATATGCCTGAGTGCTTCACCGTGGGGTGCACCGGTCCTCTTCGACAAGAAAAAGAATGGATCAATGTGCCTCTACATTGATTATATTGAGATATATAAAATCATGATAAGGAACAATAATCCCCTATCATAGATAGATGACTTGATCGATCAGCTTCATGGGGCCAATTATGTCTCTATGGTAGACCTTCGTTCAGTATATCACCAATTAAAGGTGAGGAAGGAAGATATTCCCAAGACCACATTTCGAATGAAGTATGGACACGATGAGTTCATAGTGATTCCCTTCGGACTCAGTAATTATCTAGAAATTTTCATGGATTTAATGAATAGAGTATTTTATGATTACCATGTCAAATTATTGGTAGTCTTTATTGATGATATTATGATATACTCCAAGAGCAAGGAGGAATATGAGGAGCAGTTGAAAACTGTGTTAAAGACATTGTGAAGGGAGAAGTTGTATGAAATGTATAATCAATGTGAGTTATAGATAGAGGATGTATCATTCATGGGGAATATTATCACCATAAAAGGGATATCTGTGGACCATATGAAGATGAAGGCTATTGAAGATTGGCCCATGCCAACTTCTGTAACAGAGATCTGAAACTTTTTATGTCTAGCTAGTTATTATCGTCGATTTGTTAAGATATTTTCATAATTGTCAAACCCAATGACCATGATGACTTGAAAGAGAGTAATGTTTGTTTGGATAATGTAATTGGAAGATTGTTTCATGTGGTTAAAAGATAGAATTATCACTTCACCAGTACTCAAACTCCCTACAAGTGTAGAACTCTTTGTGGTGTATAGTGATGCTTCAAATAAGGGATTATGATGTGTGTTGATGAAAAATTATAAAGTGATAGCCTATACCTCATGGAAGTTGAAAATACATGAGAAAAACTATCCAACACATGATCTGGAGTTTGCGACTGTGATCTTTACCTTGAAAATATGGAGTCATTATCTCAATGTGGAGAAATGTGAGATATATACTGACCACAAGAGTATCAAATATATATTCATACAGAGAGTGCTTAATATGCACCAGAAAAGATGGATATAGATTATTCAGGGATTTTACTGCTCAATACACTACCATTATGGTACGGTAAAGAAGGAGGCAGATGCTCTATGTAGAAAGGATCATGCATCATTATCAATGATGAGTATTGAAAAGGATCTGGTCTTCTTAGATTTTAAATGGATGGACATGGGAATCATTAATGGAGTAACATCATTAATCCTTACTCAAATGATTAAACAGAAATCCCTCTTATAGGGAATAAAGGATGCTCATAGAAAATATGTAAAAATTCAGAAAAGGGTGGAAGCTGTTAGAAATGGGAAATCCTATGATTTAAAGTTGATGATGAAGGAGTTGTAATATTTGGGATGTGATTATGTGTACAATATGATCTAGATATAAACAAGGAACTATTGAATGATGCACATTTCTTGACCTTCTCTATCCACCCAAGGAGAACAAAGATGTATCGAGTTCTCCATGAAACATTTTTGTGGGATAATATGAAAAGGGAGATTTCCGAGTATACATCAAAGTGTCTGGAATGTCAGTAAGTAAAGTTTGAGAGACAAAATTATAAGGGGATAATGAAACTACTACCCATACCTACGTGGATGTGGGAGAACATTACCCTTGACACTGTCGATGGACATCCAAGGATATGCAGAGGAAATAATGCTATATGGGACACTGTGGATCGTCTTACAATGATAGCTCACACTATCATGGATCGAGATGACTTCTCATTGGATCAATGTTTGTGGGTTTACATCAAAGTAGTGGTAATGCTGCATGGAGTACCACTATCTATTGTGTTTGATCGAGATCTAAGATTCACCTCTATGTTTTAGAAGAGTCTTCAACATGCTCTAGATACTAATTGGAACATCAGTACGGCTTATCATCCTCAAACTAATGGCCAATCTGAGCGGACTATCCAAAAACATGAGGTCATGTTGAGATCATGATCAATAGACTTCAAAGGGGGATGGGATCAACATCTCCCTCTGGTAGAGTTCTCATATAACATCATTTTCCAATCGAGCATCCAAGTAGAACCTTATGAAGCCATGTATGGGAAGAGGTGAAGAACACATGCATGTTGTGATGAATCCGTTGAGCGTAAGCTGCTAGGAACAAATGTGGTTGATGAAATGGTTGAGAAGGTGAAAACCATTTAGCAGCATATCAAGGCTGCCCAGATTTGATATAAGCGTTATGCAGATAACCACAGATGACACCATGAGATTAAATTGTAAGAAATGTTATTTCTTCCCATATCTCTATGGAAGAAGGTCATGAGGTTTGGAATGAAAGGTAAGTTAAGTCCTTGGTACACCATCCGCATCAAGATTATTGATTCTGTCGGGGTTGTGTCCTATTGACTAGCACATCCACCTACCATGGCCAAAGTATATGATTTCTTTCATGTATCTCTATTAAGAAAGTACATACCAGACCCTTCACATGTACTCTCTTCATAGGTAGTACATCTATAGGAGGATATTTCCTATGAGGAGCTTCCAGAGAAGATCTTGGATCATAGAGAGAAAGTTAAAAGAAACAAGACTACTCATCTGGTCAAGGAACTATGGCGAAACTATAAGTACAAAGAGGAAACGTGGGAATTATAGGATGAAATGAAGGAAAAGTACCTACATCTTTATGTGTCCTAGAATTTAAAATGAAATTTTGAGGGAGAAATTTCTTATGGGGGAGATTGTAACAACCCAAACTTTTGGTAATGAAAAACCCTCTTGATATAATTAATTTTATTAATATGTGAAATGGATATACAACATATTCACATCATTTGTTTTATGATTTTAGATTTTAAAATACCATTAAGAATTGTGACCATTTCTATTGTAGTTGTTGAACAGTGATCACATGATATGTATAAATTTGGGCTTTAACATATCAAATTTACTCAGACAAAGGGATTGATGGACTCATCCAGTAAACTTGCCCCATATGAAGCCCATTTGTCAGAGCTCAGAATGAAGGTGGAATCATTGGGCTTCACTCTTCACCAAGCTCAATCCGAGCAAGAAAATGTTAATGTTGAGCGGAATCGCCTACAGGAGAAGTGGAAGTTGATAAATATCACCACCTGAGAGATGATATTTGAGCCACCCAAAGAGTCTGTCACCATCACACACCTCACCCTTTGGTATTTTGTGAGTGTTTTAAGGGGTTATATAAGAAGATTCTAGTACTGTGGTTAATTACATTATTTTTTATATGATAATGAATATACTGTCATTTTATTATTTTTACCTTGTAAATTGTTTTTAAAGCACAAATAGAATTTTTAGTTAATATTCAACTAAGAAATCTATTTTGATGAATTAATGAATTTTTTTAATTAAATCATATTTTAATAAAATATAAATTTTATTTTTAAAATTAATTTTTATTAAATATAAATGATCGTATAATTTTATGAATGTAATTGTAATTATTTTATTTTTAAAGTTTGAATGTAATTATTGTCAAAACCAATGAACTTTTGATAAATGTAGGTTTTTATTTTTCAAGTCAAAGTTAAAATATTTAGAAATTTATTTAGATAAAATGGATATTATTTCTATAATCAATATGATGAAATTATCCATTGGTGAATTTTTCATAATTTTTTGAGATAGTCAAATATTTTGGAAAAAATTAAATACTATTTAAATATATAATGTGTTTTATGACATCATAATGACCCAATAGTGATGTAATAAAATGATATAAACATTTTGTTCGTCCAATATATATTTTTTCAATAAAACAATGTGATTTTTGGTTTGATTGATTTATTTTACAAAGCATTAGTTGACCTTTCAATACATATAAAACATTTTGTCTTTTTAAATTGTTTTCCAGGGGAGTGTGACTCACTTCCACATAAGATAACCTATTATTTTAAGAGTTTTGGACATTAGTCTTATAAAATATTGTTTTTCAATCCCATTTTTTTGAAACCATAGGAAAAAACCAAGGACTGGTTTGTGGTTTTGATTTGATTAATGTCAGATGTCCCAAACCTAAATAATAAACAATTCCATCGCCTTTCCTATATAATCCCACCCAAGATCCCACATACTCCCCACTCAATGCCTTTGGAGTTCATCCAACCTCTTCCCTCCTCTCTATTGAATCCTCCCAAGGTGAAGTATCTCCCAATAATCCTCTCTCAAGCCCCTCTCATGGCTTTGGAAGCACACATCCAATTAAGGGTTTTTCATCCTTTCTCATTTTTGTCCAATATTCATTAAGTAGTTAGGCCCTTTTAATTTAAATTTTAAATGTTTGTTATGGCTTCTCACCTCCCCCATACTACCATTTTTATTTTTGAATGATGGAAGACCCCTTTCTCTCTCATTAAATGTCTCCCACGTACACCTGTTACTATGACGTAATTATGAAAGGAATTTCTCTCTCCCTAATTACATTCTAGCAGTTATTTTGTATCATGAATCTAAATTCCATTACATTTTGTTGAGAAATGTATCCATATGACCCCATTACATTCCATTTCACGTAAATATGATGATACAACCCTTTATCTCTTATCAATAATTTTTATGAGTTCTTATGTAATGTTGTTATGCTGTCGAAATTGCACCGCGTTTTTTCAAGCCAGAGTCATTGTGTAGTGAATACCATGACAATTTCTCTATCAAGGGTATTAACCATTATTCACATTTAATTATTGTTTAAAGAGTTCCATGTATTTTTTCCACATTCTTTTATCATGGAATAAATGATTATGTTGAATGATTCAATGTTTTATGATCCATGTGGCACACTTATGCATGAAGTGAAATGTTTAAGAAGGGTGGGCCCTGATAGCGCTCAAATGCACTGGGTAAAGTGTAGAATCATGATACGTCATGTGAAATGGGTTTTTAATCATGCTAATTCAGTTTTAATGAGGTTTTATTCATGCTTCAGGTGAAATGAGGGTTTACTCAAGCTCCATGTTCAATGAGCCTTGGCTCATGCTAAATCCATGTGTAGTGTTGTTGCCACATTTCTATGTTATGATTTTCATGCTTTATCATGATTTTATGTTTATTATTATCTTGTGATCTATTGATATTCCTCTTATCTAACATGTATTTTGGTCCTCATTCACCTACTTGTATATTCCCTTACTGGGCTTTATAGCTCACCCTTTTCATATGCATGTCCTCAGGTTATCCCATGCAATGCTATGTATGAGGGAATGTAGTGGTCATGTAAATGATTTTTTCAACAATGATGTTGTATTTCATGTTTTATATTGTTATGTAATGATATTCAACAATAAATACACTATACCTCATGATCTTCTATGTTGTATTAAGTGAAATTTATGTGATAAATTATGTTTAACTGTGTAATAAAAAGAAGCAGGCTTGTCATACAGAACACTAAAAGGTGTGGGTGAAGCCCATTCATGGGTGAGTATAACAGCCCCCAGTTGGAACCCCAAGACCCCAGAAGGTGTCTCAAAATTCCATAATTGAAAAACCACAAATTATAATCTCAATCACAAAAAACCAAGAAATAATCAAATCAAACCAGGTATAATGTAAGTAAAAAATTATAAATGATTATTTGTAAAGCTAGATCATCTTATTCTGTCAAGGGTCTCTACTGAAGACCCACATAGGATCTGTCCCACACATGATAGGTATGTGCTAACCCAGAAAGGATTGTTGAGCACTAACCCACATAGGATTTGACCCATCCGTGATCAGTATGTGATGACCCACACAGGATCACTAAGTGATGACCCACAGAAGATCAGACCCTCATAGGATCAGTAGGCATAGACCCACATAGGATCGTTGAGCGCTGACCCCCAAAGGATCTGACCCAGACATGATCTGTAGGAGATAAACCACACACTATCACTGAGTGCTGACCCCCACATGATCTGACCCACATAGGGTCGATAGGTACTGACCCCCACAAGATCACCCTTCATTCTCAACCTCACAGTCAGCCATTGGATTCCCGCATGAAGCACGCTTGAATCTCGGATGATCCTAGACACAATCCATTGGTCATACATCAACATCCACAAAGTACCACAAAGATGTAACCTGATATATCAAGATGTCATAAGGGGTCAATCGCATCAGACAGAGCATCAATCAGATGCCCGTTCTACGAGTTATAGAAATTTGAGTACCAAGGGCCCCGTTGAATTCGTGGCCGATCCAATCCAGCCATTCTACAACATTCAATAAAACTCAAGTGAAGTATAAAAAAACATCCACCTAGTCATAAGGGTTCTAGTTCTAGAGACAGTTCTTCAAATAGATTTCTGGTTTAGGTTAGGCACTCATTTAAGCGTAACTGGCCAAAAAAGGTTCAAGGATCGGTATGAACGGGTTGGAACGACACAACCCAGACCGCTAGTCTCATTCTGAAGGTACTAGGATTGGCCCCGTATGGTTGGTCCTAGTCCTGTCCACTAGGACGCAGGCTCATCCTGGATCACCTAGCATTGTGTGGCCCACAGGGCTGTGGAACCACTCATCCCGCTTTCCAGGCATGAGCGTCTGCTCCCATCTCCACCAGCTCGACCGTTCAGGTTTTCAATGTCATGGCACCAGTTAGTGTCGCACTACCTCATAGGTCTGGTTGGACTGACCCATTAATGACATGCGAAAGTGGGTCCTCCCTCTTCTACGACTCAAACCCATGACCCTCCTCATGGCATGCCGTCGTAGTGCGCCACCCAAATCAGCAGCGGCACTGGTTGGCACTACACCACTTGGAAGGTCCATGCGGACTAGCCCATAATGGAACCACATGACCGGGTTTGCCCTGCGATGTGACTCAATATTGTGACATTTCCTCACAGTGTGCCACCGCAGCATGCTGACACATTTTTCCACCCCTCTTCAACGTGGTCGGCTCTGGTCGGCTACTCCATTGTCCGTCGGGACACCTTCGGGCACTGTTGTTCCTTCATGGTCAATGGGTGATGGCTGCCGCCTTCCATGGTCGCTGGTGCTGTTGCATCGATGTAGACTCTATGTGACACCAGTGAATCTCTGGGGGGCTTTTTTTATTCTCTTCTACCCCTACGGGCCTCCGGAGATAATGCCATCACTATGTGGCCCTTGTTTCCACCATTCCACCATACCTTTTGGTTTCCCATTAATAACAAAACCATAAACGAGTTAGGAAGAGGGTCCTTGCCTTCTTTTTTTCCCATGCCCTCTACGTTACCATAAAAACATGGGAAGCATTTCAAAAAGGCAACAACTCCTAGGTAAAAAAAAAAAGAAACCCCCCAACCTCTAGTTCATTGTATGTTACTATGGATGAGGACGGTGTTTCCACATTCGAGGGTGTTTCAGATGAAGGAGAAGGTTCACATCCTTTGGTGCACATCATTTTCCATAATCACATCCTCTAACGGTCGTCGAAGTTCTATTCTAAATTACTAGATGACGTCGGCAGCACTTCGTTTGAGGTTCCTCTCTTTTTTCCAAAAAATCATGCCTTAGCATTGTTTAAATATAAGAAAATAGGAGATCAACCCACCACAGTATTAATGAGGTTCAATAATAAATTTAATTAATGAACCTATTAAGAATCATAACAGTTCAGATACATAACCATGTGTAACCATCTATTTAATAGTCTGACAACCCTGTGGTCCTGCTGCCGCCGCTAAAGAGTTACAAGAATGAATAAAAGAAGTCATTGGGTTATTTTTTTTTATAAAGTCCAAAAATTAACTTTTTCATCTAACCCTTTCCAGTCAATGTAAATGTTTCCATAAGTGAATCCCGACATTGTAGATTCAATGATGCCCTTATATTTTTAATCTGAGAACCAGTTCAAAAGATAGAATTTGTTACCCGCATGTTTACATAATGTACCAAAAAATGTCCAAAATTCTTTTTTGGGCTCTTCGAGCCTCGGAATCAGGTACTGTCAATTTTCATAGACTCTTAACAGTCCAAAATAATTTAAAAAAAAATTATTGTAAAACCATGGTCTTTAAATTCTCCCCACCTTAGGGAGTTTTGTCCCCAAAATCCATAACAAACTAGAGAAACAAATGGGGTTAAAGATCACATATCTATGCCTCCTGATCCCATGTGATTTCCTGGATGTTCCTATATTGCAACCAAACTCGCACCAGAGAGATCAACCATCCACGAAGGACCCTCTCTTGTCGACCCTCTATCTCCACCGAAAATTATGAGAACGTCACCCCATAATCAATGTTCGGATCTTCCCAATCAATAACGTATGAGGGATCATGCACCTTCCTCTACAATTGAGACGCAAGGAATAAATAATGCATCCAGTACATTTGTGGGGGAAGATATAGGTGGTACAACAATTCTCCCACTATGATGAGGATTTGGAATGGTTCGATTAACCTCAGAGTAGCTTATCGCCCCGACCAAATCTCTACAATCCTTGTCGTGGTGAGACCCTAATGAAGTCATGGTATCCCTCCTAGAACTCCAAGGTCCTCCTTCTCCTATCATCATTACACTTCTTCCAGCTCTATGAATTCTTAATCCACTCATGGGTGATTTTCACCATCTTAGTGGTATCTTGTTCCAACTCTGGACCCATAAGTACTGACTCCCCAGGGTTTATCCAGCAAAGAGGAGATCTCCATGGTTGCTCGTTAAGGGAATCAATTGGCACCATGCTAATGGTGGAGTGATAACAATTTTTGTATGTGAACCCCACATTTGGAAGGTGGTCTTCCCAATTGCGGCGAAAATAAATGATGCAAGAACATATCATGTCTGAAAGTGTCTGCATGGTCTGCTCTATCTAACCATCTATTTTAGAATGAAAGGCAGTGCTCAAGTATAGGTTTGTCCCGAAATACTCCAATAATTCCATCAATAATTGACATGTAAAACGGGTGTCACATTATGAAACGATCGTCGATGGAATCCCATGAAGCCAAAAAAATTCATCTGTACGTAGAGGTGTCCCAAGACCTCTGGTGATCCCTACTCTCGGATGGGTATGAAGGTGGTGACTCAGTGGTTCGGTCAACGATCACCTAGATGGAATCATGGCCCCTAGACATATGTGGTAGCAATGTCATGATATCCATGGTAAGGCCATCCCCCCTCCACTCCTGCACCTCATGTGGCTAAGTTAGGCCTACTGGAACATGGTGCTCAACCATCACTTTTCGAAAAGTGAGGCACCACGAAATGAACTCGGCCACAACATTCTTCATCAATGGCCACTAGTACAGATGCCATAATTCTTGGTATATCTTTTCCACACCAATATGTAGCACTAAATGGGAATTGTGGAATTCTATCAACACCTCCCCTTGGTGAACCACTAGTACGATGGTGCATCCTCTGAAAAGGATGATGTGCTATCCACCTTCATAAAATTATTTAGGAGAATGTCCTGAGGATATTTGAGAACATCGGGACTCACAGTAAATGTCCCCAAGTTTTGCCTCCTCGAATCACTGATGACATGGGGGAGTAACTGTCATAGACTGGAGGTAAGTTACTCCATCACTATTCATGAATGATATCTGTAATGCAGCTAGCTGCTCTGTCGCCTCACACAAACATTTTAAACCAAAACTCCTACTTAGTGCATCTACCACCACATTTCCATTCCCTAGAGTATACACTAGCTCAATTTTGTAATCATGGAGGAACTCCAACCAATGATATTGTCTCAGGTAAGTGTCCCTATATGAAAAGATATAACTGACACTATTGTGATTGGAGTAGAGTTTAAACTGTTCACCCAACTAGTAGTTCCACCACATCTTCAAGGAAATTACCACTACTGCTAACTCCATGTCATGGGTAGCATAGTTCTACTCATGTTGCCTCAGTTTTCTTGAGTCAAAGACAATCACTCCTCACTCCAGCATCAGTAAAAATCCTCGTTAGGTCCCTGATGCATCGCAGTTGACTACATACTCAATTCCCTCTTCAGGTAGCCACAAGATGTGGGAAATTGTTAGTCTCTGCCTCAACTCCTAGGAACATTGTTGGTATCTCTATATCCAAAATAAATTCTATAACGTCCTTGACAAATATGACATGGGAGATGCTTCTCTAGAAAAGCTAGGTAGGAATCTTCGGTAGTACACAACCAATCCTAGGAAAATCCGCTCCTCGGTCACACTCCGAGGTGGCTCCTAGTCAAGAAATTCCTCTATCTTCAATGGATCCACTTCCACTCCAGCCTCCGATATAACATGTCATAGAAAGTGGACCTCTTGTAACCTTAACTGGAACATTGAAAGGTTTCCATAAATCTAGTGTTCTTTATGTTTATCCAAAACTATCTTCAGGTGCATGGCATGCTCCTCCATAATCGATGAGTACAACAAGAAGTTGTCGATAAAGACCACAACAATGAGATTGAGGTATGGTTTGAAGATCTTGTTCGTAAACCCCTTGAACACTATTGGAGCATTGCTTACCAAAAAAGGAAACCCCCTGAACTCCTAGTGGCAATACTGGTATCTGAAGGATGTATTCAGTATATTCTAATCTCATACCGTGAGGTGATGGTAGCCTGATCTGAGATCTATCATCAAAACCCAATGATATCCATCAGTTGGTCGAAGTGATTATTAATCCCTAAAGTAGATATGTGTTTAACAAGGTCACTAGGTTCAGGCACTGATAGTCAACACAAAGCCTCAAACTGTCGTATGCCTTCTTGGTGAACTAAATCAAGGATATCCATGCTGAAACACTAAGCCTTATGAACACCTTACCCTATAAGCCCTCCAATTGTACCCTCAAATCACAAATCCTTGGAGGTTTTATCCAATATGGTGGAGTAGATATCGGTGTCCTCCCGGGGTACTGGTCGAGGTAGATGTATACCTCTCTAGGAGGAGGATATCCCGGAACATTATCTGGAAAGACATTGGCATACTGGACCACCACAAAAGGATAACTAAGACTCCTCTTGTAAACTACTATGAGGGTAAGGCTAGCCAACTGATGAGTTATCAGCTACACCCTCTACCGAGAATGTCCATCCTGAGCTATAATGGATCCCTTCACTCCAGTGAAAGTGAACCTGGTCCCATTCTCATAGTGACACCACACATTAAGCCTAAAATGTTCGATCTGAGCATGGACCGTAGATAACCATTCCATTCCCAAGATGACATCATAATCCCTCGATGGTGCTAATAGCAGATCCAAGTCAAAGCTCTCGCCTCCAAGAGTAAGATCACACCATTGGCACCAGTGCATAATCATAGAATTATCTTCCTTTGGTGTCTCTAATAGTAAGGTTCGAGCCAACTACTCCATAAAAATCTCCGAGCATTGAATGAGAGTCATGGTAATAAACGAGTGTATCCCACCTATATCTATAGGTAGAATAGCTAGGGTTGGAATAGACATAGATCCTACCTAGAATCATATATATAGAACCATCATCATAGGCCTCATCTCCATGAAGCTTTGCTCGACCATGTCAACTTTCACCCTGAGGTCAGGGTGGACCTCATGGAGGTGGAGGTGGTAAAAACTCAAATCACCACCCACCGCCTGCTGCACGGCTAGCTCGTCTGCCACTACTGCCTCCCTACGGACCTATATTCTCGAATATCTGCCTATGACTTGATATTACCTCAAAAATATATTGATCATTAGTATGTAGGGTCTGTAAGTTATGATCCATGTGACCCTAACCATTGCATGTGAACAGAGTTTGCTCTTCTACTGACCCCCTCTGTCCCATGAGATCCGCACCACTGACCCTACATCCTGGGGTCTCCCTCCAAAAGGTCTGGAAATCGTGGAAATATGCTTCATCTACCTAATACCTGCTAAAGATTACTTGGACAGATGTCGTCCAGTGGTGGATCTCACCCTCAGTTCCTACTCAGCTGAGAATCCCTCCACCAATAGTTCTCTCTCAGGATCCCCATCATGCGTCGGGATATTGAGTGATATCATCGATGCTCTAATCACCCATTAGAGACACTGCACAGTAGTCTGGGCCCTAATGAAAGGGTCTCTTAATATTTCAGTGGATTAGTGAGAGAGTTTAGTGAATCTTGCTGAGTACTTGGCACTGTCAGGGTGCCCTACAATAAGTGCAGTAGCTCCTAAAAATGCACTAGGCGTAATTTTTCTTGTTCAAACTCCTCCATGAAGAAGGTCATGAATCCAACAAGGACAGTTTCACCTCCCCAGGTGTCTGGAGAATTAGGCTCCACCATCTCCCTGTTGTGCCCTGGAAGAGGCTAGAAAAAATGATCATCATCCATAGGCTAGGTGTTGGCGACTAGAACTAGAATAGAGTATCCCTAAATTGGGAAAGTATTTCCTTTAAACCTGCACACAACCAGAATAGGTACACAAACAAAGTAAACCACAAAGTAAAATTGATGAAGTAAAAATGTGAACTGAATATTAGGGGCCAGTATACAAGACCAACTGAAAGAGAAAATACACCAAAAAATTGAAAACACCTCCAGATATATTCCTCCATGGATACAAACTGTAGGGTAGGTAAAACATTTCACAATAGTTATCCATGTCAACTATTAATCTCCATGATCCATCTAGTCTGAGCTCCCAAAACCATGGTCAAGGCTATCTTTCGACCATCCAAGGTACAACAATGTTTCGGCGAAGCCTGTGAAGTGATGAGTATAACAATACCCAGTTGGGACCCCGAGAACCTTAAAGGTCTCATAGAATTCCATAACGGAAAAATCATAAAGTATGATCTCGATCACAAAGAAGAAGGAAAGACTTAGATCAAACCAGGTATAAATTAAGTATAGAAGTACAGATAATAAGACATAAAGCTTGATCATCCTATTCTGTCAAGGTACTTTGCTATTGACCCACACAAGATCTGACCCACACATGATCAGTATGAACTGACCCACATAGGATCACTGGGCGTTGACCCACACATGGTCACGGAGCACTGACCCACAGGGGATCTGACCCAGAAAATATTGGCATGCATGGAACAACACAGGATCAATGAGTGATAACCCACATCGAATCTAACACAAACATGATTAATAGCTACTAACCCCCAAAAGATCTCCCTTTATTCTCCACCTCAATGCCATCAAATTGATTTCCCTTAGGAATCATGATTATTTCCAGGAGGATCCTATCACCAATCCATTGGTCATACCTCAACCAATATTAAGTCCCATGAAAAATTATCCTAATGAACATCCATGTCATAATGGTTCCAACTCATCAGACGATGCATTAATCGGACTCCCGGTTTGTGATTTATATGCATTTTAGTGTGGAGGGTTGGGTTGTATTAAGCGTCGATCCATCCCAGACATTCTCCAACATTCTCTAAAACTCAAGTGGATTGTCACAACATCTCCTCATCATTATAAGGGTTCCAGTGCTATAGACATTTCATCAAACGGAATTCCAATTTAAGAGATACGTCCATCTAAGTGTAACTGTGGTGAAAAATGGTCTGGGTCCAGTCTGACTCGGTGAGACTGACCCGACCCGGCCCACTGGGCCCAGATCGAAGGGGCTTGTCTTAGCCCATTTTGGTTGGGCATGTTCTGGCCTACTGGGTTGTGGGCTTGGCCCATCTCACCCAGTTGGCCATGGCCAGCTGGGTCGCGGAATCACTTGGCCCGCTGGCCGGGCACGGAGGTCTGCCCCCCTCTCGAACAGCTCAGTCATTCGGGTTTTCAAAGTCATGATGCAAGTTAGCATCACACAACCTGGCTAGTTTTCATTGACTGACCTATTAAAGACCCGTGGGAATTGGACTTCCCTCCACCGCGCCTCGAAGCAGCGACCCTCCTCACAGTGTGCTGCATGGCTCATCAGCGGTGTTGGATGGCACATCACCACATGGTCGGTCTATGCAGACATA
The DNA here is from genome assembly GCA_963277665.1 of Viscum album. Classification (NCBI taxonomy): domain Eukaryota; kingdom Viridiplantae; phylum Streptophyta; class Magnoliopsida; order Santalales; family Viscaceae; genus Viscum; species Viscum album. Next base: position 1,117,302,964 of record OY728129.1, read on the forward strand.
CCCCCAACAGAACTGGAGGAGAAGGTCTGCCCTCAGTTGTGGAATGAATTTGCAACCTTCCATTGTAGCGTGCCACCCCACTTCGCGCGGCCGGTGCTGGGTGACCGCTCTTTTATCTGCAGCGAAACCATCAGGCGACGTCGTTCCTTCGCAGTCGGCAGGTGTCGGCCACCGCCTCCCTCAGTCACTGGTGCTGCTGCACCGGTATCGCTTTGACAGGCAACTGTTGAAGCTTTGGTGGTCCATCTTTATTCTCTTACACTTCTACGGGCCTCTTGGGAAAATGCTTACATTGTGCATCCCTTTGTTCCACCTTTCCTCCATACCATCCGATTTCCCATAATGAACGCAACCACAACCGAGTTCAGTGGAGGGTTCATGCCTTGTTTGATTGGCCCACACCTTCTATGTTAGCATAAAAAAAGAGGAAGAATTTCAAGAAAGGAAAAACTAATAGGTAACAAAAAAAACACCCTACCTCGAGTTTGTTGGAAGTCATAGTGGATGAGGAAGGAGTTTCCATGTTCGAGGATGTTGCGAATGATGGAGAAGGTTCATGTCCTTTAGCGCTCAGTGTTGCCCAATCACTGAGTCCTCCAATGATCGTCAATGTTTGTTTCTACGTTTTTGGGGGACATCGATGAATTTTTCCCAAAAAAACGTGCTTGGGATTTTTTTTAAAATTTAAGAAAAGAGGAGATCAACCAACAACACAATTAATGAGGTTCATTAATAAATTTATGTAATAAACCTATTAATTCTCCCCACTGTTCGGTGAGACAACCAAGTGTAACAGATCATATAATGGGATGACAACCTAGAGGTACCATCAATACCACTCAAAAATTACATGAATGATATAAAATGACTCATTCGGTTATTTTATTATTTTTTGTAATGTCCAAAAAATTAACTTTTTTGTTCGACCCATACTGGTAGAAGTTAAGCTTCACTTAAAAGAATACCGGCGTTGCAGATTCAATGGAGCCCCCATAATTTTAATATAAGTACCGATTCAAAATATAAATTCACCACCCACATGTTTCCAGAACGTACCTTACAAAAAGTTCAAAAAAAATTCTCGGTTCTCCGAGCCTCGGAATCATGTGCCATCAATTTTTGCATACTCTTAATAATCCAAAATAATTTAAAAAAATAACTTTGTAAAATCTAGGTCATTACAAATTTTTTGAATTAGAATATAATTTATTATAAAAACTCTAATATATCATATATATCTATAAAATAATTTATACAAATTAAATAATCAAAAAAAAATATAATAGTATTTTTAAAATCAATTATTTCTTTTTTCTCTTAATTAAATAATTTTTTTTAGAATTGAAAATGAAATAGAGAAAATTATATAATTTATATAAATTATATATAAATTTGAATAATGAAAATAAATTCATTTAGATAAAAATATAAATTTAGGGTCATTCATATCAAGTGTTTGTCCCTATATGGACACATAAATGATATTAAATACAATGAAATTGAAATTTTATAACTATATTGAAATTAAATAATATGTCAGTTATTTTCATGAATAAAGTACATTAAATAAATAAAATTATTCAATAATTTTTGGATAACTTTACAGCATAGTTATGTCATTATATTTTTGTTATAAATCTTCTTTATCTTAATTAAGTCTCATTTTCACAACATGAATTTTTACTCCTTATGGGTTAATAGAGTATCTATAAAATTAAACACATACCATAAATGGATCAAGGATGATATTTTAGACATTGTCCCAAATTTTGTTTCCGAATTATATAATTTTATGAATTTTTTATCATTTAATAAAATAATATTTATTTTAAAATATCATTAATGTCAATTTTGATACTATTCAATACTTTGTTTTTTAAAAATAAAAAAAAAGAATGCATTGAACAAAAAATTTTAAAAAATCCATAACATATCAATGTATTCTAAAACATTCTTGTATAAAATTAATTTTCTAATGTGTATTTATTTTAAAATTTCTAGTAGAATTTATTTTATATTTCCATTAATAAAAAAATTACATCATAATCATTGTGCAAGACTATAAATTAAATAAATCTCTTCTAAGAATTAAAAAAATCACCATGACTAATATAAAATTTTTCTCTTTCAAAATACTATTCTTAGTTAGTCATATTTTCAATACAACCCCTTATTAATGATATTTTACTTGTTAATACATGATTATGACAAGTATGACTCTTCTTTGAATAAAATATTATAAAATTTGTACTATCTTCCAAAAGTCCAATAAATGTCACATAAAAGATGAATTAATTCTTACAGATGAAACATACTCATTCAGTAAAATGGTGTAAGTGTTTGGGTCATTTTCTAATATTTATAATATTATTTTTACCATATCCGATTTACCCTTAACTATAGTAACAAAAATTACCAAGGTTACTATTAAAATTTGTAAAAAAATAAAAGGGACCTCAGGAATAAATTTTGAACTTTGGAATCTTAATATGGGATTTATTTTTCAAAATTTTAAAAAATAATTTTCTAAAATAATTTATAATAAATCTAATTGATGGAGAGAGAAAATAGATAAGTAAAGAGAAAACCATTAAAATATTGAAATGTTTTTTTATCCAAATAAAATTTAAAATTGAATCCAAAGACAAACATTGGAAAAAATTATTTAAAATTGATATAATTATACATTAATGCCAATTAAATATATAATTTACCAATATAAACTATTGGTATGAAAAAGTAGTTGTCAATTAACATACAGTATTTTCGCTGTTGATAATAACACGAAACTTAACAGAATAAACCAAAAATTCAAATAAAATAAATTTTTATTTTCAAAATTGGAAGAATAAGTTTATTACATCTTATGTAATTAATAAATGTTTAGAAATATATTTTTATAATATTTTCCATTAAAATAAAGCAAACCACTCTTGTTAGAAAAATACATCTGTTATGATTAAAATTGGATTTCTTCATATATCATGTCTATAAACAAAATATGAATAATGATAAAAATTAGATCGAATAATATATATATATATATATATATCATTAATATAGTCCTACAAGAGTTATTTTTTTATTTTTTAGTATAATACACACTTGTGTGCATTAAAATAGTTTTTTAGAAAAATATATCCTTTTATATTTTAAAGGGAATTATTTTATTTTATAATTAATTGGTCACTAGATAATGAATTATATATACATATTTAAACCAATTTTTATAATTCAGTTAATATTTTTCACTTCCACTATTTTAACTGCTAACTTATAACGTTAACATTTAATTAACAATATTTAATAGTTCATTTAAACTTGATACGGTGTATTTTGAACAATGTCTAACATAGTGTTTCCCTCTTAAAATATCAAGATGGTAAATTATCTCCCCATTAATAAATTATATCCATTCAATTTTATCTCAGGATTAGTATCCAGGGTTTGACTATTCAAAATAGAATTATTTAAATCCCACTTCAGAATAGGGATTAATTCAACTTCCACTTTAAAAGAATGAAAGGGAATTATGAAGGTAAAATTAGATAAAATATAATAGTGTTCCAAGTAGATAAACATGGACATATAATAGAAAACTAACTATAATATTATAAGGGAGAGCGATAGATAGAAAGATCAAAATTATGTTATCCATTTCAAAACCGTAAATATGTGATGGGGTAAAAGTGCATTGTTTTCATAGTAAGAAAAGAAAACACATAACATTATTATTTCATGATATATTTTATATAGTTAAGGAAATAATTTTCTTCATATAAATATAAAAACAAAAATAAACATACTTACTTGATAATTTGAGTTTCATCCTTTAATCAATTTCCCCCATAAAATCATATTTTTTCCAAAGGATAAGTATTCAAGATGATTTTTTATTTCTGAGGTATCAACTTCTACATCAAAAAATAAACAAAATAATATATATTTACTCCTTATGTCTTTAAAAATTAACCAAAACCAAAATGGTTATTATAAGATAAGATAATTCTAAAAAATTGGATAAACCATTTGATGATGAATGGAAAAATTAATATCCAAAATTCAAAAATGAAACCCAAAGGTCAATGTAGATCAATTAAAAAATAACTACCTATAAAAATACTCAAAACAGTCAAGACTAAGATTGAAAACCAATATTTTGATGGATTTAATCACAAAATATTCCTATATAAATTTTAGTATTTATCTCAAATATGACATCAATAAATCATAACGTCTCACTCCATAATGTGTATGAAAAACTTTTGTAATATCCAACATATGCTAGTCATTTTTATAAGTCAACATATATCCATAATAAATTCATATTTTTCACTAAAATATAATTAATCATTTATTCTTCATACATAATCACATTTTATTATATTTACATGAACCTTAAAGGATTCCCAAAATAGTGACCATCTTTTGAAATAAGATTGATCACTTAATCACCAAATAATTTTACAATCCTATTAAAATATATTTGATGAACATAAGTTCCCCAAATAAACATTATCTTCCTCAATCATATAATTTAAATAAAAACCAAAAATTCCTTTTTACCAAGACTTTACATAGGTCAATGTTATTCAATTCATCCATGCCACCATTCGGTTGTGGGTTCAAAACTCATAACATTGGAGAATGCAACAAGTTATCACATGTTCTACAAGTTTTAATTTTTCAAAAATAATATAATTCATATAAAATTACCATATATATGATTAAATCCCCCACAATAATCTTATAATTTTTTAACCACTAAGGTCATTCCATACCTTTTATCTTTTATCCTAAAATGTAAAACCTCGTAATTAACTAAAAAATGAATGTCTCTACAAATACCATTAGTCACAATATAATCTCTTAACATACAACCGTAAAATGGGTTTTTAAGACATTGGTCTTATGATAAACCTGAAAACTACTAAACCATGATGATATTTATAACTCTTAATAATACATCATCATCAAAAATGTTTCTTAAACCATCCTTCGATACGGGATAAATCGAATCGACATTAAATAATACATATTCTAGAGTTTTAAACTATAATTAACATTAAATGATATTTTATATTTAGAGTCTTACCTAATTAGGAAAAAAATTTACAATGTAAACTCATTCTTTATAGGTGTACACTTATACTCAATATCCAATTTCCCCTAATGGAAACCCATTTTTAAATAAATCATGAATTTTTATAAATCATATTCAATAGGTTCCCCACAAAATATTCTTTGTCCTTACCAATATTTAGGACCTATGAATTAAATTTTAAAATTTGGGATGAGCCCAAAAATACTAGTAAGGGATATATAATAAGGGAAATAATTGGTCTAATGAAAAACATGAAAACCCTTCAAAAACCTTTTCATAATTCTTATTAGAAACCATAGAAAAATCAGGTATCTTTTTTTAACATCATTACCACACCACTCTTACATTCAACCATACAAATAAAATAACCATATTTTCAAATTCCATATCTGGGTTATCCAATTCATTGGAGAGATATAAAGGGGTTGACCCTTTTTATAAGTTATCATGATCACCCAGTTTTCATTTTCTATAGTGGGGATTATCCTATTATATATGTAATATTACTATCAACCATGAGATCTAGTGGGGATAAACCCTTTTTATTTATTGTATAATGATATAATATTGAATAAAACCCAAGAAAACGCTTTTAATCCCATGTATAAAAATCTTTTAGATATCAGAATACCTTTTTATGTAAAAATTACATTTAAAATATAAAAAATATGTACAAAATAAAGAAACCAATTACTTTGGAAATAAATAAAAAAACTTATATATGAAACATTAAATAATAAATGTTTCATGAAATTAGTAAATTACATTCATACCATACAGGATAAAAACATTTCTTTTGACCTTTTTTAAAGGTGTTGAAAGATGAACATTGATATAATATTTTGTAAAAAAATTTACTTATCATAAAACCATAAAAAGATTAATTTCTTAAAACATTTGTGATAAATTTTAAACTAAAATTTAAAATTTTTATTTATATATAAATAAATTTAACAAACTATTTTTATAAACATGGAAATTAAGGATATAGATTTATATATGTAAATATTTAAAACATATAAATCAAAGTTTTTAATTTAAATATTTCTTTAGATTGTGTTTGACATGTAACATTTGTTTCTTATCTTAATGATTACTAAATATTAGTTAATTTATACTTTCTTGAGAACAATTTTAACAATTTTATCCTTTTTATATCACTCATTTCAATTTTATAAACAATTACCTAATCATTTAATATCAAGTCTGATGTTTTGACAATATTCGATACCTAAGTCCAAAATGAATTTGGTATGATTTATCTAGTGAAAGTGTTCATTATTACATAATCTCTAGATAATATTTATATAGTAATATTTATTATTAGAAAATGATTATACATTTAAATCCATACACTAATTATGATTATAAAAAATGAACTACGTTATAATCATTGAGATGGATGGACATACATACACATGAGTATCACATCCATAATTCAATTATCATTATGGAAAGACGGTATACATAATATTATATTTAAATAATGATAATAATATCATTAATACTATATTAATCATTCAATTATACTTATATATATCATCCATGGGATGTAGTGATGAAAATTGAATCACAACACTTCATGAAGGTGGTGATTCACATGTATGCACGAACAACGGTATCATTTTTAGGTGCATGGAAATGTAAGAAACAAATTGATATTTTATCTTTTCATTAGGATACATATGTCTTGAATATCTTATAGAATCCTTAATTCAATTATTATAACCACTCTTGAGAGATGGTGATGGAAAATGTTGGTCATCAGTTCATGAGGCAGTAGTCTGCCGTACAAATGAACTATAACTTATTTTCCCATATGATGGAAGTGGAGAAGAAGATATTACCTTATAATAACATAATAACTTCTCATCATATTTAATTAAAATTATTTATTATTTTATCATGGATAAATATGGTTTAATGGAAGTGGAATTATAAATAAAATAGAAACTATTGATTAACAACTATGCCTATTATTCCGAAAATATCATTTTCATTACATGTTAATAACACTAAAGATGGTGTTATTCATAAACTAATAGATCTATAATATTGGTAGTTATTATATTAATGTATTTTGTAATATATTTTCTATACTAGATTGGGTTTTTATGTGTGATAGATTTAGAAGAATGAGTTCTCTATTATAAGTGTTGGGGGGCACACATGGATTTTCGGGAAAATATTAAAATATAAATAGACTATTATTGATACAAGTACATAAAAATGGTCCATAAATTCATATAATAATATATTTTGACCATATATTATAATCTTGTACTTTTTTATTATTTTTACTATTTTTAATTAATTTTAAAAATATTATATTCATGAAATATCCTTATTGTAAAATTTCATACAATCCTTTACTATGAAACTAAATAAATCAATAAAACCAAAAATTTGAATATTATTCTTTCACAAAAATATTATATATCATGTTTATCTATAAAATTCTTTATACACATTTTATAATACAAAATATATAAAAATTAGTAATCTTGAAAAAAAAAATTCATTTTCCCCTTAATTATAAAAATTCCTTTTTAGCATTACTGAAGAAATTAAAGTAATTATATAATTTATAATATATATATTTATTTATTTATAATTAATTAACATAAATTAATATTAAAATATACATTTTGTTTCGTTCATAGATTTTTTTTGTCTCTATTTGTACTATAATTGATATTAAATACGAAGGGAGTGTCATTTTGTAATTATCTTTTATTTAAATAAGTGTCAATTAAGTACCTATAATTCCTTCTTAAGGTGAAAAGGTTATAATCATAGTAATAAAATAATTTGTGATATGTTTAAAACATTTTTAAACCTTTATAATTTTGTTTTAAAACTTATTTGAACTCTGTAACTCTTAATGCGACATCATTGATTTTTTACATTTTACAGGTTCATATAGTAACTATAAAATGACAAACGGACCATAAATGAATCATGGATGCAATTTTATAAAATATTCCAATCATTTGAAAAAAATTTATATTCAATTATTTTTTATCATTTAATAAAATATTAATTATTTTAAATTATAATAAATGTCTATTTTGACACTATTAATTACATGACATACCATAAATATCATAAAAACATGATATCATTGATACAAATAACCTAAATCATTAATAAAATATAAAAAAATAAAAAAATTCATGTAGATCATTAATTATACAAAAACATATTTAATTTAATATTTGTAATATTATTTATTTGATATTCCCATTAACTAAAAAATAATTACATAATCATTGTTAAAGCCTATAAGGTAATTATTTCATTTATAAAAAAATCATGATGAAGTTAAAATTTAATTTTTTTAAAAGACTATTTATAGTTGAACAAATCTCATAGATAACCCCATATTAATAATATTTTAATTGTTAAAAATAATAGTATGACAAGTTTGACTATTCATTGAACAAAATATAATAAAAGGTATAAGATCATCCAAAAGGATATAACAGGCCACATAAACCATCCATTAATTATTATTTATTAAAAATATTCAATAAATAAAAATGGGTCATGTGTTAGGGTTATTTTATAATATTTCTAATATTATTTTTACACATAAATACTTGACTTACCATTAACCATGGTAATAAAAATTTCAAAATATTCTATTCATATTGGAAAAAAATAAATTTGGAACTTATATTCCCAAATATTGAATCAATTTTTGAAAATTTAGAACATTTAATTAGAGTAAATTAATTTAAAATTAGTCATATGGATGTGGTGAAAAAACGAGTTATTAAATTGAGAATGTTCAACAGATTGAAATGTCTTTATCTAGAAATTCAATATGAAATTGATATCAATTATCTAAATTTAATTAAAAGATATAAAATTGATCTAATTACAATTTAAATCTAATTAAACATTAAATTTAACACTATAAACTATATTTATTAATTATCAATTTTCATTTAAAATCACGAATTGTTTATTATTTATGTAAACATCAATGTTATAATAAAAAGTAAAAAAAATTAAAAGATTGTAAATTTTGATATTATTATTTCAAATAATAAGTTTTTTTTCAAATATAATTAATTAAATATTCAACATTTAGTTTTAAATCAAGTATTCAATTGAATGTAGAAAAAAATTCCATTTTATTAAAATACATCCATAATGAGTAAAATTGGATTTGTTGTTATGTCATGTATAGAAAACACATAATATGAATGTTAAAAAATAAATTGAAAATATTATGTATAAATTTCATTAATATAATCGAATTAGTGTGAGTTGTTTATTTATTAGTAGAAACCAACTTCTGCATATTTAAATAATAATTTCAAAAAACATTTCCTTTTATTTTTATAAATTTTTCATTTTAATTTATAATAAATTGGTCACCAAATAATAACTTATATATATGTCTGTAAACCATATTTTAACAATTTAGTTAGTCCAATTCATACCCACCATTCTAACTACACTGTTATAATGGAAACAATTAAATAAAAAATAATTATATATTTATTTAAGGTTGATGTGACATATTTTTCAAGCTATCTAACATAGTGTTTCCTTCATCTAATCATTTAATGTGAAATAAACAATGGTGAATATGAAATTGGGATAATTTTTTATAATTCAACACAAAAATTAATAATTATAAAAAAATAAGTATTAAAATAATTATAAATAAACTATAGCTATATGGTCGGCCGACAGGAAGAGAGGGAGGAGATTTGATCTTTTCCTCTTTTAACGACCAACCTGTATGATGGGAGAGAGAGTGTGGAGGTCTGTTCATTGGCCTGCACTAGAATGTGAGGCAAGGCTCATGCGGTGGCGGAACAGTGACAAGGGAGAGAGGGGAGGGTGTCTGGTCATCTGTCGTCTGGGGAGGTAGGAAATGGTGGTAGGGGAGGGCATGTGATCATCAATCGACAATAAGGGAGGGAGGGGAGGGCGTCTTCTCCTCAGTAACTGGTTGAGGTGGGCATGACCAGACCCTCTGGATGTCGGAAGGGGAGGACATCTATGAGAACATATATGGGTACAAAATCAAGCTATATATGTGGAGGCTAACAATATAAATTAACACATACATTATATATGGAGAGGATTATTTATTAGAATATAGAAGATGACAGTGGTGGGGGTTCAGCGAGAGTGATGGTAGCTATAATACTAGTGTACCATGAAATCATTAATGTGTGCCTATGAGATGAACCTATTAGGATTATTTCATTAGGATTTTAACAAATCCATCGAAAAAAGAACTGATAAATATTATTTTTATGAACACTAAAATAAAAAGTTCTCATTAAACTATTATTTATCCTTGGTAAAATCCTATCACTGATATAGTGATGTTTCATCGGTGGTTTTTAGCACAAATAATGATCAAATTTTAATAATATATTAATTTATTTATATATATATATATATTATTGTAATTATATATATTCAAATAAGTATATAAATAAATATAACATAAAATATAATAACATTATTATTTAAATATATTTATTATATTTTTAAAATTATTTAAATACATATTTATTTATTTATATCATAATTATAAATTAATATATTTAAAAATATTTATATATAATTATAAATATTTTTATTTATTTATAAATAAAAATAGGTAGGGGAAGAACCTCTTTATTCAATGGAAAAACATATTATACATAGGATGGGGCCCAACAAAGCAAACTACAGACTTCAGAAATAGTTAAAGACCAAGATTTTTCTTAATGTTAGATTCAATCTAACATTATTCATTATGAAAAGAAATATAATATATGCATACACTTTTATGGCCTTGAAATCTAGAATAATGCCCTCTCCTCCATGTTTTCACCTGTTACCAAAGGCATTCAATGTCATTTTCCTCAGATTGAAAATTCCAATCATTAGATTATGTATTCACTATCTTAGATAGATCATCATGTATAAAAATAACACTTTCATTCCATATAATTTCAAGCATCATATCTACATAGACCAAAAAATATTTCATAACATTTATATAATCAATCACGTTATAGTATTAATGAGAATCCACCTAGGACTTATCTAAATAATGAGCATTGGATTCAAAATTTCCCAGTTTAATAAATTCATCATTTTTAATAACTTCTTCTTAGGCCTCATCCCAGGGAAGAGATTCAATAGGTATTTGTTACATTTGAGGAATATTTTTGGCATCAGATGCATTCTTCTCCATTTTATTTTCAGATCTCAATGATCAATCCTTACATGATAAATGGGCCTACCCACAACCAAGATTTAGAGTTTCATCTTGTTTACAAACAACTTAACCTCCTATCTACCATGGTTCACTAATTTGAGAAATTACAGCCTGTTTGAGAGACACAAATAATTTCAACAGTCATTCTACACCTATGAGGAAAATGGATGTAATTGCCTCCATTAAAAGCATGGTTTCTATGGTTTGGTTAGAAGGGGTTCTCCTTGCTATTTCATCACCCTTCATTTTGTTGGACATTTCCCCATTCCCAGTTGTATGAAAAAGTGCAGAAAAATTTAGGGTGGGCATTTTCCTACAATCATATGCCTCAATGTTTTCATCATCCCTTTCACCCTAAACTAAAGGGAAAGGGGATTCCATAGGCTTGTTGTCCCAGAATCCACCCCCGCCTGAACATCTTCCCTATTTTTAAAAATATATTCCCCTTTGGACTACACCAGACTAGCCTTCTATTTTTCAACTGAGTAGTGTTTCTCTTCAAAAAAGATATCAAGATCACCCTGATTTATTGGAAATTTAAAATTACCAAACCATTTAGATGATGAAACAACCTTTTGGATCATAGAATCTACATGAGATGACTCCATTCAAACAATCTACATTACATGACTTGATGGACTGAAATTTCTAAAAATTATATCAACATAGGAGATTGGTTTTCTCTTTTACATAGATTCTACATCTATTTTATCATGGTCAGTGTAAACACATTCATCCCTATTGAAAACCTAACATTTGAATTTTAAAAAAACCCACAAGATGGATAGACTTATTATAATTATCACTTAACAGATTCCTATGACACTGATCATAAGAGAGTCCAATCTAAGAGCATTTACATTAAAATACGGGTTATATATCAAATTCTATCATGAACTTCAGCCTGTGTTCTCCAGCCACCTGGATGGATATCTTAGTAATAGATGAACATATATCCACTTAAATAAAGATCCTTGAAAAGTGACTATATCTCAAACACTCGGTTTTAACATCTATTTTGATAGGGATTCTGACCATTGATGCAATATTCGAAAAAATTGTCAATCCCAAAAAAACCTACTAAGGAACATAATTTGAATTCGGAGGTGAGTAAAGGAATTTTTTATTTTTTCTAGATCAAAAAGTGTTTCCCAATCTTGGAACCAAATATTACCCGTATTAGGAGAAACAATCCCAAAACCCTATTTCTACAACACTATTTACTTGTGGTATTATTTTTAATTCTCTTGTGAATAATGAATCTCAATCGTGGGTTGAAATTGCTATTAAATTCCATAAGATTATTAATATTTTCACCTTTATGGATATCATTGAAAAATTAATTATTAAATATCTGATTTGTGAGAATTATGGATATTTCTAAGAAAACTAATATTTTGAAACACACGAAGATGTAGAAGTTAACTACTGGTATGAAAAACCGTTGATTTTTTTAAGGAACCAAATAGGGAAAAATAAAATAGACATTTCCTCTTAAATGGATGCCGATTATAAAATTTTTCAGACATCTCATCATAATATTTGTATGTGTGCACATGAAAAGGGGGTTGAAAAGTTGTTAATCCGTTTTAGGAAGGCTAGTTCCTCATCTAATACTGATCATCATATTGATTCCTCAATTAATTCTTTAGTTCTTAAAGTATATTTGGGACCTTCCATATTACCACTTAATACTTTGAAGAATGTGGTTTTTTCAATGGAGTGGAAATCAACATAGAGTGGTTATGAACCCCCTATGAAAAAAGAATGTACTCTTGTGAACATTGGTTGTTATTTTCAAGAAGAGGGGGTTATTGGCTATAGAGCCTACACATGGTAGTGAGCTCTAAAGACATGTTGTTGTTATATCCTTGAATTTAGGTCGGGTGGTTGTTAAAAGGATTGGATCCATCGATGCTCACAGTAAATAGCTACAGGTGTTGGGCATAGCCTTGTTGGCATGAAAACCCATATAGACTCTCTAGTCCAACATGAATTTACAATAAGATATGAATTTAATAATTAAGAAGGGCATGATGTGGCTATTATTTTTTCATCCTCTACTTATATTCAGCCAGTGAAGTGTCTGTTTCTTTCAAATGTTAGTACATATAAATCCTTTGGTTTTCCGGCTTCTTGTAGTAGTGAAGAAGATCGCCAACACAGGGTTCAAGATTTTGTAAATGAAGATATAGAAATAGTCATGGATGATGGACTTCCAGATGATGGAGGTGGCTTGTGGCTATAATTGAAAACATGGATACGTTGTTGACATCCTCTTGAATGGGGTGGGTTCTCGTCACACCATAATATGAACAATCAATCTCAAGTGATGTAATTTTATGGAATCTATTTTTTTAGAGTGGATATTTCAGGTTTATATATTCCTCCTTAATTTGTTTGTTGGAATTTCTATTTTAATAAAAGCGGCCATTTAGCAACAACATTTTGCAAAATAATATCAATATATAAATAAATATAATAATAAATTTTATAACTATATTTATTATATATATATATATATATTATAATTTTATAATTACTTAAATATATATTATTTTTAATTATAATTATAAATAAATATATATAAATATTCTTTACATATTATTATAAATAAATATTTATAAATATAATGAATGTATTTATTATTTTAATATATTTATTTTAATTTTATAATTATTTAAATATTTATTTATTATTAATAATTATAATTATAAATAAATATATTTCAAAATTATTTATATATAATTATATATATATATGTTATTTTATAATTACAAATAAAATAAATATATTTATTAATGAAATATATTAATTTTAATTTTATAATTATATATATATATATATATATTTATTAAAATTATAGAAATCCATTTAAAAAATTATATATAATAAAAAAAATATAATTAAACAGTTAATTTAATAAATTACTAAACAAATCATCAAAATATATTGATTACATTTATTTCAAAGACATTTTAAAAGTCAAACGTTAATAAATAAACTTACATGTGTAGACATATTCATCTACAAAGACACAAATACATACACCCAAGTATATAAACACATACATGTACATACATATAGTTGTACATATATATATATATTAAATTATTTAATATAAATATAAATATATATCTAAATAAATATATTAATTTATATATCATATAATTTTTTAAATAGAATATTAATATATTATATTTATTTTTATTATATAAACATTTTTTAGTCAATACGAAGCAGTTCTAGCTAGAATCAAATATCATAATCTTTTACTAAAATATAAAAGAAAAATATAAAAAGAGAATGGATGGGTTTAAAAAAAGAGACATCCCCCATCTAGAAATCTATATTGTTATCATAAAATGAATGATCTTTAAAAATTTCATCTTCATATTTATCAGCACTTTCCCACTTCTAATGTGAATTACCATGGAAGAGAGTTCGAAGGATATCTACATTGGACCTCTCTTACCTAGGAGTGATCTTGATCTTTGATACCATGGAAGATGATCTGGTGGACACGTTCTTTAGAAGATTGGAATAATCCTTCAATGGACATCTTTTTTATAGAACAAGAGTTAAACCTTCATTGCTGATCATCATTCCCATTCCACTAAAGATACATTCTTTAAAATAAAAATCTCCACAACTACCTACATGCCTGAGATGAGAAGTTTCCAATATAAACATATGCAACACTTTATCACTTTTCATTATCTGATATTTTACTCCATTTATGAATTTCCGAGGAACATAAATTTTTCCAAGAATCTCGGATAGCTTTGTGGAAATCTAGTAACTCATGATCATGTTGCAAGTCCTCAACTTTTCCATCATGATAAGGGTTCTGGGAACAACTAAAATCCATAGTAATAGGACAAGGAATAGATAGAACTCCCTAATCTTGACCAATTCCACCCCCTCTTGTGTAACATCAACTAGGACAAATGGTATGGCAGATGACCCAATCATAGCATCATCCCTTTGGGTGAAATCCCCTTGGAAGTAAAAACGTTTTTGGGTAACACAGTATAGGTAGACGCCACACCATGCATGTCCTAGACCCAACCCCCCATTAGTGCGCCAGTCACCCTAGTTATATTCAAGTGTGGCATGACTCAAAACTAAATTTTTTAAAGATAAATAATTAATATTTATATATTACATTAATATATATATATATATATACTAATTGTAATATAAATATGATATATATATATATATAATTATAATTATAGATAAATATATTTATAATTATTTGTATATAATTGTAAATATATTTATATAACTATAAAATATATCTATAAATTTATTAATATATAAGTATATATAATTATTAATATAATTAATATATATTATTTAGTTATATTTATTATAACTTTATAATTATTTTAATTTATATATTTATAATTATCTTTATAAAAAAATATAATTTTATAAATATTTTATATAAATGTAAATATAATTATATAATTATATATATTTATATAAATATAAATATTTATTTAATTATATATAATTGTATAATTCTATATATCTGTATAATTATATATATCTATTAATATATAATTATATATAATTATAAATTTAATAAATATATTAATTACTAAAATAAATATGATATAATTTTATAATTATATATATTTATATATTTATAATTTTATAAATATTTTATTAAAACATTATATATATTATTTTATTGAAGGTACAATTACATTCAAACACACACACACACCACACACACAGTTTGGAAAGGCTAACCAAAGCTCCCTAAGGCGATAAACCTCCCATCAATCCTTATTGATTTAGTACCTGGCTCATAGGTCCATTAGGAATGACTTCCGTTAACTGGCTTGAAATCCAAGTGAAGCGTCATGCCCACATCATCCCGCTCGCATCCCTAGGCATGATTCGCCATTGCTTGAAAAGTTCTATAATATTACCTTCACCCAATAGGGCTTGATCCCAAGACCACATGGATTCCAAGAAGGATCCATTACCACATGGGTATAATCTCAATGGAAAAACATTATATATATATATATATATATCTGTGTGTGTGTGTGTTTGTGTTCATGTGTGTAGTTTTGTAATTAAAATATATATATCAATATATGATATTTATATTAATTATAGAATTTAATTTTTTTTATTTAAGTTATTTAAATAATTTTTTTAATACTAATATGATAATTATATATATATATTAATTATATTTTTTTATTAAAATGTTTTAACAGTGCTAATAATAGCGTTGTTAAAAGTAGGAACTTCATATGTGCCGATCTATTGAAGTGAAGGTATGGTGGTGACAACACCATTAAAACACCTTAGACATGTGAAAATAGACAGTTCTTTATGTGACTAATCAACTTGAATCGCTCGATGTAACACTACTAGAAAAGAAATCAAATGGGGCTGAGGAAACAACAGACTACCTTTGGTGGTCTTCAATATTAACTTTTTAATTTATCAAAATCAGTCACCCTACCCCCACTAAATCATAATATTTCTTAAATTTGGTATTCACTTTTTTATTTTTCAAATTTCAAATTTAATATGAATGTTAATATGCTTTTAATTTGGTAATTTGATTTCCATTTTTAATATTTTCTAGATTTATACCTTGTGTTGGGCCTGTTTCTATTTGGGTTTCTTACATGGATTGTTTCTACTAACCACCATCCTTTCTCTTAACCTGATTCTTATACACGATATATTTTTTATTTGGTTTGATTCACTAAATAAATTTATCATGTGGTGGATATGAACCATGGTGTGTTTGATAGGACATTTCATCCATGCCTCTTCCTTAATTAAAATTCTAGTTTTTCTATGATCCTTGGATTAGTAAGTTTTGATCTCTAATTTTGAAATATTCCATGGATTTTGAGGTGTAAATGTGTCAATATATATTCAAAACTTCCTTCTCAAACATGGTTTGGTGTTGGGATCCTCCAGTTATATCACCTTTTTAGTTAATTTTTTGTGCTTTATATAGGTTCCTCCATGATTTTGTGTGTGATGTGATTCAGGTATCACCTATAATGTGAGATCAAATGATACATCCATTGGAGTTTTTTGGGTTACCCCCATCTTTTGTGCTTTTAACTAAATGTCGGTTTTCATATGCTTGTTTTATTTATTTTCCTCATCACCCTGGTCATTATTATTATCCCCATATATAACATGGTTTTACACCTATATGTGTATACTTCTCTTTTCATTACCCTTATGAGTGATTTTATATACTCTAATGTATCCTTTTTTTTATGTTAATCATACACTTACATAGTTGTACCTCAACCCGTACATAGACTTTATAATGTTTAGATACCCTTACGTTTGTCCATGGGTACTCTAACACATTTTTTCACCTTTATCCATACATAAGTCCATGTGTACTCTTGCATATGCTTTGATTATTTAGGACTACCATTATGTAGCCATAGTTTTGAGTTATTTTCTCCCACGCAGCTGGTCTTGACCGGTAAAAAATTTGTTTATACCCAAACACACGTTATTGATTACACTTATGTAGTGGCTATAAACCCTTATGAAGTAGAAGGTATCTTAACTTATCATTTTTTATGCACACAGAGTGGGTTTCTACCCTTATGTGAGGGATTACATACTTTTATGTCATAATATTGCTATATATTTGTACACTTACACCATTGTGGATTTCGACGGTTGACCCTTACATGGTACCCTTAAATACGTCGTTATGAAAATTATCCTTTTGCATTTACACTAACACATTGGTGTTTCATCCATCATAACATTATTTATCATATTAAATGACCTTTACACATGGGGTTTTTTCTTTATATCATGATGATAGGGATTTATTTTCTGCAACCTCTGTTTTTTATCACTATTTTAATTACATTACTAAAACATTGTTTATCAAGGGTTCATCTTCCATTCCTCTTCTAGATAAATTAATTGTGTAGAGAGATCCATGGTTACATCGATATATATATATATATATATAATTCTTGAATAGATAGATTTAGTGTCTCTTATTCTTAGTTTTCTAGAGGACAATAATATGAATTCCTTCTTTATTGATCTCTTTTTACATATCTTGGTGTTTTCAAAACCCCCGAGTAGACTGTAGAATGCAATCATGGATAGTGAAGAACTCAGGTAGAAGAGATGCACCAAGATCTTTATAATATTTACAACATCATGTTTTGAGTACTTTGCATCAATTTTTACAATATATGGTTCAATCCCCCTTATTCAACAAATGATTATCCAATTATAAGTAAGGAGGATTTGGTCATGTTATTAACTTTATTTTTTTTATTTGTTTGGAAGTCATCATCTATGTAACATGTTTCTTTATTTTGAATTATTTATTCTAACTCTTTTATATTGTTATTCACCATTTCTTGTACCCCATTAACATTATATAGTGAAACACCTTTGATGATCTTTCCCTGTACACATAGGCCAATTGGCCAAAAAATGTAAATCCATGTGTCTGTTTTACTGTTTTCTCTCTTTTTTAACCTATAAGCACTAAATATTCCTTATCATATTGAATATAATTCTATTCTGACTTTTATTTTGAAAGATTTAATATTTGATGTTTTGGGTCTATTCCTCTCTAATTTTCTTTAATGGTGTGGTTTTTGGTTCTTAATTAATATTTCAAGGTTCTTGAAATGTATGTTTTTACATATAAAATTTAATTGTCAAATTTACAGTTATTTTATCAAATAAAATATATATATACATATTATCATATTTTCTATATTTAGAATTAATAAAAGACTTGAATTAATGTAATTTCCACTGTCTAGTGTTATTGTTCAACAGTAATTACCAGTTAAATTCTCCGTATTGTTTGGAATGGAATTCGAAAATCTATTTTCTGTTTATCATATTTTATATTATAAAATAATATTCATTTATATTGCTAGATTTTGATTTTATCAACCAAAAAACCCAAACTAATCCTTATACGTGGTTTCAGACCTCTTTTTCTAAATTACCCCACACACAAAATGTGGCATTAATCCTAGTGTTTTGATTTAATTTAATTTCATTAAAATCATATAAAAAATTCATTTAATTAACTATATTTTTAGAGGATTTTAATTCACAATATTCTTTTTTGGTTTTTTAGTTTGTTTGCTTTGATTACATTGGCTAAAACTTAAAATATTTTTGGACCGTTGTTTCCTTTATTGATTCCCATTTTATTTTCTTGTATGATCCTTATAGATTATTTTTCTATATGTGGACTATGTGTGTCTCTGAATATAGGGTAGAAAATGGTTTTATGTGAGGTTATACTAGGTTTGAGAGACGGTTAATAGTGAGTTGTGTTCACATGATCATGTGAATCTATTTTATTTCTTTTTCCTTGGAGTTTGCATTATGTTAGATCTGTTTTATTACACTATTTATTTTCAGTTTTTTGATCAAGGTATTCAATTTTAGCATGTTTAGTTCTTACGCATTGGTATTTTGTGGGTTCAATGCTTTTTTTTGTAAGTTGGTTGATCACCAAGATTATTGGGATTTCATTTTGTCCATTCAGTAGGTTTTTTCGTGTTTTCCAATTATTTTGGAACTGTGTGCCATTATTAAGACTAAATTAGGATGTTTGGTCCTTTATAGGTTTATTTTCCATAGGTATCTTTCTATTTGTCAACATTTATTACCACATCTTCATGTTGTCTTGTGATGTTGAGAATTATTTCAGGTTCTATTGTAGCTTCTCTTGGTTTGAGGAACACTCCTTTTAATTTATGATAATAAAATCATCTCCTTATGTTGATATTATAGTTCCTTCTTTGGATGATTTTTCCTTTGTTTTTATGGTTTAATTTACAAACTTTTTCATTGTTTTTCTACATTTATTTTTCAATCTCTTTCTATTCCTTTCCTTTTTTATGATTGTACTTTTTTGATGTGTTTCATTCTTATTGAATTCTTGAGGTTTAATTTTTCCATTTTTTTGATTGAGAATGATTACTAATATAGTTATTGGTGTTCTGCAGGTGATGATGATACGTTTTAAGGACTTGTTATAGTATGTGATTTTCTTGACCTAACTTCCTCATTATCATCATCTCTGAGGATAGCTCAGGTAAGTATACGTTTTTATTTTTTCATATAATTATTTATAATTTATTATATTTTGATCATGTTGATTAGATTTAAAATATCATCCAATTTGGTTAGCATATATCACAATAATTTTTAGTTAAGGGTAGTTGGAATGATAATATGATAATGTCATACAGTTATATTATAATATTGATGTTTTCCTTTTTTTGGATGATATGACTAGGTAAATTAGAGATTAGGTGGTGCATGATCATCATGTGATTTACGGTATTAATTTTTAATGTGGGGATTAAGATGATGATACATATTAAATCCATTCTTCATTTAATTTCAATGGTGTATATTTATTGTTTTAGGTTTCCACTATTTTTCTGTTGTTAATTAAATGTGGATTTAATATGCTTGTTTTATTTTTTTTCTACATCACCATTGTATTTGATAATAAAAAATATGTAGCATGGTTTTACCCATACATGAGTCTCATTACCTTTTCCCTCAAGTGAGGTTCTATATACCATTACATATCCCTGTTTAGGTTCACCATACCCTTAGACCGGTGTCCCATGGTCCTTATGTAGCCCAGATAAAGTTTAGACACCCTTATATATGTTTGTGGTTACCCTTATGTGGTCCTTTTTTCTCTCATTTACCCATATATAAGTCATATTTTATCGTTATGTAAGCTTTTATTGCTGAGGTATACCCTTTTGTAGCCACATTTTTGAGATGTATACCCTTACACATCTGGGTCCTAACCATTTCTCAAGTGGTCTATACCGTTACACAACTAGTTGACTACCCATACATAGTAGCCATTAACCCTTATTAGTGGTAGGTATCCTCATACAGTGTTGGATTAAAAATTATTTTGAGGGTTTATACCCTTACTTGAGGGATTTAATACCCTTATATGATATTGTCACCTCATTTATTTTTACCCTTAAGTTGTAGTGGTTTCATCTTGTTGAACCTAATGCGATAGATGGGTACCCTTATATGTTACACAGTCGCACACGGGTCTGACACATACCCATACATGTTTACCATTATTCATCAAGGGTATAACCTTATTAAATTGATTCATTGGTGTTTAATGACCTTTATGTGTGGTTTCATCCATTTTTTATTAGGATGTTAGTTCTTTAGTGTCCATATCCTCTCACTACACTCTTGATTTTTCCGAACGTACTTATTCAACAATTATTTCTCCAAACCCAATAAATAGTTTTTTTATCATTTTATCAATTTTCATTATTGATTTATTTTAAGGTCTTATGTAAGTCACTTGTTTTTTCATTATGATATTTTTTTCATCCTCTTGAACATCCATTTTCACCATTTCTTGTACTCTATTTCCTTTTGAGAGTGAATCTTTCATGAAGATCATTCCAAATGCACATAGGCTAATTGTTAAAATCAAGTAAATATTTGTGTCCATTTTACTGATTTCCTTTCTGTTTTTATCAACCTAAAATCATAAGATGTTTTTTTCATGAATATAATTAAATTCTAATTTTTATTTTGAATGATAAAATATAACTTGTTCTGGTATTTCATTGTACCCAGTTATTCATTATTTCTGCTACATTAAGTTTTTTATTACTATTTAACAGTTATGGAAATGTATGTATATACATATGGAATATATTTATCATTTTATTGATTCAATTTATCATGAATCATTATATAATGAATATTTTATTTTTTATTTTGAGAAATAATAAAAGTATTTAATTCATATAAATTTCATTGTCCTGTTTTGTTGGTCCCTGGAAGTAATCATTTGAAATTACTTATTATTTGGAATTTCATTTGAAAATTTGTTTTCTATTTTTTGGTTTATATATAATAAACTTAATATAATTACAATTATTGATTTCAAATTTTTTGAACCAAAACACCAAAATCGATCTTTATGGTTGGTTGTGGATAACCACGCGCAACACACCACTCCCAAATAGGGTCTCCCATCTAGTTTGATCAAGAGAGAAAATGGTGAAATTAGAGAACATCAATTATTCTCCTTAACTTGGTATAGATGGAGAAAAAATTTATCTCCCCTTTTTTAATAAAAAATGTGTTGTTAAATCAAAAAGAGCTGGATGATTCTGATACGTGATTCAAGAGGGTAAAAATTTGGATGACAGAAATATGAAAATATTGATAACTCAAAAATGATTAATTTATTTATTTTCACGAACCTTCTTCATCAAAAAAGGTGTTAAAGAGACCAAGTAAGGTTCTTAGTTTTGTGTTTATTTTTTACATTTATTTTTGTTGTTTTTTGCTTGATTCATATTTTCTCAACTTCTATGGTGTGTATGTTTCTTTGTCCTATTTTGTGTACATATTATTTCTTGTAGACTATTATTTTCAAAGGGAAATCATGTGATGATCATACCCTATGAATTTGATGAATTGGATAAGTTTGACCTGACCCATCACCTAACCTAGTTCATTCTTGGGCTTGAAGGGAATTCTCAATCCTCAACGACGAACTATTAGTGTATGAGAATGGATAAAAAAGTTCCCATGGCCGATTTCATCCATAAATAATGAATAGAAATCCACATAAATATGGTTATAATATTTATATATTATGTTTATAAATTGTTCTTAATTTCACATATTAAATTATTTACCAAAGAACCACTAAACCAATGATAGAATAAGCAAAATAATCATCCAATCTCATCTCATAAATATAAAGATGAGATAGTGAACAAAATAATATAAGAGAATGCTGTAGGAGTTAAAAAAATACTCGGGTATGAGGTGTTCTCACTACAAAATATATATCTTCATCTAAATAGGGTATATTCATTTGTAAATATACATTTTTCATGGGAAAATAATTTCACCAATAGATAATTATTTTTCAATAAATTGTTGGTAAAACCACTATAAAAAAAGTATTCTGATATATAAAATATTTATATCACAATTATAATAACACCAATAAATAATATATTTATTGTTTAAATGTTTATCAATAATATAATATAATAGATTTATTTGTTGATAATATAATTATCAAAATTTATATCCAATGTCAATGACTAATATCAATTTGTAAATTTTATTTAAAAAAATATTATATGTTGGTATATGAAAATGTTTTTATAAATTTTTCTTTTTCATTTATTAATTTCAATATATATAATATAATAATTTATTTTATTATATAATAATTATAAATTTATGTGATTTGAAACACCATTAAACAAAGTCTTTATTTGAAAATTATTGTTAATATTAAATTTAAAACATGTTAAAACTCCATGAAATGAAAAGAATCTATATGAATCCTGATACAAACATGTTAAAACATGTTAAAACTAAAAGAGGTATGATATAAAACTCTATCAAACATCATTCATAGTCATTCCTTCTATCAGTTGTCAATATAACAGTTTACACTAGTAGTGTGGTCAATTTATGTTTTCCACCTACTGAATCTTGAAATGGCCACAATGGTGGTGATCACCTATTGTAGTATCACATTAGTGGCATGAATTATTTCATCTAAAAATTTAGATTTTGATGGATAGAAAAATTTATCATCTTGACTCATTTAAGTAGGCCATGTTTCATTCACTTGTAGATGGGAGAAATTTTCCCCAAATATCATACTAGCATCAAGAAAGAAGACGAGTACAAAATTATATTATATTATATGTAATTGCAGTAGATTCACACATATATTATACTATAATAACCATATTATTGTTTGTGTGATTAATAATATAAGAAATCATTATGTTTAAAAGAAGAAGAGTTCCAAATAATATGTCTTGGAAAAGTATACTATAGTTTTTGTGTGACTCCTCTATAATTTTATATGATGTCATGAAAATAAGATTAGTTTACAATAGTATATGTTTTACTAATGCAATTATCTATATATTTTTGTGTGTAAGAGCACTAGAGTTAGTAAGCGGTCTATCTCTGTGACTCAATCCATGCACACCTGGATGGTCGTAGTCTTTATCACCAGGCACACTAGGAAGTTGTCCACGAACCCATCACAAAACCTGCACAAGTAGAGAAATAAAACTAGCTTTTTTATAAATTAAAAATTGAATATTATTAAACATTCCCCTATAAATATTAATGTATTAATTAATGAAATAATTTCTTCAAAATCAAAATCTTCATAGGTATTTGAAATTGAGGAACAAGATACCCAAACATTTACTACATCACTTGTTAGAATACAAACATAAAAAGTAGAATTAGATAATTTGAAGAGCTATCCACACACATTAGAAAACATAAGGCATCCATGCAATACAAAACGTTCGGTAATAACATGCCACTCCAGACATTATATAGTATGTTAATAATTTGGACCAAGCCTATCATAGGCACAAACCTTTTTTATTTCAAAGGAAAAATTAAAATACTTTCACTTAGTAATTTGGATAAATATTACTTTATATGGTGATTGTTTGATATGGAATTGATAAATTGATATATAATGTATATATTAATGCATGGGAGTCACTGATATTAAAAAGGATAAAAATATCTCACATGTGTGGAAGGAGTTTTCCGATGAATATTATATAATATGAAAAATTATAAAATCTATTTGAATGAAATTATAGCGACCCATACTTTACATAAATGGTTAATACTTCAAAATTGAAGCATAATTATTACAACATATAACAAAATCATGAAAGGACTGTATAGGTATAGTGTATTTAGAAACTGGGAAACGTAAACAACTGGTTTATAAAACATCTACACTGTCTCCCAATTATTTCATCATATCTATAGTCCCTTTTTGGAATATATTACTTAATACCCTTCTTCCTGACCTGGGGAAAGAAAAAATACAAAAGGGTGAGCTCAAATTATCAGTAAGGGTAAACAAAAGAAATATCAATCACATCAAATTCATAAGAACAAAACATTTTGGAAATCTTACCCTGCAAAAGAGATCATAATTTTGTAACATGGGATAAATCAGGGTAGTGAAATGTAATCCCAATAATCATAACTTAAACCATGAAACTGTGTGGCATACACACATAATCATAGAGAATCATTTCTTATTAGTCAAGACTCATTGCCAAGACTATCTTAGTGGACAAAGTCCATTTCTGAACCGATTTCACTCCTCGTTTCAGTCCTGTTTCACTGAACCGGTTTAACCTGCCATTCCAGCCATGTCTATCTCATGAGATATAAAATTTTTACCCAATGCATTGGAGGGAGATATAGGTCCCACCCATCTCATAATGATACCATTATTATGTGCGCCACAAAATCACAAGTCGTACATCATTGCATAACCCATGTAAAAAAAATGGGATTCTTAAACATCATGACATCATAAAACAATTCATATAAGATAAAGGAATTCATAAAAAAAATTCTATCAAAACATAATCAAATCAATGTAATAATAGGGATAGAAACAGAACCCTATATTATCTTATATGTAAAATAATTTTGATAAAACACTTGAACTCCATTCTTGAGGAAAATATCCTTTCTACTTCAAAAACATTTTTCCTTTCTTAACATGTAATACAATTTTAAACTAAAAGAAGTTGATTAAAAATAAAAATGAAAACTTGTAAAGGAAGCTTCTTGGAAATAATTTTTTAAAAATCCATCCATGTCGTATAAGTTAAAAAACATTCTTCTCGTACTTTTGTCGGAAAAGTCAAAAAGTACCTCGTACGAAAAATGACAAAAGATTCTTTTCATATCCTTCAATAAAAACTCACCGAAGGGTAAAATTGGATTTAAACAATTGTAGGTGGATGGAAGAAATATTACATATTTAGGGAACATGGATGTGGATGATAAAATACACCCCAGTAAATACCAAAGTATAAACAATCTCGGATAAAAATGAGATTGAGATATTTTCCCTTACCTTAGGTCTGATTTGCTTCGTAAGTGTCTGAACCTCCTTTATAATGATTTAAATAATATTATTTACTTATTGAAGAATCATACATATTGTTATTATATCATATATGGTCATATTCTTAGCTTGTTATTAGTAACATTTCATTACTACTTGTTATTCGGGTGTTTATTACTTTTTGTTCTTATGCGTGTTTTGTCGAATAAATTCTTATTCTTCTCTTTAGGTTATAGATACCTAATTTCCAGAATGGTATTAGTGTACTATATATCATATTTATTCATTCAATTAATTTATATAATCATTATGCAATGAAGATCATGTAGAAATAATCACATCACATCGTGGGGACGGTATTCCGTACGTACGCACGAGCGATGATATCATTCCCATGATCGTGAAATTGTATTGGAGTGTATGGATACTATTTCAGAATAAATAACACTTTAAAATAATCATATATAGTTATTTATTTTCACCATTATACCCATCCATGTATGTTGGTGATGGAAAATAGATTAGACCATGTCGTGGAGATGGTATTCCGTATGTACGCACACACGGTGATTTCGTTTTCCGTAGGATGGATAGATGGTGAAATAGGGTTTTTTCATACTTATAATAACATATCAGTATATGAGTGATAATGATGTTATTAATTCATAATGAAAAAACTAAAGAAGAATAAGTGGAAGAAGAAATAAAGTTGAAAGAATCGGTAACGGACATTACCTCTTCTTTGAAGCGCCTCTTTGAGACCTCCTCTTAAGGCACTACAATTAGTCTTTGAAGAAGACCAGAACCTCTAGGATGTATCTAGGGATGTGGGGAAGTGAAATGGGCAGGGATTGGCCAAGCTTTAAGGCTCAAATTAGTGTGAGGAGGAGAGGGAGGAGGTTCCCTTTTATAAGGGAGGAGAGGGGAACCTTTGGAAATATAAGAAATATTAGTTTATATTAAATCCCAACCCCACATAAAAACTTCAAAAATGACTCACATCAGATTATTAGACGATATAGGGTTGTAATCTCGTTAACCAATAAAATTTAGACATGTTAGGTATTTATTTTAAACATTATCAACTTGATTTATCCTTACTTATGAATTTAATTTTATTTGTGGTAATAATATTCTAAATTTTAACTTATTATAAATAATTACATATGTGTTGTGAATTTTCCATAATTTGACACTTTATGACATTGTAGAACATATAAATTTTAATTTATAATTTGTAAATATTTTTTTTATTTTTAAAAAATTTTATAATATGTTATTTTTATAAAATAACAATAGTGTCGATTTTGACACTATTCATTTATTTGAATTTAAATAAAATATAGACATAAGATATGTTCGAACTAAAAGCTTTAATAGATTCCTAAAATGTCATATGTTTCTAGAAAATTAGTGGAGCGCATTAAATAGTTCATATAATATTTATTTTTATATATTTAAAACCATTTATTTGATATTTTAATTAATAAAATAATTTCAACATCACTATTGTGTCATAATTAATGATAATTATTTCATCCCTAAAAATTCTAAATAAATTTCTATGATGTATATAATTGTATTAGCGTTTTGGAGACTATTCATGTTTGATGTTTCATTATTTTTATCACTAATTTAAAATTTTTATGCTTATATGATTTAAGAAAGTGACATGTCGTCACATTCTTTGGTTTTAATAATAATTAAATTATTTTCATGGAAAAAATTCCATTAAATGAATCTAATCAGAGACTTAGGTGATATGGGTCAACTTTTATTCATCCAATATAATTTTGGAAGGTGTTAGGGTAATTTAATAATCTTATATTTACCCTTAATTACCCAATTTACCTTTAACTATGGTAAATA
This sequence comes from Viscum album, assembly GCA_963277665.1. Lineage (NCBI taxonomy): Eukaryota > Viridiplantae > Streptophyta > Magnoliopsida > Santalales > Viscaceae > Viscum > Viscum album. Next base: position 1,117,331,158 of record OY728129.1, read on the forward strand.
AAATTTACCATAGTTACTATTCATAATGCCCAAAAATAAAAAGTAGCCTATTAACATAATTTGGACCCACTGATTCCGAATATGGAATCCATTTTTTAAAATTCAAAACATATAAGTTTCAGTAATTAATTTAAAATAAATCTCACTTTTAAGAAAATGGGTTTTAGAAGTTAAAACATTGCCAAAGATTGAAATGGTTTTACCTTTGAATTCAATGTGAAATTAATGCTAATGACATAGATTATATTAAATGGTAAAAATATATTCTACTTATACTTTAAAACCATTAAATATTATAATTTAACCATATAAATTATCTCAATGAAAAAAGTTGTTTTTAATTAAAAATTAGCGTATTTTACTATTTATCAATATATGAAAGTTATCAGAAAAATATCAAAAATTTATCCAAAGTAAATTTTTATACCCTAATTAAAAAGGAGAATTTTTTTTTTACAAATTGAACTTATAAACATGTCAAAAAATAGATTTAATGTGGGTGGCCCATCAAAAGGCGGCAAAACTGCATTTTTTGAAAAATACTTATTTTACCCGAAAAATTAATTTTGTTCTCTTACCATGTTCTAGAAAATGTGTAAGATGAATAATAAAATTCAAATTATAGTTAATACTATTCATAAAGGATAGTTCATAATAATATATCGTTGTTTAGTGAAACCCATTATTGCGTACTACACACACTAACGAGGAAGGTCGAGATTGCGTGTAATGCAAGCCAAGTCCGTATTGTGTACTGTGAAAGATTCCTTTGTTGTTGCGTATAACATAAGACATAAAAGAAAAATCTCAAAAAAACTCAGGGTGTTACAGAAATTCCCCAAAAGAGATGAAAATATGTATCAAAATGTGTTTTCCATATTTTATTTAAACAGCCAATATCTATTAATTTTAACTATATAGAAGGTTTTTTCTAAATTTTATTTCAACTGATTGAAAACTAAAAATTATAAGTTGTGTATAAGGTGTTTTCCATAGTTCATTTGTACAACATATACCTGAATCAAAACCAAAAAGATCCAAAATACAACAATTAGTGAACAAATGAAATTTGAAATGATAAAATGTAGGGAAAATTAAAAATCACTTGAGGTAGGTACTACTAAAGTGAAGAATATATCAAAAGGATAGAAATGATAACACACAACAACACCATTCATAATAAACTAATAAAGTTTTGTTGAGTCTAAATTAGGTAATAAGGTATTAAAACACAACATCCATTCAATCTTTCTTTATGTAAAACCTAGAATGTTCTCTAGATTGTAATATCTCATTTAGGGACTTTGAATTAGAAAAAGCCAATGTGTTCATTCAATATAACAACATCAAATTTAGAAACATTCCAATTAAATAAGAATAAAAAGATATTAATAAACATATCCCTTTCATTAACTTCATTAATTTAGACCCATCAATCAGATAATTTATAGAAAAATAGATAATAATGGGAATCCAATGTCACTGCATGGCTGGTCATTCTGATTAAAGTATTTTATGGTGGAAAGATTATCTCCAATCATATGTTATAGCTAGGGATTCTTCACATAGACCTAAATTTCCACTTTAATATCTTGATAGAGACACTTAGTTGAATGCTTCTTTTCAATAAACAGATCATCCATTATATTGAAAGTATTTTTTCAATAAAGGTACTTCCTATATAATTGGGAAATTAACATTCGATGACATATCTGAACTAGAATTTTTATTTTCTCACGTTTATTTCCCACACAATAGAGAAATCAATATTAAAATAGAGAATTATGTTTATAAAAATGTAGAAATGGAATTATATTTAAAATAATATCTTGTATAATGTACCCATGATATTGAATTATTCTCGATAGTTGGCCTAAGAATACCAATAACCTACCTTACAACAATCATATCCAACAACATGACACCAATGTTGTATGCATCTGATTTGACAGTAAACTTTTCATCCCAGGAATACTTAAGAGAAAAATATCCATCATTACCCATTACCACTAGATAAACATGGGTTTTATACCCAAATAGTCCAAATATAATAAGACTAAATTTATAGCTCTTCATATTTAAATAGTTATCCAAAAATATGTTTAATGCATTGAAATCAAGGTATAATACTTGTGAGAAAATTGGTTCTGGAAAAATATGAAGTTTAGTATGGGCGATTAAAGAATTATAAATCATACTTAAACACATATCCTTTATAAGAAATGATGTACAAGCCTAAAATTAATTGTGTAGAATTTTACAAACCATGTTTTCAGTCCCTGATTACTTGAATTGTTGTCCTGTACCAAATCAGACACATAACCCTGAGTAGTCTAACACGATGTATAGTCATGTACAAGCCATGTGATACGGCATGATGTAAGGAAATATACAGGCTTCTTCCATGGGATATGTCTTGTTTCACAAGTAATATTACATGACGTATAGATATGAAATGGCCATGTGATCATGTTTAGAAAGATTGAACACATTGAATGAAAATTGACGTAGATGATTTTTGACCAATATGGTCTATATAATTCATATCACTCTCTAAAATACTATGTCACAAATTTAGAATCATGGGTATTATCCCATCCTCTCTTATTTTCAAATGGATGAGTAAACCAATTATTGTGTGTGTGGATATTATTTTGGATGAATTCATAGTGTACCCTGTAATAAATTTTAGGTTAGAATTATTGAAAAAACACAATATAAAAAAGTTCATGTGTATTTAATATAATTTAAATATACTCGAACATCATATCAATTTTCCAATATATAACTATGTGTTGAAATATCATTTAAAAAAATTGTAATATTTCTTTTTTGGACATTACATTGAATTTTAGATAAAAATATTGATAGTCCTTTAAATGTTTTATCACCTTCACCATCAATATTTCTTATAAACTTATATTTAATTATATTTATATCATGTAATGATATTGAAAAAATTTGCATACATTCTCTGTAAATATATCATTAAACAATTAATCCTTATAAATGTTTTTTACTCAGAAAATAAATTTTCAATATCATAAAAATATTTATTCATTCAATTAAAATAATTTAATTATTCATTTAAAAATATTTTAAAATGAAACAATATGATGTGTAAATTTCAAATGGTTATGCAGAGTTATAATAAACCAGACTATAAATAATAGCTTCATGTTCCAAATGAATAAATAAGTGTTCCATAATGTCAAAATATGAACTCTTGAATATGTTAACCAATTGACACAGTATAAAAACACTAATTTTTTTTATTTTTTTTAACAATCCTAATATTTTTCAAAAATTGAGAAAAAGTAATAATAAAATTAGGGAACTCAATCATGATAAAACTTAAATCTTTATTTTTTATTTTACTTACTCGTAATGGTAAAAATCTCACACTTTTCTAATAGAGGGTGAAAACTTTGATGACAACCCTAGAAAAATGTAAATAAATAAATGATGTTGAATTTTGTTTTTTTATTGTTATTCATTATCTAAAAAGTTGATATTGATCCCTATAAGGGGTCCGTAGTAATATATTTATTTATCCCTTATTAATTTCTGAGGTATGGTGATAGTTTCTAGATTTTTATCCTGTTTGACATCTATGTTTCTTTTTCATTCTTTTTTTGTATCTCCAATTTATTATAATATTTTCATTCCAATGTGAAATAATGTAATGATATTTCCCACTGGCTTATTCCTATTTTATAGAGCCTCTAAATCCTCATGTCCTTTGTTTACCACTTTCTTTTATCACTTTTTATCCCATTAAATTCCTGAATGGTTTATTCCATTCTTTTTTCCTTGGATTCATTAAAATCAGTATCTATGATAAGATTTTATAAAATTTTGAGTTCATATTCTTATTATGAAATAGAAATTAATTTATTATTTTTCATTGAACATATTTTTTAATCCAATTTCATTATTTAGTAAATGGTGATTCGTGTTTATTATAGTCAATAGTTTTTTTACTCTTTATTCATTTTAAGCTATATTTTTTATCATATTTAGTGGTTTGTACTAATTATGTACATGATCCTATTTCTGTTATGGAAATTTTAATATTTCCTAGTTAATTTCTATCTTATTTGATTATCATTATTATAGTATTCCTAGAATGATTTTTTATTGTTTTTGTATAATTTTTAGATTTTTTTTAATTTCACAACCACATAGTATTTTACAACAGATTATTCATTTTATTGTTCCATGTTATTAGAATATTCTATAAAAATATTATATCATATTTATTAATTGAAAACAAGGTAGAATAAACATTTATTTTAGATTTTTTTTTGATTTTAATGAACCATAATTCAATTTAATAGTCTTTTTTGGATATGAAATCTGGATTTATACACAAAAAATTCAATAATAATTTATATAAGTCCCATATTATGAATATTTTCTTAAAAATTCAAAATCAATATTCATTAAATGATTTTAATGATTTTACATTAAAATATCCTTTCATTATATGTCAATCCAAATTTATTACACTATATGGTTGTAATATAATTATGGTAAATCTACTTATTTGTTGATGTGGTTTCATTGTTTTACCTCTATTATGATGGTCTGTTTGAATCTTGTCACTACATTAAATACATATTTCAAAAATCCTAGTACAATGTCTTTATCTGTGCTATAGAATCTAAGATAATGTCAGCAATGTTAAATGTTTGGTACTAACATCATTCATAAAAAGCATTATCAAATTCCCCCTTCAACAATGTTAACAAATAACTGATAAGGGACCCATCGATAAATGGGGATAATTTTTTTGGAACCTCATTCCACCATAATTTTTACCAATAGTTCACACCCCCTTTATCAGTACCTATTCCCCCTTTATTAGATCTTTATATAATTCCACCACTCACGTTCCCCTGCCTCTATAGAGATTCATTATTGAGACCTCCGACACATATTCCATCACCTTTTTCACTCAAATATATTGTTTTTTATTCCATTTTATGATATAACTTTATAATTATATTAATTTCCTTATAATTTTTTATCTACATATTTATATATATGTTTACATATATATATATATATATTTATATATATATATATTCTATTAAATACCCATATAATCTATTTTTTCTGCGTGCGTGTATAGATGTGTTTATAAATACAAACAAACCAAAATACATAAATATATATATTTTCACCGATGAATATAATTATACATATTTATAAAAATTTTCATATATTATATATTAATATACATATACATTTATTAGAATATATAGATAAATTTATACATGTTTATCAAAACAAAAATACAAATATAACATCATATATACATTCATTGTATTGGTATATAAATATTTATACATATTTATTTTAAATTAAATTGATATTACTTTATATTTATATAGGATTTATATATTGGAAAATATATTTTATATTCAAATATGTTTATATATTTATTTATATAATTATATTTTTATGTCTGCATGCATAAAAAATATGTATATATTTTTATATATTTGATTATAAATAATAGTACAATATGAAAAATAAAGACAATTCAAAACCATAGTATCAATATGAATGTAATCCTATGGAATAAATTCAGTAAATACTGAAAATAGCCAAAAATACCCCCTTAAATGATAATGAAATTTGATCAAATGTTGAAAAACATGGGCGTTCCGACTAAAAACTCTGTTTTAGAGGTATTAAGGGTTTTTTGGCCAAAAAAATGTGACAGGTTGTTCCCTTGAGAAAATAAGACATATAGAACATCAAAAGTATCAACTTGATATGTGGTAGATCCCAAATAGACACCCGAAGCAAAAGTTATGATCTTTTGAAGTTCAAGTTACATTTTCAACTAATTTTAGATCTTTTGTTAAAAATTATATTAATTAAATATTCAAATTGTTATTAAATAACTATTAATAAATAGTAATTATAAAATTATTAATTAAAAATATTTTATGAAATAGTTTCTAAGTAATTTTCAATAAGTACCTAACATATTATATCTAAGTAGTTATTTAAGTTTATCTAAAACATATTTAAAAATATATAATATATTTTTATTTTTGAAATATACCAATTATCAGTGCTAGTGAAAAAGTGTAAGGTGGGAGGGTTATCAGTGCTTCTAAAAAAGCACTGATAAAGACCCGCCATTACGAGAGCATTTTTAAATGCAATGATAAATCCCCCCTTTATCAATGATTTATTACTTGCACTGATAAACCTCCATCCCTATATCATCGATTCTTTTCATGTGCTAATAAAAGGCCCCATTAATATCTCTTTTTATAAATATTAAATATCCAATTCAATAGCTCAAAAAAATGATGATAATGTCGCCCTTTAACAGACTCATTTTCTATCAATGACAAAGGGGGCCTTTAACTGGGCTTTTAAATAGCACTGTTAAAACCTTATGGCTAGATAAGCCCAGTTTTGTTGACATTTATAGTGAAAATTTGATAGGTTGTTCATGGTTGTGTATCCGGTTATGAGGTAGTAGGGGTATGTTAGGTTGGACATGGAATAAGAGTTGGTTTGTATTGTAGTTTAGTGGAGGGGTCGTCTGATCTTTTGTTTTTCCATTCATTTCAATCTACCTACATTATGAGTGCACTAATCATCAAATTAGTTTGTTCCATTATTTTATCTCCCAATTTGAGCAGTTATCTATTTAATTTTTTGACTTATTACGAGTGGTGATTATCTTTGGGTTGTCTTTAGTGTGGGAATTCCATGTTTATATGTTCAATGAATACTCTTCTTCATGGAAATTATTCTAGTATCTCTCGGGTGATATTGATTGGAACTCAGATATCATTACATGGTATATGTAATATACCCTCTTTTCTAGTTATGTCCCTCTTGTATTTTGGTTAAACCACTTTTAGTTGGGGTTTATTCTCTTCATTAGACATTTTGGCCGAGTTTATTCATTGGGGTGGAGACCCCTTTTAGGGGAACATAACCAAATTCTTAGGTTTTTATGATTTTTTTAAATTAATAGAGTCTAAATAAAAATTTTAAATGGAATTATTATAGTTATCAAAGGGTTTGGTATGATTCAGTGGTGGTTCAAGGTTTTTCTGCAGAATTCGGTTGAATATTCTTTTGTCAAACTATTTCATTTCATGAAACTCTTACACGATGTGAACTTATTTCAAAGAAGATGTAATAAAATAGCATGGGGTGTACAATTCATACATTCCATGAAAATATTTTACATATTGATGTGCTTAATCATGTTTATTTGGATATGATTTGATAGGGTTTTTGTGTATCTTTTAACTCTAAAAATCATATCTTGAAAGGGGTTCACGTTTTGAATATATCATGAACATTGATTTAAAACCATGTCATGAATATTGGTTTATTTTCAGTTTCCATGTACCCTTCTCTCTCAAACCCTAGGGTGACTAATAGAAATTTTGGTGTGATTCATTCTCTTGTAGATTTATTGGTCTATCATTGTTCTGTAGTGAGTCCCTTCTCTTGGGTTTTCTCTTACGTTCATCTATCCCCTATTTTGGTGGTGTGATCTATTAAGGGATATTGATTTGCGTTTCAATCATGATGTATTTGTGATCTAGGTTTTACATGTGATTTACTTCACCTCTGTTCATTATTATCATCCCTTATTGGGAGTGTTTCTTAGACTATCGAATAATGGAAGGTATTCCAGAATAAATCCTTATAGTCTATTTCTAATTGTTTATGTTTGTGCATCACTATCTGATTGTGATGAAACAATGTGTATATTAACTAACAGAATAATGGGTGAAAATAAACATGTGTTTGGTAACCTCTATATATCCCTTTGGATCTATTAGTCTTGAGTTCTAGCTTGTGGACACCCATAGTGTGAGCCTGCCCTTGAATGATAATGAACTGACAATTGGCTTAAAATATTAATTAGCATTACATGATACCATATGTAATATATTGTGATATGATCATTTTGTAAAAATGAATAATTTTTTATTGAAATGACTATAAATACATTGATATGATATGGTTGTATACATTTGAATGTTAATGTGTTAAGGCACAACTTGACGAATGAATGGGAATTAAAATATAAAAGGTAATTGATTGAATTAAGCCTTTTGATTTTTAATCTAATGTTGTGTTATTCATGACACTATGACTTGTATTTTATCTTATGTTTTTTATTATTATTTGGATTAGTCATGTTATGATGAAATTATTATATAGAAGGCTTTACATGGTTAGGATAACATTCATATATAGAGGGCTTTACCTGGTTATGCTAAAATTACTATATAAAATTCGTGGCCCAGTTACTTTGTAATCCTTATAAGTAGTGGACTCAGTATATTGACATTGTTATAGAGAGGTTTTCTTCCCAGTTATTTGGTCATTCAATGGACTTGTGGTTTCTTTTGTCATGGTAATTCTACAAGATCAAATAAATTCTATCATGGTGTCAAAGAAGGTTGATTTTTTTACAGTATTAATTGATTAATTAATACTCATGTTGTGTCACATTAATGACTGAATATATATCATAATGGTTTTTCTTAGACATGGTGTTTTCAACCTACATATTTACACTTACAACCTATTTGTCCCTCTATTTGGTACTTGAGTAGATTACATGGACATAGGTATAGACATGTGAAAGGGACAATGTCATTGATTGTTTATTTTTGGATGAGTTAGATCTTGAAGATGGGAGCAACATGGGGTCCAAGACTGGGGAGTTTAGAGCATGGTCTTTTAGTTGCATTCTACCATGTCATTACTAATTTATCTAGTTATTAATGAATTGTTTCGTTATTTTTTATTATTTTCCTTATATACAATGTTGTATTTTTTCCTCTATTTACTTCACTCTGACACAAATTTATTTCACTTGATTGTAACTCTATATAGGGGGTATAGTATCCCAAATATATTCTCTACACCCCAACTGCTAGTCGGTACCCTCTGGAATATGGGGAGGTGACATTGAGGTCAATTAACTTTCATGATTTTTCCATGTGATACAGTTTTAGGTCATGGTACATTAAAGAGCTGTATCAAAAAATCCCATGATTTTCTTTATTTATTTACAATTTGGGAAGGTATAAAGGATACTAGGACATGTTAGAACATTGTATTGATCTCGTACAAGGGAGTAGCTAACCCATGTATGGGGGAAATCTGAATGTTTCGGGATGAGATTGTTGTTTATAATGTTTTCTTATTATGGTTGATATTATTTAATCTTGGGTGATTCAAATGTTTTGTAATGTTCTTTTGGGGGCAAGGAGAACTGCAATGAGAGTTATTGCCAAGGAAACAACGAGAATAGAATTTAGGGAAGTGGGAAGATATCTCTGGAATCTGTTCTATTACAGTTCTATTATTGTAGATATTTGACCACTACCAGCCTTAATGTCCATACCCTACATTAAGGTATTGTACTTATATTTGGCTGGTCCACCAATGGGGGTTTTACATGGGCATTCAACAGTAGAGTAGTGGTATGGGATTCAAATAGGTACTAGATTCTATGAAGGATTCAGATACCCCACAACAGACATCTAGAGATAGTTCCACTATACATTGAAGAAGAAGTAGTAGATATAGTGCTCCAATACAGGTGTGACAATATTAGCTAGAGGGAACAATATAGTGGGGTCTGATTGGAAACGAAGGAATATGGGAAACTCAAACTCACATTGTGTAGTATACTTTGGATTTTTTAGAAGAATTATCTTTTATCATTATATATAAAATTCTTGTATCATCTACCTTTGAGATCATTTTTTGATATAATATTATAAAATTATATTATATATTCTATTGTTTCGAATATTTTGTTCTTTTTTGTGGAACGATTGGATGTTGTCTTTACCATGGACACGCCATTGTGAGTGCAGTCATAGAAATCAAATGTTTCAAGGCATGTACTCAAGAAATGGGCGGTTACAATTTCTTTGGGGAATTTTTTTTTTGTAGAAATGAAATGTTTTGATTTTATTATTCGTATGGATTAGTTAGTTTTATACTAGGATCATATCGACTATTACTAGGGGAGACTTACCATTCTATTTCCTGAAGGAGGAATATATTTTCACAATGGATAGTGTGATATTAAGGAGATTTGGGTAGGACTAATTGAGTGTAGATTAAATATCCCAATGGATAAGATATCATGTCCTATTTTAGATAATGACAGAATTTAGTAGGATACATTTCTTCTAGTGGTAGACCATTTTTAGGATGTTATTTTCGAAGAGTTATATGGATTAATACTCAAGGAATATATTGGGTTCACAATTGAATGAGTGCGAGTAGCACAACTAGTTTCAATCCTATTTTATATTAAGGAATGAGAGTAGCATCAGGAATTGAATGTTCAATTATAATATCTAGAAGCAACGAGTTTTATAAAACCATGTATTTTACCATGGGGTTCTCCATTGTTTTTGATCATTAAGGATGACCAGATTTTTCGCTTGTGTGTAGAATATCAATGATTGAACCAGATTATGGTCATGAACGAGTATTAATTTCCGTCCTTCGAGGGTATCCTTGATTTTTAAGGGGTTCTTGAATTTTCTTCAAGATCAAATTAAAGATTGGGTACCACCATTTTAGGGAGAACCCATGGACATACCCAAACATTATTTTAGGAGAAGGAATTGATTATATGAGTTCAACATGATGTCAATTGATTTGATGAACACATCAAAGATGTTTATGGAGATGATGAAATAGATATTTCATTTATTTTTGGATCACATATTGGTGTGTTTTGTCTACGAAATATTTTTGTACTCCAATTTAGCAGACAATGATAACAAAAATCTAGAAATGCTCTATATTACATTGATGCTATGTCAGTTTTATGCCAAGATATATAAATATAGTTTATTGATAGATAAAGTGCACATCATGGGCCATTTAATCTCATTGGTTTGATTTTTTTTGGACCTATAGAATGTTAAAACAATAGTATAATGATATAATCCATATAATTCCTTTGAAATTCATATTTTTATTAGCTAAACTAGTTATTATTAGTGTTTTATTCTTTAATTCCATAATACTAAGGAAAATATGTTCAGGATAACCATGATTGTTGTGATTTCGTTTTTGTTAGATGATTGTGATGGACCATTCTAGGAGATGAAGGAAAGGATGATCTCTGGATTGATACTCACCTTACCCTATCCTGGTAATTACATACCATGTTTTTTGACACACCCAGGTCATAATCGAAGCAGTTCTCATAAAGGAGGGAGGTGTGGTCTGTTATTGCTCTGGATAGTTGAGTCTACATGAGAGGGATTACACTAAAAATGATATGGAGTTATCTATAGTGTCACATGCTTTGAGATGATGGAGAAACTATATTTTAGTAAATAGGCTTCTAGTGTACATGGACCATAAGGTCCTTAGGTAAATATTTTCCTAGTTAGACCTGCTTCTTCGATAGAGGAGGTGGTTTGAGTATATGAGGTCTTTCAACATCGAGTTATATTGCACACCGGGAAAGGGAAACAACATTGTAGTCTTCTTGAGAAAAAATATGTATATATAGGTGGTGAAGGAGTCCTAAGATAAGTGGAATATGATTAAACAATTGGAATACATTATTTTAGATGTTCATGAGTCCTAATGATGAGTATATATGACATTGAAATATCTTATATTAGTGATTCTTGACCAGATCTAGACATATAAGATATATGATCTAGAGTTCTTATCTCCGAGGGAAAAATTATATGGCGGGGAGCCACCACCAGGATGGTCTCTTAGCAGTGGTGATGTTATTCTAATCCATAACCGAGTATGGGTCCCTACGGGATTATGCAATGAAATGATGAGATAATTTCATGCAAATAGAGGGATTGTATACCTAGGTCCGAAAAATGTATATTTTGACATTTATAGTGAGTATTGGTGCCTAAGAAAAAAGAAATATGTAGTAGTATACGTGGTGATATGTTTCAATTGTCAGCAAGTGAATGATGATCATCAATGGCATATTAGGCTATAACAGCGTTTTCCCATTCATTAGTGGAAGTGGGACAATGTAATTATGGATATTGTGACAAGACTACCCAAGAAGACTCAAAATAATGATGTGTTATGGGTTATTATGGATTAACTAACAAAGGAATCCAAAATATTTCGAATTAAGGAGACCATAACCAATAGTGATATAGGTAGTCTTTACTTGCATGAGATAGTTAATTTTGATGTTTTTTTGGTGAAATTTTTCTGATCCACATCCTCATTTCACGTATTAGTTTCTGAAGAAGTATTTTTATGTCCTTTAGATCACATGTTCTCTTTATTACACCTTATCATCCTCATATTGATGAAAAATATAAACAAAATATTCTATTTTTGACAATATGTTTTTAGCATGTGTTTTGGATTTCAGTGATTCATGGGGGTAGTTCTTGAAACTAATAGTGTTTACATCTAATAACACTTTTGGGTTGATAAAAATGTATATTTTCTTATACTTGTACTAAAATTACTTGTTGTTCACTTATTTATTGGTAAGAGATAGGTGAGTCACTGATTGTTGGACCTAGTATCATGTAGGAAATGTCGGAGCATGTTCAGTTGATCAGTAAGTGGTTTTTTACTATACAATATAGACATAAATATTATTCTAAACTGTTGATATGAAGTACAGGGTTTGAGGTGGGACATTATTTCTTCCTCCTAGTATCCTATGGGTTGGGGAAACACTATATCAGAAAACATGGGAAACTAGTTCCAAGGGTTTTTAATCCATTTTATATTGTGTAAAGGGTCAGTCTAGTGGCATAGAGATTGGCACTTCAATAGAACTAATGTTCCATGAATGACATGTTTCACATGTCGCAACATCAGAGATATCATGCTAAACCATATCGTGTGGTAGAAATTGATGACATAATGCTTTACATAGATGTTTCCTTTGAGGAGAATCTAAAATTAATTGTGGATCTTGGTGAGAAGTGTCTCTTGGAAAAGACCATACCTATAGTTTGAGTGCAGTGGAAACATGGGCATGTTCAACAATATAACTGAGAGAGGAAATTTGATATGAAATCATAATGAGAAGACCTATTTATTGAGAGCCCACAATGATTCCTAGAGAATCTTAGGGATGATCTTTTATATGGTGGGAGGTTTTAGGAATTCATTTTTACAGTTATTCCCCTCTAGGGATCTGGTTGACTCAATTTTATATGGGTTATCATCTCTTTTTAGAACCATATAATCGAACCTTTTAGATAAAGTGAAATTAAATATATATATTTCTATCATTTAATTTAGTATTCTCAGGGATTAACACAATAATTCCCCTGGTATGTGTTATTTATTTTAAGAAATGAGATCTGATGGTTTTAATGGGAACAATATAAAAAAGTTCCAAAATTAACTATTACATGTCATGAAACATCATTACATGATGTGTAGTATCATTTAACAACATGTTGCTATCTGTGAAGTGAATTCATGAAGAATATCATTTTGTGAATTCATTATATGATGTGATTCACCAATATAGATAATGTATCCTTTGAATTAAATTCCCTCTTGTTGGATAAATCCAGGAGGAAGATACACGTTGTGAACCCCGAATATACATCTTGATAAAATTCAAGGCTCCAAACATCCAAAGGATATTTTTTCGAGATTCGCATAGATTTAATAATTACAGAGGGAAAATTGGATCAGAATTACATGATGAGAAATACCATTACATGTCATGTAATATCCGGATTAAATACATACAATAATGCACTATAGAAAAAACAGATGACATACTTTTTATTTCTCTTATTTCCTGGATTCTCCTTTGACTACCACATCCCCAAACTATAATGTCTCAATTCGTTCCATTTTTAACTTTAATACAAGAATTTTAGATCAATTTAGATGATGTTCTTCATTCATTTTATTCATCACTAACACTGTTTCATGCATTCTTCATATCGATCATAAATCTAGGATGAACCTTTGCTTCTCTTGTTCTCAATCTTGATTCACGTATGTAATTTCTTATGATTGTGATTGAATAAATCGTTTTAATTCTAATTTATTATTTAATGTTCTTTAAATTGATAATTATCATCCATTTCACGATCATTAATTGTTTAATTGAAATTTTTATAGGTATAATAAACATGTTTTCAATATTTAACCAATTCTTAATCAATTTATCCATGTGTATCTAAACTGGTTAGGGTTGAGATTAAGAGTAGGGTTGTTTGAATCTAATAAATCATTAATTCTCTACATGAAAAATGTACATATTAGTAATCATGGTAAATAATTAATGTCAACCCAATTCATATGAACAACCCAAGCCATGAGGAGTTTAATTGAAGGACCCTATCCTGATTGAAGTTATATAGGCTATGACCAATAGCTTATCACACTATATTCTGTAAAATATATGTTTAATACATCTAGGATGTAGTTATCTCTATTCAAAGGAATAGTTTCCTCCAAGATAGAGCTAGTTGGTCTGACTAGGATCAACTAGTGAAATCTGCTTTCTTTGCATCCTAAATCTAAGGACCATACAATGTTATAATTAAGATGATCTTATCTATTGAATTCCTGAATTTATCTTAATCCCTACCTTATCACTTATCCAAATCCCAATTCCATTATTTTTATTTTTCCATATATTTATCAAACTCATGAGGACTCCAACTCAAAATGGCTCTAACCATTAATTCATATTCTTCGTCTCTTGATTTCCATGGGAATGACCTCGCACTATCCCTATATTATGCCATAAGATAAAGTATTGTTTTGGAAAAAAATAATTATAATATGACCCCATACCACATGAATTAAAATATTATTGGGGGAATGTCAAATATTTGTGTCATTATTAGTGATTCAATATTTTTTGCGCATTGGACATGACCCTTTGAAAGAACCTTGGATTTATTCTCCCTTTTCCCATTTCCATTTTATTTTCCTTTATATTTTATTTCAGATTACACCACATTCTTCTTTCTCCTTGTAGATTAGTACAAGAATCAGGGCCCTTCGACTTGTTCGAGGATTATTGATGCACAAGAACACCTTTTCTTTTGGCCAGAAATTGAATGTTACATATCGGCATTACACCATACTCCAATGAAATAATGCAAAAATCCTATAGTTTAAAATCACCCGAACCCACCCATAATGAATCCGTTAGTTCATAGAAATTATCCTATACATCAGGAACACACCATAATAATTTATGAATTACCATCAATCCATGGCTCTACACAAAGTATTTTGGTACCTCTTATTCGGGCACATTACTACTAGATCAAACATAGACTAATTAAAATAAACAAAAACATGGTTCAATTTAGTGGGAATCAATGTGAAGACACCGATGAGAATATTTTAAACTTATTGTAAGTATGAAATACATTTTGGAACCAGGAAGTGTCTTCTGTTGTGATAAAACTCATATTTGTTCCATTGTCTCAATGATACCATTCCACGAATTACCTCAAAATCCAAGCACCGGAGTCAATCACAGCTTGGAATGAGTTCACCAAGAAGATTTTGGACAATTACTACCCTCCAATCAACATATATAAATTAAAGAACAACATGAATAATTTCAATCAAGAAGATAGAGAGTTTTAATGGGATCGTTTTAAAGAACTCAATTAAAAGTTCCCATATCATGGACTCGACATGTGGATCCAGCTCATGACATTCAATCATGTCCTCCAACCAGTTTCTCACATTGTTGTTGATTTCATAGATGATGGTAACCTAATTTTTTAGACACCTGGGGAGGATTAGAAATTCAATTTTATGTGTCTCATAATTCCGGACTATGTTAGAGAAATCATGGACCATGATGGAGTGGTATCCACCAATTTGAATAAAATACCTACCTTTCTTCCCTAGTATAAGTCTCAAACAAAAATATTGAATCTTTTGGACTAGTTGATGCACTACCAAGCAAATTATATTGTAATGGCATTTCAGTCATGCCAAATGTACAGTGGCCCGCATCTATATTAATAATGTGAAATAACAATAGCTGAAAAAACAAATAAAGACTTTAATTAAATTAATTAAAAAAATAAAAATCAACAAGTCTGACAACTGCAATAATATTTTCAACAGAGGACCATACAATAATAAAAGTAGAGTAATTAGGGGTATTACCAAAAATGATGTGGTCATGCACCTTTTAGATATCAAGGACCACCAAGATATCTACCAATCAATCATGTTCCTCAACCCCAACATTAGGACGCTCAACAATCTGTCCCTCTAAGGGAACAACAAAAATTTCAACTAGCTCCACCAAGACCACAACAATCTGTTGCACCTATTCAATCAAATGTAGAAAATATACTCTCATCCTTGGTCCAAAAGATAGATCAGAGGATGAATACCCAAGAAACTAAATTGTAGAATTAAATGGTGGATCTTCGAAACCATGATAAACAAATGGGTTATATATCTATGAAATTTTCATATAGATTACCTGGAACCATACCTAGTAATACCAAGATGTATCCATATGAATATGAAAAGGTAGTTGTTATTAGGATGGGAAAAGTTCTAGATTTTAATTAACCATGAGTATGTGAGAAAATAAATCTATGAAACCTAAGAATCACAGACCAGTCATAGAGGAAGAAGTTCATGGGACCACTCATGTAATGCCTCATTAGGAACCGACAACCACAAAAACTCCAACACATGACCCACAAAAAGAGTATTTTCATATTGTTGAACCACTACATAATCCACCCCTTCCTCTTCCAGAATGTGAATGGAAAGGATGATTGAAAAGAAATAAAATATGTTTTTTTCTTAAATGTTCATGAAATTACACATAAATATTCCATTTGTATAGGCAATCAATCAAATGACCACTAATGAAAAATTATTCAAATAAATCTATTAAAAAAAGGAAATTGGATGTACTAGGATTCATCTCACTGAATGAGTAGTTATCTACAATTGTTTCATTGAAAATATAATGAAAAATGAGGGGCCCTGATATTTTATCATTCCCCCACACAAAAGATGAATTAAACTTTATAAGAGATTTGTATTGTTTAAGTGACATCATCATCCTCATAAGAATATTTTTTTAAAAATATGGTTCTCAATGAACACAAATCAATAAGATTAGCACTCCAATTAGTTGAATTATTGATTAAATATCCACAAGGTGTAATCAAGGATGTCCTAGTCATGTCTTCAAGTTCATTTTTTATGATACTTTTGCATTTTGGATATGGAGGAGGAATAAGGAATTTTAATCATGTTTGGTTGAAAATTACTAGAAACTATAGAGAAAATGATTGATTTTAATCAAGGTATACTTATATTCAACGTTGGAGAAGAACAAGGTGTGTTAGATATAGAAATGGAATCAAAACAAATAGATTATTCTTTTTATCTCCAAGGGATCTCTCTCACTGACCAAAGAGATGGTTACATAAATATGGAAGAAGAGATTGAAAAAATACCCCCTAATGGAAGTTAAAAAATTGATCTTGAATAATTAAACTACATAAAACCTCTTATAAGGGAAAAAATAATACTTATAATTCATTTAGTCATTCAGTATCAATACCTGGGACTAAAACCCCTTACTAGTACACTCATATATTCATTTATAGAGAATTTTGATGCACAAAAAGTTATCATCAACTCTAAACTATGTTAGTGAGAATAGGAAAAATTGGTTTATAGCATTAAAAGGAATAATAATTCAATTTTAATGGGAGTAGATGACATTAAAGGGATCCTCCTTGATTTATACATGTATAAAATTCATCTTAAGGAAGGTGTAAAACCAAGATTCTATTCTTAGAGTTATCTCAAACCACTGATGAAGGAGATTATTAAGAAAGAAGTTATGACACTTATAGATGTCAGAATAATATTATCTATCATTGATATTGAGTGGGTGATCCCATTATAATTAGTTCTTAAAAAATTTGGTCTTATAGTGTAAAATAACGATGGATTTAAATTGATCTAAACACATGTATCACAGGATGGCGAGTATGAATGTGTTGTTGAAATCTAATTATAGCAACTCAAAAAGTCAATTTCCCCTTAAAATTTATGGATTAACTGATAGAGGGACTCATATGGAATAAATTAAATTGTATCATTAAATAATATTTAGGATACAATAAGATTTCATTTAACCCATAACATTATTCCAAAATAACATTTATGTTTTAATTTGGTACCTTATACTACCGTCACATGTCGTTATATAGGTTTAATGCACCAATAAATTTTTAAAGACTCATTACAAATAGATTAAAATGATATGGAAGAGGAATTATTAGAAATTTTCTCAGATGACTATTCAATCTATGGAGGATCCTTTGAGGGATGCCTATGAAATCATGAGTTAGTTTTTCAGCATTGTGAAAAGATGTGTCTAGTGTTAAATTGGGGAAAATTTCACTTTATGGTTCATAGAGGAATATTCCTCAGATAAAAAATTTCCATGGAAGGCATGGAATTTTATCTTTCAAATATATAAGTGATCAAATATTTACCAGATCCCACAATATTAAAAGGCATTTAGTGATTTCTAGGCCATGTAGGATTTTATAGGTTATTAATGAAATAATTTTAAAATTTATTCAACCCTATGACGAACCATGTATATAATGAAACACCCTTAGGAATTATTTAATAATGTTGGAATGAATCTAATTATTTAAAGAATAGCCTAATAGGTACTCCTTTAATCTTGTCACCAGATGGGGAAAATGTTTTGAATTGATGTATGACGATATAAATTTCACTGTTGGTGCTATTTTAGGACAACAGGTAGGTCAAATAATTTGTCAAATCTACTATTAAATTCACACACTGAATGAATCTCAATTCAATCACACAACTACAGGGAAATTTCTCTTAGAATTTTTCTATTTTTTTATGAAATTGTGATATTATCTTGTAATATAAAAGGTGATTGTGCACACCAATCATGATACCATGATATATTTGATTAACAAGAAGGATTCTAGGACACGATTAGTAAGGTAGAACATATTGATCCAAGATTTTGACATCATCATAAAGGATATCAGAGGAAATGAAAATGTGATCATTGACAATCGTTTCTGACTTCCACTACCACTTATAAGGGGTGACGGTGTTATCTACACCAAAGTGCACATTCTTGACGAAACCATTCTCAACATAAGGGTAGAACTTGGGTTTTCAGATATTGAAAATTATCTCACCGTAATATTTTTACTCTGAGACCTCTCATACTAGTAATGATGGTTATTTTTAACTAATTCATCACACTTATACTGGGATAAACCACACCAATTTAAGAGTTCTGCTGATGGATTTTAGTGACACTGAATTCTAGAGGATGAAATCCAAAATGTTTTAGACATGTTTCATACATAACCAACTAAATGATATTATGGAACATAATAAATGGTGGGATAGATCATACAATGTAGAATTTTGTGGACATGTTACACCAAGATGCATGGGATTATTGTCAACATTCTGATAGGTGACAATGTTCAGGAACCATTAAAAAAAATAATTGAAATGATCTAATCCCCAGTCATGGGAATTATAATCTTCAATGAATGGGGGATAGATTTCATGGGAACATTTAGAAATTTACATCGTTATTCCTATTTCTTTATTGTTGTCGACTGTGTTTCCAAATGGGTAGAAGTTTAAGCCACAACATATGACAGAAAAAAAAATTCATGAATATCAGGGAATAATATGTGTTTCCATGATTTAGATTTCCTAGAACAATAATTAGTGATCAGGGAACACATTTTTCTAATAATGTTATTAATAAAATTTTAGAGAAATATGGCATCTGATGCAACATACGGACTCCCTAACTTCCACAAGAAATGAGTAAGTGGAATTTTCGAAAATGGAAATAAATAACCATGAAAAGGACTATGAAAATATTTCAGAGTGATTGGATTCTAAAATTATATGTTTCACTGTGGGAATAATTTATTGTGTAAAAACACCTATTGACACCCCTCCATTCCAATTGGATTATAGAAAACCCTTTCATCTGGCAGTTTAATTAGAGAATCGCTCGTATTGGAGAATTAAGAATATCAATTTGGATTCTCAAAAAGATGGAAAATATATGATTCTACAATAAGAGGAATATGATGAAAAAATAAAGTATGCATATGAAAATACCAAGATCTATAATATTAATACAATGAAATAGAATGATAAATAAAGACTAAAAATGAATATTTTTCCTAGGAAATATGGTACTTTTGTTAATCTTGAGATTAAAATTATTCCTTAGGTAGCTAAAATATAGGTGGGAAGGACCCCTCATAGTTGTTTAAGTATTCCATTATGGGACCATTGAAATTAAAAATGATAGTCAACCACCATTCAATGTCAATGTTCATAGATTAAAAAACTACCATGAACCCTTATATAATGGTTGTTTTGTTAGCCTAATTTTCATCTAACCCAGAAAAACATAATCTATTTTTGTTAAATGATGCGCTGATTGGGCAGGCACCTAGGATAGTTTATCTCTAGCTAATATTGGTTAGAATTATTCATAGAAACGTTTTGGGCATGCTGTGATCAAATGATAGAATTTTATATTCAATCCTAGATAAAAATTACTATTGCACATCTTGTACATGTAACTCATGATGTGTATTTTCATGGTAACAAATATCAAAAATTTCCCAAATACATGATGTGAATACTTGTTACACATAGTGTATTCATTAAAATATGATTTTTTAAATAGACTGTGAACCTAAGGTTCATGGATTGAGCACTCTCGCGTCCCCCTACATCCCTCCCTCTCAACCGCACAAACGTCATCCCTTCCCTCTCTCCCCAACCCCCATACTTCCCTCCCAATTATCCAAACTCCACCCTCCATAAATCATCTCATCCTAAGAATCCCTACCTCTATCCCTATGCCTGAAAATGGGTTGATCCAAGACAGTGCACCTTGTACCTTTAGATTATTTGTTTAACCATGATGAACTACATTCGATGAAGCACTGATTAGGTACTTCATCCCCCACACCCTCAACACCACATGAATCTTCCCCCTTTATTTTAGTTTCATCCTTTAGGAAGCTCTATACACAATAGGAGACGAAATCTGCCTCTAGTGAGTCATATGACAACAATCGCCCTCATTTTCACCATATTCTTAGTTTCTCTAACCTTGTGTATCTTGAGGAACTCAACTGGTTGCATGAATAACCTATGGGGCATAAAAAAATTAGTGATATGGCCATCATTTCTCACCTATATATCATCCAAGATGTCATATAGCTTCATGAGAACCACTATATTTAATCCATCATCAATGTAACGACATAATATTTTGTTAATGGAAATTCCTCTAGATCTAATTTAATGTCTCATTATATAAAATGGTTATATAAAATATGCACTTCCTAGGTTTTATGATTTTATATTAAAAAATGAAATTATGAATTGTTACCATTTCTAATAAAATCATTGAACATTTATCAAATGATTAGTATAAATATAGGGCTTTCCAAAATCAAATTTACTCAAAAAAAGGATGTGATGACCTCATATTGTAGATTATCCCCATACGAATCCCATTTTTCAGAGCCCGAAAAGGGGGTGTCGTCATTGGGGTTCACTCTTGAATAAGCCCAAGCTAAGCTTCAACATGTGAAGCTTGAATGGAACCGCCTATGAGAGATGTGGAAGTTGATAGAGATTACCACCCGAGCGATGTTATCCGAGCCACCCAAAGAGTCTGTCACCATTGAACACCTTACCCTTCAGTCTTATCAGGTGTTATAAGGGGTTTTGTATCAAGTCCCTAGTACAATTAGTATTTTCAAAATTTATTTTATTGAGAATATACATTCATTTTACTATTGTAACATTGTAAATAGTTTTTAAAGAAAAAAATAACATTTTTTAGTTAATTAAGATATCTATTTTAATGAATTAATGGATATCAGAATTAAATAATATTATAATTATATATTATTACTAAATTAATTTTTATTAATAATAACTTACAGTATAATTATTATCAATACAATTTTGGTTTTTATTAATGGTTGAAAGCTATTTTTTTCAGAACCCATGAATTTCAGATAAATGTCGGTTTTTATTTTAAAAGAAAATAATTCAAATAATTAGTCTATTATTTTGATATAATGAATATTATTTAATGAATAGGGACGTTTTAATTATCGAATGGTTAATTTTTCAAAATTTTTTGAGGCAATATAATTTTTGGATAAAATTTAAATATTGTTTAATTATATAATGTTTTTATAACATCATAATTATCCATTAGTTATGTAATAAAATACTATAAACATTATGTTCAGCCAATATATGTTTTACCATTAATATAATGTGATTTTAGGTTTATTTTATTTATTTTACAATGCTTTAGTGGACTCTCCAAGAATTATAAAACATTTTAAATTCTTAAATTTATTTCTTCAAGAGTGTGACTCACATCCACATAAGCAACCTTATTATTTTTTGAAGTTCGACCATTGTTGATATAAAATAATGTTTTCCACCTCCCTTTGGAAAAAACCATGGGAAAAACCATGGTCTGGTTTGTGTTTTTGGTTAGTTTAATGTGTAGGCTCCGAAAACTAAATAATGAATAATTCCTTCCCTTTTCCTTTATAAACCCACCCAAGCTCACACATCCTCTTAACTCAAAGTGGTTAGAGCTCTAACATCCTGTGATATCCTCTGTATAGAATCCTCCAATAGTTTCCCAATCACTTATGAATCCTCTCCCAAGCCCCTCCCAAAACATTGGAACCACACTTTCATGTCAGGGATTCCTTCCTTTAACATTTTATCCATGTTTCTTAATGTTGTTATTCCCTTTTATTTTAAATTATAAATGCTGGGTTATGATTTCACACATACCCAATACTTTCCTATTTATTTTTGAATGATGAGAGACCATTTTCTCTATCATTTATGCCTTCCATGTATAATTGTTACCATGCCTAAATTTAGCGAGGGATTTCTTACTCCCTCATTTTTTCCAGGTTTTTATGTATTAAAATACCCTTTTATTTTCAATTTAAAATGTTGGGGTTTGATTTTTAACCTCCAATTTACATTCATCTTAATGTTTCAATGATGAGAAACCCGTTTTTCTCTCATTGATTCCATCAATCTATACCTATTACCATGCTCAGATTCTATAATGAATTTCTACCTCCTCATTACATTCATGAAATTCCTTTGAATTATGAATCAATATTCCATTACATATGTTGGTACATGTAACTATATGAACTCATTACTATCCATTTAATGTACATATGATGAGACACCCCTTTATCTTTCATCAACCATTTTTATTAATTCTTATGTAATGCCGTAATGCAGGCGAAATTGCACCACGATATTCCAAGCCAAAGTCATTGTGCAGTGAATACCATGCACATTTCCCCATCAAGGGTATTCACCATTATGAACATCTAAATATTGATTATAGAGATTCATGTATAAATTCCACATTCCTTTATATTGGATAAAATGATTATGTTGAATGATTTCATGTTGTATGATCCATTCGGCACACTTATATATGAAATGAAATGATTCAGAAGGGTGCGCCTTGATAGCACTCTAATACATTGGGTAAATATTAGTATCATGATTATTCATGTGCAATGAGGGGTTATACATGAAAATTCATGTGAAATTAGGGTTTACTCATGTTACATGTGCAATGATCCCCGACTCATGATAATACCCTGTTAACTGTTGTTACCACATTTCCATGTAGTAATAATAATGCTTTATCATGCCTTTTTGTTCATGTTTCTTTTATGATCCATTGATATTCCTATAGCCTAAAATGTATTGTATGATTCTTTTTATTCCTTGTGTATTCCCTTAATGGGCTTTATAGTACACCCTTTTCTAATGCATGTCCTCAGGTTAACCCATGCAATGCTAAGTACATAGGATTGTAGTGGTCAAGTAAAGGACGTTTTCAATAAAGATGCATGTTTTGTGTTTTATGTTGTTATGTAATGTTTCTAATCCCCAAAGTCACTAGACCTATCAATCTTCCCTATTTTATAATGTGATGGTTTTCTGTAATAAATCTTGTTTAAGTGTGTAATAAAGATCGGGGTGGTTATAATCAACGCAAGTGAGGTGATGTATCAGGTATTGATTTAGGAATTTGTCTCCATATTTTAGGTCATATTTGGTATCCTCCTCATCAGACTAGGAAGACGACCTAATGATATTTCATTCAATGAATTTAGGATTGAACTCAGGATCTATATTGAGGACTCTTCCATATCCCATGTATTTCCTACACTATAGCTCACACAAATAATTTCTGATTCAAAGAGGATCTAGAAGATGATTGTATGAGATGATCACAATGAGCATGACCCTAGGATCACCAAATCCCCCCATATCTACAGCCCAACACTCTGTATCAAACATAGAGCCATAAAAACAAGACAGGTTCATCCTAGTTGAGTCTGAATATAGTGTTAGTCAGATGGATGTCATCATTCTAGTTATATACCTAGGTGACCCTACCATCATAATGGAATATCAGTTATTATTCTATTATTATTCCCATTTTCAGAGGAAATGTGGCACAATGATGGGTAGATCTTTCATTACAAAATAATCCCATCATTGTAGTGTTTTTGAAGCTTCCTTTTAACACACCTCTCATGATTTGATGTACTCCATTAACTTTACAATGCTGTATAAGATATGGCTCCTAGTCAAGGATGATGATACATTCTGGTGGACATCGAGATATATGGAGGCTGATGATGAAGCCCCAGGAGATTATGAAATAGATCCCACACCATCTAGAACACCACCTACATCACGAGACTGACATCCTCATCCCCCACCCCAGACCATAGAACCCATTTTATACCCTCCAGAACCACCTAACCTATAGCTTCACGCATCTTGACATATCCATCAGATATCTAGGCCATGAACCTATGAATCTTGATGAAGTTTTTACAAGATTTAATAGTACCTTAGTATCCATTTCATTTTTCTCTCTTAGATTTATACTCCTTCATCATAATCACCAAGTTATATGAGACCCTCCTCATTTACCACTCATATCCTTCCAATACCCTAGATGATTTACCTTATGATCTCACAAACCCTACTACCCATTTAAAGTACCTTATAGAGAAGACCCAACATGAAAAGGGACCAACGTCCACCCCATCCATTGGGACACCACTCATTGATCACACTGCCTGACACATGACCACAATCTAGATTGGTACCTACCTACTATCCACCACTCTAATAGCTTCCAACACCACAACACCATCATCAGTAGCTAACCATTGATCCCCTTTATCCATAAAAACTATAGACTAGGAGGGGCTATTAAATCTTCTCTCTATTCGGGAGTAGGTTTTAAATGATATCAATGGTTACATTGATTTTTCATAGTGTCTGCCTATGCCCCCCTGATTTTTTTATACTACCAGGATTATAATAATTTATTTATTTATAGTGTTTCCCTCAATGATTTTTCATTGAAATTAATTTCTATATATAGGATACTGTTTTTTTCCATGTTACATTGATTATGTATCCAATCATTAAAATTTTCTAGTACCCATGTCTGTCTCCACTGTTTCATCTATGGTTTTTGACGAACATGTACCAATATTTATCTCTGTTTGACGAGTGACTCACAACATAATCGAGGACTATTTTCAGCTCTATCATATATCCTATGATATTTGTACTCAAAAAACACTAACAAGATCATTAATTCCATTTAATCCATGTTATATCTCTGTGTGGTACATTACATAAGTGATTAAACATACTAAATGACCCTAAGAGCTAGAGGATACTATCATAAGTGGCTGAAGACATTAGTGGAGAGACTAAGCCAATGGAATAAATCATCCCGATTCTTTTGTCCATTAGTCTAGATGATGACATAATTTGTTTGTAGTTTATGGTATAAAACCCATATTTCATCTTCTTCTATTCCTCTCTAGTTATGATTTCTTCCTAGTCTTCCTATTATTAATTAATCTATTATTCCTTTGTCACATAGAGATTTAATGTACATACCTTCATGAATTTAAATTAAATCAGTTTCATTTCTTTTAATACAATGCACAAGAATATACTTATTATTTCACCATGTTTCAAATCGTTGGAATAAAAATTTTTATAGCATGAGTTTTTTATTTTTTCACACATTTTATGGGTTTCTAAATTCCACAAATCAAGGTAACTCAACTCTTCCCATGGGACAAAACATTATATAGGGAGATCTGAATTACATAGCATTTCATTGTGAAATTTCAATTTTATTTATCTGAGCTTTATATTATATAACCCTCCCACATTACTTCCATATATAGTGATGACACCATCTCCTTCTATGTATGGGGGAGTTTTTCCATTGTTTCATTTTTGATAAACTAGAATTTTTTCCTATCCTCATTTGTATTGGAGAAAATTTTCATGTGGAAATAAACTTTAATCCAGAAACACATTATACCCATTTAAATAAAAGAAAATATCAAAGTTGAAAATTGTTGTCAATACATACCTTTTCCCATTTAGAATTTTAGAATCATTACTGAACTTAGTAAATTTACCCAAAATTTAAAATTTTTTAAATTATAATTAATAGACCCATCACATTGTTTTGTACCCTTAGTGATTTCTAGTTTTATTTTTTTAATCCCATTTCGAATTGGATTATGATCCTACAATTTCATATTATTTTCTGAGAATTTTTATTGAGTGACACTAAGGACATGCAAACCTATCAAATAATTCATTGATATATTATTGAAGTTATGACTAAAAAAATAAAATTTTAAAATGGTTAAGGAAATATTTTTTGAGATATATTTTCTTGACACCCACTTTACTTATTTCCTTTAGTAAGCCAATAGTTTTCATGAATGACCTTATATAATGAATATATTCCAAGATGATTATACCTTCCTACCATGATCTTTTTATAATTCATGAATTTACATTAGATAAGTGTGGGGGAAGTTTTCATCCATCAGAGTATGATTTTGACTATGTAGATGTATTGTGTGGCTCACCAAACTATTTAATTGTGATCCATGAGATTTTTTTTTATTTTAAACCTATACCATTACATTTAAAAATACCAAATAAAAAAATTGATGTGGTAAGTGAATTAGGAAGGTAAATAATCACCATTTACAAACACATGAATCACGTAAAGGATAATATGTGGTTAAGGGAAGGACGTGAGATCATTAAAAAACAAGACTTTCAAAATAATAAATATACAAAAGAAAAAAGGAAATGAACATGACACCCTACATTTACTT
This sequence comes from Viscum album, assembly GCA_963277665.1. Classification (NCBI taxonomy): domain Eukaryota; kingdom Viridiplantae; phylum Streptophyta; class Magnoliopsida; order Santalales; family Viscaceae; genus Viscum; species Viscum album. The sequence goes on from OY728129.1 coordinate 1,117,358,529, forward strand.
ACTTTATATGTATACATGTATCAAACATGAGATTCTAGGAGTGTATACTTTTTTATCCATGGAGAAGTCATTTCATTCCACTTTTTTATGACATTCATTCATTTTACTCGATACCCTACCCTATTTTTTTGAGATTTATTCATTATTAACACACCTATTAACTACATCATAGTCATTAAAACCAAATTTCTAAATCCCTCATTATTGATCTGGTATTTTTCATTACAAGGTGGAGGTGATAGATTTAATGAAAGCCTATAGTTAAGAACACGTACATAGGGTGTAATCATAAATCCAGTTTCAATTTACCTTGAACGATGAGAGAAAAATTATTATGCGGTCAATTGAATATGGGTATATATTTCATGGTATAGTCAAGAAATTGTAATTAAAATTTTATGTACTTGTTTAATGAAAAAAGTTAAGAGGCATGACCTGGTTTCTATACATGGATGATTTTGGGGACTGACTTTCTCAACATACACTTATTTTTATTTTCCTGAATATAATGAATGTTTATTATTTTACAACTTTCTTACCTCTATGAAATCCCTATTGAGATCATTTTTATTGAGGACAAGAAATCATTCATGTGTGGGGGAATTTGAAAAACTGAAATCATATATACATTTTTCTATCCGTTCATTTAGGATTTTCAACGATTTGATTGATAATGAACCTATTATGAGTTTCCTATTACTGGAAATAGGATTTTAATGTTTCAATGTAAAAAAATTAGAAAAGAACTAAAATTTACTTTAAAATGTTTTGAAACATTATTACACGATGGTCAGTAGCATATAACAACATGCTGCAAGCTGTGAAGTGAAGTCATGATGAATTTTCAAAATTGGAATTATGTCATGAAGAATTTGAATATGTTAATACATTACATGTTGTGATTGTATAATAAAAATTTTGTAACCTTTGAATTAAATCCCTTCAAGATAATGACATGATGAAGATACACATCATAACTCCTGAATACACTTAGTGAAAGGAGTAATGCTTCTAAATCCAAAATTGGGATTTGTGGAAGATTTGATTAGATTCAAAAAATCATGAAGGAAAACTCATATTGTAATTACATGACACGGAACTCTATTACACATCATGTAATATCTTGATAAATTTTATACAACAACACACAATCAACAGAACAAATGGTATACCTTTGATTTCTCATTTTTTTCTATCTTGTTTTCTAGATTCTCCTTCGACTCCCTATTCTCCAAACTCAAATATATCAACTCCATTAATTTTTTTACATTAATTAAAGAATATTGGGTCAATTTTATGGATTTTATTCATTCCTTTTTTCATAACCAACTAAATTTCACATATTCGTTGTCTCAAACAACAATCTACGATGCTATTTTATTGTTATTGTTATTGTTATTATTTCACATAAGAATTGTATTTTTATTGTGATTGAATCCATAAATGTACTACTAATTCATGAATGAAGGTTATTTATTTGGATTTATATCCACCATTACATGATCTTTAATTATTAAATCTCAATATCTATTGGTATAATCAACAGTTTATCAATCTTTTAACCATTATTGATCAGTAATACCATACATAGATAAAATAATTAGGGTATGGATCGAGGGTAGTGGTGTATGAATTCAATAAATATTCAATTATAAACCTTGTAAACATAAGGTTAGTAACCAGGTGAAATAATAATTTTCAATCCAATTCACTTGAATAACCCTGACTATAAGAATTCAAATTGAACGACCATGTCTAGATTGAAGTAGAATTGGATATGACCAATATCCTACGACATATTATACTATAGAAGATATTTTTAATGAATATAGGTTGTTTTAATCTCCATACCAAGGAATAGATTCCTCTTAGACAGTTCTAGTTGGTCTTACCATGATTGACTACTGACCTCCCCTTGCTTCACCGACTAAACTTGGGGACCACACCAAGTTATAATTAAGATTATCCATTCTATTGAAACATGAAACTGATCTCAAATCCATCCTTATTTATTATCCCAAAATGAATTATCTTTGCGTTAGTTTCCAAAAACATAATAAAACATGTGAGGAATCATACTCAAAAGGGTTCTAAGCCATAATTCCAATATTATATCTCCTGATCCTCATGAGACCAAGCCTATACTATCACTATACCATGCTTTATTATCATGTGTTGTTTGATAAATAATAAATGAAATCTAATTGTATCCAATGTTAGTTAAAAAACATGTGTGGGTACATCACTTTTATTTGGGGGTGGAAAATATTTTCTGGGGTAAATTACCCAATTTTCGTGGATTTTTTTTTGGTTTAAATTGATGGCGTTTATGTTTAACTTCGTAAAAGGAAATATGTAGGTTCTTTGTGGGTTTGGATAGAAACGGAGTTGGTTCAGTATTTTTTGGAAAAATATTGGTGGTGATCTATGTGCTAGAAATTCCACATCATGAACATGTTACATGACATTAACCAGTTTCAGTAAAATATCATGGACTAGTTTAGTGGTTGAAAATTTTATATGATTTGAAACCAATTCACATCATGAAATAGCCTATTAGGGTTATTTTAACCTGTGGTGATTATTTTTTTAATTTATCTTATAAATAAATAAATTTATTTCATGAAAGGCATTCAAATCATGAATATCTCATAAATTTCGTTAAACCATGCTATATATATGAATTTATTTCCACCCACTATGAAACCCCCTCTCTCAAACCCTAGGGAAACTCCATGCATGTTTAGATCAATTCATTCCCTTTTAGACATCATGGCGTAGAATTTAATCTCCGATGAGTCCCTTAAATTTAGTTTTCTACTCCACTATTCTATCCTCCATTAAAACATTGCGATCTCTTGAAAACCATTCATTCAATTTTTTATCATCATGTTTTTTTGTGATATGTGTATTACTATTGACCTCATTAAATTTCACTCATCATTGTTGTTCCCTTTTAAGAGAGTTTTTTTTTGATCAGTAGAAAAAGGTAAGTGGTCTAGAAAAAATCCTTACGGCCAATTTCTAATTGTTTAAGTATGTGAAATACTATAATATTATGCTGACACAACATGTGAATTATCTAATGGAATAATGGGTAATGATAAACATGATTTTTTTCTACATAATGGATCCTTTTGGATCTATTAGTGTTGAAACCTAACTACGGCCACCCATACGGTGAGACAATCATTTAATATTAATGAACTGGCTGTTGGATTAATACATAAATTTTCTTTATTTGAGACCTTAGGTGATTGATTATGATATGATCACATTGGAAAATGGATTTTATTGAAATTATTGGTGATACATTTATATGGTATGGTTTTTTACATCGTTATGTTAATATTTTATTACATAAATTGATTAATGAAGGATAATAAGATGTTAAATGTAATTGGCTGAAATAAAACATGTGTTTTATGATGTAATTTGTTTTCATATTTCCAATATCAATTGTGTTGTATCTTATGTTATGATGATTATAGGGCTTGGATCTATTATACTGAAATGATTAGATAGAGGTCATGGCCTGGTTATGATGAAATTCTTATATATAGGGATTTTTCGATTTATACTAAAATGAATTTATAAATGTATTGTCCCGGTTATGTTATAATTCTTACAGGGATTGGACTAGGTATGATAAAAAATATTCACAGGGAGATTTTTCATGATTATCTGTTTATTCCTTTGATTTTTAGTTTTTGTGGGAATAGTAATGCCATATGATAATAGATATTACAAATTGGTGTCAAATATGGTTGATTATTATATTAAATTAATTTATTAATAAATACTCCTATTTTATTGCTTTTTTGCAAGCAATAACTCTCTGAACGGTTTTTTAGACATGACAGTGTAGACCTTCTGATTTATAATTATACTGTATTTGGGACACCATTTGGTACATAAGAATATTAAATAGATGTAGGTTTGGATAATTTAAAAGGACTTTATTATTATTTTATCCTCACTAGATGAGTTTTAGCATGGACCCATGCTAACGCGGGGTTCATGATCGGGGTCCTATAGTTTATCTATGTCATATTTTCTTTTTATACTAACAAATTTTATCAACAATTTTAGCTATATTCTATCCTATATTAATCTGTCTCTTATTATCATTGCATTGATTAGTTTCCTCTTATAGTTGGGTTTATCTATTTTGTTGATTTTTTTTCAATTCATATCACTCTGATATTTAATTATTTCTATTTTACTAAAACATTTTACCAGGGGGTTTAATCTCCACACATTGTTCTCTATACCCTTGATATTATTTGGTAGCCTCTAGAATATTGGGGGGACACAGGATGTCCAGTAATCGACCTGGTTTGTCCATGTATGTGTGCTCCAGATCCCAAAATGTTATTTTGTGGTATCAAAAGAGATCATGTTTTTTTATATTTATTTACTATTTATGAAATGTATAGAGGATAAAATGATGTTTTCGTACTTGGTAATGTGTTTCTTCATTAGTGTAACATACCCATATATGGGGGAAAATCATAGTTCCCTATGATGTGATGGTGGTTCATAATGTTATATTTTTCAAGATTAAATTATTTAACCTCGGTGGATTCACATTTTTTGTTATGTAATGGTTTCATCAGATTTATACTCAAAGATAGGTATGGTGTGATATGATTATTAATTCATCATGACAGGAGAAAAATGATATATATTGGCATGCATTGTTCATTATATGGACATGTTTAATGAATGTGAAATATTCTATTATATAAAATCTGAAATGATATACCTGTTATATATAAAAAATGAATAAATAAACAATTATGTCATGAAAAAACACTTTTTAATAAATGTTCGTACATTCCTTGATCCATAGGTTCATATTTGTTTTCTCCTATTGAAGTTGAACTTGTTTTTAACCATTTTCCGAAGAAGAATATTTTTCTTATAAATAAAATTCCTCCTCCTCATCATTGAATTGAGAATAAAGGGATTAGAAATCAACAAGATTCTAATACAGCTGGCATAGATATTAATGTTTCTCTTTAGAATCAAATGAATGGACATCTATGTGAGAACTAACCAAGGGTCATGTGATCAATGTAAACCGAGATTGTTCTCACAATACATTCTAGGTATAAGAATACTAGAGTGGTACAACTAGGGTATCCACCTACATTCATTATGGAGAGAGGCCCCTAGGAATCTATGTTCCGGATTGAGTCCTTCCAAAAAAATATACACACATCTTGAGATTCCCATACATAGGAGGGTGAAACTTACTACTTATATGCTTAGTGGAGTAGAAAATTATTGGTGGGATTGTTTAGAGAAATATGGGAAGAAAGGGAGATTATACTAGAAATAATTCATGATTAAATTCTTAATACACTTTTATCTATATTTTTTATGGGATTAGAAGTCTCATGAATTTATTAATCTAACACATTAAATATTTTCAGAGATGAACTATGTATGGAATTTAACTAGATATTATGATATTGCACAATATTGGTAGCTATTGAGATTGATAGGGTGTGGCATTTTAATGATCGGATTTTCTATGACATTATAACCTAGGTGAACATTTTTACTTGAATATAATTGCAGATATGACGAAGTAGGATCTAATCACAAAAACAACTTAGTTGGAGGCCTCGAACAATGGAAAATCTGTTTCAATAAGGTGAACTGGGATCTCTTATGTTGGTGGAAAGAAACACCACTATGATAGTTTACACCATGAAAACAATAGACTTTGTATCTAGAGTTTAGGGAACCACTCTCAGAATTAGGTTTCATTATAGTTTTATCAGTGTGTAAAGTATTAACGCAAGAGGCCTTAGTGTCGATACCCTGCTTTGGAGTTGCATGATTTTCATACGTTGGGCCACCTATAGAGGTTTTATATAGAAATGAATCTCCATAGTAGTGGTAGGTTATTATTATAGGTACAAAAGACTGGGAATGACTCAACAAACCCTCAAAAGAATGGTGTCTATAGTTATTCTGGTTTTTTAGGCCAAGTTAGGGGACATTGTGCTCTAGTGTTCGATAAATAATAGAATGTATATGTAACAATGAGGGGGATTCCGGCTGGAGCATAGGGTGGAGGGGCATGTTGTTTCTATAATATGATGTCTAATGCAACTAGTTTGGATACAGGACCTTCTACCATTAGTGGTACGATTCTGGTTTCATCGGCCTTAGATTTCATTTGGTTTAATATAAGATAATCACATTACATTACAACTTATATTTTTTAAAACTGTTTAGGATAAGTTTTGGAAATCATTGATCGTTTCCTGACCATCAACACACCATTGGGTGTGTGGTCAGAAAAATTTAATCATTCCAAGGAATGTTCTCTAGAAATGGGTGGTTACTATTTCTTTTAGGAAATTTTTGTGCAGGAAATGATAAGGTTTAATTTTATTTTTGGTATCGATTATTAGTATATAATAAGCTCATATAGACCATTAATATATGGTAATTACCTTTCTATCTTTAGACGGATGAATTTATTTTTACCAGGGTGAGTGGGATCTTTATACAAGGCATGCATGACATATTTAGTGCAGATTGTATTTTCTCAGGGATCAAATAAAAAGGTATTTCTATAGATAATAATGGAATGAAATAGGATACGTTTCCTCCATTAGTAGATATTTTGAGATTTTTTCCAAAAAAATTATGGATTACTACCTGAGTAGGGTATCGAGTTTGAATTTGAGTTGGTGCAATGAGAAGATAAATTCCCTATCACCCCAAAAAAGATAACACTAGTTGTGTATTGTGAATCCTAGGATTAATTGTAATATCTGGAAGCTAATATTTTTTTATGACCTAGTACATCTCCATGGTGTTCTCCCATTATTTTCTCCAAGACGGCTAATTGGAATTTGTACTTTAGTGTGGACAATCATAGATTAGACCAGAGGATGGTCTAGAACTAGTATCCCATTCAATGAATTAGTGATCTATTTGGTCTACTGAGAGGTTACTAATCTTTATCAAAGATAATATTAAGGTTATGGTACCACCATTTTAGGGAGAGACCATCAGATAAATCATGAACTAGTTTTTCTATCATGTAATTATTATATGAGTTTGTAGTGATGTCGATCAGTTTGATGAATTCATTGGTGGTGTTAAATTCTATGATTAATCAGATATGTAATATTTCCCTTGAAATTTTTTTGGTTGTTTTCAATGATGAAATTTTAGTGTACTTCTATTTATTAGAAAATCATTCCACAAATCCTTACATTTTCTTGTGTACATTGAGAGTGAATTTACATTAAACTAATCTATGAAAATGTTGTTTTTGGTTTGATAAATACACTTAATGGGCTATGTCATATTAGAGGTTGGAGTTTTAGTGGACCTAGATACGGTTATAATCATGATATCATGAGAGAGGACCAAGAATACCTTTTCAATTATGTGTTTTTTGATTTTATCATGTTATTACCGGTGCTTCGTCTAGGAAATAACCCATATGGAAGCTCCAATGTCATGGATGAATAGGAAAAGGGTGAAGTTTTTTTGGTCAGATGATTGAGAGAGATCATTCTTGGAGCTGAAGGGAATGATGATATTGGAATGGGTACTCCCCTTACCTAAGACCGATAAGGATTAAACAATGTTTCATGATGCATATGCGGTCGGACTTAGAGTATATCTGATGTAGGACGACTGTGTAGCCTCTTATGCATTATTAGAATTATCTTATTCATGATTTGGAGTTAGAGGCAGTCGTACAAGCCCTATGAATCTGGAGAAACTATATTTTGTGTTATAGGTTTGTGTTATAAATAGAGAAAAATATCCTTAGGTACATCTTTTCTTAATGATACGTGAACCTTTAGAAGAAGAGGTTTGTTGAGTATCTACAGTAATTTGATATTGATCTGACTTACACACCGTGCAAGGGAAACATCATATCTGATTCCTTCATCCAAAAGGCATAATTAGAGGTAATGCAGGATTATTTTAAGAAATTTTGAGTTATTTAACTCTACATATACATTCTTATAGTTGTATTGTAGTCCTTGGGATGAGTAACATTGGATTTAAAATCTATTTTACCCGTGATTATTGAACAGATCACGATAAAATTATATTTTTATTTAAAGAACTCAGCTATGAGGGAATGCTTCATTGGTAGAGATTCACCACCATGATGGTTACATGGAAAAATTAAGTTATTCTTATAAATAGACGAGTATGGGTTCAAATGGGATTACAAAAGGATCTAATGTGAGTGTTCCATGCTTCTATAAGGGTGGTACATCTAGGTCTAGAAAATATGTATTGTGATATCCATAGATAATACTGGGGTCCTGAAATAAAGAATGAGGTTTTGGGAGTCATGGTGAGATTTTTCACCTGATTTTAGGTGACGGGTGAGCATTAGAGGCTTGTTTGAACATTTAAGACTCTTCCCATTCCGTATTTTACGTTGGATGATTTCACTATTGATTTTTTGATAGGATTAAATAGGTCATCTTGAAAGAATAATGTATTATGGGTGATTGTGGATCTACTGAAGAAGATTTTCCTATTTATTCCCATCAGTTAGACCTTCATCATTGACAATCTGGGTTTCATTTTTGTTCATGATATATTTCTTTTGATTGGTGTCTTGATAAGAATTATTTTTTATTGTAATCCGTGTTTGAATTCATGGTTTTTACAGGGTCTTTATATGACGTGGGATCACTAAATCACCATAGTACAAACTATTATCCATAGACTGAAGGCTAATTTGAATTGACTATATTGATTTTAGAGGATATTTTATGATCTCGTGTTTTAGATATAGGTGATTTATTAGATAAGTATTTGGGACTCATGGAGTTCTCCTATAATAACAAATTTTATTCATCAACCCAAATGGATTATTTTGAGGACTTTTATAGATGACTATGTCATTCCACTCTTCACTAGTTATAGGTAGGTGATTGAGTGCATGTTGGACCTTTTCTGATAGAGGAGATTTTGATCATTTTAAGTGGATCATTAATTGATTATTGACCATGAATAATATGTAGAAATATTATGTTAACCAGTGGAGATGACATCTGGAGTTTGAGGTGGGTCATCATGTTTCTCATTGGGTGTCACATAGGTTAGGGAAATTTCAAGTAAAGAAATAGAGGAAGCAGACACCCATTTTTTGTTTTTTGTTTATTTTTGAGATAGTGGAAATTATTTCTCTAGTGTCATAACAATTGGCCTTTACATAACACTAAAATTCCATGCATGACATTTTCAAATGTGGTAGCTTCAAAGATGTAATCATGAACCTTCTCATGTGGTAGATATTGATGAAATCTTCATGGGGTAGATATTTTCTTTTTCTGAGAATATGATAGATATTTTTTATCATAGTGATAAGTACCTCTAAGGAAATAGCATACCACTAGATTGAGTGTAGTGTCATCATGGGTGGGATAAAGTGGATAATAGAATGATAGAATCAGTTATGAAATCATAGTGACTAGACATGTTCATCGAGACCCCCCAGTGATTCAAAGAGAAACTCAGGGATGAGTTGTTATATAGTGGGTAGGTTTTAAGATCACATCATTTCTATGTAAATCCCAATTGAGTTTGGGGTGAAAATACTTTAGTTGGATTTTTTCATATTCATAAAACATTGTAGTCGATCCTTTTCATTGTGATTAAAGATATTTTTCCAGGTAAAAGGAAATAATAATTGGGTATGTAGGTTTTTTTGGAATTAATAGAGTTATGTTATAAATTTTTGAAGAATCATTAATATCTTCACCATGGATTTTGAAATATTAAAAGGTAGTTTGGGAATTTTATGTAGAATTCGGGTGGTAATATGTCTATTGGACACCTTCACATAGTAAACATGCTACATGACATGAAACTATAGTTTGGAATATTCCATGAACTAGATTTGAGCATGAAACATTGACACACCATGAATATGGTTCACATTGTGAAATGGTCAAATGAGGATATATTTACCTAATATGATGAGTTTTTTAGCATATATTATAAACATGGAAATTCATATTATGAAGGGGGTCCACATTATGAATATCTCATGACCAATGATTTTCAACCATGTTGGGTATTTGAATTTATTTTCATCCATTGTGAAACCTACTCTTTCAAACCCTTATGAGACTCTAGGAGATTTTGGAGAGATTTCATCCTATACAGACATCCTGGTAAAGAGTTTAATCTATAGTGTTTCTATTCTTTTTTTTCACCTCCCTTGTACTGTCCTCTATTAAAGTGTTGTGATCTCGTGACAATTTTTAATTCCAGTGTGGATCTTGATGTTTGTGTGAACTAATATTTCTTTATGATCTATTTTACCTTTATTATACATTGGTGTTCCTAGTTGGGTGTGTTATATGGATCATCAGATAAAAATAGGTGGTCTAGGATGATATGTTCCTAATTGCTTACGTATATGCAATAAAATGTGATTTCACCTTCACAAAATGTGTGCAATATAAACAATAATGGGTGATGATAATTATGTGTTTGTTATACTGATTGGATCCCTTTGGATCCATCAGTTTTGTGACCTAGCTTATAGCCACTCATTAGGTAAGTATACCATAATGATTATAATGAACTGTATGTTGTCTTAAAAAATGAATTAGCATCACCTATGACCTTAGGTTATTTCCTATGGTAGGCTCAATTTGGAGAATTGATTACTTGTTTATCAAATTTATTGATTATAATTTGATATGATATGGTTGTATAAATTATCATGTTAATGGGTTATGAAATAACTTGATGATTGAAATAGAATAGAAAGATAAAAGGTAATTATATGAATTGAACCCTGTGGTTTATGATGTAATATTTTATATTTCTTTCCATTATGACTTGTGTTGTATCTTATACTATGATGTGTATAGGTCATGGACCATTTATGACGAAATTATTATATAGAGGGCTTGGATAGATTATTATAAAATAATAATATAGAGGGATTTTCTCAGTTATATTACAGTGCATATATAAAGGGCATGGCCTGTATTTTTACAGTGCTTATTGATCTTGGCCTGGGTATTTTGGAATGCTCATAAATATTGATTTTTTCGGGTTATCAGATTCTTCTATGGACTTGTGGTTGTAGTTGTAGTGGTAATGAAACATACTAATAGAAATTTTTTCATAGTGCCGAAGAAGTTTGATTATTATACTATAAATATTAATTAATTAATACTCATGTTTTGTTGTCTTATTGAATGAACTTACTATCATATTGGTCTTGTTTAGACATGGTGGTTTCGAAAAACTGAGTTATACTAACACCGTATTCAGGCAATCATTTAGTACTTCAAAAGATTATAATGATGCAAGTTTATATAAGGGAGATGTACTTTGTTGTTGATTTTTTCTCCATATATGGGTTGGATCTTGGACATGAAACCGATGTTGGGTTTGCGAATAGAGATTTTGAAATTATTCTTGTTATCTTGTTTTTAATCTATATGAATTTGATCATGACATTTAGTCACATTATATCTTATCATCATATCATTGTCTTATTATCATTGAATTTCTCAGTTGAATTTATTGTTTGGTTTATATGTTGTGTTTTACTATTTTTTATTTCCATTACATTGATTATTTTTATTTATACTCTATTGAAACTCGGTACCATGGGTTATTGTCTCCATATATTGTTTTGTACACCCTTGCTACTTGTTTGGATCTTCTTGTGTGTGGGGAGGTGCACTTGATTCTATCTAACAAACCCAATTTTCCCATTTGAGAGAGTGTTATAATAGTGGACATTATAGTATTATGGGATGCATTTATCATGGTTGGTATCTGGGTTCCCTTATAACACTAGTTTTTTTTGGAATGTTAGATCATATCCTTAGGACCTCAAGTTTTCATGTCACTTTTAGTGATACCCTATTATTAAAGAAGTATCATTGTAGCCTATGTTTAGTTGGTTTGCTCTCTAGGAGGAGACATTAGATCCACATTAAGGATTTATTTACACCAATAATTGAAATGATTCATATTTCATTGAGGTGTTTAGCCAACATTTAATTATTTTAGAGACAACAATGTTATATTAATAGGTTTATGATTTAATTTGATTTGTAGAGATATGTGATATTGTGTTACATATTAAATCCATTCAGTATTTAATTTACAAGGTATAGTATTTGGAATTTATTTTTAACTTATGCAGTTAATTAAATTTATTATTCAATATTCATGTTAATATTATTTCTGTTCTAAATATTAATTTCCTTGAATAATATTTATTGTATTTCTACCATATGTTGGGAAAATTTCAATTTGGGACTCCTACATGGCCTACTACACATGATGAAATTCCGTTTCCCTGACTATATTATTTTACATTTCATATTTTCTACTATCACAAATATTTTGATTAAAATGATCATGTGGTGGATATTCCGCCTAACATGTCTGTTCAACTCGTTCATTCTTTTCCATTTCTTAATGAAATTTGTTCTTTTTTTATATTTCATGGATTAGAAAATTTTGAGAAGCACTTTCAGATTATTTTTTGAATTCTAAGAAATATTAATGTACGTATGGATTAGTAATTACCTAATTTTTATTAATTTTATATAGGTATCATTGGATTATTTCACCTCATTAGTTTATTAAAGGTGTTTCCTCCATCTCCCTCTATCATTTTCTTGTTAAAGAATTTCAGCTCTCCCATGTGTGGTGAAATTGAGTGATCCTTGGAATAGATCTCTCATCTAATTAGATCAAGAGTGAATGAGGGATAAGACAATCATTCCATATCTACATCCTTATTGGATGGAGCTGGAGACAAGTTTTAAATGCCCCTCTTATATCTATGAATGTGTTAATATATAAAAAAGAGGGGGGGTAGTTCAATTTATTGAACCATGTTGGGGGAAAACGTGATAATGTTCCAATAGAATCAATATAACTTCATGGAGATGGATTTGAAACAATTTATTTACTTTCTTCATAAAATGTGGGACCTGGCCCGGCTAAGGGGATCTCAGTTTTTTATTGGATTTTCATTTTTTTTAGTTTCTGATTCCTGGTGTGTGCTTCTTGTTTTTTGACCTTATGTGTCATATATGTTTACCTTTAATTGTATGTTTCATTGTTATTTATTTTAATATTTTAGCCAGAAAGTCTGAGATCCAGGTGAAGACCTGATCCGAAAAATTATATATAAAGAACAAGTAAATAGCACAAACAACTCAAATATTTTAATATTGTATTTTCATAGTAAAATATTTTTATGATCTCTTTTTGTGCCTATAGGCCAACTAGTCAATGAATGTAAATCCTTATGACCTCATTTTATTACACTATTTTATCATTTTTTTGACTATTAAATCACTGAAATTTTTATCATGTTTCATTTTTATTTAATTGATTCACATATGTTTCATTTGTTAAATTTCATCATGATTCAATTTTTTAACCATCTAATGAAGTCGTTTTTCCGTCTGTTTAATTCTTTAAACATATTTTTGAATCTATTTTCTTTTTTTTAATATGGCCATGTGATTTATATAATATATTGATTTGGTTTTACTTGTTTGACCCATTTTAAAATTCTATATTTGATCTTTATTGTTTTTTTAGACTAGTTATGTACAAGTCCCATAATTTATTATAAATTTATATACCTTTAAGTTATTTTTGATTTTTTTATTATGTTTATTAAGATATTTATAAAAATATTATGATATTAAATTTTGAAAATTTTTGAATCTGGAATTGTTTTACTTTACACTACTATCATGTATAGTATGAAAATTTTATTCATTTGATTATTACTAGTTAATTGAATTCTTTGGGGAGGAATCAGACTAGTCCTAGGATAAAAACACAATTTCGAAATAAATATTGTGATGATATCTAATGAAAATAAAAATGAAAAAAATAACTAAAAATAAATCGATAAATATATTTTTAATATAAAAAACCCTTAAATGAAGGGGATTAAAAAATACAGATAAACTAACAAAATACCTCTATAATTAATGTGTTTACAAAATCAATGTAAAACCTCAAAATATGAATTATAGTGAGATCATTTAAAACTGATGAAAAAATAATACACAACATGCCTCTTCATTTTTTATGAAAATCGCCACATGAAATGTATTTAACGTTCAGATATTTAGACCAAACTCATGATTCCATTGGAAAACCTATAATAAGAAATTTAGAAACCTGGTTTTTTGTGATCATTTCTTCCCACACCCAAAAATAGTCACTGACTTATTTTCTCATGGTGAGACTACAGACCATGTTTCTATAAACTTTCTCTCACCATATGTGGAACCCCTATTTCTCTCTTTTTATAAACACTCAAGATCCATTAAAAATATTTTAGAATTATATCTCAAACTCAATAATTGGATATCACATTATTCCATTTAGGAGGTTATAAAAATTGAAACTTATATTTTATAAATATTTTATCACCATGATGTTTGGAATGAACCTTAACAATCCTTCCATTATGTCCCAAAAATAATGAGATCTCAACCAGCCAATATGGTCTGATTGAAAACCATTTGGTACCATGACAACCACCATCCAGTGTTTCAAATAAGACAACACCCTTTTTCAGTTATAATAAGAATATCAAGAAACCAACTATAAATGAAATCTAAATTGCAATGTTTCCATTACACATGTGTCTACACTACCCTGCTAAATACGACTGAAACCAATAGTACATACCACCCCCATGATAGTGATCACTATATAATCATAATTACAAATAGAAACTAATTGTTCCAAATGATAAACATCCTACGAGTAGTCTGCAACACTTTGAACATCACCTCAAGGTTTGATTTTAACTATTAATTCATTAGTGACACTCTATAATGAAAAAGAATTAGGTGTAAGTCCTAAAACACCTAACATGACATTAAACATTTTAAAAAAATTCATTATCCATGTATATGACCTTCAACGAAGGTGTGATGATATGTTATTGCAAAAATTTGATGAATTTCTCTTTTTATCTGCATTCATAACTTCACCTCATACTTTTACATCAGCCCTATAATGTTTGTAAAACATTACACCTCACACATATATTTTTGACCTTATAGATAGTTTCCATATTAAAATACAAAAAAATCTCCCTAACCAATATTTTATAGAGTAAAAAAAATATAAAATTATGTTGTATAATAGACACATGTTGCACATCCCTCATGATCTATGG
This sequence comes from Viscum album, assembly GCA_963277665.1. Lineage (NCBI taxonomy): Eukaryota > Viridiplantae > Streptophyta > Magnoliopsida > Santalales > Viscaceae > Viscum > Viscum album. The sequence continues at coordinate 1,117,373,746 of OY728129.1, forward strand.
TCAACATGAATTTTTTGTGATAAAAATATTACTAAAACTAGTGAAACCAACAGAACGACTATTCTTTATATTCAATATATCAAAGTCACCATCATTGTAAGAAGATAATATTTCCCTATTTGGCTATGTATGGTATGATTCTGCAGAATTTACCATCCATTCTGAGTATATATTTGACCTATGAAAAAAATGCCAATTAAAATTAATTAACCCCCATTATTTATAGGATTTACATTGATATACTCATAATTAGTTCCATGAATCTTATAATACTAATTGATATTTTTCATATAATAGTAGTTTCTATGAACAAAAAACTCTTTATCATAAAATAAGCACTTGACTTTTCTTATTTCCTTCAGTCAAACTCTCTGATTATTCCATCCATCGGTAATATCCCCAACACCATTATTATATGAATAATCACCATCATTGGTCTTATATTGACTATTGCTAATTTATAACAATGATATGACATCATAAAAAATAATTTTTCTTTACCAAATAGATATGTGGTTATGATATTATCTTGTCAATCTAGTAACGAACCCAAATAGAGTAAATTTTTGATGTCTTCTTCTTTATAAACAGGTATCATGTTACCTTTATCATCAATATTGACCTCCACTACAGAAATATCCATCCTCAGTTTAGTAAAATTATATAGATGGTTACATAAATCTTCATTATCTATCATTCAAAAATTATACAATCCTTTTTTCAGTTATAAATTATTTGTAAGGGATTCAATTTATATTTTCTTTTAAGATACACCAAGATATCCTCCGTATTTTTGGATTCATCACCTTCTTTAGTTTACTATCAGAATAAAACATCTAGATAATGTCTCTTGCTAACTCTCTCTTATCTTTTCAATCACCTTAACTCATCTCTAAAAAATATAATATTTTTTTCTATTCCATTATTGTATTCTGTTAAATTAAATTATTTTTAATCAAGGTTTCCATAGAGTAAAATAAAATTCCCAGTTAGAAAGTTTGATGTGGACTGAAATCCACTATTGTTAATCACCCACATCTAATCCGTAAGAAACACATATAACATTATTTGACACAAGTCATTGGAAAGGAAAAAAATCATTCCTGTGATAAAAAATCGATTAAGATAGAAATATTTTGAGAATATCGAATGAAAATAGAAAATAAAAAAATTAGAAGAATTAAATTCATATTTATATTTTTAACACGGAAATATCTTCTTATAACGAGGACTAATAAAATAGTGAAACAAAAAAAACTATATTTAGAGAATCTAATGAATCCTTGTAAAATAATTAAACACAATATAAAGTTAGAACATAGAAAACATGTGAAATATAAAACCCTAATATGCCTCCAAATATTCTATGATAATTTTCTTATAATAAGATGTGACACTTTAGATTTAATTTTGGGATCTTAACAAACAAAATTTAAAACCAATATCCTTGATTAGACATTCAATATATATTTCCCTATAATACAACTCGTGAACTATCATTTCCCCAAAGCACTCTACCACCTATTTTGGTCTCCAATAATTTTCCATTCCCATAGCCCCTAGTACATAGCCCATGTTGGATGGTTGCAGCCAACTGCTACCACTCGAAGCCTATAGACACTCTCCCCTTCATAAAAACTACATCCCACCATCTAATATCACTTATGTACTCTGTGTTTATCAAAAAAACCATGAATGTCCTCCTAGACATATTTTATGTTGCATCCTATACTCTTGGTAATTATATCCACCTGTAAGATTCTGGTTCCCCAACACCCAGTCAGTGTCCCCCAAAAAACATAATGTTTATATATATAGATTTTTTTATATTAAATTTATTTTTATTTTTAATATTATTATTATTATAATATATTTTAATTGATTTTATAAATTTAGTTTGATATTTCTTAATCTATGAAAGGAAAAAAACAATAAATTCAAATTTAGCGGCATCCAATATAATAATGAGGTTGTTTTTTATTATAAATCTAGGATAGTTTTAATTAATGAGTAGTGTAAAATTAGAATTTTGGATGTTTGGTTGTTTTTATTGGTTGTTCATTATTATATGTCAATGAAATTATAAATATCATTATTCTAAAAAAAATGTGAAGGATTCAAATAACAAAATACTACCTAAAATATACATGATAGTTTATTTTTCACATGTTTTGTTTTTTATTTAATATGAATGATAAGTTTTCCATTGGTTAAGTTTCAAATCATAACTAGAATGTGAAAATAAAATATTGGTTCTATGGGATACTGATCACCTGAGACTTAATAACCTATTTCTCTATTATTGTCATATAGGTTTGGATGCATACATCTGAATCTTATTTATGGCTTTTAATATCAGTGTCAGCACTCCTAGTGGGGTTGATATGTTGGACCCAATTAGATTCCTTAGCTAATGATGATTGGAAAGTTGGATCTTTAGAAACCATATTGGGGGATGTGGTTGTGGTTTCTCATACGAAATATTATTTTCATGGAGAAAACCATTTCTGTAGGGTTAGAAATATTTGTACATTTTATCTCAATAATTGTTCTTGTGCTCTCCGCGCAATTCATCTCTTATCATTCTATCACTACATCTGGTGATCCGACCCAAGTTTTCATGATCTACCACTCCTCTCTTCATGTATACTATAGTCCGGGTTCGATTCTTCTTCTGGTATTATGTTTAGGATGGGTATATTGATAAATGTGTATCTCAGGTATCCTTATACCAGAATTGGAGGCATTCATGGAGGGACGGGTGATAAGTAGCTTCGATGTGTGAAAAAATGATGTTGGGTTAGGTTAAGTGATCTATGGTCTTTGTTATCTAGACACTCTAATGATGGTGGATGGGTCTATTTGGACAAAAATTGAATGCCCCACTGGTGAAACAACAATCACAAGATCAAATAATGTGAAAAATGAAAAAATAAATAAACAATATATATATAATGCGGAAAACCCCATAAACGGAAGAGTTAAAAACCATGGGTAAATATAATGATCACTATAGGTAGAAGTGGTTTCACACTCCCTCACTATTACAAATAGAAACCCATCTTAAAATCTTTATCATGAATAACAAGGAAACAACCTCACAAATACTTCACATAATAATGTAATATGATGATGGTGAATACAGAGTGATGAAATGATGATACCATTAAGAAAAATACATTAATATAGGCTACTAATCATCCCTCATGTATTCATCCACTGGTAGATAATTGAGGTTGTACACTATGATTATCTACAATGCCTACACACCCTTGACAAATCAAGGGGGTTAAACTATCCTCAATAAAATACTTTCAACACATCTACCACTTAGAAATTTGGCAATTAACCAGTCACATATACACAAATAATTTATATCTGCCAAGTCATGCTTCTCATATCTCTCTATGTCCACTTGATTATCTACACCACCAGAAGTTATCTTAGATAATCACATTCATCCAGAAATATTCTATATTTTCATTAGTGTTAATTTTATACATGAACACACATTTTTCCTCCACCACATACTAGAAAAAGGGATACTTTACCTTAATGGGATTCATCTTGGAATGTAAAGATGGACTCCTTGAAATGGGAACAGATCTATAACTATTCAAAATATAATATAATCATATCTATGCCCAAGCTCCTCCGACAATATTCCCATCCAAATAAACTCTTTTCAATCCTATGTAGCTACAATGTACTTTTCCTCAACTATGGATAATTTCAGCCCACAATTTTAGGGTATGGTGAAATTCAAATGCACAAATCCTACATGGCTTCACACCTAATGCGAAGACTCCCATGACCACATATACTAGGGTAAAACACCCCATATCACCTTGAAAATTTATTCAAAGGAGGGTGATTGATACACTTATTCAATAGTAAAAATTGGAGGGGGTAATCCTAACAAGGGATATGGCCTATCAATATTTGATGGATTATGTGCCCCATCGATGCCACTACCCCCATGGTCAACATAGTGATCCACTACTCCCCACTCCGACCTTCAATCATTTTGGGATCCTCTCTATGAAATTCTCTCATTACTCACACCCATATTACGATGAAGTATGGCATGTTCAAGTCCTCTCCACCATGACTTCTTCCAAGGAGCCACTAAAAAGGGATCGAACACGGATATAGAAATTCTGCCAGCTAGCCCTGCAAACCAAAGTGTGGGAGGTCCATAACCATGAAAAACATGCCCTTGATCAAATAACTCGACGTCAATGTCGGGAACCACCATAGGAGAATTATCACTAGAAGAATAATCTTCTATGGATTCTGTGGACCAGTACACCACCATCATATTCTATAACCTCCATGATACTACAGAATATGGAAATATCCACCCCAAACTATGATTGAGATCTCATCCGCCCCCTGGGCAGGCCAGGTTGACTTTTATGGTCACAAGTGAAAGAACCAATCATCGTGTGCATACCCTCAGAGATGACATTTAGTGTAAATGTCCTCCACATTCCACTGCCAAATAGAGTGGAGGCTCTCTACACTATTGTTTTCAATATGGAGGTCCTCCCCATACTACCATCATTTTTCCAGGCCGAGGTCCTACTTATTTTGTTGACACCTAACACATAGGTCCACCTTAGGCCCACGGTCTCAGGTATGGAGGTTCTTTTAATATTTCAGGCTATCTGTGTGATATTCCTCTTTGTGTTATCACCAGATCAAGAAGATTCCATCCCCATTCAAGTATTCCAAACCTCAAAGGTACTACATGTATTCAATTCATCATTTTTCTAGGTGCTCCCTACACCCCAGCTCATCCTAGTAGATGTCCTCCCAGCTCGAATTCAAACACACATGGAGGTCTTCCCCATGTCAAAAATCTACCCTTCCTTGAATAATAATCATGGGGATGGAGGGTGGGCCATCTCTACTAAAGAAAGAGCTCTAGGAAACCTTAGATCATGTTCAATACCATCTTCTTTTCATACATTGAAACTGAGTGCGACATGGTGATGGAACCCTCACCCTGATACTCTTTAGTAGGGTCTGAGGAAAGAAATTGGCATATAATCTTTGTCCTCCCACAAAGTGAGCCTCATAGGGTCATGGAATCTCATTATAGATACATACAGGAGAGGAATATTTTCCCCCTTTTCCAGGGTCTTGCAAGGAAATCCTCTCTATTATCCCCATTATCATTATATACTTTTACAAGAGATCATGGGGATTTTTTTGGGGACCATAATATGACGAGCACCATCCTGGTCCTCCTCTAATGATCACTCCCTCTATGAAGGATGAAATGGTAAGCTCCCTGTACTACATGGATGTGGTGTTAAAATCAGTTCATTTCCTAGAATATAGATTGAAATTCAGCAGTTTGTCATCCCACGTGTCTTATTCTCTGCCGACTAGCCTACCGCTGCAACAGTTCGCATCAGAGCCGTTACTATTCCCTCAACTGTACACAGTCGATGAGTAGGGAAACCAAGTACTAGATCTTGATTCTGAGTTGAGAGGTTTTTGGGACATTATATCATCAGACCATCTCCACAAAGATGTTCAGGCAGAATGAAACTATAATATTCAGTATTTTTGAGTCCCTCACCCAGGATGAGGTCACGGGCTTTTGCCAAACCTTAGGGATGATGCAATTCATTCTCTATATTTGATAGTTAGATTTTCCAAATTTTAAGACACTTTGAAAACATTGGCTAGCAGTTCCTCTTGGTTGAGTTGGTCACACTCCCTATTGCTTAGCACCGTTTGTTTTAGGGATATCATCAGACCCTCCAACAACGATGCTATCAAATCTTTATAGTTCTCCATAGATTAATTAAGGAGGCTTCCCCACATGTTCAGTTCTATGGTGTGGGGTAGTATGATTCCCTACATTCATTCAAATCCTACACCAACATTGATCACCTAGTGATATCATGGATATGACTTCGGGTGTTGTCACAGTAAACATGGTTATGCTTGCGATATACTCGGAAGGGGGAATCGGCATAAGAACTGGAGACGATGAATAACCCAATAGGGAATTGCGCCACTCGACCGAACCTATATGTGACAACACTCACCTATAGAGGAAGACACATATCCTTACTGAAACTTATGATTCATTGCTTCTCCATCAAGGTCATGGTAATGGAAAAGAAAATGTCAGGACAGTCAAGCCCTCTAATGCATCTAATTTAGTGCATAAGAAGGACGGGGATCCCAAACGGATACATGGAATCATCAGATCACAGAACAAAGAATTTTCATCAATGAGCTCCTCGATGATTTTGACACGGTATGATGGCTAGAATACAACAATACTATGTATGATCCCATTTGTTCTCAACCAGGGTAGAAGGGACTGGTACAACTTCCCCTCATTGAATTTCTCTCATGTGATCCCAATAAACCTACCCATATGGATAGGGTATAGGATAGTGTTGATAGAAATTGAACCAAATATTCATAACCAAATCCACCCAAGAATTGCAAAAACCATGCTCAGGACATGGCTTAGCTTCCACTGGTCGCTCTGCAGGTTCCTTCAACGGCCCCTTGAGTCCTTATACTAGTTGTTCCATGAGCCGTTCAGCAATCATACCATGATTAATAACCTTCCAATGATCTGGTGATTAGGAATCATTTACATGATAGGAATCCAAAAAATTATTATCCAATTGATGATTTAATCACTTGACTCAAGGCTCTTAAGACCTGATCGGTGGTGATCCCACAGGAAGGCAATCCATATCCAGCACGGGTTCTTGATATGCCAGCAGTCCTAGGATTTAAATCTCCTTCCATCTCCCCTTTCAATTAGATGGTAGAGTTGTTGTAACATATGGGACACTTTGTTTAAACATGGGGACCCATGATGGGGACTCAAATGTAGATGGAATCTTCTAAACTCTAGAGTTTTGTATAGACAGCAGAAGGACCCGCATTTGTCAGGTACAACCAGTTACCAAACATATCCATAACTGGATGGTAGGATATCTGCAGACAGTTTCATTATCAGTTCAGTTCCACCACCCACATGAATAGTATTTCATAACTTTTTGAGTGCAAGAAGAGGCAAGATGAGCCATTCACTGACTTTTTCACCAAGGGGAAGGTACTCACATATTCACTCGATATGCCACTGACTCATGAATAGTTGTCAATGTCATGCGTAGGGAATTTGAAGACTAACCTGGTTCTTTTCTCTCATCATTAATATCTTCCAAGGTTGATTGTGAGATATTTATAACAAATATCAACATTTATAAGAGGCCAAGTAGCATGTTAAGTTGGAAGGTCTATTCCACCCCCCCCCCCCCCCGCAGCTCCCACACGAAGAGCATCCAAGGATGAGACCACCGTTATTGCACATATAGAGGTCGCTAAACACTTGGAATTGTTACTGGTAGATCCACTTCCAAAGCCTCATGGAGGGAAACAACCTCAGGCTCCACCTCGGGCTCAGAATTTCCTGCCTTAGAATCTGCAGACACCACCGCGTAATGCACCACCACCGCCTAAACAGGACAACAAGGTTCCAACACCTCACGATGATCCGGCCCCTAATCAAGGGAAGGCTCCTAGATCCCATTTCATGGAATGAAGAACCAAACATACTAATTCAATTATTCTCAGGTCCTTGGCTTCATTAGAAGTTCCTTAGACAAGGGAATCATGATGTTTCCAAAATACAGGGGACCTCAAGAGTCAGATCTCATTGATCATCCCAATTACATCCCCTATCACTGGTTCCTTGGGAACACCCTCAAGTGGTGTTACGTATTCATTTAGTGGCTATAGGAACATTCAAAAAACAACATATTCTGATTGGGACCACCCCCAACACAACTAGAATGTGTCAATTCAATGCTTGAAAGTGACAATGATGTTAAATGGTAACATGGATCTCATTGCAGGTCTCAAATATATGATGACAAGATAAAAATTAAGGTATTCACTTAGGGTAATTTTATTATTTCTTCATGTTTGTATCAAACTGAGCCATTCATGGTAACAGTAATATTACCAGCTAATACCTATGCATCAATACCTCAAATTTCACCATCTTACGAGAACATTCACCGATTAAGTAAGGGAGATCGATTCCCTCAGCATGTGACAAATTACTCTCATATTCATAGCGATTTCATTCATCTAGAGATGGGGATTTCCCCCCCCCCCCAATTATCCCATAAATTGAAGACACCTTGAGTGATGATCAGATGTATGCCTTGGTAAATACTACCGAACTGGTGGACCCTTACATGGTACCTGACGATGAAGAGTGCCAAGAATACCCTCCTAACATCCCCAATTGACACATGTTTCAATCGATCCATGGGTATGAAAATTTCCATAATGTTCTGTATTGTGCCCCCAGCCAAGCCATGCATACCAACAAGACCAGACTTCTGGACCAATATAGAGCTCAGCATGCACATCCTTCTAATCATGTTTCATCAGAATCACCCCACCACTATTTTTATTTCTTGATCAAGAAGAGACACCACAACACACTATGATTAGATGTGTTCAGTTTTAGATATACACCATTCATCGTTCCATCATTCGGTGGTTAATGATATTTGTAAAAAAGATGACAACAGGATATCCCCAACACCGGCCAGAATCTGACAGTTTGACTAGCATCAACCGTCATCCCTCCTCCCGTTGAGAAAAATCATTTTGGAATATGTGTTAACCACAATATGAAGTATTATGTACTTAATAACCATTATTTAATCCCCAAGAGGATTTATATCCTTGAGGATCTTCACATATCTGCACATCACTAGTTAGTTCAATGGCGTCAATGTTTTATGTTATTGACACATGTTCTGGGATTAATCTCATCCCGGACTAGACTCTCAGTAACATGGTACTGTCTGAAATAGATCTGAGTCCCTTGAACATGATGATCCAAGGTTATGAAAGGATGGAGTAGATTAATGTTGAAAAAATATTCTAGAATACCCAATTCAGTATCTTGATTCTCATCACAGTGTTTATGGTTTCATATCACCAATGCCTCATGTAACACCCTGAGATTTTATGAGATATATTATTTTTAATTTCTTTGATGTCTTCTATAATACACTACACCATGATTATCTTGTACTATAAGAAACACTGTATTATCTTTCAGTATACACAACACTATTCTTGGCTCGTGTTACACACAATTTCAAGTTCGTTTTGTGGAAATTATTTTACGTAACATTTTGTATAGATTTTGTTTAATGTATAAATGAAATAAGTTTTCATTGTGTTATACGCAACACCAAACAGAGCTTTCACTACACGCATCCCTGACATGGCTTGCATTACAGGAAATCAATACCTTCTTCGATAGCGTGTGTAGTACGCAATACCAAGTTTCACTAAATGAGATATTATTATAATATTATTATGAACTAGACTTTATGAATAATAATACCCACTTTTTGAAATATTATAAATTTTATCTCTAAAAATGGACTTCATTTTTGGATTCAAAATATCAAAATTAGAATTGGGTGAATTTTCGGTATTTTTCTGAAAACTTTCAATTTTTGATAAATACTGAAAACACTGGGTTGCTATTTAAAAACCAACTTTTTATTTAAATTTATTTTAGGTCAAAATTGATAAATAATAGCTATATATGTTCAATTTAATTCATTTGAGTCATTTTATAACAATGTTAGATACATAAAAATTTTATTGAACTTTTCACCGTCTTTTACCCACCTCCTAGAAGAATTTGAAAATCTACATAAAACAAAATTTTACCACTTTTGTAAGTGGAATTTAAAAAATAAGAGAGACATGGTTAATATCAAAGAGTAAAATGTGGTTCAATAAGATAAAAATAATTTTTGGTGAATAGTACCTTTTTACTTTTATTTACCACGGCTAAAAGTAAATAGGGTAATTAAGGGTAAAAATGATATTATTATTACCCTAACACATATCCTAATTTGATTGTATAAGTGTAATTTGACCACAATCAACCTTAGGAATAAAATTTTACCCTTAAGGTCCACTTGGATTATATTAGGACACTTATTATTATTTTATTTAAAGAAGAGTTAAAATAGTTAAAATCAAAGTTTAATAACTAAAACCTTTTTAATATAGGGTTATAGGTAAGATAAATTCGACTATAACTATTAATTAGAAAGATAAAATGAATTCCTACGTAATTTTTTTAATTTATAATTTTTAGACATTAAATAAGTTAATTTATGTATGACATAATGATGATGTAGTAATTACCTTATTAATGAAATATTAACATAATGGATGTTATAAATACCCAAATAAATGTAATTTGAGACTTTTTATGAATTAAAAAAATTATATATGTTAATATGGCATGTTTGTATTGATTCCGTTAACTTTTTTCGAACTAATAATGTTGTTATGAGTTTCACAAAAATAAATTACCAAATAGTGTCAAAATTGACATAAAATTTTTTTTAAAAACATATTATATTATTAATTTAATTATATTCCTAAAAATAAAATGTTCAGAAAAATGACTTATATAAGGTTATATATCATAATAATGAACCACTTCGGGTTTTTTTGGCTTGTTAGAGTATGTTTATTAACCATATAGTGTAAGAAAACAAGAAGACACGGTAAAAGTTAAATTATTTAACATAGAGTTAAATCTAAATGATAAGGTTAAAATAGTAACCTAAAATTCTATAAAACCTATTGGTTGAGAGGGGTTCAACCCATCCCCACGTTATCTTCTAAATTAATTAATTTGGAGCTATTAAAAATGGAATATGACTTTATTATAAAATAATATTTTATGTTTTTCCAAAGGTGCCCCTCTCCTCCCTTATAAAAAGGGAACCCCTTCCCTCTTCTATTCACACCCTTTTGAGCCTTGAAGCTTGGCCAAACCCAGAAAATTTCACTTATAATCTTCCCTAGAGACATTATAGAGGCTCTGGTCTCCTCAAAAGACCAACCCTAGTGCCTTAAGAGGTGGTTAAGAAGAGGCGCGTCAAAGAAGAGGTAATATCTTTTACCGATTATTTCCCATTTATTTCTTCTTCTACTTCTTCTTATTTATTGGTTTCATCATAAATTAATAACATCAGTATCACTCATATAATGATATGTTTTTATAAATATTAAACAAACCAATTTCATCTTCTATCCATCCTACAAAAAATGAAATCATTGTTTGTGTCTACGAACGGAATACCGTCTCCACGCCATGGTGTAATCTGTTTTCCACCACCACCTTACTTGGATGGGTATAATAGTGTAAATAAATAACTATATATGAATAATTTAAGGTTATATTTATATTTAAATATTATAAAAACACTTCAATACAATTCCACGATCATGGGAATGATATCATCGCTCGTGCGTACGTACAGACTACCGTCTCCATGAACACGATGAGATTCATTTTCCATGATTAACCATTAAAGTATGATTATAAAGTATATATAATAAATAATCATGAAATATATTACATAATAATGATACTGTATTTATGTACATATATGTTTCATTTACTTAATTCCATTTAATTCAATAAGGAAACGAAAACAGCATTCATGCGTACGCACGGCCTACCGTCTCCATGAATGATGTATTTAATTCCATTTATCGATCAATCATATATATATTTATATACTGAATATATACTATATATAAATTGGGTTTTAAATTTGGGAATTAATAAAATAAGGATATAAGAAATAATATCAAGAACAACTTTTCAAAACACGTATGATAAATGAAATGATTTTACCCAAAACACTGCTTTAAAATGGAATTTAAAAAAGAATGGGTAATATAAAGTCATAAGTGAACCATATATGATATCATAACAATGAATATGATTCTATAATAAGTCAATTAAATTGTTTAAATCATTATACATGAGGTTCAGATATGTACGAAGCATAACTGACCTATGGTAAGGGATTATTGTTCCAATCTCATTCTTATCCGAGATTGTTGTTCATAAGTATTTACTGGGGTTATTGTTATCATCCATACCCATGTTTTCTAAAAATGTTTTCGTGTATTTTTAAAATTATTTATTACACATTTTTTAAATTTACCACATGTTATGAAAGGAATATTACTTTTTTTACCACATAGGGAACTTTTTGACCTTTTCTGACAAAAGTATGAGAAAATTGTTATTTTTAACTTATACGGCGTGATCTGATTTTTACTATTTCATAATGCCTCATTTTCATGAAGTTTACTCTACAATATTTTATGACTATTTTCAACAAAATACTTTTCTCTTCAAATTCCATGTCATTTTGTAAAAAGAAAATGAATTTGAAGAATAAGGAATATTTTTCTCAAGAATTCATTTCAAGTGTTTTGACAAAACTATTTTATATATAAGATGAAATTATTTCATTTGTGTATGGTTCAAGTATAATGTATCTAGGATTTACATGGATTAACTTTTCTTATGATTAAAATATGTCCATTTGTTTTATATGGATTATGTTATGATGGGATGACGTTTATGAAACCCATTTTATTCTATGGGTTATGATGAATGATTTATGTTTATTTTTTGGCACAAGTAAGAATGATTTAATTATGAGATGGATGAGACCTATATCTCCCTCCAATGAATTGGGTAAAGATTTATATCTCATGAGATAGACATGGCTGAAATGGTAAGTTAATCCAGTTCAGTGAGATAGGACTGGAACGAGGGGTGAACTCGATTCAGAAAGGGAATTTGTCCACTATGATGGTCTTGGGAGCAATGCCATGGCTAATATGGAAATAATATCATATGTTTAATGGTTTTTCCACAATTACATGTTTTATTCCCATTCTATTTTATCATGATTAATGTTTCATTATGATCTATGCCTTACATTCTACCATGTTTTATTTCATTTCTCAAGATTTTGATGTTTAAACATTATGTTCATTTTTTTAGTTCAAATATATATTATTTGTTTTATTTTATCCATTATTACCCTTACTGAGAATTTGAGCTCACCTGTTATATGTTTTTTTCCCAGGATTTAATGAAATTTTTTAGCTAAGAAAGCAAAAAAGGGAATATCTTTATGGGAGATGTTGAAGATCTTTCACTACGGTTAGAAGATTATATTCAGAGTTTCCAAAGACACTAAACTATTACGGTCCTTGTTTGTATGTTTTTGAAATGTATTAAGTATTCCGAAAATGTAATGTAATTTCTATGTACGTCAGGTTTGGGGCCTCTACAGTGGGTATCAGAGGAAAGGTTTATTTAACCTTTGGAAACTAGGATGCTAAAACATTAGTGAGATCCCTAGAGATATTTCTAAGGTATGTATAGGGATGTCCCTAAGGTTAACTATAAGTATAGGTTATAGTCCTAGAATTACGGTAACGATATTAGAATTAAACCTATGATGTTAGATATTGAAGGTACTCTCTCTTTATTATGTTGTTTTCCCTAGCATGATTTTTGCCTCTCACACAAATCTTTTTGGGTTTTAGACGATGGCTGGAACTCGAAGGAACCCTATTGATCAATGTAATGGAAAATGAAATGACTATCCTCTTGAACAAACCAATTTCAAGGGAGATGGAGTGAAAAATCTTATTACTATACTTACACAAGCTATGAATCATTCTGGACTTCCAAATGAGCAGATAAGGGAACAATATTCTATTGAGTCCTTCATGAGGCAATATCCACCTTCTTTCAGTGGGTTTTCTGATCCAATTGTTGTTGAATAATGCATAATTATAATTGAAAATATATTTTCCATACTTCGCTATTCAGAACATGAAAAAATTCATTCTGTCTATTTACCGTTTAGAAGGTGAATCAGATCAATGGTGGACTATAATTAAGAATAAAAGGCCCCAAGATGAAATTGAGTCCATGGAATGAGACGAGTTCAAGAACTTGTTTTTCAGTTAGTACATCCCTCGTATTCTATAAACAAAGATGGAAAATGTGTTCCTTGATCTTAAGCAGAAGGATGATGAATCTATTGGTATATACGAAGAGAATTTTACAAGACTTGCAAGGTATGCATCTGGATTTATCATCCAACTTCAAAGTAAAGTTGATCGATTCTTCATTGGCTTAAAACCAAGTCTTTGAAGGGAATTACCTATAAGAGACTTCAGTAGCTATGAATAAATTGTGCATTGTGCTATCAAGGTAGAACTAGAAGTTGGAGTAACGTATCCATATCATGGTTTTGACAAGAAACGAAAGATGGAGTTCAAGGAGAAATCACAGAATAATGGTGAAAAGAAGATGAATGTTTCTTTATGCTCAATGTTTGGAAATAAACATGATGGATATTTTCTTAAATGGACTAGAAAATGTTTTAAGTGTGGAAAATAAGGTCATCGAGAAGCTGAGTGTCGAAGTAATGGAAATAGGGTTTCTAATGATGTGAATAAAGAAAAGACTATAGAGAACGCACCACCAAAACATCAATGCTTCAAGTGCAAGGAAATGGGGCACTATTCTAATCAATGCCCTAATCCAAGTGTTAATGATGATCAATGTGAGCAACATCTTAAGGCAAAGGATAAAGGGAAGTCACATGTGATCACTATTTGTGATGTTGAGTATGACACTGATGTTGTGTAATGATTAAGTGTGCATGTAATGGGATTTCAAAATAGTATCATGGAATCTCATTTATGGTATCGTGGAATTTTGGAATATCTATGTATTGGTTTTCAATAATTATATGGTTCTAGTAACCATGAAGAGTGATTGAAATATTTTTGTAAAGAAGATGATATGCCCATAATTAAGGGATAAGGAGAAAATGAAATGAGCTCATGACTGATATCATGGATTGAGTATATAGAAATTTTTGGATTTTGGTATGTGGAAAGAGATAACTTCTGACAGCAATTATTTTTTCACTAAGGTTAAATGGGTATTCATTTTTCAATAGAATACTTGATTAAGGTATTCACATGTTTGGAATGTGACCAACAAGATATATTGTATGATATATGGGGGATAAATGATGGTATTCACATGCTTGTTTGATGAAATTTCTAGTAATCGTTCTATTTATACTATAAGATTGGATAGAAGTATTTTAGATATGCCTAAAGATTGGAATGTATTATGTTGCATATAAGTTAGTATTGTTTAAGGATAAAACCTTTTTTCGATATTATTGATGGAAAGTTATAATAATGTAGTTTTAGAAAAAGGACAACCTACAGGACGGGTGACAACCCGTCACGTCGGACAGGGATGTGGGAATTGAACCCACAACTGAAGTGCAACATGCCTTTATCGCCTACCACTAGCCTAAAGGAAGTTCCTGGTTAGTAGGAACTAGTTTTATTTTATTAAGCGGTATGATAGATGAAGTATTATTCCATTGTTGGAATCATATACGATTAATCTCACCATAGATGGACTTATGTACATTTAATAACTTATGATAACCTTTTTGTGATAGAAACAGATGGGATGACTTATCATTCTATCCCATGATCTGCTAACACTTCATGAATGAAAAATCCAGCTTCATTTCTTTAAATATATATAAAGTGGAAATTTTTCATGGAATGACCAATGATGATATTACACAAAAATCAAGTAAGTATTTCTCCTTATGTAAAGTTCATCAATGTTAGGGAAATGATCTTGGAAACCAAAAATGTTGTCCTTATACTCTCATATCTGATGAATCAGATGGTACCTTAGATAATCACAAATTTACGACTTTGCGATTGTTGGCTTTTTCATAGCCATGTTCTCTACCACTCTCCATCGGAATTTGATGGTTAGATTTCTCGTCCATATCCATATTCTTACCTATATACTCCTATGTGGGAACCCAAGTGATGATTTACTTTGGGTATCTGTTTTTTTTTCTATCTTTCCTTTTTGAAATGATGATTTAGAATTCCTTTTTACGATGTGGGTTTCTATGAATGAAACTTTCAAGTAGTGAACGATTTATAACCCCGAAAAATTTTGTGGGCGAAATTCATTTTAAGGGGTGGTAGAATGTAACACCCCGAGATTTTAGGAGATACATTATTTTTAATTTCTTTGATGTCTTTTATTATACACTACACCAATATTAGCTTTTACTATATGCAACACCGTATTAGCTTGCAGTATACACAACAATATTCTTAGCTCGTGTTACACACAATTTCAAGTTCATTTTGTGGAAATTATTCTACGCATCATTAAGTATCGATTTTGTTTAATGTATAAATTAAATAAGTTTTCATTATGTTATACGCAACACCAAACATAGATTTCACTACATACAATCCTGACTTGGATTGCATTACACGCAATCAAGACCTTCTTCGATAGCATGTGTAGTATGCAATACCATGTTTCACTCAACGAGATATTATTATAATATTATTATGAAGTAGCCATAATAAATAGTAATACCCACTTTTTTAAATTTTATAAATTTTATCTTTCAAAATGGACTTCATTTTTGGATTTGGAATATCAAAATTAGCCTAGGGTGAATTTTTGTTATTTTTCTGAAAACATTCAATTTATGATGAATAGTGAAAACACTCGGTTGCTATTTAAAAACTGACTTTTTATTTAAATAATTAGTTATTTTATTTAAATTTATTTATGGTAAAAATTGATACATAATACCTATATATGTTCAATGTAATTCATTTGAGCCATTTTATAATAATTTTAGATATATAAAAATTTTATTGAACTATTCACTATCTTTTACTAACCTCCTAGGAGAATTTGAAAATCTACATAAAACATAATTTTACCGCTTCTGTGAGTGGAATTTTGAAAATCCGAGAGATATGATTAATATTAAGTATTAAAATGTGGTTCAACAAGATAAAAATAATTTTTTTGTGAATAGTAACTTTTTTCTTTTATTTACCATGATTAAAATTAAACAGGGTAATTAAGGGTAAAAATGATACTATTATTACCCTAACGTATGTCCTAATTATATTTTATAATTTTAATTCGACCAAAAATAACCTTAGGAATAAAGTATTACCCATTAGGTCCACTTGGATTGGATTAGGACACTTATTATTATTTTATTTAAAGAAGAGTTAAAATAGTTAAAATCAATGTTTAATAAATAAAACATTTTTAATATAGGGTTATACATAAGATAAATTCGACTATAAATATTCATTAGAAAGATAAAGTTATTTACTACATAATTATATTTTATTTATAATTTTTAGACATTATATAATTTAATTTATTTCTGTCACAATGATGATGTATTAATTACCTTATTCATGAAATATTAACATAATTGATGTTATACATATCCAAATAAATGTAATTTGATAATTTTTATGAATTAAACTAATTATCTAGGTTAATATTACATGTTATTATTGATTCAATTAACTTTTATCAAACTAATCATGTTGTTATGAGTTTCAAAAAAATCAATTACCAAATAGTATCAAAATTGACATAAAATAGTTTTTAAAATAAATATCATATTATTAATTGTTATTATATTTGTAAACATCTAAGGTTCGGCCAAATGACTTATATAAGGTTATATATATTAATAATGAACCACTTTGGATTCGTTTGGCTTGTTATAGTAAGTTTATTAACCATATATTGTAGGAAAACAAGAAGACATGGTAAAATTAAATTATTTATCTTAGAGTGAAATCTAAATGATAAGGTTAAAATAGTAACCTAAACTTTTCTAAATACTATTGGTTGAGAAGAGTTATACCCATACCCACTTTATATTTTAAATAAATAAATTTGGAGCTATTAAAAATCGAATATGTCCTTATTATAAAATAATATTTTAAGTTTTTTCAAAAGTGCCCCTCTCCTCCCTTATAAAAAGGGTACCCCTTACCTCTTCTATTCACACCATTTTGAGCCTTGAAGCTAGGACAAATATAGACCATTTCCCTTTTCATCTTCCCTAGAAACATTATAGTGGTTCTGGTCTCCTCAAAGGACCAACCCTAGTTCCTTAAGAGGAGGTTAAGAAGAGGCGTGTCAAAGAAGAGGTAATATCCTTTACCGATTAATTCCAATTTATTTCTTCTTCTACTTGTTATTATTTATTTTTTTAATCATAAATTAATAACATAAGTATCACACATATACTGATATGTTATTATAAATATTAAAAAACCCAATATAATCTTCTATCCATCTTACGGAAAATGAAATCACCGTACATGCGTACGTACAGAATACCGTCTCCACGCCGTGGTATAATCTGTTTTCCACCACCACCTTACTTGGATGGGTATAATAGTGTAAATAAATAACTATATATTATTATTTTAAGGTGATATTGATTCTGAAATAATATACAAAAACTTCAATACAATTCCACAATCATGGGAATGATATCATCGTCCGTGCGTACGTACGGACAACCATCTCCACAAACGTGATGAGATTAATTTTCCATGATTAACCATTAAAGTATGATTATAAATTATATATAATAAATAATCATGAAATATATTACATAATACTGATAATATATTTATGTACATATATGTTTCATTTACATAATTCCATTTTATTCAATAAGGAAATGAAAATAGCATTCATTCGTACGCATGGCCAACTGTCTCTATGAACGGTGTATTTCATTCCATTTATTGATCTATCATATATATATTTACATACATAATATATATTATATATAAATCGTGGTTTACATTCTAATAATTAAGTAAATCAGGATATAAGTAATAATATCAAGAACTACTTGTCGAAACACGTATGATAAATGAAATGATTTTACCCAAAATGCTACTTTAACATGGAATTTACAAAAGAACGGGTAATAAAAATTCATATGTGAACCATATATGATATCATAAAAATGAATATGATTCTTTAATAAGTTAGTGAAATTTTATAAATCATTACATAGGATGTTCGGATACATACGAAGCATATCGGACCAAAGGTAAGGGATAACTATTCTCATCTCGTTATTATCTGAGATTGTTGTTCGTAAGTATTTACTGGGTTAATTGTTATCATCCAAGCCCATGTTTTCTAAAATTGTTTTCATGTATTTTTAAAGTAATTTTTACCCATTTTTTAAATTTACCACATGTTATGAAAGTAATCTTACTTTTGTTTACCAGACGGGGAACTTTTTGACTTTTCCGACAAAAGTATGAGAAGAATGTTATTTTTAACTTATACGGCATGAAGGGATTTTTAGGGTTTCATAAAGCATAATTTTCATGAAGCTTACACTACAATATTTTATGACTATTTTCAATAAAAAAACCTTTCGTTTAAAATTGCATGTCATTTTTTGAAAAGAAAATGATTTTGGAGAAGAAAGTATATTTTCCTCAAGAATTCATTTCAAGTGTTTTGAAAAAACTATTTTACATCTAAGATGAAATTATTTCATATGTGTATATTTCATGTATAATCTCACTGTTATTTACATGGATTCACTTTTCTTATGATGAAATTATATCCATTTGTTTTATATGGATTATGTTGTGATGGAATGATGTTTATGAAACCCATTTTATTCTATGGGTTATAATGAATGATTTGTGTTTATTTTGTGGCACAAGTAAGAATGATTTCATTATGAGATTGGTGGAACCTATATCTCCCTCCAATGAATTGGGTAAATATTTATATCTCATGAGATAAACATGGATAAAACGGTAAGTTAATCCAGTTCAGTGATACAGGACTGGAACAAGCAGTGAACTCGATTCAGAAAGAGACATTGTCCACTATGATGGTCTTGGAAACAATGCCTTGGATACTATGGAAATCATATCATGTGCTTAATGGTTTTCCACAATTACATGTTTTATTCCCATGCTATTTTATCATGATCAATGTTTCATTATGATATATTCCTTACATACTGCCATGTTTTATGTCATTGCTCATGATTTTGGTGTTTAAACATTATGTTCATTTTTTAGTTCAAATATATATGATTTGTTTTATTTTCAACATGCTTACCCTGACTGGGCATTTGATCTCACTCTTTATATGTTTTCTTTTTCCAAGGATTTAATGAATGGTTTTTGGTAATAAAACAAAAGGGGAATATCATTATGTTATATGTTGAAGATCTTTCACCATGATTAGAAGATTATATTACGAGTTTCCAAAGACACTAAAATATTACGATCCTTGTGTGACTATATTTGTAATGTATTAAGTATTCCAAAAATGTAATGTAATGATTATGTACGTCAGTTTTGGGGACTCTACACCTCAGGTACACTTTTAATGGTCGAGTGGGTGTTCTCCAGGGTGATGTGCCTCCATTTGCCTTTTGTGAATCCCTCTACCTATTTATTACTACTAATAGAGAATGAACAAGAAGATTCAGGCCATTGAGGTTGATCATACTACCATTGTGGGAAACCAATGGTCTAACTTTGATGATGCATACATTTTCCAAATCACTAATTAGAGGCCAGGACCCTAGACATGGTACACTACTTTGTCATCTCTGGGAAAAATGGGAAACACATCACTAGGTCCATGGAGCATGGGAAGATCACTTCAAACTCCTACATGAATCAAGGTCATATGATCCTGGTGCCCCTTAACAATTTAAGGTATCATTTTGTTCGTCTTATGGTGACTTAAAAACACTATAGATTATTGTTATCTTGGGAAAGGTTGAACCAACTCAAGATGAAGAGTCACTATTGGTTTGATTTTATCAAGCATGGCAACATGGGTCAATGACCTGAGGGAATTGGATTTATAACTTTTTTCTCAATGATTTTAGTAGTGTAGAAGTACCCGACTAAGATTTCACCACTTCTCAGGCCATCACCAGCATCAAATTAAGGTTATCTAAGTCTTATTAATTTGACCGGTATATGACCCTCTCATTGTGCACGAAGAAGTGGATTTTATGGATTATCCCCATAATTTTGAGATGGTTCCTCCACCAGCATTGATGTGTTGGTACAGGTGAACCTCAACACCAAAATCAATCTTAAACAATCACTTGATAGCTCATCCATGTATGTAGAGATGCAACAATAGTATGTGGATTTTTTGAAGCAGTATTGAGATGTATTCACATATAGTTAGAGTGATATGCTAGGAAGGAATCCACATGTCACAATTCCTCTTCCTTGATCTCCTGATAATATATCATGGGTTCATAAAAACTCACATAAAGATTCACCATTCTCGTAGTTCCATGTTTGAGGATGAGCTTGATAATCTCATTACTTCCAAATTTTTTAAGGAATCCAAATAACCAAAATGGGTATCCATCATTATGCCATCCAGAAAGAATAACAAGAAAAATTGGAGTCTGCATCAAAATCCAAGATCCCAACTGTCAGGTTCGGAAGGATGACTTCCCCCTTCCTACAACAGATCTATTGTTCGATGATACCATTGGATTCCATGATTTATCCATCGTGGATGGTTATTCTACATATAATAAAATCGGAACGGATCCTGAAGGACAAGATTCAACCTCATTCCAAGAACAACAAGGTACCTTTTTCTACCAAGTAATGCCTTTCGGTCTAAATAATTAATGTGTCACCCATCATCATTCCATTTACCGCATATTCAAGACAATCCTCGAGATAATGATGGAATGTTATGTGGATGATTTGTTTGTCAAATCCCACCAGTATCCTTACCATCAAAAAGATAATGAGAAATTGTTCGGCTATCTCTACTCCATTTATTTAAAGATGATCCCTGGAAGTATTTTTTCAATGATAACTCTATAATGATTCTCATATTTGTCTTTAGATATAGAGGAATCAAGATCAATCCAAATAATACCAATGAAATTTTTCAGATACCTCCTCTGAACAACCTTCATGCGATCGAAGTCTTTAATGTCCACTTCTCATACATATTTCGATTCATGGAAAACTTGGATATAATGTGTAATCCCTTTTCTCAGCTCATGATGAAAGGAGATGACTACTGATGGGATTAAGAGTGTCAGGCCGCTTTTGAGGAGGTCATGAAGTACCTTCTAGAGCCTCTAGTTTTGATGCCGCGTCTAATCGGAATGTTACCAGTCTGTTATCTCACCACCCTATAATGGTCCCTTGGTTCCCTTCTCTATAATAAGAACAACGTGGGAAGAGATAATAGTTTACATTATCTCATATGCATGATCCTTGATAGATTGAACAAATATTCTTTTATCAAGATAAGCTACCATCCAATGTTATTTAATGTATAGAAATTTCTACCCTAGCTACCACACCAAGAGATACAACTGGTGTCTCATGTAGACTCTCTAAAGTATTTTATGAAACACCCCATTTTAAAAGGATGTCTATCTCAGTGGGTTGTGATCCTTTAGAATTATTACATCAGGTTTATTGAAAAAAATCTATCAAGGGATCGACGTTGACAGACTTTCTTTCCACCCATCATTCCATCGTAGAGTAGTCTCTAGATCTTGATATCCCAGATGAATCCATCCATTTAGTAGATCAAGTTTTTCCATTTTGGCATATTCACTTCAATGATTCATTGTGATGTCTTGCGTTTAGAAAACTAAATGATCCCATTCTCAACAGAGTACCCATGGGTATCGTCTTCACCATGCCTGCGCAAGATATCCTACCCAATACACTCTTATTTTTTTAAGGTTTATCATATAATTTTGTTGAGTTTCAAGACCTCATTATTAATATCGAGCTAGCCGTTGAGATTGATGTTCACCACCTTCATGTGAAAGGAGACTCCGAGATGGTCATCAAGTAGATCAATTGTAACTATGTCATCTGAAAACTACACCTTGTACACTTCCTAGAGAGAACTCAACAGCTAATGTATTAGTTACCTTATCAGCAATAAGTTACTCATTTCCAACAGTTATAGAATTGTATGTATGATTCCTTGCATATTTTTGACACATCTATTGCAGATCCTAACATGTATGATTTGATTATCAATGTGGTGCATCAAAGATTCATTGTTCATATCACTATATATAATTATGATAGCCAGCAAGAAACAAATCACAATACTAATGAATCCACATTGGGACCCCTATATCCCCTTCCATCATATTAAAAAGGACCCCTAGTTGGAAAACTTCCTTTATTGGGTATCTCCAGCATGGTTATATCCCAACAGACTGAGCCAAATCTTAGAGAGTCAGTCGGTGTGTAGTGAAGTTCACCATCCCGAGTGGTCCAATTCTTAAGAAGATCCTCTATAGACATGGGATTGATAATATTCTTTTCCATTTCATTCAAGGTGATGAGATTCCCCATATAATGTAGAATGTTCATACTGGTTAAAATGGAACTCATTAGTTAGGGAAAAAACTCTCTATTCAGATCTGATGGTTGAGATACCTATAGCATACAATTGTCCATGATTGTATCAAGTTATCCAAAAGGGGCCACATGTACATGATATATAATAATTTTATGTATCGGCCACCTGAGACTCTAAATAATCCCATGTACTGTTCAACCTTTGCAGTCTTGGGACTCGATATCATAAGACTATATCCACCAAAAATAGCATGCAGTGCAGGTACATCATGGATACTACAAATTTATTTTCCAAGTTGGAAGAGGTAATTAAATCAAGTAAGTACATACTCGTTCTATTATTGTTTTCATGGCCTCCATTATCATCCAACAATTTAGATTCCCTAACGTCATCCTCATAGATAATGACACAAACATCCGTGAAGATGAGATGAAGAAATTGTACGCCAAGTATAATAACTAATATAATCACACGTCTAACTAACACACATGAGAAAATGTCCAGATTAAGGAATTAAACAAAACCCTCTCTATAAACATGTATAAGATAGATGGTAAAAATAAGAATAACATGATAGTCATGCTTCACAATACATTTTCGGCTTACTGGACAATGATGCATAATTCATCCTGGGTTACCCAATATTATCTAGTGTAAGGAACATAGGTAGTCTTACTTATTGAGATTTATTTTTCATCACACCACACAACCATTTACGATCATCAAACATCAAACAAGGTTGTAGAAGTGTGTCTATCATAATAATTATCCCTCGATGAGAATAGGCTTCATGTTCTGCATAATCTGGAGAGGAATCATAATAAGAGAGCTCGAGATTTCAATAAGAATGTTCTCCAATGTTACTTCCTTCATGGTGACACGTTAATGTACCTAAGGACACTAATGATTCTGGGAATGAAATCACCAATATTGGAACACGAATGGGAGGGAAAATATATCATTTATAGGGTTTATTATAATGGTTCATACTCCATAGTTACCATGGATGGTGAGCATGTCCCTCTTCCAAAAAATACCATATTCATCAAACACTATGTGTCCTGAGTGATCCCTAACATCTTGAATGATGATGAATTGATAATGGTCCAAGAACTAGGACCATAAACTAAGATCCCTTTCTTCCTGCATGTTCATAAACTACCAGCAGTAAACATACTGTATGGTCCGATCTCTAAAACCTTAAACTAAGATCCCTTTCATCATGCATGATGATAAACTGAAATTGGTGAAGACACATTATGGTCCGAGCTCTATTACCTTAAACTAAGTTCTCATTCATCCTTACAACAAGACATTATATTTTATGGGTACTGCCATTATTCACATGCCTTTATGATTTGGAATTCGTCATTTTTCACATCTGTAAGGACCCCCTAGAATCCTGGTCTGATGCCATTTTTTCTCACCTACCATTCTGGTCCAACGTCATACATGATCTCAAATGATAATTTGGTACATGTCCTGCATTGTGGATATGGTCAGCAGTAGATTATCATTTTTTCCCCTTCCAGATCACACGATATGAATACTATGTTGTAAACATGGTTATCAATTATCCTCCATCGTTAATGCTATCCCATGGTCTCCAAAAAATTAGGGGTGGTGATAAACTTATTTAATCCCTTTTCTAACATGCACATGACATTAAACTGGGAAATTATTGTCTGAGCTAAATGGCCATAAATTGAGATATCCTATGTCCATATCACATTATGTTAAAATACATGGAATTTTAGGACTACAAGTAGATTCATTCCCATAATTATGGGATACATAGTAATTCCCAAACATTTTCTCTTTAAATCTGTCCCCAGGTACTACAGATTATTCCTTTCTTCTAGCCTATCAGTCTAAGTATCCCAGGATTATGCGGAGTGATATAGACCTTTTTCCTTATTCACGTCAGGCATATAACTATAGTGTCACGTTTCCCCCTTCAACAATCTCCCCTTTTACATTTCATCCTTACCACATGACATTAAAATGAACGAAATTTCAAGAACTACAAGTGGCTTGATTCCCATCATTATGGGATACGTAGGAACACTGATACATTTCATCTTTAGTTCTAGCCCTAGGTCTCTCGACCATTTCAGTCCCCTTGACCTACGTTGCCCCCTTAGGATTACGCATGGCATGGTGTGAGCTTCTTTGTCATTATTAATGTTGGGAATACTTTATCACATTATAAAAATTCCCTTTAGAACCTTGTTCCTTCACATGTGTCCTAAACATATTATTCTAAACTGTACTAAAATAAATAACTATGTATGGCCTAATTCTAATCCATATGGGATACATAGGAATTCCTAAACCTTTTTCTTCAAGATCCAACCGCATGTTCCCCATTTTATGGATTACAGCATGATATTCCTTTTGTAGAAATGTGCAGTGGTGTGGAATTTTACCCCCATACACATTGGGTTTAAAACAACCTCACTATGTGCCTAAATTTGGAATATCTACCTTTCATCTACCTTCTTATCGTATGACATTAAACTACACATTATACATATAATTTTTGGTCTGATAAACTCCTCAGATGTATGATGTCTTCATTCGAGAAGATGTTCCCCCTTTGGAATTGGGCCTCTGCCACTCCACAACCTAGAACTACATGGGGATTGATTCCTTCCCTACAAGATAGGTAGGAACATCTGTGTGTTTTGTTCCCGAGTCAAGCCCAGGATCAACAAATTATCTCCTTCGTTCTACCCCTCATCCATGGTTTTTATTGGATTATGTGGTGTGACATGTGGAATTTTTTCCCATTCATGTCGTGTCTTTAATTGAAATTCCATGTAGTAACCTCTATAAGATTTACCATTTCATCTTTTTCTATACCAGATGACATTAAACTACATCGCTATTTAAGAACTATGTACATCAGGATTCTTTCCCTTGAAAGATATATAGAAATTCCAAGGCATTTTACCTTGGTCCCAACCCGAGTTCACTAGCCAACTTTACCCCTTTCATCCTCTCATCTCCTCAATCCATCTTCCCTTGTTGAGCCCTTAAAACTATTTCCTACCTCATCAACATTATTATATGTACTCTGGAGTAGGGATTAATGTGTTGGATTCTTTATCGACGTGCTCTCAATCCATTTACATTCTTCGTGTATCCCTTTGTTTGGCGCTCCATTATCTCTCACATTTAAAATGGACCCAGAGCGGTATGGATGGTCGTCCATATGAATCACCTATTGTTTGGGAAAACATCCAAGAAGATCTCGAATGACATTTGAGATAGGTCCCATGTCACAAATATGGTCAGCAACTAACCCTCGCTTACCTTTTCTCACCCCGGGTCACACGATATTGATACTATGTTTTATATATTTTCAATAGTTCTCATCCATTGTTATGACATCCCCTATATTCCCTAAATATTTTTTTTCATGATACCCATTCCTTACTATTTAATCATGTTCATACTGAATCTTCAAACCTTTTTTATGTGCACTTTTGCACGTCGAGAGAACAAAATGGCATCATGGTTCCATTTTTAACACTGCACCTTCACTCCCCACCATGTGCTTCCCAATGTTGTAATGATCTTCTCCACCCTTTTTTCCCACAGAGAGCATGGGTCACATAGGCTTAGGGATATGGGTATTGTTTGAACCCACATGGAAGAATCACATTTCCCCTTGGTCTGAACTCTATGACCTTAAATTAGGGGCTCTGGTCCCCTAGTCCAAGATTCGTGAATTTGAACTATCTGTGTTCTAGTGGAAACTTTTGATGTGGTATGAACTAATTTCACATCACTGACATCGGGTTATTTATGGTTCCATGTCACATATTTTCACTTCACGATTCATCCATTTTTTCTCTGAGATATACGACCATAATCTGGGATCTCCTGCATCCTAAACCCTAGAAATTAAATTTCATGGAATTTCATAAATACATGTGGCTTGATTCTCACCCCTTTTGCGGTACATAGTGATGATTGAGTACATTAACCTTGGGTACAACTATAGAGTCAAGAACATTTTCAACCCCATCCTAGTTTGGTTTTTCCTCTGTGGAAAGGTGAATTTTGATGTGGACTTATTCTATCCCCATTCACATTAGGTGGCCTCATGATTATATAATTCACCTCTCCACTATATATGGTATGAACTCTCAAACCATTAAACTAAGAACTTCAGTGTCATATATTGCATGACATTAAACCATGTAATAACTATGATTTTTCATGCCTGAGAGGATATCATTATTTTTGGTATTGTAGATCTATAATACCATATGAAAGAACTACGTGTGTCCTGATTCTCATTTTCATGAAATGTGTAGTGATGACTAGACTTTTCATCTAAGGTTCATCCGTAACCCATTCATCATTCTATCCTTTAGGACATATCATGTTTCTGGAACAAGTGGGGTCGTGTGGAAATCATTTTTCCACATTCACATTATGTTTATATACTACACCATATCTCTCTAAAATGGGGTTCTCGTGTCCTTCAATACATCACCTTAAACTATAGCCCCACCATGGATATGTTTCGGATTCCCCACAAAAATTATTATAGGATTTCATTTCCTCTCTAGAGAGAATAACCCCACCAGTTTTGGTTTCTAACCATGTTGTAATTCAAGAACAATACTCATGTTGATTACTTCCCTCATAGTATTCATAGGTATTCTGAAACACCTCGCCTATAGCACAATCAAAATTCATATATCCTTCTTCCCCTTCACCAGTAATTATGATCCAAATTATATGAAGCAAAATTAAGAATCCATTGTCCATGTTACACGAAATTAACCTATTAATTAGTGTCCATTCACTATGACCTTAAACTATATAGAAATTTAGGTTCATATGGAGTTAAAATATTCCAAATATCATTCTTAGCATACAAAACAAAACTAAACATATATCATCTCCGTTTTCATGATTTAAAACTATAAGACATTATTAAACCTCACTATATAATTCCTCATTATAGTATATTTGAAATTTTTATGATATTTATGCTCACCCACTGTAATTTCATCATAATGGAGTAATTTCATACGTGTTGGATATTATTTGAACAACCCCTCATTTCATCACCACTATCTATGTTCCCTCTATTTCAGATACTCATTCCCTTTTAACATTTCAAGGAACCCCAAAATTATTAGGATTCTTATCCAGAAGGCTCACCAACAATCTTGGGCAAATGTTCTAGAGGACATCAGATGGACCTTTGAGTTTGGGCCGGTGTTTTCGCATACAGTCTGTAGTTGTCCCTTGTATGATTCTTCCTATTTAAATAACATGATGAGGATGTTCTGTTTATAATTTAGGGAACAATTTCCATCCCTAATCATGCCACCCTTGTTGTGTTCCAAATTATAGTTATTGTGATTCCTTCTTTTTATTCCCCTTCATTCGGCATTGTTCTAACGCCCTTGGTGTTACCCCGCGTGTGTGCTAGAGAATGTTTGGAAAGATAAATTGTGGAATTTTTTATAGATCTATTATCTAAGAGCACCACACATTCCTCTAGGAAACATGGAGTGGTCATTCAAACCATAGATGTTTAGTGATTGGTTGGTTCTCTTATATTCAACGTAAATAATTATCTGGTCATCCCATGTTTCTCACACTAGAAATGACCCCCGTGATCTTAGGGATTGATCACTGGGTATATAACCTATATGAATGAGATTCAAAAATAAAAGTAGATAACATGACTCATGCACACAACCAAAATAATCCATAATGCATGAAATTATGTTTGTTAGTTCACATGAATTACAACCCCTATGGATTGACCCATTCAATAGATGGTTTGACCTCATAAATGGATCATCTTTGCTCCCATAATCTCTAGATTGGGGACTCTAGAATTTTCTGTCACATGCTAAGAACCCTCTATTATTCACTAGCTATGGGGAACATTTAATCATTACTAATAATTTCCTGATCCTTATCATCTTAGATGATATACATCTCTCATGATTATCACCTCATCTGCTTCCCAGCCTCTACAAAATGTGCCTTCAATCGCAATATGAGTTATGATTGTTCATTGATGATAGAAGAGTGTTCCCTCACACGTTCCCTCATGTGTTGGATCTCTTGTTCTGCTTCTTTATGTTTCATGGTGTGGATATAATTCCTCCGCTACCTGACAACACTAAGGCCACGATCGTATTCCTGTATTTTCTCCACAATGTAATCTCAAATGGGAATATGAGGGCGTAATGAATCCACTCCTCTTATTTATAGTTTTCACATCCATCAAAGGAGTCTCCCCATCTAGTTTACCCACTCTACTTGTGGGGTGTCATTGATGAATCAATTGATCAATTTCCCTGACTGATTATAATGATCCTTCATGTCCTCCTCATCAGAAGAAGTCTCATCCAACTCTTTTGGGTCAACATGTTCATATTATCTGAACAACTACAGAACATCATCAACAGGGTACCCCTCTAGCATCCCTTCAAATATGTTTGATTACATATCACGCATTTGTTCTTCATTCCTTGATTTAACCTCAATAATCTATGGTTCTGTGACACCAGTTACAATACCCGTTGGCTCATCCGTAATGATTTGTTTAGCATGGGCATCTATTTACATGTAAATTGGATTTACCTTATGGTAGGAGTTCTAAGATCCTCATCCGTTCTCCCTAGTATGACCCAAAACATTTGAATAATCATTCATAAAGAAAGACACAAATGTCAGTTGGCCTAGTTAGATGGACAATAGTATGGATTCTGTGATGGGTGAACTTATAGGGAACAAATAATTGGTCTCCACCTCGATTTATTCAAATCAGAACCCCAGGAAGTGGACCCCATTATATTGATGGATTTACCGAATATTCTGAAAGGGGGACCAAAATTATCATAGACCTAATACATTATGCACTCACCATCGTCCAATGAATAGATCTCTATGCCACATCAACAATCGTATGGGAACGAGTTTTCTGTTTAAGGTTATCATGTAGAAATTAAATGTCAGTTGAGAAAGACTAGATAACCTAAGTAAGTGTTACAATATAATTATTTGGAGTTCACCTCAAGAGTCTATATGAACACTTCCGGCTCCATGGTCGCAGCCACACCATCCTCCAAAGGGATACCTCTTTTAACAAATTCTCAGTAGGTTTACCCCATTAATTATTTAGGTAAAGGGTAACACACCCTCATCACATTGGTAAACTATTTCGGTGTTAGTTTTTGATCAAGTATTACCTTCACTCGTTCCATAATTGGATGTAGAGTTCCTCGAGAATGCATGATGTCCTCCAGCTCAGTGATGTAATGATCCCCTTCTGCATGATACACAAGAATTACATCCATGGAATGGAAGATCAATGATAGATCCATCCCAAGATGGTTGAGGAATTCCCACATTTGGGGAGGATTGAAGAATTTTCTGTCAACATCCCAGGTATCCCCGGACTTGGAAAAATTAATATCCTTAGGCATGTCTATGTGGCACAGCCGCTTCCTAGTATCTTGAGTGGATATCATTTGGAACCACCTTGTTTCCTCCCTTATTACCAGCTCTACTCCTCCAGGATCATCAGTTCAACCAATTCCAGTTGTCTCCTATCAGGTGGAGGAGATAGATTTATTTTCCTCATCACCATTGCATCCCCACCACAATGACATGTTCTTTCCATTTTCGGACCCCAAACTCGAGGTTGATGAGACACCTCATCCTCCATAAGGATTGTTCATTGCCTCAACATCCACATCAGGTGGGTGGATTTTAATCTCTTGGAATATTCCTTAACCATCCCATAAATAGTGTTAGATGGAGGCACGTCATTCTGCATTTTCACAACCTCTTGTGTAAAATTATTCCACATCTGCCTCATGACTCATGAATGATCACAGTGAAGTGCCCTTATGTAGACATTCTAGTTCAAACTATGCATGTACTATAACTGACTCTCAATGTGGTGCATGTTATATTGTTCGAATATGGGCTCACTGTCAACCCACACCACATGAAATCCACCCCAGAATGCCTTGAGTTTGAATATATGCTCATTAGTTTACTTACCCTCATCAATGAATACCCATATCAGTAGAAGAATTGTATGGAATATGAATTCATACTCCTTTCAGACCATGTTATGTGTAGGCGGTGAAGTCATCTTGGATGGAAAGCTCCCCACTGAATTCAGAATGGGTGGTCGAAAGTCTTAACCGAGAGGAGAAATAGGGTTATGATATTCATATACATTCATATGTGCCACTATCCAAACATACATAAAGTCAATCTGCCTATATAACCACTATGATTTTCTCTCCTTGCTGATGTTCCATAACACCTTGTACAATTTCTCCAGCACTAGGATACTAAGGTTGATATATTCCCCCATCTCTATCCTGGATTCCATAATGAAAGTACATGGATCCATGCCCATGATCATATCCCTTAGTAGAATCATCTAGAAAAAAATAACTATACATATATACCTATCCAACATGACTAGCGGTTGCTGCTCGTTGTTTACACAATTCCCCCATATCATCCATTCGATTTCCTTCAGGATTCACCAGTAATAATTATCTTTACTATGCTGGGCTCCTTACAAAAAACTAGCGGGACTTACTTGTAGCTTCTTTGTCGCCTCTACCCCTCTAATGATATACTATAGTGGGATGTTTCAGAAATGTTTGAACCACAACATGAAATGGAAGTCCTTCACTGATTGTTTTTCTACACTCAACACAAATCCATCAACAACTATTCCAACCATGACATGTGCTCCGAATCTCCTATGTGTTCTTATTATAAAGGAACTCATCATATATCACCCCCAGAATGTGGATTCCTGGTATATGATGGAGTTCCCTTAGGATGATGTGATCCTTTTAATGGTGGTGATGGAATTTTTTTTGTTCTCGATGACCCCCAACTTAGAAACTCGAGAATTATATGGTTCGGCTATTAGATATGGTATTGGGAAGCACATGGAGCTTCATACAGGCCTACCCGCTTCATCTCTACCCTGAATTCATTACAATATGCAAAAACCTAGTAATCCTAGGACCAGTCATCCATGAAGTTTCCACCATGGTGTAGGTCCCAATTGTAAGTCCACCACTTCTCCGGGTTCCCAAGTCCCACCTTTAAAAAGATATGGTATTTAGGAAGAGATAATTATAGATGTAGTGATTTCCCATTGAAATTATTAATGTGATTATTTATACTGTTGGAAATTTAATGCTTGTGGTCTTCCCATGTATTTCCATCAACATCCATGAACCATTGATGCTAACATGGTGTTCTCCAAAACTAGTACATCGGTTCATCCCTAATTTCCCCTAGGGTGAATACTTTCTCCCATAGATTGATGTCATACATAAACAGTCTTTTGCAGAGTGGATTGTTTATTTTCCCTTATGTCAGTTTCCCCACCAGGGACTCATGATCCAACTATCTTCGCACATATGCACAGATCCCCACATTTTCCTCTTTCTCTTACATTCATGTGGCATCTACAAGGAATTTTCGAGCATCTTCTTGGTTGGACATTTGGTTTTTGGGATTTGTATGTTTTTTTCTGTTCACTGAGCTCGATCATAGAGCTCGATCTCAAAGAGAACTTGTAGAGCATGCAGTCACAGAGCCTAAGGAATCGCTCCATGGTGCATAGAAACAAGGGATCATGGTACACCATTTCACTAAAAATCATTCACGGAGCACTGATTAGTAATGTTGGGGTTGCAAAGTACATTCAGGAAGTGTGGATCTTTGTGACTCCAGAGCTCAAAAACAAGATCATAGGGAAACATGAAAAAAACAAGGTTCCTCACAACTTATTTATAGTCAAAATCCTATGAGGTTTAGTAGCATACTGGGCCACAGTGAGCTTTGTGGTGCACTTTTCCATGATGATCATCAAGGTGTTCATGACCTATATTTTATGTACCCCCTTCACATTTCAACTTCCCGATCAGCATAAATTATTGAAACATACCATCAGAATTTGACCCTCATTTTCTTAATGGATCACATTCTAATGGGTGGGGGGAATTTGTTTGTTCCAAAATTCCATTCCATGGAATAAATATGTAAATGGAATGAAATATAAAAGGGTCTACATCACTAAGATATTTAAAAAAGACCTTCTGCATCACGATCACTGTAAGGCCACTCAGCAGACTTCTCTATGACCTCCGTAAGGGACATATCCAAAAACACCACAAATGTTTTGATATAAGCCTTTGTGAATTTGAGTAACTAGAGATAAGACTCCGTTAATGCCACAAAGGCATTGTTGGATGCCATTGTGACACTGAGGAATGTGACCAGAGCTTCCACGAACACCACAAAGGTAGGGAAAGAAGCATTTTTGAGTCCAAAGAACATGACTAGAGCTTCTTACCTCACTGAAAATTCATGGATAGAATACTTCATGAGTCATAAAAACATGAAATATCTACCTCCAATTTTGAAGTGGGATTTTCTTCACAGTGTGTCTGCAAAGAATTACTAGGCCCAATTCCTATATATACTCTTCCCACCCTAACTCCAAAGGCTCATCTTGTTGAACTTTCACATTTTATGTGCTTAATTTGAGAAAAAATCTTTTCTCTATGAAACATAGAGTAACTTAACCATTATGGGTTTTTTTAGCATTGAAAACTGACATTCCCTTTGTTAAAGTTTTCTTGCTCTTCATGTAGGGACGCCCATCGAGAATCCTTTTGGCCATCGCGAAGGAAGGATACCCCTTTTTGTACTGAGAACATCACAATGTACTAAGTCTTTGAGAACCACCATCCAAAAACATGTGTAATCAATTCCCAGGGTGGGTCACTATGCTTTGTGAAACCACATCACATTGAGAAGCACCAAATATTCATGAAGACCCTCTGAAAGAGGCCTTCTTCTTCATGAACCCCTCTTCCTTGTGACCATTCCAATAATTATATAGTGATTTCATGGTCACAACCACGTTAACTTGGACCCCCAATGGATTTTTCCACAACAACGTTAATAAATGACACTGTTGATTCCTTCCCTTCACCAAGGCTTAAAACATTATAGTTATTTAATTCCTAGGGGTAGGAGTGAATCCTCATTTTTAGAGATGCATGGAATTAAACTTCCAAGGCCCCCTACATCCTCAACACATGAAAATAATCTATGATAACTGCTTGAGTGACAAGCCCTAGAGGACCATGAAGGGGATGGGAACCAACACCCTCCCACTCCTCATATCCTATTGTTATTTGTCTCCATGTGTTCTCTGAGCATACCTAGTATAATACATGATTATTTATGGTATGGTTACCCCTGTATGATGGCCCTATCTCCCTCATACGTTTAGATACCCACATGGAGTATCCCAATCGTCATCTTCCTGGGCCGCTAACTATATGTAAGACCCGTACCAATCATTACTGACACACTTTTTACGATGCGAGCGTCTGGACTACTGCTACCTCTTCATTCTCACACTGAGCACGACTCATGTGGAATTATAACAAATGTTGACCATGAAATCCTCTTTGGTTTTCTTTAGTGTATTATCCACATTCCCCCTCTACACCAAACTACATGAACATTGATCTTTTTTCCTTTCATGAAAGGTACCTAGTATGCCTCTAAGAGGTTCTAGCCTATCACCCATTTCTCCTAACCACTTCACGTCAGTTCACCCTCATCAAACATGTTGTTAAAATGTTTCCCCCTTCCACCCTGCTTGATATTAAACTAATTTATTTAGATCTATATGGGGTTTTATCCTTGACTTCTAGATAGGTTATGTAAGAAGCCCCCTGAGGTTCAACTCCAAACACTGTTTAACATTAGAGTCCCCATTTTTGGGACCCATATCATTGGTCTACCCCTTGGTGGTGTGAAATCAGTTCTCTTGCAGCTAACCATGTGTAATCCCCACACACAATCCATATTCCTCCAACCAAGAGTGTCCATATTGGTATGGTATATTAACTAAGTGTATAACCCAACATTTCATTCGGTTGTTGTCATTTGTGTACACCCTGATATTATACCCAATATATAAACTATGTGGACATTGATATTTCACCTTTTTGAGAAAGATATATCGGATTCCTACCTAAGATTCAAGCCCATCTCCCTTGTCCCATCCTGGTATCTCCCTCAATCCTTTGTGTCTCAAGGAATTCATGAATTAAACCATTGGTTCCACTTCCATCAGGCCCTCATCCATGTATCCATTATCATGAGACGCCTCCTTAGGGGACTCATAGCCCCACTTCTAGATCTATTTAGACATTGATTCCCTACCATGTGGATATGTTAGAAATATTTTTGAGGTTCAATCCCTATACAGTCACCTTCACAATGGTTCTTGGTTCCTTCCTCATTCATTCCATACATTGAAACATTATCTAAATCCTTCGTAATTTTAACCAGGACACCACATCTGGGTGAAATCATTCCATCCATATGTGAAGATAAACATTTGTTAGTCCCATTCATTTCATCTCTATTTGTAGCACACGGGAAGCTAGCTATGTGTAATCCCCAACATATGTCATAGTCATTGTCCTTTGTGTACACCTCAATCTCATGAATCACACGGTCGAAAAATGTGGTTTTTGTTCCCTATCTTCTATACATGGTATGTAGGAATACTCTTCAAGGTTCAATCCTATCCATTGGTAAACATTGGTGTACCGTTTTCATGGACCCTCCCCTCTCTCTGATCTTCTATTTTTGGTGTCCAAATTAGCCTTTATGGTGTGAAACCATCCCCTCTATGGGACACACCATCCTGGGTCAATCCTTATTGGGATGTCTGACCAATCCATCTGGTAAAAAGTATTGGTACATCCTCCTAGGGATGTACCCATATGATCCACTCCCATCAGTGTTTTGATCCATCTGATCTGTATTCACTAGACGTTAAACTCATGACATACCCTAGGTTAAACATGGGAATCCAAGGAAAAACTCAGATACATGCCTCCGAAATATAATTCCCCACATTTGACATGGGATTACATGGGATTCCATTCCCTATTGAATCCATCTAATAAGGAAACATCTATGTGTACTGGTGTTTCTACATCCAGACATGCTAGCAATGCCTCAACGTGACTACTCTCCTGAATGAAGGTTGATGCCCAGACATGACCCCCTCAAGAATGTCCTAAAAAACCCGTAAATAAATGAAATCTATAAAGATATGGAAATGGGAAGGGTTTCATGAACAACATCTTTACCTTTAAGGCATACACTAACATGGAGTCAAATTATGTTGAGGAAGCAAAGAAGGAGAGACTGATATCCCATCATCTTGTTTCAATCAAGTAGAAAACATGTATGAAGAAGTGATGAATTTCCCCCAACATTAGAAAATGGTAATGTGGGGTAACAATCATCATGTACCCATAGATGGTGTGCACCCAGATGAAAGCATAAGAAAAAATCCCTATGGTATACTGGAGTTGAAATGTGAAAGAGTGTCTTTGGACATTGTGATAGGGATTCCAGTGATAGTGAGAATCCATGATGTTATCTATGTGATATTTGAACGAATTATTATGAATTTACACTTCCTTTATATCATTTATTAGACATTATGTGGAGATTTTTGGGATGTTGTGCATATGGGAGATCATTTTCCTTAATGGGGTGTCTTCGATGATTAGCTACAATTATGATGTGAGGTTGACATCTTGGTGATGGAGAAGCTTGGAAGAACCATTGAGGACCAAAATAAGTATGATTACTAATTTCCTCTAACATACAGATGGAAATATTGTGTGCACGATCCTGATTTTAGAGGATATACTAAGGGTTATAATGTTAGACTTTTACCTAATCTCAAAGGATCACTTTCCCTAGGAAGAGTTTGTGTACATTAATAGATAACACTCTACTGTCAGCATGTATCCTTTAGAAGACCTTTATGGGAGACCATGTATTTAACCACTATTATGGTCTAAGATTAGTGATGCATATATTTTTTGGAAATATATATTGAGGGAGACGATGAAGATGGTCCAGGTCATCCATGAGTGGAAGAGGACATCCCATAGCAGTGGTAAACCTTACATAGATCGACATCATATGCCCTTGGAGTTCAAGAAGGGAGATCATGTTTTCTTGAGAGTATTTCAATGATAAGGATTATGGATATTTCAATGAGGATACAAACGATCCTCTAGTTTCATCAGGCTTATTAAGATATTACATAGAGGTGGTGAGTTTCCTTACTCCCTATCCCTACCTCCACTCATAGATCAGGAGTATGATGTATTCCATGATCAAAAAATAAAAAGATATGTGGAAAACCCCAAACATGTAATTAATTTTTAAGGTATAGACATAGAGGATAGATCCACATGTGTCGATCACCCAATGGAGATCAAGGATCTTCAAGAGATGACCCTATGTGGATAAGCCATCCCATTTATTTGTGTGTAGTGGCACCACGAGAGAATCAAAGAGAGCACCTGGAAGTAGAAGAGATAAATGAAGAGATAAAATCTATTGATATTTAATTAGTTTTTTCTTTTCACGGATGAAAATATTGATGGAGGGTATACTATAAATACCATGTTTTTTATAAGATTTTGAAATATATCTAGAAATATTTTTTGGAGCCATGTGCTGAGACAATGTGTGGTTTTGAGGACTGATATGCCGAAAATTAATTTTATAAAAATATTTTATATATTTTATTTTATACATGAATTATTTCATTAATAAAAATGGATAAATCATAAATAGAATCTTGAATAAAAAAATCTAAGTCCATGGTTGAGTTCTAAATG
Organism: Viscum album; assembly: GCA_963277665.1. NCBI lineage: Eukaryota > Viridiplantae > Streptophyta > Magnoliopsida > Santalales > Viscaceae > Viscum > Viscum album. The sequence continues at coordinate 1,117,411,759 of OY728129.1, forward strand.
TGAGTCTTACCCTATGGACAATCTAAAATTGGTCGGAATGGGGCTCGGAAAGATCAAAACCATTTTTTGGGATGTTTAGTTAAAATAAATAATTTATTTTATTTATTTTAATAAAAAAACCTAATCTTATTCCTCCGAAAAAATTCTATTATGGATGGATATCAAGGTTAGAGGCAAAATGTTGGAATTACTGAGAAGAAGATCTTTAACCCTTCATTGTTAGATCAAAATCAGATGATGAAAAACCTTCAGATCCAGACATATCATGGTTCAATGAACATAAATACTCCTATTCATTAGTGATGATGATGTTGTTAATCTATGTACTATCCAAAATGAGGTAGGATTGTTCATTTTGTGGATCCCTCGCTGTTTGATTAAGATATTGCATCATGATCTTACTAATCCTTTGATCAACATATTTGAACATCTAAATATTACCAAAAGTCATTTTTAAATTGTTTAATCAGTTTTATCACCCAAATATACCTAATTGGATTATTTTGAGCAAGAAATATTGGGCAATGATTGTTTCACCTTAGAAAATTTTATTTTCTCCCAATTTATCTTCACACCCTACTATAATTGGAATATGGGGTCTCGGTTCAACATTACTGTATAGGACCAAGCTCGATTGGGCCCCCCAATTTACAGTGGAATTGAATGTGAGAAATGGAATGTTATATAAAGGATTGATTCATTGGTTTCATTGGGTTTCTGATGATTTTTTCAATGATTTGGGATCTGAAGATGGATTTGGCACGACATGGGTGGCACCCTAAACGGTAGTGGTGCATGCAGATTCAAACGGGTGAATCAGAGATTATATTCCTACCAATAAATGGTGGGAAGTGATTAATAAAGACTTTCCCATAAATTTATGGTGGATTGGATGAGATATCCAAAGCACTAGAAGCTATACCTATAATTTTGGAAGAAGATCTTGCTTTATGTGAAAAACCAGACTACACAATGTGTACAATGATGAAAACATGTTGTATAGTGCTACCTTTGATTCGATACTAGGGTTATAGAAATATTTATTATGAAAAACCATGTTGATAGGAAACAATCAATGTGACCCTTCCTAGGTAGATATTCCATGTGGAAGGACACCACAGGCATGACCCATTGCGGGAGGACACTCTATGAATAAAAGTATATTAACATGGTCAATGTTACTCCAACACGACCAAGAGAACAAGCAAGACCACAAGTGGATCAGACATTCCATGTAGTTTATATAAAATCTATGAATGAATAAAGGAGCATTTATCCCTATATCCTTATGAAGAAAATCTAGTATCATGGTGGGACCACATGTTGTGTTGGTCCACATACACACCATATACCCCTACTTAATTTTTGAGGAACATCTACCTCTATTATCTCCTTTGTTTGGAATCATATTTTGGCCAATGAGTAGCTGATACTGATATTTTTTCAGCATTGAGCAAGATGGTTCAACCGTAGTTTATTTTTATATATGATGATAGATTTTATAGGAATGATTCTTCATTATGTTTTTCTCAATGATGAAGTGATCCTGAATGATCATTAGAGTGGTACACCCTGTGTCTTTAAGACATGGAATCTCTATCTACTGAGTGATACCACAAATGAAATTATGGATTTTGTCGTTTATCATATGATTTTTACTACCCTATGACATCAGGGTGCATGTAATCAATCTACTTAGTGTAACCCCATATGGTGTTAGGATATAAGACCTTTATCTACTGAGGGGCACCACATTTGGAATTATAAAATGAGGAATCTATTTAATAGGTGGAACCCCCTATGGTGTTATTGAACAAGTCCCATATCAAATGAGTGGATCCACCACCTATGGAATTAGGACATAAGTAATATACCTAATAAGTTTAACCCCTATCATATAGGGTGAAGATCCTACTTACAATGAGTTTTACACCCTTGATGCACTAGGGTGAGAGTGATCTACCTAGTGATTGTTCCCATAGACTGTATGACATAGCGGAGTGGGGTGTCATAACTTGGATGTCTCTTTAGAGAGGCTGACAAGATATAGTGTGTTAGTATGGATCTTTAGGAACTGGTGACACTCTTCGTTGGGCTATGAGATGGAGATCCCCATGCTCTCTCATTTGGGATTCTTTAGTTATATCATATATATATATATATCAATGTTATTGGATTATGTTTACTCTCTTTGGTTTGATCCATCTATCTATATCCTATCATGTTTTTACTATCCCCCAATTAGTTATTGGGGTTTCTTACTGGGTATGTATATACTCACGCCTTCATGGGATTTTCCCACACTTGTTATGTCTTATAAAGCTGAAAGATATTTTGATGGTGATTATAGAGGAGCTTAGAAAAACATGGTGTATTTGAAAATGAATAGTGGTCTGGGCACAGAGATTCTAAGCTAGTCTCTCTCAGTATTTACCTTTCTATTTTTAATAGTTGGGACATTTTTATGATTGTGTGTGTATTTTTCCCATTTAAATATTTATTTAACTATATTGTACTCTTTTACACCCAATATCTTTTTAAAAGCATGGTTTATACTCCATATTTTTCATTGTCTAATATTATTACTCTAAATTTATTCTTTGAGATGATATGGTGTCTGTGTGTATAGGTAAATTTGGAAATGGACCCCCAAACTAGTTATGAGCTTCTGTGTATGTCGCCACCCCTGTAATATGGATGATATCTTTGGGTAGTAGTGGATCAGGCCCCATTGGGTTGAGTCTTGAAAAAAACATTAATTGTTTTTCTATAAAGGATTCATCTTATGAGTATCAGAGATAACTTTACATTTATTTTCATCAACACACACAGGATGAAATTCTAGTTTAATAACCAAACCCAAAAAAGATTCACTAACATCCTAAGTTATATATGGTCTTCCACTAGATATTTATAATAATTGAAAGCATAATTTTACATATATTTTTCTTGGTGTGCATCATGTCTATTAAATGATGCTATAAATTGGTTGACCTTTATGTAAACTCAATAATGCCCTTTTATTTTTCCAGTTACAAGTGGATTCAGAACTACATCTCTACCTCATTTTATATTTTATATAAAATTTTCCAATTAAGCATTTGAAATATTAAAATTCATTAATCACATAAGTTCCTGATATACATTGAGGTGGATTTTCAATTTTAACAATATTATCAAAACATAAGTGATTAATCTTGTATGGATGATGCATTAACAAAAAACATTGAATACCCATGAAATAGAAACAACATATATTTTAGTCCTATAGATCATATATTACTCCAATAAAAAGGACTTTATAGTTTTTGGTTAATTATTTGTCTTTATTTAGTGGTTTATGCAAGTAAATCTTTTCTAGTCCACAGATGTGGAACCCCACTCTAAAATATATTTTTCCATGAAGCATTGACTTTTCACACACCCACATCCCAATGATGCCTCAAATATTTAATTAATGAGTCATTTTATATATCTATATAATTTCCAAGATCAGAAGGATCAGATAATAGTATTCTCAGGAAAGTGAATGAACATTTCAGACACATATATTGAAGAAGACTATAAACATTAAAAAATATATGGTTTTTCAGAAGTAAGCATCAGATAAAATAGTTCAAGCCCATCATAAGATTAACCCAACATATTATTACACACCACAAGAAATGTATTATAAATTTCATAAATAGATTTATCAATGATATATTGACATTAATAATTCAATTTTTTTTCATTTTAGTACATTGCCTTTATATAAGAGTCCTAACATAATCCATTAATTCATTCACTATCTCAATATAATTATTCTCAGTATTTTACTTGTATGTATTAATATAATTGTCTACTTTCATTGTCATATTATCTTTCTCATAATGATTCTCAAATTGAAATTGATCAAATATAATTTTTTCTACAACACCCCTTTCATTTCTATCATGAATGAAATGAGATTTTCTCATCTCTCTACTATGATACAAAACATAATAGTTAATTTGAAATCCATTTTTTATATGGTAGGTAACTTCTTCCCAATAGAACCTAGGTATTACAACATTATTATAACATGAAAAACATAAAATACATATAGAGTAATCATTTTTAAATGAAAATCTAAAATACTTCCAAATAATTTTGAATTTTAGTTGGGATACAATCAGTATGATACATCCATATTCTATGAATTCTACTATAGTAAAAAAATTATTAATATATATATAGTAAAAGATAATTACATAAGTAATTACAACCATTAGTAATTTAAATACATGTAATATTAAATATGTAGTACATAATATTAAATAAGGTAGAGGTAGAGAGTGACTATTTAATGACATTTTATTCATTAGAAAAATGAATACTCATAAATTTTACACCATATTAAATTGAAAATAATTATACATATATTGTTATCAGTAAAATATTAAAATTTAACATTGAAATTAACAATTTTATAACACCATATTACATTAAAAAAATAAATAAAGTACTAGACTGATTAATTTATTAATTACCTTACATATATGACACAAAATAATAGCTTTATATTAAGTCCATGATAGTATAATACCTTAATAATTTCGTCCCACATGTCTGACATAGCCAATTTCTCCTCAATTATGCAATCATATTAAAAAATTGGGAATAATTAGAAAGAAGTGGTTCCATTGAAGTAATTAAATAATTAATTTTTAAATCATACCCAAATATGATATGGGAATACTATACTAGTTAGGATCAATGACTCAGTCAACTTATATTTATGAATAATTATCAATTACATTAAATTTAAAAATACATAACCTAAAGTCATGATTATTATGAAATAATATAAAAAAAATAATCAAAATGAACCTCCATTCGTTAAATCATGATGAAACAAGGCCAAACCGAATATAGGATAGTTCATGATAGTAGGACAAGAATTAAAATGATTATTAACCACAATGAAAATATTTTGACCACACTAATTAGATGTAGGTGTATAACATAAACAAAACATATTAGGAATGATGGTTGGGGTGGGGGAAGAGCTAGGAGACACCGCTAAGAGAGGAATAAGAATTGGTGTGGGAATGTGGTAGAGGTGGTCATGTTAGTGGAGTAAATCATGTATACTATAAAAATGTTTTATTAAACCCTGTTAGTATATATTCTCTTTAATGATTGTTTTTTAAAACAATTAGTATAGAGTCATGGGATTAGTCCCATTTTCTAGTTGAGTCTCCAAAGTAAATGTTAGAAATAATTTAACATATTGTATGAGGGATAAATATCAACCATTCTACTATTATTCAATTGTAATTAAAACCCCCAATTTATACCCTTAATCTTTTGTGATTGTATTAACTTATAGTGAATAAAAGGATAAAAGAAAAAGTGGTGTCTAAGAAATATTTTAATAATTATAAACAACAATAAATAGGTGTTCATCATGTAATTATTTTCTTTCCATGATCTATAGATAGTAATGTGTATCGATTAAGGGGGATCTAATATAAAGATACGGTTTCCATTGGTTTGTCCTAAAAAATAATATTCTGGAAAACACGTGTAGAAAATTTAGAGTGTGGAATCCTAATCACACATTAAATCTATTTTCATATTTTAGTAATTGTATTTATTAAATGTGGGTGTTCATTTTTGTAAAACTAAGAGAAATAGTGATTTATATTTCATGCACTTGAGCTATTTTGATAATTTTTTTAGATGAGTTCATGATGCACTTTTTATTGATTAATCTATTCAAGATGGGAAAAATGATAAATTGGGAATGATATCACATAATGCATTGGTGTTTGGATAGACATGATATATTGGTAAAATGATATTGTTTTATACACAAGTATTTCTCATTCTCTCTAACTAACCTCTAACATATAGTAAATGCATGGTGTTATACTTATCATAAAATAAGATGAGGTGATATCTCTTGATAAAAGAGATAGAGGTAGTTTTTTTAGAATAACAGAAAATGGTTGAAGATGAGTGGTATATATTACCATATTTTCCTATATATTTATTATCAATAATGGGTAGAGTAAAATAGTTCATCAAACCAAACTTATTGGTAGAAAGATAAAATAAAATTACCATCCATTTCTAAGAGAGAGATTGGAGATCCCAAGTAAAAATTATTCTTATATTCCATAACGAATATTGTTAAAATAATATGGATATTTCAATATTTTTTGGGATTTTGTAATGAATTGAGTGAGTTTTTTCCATCATAATTATGAAATGGGAAGTTGATTTGTTACTATTTGATAGGATCATGGAGCATCCATTTTATATGTGATGCTTTTGGAACAAATATTTAATGAAATAAAAAACTTGTGATATTGGATGTAGGGAACTATCATAAATAGTTCATTGAATGTTGAAAATATGTCCAATGGAGATCTTGAGGTCTCTAAGGTTAACTAAAAAATTATATAATTTAAAATGGTTATTGAAAACATGATTGAGTCCTATATTTTGAATATGAGCCAATTATATGAGTCACGACATAATATTTTATGATATATTTCTTTGGAGACAAATTTTATTTCATTAATAGCCCTCTTTACATGAAAAAATGATTTTTAATAAACCATGTTATACTATTGAAAATTATTATTTAATGTAACAGTAATTCCCTAGTTCTTAGATTCCATGGTTTGAATAGGGAAAAGTAAATTTTGAGAAAAAATTATTTTTCACATATTTATAAAATATATTCATTAGTTATGAAATGGTTTTAAAATAAAATAAATTTTTATGAAGGTAAATTAAGTGTTTTTATGAAATATAGTTTTTACATGCACATTGTATTTTTAATTAAATAAAATACTGTTGAGCAATGTATTGTTTTCAAACAATTCAAAATAATGTTTTTTAAAGGGGGGGATTATTTTAAATAATACTCTGTCTCTTTATGATGATTTTGATGCTCACAAATACCCTTAATTATTTATTAATTATTTCGTTGAGTATTTTGCAGGAATTTATTTTATTTATTTATTTCATATAACGAGATTTCATACTTCATTTATTCCGAGATCAATTTTAGCGCGTTCTGGAATCACTGTAGCGCGAGATCAATTTTAGCGCGTTATGGAATCACTGTAGCGCGAGATCAGTTTTAGCGCGTACTGGAATCACTGTTCATACCCTACGTTGATGAACGTAACGTATGGATGAAAAGTTTACTTTTTATGTTAAAAGAAACGTATGTTTAAGGAACCTTACGTTATTTTGAAACGTATGGTTAATGAACCTTACGTTGTTGAAAAGTATGGAAGAAGAACATTACGTTTGGAAGGAACCTTACGTTTTTGTTGTTGGACAAGTATGGAAGAGAAACCGTACGTTAGTTTTCAGTGTTGAGTTTGTTTCTCAAAAGTATGGATCATCAACCATACTTTTATAATCAACCGTACGTTCTTTGGAGAGTTGAAGCAAGACAATGTATGGATGATCAACCCTACGTTTGAATGCTGAAGAGAAAGTATATACGTTCTGAACCTTACGTTCTGAACCTTACGTTTGTGAACCCTACGTTTGGAGCTACGTCATCAACCCTACGTTTGGCGTCGGGATATTTTTGACAGACGATATTTCCTTTTGCATTGGTCAAACAGGCGGATTATTAAGCGGATTTCGAGCCGATTCTTAAGTACGACTTTGACTGAATCAAAGACGATTTTCAACGGATTAATGATTGATTTAAACGGAGCTTTTTATGTCGATTCTTCAGGGGAGTTACAACAGCTCTGTTATTTCATTTTTTTTTATATCGCGAATCTAAAGGAGATTTTCATGGATCTATTTATGCGGAAGATTTTCTCAGATTTGAATATATATGTTCTATCTTGGAAGCTTCGGATATATATATATACACAGGAAAGTGTATGAAATATATAGATTGATCTTTTAACGAGCAAGAAACAGAGACTGTGTGAAGGCGTTCTTTTCTGGTGATCGAGAAGAAGTGTAAAACCTTTATTACCGATGGAAGATCTTGATAGCAGATTCACGTGTTCTACATCGACTATCTGTTGTGAATCTACTGCTGCTGAAGTTGTGAAGTTTCTTGTAATATCTATTGCAACTGGATCGACTGAGAACTGTTTTGATTACAGATCTTTATTTTCTGAAGACGACGATCTATCTACTGTCAATTGCATTCTGTTGCAATTGTGAAGAAAAACTGGAGAAGTGTTTTCTTTATCGAAACCCTTTTTATTTTTGAGTGATCAGCTTCTCGTTCTAAGCTGTGTGGGTTCGTGTTTGAACCAGGAAGGCTGTGTTTTCCTGAAACTTGTAAAGGTGTCAACTGCCTGTACTCAGTTGTGAACAGGTCTGTGGAAACGAGGACCAGATAGTGAAAATCGCCAAGCTCGTGGATTTGAGCATTGGTGGAGTGGACTAGGGGCCTTCTGTTCCCCGAACCACTATACATCCGTGTGTTCATGCTTTTACTTTTTCCGTTTCATATTTAATCGTGCTAAAGCATAGTGGACAGAATTTGTCTAAATTGAAGATATTGTAATAATTTTGAAAAGACACAATTCACCCCCCCCCCCTCTTGTGTGTAATCCGTAGATTCAGATCCAACAATTTGTATCAGAGGAGGAGTTTCTTATTTTTAAAGTCTTGTCAAGCTAGAAGTATTTAAAGATTTTACATAGTGTATCATGGCTGATACGAGAGAGGGAATGTCAATGGTCAGAGCACCTTACTTTAATGGAGATAATTATGGCTGCTGGAAATCACGTATGATTATTTATCTGAAAAATCTTGGTTACAAAGTCTATTCAAAGATTCTGACTCCCTATGAAATTCCTGAAAATCCCGATACATGGAGTGCTGCTACAGAGGCTGAGTATGACATGAATTCAAAAGCTATGAATGCAATCATCTGTGGTCTAGGACCGGATGAATTTAACAGAGTATCTCAATGCCCGACTGCATATGAAATGTGGAAAACAATAGCTGTTTCTTATGAAGGAACAGATAATATAAGACAGATGAGATATGCAACTGCTAAATTAAAATTCGATACTTTCAGAATGATTGAAGGAGAGAGCATCACTCAGATGAATGGAAGATTGACAGAAATTGTCAATAATATAACAGCTCTAGGAGAACCAATCAAGCAGGCTGATCAAGCGTTAAAAGTACTGAGAGTACTTCCTACTCGATGGAATGGAATCTCTGCAGCAATCAGACAATCAACTTCTGTTAAAGATCTAACTATGAGAGAGCTGATTGGTACATTGATGATGTACGAGGCTGAAATGCAAGATGAGGTAAATGAGCATAAAGTCTACATAAAAAGGGAAAATACTTCTTTAAAAGTGACTTCTCAACAAAAGGATAGAAAGATGAAGAACAGAGAAGTAAGTGCTAAATCAGAAAGCTCTGATTCTTCAAATTCGGATGAAGAACTGGCTCAGCTAGCCAGAAAATTCAGAAAGTTCTATAGTAAGAAGAAAGACTTCAAGAAATCCTTCAATAAGGATAGCAAGGAAGTGAGATGTTATGAATGCAAAAAGATGGGACATATCAGACCGGATTTCCCAAAATTGAAAGATGCAAAGAAGAAGAAATTCTTCAAAATAGATGATTATGAGCAGAAAGACAAGAAAGCTATGAAAGCTACTTGGAGTGTTTCTGAAGACTCAAGTAATTCTTCTGAATCAAGCTCAGAGAAGGAGGAAGCCAATTTAAAAGCAAATATGTGTTTCATGGCTGAAACTGATGAGGTACACTCATACTACTCATCTGACTCAAATAATGAATCAAACTTTGAAACAAGCTTCTCAAATAAAAAACTTGCAGCTTACTGCAATATGCTTGAAGAAAGGTATGACTCATTATTTAAAAAATATAAATATATAAAGAACTTGCATAAAGCTATTTCAGATGATAGAAATACTTTGCTAAAACAACATAAGGAATTAATTGACAAATACAACTCTGCTGACTCAAATAAAATTAATTTTGAATCAAAAATAAAAACTCTACAGGATGAAGTAGAATCTTATAAAAAGGCTGCATTAGTTTTTACAAAAGGAGAAAACGCCTTAAATGAGATACTTGGAAAAACTGTAATTAAAAAGGAAAGGTTTGGAATTGGAAGTAAAGGAGAAAAACCTAAGTTATACAAAAATTATTTTGTTCCTAGCACTAAACAGGTTATTTGTAACTTCTGTGGAACAAAAGGTCATATAGCTAAAAACTGTTTTCTAAGACAACCTCAAATATGTGGAATTAAGAAAGCTTATATTTCCAATGATCTATATGATTCAATCAATTTTAAGAAAACAAAGCAAATCTGGATACCCAGATCACTGCTTGCTAACACTCCTGGACCCAACAAAATATGGGTACCAAAGCAATTTGTTTGAATGTCTTTGCAGGTAGCAGGTCACCAAAGAAAGAAAGAAATATGGTATATGGACAGTGGCTGCTCAAGACACATGAGTGGAACTTCAGCTAATTTCTCTTCTCTTACTCGAAAGGAAGGAGGACTTGTCACCTTTGGTGACAATGCCAAAGGAAAGATTATTGGTATTGGAACAGTTGGAGATCCAGAGACAGTCTCAATCAACAAAGTACTTTATGTACAAGGGTTAAAACACAATTTGATAAGTATCTCTCAACTCTGTGATTATGGATACACTGTTGATTTTACTAACAATAGTTGTACTGTTTCTAAAGATAAATTTTTTAAGTTTAGAGCACCCCGAACTGATAATGTTTATACTTTGGATTTGTATTCCTTGTGTAAACAACAAGTAAACTGCTTAACTGCTAATATAAGTGAATCTTGGATCTGGCATAGAAGACTTGGTCATTGCAATATATATGCTTTACATAAATTATCTAAGAAACGTCTAGTTTCTGATTTGCCTAGTCTCAAATTTGAAAATGACAGATTCTGTGATGCATGTCAGCTTGGCAAGCAACACAAATCATCATTCAAATCTGTTAATAAAGTTGCTACAACTAAACCTCTAGAACTTATCCATATGGATTTGTTTGGACCTTCAAGAGTAGCAAGTTTAGCTGGTAAATTATATGTTTATGTATTAGTTGATGATTATTCTAGATTTACTTGGATTTTCTTTTTGAAATTTAAAAGTGAAGCTTTTAGTTTATTTGAAGGTTTTTTTAAATCTATTCAAAATGAAAAAGGTTTTAATATAATCTCATTGAGAAGTGATCATGGTGGAGAATTTGAGAACCAGGAATTTAATTCCTTTTGCTCAAACATGGGTATTAAACACACCTTCTCTGCTCCAAGAACACCTCAACAGAATGGGAGTGTAGAAAGAAGAAATAGAACTATTCAAGAAATGGATAGAACTATGTTAAATGAATATAGCCTACCTATATATTTCTGGGCAGAAGCTGTTAATACAGCTTGTTATATAATGAATAGAATTTTAATAAGACCTATTTTGAAAAAGACACCCTATGAACTATGGAATAACAGAAAACCTAAAGTAAATTACTTTAAAGTTTTTGGATGCAAGGTTTACATCTTGAATACCAAAGATAATCTTGGTAAATTTGATCCAAAATCTGATAAAGGTATTTTCTTAGGATATTCTGCAACCTCCAAAGCTTATAGAGTCTATAATAAAAAGTAAAGGATTTTTGAAGAATCAGTTCATGTGAAATTTGATGAATCTGATCCTTTTGAGAAAAGGATAGAACAAATAGATGAACCTGATTCTAATAAAAACATGAGACTTGAGAATTTAAAGAATGATTTTGAAAATGATATAAAAGAAATTCAGTCCAGTTCAGAAGAACATGACACTGAAGAACCTTTGAATGTAATGCCTAGACAGTCTAGAACCTTAAAGAATCACCCTTTAGAATCTGTGATAGGTGACTTAGAGACTGGTATTAAAACTAGAAGAAACCTTGGAAACATAGTTGAATTCTCTGCTTTCCTATCCCAACAAGAACCTAAGACCATAGAAGAAGCCTTAGATGATGAGAGCTGGGTAATAGCAATGCAGGATGAATTGAACCAGTTCAAGAGAAATAAGGTTTGGGAATTAGTTGAAAGACCACATGATTATCCAGTAATAGGAACTAAATGGGTCTTTAGGAATAAACAGGATGATCAAGGGATAATAACTAGAAATAAAGCAAGATTAGTAGCTAAAGGATATAATCAAGAAGAAGGAATAGATTATGATGAGACCTTTGCACCTATAGCTAGGTTAGAAGCCATTAGAATCCTTTTAGCCTATGCATCTTATATGAATTTTAAATTATTTCAGATGGATGTTAAATATGCCTTTTTAAATGGTTATTTAATGGAGGAAGTTTATGTTGAGCAACCTCCTGGTTTTGAAAATTCTCAAAAACAAGATTCTGTTTTCAAACTTACTAAAGCTCTTTATGGCCTTAAAAAAGCACCTAGAGGTTGGTATGAAAGACTAAGTTCTTTTCTTTTGAAAAATGATTTTACTGTTGGACTGGAAGATCCAACACTCTTTAAGAAAACTGTGAAAAATAATGTTTTGTTGGTTCAAATTTATGTTGATGATGTAATTTTTGGATCAACCAATAAAATTCTTTGTCATGAATTTTCAGAATTAATGCAAAAAGAATTTGAAATGAGTATGATGGGAGAATTAAATTTCTTTTTGGGTCTTCAAATATTTCAAAAAGATTTTGGAAATGTTTTAAATCAATGCAAATACATTACTGATTTACTTAAGAAATTTGGACTTGAAAACAGCAAGCCATTTACAACTCCTATGTGTACTAATATAAAACTTGATTTGGATGAAACTGGAAAATCAGTGGACAACAAGTTATATAAAGGTATGATTGGTAGTTTGTTATATCTTACTGCTAGTAGACCAGATATAATGTATTCAGTATGTCTTTGTGCTCGATTTCAATCAAATCCCAAAGAATCCCATTTAACTGCTGTTAAAAGAATTTTTATATATTTAAAAGGTACTATTTATCAATCTCTGCTTTATCCAAAAACCTCTGATTTTAATTTAATTTCATATTCAGATGCTGACTTTGGAAGCTGTAGATTAGATAGGAAGAGTACTTCAGGAACATGTCACTTTTTAGGGAAGTCTTTAGTATCATGGTCTAGTAAGAAACAACACTCAGTTGCCCTGTCAACAGCCGAGGCAGAATATGTGTCTGCAGGTAGTTGTTGTGCACAGGTGTTGTGGATGAAAAACACTCTTATGGACTTTGGATTAAATTTCAATAATACACCTATTTTATGTGATAATACTAGTGCAATTAATATTTCAAAAAATCCTATTAGTCATTCTAGAACTAAGCACATTGATATAAGACATCACTTTTTAAGAGATCATGTGTTTAAAAAGGATATATTTTTAGAATTTGTAAATACAGAAAATCAATTAGCAGATATTTTTACTAAACCACTTCCCATGGCAAGGTTTGAATTTATTAAGGGGGAGTTAGGTTTATTTAATTTTAAATAGTTTTTTTTTTAATCTTATTCTGTTTTCGAATTCTGATTAATTTCTGTTTCCCGCTATAAGTAATTTTATTTTGTTTTAAATAAAAGTAATGATTAGTGATTACATGGGAATCAAGGCTGTCAGAACCGATTCACCTTCTAAACTGCTTCACCTTTTTCGGAAACCCTTTCGAAAACCTAAAACCGCACATCTGCTCCAAAACCCTTTTCTGAATCTTCAAACCCTAAACTTACGAACCTTCAGAAATCGTTGTTGGAATGGAAAAGACTAAGCGTCCAGATGAAGCCGAGAGCAGTGCTGCAAAGAAACCTAAGGTAGTTAGTCGGAAAATACTGCAAGGTAAAGTCATAGATTTAGAGTGGCTGTTGGAAACTAATTTACTATTGAAGCAAGCGTTGTCGTTTCAAAGCCTTGAGCAAGATTTTAATAGTGAAAATTCTGAGTTTCTATATGAGGCAGAAATGAGACATTTCTTTAGAACTGTTCATTTTATCCTTGGAGATACAGAGGATAGTTTATTGGCTCAAATAGAGGATAAGGACTTTTCAATATCATATGTAGAGATAAGTCAAATTCTTAACTGCCCTCATGAAGGAGTTTTTCATTTCGATTTACGGAATATTGGAGATTCTGTACATAAGTCTAAAGACATTATGTCTTTTCTGTTTAGAACCAGAGTGATAAAGAAGATGTTTATTAAGGATTTGGAGCCCAATCAGAAAATTTTGGTAAAATTTGTTCAGACTGGTTTAGCACCAAGAATGGCTGAGATGGAGAAAATCCTATACCCGGACATGTACATAATGTATCTTCTGATGTGTGATATTAAGTTTAATTTTCCTCGGTTTATGATAAGATATGTGAGTTACTGCTGTCAGAGTGAAGCAAGAATGACCTTTTTCCCTTATGGAAGGTTCATTTCTTTATTTTTGTTTAAAAGAGGAATGATCAGATTGGTAGATGCTGGGGTGAAATGTCACCACAGTAATGTTTTTAATGCTGGAACTTTGAGGAAAGTAGGATACTTCTGGAGCACAATTAAAGGAAAACTCTTACCTGTTGGAGCTGAGGAAAACTCGGAGAGTGCTCAGGCTCAACCGGCTAAGTCCAAGGAGGGACAAGCAGAATCAAGAGTTAGTACAGTGGCAAGGAGAATTCGTTTTGAGATGGAGGAAGTTGAGGAAGAGAGAAGTCAAGAAGGACTTCAATCTAGAAGGAAGAGGTCAATTGATGAAGAAATTATCTCTCCTGCCTTGAAATCCTATGAACCGTTATTTTCTTATTCATTTGTGAGAGAAGCTGTTGTGGAGCAGACTGCACCGATAGAGGAACCAACAGCTCAAACAAAAACTCAAAAAGAACCTCAATCTGCTGCTGTGGCTGTTGAAAAATTAATTCAACAAGAACAACTTATGGAGGCAGTGCCTGGTGAAGAAGTGGCCCGACCTCAAGATTTACATGAAAATATTGTTCTTGACCAATCAGTAGAAGTCAGAGAGACTACTGTTCGTGATGAACATACTTCTGAAGCTAATACAAAGGTACTTCAGGAAGATTTTTCAGTGGAAGAGTTTCAGGCTTCAAAAGAGAGTTCAGTGGATCAACCTTGTCAAGACAAGGACAAAGAACAGTCAGATGCAGATTCATTACCACTTGCCCTGCTTCATCAACCTAATTCTGTACATGAGAATCGAGCACAGGGTGCCCCTGATTCGAGAAAAAAAGAAGTTGTTGAGTTGTACAAGTGTATCTCTCAGTTAGAATCTGAGAATGTTAGTCTCAGAAATTCTCTGAACTTAGAGCAGTTGAAGTTTCAGAAGCTGAAAGAATGTACTGTTTCAAGACAGGAAGTAGATTTGTTTAAGACTGATATGCTGCATGCTGTTGATCAGTTAAAATCAGAGATGGTAAAGAAAGATGATTTGTCTGAGTTGAAGATTTACATGGAGAATAAATTTGAGTCTGTTGCAAACAGTGCTGTGAGTGGATCAGGCTCTTCACCTGATTTGATTCGGAAATTTCAAGAAATTACTGCAGCAATGAGCAATATGAGTGACAGATTACACGATCTTCAGTGTAATAGTGCCCCTTTGTCAGTTTTGCTCGATAATCAGAGATTTTTAGTGGATCAGTTGACATCTGGAGAGCAACCGATTAGGATTCTTTTGAATCAGTTATCAGAAAAACTGGCTCTTTTTGTTGAAAAAGAAGAAAGAATGCGTGAGTTTTTCAGAGTTAATTTGATTGAAGATATTCATATGACTCAAGAGAACAGAGATCTTATCATAAAGTTAGGAGATGGGATGATGAAGAGGCTCAGAGAACAGTTTACAGATATAAAGACCGCGATTCAAAGGAGATAGACACATTTTTCCCTGTCTTATCTATGAACCTTGATTCCTCTGTATATCACAATCGTTTATATATAACAGCTTGTGAATGAAAATTCTTTTCTTATTATTTTTTTTTTGTTGTTTATTGATTTATGATTGAGTTAGCCAGTATAACAAATTCACTTATTCATACACAGTTAATTATAGCATTTACTTATAGTTCAGTGCAATATTGAATGTGTTCAAATCCGTAATTTTTCATTCTTTTTGATATCACAAAAAGGGGGAGAATTTGGATAAACACAAAATTTAAATTCATTTGTTTCCTATGAAGAAATTTGGATATATGGGAGAATTTGGATATATACGACATTTATCTTTTATCTATTTTTAGCTGAAAATTTATTTTTATGGGGGAGAAATTTTATTATAGTTAAATATTGTTTTAATCCTTTCAAAATTCTAAAATTTTATAAAACTAATTTTTCAATAAAGATTGCAATTAAATTAGTTCTATTATTTTATGGGTTTTGTGATCATCAAAAAGGGGGAGATTGTTGAGCAATGTATTGTTTTCAAACAATTCAAAATAATGTTTTTTAAAGGGGGAGATTATTTTAAATAATACTCTGTCTCTTTATGATGATTTTGATGCTCACAAATACCCTTAATTATTTACTAATTATTTCGTTGAGTATTTTGCAGGAATTTATTTTATTTATTTATTTCATATAACGAGATTTCATACTTCATTTATTCTGAGATCAATTTTAGCGCGTTCTGGAATCACTGTAGCGCGAGATCAATTTTAGCGCGTTCTGGAATCACTGTAGCGCGAGATCAGTTTTAGCGCGTACTGGAATCACTGTTCATACCCTACGTTGATGAACGTAACGTATGGATGAAAAGTTTACTTTTTATGTTAAAAGAAACGTATGGTTAAGGAACCTTACGTTATTTTGAAACGTATGGTTAATGAACCTTACGTTGTTGAAAAGTATGGAAGAAGAACATTACGTTTGGAAGGAACCTTACGTTTTTGTTGTTGGACAAGTATGGAAGAGAAACCGTACGTTAGTTTTCAGTGTTGAGTTTGTTTCTCAAAAGTATGGATCATCAACCTTACTTTTATAATCAACCGTACGTTCTTTGGAGAGTTGAAGCAAGACAAAGTATGGATGATCAACCCTACGTTTGAATGCTGAAGAGAAAGTATGTACGTTCTGAACCTTACGTTCTGAACCTTACGTTTGTGAACCCTACGTTTGGAGCTACGTCATCAACCCTACGTTTGGCGTCGGGATATTTTTGACAGACGATATTTCCTTTTGCATTGGTCAAACAGGCGGATTATTAAGCGGATTTCGAGTCGATTCTTAAGTACGAATTTGACTGAATCAAAGACGATTTTCAACGGATTAATGATTGATTTAAACGGAGCTTTTTATGCCGATTCTTCAGGGGAGTTACAACGGCTCTGTTATTTCATTTTTTTTATATCACGAATCTAAAGGAGATTTTCATGGATCTATTTATGCGGAAGATTTTCTCAGATTTGAATATATATGTTCTATCTTGGAAACTTCGGATATATATATATATACACAGGAAAGTGTATGAAATATATAGATTGATCTTTTAACGAGCAAGAAACAAAGACTGTGTGAAGGAGTTCTTTTCTGGTGATCGAGAAGAAGTGTAAAACCTTTATTACCGAAGGAAGATCTTGATAGCAGATTCACGTGTTCTACATCGACTATCTGTTGTGAATCTATTGTTGCTGAAGTTGTGAAGTTTCTTGTAATATCTATTGCAACTGGATCGACTCAGAACTGTTTTGATTACAGATCTTTATTTTCTGAAGACGACGATCTATCTACTGTCAATTGCATTCTGTTGCAATTGTTAATAACAACTGGAGAAGTGTTTTCTTTATCGAAACCCTTTTTATTTTTGAGTGATCAGCTTCTCGTTCTAAGCTGTGTGGGTTCGTGTTTGAACCAGGAAGGCTGTGTTTGCCTGAAACTTGTAAAGGTGTCAACTGCCTGTACTCAGTTGTGAACAGGTCTGTGGAAACGAGGACCAGATAGTGAAAATCGCCAAGCTCGTGGATTTGAGCGTTGGTGGAGTGGACTAGGGGCCTTCTGTCCCCCGAACCACTATACATCCGTGTGTTCATGATTTTACTTTTTCCGTTGCATATTTAATCGTGCTAAAGCATAGTGGACAGAATTTGTCTAAATTGAAGAGATTGTAATAATTTTGAAAAGACACAATTCACCCCCCCCCCCCCCTCTTGTGTGTAATCCGTAGATTCAGATCCAACAAATACATTAATCGATATTGATGATTTATTATAATAAAATTAAAATATAATATATGGAATAAAATGTTTTAGTAATCATATAATGGTTTTTTATAATCATGGAATAACAATAAATCTAGATTTATGATCTAGTAAGTATTTTTCAAAAAATTGGTTTTTTTGCGTTTTGGGTACTAATTGTCAAATGAATATATATGTATTTTAGGATGGGAATCATAAAAAATTGATATAATATTTGAAATCTAGAAGTTATTTTTTTAAATAGGTCCCTTTTAGTTTTAGTTATTATGAATAATAACATTGGTAAATATTTCCCACCGCGGTTAGGGAAAAAATCCCAAAAAGGGTTAAATCCAGGATAATGCTTCACAACATCTCTAAAACACGACTCTATCATATTGGATGAGTTTATTTAAACCCTTATAACCTATTTTTTAAATAAAATTCAAACTTTTTTTCCATTTATATTTTATTAGTAATTATATATTAATTTAAAAGAAGGATAAATAAAAAATGTCACTCTCTTTATTTTACACTCTATACCATTCTTTCATAAGGATAAAAAGTGTTCTTGTCTTTTTAGAATTTTTTATTCAAAATGTGAATTAATTTTTTATGAAAATAAATTATTTTTAATTTTTAGTGATTGAATAATTACATTAATTACTTATGGAATGTAGACATATTATTTATTCAATTAATAGAAAAATGTCATAAATGAATTTAAAAATATTTAATGTATTATAGACTCTATGAATTATTCAGTTCCATTTATTTTATAGATAAATATAACATAGTAAAAATGTTATAGAATTTTATATTCAAATTCCATTGTTATATTGATTAAACTATATTCAAATTATCTAAATAGTTCCAAAAATGACAATAATCAAATTTTATAATTCAAATTATTTTATTAAATAATTTAAAATTAATAAAACTAAGAACATTAGATTAGTGAATAGGATGTGGTTTTAAAATATAAAAAATGGTTTATTTATAGGTTAATTGAATTTTTATGGAGACAATATTGACCCTTAAAGTGTAAACAACATTTAATGTTTTGTCATTGTCTAAAGGGTTAGAAGGTGATAAAATAAAATGGTAATGGGGAAAAAACCACAAAAGTTGTCAAAATTTTAGTTTATGAGAGGTTTTTGAATCTTAATCATCTTATATTATAAATTTATCCATATTTTCACATCTTTTTAACGAAAAATAATTTATTTTAATTTAGTACATTATGTAATTCCAAGTGTTTCCCAACCCTTACATATAAATAGTCACCTATTCTTTTATATTATACCAATTTTAAGCCTTCTAAATTAGACAATATCTTCCATAATAACTACATATATTCTTTAATTACTGCCTAAAACTTATTTTCTATCAAAAATAAAATCTATTCATTACCTAACGTGCAATTAAATATATTTTTTTCATCAAATAGGCTTAAATATAAACCATGTACATCCAATTTTATTTATTATTATAGATCCTCTTAAATTTTAGATATCTATTGTAAATAATGACTTTGGTATCTATAATAACCATAATCCACCACCATTTCATCATATAAGGAAATATAATATTACAGATGTGTACATGTGGACTACCACCTCCACGAAGCAATGTGTTTTGGTTTTCATTACCACATCACATTGATGGTTATAAGGATGTTATTACAGAATATATATGATATATATGATATTATTATAGTTTTGGAAATGTTAATTATTATTTTACATTCCTTCATTCCATCCATAAAAAAATGGAAACATCACCCATACGTACATAAATACATCCACCACCCCGAAGTGATGTAATTATTTTTTCATCACCTATTAATATGAATAGTAACAAAATTTTATATAATGATCACATATTAAACTAATAACATGATTATAAATCATGATATGATAGAACCATGATTTATGTATAAGGACTAGAACTATCTAATCAAACCATGGATGAAAAATGAAGTCGTTATATTCTAGAAAAATGATTTTAGTAAATAATTATTAATACATGGGGTGATAAAATGAAATAAGTATGTAATAGATGGCATGGTTTTATAAAATATTTATAATAAATCTATAATTATTATATAGGAGGTTCGAACATGAATAAAGCAAGACAAAAAATATGGTATGGTATTTATATATCAATCCCATTTTAATCGGTATTGTTTATGCTTAAATATCTATTAATGAAATTAAATTATCCTTATATGATAAATCCATTTCATTTTTTATCCTATAGTTATATAATAAATTTATAATATTTTTTACAATTTTCTTCTATTTGAAACTAAAAATGGTATATATTTTATGTAAAAAATAAAACCTTATTTCTATTTATTTGGTCTAAAAATAGTTTTCTTCCATATCCATGTATTCTAAAATGTTTTAAATAATGTTTTGAATATTACTTAATTATTATTTAAATTTTTTTTTACCCATTATATAATTTATATAATTTTTTTGAAAGGAATATTCTTTTCATTTTATAAATGTGGTGATTTTTATTTTTTACATAAAATGTTAATGAAATCATCATATTAATATATAAGGCATGAATAATATTGAATGTTCTCATGATCACTAAATGTTTTGGAGAATAAATTACAAGTTTCATAGTTTTTTTTCAAATTAAATGTATTTGTGATATTTTATAACTATCTATATTTTAAATAATTGAATGAAAAATAGAAACGGTATTCTCCTAAGAAAATATTTTAGTGATATTTTAAAGGAATATTCCTCCCAGATAACGTCATTTATTGATAACGATGAATTACAAGGGATATGATACAATGATAACATCCGTATTATTTAGTTTTATGGTGTATGATTATGATGAATAATTTTTTATGAGACCAATTTATTTTCCATGATTTATGCTATTATGAAATGATGAAATGTTTATCAATATGACATCACTTACATTTTTTTATGTTTTGATGATATGATAGATCATTTATGATTGTATGATACAAATATAAAAGTTTTTAGTTATGTATTTGGTGGCACCAAAATTTTTAATACCACTATTTCATTGGGGAAATATTTACATCTCGTGATATAATTATGGGAACTGAGTTGAATCACTCAATACACTATGAGAAATAGGTATAATTTCATAATATATTATAAGAAACATGTGGTGATGCTTGATCCATTATGGTATGGGAAAAGAATTTTTGATTCTTTATCCACTATAATTTGATGGTCTAATTAGTTTACCTTGACATATTATATAGTTTTTTTTTGATTTTGAGGGAGCCTCAATTTTATAACATGATTTTGTGCATATGATTTGAACTCATGGTTCATGAATTATTATTGATAATTTATCATTCAAATGATTAAATTCATCCCAATAGTAATGATTTATGATTCGATTCATGATTATCATCCATTATAAGTGTGGGATGATCATTAACAGTTAAGATCATAATATTATACCCATATTCATATTTATTCTTGCATATGACCATTGATTGATATATCCTTTGTTTACCCTTATTGATCATCTGTGATCACCCTTTGTTACATTTCCTTTATGTGGTTAAGATGAAATAATTTACGTATGGTATGCCAATAAGAGATAAAATGAGATAAAAATTATGAGAGATTATGAAGTATCTACCAAAACAATAAGCTTATATATGTCATATTCAAAGGCACTAAAATTTTATAGTTATTGTGTGGATCATAATGTTATGTATTGAACATTCATATTAAATGATTTTATACTTATATAAACAAATATCAGGCCATCTTAGTTGGTATCAATGTTTGGTTTAGTTATTATTTGGAAATTATGACTTTTAAACTTTGGTGAAAACTATAGGGACAAGTCTATCTATAGGATAACATCCTAATGTTTTAGTAAGACAAATATTATGAGGTTTTTCTAGTGGTACATCACTATATAGATAATTAAAGTGGATGAAATTTTGGTACGGATGAATCTATGGGTAATAAACCTGAAAATAGTTGGTCATTTATATCTTAGTCATCATTCTGGTGCACAGTGAGTGTTACCTTACTATAGACATGGTTTGACACTCCGGTTAGAAATTATTGGGTTATATCACATTTATTTTTTTAACAAATAGGAATAATTTGAATATATGGAGACCAAGGACCGATAAAGATAAATATAAGATAAAATAGATTGAAATGGAGGTGTCATAAATAATAAATCATGTATTGATTTTCCTTGATTATGTGATTTCTAAATATGACTATCGTTTCCCAAATTATGTTTTTTGGATTTAATCAATTTATGGAACCCAGATAAATCATGTTAATACTTAATTTGTAGTGATTATATTCATTAATGGACACTATAACACCCTGATAGGGAGGGGTGAATCATGTTGTCAATTACTTCGTTTTAAATTGATGGATCATGCTCTCAAATTGGTAGAAACATGATAAACCTATTAAACAATCATATTCAAATAGAAGACTTGATAGTTTCAATTTGTTCACCAATAAGGGCTAGTCCATGGAGCATATGTCGATTGTGTATTGGTCATATCTAGATAAATAAATATTCACTAGTAATTGAGTAAAAGAATTTAGACATAGTCACTATATTCTTGTCACATCGCCTTTCTGATAATTAAGTGATAAGATGCTATGTCCATCAGAACACATCTGTTGAATCCCCCTAGATCACTACTATGACGGATATATTGCTCCCTTTATTGAATTAAAGGAATATTTAATAGATTTTTATTTATTTATTTGTATTTGTATAGTATGAGACCCTTCTTGCATCAATGTCCAGAATTCATGCACTAGAAAATACTGATCAAAAAAACAGGATACCAAATTCTTGTTAGAAACCCAACACTTCATTTATACAGAAAACCTATTCATTAATTCATGATTTGGAATTATCATGAAGACGAATTATGTAAAAAAAATAATTTCATTTATTCCATAATAATTTGGGAAACTACACCAAAATGATCACTTTGACTTTTTAGACTGATAGAATACTTTGTGTCCATGTTTAATGACATGTAAATATTTTATGAACAAATCCATTTTGTGGTAGAGAAACCTAATATATTTTGGAAATTAATTAACACTTGAGTGGTGGTAGACACTTATTTATAGGACATGATAACAGTACATGGATGATTCTAATGTGTCCACATCGGTGCACATAAGATTCTCTATGAGTGTAAAAAACTCCGTTAGATGATGCATTTAGTGCATAAGATTCTTCTGTGAAACCTCATCTATTTCACACCATTAACTCTATTTTGAACATTTTTCCTTTTACATATTTTGATTAAATGATACTAAAACATGTATTTAATGCATGTTACCAAACTACATTCAGTCTTTCATGTAACTTCCATGTCCATAATCACCTTCCTCCATTCTCGAAGTTGAGGATCTAAAAATTTGAAAAACATTGGGAAATGTATCCACCTTCAATAATATTTTCTACATGAATTATAAGCCCAATTTCCTTTAAAATTCCTTAATCTATCATCTGAGGATTGAAAAAATACACAAACTATACTCTAATTCATGAATGTATCATCATTTTTTCTAACACTCTTATGGAACCAAATTCTATGAGGGTTGAAATGAGAAATCGAGTTGTTATGATTACAATACATTCTAAAGTTATAAATCAAATCAATCATCTATATGGTAGAATGAGGTAATAGTATACTTTTGAGCCTATCACGGGGAAGAAACCAAGGTATTTTAGTTGATCATTTGGTTCATTAATG
Source organism: Viscum album (assembly GCA_963277665.1). Classification (NCBI taxonomy): domain Eukaryota; kingdom Viridiplantae; phylum Streptophyta; class Magnoliopsida; order Santalales; family Viscaceae; genus Viscum; species Viscum album. The sequence goes on from OY728129.1 coordinate 1,117,435,675, forward strand.
GCTGAGAAATATATATTTACAAATGAAAAAATACTTGCTGCTAAATTGTGCTCTGAATAAGAAAACATTTTCATGTCCATTTATCATTTGGAAGGAGAATTAAATAAATGGTTGAATAATACTAAGAATATAAGTAAAATGGAAGAAATTAACTCTATATAATGGGGTTATATTAATAGTATATTTTTTACAAGTGATTATTTCATATTATACATAAAAAATATATAATGAATTCCTTAAGAATAATTAGATGGTTGTTGAATCCATTCATACTTATGAAGAGAATTTTAAAGTAATTAAAAAGTATGATTCTAGATTAATCATCATCCTTAAAATAAAAATAAATTGATTCAAAGGAATCTTAAAACAAATCATCTGTAAGGGGATATCTATAAGTAGCGTTAATAGAAATGAATAAATCAGTTGTTGTAAACTCAATATTGAAATGCAAATTGGATATTCTCACCATTCCCATGGTTTTAATAATTATATGAATTTGAAGCCTCATGGAAACTATAATAAATAACATGGTGGAAATAAATTCCCAATATCTACAAGCTATAAATGTGGGATGCATCATCATATAAATTATTTTAATGAAACTATGAGGTAATTTAAATATGGAATGGTTGGTCCTAAATCCTATAAATTTTGAAAGGTGATGAATATAGAAGTTAATGAAATATATGAATGGACAATCCAAAATAATTCACTTCCCACAATATAATTATTCAAATACAAGAGTATGAGAATTTCACCAACCATTGTTCAAATATAATGTTTGATGATAAAGATCCATGTCAGTAAACTATTCAGAAAAAATGGAATGGGAAATATCATACTATTATGACTACTAAAGTGGGTTATGAGAATGAAATGGTAAAAGGGAGAATTATAATCCAATCCAAAATAGAAAAATTATTTTTTGATTATGGATCTACCCACTCTTTTATATTGATGTAATTTTTTAAGGGAATCTCATTTCCAACTTAATTATTAGATATTGAATTAGTATCATCCAATGGACTGAAGGCCTTCATTTTTTATTGATTTTGATAATACACCTTTCAAGTGGTGAGGTGGAACCCTTACAATTCTCGTAGGCGTAAGTATTACATGACTCGTAGGACTTAGAGGAATTCATTACCCGTGGGATTCAAACATTATATACAACCCAGACTAATTACATGGAAATGCTCCTCCCCATCATCTTCATCATGGAATCATCTCTCCACCTTCACATGGCTATTCAGCTAGGCTATACCACGCATGCACAGGCTTGTCCCAATGGAAAGTGTCATACCCTCTCATTCTTGCAATCCATGTAGATATTGAATTTGTATTGATAACACATAATAGCAAGAATATCTCAAATCATGTTTATTGTTCCGCTAATATTCGATATTGTGGGAACACACTTTTTGAAAATGATATCAATCTACTTTTTAATGAATTTGATGTTATTTTAGGCATTATTTTCATTATTTTTATAGATCCCATATCTATTTTCAAGTAACTGATGTCACATTTCATATTTTTAATGAACCTATAATAATTTATTTTTGTGAGGATGAATATGAACTTCTAATGGATGTTAATTCTATATTTTGGGTCTAAATTCCTATCAATTAAGGGAATCTATCTCATATTGTTGGATGAATCTCAACATTGAGAATATACTGATTGTATGGGTTTTTTTGATGTATTTAATGAAGTGTTTACTATTCATCATCCAAATCATAAATTTGATTTTTCAGGAGAAATCATACATTGTGATGCACCAGTTTCAAACAAACCAAAATGAATGGAATTAGTTGTATCATAGGAATTCAAGAAGTAACTCTTGGAGAATAATGATTATGGATTTATAAACCCCAGTATGTCACCATGGGGAGATCTTATTCTTTTCTTTTTAAGAATAAATATGGTTTAATTAATTGTTCTATTTATTATCAGGAACGTGAAATGTTCTATATCAATAAAAATAAAATCTACACCATATAAATTATTTAATTAATTAATTAATAATAGATATATACTTTTATATGATTTAAATTAATTATAAATATCATAAATTGGGTGCTAAAAAAGATGATATACCTAGGAAAAAATTCATTATTTGGTATAGATATTATGAATTTATATTGATTTATTTACACTTACTAGTTCCCCAAATATCTTCCATGATTTAATGATTTTTGTCTTTATAGATTATATTGTCATATATTAAATGGTAATGTAAGAGAATGAAGATCATTTATGAACTGAATTGATGATACTAAGTATAGATACAGTGTATGAAAAATTTACCAAATGTGTATTTTATCTTCAATAAGTTTCATTCATGGGTTATATAATATCAATTAAAAACATTTTAATTACTCCTTTAATGAAATATGTTATTATAAAATTTTTGAGACCAACCATAGTTAATGACATATTTATTTTTCTTGGTTTGGATAGATTAAATTGTGTCTTTTTATGTGATCTCTCATCAATATATCCTCAACACACCAAGTTTACTAAAAGGGAGTTTATTTATTTTGGATAGTTAGATGTGATATGAATTATAAGCAGATAATGAGAATGTTGATAAATGATCATATTATCACTCATTCCTTTATTAGAGATTGGTTTATGATCTATAGTGATGCATCTAATTTGGGGCTTGGATTGGTCCTCATGTAGAATGATATGGTTAGGGATTATTCCTCACAAAATTTAAAATAAATGATATGAGTTACCCAACTCATGATTTAGTTTTGTCAGTGGTATTTTTTCATCTATTATATTAAATAATTTCCTTTATAGTGACTTTTGTGAGATATATATGGACAAAAAAGTTCTAAAAATATATTTTCCAAAAGAGCAGAATATGTTCCATAAAAGATAGTTGGCATAGATTAATGAATTCAAAAAATCAACACATTACTACATTGTCACGAAAAACAAGTGGGATGATTTATTAATTCATAAAGACCATTATTTTTTCATGGTGAGGATTCAAGTATATCCAATATTCATGGATTTGTAGAAAATTGAACATGAAATCCAAATGAAAACGGAAAATCATATCTTTCCCCGATGGATATCCAACAATTTGTATATGTGAGGGTTATAGATATGTAGGAGGAAAATTTTGATATTCAAAAGAAGGCCATAAATGTTCTTGATTTTATCCATGATTCTAATAAAGTGATGCAGATCTTGAAAAGAGTATGCGTCCCATTAATACAATAATTTCAAAATGAACTCTTACTTGAACCTAATAGTTCATCATTATCTATTCATCAGGGAAGTACCTATATATATAGATATCTGAAAAATTATTTATGATGGGAAAATTCCTAGTATTTTTTACAGTTAAGGATAAGATAAAGAAGTCTATGGGGTTGCTAAAAAACCATAACCTATACAAGAATAGAAAATTGTAAAATATTACCATTTATTTGATCATAGGACTCATTAAAGCATCTATAGGTCACAATTCTATATAGTTTGTAATTGAAATCCATATGAGGATAGCACACATCACTTGAATAATAGAATAATTTGACCTCGATCATATTGACAAGATATACATTAAATAATTTGTTATATTGGGCAGAGTGAGACTCTTAACTGAATTTCATTAGGATCCTTCATTTTACTCAATGTTCTAGAGAAGTCATTTGTATGATCGAGATATAGTGTTTAGGTTTAGTACAACATATAATTATATGAAATATGGTTAGTCTGAAAGGAGAACAGTAACTCTAGAATACATATTTTCTAATTTTTATATAGAATTTATTGTTATATGTTTTCAACGCCTTTATATCGTAAAATTATATTAACACAACAAAATTCACTCATGTATTCAAATAGATACTTAAGAATCCCACAATGTAGAAAAGTAAAAAAAATCAAACATGTTGGGATAAATTTGGAGATTGAAAGCTATTAGGGCTTGATTAATATCAAGACATTTAAGTGAAGTTTAGATCCATTTAAAATAACCTAAATTTAACTCAATGTTGATAAAATTTTTATGTTGGAAATTGTTGGTGAGATCCTATGTTCAGAGTAAGTTTTAAGTTATTCTTATGAATATATCTTTGGAAATCAGAAATTTAGATTATAAATAATGGAATTTGATACCTATATATATATATATATATTCCTTTGATATTAATGATCTCATGGGTATGGTATCATATATTTTGTAACATCCCCCAAATCTCTCTCAAGTTCACGTTGTGGTCCATGTATTTCTCCAAGGAAAGTACATACCTAATCATTCACTTGTACTAAAATAATATTTTTTGTCTCCAGAGATTGATAATTAATGTGAAAAATATCTACTATAAAAAAGACACTATATATATAATGTTTTACGAAACAACACAAGTTCAATATTTTGTGGTGTAACCATTAATTATGAGAAGAAATGTGCGAACCTAAGGATGTGATGAGGCAGAATTGTCAATAGTTGTTTAAATTTGAGTGATTAAATTTCATGGGAGATATTTTTATAAGTGGGATAGAATGTAACATCATAAACATTTATCTTATAGTTCCTTATAAAAAAATTTAATTACATGATAGCATTCTCTATATGAATCATGTCGTTTAAACAAACCATGTTATACTATAGAAATATCATTTTTAAGGTGGTAGTTTTCAACTAGATATTGGAGTGGAAGGTATTTATAATGAAAAATAAACTATGGAAAAAATATTATATATATATATATATTTAATAAATTCATTATCAATATAATGGATATAAATCTAAATAAAAGTGATTGATAGTTGATAGAGATGTTTTTCTAGAAAAATTCATTTCATAGGCACAATGTGTTATTATTTAAATAAATTTGACTAATCTATAATAATTAATTATTTTAATGATATTGGGAGATAATATATTCTACCAAATGTTCTACTATTCATTTAAATTCTTTCATGTTTCATTTACTTAGAATAAATCCATTTTTATGTTCAAAAATGAATTTTTCTATAAGTAGTGTTGTTGCATTTTGTTCACATCATTTAAAATGAAATTTTTAATCGTATTGGAATTTAATACTGAAAAATAATTCCCATATATAGAATCTTTAGTTTCAAATGTGGAAAATAGACCCTTTTTATTTTTATCATTATGAATAGTATCCTTGGTAAATATTTCTCATATAAAAACGTGTTTTTCAGGTAAAATAAGGACAAAGCGTTGGGATATAGATTCAAAATACTTATAAATTTTTTATTTAACCAATTATATGAGTTTAGTTCAACTAATATCATCCATTTTTTAAAATATGGCCACCATGTAACATTTTTTTATGACCTTTACATTATTTTATGAATAGGATGCATAAAAAATGTCACTCTTTCAAATTTAATATCCTTAATTTTATTAATAATAACAAAAGTAGTTTAAATTTGTTTTAAATTTTTTATTTGAAACATTTTTTTTCATATTAGGTTATTTATATTTATTATTGATTGAATAATTTTCTTAAATTCTAATGCAATATTAACAATGTATCTATTTAATTAGAATAAAATCAAAGTATGTGTTTTTAAATTTATTTAAAGTAGAAAAATTTTGATTAATTATTATATTCCCAAAATGCTTTACATAAATATAACATGATAATTATGTTTTTAAATTTTATACTCTAGTACCATTATAATTTTTATTAAATTAAAATTAAATTAAATTAATAGTTCCATAAATGATATTAATTTAATTTTATAATAAATAATATATTTTTAAATAATTTAAATTTAATAAAAAAATTATATTCATCTAGTTGAAATGGATATGATTGAAAATATCAATCATGATTCATTTTTGGTCCACGTATCATTTTATGATAACATTCTTAAATCTTAAATGGGTAAAAACATTGATATTGTGGTCATTGTCAAAAGTGTTAATGATAGATTAAAACTGAGATATAAGGGTGAAAAAATGACCTAAAATTTTATAAACAGTATTTTATAAGATAGTTTATACTCTTAATCCTCATATCATATAAATATATCAATTTTGTTTCCACTTTTCCTTGAAAATTAATTTATATTAATTTAATATTTTATGTAATTCCAAGAGAGCCCCTTGAATCACTAATAAAAGTGAACCTATTCTCCACTCATACTCACAAATTTTTAGAATTATATATCAAAAAATAACATCCATGTAACATTCCTATAAATTTTACCCATTTCCACAATTTTATTTTATTTCTAACATACTATCCATTTAAGGTTTATGGTGTAATAAAAATGTGGTTTCTCAACAAAGAGGTATATCACCTAACCATATACTTTGAATTTTATTTCTGCATATTTATCCCCTAAAATTTATTATATATATTATAAATAAATATTTTAGTTTTTATAATATATATTTTATGTAATAAATATGGAAAAAATTATAAACCTATTTTCCATCAAATGGGAAATGAAAAGATTACACATGCATATGTGTGGACTACTACCTTCCTGAAGTGATGCATTTCATTTTTCATCACCACTTCACATTTATTTTTATCAATATAAATTTATTTAATATTTATATAATATATGATATATTACTTTCTTTAAAATTTAAATTATTATTTACCATCTTTTCATTCTATCCTTGGAAAAATGGAAACATCACTCGTACATACGTATGAACCGCCACCTTCACTATGTTTTGTAATTAATTTTTCATCATTAGTTTATTTTAATAGCTATAAGAATATATATAATGATTATATATTTCCCTCATTAAATTATTAAAATTCTATGGATTATGTATACATAAAAAAATTACAAGTATCAGGGTTGTCTTACCAAAACAATCATGAAAAATGAAGTAGTTATCCCTTGGAAGAGTGGTTTAAATATGTAATTATATATACAATGGTGATAAAAAATTATATGTAAATAATATATCATATGATCTTGAAATGTATAGTTTTGTAATATATTTATAATCAACATTAACTAATTATACCAAATATATAAATGCCTATAATGAAATATATAACAAGAGGTAAGGAATTTATGTCTAAATCCCATTTTAATCAGGATTGTTCATGCCTAAATATGCATGTATAAAAACTAACCAATTATTATTTGATAAATCCATTAAATATTTGTAATCCTATATTCCTATTTTTTATTTATTTTTATTACCATTTTCCTCTCTATGGATATCATAATAGTATAAAATTGTTTTTAATAAAGGATTAACTTTTTTACCATCATTCTTTAAAAAAAATATTTTATATCCATATTCATGTTTCCTAAATTTTTATAAATAATTATTTTCACTATTATACAAGGTTTTTATTATCAATCTATCTTTTGTTTTAATTTATGTAATAAATTTTCTAAATAATATTCCAATCATTTCCCCAATGAGTTTCATTTGATTTTGTAAAGAAAATGAGAATGGAATATTCATTTTAACATACATGACATGAACAGATTATAATTATGGCATGACCACTAAATATTTTGAATATTATATTACATGTTTCCATGTATATTTTCAAGTAAAATTTTTACTTAATTTTTTATAAATATTTTTATTTAGTATAATTTATTGAAAATTTAACATGGTATTTCCCTAAAGAAATATTAAAAATCTATTTTTAAAATAATTTTAATCTATGATAACATTATTAGATGTGAACTATGATTTAATAGTGATATGCTCCAATTATTCTATCCTAACTATTTATTTATATGGTTTATGATGATGATGGTGATTTTTTATGAAAGTCAATTATTTTCCACTGGTTATGCTATATTGAAATGCTAAAACCTAAATGAAACTTGTTTTATTTCAATGGATTATGTTATAATTATATGGTGAATGTTTTTTGACATTATGGTACTCATATATGTAGAATTGTAATTATTGATGGGTGTTATGGGAATTATATATCCACCCAATGAATTGGTCAATTATTTATATCTCAAGATATAATTATAGGAAATGAATTAACATTATCAATCCACTATTGAAAAAAAGTATAGATGCATTATACAATCTGTGAAATAGGTTGTGATCTAGTATCTATTATGATATGAAAAAGTTGTGTTGATTCTTGATCCGATATAATATTATACTATTATTACTTAATAATGATATATTAAATGGTTTATATGTCTTTTATGGTTCCACATATTTATAACATGTTTTTACGCTTATGATTTGAACTCATGGTTCATGATTGATTAGTGGGGATATTTCAATCTTTTGATTAATCTCCTTGAAATGATAAATATTTATATTTGGATTCATGATTATGATAGACAATAAATTAGGTTTGGAATTTTTAATTTATTACCATATTTACATGCCGTTATACTTATATTATACTTCCATATGATCATCAATTAATATCATTATTGTTTACCCTCAATAAGGGTCTGAGATAACCCTTTATTATGTTTCCTTTATCCATGTTATGAAGAATGTTATTAATTAGGGTATATGAATAAGGATAAATAATGGGAATAAATTTATGATAGATGATGAAGAATGTACCTAAATAGTATATTTATGAATTTAGCCTCCATAGAAAATAAACCACTATGGTTCTGACATGGATTGTAATTAATGTTATGTATTGAATATTAATCATAAATAATGTATTATTTATGTAAAAAAAATATTTGGTCACCCCAATACCCATAGCTATATTTGTGTACGATCCATTTAAGACTACATATTATTCATATGTTAAAATATAAATTCAATGTATTATTGATTATAAACAATGTACATGTTATTTTTGACTTGTGAATGAGTCATAAAAACCATATAAAAATGATTATGTATCTTCATAGAAGTCATTAAATCTATTTACAAGTGATTCAAACTAAGAATATTTCATTTTTATAACATATATTAGTTATTATATTCTGCATAATAATCATATACACACTACTTTTGATACATACACTTAGTTGATTTATATGATCAATGAGATGAATTAATATATGATATGTACAAATAAATTGAATAATTAATGAGGGAGAAAAAATCAGATGATTGTCAAGACATGATCTTCATGGGTTTTAAAACCATGAACCTTTAAATATATTGAGATTTCAACAATGATAATGAATCAATTTTTAGAATGAGATGAGTTCCATACCACAAATGGTTGTTCCATGATGCACTGCATGAGTTCATTCACACATGGTTGAATATTTAAAAATATTTAAACGCAATTTTTTTTTTAAATTTTAGAAGAAGAAAAATATTTTTAATCTTAAAGAATATTATAATGAATACTAGACTATGATTTAAAAAAAGATTAATTATTTAAAGATATCATATTTATGAGGATTAAAATGTTTCAAAAAAATGAAAAATTATTCATGATTCTACGAATATAAAAAGAGAATAGTTAGAAGAAAATGAGTATGCATTGACACTATTATTACTCAAAAAGACACATTAAGATCAAATAAGGTTATCTTAATACATTATTCTCAGTATAAAACCTATATTTAATATTGAAATATAAGATAGTGGCCAATGATATAAATTTAAAAAATATGTAATTAAACTAATGTCTACCTCATAAGATAGAAAAAATTACTGGGATGATATGTTCTGAACTATAAAATAAAAAGACATGCTCGATGGTCATTGAAAAGAGTAATTTATTGACTGTGTAAGGCTTCTAATACAATTACAAGGATTGATATATGTTACACAGCACAAACTAGTGGGTAGTTGGGTACCATGTGATTTAGTATAACAGACCATCAGTGGGATGTTATAGCATATGATAGGATTACATATAAGCATGGTGGGAGACTATATTGTGTTAGTATTTGTGTTAAAAGTGGAATAATTTTTGGTTTAGGAATGTAACAAATCTAGTAAAGTGTTACTCTATAAAGAAAAAAACATGTAATTGATTTAGTTTTTTATCTTATTTTTTATTTTTTATTTAGTTAAGGACGATAGACGTAGGAATACTGGATCAAGAAATTAACCAGTTTTACTAGATAAATTAAAGAGGAAAATGTAGAGAAATATATTTCTAATTTACACATTCCCCTCGGTGATTGACCATACATAAGCACTTACATTGGTATTAGAGCTTACTACATTTTCCTTAATTGGATATACTGTTTTGACCACGTTGTTATTATCAATCTCACTTGAATTATTCATTTGAAAAAAATATAAGTTCCATAAATTTAGATTTCAATATCTATCCATGTTAATGATAGTATAGGGGATTCAACAAAAGATTAAATAAAAATAATTTATCAGAGGGGGGAAATAAAAATGATTATTAGGATAATAATGTTTAACCAATAATTGATTTTTTATAATTGATAACTATCCATTTAATAATTTTTTTACAATAACTTTTTTTCAGAAAAAGGTTCATGTTGTGGAGAGTATGAGGAGGATGAGTCTGATAAGAAAATTTATAACCTATACATTAAATTTAAAGGTAATATAATGAAATTTCCAAAATTGGTCACCTATATAATTTTTTTATCAATGAATTTTTTGATGAAATGGAATATCAAGATGTTGAAGTTAATGAAATGGATAATGAAAGCATTATAAATTTTTTAAAGTGTGTTTCCTTCAATTCCCTATCAAATAAAAGGACTAGTTGATATTAATTTTTGACAAAATATTTTACATATTTGAATAATAATTTCAACGGTATATTTATGGTAAATTGTTCTTTGAAATAATATTAAATAATTAAATCCACATAATTTAAAAAAATGTAAAAATCCACAATTAATGTTATGGATGATTGGATGGAGGTCAGAGAAACAAAATTAAATGAGATTGATAAATCTTTGCAAGAACTATGAAAATCATGAAGAACATAATTAGATGTTCATGAAGGATTGAGAATAAGGTTTAATACCATATATGGATGAGAAAAAATCCCTCAACATTAAGTCTCTCATGCTTGATGTGAAATTAAAAATTTCAGAATCATCCAATGATTGACCTATAATACGATATTTAAAAAAAGGAAACTCAAACTATAGATAAATCCATTTTTACTAATGTAGTTTTATTTTTTAATTAAATTGTTAATTATAAGTCTAGAAATGTTTGGATATGTAAGGATTCCAAAAGTTCCACCGACACATCATGGGTGATCTTGGAATATTCAATAAAATCAACCCCCTTAGGAGATCCCAAAAGTGGGGTGTTTCTACTAAAAATATAAAGTAAAAAATTCTGATAGATGGAATACAAAGTAAAAACAGTGAGGTTTAATTGATATTACTAGTGACGCTATAGATTTTGAAATAGATTAATTTATTTTTGTTATAAATTTTTACTCTATATAGAATTTATAAGTCATAGAGTAAAGTGGAGAAAAAATGAGTAATTAAGAATATAAAAAATGTAAATTTTATTAATTAAATCCCATTTTTGAATGGTAAAATTTCTTATAAATTAATATAGTTATAGAAAGGATTTCATTACCTTTGTTATTTTGGATAATTATACGATATAGTTATTCAGTTTTAAAGGACCATTAAGAATCTAAACCTTTGATAATGTAGACATTTTTTAATGACTATTTATATTAGTATATATTAATGGTAATGATACTATCTAATTGACACATATAAAAGAATTGATAGACATGACTATTAGGATCATACCATATGAAGCCATTTATCGGAGATTATGAGGATGATGGATTATATGGTATTTGTATTCGACCAATCCAAAAGTAAAATTTAACAACTGAATCATAAAAAAACATATCATGGGTGATGTTAAAGATTATTGATATCAAATCCCAAACCATGTTCGCTAAACCACCTAAAAAATGAACCACCATTGCACACCATACCCTTAGGGTGTACAATGGTGTAATTAGGGGCTATATATATAATTGTATTTTTTTTATATTTTCATTCTAAATAAAAAAATGATTATATTTATCCCATTCATTATTACTTTATATATGATATTAAATATGAATTCATGAAAACAATATTTTGAGATGAAGGAAAAAATTTATTTTAGGAATATATCTTGATTTTAATAGAAACAAACTTTTTGATAAATTAATGAATTTTAAAAGATATTTTCTTTTTATATAACATTCTTGTTAAATAATATATATTTTTATATAAATTATAATATAATCTATTGAATTCCAATATAAGATTTATAAGTGTCAGATAATTATTATTATAACAAAAACAACTATTTTTCAATAAAGAAGGAATTTAAATTAAAATTTTTAATTCTCATATTTAGATAATTATTTTTGATAAAAACATTAATTTTTTTGAAATTAGCACCTAAAAATTATCCAATGGTTATTTTTTCATAATTTTCTTATACAGTCTAATTTCTATGTAAAAATTAAATATGGGATAAATATACAACATGTACATTAACATCCTAATATCCAAATATATATATATATATATAATTCTATAATGTTAATTACTAACCAAAAATAGGTTTCTCATTTAAAATAATTTTTATTTATATTTATTTTATTAATTATATAATTTCATAATGATTCCTAAAAAACATATATTATATTTTATGGTTTTTAAATAATCATTATGGACATGAATCCATTCTACATCAATCAAAGTAATATTTTAATAGTCTAGGTTCATGAACTTATAAAATATTTAAAATTAATCCAATTTCAGTAAATCCAAGAGCATAATAATTGGGAAGGTTTGTGGTTTCAATTATTTTTCTTTATAGAGTCCAAAACCTACGTTTGGAAATTAATAAATAATTCGCCCCTATTTTTCTACAAATACACAAAAAACAATCAAATACTATTGAATAAAAACCTATTTTTAATGAAGTTAATGTCCCTATATTTATTTAAATCCTTTATTATGGGTCCCAAATATCTTAATATGATCTTTTGATGCTTTTATAATTGACCACTCAAGGTAAGGGATTTGTCTCTCTTCTTTTCCATTCACACACCTTCTTTATGTTTTAGATACTCAATCTAAATGTATTACATTGTAATACATTTATAAATATAGTTTTAGTATCAAATTTATCTTATATGAATTAAATTTTAATTATCCCCTCTCATCAGAAGATTTACCAGTGACTTTATTATTCCGAAGTATGGTGATTCTTTCCTTCTCTTTATTCAAGTATATCCTTTGTATTATTTAATTTGGATTCCAATTTTATATGTTGGAATGTGTATTTACACATCCATTTTTCTATCATTATAATTTAAAATTAATTATCAACAACATTTGACACTCAATAATCCATTCCATTAAAAATTATATACATCTTTTATGCTTCTAAAATTTTCCTATTATTTTTACATGCAAAACATTTCTTTAGTGAATACCCATCCACATTTTCACTCAAGAGTATTCAACTATATGTACAAATCCTAATTTTATTTATGGATTATATGTATTTAACATAGACTTTTATATATTGTTATTAAAATTAGTGAAAGGTGTTGTTATGTTTTATGATCTTTGTGGCACACTAGCATAAGTAAATGGTATTAATGTGATGGGTCAGACTGAAATTATATAGTCCTCCAATGAATTTATAAATGTTTTCATCTCATGAGATACCATGTATGTTTTATTGGATGTTGTCTAACGAAAACCATGTCGTGAATTATCTATGATTAACCATGAATTATTCTTATAATTTCATTTTCTAAATTGATTCGACATCCCAATTTTTCCTTGTTTTCATCACCTTATATCATGCCTCTATGTTAATATTTATTATTATCACCCCTTCATATCACCATGATAATCCTTTTGACTAACATTATTTAATTTCATCATATTTTTCATTTATTATTCTCAAACTATTTTTTACAGCTCACCTCTTTCTTATGTAAAACTATAGGTTACCTTGTGCAACATTAAATGAATTGAAGGAATATAAGGTCAGGATATGGTTTTTAAAATAATATTTTGTGCCCATGTTTAATGTTATTATACCATGTATCCAGTTAAGAAATGAAACTAAACCACACTATCATTTTTTATTTTGTTAATTGTATCTATATGTAATAAATTATGAATTAATGTGTTTTAAAGATATTGGTTATTAAAGTGTTCATTGGATATTGGTCTATTTATATTAAGGAATTATGGTTATAAATCATTAGTGAAATCCTTTGGGATAATAAAAAATAATTTAAAACTTCACAAAATTATGGAAAAGTCAGAAAAATGTGGATTCCAAATAAGAAAACACTTATTAAAATAGTATAAGTGGGGGTGGCTCTATAACAGTTGTATGCCGGGGTAGTAATCTTGAAATTGGTGAATTTTTTATTAACTTGATTGTCACCTAATGTCTAAAAATGAGGCCTTGATAAAATCCTTGTTTGACCATCATAGGGGATATGGTTCATTAAATTCTTAAACATCTTATGAATTATTGTGGAGGGAACAAAAATACCCAAATATAATATGCTAGGAACAATACCATCAAAGACATTGATTGAAATGTAAAAATTAATTGGTTAAAGAATGTATATTAATTATTTTCTATCATTTAAATTATCATAATCATAGTTTTATAAGTATAATAGCATAAAACTTTTCATCTGTAAGTTTATTTTTTTTATGTAAAGGATTAGAACTAGAATAAAATCGTGAAATTCAAGTTTATCATCCATGGTTCTACACATTTTATCATATCATGAATTTTTGGTAAAATAATATAAACACCATATCAAAACATGGAAGTGCAGCTGTAAATGAAACTAGAAAATATAGAAGTTACTGAATCCCAAGTATATTAATTATCCCTTGTCCATATTTGTGGTCTAAGCTTCCTAGTGAACCTTATGATACTCCCAATAGCATAATTAAATACAATTATCTGTATAGATTGGTTTTCCTTATCTAAAGGCAATAAAAATTAATGTGATATGAAATTCACCATTTATATCATGAATCACCCTCATATTATGTACACTTATATGGAGAAAGATCGATCTCATTCGAAATTATCATCCCGAGAATAGATATCATTTCCTTATGAGAAATTATATATCTATAAAATTGTTAATACTAAGGATATGGTCATCTTCGATGATATGCCCAATTAGAATGAACATGATGCTAAAAAAATAGATTGTAATTTATACTTAATTTGATGTTGTGCTTTCAATATTTTGTATGCCTGGAGGATGCTAAAATAATAAGAAATTTTATCACCATCAAAATGGTATTTTTATATCATTAAAAAATAGTGGAAATTGAACGATGAACATGGCCAATATCTATTATGGATATTTATAGTTTCCCTGTATTAACTTGGTACTATCATCTATTTCACAAAAACGTCTCACAATATTCATTACCACTATCCAATATAACATAAAAGGGAGTTAGATTTATCTAGAATGATGAAAACAATGATAAATTTATTGTTTTAAAGAATTTATTAATGACAACATCTATGCTCACATTACCCAATAGTGGAAAAGGATTTGTTATATAATGTTTTGTGTCTTGAAAGGGACTGGGTTGTGTACTCATATAATATGATAATTTGATACCTGATGACACCCACCAATTAAATATCTGTGAGTAGGACTACCAAAAACATGATCCAGAATAAGATGTAGTGATCTTCACATTAATAATTTTTCAGACTTTCTATATGTGGAGAATAGTGAAATATAAATGGATCATAAAAGCCTCATTTATATATTTCCCAATAGAATCGTAATATGATAAAATTATAGTGGTTATCGTTGATAATGGATTATGATTGTTCCATCCATTACCATCCCTTGAAAAGAACAAAGTGGAAGTTATACAAAGTAGAAAGGATCCAAAAACCCTATCCATGATGAGGATGAAACGGAATCAAATGATAATTGATATATAATGGATAGACATGAGAATCATAAAATGGAATTCATACTACCTTAGAAAAATAACTTCTCAACCGTCCATTCTTGAGCAGGTTAAGGAGACACAACAATATGATAATATGATAAACAGAATAGAAAAAATATTATATAGTAAATCCTTTATAAATATAGAGTCATAATGTTTGGCATTAATATATGTGTCCCAAATAAAATATAATTGAAAAGTGATCTTTTGAATTATGTGAATAACTTACATTTATCTATTCATCCTTGAAGGAGGGATATGTATAGATTTATAAATCAAAACATCTCATTATTGAACCTAAGGATAGATATTATAGAATTGATATCTTAACTCATGAAATTTTAAAATTCATGGATGGTTGATAGAAGTGTAAATTAATGATGCGACCATTGACCAGCCCAGTATATGTATGGGAAAAGATAACCATAGAGTTTTCCAAGGACTCCCAAGACATATAAATGATATAACTCATAGGGGATAGTTTCTTGACTTAAAATTTTATTTCATTAAATTATTATAAAATAATATTTCTCACTCAACCAAATCACTATGATATACATAATGGAGGCGGTAAAACATCATGTATTTACACTCTCCATTATATATGATCGAGATCCCAGATTTAACATAAGATTATGGGGACGTTTTCCAAAAGTGTTGGATATAGAGATGAGTTTAAATGTTGTTTGATACCCTTAGATGAATGGTCATCTTGAAATAACTGTTAAATTCTAGAGGATATATTGAGATAATGTTAAATGGATAACCAAGGATATTGGTATAAATACCATCACCAAACATATTTATCGAAGGACAACTTTTTCAGTTAAATAATTAAAATGAAAACTTATGAGGGTTTTTATGGGAAGAGGGGTCTAAATATAACATGCTTAGAGGATGTTAGAGAAAAAGTGCATATGGGACCCGATCTTATCCATGTGATGATAGATAATTTTTAAAGCATCTAGCCACCAATGAAATAGACACAAAGTCAATATAAGATATATGAATATAATCATCGATGTTATATAGAGTTTGACGTAATAGAAAAGATGTTACATTTTATGTCATCATAGATAAAAATCACGAAGTTTGGGAAGAATGGAACATTTATTCTAATACAAAATATCCCCTTTGTGATCAATGAACAAAATAGAGCTATTTCCAATTGACTATCACTCCAACATAAACTATCTGAAGTACGTGATGTGTTCTATGTATCCATTATGAGGAATAAAAAACTAGAATCTTCACATTAATTGGATCCATAGCTGGAACCCATGAAGAATTATCATTCAAATGAGGATCCACTGGTGATGATCTTAAATCATAGAGACAAAGATATATCAAAATAGTTTACTCTCCAAGTCAAAGTGCAGTGGTGGATTAAAATATTTTTGGAAGCAATATGGGAACATGGAGATGGGATAAAAAAAGTTACTCTAATCTGTTCCAGTGTATGAAATGAAATTTCAGGGGTGAAATTGATTATCGGGGGAAGAATGTTGTGACCTAAATATATTTAAATGAAATTCCATTTTTGAGTGCATAAATTTCTGATTAATAGTATAATTATAGAAAACAAATGCACTACTTTGGTTATTTTGGTGTATTGTAAAGTATAACTAGTTAGATTTAAAATATCATGAACTGTGTTAAGCATTGATAAAATAGTTGTTCTACGTTGACTATTAATATTAGTACATATTAATGGTTATGAAAATGATTAATTGACATATATAGGTAATGTTATTTCCTCCATCAATAGGATCATACCATTTGAATCCCATTTATCATAGCATCCAAGAGATATGCAATCATAAGTTTATTCCCATGAACAATCCCATTATGAAATTAAAAAACTAAAACATGAAATAATACATGTATTGTTTAAGTTTATTCTTATTGAGATTTTGACCCAAACCATGTTCTTCAAACCACCCCAAAAATGAACCACTATCACACACCTTAGCATTAGGGTGTGAACAACTGTAATAAAGGGTTATGTATATTTACCCTAGCGGTATGATTTTTTTTATTTTCATTTTTTTAAAATAAATATATTTATCCCTCTTTACGGTTAAATATATGTATATATTATTTTATATGAATTGAATGAAATTAGATTTTGAAATTAAGAAATCAAAATTGCATTTTTGGAAAATATATGGTTTTAATTAAAATATAATATTTGATAAATTCAAGAATCTTGAAATCAATTTTACTTTTATATACTATTATTGAAATATAATATTAACTTTTATACAAATTATAACATAGTTTAGTGGAATATAAAAAAATATTTATAATGGATTAATAAATTTTATCATCATAAAAAATATTATTTCAAAATAAATGAGGTATTTTAAAAAAATATATATATTCCTCTATTTAATAAAATATTTTGTTAAAATAAATAAAATTTTAGAAATAATCTCGTTTATATTTTCTAATGGTTATTTTTTCACAATTTTCAAATACCATAAAATTTTTTGTTAAACATTAAATACAGTATGAATATATAGTTTGTATAATGAAATCGTAATATGCCAAATGTGACGAATTAAATCATATAAATGGAATACATGAAAATATAGTAGTTGTACCTTTTAAATAATATATCATTGAATTTATTTTATTTATTATAAAAACCCTTACTGAACCATCCAAAACATATATTATATTTTAAGGTTTTAAAATCAATTTTTAATGAAATGACTCACTTCACCATCACCAATGTCATTTTTTTATTTTCGGTTCTTGGTGTTATAAAATTTTTCATAAATAGAAGAAACCATGTGAAAATGATATGAATGTTTTTGTGATTTATATTATTTTATATTATAGAGATAAAAACATATTTTTGGATATTAATAAAGAATTTGATTCTCTTTTTATATGAATTCCAACCCAATAAATCATTTATCATAACTAAAAACATATTTATCCTGAATTTACTCTTCCTATAACTCTCTAAATACCTCCTGAGTAGTCCCTAAGCCCTTAAAATCATCCTCTCAATCTTTTAGAAGGAACCACTCAAGGTAAAGGATATGTCTCTCTTCTTTTCAATTCAGGAACCATCTTGGTATTTAGCCTTTTAAAGCTCAATTTATTATTTTTTCATGTATTTATAACCAAAACTTTATATCAAATTGGTCTTAAATTAATTTTACATCATTTATTCCATCTAACTATCAGAGTAACATAAGTCATTACTATGTTGGTATTAGGGTACTAATTCCTCCTCCTCTTTATTCACACACTTCCTTTGTATTATGACATTTATTTTCATTTTTTCCAATTGGAATATATTTTTAAACATTAATTTTATGGTGAATCTGATATTGAAGTAAGTATATACTACCTATAGAAATCATTAGTCCCTTCCATGTATTATTATTCACACAAATCATACTGATGAAAATTTTATGTGATTTTTCATGAAAAAAATTTATATAGTGAATACCAATCCTCATTTTCACTCAAGGGTATTGTAATAGATTTTTCATATCATTAATTAATTTTGGAAATATATGCATGTAACCCAAACTCCATTACCATGGAATTAATATTTATAAAAGGATTTAGTATTTTGTATGATATATGTGTCACATTAATGCACACATTTGATATCAATATAATGGGTGGGCTTAGAATTATATAGCCCATTAATGAATTATGTAACGTTTTTCTCATTACATACCTTGTATTTTGGATGGATTCTAATCCTAAGAACATAATTTAATGATTTATTGGTGGTTATCCTTCCTATACATATGATTTTATGTATTATGTTGTTTCCACATCCCTATGTTTTTTTGATGTTATCATCTTATATCATTCCTCTATGTTCATGTTTATAATTATTACCATTATTATATCACTATAATATTACTATTGAATAAAATTTAATACTGTAATCATGTTAATATTTTATTATTAACTAACTGTGATTTATAGATCACCCATTTCTTATAAACATCTCAATGTTATCCCATAAAATGTCAGAGGAATCGAGAAAATATAAGGGAATGTTTTGGTGTTTTAAATAATATTATTAGAACCATGCTTCATGTAATCAGAATATGTATCAAACTAAAAAATGAATATATTCCTCATTATCTTTTTATATTTAATTAATTTTATATTTATATAATAAATAATGGATTACTATTTATTAAAAATATGGGTTATCATAAGGAATTCCTTTCCAGAAGTATCATGCTTCATAGAAAATGAAATGTTTTTTCACCAAGAACATATTTGAGATCATGGAAAATTTCCATCATTATTGAGTGATGTGTGGTCATAATTATATAATTTATTCCATATACCAACCAATCACATGTCATGTGATTATAAAAATTGAAATCCACAATAGAGTCATAATTATGTTTGAAATAATGATGAATTATCCCAAAGATAAAAAACATGTTAAGATAAGTTTTCAAGAAAATGATGATTATTAAAACAGAACTCTATAGAAATATAAAAGAAAATCCTAATATTATTTTGTACCCAAATTTATGTTTTTATATTATGGGATAAGGGCCACACCATAGATCACTGCAAACTACTCTTATAGATCAAATGTATAATAAGTATGTAGAACCTGGAAACGGGATTAGTCTAGGAGATAAAATGTGGATTATATTATTTAAATAAATTACATATAATGATTTTAAAGTATTTACTAAATTATTTAATATAGATTTTATGAATATTACATGTGAAAAATCAATAAAATTAGTAATTATAATGATAATGGGATACCAAATATTCCATATGAACAGAGTGTTCATCATGGGAGGTTATCTAAATGTGATGACCCAAAGGCTGAATAAAAGTTTTGAGGAAGGTGTGAATTTTTTTGAAAAGATATGATGAACTATGTGAACAATCAACCAGAAAAAATTTAGTTTATTTGAATAATGTTTAAAACACCATGAAATATATTTACCATAATGAATGATTCAAATGACTATTCCACATAAGGAGAAGGATTAAAAATATAAGAAAATGAGCATCCTGTTGCAATAAGTTTAGAGTTGAAAACAATGTGTATCTTTCATGAATAACTCTCCCAATATCAAATCTATATATATTAAATTATCATGGTTGACATATAATTCCCAACCTTAATTATATTAAAAATTATCAAGGGAAACCCCCAACTTATTCTTTAATAGTCCCTTAGATAAAAAACCATATTATACTGATTTTAATATCATAAAATGTTATATTTTTACATTCATACGAAAACATTCAATGAACATATAAAAAATCCAGTAGTAGTAAAAGAACCATATTTTGTTGAAATTTTCAAAACCACAATAGTTCTGATCTAATCTTCTTCTAACCTTTAATAAATGTACTCTATAAAATTACATAGGGAACATTTAATATTCCTTCATACTTATTTTAAAAAATATATAGAAAAACCTTAATGATATCTTCTAACAATACACCCTTTTTATTTTTTGAGGATTCCATTACACATTAACCATATGATTCCTCTACTTCATCAAAATAAATTGTAAAAAAATATAGATTTGAAATTAAAATAAAAAAGGAACATCCTTTCTTAATATTGTGTACCAATGATTCACTAATGACCATCACTAAACCAACTTGATCCATGATCAATTTGATAAATATAATTTTAAATAAAATACAATTTTGACTAAAATATATTGGTCTCCTATATTCGGAAACATTTCCCCCATAACAAACTATTATGATACACTTCCCATTAAGAAAACACTTACACTTCTACCCATTTTAAGTATAGTGAGTGAACATATTCCCCCCTTTTACAATGATCTCACTAACCACTTATTTGAATGATTGTAAGATAAAATTATATGTTCAAAAAATTAACACATGAGGGAAAACATTCCTTACTCGAAAATATAATTTCATTTCGAATGTAGGTCTCTAGTCTAATTCATCTAGGTGGAGAGATTTATTTGGATATTAGGATCCAAATTATTCCATTCAAAATCCACATCATTTAGAAACTAGGTAATTATATAAAAAATTATATTTATTTTATACATACTATAAGCTAAAAATCCCATATTAAACCTTATTGTAGAGAAAATTATATTTTATCTCAATTTTTTTTGCCTGTGAATGAGGAATATGATCAATAATAAGTTTTATGGAACTCAAGTTATCACAATTGATAATAAAATTAGAGGCCCCATCCAACCATGTGTCATCAAGCTATTGTCTAATCCATATCAACCATGTAAATGCTCGAGTGGATACAACATATTCATCTATTTTTTACATAAATAGATACACTATTGATTTTTTCATGTCCAAGTGATACAAGAAGTAAAAAAATAGAATACAGATCCAAAATTTGAAATTATTTCCTTAACTGAAGCTACATTATCCAAAAATGTATAAACTAATAAATAATTTTATGGACTACTAACATAAATTATCTTAAACTCCACCCAGTAATATATATATTGACATATTATTATTAAATATTACTTGTTACTTTCATTGGGGTAGTTTTGGTAGTAGAAAAAATAACATACACCGAGTGTATATTAAATAAAAACCCCAATTATCTATAAGAATATTTTCACATAAACCTCTTTTTAATCATCAATCTTTGATAATTTTATTCGGTTCTCCGCTGCTGTCATAATTGTCCATAAATAATCCTTATCACAAGTTTTGAGGACCACTTTGGGATATTTTTTTAAAATTAATTCTCCATTATTAATTGAATGAACATGAAGTATAAGAATTAATTTAAGATCTCCAATCTAAAAAATTTGAAATTTAATTCTCATATAATCAAAAAATAGTTTCCATTTTTCATCATTTCATCCTCCCAAAATTATGACATAAAAATTAAAGAGAATAAAAATAATTTTTTTATTTTACATTGTGAAGTAAATATTTTAATTAAATCCACCTCTCTAAAATATATGATTTTATAGATACTAATAAACCCATAATTTTTAGGCCCTTTGTTATTTTTTAAAAATAAATTTCATTCTTCAATTTTTATATATCATTTTCATCATCATCAATAAGAAACCCATTTTTTTATGTGAATCAAATATTCAATAAATTCATTTGGGATTTATAGTTTCACTTTTATATAAGAAAATTTAAATCAAGTATTTAATATCATATCTGCAAAAATACTTATTATTTTCAACTGGGCCATTGTTATAAAATTGCCACCGATGTCAATGACTTCTTTTGGGTAATATCCTTTGCAAACTAATCCTAAATTGTTCTGAGTATCTTTGTCATATTTATTGAGTTTTTTTAAACAATGATTTAGTTATGATTAAATTCTTCTATCAGTGAAATATAAATACTTCCCACATCATGTTTCTCTCATTTTGGTCAGTCTCTCCCTACATAGTTTTGACCCACCATTCCTTTCTTTTAAAAACTTG
Organism: Viscum album; assembly: GCA_963277665.1. NCBI lineage: Eukaryota > Viridiplantae > Streptophyta > Magnoliopsida > Santalales > Viscaceae > Viscum > Viscum album. Next base: position 1,117,459,014 of record OY728129.1, read on the forward strand.
GAAATTATCTAGTTCCACATTATAATTAAAATATGATAGATGAGCCATTACTCTTATTTAGATGTAATTTTCTTTTATTGAATAATTTATTCATTAAAATATTTATTTTTTCCCTTTTGAATCAATTTTTTTGGTTTTCTATTCCTTATAACAATCCTAGGTTTTCATTAGGAACCTAGTAGCATGATTCATGACATTTCAAAATCAGAAACAAGTGAGTGGTAGATTTCCATTAAACTAACTTTTTATTCATTTGAGATTAGTGGTACGAAATAAAATTATATTATCAAATTATTTATCCTCATTTATTAAATTTATTTAAATTTTCTTAATTGATTTTTATTTTACCTCCAAGTAGTTTTATTTTTCATTGATTCACTTTAACTGTTCCTCTTCTCATTAGAAATATGAGTTTTATGCATGTAAAAACAAAATTAATCCCACTATAATTTATTTTCTTATCTTATATAAAATTATTAATTATATTTTATATATTTATATTTAATATAACAATATTTGGAAAATATTTTGTCAAAATGAACATGATGTGTTTCTCAACAATTTGGGTTTTCAGGCGTTATGGAGTTATTTAAAAGCATAATTTCAAAATTTCAAAATTTTAATATGATAAAATTACCATCATTTATGAATTCATAATGTAAAAATTCTATTATTATGAATTTGTGGGATCATAAAAAACATGGATTTCTCAATGAATAGTTAAAACACTGTTTTTTATTTGACACTTTATTTTCATTGGAAGTATTTACAAAGTGAAATTTAATTTTGGAATAGTTTTAAAATTTCATTAAAAATTTATTATTAAATAAATAATATTTTACTCTTTTGAATTAATTTTCTACATGAATTTGGTAGAAAAAAAATTTTAGACTAAAAACACATTTTTTTGAAAAACCCATTTTTTCGCATTTTATGTTTTGAATTTTTAAATTAATTATACAACTTATTAGAATTTAAATTTTAAATGGATTTACAATTTTATATTATAATAATTAATATTAGGTAATATTTTCAAATAAATTTTTGGACATGATGAATTGTTAGAATAATATAAATATGTCGCCACGATTTGGGTTAAAATAGGTTTATCCGGGTGATAAACTGAAGTAATAAGGGTTTAATTGACACAAAAACATTTCTAAAATATATTTGATGTCCATATTTAGACCCTATCTCATATATTAATTCTAAATATTTTAAGTTTTGTCAATTTACCTTGATAAAGAATTTAATATATTTCATTCTCTTTAAAAATGAAAACTATGCTCTCTAACATAATTATAAAAGGTCTCCTCACCTCATTACACACCTAATGTAATATTTGTTTGGCCTTGCCCAACACAATTCTATTATTAGAATCTCCCCATGAACTAGAGTTTATTGTTATTGAAAAAAATATAATATAAAGGATTTTTGTAAAAAACTAATGTGGTTTTCCTAAAAGAGAATGAGAAATAACGTAAGTGATTAGTCATATTCAGTGTAAGAGATACTTTAAGTTAAAACCTCATTTTAAGTGTTTGAAGATTTATTTTCAAATTATTTTCCATAAATGTCCATATTATTTAAATTAATTTGAGATATATTTATATGAACATAAAATAATTATAAATGATATTTTATGTCCTAATTGGCTTTATTTAAATTTTTTTTAAAAGGGAATATTTTTATACACCTTATACGGGCAATTTTTACATTCTTTATAAAATGAACAATGATTGTTCTATTATAAAAAATATGACATCAATGGTATTTTATTAAACCAAAAAATATATTTTATGTTTGTATTCCTTTACATTATTTCCAATATTATTCAATGTCAAACATTCTTCCCCTTATTTTTGGTTACTCTAGTTTTGAAAATGGTGTTTTAAAATGAGGGGATATTTTGATATCTGAATGTGATTTATAAACTGGTTTAAAAGTCTTTTAACTAGGATAAATGAAGAAAACTATCAATAATAATATTATTTATTCATGATATGGTAACTGATCATTATAACTGAAGATGGGTGAGCCTGATTCATCATATATGATATGTTATACTGTTACAACTTATATGTTGGGTGAGCATGATATAGATTATATAATTAGTGAGATCTATATATCATTATAATTAATTGGGTAATGTTTTTTTGTTATATGAAATAATGAGGGAGATAAATAGAGAGATTTGTCAATTTGATTTAATTGGGATCCAGTTAGATCTTCCTTAGTTTATAAATATATTGTCTTATCTTTATAAATGTGTTTTTATTTTATTTCTATGGGGTTTAATGGTTTATTTGATGAAAAACTTGTTAGTTAAATATGGTTATGATTTATTTAAAATGATCAGTAAATGTATTGATAAAGGTAAATATTTTATTTGTATTTATTTTTTTCATTATACTTACATATTTTTTTAAATTTATGTGCTTTAATTTTCTTTTAGTGGTCATACCACATTTTAAATTTTATTTCATAGGGTTTATGGATTATTAATAAATAATATGATAAAAATGTAAAATTAAAATACATTTATCATAAAAGTAATTTTTTTTAAAAATAAATTATTTATATTACGGGAAAAATTGAAACTGAATAAAATTGTCCAGTTTGTAATATATGGGTTTTATATTTAAATCTTGTGAAGATAATATCTAATATTATAATTCTAAAATATATTTAGGAATATGAGAAATTGAATCTAGTAAAAGAAAATAAATTATTTAATTTATAAGTTTGGATCCTTATAATTGATTTCACATAAATTGGTTATAAATCATTAATGGTTAGGATGATTCAGATGATGATAATATCTGATTTTTAGACATAATTATAAATTGAATGTCTATGTTAGGATAATATCATAATGTTTGGTAAAAAATATTTTGTTTTATGTATAAAAATTATATACTTGAATGGATACTAGAAAGAGATTTTGGTTATGGAAAAGTTACACGTGAGGTTAATAACTCTGAAACGGGTTGATTGAATAATAAATTGATTGGAACATGGTTCACAATTAGTGGGAAAATACTACCCACCTGGATAGAAACTCCCTGGGGATTTACATGGGTTAATTCACATGTTTCCAATAATCCATTATGAATAATTCTTAAATAAGATTATATAATTGAATTATTAGCATGAATTACATATGTTAATCAAAAGGGGTTATAGATTGAAAAGAAGGGTATCATAGATTAATATATATAAAATTTATTTAGATGTTCATTATTATTAATTTATTGATATTATTAGTCATTTAGTAAAAAAAATTATTTAATTACATATCATATATTATACAATTTATATGTATAAATAATTAACACAAAACCCCCTTTATCTACTAGCACATACACTTATAATGATAATTGATAAATCCATCTCAATTCAATCGTTATTTTTTTCAAACAATTAACTTCCATGAATACACTATATAATATATAACAATATTTTTATATTATTTGAAATCATAATTGGATATTGGATAATTTGGGAAATGGTATGAAAAAATCATCTTTCCCATCTTACATGTTTTAATAAATATCTTATACGACTTTATTGAGTTTTAATAATGGTTGATTTTGAAAAATTAATGTGGGTCCACTATTTTTCTCCAAAAGTGTGGGATCAATAAGTAACATATATATTTATTTTATTATATTGTTTTATAATCATCATATCCATGTAACAACCCAATATTCAATGATAAATTTCTCTTCAAAAAAATATTCTTCGTTACATTATTATACTGACAACCCCAAGTCTAATTGTTCTGTAATATAAAATATCATCATAACCTAGTGGTTTAATAAGGTAAAATGAATAATAATAAATAAATTATTATTTTTTGGTTTATATAAGTATAAAATTAATTCATTGGATATCAATTGATTATAAATAAAAATTAAAATCACATGAAAGTAGAATAGATGTATTTTTTAAATTTTATTTTTTCTCAGAGTGTATTCTTATCTCATGAAATTAAATTAGTTACTATTAGTGAATTATTTTAAATAAATATATATATATATTATATATTCAATAATTTTTTAACATATATATGAATATATATCAAGTTATATTCTGAAAATTTATTTTTCTAAAAGTCAATTTTTTATTTTTTTTAAATTATTATAAAACGAATTTATGCTCTATATAGAAAATAAATCTAAAATAATATTTTATTATTTTTAATGAGGTGGATAAAATTTGTTAAATTTGTCACTTTTATTTTTGGTCAACATGAATATTATTCATAATAAAGTTTTCCAGCCCATTATTGGTAAACTGGGTAGAATATGGTTAAACATTTTGGATCAGGCTTAAAATTTATCTAAAAATTTTATTTATACAATTTAATGAGTTGATTTAATCCATTTCCATCAATTTAATTTTTATATTGTCCTTTAGTGCCATATTTCCATGACTACAAAATTATATAACTTTATAAATGAATAAATAAAAAAATCACTTTCATAGCTTTAGTATCATCATTTTTTTATGTAAGGATAAAACCCGATTAATTCTATAAAAATGAATTTTTTAAAGATAAAATATTTTTTAACATATTAACTTATTTATATATATTAGTAATTTAATACATACATTCAATTATTACACAACGCTGACAAAATATTTATTCTATTATTATAAAAAATAAATAATTTTGAAAAGATAGTAATATAATATTGGTGAAATATTATGTTATATTATTTTATAGATAAATATAAAATAATATTGATTTGTTAATTTTATATATTTGAATTCATTTTATGTCATGTTGTCTATAATGATAAATTAAATAAATTTAGTTATAAAATAACACTAATGTTTTTTTATGAAAATAAAACTTTATTAAATTATTTGAAAATCATAGAAATATTCAAGAGTAAAAAATAGATAATATATGTTATGAAATTGAATCACTTTTTAATGTATGATCCAATTTTCACCTTATATGTAAAATTATAACTCGTTAATAATGTAAATTTTCATACCATTAGAAATCCCGATCCTTTTCATGGTTATTTGATGAGATGAATCTTGAGTTTTGAAGTTTCATATATGTCTAACCACCATAATTTGGGATCCTCATTGCTTGTTTAGGAGTTTTTGAAGAAAGGGTGGTTACTTCATGATTTGGGCCAACCGTGAGCCCATTGCCAGTTTTAAAAACTGAATTTGTTTCTTTTATAACTCTTTTTTTTCATCATTTTTCACCCATTCAACATACCACTTGTCCTATACTGATATATTAAAATTTATATATCCTTTTGGACCCATTATAAATTCATAACCCGGGTGAATTTGGGTTACTTATTTAGGTATTGGGCCAGCCCATGGGCCCATTTCCTGTTTTAAAAAAATAATTTGTTTCATTTATATCTCTTTCAATTTTTACTATTTTTCGGTGATTCCACCTCCCCCGCGAAGCCAATAACCCTAGACTAACCCTTATAATCTATTTTACCTATTTGGAGCTCATTTGGGTCGCGGATTAGGGCGAAAATTCTCAGGAAACCTCAAATCGCCCAGAATTTCCAAGGTAAATTGTATCATTCATAAATTAATTAATTCGTAATCTTTTAGCCACCAATCATCTTCCCCTGGTTCTTCCAGAACTTAGGAGTCTCTCGAAGAATTTTCAAGCCATTCCCTTTTCTTTAGGGCTTCAGATCTAATGGAAGACGAAGAGTTTTCTAGGATGAACGGTGAGATTCCTTCTCCATTCTTCTTCCTCTTCCCCCTCCTTTCATTATTTCTTGGTTTTATATTGTACCCTATTCTTGATCGACCTAAGTATTTGTTATACCATTTTTTTTTATGGGATTTCTGTTTGTTTAGGTCTGATATTTATAGTTTTATGGTTTATAAACCCGCGGCGGGTGATTTCGGGTGTGCGTTTCAATTACGCCAAAGATTTGAGGTAGGATATCCCTTGCACATGCCTTTATCATTCAAGTTTAATCATTTTAATATTTTCCTAAACTGATATAAATGTTCATTATTGTTTTTAATCCTTTGGATAATTTTATTGGTGTCCAAAGTGGTTGTTTAATCATTGTTTTGTGAAAGGTAGTGTTGTTTTCCCATGAAAGTGCTCAACAAGTGTTTGTTTAAATGTTCCGTTATCTTTTGAAAATATTTTGTGAGGTTTATAATCTGGTTTAGGGTATTTTGAACATGTTACAGTATCTTGAATGAAAATATGGCTTTCAATTGGTGTTTTATTTCTTTTCATGTACTTAAAATAAATTGTTTTGTTTAAAAAGGGCATGTCATGTGTTCGGTAAATAGCCCGGTTGGCTTTTATGTGTGATGTGTGATTTAAAAGTTATTTTTTTGGATTTATAAAGGAATTGGAAGAATTATAAATGGTATTTTTGGGTACTTATATGGATTTCCTATTTGTATTTTTTTTTACAATCACGTGGGTTTTGATTTACAACATATTTTGGCCCGAGTTTCCCAAAAATGGACTGTTTCACATCTTTATGAAAATGGTTGTGTTTCGAATATGTAACCTGAGTATTATAAGATATTTATGAATGTGGTTTTCTTCTGTAAATGGTGTTTATACAGATCCTTAATAAAATTAAAATGCATACCTTCCTCAAAGGTTAGTTTTGAGAAAATGTTTAAAGGCTCGTTTGGCATTTCCTAGAAATGAAGGAGTGTTTTACTTGTATATAACAAGTTGTGCAATTGGGATTATTTTATGGTCCATTAAATGAATTAATTAAATGTTTATTGGGCTTCCAAATATTATTTGGTTTGGTTTTGATGTGTGTTTATAATTGAAAGAGTTATTTTGAAAGAGTTTTATGTGAAAAGCCTCAATACACTTCATGAAATTGTTTTATAAAAATATTTAGCGGTTTGTTGATTAGTGTAAGAAATGTGAATAAAGATTAGGGGCTGTATGTGTTTTTATGGTTTTGGAATGTAATGTGGAAATGAAATGTGTATTTGATAATATATGTAACTTGATTGAGCACTAAAGGGAATCCCGGGTATCTAGATGGGCGGACATGTACTAGTATGCTAGTGATTCTGTGGGGGTTGGTCTCTGTTTCACATAGCAAGTTTGAAGATGACATGAGTAACTAAACTATGATGATGATGATGATTGGGGACCACTAGGTTATGGGTATGTTCCCTACTAGTGGCTCGTGCACGAGAACAGATATTTATTATGGTTACTTTCACCGAGATACGAGGTACCTAGGGTTCACAACTGACTAGTGCCTAGGGGTATTCCCGTGACTAGTGCTCATTGGCTATTTTGTACTCACTGTTGGCATACGGTGTGTTTGGTTGGTAAATTCAGTAGTATGTGTTATTTATTTGAATTTTAAAATTTATTTAAAGCATACCTCTTGAAAACTGTTTTCATTTTGAAGTTTCACCTCTTTGAAAAGAATTGTTACTTGCATTTTTGTTTATTAAACATGCATGTTTTTGTCTGATAATTATTATAGCATGGAACCTCATTTGAAAAACCATACTTTCAAATATTGAATTTAAAACTATAAATTGATGTTTATTTTATTTTAAAGGAATGTGAATTGGGAATAGAATATCGGGCTAACCTACTGAGTTTTAATACTCACGCCTATAATCATCTTCTTTTTTTAGCCCTTGTGCAAGTTTCATCTTTAGTTCGATCACCTTGGGCGACATTTTATCATTGTGTTGGAGAGTGACCAGAAGTGTCCCATGGAGTTAGTTTTTCATCGAGATTTTTCAGTTGAGTTGTTGGTTTTGTTCTAATTTTAGTTTCTTGTACGAATAATATTTAGTTCAATTTTTTATATAAATTCATTTTGGGATGTCTGTTTATTTCTGCTGTTTGTTTGATTGTTTATATATGGGAGAAATTGTTCCCTTGTGTACTCTATTGATGCCCTTGGTGCTTGTCACCATCCCGGGAGGAATAGGAACGCATCTCGGGACTTGTCGCGGGCTGGCCTGGGTGACCGGTTCAGGGTCGACTCAGGCTGGTTCGTGACAAAATGGTATCAGAGGAGGTCGGCTATTAGCGGACCTTTCTTTTTAGAGCACCCTTGTTATTTCGGGGATATCAAGGTAGATGGAGTAGGATTGTTGGGACTTGAGGGGTAAGTGCAAGAAGAGCGTCGCGAACTCTTTCTTGTTCTAATCCTCAGGTTTCCATGGAAGTCCGGTTTTATTAGTGTCCATTGTTCTAGTTGATTGTTTGGTATTGGGATATAATAAGGGGAGTCTGACCAATGGCCTTCGTGAGATCACAGGGCCTGGAAAGCCATGTGGATCTGGGGAATGGTCCTAATAAGTCTCTATGTGTTGGTGTTGTGTTTGGCATATGGTCGCTAACCATATGGTCAAGTCACCCACTGACACTAGTTCCCTTCTTTTTCGGTCTCTTGAACATTTATTGAATTCTGAATTTTTGTTTTTAAAATCCTTGTGTGAGAATTGTGGAAATGGGTTTTAATGTAAGGATTAGATTATGAAAAGTGAAAAAATGGGGTTTTCAATAATTAAATATAAAAATGGTTTTGGAAGGTTGTGTTTTTGTGAAAAAAATGGAGGGAATCAGAAATGATTTAAAGGGATTGGATTATCCATAATCTAAACTTGTGGTTTGTTGAAATAAAATGTTTTGAAATTGTGAATCATTTTAAAGTGATTAGGGATCTTTTTTTAAATGGGGTATTTTAGGATGTTAAAAAGTTTTTGAATTGGATAAATTAGTTTTTGGCAATTGGTTTTGATCGGTTGGTGTTTTACTACAAACGGTATTGGTCTCAATGGACCTCGGATTATAAAAATATAATTTTCTGATTTTTTTTTTAAAAAATGGGAAGGGGTTGTTTGGAGTGGCTTGGTTATTTAAAAAGTTTTTAAAAATGAAAAGGGGTAGGTTTTTAAGAAAATGGTTATTAATTAATTGTGGTTTTTTTTGTGAAATATGAAAAAAATGACTTGGTGGTTGGTGTTCCTTTTGAAGGTAAATTGTTTTTTTGAATTATGATGTTTAATTTTAGCCTTTGGTGTTTTCATGGGTGCTCACATTCATGGTTTTATTTATATCTGGAAGTATGGCCTAATGGTATGGTGGTTGGGTGCCAGGGGTGGCATGGAAATGTGCATGTGGGTGAGACTTGGTGAAACACCATTGGTGAATGTGGAAACCCACCAAGTTAGTTTGATTTTTCAAAATTGTTTTGAGCTGAAAATTGTGGCCTTTTTTTAACCAATGGTTATGTGGCTTGATTTTTCTATGTCTTAGAAGAGTTGTTTATTTTGTTATCTTCCATGTGATCTATAATTCATACTCTTGTTCTATCTAGTGATGAGATCTTGTTGGTGGCTCGGTTTTGGAGTAATTTTCATTGGGTTTCTAAAAAGGTGTTTGATGTTGTGATGTGGCCATGGATAGTTCTGCGTTGGAAATCTTTCCTGCTGATCAACCTAAGGATTCCTTTAAAATTTTAAATCCACCTATTTTTATGATACCTCAACTTGTTTGTTGGAATAGAGAGCTGTTTGGGATCTATTAAAAGTGCTTCTAGGTCATGATAATTATTTTGGACAGAGCAGTTGTGTTCGGTGATGTTGATGTGTTTCGTCATATTCCTTGTCCATTCTGTCCCTCGTTTGAAGTGAGATAGAATTTTGATGTGTATCTATGAGTTCCTATTTAGATGAAGGTTTTTGTTTGGTGATCAAGTGTGGTTTTTTAGTGGTGTGATCCTTATCACCTGACTGCGGTGCAGCAAATGCTTCAAGAATCAGGGCTCCATCCATAGGCCTCGAAGTGATGCTTTTCACGCAGTCAGGAAATCAATAGAGGTTTGTAGTGCTATATTAAGATCCTTACTCCTCTTTTTTGGTAATTTAGTTACTATGTCAATGTTTTGGTTCCTCATTTCTATGAATTTCCCTTTGTCGCAACAAGCATGGTGGACTTAACCCCTCACACAGTGTCTATGGTTATTCCTTCATGGATGTGGGTTTTCAATCAATGTACCTATGTGGACCGCCTGTAAAAATAAATTGCAGTCTTGGTGTTACCTATTCATAGGGGGAGAGTATTGGGTAGTTTCATTTTTTCTTTTGTTGTTTCAGTGGCCAAATTATTGGGTCCCCTTCCCTCCCATCCCCAAGTGACGGGGGTCCAGAATTATGCTGAATGTGTCGACCAAGTTAGTGTCCCCTCCATTCGGGAGTGGGTGGTTTATATGTTCTTGTTGTAACTCTATTAACTTGGTATAGTAGGTTTTTGTAGGAGGTTTTTTTGGGCTTGTGTGAGTGAGTCCCAACTCTAGCTCATGTTCAATTCTTGTCTATTCATTGCTAGTTGGTTTCTAATAGTGGGGAGACCCACCATGGGTCTCCTGGATTTTCATCATAAGAACATTTCTATTTCTAGTTGATTCTTAATGGTGGGGAGTACATTCTGGAACCCTTAGGTGTTGTTTTTTTTCAGCCGGAAAGTGTTATGGCTTTCCGGGGACGGAAAGCATTAATGGTGGGGAGAATTGTCACACACGGTTTTTGTCCTGTCTTTGTATTGATCCGGCCCATTAGAAATCCCGATCCTTTTCATGGTTATTTGATGACATGAATATTGAGTTTTGAAGTTTCATATATGTATAACCACCATAATTTGGGATCCCCATTGCTTGTTTAGGAGTTTTTGAAGAAAGGGTGGTTACTTCATGATTTGGGCCAACCGTGAGCCCATTCCCAGTTTTAAAAACTGAATTTGTTTCTTTTATAACTCTTTTGTTTTTCATCATTTTTCACCCATTCAACATACCACTTGTCCTATAATGATATATTAAAATTTATATATATCTTTTTGGACCCATTAGAAATTCATAAGCCGGATGAATTTGGGTTACTTATTTAGGTATTGGGCCAGCCCATGGGCCCATTTCCTGTTTTAAAAAAATAATTTGTTTCATTTATATCCTTTTAAATTTTTACTCTTTTTTGGTGATTCCACCTCCCCCTCTAAGCCAATAACCCTACCCTAACCCTCATAATCTATATTACCTCTTTGGATCTCATGTGGGTCGCGGATTAGGGCGAAAATTCTCAGGAAACCTCAAATCTCCCAGAATTTCCAAGGTAACTTTTATCATTCATAAATCAATCAATTAGTACTCTTTTAGCCACCAATCATCTTCCCTTCCTTATTACAGACCTTAGGAGTCTCTCCAAGAATTTTCAAGCCATTATCTTTTATCTAGGGCTTCATATCTAATGGAAGACGAAGAGTTTTCTAGGATGAAAGGTGAGATTCCTTCTCCTTTCTTCTTCCTCTTCCCCCTCCTTTCATTATTTCTTGGTTTTATATTGTACCCTAGTCTTGATCGACCTAAGGGTTTGTTATAACATGTTTTTTGATGGGGTTTCTGTTTGTTTAGGTCTGATCTTTATAGTTTTATGGTTTATAAACCCGTGGCGGGTGATTTCGGGTGTGCGTTTCAATTACACCAAAGATTTGAGGTAGGATATCCCTTGCACATGCCTTTATCATTCAAGTTTCATAATTTTAATATTTTCCTAAACTGATATAAATGTTCATTATTGTTTTTAAGCCTTTGGATAATTTTATTGGAGTCCAAAGTGGTTCTTTAATCATTGTTTTGTGAAAGGTAGTGTTGTTTTGCCATGAAAGTGCTCAACAAGTGTTTGTTTAAATGTTCCATTATCTTTTGAAAATATTTTGTGAGGTTTATAATCTGGTTTAGGGTATTTTTGACATGTTACAGTATCTTGAATGAAAATATGGCTTTCAATTGGTGTTTTATTCACTTTCATGTACTTAAAATAAATTGTTTTGTTTAAAAAGGGCATGTCATGTGTTCGGTAAATTGTCTGGTTGGCTTTTATGTGTGATGTGTGATTTAAAAGTTATTTGTTTGGATTTATAAAGGAATTGGAAGAATGATAAATGGTATTTTTGGGTACTTATATGGATTTCCTATTTGTATTTTTTTTTACAATCAAGTGGGTTTTGATTTACAACATATTTTGGCCCGAGTTGCCCAAAAATGGACTGTTTCACATCTTTATGAAAATGGCTGTGTTTTGAATATGTAACCTGAGTATTATAAGAGATTTATGAATGTGGTTTTCTTCTGTAAATGATGTTTATACAGATCCTTAATAAAATTAAAATGCATACCTTCCTCAAAGGTTAGTTTTGAGAAAATGTTTAAAGGCCCGTTTGGCATTTCCTAGAAATGAAGGAGTGTTTTCCTTGTATATAACAAGTTGTGCAATTGGGATTGTTTTATAGTCCATTAAATGGATTTATTAAATGTTTATTGGGCTGCCAAATATTATTTGGTTTGGTTTTGATGTGTGTTTATAATTGAAAGAGTGATTTTGAAAGAGTTTTATGTGCAAAGCCTCAATACACTTCATGAAATTGTTTTCCCAAAATATTTAGCGGTTTGTTGATTAGTGTAAGAAATGTGAATTAAGATTATGGTTTATTTGTGTTTTTATGGTTTTGGAATGTAATGTGGATATGAAATGTGTATTTGATAATATGTGTAACTTGATTGAGCACTAAAGTGAATCCCGGGTATCTAGGTGGGCGGACGTGTACTAATATTCTAGTGATTATGTGGGGGTTGGCCTCTGTTTCACGTAGCAAGTTTGACGATGAAAACGCCAAATAAACTATGATGATGATGATGATTGGGGACCACTATGTTATGGGTATGTTCCCTACCAGTGGCTCGTGCACGAGAACAGATATTTATTATGGTTACTTTCACCGAGATACGAGGTACCTGGGGATCACAACTAACTAGTGCCTAGGGGTATTCCCGTGACTAGTTCTCATTGGCTATTTTGTACTCACCGTTGGCATACGGTGTGTTTGGTTGGTAAATTCAGTAGTATATGTTATTTATTTGAATGTTAAAATTTCGTTAAAGCATCCCTCTTGAAAACTATTTTCATTTTGAAGTTTCACCTCATTGAAAAGAATTGTAACTTGCATTTTTTGTTTATTAAACATGCATGTTTTTGTCTGATAATTATTATAGCATGGAACCTCATTTGAAAAACCATACTGTCAAATCTTGAATTTAAAACTATAAATTGATGTTTCTTTTTTTTAAAGGAATGTGCATTGGGAATAGAATACCGGGCTAACCTACTGAGTTTTAATACTCAGGCCTATAGTCTTCTTCATTTTTTATCCCTTGTGTAGGTTTCAACTTTAGTTCGATCACCTTGGGCGACATTTTATCATTGTGTTGGAGAGTGACCAGAAGTGTCACATGGAGTTAGTTTTTCATCGATATTGTTCAGTTGAGTTGTTGGTTTTGTTCTAATTTTAGTTTCTTGTACGAATAATATTTAGTTCAATTTTTTATATAAATTCATTTTGGGATGTCCGTTTATTTCCGCTGTTTGTTTGATTGTTTATATATGGGAAGAATCGTTCCCTTGTGTACTCTATTGATGCCCCTGGTGCTTGTCACCATCCCGGGAGGATCGGGAATGCCTCTCGGGACTTGTCACGGGCTGGCCTGGGTGACCGGTTCAGGGTCGACTCAGGCTGGTTCGTGACAAAATGGTATCAGAGGAGGTCGGTTATTAGAGGACCTTTCTTTTTAGAGCGCCCTTGTTATTTCGGGGATGTCAAGGTAGATGGAGTAGGATTGTTGGGACTTGAGGGGTAAGTGCAAGAAGAGCGTCGCGAACTCTTTCTTGTTCTAATCCTCAGGTTTCCATGGAAGTCCGGTTTTATTAGTGTCCATTGTTCTAGTTGATTGTTTGGTATTGGGATATAACAAGGGGAGTCTGACCAATGGCCTTCGTGAGCTCACAGGGCCTGGCAAGCCATGTGGAGCGGGGAATGGTCCTAATAAGTCTCTCTGTGTTGGTGTTGTGTTTGGAATATGGTCGCCAACCATATGGTCAAGTCACCCACCGACACTAGTTCCTTTTTTTGGGTCTCTTGAACCTTTATTGAATTCTGAATTTTTGTTTTTAAAATCCTTGTGTGAGAATTGTGGAAATGGGTTTTAATGTAAGGATTAGATTTTGAAAAGTTAAAAAATGGGGTTTTCAATAATTAAATATAATAATGGTTTTGGAAGGTTGTGTTTTTGTGAAAAAAATGGAGGGAAGCATAAATGATTTAAAGGGATTGGATTATCCATAATCTAAACTTGTGGTTTGTTGAAATAAAATGTTTTGAAATTGTGAATCCTTTTAAATTGATTCTGGATCTTTTTTTTAAATGGGGTGTTTTAGGATGTTAAAAAGTTTTTGAATTGGATAAATTAGTTTTGGAAATTGGTTTTGATCGGTTGGTGTTTTACTACAAACGGTATTGGTCTCAATGGACCTCTGATTATGAAAATATACCTCTCTGAATTTTTTTTTAAAAAAAAATGGGAAGGGGTTATTTGGAGTGGCTTGGTTATTTAAAAAGTTTTTAAAAATGAAAAGAGGTAGGTTTTTAAGAAAATGGTTCTTAAGTAATTGTGGGTTTTTTTGTGAAATATGAAAAACAATTTGACTTGGTGGTTGGTGTTCCTTTTGAAGGAAAATTGTTTTTTTGAATTATGATGTTTAATTTTAGCCTTTGGTGTTTTCATGGGTGCTCACATGCATGGTTTTATTTATATCTGGAAGTATGGCCTAATGGTATGGTGGTTTGGTGCCAGGGGTGGCATGGAAATGTGCATGTGGGTGAGACTTGATGAAACACCACTGGTGAATGTGGAAACCCACCAAGTTAGTTTGATTTTTCAAAATTTTTTGAGCTGAAAATTGTGGCCTTTTTTTAACAAATGGTTATGTGGCTTGATTTTTCTATGTCTTAGAAGAGTTTTTTATTTGGTTATCTTACATGTGATCTAGAATTCATACTCTTGTTCTATCTAGTGATGAGATCTTGTTGGTGGCTCGGTTTTGGAGTAATTTTCATTGGGTTTCTAAAAATGTGTTTGATGTTGTGATGTGGCCATGGATAGTTCTGCGTTGAAAATCTTTCCTGCTGATCAACCTAAGGATTCCTTTCAAATTTTAAATCCACCTATTTTGATGATGCCTCAACTTGTTTGTTGGAATAGAGAGCTGTTTGGGATTTATTAAAAGTGCTTCTAGGTCATGATAATTATTTTGGACAGAGTAGTTGTGTTCGGTGATGTTGATGTGTTTCGTCGTATTCCTTGTCCATTCTTCCCCTAGCTTGGAGTGAGATAGAATTTTGATGTGTATCGATGAGTTCCTATTTAGATGAAGGTTTTTGTTTGGTGATCAATTGTGGTTTTTTTGAGTGGTGTGATCCTTATCACCTGACTGCGGTGCAGCAAATGCTTCAAGAATCAGGGCTCCAGCCATAGGCCTCGGAGTGAAGCTTTTCACGCAGTCAGGAAATCAACAGAGGTTTTTAGTGCTAGATTAAGATCCTTACTCCTCTTTTTTGGTAAGTTAGTTACTATGTCAATGTTTTGGTTCCTCATTTCTATGAATTTCCCTTTGTCGCAACAATCGTGGTGGACTTAACCCATCACACAATGTCAATGGTTATTCCTTCATGGATGTGGGTTTTCAATCAATGTCCCTATGTGGACCGCCTGTAAAAATAAAGTGCAGTCTTGGTGTTACCTATTCATAGGGGGAGATTTTTTGGTAGTTTCTTTTTTCTTTTGTTGTTTCAGTGGCCAAATTATTGGGTCCCCTTCCCTCCCATCCCCAAGTGACGGGGGTCCAGAATTGTGCTGAATGTGTCGACCAAGTTATTGTCCCCTCCATTCGGGAGTGGGTGGTTTATATGTTCATGTTGTAACTCTATTAACTTGGTATAGTAGGTTTTTGTAGGAGGGTTTTTTTGGGCTTGTGTGAGTGAGTCCCAACTCTAGCTCATGTTCAATTCTTGTCTATTCATTGCTAGTTGGTTTCTAATGGTGGGGAGACCCACCATGGGTCTCCTGGATTTTCATAATAAGAAAATTTCTATTTCTAGTTGATTCTTAATGGTGGGGAGTACATTCTGGAATCCTTAGGTGTTGTTTTTTTATCAGCCGGAAAGTGTTATGGCTTTCCGGGGGTGGAAAGCTTTAATGGTGGGGAGAATTGTCACACACTGTTTTTTTTTCTATCTTTGTATTGATCCGGCCCATTAGAAATACCGATCCTTTTCATGGTTATTTGATGAGATGAATCTTGAGTTTTGAAGTTTCATGTATGTCTAACCACCATAATTTGGGATCCCCATTGCTTGTTTAGGAGTTTTTGAAGAAAGGGTGGTTTCTTCATGATTTGGGACAACCGTGATCCCATTCCTAGTTTTCAAAACTGAATTTGTTTCTTTTATAACTATTTTGTTTTTCATCATTTTTCGCCCATACAACATACCACTTGTCCTATACTGATATATTAAAATTTATATATCCTTTTGGACCCATTAGAAATTCATAAGCCGGGTGAATTTGGGTTACTTATTTAGGTATTGGGCCAGCCCATGGACCCATTTCCTATTTTAAAAAAATAATTTGTTTCATTTATATCATTTTCAATTTTTACTATTTTTCGGTGATTCCACCTCCCCCTCGAATCCAATAACCCTATACTAACCCTCATAATCGATTTTACCTCTTTGGAGCTCATGTGGGTCGCGGATTAGGGCGAAAATTATCATGAAACCTCAAATCGCCCAGAATTTCAAAGGTAACTTTTATTATTCATAAATCAATTAATTCGTACTCTTTTAGCCACCAATCTTCTTCCCCTGGTTCTTCCCGACCTTAGGAGTATCTCCATGAATTTTCAAGCCATTCCTTTTTCTCTAGGGCTTCATATCTAATGGAAGACGAAGAGTTTTCTAGGATGAAAGGTGATATTCCTTCTCCTTTCTTCTTCCTCTTCCCCCTCCTTTCATTATTTCTTGGTTTTATATTGTACCCTATTCTTGATCGACCTAAGGTTTTTTTATACCATGTTTTTTGATGGGGTTTCTGTTTGTTTAGGTCTGATCTTTATAGTTTTATGGTTTATAAACCCGCGGCGAGTGATTTTGGGTGTGCGTTTCAATTACGCTAAAGATTTGAGGTAGGATATCCCTTGCACATGCCTTTATCATTCAAGTTTCATCATTTTAATATTTTCATAAACTGATATAAATGTTCATTATTGTTTTTAAGCCTTTGGATAATTTTCTTGGTGTCCAAAGTGGTTGTTTAATCATTGTTTTGTGAAAGGTAGTGTTGTTTTTCCATGAAAGTGCTCAACAAGTGTTTGTTTAAATGATCCGTTATCTTTTGAAAATATTTTGTGAGGATTATAATCTGGATTAGGGTATTTTTAACATGTTACAGTATCTTGAATGAAAATATGGCTTTAAATTGGTGTTTTATTCCTTTTCATGTACTTAAAATAAATTGTTTTGTTTAAAAAGGGCATGCCATGTGTTCGGTAAATTGCCCGGTTGGCTTTTATGTGTGATGTGTGATTTAAAAGTTATTTTTTTGGATTTATAAAGGAATTGGAAGAATGATAAATGGTATTTTTGGGTACTTATATGGATTTCCTATTTGTATTTGTTTTTACAATCAAGTGGGTTTTGATTTACAACATATTTTGGCCCGAGTTGCCCAAAAATGGACTGTTTCACATCTTTATGAAAATGGTTGTGTTTTGAATATGTAACCTGAGTGCTATAAGAGATTTATGAATGTGTTTTTCTTATGTAAATGATGTTTATACAGATCCTTAATAAAATTAAAATGCATACCTTCCTCAAAGGTTAGTTTTTAGAAAATGTTTAAAGGCCCGTTTGGCATTTCCTAGAAATGAAGGAGTGTTTTACTTGTATATAACAAGTTGGGCAATTGGGATTGTTTTATGGTCCATTAAATGAATTTATTAAATTTTTATTGGGCTTCAAAATATTATTTGGTTTGGTTTTGGTGTGTGTTTATAATTGAAAGAGTGATTTTGAAAGAGTTTTATGTGCAAAGCCTCAATACACTTCATGAAATTGTTTTACAAAAATATTTAGCGGTTTTTTGATTAGTGTAAGAAATGTGAATAAAGATTATGGGCTGCTTGTGTTTTTATGGTTTTGGAATGGAATGTGGATATGAAATGTGTATTTGATAATACGTGTAACTTGATTGGGCACTAAAGGGAATGCTGGGTATCTAGGTGGGCGGACGTGTACTAGTATGCTAGTGATTCTGTGGGGGTTGGCCTCTGTTTCACGTAGCAAGTTTGACGATGACAACACTAACTAAACTATGATGATGATGATGATTGGGGACCAATAGGTTATGGGTATGTTCCCTACTAGTGGCTCGTGCACGAGAACAGATATTTATTATGGTTACTTTCACCGAGATACGAGGTACCTGGGGCTCACAACTAACTAGTGCCTAGGAGTATTCCGGTGACTAGTGCTCATTGGCTATTTTGTACTCACCGTTGACATACGGTGTGTTTGGTTGGTAAATTCAGTAGTATGTGTTATTTATTTTAATGTTAAAATTTCTTTAAAGCAACCCTCTTGAAAACTATTTTAATTTTGAAGTTTCACCTCTTTGAAAAGAATTGTTACATGCATTTTTGTTTATTAAACATGCATGTTTTTGTCTGATAATTATTATAGCATGGAACCTCATTTGAAAAACCATACTTTCAAATCTTGAATTTAAAACTATAAATTGATGTTTCTTTTATTTTAAAGGAATGTGCATTGGGAATAGAATATTGGGCTAACCTACTGAGTTTTAATACTCACGCCTATAGTCTTCTTCTTTTTTTAGCCCTTGTGCAGGTTTCATCTTTAGTTCGATCACCTTGGGCGACATTTTATCATTGTGTTGGAGAGTGACCAGAAGTGTCACATGGAGTTAGTTTTTCATCGAGATTGTTCAGTTGAGTTGTTGGTTTTGTTCTAATTTTAGTTTCCTGTACAAATAATATTTAGTTCAATTTTTTATATAAATTCATTTTGGGATGTCCATTTATTTTTGCTGTTTGTTTGATTGTTTATATATGGGCGAAATCGTTCCCTTGTGTACTCTATTGATGCCCTTGGTGCTTTTCACCATCCCAGGAGGATCGAGAACGCCTCTTGGGACTTGTCGCGGGCTGGCCTGGGTGACCGGTTCAGGGTCAACTCAGGCTGGTTCGTGACAGTTAATGGTTTAAATATTCCATTCATAGTTTAGATGTTTCTTTTTATATTATAATTTCTATCAAATATTTGGAAATTTATTATATTTTGAATTTTTGATTTCAGAGTGAAAATTGTGTTTACCTCAAGAAATGATCCAACTGATATTTTAAGGAAATTTTTATTCTCAGATCACAACCTTTAATGATATCAAATATTTATAGGGGAAATGATCCAATGATACCATCAATATTATTTCTCATTATGTTTTATTATAATGATATATATATGTTTATGAAACTCATTTCTTTTTAACATGTTCTTATATGAGGAGTTGATGAGATGATTAGGAAACATTATTCATTTCCACAGTTTATGTCATGGAGAAATATTTATGAAACCCATTTCTTTTTCAAGAGTTTAATTATCATGAATGTTTGAGGATATTATGGTGCACATTGTTATGGTATTCATTAAGAAATTAGTGGGAATATAAATATATATCCATCAAATGCATTGGTTAAATATGGATATTTCATGAGATGAATATGACTAGAAATGAGAGTGAACCTATTCTAATAGGATAATTTGTTTTCTATTTTAATTTTTGGAGTGAATATTAACTATTAACATAGAATTTGGAGTGAACTCAACAGACTATGATATTTATGGAATCGATCCATTACTTATAAGTAAATGGTTTTCTACCTTTATATGTATTCCCAAAATCTTTGTCTTATTCTACTATTATGATCTAATGTATCTTTTTTATTAATTTTCCTATGATTAATAGATTTTGAAAATACAATATTTATTCCATGAATCTAAATTATAATCTTTTATATGTATGTTATGTTTTTCATTGATAATATCTTATTTTTAAACTCTTATTCTCGTTTTAAGTTTAAGTTGTAATTTATATTTCCACTGATTACCCTTAATGGAAATCAAATCTTACCCATTATCTTATTTCCTCTCCACATATTTCGAAGAAAGGTTTTATGTATGATATATCTAATATGTATTTTATATAAGAACATATTGGGAATTTATTACTTGTTTCTAGTTCTTTTCTTTTATTTTAATAAATGGTCAGGGGTTCTGCCTCTGGCTATGCTTTCCTGG
Organism: Viscum album; assembly: GCA_963277665.1. Classification (NCBI taxonomy): domain Eukaryota; kingdom Viridiplantae; phylum Streptophyta; class Magnoliopsida; order Santalales; family Viscaceae; genus Viscum; species Viscum album. The sequence continues at coordinate 1,117,479,298 of OY728129.1, forward strand.
TATTGGCATATGATTTAAACATCTTATTAAAAAGTTGATTATGTATCGATGTTTTCAAAGGCACTATACTAATAGAATTATATTATGAATCATTTTATTATAAAATGAATTTTCATCTAATAAGATGGAATATATACGAATATAAATCATGGGTCATTATAGTAGGTATCAGAGGACAGTTTATTACCCTTTGGAAAAAGGGATGATAAATCATTAGATAGAACGTGTAGGATAATCCTATGTTTAAGAGAATTCACTATATTATTGTAAAAAAATTAGTGGGGTTTTCCTTGTAAAAAGTAATTATTCAAATACTATAAGTGGCCATGGTTTCGAAACAAATTCATCAAGGGGTAATAAACAAAAAAAGAGTCTGTTGATTATATCATAACCATCATTCAGGGGCATGATGAGTGTGGCCTTACTGTGCAACTTTTTGTACACACTGAGGGGATATTTTTGGTAAGCATTCATTTTTTTCATATGAATTATTATAATGAATTATAATAGGTAATGACCATGAAAGTATAATTTTAATCCCATGGTGTCAAAGACTAAAAATATGGTGTCAAAATTTTAGACGTCTTAGTAATGATTTTCTTATGATTGTCTTTTAATGTAAGGGAGAACATGAACGTTCTATGGGAATTACTTCCAATGTATGGATTTTAATTCCTATTAAAAAGGGGTATTTATAGTAACTTGTTCTCGAGAAAATCTACATCAATTATAAGTCTATTTTATGATACTTTGTTGGTATTTTACTATAATATATTCACATTATTCATAAAAACTATGATGTTTAATTTTCATTATAAACCATACATGATGCTAAAAATATTTCAAAGTATCCATATAGAATGGACCTAATTTAGTTGAATGATTTTAAGAATTAACTCTATTAGAATCATTATAAGGGATTTATTAAGCTATGTACACCACTATTAGGTTCACATTTTCTTCTTGATAAGTGGAATGATGTATAATTTTTGTTATTTATTATTGTAAACATAACATTATCGCTGTCAAGATCACATATCATCTACCCCATATTAATGACTTGATTTATCAGCTACATGAAGCTCAATACTTTTCCATGATTTACAATCATTATGGATATCATCAATTGAGGGTTCATAAAGAGGATATAAATTAGGCACAATTCCATACATGTTATGGAAATTTTTAATTTATAATGATTTCATTTTATCTTAAAAATTATCCTACTGTCATCATAGGTTAAATGACAAATTTCTTTAGAGAGTACCCTGATCAGTTTTTGGTTGAATTTTCATATGTTATTCTTATAAATTTAAAGGTATATAAAGACCACCAACTCACTTGATATTTTTTTTTGAATAACCTTTCAAAAGAGTATTTTTATTAAAAATTATCAATCTATAAATATTGGAAATATAATGATTCATTTTTGGGTCATATAATCACAATAGAGTGTATATCTATGGACCCATCAATGATAGATGTTTTTTAATGTTAACCAAAAAAATACATGGTGATTTAGATACATAATTTTATTGATTTGTATGGATGTTATTAATTCATTATGGAAAAATTTCCCTTGGTTGTTTTATCTATGCACTATGTTCACTCAGTAGGAAACGAAGATCCTTTGAACAAATGAATGTGTAGACAATTTCAAGGAACTAAATAGAAGGTTATTCACTGCACCTTCATAATATTAACATATCGTGGGGAATTTCTTGTGATATATAGTGATGAATTTAATATGGAACAGTGATTCATTGTAATATATTATTATATATTGATATATTTTGCCACACTCCAATTTAAGTTTTATGAGAAAGGATACCTAAATCGTGATTTTGGGTTAGCAACATTACATATTACAATAAAGATATAGAGTAATTATCTTTTTGAATAAAATTATAATATATATAATCCTCATAAATTTTTAAATTATATATTCAAAAAAAATTATGGGAATTTTCACCATAAAATTTGGTTTGAGTTTATTATTGATTAAAAATGTTCAATACATTTCTTCATTAGGAAAGAGAACTAGAAGGTCATTGATTTTAGTTGAATAGATCATGGTATCATATCTATATTTATTATTAAAAAATATAATATATTTTTTTGATGGATGAATCTATAAATATTAAAGGGAAGAAATCGTATCTTTCTCAAATTACTGTTTAACCACAAATCCATGTGATGAATAAATAGTTTTACAAAGATGATATGGGAATATGGAAGAATGATAGAAATGATCCTAAGTTCAAAAATGATTTTTTTTGGAATGATAAGTTTTATGAACACAACATGAGTCCAATTTATAGTATACATGATGAACCAACTACTGGGTGAAGCTAAGAATACATCATTATCTTTTCATCACGGATAAATGAAGATGTATGGATATATAAAAGGTTATTTGGGGTGGGAAAAATTAAAATAGATATTACATAGTATATATCTCTATTATTGGTATTTTATAAAGTTATGGTTGATATAAATAATTCTATGGGGATGTTAAAACCACTACCCATACCTTAATGGAAATGGGAAAACATAAACCTGGATTTTTCATCAGAATACCCAGAATATCTAATGGAAATAATGTTATTTTGGTTGTAGTCCAATGCCAAAAAAATCCACGAAATAATAATTTAGTTAGAGAAAATTTCACTCTTGATCATATTTCTAAAATGTAAATTAAATAATTGGTAATGTTTCATAGAGTAACACATTCTGTTGTTTCTGATTAGGATACAATGTTTACCTTAATGATTTAGTGAAGTATTTAGTATGATTTGGATATAGAGTTCAGTTTTAGTAATAATTATCATTATTATATAGATGGTTGGTAAGAGAGAACAATTGAAACCCAATAGTATATTCAAATATCGTGTTCTATTGATTTCAAAGGAGGTTGATTTCAACACTGTGACTTAGTTGATTTTTATTACAATAATAGAATTAACTCAAGTATTCAGTAGACTACTTATAAATAACTCTATAGAAAGAAATATATAAATACAATGTGTTGGGATGAGGTTAGAGAAAAATATATATAGGGACCTAAGTTAGCTGAGGAAATCATAGATAAATCCAATGTTATTCAGCAGCATATCATGGAATCTTAGAGTCAATAGAATAGTTACGAATAAAAAGGATAGAAAAATATGAAATTTGAATTTGGAGAGAAAGTATTTTTTTGAAGAAATTCTTGGAATCAGTTTATTATATTTATAAATAATGAAATTATGAGAAATGGGTATATTATACCATTTTATATTCTTGATCTAGAAGGGATGGTATCTTATAAAATTATGCTTCCACTGAACCACACTCAAGATCACAATGTGTTCCATGTTTCTCTCATGAGGATGTATGTACCTAATACATCACAGGTACTGAACTCATTGGACATAATACTAGAGCATGATTTTACTTTTCAAAATTACTTGAAGAAATCCTGGATTATTGGGATAAGGTGATATATAATTAATCTACTCACCTGGTTAATGTTATTTTGAAGAATCAAAAATTTGAAAAATCTTATTATGAATTTGAGGATGTGATGAATTAGAGATATCCCTATTTTCTTCTATCGTTGTTGAAGAATATAAGGTAGAAATTTATTTTCCTATGGTATAATTTAACACCCTGATATTTTATGATATATTTCCCTTAAAATAAAATTTACACAATAGCTAGTGGTATTATGTAGCCTCCAGTATAAAGGAATGATAATATAGTATACCATTATAACCTTGTCATTAAATTGATGGGTACAAATATTTATAAATAAATTATGATTTTTATGATTATAAAAGTATAAAATTAATTCATTTTATAACAATTTTTTATATGTGAAAAAAAAATAATTTTAATGTAATAGATAAGTAAAAAAAATTATATATGCAATGTGTATTTATATTAATTAATTAAATTAATCACCATTGATGAATTATTTTAGTAAAAATTATTTTTATATATTCATCAAATTTTTCAAAAATGAATTTATTATTTTTATAGGCATGAGATAATAATATAATTCCAATTTTATCCTTAAAAATGTTTTTATAAAAAATAGTTGTCTTCATACTTTTCACACTTATTTTAAAATGAATTTTTGTCACTTATAGCAAGTGAATTTCGAATGATAGATTATATATTTTAAATTATTAGGAAAAAATTGTGTAAATACATCCTATTTATTTTTGTTCAATATGAATATAAACTATATCAAATAGTTTACACCCTCATAAGGGTAAAATGAGTAAATTAGAGTTAAAACTTTGGGATAAGGCTTTAAAATGTCTATAACACCTTAAATTAACTGATATAATGAGTTTTGTTTTTTAAATTTATATCCATTTCATGAAAATAGGGTCACTTTGTAAAATATTTTCTTGATTATTACCTATATTTTAATTACATAAATGAATAAATAAAAGACGCAACTCTCATGATTTTAATTACTCTAAATTTGTTACATAAGGATAAAAAGATGATTAGTTTAGTTATAAATGTTTATTTTAAATATAAATTAATTATTTTTAATATATAAAGTTTATTATAATTTTTAGTAGTAGAATAATTACCCTAAATTCATATGCAATTCCAATAAAATATTTATTCAATTAATAGAAAAAAATAAATGAATTTGAAAATTATAAAGTTAAAAATTATGGATGAATTATTGTGTTACATTAATTATTTAGATGAATATAACATGATATGGACTATTTAAATATTTATATTATAATACCATTATTTCGATGTTGTCTTTAATGTCAAATTAAATGAATAGTTTCAAAATGAATTTAATGATATTTTATGCAAATAATATTTTAGTATATTATTTAAATATAATAAAATTGTTGAAATATGACAAGGTGGATATGATATGGTCTTAAATTTTATCCCTTATCCACTTAGGATCCAATTTAAATCTTTTATGTAAAAGTATAACCCTTTAATATTGAAAACGTTGTTACTATAGTTATGGTTTTAATTGGTTGACGTAGGGTTTAACAAAAATGATATGGTATAAAATGAAAGAAAACCCAAAATATAATTAAAATATTTAATATATATAAATTTCTAGATTTATTTCATTTAATATATATCCATTTAGACTAATTTTTTATTAGAATGTATTAATTATATTTTAATCTTTTTTTAATTCAATGTTGGCCCTTTCCCTCCCGTATAAAAGATTACCCCTTATCTAATTTATTTATGCCTAATTATTCCATATAACTTTATGAAACATAAAAAAAATTCATCCAAGCTTTCTAATAAAAAGAGAGAGGTTATAGTCTTCCAAAAATACTATTCAAAGCTTATTTATGAATGGATATAAAGAATGACTCACGAAAAATATGTTATCATTTTACCCAATCACATGCAATTAATGTCAACATATAACTCATATAAATATATGATATTCATCATAAAATAATAAATTATTTTTAAAGACCCATAAAATTCAAGGGAAATTTTGTGTCTTCATTTTCTTTGAGATTTTAAAAGAACGCAGTTTCTGACGGAACCTGATTCCAAGGCCCGATGTTCCCGGAATCATTTTCCGAAGTTTGGCTCGGGTACGTTCAGTGAACGAACGAGTGGGTTTTCCTAACTTTTGAACCGGTGCTCGGAATCAAATTCTGAGGGCACTGATGGAATCGAAGCACCAGTAATTGCATATTAACACCTTTTCTGGAGTTGCGTTTGCTCGGGAGAGGTTATTAATTAATTGGGTTAACTAAAGAATAAAATAAAATATTGTGCAACAGATTTTATTTTTATTCTATGTACTGTTAACCTAGGCATGGTGGTTGGAGTGGGACCCACTGATATCCTAACTTCTAGGTAGGATATTAGTGATGTAGGGCCCACATGAGCCCCACCCACATTGTTTTCCTTTTTACCTCCCACATGCATTTAATTATGTAACTCACTCGCACCCCCCCCCCCTTCTAAAATGTCAAGTCAACTCTTACGTTTAATTGAATTGTTAAACGCCTCATTAATTGGTCAATGCTCGATAATTAAATCGTGATTTAGATTTGAATTTCAAAAAAAACAGATGGCATGAGTAATAAAATAAGGCAACGCCTTATTTTATGATTGTTGTTTCGTTGTGCGAGAGGGATTGGGAGAGGTATTACTCAAATCCATGAATCATCATCTTCTTTGTTGGAGAACGCGAAGAACGACGAAGAACGCTAGTTCCCCGGAGATCAACAAAGAAATGCCTTGTACTGCGATGCCGACGATCCTCCTTCCGCGACGCTATCTACCATGACATCCCGTCCCCGCGACGAACCTTCATTCAACAACGCTTGAGGTAGGGATTAATTACTTTTTGTTCGTGAAATATCATTTTCCAATATTCGTCTTTATTTTTGCGCCACTTGATATCAACTTATCGGGAGGAGGTCGGACCGCACGAACACGGCCGACTCTCCTCCCCCTTTTGTTGTTGTGTTGTTGCGGTTTGAAAGAAGGTGGCGTGGTGCAAAGGCACCGTGCAGAATCATGGAGAAATGCAGCAATGATGTGCGGCGCCGTCATGCCGCGTCGTTGAGGCCAAACGAACCCGCGGCTGGAGTCGGGCCGCAGCAAAGGGGCGCGGCGCCGTCGCGCCACGCTGGAGAACCATGAAGACACCACGGCCGGAGTGGGGCCGTCCAAAACCGCCGGCCGCCGGCACCTCGGAGGGGCAAGACCTCGGCTGTCCCGCGACAGCAGCACTGGCCGGCCGGACCGGGACGGCCGGCTTCCAGGAAACCGGGGGTCATAACCCCCGGCTGGCCAAAAGAGCGGCCCCCCACGTGGGGGTCGTGGTTTCTCAATCAGGGGGGCAGCGCCCCCCCCCCCCCCCCTTGTCCGCTCAACACAGCGCTGGCCGAGATGGCCATGTGGGCCATGCGAGCGCGCTAGGCCACAGGCCCCCCAGGCCGGGGCGGGCCGCCCAGGCCGGGCCGACCAGGCCGGGCCGGGCCACAGAAACCGGGCTGGGCCGGGCCGCGCTAACTGGTCCAGGCCACGCCCACCGGGCCAGGCCGCTACCTAATGGTCTGGACCCGGACCCGATTCTGGTCGACCCAGTTCGGGCCGACCCTGGTGGTCTCGGGCCGGGTCGGTCTGGGCCCAAAACCCCCTAAAACCAAACATGTTCGTTCTATTGCCCATATCCTAGGCTACGGACCTCTGATCGATGCACCGTCTATTGAGATTTGATCCTTGGATCGAGACGGTCATTTTTATATATTACACTCAAGGTTTCACAGAACATTGGGTATGTCTGGGTTGGTTCGCGCACGAAACCAACCGGGCGCTCGGAGCGAAAACGCTTATAACTTGAGCTCCGGATGTCCGATTGACGTGCCGTCAAATTTGTTGGTTTCCTATTAGTGAGACAGACCTTTTGGCATACTCCTATTGAGGTTTGGACGTATTTGGAGTGCGGTCGGGTTGGTTTTAACTTAAAAACCAATCGGGCCCCTGGAACGAAAAAGCCAATAACTCTCAGACTGGGCGTCTGATTGACGCGCCGTTTGTCACGTTGAGTTCCTCTCGTCGAGACGATACTTTGAGATACATAAACTCAGGAATACATGTCAGTTGATGTATAGATCCCTTGGATCATGGAGCAGACCCTCCCGGAACGAGCATGCTGTGTACGGGAACCCTAGAGCTGGATGTGACTGCGACTGTGAAGACTGCACTGAAATCCTATGTGGGTTCGGCAGCGATGAAGACCGTACTGAAATCCTACGTGGGTTCGACGGCGATAAAGACTGCACTGAAATCCTATGTGGGTTCGGCAGCGATGAAGACCGTACTGAAATCCTATGTGGGTTCGACGGCGATGAAGACCGCACTGAAATCCTATGTGGGTTCGTCAGCGATGAAGACCGTACTGAAATCCTATGTGGGTTCGACGGCGATGAAGACTGCATTGAAATCCTATGTGGGTTTGGCAGTGATGAAGACCGTACTGAAATCCAATATGGGTTCAATGATGATGAAGACTGCACTGAAATCCTATGTGGGTTCGGTAGTGATAAAGATCATACTGAAATCCTATATGGGTACGACGGCGATGAAGACTGCACTGAAATCCTTTGTGGGTTTGTCAGCTTGGCTAGTTTAGTATCCTACGTGGGTACCATCATAGATGAATCAGTGGCTATATCTAATCATCTCTATAACCTTACGAGGAAGTATACTTGTGTGATATGAGTCTTGACTTCAATCAATATCTTCGATATGATTGACTTGCTATCCTGTGAGGTTTGGGTTGTACTCCTATGTGGACGTGATCGAACTTGGGCTCGGATGTTGGAGCCAAACTGGAATTGATGACTTATGTATATGTATGGGAATATACCTAAGTAGTGTTGGATGTTACATCATGATTGTATCTTTCCTTTTTGGATTATCCTTTGTGGATTCGGGGAGACCTTCGGGGGTATCAGGGTCCCTACTGAGTAGCATATACTCACCCCAGCACGGGCTATTCCGGCACTACGTTGTGTTGGATGCAGACGGCGGACAACACTGATCGTGATTGAGGCTAGTGGAGCAGTCGGTACCTAGAGGTGGACCACTGGGTGGGAAGTACACGTAGCGGATGGCTGGACCCGAGGAGCTGAGGTGGCAATCTGTACCCACCCTTCAGGTGGGACTTCCAGTGGACGGCTCGACGATGCTGCTTTACTTTCAGTTGATGTACTTTCTTTCTAGTTGTACTTTACATTTAGTTTGGGTTTGTATTCTGGCCCATTTACTTTCCGCACATAATTTTGTACTCGTTTTTATTTAGTGTTTACTTCTGCTGGCTTACTCTATGGTGTTTGTTTACTTTATAAAGGAAATTCCTTCCCCTTTTTTCGGGATTTATGCCTTGGTTCTAGATGCCAGCCCCTAGCCTATGGGAGGTGGGAATGGGGTAGTCACGACACGGGCCCCGAGGACGGGTCATGACAAATTGGTATCAGAAGATTTCGGTTCTACCGCAGAACTCTAGACTCTGATCTTTTTCTATATTAAGCAATAGTGTTAAGGGTATTGAGTGTGGTTATCAGTCCAGGGAGTCCAGTGTTGGTGCGGCGGCAAACGTATCCGTACACCAGGACCCTGACTTCTGATTTCCGACTCAATGCATGAAAACATTGATTGCAATTGTGTTTCAAAAGTTTTCTTTGTGATTACTTGGTTTCAGCTCACTAGGTATATTGTTTGACCGTGGAGCACCTATTTCATTTCAGGATGGCCCCACAATGGGATCCATCTAGTGTTCCGAGCGTTGTGCATGACGACAGCCCACTGAGCAACGAGGCCTCGGTGCAGGGCCCTTTGACAGTAAAGGCACCGACAATACCTCTACCCACCGAGCCACCGATGCTACCATCCCCAGCCGCTGATAGTGGACGTCGCCTTAGTACGTTGCATGAGTTTCAGCATTAGAGACTGCCCAGGTTCCTTGGGGAGATGGACCATCAGGCATATGATGATTAGCTGGAGGCGGTTGTGCGAGTTTTAAGGTTAGTGGGGACACCAACTGACCTCATAGGGATCCTCGCTGCAAGCCTCCTGAACGCGGCAGCAGGCGGATGGTGGAGCATGATGCTCCAGGTGCACGATGAGGCATCACTCCTCTGGACGGACTTTGAGAGCCACTTCCGCTCGAAGTTCATCCCAGCCACCCTCCATGCGGTGTGCATCCAGGAGCTTCTACAGCTGTGGCAGGGCAGCATGACGGTCGCCCAGTACTCGGCGAGATTTACTGACCTCTCACACTATTCAAAGGACATGGTACGTGACCCATTCTTCCGGGCCCAGACCCTCGAGCAGGGATTGAGGCATGAGATCAGGGCATCGATGATCTCCCTCATCATTCCGACACAGGTAGGAGTACTGGAGAGATCTCTTCTCATAGAGACCTTTCTTGCCGAGCCTACGCCAGCCGCGAGACCTACCGTAGGGCGGAACGTAGCAGAGTCGTCTACAGCGGGCAGTCGACGGTAGTCGCAGGGGTCCAGGCGGACCGGACCATCAGGAAGACGAACTCAGGACACTGTCTCAGAGGTGCGGGGCACAGGGCACAGATCCAGCCTTCTGAGGAGCAGGCAGTGCTACGCATGCGGTAGGCATGGCCACATGTCTCAGGACTGCCTGACCCGCCGTGCAGAGGAGCAGCAGACGGTTGAGGGGCCACCCAGGCAGAGGCATAGGGTCGATCATGGCGGTCTGCCGAGAGTAGGAGGACGAGGCATGGGAGATGGCCGAGCAGCAGGTGGTGGGAGACGCTTTGAGTCTTTACCACCACTACCACCAGGAGGCCCACCCCGACCACAGGGAGCTGGCGGGCAGAGATAGTCTAAGCTTCAGGAAGTGGATGCCTATGACCACGGCGCACCAGAGATGATTCGAGGTTCTATCTGTTTCTACTCCACCCTTGCTGCAGTTCTGATAGACACAAAATAGAGTCATTCTTTTATTGTCGCTGCCCTTGTTCGGAGCTCGGAGATCCCGACAGAGCCGTTGGATCGATCTTTACGGCTAGAGACTCCTACGGAAGTAGACTTGACGATTACGCACTTGTGCTGATAGTGTGAGCTAACTCTAAGAGGTGAGAGCTTCGACTGGGATCTTCTTGTAGCGGCGTCGAGGCCTTATGATGTCATCTTGGGCATGGATTGGTTATCTACAGTCCATGCTTAGATTGACTCTATTAGGCGCGAGGTGCGGTTTGTACGCACCGATGTGAGCAGGTTCACCTTCACCGGTGAGAACAGAGCCTTTGCAGCATAGGATGGACTCACGCAGAGGAGAGGACAATCCATCACTCATCAGTTGGCTAGCCTCATCCTAGGATCAGTTGACATGCGTAGTCCGAGTTTTCCTGTAATGGTGGATCAGTATGCGGACATTTTTCCTAAAGAAGTTCCAGGACTACCTCATCGCAGAGAGGTAGACTTTTATATTGACCTGTACCCCGGGACAGCCCCAATATTCACTCGAACATATCAGATAGCCCCCGGTGATCTTTGAGAGCTACGGGTACTGTTGGAGGACTTGCAGGGCAAGGGATTCACCTGACCCAGTGTTTCACCCTGGGCTTCACCGATATTGTTCGCCGAGAAGGCGGATAGATGCTTGCGAATTTTTGTCGACTATCGTCCCCTGAACCAGGTGACCGTGAGGAACAAGTATCTGCTACCAAGGATTTAGGACCTCTTCGATCAGCTCAAGGAAGCACAGTGGTTCTCAAATATAGACCTTAGATCATGCTATAATCATCTCAGAGTTCGAGACAAGGACGTGCAGAAGACGACCTTCAGATGTCGGTATGTCCACTATGAGTTCTTGGTTATGTCTTTCGGCGTAACCAATGCTCCAACAGTGTTCATGAGTCTCATGAATAGGATCTTTCAGCCATACCTCAATCGATTTGTCATGGTCTTCATTGATGACATATTGATATACTCGACCACTGAGGAGGAGCACGCCTACCACTTGCAGGTTATACTAGACCCACTCCGGGAGCACCAGCTTTATGGAAAGCTCTCGAAGTGTTAGTTCTGGTTACGTGAGGTCCACTTATTGGGACACGTCATCTCTGAGGCAGGATTTGCGGTGGATCCTATGAAGATCGAGGTAGTGCTAGCTTTGGAGCCACCCAGGAGCGTGATGGAGGTGCATAGTTTTTTGGGTCTAGCTGGGTACTACTGTAGATTTTTGCTAGACTTCTCCAGAGTTTCAGTACCACTCACAGCTTTGACGAAGAAGTGGAAACCCTTCATGTGGTCAGACAGATGTCAGCAGAGCTTCCAAGAGCTGAGACCGAGATTTACCAGTTCACCTATCATGAGGCTACAAGAGGAGGGAGTAGGGTACGTTGTCTACTTTGATGAATCAGGGACCGTACTCGTGTGTGTTCTGATGCAGGAGTGAGCCGTGATCGCCTATGAATCATGTCAGTTGAGGAAGCATGAGCAGAACTACGCTACCCATGACCACGAGTTAGCATCAGTGGTCTTTGCCCTGATGATGTGGCGACCCTATCTGATGGGCAAGCGCTTTACAGTCTAATCTGACCACCAGAGTATCAGGTATATCTTCTCGTAGAAGGACCTGAATATGAGACAACGATGATGGCTCGAGTTACTCCAGGTCTATGACTTTGAGATAATGTATACTCCTAGGAAGGGAAACGTAGTAGCTGAGGATCTCAGTAGGAGGACGGGCATCCAGTGACTCGGGGAGGAGATGGAGTAGCAAGCCTCTTTGTTGATATCCTTCATGGATAGAGATGGAGCAGCATTTCTTCAGTCACTCACAGTCACTCCTCCACTTCTTCAGTGGGTCAGAGAGGCTCAGCGTGGGGACGTTTACTATGAGATGCGGTGTGCACAGATATCCTCAGGACAAGCACCTGCTGGATTCTCTGTAGGAGGAGAGCACGTCGTCCTTTTCAGAGGACGTACCATGGTACCAATTTCTTTATAGGAGGAGATGCTGAGAGAGTTTCACACTTCCCCTTTAGCATTACATCTAGGAATGGCGAAGATGTACCAGGATCTCAGACGACAGCACTGGTGGCCGGGTATGAAGAAGGTTGTGGTAGAGTTCGTTTCTCGATGCCTCACCAGCCTGCAGGTGAAGGCAGGGCACTAGGTACCAGTAGGCTTGGTACAACCCTTGGAGGTTTCAGAGTGGAAGTGGGATGGAATATCTATGGATTTCGTGACTGGACTTCCGCGTACTTCCAGATATCACGACTCCATTTGGGTGATTGTCGACTAAATCACAAAGTCGGCCCACTACTTACCCATCAGAGAGCAGGGCTCAGTAAATAGCTCAGGACGTCTCTGCGTTCAGGAGATTGTATTGCTTCATGGTGTGCCATCATCTATCATCTCTGATCAAGATGCTCGCTTTACTTCCCGGCTTTGGAAGGGTTTGTAGGAGGCGTTCGGGACGCAGCTACGTCTGAGCACCTCCTTTCACCCTCAGATGGATGGTCAGATGGAGAGGACCATTAAGACTCTCGAGGACATCTTATGTGCATGTGTCCTCGACTTTGGTCGTATCTGGGAGGACCACCTACCCTTGGTGGAGTTCGCGTACAACAATATCAACCACTCCACCATCGGGATGGCACCATTCGAGGCATTGAACGACTGACCTTGCAGATCACCTATGTGCTGGACGGACCCTGGGGAGTCAGCACTTGTGGGACCAGAGATGGTCCAGGCCACGACAGAGAAGGTCCAGGTCATCTAGGAGCAGATGAGGACAGCTCAGAGCCGGAAGAAGTCTTATGATGACAGGAGGCGGAGGCCACTGGAGTTCGATGATGGTGACCACGTCTTCTTGCGGGTGTCACCTCGACATGGATTACGGAGATTTGGTAGAGGCAGCAAGTTATCTCCGCTCTTCATCGGACCATTCCATGTCCTCAGCAATATAGGCAAAGTGGTTTATTGCCTGGCTCTACCACCTCAGTTGCACCGGGTGCACGACATCTTCCACGTATCTCAGCTGAGGAGATACGTTCATGACCCGATGCATATCATCAACCATGGGGAGTTGGACATTGACGATGGAGCGACTTTTGCGGAGGTCTCAGTGGAGATCAAGGATCGACAGGAGCGGGTCCTACGTGGACGGTCGATACCTCTAGTGCGCTTCAGATGGAAGCATGAGAACCTCTAGGAGAGCACATGGGAGCGGGAGGCTCAAATGCATGCACAGTACCCACATTTGTTGCCCTAGTTTATGATGTATCTCTACGGGGATGTAAAGCCCAAGGGTGGGAGTAATGTAAAGTCCCGTAAAATTAAGGGAATTTTTTTTCTTAATTTTCATTGGGATTTTACAAGAACGCAGTTTCTGACGGAACTTGATTCTGAGGCCCGGTGTGCCCAGAATCATATTCCAAAGTTTGGCTCGGGTACGTTCAATGAAAGAATGAGCGGGTTTTCCTAAATTTTGAACCGGTGCTCGGAATCAAATTCTGAGGGCACCTATGGAATCGTAGCACCGGTTATTGCTTAAGAACTCCTTTTCTGGAGATGTGTTTTCTCGGGTGAGGTTATTAATTTATTGGGTTAACTAAAGAATAAAATAAAATACTGTGCAATAGATTTTTTTTATTCTAAGTAGTGTTAACCTAGGCATGGTGATTGGAGTAGGTCCCACTGATATCCTAACTCCTAGGTAGGATATTACTGAGGTGGGGCCCACACAAGCCCCACCCCCTTTATTTTCCTTTTTACGTCCCACGTGCATTTATTTATGTAACTCACCCACACCCCCCCCCCTTTTCATAAATGCCAAGTCAACTCTTGAGTTTAATTGAATTATTAAACGCCTCATTAATTAGTCAACGCTCAATAATTAAATCGTGATTTAGTTTTGAAATTCCAAAAAAACTGATGGCATGAGTAATAAGATAAGGAAACAACTTATTTTATGATTGTTGTTTCGTTGTGCGAGAGGGATTGGAAGAGGTATTACTCAAATCCATGAATCTTCATCTTCTTCATTGGAGAATGCGAAGAACGACGAAGAACGCTAGTTCCCCAGAGATCGACAGCGCGACGCCGTGTACCGCGACGCCGATGATCCTCCTTCTGCGACACCGTCTTCCGCGACGTCCCTTCCCCGTGACGAACCTTCGTTCAACAATGCTTGAGGTAGGGATTAATTACTTTTTGTTCATGAAATAACTTTTTCCGTTCTTCGTCTTTATTTTTGGGCTGCTTGATATCAACTTATCAGGAAGAGGTCGGACCACACAAACATGGTCGACTCTCCTCCCCTTTTTGTTGTTGTGTTGTTGCGGTTCGAAAGAAGGAGGCGCGGTGCAACGACACCGCGTGGAATCATGGAGAAATGCGGAAAAGATGTGTGGCGCCATCCCACCGCGCCGTTGAGGCCAAACGAACCCGCGGCCGGAGTCGGGCCGCAGCGAAGGGGTGCGGCGCCGTAGCGCCTCACCGGAGAGCCATGAAGACACCGCGGCCGGAGCGGGGCCGCGGTGGAGGGGCGCGACGTCATTGCGCCGCGCCGGTCGGACAACGTCATGGATCAAAGCCGCGGTGGTGCAAGGTGGGGGGGGGGGTCGAAACCGCCGACCGTCGGCACCTCGGAGGGGCGGGACCCCGGCGGTCCCACGGTAGCAGCAACGGCAGGCCGAACCAGGCCGGCCGGCTTCCAGGAAACCGGGGGTCGTAACCCCCGGATGGCCGAAGGAGCGGCCCCCCATGTGGGGGCCACGGTTTCCCAATCAGGGGGGCAGCGACCCCCCCCCCCCCCCCCCCCCCGCCATGTTCACTTAGCTCGGCGTTGGTCGAGCTGGCCACACAGGTCGCGCGAGCGCGCAAGGCCACGGGAAGCCCAGGTCGGGCCGGGCCGCACCGACTGGGGCGGGCCACGCCGATCGGGCTGGGCCGCGCCCACCGGGTTGGGCTGTGCCCTAATTTCTCGAACCCGGACCCGGTTCGGTTCGACCCAGTTGGGGGCGACCCAGGGGGTCTCGGGCCGGGTCGGTCCGGGCCCGCCACCCCCTAAAACCGGATAGGTTTGTTCTTTTGTACATATCTTGGGCTACGGACCTTCGATCGATGCACCGTCAGTTGTGATGCGATCCTTGGATTGAGACGGTCGTTTTGGTATATTACACTCAGGTTTTCGAAGTACTTTGTGAATGTCCAGGTAGGCTCGAGCACGAAACCAACTGGGCCCTCGGAGCGAAAACACTTATAACTTGAGCTCCGGACGTCCGATTGACGTGTTGTCGTATTTGTTGGTTTTATCTTAGTGAGAATGACCTTTTGGCTTACTCTACTTGAGGTTTGGATGCAGTTGGAGTGCGGTCGGGTTAGTTTTGACTTAAACACCAACCGGGCCCCTGGAACGAAAAAGAAAATAACTCTCAGACCGGGCGTCCGATTGACGTACCGTCTGTCACGTTGAGTTTCTCTCGTCGAGACAAAACTTTGAGATACATCAACTCAGAACTACATGTCAGTTGATGTATCGACCCCTTGTCTCATGGAGCGGACCCTCCCAGAATGAGCATGCTCTGTGCGGGAACCCTAGAGTTGGCTGCGACTGCGACTATGAAGACTGCACTGAAATCCTATATGGGTTCAGCAGTGATGAAGACCGAACTGAAATCCTATGTGGGTTCGGCGGCGATGAAGACTGCACTGAAATCCTATATGGGTTTGGCAACGATGAAGACTGTACTGAAATCCTATGTGGGTTCGACGGTGATGAAGACTGCACTGAAATCATATGTGGGTTCGGCAACGATGAAGACCTTACTGAAATCCTATGTGGGTTCGACGACGATGAAGACTTCAATAAAATCTTATGTGGGTTCGGCAGCGATGATGACTGTACTGAAATCCTATGTGGGTTCGATGATGATGAAGACTGCACTGAAATCCTATGTGGGTTCGGCTGCAATGAAGACCGTACTGAAATCCTATATGGGTTCGACGGCGATGAAGACTGCACTGAAATCCTTTATGGGTTCGGCAGCTTGGCTGGTGTAGTATCCTACGTGGGTCCCAACATAGATGAATCAGTGTCTATATCTGATCATCTCTATCACCTTACGAAGAAGTATACCTGTGTGAGATGATTCTTGACTTCAATAAATATCTTCGATATGATTGACTTACTATCCTGTGTGGTTTGGGTTGTACTCCTATGTGGACGTGATCGATCTTGGGCTCGGATTTTGGAGCCAAACTGGAATTGATGACATAGGTATATGTATGGGCATATACCTAAGTAGTTTTGGATTTTAATTCATGATTGTATCATTCCATTGTGGATTATTATTTTTGGATTCGGGGAGACCTTTGGGGGTCTCGGGGTCCCTATTGAGTAGCATATACTCACCCCCGCATAGGCTATGCCTGCACTACATTGTGTTGGATACAGACGACAGATAGCACATATTGTGATTGAGGCTAGTGGAGCAGTCGGTACCTAGAGGTTGACCACTGGGCGGGACGTACACGGAGTGGATGACTGGACCCGAGGAGCTGAGGTGGCTATCTGTACCCACCCTTCAGGTGGGACTTCCAGTGGACGGCTCGACGTTGTTGCTTTACTTTCACTTGTTGTACTTTCTTTCCAGTTGTACTTCACTTTTAGTTTGGGTGTGTATTCTGGCCCATTTACTTTCCACACATACTTTTGTACTCAGTTTAACTTAGTGTTTACTTCTTCTGGCTTACTCTGTGGTGTTTTTTTACTTTATAAAGGCAATGCCTTCCCCTTTTTGTTGGGATTTTCGCCTTGGTGCTAGTCACCACCCCCTGGCCTATGGGAGGCGGGCTTGGGGTAGTCACGGCACGAGCCCCGAGGATGGGTCGTGACATTATATATCATAAATAAACATAAATTATATTATTATCATGAAACCACCATTATCCAACCTCTTTCAATAAAAATCGAAGTAAAATTATCACTCATTCGTACATGTGGACAATCGCCTCCACACAATGATATAATTAATTTTCTATGAACATATTTCCATGATGGTTATTATGATGATTTTAATATATATATATATATATATATATTAATAATATAAATTTTCTAATTGAATTATAATATCATATATAACTTCTTACATTCAAATCTATTAGAAAATGATAATGTCGCTCTTTCGTATGTGTGGACTTGCACCTCCATGATGCGTTATGCTTTATTAACCCATCCAAATTTACATGGATTTTAATAAGAATATATTTAATGTGTGTCTATATATATATATATATATGATTTTTAGTATATATTAATTATTATTAATAGGTCAATTAATATTAACCTTTCAATCATTCATTCTAATGAATTGTGAATACAAAGTTCATCCATATTTATGACTTGTGATCTCAATAAATGGTGTAGATAATTTACCTATATATATAATTTATAGATGAATTTAAATACATGTATAAATAATATAAATTATATTTAAAACATTATTAAATTTTTTTATGAGATGGAACCAATATAGGAGTTTAAGGACCAGATCTACTGAATCAAAATTCGCATGAAAAAAGAAATAGTTAACACCTAGAAACGTTAATTTTAGTATGTAATTAGTAATAAATAGGTGTTGAAATGTTATTATAATATCATATATGATATTATAATTATTTAAATTATCCTTAAATATAATTAAAATGAATTTTCTCTTATTATACAAGAGGTTATTGGTCAATCAAACAAAGTAAAACATGAGGTAAGGGGGTTCTCAATTCAAATAAATATCCGTGGGACATATTTCCTATTAAACTATTTTCATAATTATGAGTTATATATAATAGAAAAATGACATGTTATATTATGATTATAATTATTTTCATGATAATTATAAATTAATATGACATTATTTTTACATGGGAAATACAAATAAAAATTACTTATTGGTAATGGATTTATGATTGAAACGTATTTTAATTAGGATTGTCTAGGGTAGAATTTACATTGAGGAAATTATAGAACATGATTTTCATATGGGTTTAAAATATATTTTAATGGGATTTATAAGGAAATGATATATTAATAAATTTTTTTATTTGTGATACGTTACATGATCATTATAGATGATGATTGGTTCCCCTAATATAACGTATACAATGGGTAATCATGATACATATTATAATATGGGTGAGCCTGATAATACTAATAGGATTGGTGAAGCATATATAGTTATCCACATCAATTTATAATCTTCCTTATCTTCAAATATACGATGGAGGGATTTCATCGGGGATATTTTCTTATGGACTTACTTGTGTATAAGTAATTTTGGACAGTGGTTAAAAATTTAGTGATATAAGTTATCAAAAATAGTTTATTTTTTACCAATGTTTATTAAATCATTATATGTGATTGAACATATTTTCATTTGGTTATTATTTATTTCTTACTCTTAATGAAAATATAGATAAAATTTATTATTTTATGGGTTTTCATGTTTTTGGATGGACAAACAAATTTCTTACTTTTTTTTCCCCTAATGGATATTTCGTGCTCATCCAAAAATTTAAAATATTTTCATAGGGTGTACGTATAATTAATAATAAATAATAATTCAGTTTGAACAATGTGAATATTATTATTGAATAGAAAACATGATTTATTTTAGAAGTTTTATATTGTGGAAAAAATGAATACTGAGTAAAAGTGTCTAGTTTTCAATATATATGTGTTTTATAAAAATTTTATATCCTAATTATATAAAACTATAAACCTAAAAAATATTTCTGATAAATAGAAATTTAATTCTAGTCCATCAACTTTAAAATATATAATTTTTAAGTCTATATCCTTATAATACAAGATATCCAATGGTATCTCCTATGTTTATTCTAAGGATTATTTTATCAATTTTAACAACATCAAAAAAATCAAGACTTTGAACATTTTTGATAAGAATATTATGGTGATAAAAAAATAAAATAACTAACTCATCTAAGATAAATCTTAAATAATTATAATTTTTCCACAAGCCATGAATCAATTCTTCCGAATTTTATGAATTAACATCATGGATATTTAGATGATTCCCCCACATTACATGAAATGTCTTGGATAAAACAACCTTTTTATATATAGGGTTATCCAATGACCCCCTAAATCTTTGATTTCATTAGATAATGTATCCAAATATTTTTTATTTATATTTATTAATTCTAAAATATCCATATATATAGATGTTCCATACATTATATTTATACACACATCCATTCCTAGTGAATGAAAAAATCATTTCACCTAATTTTACAATAGATAAAAGATAATTCCTTTTGAAATAGTGATTCTATTATTTTAAACCACTACTTACATCACACCTCAAATATAGAGAACATAAATAGAAACCCATTGGGTATGATACCTTGTTTTGGTCCCCTAGTAAGTTGTGCACCATACGAGGGGGTTAAATAAGTGCATGTTACGTAAAACTGTCACTTATCAATGATCCTGCTACATATTTATAAAGAATATTATATCTTGTTTCCTCATAGAAATAATATCATAAAAATATATAAAACATTTAATTTTACTTTGTTTACCCAATTTAGATAATATAATAAGCATGTATGTAACTATGTTAGTACACCATAGACTCCAAAGGTCAGTAATTTTGATTATCTATTCAGAGCAGTCACAATTGACCTCTTAGTTTACAACTATAGACAACTAGAAAGATTACATCACTCCTCATATAGTTTAATACCTTGATCATTATATTTTGTATTATTCATTTATGAATAATTAATGAAACTAAACCAATAATGGTTTTTTGAAATAGTCTCTACTTCCTTCTATTTGAAATAATTCAAAATATCCTTCTATTGTATGTGAACTCATAGAACTCTTCCTTGTCCTCCTGCATCTTTTTTACCAATGTGAAAAAAACTTTGTATCTTGTTATCATTGATGATAAGTTTTTGAGTGATATTTTTATACTAAAACCACATTTTTTCTAGTATATTCATGTATGTTTACTCCATCAACTTAAAAAAATGAATCACCAATACTCTTGTGATAATCAGTAGTATTCTCATTTTTTATTCAGAGAGGCGATGACTTTTGGTTGTTTCACCTGCACTAATATTCATTAAAATTTAAAATTTTGAAATTATATCAAGATTAAGTGATATATAAAATTTAACCAAAAATTAACATCATATTATTTATATTTAAAACACCCTACAACTCTCTGAAATTATTAGAATATAATATTTATCATGATATTTATTGAGATTATAAATTTAAACAAATTTGTTTCATTGTGATCTACAAGAACTATTTCATCACCTAAATTCTTAAAATGGTATGTGACATGGTCAAAATCAAATCCATGATCTATAAAAATTATAAATTCCAACTGGAATCAGGTTTTCAAATAGAAACCCTTGATGGTTGAATTAGTAATGATTAGTACACACATCACTTGAAATTATCCCAATCAAAAAATCATTTCATTTTTAAACTACACATGATGAATCATATAAATTGGAAGGTGACATAATGTTAAAAAATGTTATAGGGAAAAATTCATACACAAAATCATTATTTCATATTAGGTTTTAGATTCTTACAATATAATAATGTCTCACACTGCCTTTTGGTGTCATATAAATAATACATACAAACCTTGATGTCCTATCATGGAATTCATATACATACTGAATTTCAATGGTTTAATTCATAAAAAATCTTATTTATAAGAATTTAAATGTCATATTCTCCCATGAAGTCAAATTATACCCCATCAAATTCACATGATATCCTTAATTTCTATAAACTTCATTTGATGTCAAGTGCTCTACCTTTGGAAAATTTCTTACCAAATCCAGTGTCATATGAAGGAAGTCGTAATGTCAATAAATTCTTAATAAAATTTAATAATTAAACTTAAAAATTAATATGTTTTTAGATTAATACATTCCCATTAAGTATTGTTCTGGGGAAATTACCAAAAAAATCCAATGACATCAAAAAAATAGATTTTCCTAAACTAATTTAAACACCAATAGAGTCGATCCAAATGTCATGAAACCTTAATGAAATGAAATCCATAAATATATATAATCTAAATTGATGATTCTTTACACAAAAGTTTCAATAAATAAATCCCAAAAGAACACTTAGGGTATTTTTTCTAACTCAGAAAACATGTGTACTCTTGGATAAACCATGAATAATTATGTGTTGATTTCTATAATCATTTATTATATACTAATGTGGAATTATTAAAATGTTTGTATTAAAAAAATTAATGTGTTTTATGAATATATCATGGGTGGGATTATTTTATCACTACTTTAATAAGATATTTTTTTGAAAATATATTGATAATGAATTTCATTAGAAAAGGTAATATCTTTCCAGTATAAGAAACAAGAATATTCAAAATATTCTAGTGAATTTTTATATTATTTTATTCTGGATAACGATAATGATTCTAATAGACAATAAAATTGTTTATATGCTCTGTTGATGGAAATTTATGGAGATAAAAAATAATTAAATAAGAAGTACAAGAATTTTTTAATAAGGGAAGGTATTTTAAATTATAAAAATATATGTTTTGAATGTAAAAAAGTGACACATCACAAAGTAATGTCCAAATTTGAAAAATTAAAAGGAAAAAAATGTAAAAGGATAACAAGAATAAGAAATATTTAGTAGCAATTTAGTGTTGTACATAATATTTATACTCTAGTAAAGAATATATAACAAAAATGTAATGGGTAATATTTATTTTTATAGAAATGATTCTTATATCCTTTAATATAATATTTTTTAATTTTTATATGTAAATACTCTATGAATCATATTTTTAAATAGGTAAAATGAAATAAGTGATTATTAATAATTTTGATTCTTATTCCTAATTAAATTATACAAATAAAAAAATCAATACTGAGATAATTTATGGAAATTTTTTAAAATATTATAAATAGATTGAGAAACCCCTATAATAATTATATACAATTTAGGAAGAATAATTATAATGATACTAATGTAGATAAGATTTTTCTTTATTAGAAAAAAAATTTGATGAATGTTCATTTTAAAATATCAATTCATAAAAAGGATAATGAAAAGATAAAAAAAATTATTTGTATAAATAATTAGAAGGAAGAAACAAAATTTAATTTCTTAGGGATTAATTATCTAAACAAAATTAATAAATAAAACATTAAATAAACAAGGATTAATGTACAAAAGAAAAACAAATATCATTATATTACATTTGTTTAAAAGAAAATGTGAATTATAAACCTAAAATTGAATAATTGAGGAAAATACTATCTAAACTTACTATTAGAATTCAATATTTAGGTTAATTCATGAGATAATTAGGAACTTATAGAGCAAAGGCTCGTGGAAGTTTTCTCTATTATAAAAGAATATTGTAAAAAATGAATAAAGACAATTTTTTTTAAGGAAAATATGAATATATTTATTTTTTATATTATTTTAAAGAGATTTATTTGGTTATTTTTATAATGAATACACTACAAAGTAAACTCAATAATTTGGTCACAAAAGACATTTTTTTAATTGGTTTTTAGATTTAAAAATCATTAATCAATTTTTATATTTTGATCCTAAGGGTTAATTATTAAATCCCATTATATATAATATGGTATAAATATCATGGTAAATATATTTTTATAATAATTATATAAATAACTGATACCCCCAATATATTTCACATTTGGAATGTATGAAATCACATAAAACTGTTTATTATTGATTTTGTATAGTATGTTTGAAAAATCTATTTTAAATAAAGGTTATAAGAATATGTGATTTCTATTGGATACTTGTTATAATTTTCATATCTTTTATTAACATTTATGTATCTGAACATGGTTTGTGATTCCTTGTGGATTTAAAGGTCTTGTACTAGAGGATTTTTCAATATTTTATTCAGTAACAGTTTGTAATCCGCATTTTTTTATATTATTCATCTCATAAAATATATGGGCCATTTATAGGGAATATTTACTACATTATTATAATTCTTTATCATTTTTATCATTTATTTTTAATTTTTATATCTTACTGATTTTAACAAATTAAGGAGTTATTGAAAATAAAATTAAAATTTTTTTAATCCTGTTTTAATATTTTCAAATCATGTTTGATTTATTTTAGAAAAATACACATGAATATATTTAAACATTCATAATTATATATTAGTGGGTATTTTATTTTGGTTTTTTTAAATATAGATCATCACTTGTTTAATCTTTTGAATACTTAATTTTCGGGTTGTATCTAGCTGTTTCTTCAATCTATTTAGGGGAGAAATATTTATTTCGATAGAATATAGTTGGAAAGAAATATGTGTATTTAACAAATGAACTATTTAAAAATAATATGTTTATTTTATAAAATGATATGTAAATTTTATTTTTTATAATGGGGAATACATGTTTTAATAATTATTATGTGATATTTTTTTAAAAAAAATGTCCACAAATGATTTAGTAATTTAGTGTAAATAATTTAATCTTAATTTTAATGTTGTCATGATAATATTAAAATGGTAGAAACTATTTTGGATATATGTTATTTTTTTAGTTATAGAAATGTACAATATTATTGAGTTTATCATTATGGATTTATTTTATTTTTTTTTTGAAAACTAAAAATAATTCACTCTATTATATACATAATTTCTTTAAAAAAATTACCGCATTTTGAAATTATTTTTATTATTTATCAATTCTTATTAATTCCTATTCTAATTACATTGTTTACATTTGCTATATCAATAATACTTTTTATATTTTTTGTGTCAATCATTAAAAAAGTAAAATGTCTTATGAGAAGGGAAGATCTCTAATGAGAATATTAGAATGTATTTTGTTGATCAATGTATTATTCACTAGAGAAAACGTATTTTTTAATTTTTTTCTAAATATAAAAAATAAAATTCTATAGGAAAATTAGTATACATTTTAAATATTTGGAATTACTAAATTTTTTTGGTGATTTCTAAAATTCTTACAACATGTTGTATAAGTCTTATAAAGATAATATTTTTCATAACGTCAATATTCAAGATGAAATATAATGTCTTATAAAATCAAATGTTTTATATTTTGAAATTCATACAAAAATAGTGAAATAAATACCAAAATTTAAATTCTTATGAAATTAGAGTCTTATATTATTCAGTAGTTATGTCTTAATTTTTTCACATAAAATGTTTTAGGATATTTAATTTAAAATTATTATTTATTTCATTTCATATATAATTATGTATGTAAAACATTGTGGAAATAAAAATTATAACTCAAAATGGATGGAATATTAAGGGTTATTTTTTAATGTATTATGGGACTTTATATATATTTCATTAATAATTATCATTGATTATATTTTTTCATCTATTTTATTTATTTACTAACCCAACACTCTGATAATTTTATGGGTTGTTTATATTTTCATAGATTATTAAGGTAATTTAATTAATATTTAATGTGAATATTATTGTTCATTATTTATGATGAAGGATAATGTAATTTAGTGTAAAATTGTCATTCTTATTTTCAATATTTATAGGCTAAAACAACTATCATCAGGTAAGAATAATAAAATGACATTATATTTTTATTATATCATGCCACGTGGTTCGACTCTATGTCATGGAGCTTCATCATTAAAACTCATTTGCTAGAAAACTACTAGAATAGCAGAGATGAATCATTCATCATATTGATACCAATGAGTTTCATATTTTTATTTTTGATTGCATTGTTTTCACTTCTTTGTAACACTTTCGAGGAAATACTACACTTAAAATTTATAAATAATTTCATCCCACATGATCTAATTTAATAGTTACCAAATTTTTGGTTTATCATATATAACATTCCTAGGTTATGTATTGAATAATAAAACACATAGTAATGTTTGTGAGTAATATTTAATAGAAGACATTGGTTATATTTGATCATATCAAAATACCAGGTTATGGATTACCAAATATGTAAAATTCTTGGGTTTTCTTTCACTTATAAACGAAAATTTTTGATATTGGATATCTATAATAATAGGTTAGTGTATGCAGAGTATAAATTGGATATTTTGGATCTAAACTAATATAAATTATTTTGTTAATATTTAATTAAATTTTAATGACTCACTTTATAATCCTACTTTATCTTATATTAATAGATGAATTTTAAAATAATATTATTCCAAAAAAAATCAGAATATATTTTTATGTAACATTGAATTAAAAATATTGAAAATTCACACCTCACCCTAATATATATTTTTGTCACTCTAAGTGGTACATAACATAATATCATTAATAGTCTGGTTGGGTTTTTATATATGCAATTAAAACATTAAGTATTTTCAGTCCATGTATATCCCTAATGGAGAGTTATAATTAACTAACATAACCAACCATGTGCTTTGAGTTTGCTTTTCCACACCAAAATTAATCATTCCATCAGTAGATAGTATAAGGTGAATATTTCTAATATCATTACCAAATTTAAGTTACTCATTATCAATTTTCTTCCACTAAGAAGAACACGATGAGTAATGAAGTTTCCCATGTCAAATTCTTGTATCCATGTGAGATGTCAATTTCCTTGTATTATCTTAACTTCCATAATGATTTAAAACCTAAGAATTATTGGAAAGTACTATAAAGTATTTCAATGACGTGATTTACCTTATTTGAATCCATTCTCATTAAACTTCATTTTTTTATGAAATTCATGATCCTTGAGAATAAATATATAAATATTTATATATCCATAAATTCTTTTAGATATCATATACATTGTAGATAATTTTTTTTGAGAATAATATATATGACAATTATGAAAACTATCTCTTGGTAAAATTTCATTCATGAGAGAATTTTTTTTAAATCTGGTGTCCCTTAATCCATTTCATGATTTCAAATTATATAACTTTAGTATGACTGATTATGTTGTATATTTATTACAACTATTATATAATGTCATATTTTCATGACACTTTAACTTCTCAAAAAACATTGACAGATAATGAAGGTCATCTTCAAATATCATTTTAATTTACTTTTTATAATATACATCATCATTTATTATCTCACTTGTTACAATCAATACATAACCCATATAGTTATCCAAGTCACTTGATACATTTAGTTTTCCTTGTGTTTAGTCTACTATTTATAACATCGATCTATTCTATTGAAGACCGAGTGTTATTATAAATCCCCATAAAATTTCATCTTGAATAAAAATACTATAAACATAGAGAAATGATTTGATAATTTTTATAATCATACCATTGAGAATGGTGTTTTTTCAAATTTCCATTTGAAAAATAGTGATGAGAAACTCATGAATGATTGAAGTTCCATTCACGGTTGAATAATTTTTGTAATGAACAAAAAATATAACACCCCAAGAATTTCCAAATACATTTTTATAGAATGAATAGATAACAACGTCTCTACAAGAACCACTTTGTTATAACCTATCCAAGTAAACATAAATTTTTCACCTCAATGCTGTGAATTTCAAAAATTAGACATACATAGTTGCGATCAGATTGTTATTTGGATTCTGATAATGAAAACACAATTTTTGGTGAATAGTAACCTACCCTTATGAATAGCAACCTACCATTAGGAATTGTAACAGACCCTTATGAATAGTAATAAGAATCTTATGAATGGTATCCATACCCATGATGGTATAAATATAATTAGTCACCTTTAAAATGAAGATGAATATTTTAAGTGTTTATATTTTTTATTTAATAATGTTTTAATTAAATATTTAATTAATCATATATTAAAATTTATTTTGGAAAATAAAAATCATTTTCTGATTCTAAAAGTTGAAAAATAGTTAGAGCGATGTTTTGATATTTTTATGAAATACTTGTATTTTTATGAATAGTGGAATACCATAATTTAGAAAAAAAGCTAAATACAGTAATTATAGAGTTATGTATGATATTCTTCTCATGTAAGCCCAATTGATCTGGATTCATATGATAAAATTACCGTTCATGGTCATTGAAGAATCACTATTTTTGTCATGTGGAGAAATAATAAATTAATCAATATAATATAGGTAAATTCTCTCTCCCCTTCACTATATAAACCACCCACACCCACTCTTCCTCCCACACCACTGAAGCTTCATGCCTTGCCTAAATTCTTCCAAATATATATATAAAGTCCTCTCCCAAAGTCCATGTCCTACTAGTTTCACCAAAAATAGAAAATAAAAGGTCTTAAGGAGTTTGTCAAAGTGGATTACTCAAGAGGTGAAACTCTCTTCCTTTTTCTTTCAATTTCATTTACAAGTTCCATTATATTGTTCTCTCTTGTCACCCCACATCATCCAAATTCCATGATAATTAAATAACCATACATATATTTTATTTTAATTATGATAATGTAATATTTCATTATAATCTCTCTTTTCTAATCCATTTATACAATAAATGAAAACATCGTTCGAGATGTGTTAATTTTTCACACTCAAGGAAGATAGGTTTTCAATTTTCATTAATATAATCAATATTGGTCATGAAACCTTTTCAATGATTGAACCATATCATAATATATTTATTTTATCTTTTTTAATGTTCTGGAATCCTTACCCTCTCATAATGTTGAATAATAAAACAAAACAAGTTCCTTGTGCACAAAACCGCCAAGCCAAATCCAAGGGTTTATCATTAACTCATCGAATGGGTCATCCTCATGGTATGTTACTAGAATAATTATAAGATAATTAATTTCTCACTAATGTAAATAATAATATATATTAAATTTTTTTGGGTGTTTAACCACATTTCAAAGGAACTTCAATTCATTAATACATGTAAATGTATCATGAAAATCAAGGATGAAAATGCATCCAAATCAATAAAATGTTATTCTCATAAACCCATAATGATGGTCATGAATAAATCTAATAAGGTTATACCATATCAATTAAATGTTTATGTTGTTCAAAACAAATTATTAAATGAAGAAAAATTTGATTATTCAGGTCATTAAGAACAATCAATAACACCTTCAAACTTAAGGTAAGGGATTGCTTAACTAAATTTTCATTATTTGCATTAATCATATATTTCATTGGTTACATTGTTCCAAGAATTTGTGTGAATGACCTATGATTTCTTTATAATGTATATAAAATTATATTATTTGGATTTTTATTTGTCACACAGAAATATTTCATTGATATTTCATCACACTAATGACAAATTTTTGTAAGGGATATCATTACACAATTTCTATTCGTTGAGTTAATCATCAATGTCATGGGTTTTTTGTTTTCCCATATTATGTTTAAATGATTTATGATTTTTTTTATTCACTCTTATTATGTGGTTTTATGTTTTTCACACATAATTATGTCATCGATTTATCCTAAAAATAATGAAAAGTTCTTGGACATGGATTATCTCTCTCAATTTTGTTCACAAATTTCCCCTATGTTGTGCTCTTTTATTTTCAATTATGAATGATGTGGTATGTTTTAGAACCTCCACCATACATCCATTATGATATATAAATTATGGGATACCCATTTACATCTTATTAAACCCTCACAATAACACCTGCTACCATGCCGAAATGTTTGTATGGGGTTTTCTCATCTCACCTTTATTTCCTTGAGGTTTATAATTCTCACTACATATATTTCAATTTGGTGTATGTATACTACCATTTTTCTTATAATATCATGATTCAATTTATATAAATTTTATTCAATGATTCATTTTATGGTTATTATGTTTTGGTCATATCATTAGACTGATTACGTTGTAGTAAGGGATTTTGTCTCAATTTTCTATTTCGTTGTGACTTACTAGGTATTGTGAGCCTAATATTTTTTCTGTGCTGTAACTACTAACCATTTGAGATCACATATAATTTTAAATTAAAATTATATTACATATTCATATTCTCATTTAATTAATATTATTATTGTCTAAGTTGTATACACTTTTACATATGATATTTATTTTGAATGTCGTTTTAACTGTGAAAGTATTGATGAATATGTATCCTCTAGTCTATATAGATAATGTAAATGCATATTTATATTTTTCTTAATCTATGTATAAATAATAATTTGGATATGAAGTTATGGTCAGAGCCCTCTATATCATCTCGATGCATCGACAGGTCTTATGGGAAAAATCAGTTGGCGACAAACCCTTCGAGTTTGTTTCCAAATATTAGACGAGTTTCTACACACACACCTATACCGTTTTAATGGTATTATTGTATCATGTTCTAGAGATATTACGTCCAATTAATAATAATTCCCTTTATTTATTATCATTTATTACTATCTATGGGGTTTTCACTATGAATTTTTTTTAATGTTGTCTTGTTCTATGATTTTAAATGGCGTCAGTTTTTCATTTATTTACCATGCCATATTGACTATGCCTAGTTGTTTATGATTTGTTTATTATTAATTCATGCTTCTAATATTTTCAACCATTACTAAGAATTTTTTCTCACCCCATTCATTTTTTTACCTCCCACAGTTTATGAATATGAGACCACTTATTGAGTTTATGTGGAAGTAGTTTGTTTTCTTTTTGTTATGTGTTTATTTTGTTTCCTTTACAATGTAATTTGAGTTACATCTATGTATATAGTTTCTTCAATACAACTAATATGATTATTCCTTTTGGATTTCATTCCTTATAACCAAGCCAATGTACATAGTAATGCACCAGATCTGGTCTAGTGGGGTCGTGGAGTTACAGTTGGTATCAGAGGATGTTGAGTTGAAATCCTGAAAACTAGATTTAGAAGATGTAGATTAGTTTGGAATCCCTATGATAGTATTAGAGGATTAAAATACAAGAATGTACTGGTATTTTGGTAAGGAATAGATTATATTGATATTTTTAGAAAATACATCCATGTCTCCATATAAATAGGTAGAGCTGACTCTAGCACAGATATATCTAGGGGTGAATACTCTCACAAGGCGTTTTTGGTATGGCCCGGGTATCTTGGTACATGACAGTGAGACTTACTGCACTATTGGTATTGACACTCCTAGAGGATATTCTTAGGATAATTCACATTTTTGTTACAATCCATTATGAAGAATTTTAATGTAAATTTTTTTTCAAAGAAACCATGTCTATGAGATTGATTATGCATAGAATTTTAATTTATTATACGTACTTTTCAGATTGAGAGTATAGATAATGATTCATAACCTAATATAGTGTATGAAATTATTTAGAAATGGCACCTAATAGATGTATTTTAATCAATACTCGTAGACAACATTGTCGATTATGAGTTTTCGTTAAACATATGGTTAGTCACTATGTCTATTATTTAAGTTAAATCCTTGTTTTATATCTTTTTAGATCAAGAAATTTCTGTTACAAATGGAAGACAGAGGACCTCAAATGACATTTAGATCCATTCTTGATGACTTTATTGCAATAATTAATGCAATGTCATGTCTCGACAATTCTGAAACATTTTCTAACATATAACTCACTTGAAAGAAATTCTTTTAGATATCAAACACCTCCACTATACCTTGAAACCATTATGGACCTTGGGTTGTATTTAATCAAATACTATTTTCTAAATATTATCATTTTTTCATGAAAGGAAAATATTATCAACGAATTTTCAAATATTTTAACATATCACATGATTTTGAAGCATATTATGATTTAGAAAATGGTGCTGAAAAAGGAGACCCTCGCACAACATATTTATATTTTCTTTTAAAATGTAATCTTTAATCACATACTTAAGGAATTTTAATAGGACCATATATTAGAAGATTGAACTCAAAATCAGTCTGACTGTTTTTTAAAAATCATGTTTTATCAGATTTTTTGAAATAATTTATCATAAATGATTATTTTCAGAAACTATTTTTCTGTGAACACCCATGTGACCCATGTTGTATAAGGTGTATTTGTATGATAGAAGAAAATTATTTTGAAGGATATATAAATAATTATTGCAAATCATGGAACTTCTATTTACGTGATCATGAATATGATGAACCAAATGGACACCATTATCAAGGTACCTTTAATTTTTTAAATGAAAATAAAATTTAGAGGATGAAATTTTAGAAGGTGGGAATAATGTAACACCCCCAAGAAATAAAAAATGTATTTATTATAGAATGCATAGATCGATATGTCTCTACAAACACCATTTTGTTATAAACTATCAATGTAAATATAATTTTTCCACTTCAATGATGTGAATTTTGAAAATTTGACATACATGGTTACGATCAGTACGTTATTTGGAATCCAATAAGAAAAACTCATTTTTTTGGTGAATAGTTACATACCCTTATGAATAGTAAACTAACCTTTTGAATAGTAACGTACCCTTATCAATTGTAATATGATTCTTATGAATATTATCCATACACATGAATGTATAAATAAATTTAAGCACCTTAAAAATGAAGAGGAATATTTTATGTGTTTTTGTTTTTCAATTATATAATTATTTTAATAAAATATTTAATTAATCATATTTAGAAAATTATTTTTAAAAAATAGATTTTATTTTTGGATTCTACGCGTCAAAAAAGGTTTACGATTAATTTTTGTTTTTTTTCTGAAATACATGAATTTTAGATGCATAGTAAAATACAATAATTTACAAAATAAGCTAAATAAACTAATTATAGAGTCATGTATGATGTTATGCTAATGTAACCCCAGTTGAATCAGATTCGCATGATAATGTTTCTATTATTGGTCATGGATGACTCACTATTCCATGTCTTTTGGAGAAATAATAAATCAATGAATTTAAAATAGAGAAATCCCCTCTCCCCTCCACTATATAAACCACACCTCACCCCCTCTTCCTCCCACAACACTCAACCTTCATGCCTTGCCTAAATTCTGCGAAAAAATATTCCGAAGACTTGTACCCTCGTTCAAGGACATCTGGTCTAACCAAATGGCCAAAATCAAAGTACTAAAAGAGTATCTCAATATAGAGTACACAAGAGGTGAACCTATATTCCATTTTCTTTCAATTTCTTCCACTATTTCCAATATTTTGTTCTATCTTCAAATGTAACCTAATCCAAATTCCATGACATTTATAGTACCTTAAATGTACTGGATTTTCATTTTGATAAGGGAATTTTTCATTATAATCTCTCTTTCAACTCCTTTTATTCTATAAATACAAACCATGTCCGAGATGTTTTAATATTTCACACTAAAGGAGGACGGGTTTTAAATTTGAATTAATATCATCAATACTGGTCATGAAACCTTTTAAATAGTTGAGCCAGATCATAATATATGTATTTTATATTTTTTAATTTTATTAAATCCTTACACACTCATAATGTTGAATAATAATACAAAACATGTTAATTGTGCACAAAACCACCAGGCCGAATCCATGCTTTTATCATTAACCCATCCAATGAGTCATCCTAATGGTATATAACTAGAATAATTATAGGATCATTTACATCACATTAATGTTACTAATAATATATATTAAACATTTTGTGTGTTTATCCTCATTTCAAACGCACTTCCATTCATTAAAAAAAGTAAATGGTTCATGAAAACCAAGGATGAAAATACTTCGAAAACAATAAAATTGAATCTCATAACCCATAAAAAAGATCAGAATAAACATTATAAGGTTATAACATATTAGTTACATATTTTTGAGGTTCTGTAATTTTTACTTAATGAATTTAAATATTCTTATTTAGGACGTTAAGAACAATTAAGAACACCTTTGCACTTAATGTATGGGATGGCTTTACTCAATTTTCATTATTTGAGTTAATCATCTATTTCATTGGTTAGATTGTTCCAATAATATGTTTGAATGTCTAGTGATTTTTTTATACTGTATATCCAAATTTTTTTTTTTGGATTTTTATTTGTCACAATAAATATTTCATTGATTTATCGTGACTCTAATGAGAAAATATTTGTAAGGGATATCTTAACTCAATTTCCATTCGTTGAGTTAAACATCAATTTCATTAGTTTGGTATTTTATCTGAATATGTGTGAATGGTATATGATTTATTGATTCTGTATATCCACTCTTATTATGTGGGTTTAGGTTTTTCACAAATAATTATGTCATTGATTTGTCCTCAATCAAATGATACGTTCAAGTTCATAGATCCTCTCTCTCACTTTTGTTCAAGCATGTTCTTCTATGTTGTGACCTTATATTTTTATATCCAAATGATGGTGTATGTTTTCAAACCTACCCCATACTTCCCTTATTATATATAAATATTTTTATACCCCATTACCTCTCATTAATCCCTCAAATGAATACCAGTTACCATGTCGAAATATTTGTAAGTGGGGTTTTCATCTCACCTTCATTTCCGTGAGATTTAAATTGTTGGTCATTTATTTATTGAATTTGGTGTATATGTACTACCATTTTTCATATAATGTCATTATTATCTTTATATTAATTGTATTCAATGATTATTTTTATGGTTATTATGTTTTTTTATATGATTCGACGGATTACTTTGCGGTAAGGGACTTTGTCTAAATTTTCTATTTCGTTGTGATTACTTTGTATTGTGAAACTAATAATTCTTATGTGGTGTAAATAATTCCCATTTTATATAAAATTTTATTTTAAATTACTTTTATATTAAATATCCATATTCTCATATCATGGATATGTTTATTTTCTAAGTCGTATAACGTTTTACATAAGGTGTTTATTTTTTAATGCTGTTTTAACCGTGGATGTGTTGATGAATATGTATCCTCTATTATATATGGATAATGTAAATGAATATTAATAAATTATTTAATCTATGTATAATGATTTCTTTGGACATGTAGTGATGGGAGAGTCCTGCTATAGACCCTCGATTCATCGACAGGTCTCATAAAAGAAATTAGTTGGTGACAAACCCTTTGAGGTTGGTTTCAAAAATCAGACGGGTTTCTACCCACAGAGTTAAACCGTTTTAATGGTATAATGGTATCATGTGATAGATTCATGATTTAGAATTAATAAGAATATTTTTAATTCATCATCAATTATTACAATCCATAAGGTTCTCACTATGACAAAATCTAAGGATATAGTTTCATTCTCAGTTTGTTGACGGCGTGAGTTTTCCATTTATTCACCTTAACATATTTACTATGCATTATTGTTTATGATTAATTTATTATTGCTTCATGCTTCTGATATTTTTAACCCTAACTAATAATTTGATCTCACCCCTTTCATTTGTCTACCTTCAATATGTTATGAATAGGAGACCTCTTATTGAGTTTATGTTGATGTAGTTTTTTTTGTTATGTGTTTTATTTTGTTTCCTTTATAATGTAATTTAAGTTACATATATGTATCTAGTTTCTTCAAGACTAATAAACTATTTGTTCCTTCGGGGTTTCATACCTTTTAACCATGACAATGCACTTAGTAATTCCCTGGCTCCGGTCTAGAGGGGTTAGGGTGTTACAATAAAAGGATAAATGTTATATAATAGGGATACCATTCTGTTGAGTTTACAACAGTTGGTTATTAAAAAGACTATTTGAAACTAGAGACACTAAAGGAATTTGTAATTTCATCGGGTAATTGGTTAAGTACGGATGATTCAAGAATTTGGAAAACCCTTATTTAATTGTCCAAGGCATGTTGGGAATTAATATTGTGGTGATGAATTGGAAAACAAGCTGATTGAGAATAGTTCTCATAATTTAGATGTGTGGTAATTCAAACAATTTCTATTTTGTGGTTATCACTTTGTTATTCCATACAATGTAAATTTATGAAGTATTCAGCACAAGTTGTTTTATAGGAATGAGTAGATGATATATGTAAAATATCATAGAGGTAACCATGGAGGTAGGTTATATGTTGTGGTGGTGATGGAAATATTGTGGAGGAGTTGAGTCAGTGTATTCATAAGTTAAAAGTAATTATCTGTAAGGAGGAGGATCTTGAAACTAGAGAAGATATCATGACATACAATTATTGGATGTATGTGGATGAGTCATCCTTGATTTTGAAAAATATTTTTTGGATGTATTTTTACATTAGAAACATGTATTAATAGAGAATTTTGATGAGGATAATGATAATAATTTCTCTATGATATGTAGAAAATGGAATTATAGAGTTGGAGTGATATTTATTTCTATAAAAATAGAATCTACTACTATGAAAATGATGTTGGATTGAGGATTATTTGATACATCTGATATTGAGATAATATTATTTTATTTTATATGGATTGAGAAGATGAAAGTATTTTTAACATATATAAGATCATTCAAACAAAAGGACATCCATTCTCCATGGTGACTCATGGAATGTTGATGTTTTTCATATGATGTTCACACAATGATTTTGAAGGGGAAGTATGGAGTTCAAGAGATCCAATCTATACTCAGTGCATCTAAAATGGAGAGGATGGCCTATATTGGAATTCATTGTAGAATGGTAATCCATTTTTATATTATCATATTCTACAAGTTAATTCCATTATTAATGGTATAATATATTCAGAAAAAATGTATTTGTATGTCAAAAATAAATCATTTCAATTTAGAACACAATAAATCCATTAAAAATAACTTCTTATGGGATTCAAATTTATATTCCCACAGGGGATTCAAGTGGGATATATTGTAAAATGAATTATAAATTACGGTATGGAACTTCTTTAACACTAACACTCTTTCCAATTACTCTCATGAAACACTAAAATCTTAATAGTATAATTAGTTAGATCAAAAACATGTTCTTAAATTAAGAATAATATAACCTCTACCTCTCTAATTTATAAATATTTAATCATATTATTCCATTATTATTCCCAATCACATATTCACACACCATTTATTTCAAGCCGAATAATACCACAAAATCACACAAGACACAAAAATTTTAACTTTTATACTCAAACTGGGCTTATATGAGGAACATGGAATTAGTAATCTGTTGATAAATTTTAATCCATTAAACTCATTTTTTATTGGTGAGATTAGTATGGACTGGGGGTCACACGACTATTAGGTTTAGGGAATGATATAAACATCAAAAGGAACACATCTTGCACTTCATCACATTTTCTCACTACTTGAGAAAGGTATTACCACTCTATCACATAGGCAAACATGTAGTAACCTCACTATTGTAGATACACAGTGTGTATATTAGTTCACCTCTATGTTTGTACATAAAAACCCCAATTATGGAATTCTTTATTCAATATTATATATATAAAATCTTACCTCTTCCTTGCATTTTTACACAGTAGAAGAAAACCAACATTTATCCCTCTTAAAATCCAAATTTTAGTTTTCTTTATATCCTAGATAAATTCTTCTCATTTCCCATATCAAATATCTCTAATAAATTAAGAGTTTGATGGAAAACTTTATTCTCAAAATCTTCCTAAAAATAAATAAAACTCGTCAATGTATCTTCGATATCTATAAGTCAAGATATTCCATATAATTAAACTATTACTCTAAAATATAGGAACTTTGATTCATTGAATATGAAAACTAAACTCCATTATGAAATACTTATCACCACTACATCATGTAACCCACCTCTATAGTTACATCCCTACAATTGAACCTACGTATTCTTCTCATTCTCATAAAATATGTTGTGTTAAATCCTTCCAAAATATTCTCACAACCGCACAATATAGAGATAACCATTAAATAAAAATTCATCATGAAAAAACCTTTTAATTCCAATAAACCTTTCACTCTTCCCATTATCCACTTAAAATAGTGAATCCTAACCCTCTACATTCCTTGTACTCTGACTTATGGGTTCTCTAGATTTTAAAATCAAATATCTTTATAAAAGTCTTATATAGAATTCATGAATATCATAGGTGGAATCCGAGTTTAAATTAAGGATTCTAAAAAACCAATATGGTGTCCCCTATATCTTGGTGTGCATCAACTTCATATTTAATCCTTTTCAATTCTTAACAAAAATACTAAAACCTTGACATTAGTTTCCAAAAACGTGAGTTTCAACTCCTTGTTTTCCATAATAAAAATTAAAATGTAAAATTCCATTGACAATGGAATTATGGAAGAATGATATTCAATTTGAAAAAGTAAATTATAAACTCAAAATTTCATGATACATTGAATGGAGTCATGATTCTATTAATTCTGAAAAGACCAATGTAATTTTACTATACACCATGATGTGATCGCTCCACTGCCATCCCCCAATATATTTTCCATTCTTACCTGAACATACTCATTAATATATAACTTCATTTATAGCCATTCAAAACTACTATGTATTATAAAAATTATTGTTAACAACCGAAACACCATCACCAATACCACCAATTATTGACAATAGATTCTACAATATCAGTACATCTGAAACACATGTTTCTATTTCGGACCTTCTAAGAACCATTTTTTTGATAAGCTCTCCTTGAAATTTCAAAATAATGATTGAAATAAGACATTCAGAAAAAAAATAAAAAATCCATTAATTAGGATTATAATAAATCCACAAATTTGTTTCCAACAAAAAAACCATTATCTTTACCATTTAGATTCCCATAGTCTACCTATTTGGATTTTATGTAAATACTATCTTGAATTGAATAATACTAATGTCTTTATAGTGTAGCATACTCCCCATATCTTATACCCATTCATCGAAATAGTATATTCATGGATCCATAATGATTATTACATTCCTTTTGAATAAAATAAAATGAAAACCACATATTACAATGAACTAGCATCTTTTATCACCCCTAGTATTTTTTATGTCAAAAAAACATAATCTCCAAATTTATTTTCTCTTGATAGCCTCATTCGGGAAAATACATGATACCACATGATATTTATTTACTATATGTCTTCTATTTTATCTTTTATGATAATGTCAGTATAATAAATTTATGTTCTACAACATTTTTATCATAGTCATTAATTCATATTATATAGAATAAGAAACCCTCTTTCCCATATACATCAAGCCTCCTGTAATTTCAAGATAAATTCAGGGATACCAATTATTAAATAAAACATTATATTTCAATTTCATGTTCTAGAACCTTATAAATTGTGGTGGTATTCTAAAATAATCTCTACATGGGTATTATCAATAAGAAGTGATCTATTAACATAACCACTAATTATAATTAGATGGTACCCAATCCAAAAAATATTATTTAAATCCTAAAACAAAATTTTGGTTCATTTTAATCATTTAATTTGATAATAATCATATGGTCACATTTTACAAACATACCAAGGAGAACATACTATGAACTCAAAGGACATTTCACTAAACCATTATTAATAAAACACATATTACATTGTTTGTGATACCTAACATATTTCAACCTTATATACCAGTTTCATACATAAAAATTAATACCAATTATCAAAATTAATATTAATGGTTATAGAATTTTTTTCATCCTTGGTTATTATTTTCATGGATGATGGGGGTATCAACATGGGATATTTATATCTAAAATTTCTATAAATTCTTTAATTTCATCATTAAATATAAAGTAAATATCTATCAATAAATTCATCATTTTCTGGAACCTTTTAATATCCTAACATTGTTAAATTATATTAAATGTTAAATTGGTCATTGGTTTTTATCAAATAAATCATGAAATCATTTTTTTCTGCTCCTCCTTTAGTATATCCTCTTTTATCTTCATGTATTTTACCAATAGATTATATGGGTTATTTATTCCACCTCATTAGTTGGATATTGATATCAATTATCAAACCAATTGTATGTTTTCACATCCCATTTGATTACTTGTCCTCTAAAAGATGTTGTTATAATTTTAACCCCTGTGTGATACCATTTGTACTTCTTCCAATCCTTAATTATAACTTTGGTGAATTCCAAGATTTCACATGCATCTTTGGGTGAAATTTTCGAATGGGTCATATCATCCCAAAAAAATCATTATTTAAAAAAAATTAACATAATTTTAAATACCTAGGGAGTGGAAAGGAATATTGATTCCTCAAGGGGTGGTAGATGGTATTCCACTATGGACCACCAATTCTCCAATATCCTTAAAGGTTGTGTATATCTTCAGATGTCAATCAGTTTTGATAGAAAATAATTTCTTTTCAACATATTTGGGAATTTTTTTCAAATATCCCAAACCAAGAATTATTTTTTATGGGTTACTCATAATAAAAAAGATTTCATTAAAAATAATAGGTTGGTATTATATTTTTTAAACTATAATTTAGAGTTGTTTTTTCCTACATGAATTGTCAAATTTTGTGTTATATACATTTTTTAGGACACAACTTCCATATAAACATATCTTGTTTTATAAATTGTGTTTCTATATATTCTTCTTGCCTTTATGCTATACTAATTTTTCAACAATATATTTCGCAGTCATTTTCACACAAATTTTATCATTGTTATATTGTTAAACTACACCCTAAATTGTTTTAGGGGAATTTATTTATCATCAAATGCAATTATATTTAAAATATTTATTCTAGATGAACATCTATAGATATTTTGATTAGATATATTTTTATCATGTTAAAAATTTTAGAAATAATAAACATTCCCCATTTGTTTATTTTGTAGATCAGGCTTTATATTTTCTTTCATCTTCACAAAAAGTTATATATTCCAAATCCTTATTAATGAGACTGAAAATATGTTAATGCATACCAAAATAAAATCCATTGTATCTAAACCCTCTACTATAACTTAATCATATATCATTTCCATTTATTTTTACCTTCTCAAGTGTTTTCCCACCATTTCCACAATTTTTCTTTTATGTTGGAAATCTCATATATTTCTTCTTTTTTCAATTTAGAGGGGTTCTCTCAAGGATAACGCCTATATTTGTCATGAAATATTGATTTTGTGTCATAGTACTATATTTATTGTTTTTCAACTATAATAGATAACATTTGCTTCGTCTCTTTGTCACATATTGATGGATAATCAAATAATAAGGATATATAATATTTAATAATTGAATAAGCCTTATAACATGATTTATATACTTGATTGTTTACTGAGATTAACTCCTCCTCAAATCAATAGATTATTAATTTTTTTCAACTTGAGTATTCATTTATGTCATTAGTGACTTACCTTAAGACATCTATTTATTGAATATGTGGGTATACTTATCCATCTCCCTACTACACTCTTTCATATTTTTTTATGCATTGGAATCCTTAAGTATTATTACATCCTTGAAATATTAATATAGGTGTGGATAAAGTAATTCCTTATTTTAATTTTTGTGTTTGAACATATTTTCATTAAATGATATGATGAATCAATCTAAACATATCATTAATTTACATCATTACCTTATGTTAAACAGTTCATCTCATAATAATTTCACAAGGATTAGTTAAAACATTGTTTAGTGTCTTTATGTACAAGTTACATAATAATTTTTTTAAAAACATGTGAAAATTTTCCCATAATAAAACTCTTATATAACCCCTTTAAGAATATTCTTATATATTATACTTATCTTCACAACTTCGAGAACATAATCCTAACAAAAGGGTGAGCTTAAATTCATTGTATTAGAAATGTTACTAACATGTAATCATGTGTTAGATCATATGAATATATAAAAACATAAGTTTGAGATAAATATATTATTAAAAATATTATCAGACAGTAATAGTTGTCCATAAATTATGAAGGAAATGACATTTAATCTAAAAAAGAAGTAAAATGTACCACAACAGAAGATTGTGAGATAAACATGAAAACATGGAATACGTTAATGATATCATAATATAATGGATTCATAAATATGTAGAAAGAACATGATAAATGAAAACATATGAATATGAAAATGTTCTATCCCAACACCATCACCACATAGTGGAAAACATCATAAAGTGTATTGGGTTCACTCCCCATTCTAATAAACATGGTATACAACATCGCATGTTGGATTCCTTTCACCTCATATTACCATAAAAATAGTGGAGATAGTAATATAGTGGATTAGGTTAACACCCAATCCCAAACATAAAATAACATAACTATACATTACTTCCTAATTCATTATTTTAATATATAATTTCAGATCCACCCATCATAAGACATAATGTGCTTTGGCTAACCACTTAAGAAATATACATTGTATGCCTTGAAATAAAAAATTACCCAATGAATTGGATAACTATATAATTTCATCCCCATGCACAAAATTTGGAAATTCATAATATATGTATGAATATGTTGGCCATATAAAGAAAATAATTCATTCTTAAAGTATAATCATGATAAAACCCATTTGAAATAAGTATGTTTTATAATATTATATCAATAAATAACTGAATGATATATCATAAGGATTCCTAAGAGAACAAGGAATTAAATAATTTTGGATGTTTATAGTTTAATAAAAAAACATAATTCCTGAACATTGAGTTGTAATTTAAGAAAAATAATTACATTATTAAGGGATAAGATGGAATTAAAATGAACCGTATACACGTTGCTTTTCAAAATTAGTAAATGATATTTTATCAAAGTGAATAAATTATAATTTATATTTATTATAAAATTAAACTATGATTTTTCCAATAAAATTTTTATGATATCTGAAATATATTCATATATAAAACGTTTTATTGAGGTGACATATGTTAAAAAATAAGAAATCACAAGGTTTTCTTTTAATGATTTAAAAAACCATTGTTGAAATACATTAACACGTAATGGGTACAAAATATTTTTCAGAAAAAAGAAATAAGAAATTATAAATGTGTCAAGATAAAAAAATAATTAGGGACCTAATTAAAAAGGATAAAATATTTGGTAAATACTGTTATAGAAAAAGAGGGAAAAAAGTTTAAATTATAATGAGGATTACACTCATTAATGATATATTTTTTGTTATGAAATTAATCGAGGAATTTATTTGAACAAAAAATTTACTTTTATATTAAGAGTGGAATTATAATGTTTTCATATAATATAATAAATCCATATATAATGAAAATTTTAAAAAAAATTACCATTATGACCTATGAATGATACTAAAACATGAAAAACTCTTATATTTTTTGAATGTTTTATGTAAAAACCCTATTATAGGAGAATATATGAATTGAAAATTAAATATTATGAAATTTTATATAATAATGACAGGAAAATATTAATTGTATATAGACACACCATTCAAAATAAATCAGTTTTTATTATAATAAATATGTCTTAATGGATGAAAATTGAGACAAGAAACCATTTCATTGTTCCAAATTCGTTCAGATCATGAGCCTAACATCTTTGGTACCTTAAAATGTTTTGAAAATACTCTTTATAAATAATTTTATTGGGTTAAATAATTTAGAAAATGATATTATTAACATGATATGGGATTTTGGTTGGACAATAATGGTATATTTTGAGGAAAGGAATTTGAAGTTATAGTTGGTGTATGATGTGTTCAAATAGTTTCCCTATTATAAGTGAAGAAAAATAAATTTTTGTGAACAAAATTTAGTTATCAATGATACCATTACACTATTTAGGGTTCAATCAATAAAACAATTATCAATAATCAAGAAAATTGTGATACTTTATAGATAAAACCTAACCAATTATTTCGACATATTTTTTACACATGTTGGATGTAATATGTTCTTATATTTTTAATTTTACCTTTTTTTACTAGGGTAACATGTTTTACCCAAGTTACATATGTTTTACTAAACATATAATATAACCCATAATAAAAAATATGGGTCTCTTGAAAAGAAATGTAATATTTATTTAATCTTATTACGTTTATTATAAATATAAAATTATCATTTAAATTATATAATTTTATAAATTGAAGAACTATTTTGTAGAAAAGTGTTTTCTCCCATTAAGTGTTCTTAATATTATTTGTTATTGAAATCCAATTAAATGTTGGATAATTATGTTAAATATATTCATAAAAAATATATTAAATTCACTTTTTATAGGTGATTAATATATTTTATTAGAGAAAAATTAAAAAATATTAATAATAAAATCATAGATATTAACAGTTTTACTATTACCATGGTCATTATAATTGATCATTCTAATCATAATTTTAGGCTTAAAAATAAATTTGAACTTATTACACAATACTATCATGTTAATGAAAAACATTAAATGTTTTTCTCTATAATTTCTATAAGTAATGTAAAAAAAATTTAATATAAGAAAATAAATTGGGTTTCAGAGTAAAATATTACTTATTTTTCCAAAAGAATATATTTATTGGATTTATAATTAATAAATAGTAATTTTAACATATTTATTTTACTTATATATATATATTATATTTAAAATGGATTTAAAAACATTTATTTCATTTTTGTACTATGATAATGTCATAAAAGTGATAGTTTTAACAATATCTGTATTTTCTTAAATTATCCAAATACCAATATTTTTTGGAAAAATATGATTGCTATAAGATATTTTTTAATTTATAAATCTAAAAATGAAATAAATTTAATCTAATCTAGATTTTAAAATTTATAAATTTATTTTTAAAATATTAAATATAAAAAAATATAAAAAATAAACATCCTTTTTATTTGAATGTCAAAATGAAAAATCTAAAGAATACAAATGATGAATAACTTATCACATAAATAGATAACTAATTATATAATCATAAATTTGATGTTATATATCCCCTCAATATGTACATCTATGATATAATAATATTGTATATTGTGGATGAATTCAATGGTAATGATTCCTCTAGAATATATCTCATAGAAATTTCCACAAGAATCAATTCCTACTAAATATAATTTTAATCATACTAAATTTTTATGATTTTGCCTTTTTAATAGTCTATATGACACATTATAAATGATATTACCTTTCAAATATTTAATAAACAAGGTTCAAAAGGGTGACTTCGGCAATGTAAAGCCATTTCATTCCATTTTCTTTGTTGATTTTGTAATATGGTTACTTCCTTTCATACTCAATATTTTCATGAATATATTCTAAGAAACAAATTTAATAATTTTATTTTAATGTGTCTCGATTT
Source organism: Viscum album (assembly GCA_963277665.1). NCBI lineage: Eukaryota > Viridiplantae > Streptophyta > Magnoliopsida > Santalales > Viscaceae > Viscum > Viscum album. Next base: position 1,117,523,958 of record OY728129.1, read on the forward strand.
ATATTATTTTGTGGTTTCTTTATGAATAAAAATATAATCACAATTTTGAATTAAATTGAAAATTGTAAAGTAAAATGTAGAGGCATTACATCCCCCCTAAAATAAATCACATCCTCAAAATTATAATCATTACATACTGTTTAAAATATATTGGGGAGACTAAAAGATAGATGTGAGTCAAGATATATTTTCTAAAGATATACCACCATTTCAAACATAGAAAATATATCTTTTCCTATCAGAAGAGGCTAATCCTATAGGAAGAATAAGAAAAAATTCATGAATCAAAATTCTACAAACCGTGATAGATATTCCCATGAAATGATGATACAAAATTTAGTTTTTATATATACCCCAATAGATAATAGTTGGTGAAAATAGAAGTTAAATAATATATCCAAAAATATATAGGGAAAACCAGTAAATCCAGTTAATTATCACTGTCCACTCCTATAGTACCCATTGCATTGGATTTTTCTTATTCACATTATCATGGAGGTTATTGGTGTCAATTTTAATCTTAATCTCTTGGATTTTGGAATTAATTTTTATAGATCCAAAATTAGTCACATCTAAAACATCAAATTTCAGGTGGTTCATTAGGGATAACATTATATTACCCCCAATATTTACTGAGCAATATATTTTTCTCTGAATCATATTTATTAATGGATTATTTACCTAAAATTAATCATATTCCAGTTTATTTTAGATATTCACCTAGGCGCATCTTCTCAAATTTTTAAAACAAATAAAATTTAAATAAATCTTTCACCATATTTGTCACCTGAATTTTTTAACATCCCGGTTCCGGAAGCCACCCAGAGGCGCCCCATACCCGTTTGGTCCCATGACCTCAAGCACATTTCCCCAAATGCTAGAGGCCGCCGACTAGCAGTGAGGGCCTTGGGTGTGATAGTGGGGAAATTATACCCTCATTGGCAGAGTATACAACAAAAGAAAAATAAACATGCAGTAGCGGAAGCAGTAATAACAAAAAATATAATTGCAGAAGACTAAATCAACTAGAGTACATATGTATGAATGAAATAATGAATGATACATAACTAGGAAATCATCCAAACAAGTCACAATGATGGAAAACACTACAGTACCAAAACAATTACAAAAGAAAAGTAAACAGCTCCTCAGCATCACAAGCCCACGCTTGGTCCCATGCTCTCCTGCTCCAAGCAATCAAGTTCCATAAGTCGAAGGGCTCTTTACCTTGTCTATACCAGCAACAAAATAGTTTTCTTGGGCCCAAAATCATGGCCCAAACAGGGTGTGAGATAAAATCCCAGTAGGAATTCACCCAAAGATCTATGCCTAACAGTCAGTAAGTATATGTCAGGTAAAAGTACAATAAGAAGTAAACAAAAACAAGAAGATGTAGGCAGTAAATAATAAGAAGTAAAAGAGGATGATACATAGCAGTATTCAATCCACAACAAATCAACAGCAGTGAAACAAACATCTAAGAAGCCGGAAACCCTATGGGATGTACTCGCAGCCATCCCCTCTGGTCCTATCCAAGAAGTACCACAACCCTACGGGCAGTTCACTCAGCCTAACCCCTCTGGCATGGTCATACGAATTTATGAGACTCTCTGGGAAAGCTCACTCAATAAATTCCCTGTATAGTCTAGGGTAGTCAAGGACTCTCTTGAGAAAGATCACACAGTCTATACCTCTCAGCCCCAAGTTCTAGAGACTCTCTGAGAAAGCTATCTCGGTCAATTACTCTTAGCCTCAGGCATACCACAAACTCTCTATGGAAGCTCACTCAGTCAATTCCTCCTCTTGCCTGGGAAGGTTCTTAAAGAGATTCAAACAAGGTAAGACTCTATGAGGAAGCTCACTCGATCTACCCTCCTATAGTCTATAAAATCCAAGACTCTCTGGGAGCTCACTCGGTCCATCCCCTCTGTAGTTTGTAATATATAAGACTCTCTGGGTAGCTCACTCGGTCTATCCCTTATAGTCTATAGCTCCATGTTCTCTCATCCATGTGCCAGTCAGTGCATAATAATTCTATAAGGCCAAAGTACACCTATAGAGCTACTTGGATAACCAAAGTACATCTATAGAGCTACATAGATAAACAGTCTACAAGGCAACAAGCATGTCATGAGTTTCACTTCAACCTATAACCGTGAGGCATGAAAACAGGTGTAGCAGCCAAAGGAAAACCAGACCCAAAGGTCGTAAACAGAACAAAGCAAGGGAAAAAACATACAAACACAACAAATTATCCTCTAACAAGTTCAAATTACCTCTATCAAATCATACAAGCAAGGCAGAAAAATATCGAAGGAAAAAAGGGGTAACACACAATACCCTGTTCATGGGTATCAGTGGAAATTCGCACATAAACTCAAATACATAGAATGGAAAAGAACAAACCACCTACCTTGATCCTATGAGATCAATATACATGAACCAGGACGGCTGATTCTCCCTAGAACGCCGTACATCTGAGAAAGCGCACAAAACGTTCAACCTTAGGTATCTTGAGAAGGAAGAAGAAATAAAAAAACAAGTCTCAAGCAGAAGGAAGAACTCACCACTGCGCTTCCAATGCAATCGACAAAGCTCGAATCAGAGAACAGATAGAGGCTCGAGAATCTAGAGAAGTTTCAAGGCCATACGACGTCTCTCGGTCGAACCAGACCAAGAAGAAGACGATTATGATGATGAGATGCGACCCCGGTTTGTTTAGTAAAAAAAGTACATGGAGTGTATTTTTAAAGTACACAGCGTGTAGTGGGTTTTTTCGTACTCCACCAAAATCGGCCTCCGTGTCACCCCTACACACCGTGTGTGTGGTCCGGACATGGCCAGTACACAGTTTCAAGTGGAAAACTAGTACACAGTGTGTACTCAGAAAGTACACGGCGTGTACTTCAAATATTTCTTGAAAATCCAAAAGAAATCTCAATAACTCCAGAAAAGGAAAGACATACCTAAAAAGGAAGATTCAGGTTCTTAAAAACGTCCCCCCTTAATGAAATTCGTCCTCGAATTCCCCTAGATGGGCATAGAAGAAGAAACCTCGAACAACTCCAGCCACTACGATTGAATCTCGGCCTCCTTCTACCAAGTCTCGTCTTGTACTCTCTCGTGCTGCCATAGCACTCGTACCGGAGGAATAGACCGTCCTCGGAGAACCTTTGTACTGCGATCGAAAATCCGGATATGATGCTCTTCAAACGACACATCTGCTTTGAGCTCAACCTCCTCGGGCTGAAAGACATGAGATGGGTCTGAAAAGTAATGTTAGAGCTGAGAGACATGTAAGACGTCATGCATATCCCGATACCTCTGAGGTAGTGGAAAACGATAGGAAACCGGCCCAACTCTCTCTAATACCTCAAACGGCCCGACGTACTGTGGTGGAAGCTTACCCTGTCTTTGAATCCTCTTGTGTCCCATCCTCATTGCGACATACATGAAAACATGATCTCTATCCTCAAACTCCAGAGGTCGTCTCTACTAATCAGCATAAGAATTCTGTCGAGACTGTGTTGTATCCATCCTCTTCTGAATCAACTCTATCTGCTCTGAGGTCTCCTGAACAAGACAATGTCCTAGAAAATCTGCCTCTCCTGCCTCCAGCCAGCATGTCACACCCGTTTTTTTAGTCATTTTATTTATTTTATTTCTCTTGGTGTCGGATGATTTTGCATAAGTGTGGGTGAGTCCCGGTTTAAAATTTTAATGTTGGGATGAGTTTATGGTTTGGGTTTGTGCGTGAATATCGTACATTAAAGACACGCAGTCCGCTTGGACACGTGCTTTCTACTTTGGTACGTGCAGCCCGCCTGCAGTCCGCTTGGGTACCGTATGCTGCGCGAATACCGCACGGTCATCCAGTTTACACGTTATTTAATTAGTTGGTTGAGCAGATAAATAAATAAATATATATGTTTATATATGTTTACATATTTTTTATGTTTTAACGTTATGTATATATATATATGTTTATATGTGTATATATGTTTATTTGTGTATATATGTTTATATGTGTATATATGTTTATATGTGTATAGATATTTATATGTTTATATATTTTTATATATAGGTATATATGTCTATATATGTATATATATATATATATATATCTATGTTTATATTTTTTTAAATGGTTTTATTATTATAAATGATTTGACTATAATAATTATTATCATTATTATTATTAACTAATTATTTTTATTTTTATTTGATTATTATTATTATTAGTATTATTGTTTTTTATTTGGGTATAATAATAATAATTATTAAAGTTTGTTAAATTATTATTATGATTAATTATATTATTATTATTATAAGAAAAAAAATAAAAAATAAATAAATGAAACCCTAGAAAACCCAGCTTCATCCCCTTTTCCCCCTTGCTATGTACCCCAACAACCCCTCCCCCCTTTCTCATCTCCCTCACTGTGCACCCCCGCACCAGCCCTCCTTATCACCTTCGCCCAGCGCTGCCCTTCCCCATCACCCAGCGTCTGTCCTCCCCGTCGCCCTCTCCCAGAGCCGACCTTCCCCGTCACCTAGCACTCGCCCTCAGCTCCCTGTCCAGCCCGCCTTTCCTCTTCGTCTGACATGTCCTCCGCCCGGCTCGGTCTCCCCCTCTTGGCCTGGCCCTCACCTCCTGTGGGTCTAGTATTCATGTCGGCACCTACATCCGACCCCTTCCAGCTCGCAGCCAACTTTCCTTCTTCGGCGCGAACCCCCTCCCTTTGACCCCCCAGTTCCGGTCTAATTTATTCATTTTTTTTGTGTTTTCTTGAAATTAGCCAAATTATAATGCTTCTGGTCATGTTGGTTACGTTTTTTTGGTGTCTAAGGTATGAAATTGGCCCGCATAGTGTTTTTCTTCCTTCCGTCAAGGTGTCGTTGCGTTCGCATGGGTTGAGGTAGGTGTGTCATGCCTTTCATTTCAATTCCAATCCATTTGATTCTTTTATTTTTATTAATTAGTATTTAAAATATTTTTCGCACTTTTATTATATACATAGTTATTTGTAGCATGGTTTTCATTTTGGTTGAATTGATCGCAATTGGTTTTTTTGATTTAGTTCTTTTATGAGCATGTAAATGCCTTACCTTTCAGTCTTGAATAGTTGTCACTTTCTTTTAAAATGTAATGGTTGGTTACATCAGGGCGTGTTTCAGATATAAATCTTTTTGGGTGGCGTTTGGTTGTGTGTTATAACGTTTTCATTCAGTTTATGTGAGTCCTTGGTACTTTTGGTCATGCGTTGGTCCTTGTCGCCTTATTTTTTGTATCTTTTGTTCTTATAGTGAATTTATGGTCAATGACCGAGGACGCACACGAATACACCTGAGGTATGTATATATATAATCTATATATATGTCCTCCAAGTACTTATTCCCTCATGGTGCGGGGAATACGTGCATTGTATTATGGATATATGTATATATATATATATATAGGTATGTGCGTGCGAGTGCAGACCGATTTCGGGTGGTCTCCGTCCATTCGGTCAAGTTCCATAGTGTTCGACATGACCCTGTTCTTCCTGGAGGTAGGCGTTTCCATACTTTCTCTCTTTCCGAAGCATTCCAAAGGTACTTGAATGATTTCCATTTAGTTTATAAATTTTATTTTCAACATAATAATCCTAATAGTTTATTTATTTTAGCGTTTCTTTAATGGTTAAAAGTGTTAAAAACAGCTTTGAAATAGTTCCTTGATGATGTTTAGGTGCTCCCATGCCTTTGCTCCCAATTTTAAACAATTTAATTCTTGCTTTTTCTTGATTATGTTTCACGCCTCTAGTATGATTATAGTTAACTTATGGTAGTGTTTTACTGTTGAAATTTTTGATTAAAAATGGGTTTTTGGATTCTCCTCTACTTACGTGCATGTTTATGCCTTGCCAACTTGGTTGGAATTAACTGCATTTATCTGCAAATGGTACTATTGGACGTTTTGAGTGGTGTGTGCCGGTAGAAACATTTTATGAATCTTTTTTGTCCTGTGTTGGTTGATTTCATTGAACTTAATGATTTTGAAGAAATGATTTCGCATCTCTTTGAACTTGTATTTTTCTCAAATCCTTGGTTTATAAGAGGTTCTTGTTTTCTAAATGATGTGGGTCTCTTCGTGGGGTCCTTTATAGTTGTTTGAATAGATATCCATGTGTATATTCCCGTTTGGCTTTTGGTGTATATATTCTGTTGAGTGCGTGGAGTAACGCAAATCTTGGGTTTGTTTTTTACAAATTGAATATGGTATCATTAGAGACTTTAATTGCAATGCCTTGAATCCTGGAACCTAAAGGCATGTTTGTCTCTTTAAATACAAAAGTGGTTTTTAGGGTTGTTTTGGATGAGCTTTTGAAATGTTTTCATAAAGGCAACGATTATGTAAAACTAGAGGCCTGATTTACAACTCCAAGTGTTTAATAAAATGGTTTGATAATCGAGTGATGTGATGGCCTGGTTGGAAAATTATATGTTTGACATGTATTATTATATATAAATACATGGGGCGCTACTATCTAGGGTAACCCTTTATGGGCGAACGCATATGAAGCATCTGTGTTTGGGGTAGGCAAGTGCAGTGAGATGAGTCAAGTGTGCAAGGGCCTTCCTACTTACACAGTATTATTATAACCACCATGGGTTCCTGGACGTCTTTTAGATGATTGAGTGACGACTACTGATCAACCCTGATTAGACGGGTTGGTACCCCCTGGATTCATTGTTAGGCCAGGTGGGCTTTGCCACTGGATTGGTCAGTTAGGGCGGCCAGTTGGTTATAGACTTAGGAGCTTCACCATACGTCGGCAGGTGGTTCTGAAACCGAGTACGTTTTGGGGTCTTCTAGGGATGTTTAGGATCACCCATGGTTATGGGATTACTTACTTTATTTGTTTACTTTTCAGTTCCCTAGTTTATTCTCAGTTTCACTTTTACTTGTTTTACTCTAGTCCGGCTTTGGTTTTTTCTATTTTGGTTTTCATTTATACAATGAAAAGTGATTTTGGAAATGGTGTGTAGCGTGTGTTAGTTTTTTAAATGAGAAAAACATGTTTCATATTTTAAAATGTGAAAACCCTACATTTGTATTTGTATCTCAAACTTGTGTTAGTGGTCTACTTTGGAAAAGAGAATTTTTGGATTTAGTGGTTTATTCGTGGAATCCCTACTGAGAATCTCGGTGCTCACACCTATTATATCTTTCCCGTTATAGGATCAGTTTCTCGTTCAGGTTTCTGGTTCAGTTTCTCAATGTTGGAGCTGCATGGTTTTGAGTTGTGTGGTGACCTAGGGGTTACAAGGAGGTATGTACAGTTTATGTTCTTTCCACTGTTAGTTTATTTTGGTTATAGTCAGTTTGTTTTATCTAGTTTTGTTTTTCTCTTGGGCCAAATCGTTCACAACTGTTAAATTTTGATGCCCGACACTGGTTTCCAGCCCTTGGGGATCGGGAACACCCTTCGGTCCATGTCTCTGGCCATCTCGGGTGACTGGTTCGGGGTCGACCCGGGATTGTTCGTGACATGGCCCGAAGGGCATTCCCGATCCCCATGGGCTGGAAACCAGTGTCGGGCATCAAATTTAATATGGTATCATTAGATAATTTCATTTCAATTCCTTGAAACATGGAACCTAAAGGCCCGTTTGGCTCTTTGAATAAAAAAATTTGTGTTTAGGGTTGTTTTGGATGATCTTTTGCAATGTTTTCATAAAGGCATCAATTATGTAAAACTAGAGGCCCGATTTACAACTCCAAGTGTTTAATAAAATGGTTTGATAATCGAGTGATGTGACGGCCTGGTTGTTACTTTTTATGTTTGACATGTATTCATATATATAAATACATGTGGCGCTCCTATCTGGGGTACCCCTTTATGGGAAAACGCATAGGAAGCATCCCTGTTTGGGGTAGGCAAGTGCGGTGAGATGAGTCACGCGTGCGAGGGTCTTCCTACTTACACAATATTATTATAACCACCATGGGTTCTTGGACATCTTTTAGATGATCAAGTGATGGTTGCTGATCAACCCCGATTAGATGGGTTGGTACCCCCTAGATTCATTGTTAGGCTAGGCGGGCTTTGACACTGGATTGGTCAGTTAGGGCGGCTAGTTGGTTATATACATAAGAGCTTCACCATACGCCGGCAGGTGGTTCAGAAACCAATTATGTTCAGGGGTCTTTTAGGGATGTTTTGGATCACCCATGGTTGCCAGATTACTTACATTGTTTGTTTACTTTTCAGTACCGGGTTTATTCTCAGTTTCACTTTTACTTGTTTTACTCTAGTCCTACTTTGGTATTTTCTATTTTGGTTTTCATTTATAAAATGGAAGGTGATTTTGGAAATGGTGTGTAGCGTGTGTTGTTGTTTGTTAAATGAGAACAACATGTTGCATATTTTAAATTGTGAAAACCCTACTTTTGTATTTGTATCTCAAACTTATGTTAGTGGACTACTTTGGAAAAGAGAATTGTTGGATTCAGTGGTTTATTTTTGGCATCCCTACTGAGCATCTCGGTGCTCACGCCTATTATATCTTTCCAGTTGCAGGTTTAGTTTCTCGTACAGGTTTTTGGTTCAGTTTCTCAATGTTGGAGCCGCATGGTTTTGAGTTGGGTGGTGACCTAGGGGTCACAAGGAGGTATGTACAGTTCATGTTCTTTCCAATGTTAGTTTCTTTTGGTTATATTCAATTTTTTTATCTGGTTTTGTTTTTTCTCTTAGGCCAAATCATTCCCAATAGTTAAATATTGATGCCCGACACCGGTTTCCAGCCTGTGGGGATCGGGAACGCCCTTCGGGCCATGTCTCGGGCCGGCTCGGGTGACCGGTTTTGGGTCAACCCAGGTTGGTTCATGAAAAAATAGTATCAGAGGTAGGATGTTGATATTTGGGATGTCTGGTAGAAGGATATTAGGATTTTTGGGGCTCCGGAGGAAGGTTACAGGTCGGTGCCTGATCACCACTACCCGTGAGGAGACCTGAGTTACCAGGGGTAGTCTGGGTTTTGAGTCTCTTGCCTTTGGTTGTTATGGTTTGAGGGATGATAATGAAGGCGAACTTGTTCATACTGTGGCCTCACATGGGGTGGTGATAAATGTGGAGTCTAAATGTCCAGTTCGAGGTCCTTTTAGATATATACCTTACTTGGGATATGGCTCACCACCATGTCTCTGAGTTAGGCATATGAACTAGTTCCTCATTCTAGTGGTTTGTTGTTGACTGTGTTTCATTTTGATCTCGGTCGATTTGAGTGTGTGTAAAAAAATGGAAGTTGTTTTAAAATGGAAAAGTGTTTCTTTTAAAATTGTTTTGAAATTGGTACATTTGGTTTTTAAAGTGGGTGTGTTTTGATTTGGAATGTTTTATTGCTTGTTTGGATTTGATTAGGGAAAGAAGTGTTCGAACCTTGGTATTCCTTCTGTAGTATCACATGTGCATCGATATGTGTAGAGAGTGTTTGGGACAACTTTTCCGTGAGCGATGTAGCCGGAATTGGGTGAACGCACATGTGATAGTCCATAAGGGGCCATAGGCGAGTTTTAAAATTTAAAAGAAATGATGGTTTTTGGAAAAGAAATTTTTTTTGTGTTTGCATATGTTTAACTTATGAGTTTGTTGCCCTTGGATCGGTCTGTTTCTTTGATTGAGTTTTGGCTAGATGCCAATTTCAGTTGTGTTTTTTGTGTTGTTTTGAGTATGCCGCCAAGAAAGGTCGCTAAGGTTGCTAATGAGCCATTCCTAGTTTTCAGTTCTTTTTTCATGTTGCATATCGATCAAAGTAATAAATTTCTGTTAGAGGGTGTTGTGTGGTTGTGAAATTAGAGTGGATCTTCTGGATGTTGGGAACTCCTAGGGTTGTTAGGGTTCGTACCGTCTCTGGTTTATTTGAGGGTCCAGTTCTGGACTAGTAAAGATGGATGTCTCACCAGCGTTGAAGATTGGGGTGTGTTTGATGATAATTGGCTCTAGCGAAGGTTCCCCATTTGGCAAGGAGTGCATGCCGAAGGAAACTGTCACCAAGACACCATCTTTGTCGGCGTCGACTCCCAGTTTGTCTGACAATCCACTTGTGTGCCACTAGTATGGAACGTTCGGGAATTCTAAGCCATTATCTTTCATTCCGTTGAAAAAAAACATGTCACTGTTGTGGTCGTTTGAATCATCGAGAAGAAGAAGAAGTTGGGGACTAGAGAATGCAAATGTATGACTATGAGGCAGGGGATGCTTCACCATCCGAGCCCCAACCAGAGGTCTCGGGGTGAAGCTCGCGCATAGTCAGTAGTTTCCGAGGGTGTGAAGAACCTCTCTTCGAAGTATGTTTTCAGTTTTCTGAAGGAAAATAACCAAAGTTTTCTTGTTCTATTCTTGCCGTCGTTTTAGATCATCCTTATTGTGGTCGCATGATGAGATCATTCTACCGCAATCCAAGCAGCCTCATCTACTCTTAGTGCAACTTCTAAATCATTCGAATTCTTTGAATGGTGTTGGGGCTAGGGATAAACAAATCTGTTCTGATTTTGAGTTTGGTCTCAGTTGCGTACGTTAGAGGGATGTTCGGTTCTGTGAAATTAATGGGTGTTTTTCAGCCCATGTGGAGAAATTAACTGAGTTCAGTTTGGGGAGTTCCCGCGTTGCCCCCCACCCCGGGGTTGTGAGTTCGAGTCTCAAGATCTCTGTGTTAGTAAAATTCTTGTGGTGGGGAGAACCCTCCCGTGTTCTTCCCTCAACCTCAGACAATGATTGTACTCGAGTTGGTCGAGTGTGACTTGTGATGGAAATGGTCACCCTGAGCCTCTGAGTTTCTTCTAGTTCTGCCTGGGCACGGACTCGAGTTATGCTAATAGTTGGTTTGGTGATTTTCTATGGGTAGAATGTTTTTGTGGTGGGGAGAATTGTCACACCCTATTTTTAGTCATTTTATTTATTTTATATCTCTTGGCGTTGGGTGATTTTGCGTAAGTGTGGGTGAGTACCAGTTTACAATTTTAACGTCGGGATGAGTTAAAGGTTTGGGCTAGTGCGCGAACACTGTATGTTTAAGACGCTCAGTCCGCTTGGGAACGTGCTTTCCACTTGGGTACATATGCAGCCTGCTTGTAGTCCGATTGCGTACCGTATGGTGCGTGAATACCGCACGGTCATCCAGTTTTAACGTTATTAAATTAGTTGGTTGATCAGATAAATAAATAAATATATATATGTGTATATATGATTATATATGATTATGTTTTAACATTATGTATATATATATATATATATATGTTTATCGGTGTATATATGTTAATTTGTGTATATATGTATATATGTGTATATATGGTCATGTGTGTATAGATATATATATGTTTATATATGTTTATATATAGGAATATATGTCTATTTAAGTATATATATATATATGTGTGTGTGTGTGTGTGTTTATATTTTTTTAAATGGTTTTATTATTATAAAGGTTTTGACTATAATAATAATAATTATTATAATTAGCTAATTTTGGTTATTATTATTATATGATTATTATTATTATTATTATAATAATTATTATTATTATTGTTGTTTGTTATTTGGGAATAATAATTATTATTATTAAATTTTGTTAAATTATTATTATTATTAATTATATTATTATTATTATAAGAAAATAAAATAAGATAAAATATATGAAACCCTAGACTACCCGTCTCCCTCCCCCTTTTCCCCCTCGCTGCGCACCCCTGCACCCCCCCTTCCCATCTCCCTCGTTGCGCACCCGCGCACCATCCCTCCTCGTTGCCTTTGCCCAGCGCCGCCCTTCCCCGTCACCCAGCGCTGGTCCTCCCCGCCGCCCACACCCCGCGCCGACCATCCCCGTCGCCCAGCACTCTCCCTCGGCTCCCTGTCCAGCCCGCCTTTCCGCTTCGTCCGACATGTCCTCCGCCCGGCTCGGTCTCCCCCTCCTGGCCTGACCCTCACATCCCATGCGTCCAGCATTTGCGCCGGCACCTGCATCTGACCCCTTCCATCTCGCAGTCATCTTTCCTTCTTCGGCACGAACCCCTGCCGTCGACCCCCTTTTGCCTGTCTGCATTATTCATTTTTTTGTGTTTTCTTCAAATTATCCAAATTCTATTGCTTAGGGTCATGTTTGTTACATTTTGTTTGCTGTCTAAGGTATGCAATTGGTCCGTAGAGTGATTTTATTCCTTCCGTCAAGGTGATGTTGTGTTAGCACGGGTTGAGGTAGGTGTTTCATGCCTTTCGTTTCAATTCCAATCCATTTGATGCTTGGATTTTTATTAATTAGTATTTAAAATATGTTTCTCACTTTTATTGTATACTTAGTTATTTCTAGCATGGCTTTCATTTTGGTTGAATTGATCGCAATTGGATGTTTTGATGTCGTTCATTTATGTGCATGTAAATGCCTTACCTTTCAGTCTTGAATAGTTGTCACTTTCTTTTAAAATGGTATGGTTGTTTACATCAGGGTGTGTTTCGGATATAAATCCTTTTGAGTGGAGTTTGGTTGTGTGTTATGATGTGTGCATTCGGTTTACGTGAGTCCTTGGTACTTTTGGTCATGCGTTGGTCCTTTCCACCTTATTTTTGGGTATCTTTTGTTCTTATAGTGAATTTATGGTTAAGGATCGAGGACGCGCACGCATACACCTGAGGTATATATATATATAATATATATGTCCTCCAAGTAAGTATTCCCTCATGGCACGGGGAGTACGTGCATTGGATTATGGATATATATATAGGTATATTTGTGCGAGCACGGACCGATTTCGGGTGGTCGCCGCCTTTTCGGTCAAGTTCTAGAGTGTTCGACATGACCCCGTTCTTCCTTGAGGTAGGCGTTTCCATCTTTTGTCTCTTTTTGAAGCATTCCAAAGGCACTTGCATGATTTCCATTTAGTTTATAATTTTTATTTTCACCCTTATAATCCCGATAGTTTATTTATTTCAGTTTTTCTTTGATGGTTAAAAGTGTTAAAAACATATTTGAAATAGTTCATTGATGATGTTTAGGTGCTCCGATGCATTTTCTCCCAATTTTATACAATTTTATGCTTGCGTTTTCTGGATTAAATTTTATATTATGTTTCGCGCCTCTAGAATGATTATAGTTAACTTATGTTATTTTTTTACTGTTGAAATATTTCATTAAAAATGAATTTTTGATGCTCCTCTACATACGTGCATGTTTATGCCTTGCCAACATGGTTGGAATTAATTTCCTTTATATGCAAATGGTACTGTTGGACTTTTTGAGTGGTGTGTGATGATATAAACATTTTATGAAACTTGTTTTTCCTGTGTTTGTTGATTTTGGGGAACTTAATGCTTTTGAAGAAATGATTTCTCATCTCGTTGAACTGGTATTTTTCTCAAATACTTGGTTTATAAGCGGTTCTTGTTTTCTAAATGATGTGGGTCTCTTTGTGTGGTCCTTTAATGTTTTTTGAAAAGAAATCCATGTGTATATGCCCATTTGGCTTTTGGTGTATATATTTTGTTGAGTGCGTGGAGTATGGAAACACTTGGATTTGTTTTTTACAAATTTAATATGGTATCATTAGATAATTTCATTGCAATGCCTTGAAACTTGGAACCTAAAGGCCCATTTGGATCTTTAAATACAAAAGTGGCATTTAGGGTTGTTTTGGATGTGCTTTTGCATTGTTTTCATATAGGCATCGATTATGTAAAACTAGAGGCCCAATTTACAACTCCAAGGGTTTAATAAAATGGTTTGATAACTGAGTGATGTGACGGACCAGTTGGCACTTTGTATGTTTGACATGTATTCTTATATATAAATACATGGGCGCTCTTATATAGGGTAACCCTTTATGGGCGAACGCATAGGAAGCGTCCGTGTTTGGGGTAGGCAATTGCGGTGACATGAGTCACGCGTGCGAGGTCCTTCTTACTTACACATTATTATTATAACCACCATGGGTTCCTATATGTCATTTAGATGATGGAGTGAAGGTTGCTGATAAACCCCAATTAGACAGGTTGATACTCCATGGATTCGTTGGCTAGGTGGGCTTTCCCACTGGATTGGTCAGTTAGGGCGGCCAGTTGGTTATAGACATAGGAGTTTTACCATACGATGGCAGGTGGTTTTGAAACTGAGTACATTCAGGGGTCTTATAAGGATGTTTAAGATCACCCATGGTTACCAGATTACTTACTTTGTTTGTTTACATTTTAGTTCCCTGGTTTATTCTCATTTTCACTTTTACTTGTTTTACTCTAGTCCTTTGGTATTTTCTGTTTTGGTTTTCATTTATAAAATGGAAAGTGTTTTTGGAAATGGTGTGTAGTGTGTGTTGGTTTTTTAAATGAGAACAACATGTTGCATATTTTAAAATGTGAAAACCCTACTTTTGTATTTGTATCTCAAAATTGTGTTAGAGGACTACTTTGGAAAAGTGAATTGTTGGATTCAGTGGTTTATTCTTGGCATCCCTACTGAGCATCTCGGTGCTCATGCATATTATATCTTTCCAATTGCAAGTACAGTTTCTCGTATAGGTTTCTGGTTCAGTTTCTCAATGTTGGAGTAGCATTGTTTTGAGTTGGGTGGTGACCTAGGGGTCACAAGGAGGTATGTACAGTTTATGTTCTTTCCTCTGTTAGTTTCTTTTGGTTATCGTCAGTTTGTTTTATCTGCTTTTCTTTTTCTCTTGGGCCAATTTGTTCCCAACTGTCAAATTTTGATGCCCGACACTAGTTTCCAGACCATGGGGATGGGGAACACCCTTTGGGCCATGTCTCGGGCAGGCTCATGTGACAGGTTCGGGGTCGACCCGTGTTGGTTCGTGACACAGCATAAGGGTGATTCGCATAGCCTACCGTACAGAGCCTCGTATGGTGCCATCTGAATGGTCGCCTGAAAACTGTTGTTGTAGGCGAACTCCACAAGAGGTATATGCTTCTCCCAAGAACCGTCGAAGTCTAGAATACATTCTTGGAGCATATCCTCAAGCACATGGATCAAGCACTTGAACTAGACATCAGTCTAGGGATGGTATGCTATACTCAAAATTACATGTGTACCCGAGGCCTTCTGAAGTCCCTACCAGAACCGAGAGGTAAAGCATGCATCCCTGTCTGAAACAATGGAGTGTGGAACTCCATCTAGACATAAAATCTCTTGGATGTACAGTCGTTCCAGTTCATCAACACTGAAGGTTTCCTTTATTGGAATGTAGTGTGCTACCGTCGTAAGCTTGTCGACGACGACCCAAACATCATCACTTCTTCGAGGTGACCACGGTAAACCAATCACGAATTCCATCGCGACATCGTTCCACTTCCACTCCAGAATGGGTAACTGCTGTAAAAGCCCTACTAGTCGCTGATGCTCTGCTTTCACCTGCTGACAAGTAGAACATTTCATGACAAAACCAGAAACATCTCTCTTCATACCTGGCCACTAGTACTGGTGATGAAGATCCTGATACATCTTAGTGACACTAGGATGAACTTCCCAAACTGAAGTATGAAAATCCTGCATCATCTCCTCGCGTATGTCTGATGGCACCCATACGCGTCCCCGGAAACACAATATCTCATCCTCGCCCACTATCCATCCGGGAAGAGGGTACCCTCCTAACACAACCTTCCGCAGGACTAAGGCCTCCAAATCTGATAGCTACCTCATTCGTACCCAATCAAGAAGTGTATAGGTAACAACCATTGATGAAATAAATATTTTTCCCTACCTGTCGTGCGCCTCTAGATGCATCTTAGAGAATAGATCCATAAGCCACCACTCACTATTGGCCTCCTAAACTGCCTGAATCTTAGTTCTCCTGCTCAAAGAATCAGCTACTGTGTTGCCCTTTCCCGGCGTACAGGTAAGCTCGATGTTAAATGACTGAAGATACTTGACCAACCAGCGCTGTCTCAGAATCAGATCATGCTGAGTGAAGATATAATTGAGACTCTTGTGGTCGGTAAAAAACACAATGTGCTCTCCCAGAAGATAGTGTCTCCAACAACGTAAGGCATGAACAACTGCTTCCAACTCCAGATCATGCGTCTGGTAGTTTCTCTCGTGTGGCCACAACTTCCTAGACCCATAAGCAATGACCCCATCCCCCTGCATTAGCCCAGCTCCTAGCCCGATACCCGAAGCAACACAGTAAACAGTATAGCCCTTGCCCGACTCTGGAAAGACTAGTATCAGTACTGATGTCAACCTCCCTTTCAGCTCCTGAAAGGCTAACTCACAAGAATTTGACCTTAAAAAATTCTCCCCCTTCTTGGTCAGACCTATCAACGGTGTTACTTGGAACAAGAATTCCTGAATGAAGCGTCTGTAGTAACCAGCCAGCCCTAAAAAACTCCTCACCCAAAAAACATTCTTCGGCTGTTCCAAGGAAACTACACCTCTCACTTTCTCTGGGTCCACAGATAATCCAGCCTCTAAGATGACATGACCCATGAAATGAATCTGATCCATCCAAAAGTGGCACTTCAAGAGTTTAGCGTAAAACTGATGCTCTCTCAGTGTACTCAAAAATATCTCAAGATATGTGGCATGGTTGTATCGAGTGTGAGATTACACCATGATATCGTCAACGAAGACCACGACAAAACAGTCCAAGTACGGATGGAACACTCAGTTAATCAGTTCCATGAAAACTGCGGGTGCATTCATGAGACCGAACGACATGATTGTATACTCAAAAAGACTATACCTGATCCTGAACGCTGTCAGAAGTATATCTGATGATCTAAATTGAAACTGATGATAACCGGACCTCAAGTTGATTTTCGAGAACACCCAGTCTCCTCGAAGCTGATCAAAGTGGTCATCGATCCTCGACATGGGATATCGGTTCTTGACCGTCTACTAGTTCAGCTTTCGATAATCCACACAAAGACGAAGGGTAAAGTCTACCTTCTTCTCAAACAGGACAAGAGAACCCCAAGGAGAGGTACTGGGTCAGATGAAACACTTTTCCTACAACTCCTCAAACTACTTATTGAGCTCCTACAACTCAGGTGTAGCCATCCAATAAGGCAGAATGAACACCATTGTCGCTCCTTGCACGAGCTCAATCAAGAAGTCTACCTCATGCTCCGGAGGAAAACCTGAAATGTATTATGGAAAGACATCATTGAAACAATCCACCACTGGAGGAGAGTCTAACTGTGAAGTCCCCTGGTCATCCAGATAAAGACTAGAAATCCGGGCTGTAACTTTCCCTATCCCATGATGCTCTGGTCTAGCTCTACCCACCTGGACATCCCACTCACCTCTATAAAGGAAGGATCCACCCTCTGGTGATATGAAACTCACCATGCGGCGATAGCAATCGACGATTTCCTGGAAAGGAAATAACTAGTCTATCCCGAGAATGACGTCATAGCCCGTCATCTCTAGGACATAGAGGTCAGATAAGAAATGACACCCCACAACCTCAAGAGGGAACTCTCCACATTGAGGTATGCTAGATGTCCTCGTTCCCAAAGGTGTGTCATGAGTCAAAAAGTCTGTAGACAAAAAAGATACAGATCCCAAGGATCTCCATGACAACAACAAAGATAAAGCTATGAGAAGCACCAGTATCGAAAAGGGCTGAAGATAAAACTGAGGCTACTAAGATCTTACCTCAAACTGTAGAAGGGTCGTGATCCTGCTCCCTATCGTTCTACTCCATGGAGAATGAATGGCCTGCACCATGGCCCTACTCTCCTGGATGACCGCTCTGAGCTGATCCACTCTGTTGTCGCTGATGACCTGGTGACTGACCACCACGGCCGCGATCTCCACCTCGGCTTGAACGGCCAGAAGAACTCCAGTTCCCTGACTAGTGGGAAACTGGTCAAGCATCTCCAGAACGTAGGGTCATAGAGGAACCTTTACCACCAGCTAAAGGTGAGAAGATGTGACAGAAATGTTGAAGATGCCCTATCTTGTCGCAAGACCTACACTCCATCGGATCTCTCTGGCACTGGGGCCTAGTATGCCCACTCCTACCGCATTGGTAGGACACAACCTGGATGCCATAAGATGCATCCCCCGAACCTCGATCTCCTCAAGAAGACTCTCAGTGATGCTTCTTACTATTCGTAGGAGGAACACCAGCTCTGGATGATGAACCTCCCTGGCTCAATGCTCCAGAATCCCTCAGATTGTGCTTAGTGAACAATGCATGTTTGATGATGGATGATATAGAAGTAAACTGGAAGATATTCACCTTGGAACGGATCTCCTGCCTGAGACCGTCCTCCAACATCCTAACAAGAAACAACTCATCACCTGCTAGGATCAGTGTGAAACGTTGCAGCTCAGTGAAATGAGATGAGTACACCATAACAGAAATAGTACCCTGCTGCAGACTCATAAACTCTCAGGCTCGATCATCCCTCAGGGTCTCTGGATAGAAGTAGTCATTGAAGGTGTGTCAATACTCGTACCAATACATATCCTGCTGATGCCCTGACCGTGAGATCACCTCCCACCACCTCTTGGTGGTGTCCCGGAGCATATAAGTAGACAACATTACCCTTTTCTCCGGAGGGATCTCTAGGTTCTCAAATATGGTCAGTGTGGCCTCTATCCACAGCTCTGTAGCCTGGGGTCCTCCCTCCCCTGAAAAAGTAGGAGGATGATGCTGCTGGAAAACTCGCATCAAATCAGCCATCAATATGGCAAGAGACAGTGCTTCTTGGAAGGTCGACATCATCCTCATGAAGTCCTCCTTGAACTGTGCCTTGGTGCCTGAAATGGGTATAACTACTGGGGCCAAGGCTGGCACAGCAGGAGCATCTGCAGGGGGTCCTTGGTCGACCATATCTGGTGTCTGGTCACCGTCTGGAATCTGACGCACGACCAAAGGATGTCTCAGAGGCATAGCTCAGATTTATAAAAAGCACACCTTAGATCAGGATTAACAAAGATTGAAAACACAAAAGTACAAAATGGGAACAATGGAAGAAAATATCAAGTTTTACAAAACACGACTACATGGCGTGAATAAAAACTACACGGGTTGTCTACTTAAGCCATTAACATGGGTGTGTACCCCTTCCCGACAGGTCGAGTAACACCCCAAACTACACAGTGTGTTGTTCCCATACACGGTGTGTACTTGAACTCTAAACCCCTGCCTGAGTCTCCTTATTTGGCTAACCCACACTGTTCAAAATAACCCCAGACTACATGTTGTGTTCCCTAGGGACACGACATGTACTAGACACTACCTCAATGGCCCATGTTGTTAGTTACACGACCGTCTACATGGATGGACCTTACACATCGTGGTTCGAACAAACATAGCGGGTATATGAGAAGGTGACACCGCCCTGTGTTGTTCATAGAAAGGTCGGATAGCTAGACAGAACTACACGGCGTGTTCCTTTACAACACAGCGTGTTCTACTCGAGCTTCCTAGACCCGTGTTGTTAGTGACACGGCTGGGCCCAAGGATCTACACTACATGGCATTTACATACCGTACAGGGTGTGTTCCTGAAGTTATTTTCACAACACCGTGTTCCTGCACACACAGTCAGTGACACGACCTAAAAACTACACAGCGTGTAACCAGAATGTACACGCCGTGTATTCTGTTTTTTTCTTGGAAGTAGCTCAGAAACTGCACAGAAGCCTTGAAACACGAAAAACAATTCAAATAGGTTCCAAATTCTGATCTGTGAGGGCCCATACTCCCCGCAAATTAAATCTTGGAATCCCCTATAGTCATGTACAAGAGAAAACAAGATCATAATCCAACAATTCCCAATTCAAGAGGGCCCACAACACCTCAAGATTCAAAACATGGCTTTCATTTAAACAAAGTACAATACACCAATCCTCTAACAAGGTAGCATAGATTCTATCAAGAATATATCACAACATCATGCATAATCTACACCAAGTCTATCACAACAACATGCAATCACTAATACACCCTAAATGGCATGGCAGAATTCATGGCATGTGATTTTTACAAGTGCATATATGATTCATGAGGTGGAATACCCTCATCTCATCGGGTTCCAACAGAAATAGAACCGTAATATCAAAACAACAATATTACAAAGCATGTGAATCACTCTAGGTGAAATCGTATCAACCGTAACATCTCAAGACCAGAAAAATGCAAAAAACGAGGTAGTATGGATTTTCCCTGTACACGAGATAGCTACTCCCGGACACAGCTTATTACCAATTACCGAATCTGTCCTATCCCTATCTAAGTCTCCAAACTGTAATTCAAGAGAAAATAATTCCTCTGATACCACTTTGTAACATCCTGTTTTTGGAAGCCACCTAGAGGCACCCTGTACCCAGTTGGTCACATGGCCCCAAGCACATTTCCCTAAATGCTAGATCCTGCTGAATAGCAGCGAGGGCCTTAGTTGTGATAGTGGGGAAACTATACCCTCGTTGGGACAGTGCACAGTGGAAGAAAAATAAACATGCAATAGCGGAAGCATTAATAACAAAAATATAACAGCAGAAGACTAAATCCACAACTGGAGCACATATGTATTTATGAAATGATGCATGATACATAACTAGGAAAGCAGCCAAACAAGTCACAATGCTGTAAAACACTATAGTACCAAAACAAGTACAAAATAAAAGTAAACATCTCCTCAGCATCGCAAGCCAATTCTTGGTCCCATGCTCTCCTGCTCTAAGCAATCAAGTAGCAGAAGTCGAAGGGCGCTAGCCCTTGTCTATACCTGCAACAACATAGTCATCTTGGGCCCAAAAGCATGGCCCAAATTGGGTGTGAGATAAAATCCCAGTAGGCATTCACCCTAAGATCTTTGCGTAATGGTCAGTGAGTATATGGCAGGTAAATGTACAATATGCAGTAAACTACAATAGAAAGAAGTAGGCAGTAAATAGTAAGTAGTAAAACAGGATGATACATAGCAGCGATCAATCCACAAAACATCAACAGCAGTGAAACAAACAGATAAGTAGCCGGAATACCTATGGGAAGTACTTGCATCCATATCATCTGGTCCTATCCAAGAAGTACCACAACCCTCTGGGCAGTGCACTCAGCCTAACCCCTCTAGCTTGGTTATACGAATTTATGAGACTCTTTGGGGATGCTCACTCGGTCAATTCCTCTTATAGTCTCGAGTAGTCAGGGACTCTCTTAAGGAAGATCACACGGTCTAACCCTCTTAGCTCCAAGGTCTAGAGACTCTCTAAGGAATCTATCTTGGTCAATTCCTCCTATATCCTCAGTGATACCACAGACTCTCTAAGGAATCTCACTCGGTCAATTCCTCCTCTTGCCTGGGAAGGTTCTTAAAGAGATTCAAACAAGGTAAGACTCTTTGAGGAAGCTCACTCGGTCTACCTTTCTGTAGTCTATAAAATCTAAGACTCTATGGGAGATCACTCGTTCCATCCCTTATGTAGTCTATAATATCTAAGACTCTCTGAGAATCTCACTCGGTCTATCCCTTATAGTCTATAGCTCCAGGTTCTCATAGCCCTATGCCAGTCAGTGCATAATATTGCAATAAGTCCAAAGTACACCTATATACATACTTGGCTAACCCAAGTACACCTATATATCTACTTAGCTAGACAGTCTACAAGGGAACAAGCATGTCATGAGTTTCACATCAACATATATCCGCAAAACATGAAAACAGGTGTAGCAACCAAAGGAAAACGAGACCCACAGGTTGTAAATAGAACAAACAAGGGAAAAACATCCAAGCACAACAAATTATCCTATAACATGGTCAAAATACCTCTACAGAAGTATACAATAAAGGTAGGAAAACAAGGAAGGCAAAAAGGGGTAACACTGAATACCCCTTTCATGGGTATCGGTGGAAATTCGCACATAAACTCATATACATTGAAAGGTAAGGCACAAACCACCTACCACGATCCTAGGAGATAAATATACTTGAGCCATGATGACTGATTCTACCTAGAACATCATAGATCTGAGAAAGCGCACAAAAAGTTCATCCTTAGGTAACTTGAGAAGGAGGAAGAAATGAAAAACAAGGCTCAAGCAGAAGGAAGAACTCACCGCTGCGCTTCCAACGCAATCGAAAGATCTCAAATCTGAGAATGGATGGAGGCTCACGAATCCAGAGATGTTTCGCAGCCGTACAACATTACTCGGCCGAACCAGACCTAGAAGAAGATGATTATGATGATGAGGTGAAACCCCGGTCCATTTAGTAAAAAAAGAAAAGTACACAGTGTGTATTTTTAAAGTACATGACATGTAGTGGGTTTTTCTGTACTCCACCAAAATCGGCCTCTACATCACCCCTAAAGACCGTGTGAGTGGTCCGGACACGGCCAACACACGGTTTCAAGCAGAAAAATATTACATGGCGTTTACTCTGAATGCACACAGCGTGTACTTAAAAAATTTCCAGAAACTCCAAAAAAATCTCAAAAACTCCAAAAAAGGAAATAAATACCTGAAACGAAGATCCGGGTTCTTACAAATTTCCACAAGAATCCATCATTCTATTATTTTGTTTGTTTGGGATTTAAATTTTTTAAATACTACTAATCATATTTCTTTAATGTTGGCTATGTATAATCACATGTTTTCTCACATAAACTCACATTCTAATGGTTTTTTCGTTCATTTAATCATCACATTGTCCCTCACATGAATTATTAACTTGGATCCTTCTTGTTATAGATATTTCTAAAACCAAAATAGATATACATGATTGAATTTTTTTTAACATTATAAGAAAATTATTGAAATTAATATTATAAAAAGATCCTTGAAATGTATTAAATATTAAAAACATCACATTATATATGATATCAATATAAATAATTCGTAGTTGAATATAGGTATCTTCAGGTTGGGTTCTCTTGTACTCCTTAACCTATTTCCATGACCTAATAAATAATTCATAATGGATTTCTGATATAATTTGATCGACCAAAGAATATACCTCAAGAGTGTAAAACTAGGTGGGCAGTTGGACCTCTTTGTCATGCACTAGGTAACGAGTGAGTTATTACCAATCACACCATTTTCAAGGCTGTTATTGCTTGGTACATCTACGAAAAAACCCTACATCCACTAATATTATCTATATTTGAAATTCAATTCCATGAAAACCATACACTTAATACATTGAAAAAGTTTCAGGATATTTTCTTATATAGAGATGTATCCCTTGGGTTTTCACTAAAGTTCTCTAATCCTAGGACAATAAATAATTAAACTACTAATAATAAACAATGAAACATTCATTTGATAAAATCAATTATGACCAAATCCAATCATATCATTATTTTATGCCATTATCATAATTTAGACAACACATCACATAATATTATATCATGTCCTAAAGAACCCTATTATTTATTACACACAATGCCATATTATATTGGAAACTTATTTTTCATAATTTGGAACCTCTCTCTAGAATTTAACTGTTCCATACCCCATTCTTAAACATTTTCATAAGTTATACTTATCATCCTATCCTAGGAAAGGGAAGCATCAGAATGGATTCATCTCAAAATGCCCAGTATGGGAAAATTATTCACATTTCATCTTTGTTTAGATTTAAAAAATCCAAGAAAACATGACCAGGTGTTTAATTTATTATTAACCATAACATGAGACAATAATAAATTTCCATAAATTATAATTCAAATACATGTAATCTCAAAATAACAAACATTTAACATGATATAACATTTTGAGATAATCAATGAAACATAGAATAAAAAATTGATTTCCTAAGATCGTAGATTAATATATATGTGGAAACAACAAGAAACCAAACATCATAAGAATTTTCCTAGGTTTAGTCTCATTAGCATCATCACATACTTGAAAAATTCTCATAGTGGATTGGGTCTACTCCCATTTTGTATAAATATAGTGGAAAACGTCCAATGGTGGATATGTTTTAATTACAATATCCATATGTGTAGTAGAAAAAATTATATTATGGATTAATTCCACTCACTAATTCAAATGAAAAATAAATAATTACCCAATTCATTGTTTCGTTATATTATTTCGTACCCACCCATCACCTAACATATTGGGATTTGGATAACCGCCTATGCACAATAAATGGTATCTCTAATGATAAAAATATTACTTAATGAATTACATATATATTTAATTTCTATCCCATATATAACATAATGAAAATAATAATATTGAAATGAATACATGTTCCATGTGAGGAAAAAATATTTAAAAATAATAAATAGGATAAAACCCATGAGAAAGATGTGGGTTACAATATCTTATCACGTATCATAATCGATGTCTATATCATAAGTACTCCAAATTTAAGAAGAAATTAAATATTTATGATTGAAATTTTTGAAAAAAAGAAATGTAATTATGTAACATTAAGTTTTAATGTAGGAAAATTCATGATAAGGATCATGTAGAGGTCAGAATAAAAATTAAACACATAATTAACGGTTTTTTAAAATAACATATTTTATGGAATGACAATTTATTATAATTTCACTTTATATTATAATATAACTAGGATGGGTTTTCATAAAATAATGAGGGACTTTGAAATCAATTCATGGCTAAAAACAATTATGGAAGTGACACTTATCATGAAATAAGAAATCAGTAGGTTCCCATGGATGTTTTAAAAACATAATAATTGAAATTTGAAATAATGAAAAGGATAATAAAACTATAATTTGTAAATAACAAGAGATAAATAATAAGGTCACATGATATAGCACATAATGATGTTTCTAAAAAAAAGTTGAACATTTTTTAAAAGGGAAATTATAGACAATGAGGTTAAATTATTTTTAATGTGAATGAGGATTATTATTAATAATTATTTTCTTTCAATGTAACAAATTTATCGATTTAATGATTTTAATAAAAATTTCGACCTTGAATAGAGATATGAATTATAATATCCTCATATAATAAAATAATATATCTTTTAGTAAAATTGTAAAACAAGAATCATTATGACCCAAGAAAGAAGCTATGTCAGGAAGAACACCTACATATATTTCAAATATTTTCCATCAAAACCCCATAAGAGAATGAAAATTGAATAGAAAATTACATTTCATTAAATACAAGAGAATAATTAAGGAAAATAATTAAGGTATAGTTTATACTCTATTAAAAATTTAGTTTTTTTATAATAATTGAATCATCTCAAAGAGTGAAAATTGTGACAAAAACCCTTTGTTATTCATTCAATATATGAATGTGCCTAAATTGAATGGTACCTAAAACTTTGTATATAGTGTATATTTATAAATGAATGTATTTGTATAACAAATTATTACTTAAGAATTATGAACTTGATTGGGGATTACTTATCGATAAAATTGTAGATTTTTAGGACATATTTCTACGGGACAGGTGTAGTATGAAGGTGTGTCCCGTTTATAAGCGTATAAAAGGTAACATTTTAATACCCATTACATTTCAATGATACCATGACACTATTCAAGTGTATATGAATAAAAAGTTCAAAAAATGTATTTTGTCCTGATATTGGGACAATAAATCCTCAATAAATTATTTCAACACATTTCTCAAATACATAGGAAGTAATTTTAAATTAAATATTTTTACCTTTTTTACGGGTAACTAGTTCTTACTAATGAAACAAATGTTTTAATAAATATATATAATTTCCCCACATTCAATATTTGGGTGTTCTAATCCTAAATATAATTTCCATTTAATAAAATATATTTTATTACTATAATAATATTAACATATAAATTAAAACATTTTATATATAGAAAAATTATTTTCCAAAAACTGTTGTTTTCAGCATTATGTTTTCTTAATAATATTTTTTATTGATTACCAATTGAATGAGTGCTAATTTATTTAAATATTGGAATAAAAATTATATTATTCACTTTTTATTTTATTTTATTTTATTTGATTAGAGAAAAATTACACAATAGTAATAAAACAGTTCTCATAAAATAAATATTTTACTGTAATCATGGTCAGTAAATTTAATCTTATTAATCATAATTTTTCCCCTAAACTAATATTGAACATGAAACATCATATGATCATGTTTTTATAAAATATTAAAATTGAAAATGTGAACCGTGTAAATTATATGAGACAAATAACATGTTAAATCATTAAAAACCTCATTATATTGTCATAATTAATACTTATATAGCCCATCAAGACTTATATCTAATATAAATGAAAAATTATTCTCAATTGGTAATTGATTGTGGCAATTTATCTAGTAATTATATCATGGAAATTTCTTGGAGCTTGTAATTTTTTCACATATTATTTCACTCATAAAATAATTAATCAAGTTTAACATGGGATTAGTCAAGAGAAAAACATAGTGAAGCTAGCTGATTTTCATGATTGGATAAAAATGATGCATCTGGGAAAAATCTACTACATGATTATATTTCATTTAATTTTAAAATATATTTCATAATATGGATACCTCATTTTACACCCTCTAATTTAATAGTAATATTGTAATGTTCATATTGATAATTTTATTTCTATTATCAAAATTTCATTTTTGTTCAATTTTTTGTATGATGAATGTTATTAATCCATTTTTTTAATTTAAGAGAAACATATATAGTAAAATATATGTCATTATGAAAACCCATATCCTTGAAATCAGCATTTATATTTTCCATTTTATATAGAATCTGCACCAATTCATTGTTATAGGAATCATTATTTTCCCTTAGATCAGTAAAAAATTTAATAGTTCTATTCTTTAATATCATCTAATTTTTCAACTTTAATTTTTGATGAAATGAAATCGATCACTTGTGACTTACTCTACACTTCAATTTCTTTTTTTTAGCCAATAATCAACCTCTTATGATATGTATATGGAAACAAACGCTGGGTTTCTTGATATCCCATCATCATTAGTTAAATTAAATTTAGTTAAGAAATCAGGATCCTAAAAAATTCTTACAAAAATCGTTGATAACATCAATGTATTTATAGTAGTAATTACGCATTCCTAACATATGAACACTATTGGAATCATTATATGTATCAGACTTCTCCCTTAAATAGATCCATTAAATGGATAAACCATTCATTCATCGATATAAGTTATTTTCAACATTGGATCGTTGCATTATAGTTTGGTTTCTAATAGGGATCATTGCACATCCCTATAAAAGGAATCATGTGGGGGTAGAGTTACCATATGATATATATATATAATATGTGTAAACGTTTCATCCCTCCATTTAAGATATTTTTATCTATGGATCACTATATCATGATTTAGTTTCTCCTAGGGATCACTTATTTTAATTGGAAAATGACTCATATAGGTGGATAGTTCTCTTATGAAATTTATTTGGTTTCACCCTACATATGTCTCAGAATACAGTGACACAGAGTGGAGCTTATGGTCCATGACATGACACCTGGTAGCTAGGAAAGAAGGTCATTAAACCCTTTTCATAAACCACAAAGAGCATTGAAATCCTACATCCAACACTCTTTAGACTCATCCTCATAATCCTTATATTTATGAATGTAATTAATCCATTTATATTCTTATTCAACATATTTTTTTCAAAAATATAAATTTTTAACACAAAAAATAAATTGTTTTTATATATATAGTAAATTTTATTTACAGGGTAAATTATATAAATTATAACTTTTGACATATTTTTTTTAAATTATTAAATATAAATATATAATGTAAATAAAATAATAGAAAAATACTTCATTTAATAATAAATTTCAAACTAGTAACTTATTATATTTATTTATATACAGATATAAGTTTATATAATAAACACACACACGTACACAAATAGACATGTTAATAAATGAAATATTTTTGTGTAAATATATGATATATATGTGTGTGTGTAAGAATATATGTATATAAATATATAAATATTATTTTTTATAATAGATTTCCAAATAATATAGTTTGATTCCATTATTGTGTTTCTTTGTATATATAGTTATCAAGAACTTAATAGTTGTTGGGTTTTTTTTCAAATGCTTCTTTTCATTGTATACATTCTCATGAAAAATGAATGCAATTCATATGTGTTTTTCATTATTTCTATGTTGAGATATTTATTTATATATTTATTTATTAGTTCCTTCATTATTTATAATTTGGGTTTTTCCTAAGCATAAATTTTCCCTATAACTAATTGGATACACCTATAACTAGGATGGTAGTTAGTTTTTATGATAATTTTAATATAATTCAAATTTTGCTTCTTTAATTAGTTATGAATTTTCCACTAATTTTTTTTTATTTTCATTTTATTAATCTTTATGGTTAATGTGGTAATTTATTATAGAGATGGAATTTTGTGATATGTAACTCATTCTAAAAATATAATGATATACCTTAATTTTATAAACATTATTGAGCCACTCAAATAAAAATTTGAAAGTGATCATAGAACTCCTATATATTCTATTTTTATTATTATTATCATTATTATAATTAATGTTATTATATGTTTGCTTGTATCATAAATATTATATGTATGATAATATATATATATTTGAATCAAGTTTTTAAGTATATATAATTGTAGCCTACTATAAATATTAAAAAAAATAAAAATATAATATATAATATATATTAACATAAATACATAAATATATAAATTTTTATATATATAAAAATACAACCACAGACAGGTATATAAATAAAAAAACAAAAATAAATATTTATACATATGAAAATAGATGAATCTCACACATAATGATAAATATATATATCTCTTTGTGTGTTCGTGTTTCCATATATATAAAAAACTATATAAACACAATTATGAAAAAAATGAAAATTAGTTGGGGATGAAATAAAAAATTTGATTACATATAAATTTACACATACAATCATACATATTTTTAAATTTATAGAATTAGTGATTGTGCAGATATTTAGAACATAGGAAGGAAAATAAAATTATTCACGAGAAAAACATACATGATCTATTGAGATATCCTTAAAAACATGTTATGAATATTATACAAGTTGTTTATAAGGTCGATTTATCCAAAATTCCCACATATATAGTAGTATGGTTAGGGTTTCAAAAAATATTGAAAGGAGAGGGAGGGGTGGAATGAATGTTTGAGTTATTTTAAAAAAGAGGAGAATTATTTGGTTAGTAAAAACGAAAAAACTGATAAAATTACTCTTTATCAACAATAAAATAATAAGAAGTTATAAATGAAATATTTTTCAGTAAAAAATTTAGAGTAGATAAAGTAACCACATTGTCAATGCTAGAATGTGTTAATATAAATACCTTTTTAGTGCTAAATTTATCACTAATAAAGACTTGGTTTATGAGTGATAAATTTATCATAGATAAACACATAATATGTAATAAATTTAATTAATTTGTAATATAGTTATGATATGTGTGGTTTTCCCACTAATAAAATTTAATGCAACCCATTTGAATATTGATCATTAAATTTATATTTAAAAATCACAATATAATATTATTTATGTATAGATGAATATTAATATTAAAATTTTAACTTATCATAAAAATGATAAAAGTGCAAAAAATAAAAAAAAACATATTAATACTGACTATATAAAATATTAAAATATATATGAAAAATGAATTTACATTAATTATAAAATTAAATAAAAAATATTTACAATACATCAAAAATTAAAAATTAATAAATTATAATTATGTAATGATTAAAAAAAAGAATAAATATAAAAATTTAATAAATATTATTTATATAAATGAAAAAAATTAAAAAAATTAAAAAAATTAAATCAATAAATATAAAAAATGAAATCATTAAAATAAATTAATAAATTACCATTAACAATTAATAAATTATATGAATATTAAAAAAAATGTCAAATATATAAATAATCATACGTCTGATTCTTCTCTGAGAAACTGATCAATCATCCGTTCTCCGAATCGAACTCTGATGGGTGCATTGGAATCCCACAAGTGAGTACTTATTTCTTATAGAGCCTCTCCTCTTGATTTCACCTCTTTGAAGAGTTATTCACGGTTGAACACTTTTGATGTTTTTGTAGATGTATGACATTCTAGGTCGATTGAAAGGATGAGGTTCAACAAGATCCATCATACAATGACGAGGTATTTTTTTTCATTGCCTTTAGTTGTTTTTCATTGTGTTTTATATGCCAAAGGGATGATTACCCATGTTTCAGGTATTTTAGATGAAGGAAATTGAACCCTATTTTATCTTCCATAGACAGATTGTTGGTTTAACGGTTTGTTGTAGTGGTGTTATGAGAAATTGAATTTTTAAGGAAAACTGCAAGGGGGTGTTTCCTTTCTTGAAAATTTCGGGTTTTTTGGTCCATGTTTCACATGAGGCAAACCTTGTTTTCGTTACTTGCTTGATAAGATGAAACTATTTGACTTTTACTCTTTGTTTAATTATATTGATATGCATTGGATTTGTCTATCCATGTAGTAGTTGAGATTACATTGGACTGCATAATATCGTTCATACACAATTTAATTACACAAGGTCGTGTGAACATGATATAGTTAGACATGAGGGGGAATTGACGTTGGGTGCTTCCTCAGAGTGTCTGTTATATTTCATGCAAGGACAGCGTATGGGGGATTGATGGTGAGTTCTACATCAGAGTGTTTATAGTTTATGTAACGAGACCACAGGGCAAATTGAAGTTGAGTTCATTCCCAGAGAGTCTGTAGGTATTTTGGAAATACCATAGGGGGAATTGATGGTGAGTGCATTCTCAGAGTGTCTTATCCTTCTTATAGCTTTACTAAGTTAGAGTGGTTAGACTGTGTGTGCTACCATGTGGGGTAATGAAAATATTGAATTTTTGTGACTTCTTTTACATGCCAATGAATATGAATGGATTTGGTCCGGTTATGTAGTCTTTTAAGATACCATTTTGTGATACTTACATGGTTAAATGATGAAAATCAAATGCTAATGAAAGTAAATGGTAATTGTAGGGTTTTATTACTTTTCTGTACTCTTAGTTTCTTTACTGCATATCTATTTTTACCTACTATATATACTCATAGATAGTTTGGAACATATCTTGTGGTGTTTTCCTACTAGGATTTGTCACACACCTAGTTCATGTGATGTTTTTAGACTAAAAAAGATTATATATTTGCTGAAATATATATGGGAAATCGCCCTTTGACATCAGGCACTTGATTACGATGGAGCTAGAGAGAATGGGACCAAGCTAAGGATTGTGTTTCTTCTGGAGTTTACTCATTTTATTTTTCACTAGGATCAGTACTATATTTCCAGCATTATGCCATGGTTTTTTGTGTTCATAGACATAAGTGAAATGATTTATTTATATATATGTACTTCAGTTGTTTATTTACATTCAGTTTTCCACTGTTTACTTGTTTAATAGTATTTTTCTTCTACTACATTTTATTATTTGTTATTACACTGAGCATACTCTTCCAGTGAGGGTATAGTACCCCCACTATCACCCACAAGGAACTAGATACTTGTCAGCAGCCTCTGGCATTCTAAGAAATGAGATTGAGGCCATGGGACCAACAGAAGTAGTGAAAATGAAATAATAAAAATGAATACATTTTCAAAACATAAATGAAAAATAATATTAATTATATAAATAAAAAATTATTAAAAATTGAATAAATATTAAATTAAAAATGAAGAAATATTAAAAATATCATTTCAATATAAAATACTAAAAATTAACAACAAATTATATAATTGTATGAAATATTAATAATCAATAAAATGCTATTAATGCCTTGGAAAAAATACTATGTTAATAGTAATTATAGGGTGAACTCAAAAAACATGTCTGTTTATCAAACATTATATAATTCATATATTATAATTTTAACCTAAATTACAAATTATATTAACTAAAATTAATTATTAACATTTAAAAATTCATATATTAATTATTATTTGTAAATAAAGATTAATAATTAATAATTACTAATGTATATAATATTAGTTTTAAAAATAATAAATAATATTCATAACTATAAATTTATTTAAATATTATTTTTTATATGGTCAAAAATATTATTAATTGTATAAATTAATAAAAAATGTCATCTAAATAAAAACATATACTTTTATTAATAGATATTATAATTTTACTGTATTGAAATAAAAAATACAAACATTTTAAAAATTAAATTATAAATTATAAATTTACTATGAATTATAATTAAAACATTTTTTATTCATTAATATTTATATGAAAATAATATATTTCGAAAAATATAAAAATTACATATTCTTTGAACCATCGAGAATAAAACCCATGGCCCCATTACTTCAAAAGAAGGAAACTATTACAAAAAATGAAGGATGAGGTAAAAAAAGGTGGGACTACCCTCATCAGGAAAAACATTCACAAAATATAATCAGAAATATCCCACCATGACCATGAAACCCACCTTGACTACGTCAGTGTTGACCACATATCTATGTATTTTACCTATGTCAAGGCTCCTACTCATCATCTAAGGGTGATGTAGCTGACCCATTATTGAAACTGATCGTTGATCCATATTTCAAAGTGATGACCCAAATATTTGTCTCTATATTAGACATAATTTGGTCTTTAATATTTTTGGATAAAAAATCCTAAAGACTAATAAATTCATGAATTCTTATAAACACATACTCTAAAACTGATGAAACAACTTCAACCTGTCAATCTATCAATTCTTAAAGATCCATGAAAATCCCTTGAGGTGATCTCTCACCCTCATAATGAAATGAAATTATTTTAATATTTGACTTGATAATACATTCCATCTAGAATTCTTCAACGGTTTCTTTGAGTACGTTATAAAAAATAAATTTATTTGAATTAATGAGGATTAAAGGATATGAAGAGGATGACGTAGAAAAATCCACCTAACCTAAGCCTTATATAGGTCTATTTCATATCGTCATATGAAAAGTCAAGCCTCGATTCTAATGGTTTCTTGATGTAGTGTAAGCAGAATTGTCGAATCCTCTATGGACCCCCACATCCTGATTTCCCTCAAGTGTGTCCATATCCTTATCAATTTCACTACATCATGATATTTCATAACATCAAGGGATATAATTTTTGGTTCATCATTAAGAACGTCAAATTAAATATTCCTAGACAAGATCATATCCAAGTCATTTCCATTTTTGTCCTTCCTCTCATCTGAATTTTAGGAAGCACCATAGCCATCACTGACCATCAATGCAACACAAACAATTGTAACCTCTTTGGAATCCACAATATTCTAAGAAAATACATCATCAAATTTCCTTGAAGCAATTTAATTGTAGCAATATTTCATCTATAAAAAAACTAGCTAAACCTTATTAACCCTCTTGGACAATAAGTGGGTCAAAATGCATAATATTATTTTGTTTCTCAATATCTATGATGAAAAAAGGAAACCAAATTAGCGTGAGGAAAAGTAAAATTTGTATCTTTATTACATCCATAGTTATTAGCATCACTGATATTTTTTAGAGAACCCCTTTAGGTAGAAAAACTAGAAGAGAGTCAGAACCCTCTTTTGCATTGAGCAAGGGAACACATAATTCAATATTATTGTGCATCTCTAGCTAGTATCAACAGATACATTAAAAAAGTCCCGATTTCCTTAGTTTCATAGGCCCAGAATATGTGAAAATGCATCTCAATTGAATTATAATTCTTCATATACTTGATATTTTTTGGTGTTTTATAACGAAGATTTTTCATTCCTTTACGAGAACATGAGGCAATAATTTTCTCCAACCTCAATTGTTATTCGACAAGATCTTGATCATTATTTTCATCGATTATATTCAGTATATGGATCAACACACACACCTCTATCTGAAATGTTGATAAATAAAACTACCCTATAATTCTTATAAATAATTCATCCCTGGATTTGTGTCCCTTCCCATACACTTTTAATAGAAACATATGAATCCCCTATAGTACCAACAATATTATTCAATATAGATGTTACAATCAACCTCCGCTCATCATAGTTCACTTGATTAGATCAAACTTATTCCTCCCCAACTACTCCAGAAGATTTGATGACTTTCTTGAGTGGAGTAACAATAACATCCCCAAATCCCCCATTCGAGGCATTGTCCTGCATTCATCTATATCTATCATTCCCTCTCAAATAACATTGAGAGAAAAAATATCTTTACAAAACAACTCTTTAAGATTTTCTATTAAGTGGAATATAATACAGAAGGAATAATCTAAACCATACATAATAGTTATATCAAAATAAAAATCTATATTGGATATAATAAAATTGTCCATTAGTGTGTATCTAAGATCCATGTCCACCAAAAATCAATCAAAATAAAAAAGTCACCTATTTAGGAGATTAGTACATTTTAAAGGGATTCATAATCAAAAAAGAAATATCAAACAAGATTTTTGGCTTCCTTAATATCAAATATAGGCCATATAAATAAAAAATACACTTTACTTCTAGAGTTTATTACTAGGAAGTAATTGAAACAAGTTTTTCAATAATGAATGTAGACAACACTAGGTTTGAGGGAGATTGAGCCAAGCCCCTAAGCATTCATCCTCAAATCATCTATGATAATCTGAATATGGAAATTTTTGTGCATGGGGGTAAATATAATTAAACATACATACACATTCATATATGTTCATAGACACATACATATAAGTATACACACACATACATTCACATATATACATACATAAACATACATAAACATACATACACATACACACACATACATACACATGAAAAAACATACACATGCATTCAAATACATAAACACTTAAACTTATACAATGACATATACACATACAAAAAAATAATCACATTAATTATTTCGGACAAGGACATTATGGTTTTGATCCTGACAGGGGATATGGACCATTGATACAATTACATGAGGTCAATATTGGTAAATTGATGGAATCAGTTATAACGTATTTGATGGTCTCCAAAAGATATTTTCTCAGAGCTAGAAATGTCAAAAAGATCTCATATCCATGATTCATTAACCAACATTCCAATGGATGTATCTCATTAGATGATTTGGTCAATGACACTTTGAGAAGTCATGTTGTTCATGATGATGGGAACTCAGGCTCATCTTGCCTTTTTGTGGGAAACTATTGCCTATTCCAGAACATTCATATAAACTTAAGTTATTTTCATATGTTTGATAATCCTTGGTTCATTCTAATGAATGTGTTTATGTTATATCATATAGGATGAAATTAATCATGATTACGCATGGCTTCGATATCGTCTGTATGTAACTGAGGTTCTACATTAATTGAATGAACAATATGTATTTGAGGTTCTGTATCAATGTTACCCTTTTATGGATAGATTAAAATTATTTTTTCATTCTCAATGACAATGAAGCTTCGGAGCCACATGGGGAGGAACTATGGAGTTTATCATCACCTAGGGGGGTGGAAGCAGTTTGATGTCATGATCGAACCAACAAGTTGGGATTCATATGTATATTCATGAGAGGAATCAAAGATCGTGTAGTTCGGTGTCACATTACAAGACACATAACCTTTTAAGGTCTTGTGATTATAACCCATCCCTGTAGTTTAACATCATTTGACAAGGACACACATGCAAAGGGATGTCTTTTCAAGGATGTTGTGGGACTTATTCCTAGGTGGTCTGAGATTCCTAGAAGAGATATGGTCTCTTGGGTTGATATGACCATACAAGGGATATGACCAGAATAAAAATGGGATGGATTGATTATTGGGTTCGGATCTTTGGGAGGCCTCTTAGGTATCCCAGTTTGTTGTGAGTCAAATCCCCCATTGTTTAGATTAATTTTTGACATACACCCTAGAAGATGCCAATTAAGGTGGCATGATTGGGGCTTTCACATGGGAGATACAAATTTTATGATATTTTATTGGGGATTAAACCTTCTAGGAGGCAAATACATTGTGTTTGAAATTAGGGCTTACATCTATGAAGATGTCCCATTAAGGGGTTCTTGATTTCATTAGGTCTTACACCTTCTAAGAGGCCAATCCTTTAGGATTATGAAAATTTTTTGATCGTAAGACACATCTATGCCCACATAAGTCATGATTTGTGTGAGAAACAAGGGAATTTAGGGGATTTCAATTTAGCATGTCCCACCTCATCAGTTGATTGATGGTATTGGATCCCAAAGGGAGAGAGATAGAGTAACATGGCTATTCTTTTCCCCTCTTTTATTTTCATACCATGGACAGTCATATTAAATTATCCACATATTCCATGGGAAGTGGTAGAGAGGAGAAATGAATCAACCTCCTATAAGAAAGGATGTGGGATTAACTCAATAGGATTTCCCAATTGAATGCCATATGGGGTACGATGTAGTTTAATGTCATATATATTTGAATATGGAATAATAGTTTATTGTCTTGTTATACATAATAATACCATAATGTCAAACATAATGTGGTTGGGATGAGTTCCATATTGTTAAATCTATTTGGAAAGTATAATAAATACCTTTTTAAGGTAATAGTGTCTGGACCACATGATATAGAAACCCTTATTAAATAAAAGATAATCATACTACGATGTTACAAAATGCCTCAAACGTGAATATAAAGGGAAGTGTAAATCGTGATCTTGATGATTAATGGATCCTGATAAATGATACAGGAAATGAAAGTCCTTGGGGAGTATGGGGTTTGGGGAAGCCTCTCTAAAGGATGAATTTTTCCCTGT
Source organism: Viscum album (assembly GCA_963277665.1). Taxonomy (NCBI): domain Eukaryota; kingdom Viridiplantae; phylum Streptophyta; class Magnoliopsida; order Santalales; family Viscaceae; genus Viscum; species Viscum album. The sequence goes on from OY728129.1 coordinate 1,117,560,701, forward strand.
TTAATAGTGCTTTTTGTTGGAAATGTATGCCTAACCACCATGGTGTATTGTGTAGGTTCATGTAATGGTATCATAAGGATAATAAACATCCATTTTTATGGCCATGGATGTTTATGAATATCCAAAATTGGCTGGGCCATATAGTTTGATGAATGGAAAGGATGTGTATAGGCATGTAATAAACATTCACACTACGATAGTCCAAGGAGCATTGGATTAACTTGGTATAGGTGATAGTTGATTGGGGTTATAGTAGATTCACAAGAAGTAGGTGACTCATGGTATTTAAGGGACATACGTTGGGGCATCATAGGGGTGAAAATAAAATTTCGTTGACCCGATCTGAAAGGTAAATGATGAGAATATCCATATTTCATGTGGTTAGTGATGATTGAGAAGGGACTAGCCCAGTATGTCAGGACCACAAATCATCACTAATCACGAGTGGAGGTGCAAGGGCGTAACCCCATGCAGTTTGGATTAGTGAGAGCATAGTGTTTTCTGTGTATTTATTGTTTTGTAGGAGCTGACCTCATAATATATGGCTAAGTTTATGTGTCCACATAAGATCATCCACAAAGGACTATCCCCATAAGAGTGTCCTCATAAGAGCATATTCCTTGGATAATCTACAAAGGATCTTCCAAAAATTGATTTCCAAATAGGGTCATCCATGAAGGGTTAGTCGCTATGGGTCCATCCATGATGAATTTTTAAATCATTCCCTAGGTCATAATATGATTCCTCAATTATTTGAAAAACACTACCTTATTTTAATATTATTTTCATAGGCTCTCTCACATATGGTTCATTGGGTGGAGTTCCTCAAGGGGCCACTCACATATGGATCGCGAGATTGAGTCTGTGAAGTGCTTTGGGTCCGGGAGATATTTCTCCCACCACATCTATATTATTATCCATGATTGATCCCCCATTTCCATTCTTGTTATCTCTCTTCTTTTTAAATTTTTTGGTAAGATATATTTATACAGGAGTGGACTGGCCCAGAATACTTCTTTTTTAGAATCCCATTGTGGTTTATAAGAACATGGATGACTTAGTCAGTAGGGTGGGGAATCATTTGCATGTGCTAGCGATGAATCTTAATCCCACAAAATAATTAGTTGACGATGGATTTTTTTGGCGTTGGTGGAAATCACCACCTTAGTAATGAAAACAACATTTTTTGTTTGAGAGCACCAACGATACCACCTCTTTCCATAAAATGTTGAGTTCACAGATGCTTCACATAATGACATGTGGTGCAGTGTTTTGTGGAGGAATATGGCCTTTAGAGTCTCTCCCCTTTCTTCCTTTTTCATATATCATCTTTGGGATTTTATTTATATACATTACAGAATTTGATAGAATATTATCCTTCCTAAATGTATAATTTTTAGGACCAAACAATTTTCCACCATTGGAATGGGTTCTGATGGGGAAACAATGAGGCTATTCCAATGTAAAAGTGGTGTTGAATTTAATGATAGATCAGACAATTCTCTAATTTGTTTCTAATCCAATGGAATCAACAATCATATATAGAATATTTCTATGGTCTCATGAAAGACCTTAACATATTTATTTATTTATCTATTATTACCCTAATTTCTTCTTAAACCCCATTATGATGTGGAATTACTGAGAAAAAGGTTTATTTTTTAAAATCCACCAATTTTGGGTTTTCTACTTAACCAACATTGTGTATATTTTTATTTTATTTTTTGTTGATATTTTTCCTATACTGTATAGACCATAGGTTTAAAAATTTGGTACTCTATTTTTACCCAGGGTTCCTTTTTTCAGATATTCAACATGGTGAGTTTCATGTACCTTTTCATGGGTAGTTTAATGACTTGAAAATTGTACTTTAAATGTAGAAGTTTTTAGTTCACGAGAATTGACAAAAATTTATGTGGAAAAGACCCAATTAGAACACATTGACATAGAATTACCCAATTAGTTTTCATACTTGAGTGGGGGATTTTTCTAGATCTTAGGTTTGTTATTTATGGTTTTATGATATGGTATGGTAAATGGAAGCCATGAGGTACATCGAAGTAGGAATATCCAACCCTAGGGACGAATTTTTCTTTGGTTGGCAAACCATTTTGTGTGTAGAATATGTAGAGCCACATGGACATTGAGTGCATAGTCAAGTAGATGTATTCTCAGAACATTGGCCTTCCCTTTCTAGTGAGCATACTGATTTCACAGGACTTTACATTCTTTAAGACCATGTGGGGTGTATTTTTTAGATAGGGGTGTCTAAAATATACGAAGGAACTCATTTCAATAGTAATCATGAATGAGAGATATATCTTAAATGAATTTTTATTATGTAAATGATTTTTAAAGAATGATTCAATTTAACATTGAGAAACCATGTATTCTTTGTGTTTACCACATTATTTTTTATCAAACTATGGTAAGTGACTCACCCTTTTCACGGTAGTCAGATATAAAATGTTCTACTATGTTAAAGCATGAATGAAGAACAATATGTAATATGTTACCATGGTGGTTTCTAAATCCAAGAATTGTGTGGGGCATGGAATCCATTGGGGTGTACAGATGTAGGAAAAGAATCTATTGATGATGAGTTTTCCTTTGGTTGATCAGGGATTTTTGGCAATGTATGCAGAGCCCCCAGGGAATTGGGTTCATTATCAAGAATAGTTATCTTTAGAAAACTAACTATCCATTTACGATGGTTATGGAAGGTTATGTTGATTCATTCCTTTCCAATCACAGAGTGTGGTTCATGAATGGGAGGTGCCTAAATATGAAATGGGTATTCTAATTCACAATTTCATGGTGAAAATGATGGGGATTTTTCCCTATTCTATTGTGGGGATGTTTCCTTATTGAAGGGTGACCCGTGCATGGGGGAAAATTTTCAATTCATTTTAATATATTTTATTAATCAAATAAATTTCATTCCCCCATGTAAATCTATCTCTATCATGATAACATAGCATTGATTAAATACGAGGTTACCTGTGGGGAAGAGGTCACGTTGGACTCCACCATGAAAATTTATTTCATGCATGGGATTATGGGAAATACACAATTCATCATTCATGATTTCTCTTATGTAGATATGGATCATACACAGTAATAATGGGGATATTTAGGTTTTGTATATAGACTGTAACCTTGATGTTCCGTTGTTTCCATGCATAATGTGAGGTTGAGGGGTCAAGCCATACATAGTTCATGATGTTAAAAAACCAACATCAGTCTACCCCCCACATAGAGTGGGGATATTTAAGCTATATTTGTTTCATTTGAATGCTGTTGGGCCTATGATCCAACATCTAGGTGTCACTACATATGTTGAACCCATAGGAATCAAGATACACATAGTTCCTAGGGTACCTCACTTTTTTAAGTATCACGTGGTTAGAACATTGGGTTTCCCAACATATAGTGGAGAATTATAGAATTATTTTTAATGAAGAGCCACCAGGACCGATTATCTTGGAATTATTTTCAATGGAGTTTTGGGGAATCCATTGTCGAGGTTCCTAAGCCCATCTGAGGTGTCCTTGGTGTGGCAAACAAGGTGAGTAAATATCATAATCTACCACCAATTGATGGTGTGATTTGGTAAAGGATAATTTTATATCTGGGGTGATGTTTTGTAGTTTTAACATCATACAACAAGGTGGATTTATCATGCAGTTTAATGTCATGTGATTATTATAATTATCATACATTTTAATTTTTTTTGTGTAGAAGACGTATATTCCATTTATTTTATCATCACTCAGTAAGGACATGGATGACTATACATGAAATAAGGGATGTGTGATTCATCCTGAAGTGGTCTCGCTAATTGAGCATGTGTGAAAGTCCCTTTTAATGAATTAGATTGCATCCAAGGAAGGGAACAGTTTTAATCATTCCATGGCTGGATCCAAGTGATAGGATCCATGCATCACTACATATCAAAAGGGATGATAGTAATCAAACCACATTTTTCTATTCAACGAAATAATCTTTTATTGGTCAAGTTCATATTTAGGGGGAATTTTTCACTTTTTATAGTGGTTAGACCTGAATGGGAATCATAGAGTCACTCTGTATCCGGTGTAGAAAATAATCAAGTCATACATTGTTCTGTGACGTGACATGGTATGTGACCAATGCCAGAATTGGTATCCTCTTAGGTGATAACACCGTTCTTCCAGGCAGTTTAATACCATGCAGTTAAGATGATTTGTCCATGTATCTTAATGTCATGCAGTGAGGTCACTATCATCACAGTTTAATTTAATGTCACAACAATAAATATTCATAAATGTCATTATTAAGTATCAGATAATCGGGCCAGGATATGTTGACATACCCTGAACATGAATGGGAGAAGAAAGCATAAACCATGATGCCAAACACCCTAGGACCAGGATGAATGATATGGGGCATGGAAATGGTAAGGTGTACAGAGGTAGAAAAATTCTTTTTGAAGGATAAATTTTCCTTTGGTTGAAAGGAATGTTTTATGGGAAACTCAAATATAGTCGTCCGAGTATTATGTGTAGATCTAGAAAATGGTGTCTGAAGGGAATTGACCTTCAATTTCCTATGTAATATAATTTTTATAGGGAACCAATATTTCATGAGGCCTATGGATTGATCGATAAAAATGGAATATTTGAGAAAACAATAAATATCCAGACTGTTATTAGTTGTTATGTATGGAATCCCCCACATAGATGTCAGTTAGATGTCAGAGGGGGTGATGATCTTTTGACAAATTCTTCTTGTAGGAATCTATTTTTTAATATCCCTTAAATGTTTAAATTTTTTTAGTGGATGGGGTCAATTTTATTTGGCGGATAGGCTCAAGGATGTCGAATCTGAACGTCACCATGTCTCTAGTTACGGCATGTATCAAGCTACACATAGTTCTACATGGAAATTCCCTTCATAGGTCTGGTCAATATGTTGGGAAAAGATATATATATATATATATATATATATATGAAGGTTTCTAGTCTAGGATGCAGATTATGGTATTCACTACATATCCTACGAGGGTAGGAAACAATCCATATGTAGTTCTAGAAGTATGTTCCATGTAATAGTTTGAACCATGAACATGTAGGGGGAATTTTCAATAATTTTTTTAATTTCATTTCCATGTAATGTACCTCTACTCATTTTTCATGTGAGGGATTCATTTATCACATATCCTAAGCTCACGTGATCTTTGATTGATGTTATAAATGAGGAATACAAAGGGTTTTCTTATGAAATATAGAGTCCATTGAGGGTAAAACATAGACATTTTGTATCATGTGGTAGCTAGACCAAGATATAAGATCAAGACATATCTACATATCCAATTGATAGTGGGTAATTAGGACACATGTAGTTCTGTGATGATACCTCCTGATGTAGGTCTTGACATTATATATAATGAGGTGGTTAATTGTTTTTTTAACGTCATGGATAAGCCTGGGACATAGAGTCTTTGTGTCACTATGTATATTGTACTGATAGGAATCAAGTCACAAATAGTTATGAGAAAGAGGTTTCTTATGTTGATCTGACTCTCACAAAAGGACAAGGGATTTTATATTTCTTGATCACAAATCCAACTCATGGGAGATGAATCATTGAGTGGAACACAATTATCCATGTACCTCATATCATCATGTGGTTTGGAAGATAGATACCATGAAGTTTAACATCCTGTGTTAAGGAGGATTCAACCATTTATGTTAACATCTTGTGGTTAGTACATGATTCACTTAACATGAAAGGAAAAGAATTTTATATCCTACAATTTAACATCTTATTGTTAGGAAATCCATACTATGCAGTTTAATTTAATGAATCAAGGATGTTTTATCTTGTTGTTATTGTCATGTGATTGGGTTGTTTTGGCCATGTAACTTAACATCTTGTGTTGAAGATGATTTCATCATGTTATTTTACATAATGAAATCAGGATAATGACTTTTGGCTACATGAAACATTTCATCATAAACCTTTCATTTGTGGGAGTTTTGGTTATTTTTCCATCCATTGAAATAAAGGAATTTGATCTGCTAGAGTATACCTTGTGTATTACATGTGGTCCTCCCCATTATCGGTACAATTTTAGAGGTTTATTTACAAGTATCATTAGGGTTCGGAGTATGAACATCATTTCTCCTTTGAGGAAATATAATAGGATAACCTTTTTTTGAAGGTTCATAAAATTAGATTTTGGGAAAATAAAAAATTGTGAAAAGGTGTCAAATATTTTCTCATCCTGTCAATCCAACTCATAGATTCATTTTTGGGATTATACTTCAATTGATTGTTGATCATAGACAACAACACAGAGCGATGGTAGATAAAAATTGATGGGTAGATCTACCTATATCCTTTATACTAATGAGATTAGAGTATCTTGAGTGGCATTGTGGGTCATGGTCCAGTAAACCCATAGAGTGTAGTGGATGTTTTCCAATCCTGATTTATTGTGCTTGTCTACCATCTTCTAGAGTATATTAGATATGTTCTTATTGAAGGCCTCTATTTTTTTGTTGGATGATAAATGTTAGAAGGATGAATGGGTGGCCTTGATTTCATCCTCCTGGTATAAATTCTCCAACACGACATAGTAGAAACTGGATCCATTTTAAATTAGTATTGATTGAGGGACCCAAAAGCTTGTAATCATGTTGGTTTACAAAAATATGACAATTCTTCTTGCTCTAACCACATTTAGTTGTGCCTCTTCCACCCATTTGGGAATGAATTCATTTCCTATGAGAATATAAATGAATTTCTTGTCCGTATAAGGTGGTTATGTTTCTTTGAAATCCATTCAAAATATGAAAAATTACCCGGAGTACATGGCTGTATGAAGTAACTACAGGGGTTGATGGATGAAATTGGAATGAACCTGGTTGGAATAGAACTTGATGGTGGATTCAGTTAAATATTACATCATTGTGGCCCTATAGTATCAATGTATTTTAATTTAATGTGAGATATTGGAGGATGATTTATGTTCCCTATAGGTTCCAACATATACTTCCTTCATAACAGTGGTGGTCTCTTCTCCATAAATGCATCTATGAAGGATCCCATAAAGGAGTCTATTATAAAAGACCTTTTGTTCATTTGTTCCATCAAGAAAAAAAATGAACGTATGCAGATTTGATCTCTTCTGGCTCAATTTTGGGGGATTTCTCCATTTTGATGTTAATTCATGATGGGAGTCATCCAGTCGGCGGTAGAACCATATGACTTGGGGATAAGATTGATCTCATCTATTTCATAAATGTTAGACCAAATTAATGGTGAGTCCATCTGATGGTGGGAATTAAAGATGATCATTTCATCCCATTCTGGGTTGTCGAGTGCTATGGCTTCATTTTCTAATGCACTGGGTTTTTATTTTCTAACTGGGGGACATGAGTTATTGTCGTCATTAGGGTGAATTCACCCATCAATTCTTGAACATTATCCATAAATATTATTAACTCCTCTCTCTTCATAGCATAGTAACAATTTACATTATTGATGACAATTTATGAGTCCCCATTTATCTTCAATTGTACTTGTTGTACATAAAGTTCCAACTGAAGAACTGTAATGAGGGACTGATACTCCATTTCTTTTTTTGTGCTCCCTTATGTCATCAGAAAGGATTAAGGCATGAAATAACTTATGGATATATTAGTATGACTCTCATCCCCACTTTTTTATGCTCAGGGTCTTCCATAATTGTCTCTTTGGTCTTCTATGTTCTCCTTCTAAATGTATCTCCCATGTTTGGGATTCCCTTATAATATAGAACATTCCATTATCAGTTAGTTCCGAATTCGATGAATTTATTTCCAGAACTGGTTGATCTTAGAAGAAATATGCTAATGTCTGGCCTTTGATTGATTTATTAGGCACAAATTTGATTTCAAACTATTTTAGAGTGACTTACAATCATGACAGGTTACTAGTCAACATCAAACGGCTCATAATATACTATAGTGGGTTTCTACGAGAGACCAAATGGACCTCTTCTTGATACGGAGAGAGTTGTAGGTTCTAGACCACAATGATCAGGGCCCGACTGCAATTATCGATATATAAATAATAAATCTCAGCATCAATCATGATCTGGTTGTGATAATAAATGCAATTTTCGCAGCTAACATCATTCTTTTGCAAGAGGATGTCACCTAAAGATCACTCCAAGTATTCCACATAGAAAATAAATTGACTTCCTTTAATGGATTACATTTTCACTGGTGGAAACAAGAGATATATCTTGAGTTTTTCATATTCTCCTTGATAATAAACATTCCATTGATATTCGACCCCATTATTGATCAATTTGGTAAAGGGAAAACATTTCACTGCTAAGTAGTCTATAATGTACTGAATTTAGGCCATATTTCCTTGACTTCCTCTCAACTCTATGAGATTATAAGGAGGTAGCATACCGGGGATATACCTTATCTTCACTGGGTATACATCGATGCCATGGTAAAGCGTAATTAAACTGTGGAATTTCTATGTGGTAACGCCAAAATCAATTTTTTAAGGGGTTTATTTGTAGTGAGTGATTTCATAGATTGTTGAAAATGATTTCAAGATCTGACAGGTGGTCTAAGGGTGATCATGATTTAACCAAAAAAATGTTAACATAGAATTTGATGAATTTTCCCAATGAAGGGTTTGAAAATGTGACGTATATTGTGTCGATATGTGGCATTGGAATTTCTCAATCGAACCAGCATTACCTTTCAAAAAAATACTCCCTATGGCCCCGAATGAAATTTCATCTTCATCTTTTTGTCCCATTCATATTTGGTTATATCCTGAATAGCATTCCAGGAAGGAGACATCTTGATATCTATCAGTTTCATCAATATGAAATTTTGTAACAAGGATTTGAATTTCATACATTGGGAAGTGCTGATTGAGTACCTGAAAGAACATGAAAATTATGAATTGTCCATTATTATTTATTATGGGGAAAATATTTTCTATCCAGATAGGGTATTGGACTTTCGGATTGAAGCTGCCTCCAAGGATAATTTCAAATGCAGCCTCTATTTTGGAAACATGTGTCATGTGTGTCCTTTAAAATGATTGTTTGTAGCCACGATGATCTTATGGCAGGACCTAGTGGTGAGTGGCCACCTTGGGATTGTGGGCTGAAATTTATGTATTTTATCAGGAGGAAACATCGTGATTCTTCCTTAGGAAGGAGGTGTAATCCTCTTGTTTGTTGGAATACATGGATGCACTGATCTAGGTGGGCCGCGTGTCTTCTTTGGTACCCATGTTTGTTTCACTGAGTTTATCGATTGTGGTAGAGACACCCTCCTCAAATGATGGAAGGGATTCTCTAAGGTATTCTTCTTCTTCCTCATACTCATCCTCTCCACCATCATGTTCTTCTAATAGGGACACAATTCCTGAGATGTGATTTACAAATTTTATATAATATTTACAATTTAGGCATTTGGAGGCTGAGGCGACTTCATATGACTCAACTAAAAATGATGAATTGTTTTTGAGATGATGGGGTAGGGGAATGGAAAGTGTATTCTTTCTATTCTACATTAATGGGTGAAGTATGAATTATCTGGATCATTGAAGATGGGTTGAGGGAATTTCCATTCAAACATTATATATTGTTTTGGGGGCCACTATAAGTTTCTGTACTATTTGGCTCGGTGTTGATCAATGAAATCATGATAACTATCGAATACACATCTGAATTTGGACTCATTCCCTCCACTTGATTGATGGGAAGTACATATTCTTCAATGAGGTTGCTAAAGGGGTTTTAGGGAACATTTCCAAACCATTTGGAGCAGTGACCTAATTAATCCCATCGATTGAGGGTTTCTTCCCTTCTTCTCATAGAGTCCTGCATTGATATTGTTTGACTAGCAGGATTCTAATGGGGTCTTATTTGCATGAAATGATCACTATGTACATTAGTGAAAAAATTGATGCACTAATGGAAAGGTGAGGTAATATCTGTGTGTTGATGCCACTTGGTCCTTCCTACTAGGGTGTTTAAGTTTATGTTTTTCCATACAACTAGAAATTATGAGTCGTCCATGAGGTCACCAAACCGAGTTCAAAGCATGATAAGGCCGAGCAGTTCCTGCTAACTCCTATTATATCCCAACAGGGTTGTGGTGTAGGGTGTTATTGTAACCTTATTTTATCCAAGATGATGATGTTTCTGTAATGGTATAATATTAACAATGTAGCCATTGTCGATGAATAATTTTGGGATAATGATATAATTTATCCTACTGATCACTTATATGGGTTTGATGTCCTTTTTAATAATGGTTTCTTCATATTTATAAATGATGGATATGATCTCACAGACTTTTACTAGATCAGTATACTTTTTATAGACTTTGTTATCAATTACTTTGGCCTCAAACCCTTGGGGGCTTAGAAAATATTCTGTATGTGATTATCTTTGATAATTTATCAAATTTAGGTCATCCATGATTGACAAAATGGCTAGTAATGAAGCCCAAATTTTCAAATTTCCATATTCCCAATATAAAGGCCAACAATGCCCAGCATGGGGAGGATCTTTAATAGGATTTTTAGGGTCTTGAACATTGGATGAAAATGGAGGATTCCCTGAGAAATGATCTTGTGGTGATTCATTAATTATGAATTAGGCTAGTTAGATATACCTACAAGCCTTGGGATGTTAGAAATTTTTTCCAATTTTGATGGATATTTAATGATTAATGGGATATAGTGTGTTATGACTGGGGTAGGGGAACTTTCATACTGTTGTTCGGTTCACTGAAGGTCTCTTTCATTGGTTTCTGCAATGTTGAGAGTTTGGGCCAAGGTGCAGCCAAATATTTTTATTCATACACGGCTGTATCTTCTTGGGTATCCTAATCTTCTATGGAATATTCCTCTAGATTTCCGATTGAGTGTTGGGAACCCAGTTTCATATCTATATTCTTCATCGAAGAAGGTATCCACTAAGTGAATGACATTAATAGAGCCAAATATTATATCCTCATCTGACGAAGACTCAAGTCGATTGACTTATTCAGATGGTGTTGTTTTGTGGGGTGGTTTATATCTCTTTTGATTGTCTAGCATAAAATATGAGAGTCTCAATGCCAGATTTTTCATAGTTTAGGTTATTCTTCTTTTATTTTATCTTTTCCTTTATGGTCAAACTTCTTTTTGGATGCTTTTCCTTTGGAGGATGTTGGGGCTGAGGATGTCGATTGCCTTGCATTAGAAGTTATTAGAGTCATAATAAATTTCATTAACCACATTTAGAGTATGACATGAAATCAATTGAATTTTTTTTTGATTCATACAACAATTGAAAGTTTATCACCCTTTTCTAAATACATTTTCCCACTCCCGAATTAATCTAGGTTAGTGGTGGAAACATATGCCTGTTGTGCTTGTGGTGGTCCCAATTTATATTTCCCCAAAGATATCATTCTATTTTGGAGGTCATTAAAGATAAATAACTCTTAAATGGTGGGTCCTAATATACAGTGGAACGATCTAAAATTTGCCTAGTCATCGAGACCTACTTCATCATCCCTCTTCAGCTCTAGAAGTTGGAGAAAGTCACAATTCATTGTGGCTACGAAGTAGACACAGACATGGTAATATCAAAATGAATAAAATTTATTCCTTATTACAAGAATTGATTTCTCATACATAGCCCATTGTTTCTTGATGAAGAGGAGGATTTTATTCACCTTTATTTGGCAATTCACAATTCGGTGAAGGCATTGAAGATGGGGTTGGTGTAGGGGGTATCTTAAGAGTAACATAATCCCCTTCAGCTATTCCCACACTTTTTACTAGGGTAAATGGGGCTAACCTCTTTTTGTGGTTAGAAACATGTAACAAATATTCTATACATTGGGAAATGATATAAGAATTTGAAAACCCACTCATATATTTTCTAGGATTAGTGGAATTTAGTTCTCATTCCTTCAGAGAGTAGGTGAGAACATTCCAACATGAAATGAAATATAATACACCTTTGTTATCTCATTATTTTCAGTTCATAAGGATAGTGACTACTGTTTTTAGAAACATTGAACTGAACTGGAAAAGGAACTACCACCAGATATCATTCCATCTAGTAATTGAATGAGCTGGAAAACTGGTATACCATACAATGGTAGATCCTCACAGCTGTTTCACAAAGTATCTGAGTTACACTACTTCTTTTTTCACTAGGGTTACCATCACGGGATAAAAAAATATTAATAATTCATCATATGTTATTCTAGGTCACTTTATCAATTGAATACTTGGAATATATGGTTCCTGGGATTTAGTAGGGGGAATGTTACTCACCCAATCAAGGTAGGGTTCTGGATGTCTTAGAGAACACCTCGATTCTGTGGATTTAAATTGAGCTTCCAATGAATCAATTGCATTAATTTTTCATTGATATGTGTCATGTTGAACCTAATCATGGTGAGGCACAGTAGGGGGCAAGACTGGTCCGACTTTCATTGGGGGTGCTTGAGGTGGATACTCAGCTTGGGGCATCCATTGTGAATTTTTCCAAATTGATTTTCAGTTGTTTCCTCAATGGTGGTAAATCATGATATCCAATCAATATTTAATTAAGACTAATGGTCATGGTGCTTCCATGGGCGACCTTTCTAACCTTACTTCAATTTCTGGGATGATCCCTTCTGGAATAGCCATGCCTAATGGAAGGGTATGTTGAAGCTCATCCAAGAGAACATATCAAACCATTTGACATATTTAGAATAGATTAGTGTTGATTTGCCTCATATATTTAATTTCTTCCTATTTTAGATAGAATAAATCTTTGATATCTAGGGACTCATTGACATTGGGGGGGTAGTCAGGTCAGGTATGACCTTGTTTTTTTCTTAAAGTTGTTGGTGATTCGCAATAGAGGTAGTGAGGGATTGGGAAATAGATAAATCTGATTTAGGGAGGGCCTTTGATAATAGGTGTGCACAGTTTTGGGTTTGGTGAAGATGAAGTTCTGGGTAGAACCCTAATCTCCCTATTCGTACTCATTCGCATTATTTTCATTGGGTCCATAGGATTGATTTCTAGGGCATTCACTTATGCAAAGCACATGGTGGGTGTCATACCAGTTGTCGAAGGGTAGGATGTTTTTTTCATCCTTCGATTCTGATATTCGCTTAGGGTTTTGTGGTGAAGGTTCACTCATAGGGAACCCTTATATGGCCTTGATATATGCCTCCATTATGGGTAAAATGAATCAAGAGACATTGTGGAATGGGTGTCCTCGTTATTCATTAAACTACCTAGGTGAAAAAATACGGACATCTACTAGGTGGGTAGTTGTAGTAAAAAAAAGACCCAACCCATGTGGTCAATGATTTATCTAATTCCTCTATTATTGTGCCTTGACATAAATTTTTTGGTTGTACATGAGGATTTTATTTTAAAAATTCCCCCATCCCTGTAGGATGGGGTTGATCCCTTACTTCGACAGTCACATATTATATTGCCTCTTTCTTGATCTCGTATATTTTCATTTGAGGGTGATCCGGATATGGTGTAGGATCTTCAATGAATTATTTATTCCATGGATACAAAAATATGATGATGATGGGATTTTCATAGGTGATAATCCTACTGAATGTTCTCAGTTGCTTGGTTCTAGAGTTTCTCAATGGCTTTTTCTCATCGAGTTTGGTAATTTTGAGACTTCATAAGGTTAGTTCTTATCGATATTGTTTCCATTCCAATAAATGAATTCATTTTCTCATCTTCTTGGAATAATGACATTATAAGATATCATTTCTAATGTGAACTGTTGAATAGAAGTGGGGGGATGTTCAATGGGACATCCTCTCCACAACCATATATATGAACACCAAACAGGGATACACTGCTAATGTAATGCATCATGTGCAGAACATGGAGGTAGATCAGTTCAAGATCATTCATTCGCCTCTTTGATTGTGACCTCCATTGAAAAAGAACGGATTCCTGGTCAATTTTTTGACAAATATGTTTCAATATATTAACATTGTGTGCATACCCATCATAAAGAAAATATTTTTTTTAACTAGTAGATAGTTTTCCATATATTGTAAAGAATTTTATCCATACATTATTCTGAAAATATCTTTGTATGTTGAACAGATAAGTGGTTGTTGGAAAAAAATCGGTTTGTCATCCCTAGATAATTTTCTTCTCACAAGAAACATGAAGTTCTTCTAATTTTCTAGATACTCCTCTACATGGTTGGACCAACATGGATTCTTCATAATTATTTCAGCCTGATTGTTAGGGCTACCAAGAGTCACATCAATTTATGAATTGTATAAGGGGGCTCATAAGATGAGTGTCGGCCCAGAACATCTTCTGAATACGAAAGGATGTATCATTTCATAGAGAGAGTCTCTAGTATTTCTAAATACATCTTTACAAGATCCTTAGAAAATGAGGGATTTTATTTTATAGCTCGGTGAGGGGAAGACCTTATTACAGGTGTGAATATTGACTGTAGGGATGACCTTTGTAGACGATGTCATGGTGGAAAGGACTGCCATCACATATTAGTGTCTGACCGCATTGAAAAGTTTTTCAGTGTATACCATGGGGAGGACCTTCAAGTAAAACCACAGTAATTGGACAACCTTCTTACTCCTTGATGCCACTTCAGGGTGGGACTTCACAGTGACTACCATCATAGCGACGAATACCATCATAGCCAGATTTAAGGCTGTAGGGAGAATGTTTTTAGTGTGTATCTTGGGGAGTACCTATGGGATGGGTTTTAAGAATAGGAGGAACTTCGCACTGCTTGATTTCACTATGGGGAAGTCTTTATTAGTGGCCTCCATCATTTGGAAGACTACCATCATTGCTTAACATCTGATTGGAGGGATAATTTCTATAGCGTATACCCTGGGGGGACCATTAAGGTGGATTACAGTAAGTGGAGGAATTTCTTATTAATGGATATTAAGGTAAGGGGGAGGGATACCATGAAACTCATCATGAGATAGGTTCTTTTGATCAATCAATTTTTCCCACAATGTAATCACTCATGGGTTCTTTGAGGGGGGACCTTCAAAATTGTTGGTAATAATATTGTGAGGAGGATATTCATAACTGCTACTATAACACCCATACTTTTATAATGGGTTGAAAGGATCTAGATCTTCTATTCCTAGGTTCTTGAAATCATAAATAACTCCATCTTCCAGTAGACAAGGTTAATGAATGTTCACTTCATTTTCAAATTTCATTTGTTGTGTTTCATTATTCGAAACATTCTTGTTGGAAAATGGAGCTGTCTGTTGTTGGTAATTACCGTCATATTCCGGATTCTATTTCGTTGGCTCCTATAATGTTATCATGTTATGAGGACAGGAATATTGAGTTCTTACATGGATATATGCCTATACTAGAGTGTCCACCTTGGTGGACCGGTGTCCCCCAATTGGAATGGTTGATTGATCCCAATCTGGTTGTCCTTGTATCATTGAATATGCTCGTCAATCCCCCTGGACTAGATCAAGGATGAAGGTCTACTCCGAATTGACTATATTATATTTTGGATGAGTCACCTCACTTTTGGAGATGGGTTTATTTACATTACTCCTTTCTATGGCTACATATGCAATAAATTCTTGACAGGGATGGAGGATATGATAGTTAATTAATCACAGATCCTCTATCATTTATCAGATTTTTTGTGATAATTCATTAGGTTTAACAATAATATATAACTATTCTAATTTATGATCAAGATTTTGTGCCTTATTCTATCATCCATGTTATTATAATGAGAACTGGCAGTTCTTCTGTGTTAGGGTAGAGGAACTAGTCTTCCCATCATTTATAGTTGCGACATGCCAACTGTTTTCACCAATTTCCATCATATTTGGATGATGAGATTCCTATTTGATAGAAGGTATTTGAGTCATCACATTTTCCATTGTATTTTTATCATGGTATTGATATGCATTTTTAGTAATTTGACCATACTTTTACTTGATTTTCATTGTATTTGACTGATGGTCTTAAAATAAGGGAGTAGGTATTTAACTCCACCTATACTCGATTTTCACATTATATCATTAGTTAGATTTATATTCATTTGTTGGTATGTTCACCTACATGTAGTTTTCCTTCCTATTTGAATGATGGGACTCATGTGCATCAGTAGGTATTTCCATCTACCTATAATTTTTATCCCTACTTGAAAGGTGAGACTAGAGAGCATTACCTGTAAGTTGCACTTGCTCGTAATGTGCCACCTTATTTTTGTGGAGGGTCTTGGATGAGGGGGAGGGGTTGTATATATTCCCATAGTATGCCACCATATTTTCATGGAGTATATCTTCATCATGAACTAGGATGATGACCCGCTCCATATTATATGTTCTATTCCCAATGTCGGCAACCTAGGGGGCATATGTTCATTGATCTTCTGCAGGAGCCCTTGTTGTGTTGTCCTTATTCGGAACAAGGATACTGGGTCCCATGATAGTGGTAGAGGTTTATTCCGATAGGGGCCCTTGAGTGGAGATCCTATGCAACATGGCCAAAGTTTTGGGTGGCGTACTCATTTTTCTGCCTTAGATAAGGGGTGTACTTTTGGTCGTGTTTCAGGAATATTATCCTGAAACTGTTAGAAATGGATAGTGAGGAATCCCAATTCTAGAATTCCGACCACTATTGAAGAGGTGGATTGAAATATTTCACAAAATATAGTGAATTTATTATAGGATCTAATATGGAGAGAGTACCATTCTTACGGTACTCACAAATTAGCGTGTTCAAAGACATATAATAGAAATGATTTTTGATTGATGGAGTCCTCTACTTTGAGTAAGTATAAAAAGACACATTGATTGACATGTGTGTCTGTGAGAACATTTAGGATTCCATTGGATTTATGGTATCCCTGTAGACCCAAAATATATGTAAAAAGTACAGAATAAAACCCTATCAAATTAGAATCCCAAGACCACAAGCATAATTGATGATCTTTCTTGTCCCCCTTTGTTGTTTTATGTGAAAGGGGATTTGGTATGGTAATACCACCACCTCAGTTAAGGATTCATGTTAGGTTAAATATGTTTTTCTAATGAGGACATTATGGTTTGGGTCCCAATGGGGGATATGGACCATTGATGTGATTTCATGGGTTAATTTTTGTGAAATCATAGGCGTTGTTTGTAACATCATCAATTGTTTCCAATGGGTCTTTTCATGGATCCAATTTTTTTTGACGATTTTCATATACATGATTCATGGAATAAATTTCTAAGGGAGATGCATATTAGATGATTTTGTCAATTAAACATTGAGAACTCACATTGGTCTAGAGGATGGGAACTTGTTTTCATCTCACCATTTTAGGGGGAAATATTTTCTATTCCAAGACTCTCTTTTAGATTTAATATATGTTCATATATTAGTGAATCCTTGATTTGTTCCCCATAATGAGTCCATGGAATGTCGTTAGGGTAGAAAATAATCACGATTATATATGGTATTTCTATTATATTTATGTATCTAAGGTTCTCCATTAATGGAAGGATCTATATGTATTCAATGTTCTCCATCAATGTTACCATTTTATGGACAGACCTCTTATGATTTGGTCATTATCTATGACAATGTGGGATCTGAGCCACGTGCGATAGTGCTCTAGAGTTTATTGTCACCCAAGGGGGATGAGAGAAATTTGATGTCAAGATTTAACCCAAAATATGGGCTTCTAACATATCCTCATGATTAGAATAAAAACCCATGTAATTCGATGTCACTTTACTGGACAAATTGCCTTTTAATGTCAAGTGACAAGGACCCATCCAAGATGTTTAACATCATACAACAAGGATACATAGGAGAAAGGTTTCCTGGTCACAAATGTTATGGGACTTATGCTGAGCAGGCCCAAGATGCCCAAATGAGACATGGTCTCCTGGGTGGATATGACCATACGAGGGATGTGGCCTAGAAAACGATGGGTGGATTTGGGTGTTAGGTTTGGACCTTAGGGATGATTCCAAAATATCCCAATTATTTGGGAATCAATTCCAATATAGTTAGGATTTTGTTGGGTCTTACACCATAGTGGAGGGCCATAAAGGGGGAATGATGAGAAAATTGTTTGATTGTATTTGATTTGGTCTTACACCTTTTTGGAGGAACAACCTTTTGGATTGAATGGGGGCTTACGTCTATGAAGAAGACCCACTATGGGGTGACTTAGTTAGATTGGGGCTTACACCTTATAGGATGCCCATACATTGACATTATGTAGATGTAACGATCACCAGACACCTCTATGTCCATATGGGTCATGATGATGTAAGAAACAAGAAGATGTAGTGGACCTTAAAAATGCATGTCCCACCTCATCTTCTTATAGATGGTACCAGATCCAAAGGGAGAGAGATAAATGGATTTGGTTATACCCATCACTTTTTTGTTTTCGTAATCGTGGTATTCTGATTGTATTAATAGGATATGACCTAGTCTAAGGCTTATAATAGCACAGATGAAACCTCCATATGAAAGTCTAGGGGACTTCATAAGAAGGGGTGCCCTATTGAATATCATAAGGGGTACACAAAAACGTAATTTCATATATAATGGATGAGGTAATCACAGTTTAAGTTTGTTTTTGTTGGTACTAATACAATAAATGTTAATGTCATGTGGTAGGGAAGAGTTCCATATAGTTTAATGTCATTTGAACAGACGAATAACTCCTAGTTTAAGATCATATAGTTTTGACCATTATATATAGAAACCCTAATTAGCTAGAGGATAATCGGGATGTGATGTTCCATCTAGCCTCACACATGAAATGGAAGAAGAGGGTAGATTATGATCCTTGGGATTCTCTGATCATGATAAATGAAATGGGGAATTGAATCAATTTCAGTGTATCGAGGTAGGGAAACCCTCGTCGGAAGAAGATTTTGTCTATGGTTGTTAGGCAATTTTTTGAGGAAACTTTTGCACATCCACTAGGGCGTACTGTGCATAGTCATGAAAAGGTGTCGCGGGGACACTGAACAACAATTTCTAATTGATGGAGAGGTTTATGATGATTTGAAACTTCTCTCGACGTAGAGTATGATGAATGGAAAAAATGTGTCAAGCCATGTAAGAAAAATTCAGAAAATTATTTTCCATGGTGTTATGGATCAACTTGGAATAAGAGGTAGGTGATGGGGGTTTTAGGAGTATCCTGAGGAGTGGGTTGACTCATGGTATTTAAGGGATGAATGTTGGGTAAGAATAAGGGTGAAATAGAAAATTCCATTGACTAGAATTGATTTGTTCATGGTGCGAACACCCATTTTTCAAGGGTGTCTTTGATGGCAGCAAAGGGACTGGCCTGATGGGCTGGGACCACAAACCAGCACTCAAACAAAGACAATGTGCAAGGGTGTAATCCCCATGGTATGGACCGGTGAGATCATTGGGTTTTTCATGTAAGGATATCCATCTATTAGATGAATTCATAAGCGATGGTCGTGTAGAAGGGTCGAAATAGGAGGGTCCTCAAAGGAGTTTCCATTAAGAGAATCCACATAAAAGCATCTTCATTGTAGCATAGGTATAGGAGTGTCAGTGAACTATTTTATGCATAGGGTCATCCTCAAAGGGTTGGATATGAAGGGTCCATTCATGATTAATTTTTTATTGGTTCATGAGTTTAAAAAATGGTGCCTCAATTCTGTGGACAACACTTCCTCAACATATTATACTTTATGGAGGGTCTTCCGCATATGGTCTTCTCGGTGGAGATCCATGAAGGGCCGCCTGCATATGGTTGGCGGGATGGATTCCATGATGTTATTTGGGTTCAAGATAGATTTTTCGTCCACCCTCTATATTTTTCATCTCTCAAAATACTTTGTTTGCAGAGGATCATCTTTCACAGGTGTGGAAATCATCACCTCAGCATTGAAAAAAAACATTTTTTGGTATTGGGTGATAGAAATACGACCAACTTCCGCAAATTGTTAAGTTCACAGACACTTTGACGAACATCATGCAGAGAGGCAATCCATGATGGAATTTGGGTTTTGTGGTCACAACACTTTGAAACATTTCATAAATTTTCATCATGATTTTCTTTAAATCCATTGAGGAATTTTATGGAATTGTCTTCATATTGAATGATTATATTTTTGGACGCAACCTACATGAATACAAAAACATTTAAATATACTCATAATCTAGAATACATATACACATACATACACATATAAACGATTGAATACATACTCAAATTTTTATATATATACAAATTCATATATTCATATACACATACGCTCACCCATACATATACATACCTACACATACACGTAAATACATACACATACACATATTGTAACACCCTTGGAAAATTGAGACATAAAAGGATAAATGTCACTATCCATGTCAACAAGGTGAACCTTTCTTTTCTAAAGCTTACCTGATTAGAACTCGACAGTTAAGAATGCTTGTCCTGGAGTAGTAATCAGGATGGTTGACCTTCTGGGAAGATTCCTAGGGTGTGTGTGAGTGAGGACAAAACACACTGAAAGAACTTGTGTTTTCATGTGGAGATAGTCATTTGTCTGATAAGTTATCCTAGTGTGTAATAGTCTATGGTGTGCTGTGAAGGAAACCAATGAATTACAGGAGACCCATGGGGTTAGATGAAAAGGTTCATGGCTCGGGGAAGCGGGTCGTGACAAATGGTATCAGAGCCAATAACCAGCCAGAAGTGCTTAGGCACTACCTCGGTTTGAGGTTTGGGGTCGACAATGAGGGTGTTGTGATTTAAAGGGGTGGATAATGTTACACCCCTAGAAAAGTGATCCTTAAAAGAAAAAATTTTACTACCCATGTCAACAAGGTGTACCTATCTTTTTGGGAGCCTACCTGATTAAAACTCCACAATTATGCATGATTGTCTTGGAGTAGTAATAAGGATGGCCGACCATCTAGGTGTGTGTGAGTGAGGAAAAATACACAGAAATAACATGTGAGTGAGGAAAATACACATAGAAATAACATGTGTTGGCCTATGGGGACATTCATTTGTCTAATAAGCGACCCTAGTGAGTAATAGCCTATGGGTGACTTTCTCAATGTGTGTGAGTGAGGAAAAAACACACAGAAATATAATGTGTTGGCCTATGGGGACAATCATTAGTCTGATAACCGACCCTGGTGAGTAATATCCTATGGTGTGCTATAAAGGAAAGCAAGGTATTACAGGAGACTCATGGGGTCAATTGAAAATGTTCATGGCTCAGGGAGGAGGGTCGCGAAAAATGGTATCAGAACCATTACCCAGTAGGAAGTGCTTAGGCACGACCTGGTTTTGAGGATTGGGGTCCACAACGAGGGTGTTGTGCTTTAAAGGGGTTGATAATGTGACACCTCTGGAAAAGTGAGACTTAAAAGGCTAAGTGTTACTACCCATGTCAACAAGGTTCACCATCCTTTTTGGGAGCCTACCTGATTAGAACTCCATAGTTTAGCATGCATGGCCCGGAGTAGAAATAATGATGGGTGATCTTCTGGTAAGTTTCCCAGGGTGTGTGTGAGTGAGGACAAAACACACTGAAAGAACATGTGTTGGCTTGTGGGGATAGTCATTAGTCTAATAAGAGACCCTATTGAGTAATAGAATATGGTGTGCTGTGAAGGAAACCAAGGTATTACCGGAGACCCATGGGGTCAGATGAAAATGTTCATGGCTCAGGGAGGTGGGTCATGACAAATGGTATCAGAGCCAATACCCAGCAGGAAGGGATTAGGCACTTCCTGGTCTTGAGGCTTGGGGTCCACAACGAGGGTGTTGTGCTTTAAAGGGGTTGATAATGTAACACCCCTGGAAAAGTGAGACTAAAAGGCTAAATGTTGCTACCCATGTCAACAAGGCACACATTTCATTTCGAGAGCCTACCTGATTAGAACTCAATAATTATGCATGCTTTTCCTGAAGTAGTAATCAATATGGGTGACCTTCTGGGATGTTTCTCAGGGTGTTTGTGAGTGAGGACAAAACACACTGAAAGAACATGACTTGGCCTATGGGGATAGTCATTAGTCTGATAAGCAACCCTAGTGAGTGACAAATGGTATCAGAGCCAATGACCAGTAGGAAGGGCATATGCACAACCTGGGTTTGAGGCTTGGGGTCCACAATGTGGGTGTTGTGCTTTAAAGGGGTGGATAATGTAACACCCCTGGAAAAGTGATACTTAAAAGGCTAAATGTTACTACCCATGTCAACAAGGTACGCCTTTATTTTCTGGAGCCAACATGATTAGTACTCCAAAGTTTAGCATGTTAGGATGGAGTAGTAATCAGGATGGGTGACCTTCTAGGATGTTTCCCAGGGTGTTTTTGAGTGAGGACCAAACACACTGAAAGAACATGAGTTGGACTGTGGGGATAGTCATTAGTATGATAAGAGACCCTAGTGAGTAATAGCCTATGGTGTGCTGTGAATTAAACCAAGGTATTATAGGAGACACAAGGGGTCAGATAAAAAGGTTCATGGCTCAGGGCAGAGGGTCATGACAAATGGTATCAGAGACAATACCCAACAGTAAGTGCTTAGGCACTACCTAGGTTTGAGGCTTGGGGTCCACAATGAGGGAATTGTGCATTAAAGGGGTGGATAATGTAACACCCCCGGAATAGTGAGACATAAAAGGATAAATTTTACTACCCATGTCATCAAGTTGAAAGATTATTTTCAGGAACCTACCTATTTAGAACTCCACAGTTAAGGATGCTTGGTTTGTAGTAGTAATCATGATGGCTAAACTTCTGTGAAGTTTCCCTAAGTGTTTGTGAGTGATGAAAAAACACAGTGAAAGAACATGTGTTGGCCTATGGGGACAATCATTAGTCTGATAAGCGACCCTAGTGAGTAATAGCCTATGGTGTACTATGAAGGCCACCAAGGCATTACAGGAGACCCATGGGGTCAGATGAAAAAGTTCATGGCTCGTGGAGGCGGGTTGTGACAAATGGTATCAGAGCCAATACCCAGCACGAAGTGCTTAGGCACTACCTAGGATTGAGGCTTGGGGTCCTCAATGAGGGCATTGTGCTTTAAAGGGGTGGAAAATGTAACAACCCAGGAAAAGTGATATTTAAAAGGATAAATGTTTCTACCCATGTGAACAAGGTGCTCCATTATTTTCAGGAGCCTACTTGATTAGAACTCCATAGTTATGAATGCTTGGCCTGGAGTAGTAATCAGGATGGGTGGCCTTCTGGAATGTTTCCCATGGTGTGTGTGAGTGAGGAAAAAACACACTATCAGGATGGGTGACTTTCTGGAATGTTTCTAGGGTGTGTGTGAGTGAGGACAAAACACACTGAAAGAACATTTGTTTGCCTGTCGGGATAGTCTTTGGTTTGATAAGAAACCCTATTGAGTAATAGGCTATGGTGTGCTGTGAAGGCAACCAAGGTATTACAGGAGACCCAGGGGATCAGATGAAAAGGTTCATGGCCCGGGGAGGTGGGTCGTGAAACATACACATGTACACACGTATGTAAAAAACATACACCTATATACTCATCCACATACACACATGCATACATATGCATACACATACAACTTCACACACACACATATACAAACTTACATACATACATAAATATATACATACAAACATTCATACACACAAACACACATACACATACACATATATATGCATATTTACATCCACATACAAAAACATACACACAGAGAGACAGATACATATACATACATTTAAATTCACATACATACACATTCATAAATATAAAAATACATCTATAAATGTGTGTGGGTATACATAACGACACGCATACATGAATAAATTCATAAATATATACATACAAACATTCAAATATACTATTGGAGCCAAGGTGATCATTCTTAGGGTGTGTGTGAGTGAGGACAAAACACACAGAAAGAACATTTGTTTGCCTGTGGGGATAGTCATTAGTCTGATAAGCCACCCTAGTGAGTAATAGCCTATGGTGTGATGGAAGACAAACAAGGTATTACAGGAGACCCATGGGGTCAGATGAAAAGGTTCATGGCCCGGGGAGGTGGGTTGCGACACATACACATGTATACATGTATGTAAACAACATACACCTATATACTCATCCACATACAGACATGCATACATATGCATACACATACACCTTCACACACATATATATACATACATACATACATACATAAATATATACATACATACATTCATACACACAAACACACATACACATATACATATATATACATATTTACATCCACATACAAAAACATACACACATAGAGACACATACATGTACATACAATTAAATTCACATACATACACATTCATAAATATAAAAATACATATATATATTTGTGTGTGTGTGCATACAAACATGAATACATGAATAAACTCATACATATATACATACAAACATTTAAATATATTGTTGGATCCAAGGTGATCATATATTGAGTTTAATGGGGTGTTTTGTTTATTGTGAATCCTTTATGGGTTGAATAATTGGTTTTTTATTATGGGAGATGACTTGAAGAATATGGATGTATGGAAGAATTTTTTGAATGATGTTGTTTCCCAATATTTTCAAATCTTTTGGCTGAAAACATTGGTGGTTTGGTGATGTTTCGTGAAGTTTTCTAGGGGATGAAAGGCACTCCGCAAAGTTAAGAACATGACTCATGCAGTCAAGCTTGCGACCCACTAGGAAAAGTACACGACAAAACCATGGGAGTTATACTAATGGAATTGTTCAACCATGATGATTAGTTTGTAGTTCACATCAGAGTATGTGTTAAAAAGGTGGGGTTTTGGGAATGATTGTGAAGGCTACACATGTGCAGTGATGGGTGTTCACGAAAAAGATGAATTATTTATGACCATTGATAAATTATCCATTTATCAACTTGTAATAGAGTGAGAACAAAAATGTAACAAATTTAAAGAAAATTGATAAATAAAAATATTAATTATATAAATAAAAAATTACAGAAAATGGATGATTCTAACTATCTAAATTAGAAAATACATAAAAATTAATTTAAAAAAATTAATTATATAAATTACCAAAATTTTGATATATTGAAACATAATAAATAAAAATGAATAAATATTAATTATAAAAATTACATACATAATGAAAATATTAAAACATAATAAATATATAAGTATAAATAAATATTAAAATGTGAATAAATTAAAAAAAAATTTATTAAACACAATAATTTGAATAAAATAAATGGATGAATAATAGAAAAGATTAAATTAAATGGAATAAATTATAAAATATTTAAAATAATGTTAATTCAAAACACGAATTAAATTAATCAAATACCAATAAAATGAATAAAAAAAATAATACAAATTATATTAATAAAAAAATAATATTTAATGAGTTATATTACCTAATTAGGTTGCAAATAAATAAAAAATGAATTAAGATAAATTAATTATATATATTTCAAACAAATTGAATATATTAATACTAGATAAATAATAATGAATAAATGTCAACCATTTAAGTTATAAACATATAGAAAATATTAATATATAATATATAAATAGTAAAAATGAATAAATTCTAAAATTATTTAATATTAACATGTATTAATAACTAAAAAATAAATAATTAAATAATTTAAATAATGAATATATAAAATTCAATATATTATATATAATAAAAAAAATTGAATTCTATCCTTAATTACATCGATATCAAAAATACTAAAATAAATAAATATTAATATTTACACTTAAATACCAAATAGTTTAAAATTTTGATAATTAAAAATGAATAAATAACATTTATTTATGAATTTTAATGAAAGATATAAAAAATGAATAAATATTACCAATGAATAGATACTGATTATAAAAATTACAAACCTAATAAAAATATTTTATATAAAAATTTTTGTGTGCATAATTTGAAGTTATTGATTGAGAGATAATTTCATATTTTTATTTTGTGATAATCCTTATTTTTAAACTAGTTCTAGAGGGAATACGTACATTGTCAAAAGTCCGAATATCATAATGAACTTAGAATTACATGGCATGTTTGCCCAGAAGCAAAAATCCCTTACAACATTATTTAACCCTACTATATAGAAACAACATCTCCCAAGTGGCTTGACTAGTCTACACTTAGCACACCACATGATGTTTCTATCGACATGCAGTTCCCAATGGAGAGCCACATGGGACGATTGTCTATCCACCATATCTATATTTTAATCATATGTCCAGTTAGCTCATTCTAGGGACTTCTACTACTCTGATCAATTATTCTAGGGTTGCAACAGTATTGCTGAACCTGATCTACATCGTTACCTAGAGGCTCTTTGGTTTAAAGGCCAAATGCTCTATTTTTAATTAATAATATGTATATATATTATTATCTATAATCAATTATATATATGTATATATATGTTTGTGTATTCATTTTATTTTAATATAGTTATATAAATATCTATATAACTCATATATATAATATTTTATATACAACCATAAAAGAAAATGAATAATTCACATGAACTTATTAGGGGCCCAGACCCTTTATCAAAGAGAATAAAAATGGAAACCCTTATTTGACTGGGTTATAGAAACCCATTACATATCAAAATATCAAAAAAAATGTCCTAATGTCCCAAAAAATATATTACCAAAAGGAAAAATGGCCAAATGACAATAGGTCAACAACATGACTCGGAGTCCCATTAGAATGATACCCTTCATGTCTAATAAAAAAATACAAATACCCAAATAGGTCATCACCAACTAATTTCGTGACTCGATTTACTTAAAGAGATCCTTTCCTATTAGCTCTAATGAGCATGGTTCACTAGTGTCGGCCATCGCCTACCCATTGATCACTGTTTTGTACCAGAGCCACATCCCATAATAAGAACACCTCTCACCAACCACCATTATTCACCAAAACTATATCTAAATTATTAAATCATCGTATCCCATTACCAACTCCCACTAATGAGTGTGGGTTTAGATATCACCACTAATACCCACGTTGAGTTAGGGTTTTCCTTCGCCACCCCCCCATAGAGTGGGGGTATTCAATCACTGCCAACCCCAAAAATGAATATATAATGTAAAATAAATATTGAAATATTGATATGAACTATATCTAATGTATTTATATAGTTTATTTTATATATACATATTGTAATATAAATTATATTTTAAATTTATTAATATGTATATGTGAATTAAATTATTTAATGTATCCCTTATTACTTTTAAAAAATAATTGATAAATTTCACATGTATCATAACTAAAAAATGCATTATAAGAGGGCACATATTATCAGTGTTGTTTTAGCAGGGATAGAGAAGGTCCTTTATCTTCATTTTTGGTTTGTGATATTATATTTCTATCCCATAGTAATTAACGCACAAATTATATTAGTTTATATGTATTATTATATATATTATATATATTATATTAATATATGTTTTGAAACTGTACTAAATTTGAATGAAAGGTATCAAATTAAATACCTATAATTATTCTGTATCCCCATAAAAAAGTTTAAATAATGAGATACAAACGGTGTGAAAATGATATGGCTTTTCCAGGGCATATTTGGATATACCTGAATATTTTTAGATATGGGATTGATATAATAAATGAACCTTCTACTGTATATAAATAGCTACATGGTAGTGGTTAGATGGGATCGAAAAATGATGAACCCACATATTTGAAGATAATTATGGGATATAATAAAGTGAAAAATGTTGAAATAATTGACACTAGAAGTAACATGGAAACCCCTATAATAATGAGGGAAAAAATGGAAAATAAATGGATTTTTGTGGTTAAATGTGGGTACAAAATCTCAGAATTACAAATAGAATACCCATAGTAAATATCTCTCTTATATGATTGTAGAAAACAATTCAAAAAATAAAACAACAAAACTATAAAATTTGGAAATATTGATTCAAATTAAAGATGATGAATCCAATGGGGACATTCCACATATATAGGCTAGTACAATCCCCTATTAATCCATTCAAGTACTGGCGGGTTTAGTGTAGCTGGCCACCAACCACGTAGCCAACCCCCCCCCAAATATCAAAGGGTGACATAATCCGTAATAATTACAACTAACAAAAAATTTATGACATAGAGATTTATTAAGAACCAATAATATATAAACACATCTTTCAATACTACCAAATATGTAACTCTGGTCTATGCAGGACTGCTTAATGATCTATGCCATTTGAGTTTATCATATTCAATAAACATCATTAGGAAACCTCCCAAAATTTATCTGTTGGGAATTTGATATAGTTCCACACTTCCTTCCTCTACAGAATCATTGAAATATAGATAGAAAACCCCAATATGATGTTTCTAGGAATGAAATTTTGTATTCCTTTTAATGTGAAAGATTCTGTGACTATCATAAATAAATATAATCTTCTTTTTTCTGTTCATGAAATATTATTAAAAAATTAGCATCAATATCATATTTTTATAATACTATATATCTTTAATGTAGTCTACCTACACCATGGATAAAGACACAAATGAATGTAACATTAAAATCCTTCAAATTTCCCTATTAAAATAATAAACATATAACAAGTATTGGATTTGCATCAGTTATAATCACCACATAATTATGAATCATCATATCCTATGATGGAAAAATTTTATCCTATATAACATAATAACAAATCTAACAACTCCATGATGTATCTCTAGATTCTCTTTACTATGTTCCAATTATCACATCTTGTATTCATTATATATCAACTAACTACAAGCACTGCAGGTTAAATGTCTTGACTAGTAAAAATCAAAGATAACATTAGAATCTATAGTGAAATTACATACGGTAATTGAGACATATCCATATTATCTACTTAACATCTAGAACAAATTAGTTAGAATAACTGAAAAAATTTAAAATTGATGTGTAGAATGCCTTGAATTATTTATTTTCGAAGTGTTTCAAGAAATTCTGTAAGTAAATTTTCTATGATTTCAATATTTTACCATTATTTATAACATGGTAAATATGAATTAAAAAAATATTTTTTTGGTCCCATGTCATTAATTTCAATTTTCTTAGCCAAATCTGCCTTTATATCCTAGATCTGATTATTTTCATGGTTTGAAACCGACATGTCATTCACCTACAACAAAATAATGATGAAATAATTTCCA
Source organism: Viscum album (assembly GCA_963277665.1). NCBI lineage: Eukaryota > Viridiplantae > Streptophyta > Magnoliopsida > Santalales > Viscaceae > Viscum > Viscum album. Next base: position 1,117,589,960 of record OY728129.1, read on the forward strand.
ACTAAAGCAAGTAAATATGATTAAGGATATAAATTAAGTCTTATAAATCCCAGGATCATGTTATAGGAATTAAATATATTATTCCAATAATTTATTTCCCACTAAATATATTAAAAGTATTTGTTTAACAAAGAATCCAAGTTCCCCATTCCTTCTTCTGCAAATCCTTCTAGTTCTAGCATATAAATAACATTATCAAAAACTCCAAGGATAAAATAGTTCATCAAATTATGTTATCCTATATAAAACTTATATTTATAACAATTTTTTTAATATATAATCAAACCTAATTTTAATAATATGAAAAAATATTTCTTTGAAATAAATATATTCATTAATAGAATTTCCTATAATCACTTGTCTTGAACAATATGTTTCCATCAAGTACTTTACATCCTTCTTAATTTTAAAGGCTGGTCAATTATTGATATACATCATTCTGTGAGGTAATGGATAGATATCAAAAGTTGTGTTATAATTCAAGGCTTCAAGTTCATCTTAAATAACTAGTATCTATGTTGATACTTTTCAAATATGGCTTAACTCTACAAAATAATATGACTCTTCATCACTATTGAATAGGAAGTATGTAATATTGATCATAGTGATATATCTGAGTGAAATAATAGAGAAATTTTACCTTATGTTGAACATTATGGCCCACAATAAACCGGTCCTTGATCATCATGATTTTGTAATGATTTATAGGAAAATAGTTCTTCCGTTGATTTTCCCTCCATCCCGACTATTGCAGTTTATGTATTTTTTTATCAATGTATATATCAATTTTCAATTTCAACACGCCATGTTTAAAAATGATTTTCTAATAATATTTTTTTGTGGATTGAGGTCCCATAAATCATACCCCTTCAAAAAATCTATTTATCCTTATAAGATACATTTATTAGATGATAAATCTAAATTTTATCTGACTTGGTCATTAATAAATTAATATATAATAATTACATAGTATATAACTAAGAATTTTCAGTGGGATTACAATTAAACATATCCATTACTCTCTTGACATCAATCATCATTTAAGGGGATAATTTAAACACATAACCAATGATATTCCCATATTTTTCATTGAATGTTTTTCTTATTCCTACAGTTTTCAGCATCACACTTATTCTATCCAATGGGGTTATATTTATTCAATATACCACTCTATAATGATCAAGTATGTTAACCTCCATAAATAATCTATTGATATATTCCTATTTAAAAAATGTATCAAAACCCTCTCTTGTATTTTCTTCACTATTTACATTACTCAGCCACTTGATCTTCTTTCGAGATATTAGTTAACTACATAATTTAATGTTTTGATGATGTAAAATGTATATGAATTCATTCATAATGTGTACACTAAAAATATCTTGGAATAATCATCAATGAATGATAAAATTACCTTTCCCCTCCTAGATATATAATCGATGCTTTCTAAATAGTAGAATGGGCCAACTCTAATACCCCTTTTCTTCTCATTGTTGACATCCCAAATATTGACATATTTTACATTCTCCAAAAACAATTCTCCCAAAATAGAAAGGACATTTTTTCACTATTAGGCATCAAATATTGATCAGCAAGAATCTTCTGGCCTTGTTTGGAAATATGATCAATCTTTTGATTCCCTGAAATCTTTAAAACATCCATCAAAGTAGTTGATATAGAAACTATCTCTACAACCTTGTAATTTTCTTCCATAAGAATGAAAATGTTCTTTGATATCTTCACTAACTTCAACACCAAATGAATTCCCACGAAAATTTTCTTCACTCCATTACTTGTGTGAGTATTTCATTAGTTATAATCATATTCTCCCAAATAGAATATTTTTTTTATTTCGGCTCTTCACATGTAATACTCCTTGGATGGTTCAAATAATTCCATCATCTATCTTCAAATTGATTCTACCGACTCTAAAAATCATCAATGTGTCATAATTCTTCATATACACAAGTACTTTTGAGTTATTTTCATACTGATTAAACCATTAACATTAATATTTCGGATTCTATGTTACTCCAAAGTAGTTTATCCATGTGTCGTTGAGATGTTGTCTTCCTCTAGTAGTTGTCTCTAATTTATTCACTAGCCCATATCCATTTCTGGAATTACATTCTTCATCAACATCCTTGTAATAATTAGGTATCTTAAGATAACCACACTCCATTGTTACATCTACTAGTCATTCATTAATTTATAGTAGGGAATTATCCTTCAACATTACTACCTACGTATTTATTTTCCACAATGGAAAATTATTCCCATTGAATTCATTGATCTTGAATTTCACTTCCATTTGGAAACACTATCATAAAATATACTCCACTATTTCAAAAATATGTATTTAATTAGTTCAATAATTTTTTTATGATGAGAATGATCAACCCTAATTATAGTCATTATCCTGAAATAAATTTATGAGAATGATTAATACCAAAAAAATTTAATACCACATAACCAAAACCATTATCTAATACCCTTATTTATTATAAAAAATCACTATCCCAAAGGTATGGTGATAATTAAGTGAAATAATATATTGGAACATGTTGAAATAAATTAGATAGGATATAACATGAAGAAACAATAAAAAATGGGGTAAAAAACTATGTAAATTTGAATTATCACTATGTTGACATGTGGCCATAGACTCTATCACTATATACAATAGGAATATATCTCATAATTATCTATCATGAATATGTGGTGAAAATAACTTATAAAATTCCACACAAATAAATTCTCAATATGAGACAAGATTAATTGAATTATAAGATTATGAAATAATTGGTATATATCCTCATTTATAAGATGATACTTTCCCCTCCTACAATATTCAACTATTGTGAGGTTAGGTGGAGTTGGACACCAAATACCTAGCCACACCCCCTCTCACCTACACCAATAAAAGTGGTAACATCATCCTTGAATATAATGTTTCAAACATATATCCCAATTAGAAATTGATTCATAGCCAATCAAATCCCCACACATCCTTTCTACGTTTCAAACATGATTCATATGTCTCTAGAATAAAAATTGTTGTTATACTCCATGTGAACTTATACGAGTCAATAACCTTCATCATGAAATCTGTAATATTTTTTTAGTGGGAATTTTCTATATGTCCACACATCCTTCTTCTACCACAACCCTGACAAAGTGATAATGTTCTGAAATTTGGTTCATCTTGAAATGATAATATAAATTCTTTGTAATGGGAATGATTCTACTACTGTTTCAAAATAATTATATTTAATAGTATCTATGCATGAGATCCACTAATAACCATTATATCTAAATATTCTCTTGGTAAAATTTCATAGTTTCTATTTACTACGCCTCCATAATTGATAACGAAAAAACTGAATGAAAAACAAAAATATAGGTAACATCAACTCATGAAATGTTAAAACAAAACTAGTAGCAGATATATTCTTATCGTAATTACATATGAAATCACAATCTATATACAATATTGTATTAAAATTGTGTCCCCTTTTAAATAATCTTACGAAGGAGATCAACATGATATATATTATGGTCTTCTTCACTATATTACTATTACACTCTCTTGGATTATATATATACCAACTATGTTATCCCACTATATGTGAAATTTCTATTTTAATAAAAACCATATACAACATCAGACTCCCTACAACTGATGCATATGTTACTTGAGACATATATATCACCTATACTTTATTTTTAGGACACATTTTTGAGGATATCTTGAAATTAATAAGAATTTTTGAAGATATTAGATTACATTCTTACATGTTAAAGTGTTTCAAGAAATTCAACATGTAATTATTCAATGATAAGTAGATATATCGATTAATTATATATCTGAAAATCTATATCCCATGAATCTTGATTAATAGTCACAATGTCTTCAAAGAAAACTCTATATTAATCTATTCCATTGTCTCCTATGTCAAATCATTTTCTTTGAAAACAACAAATATGTCAACCACATCCAATAAATGAATGATTAAATACTAACCATCCAAACCACTAAAATACAAAAAAAGAAATGAATGAAGTATTATATATCCATGGATCATGTATAGAAATAAAATATAATTTACTAACACCTATTTGTCATATTGTCAATGTATAAATATTATTTCGACCAAAAAACCATGTTCTATTTGACTTCTTCTACAAATTCGTCTTATGGGAGAATATATATCTCTTAATCATGATCACTATCAGAAAAACAAACATCACATCTTGCTACTCTAGATATTAAATATATTTATCACACATCCCCAGAACATTCCAAATTTTCATCAATTTAACAATATTAGAAAATAATTCATTCAAATCAATACATTCCTTTTATAGAATATCCTTTTACCACCGTTCATGCATGATATATTTCCACATTTTCATTTATATAATTTTTGTTTTAATTATTTTTTTAAGATAAACATCCCTTTTTAAGATAATTATATCATATTACAAGTATTGTTTTTATGTATGGATTCATGTAACTCATATACCACCGTCATCCATGATAATACACCTGGACACTGGGTCACAACATAAAAATAAGATGAATCTTCATCCTAAATAAAAGTATACATAATATTTATCTCACTGACATAGTAATAGTACCATACTGGTTCACTTTTATCATGAATTGTCCATTGTTGTCCAGAATCAACTGGTACTTGATCATCATGCTTTGTTAATACTTTATAGAAACTGGTTCTTCATTGGATTTATCCTCCACCAAGAATATTGTTGTTTTTGTATTATGTTTCTAAGGATATTCATGAAATTATATTTTCACCATATATTCTATAAAAAAGGAATCTCTATTGATAATTCATTTGTGGGTAGTGGTGTCCCACAAATGATACCCTTTCACATCATTTGTGTATCCCAGGATGATATATTTCCATGAACTTGAATCCGACTTTAATCATTTCTGGAAATTAATGAATGCATATTAGGACATAAAATACTATGTAACTAAGAATAGTTAGTGGGTTTACCAGTCCATATAACCATTGGTTTCCTTTGATGAATCACCATTGATGGAGATCTATTAATCACATAACATGCGATTGTCATTGCTTTTTCCCATAATTTTTTTTTCAATTCTTACAGTACTCAACATCAGCCATGTTCTACCCAATAGGGTGTTCTTCATCTTATATATAACATAATTATACTGAGAATTAATTCTAATGGTATCTATCTCTTGATTCCTTCTCATTTACAAAATTTATCAAACTCGTATATATTATATTCTCCACCATTTTTAGATTTCAAACACTTCATCTTCTTTCAAGACACAAGTTCTTTCCTTGATTTGAATGTTCTAAAGAAATAAAAAACATTTTACTTTTTCCTGATTGGGTACAACCAACTACACTCCTAATAATCATCATTAATGATAATAAGTACCCATCTCCTCCTAGGGATATAATCGACGCTTTCCAAACATATGAATGGATCGAATCGATGACCAATTTTATTCTCACGGTTAAAATCCCAATCATTAAACTATGTTCCATACTCAAAACATAATTCACAATAAATGGTAAGGAAACCATTGCAATCCCAGCAAAAAACTTTGCATCAATAAGAATATTTAGTATGTGTTCATATTTATGACCATGATTCTGATGCAGTAACATTGTTAACATGTCCATAAAAGTAGATAATGCATTGACTATCTATTTCTACTTATATTTTTTACCCATAAAAATGTAATATTTATTTAATATATTCTATTTATGCATCACCACTAGTTAACCCTTCAAAAAACTGATCAAAACATTTTATTTGTGAGTATTGCATCTGATATCATCAAATTATCCCATGGATAATTTGTTTTTATTCAAACCCATCACATGGAATACTCCCTGGATGCATCAAAAAATACCATCATGCATATCCAATTTGTTAGTACTGAATCTAATTATATTGAAGGTTTGATCATTATCCATGTAAAAAATTTCATCCATTGTAGTTTAATACAAATCAAACCATTCTTGTTATCATTTTATCTTCCATGTTTCTTCCAAGACAATTATGCATGCACTGTTGAGATTATGTCTTCCTCTAGTAGTCGTCTTTGCTCCACTAACATGTATCTCTCAATATTTAGAAGTAATTACATATTTCTATCCATTTAATTATTTTGGAACCTAATGGAACCACACTACATTGATACCACTATTGTTATTATGCTAATTTCTAGTAGGAAATTATCCTTCCACATAACTTCCCACATCATCATTTTATTTGATGGAAAATTATTCACAATGTATTTATCAATCTAAAATTTCATCACCATCTAAAAATGTCATCTATCCATAACATAAAATATTTATACATGTGTAATTAATAATATCAATAATATTTTATGATGGGAATGAACAAATGATGTTGCAATCACAGAGAATAATTAAATTTAAGATAATTATTAATACCCATAAAGGTGATCAAAATATGGACATAACAATTCTATGATAAAACTTGTTGTGATTATAAATTATTGGAAATTTTTTCAGTGATAATTAATATAAATAATATAGTTTATAAATTTGAAAAAAATGAAACTTTAAGTAACATGGAAGAAATATGGAATAAATTGGTAACATTTATAGGAAAGTATAAGGATAATTATGGGGAAATGTGGGTACATAAAATTTTATTTTTAAATGGACAATGTCATTTGTAACTATCTTCCTTAAATAAGTGGAGAAAATATAACACAATGTAACACAAAAATTAACACTCAAAATTGGATAGGGTTGATTGAAGTTGAAGATAATGAATCAATTAGTGACGCATCCCATTTATAGGATGCTACCATCCCCTCATGATTCATACCATCTCAGGTGGTTGTGTGAGAAGAATCCATAGTGGATCCCCATAGTTAGAGTAGGTTGAAAGTGAATTGATAAATGATGGAAATAGGCTGTTCATTGAGAGAGATGAGGACACATGTGAGGTAATCATATAAGGGACTACCTATGGGTGCATGACAATGGATCTATCATTTTTCTGTGGTGGATAGTGCATGATATGAAAAAATTATCCAAGATAAGAGGTAATATCCTACAACCCATCCAACAAAAAAGATATAATAAAAAAACAATGCTTCAATAAGAAATAAAAAAATTTAATCCCCAAGGGGAACTATATCATGTAGAACAACATAGCATGAATAATACAAAAATATAGGAAATAAATAATATAGATATTTACCTAGATCAGAACACTTTGGTCCTACTATACTGAATGAATTCCACCCACACCCCTTTTTTATTATTATGAAATGAATAAAATGGAAGCTTACAAGGAAGATATAAGTAATGTTAAAAAGAATGGTAATATACTAAATTAGACAAATAATATTTAATGACACTCACTCAGGTGGGAGTAATGAAAGAATGAACATAAAACGGAAAAGAATAAACTAGAAAAAGAAAGACCAGGTCAAAAGAACCATATCAAGGATCAACCCATCATTTTAATGAAATCCTCCAAACTATCGTGGAATCATTCCTCCCCATCCAAATGTTCATAATCGTGATCTCTCACTCAGAACTACCTTATTTGAGTCTACTACGAGCACCATTTCCAATAGGCCATGAAAAGATACCTACACACTCTTGACCATATTATTCATCTCTCATAAGATCTATCTTTGCATAATTCTTATATAATCACTAAATTATGTCTTTTTATACCTAAGTATGTATCTTGGTAACTAAAAATATATGAAATATATCCCTCAAAAAAACTCCAACTACATTTTGGAACATGGTTTTTTGATACATTTTGGGAAGAATACATTTCCAAAAATATTGTCTGGTTTCAAATGTACTAGGGTATTCAAAGGAAGATCCTCATAAAAGACACCCAATATGCTATTTATGTTTATTTTTCCATTGTGTAATAGTAGATCTATGATAAAAAATATTTTTTTATGGATACATAAGGTTAAACAATAAATCAATATGGGCACCTAGTTCATAACTATATTATCATAGGGGAACCATTTTCCTCGCATGATGATAAGCCAACAGTGCTCCAACTCACATAAGGAAACCCACTCCAGTCAACTAATTACGTAAAGGTAATAGATACCATGAACAAGGGTTCTATTCTCCAATATAAGGTATGTTGAAACCAAGCCACTTCAATATAAAGTAACCCCAAGTATATAAAATGGTATCCCACATATTACCCTGACTATGTGAGGGTAAAAAAACCCATACTTAATATTAAACCCTAAATATAAAAACGTACATAAATGGAATAAAACCACTTATGTAGTTGTTATTCAAAAAAAATCAATCCACATAATTGTAAAGAACCACTTATGAAAGGGTAATAGTTCCTCACATATGGCTAACTCACATAACATAACTGGTTTATAAACCATACATAAAGGTTAATAAAACATTCTATAAGTTACCAAACTAAAATATGTGACTAATAAAACTAAAATAAGTATAAGGACATGAAATAGAATATTATTGATGGAGTAAATAAATCCAAAAACTAAAACATTTAATATGTAACACCATAAAAAATCAAATTTAATAAATATACTCCTTACCAAATAAAATTATAACACATAGAGATGATATTATTGTAACATATACTGGAATAAACTATTATCTAGTTCTGACTTTCATTAAAACAAATGAACTGAAAGACACACCTTATTTTTCTAGACTATCCAATTGCTTAGCTTGTATCACAATGGAACATGACTTCCCATAATAACACATCTACTACTAAAAACTACTTATAAATGCTTATAAAAACAATTAATCTAATAAATTACATGAACAAAAACACATACCTTCACTTACAGGATCTTACATATCGTGTACATTTTACCAGCTGAACCCATGCTATCAATGGTGTTTGATAGCTCCCATGTGCCAACACGACACCCAATGTAACCTGTGTTGTAAAAAGTTCATCAAACACAATGAAGAACGAAAAAAATGACATGTTTGTAAGAAACCCAAAAATGAAACAATTACAAATTCAATAATAATGAAACCCAAATAATACAATAAGGAAAAAAATATGATAGGATGAAAGTACCTAACTAATCCCAATCAAATTAGAAATCCGTCCACACCATCACTATATCTTCCTATCTGGGTCTTCTAAAAATCACATGTAGAAGCATTTCTAGGAATAAAAAATAATGACATCATAGAGCTACACCTAAACTAATCTAAGGGTTAGTATAAAAACTCAGATAACCATTCCACTATAAAAATCATCTTATATAACATTATTCTATTCCATAATTTCCCTTGGTTGATCCTTGAGGATGAATCTATTAATGTGTCTCATTTTCCCAAAATGATAATACTTTATCTTATTAAACGTACTACCATACTTATTTTATTGGATTTTACCTGTAAATTGACCATTCACACAAAGAAACACCATCCAAGACATAACCCCTCTTCCCTCAACATTCAAACCAGGGATTTGAAGATCTATTGGCATTAAAAATAACATCGAATCATCTATAGTTAATGAATCCCTACTATATATCATTGATTATCTAACTGGATAAAATGAATCATATAAGGGATTTCGCGATAAACAAGATGGTTCCTCATCAGAAATATCAACATCCACATTATTTAGTTAAATGAATATCTTACTAAAACTATCTTAATTATTTTACACTTAGGCTACAAGGACCATTTTGAAATTTTAACAATTAATTCTCCTTTTTAATCATATTAAAATAAATCTAATCTTGTAAGATACTCTAACATTAACCAGATTTCATTAGAAGAACACTCATGGAGAACTTATCACAAAAACTTCTCACATTAGGTCATCAACAATAGGTAATGTGATATCCTTGAAATATTAGGTGCAATATACTCAAATATGATCAAGTTATGTCCTGTAGTTGAGACAGTGGTGGCATTCATGTAAGATCATACCAAAGCATCATCCAGTCTATTTTGGACATGAAGAAAATGCATATTAACTCTTTATAAATGGATATTATTATATCCATCAAAATTTTCAACCTCTAATCTAGTCAAATACATATTTAAACTCTATGAAATAAAATTTGAAACAAATTTTTATCTAGATTATAACTTAGGTGACTCAAAAATCTCCCATGGTAGTGGGCAGTATAACAGAACCCAACCCACAATAAAATACAAACATGATCTATAAAAAAATATAATTAAGAAAGAAATATAAAATATAAAATAAAATAAAACCATGATAGGAATAATATAATAGGAAAATTCAGAGTAATAATAATAATAAAATACATAAATGAAATGATTTTGTAATTTTTGTTGTTTTGACAACTTTGGTCATACTCCATGGTAAGAACACCACCCGCAACCCCATTCATTATGATTAAGAGATAAAAATATATTATAACAGACATAAAAGAAAAGTAAAAAACACAAGGATAATAGACTGAATTAGATGAATAAAATGAATCCATCCAAGAAATAATAAGTCCAATAAAAACACTTGAGAAAATGATAAATAAGAAAATGAAAGACTTGGTCAAAACCCCCTTACCTGTGTTCAAAATCACCTATTGAAGAAACCCTGGAAAAATATTTTTAAGAATTCCTCCTCAAAACTTATTTCACGGATATATCTCAACAAAAATGTTACTGTTTGAGTTTGGTAGAATAACTATTACATATAGGCCTAAAAAATCCCTCCTCACAATGGATCATCTCTTTTACCTCTATCTTGAAATCACTAGGCATCAACCTTATCTAAGTTATAAATTATATCTCTCTGGTCATATGGAAGGATATCAACCACTTGACATGGATTAAATAAATCCCTTGAAAAACTACAACATCATCAATACATGTTTTCAGTTAAGAATATATTGGAAGAATCCATTACAAAAAATTATTAATGATGGTCATTGCATAAGGTTATTAAAAGGATTATCCATTTAATGGTCACCAAACATGAAATGTAAGGGTCTCTATACCTGTCCTGTATGGGTAAAATGATGATATATAAGGGTCAATTGATAGCTAAGTAAGAGTTAGCATCAAATATATATATTTATATATGGGTACTTCAACTAAAACCATAAATGTGTATGGGTACCACATTCTTCCCATATATGTTATCCACCGACAAAATAACTCCTATAAGTGTATCTAGTTCATTCTAGTAGTTATGTAATGGTAACATAAACCTTGTGTAAAGAATCCATATAACAGTTTAAGGTCAGCCATATCAAAACCATTGTCATGTAAATGTAATCATGAGAATATGTAAAGGTATGTAACTTATTACCTAAGGTAAATAATCTTAAAATAACCCATACATAAAGGCAAACCATGAATATCAAAAATTAATTAATGGTATAAAACAACTTACATAAGGAATAATAAAGCAAGAATTAAGCCACAAAAGGGCAAAAATTTACTTAATTAAGGGTAATATATCGTCACAAATGAGTAACACACCATATATAAGGGTGAAATAAAACATACCTTAAGGTAAATAAAAAAAACTTGATGCCACCATAATGAATCCTATTCTTAATATATTTAAAAAATGGATTAAAAATTATGTATGAGATTATTAAAGAAATAATAAAAATAGAAAAACTAAAAAAATTAATAAGTTTCACCAAAACATTCAAAATTTAATAGTCATGATCCCATGTTTTTAATGATAAATTAATCGATAAGTGGATGGGTGGTTGCATCCCAAGAAAAAAAATATGGGGTTATTAAAAAATTAAAAAGGATATAGGGTTTTATATTTTTTAAAAGGGTTATGGGAATGAATGATCATCATTAATGATTCTCTCTTCAATCTAATAGTATGAATACTATCTATTCTTCCTTAGGACGGGTAGGATACATGGACGAAGAGCATTCTTACTATACAAAATTTATACAGGAAGTGTGAATGTTTTTCATGCCTCAAGATTTTATTTATTTTATAATAAATTATATTATGAAAAGATAAATATTAGTTAATAGTTAATTAATAATAAGCAATAAGTAATAAATAAATAATATTATTAGTATAAATAATTAATAATAATAATAATTAATATTATTACAAAATTAAAACATAACAATTTACATAATATGGAATGTACATCTATTTATTATTTAATTAATGTTTCTAAAATGATTTTATATTTTTATCTTTATATTTATTACTAATTTATCAATCGGTCGAATACTTGTTAATTATCAAATTTATTATTTATAAAACATTTTTTCAATTTGTATCAACGTAATTGTTAATAAAATTTTAATAGGTATTAAACTAATTTAATAATAATTTTTTTATATATTACTAATTAATAATATTTTATTATGTTATTACAATAATTAATAGTATGATGATAATATTTATTGTTTTATAATATAAATAAAATAATTTTTAAGGAAAAATATATTTTCTGGTTATTAATTATTTTGATTATATTATATTATGATATGTATTAATAATTAATTAATTAATTATAAAATAAATTATATAATATTAATTATGATTTGATATTATTATATAATTCATAATTAACAATATTAGTAATGTTTAATAATAAAATTAACATAATTAATTATTAGACCAAATTTGGATAATAACAATTTTATGTATTAATATAATTAAAAAATTTAATTAATATTATTACGAGTTTAGTTATTAATATTAATGTTTCTTTATCATTCACAAACATTTGTATTAATTTATAATTATATCAATTTCTTTGTTTTATATAACAAAATGTAATATAGTTTTTGTTTTTTAAATTTTGTATGAATAATGACGTAAAAAAACATGTAACATGTATTTATGCAATTTCATTCACTAGACCAAGTGCTCCTTCATTCCATAACATGGTCTATAGATAACGTACCCACACTATGGTAGATGATGACCATTCTCTGGTACCTAACTCCACATCATCATGTGTGAGAGGTCATGGATTTACAATCTCCTTACCCATAATTTCTTTATATATCTAAGGATGGTGACTACTAAATGGAACTCTCTATAACTTATGAATAAGATGGTGGATGTGTAGTGGTTAAATATTGATAAGGGGAAAATAAACATAACATAATATTCAGTCAGCCTCTATCACCGCATAAAAAGCATTGACACTAACAAACTATGTAAAATAACCTATAAAATATGTTTCATGACCCTCTGGATGAATAAATTATGGGTGTGGTTATGCATTTACATGTTCCTCAATATGTGGCACGAATATAATTGGTATTGGATGATCATATTGATGATCATGATGAATATCCTTCTCATTTTCCATATAATCATGTGGTGTATCCAAAATATTATTTTCACCGATGCCATCACCGAGAACATCAATGAAAATCCCCTAAAAAATATAATCCATGGAAAGTACTAGCTCTATCATTCCTCTATTAAACCTAGCCTTGTAAAATAATCCTCACTCTTTCGGATTAAATTTCTTGATTATATTCAAGATATGAGAATCTTGAAAAAAAATTATGCAGTTAACTAATGTTAATAAAAATATATTCAAAAGTAGAAATAAGAATTATTACTAACTGATGATATCCTTGTCTATTTCGCATAAGATATATCAATGTTGACATGGAGTACCTAGTCCCATAATCTAACTGATATGATATATTCATGCATATCGTGCCTTCTAATCATAATAAGGACTCATTATGTTTATCCCAAATCTTATTATAGTGTACATAATATCACCTCCAGTCGAATTCTCACTTCCTAGAAATCATCAGGGAATAAAGTGAAAGAAACTGACTGGGTGGTCCTCTAATGGGATGATGGAAGAAGGAATTTATTATAATTCTATCAACATGATTTTTAGAAACAATATTATAATGTTTTATATGTACAATTCTTGAGCTAACATCAAGAATCTATATATAATTAGGTGGGTGTCCATGGATGATAGGATGAATAATTCGCATCACGAAAATTTGAAATATTAAAAAAAATTATAAAAAATTAATAAATTAAGTCATTTACAATACAAAATAATAATTTAATTATATAATTTTGAATTACATATGAAATCTGGTTGAAATATGTCCAAATAAATCATGACTGCTTTGAAATCATGTCTGGAGGTATCAGAATATCGACCTTCCTAAGTCCACATATAGATAAATTTTTTATATTTATATTTCATAACAAAAATAGATACATTTTTTACATAATAAGTAATAAAAAAATTTCATCCTGGTGGGAACTCCTATAAAATATCTGTAGTAAATTTCTTGTAGGAACATAGAGCTACGTGAGGGGTGTGCTCCCATATCAACCTCGAGTTAAAATAAGAAATCATTTAATATATATCTTATCAATTCAATATGTGATGTATAGTTATCTATATATATAATAAAGACATACAAACCCCAATATATACTTCCCTTCCTTGCCAATGTACCTATGTATTAGTAAAAATATCAACTGAACAAGTTTAGTGGAAGAATTAAAAATATCATGCCACCAATATGTCTTGGAATCTATGCACCTGAAAAAATTAGCATGATGATCTCATCAACATCTTCAACTAGAGGGGCGAAGTTATAATTTATACATGGAATTCATAATCACCTACCAATCATATAACTTCTATATCTCAAAACCTTAATACCTAGAAGTCTTAGAACTAAATCAATCTAATCTACACAAATTGTTATCATCATTGTTTTACCATCAATGTGGAGGGCCAATATAATGTCCACATCCTCAAGTTAAATAATCAGCAATACCTATAGGTAATTATTTTTATGTGTCTCTAACCTCTATCTATTGGTTATGGAAACAACATAATGATGAGCGATGAAGCTAAACTCAAAAATTTCTATAATGTAGAACCGATCATGGTGAAGATGAGGGATGATGGATTTAGGTGGGGAAACAAGATGAAAATAATGTGACCACTATATACTCTGAGTAGGAAAGAGACACACCTCTTTGACTAGACATGAAATATATCTATCTTGGATTATGAGGAAAGTAAGAACCTCCATATATACATTTTAAATCAAAATTACTTTTTATGTTTATTTAATAAAAATTATTATTTAAAAAACTGCATGAACAAAAATTAGGCAGACAATTTGCATTCAAAATTATGAATTATGAAGAAAACGTTTGTAAACAAATAGATGTTACAGATTTTGTTTGATTAATATAGAATTTTTTTATTTTAATGATCTCTAATAATGAATTATTATTTTATTATTAATTTTATTTCTATATATGGAAGTAATTTTTTTCTAGAGAACTATGAAAAAAATTAAGTCTTAATGTAACCGTATGATTGCAACATATACAATGATGAAAAGAAGACACAGTAAAAGTTACTACAAGATATATTCAATGAACCATGTAATAAATG
Organism: Viscum album; assembly: GCA_963277665.1. Classification (NCBI taxonomy): domain Eukaryota; kingdom Viridiplantae; phylum Streptophyta; class Magnoliopsida; order Santalales; family Viscaceae; genus Viscum; species Viscum album. Next base: position 1,117,605,390 of record OY728129.1, read on the forward strand.
AATTGCATATTCCCTATACTATAGCATTGTTTCAAAGAATCTATGATACTCTATTTTATCACACAAATCACAACCTTATTGAAAATCTTCCTGATGTCAAATCATGTTATTTTCAGCAAATATTTAACGATAATTAATTTTGAGGTAGGACCTATTTTAATTCATTTAAACTGTGTGGTTTATTTCATAGTAGTTGAAATATGACAAAATTATTTTTGATTAAATCTGGAAATGAAACAATATAGTAATAAAATAATACAGAAATAAAACAATCTAGAAATTAAAGACTCTATAAATGAAGAACCCTGAATAGAAACAAAATTACAAAGGAATGATAAAATTCATAAAATCAATAAAAGATTCTATAATGATGATAATGTTATTTTTTTATTTGTGATTATTTTTATGAGTATTACCTTATGTGAGAAAAAAATTTCATCATACTCCCACTCCCCATTATCAATCCCACATTATCTCATTTCTGATATGATTAATATTTGGTCATCCCTAAGGGAACAACCTAGTAACATCAGATACCACAATTTGATAATCCACATGTATGTTAAATATATAAAAACCAAAGACATGTGTCCATGTTCCACTATAGTGGTCAAATATATTTCTCACATGACACACTGGGTCAACATAAGATTCCCCGTATGTGATCAACGACAAACACACTAAACCAACATGAGTATAATGATATCATAATATATGGAATGAACTAAACTCATAGAACATGATTTCTAGTAAGTCCACTAGCAGTTGACCACAGTTTACTAAGAGTGGTTTTTGGTACTCTGTTACCTCAACGTGTATCCTTACCCATTCAAAAGATCGAACATTAAATGATGAGGTTTCATATAGTGTCTTATCAATTCCTCTTTGTAAGTTCTAACAAAACCTATTAATTGTTTCACACACGAATAGGACTATTTGGACCATTCAAATAATTATTTCATACATCTATAAAAGGATTCTTATACAATCTTTATAATCTATAGTTTTAAAACACCCTTGAATACGCTTTTTATACAATCCATATTATTCATGTACATATGGATATATCTCATACCACTACCATATGCTAATGTCCATTTATCTTTTGAAATATATATCATCTAATCATATAAATCATTATTATCGATTTAAATTTCTTTAAGTCAACAATTTAAATTTCATATTTGGGGATATTATTCTGAAATAAGATGCAAAAATGTATTTAAAAGGATATTAAAAATATATCCCAAAAATACTAGTTTAAAAATTCATACCCTACTTTAAGATCACTTTATTTATTTCCTCATATCTAAAATATTTATACAAATAATAGATAATGTCTACTATTAAATATCAATTATAAATATTCATTTATTGGAATGAAACTCTATTATTATTAAAAAACTCTATAATCTCTCAATGAAGATCAGATATCAGATATTGTTGTTTTTTTATCACAATAATGTGTATACAAGATAGAAACTATCTCTATGATTTGATATTATCCTTTTCATAAAGGGAAAATTCAAGTGGGCGGGGAGCACAATTATCATCATTTGAGGTGGTTATAAGTAGAACACCTATATAATTACTTTAAAGAAATGGTCCATCAACATAAATAATTTTTTTTCTATAAGGAAAAGAAGTGATACATCAATTTAATGCCCAAAACATCCTATGGAACTTCGCCATTTCTTGATCAAATCAATGATCTTGGGAGTAATACTAAAAATTGTCTATATTCTAAATAACCTAATTTTTAAGAGACAAAAATAACATTTTGAAAAGAAAAATCTATATAAAATTTTTTCCAATCAACCTAGACCTTCAAAATTGAATTATTATTTTCATTCATTGATTTATCAAATGAAATATTGTATTTTAAAAATTACTATATTCATTCCTAGAAAATGGAAACTTAAGCTTCATGACATGTTTATATCATCTCTAAAACAACAGATAACATAAACTCTACATCATGTGAAGTTTAATCCCTTGATAATAATGGATATAAAATAGTATTTGGGAATTCCAAAATAGTTATATTTCAATAAAAAAAAATTTATCTGATATTTCCTTCATTCAAAATTTATATTCTTTCCCATATTAGTCAATCTAAATAAGGTACTTTTTATTTATTGGAAGAATCATCCCAAAATGATAAATATATCCCAATATCATATTTCTTTAGCACATTTTTTAATGCACCTTAAGATTAAAACTCTATTTCAACATATATATTGTCATCATTTGATGTATATGTGTTACATATAACTCTAGGGAATTTTATAGTTAGTTTAATGACACACGAACCAAAATGTTGTGCACCCAATATTCCCTCGACTATGGAGGTCAATAATATAGAATGATTACCGCAAAATAATTACTTTATCTTTATAAAAAGAACCATATAATATTTATTTGACACATAATACTCAATTCTATCATCTCTTGTTTCTTCACTAGATAACTCTTCAAAAGATAATGACAATTTCATTTATTCTGAAGTATTAGTGAAGATATCCCCAAAAGCTATTTCAATATTTTGATCATCTTCATCTTAATTTGTTCGTGTTATTCGAGTCATAAGAGAAGCCAATGACTGAGAATGTTTTAAATGACTGAATTCAACAGATATCCAATTAATTATTTCCCTAATTGTAATTCTCTCATCATCATTAACTAAAATAACCACATATAATTCCACCAAATAATCATTGAATTGTTTCCTAAGAAATAATGATAACTCCACATAATACTAATCACTGAGAATATGATACTCAATGTACCATAAAATATCAACATAAGGAATATTTTTATATTTAATTATTATAATTACATGATCATACCTCTATTCTAAGAGACTACGAACCCCCTATGAACTTCTTCCAATGTCATACATTCCTAATGATTTTCCACTCTTGCAGGTGAAAAACTATTGAAAAAAACATGATTAGTATATATTATTACACCATTAATGTATACATATTGATACATGATTAACTATAATAGTTTTAAAAAAATTTATCTATTTATACCACGTCATGAAATTATTAACATGTATTAATGAGTTATTATTAAATATCTGTGACTTGGTCTTGTGACTTTTCTATTAATTAGATTATCATTATTTGATATACTAAAAAAAACATTAGGGGAGAAATCTTGTTTCCTATACTATCCTTGATTTCTTTATCCAAAAATCACCTATCATTAATGTATTAATAATATAGCATCAAACAAAACACATCTTGTTGAACAACCATTTATTACAATATATCTGACATTCTGGCGAGAGGGTCTAGGTGTATGGGATACCTAAAAATTTTACATAGAAATTATTTTATTTACATACTTAGAGAGATGGATTAAACACAATTCATTATTGAGTCAAATAAAATTCAATTATAAAAATTAATGATCACATAAAAAATGAAAAGTAATTTAATTCATATATTGGTTATTCATCTCAAGATCATTCCGGACACAATACTCTTAACTTGTTTTTTTGGGGATATTCATTATATTCAAAACACTGTAAAATTACCTATATCTATATATAATACATAATTAATATATCTATATTTATATTATTTATATTTATATGTTCAAAGATATTTTTCTCTCTTGCCAGTGGAAAACTCTAGCAAAAACCATGGTTTATAGAAATAACTTCACCATAAAAGTGTTTTTGTCACAACCTATCCCACCAAGGTTTTAATTTCATGTGGAAAGTCAAAATGAACTCAGAATTCCCAAATAAAATATAAATGGTGATGGGATAAAGCACTGAGTTGGAACATGACAGACATGGGAGGCCATAGCCTATGGTACATGCATAGACAAACACATCTCCAAAAACATTTATAGTGGGTAAAGAAATTATTCTTCTGATAATGTGTTTAATTAATACATATAAATACCACATTAATTTATATAAAAATATTGAGAACGAAAAATGGGAAAGTATACACCAACCAAACTATAAAATAATCCAACATACTAGAATTTAGGGGACTAATATCAAATGAAACTCATGTAACAAACAAGGGTATAACTAGTTTAACTATATTCCACCTGGTCTTAGTCCACCAAGGATTTAATCAAAAGGAACATCTTCTACATATGTCACAACATGTGTGGGAGGATCTCTTGTAAGGGTGTATAAAAATTCCTTGTAAGACACCACAAAATCACCAAACATAAAACATCAAAAAGATTCAGGTCTGGAGAAAGGATAATAACCTCCCAATTAGACACTATGTCTCAATGTAAGGTCACAACCATACTGCTAGTGTAGGATTCCACTAAAGGATTCTTGTAAACATTTATATAAGAGAACTCACTCCTCATGCCATACAAACACTAATATATCTCATCCGACAGGTAATTCCCATCGGTCCTTTCCATGAAGAGATAAATTCTAGAACTAAAACGATTCCAATACACTGATTGGGTATCAGACTCATGGTCTATGGGTGATACCTATACCTAAATGGAGTAAACCACTTCGATGGGAATCACATAACATGTATGTCAGTAATGGGATAGATATCCAAACATATTGGGGAATGATAGAGGATCGCACCTTAGGCCGCAGGTCGGGACAACAAACTATATTAATGATTAAACCATAAAGGGGATAACTCAACCTATGACCAATATAATATGACTCATTTTACCCTCATATGGATGAATAAAGGGATCTTACCCTACTCATAGTCAATTTGGAAGAAGTGGACGGGGCATCCAACAAGTATTAGGAGAGGTACATTGCGTCTGTATATGGAACACACTATGTTTTCTAGATTGTCTGGACTTTCCAAAGTACATTCTTGTTACCATATCCTATAATTAGGCTTGTGTACTTAGATTATTCCCATGTACACTATTTATAATCATGTACTCATGTCAATCCTGTGTACATAAGACCTGTCTCTATACATTGGTCATGTCTTTGCCCAATTATCGTGTTAATGACCATTGGCCATACCAATGCCCATGTACCCCAGGGTTACATGCTATGCTACTGACCAACGGTCACACAATGTGTGGAATGTCTACACGGTGAGTGAGGTTTATCTCGGAATGAAACACTATCCATCACGAAAATGGGTCCATATAACACATTTTCATCCAAACTACATTTTATTAATTCATTTTTTCAATGAATCTCTTGTATGTTCTATGCATCTTTCCCACACCACATTCACCATCAATTCCACCTAGAATAACACATATAGATCATGGTTATGGTGTTGAAAACACAAAATATTTCTTTGATGGGCTTGATTCGTGTGACCCATCTGCTAAGGAATCACTTCATATCTCATGACATCAGCGGAACACAAAATCATTGATGGGAAACACTCGATATAAACTCATGAAATTCCACCATCATCATCATCCTAATTTTTTTATAGGATAATTAATTTTAACCCATTTAAATTATCCTATTCACAATATATTTATTGCATAGGGATTAGTTCCAGGGTATTATTGAACTACCAGTCAAACATGACACCAATGATAAATGCTCAAAGAACCAGGGGAGAAAATTATAAAACACAAAGGATAGAAAATAAACATCTATAATATTTTTGTTAAATTCAATATATAGATAGATAAAATAATCATCATCATATAAGAAATAGGTATCATAAATAATTCATTTCTAAATTATAAAGTGTTATTTTCTACCATAAATAAATAATTGATCAATGAATTAACATAATAATGATTTAATTTACAATCGATAAGGGATAAACGTATATGATGATAAAAACAACAAAAAAAATCATAAATCAATATTGGATCAATAAAAAACAAAGAATGAAAATTGTATCATTATAATCGATGAGATTTGTGAAATCCATTGATGAAGGAAATCACCCTGGAAAACTAATATTCAAACCATGATGTCATTGTTTCCTACAAATACATCCTCCAAAGTCCAATAAAATATATAAGGTTATGTGGTTAAGGCTTGGATTTGGATATAACCATTTTTAAATAAGTTTGGATTAGGTCTTGACTATTTAAAAAATAATTTTTTTATTATTATTACACCCACAACATCCCCTTTACCAAATAGTCTATGCATAATAAATTTATGTCGATCATAGGGTAAAATCCACATTTCTGATTTAATGTCAGTCTTAGATTTCCTATCATGAACTATTGGGGATATATTTTATTATTTTAGAAAAATTGTACTCACATAATTTAATATATTTAATATTTTCATTATATCAACACTAGTGAACCCCAAACCTCAAAATATTATATTTAATATATGCCTTAATCCCAAATTATTCATTAAAGTATTCCAATATTTTACAAGAAAATGAGATTAACTAGAATCGTCTAAGCCTATGAATTTTCATCTAAAAAAAGAATAAGTAATACTAAAAAAACAAGGATACTAATCTAATATCTAATTTTCCCACTCTTATGTTCTTTAAAAAAGAATCATATGATTCCATTAGACACACAACAAGGGAATAAAATTACAATGATGTATATTACCCTTCCAATCAGTGATCTCTATGGGGTATTCTATGAGGGTATCAAAATCCTTCATGTCTAGTTTGTCCTAATCAATAACATGTGACTGGTCTTGAACATACCTCCTCATCTACGATACATAGAAGATACCATGGACTTGGTATAACTAAGCTGACATAGATAAGTGATATTACACCTCAACAATAAAACTTAGTTTCTGAAAATGGGAAATGAACCATGGAGATAACATAAAACCCCACCCAAATATCTGTATTCCTCACAAAGGGGAGAATTTCAGGAACACATTGTCCCCCACATTGAAATTTCAATTTTTCCATCATCGGATAAATTAGTTTTTATTGGATTTGGGTAATCCTCATATTAACCTATATAATTCATATCTTTTCTATCATTTATAACACTAAATATGGACCCCTGTGTTCTAACTATAATATATTATTCCTACATAATGGTGAGATGTAGGGTCTTCAAAAAAAGGATTTTAATGGTTCCATTCCGAGATTAGAGTGGAAACTTATTTTATGTGTAAAATACAACCAAGTTAAGAGATCATGCCAACTATGGAAAAGGACCAACATGCAAGCCCCAAACATGTCCCCTAGAACCTAAATGGTACAGTCAGTCTGGTTATCTCTTTGGTGGTAAAATTTCATGATCAACCACAACTAACTCTCAACAGCCTCTTGTAAACAACTTCATAATCATGATGTGAATAAAGAAAAATAGTTTAAAATTATCATCACGATTAATCCATTATGTTTTATTATATCTTTCATGTAATGGAATCCCAAACACTCTACAAAAAACTACTCATAAATGGGTATGAAGTGGACTGACTTAGTTAGTTGACAATCAACAAGATAGCATCATTAACTCTAGATTTTAATAGAATAAGATAATAAATTCTAGGTAAATAACATCTCACATCCACTTTGGAACCACAAGGGTCTGATCCAAACCCACTGGAACCTACTTATCATACATCACAATTATAAAATTCATGCATATGGAGAATTAATCAAATACACACTTCTACAATACTGGCCATCACAACTTACCTAAATGGTATTGGAATATATTTTCAACATATATAAGTTCAAATATTGGGTTTGTATGAATTTACATCATAACATCCTCTCACAGCATCCCAGATACTATCGCATACCCTCTGAAAGAATTATATCTTCACCACCTTTTGAAAAATCATTTAGAAGAATATCCATTGGATATATGGAATTATAAGGCCTCACAATAGTTATATCCTAGTTAATTCTACCTACGACAATAAATAAGTGGCGGGGTAAGAAACCTACATTGGATGTAAGCTACTCCATATTCATCAACATATAACAATTTCAATGTGGTTAACTACTTTGATGCCTTGCTCAATAGATGAGAACAAGATATCATATTGAGAGTATTTTCAACCATGTTCCAATTTTTGGGAGTATAATAGATCTCAAGGTCATAATATTGGAGGAACTTTATCCATCAAATCTATCTCATGTTAATATATTTCATTGAAAATGAATAATTACGACTCGTATGGTTAGAGTAGATGATAATATTCTCACCCATAACGCAGTGTCACAACATCTTTAGTGCGAATAAAATTATTTCTAGAACTATATCATGGGATGTGTATTTTTTCTCATGGGGTCTCATCTATAGGGACCAATAAAGAACCACCATGTACCATTTCCATAGAAAAAATCTATTCCAAGTTCTATAGGCATCATAAAACACGACATACTCAACACCATCCCCTAGAATCCTTATAACATGGTGAGCTCATCAGGCTCTTCTATTACACTTAAAAACCCAATAAGAGCTTATCTATCCACATGTAAGACACAACATTTTGGGTAAAGGAATTTAAGGGTTCTTAAAAACTAGAAAAATAATGCAAAAATATCTAATATTATCCTTCTAATACAAGGAGGTTTTGTACCTTAGTCACACTCTTGGGTTGCTCTAATGCTAGTATTACCTCAACCATTATCGATTCCAAAATTACTCCCTCTTATGAGATGATGTGTCACGATAATTAGTCCACTTAAATCTATATTTGACACTTTGACAGATTTTGATAAATATTGTTCTTATAGAATATCTATAGAACCATCCTCAAATGTCTTGTGTGCTCCTCCTATGGCACTGAGAACGTACATAATTCATCGATGAAAACTACCCCAATCCAATATAATAAATGCTGAATGATCTATTTCCTATGTATCACAAAAAAGTGGGATATTTTATTACACTTAATTGAATTAATAAGATATTTTTGTGAATATATACACATAAGAATATCATCTTTGATATATATCCATCTCGAACATAGAGGTGGTGATAATCCGATATGAGGTCAATCTTCAAGAACTAGCAAGTCCCTTTCAAATGTCTGAATAGGTCCTCGAATATATATATTTAATACTTATTCTTGATGGTCATATAATTTTGGTGATTTTAATCTACACGTAACCTAGTGATATATTCTTTCTTCTTGGAAAACAATATTTGGTTTTCCCAAGGAATACACTTTTTATAACAAAGCCCGACCTATGAAAATCCTCAAACTACACCTTCTACTCTCAAATCTCTATACGGTCCATCTAATATTCTGTGACAAATATCGGGGAAGTCCTAGGGTACCTTTCAATGAATTATTTCATATTTTTATTGTGGTGGTAAGACCAACACACCCTTATCGAAGATGTCCGTATACACTTCCACAGCTATAAGAATCTTAAAGATCATAATAATTATTTCACAAAGGGTAATTATATCCATATGTCGACTAATATGTTGTGTCTTACATTTCATGAGACATTTATACTCCACCCGTACATCCTTATCACCATCAATTTATGTAATCATTCTCTATACTCAGACATACTATGTCATCAACCTAAAATAGTTAATCTCAGTGTGAACTATGAAGAGGCAAGCCATACCTGGAATGAATCCATAAGTCCTCATCATGTCCATAAAATGACACTATAAGAAGCTACGTACTCTATGAGTCATGTCACACTACCACAAGAAGTTTCTAATCGATGAATATTCCTTGGAATGAGTTTCCAAATGAATGTTTCGAGCAAAAGTACCCACTAGAATTTAAATATATTGAATGTGGGATGTGGCAAAGAAATAGTGGATCACACCTATTACTATAAACTCTATAGATAAAGTAGTGAAGAAAAAATTCACCTTTAATCATCCCTAGATCCTCTAGGTCATATCCATCTACTGCTTGTAGATTCCCTCATTTATGACCACTAGTTCCCTAAGCCTAGTGTGGACCACCTGGGGTGTTGGTTGAAATAGATCAAATCATTGGTATCCTTGTACTGCTCTCAGATATACAATTCTATTTAATCCTCCCTACAAACCTCACTGATATAGTCACAATATCTTACAAGGTTTTTCATCAATCATCTTCCCATTGGCTACTCGCCGGATAAATGAAACCCATGTAATATGTCCTCACCTGTCACAGGAGTACAATTGACTCCTCCCCAGATGACTAGAACCATCATTATAGCCCTGAAATACATAACCTCATTACAAAGATAATATTTGAATGTTATTTACATTCCTGGATCCATGATATTACTATCAATTAATATATTTCAAAGAATCATCTCTAGGGTGTCCAATACCAACACCAACTACTCATGAATTCTCATCAAGAATTTTCTAAAATACCAATGCTTATTCTATCACCTAAAAATCTGAAGGAATATATGGAGATAACAATCAATCATGGATATCTCAATTATTTCCACACACAAAGTTCCTTTATTTAAATAACACTTTATAAGACATGTATACAGAGTACTGTGAGGGGCTTTTTTACATTGGTGCATACTATATTACTAATATACACATCATTAGACATCTAGAAGCTCCTAAATGTAGATTTCCTATAACATCACATGACATAAATCATATCAATGGAGGTCATTTAAGAATATCTACAAAATATTAAACTCATCCTGACTCTATGTCACCAAAAATCCATCATCTCTACTTCTATCGATGGAGATGGATCTCCCCTAGGACCATTATCATTCAAGGATGAGTATTCAAAAGGTAGCAAACTCTCCGAACTACCTTGAGATAGTCATATACTTTCTAGGGGTCTATATGACCCCAAAATTTAAGGGTTATATGCCTATGTAAATAATTGAGTGAACTCATCCTACACATGTCCTGCACTAGTACTATTGAAGTTGCCTATAGATCTGTGGGTGGGGGAAAGATCCAAAAACCACAAAGGGGATCCACCTCATATATAGGCCCCTAAACTCAAGCCTCATCACTATGATTATCATCTCCATGATCCTATTATGGATCCTTTGTTGACTATAATATTGGAATAATCCTATAAAATTCAAGACACACCCCTTTGAAAGAGTATACCAGGGGTGGAAACACACGAAATACATTGAAACCATAACCCATTCCAATCTGATGCATGTACTGGTGATTTTTTTGAAACTATTTCCTACATGAGTTGAGTCAAAAATAAGTCATTAGAGTCAAGTTGGATGGATATGTCAGTTTTTACACCATCAATAGGTTCTCTATTCTATAATCTAAATCTGAGACACTTCAACACTATTCCCATGTTTCCTAAACCAAACCTCACAACTATAATATCTTCGTTTTCCAATACTAATATAACATTACTATAATGACAATAATTCATGACCTAAATGACCATAGCCCTCTGGGCTAGTGGTAAGTCTAACTGATCTCCCTAACACCACATCTAGTAGGCTAGGGTCCAGACACAAACAGTGACTATGCATATCACACACATAGTTGGAAATTACCTAATGTACATATATACAAACACATATCAACACAATAATATAATGATTAATAGTAATATACAACTAATATCAATATTAATTCATATTACCAAATCCCACATAAAATTATTACACAATTATGAAAATGTAAATGGGATAAATACAATCCCACAAAAACTATAAAATATTACAACCTACTATAAGGGAGGGTACTTCTATCTTATGAAACTATTGGGAATCACTAAAAACATTTACTAAAAATATTATCATCGTTCTTTTGGTCATCCTAATACATAATTTAATGGGATTTTTTATCTATAATACATGACACATGTTGGAAGATCCCATGCATGGGTGAGTATAAATATACCCTGAAAGATAGCCTAAAATAACTGAATATAAAACATCAAATAGATTCTTCACATTGGAAAGGATACAATAAACCTATATATACTAATGATAGGCAAAAAAGGGTCAAAGTATGTTCACAAGCATTCTTATAGCTGAGGATTCTTCTTGAGGCTTTAAGTTATGTTTTTTCAAGGGAACTAACTCCTCGGGTCTTGATAACATCGATGCCACTCATCTAAGAGGTTGTTCTCGTTAGGTCATTCCTAGAAGAGATACATGATTGAGCTCAGAAGATATCAATAAGCATACATGGGATCACTCCGAGGGACTATGTGGATACGAAAATATATACAAAATAAAACAATATTATTGGTATCACAAGACCTAAAAGTTGGTGAGAAGATATATGATCCAACCAAGGGAATAATGATAGAGGATCACACACTATGTAAATAGTGGTATAACTGAATCTAACCAAGACTGGCCAGTAGATTGGATCACCTATCTTACTCTTATGATAGTATCTATCAATATAACCTCCTTGGGATGAAAAAAATAGATTTTACCCTACTGATATTCTACTAGACTAATGAGTAAGGGGGCTCTAACCTATCCTTTTGAAGTATATGATGAATATAGGGAATAAAAAACATGACCTGGATTGTCCAAACATACCCATGATTGATCGTATTCCTATTTACTCTTGATCACTCCCTTGTACTATATACAAGATAATTTTAAATATTCATTCTTGTGTACTCTTGACATACACACCTACACTGGTAGTTTCCACGTACAATAGACATGTCTGTTCCCACTTGATATGGCCATGGCCACTGGTTGTGCCTTTTCCATTGTAACCTTGGGAAAAACATTGGCACATCAGCCAATCGTCATAGTAAATGTGGACTTGACATGTGAAATGTGATATTAAAATCATTACAAAAACCTATCCAAAATATGAAGGGGCCAATATGGCATGGGTTCGTCCGAACTACACAGTATATAACTCGAGTTTTAATAAAATATGTATTCTATTATATGTATCTCACTCATATTTCCATTAACATTGAATATGTAGAGAATAACACCATTTTTTGTCCTATATATGGTCATCTATGATTTCCATGTATCTAAGGGCCATATTCTATCAACCCATCCAATTGAGAATCCTATCTCATCACATTACATGTCTGTAATTTTAAATTGTAGATGAAACACCCAATCCAAACTCTTGGTTTTCCTTATTCATAACCAAACTAAATTTTTTCCTTCAATCCCTAATGTAAACATGTATAAATTTTTTTCCACAAATATTGATTTCACAATTATTGATTTTTGGGAACTATCAAATTTTCATTCAAATGGGACAATGATGATGAATGATTGAGGGAGGATTGAAAGAAAAAAAAAACAAAAATGTGAGAGAAAAAATGATTACCATTATTCAAATTTTACTAGATACACTGAGAGTGAAAATATGAATCATCATAAAATAATATATGTAAACCAACAAAACAATTTGCAATTCCAATGTGATATTATCTACTAAAAATAAAACATCAATAAATGAATTAATTTCCTAATAAATTATTTTGTGGTTGATAAGTGATAACCAAAATCAATAATAAAAGAAAAAAACATCATATATTGATATTGGGTCAATCATTGTTTAACAACGAATCAGGCTATGTTATCATTGATGAGATCCAAGAACTACATCGATAATGGAACCCTCCCAGAAAAACTAATCATCCATCCATGAACCAATTTTTTTTGTTATATCCAACCTCCAAATCCATTTCAAATCTCTAGGATTATGTAGATAAACATAGGATTAGGTTATAACCATTTTTAGTAAAGCATGGATTATGTCACAAAAAGTTAACAAATAATATATATAAATATATATATCTATATATATATATATTATTCACCTTGTGACTTCCCTTAAACAAAACACTTGACACATTCAATGGTTATTCTATGACCAAGGAAAAGAATTTATTAATTTAATGATAGTATGATATTTCCCATATAAAAACCATTTGGGAGATATTCAACTATATTGGAAAAAATACAAGTACATAATATAACATATATAATATTTTTGTTATATAAATCACAAGACTCCCAAGGCCCTAGAGTCTCTCGCTAACTCTGAGCCTGACTCTGCAAATTGTCTTTAATGATTTCTGAAGAATCACATGGAAAAAATAAAGTCACTACAATACTAATGAAAACATTATTACATAGAATTTTTTTAATAAACATTATATATGTTTATACTCGGTCATCAAATGATTAACATGTTTTAATTATTTATGATTAATAAACTATGAAATGGTCTTGAGACCTTTTTTATGGATTGGTTTATCATTTTGTGATAAACCTAGAAAAAAATTTAAATGGATGCTTTAGAGCCTCTACCATCACTAATTTTAGTAAAAATATGTCTCCTTTTAGTTATAGTCTAAAAATATATCATTAAACAGTACCACTTATTATCAAACACTGTTTTTTTATAGTGGTACTCACATGTTAGTGCAAAGGTCTGGGGGTTTGGGATACATAACATTTTAAATTTACAAGTACGGCCTTACAAACATTGATAGAGGGGTGAAACATAAGTCTTAAATGATGGAATTGAATTTCAAATATAATAAATTATAAAACACCATACAAAAAAAATTCCCCTGCAATTTTAGTCATACATCGTTCAATTATCCCAAGATCAGAAATCACGCAATACTCTTAAGAAAATTTTGGTGATACATTTTTTGTTATACATATTTTAATATTAAGTATAAATATATCTAATAAATAATAAATATTTATAAATATCTTTATGTTAAAATTTTATAAATATCAATATATATATATATATAATTATTTCTTTAATTATTTCTTTTAAATATGACTAATATTATTTTTCAAATATTTTTTTCAAATAATTAATGGTATATTATGTGAGTAATGAAATGTATTTTTGCATTTAATTTATGATATACATGTAAAATATATTACCTATCGATATTTTTTATATATTTATATTACCATTATTAACTATATATATGTGCGTTTGCGTATTTTATGATGGCTTTTAAATATTCGTAATATTATTTTCCAAATATTATATTGAAATTTTACATTCAAATTATATAACATATATTATTTATGTAATGAAATGAATTTTTGAAATTTTTTATAATTATATTTCTTACATAATTAATTCTAATAATAATTATTTATAATTTATATAATTTAAACTTTATTATTAAGATTAATTTTTTATTTCATTAAGAAAAATAATATCATATATATAAAATAATATATTTTATATTTAAATAAATATAATTATGATAAATCGTATAACACAAACACATATATAATAAAATAACGTTAATAATATTTTTTGATAAATAATTATTAATAATTTAATTTCAAAAAAATATTTTTTAAGATTAATTTTATTTATCAATATATCAAATATTATATTTCAAATTTTTCTCACATTAAATATACAGTTTAATGAAATAGGTAAATATTTAAATATTTTAATATAATTATTCTATATCTAAATTAAAAATATATACCTATTTGTAAGTAATAGTATTTCCCAAAATATTAATTATATTTTTTCTTATATCAAATCAAATTATAAAATGACCATATTTAAATTTTCTAAATCATTCAATATAAATTAAATCATTCAATTAATAATAATTCATACATAAATTAAATATTACAAAGAAAAATAATTCATAAATTTTTAAAACAATACAATTTAAATAAATAAGTCAAACAAAGGAAATAAATAAATCAGGTAGACTGTTAAAATTTTTAAATAGAGGTTTTACAGCTTCTATAGCCAGAAAGTAATTTGTTGGGAAATATAACTGGTACTGCTTCGCTATAAAATATCTGCTGGAATAAAGGAAATGGATGGGGATCCATTTATATTTTTTTGTGGATGGAGGTGTGAACATCATTCATACCTTCTGTTTATTCATTATAAAGGAAGTGTGCATGAGATTAATGCTTTTTGGTGAACAAGGGAAGTGTGAACGAGGTTTCTACCTCTTTTAGCCTTGTTTTAAAATATTTAAAACCCTATTGCATTTAAAAAAAATAAAACCCATTAAAAAACTCCATCCACTCTTTCCCCATATTCCATTTCAACATATTGATTTTCTTAGAGCTCAATTTTTTCTTGAACATGTTGACATGTGATGATTTTTTGTGGGGTTTTTTCCTTAATAGTGTTTAATGTGTCCTATGTTTTTCCACTCAAAGTCATGTATCATTGGTATCTTATCATTGATTAATAGGTTTTGAAATTCATATAATGACATTTTTTTTGATAATGATAACAAAGTATTCTAAATTTTTCACTTTAAAATAATTATGAAAAATTAAAAATTACAATGAAAATATACACATTCATACAGGTTTTTACCATTATTGAATATACAATCACAACAAAAACATTACATAAAAATTTAATTCATTAAATATATTGAAAAATATAAAAAAATAATGTTAATGAATCCCAAAACCTCTCAAATTTTGTAAGAAAAATGAAAGGATTATACCCATAAAATAATGTTCTCATCAACTATATAAATCCTCCACCAATTCAGAAAGACTAAAAAGAATTTATACATCAAGAATAAAATATAAAACATCAATGAAACAATAATATTACAAATTTAAACTAAAATATTGGGATCAATTACCAAACACTGACACTCTATTCATCATTGAACCATAATCATGGTTTAGCAAACAAAATGTATCACTAATATTGTGTGACACTAGTATTATGATCATGACCAAGAACTAATATCAAAATATCAATACTTTAGATATCGATAACCAATGACTCAAAACTCTAATACCCTAACTTAAATACATGATATACCATCATATATAGTCAACTAAAGTAATTTATTGTTGTGATGACACCGTAATATCACATGGAAATGTGAAAATGCATGGGGTTTTTTGTTAAAATTTAACTGGAATGACTCAATGAATTGCCACTCGAAAAGTTGAAAATTGAGGAGGAAACAGGTGAACACCTTAGGTGGTCTCTAAATGTTTTTATTGCATGTATCAATGGTTTTCCCCATATTATAAAAAATTTATTATTCATCATTCCACACCCACACCTAAATCTTAATATTGGGTGAGTTTGGAAGTTAATTTTTAGTAATAAAATTTTATATTTAATTTTCATGTTAATATTTTATTAATTATTTATTTTTATTTCACTTACTTTTATATTGTCTTTATTTATACCTTAGCTTGGCCATGTTTCTTATTTGGCCACTTTCTTGGATCGTTACACCTGAACTTTATCTACTACCTTAACTCTCTTCTTGTACATTGCATATTTTTAATTTTCTCTGATAAATTGATGAAATTTATCATTCGGTGGATGCAAATATTGGTTTTTATGTTTGTACATTTTCTAAAAATTATATATGACATGATATTCAGTGACGACTTGTGTCAGTGCTAAACAAAAATATATGTGCAATTACAGTTATGTTTGTATGTTCATATACCTATGTGTTTATATGTATGCATGTTTTTGTGGTGTGTGTGTGTATTTTTTTATGTGTATGTTTACGGGTTCACATGTGTGATTGTATTCTTGTGCATGGATGTGGATATTTAGGTGAATGTATGTATGTGTTTGTGTGTGTGTGGATGTATATGCAAGTGTGTGTGTGTGTGTGTGTGTGTCTTCACAGGTGTATGTCTGTGTTTGTGTGTGTATGATATGTTTATATGCTTGTGTGTAATGTGTCGGTTTATATAGAATGTGTAAGTATGAATATTTATTAGTATATACGCACACATGTATGTAATTTTATATATGTGCATGTGTACATATGTGTGTATGTGTTGGTGTATACATGTTTGTATGTGTATGTGTATATATATGTGTATGTATATACATTTATCTGTATATATGTGCATATTTATGTATATTTATGTGTATGTGTATGTATGCATATGTGTATGTATATAAATGTGTATGTGTATGTGCATGTATGTGTATATATGTAGGTCTCGGTGTATGTGTGCTTGAGTATGATTATATGAATGTGTATTTATAAGTGTATGTTTTTATATATATATATCTGTGTGTGTGTGTGTGTATTTGTATGTGTATGTTTTTGTAAATGTATGTCTAATTTTATGTATGTCTGTACATTCTTGTGTAAGTGTATATATGATTATGTAGTATGTGTATGTATGCATATTTATGTGTTTGTTAGAGAATGCACTTGTATGTAACTGTAAGTATGTTTATGTGTATACATACTTGTATGTGTTAGTATATGAATGTTTATGTGTTTGTGTATGTGTATGTGTACGTATATGTGTATGTGTATGTGTATGTGTATGTGTATGTGTATGTGTATGTGTATGTGTATGCGTATGTGTATGTGTATGTGTATGTGTATGTGTATGTGAATGTGTATATGAATGTCTATGTGTATTTGTATGTGTATGTGTATCTGTATCTGTATGTGTATGTGTATGTGCATGTGCATGTGCATGTGCATGTGTATGTGTATGTGTATGTGTATGTGTATGTGTATGTGTATGTGTATGTGTATGTGTATGTGTATGTGTATGTGTATGTGTATGTGTATGTGTATGTGTATGTGTATCTATATGGGTATATGTGCATGTGTATGTGTATATATATGTGTGTACATATATGATCAAGTATGTGCATATATGCATTCTTATGCACATGTATGTGTTCATGTGTATGTGTAAGTGCATGTTTGTGTGTGTATGTGTATGGGTATGTGTATTTGTATTTGTCTCTGTATATATATATGTGTGTATGTGTATGTATGTGTACATGTATGTCTATGCATATGTATGTGTGTGTCTATGTGTATGTTTATGTATGTTTACGGAGTATATGTTTGTATTCATATGTTTGTGTTTCTATGTGCATTTATGTGTACACAATTTAATATATTCTTATGTGCATGTGCATGTGTATAGGTATATGTTCATGTGCATATGTATCTATATGTGTATGTGTAAGTGAATTTATATGTGTATGGGTATGTGTATGTGTGTATATGTATGTTCTGGAATCTATACATGTATGTATTTCAGTATGTATTGTGTGTCTCTATATATCTTTTATTTTATTAGGTAGGGGCAGGGGCCTTTTATTTAATGTCGAAAATATGACAATGAAGATAGAGGATGAGACCATACATGGAAAACTTTCCTCATATGAAATAGAATGTGGACTAACTCTTTCATAATTTTAGCTCAAATCTCATGTACATTATCCCAAATAGAATTCCAATTTATACGCCCATGCCTGTGGCCATGACAATAGGGGTTACTTCATCTCGTCTATATTTTCACATTTTTTTCTTGAGGTTTTCATTATCAGTGTCCTCTGAGTCAGATTTCAAAATATCTGATTGAGTCTCCATCCGTTTAGATGTGTCATCAAATATGGAAATGTCATTTTTCTTATCTATAATATTCGACATCTTATCTTCCAGGACATCATCATCATTCATATAATTCCTTGAGTAAAGAACTCCAAACTGTTTATTTGTAGACACCTATACCATTCCTAGATATATAGGTGAAGCATGAACATTAGATTCCAAAATACTAACATCATTTAGAGTTCCAATTTGTGAAATCAAAAGGGACCAAGGCTATATCCTCTGGGATTAAGAACCAATCCCCAAAGAAGCATATTAGACCACAATTTCTATTGAGGAAGGAAAGTGTATGAGTTCAACATAAGTGGGAGTTCATTACTCATCCAAAACCTATGTAGAATCAAACTTCCCATAAGCTTCATAATACAAATGTTCTTCAACAACATCGTTGACAGTCTCAAGTAAACTAGAAAAACTATTAGCATCTACCCATTTAAGGATAAATTGAGGGGAATTGATGAGACAATATTAGCTGGTAATGTTTCTATACAATTTTCTATATTAAAAATTTAATCACATGGAATAACCTTATACTGTAGCCTGACAAGTTGAGTCACTAAATAAGGCCCCTACTACATCACCAAAAGGGGGTATTCATTTCCACTAACCTCCTTATTTTGGACAATTGAAATTGTAGTATATGATTAACCATATGGAACCATATTCCCACTATAACTATAATCAATTTGAGGACATAATGTGGCCTATGACCCTTCAGGGATAGAATCTCTCTTACAATTGGAATCCCTTCTATAATTTTTTTATGATTACCCTTTGGACTCTTAGAAATTACGAGTAGATGTTCAAGACATATTTGATGATATTCATTAGATTTCACCTCAGGTTCACCTTTAGATTCATAAAATCCTCATACATTTTATTCTTCATGCTGTTAATATTTGAATAACCATGAAGACATGTTATATTGAACATCAAAAATAGTACCAGATTAAGACCCAAAATGATGTCGAATAAAAAAAACTAACTAGATATTTTTTCCAAGGTGAATATTTCACTTCTGTAAGATAATCCCATGACTTGAAAGGACCACTAATATGTTGGGTCCCAACTAGGACTATGTATCATTTTTCTGTTAAGGGGTTCCCATAAAAAAGAATCCCCTTATCCCTCATACCATGAATATATCAATTTCCATTCTCAATTATGGACACTGATGTAATCCAATGTCCATCAACTTCATGAGATGAAATTATTTATCCTAGGTGAATCCTTATAAGATCTATGACAATTCGTTTATGGGTTTCCCTTTAACATATACTTATCAGAGGGAATGTTTCTACAAAAAAATTAATCAAATTAATGACATCAAAGAAATAATCATAATAAATGTGAAATTTATCATTGTAAACATTTATTTGTATATCATTAGTGGGAGTGGAGAGTTTGACCTTATCAATTATGGCATATTTGAGATCATTTTCCACTATCATTCAAGAAAAATTCCTAAATTTGACGTTCTCAATTTCTCTGTTATGTTGAAAATGAGTTCCTATTTCCATTTCAGTGATGTACATAATCATGGGATGCCAAAAAATCCAATTTATTCCATGAAAATTAATCCAAACATGGGAGAAATAATTTCATGAACATGGTAATTTAAAATCCATAGACCACAATTGTAAATGAGTCCATATGGGGTTCAAAAAACATACCTCTACGTATAAAGCCTAGAATCATCCGAAGAGAAAATATTTTGGAAGAACCCAAAACCTTGAGAAATGAACATACAATATTAGTACATCTAGTTAAAAAAAATACACCAAATTAGTTATTCAAATATTTACAACCTGTCACCTCTTTGGATTATATGTCGTGAAATTAGGGAGTATTTCCCTACTACCAATCTTTCAGAGAATATTTCTGGATTTTCATCCACATGGGTTAATAAACCTTTATAAAGGATTATTCTATTAAAATTATATTTGAATGAAGCCAAATCCATCCTAAAGAAATATAATATCAGATATAGAGGTCCACCTAATATTATATTCGACTTCATCGAAGTACCAATATCCTTAATTCAGATTTGGGAATCATAGATGCATTTTGATTAGGTTCTTCCATTAAAAGCGAAGATTAATGGATCTATGGTAAAACCTTGTTGGGAGAAAATCCCTAGATGATAGAATCACCATCACAGATAGATCCATGGCATTCATGCTTCATCATCTGTATATGTATTTTTTATTTATTAAATTTTATTTATTTATATTAAATATTTCTCAATTTTAGTATTCTTTATAATTTCTCTAGTGTTAATATTTATATTTTGTTTAAACAAAATTCAGTTAATATTTTTATAATATATTCTATTTTGATGGTTGTTTATACATTTTTAAATAATAATACATTCAATTAAGTAGTAATATTATAAATTATTATAAAAAATAATAAATCCAAAAAATTAATTATTATTTTTCATAAGGACAACTCCTCTACATTTGAAATTTAACAATGTATGGCTTGTAATATCAAGTTGTAGAGAAGTTGTGATTAATGTTTAAAAATTAGAATCAAATGGTGGTCCTCTTCTAAAGAAAGAATGAAAACATTAAAATTGGAATTTTTTTATTAAAAAATAGATAAAGAAATCCCACTCCAAGCTGGAAGATGATATCCGGGATTCTAAATAACACAATTTTAGTTCTGAATAAAAAAATTAGAATCAGGATAATCCTTCTAGGGAAGAAATTCATGCCTTGTATAAGATGAATGATTTTTTAAATCTCAATGTAATTATATATTATAATAAATCAATGTCAAATGGATAACCGATGGGAAAAAATTCTAAATAATTTCATCAATTACACAGGGACAAAATAATTAAATGTTTAGATAATCCTATAAATATTAATCATTGCACCCTCATATAAAAGAATGATATTTCCAATGTTGGGGTCAATTATTTACATGAACTCTATTATGATGATGGAATTGACAGAACAAATTAGGAGATTGAAAATTTCCATACACACATAGAAGAACATTAAAACAAAATTATTATCCTATAACATTATATGGAATAATTTAAAAAGGTTCTTTTCTATTTCAATATTGATATTTCTCTTAGACCTGATGGATTTTCAAATACATTTGTCATTTTCTACTAGGACCTAATAATCAATGATGTGATGAGTGTTATCAAAGAGATTTTCAGACATTCATATATTCACCAAGGAATAAACTCCATCTTTATAGCTCTAATGAAAAAGATTGATTTTTCAATTGGTATAAAATAATTCAATCCTGTATTGATTGGGAACTATATTCCTCAAATTATTAATAAATTAATTATGACCATAATGGGGGTTATAATCAGGGATATGGTAGCAACAAATCTATTTGGTTTTTACCTGGAAGAATTAATTAGATTTGTCTATACACATCCTCAAAAAGTGTCATCTAAATGAGGAATAAGGTAAATAATGGAAACAATACTTCTAAAATTGTCCCCTAGAATTATTTTTACACCATGAAATGGAGATTTATTAATATTTTCATTAATAATTATGGATTCTCAACTACCATGATTAAACTGCTCAACACTATTATTAACATTGTCTGGCCATATATTCTCATTAGTGGATCCCCTAGATGAATCATTAAATTGTCCATAGGTGTTAGGAAAAGAGACCCCCTATTATGATTTTTTATCATTGGGTAAGATTCTATGAGAGGATGCATTAATTATATCACCCTTGTAGGCCTTTACAAAATAATTAATCTCAATAGGGTATTGATCACCCCTATCATATTCTTTATATTAATGAAATTCTATTATTTATACCAGCAAAAAAATTGCCTTGTCAATGATCAAATATATTTTTGGACATTATGAATACATGGAAGGATTAGCTATCAGTTGAAATAAATAATTTATTGTATTTGAGGAGGGAATTTCTACCACCCAAAAATATTGGATTTCCATAACCCTTGGAGAAAAAAGAGGAACACTACCTTTTATATATCATGGTCTTCCACTATTTTGGTGTAGATTTTGCAGTTCATACCATTAATATATATTCTATAATAATGTCAATTATCAAGATAGCTGGAAAGGGAAATCTATGTACAAATCTAGAAGAATATGTCTGGTATCTTCTATGTGCACTTCCAGATTTGTCTCTGCTTTCTATTTGAATGGGTAGTCAAGATAGCTCATCAATGATTTGTAGAGATTGATTATAAAATTTCTCTAGACATGATATGTCCATGAAAATAATATCATTACAATTTCATATAAAGTGTGGACAATAACCAATAACTTGAAAGGATTAGGCATTAAAGAACTAAGATGTTTTAATAATTCTCTTATTAGAATAATCCATTACAATATTCTGACTTCAGGTGACACCAATTTTGATTTTATATATAGCAGGTTTAATCGAAAATTGATGAATGGTTTCTCATATTATCTTTCCTTATATATTTGGAAGGATATTGGATAAACATACAATAAATTTATGTTCAATTATAAGTTTTTTTAAATGAAACCTAATCTAAATAGCTCGAGAATAAACTGTCGTGACATGACCCTTGAATAAATTATGAATGTTCCCTTGATTCTGATGAATATGGTAACTGGTGATCTCACCCATAATAATATAAATCTAAATGCGTTATTTACTTATCAAAATATCATTGAACTGCCAATTTTACTATTTGTTGATAGGGAAATATAAAATTTGAATCCAAATGGGATTGGATCTTTCAACAATAAAAAATAGTGGAGGATTTAATGTGAGGATAACATCAACACCCCTTCAGGGATAATGATCATTATGAATTATTTCATTCAGCTTTTGAGATGGATACTTTTATGGAATATTGTAATTGGAATCTACCCTCACAATATAAGCATCAAGCTATTGGCATTATTATTTCTTCGACATGCCTAATATTCTTGAAGGATACAGAAAATATATACCACATGTTCATTAAATGTCAATATTCAGCCACAATATAGATGTACCTAGAAGATGTATTTGGAAGAAATATCTATACAAATGGGAATATACTCACCCTTATTGGATATATTGTTTATGATAAAAATTGTGAACAAATATTTAATAAGTTGATAGTAGTGACTACTTCACCCATCAGTCACGTCAAAGAGACAAGGAATGATTTAATCTTCGAAAACCAGAGGCCCACCCTTCACGAAGAGAGAATTACCTTGTATAGAGATGTTCGTATGACTTAAAAAATTAAAAAAGTTGATATGAGTAACACCCTATATAATTTAAATATATTATAGATGTTGGGTGTGAGAGTAAGGTACAAAAAATCATTGGTTCTAAAATCAATATGATGAATTCCCTTGATTCCTCTATTAATCAAGAAGAATATTGATAGGGGGACCTTCAAAATTCCAGGACAATCTATATGTGGAGGAGACATAAGTACACATCACGGATACATCAAATATTGTTTTTATCACTACTATAGTATTACAATTTTATATGAGGCTTAGTTATGTGACATCATCCATGAAATAATGTTTTCTTTCCAATATAAACTGGATCATTTATGGATTGAAGAATGCATAAAGAATGTAGTTAAAGAGATAAAATCTAGTACCATAAATGTTCCATGGAAAATGTAAAGAAGTTTGATTTAATAACTTTATGCCATAAGTCATATCAATTTGGTCCTCTCTCATGTTAATAGGGAATCAAATCATGTTTATTTTTCTCATTCAAAGAGAGAGGTGATGAAAATGAATTCAATGTGGTCCTTTTGGATCCAAGAAATTTATAATTCTTTTTTGGGTGTAGACAATCAAGGTGATATTCATTCCTATCAATGTAAAACCACTTGTATTCCTGGAACATTTATTTTTTGTTGTTTAATATATTTATGTACTAGGTTTTCTGCATGGACCTATTCCTTTTGGAGTAATTATTCATTTAATTAAGTTTTATTTTTTTGTGTGATAAGTAATTAATGATAAATATACACTATTTAAAATATTTTCACTATTTTTTCAAATTAATTTAATAATTTTTAAAATTCATTCATAAAATATTATTTATTCATATTTAATATATATTTATTATCAATATTTTTAGAGTTTATTAATTTTTAATATTTATATACACATATATATTTACTAATTTCAAATACAATTAATATGATTTTAATTTATGTAATTAATTAATTTAAATATGTGTTTAAATATATTTTTAATGTAAATGGTTATTATATTTCAAATTCAAATTTTTTATTAATATAATTAATATTATTAAAATATTCATTTTATTAATTTAGTGCATTATTAAATATAAAGAAATACTAGTTTGTTCAACATTGATAACTGTTCTGAATTGTCTATTCTGAAAAAACATGTTTCTAGACGCCCATATTTTTCTAGCACTAATAAAACAAAATTTTATTATCGTTTTCAATAAGAATTATAATAACCTTTTTCCAATTTATAATAAAACCCTATGAGATCACATATTTCTCACAATACATTAAAAATATTGTGGAACATATGGTGTACTAAATCATAATTTGATCATTTTGGACTAATAAAAAACAGAAAACAAACCTACAAAATTTTAAACTTATTTATAAGGAATATCAGTCGATATTTCAAGTATCTTTCACATTTTTTTTGAGTTAATCATCCTTAAAATCTCAAAAATCTACAGAAATTTTATTAATTATCATGGGAAAATTTCATATAATTATTCAGAGAGAGTTTAATATCACATGGGTCGACCGAACTAACTTCAATCATACATGATAATTGATTTCCCATTTATTCATCTACATCCCATGAGTATCCTAATAAATCATACACAACTTCACATTAAACATTAAAATCAATGAAAACCTCATTTTAATGTGTAGTATTATACTAGAATTATTTCTAAAATTAATAAAATAATGTAAATCATGAAATTATGGTGGCTCCCTAATCTGCTAAGTAGTCTAAAGTCTTAAATGATGTTATAGAATGTAAACCCGTATGACATCTTATGATATAGATATCACTAAAATTCCACCATGATTAACCACAAACATCCCTTGATCTATACCACTTTCATGATGGGTTTTATCGAGTTATTATGTGACTTCAACACCATTGATCAATAATTGATTTCTTCATTAATCGAGAGATGGTGACCAGAAACACAAAATTTTAATCATCCTAAGGGGGTAAGATGCTGACTTCAGAGGATATATCATACAAATTGGTAAAACCCTTCCATGGTTAGGTAGATAAATATGTGTCATTGGGATTATTTCCTTATATAATGCATTTTTCTCAGGGAAATAATGTTTTTGGATGACCACATTTCTTCCAGAGTGTTTTATTACACATGGGATAGAGCAATGATCAGTTTTTGGTGATTCTTTATGATTCTTATGGGATGAACCATATTGAAATCATATGGGAAAATATCATGTGTCTTATTAGAGGAATGTTATGTGTTAATTACAATACATCCTTATTACACATGAAACACTTTACATTAAAAGAGGGTTTATGTTTTAGGGATACTTATAGTTGGGGTCATCTATTTTAGAATATCTCCATTGATTCATCAATAAAACATGAAAAGTGGAGGAGCACTAGATTACATAATCTTAAATTCTAATATTGATGTCGGAATTGGATTTTTTTCTATATATTTCTACTATAGTAATCACACCACATATTTAACCCCTATTAGGACTATCATTGAGGACACTGGTATGTTTACCAAATTATTATTTTTTAATTTATTAACATGATTAAAAAAGATATCACGCTTTACTGTATTCCGTGTAGAATTATTCTAAATATTGTATACATATCTTGAGGCTCTATGTGTATAATTTTTATTATATTTTCCTTTAATTACAGTGTGAGGATCTATGTAAAATATTGATTATGTTTAAATAAACATCAATTTTTTTTAAATAATCATAAATTATGTTATTATTTTATAAGATATTATAAAAATATTATAGTTAAATTATTTTTCTTATCTATCGATATTTTTCTGTGTTTTCATTTCATGTTTTAGGGATCACATATACTAGAGTTTTCTATGAGTCACTTCCACTATAATGAAAAACTATTGTAAGAGACCATGGATAAGTTGTTGAATTTATCCAATTTAATATCATTGGGTGGTGCTGGATAGATCGCATTATGTGACCATTTTTGTTTCTATAACCCATCACCAAAATATAAGCAAATGTTTCCACATTGTGCAATATTAAATTGATAGGTATGTAGGAGTTCGATTGGACACTCTATAATGTTACTTAAATAATGGGATGGGATATTTTTTTAGATTATAATATTATTTTATTCATATATCATATATAATGAATCTAGATTTACGATCATATAGAGAACATGTATTGGTATAAATATTAGATTATCATAAACCATATTTACCATGGAATAGGTCTCAGCCCAAGAAATATTGTAAATTATCATGTTTCATAAATATTTTATAATTATAAATTTATGTTATTCATTAATTTTTAGTAATGATTTGAAGAATTGTTAGTATTTATAAGAGGTTTAAAAAAAACCATTGCTAAATAAATTTAGATGGATTTCGTGTAGGATTTTTTATAAAACCACCAAAACATAATTTAAAACCCCAACTCCAATTCATTCACTGTTATGTCATTGCTGACCTCATTCTATCCCTCAATTCTAGATCCCTATTCTCTATAACCTCCCCCACCCCACGATAGATTCCACCTCTTATGACCCCACCTCATCGCTGATCAACATCAGACTCCTATCTAATTTCTCCTCTAAAGAAATTAATGTCAGACCCTATATTAGCTTACTACCACATCTATTTCCCTTGAAGTCAGACCGATTTCCCACTGATCATCGATACCAGATCCCCAACTCCAATTTCCACTCTACATCTACAACACTGGTCCCTCACTATGATTTGTGGTGAGTATTTTCAGATTAATGTTTCCCTCATTAGATATAGTTCATTATATATTTAAATTTAGGGCATAATAATGAAATATAGTTAGGTTTAATGATTTTAATTTTCTAATTCATATTCAATGCATGTAGTTTGTTTAGATTTATGAATTCTTTAGTAAGAAATTATTACATCACATCACCCGCTTTCAGATAACTACCATATATTTTTGTATTTTACTAATTAATTATGTGTGTATTGGGACTCCAGACGATGGATAAAATTTCCTAAGAAAAATGATATAATATACGGGGATATATTTTTTTTTGAATTAATAGAGTCCGAGAATATAAAGTGTAATAAATTTGCAAGGTTCTCGTTGAGTGTGTAGAATTATCGATGTGGTTTGGGGTTTTGTGTAATGAAGCCAGTGTTTTTATAGTCTGTGGGGGAAATACATACCACGTAATGTTAACTCAGAACATGTAATTACTATAGGTATGATTCCATGAAACTTGTATACAACATGATTGTAGTAAACACAATGTAATGCTTACAAACTTGTAATGTTAAAAATGTGGTTTTTAATAAAAATGTGATGAGTTTTTCAGCATATGTGTACCATGGATTACACGACATGTAAAGGGTTTACACACTATATAATTGAAACCAATTTGGATTTTATGGTACTTCATCTATTTAATGATATTTCATTCTTCCATATCTCTCACTATTCCAAACCTAGATCCATTCTCCAATGATTTTGGGAGCCTCCATTCATTCTATATCGATTCCTTTAGTGATTGATCCCTGTTACCATTGGATTTTATCTCTTTGGGTGAGTAATCCTTTATTACATTTCTTTACCATGATTGTGGTAGTTCCATTGCATCATGCTACCAGATCTTTTTACCCATGTTATTTTTTATACTTATTTCTATTTAGATCTATTGTGTGATATTTTTATGGGGGTGGATTCCAAGATGGTTGTGTCATGGTGGTTTTGTGTTCTTTTTGTTTGTTTTCTTTTACCTTCTATTCCAACCAATTTATTAAATTAAATCCATTATGGTATGTGTGGAATGTTTATAGGGACTCTGTAATCATTTTCTGGGTAACATTATTGGTGACCCCATTGATCGAATACACAACCTATGTTTTAGGGCAACTGGTTCCATATCTAGCATGGGTTGATGAAGTTTGTTGCTCGGGTTATTATTAAACAATATTTTATAAATATAATTGATGTATTTCATTACTAGATTTATGTGTGTGGATTTATTTTATAAAATATGGTGTCCCCATATTTTTGACAAATGAAATGTGTCATTAGAAGCTTTTCAAGATGGTTTTCTGAAATGATTTTAAAAATAGGGTTTTTTGGGAAATGAACGGATTGAATTGATTCAGAAAAATGAGCTCATGTGAAGCCTTGGGTAAATAGGTGGAAGGTGAATTAATAGTTCCCTTCAACTATTGGGGAGTATTATCATGTATATTTCCTATTCTCCCTTGACCTATTGTTCTAGGGACTTGGTTGAACTATTAGGGGAGGTGTTCACATTTTGGGGTGTTCCTCTTATATATAGACTATATGAATATTTATACTATTTTGATCCATATGTGGTTCTATATGTTATGTATGTGTTTCTTATCTAGAACAACCTAGTTTGATCCTTAGCGTGAAGTCACCTATGCTTTTGGATGGTTTGGGTTGTTTTTTATGTTCTATTACGATTGTACAAACATGGATTTTTATATGAAATATGATAGAATCTATGGTTTATTTGGATATGTATATTTTTATACGTGGTTAGGAATTGATTTCAAAGTGATTTAATATTTTTTTAAATGTTAAAGAAGGGGATATTAATTTTTTTCCATTATTTTGATATAACAACTATTAAACTATTATCATGCTTTATTTTTTTAATGTTTAGTATTCTTGTATTATTGTATATAGGAATATTGGGGAATACCTAGGTGGTACCCTACTGAGCCTGTTAGTTCACACCTTGTTCACCCCTTTGGTGGTGCATAGACCTTGTTATGTATTTCGATGCATTGGACGGCATGTCTCTATAGTGAGGTGGTGTGTTTTTCTATCATCAATGTTATGGGTCGTTAGTGGTGAGATGGTGGGATTTTTTCCATGTTGCCACATGGATCTTTTAGATTATATATTATGGTTTTTTTCCTTTAAAGTATGTGTTGTAACTTTGATATTTTTATAGCTAACGTTTTGGATTCATTGTATTTTTTGTCTTTATTTAATTATGGTATATATTAATATAATTTGATGTTTTTCTCATCTATGTTTATATATTCCATGATATTATATTAGGTTGGTTTAAATTGTTACATAAACATGTTTTTGTTTCTGAGATGATAGTTGTAATCCCATGGGTATTAAGAATTCCTTGGGGTAAACAAATGATCGGGTTAGGTTCCAGTATTGAGAGGTTACATGAGTCGATTAGTTTCAAATTGTTTTTAGAGATCTTTTTTTTTCCTTTAAGATTAATTTTCTTGTGATGTTTAACCAAATGTAGATAGAATTTTAGGGTTATAATAGGTGGGTTTCATTGAGTTCCTGGCCATCTCTTACTCTGATGAGATACTAGTTACAAAGAGATGTTGGTATGTGTGTCTCATTTTAGGAGTTTTGGTGTCAATATGTTTTTAATCTTATGGGTTTTCTAGTTTTAATTTTGATTTTTCTATTATCTCATTATTTCATATTTTTTAGTGTTAAACAATATACCTTTGATACTTGTTCTATGATTTTCTTAGCATGGTGTGGATGACACTCCTCAAGTTAATTGACCTATGGATAATAACATTATTAAGGCTATCATGTGGGCAGTTCATGCTCTTGAGTAGAATATGCTGCAATTGTAGAACATAGTTGTAGAGCTGCAACTATGTACACTTGGAGAAAGAGATCAACCATGTGAGTTTTTTTATTAGAATACAGTATCCTTTAATGGTCTGAATGAAACTCAAGTTGTGTAGTACTAGATTGAAAATAATTATTTGGTCATTGAATTAATG
This sequence comes from Viscum album, assembly GCA_963277665.1. Lineage (NCBI taxonomy): Eukaryota > Viridiplantae > Streptophyta > Magnoliopsida > Santalales > Viscaceae > Viscum > Viscum album. The sequence continues at coordinate 1,117,636,578 of OY728129.1, forward strand.
TATACAACTGATAGTATTAAGGTGGCGTGCCTGACATTCATTATTTAGTGTCCTATCTAGTGACAGTGGGATTCTATGGTACATAAATACATTCCTATGGGATTTTAATGGAAGGGTATCAATAAAATATTTTTCTAGTATCATTAATGATAAAGAAACCTCTAGAGTTCCTCCATTTATAGACAATATAACATTTAGTGACATTGTACACCAATCAGTTGGCAGAGTTGGTTCTTTTTTCACTAGATGTTGTAAACAATGACCAACTAAAATATTGGAAGTACATGATATTTTTCTTGAATAGATATCATATTTATGTATTTATGTTAAATATTTGGACCTATGAGGATATTTTTATAGGGATATAATGTCTGAGATGAATGTGGAAGGAAAGGATAGATATTCATCACCTTCTCTTCCACCTAATGATATATTTAATATCGTATAAGGTAAGATAAGAAAGTGTAAAGATCATCACATGAGAGGTGATGGTGGTTATCTACAATAGGTCTCTTAAGAACCACTAGTTACAACTACCAGCATTCCTTTAACTTGATATCAGTGTGGAAATTTTGGGAACACTTAGTATTCTTTCCCTTTAACTATAAATAGGTGTTACAATTATGTATGTTTTTTTTCAACTGCAACATTTCTATATGGCTTTGTCTACACCTTGATATGGTCATGTATTAATTACTCTAAAGGATAATACTACGTAGTCAAATGATTTAAGGGATAATTATATCAAACCACATGACATATTATTCAACCACCATCACACAATAGATGATTTTTCAATGGATGAATATTCATGTCCAACAACAGTGAGAGGTACCAAATTTATTTCTTCCTCTGTAGAGGTTTCTTTATTTGATATTGTTACATCAAACACATTTATATTTTGTTGTTTTGTTTATATTTGTAAAATTATAATGGATATCATATCCTCTATTATGGATGCAGTGACAACACTTTGGAATAGTAAATAGAATAAGTTTAAGTGTCCTTCCGCACCATCGATCAATGATGCTGAGTTAGTCAATGATTTTTTTATCCAAATTCAACATATGTTTGATGTAATCATCTTGAGTTATTGTGTTATTGTAAATTATATTTATTATTACTATCATCATCATCATGCCTCATTTCATATGGATGATGGTAGGAGACAATTGTTTCTAGGATAGTTGAATTTGAGGTTTGATCATACATGACCTTCTCACATAGATTTCAAGAGTTTGTTTTAATCTATTATTTTGTGCTCCCAATGATGTTTCCATTGTTAAAGAACCTCTCATTTTTTATCTATATTTTCCTAGTGTATTCCCAGAATATTTCTCCATGATTTCACTATAGATGGAGGTAGAGTCTACGATCGACCAGGTGCTAGGAATAAAAATGATTTTAATACCTTCCTATAATATATAAATAGTAAAACTGAATGATCTCAAGATTTAGTTGGATGATATCATGGTGAATGGTTTTGTCTCTCTAATGTTTCTATTGGGTCTACCAAAGTGCTCTTTACCCATGACAGAAGATAGTTTACTCAAATTTTGTGTCGATTATTGTATGAAAAATTGGGTATCATTTAATAATATGTATACTTTTCCTCTTTTGGATGAATCATTTGATTAGCTAAAGGGGGAAAATATGTTTTGAAAGGATGATCATATATTGGGTTATCATCAACTCATAGTTTAGGACTGTGATATACCTAACACAAATTTTAAAAGTAGGTATGTCCATTAGAAATATTTTATGATGTCATTTGGCCTGACTAAAAATCCTATATTTATGAAGAATTTAATGAATTCAATATTCTATCAATAAATAGACACTTTTTTATTAGTATTCATGGAATATACATTGATTTAAGGAATATCATAACATGATAATGAGAACCATCTGATTTTTTGTTAGGGAAATATTGAGGTGTCGGTATTTTAATGGAAAGATTTCGAAATATTGTTTTTGGATTCAGTAAACTAATTTCACAGAGCACGTGATTTCTGAGCATGTCTTATTAGTTGATCCTAAGAATGTGAATGATTTTTTTCATGTAAAGAACCAAAAAATGTATATGAGATTCATAGATTCCCTATTCATGATGGATAATATCGACATTTTATCAAGGATTCATCAAATATAGAATCACATTTCACAACTATTTCTAGAAGAGGGGTGACATTCACATTGGATGAAAATTGTCAATCTTATTTTAATGAGTTGAAATCAATTCATTCATCGGACCATATTCTGATTTAACTGAAACATGATAAGGGGTATGTGGTTTTCTATGATGATTATGGAACTGGTCATAGTTGTTTGATTATTTAGGGTGATCATGTGGTACCTTATGTCTCTCTCACCTTTAACCACAAGGTAAGAGATACACAACTCATGATTTAGAGTATTTTGTAGTTATCTATGTTCTTAAATATTGGCAGAACATTTTTTTAGGAAAGGTTCACAATTTTATATAACAATATGTGTTTTAGATATTTTATTTCAAAAAAATACATAAATCATATAAGGGGTGGTGGGTGGAATTCATTTAAATGTTTCAATTATATACTTCCACCACCTTTATAAATGTAATTTTGTTTCAGATTCTCATAATAAGAATTTTCAATCAGAAGTAGTTTCGGAATCAAAGGAATAGTGGAACCTTATTGGGATTATAGGTCAGATTCATCTAGATGTCGTGGGGGATGTATAAGTTAGGGTACTAACCAGTTTTTAGTTATAATTGTATCTTCATGATTATGTAATAAATATTCATTAAAATAATGTTTTATCTAGATAAATTTGAGAAGACCTATTTTGTGAGGTGATTGTTTCTGGTTCATCTCTCTCTTTATTTGGTATTCTCATTTTTAGGTACTGGTTTTTTGTATCAACATCAAATATGATCTTAGTTTTGTCCGAATATCAGAGTTCTTCATTATTCGTTCTTCAAGTTACTATAAGATGTATTATGAAAGGAGATTATGTTTCATTGGTTGGGAATGAAGTGTGACATTGCAGATTCTGTGTCTCACTGTTATAATTTAAAATAGATAAAGAGAGAGTATCTAAAACATTCTGGTCTTCTCCGTCCTCTTCTATAGTCTGTTTGAAAATGGTGCAAAGAATCCATGGATTTTTCATTGGATTACAATTGAATCCATGATAGAGGAATTATCTCCAGGTAGTTATTGATTAATTTAATAAGTTAGTTCATTTTATTCCGATTGAACACACCAACAAGGTTGAATATTTGATTAAGATGTATGTATATGATATTTTGATCTTTCATGGGGTTCCGTTGACTATTTCTTCAAACAGTGATCCTTGGTTTACATTGTAGTTTTGTAGGAGTCTCTAAGAGGTGACGAGGACTATGGACGAGTTTATTTAAGATTATTATCAACAAAAATATGGCCAAACAAAGTGTAAAATTCATGTTTTGGAATTCAAGGTTAATTTATCAAATAGTGGATCTTGGGATACCATCATGGGTAGATTGAGTTTCTTTATAACAATATTTATTATTCATCAATCATAAATGATCCTTCCGAGGATTTTTACGGTCACCCATCCAGATAACCTATGTGTTTGGAATTGGTGGGTGGAGCTCCATTAGTGTGACCCAATTTGGTTCAAGATATGTCTATGAGAATTTAGGATATACATTAGTTGCTGTTAACTGAACTCAGTAAAAAAATATTATGTTTTTCAATGACATCATTCTTTTTAGTTTTTTCATAGCTGGCTAGGTTTTCCAAAATATTTCTCCTCATTTTTGTCACTACCAGCTTGTAAAATTGGGAATGTTGGATTCTAGATTATAAGTTCATTTAATATCACTAATTATCTTGGGAATTTTTATTATCTATTATAATTTCTAGTTCCAATTAAAATAATTCATTATTTTTTCCACATATAACAAATTAGGAAATAGAATCCTGATCCCACTCATGTTTTATGTCAGAAAGATATTGATTATAATCTCAAATTTTTTGTTGTTGAGAGGCCAGTGGATATTATTGACTCTCAAGTTAATGTCTTGCATGGGACATCAATTCTATTAGTCAATGTGTTATGGCATAAAATATCAAATTATTATGAGCCTTGGGTGTGTGAGTCATTGATTAGAGATTAGTGGACCCACCTCTTTACCAAATATTATTATTCATCATGACTTCTTGGGTATCAAATGTCTTACATAGTGTCGTTTTTGACATCTTGATTACTAATTTTAGGTATTTTTCATCTATTTTATAGTTTTCCTAATTAATTTAATGCATCTTAGGACTCCATCGTATGGATATAATATTCTGAGAAAAATAAACAACATTTTAGGGATGTAAGTTTTTTTAATTAATGGAGCCTTAGTATAAACGTGTAATGGATTTCTTGGGTTCTCATTGAGTTCGGAGAATACTTGGGGTGTTTGGGTATTCATGTATGTAAAATAGTGTTTTATCTGTCTTTAGAGAAAATACATAACATGTAATTGGAATAGTGTTCTATGAATTATTATAGGGAAGATTCTGTGAACCTGGTACACAACTTAGATGTATTACACACCCCACAATGTTAAAAAATGTATTTTTAATAAAAATTTAAAGAAGATTTCATTTTATTTAATACCCATCGATTACATGATTTTTGAAGGGTTTACATGGCATGTCATTTTCATAAAATTGATTTTAGCATGTTTAATTAGTTTATTAATATTTAATGCTTCATAGAACATCCTTTCTCAAGAATGAGGTCCTTTCATTAGTGATTTCAGAAGCCTCTATTCATTCTAGATTGATTCATTCAAATATCTGTCCATGTTTTAGTAGGATTGAATCTTTCTGTGTGTGTAATCCTTTATTTTTCTTCATTACCTTGATTATTGTAGCACTTTTGTGTCACATTATTGGATCCGTTGAAGCATGATGGTGATTATTCTAATTTCTCCCTTGATCTGTTATCAGATCTTTTTTTGGGGGTGATTCCATATTTTTTAATGTGATTTTGTTCATTCATGATATTTTTGTTTTATACTCTTATATATTGAACCATTTATAAAATTGAATCAATTTTGAGATGTGTGGATTGGTTCTATGGCCTTTATTGTCTTTTCGTGGTTATCGTTGTTGGTGGGTATCCCTGTGGATGTGTACAAGATGAGTTTTGAGGTAGGTGGTTCTATCTATAGCCGAATATGGGGGATTTTATATATCCAGATGTTTTTATAAATTATTCTAAAAATTAAAGTGAATTATTTAATGAATAGATTTATGTTTATGGAAATGGTTTTTTATAACAGATGGTTTTCAACTTGTTTAGGTAAATTAAAAGTGTTTTTCAAAGAATTTTAGAAATCTACTTATAAAATTGTTTTCAAATAAGGGTATGATGGAAATGAATTGATTTAAATGATTATGAAAATAGAGCACATGCTAAGACTTGTGTACTTAGGTGGAAGGTGTAATAACATGATTCACCCACTGATGGTTTGTTTCCTCATAGGGATTTTCCCTTCTCCCTAGGCCGATTTTTCTTGAGACTCATTAAACCTGTTGCAAGATTCACTTTGTAGGATGTTCCTTTACTCAATAGACTCGATGAATATGCCTCGTTTCATTATGAGTATGCAATTTTGAATGTTAGGAATGAGTTTCTAATCGATTCGAACCTATTGTTATCCTTAGTGTGATGTTACCTATGGTTTTGTCCAATTTTGGGCTGCTTTGTTTATACTTTTTTGATTATACTGGCTTGGATTTCATATGATAGGTGATACCTTTTTTAGATTATTTTGATATTTCTATTATGATATATGGATATGAAATTCTTTGAATTTTTTTAATTAGCTTATATAAAAATGTGGGAAAAAAGAAAAAAATATTTTTTTAAAATGATTTTGTCATAAAAACATTTAAACTTTTTTCACTCAATTTCTTTATTAAAAATTAACATGCATGGATTATTGTGTAGATAATGTTTATGGAATGCCAGTTTGATATCCTTCTGAGCCTATTGGATCATACACAGCATGCCCCTTTATCGGTGCATAGAACTTGTTTAGTCTTTCGATGTTGGGAAAGGAAACACATTATTGTTTGGTGGTGATGTTTTCTATCAGGTGTTATTTTGGTAACTAATTGCAGTTTTCACACTCAATCACATGGTTCTCTTAGATAAGATATTTTGGGTTTTTCCTTTGCATTCGTACATGTGTCTTGGAGATTGTTTTTGCTACCTTTTCAGTTGAATCGTTTTTGTAGAATCATTTTTACTTTCTCAATATATTTATATCTTTCAATGTTTTTATCTTTTATGTTTATATATTCCATATTTTTACATCAGGTTGGTAGGAATCATTACATCTGCATATGTTTGATGCATGAGCGACAGTCGCCAACCCATGGGGATCGAGAATGCCCCTGATGTTTGTGGCAGCTCAGGTCAAGTGCAATTATTCAGAGGTAATCCAGATGATTCTGTTACATAAATTGTGTATGTAACTTCTAAATATATATTTATTTCATCGTCTATTTTTTATAATATATTTTTAATATAAATTTATCTATAAAATTTCTGGTGAATGACTAAATTAAAGGTCTTTATATGTTTTTCCAAATTTCAAAAAGTAATTTTATTTCATATTGATATTAAATTTATTTCATATTTATATATAGTAACATTACTATATATTAAATTTTAATGTATTGGAAATCTACTATATATAGAATGTTTTGTTTTTTTCAACTACGTCATCTTAAAAGTTGTTTAGTGATAGAACTTTATCTACATCATAGAGTCCTCATTATTTATCTACCTCAAAATGTAAAAATCAACACATTCCTTGCACACTTTTTTTAATAACTTGTATGGTAATACTAATATGCTTTCACCCACATCTATTTCCTCTTCATATTATGTCTAGGCATTGGATTAGAACCCTATGATGTAATTTTTTTTGAAATTTGACCATATTTAATATTTCATAGAGATGTTTTTGGTGGATTAAAATCAATGGAATACAATTCTAAATAACAATATTAATTTCGTAAATATTTATACTAATTGTTTATTTCATGTGTTAAATGTATAAAAGTGCTAATAGCAAGGAGATTGACATAAATATTCAAGTTGTTTTAAATTTTACCACCATAAGATCAACCTTCCTTTTGAATAAATATTGGGTACCCGCTGAGGACATAACAAAAAATTTTGGGCAGTTGCTTTGGTATATACCATGTGAAGTGACATCTCTACAAATGGATTTTTAATATTTGTGGCACATTCTATTATCTCAGAAAAATGTTTTCTTTATATTCAAATAAGGGTACTATCATTGTTATGATTTCAGATAGGAATAAATTGAACAATGTTACCTAATGTGTAAAAAGATTAAATCGTTTTATGTATCTCTTCATAGATAGTGTTCCATTTCAATGTGTCTGATCTCATTTAATGTCCCAAGACCTCAAAAAATTATGGAAAAAATGGAAAAACTTAAATTGGTGATTATGGAATTAACCAAAATATAATAATCTATTATTTTAATTGATGTATAATAAAATCACTGATGGTGGGCCTAGGGGCCAATGGAATGCACTCATTTCCCATTATTATACCAAATATAATAAATTTTTTATTAAATTTTAGCAAATTAATGACAATTTATTAATAAAATAAATTGTTTTATTAATATAAAAAATTATAAATTTTATTTTAGTAACTAATTCTGACAATTTGAAGAAGCAATTTATTCCCTACCGTACTTGCTAAATGAGTTTCAAATGCATGCGATAAGGAGTGGTGTCGTTCAAATTATTAAATTATATATAAATACATATATTCAAGTAATTTAGTGTTTTTTAAATATTTTTTATTAAATATTTTCAAATATGTGAAGGAGGTAGGTTATTATTTTGAAGGGTCAAAATTATGGTCCATGTTTATTGAAAAAATGATGGCAATTATGACAAGAGCTTTGCCGATAACATCGATGAAAATGATTTTATGTTTTTAGTTTTTATTTATAAAGAAATTTATAATATAATTTTATTCAATTTATCATGTAATCCCAAAGAAGCATAGAATGGAAAACCAGCCTTGTCAGTTTTAGTATCCTGGAAGAATGAAATTTATGACTTTCTTGGAAAAGAGAATTCTAGTCATGTTAGTGGGTTGGGTTGTGTGGAACCTCGATTTAGTGTGTTTTGTAGGGTACATATATCATCATTGATGACGTCACTAGGAGAGAGAATTAAAGTTTTTTATGATCATAGTTAACAAAAGGAAATTGTTGTATTGAAAATATTTTTAAATACTAGGGACCACTTATTAATACACAAAATGTTCAAGTATCGACATTGTAGAGTGTGTGGGATATTGTGTTTCCGAATATAAAGAGAACTATTCCTGAATAAATATCAACACTCATAGATGGTGAAATATTAGTAAATTTCATTTCCATTATTCTAATATATATATATATATATATAATAAGATATGTTACTAAAGAAAAATATGATAAAATTTATGATTTATTTATTTATTATTTAGTAGAAATAATTCATTTTAAAACATAGTTGGTAACTAATGAATGTATAAAGGATTATAGGTTTTAGATGAGGCTTTGATTAGATATAGTCCAGTATTACATTATTTTGTTTATTTATCTATTTGGAGGTTTTTATGAAAGATAAAATGGCACCACTTTCATGTCACATCACAACCTATCACCAATTTTCCTATAATCAAGTAGAGGTCCATTTAAAATCCTTGACAGTCCCACTTTATCACACACTGCTGAACACATTAAATACCATCAACCCAAAAATATGTAAAAGAATATAATATCATCCCATTATTTTTCACAAATATTGATACACCATATGAATTCCCCAACTACAACAAAAAATTCTCACCATAGAGACCTCATACTCACAATAGTGATACAACTAATACTTATAGAATCCAATAAAAAATTTCAAAAATAGCTCACGACTTAGTATTTTTAATAATTCGATCATATAATGTAAACATAACTCTCTTAAGTGTGATCTTGAATACCTTACATTAAATCAACCTTCACCCATGGTTGTGTGACACTAAGGTAAAAATGAGTTGATCAGAAGTCCCTAATCAATAAAGGAAATCTAAATTGCCTATAACACATAAATTCTCATAAATATCACAACCAAAGTACCAAAAAACCAACCCCAAATCATTACCAAATCTTTGCAATGGATGAATATAAAATAATAAACTAATAATAAAATCATTGAAAATCGAATCTGATCTCAACTTTTCCATATATCAAGGCCAATGACTAAATACTATCATCATGCACTTTAAGAGCTCTACAGATTCACCAATGGTTGAATATGTGTAATGGAAATTAAAATATAGATAATAATTTTTATAGGATTTTTAATTTATAATAATACTGGAAATTAAGTCAAATTGGTGTGATAGATCATTTTCACATCATAAAGAGCCTATTTTCATAGAACTTCTATAAATTTTGTTTTGTTTCATGTTATATCCATACATTACCTATGGAAGTAAACATAATAAGTTGACGTAAAAAAGGTAAATCATTTTCAAAAGAATTTAAATTGGTGATAAAGGATAATCTCTTAAAATTAGAAAATCAATAATAATGAATAAATGTAACACCCTAGATTTTATTGTATGTCACTGAAATATATTCATTTTCATCAATAGATTATGTTACACAGAACAATAATTTTAATTAATGATTAAATTTTAGTATTTCCTTATAATAGTTATAACCTAGCCATTGGGATGGTGGGAATGAATTGGATTGATTAAATTATGAAAATATTGTTTTAATTGGTTATCAATTAAATAAAATTAATAATGAAATACAATTGAATATAAAGGATGTATTTTCATAATAATCCAATTTTTTTGACCATGAGGACATGACATCATGATAAATTAAATTATTCACTATTATTTAAATATATTAATTAAATTTACTTGTATATTTTAAATATTATTTAAAATTTCATTCAATATTTTTGATAGATTAAAAATATGAATAAATCATTTTTTACGAATAAAAGTCTATATTTTATCTAAACGTTGTTCTGACACCTTTTAATGGAGCACCTATTTTAAATCTAAAATGTTAGAATTTTTTAAGTTCTATTTGAAAAAATAAATATAATTTTTGTAATCAAAATATTGATATTTTCATAGGGTTAAACATTATTATTTTTGATACATGTTTTATTTTTTTATGAATATTGAATAATATTGAATATTAATTTAATATTTATTTTTCATATATTTTATTTAAATAGTAAAATTATATTTTAAATTGGTTTCAAAATATAATTATTTTAATTATATAGAAAAAAAATATGTAATTTGTATCTATTTAACATTGAAATTGGATATAAAAAAATTTCAAACAATTTAACTTTTCACATTAAAACCCACTTTCTCGCTGCGTCTGCAGGGTTATTTTTAAATATGATTTTGTCAAATAGTTTAATTTAATTTTATAAAATAGATTCATTTTTTGTAATTATAATTTTAAAATTAGGTTATATGGTCATTTTAATTTTAATACATAAAATTTATTTCGTTGTAAAAAAAATAATTCATAGTAGTATATGTAAAATAGTGAAAAGGCTAAAAGTAATATGGTAATGGATTAATATATAAAAAAATCACAAAAAAGTCCTTTCAAAGTAATTTTACAAAATAAACATAATTTTAGACATTTATGTTCTAAAAAATCCATTTCAATTAATTCCTCCCCATTGTGGTTGGCATTAAACATTAAATAATGATTATTTATTCACATATACTCACCTCTCCTAAAGTATAAATAACACACCCCACCACCCCATTTCAACTCAAAATACTTGAAGATATCAATTATATTCCAAAAACTATTATCTATAATCTACCCATATCAAAGTACTTATGGTCTCACCGTAATACTTAATCCTAGGTCCACAAGGGGTCCTCCGATGAGGTGATTTTCAAGAGTTGATTTTCTCAAAACACCACTCTTAATTTCTATTCCATTACAAATTTCACCTCACCTATTTCATCTATAAAGAAATTATAATTCCAAAATCATATAAATATGATTTTTTTTAATATTCAATATCTTATAACAATCTCTTTTGTTACCCGAAACCAAACTATTGTCCAAATTATGATCGCTAATCATTTAACTGAACAATAGTTATGTTCATTTTACATTACATCCTTCATTATAAGTAATAAATCTATTTTTTATGATAAATATTATTTTTATAGGAATATTATTAACTATTTCATGTTTGGAAACTAATATATAATCATAATATTAAATAAAATTAAACTATTTCATTGTGTTCAGAAAAAATCACAATTTAATAAACACTATCATCATTATTTTATCAAATGATTCATACACATGTAAGAATAAAAAATAATTTATTAGAAACATTATAACTATATTAAATAATTTATACCTTTTAAATAATTGTTTATATTTATATTTCCAATTTTATGTAAAATGCATGATTTTATACCAGTGAACCAATGAGGAAACCATGAAATGGACTCACACATAACAATGAATATAATGATATTTCTTAATGAATGAGTCATAATATGTTATAAAATAAAAATATAAGGTATTATATACATGAAAATAATTTTTGAATGAGTTAATAACATTATTTATACAATCACAAAGGATTTTAATGTATGAAATCTAAAGGAATGCACGGGGAAATGGTTTTCTCATCTCACTTATACTTTGGTGAGATAAATTCCTTATTCACTTCTTATGTATGTGAGTGGTTTATGTACATACCATTGATATATAATTTTTTTAATCTAATTAAATTAATGTTATAAATATTTAATAATATAATTTTTACTTTTATGAGTCATTGGATTCGACTGATTATAATTTGGTAATGGATTTCTAAACACGATTACCATTTTTTGGGTTAAACTTATATTTCTTGATAATGTCGTGATAAGTATACATATAAAATGAATTTTGAATATTTTTTTTATTTCCATTTATTTAATGTGGATTGACTGCAAATACACATTTTCTGTCCATTTTATTAATTCTCAATTAAATGATATAATATTTCTATGGGAGATACAATTAAAAAATTTCATTTTTGAAATTTCCATTAAACACTAATTTCATCCATGTTTGTGATTTCAAAAATTGTTTTGAAAAATAATTTTAATATTATAATATCAAAGATTAAATTCATTTTTTAATTTTTTTCTGTTTATAAAATGTTTTGAAAGTTATATTTTATCATTTTATAAACAATTTAAATTGAAAATTTCCCACAAAAATACAAAAGGATTCTTTTTTAACTTACAATATGTGAACATAATTTTCCACAATCATGAAGCCTTTAGGATTTTTTTATTACATTAAATGTTTATGTGGTTATTTTCAATTATTTTTTTTATTTTAGAATTTCATAGAATTTTTAAACAATGATATTTTAAAATTGAAAAGGATTTTTTCCTCAAGTATTATTCAATGTTATCATTTAATGGTTTTTCATTAATGTCAACAACCTTTTTTGTATACTTTTCTTCAATGATGTTGATCTATTATGATCTTGTGTACCATTCTTTATTTAATGGTTATTTATTATATTGATGGGGGATTCACTACTTTGATATCATTCACCATATTACTCTTGTTGGTATATGATTGTGTTTATTTAATAGTTAAAGATAATTAAATATTGTATGATAGTTTAAATAAAAATTTAATGCTTGACTATTTTTCACCCATATAATATTAAGATTGTATTGGACTTAGTAAGTGATGGATAGGGCCCCCTATATCCCTTTTGAAGCATCATGCAGTCTAATGAGAAAAACTACATTTGTTTAGACCTAACAATTACAAATTTATTTGGTTCAAAGCATGAAGCCTATATTTATTCTTGGCCTAAATCCATAATATCATTTGAGTATTAGTATGAATAATTAATTGTATATTGATTTCAGACATTATGTATTATATCATTATAAGATAATTCATGGATTTCAATTTGATAATTCAGTTAGTATAATATCAATGGTTATGTTTTCTAGCTCAGGTGATTATTTCTGTTGAAATATTTTATCATCATTTATTTATTTCAGAATAGGTAATTTTTTTGATTAAATGGAATGAATTTAATTAATTTCCTTTCGATAATTGTTATTATATATTTATGATTAATTCATTTGTACTTAATCTTCTCTACGAATTTGAGTTCATGACTTTTTAATGATTCATTTTTTTCTTGGATTCCCATAGGATTATCATGATTGATCTGTAATGAATTTCTTAAGGAATAATGGAATCCTTAATTGATTCAGTATGTTTTACTTTATATTTTATATTGTAATGTGATGTTAAATTATGTGTCCATTTTTATAAAACTACTAAATGGTTTGGTCCTTCAGGATGAGATTCCTTGTATATTGTAAAAATGTAATAATGTAACCACTGAATCTATGATACAAGGGTTGGGGGAGTTATAGTTGGTATTAGATGAAATTTTTTAGAAACCTTTGAAAATAGATTTTTTAAAAAATTGAATAGGGAGTATTACCATATGAATGAATTTGAGGATAAGTCTAGGTATAAGATAATATCCTATATATTTGTTGATGACTATGAATGACCCATTATAAAAATACATCCTATAAATGATTATTCAATTCTATGTAATTGATATATATTATTAGTGTTTCTAACCCTGTACATTATGGTTTCATCATTAGATATATGTAAAATGAACTCAGTTAATCTTAAAAAAAATTAGACAATATGTTTATTAGAAACACAATGGAATTATGACTAGGGGATATTGTTATTATAACTATTCAATTATCATGATATATTATTAACGTAAATTACCTTAACCAACTAATGGTCTCACCAAATAAAAAGAATCTTAGAGTTCACTGAGAGATCTGGTGGTAGAAATCATAGAGTAAAACATGATTTATTTTACTATATGTTGATAATTGGAGAAGAAAGATAAAATTAAGTGTCTTATGGGGATGATAAGATCATTTGGGTGTGTGAAATAAGGACATAATGTAAGTTGGTTCTAAGATAAAAATTAATTTTTTGGAATATTTGCCTCTCTAAGGTATTTCTAATGGTTGAATTTTTTAAATAAGGAAGATTAGGGTAATATAAAAATCAATGTACTAGGGAGGAATCCTTAAAATAATAATAATGGTTATAAAATAAATGGCTATACTAATGATTATTATCACACTAAAAATAACATATTAATGGTATGTTGTATTATGAAAAAAGAGTATGATGCATTGTCAATGGTTTAAGAATGAAGTATAATGATTAATGTTATTTTTTATATAGATTCAAGAAATATTTTATCAATGTTTTTTATGGTTATATGAATCATGAAGTATTTTTGAATTGTACTACAATACTTCTTGTTTATTAATTTGGATGTTTTTATGAAGTTTATGATTAACCAAGAGATGTCCTATAAGGCCCCAGCCTTAAACCTTACTTAATCTTGAGTTATTACAAGATTACACATTGAGGATCTTTTCGGGTTTAGAGTTTTAGAGAATTAGATCATAAAACTTGCATTACATTCCACATATAAACAAAGTGGTTACATAAAGATAGTATTCTTCATTTCCATCAATGGAAACACATTTAAAATAAAACATGCATTATTTCTTGACACATCCTTGACTCTATCATCTTATCATGTACCTTTCCCTTGACCTGTGAAAAACATTTCAAAAACTTGGGATGAGCATAAAAACTCAGTATGGGTTATAAAAAAAACATGGAAAGGAAACATGAGTTCATATATACATAAGAATGAAATCATACTTTACCCATAAAACATAGGCACTTTAACATACCTCATAAAATCATGAATAAATCATAGAAATCATAAGACATAAAGGTAACTTGAGGCATTCATAACATTCTTACGTAGGGAGTAACCCTCTTGGTTACGTTTGGAATACCCATCATAGTATATTCCCTAAATCTCTTCGGAGAAACCTTAACGTTTCACTCCTTCACGTTACCCAATGCATTGGAGAGCTATATCGGGCTCACCCGCCCTTAGTTTATCACGGAACCACCCGTCTTCATAATAATGCCCAAGAACCATAACATAATCGTATCACATAAAACATGCATAGAGGAAACATAGCATTTCCACATTTCAATCACAAGATATCAGTACAACACAAAAACATTGTGAAAACCATTTTCAATACCAAAGTAAAACATGGTATTTATTTTTCTTTTAAAAAGAAGGTACGTCTTGTAGAAGAAGCCGAAACTCAAATAACGGTCACGACGGCGGATAAGTCGTTGTCGCCGCATACGTACGACAAAAACATTCCCTTTTGAAGTTTAGTAAACGCTTCGTATAAAAAATATTCCTTTTGAATAAATGTAAAAGTCAAAGGGGTTTATACACCGTATAAAAGAAAGTTGTGTATAAAATAAAATATGCCTCAATGAAATAAGATTGAGACGAAGTCCCATACCTCGGGTCCGACTTGACTCGATCGTTCTTTAATCTCCTGAATAATAAACTTGAGTTAATCTCTAATTGCTTATGAATCTTTTTCAAGTTAATTATTCCTTTTATACCATGTTATGAACATCATGTAATCATTTAAGTTAATAGTGTTCATTTTGTCGGTATTTGGTTCTTAAGTCAAAAATAGACTTCTTACACTTACATGTTGTTAATTTGGTCAACGGTTCGTTATATCCAGAATGATATTAATGATTTGAATAGAATATATATCATATATATTCATCATATACATGTATTTATAATATTACATCACATTTAGAGGTAAGAAATGAAATGCACCGTTCATGGAGACGGTAAGCCGTACGTACGCATGAACGCTACTTCCATTTCTATTTCATATTTTCTGGAATGGAATCATAATTATATAAGAGTATATTATAATTCCAGTATAATAACATATATAATATCATTAACTTTATCCTTTACACATCCCACATATGGTATTAACGAATCAAATCACTTTCAGGGGGCGGTAGTCTGCACTTCCTAAAATGAAGATATCGTGTTTACCCATAATGGAAACCATAAAGGTATGCCCAAAATGAGAAAAACAGAAGCTTAAGGAAAACATAAACATATCATATATCATATACAAAAATAGTGACATCATAATGGCCACCTTTGAAGGTGTTAAATGAGTATTGAACAATCATCGTTTCGGGAGGCAGAATTTCGCCATCCACGGAAACCGTATGTTCTTTAACCATTTGATGTAGTTGTGTGAGAGTGTAGCTCAAATAAATCTTATAAAAATATCCTAGTATATTGAAGATACTGGTGTTGTTACAAAAGAAGTAAATAAAAAGAGTTTAGGGGGTTGGAGAAGCAAAATAAAACAAATGAACATGAGAGAATGAATTACCTTAAAAAGTGTAACTCCTTTTGATTTGAGACTAAAGGCTTCCTTTGAAAGGCTTATTCCCAAAGGGAATCCTCTAGGATGAGGAGAGGGATGTGGAGAGAGTAAATGGGCATGGGTTGGCCGAGCCAAAGGCTTGAGTAGTGTGTGAAATGAGGTAGAGGTGGGGGCCTTTTATAAGAGGAGAGGAGGGGCACTTTTGGAAAGTAAAGAAATATTACTTTATTTGAAAATGTTTTTCGGTTTTAAAAGGTCCCACATTGATAGAATTCGTGGATAAGATGATAAGGGTTCGAAATCCACTCATCCAATTGGTTTTGGCCAGGTGTAGTTCATAGATTTTACATTATCTTTCCATTTTATTTAAATCGTCAAATAATGATGTCATCGCTGCATCATTGTTATGTCATAAATAATTTAATTTATTTAATGTCTAAAAATTATAAAAAAAATACTATGATGTAGGAATTATTTTTATATTTCCAATTACTATTTATAATCAAAAATCTGATCTTTATAAGCCCATGTAAAAATTGTTTTCGTAAAACATATTATGTTTGTGTCATTTTTACTTTTACATTAAATAAAAAGTTATTTTTGTCATTTCCCAACAAAAGTGGATCCATGGGGTCCCCAAGTTGACCCATGGCTTGTCTTGGTCGGCCATGACACAACCAATAAGGTTGGGACATGTGACTAGGTCATTTCATATTATTAAAGCATTATTTATACCTTAAACTACCCTAATTACCACTAATCGCGATTAAGAACTTAATAAGTTACTATTCACCAAAAAATTATTATAATCTCATTGAACCACATTTTACTTCTTAATGACAACCATGTATGTCGGATTTTTGAAATTCAAAACACAATGATGGCAAAATTTCATTTAAACGGAAAATCAGTCTTTATAAGTACCACTTAGTGGTTTCACTATTCATCAAAAATTGGAGTTTTTTAGAAAATTACCAAAAATTCACCCTACGCTATATTTGATATTATGAATTAAAAAATGAAGTCTATTTTACAAAATTCAATACATATAAGTCAAATTAATTAATTTAATAATTAATTCCCGCTGCCAGAGCAAATAGCGTGTTTTTACAAAACAATAAGTATCAAAAGATTGACACCAGTTTAAGTCTAATTTCAAAGTGAAATTGAATCCAATGACCACCATTGGATAAAATGGTAAAAATATATTCTAATTTCACTTCAAACCCAATTCAAAACATAATCTAATCATATAAATAAATTAGATTAAAAAGCAGTTTTAATGTAAAATGCAGTATTTTTCACTATTCATTAAAAAATGAACATTGTCAGAAAAATACCAAAAATTCACACAAAGTAAATTTTGATGTCCCAATAATAAATAATAAGTTTATTTTGAAAAACATAGTTTATAAAACTGTAAAAATATAGATTCAAAAATGGTTTTCCATCAAAAGGCAGTAAAACAATCTTGTAAGAATATTAGTGTATTCCATGCATAAGATTGTATTTATTTTCATTTTAAGCCTCTATAACACTATCTTAATAATTAATAGACATAGATAAAAATATCTATTATTCATTACTTATTTGAGATGTTACATGTCCTTCCATTGCAAATTGTTCATTTTAAAAACACATGATTTGGGGAAGATAATGTTTTTTTCTTCTTAATATTAAGATAATAATGATCAATATATGTTTCTGGTATAGTATAGGTGATGGTGGAATTTTTTTTTGTGATTTTATGGTCAATGTTTTCTTTGTTATATTTACTACATGTTTGTATTTAATTAATATATTCAATGATCTGAAATATAATTTATTGGAGCATGATTATTTAAATTTAATTTTTATTTTGATAAAATAATTTATTTGTTGTTTATGTGACATTAAGAACTATATTATGTTGTTTTGAGAATATAATTTTATATTGATTTGTTAAATTTAGTGTCCATACTTCTATATTTTGTGTCTTTGAATTTGGAAAGACATATTTTGGTTGATTTTTATGATTTAATACATATGGAATGTATTTTGTTGAAATTGGAAATTTATTTTATGTTGATAAAATGTGCTAACAATTTTGGTTTCACTAAATATTTAATAGTTGAATGAACGAATTATAGATATTATGATTCATTAAATGTTATTTGGGTATAAAAATTCAACATTAATATCTATTTTCTCGCATATGAGATAAAGTATAAATTGATCAATACATATTCAAAAGATAATTTCAGGTTTTGACATGGTATTAAATAAAGAAAGTCTTTTTTTTGTGCTTATATATATATTAAAAGAATCCCTCAAGTCATGGAATATGAATTTTAAAAAAATTACCATTCATTTACTTTTATTACAAATAAATAAATGGTATTTTAACTGATCACAAGATTTATGGTTTTTTATGGTTATCAATATAATAAACTAGTTCTATATCACTCTATATCGAAACATTATAGTTATATTTCTCTTGTATGTCTTTGTTTTCAATAAGAACTAATGTTATCCTATTTTAAATCATAATTTTATGGTAACCTTTACATATCCCTTTCCCTATTATTAAGGGGATGTTTTATAAATCCAATTTCTGATTTTGGGTTTTCCATAAATGTGTTTTTATGTACCAACTATTGATTTTAGAAGTTTAATTTCAAATTAAGAGGATGAAATTGATTAAATCATGAGAGATTCTAACACCTCAATATTTTACGATATGTATCATCATAAATAAATTCAATTTCATCTATAGATTATATTACACATAACATCATTCTTGAAAAATGAATAAATATTATTATTTAATTGTGATAGTTATTACCCAGTAATTGGGGTGGTTGTAATTAATGTGATTAATTAATTTATAAAAATATATATTATATTATTTACCATCTGGCTAGAAATAAAAATGAAAACCAATTGAACATAAGGAATTTGTTTTTTAGTAAAAAATAAATTATTCCAACAATGAAATTTTATCTTTATAAATTAAATTAATCACTATTAATTAAATATATTAATTTATATTATATGTTATATATTAAATTTTTTAATGTCATTCAATATGTTTTACATGCTTAATACATGAATAAATCCAACATTAAGCATAAAAGCTATATTTTTTTCAAAAGAGTGTTTTTTAACCAATTGATTGTGTATAAATTGTGAAACATTTATAAGTTTTATATAAATAATAATGATAGTATTTTAAATCATAAAATCATAATTATCTTAGGGTAAATTTTATGTATTTTCGGAGAAGATTAATTTTTTTATGAATAGTGAACATATAGAATTTTAATTGAAAATATATTTTTTATATAATTTATTATTATAGTTAAATTATATTTTAAAATGGTTTTAAAGTATATTTATTTTAATAAAACGTCATTGAAACCAATTTGTGTCATTGTAATCAATTTCTCATTGAAATTTGAAATAAAATCATTCGAAACATTTTAACTTTTAATATTAAAAATATGATCTGTCATTGCGTCTGTATGATTAATTTTAAATATAATTTTTCCATTTTTTAGAATTAATTTCATTAAATGGTATCCAGGTTTGGAATAGTAATGTAAAAATTATGTTTTTAATTTTTTTATTTAAATTCATAAAAAACTGTTTAAAAAAAACAATTACTCCACCAATTGTAAAATAATCAAAAAGGTTAATTTCAAAATATAGAGGATTAAAATGTCTAATAATTCCAAAATTAAATGGTGTTTTCAGGTATTTATAGACCCTAACCATAATTTATAGCATTAATTATGTTCCAAAGTATTCAAAATTAATTCCACCTCAATGTGGTTGGCCTTAAACATAAAATAATATTAATTTCATCACATAACCAACCTCTCCTCATGTATAAATTCCACCACTCACCACCCCATTTTGAGTCAAAATCATTGATTATCCTAAAATATAATCAAGAACATATTATCCACACTATCCCTACATTCAATTTATTCAATTCTGACAAAATAATAAATCCAAGTTCCTCAAGGGGTCCTCCTAGGAGGTAATATTCAAAATGTAATTTTCTCAAAACATGGAACTTAATTTCTTTTCATTTTATACATTATCATAACGGCATTAAACCATAAAGTAATAATAATTCCATAACAATGTACATAATTTATTGATATATTTTAAAGTAAATATATTATATCCACCCCTTTTATTTAAATAAATGAAACTATTGTCCCGACTATGATGGTTAATTGTCTATGTGAATAATGATTTTGTTTTATTTCCATTACAACCTTAATGGATTTTAATTAAACTATTTTTAAAGATAAAAAATATTTTAATAGGTATTTAATAACCTATATAATTTTCTATAACAAATATATAATCATAATATTATAGAAAATTAAACTAGTTAACGGTGTTCGGACAAACAACCAAAAGATACTAAGAATTTCTCATTAACATTTTATGAAGTGAATCATATTCATATATGAATTATTAAAAACTTATTGGAACATTTATATATATATATATATATGTTCATTAATACCATTTCATTCCACTTATGTAGGTTCATTTCTAATTTACATGAAAATACCTGATTATACACAAACGAACTAATCATGAAACCATGAAACAAACACACCAAAAAAAATAAAATTAATGAAATATTATTACTGAATGGGTTATTATATGTTAGAAAAATATCATGTTTGTTATTATAATCATGAAAATAATTAAATAATTATTTAATAACATTCATTAGTCCATTATATATGATATTAAATTATGTGAAATAGAAGGAAAATCGTGAGGAATGAGTTTTCTCTTCTCACTTTTAATTCTCTAAGATATATGTCTTATTCACCACTAATTAATTATGTTTGGTGTCTGTACATTACATTGATATATAATATCATTAATATAATTATATTCATGGTATTAAATTTTATATTTTATAATTATTACTTTTATGTGTAAATCGATTTGATTGATTTGAATGTTTTAAGGGATTTTTTATCCAGGTTTTCATTATTTTGGTTAAACATCAACTTCTAGATTATGTCATCATAATCTTATGCATGACATGAATATTGAATATATTATGATTTAATTATAATTTTTAATGTGTATTTTCATTTAATACATATATTCTATACATTTATTCATTCCCACTCTAATGATATAACATTTATAAGGGACATTATATTAAATAATGAAAATTTGAAAATTTCCCTTAAAACAAAATTTAATTGCATATTTGTGTTTTTGTAATATTATCTTATTATTTTATAAATATATTTTCTACACATGTTTAAATATTTAAAAATTATTTTAATGGAATGTTTTATTATTTTCTAAACAAGGTTATTTGAAATATTTCCAACAAAAATATTGAATGGATGTTTTTTAACTTATACAGCGTGAATGGATTTTCCCACTCTCATGAAAAAAATGGATTTGAAGCTTCCATTACAAATTTATATGGTTAGTTTTAATGAAAATAATTTATTTTATAATTTATCATCATATTAAATGTAATTTATTATAAAATGAAAAGGGTATATTCCTCAAGAAGTTTTCAATGATCTCTTTTAAATTATTTTCATCTATTTCAACATCCTTTTATGAATCATATGATTCATTGAGGATGATATATTATGAAACTATCTAATATATTTTATTAAATTGTTTTTTTATTAATTTTAATTGGGATGTACAATTTTGATACCATTCACTACAGAACATTTGATGGTTTGTTATTATGTTTTCATAATGGGGAATGTTTTTTATATTTTGTATGATAGTTTCAAAAAAATGTATATATTTATTTAGTTTTATCCGTATCATATGTGGAATGAATTGGACATATTTAGTGAAGGACATGACCCACTATAACCCATTGATTCATCGTCAGGACTCATGCGAAAAATGTTATTGTGGTTTGGATAAGGCCTTACCCATTTATTGGGTTCTTGGGCCGAATACATGATATGTTCTTTGAAAAAAATAATCATAGTATTAAATTCATGGTAATAATTATATAAGGATTGTTTTAGATGTCCATAATTATGCATTCTTTCATTATTCTATTAGTTATTTTTTCTATGTGATGGTTTAATTAATAGAATATACATGGTTATATTTTCTAGATCATGTGATTTGTTTTGTGGAATTATTGGATCATCATTTATTTTATCCATTTTATATAAAAGTTAGTTATTAGATGGAATAATTTTTATTTATTTACCTTTACATAATTTTTATTACATATTTATAATTTCTTCCACTATATATAACCCAAACTGATCATTTGAGAAAACCTTTTTTTGGATTTATTTTTCCCCTAGATGCGATGAGGTAATTATGAATGATATGAAGGGATAAGATTTTAAAATAATGGAGTCCAAAGAGGTTTACTTATTTTGTATTTTATATTTTATATTGAAATGAAATGTTAATTTAATGATATAGTTTTCCACCACTACTACACTATTTGGTCCTTTGGGATGTGATTACTTATATATTGTACAAAATTAATCAAATTTTACATTTTCCCTAAAATACACATTGACATTATCATTTTTATTAAATGAAAAATCATTAAGAGAGAGAAATGATAAAGGGTTTAAATTCCTATCATTCCATATTATGATAAGTGATTCTGAAATATCTTTGGATTTTATTTTCTTGGAAATTACAAATGGTGACCTAGTCACTATAATGGATTGATTTTTGAGATACCAAGATCGTATGAAATGTTATAGTTAAAAGATTGTTTTTTAATTATATATTATTATCTACACATTCTAAGAGGATTTAAATTATAGTTAATGTAAAAATAATCCAATTATTTATGACATTAGATCTAACTCTAGTATGTTAGTGGGGCCAGTTTAGGAATCATTATAGGTTATCAATATGAATTTGATGTTAACCTTTTATTGTGAATTAATAATTCTCAAATAAACCTTTATCTTGAACTTGAGAAATATTTTTAACCTCTTATAGAATTAAATTGATGTAGTTAGGATTATTGAGATACAATTAGATAATATTGAGAGAAATATATATATTTAAAATTTTATTTTGAAATTAAAAATTAAGATTTTATTTTCTTATAATCCTAATGAGCTTATGGTTATTCTAGATTTTCTTATATAAGTTATGTGGATCCAAATAATATTATTCATTTTTATACCACTACATAAAGTAAATTCATGTAAAATCATATATTTTTTGAATTTTACTTTATTTCTTATTCAATGATTATGTACTTTTCTGATGTGTGGTTAACTAATTTAAATTCAAGTGTTGGTGGTGAGAAGTGGGAAATGAGGTGATGGGTGGAAGCATGATGGAAAAATGTAAAGCGATTGACATGTTTTTCAATAGATTTGTAAGGACTGATATATATTTTTATAATCTATAAAGAAATGAATAATTTAACATTGTTTTATATATAAGTTAACAATGTTGTCTAGTATGTAATGATGTTTTGTAAAATATGAATTTTAGTATATTTTTGTATATATGTTTTGTGTGATGTTTTTTTGGTAGTGGAGGAGGCATAGAAATATCCTATTTAATAAATATATAAACATAGAATTAGTTTTAACCACCTTTATTAAATTAATGTAAATTATAATAATTATGAAGTATTTATATGTGGTTTAAATCACCAATAATTTGGGTCTGTTACCATATCTAAGGGAAGTTAAAATTGATGTTATATATTTTTTACCGACGAAAACCACTTCTAAATATTTTCAATTAAGAATAATTTCCAATAATTAGAGAAACCGAAATGAATTTTGTAAATCCATGATTCCTATTATAATTAATAAAAAACGACTAATAAATATAGAATTTATCAGTGGGAAAATATGTCATCAGAAGAAAATTGATACTAAATATTTAATGAAAAACAAATTAATGGTTTTTCCAATAAATCACTATGAAACTCTTTTAAGGTGGTTAAAACCACCACTAAACCAAAAAAATAACCACCTTTGTTTACTATTTATCTTATATTACCTCCACTAGTTAGTATATTTCTTTATTTTATTATATTTTTATAAAATAATTTGTATTAACATGTATTTCCCACAATTATTGGTCACAGGAGATATAGAACATCAAATACATATCACGTCCTAAGGTGGACAATGTTTTGAGTCATGTAGAAATTCCTAACACTATACTAGATATTGTAGAATCAAATAATTTCTTCTATGATAGTGTCTAATATGTGGATCCAAAGATCCATCATGATCCACAAACACCCATTAAGGTCATGGGGGATAATGATGTACCTTTTGAATATATTAGGGGAAGACACAATTAATTCACATCCAAAACCACCACCCAAAAAAGGAAAACGGTAAAGATAATGATGATGATAAATATATGGACAAATAGAAGGACATGGAAAACAATTCCAAAGTGGCTGTTTCACTATTTAGAGAGGATCTGGTATAATAGAGAGACTATTCAGTGTGGTATACAAATGTTTTTATACTGTATGAATTTACCCACAAATCTGATATACCATTTTCATATCAAACAAATCTTTTGATCAACATACTGTGAGATGTGGAAGGGTGGGACCTAACTATGCTAACAATGTTTATATAATATTATTGATAATGTCCATTATTAAATTACTTTTTTTATTTTTCAATTCAATTTTCATCATCCTAATCAGATCCTGTCATAAAACCATTCATTTGGAAATATAGATATACATCTTGCATCATGTAGAATTATATGTCGTATATTAGAGATTCATGTATTATTAAGAGGATGGACAATTAGTACAATATATTGAGGTTTCAAAAATCATAGTGTAGTCTATAAATGAAAAAATGAAACAATAATTATATGCATTTTTATTGTACATGTTTTACATGAAGAGGAACATGCTCATGTGGTGGACATAATAGAGTGGAAAAGACATCAGACATGAGGTTAGTATGAGTTCTATATGTTGGTTTGTGGATCATATAGGAAATAATTTTGATATTTTTTATTATAAAATATTTTTCTTATAAAAATATAAAATGTGTGAAGTTATTAAATGTCTACTTATAATCTATAATTCCAAATAAATTATTAAATAACCTAAAAAATAAAAAATTAATTACCTGATAAATTTAAACAAGGAAACTATATAATTTTATAAAATTATGGAATTAAAATGAAAACATTAATGTCTATGTGTTTGTCTTACCCAATATTTTCCATGTATAAATAAAATTTTCATTTTCTAATATAACTTACAATATTATTTTATATATTTTTTAAATTTTATAATTTTATTAATATAATATATGATTCTTTTATGATGATTTTTATATGATCTTATCGATTTTAAATTACTATAATTATAGTGAATCATGTATTTTCTGACCAAGAACTAACTCATATTAAAGGTTTCTAAGTACTAGAAATGCCCCAAGTTTAAAACTACATGTTTACCATTGTGTAAGACCCAAAAGAGTATTCTAATAATTATATTGATCCAAGGTGTGATGTTACATCCAGGATAAGTAAATATAGAATAGTGGTCATATGAGACCCTCGATTAAAATATATTAACAATATATAATAAATATATTATATTTTACATCATATAATATTCATTACTTCCTCAATTTTCAAAATTACATTTTTTTATTATAGCTATAATAATTGTACCATGGGATTAAAAAACCATCGAAATATTTTTTGAGGTTGCATACAAATCTATATTTATTGTTTTAACCCTTGGTGGAACCCAACCATTTGAACCAAATAATTTAAGTAACATATTGATAATAATAAACTTGAATCACTTCTACAATAAGTATTTCTGGTTTTTTTCTAAACAAAAGTTATATCATATGAAATTAAAAATTAATACATTGTTTTCTATAATATTTTTAAAAACACAATATAAGAAATATTAAAGCTATAATAAAACAATTATCAATAAAAACCAAAATAGAAGAATGAAAGTTTAATAAATATTCCAATTACTAGAAACAATATAATATATTTCCCAAGAATAAGTAGCACATCAAAATGACACTATTAATATATAAATTATATCAATGAATATTCAGAAAAATTAAAATATATAAATAATCAATAAAAACTAAAACATTCACTCAAATTTTTCATATTTTTAATTTCTAATTTCCCTACCAATTAAATAAAATATAAAATAATAATTTATTTCATTACACAATATTATAAAACTATAATATTATAAAAATAAAAAAAATCTAGATCATGAACTTAGTAATTCTCTTTCTCAATTTCTGATAATGTGAAATAATTTCATAATCTCCAGACCCTTACACTTAATAAATTTTGAGATGACCCAAAATGAAGAAAAATAAAATCTCATATAGTTATTTTTACACAAAAAAATTCAGAAAAATTTATTGTATTATATTTCAAAAATAATTCTTGGAATGATGAGATTTTTGGACTTAAATATTAAAAAAATTGAAAAAAATTGGAAATGGTAGAGGTTTTCATCTTTTTTTTTGAATTATTTATGTTGAAGTATAGAATGAACCCAATTGAAATATAAATGGATTAATATAGAAATTTTAATTTTTTATAATCCCTAAATTTCATTACATGATATCAAATTTTTGGGTTCGAGAAAAAAATTTAAATATTTTTGGAAGGGATTATAAGGGATTAATAAAGGTAACAATTCGGGTTTTAAGTATAATAAGAAAATGGAATGGAAAAATAATGTGTAGTGTCAGAGTGTGCTGATATGTGGGTAACCGTTTTTGGGTGTGGGAAGTAGTGAGTAGTTTAAAATTAGGTCTTGCATTGACTTATTTCAGGTGATGAATTGATCACACATGTTTGGTTTTGATCTCTGAGGAGTGACATTTATCATGAGGAAAATTATTAGAGAAATGTAATAGGGGAATCAAGGTGTGATATATCAAAAGTTTTCTATGCTTGTACTATAATTCATGTTTTAGTTTTTTACATGCATTATGTATACTCATTGGTAATAGTGAAATGTTTTATTGTTTTACAGTGGTTTTAAATTCACCATTTCGAAGTTGTTTTCTATGGAAATATCTGAATCACAATTTATTTCCAACTATTTTAGTGAGTCCATTTTCATTTTATATTCTAACAATATTTAAATAATGATCATGTTTTTATCCCAAGACCAATAAATTTCCTCCCCCAAAAACATGTATCCAAGGATGTTAAACATGATTTATTCTAAAAAGATATGGGTGATTTATGCCAAGGCATTTTTTTCAACATCAAACTATTAAATATGAAAATAGATTTTATTCTATAATGTTAATGAGTAAGAAATATTCTGTTTTATGAGAATACAACGATGTAAATAACAAAAAAAATAGGTAATCTAAAGGAAATGACTTATAATATCTAATAAGATGTTATAGAGATAGTGAAAAACACAAAATAGACATATTAGAATGATAATACTCTATGTGAGGTGATGAATCTAAACGATTCAAAAGATATCTCAGTAAAGCCTAAAACCAGGTATAAATCAATGTCTATCAAAATTCATGTATATCTGAATATATTATTCTATGATTTGTGAATTCCATAGAATAGATTTTTTATAACCATCTTGATTATATCACTAAATTTCTGATAGATCTGAATTTGGTGATGGTCAAGAGTGTTGATAAATATAACACAATACATATTGATATAGAAGAAGAAGAAAATGTTTTTCCTCTTGTGGATTCCATAACAGATTCAAATGATAGTTTCCTCACTATGTTGCTATTCAAGAAAGAGACACTGATGTTAGATGATGTGTTTTTATCTTTTTTGATGAATGATACTCAATAAATGACTATTTATGGAGATTCATTGGGTAATAGTTGCATTATATCTATGATAGATGGACCAGGTAATCGTATAGTTCAATCAAAGACTATAAAGAAAATTTTAATATATACTTTGTGATCGGGATGGCCATGTATAGAGAAACAAATTCTTTTTAAAAAAGATTAAGGAAGAAAAAAATGTTCATGAAAATGTTACAAAGGATAACAACATAAATCTTATAAAGGATAAGGTAAATTCAATTTCCATTGGTATTTATTATCATTTTTTTGATATATATAATTAATCGATGTTTGTTTCAGTATCATCGTCCCAAATTTTACCAAAGAGGAAAATATTATCTTCATACAAATAAGGTGACATTATCCTATCAAATAAAGAAAATGGTGATTTTTCTGGTGTCATTACTATTTGTGATATTTGTATGAATATAAATATTGAATGTAAGCTGATCATAATGTATTTTCAACAAGTTTCAAGTATAGATTATAATTGTTTGGTGATTATACTGTTTATAATAATTGGGATAAGAGTTCATTTTTATGCCAATGATTTACATTATATTGAGGACTGGTGGTATATTTATGTGGAATACAGGATGAAATTATCTAAAAAATTGATGTGAATGTCTTTTGTGATGTGAAAAATGTAGTTACAATGAGTAATCCATCATATTTATGGTGCATGAAATCATTTTTAATGATTATAAGACCATATACAATGATAATTAAGGATTATAAGATAAATAAGGTTAAGTTAGGTTAATCGGGTTTTACACATAATTCATTTTCCTCAGAGAGTTCCACCGGTGAAGAAGTTATTAATATCAATGATCATGTTGATGTGTTAAGAAATATAGAATTCTGATAAGATTCTGAGAAGAGGTAAAAATTATATTTTTTCTCATAATTATGATTAGAGATTACTATTATGGGGGAGATATGTGTTTTTGGTTCGAATATTGTTCAACAAGGAAACATAGACACGATTATGATTAAATATTTAGTGCATGGATATATTTTTTAGGGGATATGTTAAGTCTCATTCATATATATTAATGTGTGTTGTCATATTTTATATAGAGGATGTTGATTTGTGTGATAATGGCAAGTTTTTTATACAAGTACTTTTTTGGAAGATATCTCAATAATTTATGGGCAGAAAGGGGAGATAGTTGATGTTCATCCCAAGTCAAATGGATATAAAAATGATATAAAATATGATTTTGAATTTTTATAACATCCCATATGGAATCACATGATATCAATTCTTCACTCAGATATAATTTTTAAATATTTTTATATATATTCTGATGGATAATAAAAAGGGAGTAGAATGTGTGATTTTTATAGTGAGTAGAAGGTGTAGAAATATGATGTTAGGAATCAAGGTAATAAGATATTGAGTGATGATTTTTGGGTGTGGAAAAAAAGCAAGAATTAGTATGTTTGGTTGTGAAGTAGATTATTTGAGGTGTTGTAATGACACCAAATGTTCTTTTTTTATCTCCAATGAGTCTTTTATTTTTATGATATGATTATCAGATAAATGTAATAGTCATATCATGGTGTTATATTTCATTTGAATTATATACTCTCATTTTAATTCAAGTTTCATGCTTTCACTTGGACTTTTTTGAATCTCTAATTATATTGGAATTATTTTTAGTTTCCTGATGGTTTTTAATAGTATAAATAATATTTTTTCCACATTAAATGAGTTCCCCAATTATTTTATTGATTTTTTTGTGATTTTTTTGGATTGTTTATTTTAATAATATTCTTGTTAATATTGATTATTTATCCTAGGAACAACTAGTTTCCTCCCCGATAACATAAACATGATGAATATTCATTAAAAATATTATAATAATTTTACATAAGTTTAACAGTAATGTTTTTAATCTCATTGTGTGATTAATATAATACACATTGCTTCCACTATATATATAACATCCTGAAAATATGTGTTATATAGAATTTGTTTATTCCTCTATGGAATTATGACCCCTTACTCCATTTGTTCAATATTAGATCCTGATAGAATATGATGAATATTATAGTGATAACAATGGCACTATAAACACCCTATTATCTTTCAATTCCTAGCCCATCAAAACTATAAAAATTTCTCCACTAAAACTATATATTCATATAATGGATTCAAATAATTTATATTTGGATATTTCAACAATCCCAACATTAGTGACCACCATGAATCTATAGAAAATGTCAACATCTATTTTTAATTTCACTTATCCAATGGATACTAAGAGGATATCATACCAGGAAATGATGAGAGAACCAATATAGTCTCCAACATCATACATGATATTGGGGTACATTCTTATTTAACCTATTCCTTCTAATATCAGTATATAATCTTGTTGAGGGTTCTATCCTAAAACCACTTGTTGATAAAAGGTGTATCCCATCTAAGCTTATCTATTAGCCACTACTCCTTAAATAAATTAATATGGTATAGTTGTTTATTGAAAAAAAAATCTATCTTCCAAAAAAATACCATACAAATAGTCCTCACATTCATTGATAATCACACAAATACAATCACCCTTTACTTACAATGCTGATTCTATCTTTACTAATACAATCCCCTTGACTACTGTTATCAAGAATAAATTGGCATATGGTACCAATATGAATCCAAATTCTCTAATATGATCCATTATTATCCTTATTAAACAACTTTTGGGGTACAATTCCCACATAACTCTTAGGAAACATTATAGATCTTATACCATGTGAGGACCCAAGTCATTTAAACCATCCTATTAAGGCTTAGTATAAAATCCCTTCTAGTTTTATTTCATGAAGATAATTGTTTTTAGGATGGAACCCTAAATGATAAAATATTTTTCCTAGATGGACTGAGGGAAAGATGAAACTCCATAAAAATATAAAAACATGACCCCTCCATTTTACGGTGTCAACACTACACTCATTATACTCATGTTACAAAAAATAATCTTTGGGATCATCAAAATCTAGGGGTGGGATATCTAAGGGTTTCTTGAATTCATCTTGGATTCTGCTGTTTGGTTCAGTATAATTGAAGACATTCATTTTTAAAACAACACCAGTGGCCTTTCCTATATAGTTGTGGAAACACGAAAGAATACCCCTTGGTTTTGAAACCAGATCTGATCCCAAATGAATATGTGCGAGGAATCCATATTGCTTCACCCAATAATAAAGAAGGATGTGAGTGAATGAACTCATGATGTAAATTTGGTGTCTATCATGGGATATGAGGAGACATGTGTTGTATACTTGGAAGGGATTCTCTAAGGCCACATAGTGTCTTATCTAACATAATACCATGTTTTTCAGGGCCACTACATAAAGTGTTGGCTGGGTGGAATCTACTGTTACCCCATCCACTGAAAAATTGATTTACATGGTTTAAATATATGGGTGACTGTATTTTATTAAGTGATTTATGAAAATTAAAAAGTACTTTTTTATTATTATATTAAATTTTTTAATATTTTTTACGATACTAACTATGAAATTAATTAAAGTAAATAATGGTTATTCATAAGATTTTAATAGTTGAAAATAAATGTATAATGATTTTTACGATATGTTTGGGGAACTTTCTGTTGGGGGAATCTATGGTTTTTTTAAGCAATAATGCTCAGGATATCCCCCACTGTACACATGACTCTGGTAATACACCCTTTCATGCTCTAAAATTAATTATTATTGTGTTTTATTGATTTGTTAGTGCAATGGTCCATTTTATGGGGTAATCCAATTGGGGATGATTTAAATGGGGGAGAGATTCTGGGATCAAGGTTCTAGTTTTGATTGACAATGAGGAGATGATAATGGTGGTGCTATGTTGTAACTCCTTCGTTTATTAGGGTAGATGTATAATAGATGTTGTAGACCTATTGCTTTACATCGATTTATATGGTTTAAATTTTGAGATATTGAGCTATAGAAGAGGAGGTTTTCTTTGCAGTAATTCCTATATAATAGAGAAGAAGTGGGGGGTAGTGGAGTAGACAATGTCATTTAAGGTACATGGGGAGGAGTTATGATAAGTTCAAGATTTTCCTCGATGTTACTAATACTTTAAAAATGGTGACTAGTATGCAATGTGATGCAAATCCTCCCAATTAGCACAAAACTATATTCTTTAGATGTAGATAAACCTAGTCCTTAGTAAAAAGGTATCAACAAATACATTAATTTTCTATGAGTACATGGGTCACTAGTTTTATGCTATATATTTGGTTTTATTTTTTTATATCTTGTTAGGTATGTGGTCTATTCTATATCCCCAACCCAGTTTCATGCTATGTCCTTGAGTAGTAAGAAATCGACCTTCATTCAGTTTTCTCAGACGCTATTTTCCTTATCTAGTTTTTATTTGATGATTATTGAATTTATTATACTCTCTTATTAAAAAATAATGACACCATATTTCCCATAGACCATTCATGTTGTCAAATTTTCTGAAGCATGTAAAAATCCCGGGGGGATCTTTTTATTCTTTCATACTACATTTTTTCTCCAAGTTGTTACTGATATATGATTCCAATGATTTTCATAATTTAAACTAGTTTCGATGTTGATCAATTTAAATTTTGTCTTTTTATCTCCTTGATTTGATATTTTATAATATATTATACAAGGATTATTTTTGTTTTATTTCACTCATTCATGATTGATAAATTCTTTTATTATCTTATACTATATAGAACCTAGTGAAATTGTTTTATATTGATTTATTTTTATGTATTCCTCAATTTATATAATTATTTGAATTGTTCTATATTATTATTTACCATAATTCAATCCTTAATTATATTCCAACTGCCTTCATAGGATATCAAATGGGGACATCCCTATAATGTGTCCCCCAAAATTTTGTATTATATCCAATTTGTAATTAATTTTTAATCTCAAAAATAAATTTTTATTATTATATTTTTCATGTAATTTTTTTACAGTATGATTTTTTATTTCCTGGATAAACACAGATATGTTTTTTTTGTTCTAATGCATTATATGTTACATGTTCTTTTAATAGTCCTATGTGCATGATTAGTCTTACCCCTTATTTTCCCCATTGTGATTTTATTGTTTGGGAAGCTTCTATAAGTGTTTTCTTGGTGGAAATATGGTTGAGATTTGGTGAGGGTTTTCAATGTTTTGTAGGCCTAGTCTTCCTTTAAGCTAGAACTCGAATTTTTCTCTTGAAGTTGTTCCTTAGAGTAAACATCTATTATTATATCATCCCATTAAACGACATGTAGTTCAAGTTGGGTGTTCTCCTTATGTGGATATATGTCTATGTTAGTATAATTGAGGATACAAGTTGGATTTGATTTGGCAGTCAATATAGAATTAGGATGTCTCCTTTTATAAAATATCTTTATAATGATATATACATGGTTCAATATGTGTTTGTTGTCTTCTTATGGGGTGTATTTTTATGAATCAGACTCATAGAGGATCGATAGATTTTGATAGTCCTATTCGTTTTCAATTCAAATTTCTAGGTGGTTTATATTAATTGATCCATGTTCTTTTAGATGTTCCAGTTTTCTGGGTTGTTGAAATATATGGTGTTTTTATTTGCATCTAATATTGTATTAGAGTTTCATTATATTTGGGGCTAGTCCATAAAATGTATTGTTGTTTCCAGGGTTTTTATACTTTAGTAAGTATATTATGGTTTTTTGTTGTTTTTTTAGGTTAAAATGAGATATCTAAGCCTATTATGGAATGTGTTATTCTAGGGATTTGGAATAAGATGATTTAATAATCAGTTAAGTGAGGGTATTTGTTCAGTTAATGCTATTTTATAGTTTATCATGTAATTCTAATCATGTTTTATAAGTTATCATTGTTCATTATGGTGTTTTTATCTTATATATACATAGAGGACACACTGATGTACTATTATAATTTATTTCGATTTCATGTTTTTCAGAATCAATTTCATAGTTTAGGTTGTCCAGAAATTTTAGTTTTTTAAGGCATTTAATTTCCAAGGATCATATTTGTGAGTTCTATTCTTTGGTTTTTGAAAAAAATTGGATTTTTTTATTTGTTAAATTTAATTTTTTAATATTTTTAATAATATTAATAATTTATTTACAAGATATAAACAATTGTTATTAATTACATTTTAATTATAAAATATAAATTTTTGGTGTTTAAATTATATGCTTGAGGATCTTTCAATTAGCTTGTCTCAAGTTTTTTCATGCAGTTATGCCCATGATATCCTATACCATCCATGGGTCATAGGTGACAAAGACTTTAATAATACACATTTTTTTATTCCATGGTCTTTACAATTTGAGAACCTCTAGTCCATTTTGTGGGGTGATCGACTATTGGGGTTAATTTTATGGGTGGAGTGATTCATAGACGGAGGTACATGATTTCTCTATGGAAGAGGAGTCTACTATTATGGTTTGATTGTTTTCGTATATTTTTTATTCAAGTTTGACACAATATATTGGTTTAGAACCTATTATCCAACTCATATTTAGTTGTTCTTTCTTCTATGATTGCGATTTATGGAAGATGAGGTTGTATTTTTGGGCCTTCACATTGACATGAGTCGTAGTTCATGTAGAGGAGTAGAGGCCATCATTCATGGTTCTTTGTGAGAATTTTTTATGAGGTCCACATGTTCCTCGATGTTCTTAATACCTTGAAAACGAAGATGTGGATTAGCTATGATTCCAAAATTCATCCTTAGGTAAAGAATCTAACATGTTGAAAATGATATTCTTGAGCCTCGGTAAGGATGTATCATGAAATAGTTTTATTTTTTATGTATTCTTGAGTCTCATTTTATATAATTTATGATGAATTGTGTTATTTGAAATAGAACAAGGTATGTTTATATATATTGTGTCCCTAACTTGGTTTTATCCTAAGAATGGAGTTATAATAACCCGACCATTAGATAGTATCCTCATGTGCCCTATGTATTATCTATTTTATTTACTGATTCTATCAGTATTTGTACTCTATTGGTTAAATATTGTAAAACACGATAATAAAATCATCTTATACTTAGTCCAATTGGTTTAAGTATGTAAAAAATCATAGTGCCCTCATTTTTTTATTTCATTACTATTATTTTTTGATTGGTTTATACTGATGTATGTTTCCATTGATTTTTATGTTTTAAAATTGATTTCAATTTAATCAATTTATGTTTATTATTGTTTCTTTCATTGATTTATATCTACTCTAAGATATTATACATGAATATATATATTTTATCATATTTATTTCAGTCTTTCCTAATGGTTTTGTCTATTTTAGATTCTCCTATTGAGAATTCAATGATTGTTTTTTTAAATTCATTCATATTTTTAATTTTCTAGTATTATAAGAATTATTTAAAATTATTCAATGATAATTTTGAACATTTTTATAGGAATGTATATTCCATGAGTCGTTTTAGCCTGTTGAATAGGGATAACCCCCCAACACAATCCCCAACAGGTTGTGGGGGTCAATATTAAAAAATTCTCATCTAAAAAAACAATAAATATCTTGACATTCACTTAATCCATTAAACACTACCCAAATTCCTCATTGTTTAAACCTTTTGCTCCACCTAACTCTCAGTTTATGTGCCTCCACTTCACTGATTTGCATCCCCTAAACTGGTGGGTTATATATGATCATCAAAAGATCATATATAGCAGAAGATAACCTAAACATAGGTAGAAATATTTTTAAGAGAAAATTTCTAGATAAATCTATAAAAAATACATATAAAACATTAAAAACAATTGTGTTCATGTCATAAACCAAATCAGGTTTCCATATAACCGATGCCCAACCTAGCCCGCGATAAGGCTTGAGGGGAATTCTCAATCCACATGGGCTAGCACAAGTGCCCGGGTATCAAAATAATTCTTTGGTAATGATTTACCAGAATAAGAAAGACATACAAAAAACAATGAACAAAGTAAAATTTTCCAAATAAAAGTCACAACCAAACAATCCCATTCCAAAAAACAGGATTTTAGTTAGAAGTTCAACACCAATACCGAACAACTTCAAAACATGGTGGACAAAAACAAACTCAAAACCCACCCCTAGCCGGAGGACACCATCCACATGGCATCTCCACAATGACATGCCAAGGTGTCAGCTAACAACCCAGACCACCACTCCCAAAAGCCTTACCCTTACATACATCTGACATAACCAAATCTACATACTCTATAGGGTGTTTGTAGGGTGTGATATAATGATAAATAGGATGTCAACAATAAGAGATTACACATGTAAAGATTAAATGAAAATAACATTTTATGTTTAATCATGGAATATAAATCAGTGTATAAACCGTTTTATATAGAATCGTTTGAAGAATGAAAACATTAAGAGAAAATAGTTTAAAAAGAAACTAAGACACATTTATTTTAATAAAACCACAAAGGTTCCACCATATGTATTTTGTAAATGAAATTTAATCCAAGAGCACCAAAGAGGGAGAGTCTTGATAGGTACTAGCATAAAAAGGTACCCTAAAACATTATGTCTCGGTGAACAAAGGAAAAAGAACAACAACAACAATCACTTTTGTTCAGAAGCCACTATGAGGGAAACATATCCATAACCCAGTTGTCCCCAAACATCACCAATAGTTTTGTTAGTTTCGTAATCGTCAAACTAGCTGAGTGAAACTAGGCCAAGGCCACATTTGTGTCAATAGTGCAATAATCATAGTCCACCCACCTAATAAACAGGCTTCCCATTTTGTTCTCTGTTATGTCATACGTGCCACATCTCATGACAAATTTACATACTCTAAACACATAGTGCGTTAACTATGTGTAGCTCCACAGATCCCATACCACAATGAATTTTGAAACATTATGAACACCAATAATATTTTTTTCAAAACTCAACCTACATTATCCTCATAGTCAAATTACCAGTTACACCATTTAAAAAGATCATAACTTAAATAAATATCCACTATAAAAATCTATTTAATTGATATATATATATATATATATATAAGATGCATGAATCACGGTATCCTGAAAAACTACATCAGAACCAATTTAAAACACAAAAAATACTGACACACATCAAAAAAAAACATCAACTACTACATGTTCTAAAAAAATAACTACATAAATTTCCACACACACTAATGTTTCATAAATATATACTACCAAAAAAACACATCAAATTATATATAAAACACACTACTTATATTAGAAAATAATAAAAAAATATGTTATATTTTTTAAAAAATAAATCAAATTAATCAATCAATCCTTAAACATAGAATCACCTACCATCATGTAACGAATTTAAAAAACTCTATTCTTAAAGGTTTTTTCATGCCCACTACGTCTCAAGTAGACCATAAGAAACCATAAAACAACGTATCTCGCAAATAAATAACATATAACCCAAACAAAAAATAAACCCTAACTGCAACAACACCAAAATGGAAGAAATCACAACAATGTGACTCTGTACCTAAGGATAGATGTTCATGAGGCTAGACACTTGTGGTGGAGGGTTCCAAAACGAGGATTTTGATAGCTAAAACCCTGACAAAAAGAGGTGTGGTGAAAAGGGGTCATGACCAGAGTGTTGTAGGTTGCACTGCCAGCGGGAGAGGATGTGCGGGAGAAGGGAGGCACAAACGAGAGGTGGTGTGCTGGGATGGGAGGTGTGACCAAGAGGAGGTACAACGAGTGTGGTATATTGGGAACGGAAATAGGAAGGTGTCTCGGCATGGAGGAGGAGGATGAGGAGCATTGTGTCTGTCCGAAAGAGGGTGTATGGTGGCTCGATGCATGGTGGCATGTAGGGGCACGACGTCTGCTGAGCTGGTATTGGGTTCGGGGTCGGTCTAGCGAAAGCGGTGAAGGAGGGAAGCTGGGGTTCACATGAACTAGGGGGAATGAAGGATAGAGAGTGAGTGAGGGAGAGGAAATGAAAAAAAAAATAAAAATAAAATGAAAAGATATATAGACATGGTGAGAAAACAAGAGAAGGGAAAAAGGTGTAAGAAAAGAAAAAAAGTAAGAATTAAACTAACAAAAAAAATTGATTAAATAAATCTAAAATAGTAATAAAAATATAATATAAATATTAATAATAAATTAAATATAGTTAAAATAATAATGATAACCTAATTAAAATATTAATTACAATAGCGTTAATGAAAATAATAACAATTAATAATATAATTTAAATAAAATAATAATAATGGAAATAATAATTATATAGATAAAAAATATATTTTTATAAGGTTAATAATCCATCCACGAACTGGGCATAACACGTGTTAAACAGGTGAAGCCAGGTGTGAAAATTCTCCCCACCATGAAAAATTTCCACCATCAGAAAGTCAATTCGAATCCTGGCTACTGAATAAAAATTGGTACTCTGGAACAACCCAAGACTTTGGCACCCAAGTCTCATGCTCGTCATTCCCATGCTGCCAAAGTATGAGGACCAAGGGAATGGACTTCCCATGAAGCACCTTCTCCTGAGAATGAACTATTTACACTGGCGGATCAGACACTAATAAAATGGGATCTATCTCCATCTCCTCCCAATTCAACACATTTGATCGATTGGGATTATACTTTTTCAGTTGGTAAACATGGAATATGTCATGAATCGATGTCAAATTATCTGGTAAATCTAAATTGTATTCCACTTTTTTGATCTTCTCAGCAATCAATAAAGGCCCAATATACCTCGGTGTCAGCTTACCTTGCTTTCCCAAGCGGTGGTGACCCAAGCGATGTGACAACATCAAGAACACTCTATCCCCCAATAAAAACATAGGATATTGATGCCTCTGATCTATATAAGATTTTTGGTGACTCTGAGCTATCAATGATGAAGTGCCCAGATCAGTGTGAATCACTGAGAGGGGGAGGGGGTGAATCAGTGATCCCTTAAAACTTTTTACTAATTGATTCTTAATCAATTAAACCTCTATGGCT
Source organism: Viscum album (assembly GCA_963277665.1). NCBI lineage: Eukaryota > Viridiplantae > Streptophyta > Magnoliopsida > Santalales > Viscaceae > Viscum > Viscum album. The sequence continues at coordinate 1,117,675,891 of OY728129.1, forward strand.
GGTTAAAGCCTCGATCCACTCTTCTTGTATCTCTCAACCTTTCCCGGATAATGCAGTAATGAAAAGGCACAGGACACAAGGATTTACAAGGTTCGGCACCAAAGGCCTACATCCTTGCCATGCTCTCCCAGCATGGATTCTCCATTATAACCTGTTAAAATTACAATGGTCAATACAGAGTCCCACTGTATCTCTCCTGAGTCCCATAGGAGGGTCTTTATACTGCGTCCCACAGTGTTACCAGAGTCCCACTGGCCTGCTCCAGAATCCCACTGAAGACTTCTTCTCCCTGAGTCCCACAGGGTCTTCTCCTGGCTCCTCGAGTCACACGAGTAGCTCTTCTTCACTTTAAGGTCTTCAAGTAACTTCAGCAGCCTAGGATAAAGGCTGCTGGCCTTGCTCTTCTCTTCTGATCACTTGTGGTTGATCAGGTCTTCTCGTCCAGCTCAGGCTTTATCTCCTTCTTCGGGATTACCTGGCTTCTCTCTCCAGCTACTGAATGCTCAGACAACTGATATCTTTATCTTCGGTCTGGTCCAGTCTCAGTTCAAATGAACTTCATGCACTAAGTGCATGGCCTTCTCAAATCTCTTCAAGATCTTCAAGTCTTGGACTCCTCAGATGCACACCACTGATTTAGCACTGTTCACGTGTGCACGTGCATGCATGCATGCATGCACTTCCCCTTTCCTTTTCTTGGTGCAGTAGACCCACAAAGGGTGTAATCACTTCAAGCACACACCAACTCTGAACTTCACACACTTTATTCCCTTTTTTATTACACACATAAATGTGTGTTATACACTAGTGTGAGTGTCTCCTTCTTCTTCTCCTTCTTAGTGTGTACACACCACTTAGGCACACACTAAGGTTCAGCCTTCGCTTGTTTTGCACACACAACTTGTTCCACATTTTGCACACACTTAAGCTTGGCCTACTCCTCTATTCATTCACACACTTGGGCCGTAGGTGGTTCTTCAAGTTTGCACACACACACAAATGTGTGGTCTTCACTTCACCCACTTGCACACACACTGCCACGGCCCTCTTCTTGTTTTGTTTCTTTTAATCTTCAAGTGTGCACAACCAACCCGTAGGGTCTTCCCCACTTGGCACACACACGAGGCAAGGCCTCGGCCTTCTTCCTTGCCAAGCACCCACAACCCGTAGGGTGTGGTCTTCTCAACACGAGCACAAAGGCTCGGCCTTCTCAAAGTTCACACACGAGGCACTGCCTCGGCCTTCCACTTCTTGTGCACACACTGCCCGAACTCCACCTTCAAAAATAGGCGCGCAAGGGGTGCGGCCTTCCTCTCTTCACAGCTTCTGTCGCGCAAGCACAAGGCACAAAGGACCTCGGCCGTGGGCGCGCAAGTGCAAGGGTGCACTTGGCCGTGCAAACGCCTACCGTGAAGGGGGCGCGCTGCACAGAGGGGGCGCGCAAGTTGGCGGTGCCCTTCCTCCTTCCTGTCGCGCAGAGGATAGCGCACAGGGGACTCCTCCTCCTCCTTCTTCTTTTCGCGCAAAGAAGTAGCGCGCAAGGGACCTTCGAAGCCTCGGGTGGCTCCGGAACCTTCAGCCGCGCAAGTTCTTTGCGCGGGGCTTCAAAACTTCGCGAGGCAGAGAGATGCGCTCACGGGACTTCAAAAATTCAGCGCATCAGCAGCCTCTTCTCGAGGGCTAGGCCTCATTTATATAGGCAGAGGAGAGGCGGTTCATCCGCGTGATAATTCTCAAACTCCCGAGATCTTCGGATCTTTAAAAAATCTTTTCAAATCTTGGTTTTTATCCTCTGTTTCACGCGGGCTTCTTTATTTTTTGTTCCTCTTCGTGCATGCGACTCATAACGCATGCACGACCTTTGGTTTAGGCTCATCCCATGCAAAAACATGAATCAACATATCCTCGGCACATTCGGTTTGCCTCGGCCGAACATCAGGTTCTCCATTTCGTGCATGCAGGCTCATTTTAAACCATGGACGAGTTCCATAGGGCCAGACGATCTCAATGGACCCTTAAGCTTCAACAATGGTGGCCGGAATCTTCAAAACTGTCGTCGGGAGGCGCTGGTTCAGCGGCGGCTTTGCGGGTGGCTTCGGCTCGAGCTTGAGGTGGAAGACGAGCCACGGCCGTCGGATCAGGCGATGGAGATACATCGGACGGCCTGGATCAGATCGCCTCGCCGCGGATCAGTTGTGCGGCTGAGATCTGGCGCGCGATCGATCATGCGGCCAGGATCACTCCCGCGGAAAAAATCCGCGTCCCACATCGAAACGGCCTCCAATTTGTCCGCAGCTTATTACCCAAGCGCTGCCGGCCTCCCTTCAATTGAACTTCTCCCCTCCCGGTGCCGCCCCGCACCGGGTTCTCTCTGCGGGCGCACTATGCGCCCACCTTGCTTCCTGCGGGCGCGCTCCTAGCGCCCACTATGCATCCTCCGGGCGCGCGGGTTTCACCACCGCGTGTATTCGGGGGCTTACACACGGCCCTGCCGCCTTGTGCTTGCACCATGGGATCCCCCATGGGCGTGGCGCCTTAGGCCCACAAGTGCCTTGGGGTTGAACCCGTGGGCTGGCCTTGGCTGGCCTAATTTTTGGCTAAGGCAAATATAATGACTTTGTTAAAAACAAAGTATTCCATGAGTTCAAGCCATATCAAATACCAAATGCCAAGACACTTCAAGCCTTTCTTCCTCTTCTCCATTTCTTCTCTTCTCTTCTTCTTAATAATTCCTCCATTCCTCTTAAACATTTAATCTTCACTTAGGAGTGAAATTCCTGAAGGTTCTTCATCTTCAACCGAACTCTTGAATCAACATGAAATCTCCAATGTGCTTCATTGATCTAATCATAGATCAAGTTGGATCACTTCCAATTCACATGCACTAAGAGTTAGTACATGGACTTCTTTAATCCACTTCACCCACTTAGAAGTTGTGGAGGGATCTCCTTTCAACTCCTCATGCATTGTGAAGACAATGCATGGTCTTCAATCAATGTTGTGACTTTGTATCATCAAGATACAAGTTCTATGATCTTAAAGAGCAGCTCAGCAATCGTCAGATGTACATGGAGAATGTTTCAACCAAAATTTCCAATACCACTTAGTGAATCTCCTAAGTGACATGCATCTTAGTACCATGGCCATTCTCCTTCACCACCAACACCATCACACCCTTTGTCATTCACATCTTGACATTCCCTGACTTCCATTCATTCCAAGACAACTTCATGCCTCATTGACAACAAATGCAACACAATGCACTTCAATCTCCCCTTTGTATTTGTTGTCAATACACCACTTCAGCACATATGAATGGGTCAATATGTGTGCCAATATTTCTCCCCCTTATTGGCAATCAAATGCAATGGTGTGGTGTGGTTCTCTTTCAAAAATCTCTTCCTCCCTTCGAATAGCATCGTCTTGAAAAACACTAAGAGAGGGATGATGTCACATGTTCTTCTTTAGCAAAGAACCTTTAGTTGATCAACTCTAAGTCTACTTGGGATAACCCGGTGTAGAAAACAAGAGTTATGTAACCAAGGAATTCAAAGCTGTCCATAATTATCTACACATGTGAGATCATGCTTAGGGGTTTGAAATTTTTCAGATATAACAATGAATTGCTAAATCCTGCACATACATCACAAAACTCATTAGAAAGTTCAGGTGCAAAGATAAAGCTCCCCCTTTCATCTACTTTCTCAAGATGATATTAATTTCAAAACATCATCTTCTTCAGATTGGCTCCCCCTCAAGGGGTGCACTCCGTTCTGTCCAAACCATCCTCCAGATGAGAATGATCATCATCTTCAATTCCCTGCAATGTTAGCACATGTATATACCAATAGTATAAGGGAATAAGATGGAACCTCCTTGGTTCATCAATGTGAACAACAAGGTTGAGAAGATTCTCTCAACCGAGATGCCCCATTTTCACCAGTCTTCACACTTGCACATTTGATCTTCATTGATGATTGTGCTGGTGTGGTTCTCAAAACATCTTCATTTGAAACCTTCTTCTTCCCTTTTGCTTTAGAAATTGCCAGAGCTTCATCTTCAACTCTTTGTAGTTCTCTGGCAAGTTGCAACTGATGTGGCCATATGACAAGTAAATCATTTGGAAGAGTGGCCCCAGTTCTGGAAGTTCCACATGGTTCCTTAGATGCTGTCAAGATACCTTTCTTAGGCAACTTGTTTTCAATCAATCCCTTCTTCTTCTTCTGGATTGATTGTCTTTTTGAGTCCAGTCTGCCTCTATTGAATTTCATGGCTTCTTTACAAAGATCCATGATATGTCCTTTCTTTCCACAGTAGAAGCATGTTTTCTTGGTGGTCCTTCTGGATGCATCACCCTTCATGGATTTCAAATCCAAGGACTTCTCTTCCTTTGAAAAAATCTTCTTGGGAGCATCTTCAACTTTCTTCTGCTTGCTTCCCAAGGTTTCCAATTTAGCCAGGTTCTGTGATCTTTTCTTCTTTCCAGCTTCGGATAAATTCGGAGACTGATATGTATCAACTCTTTGTCCACTTTTGCAACCATCCCATATGTTTTTAAGTAATCCAAATCTATTTGCAGTAAATAGATGTCTCTGGACCTGTGGATGTTGCTTCCTTCCTTCTGGCTTGCTCCCCCTTGGAATGGGCTTCCTCTGTGCTTTGGCATTCAGTGGATTGTACCAACAATCCTTTGCACAATGCCCATACTTGTTACAACACCAGCATTGTCCCACGAATCTTGACCTCTTCAGTCCTTCTGATTGTAGGGTACTTTTCTTGACCTGTTGTGCTGTTTCAGGAGAGCTCTGCTTCTTTACTGTCTTCATGCATATTTGTTTGGAATTATTCTTCCATCCTGCACTTTTTGTGGAAACACAATTAGAAGCATCAGTACAAGATGGTATGGATGGTACCATATTTCTAGAAGATGTTGCACTTTTATTAGAGGATGTCTTTCTCTTAGAATCATCCTGCTCAAAGCATACTTGAGTAGCCACATGTCTTCTTCCAGCTGACTGGGAGGATTCAGCTTTAGGTGATTGCAGATGTTTCAATATCACCTCCAGTTCTAAGTATTTCATGTTGAGGGAGTTCTTCTCAACATCAACAGTTCTTAGCTTTCCTTCCCAATTCTCCACCAGTTGTTTCATCTGGTCTTCATGCACCTTCTTCAATTCTTGCAATGAATTGTCCATCTCCTTCACCAATTTGACTTTTTCTTCAAGTTGAGCATCTCTGACATTCATTGAAACTTTGTGCCTCTTTTCCAGTGCATGGAAAACATCTTTGACCATTATGTTAAAGAATTCTTTCTCAGAAAGGCTTCTCTGCAATTCTTCAGCAGTGTCTTCATATCTTTCATTGCAAAGAGAAATGGTTTCATCTTTAGCCTTCACCAGCTTTCTGAGAGTGTTGGTTATGCCAACCCTTTTTGCCAATTGATATTCCATTGCATTGGCTTCTTCTTCTAACTGTGATTTTTCTTCTTGAAGATCAAGGATGCCTGTAGCTATAAACATTGCCACTTCCTTGGGGACTGTCTTCTGAAGATATTCGATTTCACTTTGAAGATCTTTCATTGTTCCAACATCATCACAGCTAGGACAGGCTTTCTTCATCTTCTTGGCCTGTTTCTTCTTTCTATTTTTCTGAGTCTTGGCAGATATCTCCATTTGAGGCTGGTCACTCATTTCCTCAAATCTGCACTTCATAAAGACTCCCTTGGATCTTTTAGAGGGAACCTCCCTCTGATACCAATTGAAGTGCCCAGATCAGTGTGAATCACTGAGAGGGGGAGGGGGTGAATCAGTGATCCCTTAAAACTTTTTACTAATTGATTCTTAATCAATTAAACCTCTATGGCTGGTTAAAGCCTCGATCCACTCTTCTTGTATCTCTCAACCTTTCCCGGATAATGCAGTAATGAAAAGGCACAGGACACAAGGATTTACAAGGTTCGGCACCAAAGGCCTACATCCTTGCCATGCTCTCCCAGCATGGATTCTCCATTATAACCTGTTAAAATTACAATGGTCGATACAGAGTCCCACTGTATCTCTCTTGAGTCCCACAGGAGGGTCTTTATACTGCGTCCCACAGTGTTACCAGAGTCCCACTGGCCTGCTCCAGAATTCCACTGAAGACTTCTTCTCCCTGAGTCCCACAGGGTCTTCTCCAGGCTCCTCGAGTCACACGAGTAGCTCTTCTTCACTTTAAGGTCTTCAAGTAACTTCAGCAGCCTGGGATAAAGGCTGCTGGACTTGCTCTTCTCTTCTGATCACTTGTGGTTGATCAGGGCTTCTCGTCCAGCTCAGGCTTTATCTCCTTCTTCGGGATTACCTGGCTTCTCTCTCCAGCTACTGAATGCTCAGACAACTGATATCTTTATCTTCGGTCTGGTCCAGTCTCAGTTCAAATGAACTTCATGCACTAAGTGCATGGCCTTCTCAAATCTCTTCAAGATCTTCAAGTCTTGGACTCCTCAGATGCACACCACTGATTTAGCACTGTTCACATGTGCACGTGCATGCATGCATGCATGCACTTCCCCTTTCCTTTTCTTGGTGCAGTAGACCCACAAAGGGTGTAATCACTTCAAGCACACACCAACTCTGAACTTCACACACTTTATTCCCTTTTTTATTACACACATAAATGTGTGTTATACACTAGTGTGAGTGTCTCCTTCTTCTTCTCCTTCTTAGTGTGTACACACCACTTAGGCACACACTAAGGTTCAGCCTTCGCTTGTTTTGCACACACAACTTGTTCCACGTTTTGCACACACTTAAGCTTGGCCTACTCCTCTATTCATTCACACACTTCGGCCGTAGGTGGTTCTTCAAGTTTGCACACACACACAAATGTGTGGTCTTCACTTCACCCACTTGCACACACACTTCCACAGCCCTCTTCTTGTTTTGTTTCTTTTAATCTTCAAGTGTGCACAACCAACCCGTAGGGTCTTCCCCACTTGGCACACACACGAGGCAAGGCCTCGGCCTTCTTCCTTGCCAAGCACCCACAACCCGTAGGGTGTGGTCTTCTCAACACGAGCACAAAGGCTCGGCCTTCTCAAAGTTCACACACGAGGCACTGCCTCGGCCTTCCACTTCTTGTGCACACACTACCCGAACTCCACCTTCAAAAATAGGCGCGCAAGGGGTGCGGCCTTCCTCTCTTCACAGCTTCTGTCGCGCAAGCACAAGGCACAAAGGACCTCGGCCGTGGGCGCGCAAGTGCAAGGGTGCACTTGGCCGTGGAAGCACCTACCGTGAAGGGGGCGCGGTGCACAGAGGGGGCGCGCAAGTTGGCGCTGCCCTTCCTCCTTCCTGTCGCGCAGAGGATAGCGCACAGGGGACTCCTCCTCCTCCTTCTTCTTGTCGCGCAAAGAAGTAGCGCGCAAGGGACCTTCGAAGCCTCGGGTGGCTCCGGAACCTTCAGCCGCGCAAGTTCTTTGCGCAGGGCTTCAAAACTTCGCGAGGCAGAGAGATGCGCTCACGGGACTTCAAAAATTCAGCGCATCAGCAGCCTCTTCTCGAGGGCTAGGCCTCATTTATATAGGCAGAGGAGAGGCGGTTCATCCGCGTGATAATTCTCAAACTCCCGAGATCTTCGGATCTTTAAAAAATCTTTTCAAATCTTGGTTTTTATCCTCTGTTTCACGCGAGCTTCTTTATTTTTTGTTCCTCTTCGTGCATGCGACTCATAACGCATGCACGGCCTTTGGTTTAGGCTCATCCCATGCAAAAACATGAATCAACATATCCTCGGCACCTTCGGTTTGACTCGGCCGAACATCAGGTTCTCCATTTCGTGCATGCAGGCTCATTTTAAACCATGGACGAGTTCCATAGGGCCAGACGATCTCAATGGACCCTTAAGCTTCAACAATGGTGGCCGGAATCTTCAAAACTGTCGTCGGGAGGCGCTGGTTCAGCGGCGGCTTCGCGGGTGGCTTCGGCTCGAGCTTGAGGTGGAAGACGAGCCACGGCCGTCGGATCAGGCGATGGAGATACATCGGACGGCCTGGATCAGATCGCCTCGCTGCGGATCAGTTGTGCGGCCGAGATCTGGCGCGCGATCGATCGTGCGGCCAGGATCACTCCCGCGGAAAAAATCCGCGTCCCACATCGAAACGGCCTCCAATTTTTCCGCAGCTTATTACCCAAGCGCTGCCGGCCTGCCATCAATTGAACTTCTCCCCTCCCGGTGCCGCCCCGCACCGGGTTCTCTCTGCGGGCGCACTATGCGCCCACCTTGCTTCCTGCGGGCGCGCTCCTAGCGCCCACTATGCATCCTCCAGGCGCGCAGGTTTCACCACCGCGTGTCTTCGGGGGCTTACACATGGCCCTGCCGCCTTGTGCTTGCACCATGGGATCCCCCATGGGCGTGGTGCCTTAGGCCCACAAGTGCCTTGGGGTTGAACCCGTGGGCTGGCCTTGGATGGCCTAATTTTTGGCTAAGGCAAATATAATGACTTTGTTAAAAACAAAGTATTCCATGAGTTCAGGCCATATCAAATACCAAATGCCAAGCCACTTCAAGCCTTTCTTCCTCTTCTCCATTTCTTCTCTTCTCTTCTTCTTAAGAATTCCTCCATTCCTCTTAAACATTTAATCTTCACTTAGGAGTGAAATTCCTGAAGGTTCTTCATCTTCAACCGAACTCTTGAATCAACATGAAATCTCCAATGTGCTTCATTGATCTAATCAGAGATCAAGTTGGATCACTTCCAATTCACATGCACTAAGAGTTAGTACATGGACTTCTTTAATCCACTTCACCCACTTAGAAATTGTGGAGGGATCTCCTTTCAACTCCTCATGCATTGTGAAGACAATGCATGGTCTTCAATCAATGTTGTGACTTTGTATCATCAAGATACAAGTTCTATGATCTTAAAGAGCAGCTCAGCAATCGTCAGATGTACATGGAGAATGTTTCAACCAAAATTTCCAATACCACTTAGTGAATCTCCTAAGTGACATACATCTTAGTACCATGGCCATTCTCCTTCACCACCAACACCATCACACCCTTTGTCATTCACATCTTGACATTCCCTCACTTCCATTCATTCCAAGACAACTTCATGCCTCATTGACAAAAAATGCAACACAATGCACTTCAATCTCCCCCTTTGTATTTGTTGTCAATACACCACTTCAGCACATATGAATGGGTCAATATGTGTGCCAATATTTCTCCCCCTTATTGGAAATCAAATGCAAAGGTGTGATGTGGTTCTCTTTCAAAAATCTCTTCCTCCCTTCGAATAGCATCGTCTTGAAAAACACTAAGAGAGGGATGATGTCACATGTTATTCTTTAGCAAAGAACCTTTAGTTGATCAACTCTAAGTCTACTTGGGCTAACCCGGTGTAGAAAATAAGAGTGATGTAACCAAGGAATTCAAAGCTGTCCATAATTCTCTACACATGTGAGATCATGCTTAGGGGTTTGAAATTTTTCAGATATAACAATGAATTGCTAAATCCTGCACATACATCACAAAACTCATTAGAAAGTTCAGGTGCAAAGATAAAGCTCCCCCTTTCATCTACTTTCTCAAGATGATATTAATTTCAAAACATCATCTTCTTCAGATTGGCTCCCCCTCAAGGGGTGCACTCCATTCTGTCCAAACCATCCTCCAGATGAGAATGATCATCATCTTCAATTCCCTGCAATGTTAGCACATGTATATACCAATAGTATAAGGTAATAAGATGGAACCTCCTTGGTTCATCAATGTGAACAACAAGGTTGAGAAGATTCTCTCAACCGAGATGCCCCATTTTCACCAGTCTTCACACTTGCACATTTTATCTTCATTGATGATTGTGCTGGTGTGGTTCTCAAAACATCTTCATGTGAAACCTTCTTCTTCCCTTTTGCTTTAGAAATTTCCAGAGCTTCATCTTCAACTCTTTGTAGTTCTCTGGCAAGTTGCAACTGATGTGGCCATATGACAAGTAAATCATTTGGAAGAGTGGCCCCAGTTCTGGAAGTTCCACATGGTTCCTTAGATGCTGTCAAGCTACCTTTATTAGGCAACTTGTTTTCAATCAATCCCTTCTTCTTCTTCTGGATTGATTTTCTTTTTGAGTCCAGTCTGCCTCTATTGAATTTCATGGCTTCTTTACAAAGATCCATGATATGTCCTTTCTTTCCACAGTAGAAGCATGTTTTCTTGGTGGTCCTTCTGGATGCATCACCCTTCTTGGATTTCAAATCCAAGGACTTCTCTTCCTTTGACAAAATCTTCTTGGGAGCATCTTCAACTTTCTTCTGCTTGCTTCCCAAGGTTTCCAATTTAGCCAGGTTCTGTGATCTTTTCTTCTTTCCAGCTTCGGATACATTCGGAGATTGATATGTATCAACTCTTTGACCACTTTTGCAACCATCCCAGATGTTGTCAAGTAATCCAAATCTATTTGCAGTAAACAGATGTCTCTGGACCTGTGGATGTTTCTTCCTTCCTTCTGGCTTGCTCCCCCTTGGAATGAGCTTCCTCTGTGCTTTGGCATTCAGTGGATTGTACCAACAATCCTTTGTACAATGCCCATACTTGTTACAACACCAGCATTGTCCCACGAATCTTGACCTCTTCAGTCCTTCTGATTGTAGGGTACTTTTCTTGACCTGTTGTGCTGTTTCAGGAGAGCTCTGCTTCTTTACTGTCTTCATCCATATTTGTTTGGAATTATTCTTCCATCCTGCACTTTTTGTGGAAACACAATTAGAAGCATCAGTACAAGATGGTATGGATGGTACCATCTTTCTAGAAGATGTTGCACTTTTATTAGAGGATGTCTTTCTCTTAGAATCATCCTGCTCAAAGCATACTTGAGTAGCAACATGTCTTCTTCGAGTTGACTGGGAGGATTCAGCTTTAGGTGATTGCAGATGTTTCAATATCACCTCCAGTTCTAAGTATTTCATGTTGAGGGAGTTCTTCTCAACATCAACAGTTCTTAGCTTTCCTTCCCAATTCTCCACCAGTTGTTTCATCTGGTCTTCATGCACCTTCATCAATTCTTGCAATGAATTGTCCATCTCCTTCACCAATTTGAATTTTTCTTCAAGTTGAGCATCTCTGACATTCATTGAAACTTTGTGCCTCTTTTCCAGTGCATGGAAAACATCTTTGACCATTATGTTAAAGAATTCTTTCTCATAAAGGCTTCTCTGCAATTCTTCAGCAGTGTCTTCATATCTTTCATTGCAAAGAGAAATGGTTTCATCTTTAGCCTTCACCAGCTTTCTGAGAGTGTTGGTTATGCCAACCCTTTTTGCCAATTGATCTTCCATTGCATTGGCTTCTTCTTCTAACTGTGATTTTTCTTCTTGATGATCAAGGATGCCTGTAGCTATAAACATTGCCACTTCCTTGGGGACCGTCTTCTGAAGATATTCGATTGCACTTTGAAGATCTTTCATTGTTCCAACATCATCACAGCTAGGATAGGCTTTCTTCATCTTCTTGTCCTGTTTCTTCTTTCTATTTTTCTGAGTCTTGGCAGATATCTCCATTTGAGGCTGGTCACTCATTTCCTCAAATCTGCACTTCATAAAGACTCCCTTGGATCTTTTAGAGGGAACCTCCCTCTGATACCAATTGAAGTGCCCAGATCAGTGTGAATCACTGAGAGGGGGAGGGGGTGAATCAGTGATCCCTTAAAACTTTTTACTAATTGATTCTTAATCAATTAAACCTCTATGGCTGGTTAAAGCCTCGATCCACTCTTCTTGTATCTCTCAACCTTTCCCGGATAATGCAGTAATGAAAAGGCACAGGACACAAGGATTTACAAGGTTCGGCACCAAAGGCCTACATCCTTGCCATGCTCTCCCAGCATGGATTCTCCATTATAACCTGTTAAAATTACAATGGTCGATACAGAGTCCCACTGTATCTCTCCTGAGTCCCACAGGAGGGTCTTTATACTGCGTCCCACAGTGTTACCAGAGTCCCACTGGCCTGATCCAGAATCCCACTGAAGACTTCTTCTCCCTGAGTCCCACAGGGTCTTCTCCTGGCTCCTCGAGTCACACGAGTAGCTCTTCTTCACTTTAAGGTCTTCAAGTAACTTCAGCAGCCTGGGATAAAGGCTGCTGGCCTTGCTCTTCTCTTCTGATCACTTGTGGTTGATCAGGGATTCTCGTCCAGCTCAAGCTTTATCTCCTTCTTCGGGATTACCTGGCTTCTCTCTCCAGCTACTGAATGCTCAGACAACTGATATCTTTATCTTCGGTCTGGTCCAGTCTCAGTTCAAATGAACTTCATGCACTAAGTGCATGGCCTTCTCAAATCTCTTCAAGATCTTCAAGTCTTGGACTCCTCAGATGCACACCACTGATTTAGCACTGTTCACGTGTGCACGTGCATGCATGCATGCATGCACTTCCCCTTTCCTTTTCTTGGTGCAGTAGACCCACAAAGGGTGTAATCACTTCAAGCACACACCAACTCTGAACTTCACACACTTTATTCCCTTTTTGATTACACACATAAATGTGTGTTATACACTAGTGTGAGTGTCTCCTTCTTCTTCTGCTTCTTAGTGTTTACACACCACTTAGGCACACACTAAGGTTCAGCCTTCGCTTGTTTTGCACACACAACTTGTTCCACGTTTTGCACACACTTAAGCTTGGCCTACTCCTCTATTCATTCACACACTTGGGCCGTAGGTGGTTCTTCAAGTTTGCACACACACACAAATGTGTGGTCTTCACTTCACCCACTTGCACACACACTGCCACGGCCCTCTTCTTGTTTTGTTTCTTTTAATCTTCAAGTGTGCACAACCAACCCGTAGGGTCTTCCCCACTTGGCACACACACGAGGCAAGGCCTCGGCCTTCTTCCTTGCCAAGCACCCACAACCCGTAGGGTGTGGTCTTCTCAACATGAGCACAAAGGATCGGCCTTATCAAAGTTCACACACGAGGCACTGCCTCGGCCTTCCACTTCTTGTGCACACACTGCCCGAACTCCACCTTCAAAAATAGGCGCACAAGGGGTGCGGCCTTCCTCTCTTCACAGATTCTGTCGCGCAAGCACAAGGCACAAAGGACCTCGGCCGTGGGCGCGCAAGTGCAAGGGTGCACTTGGCCATGCAAGCGCCTACCGTGAAGGGGGCGCGGTGCACAGAGGGGGCGCGCAAGTTTGCGCTGCCCTTCCTCCTTCCTGTCGTGCAGAGGATAGCACACAGGGGACTCCTCCTCCTCCTTCTTCTTGTCGCGCAAAGAAGTAGCGCGCAAGGGACCTTCGAAGCCTCGGGTGGCTCCAGAACCTTCAGCCGCGCAAGTTCTTTGCGCGGGGCTTCAAAACTTCGCGAGGCAGAGAGATGCGCTCACGGGACTTCAAAAATTCAGCGCATCAGCAGCCTCTTCTCGAGGGCTAGGCGTCATTTATATAGGCAGAGGAGAGGCGGTTCATCCGCGTGATAATTCTCAAACTCCCGAGATCTTCAGATCTTTAAAAAATCTTTTCAAATCTTGGTTTTTATCCTCTGTTTCACGCGGGCTTCTTTATTTTTTGTTCCTCTTCGTGCATGCGACTCATAACGCATGCACGGCCTTTGGTTTAGGCTCATCCCATGCAAAAACATGAATCAACATATCCTCGGCACCTTCGGTTTGCCTCGGCCGAACATCAGGTTCTCCATTTCATGCATGCAGGCTCATTTTAAACCATGGATGAGTTCGATAGGGCCAGACGATCTCAATGGACCCTTAAGCTTCAACAATGGTGGCCGGAATCTTCAAAACTGTCGTCGGGAGGCGCTGGTTCAGCGGCGGCTTCGCGGGTGGCTTCGGCTCGAGCTTGAGGTGGAAGACGAGCCACGACCGTCGGATCAGGCGATGGAGATACATCGGACGGCCTGGATCAGATCGCCTCGCCGCGGATCAGTTGTGTGGCCGAGATCTGGCGCGCGATCGATCGTGCGGCCAGGATCACTCCCGCAGAAAAAATCCGCGTCCCACATCGAAACGACCTCCAATTTTTCCGCAGCTTATTACCCAAGCACTGCCGGCCTCCCTTAAATTGAACTTATCCCCTCCCGGTGCCGCCCCGCACCGGGTTCTCTCTGCGGGCGCACTATGCGCCCACCTTGCTTCCTGCGGGCGCGCTCCTAGCGCCCACTATGCATCCTCCGGGCGCGCGGGTTTCACCACCGCGTGTCTTCGGGGGCTTACACACGGCCCTGCCGCCTTGTGCTTGCACCATGGGATCCCCCATGGGCGTGGCGCCTTAGGCCCACAAGTGCCTTGGGGTTGAACCCGTGGGCTGGCCTTGGCTGGCCTAATTTTTGGCTAAGGCAAATATAATGACTTTGTTAAAAACAAAGTATTCCATGAGTTCAAGCCATATCAAATACCAAATGCCAAGCCACTTCAAGCCTTTCTTCCTCTTCTCCATTTCTTCTCTTCTCTTCTTCTTAAGAATTCCTCCATTCCTCTTAAACATTTAATCTTCACTTAGGAGTGAAATTCCTGAAGGTTCTTCATCTTCAACCGAACTCTTGAATCAACATGAAATCTCCAATGTGCTTCATTGATCTAATCAGAGATCAAGTTGGATCACTTCCAATTCACATGCACTAAGAGTTAGTACATGGACTTCTTTAATCCAATTCACCCACTTAGAAGTTGTGGAGGGATCTCCTTTCAACTCCTCATGCATTGTGAATACAATGCATGGTCTTCAATCAATGTTGTGACTTTGTATCATCAAGATACAAGTTCTATGATCTTAAAGAGAAGCTCAACAATCGTCAGATGTACATGGAGAATGTTTCAACCAAAATTTCCAATACCACTTAGTGAATCTCCTAAGTGACATGCATCTTAGTACCATGGCCATTCTCCTTCACCACCAACACCATCACACCCTTTGTCATTCACATCTTGACATTCCCTGACTTCCATTCATTCCAAGACAACTTCATGCCTCATTGACAACAAATGCAACACAATTCACTTCAAATGAGAACTGTATAATCAACATGGCATTCTTAGACTTCTCCTGAAATAGGATCGGCCCCAAAAGTAAGGTCTCACCTACCTCATACCAAAATGGAGGAGGCCAACAAGACCGATCGTAGAGCACCTCAAAAGGTTTTATTCTAATAGATAATTGGTAATAGTTATTATAAGAAAAATCAACCAATTCCAAATGGGTATCCCATGAACCTCATAAATCCAACAGGCATGTGTGAAGCACATCCTCCAAAATCCGATTTTCCCGCTCCATCTGGCCATCTTTCTGAGGATGGTATTTCATGCTCATATTAATCTGCATGACCCCAAAGCCTTCTGGAGGACTCCCCAAAACTGATAAGTAATGTTGGGGTCATTGTTAGAAACAACTGCTAATGACAAACCACGATGTTTTACCACCATCTGAATATAAAAACAGCCCAGCTCATCCCCCATCATTGTATCTCTAATCGGGATAAAGTGAGCGTATTTGGTCAAACAATCAATCACTACCCAAATATCATTTCTTCCCCGAGGTGTCTGAGGTAATCCTATAATTAAGTCCTTGGATACCTCATCCCACTTCAAGGTAGGATTGGGAAATGGATGAAGCATGCCAAATAGTATCTGATGTGCTTCTTTCACCTGATGAAAAGTGTAGCATCTCGATACAAAGATAGTAATGTCCTTCCTCATACCTTGCCACCAAAATTAGCGATGGACATCGTAATACATATTTGTAGTACCATGATGGATGACCCATTAAGAATTGTGTCTATCAGGCATCACCACTTTTCGTATGGACAATGGAACCACTGCAGGAACCCTAAAGAACAACATCACCATAGAAGACAATGACCACATAGAATGTGTCTCCCCACCATGATGAAACTGCATAGATCACTAACACAGCTCATCACATGGCCTCTCTTTTAGAGTCAAGTCTATAAGAGTATAAGTCAACTGAATGATACTAAAGAAAGTTCCACTATTGGGCACCCTTCTCTCCAAGTGAATATAGGAATATATTCCCATAAAATTACACTCATCACTGGAATTCCTCAAAACATGCACTAATAATTTCATACTCAAGGCATCTGCCACCACTTTTCCATTGCCCGAGGAATATAAAATAGAAAATCTGAACCCTTGCAAGTACTCGATCCAATGGAACTGCCTAAGATTTAGGTCCATATATGAGAAGATGTAAGCTAGGCTCTTGTTGTTAGATTGGACCCAAAATTTCTACCCAAAAGGTAAAAAAACCAATTCATCAATGTTTGAATCACTTCTATGAATTCCAAGTCGAGATTCTGATAGTTCATATCATGTAACCAGAGTGGATGAGAACCATAATGCAACACAATATATTCCTACATGAGTACACACTCGAGGAATATACCTGAAGAATCACAATGAACCACATAGCCCTTCCCAGAATCTGGTATGATCAACACAGGTGCAGTGGTCCACCATCACTTCAACTCCTCAAAGGATGCCTTTCACTGTAGGTTCTATCAAAACATCACCCATTTCTAGGTGAGTGTGTTCATAGAGGAGTCATGTCGTGAGAAATCCCAAACAAATCACATGTAATAACCATACAATCCAATAAAACTCCTAATATAAAACAGATTATTTGGCTAATCCCCTGACATAACTGTATGGATCTTCCCATGATCCATTAAAACCCATTTTTCTGAGACAACATTCCCCAGAAACATCACTTCCATGGTCCAGTATTTGCACTTCGAGAGTTTGGCATATAGGTGGTCGTAGAGACCCAAAGCATGACGTACATGGACATTACATTACTTTTTCGGAATACTTAATACATAATGAAAACAGACACACAAGGACCGTAATAGTTTAGTGTCTTTGGAAACTCGTAAAATAATCTTCTAATCATGGTGAAAGATCTTCAACATCTCCCATAAAGATCTTCCCCTTTTGTTTTCTTACCTAAAACCTTTCATTAAATACTGGGGAAAAGAAAACATAAAAATCATGAGCTCATATGCTCAGTAAGGGTAAGCATAGAGAACATAAAACAATCCATAAACATTTGAATGCAAAAACATGAACATAAAATCTAAACATCAAAATCATGAGCAACGACATAAATCTTGGAAGTACACAAGGCATTGAGTATAAAGCAACATTAGTAATGATAAACTAGAATTATAATAAAACATGTAATTGTGGCATCCATTAAGCACTTTTTATGATTTACATAGTAGCCAAGGCATTGCTGCCAAGACCATCTTAGTGGACAAAGTCCCATTCTGAATCGAGTTCAATCCTCATTCCAGTCCTGTAAAACTGAACAAGATTAACTTACCGTTCCAGCCATGTCTATCTCATGAGATATAAATATTTACCCAATTCATTGGAGGGAGATATTGGTCCCACCCATCTCATAATGAAATCATTCTTACTTGTGCCACAAAATAAACATAAAACATTCATCATAACCCAAAAAATAAAATGGGTTTCATTATCACATAATCCATATAAAACAAATGGATATTTCATCATAAGAAATATGAAACCATGTAAATCATAGAGACATTAGACTTGAAACATACACATATGAAATAATGTCATATTAGATGGAAAATGATTTTCAAAAAAATACTTGAAATGAATTATTGAGGGAAATATTCTTTCTTCTTCAAAATCATTTTCTTTTCACAAAATTCCATGAAATTTTAAAAGAAAAGTATTTTGTTGAAAATAGTCATAAAATCTTGTAGAGTAAGCTTCATGAAAATGAGGCGTTATGAAACTATAGAAATCCGTTCATGCCGTATAAGATAAAAATAACATTCTTCTCGTACTATTGTCAGAAAAGTCAAAAAGTACCTCTTATGGTAAATAACAAGAAAGATTCCTTCCAAAACTTGTGGTAAAAGTAATAAAAGGGTAAAAATGAATTTAAAAATGCATGGAATAATACTAAAAAATTGATTAAAACATTTTTAGAAAACCTGGACATTGATGATAAACATAACCCTAGTAAATACTTACGAATAAACAATCTTAGATTAGAATGAGAATGGAATAATTATCCCTTACCTTATGTCTGATATGCTTCATATGTTTCCGAACCTCATGTATAATGATTTAAATAATGTCATTTACTTATTACATAATCATATTAATTGTTAATATATCATATATAATTTATTTATGACTTTATATTACCCATTCTTTTGTAAATTCGATGTAAAATCAGCGATTTGGGTAAAATCGTTTCATTTATTGTATGTGTTTCGACTTTTTGTTCTTGATATTATTACTTATATCCTAATTTACTTAATTAAATAATGTCAAAAATTATTTATATGTAATATATATTCATAATATACATATATATATGATAGATCAATAAATGGAATGAAATACACCGTTCATGGAGACGGTAGACCGTACGTACGCATGAACGTTGTTTTCGTTTCCTTATTGAATTGAATGGAATTAAGTAGATGAAATATATATATATATATATACATAAATCCAGTATCATTATTATGTCATATATCTCATTATTATTTATTATATATATACTTTATAATCATTCATGAATGGTTAATATGAAGAATGAATCTCATCGCGTCATGGAGACGGTAGTCCGTACGTACGCACGGGCGATGATATCATTCCCATGATCGTTGAATTGTATTGAAGCGTATGTATAATATTTCAGAATCAATATAAATTTACAATAATCATATATAGTTATTTATTTACACCAGTATACCCATCCAAGTAAGGTGGTGGTCGAAAACAGATTACACCACTACGTGGAGACGGTATTCTGTACGTACGCAAGCGCGGTGATTTCGTATTCCTTAAAATGAATAGAAGGTGAAATATGGTTGCTTCATATTTATATTAACATATCAGTATATGAGTGATTCTTATGTTATTGATTTATAATGAGACAACTAAAGAATAATAAGTAGAAGAAGAATGAAACTTGAGAGAAATAGAAGAAGAGATTACCTCTTCTTTGACGCACCTTCCTTAAGCTTCCTCTTATGGAAGTTGAGTTGTTCTTTTGAGATTACCAGAACCTCAATAATGTTTTTACGGAAGTGTAGAAGAAAAATGGGTAGGGGTTGTCCATGCATTAAGACTCAAAAGGGTGTGAAGAGAAGTGGGAAGGGGTTCCCTTTTTATAAGGGAGGAGAGGGGAACCTTTGGAAATATAAAAAATATTAATTTATAATAAATTTATCCCCACTTAAAAACCACCAAATATAACTCATATTTGAATATTAGATGATATAGGGTTGTAATCACATCATCCAATAAAATTTAGATATGTAAGGTATTTATTTTAAACATTATCAACTTGATTTATCCTTATTTAATCTATTAAATGTTATTTGTGATAATAAGATTGTAAATTTTAAATTGTTATAAATAATTACATATGTGATATGAATTATACATAATTAGATAATTTCTGAAATTTTTGACTATATAAATTTCAATTTATAATTTTTAAAAATATTTGTGATTTTTAAACAATTTAATAATATGTTATTTTTATAAAATAACAATAGTGTCAATTTTGATACTATTCATTTATTTGAATTTAAGTAAAATCCACACAGAGGATATATTCGAAATAAAATATTTACTAGGTTCATAACATGTCATAGTAATCTATAAAATTATTGTATCACATTAAATAGTTTATATAATATTTATTTTAATATTTGTAAAACCATTTATTTGATATTTCTCTTAATAAAATAATTACTACAACATTTTTGTAAAATTATTAAATATACTTATTTGTTGTATAAAAAATAAAAATAAAATACTAGGATAAAGATAAATCTTATATATTTCATAATAATACATTTAGTCTGATTTATCTTCTAAAAAACCCAAATTTTAAAATGTTATATTTATTAAATTATGAAGTTGACAACTTTGACATTATGTAAAATAAAATAATAGAAGTGTCATAATCACTTTTATAAGACTCCAAACGGTCATATATTCGGTCATTTGATGATTCTGGTGTATATATACACTACCAATAAGTTTGGTTAAGGTTTTTGAGACCTTTAATATGTATTATTATTTCAATAAAAACAATATTATTGATTTTTTTTACTAAATAAATAATTTCTGCATCATTAATGTATAAGATAATAAGGTAATTAAATAAATCTTAAAAATTACAAATAAATTACCATGATAAATAAAAACATTTTAGATTTAAAATTATTATTTATAAACTAATTTATATTCTATATAACCTTATATTTGAAAAACTGTAATTATTAAATTTTAAGTGAGACATAATTCACTTTCCTTTAAATAAACTAAACTGAATGTCTTAATCACCTCCAAGTGGGTTATAATGGATTCCATTTAGACCCAAAAATTACTTAAGACGAAATATAACCATCCAATTGTATTAATAAAAGTGTTAGGGTAATTGTATAATATTATATTTACCCTTAATTACCCGATATACCTTTTACTATGCTAAATACAATTTATCATAGTAACTATTCATAATGCCCAAAAATAAAAAGTAGTATATTAATATAATTTGGACCCACTGATTCCAAATATGGATTCCATTTTTCCAAATTCAATACAAAGAAGTTGTATAAATTAAATTAAAATTAATCCTATTGTCGAAAAAATGGGTTTTTATTTAAAACATTGCAAAAGATTGAATTGATTTAACCTACGAATTCAATGTAAAATCAATGATAATGACATAAATTATATTAAATGGTAAAAATATATTCTATTTATAATTTAAAACCATTTAATATTATAATTTAACCACATAAATTATTATGATGAAAACAGTTGTTTTTAATTAAAATATAGCATGTTTTTACTATTCATTAAAATATGAAAGTTATCAGAACAATATGAAAAATTTATCCAAAGTAAATTTTAATATCCTGATTCCAAATAATAATTTTATTTTGGAAAATATAACTTATAAATTTGTTAAAAACTAGATTTAAATTGGGTGTGCCATCAAAAGGCGGTAAAAATGCATTTTTTAAATACTTATTTTACCCAAAAAATTTATTTTATTCTTATACAATGTTCTAGAAAATGTTTAAGATGAATAATAATGTTATAAAATTCAAAATTTACTTAATAAAATTCATAACAACTAGTTTATAATAATATTATAATAATATATCGTTGTTTATTAAAACCCGGTATTGCGTACAACACACGCTATCGAGGAAGGTCGCGATTGCGTGTAATGCAAGCCAAGTTAGCGTTGTGTGTAGTGCATGACTCCTTTTTTGTTGCATATAACAAAATCCAACCATATTTAATTTATACATTGAATATATATATATATATACACTCAATGTTTCGTAGAATATCTACTATCAAACAAACATGGAATTATGTGTAACACGATCCAACATTAGTGTTGCGTATTCTGCAAGCTAATATGGTGTTGCGTATAGCGCAAGATAATCTTGCTGTAGCATACAATAGAAGATATGAAAGAAATTAAAAAGAATATATATTATAAAATCTCGGGTTGTTACATTATACCCCCCTTAAAATGAATTTCTCCCTCGAAATTCATCAGGGTTATAAATCGTTTACTATTCATAGAAACACACATCGTAAAAAGAAATACTAAAACTTAATTTTAAAAACTGATGTATCTAATTTAAAAATTACCCAAAGTCACTCATCATTGGGTTTCCATATAGGAGAACATAGGTGAAAATACGGATATGGAAGAAAAATCTAACCATCTAGTTCTGATGGAGAGTGGTAGAGGACATTGCTATGAAAAAGCCATCAATCACAAAGCCATAAATTTTGATGTTCTAAGGTACCATATGATTCATCATATATGAGGGTACTAGGACAACAATTTTTGGTTTTCATGGTCATTTCCCTAATGATGATGAATTTTTGAATCAAAATAAATACTTACATGATTTTGGTACAATATCACTGTTGTTCATGCCTTGAATAATTTCCACTTCATCTCCTAAAGAAATGAAGTTGAATTTGTCATTCGTGAAGTGTTAGTAGATCATGTGATAGAATGATGAGTCATTCCATCTATTTCAAACAAATGGTTTGAAAAATTTATCAAATATATATAAGTCCATCTATAGCGTGATTAATTATATTCGTTTACTAAAATGGACTTATACATCATATATCAAACTAATTAATAAATTAAAACTAATTTATACTAAACAGTGACTTCCTGAAGGCCAGTGGTAGGCGATAAAGGCCTGTCACACTTCAGTTGTGGGTTCGATTCCCACAGCCTTGTCCGACAGGACGGGTTGTCGCCCGTCATGCAGGTTGCCCTTTTTTCTAAAATTACATTATTATAACATTCCTACAATAATATTGAAAAAAGTTATAGCCTTAAACAATACTATCTTATGTCTAACATAATTCATTCCAATCTTTAGGTTTATCCAAAACACTTTGGTCTAAGCTCATAGTATAAAAAATGATTACTTGAATGGTCATATAACAAGAATGTGAATGTAATCATTTAACCCCCATATATCATACGATATATCTTCTTGGTCACAATCCAAACATGTGAATACCTTGATCATGTATTCTTTTGAAACATGAATTACCATAGAACCATATTGAAAACATGAGTGCTTTAAAAATCTAACACTTTACACATACCAAAATCCCCAAATATCTATATACTCAATCCATGATACCACTTTGTATTTATACCAGTCAAGATCTCATTAATACTATCTCATTATCTCCTTATCCTTTCATTATTCACATATCATATACCTTCCAAAAATATTTGAATAACCTTTCATGGTCACTGGTACCATTCATCATATACTTTCAAAACTCAAGCAAAGGAAATAGTGTAACAATCCTTAGATTTTCTTCTTTATTCCATAATACCATACATTATTCTTGATAAACATAAAATCATTATACTACCTTCTTAAACCATTGACCGAGCGGCAACAATTCTTTTATCTCAAATATCATTTGTAGTCTCTTCATCATCATCAATATAAATACTACCCATATGACCATGATGATTCTTTTCATGAGACTTTCCCTTAGGGCATTGGTTTTCATAATTCCAGTACATTCCACATTTAAAACATTTAACCATTGCTGATGTCTTAGAAATACCATTATCCTTGTCCATGGTGTTAACTAAACCTTTTTCTTTGCAATTACTGGCTTTGCGTCCTTCTTTTCCACACCCATAGCATCTTCCAGTTTCTTTGAAACGTTCTCCTTGATGCCTCTTCCCACATGATTCACATGACGTAATTTGAACTTTCTTTCCTCTCTGATCTTCATGAAACTCCATCTTTCTCTTATTAGCTGAGTCAGGAAACTTACCAAAGTTGAGATTATTGATCATATTATGAGATTGCTGATCAGGCATAAAAACTTTACGTGGACCTCCAGATCCAATTTCATTTGGTTTCTCATGAAGAATATCATTCCATTTTCCATCATATCCTCCATTATCGCGAATCTTCCTATTTCCAGCTATTTTCTAAAACCCAAAAAGAATAGCGTGAGAGGCAAAAATCAAGCTAGGAAAACAACATAATAAAGGGGGATTACCTTCAATATCTAATATCTTAGGTTTAATTCTATGATCGTCAGCGCAATTCTAGGACTATAACCTATATGTATACTTAACCTTAGGGTCATCACTAGACATACCATAGAAATATCTCTTGGGATCTCACTAAAGTTTTTGCATCCTAGTTTCCAATGGTTAACTAAACCTTTCCTATGATACCAATAGTAGAGACCCGAATCTTGACGTACATGGACATTACATTACTTTTGTGGAATACTTAATACATAATGAAAACAGACACACATGGACCGTAATAGTTTAGTGTCTTTGGAATCTCAGAAAATAATCTTCTAATCGTGGTGAAAGATCTTCAACATCTCCCATAAAGATATTCCCCGTTTGTTTTCTTACCTAAAACCATTCCTTAAATCCTGGGGAAAATAAAACAAAAAAAGGGTAAGATCAAATGCTCAGTAATGGTAACCATAGAGAATATAAAACAATCCATAAACATTTGAATGCAAAAACTTGAACATAAAATCTAAACATCAAAATCATGAGCAACGACATAAATCATGTAAGTACACAAGGCATAGATCATAAAGGAACATTAGTCATGATAAAGTTTCATGTTAATAAATCATGTAATTGTGGCATCCATTAATCACATGTTATGATTTCTATATTATCCAATGCATTGCTTCCAATACCATCTTAGTGGACAAAGTCCCATTCTGAATCGAGTTAACTCCTCGTTCAAGTCCTGTAACACAAAACCAGATTAACTTACCATTCCAGCCATGTCTATCTCATGAGATATAAATCATTACCCAATTAATTGAAGGGATATATAGGTCTCACACATCCCATAATTAAATCATTCTTACTTGTGCCACAAAATAAACTTAAAACATTCATCATAACCCAAAAAATAAAATGGGTTTCATCATCACATAATCCATATAAAACAAATGGATATTAAATCATAAGAAAAGTGAAACCATGTAAATCATAGAGACATTATACATGAAACATACACATATGAAATAAAGTCATCTTAGATGGAAAATGGTTTTGATAAAAAAACATGAAATGAATTCTTTAGAAAAATATCCTTTCTTCTTCAAAATCATTTTCTTTTTACAAAATTCCATGCAATTTTAAAAGAAAAGTATTTTGTTGAAAATAGTCATAGAATCTTGTAGAGTATGCTTCATGAAAATGAGGCACTATTAAACTATAAAAATTCGTTCATGCCGTATAAGTTAAAAATAACATTCTTCTCGTACTTTTGTCAGAAAATTCAAAAAATACCTCGTATGGTAAATAATGAAAGATTCCTTCCAACCCATGTGGTAAAAGAAATAAAAGGGTAAAAATGGATTTAAAAATACATGTAATTATACTAAACATTTGATGAATTTTTTTTAGAAAACATGTACATGGATGATAAACATAACCCCAGTAAATACATACGAATAAACAATCATAGATTAGAATGAAATTGGAATAATTATCCCTTACCTTATGTCTGATATGCTTCGTATGTTTCCGAACCTCCTGTATAATGATTTATATAATGTAATTGACTTAATAAAGAATAATATTCATTGTTATTATATCATATATAGTTTATTTATGACTTTATATTACCCATTCTTTTGTAAATTCGATGTAAAAGCAGCGATTTGAGTAAAATCGTTTCATTTATTGTATGTGTTTCGACTTGTTGTTCATGATATTATTACTTATATCATGATTTAAGTAATTTAAGAATGTATAACATGATTTATATATAATATATATTCAGAATATACATATATATATGATAGATTGATAAATGGAATGAAATACACCGTTCATGGAGACGGTAGGTCGTACGTACGCATGAACACTGTTTTCGTTTCCTTATTGAATTGAATGGAATTAAGTAGATGACATATATATATATATATACATAAATACACTATAATTACTATGTAATATATCTAATTATTATTCATTATATATACTTTATAGTCATTCGTGAATGGTTAACATGGAGAATGAATTTAATTGCGTCGTGGAGATGGTAGTCCGTACGTACGCACAAGCGATGATATCATTCCCACGATCATGGAATTGTATTGAAGAGTATGTATAATATTTGAGAATCAATATAAATTTACAATAATCATATATAGTTATTTATTTACACCATTATAACCATCCAAGTAAGGTGGTGGTCAAAAACAGATTACACCACGACGTGGAGACGACATTCCGTACATACGCACGCGCCGTGATTTTGTTTTCCATAGGATGGAGAAAAGGTGAAAAATGGTTGTTTCATATTTATAATAACATATTATTATATGAGTGATACTGATGTTATTAATTTATAATTATACAACTAAATAAGATGAAGTAGAAGAAGAAAGAAACTTGAGAGAATCGGAAGAAGAGATTACCTCTTCTTTGACTCACCTCCTTTAAGCTTCCTCTTATGGAAGTAGAGTGGGTATTTTGAGAAGATCAGAACCTCAATAATGTTTCTAGGTAAGTTTATAAGATAAATGGGTAGGGTTTGGCCAAGCTTCAAGGCTCAAAAGAGTGTGAATAGAAGTGGGAAGGGGTTCCCTTTTTATAAGGAAAGAGATGTTCACCTTTGGAAATATTAAAAATATTAATTTATAATAAATCTAACCCCACATAAAAACACAAAAAATAACTCATATTCTAATATTAGATGAGATAGGGATTCCATATCATCAACCAATAAAATGTAGACATGTAGGTAATTTATTTTAAACATTATCAACTTGATTTATCCTTAATTAATCTATTAAATGTTATTTGTGATAATAAGATTCTAAATTTTAAATTGTTATAAATAATTACATATGTGATATTAATTATCCATAATTATATAATTTATGACATTTTAGAGTATATAAATTTAAATTTATAATTTTTAAATATTTTTGTTATTTTAAACAATTTAATAATATGATATTTTTATAAAATAACAATCTTGTCAATTTTGAAACTATTCATTTATTTGAATTTAAATAAAATCCAAACAGAGGATATATTCAAATAAAATATTTAATAGGTTCCTAACATGTCATAGTAGTCTAGAAAATTTTTGTAGCACATTAAATAGTTCATATAATATTTAGTTTACTATTCATAAAACCATTTATTTGATATTTCTCTTAATAAAATAATTACTACAACAGTTTTGTATAATTGTTAAATATACTTATTTGTTGTGTAAAAGTTAAAAAAATACTAGGATGAATATAAATATTATATATTTCATAATAATACATTTAGTTGAATTTATCTTCTAAAACACCCAAATTTTAAAATGTTATATTTATTAAATTATGAAGGTGACAACTTTGACATCATATAAAATAAAATGATATAAGTGTCATAATAACTTTTATAAGACTCCAAATGGTCACATATTATGTCATTGGATGCTTATGGTGTATATATACACTACCAATAAGTTTTGGTCAGGTTTTAGATCCCTTTAATATGTATTATTATTTCAGTAAAAACAATATTATTGATTTTTTTACTAAATAAATAATTTCTGCACCATTAATGTATAAGCTAATAAGGTAATATAACGACTCATAAAAATTACAAATAAATTACCATGATAAATAAAAACATCTTAGCTTTAAAATGATTATTTATAACTGAATATATATTCTATTTAACCTTATATTATAAATACATTAATTATTAATGTTTGACTGAGACATATTTCACTTTCCTTTAAAAAAACTAAACTAAAGGTCTTAATCACCGCCAAGTGGGTTCTAATGGATTCCATTTCGACCCAAATATGACTTAGGACGAAATATAATCATCCAATTGTATTAATACATGTGTTAGGTAATTTTATAATATTATATTCACCCTTAATTACCAGATTTACCTTTTACTATGATAAATAAAATTTACCGTAGTTACTATTCATAATGCCAAAAAATAAAAAGTAGTCTATTAATATAATTTGGACCCACTGATTCTAGATATGGAATCCATTTTTCCAAATTCAATACACATAAGTTGTAGAAATTAAATTAAAATTAATTCGGTTGTCGAAAGAAAATGGGTTTTTGTTTAACACATTGCAAAAGATTGAATTGATTTAACCTACGGATTCAATGTAAAATCAATGATAATGACATACATTATATTAAATGGTAAAAATATATTATATTTATACTTTAAAACCATTCAATATTATAATTTAACCACATAAATATATACAATGAATAAAGTTGTTTTTAAATAAAATATAGCGTGTTTTTACTATTCATTAAAATATGAAAGTTATCAGAAAAAATATGAAAATTTTATGAAAAGTAAATTTTAATATCCTGATTCCAAAGAAGAATTTTATTTGGTCAAATTGAACTTATAAACATGTTAAAAAATAAATTTATTGTGGGTCCACCATCAAAAGGCAGCAAAACTGCATTTTCTGAAAAATACTTATTTTACCCGAAAAATTTATTTTGTTCTTATACCATGTTCAAGAAAATGTGTAAGATGAATAATAATTTTATAAAATTCAAAATTTAGTTAATACTATTCATAACGGCTAGTTCATAATAATATTTTAATAATATATCGTTGTTTAGTAAAACCCGGTATTGCGTATAACACACGCTATCGAGGAAGGTCGTGATTGCGTGTAATGCAAGCCATGTCATGGTTGCGTGTAGTGCATGACTCATTTGTTGTTGCGTATAAAAAAAATCCAACCATATTTCATTTATACATTGAATATATATATATATATATACACTCAATGTTGCGTAGAATAACTACTATTAAACAAACATGAAATTGGGTGTAACACGATCCAAGATTAGTGTTGCGTATACTGCAAGATAATACGGTGTTGCGTATAGCACAAGATAATCATGGTTTAGCGTACAAAAGAAGATATGAAAGAAATTAAAAAGATTATATCTTATAAAATCTCGGGTTGTTACAATGGTGGTCCCATAATATCCAAAAACAACGCACATGTGATGCTCATGTTCCACATCAAATCCATAATAGTCAAGTATTTTATCCAAACATACAATGACAGATGAGTTGAGATGTTGGTTGAACACCCTATTCACGTGTTCCATGTAAACTACCAGAGCATTCATCAATCCTAAAGGCATTACCAAGTAGTTTAAGTGGTTGTACCCTGTTCTGAAATATGTCTTCCTAATGTCGGCTTCTCTGACCCTAATATGTTAGTATCCTGAGCAGAATTCGATTTTTGAGAAACGATTTCCCCCTTCATCTGTTTGACCAAATTGTAAATCTAGGGAAAAGGTTATTTATTCTTGAAGGGAACCTTATTAAATTAATGTTAATCAATCCAAAACTAGAGGGTTCCATCGGCCTTCTTCACGAATAAAACTGGGGCAACCCATGGAGAGACACTCGGGGGAATGAATACATTGGATTCAAAATAGTCCAGTTGTATCATTATTTCCCTCAATTTGGTGGGGCTATGTGGTATGAGGGATGTAATATAGGCTATGTTCCCAGTGCCAACTCAATTGGGAAATCCATATCCCACTATGGGAGCAGGCCTAAAAAACATTTGTAAATACCTATGGAAAATCATCCACTACAAGAGGAAACCCATATTAAGAAGAATTATTATCTCAATCCAGTGAATGAAACGATAATAGATTAACAATATTCCCTGACTAAGGAAGTGGGGGTCACATCCCGCATGGCCTGACTGAGGATCCCATTCTCCATTAAATGCATGGGGGCTCCTATCAGGTTCCATAAAACTAACCCATCCATTATAGAAGACTATATGAGCTTTAAAGTGCATCAGTAATTCCATTCTGAGGATCACATCAATCATGTCCTTATCCGGGACCAATAAATCCCACTCCATCATGACTCCAGACACAGAGAGCATGCGAGACATACACCTATGGACTTGTCCCTATTTTTTCAAAACAGTGTTACAAACTCCATGGAAAAAGATAACAGTTCTATTGGTAGGTTCAACAAGCTCACAATATGAGAAGATATAAAGGAAACTGAAGCACCATTGTAAAATTAGAATGCAGCTATAAAATACTCAATTATAATGGTACTTCAAACAATCGAAGGCCCTGCATCAGATCCCTCTAGTTCCTGATCCACAATATGAAGATGTCTGGTCCCTACTTGGGAACGACCGCTCACCCTTAGATCTTTCCTTAACTGGATCTACCTAGAGGATGATCTGGTCCTACCAACATGACCACCATAAAAATATCTTATAGTCCTGGTCATTTCTGACTGGACTGGTACACCCTTGGAATCCACGGACCCTGCCCCACTCTAATAAGGGCATGTCATAAAACAAAAGTGACACACATGCACCCAAATTCCACATATAAAGAAATGCATGGGTGGAGTGGGACATGACGTTAGGACATGCCTTGACTTTCCCCACTGATGGCACATGAAAAATTCAATACTAGGAGCAATATATGAAGTATTCCTAAGAGGATGGCCTGAGCAGCCACCACCCAACTTCTGTTGCTCATCAGACATTTTCAGCTTCTCAGATGAACAAGTACTGCCAAACACTGACACTTCTCCAGGAAATCCCCACATCCCTCTCTGATCAATCTTTATCATTCAAGCATGATCTACCAACTCAGCATAAGTTCCTAGAATTAATATAAAGAAATGATAGTAGACATCCGGTTGAAGCCCCTTCTCAAATTTCTGAGCATTCCCATATTCACTTGATACAATATCTGGTGTGTACCGCACAATATCCGAAAATCGGTTTGCATACTCCATCACTATTCGCTCACCTTGGGTAAGATCCATGAACTCCCGAGATTTTGCAAAAGTGAAAACCTCAGGAAAGTACTGCTTGTTAAAGACGAACTTGAAAACATTCCAACCAATCAGCGCATGCTTCCCAGTGTGAATAACCGATTCCCACCATCTGTGACTACTTCCCTCTAGCTGAAAAAAGATACTCCATACCCTCAACTCCTCAGGTGTGTCAAGGAATTCAAACAATCCTCTATAATTTCATGACATTCCTCTTCCTCTTGTGGTTTTTGAGCTACCTCAAAATGAAGGAGGTTTAATCATCAAGAACTTGATATGTTTTGTCTGTAATGAGACGCAACTCTTCTCCTCTAGATATAAAAGGAGCAGGAGAAAGGGTTTTTCCTTGTCCCAAAACGTGACAACTCATACCACTTATTCTACAAACCTCTAATCCAGTGGTGTGGGGGAACTCTCCTGGGCTTCCTCCCATGTTTTCTAGGGAGCTCTTCAAGGAGGCATTCTACTGCAAGAAGAAACAGTCACATAAAATAAATTTAACACATAAACATGAAAATGAAAATTTCATCATGAAAAATAAACAGTAGTAAACTAAACATGTATGAGAAACACAATAATAAAACCACTTCTTCCCCACTTGATGTCCAGGTGCAGTCTGCAGCTAGCACGTTCCACCTAGAGGAGCAGCTAAAGAAACACCTCGACGTCCCATGGTGACTCACACTCTTTCATGATGTATGCGGGCCAGGAATCCTCTTCGCAATTAGAAACTTGATCCTTGACCGTCCTAGCTCATATCTATCCCAAATCATCCTAAATAAAATAACCAAATATCTTAAACCAAAAATTTGGAACCATTTTTTCATGATCCAAATCGGGTCACCATTTAACTGATGCCCAACCCGGTCCGAGAAAAGGCCTAAGGGGAATTCCTAATCACCTTGGCCGGTACACGATCGAGAGTATCAAAATAACTCTTTGGGAATTATTTACCTAAATATTAAATACATACACAAAACAACAAGAACTATTAAATATACCAAATAAAAGTCACAACCAAATGGGCCCTTACCAAAAATGAGGATTTTAGTTACAAGTTCAACACCAAACTCAAACAACTACAAAACATGGTGGCAAAAACCAACTCAAACTCACCCCAGACCGGAGGACACTACCCTCTTTCCATCTCCACAATTCCACACCAATGTGCAAGCTAACAACCTGGACCACCACTCCCAATAGACTTACACTTACCTACATCAGACATAACCAATCATACATACACCCAAGGGTGTATATGGGTTGTGATCTAATTCTAAATACGATGTAACCAATAAGAGAATCCACATTTAAAGATTAAAAGAAAAAATAGTAGCATATTTATTCAAGGAATAGAAATAAGTTCGTTAATAATTTTAAATAAAACAGTTCGAAGAATGAAAAATTAAATGGAAAATGGTTTAAAAAGAAAATATTTTTTTTTATAACACCACAAAGGTCACACCATATTTCATTGGTGAGTAAAATGAAGACAAAGATAACCAAAATGGGAGATCCCCAATAGGTACTAGAATAAAAATAGAACATAGATCATTGCGTCTCGATGAAAAAATGAATAATAACTACAACAATATACACTCCCATGCACGAGCCACTGGTAGGGAAACACATCCCTAACCTTAATGTCCCCAAATGTATCCCATAGTTTTGTTAGTGTTGTAATCGTCAAACCAACTGAGGGAAACATGGCCTAGGCCACTTCCGTGTCACTAGCGCACTAGTCCTAGTCCGCTCAACTGATAACTAGGCATCACATTTTATGCTCATTTAAGTCATACGTGCCACATTGTCTGACAAAGATACA
Organism: Viscum album; assembly: GCA_963277665.1. Classification (NCBI taxonomy): domain Eukaryota; kingdom Viridiplantae; phylum Streptophyta; class Magnoliopsida; order Santalales; family Viscaceae; genus Viscum; species Viscum album. The sequence continues at coordinate 1,117,708,159 of OY728129.1, forward strand.
TAGGCTAAACACATTGTGTTTTATCTAATTGTTATTCAACACTTCCCATAGAGAAATTAATTTTGAAACATTACGAACACCAGTGATTTTTTTCGAAACCCAACCTACATTATCCACACAATCAAATAACAAGTTCAACCATTTTAAAACAATATAACTAAAATAAATCAGCACTAATTTTTTTAATAGTTATATATATATATATATATATATAATATTCATGAATCAAGGTATCCATAAAAACACCATCAGAACATATATATCACACAACACACACTGAAACACATCAAAAAACACAACTGTAACTCCTACACATTTTAACAAAATTACTACATAAATTTGACAGACATTAATGTTTAAATAATATGCACTACAAAAACAAAAATTAATCAAATTATAAATAATATATATTATTCTAAATCAAAACTAATTAATAAATATGTTAAATTAATTGAACAATCAATCAAATTAATCAATCAATCCATAAACAAGTAATCAACAACTGACGTGTAACAGATTTTGCAAACACGATGTGAAAAGGCTGTTGCATGCCCACCGCTATCAAGTAGACCACCTGAAACCCTAAAAAATGGTATCACACAAATTAATAACAAATATCCCTAACACAAACTAAACCCTTACGATAACACCAATAAAAGAGAAGAATTCACAACTAGGTTACTCCACACCTAAGGCGAGATGTTCAAGAGGCAAGCCAGTTGCGGTGGATTTTGAAGGAAGGAGGATTATGTCGGCTAGAACCGCTCCGGAAGGAGGGGAAATCAAAATTGTTTTTGAACGGAGTTTTATAGGGGTAATGACCAACGAGATAGGAGGTGCGGGAGAAGAGAGGGGCTGTTGAAAGAAGGCATTCTAGGAAGTTAGGTGCGGTTGGTAGGAGGTGTTTCATGTGCAGTATAATGGGCAGAGCAATAGGAGTGTGTCTTGGAAAGGAGGAGGAGGAGGAAGCGTGCCACAAATTTTCAAAGGAGGGTGGAAGTTGGATAGAACCAAGGCACTAGGGGTTCGACGTCAGCTGGGTTGGAGTTCGGTGCATGGTCAGTCTGCCAAATGAGGTGAAAGAGGGTGACTATGGTTCATATGGTCTAGGGGGCATGATGGGGAGAAGTGAGTGAGGGAGTTGAAATGAAAAAACTTGAAATAAAAATAACAGATAAAATGAAATAGAGAGAAGAAAAAAAGAAAGAAAAAATGTTGAAGAAAATTTTAAAAGATAGAATTAAACTAACCGAAGAAATAATTTAAAACAATCTAAAATAATAATAAAAAGATAATAGAAATATTAATAGTAAATGTTAATAGCATTAAAATATTAATGCTAACCAAATTAAAAAATTAATTACAATAGTTTTAATAATAATAATAATGAAAATAATAATAATAATTATAATAATATTATTTTTATTAGTTTAGCTAACCATCTGTGCATTGGGCATAACATACAGAAAACTGGTGAAGCCACACATCTTCGTCCATGCACTGCCCACACATCGAGTGATGTTAAGATGACTCTCATTTAACAGCTCAAAAATGAAAAACTCACATCTGGTTTGGCCTACACTTCTACTAAACAATTATTAGGAAGACAATTATAATGATGAGATAAAAACTAAAATTAAGAGAAAATAAACCTCGATGCAAAGTTCGAGTGTGATAGTTCATCTTTCATAGTGAAGGGGAGTACTTTATGAAGTACACAAAGTAGTGAACAAAACCACCCCAACTCTAAGTGGGGAACATCAACCAATGGATGTGTCCTAGGAATAAAAAAATGATGAAGGGGTTATTGAATCTTTTTCCTAGAAAATGACCATTCGTATATGAAAGAATACCGAATTAAAAGGCATTTTCAAAAAAAAAATTTACAATAGAGGTATCATATCATTTTATATAGAAATCCATGATGTGTTTCGTTAAATGAAATTTGTTGGACATATTCATGTATCCATCTTAATTTATCCCCATTTTCATAAATTCATTGAATTCAATTAGAAAACATTCATTCTATTTAATACATTCATAAATTACCGATAATAAAACTCATGTTGGAGAAATAAATAAATAAATAAATATTTATATATTTATATTTCATATACATATATTTATTATTTTATGTATTTAATACATTCATAAAAATTCCATAACAGAATTCATATTATTAAATACAAAATTATAATATATATATATATATTAGTGCATATTCTATAATATCACACTTTCACTTAAATCTGCTATGGTCTTTGTATATAACATCACAAATCATTACAAATCCATTCAAATTATTGTGGATATTTTTTTCATCAAATAGAAATTATTTTAAAGAATATATTTCCCTAAAATTACATCCTTATTTAATTGTATATATTTATTACCATATGGCCGTTAACAACATTAAAAAAACAATGAAATATTTAATTTACATATTTAATAAAAGATGTGAATCAAGAAATATATTTGTGCAACTCATGTTACTAATTGATCTAGAGTGATCTCCTTTAAACATACTCATATCTCATTATGAACATGCTGATCACATGATTTTCCATATATATTATACAAATCTTATATAATCTCTTTCTCTAAGACATCGATACACCACTAGACATGGAATATGTCAATCTAGTATAGGCCTCTTATAATTTCCTTGATACACTACAAAGGACTAACAAAGTGGATGAATAAAACACATATAATTCATATATATAATAATCACATCACGTTTAGCTTATCATAGTTCTTGAACACATCAGATATGAAACAACTATGAATGAAAATTAATTTCTGTAGTCTAATCTTATCAAGTGCCAGATGTCTTTTCTTGTCATACAAGTGGGAAAATCCCATATATGTTTCCCTCTATCCAATTAAATTCTCCCCAAAATACCCCACCACACCTTGATTGGATATGTTTATATGATGACCTGCATTTGTAGGGTACCAATGTATAGAAGTTATTATGATATGTATCTCACCAATCTTATGTAATAGTGAATTATAATATGAATACACAATTTATTATATCCACGACTGAATGAAATTCTATGAGATATAATTTATTGCGTCATTCCATGTAAAAATGGCTCAAATTATTACCTAAAAAATCTATTATTTAATATAAAATATATAAGTATTATTAATGGGAAAAATAATTTATTCACGATGACCATTCAATATCATCACAAACCATTATACTCTATGATGATCAATTGTTAGGGATAATTAAAAGTATCTACATTGTGGTGATATTTATAATTCGACCATTAAAAAATTAATAATTGCAGCACATATGAGTGAATAATAAAAGCATTTTTCCATTATAATTATAACATGATACATTTACAACCATTACTACTTATATACTACAAGGATATAACAAGACCCTCATGTTACTTGTACAATAATAAATTCTCAAAAATATATCAAAATGTAGATTTTATCAATACCCTAAGTGAAAATGTGATAAAATATTACAGAAAACACCTTGGTGAGTAACAATTAAAAATATAGTGACTTTGAATAATGGGGTGGGGGGCTTATGATCAATATTCCTTACATTAAACTAGTAGAAATTATATTCAAAATCTTTACATTCATAACATCAGAAGTTATAATGATTTCTTATTGTTCAAATAGAACTATTTTTATGTACATCATCATTATCTGAGGATCCATTTTCATCACACTTTTTCCACGATATATTTTATAAATAATGTATCTATTTACATTATTAATGTTCTAGTATATCTTACAACATTTTATGATAAAATGATATCAACATTTTTACAGTATGTATTGTAACTATTAATATCTCTTTTTACGACCATAACCTATACTCTCTTTAGGATAAGGTTGAAATAACATTAATATGGTAACTAAATGTAGGTCTTTAAATTTACCTTTACCTTTATATGACAAAAATTCTTTAACGATACCTAGTTTAATTTATGATAAGTAAATATAAAACTTTATATTTTTTTATCACCATATATCCCAAATATTTTGTTACATTTAGTGATGAATCGCTATAATATTAGTCTAGTATAATCTTTCAAATAAAATTACTATTCACATTTTCATTTTAACATTATTTAAGTATTTAAATTTTTAATTACTCTCACATATCCTAAAATTATTGAGGAAATATATTGAGTAAAGAATCAGAATAAACCTAGACTATTATGACCCTTTTGTTACAAGTAATATTACCATTCACAGAGAAACTAAATATTACTATTTTATTTTTTCATTACTGTCACATACATGACCTTTTCCACATATTAAACAAAATATCTCTCAAATAAAAAATTGAAAAATATTTTAAATGTAAATTTTTAACTTCTCTAAGTCCAAAAATACTCTCACTAGCCACATAGACATTTTGTTCTCCATAGAATATATTTCATTGATTCAACAAAAACTACTTTGTGATTTAGAAAGTAAAATTCATTCTCCTTTAAAAGGAATATTAATCAAATAAACTATTGTTTCCATATCATATATGAAATTAGTTGTGTTTTCAAAATTATTAATAGGAAAGAATAAATTATTAAAATAAACCACTAATTAGTGGATTGAACACCTTCCCACATATTTAAAAAAGTGTTTGATGAACACTTTGATCCTAGATTAACAATTTTTCCATAATTTTTTCTAAATTTTTTTAATATAATGCAATGAATCATAAACCATGTGTATAAATCTAATCATCTCATAAAAAATATTTTTAATTAATCATAATATCCTATCACATTAGATTAACTATATGACGATATGCGTATTTTACTTAGATTCATTTGAGAATAATTATAAACATTTGTATTCAAATCCAAAATGTAGTAATAATTTACATCTCAACATTAATCAACACTACAAGGTCAATCAATTCTTCCATTGATTTATAAGTCTTGTATATTTATAAGACTTTCATAAAAAACACACAATATCTCATACCCTACAAATTTGATGAATATATTTATATAATATTCATACCAATTATGGAAATTACATTGTTTTTTAAAACGTTCATAGTTATATATTAGATAAGCCAATCACATTTTATTATTAACATTCATTCTTAAAATCCATATGTTTAAATAAAATTTATTTTTTTTCATGAAGAAATATTGTTGAACATTTCAACTAAATTTAATTTTTATATTTTTAACATTTATCCGCTTTTACTATATTTCTATACTAGAATCAAGACTCCATATGAACCATTATTCCATTCTCAAAAATTTGAGATTATCGGGTAAAATCTTTATTGAATTAAATCATACTGTAGGAATATTTACAAAAATGCCAATAAGATAAATTCCATATCCATTACAAGAAATTGTAGCCTAACCTTTTAAAATTGAAATAGAATTAAGATAATTATAAACCACATTTAAATATACCAATATAATTTCAATTAAACAACTATTGTTTACAATCTATTTTTAAGATATAAATGAGATAAAATACACATCTTAGGATGAGTATATACAATATTGAAGAATCCAAGATTTCAATATTTAAACTATTTTTATCCATTAAATGAAATAAAATATCAAGGATTTAATAATTTAGCATCTTTTAAACATCATTATATTTACTACACCTTCTAAAACATATTACTAATATCATATATCTATCAGAATAATATAATATATTTCTATAACTAATTAGGAATTAATGAAACATTTAGTGTCACCAAGTGATTAATATTTTCAAAATATATATAATTTCATTTAATGTAATAAATTATTTTGAATATACGAGACAAAAATCATTAATGTACCAAATCATATTGTGTTTCTAAGTGAATACTATGATTTATTTGGTAATTTTTCTTCTAATGTATTGTATAACATAATTGAATTATTCCATGAAACTACTAAAATATTGATTCACTTGTAGAAAAGTTACATAGTACATTATATTAGAAGGATCCATTCTAACACATATAATATTTCACTTGAATAAGAACTTTTCATAAAGTACCATTTTTATGAGATACAATTTGAGATTCTAATTTGTAGGATTATTATAAAGATAATTTTTATTATGATGATGAATTTATCTAAAATTAGACATTTATGAGATGAAAATAAGGTTTCGAACCTTGTAATTAAAGAATTTTAATGACTGTTCTCTCAATAAACATGATAATTACTCAAATCATATTCATTTCATGAATTAATATCAATATTTTATAATGAAAATAATCCCGCTATAGAGAGAAAATCACAATTAAATTATTTATATTGGCTGTCATCCCAATCCCCAAATTTTTTATTCTAGGAAAATTTTGTGAATTTCTGTTTATCCAAATATATCATATAGATTCACTCAATTATATTCCTATGATATTCCAACTCTTTGGGTTTCTCAACTATGAGTAACCTAAGGAAAACTTCAAAAACAAGGTAACATAAGACAATATAGTAGAATCCCACATTGGTGTAAAACTAGATATTGAATAATCATGAGTCACAAATTACTTAGTTTACTTAAATACAATTACCAAGGGGTGCCATGTTATGGCCCAAAATTACCTGGTTAGATGATCTAGGTCTTGTAAAATGTCTCTTTAGAAGGAATCTCACACTTATAATTTTTGGTGTTTTCATTTTTATGTTAATAAAAATGTAGAATAAATCATATGTATATTAAATTTAAAATGTACTTATTTTATGTACTAATTAGAATCTAGATATTTTTTCCTTTTTAGTGTATACATGATTATAAATATTTAGTTTTCATAAACCTCTTCCAACAACCAAATTAATGTGTTTACACAACATTAAAGTGTAACTCATTACAGAACCCACAGATTGGTTTCAATCACCGAAAAATAAACGTTAAGTATATTCCTATGTAAGCTAAATTCATAATATTTATATGTTACATGAATGAATAATATAAGTGTATCATGTAATTTATGAAAGAAATACATCGCATGAGTAATCCCATAGTGATAGATATCAAACCTGTAACACCCCGACCCCAGATACCCAGAGTCGGTGCATTAATTCATAACATTGGCATGATCACAAGAAAGATCAAATCTCGAAAGACCGATTGGTTTAGTAGCCTTGGAAACACTAGATATAATCATAATGTTTTACATTACATTTCAAAGTGAAAAACTACTACAACAACAAAGTCTTCATATCCACACTATTAACCCCTCATAATATCCCTGCAAGTCATTCATAATTTACTTCTTCACTACCTGGGAAAAATAAAACATAGAAAAGGGGGTGAGCTCAAATGCCCAGTAAGGATAACAATATAGAGGAACATTCAAAATAAGCATAAACATTTAAGGCAATGAATTACTAAAACAAAAGCCTTTTAAAATTGAACTTCAACATAGTATGGCAGAAATAAAAATAAAATAATGCCATTTACTTATTCACATGGATATTCTAATAATCGAATAATCACATGCAATATCAATAACCACTTTCATAATGTTGGAATGCATAATGCCAGACTATCATAACCACATAGCCAAGGCCTCGTGCCAAGACTACAAATAAGATTTTGTCAAGGCCTTGTGCCAAGACACTAGTTTGTCTCATGAGACCTACCGATGCATCGAGGAGCTATAGCGGGCTCCACCCGTCACATATTAAGTCCAATGCATTCCCATATGAAAAGGTTTAAACATAACATAAACATTCGTATTAAAACTAGCATACGAAATGTCAATAATTTCACCATAAATTATGAATGGTATAAAAATAGCACATCCACAGTCAAAAATATCACAAAACCTTCAATACAATATAGAAGTTTTGTATCATAATAAATCAACTTCAAATAAGCGTAAAATCCATCAAAGGATGTTTACATAGATGAAATCAAAATTATTTTTAAAGAAATATCTCCTTTTATTTTGAAATCATTTAAGATCCATATAAAATAAAACATTTTCTTTGAAAATATTCTTATAAGCTTGTAAGGGAAGCTTTGACGATTTTATAACGGTGGAAAATAACCGCACCCGCCGTATAAGTTAAAAAAAAAACATTCTTACCTCAATTCTGTCGAAAAGGTTAAAAAGGACCTTGTTTTGAAAACGACGGAAAGATTCCTTTATAAACCTCTTATAAAAAGTCAAACAATGGTATAAATGACTTTAACCCATATTCTTGTAAATAGTAAAAATGTTTTGAAATACATTTCGAAGAAACATGGATGTGGATGATAAAGAGATCCCAGTAGATTATTACGTATAATACAACCTCGGATAATGAAGAGATTGTGAAATAACCCTTACCTTGTACTTTTCCTTTGTTGGGGTAGGTTAACCTCCTGTATAGTGGTGAAATAATTGTTATTAAATTATACAAGAATCATATACATTAATATGATATCGTATATGATCTTTTAACATTGCTTTATTAATAATATCTTAGTATTATCGTCGTTTCAGGTGATAATCGATTCGTTCTTCTTAAATGTTTGGTTACGTAAGACATGTTTGTAATGGATAGATTAAATATTATTTATAATCAGAATGATATTAACACTATTTTTAATCCTAAAATGAGAATAAGACTTGAATGGATACGATGGAGGATGGATCTCACCGCGTTCGTGGAGACGGTAGTCCGTACGTACGCACGAACGCTACTTCCATTTAATTTTTATTTTAAAAGAATTGAATACAAATGATACATAGGTATATTACTATTCCAGTATAATATACTATTTTATATATGTTACTTAAGTTCATTAACACCATCCTTTATACGTTCCATGTGTGGTATGAACGAGTCATATCATTTTAAGGGGGCGGTAGTCCGCACTTCCTCAAATGAAATTATCGTATGTATATACAACATGAAACAAATAATGGTATGAAATAAAATGGAATTACAGAAGCTTATATATAAAATATATATCATTAATATCATATTTAATTACAGTGCCATCATAATGGCCACCATGAGAGGCGGTAAGATGTATTTGAACAATCATCGTTTCGTGAGGCGTTAGTTTGCCATCCACAGAAACATTATGTTCATCATCCATTAGATGGAGTTGTGTGTATGTGTCGTTTGAATCCTTCTTATAACAACATCCTAGTATATTGAGGATACTGGTTTTGTTACAAAAGAAAAGAAATAAAAAGATTTTGGGAGTTGAAGAAGCAAAATAAATGAAAATAATTTAAGAGAAATCGTTACCTTTAATTTAGGTAACTCACTTTGGTTGGAACCAAAGGACTTCTTGAAATGCTTTATTCCTAAGGGGAAGCTTCAAGGAGGAGGATAGGGATGTGGGGAGCTTAGTTGGGCAGAGTGTGGACGAGCCAAGTGGCTTGAGAGGTGTGAGGAATGAGTAGAAGTGGTCTCCTTTTATAAGGGAGAGGAGGGGCTCTTTAGGAAAGAGTGAAAGTATTATTTTATAATATAATTATATTCGGTTTATAATGGTCCAAAAATCATTGAGGTCGAATATAAGATGACTCATATTCTAAATAGCATCAACCAATAAGAATTTGACAGGTTTTAGATAATATTTTAATCATTATAATCTTATTTATTTAAATGATTTATTAATGAGGTAAACATTTCATCATTATTGTGTCATTAATAATTTAACTTATTTGATGTCTAAAAATTATAAATAAAATATCATCATGTAGGAAATCTTTTTATCTTTCTAATGAATATTTATAATCGATAATCCAACATGTATAACCCTATGTAAAAATTGTTCTTCTAAAAGATGTAAGCTTATGCCATTTTTATTTTTATTTTAACTTTATTAATATAATGTGTCCCTACCACATACAAGTGGCTCCAAGGGGTCCCCAAATTGACCCAAGGATGCCCATGGTCGGGTATGTGTCCACCAATAAGGTTAGGACACGTTTTAGGGTAATTTTTTATTATTATAATATTATTTTTTAACCCTTATTTACCGGATTTACCCTTTAACCATGGTAAATAAAATATTTACCGCAGTAATTATTCAAAATGTGTAAAAATAAAAGTTACCTATTTACATAATTTGGACATCCTGATTCCAAATAAGGAATCCATTTTCCTAAATTCAAAACACAGAAGTGGAAGAAATTAATTTAAAATTAATTCCCGCTGTCAAAACAAAAAGCGTGTTTTTAAGAGATAATAACTATCAAAAGATTGACACTTGTTTATGTTCGGTTTAATTGTAAAATTATGCCCAATGATAAACATTAAATTGAATGGTAAAAATATATTCTAAATAAATTTTAAAACCACTCAAATTCATAATTTATCACTATTAATTATTTTGATTAAAAAAGTTGTTTTTAATTAAAATTTAGAAATTTTCACTATTCATCAAAATATGAAAGTTATCCGAAATGTACCAAAATTTCACCCTAGGATAATTTTGATATTCCGAATCCAAAAATGAAGTCCATTTTGAAATATAGAATATATATGATTTCAAAAAGTAGGTATTACTATTCACAACGGCTAGTTTAATTAGTTGTGGTGTGTGTTAGAACTCGAGGTTGCGTACAACACACGCAATTGCATTATTCGAAGGGAAACGTACCGTAGAAGCTTGGGGTGTTACATTCTCCCCTCCTTCAAATAATTGCGTCCTCGCAATTTATAGGGTATTACTACATAAAAAGACTCGGGTGGTTCTTCATCATAAGTTCCTCGGGTTCCCACGTTGCCTCTTCCATCTTATGATTTCTCCACAAAACTTTTACCAGACGCGTCGTCCGGTTTCTCAGTACTTGTTCTCTTGTATCAAGAATCCTGACGGGCTCTTCGCAATAAGACAGATCGGGTTCCAGTTCTAATTCCTCATAGGTGAGTACATGCGTTGGGTCAGGCATGTATTTTCTCAACAGAGATACATGGAACACATCGTGAACTTTGGAGAGACTTGGCGGCATTGCCAATTGGTAAGCTACAGCCCCAATTCGTTCTAGAATTTCGAAAGGTCCGATGTACCTGGGACTCAATTTACCTTTCCTTCCAAAACGTATGACTCCCTTCCATGGACATACCTTTAGGAAAACATGATCACCGACTTGAAATTCCAAATCCTTCCTTCGATTATCGGCATAGCTCTTCTGCCTACTTTGAGCTGCTTTGATGTGATTTTGGATTACTTTCACCTTTTCCACCGTTTCCTCCACCAGCTCTGGGCCTACAAGTTTTCTTTCACCAACGTCATCCCAACAGGTTGGTGTACGACATCTCTTTCCGTATAACGCTTCATATGGTGCCATCTGTATACTCGAATGGAAGCTATTGTTATAGGAAAATTCTACCAGAGGTAAATATTGATCCCACATACCTTGAAAGTCAAGTGAGCAAGATCTCAACATGTCTTCTAAGGTTTGAATAGTCCGTTCTGATTGTCCGTCTGTCTGAGGGTGGTAAGCAGTGCTCAAATGAAGTTCAGTATCCAGGGATTTCTGAAGACTTTTCCAAAATCTTGAAGTAAAACGGGGATCACGATCAGAAACAATCGATAGGGGTACTCCATGAAGTCTCACAACTTAATTAATGTATAGTCTTGCTAGACGTTCCAGGGGTAGATCTTCTCTTATAGCAAGAAAATGTGCTGTCTTGGTAAGACGATCAACAATAACCCATATTGCATCGTTCCTTCTAGGAGTCTTTGGTAGCCCCATGACAAAGTCCATCGTAACATTGTCCCATTTCCACTCCGGTATGGGAAGAGGTTGCATGACTCCTCCAGGCTGTTGCCTTCCAGCTTTCACTTGTTGACAAACCATACATCTTGACACAAAATCAGCAATCTCCCTCTTCATGTTGTCCCACCAAAAATGTTCCTTCAAATCTCTATACATTTTGGTGCTCCCAGGGTGTATAGAGAAATTGGAACTATGAGCATCATCCAGCAATTCCCTTTTTAGATCAGGTATATTGGGAACACAAAGTCTCTTCCCGAATTTCAAAATTCCATCTTCATACACAAAGTCTCTCAATCTCCCATCATTCACAGCTTTAATCTTCTTTTGGAATTCTTCATCATCGGTCTAAGAACTCTTAATCCTTTCTAGTAAAGATGGTTTGGCAACCATTTGAAAAATCATTGATGTTTCACCTTCCCTGGTTATTCCCATGTCCATCTTCACTAGATCCATGAAAATTGGATCCCTTTCAATTCTCATATTGTTCAAAACTCCATGGTCTTTTCTACTCAAAGCATCTGCCACCTTGTTTGCCTTCCCCGGGTGGTAGTGTATCGTACAATCATAATCCTTGAGTAATTCAAGCCATCTCCTTTGCCTCATGTTGAGTTCTTTTTGTGAGAAAATATACTTCAAACTCTTGTGATCAGTATAAATCTCACATTTTTCACCATAGAGGTAGTGCCTCCATATCTTCAAAGCAAAGATCACAGCTGCTAACTCAAGATCATGAGTAGGATAGTTTTGTTCATGAATTTTCAACTATCGTGATGCATAGGCAATAACTCTATCATTCTGCATAAGGACACAACCAAGTCCTTTCTTCGATGCATCACTATAAATAACGAACCCATCATTCCCCGATGGTAGAGTCAATATAGGAGCATTGACTAATCTTCTCTTCAGTTCTTCGAAACATTCTTCACACTCTTTTGTCCAAACAAATTTAACCCCTTTACGTGTGAGCTTTGTTAATGGGTTAGCCAATCGGGCAAAATTCTGGACGAAACGTCGATAATAACCTGCCAAACCAATAAAACTACGTACCTCAGTTATACTCGTAGGTGCTGGCCATTCTTGGATTGCCTTGGTCTTAGAAGTATCAACAGAGATTCCATCTTTAGAGACAATATGGCCAAGAAAAGAAATCTCCTGAAGCCAGAATTCACACTTACTAAACTTCCCATATAACTCATGCCTCCTCAGAGTCTTCAAGATAATGCGCAAGTGATTTTCATGATCTTCGTAGGTTTTGGAGTATACCAAGATATCATCAATAAATACCACCACAAATTCATCGAGATACTCCTTAAAACTCTATTCATCAGATCCATGAATACAGAGGGTGCATTAGTCAATACAAACGACATTACAGTAAACTCGTAATGCCCGTACCTGGTTCGAAATGCTGTCTTCGGAATGTATTCCTTCTTCACACACAACTGATGGTATCCAGATCGAAGGTCAATCTTTGAAAAGTATTGAGCTCCATGCAGTTGGTCAAATAAATCATCAATACGAGGCAGGGGATACTTGTTCTTTATCGTTATAGCATTGATCTCCCTGTAGTCGATACATAACCTCATAGATCCATCTTTCTTTTTAACAAAAAGAACAGGGGCTCCCCATGGAGAAACACTAGGGCGAATAAATCCCTTATTACTCAATTCCTCTAGTTGTTTCTTTAGTTCGACTAACTCTACAGTGGCCATTCTATAAGGGGTCTTCGATATAGGCCTTGATCCAGGAATCAAATCAATAGAAAACTCAACTTCTCGTTCTGGAGGATGTCCAGGTAAATCTTCTGGAAATACATCTACAAATTCTTTCACAACAGGTACATCCTCTATTTGAACATTCCTTTCCTCACCCGCAGTTATTTCATTCTCTTCCTCCCCAATAATTGAATTTAGTTGAGCTATTGAGGGTAGATCTAAATAAGAATTAGGTGGTGACGATTCTTCTCTAAAAATAAGGTGTTCCTTATCATTATCATCAAGAATCGTAACCTCTTTCTTCTTACAATAAATCTTCGCATCATAGTCCGAAAGCCAGTCCATACCAAGGATTATATCAAACTCAATCATAGGTATGACGATGAGATCAGCAGATAATGAAAATTTATGTGCTCTAATGGGGACTGATTCACAAAACTTTGTTGCAACGATACATCCCTTATGAGTTTTAACTGACAACTCCCTTATTAAATAAAATTGGAAATATCTAATTTTCTTAGCAAACTGGGAAGATATGAAACAATGCGATGATCCAGAATCAAATAATGCATTTGCTAAACTTGAGGAAACCATTAAATTACCTGCCACCACGTCTTTCGGAGCTTCTACCTCAGCAGTAGTGATAGCATAAGCCTGGCCTTGATCCCTTGGCCTTTTCTGAGGTAAGTTCTCCTGACGCTTAGGACATGCATTTGCATAATGCCCCATCTCCCTGCAATTGTAGCACTAAATGTTGGTAGCTTCCTTCATCCCCTTGCAATCATGAGCTTGGTGGCCTTTTTCACCACACTTGTAACAGACTCCCATTCCCTTCAAGCAAGTACCAGGATGTTTCTTCCCGCATTTACCACAAGATGGATATTCAACCTTTCCCTTCTTCCCCTTATTTCCATTCCCAGATTGATCAGCAGGTCTCTTCTTCTCTTGCTTTGCTTTAAAGTCATAAGACTTAGAGAATTCCTTTTCGGTCTTTATAGCACATGAGACAATGTCTTCGTACGATGAAAAGGATTGTGAGACTAATGCTCGACGGAGAAATGGTTTTAACCCATCAAAGAAACGATCAATCTTACTTCTTGGGTTGCGAATATAATCTCCAGCATACCTTGCTAACCTTGTAAAGTTAGCCTCATACTTTGTGACATTCTCATCCTCCTTTTGTCTCAGACTCAGAAATTGTCTTTCCATATCCGCTCGATGGTCGCGAGGGAAGTATTTTTCTAAAAACAGATCTTTGAATTCCCTCCATTCCATATTTGATACTTCATCATCTTCCTTCGTATTTTGAATCAATGACCACCATTGATCAGCATCTCCAGTGAGGCGGTAAACTGCCATGATAACTTTTTCCCTTTCACTGCTCCCCAAAGCCTGAAATATTTTCTCTAGGGAAAATATCCATTGCTCAGCTACTAAGGGATTTGTACTCCCATTGAACGTTAGTGGTTGTTGCCTCATGAATCGATCTAACATTGATCCTCCACGCTGCGGATCAGGGTGCTCCATACGGGTAAGGTTATTATTCATAACCTGAGTAAGTTGTCCCAGTATGGTGATTAGCTGATCAGCACCAGTTGCATCACCAGCCCCACTATAATTATCTTGAGCAGGAGGGAAATCCCTACATGGAGTGCGTGCATTGATACGATTTCCATTTCTTCCACTAGGCGCCATTTCTAAACAATGGCATAAACTAGATCAGTTTATGAATCAAAATACATAATCCCATACTTATACAACACTTAACATAAATTGAACTATTTATGGATATAATCCATAATCATAAAAATGTTTTCTTTGAGGAAGTATATACTCATAAACCCTTCATAATGATTTGTAAATATAGTGAGAGTTATCCTAAGCATATCCCCCGGGAGTGTCGTAACCAAGAGTGCAGCAAGGCCCGTTGTCGTGCACCAGTTCCCGTTCGAGTCTAGCTCAAAGCGGTGTTTTCAGGTTTTACCCCTAGGTACATCTGTGCCAGAGCCGCCTCTACCTGCTCGTATCCAGACAGGGATGTATTGCTCGGAAAACTCACAAAATCTCTACAATACCAAAATTCTAGGAAGTTCTTCTATACTAATCCTCAAAGTTCATCTTAGGTCTACGTGCTCTAATCAGAGTTTATCTAAATCTAGCTTCCAAGGTTTGTACTAAACTTCCTCTGATACCAACTGTAACGCCCCGAACCCAGATACCCAGAGTCGGTGCATTACTTCATAACATTGGCATGATCACAAGAATGATCAAATCTCGAAAGACCGATTGGTTTAGTAGCCTTGGAAACACTAGATATAATCATAAAGTTTTACATTACATTTCAAAGTGAAAAACTACTACAACAACAAAGTCTTCATATCCACACTATTAACCCCTCATAATATCCCTGCAAGTCATTCATAATTTACTTCTTCACTACCTGGGAAAAATAAAACATAGAAAAGGGGGTGAGCTCAAATGCCCAGTAAGGATAACAATATAGCGGAACATTCAAAATAAGCATAAACATTTAAGGCAATGAATTACTAAAACAAAAGCCTTTTAAAATTGAACTTCAACATAGTATGGCAGAAATAAAAATGAAATAATGCCATTTAATTATTCACATGGATATTCTACTAATCGAATAATCACATGCAATATCAATAACCACTTTCATAATGTTGGAATGCATAATGCCAGACTATCATAACCACATAGCCAAGGCCTCGTGCCAAGACTACAAATAAGATTTTGTCAAGGCCTTGTGCCAAGACACTAGTTTGTCTCATGAGACCTACCGATGCATCGAGGAGCTATAGCGGGCTCCACCCGTCACATATTAATTCCAATGCATTCCCATATGAAAAGGTTTAAACATAACATAAACATTCGTATTAAAACTAGCATACGAAATGTCAATAATTTCACCATAAAATATGAATGGTATAAAAATAGCACATCCACAGTCAAACATATCACAAAACCTTCAATACAATATAGAAGTTTTGTATCATAATAAATCAACTTCAAATAAGCGTAAAATCCATCAAAGGATGTTTACATAGATGAAATCAAAATTCTTTTTAAAGAAATATCTCCTTTTATTTTGAAATCATTTAAGATCCATATAAAATAAAACATTTTCTTTGAAAATATTCTTATAAGCTTGTAAGGGAAGCTTTGACGATTTTATAACGGTGGAAAATAACCGCACCTGCCGTATAAGTTAAAAAAAACATTCTTACCTCAATTCTGTCGAAAAGGTTAAAAAGGACCTTGTTTTGAAAACGACGGAAAGATTCCTTTATAAACCTCTTATAAAAAGTCAAACAATGGTATAAATGACTTTAACCCATATTCTTGTAAATAGTAAAAATGTTTTGAAATACATTTCGAAGAAACATGGATGTGGATGATAAAGAGATCCCAGTAGATTATTACGTATAATACAACCTCGGATAATGAAGAGATTGTGAAATAACCCTTACCTTGTACTTTTCCTTTGTTGGGGTAGGTTAACCTCATGTATAATGGTGAAATAATTGTTATTAAATTATACAAGAATCATATACATTAATATGATATCGTATATGATCTTTTAACATTGCTTTATTAATAATATCTTAGTATTATCGTCGTTTCAGGTGATAATCGATTCGTTCTTATTAAATGTTTGGTTACGTAAGACATGTTTGTAATGGATAGATTAAATATTATTTATAATCAGAATGATATTAACACTATTTTTAATCCTAAAATGAGAATAAGACTTGAATGGATATGATGGAGGATGGATCTCACCGCGTTCGTGGAGACGGTAGTCCGTACGTACGCACGAACGCTACTTCCATTTAATTTTTATTTTAAAAGAATTGAATCCAAATGATACATAGGTATATTACTATTCCAGTATAATATAATATTTTATATATGTTACTTAAGTTCATTAACACCATCCTTTATACGTTCCATGTGTGGTATGAACGAGTCATATCATTTTAAGGGGGCGGTAGTCCGCACTTCCTCAAATGAAATTATCGTATATATATACAACATGAAACGAATAATGGTATGAAATAAAATGGAATTACAGAAGCTTATATATAAAATATATATCATTAATATCATATTTAATTACAGTGCCATCATAATGGCCACCATGAGAGGCGGTAAGATGTATTTGAACAATCATCGTTTCGTGAGGCATTAGTTTTCCATCCACAGAAACATTATGTTCATCATCCATTAGATGGAGTTGTGTGTATGTGTAGTTTGAATCCTTATTATAACAACATCCTAGTATATTGAGGATACTGGTGTTGTTACAAAAGAAAGGAAATAAAAAGAGTTTGGGAGTTGAAGAAGCAAAATAAATGAAAATAATTTAAGAGAAATCGTTACCTTTAATTTAGGTAACTCACTTTGGTTGGAACCAAAGGACATCTTGAAATAATTTCTACCTAAGGGGAAGCTTCAAGGAGGAGGAGAGGGATGTGGGGAGCTCAGTTGGGCAGAGTTTGGACGAGCCAAGTGGCTTGAGAGGTGTGAGGAATGAGTAGAAGTGGTCTCCTTTTATAAGGGAGAGGAGGGGCTCTTTAGGAAAGAGTGAAAGTATTATTTTATAATATAATTATATTCGGTTTATAATGGTCCAAAAATAATTGAGGTCGAAGATAAGATGACTCATATTCTAAATAACATCAACCAATAAGAATTGGATAGGTTTTAGATAATATTTTAATCATTATAATCTTATTTATTTAAATGATTTATTAATGAGGTAAACATTTCATCATTATTGTGTCATTAATAATTTAACTTATTTGATGTCTAAAAATTATAAATAAAATATCATCATGTAGGAAATCTTTTTATCTTTCTAATTAATATTTATAATCGATAATCCAACATGTATAACCCTATGTAAAAATTGTTCTTCTAAAAGATGTAAGCTTATGCCATTTTTATTTTTATTTTAACTTTATTAATATAATGTGTCCCTACCACATACAAGTGGCTCCAAGGGGTCCCCAAATTGACCCAAGGATGCCCATGGTCGGGTATGTGTCCACCAATAAGGTTAGGACACGTTTTAGGGTAATTATGTATTATTATAATATTATTTTTTAACCCTTATTTACCGGATTTACCCTTTAACCATGGTAAATAAAATATTTACCGCAGTAATTATTCAAAATGTGTAAAAATAAAAGTTACCTATTTACATAATTTGGACATCCTGATTCCAAATATGGAATCCATTTTCCTAAATTCAAAACACAGAAGTGGCAGAAATTAATTTAAAATAAATTCCCGCTGTCAAAACAAAAAGCGTGTTTTTAAGAGATAATAAATATCAAAAGATTGACACTTGTTTATGTTCAGTTTATTTGTAAAATTATGTCCAATGATAAACATTAAATTGAATGGTAAAAATATATTCTAAATATACTTTAAAACCACTCAAATTCATAATTTATCACTATTAATTATTTTGATTAAAAAAGTTGTTTTTAATTAAAATTTAGAAATTTTCACTATTCATCAAAATATGAAAGTTATCCGAAATGTACCAAAATTTCACCCTAGGCTAATTTTGATATTCCGAATCCAAAAATGAAGTCCATTTTGAAATATAGAATATATATGATTTCAAAAATTAGGTATTGCTATTCACAACGGCTAGTTTAATTAGTTGTGGTGTGTGTTAGAACTCGAGGTTGCGTACAACACACGCTATTGCATTATTCGAAGGGAAACGTACCGTAGAAGCTTGGGGTGTTACAAAACCCCATTCACTTTCCTAGCAAAGGATAGCCTCCAAGAGAGTAGGTTGTCTAACTCCTAGTCCCTATTCCTAGGATGACATAACTCAAAAGATAAATTAATTAATGAAAAATACAACACCTAATATGCCCAAATTATGCCTCACAAATACTCTCAAGCTCGTAAATGAAATAAAAAACCAAGGGAAATGTAGATGAAAACCTAAATTTATTATATAAATCCTTGCATGATCTGCAAGGATATATCATAGATTGAATTCTTCTAATAAATTTTAGAATATTGTCATTCATAATATAAATAATTTTTATACATAAAAAAGGAAAAATAATTTAAATAAATTAAATCTTCAAATATTTAAACATTAGATAAATATTTATAAACAATTTCTAAAATAAAATATAATTTTAAACAATTTTATAGTTTCACCTTTAATTTTGTGGGATTTATACAATTTTCAATATTAACTCATCATATTATTTCCAATAAAAATTATTTCATATTTAACATAATATTTACTTCCTTGTTAAATATAAAATATTATATGAAATATAAACTATTATAAATCAGTTTATATTATAATAACATTTTACATAATCAAAATATCTTATTGTTTATTATTATTTAAACCCCGGACATACCTTTTTATGTGGGTCGAATAATATCTAAATAAATCCAATTTTATTTGAACGATTTTAAATTAATTAATTATGAACTAAACATGAATATTAAATATATATAATAAATGAAAAATTTATATAACTTACAAAAATTGAGACATTTGTAAACTATTAATAATTAAATGTGGATAATAAATTTTTTATAAATTAGTAAGAATATAAACATTTTATATCATTTTCCATATAAACTCTTTCACATTTTATATAAAATTGAATTTTTATGATACTTCATGAATTATAAATATTTTATAATCCAACATCTATTATATATAAATTTTTTATAATCTAAATATCGTAAATACTGCAATGTATATAAAATTTATAAATAAAAATTCACGATCTCTAAATAAACCATTTTATTAAATCACATAAATAATTTAAAATTTTGGATATTTAAATACTAAATATTTATTTTTATATTTATTTAAAGGAATGAAAGAATTATTTTTACAATTACAATATTTTTTTCATAAAATTATAAACACATTGATTCATCAAAGATGTCTTCACTCCTATAAAACTGATTGTGGAGGATTCTATATTCCTCATATGATTACATAAAATGTGGAATCCTTATAGAACCATAAAATGAGCCCAATACACCATATATTTTGGCATGAAACTCATTTCATCAAAATGTATTTCTTAGGTGGAGATCCACACTTCGTTATTGTTTTTTGTGTGAGATAACTTAAGAATGGGATAACCCCATAGCATCTCCTTTAATACCACTACTGGGTTTTGTATGATCATTATGTGATCATATTCAGTCAAATATAACTTGAACATATATAGATATATCATTAAGAATAATCACATAAATAAATATATAAAACATAGTACCTATAAAATGGTAAAAGTTGTTGTTTTCTTCTTCCTTGGTGAAGGATAATTCTCGATGAATATCACAAAGAAATAATAAAAGGAACCATGACTCTGAGGGGGTAACAACAAAAAAACCAATCATATTTAAAGGATTACTTAATGCTAATGGGGAAAAATCATCTTCTACCCACTTGAGGGAAAAAATTATGGGAGGAAGGGAGATTTGAGAGGCTTACTCACAAATCATTGGATTACAAGAAGAGGGTTCACAACCCTTTATATAGCTATACAAGATGTGTTTCATTTAATGAAACATGTTATTCACATTTATGTATTCATATATATTTATTCCCATTTGAATATTTTAATTTAATCTTATTAAATAAATATTCAATCCATTCCAAATGGATTAATAATAAAAAAAATTTGTGATATAAATAAATATATCATATACATATATTTATTATAACTTTTATTTAATACAAGAAAAATAATACACAGATTTAATTCATATTATTAAATATACACTTATATATATAAGAAAATATTATAGATATATAAAATTTAAGTGAATAATCAACAATATTTAAATTACACTAAAATCCAATAAGGAATTTATTCATATTCTCACACTTATTTATAAATCCATAAAAAATATTTTTGATATGGGTCAAATAAAACTCTATTCATTTTGGAAAAAGACACTATAAAAATCCCTTATCCAATTGAATAAATATATGACCCGATAATCCATATAAACCCCAATAATAACTATGAAGACATTATTTCATATATTTATGGGAAGAGAGTCCTCTAGAAAATCATTAATGCAACTCAATATACTAAGGGGTCTGGTGTGATGTACATCAAATATACACACATATATAAATGATCATTTCCACACAATATATATCATTTATATCATACATATCTTAAATAATATTATTTTCTATAAAATTGAGTAACCCTTAGGCATGAACATATAAAATATAATCAGAAAATATTATATATATATAAAAAATTATAGTGAATATTCAACAATCTGTCACATACACTAAAATCCAATAAGGGATTTATTCATATTTTCACACTTATTTATAAATCCATCAAAAATATTTTTGATATGGTTATAATAAAACACTTTTTATTTTGGAAAGAAACATTATCAAAAAAAAATTTATTATCCAATTGAATAACTATATTACCCTATAATCAATAGAAACACAAACTATAACTATGAAGTCCTTATTTCATATATGTATGTGGATATTTTCCTCTATAAAAACATCAATGCTTCTAAAGATACTAAGGGGTCTAGTGTGATCTCCATCAAATATACTCATATATATATTTGAACATTTCCACCAAAACATGTATCATTTATATCATATGTAACTTAAATAATAACTTTTTCTATAAAATCGAGTAGCCATTAGGCATGAACATCTAAATCTTGAATAAGCCTCTCATAATTTTCTTGATTCTCTATAAAAGAATAACAGAGGGGATGAATACATATAATGTCATTCATCTATCAAATATGAACATATTATGTGACTTCTAATTTTCCATAGTGTACCTTGTACTCTAAAAATAATAATAATGATACATTATGATGTCGATACTAATTTGTTGTGAAAAAGTCAACCCTTTTGAATATTCTAAGCCTGATCCTTGATAAGGAGGTCTTTGGAAGATATTTAATTTTTAATATGTTAATAGGTCACTTTTTATATGATTTTTTCTCAGTTTTTTTGTTTTAGTTTGTCTATGATATGTTGTATATTATATATATGTAGTTTAGTTTCAACCTGAGTCATGGATAAACAAGAATCCAACCTTAAGATAGTTTTGTCACATGTTTTTTGGTCTTTTAAATTTGATTGTTTACTAATTATTTCATTTGATGTACTCTCAGGTTAATGAATATTAAATCGCATGTACCCTTACCCATGAATATAAGACAATTTTCTAAATCATGTTAAAACATGTTTTTCGCTTTTCATGATTTCCTTAATGACTTATTTTGACCGGTTATTGTTGATGCACACTACAATTAATTCGAATGTTTTAAAATTGATATTGAGTTAATAAGTTTATTTTTTTTTATTTTTTATGTCTTTAAGTTGTAGTTGTTGTAATTGATTATAAATGAATCTATTTTTATCTCAAATTTCATTCATTATTTCTTTGTGGAATCATTTATATTAGCTTAAATTTTTGACAATTCAATGACTGGTATCTTATATTCATGTATTGTTGCTATTTCCCACTGTTTATTGAAAAATTTATCAAATTTTATATTTTCATTTGGATTATTTTGATTCAAAATTATATTCCATGTGACTCATGTGTTTTTTATGGGAATTTTCCAATAGTTTATCCCCAATAGGGTGTGTGGGTATATATTTAAAAATTATTTTTCATAATAAATAATTGAAATTTCTCCCCACACACCTGATCCATTACATGCCACCTGAAATCCTCTATGTTGATTCATCTTCCTCTCCTAACTCCCCCCTAACGACCACATCCTTTAAAAATGTCTCATTACTAACCAATAAATCCCCCACTTGAACTCTTATTCAACAATGATTCTCCCAAAATTCCTTCCCTGAATTTGTTTTAATTATGTTATCTCCTCTCAGTCGACACACATCAATGCCACATGCTCACTCCCCTTCATATAGTGGCTCACCCCTTCCTACCCCAACTCACCTAATTTTAATATATCACTCTCTATTAGTGATAATGTGATCCTATTTCACCCTCATCATGATATATCGATCAATAGTTTTAGAAACTTCCTCATTTCCATAGGATCCCATTAGAATATATTTTTTGAAACATCATGGTATAAAATATTCAACGACATCAGTATTTTGATAATTTAATTTGTTGATTGATTTATAAAAAAATGGTTATGTATATAATTGAATATTATGTGTTTTTATATTCTCTTAACTAGATTTCCTATAATAGGTTAGTGTAATTTAAATATTTCATATTTGAAAAAAGGTTAAAATAATTTACTTATATAATTATTTATCAATTGGTATTCAGAAAGTGTTTTAATCACTCATATGAATAAAAATTTTAGTATTATTAATCATATATTAATTCTTCAATATATCATTGTTTCAATATTAAATTAATTATACATTATTTTTTTTGTAAATATATGTTTTCAATCTATTTAATATTTTTAGTGTTTTGTTATGAAATTTTGTAATTTTTTAATTTGGTTAAATCATTACTTGGGAAAGAGTATTTTCCATATCAATAAAATTTTATTTTTTCTCCTCAATTAATATCATATTTTACTATTTTGGGAAATCAAAATTCAATGTATATATTAATAAATGATATGTAATTTAAAAATATATGTGAAAAAATTAAATTATTAAAATATATATTATTGAAATATTTATATCCAAAAATTAGATTAGTTTAATAATTGAAAATTATTTATCTTCTACTATAAAATAATAGTTGTAATAAATATACTAGTCAAATATATATATATATATATATATATTATGTATATAAATAAAATAAATTATAGTGTATAATAATTAAATATGTATAATTTGTGCAATATTTTTCGACATTGGTGGGAATTCATTAAAATTAATGAATAATTTGCAAATTTATTCTTATCAAGGCCATTTTTTTTCAAATCCCTCAAGTCATGTAATATCTGAGTATCCATGTCATGTAATGGTAACCTTTCAACCGTGTAAAAAAGTTAATTCATTCACCCCCAGAGGGATAACCTTGTGGTTACTCTGTTAGGGGTATCATTAGAGTTCTTGGGATTGATATTCCCCATTTCCTTGTAGGTACAATAGATTCATTGTTTCAATGTAATATAATAACCCAAACTAAAGTAATATACAAAGAGGTATCATTCGTTGATATAGGGGAATAAACCCAACTTGTTTTGATATATATGTATTAATATGTGTCTATGTATTTCTATATTTTTTGGATTTAAATAGTGTTTTATATGTAGTAAAATATAAATAACAATGAGTGAAATAGATATTAGTTTATCATTTATTGTTAGAAAATATAATTTTAATATAATTTTAATTTCATATTAAATAATGGTTTTTATCACTAATATAAATTTTTATTTTATATAGTTTTCTTAAATCCAGAAGTCATAATTATCATCATGGTAGAATGGTTTGAGTTTCTTTACAGTTAAAAAAATCTTAAACATAATAAAACTAAATTTACAATAATACGCAGTGATTATTTTTTATGAAACTAAAATAAATTGGAATACATTGTATTCATTTTCTTTTTATAATAATTATATTTTGAAATATGGTAATTTTATGAATTATATATGATTTTTAGTTTTTGAAGTATTGTTTTTATATTTCAATTACAATTTTATATAGATAAAAATATATATATAAGAAGGATTATTCTATAGATTAGATTCTGGCTTTAAAATTTCGATATGATTTATAAATTTAATGATTTCAACAGTTTATTTAAATATTATTTACAATATTTTGGAATTATTTCATCAGTACTAAAACTTATTATTAATAGTGGACTTTATTATCAGTACAAAATCAATTAATATTAAAGGATACATTTATTGGTGTTAAAACATTTACTAATAAAGTGTTTATTTTATCAGAACTTTAATAGCATAGATAAAGTTTGTTGACTATCATCAGCACAAAGATTATCAGTTATTTTTTTTCACTGATGAAATTAGTTTATATTATGTTTTAATCCTAGATATATAGTATTGGAAAGATATAAAAAACCAATGAAGGATAAATGTAAAAAAAATACTCAAAATGTATCATTTTTTATGAGATAGTGGAAACTAAGGTAATTAATTGAGCTACGAAAACGATGAAAGTTCACAAGGTATGAGAAAAAACACTATTTTTGGATTACTTGTATGAAAATTCAACATAAATGAATGAATAATAATAATAAAATAGTTATTAAATTGAATGAAAAAAATGGGTAACCACCTTATGTGGGATCCAATATACATATAAATACATATTCATACCAATATTTACTCACACAATCATATTTAGAGAAAATCCATTTGGTGATCATTCATAACATTGTGTCTTGGGGTTTAAAACTCATTAGAGTCCAAATGATTGGGAATTATTTAGTGGTTTTCAGGGAATGGGGGTTACCACAGATCGTAATGGTTCATGTCAACACAAGTCCTTGGTAACTCATTTAGGGTAGGACTTGTCTATTAAATATTATTTACAATATTTTGGAATTATTTTATCACTACTAAAACATATTATTAGCAGTGGACTTTATTATCAGTACAAAAAATTACTATTAAAGGATAAATTTATTGGTGTTAAAAAATTACTAATAAAGTGCCGATTTTATCATAATTTTAATAGCATAGATAAATTATGTTGTCTATCATCAACACATAGATTATCAGTACTTTTTTTCACAGATGAAATTAGTTTATATTATGTATTAAATCTAGATCTATAGTTTTGAATAGAGATAAAAAACCATTGAAGGAAAAATAGAAACCACTAACTAAAAATGTATCATTTTTTATGAGAGAGTGGAAACTAAGGTAATGAATTGAACTACGGAAATGATTAAAATTCAAAAGGATTGAGAAAACACAATATTTTTGGATTACATATATGAAAATTCAATATAAATGACTGAATAAATAATAATAATAAAATAGTTTTTAAATTGAAAGAACAAAATGGGTAACCACCTTATGTGGGATCCAATATTTGATTTTGTATCTTATACATGGAATCCCCGAATTATTAAAAAAGTGTATCTTATACTTTACCCTATGACAAAATCCTATTATTTTATGAATTTTGTATTAACTTTCATATATAATTAAATGATATTAATGTTAATATTTTTAATTTTTAATTTTTAATTTTAATATTTTATATTTTCTAGATTTATATAATGTACTAGGCCTATTTTCATTTGAGACTATTACATGTAATGTTTCTCCTCACCTACATTCATATCCATATGACTGTTACTATACAAGGAATATTTTTAATTTACTAAAATATACTTATTAAATTACTCCTATGGTGGATATTCCCCAAGGTGTGTTTGTTAGGATTATTCATTTATACAACATTCTTATTAGAAATTATTATTTTTAAAAATACCTTCAATAAAATAGTTTTTAGTTCACCTTATATATTTCCAATTGGATAATGTGAGATGTATGATTTCACTTATATAATAGTTTCTATACCTATTTCTTGGTTTTTTATTGGGATCTGTAGTGTGATAATACTCTTCATTTTCATTGTGGTGTTTCATCCATGTAACACCATTGATTTATATATTAGGTGACATAGGTATCCCTTGTATGATGATATTATGTCTTCCTTATAGTAGATATATCATTTTGTTTAACTAGGCAGAAATATGGGAGAAGGTGAGCATGCTGACTATTCACCGTGACTGATGAAGTTAGTGATAGCTTCCATATGCGAAACTTTTATTTTCATAGGTGTGAATTGATCACAATGTGGTATATGTTTCGATTTAATAATCTTGGAGGGTGATTGATTTATTTATAAACCATGGAAATTTAGGATAATTCAATAATGATTATGTGCTTTATTTTTAATAATGTTATACATCAGTTATTTTGAGACTAATCCCTTGAATGTGGGTCTCCACCTGGTATTTTATATTTCATTAATAGGGTTTTTAATCTACTGTATTTTTTTTATGTCACATCTAATGAATGCATGTTTTTTATCCATTTTTGTTTGTGTTTGCAATATTTATTGTACACATTTCATTTAAATGTGATGTCTTATGATGATCCTACCCAATGCACATAGAAAAATCGGATGAACATAGATATCCTCATGTTCATATATTAATATATTTTAAAGCATTGTCACCCATGAAATTAAATACTGTTCAGTTACATTTCATTTTTTAACGTGATTAAGATATATATTATTGAATCGGTTTCTACAAGATTCATGTTTTTTATTATAATGAAGCAATTTTGAAATTTATTATTTTTCATTGAACATATTTCTGAACTTATTTTCATATTTTTATAAAGTAAAAATGTAATATATAAAATAATTATAAATTTTTTCTTTATTTTTATCACTGTATACTAATTATTTTGATCTTATATAATAGTTTTGAAAAGTTATATAAAATAAGCAATATCAATACTAGAAATGTATTAATTTTTTTAGTTAATTACCACCTTATTTGTTTTTTATTATATTCTTCCTAAATAAGTGTTTGTATTTGGTTCTGATAATTTTTCAATATTGAATTATTCTAAGTTCAAAAACCATTATAAATAGTATAATAAATATTTTTTTTATTATTACATATTATTGCAATATATTAAAATGAATATTTTTTTAAAGTTATAGAAAAAAACTGAATTACAATTGTTTTTGTAATTTATGGAAATAATTAAAAAAATAGCTCAATTGACTATTGAATGTAGAATTATCAATAATGCACCCACAACATTTTTTAATGGAAAATTTATGATTAATTTGGTATCTTAAAATTATAGAATTGATATTATTTTAGAATGATTTTTATATATTTTATATCACATCCTTATATCATTATCTATTTAACTATGTGTATTTCTTTCTTTATATGAATCATATTTATTCCCTTTCTTGTTTTACTAATAGATTATCTATATTTTCTCTAACATCCAGGATAAATGAAGATTATGAAATTTTTAAATTTATTAATATATTTTAAATAAATATTAATTTTACTTTAAATGGGTTTCTATGTTCGATAGAGTACCTGATAAGCAACAATGGTTTCTTTGAAATCTTACGTTGCACACTAATAATATAATAATATTATTTTAAATGGTAATTAACTTCCAATTGTTGTATTGGAAGGAATCAATAAAAATAACTACAATATGATTATACATGTTTGTTAAATGTATTTACAATTATCCAGTAAATGTAAGAGGCTTAAAATTTGAATGAATCTAATTTTATTCATAATTTACATTAAAAGGCCGATTTACATCCTTTTAATGGAGAACCCATATTAAATCTAACTTTGGTCACTTTAATACGATATATTTGTCCAAATAAAATCTTTCTTTAGAATGGGGACATCAAAATTTACTTTGTTTAAATTTTTGGAATTTTTTTGATAATGTTCATTTTTTATTGAATAGTGAAAAATATTGTAAATTGTGTTTTAATATAGTTTATTTATATGGGTAGATGATCATTTTAATTGGTTTTAAAGTTTAATTAGAATATATTTTTACCATTTAGTCCAATTTTGGCCATTGTAATTAATTTCACTTTGAAATTGGATATAAACAACTATCAATCTTTTGATAGTTACTGTTTCTTAAAAACACGCTATTTGTTTTGATAACGGGATTTAATTTTAAAATTAATTAATTCCACTTATATTTTTTGAATTTGTAAAAGTAGAAATCATTTTTGAATTTGTAATATCAAATATAGCATAGGTTGATTTTTTGGTATTTTTCTAAGAAACCTCAATTTTTGATGAATAGTAAAACAACTTAGTGGTAGTTAAAAAAACTGACTTATTCATTTAAATGAAATTTTACCACTTCTGTGAATTGAATTTAAAAAATCCAACATAAATGGTTGTTATCGAGATTTAAAATTTGGTTCATTAAGATGATTTTTTTGGTAAATAGTAACTTTTGCCTTTTAATTACCACGGTTAAAGGTAAATAGGTTAATTCAAGATAAAAAGAATATTATAATAATTCTAAATTACCTTAAAACTTGTCCTTACCTTATTTTTTTGAGTCATTAATGACCATGGGAATATTTGGGTCTATTTTGGGACCCCATTGCGCCACTTGGGTGTGATAATGACAATTTAGATTAATTAATTTAATGTAAAGTCAAAATTGACATTAACAAAAATATTTTAGTAATTAATTTTTATATGGTGTTATATAAGTAATATTTTTGACTATAAATATTCATTGGAAAGCT
Source organism: Viscum album (assembly GCA_963277665.1). Classification (NCBI taxonomy): domain Eukaryota; kingdom Viridiplantae; phylum Streptophyta; class Magnoliopsida; order Santalales; family Viscaceae; genus Viscum; species Viscum album. The sequence continues at coordinate 1,117,737,884 of OY728129.1, forward strand.
AAAAAGATTTACTACATCATGGTATTTTATTTCATAATTTTTAGACAACAAATAAATTAAATTATTTATGACATAATAAAGATGCAACATTTACCTCATTAATAAATCATTTAAATAAATAAGATTATAATGATTAATGTAATATCAAAAACATGTCAAATCGTGATTGGATGATTTTATTTGAAACATTCGTCATCTTATATTTATCTTTACTGATTTTAGGACCATTAGAAACCGAATATAATTATATAATAAAATAATAGTTTCACACTTTCCTAAAGAGCCCCTCCCCCCCCTTATAAAAGGAGACAACTTATAACCAAATTCCTCACACCTCTAAAGACATTTGGCTCGTCCAAAATCTGAAAAATTAAGCAACATAAATCCCTACACTCCCCCTAAAAGCCTTACCATAGGAATAAGGCACATCAAGAAGTCCTTTTGGTTAAAACCAAAGCAAGTTACCCAAATTATAGGTAACAGTTTCTCTTAAATTATTTTAATTTATTTTACTTCTCGAACCCCTAAACTATATTTATTTATTTGTTTTGTAATGGAATAAAATTCCTAAATATAATAGGATTTTTTTATTGGAAGGATTCGAACTACACTTAAATAAACCTCCATCTAATAGATGAAAAACATAATGTTTTTGGGGATGTCAAACTAACGCCTCATGAAATGATGATTATTCAAATATCTCCAACTGATTCTCATGGTGGACATTATGATGGAACTATCTTTATATATGATATATATTATGTTTATTGTTTCTTTATTCTTCTTTATATTCTATTTATAGAACACATTTATAGTTTCCATAGTGGGTAAATACCATAATCTCATTTGAGGAAGTGCGGACTACCGCCCCCTCAAAGTGATTTGATTCGTTAATGCCTTATATGGGATGTATAAAGAATGGAGTTAATGATATTATATATATTATTATAATGGAATTATAATATAACTATGTATCATTATGTTTTATTTCCATTAAAATAATAAATAGAAATGAAAATAGCATTCATGCATTCATACGACTTACGGTCTCCATGAACGGTGCATTTCATTTCTTACCTATAAATGTGATGTACTATTATAAATACATGTATATACTTGATATATATGATATATATGATATCAAAATCATTAATATCATTCTGGATATAATGAACCATTGATCACATGAACAACATGTGATTATAAGAAGTCCATTTTTGACTCCAGTACCAAATATCCACAAAATGGACGTTATTAAATTAAATGATTACATAATTTTTATAACATGGTAATAAGTGATATATAAGGAATAATAAACTTGAAAAATGATATTATGCAAGTATAAATTAACTTTAGTTTATTATTCAGGAGATTAAAGAACGATCGAGTCAAGTCGGACACGAGGTAAGGGATCTGACCTATCTCTTTCTTTTCTATTACTCTCTTTTATGTCATTTATTTTATGGTCCATGTTCTTATGTTTGAGTATGTTCTTTTATATTCACCATAATGTAATTTATATTTTCATATGATGAGATACCCCCTATTACTCTCATCAATTCATTTTAATAATTTTTAAGTGGCGCCGTTAGGCTGTCGAGTTTTTGTAAGGGATTTCTTATCTCACTTTTAATTTCGTGAGATTTACATTGTTCACCACTTATTTATTGCATGTGGTTTCTTGTGTACTGACTTTTGATATATGTTATAATTACAATCATTATATTCATGGTATTCTGTGATTCATTTGGTGGTTATTAACTTTGGGTCATACGACTCGATTTATTACAACGTGGTAACGGATTTTCATCTCACTTTTTATCCTCGTGAGATTCATGCAATATTTTCCACTACTTACTTTTGTGTGGTGTATGTACTACCCATGATTGTATTATTTGTGTAATATACTTTAATTTATGGGTATTTACATCTACATTGTATGTTCTTTCTTTCATGTGGTGTATGTTTCGTAAGTTACCAAATCTGTAAGGGAACCTTTAACCCTCCTCTCTTTTAAAAGGCTTATTTTTGTTATGTCTTTTAATTAACTTCTTCTTATGTTGGGATATGTTATTATATATCCTTATTGGTGTAAATTTTATTTCCATGTTATGGGATACCCTTTTATCTCTCGTCAACTCAGTTTCTGGATTGTAATGAGGTGTCGTTAGGTTGTCGAATATTTGCAAGGGAGCTTATTAACCAAATTTCAATTCTTTGGGTTCAACTTGTACTTACTGAATATGTCATCCTATGAATATGTGTGAATGAGATATGTTTTTTTACACATAATATCCACTTATATTTGGTGTATATATATATTTCACATATAATTATGAGATTGATTAATCCTTAATTTAATGATACGATCTTTATAAGGGATTTCATATCAATTTACATTTCCATTGAGACTTCATTTTTGTTATGATACAAATCCACTCTTTTATGTTGTATATACTGTCCATTGAAATATTATATCATGAATCACTTTATTCTCATGATATTATAATGTTCTGATTAAATGTTATTCCACAATTATTTGTATTCAAGAGTGTCACATTTTGTTAAAAACTCTTTAACAAAAATATACTTTTTAAATATTTTAAAGATTTATCTTCTATATATTTATATTTAATGTCCATGTTTTAAAAATGGTATTGAGTATTTATTTATATGGAAATTAATGTTTTAAAATTATAATTCCATTAAAAGACTCAAAGTGGTATGGAACACTTTGATTCAAAAATTATTTTTTAAATGGTTTTTGAAAATGGATTGATTATTTAAATATCTTGAAATTGCTTCTTGTGATTTCAAATGAAAGGTTATTGGTGAACTGTTTATATTTGAAATATTTTATATGTTATAATGGTACATGGAAATTTGATGGGTGGTTACATGATAAAACATTTGACGGGTGGTGTTGTGAATACCAGGACAGGTGATTACATTATAACCTCCAAAGCATTGGGTATGGAAGTCGATCATATGGCTATTCCATTTAGTGATATCTGTTGAAGTCGACTATATGGTTATTCCATTTATGTATGTTTATTCCCGAAGTTAACTTTATAAGTTATTTGTTCTTTATATGGGGTTTTTGGTCATCTTTTGGTTACAAAAGGGTAAGTAAGTATATTTTATTTAGTGAAGAGTATTTACTACTTCATAAATGTGAAAAGTATTACTTATGTTAAAGTATTCATGGTTTACTTATTGTTTTGAAAAACTAATAGTTTTACTTCTTTGTGTATCCCTTAATGAGATTTTTAAGCTCATCCCATGTTTTTGAAATGTTTTTCACAGGACATAATGTGGAATAGGGTCAGGGATGGGATCAAGGTAAATTCATTCTGTCTTAAACATGGAACTAAACATGAATCTTTTTTTTAAGATTTCATGTTTTGTAAAAAAATGGACACTGGGTAGAAGTGTCTACTTTGTATTATTTTGAAATGTAATAGTTATGGCCTAACTCTATAAAACTCTAAACCAGAAAAGACACTCAATGTGAATTATTCATTTAATTCAATATTATGTAATGTTTTAAGGCCAGGTCCTTATAGTTGGTATTAGAGGTCAGTTTAAACAACATTATAGTTTAAGGTGTTATCTAAGCATAAGTAACATAATAATAATGGTTAGAATATTAGAAACATTGGTAGTTATTTTGAATGATTTTAAGATAACATGAATAATTATTTACCCTCCTCATGAGATATTATATGATGATTATACAGATATACTCACACAGACCTTTTTGGTTTTAGTAAATGGTTGGATCTAGCAGGGACCAAAGTAACAGTAGATGTGAATAAAATGGTGAAGGGTTTCTGAATGAGAAACTGAATTAAATGAAAGATGAAATGACAACTCTTATGGTTATTCTCAACCAACTATCTGGAGTCATGATTGAAAACATGAAACTTGGTGATTTTTATAAGGCATCGTATATTCAGGAAGCAAATCCATACGGAATTTCAGGTAATAATCATAAAGATAAGTATGTTAAAAAACCTATGTGTCAAGGATGTGGAAATAAATACCTATTCAAATTCTTAAATGGGATAGGAATATGCTATAGATGTGGTAATGATGTTCATAAAGAAAGAACCTTCCATGGAAAAAGGAAGCATCTAGTTGACTCTAGGAAAGGGAAAGAAGTTATTTTAGAGGGATCAATTGAATGTTTCAAATGTGGTGTGCATGGTAATTATACAAACATGTGTCCTATGAAGATGTTTTAGGAATGGGATCAATAGGATCGTAAAAATATTTGTATACCAATACCTAATTCCATTCCGATTGAGTATGAAGAAACTTACAACGACCAATGAAAGGTATGGATTATTTCTTAACATATGTTTTGATATTATTGAATCTTATGATATGATTCATGATTCAATTTATAGGAAAAATGTATTTCATAATACGTTGAAAAGGAATGGTTAGTGGATCATGAAGAATGTTGAATGTGTAAGAAGTCCATATATAAGGGATTCAAGAGTTATGGTAGATTTTAGAATGGTGAAATGTTTATAAGTATTAAGGCTCTTTTGATGATGGGAATTATATTAGATGACTTTTTATAGTATGTGTAACCCTAATGTTTGATATATGAAAATTTTATTCAAGGATTAATTTTCTTTTATTTTGTGGATATAGTTATAAAGAACCATTCTGGTTTATATGATCCTTGAATTTGAGGAAATTATAGGTTAATACATTTTTGTTATGTAAAATAATAGTTATTTCAAAACCTTTGAGGGTAAAATATTTTATGGTTATTTTTGAGAAATTTATCACTTTTTGGGGAATATTATAAAATTTTATTGTTTTTGAAAAGAGACAACACACATACCGTGTGACAACCCGTCACGTCGGACGAAGCTATGAGAATCAAACCCACAACCAATGTGCGACGGGTATTTTTCTCCTACCACTGGACTACGTGATTTCCCTAGTTAGTTTGACTATTTATTTTTAGTTAGATGATTTTATGAATCTATAATAAGTTTATTTTGGGTTATCTAAGGAAATGATTACCCTAGCATGTAAAATATCTGATTAGGTTAATTGCTTTTCAATATGATATTTTAAGAGTAACTGATGTTATTTGGAGATAAATGTTAAGATTTATCATGGAAGACTATATGATTAAATATTTTGGAGATTTGCGTTTCAATAATAGTTTGGATTACTTTGAATAATTTTAAGGACAACTTTTAATTGAATGGTCTTTGTTGAACTTTGGGATTTGTTAGACAAATTTTGGAGATTAAGAGTAGTTTTTCATTATGTAAAAATTTATTCTTTTGGGGGATTATCTGATCTTGTACTAAATGTCTTGATTTTAGTTAATATATAAAGATAAGTGAAATATATATTTTATCTTCTGTGGATTATTTTATTCTCTCAAAGTTGATTATAGAACTTTTAATTTTAAAAAAATCATCCCAAATACTCATCGTTTGGAGAAAATATGAGTTTGTGTTAGAAATCTAGTAAAATATAAATGTCTACATGACAATTAAGTATATTTACTTATGTTAATCTCATAAATAAATTCCTTAATGATATGTAACATAAAACATAAATCTTTTCTGTTATATTTTCCTTCTGGGGAATCAAAGACTCTTTAACCCATCACATGTTTGTGAATTTTTGGTGTTAACTTTCTCCTAAACATGTTTTCTATCACTCTCCATCTGAAAATGAATGTTTTTATCTCCTCCATATCCATGTTTTCATGGAATCCTAATATCTGTTGTCTAAGGTAACCTTTGTACTTCTCTTCCTTTATTTTAATGTGATAGTTTTATTGAAGATTTTTTTTCAATATAAGGCTTTCAATGATGTTCCCGAGCCCAATTTTTAAATTGCGAGGACACAATTCCCAAAAGGGGGGAAGGATGTAACATCCCAGATAATTGAAGAATATGACATTTTCATATTTATTAATATTTGTGAATTAAATATTAATTTTACTTTAAATGGGTTTCTATGTTCGATAGCGTATCTGATATGCAACAAAGGGGTTCTATGAAATATTACGTTGCACACTAATAATATAATATTATTATTTTAAATGGTAGTTAACTCCTAGATGTTATATTGGAAGGAATTAATAAAACTAACTACAATATGATTATACATTTTGGATAAATGTATTTACATTTATCCAATAAAAGTTAGAGGTTTAAAATATGAATGAATCAAATTTTAAGCATAATTTACATTAAAATGCCGATTTACAGCATTTTAATGAAGAACCCTCATTAAAAATAATTTTGTTCACTTTAATACAATCTATTTTACCATATAAAATTTTTCTTTAGAATGGGGTCATAAAAATTTTCTTTGTGTAAATTTTTGGAATTTTTCTAATAAAGTTCATTTTCTAATAAATAGTGAAAAATATTGTAAACTCTGTTTTAATCTAATTTATTTATATATTAATATTATCTTTTTAATTATTTTTAAAGTTTAATTAGAATATATTTTTACCATTTAATCCAATTTTGGTCATTGAAATTAATTTTTCTTTGAAATTGGACATAAATAAGTATCAATCTTTTGATAATTATTGTTTATTAAAAACACTCTATTTGTTTTGATACTAGGAATTAATTTTAAAATTAATTAATTCAACTTCTATATTTTGAATTTGGAGAAATAGAAATCATTTTTGAATTCCGAATATAAAATATATCTTCGGCTGAATTTTTGGTATTTTTTTGAAAAACTTCAATTTTTAATGAATTGTGAAACCACTTAGTGGTAGTTAAGAAAACTGAAATTTTCATTTAAATGAAATCTTACCACTTCTGTGAATTGAATTTAAAAAATCCTACATACATGGTTGTTATCAAAAAGTAAAATGTGGTTCATTAATATGAAAATAATTTCTGGTGAATATTAACTTTTGACTTTTATTTACCGCGATTAATTGTAAATAGGTTAATTCAAGGTAAAAAAGAGTACTATAATAATTCCAAATTACTTTAACACGTGTCCAAACATTATTTTTTGAGTCATTAACGACCATGAGAATCTTTGGGTCTATTTTGGGACCCTATGGAGCCATATGGGTGTGATAATGACAATTTTGATTAATTAATTTTATGTAAAGCCAAAATTGACATTAACAAAAATCTTTTAGTAATTAATTTTTATATGGTGTTATTTAAGTCATATTTTAGACTATAAATATTCATTGGAAATTTAAAATTATTTCCTATATCATGGTATTTATTTTATAATTTTTAGACAATAAATAAATTAAATTATTTATGACATAATAATGATGCAGTATTTACCTCATTAATAAATCATTTAAATAAATAAGACTATAATGATTAAAATAATATCCAAAACATGTCAAATTTTGATTGGATGATTTTATTTAGACCATGAATCATCTTATCTTCATCTTTAATGATTTTTGGTCCTTTATAAACTGAATATAATTATATAATAAAATAATAGCTTCACACTTTCTTAATGAGCCCCTCCTCCCCCTTATAAATGGAGACCACTTCCAAACAATTTCCTCACACCTCTCAAGCCATTTGGAACGTCCAAACTCTATAAAATTAAGCTACCTACATACCGTTCATCCCCTAATAAGCCTTACCTTAGGAATAAGGCACTTCAAGAAGTCCTTTTGGTTCAATCCAAAAGAAGTTACCCAAATTAAAAGTAACAGTTTCTCTTAAATTTGTTTCTTTTATTTTACATCTCCATCCACTAAACACTATTTATTTATTTTTTTTGTAACAAAATAAAATTCCTAAATATACTATGATGTTGTTATGAGAAGGATTTGAGCTAAATTTACACAAACCTCCATCTAATGGATTAAAAACATAATGTTTCTGTGGATGACAAAATAACGCCTCACAAAACAATGATTGTTCAAATACCTCCTACCGCTTCTCATGGTGGCCATTATGATGGAACTGTATTTATATATTATATATTTTATGTTTATATTTTCATTATGCATTGGTATATTCCTTTTATATAACGCCTTTATGGTTTCCATAGTGGGTAAATACGATAATCTCATTTGAGGAAGTGCGGACTACCGCCCCTCAAAGTGATTTGATTCATTTATGCCTTATGTGGGATGTATAAAGGATGTATTTAATGATATTATATATGATATTATACTGTAATAATAATATACCTATGTATCAATATGTTTTATTTCCATTAAATTAAGAAATAGAAATGAAAATAGCATTCAAGTGTACGTATGACTTACCGTCTCCATGAACGATGCATTTCATTTATTAACTCTAAATGTTAATGTACTATTATAAATACATGTATATACTTGATATATATTCTATATATTATATCCAAATCATGAATATAATTCTGTATATAATGAAACATTGACCACATGAACAACATGTGATTATAAGAAGTTCATTTTTGACTCCAGTACCAAATAACCACAAAATGGACGTTATTAAATTAAATGATTAAATAATGTTTATAACATGGTAATAAGTGATATAAAAGGAATAATAAACTTGAAAAGGGTTTTTATTAAATTATAATGTATCTTTATTTTATTATTTAGGAGATTAATGATTGATCGAGTCAAGTCGGACACGAGGTAAGGGATCTGACCTCTCTTTTTTTTCAAGTACTGTCTTTTATGTCATTTCATTTATACTACATGTTCTTATGTTGGAAGATGTTATTTTATATTCACCATACTGTAATTTGTATATTCATATTATGAGAGACCGCCTCTTACTCTCATCAATTCATTTTATGAATTTTTAAGTGGCGATGTTATGCCGCCGAATTTTTGTAAGGGATTTCCTATCTCACTTTTAATTTAATGAGATTTCCATTGTTCGCCACTTATTTATTTCATGTGGTGTCCTGTGTTCTGCTTTTGATATATATTATCATGGCAATCAATATAATCTTGGTATTCTATGATTCATTTGGTGGTTATTAACTTTAGTTCATATGACTCTATTGATTACAACGTGGTAAGGGGTTTTAATCTCAATTTTTATACCCGTGAGATTCATGCTATATTGGACACTACTTCCTTTTGTGTGGTGTATTTACTGCCCATGATTGTATTCTTTGTTTAAGATACTTTAATTTATGGTTATTTACATCTTCATTGTATGATCCTTCTTTCATGTGGTGTATGTTTCGAAAGTTACCAAATCGTTAAGGGAACCTTTCTCCCTCCTCGCTTTTTAGAGGATTATTTTGTTATGTCATTTAATTCACAACTTTTTATGTTGGGATATGTTCTTCTATATCCTTATTGCAGAAAATATTATGTTTAAGTGATGGGATACCCTTTTATTTTCCATCCACTTAGTTTCTTAATTGTAATGTAATGCTGTTAGGTTTCCAAATGTTTTGCAAGGGAGCTTCTTAACCCAATTTCAATTCATTGGGTTCAACATGTACTTATTGAATATGTAATCCTATCAATATGTGTGAATTAACTCTGATTATTTTACACTCAATATCCACTTATATTGGGGGTATTTATATTTTTCACACATAATTATGAGATTTATTTATCCTTAATTTAAGAATACCATCTTTATAAGGGATTTCATCTCAATTTACATTTCCAAAAAGACTTCATTTTTGTTATGTGCCTAATCCACTATTATATGGTGTTTATACTGTCCTTTGACATATAATATCATAAATCCCTTTATTCTCATGATATTATAACTTTATGATTAAATGTTATTCCTCAATTATTTGTATTCAAGAGTCTCTCATTTTTCTAATAACTCTTTAAAAAAATATCATTTTTAAATGTTTTAAAGAATTTTCATTATAAATATTTATATTTTATGTCCATGTTTTAAAAATGGTTTTGAGTATTTATTTATATGGACATTAATGTTTTAAAATTATAATTCCATTAAAAGATTCAAAGTTTAGGAGACACTTTGATTCAAAAATCCTTTTTTAAATGGTTTTTGAAAATTGATTGATTATTTCAATATCTTGAAATTACTTCTTGTGATTGAAAATGAAATGTTATTGGTGAAATTTATATATTTAAAATATTTTATGTGTTATGATGGTACTTGGACATTTGATGGGTGGTTACGTGATAAACCATATGACGTGTGGTGCCATGAATACCAGAAATGGTGGTAACGTTATATCCTCCAATGCATTGGGTATAGAAGTCGGCCGTAGGCTATTCCATTTAGTGATATGTGTGGAAGTCGACCGTATGATTATTTCATTTAAGTATGTTTATGTCCCAGGTTACCTTTATATGTTATGAGTTCTTTATATGGGTTTTTGGTAATATTTTCTTACAAAAGGGTACGTAATGATCTTTTATTTAGGGAAGAGTATTTACTACTTCATAAAGGTGAAATGTATTACTTATGTTAATGTATTTGTGGTTTACTTGTTTTTTTTGAAAAACTAAAAGTTTTACTTATTTGTGTATCCCTTACTGAGATTTTTATGCTTATCCTACATTTTTGAAATGTTTTTCACAGGACATATTGTGGAATAGGATCAAGGATGTGATCAAGCAAAATTCATGCTATCTTAAACATGGAACTAGACATGACTCTTTTTTTCATGAGTTCATGTTTCAAAAAAGAAAATGGATACTGGGTAGAAGTGTCTACTTTTTAATATTTTGAAATGTAATAGTTATGGCCTAACTCTCTAAAACTCTAAACCTGAAAAGATCCTCAATGTGAATTATTCATTTAATTCAATATTATGTGATGTTTTAAGATTGAGTCCTTATATTTTTACTCTATATTATATGTCTATTTGAGCTCTATAGTGATATTTTCTTAGGTTATCCATAGTTATTTCGTAGATTATGTGATTGAAAGGGGAGGTGATGTTTTCCATGGAAAGAGAGTTTTTTAGAAGTTATGTTTTGTGAAGTTTCATCAGACATAATGTTTGACTCCTATATCAATTTTTTACCATTGGAGTTTGTTGGTATTTAAAATGGGTTTCTTGTCTCTCTCTCTCTCGTAGAACGTTCTACTATCACAAAGAAATTTTTGAAATTTTGTGTGTGATTATTTTGAATGGGTAGTGTATACAATGGTAGTGAAATATCAATATGTTTAGAGATGTTAGGATATCCTCGTAGTTATACTTTTATATATCTAGAAAATTTTCTTTGTACATATATATCATTAGATGGTAGACCATGATGTATTTATATTGGTTATTAACTTGATTCCCTTAGTTCACTCATGATTTCTCTGGTTTTTGAGATTTTGTTTAGGATCTTCTGTATGTATATGTCGTTAAGGGATACATGTTATTATGGAATTCACATGATGGAATTTGTATTGTTGTTTGTTTTATTAGATGGATATTTCATATCCTCTTTAAGGATTTAAATTAAAATTCTTTGAGAGTATTCTTATTTCATGTAGGTGTTCAACCAACATGTCTAAAATTTGAGCCAATGATTCTAGATTTTTTGATCCTAGGTTTTATGAGTTTAGGTGAAGACTCTTTCTATTATCTATTTTACTATTAATACATTGTATTTAGTTTTTTATATTGTTTTATGTTGTGTAATTTTACCATCATTCCTATAAGATATTTTCATTTACATGACTTTATATGATGGGTAATTTTATACTCTACTTTGGTCATAGGTTTCCATGAACTAGTTATGGACTTCCTTCATGGAAACGTCTCATAGGATGACTCTGGTAATGCCTCAATATATTCTATTTTTATTTATATATTTTATTTTATTTTGAGTATGTTTACAATTATTTTATAATATAATTCAATTTTTCTAACATGTATTGTCTTGGTTCATGTTGGGGGACAACTAGCTTCCACACCTTTTTATTGTATACCATCATGGTTATGTTGCATGTATTACGGGATTTTGGTGGTGTAGAATCATCAGGAGGTTTAAGGTTTCAAATTTAAGATATAGAAGCGTGATATTTTGTTACATATAAAATATTTTATTTAATTAATTGACATGGTATTGAGTTTTTAAAGAATACTTCACATTTTATTTTTAAATAATTTACTAATTAAATATAAAATTTTATGTGATTTTAATTTAGAATATTTAATTAAATCATTTTTATTTTTAGATTTAAACCTTTTACTAGGCTTATTTCCATTTGATAATCCTACATTATTTATGGTACATTTCCTTCATCCCTTTCTATTACTATCACCTTTTAGATATTATTTTGTTAATTTATTTTATTTATTTATAAAATTTATTGTGTTGGGGATATTCCCTCTACTGGGTTTGTGTCGACATTTATTCTATTCCTCTTTAATAATAAATTTTTAATATACCTTAGATTATCTAGTTTTGCAATATGATTTTTTATTGTTCCATGGATTATGTGTCACATGTATGTCCCTCTACATTTTCCCTTATAAATCTTCCATCATTTTATATAGTGATTCAATTTATGTTACCCCTTTTATGTTTTATAGTGGTATCTCTTATGGGTTCGTCCTATGTTTTCCATGTGAGGACATTCAGGTATCCCCTAGGTGGTGTGGATGATCAAACCTTCATGAAAGGCACTCATCTATTTAAATTAATAGTTAATGTGGGAGAGGGACAAAATATCCTAACAGATCTCTAATTGTTCAGAGATGGAGAGAAGCTCTAGATGACCAGATTTTAAAGTCATGTTTGTTATGGATTTCAAAAATGTTAATGATTTTCATTCATCAACACAAATGGAAATGAAAATTATAATTAATCTTCAAAAATATGGATAACACAATTATTATGATATAAGAAATTTTCATTAACATTATTCATTAGAAATGGAGAGACCGATCCTTGGAAAGGGTACTTCGTGTTGTATTTTTTTTCCCACTTTTGATTTTTAATGTTTGGTGTATGATTTTTTATCCTATTTACTTTTTATGTTTCTTTCTCATTCTTTGTTCATGTATCTATTATTACATGTAGACTTTTCTTTTAATAATTATATATTTTTTGGATCTTTTCTGGTGCACGTTGGACAATTGGTTGGGTAATGGAAATCATTATGTCATTATTTTACAATATTATTTAATCGATTTTACCATGAAATTTTTATATGCTTTCATCCATATAAATTTTATTAAATTTTATCAATTATTGTTTTTAAAATAACCATCATTTAGTCTCATGTTTTTACACTTTTAACCAAGTGTTTTTTTCCTTCTATTTTGTTCTTTTATGATCCTATTTAAATGATTTTTTATTTCACTAATCTAGACATCTGTATTCTTTATTAAATAGATATTATTTCCCACATTTTCTCATTGTATATTTCTTATTTATGATTTCTTGCTCAGTACCTTTATTATTATTATATGTGTGATATGTACTATATTATAGTAACCTCCTTGACGACTTGTAGTTCTATCCACATTTTCAAAATTGGTTCCCCAATTCCCATGAAATCACAAAAACCAATTTATGTTTCTAAATATATATTTTTTTAAATCTATTTTTTTAATATTAGATAATATTGTAAAATTATACTATTTAATCTTTTAATTCTCTCTTATATTACCTAATCTATGCCCAAAATACTAAAAAATAAACATAATGAAATTTAGTTACATCATAAATATTACGATTTTCATTTATTATTATATAAATATGTTATTTCTATTTGAAGAGGTATGTAACATTAGAAAATTTCCATTATTGGAGATTATGGTGGTCATTTATTTTTATATGTTCATTATATTATAAATAATTGGTTTCTAATCATTACATATTATTTCAAAAATATCCTAATAAAAATTATTACTCATTATATTTTTCCCATGTTAATTTTTAATTTAATATATCGGAGTAGTATTACCATGGTTCACAGTCAATTTATATATGATATTCAATGATAATGTATTGGTTTCATAGTAATAATTACCTATTTATAAGAGCTAAAACTTGACATATTGTGCAGATGTGTTGGTAAATAAATATTTTGGGTGAATATTTATGGTGAATTATATGAAAAAATATAAGAGTGGTTAGAAAATGATAAAAAAAAATTACGACATTATGACATATTGATTTAGTTCTTAAATCATTAAAAAAAATCATTCATATAATTAAAATTTAAATGTGACCCTTAGAGACGGTTTTGGAATTGGATTCTTGTTTTTAGTATATTTTTTGTTTTTTAACATTTGGAACCACACATATTCTCCTTTGAACACTACCTAGGTTAACCACCGAAGTGCTACTGATGTTTCCTCAGCCTAACCTATTTCCTAATATTTTCTACTATTTATGAAATCTCCTTACATTATTTTCATTCCTTATCTATGTTTTTTTCTACATTAATTTCATAAAATGGGACTACTCTATATAATAGATTAGGGAAATTTGTATTGATGAATTAGTATAATTTATTGAAAATATACATGATATATGTGCTTATATATTTTGGTACTACATAGTTATTTTTTATTCAAATATAAAAGTGTTAATCCATTAAAAGATCATCATTCATTATTGAAAGTGGTTTGATATCTATTTTATATTAAATATTAATAAATTAATATGGTCTAAATCTTATTATAATTGTTCTCACAATTTCCATGTTGGAAACTGATACTTGTATTGTGACCCAAAATTAAATGAATAAACACTATTATAAATATCCTATAATTTCAATATATATTTAAAACAATTATATTTCATTTTAATCAATCAGTATTAATTTGGTTAAAATTCATATTCAACACATTGTTTTTGGATGGTCTGAAATTTTAAAATGTTTTTAGTACATGGTTAATTTTTTAATGATTTAATTTATTTAGCTAAACTTATTAAGGAAATATATATATAATTTTCTGTTAACATTCTATATCATCCCTTATATCATTTACAATGGTATTAATTTATGATTAAACTATTGAAGCACTTTATGAAAGAAACCATAAATTATGACTGTCAACTGTATATCATATATAACCATGTTATATTGAAAGGGAATACAAATTATATCAACATCAAAATTTGATTTACATTAGTCTAATAATACTTGAGGGATCACATTGATTATTGCTATAACATTAATAATATTTCTTTAAGATGTTCTCATGTATGTTTTATTCTTTTTTGAGTCATTAATTATCTTAAAATAAATTCATATTTATTATTATTTTTATTACCATATTAGTTTTTGTATCGCATTATTCATGTCATAAAGCGATGCTATATTTTTTGGAGGGTATATAATGCACAATATAGTAGGTTTCCCCAAATTATTTAAATGGGGGTCTAAACTCCGACTTCCAAAATGTTCCAACCAATTCATCGTGAACCTAATAAGTTTCAATGAAAAAAGAAAAATATAAATGAATTTTTCTAATAATACAACGAAATCATTTATAGTACAATCATATTTTCCATCATGAATCATTTAAAAAATGGTTTTTGTAGTGATTTTTATTATTATTAATGAAAAATATTGTTATTTTTATATTTTGATTTAAAAATAAAAGTGTTATATCATCACTGAGGTACACATTAGAGATCAATAAGTGCCTCATCCTCCCTCCCCATTCAACATGTTTACATAAACCCTGATTTTTAGCTCAATTCCACTAGGTATGTTTTAGAATTATTTTCGTATCTCAAAATGAAATGATTCATATTTTGTATAATATTTTTTAGTATTTCCATATAATGTATTCTTTTAAATTGTATTAATTTATAATTCAACTTAAATAATATGATAGAGTCTGAAAAATATAATTTCTCAATAATAACTATAATGGATCAATAGTGTTTATGTTCTAGTGGGTAAAAATTACTATTCTGAATATTTTTTCCCAGGAGATAACTTTTAATTTGATTTTTTAAAAATATGTTGAAATATATATTTTTATGACATCTATTTATCAATTATTCTAATTTTTTATGTAAATGAGTGTTATATTGGTTTTTATAAGTCATGTAAAAAATTATGTGTCAATGATATTAATATGAACAAATTATTTCTGGAGTATATTTACAATTTGATTCCTATAAAAATAGTAGTTTATGGTATGAAAAATATGAGTCATAATTAAACCATTTACATTACTGATTATATATTTTATATGAATTATGATATAAATTATATTATTTAATTTTAAATATTTTTTCTCTTAAATTCAGTAAAAAATCATTTTCAATGTTTAATAATTTAATATATAAATTAATAGAATAAACTTTAAAATGGATTTTTTTATCTTTTCCTTTTCTCAAGGATTTAATATGTTCTTGCATTTTAATGTGCGTTGAAAACAATATGGTATAAAGGGAACTAATTATTCATTATTTAATTCTTTGATATTATTTTTTCGGTATCACCCTTTATATAAAATTTATTATGATTTTAAGGGTATAATTAGACATTAACTAGATTGTATGCATTCTCGTGGGTTCTGTATTATTGTTGTGTATTGAATTGTCATTTCCTATATATACGAGAGTCTTATTCGAATTCATAAATAAATTTTTATCATTTAATGTTTTTTATAAACTATTGTATATATAACTATGACCCTATGAAAATGGTCTATAAATATGTGATGATATGAGGGAGACCACCATAAGTAGTTGAAAAAGATCATTTAAAACCCCCATCTTCTAAGACCACCTTAATTAGTTACCATTTATCTTTGGAATACACTTTTATTAGTCATTAAAAATTAAATTCTTAATATTATAATTGTATTGCATTAATAAATCACTATATTTATTGAGAAAAAATATACATAGATCAATATTGATTTTTTTTAAGGACCCAGATGTTCCAGAAAATATAATAAAACCCACTAATTTCCTTTTACACAAGATATAACCCTATTTTTGAATTCTATAAAACATATCTAAAAAATAAACTAACATCACTATTAGATGAAGATTTTTGGGATCTCTTCTACATGATCATGATTGGGATTCCCTATATGTAATCAAAATAATCAATGCTCAAATCATAGTCAAGATATTTTCTGAATCTTTTTAATCATAATTAGGATTATATTTTTACTAATGACATACTAGGACCATGGTGTTAAATGAAAATGAGTGAATGAGAACTACGAGTTAGAGTTTAAAGATCAAGTGTTACATACATATTTTTTCATACAATTTTATGATTTCTAAAATATATATTTACTCTACCAAATATTATCAATATATTATTAATTTTTAATAAAAATTCATTTATAATATAATTTTTTTTTAAAATATTCACTACCTAACAACACCTTGAAATGTTTTTTAAAATTAAAATAATTATTATCTTTTAAATAATTATTTTAAATATAGGTACAACTTTTCAATATGATATAATTTTGTTATAATAGTTTATTATATCTCAAATAGATGAAATAGATTTAGTTTTACATTATATAATAAGGCATGCACTAGATTGTTCTAAACAATGATATAGTTACCATCCTCACTACTTTTTTTAGTTCACATCAAATCCTGATGTGTTAATATTCATCATAATATGGTTTTTATGTTCTAAATAATTCATTCAATCTTCCAAATTCAGTAAGGATACATAAACATAATGTTTTTTATCTTAATTTAACATTATATGTAATAATTCAAGAAATCATATCCAAGACATCTTTGGGATACCCTATAAAACACATTTTTAGGAATTTATCTTTATTTTATCAATGTTTTATACAAACACTTTGTAAAAACATATCTTAATCCTCCCAACCACAGTGTGTGACCACATGGACCGTTATAGAATTAAAAACAATTATAAGTTCTCTTTTCTGTAATTATATATATGGAGTATCATGTAGAAAAGTATTAATCCAATTAAAAATAAAAATGGATCTAACATTATCTCTATAAAACACATTTATTTACATAATTTCTTCCACAAAATATATCAAATATATCATGAAAAATCATACCATACACTTTTCATACATAATATTTTACCTTGAAAAAAGTGAATGTTAGATTCATATATAATACTAAAATAATTATTCTATATGTGGAGATTAGATAATTAAAACAAATATACATCATGTCATTCATTCAATTTTATGAGTATATGACAATACACTTACCTAAATAAATATGTATTTTTCTTGTTTTTTTGATTTTTTTTCTATATAAAATGTTTTTTTCCCAATTGAGGTTCTACTTTTCATTATAATCAGACTAGTGGATAAATCCAATTTATATTTATATTGAAATTCTACCTGATCATTTACATGCCTAACTAATCCCTAATTGTTTCAACCATAACGATCTCACATTCATGATATCAAATTTAGATGGTTTACTTGAGGGAATTATTGAATATCATAGGAAATAGGGATTAATATGAAACATGTAGTGTTTTAAATTAATGATAAAATTTATTATATTCCTGGGATTATACTTATTTGGTCATCCAAAACACAAAACTAATTTTATATATCCAAATCATTAATAAGTATCTCTATATGATTCTTAACTCACTCTAGTAACCACATGTATTAAAAACAAATAGATATGTATTATGACTATAAATTAGTTAAAATCGATGTCATATATAGAGGTGTCAATAATCATGTTATTCCATGATCCTTTTTCCCACATGAATTATTGATGAAGATATACCATTTTTATAAATGGAAAAAATTTATATCTTTTGAAAATAATTTAATAATACTAATTAAACCATACATAAGATTATATTTATATCTGATGCAATACAGTAAAACCAAAATGATCTTACATTTTTTGAATATATTACTTATATATTCAAGTAACATATTTTACCTCACCATGTAAATACTACAACATTACTATACATCCATTTTATATAAAATCCCACAGTAATAATTTAGAGACATAAAATCTATGAAGAAAAATAGTTTTCATATTATTGTTATCTTTGATATATAATGACCATTTTCTACATTTGAAATATAATAATTATAAATACTTTCATCACAACATATATTTTTATTATGTATATAACATCAAAAATTTAACATCTTTAAACATTTTCATTATTTAAAACTATTACCATGTAAGAATGTTTCACTATATTAAAAAAAATATTCTAAAACATTCGATAATTTAGTTTAATGTTAATATTTATTTTATTATCATTAATTACAATGATAAACTTATATATTATGTAAGGTTACTATTACTATGAATTTAACAAGTATAATAATTAATTTTCTAAACATTGAATTTTTTTTAATACATACTCCCATTAGCCTCTTCGATTTTTTTTACATTAAAATATAATTATAAGACAAGAAAATCATTGTGCAATAGAAATGATTATTTTTTTATTTAATGAATATATTTAACAAATAAATTATAAATTTCATATCATATAGGTAATTTTATAGTTCAAATCAGATTTTGTCAAAAATAATATTTTTGTTAAAATATACTATTTATGGGCAGTGAAAACTCTTTCCCTCATATTCGGATAAATATCATGGATAAAATAGTTTAATTATATTTCTCATGATCATAAAAAATTGGTCAAATTATAAATTAAGTGTAATCAATATATCAACATATTTATTGATAGAAAAAAATTTCATAAAAATAAAATTATTTTATTAAATAATAGAAAATGAGATTAAAATATTCATACTAAAATTTAGTTTCAAAATTCATCAATGTTTATTTAATCATTTAAATTCTATTTCATCATAGTGTAATCTCTTTTCTCATTATTTACAATAACTTTTTCCTTCAAATCTCCTTTCCATAATTTAAAACAACTATACCTATTTTAAAATAATTTTTTATTTTATAGTTTCAATCACATACCAATAAATATTAGATAATTAAAATATGTATATTTATTATATACACGGTGTCTCTAGGATATTTTACTCTCATTTAGGTATTTTAGGTAATTTAAAATATAATATCACGAATTGTAGTAATGAAATCACTTCCCCTCTATCATGAAAATCCCATTAGGGTTCGATAACCTATGTTAATTATTGGACCCACCAATAGAATTATTATTCTTATGGAAGGAACATTCAATCTTCAATATTTTAATCGTATATACTAGATACTTGACCTATCATGTAGTATTCCACTATCTTCATATATCGTGGGGATTATATAATATTTTGTTAATCATGGTTTAAGCTCTTATATGACCTCCTTTATAAATATTCACAAAATCACAAAAAACCATCCATGATATGAAAAATTTAATCATCATCACTATAAATTATAATTCTTATTAGGTAAAAATGTTATGAAAGAAATGTTACATAATACAATCATAGATATCTATAGTAATAAATACCAACTGTGTCGGTCCATGAAACATCTTTAAAACTAAATGGAAGGGAACCCAGACAATAAATTATCTTAAATATATTTCAAAATCAGACCTATAATGAATGTTAACAATATTTCATATTTTCTTCTTTTTAGATGTGTTGTATAATAATGTTTTAGTAGATTCACCTCCTATAATTTATCATGAATTATGAATTGTACATGGGTAATGAATATAATAATAATTTACTTGATGAACTATATTGAATCTTACTCAATGTATATAAATTGGATATCCCTTTTATTAAAAATTTTAAGACCATAAATCAAAGACTTATCCTCCATAATGAGAATATTTTCGTGAAATGAGAAGTTATTAAATTCCAGAACCAATGAACTCCATGAATCCTAGATTATCCATCGAAAATGCCCTAAAATAATCCATAATGTAGTTTGACATGAATTTTTAAAAACTTTTCATTGATGATTATAAAATAAATAATATAACAAGATCAATCCATATTGTATATCCAAGCCTCTATTTGTCATTAATGTTCAGAATCATATTTAGTAAATTAGTGGGGGAAGATTGTCCTTCTATAAATATTCATCTAAATATCTCATTCAATAAACTATACCTCTCATTCTTTTCATGTATTTCATATTTTATTTATTTACACCATTATTA
Organism: Viscum album; assembly: GCA_963277665.1. Taxonomy (NCBI): domain Eukaryota; kingdom Viridiplantae; phylum Streptophyta; class Magnoliopsida; order Santalales; family Viscaceae; genus Viscum; species Viscum album. Next base: position 1,117,758,862 of record OY728129.1, read on the forward strand.
TCTAAAATATAGGCCCTCATTTTAGTTGAACAAGTTTGGTTTTCATAAGATCCTTATGAAAAGGAAGGTTCAAAAAAATATTGTATGACAACTCAGTGGGTTCATTGATGATGGGTTTCATTTATTGAGTTCATAAATAACGTAGATATTTTATATAGAGTGCATATTTTGATCAATCATTCCTAAATAAATTCAATTATTGGTTGGTGAAGGAACTGGAGGTTATTTATTGATGATAAAAGAATAGAATAAGGGCATTATTACATATATATTAGGGAAGAAAATGTTCTGTAAATAGTATAAAGATTTTGTGGGTTGAGGTACTCTTCAAAAGATTAAATACTTATAATCCCAAAAAAATCAATTATAATATGATAATATAATGATTCATAAAAAATCCAATATTATCTATAATCATATTTGAATTAAATTTATATAATAAATAAATAAAATTTGAAAATGAAAAATTTTCCATGAATGAAATCATATCATTGATAGGAATTCAATTCTCCAAGGATTAAAAACGCCATTTCCATCAGAACATTATTTGTATAATTTGGACAAGGATATTTTATGATCATGTAGTTTGCATTATGATTTCCCACACTTTATGAAAATGTTAAAAATATCCATTAAGGATATTTAATATTCACATAGATGTGAGTTCCATTGTGACAATGGGATGATAATCCTTCGTGACAATGTTATACCCTCTTTGAGGAGATAAGGAAAATTGATTCCATTGATTCGACATAACAATATTTTATCTATGATGTTTCTTCTAAAATAATAGTGAAGATCCTTTGGGTATACATTAATTTTTCACATCCAATAATTGAATTGTGGCATCATTATGCTTACTCTTCATGGTTCTTAACATCATATGGAACAACATATAATAGTAATACAATTATGAAGTTCTAAATATTAAACATAACATTCCATATAAGAGAGGGAATCTAAACAATAATGATTTTGAGAAGAACATATATCAATAAGTGATGAATCAAATCATTTTTTATGTCTTTCATTTATATGGTCAATCAATGAAATCCCATTAATATTCTTTTATGTGTAATCATAATAGAGGGGTGTGGGAACCGTGAAATATATCCAATAAAATGAATCACCCATCATTTAAATATCATGGATACCTATGAATAAGAGGACCTTATATATGACTCCAATGATTTTATTTGAGGGATAATCATTATCATAAGCCATTCATGATCCAACGTCGCTATAATTTATTGATTTAGTGAGTCTTATCAACTCATAAAACCTAAATTTAATAATATGTTTCTGTTTTATAAACTGTAAATCAATATCATCATGAAGGATGCTAATAATGATTAATTATAAATTATTTCCACTGATTTTAGGACACATAATATGAATAAATTATCCTAAATTATGTCATTGTGTTATTTTTCATATGGGAAATCCTTGAAATGGCCATTAAGAATTGTGTCCTCCATGGCCATCCCATGGACAATTTGTTCCTTTAATAATTGGAATCATCCATATTGAAATAGATCTCTATCTGGAAAACCTCCCTAACTGATAAAACCATTAGTATGTTTATAATTATGTATTCCCTTGATACCGAGGGTCTATATCATTAAGAAATTTATGGTATATCCCTTGGTTCATGATTCTCATCAAGGCCACCTCAAAATTGCTTATACGGAATCAAATCATCTAGTTTGGATTCTTCGGTGCAATCAATGTTCCTGGGAAATAATGAATCCACTAACCATTTGTAACCAAAAATCATATCCTTATTTAAGACCTCATCTTTAGTGTACTCAAAAAAACAACATACCAACATATTATCCTCATATTAGGTGTTATCCCTAAACTCTCATCACCAGTCCAAATCCCATGTTAGTCCAATCATCCTTAGTTATATAGTTACAATTAGATTGCATTTGGATGCCTATATATGGGCCTCTTATTAGGTAGAATCACTAAAGAATCTAATAAATCCATACCCCCATGAATCTAGTCATCCATACATATCTAGATTCCAATTAAAAGGATGTGTACAGCCATATATGGTCCTAAAAAGGGTATAATCCCTTACAAAATACTCTATTATTTTGTTACTAACATATAGGATGAACTATAATGGGATGATAAAAAAAATTCAACACCCACCAATTATAGGATCCTTTTACCTTATTTCCAATTTTTCATGAAATTAAATATAATAACATATAGCCCACTATAAATGATATTTAATTAGTTTTAATAGGTCTAGCTAACATGATTTTTTATGGCACATAACTTGGTTTTAATATCATGAAACTAAATGGAACTACCATAGTCTATATCATAATACTATAAATTGTAGAACATGTCCTATAAAGTGGAACCATACTGTATGGGTTTTGATTAAATTTATTTCGATATGTAATATGCCACTCTAACGGTGTAATCCCAACTCTAGAACACATACCACCTTTATGGATGCTGATGAGTTATTGAGAATCTATATTTCCATATTCAAGACACAAAAAATCATCCATAAGTAAATGAATTATAGGTAACCTTTTACACATACAAATTTTCACATTGAAGCATGATAATGATCAATTATTCATATAATGGTAACTGGTATTGTAATAACTAGAAAATATAAATTGATCATATCAAAAATCTATAAGGGTATCCCAAACTAGGAAATAATACCCTTAAATTGATGATAATATCACACATCATCTAGAGAAATATGTTGTTTAAAGTATCATATATGTTTTCTTATGATAACCTACCTTTGGAAGGAAATATCACATTGACTGAAAAACTGTAGGTGCGTTGGTGTGTTGGAAATATAATTGTAAACATATTGTGGAATCTATTAACCTAGAGACTGATCAATTGACCCTAATTGCACATATGATGCTCCACTAATGGGTTTATTATTTCTAGTTGTTTTACCATTCAATACACACATCTACTAAATTGAATCACTATATTGACTATTGAATTATAGGTTCACTAAAAGTAGTTGGAAGTATAATTGGGGCACATCAGACTGCATCAAAGAACCATCCATGAAGTTTGAAATATGATTCAACTATTATAAAGGCCATGAATGAGTAGCTCGGTTATAAATTTTTTAACTTTCCCAATGCCTTAAATTCCAATTAGTGAATTCCATATTATGAGAATTCAATATCAATAGCTCCAAACTAAAATTACAGGAGGCTCATGAGACCATATAGTATATGAATCATCATAGTAATTATACCGATGAATGGAAAAGGAGATATATGTATCATATATTTTAAACCATACTTAAAATTGAAAAATTTCAACAAAATGTAGCAACACATACCTACTATAACATTGGGAGGTGTAAGAGGATGTCAACTGCATCCCCACATTTGTTCAAGTGTTTATTAAGAGGGGGTATTTTATTCATCACAATTTCATATAATGTACATCTCTAGACTCCCCATGATATGATTAGGGGTTAAATAAACTATATTATACATTGTATAAAATACTAGATAATATAATATGAGGTATCATTTGGGGAAACAATACTATTGAATCTTTGTAATGGAATAATATTCATGTCCCCACTTACAACTATGACGACCATCGATATTTATCAATGGTGAAGAAAGTGTAAGAATTTATCTCAACTATCAATCATGAATCCTATAAGAATATTCCAATAGTAACCCATGTTATGTATTATATACTTCTTTCTATAATGACTCTTTAATACCACAAGAAAATTCTAATGGTGAGCAGCGAGTAAAATCATATTCAAGATCATAACCATGAATCCTATCAGAAAATAACAATGGTGATATATGAGATGGATAATATATTTTCTCCCAAACATAAAGATCCTTCAAATCCATATTTTCTTATATTTTATGAAAACACATTTTCTTGTATTTTTAAAATTATATAAACTCCAATCTATGGAATCTTACAACCTAAAAAAACAATATTCAATCAAAAAATACAACACAGAAGAGTTCTTATATCACCAATTCCATTCAATAATGACATAATAATTTTGATGAAGAAATATAGGAATGGGATAATATCTATAATACAATCCATAAACCTTGTAATTATATTCTTTTGGTAAATTATAAGTATCCTAATATGGATCCCATATAAGAGGACTATTGTCCACACTATGCATACCTATTTAAGATCAAGCTACCAACTGTAACACAACAATATTTCATAGTATGCTATTTGTTCAAATTAATTCAATAACTTTAACTACACGCAACAGTGAGTTCAAGCACACCATAAGATTACCAAACTTGCCATTCAAAAGTTGTTATGAATATTATTAACTGAATTTTGGACATTATATAATCCTTATAATTTTAGAATCCATATTATGAGTTTCCTAGACATATTGTAAGAACTAATTTTTTTTTTCCAGATAAAAGAATTATTTTTCAAAATATGCACTTTTACTGTCTTTTAATGGTGAACCATTTTTAAATCCAATATTTGATACATTTATATATTCAATTTGACAAAATAAATTTATTCTTTAGAATCAGAGCATAAGTATTTAGTTTTAATAAATTTTTGTGGTTTTTCTGATAACTTTCATATTTGGGTGAATAGTGAAAAATACTATATTTTAATTAAAAACAACTATTTTAATAGAAATAATTTATAGTGTTTATAGAGACCCAAATATTGACGTACATAGAAATGAAATTAGTTTTTCAGAATAAATAATACATAACAAAAACATACACACAAGGATTGTAATAGTTTAGTGTCTTGGAAACTCAGAAAAATAATATTCTAATCTTGGTAAAAGATCTTCAACATCTCCGATAAAGATCATCCCCTTTTCTTTTCTTACCTAAAGCCTTTCTTTCTGTCCTGGGGAAAACAAAACATATAAAGGGTGAGATCAAATGCTCAGTAAGGGTAAGCATGGATAAAATAAAACAAATCATATACATTTGAACTTAAAAACATGAACATAATGTTTAAACATCAAAATCTCGAGCAATGACAAAAAACATGGCAGTACATAAGGAATAGATCATAAAGAAACATTAATCATGATAAAATAGCATGGTAATAAAACATTTAATTGTGGAAAAACATTAAGCACATGATATGATTTCCATAGTAGCCAAGGCATTGCTGCCAAGACCATCTTAGTGGATAAAGTCCTTTATTGAACCGGGTTTACTTGCCATTCCAACCCTGTATTACTGATCCAGATTTACTTTCCATTCCATCCATGTCTATCTCATGAGATATAAATCATTACCCAATGAATTGGAGGGAGATATATGTCGCACCCATCTCATATTGAAATCATTCTTACATGTTCCACAAAACAATCATAAATCATTCATCATAACCCAATGAATAAATTGGATTTCATAAACATCATTCCATCATAAAATAATCCATATAAAATAAATGGATATCATTTCAACATAAGAAAACAAAAACCATGTAAATCATAGAGACATTATTATTGAAACATACACATATGAAATAATGTCATCTTAGATAGAAAAATGGTTTTAATAAAACACTTGAAATGAATTCTAGAGGAAAATATCCTTTCTTCTTCAAAATCGATTTCATTCAACAAAATGTCATGAAATTTTAAAAGAAAGTGATTTTTTTTGAAAATAGACATGAAATATTTTGGAGAAAGCTTCATGAAAATAAGTCTTTATGAAACTGTAAAAATCCTTCCATCCTATATAAGTTAAAAAAACATTCTTCTCATTCTTTTTCCAGAAAAGTAAAAAAAAGTACCTCATAACATAAAAAAAAGAAATATTCTTTACATACCATGTAGTAAAAGTCAAAAATGGGTAAAAATGACTTTAAAAATGCATGAAACCATTTTTAGAAAATAGGGACATGGATGATAAATATAACCCCAGTGACTACTTAAAAATAAATAATCTCGGATAAAAACGAGATTGGAAAATTTATCCCTTACCTTAGGTCTGATATGCTTCGTATGTATCCGAACCTCATGTATAAGGATTTAAATAATGTCATTGAATTATTAAAGAATCATATTCATTGTTATGATTTCATATATGGTTCAATTATGTCTTTATATAACTCGTTCTTTTGTAAATCCCATGTTAAAGCAACATTTTGGGTAAAATCATCTTATTTATCGTACATGTTTGGAATTGTTGTTCGTGATGTTAGTATTATTTATATCATGATTTACTTACTTCCAAAATGTAAATCATGATTTATATATCATATATATCCATCATAGACATGTATTTATAATAGTACAAAACATATGGAGATAAGATATAAAAAGCACCATTCATGGAGACGGTAAGCCGTACGTATGCATGAACGCTACTTTATTTATATTAATTATTTTAATGGAATAGGTATATTATAAATACAGTATAATATATAATATAATATAATTAACTCCATCCTTTATACACCACACATAAGGCATTAACGAATCACATCACTTTGAAGGGGCGGTAGTCCGCACTTCCTCAAATGAGATCATCGTATTTACACACTATGGAAACCAGAAAGTATTGATATAATTGGGATTTAAAGAAGCATAAAAAATCATAAAAATAATATATATCATATATAAATACAGTTCCATCACAATGGACACCATGAGGGGCAGTATGAGACAATCGAACAATCATCGTTTCGTGAGGCGTTAGTTTTCCATCCATAGAAACATTATGTTCTTCATCCATTAGATGGAGGTGTGTGTAAGTGTAGTCTTAATCCTTATCATAAAAACATCTTATTATATTTAGGATACTGGTGTTGTTACAAAATAAAGGATTAAAAAGAGTTTAGGGGTTGGAGAAGTAGAATAAAAGAAAACAACTTAAGAGAAAAAATTACCTTTAATTTGGGTAACTTCCTTTGGTTAGAACCAAAAATACTTCTTGAAGTGCCTTCTCCCTAATGTAAGGCTTCTAGGGGGAGTAGATGGATTTTGGGAGCTTATTTGCCCAGAGTTTGGACGAGCCAAAAGGCTTGAGAGGTGTGAGGAATTGCATATAAGTGGTGTCCTTTTATAAGGGAGAGGAGGGTATCTTTAGGAAAGTGTGAAAACATTATTTTATTATAAACTTTTCTATGGTTTCAATAGGTAAAAAACAAATTAATTTAGAATATAAGATGACTCACATTCTAAATAAAATCATCCAATAATAATTGTACAGGTTTTGGATGATATTTTAATCAATATAATCTTATTTATTTAAATCATTTATTAATGAGGTAAATACTACATCATTATTGTGTCATAAATAATTTAATTTATTTGATGTCAAAAAATTATGAAAGAAATACCAAAATGGAGGAAATCTTTTTAGCTTTCCAATGAATATTTATAGTCTAAATGATAATTTATATATCCCCTTATAAAAATTAATTACTAAAGGATTTTTGTTAATGCCAATTTTGTCTTTACATTAAATTAATTAATCTAATGTGTCGTTGTCTTTCATAAGTGGCTCCATGGGGTCCCAAAATAGACCCAAGGTTGCCCATGGTCGGCCATTAATCATCCAATTAATGTTTGGACAAGTGTTAAGGTAATTTTGAATTATTATAATATTCTTTTAACATTGAATCACCCTATTTAATTTTAATCGTGGTAAATAAAAGTAAAAAAGTTACTATTCAACAAAAAATATTTTTATCTAATTGAACCACATTTTACTCCTTGATATTAACCGTGTCTCTTGGATTTTCAAAATTCAACTCATAGAAGTGGTAAAATTAAGTTTTATGAACATTTGCAAAAGCTCCTAGGAGGTGGGTAAAAGACGGTGAAAAGTTCAATACAATTTTTATAAATCTAAAATTATTATAAAATAATTACAATGAATTTCATTGAACTTATATAAGTATTATGTATCTATTTTGACCTAAAATAAATTAAAATCAAATAAATGATTATTTAAATAAAAAGTCGGTTTTAACCAAAAACTCAGTATTTTCACTATTCAAAAAAAATTGACGTTTTTCAGAAAAATAAAAAAAATTAAGCATAATCTATATTTGATATTCCAAATTCAAAAATGATTTCTATTTTTCAAAATTCAAAACATAGAAGTGTCATTAATTAATTTTAAATGTAATTCTCATTATCAAAACAAATAACGTGTTTTTAAGAAACAATAACTATCAAAAGATTGATACTTGTTTATGTCCAATTTCAAAGTGAAATTAATTCCAATGACCAACATTGGATTAAATGGTAAAAATATATTCTAATTAAACTTTAAAACCAATTAAAAAGATAATCTATCCTTATAAATTATTGCAAAGAAAATAGTTTTTTTTAATTAAAATACTTAGTGTTTTTACTATTCATTAAAATAAGAAAGTTATCAGAATAATATGAAAATTTTATTCAAGGTAAAATTTTATATCTTGATTATAAAGAATAATTTTATTTTGTAAAATTGAACTTATAAACATGTCAAAAACTAGATTTAATGTGGGTGCGCCATCAAAAGGCAGCAAAACTGCATTTTTTAAAAAATATATATTTTACCCGAAAAAATTATTTTCTTCTCATACTATGTTCTAGAAAATGAGTAAGATGAATAATAATGTTATAAAATTGAAGATGTAGTTAATAATATTTATAATGGATAGTTCGTTATAATATTATAACCATATATATTTGTTTAGTGAAACCTGATATTGCGTACAACACACGCTATCGAGGAAGATCGTGATGGCATGTAATGCAAGCCAAGTCAGGGTTGCGTGTTGTGCAAGACTCCTTTGTTGTTGCGTATAACAAAATATAACAATATTTCATTTATACATTAAAAAATTATATACTTAATGTTGCGTAGAATAATTTCAACAAAACGAAGTTGAAATTGTGTGTAACACGAGCCAAGAATAGTGTTGCATATACTGCAAGCTAATACGGTGTTGCGTATAGTGCAAGATAATATTGGTGTAGCATACAACACAATACATCAATGAAATTAAAAGAATATTTCTCATAAAATATCGGGGTGTTATAGTATTAAATTATACATTTTAATGATTTGGAAGTATAAATAGATTTTATTTTCACCATTTAATCCAATGCTGGTTATTGTAAGTAATTTCACTTTGAAATTAGATATAAAAAAGTGTCAATCTTTTGATAGTTATTATTTACTAAAAATACGACTTTTGGTGATGACAATTAGAATTAATATTAAATTAATAAATGCAACTTCTATGTTTTGAATTTGGTAAAATAGACTTCATTTTTGAATTCGGAATATCAAAATTAGATTTGGGTGAATTTTATGTAATTTTATAAAAACTTTCAATTTTTGATGAATATTGAATAACAATGAGTTATAGTTTAAAACTGAATTTTTATTTAAATAGATATTTATTTTATTTAAATTAATTTATGTCAATATAGATATATAATACTTATTTAAGTTCATTGTAATTTATTGGAGTCAGTTTATAATAATTTTATATATATAAAAAATTTATCGAACTTTTCACCGTCTTTTACCCACCTCCTAGGAGAATTTGAAAATTCACATAAAACATAATTGTACTACTTCTGTGAGTAGAATTTTGAAAATCTAAGAGCCACGGTTAATATCAAGGAGTAAAATGAGGTTCAATAAGATAAAAATATTTTTTTTGAATAGTAACTTTTTAGTTTTATTTACCGCGGTTAAAGGTAAATAGGGTAACTCAAAGTAAAATGAATATTTTAAAAATTTATAATTACCTTAAAACATGTCCTGATATTATTGGATGAGTAATGGATGAACATGGAAATCTTTGGGTCGATTTTGGGACCCCATGGAGACACTTATGAATGATAATGAGACTTTAGATTAATTAATTTAATGTAAAGGCAAAATTGACGAAAACAAAAACCTTTTAGTAAGTAATTTTTATATGGTGTTGTATAAGAAATATTTTTTACTATAAATATTCGTTGAGAATCTAAAACTATTTCATACACCATGGTAGTTTTTTTATACTTTTTAGACATTACATAAATTAAATTATTTAGGACAATATAATGATGCAGTATTTACCTCATTAATAAATGATTTAAATAAATCAGATTATAAATATTAATATAATATCAAAAAAATGTCCAATTCTTATTCGATGATTTTATTTCGACCATGAGACATATTATCTTCGACTCTAATTATTTTTTATCCTTTTTAAACCGAATATACTTATATAATAAAATAATATTTTGACACTTTCCTAAAGAGACCCTCCCCCCCTTATAAATGGATACCAATTTTAACCAATTCCACACACCTATCAAGCATTTAGGTTCCTCCATAATATGACCAATTAAGCTTCATACATCCCTATCCTCCTACTAGAAGCCTTACCATAGGCAGAAGGCACTTCAAGGAGTCATTTTGGTTCAAACCAAAGGAAGTTACCCAAATTAAAGTTATCAATTTCTTTTAATTTCGTTTTTTTACTACTCCAACCCCTAAACTCTTTTTATTTATTTATTTTATAACAAAACATGTATCCTAAATATACTAGGATGTTGTTATGAGATGTATTTCAATTACACTTACACACACCTCCATCTAATGGGTGAAGAACATAATGCTTCTGTGGATGGAAAACTAACGCCTCACGAAGCGATGATTGTTCAATTACCTCCTACCTCTTCTCATGGTGGCTATTATGATGGAACTGTATTTATATATGATATATATTATGTTTTTGTTTTCATCATTCTTCTGTAATTCTTTATATCATACCTTAATGGTTTCCATTATGAGTAAACGCAATAATTTCATTTCAGGAAGTGCGAACTACCGCCCCCTCAAAGTGATATGACTCGTTAATACTATATATGGGGCGTATAAAGGATGACTTTAATGATATTATTTTTTATATTATACTGGAATTATAATATAAATATGTATCATTATGTTTTATGCCCATTCAAATAAGAAATAGAAATGATTGTAGCGTCGAAGTGTACATACGGTTTACCGTCTCCATGAACGGTACATTTCATTCTTACCCTAAAATGATATGTAATATTATAAATAAATGTATATATGATATATATGATATCTACATGATGAATATAATTATGTATATAATGATCTTTTGACCACGTGAACTACTTGTAACTATAAGGTGTTCATTTTTGACTCAAGTTCCAAATATCGACAAAACGAACATTATTAACATAAATGATTACATAATGTTTGTAAAATGGTAATAAGTTATATAAAAGGAATATTAAAATTGAAAATGGTTTTTGAGGAAGTATAAATTAACATTAGTTTATTATTCAGGATGTTAAAGAATGAACGTGTCAAGTGGGACACGAGGTAAGGGGTTTTCATCTCACTCCTTATTCCTGTGTGATTCATGCCATATTGCCACTATTACCTTTTGTGTGGTTTATATACTACACATAATAGTATTATTTGTGTAATAAACTTTAATTTATGTTTATTTACATATTCATTGTGTGATACCTCTTTCATGGGGTGTATGTTTCGTAAGTTACCAAATTGGTAAGTGTTAATTCTTCAATCTCATTATTATATGAGATTGTTTATGTGTATGTATTTATTGGGAAATTTTTATAATGAAAGTCGATTTTTCATAAAAGTGATTTCAAAATAAATATTTTAAGGATTTATGAAATGTATTCTTTATCAAGATCATAATTTTAAATGTTTTAAATATTTATCATTCTAAATATTTTTAATTAATGTCGATGTTTTCAAAATGATTTTAAGGATTGATTTATATGGACAAAAATGTTTTGAAATGATAAATCATTTCAAAAGTTACAAATTGGTATGGGAAACTTTGATTCATAAATCTATTTTAAATTACTACCTTTATAATTGTGTGACTTTTAAATAATTTTACAAAAAGGTTATTTCTCTCAAAAAGTTTTACTCATCATTTTAAACTATGTCAGCATCCTATACTGGATATTATTTTTGATTGAGGTTGATTTGTTATGATACAAAACAACCATATAATATTGATGGTTTTGTGATATGTTTTTCTATGGATTTGTTATTTTTATACCATTCATGGTTTATGGATAAAGTATTGACATTTCATATGATAGTTTTAATATAAATGTTTATGTTATGTTTAAACCTTTTCATATGAGGACTGCGTTGGACCTAGTAAGTGACAGGTGGAGCCGGCTATAGCTCCTAAATGCATCGGTAGGTCTCATGATAAAAACTAGGGTCTTGGCACAAGGCCTTGACAAAATCTTATTTGTAGTCTTGGAAAAAGGCCTTGACTATGTGGTTATGATAGTCTGGAATTATGCATTCCCTTATTATGAAAGTGGTTAGTGATATTGCACGTGATTGTTCGACTAGTAGAATATCCATGTGAATTAGTAAATGGATTTACTTCATTTTATTTTTTCGATATTATGCTGATGTCAAAGTTTAAATGTCCTTCATTTTATTTATAAATTTCCTTGAATGTTTATGCTTATTTATGAATGTTTTCGCTGTAATGTTATCCTTGCTGAGCATCTGAGCTCACCCCTTTCTATGTTTTATTTTTCCCAGGATTACAAGAAGGGTATTGTTATTGATATACAGGGTTAAGACAATGGAATAATGACATCCATAAAGGATTATTTATGTAGTTTTGCATGTTATGAAGTGTAATGTAACATTCATGTATGTAATCTATTTTCTAAGACTACTAAACTAATCGGTCCTTCGGGACTTGATTCCTTGTAATCATGCCAATGAATTAAAATAATTCACCGACTTTTGGTAACTCAGTTCGGGGCATTATAGTTGGTATCAGAGAAAGTTTAGCAATAAACATGGAAACTATATTTAGATAAACCCTAATTAGAGAAAATTACCCTATGATAGAATTAGAGGATTAGTATAGGAGAACTTCCTAGAATTTTGGTAATGTATAGATTTTTGTGAGTTTTCTAAGAAAATACATTCCTGTCTATATACGAGCAGGTAGAGGCAGCTATGGCACATATGTACCTAGGGGTAAAACCCAAAAACACCGCTTTGAGCTAGACTCGAACAGGAACTGGTGCATGACAATGGACCTTGATGCACTATTGGTTACGACACTCCTGGTGGATATTCTTAGGATAATTATCATTTTATTTACAAACCACTATGAAGGTATTATGAGTATATACCTGTTAAAAGAAAGTATTTTTGTGATTATGGATTATATCCATAAAATATTCAATTTATGTTAGGTATTTTACATGTTTGGAATTATAAATTGTGATTCATAAACTGAACTAGTGTATGCCATTGTTTAGAAATGGCACCCATTAGAAGGAATGAGAACTCCAGAAATACATATGATCTAATTAGTAAGAAGGATCATATATTTCACGGTATTAAGAAAACATTTAGAAGGGAAATAGTCTCCCATGTATTCTCTACATATGAAGAAATAATATCTTTTGTTAATAAGATAAGTAAATAATTCTCTGAATCCCATGGATTTGAAGGGAAGCTAGAGAAGAAAAGGATGTTTAAAAGAAAGATTGATAAAGGGAAAGAAAGATTTTGCAATATGTGATAAATGTGGAATGAATCATCTTAGTAAATGCTTGAATGGAATGGGAGTTTGGTATAAGTGTGGAGAAAAAGGACACTATGTACGTGATTACAAGGGTAATAAAAAAAATTTCAAATGTAAAATGCTTTATCTGCAAGGCGTTAGGACACTACACCAATCAATGTCCCATTCATAAGAGTATACCACAAAAGGTGTTATTGTATAATACTCAAGTTATGATATTACCTCAGATGAAGAATAATTACTAGTGTTCTTCTGTTGTTATTATAGAATTATTTCATTTGAGTGTTGTATCAACAGTATACTGGTTATATGAATTATGAAGATAAATATGGATTGTACTACAATACCATTTCATTGTGAATTTGACATTATATGGTCCTGGTACTAAGGTAGTAGTTTTGGAATAAGAGATTGTTGATTTTTGTAATTCAGGATGTTGCGGTGTTGTAAAATAATACACGATGAAGGCATTCACATGTTATTACCTTGAAAAAAAGGATCCTCATTATGTCTAACCTCCTTATAATATATGGAATGAGAGTTTGGATACAAGTATTTTGTATACTTATAAAGGTTGGAATGGATTAAGTTTGAAATTGGATACTATTGTTATGGTTATTTTTGGATTGATATAAAAAGGACAACCCGGAGGTCGGGCCGCAACCTGTCACGTCTGGAAAGGCCACGAGACTTGAACCCGCAACCGAAGGGAGGCAAGGGTGTATCACCTGTCATTGACCCATGTGATGTACTATATTGAATAATGTAATTTTTTTAAATGGTATGATATGTGAATTATAAATTCATTATATTTGGAACCCTATAATATTAGGATAAATATAATATATATATATATTTATTTTTTAAATCTTTTAGAGTGAAAGATGAGTTTGTGGTAGAAATTCGTTTAAGGATGAAACTCTACTTGTCAATTATATATATATATATATATATATATATATATATTCCCTATTATTTTATGGATTAATTAATTATGAAACATTAGGGAAGTGATCTTAAAACCAAAAATGTGTTATCCTAATACCTTACATTTTGTTGAACCGATGGTATTTTGAATCATCATAGATTGGTGGTTTTGAGACCCACAATTCTACAAATGTTTGTGATTGATGACCTCAATAACTACCTATAAAATTTATGTTTTCCCTCCAATTATATGTCTCTAATTTCCACTAATGTTCTCCTAATCGAAATCATAATTTGGTGGTGACTTTTTCATTCCCCTTTTCCTCTTATTAAGACTAAATTTTATTAACCCAATTTCCTATGTGGGTTTTCCCACAAAGGTATTTTCTATTTTCAACCTTTTATTTTCAAATAAAAATTTCAAATTACAAGGATGAAATTTATTGAATGAGGTAAGAATGTAACACTCCAATATTTCATAGTACGCTATTTCTTCAAATTAATTCAATAACATTCACTACACGAAACACCGAGTTCAAGCACACCTCAAGATTACCAAACTAGCCATTCAAAAGCTGTTATGAATAGTATTAACTAAATTTTGAACATTATATAATCCTTATAATTTTAAAATCTATATTATGAGTTTCTTAGACATAATTTAAGAACTAAATCATTTTTTCAGATAAAATAAGTATTTAAAAAAAAATACACTTTTACCGTCTTTTAAATGTGAACACTTTTTAAATCCAATATTTGAAACATTTATATATTCAATTTTAAAAAATAAACTTCTTCTTTAGAATCAGGACATATGAATTTAATTTCAATAAATGTTTGGTGTTTTTCTGATAACTTTCATATTTGGGTGAATTGTGAATAATACTATATTTTAATTAAAAACAACTTTTTTAATTGAAATAATTTATAGTGTTAAAATATACATTTTAATGGTTTGAAAGTATAAATAGATTATATTTTTAACATTTAATACAATTTTGGTCATTTTATGTAATTTCACTATTAAATTGGACATAAACAAGTGTTAATGTTTTGATAGTTATTATTTCTTAAAAATACGCCTTTTGGTTTTGATAACGAGAATTAATTTTAAATTAATAAATGAAACTTATATCTTTTGAATTTGGTAAAATAGATTTAATTTTTGAATTTGGAATATCAAAATAAGAATTGGGTGAATTTTCTATATTTTTCTGCAAACATTCAATTTTTGATGAATAGTGAAAAACACTGAGTAATAGTTTAAAACCGAATTTATATTTAAATAATTATTTATTTTATTTATATTAATTTATGTAAAAATAAATACATAGTAATTATATACGTTCATTGTAATTCATTGGAGTCAGTTAATAATAATTTTATATATATAAAAATTTTATCGAACTTTTCACTGTCTTTTACCCAACTCCTAGGAAAATTTGAAAATTCACAGAAAACATAATTTTACCACTTATTTGAGTTACATTTAGAAAATCTGAGAGAAACGGTTAATATAAAGGAGTAAAATGTGGTTTAATAAGTTAAATTTTTTTTTTTGAATAGTAACTTTTTACTTTTATTGACCGCGTATAAAGGTAAATAGGGTACCTCTAGGTAAAAAGAATATTTTAAAACAGAAAAATTACCTTAACAAATGTCCTAACCTTATTTTAAGAGTAATGGCAGACCTTGGGCATCTTTGGGTCGATATTGGGACCCCATGGAGCCACTTATGAATGATAATGACACTTTAAATTAATGAATTAAATGTAAAGGAAAAATTGACATAAACAAAAACCATTTAGTAATTAATTTTTATATAGTGTTATATAGGTAATAGTTTTTACTATAAATATTCATTGGAAATCTAATATAATTTCCTAAATCATGGTATTTTTTTTTAATTTTTAGACATCGAATATATTAAATTATTTTGGACAATATAATGATGTAGTATTTACCTCATTAATAAATGATTTAAATAAATTAAATTATAAATATTAAAATAATATCCAAAACAATTCCAATTCTTATTGGATGATTTTATTTCGATCGTGAGTCATATTATCTTCAACTCTAATGATTTTTGGACCTTTAGAAACTGAATATCATTATATAATAAAATAATATTTTCACACTTTCCTAAAGAGACCCTCCTCCCCCTTATAAAAGAAGACCACTTCTAACCAATTACTTACACCTCTCAACGAATTTAGGCTCATCAAAACTCGGACTAATTAATCTCCCTAAATCCCTATCCTCCTTCTATAAGCCTTACTTTATGAATAAGGCACTTCAAGGAGTCCTTTTGGTTCAATTGAAAGGAAGTTACCCAAATTAAAGGTAACAATTTCTCTTAATTTCTTTTCTTTTATTTTACTCCTCCAACCCCTAAACTCTTATTATTACATTATTTTATAACAAAACCAGTATACTCAATATACTAGGATGTTTTTATGAGATTTATTTCAATTAAACTTATACACACCTCTATCTAATGGGTGAAGAACATAATGTTTCTGTGGATGGAAAACTAATGACTCACGAAACGATGACTGTTCAATTACCTCCTACCGCCTCTCATGGTGGCCATTATGATGGAACTGTATATATATATATGATATATATTATGTTCGTTTTTCATAATTCTTCTGTATTTTTCTTTTATATCATACCTTAATGGTTTCCATTATGAGTAAACATGATAATTTCATTTGAGGAAGTGCGGACTACCGCCCCCTCAAAGTGATATGACTCGTTAATACCATATGTAAGACATACAAAGGATGGAGTTAAGGATATTATATATTATATTATACTATAATTATATTATAACTATGTATCATTATATTTTAAATCCATTAAAATAAGAAATAGAAATGAATGTAGCGTTCATGCGTACGTACAACTTACTGTCTCCATGAACGGTACATTTCATTCTTACCCCAAAATGATATGTACTATGATAAATACATGTATATATATGATATATATGATATATATGATATATATGATATCTAGATCATGAATATCATTCTGGATATAAGGATATTTTGGCCATGTGAACAACTTGTAACTATAAGGTGTTCTTTTTTGACTCAAGTGACAAATATCGAAAAAATGAACGTTATTAACTTAAATAATTACATAATGTTTATAACCTGGTAATTAGTGATATAAAATGAAAAATAAACATCAAAAAGGTTATTTAGAGAGTATAAATTAACTTTAATTTATTATTCAAGATGTTAAAGAAAAAACGGGTCAAGTCGGAAACAAGGTAGGGGGTTTTCATCTCACTCTTTATTCCCATGATATGCATGCCATATTGCCACTATTACCTTTTGTGTGGTGTATGTACAGCCCATAATTTTATTATTTGTGTAATAAACTTTAATTTATGTGTATTTACATATTAATTCTATGATACCTCTTTCACGGGGTGTATGTTTCGTAAGTTACCAAATTGGTAAGGGTTAATTCCTCAATGTCATTATTATCTGAGATTGTTTATGTGTAAGTATTTACAGGGACAATTTTATCATAAATGTCCATTTTTCATAAAAATGATTTCAAATTGAATATTTTAAGGATTTTTGAAAGTTACTCTTTATCAAGATCACAAATTTAAATGTTTTAATGTTTTATCATTCAAAATATGTTTCATTAATGTCGATTTTTTGAAATTGATTTTAAGGATTGATTTATATGGACATGAATGTTTTGAAATGATAGTTATTTTAAAAAGTTTAAAAGTGGTATGGGACACTTTGATTAAAAAATATCTTTTAAATTACATCCTTTATAAATGTGTGACTTTTAAATAATTTTACAAAAAGGTCATTTCTCTCAAATATTTTTACTCATCATTTTCAACTATGTAAGCATCCTTTACTGGATATTATTTTTGATTGAGGTTTATTTATTGTGATACAAAACTTCCATATAATATTTAAGGATTTGTGATATGTTTTACTGTGGATGTGTTATTTTTATACCATTCGTGGTTTATGGATAATGTATTGATATTTCATATGATAGTTTTAATACGAATGTTTATGTAATATTGAATCCTTTCTATATAAGGAATTCATTGGACATAGTATGTGACAGTTGGAGCCCGCTATAGATCCTGGATGCAATAGTAGGTCTCATGAGACAAACTAGTGTCTTGACACAAGGCCTTGACAAAATCTTATTTTTAGTCTTGGCACAAGGCATCGACTATATGGTTATGATAGTCTGGCATTATGCATTCCATCATTATGAATGTGGTTAGTGATATTTCATGTTATTATTCGACTAGTATAATATCCATGTGAATAAGCAAATGACATTACACAATTTTATTTTTTCCTTATTATGGTGAAGTTAAAGTTTAAAAGGCTTTTGTTTTAGTTATAAATTGCATTAAATGTTTGTGATTATTTATGAACATTTCCACTGTATTGTTATCCTTACTAAGAATCAGAGCTCATCCCTTTCTATGTTTTATTTTTCCCAGGATTCCAAGAGGTGTATTGTGATTGATATGCAGGGTTAAAATAAGGGAATAATGGAATTCATAAATGATTATTTATGTTGTTTTGAATGTTATGAAGTGTAATGTAACATTCATGTATGTAATCTATTTTCCAATACTGCTAAACCGATCGGTCCTTCGGGACTTGATTCCTTGTAATCATGCCAATGTATTAAAATAATGCACCGACTCTGGGTAACTGGGGTTGGGGTGTTACAACATCCTTGAAATGAATTATTGTTAAGTGAAATATACAATCTTATGTTATTAAATACACCTATACATTCCAATATTCATGAGGAACTTTTTCATAATTTTTTGGTCGCTGATAATATATAATATCTTCATATATAAGAGAAGTAGACAATACCCACATATGACCTCGTCATGGTACCATGATCATCAAATATGGAGGTCCTCCCTAGACTACCCACTATGAAGTTCCTAATCCTAGAAATATAAATATCAGTCATGAAGGTCATCCAAATGTCACTAATTATTGTTTTCATTGTTAAATCATGATGATCCATCAATGAGAAGTATTTCCTAATGCTTTTTTGGAAAAAAATAAGGCATGAATTGGTTACCCAATTCATTTATGAAGAAATTTATTAAAAAAAGGATTAGTAAAAATGCAAGGTTTGAAAACCTCACACCATCATGGAATTGAATGAAATACAAACATGAGAGATATAAAATCCATTGAAAGCAAACAAACCTGCCTCTAGTTGGTTATTTGATTCTAATTGAAAAAATGATATCAGCTTGCCAAAGTGGAACAATAACACTACCAGGAGTTCCTATAGAAACTATAACCACTTGAGAGAATGCATCGTTTCATAAAAATTGACCAACATAAGTAAGCACTACAACTGATAGACCATAAGCAAGCTGCAGGAGAAAACCTGGATGAGGATGTAGACAAACCAGACTAGTCTCATCAAAGGCAGTAATGAAATATTGTTATCCAAACTAAATGGGAGGCCTCATGAGAGAATTACATCACCCTAATCCATAATACACCTAAAACATAGCATCAGACATTTTTAAACAAAGAAAGAATTCCCATTTCGAGATGGTGAGTCACCATGTGATGAACACTAAAATAATACATGAAGCCTGTTACCAAAAAAACATCAGAGTCTACACAAAGAAAAAATCACTATTCTCTAGTCCGGTCAAGGCAAAATCAAGATCCTTTCCAAGGAATCTCATTGAAATTAAAATTTGGATCTTTCTGAAACTCCTCTACCACCATGATAAAAATTATCTTTCGAAGGTCAAGATATGTAACAACAATCATGTCTCCATTTTTGTACTTTAGGAAAGTAGTTGTGTCATTCACTTCTATCCAAGAATCATGCTATTTTGAAAATTCCAATTTCTCTTCAATTTGAAATGAATCTCTATATGCTGGATCATTATCATCATCCTAATTGGAGGATTCTAAGACTGATGATTCATATGAATTCAAAGATTCATACAGCTTTAAGGAAGGCACGAGCTACGATGGTATAATGTTTTCTTCATTCTTATTGGAATCTAGGGATATTGTTACAATTGTTCTCTTAATTATTGACTACTTCTTTATTTTACATGTTTTTCTATCCCTCAGAGTAATAAAATCATCCGAGTATACCATTAGTTTATTTCCTTTTCTTGCCCTTGATTTCAAGTACTCTTCCTCAAGTTTCTATGATTTGTCTAGTTCATCTTTATTAGGCTCATCCAAGTCTGATTCAACCTCATCTTTCTCTTTATGATCACTGTTGTTTAAAATATTAATCCTTTTCCCAATTATAATTTAAATTAAATTAGTCTTTAAGAAGGTTCTCCAAATGGATTCCATTGAAGGAACTCTAGAGGTTATCCATATAGTATATATTGTGGGGGTTCACCCAATGAAATAATAGTTAAATAGAATGGAGTTCATCCTTTTGATTTCAAAACTCAAATCAATTACCATATAGGTTCCTTTAATAGTGATCATTTTAAATTCTCTCCCCATAAATATTTATCATCCAGAAAAATGAAAATATGCATGTCAAATATTTTATTGGTTTACCCTTATACCATGATTCAACTACGAAATTGAGGCATCCTACACTAATTACCTCATTAGTAATAGTTGAAACCTAATCCTAGTTAAAATTTATGATGAGGTGATGATCATGATCTATTTCACCATAGGATCGTTTACCCTATGTTGTAGTTGAAGAGATTTAGGGTGATCCATTTATTTTTATACATTAAGATGATAAAAAACATTAGAGTCAGATCATGTCATGTAATCCCTCACAAAGGATAAGAAAAATTCATTTTTATTTTTGAAGGGACTATCTAAGGGAAGAATACTTGCCATGATTTGGCCCATAACCACTCCCCACTATGAAACTACCTTGGAATTTCTAATGGAGTACATACCCTACTATTTAAAACATGTGTTATAATCTTTCACAGCTCAAATTATTATATTTTTCTTATAGGGATAATGTTAACCCCCCTAATATGCTTGGATAGAAATGCCACTGAGTTCGTATAACCCCCTTTTCACTGGACTAAAATCCAATTTAAGGGAAATTACAGAGCATCATCAACATGATTTCCTTGTTAATATTATGTATATTAATGATATATTCACGGATTCCCCATCTTCTATCCATATCAATGGTTAAGGATATAGATATATCTATTTCATACTTCTCATGAGTTGGCAAGGTTTACAATTGAATGGATATTGTAATGTCATCACTTTAGGCTAGGTATTTTTCTTGGGTATATATATATATATATATGAAAATTAGTCCCTAAAAATATATCCTTCACTAAACCTCCAAATAGACACACTCATAGGGTGAGGGTAATTTATAATATTCTATATCAAGTACACAGGATATTCAAACTATCATATTCTATGATGAAATAAAAACATATAGTCATGGAAATCCCCTTGCTTTCATGTACCTTTAACCCCAAAAAAGAGATATATCCATCTCATTCCTGAATTGTTGCATGGAAATATAAGATGATTTATATTGTAGTTTCCTTAGTTTAATTTTAGTAGAAACTAATTTTTATATTGTCAATTTAATTTTTACAAAAACTACCCATCATGTTTCATCAAATCATAAATATATTTATGGAATCATGTAATTAGAGTAGAGTCCACATAATGTCATATGTCTAGGGGAATTATTAACTTACCTTCCCCCTCTAAGTAAGTCAGTCATTTCCAAACTGGTATTAGATTCATAGGAAACACCCCTATGGTTCGATCAACTTCACAATCCATATAATTTGTTAAGTGAAATTTTAGAAAAAATAATTGAAAAATACATAAAGTTAACCCTCCATCAAAATATTATAGAGTACTTCCAGGGGAAGATAGAAACAATTCACAAGGATATTTAGTTAAATAAATCATCTATGAAACTAGTTATCATGGGGTATTGTGATTTTTATGTCAATATAAATGTTAGGACCACTTGGGATACAGTCAACACACATGTATTTCTATATGTTCTAGTGATAAATATGAGTATTTAGTACAAAATCAATATTATGGTGACCAATACATAGATTATCTACTATATAGAGTCACCAATAATAGTTGTCTGTCTTGAATAAATAATTTACAGAAGAGTGGTTCCCTGCACTTTAAGAGAGGGAGAGAAACAAAATTGATTCCTTAGAGTTTTAATAACATGTTCTATATGCATCTCTCACTTTATCTTTGTACTACCTTTATATATAGTCATTAATATTATTAATTACTTCAAAACACCAATAGATTCCACTAGTTGATACTTTTCTTGAATTTCAATGTTCTACCTTGGATCCTTCCACTTCTATTACATATATATTAGTATTGAAGAAACTCCCCCTCTTATTCAATTAAATGCACAAAAATGCACACAATCTACATATTCATAATTGAAGAAGAATGGAATTATAATTTTCCAACATAGTATAAGACATATACATATCATATTATTCTTATCATACACTAAATATTATATCAAACTTTAATTTATCAATATTATAATGTATAACACATTCTTCTTGTTATAACCCACACCACCAACTCAACCAATTCTTATTCTTATTCTTCTTATGTAATAGAACCTCTTAACACTTTTCTATCATCATAAATTTTCATCAATTTACTATGGAAAAAATATATGAAAATTACATTTTTATCATCATGTATCACTTTCCCCTTCTCTCATCTTATTATTAATTTTTTCATATGACTTATACAAGTTGTATTATTCTGACTTCTACTCACAAAATTTATACGAGGATGCTTATCATAGAGACATGTCTCCCTCCTCATGAAACTAGAATACAAATTATGAATGATAGTATAAAAAACACCTCAATTACAAGAATTATTCTCTAACCTACCAATATAAAAATAAATATATATCGTAATATAAATCATTATCATTTTCATATTCTATCTTTAATATTAATAATAGTGAACGAATTTATATCTCTTAATTACTAATATTTTTGAAAAATCTAAAATCTTGAGATCTGATCTCATAAAAGTATCCACATTTATTGATAATTCAAATACATTATATCCTTCAAATATTCCCCATGTACTCAGTTCATCATTCTAATTTTTTCTTGATATATGGAAATATTGTTCAAACATTATTCCAAGAAATATAAATATTTAAATGATTTCCAAGTCTATATATTTAAAGAATCAATTGCATGTGGTTGTTGATATATTTCATTGTGGTGGGATCTTATTCATTCCTTTTTCAAATCCATAATAAAAAAGAATATCTAAATTCTATCAGAATCATAACATACATTCCATCATATGTTTTTTTTCAAGAATATTTGCATCTGATGATGTGGAACACATCTCATAAAATACATCATTCCTATATCTATCCAGCATCATATTTTTTATTTCATGATGAAAAAATAAAAAAATAATAAAGGTTATGGGGGCCAAAAGTAATGAAGACCATGATTATATTCTCTAAATATGTTTCAACATTCAATAGTAATTGATTATAGATTAACAAATAAATAGGTTTAGTTCGCATTGTCAACCCATGATTCAAGGAAATACTCAACTTTGATCCATTCTATTCAGGTGTGAAGAAGGTCCCTCTGTGGACTATAAATTCTTCTATATTCTCAAAAAATATAAGACATAGACAACAATATATGAATATTCCCTTACAAAGAACCGATAATAATGTGAAATTATTTCTCGATTGATCCCAAAAATATATTACAAGTGTGGAAAAACATTATTCCCTTCAACAGATAATGCACCACCCCCATCATAGAATCCCCCCAACTATCATGAAATATTACTCAAAATATCCATCAAAATTGAGATTCATTCCATTATCTAGTGGACACACTTTAATCTATCTGACCTTCTTGGATTGATCTTGAGGAACTGCTGAACTAGACATGCCTCTGATCAGTTTTTTGAGGGATGCATTATTTTTCCATCATTTTGATATAGGTAACAGTTCATCCATGAGGCCATTTATTTTCCCCACGATTCAAATCTGAGAGCTAAATTTATTTTCATATCAATCTCAGTTTCCAGTGGTATAGATGATCCAACGTCTTATTTATAGGACGAGATATGTCACATACTATTATATTTTGTTGTTTTTCCCCCATAAATTATTTTTAAGGAACTTTTTCTGATTTTTTGTCCTAACACCCTTAGTGGTACACTCTCCTAGAACACTCCAAACATAATAATCCTAGTCACTATCAATGAAATGTTGTGTTAAGGTAACTTCCTTCTGATTTCGTTAGAACCAACATTTTGAAACCAGAGAGATGTCGTTCCTCTTAATCTGATCATCTATATGAATAGATTTATTCCATAAATGCCACAATAATAATTTGAAATTCATACATATATCCTTATACTAGAAAATTTCGTTTATGAGCCTAATAATATGTTTTCGTGTGAATCACTACTCAAAATCCCTTTTAAGTGAACTCACTGAATGCATATATTGTGAAAATAATCCTATCTAGTTCATTGTTCATCTCAATTCTATTAAAAACCTTTAGTTGTACTCTATCGAGAATGTACATTGTAAATTGACTGAATTTACATGATTCAGTGAAAGTCGTGTTTGGTGTCAGGCATCTAGGGAACCTGTTAAAAGACCCATGCCAATTGTAATTCCATAAATTGATCTGCCCTTGTCCAATAATCCATTTTTATCTCATTTGATGTATTGGAATATGTTTAGAAATTAAAATCCATAGTCGATAGATACCTCCTCTAGAAATGAGAGTATTCCTGCCCTATCTTTTGAAGATAAAATTAGACCCCAATGAACGACCTATAAATAAATTGCATGTCATTCAATCATAAATACTTTCCATAACATCTGATAAGTTCTTATAATTGATACCACCCTCACTTATCTCTCTGGACATCCTATCCTAAGTATCCAAATGAAATTTTTCTTCAACGTGAATATCCTAGATAAAATTATACATGAATTTATGAATGTTTTTCTCCACTACCTTGGGTGCATTGAGCACTTAAAATACATGCATATGAATAGATGATAGGATGCAGTTTACAAGAGTGATTCACTCTCCAAAAGAAAGGAACTGGTTTTTCCAATTTGAAAAATGAGCGGTGAGTTTGTTATGAATTCCAACAAAATGGTGATTTATAATCAATTAGGACTATTGTAAGATCATAAATAGATTTAAATCTTATCACATAACAAATATTTCCATGAAATTATCTAAAATACTCTTCACATAGTATCAAACTCTTCATGGTATACACATTAACATTATACTAGGTGAACAATTCAGGTATGTATCACTCCAACTGGATACATTATGATTTTAATTTACTTTTTTTTACATATAATAGTTAGAAACATGATAAAATAACATATGTGACCCATTAACATAAATTATATACCATATATCAAAATCCATATACATGATCTAGTCACATATGTGGTCAATCATATATCCCATTTCACATATAATACAATCCATCAATTATGGATAATTATATTTGTGAGAATTTACACAAATTATTGACTATTCTTGTATACAAATTCATCATCATAGGAAGTACCATATGTGGATATTATCATATGTGATTCACATAAGAAGATTCTCATATGCATTTCTACAATTCTTCAAACAACATCCCAAACATCATCTATTTTTATTTTATTCATTTTTCCTCAACCAAATCTTTTTATAAACATAATTTAATAAGGATCATGATGATTATTATTATAATTTATGATCCTTCGATGATTCTTGTACATCACATCATCAAACATGGGTTCCACTCCAATTTATGATAATTTTTATAGAATCATTGTAAGTCAATGTAAACTGAACAACACACATGATACCAATTTGATTCCTTAAACTCAACTAATTTATAAATTATAGTTTAAGTGGTATTTCATATTTTATAACATATCTATGAAACATTTCAACTCATATTTTTAATCCACTGAATGGATCATGAAACTACAACCACTTGGTCTACCACAATACATAAAATCAATACATGAATTGTGACTTCATTCTTCATGAGGTCACTAGAATCTCCCATAGTGTGATGTGTTAAAGTTCTTCCTCTGGTCAATTGAGTGGCCATGAGACCACCCTTTATTTAACAACATTGTTTTCATTTTAAAACAGTAGATTATTTTAAATAATATTTTCATTGTAAGGAAATGAGTGAGAGTGGGATTTCAGGCCCTTGGGAGACTCGGTATCTATATAATATAAATATTAATAATATTATATCACACATTCTTTATATTATTATAAAATAATGGAATAACTCATTAATGGAGTTTTTGATCATAAATCAGAGACCTATATTGAATCTGTAATGGGTGTTTTTACCCTTGGTGTGACATAATCATTTATTATATTAGGCATACAACTGATGTGCCTTCATGGGAGGAATAACAATTATATAAATTAATATATTAATTTAATTTTTTAAATTGAAGCCTAAAACTAAAACTCTATTATATATTCATTGTTATAGAAATTCCCTATGGTTAGCCTCATAACCCTAGTGGATGAGAAGGGGTATTGGAGGATGATTGTCAGATGAACAATGACTGATCCTAGATTGGAAATTGGCATGTCAATAAGCGCCAGTGGATGTTACTAGTGACAGAGATGGGAGACTATTATTTACATGTGATCAATCCCAACCCAAGGAAGGATGTTGTTTTTTTATATTTTTCACAATTTTTATCTCTTTTTTAACATGATTTAATACTACATAAAATATTGATTCATTTATCGATGGTTGATTTGCGGGTATCATATTATCGTCCTATTTTTATAAATTACTGGAATTTAATAATGGATTCTTGTTTCTTTATTTTTTATTATAATGGATTATAACTAATTACAACCGAATAAAGGGGTGAGTTTTGTTCCACTTTTTGTGTTTCTGCATGTCTTCCCCTATTTATTGCATTTTCATCACTAATATTTTAATTAGATAGTAGTTAGACTAATACTCGATGGACCATGATTGTGTAATCATTATTTTTCAAGACAGACCATCACAATGGGATCATGTTCCTGATTAATGATCTTATTAAGGTGTGATGATAATTTTGGTTTATCATACATCAATTTGTGTTGGATTTAGAGATATATTATTCATTATTTTCATCATTCAAATGATGTTTTATGAGAGGGGTAATTTTTTATCTAGTTTGATTGTAGCAGTTTTTTCAACAATGATGACCATACACGAATGATCCAAGATCCAGGTTTGTTGGTGGTTCTAGAAGAATAATCTATTGAAGTGTTAGTTTGAGTGAGAAAAAAATTTATTCTATATTTTCTACAAAAATATTGACTCTACATTGTGTATTATAGAGAATACATTTCATGTGGTTCCCTTTTATAATGATATCATTTATGTATAGAGAACAATATTACATTCTATGTGACAAAAGTACCACACTGTTTGGCTCATGCATGGGGACTCCATGTGCACCCTAGACATTTATGGGCATGGATGTAGCCAGAAACATTGGAACAACTAGAGTATATAGGAATAACCAAATACTCAGTCATGACCTTGTACACAAGAACAATCATATTATATGGGCACAACATGATATAGATGGGAACATTATCTAGATCATGAATTTGGGGACGAATCATACACCCAGTGCCCCCTGACCACTACACATTGTGTTTCCCAAAACAAAACACATTTATAGGGATAAAGACAAGTCGTGTAAGATAGTGATGCACATATAGAATTTGGATGAAATGGAATTTCCTGTACACTCATTACACATTGTGTTCCTTCTATAGGGTAGGTTGAGGCCCTCATTTTCTTAATTATGGAATCATTATGTCAGTTGTGTTCCATTGGATCATACTCTTGAGGGTACAATGAGGCATTATATCATGAGTATATGATGTGATCCTCTCTATGTGACTTGTTTTGGATCGTGTTTATGAATCCCTCAGTGTGACATGGGGTGTGATACTATATCATTTATTCATCTTCCCAATTTGGGGCATTAGAAATCATCGTGCCCAACATACATGGGCATATGATCGACTACATAGATTTTTATTCCTAGTAGGGTGTAATATAACCTTAAGGTACTATTTGAGATCCCATATATGTATATTAAGATACATGGAGTTCCAAAAAGTACTTATATAGTGAGGCTCAATGAGCATGAACTATTTGATGAGGTCCATTTATTATAGAATGGATCATGGAGTGTTATCTCTCCAAAGAGCTCTACAATGAAGCATCATTCATAATCTTGTGGTTGGTATTATGGTGGAGACCTATTTGAGACATTCTATCTATTATGAGTATGTTAGGGTGGTATTATTATTATATCTCATATTCTAATTGACATATATTTGTGATGATTATCTGAATTCTATCTTGATGCTTTATGTTTAGATATTTCATTGGTTTTTATGGGGAATTTTTTTACTCACCCCTACACAGACTCTTATAACATATTTTATATCTCATTAAGATGATGAAACTTTTGATGGTTTTCTAATTAGACCAGGACCGGAAAAAGAATACTTGAGCTAGAAAGACTGTATATATTCTAGGTGTTTCATTTAATAGTTTTCCCCTACTATATAGATAGATAAAGTATTTTAAAACTTTTGTTGGATTGTATTTGGACCATTATGTTTTTCAATAACTTTTCATACAATAATTTTTACAGATGTTATGCATGGAATATGGTTTATGTTGATTTTTACCTTTCAGCATCATATTGGTTTTCAAAGATATTTTCACATGTATCGGTACTTATTCTTTGTCCTCCCATGTGTGGGATATTCCTACTCATAACAGGTTTCCAACCCTTTGCCTATTAGATGCATGATTGGGGTTCCACACTCAGCATACCACTAGACTGTTGGGATATGTTGGGTTAGTTTATGGAATTGTTTTACTATATGTTGGTTCAGACATCCCCCTTGGCAGTGAATCCAGGCCTGGAGAATATTTCCTATGGCCTTCCAAATCATTTATGGTGGCCAGGGATGATAATGATTGTTATGGAATTTGTTTATTGATTCCTCACATTTCAATAGGAGAATGTGGGAAAATAGGTTCTAGAGGGTTTAGTTAAACCCCATTGATGATGCTATGTGGAAGTGGGATTTTATATCTGTTGACTTATTAATGGGACTACAAAAATTGTCAAGATGAAAAAATTACACATAGGTAATTGTAGACAAACTCACCATGTCGGTCCACTTCCAAGCTGTCTGAGATAAAAGATTAGTAAATAGCATGGAAAGACATTACATATAGGATATATGCCAAATTTAAAACGGTCCATCTATAATCATTTCAAAACCTGAATCTCACTTCATTCCAGGATTATAAAGAGGATTCTAGGAATCCCTTGGGACTCATTTGTATTTAATCATAGTGTTTCACCCACATATTGATGGAAAAACCAAGAAGAACATTTTCGTTCCAGAGGACATGGTATGGGATTTCATGTTATAGTATGTCTATAGTAAAGAGGATCAACTACCCATTGTGTATTTTATGTACAACAACATCTACCATTCCAAAATCAGTTTGGAACCATTCAATACCATGTTCAAAAGATAATGATGTTCTCCATTGTGTTAAAATAGTTCAGGATTGTTAGTACTCACGGGACCAATGATGGGGTGAATAATGATTTAGAATTTCCATTTCATCTAGTAGTTGATAAGGGCAACCCAAAACCACCATAATTCTCTTTTAGACACACAATGATTGGCATTGGAGTTCTAGGAGGGAGAAGATGTGTTCCTTAATGTATCACCTTGATGCTAATTTCATAGATTTGGAAAGGGAGACAATTTATCTTTGAGATTCTGATTTCTATTCAAGATACTATATAGGATTAATGAGGTGATGTTTCACTTAACCTTACCACTTCATTTGAAATGGGTGCACATGGTCTTCAATGTGGTGCATCTGATTAGTTATGTGCATTACCCCTAGCATGGTATCGACTGGACTGAGCTTCCCAATAATGATGGAGCCACCTATATAGATTACCTGATAGATATCATCGATCAGCCAGGGAAGATTCATCATTGGAGAGAGATTCCATTTTTTTGTGTCATATATAACCATGCAAATCTACAGGTGAGTGACTAGGAGTGGTAGAGTATTATTTGAGCTCAATACCATCATCTTTTTTGTAGTATTATAGGATTTTAGTTTTGATAATAACATAGGTGTGGAGAATAAAACATGTTGTTTTTTCCTTATAAATATTTGTAATATTTTTAAATATTATTTTCAAATTCAGGAACCAAGTTATCGAGGGATTCTAAAGCCTCTAGAAGCTTGGTAAGGTTATAATATAAATATTAAATATATTAAATCCTGAAAAAATATATTCTATTTAATAATCTAATCACTCTTGAATGGAGTATTATATCAGAAATCACATACCGCTATTAAATCCTGAATTTTGGTGTTACACAAGCTGTGCCAAAATATTTTTGCGTATCGGGTGTTTGAAATGATCAGAATCATTGGTGGAATAATAATTAAATAAATTAATATATGTATTTAATTTTTATTATTAATTCTTAAACCTAATAATTTCTTACATAATCCCCATTATAGAAAATTCCTAAGGGTAACAGTATAATACAGTGGATTATGATAGGACCATTGGTAGAGGATTCATGAATTATGAATAAGGATTCGTTGATTGTCAATTGGTGCACCAATCAGACCATGTGGATCTTTCCAAGGAATGCAATGTGTGACCATTCATCATTAGTTTTAAATCACAACCTAAGGTAGAATCCTTTTAGGATTTTGTCCTCATTTTTATATCCAATTCTAAATTCATGTTAGTTCTTCAAACTAGATCAATTCATGGATCTATGGTTTATTTTTGGGTATCTCTTTATCATCTTGTGGTTCATAATTCATGGGATTTAAATAAACATTTTTTGTTATTTTATTATTATAAAAATTGGAATAAATAAATGCAAACCCAAATAGTGGATGAGGTTTCTTCCACTTATTTTCATTGTGTGTTTCTTCCCCTATTCTTCAAACGTTCTCTGTCAATACATTCTATATCCAGTTGGTCAACCAATACTCGATAGACAATCATTTAATGATAATTTTTTCACAAAAAATCATTAATGTGGGTTTGAGTTCCTAATTAATGAATTTATCGAGGTTTGATGATGAGAGTGGATTGGGATTGAATTTAGGGATCAAAATTTTATAGATTTTAGTATTCGGTTGTTGTGGTGGGATTGAGGTAATTACTGATTTAGATAGATTGATATAATACAATCACTAACATGGTCAAGCTTAAATGATTGGAGATACATGTTTATTAGTGGTTCTGGTGGTGTAATCCATGGCAGTGGAATAAATCAAATTATGTGTCGAAAATTCATTATTTTTTTGGAAAAATTATAATTACACGATATGTAGTCTGAAGAAAAAAAACCATGTGGTCCCCTCCTATTAAGACATAGATTAAATATATAGAAGAATATCACACACCAAGTGACCCAAGTTATATGTTGTTTTATATGTTGTTAAATGTTTCATGTGTACCATAGAGAAGAATGATCGTTGACCAGACCAAGAACATGGGCACAACCCAAGTACACTGGCATGCCCTAATAATTAAAAACAGTCAGGTACACAGACATGGTAAGAGTGTAAGGGCACAACCTAATGTACTCTACAATAGTCCAAAGTACATGGAATCAGGTCTGTGTCACACACCTAGTTTTATGCCAACCCATACATGTTTTGTGTGTCAAAAATACATGATTTGGATAAGGATAAAGGAATTAAATGTTAGACTAAGAGATAAATAGAGACCTGGGTAAGAAAGGACACACTGTGTACACATATTACATGCCATTTACCATTTGTAAGGATGTTTGAGGCCCTTATTCACATCATTTTTAAATAATATAGATTATTTTATTCCCACGGTTTAACCATAGGAGGGTAAAGTGGGGCATTACTTCTCGATAATAGGATGAAACCCCACTATAGGGTTAGTATAAAATAGTGTTTCAGAATCCATTTATTTGACCTAGGGTTAGATCCTGCATTATTTCATCATCTTCCATAAGTGGTGTTTGAGGAATATTTAGGTCAAACTAACATGGGCATAAAATCCCCTAATTTGTAGGCTATTCCATGTAGTTATATAAATACCAAATAGTCCCTAAGTGAGATCCCCTATTTTTTTGAGAACATTAGTGTTTTAGTGATTTATATTTTGTTGAGGCGTGATGATTATAACCTCTTTGATTTTACATTATTATTTCCAGTACTTTTTTCATACTCCTTGGTGGTATAGATGTCATTTAGTTATTATGGTATCAGTTATGTTTTACATTTCAATATTGTACATGTATTCCAAGATGTTTACATGTGTACAAGTAATTAGGTGATGACCTACCATGAGTCAGATATTCCTCCTTAGAACTAGTATCTATCTCTTTTCAGATTAGAGGTGGAATTATGGTGCCACACAAGGCATAATACTAACTATGTGGGCTCTTGTGGGTTGGGTCATGATATATCATGTGGATCATTCGTGTCATATTTCTCATATTCAAATTAATTTTTATTATTTAATTTTCCATAAATTGATGAATATCAATTTTCTTAATTCATTTACACTTTTTTCAATAAATCAAATTCACATAAATTGGGATCAACTATATCACCTTTTTTATTTGTTGTAAATACTTTCAAAATTGATGATAAGGATTTTTTTTATTTTGTATTTTTAATCAATTTATTAGTATTTGAATAATAACATTATTTAAAAATGAATTTGTTAAAGAATAATATCAGAAATGTTTAAATTTTTTCCCAACCATGTTTTGTTGAATAATAATGTGACCCTCCCCCAAAAAAATTGATTAAAGTAGTTTGGATGTGTTGATTTGTAATGTCAAAGAGAATTCTCAAAATATATATTAATTTGAAATGAATTTTTTTTGATCTTTTTCATGTTTTTTGTAATTCACATTCACAAAAAATTTAATAGTCACCTACTCAAATTTTGGATGAAGTGGATTTAAGTATAATGCTTGATGAAATAGTCAATTGTTGGCACCAGAAAAAACATCCTTGCAATTCAACGAATGCAGAAGAACATTATCCTAGATTATAAATCATTTTGATAGATTTTATTTGACTGGTTTTGGTGCCCAAACGGAGTTACAGATTAGATGTTATAGTTATTCAAAGATAGGCAGCTGGAAATGGCCATTAAAGACGGTTTTGGGAAAAATTATGGATTTGAGTGAAAAAATGGAATCTTGCTTGAAAAAATGGAATATTTCATTAAAAATGGAATCATTCATAAAAATGGAACCAAATTTTATATACACCAACATTAATGGTTTCACCTATAAGTAGAAGTGCACCCCCTCTTCTAAAGTTCCCCTGGAGGTCAGCTACCACTGTAATGCACGCATGTCTGCATTTTCTACGAGTTCATGCAAAACCCCCCATATTGTAGGAAAATGATCATTATTGCATGTAAATGGGACAACGATTCCAATTTTGTGTGTGAAACATCATTGTTTCACCCAAAAGGGCCAACGTGTCCATTTTTGCGTGCACTAATGAAGAACTTGTTCAATTGCGTGCACACCTCCCCCATTGTGCACAGTCGTTCCCAATTGCATTCCAACCTTCCCTATTACAAGAAATCCTTAACTACCATACACAAAACAACCCTATTATGCACAAAACATCCAATATTGTGCGGAACTGTGCCACGATGCCCAATCCTGTGAACACATGTGCTGCACAGTGCCATCATGTGTGCAACCCAATAGAAACCATTGATTGGAACCTTACATCCAATTATCCTATCTACATGACAATAAACTGTAGTGTACCCTATGTTCCAAATATAAGATTCCTCTTGATTTAAACAAGAGATACCTTATGCACAAAGCCATAGATGTCAACATTCCTCTCTAAATGACTATAAACTATAGTTCACCCTATGTTCCAAATATAGCATTCCTCTTTCTCCAAACAATATATTTCTTATGCTTCAAGCATAAGATTACAAAAGTCCTCTATACATGACACTAAAATGCAGTACAACCTATGTGTCTAATATAGGATGCCTCTTTCTAGAAACAAGATATATCTTATGCTCCATGCCTAAGATGCCAATAGTCATATCTACATGACTATAAACTATAGTAGTCCCTATCATTCAACAATATGATACCTCTTGTTTCAAACAAGGTATTCCTTAATCTCCAAGCATAAGATGTCCACATTCCTCTCTATATGACTATAAACTATATCATTCCCTATAATTCAATAATTATATGCCTATTGTTCCAAAAAAGTGATGCCTTATGTAGAAATAATAAGATAACACATTCCATGATTACAGTGACATAATTTCAAGAGTGTTAAAATCTGTTCAAACGTTCCATCACTCCACCTCATGCTTTGTGGGTCCTTTATTAGGATCATCATTCTCTTTCATGTATGAATGGGCCCCCTAACAGCCTTGTCCCATGCCAGATTGGCTCACCTACCATCCTAGGGAAATTCCCTGAAAGACATTGGACGACACTATGAGTTAGGTCATGTGTTTCAAACATGGACCACAGTCGACCATTATTTGTTTGTCCTGATTTCAGGCTAAAACAATATGGATGCTGTGTTTCAAACCCAGTAAATAGTTATCCTAAATTTTCAAACCCCCTAACCATGTAATTTCAGACTCTATCCCTTCCCCAATAGCAGACGAGTATCAATTTTGTAAGTCCTAGGGGTGCGGAGTGAACCCCCCTCGTTTGAGCTGTAATATGATATACTGCCAAGAACCATCATTCTTAGTACGTGATGTTAAACTGTGTCCTCACCTCATACCTTCTACATGGGGAGCCACATCTATAACATTCTTTACATATTCTCATCTCCACATGAGTGAGATCTCTCCCACATGGAATGATATCCTCTTTGGTAGAGAAGCCTCTAT
Source organism: Viscum album (assembly GCA_963277665.1). Lineage (NCBI taxonomy): Eukaryota > Viridiplantae > Streptophyta > Magnoliopsida > Santalales > Viscaceae > Viscum > Viscum album. Next base: position 1,117,794,469 of record OY728129.1, read on the forward strand.
CCTTGGGGAAGGGAATTAATCTTGGTGTAATCCCCTAGCATTCTTGTCGAAGGTAATAACCTTACTCCTCCTTCCTTCCTCCATGCCAAGGAACAAAGGGGTGGATGGGGACCAGAACCCTCCTCTCTTCGGTGCCAAACCCCTCTGAGTTTTTCCTCCATCCAGGCCTCTATCCTGGAGTTAGTCCCAATGTCCATCTCCCTGGTTTCTAAACCACACATAAGCCCATTTTTCCTTTTTGGGCCACTAACCACGCATATGCCTCTATTTCCTTTTTGGTCTACTAAAAATGTGTAGGCCGCTATTTTTTTAGGCCTTCTGGCCATGCATAATCCCCTATTTCCATTTTTGGGCCACTAACCTTGTGTAATCCCATGTTTTCTATTTCACCGCTAACCACACATAGTCCCCTGTTTCCTTTTTGGCTTCTTACCACGCGTATGCCCCTATTTTCTTTTTGGGACTCTAACCATGTGAATGCCGTTGTTTCCTTTTTGGGCTTCTAACCATGCATAATCATTTTTTTCTTTTTGGGTCGCTAACCACGTGTATTCTCCACTTCACTTCCCACAAACGCACCTTTCGTGACATGATCATCAAGTCTTTTCTGGCTCTGGTTTCTCAAACCAAGCATGACTCACATGGTCTTAGAGTAAGCATTGCCCATGGCATCCTCTTTGATCCTCCCTAGAGTTCAATCCCCAACACCTCCTCTTAACAAAATGAATTTTAAATCTTTCTAATGCAAGGTACGTAGGAAGTCTCACAGAGGTTCAAGCCTAGCAACTAGTTGTTCAGACCCCCTTCATGTCAGTTCATCATCGTATCACATGACAATAAACTATATCCAACATCCAAAATGATTTGACATTGATCATTCCCTCAAAACGGTATGTAGGAAGATTCCCTGAGGTTCAAGACCAACAGCTATGGGTCCCGACCAACCATCATGTCAGTTCACCCAAACCATTCTGAACTACGTGGACTTTGATCCTTGCCAAGGATTAGTACATAGGTGGACTCCCTGAGGTTCAATCCCAACACCTATTGTTCTCGAAAACCCATCAAATCTATTCACCCACACCTCCTCTGAACTATGGGGTCATTGATCATTTCAAAGGCATGGTACATTGGAAGCCTCCATTATGTTAAATCACAACTCCTATTGGTCTCGAACCACCTTCACTTTGGTTCACCAGCACCTCTTTCTAACTAGGTGGACTTTGATCCTTTCAAAGGCAAGGTATATAGGAACCCATACTGAGGTTGAAGACCAACAACTATTATTCTCGACCCCCCTACACGTCGGTTCACCAACACCTATTCTGTAATACATAGACATTGATCCTTTCAAAGGAAATGTACGTAGGAATCCACATTAAGATTCAGGACCAAAACCTATTGGTTCCGACCCCCCCTTCATTTCGGTTCACCAACACCTCTACTGAACTATAGTGAATTTTATCCCTGTTAAGGAAGGTATGTAGGAAGCCTCCCTAAGGTTCATGCCCAACACCCACTAGTCCCAACCACTCTACTTCAGTCCACCCTCGTCCTGCATAACGTTGAACTATATGCCCCATTTTTTCTTGAAGGACGTTTAATTATACCTGTTAGAACTATGAGGGCTTCGATCCTTATCACCTAGTCATGGTACTTAGGAATCCTCCCTGAGGTTCAACCACTACCAGTGGTATGCCGTTTTGTTCCCAGAACAGTGGTAAACAATTATGTTCCCTGACCGGTGGTAAGACACCATCAACACTAACTAGAGATAAGATGTTGGAATCCCATTCACTGGTAAACCATTGCACCCAAATCGATGTTAAGCCATTTTCAGCCACAATTAGTTGTAGTCTGTTATAATCCCCATCTAGCGGTAAGCCATTATTATATGAGATTAATGGTAGGATGTTATCATCCCTATTTTGGGACCCATATCCTTGGTCTGTCCACATGGCTTTAGACCAACCTTATGCTGCTAACCACGCGTAAGCCCCATCATCATTTTCGGGTCGCTGTCCTCTGTAAACACCCTGATTCTATGCCCCCATCGTAAACTATGTGGAATTTGATCTTTTCCAAGGCCAGTTATTTAATAAGCCTCCCTAAGGTTTAAGATCATCCCCCATGTCTCATCCTGGTCTATCCCTCGAGAATATGTGTTTTGGAAAGGTCATTCCCCAACATGGAGGTTCCATTTCCTCTGGGTCCCCTCCGTGTGGGATTCCTCCTCACATGTACCATCGCTCCATGAACTATGCATACCTTGATTTCCTGCCATAGGGATACATAATAAGTCTCTTCTAGGATCAAGCCCTACATCACCATCGCAATAGCGTCTACTCCAGATCATTATCTTGACTCAACAATCCATTCCAATCTTGATTCTTACCCGGGCCACCATATCATGGTGAAATCATTTCACCCACATTCTCGTAGCCCCTAGTAACAATGTTCCCTATGGGGGTTACACCCATCTGATCCACACCATCCAGTGTTCTGATTAGTCTAATTTTTCTCCACTAGACGTAAAACTTGTTGCATACCCAATGTTAAACCTGGGATGATAAGGAAAAACTCAAAAACAAGCCTATGGAATATAATTCAATGCATTAGATGTGAGATGCACTGAGAATCCTTGCCCTTTAGAATCCCTATCATAAGGGTAAGAAACCTAGACGCGTTAGTGTTCTAGTATCTTGACACACCAGTGATGCCCAACATGACTAATCCGCCGACCAAAGGATGCTTCCATGACCGGACCCCTTGGAATTTCTCGACCGAAGAAATTTATTTAACTACCATCCATGAAGACATTGCATCAGGATGATTATTACAAACAATGTCTTAATTTATACGGGAGACCTGAAATAGGTAACGAGTTCCATGGAGGAATCCATGGAAGGGGGAACCTACATCTTATTATCATGTTTCTAACAAGGAGCAAACATCCCTAAACCTGTGACAGATGCTGCCCGCCTATGGAATGCATGAATACGGGGAAACTATTAGTGCATCCTCATCCTCAAAAACAGATGGATGTGCATACCCCAATGAAATCCTCAGAAACAAAAATGGGGAACCCAATGGGAATTTCTTCCCCTAAACATGGATATTAGTAGTGTTCAAGATATTAGTGGACTAGAGTGTCACTGGATCTATGTATCTGGCGCTAGGTGCTGCCATGAAAAAAGATGCCCTGGTGTGATACTCACCATAGGTTGGGGTAGTTGAACGTTGGAAATTCCAGTCGGCGATGTTGTCAACATGGATAATTCATAGAAGGCATGGAAGATGGAATTGCCCTGGGGCACTGGAAGTCGATTTTCATATTTTAGAACTAATGGTTTAACATCCCATCCATTTAGGGCCCAATCTTCTGTGTGAGAATACTGATCACCACCTAACTACTAACACATGGTTATGGGAAACGTCACTGTGACAAATCCCATGTGGCTTCATTTCTCCCACGGAAGCCTCCATGTCCATAGTTGTTAGTATCCCAAGCCCCATATACCCATCTTAATTTGTTTAGAGAATGGTGATAAATGACCTCATCCACCGACACGAGAAGCAGGGGATTAATCCAACTAAAGACATGGCCTGGTATAACCTAGAGGTAACTATGCCTCATTATCCCGCTGCGCCCATGGGAGGCGCCAAGAGACACTGCTCCCCATTTTGACACAGAACCATTTTAGGAGACTCTCCCCTAAATTCTTTGATTACTCCCTCCCCTACACCGTTGAGGTGGAGGATGTCTGGGCCTACCTCACTGGGTTCCCATTCAAGGGGCTCCCAAGGAGGGACCCCACTAGGCCACACCATCACTGCCACCCATCCCCATGGGTCGAGGAGCAAGTAAACTATTTACATGCACCACCGTCCCAAGTCTAGATAACACAACGCTAGTATCGGGCACAGGATGAGGAGGATGCCCGCCAATGGGCATTAATGTCTATGAATACCGTGACATGTGCCACCATTGACGTATACCATTAGTATCATTTTTATATTGAATTGGGGAACTCATATATCCAGCACTGTTCAAGGCCCCAATCGCCCGACGTGGAGGCTTGGTCGACTCTCCTTGATGTCGGCATGGGTAGTGCCCACCATAGACCGACCCATGACAACGACACCCAGAACAGATGAAATAGATGTACCACCACCATTAAGAACATGGGTACTCTCCATTTCCATGTTCAGCATGTATGTCTGCCCCATGCCACCTTCAATCCAAATGAGGGTCCTCCCCACGACAGTGACATGCTGTAAGAAATCCTCTCCACGCTCATGAAATCCGTTATGTAGCCGTTCTTCCTGCCACATGCCACCAAGGTGGATATTTTACACATCCGGCCAATCTCCAGCATGGGGGGATCCACCATAATGTTACAGTGTCCAGTGAAGGTCTTCCTCTCCCCAGAAATAAGAGGAGTGTAGGTCAGCCTCACATCATTGGAACCTGGCATGGAGGTCCTACCCTTATTCGGCCTGACTAGTACAAGAACCCTCCCCGCAAGGATACTGCTATGGGAAATACGAATGGGGGTCCATCCCATGCTCCTAACAGCTCCAATGGAGGTCCCACCTTCTCCAAAAAATCCTACGAAGATTCATCCCACACATCATCTAGTGGACATGAAGGTCCTACCCATGTTCTCTTTGACATATTACCAGGTTCTCCTCTTACCCTAGCTCACTCAGGTGGATTCCTCTCCACCCCATCACTAGTGCGGCCGAATGTCCTCCTCGCACCACACATCTACTTTTTCCTAAAGAACCATCCAGGTGCAGGAGGGTGGGTTGTTGCTACCACAAAAAGAATATCAAGAACAATCATATCGATATTAAACATCACTGCTTCTTAAATTTTGTGAAAAAATATGACTTAATTGTATAACCCTCATATCGATCCACCATGTCATGGGCCAGGGAAAGAACGAGGTGTATCGGCCTAATACTTCCTGAATGTGAGGCCCACTATATCCCTGCATCCCTCTATAGATACATTCAAGAGGATGAATATTTGTTGTCTCCCTAGGGTATGGCCATAAAATCACCACCATCATCCCCAGGAAATTTCTCTACCTCGACTATAGATCATAGAGAGTTATTCTGGTGACCGATGGAGAACGAGCTATAGTGTGGTCCAATGCCAGCTTCCATAGACTCTGCATTGAAACTACATTACCTAAACCATCATATCGTGATGTGGTGGCCAAGTCACTAGATTATTTAGAGGATAGCCTAAGATGTGGTGTTTTGTCAACCTGCTCACTGTATTCTCCACTGGATATGCTACCATCTCAATGGTTTGCATGAGTACCATTATCGGTTCCACTGCTGCCTCTAGTTGAGAAGTCGAGAAACAAAGGTCTAGAACTAATGTTTGGGCTGAGTAGTTTGTGGGAAATTCTTGAGGCATACCATTTTCCAGAGATGTTTTGGTGGGCCTAGACACAAAACATCAGCGCACCGGAATCGCTCACGCAGGAGAAAGTTGGATCCTTTCGCCAGACCCTATGGATGACTCACTTTTTTCTTCATCATTGGCGAGTGGTGTACCCCAAAATCCAATAAAATTTTGATGTTTTTGGCAAACAATGTCATCTGGTTGATATGGCTGCACTCCCCATGGCCCAGTTACTTGAGTCACTAAGACTCCATAGGTCCCTCCAACAATGATTCATTAAGATCATTTAAGTGATCTGAAGGATTATCTTGGAGGATTCCCCCTATATGATGATCTGTGGCTGGGGGAAATATGATTCCCTATACTTTAGTTCCATCTGGCGCCAGCCCAAATTGCCAGGTGATATTGAGGATATGCCTCCAGGTAGGGTCGTGGTTAACATGGCCTACCAAATAGGGGAAGAGAATGAGCTATAGCTTCATGCGTAAGACCTACTTATGAGGGAGTCTCATACCTATGGGATTCGTTGGGAAGGATCACTCTCCATCAAAATAATTTACTGGGTCTTCATGTACCTACCGAGTCATTAACCCATTTCTGGAATCCCAATAAGGTCAAGGAGAACCTCTGATCCATCATACCCTTTGACTCATCTGGATCAGTACAAAATATGGAGGATGATCTTGAGAAAGCTGTGTTATGTCAATAGATCGCGCTGAATAAGATGATGGTTGATGACCTCCTTGCTGAGCGTGCCATAGAGAAACGACCAGAGTACAATGATCCTCAGCAGGGGCAGTAGGGGCAGCCACAACTTCCCCCAGTGAATTGCTTCCAGGTGACCTTGACCATCCTTCCCACATAGACAGGGTTGAGGCTGGAACTTACAACATGAGTACGCGGTATGAGTCTCCAAATCTAGCAGAGTGGTGAGAAAATCCATGGGACTCATCTCAGATTCCCCAACCTCCTTCACAAGTCATCAAACCTGCCGCTCCATGAGCCACTAGGCCAGATTATCATGATGAAGAACCTCAAAATCACCCTGGTGGTCAGGAATCCCCTTCAAGGAAAAATCCATCACCTAGATGATCAAATGGAGGAACTCATTGTCCATCTCGAGGCATTGGAAATGCGACAGGTGGTAATCCCACTTGATGGTAAGCCATATCCGGAATGGGTGGATGATATAAAAGCACCCCTAGGTTTCGTAAATCCTACCTTTTCCTCCATTAATGGGACAAGAGAACCAATGCAGCATCTGGACCACACCATTTCAAAGTACTGACCCATGTTTGGAACTCCGGCACAATATGAGGATGCCAAACTTCGATGCTTCGTACAAACATTGGAAGGGCCATAATTTGTCTAGCATAGGTAGTTACCCATTTAATCAGTAGCCTGCCAGGATGATCATCATAGGAAATTTCATTTCCAGTCCAGTTCCACTACCTGGAAGATGAGTATTGTAGACCTCTTCTAGTGTAAGAAGTGGCCTGATGAGTGCGTCGCAGACTTTGTTGCCTTGTGGAAAGGGATCACCTACTCTCATGAAATTCAACTAAACAAGAAAAACAACTGCCGCTGTGGGGGGGGGGATGCCAAGAAAGAACTCCACCCCTCTCTAATCACCCATAATTACCTTGGGGGATTATGAGACATCTCTGATAAGGCCTAGTGCTTAAAGGAAGATTTATAGTAGGCCAAGAAGGCACATCCATTGCCTCCTGCAATTCTAGAGAGAAGGTAGGCCAAGGCCGAGCCCACCATAGTGGCCCAAATAGAGGCCTCTAGGAAACTAGAGTAGTTACCAGTAAAGCCGCCTCTATAGCCCCGTAGAGGCCCTCCACCTCAGGTACAGCCGCCGGCCCATGAACGTCCGCCTCAGAACCGACAAGCTCCCCTACGCAACGCACCCCCACCGCCCATGGAAGATAACCAGGTCCCACCTCCTCGACAGGCTCTACCAGTCCCTTGTCAGGGTCAGGTTTCCAGGTCCTCCTTCCCATAATAGTGAAATCAGATCTAGTCATTTAATGAGGCTTAGGTATTCATCTATTTATAAAGATATTTAAAACAAGGGATTATACATTTTCCTAAATTTAAGGGGTCAGAACAAGTAGATCTCACTGATCTCCCCAACGACTTCCCCTACCACTGGATCCTATGTAACACCCCTAAATAGGGATATGTGTTTATGATCTAGCTTTAAAAATAGGTTGATTAAAACATAGTCAACATAGGCCCATCTCCAGCACATGTGTCATGTGTGTTCATGAAGCCCGATTGCAGCAGTGACATCGAAGGCGAGTGGCGTCATGTTTTTAAATGCAGATCCCAGAAGTACGTAGACAAGATGGACCCTAAAATTGTTTCCCATTCTCAAGGTATTACCAGTTCATGCATGAATCAACCAGGGCCTTCAAAAGCTACAACTACTACTTATTCATCCTTTTCTCAGTTATTCCCTTCTTAGAAGAGCATACATCGGCGGCGTAAGGGAAATCAAATCCCCCTACCAATGCCATTGTCATCCTGTACTCTCGGTGACTTCATACCTCAATTGATTGTGATTCACCCCATAAATAGACCTTTATTGTATGATTCTTCATGTGAAATTCACGGGTATTCCTCAGTTAACACTGTAGATATGGTAAACCCCAATATGATTTCTAAGGGCGAGGGATGCCAGGCAGATCCTCCCAATGTTCCTAGTTGTCGCCAACATCGATAGAACAATGAAAATATGGTTCTTCGGAGTTCCACAGTCAGTATTTCCATCCATGATGTTCATTCCACAGATATAAGACAGCAGACGCAACATAGTTCCCATCATGCACAACCTTATCATCTATTGTTATCAGGCCCTCCCTCGCCCTCATTTGTGTTCCTTGATCAGGAAGAGCCATGTCGGCCGTGCCATGATCAGCCACACTCTGCTATGGACTAGTCTCCGTCATTTTTTCCTCATCCATTGGTCACTCCACAGGTTTCAACTATTGTGAAGGTGGATATTCCAAAAACCATTTAGCCGCTGATCCATCCAGTAGGTCATGTCATACCTCATGTCACAGAGTGACCAACTATAATTAAAATCTCACACCTGTCATGGAAGAATTATTTCCTCAAAAATCTTACCAGTATTCCAGAAAATGCTCTCCATCCTTGAGGACCTTCACCTATCAGCGAATATGTGTGAGTCCCTTGATAATGCTTTAAGAAGTCCCCTTTAGTTTGAAAAGGAGGTAGAAACTGTAGAAACCTTTCATGCTGAAGAAATAAAGCATGTAGAATGCCATAACATTATCTCATTCTATAGAGAAGATGAAGGCTCCCCAATACTAGGGAATATCTTCCAACTATAAATCACTGGCCATTTTAATGAGGTGGTGGTTAATCTCTATCTTGTCGACAAAGGCTCTAGTATCAACATAATCCTGACTCAAACACTGCAAAAACTAGAGTTTTCCGAGGAAGAGTTGAGTCCATTGAACCTGAAAATTCAAGGTTATAATAGGTTGGAACATACAACTTTCACAAGAACCACCTTAAGAAATAGTTTGGTGTCCTAGTTTCTAATACTGATTTCATGGTTGTCACCCAGGATGACACCTAAAATGCATTGGTGGGCAGGCCATGGCTCCACCTACATATGGCGGTATCTTCATCGTACCACCAGTGCCTCAAGAAATCCCTAAATAGTCATGTGGGTGTACTTAAGGTGATGTGTATCCCTTTTACTCTTGTGAATCCCACTCTTTGGATGCCAACTATTATAAGAGCAAGGAGAAGCAGATTCAGAATAACAACGTTGAGATTACTATGGTTGTGATGGACCCATGGACAGATCTGGATGATTCATACATCTTTTAAATCCACAGAGAAGAGGTTACAACAACATACATGGGACAATTATTCATTTTTTCTAGAATGAGGGTGGAGCACATTCCCAAGTCTAAGAGATACAATAAGATCACCTCATAATACTACATGAATTAGGCCACGGTGATCCCAGAGCACCCAACCCCCCTAAGGTATCAATATGCCTGTCCCATGGAAATAGAAATATGCCATACTTTTTTATTTCATTGGGTAGGGACAAACTAGTTCAAGATGACACACCACTTTTTTCTTTGATATCATCAAGAGTGGTCCCTTGGGATGAAGACTAGATGGGATCACATCGACAGCTTTCATTGCAATTGTTTTGGTAGCACAAGAGTCCCCTGATGTAGTTTCCACCACTGCTCAGGCTGGTACAATTTTCCAATTAGGATCTATTGACTCAAAGGAAACTCCTTCTATAGAAGATCCCTCCTCCATAATGGAAAAAGACTATTTAGAAGATTATCCTCCACATTTGAAGAGAGAATCACCACCACCTTCACTGAATAGGTATAGATGAACCACAGTAGCAAGGAAGTTCTAAAACCCACATTAATCAGTGTTGTTATGCCTTTCAAGGAGAAAAAATGGTACGTAGACTTCTTGAAACAACACCTTGAGGTATTTTCATGGAGTTACGATGAGATATTTGGACTAGATACTAAGGTTTCCATCCACTACCTTGGCCTCCCAGCAAATCACTGTGCATTTAATCATCCTCCTAGAAAAATGCATCCTTCCCACAGTGCCATGTTTGAGGCCAAAATTGATAAGATCATTAAATAAAATTTCATTAAGGGGCTCTACTACCATAGATGGGTATAAAGAATTGGGCCAGTCAGAAAGAAGAAAAAACAGATCAGAGTGTGCGTCGGCTTCCAAGATCTAAATTGTATGAGTACGAAGGGTGATTTTCCCCTTCCTGTGATGAAATTGTTGATATAATTTATTACTAGGTTTTAGGACCTCTATTTCATGGGTGGATATTATGGGAATAATCAGATCCAAATAGACCCTAAGGATGATGATTCTATGGCCTTCATGGACCCGCAAGGCGCATTCTATTTCCATGTCATGACCATAGGTTCTAAGAATGCAGGTGACAACTATCAGTGTGATATGCATCTCATATTTAAGCCGATCCTTAGGAAACTAGTGTAATTCTACGTGAATGATCTGGTTGTCAAATCTCACCAGTGTTAGGACCATCACAAAGACCTTGAGAAAGTGTTCGACATCCTCTGTTCTCACCACGTAAAGATGAAACCATTGATGTGTGCCTTCAGGGTTACCTCTGGAAAGTTTCTTGGCATCATTGTCAGATACCGTGGAATTGATATAAACCCAAAGAAGATCAAGGCCATTAGCCAAATTTATCCCCCGAGCAACATCTAATAGCTACGGGGTTTTCAATTCCACTTGGCCTACACAAGACGATTCATTCTGAACATGGACGGTATGTGTAAGACCATTTCTCAGATCATGAAGAAAGGCACTTTCTACGAGTGGGAAGAAGAATGTCATACTATATTCGAGGAAATCCAGTAGTATCTACTCTAGCCTCCGGTCACAATGCCACCAATTTCTAGAAATACAATGGTCCATTATGTGACTGCCCTAGAACGATCTATCATCACCCATATTTTCCATAAGAAAAATGATGGAACAGATAATATTATCCAATATCTCAGCTATATGATCCTCGATACAAAGACTGGATACTCTCATATCGGAAAGAGCTGCATTGCGTTGGTATCTACGGTATAGAAATTGACCGATTTCTTGAACCACCATGAGGTACAGCTGGTGTATCAAGTAGATCATCATATGTACATCCTGATCTTCCCCATGTTGATAGGACTTCTAGATTAGTTGGCATTGATTCTCTAACAGTTCGACATTAGGTGTGTTCCTCAGAAGTTTATCATGGGGAAAGCATTGGCATATTTTCTCACCTCTCATCCAGCTCCTACGGACCAGTCCCCAGACCTTGATTTTCTTGATTAGAAAATCCTCTCAGTAGACCAAGCAATTCTGACATGGAAAATTCACTTTGATGGTGCTTCCAAGATCCCTAATGGTAGAATTCTCAATGACCCCAGGTTCAAAAGAGTAGGCCTGGGTATCGTCGTCATTACCCCAACATAAGCTATTCTTCTATATTCATTCCTATTGTCAGAAGGCTTCACTAACAATGAGGCAGGGTATCAGGCTCTCATCACTGACCTCGAGCAGGCCCTCGAGATTGATGTTCCCCACATTCATGTGAAATGGGATTTCTAGCTAGTCATCAAGAAGATAAACAGTGATTATGAATTCAGAAAGACAAGGCTCATACCACTGTTGGAATGAACCCTCTAGTTGATGGCCCATTTCCCATCTCATCCAGAAGATACATATGTGTCTCGATACTAGAAAGGTCGAGCTAACGCCTTCTCTAACCTAGCCATAGAACTTGTAGAGCCTGAATAGTGTGATCTAATTATCCATGTGGCGCACTGAAAAGTCATCACCCTCCTCACTCTAGATGATGATGATAGTATTCAGGTAAGAAACCTTACCGTCGGTTCCACCACGTCAGCGCCATCAAGACCCTTGTTAAAAATTTGGGGGTGACTCCCATATGGAGGATTATTTCTACTAAGTATCGCCAGCACAATATTCTCCTAGATGATCGAGCCGAGAACAATCGAATCTGACGCTATTCATTACAGTTTACCCTACAGAATGGTCCCGGTCTTGAGCAGATCTACTTCAAGAACGAGTTTGATGGGATTCTCCACCATTCCATTATAGGATCTATGATTTATCATGTCATGTCAGAGGTTCATGCCAGTTATGGAAGGGCTCATTATATTGGGCCGAAACTATCTCATGAGATCTAGATACTGGGGTATTATTAGACCTATATGATCTCTGACAACATCGGGCTTTCCATGAGGTTCCATGCATGCCATATTCATTCCAGCTTTGTGCATTAGCCGCATGATCCTTTCCACACAGCCATGTAATCTTGGCCCTTTGAGGTCTGGGGACTCAATTTCATATGACCATATCCACCAGAGACAGCTCACCAATGTATGTTCATCCTGACCGCTACAGATTTCTTTTCCAAGTGGGAAGAAGCGATTCCACTCAAGGAGGTCAATGCATGTTCTATCATTGACTTTGTGTGATCCAATATCATTTACTAATTTTGTATTCCCTCAACCCATCCTCACCAATAACATCACTAACATTCGGGTAGCATAGTTAAATAAACTGTATGCCAAGTATAACATCTGTTCTAACTATATCTTCCGCTACCATGTGTATGTAAATGGGCATATTGAGGTGTTCAACAAAACCAAATCTAACATTCTACAGAAAATGGTTGGTCAATACTGAAAGAGTGGGCCATACAAGCTTCCCAATGCCCTCTGGTCTTATCGGATGATGAATCGATATTCCACACAGGTGGCCCCATACTCTCTGCTACAAAGAACATAGGCCATCCTACCCATCGATATGTAGTTTCCTTCATTACACACATATGTCTATGATCTGCAATCACTAGATAATGTAGTTGAAGTCCATATCAAATAATAATAACCCCTTTATGATAATATGCTTCATTCCCTACACAATCTATATAGGCATTAGAGAAATAAATCATGAGTTTTGAACAAGAATGCTTGCCTCTGCACTTTCCTTCAAGGTGACTTGGTGTTGGCCTCAGAACGCCAATGATACCTAGGTGGAAACCACCCAAATTGAAGCCTAAATTGAATGGAACATACATCATTTACATGTTTTATCCAAATGGTGCATTCTCCATGGTTATCATAGATAGTGAGCATAAAACTCCTCCCACCAATACCATGTTCCCGAAGTGGTACTTTTCATGATAAAATAGTGTCCTACATGACCGAAAACTATCATGTCCTAGTTGACATTAAACTGTATGTCCTCCAAAATAATGTTAAACTATACCTAGTCCCACACGACCATAAACTATTCCATACACACCAAAAGACATTAATTTTTTTTGTTTTTCTGAACGGAAGGATGTAAAACTATTTAGAACTTTTCGTGCCTAACATTATACTTTGTGTGGTAGAAGTACATCATGTCTCACATGACATTAAACCTTATGTCATCACACATGATGTTAAACTCTATATGGTCTTACACGACCTTGATCTATTACTCACTGCATGACGTTAAATTGCACACTTATAAATATGTAATGCATGATTCCCATACTCATGGGATACGTAGGACCACCCGAACATCTTGCCTTTGGGTCCAAGAGCATCTATTAGAAACCTCCTTATAATAATTCTTGACCATTGGCCTGAGTTCTTCTAGAGAGGGGTTTGCGGTGTGGTATGGAATTCAAGTATTCAATCACATCAAGTTTGTAACAACTACATCACATACCTTTTTCTCTTGAGATCCCTTTACTCCCTTTCCCTACACTCATATTTTCAAGTCAGGTGCTCTTAATATGTCCTCCTCTACCCTCTTCAGTGATTCACCAATGTGCCCAGGAGTACTCTGGTTCAGAACATAGAGGGTCAGGTTCTACCTGGACATGATCTCACCCATTTTTCGGGATTCATGTTCCCCTGCATTGGGGATTTCATTTTATTTCACATCCATTGAGACCCCCAAATGGCATGGATGCTTGGACCAAGGGCTCTCCTACCCTTATGAGCCAACATCCTCTAGGGGTTCGAACAAAAAATACATACATGTCCAATTTTTCTAATATTGTCTGCGGTTGATGCTCATTTTTTGTTCCCATTTCAGGTCACACGATATGGAAGCTATTTTTCAAACATGGTCAACATTTATCCTCGATCGTTACACCAACCCCATCAAGCCCTAAATGTTGGTTTCCTAATTCCCATACTTTTCCACTTCATCATGTCTAAGTGGAACTTCAACACTCTTGGTACTATCCCTCAATGTGAATTTTTAGGTTTGGAGGAGAATGCCGCAGAATGGTGTCATTTGGGGCTCGACACCTATTTCCCCTTTATGTGTTTCCTATGTGCTGTAAAGACCACTTACACCCATGTTTCCGACACTGAGTTTGACTTATGTGGGTTTTGGGATAAAATCGAGGTGTGAGATCTCTTAGAAGAATTTTACTTCTTTATGGTCCAAGCTCTAAGGCCTTAAACAAAGATCTCCTTATTAGTCTTCTCCTTAGAACTACGCGTAGTTTGATTCCCATCTTCATGGGATACATAGGAATTCCCAAACATCTCATCTTTGGGTCCATCTCAAGTTCAACTAAATTTATCTTATGTTTATACTTTTAGTCCCTAACTCTTATAAGATTTCATGGTGTGTCATGTGTGGGATTATTTCATCGTTCGCGTTAAGTTTGCAATAGCCACACCACATACTCCCCCTCTACGAGCTAATCCCTCCTACCTCCAGTATTGCATGACAGTAAACTATATTTCCTCCCACATGACATTAAATTGTATATGGTCCTACATGACATTAAACTATTACATGAAGCATGATGTTAAACTACATTCTTATATCTACATATTGCTTGATTCCCATCTTTATGGGATATACAGGAACACATGAGTGTTTCGTCCATTGATCTAGCCCCATATTTTCTGACCATTGTGGGCCCTTCAGCTAAAGGTATCATCCACACAATTACATGTGGTGTGATTTGGACCTCTTCCTCATTCATGTATGATATGCTTTATCACGTAATATAAATTCCCCCTATGGTCCCACATGACTTATAAATTGTTCTTTCTTTATTGAATGAAGTTAAAATGCACTGGATGGTCCTATCATGCATCCCTAAACTGTGACATTATCGTCATGGATGCATGATGAAAAAAAAACACTGCATCATGATTTCCTCACTCAAGGGGAAATCATGTTAGGTATTAGTCACCCACCATACCATTTATCAATGCCTACATGCGGCATGATTCATGTAGAAATACTAGGATTCACTATCCTAGGGTTAACACATCACAAAAAAACACACTTCTCCCATATTGTTCATAAACGATCTATCAAATGTCACTCATTTTTGTGTGAGGTCTAGTCCCGTAGGACCTAATTATCCATTTCACCGGTTCCTTACCATGATATCTCTATAACTATGTATGGATAGATTCCCATTCTCATGGGGTATATTTGAACGCTCGGGCACTTTGCCTCCGGCCCAACCTAACTCTCACTTTTGTTCCCATGACCTAAAAGCATCATGAGGAGAATATTGTGGTATTTTCTTAGTCCCCATTCATGTCAGTTATTATAATTACTACATCACATATCCCCTTAACACCTTTACATCTAAGGTCTGAGAATGATGACCATAAACTGAAACCACTTCGTGTCCTTTCCGCAAGACATGAAAGTTCAAAACATCTTCTATAACTTTTTATGGCTTGTTTACCATCATCATGGGATATGTATGAACACCTAGGCATCTCGTATTTGGGTCCATCCTTAAGAATCTTATATCCCACCCACTCTTTCTCATCCCCTTATCCCAAACTCTTTTGGGCAACCAAGTAACTATAGCTCTACCTGGAACTAGTTTAGGATGCCCCATAATAATTATGAGATGCGCCAGTCTCTTTGTAAAAAGGAACCCCCCTACCAGCGTTGGTCTCTGACCACACTGTGGTTTAAAAACGATGTTGGGTTCATTCTCATCTGTATGTGATACGTTGCGATGCCCGACCCTTTTTTCCTTCGGCCCAGCCACATGATCATTAATCTCTCTGGCACCTTTACCCCAATCATGGTCTATGTCATGTAACGTTGAAATATTCCATTCATCATCCACATTCATAAAATGTGTTCCAGATTCTCATAAGGGATCCCATGTTCAAAAGTATGTTTGATCCTTTTTTAGAATGATGCACCCACCTAACATGTTTCCATCATAGTGGAGTAAATTCAAGAGTGATGGACCCCATTCAAACAACCCATCAATCCTCCCCCCAAGCATTGCATACCCTTTATTCCAGCCCTCTTCCTCCTTCACATCTAAAGAAATCTCCTAATAGTATGGATGGTCGGCCTATGGCTCACTTACTATTCTGGACGAACATTCTTGATGGCTAATGGATAAATTTTTGAGTCCGGCCCCGTGTTTCGAACTTGGTCAGCGGTCATCCCTCGTTTGATATCCTGATTTCAGTATAACACAATAGGGGTGCTTTATTTCGAACACGATCAACAATTATTATTAATAGTCATTCCACACCCACAACATTCCGATTTTTTTGTATCATGATTCACACTTTCCACTACCCAATGTTTATATTGATACTAACTCCCCTAGAATTACCCCACCTGTGTATGAGATCATGTTCAGAAAGTCATGTTGTGTGTTCCAAAAATATGATTCTCCACTCACAACCACTCTCATCCTAGGTAATCCCAATGGTGATCAATGAATTATTCTAATCTCAAAGAATCTTTCTATGTCTGGAACTCTCATATAGGTGAATAATTTTCTATAGTCTCTTGTTTCCCCCCATTGAACGTGAATCACATGGTCTTAGAGGCATAGTTGGTTATTTATTCAACGTGATCGAGATACAGAGTCCCCTAGGGTAGGAATTTTAAATTGAAGTTTTCTTTAGAATGTTGTCCACCCCACCCTCCTCATTTACATTAGAACCCATTCATAGGGGGGGATTTTTTTTGAACAAGAAAACGAGTCCATGTAATTAAACTAATGCTGCCGAAAATAATATCAGATCGTATCTCGTTTTGAAATAATTGATTTTAATGGGCGTGGATCCTGAATGGAGTTACAGATAAGAAGTTATAACTATTCAAATTTAGTTTGATGGAAATGACTTCCAGGATGGTTTTTGGGAAAATTATGGATTTGCGCTATGAAATGGGATCTTATGCACAAAAATGGAATCTTGTACGAAAAAATGGAATCTTACACGCAAAATGGTGTTGTGTGCAATAATAGAATGGAATTCATTGTGCACCAACATTCATGTTTTCACCAACAAATACATGTGCACCCCCTTCTTTCATAGGGATCCCGATTGTCGGCCACCACACAAATGTGCGTAAGTCCGCATTTTCTTTTCTTGCGCGCAAAACCCCCCAACTTGTGCGCAAAACATCACTTTTGCGTGTAAATGAGACAATGTTTCAAATTTTCCATGCTAAACATCTTTTTTCATGCAAATATGCCAATGTGCCAATTTTTTCCTGCACCAGTGCTGCAACGATTCAATTACACACACCCCTCCCCTATTATGCATAATTATTTTACATTGGGTGCATTTCTTCCATATTTTCATGAAAAACATCCCTTATTGAGCACAATCCTGCCCTATTGTTCATAATGACTCCCTATTTCATGCAAAACTTCTAATATTCAGTGCATCTATGCTACGATGCCCAATCCTATTCACACCTATGTTGCACAATGCAATATTGCACGCAACCAATCCTGGTGGCCCATACCACGGGGGTTTCACCCCCACACCCCCAGTTGGGGTCATTGTCGGTCTGCGCTTCCCACCATCTGGGTCGGTCCCTTTGATATCATCAAGGAACCCAAATAAAAATGGAGAGTCGCACTGCGAGAAATTCAGATCGGAACGTTGGAAATTTCCATTGTGCCATTAGGTGTACAAACCTACCACCTATGGAATACAATGTTTCGAGATACTCCACCACAGACCATTTAATACCATTTGTTTAAATATTCCACTTTGTAGGTATCCCATATTGTGATTTGATATTTTCATAATCAATTCCTGGAGTACCTTGAGTTGAACAATTCCTCATGAAACTCATTCAATCCCGATGACCTGACTTCTATACGAGGATGAACCATAAAGGGACTCCCTTGCGTATGTCACAAAACAACCCATTTCTATGAGCCATACGTCTAATAGTCTTATCTACCTTACTATAAACTATAGTGTTCCCTATTTGAAAAATATCGGATCCCTCTTTCTCCAAACAAGAGATACCTTATGCACTATGCATAAGATGACAAGAGTCCTATCTACATGACTATAAACTATAGTTCACTCTATGTTCAAAACATTGGATGAATTTTGCTCTAAATAAGAGATTCATTATGAGTCAAGAATAATATGTCAACCTCCCTTTGTACATGAATCTATACATTTGTATGCCCTATGTGAAAAATATAGGATGCCTCTTTCTCCAATCAAGTGATGCCTTATAATTCATGCCTAAGAAGATAGTAATCTTATCTACCCTACTATAAACTATAGTATTCCCTATCATTAATTAATAGGATGCCTATTGTTCCAAACATGGTATTCCTTATGTGCCAAGTATAAGATGTTAACAGTCCTCTCTACATGCCTATAAACTATAGCATGACAGGTCATTCAATAATAGGATTCCTCTTGTTCCAAAAAAAGGATGACTTATCTTACAATAATAAGATAGAAAAATACACGATTACAGTGGAATAACTTCATGAGCAATGGAATATGTTAAGACATTCCATCACTCAACCACATGTTGTGTGTGTCCTCCATTAAGATCTTCATCTAATTTAATGTTTGAACGGACCTCCTAATGGTCTGGTCACATGTCGGCATGGCTCACCTACCGTCCTGGGTAAATGCCCTGGAAGAATTTGGATGTGAAATCCACCCCCCTTTGGAATGAGGGAATGTAGGGCAATAGTCAGCGAATCTTTGTCCTCCAAAATAGATAGATGCGTGCTCCCTAGTGAATGCATCATAAAAATTAATAGTGAACCCAATGTGATAACCATGAAAAAATAATTATATTTTTCTTGAATATTTGTTGATTAATAATAGATAAAATAGATAAATTTCAGGCTATTAAATTAAAATTCATATAATTATTCTAATTATTACATTTGGTGGTCATTTATTAGAAAAATGGGACCATAAAATTCACTCAAGGATTACAATATCATACACATTTTGGTGCTATGATTTTCCCATTTGAGCCACCCCATGCATGGGTAGTCATAGAGGTAGAAGACATCACTTTCATGGGATGTTAGAATATGGGTGAGCATAATGCCAACATGGATCATGTTGTAGTTGACATGGCATGTAGTAGGGTGATCAGGAGACTGAAAAAGTCTATGAGATGACCCTTGAGGGGAGAGTGTGTCTGATGTTTCTATGTGTCGACCACAAGCCTATCATGATCGATTGAATATTTGGTATGGTTTCTATTGCAATAGTCAACTGAAAAAAATCATCATGGGATGAGAGTTTCATAGTGTACATTTGACATGTTAAAAACACATTCATGTAACATATATCATGAAATTAATTCAATTGAAGATATCAAATAGAAACATATTGGATATTTAACTTCATAATAACCCCATCTTGACACCGGAGCTTTTATTCATTAGAAATTTTCATTCACTCATGAGACAAACAATATTGATCATATCATCCATCCCAAACGATCATGCTGAATGAATGTTATATTCATCAAATTAGAATCTATGTATGTGTTTTTTTGAATAATAATATTGTGTTTCATGCATATGAATAATTAACACAAGCCTTTTCATGATGATTGTTGTCAAACAAGAAAATATATATGGTTTCACATGAAAAAAATTATAAAAATGAAGTCGGCCTCATGAAAAACATTGGTTGAATGATCATCTACCCACTAATGTGAATCATGATCATGAAACATGGATCACATGATTATGTTTGCAATATAATATCCCTTAAATATGAATAGGTATAGAGTTTCATGATTTCAAAATAAATTTGATCTTAAGATCATTAGAGACTTCGAATGGGTCATTGGCATTGAAAAAAATCAAAGATTAATTATTGGATCTTACACTATAAATACCTATATAATGATGGAGGATGATATTTATTCCATTTGAGAAATTTAATATTTCTCTAAAAAGGAGAACTTATATTTTTTATATCATAATTGTACATATAATTATTGTTTCTCATGTGACATGTTAACATTATTGATATATCATAAAACTCTTTGGTTAGATGGAGATGATGAATAACTCACATACTAATGTATATGATGAAAATAAAATACAATGGGATATCCTATTTAGGAGAAGTTGAATAAGATCTACAAAATTTTTTTATATAAAGTAAATGGTTCTATTATGATAAATTCACATATATGAGATGAAACTCAGGTGATTTTCTCCTATAGATGAGAAGGAGAGATTAGAGATGATTTATCAAGTTCATAAAGATAATTACACCATTCTAAGTGTCTATCTAAATCACTTATGCATAAATAGTCAATCCATTCTATCCATATTTATGTAAATAAAAATATTTTTCATAGTATTATAAGAATAAAAATAACATGGAATATAGAATGTCCTCCCTTGAAGGAGGACGTCTAGATGATGTGTTTGATGTGAAGAATCATTGAAAATTTATTAATTTTTTGAGTTTTTTAAGGGTAATGTGAATGAGATTGATATAGCTATATAAATTATTTTACATTCATGAAACAATTATTCATTTTTAATTTTATTCTTGTATAGTGTTATTTTTCATGAGTATTGTCTAGTAATATTACACCATTTATGTTCGAGAAGATGAAATGATAATTTAATTGCATAATATTTTTTTCAAAGAACAAAAGAAGAAGTGGAAGATTTTCAAGAAATCATATTGTTATATAGATCATATTATTATGATAAATAATAACTTAGATACATACAGTCTATATCATATTAATATTATTTATTAATTAATAATAATAAGATGTATACTAATAAATTGTTTCATTTCTGAGACACCATTTTTGATTGTTGTGAAATAGAGGAAAAAATTTTATTACTGCAGTGCAAGGAAGTTAACCACATTCATTATGGTCCAAATTAAAATTCATTTATTAAACTTATTATCACATTAGGAGGTACATGAATACATTCTATAATATTATTCCTTAAAGTTAAATAATTCATTATAAAATGTTGGTTCGAAGAAAATGAGTACATGATGATAGCCAGAACCATTCTTTCTTTGATAATAAAAGTATGTTGTGTGTGACTGGGATAATAACCATCCTACAGTATCTAAATAGGAATCCACATTATTTGTGAACCTCAATATCAAATCCTAGTTTCCTTCATGATTTTTGGTTCTATATAAATTAATGATAATTATATTTAAATAAAAAATTGAACTATTCACTGAATAAGAGATAGATGTATAAAATGTAGATAAATGTTCTATATTGACAAATAGTCATCCCACAATAATTCACCCCACCCCCTCCTAGTGTGTTCATCCCCAATTTATACTATCAATTGGTATTAGATTTACATGTCACTCTTCTATTTGGATTATATGATTTCAAGTTTTCTTAAAATTATAATACTTTTCCAAATTAATACTTGAGTGAAAAGTTGGAGGTGTTTTATCAGTAAATAATCAATGTTATATATTTTCTAATAAATTAAATAATTTATGAAATTAATAATTGATTATGATGAATAAGATATCCCTCTGGTTCAAAAAGGCTGATGAATCACTTTCTCAATTTATTATTTCTAAGAAAAACAAGTCATTAATGGGTGTAAAAGTTTATTTTGTTTATTATACTATCAAAGATAATGAACTTCTAACACATGTTGCACTTCAAACCTAATGAAAGTGGAGGAAACAAATAACACTTTTAAAAATTTTCATGAAGAATATTCATGGAATTGTGGGAGTGATCACATATTAAAATCATTTAATGCTGAATTTTTTTCTACTTTGAAAGAAATGATTCAAAATTTTCCTGATGATTTTTTCACTTTTATCTATGGATCATTTAATGGAATACGATAATATATCACTAAGTGTGGAAAAAATATTGATTACTTATTGAAATGATTTTCATAAATAATGAAACTAAATATTAATATCACTAGTCAAATTTGAGAAAAAGAAGTATATATTTTTGAACTTGGATAATGTTTCTCTAGTTTTGATGGTGAGTGGTTATATACAATAAAAAAAGAAAATTCCTCCATGAAATTTGAAGAAAATATCACTGAATTCAATAAAAAATATAAGGATATAATTAATTTCAATAATTCTCAACATTATCTCAAATAAAAAAGTTTAAGGAACCTGATAATTTTCAATAATTGAAGAACATAGAGGATAATGATGAAGGAATAAAGATAAAAAGGTAAGGTGTAGTGTAATGTTCCATGTTTTTGAGTGGCTTATAATTTTCCCAACTTCTTTGAATTTTTAGTTTGGTGAGTAATAAAACATGAATTGTTTATTTAGAACCATAATTTAGATATTTTTGGACAAAATACCATGTATATATATTTTTTAAGTAATAGAATGTTTCTTAGGGCCTCCAGTGATTCTATGTGCATCGGGGCTTAGAAAACACCATTTTATTAGTGAGAAAATAGAGGCTAACAATTTGGAAAAAATGTGCAGCCTCCAAGGATTAATTGTGCATCCTTCTAGTGTCACTAGACATGGTTCAGTAAACCATTAATGAGGGAGAAACTATTAATGTGAGATAATCTATAGTTTTCAATATAGGCCTTTTTCATGGTGTACAAATTGTTTGGTAAACTATGCTCTTATCCTATATATTTGTGGTATGTGTAAATTTATGATCACACAGTTGGCAATTGGTTAGATAAATAGTGTGGAAAACCTATGAGGGTTATTAAAAGGGAAAAAAATACTATTTACTCCCTCCCATACTTAATATATTTTCCACCTTATTTCTTCCATTTTCACAACATAAAGGGGGATTTTAAAAGTTCTTATCCATCCTTGGATTTTAGATAAATAATAACTCTCATCTTTGATCCATTGGTGGATACAGATTCATCTCTGTAATACCTCAATATTTTTTTTTTCAATTCTCTTCATTTATCACTCCAAATGTAATAAAAAATATGTGTGATCTCTTTTTCCAAATTTTTAGTGCATTCATTTAAAATTTTGTTCTCTTCTGATTCATCTCGAGTTAGTGGTTGATGATAGATGATAGAGCTACTACTAGTGTGATTTATTTGGTTGCTAACATTATTTTTGTTTTTTGGGTGTTTTGGGGGCACAATCAATATATGTCGTGTGGGTTGAATAAGTGGGTACCTAATTAATTAAAATTAGATTTATTAAATTGGTCTATAGATGATTAGATATACCTATTCAAATGATCATGCTCGTCTAAAAATGGTTAATATATGTAATATGATTTTACCAAACTATGATGTTTTGGATAAGTGTTTTATTTAAGTTAACTTGATTTTTTTATATTTAATTGATTTGTTAAATGGGAAGGTTATGGTATTGGGACTAGTATTTATTTGATTTTGATCACTTGGACAAAGGCAACATGGTTCATCATGTTGGATGAGGCCGAGTATATATTGGTGATCATGTCCCTAGGTTTAGGGGATGTGGTCATCAGGATAAAGGGAAGGCATGTGTGATATTGGGATAATGTTTACCATTAGTATGAGTGACATATATGGATGGGAATTAGGTTTCATACAATGTTTATTAGGTATTTTTGGTGATTTTAATTCACTATTTTCTGGTTGAAATGTTGTTGGAGTCTTGTGAACACAAATAGGACTCATATTGAGGTGGCGTTGACCACTTGTGTTGGTGGAGGCCCTTGTTGACTATGTGTCTTAGTTGATAGTGTTGATTCATAGATATGTTTGGTATTTCATGTTTTATAAATCCACATAGGTGTTGATGGACCATCAGTTATCAATGAAGAGACCATCAAATGGGGGATGGCTATGAGAAGAACACATGAGGTGGTTAGTCTAGGATATTGGGATGATGGATATCGGCATGCCTTTAGATGCATGCTGTTAAGATAACATGTGTTATTATTTGGAAGATAGATACCATTCTGCCCTGGGAATTCAGGATTCAAGATAGTGGGGACTTTTAACATGGGGTCCATTGTACTAGGTACTTATTTTTTCTATATTCTATTTGGATTATGGTTACATGATTGATGGCATGAGGTTCCAGGTGACATGATTATAGGTATAACCTGAGGGTTCACTAGGTATGTTGTTTGACATGGGATTCCTTATGCATTATTACATGGAACATCACCACTAAATATATATATATATATAGAAAATTTTTATATTATATATATATATATAACTAGGGTCATGGATGTAGATATTATCAGTTATAGCCAAAAATGGTAGAACTCATTATTAAGGATTATAAGTATATTAGAATCTTGTATTTTTTTAATATTTTCCTGTGATTCCTCATTATTTATATTTCAAGAACACTAACATATTAATGGTTATAATATAGGCTCACATTGGTGCTGGACTATGATGATTTATTCTCACACCCAACATGGGACCCTCGGGATGCATGTGGGTTTTATGTCTCTATGATTAGGTAAGGGACCAAGCTCAGAGGCTAGACCTTATTGGTAAAGTTGGACATTTTTCATGGGATGGATAGAAAGAGAACATGGAGGTTCGTACATTAGATAGAGTTTTATTTTGTTTCATCGTGATTTCTACTTATATTCCTTGATGTTTGGCCGTGGTAAATACTTCTTTTAATCCATATGTATGACTGACTATAAAATGTGTATCTAAAAACAATATGTTCTGCCATTATTTTTTTGAGGTTGTTTCATTATGCTACTAATTTATTATGTTAATAATTCCACATTTTTATGGACCTTATTCTATTATATTTATATACAAATTTTTATTATCATCTCCACAAGACGGTATGGTACCCCGAGTATCACTTTTCTACACCTTCACTTCTAGTCGGTAGTTGCTGGTATATGAGGAGGATTTCTATGGCTCGGTGGAACTCCATCCTGTAACATGGTTTTAAGTGGATCTCTATTCGGGGAATTAAAATTCATATCAGAGCAAACTATTGATGGTGTTGTTTAGAGGTATCCTAAGACCCATGTATCTAACGGTAACCACATTCAACTGGTTAAACATGATATCAAATGCTTACTTTTTGTTTGGTCTTATTATTTGGGATATGTTAGACTATAGACTTAGATGTTCTTAGAACTAGGTTTAAGATGATGTTTGGGTGCCTGTAACCCAATGTATGGGGGGAAGACGATGTATCCGGGGATGGGAAATTGATACTATATACTTTATTTTTATAGTTTTTTTGATTTCCACCTTCAGTGGCACACTTGTGTGTGATGGTTATTTAACATCTGGATTTTGACCCTTATCCTAATATAGAAAAGGGACTTTTGATTACACATATTGATATTAACTTTGATACACATATATGTTTCTCTTTATATTATCGTTGGGAAACATAATTTCACTACGGGGGGTTATCATGTTTAATGTGTTAACAATGTAGATAAATAGTTTTTTTTCTACACAGCCTCTTTTGGTGGAATTCTACCTAGACAGGCCAGGCAAGTGGTTATAATGAAATATTCATTTTATGTTATATGAATTAGATATGTGGTCCTGACACTATTTGTAGTTGTAAAGGATTATGATAGGGGTGATTTTTCAAAAGTGTTAATAAAAAATCTAAAATGTGAAATCTTGAATATCCTCTTAGTGGAATTCTACTCTATTGCCTCATATGATATGTGATACATAAAGCATGACATTGTTATAGTAATGAAAGGTGATATGATGCTAGACTACATATTATGTCTGACTCTAATGTGGTTAGTTGGGATCCATGAGGCTAGATAATAATTGGTACTTGACTCTGATATGGGTAGACGAGGGTCCATAAGGCCAGATGTCATGGAGCATGGTGTGTTATAAGAGTGTAAGTGTGGTGATATGGACTCCCTATAAAAACATTCCCTATATTTTCTATATATATTATCTAATGGTTGTTTGACTATTGTATTGGTATTCAGTGTGGTTCCACCTAGACAGGTTCTAGTGGAGCGTCCGAAGGATGGTGACATAGTGCCACATGAGTGTGTATGGGATGAGGTACCTAGGGGTTGGGATGAGGTTAGTTTGGGTTATTTATGGAATCAATAGCGGTGATCAGTGTGATGATCCATTAATGGAATACTTGATTCGATATTTCCTGTCCCGGAATCCACTATTAATTCTAGTTGAGGATAGACCATAAATGGTTGAGAATTGGATTGAATCATTTAAAAGGAACTCTGACTATCTTGATACTCCCCGGACTGGAGGGTGATTTTGGAGATGTATATTCTTATAAGAACAAAAAATTCTACTGGTGGGATGTTCTGGCATTGGATGGAAAGTGCAATGTACTATCTTAGATGATCTTCGAGATGAGGTTCTTCAAGTGCTTATTTTTTTAGGCGTTGATTTTGGATAATGAACAAGAGTTTGTGATATCTCGTATGAGGGAAACAATAGTCATGGTCTATGAAGCTACCTTTACAATCATTCCATGTTTTTTACCTGCCATGGTGGTTTATAAAATCACAATGTTGTTGTGTTTTGAGGATGGCATGAAAAATGACATCAAGGTTCAAGGGAACACTTTAAAGTAATTATAATTTTTATAGGTAGTCAATCATGTGCTTATATACAAGTGAAATCTGATGGACCAACATTATTTAGGTAGGGTGATAGTGCTAGGTTATTTTATCAGTGATGCTTCAGGAAGATAGAAGTGTTGTGTTTCCTATGTTGGAAACTAGAAAATGTCTGAACTCACTGTGAGAAAAATACAAAGGATTTATAAGCATGTGACCTTAACAATACTTTGGAAAAGTTCTACAATATTCTATCTATGAGAGAAATGAGCTAGGGACCAAGTCAGTGTCAGGAATCTGAGGTATGCCTGAGAGTAGAAACATGAGCTAAAATTCAGGATTCATCATCATGTGGAGTTCATGTAATTATAATTTGGACCCACTAGTGGTATTATATGCAATTATATAGTGAAAATCCATAAGGATTATAGGCATTGGGAAATCTAGCTTCATTTTAGATGCATGGAGTTGAGTTTCCAGGTCCAGAAGAAACCAAGGCGCTGAGGATGGTTAGAGGTATGTCATTGGAATGAATGGGTATATTTTTGTTTTGGATTTGGATGGTTCGTGTGCACAAGGTGAATGTGTTCTATTTTTGGAATTTAATGGCAGTGATTAGTCATTTTTCATTGATTATTATGTGTTATATATATGAATTTCATTATAATCATAACATATTATCAAGATCGATGAGATGAAAGATTTATAATGTGTACATAGGCAACTTGTCATCAATGCAATGAGGGTTATGTATGAGGTGATAAGGTATAATGATATTTATTATTATTCATATATATATATATTATGTGTAATTTTATATCCATCTAATGTGATAGATGATTTTGTGAGTGCCATGTATGGAACATGTTTGATTTGGGAATCTAATGAGATGAAAGATTTGATGAGTTGTAGATATAACAGGGGAATGGATTGAGAACCTAAAGAGGTGTTGTAATGGGGATACATCATGGGAGTAATTTTGTATCCATGGATTCTTGGAAGACTATTATAATCGATTGTTATGGGTCGAAAAGTGATAGTGTACGTAACTCCTAATGTGGGGAGTACCTTGAGGGGGGTTTTACCAGGACATGATAATTGGGGTTGACCAAGTTTATAAAATGAGATGTTTTGGTTTGGTACGATATCCAATAAATGCTTAATAGAATGGGTATCATCAAAGATACAATGGAATGATTGTAACAACCTGTTCTATTGATTAAGTCAGAATTTTCATTTCCTATATTAATGTTGAGTTGGGTTAGCGAAACAACATGAATTATTGAATTTGGAAGCTTATTTTTAGATTTTTTTTACCTAAGGAACTATTATTAGATGCGTTTTTTGGAATCTAATGTGTCTCATTATTTCGGGTGAGTATTGGGTGTGTTAGGTCGGAATACATAGTTTCAAAGGTGTTCAGACAGAGGCGTATAGTTTGAAAAAAATCAGGTAACCTCCTAGGAGTAATAGTGTGACCCTCCAGTGTTACTAGAAACATTTTTGTAAAATAGATCAAGAGGAAGTGGATTCCTAACATACTTATTTAGCATGTTCTATATACAGTTTGGGAAAATGTGTGGCTATCCAGTGCACATGAGGTACATGGAGAATGAGTACCACATAGTTAGCACACATTCATCCAAACAATGTGTATAGATAATGTGGGTTGTTAAAATGGTAAAACATATTATTTTTCTCTTCCCTCTATTATAATTTATTCTTCCTACCTCTAACTTCCACAACACATTATTTGATTCTCCAAGTTCTTCTCTTCCAAGGCATTGAGGAAACATCCTTGATTGAACCTCAATCATCGATCTGTTGGTGGATATGGATTCATCTTGTTAAGACCATAAATCCACTATCCTCTTTTATTTGATTATCTTAACACAAATAATGAAAAATCCATAATATAAATTTTTCCCCAACTTCATGTCTTTCTTCTAAAATGTTGTTTTCTTCAGATTCAACTCAAGTTTGAGGCCAATATCAAATGAGTAATCATCTACTATTATTATGTAGGTGGTTCCTAAATTTTTGTTTTATTTTTTTTGTAGGTGTATTAGGGTGAACTATATATGTTACTTGTTTTTTAACAATGCAAGAACTTAATTAACATAATGTGTTCATATTAATTTGTTCTAATGATGATATGAGATTCTTATGTTCTCTCTCTGGATTTTCTATAAACAGACTTGTCAGGTAAATGTGTTTTACCATCCTTTACATTTTAGGCTAGGTGTTTGATTTAAATTTAATTTATTTATACATAATTAATTCATTGGTTCAATTGGAATGTGGTGGGCTTGGATCGAGGAATAATGTGATGTTGATCACCTTGATAGGGGAGCGTAGTTCATTATGTTGGGAATGAATTGGGATATATTGTTTATGTTGATCATTGGTTGAGGTGACATGGTCATGAGTATGAGGGATAGGCTCATGTGATAATGATATTATGGTGTACATTGAGAAGAGTGAAATGGTCTTAATGGTATGAGGTTTCAGATGACGTGTATTAGGTTTTTTTGTTGAATTCTTCTCAATGTTTTTCAGTTGATGCACCATCAGAGTCATGTTCACAAATATAAGACTCAGATTGATGTGGAATTGACCACTCATGTGGGTGATGTCCCTCGTAGACTATGCATATCATGTGATGATGTTGACCATCGGTTATGATTGGGGGTTCTCATCCAATAAAACAATGTGAATGGTGATAGACCATCTATTAATGTTGGGTATACCATCATTTGGGGGATGTGGCTCATTGGGATACTTGAGGTGGTTGGGCCTGGATATTAGGATGATGAATATCATTATACATCGGGACACTAGCTATTGAGCTAAATATGATCACTATTTGGAGGATAGATATCGATGTGCCTTGGGATATCAAGCTTTGAACCAGTGAGGGCATATGGGTTGCTGCCCAATTGACTGGGAACTTATTATTTGGGTATATCTCTTAGATATAGATTACATTATTGATGGTCTGAGTGTAATGACCAAAATTTATTAAATGGAAATTCCCTTCTTATAATAATTTCATAAAATAACATGAAAACACAACATAATGAACACTATGTGATAAGTGAACTTTAATCATAAGTTTGTCACTTCTGTTTTTGGAATTTTGAAAATCCGATATACACGGTTGTGTTAAAGATGTTTTTTGGAGTTTAATGATACAAAAATAATTTTTGGTGAATAGTAATGTACTTTTGTGAATAGTAAACTACCTTTATGAATATTAATATGACCCTTATGAATTGTAAATCATCCAACATAATAGTATCCTTACCCATGAATAGTTAAATATAATTTAGACATCTTAGAAAGCGAAAATTTTACCTTTGTAAACGTTTTGGAATATTGTAAGTCATAAATAATTATAATTAATTAATTAATTTAAAAGAAAATGTATTTTTCTAAAATTTATTTATTATTTATCAAATAAAAGTCTTATAGTTTTTAGATAATTTTATAAGACCCTACGTAATTTTTGAAAGCACTATAAAATCAGTTTTAATCTTAAAAACTGTTTTTCTATAAATTATGATTTTAATTTAATATTAAATTAATAATACAAAGAATTTTTTTTTGTGAAAAATTGACTTCATTTTTGGATTCTACACATTGAAAAAGGGTTGGGGTAAATTTTTGTGATTTTTCTAAAATACTTGAATTTTTGTTGAATAGTGAAATAAAATAATTTACAAAAATAAGATAAATAAGATAATTATAGAGTCATGTATGAATTTATGCTAATTTAATCCCACTTGGTTCAGGATCCCATGATAAAATTACTATTCATGGTCACTCTAGGCTCACTATTCATTATATTAGGAGAAATTATTAAACTACTGAATTTTATATTAAGGAAACCCCTCTCCCCACCACTATAAAACCCACACTTCACACCCTCATTTCCTCACACCTCTCAAGATACAAGCCTTATCTAAACACTTCCTAAACATCTCCCCAAGCCCCTCTCCCACGTTCAAGAGATTCTGGTCTCATCAAAATACCAAACCTAGCTTCCTTAAGGAGGATCTCAAGAGGAGGATTTAAGAGGTAATTTCTCTCCCTCTTCTTCTTTAATTTCCTTTCATGTTCAAGATCATTTCTTGATCTCTCACCACCTATATTCATCCAAATGGTATTTTAACTCTATTATTATACATGTACTATAATTTTATGATTCTAATGGTATATTATATCATCCGGCCCCTTTCCCTCTTACTTTTATTTTATTAAAGGGATCATTTTTCGTGACGTGTTAATTTATCGCCATCAAAAAAACGACATGTTTTCTTCTTCCATTTCTACCTTAATATCTGGCCATGAAACCATTTTTATGGTTGAACCCAAATATTTTATATGTATTATCTCCTATTTCAGGTTCTGCAACTAACTTATGACCATATTTCTTGTGATAAAATAAATCAAGTTCATTATGATCGAAAAATAACTCAAATTAACCGAAATAATCATCATTTAATTATTATATAATGATTCATCCACATTGATCTAATATAATTCATTATAAAATCATTCAAACTCCTATAATATCATTAGTAACATGTAATATCAGTTCTAGATGTTTACCCATGTTCTACCTAAACATTAATTTAAGAATACAAGTGGACCACTCAAGAAAACCATAAAAACAAACATTCCTGAACTATGTTTTTAAACTCTATAACTCATCCAAAGGAACATAAAATAACTTAATTAAACCATAATGATCCATATTAATGTAAAAAAGGTTTTTTTATTTCTTATTAATTAATATAATGTCATTATCCAGTATAATAAAGAGAAGGAAGTATTCAGATACAAGGTAAGGAGAAATTCTGAAACCCAACTTTCATCCACCAGGTTCTCCCTCTTTCACTCTTTTTGATATGGTTACTCCTTAAAAATAATTTTTTCATCATTATCTCTACACTACTAGGATATATTTTTTTTTCAATGATATTTATGAAAAACCAAATGTTTTCCAAAAAAACTCTTCTTTCAAGAACACACCTTTTACTTCTCATTCAAGATTGACGGTTCTTTTAAAATGTATGTTATTCCCTCATTCTTTTGGGAACCCATTGTTTATAAAAGTGTTATTATGAGATTAAACCCATTCCTTTTCAGGGGTTTATTATGTTAATTTATGTTATATGTTCATTGTTTCTTTCATGATAAATAATAATGTTATGATGTGACGGGTGCGCCCAGAATTATATAGCGCAATATGAATATTTAAATGTGACGGGGGTGCCGAGAATTTTACGGTAGTCCGATGCATTGGGTAAAGTGATGAATCTCATGAGTAAATGTGAAATTATGTGTGAACAAGATTATATATTTGTTCACAAGTATGTGTGTTAGTTAACCATTAAGACATGATGTTTCATTTTTATGCATTTCCACATTTCGAGTCTTATATACGCTTCCTCTCATTTTCACGATCTTTTTCCCATGTAATGATTATGATCACCCCATGCTATATTGTTCATATATATCCTATTACTAGGATTCTAGATCACCCATTTTTGATGTATATCCTCAGGTAGATACATGTACTAAGGAGGGGACATGTTCCAATAAGAAGCTTGAGAAGAAGAAATTAAATAAATGTTTCTACATGATGTTGTATTTGTTATGTGTGGTCCTAGTTTTCCCAAGACACTAAACATTTGGATCATCTAGGTGTAATAATATTATATTTTTTATCTTTAAAATTATGTAATAGTAATTTAAGAAAAGTCTTGGGTCGCTATACTGAGGTTCCATGTGACATCATTATAGGTGGAACCCGAGGGTTCACTTGGTATGTTGTTTGTCAGGGTATTCCTTGGGATTAATGTGATAGATCCTTTCCACTACAATTATTTGTAAACTACCTGTTGTTGTATTCTATATATATGTCTGGGGAATGCATTCATAGATTATTAATTAATGATTAAGCCATTATAATCCTTCCTTTGTGCTAATGAGCACAAGGTATCATGATATTTTATTAAATATGTTTGTGAAATTTTTTTATTTATATTTCACATACACCTATATAACAATGGATGTAATATAGGATCACATTGGTGGTGGCCTTATTATATTTATCCCACACCCTACATGTATCCCTTTGATTTAATGTATAATTTATGTCTCTAAGATCATGTATGGGTCCAAGCTCAATAGCTATACCTTAGTGGTGAATTCAATGATTTTTTCATGGGATGGATGGAAATAGAACATAGAGGTTCTTGCATTAAATAGAATTTACTTTTGTTTAATTATGCTTTCAATTTATATGTATTGATGTTTTTCCATCAGATATCCTTTTATTTAGTGTAATGTATGAACTTCTATGAAATGTGGCACTATAAATCGTATGTTTTGGTATTATTTTTCCACTGCTGATTATTTATTCTTAAAATGGATTGTATTTTTACTTATGTTTATTTATGGTCATTCTGATGCTATATTTATATATATATCTTGATTATCTTCACCACCTAAGGGTATATTATATACACATATACCTATTTACACCCTCACTTATAGTCAAAATATTATGGTGTATGAGAATGTGATCCTAAAGCCCAATGACACTCCAACCCGAAGCATGGTTTTTTGATTCTCTCGTGTAGGGGTGCTACATGTAGATAGATTGAAATTATTGAAGGATGATAAATTCACCCTAAATA
The DNA here is from genome assembly GCA_963277665.1 of Viscum album. Classification (NCBI taxonomy): domain Eukaryota; kingdom Viridiplantae; phylum Streptophyta; class Magnoliopsida; order Santalales; family Viscaceae; genus Viscum; species Viscum album. The sequence continues at coordinate 1,117,827,982 of OY728129.1, forward strand.
TAAAATTTATTAAACATGGATTCAAATGTATGAATATTGATAATGTTTAAACTGAGACTTCACAACATGCTGAACGAATATTTTTGACTATAGTATCTATAAACACACAAAATGATAAAGAAGTTTTTCATTTTAAAAGATATTTACATGTTGACATAATAATATTTATGTAATATAATTTTCAATCTCAATTTTTATCAAAGTATAACATACCACACACTTCAAATAATATTATTAATGTTAATTCTGGTACTATATATAATGAATTTTCAAAATCAAAACATGTGAAAAATATGGATGTTGAATGGAGGAGATGTGCTCACCACTAAATCTATAGTTAAGAGAGATAAGAGTTAAAAAAATACATTTTACATAAAATAATCATATTTTAAATATTATATGGAATATAAATAGAAATAATCTCAATATAGTTACATTTTTTCCAAAAACATATCATTATTAATTGGTTATTGTTCGTGCTATGAAAGATTCTAACATAGAGTATCAGATTATTGGCATAATAAGTATGTATCTAAAAATATAAGTATGCATACATCAAGGGGAAAAAATTAGTGAAGTAGAAATTAAAATGGATGTAAGAAAATATACTAAATGTTACAAATAGTTTTAAAATTTTAATGAATCATGGTGGGATATTCAACGGTATTTGTCATATTAATGTGGGTTTCAAGTATAAATAATTGAAGCATAACAATACAAAAATCAGATGAAAATACCATAAAATATTAATACTAGAGATAAATATTTCATGGGAAATAATCAGGATTAAATAATAACAAATAAAATTCTATATATGTTTTCTTAGAATACTGGTTAGTCAACAATGGGTGAAAATAAGAATAAGAATGATACCCACAACAACACCCACATGTTCAAAATGATCACTCCACTAACAATAATATGGTTTGTCTTTTTTATTATTGTAGATCACACATTGTATTAGTGTAATAAGTCCATTTACATCATAACATGTGAAGGAAATCTTAATAAACATTGGGAAAAAACATTCCAATAAAAAACATAAATGGAATGAAATTATTAAAAAAGAACTTTTAATCCATGTGGAACAACCAAGAATAGTATACATTTTTGAAATGATATAATTTTAATTACTCTATTATCTGTTTAAAGTATAATGAATATTCTAAATTATTATGATAAAGAATAAGCTAAATGAAATAGTAGATTCCACATGTTGAAGTTGAATTTCATGTGAATTTCTTAGAAAAGGAGGGCCATAAATTCTTTGAAGTCCTATGTGGAGGGTTCAAAAATGATGGACATATTATGGATAATTTTATGATCATAACAATAACTCAAGAAGAGATAATTTATAAGAACAATAAATCATAAAATTATTAAGGCTTCTTAATGAATAGTATTAAAATAAAAGTTCAACAAAAATCTATCAAAAAAAGTAATGAAAAAATACATACAAAACATCCCAGAATTTCATAAAATACAATTTTAACAGTTCACACTCACATGGAGTAGAAAATAATATAGTATCATGGTTTATATGAAACTTCATTGATCAACATATATCATTTTAAATTAAAAAAAAGATCAATTTTATTCTTATATTCAATTTTTTTGTTAATTATATGCATGGAATTGAAGGTGAGGTACATATTATGGGAGAATTGAGTACAAGAAATTATATTTATATATCTATAATATCAGATATTAATAACAATATTAATTTAATTTACCATCCCGGTTTGATCTAGATAATGATATTTTGAATATCATTTATTAAAAAATATTATAGATCAACTTTTATGATGATGACTGGGCTTCCATAGATGATTAATAAATTTAAATTCATCCTCAAGGATGAGATAAAAAATGGTTATTCACATTAATTATAATTGAGAATAAAAAATAATGAAATGATCCATCTTGATGTAGTGAATCCAGAGATCATCCCTTGAGGGGGAGTGTCTAAAGACATTGAAATGGAATTAAACTATAGTCAAATCTATTATCTATGGAATATAATTGATTATGAACTCATTGATGAGGTATGATGGAAAAATCATTGATCCTTATTAAAAAATGAAATTTAGTCTAATATTAAATGGAAGAACTGAAGTGAATCAATAACATGAAAACAAATCTTGATGAAGTTATAAGAACTATTGCATGAAAACAAAATTCCTATTATAATTGAATATTCTTAAACTATGCGCTGATTTGAGTACAATAATTTCTAGTTTCATGTAGCATGATAATTTTATTTTTTTGTGGTATACAACATTTCCATTCTCATTCTATGATTTAGTGTAGGTAAAAAAATTTCAACTCGATAAATAGTTGAACATTCTCTAATGAATGATAAAAGTTGTGGTATATCCATTGATATTGTATTCTAAATTGATAATGGACATCAATAAATTCTAAATTAGGAACTCTTTTTTCTAAACTATGACTGTACAATAAGAATTATAGTGGAATAAATGTTTGCTCATTTCATAAGAACAAAATGATGCAATCCTCTCTTAGGTACATTGAATGTGTTATCAATAAGCAGGAGAGTATAAAATATGAGAAAACATAAAGCGAACTTATTGAAATAATGTTTTTATATTTTTATGGAAATCATATACAAAGGGAGATATTTATTGTCCTATATTCTTGGGATTAATTTTTTCATGATCTGTAAACAAGTGATGAATAACATTATTTCAATAGGAATTTCGTAAAGAATAATTTCTTGGAAGTTCATTAGTGTTTTCGTGCATTTTTTTATGATTGAAGAAATTTTTACATAATAACTATGGTCGATTGAATAACATGGATTGATAGATTTTTACTTACAAATAATATCATAAAAAGATATATTTAGAATTTTTATTGAAATATTTTTGATGTATTTGACGTTTTGAAGAATACCCATCCATTTGAAGTTTAAAGGTAACATGGTCATATTTTGGTTGTATTGGATTTAAGTATGATGATTATGGAACTGTGCCACATGTTTAAAGAAAATTTTCTTGTGGGTAGCACATCTTCTAATTTAATTATAATTATTATGGACCATGAAGATATTAAATTGCATAATGTCATTAAATTTTCTTTTGGAAGAATTTATTTAATTTCCTTGAAAAGATAATTATATTTTATTAATGAAGAATTATTAATGAATAATTGACAAAATGGATAAATTAATATGTATCAATCATGATTCAAATTATTAGTTGAAGTCTTATTTTTGGATGGAATTAATTAAAAAAATGTCAAACCAAACCCTCCTCGGGATGGATAGATCAACTATATCTGGGATCTAAGATTTAGCACCAGGGATCCATACCATGAATCGATATCCATGGTGGTAGAGGAGAGCACATTCATAGGAATGAAGGATGCTGATGAGAATAGAACCAAAAAGGAGCCCAAAATTGTGTGTATAGATCATATATATGTTGTGTAGGAGGGTACCTGAGGGACTACCCAAGGGTGTGGAATGGCCTGTGAGGGGAGAGTGTGTGTTGTGTATTTGGTTGTAGATCCCAGTGAAAGATTGAGTAGTTAAAGATGGTTGATTGTTAATATAGTGATTCTCAACTGAATAAATTGTTCGATGTCGTAGGGGATATATGAATTGAAATTTTCGTGAAATAATTTTTTTTCATAACATATATCATCAAATTCGAATAATGAACGATGTATAATTTACAATTTTATCATCATCAACATCACAAATACCCATGTTCAATTTAAGGGCTTCTATTCATTACAAATTTATATGTTTGATCAATACTACTGATATTTAGTATATCATCTATCTCTAGTAATTATGTAGACTAAATGAGACATGATAAAATATTAGGATCCATGTGTGAGTCTGATCGAGGGTGAAGCATGTGTTGTGTATATATGGTTGTAATCCCCTCGGACGTTGGATCCAGAAACTGATCAAGAAAAATGATATCTATAGATTTACATGAAAATACCAGTGCACATAAATTCACGATCACAGAAATTTTTTTTTCATGATTTTATAACCACCTAGGTGACACATGATCATGTGAAACCAATCATGTGATCATATGTACACTCCAATATCACTTGAGTATGAATTGGCAGAGAGGTTAAACATTTCAAAAAAATGACATCTTGAGATAATTTGGTGTATTTCATTGTTTCCAAACATGAAAAGAAAACAAATCATATATGGTGGATCTTATTCTATAAATAGTAATTTAATTATAAAAGAGGCTTTTTCTTCCATTCCATTTATTCGAGATCTCTCCGAAAAAAGTGACTTTGTATGTGTTCTGCAGTAACCAGTTAATGTGAAGGAAATGTTATTATAGGACATGTTCACATGAATTAGCCCCCCAACCTCTTAGATTATGTAAATAATTAAATGAAATCACATTATTTTTTTAAAAGGGGGACACTTGGTCAATTAACCAAGGGAAATTTGTATAAAAACAAAGAGAATGAAATTAAAAGAGCCTAAAAGAGGGAATCATTTTACGATTGTTTTCTTGAAGGGGACTTATCTCCATGGGGATGGAGTCCAATAAGATTATGTTATGGTGGAAACCTTATTTTCAATCCCATTTATAGTCATGTTCACTTCATTTAATGAATATGTAATAATCTGATTACTCTGTAAGATGGAGTGGAGGGAATTCATTCATCGAGTAGTAATAGTCAATGAAAGATGCACCAATCCATTTTGTAAGTCTTTAATGATGGTGGTTGAATCACTTTTAATACACAGGTTTCCCTAGCCATTCCACTTATCAAAGGTTATTTCCTTAATGGAAACTAACATTTTTACTTCCATATAAAAATTAATGCCTCAGGATCCATAGAATCAACCAAGTAGTCATCCAGAGTAGTCTCTGTACACTGCTCTGAATCTTGATAGACCCAAGTTGTCTTTTGAGGCCCCCTCAATGAGGAATTTGATCCAACATTGGAGATGAAATTTTTTAATACTTAAAATTTACATAGTGGTTGACGATAATCCTCATTCACTCTATGGAACCATTATATAAAAATTTATGACATAGATTTGTTATAGTTCCCTTGTTGAATTGAGGATGCTTCAAAAATGGCGGTAATAATCCTCAACTTTCCTACCTAAAGACAGAATAATCAATGATTATTTAAGTAAGATTTTTCATTATACCAAATCACATGAAGAATTTCAGAATCCATATCTTGAAAGATATGTCTGATCTAATGTGCGGTGTCAACAGCAACACAACGTTGAAGATGAGAGCTAACTGTATCCATCAATATCCATCGTAAATAAAAAAGAGCAAGAATATATATCCAAAGAGCAGAGGTATTATCACATGAAATAAAAATATTATTATTTTCTACTCTATATTGATTATATAGACTACATTTAGATCACAATACGATCCCAAAATAATTGTTCCAGTGTCAATAGGGACCCAGTTTTATGAATTTCTTTAGATAAGAGTGAGTCTTGAATGTTTTATGTAATGATTATTGATGTTTATAAAATATGAATAATATTATCAATATATTTTAAAAAATGTTTACAATATATTTTTTGAGTCATGTAAACCATTGTGAGGAGGCTCCCAAATGAGAAAATAATCTATTTTAGTGAAGAAATAATTATCAATCAACCTATTAACATTATCAAAAATGTCATTTCTCAGAGAATCAGAAACATATTTAATAAAGATATTTGATTCTAAAGATGGATTATTAGGATCCACCATATAATTCATAAGGTAACCCGACTAGTTATCTAACCAAAAGATAATATAAGATTTTTTTTTCACCATCCATCATGAATCTGACATAATATGGGAATTTTTTTTTACCGGAGGCCAGATAGAAGAATCCATGTGCCTCAACATACCTTTCTTCATTTTTTCAAGGAATCATTCCATAATAAACATTAATGGAATAGAATAATTATGAATAAAGTTCTAGGTTAGTCTAGCCTGTATAGAATCATTAAAAAGTTTTATATTTTTAATTCTAATATTACACATATGTAATGGTTTACAGTTGGAGGACCAATGAATATTAACATGTTTCCAGTTAAGAGTGTTTCCACTCCACACAAAATTATTTATGTATGTATTAATTCACTTAAGGATTCCCATGTGCATTTTGTAGACCATCATATAATAACCCATATTCAAGAAAATTTTAGGTTTGACGGGAAAAATTATTCCATCCATAGAGAGGGATTTTTCTTTCAAAGCATATAGTTGATTTCGAATTAGATCAATGACGTTAGAAAAGTTACTAGTTCTTGGTAATCCATAAAAAATAGGAACACCAAGATAGGTGAAATGAAAAATTACCCTCTCTGAGGCCTAAATCATTAATAATGTTTATTTTTTCATTGTTTGGGAGTCTATTTTGGAATAAAATAAAGGATTCCTCCCAGCTAATCGCATGACCAGTTATCTCATCATAATTTGAAAGAGCATTCTTGAGGTTTTTTGATATTTCTTTTAACAAATTGTAATAAAATAATGATATCATCCCCATAAAGGAGGTGTGTGGGTATGTTCAAATTCTTTGAATCTTGAATAGGAAAAATTTTATTCTTCTTCACTTGATGTGTGAGCAATCTACATAAATATTATTCATCAATAGATAAAATAATATCAGAGAGGGATCATATTGTCTAGAAAATATGGTGTAGTTAAATTATCACATTAGAGAGCCATTGATCAGAATAGAAACATGAGAATATTTAAAAAGAATTTTTATTCAATTATCGAAGTGATTATTGAATCTAAAATAATAAAGAACATTGAAGATGAACCTTTAATAAAGGGTATCAAATTCCTTTATAATGTAATGTTTTATTGCAATATTTCCTCCCTTGTTAGGTTTTTTTAGAATATTTGTTCATTCAGAGGAATGGAAGATGAAATATTTATTGGTTTTACCCATAATAAAACCAAATTAAATCCCTGAGAGAATTTTATTGACAATAGAAAAATACTATTGCAAAGGATCATTGGTAATGATTTTATTTTGGGTGTTTATAAGTGTGATAAGCTTGAAGGGATGAATCTCAGAGGCATTTTCAACTTAGTAATTTACATAATGAATAGGTAATTGAATCCATGAGGAAGAGTACCATTGAAAATAAAAATTAGAACCACCTTACATACATCAGATTGAATGACATACCATTAATATTGGAAAAAAGACACTATAGAAACCATCAGGTCCAAGGGCCCTGTATGAATTAAGACAGATGGAAACATATTTTATTTCAGGATCTAAAGTAATACTTATGATGTATGAATTATCATCCTTCGTAACAAAAATTTTAATAACATTACAAACAATTTCTGTTTTGATGTTAGGTTTTTTAAAAATATTCTCAAATTAAGAACCCACATGATTTTAAATTTTATCCTCTCTATTGATAATTTTGTGTCCATATTTAATAAAGGAGATTGGTCTACTAAATTTTATAATTTATTGAAGAGTTTTATAAAACATTGTCTTTATGCCTCATTATTTTATCCAATTATCTCTATAATTGATTTTTGGATGTTATGTTTAACCGAGAGTATAGAATTTAGAGTATTTATGAGGTTGAATTCATTTTTATGATTAGAGTTATAGTCTAAAATAGTGTTGTTAATCTATATTTGGTTGAGGACAAAGTATAAATCATCAATCTCAATGTTAATTTTCAAGTGTTTAGATTTACATGATCCTTTATTCTTTATATTAAAAAATTAATTTTATAGTGAATTAATAAACATCCTTGGATAAATTTATAGAATTCTATGTGTTTTGATGGTGTTGTCAAAGTCAGGTCTGGTAGTCCATGCATTTTTCATCTAAAAGGAAGACAAGATTTATGGTTTCTAGTTGAGAGATTGGCCAGGAAAGGGTGATGGTCAGAGATGTGTTTTTAGAGGGTGATATTGGAAATGATGTCCCATTTTTCTGGGGATTTATTGATAAAATATTTCCTAAAAAACATACTAGAAACCACTATATTAACATTCCTTCTATTCCATGTGTATTTATCACCCACAAGGTTTACTTCCGCAAGATCATAATCTTCGATGAATGTTTTGAATTCCCTAGAGTAAATAGTACAGTTTGTGGGTCCCATTTTTTCTCAGGGGATGGGAATAGAATTAAAATATGTAGCCACTATCAAAGGGTCACAATTGATATTTTTTATACAGAAATATCCCTCCAAAAAGGTCTTCTAACTTGGTATCTATTATTAGTATAAATATATTTTCATAAAAATGGATAGTTAAAATATGTTATCCCTCAAGTGAATGATTGATCAAAGTTATTAAAAACACTAGCATTTTTCAATGAAAATTGGGAAAAATCCAGAGTGAATCTATGGTATGATTATTGATGCTTAAACATATATGAATTTAACCAATATGGTTCATGTGAGAAATATAATAGTATAAAAGAATTATGTGCTCGATAATAGAAGAAAAAAGGGTTTATGAATTTATAGAAATCATTTTAAGGTAGTGACATTGCTAGTGTTGGAAATTTTCTAGAAATTCAAAAATAAAAAATTCATTTGAAACTATATTTTTGGTTGGATACCCCCTTATTTTTCTTCCTAAAGTATCTCCTCCAAGGTTATTTTGACACCTGGGTGTCCTTGTTCAGACAAAGAGTCAAGTCCATTCACTATTTCACCAAAGAAACAATAGATGTAGACATGTTTGGGTTAAAAACTCCAAAAACCAAGATGTTGATTGTAGTATTTACTTCATAAAAAGTAGTTATATTTCCCTTTTCAAGTTTTTATAGGATTCTCTTATGTTGCACAATTTTCCATGGAGGTAAAAGTTTCTTCTATTTTGTCAACAAATAATGTTCTGTTATATTTTTTATCATTAACGTTAGAATTATGAACAGAAGAATCTATATTTATATGCACAGTTTATAGGGGGAACGTGCAACACCCACATTATTCATTCCATCACTCACTGTATTAATTGATAAATTGGAGGCATGATGTTTCCTCAAAACATAGCTAGCCTATTGGTCTTCCAAAAATTGTTCTATTTCAGTGGCTGCATTTGTAGGGTCCATGTTAGTAAGAAAATTGTACTCTCTAGATGTGTTTAGAGAGAACTTATAAGAATTGGGTATTTATATTTAAACTTCATTCAGAGTATATTTTATTATATCCATAAAAGTTGATTATATTTCTTCTATAATGTTATCGTCTTAAATTTCTTTTTCATCATCTTCAACTAACTCGGCCAAAGTTTTTTGAGTCGATCCCTACGAGATTTGAAACATTTGATTTCTGAACCATCTCTCATTATTATTCTTTGAGGGCTCTGTTTATTCTAAAATGGTGCTTATGTATTTCATATACGTATTGATTTCTACCCATTAAATTTCATTTGGATGGATGAATTGGTTTTTAGTACCATACAATTTGGAATAGAGTGACCAATTATCTTATATAAATCAGAAAACTGAGTCATGTGTTCATTCCTTAATCTAGTATTTGTTCGGTAATCCATATCATTGAAATTGATGATGTGTGGGAGTTTAGAATCTAGATCCACCTTGACCATGAATATTTGGAAAAATAATAATTCTCTATTTAATGTTAGTTGATCCGTCCTAAGGGGGTATTAATACAAGATGATATGTTGTTTAAAATCTTTAGAAGCCCAAAATACTAATTAAGGCCAAGCAATATAACTAGATTTTTTCCATGGTGTTCATATGATTGTGCGAATAAAATGCATATTCTCATTTAGAAATACGAATAATGCCAGGTTTGATTTGAATATTTCCTAGCTTCTAAGCCTGATTATATTCTTCTTGAGAGTTAAAAATAATTTGGAAATAGCCCATACCGATTATAATGAGTTTCGAGTATGAAAAACCTTAATATATAGAAATTATAGGTTTTATGTTCGAGGAAGACCACAATTTATATGATTTATTATAATAAATGCCTCTTAGAATCCAAAACATACATTTTAGGGCATTATGTTAAAGATATTCGAGATCCGACTCAACTAAAAATCTTTGATTATATATTTTTTTTTGAATAGAAGTGGATTCGTTGAGGTTGTTTTTTATAGTTATCAAACATTTAGAGCCTTGAGGAAGGATATCCATTAAAAAATTTCAATAGGTACATAATTTGGAATCTCACCTATTAGGTGTTTTTTCTCAGGTATTTTACATTACCTGCATTCAAAAAATCTCTCCCATTCAGGATTGAAAGATTCCATAATTCTCTAGATCTAGTAAAGAGAGAAACAATCATCACCCAATTTGAGTGAATTAGGTTTTTCAAAATGAGCATTAAGAGGGTCACCTATAGAATATCTCTATTGAACTCACATTCTTGATTATGTGAAAGAAAAAATAAAATTGTGTACTAACCTAGTTACCTAAAGAAGAAAAATATCTATATTATTTTCTCACACAAAGTTAACGAATCATACATTATCTATTTGTACATAAGAGAAATAAATCATTTGAATTGTTTTCATAATGTATAAGGAGTGGTAGCTGATGATCATTTAAGTTTGTGATGATAATTGAACCTAAATGTTTGTTCATGTGAAGATATTATATGAATAGGGTCGATCTTCTATGTACCTTATTTTCATGAAGAATTATATTTTTAATATGTAGAAAATATAAACAATACAATAGAAAATGTTTTTCGATTTCATGATGGAGGATATCCAAGTTATATGTCTCATGTGAAGAAACATTGATAATACATGAATGTGATTATATAAATTAGGAATAATGTGAATGAGAAGCATACAGTTACATATAAAATTTTACACAAATGAAAAAAATTATATTCTCACAAGGTTATTCTTCTATAGTGGAAAAATAGATTTATATAATAGTTTCATGATTACATTGTAGTAAGTCAACATTTTTGATGTTTGAGAAGATGATATTAGAATCCCATTACATCCTATTTCTGTTAAAACATAAAAAGAAAAAGTGGAAGAGTATGAGGACAACCTATTATTCTAATTATCATAATTATTATTTAACGATGAACTCTATGATATATAGTATACATATTATTAATCTTAATTGTGACTGAAGAATAAGGAGAGGTAGTCTACTAGAATACAACATTTCTAATACAACACTTTTTATTTATGTAAAATATAGGTAACCTTTTTATTACTCTATTTTGGATAAGTTTAATAAATTTATTTTAGTATAGATAATAATAATTAAATTTCACTTTTAATCAATTCATGTGGGAAATACCGATATATTATTATCATTTTATTCAATTTTAAATCTTGAAATTTACATGGTTGGTGCTTGGAAAACTAGTATAAGGCCATTCCATTTCTCATTCATTATTTTATATAAAAAATGAATCATTGTACGAGTGGTATAATAACCATTATGAATTAGGGGTGTAGAAATACTCATTAGAGTTAAACATACTACACAAATATTTTTTTATGATTAATCATTTTAGGTAAACTCATTATAATTATTTGTAATGAAAAAAGAGATCTATTCACTGATTAAGTGAAAGAGTTATACAAAAATTATTAATGTTTTAAATTAATAAAATTCCATCCCACACTAATTACCACCCCCTCCCTCTTAGTGGAAATCCCAAGCTATTCCTAAAAAATTGATCATGTCAATATGTGAATCATTCATTATTTCTATCAATTTTTTTATAAAAATTATATTTGAAATTATCCACCCACTTTACTAATAAAAACAATTTAAATTGTAATGTGGTTCAATTAATACAATGAAAATTACTGTCAATATTCTCACCGAAAGCCTATGTAAGACATAATTATTATAGAAAAAAAGTTGATTTTACTTATACAACTAAAATTTTCCTTATAAAATAAATGATACCAAATTAAAAGTGAACTAGAAAACTAAGAATAAATAGATTTAAAACAATATAAATTTATGAAAAATGATACATACTAATTCTTATACAATTTTTTCATAAATTTCATCCTTATTCTAATTGACACACTTCAAAAAATGATAAAATCATTCAAGTACAAATACCATGATTACTATTCTAAGTACATAATTTTACTTCTCCTATTACATCATTGATTAATATTATTTCACTCCATTAATATTAATGTTTTATTTCTTTTTACCATAGATGATTTATTTAAATAAATATACCTTTTCAGTGATAGTTATACAAGAAATTTCATAAAGAAATAAATTTCTATAAAATGACGATTCTAAAAGATATTAATTATTCTTTACTTATTAACCATGAATAAGACACTCCTCCTGATATTCATAATGGTTAATCACTTCAGAAAATAAATCACATGATGTTTCATTCTAAGATAAAACAAATTGGATGTTATTCCTGTAGTTGTCCAGTGTTGACTACATTAACATAATCACCACAGATGGTGTTTCTTCAAAAACAAATTCATAGAATACAAAATTTAAGATCAAACTTGGATGTGTTCTTCTTTTATTTTATATATGTTAATGAAAAAATACACTCCAATCAACTTCAAGATAATCCATTATTGGTTTTTAGAATATAAATTTAGATATTAATCTTAGATGGTAACTTATTTATATTGGTTCAATAGTGATATCATAATAAATAATCCTTAGGTTCTCCCCCTATGAACATACTTTACTATCTATTACCAACTATGTTATTAAAAATATAATACACAATGATTATATAAATATGGTGTACCTTCATTTTCCTCAAAGTGAATACAAATTTAATTCAGATTTTCTCATCCCAGATTCTAAATTTCCCCAGTGATTCAAGATTTCACATTAGAAGTTCAATTCAAAATTATCATGAGGCTACATTGTAATCATAACTTAATAAATTATAATTTCTGTGGATTTTATTTTTTCAAGATACTTTATGGAACATGTAACACATAGAAAAATTTCAATATATTTATAAACACTCATTGTTCATGAATCATAGACAAATAATCTGTAGTAAAAAGGACAACCACATTTCCTCTCACACAGAGAAAATCATCAATACAAGGGTTTTCATTTTTTGAGACCTATCATGATATTTGGGTTCTTCATGTGCAATATATCTATTTATTTTTAGAAACTTCCTATATAGGTACAAACTATAGCATCCCTAATTTTAAAAAATCTAATAGAAAAACTACTGAAATTTCATTGGGAATATATATATTTTCATTGAATTGTAGATATGTCTTGTTATTATAAATTTTATTCTAATCAGAACTATTATATATGGAACTCCACTTGAACATCATAGACTTGTTTTGAATATAAATTGAATTTTTTCTTTTGTAGAAGGATCCATCAAAAATATTATTTGATATATTTTTGGGAGAACTATTTTTTAAAAAATTCTTCATCATTACTCACAAGGTTTCTTCTTATTCATTCAGAAAAATATTATTTTCACATTTTATTTTGATACATGCGTAAATGTTCATAAAACATATTTTTTGTCCACAAACACTTCAAACATAAAATATATATTTAATTTCTTTGAATATATTTTAATTAAATAGATTTATTTTATTATATGATTTTCACTTATTATTTGGATTTCTCTTAAGAGATAAGAGATTCCCTTTTTGCTTTTGAGATGAGTAAATTATAACAGTATTCTTATGAAAAATGCTTTAACCAGTTATAGAACCAATACCTACCCACAAACCTTGATTTTTATTATCTACTATCTATTTTCTAATATCTATTACAAAATGTGCATGTTTTTTTGGGCCTTCTCCAAATCTTGTCTAGTTCTTCTTCAGGAATATTATTCCGTAAAACAATTATCCACCGTGGACATGGTGTATGAATTATCTATATTTTTATTTATCCATAATTTTATAGATTTTGTTTTCCGAGATGTAATGTCTATAAATTTTTTTGAAAAGATTATTAAATAAATTAATGGAAGACAAATCTTTGTTTTTAGTCACTTTTTAAGGGTTATTTAATGATGTAATGTTTTTAATTATATTATGGAGTTATTTTGATAATATAATTCTCTATAAAACATTTTCTGCTAGAAGTATGATTTTTTATTTTGTGAAGACACAATATGTGTCTTATCAAAATTGAAAAAATAACCTTCCAATTATTGTCACCACATATTCAGAGTGTTCCTCAAATATTTAATCACAATTTCATTATCTTCACAATTATTATTAATTATATCAACTCCATTGTCATACATCTTATTATTTCATGAAGAAGGGTTTCATTTTCCATTAATCACTTTGATTTTACATCCTAGTGAGAATCACTAGAATCAATGTCATTTTTCAGATTTTCTTCAAGTTTATTTTTCCTTTCAGTAATAATCTACTAGATCAACTCCATTTCTTTAAAATTATATAGAAATTTAAATTAAAATTTAGATTAAATTATTTCAATCCCTTTGTTCTTTATTCAAGTGGCACCAACATATTTTGAGATCTTCATTCATTCTAGGAAATCTTCTTATAACATTTCACTATACAATTTGATGTATCATTAAAAAAGGGGATTTATTTCTAAATCTATTCTGAAACTATACACAAAATAGATGTTATATCTTTGGGGAAGAAAAAAAATTTAACTTCTAATCCAAAAAATATTATTTAATGGGAAATTATATATATAAAATCACAATTTATGCTTATATATTCTTCTCAATGACTTTTTCTGAAAGAATTTTAACATTCCTCATTATAATTAATGTTATTTCAGGTAATGGGTTATCCCATATCATTGGATGTAATTTGAATAAAATGTTTATAAATTTAAGAGATAGATGCGTATTACTTATTATTATAGTGAATAGAAATATAATTTCCTTCTTCATTATTCAAGAGAGATACCTACTTCATCTTCATATTTTGTTTTCTCTAATAAATCATTAACTTAGAAGAGAATGGATTTTGATTAGAGGCCAATGAATATTTACCAAAAATAGAACATTATTATTAAAATAATAAAGAAACTAAAATGTTCAAATGGGAAAAAAATCAAACTACTAAATCTAATAGATTTTAACATTATATTTGATACTTGTATGGGATACATGTAATATATTCAGTACTAAGTGGTGGTGAATAAATTTTGTTGTATTTTTATTCTAATTTCATGTTTTTCATCCCCTTTCTACTTTAACCGGTCATGATTTTTATTCTCATGTTCTCTCTTAATTCTCATTTGAAATTTTATAGAATCAAATAAAGTATGGTGTAGAATTATTTTTTTAAGGTTCACTACTCAACAAGAGTATCTAGTAATTTTATGTATAGTAATGAAAAACAATTATATTATTTATTATAAATAATTATAAATTATAGTGGTTTGGCATGGAAAAAATCATAGACCAATGTGTGGTTAAGAAAATATTAGGAAGGGGATAGAGAATAATTCCAATTCCATAGAATGATGGAAACATAATCAACATACAGATCCCACAAGATCAATATAATTCATATATATATAAAAAATAATCATGTTGATTAGTTTTATCACCAAAATAAGAGATTCTACCAAAAATTGACATGTTTATTGAATTTTACAGTGTACCTTGTATTTTTTTTAACTTCTCTTACATTCACAATATCAAAAAAGTAACTCTTTATCCCCTCTCTCCTATAGAACTATGAAAAAGTCTTCTTCCTTTTCATAGTATCAAATATGAATGATACCTTTAATTCATATACATAACACTTTTCTTAAGTTATATATATGTTCCCCTAGATACAAGACCTCTATTCAATCATTTAGTCATAAAATGAAAAGTATATTCATATTCTTGGGTAACTCATGGCCAAATGACCAATTATTATTCTTCTTTTTTCCATCAAACTGGATTAACATAACTCTTCTATTTCATTATATTATCATTATTCTTCCATTGAATATCGATATTCAAATCACATTTTTATCTTCTTATATATTATTTACACTTATATTTTATAATTCTTATTCATTAGTTAATACGATCATCACTTGTTCTCTTTTGTTGGATTTAACTCATTGAATGTATTTGAGGATTCTTATCACTGAGTCAAATCACCTTTTATTAACACTAGAATATTCACTCCAAATGATACTATGGAATAACCTAATGTCAAATAATTATTTTTCATCTAACTATATTATATATAGTACTATCAAGAAATAAATATTTATTATTATATATTTGATATGAACAATACCATTTGAAATTATTAATTTAAATTACAATGTTTTTCAGTAATTATAAAATCCAAAGTGGTTTTGTCAATAAATTATCCACATTCTTCAATCATTACAGTCTTTATTATCTTTTAAATATTATATATGAACATGATTCTTATTTATTATTTTTTTCCATGATATTTCGAAATATTTTTGAACCATAACTCCTTAAAAACCATATTTTTATATTTTATCAATGTTTGTATATTTAATGTACGCATAAGATGCATTTGTGGATCTCTTGATTTGTAGAACTCATCTTACATGTTTTTCTTCATTCATTTTTTTGCTTCACAATAAAAAACATCACTAATCCCAGTCAAAATATTCATGTGAATGACTTAACTTGTTTTGTCTTGTGGATATCAATATTATGAAAAATAATGCATCTCAGTACCTTCTCCATTCATATAGCTATGTAAAATTAATTATATTTTTAAGGATTATACTATAGTCATACACATTTTTTGATGAATTACGCTCTATGGTATCTATAAAAAAACTCAATCTACATCACTTCATGAACATTGATTTTATTATTTTCACTCTGCATCTACGAATTTTGATTGAATCACAATCATGATGAAATGTTTAATCAATAAGGATTAGTACAAGAACATCATATTAATTAACACCTATCAAGGATCAAATATTTCTACAAATATCTCTCACATGGTATTAACATTTCACAAAAATCCTCTTCACATTTGTAGAATATATTTTATACCTGATGAATTTTCAAATGTTGCACTCTAAACGCATACATAACAGTTTTCATGGTTTCACTTACGTAAAAAATATGTACCCATAAAGAAATCACATATGTGACCTATTCATATATTCAGTGCATCACATTTATAAACTCACATATGTTATCTACTTGTTTACATGGCTCAAAATGCACTGAAATTTTTATACATTATTCATTATCATATGCAATTAAGAACATATACATTTTCCTATACATGACCATTAACATATGTACTATACTATTTTGGTATGAAGATTCATCTATATAAGAAATATCATACATATATATTTACTTATGAATATTATGTATTTAGATTCAAATATATGGGTTTTTACTTATTTAAAAAATCTGGGGCATAATATTCATATATTTTCTTCATTATTCCTTATTTGAAACTTCATCCATGTCCTATATAGCAAGTATCACAACGGAAAACATAAACATGTATTGTTTATTTATGTTCCTAGTACAATGATTCATTAGATTTATGATCTCCTCCTCTTTATCTTCATCTTTAGGTAATCTTCATATGCTCATGTGTATTTAACAACTCACATGATGCTAATTAAATTCTATAATATTCAATTAATAATTAATTATTCTTTCAATTTCATTTAACTATTATATAATTAATATTTGTAAATTCTTTTGATCTTATTCTTATTTGTTGGAATCAATCATTTCATTGTGGTCACTTGATCAATAGTAAATCATATAGCCAATATGTTGTCTATGAATTCATTCTTTATGTGGTCAATTCAATCATCCTACATGTGGTATTTTACATTTGTTAATGTGGCCATTTGAGTAACGGTGAGACCAACCATTATTTGATTTATTGACATTCTATGTATCTATCGTGGACAATCCATATGTTGCGCATCTATTTTCCTAATAGCTATGATTCATATTCATTACTTTACCCTCAATAGATTAAAAATAGTTCTTCTAATTCATTCACTCCCACGGAAAAAAATTCTATGAAAAATTGGTTTAAACATTAAATTAATAAGATAATGACCCCCCAAAAAATACGACAGTGCTGGGAAATATTTTATTCCCATATAATGATTAATGTTAGTGAACTGAATTGGTGTTATCCAAATAGATATCAAGGAGAATGATGCCTATAATGAATAATCTGATGATGAGGCATCCATTCGAAATATGGTATGCTCTATAATACTTAAAGGAGAAGTATACTCAACAACTGAGGTAGGATCATGATCTAGGTGCTCCCCTAAATATTTCACTCATGCATAAGCTATGATCTTTGGATAAGGATAAATAGAATGGAGAAGCTATCTCCCAACCACCACTTGATGTATCTAAATATCGCTCTACTAAGGATATAATATCTCAATATAATGTTGAGTTAGAATAGTTTATTAAGAACTACAAAATATATACTAAGAGAAAAAATAACTTTTGAATCTAACACCCATGTTGAGGCCAGTGATCCTCCCCTAGAACCCCCCAAAAGTGAATCAGTTCATTAGCATGAGTGAGTCCCAATCATATATCTAAATTATCTGCCAAAAAAACCAATTAACCTAAAATTATATGTTCTGACCAACCAACAATGTACACTATTAGGTAAAAGAAGACATCCATTTTATAGAAAATACATATTTATTACATGATACATATATCAATAAAAATATATGTGATTTGAACCAATCATGTTCTTCCCATTTCATCCACCTAAGAATTATGTCTCACACTACCCGAAGTGAATCCAAATATGGGTAATACACACTTTTACATACTGGAAAGAAACCATAAACCAAATTGGTGTACATGAATCCTCCTCCACCCAACATTAGGAATCCCACATTTATTATATTCAATTATAAGAGATATATAGAGAAAAATATCATGTACTTCATATCTTGATGCGACCCTCAGATGGGAATTTTGAATTACAAAAAATCATTAAAACTCAAATGTTTTATTCAAAATCAATAAATAAAATAAAATTTCTATCACAGATTTTATCATACCTAGTATACCACTAATTATAATGAACTTTAATGGTTTTGATATTATCAATTTATCTATATGATGAAGATGGAAATTGACCTCGAACTCTTGAAATGAATACAGTGTAAACATGGGGGTGTGTGAAAATTTTCACCTGATAGAACGTCTTTTATTAATATTTTAATATTATTCAAACACATATGAAACTATTGGAGATATAAATATAAAATATTTTACATGAGTTACAAACACAATTTTTTCACTTCAATTACAGTGTTGGTTTTTCAGTGCTTATAATAGTTGCAAAAAGATAAGATGATGATTTTTGATTCTCTAAGTCCATCTCAACCAACACAATTAGCAGAAGGGAAGAATCCTGAAAGAGAAGTTGTTATGATGTTCATGATAAAGTCAATTTCAACGCCATATCTAGGCACCCATCACACTAAATATCATTAGTTGGTTCCTCCTAAACAAAAAGTAGAAATTATAACCTCTTTAACATCGGAAGGATAAAAATCATATGAAATTATATGATTGTAAGAATAAAGATGACTCCTTAAAAAATAATAAAATTTTAGGGTTCTTCATTTATACAATAGAGAATAATCTTTTAAAACATCCAAATATTCGGAATCCAAATGAGGTTGTGCAAAATAATTCTCATTATTATTTTCCATTCCACTGAATAATATTTGTCAACATTCAACACTAAATTATAATCAATGATTTAATTTAGAATATTTTTTATTCTAGATAGATAAATTAGGATATACCCCCAATTTAAATGATATATGTCACTCTTTATTGACAAGAATACAGACAACAGTGGAATGTGGTCCCATATTAGAGAATGTAGAAGATGGATGACTTTATGACTACAAATTCAGTCGACTAGGAACATGTTATACACTAGTTCAAATTCAATAAGGTAGTTACAACCCTAATTCCATCATTAATTTATGACACAAAACTATCACCATCAAATCCAAACATGATTCAACACAATCATCACCGATTAAAAATTGTAGTGAAGATGATACATTGCAAGTAAAAAAGATAGTTCAAAAACTCCAGGTCCTCAAACCCTCCTCCAAGGAGGAATGAGACAACCCAACCAAAAGGAAACTTCATCTAAATATAAGTCTAAATATTTTATTTGACATTTTAGCCACTTGATAGACCCCATCAATGATGATGAAGAATCATAGGGTCCAGATCCCCCAACAATAATCAAGGAAAATGAAATGTTGGTCATAGAAAATAAAAAAATGTTACGCCACATTTATCATTTATCATTTCAATTGTGATTATATACACAAACCTGTTGAATTTAAATTAAATGATATTAATAGATACTCAATATTGAAACTTATGGATCATTTTGTTCCAATAATATTGAAATGTTTTCTAGTGAACATGATGTTGTCCAATCAATATACAAGTGTTGGAATTTAGGTTTAACCCAAACCATATAACACAATAGTGTGCTCTATTTTCATTCAGTGAAGGGATAAATTTGAATTATTAGATTTATCCTATTGGCCTCAAGTAATAGAGAAAGATCATGGGGTTTAGAAAGAGACCATATTCTTAGAATGTTACATTTTGACGAGTCATTCAAAAATTAAGGAAATGATATCCATTTTTATTCCCTTATCCTATCAAAGGAGCACATGTATTCCCTCTTCATGGATCATTCATGGACACATGATTTTGATACTGTAGTTATTGTAGCTGAGGTGTTTCACATAAACACATAGTCCATGGAATGCAAAAAGGTCATTTAATTCAAAGATCCAGATTGAGAATCTTCCATGCATGATCCATCAGACCCTTATATATATTTGGAAATATCAATGATATAAATTTCCATAGGGACTTAATTAATAATATATTTATGATAAATCTCACCTTTATTTGACCATTAAGGCCCTTGGGATATTGTGAAATTGACATGTTCCATTCCAACAGGACATCCCAGGGATATTACAAGAGTGGGAAAGGAACACACAAATGTATTAATATCAAAACACAATTTATTTACCTTATCAATAACATTAAATTAAAAGTTATACACTTTGAAATGAATTTTAATATCATTATGGGAATCTTGGGCAACATTTTCATACATTGGTTACCTTTTCATACTATGAGTACAAATATAACTCTATTAATTGGAAATTTTGGGTATCATAAGGCAATATTTCCCGCTTTGAGTCGGTAAAATTTATGTATATAGAAAAAAATTCTATAAAAGGGAGTGTATGTAGTGTATTTTAAATAAATAAATTTCAATTACAACCACTAAGGTCCTAGAAATCATCCCTATCAATCAAAGATTAAAATTAAATGAAGAATTTTTATTTCCCATCAATCAAATTGATGTGATATGTTCATATTTGAGACATTATTCGGTAACATAAACAACTACATATAATTAAATAAACCCTCTAATAACATTATTACTAAATTATGGTAAATTTGATTCTTCCATTAGGAGTCCTCCACTATGATTGGAAAATATGACAACACAATCCATGCTAATCAATCTTCCCACTGGGAATATTTCTATAAGTGTCGGTTTATTTGATATTCAGATGAAATAGAAAAGTAACATCCACCAATTTTATATGAATCCAAGAGTAATAGTATTAAAATTATAAGGAATATTCTTAGTGGTTTCTTCCCATTGGATGTCTTGTCTACCCCAACTCAAAATTTGTAGGTGTAGAATGTACTTCGGGGACATACCAGTAAGACATTATATTATTAATTGCCTAATGGGATGGGTAGTCCACACTTCCCTAAAGGTTTCTTATTTCCTAATCCATTACTCTATTTTATATTTTTAACATTTTCACTAAATCACTCATGGTAAAAAACAATACTTGTTACCTATGGGTGAGTAATCAATCATTATCATGCACAGATGTGAACATATATGTATTTCAGAGGCTCCCTATATTTATATATGTCATTTTTAATAAATTTTGGGACCATGTTGGATGGATAAATAAGTAATAAAAGTTTGTTGTTACAGAGTGTTGTCTTTTGTTGTCAAAGAAGTTAAATCAATTAAATTTGTAAAGGACTTGTAAACCCGATGATGCTTTACTGATATGTATTTCACCAATATCATATTATTAGAGAACATGTTATGTAAGCCTTATGATGTAAAGGAGGAGAAATGATGATGCTAGTCATATACAGTTTTGATTGAAAGGAATGTTGTTGCAGGAAGATAAGGAAGATTTAGTACTTCCCATTGTAACTCTGATGATGCTAATGCAGATCTATCAATCAATATATATCACGATAGAAGAGTTCGTGATGAAAGCTGAAGAATTGTTATGGGAAGCAGTGAAGAGAGAAATGAAAAATGAATAGACCATCTGGAGGTGGCACAAAATAACTGTTTAAGGTGGCGTCGTTTTCTAGTGTTTTCCAAATTTTTGGTCCTAAAAATCAAAAAATGTAATGAAGTTATTTTGGTGAAGTAAAGAATGTGGAATTCATGTTAATAGTGGCATGAAATTATTAGCGTGTAATTATTGGCATGAAAGTATTGGCACGCATGTAAATGTGGTGCACAAGTAATATTTCAAAGATCATCAAATAAAAATATGAAAAAGGAAATAAAGTGGCGTGCAAGTTAGAAAGTGTCGTGAAATTCAAGAGTGTCACACAAGTATTGGTACACAAGTGTGGCATGCAAGTATAAGTGCTTCACAAGTGTATGTTGCGCGCAAGTCATATTCCAACATCATCATATCAAAATTTGACAAAGAAAAGAATGTGTCGCGCTAGTGATGGAAGGGCACGCAAGTGATGGAGGGCGCGCATGTTATGGAGTGGCGCTCAAGTATTGCCACAATAGTGTATATAGTGAGAAAGTCAACAAAATGTCTATAAAAAGATGACTAGCCTCCTCATTTTGTAAATTCTCAACACTTAAGAGAAAATTAGAGCTCTTCTTGCGCAAGTAGTTAAAGAAGGTGCTCTGATCCCGCAAGTAGCAAAGGGCGGCGCGCAAGCTGAAGTGTTGAGAAAGCTGAGGGTTATTGATAAGTCGCGCAATTAGGTTGTCGTGAAAATTTTAGATCGCATGTTTTTTCATGAAAGCTTTGGCGTGCAAGTGTTGGCATGTATGTGTTGGGGCGCAAGAAGGAGGTGCGCAAGCAGGGAGGTGTGAAAGCAGGGAGGCGCGCAAGTAGGAGGCGTGAAATATAGAGACCTAACCATTTCCTACATTAATATTACATCAATTAAAAGATATAAAAGTTAATATTATTACACATAAAGGATCCAAAGTTTTAGTTTCTTGGGAAAACTAGGACCATACATATAAAATATAACATCAAGAATAAACATTTATTTAATTTCTTCTTCTGTAGATTCTTATTGGCACATGTCCTATCCTTAGTACATGTAGCCACCTAAGGATATATGTCAAAAGGGGTGATCTATAATCCTAGTAAGAGTATAGATAAGAAAAATATATCATGGGGTGAGCATATTCATAACATAGGCAAAAGATAATGAACATGGGAGAGCATAAATAAAAGACTTGAAATATGGAAATGCATAAAAATGAAACATCATGTCTTAGTGGTTAACTACCAAACATACTAGTAAACCTAGATATAATCTTTTTCACACATCATTTCACATTTACTCATGAGATTTATCACTTTACCCAATGTGTTGGAGTGCTGTATAATTCCTGGTGCACCCATCACATTGAAACCTTCAAATTGCGCTATATAATCCAGGCGCACTAGTCACATCATAACATTATCATCATCATGCTTTCCACATAGAACACATATAAATAATTTACATAACTAACTCATATAATGGAATGGGTTTCATCTCATAATAACACATTCATATGCTTTGGGTTTCCAAAAGAAAGAGGGAATAACATACATGTTACAAGAGCTGTCCACTTTCAGTGAGAAGAAAAAGGGGTGTTCTTAAAATAAGAGTTCATTTGGAAAAAAATTTGTTTAGTATAAAATCCTGTGAAAAAAATGTATATACCATAAAATTAAATAATATTATTAACAAATAATCTTTATGGAGTAACCATATCAAAAATGGAGTGAAAGAGGGAGAAACCGAAGGAAGAAAATTGGGCTCGAGATTTCCCCTTACCTTGTATCCGAATGATTCCTTCTCTTTAATGTCCGATATAATGACATTATATTAATTAATTAGAAATCCAGAACCATGTGTACATTAATAGTGTTCATTCTGGTTTCATTATGTCATATTATGTTCTTTTTGATGACTTATATTGTTTAAAAACATTGTTCCAGGATGTTTGTTTTTATGGTTTTTCTTGGGGGTTCACTTGTATTTTTAAATTGAAGTTTGGGTAGAACCTGGGAAAACAACAAAAACTGATATTACATGTTATTAATGTGATTACAGGAGTTTTCATGATCTTATAATTAATCATATTATTTCCATCTGGATGAATCATTAGATAATAATTAAATGAAGATTTGTTGGGTTAATTTGGGTGGTTTTTCTATCACAATGAACTTGTTTTAATTTATCACTTAGTAATATTTTCATAAGTCCATTCCGGAACATTAAATAGGACATAATTAATATAATAGGTTCAGGTTCAACAATAAAAATGGCTTCATGACCAGATCTGATTATAGAAATGGAAGATGAAATCATGTCGTTCTTAAAGGTGATAAATTAACACCTCGCGAACAACGTTCTCTTTAATAAAATAAAAGGAAGATGGAAAGGGGTTTGGATGATAGAATATCCCATTAGAATAATAAAATTACAATATATGTATAATAATGGAGTTAAAATACCATTTTGATGAATATATGTGGGGAGAGATCAGGAAATGAACATGAACTTGAAATGAAATTAAAGGGGAAGAGGGAGAGAAATTACCTCTTGAATCCTTCTCTTGAGAACCTTCTTAAGGGCCTATGCGTGGTCTTTTGATGAGACCAACAGATCTTGGACGTGGGGGAGGTTCTATAGAAGGTGTTTGGGCAGAGTTTAGAGAAGGCTTGGAGCTTGAGAGGTGTGAGGAAATGAGGGTGTGAAGGGTGGCTTTTATAGTGGAGGGGAGAGGGGTTTCCTTAATATATAATTCATTAGTTTATTAATTTCCCCTAATACAAGGAATAGTTAGTGTTGACTGAAAAAGAATAGTAATTGTATCATGTGATCCTGATCCAAGTGGTCTTAAGTCATCAGAAAATCACACATGACTCAATAATTACCTTATTTAGCTTATTTTTTTTGTAAATTATGGTATTTCACTATTCATCAAAAATTCATGTATTTTAGAAAAATACCAAATATTTACCCCACCCATTTTTCAATGTGTAGAATCCAAAAATAAATCCATTTTTCAAAAATAATTTTCTAAATATTAGTAATTTAATATTTAATTAAAATCATAATTTACATAAAAAACAGTTTTTAAAATTAAAACTGATTCTATAGTGTTTTCAAAAATTACGTAGGGTATTATAAACTTTTATAGAAAATATAAGACATTTATTCAATAATTTATGAATAAATTTTAGGGAAATAAATTTTCATTTAAATTAATTAATTAATTATAATTATTTATTTATGACTTACAAAATACCAAAACGTTTACTAATGTCTAATTATCACTTTCTAATATATCTTAATTTTATTTAATTATTTATGGGTAAGGTTAATATTATGATGGATGATTTTATATTCATAAGGGTAATTTACTATTAATAAGGGTTTGTTATTATTCCTAAAGGTACTTTACTATTCACTGAAAATTATTTTTGTTTCATTAGACTCCAAAAATCATCTTGAACACAACCGTGTTTGTCGGATTTGAAAAATTAAAAATATAAGAGTGACAAACAACCGTGTATGTTTAAAGGTTACTTATCACATAGTAGTACATTATTTTTTGTTTTCATGTTATTTTATGACATAAATATAAGAGGGGAATTTTCATTGAAAAATAGTGGGTCGTTACATTCTTCCCCCCTTAAAAAATTTCACCCCCGAAATTTCACTTTACACAAACAGGTGAGGGTACTTCTCCTCCATTGCCTCTTCTGGTTCTCAAGTTGCTTCCTCAGACTTATGGTTCCTCCACAACACTCTGACAATATTGCTTTCCTTGTTGCGTAGAACCTTATCCCTTTTATCTAGAATCATTACTGGCTGCTCCTCATATGAGAGATCATCTTCCAGCTGCACCACCTCTGAGTTTAGTACATGTGAGGGGTCTGATATGTACTTCCTCAGTAGTGATACATTAAAAACATCATGAAATTGATCCATATTTGGTGGATGTGAAAGATGATAGGCCACAGATCCTACGCGGTCAAGGATTTCAAAGGGGCCAATATACCTTGGGATTAACATCCCTTTCTTCCAAAATCGCATGACTCCCTTCCATGGAGGTATTCGAAGGAAGACTTTATATCCCACTTCAAACTCCAAGTCCCTTCGTCGGTTGTCAGCATAGATCTTTTTCCGACTTTGAACAGCTTTGATGTGTTTCTGGATGACTTGAACCTTCTCTATCATCTCTTGAACATGATTGGGTCCAATTAGCTTTCTTTCTCCAAATTCATCCCAATAGGTAGGAGTTCTGCATTGGTTTCCATACAGAGCTTCATATGGAACCATCTGAATACTCGAGTTTAATATATTGTTGTATGAGAACTCAACCAATGGGAGATGCTGATCCCATCAACCTTTTAAATCATGATAGTAGGATCTTACCATATCTTCAAGCGTCTGAATAGTCCTTTAAGATTATCCATCAGTTTGGGGGTAATAGGTCATGCTGAAATTTAATTCAGTACTAAAACCATGTTGAAGGCTCCTCTAGAATTTAGATGTGATCCTTCAATCACGGTCATTGCCAATTAAGAGTGGAACATCGTGCAGTATCACCACTTCCTTCACATATATCTTTGAAAGTTGTTCAAGTGAGAGGTCTTCTCGAATAGAGATAAAATGGATAGTTTTGGTGAGTTTTTCAACCACAACCCATATCGCATTATTTCCCTTTGAAGTTTTCAGGAGACCTGTGACAAAGTCCATAGTAACAAATTCCCATTTCCACATGGGTATAGGCAATGGCTGCATTATACCCATGGACTTTTTTCGCTCAGATTTAACTTTCTGACATACCAAGAACCTTGATATATATTCCGCAATCTCCTTATTCATGTTATCCTACCAGAAGTGTTCCCAGATATCACGATACATCTCTTTACTCCAAGGAAGGTTAGAGAAATTTGATCTATGTGAATTATCCAATAGCTCCTGCTTTATCCCGAGTGATGAAGGTACACAAACCCACGTTCCAAACTGAATCACACCATAGTCATTGAAATGGAACTCCTGTAGATTCCCTTCCTTTACTGCATTAACCCTTATTTGTATCTCCAAATCATCCCTTTGTTCTTCCTTAATCTTCTCTTAGATAGATCGTTGCACAATAATTTGGTCAAGGTAGGATGTATCCCCTGCCCTTATGATTTTCAAATCCATTCATTGCATATCTAAGAAGATGGGGTCTTTCTCAATATGCAGCATGGATAGAGTAGGAGGTTCTTTTCTTCTTAGACAATCATCTACCTTTTTCTCCTTTATAGGATGATGGGGAATAGAGCAATCATAATCCTTGATTAGCTCTAACCATCTCATTTGACGCATGTTGAGATCCTTTTGTTTGAATATATACTTTACGATATTATGGTCGTTGTATATGTCACACTTCTCACCATAATGGTACTACCGGTAGATTTTTAAGGCAAAAATCATGGCTTCTAGGTCTAGATCATGCATCAGGTAGTTCTTCGCATGAATCTTCAACTACCGTGAGGCCTAGGCTATCACGTTGTCATTTTTCATGAGTACACAACCCAAGCCTTTCTTTGAATCATCACTATATATCACAAAACTTTCTCCACTATTCGGTAGTGTGAGTACATGTGCAGTGATTGGCCTTCTCTTTAGCTCGTTGCAGATTCCCTCACATTCTGCTGTCCAGAAATACTTAACCCCTTTCCTTTTAACTTAGTTAGAAGGCTTGAAAATCATGAGATGTTTCTCACAAAATGTCTGTAGTACCCAGCTAATCCAATAAAACTATGGATTTCTGTGACACTAGAGGGTCTGGGCCATTCCTCAATCGCCTTTGTCTTTGAAGGATCCGTAGAAACTCCCACACTTGTGATCACATGTCCCAAGAATGTGACTTGCATCATCCAAAAGTCAAACTTGATGAACTTGACGTACAACTTTTCCTTTCTCAATATTGCCAACATAAGATTTAGATGTTCTTCATCTTCCTCCTTGCTCTTGGATTACATGATAATATCATTGATAAACACTACCACAAATTTTTCAAGGTAATTTCTAATGAAACTATTCATCAAATACATGAAGATTACAGGTGCCTTAGTAAGTCTGATGGGCATCACCAAAAAATCATAGTGCCCATACCTTGTATGGAAGGCAGTCTTCTAAATATCTTCTTTCTTCACCTTTACCAGATGATATCCAGAATGAAGATCCACCTCCGAGATGTATTGAGCTCTTCATAACAGGTTGAACATGACATCAATCCTTGACAGAGGATACTTGTTCTTTATGGTGATCTTTTTCAGTTTCTGATAATTGATACACAACTGCATTGTTCAATCCTTCTCGCTCACAAATAACATCATTGCACTCCATGGTGATGCATTAGGGCATATGAACCTTTTTTCAAGATTCACTTGTAGCTACTTCTTTAACTCCTCCAGTTCGATAGGATCTATCCTATAGGGATATTTCGAGATAGGAGTAGCTCCAGGTATGAGTTTAATTGAGAACTCTACCTCACGATCAAGGGGAATTCTAGTTAACTCTTCAGGAAATACATCATCGTATTCCCTCATGATGGACATTTCCTCAAGTTTGGCACTTTACATCAACTCAACAATTTGTTCAAGGTATGATTCTTCATAGGGAATCAACACCCACCCCATTGCAGGATTTTTTAACGGAGATTCACGATCTTCCTTTCCTTTGTAGTGGAGTATGGGATGGTTCAGAATATGAAAATATATTTCCTTTTCCCGACAGTTGATATGTGGTCTATATAACGAGATCCAATCTATTCCCATTAGAGCGTCGATTTCCACCAAGGGAAGTGTTACGAGATTTGATGGAAGAATATTCCCACACACACCAATATGAGAAGATTCAAACAATTGGGTTGCAATGATTGTACCACTTGGTGTTTTTACAGATATATCTACTTCAAGGGTTCAGGGCCTCGATTCTATAGTTCTAGAAAACTTTCAAGATATAAATGAATGCGTAGAACCAGAATCAAATAAGAATTTTTCTATTCTTGAGTGAATAGTAAGTGTACCTTGTACGACTTCATTATCATGTTCCTCCTCCGTGGTAGTGATGGAATAATCCTTCACTTGTTCCTTTGGATTTTGTGGTTATTGATGCTGATTACCCTCAAGAACTCGAGGTGTAGTGAACTAGTTTTCATAGTGCCCTAGCTCCCTAATGTTGTAGCATTGAACCATGAGTGGTTCTCTCCTTTCATCTACTACATTCTCCTTCCTTTTTGTGTCTTTTTGACACTCTTGACTTGGGTGTCCTTCTTTCCCACACTTGAACCATTTCCCCATCCCTTTGAGGCAGTTACCATGGTGCAACTTCCCACATTTTTGGCATGTGGGTCGTTGATTTTTCTTCCCACATTTGTCATTAAATCCACCATCTTGAAACGCCATAATTCTTTTCTTATCACCATAGCCATGGGACCATTATCCATACTCCATATCCACTTTGAGTTCACACCAAAAAACTTCTTCATAAATCCCAAATACACGAATTGGAAGAGCCATTCGAAGGTGTGTTTTAAATCCACTATAGAATCTATCAATTTTGCTATCATTACTGATAACAAACCACAGAGCATACCTTGAACGCCTTTCAAAATTCGCTTCATAGGTTCTGAAATATTTTCCTTATTTTTGATTGGTCTCTATGAATACTCTCTCCATCTTCGTACGAAGAGTTCCTGGGAAATACTTATTAATAAATTTTATCTTAAAGTCTTCCCATTCCATCTCTTCAATTTCAACCCTTGGCATGGTGTTCTTTATCAAATCCCACCATTGATCGGCTTATCCATCTAGACGATAAATGGATATGGTCACTTTTTTCCATCATAGAACAGTGAAGAATAGAGAAGATATTCTCCATGGAGTTGACCCACTGTTCTAAGACTAGTGGATCGGAAGATCCACCAAACGTCATTGGTCGTAGCCGCACAAAACATTTGATAGCCAGTTTTTCCCTCATTGGTGAAGGTGGGTGTTCCCCATTATTATGGTTATTGTTCATAAAATGTGATAATTGTGTAAGCATCACCATGATGTTTCTATCTCCACCTCCCAAATCATTGGGGATGTCGTTTGGGGAATCATTGCATTGACCCTCGCATGAGTTGTTGGCCTGATTTCTCCTGGTTCCCACCATTTTCTAAAAAAGAAAAGTTTAGAGAAAAACATAAGTAAACAAGTAAAGAATACATGACTTATTCATTTGAACAATTTATACTAAAATCATAACATATGGGATCCCTATGTAAATACTCTTGTGTGCATATTTGTTCTTAGTTTCATACTAGTGGTTTTCTCTAGGGTTCACTAATCCTAATTCCCAAATTAACAAAACCTTTCCTCTAATATCAACTATAGAGACCGAAACATTTCATATATTACTATTACATCATTTCAATGATAAACAACATAATAGTATTATAGATAGAGGATCCAAAGGGATAGTGTCTTGGGAAAACGAGGACCACACATAAGAAATACAACATCAAGCATAAACATTTATTTAATTTATTCTTCTCTAGCTTCTTATTGGAATTTGTCCTCTCCTTAGTACATGTAGCCACCTGAGGATTTACATCAAAAGGGGTGATCTAGAATCCCAGTAAGAGGGTAGATATGAACAATATAGCATGGGATTAGCATAGTCATAATGTAGGCAATAGATCATGAACATGAGAGGAGCATAAATAAAAGACTTGAAATGTGGCAATGCATAAAAATGAAACATCATGTCTTGGTGGTTAACTACCACACATATTTCTGAACCAAGCTAGAATCTTTTTCATGTATCATTTAAAATTTATTCATGATATTCATCACTTTTCCCAATGCATTGGATCTCTTTATAATTCTGGGAGCACTCATCACATTGAAACATTCATATTGTGCTATATAATTCCAGGCGCACCCATCACATCATAACATTATCATCATCATGATTGCCATGTAGAACACATATAAAAAATGTACATACCTACCCAAGTAATGGAATGGGTTTCATCTCATAATAAAACATTCTTATGATTTGGGTTCCCAAAAGAAAGAGGGAGGAACATACACGTTACAAGAACCGTTCACTTTGAGTGAGAAGTAAAAGGGGTGTTCATAAAAGAAGAGTTCTTTTGGAAAAAATTCTTTTTGATATAAAAACCAGTGAAAAATATTTATAGCCCAGAAAAGTAAAGAAAATTATGAACAAATAATATTTAATGAGTAACCATATAAAAAATTGAGTGAAAGAGGGAGAACCCGAAGGAAGAAAATTGGGTTCGAGATTTCCCCTTACCTTGTATCTGAATGCTTCCTTCTCTTTAATGTCATGTATAATGACATTATATTCATTAATTAGAAATAGAGAACCATTTTTACATTAATAGGGTTAATTATGGTTTCATTATGTCATATTATGTTCTTTTGGATGACTTATAGAGTTTAAAAACACTGTTCAGGGGTGTTCGTTTTTATGGTTTTTCTTGGGTGGTTCACTTTTATTCTTAAATTAAAGTTTGGGTAGAAGATGGGTAAACATCCAGAACAGATATTACAAGATATTAATGATATTACAGGAGTTTTAATGATTTTATAATGAAGCATATTATATCCATGTGGATGAATCATTAGATAACAATTAAACGAATATTGATTGGGTTAATTTGGGCAGTTTTTCGATCACAATGAACTTGTTTTATTTTATCACGTAGTAATATTTTCATAAGTCAGATACATAACATTAAATAGGAAATAATAAATATAACATGTTCTTTTTCAACCATAAAAATGGTTTCATGACCAGATCTGAAGGTATAAATGGAAGAAGAAAGCATGTTGTTCTGAAAGGTGATAACTTAACACATCACGGACAACATTCTCTTTAATAAAATAAAAGGAAGAGGGAAAGGGGGTTGGATGATATTATATCCCATTAGAATAATAAAATTAAATTTTATGTATGATAATAGAGTTAAAATACAATTTTTATGATGATAGTTAGGGAGAGATCAAGAAATGAACTTGAACTTGAAAGGAAATTAAAGGAGAAGAGGGAGACAAATTACCTCCCAAATCCTTCTCTTGAGAACCTCCTTAAGGGCCTATGATTGGTATTTTGATGAGACCATCAGCTCTCAGACGTGGGGGAGGACCTAGGTAAGGTGTTTGGGCAGAGGTTAGAGAGGTTTGGAGCTTTAGAGGTGTGTGGAAATGAGGGTGTGAAGGGTGGCTTTTATAGTGAAGGGGAGAGGAGTTTCCTTAATATAAAATTCATTAGTTTATTAATATCCCCTAAGACAAAAAATAGTGAGTCTTGAATGACCAAGAATAGTAATTTTATCATGTGATTACAAAATAAGTGGGCTTACATTAGCATAACATCACACATGACTCAATAATTAACTTATTTAGCTTATTTTTGAAAATTACCGTATTTCACTTTTCATAAAATATTCAAGTAATTTATAAAAATCCCAAAAATTTGACCAACCATTTTTAAATGTGTAGAATCTAGAAATGAAGTCCATTTTTCAAAAAAACTTTCTAAATATTTTTAATTTAATATTAAATTAAAATCATAATTTACTTTAAAAAACAGTGTTTAAATTAAAACTGATTTTATAGTGTTTTCAAAAATTACGTAAGGTCTTATAAAAAAATATAAAAACTATAAGAAATATATTCAATAATTTATGAATAAATTTTAGGGAAATAAATTTTCTTTTAAATTAATTTTTTGATTATAATTAATTATTTATGACTTACAAAATACTAAAACGTTTACTATAGTCAAATTGTCACTTTCTAACATGTCTAAATTTTATTTAATTATTCATGGGTAAGGTTACTCTTATGATGGATGATTTACTATTCATAAGGGTCATATTACTATTCAAAAGTGTATGTTACTATTCCTAATGGTACGTTACTATTCACTGAAAATTATTGTAGTTTCATTAGACTCCAAAAATCATCTTGAACACAACCGTGTATGCCAGATTTTCAAAATTCCAAACACAAGACTAACAAATGTATGTTTAAAGGTCACTTATCACTCAGTAGTTCATTATGGTGTGCTTTCATATTATTTTATGACATAAATATAAGAATGGGATTTCAATTGAAAAACTTTGGGTTGTTACATGCAAGCTGGGCGGCACGCAAGTTGGGCGGCACGCAAGTAGGGCGGCACGCAAGTAGAAAGTGGCGTGCAAGCTGTCTGCACCAGGAGGTTCTTACCAGCTTCTAGGTAGGAAAGTGAAGAATTGTTTTGAAATATTTGATATGTGAAATTTCATTAAGAAGCACATAATCATCACATTACCCTATTTGTGCTAATAGGGTGCACACACACCATTGGATTGTTTTCAAAGTACTATAAGATTGTAAAGGTATATCCTAATCATTGTTTTCCACATCAAAGGATTGTTTTCTAGTGGATTGTGTGGTATCAGATTGTTTCTGTACCATACCAAGGACATAGCTACTCTTGTTGAGTAGTGAACCTTGTAAATCTTGTGTTCATGTGGTTGTGTGTGTTAAGTAGGGAAGAAACTCTTTAACAGGATGCAAAGGTTGTTTCAAAAAGGGGAAACATAAAAAGAAAAATATATCACCGATTCACCCCATCCCCCTCTCAGTGTTACTCGGATCCTTACTGGGAACATCAATTGGTATTAGAACGACAGGTTCCCTTCATTTATTCTTTGATGAAATGGTTTAAGACAAGTTGTGATGGAGAATCTAAATTGCATAAACAGTAAGGGGATTCCGATTTTTGATGGAAAGAACTATCAAATATGGAAGGAAATAATGATGCCTTATCTTAGGTCTCTTGGATAAGAAGTTATTGAAACTACAACAGATGGATTTCCTTCTATTTATGAAAAGGTTCCTCTTACTCCGGTTGATAAGAAGAACCTTGATAATGATGGAAGAACTAAAAATATGTTACTATTATCACTTTCTGAGAGTGAATTTTTAAGAGTGAAAGGTGTTGATATGGAAAAAGGCATCTGGGATAAGTTGAAGAACATCTATGAAGGAAATAAAAAAGTGAAGATGACAAAACTACAAATCTGGAGGCCGAAGTATGAAGAATTTAAAATGGGAGAATCTGAATCTGTTTTGGACTTCTTTACAAGGATTAATGACATTTTAGGTACAATTAGATGTCTTGGTGAAAAGTTGGAGGATTCTACAGTTGTCTAAAGTATCTTGATAATTATTCCTGATAAGATTGATGATAAAGTGTCTTTATTAGAAGACAGAGACCCTGAAAAATTATCTCTGGATGATTTGAAAAGAACTCTCATTACTTATTTCAAAATGAGATGTGAGAAGACTATGAAGAGAAAAAAAATCTGATAGAGAAATGTCATTCATGGCTAGAAAGAGAGAGAAGTCAAAGAATACCCTTATTGAAGATGATGTTGGTGAATTCGATTTTGAAGATGAGTTATGCAAAAAATTTGATGAAATTTTATCCTTGTTTTCTAAAAATATGTAAAGAGTTATAGGGAAATAGAAGGGGAAACATCCCTTGAATTGTTTTGAGAGTGGAACGGTTGGTCACTTTGCGGAAAATTTCCCTCAAAAGAATAAAGAAGACAATGATCATGATGAAAGAAGGCCAAGAAGGTCGTAGAAGAATCAAACTGACAAAGGAAAATATTTTTCAAAGGATAATGATAAAAAGTTCTTCAAATCAAAATGAAAAATGTTTTTATCTAATGAAAAATAAGAAGAGGATAGTGAAGCTGAATCTGAGAAATAATTTTCTATGAAATCTAGAGAGAATACCTTTATTTCAGCTTTGAATAATGAAGAGTATGAGAGCTACAATTCAGAAGAAGAAGAAACTCTACTTGAATATCATCTGAATGAAGAATTAAAATAATTCTTGAGGAAGATTAGAATGCTTGAGAAGGAAAACAACATTTTGATAAATGAAAATTCCACTTTAAACAATCAAGAAGTTTTTACTGATGAGAAAATCAATATGGAAAAGAAGATTGATGATCTGAAAAATTCTATTGAGAATTCAAAGAATTGTAATGATCATTATGAATTAAAGCTGAAGGAAAAAAGAAGAAGAGTTGTAACTTATCCAATAGAAATATTATAAAGATAAAGAAATGATTATCAGTTTCAAAAAACTTTATCTCAGAAGTTGGTGAATGTTCCAGTAATAATGAACCAAACAAGGAGTCACAAAATTTACCTTCAAAGGTTGAAATGAAATACAGAACTGGTTCTGATATGAACAAGGATGGAAAGAGTAGGTATGTGGTCAAAGATAGAAATGATGAAAAATCTGAAGTGCATAAAAATCACGAGTCAAGAAAGACTTATAATACTTCTGGTGATGATAAATCGGAACTAAGAAAGCGAGTTACAAATGAAAACATGAAGGATTATGGTAAGCATAGTTCTATTAAGATGGTTGTTGAGAATCGTGTTCAGAAATCTGGCCAGTATAGAAGTTTCAGAGGCAAATATTTTTTCTATGGTTACTGCTGGTATTGTGGTGGATTCAGACACATGTAAAATTTGTGTTGGTTTAACAAACAACATTACAACTATTCCACAAGTTTTTAAATAAAATGATTTAGGGGGGGTCAACCCTTTAGAAATATAAAGTCTCTAATTAAATTTCAGATGATATATGAGAAGACTTGTGTGAAAGTTTAAAATAAGTTCCCACCACTGGAAACTAATTGTGAAAGAGGTGATTGACCTCGAAATATTTCCAAGGGCTTCCTTAGTGTGTTACTAGAGAAAAAAAAGTTTCTTAATAATTCTCAAAATCTAGAGTTTTAAAAATATAAAGGGGATAGGTCTGATAAGTCCAAAAATAAAGAGTGCATGGTTGTTTGGCCAGAACACATTGACCTATTTACGAAATTGGAGGAAGCACAATAGAAAGTGAAGGAAAAATAAGAACAAAAATCTCTTGTTGTCGAAACTTCTTTGAAAGATACAAAAGGTGAACATCCCTGGATTCTTGATAGGGGGTGTTCTTCTCTGATGACAGGAGACTTAAAGTTGGTGATGAATGTGAAATACTTCAATGAAGGAACAATGACATTTGGAAATGATTATTCTCTATGGATCAAAGGTGTTGGATCGACCATCATTAGAAAAGAAAAAATGAAATACTAGAAAACACTATATATTGATGTGCTAAAACCTTATCTACTTAGAGTGTCACAACTCTGTGACGAGGGAAACAAATTTATGTTCAGAAAAGATGGATTTGATGTGAAAATTGAAAATTATTAAAATAAAGATTCAAAGGGACAATGTACAAGATGTAATTTTCTCCAAGTTGGTGATGTGAATAAATATTGTAACGTGGGTGTAGTGGATGAAAATAAGTAATGGCATAAAAGTCTGGGAAATATGTGTCAAAAAAATATGTGCATGTTATCAACGTGTGACAGCGTCCGAGATATGCCTTATTTATCAAGACGAAGAGGTTGGTGTTGTACTATTTTTGAAAAAGGATAGATTACAAACTCTTTTCATAAGAGAGTTGAATTTGGTTCAAAACATCCCTTGGAACTTATACATTCTGATATATGTGGACGAATGAGAATGAAATCAAAACTGGAGATAAGTACTTCATTACTTTCATTAATGACTTAACTCACATTACTTGTGTTATGTACATGAGACATAAGTCAGATGCTCTGAAAATGTTTAATATTTTCAGAAGGAATGAAGAGAAAGAATGTGAGTATTTAGTGAAGAAGTTGAGAACTGATAATGCTGGTGAGTATAAGAATGAATATTTTGAATGTAATCTTGAGAATCATGGAATTTGGCATGAGTTCAGTTCACCATACATACCTCAAAAAAATGGGGTTACTGAAAGAATGAATTGAAGTCTGGTGGAAATAGGGAGAACTATGTTACTTGAACATAGTATTTCTCGTTCTTATTGAAGGCAAGCGATGAGAACTGCTGTTTATATTCATAACTGATGCTTCTATAGGCCAATATCTGATATTACTTCATTTGAAATGTTCTATGGAAAAACTCTATGTCTGAAACATTTAAGAGTATTTGGGATTCTATACATTATAAAGAAGAAAGGTGAAATCATTTGAAAGTTTGAGAAAAGAGGAGATGATGTAATTTTTCATGTCTATTCTCTTGGAGGGAGAGGATATAGATATCTCAACAATGAACCAAGAAGAATTATTGATTCTTCAGATGTAAATGTTGTTGAAAATTTTGAGAAATAAAATCATTTATATATTGATGTGGAAGTTGATTAGGATAGAGAAGCTTTTGTTAATGATTCTGATAATGTTACATACTGTGTTAATCCTACAAGTGAAAAGGAATCTGACTCAGAAATCTCGACTGATGAGGATGAAGTTCAAACAACTCATCCTAGGCTGCGGAAACAAGTGGAGGCTCATAATATTATTGGAGATAAATATAAAAGGGTTCAATCAAGAATAACAACAGATGCAATATCACATACATATCTTTATTCGAAAGCTGAACCAAATAATGTAAATGAATCATTTGACCGTCCAGAATGGGTTCATGCAATGAATGAAGAACAAGATCAGATAGGGAAGAACAAAACTTGGGAAGTTTTACCCAATCTAGACAATAAGAATATCATTTGTACAAAGTGGGTTTTACGGAACAAGCTGAAGGAAGGGGGGTAAAGTAATATGAAACAAAGCAAGATTGGTTTGTAAAGGGTATTCACAAATTGAAGGCATTGATTTTGATGAAACCTTTTCTCTGGTGGCATGATTAGAAACAATCCGAATCTATCTTGCTATTTCTACACAACGAGGTTACAGAATCTATCAAATGGATGTAAAATCCAAATTTTTGATTGGAGACCTTGACGAGGAAGTATACATTGATCAACCTTGGGTATTTGTTATTGTAAAAGATGAAAGTTATGTGTGAAGGTTGAAGAAGGCTTTGTATGGGCTAAAATAGGCTCCGAGAGAATGGTATTCTAAATTAGATACTTTCTTAAAGAAGATGAACATTAAGAAAGGGAGTGTTGACATCAATCTATACATCAAGGAATGTTAAGAGTTTTAACTGATCATTATTGTTTATTTAGATGATATTATATTTGCTGAAAATGGTGAAAGATCATGTGAAAAATTTGATGAGGAGATGAAGAATCTATTTGAGATGTCCATTCTGGGACAAATGAAGTATTTTCTTGGGATACAAATTTTATAGAAGAAGAATCACGTTTTCCTATCAAAATAAATGTATGCTATGGAACATCTGATGAAGTTTGGAATTGAAAATTATAAACCTATTTTCACACCAATTTTAGTGGGAACTAAGTTTTATAATGATGGAGAAGGCAATAAAGTTGATCAGAAAGAGTTTTAGAAGCTGATTTGAAGTATGTTGTATCTGACTACCTCAAGACCCGACATTGTCTATGCTGTCACTTTATGTGAAAGATTTCAGAGTGCTCCTAAAGAATCTCATCTGATTGCTGGAAAAAGAATTCTAAGATATATCAAAGGCACAAAAAATTTTGGAATCATGTATGATGGATCAAGAAGTAGTGATCTATTTGGGAATTCTGATGCTTATTGGGCAAGAAACTTTGATGATCGAAGATCCACATCTTTTGGAGTTTTATTTTTGGGGAAAAGTTATGTTAGTTGGCATACCAAGAAATTGAATTCAGTAATTCTTAGCATAGTTGAACATAAATATGTTTCTACTACTCAAGATAAAACTCAACTAATGTGGATGAAGACTCAGCTAGAAGATCAACTTGTTGAAGTAAAGATACCGTTACTCTTGGGTTGTGATAATCAGAGTGAAATAAATCTTACAAGAAATCTGGTACAACTTTCTCATTCAAAACACATTGTAATAATGAAAAAATTCATCAAAGAACAAGTGGAGAAGAATGAATTGAGGATGGATTATGTTCCTACATTTGAACAAGTTGCTGATATATTCACAAAACCGTTACTGAAGGATCCATTTGAAAAATTGAGGTTGGACATGGGAGTCCAACCTCCTTCTCATCAAGTTTAAGGTATGTGTTTCTGTTCCCTCTCTCGTATTACCTTTGGATAGTGTTGTCAAGTAGGATAATTGTTTCATAAATCTATCCTTATGTAATAATTCATAATGGGGGAGTTGTGGGTAAGCTGTGAATCCAGCATGTATGTGTGTGAACTTTTCTAACTGTTCATTGGAGTGGTTGTAGGAAACAATTCTATTTTCCAAGAAAGTTGACGGAGTGAATAATGATGAGGTAGAAACTGGAAATATTATTTGAAAAAGATAGAGGAGGTTTGATCATGACAAATGGTGAGGAGGTACGCTCATAAGATTTCATAGTCACTTCTTTTGGACAACATGGTTTTGGCTGCCAATAATTTTAGTTTCCTATAATGAGTTAGATCACGTAGGTTTAGAATTGTGGATAAGTAAACCATTGCTTAATATTACAAAGTTCAGTGATTTATGAATCATGGATGATAACAAAATCCATAGGGGGAGATTGTTGGGACCATGTTGGAAGTGATAAGGAAGTAAGAAAAGTTTGCTGTTACAGAGTGTTGTCGTTTGTTGTCAAAGAAGCTAAATCAATTCACATTGTAAAGGACTTGTAAACCAGACGATGATTTAATGATATGTATTTCACCAATATCATAAGTTGGGATTTCATGTGTTTCAAACCTTATGAAGGAAAGGGGGAGAAATGATGATGCCAGTCATATACAGTTTTTATCGGAATGAATGATGTTGATCGAAGATAAGGATGTTTTTGTACTTCCCATTGTAACTATGATGATGCTAATGCTGATCTATCAGAGGATATATATCACGATAGCAGAGTTTCTAATAAAATATGAATAATGGTTATGGGTAGCAATGAAGAGAAAAATTAAAAATGAACAGTCCATCTAGAGGCGGCACAAAAGAACAATTTAAGGTCGCCTCATTTTCTAGTGTTTGAAAAACTTTTGGTCCTGAAAATCAGAAAATGTATAGAAGTGATTTTGGAAAAGGAAAGAATGTGGAACACAATTCAAGAGTCACGCGCAAGTATTGGTGTGAAATTATTGGTGCACATGTATTGTCGTGCAAGTAAAAGTTGTGCGCAAGTCATATTTCAAAGATCATCCTATCAAAATATGACAAAGGAAATAAATTGGCGTGCAAGTTAGAAAGTGTCGCGCAAGTCAAGAGTGTCACTCATGTATTAGCGGGAAAGTGTGTCACACAATTATAAGTGGCGTACAAGTGTATTTTGCATGAAAGTCCTATTCCAGCATCATCATATCAAAATTTGACACAGGAAATAAAGTTTCGCGCTAGTGATGGAGGGGCACGCAAGTGATGGAGGGCACGCATGTGATGGAGCAGAGCACAAGTATTGGAGCACAAGTATATATGGCGCAAAAGTCACCAAAATACCTATAAATAGATGAATAGCCTCCTCATTTTCTGAATGCTCAAAAATTAAGAGAAAATTGGAGCTCTGGTTGCGCAAGTAGTAGAAGAAGGTGCTCTGATCACGCAAGTAGAAAAGTGCGGCGTGCAAGCTGAAGTAGCGCGCAAGCTGAGGGGTATTGATAAGGCATGCAAGTAGGGTGTTGTGTAATTTTTGGCGTGCATGTTTTGGAGCACAAGTATTGGTGAGCATGTTTTGGCACGCAAGTTTTCGCGCACAAGAAGGTGGCACCCAAGCAGGGAGGCACCCAAGAAGGGAGGCGTGCAAGCATGGTAGCACACATGTAGGGCCGCGCGCAAGTAGGGAAGCGCGCTAGTAGGAAGTGGTGTGCAAGATCTATGCACCCAGAGGTTCTTAACAGCTTATGGGTAGGAAAGTGAATAATGGTTTGGAAATATTTGATATGTGAAAGTTCATCAAGAAGCACATAATCATTACATTACCCTATTTTTTCTAATTCGGTGCACACATACTATTGAATTGTTTTCAAAGTGCTACACAATTGTAATGGAATATCTTGATCATTTTATTCCACATAAAAGGATTGTTTTCTATTGGATTTTGTGGTACTAGATTGTTTCCATACCATACAAAGGACGTAGCTACTCTTGTTTAGTAGTGAACCTTGTAAATCTTGTGTTCCTGTGGTTGTGTGTGTTTAGCAGGGAAGAAACTCTTGAACAGGAGGCAAAGGTTGTTTCGAAAAGGGGAAACATAAAAATAAAAAGTTATCACTTATTCACTCTCTCCCGCTCTCAGTGATACATGGATCCTAACTTGGAACTTCAATTATTTTATGGTTTAAAACTATCAATATGGGTTTTTTAAAAATTATTCAAATCTAGGGTACTAGTTGGTTTTGTTTGGTTGGGATTAGGAATGTGAGAGAGGCATCTTATATATCCCTATTAAAGGAATTTGTATCCACATAATTTGGTTCTACATAACATGACATAATATAACTTTTACTATCATGTGATAATGCAAACATGGGTTCATTTTGAGTCCATAAATTCATGATTAAATGAATGTATTTTTATGGACTTATATCCAAGATCTATTCTATGTAGTTTAAATTTATGTGAAATGGAATATATATTATATAGGATAATGCCATTTATTTATGAATTATAAGTGAAAAGTGCCTAGAAATAGTCTGTGTGTGCCTTATACATGAGAAATCCATTCTAGATTATCCTTTCAATTGGAAACAGAATAAGAGAGGGTATGGTCATAGAATACAGTATGGAGGAGGCCATATATTAACATATTCCACTTTTCAATTAGTAACTAGATAACAAAAGAGGACATAACTCATACGAGATAGTGTCCATTGAAGAATTTTTGGCTGTTACACATAATAGGAGGCCAATATATTCATGTAAACCAAATATCTATTGCTAAATATATAAGGACGGTGGTATGAACTTATAGAGGATGAGAACCAGTTTGGAATGGATATGGATTACACATAATAAGTAGACTATATTTGAACATGTTGTTCAGTGAGATGATTATACATGAGATCATTAATGAAGATATTATTGGATTTTATACCTATTTAAAGGATAAAATTATTTCCCTTTCTTATTAAATAGACAAAAGTAGCCTACTTGAATACATTTAGTTTATGGAATCTATTTTTCGAAATCCATGATGAGAATCATGACCTAGGGGAGGATCCACCAATAACATAATAATATAGACCCTTACTAGCAATGGAATTCATGAATTTAAACAAATTGCAGGTATTATTTATTAGGGATTATTTCCATTGATGTTTCTATTAAAAATGTGTAATTTCCATTATCAAAGAAACACATGATCGGGGGGAGAACATAGGCATCCACAACCTCATCATTTATCTCTAATTGCATTTAAAGAATGGGAACATAAAATATTTAACCATTGTTAAAGGAATATAATGAATCCCTTTTGGATAACTCATCTATTTTAAATGACATAGTAAAATGACGGGATATAATAGAGTCCTAATTGCCTAGAATTTAGATCCTTCATGAAATTACTGAACATATGTCAACTTTTTTGTGGTGATATAACACAAGAAATAAGTCTACATTTACATTATAAAAACCTAAATTGGGTGAGTTTCATTAAATACATGGTTTTCATTATACTTTTTAAATAATTACTTACTTTAATGACACTCCAACAAATAATTTTTTTGAAGTCCTTTAAAAAGGCCTTTTAGATGTAGTATCCCATTAGAGTTTTATGAATGGGGGAACCGTTGACAGAAATACCATTTATGTTACCCTCCAACTTATTCTATGGTTATTATTAAATGTAACATAAGGCTATTATGTTTATGGTTCATAAAAATTAAATAATTAACAAATGTTATAATTATTCACTTAGAGATGTTTTATTATAATAAACTTCCATGTTATAAAAACATTATTTCTCAAAATGCATAATCTGTATTTATAACCATCACTTTATATCCACCTTCCAAATATATTTGGTCACATAGTATGTTCATGTCCCAACAGATCCATCATGGTTATTCTTTAAAGAGATGATCGATAGTGAAAAAATTATGTGGATCTAAATGATTTTCACTATAGTATATCAAATGAAATATATTCCTGATAGTGTGACATAGTTATATGGAATTCTAACCTCCTCATCTCCATAAAAGTGAGAATTTATTTTTCTTCAAATTAGTCATCGTCCTGATTGGAAAAAATGTGATCCATACCCTTGAGAGTACTATGTGGTTATAGAAGATTATTGTCATGATAACATGAAGTTACAACCACTAATGAATTATCTTATAAAAATTTAATTTGTACTAT
Organism: Viscum album; assembly: GCA_963277665.1. Classification (NCBI taxonomy): domain Eukaryota; kingdom Viridiplantae; phylum Streptophyta; class Magnoliopsida; order Santalales; family Viscaceae; genus Viscum; species Viscum album. The sequence goes on from OY728129.1 coordinate 1,117,871,647, forward strand.
TTTTAAGAACACTAATGAAGGACAATAATGAATAGTTCTAAATTGATAAATGGGATTGGAGTATCATAATTGATCTGATATAATTTTTTTAAATCATACTTTTCCATATTTTTCAACTTTTGTCCATTCATTTTATTTGATATTCTCAAGGATATATCATATTTTGTAGGATTTATTAGGGAGAATCACTCAATGTTGGTTTGGTATTGTTCAATAATGTGTTTGTCGCTTGCAAGATACACAAAATGAGGACCTATTTATTCATGTTCATAATGTAGTAAAGGCCTATCTATATAGGGTATCCATCATACATAGGATATGGTCCATCATTGATGTGAATTTGGGGAGTGAATCATGATTTTATAAAGCACTAAGAGAGGTGTGTCATTATGTAATAGGGGGAGGAAACACCATTACATGTTATGTATATTTTTTAAAAAAATTGATGAAAACTATTAATTTATTGACTAAATGAATTATAAGGGGGGTGTTTTTTTATTTCCACTACAAGTATCAAGACAAATCCTAGTTGAACCTTTGAAAAAAAAATTGTCTCTGTTTTCCTCCCTTTCCTGTGTATTTTTGTATAATTTCTATTGAGAAACCAGATGTGGGGTTTCTTTCTCCTTTTAGTTATAATATATTATCTTACCTGGATTTCTTCATTTCTAATGGTCATGGTTTCCTAATATTATTAATATATGAACCAATTAATAATATTTATTGATGATATGGTATTTCATATTCTCTTCAGGTATATTCCCACAATAATTTAGTGGTTTTATTCCATAAATATGGGTTGTTTCGTATAAAAGAAACAATAATGAATGAATTGGAACAAATACATTTAAAAAAATAAATCATGGTTTTCAATCATTTAGGAATGAATTATATTAGGATATTATTTTTTAAAACCTACCATTTAATATTATTAATCAATGTGAAATTAAATAGATCTTTTATTTAAAGAACATAATGTTTCATATCTTGTGATTTATGGAATTCCCCTCTCAATAATGTTGAACATAAAAATGTTATTCTATATATAACTCATGGGTTATGGGTAGGGATCCTAGGACATGTACCACTAGGTATGGATAAAACTCCTCCTATTACATCACACTTTCTAATGCCACTCGGACTAGGATTATTTTAACCTAGTAGCTATATATTCTACTTGGATAATGAATTCTTCCAAGATAAGATTTAATATATGTTAATAAAAGGATCTCATGAGTCCTTAAACTTAGTTACCCTATGATATATTACTTAATGGGTATTTTTAAATTCATACTTATTTGAGTCTCAAATTAATAAATTAAAATTTATAAATATTAATAATTTTATATTAAAATTTAAAATAACATTATTGGTGTGATTATATTAAAACTAACATGATTGAAATACCTAACCAAGAATGATCATGGTACACTTATTGGGACTATATATTATTTATTAATCCAAATACTAATATATATATATATATATATCCAATATGTCTTTAGAAACCTTATTGTGACTGAAAAATGTAATGGTATGGTTCCCACAAGGATAGAGAGTACTGAGGATAATTGTATTGGAGTTTACTATAGGTGACATAGTGAGAGTGAGATATTATGTAACATTGAGTTGGGTATAAGTATTAATAATTTATTTTTTATTTTCCCTACTATATAACAAATCATTTTTATCACACTAATAGATAAACATCCACTTTCCATTTTCAATCATGTCATGGATTTTCATACACTTAATATTTAGTTCATATATTTATTTAATGTTATTTATAATTTTGTTAATATTGATATGGATTTCATTTTTTCACTTTGTAGAGTGGTTCACATATAAATATATTGTCAGGTCATGTCAGATTCTTTGTTATGATTTAATTGATGGATTTATTGGGAAGAATCATTCCCCTAGGTTTATCCTTGATTCCTAGGAAGTAGATACCCATGTATATTTTAAAATCACTTCAGGGTTTGTCATAGATAAGATTGGGTATTGGTTCTAGGATATCCTAGGTAGGTTAATTATAATAAAAAATCATATCATGGTTTTTATTTAATACGTATGTAAACTTAATGTAAATAGAAAATATGATTTTTTGTAATCAAGAGGTATGTATATAGAAGTTTCTCGATAAAATTGTTTGTAATGTACCATTAGATTCAATGGAATGTTTGTAAAGTTTGTTTTTAGATTCAGATTTCATTTATCCATCAATTTCTATATGATTCCAACTCCTAAAGAATTTAATATTAGAATGTGTAATTTTTATAGTCTAGATACATTTGTTGTAGAATATGTGGAAATTTCATACATCTTGAAAGTGTGTGGTTTTATTGCATCTTCTATAATTTAAATTACTTATTATTACTTCTAATAATGTTTTTCAATGAATGTATAAGATTCTAATTGATATCCATTATTTTAATCAATGATATTATTTCACATTATTTTATTTCTTTATAGTAATAGGTTTCTAATAATACCATCTGTGAATCCTCCAAATGTATGCATGTATTATTACCTACAAGATAATACTTAATTAGGCCATTACATTATTGAATTTTTGGTTTGAATAATCTGACATGTAAATAATGGGATTAAACTTATTCATGTTTGGCATATGAATGAATGTTTGGGATGAAATCATTATATGGATATAATCCACATGTTAAATTTCCACCACACACCTTTCATTGAAATGAAGAAATGATACACATGATGTAGTGATTTGGTTAGAAATAACTGAAAGGATTTATGAATTCCAAGAGAATCCATAGTCTATTAGTGTGATATGTGTTGTATTCATACTTAATGTCTCTAGAAGGATGTACTTTTCATCCATTATTTTGGGTAACTTTAATGAAATTCTATAATGTAATCACATCATGGTTATGTTCACTATGTAGTTATATCTAGATAAGATAGTTAAAGAGATATCTCAGAAGTATGTATGCCTCTAGCTGGGTAGTTATACTGTCATGGATTATGATAAAGATATTACCAATACTGACCATTTCACTCCATAGATGGTTTTCAATGATGGGATGAAGGGATGCTAGTTTCATTGGGGATAATGACGTTCCATTTTACCCATGGTATTCTGATATAATATCCCCACATATATGAAAGTGGTGGATCAATATTAGATGGTAGAAATAGACTAACATGGGATTTTAGTGATAATAAAAACTCTTTCCATGACTACTGGATGTGAATGTGGTTTTCTAGAGAAAAAGAGGATGTGTGATGAACCTAGAATGGGTAATAATGGTGGAATATTCCATCTGTCAAAGTTGATTTATTTTCATTCCTATCATATATTCTACCAAATTGAACATTTTTATTTACTTCTATGATTTTGGAATCCAAGGGAATTAATTATCTCTATATCTCTCCATGCGCCACTCATATAATATTTTTTATGAAATAAAATTTTTCTATTCACTTGTGAATCAAATATAAGAACAAAAATCTTATGTCTATCAAGAATAAATAAACAACACTTCACAATTAAGACCACATTGATCAATTGTAATGGGGAAAAATTTGTTGATTGAGTGTTTCTGATGATATCTTCAACTCTAATAAAATGTTTCTAATATTCCAAGTAACAGTTTAATAAGAATATAGAGTCATTACAAATACCGAGTGATTCCATTTAGTAAAAAAATGGTCTTATGATAGTTATGGATCTTAGGAACAAAATATATCATTGATACCTTTATTCTTACATCTTAGTATTAATTTACTATATATTGGATTATTTCATGAATGAAGAAGAGCTTAAGAATCTCCTTGGAATTTCCTCAGGGACTCTCTAAGATCATCTAATATATACAATATTATCAAATTTTAGCTTTTGGATCTTGGATTTAATGTTCATGGGACATTTGGTTTTGGAATAAGGTATTTTAGTTGAATCTAAGAAGATTAATGTTGTTATGTAGTTTAGAGAAACAAATAATGTATTTGAGATATATAGATTCTTGGGATTATAAAAATACTATTTTAGATTATGTATTGAATTTTATACTGTTGCATAATCTTTGGATTCAACCACCCATAAAGGTGAAATGTTTCCATAGATTAATGTGTTTCAAACAACTTTTAAATCATTTAAAGATGGTTGACCTCATCCCTGATCAGGGTACTACATATAGTCATGAATGTCTACTTTATTTACATTCATCCCTCTAGTATGGGATTGGGTTGTGTTCGTATATAGATAAATAATGTCACGGTATGTGGTTCTATCAAACCCAAGACACATAACATGAATTACTCAACCCATAATCTTGACCCTGTTGGTAACAGTTATTCATGATTTCAAATTTGGGTAGTTTTATCTCTTCAGTTAGAAGTTAAAATTTATCATTAACAATACTATCTCGAGCAACAAATTTCATTGGAATAATGATATCCTCAATTATAGGAGATGGGTGAAATTTAATTAAAATTTTGATTTTGACCACACCTATCCACTAGGAAAATGAAATTTGGTTATTGATTATTTTAGTAGGAAATTGTTTTATAGAATATGATATAATCTATTCTTGAGTAAAACCTAATGAGAAACATTACTAAGATTCCCCTGAAAGTGTATTAATAGGAAGTGATTTTGTTTTAGGATAATATATTATTAACACTTTCTATTCATTATCTTATTCAATAAAATAATCTAAGGAAAGTGGATTTACAGGATATCTAGAAGATTATATATAGTAGGCAGACCACTAAAGAGGGGAATTTATCTCTTGATAGAACTTCTTGTTTCAAGAGTCACTTATTGGTTCCTCTATCCATTAGTAAATATGTGATGAAATATTACCATCACTCCCTCTATGTAGTTCAACCAGAAGCCTCTACAATATATTATAACTATAAAAGATGATTTTGGTTACTCGAGATGAAATGTGACATAACATATTTCATGTGGTGAATCACCTCTAGTCATTAGGTCAAAGCATAAGATCTGAATATCTATAGTTTTCTTCATCATATTATATCCCCTTACTTGAAATATGTTATGTTATTCATAGATATTATCATTATATAACCAAATAACTCATAGGTAAAGATCCTATCATGATTAAAATTGATATTTTGACTAAGTTAGCTCATTTCATTCTAAACAATGGTAACATGAAGGTGTGGGATCTCTGGAATTTTTATACATAAGAGAGTTTGAAACTCCGTAGGGTTTCTTATTCAATCATATATAATAGAGATCCAAACATTACCTCCCAAATCTAGAGTATTCTTTTTTCTGTTGATGTTGTCCTAAGTATAGTTGGGAATAATTCACCTGCTATAAATGGATTGGAATAGGAAGCGAAGGTATATATTTTAGAAAAAATTATTTGTACCAATATTATAGATTTGAATTGACCATGGTATTACGATATCTCAATTTTTTACTATAATAATATCAATAAATATTTTATTTGAATGTATACATTTGTACACTTATTTGGTTAAATGTGAAAGTCTCTACTGAACTATACTGGGTGATAAATATTCCAATGGAATGACTAAGAATTTTTCAATAAGATATATAAGAATATCCTAATTATCTAAAATTTTATATTGATACCTCAAATTCCCGAATAATATTAATTTAATCAACATATACATAATTTATAGTTCTTAGTTGTTGACCAATTATTGTTAATTGTATTGAAAAATTTTGGTTATCAATGGCTCGTTATGAAAGGGATGCTCATGTCAATTTTTGTGGGAACCATTAAGAGCACTGAAATTATTAGTGGTAATTTCATCCTTACATGAAATTAATTCATAAAATATTTAAGGTCACTATGTTAAATAAATAACTAAATAATACCTCAAATATATTGAACTGGGAAAATCAAGTGTTTTAGTGTTCTGTTTTTGTAATCAAGAAAATGAATAGAAATATTGACTCCTAGAGTAAAGTGTTGTGTGAAAAATATACTGAATCTGTTTAAGTTTCATAACTGTATTTTGGGGATTGTTATTGGTCATGAAATTGAGAATATTTTATAAACGAGCAGTGCGCCCATTATATTGATAATTATATATATACAAATTCACATTCAATGATAAAAAATGATATGGTGGAATGTATTATAACACTATAAGCCTCATTTTCATTTAATAGTTTATTTTTTATTTATTTTATTTTTTTCACTATTTAATTATTTTTTCGTTGATTTTTTGTGTTTATTTATTTTTGATTTTTTGTTGGACACACCCTAACATTCAATAAACTTAATGTTAAAATTGTTTAGGAAATCCTTAAAAGGGCTTTTCTCATACAAAATTGTTCCCATGTGTAATGAGTGGATCTTAAATATAAAAACTATTATACAAATGGGTATCGGAAATAGTGAAAAAAACACAGAATAGAAAGGTCCCATTATGACATTGGGAGGTCACACCATGATCATATGAAAGGGTATCCATTAATAAGAGTAAAATATTACATGGGTGTGACTCAAGTGTATGGGTCATAGCATTATTGAAAAATTGATTGCGGTGAAAATCATATCGCGAAAAATGTGTGATTCACCACAATGTGGGTACAGTAGGCGAGATCCATTCCATTGGGATCTATCCATCATGGGTCATATCACTATTAGGTTATTTCATCATAGGTACCTTAGGATACGTATGGATTCTTTAGATTATGACACATCTCTTGGTAGTGAAAATTGACTCAACCTTGATTCGAAGGATGTGTTTCATGCCAAGATGAATAAAGGTCATCATGTGACATGTGATGTCATGTTTCCAAAAAAATGAAAAAATTAATAATAAATTGATTAAATGTAATATAATTTTTTCTATTATTATAATTTATATCATGGTAAATACTTTTTTTAACCTTATATAATGTAGGTATTAACCATCTTTAATCTCTTCCTTTTCCCCTTTATATTTGTGAACTTCCCATCAAGAAATTCTCTTCGACTAATTTTTTCCTTATCATTGATCCCAATGGCCTAGTCTTCCTGATAGATAATCCTATTAATAATGTTTTTTAGGGCCTTACATAATCTATTACATTATAATATCACTCTCAATTAGTTTTTTTTCCAGTTATTGGTCGGTGGTTCTTTGATTTAATTTTTTTAGAAACATTTGGGCCTTAATGTCCAAAATGATTGTTAAAACTATTTTTATGAATCGTATTCCATCCTAAATGGGTACATTATATGATAATATTTTTTTATAAGACTTCCCATTTTATATGAATTACTATAGTGGATTCAAATTTAGTTTTTATTTGTGTAACTTAATGATTCTTTTAACATAATTTATTAAATTACTCATTTAATACATGTGAACTTGAAATGGTTATTCTTCATTGGAACCCCATATTATTGTGTCTAAATAATTAGATAAGTGACATTATGGTTCATTATAACTCTACTCAGTAATATTTTATTATGTCATTATTTATGATTCCAATCTAACTATGATGCCAGTTTCCCACTAGTTTATTATTTTTCTCTGGAGTGTGTGTTATCCATGACTAAAATATTATTTTGAATATTATAAGGAAGTATAGTTGTATTTACCTTAGTTTCCTTAATCTCTATCCAATGATTCCTCATTTAAAATACATATCTTTTGGGATCTAACATTCAGGCATAAACATTTAAAAAAAGTGTTACGTGAATTTTGAATGATAAAACGATATTTTCATATATTAATTTCCAAACTAAAATAAATAGATTATCCAAATAATGGTTGATCACATAATAATTGGTGGGATGTTTCTAGGGTTTTAGGATCACACCCTATATATCATTTATGTCTAGACCTTGTTGTGACTAATATATGTAAAGGCGATGTGACACTAAGGTGAAGTTGGTATTCGAGAAAGATGAATTCAATTTTATATTAGTTTAAATTGTGGGATTAATCCCTCAAGTCACATAGGTATGGGATAAAAAAAATTTATACATATTTTATTTATCCTTGTAGATAAATTTTCATTTATGTATCCCTAAGGACTTTCCATACCATTTCACTTTTTATATTTTAATTTATTTTCATGTATAGTTAATTCTAGGACATGTATATGTCAATATTCATAGATGTTATTTTAATGGTATTTTTATTTAATTGATTCAATTATTTTACTTCATGACTAAGAAAAATATGTTGATCTCATGTCGAGTTTCATGTTAGGACCCTATGGTGTGATTTTATTTCAAAATCATTTCCCAAAGTGTTTACTTATTCCTATGAACTAGTTTCCATCATTTTGGCATTGGGAGTTCCCTTATACCCATGTAATAGTTAAATTCATGTAATAATTATAGGTAATATTTTGTTGGCTCACGACTTATGACTAAAACAACCATGTTGTAGCATGATCACACTAATCACATATTTGATTTTTCACCTGTGACATGACAACACTCCTTTAATTCGGTGTATCTCAAATAAACAGTCAATATTTTCCAAATATCTCTCAAAATAAATATTAATTAATTATGAAACCACCACATGATTTTTACGATTGTAAAAATAATAAATAACAAGTTAGTATCAAAGAGGAAACAATCACCACTATCGAGAAATGATATTTTGTTATAGAAGATATAAATGGGGTACTTTGGGTTTCCTTTGGTATCCAATAACCCTAATGATTTTTAACTTCTCAACATGTGTGAGAAATCATCTTACGTTGAACTAAAAAGATTTTTAATCTCCTAAAATAAATGAAAATGACATGTGAGCAAGATATAAACCCTCTAACTCATCTATGATCAAGTTACAAAGGAAATAAAATTGGGAAACATCCCAAACTCATGAATTAATTACATCCAAAAACATGTTAAAATATTACTTCATTATGAAGGGAATCTAAACACCTCATTATAATATATAATGATTTTTTTTGGATAACTCCATTCATTAGTGTCAGATCGGATACATTTTTACCAAGACTCAATTTAGATTAGCTTAAATACCTCTTTTTCATTTACTTCATAATGGTTCTTCACTTTATAAAAGGGATCTTCACTAATAGTCAAATCCAGTAGCTCCCAATACCATGAAGAGTTTTTTATGGAAACCTATTATATAAATATATTACTCAATAGATTTTTAGATATTATGATAGGATGTTAGGTTACACCACAAAAATTATGACCTTGTTCACTCCAGTAGAATATAGGGTAGGTTCCTCCTCACATTATAAAAGTAGATCATAATCTAAAGTTTATACACTCATATAAAGAATAGACTCAACTATAAGCTCTAATAGAGATAGATATACAATATTCCAAAGAATATTAACATCATTTTATTACCCAATAATTATCATAGTTGGATATTCTATGGTAGAATAATTGAACTATCAGTGAATTTTATATCAAGAAATTGATATTTTAGATATGATTATATTAATAATGTAAAAGAATGTTGATAGTTTCCACCTCTTTATTATGTTCTAAATTCACCACAATAGTTAACACCATAATCCCTAAAGTTAAAAAATATATTTAGAGCTTTTATACTAACACCCTTTATCTAATAATGGTTGTACAATTAAACTCTAAGCATGGAAGCTCATTTAGGCTTTTAGCTGGAATAAAATGAATGGAATGGTAAAAATGATAAAACAATAAATGATCCCACTGTACTGAGATTACCCTAGGTTATCTTCCACATGCGATCCCTCTTGAGTTTTAAAAGTAATGTATTGACCAATGATATACTATAACCATACAATGGGTACATCCTATTATATATTTTATATTCTTATATTGTAAGTATTTTCTTCGTAGTGGATTTTAAATCACTTATTATATTCATTAATATACAATGTTTAGTTACTTAATATTTTCTACAGTTTTGATGACTGGATATTTCCCATAGTTGATTGGATGACTAAAGTCACAAATATCAAGATATTTCCCCAATATTTTATTATATTTTTATCTAAAAGATCCATTATTATGGATTCGAATGTTGGATAATTAAATAATGTATTTTTTGGATTTATAAAATCCTTATTACTCAATTTTAAATTGAATTAAATGTTTATTTATATATTCTTGTTAGTATATATAACTCAAAAAATAAAATACCTTTGCTAATGTTGGTGGTGGAAAAACCAAGAATGTACTACTATTAATTCAATCATATAACTATTCCCATAATATATTTCCATATTCAATAAATATATACACTAGAGAATGGTCATGTGGGGTTATATCAATTGTACCCTAAATATTTATAGATAAAAAATTAATTTGTGACTCATATGTTTTAATTGAATTAATTAGGAGTTAAATTAACATAATAATATGTGTTTTCATGTATATATTCTCAATAGTCATTCTAGATTGTATGTTCACTATCTCTATCACCCTAACCTTCAAAAGTATTAGGTTTCTTGGAATTCACCAACCTCTTGATCTACTTTTTCCACACCAAATTTATCAATCTCTACAATTTCCAACAAGAAATACTAAATGATTATTGAAATCATATTAGAATAGAATATATCAGGGATAAATAAAAAATATATAAACTGTAACTTCGTCTAATAAAGGTTGAATTATATATCTTTAGAGGTTTCAACCTCATCAATTTTTAGTAGATCTATTTTAATATGAATAATTTCCTAGATATCCTGAGAGGAGTGATTTCAAGACTTGTTATTTTATTTACATGTCATATATTAAAACACTACACCATAAGGTATGGTTGGGGGATGTATTGGATGATTTGAAATTTTATGTTTGTGAATGTTTTATTTTAGGAATAATTTTCCACCATAAATACATAAACTATTACATCTATTCTGATTGATATTTTGGGGTTTTATTCTCTCTATAGGATTATTTTCCTTATAGATATATATTTTATGTTTTGTTTATTCCTGTTTTTATATGAATCATCCTTGTTTGGAATCTTTAAATGAATGTAATACAAGATTTCTGAAAATATAACAACTTCAACACAATGTTTGAGAAATATATTATCCATATTTGGGATAAATTAGGGAATTGTATGGTATATGAATCGATTGATAATATATTCAAAGGGATATGTGTATAAATGTGTTCTAGGATCAACAAAAACTATTTGATGATCATAATATGGTTTTCCTTATAATCACTATAATATGGGGATGTATTTAACATGTGTATGAATTTAAACTTATAGGTGAATTAATATTGAGAAAAATATCATGGTCTCAATGTACTAAAATATCGATCTCTTATGTATCACCATAGAATAATTACTTAGGTTATTGTTCCACCTTCCTACATAACTAAATTATAAAAGGTTCAACAATTTCATCCTTCAATGGACTCATTAGGAGAGTGGACCCAAATACCAACCTATATGGTTTCATGATAAACCAATAAAAATACTAATATAACATCATAAAGGTAACATTCATATCCCTTAATAGAAAAATCAAGATTATGAGTCGATAATATATCTAATGGAGAGAGGGGGTCATTATGTTGGCCTAATTGGGAACAGCTTTTGTTATAATAAGATCATTTTATAGACATTCCTAAGGCTAAGATGTTTCGTTTTCAGGAGTATGGATGTGAAATAGTAGTATAAAAATGTATTTAACTTTTAATTTTTATTTTATCATCACACAATATAAATAATTCATGTGGACCGGTTCACTAGGTTATTCTAATTTTAAGAGATATAGTATTTTTCTCCATTATTTTTGAAGAGTGTTTTTCATGGATTATCTTGATACTATGATAGTTTACAGTTTTATGTATTATCTTATTGGGTATATGTAATGTTAAAAATAGGGAACCAATTATTTTTTCTATGTTATAGAATGTTAATACCCAATTTGAGGGAAAGGTATAGGTTATCACATATAAAATTGAGTGTACTAGAAAACTAATCCCATGAAAATCAGTATCAAAACTAGGTTCTTGGTTGATTTATATTAATAATGTTGGTTTTTCGTTAATTGTGGGAGAATGGGGTTCTATAAGTGTCTAGTAAGAGTTTTATTAATAGAAAAGGTGATGTTCAAGGAGAATTCAGGAGGAAACATTGCATTATATTGGGTGGGTTTTGAATATAAACATTGTTTATAGAACCACTTGGATGAATGGTTGAATGTGGAGTCAATTGTGAGTGATTGAGAATCTCATCATCTGTATTGGGGAAATATTTAGTTAGAAGAATATCATTTCATATATATGACTATTTCCATGATATCAATATGCACTGTGTTGTGCATATAATGTTGGTGGTATAAATTTCTGATCCAATAATTTTGAGAGACATTTCCCACACCATCTAGAATGATAACTATATGCTTCAATTTATCTATCCCACATTAATAGATAAAGGTTTTTCCTTATTGATTTAAAAGAGAGTTTGTATTGGATTTTCAATACATCACACTAGATGGTAGTTTGGATAACACTCATTATAAATCCAAGTAATGATAAAAACACATCAACCTGTTATCATTTAGAAGTGTAGGAAGGGTGAAATCTATCCCAAGGGATAGTGGTGGGTTTCCAAATGAAAAAATCACTATGCCAAAATATTTATCACATGAATGAAATATTCAAATATGCTGTCATCATTGATGTTTAATTCCAAAACATTATCCTACAAAAAGTTCAAATAAAATAATTACTTGTTGAAACCACTTACAGTATTTGTAATTATTCTAATGGACACCATACATAGAATGTAAGTAGTCCATAAAATTAATCTATTATAAAATTGTCCCATTTGAGTCAATGTCAAATTAAAACTCAGAAGATATATTTAACCACATTAATTAGAACTTGGAGGGAGTAATTGATATAATGATTTAGAGACCACTCCCTCCAATGTGGTATTCAATCAAATTTTATATAATTTTAAATGAAAAAAGTATCTATAATTCAGACTCAAATCAATAGATATAACCTAATATATAATAATTAAATTTATTTAATGGTCCAAAAAGATTTTGAAATTTACATTGGCTAGTTTTCCAACCTTGTTGAACATACTTGAACTGACTCTTGTATATGAATCCCTCACATACAACGAACATTTATGAAGAAAAATATAATGTTACCATGGGAAATTGAGTTTTATTTCCACTATAGTGTCATATTGATACACATAATCCATGTATACACTATCTTCTAGATTTGTATTGTATGTTCATATAATCAAATTATTGTTCTATGTCGACAGAAATTTTATCTCTCAACCCTTAATAGTTAACATGTGATGTTTTAAGAAAATATAAATCCATTTACAAAAACGTTTTTCTAGGTGTAGTTAGATTTTATTTTTTTATTTTTTTCTTAGTATAAATCATTAATCCATTCTAGAATTTGAGTTTGTTTTATATCATTATAGCTGTTTCACACAATAATAAAATAGTCATATATATCACCTCATATTTGAATCAATCTAACTTATATATGTACTGTAGATTAATCCCTACTTATCCTCGAATTATGTGAAAGTTGATGGTATGTAGACTATAATTCCTTATAGTATTTGGTATTATGTCAGTTTTATTATAGGAAGATAACTACTAGGACTAGAAAACCTCATATAAAGGTGTTTCATTATACATCAGTAAATCTTCTTTATTGATTTTATGTTACCAATAATCCAAAGCCCACTATTTTATAAAATTTACTATCTGTTAAATAACTCAACATAAACAATATTCTTTTCTATGGATTTTTATTAATGATTACATATTTATTGGAAATTGGAAATGAAAATATCTCAATTCTAGTATTAGTTGTCCATAGTTACCATAAAATGACATAAGTTATATGTCACACTAATATGATCTTTCTATAAATATCTCCTATTGATTAATATAATCATTCTTGTTTGACTTAGTGAAATAATTTTCAACCATGGTAATAAATTGTATTTGGGATGGGAATCAGAGAATCGTTCAAAGATATAAATCCCTACAATGGATAATTTTTTTATAATTAGCAATTATATAGCTTCAATCCAAGTTAACATGTCATAATTAAATTTTTATTATTAATTAAACTCCCAAGTTGTATTCAATGTTATTGAACATCATTTTTATTTAGCTTGTTTTAAATATTCTGGCGATATAAAACCAGTGGCCACATTCATTGAGACTAAAAAAAATTACCAAGCCTCAAGTATTTATAAATGTATTTTAGACACTAATTTGTTATATATACATTTATATAAAGGTAGATAATTGTCTTTTAGCATATATTTATATATATCAAGAGAAATAATATGAATTTTTTTCACATTATAAAAAAAGTAATGTATTATCTTGTTAAATGAATCCAAATATAAGGGAAGAATTTTTAGAAATTGATAATTTTTTTAACACGTCAACTAGATAGATAAATTTTTTTTATCGAATTTTTATTTAAGGATAAATGTTCATGGAAAATTTAATTTTTTTGACATATAAAACTCCCCCAATCCATATGACCATGTCACCCACATGCATGTTTTCTAGAGTTGTTTTATAACTAATTCAATCTCAAATTATGGATATGTACCATTAAGTAGACCCATTGTCATGAATTTTACTAATATAGGGCTGGGAACATTATGGGAAACACTATAGAATCTAAAAAGTTACTACATTTCACAAGAAAAATACCTATATTATATAAAAAAATCAACCCTTATATGTGAATTTCAGGAATAAAAATGAAATTATTACCATGATATAGTTCTCCTGAATACTCTAAATCAAAAATCTTGTTTGAGAAATCGTTAAATGAGATTATATTTTATACATACATACTGTATTATTTTAATCTATCAATTAAATAATTTATTTATTTGATAGAAAATAATTACATCTAATTATGGGTTTTATGCATGTGGGAAACTTGTTTTTCTTAATAAACCCTAATTAAAATAAAAAATGAACATTCTTTCTATTATCCTTATTTTATTTTATCGAGTATCACTCACATAGGTATTGGTAAATATGTTCCCCTTAACATAAATCATTCCTTCAAGGAATATGTGTAAGTACACTTTCATAAAGGATATCCTAATTACATGATATATCTTCTATATGGTTACTCTTTTTCCCCTATCCATCTCACATGCATTGAAATTTATATATTTCCTACATCACGAAGGGTGCCTCTCTTCACTATGTTCATCTACATTACCCAAAATCAATAGATTATTTTTTATAATTAATAATTAAAATATGGGGATTCCTTATCAGTTAATAATCCAACTTGCCACATATCATGAATTCCAACAAATTTTTTTTTAATACTTATGTACCAATAATATTACATAAATATTAATTCTTACAACATATATTGATTTTTAATAATAATTGAAACAATATGTGATAGATTTGCATTAGTACCATTAAATCATTATATAATTCCATTTATTTTTTGTGATCGTGTTTTATTAGTGCATAATATTCATATTATTCCTTTATAAAAGTACCACATTTATTCCATCCCACGTAACCATGAACATCATTGAGAGGTCCTAGGAACATGACCAAAAAATGGTGTAAATGTCCTTTTCAGAAACATAAACAATAGGTTACCCCTTATTTATTGGATTCAATTTATAATACTATATTATTAATGATGATGATCAATACATTATAAATTAATTTAATCTTCATGAACAACTCTTCAAACTATGTGTGTTTTGATTACTTTATTTGAATACAAAGGGATCCTAATCGAGGTCAACCACAACATCATCATCACAACTTATTCCATTGAAACAATTGATCACATTGTATCTCATTTCAAATCTAGGTTATCCCTAAAGGACACCCTCATGTTTTCATAATCATCCCTAAAAGAGGTAAAAAAAATTATACTCCTCAATAGAAAACCCAAAACAAAATCGATGAAATTAAACTCATGATTTATCAAAACACAAAATCATTAGTGACTTCCATGAGACTATAAATTGTGTATGTTTTTCAATAAATATTAAATTATAAGAATATTATGAAAAAATAAACTTTTAGTGCCATATATAATACTATGAATACTGAGAATCTTCGATAGGACATTAAATAGGAGTGTCTTTTAATGGGACATTAAAATATAGAGTACCCACTATTATTTTAAAATAGAATATAGATTTTATAATTTTTTTTTATTTTTTAATATAATTCAAATGTCACTTACTCCATTAATCATATAAATTTACATTGTTTAAATAATATCTGATTTAATTTAATTATATCAATGAGATTTCATTTATAAATAATGTAATGAATATTTCTTAAATTTCATAGGGAGTCTGAAATTTTATGGCATGGTGTTTTGTATTATTTTTTAATATACCATCCTTTCCATTTTCAAATGTATATCTTCAAATTCAATAATTTCATTACATTAATGAAGGAAATTATGTGGTTGGTGTAGAAATTCAAAACAATAAGGCATACTTTATTCCCCTTTCCAATAGATATGGGATCACATGTTTTTTAAGACTTATTCTCCTTTTTTATTTAATGTGATAATTTTATGGGTTGACAATTACTTATTTTCAAAAAAATGAAATAAAATTTACTATTTTGAATACAACCAATTTAATTTATGTTTTTTGATGGATTTACAATAATTAATTCTTCGTATTTTTCATCATTCATCACTATAATTAAAAACATTATTATAACAAATATTCAAACTATATTTAGAATTTCATCTGAAATTCTACATGGATATTTTATTGATCATTCAAAAATATTTATTTCTAACTTTATTATTTTGATTCCATAAATATTAAATAATTTAAAATATATTGAGGCATTAATTATATATTTTCTTCAAATGGACATAAATCCTTCTCAAATTTGTGTGAAATAATTCATCAATTGATGGAAAAAAATCCTAGCCTCATGTATCATTAGACATATTTTCTTTCAAAATAACTTCAAACACTCTTTATTCCATGATATCATAAAAACATAAATAAAAATATTCTTATTTTATACAAATCATTTTAAAATTATTCTAATTTATATTATTTGGGTGGGTGCTTCGAAAAAATTGTTAATATAAAACATTTGATGATGTTAAAGGAATTATTTATGTTTTACCTCCATGATTTATCTGATATATAAATGGAAAATAGATTCATGTTATTTATCATTTATATTTTTCTAAAAATTTTATTTCTATTGATTTTATATTTTTGTAAATTTTGTTATAATAAATTATTCTTATTATAAGTTTTTCATAGTTTGGAACCATTATTATTTTATAATTTTTTCATACCTTAACATTGATTTCACACATTAACTATACTAATATTGTAAAAATACATCTCTATAGGTTTTAATTAGATTATTGATAATAATTAAGTTCAATTTTTTGATTAAATCCTTCTTGATTCATTAATAATGTGTCATGAGTTTGAAAAATATTTTTATTGTTTGTAATAAGTTTTTTATAAAATTTCATTAAATTCTAGATTTATTCTTAAGGACTATTGTTCTACCTATTTTTATTATTAAATATAACTTATTCTTATATTATAGTGTTTTTTATAAAATCCATGCACTAAATTGGTATTTTTGGTTTCAAAATAGGCAGTGATTCCAACCATATATTTACGTTACTCCATGCTAATTCTATTGTAAAATTGAATTAGATAATATATTTTATTTTTTATAGATATTTTAAAACAAATTTTGGTTTTTATTATATTATATTATGATTTATTAAAATGGTTGGATATCCTCTAATAAAAATCCATAATTGTGTAACCCATGTCATTAGATATTGATTTATTTTGATTATTTAATAATTATTTGATCAATTTTTAAGGTTTAAAACATATTTTTATGTTTATATACATTAATTTATAAATTTTTTATCTCTTATTCTTAATGAGTAACTCATTTGTTTTTTTTATCAATTACAATTGAAATTAAATCCTTTTAAATTGATCATGTAACTCTTGGAAATCATTAATTGTCGTTTTGATTAATAATCTTTCAATAGAATAATTATTTAGTACATGAAAAATGGTTTATATGGAAAAAATAATAAATCTATATTTTTTAAAATGGATCACTCATTTATAATGAAACTTTTATAGAAACTACTCAAATCTTTCTTAGGTATTTTTATTTGATTCTCCACTTTATTGTGTGAAATGTTTTATTTAATTTTATTTCATGAAAATATTTGGAGTGGGAATACATTTCCATAAATTTGTTTCCTTATTAAATCCCATATGGTGTTGTATCATGTTATTAAACCATTATTAAAATCCTTTTCTTGGACCCTCAATAAAATAGAAAATAACTTATCAAAAAAGAATCATTGGAAAATTATTTAAATTTGAAATAATAATATACATCAAGAAAATTAGAAGTGTCCCCTTGAGAAAATTCATTATGCAGTATATACAAATATATAAATTTTTAAAACATATATAGAATATTTAATTTGATCTCATAGTTATTTTTTCTTAATTGATGGTTATATCATGTTGTGTTTTCTACCATTAATGGATAATAATCCATAGTCTATAAATTTTATTTTAATTTTCCTCAAATTTTGTGAAATTTATTAATTAAAGATAAGGTATCATCTCCATAAAAAGTAGGCTTTCACCCCGATGAATACATTATTATATTAATAATCATCATTAGTTTAATAGATATCATTGGATATTTGGATTGAAATATAACATTTTTAATAGATTACACTCTCATTGATTGAGTGATGGTTATTTTCTTCATTCATCTATAACCTATAAAAAAACCAACCCACCATTAATGTAATAAAGAATATATAAAATTGTAATAATAGGATTGAACAAATCAATGACATTGTTTTTCATTTCCAATTTTAATTATTTCTTAGAAATGTTTCCAATAAACTAAAATGAATAATAAATTTTATTTAATGGGGATGTATCTGTAAATGAAATTAATATTTTTTTCCAAATATTTAATCCAATAATTTTTTTTTATTTCAACAAATTTGATATTTAAAACTATTCAACAATTATACAAGTGAATAAAATTATTCAACAACTATCATATTATTTCCTCAAAAGAGACTGGAAGGGGATAATTTGAAATTAATTTTGGGATTACATGGGAATGTATATCCTATATGATATAATACATGAGTCAATTAATATATGGTTTCTTAGGATGGGAACTCATCGGATAAAATTAATGCACATTGAATGGTGTTAGAAACCAAGCACTAAATCATCTAGGTTGGTCAACATAAGTTTAGACATAAGGATCATACCTTTACACTATATTACATTATTTTATTTATTTTATAGCTCATTGTGTTCCTTAGGGACTTGATCAAATAAATATTTTAGTTTCCATCACATTGAATATATTCCCATTAGTGCCATACAAAATATTGAGGAGAATAGTACTCTTTCATGATTGTGGTCATGATGATGAGCCCAAATTTTAGTTTAAATCTTAACCCTAATGGATCATGTGGTAAAGGATTTATGAGGGTATGTTCCATCATTTGAGGCTCATGAAGGTTAATTGTATTTGATTTTAGTGCATATTAAGGGCTAGGAAAATATCTTATGAATGATGTAATGGTTATGTGCAATAGTCTCTCTATAGGAATATTATATATATTTACATTTTTAGTTGAAATATACTTTTATTTGTTGAATAAATTCAAACATATCCAAATTTAAACTCATTGGTCTCTTATGTAGTGACCCTACCCCCAATAATCCTAGAGCCACTATCGATTACCATTACATTGGCATGATTATGAAGAATAAAAACCCCAAAGAATAAAGATATTAGTAGTCATGTTAAACCAGATATTTTCATGAGTCTAGTATTATAAATGAATACTACACTTAAAAAATATTTTTTCCCTTTCAAGGATAACGTTATGATATCCATGCATATATTTATTATTAAACATCATTGAATCCTATGGAAATAAAAATAATATTGGTGGGCACAAACACGAAGTAAGGGTTAATTATAGAATAATAAACAATGAATTGATAGGAATTGTCGATATGACAAGGTAACAACTGAGACACATTCCATGTAATCAATAAGCCAAGAATGAAGTGTATAAAAAATTTGGAATGTTAAATAATGGAAACACCTTACATTAAAATAAATGTATAATGAATAATCAATACACGAAGTAAAATAACTAAAAACATCAATTTGATCAATAAAATGTGAATAAAATATACACATAGATAATGTTAAAGAAATCCTCTCAAAGATGATAAAAATTGAATAATTAATGTATTAAATTCTTAATTATCAGATGCCATATCTCCCAGGAACATGATACCTTTACCATAAAAACCTTTAAAATAATGTTTTAATATTCTACTATCAAGAACTTTCATAATAATGTTTAGATATATGAGTAGAAACATTTCTTTTCTTTGGATAATCAAAATCGAAGTGTTTTCTACAAACAAAATTTTTTCCTCATGATGCTACTGATGCATCGAGTGGAAAACTTCAAACGGTCCCCTTACCATGTCTTACATATCCAAAGCAGTCCTTATATATCAAATTATCAATTTATATCAAAAAATGATGTTCCTTATCAAATATTCGAGTTGACTAAATGATACAAATTTATCAATATTTCCCAAGTAAATCATATAAAATTTACCATATGTAAATATGTTATAAGGATTTTTGAAATGAACAATGTCATGATGAATGATATGGATAATCAAGGGAAATTCAATTTTCAATGATCATATGAGATTTACTTTTTTAAGGGGACTAAACGGAATCAAGAAATTGTACGTCAATTATATCCTAGGAAAAATAAATAAAAACCCATCCAAATGAATAATAGGTATGGAATCAACACAAAATATCCGATGTGTAGTAAAATCAATGGTTATTGTCATCGATGAATTGTAGTATTGTAAAAGGAACTTTCAAAAAATATCATGGAAAATATTCTTTTATTTTTGAAACTAATTTTCAAAATAATTTTATTTGAAAATCACTTTTAAATACATTTTCATTAGAAATTAACATTTTAAATAGTAAAAGGAAGCCTCAAATAAAGTATTTTGGGTAATTACTTACATTTCATACAAGGTAAAAAGTTCATTCCTTTTGCAAGGTAAAAGGTTTGGAAAGTACCTTGATCGGTGAAAAAAACGAATACACCCTAGGAAAAATTTGTAAATTACAAAATGGGGTAAACAATTATTAAAAAAATCATTCTTTTGGTTAAAAACAACATTTCAAAACTTTTTAAAAAACAATGTATTTATAAGAAAATAGGTTATCCAACTAAAGTGAGAAATGAAGATGAGCATTATTAAAGAATATTCTATAACATTTTTCAAAACAAAGTTTTAAAAAATGATAATATTTAATATAAAATGTCATGAAAAACTACATTTGAATAAAATTATTGTTTTTATTGAAAAATTATCAAATAATTTCATTAAATGGAAATTTAATTGTAAACAATTTCAAAGAAATAGGGATTGGGAAGTTAATTCATGAAATTACCATAACATTAATGTGAGAATCAATCAATGAATAGATTATGTATATAAAATGTAAATCCACATAAATTTTTTTAAACAAAAAAATATTTATTAAATATTTATTACACACATTCTCTTATAATATTATTGATAATGATGAATTAATATAAACAAATGAAAAGTAATCAGGTAATTATACAATTTAATGCATGATAACTTTTAATTCAAATCAACATAGACGAAATAATTAAAATTTAAACTAAAAATACCAGGAAGAAAAAATAATTAATGATATAATATAAAAAATTGTATATAAATACACCACACAAAATATGTAAGTGGTTAATAAAAATAATTATCTCAACGATATAGAAAGTGAGATGAAAATTCCTTTCCTTGTGTTTTGTTTTGGGAGAATGTACATTAAATTATAGTATAATGATTTTAAATATATAAATAATTTATAATAGAACCATAATAATATATATAATATCTCATATGATATTATTTTAACATCTCATTACATGTTTGTTAACAACATTTCATTATTTTTACTATTATGTGTGTTAATTGTCTAGTTTATGGAGTACATTTTATTTTGATAATTTTGTATCCATTATTTTTATCATGATTTAGTCATCCAAAAAATGCAATAAATGATTTAAATATCATATATATTTATAATATATTTATTTAGTATAATCCATAAATTTTCGAGATAGGAAATGAGATGCACCATTCATGGAGCCGATAGGGCGTACGTACACATGAATAGTAATTCCATTACATTATTTTGTTTAAACGAATGAAAATACAATATATATATATATATGTATATTATAATTACAATATAATTTTTATGTCATATATTTTACACAGTTTTATTTAAATAATTCTTTTTTATGTTGCAAGGATTGTGTGAAACAGTCATGTTACCTTGAAGAGGTGGTAGTCCACACTTCCACAAACGATGTTAACATATTTACAGAAAATTAAAAGCATGAAGGTATGTGTTATATTAAAATTACATAAATATGAATATAAAATATTTATAATAAATATCATAAAAACATTATTTAAATCATTATTCCAGACCATGCGTGGTTGTAAAGGAAACAAGGAACGACAAAATTTCACAGGGCGGTAGTTCACCATACACAAATGGTATGTTTGTTACCCATTTGATGGAAATGTGTGTACATGTAGGTATAAACATTAACCTATGAAATATAAATATATTATATATACTTACTTTATTAAATAATAATGTAATATAAATAAATTAAGATCTTAATAAGTAAATGAAATTAAAGTGACCATTGAATAACATTACCTCTTTTTTAGGTAACTCATTTAGTTTAAGCCCAAATAATTCTTTGAACTACCTTAAAAAAATGTGAGGATTCTAGGATAAGGATATGGTAGTTGGGATATTAATTTGGAAGTGGTTTGGAGAGTAAAATGGATTCATATACGTCAATAAGATAGAGGTGTTTGTTCTCTTTATTGGGGGGGGGGGGTCTGGTATTCCTGTAAATTGTTAAAAATAGAATTAAATCAATTTTTTCCATGTATAGAGGCCAAAATAAAAGTAATTATAATATAAAATGGATTATATGGTATAAATATGAATATAAAATTTCTTATGGACAAGTTTATAGGTAATTTTGGGCCTTAAGATGAAGGTTTAGTCCTTTGTTAACATAATGTTTAACTTTTTCAATATAATTAATTTTAATCACTTTCGCAAAATATTTTTGAAAAAAACTAAATTTATCATATTAAAAATTTTACTTTATTTTAATTCTGAATATTGAAACCATTTTTCCAAATTCAAATAACATAAGTGTCAGAAATTAAATTAAAATTAATCCTTCAGACGAGACAACAGTGTGGGGTTTTAATGTAAAACAATTTCAAAATATTGACAAGTTTTTATATCCACTTTCTATGTGAAAATAAAGTAAAAATAACTAAATAAGATTAATTTATGTATAAATATTATAAATTGACTTAAAAAATTAAAATATAATTTATCTTTATTAATTAATTAGTTGATAAAGTATTTTTCAATTTAAAATAGACATTTTAATTATTCATAAAAAATGAAACATCAATGAAAAATGAAAAAAATTCACCGTAAAATAATTTATATGATCCAATTTAAAAAATATGTTTATTCTCAAATATAAATTTTTAAAAGTTAAAAATTCAGTTTTAAAATAGTTGTTCCATTAAAAGGTGTAGAAACTACCTTTACATAAATATAGGTTTTTATGTGTACTGATTTGATCATATATTATTCGTATAAAATAAATTTTATAAATTTAAAAATTATTTGAATAAATATATAATTTATTAATATAATTATTATCATTCAGTAATATTAATTATTCTAATTTATCAAGATAAAAAATCTTTTGAGTATGTAAATATTTTTGTATAAAATCATTCCCATTATATTCATTTGGATTCCATATTCATTTATAATTATTTGGTAACCTATGAATTTTTATAAAACATATATTTTCCTAAGTTAGATAATACTTTTCATAACCACGAATTTACCATCTAGAAAATAATTTATTATATTAAAAAATAAGATTATATTAATATATTATTGCATTGTAAAACATGTTCTTACATGCAACACAAGCTATTGATGAACATCCATGTTGCATGTGCGCAAGAAACTCAGTATTTTGTCGATACGAAGCTATATAATATATAAAATTTTAATTAAAATATTAAATATACCATAATGTCTTGTGGGTTTATATTCCTTTCTATGTTTGTTGTTTTGTGTCATACTCGCTATCGCTTAGAAGATAATCTTTTAGAATTTTCAGGTTGTTGCATTCTCCCCACAATAAATAAATCGGGTCCTTGAAATTTAAAATCAATCTGGAAAATATAGGGTTTGATATTTGAAAATTATTTTGTTTATATCCAACAATGTGAAAAAGTTAATAAAAAACCTCCTAATACTAGAGAATGAAATGTATAAATGTCATGTAGAATAACATATATCTTGGATTTTATGTGGGATAAAATTACTGGAATGTAAAAAATATGGACATAGAGGTAATGTGTAGATATTTTTAGGGGTTGATTGAGTTCATAAATAAAAAACAAGCAAATGATAGTGCAGGTAATGTGTAAATATTTCCTAGTCCTTGTAAATTGATCATGATTTCATCCACTATAGGATATTAATCATGATATAACTATATTTATTAATTATATATATATATATTTACTTATATTCACCCACTAGAGATAGATATAGAAAAATAAATTAAACTATTCGTGGAGATGATTGACCGCACACACGTTTGATCATTGTTTTCATTTATCAATTGATAGAAAGAAAAAATGGTAAATCCTAATTCAACTTTACAGGTATATTGTTAGATTATACATCTAATATTTTCATCAAATATATCCTTATTACTTTACATGTATAAAAGGAAATAGAAACTGAATCACATCGTTTCATGGAGATGGTAGTGCACATGTACGCTCAAGAAACATTATCATTTTCAAAAAGATGGGAAGAAGTTTGATAGTAGTTGTCATATAATAATGACAAAAATTAATTATATAAAAGATATTTAGATAATTATTTTTAAGTGATGCAATATATTTTTCAAAGGTAGAAGATGAAATAAAATTGAAAATGCTCAGTGAAGAGTTATAACACGTCATTGGGAAACCTCATTTGGATTAAAAATTATCCTTGAAAGGATATTATTTTGAAAAAAATTGATGATCTAGGACGTGTGTAGGTAAGATAAGAAGGTATTATAGTTTCTATTTTCCGTGTTATGTAGATTATATAATGTCAATAAGAGATGATATTTGGTATCCTTTTCGGGGGTGGGAAAGACCACACATGGAATTAGATAAAATAATATGTAACATATATATATATATCATAATACTATCATGTTAAACCAAGGAATCCAAAATTAAATTATAATATTTCAAAGTGTTTCAATAAAATCAAATAACATCATTTGGGAACGTTTTTTACATTATAATCCTTATATACTTGTTAAACTATTTTAAACTCATATTAACCTTATCCTTGAAAATATTTCTTTTTAAATTGATAATGTAATTAGAAGAAAAATAAAAAATGATGACATATAAATAAATTAAAACATTATAAATCAAAATTTAGAGTAATGTTTATCATATTTAATTTTTATAGGTTCTAGAAAGTACATTTAATATGATAATAAAAACCATATGAAAACTATTCATAAGAAAATAAATGATTTAAGTTAAAAAATAATTTTAACATTAAATATATTAATAATTTAATTAAAAAAATTATGTTAAATTATTAAATAAGTAAGGTTTTTAGACTATATTATAAATAAAAAATGACAGGAATCTTCCTTCCATTCTATTAAATGTAGAGACCAAGAAATAGTTTTTAATATTGAAAACAACTAATTTTCCTTACAAAAAAATATAGGTTTCCCAAATTCAAAATAATTATTTAAAATAAATTATTTTACACTTTATGTATACTTGTGGTCTAACAACACTTATCTAATAGGATAATCAAAATTTTTAGGGTTACATTGCTATTTTATCACCTGGTTGCAACATAATTTTTCCTCTTTTTAACGGTGATAAATGTTTTACTATGGTCACTATTCATGATGATCAAATATTTATTTGTCCCTAATATATTATATTAATTACACTATTTCAAAATATGGAATACATTTTATCTAAATATATTTAGAAAAGTGGTAAAATTTATTTTAAAATCAAACCTGAAAATCATGAAAAAATACGGTTTCAAGGAAATAAATGTCTTCTTGGGTATAAAAAGTTTGTGTGCCAAAATACAACATAATATTTATTTAAATGACCTTAAATAGAATTATAACTAATTTAATTGAAAAAATAATACATTTTAAAAAAAAATTGAAGTAAAACTAATTTTTTAAATCAATTAAATGAAATGGAATCGTTCAATAAAAAATAGTATTTTCAATACTAATCAAAAAATAAACTTTTTATAAAATTATCAAAAACACAGTCTAAGATAATTTTGACGTGATAATTTCAAAAATTATGTTTTCTAATATGTTTTATAAAATGAAAATAAATAAATTATTTTATTTTTTATTAAAAAAATAAACAACCATTTAGAAGAAAAATTTATTTTTCAAAGCATATAATTGAGTACTTAATTATAAATATGTTTGATTTCTCTAAAACCATTACTCATTTTTTTATAACATGGTTATTGCTATCCATACCAATAATTTTAACGGATGGATTATAATAAATGTTTTTAAATAATAATTTTTCTATTGTATAATATGTATTTTTCAAACTCTATGTTTTATCTATAGAAATATATAAAAAAATTAAATAGAAATATATTATAAAATCAAAGGGTGTTATATTTTACTCCCCATAAAATGGATTTTTCGCTTTAAATTTCATCACTTTTATGAATAAAATTTAGAATATCTCTCTTTCATCTCATCCATGTCCTCCCAATTAGCTTCATTGAATTAATAATTCCACCATACATATTTTGCTAAGTCGTTATCAATATTATAAATCTC
Organism: Viscum album; assembly: GCA_963277665.1. Lineage (NCBI taxonomy): Eukaryota > Viridiplantae > Streptophyta > Magnoliopsida > Santalales > Viscaceae > Viscum > Viscum album. The sequence continues at coordinate 1,117,898,736 of OY728129.1, forward strand.
TATGATCCATTATTTATACAAGTTATTCATTATAATAAATATCATTCTCTGCAGGTAGTACCACTAAGTTATGAACATGTGAATTATAGGGTATATACTTCCTTGGGAGAGATACAAGGAACACATCCTAAATTTGAGAGAGATCTGATGGAAGAACCATGCGATAAGATATTGTAACTACACAATCATGTATCATGAAAGGGACCATATTCCTAGAGATTAAATTCCCATAATATCCAAATCTCATAACCTAATTTTGTGGATGAATTCAAAAAAATACCTTATTAGTAACTTTCATTTATATATTTTTTTGATCATTTTTAGCATAAAATTTCTGTTGACACTGATCTTTCTTGATGTGTAGTTGAATGAATATGACATTCTCTATTATTTCCTTAGCTATCCTAGTTCACAATATCATTATTTTTTCAAAATCATTGCAAAACATCGTAGTTCGACTATATTTTCATATAGTTTTTTATAATGATCCATCTAAATTATCTGGATAAATAAATTTTTTGTAGAAAAATTATACCCACAGAAGGTGTTGATCCCAACCCAAAGTGAAATCCATAGAAATTGATTTAAAAATATCCTCTATGTATTTAATTATTATCTTATATTGCACATCTATATAAGGATGATAAGAAGTACTGAAACTCAACTCGGAATCTAGATCCTACTGAATACATCACAATAACATCAATGTAATACTTCTATCCAATTAAGATATAATAGAATTTAGTACTCTATTAAACCAAACCATTTATTTAATGTATATTTTGGAAAGTTGTTCAATAGAAATATTTTCTCAGATATCAATGAATTGTGATGAATTTGTAATATGATCAACTGAAATCAAAACATCATTATGGTCTTTATATTTTTTTGTGAGTTCGAAAAAAATACATAATATTGATTTCCCATTTCCATTTTGGTATTAATAATGGTAATAACAACCCCTTAGACTTTATCCCTCTAACATAGCTTGGTGACATACTAAAAACCATGGTACATAAACTACAATATCTACCATTGTTTTTTCCCACCATAAATTATTTTTAAGATAACTATTCATCTTCAACCATCAAGGATGAATATATAATGATGAACTATAAAAATGATCCAATATATCTATATTCATGTATATTATTGATGGGACAAAAACAATTTTCCAAAAAATTATCATTTTATCAGAGTCAATATTTAACATTGGATCATTTCCCACCTTATTTTATAGTTCTACATCATCATTTTCACCTATACAACCTTTACCTATATATATGGTTGAAAAATCATTTGATAAGGATATGATTTCCCCATTCCATCAAGATTTAAACATATATACCTTATAAATAGACAAATATTGAATATTTTGTGATATTTATCATAGATAATAGGGAATGATCCTTTAAACACAAAGCAACAACCACCTTGTTTTCATTATCAATGTGGTGATATCTAGAGTAGTCATAATCTATAATTGACTTCAACCATATACTCTTATTTATATTCAACTCTCTTTGAGTGACTATATAGATTAATATTTTATGATCAGTATATATTTTACACATTTCTAATTAAATATAATTCTTCGGTATCTTCAACGAAAAAATTAACTCAGTAAACTCTAAATCAAAACTTGGGTGTTTTTTCTCTAGAACCATGAATTATATTATTGAATTATCTATCATAATATCATTATACATGATTAAATACCCATTAATACTATGGATCTCAATAATAGTGGTTCATTTTGAAAATTTTGATAACTTTCACCTTTTATGAATTCAATGATATACCATATATTGATATTATATGACCCAAAATGGATACTTTTTATAGACAAAATTTACCCTTAGTAATTTTGGAATACATCAAATCATGTCACAGATTCCTATGTACAATCCTAATGGGATATTTAAAATCATTTTTTATTATAATTTATATGAATATATATCTTCTATAAAGACTTCCATAAAATGATGAAGGTAATATCTGGCGGTTATATTTATTAAATCCAAAAATATAGCTGGGGTATTTGTACGAAAAAAATAATCACTATAAAATCATAGTGTCAAAACCATTTATGGAATGATTTCATGGGTATATGCTTCTTCTTGACCCTCAATTAATGATATAAAAAATGTAGATAAGTTATATAAAATTATTGAGATCTGTATAGTTGATCAAAAAACTCATTAATACGAGGTAGAGGATAGTTTTTATTTATAGTAATATTTTTTTGGTTTCTAATAATCAATACCATAATTCACTAATCTATATTTATTAATATCAATAATAATACGTGAACCCAATGATGATACACATGGATGACTTAATCCCTTATCAAAATTATCCTATAGTTTGTTCATGGATTCCTACAAATAAATCGAGTACATTCAATATGGATTCATTGAAATAATTTTAGCACCATGTATTAGATCGATTTAAAAAAAAATTCATGAATCATTATGATACTAGGAATATCTCCTATAAAGGCATCCATAAACTCATTCACACTAAGAATATCTTGTTTTTCTATGTTTCTCTCTAACAATATGAGATAAACACCCCAATTTAATAGTAATCTAGACCAATATAATTGATTTTATCACCATCAAGCGCTTATATCTTTCATCACTATAATAAAAAATAAATAATTGGTTTGATATATAAAATTTCACTTACCACCCTCACAAATGGATGTGGGATTTCAATATATAAATCCATTACATTCCTAATAAAAATAAAATTCAAATAGATGGAGAATAAAATGATTTTTAAAAACCAAATTCTCATAAACATTAATTGGAATAGAACCACAGTATTGAGATTTTATCATAATAAAATTAAGGGGTTTACTACTAATTAAACATATAACAATTGAGGTGGTATTATTATACCCTTAAAAAATTCTTCATATATAAAAAGTGTTGGTAGATCAATAATCAAACAAGACATTAATAGTTATATAGTGGATGGTATGTGTGCATTTCACTTCATTATCCATATTTGGGATAATGGTTACAAAAGATTTCCCTTTTTAATAGGATTAAAAGGATGATGATGTTGATTTTCATCATTAAACTTCATATTTACCACTAGTTACCATAATACCCATTCTCATTTCATAAGAAACATATGAGTGTGGGAAGTGAAATTTTTGGTGCTCTCTCACTATTCACATAATTTGGTAACTTCTTCATCCCATCACATTGAAATTAGATTTCCTGATTACATTCCATTCAACACATAAAATATTTACTAGTCCCGTTGAGAAAATTTCCTTAATGTTTCCATCGACACTTTAGGGACAATGGAATCTTCCTCTTCTTCTCTCCTTGATTCTAAGAATTTACCTTAAATTACATCTTTATTTTCTTATAAAACCATGAGACAGATTGGAAGCTATATTCTCTATTTCTTTTATGATATAACATCGAATTATTTATTCAAAACTATTTAATTATCTTATAGATAACTCCTTCAATGAATTGGATTTAATCCACTAAATAATTGATGAAACATATATTCATGTTGGATGATAATTCTAGAAGAGTACCTCCCAATTCATGCAAAATTTTCCTCATAGGTACCAATGGATTAATTATCCATATGATTTATCTCAAGTAATTACATCTTTATTTTCATATGAGGAATATGAGGAAATTAATTATTAAAATATAATATCTTAGACTCATTTAATTATATTGATTTTTTTCCCATTTCTTCTGTTTTTATAAGATTAAACCATAGATCTTCATCGCCTTAAAAATAAAAATCAACTGAAAAAATTTTCATGCACCTAATATAGTAGAACAAGAAATATATTTTTAGTGGAACTGATCCATTGCTCCGAAAAAAGTGGACCAGTAGACCCAAAAAATAAGGTTGGTGTTTCCTCATGATGGAATCAACATAATTTTGTCCCCTAATTTTCTTGAATGGAAGCTCATCCTGATTCATATCTTGAGAAACATCATAATCCCATCAATAATATTTTTCATTCCAAATATTGAAACATTTGGTTTCTAAAATAATTAATTAAGGAATTTTCAATCTCATTCAACATTCAAATTATTTGTTTGTGCTCTATACATTGACTAAAACTGAAAAAATGTTTTGATAATTAATATTCATAGTCATAGGCAATATAGTCTGGTCCACAAGAGAGGATGATTAGATACCACCTGATCTGTTTTTCATCAGAACATCTTAGGTTCCAGTGATGGGTGTGGGGTGAGGAGATATTCCACTTTTGATCTTCTCCAATTCACTACTTCTAGTGACATTCGATTGGTGTCTCTTAATTGATGGATTTTTATCAATTGGATATCAAAATGAACTCAAGGGCTCCTATGAGAGGTATTTATTTTACAGATGTCCTCTATTTGAAGCATCTTTCAAATGGTCAAACTGAGCTGTCTTTTTCCACTCCACCTCCCATTTTATCTAATGGTTGTAATATATCTAACTTTTTTAATCAAAGAGCCTTAAAAGAATGGTTGATTTCCTGTCACAATTCATTTATTGTAAGGATGATCATGTAAAAGGGTTATAACCCCCCGATTGTGGAGGACCTAAATGGTAACCAAAGTCGAATCTGGGAATTTATTGTTAGAAAATCATCCAAGTCCATATTTGTTTTCCTAGTGACAGTTTTAAGGGTAAGTGTAAACAAGTTAAAAATCCATCCATGTAAACCTCAAAGTCCACACACTATTAGAGTCTCTTCCTCTACAAATACAAAGATCAATTATTGTCTTACATTTAATAATTCATATTTAAATCATCGTCATACCATCTTGGTCCACATGCCACCTAATGTCACTTGGTCTTTGATTATCTAACCTTGTCACCTCACAGCCCCATCGTCGTGTCATACCAAATTGCTTGTGAGCCCTTCCAATAGAGTATGATGTTGTAACATCTTCATCATCACTGCAATTGTCCAAGTTCCGATAAAAATCATCACTACATAAGATGAAACCATCGTAGACCGCCAAAATTAAATGTCATTACCTGGACCAAACAACTCCGACATCAAAACAAAGTGTCATCATCGTCGTCGCATAATCACGAGAATCACCATTTTGTAGTCTACATATTAGAAAATACACCATTGAACACAACCTACAGCAACAACATCACCAAATCCTAACCACCACCAAAACCATCCTCACTAGTAAAATGAGACCACCAATGAAAATAAATCATCAAGATTGAAGACCAAAAATTGAAACACAAAACCGAGGAAAACCCCAAAATAAGGCTGAGAATGATAACCCAATTAAGGATGGGAAACCAAGAATGAGAGGTCGAATCTAGTAGAGGCTAGAAACCCAACTTCCACTGCACCATGATCCAAAAGTCTCTATGTTAACTTAATACCATCCATGACCTGTAGATGCACAAAGGAAACTAATAGCCGAGCAAGTTAAGGTAACATAAGGTGTCCAAAACACATACCTTCACTGGAAGAACTATAACTGCGGTAGAAACAATGGAAAGTAGGTGGGGGGTAAAATATAACCTAATAGATAAGGGGAGGAGCCGAGAGAAACGGGATGAAGCTGAAGATGAGCTTTGAAACCCAAGAGGAATGGAGTAGATGAGGGTAGAGAGAGATCTCCACTGAGAGTACCCCTGTTAGAAAATCCCCCATTTTGGTAAGGGGTACTTTTATTTATTCTTTCATCCGGAATCTCAATGTTATATGGATTTGGGTTCTAGTTTGTATCACTCGTACCAATTTATTTGGAGAAATTCAGAATGGAATTTTTGTTTTAATCCACTTCATTAGATACATAGTAATGCTCGTATTTGGATCATATTTCATGGCCTCAGCTGAGTTTCTAGCACCCCAAAATTATGATGTACATTTCCTATTATATCAGTGCACATCACTAGTTTTATGATAATAATATTGAAGAAAATCTTGGTTTTTATCCAGGGGTTTTGGTTTATATTTCCTTCTCTATTACAGGGATGGATTGTGTTTATCTCATTGTGAACGGTGAAAATTTTGATGTTGAGATTATGTATGAATTTCTTCCAAACTTTTGAAAAAATTAATATGTTTAATGGGGATGATATTTATCAATGTAGAGGGGTTCAAAAGATCAAGTCCCTTCCACCCAAATGTTCAGTGTGGGGATTGAAGAGAGGTGATGAAAAAACCAAGGTGTGTGCTAAGGATGATAAATCATCACCCTTCTGTGACCATTTTCAACCCAATAGGCATGGGAAAGGTATGTGAATCAAAAACAAATTAGGATACCTATTTTAATGGTAGTTATAGTTTATATCATTATAAGTTTAATGTAGTGTTTGATACTGCAGTTGACTATTTCTCTACATTAGAGGCTATTCATGAAGGACATGTGGAAAATATTACTTCTATTCAACATGAACTTGATGTTTGGTATGTGGTTTCTGATAAGGAATGTGAATCTCGTGTTATAGACAATATTCCATTATATTAAGAGGAATGTATCACCTATTTTGATCATAAAGGGAATAATAAATTTATGTCTGTGTGTAGGTTAATCCATTTAATGTTGCTATGGAAAAGAAACCAAATGTGCTTTTTAAGGACTTCATGCATTGATAGGGAAGGGGTTATGTTTTTGGGATTGATGTGGTAAAAAGGGATTCAGACACTTTTAATAACACTATTATCCAATCTAATATTTTGAACATTTTCAAAAGTAATGAATTCTTCAGTGTGGAATTTGGATGTTTTCATGGTTCTCTCCAAATTGTTGTATTGTCTTCTGCTATAGAGAATAAATAGGTCCTGGAGGATATCCCATAAAAATATAATGATAGTGACTAGAGTATCCTAAAACATGTAGGTGGGGCCATAATCTGAGGGGGTAGGGGTGGTGGTCAATCCCAATGATGATCCCCTGTTTTCATTGAGGTGTTTCTTCACATGTTTCAAATCCTTGTATATTTTTACCTTGTACACTTGTCGATTTATTTTCAATAAAATTTTTGAGTCATGGGATCATAAACAATGGTTCACATTGTTGTGTTTCAATTCATATTATATATTATTAGGTGAATATGCATTACATAAAATAATGATCCCATCTTAAATCCAATTGGTCTAGTGCCTTTGTAAATCGGGATACTTTAATGAGTTGTTTGTAAGGGATTTATATAATCTTACATATATAATACTATATATAATTCATTATACCATGTGGAAAGGAAACATAAGAAATTGTGATCTCAGATGGCCGTTAAGGGTAAATAGGGGAGATATCAATGATAAATTAATTATATCTTGAGAAAACAGTATGATAACATTAAATTACAATTTCAATACCATAAACTATATATCACATATTATAATCCTGACTCATGGAATAAATATTTGATATTTCTAAGGAATGAATCATAAATTAATGAAATATCACGAACAATGACAGAATGATTTTGTAATATAACATAAATTTATAAAATACATATAATAATAGGAAATCATTTACCTAGTAGACAAGGATCACATATAAGACTATCATAGTGGATTCATTTCACTCTCCATTTCATTATATTATTCAATGTTCATTTCCAAGACTATCTTAGTGGACATAGACCATTATTTTGTTGGGTACACTCATCCTTATACTCCTTATTATCTAATGAGATATCTATCTTTACCCAGTGTATTTTAGTGCTTTATTATTTTGGTCCCACCAATCATATAATCACAATTCATTCATATGTATTCCATAAGATCATAAATCATTCATCATTTTATTACAACTTGTGGAAAAGAAATAGATTTCATAAATATGTAATTATTATAATCATTAACCATATAGAAAATTAATAAGGATGATATATTTGGATCATATAAAAGTGAATCATATGTAACATAAAAGTATTTCATCTCATATAAATATTTCCTTAAAATATCACATAGAATATTTCTTGAGAAAAAATCTTTTTTCATTTTTAAATAACTTCATAAAATTATAATAATTTATAAAATATTATGATAAAAATTATTTTAATGTAAAAAATTGGAACTTTATAAAAATCATCAAAACATTGATTAATTATTATGGTAGGAACCTATTTCCATGTCATTAATTTAAAAAAAATGATTATTCTCAAATTTTATATAAAAACACAAAAATATCACATTTTGAAAATTACATAAAGATTTCATTTAATCCAATTTTCAAAGAATTAAAATATGAATAAAAATTAATATAAATAGTTGTATGATAATATTAATAACATCCTTGAAAACATTTTTATAAAATATTGACATCGAATTTAATGGATTTTCGACCAAATAGACAAATAAAGTCAATTTCCCTTAAAGAAATTCCATTGGTTTCTTGAGTCCTTTAATAGAGGTTAATAAATTTAATACAAGTAATCTACTATAGAATAAGAAAATTCTTAATAATTATTGATAGGTAGACCATGAAATTATTTTATTAGAAATATATTAGTAAACATTCAATGTAAATAATTAGATTTTAATACAAAACGCATAACATGAGATTCACATAAATTGAAAGTGATTTAACCTCATATATAATGAATTTACATTTCAAATAATTATATTCAAGAAAAATGTACCTAATTTGAAAATCATATATTATCCACTTATAACATCTTATGAATAATTTATTAACAGTTGTTTATTGCAATCATTGTTACAAGTGATAATTAATTCACTTTTCATGCATGATTCAGTTTAGTAGTCCTGGTCCTTATACATTGATCATGCTTCAACAATATATAGAAAGTTAATAGTTACAGAAATATGATATATATATTAATTATATAAATATATTTATATTCCTATATTAATTGATGAGATAGAAAAATGAATTACATCATTTATAGATATGGTAGGTCATATGTACGCATTATTGTTTTTTCATTTTAGATGGATGGAACAAAAGAAAGGAAAATAATAATTCACCTATATTGGATCGTTGATATATCATATATACCACATATATTAAGTAAATATATCCTATTTAACATCCATGTAAAATAGAAATGAAGAACTAATCACATCACTTCGTAGAGCTAGTATTCCACACATATGCATGCGTTGCGTTTTCATTTTTGAATAGATGGAAATGAGGTGGATAATATGGGGTATGTCATTACAATAACTATTAATTTTTTTTATATAATTAATTATTTATTTAATAATTTATATAGTATATATGGTGGTGGTATAATATGAAATCAAATTGAAAATGCTTGGTTTAGAGTAATACCTCTTCTTTGAGAAACCCCCTAGATTACTCCTCAAGATTTGAGAAGATGATCATTTGGAAATAACAGAAGATATAGGATAAGAATAAGTAATATAATAAGGTATTATTTCAATAATTAGTCAATATAGAAGATTTATTATGTGTGGATGATATAGAATAGGTGGTATCCTTTTAAGGGGAGGTAAAGGACACACCTGGAAAAACTCAAATGATTAAATAATATATATATATATGTATATATAATTTAATATGGAACCAATGAACCCTAAATTAGAATACGAGATATATTATAGTCTAAATAAATTGAAAAAAATCACATTTGGCAATGTGTTGCTAAAATTTTATGAATTATCATTTACTTAAATTATTTTAATCCTTTTAAACCTTATTCACTATAATTATTCTTTTTAGCATGATAAAATAATTATATGACCAAAAAATAAATGAAATATTATAAAAAAATTTGAACATTATAATTATGAATTTGGAATAATTACTATAAAATTTAATTTTTGTTGGTGTTAGAAATTACTCACAATTTAGGAAGACAAAACACCAAGAAAACAATATTATTGAATATACCCGACTTAAATGTAAAAATAATTTTTCCTTGAAATAATGTAGTCAATTGATTTCCTTGTTTTTTCTGGTTACATAAAAATATATTAAAGGTTTTTATACTTTCATAGTAATCAAAAACTTAATTTCATCTTCTAACATTATCATTAAATGAAATAACACAAAAAGAGTCTTTAACTTGAAAATAATATAACTTATATTCCCAAATGTAACTCTAGGTTTCGATGATTTAAATGAATTTTTTAAAATACATTATTTAACTTGTTAATGATACATTTTTTTATAAAACAGTCTCCAAATTAATTAATTCAATGACATGTTTTATTTTTTATATTTTACCCTGTGATTTTTACATAACTTTACCCCTCTTGATGAGGCGAAAAATAATTACTATGTTCAAAATTCATAATGAAAAAATATGTAATTCCTTTTATATTAATTATGATGATTTAAATTATGGATTGAATTTTATCTTATTCAATTTGTATAATTAGAAGAATATAATTTAAAATTAGACCTACAAACACAATAAAAATTGGTTTTCTTGGAAAAAATGTAATCTTAATTAAAAAGGATACTATACCCAAATACAACACAAATTTGTTTCCAATTAACATAAAATATTAAATTTAAAAAAATTAAAAACAATGGACCTTTGTATATCATTTAAATGAAAAGTCATATTTGAATAATAATAATAATAATAATTCAATATTCATTGAGAAACCATTTTTAAAAAAAATAACAAATATTCAATCTAAAATAAATTTTACATGATTATTTAAAAAATAAATTTAATTTTTTTAAAATATATTTCAAAAAATTGAGGTAAATTAATTATTTTATTTTTTCACATAAAAATAATAAAGATCATTTTTGAGGAAAAATGAATTTTTTTGAAGCATATAATTGAGTACGTATCTTCAAATATTTTTTATTTATTAAAAAATATTATAAATATATTCATAATTTGGTTATTCTAATTCACATGACCAATTATAAGGGATGTTTTATAACAATCACATTTAAATAATAATATTTTAGGAAGATATTGAAGTTCATTTAAAAATAGTGTTATGGTTAACCCAAGTAATTAATGAAATAAAATTTATTTATAGAGAACTATTTTCTAAAATTTAATGTTTTTAAAATCAATCTATCTAAAAAATATTAGAAATATTTGATAGTTTAACTTATTAGATTATACTAGTTTATTTTTCCAACATCTTACTTCTTCATGTTTGTATTGGTTCATCTTGGTTGAAAATAATTATTTACAAATTAATATGCCTCTTTAATATTTTATTCCTATATATCATATTATTAGTAGTGGTATCATAATAAATAGTCATATAAAAATCAACATCAACTATATTATGATCATTTCATACTTCTTCAATGATTTATTTTGTCTAAAATCTTCTTTCTTTCAAATTTAATAATATCATCATGTACCTTAACTATCACATATATTTTTATTAATTTTCAAATATTTTATCTTCCTAAGATTCTATAGATTTTATTATTTTATTCCTAATTTTGTAGCCACTTATAATGGTATGATATCCCATGAAGAAACCTTATTCCTCTTTTTATTATGATTTAATCCTTTTATCTTCATTCACCAAGGACTTCTAAAAACATTAAATTACTTAAATTTTAATTTTATCTTATAATACATCTCATAGGGTTTCTTATTTGTCTCATGTTTCAATAAAAAAACTCTTTCAAATGTTCATTATATTGAAAATTGTTTCTATCAAGAAAAAAATATATTTTTTATCTTCATCTATTATAGTTTATCCTATCTCAACGATGCTCAAGTTTCTCAATTTAGGTGCACCAAATAGGGGTCCATGGTGTGATATACTGATATGTTATCCCATTTTTTGTATATATCATTCAAATTCATTGCATATATATTCTTTTCCATTGTTTAATCTCTTCTTCTTAGTATAAAATTCATGATTATTTTCAACTAGTTTTCTAAATATTTAAAAAAATCAAATTGATTTAGACTCATGCTTCATGAATATTAATTTTCTTGTATTGGTTTAATCAACAATAAATGTGTTTAGTTAAACATCACACATGGATAATTTTTTTGTAATAATACAATGAACATCAAAATGGATAGGTTCAAATGGTTAGAATGACATATTTTGGGGATCATCATATGATCCTTCTAAGAGGAATAAACCACATATATTTCCTATAAAATGTTCAAGTAATAAAATTTTTAAAGTCAGAATGAATATAAAAATCCTGAAATTCTTATAAAACCTTTTCAATTAACATACTTAATTGAGAATTGTTTTTGATGGTCACAAAATTAGTATAAAAAATCCTCCCCCATATGAGGGTATTACAGTAGTCTTTATATCCACAACTATTTCATAATATTCCTACTACATTAAAGGGGTTATGACCACTTCATAGGAACAAATAATTGGAGCACCATAGATGAAGAATGCTTTTTCATGGCCTAAAACACACATGTGATTGAATATTGCAAGATAGGATAGATCATGTCACTTATATAGTTATCTTTGATGTATTTAAACAAAAGAAACAAATTGGCCATAAGAAACATAGATACTTAAATTACTTCATAATGTTACTATCAATTTATCAAAATAAATTATTTTACATTCCTTAATAAATATATTCATAATGTTTTTTAATAGATAAATAAGGAGGAGTAGATGTTATGCGTTCCTATAATGAATGGATGAAAACGGTGATGTCAATATTGAACCAATACATAATGAATACCACCTTAACATGATTCTTTACATCTTAGCTCACACCCAAAAATATTCCACATGCACTAAAATCCCATAAGGACTTTATGATAAAACTTCACATCATTTTGTGAATCCATCCAAAGTCTATTGGATAGTGCAACATTAAACCCTATTTTTTTGGAAAAAACTCTCTATCAATAATATTATCCATATCCATAGTCCAAATTATGAAACCTTTAAGGCCTTAATAGTATTATAAACAAATATGAAATCCATATTTCATATATATACATGATGAGTGGCCTATAAAATAAAAACAATTCCACTAAAGCTATAAATGGGTCTGGTTTTATCGATATTTAACTTTTTTATATCTATATAGAACATCTAAACCACAATATGTATTATATGAATATTATGTAAAAATATATTATCCCCTTTACCTTGACATTGAGTGATTATTAGGCATAGAGCACATCAATCTATTATTTTTATCTAATATTTTCTTGATATTCTGAAACAGACTAACCAAGATGATGAATACATTACATGCCTTCAATTTAACATAATATCACATCACATCCCCCATATCAATGTATCTATTGACATATTATGTGACATAAAGAATAATGGACATGACTTTCTCCAATATAATTCAATCAATGTCCAGATGTCTTTAGTCATCATACAAGGGGAAAATATCATCTTGGTGGTGCTCTAACAAACAACATGATTAACTAAATACCCAACCAACCATGACTATATATGTCTCTATTAACCAGTGTCAGAAAACTATCTATGTATAAAATTTTTAATACTATTTATCTCACTATCAAAATGTTATATGTGTTGTTAATAGGTATACACACTTATGTATATCAATGATGGTATGATATTACATGAGATAAACGTTATTGAGTTTGTCCAAGTAATAAGACTCTACTTAAAACCTAATTATTCTAATATTCAATTCCTATATTCAAACCTATACAATGAGTATAAGATTATATTATTTTTAATATTTATATACCATCACATCTCATATGACTTTATATTGTTAATTGAATAGGGATATGTAAAAGGTGTACTTTGAGGAGATATTGTCAATTGATTGTTCATTTCATGTAAATTTCAGCACACGTGAATAAATAATTAGGGTGGATTACATTTATTATGGATACATGATACATTTAATTTCATTACCAAAATCTCTCATGTATCAGATAACAAGATTCCTAACATGAACCTCATTTTTCTTCCATGGAAATTGATTCATTAATATATCAACTATATTGTATTAAGTAACCACAATCTAGATCATAATTGTTCCCCTATCAATGATTTTTAGTATGAGATATAATTTTTAACAGATGTGTTTGGTCCTTTGGTGAGACCATGATTTATTTTCCTTATCAATAGCTTCATTATTTTCATTTAATATCTTGATTTATCACTTACTTTTATGAACCACACCAATTCTAATAATAAACTTCTTTAACAAAACAACTTATTTTAACATATCTAATATAGCTATATACTCTACCATTTATGTCGAGTTCATTATTGTGGATTTTTTGGGGTTTTTTAGGTGATTTATTACATATTTAAAAAACATTTTTGTTACCTAATGTCCTAATTATAAGATAGGAATAGATCATTTCTGTATACTTTTATACATCACTCATCTTCTCCTCCAAAGATCTACAACATATATTTAGTCCTTATAATGTTTGTACAGATTATATTAAAAATAATAAAATAGATATCATAAGTATTAGAATAGTATCTTATTGTAATTATAGGATCTTGGTAAACATCAGGTTGTGTGAAAAATATGAAATACATAATAGAATCTATGGTTGATCCATACATAATTATATCTATCATATATTACTCTTTAGAAGGACCTTAAATCATCATAAAATGTGTACCATATAACACATGTTAATACCCCTTTTGTTAATCTCCATGACAAACCACATTATTAATTTTCTAATGTAAGTTTCCCAACTATATCAAAGAATCCTCTTAGATATATCTTCTTATGTCATCATACCTAGAATATAAGCTACATTACTAATGTCATTCATTTAGAAGCACATACCCATCAAAATCTTCATAAAATTAATTGTTGGGATGTCATTTATGATAATTATTCTGTCATATACATTCATTATAAGAAACACTACAATACTCCCTTAATTTTAATATACATAAAGTAATCATCCACATTGCTGATGAAACAAAAATCTTTGATAATATCATCAAATTGAACATTCCAATTTTTATATTCCTCCCACATTCCATAAATGTACTAATTAAACATTTTTATATTACTATAATCATTGAGAACATCAAAACATTTAGGATATATCAAATAAATATCTTAAAAATGAATTATGTAAATTAATTTTGACATCAATCCGATGTATATTATAATAATAACAATTCGTTATAGATAAACAAATATAAATGGGAGTTATCATCACAACTGGTTAAAAAGTTTCTTCAAAGTTAATATAATTATTTGTTGTATCCTTTGACAACAATGTGATATTTATAGGTATGAAATCTACTATCCTATTCTAGTTTCTTGAGAAAACCCAATTTAATTATGTGGGTCTCACCCCTTTAGGTGAGTACACTATGTTTCATTCTTAGTTATTATATATATGGTACATCTAATATTACATTTAATTTTACCATTTCATATAATCATATCTATCATTGGATTCATGATAATATGTCTGTTGATATCTTATTTATTTTACATCAACATTATTTTCTACAAAAAATTCATACATATCAGATCCTTGATAAATCCTTCCATCCACTCGATGTTCCTATGTAATTGGAGTTAGTTGTTATTTCAAAAATACATTATAGAATTAGATCAACATAAATCTCAAAAACATTTTGTATTTGTTGGCCATGATCATCTCTATGTTCAAAATTATTCCCACTGAATCCTATTTTTAAAAATTCTTTCCCAAGTAATATTTTAAATTTTTCCAAAAATATACTATTCTTAGTAGGTTTAAAAAATAATATTCCTTAGTTTCTTTGGGATAATAAAAAATAATCAATTATGAAACATTGGGTAATATTTATTGGAATCTAAATATCATATATATGCATCAAAAATCCAAATCCTTATAAAATAATTAATAAGGAATTATAAAACGCATATATCTAAATTATTCAATTGAAATATAGTTTTGTAATAATGTTATAGTTTATAAATAATAACCCTAGAATTAAATTAAAAGGAAATAAAATCATTTCATTGACCAAAACATGTCTACGAAGGTCTTATTCCTCCAATCATACATTGAATTCCATTATGGTGATCTAGGAGGAAAATGTTATGAAAAAATTAATCAATCTCTTAAATGATCTATGAATTATTGTCTCATATATTAACAAAAATGATTAGATCATAGAATCTTAATACTCTTTACCATATTTATATATTAATTGTTTCTTAAATTCATTAAGAAATTAAAAATTTAATTAATTTTGTTTCACAATAAATAGATATCAATCCCAGTTAAAGTCAAATATTAATTTAATATTTTACATATAAAAAATCTATTATGTGATCACTGGTTCTCATACATAAATATGTATGAGAGCCTATATTCTACCTGGCCTATCTGAAATTCTACAAGAAGGTAATATAGAAATTTCCCAAATAATCATGATCCACTCGTATTAAATTATTCAGGAATTAACGATTGAGAAATTTAATATTTATAGAGTATATGAATATTTTTCCCATTAATATATTCGAGATGGTAGATCTAGAGGTCGGTTGTATTAGAATCAACCCTGAGCTACTTATTTAAAATTTTATAAACTAGATTATCCACATCTAGAATAAATAATCTCTATATCCTTTTTTAATTCCATTAAATAACTCATTATTATATATAGAATAACATTAATTATTAATAGTGGACAAAAATTCCATCTTGTTTAAACAAGGTACATAAATTAAATTTTTATTTTCTGTGCGGACATAATATTAGTAATGAAAATCCATGATTAATACACAGAGTAAATCGAGATTATATGTACCGACAACTAATAAAGCAACTTGACCTTTACTTCTAGCATGATGATGTATATTTCCCATTTTTTATTTCTTTTTATCTATGACTCCATTTTTTTAGAAAATATCTGTGACATAAAAACAACATCTAAAATTTATGATATAGAGTTAGTTAAATTGATATTTATATAATTTACAATAAATGATTGGAATGATTCTCTTCAAATAATATTCATAACATTATATTCAAATCTATAACATTTTTATAGTCCATTCCTAAGTGAGATATCAATATGATTATTTTGAAATATACCACAACATTCAATAAAGACATATTAGTTGTTGAGTATCATAATTTATATCTTTTCTATAGGAACTATTAATGGAAGTGTTTATAGTATAAATGGAAACCATGTACACCATAATTATTAAGTTTTCGAACATAAATTTATCACCAAGTAATGATATCACTTTGTAATTATGATTAAGAATATAGTTATTTAGGTAGGAAACCAGAGAAATTATAAAATTAATGATTTGATTATAGTTGAGTATGAAACTATTTTCCGTGATCCATCAGTTGTAAAAACTCAAAATGACCTTTATGGTGTCCTTCCTAACGGTTTCCTAGATAAGTGTCATCTAATGAAAAAAAGAATGCTCTAAATAACAAAAATATAAGGGGAACCCTTCTTTGAAAAAACCTACTGAAGGATGATCCAATGTCACCCAATACATGATTTTCATATACAAGATAATATAGAGGTGACATGCTTTGGTTGATCCTATATGATTGTATGATCATGTTTTTGGCAAGTTCATCTTTTAATTAATGTAACACATATTATTTAAATGTTTGGTAATTTCAAAATTATCCCAAACTTTTTTTTGATAAAATCACCAACTTAAAATATATCATATTCATAATATATTTTATATCTATTTCATCTCAACCAATATTCATCCCCTCATATTTTATCATGGTCTTAATGTATGCATCAAATTTTTTAGTTTTTAAATCCTCATTACACCCACCAAATTAATAAGTTCACTAAAAATGAAATTTAATATATTCTCAAAACCCATTTTTTATAATACCCACTCTAATATTGGAGAAAAATATATCCATACATTATTATATGCATCATATTCATAAGTTTCATGATTTCATCATTTAAGGCATAAAAATATATCTGTAAATCTTTACTTGAGTAATCCCAAAATGATAGATAAAAAACCCCTAGATTTATATATAATTTAATAGGCCTCAGAGTTAGTGGGATGTCTTTCCCCAAGTCCATATCTTCTGGGATACATTACTCATGGGTGATTTAACACAAAAATATTATAATACCTAGTATGTAGATATTATTAAAAAAAAAACCAACATATAACTCTAATTATAAATTGATGAAAATGTATATGAATAATAAATTTTAAGGATTTTTAATAATCATGCAATATAGGTATTTATCAACTTGAAAACATTCATCACATAAATCTACATTCACAAAATTCAAATTTCAAAAAATTAAATCAAAATGAATATTAATTAAATTTATTAAATAAATAAATATTTGATTTACTTACCAAAATATGAGATAGATTGTAAGATTTTCATATTAAATATTGGAATGAAAAATATTACCTCAAAATTTAATCTGAATATCATTTATGAACAATTTATAAAACAAAAGTAAATTTATCAGAAAACAATTTAAGGACTACAATGCATTACCCTACATAGTGGTCCTTAAATGTGCAGAAATTTTTAACTGAACAACATCATAGTGGGTCTAGTAGAGATACAAGGTTAAATGCCTAGATAATGTGCCATGGTCTAGATTTTGGTGGATTTTTTGAAGTTCATAATGAATTCTTATAAATGTGCTTTATGATAATCATGATGAGCAGTTCATATAAAATTCCATGTTATGGTTCTTATTGAATTAAATGTATAAATCAATCATTCCCTGAACCATAGTGTGGTGATAGTGAAGAGAACTCTTAGTTGGTAATAATAACAATATAGGGAATATGATTCCAGGATGAATCTATTTTTTAACCATTATATGAATCATTTTTCAATTTTGAAGAATCTCTTTTTGGTATGACTGGTGGGTTTTAAAAACCATAAATTTCATGATCTATATTCAAGGAATAAAACATTTAATGTAAATGAAAAACATTTCAGATATGAAATTATTCTGCAGCCACCTCGATCACCTTCTTGAATAAATAATGATTTATGATGGATACTTAAGAATAAGATGAAATCCTTATACATATAATTGGATTACACCATAAATTGGATCCTAAAACATTTCATAATGGTAATAGTATTCTGAATGGTTATTAGAGCCATTATAAAGGGTGATAAATAGAATAGAAAGCAAAAATAGTGTCTTAGTCAAGCATGGAACTCATATACAAACAACATGTACATTATAAGATGGGTCATATCCCTTATATATTCACCCTTTTTGAATTTAATCAAATGAAATGAAATATATATATTTTAAGTATTGATACTTTTACATCCCATTCGAAATACTAATTGAAATTGTTCAATGAGCGTACATTCCATATTAAATCTATTCATAAAGGATTTTTTTAGTTGAAAATCATGATGTAGTAGATGTGGTAGGAACATGCATCATATGAATGAAAAATTTGATGTCAGTTATCCATTATAAAATTCTCAATAACCACCATGTCATGGTGCTTTCTTTTTATGTTCACATCCAACACTAATGTTGTGAATTTACACCATTTTGTGTGACCCTTGAACCATCATCCCCTTTCAAAAAGTGTCTCAAAGAGCTTCATATATTATTTAAATTCAAAAAATTTCCCCTCCATTTCATTCATTGAAATATTAAATCTTTTTCTTTTTCCATGGTTTCTAAATCTATTATTCTATAGATTATTATCATCCCTATAACCGAAGTAACATGAATTTGAGGGATTAGATATCTAAAAATATCTAATTTATTTTCTATTTAATGGTAATGAACCTTAAATATTATTGAATTAATCATTATTAATGAATTATTTCGAAAGAAAACTTCAATAACCTAATCAAACAAATGAATAAAAATAAGATATTTTATTTAACCATTCTATAAAAAGAACGTCTTTATATTGGAGCATCCATATCTATTTTTTTGTAGTTCCAATAACTCTAATTTTCATTATGATATCATTGAAAAATGATACATATCGTCATTCAATACCATTAATTTTATTCAAGATTTTTCATTATCTAGTCTTGTATGAGGAATGACCACTATCAATTATCCTTGAAAAATAACCATTACTAACTTTCAAATAATCTTCAATAATCAGGGACATCACTTCCCTATTTTTATTCTGGATTCCTTTACCTTTTACATAAAATTTAACACAACCTAGAATAATTTTAATTCAATTATATAGGTTTTTTTCTTCTAATCATGTCTTCCATGTATATCTTCCAAGAATTATTTCCTATTTTTATTGGTTGGATTTGATGATTTTCTATTTATAGCCTACATTCATTATTATTTAGTCATTTTCATCTCAAAATGGCTCCCCATTTATTCATAAATTTTTCTAGGAAAGGATATATTTCACCAATATGTTTAGTCTGTTGATTAAAAATCAAAAATCACTAGAAATTACCATTTAATCTGAATATTGTAAAAAATCAAGTTTCTTATCTTTTACTGTACATTATTTCATAATATTTTTTCCTTTTGGGAGAGACATTATTGGAATTTTACTTTAATAATTTTATGTTTTAGATTATGTTCCCCAAATATAGTTATTTTGTTTTCTAAATTTATAATTAAATCCAACAATATATGTAAAAAGATACAAAAAATTATATTTCTCATGTAATGTGTTAACATGATTTATTATGAAACAATCAATGGCTACATTGGTGGCTTCAACCTCAACTTTAATATATTTTTTGATGTATTGTTTAAAATTATTTTATATTCTATATAATTCAAGATAGTTTTAGTACATTTTGATTAGTTAATATTGTTCAAAACAAGTCTTATTTAATTATATATCATGATCTCCTGATCCCTTATAGCTATTTAATTGAATATTTTTAGTTCTTCAATGATCTTAGTTTATTATAATTTAAACTCTTTATCTGAATCATATTTCTTCTCATCAAATTTCTTAATCAGTTTAATTTCGTTATTTATATATTTTTACTTCCCGGAAAATATTTCCCATTCATATTTCAACATGTGTTCTATGCATTCCATCACATATTCTCCTCCCTCGCTACATGAAAAACCATAATTCTTCCAAACATGTTCCATTAAATTTATTAATTTCATAGATGTTTCATCCCCTAATATGATACAAAATGATGTATCTTCATCTTCATCTTTTCTCATCGTGATTTTTCTTTACTTTATTAATTATTCATGATTCCAATTTTTTTTCTATTTCCGATATCTTCTCCCATTTCATCAATTGATTTTTTTCATCATTTTCCTCAACCATGTTATTATAAATTTTCATATTTGTATAGTTGGTAGAAAAGTGTTTAATTCCTCTATATTTGATGCATTTCCACAATATTTAACCATTATATTTAACCTTACATTTATAAAAATTTTAGATAAACGAGACATGATTTTCTAGGAACCTTTTTACAAATCAATTTTATCATTATTCTTTCTATATTTTCATGTTATTATTCATTAAAATTAATATTTTACATTGCTTAAAAAGTTATATCTTATTCCACCTTCATTTTGAAAGATTCTATATTCCTCATTTCATAAGAAATGATCATATTTTGTAGCTTATCCAATGGTATATCTTCTATATTATCCAAAGTATTTCTTTTCTTAAAACTATCAGGGAAATTTATCTTTATTTTATATAAAATAGGTAAGACTAAAATATTTTCCACATATAATCTAATATTTCTCACTATTTCATTAACTATAGTAAATTAATCATAAATTTATTCCACTTTACCATTTTTTAAATCTTCAAACTAGCTTCTCTATATTTTTTCATTAGCCACTTTAATTGTTAAAATTCCATTATAACTACTCAAAAGTTGGCCCCATACAACCTTGTATGTTTTTAGACTCATATCATTATTTATTTTTTTTAAAAAATTGTGATATAAGAATAATATTTCCCACCTTAATTTCCTTATTAATATTTATTTCATCAGAAATTGTAATCTACTCACCATTAAAATAGTTTACAATCCAAATTAAAATTTTATCCATCAAAGATAAGTGTACTTATACTAGTCACCTAATTAATAGTATGCATGATCCACTACTTGAGGATCAAACATAGTGAACCTCATGTTATAATACAAATTATTAGTCTCGGTAGATGAGCTCAGATGCGTAAGATAAATGAGAATTAGGTATCTCAAACTTTTAAATTTTATTGTTCTTGACATAATCCCCATGTGACCAATTAATATATGATACTCTCAATGTAAACAATAATTATTTTACGATTAGAGATATAAATTGAAAAATAAAATTCACATAATAGTTTTTTGCAACATTCATACTCAATTAGAGATTTGAGTCCTTGTTATGTTTTGTCATTATCTCGGTATATATTTTTTTCCATATAATTTTAAAACAAAATTACAGTGGGTAGGTTGGTATCATTGTTCACTTATATTATATCTATAAATTTTTTTGATTTTTTATCATCATATGGGTCATAGTAATAGAAAATAATGTTGAGAAAATCATTCAAAAAAATATGTAACACTAGGAATTGATAAATATCATCCTCCCTAGACTTAAGTATAAAAGGATCTATACATTATTACTTACTCTAGTTATTAAAACTCTAATAGTATGTTTAATGTAAATAAATATGTTAAAATGTTTCATAACTTACATATACATATGTTAATCTCCTTCTTATACTTATTCTCAAACATATTTTGTTGAATGATCATGATCAAACGTTTTTTTCATCTTCTATACTCTTTAATACACAAATATAATTACCTATATGTTTTTGATAATTAGTATTCCAAAAATAAACTACACCTCAAGACATATGTTCTATTTTTTGTATCATTTACACAATTTTCCTAAATTATTGTAAATATTTAAATAAAAAACTATTCATATTCTAGAGGACTCCTATATTAAATACGATCATCCATAATACTTTTTATTTTCATCATGTGGTGAATCATGAGGTTTTTCTCCCTATATCATGTAATATTCTATTTTTTATAAAAAAATTTGTCCATAATGTATATCCACAAAGGTCATTCTTCAAATTTATAATTATGTACCAATATATGATTTTTCACAATAAAAATACTATACTTATTTCATAAATATAGATCAATGTTATTCTGTTTTGTTAACTTGTTCCACTTCAAATAATTCAATATTCACCCTTATTATGATAAAAACAAATTCATTCCTGGATACTAGAATTTGAAAATTCATTACCAAAATAATTAAAGAACTTGATAATTCACACTCTTAAAATTTATTTATGAATGGATACAATATAATTTTAAACTGATTACGAAATTAGAGAATGATATAGAATTATCACTTAAGCATTCAAAATTAATCATTTACAGTTTCATCAATAAAAGAATAATTTTTACCTGAGTTTTTCTTTATTTATTCTTTATCATGTGTATTTTTGTTCTATAGGATATTTAAATAAAAACCCCTTTATTCAATTTGAATAAAAAAATGTGATATAGAATCAATGAAATAACATTATGGAATCAACTAGCTCAAATTCCCTTAAAATACATCATTTTTGACATTTTATAATTGATTGAAAAGTCATGTATCTCAAGAATCCAAAAAATAATAGGAAAATATAAATAAAAAAAATTAATACGAAATTATTATGTCAAACAAAGACACATATCTAATAAGATTCAAACAAACCATACTCACTAATACTATATTGAATTGTCCCATAAAATATTAAATTTTATCCTATCTTATGAGCACTTATTATCCTATTAAATAGGAATATTATGAACTCCTTCTATCTTACAGATACTTGATACCTTATGTGATATCAACTTTTAACATATAGGTGGAATCGTTTGATGATGAATGTATATTATGAGTTCAACAAATATTACAAACTGCACTATCATTAAAAAGTCTACATCTTATAAATATTAAATTTTTTGTGCACTGACGGATACATATTTCATATTAGCTTTAAAATATATTACGTACAAATATAAGAAGAAAATATTTTCCACATTTAACATTTTTCATGATGAAAATCTTACTTATAAACTAAACCACATGCTTACTTAAAAATACATAAAAACATTCATCTAAAAAATTATAGAATACATTAAATAAGTTAATGATAATTATAAACATATTTAATAAACCAAAATCACAT
Organism: Viscum album; assembly: GCA_963277665.1. Taxonomy (NCBI): domain Eukaryota; kingdom Viridiplantae; phylum Streptophyta; class Magnoliopsida; order Santalales; family Viscaceae; genus Viscum; species Viscum album. The sequence continues at coordinate 1,117,922,786 of OY728129.1, forward strand.
CAAAACAATTATTATCATATGTACCAATTTTGAAAAAATATTTTCATAAAATTCATCATTATATCCATTCATTTTGAAGAAAATTAAACTCTTCAAAAATTCCATGGGGTTTATCTGAAGTACCTAATAGGATAGATAGTGGGAGGAGGTAGAAATTTAATATAGATAGATTAAGGGTAATGATGTAGTTTGGAAAAAATTAATCACGGTTCCATTTTCAGTATTTTTGGGGTGATTGTGATTGTTGACAAAACCAGATGACCGCAAATATTTATTGTTGGTGTAGCCAAAGGATATATTCCAATAGAATTATTTGATGTACCAAAGGAATGTTTTCTACAATTTAGTTCACAGAGTGTATATCATGGACCATGAAGCACAGTACATTGATTGCAAATAAGGTTCGTAGGATAAAAATTTCAAAATTTTCAAAGGATGATTTCAGCATAGCTGTTGTATGTGGACTATATAGTGTGCTACGTAGACCGCGTAGAAAAAATTGGTCACAAAAGGATCTCAGTTTTAAGGAGGATTATTAGTTCCTAGGAGGCATGTTTTTTAATGATTTAGGTGGTGATTATGGTCGACATAAATGGTTTTTTATTTGGGGAAGACATTGGATGCCACAAATGAGAAGGTCCATATGCAGACCACATACTAATTCAAGGTGGATGCTATACCGCATCAATGTTTTGGGTAATTTAGATCATTCAGTGTTTCAAGTCTATTTGACTATATAAAGTCCCATAATCAAGTCATTATGATAATAAAATTTTAGTTCAAAAGATAATCACTCCATGAATAATTTGGAAAAGTCTAATGTGGTTTGCGATGATAGATTCTACAAAGGGTGAAGTAGTTCATCAGAACAATTTAGAAAATGGAGTGTATAGGGATCTATATCCTTCTATGGAAAATAAACCATGAAGCATAGGAGGTTCATGGAATAAAAAGGAATAAAAGAAGTAGGGGTGGTCTACAAAAAAAGTGGTGGTCAGCAGAAGGAGATGTGGTTCCCAAAACACGCGTGCCATGCGGTGAAACACAGTTCATGGAGGACTCGAGGAAATTATTGGAGGATTAAATGAAGTTAAAAAATGCACTTAATATTTCATGAAATTAATTTTCAAAAAATAATACAATTTAGAAATGTGGATTTCATATATAGGTTAATATATAAAATCATCATATCATCTACTAGTAATTGAGGATGCATTCATCCATGAAAATTAAAGGACCTACATGTCCATAAACTATGTGTTGATCCATTCCAAAGAAGTGAGATAAGGAAGAGGAAGATGATTATCCATTCCCCTGGCAATGATACCTAGATAGCGACATACAGAGTGGCCCTAAGTAATGTAGTGATATGAACGTAAGCATTATAAAGTAAATGAGCCTGGGAATATATGTTATCTCGCCTGATCCTTTTAATTTTTCAGTGAGCCTTAGTGTATTCATAACATCGGCACATTTTGGTTTTATAATCCTCTATCATAGTCCCGTGACAGTGAAACATGTAAAATTTTTGTGTCTCATTCATGATTTAAAATTTCTTTATACATTTCTACATGAAAAGAAGAGAATATTTTTTTGTGTTCTGATGAATCATGATCAGAAGGGGAAGTTATTTTCATCATTCATGCCATATTTCATGCCACCCCAAGGGTATTTAACCTAGGTAGGATAACAATTAGTTCTATAGTAATTTTTTAATGTCAATGTATCTCTATAAATTTAAAAAATAGATGTTTTTTTATCACAATGGGATTATAAGTTGCGGAGGTGGGAATGATGTAAATATGAATTTGTGAGTTGTGAAGGAAAACATAGATCTAAATTACATAATGGTTGGTATGTGATGATGTCCGAATACAACATAAATTCTATTTAATTTTTTGGTATATACATCATTTACCATAATATGTTTTTATTACCATGTTGAATAATTAAGTCAAAATTAATATTTTATTATGAGGATTAATTTATTTAATTGGATAATTATTTTATGGAAAATTGTTATTTATGGGTAAAAATTATTAAAAATTCAAATTATGAGGATTTATTGTTCATTTATTTTATGTTAGATAATATATCTACATGGGTGATAATGTTTTCCATAAAATTTAATGTTGTTTTTGAGAGATCCAATGTAGATATTATTTATAGCACATTATTATAGTTAAATATAAAATTTTAAGGCCATTTTGATTGGATAGAGTATCATAACATGTGAGATCAGATAATTAATTTGATGGTCAACAGGGGTATCAACCATTGAGAGTTATTATATCATTTACTTCCTTGAATGAATAAATTTTGAATTCTAAAATAGAAGATATAATTATTTATAAGGATCTATTTAACCCCATATAGGATATGAAGTAGAACCTAATAAAACTAAGGAATCAGAGTGGAAGCAGATGGATAATAAGAAGATTAGTCAAATTTTATATTGGATTGATTGTAACATCCATGAATATATTTCTCAAGAGACTAAGTTAAATAACTCTAGATAAATATGAAGAATATGTACCTATCACAAACTACTATATATATGATTCTAATGTAAATTTAGATTAAGAATCATTAACTCTGTGATTAAAACTATATAATCAAACACACTAGTGAGTTTTGGAATGAGAAATTCCCTAAACCCCATCAATTGGGATATATTAAATAGTATGATATGGGAAAAAATAATGGTTCAACATTCCTGGAACCTAGGAATATAATATTCCATATATTGAGGGAAATAATAAGGTTATAAGTAAAACAATAATAAATAACTAATGATAGAATAATGAATCAATATAATATAAATACAAGCAGAACTGTATAGTTTCAAAGTAAAAAATGATGATCATTCCATGAAACAATAAAACAATTCTATTTACATGGGTTATAGTGTAACGACCCAAAGTTTTTTAATGGAAATTACCTTCTTATATTTATTTCCCAAAATAACATGAAATCACAACATAATGAACTACTATGTGATAAGTGACCATTAAACATAAGTTTGTCAGTTCTGTGTTAGGAATTTTGAAAATTTGACAAACACAGTTGTGTTCAAGATGATTTTTTGAGTCTAATGAAACAAAAATAATTTTTGGTGAATAGTGACCTACCCTTATGAATAGTAACATACCCTTATGAATATTAATATGAACCTTATGAATAGTAAATTATCCAATATAAGAGTAACATTACCTATGAATAATTAAATAAAGTCTAGACATCTAAGAAAGTGAAAATTTGTCCTTAGTAAACGTTTTGGAATTTTGTAAGCCATAAATAACAAATTATAACTAATTAATTAATTTAAAGGAAAATTAATTTTCTTAAAATTTATTGATTTTTATAGAATCAATGTATTCTATTTTTTAGATAATTTTATAAGACCCTACGTAATTTTTGAAAGAACTATAAATCAGTTTTAATCTTTAAAAGTTTTTTTTAAGTATATTATGATTTTAATTAATAGTATTTTGAAAATTATTTTTGAAAATGGACTTTGTTTTTGGATTCAAAACTTCAAAAAATGGTTGGGGTAAATTTTTGGGATTTTTCTGAGATACTTGAATTTTTGATGAATAGTGAAATACCGTAATTTACAAAATAAGCTAAATAAGCTATTTATAGGGTAATATGTGATGTTATGCTGATGTAAGCCCACTTTTTTTAGGATTAAATTATAAAATTAATTTTCTTGGTCATTCAAGACTCACTATTCCTTGTATTAGGGGAAATTAATAAACTAATGAATTTTTATTAAGGAATCCCCTCTCCCCTCCACTATAAAACCCACCCTTCACACCCTCACTTCCCCACACCTCTCAAGCTCCAAGACTACTCTAAACTATTCCCAAACAACTTCTCTAGCACCTTCCCCATGTCCAAGAGTTTTTGGTATCATTAAAAGACAAAGAATAGGCCCTTAAAGAGGATCTTAAGAGGAAGATTCAAGAGATAATTCCCCCCCCTCTTCTCCTTTAATTTCATTTCAATTTCAAATTCATTTCATGATCTCTCCCCACCTGTCTTCATCCACATTTTATTGTAATTCCAGTATTATAAATATACTATAATTTTATGATTCTAATTGGATATTATATCACCCCACCACCTTTCCCTCTTCCTTTTATTTTATTAAAGAGAACGTTGTTCGTGAGGTGTTAATTTATCACCTTCAAGAACGACATGATTTCTTCTTCCATTTATACCATCAGATCTGGTCATTAAAGCATTTTTGTGGTAGAAACAGAATAATTTATATGTATTATCTCCTACTTCAGGTTATGGAACTAACTTACGACCATATTTATAGTGATAAAATAAAGCAGGTTCATTATGATTGAAAAATCACTCAAATTAACCCATATAATAATCATTTCCTTCTTATCTAATGATTCATCCACATGGATCTAATATAATTCATTATAAATTCATTCAAGCTCTTTTAATCTCATTAATAACATGTAATATCATTTTTGGATGTTTACCCATGTTCTACCCGAACATCAATTTAAGAATACAAGTGAACCACCCAAGAAAAACCATAAAAACGAACATCCCCAAACAATGTCTTTATAGTCTTTTAGTCATATAAAAAAACATAATATGACATAATGAAACCAGAATGAACCCTATTAATTTTCACATGGTTCTGGAATTCTAATTAATGTATATAATGTCATTATATAGGACATTAAAGAGAAGGAAGCATTCAGATACAAGGTAAGGGGAAATCTCGAACCCAATTATCATCCTTCGGGTTCTCCCTCTTTCACTCCATTTTTGATATGGTTACTCCTTAAAGATCATTTTTTCATCATTGTCTTTAATTTCTGTGATATAAATTTTTTCACTGGTTTTTATATCAATCCAAATGTTTTCCAAAAGATCTACTCTTTTAAGAACACCCCTTTTACCTCTCACTCAAAGTGGACGGTTCTTATAACTAGTATGTCATTCCCTCTGTCTTTTGGGAACCCAAAGCTTATGAATGTGTTATTATGAAATAAAACCCATTCTATTACATGTTTTAGTTATGTACATTTTGATATGTTCTCTATGTGGAAAGCACGATGATGATAATGTTATGATTTGACGTGTGCGCCCAGAATTATATAGCGCAATATGAATGATTCAATGTGACGGGTGCGCCCAAAATTATACAGCGCTCCAATGCATTGGGTAATGTGATGAATCTCATGAGTAAATGTGAAATGATGTGTGAACAAGATGCTATATTGGTTCACAAGTATGTGTGATAGTTATCCACTAAGACATGATGTTTCATTTTTATGCATTGCCACATTTCAAATATTTTATTTATGCTCCTATCATGTCCATGATCTTTGGACTATGTTATTATTATGATCACCCCATGATATATTGTTCTTATATTTCCTCTTACTGGGATTCTTTCTCACCCCTTTTGATATATATCCTTAGGTGGATACATGTACTAAGGAGAGGATAAGTGCCAGTAAGAAGCTAGAGAAGAAGAAATTAAATAAATGTTTATGGTTGATGTTGTATTTGTTATGTGTGGTCTTAGTTTGCCCAAGACACTAAACCTTTGGATCCTTGATGTGTAATAATATTATGTTTTTTATCATTGAAATGATGTAATATTAATGTATGAAAAGTATGAATCTCTATAGTTGGTATCATAGGCAATGTTTATTTAATTTGGGGATTAGGATTAGTGAACCATAGGGAAAAACTACAGCATGAGACTAATTACAAATATGCACACAAGAATATTTACCTAAGGATCACATGTGTTATGTTTTTGGTATAAATTTTTTAAATGAATATGTTATTCATGAATTGTTTACTTGTGTTTTGTTATATCCTTTTATATTTTAGAAAATGGAGGGAACCAGGAGAAATCAGCCCAGCAACTCATGCGAGGGCCAATGAAACGATTGCCCGAACAGCATACCCAATGATTTAGGAGGTGGAGTTAAAAACTTCTTGGAGAAGCTTACCGAATTATCTCATGTTATGAACAATAGCCATAATAATGGGGAACGTCCTCCTTCACCAAAGAGGGAGAAACTAGCTATCAAATGTTTTATGCGGCAACAACCACCGACGTTTAGTGGATCTTTCGATCCACTAGATGTGGAACAGTGGATCAACACCACGAAGAAGATCTTTTCTATGCTTCACTATTCTGAGAAAAACAAGGTTACTCTATCTGTTTATTGTTTAGATGGAGAATATGATAAATGGTGGGATTTTATTAAGAACACCAAGCCATGGGAAGAAATTTAAGAGACGGAATGGGAAGACTTTAAGATAATGTTTCATAATTAGTATTTTCCACAAACTCTTCACACGAAGATGGAGAGAGAATTCATAGAGCTCATGCAAAAATAAGGAGAATCTGTCACAACCTATGAAGGGAATTTCACAAGGCTTGTTAGGTATGCTTCAGGTTTTGTTATCAACAATGATTGCAAAATTGATAGATTATTTAGTGTATTAAAACCACACCTTCGAAAGGCTCTTGCAATTCGAGACTTTTGGAGTTATGAAGAAGTTTTTCAGTGTGACCTCAAAGTGGAGATGGAGTTTGGAGAATGGTCTCATGGATATGGTGATAAGAAAAGAATGATCGAGTTTCAAGCTTTTGGATCTAATGATAAGGGTGGGAAGAAAAACCAACGCCCCACATGCCAAAAATGTGGGATGTTTCACAATGGGAACTCCCTCAAAGGGACAGGGAAATGCATCAAGTGTGGGAAAGAAGGACACCATGCTCAAGAGTGTCGAAAAGACATGAAAAATAAGGAGAATTTAGCTGATGAAAGGAGATAAGCACTCATTGTTCAATGCTACAACTGTAGAGATCTAGGAAGCTATGCAAACCAGTGCACTAAACCCCGAGTTCTCGAGGGTAATCAGCGTCAACAGCCACCAAAGCCAAAAGGAACAAGGGAAGGCATATGCCATCACTACTATGTTGGTAGAGTATGATAATGAATTAGTACAAGGTATACATCCTTTTCACTCAAGAATTGAAAAAGTCTTATTTGATTCTAGTTTTATGCATTCCTTTATATCTTGCAAGTTATCTAGAACTATCGAATCGAAGCCCAAAAACCTTGAAGTATAGATATCTATAAAAACACCAAGTGGTGCAATCATTGCAACCCAAGTGTTTAACTCTTCTCATATTGGCGTATGTGGGAAGATTCTTCCAGAAAGTATCGTAATACGCCCCTTGGTGGAATTCAACGCTATAATGGGAATGGACTATCTCTCGTTATATAGAGCGGATATCAACTATAGGGAAAAGGAAATATCTTTTCATATTCCGAACCATCCCATGATCCTCTACAAATGCAAGGAAGATTGTGAATCTCCATTGAAAAATCTGCCAATGGTGTGGGTGTTGATTCACAATAAAGAAGAATACCTCACCCAAATGGTTGTGTTGAAGGAAAGTTCCAACCTTGAGGAAATGCCCATAGTGAGGTAAAACGAAGACGTATTTCCCGAAGAGTTACCCGGAATTCCCCCGGATCGTGAGGTGGAGTTCTCAATTCAACTAGTACATGGAGCTACTCCTATCTCGAAGTTCCCCTATAGGATGGATCCTATCAAACTGGAGGAGTTAAAGAAGAAACTGCATGAGCATCTGGACAAATGGTTCATATGCCCTAGTGCGTCGCCTTGGGGTGCACCATTGCTCCTTATGAAGAAGAAGGATGGAACAATGCGGCTGTGTATCGATTATATGGAACTCAACAAGATCAACATAAAGAACAAGTATCCACTCCCAAGGATTGATGACTTGATCGACCAGTTAAGAGGAGCTCAATACTTCTCAAAGGTGGATCTTTATTCTGGATATCTTTAGGTAAAGGTGAGGAAGGAATAAATTCATAAGACTACCTTTCGAACAAGGTATGAGCACTATGAGTATTTGGTGATTCCCTTTGGACATACTAATGCCCCTGTAATCTTCATGGATTTGATGAATAGAGTCTTTAGACATTACCTCGAAAAATTTGTGGTAGTGTTTATCGATGATATTCACCTCTACTCCAAGACAAAGGAGGAACATGTAGAACATATAAGACTTGTGTTGGTGACATTATCAAAGGATATGTTGTACGCCAAGTTTAGCAAGTGTGAATTTTGGATTAATCAAGTCATGTTCATGGGACATGTGATCACAACTGTTGGAATTTTTGTGGATCCTTCAAAGACAAAGGCGATTGAGGAATGGCCTGGGACCTCTAGTGTCACAGAAATCCGTAATTTTCATGGATTAGCTGGGTACAACTGACATTTTGTGAGAAACTTCTCACAATTGTCAAGCCTTCCAACTAAGTTAACAAGGAAAGGGGTAAAGTATGTCTAGACGGAAGAATGTGAGGGAAGCTTCAAGGATCTAAAGAGATGGTTAATCACAACACCTATACTCACACAACCGAAAAGTGTAGAATGTTTTGTGATATACAGAGATGATTTAAAGAATGTCTTGGGTTGTGTTCTCATGCGAAATGATAATGTGATAGCCTACGCCTCATGACAGTTGAAGATCCATGAGAAAAACTACCCAACGCTTGATCTAGAGCTGGCATCCATGATTTTTTCCTTGAAAATCTGGCAGCACTACCTTTATGGCGAGAAGTGTGACATATACACCGAACACAAGATCCTAATGTATATATTCACAAAAAGGAGCTCACCATGTGTTAAAGGAGGTGGTTAGAGCTAATCAAGGATTATGATTGCTCTATTCACTATCATCCTGGAAAGGCGAACAAGGTAGCTGATGTTCTAAGCAGAAAAGAACCTGCTACTATATCCATCTTGTGGATTGAGAAAGACCACATCTTCTTGGATATTAAAATAATGGATTTGGAAATCATAAGGGTAGGGGATACATCCTACCTTTCCCAAATGATTGTGCAACCATCCATCCAAGAGAATATTAAGGATGAACAAAGGGATGATGTGGAGATACGAAAGAGGGTGAATGCAGTAAAGGAATGGAAGCTACAAGAGTTCCATATCGACGATGATGGTATGTTTTGGTTTGGAACATGGATTTGTGTGCCTTCATCACCCGGGATAAAGAAGGAGCTATTGGAAAATGCACATAGCTCAACTTTCTCTATCCATCATGGGAGTACCAAGATGTACAATGATCTCTGAGAACACTTCTGGTTGGATAACATGACGAAGGAAATTGTTGAATATATATCAAGGTGATTGATATGTCAGCAAGATAAAGTTGAGTGAAAAAATCCCAATGGTATGATGTAGCCATTGCCTATACCCATGTGGAAATGGGAAAACATTACTATAGACATTGTCAAGGGTCTCCTAAAGATGTCAAAGGTAAATAATGCGATATGGGTTTTGGTTGACCGACTCACCAAGACTTCCCATTTTATCACTATTCGGGAAGATCTCTCGCTTGATAAACATGGAAAGATATATGTGAAGTAAGTTGTGAGATTGTATGATGTTCCACTCTATAATTTATCTAACCGTGATCCAAGGTTCACATATATGTTCTGGAGGATCCTTCAACAAGATTTGAGTACTGAATTTAATTTCTGCATGGCCAATCACCCCCAAACTGATGGTCAGTCTGAAAGGACTATTCAGACGCTTGAAGATATGCTAAGAGACTGCTCTCATGAATTCAAAGGTGTTTGGATCAGCATCTCCCATTGGTGGAGTTATCATACAACAATAGCATCCACTTTAGTATTTAGATGGATCTGTATGAAGCTCTTTATGGGAAGTGATGTAGAACTCCAACCTGCTGGGATGATGTTGGAGAAAGAAAGCTACTTGGACCCGATCTTGTTCAAGAGATGACAGAGAATGTTCAAGTCATCTAGAAACACATCAAAGCTACTCAAATTCGGAAAAAGTTCTATGCTGACAACCGTCGAAGGGACTTGGAGTTCGACATTGGAGATAAATTCATCCTTTGAATATCTCCATGGAAGAGAGTCATGTGATTCGGGAAGAAAGGGAAGCTAAGCCCTAGGTGTATTGGCCCCTTTGAGATCCTTGATAGCATAGGAGTCATGGCATATCTTCTTGTACTTACACTGAATATGGATCAAGTTCATGATGTATTTTATGTATCACTACTGAGGAAGTACAACCAGACCCCTCACATGTACTAAACTCAGATGTGGTGCAGCTGGAAGATGATCCCTCTTATGAGGAGCATCTAGTAATGATTCTGAATTGGAGAGATACAGTTTTACGCAACAAGACAACCCATCTTGTCAAACTATTGTGGATAAACCATAAGTTTGAGGAAGCAACTTGGGAACCAGAAGTGGCAATGAAGGAGAAACACCCTCACCTGTTTGTGTAATGTGAAATTTCGGGGGCGAATTTCTTAAGGGGGGAGAATGTAACGACCCAAAGTTTTTTAATGGAAATTCACTTATTATATTTATGTCATAAAATAACATGAAATCACAAAATAATGAAATACTAAGTGATAAGTGACCATTAAACATATTATTTTCACTTCTGTGTTAGGAATTTTGAATATTTGACATACACGGTTCTGTTCAAGATGCTTTTTGGAGTCTAATGAAACAAAAATAATTTTTGGTGAATAGTTACATAACCTTACGAATAGTAACATACCCTTATGAATAGTAATGTGACACTTATGAATAGTAAATCATCCAACATAAGAGTAACATTATCTATGAATAATTAAATAAAATTTAGACATCTTAGAAAGTGACAATTTGACATTAGTAAATGTTTTGGAATTTTGTAAGTAATAAATAATAAATAATAAATAATTAATTAATTTAAAGGAAATTTTATTTTCCTAAAATGTATTAATTATTTATCAAATCAAGGTCTTAGAGTTTTTAGATAATTTTATAAGACCCTACGTAATTTTTGAATGCACTATAAATCAGTTTTATTCTTAAAAAGTGTTTTTTATGTAAATTATGATTTTAATTAATAGTATTTAGAAATTTATTTTTGAAAAACGGAATTCATTTTTGGATTCTACATGTGGATAAATGGTTGTGGTAATGTTTTGGTATTTTTCTGAGATACTTGATTTTTTGATGAATATTGAAATACCGTAATTTACAAAATAAGATAAATAAGCTAATTATAGGGTCATATGTGATGTTCTGCTGATATAAGACCACTTGATTCAGGATTACATTATAAAATTAATATTCTTGGTCGTTCAAGACTCACAATTCCTTGTCTTAGGGGATATTAATAAACTAACGAATTTTATATTAAGGAAACCACTCTCCCCTCCACAATAAAAGCCAGCCTTCACACCCTCATTTCCTCACACCTCTCAAGCTACAAGCCTACTCTAAACTCTAACCAAACACCCTACCTAGCCTCAAACCCATGTACAAGAGCTTCTGGTATCATCACAAGATCATTCATAGGCCCTAAAGGAGGATCTCAAGAGAAAGATTGAAGATGCAATTTCCCTCCCTCTTCTCCTTTAATTTCATTTCAAGTTCAAGTTCATTTATTGATCTCTCCACACCTATCCTCATCCAAATTGTATTTTAAAAACATTATTATACATATAATTTAATTTTATGATTATAATGGGATATTATTTCACCCCACCCCCTTTCCCGCTTCCTTTTATTTTATTAAAGAGAACGTTGTTCGTGAGGTGTTAATTTATCTCCTTCAAGAACGACATGATTTCTCTTCCATTTCTACCTTCATATTTGGTCATGAGACTATTTTTATGGTAGAAACAGAATATTATATATGTATTATCTCCTACTTCATGTTATGGAACTAACTTATGACCATATTTCTAGTGATAAAATAAAACAGGTTTATTATGATCGAAAAATCACTCAAATTAACCCAAATAATCATCATTTAATTATTATCTAATGATTCATCCACATGGATCTAATATAATTCATTATAAAATCATTAAAGCTCCTGTAATATCATTAATAACAATAAATATCATTTCTCTATGTTTACCCAAGTTCTACCCGAACGTAAATTTTAGAATACAAGTGAACCACCCAAGAAAAACCATAAAAACCAACATCCCCGAACAATGTTTTTAAACTCTATAAGTCATCCAAAGGAACATAATATGACATAATGAAACCAAAATGAACCATAATAATTTACACATAGTTTTGTATTTCTAATTAATGAATATATTGTCATTATACAAGACATTAATGAGAAGGAAGCATTCAAATACAAGGTAAGGGGAAATCTCGAACCCAATTTTCATCCATTGGGTTCTCCCTCTTTCACTACATTATTGATATGGTTACTCCATAAAGATAATTTTTTCCTCATTTTCTTTATTTTTCTGGGATATACATGTTTTTCACTGGTTTTTATGTCAAACCAAATGATTTCCAAAAGAACTCCTCTTTTAAGAACACCCCTTTTACTTCTCACTCAAAGTGGACGGTTCTTATAATAAGTATGTTATTCCCTCTTTCTTTTGGGATCCCAAAGCTTATGAATGTGTTATTCTGATATGAAACTCATTCCATTCCATGTGTTAGTTATGTACAATTTGATATCTGTTCTGTGTGGCAATCATGATGATGATAACGTTATGATGTGACGGGTGTGCCCAGAATTATACAACTCTTCAATGAATTGGGTAAACTGATGAATCTCATGATTGAATGTGAAATGATGTGTGAAAAAGATGCTATCTTGGTTCACAAGTATGTGTGATAGTTAATCACAAAGACATGATGTTTTATTTTTTTTCATTTCCACATTTCAAGTCTTTTATTTACTCTCCTCTCGTGTTCATGATCTTTTGCCTATGTCATGATTATGCTCACACCATGATATATTGTTCTTATCTATCATCTTACTGGGATTCTAGCTCACTCGTATTTATGTATATCCTTAGCTGGCTACATGTACTAAGGAGAGGACAAGTGCCACTAAGAATCTAGAGAAGAAGAAATTAAATAAATTTTTATGGTTGATGTTGTATTTGTTATTTGTGGTCCTAGTTTTCCCAACACACTAAACCTTTGGATCCTCTATGTGTAATACTATTATGTTTTTTATCATATAAATTATGTAATAGTAATTTAAGAAAATGTCGGGTCGCTATATATAGGGGTACATACATATAAAACATGCTAAAAAGGGAAAATAGAAAAAACATGTATCCACAAGAATCATGATCATATGCTTGTTCTTATTCACCAGTAATCTATCTTAGTACTGATAATCAAACATTAGAAGTTGGATTCTTCACTTTGTCTACACCTATAATCATAAGGTCTATCTTGGTACCATAAGCAACATGAATATTGTGCGAGCTACACTTAGTAGTCCTCCATAGATTTTATCTAATATTATCCAACATTGGTATATAAAATAAATATTGTGCATGTAAAACAAGTTGAGTAAATCTTAAAAATGCAAATGGGTCAGTTGTAGTTCCAATGGACACTTTGCTGACACAACTTGCTTTAAACTAAGTTGAATGATCTATAAACAAGTAACAGTATGTATAAATATATATGGTTTATATACATAGTTATTCCTATATCCATATATATGGACACAACTTCTGGCATGGATCCAAGGCATAACTCAAGCATCAATGGGTTATAATATGAATCTCAATGTGTGGGTGTTTTGGGTATTTCGTTCCTATGTATCACATTCATATATGATCCCATGCACATGTATCATAAATATAATGTACTCCATGTTCGGTTATCAAATTAATATTAGATACCATGCTCAACGATCATAAATAGATGGGAGTCCATTCCTGAGTGTCATAAATATCTGAGATGGAATTCCTTAGTATCATAAATATATTGGATCCCATGAAAAATAATAATAAATAGAAGAGACACCTTAATAATAATTCATATTTATATTAGGTAACTAATTCATTAAAAATAATACAAATGTTGAATTACAATTCATCCATCATGACATTAAACTAATTGTTATACCCTAAATCATAGGAAATTCACATGAAGAAGCTAAAACAATTAATTTTTTGTTAATTGTAGTCGGTCATCCAATTGGGTAGCAATCAACACCACTTGGAATGTTATGTGGACTTATAAACATTTAATAAAATATAGGGCATCACATGATCACACGTAAATGTTTGGAACTAGAAAAGGTGGGATGCTGACAACCCTAAACCAGATTATCAAGGGAATATTTAACATGAACAACAATAAAAAGTTAGGAAATTTTTGTTTTTAACTAAATTCACGAAATTTATGGTGTGTGGAATGGTGTCCCTTGTAATAAATGGCATATATTTATGTGAAAAATAATAAAATACCTACCTTAGGTTGGTAAATGACCACTCATCCATTTTTTATCCTTTTAATATAGGTAGAACAAAATGAATCCTCACAATTAAAAATACCTAAAAATCAAGCATATGAGCTCAAAACAAAATAGTATAAAATATAGTATGATAAACCAATAAATGATGGATGAGGATTTAGGAGCATAAAATTTTGGATCCAACTTGACATGAGGGGATGAAAAATGATCTGGGGTGGAGGAATCGATTTAATGCCAATGTAAGGAATGATGAATATATCAATCATCGCATTCTTTAGAAATAAAGGCTATATCGAAATAAGGGTCCCATCCCCTTTTTAAAAAATAATCTATGATATTTACTTGCAATCTAATATATATTCAAATCATGTATTTTATTCCTGATGTGTATTTATATCATGCAATGTTTGGGTCCCCCATGGGATAAAAAATTAATGACAAGAAAGGGGTCTTTCCATTCTAATACATGTCGTTAATTTAAATGAACACCGTGTATCTGGCCTTTAATAATTCCACATCCCTCCTTTTTTCATTCTGGAAAAAAATTGATCAGCCTAAAGGCCAAATCACGAGGGTATAAGCCAAAAAGGTATACTCAACAAAGGATTGGAAAAATTAAAATAATTCACTACTCTCTAAACAATTGTGATGTTTTTACCTCTCCTTATTCAAACAACTCATCCTTGTGTTTCCCCTCCCATGGTGGTAAGGATTCATTTATAAAATGTATTGTCCCCTAAGAAGGTATATTGTATTCTCTCTCCAAGGTTAAAACATTTACATGGTCATGCTTCCATAGCACCCATACCAGAATAACATACCTACTTAAGAGAGCCTTCATGCTTCGATCAATGATATGTATAGGATTCTACACAATGGATGTATCCATAACTAGTTGAATATCATTTGGATAAAAAGAATGAGATGGGTTAGAATGAGTGTTGTGAAGCTATGATATAAGGAAGACATTGTGAATGTCACAATACCTATGAGGTAAATGAAACTGATAGGAAACAATCATGACTCTTTCCATGATCTTGAAGGACCCAATGTAGTGAGGTGATATCTTATGAATTTCTTGCCTAGGGGAAACTCATAGAATGAATCGATGTCCAGCCTCAAACTCCATAGGTTGGAAGTGATGATCGGTATAATACTTTGTCATGAACTTAGATGAATCCATATGACTTCAAATATTATGTACCAATTTTGGATTCTCCTGAACTAGATGAGGTCCGAGTAGTGTTTCCCCTGATTCCACTTACTAAAACATTGGTGAACATATTGTCCTACCATAAGGGGTATTATAGTGATCAATCTAAACTGTTTTCTAAAAAAATTATTATATAATAACACAATGAAAGGTATGTGTTTCTAAAGAGAACCTCTAAAATCAAGGTCACATTCCCCAAGTATATCATCTAACACTTGTATTGTACGCTCAGACTGACCATCGTTATGTGGTTGATATGTTGTAGTCAATATAACTAATAAACCCAGTGCTTTTTACAACACTTTCTAGGACCATGATGTAAATTTATTGTCATTTTCTAAAATTATAGATCATGGAAATTCTTTTATAGCATAAAATCTCTTGAATTAAATGCCACCCAATATCATCTATTTCAGAGGTATCTCAGTTAGTTTGAAAGTTCGTGGAATTAGTCATCCAATCAATGATCACCCATGAAAAATCACTACCTAAAGGTGATATCTGAAAACCTATCACTCAATAAATTTCTATTTCATCCCATTTACACTTATAAATATATAGAGTTTGTAAATTTCTAGCAATTCACTAGTTCTCATCATTCACCTACAGACATCTATAGCACAGCGTGATAAAACCAACAATCTCCCTCTTCAATCCCATGTACCAATACTAACAATGTATTCATATTTACATCTCTATAAACCTAGGGTGTACCACCCCAACATAGTCATGATATTCTTACATCAAATTTTGACATATATTATTATGTACCCATACATTCCCTTGGATGTTTTGGATCTCATTCTCATTAATAACCCAACTAGGTAGTGGGTCTACACATGAGACACTCTATCCAATGAATAGTACCTTATGATCTGAAATATATCTCCTCTTAACCAATTATAGAAGGGATAATGTCTTTAAAAATATTCTAATACATGATACTTATGAAACTCCTAAACATCAAGATGCATCTAAAAAAATAGGGTAATAAACAACCACTCGCAACTGGCCTCCTGGAAATCCTGTGTCTGAGTCTTCCTCTCCACGACCTCAGCCACATCATTCCCCTTCTTAGTATTATAAGAAAATCAATATAATGAATCTAAAGGTATTATACCCACCTACTATACATGATATTCAAATCATATTTTGTGTAAATGAATTCAATACTCTTATTGTTCATTTAAATGATTAAATACTCAACAAAAATATAATAGCTATAAAATTGTGAAGCATGAACAAAAAATTCTGATTTGAGGGCATGTGTATGTTAATTATACTCATTAGATTACAATATATGTACACATACACTATTACTCAATATCCATACATCATAACTACTACAATAACGATTATTGGGAAAGCACATTAAATTGTATACATTCTTCCAGGCTCATGAAGAATCTGGATCGAGACCAAATCCAAACAGGAATTCAACTCTAGAATGGTTTTATCACATGCATCTAAGAATAAAATTTGAATCCATTTTTATTAATTCCCTTTAGTGAATCTACTAGACATGGTATGTCCTAAATAAAATGACTAGAATTTCCTACTAGCCCCAAGAAACTTCACTCATTAATGGCATTCCTGGTATTCACCCCAGAAACAACATTGTTCCCCTTATCTAGGTCAGTAGATCCTCTTTAATCCAAGATTATATAACCAAATATGTGAAACTTATCTATCCATAAATTACATTTAGTAATCTTAGAATACTTTTGGATCTCTCTTAGTGTATTCAGCATAATCTCATGATATTTGGCCAAGTTCTATCAAGTACTTAAAAGAACTAAGATATCATCCCTGAAGACTATAACAAATTAATCCACATATGATTGGAAAAATTAATTCATCAAATCCAGGAAATATGATGGTGGATTAATTAGTTTAAATGTTGCAAACATATACTCATACAAGAAGTATCTACTTTGGAAAACTATATATTGTATGACTAATACACATACATTTACCTGATCATATATTTACATTAAATAGTTCATAGAGAAAACTTTCAGTCCATAGAGATAGTTAAAGAGGACATCTATATGTGGTATTTGATACCAGTTCTTAACTATATGTTTGTTCAACTGGAGTAACCCAAATTATGACTACGGATAACTTCTACATTCTTGGTGAAAATCACTTGTTACCCCATGTAGAAGTACCAGATCCTATAAAACCATCAGCTTCCAGGTCTCCATGCTAATTTATGAGTTCTTGGATCTCAATAAGTTCCATCCTATAAGGATAAATAGACAATGAGTCCACTTTTATAATTATATAAATTGTATACTACAACTCTCTCATAGGAGGTAAACCAAATAATTCAAAAGGGAATACATTGCAAAAATTATCCATTGTAGAATGGAATTCCATACAATGAGTTTCCCGATCACTCATAATGAGACTATTCATCAGGGTTGTCACTCCACCCAACCCACGATTCTTGGGTCCCTATTCAATTTCTTATACATCCCATTCAACCTTATATTTACAATAACTTCCAGTATTTGATATAAAAGACATCATATAGTGATAACAATCAACATGGCCTTGGTATTGAACAAACATTTCTATACCGATAATGACAATGAATATTGTCATCTTGCGGAAAACAATATCTTAGTGGAATAGATATCCACCAACCTTAACTGGTAAATCCCCATGATTCCATATAATATATGATTGAACTCCAAATAGGTTTTCAAGTGTCAAAAAACAACAGAAATATTATATTTCTAGACCCATAATTTCCTTAAATTATGTAGATAAAAATGAGTGAAATGAAACTGTATCAAATAAGGATGACACTAATGTAAAGTATAATAGAATAGTACCTTGAAATGTATAAATTCATATAATCTTACCCACATAATTAGGTGGCAGTGTATAAATATTACTATACCCACAACCTTGGGATGTAAACCAAGTCCCCTAAGAAGATCTATTCTACTTCCATTAAACCACTAAATTTGGACTACCTCAACCATGAACACCTCCTCATCATGATTGGATGGTAGTAGACCATCTCCATATCTGATGAGGTCCTACAGAACCATATGGAAAAACTAATACAGATCCCTTCCCACTAGTCATAGATAGAAGAATCTTATAGTAGCACTAAAGGATCCCCAACATTCCATAACCTCATAATTCAAGGGGATCTAGGAGATACTAATGTTTTTTGTATCGTAGGTTTATGTTTGTGTGGAACACTATTGTAATATCAATAGGTTCCATTTGGATACATCCACCCATTATTAAAAATTTAAAGAGATTCTTCCATAAACAAAAAAACCAACTACCCATTCATGGCATTTAACTGACTTGGATCACATCATCTGCTTCCCTCGGGTTCTACACAATGATGAGTGACTAGTTTACTATATCTAAAATGGTGTCCAAAAAAACTCATTCACCTATGATCAGATGGTGTGTAGAAGACCAACCTCAAACTACAATTCAGTTTTCAATTTATCCCATGTAGGAGTAAGGGGAAAATTCAATATATAGGTAATACTATGTGAATACCACAATCACATACAAAACACCCAAAATATAGATGCATAAAATATCTAGCATGGTCTTCTCTCAATATCCATGGGATAATGTAATAAAAAAATAATGTTTGGAAGTCTTCCCAAACCACCACTTGATGTTTATTAGACTGAGATATTTCGTCCCACAATTGTTTAGTATAATCATTCAGTTTATAGGTAATTATATTGAACCTCCACTTTTGATTCATTTCCAAGTGCACAAATATGGATACCGTGGCCTATATAAAAAATTATATTACCTGATTACCTCTATCCACTGAGAAAATAGAAGGTTTTTTTCTAATCAAATTAACCATTCAACTATTCCATAGTAGGGGTAGGTCATTGAGCACCCAAAAAAGATTATATAAAGCATAATCATCTCCCTCGAAATTGAGTATTGGTGCCTAGTAGAGGAAGAACGAGAGGTTCCACTAGTGGGATTATAGGAGGTAATACTATTGGTTCAGGTCCCATCGCCTACTAAGTATGGTAATCACCACATCATGGTGAAAAAATAGAGGATTTCATGATTCCATAGCTTTAAAATTTCCAAACACACACCACATATATGATTCCAAATTAAATAGGATCAAGATAATTCGAAAATATAGGTATATGTACTTCTTATAAATGATGCATGTCTCTATGAATACTATTAAATCCATGTCTATGTGAAAGATAAATCCAAATTGATCATAAGATACCCATCCCAATGCCCAATATTAAGGTCATGTAATGGTCATGTTATCATATAACACCATAGGGTTTTAGATATATGGAGGGCCTATTGAGATGTATATATGAAAACATTGATCACATAGAAATTGAAATCCCTATTTAACTACAACCATTTAATATAAAATGTATAATTCATTTATGTCCGTACTCATTATTCTGTATATAGATATCACCTTCTTGTTAGATGTGTCACCATTCCCTTTGAATAATGGAACATACTATCTATAAATTGTAATTTTTACATCATGTACCTACAAACAAAACAATAAATATGGTATTAGTATGTAATAGTTCATGTATAAAAATTTTATTTAAGGAACAACCATTTCCAATTTACAGAAGTACATGCTTCATAAATTCTAATTAGCATTCATGAAATGAAATCTATAAACTTTTAAGCCCATACAACCAATTTTTCATGGATCAAACATGGAATAATTGTTCAATTCATGTTTCATCAGAAATATATATGGGAAAAACCATTTCTATTGATACATTCTCTTTAATTTATCCAATTATGCCATCCTAGGTGTAACAACTTTTTAATATACAATAATCGAGGAACTCACAACAATATTATGAAATATGGGAAATGAAAATAACAATATAAACTTATATGGAATAGAATAATGAATGATAGGTGATTCCTAAAGTGCCTATAATGATGCATGAGATGATAACTCCTTATAATACTGGGCCAAATGGAATGTTTTATGATAATAATATCATCTATAATATCATAAAAACATATGTATCACTCAATTGTGAAATTAGTACAACTATAAAAGGTACAACGCAAAACAACAGTAACTGTAGAGACCAAAATCTTGACATACATGGACATTAAATTACTTTTATGAAATACTATATACATGACAAAAACAGACGCCCAAAGACCGTATTAGTTTAGTGTCTTTGGAAACTCGGAATGAAATCTTCTAATAATGGTGAATGATCTTCTACATCTCCCACAAAGTTCTTCCCCTTTTTGGTTTTATTACCTAAAAACTTTCTTTATATCCTGGGGAGAAGAAAACCTAAAACGGGTGAGCTCAAATGCTCAGTAAGGGTAAACATAGAGAACATAAAACAATCCATAAATATTTGAATGAAAAAACATGAACATAAAATCTAAACATCGAAATCTCAAGCAAAGACATAAATCTTGGAAGTACATAAGGAATATATCATAAAGGAACATAAATCCTGATAAAATAGCATGGTAAAAAAACATGTAATTGTTTTGAACCATTATGCACATGATATAATTTCCATAGTAGCCAAGGAATTTCTGCCAAGACCATCTTAGTGGACAAAGTCCCTTTCTAAATTGAGTTCACTCCTCGTTCCAGTCCTATATCACTGAACCGGATTAACTTAACATTATACCCATGTCTATCTCATGAGATATAAATCATTACCCAATTAATAATAGAGAGATATAGTTCCCACCCATATCCTAATTAAATCATTCTTTTGTGTGCCACAAAATCAAAAATCATACATCATAGCATAACCCATGTAATAGAATGAGATTCTTAAACATCATGCCATCATAACATAATCTATATAAAAAATGGATATCATTTAATCATAAGAAAAATAATACCATGTAAATATTGGAGACAATATAATTGGGACATAAACATATTAAATAATTTCATTTTAGATGAAAAATAGTTTTGATAAAACACTTGAAATGAATTCTTGAGGAAAATATCATTTCTTCTTCAAAATCATTTCATTTTCACAGAATGAAATGAAATTTTAAATGAAAAGGGTTTTTTTAAAATAATTATGCAATATTGTAGAGGAAACTTCATAAAAATGAGTTGTTATGAAACCGTAAAAATCTGTTAACGCCGTATAAGTTAAAAATAACATTCTCCTCGTACTTTTGTCGGAAAAGTCAAAAAGTTCCTTGTGTTGTAAACAAAAGTAATATTCCTTTTATAACATGTGGTAAAATTCAAAAATGGGTAAAAAGGACATTAAACATACATGATTTTTTTAGAAAACATGGACATGGATGATAGCAAAAACCCTAGTAAATACTTACGAATAAACAATCTCAGATAAGAGCGATATTGGAATAGTTATCCCTTACCTTATGTCTTATATGCTTCGTGTGTATTTGAACCTCTTGTATAATGATTTAAATAATGTCATTGACTAATTAAATAATCATATTCATTGTTATGATATCATATATGGTTCAATTATGACTTTATATTACCCGTGCTTCTGTAAATTCCATGTTAAAGCAGCATTTTGGGTAAAATCGTTTCATTTATTGTACGTGTTTCGACTTGTTGTTATTGATATTATTACTTATATCCTAATTTATTTAATTACAGAATGTAAAAAATGATTTATATATATAATATATATTCATCATATACATATATATATTTGATATATAGATAAATCGAATGAAATACACCGTTCATTGAGACGGTATGTCGTACGTATGCATTAATGTTGTTTTGGTTTCGTCATTGAATTGATTGGAATTAAGTAGATGAAATACATATATATATACATAAATCCAGTATTATTATGTCATATATTTCATTATTATTCATTATATATACTATATAATTATTCATGAATCGTTAACATTGAGAATGAATCTCTTTGCATCGTGGAGATGGTAGTCCGTACGTACGCACGAGCAATGATATCATTCCCATGATCGTGGAATAGTATTGAAGTGTATGTATAATATTTCAGAATCAATATCACTTTAAAATAATCATATATAGTTATTTATTTACACCAGTATACCGATCCAAGTAAGGTGGTGGTCGAAAACAGATTACACCACGACGTGGAGACGGTATTCCGTACGTACGCACGCACGGTGATTTCGTTTTCCGTAGGATGGATAGAAGGTGAAATAGGGTTATTTCATATTTATAATAAAATATTAGTATATATTTAATACTGATGTTATTAATTTATAATGAAACAACTAATGAAGAGGAATTAGAAGAAGAAATAAACTTCAAAGAGTCGGTAGAAGAGATTACCATTTCCTCGACGCACCACCTTTAAACTTCATCTTAGGGCACTAGATTTGGACTTTTTAGAAGACCAGTACCCCTATGATGTAACTAGAGATGTTGAGAAGAGGAATTATTAGGGTTTTTCCGAGATTCAAGGCTCAAAAATGTGTGAAGAGAAGAGGGAAGCGGTGCCCTTTTTATAAGGGAGGAGAGGGGCACCATTGGAAAACTTATAATATTATTTTATAATAAAGTCATATTCGTTTTTTAATAGCTCCAAACTGATTTATTTTGAAGCTAAGGTGGGTATGGGTTGATATAATCTAAAAAAATGGGGTTTAGACAAGTTTAGGTTACTATTTTAACATTTTCATTTAGATTTAACTCTATGTTAAATAATTTAACTTTTACCATGTCTTCTTGTTTTCTTACACTATATGGTTAATAAACATACTATAATAAGCCAAAATAAACCCAAGTGGTTAATTATTAATATATATAAGCTTATCTAATTCATTTGGACGAACCTTATATTTTTAGGAATATTATAACAATTAATAATATAATATTTGTTTTAAAAACTATTTTTGTCAATTTTGACACTATTTGGTAATTGATTTTTGTGAAAATCATAACAGCATGATTAGTTCTAAAAAGGTTAATTAAATCAATATTAAAATGTCATATTAACCTATATAATTATTGGAATTCATAAAAAGTCTGAAATTACATTTATTTGGGTATTTATAATATCAATTATTTTAGTATTTCATTATTTAGGTAATTACTACATCACAATTGTGTCATAAATAAATTAAATTATTTAATGTTTTAAAATTATAAATAAAATACACTTAGGTATTTAATCTTTTTATATTTATAATGAATATTTATAGTCAAATTTATCTTATGTATAACCCTATATTAATAATATTTTAGTTATTAAATGTTGATTTTAACTATTTTAACTCTTTGTAAATAAAATAATAGTAAATGTCCTAATCTAATCCAAGTGTAAATAAATGATAATATTATATTCCTAAGGATGTTTTTGATCTAAATATACTTATAAAATAGTATTAGGACATGTGTTAGGGTAATAATAATATCATTTTTACCCTTAATTACTCTATTTACTTTTAACCGCGAGAAATAAAAGTAAAACGTTACTATTGACCAAAAATTAGTTTTATCTTATTGAACCACATTTTACTCCTTGATATTAACCGTGTCTCTCAAATTTTCGAAATTCCACTCACAAAAGCGGTAAAATTAAGTTTTATGTAAGTTTGCAAAATGCTCCTAGGAGGTAGGTAAAAGACGGTGAGAAGCTCAATAAAATTTTTATATATCTGAAATTATTATAAAATGACTCCAATGAATTACATTGAACTTATATAGGTATTATGTATCAATTTTTACCTAAAATAAATTTAAATAAAATAAATAATTATTTAAATAAAGTCGGTTTTTGAATAGAAACCCAGTGTTTTCACTATTCATAAAAAATTGAATGTTTTCAGAAAAAAACCAAAAAACCATGTTAGACTAATTCTGATATTCTAATTCTAAAAATGAAGTCCATCTTGAATGAAAAAATTTATAAAATTTCAAAAATTGGGTATTACTATTCATAACGGCTAGTTTATATAATATTTTAATAACATATCGTTCTTTAGTGAAACTCTATATTGCGTACAACACACACTATCGTGGAAGGTCACGATTTCATGTAATGTAAGCCAAGTACAGGTTGCATGTAGTGAAAGGATACTTTTTTGTTGCATATAACATAATCCAACCATATTTGATTTGTACATCGAATATATATATAGACACACACACTCAATGTTGTGTAGAGTAACTACTCTTAAACTAACATGAAATTGTGTGTAACATGATCCAAGAATAGTGTTGCCTGTAATACAAGCTAATAGGGTGTTGCTTATAGTACAATCTAATCTTTGTGTAGTGTATAATAGAAGACATCAAAGAAATTAAAAATAATATATCTCATAAAATCTCAGGGCGTTACATTCTACCACCCTTAAAATGAATTTCTCCCTCAAAATTCGTTGTGGTTATAAATGGTTTACTACTTTAAAGTTTCTTTCATAGGAACCCACATCGTAAAAATAAATACTAAAACATAATTTTAAAAAGGGATGTTAGAATCCTAAAAGTCACCCAAAGTAACTCAGCACTGGGATTCCACATAGGACAACATAGGTGAAAATATGGACATGGAAGAGAAACATAACCATCAACTTCTGATGAAGAGTGGTCGAGGACATGGCTATGAAAAAGCCAACAATCACAAAGCCATAAATTTGTGTTGATATACGGTACCATATAATTCATCAGATATAAGGGAACTAGGACAACATTTGTGGTTTTCAAGATCATTTCCCTAATGTTGAATGTTTTTTTGAATTAAAATAAATACTTACTTGATTTTGGTACAATCTCACTGTTGTTTGTGCCTTAAACAATTTCCACTTAATCTCTTAAAGAAATGATGTTGAATTTGTCTTCCATGAAGTGTTAGCAGATCATGCGATAGAATTATAGGTCATTCCAGCCGTCTCAAAAATAAGGTTATCAAAAGTTTTCAAATATACATAAGTCCATCTATAGTGAGATTAATCGTATATAGTTCCAAAAATGGACTTATACTTCATATATCATACCGCTTAGTATAATAAATCTAGTTTCTACTAACCAGGGACTTCCTGTAGGCCAGTGGTTTGCGATAAAGTCCTGTCACACTTCAGCTGTGGGTTCAATTCCCACAACCTTGTCTGATGCGAAGGGTTGTCGCTCGTCCTATGGGTATTCCTTTTCCTAAAACTATACTATTATAACATTCCAGAAATAACATCGAAAAATGTTCTATCATAAAACAATACTATCTGATGTCTAACATAATCCATTACAATCTTTAGGCTTATCCAAAATACATATGTACAAACTCATAGTATAAATAAAACAATTACTGAAAAGGTCACATAACAAGCACATGGATACCATCATTTATCCCCGATATATCATAATATATATCTTGTTGATCTCATTCCAAACATGTGAATACCATAATCATGTATTATCTTGAAACATAAATTTCCATAGAACCTTAGTGAAAACATGAATTTTGTCAAAAGTTAACTCCCTCCATATACCAAAATCCCAAAGAAAAAACTATGTACTCAAATTATGATATCACTTGGTCCTTTTATCATCCATGAGCTCCTGAATACTATCAAACATATTATTTTCTCATTATCCCTTCATTATGCGCATATCATCTTCTTTCCAAACATATCGGAATAACCTTTCATGGTTACTGGTACCATTCAAAATATACATTCAAATACTTTAAGAAAAACAATAGTGTTACAATCCATAGATGTTTCGTTATTCCACAGTACCATTAAATTACCTATACAACATAACTCTTGATAAACATACAATCATTACATTACCTTCTTAAACCATTGACCAAGCGTCAACACATCTTTCATCTCATATATCATTTGTAGTCTCCTCATCATCATCCACATAAATACTACCCATATGACCATGATGATTCTCTTCATGAGATTTTCCCTTAGGTAATTGGTTTGAACAATGCCCATACATTCCACATTTAAAACATCTAATCATTGTTGATTTCGTAGCAATACCATTATCATTCTCTATGGTGTTAACTGAACCTTTTCCTTTGCACTTACTAGATTTGTTTCCTTCTTTTCCACACCCAAAGCATATTCCAGTTCCTTTGAAACATTTTCCTTGATGCCACTTTCCACATGATTTACATGAGAGAAATTGAACTTTAATTCCTTTATGATCATCATTAAACTCCATCTTTCTCTTATTAGATGAGTCGAGAAACTTAACAATGTTGATATTATTGATCATATTATGATATTGCTGATTAGACATAATAAAAATTTTTGGACTTCAAAATCCCGTTTCATTTGGTTTCTCATGAAGAATATCATTCTATTGTCCATCATATCCTCTATTATCATGAATCTTCGTGTTTCTAGCCATTTTACAGAACCCAAAAATAATAGCGTGAGAGGCAAAAATCATGGATGGGAAAACAACATAATAAAGGGGGAGTACCATCAATATATAAAATATTAGGTTAAATTCTAAGATCGTTACTGCAATTCTAGTACTATAACCTATACGCATACTTATCCTTAGGGACATCCCTAGACATACCATAGAAATATCTCTAGAGGTTTCGCTAATGGTTTCGCATCCTAGTTTCCAAAGGTTAACTAAACCTTCTCTCTGATACCAACTATAGAGACCCAAAGCTTTATGTACATGGACATTACATTACTTTTGCGGAATACATAATACATGATAAAAATAGACACCAAATGACCGTATTAGTTTAGTGTCTTTGAAAACTCAGAACAAAATCTTCTAGTCATGGTGAAAGATCTTCAACATCTCCCATAAAGATCTTCCCCTTTTTGGGTTTCTTACCTAAAAACATTCTTTATACCCTATGGAAAAGAAAACATAAAAAGGATAAACTGAAATTCTCAGTAAGGGTAAACATAGAGAACATAAAACAATCCATAAACATTATAATTCAAAAACTTGAACGTAAAATCTAAACACCAAATCCTGAACAAAGACATAAATCACGGAAGTACGTAAGGAATATATCATAATGGAACATAAATCATGATAAAATAGAATGGGAATAAAACATGTAATTTTGGAAAACCATTAAGCACATGATATGATTTCCATAGTTGCCAAGGCATTTCTTCCAAGACCATCTTAGTAGATAAAGTCCCTTTCTAAATTGAGTTCACTCCTCATTCCAATCCTGTATCACTAAACCAGATTAACTTACTATTACATACACCTCTATCTCATGAGATATAAATATTTACCCAATGCATTGGAGGAGAGATATAGGTCCCACTCATATCATAATGAAATCATTCTTTCATGTGCCACAAAATAATAAATCATACATCATAGCATAACCCATGTAATAGAATGGGATTCTTAAACATCATTCCATCATAACATAATCCATATAAAAATGGATAATATTTCATCATAAGAAAAATAAAACCATATAAATAATTGTGACATTATAATTTCAACACAAACATATTAAATAATGTCATTTTACATGGAAAATAGTTTTGATAAAACACTTGAAATGAATTCTTGAGGAAAATATCCCTTCTTCTTCAAAATCAATTACTTTTCACAAAATGAAATGAAATTTTTAAAGAAAAGGGGTTTTTTAAAATAATCATGCAATATTGTATAGGAAGCTACATGAAAATGATTTTTTATGAACCCGTAAAAATCCATTCAAGCTGTATAAGTTAAAAATAACATTCTCCTCGTACTTTTATCAGAAAAGTCAAATAGTTACTCATGTAGTAAACAAAAGTAAGATTTATTTTATAACATGTGATAACATTAAAAAATTGGTAAAAAGGAAATTAAACATACATGATGAAATTTTTAGAAAACATGGACATGGCTGAGAACAAAAACCCTATAAAATTCTTACGAATAAACAATCTCAGATAAGAGCAAGATTGGAATAGTTATCCCTTACCTTATGTCGGATATGCTTCGTCTATATCTGAAACTCCTATATAATGATTTTAATAATGTCATTGACTTATTAAAGAATAATATTCATTGTTATGATAACATTTTTGTTTCACTTATGACTTTATATTACCCGTTCTTTTGTAAATTCCATGTTAAAGCATCGTTTTGGGTAAAATCGTTTCATTTATCGTACGTGTTTCGACTTGTTGTTCTTGATATTATTTCGTATATCCTAATTTAATTAATTCTGGAATGTAAAACATGATATATATATTTATATATAATATATTCATCATATACATATATATTTGAAAGATCGATAAATGGAATGAAATACACTGTTCATGGAGACTGTAGGCCATATGTACGCTTGAACGCTGTTTTCAATTCCTTATTGAATTGAATGGAATTAAGTAGATGACATACATATATATATATATATACATAAATCCAGTATTATTATGTCATATATTTAATTATTATTCATTATATATACATTATAATCATTCATGAATGGTTAACATGGACAATGAATCTCATTGCGTCGTGGAGACAGTAGTCCGTACGTACGCACGAGTGATGATATCATTCCCATGATCGTATAATTGTATTGAAGTGTATGTATAATATTTCAGAATCAATATCACTTTACAATAATTGTATATAGTTATTTTTTTACACCATTATACCCATTCATGTAAGGTGGGGGTCATAAACAGATTACACCACGACGTGTTGATAGTATTCCGTACGTACGCACACGTGGTGATTTCATTTTCCATAGGATGGATAGAAGGTGAAATAGGTTTTTTTCATATTTATAATAAAATATAAATATATAATTAATAGTTATGTTATTACTTTATAATTAAAAAACTAAAGAATAGGAATTAGAAGAAGAACGAAACTTGAAAGAGTCGGTAGAAGAGATTACCTCTTCCTCGACAAACCTCCTTTAAACATCATCTTAGGGTACTAGAGTTGGACATTTTAGAAGACGAGTACCCCTATGATGAAACGAGAGAGGTTGAGAAGATGAATTATCAGGGGTTGGCCGAGATTCAAGGTTCAAAAATGTGTGAATATAAGAGGGAAGGGGTGCCCTTTTTATTAGGGAGGAGAGGGGAACCATTGGAAAAATTTAAAATATTATTTTATAATAAAGTCATATTCGGTTTTTAATAGCTCCAAACTGATTTATTTCAAAGATAAGGTGTGTATGGGTCTAAATACTCTCAACAAATGGGATTTAGAAAAGTTTAGTTTACTATTTTATCATTATAATTTAGATTTAATTCGATGTTAAATAATTTAACTTTTACCATGTTTTCTTGTTTTCTGACACTATATGGTTAATAAACATTCTATAACAAGCCAAACGAACCCCAAGTGGTTAATTATTAATATATATAACCTTATAAAAGTCATTTGGACGAACCTTATATTTTTAGGAATATTATAAAAATTAATAATATAAGATTTGTTTTAAAAACCGTTTCATGTCAATTTGACTATATTTGGTAATTGATTTTTGTGAAAATCATAACAGCATGATTAGTTCAGAAAAAGTTAATTAAATCAATAATAACATGTCATAACAACATATAAAATTGGTTTAATTTATAAAAAGTCTCAAATTACATTTATTTGGGTATTTACAACACACGCTATCATGGAAGGTCGTGATTTTGTGTAATGTAATCCAAGTCAGGGTTGCGTGTAGTGCATGAAAACTTTGTTGTTGCATGTAACCGAATGCAACAATATTTCATTTATACATTGAATATATATATATATATATATCTACACTCAATGTTGCATAGAATAACTACTATCAAACGAACATGAAATTGTTTGTAACACGATCCAATAATAGTGTTGCATATACTGCAAGCTAATACGGTGTTACGTATAGTACAAGCTAATATTGGTGTAGTGTATAATAGAAGACATCAAAAAACTTTAAAATAATATATCTCATAAAATCTCAGGGTGTTACAATAACCCTTCATAGGGAAATTTTGTTTCCCTATACGAGGGTCATATTAGCCTAGTCATAGGATCATTAATAAATTATAACTCATTCCTAGTCACATATCTAATAACTAAATAGTAATAAAAAAGAAATAAGGGTCTCTAATACTACTTTGTAGC
Source organism: Viscum album (assembly GCA_963277665.1). Taxonomy (NCBI): domain Eukaryota; kingdom Viridiplantae; phylum Streptophyta; class Magnoliopsida; order Santalales; family Viscaceae; genus Viscum; species Viscum album. The sequence goes on from OY728129.1 coordinate 1,117,953,409, forward strand.
ATCCTGACATATAGTCCCTAAGTTATTCCATGAGCTTATTGGCCACTTGACCTCAAACATCCCTCCTCATATTCCAATGGCCACAAAATTATAGTGATGGGTTGGGATGGTATGCTGGGGAGACTATACCATGTGATTAGAGTAAGCCACATCGGTAAAATATTATGGGGAGAATCAAAAAAATATCAAATAACCAGATGTAGAATAATAAATCAATGTCAGATAAAAAAAAGAAAAAATATATCGATTTGATATAAAAAAATTATGATCATAGAATGAGTATATACAAAAAAGAAATTACACAGGATACGAGGGTACATTCATATCAAATATGCTAAAAAATGAAGAAAAAAACTAGATGTTTTCTACACTATATCACATGTGTATGATCATTCAATTGTTCCCTTAATATATCTTTGAATAAAAAATTAATTACAGTAAGCTGTGGTCTTCCCTCTGTCAACCAGTGTAATTATTAGGCTTATCTGGATACTATAGATTAATAGAACATGGTGTGAGATATTCTAAGTATGCCAACACTAATGGTGTCTAGTGAAATATATTGGATGCCTTGAAAATGAGAAATGTTCAAGTAAAAGTTTTAGTAAATATATAAAATATAAATTGGTTGGCACTAATTTCTAAGGACACAAGGATGACACTACCTACTACAGCCTAAGATAGATGATCTCTGAACATGTAAACATATGTATGTGTATATATGGTTTGTATATGTTGGGACTTCTACATACATATATATTGATACTACAACTATCGTAGAGCCATGTCATAACTCAATTATCCATGGGTAGTATTATGAATCTCATAGTGTCTGTAGGATACTCTTTGCATGAGGATCACATGCATATGGGGCACCATGCCTTGGTATCATAAATAAAAAGGGACTACATGCTTGAGTATCACATATTTATTGGAATTTATACTCGGGGATCATAAATATATGTGAAATAATTCCTAAGTATCATAAATATATGGGATCACATACCCAAGTGTGATAAATAAATGGGACGCCTTGCATGAGGATAAAAAACTAGAAGGTGTGTCATTCCCATAAATAATATTTATGTAATTTCTGTCATTCTTCACTTCACTTCAATAATGTTTTTGTAATTTTATTGAAAAAGGAATGGAAACAAAGGAAGTACAAATAAGGAGAATTCAAGAGGAGCTCTCCCTCGGAAGGGAGTCTTCGAGGGTCTGAAGTAGTGTAATCTGAGGGAATCCCCTTTAATAAAATCAATCCCCTTGGGTTTAATGCTGCCAGTCGTGTGAGGAAACATATGCCCCAGGCTAGGGTGCCCCACGGAGGCTAGGTCGTCCACCACCATGTTCTCCTCCCTCCAGGTATGTTGTATATGAATGTTTCTATTGAGGAACCGTCTACATTTACTGATAGTATAGAATATCGACCAAGGTGCGACACCACACCTTTCCAAGGAATCATGGACAACCAAGGAGTCCATTTCAACTTCTGAAATGTCCATCCCATGCTGCCTACCCAAAGAAAGCCCAGTGAACATATACATAGCCTCTTCTTGGAGAGAGGATCCCTCATCCAGCCTGGTCGAGAAAGTTAAGTAAACCAATCCAAACCCGTCCCGCAACACCCCTCCCCTGCTCATGTACCCCTGTATACACAAGCCATCCGTATTGTGTTTCAAACAACCCGAAGGGGGATGCCATCTAACCCATTTGTTTGACCTGCTACTAGAAGACACATTCGTCATGGTGCGGGATTGAAATCGTTGAAGAGAGGGAACCTTTTTCAAATACTTCACTTCCTTGTTCCAGTCCAGCAAGAGATTTTTTCCCATACAATTATAACACGAGAAGTCACTACCCCGCCCTCATGCTTCATCTTTTTCTATACCTGCCATATATACCAACACACGTCATGCAGCAACACCGAGTGGGCCACCATCTCCACCCCTCCCCCCTCCGTGCCATGAATCCAGTACTCCAAGAAGGAATGGATATTTCCATACATAGTACAGACCACAACAAATTCTATCAAGGCATTCGAGACCCCAATCACCCATTCACTACCGAATAACAAATGAGTAGCACTCTCCTCTCTATGCATCCTGCAGCACACACACTTAGAAGCTAGTTGGATGCAACACCTGTAAATTATATCGTCGGTCGGAAGGGATCTGTTGCGAAGTCTCCATGTGATACAGTGGAATTTTGTAGGACTTATTTTTACCCAGATAATTTCATCCCATATCCTTGGCTGAACCGACCCATGAATCATACCCCTGAATCCCATCGATGAGAAGATACCTGAAGAGGAATTGTGGAAGAAACATCTGTGATATTCTGAGTTCATCTCAATTAGGTGAAAACTCTGCCTCGGTCTGTTCTACAGAACCATAGAGATGAAATAAATAAAGAGGCTTTCTTCCCTAAAAGTAATATCGGTGGTTGGGCACCCAAGAAAATCCAATACACCCCCCAGTCCTGGTGCGAGAATGAGAGGTTGTCTCTTCCGACTAACCAACGGGAAAAGGGTCTAAGGGGCTCAACAATTGGCCCAAAAATTGACCAGAGGGTAGATCGACCCCCTTCCACTGATCCTCGACACCACAACAAGTTAGCGTTCATGGTAGATCCCCATAGAGTACGACATTCCAGCACACTCCGTGCAAGTCTTTCATGCATATAGAACATGGTTTCACTTAGATTACGCACACTGATTCCGCCATCGGGCACCGATTTTTCCATTCTGATCTAGGATGCCCAGTGTCTCTTCCCTTCTTTATATGGGTACTAGATGAAGGAGGCGAGGATCCTATCGATGGAGTTGATCACACCCTTAGGGGTATTTCAAGAGGAGAGGCCATGGATGGGGCCGGCCATTAAAACACTGTTCACTAGGGTGATCGTCCCTCCAAAAGATAAGAATTTATTTTTCCATTTCATCACTATCTCTATAATCCTAGAGAGAAGAACATCGAAGACCAGAACTTAGAGTCTCCCGAATGAAAGAGCCGTGCCGAGGTAGGATATAAGGAACTCCCCCCACTCTATGCCCAGGAGCCTGCTGATAGACTCCACCCTCTCGACCGAGCACCTATTGGAGATAAAGATTTCAATCTTAAATTTATTTATGCTCTTCCGAATCCAATGGAATTATGCATCCAACACCTCACATAAGGTCCATAGGGATCTACTTTACCATTCATAAATAGAATGGTATCGTCGGTGAACATCAGGTGGGAGATCACTGGAGCCTTCAATCAGCATCGATATGGGAGAATTCCTCCATTATTAATACTTCTCTGGAGAAGGCGGCTCAAAACATCCTGAATGAGAGTTAAAATATTAGGAGATAATGGGTCCCCTTTCCTAACACCCCTGGTATACTTGAAGAAACCATAAGATTTAACGATAAATGAGATTGAAAGCCACACGGCGCTGAAGCAACAGAAAAGAATATCCATGTTCCATGACTTAAAACACACACCTGCCAAGACTCTGTTGATAAAGCATCATTCAACCTGATCATAGGACTTATTCATATCCATCTTGATAACCATGTTTGATCCAAGAGTTTTTAAGTTCACATTGTTAACCATATCATGTGCCTAGGCGAACACCTCTTGGATAGATCGACCATTGATGAACCCGTGATTTTCGGGAGAAATCCATTTAGGAAGATGGGTTTCCAGCCTCATGTTAAGAAGAATTTCTAGTATCTTATATGGAACATTACACATACTAACAAGATGAAAATACGATATAGTGTACGGGTGCTTAGTCTTGTGTAGGAGCACATGAGTGGTGGCAAAGGCCACCCAAGGTAAACTACCCCCACGAAAGAAATCTTGGATGACCACGATCAGGGATGCCTTCACTATCTCTAAAGAGCCCCTATAAAAGGAGGTAGGGAAACCATCTGGGACAAAAGTGCTATTCAGAGGCAAGTGACCTATCACCCACTTAATCTCCCCCTCGTCTGGTACGGTCCCCATGTTGTCATTGATCTACTCAGATGCCAAGTTAGGAATAACTTCGAATATGTACATGGATTTAGAAGGATACCTAGAGGGTAATATCGACTGCGGGTTGTCTAGATGATCCTAGAAGAAATAATTAGACAAGCCTCCCACAATGTTTCAGTCCTCCGTAATGGATCCATCATCCAACTGTATGTTTGGCCTACCCAGACATTTCCTCTCCATGATGCACGCATGAAGGTAGCACGTGTTCATGTCTCTTTCCATTAGAGCCATTTTATTCTAGCCCTTTCTCTAGCCAGGAGCTCTTGATGATGAAGTAAGTCATCCATAGTGCACTTTTTCCCCGATAGCGCCTCATAGACCCCATCATCCCAATCTTGCTCCAGGCTTCTTTCCAGATAGTCAATATCCTGCATAATACCTCTTAATTCATCCTCATATGGTTCGAGTTCTCTAGACCACGAGCCACCTACAATAGTTCTAGGGGAGTATCTAACATGGATAATAATGGAGAGTAAGTAAATTATTAATTTTAAGGCAACACGCAAAAATTCTGGTATGTGACATGGTGAAAAATGTTATAAATTACTATGAATTAATTAAAAAATACTAGGAAAAATAACATAGGATGGTATATGACCACTCATATATATTTGATCTCTAAATAAAGGATGAATAGAATAAATCCTAAAAATGAAAAAAAAACACTTTAAAAATAGGACATATGAGCTCACACCAAAGTAAAAAAATAGACAAAGATAACCCAAAAGGTATGGAAGTGGAAAAATCAAATTAACATTGTTAATCCAATGTGACAAAAAATGGTTCACCAGTTGATTAATTGCTTAAAATCTGAAGGGATGTGTGAGGAAGCTCTCACACAGCTATTAATATATAATTAAGGGATCTATTAGAAAAAGAGGCCCTACCCCTTTAAGAACACATGACATGATATTTAAATTGCATCTATTATATAATCACATCACGTATTGAATTCCACACGATTCTATATAATAAAGATATATAATTTTTGGATTTTTCCCTTGGGAAAAAAACAATTCAAAAATTTTAATGGGTATAGCCAAACCAATACAGGTCTTGTTTTTTGCCTTTATCCATGCTCTATCATGCTTCCTATTTTCTTTCCAGAATTACACCAAATGAAATAATGACATGTTCACCAGGTTCTACTCCAAAAATAACAACTTAATATAGTTTTTCAAAATTTAAATGAATATAAACCTCTCTAAAAAGTCAGAGAGTTGCATGGAAACTCATCAGTGAAAGGTACTTATGGATGTCACTGTATTTTTTATGTTACATTTGGTACCATTCTCCATGTGCAGTGTTCTTAATTTATCATTTATTATTTCCACTACTACCTAGATTATCTATAAATATACCCTAAAAATATATCAATTCAATCAAATATATTTCATGTTCATTGACTCTAATCTTTCATGAAAATAAATATAATAGTATATCATAGTGTATGGGAGACACCAAAACATATCATAAAATAATACTTTCAGTTCCAGTGTCATTATTATATAGTAAAAACTACTGTATATTGTGATATATAATATTACATATTATTATACCATATTTCATGATCGTTTATGTCACGTGATGTCAATAGTATATTGGGGCTCAGTCACGGAGTTAATTTCATTCACTATTTATTTCAATGTTATGCATGAAATACCATGGGATTGCAAGGATTAATACTACAAAAACACTAGATACATGGTTTAAATAAAATATAGCCCCTATATGTGAAGTTTTAGTCACATTGGAATAAAATGCGGCATGATTATTTCATAAAAATAAAATATATCACAAGGAAGTTCTTACACATGGATATTACAAGATAGTTTAATTTGACTAATGAAAAAAATGATTAATCCTAGGAAGATGTCATCCCCTGTAAAATATTCTAATGTAGTTTCTTTATTAACTTGTTTAAACTTATTTAACATTGATAGCTAGTCACCTTGGGTTATTCCTTTATAGGTTATTACATGTTGGATTAATCATACACAGTCTATGAAATCGTAAGCCAACAATACCGGTGTATTATATGGTACCTCTATAAGAGGCAACAAGCCATCCATGAAGTTCTATCAATCATGGAATATGATAGATAATTTAATTATCTATCATTCAATATGACATGGGTATAAAAAATGAAAAAAATTATTATTTAACAAGAATTTCAGTTATTAAATGATTAAAAAAATTATAAAATGATTATAAATAATTAAAAAAATTATTTTGTGATATTATTATTTAGTTTAAAAGGTTGATTCTAAATTAGTTATATTTATATTTTTTTATTTAATTAAATTTTTAAGTATCATTTTTATGTAATTATTAAATAATATTAATTTTTAATTTAGATCATACCATTACAAAATATATGCCATGTCTTTCAATTTTGATATAAAATGAATACATATAAATTATGAGGGTTATAAGTAACATATTTACAGATTAAAAAATAATACATATATAAATAATGTTAGGTATTTAATATCATTAATTTTTCATAATAACTAATTTTCAGTATTGAAAATAATTGAATTGTTTCTGGTATTTTTCAATCCAACTCAAAAGGATTTTTTTGATTGGAATCATTAAGGTATAAAAATTGGTAAATATGAGATATTTGTATTATATAATTTTTTTACAAAATATATTTATAATATAAAATGTTTATATTTAATTTATTGTCCTATATTTAAAATACATTCCATATGAATAATATTAAATATATCATATTAAGAATAAATATGAAATTACCTTTTTATTATGTATTATCCAGATTGAATAGAAAAATAATAATGTGTTTAAATTATTTGTTTAATTTTATTTTAGAATTAAATTGTCTCTTGTTCAAATATATGAAGTATTCACCTATTTTATTTTTCCTTTGTTTATTATTAATGAATAAAATTATAATATTATTAATTATTGAATACTTTGGTTAAAAATATTATACCGCTTCTATATATTGGTATACATATATATACGGAAATTCATGCAAGGTATCAAAATGGATTTAGTTTCCTTTAACCTCAAAGTTGGAATGTCCTTGAGTTTTGTAAATATTTATTCCCTAATATGGGTTTAACATATTTATTTAGTGGATTTAATAGGATTATAAACCAAATTTATGGATGTATTCATATAAAGAAATTAATACAATAGATATGTTGGTGAGATTAACACCTATGTAAAATATACTTGGAGTTATATTATATTCAAATAAAACCCCTTTGAATAACTCAATCATCCCACCAAGTAGTTCATGCCAAATATGGCCCCCTAGATTATTTTTTTACGAAAAGAATGAAATGAATTTCCCTATATATTATTATTTTTAGATTTTTGGATTTTTTGTTTCTATTACACTAAACTTGGATACACTTATAGGAATAGTTCAGTAGAGGAATAGAGTTTATTCTGTCCATATGATGAATTTTATTAAGTGTTATCAACACAAAAATCTAAGTCTCATATAAGATATGATTCGTATAATTCCAATATAAATAAATACATGATTACGGAAATTCAAATGTACTCAAATCATAGTGATATATGGATCATAGCATACCAATGGATTTGACAACGTTAAATGTGCACATCATTTTACTAAGAGAATATTTAATAAAATTAATTATTAATTTTATTTTAAATAAGGTACTCTTATGATAAAATATTGTATTAAATATAGATAGTTTCATCATCGTTCAACTTCACATTGAGGAAGATTCACGAAAAATATATGATTAATGTAATCAACCCTTAAAATTGGTAACCTAAAAAAATATATTTGGTAAGAAAAATTATATATTTTATGGTAACTACATCTAAAATAAATAATATATTCAATTTATTCAATAGGTGAATCTAGATGCTTATAAAAATAAAGGAATGTATCATTTAAGGATTCTATATGGATTATTCTAGATGAGGAATTCATTTTTGTCAATGTTGGAAATTTTATTGAAATATGAATGTATTCATGAAATGATTACCCTATTTTCACAAACTTTTTAGGGTAGATATAATAATTCATGTCATATTCTGGTTTTCATGAAATAATGGTAGTATACGTTAGGAAAATTTCAAACCAAAAGAGGAAAATTTTGATAGAGAGTAAATTATTGTTTCTTCAATTATTCATTTAATGTAATTAAAAGATAGATTCATTATATTGGAAGGAAACTATATGCATGAAATGGAATCTTTGGAATACCTAAGGGGGTTTTAAAAACTCCATGGTATTTTCAGGTCAGACACAAGTGTTAGATAAATATATTCTTTTATTTTTAATGATATATGACACTATGTGTATACATTAAAAATTATTTAAATACATATGAGTTCAAAATTATAAAAAATAACCTATTAACTTATATTTTGTAATAAATTATCAAGAAAAATATTATTATATCTGTTATTTGATCATATAAAATTATATCATGCATAGAGAGATATATTTAACGGATTTTTATCTTTATATGATTTTTCTTTTATGATAATATATTTATCTTAACAAAAATTATTTATTATATAAAATATGAGATGATTTATTCAACACAAAGGGTTAATGATTCATTAAATCCTATTATATTTGTTGAGAATAATAGAAGGATAAATTTTTTTTATCTAGGATAAAATGGGTTATTTGGGTGTTTCATAAAAAATATGGGTTTTGATCCCACCACATTCAATAATTTTTTTTGATGAATAGTCTCCTTTTAAAAACACTATACAAACAGAATACCACATCTGATATGGGTAAAATAGATTATTTGATAAATATTTCCACCAAAATGAAATTTATGTAATTTATAAAATTAAAAGGATTATTCCAAAATTAGAATGATGATCTATATATAAAATTATTTCCAAGAGGCTGGTGGGGGTAAGTTTGGACACAGAGAACCAAAAATTTAATAAATAAATAATTATTATAGTAAAAAACTAAATATAAATATAACAACTATAGAATGGGATTGATGAAAATAGTTCCAAAAATGTTGACGATATACATAGAAAGTGTTCTATGTAGACAATTTTTGTTTTTAATATCTTAAGATTTAATTTTGTGGAGTTAATGGGTTTAAATATGTCCATGGACTTGAATCTTATGAATATGATTCCTAAGTATCACCATTATTATAACTATCATACTTAATTGATATTACTCACTAATGTGTTCTATGATAGGGTTTTATTAGTTGTCCTTATTTTTAAAACCCATCTCAGAGGGGACCGTGACGTGACTACCCTAACATTGCTTCCAATTGGCCAGGGCTTTTGACAAGCACAGAGTATAAATTTCCCAATAATGGGAGACATTAGAGTAACGTACCTGTAAACGTGCTCAGATATCCAATGCGTATAATTATGAAATGTAACACAACAAATAGAATGACTGAATGCAACTATGATTCCCCAAGAAGTAAACGGAGCCAAATATAATCCCCTGACAAAAAGTTTCTATATAAGTCCAACTGATACTGTTGAGAGTCCAACCTACTCGAAGGGTGAAGAATACATAAATTTATGATATCGATAAACCCCTCAATCAGACAAGATACCTCTATTCTCCACGCTCTCCCAGTCCTCTAGGGAGATCATCAAAAAGGGTCTATAAATTCAAAACAGATGACACAAGAAAAAGAAGCCTCTGAAGCTGTGAGTATAACAATACTCAGTAGGACGCCATAAAAACATCAAACATGGATAACCAAGTATAGGAACCTCAATAAAAGTTATAAAAATGTATCAATGATACAAGAATCAAAAATAGAACCCATATTTTCTCATAAAAGACACAATTCCATTAGGCAGTCCTAACCAACTATCAACAACATGATGCTTCTCAAAGCATGCTCTTTTTGGGAGAACACGCCCGTTGATCCATGATATCATTGGAGACACTTGATGTAGAGGTCTAGATTCTTTGGGCCCCAGCCAAAGAGAATACACGGGTTTGAGAAGAATATTATATGCAGAGTGGAGGTTATGCCTAGAACTACTGGAGGACACCATGAACCCAATCTGCATCAACCTGCTACATAGGGGATTGTATGCCTATTATTACACAAACCCTACTTATACATCCCAACAGATATAGGATACACATCCTACATTGTGAGCCAATTCTTATTCCAAAAACTCCACTAGGTGTGATATAGGATCACAATACAGTATTACAGAGTGGTTCCACAACTCTATATGAGACTCATCCTTTCTAGAGGATTAAAATCTAGTCATGTCAATATAATGTCACATTGTACCCTTGAGGAAAGGAACAATGGAATGAAATGAAATTATTATAGTACAAACATGAAAAAATAAGAGACTAATCTCTAAATACATTACCCAATATTGTTCTTGAGTCATCCATAATAGAATATGGTTTGTGATGCCACTGACGTCATGTTGTTTGGACTCTCTGTTTAAGAGTTATGACTATTTCAAAGAAATTTGATGTAGAACTACCGCCACAGTAGGTCTGCCTACAACCACAATTGATCCACCTACCATCACGATCAGTCCACCTACCCTGTGTATAGGGCTCCCATGGACCAACCGTCATGGTCAATCTCCCTGTCGTGCATGACAAGCCATTACGGTCGACTACTGCGTTCGACCCCCTTTCGACGGGTCGCCCAGTCACTGCGTTCACGGATGATCAAGCTGTCATGGAACCACAGTCGATCAACCTTGTTTTCCCCAATGGGGATCCACCCAGGTTTCCTTGGGTCTGAGCCAGATCGGACCTAGATCCATCTCATCGGACCTAGCACATCAACCTGACCCAGCCCACCGATCTGATACCACCCACCAACCTAGCCCAACCGATCGTCCCACTCCACGTCTCCCACATCCAAATCTACATTCACCATTCCCTCCAGATTCACTATGTCATTCATGGTCGGATGAACTCCGACCCATGCGACCCCGTATTGTGGTCGCCCGTTCTATAGGCCACTACATGCACCATTTTCGTTCACCTTCACATGCCAATGGTTACTATTGTTGACCAACACACCTTCTTAGGTACCTAAAAATTGAAACAATTTTAGATCTACACTTTTTGGGACCTGATCTACATTGATTCATCCTCAGTTGTCAATTAGATTCAAATTTTAGAATATAATCACGTTCAAAACCACATGGAAATGTAAATCCCGGAACACTGGGAAACAACGGGTGAAGAACATTAGTATAGAGGGAGATAGGCACTATAACAACGGTTTGTCATTATTATAAAATCCTTTGTTGAAAATGATCAAGAATGGAAGATTTGGGTGAGAAAACCAAATCCAATAAATCTCATGGAATAAAACACATTCCCCAATGAGATAGATCTGAAAATCAATCCATTCATAAATTGATTTTCATTTTTTATAGAAATTATGAACGGGGAATGAATCAATTAAAACACATAGCCTATGTTGATTTTGGATCGAGTTTTGATGAATAAGAGTTGTGTTTTCACCATCGATGAGATCTTCCAACTCTGATGGAAAGACGATACATGCTTTTATATTGATATCTGGTATTCCTCAAATAACACTCTCCTCCGATGGGATCAATGTATCTCGGGTTTAGTGTCGAACCCTATGAAAAATTCTATATCCATATACTAAAAGAGAAAATTAGGTCGCTTCATAAAAATAAAATAATTTAACTACTTTATTCCATTTACATCAATGAAAACATCTTGAAAAACGAACCACATCAACCAATGTTAAGTAAATCCTAGGGGAAAACAATAATTTGAACTCAATAGTGGCTTTAAATTTCTGATTTTGTGCACCCATTTAAGAGTTATTCCACTTTTTTTAAGAAAACATCTTATGCATGCAATTAAATATTTTAATACTTTTCCAACATTTGTTTCGAGAAAACCAGACATCAAAATCCAATGTCGTCTCAGTGCCTAGACTTCAAAATAATTCATACAATATCTAAAAATCAAACAAATAAGATCCATGACATTACATTCACCACACCTTGGATATTTACATCCCTAAAAATCCAAAACAAGGGCTACTGAAATTGATAGGTGTACTGAGCATGAATATAAGAATCCCTCTCCCAGGTGATTTCATCTATATTTTCTTGATGTAATCAGACATGCACTGAAGTAATAAATCAACCATAAAAATCATCTCCTTTCAATCTTGAATTTCTAATGGGTACTCATTAGAGGTCACTATATCATCGATGTCCATCTCTCCCCAATTGATAACGTGAAATGGTTCATGCACGTACCTCCTCATCTACGACACATGGAAGACGTCGTGTACCTGATCTACCTATAGAGTTAGAGCTAAATGGTACACCACATAGTCATCTCTACCCAGTATCAGGAAAGGTATGATGAAACATAGAGATAGTTTGCTTCCCAGGTCAAATCTCAACAATCCCCTTCAACGTGAAACCTGTAAGAACATATGGCCTCCTTCCTCAAACTCAAAAGTCCTCCATTTCAAATATAGATATGAATTTTGATGTCTATGTGTAGTCTTAATCATCTCCTAGATGATCTACACCTTCATTTTAGTAGTTTGCACCAACTCTGGTTCCCTGAGTACTAACTCTCTTGGGCTAGTCGAACAAAGTTGTGATTTGTAGGGTTACCCATACAATTCCTTGAATAGGGCCATAATAATTGTGGAATAGTAGTTTTTATTTTACACAAACTACACTAGAGATAGGTGATCCCCCCAACTATGGGCAAAGTCAGTCATGAAATCCCACAAGATGCCCTCTAGAACCTAAATGGTTCACTTAGTTTGGTTATCCGTCTATGGTTGAAACACTATTATCAATCATTACTTGGTCCCAAAGGATTCATGTAATTACATACACAATCACAATGTAAATATAGAATCATGATCTGAAACAATCGTCGATGGATCTCCATCGAGTCAAACTATCTTAGGTTTGTAAAGGCCTCTCAAGCCCTCTACTAAACTCTTCTCTTAGAGAGCTATGAATTGGGCTAACATATTGAGTCCTTCAAAAATCAACTAGATGGAATTGTGTCCCCAGAACGTATATGGTACACCACCCACAGATTCCATTGATATCCAATCCCACATCCATTTTGGTAACTCGAGGGGTTTTGTTAATCCCACAAGAAAATGGTGCCCTACCTTCACTTTCTGATTAGTATGGCTTCATGAAACAAATTCTACAACTCATTTATTCTACCCATTAAAACAAAACAAACATTGGAGGTCCTAGTAAATCATCACAAAACCTAGATGTACATACAATGAGGATGTATGAAACTCCCTCAAAACCTCCTCCCAAAATATTATAGGTACCATCATGCATACGCTAAAGATAGTGATGTTCTCTCAACCATTTGAATATCCAATATAAGAATTCCATAAAGACATTGAGCATGTAGCGTACCATAGTTAGTATCCCAAATATGTGCCTCCCTGACTTGATGTAAGTGTGGAGGGGATAAAACCATCGATAGAATGTAAGTTGATCCATCTTCATCTAAAAACTATATCTATAATGAGTCCAACTACTCTAATTCCTCATTGAGAAACTAAAAACTGAATATCCTATGTATATCATCTACCATGAAATTCCCCTTCATAGGAGTACATAAAATATCAATGTCATAGTAATGGAGGAACTGTACCCATATCCTCTATCTCAAGTTAATATCTTCTTTGGAGAAAATACACATGAAACACTTATGACCATAGGGAATGATAAACATCTAGACCATCGAAAAGTCTCACCACATCTTCAATGAGAACACTACAACTACATACTCAAGACAATGGGTCTGGAAGTTCTACTCAAGTGGTAGAAACTAGTGTGAACCATAGGATATCACCACTTGACTCTTCATTAGGAAACGAACATACATGATTCCTAATGAATCATATAATACTGCATACTTGACAACTCACTCTAATTACTTCAATATGGAATCACTTGTCACCCTCATCATTGTCTCCTGAAATCACTACTAGAATATTTCTTCCAACTTCAATGGATTCCCCATTCATTTCAAAGTTATCAAGGGTGCTTCTACTATATAGAAGTCAGGAATAAAAATATCATATTACCAAGAAAATCCAAGGAAACTCCACACCTAGGAAACACTCTTTGGTGGATCCCATGAAATAATTTCCTCAACCATTTTTGGATCGAATAAACTCCCACATCCAAGAGATGTGCCCCAAAAAATAGACCCCTCAAAACCAAAACTGACGCTTTGAGAGATTTTCCTAAATATGGTTCTCTCTATGAGTGTCCAAAACTATCCTTATTTTTTCATGTGGCCATCCTCATATGTTTAATACACTGGGATGTCATCAATGAAGACTACCATGAAATGGTCTATGAAGGATTGGGAGATCTGGTTCCTGAGTCCCATATACACTACTAGTGAGTTTTTCATGATAAATTGAATCAACAAGTACTCATAGTGAATGTAATGACCAATGAAGGTCTCTTAAGTATATCCACATCTTGTAATATTACATGGTTATAGCATAGTCTAAGGAAAATCATCTAGAATCATCATGCACCTTTCAATTGATCCAATAGGTAATCGATCCTCGGTAATGGATACTTTTTCTTCATGGTCACCTAGTTTATGCACCACAAATTCCCTCATAACCTCATGATATTTATTCCTTCATGGAAAAGAAAATTGGGGTTGCCTGGGTGAAACACTATGTCTCATAAAGCCCTTCTTCTGTAAGTCGACCAATTGTACCATCAACTTAAAAATCTCTACACGAACTATATGTTAAATATATTTATATATTATTGTCATCCTAGGGTGTAGATAAATAAAAAAATTTATCTCCCTGTAGGGAGTTAAAACTGGAACATAATTAATATATATGTCATCATACTCCAGCTCCACTATAGGATACAGAAGATGCATGACATCCACTACACCGAGGGTCAGGTTGGCCAACTGATGTGTAATTGGATGCACCTTCCAATATGAGACTCCATCATGCACTGGTTGGATTTCCTTTTCACCAAAATGGAAAACATTGATTCATCCAAATGGACATACCACACAATTCACCAAAATAGTCAAATTGAGCATGAAATTTTGATAACTAGTCCATACCAATAATGATGTTGTATGGACTTGACACTGCTACCAAGAGATCCCAAACAAAACTCACTCCTCTAAGAGTTAGGTCACACTATTTTCACTAGTGTGTGATTATCCAGTCTCCTCCAGTAAAGTCTCCAAGCATTAGGGTCGAGTCAACAATTCAATATGAATCCTTGAGTCTCAAATAGTATTCATGTAATTGAAAAGAATGAATATCACATGTTTCTATCAATACTGAAATTAGTGTATAAATGAGACATATTGTGACTTGTATAATCCTTAGATCCTCATGGTTATAATACATTATAGACTAATTCTATCCTCATCCATATTCACCATCTTCCTAATCATTGTGAGGACCACCTTGGGAGATGCCAGTAATAAGATAAACCTTAAACCACCTCATGATGCCATACCTTTTTCTCTACCATTACATTCTCCCAGAAGACCACCCTTCTCCTATCTATGTCTCTATCTAGGAAGTCCCCAGACCATCTCATGATCAATTAAATGATAGTTCATAAAATATTGTTCCATATTTCCTTGATTCTCACATGAGAAACTTCACTTTCCCCTTAGGTGATTTGTGCCACCCTGGGGGTCGTCCATTGTTGAACTTGAGTCATGTGGTCACTCTTTAAATCACATGACCCTCTTGAATCCCTTTGACTACTGTCATCTACCTTCTATAAAGGTCTCAACTACCAGGTACCCATTACTAGTTTTCATTACTAGTGTCTTCTCTTCTAGAAAACGTTCTAAACATAGGGCTCACTCAAGTACCCCCACATAAGTATAAATGCTATGGGAGACCACTGATTTATTTATGTACCAGCGTAATCCATTCTAAAAGGTTGGATCCTAGAAGAACTTATCTTTTTCCATATCAATGGAGTAGTGTGAAAAATTAGTAAACTTCACTAAATAATCTTTTTTGGTCATACTATCCTACTTCAGATATATAAGCTCATTTATGTGAAATGATTGAAATATGTCCAAATAGATCTCCACTATAAAAAGACACATGAAGTCTATCTAGGATAGAGTTATCTTGTTCTGTGACTGATTTACGAATATCAAACATCGCCCTGTAGATCCCAGAAGAAGAATCATAATAAGGACTACCGTATGATCAGCAGGCCTCTTCACAAGGCAGAAACGTGGGTGACTACCTATTTCCAATCCCCTGCCATATGGGGTCTGGATCACCATAAAACCAGGTATTTTAGTATCTCTTAAATGTGAGTAATTCATTCAACCTATGTGCATCCTCAGATAGTAGTGCATGCAGAAGCTAATACCCAATGGGTTGTGGAATATTTAGTAAAAAACCCAGAGTTTCCATCACTTGTATAGGACCTTGTACCAGTTCCTTTTCACTGGGAAGATCATCATCATGATCATGTGGTGGAATCCTAGATGGATATATATGTGGGGGAATCTTGAAATAAAACAATATATACCATTGTCAATAGAGTATATCTGGGGAGATGACTCAATAATGACATGGAATACACAACCATTAGTATATGATGAATGTATCATTTTTTTCCTACATCCATTATTTTCATGTACCGAGTTGAAAATATGGTTTTAAAAGTCATTGTGTATGGATACATCACCCATTGCACCAACACTATAGTCCCAAACATAAAATATGAACACAAAACACTTACCAAAATTCCCCTAAACCAATATCACATTATCCCAGTCTTAATGTTGAACCGACAAAATGCTTATAATACCACTCTATCATGAACTGTCCAAGAGGTTCATATGTCATGACTACCCCAAGACTGCCTCTGAAAGTCTAGGGGCTGGTGACTAGCATCGAGTTGGTATTTCCCACAAATATGAGGCATTATCATAATGTAGATGTACACATGAACACATATCCAAGAGACATAAAGAATAAATATAAAAAATTTGATATAATGAATTTATGAAACTATGCTCCCACAACCATCGTACTACAAGAAGTAAACAGATCTAAATACAATCCCACCACAGAGAATATTTACACAATTCCAATTAAAACGTTAAAGAGTCCAACCTACATCTAGGTAGTGTACTATGTCTAAGGTATGATCATGGTAAAAATATTGGTTTTCCAAGCTCTTTCTATTCTCTACCCACTCTTTGTTCTCCTAGGACACAATTAAAAATGGTCACTGTCTGCACAAGACACTACACAAGTGGGAAAATCAGGTTCATGTGTGATTATAACAATACTCAGAAGGACTGACCGAAAACCCCAAACAATAAGCACTATGTATTATTAGCTCAATAAAATAGGTACCAATGAATCACAGAGAAAATGAGCATAATTAATTCCCAGATATACTCAGTAAAGACAACACACCATTAGGCAGTAAAAATAAACTATCATCCCCATGATTCTACTTAAATTATGCTCGTTTTGGGAGTAATAACTCTTTGATAAATGATATAATCAAAGAAACTCTATGAAGAGGTCTTGATCAGTTGAACCCATCCCAAAGAGAATGCACTATTCTGATATGTCTATGATACATAGAGAGGGGGTCACACACAGAGCCACTAGGGGCACCACATACCCAATCTGGATCTACCCGCTATATAGAAGATCATATATGAATGATTCCACAAAAACTAGTAGTATGGTCTTCCAGAAGTAGGATTAATGTCATACTCAGGGATTTCACACTAATTCCACAAATTCCACTATGGATGATAGAATAATTCACTCTAGTATCAATGAGTGATTCCAAAACTCTAACTAAAACTCTATATCTAGAAGGGATTATAATATTGTGATGTGACTTTAATGTCACAATGTACCCTTGATAAAATAAGAATGGAACACACTCAATCTCTACAGGTCCAAACTAGGAAAAAAATAGCCTCAAATACAATTATGTTACCAACATTAGTCTTGTGTAGGCTGTCTTCGAATTTGGTTCATTTTTTTGCTAGTGGAACATCATTTGGACACTCTATTTAGGAGTTATGGCCATTTGAAAAAAGAAACATGTTGACCTTCTGGGGACTATGGACCTACCTTTTTGGTAGTCCCACCTACCACTACGTTCCGTCCACCTACAATGAAGCCCAAACATATGGGAGCCGAAAATTATGGTTATTCCACCTTTCATGCCAGACCATCCATTATGGTCTATCCCCCTTGGACTAGCCATGATGTCATTGCATTCGTGGATGGTTGAGATTCCAAAGAACCATGGTCTACCGCAATCGGGCTCTGCCCCATTTTCCCCGGGTTCATCTCGTCCAACCCCACCCACTATCTTGAACTGCCCCACGGATCAGACATGACCAACTGGTAGGTTCTGCGTCCATCACTACCTTACCAAATCTTCTTATTCTGTCTTCGCCATCTCCAATGCATCTGTTGCAGTCTTGTGTCCTCTAACCCATGAAGCCTCCAAACACAGATGCACTCTGTCCTACAACCTTCACCGTCGGCCGCCACTGTGCACTACCGATGCCACTTACACACGCCGATGGTTCATTCGGTAAACCAATACACCTCCTTTAATTCAAAAAAATTGATATGATCATAGATTCATGTTACATGGGTCTTGAAATACAGTTATCCATCCTCAGTTTCTTATTTTCCTCAAATATGTGCACCTAATTGAGTTCTTAACCACTCGGTAACATCGAGCCTAGACCTTAGGGATCCAGCCAGAGAAAAACACAATCATGAAGTGAGAAAGGCACTATAATGAAGGTTTATGATCATTGGAAAATAATTCATATCCAATTATCATGAATGTGGATTTGGGTTGGAAACAGGATCAAATAAATCCAATGGATTAAAACCCTTCTCACAAAGAAACTGATTTGAAAATCAATTGGTTTGTCAATTGATTTACGTTCATAATATAAATTAATAATGAGTAATAAACAAATTAAAATGAACACCCTACCCAATGTTTGGATCTATCTTGGATGAATAATTGTTTTATTGTAACCATTTACGATATCCTTCAAATCCTCCGGTGTGACGATCCACTATCCGATCCGGAATTATTTTCCTCTACCATGAACGCTCTCCTCCAATAGAATCTAGGTATCTTGGTTTTAACAGCCAGCCTTAAGATAATGTATAGTTCCATATACATAAAGAGGGAATTAGTTCACAGCATTGAAATAAAATAATTTAAATATTTTTTGTTTGACCGTGAAAAAGGTTTCACAAATACCCCTTGATGACCAATGTTTGGTCGTACCTAGGGTAAAGCTCATATTATTAACTAAATGATTCCCTCAAATTTCTGATCTAGTCACCCATTTGTGACTTATTTAATTTTTATTGTAGGACGTAATGACCATGTATTTACTATTTTAATAGGTTTTAAACATTTGTTTCAAGAACATCGGGCCTCGAAATCACACACCATCTTAATGCCTAGTCTAAAAAATAATTCATAAAATATCTAAAGATAATAAATTCTTTATATGAGACATTACACTTATTGAAATGTGGTCGAAATTAAATAGAGTTGTAATCGATTTAACAATACAATAAAAAATATAGAAAACACTAGGATTATCTGTTTGTCTATCACATATGATTTGTGAGATTGGTAATTTTTTATTTTGTAGTTAGTTTCATAGTATTTTAATAACATAAAAATTTTCATGATATTTATAAGTTAATATCTACATTATCATTATTTCAATTTTTATGTATATATATATATATTATGAAGTGGAATGATAATTAACCTCTCAAAATATAACTTTGAGTTATCCCTAACTAATTTTTATCCTATATTATTATTATATTATATGATGAAATTATATGTATAGAATTAGTAGAATTGTTTTATTAGGATGTTGAATATTACCATGAGGTACAATATAGGTTGTTTTTATAGATGACGCTCGATGTATATATAACATGGAGTGTCATACACTATTTGTTTGATATACTAATGGAATATGGTTCATATTGAGAGTTCCCCCTACCCGAGGTTGTTGAGATACCTACCATGAGAATAATCATATGTTGGAACCTTTTAATCACAAACATTTTGGATTAGATAATCATATAGTTTTTGGGTATGTTTTTGATCATTTTGTTAATTTTTTTAACTATGATTATATTTTTACTGTCATATAAATAGTGTTAAATTAGGACCCTGAATTGAGGTAGACTATGGAAGTGTATGAAAATTATTAGATAATAGAAACAAAGTGTATATTAATTAATGTGTGGGGAATGTTATTTTATATTTCAAAAAGGTGAAGGACATGTGATTTGTTGAGAAGCCAAGTCAAACTATACTCATATAATTGAAAACATATGATTTGGCTATATGGAATTGACATAATTCAAGTCCCATGGTTAGTTCAGGTTTTAGAAAAAAGGGATCATATGTGAATTCCAGATTTCATATGATAAAGTTGGTGGAAATGGGTATAAAGATGCATTTTTTTTGGAAATCATATAAGGTACCTTTATAGATTTAGTAGCACTAATTATTTACTATAGGTATCACTTTAAAGGAATTTATGAATTATGGAATTTATATTTCATATTCAATTTTATAAATAATAGTGGGGTTATACTGTGTGGTTTATTGATAGGATATTTAGTTTTACTCAAAGATATGATTTAAAAATGTTTTAAATAATTGTCCAAAAGAAGTTTCGGATTTTTAATCACATGGTACAACATAATATGTATAAAAAAGTATGTTTGATGATAGATTACCAAAAAATGGATGGACGCAAAAGTTGTTTTTTATATTGTTTCACATGTTATTTTATATGATACAATGTTTGCTTAAATGACACAAAATCTATGAGGCCTTAGTGAAATTAGTTGACTAATAGAGATACGCCCAAAATATAATGCATTGGACCATATTGTATAGAACTATAATTGAAGGTCATATATAATCCCCTAAATGTTACTGATGAATATCATATTACATGTATTATAAGATATTTTAAGGCTATTAATGTGAAAAAAATACACTACATTGACTTTGTAGTGAAACATTAAAGGGTCAGTGTTCGACAATTCTGATGTCCTTCATTTGTAAGTGGTTCATTAGAGAAAAAATTTAGGTAATGTATTATATTCAACTTATGAATATATGAATAGGCCATTAATTAACCCATGTGTCACAAAACATAATAATTAATTCGTATCAATAGTATTCTTCCTATATAATAAGTAACATACAATTGAGATGGCATGGGGTTTTAACCTTCCTCTATTTTCTATTTCTTCTATACATAAATATATCATATATTTATTCCTTTTCATTATGAGATACTTTTATACAATTGAGATATATTTATTCCAACCAAAAATTAGTTGGTTCACATCACCACATGAATACACTATTCATGAGGTATTTCCCTTGGATGCCTGTTATGAAATTCATCAGTCTCATATAATTAAAAAAAATTGGAATCTCATATTTGACAACCCCAAACCTAGTATCCCAAATTTAGAGGATATTTTTAAAATGGAAATATATAATAGATCACATGACCAAGTATTGATCATCATAGTATTCATGATGAAACTAGATACATACCTTATTCCCTTATTACATTAGTAATTAAAAATACAACATAATAAAAGAAAATAAATTAGATCCTCGACAATTATTCAATGGTTTTATATTCAGAACACGGGGAAGGGAAAAAATTAAATTAGTGAGCCCGAATGGTTATTAATGGTCAAATATAGTTGATACATGGTTCAAAAGTAAGTGGATCTTAGTCAATTAAAGAAAGTAAATATGCAATGGAGAATAAATGAAAAACAAACACCAATAAAAATATGAAATTGTAAATTAATTCATAGATTTTTTCATAGTGTGAATCCTCTAGATAATGATAATTATATACTGGTTAAAATTATTATGTATTCGAATTCATATATATATCCCATGAAACATCATAACTTCATGATGGTGTATGTCTGAGGGTAGTAACCTATCTGGTTCTTCTTAGAAACAAACATAAAGGTTTTTTTCCAACCGCTTTATCTCATGAGACTGGTCGATGCATAGAGGGGATATAACAAGACCCACCCTACAATGCAATTGAAAAAAATTATCCACATATTGAATACAATAATTAAAAATATGAATTATAAAAATATCCATACTGAGATAATGATACAGATTTATCAATGTTTCATAATTTTAGGTAAACAATTGATGTAAAAATGGTATATAGTTTACAAAATAATCATATATGTGACACAAGATAAGATGGAAATTTAAGGGTAATATAATTTCGAATGAAAAATGATCTCAAAGGGTTAGTTTATAATCCTAATTAAAATGGATAGGTGCACAATAACATGTAATCTAAATGAAATTTAAAATTAGATGATGTGCCTTACTTTATTTCTGATTGTGTTATTAACCTGGTCACAATGTACTTGATAATTATATTAAATACATTAGATAATTAATTAATAATAATTTATAAATTTTTTATGTATTATAATTTTATTAATATAATTTTTGGAATTTGTGATGGGTTATATGATACAATTTTATCATTCTAGAGAGTTCGTTTCCGTGGTTTTCACGATTAGTTTACTTGTATATATGTTTGGAAAATAATTTCAAATTAGAATTGTTTTAAATATTTGAAATTATATGTTATTAATGAACATACATAATATTAAATGGATATATATTTTATTTTTATATATGTTATAAGGTTTGATCAATATATAAAATGTTAGTGATAATCATTTAGATTGCTTTGGAATTTTTCGATCATCATGATCTATTTGTTTCTTATGAATTAATATTATATATATTATGATTATAGAATCAAAAATAAGTTAAGATACATATATATTTTTATTTTTTGACCATAAAATTGGATAACGACCAGACATGATGGAATAGATGAAATAATAAACCTCATTTTCCACAAAGGTGGCTAATCGACAACTTAAGGAGGATGTTTTCATTTTTAGAAAAAAATGGGAAGTCATGTGGTTTGATTATAGATATTACACTAAAATAATAAAATGAAGTATATTTAATATACCTTTATTATAATTTTATTTTCTATAGACGGGGTAATGATAGAATAAGAAAAAATGAAATTAAAAGAAAATGAAAGAGAATGAAAAATGAATTACCTCATTAATTCCCCTCCTTAAGATCCTCGTTAAGGAAATTGATTTTGGTATTTCATTAATAAAAAGGGAAATTGGACATGGGGGGAGGTTTTGGATGATTATTGGGTATAAATTTGACTTGCTTCAAGAATTTAGTGGTGTGAAGAGAAAGGGTAGTTAGGGGTGGTATTTGTAGAGGAGGATATGTGTGTTTCTTTACTCTTCGGGTCATTATTTTATTATATTGGATCAAGAAATGAAATAGTGATGATTATGATGAATACATACCATAAATACTACAAGTTATTTGGAACCAATGGTTCTTAAATCATCCATACATCCACTACGACTCAATCATTCATGTAGTAAGCCTATACTCTAAATTATTGTATTTCAGTAATCACCAAAAATTCAACTCTATTAGAAAAATCCATAACAATTCACCCAAACCATTTTTCAAAATGTAGAAATAAAAAATTGAGCTCCGTTTTATGAAAATAATTATATATATATGAGAAATTTAATTTTTAATTAAAATCATCATTTACTCGAAATATTCAAATTTTGAAATTATAACTAAATTTATAACACTTTGAAAAATTAACTATGCACACATAAGATTATATTATAATCATAAGAATAAAATATTAATTTATTATTATATTTATTTAAAATAAATTTTATTTTAAATAAATATATTAATTATAATGTTTTTAATAAAAATTTGTGTTTTATAAAATTACCAAAACTTAATTTATCATTTTCAAAATATTTATATACATATACTATGATATAATTATATGATATTTAGATTTATTAGGTGAATATATTTATTTATACTTTAAAAGGTGTATATAATATTTTATTGGACTAATTAATATTCCTAAGGGTCACATTAGTATTCTTGAGGTCGAGAGACTATTCCATTGGTATATGTTCCTCAATTTCATGAAAAAGACTCGTGTTTCATTAATTATTAATTTATAGAGTTTATTTTGTATTCTCTATGTGATTTTATATTATTTTAACTATATATATTATTTTTTTTTCAATTTAAAGTATTGGATGAATTGAAATTATTTAAAATGATACATACCATAAATTTCGGGTGTGTAGAAGACCAACCTCAAACTACAATTCAGTTTTCAAGTTATCCCATGTACGAGTAAGGGGAAAATGCAATATATAGGTAATACTATGTGAATACCATAATCACATACAAAAAACCCAAAATATAGATGCATAAAATATCTAGCATGGTCTTCTCTCAATATCCATGGGATAATGTAATAAAAAAAATAATGTTTGGAAGTCTTCCCAAACCACCACCTGATGTTTATTAGACTGAGATATTTCGTCCCACAATTGTTTAGTATAATCATTCAGTTTATAGGTAATTATATTGAACCTCCACTTTTGATTCATTTCCAAGTGCACAAATATGGATACCATGGCCTATATAAAAAATTATATTACCTTATTACCTCTATCCACTGAGAAAATAGAAGGTTTTTTTTCTAATCAAATTAACCTTTCAACTATTCCATAGTAGGGGTAGGTCATAGAGCACCCAAAAAAGATTATATAAAGCATAATCATCTCCCTCGAAATTGAGTATCGGTGCCTAGTAGAGGAAGAACGAGAGGTTCCACTAGTGGGATTATAGGAGGTAATACTATTGGTTCAGGTCCCATCGCCTACTAAGTATGGTAATCACCACATCATGGTGAAAAAATAGAGGATTTCATGATTCCATAGCTTTAAAATTTCCAAACACACACCACATTTATGATTCCAAATTAAATAGGATCAAGATAATTCGAAAATATAGGTATATGTACTTCTTATAAATGATGCATGTCTCTATGAATACTATTAAATCCATGTCTATGTGAAAGATAAATCCAAATTGATCATAAGATACCCATCCCAATGCCCACTATTAAGGTCATGTAATGGTCATGTTATCATATAACACCAAAGGGTTTTAGATATATGGAGGGCCTATTGAGATGTATATATGAAAACATTGATCACATAGAAATTGAAATCCCTATTTAACTACAACCATTTAATATAAAATGTATAATTCATTTATGTCCATACTCATTATTCTGTATATAGATATCACCTTCTTGTCAGATGTGTCACCATTCCCTTTGAATAATGGAACATACTATCTATAAATTGTAATTTTTACATCATGTACCTACAAACAAAACAATAAATATGGTATTAGTATGTAATAGTTCATGTATAAAAATTTTATTTAAGGAACAACCATTTCCAATTTACAGAAGTACATGCTTCATAAATTATAATTAGCATTCATGAAATGAAATCTATAAACTTTTAAGCCCATACAACCAATTGTTCATGGATCAAACATGGAATAATTGTTCAATTCATGTTTCATCAGAAATATATATGGGAAAAACCATTTCTATTGATACATTCTCTTTAATTTATCCAATTATGCCATCCTAGGTGTAACAACTTTTTAATATACAATAATCGAGGAACTCACAACAATCTTATGAAATATGGGAAATGAAAATAACAATATAAACTTATATGGAATAGAATAATGAATGGTAGGTGATTCCTAAAGTGCCTATAATGGTGCATGAGATGATAACTCCTTATAATACTGGGCCAAATGAAATGTTTTATGATAATAATATCATCTATAATATCATAAAAACATATGTATCACTCAATTGTGAAATTAGTACAACTATAAAAGGTACAACGCAAAACAACAGTAACTGTAGAGACCAAAATCTTGACATACATGGACATTAAATTACTTTTACAAAATACTATATACATGACAAAAACAGACGCCCAAAGACTGTATTAGTTTAGTGTCTTTGGAAACTCGGAATGAAATCTTCTAATAATGGTGAATGATCTTCTACATCTCCCACAAAGTTCTTCCCCTTTTTGGTTTTATTACCTAAAAACTTTCTTTATATCCTGGGGAGAAGAAAACCTAAAAAGGGTGAGCTCAAATGCTCAGTAAGGGTAAACATAGAGAACATAAAACAATCCATAAATATTTGAATGAAAAAACATGAACATAAAATCTAAACATCAAAATCTAAAGCAAAGACATAAATCTTGGAAGTACATAAGGAATATATCATAAAGGAACATAAATCATGATAAAATAGCATGGTAAAAAAACATGTAATTGTTTTGAACCATTATGCACATGATATAATTTCCATAGTAGCCAAGGAATTTCTGCCAAGACCATCTTAGTGGACAAAGTCCCTTTCTGAATTGAGTTCACTCCTCGTTCCAGTCCTATATCACTGAACCGGATTAACTTAACATTATACCCATGTCTATCTCATGAGATATAAATCATTACCCAATTAATAAGAGGGAGATATAGTTCCCACCCATATCCTAATTAAATCATTCTTTTGTGTGCCACAAAATCAAAAATCATACATCATAGCATAACCCATGTAATAGAATGAGATTCTTAAACATCATACCATCATAACATAATCTATATAAAAAAATCGATATCATTTAATCATAAGAAAAATAATACCATGTAAATATTGGAGACAATATAATTGGGACATAAACATATTAAATAATTTCATTTTAGATGAAAAATAGTTTTGATAAAACACTTGAAATGAATTCTTGAGGAAAATATCATTTCTTCTTCAAAATCATTTCATTTTCAGAGAATGCAATGAAATTTTAAATGAAAAGGGTTTTTTTTAAAATAATTATGCAATATTGTAGAGGAAACTTCATAAAAATGAGTTGTTATGAAACCGTAAAAATCTGTTAACGCCGTATAAGTTAAAAATAACATTCTCCTCATACTTTTTTCGGAAAAGTCAAAAAGTTCCTTGTGTTGTAAACAAAAGTAAGATTCCTTTTATAACATGTGGTAAAATTCAAAAATGGGTAAAAAGGACATTAAACATACATGATTTGTTTTAGAAAACATGGACATGGATGATAGCAAAAACCCTAGTAAATACTTACGAATAAACAATCTCGGATAAGAGCGATATTGGAATAGTTATCCCTTACCTTATGTCTTATATACTTCGTGTGTATTTGAACCTCCTGTATAATGATTTAAATAATGTCATTGACTAATTAAATAATCATATTAATTGTTATGATATCATATATGGTTCAATTATGACTTTATATTACCCGTGCTTCTGTAAATTCCATGTTAAAGCAGCATTTTGGGTAAAATCGTTTCATTTATTGTACGTGTTTCGACTTTTTGTTCTTGATATTATTACTTATATCCTAATTTATTTAATTACAGAATGTAAAAAATGATTTATATATATAATATATATTCATCATATTCATATATATATTTGATAGATAGATAAATCGAATGAAATACACCGTTCATTGAGACGGTATGTCGTACGTATGCATTAACGTTGTTTTGGTTTCCTCATTGAATTGATTGGAATTAAGTAGATGAAATACATATATATATACATAAATCCAGTATTATTATGTCATATATTTCATTATTATTCATTATATATACTATATAATTATTCATGAATCGTTAACATTGAGAATGGATCTCTTTGCATCGTGGAGATGGTAGTCCGTACGTACGCACGAGCAATGATATCATTCCCATGATCGTGGAATAGTATTGAAGTGTATGTATAATATTTCAGAATCAATATCACTTTAAAATAATCATATATAGTTATTTATTTACACCAGTATACCGATCCAAGTAAGGTGGTGGTCGAAAACAGATTACACCACGACGTGGAGACGGTATTCCGTACGTACGCACGCACGATGATTTCATTTTCCGTAGGATGGATAGAAGGTGAAATAGGGTTATTTAATATTTATAATAAAATATCAGTATATATTTAATACTGATGTTATTAATTTATAATGAAACAACTAATGAAGAGGAATTAGAAGAAGAAATAAACTTCAAAGAGTCGGTAGAAGAGATTACCATTTCCTCGATGCACCACCTTTAAACTTCATCTTAGGGCACTAGATTTGGACTTTTTAGAAGACCAGTACCCCTATGATGTAACTAGAGATGTTGAGAAGAGGAATTATTAGGGTTTTTACGAGATTCAAGGCTCAAAAATGTGTGAAGAGAAGAGGGAAGGGGTTCCCTTTTTATAAGGGAGGAGAGGGGTACCATTGGAAAAACTTATAATATTATTTTATAATAAAGTCATATTCGTTTTTTAATAGCTCCAAACTGATTTATTTTGAAGCTAAGGTGGGTATGGGTTGAAATAATCTAAAAAAATGGGGTTTAGACATGTTTAGGTTACTATTTTAACATTTTCATTTAGATTTAACTCTATGTTAAATAATTTAACTTTTACCATGTCTTCTTGTTTTCTTACACTATATGGTTAATAAACATACTATAATAAGCCAAAATAAACCCAAGTGGTTAATTATTAATATATATAAGCTTATCTAATTCATTTGGACGAACCTTATATTTTTAGGAATATTATAACAATTAATAATATAATATTTGTTTTAAAAACTATTTTTGTCAATTTTGACACTATTTGGTAATTGATTTTTGTGAAAATCATAACAGCATGATTAGTTCTAAAAAGGTTAATTAAATCAATATTAAAATGTCATATTAACCTATATAATTATTGGAATTCATAAAAAGTCTGAAATTACATTTATTTGGGTATTTATAATATCAATTATTTTAATATTTCATTATTTAGGTAATTACTACAGCACAATTGTGTCATAAATAAATTAAATTATTTAATGTTTTAAAATTATAAATAAAATACACTTAGGTATTTAATCTTTTTATATTTATAATGAATATTTATAGTCAAATTTATCTTATGTATAACCCTATATTAATAATATTTTAGTTATTAAATGTTGATTTTAACTATTTAAACTCTTTGTAAATAAAATAATAGTAAATGTCTTAATCTAATACAAGTGTAAATAAATGATAATATTATATTCCTAAGGATCTTTTTGATCTAAATATACTTATAAAATAGTATTAGGACATGTGTTAGGGTAATAATAATATCATTTTTACCCTTAATTACTCTATTTACTTTTAACCGCGAGAAATAAAAGTAAAACGTTACTATTGACCAAAAATTAGTTTTATCTTATTGAACCACATTTTACTCCTTGATATTAACCGTGTCTCTCAAATTTTCGAAATTCCACTCACAAAAGCGGTAAAATTAATTTTTATGTAAGTTTGCAAAATGCTCCTAGGAGGTAGGTAAAAGACGGTGAGAAGCTCAATAAAATTTTTATATATCTGAAATTATTATAAAATGACTCCAATGAATTACATTGAACTTATATAGGTATTATGTATCAATTTTTACCTAAAATAAATTTAAATAAAATAAATAATTATTTAAATAAAGTCGGTTTTTGAATAGAAACCCAGTGTTTTCACTATTCATCAAAAATTGAATGTTTTCAGAAAAAACCCAAAAACCACGTTAGGCTAATTCTGATATTCTAATTCTAAAAATGAAGTCCATCTTGAATGAAAAAATTTATAAAATTTCAAAAATTGGGTATTACTATTCATAACGGCTAGTTTATATAATATTTTAATAACATATCGTTCTTTAGTGAAACTCTATATTGCGTACAACACACACTATCGTGGAAGGTCACGATTTCATGTAATGTAAGCCAAGTACAGGTTGCATGTAGTGAAAGGCTACTTTTTTGTTGCATATAACATAATCCAACCATATTTGATTTGTACATTGAATATATATATAGACACACACACTCAATGTTTTGTAGAGTAACTACTCTTAAACTAACATGAAATTGTGTGTAACATGATCCAAGAATAGTGTTGCCTATAATAAAAGCTAATAGGGTGTTGCTTATAGTACAATCTAATCTTTGTGTAGTGTATAATAGAAGACATAAAAGAAATTAAAAATAATATATCTCATAAAATCTCAGGGCGTTACATTCTACCACCCTTAAAATGAATTTCTACCTCAAAATTCGTTGTGGTTATAAATGGTTTACTACTTTAAAGTTTCTTTCATAGAAACCCACATCGTAAAAATAAATACTAAAACATAATTTTAAAAAGGGATGTTAGAATCCTAACAGTCACCCAAAGTAACTCAGCACCGGGATTCCACATAGGACAACATAGGTGAAAATATGGACATGGAAGAGAAACATAACCATCAACTTCTGATGAAGAGTGGTCGAGGACATGGCTATGAAAAAGCCAACAATCACAAAGCCATAAATTTGTGTTGATATACGGTACCATATAATTCATCAGATATAAGGGAACTAGGACAACATTTGTGGTTTTCAAGATCATTTCCCTAATGTTGAATGTTTTTTTGAATTAAAATAAATACTTAAATGATTTTGGTACAATCTCACTGTTGTTTGTGCCTTAAACAATTTCCACTTAATCTCTTAATGAAATGATGTTGAATTTGTCTTCCATGAAGTGTTAGCAGATCATGCGATAGAATGATAGGTCATTCCAGCCGTCTCAAAAATAAGTTTTCAAAAGTTGTCAAATATACATAAGTCCATCTATAGTGAGATTAATCGTATATGGTTCCAAAAATGGACTTATACTTCATATATCATACCGCTTAGTATAATAAATCTAGTTTCTACTAACCAGGGACTTCCTGTAGGCCAGTGGTTTGCGATAAAGTCCTGTCACACTTCAGTTGTGGGTTCAATTCCCACAACCTTGTCTGACGCGAAGGGTTGTCGCTCGTCCTATGGGTATTCCTTTTCCTAAAACTATACTATTATAACATTCTAGAAATAACATCGAAAAAAGTTCTATCATAAAACAATACTATCTGATGTCTAACATAATCCATTACAATCTTTATGCTTATCCAAAATACATATGTACAAACTCATAGTATAAATAAAACAATTACTAAAAAGGTCACATAACAAGCACATGGATACCATCATTTATCCCCGATATAGCATAATATATATCTTGTTGATCTCATTCCAAACATGTGAATACCATAATCATATATTATCTTGAAACATAAATTTCCATAGAACCTTAGTGAAAACATGAATTTTTTCAAAAGTTAACTCTCTCCATATACCAAAATCCCAAAAAAAAAACTATGTACTCAAATTATGATATCACTTGGTCCTTTTATCATCCATGAGCTCCAGAATACTATCAAACATATTATTTTCTCATTATCCCTTCATTATGCGCATGTCATCTTCTTTCCAAAAATATCTGAATAACCTTTCATGGTTACTGGTACCATTCAAAATATACATTAAAATACTTTAAGAAAAACAATAGTGTTACAATCCATAGATGTTTCGTTATTCCACAGTACCATTAAATTACCTATACAACATAACTCTTGATAAAAATACAATCATTCCATTACCTTCTTAAACCATTGACCAAGCGTCAACACATCTTTCATCTCACATATCATTTGTAGTCTCCTCATCATCATCCACATAAATACTACCCATATGACCATGATGATTCTCTTCATGAGATTTTCCCTTAGGTAATTGGTTTGAACAATGCCCATACATTCCACATTTAAAACATCTAATCATTGTTGATGTCGTAGCAATACCATTATCATTCTCTATGGTGTTAACTGAACCTTTTCCTTTGCACTTACTAGATTTGATTCCTTCTTTTCCACACCCAAAGCATATTCCAGTTCCTTTGAAACATTTTCCTTGATGCCACTTTCCACATGATTTACTTGAGAGAAATTGAACTTTAATTCCTTTATGATCATCATTAAACTCCATCTTTCTCTTATTAGATGAGTCGAGAAACTTAACAATGTTGATATTATTGATCATATTATGATATTGCTGATTAGACATAATAAAAATTTTTGGACTTCAAAATCCCGTTTCATTTGGTTTCTCATGAAGAATATCATTCTATTGTCCATCATATCCTCTATTATCATGAATCTTCGTGTTTCTAGCCATTTTACAGAACCCAAAAATAATAGCGTGAGAGGCAAAAATCATTCCTGGGAAAACAACATAATAAAGGGGGAGTACCATCAATATATAAAATCTTAGGTTAAATTCTAAGATCGTTACTGTAATTCTAGTACTATAACCTATACGCATACTTATCCTTAGGGACATCCCTAGACATACCATAGATATATCTCTAGAGGTTTCGCTAATGGTTTCGCATCCTAGTTTCCAAAGGTTAACTAAACCTTCTCTCTGATACCAACTATAGAGACCCAAAGCTTTATGTACATGGACATTACATTACTTTTGCGGAATACATAATACATGATAAAAATAGACACCAAATGACCGTATTAGTTTAGTGTCTTTGAAAACTCAGAACGAAATCTTCTAGTCATGGTGAAAGATCTTCAACATCTCCCATAAAGATCTTCCCCTTTTTGGGTTTCTTACCTAAAAACATTCTTTATACCCTATGGAAAAGAAAACATAAAAAGGATAAACTGAAATTCTCAGTAAGGGTAAACATAGAGAACATAAAACCATCCATAAACATTATAATTAAAAAACTTGAACTTAAAATCTAAACACCAAATCCTGAACAAAGACATAAATCACGGAAGTACGTAAGGAATATATCATAATGGAACATAAATCATGATAAAATAGAATGGGAATAAAACATGTAATTTTGGAAAACCATTAAGCACATGATATGATTTCTATAGTAGCCAAGGCATTTCTTCTAAGACCATCTTAGTAGACAAAGTCCCTTTCTAAATTGAGTTCACTCCTCATTCCAATCCTGTATCACTAAACCAGATTAACTTACTATTACATACACCTCTATCTCATGAGATATAAATCTTTACCCAATGAATTAGAGGAGAGATATAGGTCCCACCCATATCATAATGAAATCATTCTTTCATGTTCCACAAAATAATAAATCATACATCATAGCATAACCCATGTAATAGAATGGGATTCTTAAACATCATTCCATCATAACATAATCCATATAAAAATGATTAATATTTCATCATAA
The DNA here is from genome assembly GCA_963277665.1 of Viscum album. Lineage (NCBI taxonomy): Eukaryota > Viridiplantae > Streptophyta > Magnoliopsida > Santalales > Viscaceae > Viscum > Viscum album. The sequence continues at coordinate 1,117,986,723 of OY728129.1, forward strand.
GAAAAATAAAACCATATAAATAATTGTGACATTATAATTGCAACACAAACATATTAAATAATGTAATTTTACATGGAAAATAGTTTTGATAAAACACTTGAAATGAATTCTTGAGGAAAATATACCTTCTTCTTCAAAATCAATTACTTTTCACAAAATAAAATGAAATTTTTAAAGAAAAGGGGTTTTTTAAAATAATCATGCAATATTGTATAGGAAGCTTCATGAAAATGAGTTTTTATGAACCCATAAAAATCCATTCAAGCTGTATAAGTTAAAAATAACATTCTCCTCGTACTTTTATCAGAAAAGTCAAATAGTTACTCATGTAGTAAACAAAAGTAAGATTTATTTTATAACATGTGATAACATTAAAAAATTGGTAAAAAGGAAATTAAACATACATGATGACATTTTTAGAAAACATGGACATGGATGAGAACAAAAACCCTATAAAATTCTTACGAATAAACAATCTCGGATAAGAGCAAGATTGGAATAGTTATCCCTTACCTTATGTCGGATATGCTTCGTCTATATCTGAAACTCCTATATAATGATTTTAATAATGTCATTGACTTATTAAAGAATAATATTCATTGTTATGATAACATTTGTGTTTCACTTATGACTTTATATTACCCGTTCTTTTGTAAATTCCATGATAAAGCATCGTTTTGGGTAAAATCGTTTCATTTATCGTACGTGTTTCGACTTGTTGTTCTTGATATTATTTCGTATATCCTAATTTAATTAATTCTGGAATGTAAAACATGATATATATATTTATATATAATATATTCATCATATACATATATATTTGAAAGATCGATAAATGGAATGAAATACACTGTTCATGGAGACTATAGGCCATATGTACGCTTGAACGCTGTTTTCAATTCCTTATTGAATTGAATGGAATTAAGTAGATGACATACATATATATATATACATAAATCCAGTATTATTATGTCATATATTTAATTATTATTCATTATATATACATTATAATCATTCATGAATGGTTAACATGGACAATGAATCTCATTGCGTCGTGGAGATAGTAGTCCGTACGTACGCACGAGTGATGATATCATTCCCATGATCGTGGAATTGTATTGAAGTGTATGTATAATATTTAAGAATCAATACCACTTTACAATAATTGTATATAGTTATTTTTTTACACCATTATACCCATTCATGTAAGGTGGGGGTCATAAACAGATTACACCACGACGTGTTGATAGTATTCCGTACGTACGCACACGTGGTGATTTCATTTTCCATAGGATGGATAGAAGGTGAAATAGGTTTTTTTCATATTTATAATAAAATATAAATATATAATTAATAGTTATGTTATTACTTTATAATTAAAAAACTAAAGAATAGGAATTAGAAGAAGAAAGAAACTTGAAAGAGTCGGTAGAAGAGATTACCTCTTCCTCGACAAACCTCCTTTAAACATCATCTTAGGGTACTAGAGTTGGACATTTTAGAAGACGAGTACCCCTATGATGAAACGAGAGAGGTTGAGAAGATGAATTATCAGGGGTTGGCCGAGATTCAAGGTTCAAAAATGTGTGAATATAAGAGGGAAGGGGTGCCCTTTTTATTAGGGAGGAGAGGGGAACCATTGGAAAAATTTAAAATATTATTTTATAATAAAGTCATATTCGGTTTTTAATAGCTCCAAACTGATTTATTTCAAAGATAAGGTGGGTATGGGTCTAAATCCTCTCAACAAATGGGATTTAGAAAAGTTTAGTTTACTATTTTATCATTATCATTTAGATTTAATTCGATGTTAAATAATTTAACTTTTACCATGTTTTCTTGTTTTCTGACACTATATGGTTAATAAACTTTCTATAACAAGCCAAACGAACCCCAAGTGGTTAATTATTAATATATATAACTTTATAAAAGTCATTTGGACGAACCTTATATTTTTAGGAATATTATAAAAATTAATAATATAAGATTTGTTTTAAAAACCGTTTCATGTCAATTTGACACTATTTGGTAATTGATTTTTGTGAAAATCATAACAGCATGATTAGTTCAGAAAAAGTTAATTAAATCAATAATAACATGTCATACTAACATATAAAATTGGTTTAATTTATAAAAAGTCTCAAATTACATTTATTTGGGTATTTACATAGCGTGTGTTGTACACAAAATCACGACCTTCCATGATAGCGTGTGTTTTGTACGCAATACCGAGTTTCACTATTCAATACTGCTAGTTTATATAATATTTTAATAACATATCATTGTTTAGTGAAACTCGGTATTGCGTACAACACACGCTATCATGGAAGGTCGTGATTTTGTGTAATGTAATCCAAGTCAGGGTTGCATGTAGTGCATGAAAACTTTGTTGTTGCATGTAACCGAATGCAACAATATTTCATTTATACATTGAATATATATATATATATCTACACTCAATGTTGCATAGAATAACTACTATCAAACGAACATGAAATTTTTTGTAACACGATCCAATAATAGTGTTGCATATACTGCAAGCTAATACGGTGTTACGTATAGTACAAGCTAATATTGGTGTAGTGTATAATAAAAGACATCAAAAAACTTTAAAATAATATATCTCATAAAATCTCAGGGTGTTACAATAACCCTTCATAGGGAAATTTGGTTTCCATATACGAGGGTCATATAATCCTAGTCACAGGATCATTAATAAATTATAACTCATTCCTAGTCACATATCTAATAACTGAATAGTAATACAAAAGAAATAAGGGTCTCTAATACTACTTTGTAGCATCCTGACATATAGTCCCTAAGTTATTCCATGAGCTTATTGGCCACTTGACCTCAAACATCCCTCCTCATATTCCAATGGCCACAAAATTATAGTGATGGGTTGGGATGGTATGCTGGGGAGACTATACCATGTGATTAGAGTAAGCCACATCGGTAAAATATTATGGGGAGAATCAAAAAAATATCAAATAACCAGATGTAGAATAATAAATCAATATCAGATAAAAAAAAGAAAAAATATATCGATTTGATATAAACAAATTATGATCATAGAATGAGTATATACAAAAAAGAAATTACACAGGATACGAGGGTACATTCATATCAAATATGCTAAAAAATGAAGAAAAAAACTAGATGTTTTCTACACTATATCACATGTGTATGATCATTCAATTGTTCCCTTAATATATCTTTGAATAAAAAATTAATTACAGTAAGCTGTGGTCTTCCCTCTGTCAACCAGTGTAATTATTAGGCTTATCTGGATACTATAGATTAATAGAACATAGTGTGAGATATTCTAAGTATGCCAACACTAATGGTGTCTAGTGAAATATATTGGATGCCTTGAAAATGAGAAATGTTCAAGTAAAAGTTTTAGTAAATATATAAAATATAAATTGGTTGGCACTAATTCCTAAGGACACAAGGATGACACTACCTACTACAGCCTAAGATAGATGATCTCTGAACATGTAAACATATGTATGTGTACATATGGTTTGTATATGTTGGGACTTCTACATACATATATATTGATACTACAACTATCGTAGAGCCATGTCATAACTCAATTATCCATGGGTAGTATTATAAATCTCATAGTGTCTGTAGGATACTCTTTGCATGAGGATCACATGCATATGGGGCACCATGCCTTGGTATCATAAATAAAAAGGGACTACATGCTTGAGTATCACATATTTATTGGAATTTATACTCGGGGATCATAAATATATGTGAAATCATTCCTAAGTATCATAAATATATGGGATCACATACCCAAGTGTGATAAATAAATGGGACACCTTGCATGAGGATAAAAAATAGAAGGTGTGTCATTCCCATAAATAATATTTATGTAATTTCCGTCATTCTTCACTTCACTTCAATAATGTTTTTGTAATTTTATTGAAAAAGGAATGGAAACAAAGGAAGTACAAATAAGGAGAATTCAAGAGGAGCTCTCCCTCGGAAGGGAGTCTTCGAGGGTCTGAAGTAGTGTAATCTGAGGGCATCACCTTTAATAAAATCAATCCCCTTGGGTTTAATGCTGCCAGTCGTGTGAGGAAACATATTCCCCAGGCTAGGGTGCCCCACGGAGGCTAGGTCGTCCACCACCATGTTCTCCTCCCTCCAGGTATGTTGTATATGAATGTTTCTATTGAGGAACCGTCTACATTTACTGATAGTATAGAATATCGACCAAGGTGCGACACCACACCTTTCCAAGGAATCATGGACAACCAAGGAGTCCATTTCAACTTCTGAAATGTCCATCCCATGCTGCCTACCCAAAGAAAGCCCAGTGAACATATACATAGCCTCTTCTTGGAGAGAGGATCCCTCATCCAGCCTGGTCGAGAAAGTTAAGTAAACCAATCCAAACCCGTCCCGCAACACCCCTCCCCCACTCATGTACCCCTCTATACACAAGCCATCCGTATTGTGTTTCAAACAACCCGAAGGGGGATGCCATCTAACCCATTTGTTTGACCTGCTACTAGAAGACACATTCGTCATGGTGCGGGATTGAAATCGTTGAAGCGAGGGAACCTTTTTCAAAGACTTCACTTCCTTGTTCCAGTCCATCAAGAGATTTTTTCCCATACAATTATAACACGAGAAGTCACTACCCCGCCCTCATGCTTCATCTTGTTCTATACCTGCCATATATACCAACACACGTCATGCAGCAACACCGAGTGGGCCACCATCTCCACCCCTCCCCCCTCTGTGCCATGGATCCAGTACTCCAAGAAGGAATGGATATTTCCATACAGAGTACAGACCACCACAAATTCTATCAAGGCATTCGAGACCCCAATCACCCATTCACTACCGAATAACAAATGAGTAGCACTCTCCTCTCTATGCATCCTGCAGCACACGCACTTAGAAGCTAGTTGGATGCAACACCTGTAAATTATATCGTCGGTCGGAAGGGATCTGTTGCGAAGTCTCCATGTGATACTGTGGAATTTAGTAGGACTTATTTTTACCCAGATAATTTCATCCCATATCCTTGGCTGCACCGACCCATGAATCATACCCTTGAATCCCATCGATGAGAAGAGACCTGAAGAGGAATTGTGGAAGAAACATCTGTGATATTCTGAGTTCATCTCAATTAGGTGAAAACTCTGCCTCTGTCTGTTCTCCAGAACCATAGAGATGAAATAAATAAAGAGGCTTTCTTCTCTAAAAGTAATATCGGTGGTCGGCCACCCAAGAAAATCCAATACACCCCCCAGTCCTGGTGCGAGAATGAGAGGTTGTCTCTTCCGACTAACCAACGGGAAAAGGGTCTAAGGGGCTCAACAATTGGCCCAACAATTGACCAGAGGGTAGATCGACCCCCTTCCACTGATCCTCAACACCACAAAAAGTTAGCGTTCATGGTAGATCCCCATAGAGTACGACATTCCAGCACACTCCGTGCAAGTCGTTCATGCATATAGAACATGGTTTCACTTAGATTACGCACACCGATTCCGCCATTGGGCACCGATTTTTCCATTCTGATCTAGGATGCCCAGTGTCTCTTCCCTTCTTTATATGGGTACTAGATGAAGGAGGCGAGGATCCTATCGATGGAGTTGATCACACCCTTAGGGGTATTTCAAGAGGAGAGGCCATGGATGGGGCTGGCCATTAAAACGCTGTTCACTAGGGTGATCATCCCTCCAAAAGATAAGAATTTATTTTTCCATTTCATAACTATCTCTATAATCCTAGAGAGAAGTACATCGAAGACCAGAACTTGGAGTCTCCCGGATGAAAGAGCCGTGCCGAGGTAGGATATAAGGAACTCCCCCCACTGTATGCCCAGGAGCCTGATGATAGACTCCACCCTCTCGACCGAGCACCTATTGGAGATAAAGATTTCAATCTTAACTTTATTGATGCTATTCCGAATCCAATGGAATTACGCATCCAACACCTCACATAAGGTCCATAGGGATATACTTTACCATTCATAAATAGAATGGTATCGTCGGTGAACATCAGGTGGGAGATCACTGGAGCCTTCAATCAGCATCGATATGGGAGAATTCCTCCATTATTAATACTTCTCTGGAGAAGGTGGCTCAACACATCCTGAATGAGAGTTAAAAGATTAGGCGATAATGGGTCCCCTTTCCTAACACCCCTGGTATACTTGAAGAAACCATAAGATTTAACGATAAATGAGATTGAAAGCCACACGGTGCTGAAGCAACAGAAAAGAATATCCATGTTCCATGACTTAAAACACACACCTGCCAAGACTCTGTTGATAAAGCTTCATTCAACCTGATCATAGGACTTATTCATATCCATCTTGATAACCATGTTTGATCCAAGAGTTTTTAAGTTCACATTGTTAACCATCTCATGTGCCTAGGCAAACACCTCTTGGATAGATCGACCATTGATGAACCCGTGATTTTCGGGAGAAATCCATTTAGGAAGATGGGTTTCCAGCCTCATGTTAAGAAGAATTTCTAGTATCTTATATGGAACATTACACATACTAACAAGATGAAAATACGATATAGTGTAAGGGTGCTTAGTCTTGGGTAGGAGCACAGGAGTGGTGGCAAAGGCCACCCAAGGTAAACTACCCCCACGAAAGAAATCTTGGATGGCCACGATCAGGGATGCCTTCACTATCTCTAAAGAGCCCCTATAAAAGGAGGTAGGGAAACCATCTGGGACAAAAGTGCTATTCAGAGGCAAGTGACCTATCACCCACTTAATCTCCCCCTCGTCTGGTACGGTCCCCATGTTGTCATTGATCTACTCAGATGCCAAGTTAGGAATAACTTCGAATATGTACATGGATTTAGAAGGATACCTAGAGGGTAATATCGACTGAGGGTTGGCTAGATGATCCTAAAAGAAAGAATTAGACAAGCCTCCCACAATGTTTCAGTCCTCCGTAATGGATCCATCAACCAACTGTATGTTCGGCCTACCCAGAAATTTCCACTCCATGATGCACGCATGAAGGTAGCACATGTTCATGTCTCTTTCCATTAGAGCCATTTTATTCTAGCCCTTTCTCTATCCAGGAGCTCTTGATGATGAAGTAAGTCATCCATAGTGCACTTCTTCCCCGATAGCGCCTCATAGACCCCATCATCCCAATCTTGCTCCAGGCTTCTTTCCAGATAGTCAATATCCTGCATAACACCTCTTAATTCATCCTCATATGGCTCGAGTTCTCTAGACCACGAGCCACCTACAATAGTTCTAGGGGAGTATCTAACATGGATAATAATGGAGAGTAAGTAAATTATTAATTTTAAGGCAACACGCAAAAATTCTGGTATGTGACATGGTGAAAAATGTTATAAATTACTATGAATTAATTAAAAAATACTAGGAAAAATAACATAGGATGGTATATGACCACTCATATATATTTGATCTCTAAATAAAGGATGAATAGAATAAATCCTAAAATTGAAAAAAAAACTTTAAAAATAGGACATATGAGCTCACACCAAAGTAAAAAAATAGACAAAGATAACCCAAAAGGTATGGAAGTGGAAAAATCAAATTAACATTGTTAATCCAATGTGACAAAAAATGGTTCACCAATTGATTAATTGCTTAAAATCTGAAGGGATGTGTGAGGAAGCTCTCACACAGCTATTAATATAGAATTAAGGGATCTATTAGAAAAAGAGGCCCTACCCCTTTAAGAACACATGACATGATATTTAAATTGCATCTATTATATAATCACATCACGTATTGAATTCCACACGATTCTATACAATAAAGATATATAATTTTTGGATTTTTCCCTTGGGAAAAAAACAATTCAAAAATTTTAATGGGTATAGCCAAACCAATACAGGTCTTGTTTTTTTCCTTTATCCATGCTCTATCATGCTTCCTATTTTCTTTCCAGAATTACACCAAATGAAATAATGACATGTTCACCAGGTTCTACTCCAAAAATAACAACTTAATATAGTTTTTCAAAATTTAAATGAATATAAACCTCTCTAAAAAGTCAGAGAGTTGCATGGAAACTCATCAGTGAAAGGTACTTATGGATGTCACTGTATTTTTTATGTTACATTTGGTACCATTCTCCATGTGCAGTGTTCTTAATTTATCATTTATTATTTCCACTACTACTTAGATTATCTGTAAATATACCCTAAAAATATATCAATTCAATCAAATATATTTCATGTTCATTGACTCTAATCTTTCATGAAAATAAATATAATAGTATATCATAGTGTATGGGAGACACCAAAACATATCATAAAATACTACTTTCAGTTCCAGTGTCATTATTATATAGTAAAAACTACTGTATATTGTGATATATAATATTACATATTATTATACCATATTTCATGATCGTTTATGTCACGTGATTTCAATAGTTTATTGGGGCTCAGTCATAGAGTTAATTTCATTCACTATTTATTTCAATGTTATGCATGAAATACCATGGGATTGCAAGGATTAATACTACAAAAACACTAGATACATGGTTTAAATAAAATATAGCCCCTATATGTGAAGTTTTAGTCACATTGGAATAAAATGCGGCATGATTATTTCATAAAAATAAAATATATCACAAGGATGTTCTTACACATGGATATTACAAGATAGTTTAATTTGACTAATGAAAAAAATGATTAATCCTAGGAAGATGTCATCCCCTGTAAAATATTCTAATTTAGTTTCTTTATTAACTTGTTTAAACTTATGTAACATTGATATCTAGTCACCTTGGGTTATTCCTTTATAGGTTATTACATGTTGGATTAATCATACACAGTCTATGAAATCGTAATCCAACAATACCGGTGTATTATATGGTACCTCTGTAAGAGGAAACAAGCCATCCATGAAGTTCTATCAATCATGGAATATGATAGATAATTTAATTATCTATCATTCAATATGACATGGGTATAACAAATGAAAAAAATTATTATTTAACAAGAATTTCAGTTATTAAATGATTAAAAAAATTATAAAATGATTATAAATAATTAAAAAAATTATTTTGTGATATTATTATTTAGTTTAAAAGGTTGATTCTAAATTAGTTATATTTATATTTTTTTATTTAATTAAATTTTTAAGTATCATTTTTATGTAATTATTAAATAATATTAATTTTTAATTTAGATCATACCATTACAAAATATATGCCATGTCTTTCAATTTTGATATAAAATGAATACATATAAATTATGAGGGTTATAAGTAACATATTTACAGATTAAAAAATAATACATATATAAATAAAGTTAGGTATTTAATATCATTAATTTTTAATAATAACTAATTTTCAGTATTGAAAATAATTGAATTGTTTCTGGTATTTATCAATCCAACTCAAAAGGATTTTTATGATTGGAATCATTAAGGTATAAAAATTGGTAAATATGAGATATTTGTATTATATAATTTTTTTACAAAATATATTTATAATATAAAATGTTTATATTTAATTTATTGTCGTATATTTAAAATAAATTCCATATGAATAATATTAAATATATCATATTCAGAATAAATATGAAATTACCTTTTTATTATGTATTATCCAGATTGAATAGAAAAATAATAATGTGTTTAAATTATTTGTTTAATTTTATTTTAGAATTAAATTTTCTCTTGTTCAAATATATGAAGTATTCACCTATTTTATTTTTCCTTTGTTTATTATTAATGAATAAAATTATAATATTATTAATTATTGAATACTTTGGTTAAAAATATTATACCGCTTCTATATATTGGTATACATATATATACGGAAATTCATGCAAGGTATCAAAATGGATTTAGTTTCCTTTAACCTCAAAGTTGGAATGTCCTTGAGTTTTGTAAATATTTATTCCCTAATATGGGTTTAACATATTTATTTGGTGGATTTAATAGGATTATAAACAAAATTTATGGATGTATTCATATAAAGAAATTAATACAATAGATATGTTGGTGAGATTAACACCTACGTAAAATATACTTGGAGTTATATTATATTCAAATAAAACCCCTTTGAATAACTCAATCATCCCACCAAGTAGTTCATGCCAAATATGGCCCCCTAGATTATTTTCTTACGAAAAGAATGAAATGAATTTCCCTAATATTATTATTTTTAGATTTTTGGATTTTTTGTTTCTATTACACTAAACTTGGATACACTTATAGGAATAGTTCAGTAGAGGAATAGAGTTTATTCTGTCCATATGTTGAATTTTATTAAGTGTTATCAACACAAAAATCTAAGTCTCATATAAGATATGATTCGTATAATTCCAATATAAATAAATACATGATTACAGAAATTCAAATGTACTCAAATCATAGTGATATATGGATCATAGCATACCAATGGATTTGACAACGTTAAATGTGCACATCATTTTACTAAGAGAATATTTAATAAAATTAATTATTAATTTTATTTTAAATAAGGTACTCTTATGATAAAATATTGTATTAAATATAGATAGTTTCATCATCGTTCAACTTCACATTGAGGAAGATTCACGAAAAATATATGATTAATGTAATCAACCCTTAAAATTGGTAACCTAAAAAAATATATTTGGTAAGAAAAATTATATATTTTATGGTAACTACATCTAAAATAAATAACATATTCAATTTATTCAATAGGTGAATCTAGATGCTTATAAAAATAAAGGAATGTATCATTTAAGGATTCTATATGGATTATTCTAGATGAGGAATTCATTTTTGTCATTGTTGGAAATTTTATTGAAATATGAATGTATTCATGAAATGATTACCCTGTTTTCACAAACTTTTTATGGTAGATATAATAATTCATGTCATATTCTGGTTTTCATGAAATAATGGTAGTATACGTTAGGAAAATTTTAAACCAAAAGAGGAAAATTTTGATAGAGAGTAAATTATTGTTTATTCAATTATTCATTTAATGTAATTAAAAGATAGATTCATTATATTGGAAGGAAACTATATGCATGAAATGGAATCTTTGGAATACCTAAGGGGGTTTTAAAAACTCCATGGTATTTTCAGGTCAGACACAAGTGTTAGATAAATATATTCTTTTATTTTTAATGATATATGACACTATGTGTATACATTAAAAATTATTTAAATACATATGAGTTCAAAATTATAAAAAATAACCTATTAACTTATATTTTGTAATAAATTATCAAGAAAAATATTATTATATCTGTTATTTGATCATGTAAAATTATATCATGCATAGAGAGATATATTTAACGGATTTTTATCTTTATATGATTTTTCTTTTATGATAATATATTTATCTTAACAAAAATTATTTATTATATAAAATATGAGATGATATATTCAACACAAAGGGTTAATGATTCATTAAATCCTATTATATTTGTTGAGAATAATAGAAGGATAAATTTTTTTTATCTAGGATAAAATGGGTTATTTGGGTGTTTCATAAAAAATATGGGTTTTGATCCCACCACCTTCAATAAATTTTTTTGATGAATAGTCTCCTTTTAAAAACACTCTATACAAACAGAATACCACATCTGATATGGGTAAAATAGATTATTTGATAAATATTTCCACCAAAATGAAATTTATGTAATTTATAAAATTAAAAGGATTATTCCAAAATTAGAATGATGATCTATATATAAAATTATTTCCAAGAGGCTGGTGGGGGTAAGTTTGGACACAGAGAACCAAAAATTTAATAAATAAATAATTATTATAGTAAAAAACTAAATATAAATATAACAACTATAGAATGGGATTGATGAAAATAGTTCCAAAAATGTTGACGATATACATAGAAAGTGTTCTATGTAGACAATTTTTGTTTTTAATATCTTAAGATTTAATTTTGTGGAGTTAATGGGTTTAAATATGTCCATGGACTTGAATCTTATGAATATGATTCCTAAGTATCACCATTATTATAACTATCATACTTAATTGATATTACTCACTAATGTGTTCTATGATAGGGTTTTATTAGTTGTCCTTATTTTTAAAACCCATCTCAGAGGGGCCCGTGACGTGACTACCCTAACATTGCTTCCAATTGGCCAGGGCTTTTGACAAGCACAGAGTATAAATTTCCCAATAATGGGAGGCATTAGACTAACGTACCTGTAAACGTGCTCAGATATCCAATGCATATAATTATGAAATGTAACACAACAAATAGAATGACTGAATGCAACTATGATTCCCCAAGAAGTAAACGGAGCCAAATATAAGCCCCTGACAAAAAGTTTCTATATAAGTCCAACTGATACTGTTGAGAGTCCAACCTACTCAAAGGGTGAAGAATACATAAATTTATGATATCGATAAACCCCTCAATCAGACAAGATACCTCTATTCTCCACGCTCTCCCAGTCCTCTAGGGAGATCATCAAAAAGGGTCTATAAATTCAAAACAGATGACACAAGAAAAAGAAGCCTCTGAAGCTGTGAGTATAACAATACTCAGTAGGACGCCATAAAAACATAAAACATGGATAACCAAGTATAGGAACCTCAATAAAAGTTATAAAAATGTATCAATGATACAAGAATCAAAAATAGAACCCATATTTTCTCATAAAAGACACAATTCCATTAGGCAGTCCTAACCAACTATCAACAACATGATGCTTCTCAAAGCATGCTCTTTTTGGGAGAACACGCCCGTTGATCCATGATATCATTGGAGACACTTGATGTAGAGGTCTAGATTCTTTGGGCCCCAGCCAAAGAGAATACACGGGTTTGAGAAGAATATTATATGCAGAGTGGAGGTTATGCCTAGAACTACTGGAGGACACCATGAACCCAATCTGCATCAACCTGCTACATAGGAGATTGTATGCCTATGATTACACAAACCCTACTTATACATCCCAACAGATATAGGATACACATCCTACATTGTGAGCCAATTATTATTCCAAAAACTCCACTAGGTATGATATAGGATCACAATACAGTATTACAGAGTGGTTCCACAACTCTATATGAGACTCATCCTTTCTAGAGGATTAAAATCTAGTCATGTCAATATAATGTCACATTGTACCCTTGAGGAAAGGAACAATGGAATGAAATGAAATTATTATAGTACAAACATGAAAAAATAAGAGACTAATCTCTAAATACATTACCCAATATTATTCTTGAGTCATCCATAATAGAATATGGTTTGTGATGCCACTGACGTCATGTTGTTTGGACGCTCTGTTTAAGAGTTATGACTATTTCAAAGAAATTTAATGTAGAACTACCGCCACATTAGGTCTGCCTACAACCACAATTGATCCACCTACCATCACGATCAGTCCACCTAACCTGTGTATAGGGCTCCCATGGACCAACCGTCATGGTCAACTCCCTGTCGTGCATGACAAGCCATTACGGTCGACTACTGCGTTCGACCCCCTTTCGACGGGTCGCCCAGTCACTGCGTTCACGGATGATCAAGCTGTCATGGAACCACAGTCGATCAACCTTGTTTACCCCAATGGGGATCCACCCAGTTTTCCTTGGGTCTGAGCCAGATCGGACCTGGATCCTTCTCATCGGACCTAGCACATCAACCTGACCCAGCCCACCGATCTGATACCACCCACCAACCTAGCCCAACCGATCGTCCCACGCCACGTCTCCCACATCCAAATCTACATTCACCATTCCCTCCAGATTCACTATGTCATTCATGGTCGGATGAACTCCGACCCATGCGACCCCGTATTGTGGTCGCCCGTTCTATAGGCCACTACATGCACCATTTTCGTTCACCTTCACATGCCAATGGTTACTATTGTTGACCAACACACCTTCTTAGGTACCTAAAAATTGAAAAAATTTTAGATCTACACTTCTTGGGACCTGATCTACATTGATTCATCCTCAGTTGTCAATTAGATTCAAATTTTAGAATATAATCACGTTCAAAACCACATGGAAATGTAAATCCCGGAACACTGGGAAACAACGGGTGAAGAACATTAGTATAGAGGGAGATAGGAACTATAACAACGGTTTGTCATTATTGTAAAATCCTTTGTTGAAAATGATCAAGAATGGAAGATTTGGGTGAGAAAACCAAATCCAATAAATCTCATGGAATAAAACACATTCCCCAATGAGATAGATCTGAAAATCAATCCATTCATAAATTGATTTTCATTTTTTATAGAAATTATGAATGGGGAATGAATCAATTAAAACACATAGCCTATGTTGATTTTGGATCATGTTTTGATGAATAAGAGTTGTGTTTTCACCATCGATGAGATCTTCCAACTCTGATGGAACGATGATACATGCTTTTATATTGATATCTGGTATTCCTCAAATAACACTCTCCTCCGATGGGATCAATGTATCTCGGGTTTAGTGTCGAACCCTATGAAAAATTCTATATCCATATACTAAAAGAGAAAATTAGGTCGCTTCATCAAAATAAAATAATTTAACTACTTTATTCCATTTACATCAATGAAAAAATCTTGAAAAACGAACCACATCAACCAATGTTAAGTAAATCCTAGGGGAAAACAATAATCTGAACTCAATAGTGGCTTTAAATTTATGATTTTGTGCACCCATTTAAGAGTTATTCCACTTTTTTTAAGAAAACATCTTATGCATGCAATTAAATATTTTAATAATTTTCCAACATTTGTTTCTAGAAAACCAGACATCAAAATCCAATGTCGTCTCAGTGCCTAGACTTCAAAATAATTCATACAATATCTAAAAATCAAACAAATAAAATCCATGACATTACATTCACCACACCTTGGATATTTACATCCCTAAAAATCCAAAACAAGGGCTACTGAAATTGATAGGTGTACTGAGCATGAATATAAGAATCCCTCTCCCATGTGCATTCATCTATATTTTCTTGATGTAATCAGACATGCACTGAAGTAATAAATCAACCATAAAAATCATCTCCTTTCAATCCTGAATTTCTAATGGGTACTCATTAGAGGTCACTATATCATCGATGTCCATCTCTCCCCAATTGATAACGTTAAATGGTTCATGCACGTACCTCCTCATCTACGACACATGGAAGACGTCGTGTACCTGATCTACCTATAGAGTTAGAGCTAAATGGTACACCACATAGTCATCTCTACCCAGTATCAGAAAAGGGATGATGAAGCATAGAGATAGTTTGCTTCCCAGGTCAAATCTCAACAATCCCCTTCAACGTGAAACCTGTAAGAACATATGGCCTCCTTCCTCAAACTCAAAAGTCCTCCATTTCAAATATAGATATGAATTTTGATGTCTATGTGTAGTCTTAATCATCTCCTGGATGATCTACACCTTCATTTTAGTAGTTTTCACCAACTCTGGTTCCCTGAGTACTAACTCTCTTGGGCTAGTCCAATAAAGTTGTGATTTGTAGGGTTACCCATACAATTCCTTGAATAGGGCCATAATAATTGTGGAATAGTAGTTTTTATTTTACACAAACTACACTAGAGATAGGTGATCCCCCCAACTATGGACAAAGTCAGTCATGAAAGCCCACAAGATGTCCTCTAGAACCTAAATGGTTCACTTAGTTTGGTTATCCGTCTATGGTTGAAACGCTATTATCAATCATTACTTGGTCCCAAAGGATTCATGTAATTACATACACAATCACAATGTAAATATAGAATCATGATCTGAAACAATCATCGATGGATCTCCATCGAGTCAAACTATCTTAGGTTTGTAAAGGCCTCTCAAGCCCTCTACTAAACTCTTCTCTTAGAGAGCTATGAATTGGGCTAACATATTGAGTCCTTCAAAAATCAACTAGATGGAATTGTGTCCCCAGAACGTATATGGTACACCACCCACAGATTCCATTGATATCCAATCCCACATCCATTTTGGTAACTCGAGGGGTTTTGTTAATCCCACAAGAAAATGGTGCCCTACCTTCACTTTCTGACTAGTATGGCTTCATGAAAAAAATTCTAAAACTCATTTATTCTACCCTTGACACCAAAACAAACATTGGAGGTCCTAGTAAATCATCACAAAACCTAGATGTACATACAATGAGGATGTATGAAACTCCCTCAAAACCTCCTCCCAAAATATTATAGGTACCATCATGCATACGCTAAAGATAGTGATGTTCTCTCAACCATTTGAATATCCAATATAAGAATTCCATAAAGACATTGAGCATGTAGCGTACCATAGTTAGTATCCCAAATATGTGCCTCCCTGACTTGATGTAAGTGTGGAGGGGATAAAACCATCGATAGAATGTAAGTTGATCCATCATCATCTAAAAACTATATCTATAATGAGTCAAACTACTCTAATGCCTCATTGAGAAACTAAAAACTGAATCTCCTATGTATATCATCTACCATGACGTTCCCCTTCATAGGAGTACATAAAATATCAATGTCGTAGTAATGGAGGAACTGTACCCATATCCTCTATCTCAAGTTAATATCTTCTCTGGAGAAAATACACATGAAACACTTATGACCATAGGGAATGATAAACATCTAGACCATCGAAAAGTATCACCACATCTTCAATGAGAACACTATAACTACATACTCAAGACAATGGGTCTGGAAGTTCTACTCAAGTGGTAGAAACTAGTGTGAACCATAGGATATCACCACTTGACTCTTCATTAGGAAACGAACATACATGATTCCTAATGAATCATATAATACTGCATACTTGACACCTCCCTCTAATTACTTCAATATGGAATCACTTGTCACCCTCATCATTGTCTCCTGAAAGCACTACTAGAATATTTCTTCCAACATCAATGGATTCCCCATTCATTTCAAAGTTATCAAGGGTTCTTCTACTATATAGAAGTCAGGAATAAAAATATCATATTACCAAGAAAATCCAAGGAAACTCCACACCTAGGAAACACTCTTTGGTGGATCCCATGAAATAATTTCCTCAACCATTGTTGGATCGAATAAACTCCCACATCCAAGAGATGTGCCCCAAAAAATAGACCCCTCAAAACCAAAACTAACGCTTTGAGAGATTTTCCTAAATATGTTTCTCTCTATGAGTGTCCAAAACTATCCTTATTTTTTCATGTGGCCATCCTCAGATGTTTAATACACTGGGATGTCATCAATGAAGACTACCATGAAATGGTCTATGAAGGATTGGGAGATCTGGTTCCTGAGTCCCATATACACTACTAGTGAGTTTTTCATGATAAATTGAATCAACAAGTACTCATAGTGAATGTAATGACCAATGAAGGTCTCTTAAGTATATCCACATCTTGTAATATTACATGGTTATAGCATAGTCTAAGGACAATCATCTAGAATCATCATGCCACTTTCAATTGATCCAATAGGTAATCGATCCTCGGTAATGGATACTTTTTCTTCATGGTCACCTAGTTTATGCACCACAAATTCCCTCATAACCTCATGATATTTATTCCTTCATGGAAAAGAAAATTGGGGTTGCCTAGGTGAAACACTATGTCTCATAAAGCCCTTCTTCTGTAAGTCGACCAATTGTACCATCAACTTAAAAATCTCTACACGAACTATATGTTAAATATATTTATATATTATTGTAATCCTAGGGTGTAGATAAATAAAAAAATTTATCTCCCTGTAGGGAGTTAAAACTGGAACATAATTAATATATATGTCGTCATACTCCAGCTCCACTATAGGATACTGAAGATGCATGACATCCACTACACCGAGGGTCAGGTTGGCCAACTGATGTGTAATTGGATGAACCTTCCAATATGAGACTCCATCGTGCACTGGTTGGATTTCCATTTCACCAAAATGGAAAACATTGATCCATCCAAATGGACATACCACACAATTCACCAAAATAGTCAAATTGAGCATGAAATTTTGATAACTAGTCCATACCAATAATGATGTTGTATGGACTTGACACTGCTACCAAGAGATCCCAAACAAAACTCACTCCTCTAAGAGTTAGGTCGCACTATTTTCACTAGTGTGTGATTATCCAGTCTCCTCCAGTAAAGTCTCCAAGCATTAGGGTCAAGTCAACAATTCAATATGAATCCTTGAGTCTCAAATAGTATTCATGTAATTGAAAAGAATGAATATCACATGTTTCTATCAATACTGAAATTAGTGTATAAATGAGACATATTGTGACTTGTATAATCTTTAGATCCTCATGGTTATAATACATTATAGACTAATTCTATCCTCATCCATATTCACCATCTTCCTAATCATTGTGAGGACCACCTTGGGAGATGCCAGTAATAAGATAAACCTTAAACCACCTCATGATGCCATACCTTTTTCTCTACCATTACATTCTCCCAGAAGACCACCCTTCTCCTATCTATGTCTCTATCTAGGAAGTCCCCAGACCATCTCATGATCAATTAAATGATAGTTCATAAAATATTGTTCCAGATTTCCTTGATTCTCACATGAGAAACTTCACTTTCCCCTTAGGTGATTTGTGCCACCCTGGGGGTTGCCCATTGTTGAACTTGAGTCATGTGGTCACTCTTTAAAGCACATGACCCTCTTGAATCCCTTTGACTACTGTCATCTACCTTCTATAAAGGTCTCAACTACCAGGTACCCATTACTAGTTTTCTTTACTAGTGTCTTCTCTTCTAGAAAACGTTCTAACCATAGGGCT
The DNA here is from genome assembly GCA_963277665.1 of Viscum album. Lineage (NCBI taxonomy): Eukaryota > Viridiplantae > Streptophyta > Magnoliopsida > Santalales > Viscaceae > Viscum > Viscum album. The sequence goes on from OY728129.1 coordinate 1,118,005,422, forward strand.
CACTCAAGTACCCCCACATAAGTATAAATGCTATGGGAGACCACTGATTTATTTATGTACCAGCGTAATCCATTCTAAAAGGTTGGATCCTAGAAGAACTTATCTTTTTCCATATCAATGGAGTAGTGTGAAAAATTAGTAAACTTCACTAAATAATCTTTTTTGGTCATACTATCCTACTTCAGATATGTAAGATCATTTATGTGAAATGATTGAAATATGTCCAAATAGATCTCCTCTATAAAAAGAAACATGAAGTCTATCTAGGATAGAGTTATCTTGTTCTGTGACTGATTTACGAATATCAAACATCGCCCTGTAGATCCCAGAAGAAGAATCATAATAAGGACTACCGTATGATCAACAGGCCTCTTCACAAGGCAGAAACGTGGGTGAATACCTATTTCCAATCCCCAGCCATATGGGGTCTGGATCACCATAAAACCAGGTATTTTAGTATCTCTTAAATGTGAGTAATTCATTCAACCTATGTGCATCCTCAGATAGTAGTGCATGCAGAAGCTAATACACGATGGGTTGTGGAATATTTAGTAAAAAACCTAGAGTTTCCATCACTTGTATAGGACCTTGTACCAGTTCCTTTTCACTGGGAAGATCATCATCATGATCATGTGGTTGAATCCTAGATAGATATATATGTGGGGGAATCTTGAAATAAAACAATATATACCATTGTCAATAGAGTATATCTGGGGAGGTGACTCAAGAATGACATGGAATACACAACCATTAGTATATGATGAATGTATCATTTTTTTCCTACATCCATTATTTTCATGTACCGAGTTGAAAATATGGTTTTCAAAGTCATTGTGTATGGATACATCACCCATTGCACCAACACTATAGTCCCAAACATAAAATATGAACACAAAACACTTACCAAAATTCCCCTAAACCAATATCACATTATCCCAGTCTTAATGTTGAACCAACAACATGCCTATAATACCACTCTATCATGAACTGTCCAAGAGGTTCATATGTCATGACTACCCCAAGACTGCCTCTGAAAGTCCAGGGGCTGGTGACTAGCATCGAGTTGGTATTTCCCACAAATATGAGGCATTATCATAATGTAGATGTACACATGAACACATATCCAAGAGACATAAAGAATAAATATAAAAAATATGATATAATGAATTTATGAAACTATGCTCCCACAACCATCGTACTACAAGAAGTAAACAGATCTAAATACAAGCCCACCACAAAGAATATTTACACAATTCCAATTAAAACGTTAAAGAGTCCAACCTACATCTAGGTAGTGTACTATGTCTAAGGTATGATCATGGTAAACATATTGGTTTTCCAAGATCTTGCTATTCTCTACCCACTCTTTGTTCTCCTAGGACACAATTAAAAATGGTCACTATCTGCACAAGACACTACACAAGTGGGAAAATCAGGTTCATGTGTGATTATAACAATACTCAGAAGGACTGACCGAAAACCCCAAACAATAAGCACTATGTATTATTAGCTCAATAAAATAGGTACCAATGAATCACAGAGAAAATGAGCATAATTAATGCCCAGATATACTCAGTAAAGACAACACACCATTAGGCAGTAAAAATAAACTATCATCCCCATGATTCTACTTAAATTATGCTCGTTTTGGGAGTAATAACTCTTTGATAAATGATATAATCAAAGAAACTCTATGAAGAGGTCTTGATCAGTTGAACCCATCCCAAAGAGAATGCACTATTCTGATATGTCTATGATACATAGAGAGGGGGTCACACACAGAGTCACTAGGGGCACCACATACCCAATCTGGATCTACCCGCTATATAGAAGATCATATATGAATGATTCCACAAAAACTACTAGTATGGTCTTCCAGAAGTAGGATTAATGTCATACTCAGGGATTTCACACTAATTCCACAAATTCCACTATGGATGATAGAATAATTCACTCTAGTATCAATGAGTGATTCCAAAACTCTAACTAAAACTCTATATCTAGAAGGGATTATAATATTGTGATGTGACTTTAATGTCACAATGTACCCTTGATAAAATAAGAATGGAACACACTCAATCTCTACAGGTCCAAACTAGGAAAAAAATAGCCTCAAATACAATTATGTTACCAACATTAGTCTTGTGTAGACTGTCTTCGAATTTGGTTCATTTTTTTGCTAGTGGAACATCATTTGGACACTCTATTTAGGAGTTATGGCCATTTGAAAAAAGAAACATGTTGACCTTCTGGGGACTATGGACCTACCTTTTTGGTAGTCCCACCTACCACTACGTTCGGTCCACCTACAATGAAGACCAAACATATGGGAGCCGAAAATTATGGTTATTCCACCTTTCATGCCAGACCATCCATTATGGTCTATCCCCTTTGGACTAGACATGATGTCATTGCATTCGTGGATGGTTGAGATTCCAAAGAACCATGGTCTACCACAATCGGGCTCTGCCCCATTTGCCCCGGGTTCATCTCGTCCAACCCCACCCACTATCTTGAACTGCCCCACCGATCAGACATAACCAACTGGTAGGTTCTGCGTCCATCACTACCTTACCAAATCTTCTTATTCCGTCTTCGCCATCTCCAATGCATCTGTTGCAGTCTTGTGTCCTCTAACCCATGAAGCCTCCAAACACAGATGCACTCTGTCCTACAACCTTCACCGTCGGCCGCCACTGTGCACTACCGATGCCACTTACACACGCCGATGGTTCATTCGGTAAACCAATACACCTCCTTCAATTCAAAAAAATTGATATGATCATAGATTCATGTTACATGGGTCTTGAAATAAAGATATCCATCCTCAGTTTCTTATTTTCCTCAAATATGTGCACCTAATTGAGTTCTTAACCACTCGGTAACATCGAGCCTAGACCACAGGGATCCAGCCAGAGAAAAACACAATCATGAAGTGAGAAAGGCACTATAATGAAGGTTTATGATCATTGGAAAATAATTCATATCCAATTATCATGAATGGGGATTTGGGTTGGAAACAGGATCAAATAAATCCAATGGATTAAAACCCTTCTCACAAAGCAACTGATTTGAAAATCAATTGGTTTGTCAATTGATTTACGTTCATAATATAAATTAATAATGAGTAATAAACAAATTAAAATGAACACCCTACCCAATGTTTGGATCTATCTTGGATGAATAATTGTTTTATTGTAACCATTTACGATATCCTTCAAATCCTCCGGTGTGACGATCCACTATCCGGTCCGGAATTATTTTCCTCTACCATGAACGCTCTCCTCCAATAGAATCTAGGTATCTTGTTTTTAACAGCCAGCCTTAAGATAATTTATAGTTCCATATACATAAAGATGGAATTAGTTCACACCATTGAAATAAAATAATTTAAATATTTTTTGTTTGACCGTGAAAAAGGTTTCACAAATACCCCTTGATGACCAATGTTTGGTCGTACCTAGGGTAAATCTCATATTATTAACTAAATGATTCCCTCAAATTTCAGATCTAGTCACCCATTTGTGACTTATTTAATTTTTATTGTAGGACGTAATGACCATGTATTTACTATTTTAATAGGTTTTAAACATTTGTTTCAAGAACATCGGGCCTCGAAATCACACACCATCTTAATGCCTAGTCTAAAAAATAATACATAAAATATCTAAAGATAATAAATTCTTTATATGAGACATTACACTTATCGAAATGTGGTCGAAATTAAATAGAGTTGTAATCGATTTAACAATATAATAAAAAATATAGAAAACACTAGGATTATCTGTTTGTCTATCACATATGATATGTGAGATTGGTAATTTTTTATTTTGTAGTTAGTTTCATAGTATTTTAATAACATAAAAATTTTCATGATATTTATAAGTTAATATCTACATTATCATTATTTCAATTTTGATGTATATATATATATATATATATTATGAAGTGGAATGATAATTAACCTCTCAAAATATAACTTTGAGTTATCCCTAACTAATTTTTATCCTATATTATTATTATATTATATGATGAAATTATATTTATAGAATTAGTAGGATTGTTTTATTAGGATGTTGAATATTACCATGAGGTACAATATAGGTTGTTTTTATAGATGACGCTCGATGTATATATAACATGGAGTGTCATACACTATTTGTTTGATATACTAATGGAATATGGTTCATATTGAGAGTTCCCCCTACCCGAGGTTGTTGAGATACCTACCATGAGAATAATCATATGTTGGAACCTTTTAAACACAAACATTTTAAATTAGATAATCATATAGTTTTTGGGTATGTTTTTGATCATTTTGTTAATTTTTTTAACAATGATTATATTTTTACTGTCATATAAATAGTGTTAAATTAGGACCCTGAATTGAGGTAGACTAAGGAAGTGTATGAAAATTATTAGATAATAGAAATGAAGTGTATATTAATTAATGTGTGGGGAATGTTATTTTATATTTCAAAAAGGTGAAGGACATGTGATTTGTTGAGAAGCCAAGTCAAACTATACTCATATAATTGAAAACATATGATTTGGCTATATGGAATTGACATAATTCAAGTCCCATGGTTAGTTCAGGTTTTAGAAAAAAGGGATCATATGTGAATTCCAGATTTCATATGATAAAGTTGGTGGAAATGGGTATAAAGATGCATTTTTTTTATGGAAATCATATAAGGTACCTTTATAGATTTAGTAGCACTAATTATTTACTATAGGTATCACTTTAAAGGAATTTATGAATTATGGAATTTATATTTCATATTCAATTTTATAAATAATAGTGGGGTTATACTGTGTGGTTTATTGATAGGATATTTAGTTTTACTCAAAGATATGATTTAAAAATGTTTTAAATAATTGTCCAAAAGAAGTTTCGGATTTTTAATCACATGGTACAACATAATATGTATAAAAAAGTATGTTTGATGATTGATTCCCAAAAAATGGATGGACACAAAAGTTGTTTTTTATATTTTTTCACATGTTATTTTATATGATACAATGTTTTCTTAAATGACACAAAATCTATTAGGCCTTAGTGAAATTAGTTGACTAATAGAGATACGCCCAAAATATAATGCATTGAACCATATTGTATAGAACTATAATTGAAGGTCATATATAATCCCCTAAATGTAACTGATGAATATCATATTACATGTATTATAAGATATTTTAAGGCTATTAATGTGAAAAAAATACACTACATTGACTTTTTAGTGAAACATTAAAGGGTCAGTGTTCGACAATTCTGATGTCCTTCATTTTTAAGTGGTTCATTAGAGAAAAAATTTAGGTAATGTATTATATTCAACTTATGAATATATGAATAGGCCATTAATTAACCCATGTGTCACAAAACATAATAATTAATTCGTATCAATAGTATTCTGCCTATATAATAAGTAACATACAATTGAGATGGCATGGGGTTTTAACCTTCCTCTATTTTCTATTTCTTCTATACATAAATATATCATATATTTATTCCTTTTCATTATGAGATACTTTTATACAATTGAGATATATTTATTCCAACCAAAAATTAGTTGGTTCACATCACCACATGAATACACTATTCATGAGGTATTTCCCTTGGATGCCTGTTATGAAATTCATCAGTCTCATATAATTAAAAAAAATTGGAATCTCATATTTGACAACCCCAAACCTAGTATCCCAAATTTAGAGGATATTTTTAAAATGGAAATATATAATAGATCACATGACCAAGTATTGATCATCATAGTATTCATGATGAAACTGGATACATACCTTATTCCCTTATTACATTAGTAATTAAAAATACAACATAATAAAAGAAAATAAATTAGATCCTCGACAATTATTCAATGGTTTTATATTCAGAACACGGGGAAGGGAAAAAATTAAATTAGTGAGCCCGAATGGTTATTAATGGTCAAATATAGTTGATACATGGTTCAAAAGTAAGTGGATCTTAGTCAATTAAAGAAAGTAAATATGCAATGGAGAATAAATGAAAAAAAACACCAATAAAAATATGAAATTGTAAATTAATTCATAGATTTTTTCATAGTGTGAATCCTCTAGATAATGATAATTATATACTGGTTAAAATTATTATGTATTTGAATTCATATATATATCCCATGAAACATCATAACTTCATGATGGTGTATGTCTGAGGGTAGTAACCTATCTGGTTCTTCTTAGAAACAAACATAAAGGTTTTTTTCCAACCGTTTTATCTCATGAGACTGGTCGATGCATAGAGGGGATATAACAAGACCCACCCTACAATGCAATTGAAAAAAATTATCCACATATTGAATACAATAATTAAAAATATGAATTATAAAAATATCCATACTGAGATAATGATACAGATTTATCAATGTTTCATAATTTTAGGTAAAAAATTGATGTAAAAATGGTATATAGTTTACAAAATAATCATATATGTGACACAAGATAAGATGGAAATTTAAGGGTAATATAATTTCGAATGAAAAATGATCTCAAAGGGTTAGTTTATAATCCTAATTAAAATGGATAGGTGCACAATAACATGTAATCTAAATGAAATTTAAAATTAGATGATGTGCCTTACTTTATTTCTGATTGTGTTATTAACCTGGTCACAATGTACTTGATAATTATATTAAATACATTAGATAATTAATTAAAAATAATTTATAAATTTTTTATGTATTATAATTTTATTAATATAATTTTTGGAATTTGTGATGGGTTATATGATACAATTTTATCATTCTAGAGAGTTCGTTTCCTTGGTTTTCACGATTAGTTTACTTGTATATATGTTTGGAAAATAATTTCAAATTAGAATTGTTTTAAATATTTGAAATTATATGTTATTAATGAACATACATAATATTAAATGGATATATATTTTATTTTTATATATGTTATACGGTTTGATCAATATATAAAATGTTAGTGATAATCATTTAGATTGCTTTGGCATTTTTCGATCATCATGATCTATTTGTTTCTTATGAATTAATATTATATATATTATGATTATAGAATCAAAAATAAGTTAAGATACATATATATTTTTATTTTTTGACCATAAAATTGGATAACGACCAGACATGATGGAATAGATGAAATAATAAACCTCATTTTCCACAAAGGTGGCTAATCGACACCTTAAGGAGGATGTTTTCATTTTTAGAAAAAAATGGGAAGTCATGTGGTTTGATTATAGATATTACACTAAAATAATAAAATGAAGTATATTTAATATACCTTTATTATAATTTTATTTTCTATAGACGGGGTAATGATAGAATAAGAAAAAATGAAATTAAAAGAAAATGAAAGAGAATGAAAAATGAATTACCTCATTAATTCCCCTCCTTAAGATCCTCGTTAAGGAAATTGATTTTGGTATTTCATTAATAAAAAGGGAAATTGGACATGGGGGGAGGTTTTGGATGATTATTGGGTATAAATTTGACTTGCTTCATGAATTTAGTGGTGTGAAGAGAAAGGGTAGTTAGGGGTGGTATTTGTAGAGGAGGATATGTGTGTTTCTTTACTCTTCGGGTCATTATTTTATTATATTGGATCAAGACATGAAATAGTGATGATTATGATGAATACATACCATAAATACTACAAGTTATTTGGAACCAATGGTTCTTAAATCATCCATACATCCACTACGACTCAATCATTCATGTAGTAAGCCTATACTATAAATTATTGTATTTCAGTAATCACCAAAAAATCAACTCTATTAGAAAAATCCATAAAAATTCACCCAAACCATTTTTCAAAATGTAGAAATAAAAAATTGAACTCCGTTTTATGAAAATAATTATATATATATGAGAAATTTAATTTTTAATTAAAATCATCATTTACTCGAAATATTCAAATTTTGAAATTATAACTAAATTTATAACACTTTGAAAAATTAACTATGCACACATAAGATTATATTATAATCATAAGAATAAAATATTAATTTATTATTATATTTATTTAAAATAAATTTTATTTTAAATAAATATATTAATTATAATGTTTTTAATAAAAATTTGTGATTTATAAAATTACCAAAACTTAATTTATCATTTTCAAAATATTTATATTCATATACTATGATATAATTATATGATATTTAGATTTATTAGGTGAATATATTTATTTATACTTTAAAAGGTGTATATAATATTTTATTGGACTAATTAATATTCCTAAGGGTCACATTAGTATTCTTGAGGTCGAGATACTATTCCATTGGTATATGTTCCTCAATTTCATGAAAAAGACTCGTGTTTCATTAATTATTAATTTATAGAGTTTATTTTGTATTCTCTATGTGATTTTATATTATTATAACTATATATATTATTTTTTGTGCAATTTAAAGTATTGGATGAATTGAAATTATTTAAAATGATACATACCATAAATTTCGGGTTGTTATATTATTCTTTCCTTCAGAAAATTCCACATAGAATTTTCAATGAATATTGCCTTATAAATAGACAAGGGTTGTTCTTCTTCATTACATCATAAGGTTATCATGTTTATTAATCAATTTTATTGATTCTCTAAATAAATATTACCAAATGAGTCATATGGTTCCTCAATACCTACATTCTAGGATCAAAAAATCTTGATAGGCTCTTCAAAGTAAGATAAATCTAGATCCAGATACATTTTACCCTATGTGAGAGCCAATGTTGGGTTGGGAATGTACCTATTTAAATATTAAATAAATTATTAGTATATGTTTTTTCCAAAACATATTATTCTCTGATCATCCATGACATAAACATTACAACATCACTCATGTAGGTGGTATAAATTACATAAATATGAGTGTGTTATAATGATTAAATGGATAAGAGAATGTTATTATATATTTATAGTATAAATTACACTGAATTTTTAACATTTAATAACATTCATATATCTTTATTAAAGTTATTATTATAGCTATCCATGATGGGTGGTTAAGAAAAATGGTAATCTATTGTTCATGGAGGCGGTAGTCTACATGTATGAACAATTAACGAATAGATTTCCCAATGAATGGATGAAATGATGGAATGTGAAAATTGATAATTTATGAATTTTATTTGTGAAATTTGATCCTAGTTTGTTCATCAAATACATCCTTTATACTATCCTTGATAGGGGTGATGTAAAACTAAATGAATATCATTATGGAAGCAGTAGATTGACTGTATGCATAATCTATGTTATTTTATTTTAATAATGGATGGATATGATAGATTTATTATATAATTTATATAATTATATTTATTTTCAATTATTGTAATTAATTAATTATATTAATAATTTTATAAATTATTTTATGGAGGATTATAATAAATTAAAATACTAAGGAAAGGTAAAACTCAAGTTAGCGGATTGAGTTTTATCTTAGAAAAATCCGTAGAAGTGATGGAAAAAAGATAACATAAGATGAAAAAAGATTATGTGTGTGATAGATAGTTTTGGTGCATAAAATGAGGGGTTTTAAAAGATTATATCTATGGTGATATATATCTTTGAATGGTGAAAGTGGTACCAATTTATAAGAGGGTAAAATGGAACATTTGGAAACATGCATATTTTATTAACGATGACATGACTTTATTCAAGGATAAGTGGCTCAAAAGCATAATAGGGTGGGATTGAGAAAATATAAGGACTATAATCCTCTAATACATTCATTTTAATCCATTTTAAGAGTTTATTTTGGTTTTTCTAAATATCCCTTTACCGAAATTATCTTTTTCCATAGTAAAAAACATTTGACCCTAGTAATTACCAATAATAACAAAATACGGATCAAATACTTTGACATTAATTGAAACATCACATTTTAATTTAGAAAATAATTTTAACAAATAAATTTTATGATTTTTTTGAAAAATTTATTTTTAAAATAATAACAATTAATCACATAAAACCTTTTTTTAAGAATGAAATAATTAAATATTAAAATTTATATATATATAAGAATTATCTTGGATAGTAATTTTAATGACATGAATTCACATATTATAAAAAAAAAGTAATCAAGATTTTATTTAAATTCAAAATACAATCTTACCATTTAAATAGTTAATTTTTCAGAAAGTCTGAAATCATTTTTTAATATATCATTCTAATTTTGTTTTTATGATATTTAACATTGCATTATAAGTTTAAAGAATATTTTAAGATGTATAATGTTAGTCTATAAATATTTTTTTGGATAAATAGTTTTTATTCTTGTATTATACTCTTACATAATGATGAAATTATAAAAAATTTAATTTTCCTAAATGATAAATTTTTCAATTGGAAATAATCCATTTCTGAAAAAATTCAAAACTTCATACTATGAAAATTTTAATTTGAGGAATTAAAAAATGATTTGTTTAATAAAATATAAAATATAAATTTATTATATTTTTAATTAAAGAAAATATGAAATTCAAACAAAATTATTCCTATGGAATATAACATTTTGAATATTGACAAATATTAATTACTAACCTTAATAATATTTATATTTTACCATATTAGTCATTACTATAGATTTATAAATAAATTTATTAATATGTTTTGGTTTTTTTTATTATATGTTGCGTGTAACTCAAGTTATCAAACAAAACATAATTTTTACAAATTATTTAATCTTAGGATATCCCATTCTACCCGGTAAAAGAATATTATTCTCTATATTTTATTACACATAGTAAAATAATAGAGTGATCCTATCTTATAATATAGTTAGGTTCCACAAGGCTTCCTCGAAAATATTATATCTCAATATTAGTTTTACCAAATGTCTGGTCTTATTCCATATCACATTATCTCTTAAATCCAAGATCATTATATATTGTTCTTCATATGATGCTTCACATTGAAATTGCATAGTTTAACTATGTAGTACATGTGATGGATATATTATGTACTTCCACAAAAGAGGTACATTGATGACATAATTAACATTGGATATTTGAGGAGGGAACATTAAGTGATAAGATACTACTCTTACATGATAAATAATGTTGAATGGACTGATGTACCTTTGGTTCATCTTCCCTTTCTTCCCAAATATCATGACCTGTTTCCATGGATACATTTGTATAAATACATTATCACCATCTTCATACTCCTGTTATCATAGATAATTATCACAATAAATATTTTCTGGACATTATATATAATTTATATTCAAATTAATGGTTTGAATACTGTCTTTTATTTCTTGAATAAGGTTATTACCCATCAGTTTCCTATCTCTAACTTCTTACTAGAATGATGGAGTCCCACATCTCTTCCTATATAGATCATCATATTGTGCCATAATAATGTTATAATAGAAATTATTTTTATATGATAACACTAACAAGGGGTTCTCAATCACAATGTCCATGTAAATCCATAAAAAATATCATATCATCTCCTCTAAAGATTGTGTTTCCCTCTCAGATTGACCATTTGTCTATACTTGTTATATTGAACTAACAACCAACACACTCTCTAATTATTTCTGAAGAATTATTAAAAATCACAAGGTAAACCTTGGATCCTTTTCAGATATAATATATAGTGGTATACCAAGAAACCTTATCCCATTCCTTATAATTAATCTCGAAGATTTGGTCAAGGGTGAAGCCTTATTTATTGTAAATAAAATGCACTGAAGTTTTTAAGAGATCATCTAAAATCCATATTTAATTATGACATTTAAAAGTTTTTATGAGTTCTAAAATGAAGTAAATTGTTATGTTTTACCATTTCTAAACAAGCATGGTTAATAGTTTCATCATCCCTTTAAGATTTCATCATTTTTTGTAAATTTTTGACATAGCTAGCATCGAGATATATAATTTCTAATTTCACACATGGTGTTACACCACCAGGATTTTAGCTTTATATCTCTTTAAATATTTTTTACTTTGAAATGGATATATAAGGATGGGATATGTGCATCATAAAAATATCCTTAATTATTTAAGGTATAGATGGGATTCATATCCAGGTTAGAAACATTATAACTCCATATTTATCAATGTTAAACCCCATTATATTCTCATCCTTTTTCAATAGAGTATCATAAACTATATGGTATTTTTTGACCTTTACTAGAATTTACAATTGAGAAGTAAATTAATTAATATTGGATTTATATCCTACAATTATTACTTTAATATTCATCATCTTTATGTCTATGAGTATTGGAGATTTTTTAATCCTCATCATGAATATATTAATGTAGTATTTTTATATAGATCACCATCCACCATATTTTCCATTCCATGGTGATAATGTATCATGTAGTCATAATATTTCATAACACTAACCATATGGTTTAGTTTAGGATTAACTCTTATTTGAAGAAAAATTCAATTATATGATGACCGATTTATATATCAAACTTCTCACAACAAAGGTTATACAACTGAATTTTGAAAGAAAATATCACCGTCGTTAAATCCAAATAATGAGACAATTAATTTTTCTAATAAATTCTTAATTGGAAATAGTCATAAGAAATTACCGTTCCATTTTTCATGATTTCACATCCCAATCCATTTATTGATATATCAAATTAAATTTAAAACCCTTCCCCAATATATGGTAATGTATGCACATGTGTAGTGAAAAATCAATTCTTAATATCACAAAATATTTCCTCACATTTTATTGTCCAAAAAATAACCTTCCTTTTGGGTCCACATGGATAGTTGATTTGATAATAATTGGAAGTTTTTCAGAGAAATGCATATTATCTTGGGAATCCATGAAAAATTATAATCTCATTCAAAGAGGTTACTCTCATTCATTTTTCAAATACATCTATTTTTTATGTGTCCATGGATATACCCCCACTGGGGACAAAATGACCTAAGAAGGATACTATTTGTAACATAATTTCACACATTCTAAACTTAGTGTATAATTTCTCATTTTTAATGTCTTTATCATAATTCACAAATGATTTTCATGTTCCTACTTTCACTTAGAATATATAGAAATTTCATCAATAATGACTACCATAAATATTCCATGATAATATCTAAATATTCTATTTAACAAATCCACAACGATTGTAGAATAATTTGTAACCCCAAACGGTATTGGTGAAAATCATAGTGTCCATACCTTTTTTGGGAGGATTTCTTGGATGTATCTTCTCTCTTAACCCATATTTTATTATATTCTGATTGAAGGTAAATCATTGAGAAAAATTAATCTCTTTTTAGTTGATCGACCATATCATCACTAAGAGGAAGGGGATACTTGCTTTCTATCATAATTATTTTTATATAATGTAAATAAATAAAAATTAACACTTACCTACTCTTTTATTCAAGTATAATTGGTTCATCCCCTGGTGAAGCACTAGATAATATAAAACCCTTATAAAGATTAACATTTAGTTTCTTATTCAATTCCTTTAATACAATAGAATCAAATCTATAGAGAGTATTTAATAAAATTCAAAATCTTGGGATGAGTTTGATTGATAATTCAACCTCACGTTATATGGGAATAATATTATCGTAGAATAAATTACTAATAAATAATTATTATAGTATTTTCTAATAAATCCCATGTTAAATTCTAGATTACCAGTGATTATATCCCTACATTCATTTTCTTAACCACGGTAACTAACATGATAATGAAATCCTTTATGATTTTTTAAAATGAAAATACAAATTAACAAATGAATTTCCACTAGGGGTTTCATGTAGACATGTAGGATTTGAAACATTGATTATAAGTAATAGGGATGATAATGCAAATGATCCACCAACCATTTTTCAGGTGATTATCCCACTGTAAATATGTGAGATAGCCTCGCCTAATTTTAAATATCTAGAAAGATATGTACAACTAATAAAACCAAATAATCTCTAATTTACCAAAAAATTTATAATTTAACCAATACGTATACTTATTTCAAGAGTTTTTACTAAAATTATCTAAAATAATCCCCAAAATAACTAATAATTAATTTTACTTCCATCAATGGGGATCCATAAAAATCATATATAAGAAATAAATTTATCTTAGGTTTTATTTATTACTTTACATATATAGTAACTCGAACTAATGATTTTAAGGCTTAGTTTTTTAATACTAGATACATAAATATTTTATATTTTAGAATTAATAAAAAATTCCATATAGCCATTCACATATAAACCCTATTCTAGACATATAATATGACATTATAATCTTCATAACCTAAGGAAATGAAATTCAATAAGGTGTCAGATTGAATGATCTATAACAGAATTATAGAAACTAGCCATAACAGTAAAATATTTCATATTATATAAAACATGAGTAAGGGAGTAATATCAGAGAAAAATATCATGGGATCATAAGTGACTAAAAAATACATGATTCATCCTTATAGATCATGGAATAGGAACATAAGACCAAAGAAATATCATTAATACATGTCTTAGAAACATATAACGAACATGAAATCAATATATATGAAATAAGAAAATCTGAAGAATATAGAATATCATATGAATTTGTAATATTTTAATGAAAACAAAAATTTTAGAGTTTTATTGTCACACACATAATTATAGGAGACCATTGTGATGAAATATTTTTATTTCCACCCATAAATTTTATAAACAAATCCAAGTATGTCCACCCTTTATTTTTGTGAACAGATCTAATTATGTATAAACATCATTGTCTGCTATGATATAAAACTATAATTAGTGAATTGTTGGATGATATAGGACCTCATCCATAATCTTCCATGCATATGATATTATGTTATAATAAAATCATTTATCTTACAATAAATAACACATGGAAAGTAAAATGGGTTCTATACCTTTTTAAAAAGGTATCACAATATGAAAATAACATGATCATTAAATACCAAAAACATGATCACCCCCAAAATGAGCATATATTTGTTTATTTACGAAACAATGCATTATTAGAGGAGAATACTTTTAAAATTAAAATAGAAATCATATAAACAATTAATCTACAAATAATATATTGATATGATCATAAAAATATGCCATCTACGAGTCACATTCCAAAAACATTTTTGTTGAAAATATAGAGGAACAAATTAAAAATATATCTGACAAAAAAATTCAATAATGAGATATTGAAATGAAATAAATTAATTTTTTAAATCGTATATAGAAGGGAATAAATAATTATCATTAGAATTATAACCCATTTTAATATTTGAAAATTACATTATTAAAACTCTACAACATTTAATGGATATTGAATCCATGGTTTTAAAATAAATGGTAATATAAATATAATTATAGATATAAACTGTTTTATTTTTTAGTAGGGAAATTAGATCATTAGAGGGAACTATAAATTTTTATATGGGGGTAAATCCGTTAAAGGATATGGTAAATATTCTTAAAAAAAATTCATTTCCACAAAATAATATATCCATTAAGGAAGAAAAGTTTGGCGTGAAACATGATTTACCTAGAAAATAAGCTGTAAATAAAAAATTATATTATCAATGATAATATTTTATTTAAATTAAATTCATTGTAGAAAAAAAATAAGTGGTTATTTTTAATTCATGATTTGATAACAATTCGATAATAAATAAAAAGGAAAAGAATGGAAGAAAAGTGACTATGAACTTAGGGAAGAATTTGAGACAAAAAAAAACCTTTATGGGTGGAGTAAAAATAAAATAAAAGACCCTTTAAAAGGAAGAAAATAAAATTAAAAATCCAATTATATGAATATTATATATAATATTCACTATACACACCACATAAATAAAAATTTGTGTATATATATGAACTATTTCTCAATGAAGGTAAATTGAGAAGGAATCCATTATCTTTTATCAAACATAGTCAAATGTTCTTAAAGATACTATATATAAAAAATCCCTATATTAATAACCTAACTAGTAAATTTATTAATTTATATATCATTTTTTAAAATTCCTTTATAAATATTCAAGACATTTTTACTAGTTAGTTATAATTGATTTTCAAAATTAGGTTTTGAAAATCGTGATTGTTTGAAATTGGATTTATAATGGAAGAGTTTGTATTCATTCATATCGAAATTAAATCATTCAATGAAAATAATAGGTAGTGGAATACAATTTATATAATAATTTATCAATTTATAATTCAATTTCTTAGGTGTTTTATTAATGATTTTTGAAGAATAATCGAAGACGATCTCATTTTGGTGTGTTTAACAGATAAAAGATAATATACTAATAACACAATTAGATATTAATATTAGGAATATTGATTCATATAGAAAAGTATTATAAATTTATATTATAAATTTTTACCATTGTATAATATTACTTAATAATCCTTGACATAAACATTATAATATCACTCATCTTGGAGGTAAAAATGACATAAACTAGAGTGTGATGTAATGATTTAATGAGTATGAGAGTGTTATTATACAATGTTAATATTAATATTATTGAATATAAAAAATTCAATATCTATTATATGTATTCATTAAGATAATTCTTATTCCCATACAACATAGGTGGTTATAAAAAATTAAATTCATTTTTCATGGAGGTGATAGACTGCAGGTACGCATGATTAATTTTTTCATTTTCCAATAAATGGATAGAGTGATGAAATATGAAAATTGATAAATTGATATTTTTATTTTAGACCTAAAAAATATATTAATTAATAAAAACTATCATTCATACTATCCTTGATAAGTACTGATGGAAAAAAACCACATCACGATTTGGAGGTAATTGTCTGAACATTGGCATGACCGATTCCATTTTGTTTTCATAGTTGATAGAATGTATTAAATATTTTTTTTATAATTAATATAATTTCATTTCAATTTAAAAATTTTACTGATTTAATTATATTAACATGATTATAAATTAGTCAAGGAAGGACTAGAATAAATGATAAGTCTAAGATGAGGTAAAAATAATGTCAGAAGTTTGAGTTTTCTCTTTGGAATATCCTATAAAAAGAAGTACTCAGTCAAAATTTTTGTGATAAAACTACAATTTAAGTGGTATAGGGTTATAATTTGATAAAAAATTGAATATATTCAAGGATTAATTCTACAATGAAGTGCATAATTTACGGGTGGAAGTGGTACCCTTTTATAAGAGGATAAAATATCACTTTTGGAAAATACAATATTTTTAATAATTTCAAGAAAGTGTGCAATGTTAAATAGATAAAAAGTTGAAAAATATGGGGTTATGAAGACGGTAATGTATAAAATTCTCTACTAAATTAATTTTGAGATAGGATAAGAGTTATTTAAGGATTTTTTTACTTTTATCATTTACACTAACTAATTTTACCTTGGTAATTAATTCCTAATTTTTTTCAATTTAACATTAATGAAAAAAATTAAGATTAGAAGCCATTACATAATATGAATGTTTTGGTTTCAAATTTTAAATTATTTTTAATGATTAAATTTTCTAAAGGGGTGAAATTATTATTTTAATATAATAACACTAAATTGGATAAAAATATTTTTTTTTAAAAAACATGTTTTTATAATTTATATTTATAAATTGGACTAAATTGTATTGGATAATAATTTTAATGCAATAAATTGATTTATAATAAAATATAAATGTTTTGAAAATTTTAGTATAATAAAAAAAATTATAACCATATGAACACTTACCAAAAAAATAATGAAAATAATAGTTTTCTTAAAGTACAATTTTAATTTACTTTTAAAAATATTATAAAATTTATTTTATGTTCAAATAATGTTCTAAAAATAATAATTTTATTCATAAAATACATATTTTATTAAATAATATATTTTTTAAATCTTCTAGGATAATATTATATTATTATAGAAACATAAAAATAGTTTTTTCCAAAGAATAATATTTTTTGACTGAAAAAAATCATTTCATGAAAAAACTAAAAAATTCATACTATATAAAATATGATGTGAAGAATTCAAAATTAAATTTTATTTTTTAAAATTAAAATTTTCTAATTGTTAAATTTATCTTCCAAAATAAAATAAATAATACATTGAGAATTATTTTTATTGAAAATAACTTTTTCAATATTAACTCATGTTAATTATTTAAATTTAAAATATTTAATGGTTTACTCTATAATTATTTATTAATGTTTGGATAATAATTTTCATTAAATATTTTGTTGTTTTTTCTCAACTGTAGTGTGTAACATAATTTATTGAATGTAAAATCCTATTTATAAATTGTAAATTTTCTAGTCGGTGGAAGACTATCCTAATACACCAAAAACTTATAGAGGATATGTTCACTACCAATGATATAGATAAAAATCTTATCATATGAGTATATAGAGACTATATTTTCAAAAAAGATAAATATAATTTGAAACAAATATTCAGATGCATCTTCACTCTCAAAGAATTTGATGTAAGATGGAAGATCTAAAAAATTGTTTGGGAATTGATTGTACAATATATTCTTAGTATATCATGGGTTCAAATGATTCTGAAGAATAAGTTTGGATATAAAACATGATCTAAGGGATTTACATGGTATAATTTAGAAAATAACCAATCATATTATACTATGATAATAAAGTAGTGGTGGATCTTAAAGAGTTATTAATATCACATCATTGAAAAAATAACACACATTAAAAATATCATATTTCGAGGATTGTTTTCTAGATAGGTGACATCATAGTAAGTTGAGTTTCTATGGAAGACAATGTTGTCGGACATTTAAATTAACCCCTATCTTTGTAGATGAATTAACATTATATGAGATATTGTTGACTTAAATTAACTATTATTTTCATATATTCTATGTGATTTTCTATTGAAGTTGGTTTCCAAGAACAAATTTTTTTTTATTTTAGATTGCTTGTAAAGTCACAGACATAAATATAATAAAATACCTTATTAAATATAGACTATTTTCTTATTAGACTAGTCCTTTAACATGTTTTGAATTATGAAAGTCATAAGTGATTCCAAACTATGATCATATATTTTATATTCAATGAAAATATTCTTAAAATTTTCATATAATCATATTTTATCATCTAATGAGATATATATGATACTGACATTCTAGTGTGATTACTCGTATAAGTAATATGATTCATCTCTTGATGTTTTAACCATATAATATCTAATATTCTGTATTATGATCATTGATATACCTATATAAATTCCACATGTACTGTATTTCATTAAATATTCATGTATGCCAAAATTTGTAATGATTTTTAATATTTATGATTATTATTAATGCATATCAGGAGTCATGTACATATATGTATTATCTAAAATAATGATGATATATGTTCAAATTAAATTTTGGTATTTTGGGAGAATCATGAGTAATATATTATTAATGTATAAATCAGGGAAGGGTCTATCCCTTCCATCTTTATAGACATTTCTATCTTCATCCCTTGATTTGAATGCATCTATACCCTTAAATTCCAAGGTCTTGGTGTATTTATGGGTTCATTTAATGAAGTTAAATAAAGACGTATCCATCATATAGGTTGGAGACTAAAGTGTCAAACCTTCTTGATGATATATTGATAAAAAAGGGATTAGTTTATCTTGTTACAGTTTTTTGTGGTTATTAATGTTATGGAGTTAACTTCTTCCTCTTGGTCCCGTTATATTTTGATTAACTCTAATATTAGATTTTAGAAAAACCAACCTAATGCCACTATGAAAGAATCAATGAGGGTCTCACACTTACTGTATCTATGGAAATTAATTAAATTATATTTAAATATAATTTTTATAATTAATATTGTTATCTTGCATGAGAAATAATATTTATTTTAAATTTATTGTTCTCACATACTCAATAAAAAATGTATATGAGTGGAATATTAAATATTTTTTTTTTCAAAATTCCATAAATATTATAAATATTAATTTATTTATTGCATGAATAATATTTATTATTTAATTTTCGATAAATATAAAGGATGAAATATGGATTGAGTTATCTATACTATTGGTAACTACATGTTAAACATCATTAAAATAAATATTAATTTATTTCTCAGATTAAAAGAAATTTATTTTATCTGAGAGTTAAAAATATCTCAAATAAATAATTTGTTTTGTTATTATTTTAGGAACTATGGTTTATATGGATTGATATTTTAATAAATGGTTTATGTATAATTATTTAATCTCTATCTTAGATTTATAATTACTTGGTTATATCTTTTTCCTGGAGCTATTATTGTTATTAAAACAAATTCCATATTGATATGTTCTCAACCCAAGAGATAAAGTTATCTAAATTACTCACAAAACTAGATATTAAGCTTATAAATTCATCCAAATCACTAGAATGAGAAGATAAGAATAAATCCTCCAGTCTCAATAGATTGTGTAGGGCACGACGAAAGCAATGAAAAATTATAAGTACAACCACACTATCACCTATAGTATCATTGCAAGTGATTCAATATCAAATAATATTGTAAACATCCTAAAAAATGGATTCTACATTGTATTACCTTAATATAATGTTGGTTGTACCCAATGAAGGATCAAGATATGAACCACTACATTAAATAAATAACGCAAGATAGAGATAATTTCATATTAATAAATTAATTAAAAAAGTAACATGATAGTTCTTCACTCTAGCTCTTGTGATTTGTTTTTCAATTTTCATTAGTTAAATTTGATACTCATGCCATTTTTTGTCATGTAAATTGTAGATTAATCAATGAAACTAAAAGAAATATGATTTCTAATATCCAAAATAAGAACTTCTAATATAACATGAAACATTACAGTGATTTTTAGTGATATATTCAAGGAGGCAATGAAATTGGGTGAGGCCAATCAAGAGGTGAGGGATTTGGGAGACTAATTCGGATTTTTGAGCATTTCTTTTCTTTGATTTTATTTTGTTTTTTTTTGAATTTAAAACTACTCAGAATTATATTATTATAATTATGTATTTTTTATTTCTTATAACCTTTTGAAGAATGATTTTAATATAATATTTTTCTATTTAATCCTAAAATATTTTCAATGAAGTTAATATAATAAATTTTTCTATGTGGTATTATTAAATAGTTACAAATATTTTTTATCAAAATAATTTTTTTACATCAATAATGTAAATTATTTAAAATAATTATAATTTTATTTATTTTTTATATAATCTTAAAAATATAGTTTCTCTAAAATTAATAATATATATTTGATTAATAAAATAATTATTTGATAAACCCCTATTTTTTTCTTTATGGATTATCCCTATTGTTGTTTGATCCGCCTGATGTTTATATCATTTATAATAAAAATTTAAAAATCAAAATATCATTAATTATATATGTAAATCCTTCAACACACAAAACAATTCTACAAGAGGCCTATAGTAATACCAAACTAAAACATATAATACATTAATAAATATTATTGTGTGATAAGAAACCATATTTCCTTTTCTCTTCACTATATTAAAATAAAAAATGATTAAATACTGATACTTCATGAAAAAATCATCCAAGAAGATTTTCCAATATCATGGGACATTTTACCAATAATAAATTCATGAAATAAAGTTTATATCATTTGACACTTACTTCATATAGAACTACACATGGTCATATTAAAATTTTAGGCCAACAAAAATTGTAACCACTTTTTCAATTAGGATTGAGGTTGGATATTTATTATAATAAATGTTTTAGGAACCTCGTAAGGATAAAATCCAGATGTAACCCTTGGGAATCATGATATCAGAATTGAAACAACCCCGTTACATTTCAGGAATTAGGAATGTGGAAGGAAAATTAATAGAAGGATAAAAATAGATAGATATCAGTAGATACAATGTGGGTGAATGGGAGTTCGATGTAATGAGGTCAATTTAACTAAATAAAATGTATTCTATAATAACATTTCAAATAGAGATATGTATATAGTATTCTAAATTAAGGCTCGATGAATATAGTCCATTGGAAGCAGAATGGATTCTGAGTGCTAGAGGGGAATGCTTCCCAAATAATCTTAGAGGCAGCGGTCATGTTCTAGAGGAATATAGTGAAGTGACCGTATGAATAGTATTACAGATGTTGAATGGATTTTATAGAAAATTTTCAATTATATATTATGTGAAATTTATTTTGATGACATAAATTTGAATATGATGAACTGGAACCACTCCTTTTAGATTTTAATAATGAGATATTGTAGATAATCCTCAGTGAGAAGATAATATTGTGAGGTTCACGATTGACAAAAAGTTTTCGATTGAGGTTGTGATTTTTAAAAGAAATTGTATGTCACTATAGACAAGATATAGAGGCTCGACCATATCAGATAGTAGTGTTGACTGGGTGAACAAGTGGGGTCCTCAATAAGAAGGATATTACAGAACCATGTTAAGATGTGGTTTTCACTCACTGATGTATCCTAAAAAAGGATGTGGTTGATCAATATATGAGGATGAAAAAAATGAAAAAAACCTAGTCCCTAATGCTCCAAATAATAATTTAGAGTTCATAGATTAGTAAGGATGATGACAATAAGTAAAGTATCAGAGGAAACACAAGTTCAGACATCAATGAGAATTCTTCTTGTTGTTTTAATAGGGTGATTATATGGTGTTAGTTTTCTGTTAACTAAATATCCTCCATGAATGAATGATGTATACAATTTCTCCAATAAATATTGGTTGTAGTTCCAAACATTTTTAATCCATGTTCTGAATTGTTCTTGTTACTTTTACTACATAATATGATGGTTTTCATGTGATTTTTCATTTTTTGAAAGGATTTCAAAAGATATAAATAGACCAGAAAGTGTGATTAATCAATATGGTGGTTGGGTTCCTCAATTTTATTGCATTAGAAGAGGGAGTTTTGGATTAATTCCCCAGAATAATTTCTTGATGTTTTGATACTATTGGTGACTAATTTTGATGGAAATTTTAGAATTAGTAACTATTGATTTTTCCTAAAAATATGTGTTAGATGAACTGTTTTTTGTTTTTCACAGTAGATCATAGTTCTTCAGTTTTATGAAAATTAATTTATCAATATTTTGTGGAAAAGTCACTCTAATGATAGCGGTGATTTTTGAGAGTTTCTGGATATCAAAATTCTTCTTAACCATATTGATTATTGAGGCTTGATTCATTATTGAGTTGGTTGTTCACGCATGTATGGAATACAATGAGGTTCCTCAAGTTAGGTTGTCTATTAGGATTTTTAAAAGTATGGAATTAGAATATGGGGTGGTACATGTTTTAAAGGTTAATACTTAAAGTCTTCTAGTGTAGGCTTCACGTGGAGTGTTCTACTCAATATATATTATGTTGGATTCTTGTGGAAGACTATTTATATTACAATGGATGCCAATGAAGAAATGACGCTGGAGGATGTCGATCCTAGATAATTTTGGTGATGATAATCTTAGAGAATTTTAGTATAATATTGGATGAAGAAGATATTCTAAATAAGGTGGTGAACTAGAAACAATTACAGTATCATATGGATTGATTTCAAAGTTTAAATTGATGGTTGATACATATTACCTAAGTGATAAGTTAGATAATTTTTTCAATTGACATTTGATTGGTTTGGAATGGTTCCCTTTATTATTATTTTTTTCATATGGTAAGGGATAATATATATGGAAATATGATGATTTGAAGATCGTTTCTTGAAAGGACATGTTTTGTAAATACCATAACCTATATCAATGGAAGGTGGTTGAAATGTTTCCATGTTTTTTTGGTCTCATCACGAAAATATTTTTTTTATAAAATAGAATCCATGATAAAAAAAAATTAGTGGAATTAAGAAGAAATTTGGATGCATGGGATTATTTTGGAGGGGATTCATGGTGGTCATGAAGTTTGGAATGTTTTCAAACACCATAAGTAGACATTCATAATGAGTGTTAACATACTATGGATCAAATGACTAGAATAAGGCATATAAGGCACGGTTCTCACAAGTTCACTAATGTGAGAGGTAATGAAGGAAGATAATTCTTTGTTATGCGATGTATTTTTGGAACTCAGTGGAAATGAAAATAATCATTGGTGGTCATGGTTAAAGTTCAATGTTTCTACAGTTTCTCTCAGGGAATGTCTTTGTACTATAATGTACTTTTATTCATAATAACATTTATATTGGGGGACCAAAAGATGGGCTAAAATATGAAAGTGTAGAGAATATATATTTCTAGAATTTGGATGATTTTTTTATCTCATATGAAAAGTCTTCATATAGAGATAACCACAAACATGTTAAAAACATATAATGTAAAACAACATATCCGGGGTTAGTGTTTCTCTACAAATTGGCGATTAAGTGTTTGTATGATTTTGAATCAATGGAAAAAAATAGTTAATGGATATAGTTATAGAGGGGTATCTTAAATGGATATGGGATCTTGGAAAATAATGTATCCTAGACTATATGTAGTGGGGGGAAAGGGACATGTTTCATTAGTTTCACTTGAAGATGTTTAAATGGGTGTTTGTCATGTTAATGACAATAGACGTTTTGGAATGTGAAGTTATATATTGAGTTTTTTTAGATGATGTTACCCAAAATCAATAGAATTGAATGTTATTAGGTTTTAAATGATAAATGAAAAATAGTTTTTGAATAATACATCCAATATAGTGAGTCCATGTACTTAGTTTATGAAGGAACATGTTCACCAAAAGTTCATAAAATTCATAGGATAAAATATCAGTGTATGTTTTCTTTGGTAGATTACCTTAGAGGCATTCAGATGCTTTTCACTTTTTTTAGTGGAACACTATAGACTGGTTCTATATGTAAAAAAAGTATTTATTTTAGTGGGATCATAGAAAATATTAAGGTGTTATGAAATAGAGTGTCATGTGGACACTAAAATGTAAGTGGGTTGAACAAAATTTCAGTTATAAGGAATTTTCTTAAAATTGTGAGAATAGTCTTAGTGTGGGATTTTTTTATCTCAAACTAAAAAAACAACTCTCAATTGGTATTATTTTGGGCTTACTGTGATAAATTTTATTTTGGTCAATTTTTTTGGAACTTTTGGAGGACAAAATATGCAAGTAACACATTGGAATCTTGATTGAGACATTATACCAACACGGTGACATGTCTAGACTAATCACCGTAAGAGGAACAATAATGGATGGTTCTGAATAGATATATTTCAGTATATTTAGAGTGAGAAAAATTTATTTCACCAAAAGTAATTCATTTCAACCAAATATTGTGTATTCTTGATGAAAATTCTCCAGAGCCTAATATTCAGAATCAAAAAATGAGGCTCAGAGAAGGTATATCAAAAGAATAAAATTGTAGACTATGTACCACATGGGAAAGATTCTAGAATGATCATTGATTTAGATCTCTAATTATATGGTTTAACATCAATATTTAAATTTATGTTACATATGGTTTTTAATGAAGTGTTATGAAAAAATTATCTCTTATGAGAAGCCACTAAATATGAAGTTGTGGAAGTACACCAGGAAGTTTTTTTAAAGGAGATGTTGCAAAGAATCATTTGTGAGAAGATAAAAAGGTAATGTTAACTATTAACTAGATGTTTTGGATTGATTTTATGATATTTATAGGAAATCAAAACATACCAAATCCAATGGAATGATACATTTACATATAAGATGGCAGTGATGATTGGATGACCATATAAGGAAATATATAAGAAAATAATTAGAAAACTATCTCAATACATGATTATTGAATAATGATAAGGCTTGATAAAGGTGGAGGTGGATCCCATATAGAGAATCCAATCATGCTTCACATTATATGCATAATGCATTAGATTAAAATGAAGCACTCAAATATATAAAAGGGATAAAATTATATGGGGTGTATCAAAATAAGAAATAGGTGAATAAGTGGGTGAAGCTTTATCTGATACTAGGAAGACTGAAAGGTGTGAGTTTCCATTATACCCAGTATTCTCCATGAAGGAAAAAGTGATGTTGTTTCTCCTATTTATGTTGGACACATTGTGATTTTTATTTATTCTGTCATGATTAGATTATTGTGGAGTTCTTGATCATTCTCTTGATGGAGAACCATAAGAGTATAGAGACTATATGGTTTTATGATTCAATATAATGTTTCGGTTTTCTAAAATTATTTGTTATAGATTATAATGTAATGTGTGAATAACAAAGAATTATGTTCCACAATTTTGATTCTGGTGGTGACTTCTTCGAATGGAATGTTTGGAAGTATTCCGTTCTATTTATACACATTATTTGTAGCCTACATTTCATCCATTATTTTGAAAAACATTTTATATAGAAGCTAATAGAATAAAAATGGAACCAAACCCAAAAAAATACACACCAAATCATCTATCTGCAACAATTAATATATCCCTAGTAATCTTAACTCTCACTAGTAATATGGAAAATTTATCATCATGAACATATAACCCACTAAAATCCCCAAAAGTCCCATTATTACCCCAAAAATTAATTGAAATAACGTTGTGCTAAATATAAAACTTATTCAGATAAATATTTTGATAAATGAGGACATAATTGTGTGATGCCTAAGGATATATTAACCACTGATATGGGTGTGAATATGTGGGTTTATATATTAATTATTCAATTGAACTCAACTTCATAAACTTATTAATGTTATGATCCACTTCATGACATCTATTAAGCCCACATTTTTTTCAGTAAATATAAATAGAAATCAGAACACCATGATTTTTAAGGTTCATCATAAAAGCCCAATCATTTCCAATATTGTTTAAATAACCTGATCATGGAATCTAAAAAAAATCAACATGTGTTTATAACTACGAGGACTATCACAATCTACTCAATAAATATTCACACTATGTTCTAGATCTGGAGTAACACATGAGATTCTATATCATCATACATATTAATAAAATGTCTCGATACAAATAGTAAAAATCTCATTATTATCCTAGTATCCTCTGTGGTACTTTAGATTATCTCCATCTATGATAAAACTAGATCAACAATTCCATCCATGTATAAGATCTTTAAGAACATTAGTATCTAATAATGGTGATCATCATGGATGGCCTCAAATCTCACACTATATCCTGAATGATATAGGTATTTATCTTCCTTCAAATACTTGTGTACAAGGTATTCTTATAAAGAAAAATCTCGCACCATATATAGAATCATCTTCTCCAATTGGTACTTCAACGTAGTGGGATCTCAATTATTTAGAATTTTCACACTCAAAAATATCATGAGTTCCCACAAACTACTTATAAACATAATTCATTAAGTCCATCATATTTATATCCATAATATAAAATCATTTATATTATAATTTTCTATTTTGGAATCTCATAAAATCATTGTTATTTTATTATAGATTGGTTTTCTATTTTTTGTCACTAAAACAAAAATTATAATTTAATTTCAATACAATCCCATTTGAATCTTGATCAGATATTCTATTTGAATTTCTCAAATACTCTTCATGTATCCTTTTTTATGTGATCAAATATCATTTATTTATTTTCCCCAAAAAAAACTCTTCATTAAATAATTTGGTATATCCACATTCATGGCATGTATTATTTTCATAGGTATTAACCATCATTCCCTGTGGAACTAATTTGCCTCTATTTACTTCTAGGAATAGTAACCTTAGATTAATTTTAATATTTCGAATCCATAATTTATATAGCATAATGATCATTAAATTTTGTTCTCATTCAAAATATACAATTCTCAAAAATCAAAGCATTTACCATGGTTTTTATATAATGAGATCTACTCAAATGTAATATAGAAAATCACTATATGAGTAGGAAATGTTTTATACATGTTAATGAGATGTCTTAAATAATGGAAAATTCACCCCCACCCCCACCCACATAGAATAATTATCTTATGAGCTAGATAATTCTCTTCTGTTGACAAGAATACCTTTTTCCATTTTTCCAAAATGATTTATATGTTTCAAATGTATTATACACTAGTTAAAATATCTTATGAGTAGAATAATTTTGTTTTTCATTTCATCAAACTTCACATGAATCATTGTATGGATTTGCACATAAAATAAATTCCTTTTCCATTTTCAAAAACATCATTTCTAGAATAGGGATTCAAAAATTTCACCAAATAAATTTTGGAGCTTTTAACATATTCTCATGGAATTTCCAGTTACAAAGACTCGTCTCAAATAGTGTCATAATAAAATTTTAAAAGTTTTTTTCACATATTCATAGTAGCTTCAAACTATATCATATTTTTTGGTGATTTCATAAATATGTATGCTAATCTCATCCTTCTAAATCATTTCTTTAAATTTCTTCATGCATCCATCTCCTTAGATACGTTTAAAATATATTGAAAACAATACAATCCTAAATATAACTTGTCTTTAATATGAAGATTTGTGAATTAATAATCAAATTTTCATTACTGGACTATCTTTGTGTCATCAATTTGACTACATAAGTTCTTTGATGCTTTCACCTCATTAAACCGCAGAAATTGTGATCATAATCATCAAATATAAAGTTAATTATCCCTTGTGAGTCTTATATTGATAATGTGTCAAAAATAATCTATAAACCACCACTTTCATTTTCAAAAAACGTATTTACATATTAAAAAATTTAAATCCAGCACATTGGTACTTCAATCTCCATGTATGTGTTTGTTATTAATGCATCCAAAAACATCTCAATAAAATATTCTTGATTCTTTATCTCCACCTTATTTAATGGAAATAAAAATTAAATATATTTTTTTCTTATCAACTCAATGTATATATTTTTATAAATTCAACCAGTTTACTCTTTTATCATTATCATTTTGAGACACATCTTGGTCTAGTTTTAAGAGAAGGATGGAACCACATGATTTTCATTTCTAGTATCCTTTATTTAGGCATCTATAAGTCTACATGGGATATACTAGTGTACAAAAAAGTTACATTTATCCAATATTTCCAATGTTTTCCATAAATTCACATTACTATCTTATCATTCTAACAATTCTTTCTATGGGATACTCAAAAAAATGTCACTAGAGAAATTTAACCAATAAATATATCAAAAAACCGATCAAAATAGTTCATGTGAATACTATGAATCTTCCACCTTATCTTTACCCTTTATTTATTAAATATCCCCATATTAAATATGTTTGATATAAGGAAAATAAGGATTGTAAGTGTGATAGAGATACCTTAATGTTCATTTTTTAGAGATCTCAAAAAAAACATGATTTCCATGAATATATTATTTTAATAGACTCGTCCTTAAACAAGATACACCTTAAGAGATTAACTCAACCCCTCCACTACATAGTATGTAGGATATTCATTAATATAAAACATAATTTTTATTGTGAAAACAATCCAAATTCTTCTTCACTTCCCTAAATGTTAGTAAAAAACATAATTAAAGTAATTTGGTTGGAAATGTATCTTTATATGAATTCACACTATTATTGATACTTTTTTCTCAACATAAAACACTCTTTTTATCTAATCTTAAAATTGAATATATCAACTTCTTATAGAAATCATTAAATATATTTAAATTTACCCCCATCCTCAGACATTTTTCATCATGTGGATATTCTATTCCCATATTTTATAAGTAAATAAAAATCATTTTCTGGTTCAATCATATATAATCTAATTAATTCTTTTTGGTATATAATAATATTCATAAAATTATTCATTTCCTTCTAATTTTTGCCACATATCTCACATAAAATTCTTTGTACCATCAATTATGCATTTTGTGGAATATTCTCATCATAATTAGACTACTAATGTGAAGCCATTTCATTTAATTTCTAATTATCCTCCATCGGTTATTCATTAATTTTAAAAAAATTCCTATTTATTTTCCAAAACTATCAAGAATTCATTCTTCAAATGGTCACTTTTATTGATATTTTTATCATATATTCCAATATTTTAGTTTCTATGTTTTCCTACCTCCTAATTAATAGATAATTTATCATAAAAAAATATCTATACCAACCTCAAACTTTTGGAATTCAAATCAATATATTAAACACATATTAACTAATGTGATTAATCTATTTTAGGTGGATATATTACAAGAATTATTTTTTACAACATGATTTTAATGAGAATTTAACCCCTTTTCTTAGAATAAAAAAACATGGTTATTTTCTCTAACCTAGATATGATAAATTATACCATCAATTGTAGTCTTTGTGATCATACCTTCCAAAACAATAATAAAATAAAATAAATCATAGTATTTCATAAATATATCAAGATTCTGGATGGTTTTTTCTTTCATAAACATGATTCTAATTTTAGCTATTGTGATGAGGTATTATTTGAATAATTTTATCTTCAATTAATGTGTAATAATTCCTCTGAATTTTATATATACAAATCTACTTATATATTAATTTTATAGAATCCTGATATGAATCATTGGTGTAGATCTCTAATTCCAAATGACCTTCGGTGTGCCTCCCCTTATTATAGAGGCTTCCAACTAGTATCGAGTTTCTAAGGTGAAATCCTGGAGATATCAAAACCTCTATCAAATTTCATAATACAAAATAAATAAATAAAACTGTAAAATTATAAAAATAAATTAAACTGATTCTAATAAACAAGTCACCTATAATGAATGAATTTGGGAACAATAGACTCATCAATCATAAAAAAAATATGACACTTATCACCCACATGAGAAATAATTAGTGCAAACAAATGTGGAATAATATGAATAGGATCCATACATACAAGACTTTCCTCATATAAATCTCCATACCTTTGTTGATATATCACATTTTATGATCAAACTTAGGCTTCATCCCAACATATACTTGCAACAAGGGAGGGTTTCTCAGGTACCTAAGAGTCATGTGAGTGTGGCTAAATAGGAATCCACCATCACAATCCATTACCCAATTAGTAAATGTATTGTATATAAAGGTGATAAGAATATAAAATATAAACTAGAAATAAATAACTTTGAAAAAATAAAACAATAACTAATTTTGAAATAAAGAAGAAAAACATATAGATCATGAGATCATGTGCTTATCATGCTTCCATAATCCCAAGCAGTTTCTAAATTTCCAATATGCATAAATATTGTCATAAAAAACGTTTGGATTAGTTAATATTAATCCATATTTTTGAAAGAAAAGTCACTCAGCATTAATAATTCATTGAGTCAACATGTCACACATTATCATCAAGACATCAATAAAATTTTTCTCTTGGAATCTACTAGTCATTGAGGTAACTGTCACTTGGTATCCAATCGGTGTAAAATCAAAATTTCACTAAGCATTCTAAAAAATAATGTTAAAATGTCATTTGAAATCTAAATATTCTTAAAAACATCATATTTTCTTCCATATATTTGGCCTCATTTTCATTGTGATGATATAGAATTCCCCAGTCCATCCTTATAATCATCTCAAGTTGTCTACACTTCCCCTCTAAGGGATTACCATATCAAGATGGTCCACTTTTCTTGAGTATCAAACAATCATCTCTAATTTAGATGTAGTAATGCAAAAAATGGAAGATTATTTGATGGAATAATATGGTATTTAATCATGATAAATTATTAGAAACATACAAATACATTTGAGGATCACGAAGTAAGTTATAAAAAGATGCATAAGAACATTCATGGAATCATTCAACATATAAGGATCACATGGGATATACAATAACCAAAACGTGGTCATGGAATAAATTTTGGTGTTATAGGCTACACATGTACATTTTGTGATAATAAAATCAAACATGGTCTCAAGGGAAACACATGTACACACATGTGATCAATTAATCAAACTTTGTCTTGCTGGCTACACATGTAGTGACCTGACATAGAAATCATGGAGTCTGTCTCTTCAACCATTACATTTCCATTATTACATGGAATCAAATCCCAAAAGAATAAAGAGTATCATACTCATTGAAACCCAAGAACAAATATATGTCTTTCATTAAAAATAAATACAATAATTTCAATAGTTGTTTTTCTTTTTGATTTTAATAACATTATTCGATCTAGTGTATCCTTGCATAGCATTCTAAGTATAGTTTATGGAATCTTGGTGAAAAGAAAACATAATAAGGGTGATAACAAATTCTTGATAAGGTAAAATTGAAGCGTAATAAATATTGAATAAATGAGAATAATTATTATTATAATGTAAATGACAAAAAAAATTCCTGATATAACGAAAAGTGTATAAAAAAATCTGGAAATGTAAGAAAATGGAAACACATACCACTAATGTAACTGGATTAATCATAATTGATACGGAAAGGTAATTATCTGAAAACACATTCCATTAAATCTATAAACTGGTAATGAAATGAATTTATTGATATTTTTGAAGAAACATATCATGGATAAATAATAACTCTATCAAAATAAATGAATTTCTTAATTATTGGACTTCATGTCTCAGACACGTAAAAACATATACCTTCAAGACCATTTATAATATGTTTTAAAACTAAAAGTAGATACTTGTTTAATTTTTTCCTCTAATTTGTCTCGTTAGAACTTTTTAAACATCCTTGGGCTATATAAACACCAGGTCCCACCCATCATTGCATGTCTAAAGAATTCATTGTATCGAGTCATCAATTTAAATAATATTCCTCATTGAATATACACATTGATTAGATAATATGTATTTATCAATAATTCATCAATTTATAATTGGTAACAACAAGGATTTTTGATGTTCATGAATGGAAATGTTATTAGAAAGATCATTAAAATTATTCTTGAAGAAAATAATCTTTGAACATTCCAAATTGTCTCAAACCACATTGAAAAATTTGAATCATAATTCCACATGAATTTAATAAAACTTATAAAATCCCTAGAAAATAAGATTCATGATATAATACATAAAAGGGAAGTATTTATACTATATAAAATTGAATTGTTTGATAACAAAAAAAAATAAGTCTCAATTGAATGTAAAATGAGACGAAATCCCTTACCTTGACCTTCTTTTCAGGTTAATGAAATTTAATATTATTTATAATAGGATTAATCATTTGACTAACTTATACCATAACCATATTACTTTGTATAATATCATATATTAACTTTTTTAAATATTTTAACTCATTTTCTAATAATCATTCATTATTTTCAATATTTTTTGTGTTAATTCCATATTTTTTAAAGTATAATTTTTCATGTTACTTGTTGTTACTATCATGGTATCATCATACCTATAATGTAACCCATGATGTAAATATAATATATATTCATTATATAATTATTTATATAAAACAATAATTTTTTTAGATATGAAATGGAATGCACTATTTTTGGAGATAGTAGGTTGTATGTGCGCATGAACACTACATAAATTTATTCTCTATTTTCAATGAAAGAAAATTAAATAATATATATGAATATTATAATTGTAGTATCATATTAATGTCATATATATTATTTAGGATTATTAAAATTGTGCATTATATGTTACACGTATAGTGTGGATGAGTTGCATTGCTTTGAGTGGGTGGTGGTCCACAGTTCTACAAATGATATTATTGTATTTACAAAAAATGGGAAGAATCAGAGTATGTGTTGTATAAAAATAACATAATAATAAATAAATTATAAATATGATATTCATAATATATAAAAAATCATTTCCACTATAATTCCTAACATGAGAGGTGTCAAAGGAGAAACAAATGACAAAATTGTGTGAGGTGGTAGTTCGTCATATTCAGACTCCAATTTTCAAATATATTCCCCTTGCAATGAGTAGTTGTGTCCCTCTAGATACTAGATCATTGAAGGACATCCTAGATTGTGAGAAATGATATTTTCAATGAAAAACATGAAGATTATAGAGGAATACCAATGTTCTTGGTCGGGGGCATGGGCCTGATTACTAGATTGCATCATGGGGGAGGTCTACACTGATTTCTTCCAGGGACCAACTTACACTAGAGAAGCAAAGGCTCTTGGAGACATATTCATCACTCCTTAATAAAAAAATCTCAATCAGTGTGGGATTCGACTGAAGATGGTGTAGCCTCCAGTTATTGTTATAGTGATGACATTAGTCCTTTTGATATGTAGACTTACAATTTGGGAGAGTGTTTTTTTTTCTTGACTTCGTCTCTCTCTTTCTAGGAAGTTATTTTCATTTTATTTCAATAAATAGCCAAGTGCCTAGGCTTCTGGCTGGACCGACTTCGTTTATATATTTATATATTTGAAAATAATATTATATAATATTTCTACTCAAATTTATATTTTAAAAAATGATTAAGAATTTATTTATATACACTTGTTACATTATGTGCCAATGAGCTTGTACCTGAGTGGTAAAGGCTCTTGGTCAGCATCCAAGAGGTCCATAGATCAAGCCATGTTGGGTGTAGGCATGACACAGGTAGGATGATGCAGTCATGACAATGCAATTGACTTTTGGGCCATGGTATGGGCTTCATGTACTCTCAGCCTACATGCCATGTAATAAATAAATATGGATTCAAGGGTGGGTCATCCCGTTTGGGGTTATGGCCTACCTCTCTGTCTTGTGTGTGTGTAGTGTGTGTGTGTGTGTGTGTGTTTGGTTTTAACTGTACTCCTAAACACCTAATATATATTGATTACAATATGTGTATATAATTTAAACAAATATAATATATTAATGAATATATTTATTTAGATATATATTTATATTGATATTCAATAATTGAACATATATGAACATGTATAACTGCATGTATGAATGTGTATGTCTACATACATGTGCTTATAGAAGGGTATGTGTACATATGGATGTGTCTAAGTCATGTAAAATTTATGAATTCACTTTTTAATATTTTCATAATCAATTTAATTTAATTTATACATTTATAATTATACATTCATTAATAATTTTTAGAATATCATTAATCATTTTGTGATGTTTATTTTTATATATATTTATTATATATATTTATATATCTAATATTATCAATATGTTTGTAATTTATATGAATAATGTTTATTAATTTTTATTTATCATTGTTTAAAATTTAAAATATGTTTATAAAATATATAATTATTCTATATAATTGATTTTTTAAATAATTTTCTATCTTAAATATTTATTTATTCAATTATAAATATATATATATTTTAAAAAAAACGGTTATGAAATTATAAATAAATAAATATATGTTTAAATTATTATAAAATTATAAGAAATATATTTAAATAATAAATAAATTTATTATTTTTATAATTATAGATTAGTGTATATATATATATATTTATAATTATATATAAATACTTTCTAAATATACTTATTGATAAGTATAATTATAAATAAACATATATATATATATATATAATTATAAAAAATATATTTAATGAATAAATATAGTTATTATATTTGTAATTATATTAATATAAATATATATAACTATTTAAATATACTAAAGCAATACAGACCATGAGGTATAATTATATAAATATATATAATTATATTGAAATATTTTCAAAAATATTTATTTATATTTATAATTATAAGTATGAGTAAATATATATATTCACATAATTATATAATTATAATAAATATATTTATTATAATTTTATAATTTTATATTTATATATTAATTGATATGTATAATTATAAAAATTTATAAATATGTTTACAATTATATATAATTTTATTAAATATGTTTATTTATAGTTAAATTATTTATATATATAATTATAATAAATATATTTATGATATTTGTTAATATATACATATATATATATCTTTATTTACTTATTTATAATCATATTTATAATTATAAATATATATATAATAATAATTTCAATAATTAATTAATATTAGTTCATTATAAGCACTAAAAATCACTGATAAAGAGAAGTTTTACTAGCGCTTTCTATTTTAGTGTGGATAAAAATGTTCTTTATCAATGTTTTTTTAAATGACAATAATTTTCTTACATGTTCTTATAAAAAAGAATCCTAAAAGAACCATGTCACTACTCACACAACAAACTCTTGCAGAACCAGAACCCAACCATCTCTATCGTGAAACCATACTGTTTTCACCGATCTATATTCTTGATGAATCGATCTCTCTATTTAAGGGGTGTGAAATTTTTTCTTGTTAGCTAATCTGACCATAATATTCTTTTTAGTAACACCTCTCTTGCACATGTCTTCACTTCTTCTCCACAAACCACACAAATTGAATCTATCCTTGTTGTATCTACACTACAAGAGTCCCTTGTCCCCATTCTTCTTTGTCCTATCCTTCTCTTATCTTCCCCTTTCTAAGGGCAGACCCTATTACATCATGGTGTAAATCTATTCACTGAATTTGGAAATGGATATCTCACTTATACACTTCCAATGACTCATATTCAATTCTTGTTTTATTCTTACACTATTCTTATATGACCCCTCATTTGTAGTTCCAAAATAATTTTTATAGATAATATATTATTCATATTTTATGGGACTAGCATGTGTGATATGTATTCTGGGTTTCTTAGAAATAGTATTAACATATTGTTACCTAACTTATTGAATGTAGTGAGATAAAAGTAGGTTTCCCCCATACTTATCTCTTGAATTTTGGATAATGTATTTCATAGCCTTTTAATTATTTTTTTCTATCAGTTTCAAATGATTGATAAATGTTTTTATATTAAACAATATATATGTTTTAAATTGTTTTTCAATTAAGGAATGGAACATGAGTTTCTTAAATTTTCTAAATATCCCTTATGAAGTAAGTGTATAATTTAAAACGGTGTTATATTCATCGAAAATAATTTTAAATTGGTTCTTAATTTTTACCTAGAATTTCATGAAATACTTGAAATTAAAGTGTTAATAATTTTTTTTCATGTTTTGTTCTGAATAAATAATGCATGGTAAGAAAATGTATTTTCTTTAGTCAAATCATTTCATGTTTATAACTTTATAGTTTCACACATTTTTAAATTTATATACCTTTATGTATTTTAAAATATATCATTTCAAGATATTAAAATTTAATCATTGTTTTTATTAAATATGTATACTTTTATAGTACTATTCATTTAAATATTAAAATCCATTATTAGTATTTATTTTATATCACATTTACATATATATTTTAAATAGAAATGTTTATTAATTTTTTATAATTTTATAGTTTTCAATATTTAAAAATTAACATATAATTATCTTTCTACTCATTATAAAATATTTAACTATTATAATTTCATAAATTTTATTTTTATATATTATAATTTTATACTTTTATTATATGAAATATTTTATGTTTTAAATCATAATGAAGAGAACATGGATGCATTCTTTTAATTGAGTGCTGAATGTGTTTCCAAACTAACTATGATGTTTTTAGATTTCAATTTCAACAATGTATCTAAGGAGGAACTTATCCAATTCCATTTTATAATTCCATTGGTAGATCAGGGTTTACTCATAAAGAAGTATGTTATCATATCAGTAAAGTTATATTTAAATCCAACTACGAGGTCTAGCACCATAATAGAGAAATAGATCAAACACTAGAAAATGTTGATAGAACTAAGAGGTTTCATGAGAGAGATATGTTATTTGACAAGTTTTCTTTTCTTTCATAATCTGTGTATGAACTTAACAACTGGAAATTCAATTTAATTATTGGAAATATTTTAAAAAATATTATAATTTCCTTTTTATTTGGGAAAGCATTATTAATTTGAATATCAATTTTTTTATTATGAATTTTTTATAAATAATATTTCATCTAATTTTTGATATTTGCATTATTAGATTCAATAACCATGTTTTCATTGGTTTTTTTAATTTAAATTAGATTTTAAGGGTAAATGATTGGTTTTAAAGATAAAAAATTAGATTTCTATTATTATTCACAAAGAGGATGATAATTTGGATTTCAGTGATGATCTAAATATATGATCATTTAAATATCACATGGACTTTAAAAAGGATTTTAGGTGATTTAATGTTAAATTGAACAGATTCATAGGTTTTTTATAATCTAGTATGCTATATCAATAGGATGAGTGGTATATATATTAATAAATGAAAACATGTTTAAGGAAATAGGGTGTTATTTATAATTATATGATAATATTAACTTTATGAGACCTCCTTGATACACATATTATCACCACCTATATAATATAGATTGATAAAAACACCCTATAAAGGGAATGTCACTTACTCTATCCAACCAATAGGTTATCCATTTTGACCTCACTCCCATAAAATATGAATTAATGATTAACCCCACTACAAATCCTAATCCTATTTTTCATCCAACATCACATGTATAGTTTAAGTTAGGGGAGGTCCTCCACAACTACATCTTATCACTGATTTGGTGTTACCTTCTAAGGGGATGAGTCTCAATTAATAATGAAATAATAACATTCATCATCATTATCTTCACCTCCAAAATTGATATTATTACATATGAACCATCCCAAAAACTTTTCTCCCAATTTATAGTATTGTTATTCAAGACTATTTAGTCCAGTGGAGTTGGTAGAACACTTGATTTGTCATGAAATTGATCAAATATATAAATATTTTATTAAAAAATGTTAAATGAGAATGTAGCTATTAATTGGGATAAAATTGTGTCTTATGGATCATCTGATATGATTATATGTGTGGAAAATGATGAAGATGATATTGAGGATGTGATAATAGGTGTCAATTATGATTTCGATCATATTGAAGAAATGATGATGACAATTGAATTTGATCTTAAATAATGTACAAAAAATTTTTAGAAGTTAAAGAGATGTTAAAAGATGCCATTGTATGTATGTGACACTAAATATACAAAATTTTCATCAATATTTTAGTTGTATTATTTAAATATTGGCAATGGAATGAGTGAATCCTTTTTTGTTGAACTACTTTCTCTCTTTAATGATATAATCCTAAAAGATAATGTGCTTCCTATCCGGACATATAATTATAAAATAATACTATATATTATGGGTATAATCTATGAATGAATACATGAATGTACAAATGAATATTGTTCTTCTTGAAACAATAAAAATGAATCGGGTCCTATGAAAGTTTTATGGTAATTTATAATCAATATAAGCTTTAGGTGATCTTATTAAAGTAAGTATACTACAAGGAAATAAACATTGAATCTGGATATAGGAAATAAAGATAGAAAACTCCCTCATTAATAATACTCTCCTCAGTGGAAGAGAATTGATAATGGGTATACTGAATTTGGAAATGGGTTGATAAAACATCATCTTGCATTATTTGTAGATGGAGCGAATCATTTTAGTTTTCAAATAATCAGTCACAGAAAATATCCAGTTATGAAAATGAATTATAATATTCCACCATGATAAAGTATGAAACAAAAATACATTTTGTTATCTATGTTTATATGAGAAAAAACACATCTGGGTAATGATATTGATGTTTATTTGGATCTATTGACCGATGATGTGAAATTATTGTTGGATTCAATTGGTATGTTATATGATCCTAAAATAAATGATGATTTCAAATTGTGAGACATATTTTATGGGATGATAAATTAATTTTTAATTATTGAATTTTTTTTCGATATCGAATTAATGGAACTCAAGGGTTTCCAATTTGGGAACAAGGTATGCAGACTATTAGGTTGAAACATTCATCGAAGACTGTGTTTCTTGGAAATCACAAATTTGAACCCCGATGACATAAGTACCAATAAAGGAATACATCATTCAATGGGAGTTTATATGAATGTAAAAAATCTACTCCACTAACATGTTATAAATTTCTTTATAAAGTAAAAGATATGGACACTACTTTGGATTTGTTTTGAAAAAACTAATAAAAAATGGTTAGAAAAATAGATGAGTTTTATTTTGAATTACCATAATATAATTATCTATATGTTATTTTTTTATGTTATAAATGATGAAAAAAATGCATGTTATAGAGTCATTTTAATTTCAATATATACCACAAGACAAAACAAATGATGAAATTAAGGCTTGGTTTGACATGATTGACATGGGAATATAAGAAGTGTTTTCACTAGTGTAGGGTGAAAAATGATATTTTCTTTCTCTATCTACTAAAACACTTCCAATGAAGTATAGATATAAGTTTCTAAACATCCTGAATTATTTAAAGGTTCCAATGGGTTATTAATGGAATATTAGGAATATTTTTTCAATGATTGATTTAAAATTAAAGGGTTTGAAATAACATGACTATCATTTTTTGATGTAGGATCTAATAACTATAGCTTTACATTGGATTTTTTCCAAGATCATACATCATATATTAACCAAGATCTATTTCATTTTCAAATCTATATTTACAAACGTTATTGACCAGTTAAAATTTACAACTATGGAAAATGAAATTGTTTTCAAATTAAGTGAATTGGAAATGTTCATCACACCAAATTTAATTGATACGATGGTTCTATTTGTGAGATATATTAAACTATGTGGTCCAATACATTATAGATAGATATACCCCATTGAATGGTAAATGATTATTTTTAAAGGGAATGAAAAAAATATAATTTTTTCAGAGATATATATTGTGGGGTTATATATTGTTTTGGAATTAGTTGAATTTTTTAAAACTACCTATCTATTATTGTAGTAATTATTTTATCGCAATCTGATTTCAGTGGGAGGCTTTTGGGTGTAGAAATTTATGAAATATATGTTTTCACAATCAATATAGAAGATCAATAGTAGACCAATCATTATGTTTTTCATAAGATTTTAGAGGTTTCCCCATATGTTGAATTCCCAAATGAAATGATTAAGTAGTAGAATCCATGAAGGGATGAAAGATGGATATTAAGTACATATAATAAATAGTTTATATGATAGTTCCAAGACCGTATTTTTATGAAGTTAAATGATAATTCAGATTCAATTTTTGAATGACTCTGATGGATAGACATAAGACGAAGTGTGAATTTATTATCTTATAATACTTATTTAATAAATTGCTAGATGTTCTATTGAAAAAAATATGATGAAGGAATTACCATGGAAAATATTGGATTTACACTTGTGTCAAAATCAATTCAAGTATCTAGTACCAAGGATAAAAATACAATTTATTCAAGAATGTCGTACTTTTTCTTCATCAAAAAATATTTGAGTTGGATATTAAAACATCCCAAGTTCCAAATTTTTTCATTCAAGTGTATTTATAACATAGGTAATTTTAAAAATAAGTGAATTTGGATTCGTGAATATCCATTCTATTAAGGAAGGGGGAAATGTACTATTGATAATGAAATCATAAGAATTATAAGTATTTTATCTTCCATATCCAAAAAAATAGGTTTTCAATTGTTCTGTTATCTACCAAAACCATTGAAGTGCCAGATAAAAATTCAACTTACTTTGACCCTTTCATTGGGATGTTACAATTATTTCATATAATTCCTAATTTAGTGGGACCTTTTTTGTAATAGGATACCCAATAAACGGTTTGGGGTTCTAAACAGAGGGGTAAAATATCTGCAACCTTTTAAAAAAGTTTTAAACAATCATGATATATTTTTTAATGTAAATTTTAATACCTCATGTTTTTATATGTTCAATACTAAATTTAGTTAATTTAAATTAAATGTTGAACCACTTATTCAAATAGTTACATTTTATTGTGATGATGCTCTAAATACCGAGGAATAATAGGTCTATAAAACTACTGTTATTTCTCGTGTAGAGGAACAATGTCCTTCTGCATATGTTGATGCTCCCAATCCAAAGGAACAATATTTTTCTAAAACTGATACTAATCCCATTGCAGAAGAACAATTACACTCTCCACATGTTGATACTATAAACCCATAAGAACAACTTATTGAAAATGTTAAACCTAAGGATATGGTAGATGGAGAAGAACTGATGTCATAGAAAAAATAGGAGTGTCGTAGCATGATTATGTTAGAAACAATTATTATGGTTAAAAGAAAAGGCATCAAATTAAGGTTATATGGAATGTGCATGGATAGCCTATTAACCCCAATAAGTCCTTGTTCAATAATTTTATTGGGCTCATGAAACTGCAAAAATAACATATTGATGTAGCTTCATGGAACCGTGTTCTTATAATTCTTAAGACACTCATTTGGAGATATATTAAGATAAAAATATTATATCCTATCATTATTTTACTCAAATATAAAATAATGAATCATTAAATTACTCTTCAATATCCCTTGTACAATGTATTTATTGTAGATGAATCCCACAAGAAACTTGTATTAATAATTTCTAAAAAGGATCATAGTGGCATTCAAAAAATTGTAATAAAATTTAATCACAAATATACTAAAGGGAAAATAAACTTTTACACACCACATATGTATGCACACCTGATTAGAAAAGAAGAGTTGGATGAATTTATTGTCCATCACGAAGAGATATCATTTTAGGTACATTGTGGTGGGTAAAATATATATATTCACAATGCATCTATTTTTCAATTTTTTTGAGAATTACTAATTTATAAATCATAATATGAATGCTTAGAATAATTAATGGGAAACAAAACAAATGAACCCCTATCAGAATGTAAGGATGGGGTATGCTTAAATTGAATTTTTTTTGGTATTCTAAATCTACCATAATAATTTTTTGTCACATGAATCAAAAAATAATAATGCTCCTATATTTATATTCATATTGATGAATCCAAACCCAAAGCCACATAAATCCCATGTCATGTGTTTTAAAAGATGGAACTTGTATATAAATATGGGATTATAATAGATGAAAGCGCACAAAATGTTTGTGAAAAATGTTTAAATATGATATAATACGAATTTTTTCATTAAATCATTATTATAGAATACTGATTACTTATTTATCTATATTCTATATATTATACAAAACTAAGAAAATTAAACAGTAGTACTGGATGAACAACTACTATCGACGGCCATGAAGAGGCCATAATAGTATGGTTGTGTCATAGGTACAAGTTTTGGGGTGACCCCAAGAACATATTTTGAGAAATGGAAAATGATTCATAAAGAGGAAGAAATGTAAGATACGAAATCATGATTAGTTTCCCTAGAAGAAAATTTTCTTTACTCGTCTGAGTTTTAAAAAAATTTATAGAAAAAGAAAAGAGGAGAAATAACATAAGAACAACAACTTCATGAAGAGCCCACCCCACCCCTACCATCTTTGAGGAAAAAATTTCCCCTAAAAGAGTTGTCTTGAAGAGGTAGTATATATTCACAAAATTGTTTCTATGATATATAAATTAGGATGGCATATATACCTTAACTATATTTACATTATACATTGGGAAAATTAATATAATTTGTATCTATTAACACCCACACATATCAACATTGTAAGGGATACTATGTTCAATAACGAATAAGATAATCTATAAAAAATACAACATCCAACAGGTCATGTGAGAGTAGGGATTATCTTAGCTCATGATCAGAGTATCATATTACCTATTCCTCTGTATTGGGAAGATGTTCATATTTTCAATCAATCTATTGGATCATTCAAAGAATGGAAGTCAAATATTGTCAGAAAACATGTCAACAAGGAGGTACTCGTTTCCAATTTATTTTTCATGTTAAACCAAAAAACAATTACTAAAAAATGTTTGATCTAATGAATGATTTTACAAATGAACAAAGGGAGAGGGTGGAATGAAACTTCTGATGAAAACAATCTAATCAATTAAATATTTTATCAAAAATACCTTCAAAAATCACTATTACCTAACCCATTCAATATCCACATTTAGTAACATTAGAGGTTATTGCATATACAAAAAATAAAAAGTGGTTGAAATAACATAGTTGATTATTAAGAACAAATATATGTAGAATACAATACATAATTCATTACACTTGAGAATGTAAATAAAATCATCAGGTAATAATCATTAGGTATCTCAGTTATAAGGGTTTATATGAGTTTTGTTTTAATGATTTTTTTTCCAATAGATGATTTACTATGTAAATGATGAATAAATATAATTTAAATTTTTTGAGGCATATTTATATATATGTATCAATAAAATATATTACCCCATCAACAAAAATATGGACTCATTAATCCTCATGTTACATCTCCATACCAAACAAATATAGAATCAGTTAAAATTAATGCAATAGTGGAAGACCTATCCAAATCATGTGAATGAAGAATTACAGATGAGAGAATATTCTTAATTACTAAGAATCATTGGTAATATTATACAATATAATCATATAAAATATATTTTCGTTCCATTATTTACTTA
Organism: Viscum album; assembly: GCA_963277665.1. Classification (NCBI taxonomy): domain Eukaryota; kingdom Viridiplantae; phylum Streptophyta; class Magnoliopsida; order Santalales; family Viscaceae; genus Viscum; species Viscum album. The sequence continues at coordinate 1,118,049,726 of OY728129.1, forward strand.
TTCCTTTTTCATTTTTTAGGAAAGATTTGGTACTCATTGTAGTCAATTTAGATACTCCAAGGATTTGTTTTCGGGATTCCCTGTATGGATACACAAAAAACCGACCAAAAATAATGATTTTGTTCAATTGGTATTACACTATATCCAAAAATTTAGAACTAAAATTCAAGTGATATATTTTAAATTTTGTTTTAATGAAAATTCTATCATAATATGGTGGTTTTTAAATGTTAGTAAAATCATGGAATGAGGACAGTCTATGTACATAATGATATAATGATCTTCGAAAAGTGGATATGTATGAGGGTATATTAAATAATATTTCACTATCAAAACACATATGAAAACAAAAAATTTTTTTATCAATTTTTCTTCTATGTATGTAACAAAAAAATGAAAAAAAGTTCTTATTGTATATGAAAATTTATGAGAGAGGTCATATACCATCAACAAACGAGCATAACCAATGAGGTATTTTCAAAAATAGTTAATATTTTATTTAAAAAATTTATTCATCATATGTGTATTTATTTTTTTCAGTACCACCATGGATATTAGTAATCCATCTATTCATAAAATTGAATAGATTTTATTAGAAATGAATGAAAAGATTGCCCGGTTTCAGAATGTAAACATATATCATGAAGATACTACTTCATACATATTATTTAGTTTTCTTACACATTATTTAATCTACTTTTTGTGTTAATTTCATAATCATTTTTATTAAATAATTATTTTGATAATTTTTATAGAGATCAAGAACAAATTAATTCATCAACATAGACGATTCACTTATGTACTGTGATCATGCACTCAATCTGATACACGGTGTACCTTGTATGACTCAAATTGTATGATTTCACTTTGAAATTGTTTTTAATGTGTGGTTTAATATATATATGTTTAATTTATTACATTATTGTAATACTAATATAATAATTGTTTTCTTATATAGGTTTATCTTTTCCTTGGGTAGGGGTGGTATATTTGAAACTACTTGCGCTCGTTTGAGATATGACTTTGAGTATGTGATAAAGACAATGAAAATGAGGAAATGGGTCAAGAATGTATACAACAATCCTGAAAAAGTGAATATATTCTACTAATTTAATTATGTTTTTTCAACATTTAGTCTACTATTTTGATGTTAACATCTTTATAATTTATAACTAATACTTAATTTTTCTCATAGATATTTTTGAAAGTCATATTTTTCATTCAACCATATTTATAAATCTAGAAGGGAAATAATTTTTTCCTCTCTGATGGAATAGGAAACCTTATACTTCCTAAAATGTAAAGTGTTTTAGGGAGCATGGGGTTCCTCTTTCACGAGAATGGAACATGTTATCTCTTTTCTCAGTTTTTTTAGATAGTAAAAAAGAAAAACTCATATCATATACTTAATCAACCACACCATAATCTGATGCACAGTGTGATCAATATTACTTGAACTTTATGTTTTTAATTTATAATTTACATTTTCAGTTAAAACATACATCACATACTCAAAATAGAGTAACCGCGTTAGGATAATTTTTGATTATCTAGTACCACAATCCCAAAGTCATTTGGGATGTGTAGAAAGTGGTGACACCGAAATCTAAAGTATGGTGTGGAATGTTTGAATCTAAGTGTCCCTTTTAATTTAATATTTACATTTTTTTTGTAAAAAGAAATAAGTGTCATACTAAAAACAAATAAAATGAATTAATATTGTTTTAATTATTTATTAAAATGATCCATAAGGGATTTGTGGCTTGTGGTAATCAGCCCGACCTCAATATGATATACAGTGTGATCGATATAACTCTATTCATGTCTTATTATTTAAAATTGGAATTAATTTTAGTGAAAAGAAAACATGACATTTTTAAAATTGAGTAAATACATTCTTATTTTATTTATACTTTAAAAAACTGATTCTTAATTCATTTTCAATGTGTATGAAGCGACCTTGCCATAATTAGCAAAATAGTGTGACCGATATCACTAAAAGTGTGTCTTTTAAAAAAAAATTGATAATAAATTTAGTAAAAAGAACAAATTACATATTTAAAAACACCAATAAACATTCATACTGTTTTTATAATTTAAAAAATGATCCATATGTCTTTTTCATGTGTATGAATCAACTATACATCAATCTGATGCATGGTCTGATTATTATAATTAAATTTGATTCATTTTATTTAAAATTAACATTTATTTTCGTAAAGAAATGTGTCATGCTGAAAACCAATAAAACTCATTCAAATTGATTTGATACTTCATGAAAATGATCCCCAAATATTTTTTGTTGTTTTGCAATCAACACCACCTCAATCCAATGCATGTTGTTATAGGTATGACTCAAGGATCCCATTATCGGTTTAAAAAATTACATTTAGTGAAAAGAACATGCCAATCCTTGAAAACCAAGAAAATTTGATAAGATAATATTGATAATATAGTAAAATTATTCATAAGTCTTTTTTTATGTATTAAGTATTCTCACATAAAACTGACACATGATGTCACTGGTTTTACTAAAATTATGTGTTTCTAATTAGAAATGACATTTTGGTAAAAAAAAATATAAGTGACATACTCTTATATGTGTTAATGAATTCATATTTTTTTGATAAATTCATAAATTAATCCATATGTAATTTATTATTTGTATTTATCTTCCAAACATCAACTCAAGGCACGGTGTGGTCAATATGACTCCAAATGATTCTTTTTATTTAAAATGGACATTAATTTTAGAAAAATGAATAAATAACATACTGAAAACCATGAAAATTAATTCAAAGTGTTTTTATTAGTTGGTAAAACAATCCATTAACTATTTATATTTGTAAGATTAAACATATAAAAAACTAATGCACTATGTGACTAGTATAACTCAAAGTGTGTATTTTTACTTAAAATTGATATTAATTTTGTTACAGAGAAAATGTAAAATAATATATTGGATTGAATGCATTTTATTTTTTTGGATATTTGGTAAAATTATCAATATATTATTTTTTATGTGTAGGAATCAACCAAACCACAATCTAATGAATGGTGTGACTAATATTATTCCATGTGAGTCTTTTTATTTGAATTTGAGATTAATTTTTTTTAAAAGAACAAGTGACATAATGATAACTGAGAAAACACATTTGGATTGTCTTTATATTTTAGGAAAATTATCCATAAGTCTTTTCTGGCATGTAGGTATCCGAATCACATAAATATGATGCACAATATGAATGTTATAACTCCAACTATGTCTTTTAATTTAAAAATGAAATCAATTTTATTAAAAAGAAAGAGTTACATGCTAAAAACAAATAAAACACATTCATATTATTTTTATAATTTAGGAAATAAATCCATAAGTAATTTTGTGATGTGTAGGAATCAACCACAGATCAATCCAATACATGGTGTGACAAGTCTGACTCCAAGTGTAACTTATTATTTTAAAGTCACATTAACTTTAGAAAAAAGAATAGGTGACATAATGAAAACTAAAAAACACATTTTAATTGATTTGATAATTTATTGATAAAGAGACATAATTCATTTGTATTGTATATGAATAAATTTCACAAAAATATGATGCATAGTGTGACCATTATGATAGATATTATCTTTTATCAGTTTATAATTGACATTTTAGTTCGAAACATGCATCACTCACCAAAAACCATGAAAATGAGCTTTGATCATATTAATAATTTTGGAAATTTATTTATAAGTTTTTTTTGACTTATAAGAAATATTATCACATTAAACTAACACACGATGTGAATGATTTGTCTTAATGTCCATGTTTCTGGTTTGTAATGACATTTTTTGAAAAAAACACAACTGATATATTCAAAAATCAAAAACCATTTCTGGATTTTTTCGGTAATTTAGTACATGATTCATTTATAAATTTTTATGTTTAGGTATTATATTCACCTAAATAAAAATCATGGTGTGACAAATATAACTCCATGTGTGTCATTTGATTTAAAATTGACATTGGTTTTAGTAAAAAACAATATGTGACATATTAGAAACTGAGAAAACACATTCATATTTTTTTTATACTTTATGAAAATGGTCCATAAGTCATTTTTGATATGTAGAAATCAATCTAAACTTAATACAATTCAAGGTGTGATCTGTATGACTCCAAGTGTATATTTTTATTTAAAAGTGTAATTATAGTGGTGTATTAATTCATACATATGTTTAGTTTTTTTCATTATATTATTACTAACATAAGATTTCTCTTATTATATAAGTGGATTATTTTTCATGGTTTGGGGTGTATTTTTTATTGGAAGCAGATACCATGATCAGTTTTTTAGAGTGGGGGTCATGGGTTCCAAATAAAATGAGTCATTAATGTTTTAAATGAAAATTGGATAGTAATTATAAATGAAATTATAAAAAACTTTGTATGTAATTCATATAGTAGTATTTTATTTTTTCTGATTTAAAATGGATTTCAATTAAATTATATATTTCAATACATGTATATTTTTATATAGTTTATTATTTTATCTACTACAGTGTACTGTTATTAAAATAGTACACTATAGCTAGTTGGACTTTATCGACACTAGTTGAGTGCTGATAAAGAGGGGCCTTTATCAATTATTTTTTAGCACTGATAAAGGGTATCCAATTTAATGATGTTATGGACAAGAAAATCCTTTTTTGTGCTATTAATGTAACATCCCAGGTACATGAATAATAAAATATTTTCATATTTATTAATATTTGTTAATTAAATATAAATTTTAGCTTAAAGGGGTTTCTATGTTCAATAGCGTACCCGATATGAAACAACGTGTTTCTCTGGAATCTTACGTTGCAAACTAATAATATAATATTATTATTTTAAATGGTAGTTAACTCCTAGCCATTGTATTAGAGGGAATGAACAAAACTAACTATAATATTATTATACATGTATTTATATTTATCCAATAAAATTTATAGGCTTAATATATGAATGAATCTAATTTTAATCATAATTTACATTAAAAGGTGATTTATCTCCTTTTAATGGTGAACCCTTTTTAAATTTAGTTTTTCTCAATTTAATACATTATATATGACTAATTAAAATCCTTCTATAGAATTAGGACATCCTAATTTACTTTGGGTAATTTTTTGGTATTTTTCTGATAAAGTTCATTTCTTTAATGAATAGTGAAAATATTGTATTTTTAATTCAAGACTATGTTTTAATCTAATTTATTTATGTGGTTAGATTTTATTTTTAATTGGTTTTAAAGTGATATTGAAATATATTTTTACCATTTAATCCAATTTTGGTCATTGGAATTAATTTCAATTTGAAATTGGACATAAATAAGTATCAATCTTTTGATAGTTTTTAATTCTTAAAAACACACTCTTTGTTTTGACAGCGGGAATTAATTTTAAATTAATTTCTTCCGCTTCTGTGTTTTGATTTTGGAAAAAATGGATTACATATTTGGAATCAGGAGGCCCATATTGTGTAAATAGGTAACTTTTATTTTTATACATTTTAAATATTTACTTCAGTAAATATTTTATTTACCGTCATTAAAGGGTAAATCAGGTAAATAAGGGTCAACAAATAATATTATAGTAATATAAAATTACCCTTAAATGTGTCCTAATCCAATTGGATTAGTCATGTCCGACCATGGAAATATTTGGGTCGATTTTGGGACACCATTGAGCCACATGGGAGTGATAATGACAATATAGATTAATTAATTTAATGTGAAGACAAAAGTGACATTAACAAAAATCATTTAGTAAATTAATTTTTATATAGTGTTAAATAAGTTATATTTTAGACTATAAATATTCATTGTAAATATAAACAGATTTCCTACATCATGGTATTTGTTTTATAATTTTTAGACATCAAATATATTAAATTATTTATGACACAATAATGATGCAGTTTTTACCTCATTAATAAATGATTTAAATAAATAAGATTATAATGATTACAATATTATCCCAAACATGTCCAATTCTGATTGGATGATTTTATTTCGAATATTAGTCATCTTATATTCGACCTCAATGATTTTTTTACCATTATAAACCGAATATAAGTTTATAATAAAATAATATTTTCAATTATTCCTAAAGAGCCCCTCCTCTCTCTTATAAAAAGAGAAAACTTCTAACCAATTACTCACAACTCTCAAGCCATTTGGATCATCCAACATATGCCCAATTAAGTTCACTACATCCATATCCTTCTCCAAGAAGCCTTAACTTGGGAAGAAGGCACTTAATAAGTCCTTTGGTTCAAACCAAAGTGAGTTACCCAAATTAAAGGTAATAGTTTCTCTTAAATTGTTTTCTTTTATTTTTCTTCTGCAACCCCTAAAATCTTTTTATTTCCATTATATTGTAACAAAACCAGTATCCTCAATATAATAGGATGTTGTTATGATAAGTAATCTAACTACACTTACACACACCTCCATCTAATGGATGAATAACATAATTTTTCTATGGATGGAAAACTAACGCCTCACGAAACGATGATTGTTCAATAACATCTTACCGCCTCTCAAAGTGGTCATTATGATGGAACTGTATTTATATATGATATATATTATGTTTATGATTTCCTTATTCTTATGTACTTCCCATTTATATCAAGCCTTTATGGTTTCCATAGATGGTAAATACGATAATATCATTTGAGGAAGTGCGGACTACCACCCCCTCAAAGTGATGTGACTCGTTAATGCCCTATGTGGGATGTATAAAAGATAGAGTTAATGATATTATATATGATATTATACTGGAATTATAATATACCTATGTATCATTATGTTTTAATTCCATTAAAATAATAAATAGAAATAAAAGTAGCGTTCATGCGTACGTACGGCTTACCATCTCCATGAACGGTGCATTTCATTTCATACCTCAAAATGTTATGTACTGTTATAAATACATGTATAAATTGGATATATATGATATATATGATATCTAAAATCATGAATACCATTTTTGATATAATGGACTATTGACCACATGGACAACTTGTAAATATATTGTTTTCATTTTTTACCCAAGTACCAAATATCGACAAAATGAACATTATTAACCAAAATGATTACATAATGTTTATAACATGGTAATAAGTGATATGAAAGGAATAATAAACTTGAAAAGGGTTCTTAAGAAATTTTAAATTAACTTTACTTTATTATTCATGATATTAAAGAACGAACGGGTCAAGTTGGACATGAGGTAAGGGACTTCGTCTCGATCTCCTTTCATTGAGAAATTTTTAGTTTTATACACGACATTATTTTATACGGTGTATAAACCCCTTTTAAATTTTCATTTTATTCAAAGGGAATTTTTTTATACGAACCATTTTACTAAATGAAAAAAAATAATGTTTTTTAACGTATGCGGTGACAACGACCTTTCTACCGCCGCGAGTATTATTTGATCTTTGGCTTCCTTAACAAGCTGGAATGTTTTTAAAAGGAAAAATAAATATCATATACTATTTTTACGTATTTTGGTATTGAAAATGATTTTGAGAATAGATTTATTATTTCAATATCTTGTAATGATATTTTATTATTTCAATGTGGAAATTTTATCATTCCTTTATTCTTATGTTATGTGTTATGATCATGTTATCATTATTGGGAATTATTTATATATACGGGTGGTTCCGTGATAAAACTAGGGTGGGTGAGCCCGAGATAGCTCTCCAATGCATTGGGTAACACGACGAGGGTAAATGTGAATGTTACTCCTAATAGATTAAAGGGAATATACTGTGATGGGTATTCCAACGTAACTCCCTATTTAGCTGTGATACCTACAATGTAAGTATGATATGGATTCCATAAGTTACCTTTATGATTTATGATTTCTATTTTTATTTCCTAAATATTATGATTTCACGAGGTGAGTAAAAAATTTCATGTTTTGAATGTATTTATGAACAAATGTATTCATTCATTGATTTATAACTCTTTCTGAGATTTTTATGCTCATCCCAAGTTTGAAATGTTTTCATAGGACTTAAAGATGAATAGGGTCAATGATGAGATCAAGGAAAAGTCATGCTATCTAAAACATGGATCTAGACATTACTCTTTTTATAAAGAGTTCATGTTTTGTAAAAAAATGGAAACTGTGTAGAAATGTCTACTTTGTAATTTTTTGAGATGTAATGTAATTGTTATGCCTAATTATCTAAAACTCTAAACCAGAAAAGATCCTCAATGTGAAGTATCCATTTAATTAAATATTATGTAATGTTTAAGGCCGAGTCTTTATAGTTGGTATCAGAGGTTGGTTTATATAACTTTAGGAGTTAAAATATTATTAAATTAATATCCATAAAGTAATTTATGTTAGTATTGATATCACATAGAATTTACAGATTACCATGTTGCTTCACCTAAGATATTTCTTTGTTTAGAATGGGTTTCCATAGAGGAAACAGGGCAGCTATGTTGGGACGAAATCAGGAGGAAGACAACCTTCCAAATCAGCAACCTGAGATTGTCAGAATCGGAACTGAACAATTTGTTGCAGTGATTGCACAGTTGACTCATGCTATAAATGGTGGTGGTATCCATGTATGAGATTAGCCAGATCAACCACAGAGGAACAAGTCAGTAGTGGAGAATTTCCTAAGGCAACATCCCCCATCATTCAGAGGATCATCTAATCTGGTTCTAGCTGAAGGGTGGATTAAAGCACTGTAAAAGATTTTTTCTGTCATGGGTTGTTTTGAAAATAAAAAGGCTAGTCTTGGTGTTTACCATTTTGAATGTGAATTTGATCAGTGGTGGTCGATGGTGAAAAATATTAGGGATAGTGAGGAGATTTATGCTCTTGATTGGGATGAATTCAAAGGTATGTTTCCTGAGAAATATTTTCCTAAGGTGGTTCGTCACAGGATGGAAAAACAATTCCTAGAATTGAGGAAGGAGGATGACTCAACGACTGATTATGAAGATAAATTCACTCTACTGGCAAGGTATGCTCCAAATTTCATACGAGATCTTGATAGTAAAATCGACCGTTTTTACACAGGATTAAAGCCAAAGTACCTAAGGGCTTTAGCTTCTCGTGAGTTCAAAAGTTATGAAATGATTGTTCATTGTATGGAGAAGGTGGAAATGGAATTTTTCTATGATCATGTATTATTTGAAAAAAAACAAAATAAGAGGTTGAGGTGGCATGAGAAAGGGAAGAACTCTTCAAAAAAGTGTGATGGTAAGAAACTTATGTTTGTAGTTTGGGAAAATTGTGGTAAAAAGCATACTGGGGAATGTCTTTTGAATTATGGTAAGTGATACCGATGTGGTAAAATGGGACATAAGGCTCGTAATTTCACTAAAAAATATCACGGTAATGGTAAGACAAAATTTGATTTACAATCATTAAATTGTTTTAAGTGAAATGAAACGGGTCATTATACAAATGAGTGTCCGAAAAAGAGCTCGAGTGATGGGAAGCAGTCAAACTACAAGCAGAAAGGTGTGGCGAAATCATTTGCAACTACTTTAGCAGATGTTGGGCCATCAAATTATGTAGTACCAGGTACATTGATTGTTTGTTCAGATTATGTCAATGTGTTGTTTGATTCAGGGTCTACACATTCATTCATTTCAGAAAATTTTTCTTGTAAATTGGGAATTCCATATTATGATATGAGTATTGAACTTACAGTAAAAACACATAGAGTAAATTTTGAGACCAAAAGAAAACAGAAGAACATTCCTATCCTTGTGTGCGGAAAGAATCTACCTACAAACCTTATTATTTTGCCTCTAGTAGAGTTTGATGTTATATTGGTAATGGATTGGCTTTCTGTTTATCATGGTATGATTGACTGCAGAGCTAATGAGGTTTCTTTTCAGAATGATTTTCAATTTGTGTACAAGATTGAACCCTTGCTTTTGATAACATATCAGGAAGTCAAAAAACTGGTAAAAGATGGATATGAATGTTACCTTGAACATATTCTTGAAAACAAAGGAACTATTCGGATTAATGATGTGCTAGTGGTAAATGAGTACCTTGATGTTTTTCCTGATGAGTTTCCTGGTATTATACATGATCAAGAAGTTGAATTTACTGTTGACGTAGTTCCTGATGCTAAGAAAATTTCAAAACCCCCTTATCGAATGGATAAAATTGAACTTTTAGAGTTAAAGAAGCAATTACAGGAGTTATTAGATAATGGTTTCATTCAACCTAGAACGTCACCAGGGCGTTCTCCTGTCCTGTTTGTTAAAAATAAATATGGTTCAATGAGACTTTGCATTGATTATAGAGCATTGAATAACATCACTGTTAAGAATATGTATCCTTTGCCTCATATCGATTATTTGTTTGATCAGCTATAGGGAGCTCAGTATTTTTCAAAGATTGACTTGATGTCGAGGTACCATCAATTGAAAGTAAAGGAAGCAGACATTCCAAAGACCTCTTTTCGCACTAGATATGGCCATTATGAATATGTAGTTATGCCTTTTGGGTTAACCAATTCACCTGTTGTATTCATGGATCTTATGAATAGAATTTTTCGGGAGATCTTGGATAAGTTTGTGGTTGTCTTCATTGATGATATTTTGGTTTATTAAAAAAGTAAAGAGGAGAATTAAATTCATTTAAGGGTTTTCTTGCAACCCTTAAAATAAATTAAATTGTTCGGTAAATTCAGAAAGTGTGAGTTTTGGTTACAACAAATTTCTTTCCTTGGTCACATTATTTCAAAAAAATTGCATAACTGTTGATCCTGCAAAAACAAAAGTTGTTGAAGAATGGTCAAGACCCACAAATATAACTGAGATCCGTAGTTTTCTTGGTTTGGTAGGTTATTACCGGAGGGTTGTTGAATATTTTTTACGGTTATCTAGTACAATGACTAAATTAACTTGAAAAGGTATTAGGTTCACCTGGGCAAAAGAATGTGATGATTTTTTTTCAGAAATTGAAAAGAAGATTGGTGAATGCTCCAGTTTTGGCACTGCCTTCCATAAATGGTGAGTTTTTTATCTACAGTGATTCTTCGTTGAAAGGACTATTTTGCGTCCTAATGAAAAATTATCAGGTAATTTCTTATAATTCACGTCAGTCGAAACCACATGAGTTAAATTACACTACACATAATTTGGAATTAGCTGGTGTTGTTTTTGCTTTAAAAATTTGGATGCATCATTTTTATGGAGTGAAGTGTGAAATATATACTGATCAGAAAAGTTTAAAGTATATATTCACTCCGAAAGAATTGAACATCAGACAGAGGAGATGGCTAGAATTAATCAAGGATTATGATTGCACAATCCGTTACCATCCGGGAAAATCAAATAAAGTGGCCGGTGCTTTGAGTCGGAAAAGTAATGTCTCATTAGCCATGCTACATTTGGAACAAGATCCTTTGGTTTTTGATTTGATTAAATTTGGAATAGATGTTGTTGGTGCAGGAAATTCTTCTGTTTTGATTTAGGTGACAGTGAGATCATCTCTATTAGACCGAATAAAAAAAGTGCAGAAGGAAGAAAGTGAGTTGTAGAAAAAGGTAGAGTTGGTTTAGAAGGGTAAGTTTCATGAATTTAACATTGATAATGATTGTGTTTTGAGGTTTGGAAAAAGATTATGTGTGCCTTGTGATTCACATTTGAAGAATGATTTGTTATGTGAAGCTCATAGTTCTCCATTTTCAGTTCCTCCTGGAAGTAATATGATGTACACATATCTTCGAGAGTATTACTGGTGGGATGGAATGAAAAGAGATATTGCTGATTTTACTGTGAAGTGTTTGACTTGTCAGCAGGTTCAAGCAGAGAGACAGTTACCGAAAGTAATGCTTCAGCCTCTACCAGTGCGAGAGTGGAAATTGGAAAATATATCCATGGACTTTGATGTGGGATTACCAAAGACATCTCAAGGTAATAAAGCAATCTGGGTTATAGTTGACCGATTGACTATATCTGCTCATTTCATTCCTATTACAGACACTTTGCCTCTAGATCAGCTTTCTCGGTTGTATGTTAAAGAGATAGTCAGGTTTCATGGAGTTCCCCTCTTTATTGTATCTGATCGTGATCCCAGGTTCACTTCTAACTTTTGTAAAGGCCTTCATAAGTCACTGGGTACTGAATTAAATTTTAGTACAGATTTTCATCCTCAATCAGATGGGCTATTAGAACAAACAATTCAGACCTTGGAGGATATGTTACATGCTTACTCGATGGACTACCAGGGAAGTTGGGACCAACATCTTTCTTTGGTTGAATTTTATTATAATAACAGTTTTCATTCCAGTATACAGATGTCTCCATTTGAGGCATTGTATGGAAAGCGTTGTCGAACTCCAGTGCTTTTTGGGATGAAGTATGTGAAAGAAAGTTGATGGGAACAGAATTGGTAGAAGAGATGGCAGAGAAAGTTCAGTTGATTTAGAAGCACATGAGAACAGCTCAGAGCAGACATAAAAGTTATACAGATAACTGGAGGAAGGATCATTCTTTTGATGCAGGTGATCATGCCTTTCTCAATGTTTCTCCTTGGAAATGTGTGATGCTTTTTGGTAAGAAGGGAAAGTTGAGTCCAAGTTTCATTGGACCTTATGAAATTCTGGAGAAAGTTGGTTCAGCTACATACAGAGTAGCTTTACCTCCATGTTTATCCCAGGTACACAATGTTTTTCATGTTTTGATGTTGATAAAGTATATGCCAGATCCCTCTCATGTTTTGAGCCCAGAGGTAGTTCAGTTGGAAGAGAATCTCTCTTATAAAGAACAACCAGTCTAGATTCTTGACCGTAGAGAGAAAGTGTTGTGGAGTAAAGTAATTCACCAGGTAAAGGTTTTGTGGAAAAACCATATGGTTGAAGAGGCAACATGGGAATCTTAAAATGCTATGAGGGATAAATACCCCCAGTTATTTTGATAAGTGGATAAAAATTGCGAGGACGCAATTTCCAAAAGGGGGGAGGATGTAAAATCCCAGGTAAATGAAGAATAAGATATTTTCATATTTATTAATATTTGTGAATTAAATATTAATTTAAGCTTAAAGGGGTTGCTATGTTCGATAGCATACCTGATACCCAACAATGGGTTTCTTTGGAATCTTACGTTGCACTCTAATAATATAATATTATTATTTTAAATGGTACTTAACTCCTAGCTGTTGTATTGGCAGGAATGAATATAACTAACTATAATATGATCATACATATATTTATATTTATCAAATAAATGTTAGATTCTTAATATATGAATGAATCTAATTTTAAGCATAATTTACATTAAAAGGCTGATTTACCGCCTTTTAATGGTGAACCCTTTTTAAATCTAGTTTAGGTAACTTTAATACAATCTATATGACAAAATAAAATCCTTCTTTAGAATGAGGACATCAGAATTTACTTTGGGTAATTTTTTTGTATTTTTCTGATAAAGTTCGTTTTCTAATGAATAGTGAAAATATTGTATTTTTAATTCAAAACTATGTTTTAATCTAATTTATTAATATGGTTTTATTTTCTTCGTAACTTTTTTTAAAGTGAAATTGAAATATATTTTTACCATTTAATCCAATGTTGGTCATTGGAAGTAATTTCACTTTGAAATTGGACATAAATAAGTATCAATCTTTTGATAGTTTTTAATTCTTAAAAACACGCTCTTTGTTTTGACAGCGGGGATTAATTTTAAATTAATTTCATCCACTTATGTGTTTTGATTTTGGAAAAATGGATTCCATATTTGGAATCAGGAGGCCCAAATTGTGTAAATAAGTAACTTTTATTTTTAGAAATTTTAAATATTTACTTCAGTAAATATTTTATTTACCGTGGTTAAAGGTTAATCAGGTAAATAAAGGTAAAAAAATAATATTATAATAATAGAAAATTACCCTTAAACGTGTCCTAATCCAATTGGATGAGTCATGTCCAACCATGGGCATCTTTGAGATGATTTTTGGACCCCCTAGAGCCACTTGGGAGTGATAATGACAATTTAGATTAATTAATTTAATGTGAAGACAAAAGTGACATTAACAAAAATAGTTTAGTAATTAATTTTTATATGATGTTATATAAGTATTATTTTCGACTATAAATATTCATTGGAAATATAAAAAGGTTTCCTAAATCATGGAATTTATTTATAATGTTTATAAATCAAATAAATTAAATTATTTATGACACAATAATGATGCAGTTTTTACCTCATTAATAAATGATTTAAATAAATAAGATTATACTGATTAAAATATCATCCAAAACATGTCCAATTTGGATTGGATGATTTGTTTTCGAATATGAGTCATCTTATATTCGACCACAATGATTATTGGACCATTATATACCGAATATAAGTTTAAAATGAAATAATATTTTCAAACTTTCCTAAAGAGCCCCTCCTCTCCCTTATAAAAATAGACCACTTCTAACCAATTCCTCACACCTCTCAAGACATTTATCTAATCCAAACTCTTCCCAATTAAGCTCCATATATACCTATCCTCCTCATAGAAGACTTGACATAGGCATAATGAACTTAAGAAGTCCTTTGGTTCAAACCAAAGTTAGTTACCCAAATTAAAGGTAACTCTTTCTCTTAAATTGTTTTCTTTTATTTTGCTTTTTCAATGCCTAAACTCTTTTTATTTCCATTATTTTGTAAAAAAACCAATATAATAAATATACTAGTATGTTGTTATGATAAGGATTCGAACTGCACATACACACACCTCCATCTAATGGATGAAGAACATAATGTTTCTGTGGATGGACAACTAACGCCTCACGAAACGATGATTGTTCAATTACATCTTACCACCTCTCATGGTGGCCATTATGATGGAACTGTATTTATATATGATATATATTATGTTTATGATTTTCTTATGCTTTTGTACTTCTCATTTATATCATTCCTTTATTGTTTGCATAGTGGGTAAATACCATAATCTCATTTGAGGAAGTGCGGACTACCGCCCCCTCAAAGTGATGTGACTCGTTAATGCCCTATGTGGGATGTATAAAGGATAGAGTTAATGATATTATATATGATATTAGTCTTTAATTATAATATACCTAGGTACTATTATGTTTTAATTCCATTAAAATAATAAATAGAAATGAGAGTATCATTCAAGCGAACGTACGGCTTACCGTCTCCATGAACGGTGCATTTAATTTCTTACCTCCAAATGTCATGTACTATTATAATACATGTATATACTGGATATATATGATATATATGATATCTAAAATTATGAATACCATTCTGGATATAATGGACTATTGACCACATGGACAACTTGTAAATATAAGGTGTTCATTTTTGACCCAAGTACCAAATATCGACAAAATCAATATTATTAACTAAAATGATTACATTATGTTTATAACATGGTAATAACTAGTATGAGAGGAATAATAAACTTGAAAAAGGTTCTTAAGAAAGTATAAATTAACTTTACTTTATTATTCAGGAGATTAAAGGACGAACTGGTCAAGTCGGACTCGAGGTAAGGGACTTCGTCTCAATCTCCGATCATTGAGGCATTTTTAGATTTATACACTCCTTTATTTTATACGGTGTATAAAACCCTTATAATTTTCATTATATTCAAAGAGAATCTTTTTATATGAATCGTTTTACTAAATGACAAAAATGAATTTTTTTAACATAAGATGTGACAACGACCTTTCTGCCGCCGCGAGTATTATTTGATCTTTGAATTCATTAACAAGACGAAATGATTTTAAAAGGAAAAATAAATAACATATGCTCTTTTTATATATTTTGGTATTGAAAATGATTTTGAGAATAGATTTATTATTTCAATATCTTGAAATGATATTTTATTATTTCAACGTGGAAATGTTATCTTTCCTTTATACTTATGTTATGTGTTATGATCATGTTATGGTTCTTGGGCATTATTTACGTATACGGGTGGTTCCGTGATAAACCTTGGGCGGGTGAGCCTGAGATACCTCTCCAATGCATTGGGTAACGTGACAGAGGTAAACATTAATGTTACTTCTAAGAGATTAAAGGGAACATATAGTGATTGATATTCTAAAGTAACTCTATATGTACCTGTGATAGCTACAATGTAAGTATGATATGGATGCAACAAGTTACCTTTATGATTTATGATTTCTATGTTTCATTCATAAATCATATGATTTCATGAGGTGAGTAAATGATTTCATGTTTTTAATGTATTCATGAACAAATGTGTTCATTCTTTGATTTATAACCCTTACTGAGCTTCTTATGCTCATCTCAAGTTTGAAATGTTTTCACAGGACTTAAAGATGAATAGGGTCAATGAAGGGATCAAGGAAAAGTCATGTTGTCTAAAACATGGATCTAGACATTACTCTTTTTTTCAAGAGTTCATGTTTTGTAAAAAAAATGGAAATTGTGCAGAAATGTCTACTTTGTAATTTTTTGAGATGTAATGTAATTGTTATGCCTAATTCTCTAAAATTCTAAACCAGAAAAGATCCTCAATGTGAATTATCCATTTAATTCAATATTATCTAATGTTTAAGGCCGAGTCTTTATAATTAATGCCATTTTAGTGTACTATTAAAGGGTTAATCTATAATAGCATTGGATTTTTTGTGTAAAAATAAAGGGGATAAGGGATCCTCTCAGGCCCTAGCACAAAATAAGTTGGTTAACATTGTCATTTATTCCGACACAGCTGGTTGTTTGGTTGGGATAGAGATGGATTCTTTGGTCCGAGAATGTTTCTCCCCTAAACATTTTGCAGGACACGTGGATTCCACTGCTAAAACTGAACCTCTTATCACTTAATTTTCAATAAAATCTCTCTATAAAAAACAACTGATGTCTATGGAAGAAGGAGACAAAATCACTCCTTTCATGTCTAAAGTGGCTTATGTTATCCTATTCTCATCTTCTCTCCCATATTCCAATGAATTCCACAATTATATAGAATTCTAGAGGACTACTGGCATGGGAAAAGTCCATTGTTTTCGTTTTTAATGCATGAAAATGTCAACACCTCATCCTTCTGATCCTAGTTCTTTAATTAAACACGAATATCATGACTTCAATTACTTCAAGGCTTGGATCCACATAAATCATGCATATAATCCCATGCAATATGTATGTCTGGATTTCTATGAAATTTAATGTCAAATATAACTGGTCTTATACCTCTCTGAAATATATTATGACCAAGGATTCCTTAGTATGGAACACCAACCTATTATATATTTTTTATTCTAATAGAGACACTATCAAAAGGATGGATCTTTTCAAGTAACTATCAGAATTCCACTCAGGTTACATTTTACAATTTATTTGAGGGTATTTTAGAATTATTTTCATTATATTAAAAAAGAAAGGAGGAGCATTGTATTCCTCAGGAGATGGGTGAATTTTATAGTAGAAAACCGTTGATGTATTTATTAAATATTGTTTCTCTAAAATTTATAAATTCCATGTCTCCTATTTCAACATATTAATTAGTATTATGGATTAATAACAACCATTGATCCTCATATCCCTTTATAAAATATTCTTCCAGTACTATAATTTCATTTTCGTTGCACCATTGTGCCAGAAATAACTTTTCAAGGGACTTGATCCACTACTCAGCTACCACTGGATTAGTAGTCCACTAAAAACATGATGCTCATCTACCATAAGAAACGATCCCAAATTGGTGTAGTGTCCTCATTAGTCATAACCAGTGTATGTTTTCCTAATTTTTTCATGATCTGATAAGATCCAATAATAACAGTGCTGACTTTATCAGTGGGACTTCCATACATAATCTACATATATTAATTACTTTCCTTAAATTAGGCACCATTTCTAAATAATTGAATACACTAAATTAGGTTATGAATCATAATGCATAATTTCCAACTATAAAAACTCTTTACATAAATTGAAACATTATGCATTTTTAATCACATAATAGTAAACATGGTTTCATTGGGGATGCATTTACATTCAAATACATCATTATGGTTTTTAAAGATACTGTGAATTATCCTATGAATATCTCATGTCAGTGTCAATCCAGGTGCATAGTAAGGCCCATTTTCCTATACCAGGTCCCTTGAGTTATGCCTAGGAAATCTTGTTAGAGTTGTTACCCCTAGGTACATATGTTCCATAACTGTTTCCACATGTAGTATCCTACCAAGGATTATTTTTCTCGATAAACCAATTACTTTATACATAAAAAAATTATAATTTTATTTTATGATTATTATCATGGTATATCATATATTTATGTTCCATAAATAATGATTTATAAATATATTTCACATATTTTCTACTTAGAATTCTCTAATACCATGTATGTAACACCTCAAGCTTTCACAGTATGCTTCTCTTTGAATAATACAATAGCGTGTGTTATACCCAACTTCGAGTTCTAACACACCGAAACCAATCAAACTAGCCGTTAAGAATAGTAATACCCACTTTTTGAAATTTTATACATTTTATCTTTCAAAATGAACATCATTTTTGGATTCTGAATATCAAAATTAAATTAGGGTGAATTTTTGGTACTTTTGTGATAACATTCATATTTTGATGAATAATGAAAATTACTAAATTTTAATTAAAAGGAAATTTTTTAATCAAAATAATTAATAGTGATAAATTATAAATTTTAGTGATTTTACAGTATAATTAGATTATATTTTTTTTATTTAATCCAATGTTGGTCACTGGACATAATTTTACATTTAAACTGGACATAAGCATGTGTTTATCTTTTGATAGTTATTATTTCATAAAAACACGCCATTTTTTTGACCACGGGAATTAATTTTTAAATTAGTTTTTGAAAATTATATGTTTTGAATTTGGTAAAATAGACATCATTTTTGAATTCATAATATCATATATATATTAGGCATAATTTTTGGTATTTTTCTGAGAAACATCAATTTTTGATGAATAGTGAAAAACACAGAGTTATTGGTTAAAGCGGATTTTTATTGAAAAAATATTTTAATTTGTTTAAATTAATTTATGTAAAAATAGATACATAATACTTATATGACTTCAATTTAAATTATTGGATTCAGTTTATAATAATTTAAGATATATAGAAATTTTATTGATCTTTTCACGATCTTTTACCCACCTCCTAGGAGAATTTGAAACTTCACATATAACATAATTTAACTACTTTTGTGAGTTTATTTTCTAAAATATGAGATACACATTCAATATCAAGTATTAAAATGTGGTTCAATATGATAAAAATAATTTTTGGGGAATAGTAACTTTTTACCTTTATTTACTGCGGTTAAAGGTAAATAGGGTAATTCAAGTTAAAAAGAATATTGTAATAATTCAAAATTACCATAAAACATATTCTAACCTTATTGGATGAATAATGGCTGGCCATGGCCATATTTGGGTAGATTTTGGGACCCCATGAAGCCACTTATGAATGATAATGACATTTTAGATTAATTAATTTAATGTAAAGGAAAAATTGACCTAAACAAAAACCTTTAATTAATTAATTTTTATATGGTGTTATATAAGTAATTTTTTTTACTATAAATATTATTTATAGAGATAAAACTATTTCCACATAATATTATATTATTTATAATTTTTAGACATTAAATAATTAATTTATTTATGACACAATGAAGATGCACTAATTACTGTTTTAATGAAAGATTAAGATAATTGATATTATAAATACCCAAATAAATGTAATTTGTGACTTTTTATGGATTAAAATAATTCTCTAGGTTACTATGACATATTATTATTAGTTATATGAATTATTTTTGAAGTAATAATGTTGTTATGAATTTATCAAAAACAAAATACCCAATTGTGCCGAAATTGACATAAAAGAGTTTTTAAAACAAATATTATATTATTAATTGATATTATATTCCTAAAAATATAAGGATCGGCCAATTGACTTATATCATGATAGGTGTATCATTAATGGATCACTTGGGGGTCGATTTTAATTATATAGTAAGTTTATTAACCATATAATATAAAAATAAAAAGAGACATGGTAAATGTCAATCTAATTAACTAAGAGTTAAACCTAAAAGATAAGGTTAATAAAATGACCCAAACCTATATAAAACCTATTGGTTGAGTTTATTTAGACCCATCCCCACCTTATCATCCAAATAAATAAATTTAGAGCCATCATAAACTGAAAATTAATTTATTATAAAATAATATTTTAAGTTTTACCTAAGATTCCCCTCACACCTCTTATAAAAGGGCACTCAACCTTCACTCTAATTCACAACTTCTTAGCCATTTGGCTCGGACAAAACCTACCCAAAAACCCTCTCAACTATACTCCCTTCAATCAAGATTCCTTATTTTGATCAGAAAGCAAACCTACAGAGCCTTTTGATCAAATCAAAATGAAGAACCCGAAGAAGAGGTAATGATTTCACCACCCTATTTAAAGTTCCTTTCTTCTTCCACTTCCTTTTTATTTGTTGTTTCCATTCTAAAATAATAAATACAGAATATTTTATATACAATTATGTTATTATAATTATTGTACAACCAAATTCATTATTTTATCCACTCTTTGAATGACCTATCACCATATGTGCGTACGTACGGATTACCGTCTCCACGTCTTGGTGTAATTGTTATTCAATACATTATTATATGGATGGGTATAATAATGATGTTAATTTTATGTAAATAATAAATATAACATGATATGTATTCAGTATATATAATATAACATCTAATAATATATTTTTATGACATCAAAAGAATGATATTTTCGCTCGTGTGTACGTACGGATTACCGTTTCCACGACGCGATATGATTCATTTCCAAGGTCACCATTCATCGAAGATTATAAAAATATATATATTACTAATAAGTATGTAATATATTAAATAATAATATTACTGAAGAGATATATATTTATATATATAAGTATTTATATACTTACATATATCTTATTCAATTACTTCTGTTCAATACTATATGAAAACGGGATGAACATTTATGCATACGTACGGACAACCGTCTCCATAAATGGTGTTTTCCATTTCATATATATATCTATTATGAATATTTATATTCTAAATATATATGATATATAAATCATGTTTTATATTCTGGAAGTATTTAAATCATGATCTATGTGATACAATCAAGAGTAACATGTTAAAACACGTACGATAATGAAAGCGATTATTACCTGAAATATTAATATAACAAGGATGTTATTATTAATTGGGTAGTATAATGTCATTAATGAATAATGTATGATATAATAAATATTAATATGGTTCTGTTATAATTTATTAACATACTATAGGATTTATACAAGAGGTTAAATGCACACTCGACTAAAGGAATGTTCATGGTAAGGGGTTTTCATCTCACTCCTTATTCCCATTAGATTCATGCCATATTTCCACTATTACCTTTTGTGTGGTGTGTGTACATCCCATAATTGTATTCATTTTGTAATACAATTTAATTTATGTGTATTTACATATTCATTGTATGATACTCCTTTCATGGGGTGTGTGTTTCGTAAGTTACCAAATTGGTAAGGGTTAATTCCTCAATCTCATTATTATCCGAGATTATTTATTTGTAAGTATTTACTGGGACATTTTTATCATCCATGTCCATTTTTCCTAAAACTGATTTCAAAATGAATATTTTAAAGATTTTTGAAACGTACTCTTTATCAAGATCATAATTTTAAATGTTTTAATGATTTATCTTTCTAAATATTTTTAATTAATGTCCATGTTTTCAAATTGATTTTAAGGATTTATTTATATGGACATGAATGTTTTGAAATGATAATTCTTTTCAAAAGTTTCAATGTGTTATGTGACACTTTTGTTCAAAAATATCTTTTAAATTAATTCCTTTATAAATGTGTTACTTTTAAATGATTTTAAAAAAATGTTATTTCTCTCAAAACGTTTTACTCATCATTTTCAACTATGTCAGCATCCTTTACTGGATATTATTTTTGATTGAAGTTAATTTTTTATAATACAATATTCCATATTGTATTGAATGAGTTATGATATGTTTTACTATGGATATTCTATTTTTCTACCATTCATGGTTTATGGTTAATGTATTGACATTTCGTATGCTAGTTTTAATATGAATGTTTATGTTATATTTCATCCTTTTCATATGAGGAATGTATTGGAATTAGTAAGTGACGGGTGGAACCCTCTATAGCTCCTCTATGCATCGGTAGGTCTCATGATACAACTAGATGTGTAATTGTCCGAGGCCCTTTCCCATTTTGATATATGGTTTTGGCCGAGGCCTTTTTCATTTTTTGACGTCTTGGTCGACGCCTTCACAAATTGTTTCAGAATGTCCGGCATTATACATTCCCTTATTATGGAAATAATATTGATGGTTCATGTGGTCGTTTGACTATTAGAATACAAATGATTATGTTTTATTATGGAATTATTTACTCATCTCATATTGTTTCCATAAAAGTATTTATTTTTATTATTAGTAAAGGCGTGTGGTATCAAATATTCACCATGCTTTATATTTTTGTCATTTTCTACTGTATTGCTTACCCTTACTGATTGTTTGAGCGCACCCATTTCTATGTTTTATTCTTTCCAAGATTCGAAGAAGTGTATTGTAATTTATATGTATGGTTAAGAATATGGAATAATGGCATTCATAAAGGATTATTAATATTGTTTTGTATGTTATAATGTTTAATGTAACATTTATACATGTAATATATTTTTCAAGACTACTAAAATGGTCGGTCCTTCAGGACATGATTCCTTGTAATCATGCCAATGTATTAAAATAATACACCGATTCTGGGTAACTAGGGCTGAGCTGTTACCGTTGGTATCAAAATAAGTTTAGCAATAACTTTGGAAACTAGATTTAGATAAACATTGATTAAATCACATTACCCTAAGATAGACTTCAAGTATAAGTATAGAAGAACATCCTAGAATTTGGTAATGTAGAGATTTTGGGAGTTTTCCAAGAAAATACATCCATGTCTGTATACGAGCAGGTTGAGGCGGCTCTGGAACAGATATACCTAGGGGTACAACCCGAAAACACCGCTTTGATCTAGACTCAAACGGGAACCGGTGCATGACAACGGGCCTTGCTGTACTCTTGGTTACGACACTCCCAGGGTATATGCTAAGGATAATTCTCATTTTCGTTACAGATTAATATGAATGGTTTATGAGTATATATTTCATCACGGAAAACATTTTTTTTATTATGGATTATATCCATAAACTGTTCAATTTACGTTAGGTATTTTACATGTTTTGAATTATGAATTGTGATTCATAAACTGACCTAGTGTATGCCATTATATAGAAATGATGCCTAATAGATGGAATGAGAACTCCTGCAATACGTATGATCCAAAGTGTAATAAGGATCAAATCTTTCACGGTATTAAGCCAACATTATGAAGGGAAATAGTCTCCCATGTATTCTCCACATTTGATGAAATAGTATCATGTGTTAATAAGAAAAGTTAATAATTCTTTGAGTCTTAAGGCTTTGAAGGGAAGCAAGAGAAGAAAAGGATGGAAGAGAGAAAGATGGATAAAGGGAAGAGGGAAAAGAAGAATTTTACCATATGTGATAACTGTGGGAAGAAACATACATGAACTTTCTTGAAAGGAATGGGAGTTTGTTATAAGTGTGGAGAAAAAGGACACCAATTACGTGACTTTAAGGGTAAGAAAAAAGATTCAAATGTACAATGATTCATCTGTAAGAAGTTGGTACACTAGGAGAACTAATTTCCAAATCTTCAAAGTATGCCCCAAAAGATGCTATTAGAAAATAATCATGTTATGATACTACCTCATATGAAGAAGAATGACTGGTGTTATTATGTTTTTATTATAGGATTATTTCATTTGAGTGTATTATCAACAATATAATGGTTATATAAATTATGGAGATAAATAAGGATTGTACTGCGACACTATTTTATTGAGGATTTGAGGTTTTATGGTTCTACGAAAAGTGAAATAATAGTAATCTACACTTTTTTGGAAAATAGATTGTTTAAGGAAAGGTAATCCTCAATATGGTCCCAATAACGAGGTAGTGATTTTGAAATAAGATATAGTTGATTTGTATAATTATATTGGATATTCTTGACTACCTTGAAACTGATTAATGATTTTTCATCATTGTAGTTTATATAATTTTTGGATAGAAGGAGTATATGTATCACTCTATAAAGAATAAGGGAGCATGAATGTAATCAATAAGGTTTTATGGTAATTCAGGATGTTACCATGTTTTTAAAATAATACATGATGAAGGTGTTCAAATGTTAATACATGGAAAAAAGGATCATCGTTGTGTTTAACTTCGTTACAAATTTTGGACTGTGAGTTTGGATAGTAGTATTTTGGATATGTCTAATGGTTGGAATGGATTAAATTTGAAAGGTTATTTTTGGATTTTTATAAAACGAAAACACACAGAATGTGTGACAACCCGTCACATCGAACAAAGCTAGGGGAATCGAACCCACAACCATTGTGAGACTAGGATTTATCGCCTACCACTGGACTATGTGATGTCCCTGGATTGTATAATGTTGTTTATTTTTTTAAAGGGTCTGATATGTGAATAATAAATTCATTATATTTAGAACCCTATACGATTAGGATAAATAGAGTATTTTTGAGGTGTATTATGTTTTGGAGTGAAAGATGAGTTTGTGGTAGAAATTTATTAATGGATAAAACTCTAATTATAAAGTAATTTTATCTCCTTATGATCTTAACCGATCTCATAAATAAATTCCTAAACATTAAGAAAATGATTTAGAACAAAAAAGTTGTCCTAGATGGTACCTTAGATCATTACAAATTTATGGCTTTGTGATTGTTGGCCTTTTCATATCCATGTTCTCTATCACTCTCCATTAGATATTGATGGTTAGATTTATCTTCCCTATCCTTGTTTTATTACATTGAACCCTAGTATGTGTCATTTTCAGTAACCTTCATACTTACCACTCTTTATTTTAAATAGAGGCCTCATTAATCCATTTTTTGATGAGGGATTTCAACTATGATATTTTGATATGTCAACCCCAAGTCTCCAATACCGAGCATACATTGCAATGATGAAATTTATTGAATGAGGGGATAATTTAACACCCCAATCTTTCACGGCACGCTTCTCATTGAATAATACAAGAGCGTGTGTTATACGCAACTTCGAATTCTAACACACCACAACCAATCAAACTAGATGTAAAGAATAGTAATACCCACATTATGAAATTTTATACATTTTATAATTCAAAATGAAATTCATTTTTGGATTCAGAATATTGAAATTAGGTTAGGGTGAATATTTGGTACTTTTTTGATAACTTTCATATTTTGATGAATAGTTAAAATTACTAAATTTTAATTAAAAAAAACTTTTTTAATCAAAATAATTAATAGTGGTAAATTATGAATTTGATTGATTTTAAAGTATAATTAGATTATATTTTTTACCATTTAATCCAATGTTGGTCATTGGACATAATTTCACATTTAAACTGGACATAAGCAAGTGTCAATCTTTTGATAGTTATTATTTCTTAAAAACAGGCTATTTGTTTTGACAACAGGAATTATTTTTTAAATTAATTACTGAAACATATATGTTTTGAATTTGGTAAAATATACATATTTTTTGAATTCATAATATCAAATATATCTTAGGCCAAATATTTGGTATTTTTCTGAGAAACATTAATTTTGATGAATAGTGAAAAACACAAAGTTATTGGTTAAAAACGATTTTTTATTTAAATAATTTTTTATTTTATTTTATTTATTTTATGTAAAAATAAATACATAATACTTATATATGTTCATTTTAATTCATTGGAGTCATTTTATAATAATTTTATATATATATAAATTTTATTGAACTTTTCACCATCTTTTACCCACCTCCAAGGATATTTTGAAAATTCACATAAAAAATAATTTTAATGATTCTGTGAGTTGAATTTCAAATATCTGAGAGACATGGTTAATATTAAGGAGTAAAATGTGGTTCAATAAGATAAAAATAATTTTTATTGTATAGTAACTTTTTACTTTTATTTACAGCAATTAAAGGTAAATAAGGTAATTCAAGGTAAAAAGAATATTATAATAATTTAAAATAACCTTAACACATATCCTAGCCTTATTGGATGAGTAATTACTGACCATGGGCTTCTTGGGGTAGATTTTGGTAACCAATGGCACCACTTATGAATCATAATGACATTTTATATTAATTAATTTAATGTAAAGGCAAAATTGACATAAACAAAAACCTTTTTGTAATTAATTTCTATATGGTGTTATATAATTAATCCTTTTGACTATAAATATTCATTTGAAATCTAAAACTATTTCCTAAATAATAGTATATTATTTATAATTTTTAGACATTAAATAAATTTAATTTATTTATGACACAATGATGATGCAGTAATTACCGTATTAATGAATGATTAAGAAAATTGATATTATTAATACACAAATAAATAAAATTTGAGACATTTTATGAATTAAAATAACTTTCTAGGATACTATGAGATATTAGGATTGGTTATATGAATAATTTTAGAAGTAATAATTCTGTTATGAATTTATCAAAAACAAAATACCGAATATTGTCAAAATTGACATAAAAGAGTTTTTAAAACAAATATTATATTATTAATTTATCTTCTTTTCCTAAAAATCTATGGTTCGGCCAAAAGAATTTTATAATGATAGATTTATCATTAATTGACCACTTGGGGGTCGATTTTATGTTTATAATAACTTTATTAACCATATAATATAAAAAATCAAAGAGACATGGTAAATGTCAAACTAATTAACTGAGAGTAAAAACTAAAAGATAAGGTTAATAAAATGACCAAAACCTTTATAAAACCTATTGGTTGGGTGGATTTCGACCCATCCCCACCTTATCCTAGAAAAATATCAATTTATAGCAATTATAAAACGAATATGAATTTATTATAAAATAATATTTTATGTTTTTTCTAAGGTTCCCCTCACATGTCTAATAAAAAGGCAATCACCCTTCACTCTAATTCACACCTTCATAGTAATTTGGATCGGCCAACCCCTGATCAAATACCATCTCAACTATACTCCATTAAACCTAGATTCCTTTTTTTGATCAGAAATCCAGCCTTAGGATCCCTTTTGATCAAATCAAAAGGAAGAACCCGAAGAATATGTAATGATTTCACCACCCTCTTTCAAGTTCCTTTGTTCTTCCACTTCTTTTTTCTTTGTTTTTTCCATTATAAAATAATAACTCCAGAATCTTATATATATTTTTATTTTATTATAATTATGGTAGAACCAAATTCATTATTCTATCCACCCTTTGAATGACATGTCACTATACGTGCGTACGTACGGCTTACAATCTCCACGTCGTGGTGTAATTGTTATTTAACACATTATTATTTGGATGGGTATAATAATGATGTGTATTTGATGTAAATAATAAATATAACATGATAATTATTATTTATATATAATATAACATCCAATTATATGTTATTATAAAATAAAAACAATGATATTTACACTCGTGTGTACGTACGGATTACCTTCTCCACGACGCGATGAGATTCATTTCGAAGTTCACCATTCATCAACGATTATAAAAATATATATTACTAATAAGTATGTAATATATGACATAATTATGATACTGTATATATATATATTTACATATATATGTTTTTATGTACTTACATATATCTTATTCACTTACTTCTGTTCAATACTATATGAAAACGAGAACAACGTTTATGTGTACGTACGGACTACCGTCTCCATAAATAGTGTTTTCCATTTCATATATATGTATATTATACATATTTATATTCTAAATATATATGATATATAAATCATGTTTTATATTTTGGAATTATTTAAATCATGATCTATGTGATACAGTCAAGAGTAACAAGTTAAAACACGTATGATAAAGAAAGCGATTATTACCCGAAATATTAACATAACATGGAAATTATTATTAATTGGGAAGTATAAAGTCATAAATGAATAATGTATGATATCATAAATGTAAATATTGATCTGGTATAATTTAATATCATATTATAGTCTTCATATAGGAGGTCAAATGTACACTCGACTAAAGGAATTTACAAGGTAAGGGGTTTTCATCTCACTCCTTATTCATGTGAGATTCATGCCATATAGCCACTATTACCTTTTGTGTGGTGTATGTAATGCCCATAATTTAATTATTTGTGTAATACATTTTAATTTATGTGTATTTACATATTCATTGTATGATCCTTTTTTATGGGGTTTATGTTTAGTATGTTACCAAATTTGTAAGGGTTAATTCATCAATCTCATTATTATCCGAGATTGTTTATTTGTAAGTACTCAATGTGACATTTTTATCATCCATGTCCATTTTTCATAAAAATGATTTCAAAATGAATATTTTTAGGATTTGTGAGAGGTACCCTTTATCAATATCATAATTTTCAATTTTTTAAAGATTTATCTTTCTATAATATTTTTAATTTATGTCCATGTTTTCAAAATGATTTTAAGGATTTAATTATATTGACATGAATGTTTTGAAATGATAATTATTTTAAAATGTTTCAAAGTGGTATGGGACACATTTATTCAAAAATCTCTTTTAAATTTCTTCCTTTATAAATGTGTGAATTTTAAATAATTTTACAAAAAGGTTATTTATCTCAAAAAAAATTTCTCATCATTTTCAACTATATCAACATCCTTTAAAGGATTTTAAGATTATTTGAATTTGATTTATTATGATACAAAACATACAAATTTTGTTGAAGGTTTTGTGATAGGTTTGACTGTGGATGTGTTATTTTTATACCATTTAGGGATTATGGAGAATGTATTGACATTTCGTATGCTAGTTTTAATACGAATGATTATGATATGTTTAAACATGTTCATATGAGGAATGCATTGGACTTATTAAGTGACGGGTGGAGCCCACTATAGCTCCTTGATGCATCGGTAGGTCTCAATGGGCCGATCGGTTTAGCATTCTTGGAAAATAGATTACATACAAGAATGTTACATTACATTTTATAACATACAAAACAATATAAATAATCCTTTATGAACGCCATTATTCCATTGGCTTAACCCTGCATATCAATCACAATACACTTCTTGGAATCCTGGAAAAAATATAACATAGAAAGGGGTGAGCTCAGATGCTCAGTAAGGATAACAATATAGTGAAAACATTCATAAATAAGCATAAACATTTAAGGCAATGTATAACTAAAAAAACCTTTTAAAGTTGAACTTCAACATAATATGGAAAACATAAAATGAAATAATTCAATTTAATTATTCACATAGATATTCTACTAGTCGAATAATCACATGAAATATCAATAACCACTTTTATAATGATGGAATGCATAATGCCAGACTATCGTAACCACATAGTCAAGGCCTCGTGCCAAGACTTCAAATAATATTTTTTCAAGGCCCTGTGCCAAGACACTAGTTTGTCTCATGGGACCTACCGATGCATCGAGGACCTATAGAGGGCTCCAACCATCACATACTAAGTCTAATGTATTCCTCATATGAATAGGTTTAAACATAACATAAAAATTCGTATTAAAACTAGCATACGAAATGTCAATACTTTCTCAATAAACCATGGATGGTATAAAAATAACACATCCATAGTAAAACATATCTCAAAACCTTCAATACAATATGGAAGTTTTGTATCATAATAAATCAAATTCAAATAATCTTAAAATCCATTAAAGGATGTTGACATAATTGAAAATTGATGAGTAAAACTTTTTGAGAGAACTAATTTTTTTGTAAAATTATTTAAAAGTCACACATTTATAAAGGAAGTAATTTAAAATTTATTTTTGAATCAAAGTGTCCCATAACACATTGAATCTTTTTTAAAGAATTATCATTTCAAAACATTCATGTCAATATAAATAAATCTTTAAAATCATTTTGAAAACATGGACATTAATTAAAAATATTTAGAAAGATAAATCATTAAATCCTTTAAAATTCTGAAATTTATAAAGGGTAACTTACAAAAATCCTTAAAATATTCATTTTGAAATAATTTTTATGAAAAATGGACATGGATGATAAAAATTTCCCAGTAAATACTTACACTTAAACAATCTCAGATAATAATGAGATTGAGAAATTAAACCTAACCAATTTGGTAACATACGAAACATACACCCCATGAAATATGTATCATAAAATTAATATTTAAATACACATAAATTAAATTTTATTACACAGAGAAAACAATTACGTGCAGTACATACACCACACAAAAGGTAATAGTGGCAATATTTCATGAATCTCACAGGAATGAAAAGTGAGATGAAAAACCCCTTACCTTGTACTTTTCCTTGGTTGAGGGTGGTTTAACCTCCTGTATAATGGTGAAATAATTTTTATTAAATTATAAAATAATATTATACATTAATATTATATCATATATGATCTTTTAACACTGATTTGTTAATAATATCTTAGTATTATCATCGTTTCGGGTGTTAACTTACTCGTTTTTTTAATATTTTTTGTTACATAATACGTGTTTGTTATGAATAGGTTGAATATTATTCATATCCACAATTACATTAAGTACATAAACATTATTTTTAATTATAAAATGATAATTATACTTGAATGGATATGATGTCGAATGAATCTCATCGCGTTCGTGGAGATGGTAGTCCATACGTACGCACGAACGCAACTTCCATTTCATTTTTCATTTTAAAAGGAATCAATACCAAATGATAAATAGGAACATTATTATTATAGTATAATATAATATCTAATATGGCTAACTTAAGTTCATTAATACCATCCTTTATATGTTCCAAGTATGGTATGAACGAGTTCTATCACTTTGTGGGGGTGGTATTCTGCACTTACTCAAATGAAATTATCGTATATATATACAACATGAAACAAATAATGGTGTGATATAAAATGGAATTACATAAGGTTATATATAAAATAAATATCAATAATATTATATTTAATTATTGTTCCATCATAATGGCCACCATGAGAGGCGGTAAGAGATAATTGGACAATCATCATTTTGTGAGGAGTTTGGTTGCCATCCACAGAAACATTATGTTCTTCACCCAATAGATGGAGGTGTGTTTAAGTGTTTTTAGAATAATTATAATAAAAATATCATAGTATATTTAAGATACTATTTTAGTTACAAAATAAAAGAATAAGAAGAGTTTATGGGTTGGAGATTTAAAATAAAAGAAAAGAAGGTAAGAGAAATCGTTACCTTTAATTTGGGTAACTCCTTTTGGATTGAACGAAAATGGACTCTTTAAGTTCCTTATTACTAAGGTAATTATTCTAGGAGGAGGAGAGGGATGTAGGGATCTTAATTGGGAAGATTTGGGACGAGAAAAAAGGCTTGAGAGGTGTGAGGAATTGGTTAGAAGTGGTGTCCTTTTATAAGGTGGAGGAGGGGCTCTTTAGAAAAAACTTAATGTATTATTTTATAATAAATTAATATTAAGCTTATAATGGCTAAAAACTAGATTATTTAAAGTATATGGTGGGTATGGGTATAAAACCACTCAACCAAAAGGTTTTAGACATGTTCTGGTAACTATTTTACCCTTATCTTTTATATTGACCTCTTTGTTAAATAGTTTGACATTTACCATGTCTCTTTCTATTTTTATATTATATGGTTAATAAACTTAAAATTAACTACCAAGAGAACCCCAAGTGGTTCATTAATGACATAAATATCATAATATAAGTCCTTTGGCCGAAACTTATATTTTTAGGAATATTATATCAATTAATAATAGAATATTTTATAAAAAACACCTTTAAGTCAATTTTGAAACTATTTAATACTATATTTTTGTTAAATTCTTAATAAATATATTAATTCAAACCAAATTCATTTAATCAATCCTAAAATTTCATATTAACCAATAAAATTCTTGTAATTCATTAAAATTATCAAATTATATTTATTTCTGTATTTATAATATCAATTATTATAATATTTCACCATTAAGTTAATTACTACATCATCATTGTGTCATAAATAAATTAAATTATTTAATGTCCAAAAATTATAAATAAAATACCATTTGTAGGAAATATTTTTATATTTCCAATGAATATTTATAATAGAATTTATCTTATGTATAACCCTATATTAAATATGTTTTAGTTATTAAACATTGATTTTAACTCTTTTAACTCTTCTTTGAATTAAATAATAATAAATGTCCTAATCTAATCCAAGTGGACCAAAGAGATTTATATTTTATTCCCATGGTTGTTTTTGGTCGAATTATAAATAGCCAATAGAATTAGGACATGTTTTAGGGTAATAACAATATCATTTTTACCCTTAATTGCCCTATTTACTTTTTACAGTGGTAAATAAAAGTAAAAAGTTACTATTCAACAAAAATTATTTTTAACTTATTGATTCACATTTTACTCCTTGATATTAACCATGTCTCTTTGATTTTTGAAATTCCACTCACAAAAGTGGTAAAATTATGTTTTATGTGAATTTGAAAATTCTCCTAGAGGTTGGTAAAAGAGGGTGAAAATTTCAATAAAATTTTATATATCTAGAATTATTATAAACTAACTCCAATTAATTACATTGAACTTATATATGTATTATTTATCTATTTTGACATAAAATAAATTTATATAAAATAAATACTTATTTAAATAAAAATTCGGTTTTATACTATAACTCAATGTTTTTCACTATTCATCAAAAATTATAAGTTTTCAGAAAAATACCAAAAATTTACCCTAAGCTAATTTTGAAATTCTGAATTCAATAATGAAGTATTTTTACAAAATTAAAAACCTAGAAGTTTCATTTATTAATTTAAAATTAATTCCCGCTGTCAAAACTAAAATGAGTATTTTTAAGAAATAATAATTACCAAAAGTTTGACACTTGTTTATGTCCAATTTCAAAGTGAAATTACTTACAATGAACATAAATGGATTAAATGGTAAAAACAAAATCAATGTATACTTCAAAAACATTAAAATGTATAATTTAACAATATAAATTATTTTTCTTTTAAAAGTTGTTTTCAGTTAAAATATAGTATTTTTCACTATTCACCAAAATATGAAAGTTATCTGAAAAACACCAAAACATTATCAAAACTAAATTATTATTTATATATTCTAAAGAAGAAGTTTATTTTGTCAAATTGAATATATTAAAGTGTCAAATATTGGATTTAAAAAAGGCTTCTCCATTAAAAGGCGGTAAAACTGCATTTTTTTGAAAAATACTTCTTTTATCTGAAAAAATATATTTGTTCTGACATTATGTCTAAGAAACTCATAATATGAATTCTAAAATTATAAGGATTATATAAAGACCAAAATTCAGTTAATACTATTCATAACTGCTTTTGAACGTCTTGTTTGGTAAGTCATGGTGCACTATAACTCGGTGTTGCGTGTAGTGAAAGTTATTGAATTACTTTGAAAAAATAACATACAATGAAATCTTGCAGTGTTACAGTCTCTAACCAAGAGATTATAAAGATGGAACAACATTTAGTAATTTCACATGATTTCCATGTCATTTAATATTACTATCAACATGCATGACCAATGATCCTTAAACCTTAAGATTTTTATTATTCCATAAAATTAGTCATATACTTAGATGAATTTAAATAAACTATGATGATTTATGCTCACGAAGATTTTTGTTATGTTTTTTTTGTACCCTATGTGATATGTTATTTATGAAAAATAGTAGGATATATTTTTCACATACATCTTTATAGAATTAGATATGTAGTCTCTTTGATTGAAGTAAAAATTTCTCATTAAAATACAAGTCCATGATGTATTCACGAGTTCATTTACTGAAATTGATGAAAGGATTATCAAGAATATAGGATTATGAACTGAGTATAAAACCTACTTTATGATATATCGACACTACGCAAAAACAGAATTTAGAAACAGATTAAACTGCTATTAAATGATGTGTGATGATTTTCAAAAACTCAAATTTTTTACTTTGTTGCAAACCAATTAGAGGTGTTTTTTATCAGTGGTTTTTATTTCACGGTTTTTTATAAATAGTTTAAACTAATGATAATTTATTATAAATGAGTTTTTTTTTCTGATAATTTATTAATTATGTACATATTTATTTATTTTTTAATATTTATCATTTATCATTTTTTTATTTTTTTTTATTTTTTTTATTATTATTTATTTATTATTTATTCATCATTTATTTATTATTTATTCATATAATTACATGAATAATTACTTATTTATTTATTCTTACTAGATGAAATTTAGTGTATATATATGTGTGTGTGTGTGTGTGGTGCGATTTGTACCTCTTACCTCATGGTTATTATGCAAAGACATTACCCGTCAACCCAACTTTTCAAATGGTGACTAAACCAACTACAATTGGAGTATATATATTCATATAAATAAATGTAAATATATTATAAATGATAAATAAATCACATGTAAATATAAGATAATATATAATAAATCACGAAGAAATAAATGTAAATCCATGACCCCAGTTACCCAGAATCAGTGCATTATTTTAATACATTGGCATGATTACAAGGAATCAAGTCCGGAAGGATGAATCGGTTTAGAAGTATTGGAAAATAGATTACATTCATGAATGTTACATTACACTTTATAACATACAAAACAACATAAATTATCCTTTATGAATGCCATTATTCCCTTGGCCTAACCCTGCATATCAATCACAATACACTTCTTGGAATCCTGGGAAAAATAAAACATAAAAATTAGTGAGCTCAAACGCTCAGTAAGTGCAAGCAATAGAGAAGAAAATAACATTAATATTAACCATGGTGAAGAATTGACACCACATGCCTTTAACAATAATTAAGATGAATACGTTTATGGAATGAATATGAGTTGAGTAAATAATACGATAAAAAACATAATCATTTGTATTCTACTAGTCGAATGACCACATGAACCATCAATATTATTTCCATAATGAGGGGATGTATAATGCCAGAAATTCTAAAACATTTTTTCAAGGCCTCGGCCAAGACGTCTAAAAATGATTAAGGCCTCGGCCAAAACCATATATCAAATTGGGAAAGGGCCTTAGCAAATTCCACATCTAGTTGTCTAATGAGACCTACCGATGCATCGAGGAGCTATAGAGGGCTTCACCCGTCACATACTTAGTCAAATACATTCCTCATATGAAAATGTTGAAATATAACATAAACATTCGTATTAAAACTAGAATATGAAATGTCAATACTTTAACCATAAACCATTAATGGTATAATAATATAACATCCACAGTCAAACATGTCATAACTCATTCAATTCAATATGGAAGATTGTATTATAATTAATCACCATCAATCAGAAATATTATCCAGTAAAGGATTTTTTCATAGCTGAAAATGTTGAGTAAAACGTTATGACAGAAATATCCTTTTTGTAAAATCATTTAAAAGTCACTCATTTATAAAGGAAGTAATTTAAAAGAGATTTTTGAATAAAAGTGTCCCATACCACTTTGAAACTTTTTAAAAGAATTATCATTTCAAAACATTAATTTCCATATAAATAAATCCTTAAATTCATTTTGAAAACATGGACATTAATTAAACATATTTAGAAAGATAAATATTTAAAACCTTTAAAATTATGATCTTGATAAAGAGTACCTTTCACAAATCCTTAAAATATTCATTTTGAAATCATTTTTATGAAAAATGGACTTGGATGATAAAATTTTCCTAGTAAATACTTACAAATAAACAATCTTGGATAATAATGAGTTTGAAGAATTAAACCTTATGGGTAGTATATACACCACACACAAGGTAATAGTGGCAATATATCATGAATCTCATAGGAATAAGGAGTGAGATGAAACCCCTTACATTGAACATTCCTTTAGTCGAGTGTACGTTTAACCTCCTGTATAAAGACTATAGTATGTTATTAAATTATAACAGAACCATATTAATATTTATGATATCATACATTATTCATTTATGACTTTATACTATCCAATTAATAATATTTTCCATGTTATATTAATATTTCGGGTAATAACCACTTTCTTTATCGTACGTGTTTTAACTTGTTACTTTTGATTGTATCACATAGATAATGATTTAAATACTTCATAAATATAAAACATGATTTATATATCATATATATTTTGAATATAAATATGTATAATAGACATATATATTAAATGGAAAACACGGATTATGGAGACAGTAGTCTGTACGTACGCATAAACATTGTTCCTGTTTTCATATACTATTGAACGAAAGTAAGTGAATAAGATATATGTTAGTACATAAATAATTATATAAATATAAATATCTATATCTCCAGTAGAATTATTATGTCATATATTACATAATTACTAGTAATATATATATTTTTGTAATCGTCAATGAATGGGGAACTTGTAAATGAATCTCATCGCGTCGTGGAGACGGTAATCCGTACGTACACACAAAAGAAAACATAATTCATTTGATATTATAATAATATATAATTGGATTTTTTATTATAAATACAGAATAATAATCATGTTATATTAATTATTTACATCAAATACATATCATTATTATACCCATCCAAATAATAATGTATTGAATAACAATTACACCACGACGTGGAGACGGTAAGCCGTACGTACGCACGTATGGTGACATGTCATTCAAAGGGTGGACAGAATAATGAATTTGGGTTTACCATAATTATAATAAAATCACAGTATATAGAAGATGCTGGAGTTATTATTTTAGAATGGAAACAAAAAAGAAAAAGGAAGTGGAAGAAGAAAGGAACTTGAAAGAGGGTGGTGAAATCATTACCTCTTCTTCAGGTTCATCCTTTTGATTTGATCAAAAGGGATCCATAGGATGGCTTTATGATCAAACTAAGGCCTCTAGATATAAGGGAGGATAGTTTAGAGGGTATTTGAACAGGTTTTTTCTGAGCCAAATGGCTAATAATGTGTTAATTAGCGTGAAGGTTGAGTTCCCTTTTATAAGAGGGGTGAGGGGCACCTTAGGAAAAACATAAAATATTATTTTATAATAAATTCATATTCTATTTATAATGGCTCTAAATTGATTTATTTCTAGGATAAGGTGCATATGGGTCGAAATACACTCAACGAATAGGTTTTATACAGGTTTGGGTCATTTTAATAACCTTATCTTTTAGTTTTAACTCTTCGTTAATTACTTTGACATTTACCATGACTCTTTGTATTTTTATATTATATTGTTAATAAACATAATATAAACTTCCAATCGAACCCAAAGTGGTCCATTAATGATAAACCCATCATGATATAATTCTTTAGGCCAAACCTTTGATTTTTAGAAATACAATATCAATAATTAATATAATATTTGTTTTAAAAACACTTTTATGTCAATTTTGGCACTATTTGGTATTTTGTTTTGATAAATTCATAACAAAATTATTACTTAGAAAATAATTAATATAACCAATACTAATATGTCATAATAACCTAGAAAATTATTTTAATTCATAAAAAGTCTCAAATTACATTTATTTGGGTATTTATAATATTAATTATCTTAATCATTCACTAATACGCTAATTACTGCATCATCATTGTGTCATAAATAAATTACATTATTTAATGTATAAAAATTATGAATAATATAATCTTATTTCAGAAATATATTTTTATTTCTAATGATTATTTATATTCAAAAATATTACTTATATAACACCATATAAAAATTAATTACGAAAAGATTTTTGTTTATGTCAATTTTGCCTTTACATTAAATTAATTTATCTAAAATGTCATTATCATTAATAAGTGGCTCCATGGGGTCCAAAAATCGACCCAAAGATGCCCATGGTCTTCCATTACACATCCAATAAGGTTAGGACATGTGTTAAGGTAATTTTGAATCATTACAATATTCTTTTTACATTGAATTACCCTATTTACCATTAACCGCGGTAAATAAAAGTAAAAAGTTACTATTCACCAAAAAATATTTTTATCTTGTTGAACCACATTTAACTCCTTGATGTTAACCGTGTCTCTCGGATTTTCGAAATACAACTCACAGAAGCAGTAAAATTATGTTTTTGGTGAATTTTCAAATTCTCCAAGGAGGAGGGTAAAAGACGGTGAAAAGTTCAATAAAATTTTTATATATCTAAAATTATTATAAACTGAATCCGATGAATTAAAATAAAATTATATAAGTATTATATTTCTATTTTTACATAAATTGATTTAAATAAAATAAATAATTTTTTAAATAAAAAATTGGTTTTAACCAATAACTTAGTGTTTTCACTATTCATCAAAAAATTGATGTTTCTCAGAAAAGTACCAAATATTCAGCCTATGCTATATTTGATATTATGATTTCAAAAATGATGTCTATTTTACCAAATTAAGAACATATAAGTTTCATTAATTAATTTAAAAGTTCATTCACGTTGTCAAAACAAATAAGAAATAATAACTATTAAAAGATTTACACTTGCTTATGTCCAGTTTAAATGTGAAATTATGTCCAATGACCAACATTGGATTAAATGGTAAAAAATATAATCTAATTATACTTTAAAATAACTCAAATTCATAATTTATCACTATTAATTATTTCAATTAAAAAAGTTGCTTTTAATTAAAATTTAGTAATTATCACTATTCATCAAAATGTGAAAGTTATCAGAAAAGTACCAAAAATTCACCCTTAACAAATTATGATATTACGAATCCAAAAATGAAGTTCATTTTGAATGTTAAAATTTATAAAATTCCAAAAAGTGGGTATTACTATTCTTAACAGCTACTTTGATTGGTTGTGGTGTGTTAGAAGTCGAAGTTGCGTATAACACACACTATTTTATTATTCAAAGAGAAGCATACCGTGAAATCTTGGGGTGTTACATTTTCCCCTACATTAATAAATTGCATCCTCGCAATTTATGCTCGGTATTGGAAACTTGGGGTTGACTTTTCAAAATATCATACTTGAAATCCCACATCGAAAAAATGATAAATGAGGCCTCTATTTAAAATAATAAGTGGTTAGTATGAAGGTTACCGAAAATGACACATACTAGGGTTCCATGTAGGAAAACATGGATATGGTAGAAAAATCTAACCATCAATATCTGATGGAGAGTGGTAGAGAATATGGCCATGAAAAGGCCAATAATCACAAAGACATAAATTTGTGATGAACTAAGGTACCATCTAGGACAACATTTTTGTTCTATGTTCCTTTTCTTAATGTTGAGGAATCTGTTTATGAGTTTGGATAAGATCATAAGGTGATAAAATTACTTTATAATTATAGTTTTATCCATTAATAAATTTCTACCGCAAACTCATCTTTCACTCCAAAACATAATACAACTCAAAAATATTCTATTTATCATAATTGTATAGGGTTCCAAATATAATGAATTTATAATTCACATATTAGACCCTTTAAAAAAAGAAACTACATTATAAAATCCAGGGACATCACATAGTCCAGTGGTAGGTGGTAAATCCCAATCGCACTATTGTTGTGGGTTCGATTCCCCCAGCTTTGTCCGAGGCGACGGGTTGTCACACGGTCTATGTGTTTTTGTTTTATAAAAATCCAAAAATAACATTTCAAACATAATCTATTCCAACCTTTAGACTTATCCAAAATATTACTATCCAAACTCACATTCCAAAATTTATAAGGAAGTTAAAAATAATGAAGATCCTTTTTTCCATGTAATAACATCCGAACACCTTCATCATGTATTATTTTAAAAACATGGTAACATCCTGAATAACCATAAAACAATATTGATTACATTAATGTTCCCTTATTCCTTATATAATACTAGATATACTCAATCTCTCCAAAAATATTGTAAACTCCAATGATGAAAAATCATTAATCAGTTTCAAGGTAGTCAATAATATCCAATATAATTATTCAAATAAACAATCTCTTATTTCAAAATCACTACCTCATTATCGAGACCATATTAAGGATTACCTTTCATTCAACCATGTATTTTCAAAAAAGTGTAGCTTACTATTATGTCACTTTTCTTAGAACCATATAATCTCAAATCCTCAATAAAATAGTACGACATTACAATCCTTATTTATCTCCATAATTCATATAACCAGTATATTTTTGATACAACATTCAAATGAAATAATCCTATAATAACAACATAAGAACACTAGTCATTCTTCTTCATCTGATGTAGTATCATAAATTGATTATTATCCAGTAGAATCATTTGTGGAATGCTCTGATGATTTGTAAATTATTTCGTGTAGTGTCCCAAATTTTTATAGATGAAGCATTGTACATTTGAAACTTTTTTCTTACCCTTGCACTCACGTACATAGTGTCCTTTTTCTCCACAATTATAAAAAACTCCCATTACCTTCAGGAAAGTACCATGGTATTTCTTCCGACAGGTATCACATACAGTAACATTATTATTTTCCCTCTTCCCTTTATCCATATTTCTCTCTTCCATCATTTTCTTCTCTTGCTTCCCTTCAAAGCCATAAGACTCAATTAATTCTTTACTAATCTTATTAACACATGATACTATTTCTTCATATGTGCATAATACATTGGAGACTATTTCCCTTCTTAATGTTGGATTAATACCATGAAATATATTATCCTTCTTACACATTGGATCACACGTATTGATGGAGATCTCATTCCTTCTATTGGGCACCATTTCAAAACAATGGCATACACTAGGTCAGTTTATGAATCGTAATTAATAATTCCAAACATGTAAAATACCAAATGTAAATTGATCAGTTTATGGATATAATCCATAATCACAAAAATGTTTTATTTGAGGATATATATACTCATAATCCCTTAATATTGGTTTGTAATGAAAATGAGGATTATCCTAAGCATATTCCCCTGGAGTGTCGTAACCAAGAGTGCATTAAGACCTGTTGTCGTGCACCAGTTCCCATTCGAGTCTAGCTCAAAGTGGTGTTTTCGGATTTTACCCCTAGGTATATCTATACCAGAGCTGCCTCTACCAGATCGTATCCTGATATGGATGTATTTTCTTGGAAAACTCACAAAATCTATTTATTACCAAAATTCTAGGATGTTATTCTATACTAATCCTCAAATTCTATCTTAGGGTTATGTTCTTTAATAAGAGTTTATCTAAATCTAGTTTCCATGGTTATTACTAAACTTTATCTGATACCAATTATAATTCCCCAACCCCAGTTACCCAGATTCGGTGCAATATTTTAATACATTGGCATGATTACATGGAATCATGTCCCGAATGACCGATTGGTTTAGCAGTCTTGGAAAATAGATTACATGCATGAATGTTACATTACAATTTATAACATACAAAAAAAACATAAATAATCCTTTATGAATGCCATTATTTCCTTGGCTTAACCCGGAATATCAACCACAATACACTTCTTGGTATCCTGGAAAAAATAATACATATAAAGGGGTGAGCTCAAACGCTTAGTAAGGGTAAGCAATATAGAAGAAAATGACATAAATATCAAGCATGGTGAATAATTAATACCACATGCCTTTAACAATAATAAACATTAATAATTTTATGGAATGAATATGAGATGAGTAAAAAATGCCATAATAAAACATAATCATTTGTATTCTACTAGTCGAATGACAACATGAACCATCAATATTATTTCCATAATGAGGGAATTTATAATGCCAGACATTCTGAAACATTTTTTCAAGGCCTCAGCCAAGACATATAAAAGTGATTAAGGCCTCGGCCAAAACCATATATCAAATTGGGAAAGTTCCTCGATGTATTCCAGGTCTAGTTGTCTGATGAGAGCTACCGATGCATCGAGGAGCTATAGTCATCTCTACCCAACACTTACTATGTCCAATAAATTTCTCATATGAAAAGGTTGAAGTATAACATAAACATTTGTATTAAAACTAGCATATGAAATCTCAATACATTAACCATAAACCATGATTGGTATAAACATAGAACAACCATAGTCAAACATATCATAACTCATTCAATACAATATGGAAGATTTTATTATAATAAATCAACCTTAATAAAAAATAATATCCATTAAAGGATGCTGACATAGTTGAAAATGATGAGTAAAACGTTTTCAGAGAAATATCATTTTTTGTAAAATAATTTATAAGTCACAAATTTATAAAAGAAGTAATTTAAAAGAGATTTTTGAATAAAAGTGTCCCACACGACTTTGAAAATTTTGAAAAGAATTATCATTTCAAAATATTCATGTCCATATAAATAAATCCTTAAAATAATTATGAAAACATGGACATTATTTAAAAATATTTAGAAATATAAATCTTTAAAACATTTAAAATTATCTTCTTGATAAATATTACCTTTCAAAAATCGTTAAAATATTAATTTTCAAATCATTTTTTTGAAAAATGGAAATGGATGATAAAAATGTCCCTGTAAATACTTACAAATACACAATCTCTGA
The DNA here is from genome assembly GCA_963277665.1 of Viscum album. Lineage (NCBI taxonomy): Eukaryota > Viridiplantae > Streptophyta > Magnoliopsida > Santalales > Viscaceae > Viscum > Viscum album. Next base: position 1,118,092,449 of record OY728129.1, read on the forward strand.
TAATAATGAGATTGAGGAATTAACCCTTACCAATTTGGTAACTTACAAAACATACACCACGTGAAAGGAGTATCATACAATAAATATGTAAATACACATAAATTAAATTGTATTAATCAAAGAATACAATTATGGGCAGTACATACACCACAGAAAAGGTAATAGTGGCAATATGGCTTGAATCTCACGGGAATAAGGAATGAGATGAAAACCTCTTACCTTGCACATTCCTTTAGTCAAGTGTACGTTTAACCTCCTGTATAAATACTATAGTATGCTATTAAATTATACCTGAACCATATTAATATTTATGATATCATAAATTATTCATTTATGACTTTATACTACCCAATTAATAATAATTTCTATGTTATATTAATATTTCGGGTAATAATCGCTTTCTTTATCATACATGTTTTATCTTGTTACTCTTGATTGTATCGCATAGATCATGATTTAAATACAACATGAATATAAAATATGATTTATATATCATATATATTTATAATCTAGAAATGTATAATAGACATATATATGAAATGGAAAACACCGTTTATGGAGACGGTAGTCTGTACGTACGCATAAACGTTGTTCCTGTTTTCATATAGTATTGAATGGATGTAAGTGAATAAGATATATGTAAGTACATAAATAATTATATATATATATATATATATCAATATATATATATACAGTAGAATTATTATTTCATATATTATATACTTATTAGTAATATGTATATTTTTATAATCGTCGATGAATGGGGAACTTGGAAATGAATCTCATCACGTCGTGGAGACGGTAATCTGTACGTACACAAGAGTGAAAATATCATTTTTGATATTCTAATAATATATAATGGGATTTTATATTATATATACAAAATCTTCATCATGTAATATTTATTATTTACATCAAATAAACATCATTATTATACCCATCCAAATAATATTGTATTGAATAACAATTACACCACGACGTGGAGACGGTAAGTTGTACGTATGCACGTAGGGTGACATGTCATTCAAAGGTTGGATAGAATAATAAATTTGTTTGTACCATAATTATAATAATATCACGGTATATTTAAGATTTTGGAGTTATTTTTTTAGAATGTAAACAACAATGAAAAAGGAAGTGGATGACGAAAGGAACTTTAAAGGAGTGGTGAAATCATTACCTCTTCTTCAGGTTCTTCCTTTTGATTTGATCAAAAGAGATCTATAGGATGGATTTATGATCAAAATAAGGCCTCTAAGTTTAAGGGAGGATAGTTTAGAAGGTATTTGGGTAGGTTTTGGACAATCCAAATGGCTAAGAAGTGTGAATTATAGTGAAGGGTGAGTGCCCTTTTATAAGAGGGGTGAGGGGCACCTTAGGAAAAACATAAAATATTATATTATAATAAATTCATATTTGGTTTACAATGGATCTAAATTGATTTATTTCGAGTCTAAGGTGGATATGGGTCAAAATACACTCAACCAATAGGTTTTATATAGGTTTGGTTCATTTTATTAACCTTATCCTTTTGTTCTAACTCTTAGTTAATTTGTTTCACATTTACCATGTCTCTTTGTATTTTTATATTATATGGTTGATAAACTTACAATAAAATTCCAATCGACCCCCAAGTGTTCCATTAATGATACACCTATCATTAAATTAGTGTTTTGGCCGAACCATAGACTTTTAGGAATAGAATATCAATAAATAATATAATATCTAAAAAAACAATTTTATGTCAATTTATCACTATTCGGTATTTTTTTTGATAAATTCATAACAGCATTATTACTTCGAATATAATTCATAAAAACAATAAAAATATGTCATAGTAACCTATAAATTTATTTTAATTCATAAAAAGTCTCAAATTACATTTATATGGGTATTTATAATATCAATTATCTTAATCATTAATTAAGACGGTAATTACTGCATCATCATTGTGTCATAAATAAATTAAATTATTTAACATCTGAAAATTATAAATAATATACTATTATGTAGGATATCTTTTTTTATATATAAGGAATATTTATAGTATAAAATATTACATATATATCACGATATAAAAATTAATTACTAAAAGATTTTTTTTGTCAATTTTCCCTTTACCTTTAATTAATTAATCTAAAATGCCATTATCATTCATAAGTGGATCCATGGTGTCACAAAATTGACCCAATGATTCCCATGGTCTTCCATTACTCATCCAATATTGATAGAACATGTTTTAAGGTAATTTTTAATTATTACAATATTCTATTTACCATGAATTACCCCATTTACCTTTAACAGTGGTAAATAAAAGAAAAAAATACTATTCACCAAAAATTATTTTTTTCTTATTGAACCACATTTTACTCCATGATATTAACCGTGTCTCTCATATTTTTGAAATTCAACTCACAGAAGTTGTAAAATTATGTTTTATGTGAATATTCAAATTCTCTTAGGAGGTGGGTAAAAGACGGTGAAAAGTTCAATAAAAATTTTATGTATCTACATTTATTATAAATTGACTCCAACAAATTAAAATGAACTTATATATGTATTATGTATCTATTTTGACATAAATTAATTTAAATAGAATAAATAATTATTTAAATAAAAAATCGGTTTTAACCAATAACTCAGTGTTTATCACTATTTATCAAAAATTGATGTTTCTCAAAAAAATACCTGAATTTCAGCCTAAGATATATTTGATATTATGAATTCAAAAATGATATCTATTTTACCAAATTCAAAACATATAAGTTTCATTAATTAACTTAAAAATTCATTCCCTTTGTTAAAACAAATAGCGTGTTTTTAAGAAATAATAACTATCAAAAGATTAACACTTGCTTATATCCAGTTTAAATATGAAATTATGCCCAATGAACTACATTGGATTAAATGGTAAAAAATGTCACGAACCAGGATGGGTCACCATCTGACCCGGCGCCCGACCTAGTCTACGGCAATAACCGAAGGGCGTTCCCGATCCCCACGGGCTTCCACAAGTGCCCGAGTATCAAAAATAAACTTGGGAACGATTTACTCGGATGAATAAATATAAAACAGTCAACAAGATGATTAAATTGAAACTAAAAATTGACAACCAAACAGACCGTTATACCATGTTCGGATTTAAAGTTTACAACTTGAACCAAAAACCCAAAAGAAACTACATCAAATTAAACCAAAACTCCAACACAAACCTCTGTGCGTCATGAGGAGTCACATTCCCAAGACACCGTCATGAAACCAACACAATGACGCCACTGACAACCCGAACCACCAAAGCTAAGCCCGATGCCACAACCTAGAAAGAAAAAGATACAAAATCTACATACACCCAAAGGTGTATGTAGGGTGTGAGCTAAAAGCCCAGTAAGATGCCACCAAGAAAAGGTTCCATGCACAATTATTAAATGACAAATACATTTGAATTTTAATTAAATAAAAGAACTAAAAGATTGAAAAACTTTATAGAAAATAGGTTTAGATAAAGAAGTTTAAAAAAACAACTTAAATTAAAACACATGCACACACACACTTACTTTTAAAATAACCAAGTTTCACACCGATGAGCGTAATGTAACCAATGAGCACTAATATGGGAGGGGCCGCATGGGTGTTAGCTAGCTTGGGTCCCTATATCTTTGTGTCTCGTTGAAACGTGGATTAGAAGGCCACGACCCTCATAAAACATGGCTTAGATGGCCACGACCCTCAGAAAACGTGGTTTAGAAGACCACGACCCTCAGAATAGCACATTTTTAGTTAGTGTTGCAATCATCAGTCCTGCTAGTGAAACCAGGTCAAGTCACCTCCAGAACACTAGCCCAATAGTCTAGTCTACCCTCCTAGCTACCCGGGATTCCCAGTTTGTGCTCAAACAAATTTCAAGTTCATGTCACATGTCATATTTATGCACCCAAATAAAACAAGACACCACACCTGCCAAAAACCACTACTCTCACTTAGAAATACCATTTGGAAGAATACGCACACTAAAAATATTTCAAAAATAAATTTGTACTACTTACACAACTAATAAAGAAATAGTGTGGTCGAAGAAAACACTTTCAAAGTCAAAAAAACCATCACAAGAATTTATTAAACAATTTCCACCTATGTCGCACGACTTTAAACAACTAAAACCTTTACACCATGCAGTCAAAACAATTTTTTTCTTTAATAATTATTTAATAAAACAACCTAAATTTTATTAACTAAATTTTTTAAGAGAAAAACCACTACTTTACACACCTTGCCGACCCAAACACCCTTACATGACGATACACACACAACGTCACCTTAGGAACACAAACTGAATTACGCACACAATTAATGAAGCCACCTACACAGTTGAAAAGACCATCACTATAGTTAAACAACCCACCAGAAATCCTTTCCAGCCTTTCGTAAAATATGCCGCACAACTAAAACACCAAAACTCCACTCATATACTCATTTAAGACCAAAAACATACCGATGCTACACCAAAATACCAATTACACCCTTTACACTTCAAAAAAAGAGACTAAAAATTAACCAGAGATGAGATTTCAGCATCAAGTACATGTATTATAATGACACCCTACTAAACAATTCAAGGCATGTCAAACTTAAATGAAAATCAACTTCGCACCAAAACTTCAATGAAAATCAACTTTGCACCACACAAATTAATTAAATAACACTCTAAAGAAATCAACCTTGCAAATTAATTAATCAAATAATAATTTGGACGTGAAACCACTTACCTCAACGTAGATCACCTTCACAAATTTGGTGCGCAATGTCCGATGCACTTCAATCGCACCCTAAATAAACTCATTTGTACCCTAATTCAAGAATTTAGAACAATTATATCCGTATTTGACCCTACAAACAAAAAATGAGACCATTTATACTGAAAATTGAACCAAATAAACACAAAAAAACCTTATGGAGATCGGATGAAGACTTACCAACATGAGCAGATGTGGGGAGAAAAGAGGGGGGTTTCCGAAGGCGTGTCGCTTCAGAAAACAGGGTGGTGCGTGGTTGTGCGAAGTTGGAAAATGGGCAGCTAGGACGCTGGTCTCCGGTGCGTGGTGGTTGTACGGTGCGAGGTGGCTGAGGGGAGTCCGTTCGCGAGGGCGAGGAGCACGGAGAGGCACCGCCGTACAGGACCAGGAGGGGCGCGGCTCATCCTGAGGGTTTTTTGGGCGGTCCGGAAAAGAGGGAGGTGGAGCAATGGAATTCGTGCGCGTGGTGAGGAGGTCGGCTTGGCTGAGGTGCGCCGGTCCGAAGGGATGGCCTCGAATGGGAGCTGCAGCACCCTAGGGTTTTAGGGGCCTGTTTAGCGCGACGGGCCGAAGGGAGGTGGGAAAGAAAACGTGACGGGAAGGGAGAGAAAGGGAGGGAGAGAAGAATGAAAAAAAAGAACAGAAAAAAGGGGGGAAAAGAAATGGAGTGGTGGGAAATATAAAATAAAATGGAAAAAAACAATATGGAAATAAAAATGTAGATAAATTAAAGCCTAAAAAACTCTAAATTAACTTCAAATAATAGCAATATTAGTGGGGGAGAAAATGTTAAAATTTCCATAATGATAACTTGAAAATAATTATAACCAAATTAAAATCTCAACGAAATTAGTAATTGTAAAAAAATTAAAATTAACATGCTAATAATTTTAAAACCATTATAATAATTTAATATCATCTAACTAATTAAAATATTAACTGAAAGAATAACATAAGATATATAATCCCAAAATTATAATAATAATAATAATAATAATATTGAATAACTCTTGAATTATTTAATCATAATTATTATTTCATTTTTTTGTGCTTAAACTATTATTCAACATGTTAGTTAATTAATTACCTACGCGTCGGGCAGGCCGCATGTTCATCAGGTGAAGCCCAATTTCTTCATCTGTGTCGTGCACGTGTGTGAACATTACGATTCCAAAGCGCTCGTTTATCAACAAAATGCAAAAGCAATCGTTGAGTCCAAACACCGCGCACTGACGTGTACATGGTCTCAATATAGTCACGCACCAGTGAAATAATAGATTTAATAATCATAAAACGTTTTCTCATTAAAGTTTAGCACCACACACAGTCGCGCGCATGGTCACACACCCATATAAGATCCCAAAATTCTTTTTAAAAAGGTACCAGTTCAAACCACAACTCAAAATTAAGACCCAAGAATAATTAAATTAATATGAAGTTTCGGTCGAGGTATGACAATTCTCCCCACCATGAAACTTTCTGCCCCCAGAAAGTCCCAAAATACCTAACCAAGCGAAGATTCCAAGCAAGACTGCAAAGATACCCAAAAAAACTCAACCATGTGAAGATCAGAAATTCAAAACACCCATGACCTAACACTCCAAATATCTAAAAACCATTATCACCAAGAAAACAACCAATAGAAAAGAATTCACCTCAAAACAAAACAATAACATGGAACACCCTGACTCCTAACTTAGGGATCACTAGGGTCATTCGAGATCTCCAAGAACCCTTGTCAAGCGACCCATTACCCAAGATGAAAAGTTACCATGGTCATGGTCGGGTGGAGTGAAAGTAAGGGGGTTGCCCCACCAAGCGCACTCTCAAAATAGAGTTTTTTTCCCCAAGTTCTTCCTATGGTGGTCTCCCCACCATATTAGGATTTTTTTCTTTTTTCAAACATTGGTTCTCCAAACCAAAACGACTCACAAGCCCAATAAAACCTTTAACACTTTCCTGACCCTCCAAGATCCATAAGTTAAACCGAACCAACACTGGAGGAGGCGTTGGCGAGACCCGCACTGGGTCTCACCACCATTTTCAAATTTCCTAACACCATAGAACTCGCGCAGGCATTCCCAGTTTACCTTATTCAAAACTAACTGAACCCTTCATCGTGAACCCACCACACCGTCCGACCTCCACTGATTATCCCTATAGTGGACAACACTCTGCCACATGAGATATCTTTGATAGCAGAAACGCCTAACCAGGAGGCGAACCAGATAGGCGCACAACAATTTCACAAGACATGAGCATCTCCGGCTACAAGGAGGTTCACGGAGCATTCCTACTGGCTTTAAAGGAATAGAGATTTTCTGAACCTCTTTAAGGCCCAAGAGGAACTCCCATAAAATAAGACCATGATAAGTAGAAAAGGGCTTCATTCCCCTCAAGACAAGAATGAAGCCTTCAAAGAGGGTATCGCAATAGGGAAATTTAAGTTGTCCCCGTCCAAACATTGCAGACTAATGTCGGACCAAGCCTGTCTTACGTCCGACAAGTTTTGACTGCGCGCAAGCTTCACCCCGAGACCTATGGCTGGGGCACTGATGTCTGAAGCATCTCCAGCCTCGCAGTCACAAGCTGACCACTTCAAACTGGAACTTCCTCCACTGGAAAAGCAGCCTGCATACTTCTCCTCATGTCTCACGTGGCCACTCTATTAACATACCAACATAGAATTGCAGTGAATGACCTAGAGTGTCTAACTGACCACACTAGAGACAGGAGATTGAGCGGTCAGTCAAATGAGCGACACAAACTGACGAGAGGGGAACTCCAAGAACAATTACCTTTGGTTCACACTCTTTATTAGATGAGGGACCTACTCTTACCACAATATAAACAGGACCAATAACTTGTACTATTTTTAGACCGACGATTCCACACTACTTCTAAGGCACATGGAACTAGATCATTTGGAAGTTCAACACACATCCTTCGCCACATGTGGACTGGTCGAGAACCTATGAGATCAACCACCTTCCTGGTCTTCTCTTCTTTAGGTACAACCGTGGAATGAGGCTATTCTTGAGGATCGCTCACGACATCCTCATTTGAAACAAAAATGGAACGTTCACCATTCACTAGCTTAGTCCCGCTCCACCATATGTAATCGAGACAATCTTACATCCGCACAACATTTGGAGTTCCTACAAAACCATAGACACCTCCAACTTTTCCAAATCACTCAACGACATCCAACTGACATTGACGTTAAAGAACAGTCAACACCACCGAGCAGAACCCAACTATGCCAATCCACTGAGAGTCTGGGTCGGGCCAAGAACTGAGAGAGACCTGCTGGAACCCATGGAACGTTTCTAGGGGAAAATCCCAAACAAGAAGCATGAAACAGCCTTCTACAAATCCAAACACATCACAAAATAAACATTAACATTCTAGAAACAAAACCAATAATTCCAATCTAAAACATCAATTCATTTTCAAAGAAAAATACTCACTTGGAAAACCAAGCACCGCACAATAAGCCCAAAAGCTATTTTGAAAATCCATCTTTACTCTAAATGAAATGTCATTTTTTCCATTTCCAAAACCACTTGAGAACGAAAACCAATTTAAGAAAAGGGACCACTTTCTAGGAAAGAAGAAGAAACCTTAGAGATCAAGAAACCACCCCTGATATTCCATGGTGCCTCGCAAAAATTTATTTTTGTGCCACTCAGGCACCCGTCCACACGATTCACCAACTAGCCATTAATCAAGTCCACACACACATGCGAGCACCCACAGGTATACCACTGGAAAGAAACGAGGTGACTCTACTTTCAAAACAAAACATTCTCAACATCAGAAAATACCTTTTTATTTTCAAAACCATATCAAGAATTCAAGGCAAATTTCAAGAATTCTTTCCATTTCTAAAACAACCCATTTTAATTTCAGATAACCCAAGACATCTATTTATAAATTCAAATTTCAAAAATCAACGCCAAATTCCAAAAACAAGGTCCAAGAGAAACACACGCCAATATAAAATAAGACCAGCAACAAAGTCTGCTCCCCTTTTTAAAGGAAAACAATTTCACGCTAATCCCAAAATTGAAGCAAGATGTCACAAACATTAAAACATCTGGGTGGAGGACTAGTGGTTGTGTCTAACCTGGCCACACGGTTTAGCAGACCGTGCCCTAGGAAAGCCCCAACCACTAGGAGTATTGGACCATACTCTTGGGCATCACATGGGTTGCTACCCCATGTGAGACCGCACGTAGTAACAGTTTACTCCTACTGTCATCCCCCATCCACACGGACGAAAGTCAAAAACATAAATCCCGAACTACCCCTGGTTACTCGAGGATCGGAACGAGTAAGAGTTCGCGATGCTCTTCCTTGACCTACCACTCGAGTACCGATAATCCTATCTCCGATCTACCTGCCACCCCAAATAACAAGAACAAAACCTCCCTTTGATACCATTTTTTCACGAACCAGGATGGGTCACCATCTGACCCGGCGCCTGACCTAGTCCGCGGAAAGACCCGAAGGGCGTTCCCGATCCCCATGGGCTGGAACAAGTGTCCGGGTATCAAAAATACACTTGGGAATGATTTACCTGGGTGAATAAATATAAAACAGACAACAAGCTGATTAAATTGAAACTAAAAACTGACAATCAAACAGATCATTATACCAAGTTCAGATTTAAAGTTTACAACTTGAACCAAAAACCCAAAAGAAACTACATCAAAGGAAACCAAAACTCCAACACAAACCTTTGTGCGTCATGAAGAGTCACATTCCCAAGACACCGTCATCAAACCAACACGATGATGCCACTGACAACCTGAACCACAAAAGCTAAGTCCGATGGCTCAACCTAGAAAGAAAAAGAAACAGAATCTACATACACCCAAAGGTGTATGTAGGGTGTGAGCTAAAATCCCAGTAAGATGCCACCAAGAAAAGGTTCCATGCACAATTATTAAATGACAAATACATTTGCCTGATCAATATGCGGCCTGCTTGACGCGTATGTAGATTCTGTTTCTTTTTCTTTCTAGGTTGAGGCAACGGGCTTTTATTTGGTGGTTCGGGTTGTCAGTGGCATCATTGTGTTGGTTTGATGATGGTGTCTTGGAAATGTGAATCCTCATGTTGTATAGAGGTTTGTGTTGGAGTTTTGGTTTCCTTTTATGTAGTTTCTTTTGCGGTTTTGGTACAAGTTGTAAACTTTAAATCTGAACATGGTATAAGGGTCTACTTGGTTATCAGTTTTTAGTTTCAATTTAATCATCTCGTTGTCAGTTTTATATTTATTCATCCGGGTAAATCGTTCCCAAGTTTATTTTTGATACTCGGGCACCTGCGCCAGCCCGTCGGGATCGGGAATGCCCTTCGGGTCTTGCCGTGGACATGGTCGGGCGCCGGGTCGGATGGCGACCCAGCCTGGTTCGTGACAAAAAATGTAATCTAATTATACATTAAAATCACTCAAATGCATAATTTATCACTATTAATTATTTCAATTAAAAAAGTTTCCTTTAATTAAAATTTAGTAATTTTCACTATTCATCAAAATTTGAAAGATATCAGAAAAGTACCAAAAATTTAGTTTATGCTAATCTTGATATTCTGAATCCAAAGATGAAGTTCATTTTGAAAGATAAATTGTATAAAATTTCAAAAAGTGGGTATTACTATTCTTAACGACTAGTTTGATTGGTTGTGGTCTGTTAGAAATTGAAGTTGTGTATAACACACGCTATTGTATTATTCAAAGAGAAGTGTACCAAGAAAGCTTGGGGTTTTACAATAATAAATAATAATTACTAAATAAATAAATAATAAATAATAAATAAAAAAATAGACATAAATCTTAAATAATTATAAAATATAAAATAAATACTAAATAATAAATTATAAATAAATAATGAATTTAAAACATATAAATAATAATTAATAATTAATTAATATTAAATAAATTATAAAAAATTAAAATTAATTGATAAATGATAAATGATAAATAAGTATATAATGATATAAATAATAAGTAAATATAAAATATTACATGTTAAATTAATAGTAAATAAATATAAAATTCTAAATTTTTAAAACTAACTAATATAAAATAAATAAATACATTATAAAAATATCAATAAATGATAAATATACATAAACATATAAATAAATAAAAAAATCACATATATATAAACGTGTGTAAATATAAATAAATATAGATATACAAAAATGCATATAAATATACATATATATAAATATCTATTTATATATATAAAGCCACATAATGTATACAAATATATAAAAACAAAAAAAGATATAAATATATATTAATTCACACAAAAGCATGTAAAATAAATAAATAAATCCCCAAAATTAGGAATATCACTCCAATTAATACACGATTAAAGCAATAATAATGTAAAACTAAGGAATAATATCATAAAAAATCAAACAACCACAAGAAGACCCACTTAAACAAAGTCTATGTTCCATCAAATGTTCTATAATTTGGGTACCACAAAAAAATACTCAGTTTTAATTTCCATCAAAGATATTTTTGTTCTCTAAAAACAATTAACATTGAAACCCAATTTCAATTTGGGTTATATGTCTTCACAAGTTTTTAGTTTACATCTTCTAGATTCCAAATAGACACCCAAATCAAAATTTATGATTTATTGAAGTTGAAGTTAGATTTTTAACTTCTCTAATATCAAAAATATTGTTTTACTCATTATTATAGAATTATTATATAATTTTTTTATAATGATTTTTGTAAGCATCCATTTTATATGTGTCATAACATAAATAGACACCTGAATCAAATGTTATTGTCATTTGATCCTGATGTCAAATTTTGAAATTATCATAGAAAATTAGTTATGGTGGACATATTCACTACAATATATTTACACACACAAAAAAAGAAATATATATATATGTGTGTGTGTGTGTGTGTATATTTATTTATTTATGTATATTAATTATTACTTATTAATTATTAATAATAATTTTTTTAAATTATAATATTATTATTCATTTATAATTATTAAAAAATATTTATAACATATATACATTTATAAATAAATTATTGTTAAAATTATTAATTCCAAACATTAATTAAATTTTATTACATTGAGCTGTGGTTTTTTTGAATACCCTAAAAAAATTAAAATTTGAATTTATAGAAATTATTTTATTGGAGTTTAGTAGTTATTTTAAAATATATAACCCCTTAAATACATTGAAAAATAAAATCCATGATTTAGTTATGGTATAAACCACCATTAATTGATTGTTTCTTTTATAACATGGTTTATCAATTAGCAATGGTTTTGAAAGAAAAAATAAAATAAACAAGAATATTTAGAGATGGTTATAAAAACAACGGCTATATGAAAATTTTGTTTTTGTGTGATATAAAGGATTTATTTTATAATGTGAGTGTTTCTATGTGGCTTTCAATTTTTCAATATTATCATCTACATCTTGGATTCCATTACATGTTTTCAGAAAGAGTTATTAGAATATAGGAGAAATAAATAAATTTAAATGATGGAAAATCCTAGATGGTCACACACAAACTTTTTCTATTGATAATAATTAAATTATATTTAAATTAAATAATTGTAAAATAATATAATTATATAGTCCCAAAATAAAATTTATTTTGTATCTATTGATCGTATATATTCAGCCACTATTTTTAGTGAGTTGAGTATTAAATAAATATTAATTCTTATTTTCCTGAATATTATAAATATAGATTTATTTTTCAAATGAATAATATTTATTATTCAAGGATTGGAAAATAATATGTAATTGTAGAATGAGTTATCAAGTCTAATGTGAATGATTTATTAAACATATTTTAAATAGAAATTAATTTATTTATGTTTATAAATTGTATATATGTATTTAATGAGTTCAATTCATGTCAAATAAATAATAAATTTATTATTATATTAGACATGTGGTTTTCTAGGGATTAACAAAACAATAGTGAACCAATGTGAAGTTATTTACTCTGAAACCAATCTTTATAAATTCTCATATATACTATTTCCTTTTGTTTGACATAGTTGTGAAAAACATATTCAATCTATATATTATCTCAACCATGGAGAGAAAATTCTCTATAATTCTCTCATGAACTGAGAGAAATCATCCACCCTCATCCTCCTCTCAGTAATGAGAGAACGTGACTCAATCCTTCAATCACAATGGATTTTGTGGTGATCATAGGATGTGATTCATTATTGGATCATGTGTGTATCACCACTAGAGTCATTTAACTTTAAATCCTCTTGAATAAGATATTGTGTAACCCAAATATGGTTCAAAAAACTAACACATACATTGAAGAAAGAAAAAAAGTATGAGGTAATTTCATATTGTTGAATTAACTATAAATTTAACATGAATGATCAACATGCTTGTTCATGCGATCTTCTTCAAATTTCATTTGATTAATTCGTTGGTTGTGATGTTTATTACCATGTGCATTGTGGATTATTAATTGAATCTAAAAAACGATTTTGGTAGGACAAAAATTTGAAATTTCCATGTTCCTAGATCCATTATTTGGTATCAATATGGTTGTGATCAAATTTATTATTTTTTAAAACATTTATTATTTTACAAATATGATGGTATATTTTAATTTTCTGAAATTACTTTCTTAAATCAATATTTTTTGTTATCTTCTTCTCTAATTTTACATAGGTTATTATAACCCAGAAAATGATAAAATCGCATGATTAACATATGAAGAATCCATCCCAATGTACAAAGGATTAAATTATTGTATTATGGAATTACACGGTGTTTAGCTTGATGATACATGTTTTATATATTGAATTATTCACCAATACTATTAATGAATTTACATTATCAAATAATGAAAAAGACACAATGAAAAATAATTACATGTTTCATGTTGAGTGGGCTAGTCAGGAACAAAAATTTCTTGATTACATGGTGTGTAGTTAGTATACTAAATGTATAATATATGAAATTTTATGGTGGAAAATCTATGGTATAGTAAATGTAATTTAATTATTACATGACATATATAATGAGAATTTATACAATATAGAGGTAACATTTAATATAACTCACTTTTACAAACTATGTACTATAGAAATGTTCATGGCATTATATAGGACCAGTTCTTGGGCGTGTATCATAGACAAACCTTCAATCATAATACACAATGTGTGGCTAACATGTAAATGCGAAGTATCCTATTCGAATTTACATGGAAATTAAAATTAATTAATATATTCTTTAAAGATAATCAGCGTGTTTTTATATTCCAATAATTTAAATGACACACCACATAATATGTTTTATATAATATTAAATTTATAATTAATTTTAATGTAAATTCAAAAAAAATCAACCATATATGGTCCTTTCATTCTATGTAATCTACATCACTCTATAACAATTGATTCCAGGTAATACCACACATTTCCTTATGTCATTTATTAAAATTACACACCACATAATTACATTAAACTCCATGTATGCTACATGTCACGTGAATTCATAGTAATTCACTTGGACCATTCTGGGTAGTTTGTACATGTATACTCTATTTTTCCTTATTAAGCACACATTATAAATTAATAATTTTAAATAAAAATGATTTTTTTACAATTTTACTACCTTGGAATACCAAGGATAGTTTATAAGGACATTAAGATAAATGAAATAATGAATGGATTATGATAATTAATTAATATGGTCATATTGTATATTAATTTAGAAATATATAAATGAATTATAGTTTTCTAAATTCTCATTCATTGCATCCATATGACTGCTCATGGGCTAGATCATCCAATTTATGTGTTGGAATTTATTGATTTTAATTATATGGGTTATTATTATTAAATTAAAATTATTGAATCTTTGTATTCTCTAATCGATGTTATGTAGGCCATTTGTGTCCGTGGATCCATTTATATGAACCCCTTGTCTATTAAATTTTTTCTCCTTACTAATATGTGAGTATAAAAATAATTAATGGATGTACCTCTAAAGATAGGAGGTGTTCAAAACCTGTGATGTGGTGAAATAATCCGATAAGATACAAAAGGTTACATATAAATTTTTCAATTCGATCAAAGACCTATTCACAATATTTATTCCACATGGTTTATAAGATTTTTGATTGTTTTCACAATAAATTTAAAAATATATAAATCTCATGATAAATTTACTTATTTATTTTATATCTAACAAATTTAATGGTTACCTTTATAGATGTTTTATCAGGATCACATAAATCAATGAATTAACAAGCATGTAATATATAATTAATATAAATTCAATAATGCATAAATTGATTTTAACAAAACATGTTTACATAAAAAAATAAAATCAACCATATAAGAACAATAAATGTTTAATAATAATAATAAAACCATAATTTTATATAATTTCATAGTAAAAATTCTTTTTGAGTTCAGACTAAATCAATGTAAATGTGTTGGTATGAGCCTTTATCCGAGGAACATTTAATTATTAGGAATTAGAAAAAATAACGGTGTGTCGACTTAACCAAACGTGTATTGATTTTATTGATTTTTTTATTCAATATAAATTTAGAGGAAAATATTGATGAAATCTATGGTAGGATTTCATGATTTGGGAGTCCACTCTATATATCATGGATATTCAAGCATTTAGTTATAAATACCATCTACTTAAATACATTCATAAAATTTTCAAGTTCTTTGTATGGGTTATATAAAGGTAAATATGGATTCATACCACTAAATGTTTCCTCAATGAGGAATTCTATGTCAAATTGGTGGTGGTTTTTGGGACCAAATAAAATAGTAGAGTATTAATGATAAAATTAATATTTTTATCTCAAATATTTTAATAATCAAGATGAAGTTCTTATTTATACATCAATTCTACTTTATTTATTATAAAATTTTTATTAACCATGATATCATTACAATCAATTCTAGAGATACATAATATCATCTCTGATAGTAACATCCTAAAATGATATAGTAGATAGTGAATTATATTACACCATAAATAGAAGTCTTTTGTCCTAGAATAATCAATTATGAAAATCACCTTCTTGTTTGACAAGCAATGAAAATATCATTATCTATGAGAAACCCTTGGATGTTGCTCAAGATGTACAATATTTAAGGATTCGTTGTAATACTAATAAACTCCTGAAATTTCATGAGGGTAAGAATACATATATTATGATAATGTATATATGTGGTATTTATTAAAAAAGATCTTGATAAAACTGCTTTGAAGTCTCCATTACACACTTTACAAGTATGATTGGAATTTCATCACTAACTATAACTTGTGAAGTCATGATTGTTTACTACTATGTGAAACTATAGAGTCTATGTTTTTCACTGACTAATTAATTATTCATAGATATAATTATTAATTAAACCCTTCAATGATGATCCAATTTTTTTTATAAATTTCTATATGACAATCATTGATAAGTTTCACCCGTATCTTCTCACTCTACCTCTGAATGTTATGAAAGGAATGAAGCAGAAAAAGACTTTGAATCATATAGTGAACAATAGTAATGTAATGGTTAAGATCCCCACATCATATAGTAAGTTTAATACCTCTTAAAAATTAACTTCCAAGAGATGGAAGATCATGGGGTAAGAAAGAGAATAAGATGTTATTTGAATCAGCAGTTGAAAAAGTTTTACTGGAAGAAGAAGTGAACCACAAAAGAAGAAAGGATAATCTTTAGAGATGTTATTTGACAATAGATATCAATATATGTCAAAAATATGGGTATTAGATAGATATTTTGGTACTCTAAGTTATATCCAACTATACGAACCATATATGATTAAAAGTGTTCTAAAATGTGAGGTGGATTTGTGAGTTGATAAGACATCAAAGATTTCTATATTTGATATTGGAGACTACCGCCTCATGTTTCCAACTGTAATGATCTTAGTTTTAAAATAATTTTATTGGTTTTCCTACGTTACAAAATAATTTATTTCTATATCCTATATTGATAAAAAAATTATTTTCATATATTGGAAAAAATATTGAATATTTTACCAAAAATACAATATGTTATGGTATTACACAACTAAATAACGATATTTTTGTCTGATATTGAACAAAATATGTAATGGAAAGTAATTTCATGACTCATATCACACCAAAATATGGTATAACATTTTTTCATCATGTAAACGAAATATGATTTAAAAATTAATACCAAGATGGATATTTATATTTTTTTGATTGAAAATCAAATGGTATATATCCAAATTATTTGAAAAGAAAATTGAACAAAACTCCATTTAGTAAGAAATTTGAAATCTCTATAGATATTCTTAAAATGGTACATACTGATGTTTGAGGACCATTTTATAGTTTAATAATGAATTGTATACTCATACTTCAATAACGTTTACTTATGATATAATAGATATATTTGTTTCTATATAATCTAGTATAAGTTGGATTTATTTTACAAAATCATGGAAAAGAATAATGAAATATTTTAATAAATTGTTATGAAAATTAATAAAATATTCTAAAAAAATATAAGATAATATCATAACCCGTAATTAATTAATTTTGGATGTAATCCAATCTCACATATCATTTGGAACCGCAATTTAATTATGTCGGTGAATAAAAGACTCATACGTTTCTAGATATGGTATGATGAATTATGAATCGTGAAAGTCTACCATTACGATTTTGGGGATATAAATAATTTATAGCGACACACACACAAAACCATGTGAAAAATAATGGAAAAAATAGTACTGAATATTATATTTTCTTTCGAAGGAAATCTTTTAGTAATATTTATGAGTGTGGGATGTTAATCATTTATTACGGCCTCCTTTGATAAAATCCAATCACACCAAAGAACCAATTATACCTTTATTAGATACCTCTTCGAAATGAGGGGTTATTTCCTATATAAACCCAATAATAAGATGATATTGGGGTTAATACATATCCCATGGTCCTTTAAATGGGTCATATTACTAAAAGAGATCATGAGAGAATGATATATTCAATAATCTCATAGATCAAGATTCACATAAGTTTTAACATGAACAAACCCATTTAATGTCAATAGTATATGATGTTCAATAGATATAAGAACCACAAAGATGGAAAGGAGATGTTAGTGAACTTAAAATATGTTGTTTTCTATTTATTAATGATTAGGAATAATGTTTAATTGACAATAATGATCTGGGAACCTAAAAGGAAGTGATATGTTTCACTGATGATACCAAATAAAAATAATACTTCAATTATTAAATGGATTCAATGTACTAAACCCATTTATTTATTTTTGAAGATCCTCTAGTGGATGTTAATATTTTTGGCAGAAAATTCATATTAAAGAAGAAACATGACCTGGATGAAAATTTTGGTACTTATAAAGAATAACTGGTATTTAAAAGATATGAAAAACAGAATTTATTGACTACAATGAAAATTTTTCACTCGTTTTTTTCTAAAACCCATCAAAATACTATATTCCATATCATCTTACGATGACTATGATATTTGAAATATGGATTTGAAACTAGATTTTGTTAATTGGATTGTTTGGAAAGATATCTATATTTTATAATTAGAAGGGTTTATAACTCCAAATAATTATAATATGGTGTGAATATTGTATAGATCCATTTATATATTGATGTATATATCCATATCACGGAACATTTATTTTGATGATTTCAAAATAAAATTGGGATTCAAACAAAACTGTTATGATCCTTGTGCCCACATATGATTTAGTGGGACCAAAGTCATTTTCCTGATAGTATATATTGATGAAATAATATAGATAGTAAATGAAATTAAAATCTTAAAAATAATTAATTATTAGTCAAATATACTCATACTAGGTCAGGTATATACATTTATAATAGAATAATTATATTCAATATGAAAAATCCCAGTATGGATTATTTCAAATTTTACGTAGAATTCTTCTTTCTAATAAAATTATTCCTTATACATATGAGGAGAGACAAAAACCAGAAAGGATACAATCTGAAATATTGATTGGTTATGTCTTGTATGTTATGAAATATACATAAATAGATACATCTTACACCCTAATTGTGGTAGGTATATGCCAGGTTAACTACGAGACTATCATTGGATGGAAGTAAAGAGTCATGGAGACCCAGGATAACCATACATAAAATATACATTGATTTCATTGGTTAATTAATAAATTCCACAAAATTACACTTACCAAGGACCAATAGGTTTAATTACATAGAAACAAGATAAATAAACATCCCATTTCACACCACATATGATCATTTATCTATAATCATTCTCCCTGAAACCCTATTCAAGGAATCTCAATTGACATAATCATCTTTATCACCTAGGGATGAGAAATATGTGAATGGTGGGACTCAAATACTCAGTAATGGACATATTTCAACTAGTCATACTTTTTAGAGAATAAATATGGTGGAAAAAGTAGTAATAGATAAACATCAGAAAACACATCGTAATTCCATATGTGGAAAACAAATATGACAGATCATTAAGGGTGTTGGAATATAAACATATGACAAATGAAAGGTAATAAAATCATAGCATAGAAATATAAACTAAACATGAAATAAATAAACAATAATAAATAATTTCTTTATAACATGGAATATCATAGTCATTGGGTATGGTTTGAAAATAAGTAACATTTTAGAGAAGTAGTGGCACAATGATAGGAATATGTAAACATTGTTAAAAAACACAAGGATGTATACCCATTAATTTTTTGACCAAATCCATGTATTTTTACCAATTAATTTTGTGATGAAAATACATATATGTCCACAAATCCTAACCCTAGGAGATATGAGACAATATCTAATACATTGGTGGGTGATAAAGGACCCCACCCATTAGCATCCACATATATGAGTACAACATAGAATCAAATCATTAATCTTATAATAAATAACTCATGAGAAGAAAAATAGGTTTCCCAAAATTTCCCAATGGTGTTGTATAAAAAATTAAATGATGATCATTTGAGGAAAAACATAAGATCACCCCAAAAAATATATTAGGTTTTTTAAAAACCATTGCATTATTATATATCAAACATTTAAAAATGAAAGAGAAATCATAAAAATTATTCTTTATAAAAAACAACTCTTGATATCACAATAAAAAGTCATGAATTTTGAGTATCATTCCAAAAACTGTTTTTTATATAAATATTAAAAATTTATCACAAATTATTTTCAAAAAATTTCAATAAAGATACATTGAAATAAAAAAATCATATCTAAAAATGTGATATAGAGGAAAAGAAATATCTTATCATTAAAAGGTAAATCCTTAGAAATATTTGAAAATGAAATTATTGAAAACCCACATTTTTTAAAGGATATAAAAACCTTGTTTTGAAATAAATGGGAATATAAAGATGATTAGAGATAAAAATAATTTTAGTTCCCACTAATGAAATTAGAACATTAGAGGTAATTAAAAACATGTTTATGGATGAAAATTCCATCAAAAGGGATGAGAATTATTATTATATATAATTCATTTACATAAAAACTATATTCATCAAGGAAGAAGGATTTGGTGTGAAAAAATATTTCCCCAAAAAAGACTGTAGAAGTACAACATAACATATAATAGGTTAGATAAAATAATGATTGAAATTGTTTTATAAAAATAAAAGATATTATGACCTAATGGGAGGATTTAAGTCAATAAACCACCTTATGACATTGGTAAAATATAAATAAAGGCCACATTTAAATGAGAGAAAGAACATAAATTTAAAATATGATGAAATAAGTAAAACTCATGGCATATTATATGAAATATTTAATATAAAAACCACTAAAATATGAATTGGTGCAAAACTATGAACTATGTCTTGATGAAGGGATATTAAGATCAATTCTGTTGCCTATAGTAACTCTTGGTGGAATGTTCCATAACCTTCTATTCCCCAAAAAATAAAAAAACATATTCATATATTTCATAAAAATATTAATTTATAATACCTTTTATAAAATGAATATATAATAATTCAAATCTTTTTTATTAGTTAGTTATCATTTATACTCGAAATTGCATTTCAAAAATCATGATCGTTTTAAATTAGTTTTATAATGAAAGTGTTGTTATTAAATATTTTTCAAATTTTATTCATTATTATATAATGCAGGTACTGAAATATATGATTAAAAATAATTAGGAAAATTTATAATTCCATTTATTATCTTTTTTGGAATCATTTTGTGACAATGAAATTGAAGACGATCTCATTTTGGTGAGTTTAAGGAATAAATGTTAATATGTTAATAAAATAATTAGATAATAATATTTTTATTCTAGAATATTCTTAAATATTAAATAAAATATTAGTATATTTTTTCCTAGAACATAATATTCCTTAATCATCCATGACATAAACATTACAACATCACTCGTGTAGGTGGTATAAATTACATAAATACGAGTGTGTTATAATGATTGAATGGCTATGAGAATGTTATTATATATTTATAGTATAAATTACACTGAATTTTAACATTTAATAACATTCATATATCTTTATTAAAGTTATTATTATAGCTATCCAAGATGGGTGGTTATGAAAAATGGTAATTCATTGTTCATGGAGGCGGTAGTCTACATGCATGAACGATTAACGATTACATTTCCCAATGAATGGATGAAATGATTGAATGTAAAAATTGAGAATTTATGAATTTTATTTGTGAAATTTGATCCTATTTTGTTCATCAAATACATCCTTTATATTATCCATCATAGGGATGATGAAAAACAAAATTAATATCACTATGGAGGTAGTAGTTTGTACGTACGCACAATATATGCTATTTTATTTTCATATTGGATGGATAGGATAGAATTATTATATAATTTCTATAATTACATTTATTTATAATTATTATACTTAATTAATTATATTAATAATGTTATAAATTATTTTATGGAGGATTATAATAAATGAAAATACTAAGGGAAGGAAAAACTCACGTTAGAGGATTGAGTTTTATCTAAGAAAAATCTGTAGAAGTGATGGTAAAAAGAAAACATAAGATGAAAAAATCTTATGTGTGTGATAGATAGGTTTGGTGCATAAAATGAGGAATTTTAAAAGATTATATCTATGGTGAAATATATCTTTGAATGCTGGAAGTGGTACCATTTTATAAGAGGGTAAAATGGAACATTTGGAAACATTTATCTTTTATTAACAATGACATGACATTATTCAAGGTTAAGTGGATAAAAAGAAGAATAAAGGGGGTTTTGGAAAATATGAGGACTAAAATCCACTAATACATTCATTTTAAGACATTATAAGAGTTTTTTATGGTTTTTTTAAATATCCCTTTACCCAAATTAACTTTTACCTTAGTAAAAAAATTTAACCGTAGTAATTACCAATAATAACAAAAATAATGATCAATTACTTTGACATAAATTGAAACATCACATTTTAATTTAAAAAATAATTTTAACAAATAAAATTTATGATTTTTTTGAAAAATTTAATTTTAAAATAATAACACTTAATCACATAATACCTTTTTTAATAATGATAAAGTTAAAGATTAAAATTTATATATATTAAAGACTTATCTTGGATAGTAATTGTAATGAAATTAATTCACTTATTATTAAAAAATAGTTATGGGGATTTTATTTGAATTCAAAATACAATCTTACCATTTAAATATTTAATTTATTGGAAAGACTGAAAACATTTTTTAATGTATCATTTTAATTTTGTTTTTTTGATATTTAGCATTGCATTATAAGATTAAATAATATTTTAAGATGCCTAATGTTAGTCTGTCAATAATGTTTTTATATAAATAGTTTTTATTCTGTTATTATACTCTTACATAATGATAAAATCATAAAATATATAATTTTCCTAAATGACAGATTTTTCTACTGGAAATAATCCATTTCATAAAAATTTCAAAAAATAATACTATATAAATTTTAATTTGAGGAATTAAAAAAGGATTTGTTTAATAAAATATAAAATATAAATTTATTATATTTTTAATTAAACAAAATATTAAAATTCAACCAAAATTATTCTTATGGAATATAACATTTCGAAAATTGAAAAATATTAATTAAAAACCTTAATAATATTTTTTTTACCATATTAGTCGTTACTATAGCTTTATAAATAAATTTATTAATATGTTGTGGTTTTTTGTTGTTATATGTTGCATGTAACTCAAGTTATCGAACAAAACATAATTTTTGAAAAGTCTTTAATCGTAGAATATCCCATTCTACCCGGTAGAAGAATATTATTCTCTATATTTTATTACACATAGGAAAATAATAGAGTGATCCTCCCTTATAATATAGTTAGGTTCCACAAAGCTTCCTCAAACATATTATATCTCAACATTACTTTTACCAAATGTGTAGTCTTAATATATATCAAATTATCTCTTAAATCCAAGATCATTATAGATTGTTCTTCTTTTGATGCTTCACATTGAAATTTCATAGTTTAACTATGTAGTACATGTGATGGATATATTATGTACTTCCAAAAAAGTGGTACATTGATGACATAATTATCATATGATATGTGAGAAGGGAAAATTAAGTCATAAGATACTACGCTTACATGAACAATAATCTTAAATGGACTGATGTATCTTTGGATCATCTTATCTTTCTTCCCAAATATCATGACCTGTTTCCATGGATAAATTTATATAACTACATTATCACCAACTTCATACTCTAAATATCATGGATAATTAGAATAATAAATCTTTTTTGGAAATTATATATCATTTATATTCCAATTAATGGTTTGAATGTTGTCTTTTATTTCTTGGATAGTGTTATTACCCATCAGCTTCCTATCTCTAACTTCATACTAGAATGATGGAGTCCCACATCTCTTCCTATATAGATCCTCATATTCTGCCATACGAATGCTATAATTTAAACTGTTGTTATATGATAACACTAACAAGGGGTTCTTAATCACAATATCCATGTAAATCTATAAAAAATATCCCATAATCTCCTCTACATTTTTTTTCCTTCTTAGATTAACCATTTGTATATACATGTTATATTGTACTAACAACCAACACTATCTGTAATTATTTCTGAAGAATTATTAAAAATATCAATGTAATCCTTGGATCCTTGTCAGATATAATAGATAGTGGTATTCCATGAAACCTTATCCCATTCCATATAATTAATCTCTAAGAGTTGGTCAAGGGTGAAGCCTTCTTTATTGTAAATAAAATGCACGGAAGTTTTATGGAGATCATCTAAAATCCATATTTAATTATGAAAATTAAAAGTTTTTAGGAGTCCTAAAATGAAGTAAATTGTTATGTGTTACCATTTATAAACAATCTTGGGTAATGGTTTCATCATCCCATTATGATTTCATCAATTTTCCAAACTTTTTGACATAGCTAGCATCGAGATATATATTTTTTAATTTCACACTTCATGTTATACCACCAAGATTTCAGATTTATATCTCATTAAATATTTTTTCCATCAAGATAGATATATAATAATGGTCTATGTGCATCATAAAAATATCCTTCATTATTTATGGTATAGATGGGATTCATATCCAGGTTAGAAACATTATAACTCCATATTTATCAATGTTAAACCCCAGTATATTCTCATCCCTTTTCAATAGAGTTTCATAAACTATATGGTATTTTTTAACCTTCACTTGAATTTACATTTGATAATAAAATTAGTTATGATTAGATTTATATACTACAATTATGACTTCAATATTCATAATCTATATTTCCATGAGTATTGGGTCTTTTTCAATCCTCATCATGAATATAGTAATGTAGTATTTTTATATATATCATTGTCCACCATTGTTTCCATTCCATGGTGATAATGTATCATGTAGTTATAATATTTCACAACTCCAACCAGATGGTTTAGTTCAGGATTAACTATTATTTAAATATATATTCAATTATATGTTGATATATTTATATATCAAAATTCTCACAACAATGGTTATACTGCCGAATTTTCAAAGAAAATATCACCGTCGTTAAATCCAAATAATGAGATAGGTAACTTTTCTCATGATTTATTAATTGGAAGGAGGCATAAAAAATTATTGTTTCATTTTTCATGATTTCACATCCCAATCCATTTATTGATCTATCACATTAAATTTAAAACCCTTCACCAATATAGGGTAATGTATGCACAGGGGTAGTGACCAATCTCTTCTTAATATCACAAAAATATTTCCTCAAATTTTATTGTCCAAAAAATTACCTTCCTTTTGGGTCCACATGGATAATGGATTTGATAATCATTTGATGTTTTTCAGAAAAAATGCATAGTATCTTGGGAATCCATGAAAAATTTTAATCTCATTCAAAGAGGTGGTCTCAACCATTTTTCAAATACATTAATTTTTTATATGTCCATGGATATACCCCCGCTGGGGACAACATTACCTAAGAAGGATACTATTTGTAATGAAATTTCACACATTCTAAAGATGGTGTATAATTTCACATTTTTAATGTCCTTATCACAAATCCCAAATGATCTTCATGTTCATACATTCACTTAGAATATATGAAACTTTCATCAACAATGACTACCACAAATATATGAAGTTTATATCTAAATATTCTATTTAACAAATCCACAACGATTGTAGGATAATTTGTAACCCAAAATAGTATTTGTGTAAATCATAGTGTCCATACCTTTTGTGGGAGGCTTTCCTGGATGTATCTTCTCTCTTAAACCCTAGTTTATTATATCCTGATTAAAGGTAAATAATTCAGAATAATTGATCTCTTATTAGTTGATCAACCATGTCATCAATAAGAGGAAGGGGATACTTGTTTTCTACCATGATTATTTTTAGATCATGGAAATAAATTAAATTAAACACTAATCCACTCTTTTATTCAATGATAATTGGTTCATCCCCTAGTGAAGCACTGGATAATTTAAAACCCTTGTCAAGATTCACTTGAAGTTTCTTATTAAATTCCTATAATTCAATAGAATAGAATCTATATAGATTATTTAAAACAATTCATAATCTTGGGATGAGTATCATTGATAATTCAACCTTACGTTCTTTGGGAATAATATTACAGTAGAATAAGTTACTAATAAATAATGATCATAGTATTTCCTAGTGAATCCCATTTTAAATTCTAGATTATTGATGATTATATCACTGCTTAAACTTTCCTAACCACAGTAACTAACATGATAACAAAATCCTTTATGATGTTTTATAATTAAAAAACAAATTAAAAAAATCATTTCCACTAGGGGTTTTATGTAGGAGTGTAGTATTTGAAATACGGATTATATGTCATAGTGATGATCATGCCAATGATCCACCAACCCTTTTCCAGGTGATTATACCATGGTAAATATGTGAGATAGCCCCACCTAAATTACAATATCTAGAAAGATATGTACTACTAATAAAACCAAATAATCTCTAATTTACCAAAGAAAATTATAATTTAACCAATACATATACTTATTTCAAGAGTTTTTACTAAATTTATTTAAAATAATCCCCAAAATAACTAAATATTATTTGTGATTCCATCTTTGGAGATCCATAAAAATCATATATAAGAATTAAATTGATCTTAGGATTTAATTATTACTTTATATATATAGTAACTAGAACTAATGATTTTAAGGATTATTTTTTTAATACTATATATATAAATATTATATATTTTAGTACTAATAATAAATTCCACATAACCACTCACATATAAAACCTATTCTAGACATATAATATGACATTATAATCTTCATAACCTAAGGAAATGAAATACAATAAGGTGTCAAATTGAACGATAGATAAAGGAATAATATAAACTAGTCATAAAATTTATATATTTAATATTATATAAAACATGAGTAAGGGAGTAATATCAAATAAAAATATCATGGGATCATAAGTGACTAAAAAACATGATTCATCATTAAGGATCATGGTATATGAACATAAGACCAAAGAAAGATCATTAAAACATGTCTTAGAAACATACAATGAACATGAAATCAATATATATGAAATAAGAATATCTGCATAACATGGAATATCATAAAAATTTGTAATATTAAAATGAAAAAAATATTTTTAGAGTTTTATTGTCACAAGAATAATATTAGGAAACCATTGTGAAGAAATATTTTTATTTCCAGCCAAATATTTTGTAGTCAAATCCATGTATGTCCACCCTTTATTTTTGTGAAAAGATATTATTATGTATAAACATCATTGTATCTTATGATATAAAACTATAATCAGTGAATTGGTGGGTGATATAGGACCTCATACATAATCTACCATGTATATAATATTCAGTTATAATGAAATCATTTATCTTATCATAAATAACACATGTGAAGTATAATGGGTTCCATTCCTTTTTTAAAAAGGTATCACAATATGAAAATAACATGATAATTAAATACCAAAAACATGATCACCCCCAAAATGAGCATATATTTTTTGATTTATGAAACATTGCATTATTAGAGGAGAATACTTTTAAAATGAAAATAGAAATCATAAAAACAATTTATCTAAAAATAATTTATTGATATGATCATAAAAATGTGACATCTTCGAGTCACATTCCACAAACATTTTTGTTGAAAATAAAGAGGAACGACTTAAAAATATATTTGAACAAAAAATTCAATAAAGAGATATTGAAATAAAATAAATAAAATATTTAAAATATTTAAATGTTATATAGAAGGGAATAAATAATTATCATTGGAATTATAATCCCATTAAATATTTGAAAATAACATTATTAAAACCCCACAACATTTAAAGGATATTGAAACCTTGGTTTTAAAATAAATTGTAACATAAGTATAATTATAGGTAAAAACTGTTATATTTTCTAGTAGTGAAATTAGATGATTAGAGGGAAGTAAAAATTTGTATATGGGGGGAAATCCATTAAAATATATAGTAATTCATCTTACCAAAATTTCATGTTCACAAAATAATAGTTTCATCGAGGAAGAAGAGGTTGGCGTGAAACATGATTTACCTAGAAAATAAGTTGTAAAAAAAATTATATTTTCAAATATAAGATGTGATTTAAATTCAATAAATTGTAGGAAAAAATAATTGGTTATTCTTAATTAATGATTTGAAATAAATTTGATAATAAATAAAATGTAAAAGAATGGAAGAAAAGTGATTATGACCCTAAAGAAGAATTTGAGACAGAAAAACTCTTTATATGTGGAGTAAAAATTAAAAAAAAAGAACCTATAAAAGGAAGAAAATAAAATTAAACATCCAATTATATGAATATTATATCTAATATTCACTATACACATCACATAAATATTAATTTTTTTATAAATATGAACTACTTCTCATTGAAGGTAAATTGAGATGGAATCCATTATCTTTAATCGAACATAGTCAAATGTCCTCAAAGATCCTATATAAAAAATCCATATCTTAATAACCTAACTAGTAAATTTATTAATTTATATAACATTTTTTAAAATTACTTTATAAATAATCAATACATTTTTACTGGTTAGTTATGATCTATTTTCAAAATTAGGTTTTGAAAATCGTGATTGTTTTGAATTGGTTTTATAGTGGAAAAGTTATTATTCATTCATCTCACAAATTAATTAAATCATAGATCATAATAGTTAGTGGAATACATGTTCTATAATAATTTATAAATTTATAATTCAATTTCTTATGTGTTTTTTTAATGTCTTCCGATGAATAATCGAAGACGATCTCTTTTTGGTGGGTTTAACAGATAAAAGATTACATACTAATAACACAATTTGATATTAATATTAGGAATATTGATTTATATAGAAAAGTTTTATAAATTTATATTATACATTTTTACCATTGTATAACATTCCTTAATAATCCTAGACATAAACATCACAACATCACTCTTGTAGGAGGTAAAAATGACATATTCTAGAGTGTGCAATAATGATTGAATGAGTATGAGAGTGTTATTATACAATGTTAATATAAATATTATTGAATATAAAAAAATTTAATATTTATTATATGTCTGGATTAAACTTATTTTTATACCCATCCAATATAGGTGGTTATGAAAAATTAAATTCATTTTTCGTGGAGGTGATAGACCACACATACGCATGATTGGTTTTTTCATTTACCAATAAATGGATAGAGTAATGGTATATGAAAATTGATAATTTGATATTTTTATTTTAGACCTAAAAATTATATTTATTAATAAAAACTATCATTGATACTATCCTTGATAAATACTTTTGGAAACAAAATACATCACATTTTAGAGGCAATAGTCTGAAAATTGGCATGACCGATTCTATTGTGTTTTCTTAACTGATAGAATTATTAAATATTTCATTATAATTAATTTCACAACATTTAAATTAACAAATTATACTGATTTAATAATATTAACATGATTATAAATTAGTCAAGGAAGGACTAGAATAAATGAAAAGTCTAACATGAGGTAATAATCACTTTAGAATTTTTAGGTTTCTCTTTGGAATATCCTATCAAAAGAAGTACTCAGTCAAAATTATGGTGACAAAAGTAAAATTTAAGAGGTAGAGGGTTATCATTTGATAAAAAAATGAATATATTGAAGGAATAATTCTACAAAGATGTTCATATTTTAAGGGTGCAAGTGGTACCCTTTTATAAGAGGATAAAATATCACTTTAGGAAACACACAATATTTTTAATAATTTCAAAAATGTATCCAATGTTAAATAGATAAAAAGTTGAAAATAAGGGGTTATGGAGATAGTAATGTATAAAATCCTCTAATACATTAATTTTGAGATATCATAAGAGATATTTAAGGCATTTTTTTACTTTTATCATTCATAGAAACCAACTTTCACATTGGTAATTAATTTTCAATTTTTACAATTTAACATTAATGAAAAAAATTAATATTAGAAGCATTTACATAGTTTGTATGTTTTGGTTTAAAATTTTAAAATAATATTAATAATAAAATTTACTAAAGGGGTAAAATTATTTTCGTAAAATAAAAACACTAAATTGCATAAATATTTTTTTTTTATAAAAACATGTTTTTATAATTTAAATTTATAAATTGGATACTAATTTTAATGCAATAAATTGATTTATAATAAAAAAATAATTTTTTTAATTTTTAGTATAATATAAAACAAATTATAACCATATGAACACTTATAAAAATAATAATGAATATAATGGTTTTATTAAACTAAAATTTTAATTTACTTTTAAAAATATTAAAAAAATTATTTTATGTTCAGATAATGTTTTAAAAATAATAATTTTATTCATTAAATACATATTTTATTAAATAATATGTTTTTTAAATCTTCTAGGATAATATTTTATTATTATAGAAACATAAAAAACAATTTTTATAAAGAACCATACTTTTTGACTGAAAAAAAATCATTTCCAGAAAAAAAACATTCATACTATATAAATTATGATGTGATGAATTCAAAATTAACATTTATTTTTTAAAATTAAAACTCTTTTATTGGTAGATTTATCTTCCAAAATAAAATACATAATATATTGAAAAGTATATTTATTGAAAATAAATTTTTCAATATTAACTCATTTAAATTATTTAAATTAATAATATTTAACGGTTTACTATATAATTATTTATTAAGGTTTGGTTAATAATTTTCGTTAAATATTTTTTTTGTTTTTTATCAACTATAGTGTGTAAAATAATTTTTTGAAGGTAAAATCATATTTACAATTTATAAATTTTCTAGTCGGTGCACGACTATCCTAATGCACCAAAAACATATAGCAGATATGTTCACTCTCAATGATAGAGATAAAAATATTATCATCTGGGTATATAGAGACTATAGTTTCAAAAAAGATAAACATAATTTGAAAAAAATATTCAGCTACATCTTCACTCTTAAAGTATTTGATGTAAGATGGAAGAGCCCAAAAATGTTTTGGTCATTTATTGTACAATATTGTCATAGTATATCATGAGTTCAAATGATTTTGAAGAATTAGTTTGGATATAAAACATGATCTAAGGGATTGACATTGTATAATTTAAAAAGGAACGAATCACATTATAATATGATAATACTTTAGTGGTGGCTCTTAAAAAGTTATTAGTGTCACATCATTGAACAAATAAAACACATTAAAAATATCATATTTTGAGGATTTTGTTCTAGATAGGTGACATCACAGTAAGTGGAGTTTCTATGGAAGACAATGTTGTCAAACATTTGACTAAACCCCTATCTTAGTAGATGAATTAAAATTATATGAGATCTTTTTGACATAAATAAACTATTATTTTCATATATTCTATGTGATATTCTATTGAAGTTGGTTTCTAAGAACTAAATTCTTTTTAATTTATATTGCTAGTAAAGTCACAGACATAAATATGATAAAATACCTTATTACATATAGAATGTTTTCTTATTTTACTAGTCCATTAACATGTTTTGAATTAATAAAGTCATAAGTGATTCCCAACTATGATGATATAATTTATATGAAATGAAAATATTCTTAAAATTTTTATAAAATCATATTTCATCATCGAATGAGATATCGATGATACTCACATTATGTGTGAGTACATGTATAAGTAATATGATTCATCTCATGATGTTTTAACCATATAATATCTAATATGAGGTATTATGATGATTGATATAACTATATAAATTCCACATGTATTGTATTTCATTAAATATTCAGGTTTGCCAAAATTTTCAATGATTCTTAATCATAATGATTATTATTAACGCATATACTGAGTCTTGTACATATATGTATTATCTAAAAAATGATTATATATGTTCAAATTAAATTTTTTAATTTTGGGTGAATCATGAGTGATATATTATTACTGTATAAATCGTTGAAGGATCCATCCCTTCTAACATTATAGACATTGATATCTTCATCCCTTGACTTAAATGCATCTATACCCTTAAATTTTAAGGTCATGGTGTATTTATTGGTTCATTTATTGAATTTAAATAAAGATGTATCCATAATATAGTTTGGTGAAACAAGTGTGAAACCTTCTTGATGGTATATTGATAAAAAAGGACTAGTTTAACTTTTTACTATTTTTTTGGTTATTGATGTTATGGAGTTATCTTCTTCCACTTGGTGCCTTTATATTTTGATTAAATCTAATATTAGAATTTAGAAAAACCAACCTAATGCTACTATGAAAGTATCATTGAGGGTCCCAGACATAATGTATCTATGGATATTAATTAAATTATATTTAAATATTATTTTTATAATTAATATTATTATCTAGCATGAGAAATAATATTTATTTTGGATTTTTTGGTCTCAAATATTCAATAAAACATTTATATGAGTTGAATATTAAATATATATATTTATTCAAAATTCCATTAATACTATAAATATTAATTTATTTATTATGTGAATAATATCTATAATTCAATGTTTGATAAATATAAAGGAGGAAATATGGATTGAGTTATCTAGACTATTATTAACTACATATTAAACATCATTAAAATAAATATTAATTTATTTCGCAGATTAAATGATATTTATTTTATCTATGAGTTGAAAACATTTCCAATAAATAATTTTTTTGTTATTATTTTAGGCACTGTGTTTTATAGGGATTTATAGAATAATAAATTGTTTATGTATAATTATTTATTCGCTATCCTACATTTATAATTACTTGGTTATATCTTTCCCCTAGAGATGTTGTTGTTATTAAAACACATTCCATATTGACATTTTACCACCCTAAGAGATAAAGTTATCTAAATTACTCACAAAACTAGATATTAAACATTTAAATTCACAAAAATCACTAGAATGAGAGAATAAGAATCAATCCTTCTGTCTCAATAGATTGTGTAGGGAACAACTAAACCAATGAAAAATTATAAGTACAACCACACTATCACCTATAGTATCATTGGAAATGCTTCAATATCAAATAATATTGTGAAGATCATAAAAAATTAGATTCTACTTTGTATTCCCTTAATATAATGTTGGTTGTACCCAAAGAAGGATCAAGATATGAACAACAAAATTAAATAAATAACTCATGATAGAGATAATTTCTTATTATTAAATTAATTAAAATAGTAACTTGATAGATCTTCACTCTAGCTCTGATGATTTTTTTTCAATTTTCATTGGTTAAATTTCTTACTCATGCCATTTTTTATCATGTACATTATAGATTAATCAGTGAAACTACATTAAATATGATTTTCAATATCCTAAATAAGAACTTCTAATATTCCTTGAAACATTACAGTGATATTTGGTGATATATTCAACGAGGCAATGAAAGTGGGGTAAGAAAATCAAGAGGTGAAGGATTTGGGATTCCTATTAGGGTTTCTAAACATTTATTTTATAAGGTCTTATTTCATTTTTGTTGAATTTTAGCCTACTCAGATATAAATTATTATAATTATGTATTTTTTATTTCTTATAACTTTTTCAAGAATGATTCTAGTATAATATTTTTATTTTTATTCCTAAAATATTTTTAATGCATTTAATATAATATATTATTCTATGTGGTATTATTAATTAGTCACAAATATTATTTATCTAAATAATTTTTTTACATCAATAATGTATATTATTTAAAACCATTGTAATTTTTTTATGTTATATATAATAGTAAAAATATATTTTTTCTAAAAATATTAATATATTTGATTAATATAATAATAGTTTGATAAACCCCTATTTTTTTCTTTATATATTTTCCCTTTTGTGGTTTTATCAACGTGAAGTTTATATCATTTATAATAAAAATTAAAAAAACAAAATCTCATTAATTATATATGTAAATCCATCAATACACAAACAAATTCTACAAGAGGCCTATATCCATACCAAACTAAAACATATAATACAATATTAAATATTATTGTGTGATAAGAAACCATATTTCCTTTTCTCTTCACTATATTGAAATAAAAAATGATTAAATACTAATTCTTCACGGAAATATCATTCATGAAAATTTCCCAATATTATACAAAATTTTACCAATAATAAATTCATGAAATAAAGGATATATCATTTGACACTGACATCATATGGAAATACACCTGGTCATATAAAAATTTTAGGCCAACAAATATTTTAACCACTTTTTCTATTGGGATTGATGTTGGATATTTATTATAGTAAATTTTTTAGGATCATCTTAAAGGATAAACACCATATCTAACCCTTGGGAATCATGATAGCTTCATTGAACCAACACCATTACATTTCATGAATTAGGAATGTGTATGTAAAATTAATAGAAATACAAAAATAGATAGATATGAGCACATACAATGTGGGTGAATGGGAGTTCAATGTAATGGGGTCACTTTAACTAAATATAGCGTCTTCTATAATAACGTTACAGATAAAGATATGTATATAGGATCTTAAATTTAGGCTGGATGAATATAGTCCATTGGAATCAGAATGGATTCTATGTACTAGAAGGGGATGCATCCCAAAGAATCTTAGAGGCATCAGTCATGTTCTAGAGGAATATAATGAAGTGACATAAGAATAATTTTATAGATGTTGAATGGAAGTTCCAAAAAAATTTCAAGTATTTATTATGTAAAATTCATTTTGATGATATGAATTAGAATATATAGAACTAGAACCAATCCTTTTAGATTTGAATAATGAGATATTATAGGGAATCCTTAGTGAGAAGATCATATTGTGAGGTCCACAATTGAAAAAACGTTTTCGATTGAGGTTGTGATTTTTAAAGGAAATTGTAAGAAACTATAGACAAGATATAGAGGCTAGGCCATATCGGACAGTATTGTTGACTGGGTGAACAAGTGGGGTCCTCCATAAGAAGGATATTACAGATCCTTGTTAAGATGTGTTTGTCACGCATAGATGTGGCCTGAAAAAGGCTGAGGTTTATCACATTATAAGGATGAAAACCATGGAAAACACCTAGTCCATAAGGATCCAAATACATATTTAGAGGTCATAGATTTGTAAGGATGATGAAAATATGGAAAGTATTAGAGGAAACACAAGTTTATACATCAGTGAAAATTCTTCTTATAGTTTTTATAGGGTGATTGGATGGTGTGAGTTTTCTGTTAACTCAATATCTTCCATGAATGAATGATGTATAAAATTTCCCCCTTAGATATAGGTTATAGTTCCAAACATTTTTAATCCTTGTTGTGAATTGTTCTTGTTACTTTTACTGTATTATTTGATGGTTTTCATGTGATTTTTCATTTTTAGAAAGGATTTCAAAAGTTAGAATTAGGCCAGATTGTGTGATTAATCAATATAGTGGTTGGGTTCCTCAATTTAATTGTATTAGAATAGGGAGTTTTTGATTAATTATCGAGAATCATATTATGATGATTTGATACTATTGGTGACTAATTTTGATGGAAATTTTAGAATTAGTTGCTATGGTTTTTTCCTAAAACATTGTGTTAGAGGAATTGGTTTTTTTTTCATGGTAGATCATAGTTCTTTAGTTTTATGGAAATTAATTTATCAATATTTTGGGGAAAAGTCACTCTAATGATAGCGGTGATATCCTAGAGTTTCTGGATATCAAAATTCTTCTAGAACATATTGTTTATTGAGGCCTGATTCATTATCGAATTGGTTTTTCTTGCATGGATGGAATACTATAAGTTTCCTCAAGTAAGTTTGTATATTAGGGTTTTTAATAGTATTGAATTAGAATATGGGGTGGTACTAGTTTTAATGTTGAATACTTAAAGTCTTGTAGTGTAGGCTTCCGGTGGCATTTTTTACTCAATTGATATTATTTTGGACACTTGTGGAAGACTATTCATCTTCCAATGGACTCCAATTAAGAAATCACATTGGAGGAGGTTGATCCTAGAGAACTTTGGTGATG
The DNA here is from genome assembly GCA_963277665.1 of Viscum album. Classification (NCBI taxonomy): domain Eukaryota; kingdom Viridiplantae; phylum Streptophyta; class Magnoliopsida; order Santalales; family Viscaceae; genus Viscum; species Viscum album. The sequence goes on from OY728129.1 coordinate 1,118,128,294, forward strand.
ATAATCTTAGATAATTTTAGTGTAATATTGGATGAAGAATATATTCTAAATAAGGTAGTAAACTAGAAACAGTGACAATGTCATATGTATTGTTTTCAATGTTTAAATTGATGGTTGATACATATTACCTAAGTGAAAAGTTAGATAATGTTTCCAATTTCCAGTTGATAGGTCTGGAATGGTTCCCTCATTGAGAATATTTTTCCATATGGTAAGGGATATTATATATAGAAATATGGTGTTTTGAATATTGGTTCTTGAACGGACACATTTTGTAAATACCATAACCTGTATCTAGGTAAGTTGGTTGAAATATTTCCATGTTTTTTGGTCTCATCACAGAAGTAGTTTTTGGATGAAATAGAATTCATGATAAAAATATGTTTTGTGGAATTAGGAAAAAATTTTGAGGCATGGGATTATTGTGGAGGTGATTCATTGCGATCATGAAATGTGGAATGATTTCAAACATCATAAGTAGAAATTCATAATGAGTGTAAAAATACTATGGATAAAATGACTAGAATAAGGCATATAAGGAATATTTCTCACAAGTCCACTAGTGTGAGAGGTAATGTAGTAAGATAATTCTTTGTTATGGGAAGTATTTTTGGATCTCAGTGGAAATGAAAATAATATTTGGTGGTCATGGTTAATGTTCAATTTTTTTTACTATTTCTCTCATGAAATGTCAGTGTACTATAATGTACCTTTATTCATAATAACCATGATGTTGGTGGAAGAAAATTTGGTCTAAAATATGAAATTGTAGAGAATATTTATTTATAGAAATTGGATGGTTTTTGTTTCTCTTATATAAAAAGTCTTCATACAGAGATTACCATAACCATGTTAAAACCATATTATGTAAAACAACATATCATGGGTTAGTGTTTCTCTACAAAGTGGCGATAATGTCTTTTTATGATTTTGAATCTATGGAAAATAAATTAGTTATAGATATAATTATGGAAGGGTATCTTGAATGGATGGGTGATCTTGGAAAATAATATATCATAGACTATATGTAATGGGGGGGAAAGGGACATGTTTCATTAGTATCACTTGAAGATGTTTCATTGGGTTTTTTTCATGTTAATGACAATAGAATTTTCAGAATGTGAAGTTATAGATTGAGTTTATTTAGATGATGTTACCCAAAATCAATATAATTGAATATTATTTGGTTTTAAAAGATAAATGAAAATAGTTTTTGAAGAATATATCCAATATAGTGAGTCCCTATACCTAATTTATGAAGGAACATGTTCACCAAAAGATCATAAAATTTATAGGATAGAAACTCAGTGTATGTTTTCTTTGGTAGATTACCTTAGAGGCATTCAGATGATTTTCACTTTTTTCAGTGGAACACTATAGAGTGGTTCTATATGTAAAAAAGATGATTTATTTTAGTGGTATCCTAGAAAATATGAAGGTGTTATGAAATAGAGTTTCATGTGGAAACTAAAATGTTAGTGGGTTGAACAAAAGTTAGGTTATATGGAATTTTTTTAAAATTGTTAGAATAGCCTTTGTGTGGGATTTTTTTATCTCATCCTCAAAAACAACTATAAAATGGGATTTTTTGGTCTTACCGTGATAAATTTTATCTTGGTCATGTTTTTTGAACTTTTGGAGGACAAAATATGGAATTAAGACATTGGAATCTTGATTGAGACATTATACCAACAACATGACATGTCTAGATTGATGACTGTAAGAGGAACATTAATGGATGGTTCTGAATTGATAGATTTCATAGGATTTAGTGCGATAAAAATTGATTTCACCAAAAGTAATTCATTCCAACCAAATATTGTGTATTCTTGATGAAAATTATCTAAAGCCTAATATTCAAGATCAACGAATGAGGCTAAGACAAGGTATATCAAAAGAATAAAATTGGAGTCTATGTACCACATGGTAAAGATTCTAGAATGATCAGTGAGTCAGATCTCTAATTATATGGTTTAACATCAAGATGCTAAATTTATGTAACATATGATTTTTAATGAAGTGTTATGAAAAAATTATCTCTTATGAGAAGCCACTAAATATGAAGTAGTGGAAGCACATTTGGAAGTTTTTTAGAAGGATATGTTACAATGAATCATTTGTGAGACGATAAAATGGTAATGTTAACTATTAACTAGATGTTTTGGGTTGATGTTATGATATTTATAGGCAATCAAAACATACCAAATCCAATGGAATGATTCATTTACATATTAGATGGTGGTGCAGATTGGATGACCATATAAGGAAATATATAAGAAAATAATTATAAAACTATCTCAATACATGATTATTGAATAATGATAAGGCCTGATAAAGGATGAGGTGGATCCCATTATAGAGAATCCAATTAAGGTTCACATAAAATTCACAAGGCATTAGATTAAAATGAAGGGCTCAAATATATAAAAGGGCTAATATTATATGGAGTGTATCAAAATAAGAAACTTGTGAGGAAATGGGTGAAGAATTATTTGATTCTAGGGTGACTGAAAGGTGTGAGTTTCCATTAATCCCAGTATTCTCCATAACGGAAAAAGTGATTTTGTTTCTCCTATTTATGTCAGAAACAGATCCACAAAATATTAATCCATATTATTCATTGTGATTGTTATTTATACTATCATGATTATATTATTGTCTAGTTCTTGATCATTATCTATAAGGAGAACCATAGGAGGATAGAGACTATATGGTTTGATAATTTAGTATAGTAGTCGGGTTTTCTGCAATTATTAGTTATATATTATAATGTAATGGGGGAATAACAAATAATTATGTTCCACAATTTTGAATCTAGTGGTGACATCTTCGAATGGAATGTTTGGAAGTAGGCCCTTCTATTTATAAACATTATTTGTAGCCTATTTTCATCCATTATTAGGAAAAACATTTTATATAGATGCTAAAATAATACCAATGGAACCGAACCCAACAAAATACAGACCAAATAATCTATCTGCAACAATTATTATATCCATAATAATCTTAACTCTCACTATTAATATGGGAAATTTATCATCATGAACATCCAACCCACTAAAAACCCAAAATTCTCATTATTACCCCAAACATTAACTCATATAATGGTGTTCAAAATCCGAAACTCATTTAGATAAATATTTTCATAAGTGAGGACATAATTGTGTGATGCCTAAGGATATATTCACCATGATAGGGATGTGAATATGTGGGTTTTTATATTAATTATTCAATTGAAATCAACTTCATAAACTTATTAATGTTATGATCCACTTAATAACTTCTATCAACCTCATATTTTATATAGTAAATATAAATAGATATCAGAACACCTTGATTTATAAGGTTCATCATAAAAGACCAATCATTTCCAATATTGTTTAAATAACCTGATCATGAAATCTAAACAAAATGAACATGTGTTTATAACTACAAGGACTATCACACTCCCCTCAATATAGATTCAAACTATGTTATAGCTCTGCAGTAACACATGTGATTCTATATCATCATACATATTACTAAAATGTTTTGATACAAACAATAAAAATCTCATTATTATCCTGATAGCCTCTTTGGTAGTTTAGTTATCTCCATCTATAATAAAACTGGATCAACAATTCCATCCATGTATAAGATCTGTAAAAACATCAGTATCTAATAATGGTGATCGTCATGGATGGCCTCAAAAGTCACACCATATCATGAATGATCTATGTCTTTACCTTCCATCAAATACTTGTGTACAAGGTATTCTTATCCAGCAAAATCTCTCACCATATATAGAATCATCTTCTCCAATTGATACTTAAACGTAGTGGGATATAAATTATCTAGAATTGTCACCCTCAAAAATTTCATGAGATCCTCAAACCACTTATAAACATAATTCATTAAGTCCATCATATTTATATCCATAATATGAAATCATTTTTAATATAATTTTCCATTATGGAATCTCATAAAATCATTTTTATTTTATTATAGTTTGGTTTTCTATTTTTTAGTCAATAAAAAAAAATCTAATTTAATTTCTAATACAAATCCTTTTGATTATTGATCAAATATTTCATTTAAATTTCTCAACTACTCTTTATGTATCCTTTTTTATGTGATCAAATATCATTTATTTATTTTCCCCAAAAAAAATCTTCATTAAATAATTTTATATATCAACATTCATGGGATCACGCATCATTTCCATAGGTATTAACCATCTTTCCATGTGGATCTAATTTGCCTCCATTTACATCTGGGATTAGTAACCTTAGATTGATTGTAATATTTCGAATCCATAATTTATATAGCATAATGATCATTAAATTTTTTTCTCCTTAAAAATATACAATTCTAACAAATCATATAATTTACCAAGGTTTTGTATATTATGAGATCTACTCAAATGTAATATATAAAATCACTATATGAGTAATAAATGTTTTATACATGTTAATGAGATGTCTCAAATAACAGAAAATTCACCCCCCACCCCCACCCCCAGAGAATAATTATCTTATGAGCTAGCTACTTCTCTTCGGTTGACAAGAATACATTTTTCCATTTTTTCAAAATGACTTATAGGTTTCAAATGTCATATACACTTGTTAAAATCACCTTTGAGTAGGATAATTTCCTTTTTAATTTCATCAAACTTCAAATGCGACAATGTAAGGATTTGTAGATAAAATAAATTCATTTTCCTTTTTCTAAAACATTATTTCTAGAATAGGGATTCCAAAATTTCATCAAATTAATTTTGAATATTTTAATTTATTCTCATGAAATTTCCAATTACAAAAACTCATCTCAAACAGTATAATAATCATATTCTAAAAGTTATTTTCACATATTCATATTAGCTTCATACTATATCATTGTTTTGGTGATTTTGTAAATCTGTATTCTAATCTCATCCTTCTAAATCATTTCTTTCAATATCTTCATGAATTCATCTCCTTAGATATGTTTAAAATATATTGAACATAATACAATCCAAAATATAACTTGTATTTAACATAAATATTTGTACATCAATAATCAAATTTTCATTACTGGACTATCTTTGTTTTATCAATTTGACTACACAAGTTCTTTGATGCTTTCACCTCAATAAACCCCACAAATTGTGATCTTAATCATTAAATATAAAGTTAATTAACCCTTGTGAGTCTTATATTAATAATTTTTCAACAATAATCTAGAAATCACCAGTTTCATTTACTAAAATCATATTTACATATTAAAAAATTGAAATCAAACAAATTGGTACTTCAATCTCCATGTATGTGTTTGTTATTAATGACTCCAACAACTTCTTCATAAAATATTTTTGATTCTTTATCTCCACCTTATTTAATGGAAATAAAAATAAAATATATTTTTTTATTATCAACTTAGTGTATTTATTTTTATAAATTCAATAATTATACTCTTTTATTCTTATCATTTAAAGACACGTCTTGGTCCAGTTTTATGTGAAGGATGGAACCACATGATTTTCATTACTAGTATCCTTTAGTTAGTCATATATAAGTCTACATGGGATATCCTAGTTTACAAAAAAGTCACATTTATACAATATTTCCATTGTTTCCCAAAAAATCACATAACTATGTTATCATTATAACAATTCCTTTTATGTCCTACTCAAACAGATGTCACTAGAGAAATTTAACTAACAAATATATCAAAAAACCCATCAAAATAGTTCATGTGAATACTATAAATCTTCAACCATTTCTTTATCCTTTATTTATCCAATATCCCCTTATTAAAATGTTTGATATAAGGAAAATAAGAGTTGTAATTGTGATATAGATACCTTAATGTTCATTTTTTAGAGATCTCAAGAATATCATGATTTGCATGAAGATATTATTTTAATAGACACATCCTTAAACAAGATACACATTAAGGGATTACCTCATCTCCTCCTCTACATGGTATTTAGTATATTAATTAATGTAAAACATAATTTTTTTTATTGTGAAAACACTCAAAATTATTCTTCAATTCCATAAATGTAAGTAAAAAAATATAATTAAAGTAACTTTGTTGGAAATGTTTATTTATATGAATTCACACTATGATTTAGTCTTTTTTCTCAACATAAAACTCTATTTTGATCTAATATAAAAAGTGAATTTATATACTTCTTATATAAATCATTCAAGATTTTTAAATTTACCTCCATCCTCGAACATTTTTCTTCATGTGGAGATTATTTTCCTATATTTTATAAGTAAATAAAACTCATTTTCTGGTTCCATCCTATATAATTTAATTAATTATTTTTGGTATAGAATAATATTCATAAAATTATTCATTTCATGCCTATTTTTTCCACATATCTGACATAATCTTGTATGAACCATCAATTATGCATTTCTTGGAATATTCTCATCACAATTAGACTTCTCATGTGAAACAATTTCATTTAATTTATAATTATCCTCCGTTGGTTATTCATTAATTTAAAAAAAATTTCCTATTGATTTCCCAAAACTATCAAGAATTCATTATTCACTTTATCACTTTTATTGAAATTTTTATCATATATTCAAATCTTTTAGCCTCTATGTTTTCCTACCTCCAACATAATAGATAATATATCATAAATAAATTTCTATTCAAACCTCAAACTTTTGGAATTCAAATCCTTATATTCAACACATATAAACTAATTTAATTAATCTATTTTAGGTGGATATATTAGAAGAATTATTATTTACAACATGCTTTTAATGAGAATTTAACCCCTTTTTCATAGTATAAAACAACATGGTTCTTTTCTCTTACCTAGAAATGATAAATTATACCATCAATAGTAGTATTTGTGATCATACCTTCTAAAACACTAATAAAACACAATAAATCATAGTCTTTCATAAATCTATCATGATTCGGGATGGTTTTTTCATTCATAAACATGATTCTATTTTTAGCTATTGCGAAGTGGTATTATTTGAATAATTTTATCTTCAATTAAAGTGTAATTATTCCTCTCAATTTAATATATAAAAATCTACTGAAATATTAATTTTATATAATCCTGATATTAATCATTGGTGTAGATCTCTAATTCCACATGACCATCGGTGCGCCTCCCCATATTATAGTTTCTTCCAACAAGTATCATGTTTCGTAGGTGAATTCCTGGAGATAATAAAACCTCCATCAAATTTCATGACACAAAATAAATAAATAAAACTTTTAAAAAATTATTAAACTGATTCTAATAAACATGTCAGCTATAATTAATGAATTTGGAAACAATAAACTCAACAGTCATAAAAAAAATATTGGACACTTATCACCCACATGAGAAATCATTGGTGCAAAAAATAGGAATAATATGAATAGGATCTATAAATACAAGACTTTCCTCATATAAATTTCTGTACCATTGTTGATATATCAAATTTTATGATCAATCTTGGGATTCATCCCAACATGTAGTTGTAACAAGGGAGGGTGTCTCAGGTACCTAAGTGTCTTGTGAGTGCGGCTAAATAGGAAACCACCAACACTATCCATTACCCAATTAGTAAATGTATTGTATTTGCAGGTGATAATAATATAAAAACTTATACTAGAAATAAATAACTTGGAAAAAATATAACAATCTCTAATTTATAATTAAAGAAAAAACACACATACATCATGAGATCATGTGCTTATCAAGCTTCCATAATCCCAAGTAGTTTCTAAATTGCCAGTATGCCTAATTATAGTCATAAAAAAACGTTTGAATTAGTTAATATTAATCTATAGTTTTGAAGGACAAGTCACTTAGCAGTCATAATTTAATGAGTCAACATGTCACACATTATCATCAAGACAACAAGAAAATGTTTCACTTGGAATCCACTAGGCATTGAGGTAACTGACACTTGGTATCCAATCGGTGTAAATACAGAATTTCACTAAACATACTAAACAAATCATGTAAAAATATCATTTGAAATCTAAAAGGTCTTAATAACATAAAATTTTCTTCCGTAGATTTGGCCTCATGTTCATCGTAATGATACAGAATGCCCCAGTCCATCCTTATCATCATCTCAAGTTGTCTACACTTCCCCTCTAAGGGATTACGATATCAAGATGGTCCAGTTTTCCTGAGTATCAAACAAACACCTCTAATGTAAAGGTATTAATACAAAAAATGGAATATTATTTGATGGAATAATATGGTATTTAATCATGATAATTTAGTAGAAACTTACAAATACATGTGATCATCTCGAAGTAAGTTATAAAAAGATTCATAAGGATATCCATGGAATCATTCAACATATAAGGATCACATGGGATACACAAGAACCAAAACATGGTCATGGAATAAATCTTGGTTTTACAGTCTACACATGCACATTTTGTGATAATCAAATAAAACATGGTCTCAAGGGAAACACATTTACACACATGTGACCAGTGAATCAAACATTGTCTCTTGGGCTACACATGTAGAGACCTGCCATAGAAATAATGACGTCAGTCTCAACAACCATTACATTTCCATTATTACAAGGAATCAAATCCCAAAAGACTAAAGAGTATTGTAATCATTAAAACCAAAAAAAAATATGTCTTACATTAAAACTAAATATAATAATTTCAATAGTTGTTTTTCTTTTTGATATTGATAACATTATTCGATCTAGTGTATCCTTTCATAGCATTCTTAGTACACTTTATGTAATCTTGGTGAAACGAAAAATAATGAGGGTGAGAACAAATTCATGATAAGGTAAAATTGAAGCGTAATAAATATTCAATCATTGAGAATAATTATTATTTTAATGTAAATGAATAAACAAAAATTTCATGATATAAATAAAATCATAAGGAAGTGTATAAAAAATATGGAAATGTAATAAATGGAAACACATACCACTAAAATAACTGGATAAGACATAATTGATATGGAAAGGTAATTTTCTGAAAACACATTGCATTAAATCTATAAACTAGTAATGAAATGAATTTATTGATATGTCGATGAAGAATATCATGGATAAATAATAACTGAATGAAACTAAATTAATTGCTTAATTATTGGATGTCATGTCTCAAACACGTAAAAACATATACCTTCAAGACCTGTTATAATATGTTTTAAAACTACAAGTAGAAATATGTTTAATTTTTTCATCTAATTTGTCTCGCTGAAACTTTTTGATACATATATGGGTTATATAAAGTCCAGGTCCCACCCATCATTGCATGTCTAAAGCATTCCGTGTATCGAGTCATAAATTTAAATAATATTTCTTATCAAACCCATATTGATTAGATAATATGTATTAATCAATAATTCCTCAATTTATAATTGTTACCAACAAGTATTTTTGACGTTATTGAATGAAAACGATATTAGAAATATTATTAAAATTATTCTTGAAGAAAATAATCTTTGAACATTCCAAAGTGTCTCATAACATATTGAAAATTTTGAATAATAATTCCACATGAATTTAACAAAACATATTATATCATTGGAAAAGTAGATTCATGATATAATATGTCAAAGGGATGTATTTATACTATATAAAAGTGAATTGTTTGATAAAAAAAATAAGTCTTAATTGAATGTAAATTGAGATGAAATCCCTTACCATGACCCTCTTTTCAGGTGAATAAACTTTAATATTATTTATAATAGGTTTAATCATTTCAATAACTTATACCAGAACCATATTCCTATGTATAATATCATATATTAACTTTATTTAATATCTTATAACTCGTTTTCTAATAATCATTCATTATTTTCAAAAAATATTTGTGTCAATTCCCTATTTTTTAGAGTATAATTTTTCTTGTTACTTGTTTTTACTATCATGGTATGATCATTCCTATAATGTAACCCATGATGTAAATACAATATATATTCATTATATAGTTCATTATATAGAACAATAATATTTTTAGATATGAAATGGAATGGACTCTTCTTGGAGACAGTAGGTTTTATGTGCGCATGAACACGATTTCATTTATTCTATATTTTTAATGAATGAAAATTAAATAATATATATGTATATTATAATTATAGTATCATATTCATGTCATATATATTATATAGGATAATTAAAATTGTCCATTATATGTTCCATATATAGTGTGGATGAGTCACATTGCATTGAGTGGGCGGTGGTCCACACTTCTACAATTGATATTATTGTATTTACACAAAATGTGAAGCATCAGAGTATGTGTTGTATAAAAATAACATAATAATTAATAAATTATAAATATGATATACATAATATAAAAACATAATTTCCACTAAAATTCCTAACATGAGAGGTGTTAAAGGAGAAACGAATGACAAAATTTTGTGAGGTGGTAGTTCGTCATATTTAGAATCCAGTTTTCAAATCTATTCCCCTTGCAGGGAGTAGTTGTGTTCCTCTAGGTACTAGATCATTGAAGGAAAACCTAGATTGGGAGAAAGGAGATTTTCAACGAAAAACATAGTGATGAGAGAGGAATCCCAAAGTTCTTGGTCAGGGGGCATGGGCCTGATAACTGGATTGCATCATGGGGGCGGTCTACAATGATTTCTTCTAAGGACCAACTTACACTAGAGCAACAAAAGCTCTTAGAGACATATTCTTCACTCATTAACAAAAAAAAATCTAAATCAGTATGGGAGTCGACTGACGATGGTGTAGCCTCCAGTTATTGTTACAGGGATAACATTGATCCTTTTGATATATAGACAACCAATTTGGGAGAGAGTTTGTTTTTTTGAATTCATCTCACCCTTACGAGGCCGTTACTTTTCATTTTATTTTAATAAATTGCCAAGTGCATAGGATTCTGGATGGACCGACATCATATATATTTTTATATATTTTCAAGTAATATTATATAATATTATTAATCAATTTTATATTTTTAAAAATGATTAATAATTTATTTATATACATTTGTTATATAATGTGCCAATGAGCTTGTACCTGAGTTGTAAAGGCTCTTGGTCAACATCCAGGAGGTCCATATATCAAGACATGTTGGGTGCAGGCATGACACATGTAGGATAATGCAGTCATGAAAATGCATTGGACTTTCGGGCCATGTTATGAGCTTCATAAACTATTGGCCTACATTCCAGGTAATAAATAAATATGGATTCAAGGGTGGGTCATCCCGTTGGGGGTTATGGCCTGCCTCTCTATCTAGTGTCTGAAGTGTGAGGGGGGGGGGTTTAATTGTACCCCAAAAAACCTAATATATATTGATTACAATATGTGTATATAATTTAAACAAATATAATATATTAATGAATATATTTATTTAGATATATATATATATATTGATATTAAGTAATTGAACATATATGTACATGTATAACTACATGTATGAATGTGTATGTGTATATACATGTGTTTGTAGAATTGTATGTGTACATATGGATGTGTCTAACTCATGTAAAATTTATGAATTCTTTTTTTAATATTTGTATAATCAATTTAATTTAATTTATCCATTTACAATTACACATTCATTAATAATGTTTAGAATATATTTAATCATTTTGTAATGTTTCTTATTATATATATTTATTTTCTATATATATGTAATATTTTCAATATGTTTCTAATTTATATGAATAATGGTTATTAGTTTTTATTTATCAAGGATTAAAATTTAAAATATGTTTATAAAATATATAATTATTCTCTATAATTGATTTTTTAAATAATTTTCTAATTTAAATATTTATTTATTCAATTATAGATATATATATATATATATTAAAAAACTGTTATTAAATTATAAATACATAAATATATGTTTAAATTATCAAAAAATTATAAGAAATATATTTAAATATTAAATATATTTATTATTTTTATAATTACACATTATTGTATATATATATATATATTTATAATTATATATAAATACTTTCTAAATATACTTATTGGTAATAATAATTATAAATAAACATATATATATAAATAAATAAATATGAAATTATAAAAAATATATTTAATGAATAAATAGAGTTATTATATTTGTAATTATATTATTATAGATACATATAACTATATAAATATACTAAAGCAATACAGACCATGAGGTATAATTACTTAAATATATATAATTATATATTGAAATATTTTCCAAAATATTTATTTATATTTATAATTACAAGTATGAGTAAATATATATATATTCATATAATTATATAATTATAATAAATATATTTATTATAATTTTATCAATATATATTTATATATTAATTGATATATATAATTATAAAGAAATAAAAATATATTTATAATTATATATAATTTTATTAAATATATTTATTTATAGTTAATATATATATATATAATTATAATAAATATATTTATTGTATTTGTTATTATATACATATATATATCTTTATTTATTTATTTATAATTATAATTATAATTATAATTATAATTATAATTATAATATAAATAAATTATTAATATTAGTCCACTCTAAGCGCTAAAAATCACTGATAAAGAGAATTTTTACCAGCGCTTTCTATTTTAGTGTGGACAAAAATGTTCTTTATCAATGTTTTTGTTAAGTGTCGATAAAGGCCGTACATGTTCTTATAAAAAAGAACCCTAATAGAACCCAATTACTACTCACACAAAAAAATCTTGCAGAACCAGAACCCAACCATCTCTATTGTCAGACCCTACTATTTCCGCCAATCTATAATCTTGACAAATTGATCACTCTATTTTAAGGGGAGTGAAAATTTTCCTTCCTTTCTCTTATGACCATAATATTCTTTTCAGTAACACCTCACATGCCCATGTCTTCACTTCTTCTCCACAAACCACACAAATTGCCTATATCCTTGTTCTATCTACACTACAGGAGTCTCTTGTCCTCATTCTTCTTTGTCCTCACCTTCTCTTATCTTCCCATTTATAAGGGCGCACCCTTTTCCATCATGGTTTAAATCTGTTCACTGAATTTGGAAACAAATATGACACTTATACACTTCCAATGACTCATATGAAATTCTCGTATGATTCATAAACTATTATTATATGACCCCTCCTTTGTAGTTCCAAAATCATTGGTATAGATAATATATTATTCATAGTTTATGGGACTAGCATGTGTGATATGTATTTTGGGTTTCTTGGACACAGTTTCGGAAGATTTGTACCTAACTTATTGAAAGTAGTGAGAAGAAAGTAGGGTTCTCCCATACGAATCTCTTTAATTTTGGATCTATTGATTTCATAGCCTTTTAATTATTTTTTTAGACTTCTAATAACATTATTAATTATGTTAATAAAATATATAGGATGAAACAATGTTTTTCTATCAGTTTCCAATGATTGATAAATGTTTTTATATTAAAAAATAAATATGTTTTAATTTTTTTTTCAATTAATGAATGCACCATGAGTTTCTTCAATTTTATAAATAAGCCTTATGATGTAAGTGTATAATTTAAATAGGTGTTATATTCATCGAAAATAATTTTCAATTGGTTCTTAATTTTTACCTAGAATTTCATGAAATACATGAAATTAAAGTGTTGATAAATTTTTTCATGTTTTTTTTGAATAAAAAATGCTTGGTAAGAAAATGCCTTTTTCTTTATTCAAATCATTTCAAGTTTATAACTTTATAGTTTCACACATATTTAAATTTATATACCTTTATGTATTTTAAAATATATTGTTTCAAGCTGTAAAAATTTAATCATTGTTTTTATTAAATATATATACATTTATAGTTCTATTCATTAAAAAATTTATATCCATTATTAGTGTTTATTTTATATCATATTTATGTATATATTTTAAATATAAATGTTTATTAATTTTTTATAATTCTATAGTTTTCAATATTTAAAAATAAAAATATAATTATATTTTTACTCATTATAAATTATTATACTGTTATACTTTCATAAATTTTAATTTTCTATATTATAATTTTATACTTTTATTATATGAAATTTTTTATGTTTTAAATCATAATGAAGTGAAAATGGATTCATTCTTTTAATTGTGTGCTTAATGTGTTTCAAAACTAACTATGATTTTTTAGATTTCAAGTTCAAAAATGTATCTAAGTGGGGAACTTATTCAATTCCATTTTATAATTGCATTGGTAGATCATGTTTTACTCATAAAGAAGTAAGTTATCATATCACTGAAGTGGGATTTCTATCCAACTATGAGGTCTAGCACCATAATAGAGAAAAATAGATCAAACGCTAAAACAATTTGATAGACATAAGAGGTGACAAGTGAGAGATATGTTATTTGACCAGTTTTCATTTCTTTTATAATCATTGTATGAACATAATGACTGGAAATTCAATTTTATTATTGGAAATATTTTAAAAAATATAATAATTTCTGTTTTTATTTGGGAAACAATTATTATATTAAATATCAATTTTTTTATTAGGAAATATTTTCAAATTAGATTTCATCTAATATTTTATATTTGAATTATTAGATTCAATAACTATATTACCATCGGTTTTTTTAATTTAAATGCGATTTTAAGGGTAAATTATTGGTTTTAAAGTTAATAAATTGGATTTCTATTATTATTCACAATGATGGTGATAATATTGATTTCAGTGATGATCTAAATAAATGGTCATTTAAATATCAGATGGAATTTTAAAAAGAGTTTTTTTATTTAATGTTAAATTGAACAGATTCATAGGTTTTTTATAATTTAGTATGCTATATCAATAGGATGAGTGGTATCTATATTAATAAATGAATACATGTTTAAGGAAATAGGGTGTTATTTATAATTATATGATAATATCAACATTATGAGACCTCCTTGATACACATAATATCACCTCCTATATATTATAGATTGATACAAACACCCTATAAAGGGATTGTTACTTACTCTATCTAACCCATAGGATATCCATTTTGACCTCCCTCCCAGAAATTATGAATTAATGATTAACCCCACTACAAGTCCTAATCCTATTTTTCATCCAAAATCACCTGTATAGTTTAAATTAGGGGAGGTCGTCCACAACTACATCTTCTCACTGATTTTGTTACCTTCTAATGGGATGAGTTTAAATAAAAAATGAAATAATAACAATCATCATCATTATCTTCATCTCCAAAAATGTTATTATTACATATGACCCTTCCCAAATACCTTTTTCCCAATTTACACTATTGTTAGTCAAGACTATTTAGTCTAGTGGAGTTTGAAGAATAGTTGATTTGTTATGAAATTCATCAAATATATAAATATTTTATTAAAAAAATGTAAAATGAGAATGTATCTATTAGTTGGGATAAAATTGTGTCTCATGGATCATCTGATATGATTACAAGTGTGTAAAATGAAGAAGACGATATTGAGGATGTGATAACAGGTGACAATTATGATTTGGATCATATTGAGGAAATGATGATGAAAATTTAATATTAACATAAATGATGTAAATTTTTTTTTGAGAAGTTAAAGAGACTTTAAAAGATGCCATTGTTTGTAGGTGACACTAAATATACAACATTGTCATCCGTATTGTGGTTGTATTATCTAAATGTTGGAAATTGAAGAAGTGACTCATTTTTGGCTGAACTACATGCTCTCTTTAATGATATAATCCTAAAAGATAATGTGATTTCTATCCAGACATATAATTCATAAATAATACTATATTTTATGGGTATAATATATGAATGAATACATCCATGTACAAATGACTATTTTTCTTCTTGATACAATAAAAATGAATCGGGTCCTATGAATGTTGTATGGTAATTTCTAATCATAAAAAGGTTTAGATGATCTTATTAAAGTAAGGATACTAAAAGGAAATTAACATTGAATCTAGATATAATAAATAAAGATAGAAAACGTCCTCACTCATAATACTCTCCTCAGTGGAAGAGAATTGATAATGAGTATACTGGATTTGGAAATGGGTTGAGAAAACATCATCTTGCATTATTTATAGATGCAGTGAATCCTTTTAGTTTTCAAATAATCAGTCATAGAACATGTCCTATTATTATAGAAAATTATAATATTCCACCAAGATAAAGTATGAAACAAAAATACATTATGTTATCTATGTTTATATAAGGAAAAAATCTGGGTAATGATATTGATGTTTATTTGGATCCATTAACCGATGATGTGAAATTATTGTGGGATTCAATTGGTATATTATATGATGCTTAAATAAATAATTATTTCAAATTTTGAGACATATTCTATGAGACAATAAATGAATTTCCTAATTATTGAAAAAATTTTGGATATCGAATTAATGGAACTCAAGGGTTTCAAATTTGGGAACAAGGTATGCCGACTATTAGGTTGAAACATTCATCAATGAATGTGTTTCTAGGAAATCAAAAATTTGTTCCTAGATGACATAAGTACCAATAAAGGAAGACATCATTCGAAGGGAGTTTATAATCTAGAAAAAAATCTACTCCACTAACATGATATAAATTTCTTTAGAATGTAAAAGTTATGGACAGTACTTTGGATTTGTTTTGAAAAAACTAATAAAAAATTGTTAGAAAAATAGATCGGTTTTATTTTGAATTACCATAATATAATTATTAGTATGTTATAATTTTTTTATGATAGAAATTCTGAAATGAATTTATGTTATAGTGTCATTTGAATTTTAATAAATACAATAAGACAAAACAAAGGAATAAATTAATGCTTGGTTTGACATGATTGACATGGTAATATAAGACTTTTTTGCACTAGTGTAGGGTGAAAAATGAACTTTTCTTCCACTATCTACTTTAACTACTTCAAATAAGGATAGATATACATTTTTCAACATCCTTAATTATTTAAAAGTTATAATGGGGCATTCATTAAATATCCGGAATATTTTTTCAATGATTGATTTAAAATTAAAGTGTCTGAAATGACATGACTATCATTTTTTGATATAGGATCTAATAAAAATAGCTTTACATTTCATTTTTTCAATATTTTACATCATATATTAACCAAGATATATTTCATTTTCAAATCATTATTTACAATCATTATAGACTAGGTAAAATTTATAACTATAGAAAATGAAGTCGTTGTCAAATTATGTGAATTGGAAATGTTCTTCCCACAAACATTCATTGATATGATGGTTCACTTTGTGAGAGATATTAAACTATGTAGTACAATACGTTATAGATAGATATACCCCATTGAATGGTAAATAAATATTTTTTATGGTAATGCAAAAAATATAATTTTTCCATAGGGCTATATTATGGGTTTATATATTGTTTTGGAATTCGTTGAATTTTGTATAACTACCTATCTATTGCTGAATAAATTATTTTATCACAATATCATTTCAATGTGAGACTTTTGGTTGTATAAATTTATGAAATATATGTTTTCACAATCAATATAGAAGATCAGGAGAAGACCTGTCATTATTTTTTCATAATAGTTTAGAGATTTCCCCATATGTTGAATGCCAAAACGAAATGATTATGTAGTAAAATCCATGAAGGTATGAAAGATGGTTATTAAGTAAATATAATAAATATTTTATATGATAGTTCCAAGACCGTATTTTTAAGAAGTTAGATGAAAATTCAGATTCAATTTTAGAAAGACTTTGATGGATAGACATAAGACCAAGTGTGCATTTATTATCTTATAATGGTTATGTAATTTATTGTCATATTTTATATAGAATAAAACATGATGAAGGAAGTACCATGGAAAGTTTTGGATTTACAATTGTGTCAAAATCAATTCAAGTATCTAGTACCAAGGATAAAAATACAATTTATTCAAGCATGTCGTACTTTGGCTTCATCAAAAAAATGTGAGAGTTGGATTATAAAACCTCTCAAGTTTCAATTTTTTTCAAACAAGTGGATTTATAACATGGGTAATGTAAAAATAAATTAATTTCTATTTGTGATTATCCAATCTATTAAGGAAGGTGTAAAATGTACTATTTATAATGGAACCACATGAATTATAACTATTTTATCTACCATATTCAACAAACTATAGGTTGAAAATTTATCTGTTATCTAACAAAACCATTGAAGGGTCAGATGTAAATTCAACTTAGGATGACCCTTTCATTGGTATGTTACAATTATTTCATATTAGTCCTAATTTAGTGGGACCTTTTTTGTAATAGGATACCCAATAAATGGTTTGGGGTTCTAAATTGAGGGGTAAAATCTCTCCAACCTTTAAAAAAAGAGTTAAACAACCATGTTATATTTTTTTAATGTACATTTCATTACCTCATGTTATTATATGTTAAATACTACATTTAGGTAATTTAAATTAAATATTGAACCACTTATTCAAATAGTTACTTTTTATTGTGACGATGCTCCAAATACCGAGGAATAATAGGGTTATCTAACTACTGTTACTCCTCGTGTAGAGGAACAATGTCCTTATACATGTGTAGATGCACCCAATCCCAAGGAACAATATTTTTCTGAACCTACTACTAATCCTAGTGCAGAAGAACAATTACCATCTCAACATTTTGATACTACCAATCCATAAGAACAACTTATTTAAAATGTTTTACCTAAGGATATGGTAGATGGAGAAGAACTAATTTCATAGAAAAAATAGGAGTGTCGTAGCATGATTATGTTAGAAACAATTATTATGGTGAAAAGAAAAGGCATCAAATTAAGGTTATATGGAATGGGCATGGCTAACCTATTAACCCCAATAAGTCCTTGTTCAATAATTTTATTAGGCTCATAACACTGCAAAACTAACCGATTCATGTAGCTTCATGGAACCATGTTCTTATAATTCTTAAGGTACTCATTTGGAGATATATGAATATAAAAATATGATATACTATCATTATTTTACTCAAAACTAAAATTATTAATCATTAATATACTCTTCAATATACCTTGTAGAGTGTTTTTATTTTAGTGTAATCCCACAAGAAACTTTTATTAATAATTTCTAAAAAGGATCATAGTGGCATTCAAAAAATTATAATGAAATATATTCTCAAATATACATAAGGGAAAATAAACTTGTACACACCACATATGTATGCACACCTGATAAGAAAAGAAGACTTGGATGAATTTATTTTCCATCACGAAGAGATATCATTTTAGGTACATTATTGTGTGTAATATATATATATATATATTCACAATGCATGTATTTATAAATTGTATTGAGAATTACAAATTTATAAATCATAATCGGAATGCTTATAATAAGGAATGGGAAACAAAACCTATGTACCCCTATAGTAATTTAAGGATGGTGTATGCTTCAGTTGAAAAAAAATTGTAGGTATTCTAAATCTACCATAATAATTTTTTGTCACATGAAACAAAAAACATAATTATATTCCTATATTTATATGCATATTGATGAATCCAACTCCAAATCCACATAAATCCCATGTCATGTGTTTAAGAAGATGGATCTTGTATATAAATATGGGATTATAATAGATGAAATCACACAAAATGTTTGTGAAAAATGTTTAAATATGATATAATAAGAATTTTTTCTTTAATTAATTATTATATAAAAATGATTACTTATTTATCTATATTCTATATCTGATATAAAAATAAGAAAATTCAACAGTATTACTGGATGAAAAACTACTGTCAAAGGCCATGAAGAGGCCATAATAGTATGGTTGCATCAGAGGTACGAATTTTGGGGTGTCCCCAAGAACATATTTTGAGAAATGGAAAAATGATGAATAAAGAGGAAGAAATGTAAGATATGAAATAATGATTAGTTTCCCTTGAAGAAAAATTTCATTGGTAGTCTGAGTTTCTATAAAATTTTATGGAAAAAGAAAATAAGATAAATAACTTAAGAATGACAACTTCAAGAAGTTCCCACCCCACCCCTACCATCGTTGAGGAAACAAATTCCCCTAAAAGAGTTGTCTTGATGAGGTTTTCTATAATCTCATAATTGTTTCTATTAAATATGAATTACGATGGCACATATACGTTGACTATATTTACATTATACGTGGTTAGAATGAATATAATGTGTATTTATTAACACCCACACAACCTAACATTGCAAGGGATACTATGTTCAATACATAATAAGATAATCTACACAAAATAAAACTTCCAACAGGTCATCTGAGAGTAGCGATTATCTTAGCTCATGAGCAGGGTATCATATTACATATTCCAATTGATTGGGAAGATGTTCGTATGGTCAATCAATCTATTGGAACATTCAAATCATGGTAGTAAAATCTTGTCAGAAAAAATATTGACAATGAGGTACTGATTTCAAATTTATTTTTCATGTTAAACCTATGAACAATTACTGAAAAATGTTTGATCCAATGAATGATTTTACAAATAAACAAAGGGAGGGGTGTAATGAAATGTCATATACAAACAATCTAAACAATTAACTAGTTTATCAAAAATATCTTTAGAAACCACTATTACCCGACCCATTCAATATCCACATTTAGTAACATTAGAGGTTATTACATATACAAAATTAAAAAGAGGATGAAATAACATAGTTTATTATTAAAACAAATATATGGATTATCCAATACAGAATTCATTACTCTTGAGAATGTAAATTAAATCCTCAGGTAAGAATCGTTAGGTTTCTCAGTTATAAATGTTTATATGAGTTTTCTTTTAAATATTTTATTTACAATAGACGATTTACTATGTAAATTATGAATAAATATAATTTAAATTTTTTTGAGGCATATATATATATCAATAAAATGGATTACCCCATCAACAAAAATATGGACTCATTAATCCTCATGTTATATCTCGATACCAAACTAATATAGAATCAGTTGAAATTAATGGAATAGTGGAAGACCTATCCAAATCGTTTGAAGGAAGAATTAAAAATGAGAGAATATTCATAATTTCTAAGAGTCATTGGAAATATTATACAATATAATCATATAAAAGATATTTTCATTCTATTATTTACTTATTCCTTTTTTTAGTAAACATCTGGTACTCATTGTAGTCAATTTAGATACTCCATAGATTTATTTTCGGGATTCCCTGTATGGATACACAACAAACCAACCACGAGTAATGATTTTTCTCAATTTGTATTACCCTATATCCAAAAATTTAGAACTATAATTAATGTGATATATTTTATATTAGGTTTTAATGAAAATTTTATCATAATATAGTGGTGTTTAAATGTTTGGAAAATCATGGAATGAGGACAATCCATGTGCATAATGATATAATGAACTTATACAAGTGGATAAATATGGTGGTATATTAAATAATATTTTACTATCAAAACACATATGAAAACAAATTATTTTTTATCAAATTTTCTTCTATGTATGGAACAAAAAAATGAAAAATGTTCTTATTATATTTGAAAATTTAAGAGAGAGGTCATATACCATCAACAAACGAGCATAACCAATGAGGTATTTTCAAAGATAATTAATATTTTATATAAAATATTTATTAGTCATATGAGTATTTTTTTTCTTCAGTAATATAATGTATATTAATAATCCATCTATTCATAATATTGAATAGATGTTATTAGAGATGAATGAAAAGAATTATTGTTTTCAGAATGTACACATATATCATGAAAATACTAAATCATACATCTTATTTAGTTTTCTTACACATTATTTAATCTACTTTTTTTATTTTCATCATTATTTATATTCTATATTTATTTTGATAATTTTTATAGAGATCTAGAAAAAATGAATTCGTGAATATAGATGATTCACTCATGTAATATGGTCATGCACTCAATCTGATACACGGTGTTCCCGGTATGACTCAAATGGTATGATTTCAGTTTGAAATTGTTTTTAATGTATGGTTTAATATATATATGTTTAATTTATTTCTTTATAGTATTACTAACATAATAATTTTTTCCTTGTATAAGTTTATTTTTTCTTGTGTAGGGGTGTTTTTTTAAGCAACTTGCGCTCATTTGAGATATGACTTCAAGTATGCGATAGAGACAATGAAAATGAGGAAATGGGTCAATAATATATACAATAATCATGAAAAGTGAATATCTTACATTAATTTAATTATGTATTTTTAATATTTTATCTACTATTATTATTTTATCTCTTTAACATTTATAACTAATACTTCATTTTTCTCATAGATATTTTTGAAAGTCATATTTTTCATTCAACCATATGTATAAATCTTGAATATAAAGAATAATTTCCTCTCTGATTGAAGAGAAAACCTTATACTTCCTAAAATGTGAAGTGGTTCAGGGATTATGGGGTTCCTCTTTCACCAGAATGGAAAATGTTCTCTCTTTTCTCAATATTTTTAGTTAGTTGAAAGAAAAAATCATATCATATACTGAATAAACCACACCACAATCTGATGCACAGGGTGATTAGTATGAAGTATTTTTATTATTTAGTACCATAATCCCAAATTCATTTGGGATGTGTAGAAATTGGTCACACCAAAATCTAAATCACGGTGTGTCCAGTATTACTCTAAGTGTCCCTTTTAATTTAATGTTTACATTATTTTTTGTAAAAAGAGAAATATGTCTTCATAAAAACCAAGAAAATGAATTAATATTGTTTTAATTATTTATGAAACTGATCCATAAGGAATTTGTGACATGTGGTAGTCAACCTGACCTTAATATAATATATAGTGTCATCGATATGACTCAATTCATGTCTTATTATTTAAAATTGGAATTAATTTTAGATAAAATAAAGAGTGACATTTTGAAAATTGAGTAAATACATTCATATTTTATTAGTACTTTAAAAAACTGATACGTAATTCATTTTCAATGTGTATGAATCGACCTAACCATAATCAACAACATGGTTTGACCGATATCACTCAAAGTGTGTCTTTTTATTTAAAATTGACACTAAATTAAGTAAAAATAACAACATACATATTTAAAACAACCAATACACGATCATACTGTTTTTATAATTTAAAAATTTATCCATATGTCTTTTTGATGTGTATCAATCAACTATAAAACAATATGATGCACGGTCTGATTAGTATAATTAAAAGTGATTCTTTTTAATTAAAATAAACATTTATTTTTTAATAAAATTTTACACTCTGAAAACCAATAAAACTCATTAAAATTGATAAGATACTTCAAGAAAATGATCACCAAATATTTTTTGACGGATTGGAATCAAGACCACCTCAATCCAATGCATGGTGTTACAGGTATGACTCATGGATCCCATTATCTGTTTAAAAAATTATATTTTAGTGCAAAAAACATGTCACTCCCTGAAAACCAAGAAAATGTGGTAAGATAATATTGATAATATAGTAAAATTATTCATAAGTCCTTTTTGTTGTGTATGGAGTATTCTCACATCAAAACGACACATGATATCACTGGTTTTACTAAAATTATGTGATTCCAATTAGAATTGACATTTTAGTTAAAAAAAGCTACATACTCATAAATGAGTTAATGAATTTAGATTATTTTGATAAATTCATAAAATAATACATATGTTATTTATTATGTGTATGTATCATCCAAAAATCAACTCAAGGAATGGTGTGGTCAATATGACTCCAAATGTGTCTTTTTATTTAAAATTGACATTAATTATAGAAAAATGAATAAATAACATACTGAATACCATTAAAATTAATTCAAAATGTTTTTATTATTCGGTAAAACAATCCATTAATTATTTAGATTTGTAGGAATAAACTAATAATAAAACTAATGCTCTATGTGACTGGTATAACTCGATGTCTATATTTTTATTTAAAATTAAAATTAATTTTAGTATAAAAAAATGTAAAAAAATTAATTTGAATTTAATGAATTTGATTTTTTTTTATATTTGGTAAAATGATTAATATAATATTTATGATGTGTAGGAATCAACCACACTACAATCTAATTAATGGGGTGAATAATATGATTCCATGTGTGCCTTTTTATTTTAATTTGAGATTTATTTTTTTAAAAGAACAAGTGACATACTAAAAACAGGGAAAATACATTTGGATTGTTTTTATATTTTAGGAAAAAAATCCATACGTCTTTTTTGACATGTAGGAATCCAAATAACTTCAATATTATGCACAATGTGAATGGTATAACTCCAACAGTTTATTTTAATTTAAAAATGAAATCAATTATTAAAAAAATAAAGAGTGACATACTAAAAAAAGAGAAAACACCTTCAAATTATTTTTATACTTTAGGAAATAGATCCATATGTAATTTTTGATGTGTATGTGTCAACCAAACCACAATCCAATACACAATGTGACAGGTATGACTCCAACTATAACATATTATTTAAAATTCACATTAACATTAGTAAAAAGAATAGGCGACATACTGAAAACTAAAAAACACATTTGAATTGTTTTGGTAATTTATGTTAAAGAGACATAAGTCATTTTAATTGTATATGAATAAATTTCACAAAATTATGATGCATAGTGTGACCAGTATGACAGAGATTATTTGTTATCACTTTATAAATGTCATTTTAGTTCGAAACAGGCATCACTCACCGAAAACACTAAAAATGAGCTCTGATCATATTAATAATTCTGGAAATTTATTCATAAGTTATTTTTGACTTCTAAGAAGTATTATCACATAAATATAACACATGATGTGAACGATTAGTCTCAATGTACATGTTTCTAGTTTGTAATAACATTTTTTGTTAAAAACACAAGTGACATACTCAAAAATCATAAAACAGTTCTGGATTTTTATGTAATTTATTACATGATTCATTTGTAATTTTTTATGTTTAGGTATTATCTTCACCTAAATCCAATGCATGGTGTGACCAATATAACTCCATGTCTGTCGTTTTATTTAAAATTGACATTGGTTTTAGTAAAAAAGAATAAGTGACATATTAAAAACCAAGAAAACACATTCATATTATTTTGATACTTTATGAAAATGGTCTATAAAACATTTTTGATATGTAGAAATCAACCTAATCTTAATACAATTCACGGTGTGATCGGTATGACTCCATGTTTTTTATTTTTATTTAAAAGCGTAATTTTAGTAGTGTATTCATTCATACATATTTTTAGTTTCTTTCATTATAGTATTACTAACATAAGATTTGTGTTATTATATAGGTGGATTGTTTATCATGGTTTGGGGTGTATTTTTTATTGGAATTGGATACCATGGTCAGGTTTTTGGAGAGGGGGTCATGGGTTCCAAATATAATGAATCATTAATGTTTTAAAAGAAATTTGGATAGTAATTATAAATATAATTATAAAAAACATTGTATGAAATTCATATAGATGTATTTTTTTTATTTGTGATGTAAAATTGATTTCAATTAAATTATATATTTCAAAAAATGTGTATTTTCATATAGTTTATAAGTTTATCTACAAAAGTGTACTATTATTAAAACAGTATGATATAGCTAGTTGGACTTTATCGATACTAGTTGAGTGCTGATAAAGAGGGGCCTTTATCTGTTCTTTTTTAACACTGATAAAGGGTAACCAATTTAATGATGATCTAGACAAAGAAAATCTTTTTGTGCTATTAATGCCATTTTAGTATGCTATTAAATGAGTAATCTATAATAGTGTTGGATTTTTGTGTGTAAAAATGCAGGGGATATGGGCTACTCTCTGGCCCTAGCAGAAAATAAGGTGGTTAAAATGGTCATTTATTCTGACACAGCATATTTTTTGGTAGGGATAGAGATGGATTCTTTGATCTCAGAATGTTCCTCCCCTAAACATTTTGAAGGACATGTGGATTCCAGTGTTAAAACTGATCCTCTTATCACTTCATTTTCAATAAAATCTCTCTATCCAAATCAATTAATGTCTATGGAAGAAGGAGAAAAAATCACTCCTTCCATGTCCAAAGTGGATTATTTCATCCTACTTTCATCTTCTCTCCCTCATTCCAATGAATTCCATAATTATATAGAATTCTAGAGGTCTACAGGCATGGGAAAAGTGCATTGTTTTCTTTTTTAATGCTTGAAAATGTCAAGACCTCATCCTTCTGATCCTATAACATTAATTAAACATGAATATCATTCCATCCATTACTTCTAGGCTTACATCCACATAAATCATGCATATAATTCCATGCAATATATATGTCTGGATTTCGAGGAAATTAAATGTTAAAGCTAACTGGTCAGATATCTCTCTGAAATATATTATGACCAAGGATTCCTTATCTTGTAACACATACCTATTATATATTTTTTATTCTAATAGAGACACTATAAAAAGGAAGGATATTTTCAAATAACTATTATAATTCCACGTAGGTAACCTTTTATGGTTCATTTGAGGGGATTTTAGAATCATTTTGGTTGTATTAAAAAATAAAGGAGGAGCATTGTATTCCTCGGGATAAAAGAAATACTTTAATTATTTATTTTCTTTTAATGGGATTATGGCCATGAGATTTTTAGGGGATGCATACACATGGTGAAAAAAATAATAGGAATGGTATACTATAGAGACTATTGGATTGATAATTGGATAACCATAAAGCCATAGACTTCATTCCACTGTGAATATTACTCATCATCGTTGAGTTCTCTCCAACCACTCTCCACTATAGATTCAATTTATTTCAGATAATAATTGGAATGATTGATTATTCTATTATGAATGATGGAAATGTTGTAATAGTTTCTTGTAGATTATAAAGAACTCACGGGATCAAAAAGTGTGGGGAGTAGAAAGGTTAGGATTAAATGGTTGTATTAAAATATTGAAAAACATCTAATGGAATGGAACATTAATCATCAAGTATTGAATATGGTCTAGATGAGTTAAAATAAGATAATAATATGATATAGGGAACTATCCTGGTGATCTAGGATGATGATTTGTATTCCATGATGGTTTCTAAACAAAGAATGATGTTAGAGAAACTAATGACTATTTAATATGATGTGATATAGAAGTTAAGTGCCCTATGGAATGAGAAGTGGGATAAAATAGTATCTTTTTTCATTAATGCATCTAGGAAAAAAAAATTCTGAGAATAATAATCATTTTTTGGAGTATTTATGATATATAAGGGATGTGGTGGTGGCCTGTAAAATGGATGAAAAAATCTATGAATACCACTTTGTGGGAAATCCCAACCCAGAAGAGAGTATAAATTTAAGGGGGAGATTCAAGAAAAAAAACATTTATATAACAAGCAAATGTTTGTGGTTAAAAGGGAAAATGGAGATATGCATGACACATAAAGTGAAAAATAGATCAATGATGTTGTATTATCTCTGAATCATGAAAGACCACTTGGTCCGAAAAGATTTCTAGGTTCCTTGAATATTTTTTTTGAGGATTTCATGAATCCATATGTGGTCGAGGTACTGATGAAATTATTTTTAGGTGGTGAACTCACAAGGGATGTATATGCTTCTAAGATTATATAGATTCTAAAATTCAATGATCTGATCACAATCATTAAATATAGACTAATTTTCCTCTCTAAATTCTCTTATATGATCCTCGCCAGTCTCATTAAAAATGATGGGGATAGTGCTTCCATGGATCATCTCATATAAATATCTTGGGTTCATGTATAACCACAACATCCATGGGGTGAGTAGTATTTCAATAGAGATGGTGGATAACATAAATAAGTATTTTCTTGGATATAATATAATGAATAATATATATATTAATAAGCCATGTGATTGGATGCAGTGGGGATATAATTTTAAGATAATGATATAATTATACTTCATATAGTGAGTCCGTAATCTTGAATTTAGGTTCTATGAATCTCCATGGATCTTTGTTTAAAATTTGGATAAATTACCTCATGTATATTACTGATATTTTTTCTTAATTAATAATAGGAGAATACATATTTATATATTAAATAAAACAATGAAGACGTATGGAAACTGGATATGGGAGTATGTTAAACATTCAAAGAGTTGTTCAAACTTTGCTAAAGGATTATCATTGTTGCACGATAAAACCATCTTGGATTGACTGGGAATGAAAAGAAGAAATATCATGATGGTGTATTTAGGGTATCCCATATCTAAATGAATAATATAAAAAATAACATTGAAAATATTTTCAATGGGGTTTCATTCCCTAGTGCATGTTTTTCCATCTTCAAGGTGCCCAAAGGTACCACCTATAAAATAGAGAAAAAAATGGATACCTTCCTCTAGGATAACCAGCATTTGAGGAATTTTCCTTAGGCCTCTTAGAAGAGGGCGATGAAGCCATTTTCTGAAGAAGGTGATAATCAGATATTCATGATGGATACTATGAAAGGAATGCAAGAAAATATTTCATGGGACATCATCAATTGGAATTACCTATGGTAAATATTCATGAAGGACATATATGGGGAGGATTGTGGATGTTTGGAAGAGACTATGTTGGATGTATAAACTTATTTTCATAGATAGTTCCAAAATATTGCTACTATAATGGAGCCTTGAAACTATAATGAAGGCTTCTTGACGTGTTCAGAATTTGATGCTTGGACAACCCCTACTATACCAAATTATAGACTTGTATTTCTGTTTGGTTTTTTATTCATTTGTTTTTATATTAGTTATTATCCTTATAAAAGGTTTATAATTTATTAATTTTATTATCATACAATGTGAATAAATATCCTTTTCTTTCCTTACTGTCATTTTTTTCATGCAATCACCTTTAGAGATGTTCCTCGAGTTCCAAATTCATTGCAATAAACCTCCTTCAGTTATATCAAATATTGAGGCTAATTAGGTCAGTTGTATAAGAATATTGTAGGATATACTATCAATTTTTTTGTAGAAATGATTGGAAGAATAAGGTGAATAGATTCTATTCATTCATATCCCCAATACTCGGAATTGGATTTCCATTATATTTTTCTATTCCCACATTAATTTTCATTCAACTTTATCAATTATATAAATGTTTTTTTATTTTAAAATGATTTTTTTTACTATCTATTCATCCATGTTATTTTTTCCTCTCATATCCATCATTCTCAATTAAAAAACATTGTATCCATTATTCTTTGTACCTCACATCACTCTCTTTCCAAACATTACAAAGTGTTCATTTAAACCCTTTTCTTCCCTCCATTAGTATGTACTACCCTTTTCCTTATCCTATTCCAAAAAAATAAAGGAATTTTCGATTCATCAAGCCTTCCTATAAAAAAACCAGCACGGTGCAATGATGAAACAATTCTAGTAAACTTATAAATAAATACAGTATTAAATTCTATAAAAAAGGAAGATTGTGATTCTGAAAGAAAAATTACAATTTTTTCTTTTTGAATAAGTGAACATTATATATATCAAATTACTACTCATCAATGGTCTCTTTGACATCTATCTGGACATCGAAAAGTACGTTGAAGGGCCCTTGCCTTCCACTCTATCCTACACATCTCTTCTCCTAAAATTGAATCAATAATCTTCACATGATGCTTGTGAATAAATATAACTACAATCTAATATATCTTTCTTACTGAATGTTAAGACATTGGTCGATATTTATCACGGATACCATCTACCGGTTCAAGATTAATAATGTTTTAGAGACCTAATTCTGTTCCCCTATTTAAGAACAGTTGTTCCTCTGTCCATTATACCAATATCCAATAATCTATTTAATATTAAAGAAAGAGTAACATTTAAAACAATGCATGGTAGAAGATTCTTTGAACAAAAATCCGACCCTCAGAGAGTATTATTGGGTGGAATAATTGAAAATCAATGTAACAAAATCTAATATGTTTCTAGATGCTATTATCTAGTTCCAATGATCACATAAAGTGATAATAAATCTTATTCTGTATGTGTTTTTATTTTTATTATAGCTAATTACTATGGTGATTTCATTATACTTGTTGTTCATCCACCTGGATATGATGAAAATTTTTGGGTCATGAGGAAAACATTTTTATGTGTGATGTTGGAAGTATAAAATTATTTTATTGGAAAATTACAAGCATTTACTATTTCAAAGAGGCTTGGTGACTTAAAATGGCTACTAGACTTATTTAGGACTAGAA
This sequence comes from Viscum album, assembly GCA_963277665.1. Taxonomy (NCBI): domain Eukaryota; kingdom Viridiplantae; phylum Streptophyta; class Magnoliopsida; order Santalales; family Viscaceae; genus Viscum; species Viscum album. Next base: position 1,118,158,354 of record OY728129.1, read on the forward strand.
GCTTAGACTTCACCTACTGCAAAAAAATATAGACTATTTTTCAATTTGGGTTTTATTAATTTTTTTTACTATTAGTTAGTATCCCTATAAAATTTATATGATTTATGCATTGTAAGAAAATCCAAAGAGAAAAAGTAAAACTATGTTAAATAGATTAATTTTTTTCCTACGATTACCTCTAGTGGTTGCTATCATATTATGATTTATCTACCAAAAATCACTTTTAGATTACTCACTACCTCAAAAATGAATTTACGCATCACCAAACTCTATATTTATTAATATTACCAATCCTAGATGTCTCTTTCAAGATGGTGATCATGAACCCATTTTTGATTAATTACACCATCAATAAAGACAAGAAGATAATTCATTCTATTGTCCACATGGATGATTAATATGATAAGTATTTATTTAATAGAGTCGTCATATATTCTGTTTATGGGGTTTTCTCTCATTAATTTATACAATTCACGAGATTGAGGGATGGGTGAGTAGTATATAGTGTAATTATATCCCTATAAAGATAAAATTCATGTCTATAGATGTTAGAACAAATATATTATGTCTAATGATAATATTCAAAATAATGGTATCCACTTGGAATCACATTGTTGGTGTAGTATGTTATCTAAAATGGAGTCATCTAGGAATTATTTAAACAATGTTAAATGGGAATGCATTATATGGTCACCCGTAGGCTAGAGACTATGCATTTTGGTATAGTTATGATCCATCATAGATTCAATATATTATTTTTATTGAAGTCTATTTTTAGGTTATGGTGTTTGTTTTTGTTTATTGGGTGCTTTATGATATAAGTAATAAAGGTTGGTAAGGCACATGATAACCCCTTCTATTTATATTGCCTCACATTTTCTCAAGTGGCATAGAAGGATGTTCTTTTTTAGGTATAGGGACCACTTTCTCATGCTGGGGGTTAATTCCAAGAGTCTAGGTTATCATAGAGAGTTCTAGTAGGGACTTCCAAGGGAGGTGGGTCACATGGAATCCTCCCAGCACTAGTCCAAATCCTAATTATTATGGGTCATATATTCATTGATTTTTTTCCCAATTCACAGTGGTAGAGTCTAAATTTTCTGCATTTTTAGTTCCTTTTACAAGGAGTCCATTTTCATTGGGGAAGAGACAAGAGCTCTATATAGTGAACACTATTTGTGCATGATCTTCAATATTGGCATTAGAGTAGTGGAATCAGATTCCAAAATTCTCATTTTCATCCTTTAGTATATCCCCAATGTTATGTGGTATATTTCTATCTCACTAGAAAATGAAGGCGCCTCATTAGTCATGAAATGGAGGTAAGTAACACATGGATGTGAAAATATGGAGGTTGACATATTAGATAGTAAGGGGAAATCTAGTGATAATATTATTCTTTATAATTATATGGGTGATCTTCCACTACATTTTATACTTGTTGTTAGTGGAGATTCATTCAACATCCACCAATTTATTCATCCTGGATCTTTATGTATTTTGATATAAACAAATGAATTATCAGAAAGAATAATTATTGTTTATTTTTTAGGAGGGATTTAATTTATATTTCATATTATCTTTAAATAATTATGTTATTGATAAATAATTGTTAATTTCTATATAATACTTACATTATATGAAATTATTCTTATAATTATGTGAATTTTTTTTATATAAAAAATTTAGAAAATTATTATAATAAATCATAAATTAATCATGATCACAATGATTTTTCAATTATATTTTCCCTTCTATAAAAACTAAAAAATAAAAATATTTTGGCAAATTTATGAAATAATTTTTTTTTAATCTTAGGAACTATAGATTAAAATAAATATTTCATATTTTTTTATAAAACATGTTTTCTAATGTTTAAAAAGTTGATTTTTACTATAAAAATATTGTCATAGAATATAGTGAAAGCAATATAGAAATTAAATGAACCATAATGATTCTAAAAATAAATAATAAGGCAAACATAAAATTTTATATTAAATTACATTAAAAATTTAATATCTTTTTGAAATGAAAATGTGTATATTATTATATTTACTATTAGATTATAATGAATACATTAACAGAATGATATGAAATTAAAACTAGAAAATAATAAAATTATATTTGTAGAAATAATCATAAATATAGTGACATATATATAATTAGTTATATAAAAAGGATTGAATATGGGAGGTTGATGAAATATAGGCTAGTGGTAGGTGTTGTTCCCTTATTGAAAATTAGTTTAGGGACTGAGCCCCATTAACTCACTAGATGTGATAGGTTTTGTCCCATATAATGTGATACCAATTTTAATTTTTTTATGTAAAAAATTAATAAAGAAGAGAACTCAATAGATTAATATATACATAAAAAATTGGTTAATGATATTTAAACAAACTATTAAATGGATTTAACATTTACATATTCAATTTATGAATAAAATTTATAAAAATATCCATCGGAAATTTGGGGTGTCACATTATTCCTATTAAATACATTACATCTTCATAATTTTAATTTTTTATTACAATAACGAATTTATCTTCAAATATATATAATTATATATGTATATTTTATCTCGATAAGTAATTCCTATGATACTAATATGATTCTTAGTATTTATTAATTATATATTTCAAAAAAATGAATATACAATTATTAAACTCATTATTGTGAAAAACATTCCAAAGGAAGACCCATATATATCATAGTTCTTTTCTACATAAGACTCGGTATATTTTTTATTTTCATTCCTAATTTCAAAGAATAATTTATCCATAAAGATAAAGGATATTATAAAATCAACTTAATTGATTTATTTAAATCCCATTAACATAATTTAATCTGTTTGTTTTTTAACAATATGACACCTCTTATCAATTTTATATTAAATATGTTTAATAACATTGATTAATTTATCATTTCAGAAGCATGAAAATAACATTTAAATAGATTATAAGATCCAAAAAATAATGAAAATTTATTCTTCACAATTCTATGAACTTACTATAATAATAACAATGTCGGAGAGTTAAAGGATACATCAAAATAAATACTATAATTAATTATACATAAAATATTTTTTTAAAAAAACTAGTAGTATATTGTAAACTCCATTATATATCATCTAATAATTCCTTAATAATTAAAATAAATTAATCCCTTACCAAAAAATGGATTATTTTATATTTAAACAATGGAGTAACATCCAAGATGAAACTTGTTAATATATGTACATCTTAAAATATAACGCCTATTATATTTTAAATGAAACCAGATTCCCACTAAGTTACATTATTGAAAACAGCTTCCCCAGATTATTAGTGGGTAATTAAATTTCCATAAAATATATAACATATTTAGTGTATATTGAATTAATCATTTATTAACTTTGGTTTTATGATCAAAAGACCTAATATCGCGTTGTTAGGGGATTCAAATTTAGTTATTGTAATAATATAATATTGGTTATACTCCCTCGGAATTTTTTGCAGTCTATTTTCTTGATTATTGGATAATTTATATAAGCTGTTTCCTATATTCTTATACTCCAATACCTAGATATATGATGATTAATTATAACCATTAAATTCAAGATACATGTGGCCTTTATCTCAATACATGAAAATATCTCTCATTCCTTTAAATCGAAACCTTGGGGGTGTATTTTAAAAAATACATTTTGAATACATTATTCATCCATTTTTTTTCTTTTGACACAATTCTCTTTACATAGAGATCATTAATCCTCTAAATATATTTAATTTCTTTGAAAATATTAATCTCTTGTCATTTAATTTTTACCTAGAGAGAACTACATATTATATAAATAAATGTAAAAAAATTTAAGATATAGTAACACTATTCAATGCCTTATATTTATCCAATAAATGATGAATTATGTATATATTTTTATAGTGTTTATGTATCCCAAATAATTTTCTTATAACCATGTAATGTTTGCTATATACATAGCAACAACTTCTTCTTCCCTTTTATGAAATTTACAATTTGACTTCCTAAAACAATGTGTTTCTCATAAGAAATGTATTTTTCTAGGAATAATTCCTTAAATGTACCCCATTACTTACATTGTATCTCCTACACATCCTTCCTGTTTCCTAAAAATGAACACCATTGATCAGTACCCCATTTAGATATTAAAAAACCATGTTAATCATCCCCCATTCAAAAATTCTTAATGATATAAATAAATATTAGTGGACTTTATCCACAATTATGCTAACATTGGATTAATAGTTCTATTAAAGGATACTGGTTTTTTTTGGAAGAAGATATATAACATTATTTCACCACATTTTATATCAAATATTTAATCTATGTATTCATCTTTATTATACATAACATACCATAATATATTTTTAATCTACTACGCTCTAACTCTTTCCTGATTAACATTCCTATGAGAAACATCCATAAAAATATAATGTTTGTTGACTCGATCTATGTTCCTTCCACTATGAACCATTTTAAAAATAATGGAATATATTTAACAATTTAAGAAATAAAAATATTAATTATAAATCACAGTATATAAATACAATTAATTTATTATAAATTCATGTCATTAATATAACACCAATCATATTTTTAGGTGCATTTCACATTAATTATTAACATATTCATATGTATTATACTTTTAAATAGATGTTTGGGGTGTTGAAGCACCTCCAATATGAGATAAAGGGGAATGCACTAGACCTTCTGCTAATCATCAGTTATAGATAGGCTTTTATGGTGTGACATGGGTGTGATACCATGAATACCTTTAAACAGATCCTTAGTGGTTCACGCTTTAGTGGTTAACACCAAGAAAAATATATTCATATTGGGATATAGAGACTAGGGTTTTTAGGGTTATTTTAGTGAATTCCCCAAAAAAATATTTAATATTCCTCCTTTAAATTGACCACCCTATAAGATTTTTGGATACATGATGCTTATTTTTGAAGGAATTTACTCCCTTCTTCCTATTATTTCACTTTTGAAGTGTTATTCATTATCATGGTATCTTCTCAAAAAAATATAAATCTTTATTTTTCAAGATCATTTTTCTTCATATTTTGTAATATTTATAATTTTTTATATCCCTAATGTCTTATTTTGGGATGATTCTAGGTATTTTGTGTATAAGGGGCAATTTAGTTGGAAATTTATAGATATTTACCTTCTTCGTGCATGATGTAGGAATTCATTTCTATTTAATGATTTTATATGATGATGAATGTATGGTTTTCCCAATGGGTCTGCGTGTGGACTAATGAGACTTATACCTATGATGTTGAAGTGGTATATTTGGCCTGTGTATTCATAGTTGAGCCTTTATGAGGGTGGGTGATCAGAATTTATATGTTAATGTGAAAATTCCACTTTGATTCTTGAGTGATGTATGGGATGTTTAGTGATGAAATGTTACATTGGTAGAGTCTTCAGCGATCTATTAAGGAAATTATTGAATGGATAAATGGTTCCAATGTCTGGGTTTTTTTCCCATTACATTCATTAGGCTTTGATGAATATTTCTTATTAAAGGCTACTACTCTGTGCGACCTCCCAATAGTCATCTCGAATGGGTCTGGGTGTTGAGGTAACCTCTATAGAGACCTCAAGGTTCGTTCAATGTGTTTAGGTGACCTCCTAAAAGATCAAAGGGATGGGATAGTGTGATAGTATAACCTCTATTTACTGATTAGGGATGCTTTGGGGTGTATGATAGGGTCAATCCATATATGATATGAAATAACTCATGTGCTAATTTTTCTTTTGGGGTTTAAAAAAATTCCTTCTAGGATAGAAATAATTCATGTAAAACCTAGGTTTTATGGTCGTTGGTTAATATCATGATGACCTAAAGGGTTGTTTGTTTATTTTTCAATTTTTTTAGTTGATGCATCCACCTATTAAAACTTTTTATATTTATACTAATGTCATGTTGATTCTTCCATACTGGTACTATTCTCAAAACCATCATGGAAATATTTATTCGCATATAGAATTCATGATATATTATCAATCCTAGAGAAAGGGCCTTGTAAAATACATCCATGTATGTTTATATGGACTGGGATGGAGAGTATATCAATACACACTCTGGGAAATTTTACAATAGTACCTCTTTTATTATTTTGTTATTTTTTTCCATTTTTATATAGTACTTTTACATATGAGGGCCTATTTTAATTATATAGACTGACTATTATATTATATATTGTTATAGAATTTAATGATATTGATTTTTATTTTATTATTTGTTACAATATTTTTGTTGCAATTTTGTATGTGTTACTCTAATGGAGAACTAATACAATGGGAAAAGTCTCCACATAGTGTCATTTAGGCTCTCACAACTCATAAATATACTCTTCTGTATGGGGAGGAATTCATGAGGCCATTTACCAACTCATCCAGGACTAATTGATTTGGGTTGAGGTGTTACATAATAGAAACAAATGCCATTTTTTATTATTTTGGTATTAGTGGAATAAAAATGGGATGGATTGAACTTGAGTACTGGAGATAATATTGTTCTTGTACCATACTACTGTTGTGAACCATTGAGTTTCAATGGAAGTCAGATTTATTTTTTATGGTTGTCATGTTATAGTTTCATATTGTTTTTGGGTGTTCATATGTGGTTGTGGTTTATTGTATTTTCCATCTATCCTGATTGGAATGTGTGTTTTAGTACATGCATTATGGATTGAAGTTACAAAGGATCGAATAAAAACTAAAAAAGGGGTTGAATCAGTTAATATATTTATAAACATTTCAGAACATTCAGAAACACAACTATTGAACCTATTAATGTTCATTTCCTTATCATATTTTATTATGAATGTAAATGTTGGAATGATATTAAAGGACATTATATTTAAAATTTTCAACCTTTGTGTGATAATTTGCATCTTGGTGATCGCCACTCCTATAGATCTCTGAAAATTAACTATAATCAAGAAGGGAATACCAATTATCTCAACTCCCATTAGACACCATATATACCCCTATAAAAAATATTATACTAACACCAATTAGTCTACAACATTTCCTAATAAAAATATTATCAATAAAAAAATGATCAACAAAACCTTTCCCCCAAAATATCTATACGAAACCTCAGTCTGATGTCATTAGGTCAAATGTTCTTCATTCTGTTGAACTCAGTTCAACGAAATCATTTAGATACAAACTTTCTCAATCATCATGTATCAAAACTCTACTCAATTTCCCAGTTCCATCTTATTATGTTTAATCTTCTCAATATAGTAGAGAGAACATTTAGTAGTCTAATATTTATATGATATATCTGTCAAGAAAGTAACTATGAATCAAGGTCTACAACAATCTACTATTTAAACAGACAAAAAATTTTGAAAGTATAAATATACTATGAATCTATTTATAAATATCCCATAATAGATATGGATGGAAACTAAAAAAATTCCCACTTACTCAAATTCACAACTTTTTGAAATTCACTCACATTTAAACTTCATCTTTGGGCACTTCAACACTTCAAAAATCTTCTTAAACTATTTTGAATAATCATGTGTCTTCATTGAAATCAGGTGTATCAAACATTATCTCTTTTATTTAGTTCTATTAGGTGAGTATGGTTACATTTCATTTTTTGATGCCATTTTATCTGAAGACTTTAAAATTAGACTTATGTAACTTCCTCAACTTAACCTGATAGAACATCCTCATATAAGACTGTGCGAACTTACAAATCTCATTTGGATGGAACTTCCTTAGCACTGTCATATTTGAAATTCCTCATTAGAGTAAACCAAATTTGATTTTCCTCCTTAGAGTCAGTTTAATATTAATTTCCCACTCAGAGTTAGTTTTATTTAATTTCCTCATCATGCTAAGTTTGATTAGCATTTCATAACAAATTATTTCTCATTATGATGAAATAATCATTATGATGTTATAAAACCATTCGTAAATCATACCAGAAACATTGAAATTATTTAATCCTCAAATTTTTAGCTCAATCAAATGTCTGAAATGTTTTATTTCTAGTACCACTGGATCCAATGCAAACTTTTTCTTCTTTTTTGGAATGAATAAAGCCTTTATGATTCCTCTATTTCTTCAAAATCATTAATAATGAATGTTTTCACGAATTATGATTACATCACGATCAGAAATTCCTCATCTAAATTATGGTTATAAATTAAATAGCATTATAACTACTAACTTCCTTGAAACATACTTTTCAGGATTTAGAAACATTCTAAATTTCATTTATAGCTACTTCCCAATTACTGAGAAACATCATTTTTGATAGATTTTGAAATTCATGATGATGGATCTGAGACTTATGGTGCATCAAATCAATAATAATATATTTTCTAAAAACATCTATGTATGTTTCTTCTAGGTCCAATATTCTACGTCAGAAAATCAAATTTCTCAAAAATAATTTTCACCCTATTTGTGTTTGGGTTAGAACATTCAACAACATTCACCTATTTTCAACAACATTATTTTACTTAATATTAATTTTCATGTAAAAATATTAAAAAAACATCAAAAATGTTTTTCAATATCTGCCTTTTTATTTTTTGCAAACACTTATTATAAACTTTTTCAACAATTATAAATTTTTCAGATTCGAGATTTTTTAAAAATAACTTGTTTTCTTACATTTACTAAAATATAAACTTTCTCAAATGATTGTGTTTTAACACCACAAAATAGGAAAAGAATTTTGTTTTAATGAATTTCACTCTTCAATGAAAAAAATTATCACCCATGTAAAGATGAACTTTACTTTACTTTTATATCTCTTCACATTTCTTTTCCACTACCCTTATATTTTTATCTCCCCATTTATCTGATAACAACAAATTCGTATTCATAAAAGAAAGATATGTAAAAAATTTCAAAAAACTGTAATGTTTTTACTTTTTCTCCCCCATGTCAATATAATCCAAAGCATAGTGAGAGTGGGGGGTACTTATAATATTTTTGAAGTTATTAGAGGATTTTGAACATGAAGTTTCATCCTCAACTCGACAAAAAATTATTTTGGAAATGATTTTGTGATGATATCAGTGATTTGATATGTTGTTGAGATATATTCCTACAAAAAATCTATAGAAAAAAACGTTATATTTTATTAATAGAAATTTATTTATATTTTTTTTGATCTTGAATATTGGATAAGATTTTTAGAATGACCAATTGCACTCTCATTATCACAAAGTGTCTTAAATGTTTTAAAAAAGGATAGTTTCCAAAATTATAGCTGAAGTTTCTTCTATAAAATCTAAGTACAAGAATGTGTAGCTGAAACATATTATAATTATATTTTTCTGAATGTTTCTAAACTCTATTTCTTATTATTCTAAGTCACCAAAAAATCACCATAAAAAATGTTCCGCGAGAAGATTATTTTCTATCATTACAATCGCAATCCCTATCGTAATTAGGATAACCATGAATATTCATATTATAACATCGTTTGTATAAAATACCATGTAAATTTTTTCCTCAAACATATCACATAAGTATTTTTTTTCACACATATGAGAATATTTTGGTTCACTCTAATATATAGAACATAATGTCACATCATAAACCATATCAAGCCTTGAGGATGTGAGATAAAGAAAACATCCAACTAGCTTCTTAAATTAATTCTAAATCACAATTTTTATGGTTTCATAATTACATAAATTTATGTTAACATAAAAAAATATAAGATTATTTTTATTACTCCATCCCAAACATCTTTAACAATTACCTCACATACTATTATTGGGATAATAAAATTTAATTTTCATTTTTATGAACATGTAATTCATGAAATAATGTCAAATCTCCCAGAATTGAAATTTCAAAATTCTTCTTCATTTACGAAGAAAATTATTTACAAAATTTTTCATCATACCAATACTAAATTATATCACCCACATACAAAATAAGAAAAATTATTGTTGTAAACATTATTGACATGCATGTTATTATGAATTTTCTCTTTTAGAAATATTCTATATTTTAACACAACTCTATTGTTTCGAATAAAAGGCATGAGGGGCTTGTTTAAACCCACAAAAAATTTATACAATCTTGAAATCATTTCATCATTACCAAGTCAGAAATCATAGGGTTTTTAATGGAAACTTTTTACACTATCTATTCATTTAATAAATCCCACATTAAATATATATGATATTTTTTTTGATTTTGATGTGCATCCAATGATTGAAACATTATAATATTTTATAAATTTGAAATAGAGTAAAATGTTTCTTTAAAATCCTCACCTTCCACATGCTTATATCCTTTATAAAAACGTATTTCTTTATTTCTTGAACTATATATTTTTTTATTCAGTCTATTAATAAAAACCCACATTTCCCGATAACATTTTTATTTATTATTCATTGAACAACATCCCATGTTTCATTCTTCTCAATATGATCGAACTATTTATTTACAAAATCCACCCATTCAGTATTTTTAATAGATTCTAAAACATATTTTGATTTTTCTTTTAAGGTACGTGAAGTATGATTTTCTAATATCAACTATCTTCTCGTCTAAACTAGGTCCTTTATATTTCCAATAATGTTTTTGGACTCAACAAGTTTTTTATGGTAAAAATTTCAATGTTTTTCTTCGAGATAAAATTTTATCGATACTTAATACTTCTAAATATTGATATGTATGTTTGGTTTCATTATCAGTTTTATTAGAAACCTTTAGTTTATCCTCCTCATAATTCTCAATATATTTTGTTAAGGAGTTTTAATTTTCACTAAATTTAACATCATATGATTCCAAAAAAAATTAAATAATTTTTTTTTGAATATTTTAAACATTTTATATAGGTTGAATAACCCATAACAGTTCCTTCTACAACTTTTTCATAAAATTTTTCATGATTTGGATTTTTTATTTTTAATAAACATGGAATTCCAAAAATATTGAAGTTCTTAAATGATTTTTTTTGTAATACCACATTTGTTAAGATGTCACATTAGATTATGGACTCAATAACATATTTTCAAAAAATATACAGCAATACTAACATCTTATCTACAATAAAACATTTATTTTTTTAACATTCTTATTCCCATTCGCACCAAAATTCTATTCTTACTTTCTGCAACACAATTTTTTGGGTGGTATATGGGGAATTGTAATTTTTTTATTCCATAATTTCTCATAAATGTTTCAAAATTATTGCATGTGAATTATGTTTTATTATCTATTATCAACTTCCTTATGTAAACCCAAATTACAGTTAAAAAATCCTTTCTATGGAATCTAATAATTTTATTAGCCTTTGATTTGTGATTTATAAACATTATGTTATTCATTTGAGTGATATTATGAGTGAAAGTGACAAATTATTGATAACCATTTTATTGTTGATGTTTCATCAGACCACATAAATATGAATTAATATGTTAAGGAGGTCTTGTAAACTAAATCTCAACACTCTAATGAATTTTATTAGACAATTTTAAATTCTAAAAAGTTACACAAACATCATCTTATATTCTTTTATATTATGGAATTTATGGAACAAAATTAACATTATATAGTTTGTTTATAATTTTATACCATTTTTGGAAAGGCGTTTGGTGCCACAACTTTTTCACCACTTCATCACATAGATAAAATGAGTTGTTAATTTCTCCAATTTGAAAAATATTTCCATCGGTTATTTATTCCAATCTTCACAACATTCCCATCCTTATAACTTATGATTATAAAAGAATATTTTCTAAGAATAAATTCTTTTCTAACATAACAATGTTTACATAAAATAATAATGTTATGTTTTATCCAATCATCAAATAAAACATCTTTACATTTCAACATTTTTTATTCAATCTTATCTACTGAAACTCCTATGATTTTTGTAGATCTATCATCACCGAATATAACTTATACATCACCACAAATTCCAAAAATGTTTCATTATTTTTATATAACATATCATTTGTGATGAATAAAAACTATCATATATCCATGGTCTACTCCTTTTACTTTCTTTGAAAGATGTCTCAATAAAAAATTCTTTTTACCTTACGTTTGGTATGATAACTAGCCGTATCACATCTTACAAAAACATTGTTCAGACATTCAAATTAATTTCTAATTGTAATGTTTCTAACATCTTGAGATTTTACATTCAATCTTTTTATGGGTTAATAAAGAGTTCATCCTTCTTCTACCATTATTTTCAGTTTTTTCAAAACTTCTTCTAGGAAGTGATATGTTATATTAAAACATATAATCCTTGTGACAATAGATTCCATAACACTCTCAAAACCCATAAAATCTTGATTTTCTTTTGAATTAATATCTTTCTATATTGAAATTTTTTTGAGGCTGGTGAATTCTTCCTACATCAAAATACTTTAGGTATGGACAATATTTCCCACTAAGGTATTTTTAACTTTTTTAGATGATATAGGTTTCTCACATCACTTATCAATCCAATAATTTCCATTAAATTTCATATCACCTAAAATGAACGAATGATCATACGAATCATTATTTTTTAATGGTGTAGATTTCACACAATTCGTGATTTGAAATATTCCAATAATTGTATCAGAATTATATTTTAATTTAAAATATTAATTGAAGTTTCCATATATCATCCTCAATGAAATTTCATACTCAATAAGTTTTTTATTGAAATTTTTTAACTTATTCTTCCTTAACTATCACTAACTTATTGATATCTTCAACCATATTTCCCTATTAATACATATGTTTGTAAAATAAGATCTTATAAATGTATTATTATTCCTTCTTGAAAAAATATTTTCCCCCATTAGAAAATTTTCCACATTATATTGTTATTATTATGATTTCATTCTTGAGAGATCTGTTTTTCTCCAGAAAATCAACAAGTTTTATTATGATCTGATACTTTGTAATATTATTCACCTTTTATTCTTAACTATTTGAGGAGTTTTCTGTCTTTTCAATTTATTCTAATGAATGTAACAGCCTTTTCTAAACATTCATCTTATGAAAAAAACTAGTTCAGTCTGATTCTGCTTTCTTACTCAATATACATCTCCTATTCCCATTAAAATTATTATTATAATTGTTTGAAAACTTTTCTTCATTTGAACCATTATCCCACTTCTTCTAATAACTTTTTTCATCATAATTTTCAGCATATTCTCCAAATTTTTTCTGAGAAAAAATCATAGAAAATTTTCCATTTTAACCACACTCAAATAAATTTAGAGGATGTTTTCCTCCATACATTACTCTTCCCCTATGATTTTTATTGTAGAAAAGAGACATAATTTTTTTAATTGAACTCATAATCAACCATAACATCATAATTGCATGGATCAACATCTTCAACATCATTAATTTTCATCTTTCTCATAACATTAAAATCTATATCATCTAACACATTATTTTTTAACATTGGATGTTTTTTAATATTTTAACATAAAAGAAAGATATAAAATTAACCAAGAGATAAATAATCTTTATCTTATACAGTATAAATTTAAGAATAAAACATATTTGAATGTTTCTCACATGATTCTTCACTATTCTAGATTCAACCATATGTTCTCCAAATCCGCTGATGTTTCAAATAATTCAGTTTACCCTAGTGAAGTATTAATAAATAGTTTCTTTATCTTTTATTCTAATGTATTTAAACTTACTACGCCAGATTTTAACATTTCTTCTTTCACATAAGTATTCCATTTCAAATTAATTTTCATATTTTCCCACATACTCTTTAATTTTTCAAGACCCATCATATTCATATAAACATCCTCTAATAGGTATTCAAGAATATAATTCATATCTTTCACATAAAATTAAACCTTTCTATTATTAACAAATTTCATTCGGGCGTATTTCCCAATAGGTGGAAACCCGGTTGTGGCATCACTGAAAACATATAGGCTTAAAAATATTAGATAACGAATCATCCTATTTATTTAACTATAATATTGCTTCCAATAAAATATAAAAATTAATAAACTATTGATAGAATAAATATTATAATGCTATGTATTCAACAGGTTAACCATTCCTTTATACCAATTTATATTCTAAAGGATCCAATAATAACAAAGAGGGGGTGAAATAGTTGTTCACTTTTTATAGGTTTCTATAATTTTAGAATATAGACCTTACAACCTGTTAAAGTTCATTAACTTATCATATTTTTGTAAATACTCATGTATGAAAAAATAGGAAAGAATGTAAAGAACATTAGATTTAAAATGTTAGGCCTCAGTGTGAGAAACAATATCCCTATTAGAGCCACTCCCATGGGTCTATAGAAATTCAATATTATAAATAAGTGAATAAAAAAATATTAAAATCCCATTTGACACCTTTTGTCTCTATATTGGTAATATTTTACTAAATCTTATTAGTTTATAATATTTTATTAAAAAACATTTTATCCAGAACAAAAAAAGATCAACCAGACTTTTTCTCTATGAAACTCTATTTGGAACCTCAACCTGAGGTCCTTGGGTCTGATTTTCTTTAGTACATTGAAATCAGTCTAATGGACTCATTATGATGAACCATTTCTCAATCATTAATTCTCTAAATCAAATCAATTTCCCATAATGATCTTCCATAGTCCGATTTTCTCAATCTGATAAAAAAACTATTAGTAGTCTGATCTTATTTTGAGATCTCTATCTGTATTGTAACTATGACTCAAAATCTATGACACTATACTTTTTCCACACATGTGAAAAGGTTGAGAAGTATGAATGTACTATTCTTATATTTATAGGAATCCAAAAATTTAAATGGTATGAAACTGAAAACAATTAATTCTTACTCAAATTCAATAACTTTTGAAATTCACTCAAATTTAATATTGATCTTTGAACACTTAAATGATTATGAAATATTCTCTAACCTTTTAGAATATTCTTTAGTATAATCTTAAATAATACTTCTTCAACATACTCTCTTTTATTTAGTCTAATTGGGTGAGGCTAATTACATTTCATTTTGTGACTTTGATTTTTTTCGGCCTCAATATTTATAAAATAGAACTTCCTCACCTCAGTCCGATGGAACATCCTCAGCTCAGTCTGTTGGAACATCCTCAGCTCGGTCCAATATTTATTTCCTTCGTAGGTTCAGTACAATTTGACATTCCTCCTTAGAGTCTATTGGATTTTAATTTCTTTATCAGGATCCCTTTGATTGACATTCCCACTTTGATCCAGTCAGATGGACTTTTAATTATGGAATAATTAACATTATAATGAAATATTCATTATAATTCTTTAAAAAAAGGTGACTTCATTCATAAAGATTGAGTTTCATAAATACTCATCATTTATAACTAATTCGTAAATATGATAACTTTTTTTCTCTAACTTTGAGATCAAATGAAAACATTTATTTAATTTCTAGAATAGATACAACCATTATGATTCCTCTATTTCATCAAAAGATTTAATCAAGAGAATTTTCATGATTTATGAGAAATTAATGATCAAAAATTTATAATTGGAATTATGTTTAGATATTAATAAAAATTATAACTCAATAATTTATAAATAATTAATTTTTAGGATTCAGAAACATATAAACTGTATTCATGGAATCTTGTGACATAATGACAAACACTATTATTGATAGATTTTGAACTTCTTGTCGATGGATCTTAGATCGATGGTGTTTTTGATAAACAAATTTATATTTCTAATAACATATTAATCAAGTTCTTCTTATTCTTATACTTTGTGTCAGAAAAAATAAATTTCCCAAAATAAAACATTTCTCCCCATTTTTTTTGGAATTAAAATTCCTCAACATTCACCCACTTTGAAAAAAACATTCTCTTATAAAATATTAATTTTCAACAAATACAAATATTTGTTGAAAAAAACATCACAAAGGTTCTTTAGGGATATACATGTTGGTTCACATGGAATTTGAATCATTTTCTGTAATTGGTATAAATTTAAATTAATTGAATTCCAGAAATCATATATTTGTGTTGTTCCCTAATAAGTCATTTTTAACATTTAATTAATTTAACTAGAACATTTATATATTTTTTATGTACACATAATGATGACTAACACCAAGGAATAATTATATGGGATTTGGACTTGGGATAGTTCTATAAGGACATGTCTTAGGGTTGTGTACATCTCTAGGTTGTTTTTCATAGAATAATTGGGTTTGTGTATGAATAAAATGATGTTTCCTATGTATATGGAATATTTATGTTTTTAATGGAATTTTTGAGTTTTATTATCTAATTTTAGATAATATTTCATCATAAAAGTCTTGTTGTTCAACCTATGTATTCGGTTGAGGACTATTTCAATGTAGGAAATGTTCATATTCTACCCTTAGACATTACAGAGGGTCAGGTTGAGAAAACCTTATATATAACATATAAAATTCATGTAGAAAATGACCTTTAGCCCAGTTTTTTCCACAAAATGTTGGTGGGAGGTATATGTTCTCACCGAGGAAGGCCTATAATGGAGTATTTTTCTCTAAATTTTATTTGATAATAGCGTATATATTTTCAAGGAATGTGAGTTATTTATGATATAAAATACATGATTAATATCATTAAAGGTATCTTTGACCATGTAAATGATTCTTGATGATCATTAGGTGATGTTTTTAGTATTATTTTTATTGGTACCTTCCATGAGGCAGTGTGGTGTAATGGTCTTGTATAGGGGTCTGAGGTTCAATTTTTGGAATCTTCTAAGGATTTTTTTTGTAATTAATTCCAAAATAAATATTGTTAGATTGATCTCCAATTTTTATGTAGCTCTGTTAGGGGATGAAATTAGTTGTTGACTATATAACCCATTTTGGGGAGTTGATCTATTTTTATGATCTTTTGTCTATAAAGGTGTACTATAAATCTAGAATGTTATAGATGGGACATTATAATGATATGGGGTATTAGGTATAGAAATATTATATAACCTTGTATAATGATTTATTCTATAATTTCCTCACCATTTAGTAGGTATTATTAGAGGATAGTGTAATAGGTGTTCCTCTATCATTCAGTGGTGGGCACAGGTGTAGTTTTTTGGGGGATTATTCTGAAATATGAAGAATAGATTATAGGAGATTTGTTTTGAAAGTGATAAATGGTTGGAAATGATAATAATTCATCTCATTTTTCTCTATGATGTAATCCCCTTATATGTATCAAGTGAGGTAAAATGCTCATTATCATAGTACATGTACTTGTCAGTGGAGGAAGTTCCATTATAGCAATAAAATTAGTAATATCCAATGATTTTGATCAAAAGTCTCACAGTCCAATATCGGTAGAGATTCAAGGATGACATAATCATTATGAGATTAGTATGGTGTACCCTATTAGGATAAAAATTATTTTTATTGGAGGTATGCTTGTGGATTAGTATAGGGATATCATTAGTAGTTTCAAGTTTTATAGGGTTCGGTTTATCTTGTGAACCAGGAGTAAAGGGGGTAATGTTATGGATCTAAGTGTTGTAGGGAGTTTCTATTGTATTATGATAATAAATATAGTATATAATCACCATAAAGTTTTTAGAGGTATATTTTACTAATGTCGATTCCCTGAACTATTTTTTTTGAAATATGGGAATTCCATTTATTTATTTACTCCCAAGTGGTTTCCTAATTAGAGTTCCTAGTTGTGTTTTTCCTTGTTTTTTATCCTTAGATAAACCTCTGAATGAGAGGGTAGACCATATTCATATGATCCAGAAGAATTTTGTGGTTTTTACAGTCTATAAACAATAATGGTATTTTCATATTATTTAGGTTTTCAGTTTTAATGTAATTTTTTGCAATGATTGGTTGATGTGGTTTCAACATCTTAGTCATTTTTATCAAAGATGGGTGAATTTTTCCTCCCCTAAGGGATATGAGTACTCCCTTACTAGGTAATAAAACCTAGTGGTATATAGATTGTTACTGGATCGTAGCTATATTTGGGACACTATAGATCAGGTTGTGGGTATGACTATCATAAAAGATCAGGTGATAGGTCTAACCATTTTTTATCATATTGTGGAACATTACCAACATATATTTCAATAATATTTACCATTATACCCATTTAAATTGTGGTATTGAGTTTTATATTTAACTTATTTTGGGTTCAAAACCTACATTGTTTCCCCCATATCTTATGACACTAGTTGTGCTATGAGAAGTTGGTTCATCTTAATAAACTATAGGTGAAGGGAATCATTCTCCCAAGCACTTATCCAAGGGAGACATAGACTTATTCATAAAAAATGTAGATGGAATCCTTAGACTATACATAAATTTCCAAAAACTGAATCATTTCATGATAAAAATCATGTTTCTACTTTCTGGGATTGATAATTTGTTTGGTCAGTAGAGGGAAGCGTAATGGTATAATATGGTAGATATATTATCAGGATATCATCAATAATAGTAATGTAATGAATTTATGAAAAATAGAGAATTTGGTTGCACGTATGGGTTTGATGAGTATCCCATGATTTCTTCTTGTCTAGTGAATATTATAATTGTGTTTATGGAACTCTTAAATCACGTTTTTCCCCATTAATTAGACTCTTACATCATAGTCTTCAATGATGATATATTAGGGTATTCACTAACCATATATTAACATTCAGGTAAAATTAATATTGTCATAATAAAAATTTGATTGATTTGGGTTTATTAATATTTCTCAATGATTCACATTTGGATCCATGAGGAATGCATTCATGTGTAGGTGGTTTCAGATGTGTGAATAAATATTGATCTGGAAAATATTGAAACATTTATGTTTTTGGATCAACAGATGAATTTGTTTTAAATCCAAATTTTACTCTAGTTGTTTGGGTATTAATTTTGTTTCATCCAAAACTTTTTTTCCTTGGAAACTCCAACAACCAGAAAAACCAAAACATTAGTGAAGTTTATTTGGACAGATCTGTTTGAGACGTATTTTATGGTGTTAATGTGGATGTTAACATTCCATCCCATTCTTATTCTATGAGAACTATGGATTATTAATAAATTCTACTATGAGGATTATTTAGTTTTTCGGGTGGTTATATTGATGTAGGATAATTTTTTTCACTGATGGGTTTCGTCTTATAGGACACAATGACAAGAAGAACCCTATTCAATACATATAAATTCAATTTAATGGTCTTTTTTTCGATATATTTGTGTCATTATATCTTAAATTAAATATTTTTCAACAACACAGACTGTAAGATCATGTGATATATCTTTTCTCTGTGAAAATTGAACCTGTGATAGATATGTTTGGTTGAGTAGTAGAATATTTTTGATTTTGAGGTAGCATGTTCCCCACAGTAGGTGAATATTGTTTATGATTCCCTTAGAAATAAATCTGAAGAATATGGGATAAGAACATCAGAGTGGGAATTAAAGGTTATAATATCATTATTGAACTGGAAAGTGGTTTTATTTTTGGATTAGGGTACAATTAAATATGATCCCACCATAATTACTTCCTCTTAATGTGATTGAGTAATGGCCTTCAAGGAATCTCATTCATATTTTCAGGTTATGTGATAATAGTTTATGGAAGTTTATCTTTTTCAATGATAGTTATTTTATGGTAATGAAATTATATATATCCATATGTGGTTTGGGTTCCCATATCTATATGGAATGATTTTTTGATAGAGTCCCATACATCATAGTTGGTGGCACATTCTTGGTTGGCCATGTTGTATCATGATATGAAAATTCATTTTTATTGGTTGGGTATGAAGAAGAGGTTTGAGGGTTTTTCACTCATTCAAATACCTATTAGAGGGTAATAGAAAATAAATGGTGACCAATAGAATTGATTAAAATTATCTTAATTTCAATATGAAAATAGGATGAGGTGATGAAAAACATCATTATATTAGTACAAATTAATACGAGGAGTTGATATGTTTTGTGGGAAATGGTTTATCATCTAATAAAAGTTTCATGCTTCTTAAAAATTTTAGATAATAAATTTATGAATTATTTGTGAGGAATTTATTTGTATAAAATTCATTAGTTTCATGGTGTCCATATGTGTATCATGTCAGACAAAGATGCGTGTTTCAAATCATGATTTCTAGTAGTCCTATATAAGTCTTTGAAATCATAGTGATAATTGATCACAACATATCACTTTTAGAGAGACTGATAGTATAAGAGGATGATCTAGGTCCTGGAGGTTTTTCATAGATATTTTGTTTTCAGATTTAGTTATTAAAGAGACGACCAACTGAATTTAGAAAAATTCTCATACAATAACTACTTAAGAGATATGATTCATATGGTTCCTTTTAGGGATTTTTTGGATAACCATATCATTCATAATTATGAATCCTTGAGGTGGGTGAGTCGGTGGTGACAAAATTAATATTGGTGTATAATAGTATTGATATGGTGCAATTAATATAGAATTAGTTGGTTACCAATCATATTAGGAAATGTTCTTATACTAAAGTTATGATACTACCCTAAGAGTTAATAATGGGTTAAAAGTAATTTTTTTGGGTGCCAACTTGGTCACGTAATTAGTATTTAAGGATGTAGGGGAAAATAGAACAACTCTTTTTGGTTAGATAATGTTTTTAAATTGATTTGGATACTATCTTACCATTTATATCTACCTCCTTGACATTGAGGTATGAATAATGTGTTTCATGTTTCACAACTCTTTGGTATTATTTAGAACCTATTCACATCATTTATGGTTATGATGTTGAGTTGGAGAAATATAAATCATTTATGGAACATCTAGTTTAGATCATAGACCAATGTAGTAATGAATTTTCATTGATGAATGTGACTCTTATTTAGGTTATGTAAAAAAAAATTTGTATAAAGGAGTAAACATTGGAGTGGGATTCAAATATCTTAATGTAGTGGAAAACGTTTCTCAAAGAATATCCCAAGGTACACTTAATTGTAATTTCATGTCATTAGGGGGGGATTTTTTAATACCCCTTATATTTTTAGATGTATTAGATATTAATTTTTAGTCTAATCATATGAAATATACATGTTTTTTGTTGTTCAGGGAGTAGGGGTACCATGGAATTAGGTTTGGGAGGAACATGTCAGACCTTCAATTAATATAGAGCTACGTGTTGGATTTAATTATATGAAACAAGTGTCATTTAATGAAAAAGTCAATAAAACCCCCCAAGGGCTCTACTTGAACAGGTTCATAGTGTGGGCCAACAGTCCATGTTGTGAAAATTCACCTGGATAGTTTTTAGAGTTATTTTGGTAACATCCCCCTAAACCCAATTTACTCCACCCCTTCTATTACATGACCCCCTTATGGTATTTTTTTCGATGCGAAGATTTTCTATGATTTACTTGTATCACATCACCCATTTAGTCCAATGTTTGAAGTTTCATTTGTTGTGATGGTATCCTCTTAGTAAATTAAATGTCGTCTTATCCATACATATTTCATTATTTATGTTTCTTCTTTTTTTTATTTATTAAATAGTAATATAAAATTTTTTGGTTGATTTTTTGTATTTGGTATGTTAATCTTGATACAGTTTGTAATTCTTAGTGTTTTAATTTCATCAAAATTTATTTGATAAGACCTTATAATTTTATGACTTTTATATGTCTTTTTATATATAATTTTTCCTAAAGATGTGTTTATATCCATGATATAATAGTTTCCATGGTATCAAAGTGATCAGGTAGGTTTATAAAGAACTATTGTCCCCTTTAGAGTGGGGTTTATAGTCCATAGAGAAATTGAAGAGGCAATTAAACGTGATTTCTTGAGTTTTTTAGGGGTTGTCTTCGGAGGAAATGTGACATTGGGAGAGTCATTTAGTCTTGTTTGCAGATAATATGGAATGTTTAAATGATGTTTGGGTTTAGATGGAATTTCACTTTATTTGTTTATGGATTTTTATGAATGTTGTTTCCTGATTCATGCTACATACTTATACTTAAAAAGAGTATATGGAGATGGGTCAATTTGTTGTGGTGACATCCTAAATGTTTGTAATGATGGGTCAGTGTATTGAGATAACCTTCTTAGAGTCCATAAGTATAGAACAATTTGATTAGGATACCACCCTTTAGTGATCAAGGATGGGTTATTGTTATTAAAAATTACATAATCTATGTGACAATGTATGTGCTATGTGTTGATTTTTCTATCTATGATTAAATCGAATTTCCTACATTCATAAAGTCGAAGTAGGTTGGTCTGGGATTCATGGAAGCCTGGTAAGTTCATTATGATCTATAAGGTCGTGTATTTATTTTTGAATATATTTGATATCGATGCATCCGGTTTTATACATTTCTAAAATTGATGCTAAAGTCCCATTAGAAGGATTTTTGTAGGTTAATAAGCACACCATGCATGGTAATCTCAATGTATAGAGAAACCTCATGATCATAGATTTAACTATGGTAAATGGACTTGTGATTGATTTATGAGTATTTTTTGTGGACTAGGATATAAGCAATATTGGGACATTCTAGGGAACCTTTTACAGTGCTTCCTATTTTATTAGTTTGTTCATTTATTGATACTTTTAAATTGATATACCATATTTAGGGATATATTATTATTATATTAATGGTAATGTTCCACAATCTAAAAATCCATTAAATAATACATTAATTTCATGATTTAAGTAGTACATCTCACAAATAGTCACACAACCCATGGATCTAAATGTTTAGATTCCTATATAGAAGCTACATAAAAATATTATTCTATAATAATTGTTGAAATTACTCTCAAATAACAGTCATATAAACCCTTTTTTATAATTCTCAAATATTGTAATTATCTTCCTAACATGGGGAATCTTATCATAAGAATTGGGTGAGATGAGATGCTCGATCAAGGAAAACATTATCATAATGTACTAAATCACAAACATGATAGAGAATATGGGTAGAGGATAAATATTTTTCTTTAAATATCATGAGACCATATATGATAATCATAAAACATGGTTTTGAAATATAATATCATGAATGTTTTTTTATATAATCCAAAAATTTATAATATGCCTCAAAATATAACTAAATAATCATAAAATATGTGAGCATGAAATTAGAGTGTGGAGTGTTTTAAAAATAACCCATAACATGAAACACAAAATATCTTTAAAATGAAAATAATCATAGAAATGTTTTTTAATTTGAAAAAAACATATAATTGTCGAAAACCATGAGTATAGGAAACACTTTCTATGAATACTCATTATTCCCATTTCTATGTGACGAACTCATTATGTCCATTCCTGAAAATGTGAGCAAACACATTATACCAATTCTTTTGTAAACAAAAACATTATTTCCACTCCTGACTATCTCATTGGACTTATACGTAATTCAATTCAATGGAGGGTGATATATGACACCACCTATCATTATTTTTACTTTTTTGTTCCACATAATGTAAATAATCATCATAACTTAATGAACCATTAGAAAAGAAAATGAGTTTCGATTTTTCTTGAACAACACAAAATATGATCTTAAGAAATCATAGTTTATCAGAAATATTTTCCTCCAAAATTAATCATATAATATAATATATATGGTGATCAAATTATAACGTAATGGAAAATAACCCTTAGAGTAAAAAATATGTTATGATAAAAGAATAATAAAATAATTTAAACATTGTTATAAAAAATTATGTTGAAATTAATGTCAAAAATATTTTTTAGAAGGTAAATAGTATAATTATGAAAACCTTGTTATAAAGAGTAACATATAAATAATCCTTTAAAATAATAAAAAAAAAGATGTAATATATCTAATTTATTAAATAATGAAAAGAAATCCCATTATTAATCATTTATTACATTTAAGAAATCCAAAATTATGAAATGATGGATTCCTTTCATTTTTTAAAAGATATAAAGTATACTATAAGGAATATAAAATAAAATACTTCGTTTTAATTAATTAAAATAGTTTCAACAGCAAACACATGGAAATGGAAGGAAAATATTTAATGGTAAGAATGAGATTTATTCTTTGAAATTTTATAATTATATTATGGAAAATGATTTATCAAAGAAGTAGTTATTAGTGATGAAAATTTACTTCCACAATGAATAGTTTTTATCACCATACAAAATAGGCGATTATAAGATTCCAATAAATCATGAAAATAAAAATCGACGAAGAAAGACTATGAATGAATGAATCCAAAATTGGATCGATGAAACCCTTACCTTGAACCCTGTATTTTCTTAATGCATTATAACCTATAATAATGTAATCATATATCCATTAATTACTTATTTAATAAAATTATTCATATTTATTTTATTCAATATAGTTCACCTATAACTATTTTGGGAAAATATTGTAGTAAATTATGGATTATGTTTATTGTCTGGTGCTTGAAATGTCTAATTGTCTCACACATGTTTTATAATGCTAATAATAAAAAACATTAATTTATATTAATATTATAATTAATAAATAATTTAAGGTACTAAAATAGATATTTTAAATTTATTTATATATTTTCTAAATAATTCCATGATAATTTTCAATTGTGTTATGTGAAACTTAAATCAATGAAAATCGTGTTTGGGTAATTCTCAACAAATGAATGGGGATATATTAATAATTGGATAAATAGTAATTAAAATATCTAAAACCATAAAACAAACATTATTTTTTCATAAATATCTAATAACACCAGTATAAGGTTTTCATTTTAATCGATGATAATATTTTATAATATCATTCATCTAGGTTGTTAAACTGACCAAAATAAGAACATACTAGAATTTGTTGGGAAAAATTGTTAAGAAATAGTTTATTTTGACATAGTAACAATATAACCAAAGATAAATGATATTATTTATGTTATTTTAATGTTTTTTTATATTATATTTTACTATTTTTTTATAATGAATGAAAATATAGATGAAAAAAAAGAAAACATTATTTCATGGTGGTGATAATCTGTATGTACACATATTCAATGTTATTTTTTTAAGTTTATCGAAAAAATAATTGTTTCTCTATTAAAATTAAAAATTTTCAGGATATTATTAACACCAAATTTATTTTATTATAATAGATTTGGGTGTCTGTAAAAGAATATATTATAGAATATAATGTAAAAGGAATCAAGACAACTACATAAAAGAAATTAATATTTTCTTTGAAAACTCATTGATTTTGTATGGGTTTGTAAAATTTTAAGGATACAAATATTATAACACACACTCTTAGATTTGTTTCAATCACCACTAAAACCTTTATATGATTATAACATTTCAATTCATTCTTTTTAAATATTTATGTATCAGTATGAAAGGAGGTTGTCAATGAACCAAAAACTGTCTCATATTAGATCAAGAAGACCCGTGGAGGAATTTCTAGAGTGTTTTCTCACTACATACCCAATGGGTTCTCATTGGTCTATTGGTGACCCTAATAAAGGCACCAAATACACTAGAAGTACACTACCTTGGTGGAGTCTCAACGACAAGCTAGTGGTACTAAACAGATCCAATAGATCTATATATATGTAACTTAGAGAATTCATGGTGGTATCCAGTAGTTATTCAGTGGATTTTTCAATATCCCAAAAAGTTTACAGCGTGCTAACTAGGTAACCTATGGAATCAATTGGCTGGTCAGTGGTGCTTGTTAATCAAGTAAAAGAATACATTTCGGGGGTCTTCAACAACTCCCTAAACCCATTAACCCCTCCAACCCATCCCATAACCTCCCACCAGGATATTATTGTAACCCTTGGGAGGCTTAGAATGAAACTACAATGATCAATTTTGAATGTCATCAATCTATTTTATTGACATTGTTCTATTATTACAAACATAAACCTGATTTATTACATGAACTACAGTTGATACAACATATAAGATCGAGGGGTATAGTGTCTTCAGGGCCTATGATCATTACATAACAACTGAAAACATGAAATACAATATCTTTATTGAAAACTTCCTTTACATGAGCACTAAATTCCCTCATACTTAGCATTGCATGAGATAACCTGAGGACATGATAAAGAAAAGGGTGATCTATAAATCCCAGTAAAGGAATAATCATTGGATAAAATGAGGAATTCAATATATGTTAGACAATAGGCATATCAATAGATCACAAGAGAATCATAAACATAAAGTCATGATAAAGCATAATAATAATAACATGGAAATGTGGAAATAACACTTCACATGGAAATATCAGGAGCCAAGGATCATTGCACATAGAGCATGAGTAAACCCTCATTGAACATGAAGCGCGAGTATACCATCGTTTCACTTTTATTAGCATGAGTAAACCCCCCTTTCACATAATGTTTCATGATACTATACTTTACCTAATGCATTGGAGCGAAATATGGGAACACCCTTCTTAAACATTACATTTCATGCATAAGTGTGCCACATGGATTATAAAACATTGAATCATTCAACTTGATTATTTATTCCATGACAAACGAATGTGGAATAAACACTTGAAACTCTTTAAACAATACGTAAATGTGCATACAGGTGAATACCCTTGATAGATAAATGGACATGGTATTCACGACACAATTTCTTTGGATTAGAAAGATGCGGTGCAATTTTGACAACATAACGGCGTGACATAAGAACTCATAAAAATGGTTGATGAGAGAGAAAGGGGTGTCCCATATTATTTATATTACATGGAAAGTAAGGGGGTCATATAGATACATGTACCAACAAATTTAATGGAAAGATAACATTTAAACATTGCAACCACAATATATCATTTCAAAATATTGACAAAATCAAACCTTATAACAATCCATTATTAAACCATTAAAAATATTAAATAATGAGATTTTTTTAATAAAAGTGTCTCATACCACTTTGAACCATTTCAATGATATTTAAATTTCAAAGAATCATGTTCATATGAACAAACCCTTAAAACCATTTTTAAATCATTGACATTAATGTGAAATATTTAAGAGAATAATCCTTTAAAACATTTAAAATGATATTTTAGTTAAAGAGTATTTAACAAAATGAGACTTCCTTGGATACAAATTATTGAATAATAACATTTAATATGAACTTTATAATATCATCAGAATAAATGTATTCATGATATAATATTCCAAAGGACAATATGTACACCATATAAGAGTGAATTGGTGCATATCAACAATGAAGTCTCAATGGAAATGTAAATTGGGACAAAATACCTTATAAAGAAGGTTGTCACGACCCCCTCCCCACAAAGTGTACCCCTCCTGGGCCGGAAATGTGAGAAGGGAGATAATGACCCCCGAGTCCTGCCTCCAGTAGGCCCCGGGTTGGCGACTAGCACCGACGGTATAATACACACACAAATGGGAGGCATTACCCTCTAAGAGAAAACATTCAGAAGAGAGATATAGAATATACTCCAACCAACACCAACTTATAACTGAAATATAAAAGAAACCCAAGTAAATATATGAAATTTCATGCAAAAGTACTACAACTGAAAGGGAAAACTAAAAGTACCCAAAAGAAAGTAAAACGGCAGCGACCACAAGCCCGAACAGCTCCTCCTCCAACCGCAAGCTAGTTGTAACCAGCTTGATCTCCAACCTGCTCCATGTGACCTGAAAAATAGTTTATATATACATAGAGTGAGTATAACATTATACTTAGTAGGATCCTCCCCAAGCCTCTCGTGCAAAAGTAAAGAAAGCATGCTAAATCCCAGTGAACAACAAGTGAAACTAACTCGTTATATAAACAGGTATACTAAGTTCCCAACCTCACCATGGCTACTCTCACTAAGTAACGCATACAAGAATATGGAATATAGTAAAGAATATCATGGGTACCCCGCTACTACTTCCCCACTGGTTTGCCGCTTTTCCCCAATGACATACGTCATGTGCATCTCTCTCCAAAGGCTTGCCCACAGACACCTGGGCTAAGCTCCACAATCTGCACCTCGTGCACCACAAAGGCTTGCCCGCAGACACCTGAGCAAAGCACCACACCGTCCTCACAACCAAAGTAACCAGGTAGTTTCCGGGAGCCACCACATCTCGTATAACGTGTATCATACATCGGGTATAATACCTCAAGCCATTACAACCCATACTCTGAGTAAGGATCCTCAAGCCATTATAGCCTATACACGTTACACCTATAGTAGTCCATAGGATACTATATCCAGAATATATGTGTGGGAAATAACCACAAGACATCACAGCCCTCTACACACATATATGGGTAAAAATAACCACTGTGCCTACCAGCACAAAGATCTACCAAGAGAAGAGAGCGGGGCCAAAGGGGGTAGTCAGCCATTCAACCTCCCATCAGAATGTTGGGGAAAACACCCCCCCCCCCCAGGGCTTAGAATCCCAGGGGTGTCAGTTGCCCTTACTGACAGGGTGGAGTAGCGTATAGAAACACAAAAAGTACAGAATATATAAGTAACTCACATCCACACTATGGGCATTACCTAGTCTTAGATACAACTGCAGCTAACGTCTCTCAGACTCCAGGCTGCTACTTCAAAGACTAGGTATCCTACAAGCACACAACCATTTGATGAGCTTTATTAGATTACTCCATTCTCATTTTATCAGTTCCACTGTACGTTAATTAATTCTTTAAACATTAATTAAGAATGAACAATTCCACATTAAACTGAATTGGCATCACATTCAAAAACAACTGCTCCTTTTTAAGATTCACATCACCTTTAAATTCCGGCATCTCCATCCCCATGGATTTTCACCATTTAATCAAAAATTCCTTAAAGAATTACTTTTCCACATTCCCATGAATTATAGAAAAACATCCTATGCTTCTAAACAGAAAGGAGGCTCAACACGGTGAGTAAATATACTACCCATCGAGTCTTTGCCACCTATATAAAGAGCGTAGACCCATCCTCCATCGGGAGGCTAAACACGGAAAGCACGTGGCATACCCCGTGTGTCTTCGCCTCCTTCGGAAAGAGGGTAACCAAGACCAGCTGCCTTGAGCAGTGGGGAAAAGTAAAGCAGATAAACAACCAAACCAAACCACCAACATCAAACCATCACATTCATCTCATACCATCACCATTGGTGTCCTCCCCGACACCCATATGCATAAACCGATGCATCTCGCCACACTAGGCGTCATCCGCTGCCACAACCACAAGTCTCCATGCCTCCACATATCACAACAGCCATCCAGGCTCACATCACAGCACAAGAAGCAGGAAAAAAACATCACAAAATGGGATCTCGGCCCTTTAACAAGGCATTCATCCTTCAAACACAATGAGCACTCAGAGCTCCAAACCACAAGGCATTCAGCCTTACAAGCAAGCAGGTAACTCAGAACCCTTTTGAAATTCCCACATAATCTGTTTTCTAATCCATATGGAATTGGAAGATTTGTTATTCGTAGGTTCCAATCATGGATACCTAAACAGCAATCTATCACAATTAAATAACCATGCTTACTTCCCTAATTTGATTATCCTCAAGTTAGAACAACTACAACAACGACAATAACCAGATTAATTTACATGCCTCTTTATCTTTAGCCAATTAATTAACAATTAATTCCGGATTTATGTTCATTATCAATTTCTATCATGAACGAACAACAAATCAAAGAAAACATAGATATCACTATATCTAGGAAAACATGAGGCAAACCGTTATCATGGTATAAATCAACAGCATGCGATCAACCAATTCTTATAATCCGGATCAAGTATTTAATTAGGTCAATTTCATTGTGATCCAAAGAGATAAATCATGATAATTCTACGATTGCACATATACAATTAGAGAAGCCATGAATCCCCTACCTCGAAGAGTTCTTGACGTCCTTTATCCACACAACAGGTCACGATCCTCCCCTCGTGACAACTGCATCCACCGGAGGATGCTTATATTGAAGATTGATCAACACGGCTCGGTTGCATCCAATAGAGCGGAACTGATCCTAGGAGTAAAGGTTGATTTTGCAACTACTACGGAAAGGATTGAAAGGTTCTAGTGCCTCTTAGTTGAGATCAAAGGGAAAGAACAAGGGAGAATGATATCTCATCCCTTTTTAAGATTTAATGGGGCGACGGTTTAAGATCCGGTTAATTCTCCATTAAAAACGGATCGCATTAACCCACGCGGTTGACCAAGTAAAACATTCCAAGCCTTAGGAATAATTAATATAGGATTTATGGTATTTTAAACGGCCTTAAGAGCCCTTAAAATAAGGCTTTAAATATATTTTACGTCAAAGGAAACGTCAAAAGGGGCAAAACTGTAGGAGTCTGGAAACACTGTTCACCCACTGTTACTGTACATGAAACTGATCTGTGAAACCGATCTGTGAAACTGATCTGTCACACCGATCTGTGAAACCGATCTGTGAAACCGATCTGTGAAACTGATCTGTCACACCGATCTGTGAAACCGATCTGTGAAACTGATCTGTCACACCGATCTGTGAAACCGATCTGTGAAACTGATCTGTCACACCGATCTGTGAAACCGATCTGTGAAACTGATCTGTCACACCGATCTGTGAAACCGATATGTGAAACAGATTTGTGAAACTGATCTGTGAAACTGATCTGTCACACTGATCTATGAAACCGATCTGTGAAACCGATCTGTGAAACTGATCTGTCACACCGATCTATGAAACCGATCTGTGAAACCGATCTATTAAACTGATCTGTCACACTGATCTGTGAAACCGATCTGTCAGACCGATCGGTGAGACCGATCTGTCAGACTGATCTGTCAGACCGATCTGTGACACTGATCTGTCAGACCGATCCATGAAACCGATCTGTCACACCGATCTGTGAAACTGATCGGTGAGACCTATCTGTCAGACCGATCGGTGAGACCAATCTGTCAGACTGATATGTGAAACAGATCTGTCAGACCGATCTGTGAAACCGATCTGTCACACCGATCTGTGAAGCTGATCGGTGAGACTGATCTGTCAGACCGATCGGTGAGACCGATCTGTCAGACCGATCGGTGAGACCGATCTTTTACTGTTCATAAAATTGGAAACACTGTTCACAGAACTGGAAAATTGGCAAAGTGTTGGGGATAAGTCCCCTTGACCTCTCGGAACACCTCCAACACCAAAATTCCACAAAGTAATGGACCGGAGAGGTCCGGGACATTACAAAGGTATCCCTAGATTAAAGATTAATAAATTAAATAATTATGTGTGTCAAATATAAATACACACAATATCAGTGGATATTAAGTGTAAAACAATCAGAGTCCATTCACACATATTCATAGGATGACATATTCAAGAAGTACATGTTGAACCCAATGAATTGAAATTGGGTTAAGAAGTTCCCTTGTAAAAACTCGAAAGCCTAACGACATCACTTTAATATTCATAAAATGAGTTGATGAGATAAAAAGTGTATTTAATACCTATTACATAAATTTTACATCAATAATTATATATTAGAACATATCCAAACATAATTATATGTAAATTAAAAGACATAACAAAAAGAAGTATTTTAAAATAAGGAAGGTGAAAGGTTCCCTTGCCAATTTGGTAACTTACAAAACATATGCCAAAAGAAATAGGGATCATAAAATGAAGATGTAAATACTTAAAAATGATGATATATTACCAAAATAGTAAAATAATGGGAAGTAAATACACCACACAAAAGAAAATAGTGGCCAATATAGCATTAATTTCACGGGAATAAAAAGTGAGATGAAAAACCCTTACCATGTTGTAATCAACCGAGTCATATGAGTAAAAGTTAATAAACACAAAATTAATCACAGAATACCATTAATATAAAAATAATCATGTTAATATATATCGAATGGAATTACACAATACACCACATGCAATAAATTAGTGGGGAATAATGGAAATCCCACAGAATTAAAAGTGAGATAAGAAATCCCTTACCTCGTATCAAAATTGACTTTTATGTTCCTTGTTCTTCTTGAATAATAAACATAAGTTAATTTATACTTGATTAATAATATTTTTAATGTTTATTATTAATTTTATATCACTTATTACCTTGCAATAACAGTTAGTTAATAATTTGAGTTCATATCAGACATTTTGTGGATGTTCAGAATTTGAGTTAAAATATATATATTATATACATATATTTATATTAGTATATAACATTTGGAGATAAGAAATGAAATGCACTGTTCATGGAGATAGTAATCCATACGTACACCTGAATGCTACATTCATTTATATCTAATATTTAATTGAATCAAAACTTAATGATAAATAAGTATATTATAATTATTGTATAATCTCATATATAATATCATTAACTCTATCCTTTATACATCCCACATAAGGTATTAACCAGTCAAATCACTTTGAGGGGGAGGTAGTCCGCACTTTCTAAAATGAAATTATCGTGTTTACCCATTATGGAAACAATAATGGTATGATATAAATGAAAAATACAGAAGAATAAAGAAAACATAAACATAATATATCATATATAAGTATAGTTCCATCATCATGGCCACCAGGAGAGGTGGTATGAGTTAATTGAACAATCATCGTTTCATGAGGCATTAGTTTTCCATCCACAGAAACATTATGTTCATTACCCATTAAATGGAGGTTTGTGTAAATGTAGTTCGAATAAATCTCATAAAAAATCATATTATATTTATGATACTGGTGTTTTTATAAAATAATGTAACAAAAATATTTTATGGAGTTGGAGAAGTAAAATAATACAAAAGAACTTAAGAGAAGATGTTACCTTTAAATCGGGTCACTCCCTTTGGTTTGAAAGAAAAAGGGTTTCTTGAAGTGTTTTCTGCCTAAGTTAAGTCTTATATGATTAAGATTGGGATCTTGGGAGCTTATTAGAGAAATGTTTTTGTGAGAGAAATGCTTGAGAAGTGTGATAAATTGGTTAGAATTAAGGAATTTCTATAAGGGTTAGGAGGGTCTATTTAGGAATGTTTGAAACAATTATTTTATTATAACCTCATTTTCGGATTCAAAAGGTCAAATATTAATTAATATCAAAGTTAAGATGACACATCGTATAAATAAAATAATCCAATAATAATTGGTCTGGTTTTGGATATTGTTTTAATATTTATAATCATTTTTTTAAATCATTTATTAATGAGGTAAATATTGTAACATTATTGTGTCATAAATAATTTAATTTATTTAATGTCCAAAAATTATAAACAAATACCATGATATATGAAATCATTTTATCTTTCTAAATATTATTTATAGTCAAATAGAAATCTTATATAAACCCATGTAAAAATTTATTTACTAAAAGATATTTTTTTT
Source organism: Viscum album (assembly GCA_963277665.1). Taxonomy (NCBI): domain Eukaryota; kingdom Viridiplantae; phylum Streptophyta; class Magnoliopsida; order Santalales; family Viscaceae; genus Viscum; species Viscum album. The sequence goes on from OY728129.1 coordinate 1,118,191,695, forward strand.
CATTTTTGTCTTTACTTTAAATTAATTAATATAAAATGTCATTATTACTCCCATGTGGCTCCATGAGGTCAAATATTTGACCCTAGGATTCCCATGGTCGTATATTAATCATCCAATAGGATTTGGACACTTTCTAAGGTAATTTAATATTATTATAATATTATATTATACCCTTATTTATTATTTTTACCTTTTAATCTTGCTAAATAAAATATTTACTAAAGTAAAAAATTTAAAATGACTGAAAATAAAAGATACCTGTTTATACAATTTGGAACTAATGATTCCAAATATGGAATCCATTTTTCAAAATTCAAAATACAGAAGCTGCATAAATTAGTTTAAAATTAATTCCCGCTGTTAAAACAAATAGCGTGTTTTTATGAAATTATAACTATCAAAAGATTGACACCTGTTTATTTCCAATTTCAAAATTATATTACTTCCAATGACCAAAATTAGATTAAATGGAAAAAATATATTCTAATTACACATTAAAACAAAAAAAAAATATTATAACCATATATATAAATTAGATTAAAAGGCACTGTTGAATTAAAATAATGTATTTTTCATTATTCATTAAAAAATGAACTTTATTAGAAAAATACCAAAATTTCACCCAAAGTAAATTTTGGTGGCCCGATTATAAAGGAGAATTTTATTTTGTCAAATAAAACATATAAAAGTGTCAAAAATTATATTTATATATGGTTCTCCATTAAAAGGTGGTTAATCGACTTTTTAGTGAATATTATAGTATTTTTGCTTAAAATCGAATTCATTACTTATTTTAAGCCTCATCATTTTATTGGATAAATGTAAAAATATTCAAAAAACATGTATTATTATATTTTGGTTAGTTCTTACTCATTCCATCCAATACAACGGCTAGGCTTTAACTATAATAATAATATTATATTATTAGTGTGCAACGTAAGATTTCAATGAAACTCATTGTTGTGTATTAGGTACGCCATCGAACATAGCGTCCCCTTTAAAGTATAATTAATATTTAATTCACAAATAATAATAAATATAAAAAAGTAATATATTTTATTTTCTTGGGATGTTACATTCTTTCCCCCTTTTGGAAATTGTGTCTTCACAATTTTAAAATGGGGCTTGGAAACTTCATTGAAAGTCCCACATCGAAAAAAAAAAGTCAGTAAAACAATCACATTATAAGAAAGAAAGAGAAGTACAATGGTCACCCGAGTTAACCGATACTAGGATTCCATGTAAGAAAACATGGATATGAAAGAGAAAACAAATGGTCATTTTCTAAGGGAGAGTGATAGAAAACATGATGAGGAGAAAGTTAAACACAAGAAAATCACAAACATATGATGTGTTAAACGGTCATTGATTTCGCAGTAGGAAACGTAAACCAACAACATTTTTGTTTTAAATTACTTTTCATAATTTTGAGAAATTAATTAACGACATATAATAAAAACATAAGGAAATATACTTACCTTTATGTAGACTTTCTTCCTTTAATAAGTTTCTACAAAAAACTAATCTTTTCTCCAAAAAATGAGCATTCAAAAAGACTTGGTCACATCAAAGCATGGGAATCTTCTTCTAGAGAATAAAATAATACACAAAAGAATAAATATATATTTCCCTTGTCTTTAGACATCAACTAAAACCAAAATGGTTAGTATGAGATCATATAATCCCAATATAGGATAATCCTTTATAAAAAGAAATACAACAATTAATCTCCAAAATTAAACAAAAAGTATCCAATGTTTCTGAACGACCATTAAATGCACAATAATCCTAAAAATATTCAAAATACTATAAAATAATATTGAAACCCAAAACTACGAAGGATTTAATCACATATTCTTCCAAAATAAATCTTAACATTTATCTCCAAATATCATCGACTACTCTTAAAGTCTTCTACTAAAGCATAATTAACCTAATCACACATTCTCTATGGTAGGTTAATCATTTTCCTGAAATAAACCAAATCACCATATGTCCAAAATAAATATATCTATTCTTATAAAAAAATTCAACCGTTCATCCACAATTTAAATCCAATAGTATTTTATTCTCCTTAGGCATATAGTATTCCAAAAGAGAAAACTTATTCCAAAAATAACCTTTATCATTTATTCACCAAATCATTTTTCTTATAATAAGGATATCCATATGTTAAAAAATATGTTCCCAAAATACACATATTCTTGATCCATAAAATCATTTAACTAAAAGGATAATTCATACTAACCAGGGACTTCACGTAGGCCAGTGGTTGGTGATAAAACCCAATCACACTTTGGTTGTGGGTTCAATTCCCACAGCTTTGTCCGATGCGAAGGGTTGTCACACGGTCTGTGTGTTGTCCTTTTTATAAAACAAAAAAACAACCCTAACATGTGTTAATCTTAATGTTTTTTCAATACCTTTCATTTTCATTAAAACATATTAAGATAGTTCTGCTCGTATCCAGTCAGGGATGTATTTTTTTTGATAAACCACTTACTCAATACTCACCAAAACATAGGGATGTTTTTATTATAATTAGTATTGTCTTTAAGGATTTACTAGGGTTTTCTAATACTAATAAAAAAACAACTAAACTTATCCTCTGATTCCAACTGTAACGTCCCTATTCTTTTATTACAAACATAAATTTGATTTATTACATAAACTACACATGATACAACATAGAAGATCAAGAGATATAGTGTCTTTGGGGATTAGGATCATTACATAACATCTTAAAACCTGAAATATATCATCTGTATTGAAATCTTCCTTTATATGACCACTGAATTCCCTCATACATAGAATTGCATGAGATAACCTGAGGACATGCATAAGAAAAGGGTGAGTTATAAAGCCCAGTAAGGGAATAATCATGGGATAACATGAGGAATAAAATATATATTAGACAATAGGCATATAAATAGAGCACAAGAGAATAATAAATATAATGGAATGATAAATCATGATAATCATAAGATGGAATTAGCATGAGCTAAGGATCATTGCACATAGAGCATGAGTAAACCCTCATTGCACATGAAGCACGAGTAAACCCTCGTTTCACTAGAGTTAGAATGAGAAAACACCCATTCCACATAATGTATCCTGATACTATACTATACCCAATGCATTGGAGTGCTATTAGGGTGCACCCTTCTTAAACATTTCATTTCATGCATAAGTGTTCCACATGGATCATAAAACATTGAATCACTCAACATGATTATTTATTCCATGATAAACGAAAGTGGAATACACACTTGAAACTCTTTAAACAATATGTAAATGTTCATAAAGGGTAATACCATTGATAGATAAATGGACATGGAATTCATGACACAATGATATTGGCTTGTAAAGACGCAGTGCAATTTCGACAGCTTAAGGGCGTGACATAAAAACTCATAAAAATGGTTGATGAGTGAGAAATGGGTGTCTCATCATATTTACATGACATGGACGATAAGGGGGTCATATTGATACATTTCCCAAAAAATTTAATGGAATGATAAAATTTCTACATTGAAATCACAATATATAATTTCTAAATATTGACAAAATCAAACCATTTTCAAAACCATTAAAAATATTAAATAAAGGGATTTCTGAATCAACGTGTCTCACACCATATTGAAGCTTTTGAAAGAAATTTAAATTTCAAAACATTCATTTCCATATGAATATATCCTTAAAACCATTTTTTAAAACATGGACATTAATGTGAAAGATTTATAAGAATAAAACTTTATAACATTTAAAACAATATTTTATTTAAAGTGTTTTTAACAAAAAGAGAGTTCCTAGAATACAAATAATTGAGGAATAAGATTTAATCTGAACATAATAATATCATGATAATAACGTTATTCGTGATATAATATTCCAAAGGACAGTATATACACCATATAAGAGTGAATCGGTGCATATCAACAATGATGTCTCAATGGAAATGAAAATTGAGATGAAATCCCTTATAAAGAATGTATCCTTAGATTAAGGATTAATAAATTACATAACTATGTGTGAAAAATATAAATAAACCCAATAAAATAGCATATTAAGTGTAAAACAATCATATTTCATTCACACATATTCATAGGATGACATATTCAAGAAGTACAAGTTGAACCCAAAGAATTGAAATTGGGTTAAGAAGTTCCCCTGTAAAAACTCAAAAGACTAACGACGTCACTTTAAAATTAAAAATATGAGTTAATGAGATAAAACAGGTATCTCATCACCTGGAAATAATTTTTACATCAATAAGGATATATAAGAACATATCCCAGCATAATAAGACGTAAATTAAAAGGCATATAAAAAAGATGTCTTTTAAAAAGGGGAAGGTGAAAGGTTCCTTTACCGATTTGGTAACTTACAAAATATACGCAACATGAAAGAAAGATCATACAATGAAGATTTAAATAATCATAAATGAAGTTATATTATAGAAAAATTACAATCATGGGTAGTACATACACCACACAAAAGGAAATAGTGGCCAATATAGCATGGATATCATGGGAATAAAAAGTGAGATGAAAAACCCTTACCACGTTGTAATCATTCAAGTGATATGAGAAAAAGGTAATAACCACCAAATGAATCACAGAATACCATGAATATAAATAGAATCACGTTAATATATATCAAATGGAAGTACACAATATACCATATGCAATAAATGAGTGGTGAATAATGGAAATCTCATGGAATTAAAAGGGAGATAAGAAATCCCTTACCTCGTGTCCAACATGACTCATATGTACCTTGTTATTCCTGAATAATAAATGTAAGATAATTTCTACTTTATTTATAACTATTTTAATGTTTATTATTACTTTTATATCACTTATTACATTGCAATAACAGTTATTTAATTATTTGAATTCATATCGGACATTTTTTCGATGTTCATAGTTTGAGTTAAAATGAACTTGTTATAATTACAATTTTTCCATGTGTTTAATACTTTATTATATCCATAATGATATTAATGATTTAGATTTAATATATATAATATATATCTATTATATACACATATTTATATTAGTATATAATATTTGGAGATATAAAATGAAATGCACCGTTCATGGAGATGGTAAGCCGTACGTACGCATGGATACTAAATTCATTTATAATTAATATTTAATGGAATGGAAACATAATGATATATAAATATATTTTAATTAAAGTATTATATCATATATAATAACATTAAATCCATCCTTTATACATCCCACAAAAGGTATTAACGAGTCATATCACTTTGAGGGGGCGGTAGACCGTACATCATAAAATGAAATTATCGCTTTTACACATTATTGAAAACATAAGGATATGATGTAAATGAAAAATAAAAAAACATAAAGATAAAATAAAAATAATATATATCATATATAAATACATTTCCATCATAATTTCTACCATGAGAGGCGATATGAGTTTATTGAACAATCATCGTTTCGTGAGGCATTAGTTTTCCATCCACAGAAACATTATGTTCTTTACCCGTTAGATAGAGGTGTGTGTAAGTGTAGTTAAAATATTTCTCATAAAAACATCCTAGTATATTGAGGATACTGGTTTTTCTATAAAATAAAGTAATAAAAATAGTTTTGGGGGTTTGAGAAGTAAAATAAAACAAAAGAACTTAAGAGAATATGTTACCTTTAAATCGGGTAACTCCCTTTGGTTCGAACCAAAAGGGTTTCATGAAATGTTTTCTACCTAAGGTATGTCTTCTAGGATGAATACTGAAATCTTGTTAGATTATTTTATTAGAGGTTGGACGATCCAAAAGCATTATAAGCTTGATAAATGGGTTATAATTAAGGTCTTTTTATAAGGGAGAAGAGGTGGTCTTTAGGAAAGTTTGAAACAATTATTTTATTATCACATCATTTTCGGTTTCAAAAGGTCAAATATTAGTTAATATAAGCATTAAGATAACTCATGGTAGAAATGAAATAATCCAATAAGAATTGGACTGGTTGTGTATATTTTTCTAATATTAATAATCTTGTTTATTTAAATCATTTATTAATGAAGTAAATATTGTATAAATATTGTGTCTGAAATAATTTAATTTATTTAATGTCCAAAACTTATAAAAAAATAACCTAATTTATGAAATATTTATAGGATTCCAATGAATATTTATATACTAATAGATATCTTATATAACCCCATGTAAAAATTTATTTTCTAAAAGATATTTGTTTTTGTCATTTTTGTCTTTACATTAAATTAATTAGTATGAAATGTCATTATTACTCCCATGTTTCTCCATGGGGTACCATATTCAACCCAAGTATTCCCATGGATGGATATATATCATCCAATAGGATTATGACACTTTTTATGGTAATTAATTATTATTATTATATTATATTTTGCCATTATTTATTATTTTTATCTTTTAATCATGGTAAATAAAATATTTACTTCAATAAATATTTAAAATGACTAAAAATAAAAGTTACATATTTACATAATTTGTACCTACTGATTCCAAATATGAAATACATTTTTCCAAATTCAAATAAAGAAGTGGCAGAAATTAATTTAAAATTAATTCCCACTGTTAAAACAAATAGTGTGTTTTTAAGAAATAATAACTATCAAAAGATTGACACCTTTTTATGTCCAATTTCAATTTAAATTTACTTCCAATGACCAAAATTAGATTAAATTGTAAAAAAATATTCCAATTACAATTTAAAACCAATTAAAAAGATATTATAACCATATATATATATAAGTTTGATTAAAAGGCACTTTTGAATTAAAATAATGTAAATTTCACTATTCATTAAAAATGTACTTTATTAAAAAATTACCAAAATTTCATCCAAAGATAATTTTGGTGTCCCGATTCTAAATAAGAATTTAATTTTTTCAAATAGATCATATAAAAGTTTCAAAAAGTATATTTATTGAGGGTTCTCCATTAAAATGAGGTAAATTGACCTTTTACTGAATATTAGAGTATTTATGCTAAAATTCGAATTCGTTACTTATTTTAAGCATCTAAATTTCATTGGATAAATTTAAAAATATTCAACAAACATGCTTTAATATATTTTAGTTAGTTCTTGTTCATTCCCATTAATAAAAGAGCTAGGCGTTAACTACCATAATAATATTATATTATTAGTGTGCAACGTAATATTCTATTGAAACCCATTGTTGCATATCAGGTTTTCCTTCGAACATAGTGTCCTCTTAAAAGTATAATTTATATTTAATTCACTTATATTAATAAATATGAAAATGTAAAATTTTTTATTTTCTTGGGATGTTACATCTATGAAATAAAAAAATATTAATAATAGTTAATTACGAAATTACTTCATCTTAAGATATGTTTTTATTTCCTTATTCTATCTCATTAATATCCCATATTTCTATATCTCATTATATCAATTAAATATTATTTATCTTCATATATAATTGAGAGATTTTATTCAAATGGTATATTCCTATTAAATTATAATTTTTCTCTATCTTTTGGAAGACATGGTTAACTGATAATACCAAGATATCGTTCACATTGAATTATTTTAAAACTACTATGACTATGATTTTTTTTCCTTGATTAATAACTATCACTAAAGTCAGAGGATTGGGTTATTTTTGGGTTTCATGGCTATCAATAAATTCAAGGTTTGTGTATATTCATGAATACTGAAGTCAATGTTTTGGAAGATTTATGGGATCATTGTAACATCCCAGGTAAATAAAGAATAATACATGTTCATATTTATTAATTTTACTTTAAAGGGGTTGCTATGTTCGATAGCGTACCTGATACATAACAAAGAGTTTCTTTGAAATCGTACGTTGCACACTAGTAATAAAATATTATTATTTTAAATGTTAGTTAACACGTAGACGTTGAACTGTCATGAATGGATAGAAATAACTAAAATATGATTATATATGTTTGTTAAATGTTTTACATTTATCTAATAAAGGATAAAGGCTTAAAATACGAAAAGAATTCAATTTTAGGCTTATATACTCTAATTTTCACGAAAGGTCCACTTATCAACATTTGATGGCGAACCATCATTAAATATAGTTTTGATAAATATTATACATTCTATTGGACTAAATATAACTCTTCTTTAGAATTGGGACATCAAATTTTACTTTGTGTAAATTTTTGGTATTTTTCCGATAAAGTTCATTTTTTAATGAATAGTGCAAAATGTTGTATTTTAATTCAAAACCTATTTTTAATCTAATTTATTTATATGATTAGATTATATTTTGAATTGTTTTTGAAGTGAAATTTGAATATATTTTTACCATTAAATCCAATAGTGGTCGTTGGAATTAATTTCACTTTGAAATCGGACTTAAAATAGTGTCAATCTTTTGATACTTATTGTTTCATAAAAACACGCTATTTGCTCTGACAGCGAGAATTAATTATTAAATTAATTAATTCAACTTATATGTTGTTAATTTTGTAAAATGGACTTCACTTTTGAATTAGGAATATCAAATATAGCTTAGGGTGAAGTTTTGGTATTTTTCTGAAAAACTTCAATTTTTGATGAATAGTGAAACCACTAAGTGGTACTTATAAAAACTGATTTTTCGTTTAAATGAAATTTTACCACTTCTATGTTTTTAATTTCAAAAATCCGACATACATGGTTGTCATTAAGAAGTAAAATGTGGTTCAATGAGATTAAAATAATTTTTTTGGTGAATAGTAACTTATTAAGTTTTTAAACGCGATTAGAGGTAATTAGTATAGTTTAAGGTAAAAATAATGTTTTAATAATATGAGATGAGCTTGACACATGTCCTACCCTTATTGAATGTGTCATGGAAGACCCGCACAAGCCATGGGACAACTTGGGGACTCCATGGAGCCACTTTGGTTGGGAAATGACATAAATAACTTTTTATTTAATGTTAAAGTAAAAATGACACACACATGAGGTGTTTTACTAAAACAATTTTTACATGGGGTTATACAAGTCAGATTTTTTACTATAAATATTCATTAGAAATATAAAAATATTTCCTACATCATGATATTTTTTTTATAATTTTTAGACATTAAATATATTAAATTATTTATGACATCATGATGATGCAGCGATTACCTCATTAATAAAGGATTTAAATAAAATGAAATGATAATGTAAAATCTAAGACCTACACATGTCCAAAACCTATTCGATGGGTGGATTTATAACCCTTATCACCTTATCCTCGAAACACATCAATGTGGGACCTCTTAAATCCGAATACCATTTTAAAATAAAGTGACTTTTCCTTACCTTCCAAGAGTGCCCCTCCTCTCTTCTTATAAAATTCCCCCACCTCTACCTCCTTACCCACACTCCCAAAGCCTTTGGCTCAGCCAAACCATGCCCATTTTGGCTCTCTGCATCCCTCTATTACTCCTTGAAGCCTCACTTTTGGCAGAAGTCTTCCCAAAGAAGCCTTTGAGCTCAAACCAAAGGGAGTTACCTGATTTTAAGGTAATGTCTTCTTTTGAGTCCTTTTGTTTTATTTTGTTTCTCCAACCCCCTAAACTCTTTTTATTATTTTCTTTTGTAACAAATCCAGTATCCTCAATATACTAGGTTGTTTTTATTATAATGATTTGAGCTACACTTACACACACCAACATCTAATGGTTAAAGAACATACTGTTTCCGTGGATGGCGAATTTCTGCCTCCTGAAACGATGATTGTTCAACATTATTTTAACACCTTCAAAGGTGGCCATTAAGATGACACTATATTTATATATGATATATAATATGTTTATGTTTTCCTTAAGCTTCTGTATTTTTCATTTTGTGCATACCTTTATGGTTTCAATTATGGGTAAACACGATATCTTCATTTAAGGAAGTGCGGACTACCGCCCCCTCAAAGTGATGTGATTCGTTAATGCCATATGTGGGACGTATAAAGGATGGATTTAAAGTTATTATATATGATGTTATACTAGAATTATAATATACCTCTATATCATTATTATTTCTTTCCATTAACGTATGAGATAGAAATGAAAGTAGCGTTCATGCGTACGTACGGCTTACCGTCTCCATGAACGGTGCATTTCATTTCTTATCCCCAAATGTAATGTACTATTAAAGGTACATGTATATAATGGATATATATAATGAATGATACATCTAAATGATTAATATAATTCTGAAATTAAAATATACAAACCTCTCATTATGTTTTAATTCCATTAATATTACAAAGAAATGAAAGTAGCGTTAATGCCTATGTACGGCTTACTGTCTCCATGAACGGTGCATTTCATTTCATACCTCTAAATTATTATGTAATATTATAAATACATGTATATTCTGGATATATATGATATATATTCTATCCAAATCAGGAATGTCATTCTGGATATAAAGAACCTTTGACCACACGAACAACATGTAATTGAAGAAGTCCACTTTTGACTTAAGAACCAAATATCGAAAAAACAAACATTATTAACTTAAATGGTTTCATAATGTTTATAACATGGTAATAAGTGATATAAAAGGAATAATTAACTTTAAAAATGTTCTTAATCAAGTAGAAATTAACTCAAGTTTATTTTTCAGGACGTTAAAGAACGATCGAGTCAATTTGGACCCGAGGTAAGGGACTTCGTCACAATCTCCTTTCATTGAGGCATATTTCGTTTTATACACAACTTTCTTTTATATGGTGTATAAACCCCTTTCACTTTTACTTTTATACAAAAGTATTCTTTTTCTACGAAGCGGTTTACTAAATGACAAAAAGGAATTTTTTTCTTAACGTATGCGGTGACAATGACCTTTTCCGCCACCGCGAGTATTATTTGGTCTTTAGCTTCCTCAACAAGCCGTAATGTTTTTAAAATAAAATAAATACCATATACTCTTTTATGTATTTTTGTATTGAAAATGGTTTTCATAAAGGATTTTATTATGTCAATATATTTAAATGATATATTGTGATTGAAATGGTGAAATTTTATCATTCCTTTATATTGGTTTTATGTTTTATGATTTTATATTGGTACATGGACATTTGACGGGTTGTTACGTGATAAACCATATGACAGGTGGTGTCGTGAATACCAGGACGGGTGGTTACGTTATAACCTCCAATGCATTGGGTATGGAAGTCAGCCATATGGCTATTCCATTAAGTATGTATGGAAGTTGGCCGTATGGCTATTCCATTAAGTGATATGTGTGGAAGTCGACCGTATGGTTCTTCCACTTAAGTATGTTTATGTCCCAAGTTACCTTTATATATGTTATGTGTTCTTTATATGGGTTTTATGGTAATCCTTTGGTTACAAAAAGGTAAGTAATGATATTTTATTCAGTGAAGAGTTTTTTTTACTACTTCAAGAAGGTGAAGTTATTACTTTGATAAAGTATACATGGATTAATTGATGTTTCAAAAACAAACAGTTTTCATTCTTTGTGTATACCTTACTGAGCTTTGTATGCTCACCCCAAGTTTTTTTTGAAATTTTTTTCACAGGACTTAATGTGGAATAAGTTCAAGGATGGGATCCAGGGAATGTCATGCTATATAAAACATGGAACTAGACATGTTTCTTTTTAAGAGTTTTTTTTATTATGGAAACTTAGTAGAAGTGTCTACATTGTAATCTTTTGAGATGTAATATTTATGTTCTAATTCTCTAAAACTCTAAACCTAAAAAGATCCTCAATGTGAATTATTCATTTAATTCAATATTAAGTAAGGTTTAAGGCCGGGGCCTTATACTCATATTGATCTATTACTGAATATATGTAACGAATTCTGTTCTTCATTTACTTTACACTTTTTTATTAATGATATTCATTAAATTAATAAATTAATATTTAAATACATTAATCATTAAATATTTTATAAACAATTCATCTCTTAATATTTTTATTATTTCTACTAAACTCATACTTTGTAATTCCAAAATGAATATTGTTCTATTATTCTAACATTTGTTATTTTATTTTATTAGTAAATTTCTTATTTTTATAGTATATATTATTTTAATCTTTAAAATTAAATTCACCCACTCTTGATATTTTACTCTGAATAATAATTGTTATTCTAGATAATATTATATATAAAAATTCGTTAGATATTATTTTATTTATTTAGATAATAAAAATCCCAAAAAAATGATATTGTTTTCTTATTTTTGTTTTGGATTTATTTGAAAAAAATAATCTTTTTTTTCCAAATATTTTTTTTTTAAATTTTACATATATTTCAAAGAAAAATACTAACAAAATATCCTCGAGAACTAACACCCATGGTTCTCACAAATAACACTCAATAATATGTTCAACATTATTTTATGGAATGAACAATTATTGTTGGAAAACTAACATGTTTAGTTTTATTGGAAACATAAGTTATAATATCTTGATTATTATCATGTATGATTACCCACCCACTAAAGAATAAGAAAGAAAATGAACTCTTGATGACAATTTCTTTTCTGAACATGATAAAAAATAGAAACATTTTCTTCATTATGATTTAGATTGAAATGACTTTGATTATATATGAACTTATAAAACTAACCTTGAAATTTTTATAATACCTAATGTTACACATTAAGGTACCAATAAATTTTAAAATATTAGAATATATATAAATAGTCATTATTTTTAATGTTTTAGTACAAAATCTAATGAATCAATTTTGTGATATTTACTCACATCAATATAATATGAAAAGGTAAAAAATATATTGGTTATGATAATTCAACAAAATATATTATTATTAATATACATTAGGTTTTTAAATGTTCTTCATCAACCAATGTAATAGTGATTCAAGATATGGATGACATTATGAAAATATTGTTTGAAGGTCTTATTAGTTCTCTACTGACCGATGAGATTAACATGAAGTGGAATGTTGAAAAATAATCACTTTAATTGAAGGAAAATAAGATAATTTATTTTAAATAAATTGATTATGACACATTAATAAATGATTTCAACAAAACAGATTTCTATTAGAATGTAAAAAAGTATACGATGAAGAAGAAATCCATGGATAATAGAAATGACACATTAATAAATGATTTATTTTTAATATTTATTCTCCAAAAAGGTATTTTTCTGTTTATGTACATGAAAATAGGTCTATTCATAACATTTTAAAAATGTAATCATGTTCAACCATAACATTATGAAAATTTATTCAAGTTCATGCACAAACTTATGGACATTAAATCATGTCCATTCTTAATATTTTGAACATTAAATGAGGTTCACTCCTGACATATTGAATATGTAATTAGGTTTATTCATGAAATTTGGGACATGCATCTAGGACAATTCATAACATTGTGAAAAAATAATTAGGTTCACGCATAACATGGTGAACATGAAATTAGGTTCACACATAACATATATACTCTTGATTCCTCCGTCAATACCCAATTCATTGGAGGGAGATATAGGTCTCAACCATCTCGTAATAATATCCTTCATACATGTTCCACAAAATAAAACATTAATCATATCACGACCCATAAAAATACATTGGTTTTATAAAAAACAAACCATAAACCTTGAAACTAAATGTCTACCATTAAAATTTATTTATATTATAAACTATAAAAATTGATAGGTTTCCTAATCACTTCCTGAAAGCTTATCCTATGAAATGAAGTGGGTTTGAAAATAATATAACTCATAGAAGATAAATGGGTCTTATAAGTATCTTGACACCAAATCATAAACCATTCAAATATAGAATAAGAATGGAACCCTTATATCATTTCTATTGAAGGCATGAGTAATATCAACAAATGTTATCATATATGGAAATAATTTTGACATATCATTCAAAAAGAATTTTTTGACGAAAATATATTTTCTTTTCCGAAAAGGGATTTTTTTTATGAAAAAACCAATTTGAAAATAATTTTATATAAAATAACTTCAAAACTACTAATCATAATTTAAATCATTTTAAAAATCATTTAACTTTAAAGATTATAAAATAAGCTTTAAAACTTGTAAAAAATATTTTTTTGAAAACACTTTGAATACATCAAAAGAAAGCATAAAAACGTTTTGAAAACCATTTAATTAAAAATAATTTAAAAACTTATAAGTAAATCGTGAATTTTTTTTGTAAACCATCTCATTGAAAATTATCTTAAAACATGTAAATAAATTTTCAAAACATTTTGAAACCCATTCTATTGAAAGTACAATAAAATCATATAAATAAATATTGATGTTTCTTTAAAAACTATTTCATAGAAAATTCATTGAAATAATTTAAGGGAATAATTGATAATGATATTAAAATTATAAAATATATTTTCCTTGAAAACGGTATTCATAGATCATTTTAAAAAAATTGATAACGTGTTTTTTAATATAAAAGATATTTCTGACTAAAGAGATAAATACAATAAAATTTTCAATAAAACATTATATTAATTCTCTTAAATACCATGGAATGTAAAAAATAGAACTAATACATAGATATATCTTGAATAAGTAGAGTATAAGTAATATAATGAGTGTTATTAAGATATGAATGATAATATTTCATCAATGAAATCATAAACATAAACAATCATGAAAAGCGATGAGATTGTTTCAATATACCCTTATTACTTGGTAACTTGGGATCATACTTCCATGTAAGAAAAGGAAATTAAAATAATCATAAAATATCATTAAAAGAAATATATTCATTATATAACATGTAAAAGGTAATTATATACACCTCAAAAAACATTTGCGTATAACAAAACATGAGACTCAAAGAAAGAAAATCGAGACAAAGCTATTTTACAGATTTGTTAAGCATTGAAAATTAAACCCCATGAAATAAAGGGAAAATAATGGATATTTAAATTCACATAAATTTAATTATAATAGTAATATAATATATCCATGGGTATTATAGACACTCAAAAAAATAATGGGTGGTGAATAAAGCATGTACCTCAAGGAAACAAAAAGTTAGAAGCAATCCCCTTACCTCGTGTCTTGACTCTCTTCATACTCATACATGATTACTATATAGTAATTGTAAAGTTATTATGCATATTTTATAGAATAATATTATTATATATAATACCGTATATTTTTTTATTATGACCTTATATTACCCTCTTGTTAACAATCCAATGTTATGGTTTCACATCGGCTAATATTCACTTTGTTAATCACATGTGTCTTAATTTGATAAATCTTTGGTCTTTATACATATATCATGACTTATAGACTATAAAATATGATATAAATATCATGTATATACATTAATTCTATATTATAATATTCTATATAATATATAACAAGGAAATGAATTACATCGTTCATGGAGATGGTCATTCATACATACACATGAACTTTGTTTCTTTTTTTAAAGTAGTATTGATAGATAAAAAAATGAAATATATATATATATAATCATTAAATTAAAATTATTATATCATATATACATATATCTTCACTAAACTAATCCTTTATAAATTCCATGTAGTGTGTGAATGAATCACATTTCTTTTAGGGGGTTGTAGTCTACATATTCTTAAACGAAATTATCTTATTTATACGAACTATTATGTAAAAAAGTTTTGTGTTGTAAAAGTATTAAATAATATTAAATACATTTTAAATATAATATATGAAATATAATAATATATTTCCCATCATAAGTTCAACCATGAGTGGTGGTAATTGAGAAATGAACAATCGTCTTTTAATGAGGTGGTAGTTCATCGTATATATAAATAATCTGTCTGTAACCCATTAGATGGATGGGTGTGTAATTTTAGTTTTTAAAAATATCATAATAACATCCTAGTGTATTTAATATACTGTTTTTTATACAATCATGGAATAAATTGATTCTATTTGGTGGATATAGGAAATAAAAGAAAGGATTTTGAGAGAAGGTGTTACCACTTAATCGAGTAACTCCATTTGGTTTGTGCCAAAAAACATCTCTGTATTTCTTTCAAACAAAATGATAGATTAAAGGAGTAAGGTTGGTATATTATTAATTGTATTTGGTAGATCATGGATGAACATAATTGGTTTTAGTGATTTAAATAAGTGGGAGATGTGTTGTCCTTTTATTTGAAAGGTAATGGACACACATGGAATTTTTGAAACCAAGAAATGTGTACCCAAGTTTTTTCCTACAAAAATTAATAAAAATAAAATATAACTAAATAATATAAGTATAATGGATGAATAACTTCTATAAAATGGGTGTTGGAAAGGTTTATACGTCATTTTGTGTCTAAAATTTATGATTTAGTACTTTATTAACATAGTTTTTCTATTAAACAATATAACTAATTTTAATCAATATCACTAATATTTTTGGAAAATTTGTCACCCTATGATTCCACAGCATGGTTCTCTTTGAATATTACAAAATCCTAAGTAGTACGCAACATGGAGTTTTAACACACCACGACCGATCAAATAAGCTGTTATGAATAGTAATAACCACTTTTTGAAATATTATAAATTTTATTTCTCAATGTGGACTTCATTTTTGGATTTGTAATATTGAAATAATCTTAGGCTCATTTTTTGGTATTTTTCTGAAAACATTCAATTTTTTATGAACAGTGAAAAACACTACATTGTTGTTAAAAATTAACTTTTTATTTAAATAGTTATTTATTTTATTTAAATTTATTTTAGGTCAAAATAGACACATAAAACCTATATAAGTTCAATTTAATTAATTTGATTAATTTATTAAAAATTTTATAGATATAAAAAGTTTATAGTACTTTTTACCATCTTTGACACACCACGTATGAGCTTTTTCAAATTTTCGTAAAACTTAATTTTACAACATTGGTGAATTGAATTTAAAAAATCTGAGAGACAGGGTTGATATTATTAATTTAAATTTTGTTCAATATGATTTAAATAATTTTTGGTGAATAGTAACGTTTATGTATTATTTACGACGGTTAAAAGTAAATAGGGTAATTAAAGGTAAAAAAATATTATTATTACCCTATTACATGTACTAATTCTATTTGATTAGTTTATTTCTACCAAAAAAACCTTAGGAATAAAATATGATCCTTTAGGTCCACTTGTATTATACATGGACATTAATTATTATTTAATTTAAAGAAAAGTAAAGTGTTAAACTCACGTTTTTATAAATATTTTTTTAATATAAGGTTATACATAATATAAATTTCTCCCTAAATATTCATTAGGAAAATAAAATTATTTCCTACATAATTGTATTTTATTTATACATTTTAGACATTAAATAATTAAATTTATTTATGACAAAATGATGATGCAATAATTACTTTATTAATGAATGATAAAAATAATTAATATTATAAATATCCAAATAAATGTAATTTGAGACTTTTGATGAATTGCACGAATTCTCTAGGTTACTATTACTTGTTAGGGTTGATTAAATGTATTTTATTTAATTAATCATGTTGTTATGACTTAAAAGAAACAAATTACCAAATATTGTCAAAATTGACATAAAAGTGTTTTTAAAAAAAAATATTATATTATTAATTGTTATAATATTCTTAAATATCTAAATATTGAAAAAAGAACTTATAAAATGATATTTATATCATTAATTAACCAATTCTGGTTCCATTGTCATTTTATAGTATGTTTATTAACCTATTATTATAATAATACCCAAATACATGGTAAAAGTCAAACTATTTAACTAAGAGTTAAATCTAAAATATAAGGTTAATATGGTGACAAAAAACAGTCTAAAACCTATTGGTTGAGTGGGTTTTGACCCATACTGACATTATCCTCGAAATAAATCATTTTGGATCCATTATTAATAGAATATTATTGTATAATAAATAATATTTCAAACTTTTCCTAATGTGACCCTCAACTCTCACATTAAAGGGTACATTCCCTTCTCTCAAAATCACACCATCAAAACCATTTGTCTCAGCTAATCCTCACCCAAATATAATATCAACCATCATACGTTGAACCTATAGTACATAGTTTGATCAGAAATCCAACATATGGAGCCCTTTTGATCAAATCAAAAGGAAGAACCCAAAGAAGAGGTAAATATTTCATCTCCTCTTTCAATTTCTTTTCATATTCCACTACCTCTTTCATTGTTGGTTCCTTTATGAAATAATAAATCTTGTATCTTCTATATACATTGATGTTATTATAAAAATGGTACAACCATATTCATTATTCTATCTATCATATGAATGAAAAAGTCACCATAAGTGCATGCGTATGGCTTACCATCTCCACGTCGGGGTGTAGTTTTTATTCCATAAATTATTTTGGATGGGTATAATAATGATGTATAATTGATGTAAATAATAGATATAACATGTTAATGATTCTGTATATGTGATATAACATTTATTTACATAATATTTTAATATCAAAAAAATAATATTGTCGCTCGTGCGTACGTAATGATTACTATCTCCACGAACGTGATGAGATTCATTTTCCCACCATAACCATTCAAGAATAATTTTAATTTTACGATTAAAATAATTATTAAAGAACTTAATATCATTCTGGATATGAATCAAATACATCCTATCCATAACAAACATGACTTAAGTAAAAAACATATAAAGGAAAATGAATCAGTTAACACCCGATACAACGATAATACAAAAATATTATTAACAAAGAAATATTATATGTTCATATATGATATCATATTTATGTATATGGTTTATTTATAATTTAATAAAAATGACTTAACTATTATACCTGTTTTTAATGTACCCTCGACCAAGGAAAAGTATGAGGTAAGGGTTAATTCTACAATCTCTTTATTATCTGAGGTTGTTTATACGTAATTATCTACTAGGAAATCTTTATCATCCACAACCATGTTTCTTGAAATGTATTTCAAAACAATTTGACAATTTAAAGGATATTGATTAATTTCATTTATCCCTTGTTTGACTTTTTATAAGATGTTTATAAAGGAATATTTCTGTTGCTTTCTAAACAAGGTACTTTATGACCTTTTGGAAAAAATTAAGGAAAGAATGTTTTTCTAAATTATACAGTGGGTGAAACTATTTTACACTGTTATAACACCTTTTAATCTTCCCTTACAAGTTTATAAGAATATTACAACATAAATATTTTCTTTTAAGTGGGATCAAAATAAAAAAGTTGTATTTCTTTCAAATAGTTTTGATTTAATCTATGTTAACATCCTTTAAAGGAATTTATAGATGTTTCAAGTTGTTTTATTATGAAACAAATCTTCCATATGTTATTGAAGGTTTTGTGATATTTTTTACTGTGGATGTGTTATTATTATACCATTCATGGTTTATGGATAATGTATTTTCATTTTTTATGCTTGTTTTAATACGGATGTTTCTGTTAGGTTTAAACCTTTTCATAGGAGGAATGCATTGGACTTAGTATGTGATGGGTGGAGCCCACTATCGATCCGTTCTGCATTGGTAGGTCTCATGAGATAAACTAGTGTCTTGGCACAAGGCCTTAACAAAATCTTATTTGAGGTATTGGCACAAGGCCTTGACTCTATGGTTATAAGGTTTGGCATTATGCATTCCATCATTATGAAATTGGATATTGATATTGACATCCATTATTTGACTATTAAAATATCTATGTGAATAAGTAAATGGAATTATTTGGATTTATATTTTCCATATTATGATTACAATTATGTTTAAAAGGCTTTAGATTTCATCTTATTCATTTCCTTAAATGTTTATTCTTATTTATGAATGTTTTCGCTATATTGTTATCCTTACTGAGCATCAGAGCTCACCCCTTACTATGTTTTATTTTTCCAAGGATGTGAAGTAGTATATTATGACTGAAGTGAATGTATAGTCTAGGAGACATGAGTTTTCTCTACAGAGACAGTGTTGTTGTATTTTTTCATTTTATAATATAATTTAAAACTTAAGAATGTATCTAGTACTTCTAAGGATACTAAACTAATCAGTCATTTGAGATATTATCTTTTGTGATCATGCCAATGTTATGAAATAATGCACCAAATCTGGATAACTATGGACGGGACATTAAAGTTTGTATCCGAGGATGTTTAGTACAATCCATAAAAACCAGATTTAGATAAACTTGGATTAGAGCACATTACTCTAAGATAGATTTTTAGGAATAGTATATAATATCTCCCTAGAATTTTGGTAATGTAGTGATTTTGTGTATTTTACAAGAAATAAATCCATGTCTAGATACGATAAGGTAGAGGCGGCTCTGGCACAGATGTACCTAGAAGTGAGAACACTGACAAGGAGTTTCGGGCATGACCGAGGGTATCCTGGTACATGAAAACGGGCCTTAATTCACACTTGGTTACGACGCTCCTTGGGGATATGCATAGGATAATTCACATTTTCATTACAAACCATTATGAAGGATTAATGAGTATATACCTCCTCAAAGAAAAATTTTTTATGTTTATGAATTATATCCATAAACTATTCAATTTTTGTTAAGTGTTTTACAAGTTTGGAATTATGTATTTTGATTTATAAACTAATCTAGTGTATTCTTTTGTTTAGAAATGTAGCCTAGTGGAAGTAATGGAAACCATATCAATTCATGCAATCCATGTAGGGATTTCCCTCCCACTCAAGAAAATTATAGTGGAGTCGTGGATGCAACTGGTGCTGATCAACTATTCATCAAACTAGGACAACTCACACAGGTTATGAATAATATCGTTACCCATATAGAGCACCCTGATCCACAATGCAGAGGATCAATGTTAGACTACTTCCTGAGACAACAACCACCAACATTCAATGAGACTACCTATCCATTTGTTTCTAGGTAATGGATATGTTCCATAGAGACAATATATCATGCTTTGGGATTATTGAAAGGGAAAAAGTTTTCATACCAGTTTCACGCCACACAGGAGATGCAGATCAATGATGGTTATTGATTCAAAAAAAGGTAGATAATGAAGTATAAAATATGTAATGGATGGAGTTTAAATATATTTTCTTAAAAACATACATTCCTCATTACCATCAAGTAGATATGGAAAGGAATTCTGTTTAAGTCTGAGGGAAATGGAGGATTATAATGTCACAAAATATGTGGTTAACATTACAATGTTATCAAAGCATGCTGAAGATTATATATATAACCCAAAGAGTTATATTTATCAACTCATTGATGTGTTAAAACCATTTCTCCAACTAGAATTTTTCTCAAAATCCTTGTTGTGTTTTGAAAATATAATATCATGTACTATCAAGACAAAAAAAAAGATTTCTCTATGTATTATGACATTAATGAAAAGTAGAAGAATAAGAGATCTATTAAACACTCTATAAATGAAAATAAGGGGAAGAAGTTCAAATTTGAATATCTATCCTGCAGTAAATGTGGGAAGAAACAACCTGGTACTTGCTTGAAGGTAATCAGAGTCTATTACAAGGGTGTTGAAAAAAGAACCCTAGATCGTGATTGCAAAGGAATGAAAGTGGTTGTTAATATTGAATGATACAATTTTAGAGAAAGGGGGTATTATGAAAATGAATGTCCTAAGCACCAAGGAAACTTACCTCTGAAAAGGAGAATGTATAAAGTAAATCTTATATGATCACTACTGCTGAGGATAGAGCTCCGAAAGACGTGGTGGAAGGTAATTTAATGGTTTTTTAAAGCTTATGAAATGCTTTATTTGATTCTGGATCATCGTATTATTTCATATCTTCCTAGTTTTCTAAGAAAATAAAATATTTACAATTTGAATTAACAAGGGAGTTTTCAATCAAAAATTTTCAGGGAAGTACCACTTTAATAAAGGTTTGTTAATCGGTTCCCATTAAGTCATATAAATGTTATTTATCAGTTGATCTCAACATCAGACCCATGATTGACATTTATATAATCCTTTGTATGGATTAGATTTTAGACCATGATGTGAAAATTTTTTGTAAGAAGAAGGAGGTTAAAATTTTTGATGACGATGATAAGGAACACCTTATCTTTAAATCAGAAATGCCACCATCTGATTCGTATCATGATCGACCCCTAGTAGATCAACTAAATTCAATTATTAGGAAAGGAATATTCAAATTGATTATGTACCTATTGTATAAGAATATGTTGAAGTTTATCTAGAGTATTTACCAGGATATCCTATATAATGATAAATTTAGTTTTCCATTGACTTAATTCCTGGTTCAAGGCCCATATCGAAGACCCCTTATTGAATAGCCACTGTAAAATTAGTGGAACTAAAGAAAAAAATAGAGGAATTGTGTAATAAGGGATTTATTCTGCCTAGTGTTTCTCCATGGAAATCCCATATTCTTTTTATTAAATGAAAGATGGATCTATGAGGTTGTGCATTTTATACATGGAGATCAATGCTATAAAAATAATGAAAAAGTATCCCCAACCATGCATTGATGATTTATTTGATCAACTTCATGGAGCTCAATATTTCTCAATGATTGACCTTCGATCTGGATATCATCAATTGTGAAATTTTTTGTAAACCATATCATTGAAAATTATTTTAAAACATGTAAGTACATCTTCAATACATTTTGAAACCCATTCCATTGAAAATACATTAAAATCATATAAAGAAATATTGAAATATTTTTAAAAACTATTTCATAGAAAATGCTTTGAAATATTTTAAGGGAATCATTGAAAATAATATTAAAATTATAAAATAACTTTTCCTTGAAAATGGTATTCACAGATCATTTGAAAACATTTTTGAAAACGTGATTTTGAATATAAAATAAATTTCCCACTAAAGAGATAAATAAAATCAAATTTTCATTAAAACATTTTATTAATTCTCTTAAATAACAAGGAATGTAAATAATGGTACTAATACATATATATATCTTGAAGAAATATAGTATAAGGAATATAAAGAGTTTTATTACGATATGGATGATAATATTTCAACAATGAAATCATAAACCTAAACAACCATGAAAAGTGATGAGATTGTTTCAATATACCCTTATCACTTAGTAACTTGGGATCATACTTCCATGTAAGAAAATGAAATTAAAATAATCATAAAATATCATTAAATTAAATATATTCATTATTTAACAAGAAAAATGTAATTATATACACCTCAAAAAATAATTTTGGCGTATAACCAAACATGAGACTCAAATAAGGAAAATCAAGACAAAACTATTTTACGGATTTGGTAATATTTTAAAATTAAACCCCATGAAATAAAGGGAATAGAATGGATACATAAATTCACATTAATTTAATTATAATAATAATATAATATATCCATGGTTAGTATAGAGACCCAAAAAAATAATGGGTAGTGAATAATGCATTTACCATGAGGAAACCAAAAGTAAGAAGAAATCCCCTTACCTTGTGTCTTGACTGTCTTCGTACTCATACAAGATTAATATATAGTAATTGTAATTTAATTATACATATTTTAGAGAATAATATTATTATATATAATGCCATATATTTTTTAATTATTACCTTATATTACCATCTTGTTAACAATCCAATGTTATGGTTTCACGTCGACTAATAATCACTTTGTTCATCGCATGTGTCTTAATTTGTTAATATTTGGTCTTTATACTTATATCATGACTTCTAGACTATAAAATATTATATGAATATCATTTATATACATTAATTATGTATTCTAATTTACTATATAATATATAACTTGGAAATGAATTACATCGTTCATGGAGATGGTCAGTCGTACATACACATGAACTTTGTTTCTGTTTTTAAGGTCGTATTGATTGATTGAAATAAAATAACATAAATATATATGTATATATTATAATTATTAAATTAAAATAATTATATCATATATACATATATTTTCACTAAACTAATCCTTTATACATTCCATTTAGTGTGTGAACGAACCACATTTCTTTTAGGGGGTTGTAGTCTCTAGATTCTTAAATGAAATTATCTTATTTATACCAAATGGAAATTAAAAAAGGTATGTGTTGTAAAAGTAATAAATAATATTAAAGACATTCTATATATAATATATGAGATATATAAATATATTTTCCAATATATTTTCAACAATGACTGGTGGTAATGGAAAAATGAACAATCACCTTTTAGTGAGGTGGTAGTTCATCGTATATATAAATATTATGTATGTTACCCATTATATGTATGGGTTTGTAATTGTAGTTTTATAACATATCTTAAAAACATCATTTTGAAATTAATATAATTTTTTTAAACAATCATGGAATAAATTGATTCTATTTGGTGGATATAGAAAATAAAAAGAAAGGATTTTGAGAGAAGGTGTTACCTCTTTATCGGGTAACTCCTTTTGGTTTGTTCTATAAAACATCTATGTATTTCATTCAAACAAAAGGAAGGATTCAAGGAGTAAGTTAGGTATTTTATTAATTGTATTGGGTATATCTTGGGCAAACATAATTGTTTTTAGTGATTTAAATAAGTGGGAGATATGGTGTCCTTTTATTGGGAATGTAATGGACACACATGGAATTTTTGAAAACAAGTAATGTGTACCCATGTTTTTACCCAAGAAATTTTTTAAAAAAAATAAAACTAAATAATATAAGGATAATGGATGAATAATTTCTAGAAAATGGGTGTTGGAAAGGTTTATACGTCATTTTGTGTCTAAAAAATTTGATTTAGTACTTTATTAACATAAATTTTCTTTTAACCAATATAACTAATTTTAATCACTCTCACTAATATTTTTGGTAAATGTATCACACTAAGCATCCATGGAACACTTCTCTTTTATTATTACAATTTCCCTCATAGTATGCAACAAGGAGTTTTTACACACCATGGCTGATCAAATAAGATGTTATGAGAATTAATAACCACATTTTGAAATTTTATAAATTTTATTTTTCAAAATGGAATTGATTTTTGGATTTGGAATATCTAAATTATCTTAAGTTTATTTTTTTTTATTTTTCTGAAAACATTCCATTTTTGATGAACAGTGAAAAACAATACGTCATTGTTAAAAATTTACTTTTTATTTAAATAGTTATTTTTTTTATTTAAATTTATTTTAGGTCAAAATAGACACATAATACCTATATAATTTCACTATAATTAATTCGATTCATTTGTTAAAACGTTTATATATATATATATAAAGTTTATAGTACTTTTTACCATCTTATACACACCTCCTAGGAGCTTTTTCAAATTTGATTAAAACCAAATTTTACCACTTTTGTTAATTGAATTTAAAATATCTTATAGACATGGTTTATATCAGTAAGTAAAATGTTGTTCAATAGGATGAGAATAATTTTTGGTGAGTAGTAACGCTTAAATTTTATTTACAACGGTTAAAAGTAAATAGGGTAATTAAAGGTAACAATGATATTATTATTACCCTATCAAATGTACTAATTCTATTGGATAAGTTTATTTCCACCAAAAACATCTTTAGGAATAAAATATGATCTTTTAGGTCAACTAGGATTATAATAGGTCATTTATTTTTATTAAATTTAAAGAAGAGTTAAAAGTGTTAAACTCAAGCTTTAATAACTAAAATTTTCTTAATATAAGGATATACATAATATAAATTTGGATCTAAATATTCATTATAAAAATAAAAAAAATCATACACAATTTTATTTAATTTATATTTTTTAGACATTAAATAATTAAATTTTTTTATGACCTAATGATGATGCAATAATTACCTTATTACTTAAATATAAAAATAATTAATTTTATAAATATCCAAATAAATGTAATTTGAGAATTTTGATGAATTATAATAATTTTATAGGTTACTATTACGTGTTAGGGGTGATTAAATTTATTTTATTTGAATTAATAATGTTCCTATGACTTAAAAAAACAAAATAAAAAATATTTTCCAAATTGACATAAAAGAGTTTAAAAAAAATATTATATTATTAATTTTTATAATATTCTTAAATATTTAATGTTTGAAAAAAGGACATATAAAATGATATTTATATCATTAATGAACCACTGGAGGTTCCCTTTTCATTTTTATAGTATGTTTATTAACCTATTATTATAATAATACCAGAATACATGGTAAAAGTTAAACTATTCAACTAAGAGTTAAATCTAAAATATAAGGTTAATATGGTGAAAAAAACTGTCTAAAACCTATTGGATGAGAGGTTTTCGACCCATCCCTACATTATCCTCATGATAAATCATTTTCGATCCATTATAAACTGAATATAATTGTATAATAAATAATATTTCAAGCTTTTCTTAAAGTGACCCTCACCTCTCGTATAAAAGGGTACACTCCCTTCTCTCAAAATCACACCATCAAAACCATTTGTCGTAGACAAACCCAGCCAAAATATCCTATCAACTATCATACCATCAAACTATAGGACTTAGTTTGATCCGAATGAAAACCTATGGAGACCTTTTCATCAAATCAAAAGGTAGAACCCAAAGACGATGTAAGTATTTCATCACCTCTTCCAAATTCTTTTCTTCCTCTACTTCCTGTTTCTTTGTTGGTTCCATTCTAAAATAAAAAATCCAGTATCCTCTATGTAATTTGATTTTATTATAAAAATGGTACAACCATATTCATTATATTATCTATCATATGAATGAAAAAGTCACCATAACTGCGTATGTACGGAATACTGTCTCCACGTCGTGGTGTAGTTGTAATTCAATAAATTTATTTGTATGGGTATAATAATGATATATAATTGATTTAAATAATAAATATAACATGATAATGATTCTGTATATGTGATACAATACCAATTAACATTATATTTTAATATCAAAAGAATAATATTGTCGCTTGTGTGTATGTACGGATTACCGTCTCCACGAACGTGATGAGATTCATTTCCCCATCGTAACCATTCAAGAATAATTGTTATTTGATGATTCAAATAATGTTTAAAGAACGTAATATAATTATAGATATGAATCAAATACATCATATCCATAACAAACTTGACTTATGTAACAAAACATATAATGGAATATGAATCAGTTAACACCTAAAACGAGGATAATACAAAAAATATTATTAACCAAGCAATATTATATGATAAAATATGATATCATATTTATGTATATGGTACATTTATAATTTAATAACAATGAATTAACTATTATACAGTAGTTTAACGTACCCTCGACCATGGAAAAGTACGATCTAAGGGTTAATTCTACAATCTCTTTATTATCTGAGGTTGTTTATACGTAATTATCTAATAGGAAATTTTTATCATCCACATCCATGTTTCTTGAAATGTATTTCAAAAAAAATTTACACTTTCCAAGAATATGTTTTAAAGTCATTTATCCCTTTTTTGACATTTTATAATATGTTTATAAAGGAATATTTCTGTCTTTTTCTAAACAATGTACTTTATGACTTTTTCCACAAAATTAAGGAAAGAATGTTTTTATAAATTATACAGTGGGTGTGACTATTTTTCGCTATTATAACACCTTTGAAGCTTCCCTTACATGTTTATATGAATATTTCCAAAAAAAATTTCTCCTAAATGGTTTCAAAATAAAAATGTTGTATTTCTTTCAAATAGTTTTGATTTAACCTATGTCAACATACTTTAATGGAATTTATACTTGTTTGAAGTTGTTTTATTATGAAACATGTCTTCCATGTGTTATTAAAGGTTTTGTGATATGTTTTAATGTGGATGTGTTATTTTTATAGCATTTATCATTTATGGATATTCTAATTACATTTTATAATATAGTTTTAATATGGATGTTTATGTTAGGTTTAAAACTTTTCATACGAGGAATGCATTGGACATAGTAAGTGACGGGTGGAGCACGCAATGGATCCTTGCTGCATTGGTAGGTCTCAAGAGATAAACTAGTTTCTTGGAATAAGGCCTTGAAAAAATTTTATTTGACTTATTGGCACAAGGCCTTGGCTCTGTGGTTATAAGGTTTTCATTATGCATTACATCATTATGAAATTGGCTATTGATATAGAAATCGATTATTCGACTAGTAGAATATCCATGTGATTAAGTAAATAGAATTATTTGGATTTATATTTTCAATATTATGATTATGATTATGTGTAAAAGGTTTTGGATTTAATCTTATACATTTCCTTAAATTTTTATGCTTATTTATGAAATTTTTTTCTATATTTTTATCCTTACTAAGTATCTGAGCTCTCCCCTTACTATGTTTTATTTTTCCAAGGATACGAAGATGTATATTATGACTGACATGCATGTATAGTCTAAGAGATATGAGTGTGCTCTATTGATACAATGTTGTTGTATTTTTTCATTTTATAATATAATTTAAAACTTATGAATGTATCGAGTACTTCCAAGGCTACTAAACTAATAAATCTTTCAAGACATTATCTTTTGTGATCATGCCAATGTTATGTAATATTGCACCAAATCTGGATAACTAAGGTTGGGGCGTTAAAGTTGGTATCAGAGGATGTTTAGTAAAAACCATAGAAACTAGATTTAGATAAACTCTAATTAGAGCACATTACTCTAAGATAGACTTTGAGGATTAGTATATAATAACTCCCTTGAATTTTGGTAATGTATGGATTTTGTTTTTTTTTTCAAGAAATACATCCATGTCTGGATACGAGAAGGTAGAGGCGGCTCTAGAACTGATGTAACTAGAAGAGAAAACTCTGACATAGAGTTTCAGGCATGACCCAGGGTATCCTGGTACATGACAACTGGCCTTGCTGCACACTTGGTTACGACACTCATGGGGGATATGCATAGGATAATTCACATTTTCTTTACAAACCATTATGAAGGATTTATGAGTATATACCTACTCAAACATAACACTTTTATGTTTATTGATTATATCAATAAACTATTCAATTTATGTTAGGTGTTTTAAAAGATTGGAATTATTTATTTGGATTAAAAAACTAATCTAGTGTATGCATTTGTTTAGAAAATGGTGCTTAGTGGAAGGAATGGAAACTGTATAAATGCTTGTACTCCATGTAGGTATTTCCCTCCCACACAAGACAATTATAGTGGAGCTGGTGAAGCAACTGGTGCGGAACAGATTATCATCATTCTGGGACAACTCACTCAGGTTATGAATAATAACATTACCCATATGGAGCACCCTGATCCACAACGCAGAGGATCAATGTTAGACTATTTCCCGAGACAACAACCACCAACATTCAATGGGACTAAAAATCCATTTATAGTTGTGTAATGGATATGTTCCATAGAGAAATTATCTCATGCATTGGGAGTAGTGAAATAGAAAATTCTTTCATGACAGTTTATCGCCTCACAAGAGATACAGATCAATAGTGGTCATTGATTCCAAAAAAAAAGATGATGAAGTATAAAATATGGAATGGAGGGAATTTAAAGACATTTTCATAAAAAAATACATTCCTCATGACCATCGAGCAGATATAGAAATGAAATTTATTAGTCTGAGGAAAAAGGAGGATGATAATGTCGCAAAATATGAGGTTAATATTACAATGTTAGCAAGGCATGCTGTAGATTATATATATAACCCATGGAGTTAAATTTATCAACTCTTTGATGGGTAAAAACCATTACTCCATCTATAATTTGTCTCAAAATACTTCTTGTGTTACGAAAATATAATCTCATGTTCTATCAAGACAAAAAATAGTTCTCTAAGTCTTATGACTTTAAAGAAAAACAGGAGAAAAGAGATCTGTTGAACACTCTATAAATGGAAATAAGGGGAAGAAGTTTAAATTTGAATATCCATCCTGTAGTAAATGTGGGAAGAAACACCATGGTACTTGCCTGAAGGGAATCAGAGTCGGTTACAATGGTGTTGAAAAAGGACACCATGATCGTGATTGAAAAGGAATGAAAGAGGCTGTTAATGTTGAATGCTACAAATGTAGAGAAAGGGGGCATTATGAAAATTAATGTCCTAATCACCAATGAAACTTACATGAGAAAAGGCCAATATATCAAGGCCAATATTATATGATCACTACTGCTGAGTATGGAGCTCCAAAAGACGCGGTGGCAAGTAATGTAATGATTTACTAAAGTTTACCCAATGCTTTATTTGATTTTGGATCATCACATTATTTCATATCTTCCTAGTTTTCTACGAAAATTAAATATTTACTATTTGATTTAATTAGCGAGTTGTTAGTCATAAATATTAAGGGCAGTATCATTGTAATAAATGTTTGTTAATCAGTTCCCATTGAGGCATATAAACATTATTTATCTATTGATCCCATCATCATACCCATGATTTACTTTGATATATTCATTTTTATGGATTAGATTTTAGACCATGATGTGAAAATATTTTTTAAGAAGAAGGAGGTTAAATCTTTTGATGATGATGATAAAGAAAACCTTATATTTAAAGAAGAAATGCAAACATCTTATTCTTTTCTCGATCCGCCCCCCAGTAGCTCAACTAAATTCAATTATTGGGGTGGAAGAGAAATAATTAAATATGGGTGAGGAAAGTAATCTTCAAATAGATTATGTACCTATTTTATAAGAATATGTTGATGTTTATATAGAGTATTTACATGGATAACCTCTAGAATGAGAAATTTAGTTTTCCATTGAAATTATTCTTGGTTCAAGGCCCATATCGAAGACCCCTTATTGAATGGCCACTGTGGAATTAGTTGAACTAAAGAAATAACTAGAGGAATTATGTAATAAGGCATTTATTCTACCCAGTGTTACTCCATGGAAATACCATATTCTTTTAGTTGAAAAGAAAGATGGATATATGATGTTGTCCATTGACTATTGGGAGATCAATGCTATAAAAATAAAGAAAAATTATCCCCTACCTCACATTGATGATTTACTTGATCAAATTCATGGAGCTCAATATTTTTCAAATATTGACCTTCAATCTAGATATCATCAATTGTGTGTGAAGAAGGAGGACATTCTGAAAACAAAATTTTTATCCAAGTACAGGAATTACAAGTTTACAGTAATGCCATTTGGGCTGACTAAAGCTCCCTATGTTTTCATATATCTAATGAACATTGTTTTCATAAAATATCATCATGACATTATAGTGGTATGTATGTATGATATCATTGTATACTCCAAAATCTAGGAAGATCATGAAAATCAATTTCGCATTTTTTTAAAGACTCTTAGAAGAAATGAATTATATGGGATATTTAGCAATAATGAGTTCGGGATTCAAGATATTTCGTTTCTTGGATATATTTTCTATAATGATGGAATCTCTGTTTATTATTCAAAGACCATGACAATCTAATAATGACCAGCACCGATGAGTATAACTGAGGTATGCAGTTTTATGAGTTTAGAAGGTTATTATCAGCATATTGTCCAGAATTTTACCCAATTTTCTAACCCATTAACCAATCTCACACATAAATGGGTTAAATTTGTTTAGACAAAAGAGTGTGAAGAATTGTTTGATGAACTGATGAGAAGAGTAGTCAATTTACTTTTCTTAACTCTACCATCATGGAATGATTGGTTTGTTATTTATTGTGATTCTTCAAAGATAGGACTAGGTTGTGTCCATATGCAGAAGGATAGAGTTATTTCATATGCATCGAACCAACTAAAAATTCTTGAACAAAACTATCTCAATAATGATCTTGAATTAGCAGTTGTAATCATTACTTTGATGATTTGGAGACACTATCTATATTGTGAAAATTTTGATATTTATACAGATCAAAAGAGTCCAATTTATATTTTATAACAAAAATCACTCAACATGAGTCAAAGGCAATGACTTGAACTAATCAAAGATTTTGATATCAGTATACACTACCAAATAGGGAAAGAAAATTAGGTGGAAGATGCATTGAGGAGAAAGAATCAGGTAGTTTTGAACAAGATGAGAGTTTAATGGGATCCTATTTTCATTTATCTATAAAATTAGATATGGGAATAACCATGGATGGTGAAACATCCATATGTTTTCAAATGGTTTCCAAAACATTTTTAATAGAAAGGATAAAGAGTTATAAGACAAATTATGAGGAGTTTAAAAAGAAAATTAAAGCTTTGAATGAATGGACATTGATTAAATTCTTATATGAAAATGGGATTTTGAAATTTGGGAAGAGAATTTATGTTCCCGACGTACTTGATCTAAAAATGGAATTTTTAGATGATGCTCAAAGATCCTATTTCTCTATACACAATTGTAGCATCATGATGTGTAGATACTAGAAAGAACATTTTTGGAGGGAAAAAATGAATATATGTATTAATAATTTTGTGTCGAGATGTATGGTTTTCCAACAAGTGAAAGCTATAAGACAACATCCTAGAGGAGTCATGAAAACTCTTCCCAAACCAGATTAGAAATTGGATGATATTATGATGGACTTCATCAAGGGGCTACTGAAGACTCCTAGAAGGAATGATGCAATATGGGTCATTGTTGATCATCTTACTAAGTCAGCAAATTTTCATGCTATAAGAGTATATTTACCAATTGAACGTCTAGAAAGACTATATATTAATGAATTTGTAAGACTTCATGGAGTACCCTTATCGATTGTTTCTGATCATGATCCCCAATTTACATCAATTTTCTAGAAAAGTTTTCAGAAAGCCCAGGATATTGAACTTTGTTTGAGCGCTTCCTACCACCCTCAAACTGATGAACAATCATAGAAGAATATTCAAACCATAGAAGACATGTTGTGATATTTCTCACATGGCTTTCCATGTATGTGGGATTAATATTTACCTCTATTAGAATTTTCCTATAACAATAGCTTCCATTAATGTATTTAGATGGAACCATAAGAAGTTTTATATGGAAAGAGATGTCACACACCAACTTTTTGGTATGATGTTGGTAAGAGAATACTCGTAGGCCTAGATCATGACGATGAAACAATGTAAAATGTAAAGATTATCCAAAACCCACGTCTAATGAGCTCAAAGTAGGCAAGGAAGCTATGCTGATAACCAAAGGATGGATTTGGAATTTCATGTATGTGATCTGGTTTTCATGAAGGAATCTCTATGGAAGGGAGTTATAAGATTCGGTAAGTAGGGTAAATTAAGTCCTAGGAACATTGGAACATTCAAAATTTTAGAATGAATTAGGGTTGTAGATTACTTTTTGGCAATGCTGCTAAGCCTCTCCAAAGTTCATGATGTGTTTCAAGTATCACTGTTGAGAAAATGCATGCCTGACCCAACACATGTACTCACCTATGATGAATCTAAACTGGAACCTAATCTATATTATTGTGAAGATCCTATCAAGATTCTTGATACAAGAGAACAATTTTTGGGAAACCGGATGAATTATCTGGTAAAAGTTCTATGGAGAAATCATTAGATGGAGGAGCCAAAGTGGGAACCCGAGAAACTGGTGATGAAGAAACACCTGAATATTTTTATGCATTAATATTATAGAAATTTTGAGGTTGAAACTATTTGAAGGAGGGGAGAATATAACACCCCATGCTTCCATATTACACTTCTCTTTGAATAATGAAATAGCTTGCATTGTACGCAACTTGAAGTTTTAACATACCACGACCAATCAAACTAGCCGTTATGAATAGTAATATCGACATTATGAAATTTTATAAATTTTACATTTCAAAATGGACTTCATTTTGGGATTCAAAATATTGAAATTTGATTAGGGATAATTTTTTGTATTTTTCTAAAAACATTCAATTTTTTATGAATAGTGAAAAACACTGTGTTATAGTTTAACACTGAATTTTTATTCAAATAATTATTTATCATTTATAAATGTATTTTATCTCAAAATAGATACATAAAACCTATATAAGATCAATTTAATTAATTGGATTCATTTTATAATATGTTTAGATATATAAATGCTTTATTGAACTTTTTATCGTCTTTTACCCACCTCCTAGGAGCTTTTGAAAATTTGCATAAAACATAATTTTTCTGCTTCTATGAATTGAATTTAAAAAATCCTAGAGACATGATTGATATAAATAAGTAAAATTTGGTTCAATAATATGAAAATAATTT
The DNA here is from genome assembly GCA_963277665.1 of Viscum album. NCBI lineage: Eukaryota > Viridiplantae > Streptophyta > Magnoliopsida > Santalales > Viscaceae > Viscum > Viscum album. Next base: position 1,118,225,764 of record OY728129.1, read on the forward strand.
TTGGTGAATAGTAACTTTTAACATTTATTTTCCACGGTTAAAAGTAAATAGGGTAATTAAATGTAAAATGATATTTTTATTACCCTAACACATGTCCTAATTCTATTAGATAATTGTATTTAGACCAAAAAAACCTTGGTAAAAAATATGATCCTTTAGGTCCACTTGGATTAGATTTGGACATTTATTATTATTTAATTTAAAGAAGAGTTAAATGTGTTAAACTCAAGTATTCATAACTAAAACATTTTTATAGGGTTATATAGAAAATAAATTTTACTGTAACTATTCATTAGAAATCTAAAATTATTTCCTACATAATGGTATTTTATTTATAAATTTTATACATTAAATAAATAAATTTTTGTGACACAATGATGATGTAGTGATTACCTTATTAATGAACGATTAAAATAATAGACATTATAAATATCTTAATAAATGTAATTTTAGACTTTTGATGAATTAAAATAATTTTATAAGTTACTTTTACATGTTTGGGATGATTAAATGAATTTTTTTTCGAAGTAATCATGTTGTTATGACATTAAAAAAGAAAATACCAAATTGTGTCAAAATTGATATAAAAGTGTTTTTAAATACAATATTATATTATTAATTGTTATAGTATTCCAAAAAATATATGGTTCTCCCAAAGGACATATACAATGAATGGAATATCATTAATGAACAACTTGAGGTTTTCATGACATTTTATAGTAATTTTAATAACCAATTATTATAATAATACAATAATACATGGTAAAAGTTAAACTATTATACGAAGAGTTAAATCTAAAAGATAATGTTAATATGGTGACCCAAACCTATCTAAAACCAATTGGTTGAGAGGTTTTGGACCCATAAATATCATTCCCTTATAATAATTCACTTTGGATCCATTATAAATCTAATATAAATGTATAATAAAATAATATTTCAAGCATTTCATAATGTGACCCTCACCTCTCTTATAAACAGGTACTTCCCCTTCACTCAAAATAACACCTCCAAAGGCATTTGGCTTAGCCAAACCCTGCCCAATTATACTATGAACTATCCTACCTATATACTAGAGGCCTAGGTTTATCATAATGAAAACCTATGGATCCCTATTGATTAAATCAAAAGGAAGAACCCGAATAAGTGGAAAATATTTCATCACCTCTTTCAAGTTCTGTTCTTATTCTCCTTCCACTTTCTTTGTTAATTCCATTATAAAATAATAAATATCATATCTTAGATTTAAATTTATGTTATTATTGAAATGGTACCACCATATTCATTATTCTATCCATCATATGAATGATAAAGTCACCATGCGTGCGTATGTACTGCATACCGTCTCCACATCATGGTGTAGTTGTTATTAAATACATTAGTTTTTGGATGGGTATAATAATGATGTATAATTGATATAAATAATAAATATAACAGGTTCATTATATATATATTATATACCATCTATTTACACATGATTTTAATATCAAAATAATGATATTGTCACTAATGCATACGTACGGATTACAGTCTCCACAAACGCGATGAGATTCATTTCCCCATTGTAACCATTCAAGAATAGTTTTTATTTGATGATTAAAAATAATGTTTACAAAACATAATATCATTCTAGATATGAATCAAATACATCCTATCCATAAAAAAAATTACTTGAGTAAAAAACATATAAAGGAAAATGAATCAGTAATCACCTCAAACGACGATAATACTAAAATATTATTAAAAATGAAATATTAGAAGATCATATATGATATCATATTTATGTATATGGTTCTTGTATAATTTAATAAAAATGATTTAGTTATTATACAAGAGAATAACGTACCCCATACCAGGTAAAATTAAATGGTAATGGCTACTTCTACAATCTGTTAGTTATTTAAGGTTGTTTATATGTAATTATCTGTTAGGACCTCTTTATCATCCACAACCATGTTTCTTAAAATGTATTACAAAACATTTATAATATTTCATAGATTATTGTTTAAAGTCATTTATACCCTTTCTGAATTTTTATAAGATTTTCATAAAGTAATCATTCCTTCATTTTCCATAAAATTTACTTTAAAACCTTTTTGACAAGATTAATGAATTTTTTTTAAACTTATACGGAGCGTGCGGCTATTTTCCAACGTTATAACACCTTCAAAGCATCCCTTAAAAGAGTATATGAATATTTCCTAAAATGTTTTTTCATTTAACTGGTTTCAAAATAGAATTTTTTTTTCAAATAGTTTTGATTTTATCTGTTTCAACATCCATTAATGGATTTTATACTTGTTTAATGTTGATTTATTGTGATAAAAATATTCCATATGGTATTCAATGTTTTGTGATATGTCTGAATATGGATGTGTTCTTTTTATACTACTCATGGTTAATAGATATTGTATTGACATTTCATATGATATTTTTAATTATAATGTTTATGTTATGTTTAAAACATTTCATATGAGGAAATCATTGGACTTAATAAGTGACGGGTGGAGCCGACTATAGATCATCAATGCATTGGTAGGTCTTAGGAGAGAAACAAGTGTCTTGGCATAAGGCCTTGAAAAAATCCTATTTGTAGTCTTAACACAAGGCCTTTACTATGTGGATATTAAGTCTCGCCTTATTTATTACATCATCATGAAGTTGGGAATTGATATTCCATGCGATTATTCGACTAGTATAATATCCATGTGAACAAGTAAATGGAATTATTTTGATTTATGTTTTTCATATTATGAGGAAATTATTGTTTAAAAGTATTTTTTTAGTCTTAAACATTTCATTAAATGTAAATTCTTATTTAGGAATGTTTATGTTATATTTTTATCCTTACTGAACATCTGAGCTCACTGCTTTCTATGTTTTATTTTTCCCAAGAGCCGAAACAGTATATTATGACTGACCTGTAGGGATAGTCTAAGGGATATTAGGGTGGTCTGTAGGGACAATGGTGTTGTAGTTTTTTTAATTTTATAATGTAATGTAAAACTTATGAATGTATCTAGTACATACAAAGATACTAAACTAATCGACATTTTGAGAATTCATCTTTTGTGATCACACCAACATTATGTAATAATGTACTGACTCTAGATAACTAGGGTCAGGGAGTTATAGTAAAAAACTAATTTTACATTATTATACAATATATATTATTATTATTAAAAATATGGAATTAATTTTTCTAAATTTAGATAATCAAAGTGGAAGAAATTAATTTAAAATTAATTGTGTTGTTGGGATAACATTACATGTTTTTAAAGTAATATAGTTCCAAAATTTGATACGTTTTTTTCCAAAATATCAGTGTGAAATTGATTCTAATGACCAAAATTGGCTTAATTGAAAACAATATTATTTTATTAAAATTTTAAACCAATTCAAAATATAATTTTACCTTAAAAATATTTTAGATGAAAAGTCATTTTTGTATTATAATCTGGTAAATTTCTCTATTCATCAAAAAAATGAAGTTTCTCATAAAAATTCCAAAAAAATATCCCTAAGATAATTTTTAAATTAAAAATTCAATAGTAATCATTATTTTAAAAAATTAAATTTCTAAATTTTTTATATTCATTTTATTATTATTCATTGAATGGTATAAAAAGTAGTTTATTTGTAGTTGGGGTTTGGCCTAGTGGTAATCACCACGTAATCATACATGAAAAATGGGTGTTCAAAACCCATTGGGCGTAGGTACTATAACAGTACTGTAGCAGTGGCGGTACTGTAGATAGGTGGGTACTGTAGCAGCGGCAGGACACTGTAGCAGCGACGGTACATTCCAGGTATTGTAGAAGCTGGGTTACTTTTCACAGAATGGAAATTCAGCCAAAAAATTGGGCCTATGGGCTATGTAATGGGCTACAAGACAACTCGGACTTCGGGCTATGTAACGGGTCTCCCTCTAACCAGTTAAAAGAGGTATTTGATTTTCTTTAATAATAAAATGAGGCTTCATCCCCATCCTTTAAAAAAAGTAGTTTATTTAAGAAATTATTATTTTAAAACATATGGGGACTTTACCAAATAAAGTATATCGTTCATTATCAAGAAAAAAAATTATAGAAAGTATTTGAAAATTAATTAATACTGTTAATATTAATATGTTTATTATATATTTTATAATTATCACATTTAAACAATCATAATAATAAAATAATGTTTTTTAGAAAATATGTGTTGCATGTGACGTACACTAAGTCGATGTTCGGTGTAACGCATTCCATGTCAGTGTTGCATGTAATGTATTCCATGTTTATGTTCTATGTAATGTATTCTAATTTGTTTCTAAATGAATTTAATGTGTCACTTACTGATTTCATGTAAAAAAAATTTGTGTTGTGTGAAATGCAGAATATGAAAAAAGTAAATTAAATTGAAAAAAAATTCAAAAAATATGGTGGTGTAAAATTCTACCCCCTTAAAATTAATATCCCTATAAAACATTTTTAGGGTTATCAAAGGATTAATATGTGAAAGATTCCTTCATGGAATCCCACATCATTAAAAATAATACAAAAAAATACTCTAAAAAGAGAAAGTTATAAACATATCAGTTACTAAAATTAATTTGGTTTCTATATAATAAAACATAGATGAAAAGTGAAAACATTGATATAGGATAGGAATATAGCCATCATGTTCAATTTATATTGATAGAAAATATGGTTAGGATAATGTAAAAATCACAAATCCATAAATCTATGACGATCTAAGGGGCTATTTAATTAATCAGAAATGAAGGTACTTGGATAACCTTTTTAGTTTGATGATTATTTATGAGGAGTTGAATAAATTTCATGAGAAGTTATACTTATTTGATTTTATTCCCATTCATATTCATAATCCCACCCTTTTTGTGCCTTTATATATTATTCACATCACATATTACCCTATGAAACGTGTGATATTTTTTTTCTCATACCTGATGTACAAATAGATCCTGAGATCCATGCTAAGTCATCCTATCTACATTCAGTTACCATAAACAAAAAAGGATATCCAATATGCATGTGTCCTCATGTAGTGAGATACTAAATTAATAACAAAAACATTATTTTATTTTTGACATAAACTGTCTATAAAATGTTAAAAATACAACCCTTCCAGAATATTATTCACCATTTCTTCCATAAATATGATATTATCCTATACCAAAAAAAATTTATTGGATACTTGGGTTCATCCTTACAAGAGTAAAACATTAAATGTGGTTTTATTATTCCAAATTACATGTATAGGGATATAATCACATTAATCATTAATAATGCATGAACAATAATATTTTCATTGGGATTGTTCATATAAAATCAAACATGAACTTCCCAAATAGGGGGTAAAGGATATGTTTACCCTAATTTTCATTATACAATTCATCCACTATGATTTCATAAGATTTCCCTTTTCCTTTTTCCATATAGTTTGTTGTGTCTTATCATCCATATCATCCCTTGTATTGGATAATTGAATAACATAATTCCCAATATCCCTAAACATGAAACACTTAAGTGTGGGGGGTTCATTCAAGTGGTATTTATCTTCACTCATTTCATTAAATTTCCCCATATCATCACTTTTAAATTATTTTTATTAGTGGTCAGACATCCCACACTTGAAACTCATTATATTTCCTTTCATACAATTTTCTATGTTCTCTTTCCCAATGTTTTGGAAAGTAATAATTTTATATTTTTTCTTTTATCCGTAGTATTTAGATTACCCTTTGAACACCATATACCACATATTATTAAAACCATGAGATTGATATGTAACTCAATCCTCCTTTTTATATTTTATTTACTGAAGCCAATTATTTCCAACACCCTTATGAGGCATCAATTTATGGAATTTAATAACTTATCATGTTTACTTTTGGTTTTCATCATAATACCAGAAGGGCACGTCACAAGTCATGTGAAATTAAACTCATAACCATCGATAGATTTGTCATCCTTTTGTATTAACACATGGAGCTCATTTTCCATATTTTTACAAAGAACATTGGGAATGTACTTATTGATAAATATGTTCATGAACTTATCCTAATCCTCAGATTCAATTTCATCTTACTTCCATGTATTCTTGATTAGAGTCCACCACTAGTCTTTTTTACCTTCAAATCAAAAAACAATCCATAATGATGTTATCATTATACAAACATTGGATAAGGGGGAATATATTTTCAGTGGTGTTGATCTAGTGGTCAGAAATATGTGGATCAGGAGATCCACTGAAATAAGGTGGATGATTTCTTATTAAGGAATCAACATAATTTTGTTCCATCACTTCTCATTTGGAATCATAGCATGATTCGTAGCTTGGGAAAGTTGTGATAGTATAACAATGAGGTTTTGTATCCAACCACCATTTCTTTTGGATCTTTAGGAGAAAAATAATTTCAGTATTCATCAGAATCACCATAAATTTGGTTTCTTATGGTTCTATCCATTGACTAAAACAATAGAGTAAAAAACTATTATCATAATGAGGAACCAAAAAATCATGAAAAGTCGTACATAGGATATCTAAATTAAGACACCTATCATAATCTAGGACACCTTAGGTTTATAATTGATTTTTTAAAGCCATTATATATTTAAATCATTCACAATGATTCATAATTTTTTCACGAGTTACCAAAGTATATCTCCCAAGAGTGTCAAACCATGTGTGCAGCAAGGACTGTTGTCATATTATAGATTACCCTGAGTTTGGTTCAAAAAATCTTATCAGATTCATTACCCCTAGGTATTGATATTACAGAGCCCCATCAACTTATAGTATCCAGAGAATGATGTTTTTATAGGAAACCACTCACTATATCCCTTAACTAAATTCTGGGAAATGTTTCTAAAATTTCAACGCATCCTTATACATATCCATAGAGGCATCCCTAGATATAGCCTTTTAAATATAAATTTTAATATCTATAAATTTTTCTAATACTAATTTCCAAAGGATGACTAAAACATTCCTTCGATAACAAATATATAAACCCATGATTATAATAAATGGATATGAAATCATTTTAGATGAATATTCAGTACATTATATAAATACATGACCTAGGACGGTAATAGTTTATTGTCTTTGGAAATTGGAAAACAAAATATTCAATCCTAGTGAGAGATATACAAAACCCCAATAAATATCTCCAAATTTAGTACTTCTACCTAAAATAATTATTCATTACATGAGGAGGGAAGACATATTAATGGGGTGAGCTCAGATGCTCAATAAGGGTAAATAAAGTAAATGTGTAATCATAACAAGAAAAAAAGGGTATAAAATTTGAGCATAACATTTGAAGATCATAACTATATTATTTTAGATCATAATAAATATTGGTAGTTCATAAGATATGGATCATCACATACGTAAGATCATAAGTCATGAAATAATAACATAGGAATAAGATATGGAGTTTTTTACAAGCACATTTTTTTATAAAATTTATAACTTGTATAAGTAAAAACAGATCCACTCATTATATTATGGACATGAAATCAGGCCCACGCATCAACTCAAGGACATGAAACCAAGTTTGTTCCTAACATTTTGAATGTTTAATTATGTTCACACATAACCTTATGGACATGAAACCATGTCCATGAATAACATTATCAACATGTAATCAAGATGATGCAAAACATTGTGAACATTTAATCAGGTTCACACTTAAACTTAAGGACATGAAACGAGGTCCATTAATAATATTTTGAAAATGTTACATGGTTCACTCAAAACAATGTGTTCATGTAATCAGGTTCATGCATAATCTAAAGGACATGAAACCAAGTCTGTGCATAACATTGGGAACATGTAATCAGGTTCACACCTAAAATTTTGAACATATAATCAATTTCTCACATAAACATATGGACACACCAGTAGGTCCATGAATAATATTGTGAACATGTAATAATGTTAACTCATAACATTTTTAACATGTAATAAGGTTTGTACACGAAATTATGGATATACATATAGGTCAATGAAAAACATTGTGAACATGTATTCAGGTTCACACATAACATTGTAAAAATGAAATTACATTTACACAAAATATATAAACTCATGTTTCCTCTATATATACCAAATGCATTGGAGGGAGATATATGTTCCACCATTCTAGTAAGAAAATAATTCATACATGTGACAAAACATAAATCATCCATCATATCAGGACACATAAATATATTTTTTTATAAAAATAAAATCATAACCCATGAAATTAAATGGGTATCATTAACATTTCTTCAAATCATAAACTATCAAAAGATAACATTTTGTAATCACATATTGAATGCATTACATGTGAAAAGAAGTGGGTTTCAAAAGCATATATCTCTTGGAAGAGAAGTGGGTTTCATAAAAATCAAGAAATAAAAGAATAAACCATTCATATTAATAATATGAATTGAAAATTTATATAATTTACCTATAAAATAATGAGTAACGACAACATATGTAATCATTGATGGAAAATAATTTTTAATACCTTTAAAAAAGTGTTTCATGAGGAAAACATTTATCATTCTTTTTAAAAAGGATATTAATATATAAAACACTTTACAAGTCATTTTCATATAAAATACCTCATAAAATTATAAATTATACTAGAAACCTTGTTGAAAACCTTTTTATATGAAAACATGTACAATAATCATTAAAAATTTTAAAAACAATACTATGAAAACACATTGAAAACATTAAAAGAATGATTAAAAAGGTTTGGAAAACCATTTCATTGAAATTAATTTGAAAACATATAAGGAACTATTAAAAACTTTTAGAAAAAAATAATTGAAAATGGTTTGAAAACACATAAATAAATGCTAAAAACATTTTGAAAACAATTTAATTTAAAATTCATTGAATATATATAAATAAATACTGAAAAAAATTTGAAATTCAATTCATTGAAAATGGCTTGAAATATGTTAAAGTATTATTTGAAAATAATAAAACATTTTTAGAATACATTTTCCTTGAAAATGGTCTTCATGGATAATTTGATAATATTTTTTATAACATTTTTAAAACATTTTTGAAAACATTTTTTTGAAATAATATATATTTTTAAATGAAGATAAAAATATAGTCACATTTTATTCGAAATATTTTCATAATTTTCTGAAGCACCAAAGTGTGGGTAAATGGTAATAATAAAAGGATATATCATGAATAAATAGATGATAAGGAAAATCAAGAGTTTTCTTGATATATTGATCATAATATTTAATTAAATGATGCAAAAAGATAATCAATCTTGAAAATTAATGATATTATTCCGAAAAAACTCTTATCACATGATATCATGGATCATACTATACATGTAAGAAATTTAAATTAAATGAATCATAAAATATCATTAAATGAAGGATAATCATTATTTAACATATAAAATAGAAATATATACACCCAGAAAAAGAATTTAGGTGCATAACCAAACATGAGTGTCAAAAAAAGAAAATTATGTCAAAAATATTTTACCAATTTTATAACTATTAAAACCTAAACCCCACGAAAAAGTGAGACTTAAGAATATTTAAATAATTTTTTGTGAATAAATCATGTATCTCATGGAAATAAAAAGTGAGTTGAAATCCCCTTACATTGTGTCTTGACATTCTTTATACTCGTACAAGGTCCATATATAATAAATTAATGTTTATTATACATATTTTCTAGAATAATATTTATATATATAACACCATATATCATTTTATTATAACCTTATATTACCTTCTTTTTAACAATACTATGTTAAGGTTTTACATTGGGTGATATTTTGTTTGTTCTTTGCATGTGCCTTTATTTTTTATATCTTTTGTCCCTATTATTATAAAATTATTTCTGAAATATAAATAATGATATAAATATCATGTATATACATTATATTTTTATTATAATAATCAATGTAATATAGAAGTATGAAATGGAATACACCGTTCACAGAGATGGTAAGTTGTACATACACACGAACTTTTTTTCGATTTTTATTTTCGTATTGAAAGAAAGAAAAAAATGACATATAATTAGCCATATATTTATATATATAATTATTACAGTATCACATAAGTTCACTCAACCAATCTTTAATACATTCCATGTTGTGTGTGAATTAATCACATCGCCTTGAGGGGACGATACTCCACACATCCTCAATTGAAATTATTATATTTACACAAAATAATGAGTAAAAAATGTGTTTAAAATTTAATTTAAAATATTAAAGAAATAATAAATAAAATATATAGAATATATAAACATATTTTCCATCATAATTTCACCCATGAGATGTGGTAAACTACAAATGAACAATCAGAATTTAGTGAGGTGGTGGTTCGCCGAACTCCTAAAGAGTATGTTTGTTTCCCATTAGATGGATGTGTGTGAAAGTATAGGTCAAAAAAATTAGCATAAAAACATCATAGAATATTTAAGATACTATTTTTTTATAAAATTATATAATAATTAGGTTTTATGGGCTGGATAAAGGAAATAAAATAAAGGATATTGAGAGAAGGTGTTACTTATTAATCGGGTAACTCATTATGGTTTGTTCCAAAAGGATTCCTTGGATTTAATTATAGAAAATGGGAGGATTATAATAGTGAGGGAGGTATTTTTGGAAGTTTATTGGGGAGATATTTTCCAATTATATGTGGTTTTAGAGCTGTAAAGAAGAGGGATGGTGGGGTAACTTTTATAAAGAAGTGAAAGGACTCACGTGGAATTTTGGGAAAAAAGTTAGATGTACCAATGTTTTCACCTTAAAAAGTGCAAAACAAATCAAAAAATAATAATAAAAGTTTCATGGTCAAATAATGATAATAAAATAGTTTTTTACGAGTTTAAATGTCGTTTTGTATCTTAAATTTATGGTTTAGTACTTTATTAACTTAATTTTTCTGTAATCCAATGTTATTAATTTTAATCTCATTCAAAAATATTTTTGGTAAAAAAACTATGTTTAACATTTTAAAAATATTTAATCCAGTTTTTTTAAATTTCAATCACATGTTTGGAATAGATTAATTTAAAATTAATCCCTCTTAAGGTACGATACTACGTGTTTTTAAAGTAAAAACGTCTGAATTATTACTAAGCATTTATACCAAATTTCAAAGTGTAATTGATTTTAATGATCTAAATTGAATTAATTAATAAATTTATTTTCTAATAAACCTTTGAAACCAAATTAAAATATAATTTAACATTACAAAGAAAGTATATGGAAATGTAGTTTTGAATTAAAATCCTATATTTCCCACTATTTTTCAAAAAATGTTGTTCCTCATAAAAAAAATTCCTAACAAAATGTTGACATAATAAATTAGATATTTGAGTTTATTTTAACAATTTCAATTTCTAAATTTTACAAAAATTATATTTATTATTTTACATATATGGACATAAAATTTAGCTTTTTTGAAAAGTTAGTATTTTAAAACATATGAGGAATTTATGAAAAATAATATCCTTCAATTTCACTAAAACCATTAGGAAAATCTTTATAAATTTTTTTATTACTATTCATGTTACTAGTTTTAATGTCTAGGTTATAATTATCTAACATAAATAATTATAATAATAAAATCATGATTCATAGAAATTCAATGTTGTGTGTAACGTACGCCAAGTCAGTGTTCAGTGAAATGTACTCCAAGTCGATGTCGTGTATAATGTACCCCATGTAGTTGTGACATATAATGTTCGGAAATTTCGTGCCATGTGTTAATAATTTTTAACATAGTTATTTAATATAAAACAATATGTTCAATTTTTCTTGAAATTAATAATATCAAAAGATTAAATTTATTAAAAAAAATATTTAACAAAATCTTTGTATGTTAGACGATGATTCATTATCTTCATCAGACTTTTGTTATGGATGTGAAAAATTTCACATATTAGAAATTGATTTATGCAATGATGTTAATTATCAAAATTATTTATCTTCTAATTATTCTTGTCTTTGTTGTTCTTTAATCCAACTATTTTATGATGAATTAGAAAAATGGGTTTTTTGAACTTACAACAAATTCAAAGAACTAAAATTGAATTATAATAAACATATTTTTTAAAACATTAATCCTTGAAATGAAAATTAAGAAATAATTTTGAAATTAAAAGATAAAAATAATTTATATAAACATAAAAAAACTATTAAACAAATCAATAATTATTGTTTAAAATTCAATCAAGGTGATTTAAATCTAAATAAAATTCTAGGTTCTCAACGACATGTAAAAATCATTTTGGTTTTTGTTTTTAAAATAAAACTAAAACCTATACAAATAAAACTTATTTTGTATATGGATGTTTAGAATATTTTTTTTATAATAATAATCTATGAATATTATTTATTAATGTGATAAAACAAATTTTTGTTATAGTCGGTTAGTCAATTAATATCTCTTCTAACACATTATAAAGGAATTTTTATAGAAAATAATATTCTAAACAAATATGGATTCCAAAATATCTCCCAACTAGCTTAAGTTTAACCATATTTTGGGTACCAAAATATTTAATATATTTTTTATTTATGAAATGTGAATCATTTAAATACCAATGGATATATGTTAAACCAAATTATTTTATGATATATATTGAATATAATTTCTTTTATAGTTTTTGAGACACACAACGTCAAGTCTATATGAAACATAACATAGTATGTTGTTACAACCTATAAATTTAATTGGTTATATGAATAGTTTCAATATATTTTAAAATTTTTAGATATATAAAATAAACATTTACTTAGTTTTTAAGAAATTCGTTATATTTTTGAAAATATATTTTTCAACCAAAAAATGGTATTTGTGAGAAAATAATTATTAGTTTTTTATATTTTATTTAAAAAAGTTAAATTCACTTTTGAAAAAAACATTTCAAAATCAACATATAGTTAATTTTTTAGAACATTTTGAATAGATTAACTTTTGGATTGATAGTGAAAAATATCAATTTTTCTTGAAAATTATATTTTTTCTTCAAAACATTAAAGAGTTCCATTTTGTTAAAAATTGTTTTAAAAGTTATATTAGTTCACTTATATTATAAATAATCCAATTATATTCACTTTAATTTATTTAAAGTGTATTTTAGTATACTAATTTTGTACACTAATAAAAACTATTTTCTCATATAATAGGATATTTCACTTTTTGTGAGTTCATTTTAAAATAATTTTTTGAAAATATTAAAAATTAAATTTAATAAACTAGATTATTTATTTTGAATAATCATGTTCAAGGTTTTTTAAATAGGCCACTATTATTTTTTGTCTTAATTAATAGTAAAAACATTTGTAATGTCCCGGACCAATTTTTTCCATTCCATTGGGAAAATATGGTGTGTGTGGTGTTTTGGGAGTCCAAGGTGACTTATTTTAAGAGTTTAGAAATTTATAGTTTTACAATAGTGACATGAAAAAAGTGGCTCAAAAAATAGTGTCTCGCTGAATGGTGGTTCACCGAACGGTGGGTTGCCAAATGGTGGCATACGAAAAGGGGGATCAATGAATAAAGAGTAACGGAACTGGTATTCACAGAATGGGGATTCAACAAAAAGGGTCCCACATAATGGGAACTTTCAGAACGTGGAATCATGGAATAAGGACTGGAGGAACAATGACTCGCTAAATAGTGACTATTGGAATGGCATCTCACAGAACAACGACTCGTAGAAGGGTGAATTGCGAAATGAGGACTTGTGGAATGACGATTCGATGAATGGAGACTCATCCAAAAGTGACAGTAACTCGTGGGTAGTGTTTCTTGCATCCTAAAGTTTCTCTTCTTTGATGATTTCATTTTCGTAATACAATTATAAAGATATTTTTTAAAATATTTAAGCCATATTCAAGTCCCACAATGCCTATCTTAATTTTCCTAAGGTTCCAGGTGTTTTAACATGGTAAATATTTGTGATCATTAACATATCTAGTCTTAATGGAAAAAAATCATCATATTATAAACCATTGTTTGATTTATATTTTCAAAAGGGTTGATATATCTTCCTCCCCCATTCTTTTTTATTGTTTTCCTTAGTATAAGATTCCCCAAATCTCTCTATCATGTAGGTTCTATTTTTTTGTTGTAACTTCATATCATATTTTCCCTAGAGTTCTTCCTACTGCATGTCGACCCTATGTTTTAGTGCAAAAATGTGGTGTTGTGCAGTCTTTTACATAAGGTATGTTCTACCATTATTCAATTGGTTTCCATAATATATACCTTTTTCATTTCCTTTCCATGTTATTTCATGGGATCTCTATGTTCTAAGGGAGATTTTTGGTTTGTTGGTTGGTGCAGTCTCGGGTGGATGCAGTTGAAGTGGGAGAGGTGGTTGTGATCTGTTGTTTTTGCTTGTTCTCATGAATATAACATTAAGAACCTTTTGGGGTAGGGGATTCATGGATTCAATAATTATTTATCCAGAACTATATAGTTTTATGGATTTATCCATTAGATCACAATGGAATTGACATAATAAATATTTGAACCATATTGAAGTAATTGGCATAAATATTTTAGAAATGTTACTTCTTATTGTATTTTCTAGATATTGAGAAATATTTTATTTGTTGTTTATCATGTCTTTATCTATGGAAATTGATATAGAATTTAAATATAAGTATAATTTTAGATTAATTGCACAAAGATAACGATGTATGTAAATGAATTTGATTGTTTTTGTAATTTGATGAAAATCAAATGGATGCAATTATGCATGTTTAAATGAATTGGTTAATTCAATGTGGAATAAAAATGAGTTATTCGATAATTATAATTACATTAAGGGTTTTGAGTTACCATATTTCTTGTAAAGGCTATGCATCTTGTGCTTTGGATTCGTGAGTTCCCTTTGAATGTAAAGGCTCAATCCCTTATTTAGGGCCAAGAGCCTAGTGTCTACGTAGTTTGTTTCCTACTAATTTTGTTGTGATTTGATATTGGGGTGGATAAGCCTTGATTGATATTGTGGTATGTGGGGGCCAAGAGTCCCACTAGTTGTGTCATTATTTGACACATAGAGTGGAAATATTTAGTGGTTTATTCGTGTGGGATTCATGCAGGGCACCATGGATGATGAAATATATTGAAGTTGGGCATGCCCGTATCTATGAAATTTGAATGCTAGTTAATATTTTGTTTGATTATATACTTTACATTCCCCCACATACTTAGGCAAATACACTTGCCTACCCTCATTCCTAAAGATTCAAAGACCCATGGGGTATGCCTCATTCATTTTGTGTTTTTCTTCTCAAGGATGTGTGAGTATACGCTCATGCTATAAGAGGAAAAGACTAGATGGGTAGTTCATCTACTCAGAATGGTGATCCCCTTGTGTTTGGTAGCATAGAATGCTTTTTGAGAATTCCTCGGATTATAGATAAGTGATAATGTTGTTAAAAAATTATTGTATAAATGAGGTTGACCCAGTGGGGTTGGAACTTGCTAGAATGTAGTGATAAGGATTGTGTTTTTGGGAAATCATCGACTCAGTTTGGTTATGCCTGGGTGGAATAGATCTTGGCTGGAATGGCAATGGAGGGTGATGTGGAATTTTTTTAATGGTTAATTAATGGTTAAATAATAAACTAATGTAAATTTAAACTGGTTAAAAAGGGATAATATGATTAAAAAAATCTCATTAAATTTTTGTGTGCTTATATTATATCTATTATTAGTAGTGGTAGATGGTAGTCCGAGAGATGTTAAATAAAATTTTGTTTGAGACTAGGTTTTTTACCTTTTGTGGTTTTGAGCTATATTATATCCTTTACATTTGTGTTTTGATATTCTACGCCACACTATCAGTTAAAGAAACTGGCACTTCATGGAATCTGAGCCTTGTGGGTGGTTTTTTCCACAACATCCTGATGGGAGGTTAGATGGATAACTACCCCCTTTAGCCCATCTCTCTTCTATTGTTAGTTAGTTTTTCTAGTATGCACGGTGGTTAGTTTTCCTAAAATATGTGTGTAGATGGCTATAATATCATGTATTTATTTTACACATATATAATCTAGATATAGTATCTTTTGTGCTTCTATAGGTATAACGTGTATAGGATGTGATTGCTTGAGGGTCCTTAATCGGCCTATGGGCTATAATAGATCGAGGTATAATACATGATGTATGATATTTTTTATGAATGCTTTGGTGGATCATGGAAACTATCTGGTTACTTTTGATTGTGTTTATGGTGTGGCGATTTTCCTAGGTGCATGTAGTCAAGCATTTGTGTCGCACAAGGTGCATATTGCATTTCTCTCCTAGGTGTCTTCAGGCCAACCTTTTTTGAAAGAGGTTCTCAGGATGTGTGACATTGAGGAATGAGACAAACTAGTGGGGAAGTGGTAGCAAGGTACCCTTTAGATTCTTTATTATATTATATACTCTTGTATGTGATATTTTGTGAGAGTATCCATGGTGAGGTTAGGAACGTAGTATACCTATTTAGGTGACGAGTTAGTTTCACCTGTTGTTTATTGTGCTTTAGCATGTTTTCATTTTTTTTCACAAGAGGCTATAGGGAGTATCCAATTGATTATACTATTATACTCACCCAAGGATTATATAATCTATTTTTTAGGTCACTTGGATAAGGTTGGATATCAAGATGCTCACTAATATCATTGAGTTTATAGGAACTATCTGGGCTTCGTGGTTGCTGTTATTTAACTTTCTTTTGTTACTAAAAATTTTACCTTTTAGTTGTAGTATTTTTTTCATTCAATTATATATGTGTAATTGGGTGTAATTTTTTTTATTCTGAGTAGGAGTTGGTTGGTTTCTATCTTATCTCTCTCTTTCACATGTGTTCACTTTGAGGGAAAAGCCTCCCATCAGTGTGTTTACTATACCGTCGGTGCAAGTCACAAACTCAAGGCCTACTAGAGGCACGACTCGGGGGGTCATTATCTCTCTCTTCACATTTTCAGCCTAGGAGGGGTACACTTTGTGGGGAAGGGGTTGTGATAGTGTAGTACAAGAGGACAGTTAAGGGATAAGATATATTTTGGAATTAATCACAAGTGAGGTTGCATGAGTTGGTAGGGAAAAAGAGTTAGCTATGTTTATCTACCACAGAAAACACTAGAGACAGGCTAGGACATCGGTATTCTGTTTTTCCTATGATCTGAAATACTTACGATTATGTTTAGACATGCTACTAAATTTGGTGATAATATTTTTACGGTAGAGACCTAGGAAAGGATCATGCATCATTATTCTTTTTGCATGTGTTTTATAGGGAAGAAAATGGGATTGGTTAACATAAAATGAATAAATAAAAACAATTAATCAATGTAAAGTATTCCATATTCTAGTTTAGGATCTCTAACTGTTTTTTATATTGTAGTTATGGTTATTGGTTGATTTCATTATCAGGTTTGTATGAAAGATGTTCAATTAGTCATGAATGATGATCATAGGAGAATAGTGGTCGATGATTATGACACTTGGAGGAGGAAAATCCGAGAGTTTGAGCCCCAGATTCTACATAATTGCGAGGGATCCATTTTAGATGTAGTCACAGAAGACTGGTTGGAGTATTTTGAGATAGATTTAATTTCGATCCTTCCACGGAAGGCGGATTTTTAGTCATTAGTTATTACAATGCTGATGGGGTAGTGAGGAAGTGGTGTTTCTTGTTCCTCTTATATTTTAAGGATTCGGTAGTCTTGTGGGAGGATCTCAAAGACTAGTTCAGAGTCGAGTTCCTTTATTTGACCATGTAAGAGACCAGTCACCCTGAGATAAATAACCTTCGATAGGTGAGCATCAATTTATGAAAGTATTGAATCTGATTTGAGAACCATTTATGATATGCTTTAGAATTATTTCTAGATAAGGAGATCAGGGTAAGGAATTTCGAGGAGTATTTGACTCCATAGATCTGGTGCCAATTCACCCAATTTATGCTAAAGACATATCTTGAAGTTCTAGAGAGGGAACAGGTCATCAAGAAGACGTTATCCAAAATTATATCTTCGCGTGAGGGATGTAATTAGGATTCCTCGTGATGTAGATCTATGGTCTGGGGTTCCTGTTTTTTAGGGAAAATAGTTTATGTTTGGCTGGGGGTTGGTACCAACCGTCAATATCTTGTTTCAATGGATACAGAGGCCCTCATACCTATGAAAAGGGATCAAACACTCGTTTTCTTATGAATGATGAGGTCATCAGTATCGAGAGTGCCTATCCATTTTGAGCAGTCATCGTGTGTTAGGTGTTTTGCTTCTATTTCCTCCATTGAGGTTGTTCTAGCTGTGGCAGCAACAAGATTTTCCCCCAGATTTGGCCAACCGAGAGAAATTGGGAAGGCGGAATACATCCCCTAGATTCTCCCTATCCATAGAGAGTAGAGCATGACTATGTTGGTGGTCTTCATCATGGTCCAAGATGTCCTGGAGTAGGTCTTCGTCAGCTTTATGATTTAGTGTTTCCTTCATCGATCGAGCTATACATCCTTTAATGTACTATTTGATTGTTTTCTACATGGATGAATGCCTTGTTTGATTCACGATAAAAACACTTCTTTATATTACATGTCATTTCCCATGCTTTGGGATGTGAGGTACAGAGGCTTCCAATTCCCTTGGCGTTTACTATGCCGGTTGGAGGCTGACCAAACATGTTTGAAGTATATAAATATTGTGGTCTAGGGGTGGGGAAGCACCACTCTTGGGAAGATTTATTGTGATTATGAATCCAACAAAATAATGTCATCCTTGGCATTGATTGGTTATATTCATTGCAGACTATCATTGATTGCTTCTAAAGGCAGGTTGTGTTGTTAGATACTTATGGAGAGCCAACAATGTTTCATGGAAACTGAGTCCCTGAGAAGGGTTAGAATAATGTTCCTTCCATGCCATACCGAATGGTTGAGATGATACTATGTTTTACATAGGTTTAGTAGTTGGGATTTTCTAGGGTTGTATAAGAGTCACATAATGTCTTTCAAGAAGAGGTGATAGCATTATCCCCTCGATGCGAGATTGGGTTTGGGAACAACCTACAGTTAGGCATGTCTCTTATAGAGGTTAATCCATATAGGATTACACCTTCTGAATTGAAGGGAAATACATATATATCTCAATATCCTGTTAAATTTCATTTTCTTCGACCGAGTGTGTCCACATTGGGAGCACCGGTTTTCATCATGAGGAATGCAGATGTCATTTTGCGGTTTTGCATCGATTATCATCTCTTTAAAAAGTGATAGTAAAGAATTTATATCCTCTTACAGGGATTGATGATTTATTTGTTCAAATTAAGGGTGAATGATTTTTCTCGGAGATCGATTTGCGATCAGGCATTCATCAAATGTGATTGAAAGATGATGATATTTTTAGGAATGCTTTCTTTTGTCTTCATGGTCATTATGAGTTCTTGTAGATTCCATTTAGCGTGAAGAATTATCCACCTTTATTCATGGGGTTGATGAAAACAGTGTTCCATAATTTTCTGGATAAATTCATGGAAGTTTTCGTAGATTAAATCCTTATAGAATTTGCATCTAAGGAGGAGTAGGAAGAGTATCTGCATGTCGTTTTGGGAGTTCGTTATCGAAAACAGGTATTTGGACAGTTTTTTAAGCCTATGTTTGGTTCTGGAGAAGTATGGTTCTTGGGGAATGTTGTATCCTAGTTGGTAGTAGATATGGATCCACCCAAGATAGAAGCAGTATTGTCATGGGCATCACCCAAGACAGATGTATAGGTGAAAACATTCTTTGATCTTGTATGCTATTATAAGATGTTTATAGATTCTTTTTCTCTAATTTCTACTCTTATGATTGTATTGAACATTAAGGATGAGGAATTCTTGTAGATTAATTACTGTTAAGAATCTTTCAGGTATCTGAAGAATAAGTTGTTCAATGCTATCATTCATTGTCTTCCATAAGGAGTTCAGTTCATGGTTTTTTGTGATTCTTTGCTTTTGGGATTTGGATGTGTTTTGATTCACTAGAGATTGGTTTATTTGAATATGTCTTAGTAGTTTCATCCCCTTGAACATAACCATGACACCCATGATATTGAGTTGGAATCTATGGTGTTTTACCCGATGTTGTGAAGACATTACCTCATTGGAGAGTGTTATGTGCTCTTCACTAATCATAAGATCCAGAGGTATGTTTCCTCTCAGTGTGATCTGAACTTGCACCAGCATCAGTGGATGGAGTTGTTATAGGATTATAAATTAAAAATTTTATATACACCTCGTATGGGGAATTCTTTAGATGACACATCAAGAAGTTAGTTGCACAGATAAGCAATTCATGAATTGGGTAATTCTTAGAGGGTGATGGAATAACATTTCTCATTACATCATCATAAGGGAGAAGTTGGGTGAAGATGTAATCTTTTTTAGGTGATAGCTAATTCTTCTCACGTTTATAATGTTATGGAATCCATGTTGGGGGATCTTTAGTTGGAGGTCTGGAGATACCAATTTGTTTGTAGTGAAGCCCCGAATGGTTGGAATGAGGATGACCAACGTTGAGTGTTGTTTCATGGAAGACTCATCATTCCATTGCAATTTCATGAGAAGGTTCTCATAGAGTTCCATAGTTCACCCTTAGCAGTATATCGTGGAATGAAAAAGATGTAATGAGCATTGAAATGTCAGTTTTAGTGGCTTGGGATGAAGCGTGTAGTTTCAGAGTTTGTGTCTCGCTGTTTGGTCTACTAGAAGGTGACAGTCGAGCACTGTGTTCCCAGTGGATTTCTCTAGACATTAGATGTTCCTTAGTTGGAGTCGGACGAAATCTCAACAGACGTCATTTCCAGTTTACCTCAAGCTCAGTATGTCTATGATTCTATATTTGTATCAGTGGATCATTCGACGAAGTGACCCCAATTTATAATGATCAAGGATACGATCTCATTGGAGGTTTTTTCAAGTAGTATCTGGAGGAGATTCTAAGACTCCATGGAGTCCCGATGATGGTCAGATATGACTAAGACCCTTATTTTACATCTATGGTGTGGAGAGGTCTCCAGCATGCTTTCAGTTTTCACATAATCATTATCATTACTTTCCAGCTTCAGATGGACGATTAGATAGAGAAGACCATCTAGACACATAAAGAGATATTTCACTCTTTGTTATAGATTTTGGAGGTTCATGGATGAGGAATCTTATATTGGTAGAGTTCTCTTACAATAATAGTTTTTACTCCACCATTGGTATTTCTCCATTCAATGCATTCTATGGTTGACCGTTTTGTTCTCTATTGTGCTAGAATGAGGTGGGAGATTCAGCAATTCTCGGGCCGGAACTGGTACATAACCCGATAGAGATAGTTCATCTGATTCGTGAGAGGATGAATGTTTCACAAGATACTCAGAAATTCTATGATAATCAAAGGAGTAGATCTTTGTATTTTTATTTTATGGATCACTTGTTTTGTATGGTGACTCCCAATCATGGGAAGTGAATGTTTGTTCATGGTAGTAATCTTTCACCTCGGTTTGTTGGGGAATTCGAGGAGTTAGCCTCTTTTATAGTCATGGCGTATCAGGTAGTACATCCCCCATAGTTGAGTAGGATACATTATTTTTTTCATGTGTTTCATCTCCTTAGTTATCTTAATGATGACTCACATGTCATCTATTATAGAGAGATCAATATTAACAATGATGCAACCTTCAAGGAATGACCTTTAGAGATACAGGACCCCAAGAAGAAGGTGACATGTGGGTGTTCTATCCCCTTTGTCCATATATTGAGGTGGCATGATGGATTGGATGATATTAATTAGAAATATGAGTTGATAATACATGCATAGAACCATGAGCTAAATTATGTTTATCTCTTCTTTTGTAATGTTGTTCATTTGATGATTGTATATCCTTCTGTTTATGGGATGGTTTTTTATTGTTTCTTCTTGTGGCATGCTCTCTTTTGAGAGTTATCTCTCCTAGGATAGTGTTCAGTAGTTGGTTGTAGTTTTTGTGTGGTTTCAAATTTTTCTTTGATGAATTTTTTGAGATGTCTTGGTGAGGAGAGCCTTGAGAGGTATCTCGTGGGGTGGCTATTAGGATGACACCTTTTATATTTCCTCTCCATTGTGGTTTTGGATTATCGAAAATGAGAATGTTTTGAGAGGTATATTATATAAAGGGACGGGCCTTTGTATTCCTTTTAATTTGGAAAATATAGTATTTGAGAGATTCTGGGAGACCATGGTGACTCATTTCGAGAGTTTTCTAAAATTCCCATTTCGAATTTTGATTTACCTAATGATGACTTGCCGAATGGTAACTCTCAAAATGATGACTTTCCGAATATTAGCTCACCGAATTGTAACTCATTGAATGGTGACCCTCCAAATGGAAGTTCAATGAATGAAAACATGATGAATGGTGAAAAACAGAACTACAACTCTTGGAACAACAACATTCAGAATAAAAAATCAAGGAAATATGACTCATGGAAGGGTGAATTGTCGAACAAAAACACACAGAATGACGACTGGTGGAATGATGTCTCACTAAATGATGACTCACAAAATGTTGACCTTAGGAAGGTAGACATAGAGAACAATGACCTGCAGAATAGTGACTCATGGAATGATGAAAATAGAGGCTCACAAAATGGAGACTCTTCCAACAATGAGTCGTGCAATGAAAAATCATTCAATAGTGGTAGATATTCATGAACAATGTTTCCAGCTTCCTACAGCTTCACTCCTTTGATGTTATTTAAGACTTAAAATAGATTTAAATCCTTGTTTTATAGGATTTATGTCTGATTAAAATCCCACAATGCCTATGATATTTTTTTAAGGGTCCAGTTGTTTTTACTCAGTCAAACCATGTGAACTTCAACAGATCTGATCGTAATGAAAAAATCCAGCATATCATCAACCGATGGTTCATTTATATTTTCAATAGGGTTGATATATCTTCTACCCTTGTTATTATTTATTGTTTAAATGGTAAAATATGTCCCATAAATATCTTTTCCATATGAGTTGTGTGTTGTGTTGTATCTTGGGATCATTCTTCCCTAGAATTCTTCCTACGACATATGAACCCCCTATTTTGGTGAAACTGTGAGGTTTCAATCAGTATTTGAACTAAGTTATGTTCTACCTCTATTATTATGGGTTACTTGATATTTTAATTATCCTTTATCTTTTCAATGTGATGTAATGTTATCTCAATGTTTAAATGGAGATTTCTGGGTTATTGGTCGGTGTGGTCTGGGGTTGATGCAGTTGTTGTGGGAGAGGTGGTCATGATCTGTTGTTTTGGAATGTTCTTCTAAGATGAACATCCAGAAAATTTTGAGGTAAGGGATTCGTAGCATCTCAAATTTTTTAGGATTAAATTTACAGTTAGAATGACTTAGACACTAGAACACAAAAGAATAAATATAAAAAATATATTAAATGGATTAAAAGAATTGGTATCAATTTCTTAGAAATATTATTGCCTCGTTTTTTTATATTTAGGGTGATATCTAGGATTATCTTGTTTACCATTTTGTTAATGATGGAAACTAGTAATGAAAATAAATCTGGGATTAATTATAGTTTAATTGGAAAAATAAAAATATGTAGGTAAATGAATCCCTTTATTGTTTTAATTTGATGACAATCAAATGGATGTATTTATGAATGTTTAAATGAATCTATTAATTCAGTATAGAATAATGGGATGGTTGTGAGTTACAGATAATGCCTTCAATAGTTTTGATTTACCCTCTTGATAAATAATCCCGCGTTCCCTATGCTTTGGATATTTTAGTTCTCGTTGTGTGTAAATGATTAATTCCTTCTTTAGGGACAAGATCCAAGTTGCTGTGTAATTTGTTTCCTACTGATTTTGTTGTGATGTGAGCCTGGGATGGCTCATCCTAGAAGCCTAATGTGGTATGTGGGGGTAGGGAGGCCTAGTGGTTGTGGTAGCAGTTGACACCTGGAGTGGTGAGATATAGTGATTTATGCATGTGGGTGTCAGGGAGGACGTTATGGATAATAGAACTGGTTGAATCTAGGATTTTCCATAGTTGTAAAATTTGATTGATTATTATTATATTGTATGTTTATATACTATACATTACCCACTTTTTGAGTTTGATGGTCTTGCATACCCTCCTTCCAGAAGAGGTGAATATGAGCGGGGTATGCCACATGCTTTTTGTGTTTATCTTATTCAGTATAGATGGATATACACTCTTTATATAGGTGGAAAATACTATATGGGTAGTTCACCTACTAACCATATTGAGCCCCTTGTGTTGGGAATATTAGATTGATTTTAAAGAATGCATGGGATTATGGGAAGGTGATAATGATGTAAATAAATTATTGAATAAATGATGTTGAATCAATGGGGTCATAACTTGCTTGGATGTAGTATCGAGGATTTTGTTTCTATAAAGTCATAGACTCAATTTGGTTATGCCTGGAGAGCATAGATCTTGGTTGTAATGGTAATTTAGTGTGATGCGGAATTTTTTATTAATGGTTAGAGTATAAATTTAGATAAAGTGCAACTGATTAAAAAGGGATAAAATGATTTATTATATATTCTTAAATGGTTTTGTTCTTATAGGATATCTAGTCTCAATAGTGGTTTCCCAGAGTCTTTGAGACATTATCTTGGGTTGTGTCTGAGACTAGGTTTTGACCATAGTGTGATTGTGAGCTATATTATATCTTTAAATTTTGTGTTTTTATATTCTACTCCAGCCTATTGGTTTGGAAAATTGACACCACAGGGATGCTGAGCCCTAGGGGATGTTTTTTCCATCATTATAATGAGAGGATGGATGGAAGACTACCCCTATTGGCCCTACTATCTTATATTGGTAGATACCTGTGCTAGAATTCATAGTTTTTAGTTTTCCCCCAAATATGTGTGTAGAGGGTTGTAATGGATTATGGTTATTTCACACACATATATTCTAGATATATTTTCATATGTGCTACTATAGGTTAACCTGTATATGTCGTGATGTCTTGAGGATCCTTACTCATTGTATAGGATGTGATGGTTTCAGGTATAGTACTCGATATATGATATAAATTACATGGGCTGAAGTGGATCCTAAAATATACATGGTTACTTTTGGTTATGTGGATGGTTTCGTGCGTCTCCTAGGTGTCGTCAGAGTTGCCTTTTTTGAGAGAGATGTTCAAGACATACGACATTATCTAAAAGTGGAAAACTAATGGGTAAGTTGTATCAGGGTACCCTTGAGATTCATTATTATATTATATACTCTTGTATTTGATACTTTTTGAGAGTAGCCATAGTGATGGTGGGAACATAGTATACCTGTTTAGGTGATGAGTTAGTTTCCCCTGTTGTTCATTGTGCTTTATCATGCATTCTTTAATTTTTCACAAGAGTCTCTATAGAGTATCCTTTTGAGTATACAATTCTACTCACCTTAATATTATTTAAACTATTTCCATGTAACTTATAGTAGGTTGGGGATCAAATTGGTTACTACTATCTTGGGTTTTACAAGTGCTATTTAGGCTTTATGGATGCTATTTTTTACTTTCTTTTTGTAAGTGTTTTTTTATTTTAGTTGTATTATTTTCTAAATGAAATTACATATGTGTACTTGGGTTTCGTTTTTATATTGTAATCTGAGCAAGATTTGGATGGTGTATATCTTATCTGTATCATTCACAAGTGTTCTCTTAGAGGGTAATTCCTCTCATTAGTGTGTTTACAATACCCTCAGTGCTAGTCACCCACCCGGGGCCTACTGGATGAGGGACTTAGGGGGATCATTATCTCTCTTCTCACATTACCGGACTAGGAGGGGTACACATTGTGGGGAGGGGTCATGAAAATAGTATAAATTTTCCACTACAGATAAAGATAAAAGAGGTTTTCCAGTTGTTAATCCAATAGATAAGTATAAATTTTCAAAATAAACTTATCTCAATATTATTATATGGAAACAGTTTATCATCATACTGTCTCACATTTTAATATCTATCCATTTTGAAAAAATTTACCAGATATATACTTTATAATATTTTTTTTTAATATGAAATTTTTTATTGTGTACTCTCCCCTACTTATAAATGGATGTCTATAATCTCTTATCATTAAACTTCATTGATCCATATAGCCAGAGAAATCCCTATCCAAATATCTTTTAACCAACCATATACCTGAATTAGTGTTTTTTCATTCTTAAAAGACTATTCCAATGGTCCTCAATAAAGGATATAAAGGAGGAGAAGTGAATGAGAGGCAATCATTGTACCTAACCTCTTTCAATTTATTTCTTCTTCTAACTCCACTAAATAAGTTTTATTCATAATTAAATAACAAAATAAGTATTATAAATATAGAAAAATTTTATTATAATCGTGAAACTACCGTTATCCGTCCTCTTTCAATCAAATTGAATGTTAAATTATCACCCATGTATACCTGTGGGCTTCTACCTAAATGCAGTGATACAATTAATTTTATATCAAAATATTTCATGGATGGTATTTTTGAAGATCTTAATGTGTACATATTATATATATGTTACATATGGTATAAATATTCATATTTAATTATAATTTTATATATACCATCTTATCTTTAAAAATGTTCAAAAATAATATTGTATCTCGTGCGTACATATGCACTACCACCTCCAGGAAGTGGCGTAATTATTTTTTTTGATTCTACATTACATAAGTTGAAATAAGGATATATTTATTAAATATATTTGATATATATATATAATAATAATAATGATTCTATAAATGTGAATTATTATTTACCTTTCTTTATTTCTATCCTTCGAAAAGTTAAAAAATATTCATGCATACGTATGTTCTATTATCTCCATTCAGGGTGTAATTTATTTTTATATATCTATAAAATATGAATGAATATAAATATATACATAATGAATGTTTGTTATAATTATATGATGATTAAAATTCTATATATTATTTAAGAATAATCAAATACCAATGACCAGATCTACCAAACTGAAATTGTCATGAGAAATAAAACAGTTATCACCAATAAAAAAATTAATAAAGAATTATTAATACGTGGGTGTTGAAATATTAAAATTGGATCATATATCCCATTATATGTATTTAAATGTTTAATTTAAATAATTATTAAAAAAAATATTATGAATGAGTTTTGGGAACCTCATAATAAAGTTTAACTTGAGGTAAGAGATTTATGTTACAATCTCACTCTTTATCAGTATTTTTTTTATCGTGATATCAATGATGAAATTTTATGATATACATATCAATATTCTAATTAATTTTCTTATAATATGTTTATTTATAGAAAATACATTTTTTTCATTTCATTTTTTAAATTAATTTTTCCCTATGTCATCTTTTTTTTAATGAAAGAAAAGAAATATTCTTGACATTTTCCAAATGATGAATTTTTGACTTTTTAGTGAAAATGTGAAAGGAATCCTTATTTTAATTTATATTAAAATAAAAAAACATCTCCCCATCACGAAAACTAAATTATTTGAGCCTTAATTTATGATTTTACATGGTTATTTTAAAACTAATATTTTTCCTAAATATTTGAATAGTTATTAGATTTTAATAAAGTTATTTATAAAGGAAAAGTTTATTTTCCTCAAGAAATATTCTAGATATATTTTAATGGTATTTAAAACTAATATGAAATAAATTGAAATAACTTCTTCAATTTTGGGTAAATGATCCAATGATACAATATAATTTAATTATTTTTATTTCTTATGATGATTATGATTTAAGTATTATTTTATAATGCCCATTTCTTTTCCACGATAAACTTATGTTTGGAAACCCATTTATTTTTCATTGGATATAATAAGATTAAATGATGAAATATTAATCAAACAAGTTTCATTTTAATAGGCTATGATATAATTAATGATTTATGGTCTTGTGGAACACGTACAGATGATTTTAATTATCTAACAGGTTTCCCATGTTTTTTATAACCTTATAATCTATGGGGTGAAGATTGATACCTTATAATATAATAAGGGCTAGAATGGGTAATTAATACAGTTCAGTGAGGGACTATATACACTATAATAGTATTTGGAGTGAAACATAACTAATATGAGGGTTTGGCGAGTGAGCCCTATCCATAATGATTGACGTAGTAGTGAACCTTAACAATTACTAAAAAGATTATACAAGCTTATTTTTATTAAAAAAACATATAACTTATGGAAATTTTATGCTCTCATGGATAATATTATATGAATTATTAATGACTAATGTCTTATGAACTATCACAATTTATTTCTTGAGTCAATATTATAATTTTTTATGTGAAATGTATGGTATTAAAATGTTATTATCATTTTCTCATACCATAATATTCATATTATGATAATTTAATAATTGTTATCTCCCTTATTTACCCTTACTGAGTAACATATCTCACCCTTTCATATGTTTACATTCCCTAGCTTATGAAGAAATGTATTAATAATTATTTTTATAAGAGGGGTTCGAGTTACGAAGACCTTATAGGGAAATTTTTTAATTTATATATCAACTAGTTATTTATGTATCATGTTTCCAAATATACTAGACTTATATGATTATAGTATAGATCACAAATTTATTTAGTGAATATATATCTAATAAGATGTGATGTTTACGTATGAGAAGTATATATCACTATAGTTTGTATAAGGGAATGGTTTATTTACCTTTGGAAGCAATGATGGAAATATTTTTGAAATAATTCTTATTATAATCCAAAGTATAGAGAAAAATACAATGCCATTGTAAATAAATAAGTGTGGTTTTCCTAAAAAAATATACTTTTATGGATAATAAAAGTTGATGTGTTTTTGGAATATAATAATATAGGGGTAATTACCTTGAAAACGTTGGTCTAGTTTATCTCATCAATCACTCTAGTGCATGGTGGGTTTATCCTTACTAAGAACCTATATTGACACTCTATGGGAAATTATTAAGTTAATTCACAGTTTCTTAATGAACCATCATGAACTATTTTAATAGAAAATGGCCATGGTGACCTTGGTTAAATATGACGTGTCAGATATTGGGAATAAGTTTTTACAATTTAGAAATTGAATAAATTATTTGTCATTATTATGTTGTTCTCGGCTATGATTATTGTTCCTCAAGAAATGATTTTTTTATTTAATCAATGGATGGAACATCTAGGATTTATGTTAATGTTGAATGTGAATGATAATGAAATGATTTTACTCATGAAAACCCCAATGTTATGGGATATGGAATAAAAAATATTATTTTTTTCCTATGAAACATCATCATGATATGGAATAAGATGAGATTTAAAATGATAAAAGGAGGGAACAAAATTCTATTGATTCATTCCTGAGGAAAAATAAAACCTTTTTACTAGGTCTGTTGATCCAATAGTTACAGAGTAGTCGATTAGAACCACTAATTTCATATTAATTGTTATCCAAAATTAAAAACTTTAGAAATATATTTTTTATGTTTATCATAAAGAAGATGAAAAATATAAATAATGGAATATTATTAAGAACATGAGGAAATGGGAAGAAATTTATTATATTGAGAGGGATGATTTTAAGAGATTATTTTACAATAAGTTCTTTCCTCATATTTTTTATATGAAAATAGAGAAAACTATTTGTGAGATAAAAATAAATGGATGATGAATTTTTTGGTAACAATGAGGTAAATTTTAAATTTCGCATGAGGTATGCTTTTTAGAATATCATCCAACCTAAACATAAGGTTGATCCATTATTAAATGGCTCAAAACCAAGCCTCTAAAGGGCATTATCTATAAGAGACATAATATGATTTTAAGAAATTGTTGGATGTTCAATTAATGGGGAAGTGGAAATTAGAGTTACCCATATATAAAATGGTTTTGATAAGAAAAGAAACGTGGAATTAAAAAGAATTTATAAAATCCATGGAGTGATGAATATTGTCTTTCATTTATAGTAAATGTGCAGAAGGAAAACAGAGGAAATTTTTTCAAGGGGAATCATAAATATTTTATGCAAGAAAATGAAGGTTATTGAGAAATGTAATGAAAATTTAATGGGAACAAGAACTTATATTATATTGTATAAAAATATCCACATAATTCACCACCCACACTCCAGGGCTTCAAATGAAATTGGTATGGAAATTATACTAGCCAACTCTCAAATATGAAGGTTAATGATGATGTTAAATGTTATAATACTCTAAAGGCAAGAGAAAAGGAGATATATCTAGAAATCACTATTAATGATATGGATAATGATATAGTGAGTGGTAAAATTAAAAACAATTATAGAACTACTAAATTTCTTATTCAATTTTAGATATTCCCACTATTTTATATCTAAAAATTTTCTTAGGGTAACAAAATATCCACTCAAAGATTTTATGATGGATTAGTAGTGAGAACCATAAATTTTATGCTGATCAACTATCATGTTTATTCGTATTTTCCATTTTATGTCTATGGGAATATGATTTCTACAAATCATTTTATTATCCTCTGGTATAAGGTGATGTTATCTTAGGCATGGATTGGATTTATATACATAAATATTCATCATTTATCTATGAAGGGATGTCATAATAGATATTCTAAACCAAACTATGATCGTCCACCATTGTGATGACAAATAAAAACCTCCAATAAAAATAACATCCATTATATGAGACTTGATTCTAATTAAAAATATTTTTTTATAAAAAATGGTTGAGGAAAAACAATACATTAAATATATTCAAACTTTTTTTGGAGTTTTTAGATGTTTTTTGGAAAGAGTATCATATTATTTAACTAGATTTGTGAGTGGATTTTTCAATATAACTCATACCTAGTGATACACCTATTTTAAGTTCACTATATAATATAGCCCCAATTGAGTTTCAGAATTTATAAAGAACCTCTTGGAGAATCTTGAATAGGGATTCATTCACCCAGTTGTGTGATCATGTGGTGCACCAATTCGTTTCATTGAAAATAAAGATAGATCAATGAAACTATACATTTATTATTTGGAACTTAATAACATCACAATCAAGAATAAGTATACTCTTCCCTGTATTGATGACTTGTTTGATCAACTATGTGGAGGTCAAAACATTTCCAAGTTTGATCATTATTCTAGATATCATCAATTTAATTTCATAAAGAAGGATATACCTAATAAAACATTCCATGTGAGGTATAGAGACTATGAATTTATAGTTATGTCATTTGGTCTTACTATTTCCTTAGCTATCTTCATGGATTAATTTAGTATAGTCTTTTGAGATTACCATGATCATTTTTTAGACTTTATAGATGATTCTCTGAAATATTAAATGATAAAGAGAGAGCATTAAAATAACATGAGGAAAATATAATGACCATAATAAAGAATAACCTGTACACAAAATATCCCAAGTGTGAATTTTGGTAACAAACATTTCCATTT
This sequence comes from Viscum album, assembly GCA_963277665.1. Classification (NCBI taxonomy): domain Eukaryota; kingdom Viridiplantae; phylum Streptophyta; class Magnoliopsida; order Santalales; family Viscaceae; genus Viscum; species Viscum album. The sequence goes on from OY728129.1 coordinate 1,118,257,251, forward strand.
TTGGGGTTATATAATCATAATCAAGGGCCTACTGGTGGATCCATCAATGACAACAGTTATTGAAAAATTACATAGAATAATAATGTTCACTGATATCTAGAGTTTCCTTAGTTTATATAGATATTATCAACAACTTATATAGAATTTATCAAAGTAGTATAATCAATCAACCATGTTAACATAGATGTGAGACAATTTCCTTAGGACATTTGAATGCAATGAAAATTTCAAGGAACTGATCATATGTTTATTCAGTGTTCATATTCATAAGCAACTCAATAGTGGATAAGGGTATTTGGTCAATAGTTAGGCATTGAAGAAAATTTTGGGATGAATCCCCATGAAGAATGATGAAGTGATAGCTTAAGAATTGTGATAATTAAGGATTCAGGAGTAAAATTACCCAACTAATAATTTGGAATTATCTATAGTATTTGTTTCATTAAATATTTGGAAGCATTATATTTCTTGGTGAAGGTGTGATATATATAATGATCATAAAATATTGGAATATTTATTCACTCAGAATGAGTTGAATAATCGCAAAGCATATGGTTGAATTTGATTCAATATTATTACTCAATAATGAATATTTGTTCTTTAATATCACTAGTAAAAGAGATTTATTTGTTATAGTGAAGCACATATAATGTAAGTGATGTTAAAGGTTCATCATTATCAGTACTTGTACAAAGAATTGAAAAATTCCCCATATATCTATGTTATAAAAGTACTGATAAGAGGGCCCATTATCAGCCCTTTATTAGTGATGATAAAGTTACCACTGCTAAAGGGAATAATTGATTCGTTCATGTCCCTATCAGCTCTTCCCCCACCACCTTTATCAATGCTTCCCCCATCCCTTTATTAGTTCTTTAAGAAATCACACTTTCTTATGTGTGTCAGTTCCCAATGTTAGTTTCAAACATGAGACCTCCAACATATACACCAACCACTTTTACACTCCCATATAGTGTTTTGGTTTAAATTTTATGATATACCTATATATTTATATATATTTCCTTACATTTTTTATCTATATATATATATATATTTAAATACATATGTAAAATATGTTTTTAAGTGTGTGTATTTGTGCATTTATAAATACAGAAAAACATAAAAATATCATTTATATATTTATATGTGAATATATAAATAAAATCATACATGTTTATATATATTTACATTTATTATAAATTAATATTTATATAGATATATTAGAATATATAGTTAAGTATATATCAATTTGTGAATATACACACACACACATATATATATATAAACATTATAAATATAAACTAACTGTATAGTCATATAAATATTCATACATTTTAATTTTAAATAAAATGTATATTATTATATATTTAGACTGGGTTAATATATTGAGAAATATATTTTATATGTAAATATGTTTAATTATTTATTTATAAAATTAAACATTTTTGTGTTAATATGTAACAGATTTGTATATATTATTATATATTTTATTATAATTAATATTAAATTATTAAGAACTATAAAATTAAAAATCCATAATATCAATATAAATTTAATCCATACGATTAAATTCAGAACCCACTGGAAAAGGGAAAACGCCCCTTAAACGAGGATAAAAATCCATTGAATGTTAAACAGTTTGGGTACCCCAACTAAAAACTCAATTTTGGAGGCCTTCAGTGCCTTTTTTAGAATCTAAAATATAGTGACCAGATCCCCCCAGATCAACTGTGTGTTGGGCACTTCACATTCTACAATTTGAAATTTGGTAGAGCCCAAAATGACACCCAATCAAAAGTTGTGCCCATTAGAAGTTCGAGTTATGTTTTTAACTTATTTTTGATCAATTATTAGTTTTTTAATTTTCTTTTATCATTGGAGTTTTATTAAATGAATATTAATCAAAAATATTTAGGAAATCATTAATTTAAAAAAAATCAATTATTATATAAGCTATTTTCACATAATATGCTATATATTATCTATAAATACATGTTAATCCTTATCTAAAACATATTTAAAAATATATATATTATATTTATATTTATATAAATATATTTATATATTATTTTTCATGAAATATACCCTTTTGAAATATACCCTTTTTTAGTACTTGTAAAAAATCACTCATAAATTCATCATTTATCAGCTCTTCATTAGAAGCATGGATAAATGCAACTTTTTCACTAGCGCTAATATGTGGGGATTTGTTGGTGATTTTTTACTAGCATTGATAAAGGCCTTCTTTAAGTGTGTTTTTTAACTATTACTTACCCCTTTAAAAGCACTATAAAAAATCATTATTGAAAACCACTTTTAACATAACATATTATATATTTGAGAATGGGGGGTTTTAACAATGCTTTTAGAAAGTAATGTTAAAACCCCTGTGTTGGATAAACCTATATTTGTAGTATTGAATACTCAAAACATTACCTCCCTGGGAAAGTGAATAAGTTAGAAGATTCTTTGAGTTAAAAGGATCATACTATCTTATCTATGACAAGGATAAAAAAATAACATGTATTTATATATTTTAAATTTATGGATATGGAAATATTGATGGAAGGGGAAATATCATATCGAACTCAAATAAGTGCTCAACTATATATCCATTTGAGGATTAATGTGGCATAGAAGGGAGATGTGGAACTTCCAAATAATGTTAAAAAATTATTGAGTTCAACCGTGACTGATATGGAATGATAAGGTTTTGTAATATTGAATTTGTCACGTCAATACCATACATGAAGAATGAGATATTGGATGAAACTCACAGTTCATCATTCTCTATTCATCTTGGGAGTATAAATATGTATAGAGATATAAGAGAATATTTCTATTAGAAAAATATAGATATTTTAGAATATGTATATTGGTGTTTTGTATGAAATATTATTAATTATAAAAGATATAAGTCTATGGGTATGTTTTGAGAACTACCCATATAAAAATATAAATGGGAAAACATCACCATGGATTTTGTTATCAAAATCCCAAAAATTTATAAGGATTATAATATTATTTGGGTTGTTCTTGATGTATTTAAAATGTTATCACACTTCATTTCTACAAATATTATTTCTCCCTTGATCAAAATTCTAAAATATAAATTAAGTAAGTGATAAGGTTTCATAGAGAACCACATTAAATTGTATCTGATTGGGGTATGTGGTTTAGCATTAATCTTTGGATTAGTCATCAGAAGGCTCTGAATACTGAGTTGAGTTTTAATACTAGGTATCATCCTCAAAAATATGTTCAATTTGAGAGAACCCTTCAAACATTATAGGATATTCTATGATCTTGTTCTTTGGATTTCAAAGGTTGTTGTGATCAAAACATTCCTCTAGTTGAGTTTTATTATAAAAAAACAATCAACAGGGAAATAAAATACATAATTATAAATAATTATATGAAAAAAGGTGTAATAATCTAATGTTTTGGGATTATATTAAAGAAATAAATCTATTGGTACTTGATCTAGCTGTGTAAATGGAAGATAATGTCAGATCTATTAAGTAGTACATCAAGGTAACTCAGATTCGATAGAAATGTTATTTTAACAATCTTGGGAGAGATCGAGAATTTAATGTTGTTGAAAATGTATTTCGATAAGTTTATATATATAAAAATTTCTTTAGATTTGAAAATAATGTAAATTTGATCGCTATACATAATGTCCCGTATGATATTTTTGATTTAGTTGGGATTGTAGCTTATTAGTTGGCATTTCCACCAAACCTCTCATAAGTTCAACATGTGTACACTGTATTTGTCCTTTATATGTTCATACAAAATCTTTCATATATACAGAAATCAGAGGTCTTATCATTGGAGGATGATCCTTCCTATGAACAATAACTATTATATATAATGGAACGTAGAGATAACATGCTTTGAAACTTGATTACTCACCATGTTAAAGATTTCGGGAGGTATCATAAATTCTAAAAAGCTATATGGGAAATTGATAATGTGATTAAACACATATATCATCATTTATTATATCAATGTGATGTATTTTAAAGTTATAATTTCATTTTTAGGGGTGGTATAAAGTAACACCTTGAGAATTTTTTTTTTTAATTTTAATAACTTTGACAGCTTTTGATACACTAAACCCTGAGTGTAAATAATCCATAATATAGCATACCATTATAACCTATACATTAAATTGGTGGTATAAATAAGAATAAAAACATTTTAAAATTATATATAATTAATTTAGATAAATAAAATACATAAGTACACCATTTTTAGTTAAGTCAATATAGGATTGAAAAATACATTTTCCTCAAAATGGACTTTTTTGTGAAAATAATATAATTAATTTTTTCTAATTTTAGAAAAAATATTATTAAAAATAAACATCATTTATAAGTAAAAATTTCAAAATTAACATAAAATTAATTATTGATAACTTTTTGAGAATATAAATGTTTAAATGAATAATGAAATGTTTTTATTTTTATTGAAAAATGTCATCTCATTTAAAGCATTTCCAATATTCAATATTTTATAAAATGGATTTAAAATTAAAAGTATAGAAATTATATTTAGAATAATATAATTATGGTAATTTAAATTTATTATATATATATTAGTATAAAATCATTTTTTACTTATGAAATCATTTTTTTCTCAAAAACTATTTTCCACGTTTTTTGAAAGTTTATTTTAAAAATGGTTTATTTGTGGTAAACCATGAGATAAAGGTATATTTTGAATTTCAAATTTTATAAATCTTATTGGATGAAAATATTTTGACCTCATCCTATCCCACATTTAAATATATGAAAAATTGGAAGAATATGATTGGATAATGACTTTATAATATTTCATTCTATTATGAAATTATATGTGCATCCTCTCCCCTCGCCTAAAAAGGATGCATATACATTCACTTAATTAAACCACTTTAAGAATTTTAGATCAACCAAACCCAAAATAAATATCTTCTCAAAGACCTTATCCATTAATTGGAGGTGACTGTCTTCTCAAAATACCATTCCAAGGGTCCATAATAAAGGATCTAAGCGAGGCCATCCGAATAAGAGGAAATCATCTTACATGAAAATTTTAAATTTATTTCCTCTCCGACCTCCCTTAAATATTTTTTAATAATCCTATATTAATAAATTCAGTATCCTAAAAATATGTAATTATTATTATAATCCTAACACTTAAACTATTCAACATGTTTCAATCAAATGGGAAGTGAAATTATCACATATGTGTATGTCTGGACTATCACATCCACATAGTGATGAAATTCTTTTTTCCTAACCAGCGTTCATGAATTATTATTATGATTGGTTTAATTTTTAAATATTAAATTTATGATATATTTATTATGTATTAATTATAATGTCATATCAAAATTCTAACCATCAAATATGTTAGAGAAGGTAAACATCAATCATGTGTACGTGTGGGCTAACACCTCCTGGAAGTGATTTGATACATTTTTCAATTAAAATTTACCTATATATAAATATAGATATATTTAATTAATATACATGATATATATGATATAATAATGATTTTGAAAAGGTTAATTATTTTATAAAATTTATTGGTTCTATCCAACAAAAAGGAAAACTCTAAAAAACTATGATTTAATAAAAAAAATTATTTCAAATTAATTTAAATTTTAAGATAACATCCAAATACGTAACAATGATTTAATCTTTTGTTCTATGCGACAATGAGTTTTTTTATTTCATGTATGAAACCCAACCCCAGGCTTCACTGAACCCTGAAATTACATTAGTAATAAAACATTCCTTAAGATGGAAGGTATGAAGAGTATTAACAAATTTATGATATATGGATATAAATTTCCTACTCACTATAAATTTATTTATAAATTCAAACTGAATAATTAATCATCTTTTTGTTAAGTAATTACATTTATCAAAAATAAATTTTCATCAAAAATGATTTTTATTAATTTTTATATGAAAATATTATAATTAATTTATCGATATTTTAGATACATTATTTAAAAAATTGAACTTAATTTATGGAATCATCATATTAAAATTAACTTATAGTTAAATTTTTAGATTTTTCAAAAACTATTTATTTTCCACTGAATATATAAAAATACATATTTTTATAAAACTATAGCTTATTTTCAATAAATTAAGTAATTTAAATACTAATTTATATTTAATGTCACATAATTAATATTTAGTTATATTTAATACAATTAATTACTTTGGAATCAAAATTATATTGGATTTCAGTATAAGATTATTTTTGGGTTTAAAAAATGGGTTTTCTGAAAATATTTTTTAAAGTCCATAATGATTCTCTATTTAAATTAATTAAAATAATATATAATTATTAATTTCTTAAAGGAAATTTATATATTATATTCATGAAATTTTAATTTAAATTCATAAAATTAGTATTATCAGATATGGATTTAATATAAAATCATCTTGTGCCTGAAAAATACATTTATCAAAATCATGTTTTTTCATCACGTTTGTTGGTTTTCATTTAAATTTGTATTTTTAAAATTTTAGTAAGTTTATATTTTATTTATATAATATTTTTTAAAAATAATTATATACAAATAATATCACAGTTGATTTTTCAGAATTTTCTGGAAATATTATTTTTTTAATGCATAATAAAAAAATGAATTTTAATTGAAAATTACTTTCAATATAAATTATATATAAAGATAATTTAAATTTAAAATTGGTTCCAAATTAAAATCAGATAAATTAAATATTTATTAGTAATTTTTAGTTCATTTTATTCATTTTAATATTAAAATTTATTATAAAAACATTATATACATTTGAATACTTTCTCATTGAAAACATGTTTTCTTGTCGTGTCTATGGGAATATTTTTAAATTAAATTTCCCACTTATGTGAATTAAATTTTGAAAAATGGGTTCCATATTTTTAATAATAATAGGTTATATTATCTAATAAAGTCATATTAATTTTTTTTATTAATATTAATTTCAAAAATAGAAAAAAAAAACTAATTATCGATGTTAAGGAAATAATTTGTTTATCAGGGGTTAAACTAATAATATAAGGGATAAAATGGCCTAATAAATTGTATAAAATAATTTTTATGACCATATTTAGGTCCCATAATGTATAAGGATAAATAATAATCTATTTTATATACCTGTAGAATGGTAAATGATTGTGCACACCATCTGATTTCAAAATATTACAATTATGCCATCCACCACACTTATAAAAGGCCACCACATATCCTTTAATAATTATACCTTAAACCCCTTTTGGGTTAGAGAATAACAAAAAACAATAACTTCAATACGTTATTTATACCATGCTTTATGACATAGGTTTTCCATATTTCCAAACTATTAAGGATTTTGGTGTAAATCTATGATGGTTACCTGAAGAAGAGGTAGTATTCTTCATTCAAAAATTTTATATTATTTCTTCCTTCACCTATTTAAATTCATATTAAACCAATATGATATAAAAAATTCATTATATTAAATATATATATATATTTTTTATTTTAATTTAATTATTTAATATTATATACACATCTATCAAATGGGTTATTAGATCATCGTTCTTGTGTATGATGCATTATCACCTCGCGAACCAATGTCATTCAATTTTTCCATTACAAAAACTCCTGGTTTCGTATAACGATGGATATAATGTATATATATTGTATTTATAAAATTATTGTACCTATTTATTCAATACAACATATATAAATGTTTTTACTTTCCATTCTATGGGGAATACGATAATATCGTTCGTGTGTACGGAGGACTAATACCTTGTGAAGCGATGTGATTCATTTTCACTAACAATTTACATGGAAGACCAAAAGGGTAATGTTAATAAATATATATGATATAAATGAAATAATTAATATATTCATTGAATATTTATCATTATAAAATTATAATAACATAATTTGTTTATTTTATTTTCACTCACTAATATTTATCAATATGAAAATATAATATTTTTCATTATCAAAGTATTAGTTAATTAATAATACTTACCTAAATTCAAAAATCGTTTATAAAAATTTGAAATGTTACTAATGCGTACGTATGACCTACTATCTCCATGATCATAAATTACATCATTTCTCAAACCCAAATACCATGGTTCGTCTTAAAATTATAATTGATTTATAAATATGTTATTTATTTAATTATTATTATGATTTAAATGATCGAAGAACAATAAATTAATATGTTCAAAAACAACAAATCAAAACATACACGAAAAACCAAGCAGATTTTATAAGGAAATGTGATTTTAAAAAGGAAATAATAATAAATGGTTAATAAAATGACATAAGTAGATAATATATGATATAATATATGTAAGTATGGTTCTTAAATAAATTTAAAATAAATTTATATTTAATATATATTAGGCTCAAATGAATACAATTGAAGATGAGACATAATGTAAGGAATTTCTAGTCTCTCTTTTTGGGAGTCATAGGAAAATTACCCACTTGTTTATTTTGTGTGGGGATTATACAACCCCATTGCAAAAATATATAATTAATCTATTTATTTTAATGATATTTAATTTCTCATTTTTTTTATTATTTAATAGGTATTACTATTAAAAATATTACTAAACAGAAAGGGATTTCTAATTCACTTTTTTACTTCTATGAGACCCATATCATAATCACCAACAATTTATTATATATAGTTCATATACATATCATTAATTTATTTTATTTCACTTATACTAATAATAATTTGTATTTACATATCCATTTGAATATATCTACTTTATTTGGGTTTCCGTTTAAACATTACTAAAGCAGTAAGGGATTTTGGTCACAATTTACCTTCTTTGAGACATTTGTTATGTTTTAGACCTATATTCTTTTATAAGGTGTAGATATATTCCAATTGGTATGTAATATCCTTAATTTAATTATTTTCATTATATTTTATGTTTTTTTGTTGTTATTTCATGCAGGTTAAAATTTAATTTTACCAATGTTTTAGGTGTTTAATATTACAATCTCATCGTTTATCGAGATTGATTATAAACATGCTTACAATGATAAAATATTTTGACATATTTCTCAAGAAACAAATTATTTTTCTTCAATCATTTTATTTTCTTATAATAATTTTTCCCATTTATTTTACTTACATTAGGTACTTTAGAGTTTAAAATAATGTTTTTACGAAAAATCATCTTTATTTTTCCATTTGATAAAAAACCCTTTACATCCATAATAAGGATTTCCATTTTAAAAAAAATTTAAAATTGAATATTAAAGGCATTTTAACCAATGTTCGAATTATTTGAGAAATTTGTTAAAGGAATCTCCATTTCATTTCTCATATAATGCTCATTTGTCTTTTCAGAAAAATTTGAAAATAATTATTGTTTTCTACCTCGCATGTCATGAGATATATTTCTCACTATCATATCCCCTCAAATATTTCAATATTATGTTACATTTTGTCAATTTTATTGTAAAATATAATTTATTACTAAATAAATGTGAAATTTCTGTATTTTAAATTAATGTCTTTAAAGAAAAAATTAATTTTTTGAAAAGTTTTATAAAGTTTTTTTCAATTAGAAAAGGTTATTTTCCTCAAGAAATGTTTTAAATAATTTATAAATATTCCCTTACAATTTTCCTGGCTATTTTAAAATAAAAATATTTTTCATTTTTGGGGAATTTTTATTTTCAAAAATATATTTTCAATAATAATTTATCTTTCTTAAGAAATGTTACATGTGATTTATCTTTAATAATAATTATCTATCTAAGATGATATTCTTTGATGGACCCCTTGATTTCATAAGGATACACTACTAGAAAAACATGTATTTGCGACAGGGCATTTGCGACGGGATCCCGTCGCAAATGGCTTTTTACGACGGGGGCCCATCGCAAATAGCCCGTTGCTGAAAACGGCGTCGCAACAACACATATTTGCGACGGGCCCTTCGCTAAAGCCTTTTTTTGCAACAGTCATTCTCCCCGTCGCAAATAGTATTCCGTATTTTTGTAAATGACTTAAAAAATAGTTTTTGCGACGGTACCGTCGCAAAAACTATTTTTTAAAAAAAACAAAAAACTATTAATAATACTAGTATTTGTGACGGGCATAGTATCCCGTCGCAAATACTATAAATAGTTTTTGCGATGGGACCCGTCGCAAAAACTATTTTTAAAAAAAAATATAAAACTATTAATAATACTAGTACTTGCGATGGGCATGGTATCCCGTCGCAAATACTATAAAAAAAATAAAAACAATAAATTATTAATAAATTATTTTAATTAATATAATAATATAATTATAATTCACAAATAAAAATAATTAATTATTTTAATTAATATAATAATAATAGAATTATAATTCAAAAATAAAAAATAATAGAATATTAATAAATGATTTAATTAATATAATAATATTAGAATAATAATTCATAAATAAAAAAAATATTAATAAGTTATTTTAATTAATATAAAAATAATAGAATTATTTTACATTCAAATATTAAAATAATTCAAGTATTACAAAAAATATAATTAAATTGTAATATTATAAAATTTTAATATATATATATATTTTAATATTATAAAATTTAAATAATATTATTATTCATATTAATATTGTTATTTAAAAATATAATATTATTAATATTTTATAATGAGACAAAAACTAAGAATAGAAAAAAAAATATTTTGATTTCCCAAATTTTATAACATAAATACAAACTCTAATCTGAAGGAGGGGGGGGAGGGGGAGGTGGGGGATCTGCAGATGGTGGTGGAGGAAACTCCATCCCTAAAGAATGAGTGAGTCGGCGCATGTACACCATCTGCTCCTGATGCTGCTGCTGCCACCGACTCGTCTGCTCCTCGTACAACTGCTGCTGGCGTCGATGCTCCTCCTCATGCTGCTGACGCATCTGCTCCTGCTCCTGTCGGAGACTCTCTATCTGTGCAGTCTGAGATCGCAACTGATCCTCATACTGTGTAGTAGAAGAAGATGCACGAGCTCCTCTCGAGCTGGACGCCGACATCGCAGCACTACCATAATAATCTCCAGGAGTTAGTCGAGAGCCGATACCAACTACCCGGCCCTTCTCGAAGGCATACTGGGTGGCCTGCATCCATGCCGCCTCATCAAACTGACGGGCAGTGGTCTGATCTGATGACTCGGCCTGACTCTCAGGCCGGGCCTGTGACGCTGCGGCCTCATATGACTCTTATAGTTGCAATTTAAAATTAAAATTGTAAATATATTATATGCAGTTAATTTTTAAACTTGAAAACAAATAATACTGACCACTATGTGATGCTGACGATCAACTCTGAGCTCCCCAGTAGCAGGATCACTATACATCCTCCGATATACGTCGTACTCTGTAATATCGGGGTGCTCGACAGCCTATAAGAATAAAAATTAAACTGTTAATATTTATAGTTATATAAAATATTTATAAATAATGTACGTACCAGATGCTGTCTATGAGTACTGAAAGAACGACTACCAGCTCGATGAGTCACCTCCTGTCTCCCCCGATTCTACCTCCCCACCGATGATCTCCTCTGAAAGGCACCACTCAACCAGTGCTCACATAATCTATCCCATACATGGGATGAAATATACTCTGGTCGGTGTGCTCTACATGACTCCTCAAAATCTGACACTCCTGCTTTCTTCATCGCAGCTTTTCTTAAATTGTGCAAAAACTGACGAAGGCGATCACGCATGGCCACCTCCCATGCCTCGTGGATGGCGTCACGCATGGTATCCTCGATCAGATACCATAAACCCTACAAATAAATCAAAATATCAAGTTAGAAATGAAATAATTTTCAAAATAAAAATTATTTATTTACGTACGTACCAACCAATGGCCGAACATGGCCTACTGCTCATCAATGGGAATATGCTCCCATGTGGTCCACGGCTGAGAGAAATAGTTGCGCAAAATAGCGCTTCCCTGTCCGACTGCTATATGCAGAAAACTGAAAAAATAATAAACATTTATTATGTGAATAGATTAATGAAATCTTAGTCAAATCCACAGGTTATCACACAGGTTATCACACCTCTGTGTGCATGGATCAAACCCAAGACGTGGACGTCGCTCGGGGATGGGGTCAGGAATCATCAATCATGCAAGACCGCACCCTCTCCGCGTACTCCCTGGAGCGCCTGCAGGCTGAGGGTCATCTGTCAGCAACGCATCCACATCGAAAGTCAGGTCAGCATCCGCCAACTCACGAAATGTGGCCTCGTCCATCTGAAACAGAAAATGTTAATGTTAGAAAATAATTGATAATTACTATTATATATACATATATACATATATACATATTATGATTGTATATAAATACCATGGAATGCTATCAGTGTTCATCTTCATCATCATCTTCATATATGTCAATGTCATCTTCATATTCCTCCTCAACATCATCAATATCCATTCGAGTTACAGTTGCTTCATCTCTTACCATTTCAAATTCATATGTGACTTCATTAACATCATCGTCATCACCGACTCTTAAATGTGGGGTGTCGTCATCGATACTCATGTCTCTTTGTAAAAAAGATTGATTTTGAGTACTCTCTTGAAAAACTTCAATTCTTTGCACATCAGTGAAAGCACATTCACTTTGACTAAACTAATTGTCTCGAATTTTGATTTTTATTATACTCCACCAATCAGTCAAGTCTCTTGATGTTGCACAGTACTTTGCATAATAAACTTGATATGCCTGTTGAGCCAATAAGAATGGTTCATTTACTGCGAGAACACTTTTACATTTAATATCGACGATTCCATGAGTCGGATGAACACGCACGCCTCTCTCTGTATCCAACCACCGAAATTTGAACATAGTTATGTAATGTTGTCCAAGGTAACAGAGTTCAATGATTTCATCAAGTATGCCATAAAAGTCAACTTCATTTTCTCGATGATGAGATCCTCTCAAGCTAACTCCACTGTTCATTGTTTTTTTCAATTCCCCATATGCATGTGTGTGGAATCGAAATCCATTCACCACATATGCATTATAAGTTTTAACAAGTTTGGAAGGTGGGTTACTCAATACACACAGCCGTTTGTCAATTTTATCAGCATGTCGAGACAACTGAAAATTTGTGAAATAATTATCAATATAGTAAACTGTACATTGAATGAGTTGCTAAAAGATAAAGAATTTATGTTACCAGTTTTTGAAACCACTGAGAGAAATTTTTCAGTCGACATTCTTCGAGAGCAGCTGCTGTAATTTGTGGAATTTGTTTCTTGATATAATTATCATACAACCTATAAAAACCAAAGTTATTTACTGTAACATAAATGATAGAATAAGTGATATAAACCCTTACAGTACAACTGATGTCATCTCTTCACAGTTGAGCAGACCATACGTATGAGCTCTCTGATGTTCACCATCTGAAAGCCATCGTTCATAAACTCCACCAAAACCAAGCTCTGACTGGTTGAAAATAGATAATTTATTGTCGATTTCATCAATATTCCTCTCGTTCTGTCCCATTCGGTTGTGTTTTGAAGGATACTCAGATTCAAAATAATGGGAGCAGAAAAAAGATATTTTCTCTTGCAAATAATCATATGCAATAGATCCTTCAACAGATGCTTTGTTACGTACTTTTCTTTTCAATTTTTGCATGCATCTTTCAAATGGGTAGATCCATCGAAACTGTACCGGACCTCCACATTTGGCTTCATATGGAAAATGTAACATCAAATGTTCCATTGAGTCGAAGAAATATGGTGGAAATATTTTTTCCAGTTTACATATAATTACAACAACATCTTTTTCAAGTTTTCCTAGAGCATCATAATCTGCCGTAGCCACACAAATTTCCCGAAAAAAATGAGACATGTCTGTTATGGAATCCCAAATCACAGAATTCAACAGACCTCTTAATCCAATGGGTAGAAGTCTCTCCATTATAACATGACAATCATGACTTTTTAATCCAGTAATATGACCATTCTTTACACATCTACCCAAATTAGAAGCACAGCCATCTAGAAGTCTCAAATCTGCAATCCACTGACAAAATAATAAACGGTTTTCTTTAGACAGTGTATAAGCATCTTTTGGTTTCAGTAACCTTTCTGTTCTGACATTCTCAAATAGTTCCAATTCTGGGCGCCTGCAAATTTGGGCAAGATCTAAACGTTCATTTACATTGTCTTTGCTCTTTCCTGGTGTATCCAAAACAGTATGAAACAAATTATCAAAACAGTTCTTCTCAATATGCATGACATCTAACATGTGTCGGACCAACAGATCAGATCAATATGGAAAATCCCAAAATAAGCTACGTTTAATCCAATTGTGTTCTTTCCCAAAACCAGAAATTTTCTGTTGATTGATTGTGGGACCAAAAGTGATGGGCGGTAATGAAAATACAACTGATTTTAACTCCGAACCTGATAGCATTTTTGGAGGTCCATCCCTTTCAACTATTCCTTTACTGAAATGAGATCTGTTTCTGCGAAAAGGATGATCAGCTGGAAGAAATCTGCAATGACCGTCAAAATAACAAGGTTTCTTTACATGAATGAGCATAAATGCTTTGTTCTCTCCGATACGGTAAGGACATGATTTTTGACCATGTGTACTCTATCCAGATAACATCCAATAAGCCGGGAAGTCACTTATTGTCCACATCAATGCCGCTCTCAGTATGAAATTCTGTTTCGTTGCAACATCATATGTACTAACACCAGTACTCCACAATAAATTTAATTCATCAATCAATGGCTTCAAATAAACATCAATATTTTTCTTCGGATGTCCTGGAATTAGTAAAGTCAAAAATATATATGGCTCCTTCATCAACATCCATGGAGGTAAATTGTACGGAGTTAAAAAAACAGTCCAACATGAATATTGACTACTATAAGATCCAAACGGACAGAAACCATCAGTGGAAAGGCCCAGTCGAACATTTCTAGCTTCTAAAGCAAAAGATGGATGCACTCTATCAAAATGTTTCCATGAATCACCATCGGCTGGATGATTCAAGCTTTTATCGGTTGAAATATTCTCTTTATGCCATGACATCATTGTCGGTGTATTCTTATACATGAATAAACGCTGAAGTCTGGATGTAAGAGGAAAATATCTCAACTGTTTTACAGGAATCAAACCAGACTTCCCGTGTTGTCCTTCTTTATATCTCAATTGCCCACATGTAGGACAACTATCTAACGACTCATTTTCCCCAGAATATAAAATGCAGTCATTTGAACATGCATGAATCTTCTGACAAGTAAGTCCCAAATTTTGAACCAGCCTCTTACTCTCATAGTAATTTGCAGGTAAAACATTTCCTTCGGGTAACAGTGTTTTCAGAAAAGAAAATATCTGGTCAAAACAGGTCTTTGACATTCCGTTATCTGATTTGATAGCCATAAATTTTGCAACTGCTTCTAATTTGCTCATCTTGCAGCCAGGATATAATGCATCCTCAGCATATTTCAACAACTCATAAAATTCAGATGGTGCCAACTCAGGATTTGAAGCTATATCAGCCAGAGTTTCTGTATATTGAACAGATGAACCTGCAACATCATGTACTAAATCTTGAAATCGGGATGGATCCGGAATCAAGTTGGTATCACCTGCTCTAGATCTGCGTTCACCGTGTTGATACCAAAAAATATAATCTTGTTGAAAACCAAAATGCAAGAGATGTTCTCCCACTTTGTCAAACGTGTCAAACGTTCTCAATTCACATTTTCTGCAAGGGCATTTTATTTTTCCTTCTGCAACAAATTTTGAATTTGATGCCGCAAATGATAAAAAAGTCTCCACACCCTCAACATATACTGGATTTAAACCAGAACCGTTTGGATTTCTACATTGATTTATCCATATGCGGTCACCTAATAATGATTGTTGACGACCTCGTTGTTCCATATTTCTCTATAAAATATAAAAGCATTACTGGTTTTGAATAAATTGTTAGAAAAAACACTCAAGTAAAGATTGAATATATTGAGAATAAAGCAAAACATGTTACAAATATTGATAATTTTAATATTATATTGATTTTTTATTATTTTAATAATAATAAAATAATTTTTTCATAAACATTAATTATATAATAATAACATTATTACATTATTAGTATATTTTATTATTAATATTAAAATAACATAATTTTTTATATTATATACAATTCTCCTTTCATCTGTGTGTTTAACATTCTGTCTCCACATGTAATATTTTCATTCACTTTCACCTCTCCATTGGCGAGTAGGTTGATAATTTTGAAAAAGAATGTGAATATTACACGTGGAGACAGAAAACACACAGATGAAAAAAGAATTGTATATAATATAGAAAATTATATTATTTTAATATTAATAATAAAATATACAAATAATGTACTAATGTTATTATTCGTAAATATTGGTAATTATTCCAAATTATTGGTAATTATTTCTAATTATTGGTAATTATTTCTAATTATTGGTAATTATTTCTAATTATTGGTAAATATTGGTAAATATTGGTAAATATTGGTAAATATTGGTAAATATTGGTAAATATTGGTAATTATTGGTAAATATTGGTAATTATTGGTAAATATTAGTAACTATTGGTAAATATTGGTAACTATTGGTAATTATTGGTAACTATTGGTAATTATTGCTAATTATTACTAATTATTGCTAATTATTACTAATTATTGATAATTATTACTAATTATTGGTAATTATTACTAATTATTGGTAATTATTACTAATTATTGGTAATTATTACTAATTATTGGTAATTATTACTAATTATTGGTAATTATTACTAATTATTGGTAATTATTACTAATTATTGGTAATTATTGGTAAATATTGGTAAGTATTGTTAATTATTGGTAATTATTACTAATTATTACTAATTATTGGTAATTATTACTAATTATTACTAATTATTGGTAATTATTACTAATTATTGGTAATTATTACTAATTATTGGTAATTAATACTAATTAATTGTAATTAATACTAATTATTAGTAATTAATACCAATTATTGGTAATTATTACTAATTATTGTTAATTATTACTAATTATTGGTAATTATTACTAATTATTGGTAATTATTACTAATTATTGGTAATTATTACTAATTATTGGTAATTATTACTAATTATTGGTAATTATTTCTAATTATTGGTAATTATTACTAATTATTACTAATAATTGGTAATTATTACTAATTATTACTACTTATTGGTAATTATTACCAATTATTGGTAATTATTACCAATTGTTGGTAATTATTACCAATTATTGGTAATTATTACCAATTATTGGTAATTAATACCAATTATTGGTAATTATTGGTAATTATTACTAATTATTGGTAATTATTGGAAATTATTGGTAATTTTTGGTAATTATTGGTAAATATTGTTAATTATTACTAATTATTGGTAATTATTACTAATTATTGGTAATTATTACTAATTATTGGTAATTAATACTAATTATTGGTAATTTATACTAATTATTGGTAATTAATACTAATTATTGGTAATTAATAATAATTATTACTAATTATTGGTAATTATTACTAATTATTGGTAATTATTACTAATTATTGTTAATCAATACTAATTATTGGTAATTAATACTAATTATTCCTAATTATTACTAATTATTACTAATTATTGTTAATTATTAGTAATTATTGATAATTATTCCTAATTATTACTAATTATTCCTAGTTATTACTAATTATTAGTAATTATTTTTAATTATTAGTAATGATTGTTAATTATTGTTAATTATTACTAATTATTACTAATTATTGATATTTATTACTAATTATTGATAATTATTAGTAATTATTACTAATTATAAGTAATTATTACTAATTATTAGTAATTATTACTAATTATGAGTAATTATTACTAATTATGAGTAATTATTACTAATTATTAATAATTATTACTAATTATTGGTAATTATTAATATTTATTATTAATTATTAATAATTATTGGGAATTATTAGTAATTATTACCAATTATTGGTAATTATTGGCAATTATTACTAATTATTGGCAATTATTACTAATTATTGGCAATTATTACTAATTATTGGCAATTATTGGTAATTATTGTTAATTATTACTAATTATTGGTAATTATTGGCAATTATTTGTAATTATTGGAAATTATTGGTAATTATTGGTAAGTATTGTTAATTATTATTAATTATTGGTAATTATTGGTAATTATTACTAATTATTGTTAATTATTACTAATTATTACTAATTATTGGTAATTATTACTAATTATTGGTAATTATTACTAATTATTATTAATTATTGGTAATTATTACTAATTATTGGTAATTAATCCTTATTATTACTAATTATTGGTAATTATTACCAATTATTGGTAATTAATACTAATTATTGGTAATTAATACTAATTATAGGTAATTATTACTAATTATTGGTAATTAATACTAATTATTGGTAATTAATACTAATTATTACTAATTATTACTAATTATTGGCAATTTTTCCTAATTTTTCCTAATTTTTCCTAATTTTTCCTAGTTTTTCCTAATTTTTCCTAATTTTTGGTATTTATTACTAATTATTACTAATTATTGCTAATTATTACTATTTATTGTTAATTATTGGTAATTATTGGTAATTATTGGTAATTATTGGTAATTATTGGTAATTATTGGTAATTATTCCTAATTATTCCTAATTATTCCTGATTATTCCTAATTATTCCTAATTATTCATAATTATTACTAATTATTCCTAATTATTCCTAATTATTTCTAATTGTTACTAATTATTACTAATTATTACAAATTATTACTAATTATTACTAATTATTACTAATTATTCCTAATTATTACTAATTATTCATAATTATTACTAATTATTACTAATTATTGGTAATTATTGGTAATTATTACTAATTATTACTAATTATTGGTAATTATTGGTAATTATTACTAATTATTACTAATTATTGTTAATTATTGGTAATTATTCCAAATTATTGGTAATTATTACTAATTTTTGGTAATTATTACTAATTATTGGTAATTATTACTACTTATTGGTAATTATTACTAATTATTGGTAATTATAACTAATTATTGATAATTATTACTAATTATTACTAATTATTGGTAATTATTACTAATTATTACTAATTATTCTTAATTATTGATAATTATTGATAATTGTTCCTAATTATTAGTAATTAAATGAATAATTATCAATAATTAGAAATAATTACCAATAATTACAAATAATAACATTATTAATATATTTTATTATTAATATTAAAATAATATAATTTTCTAATTTATATACAATTCTCCTTTCATCTGTGTGTTTTCTATCTCCACATACAAATAATACATGTGAAGACAGCAAACACACAGATGAAAAGAAAATTGTATATATATAAAAAATTATATTATTTTAATATTAATAATAAAATAGACTAATAATGTAATAATGTTATTATTCCTAATTTTTGGTATTTATTACTAATTATTAATATTTATTCTTAATTATTAAAAATTATTACTAATTATTCCTAATTACCATTAACTATGAACAATACTAATAATTTAAATTTATTAAGTAATAAAACAATGTAAACATAATTAAATTACAACTAATTAAGAATAATTGAAACTAATAAAAAATTAAAAATAAATAAAAAATTAAAATGAACATAAATACCTTGAAAATTGATCTGCTCTGATCGTTCTTCAAAACATTAATATCAGCTCCGGAGAAAAAAATTAAACTGGAGAAAAACTGAACTCTAGAAATATAATTTTGAGAGAAGGAGAAGATAAAGAATGAAAATGAAATGAAAAAAACGGATGGGGGTATTTATAGGTTAGATTATTTGCGACGAGCCCATTTGCGACGGGTATCCCGTTGCAAATAGTATTATTTGCGACGGCACCCGTCGCAAATACCTTAGCCAACATTTATTACGGTCAACAGGTAAATAGTTATTTGCGACGGGTATCCCGTCGCAAATAGTATTATTTGCGACGGTACCCGTCGCAAATACCTTAGCCAACATTTATTACTGTCAACGATGGAGTTTACCACTACTTTTGGATTTAAGGAAGATATCCAATAATTTTTGTTTTAAGTATGTACTATAGAAGAATTTATGTTTCCAATATTGTTTTATGATAATTAAATTTATTACCATATTTTAAGAAAATAAATGATGATGGTATTCACATTTTTGGTATGTGACAATCAAGAGCTACCATGTTATCTATTCGGGATGAATGCTCTTTAGTTTTTCCGAAATTTATTGAACTTATTTCTAATCATTTGGTTTTTAATTTTTTGGAATAGTTATATGGTTATCCATTTACAGAATATTTTATGTTCAACTTTTGATGAGGCCTTGAGTATAAATTTATTACTTCACCGTACGATGATTTATGAAAACTAGATAACCTATTATAACTATTTTATTTTTGTGATTACCAATGATATATGGAATGAATTATCATTCTATTTATGGATATTATCATCTGCTAGTCTTTTATGTACAAAAAAATCATCATTATTTAATTGAGTAATGGATGATGTACAAATTGATCAAGGAATAACCAATGGTAATGATTATGCTTATGAAATGGGAAAAAATAAATAATGTATATATTCTCATGAGTATTTTAAAACTCTAGAAAAAATATCTTTAAAAATAATTTTGTCTTGTTATTATAATTTATGATGATATCAGTGGCCTTTTCCATTCCCATTTGGTTTATGTTTTTCTCGTCATCAACCTTCCCTAGATCACCTACTTTATTATGATAAATTATTTCTCTCAAAATCTATAATTATTTACACTTGTCTTTAATGATTATATCTTCAAATAAATCATCAAACTCATATGTTTTATCCTTGTAATGTGTTACTTTAGGTAACATTTATGTTTCGAAAAATATAGATTTTTCAATAAATAGTGAAAAATAATGGTTTTTGTAAAACTATAATTTATTTTAAACAAATTAGGTAATTTAGATTCATAATTTTTTTTAATGTAACATAATTATTATTAATTTATATTTAATTCAATTAATTACTTCTAAAAAAACATTATATTGGATTTTAGTATATGTTTTTTTGTTTAAAAATGGTTTTTTCCTACCATTTTTTTAAAGTACATAATGTTTCCCCGTATTAATTAATTAAAATAAGACCAAATTTAGAATGTTTTAAATGAAGTATATATATTAAATATCAATAAATTTTAATTGAGATTATTATAATTATTATTAATATAGGTAGTGTTAATATAAAATAAATTGTGCTTGAAAAAATACATTTCCTGAAAACCCATTTTTTAGTTGCGTCTAAGGGTTTTGTTTTAAATATAATTTTCACCAGTTTTATAATTTTTTAAAATAAATTAAAATTTTTAAATCAAAATGTCATGACCTGACCCTACCCGGGCTCGAGCCGCAACTACCCCAAACCCGCCTCCATAGGCCAGGGGCTGGCGACCAGTGCTGAAGGCACAACAACTCGGGGAGGCCTTTTCCTAAGCACCTGTTCACACACACACATCACACTCAATGAAAAAGTGCAGAGTAAAAGAAAAGGCAAGTAGAGTAAAAGAGAAACTGATATATAAAGAAACAAATGTGCATCGACCTCTAAACAGTACAAAGTACAAGATGAACGTAAACTAAAAAGAAAAAAAGGAAAAACATGCACCCAACCAAAAATATTGCCCCAACTCGGCAACAGTTGAACAAAAGAAAACAGCTGGAAGGGTCCCCCACCTGGAACCCAACTACAACCACCACACGCGGTCTAAGCTCCCGAACTCCTGTGCTCCACTGAAGTCACAACCAACCTATCCGTCGTTTTCAAGGGCACACCAAGTGTGGGAAAATCCCAAGAAGGGGTGAGTATAAAAATACTCAGTAGGATACCCCATAGTCTCGAGGGAGCAAAAAAGGAGTTACCGAAGGGTGAGAAGTAGAGCAAACAGAAAAAGTAAAGGAGTACAAAAGAGAGTGCAGTAAAGAGTCCAACTCAACCCAACAAGAGGAAAGAAGGTAGACTCGTCTAGACATAAGGAGCTGGAAACAGTGAGAAGATGAACTTCCTGTTGGAACCAGGTTCTTCAAAGCATGTTTTGGTGTATGGTTTGTGTTTGTTGTCAATCCTCAGTGGAAGTTCCGAATGTGTTCCAACAAAGTGATCATACAGTTCAAGCAGACAACAGTATTGAAGGTGGCGCTGTTTCCCAGAGTTTGCCAATTTTTTGGGCCTCAAAATCGGAAAATGAAGACATGGATTGTCTGCAAAAGGAGGTTCGCACAAAAAGGAAGTGGTGCGTGAAATATAAGAGGCTTGCGCGAAATACTTAAGTTAGGCGCGAAAAATAGCGGGATGCGCGAAATAGTTTTTCGGGCAAACAGTGTTTCGAAATCAGAGAGGTGAATAATGGCAAAGGCATGGGCTGCGCGGAAAATCAGGGATGTGCGCGAAATACTTGAGTTGGGCGCGAAAATAGCACGGTGCGTGGAATAGCGGAGCAAACTTTTTCGCGCACATAGTGTTTTGATTTCACACCATCGAAAAATGGCAAAGGCATGAGTTGCGCGAAATATCTGGAGACGTGCGCGGAAAATGATACCTGCACAGAATATTACGCGCCAGATGAGAGGTTTTCTGCGCCAGAAGGGGATTTTGCGCGTGGGGGTATCAGATGCCTATAAATATGAGGTGACCCTCTTCTTCTGTGGGGGGACTGAAGACTTAGAGAGGATTTGTGGTCTGGTGCGCATAAAGGATCGCGTAAAGGAGCTTGCGCGAAATATTTGGAGTTGCGCGAAAAAGGGGATTTTTGCGCGAAATATTTTTCCGCGCCAAAAGAAAATGTTGCGCGCAATAGGATGATTTTGCGCGCAAATGGTTGGTGTTTCGCATATTTTTCAGTAAGGTTTGTCTGCACGTTTTGGTTATCCAGTTCAGTGGTTCTGTGCGTTCTAGTGCATCTCTTCCGGAATTCGATGCAAGCAGAGTCTCGTGCTGAGCAGAGGCAAAGACTTTAATGCAAATTTATTGAAGAGACCTTCATGTCTATAAACTGAGTGAGACTTCACCAACGGCAGTGAGCCAGGGGGAGTCAACGGGAGTGACCCGAGGGAAGCAGTGAGCTATCCCTAAATCTTTTGTAAAGGCAGTGAGCCTGGGACAGAGTGTCTGTACCCGAACTTTTGTATCCGCAGCTAGTGAAGCATAGTGGATTTAGGTACGACCGAAAATCTGTCGGCGTATGCTCCTTGGACGTAGCCCTTAGTGGTGAACCAAGTAAAAATTGTTGTGCCATATCTCTGCATTTGAATTTTTAATTGCTGATCATATCCTTCATACAGGTTTAAGAAGTTCCTGCCAACGTGGGAACAAGATCCACAACTTTAAGAAGAAAAAGTTGCCACCCTGATTCACCCCTCCCCTCTCAGGGTGTCCCGGGGTCCTTCAAGTGGTATCAGAGGCAGGTTACTGGTCTTGAATCTGTCCTTTGTCGCCATGGAGAATGCAACCAATGTGAGGGGAGTCCCTCTCTTTGATGGAAATAATTTTCAGATCTGGAAGAATAGGATGCGATCTCATCTAAGATCTCTTGGAATGGAAGTTTTGTTTTCTATTGTGCAAGGAATACAAGTCACTGATCAAACAGGACTGGCTATGACTGACACAGACAGGAAAATTCTTGATGCAGATGCTAAAGCTCAAAATGCACTCACCGCAGCTCTTTCTGATCAGATATATCTAAAGGTGATGAGTTGCACTTCAGCAAAGTCTATGTGGGATAAACTTGAAAACATTTATGAAGGAGATAGCAAGGTAAAGGAGGCAAAACTTCAGGTTTTACATAACAGGTTTGACGACCTAAAGATGCATCCCAATGAAAATGCAGATTCATTTTTTAATCGAATTACTGAAGTAGTGGGAGCAATTCGAGGTCTTGGAGAAGAAATCAAAGACATTGATATCGTTAAGAAAATATTGAGAAGACTTCCTCCCATGTACAATGCAGAGGTGTCAGCCCTCGAAGAAAGAGATCTATCCAAACTTTCTCTGGATGATTTGTTATGTAGTTTAGTGGCATATGAGATGAGAGTCAAACCTGAAGATGCCACGACTCGCGTGAGCAAAGAAATGGCATTCAAAGCCATGGACAAACTGAAAATTTCAGAAGATAGTAGTGGTGATGATGACGAAGAAAAAGAAATTCTTTCCCTCATCGCGAAGAAGCTGAAAAAGGGTAAAGGTAAATTTAGAGGTAAGTTACCTCTTGCATGTTTCCGTTGTGGAAGAGTTGGGCACATTGCCTCTCAGTGCCAAAGAAAGTTGGATAATGATGAGAGCGAAGCTGAAGACATTGAAAAGCCTCGGAAAAGGTTTTTCAAAAAGGTTGATTTCAAATCTGGAAAGAAAATGCAGAGGAAGAGCTTTGTCTGTGAGGAAGAAGATGATGATATTGAATTCTGTGAGGAAGAAGAACCAGAATTTAAAACTGAAAAACATGCTTCCATGATGGCTACCGCTGAAATATCAGATTCTTCAATCAATAAAGGCATAGATAATCAGAGTACTGCTCTTGATAATCCAAAGGTTCAAATTGAGGATGCTTTCTCCAAGATTGAGAGTAAATGTAAGAAATGTAATAAGTGGAAGGAAATGGTCAAAGAGTCATCAGAATATGTTGATGAACTTGAAGCTGAAATTGAACGTCTGGAAGAGTTTGTGAAAGTTCAGTCTAAAATCATTGAAAGCAATGATGATGTATTGGATCTTAAGCTAAGAATTGAAGAGCAGGGAAAGGTCATCAATGACCTCACCTCAAGACTGGAAGAAAAGTCCAAGACTACTGAGGGTCTTGAGGAGGAAATTGTTACTCTTAGGAGTAAACTTGAGACCGAATCTTTTTCAAAAGAATCAAGGAAGAAAATACAACCTAGAAGATTCTCAGATGCTGAATTATTGGCAAGAGCCAAATGTGGTTCTGATGGAGTTGAAAAAATATTGAGCGTTCAAAGACCCGCCTGCATGGGAAAGCGTGGAATTGGATGTGAAGCTGAGACATCAACTGCTGGAAATAAAGAAATCCAAAAGAAAGACAAAACGAAGGTTGAACATGTTGAAACATTGTCTGAAGTGCTGAAAAAGGAACCCTCAATCCAAACTAGAAGGATAACTGACAATTACCATCAAACATTTAGAAATTATAGGCAGTTCAACTACTCTCACAGGGATGAAGGTATGAGGAGAAATTCAGGTGTGAAGACATTCCCTCACATGAAGTGTCAATTCTGTGGCTATCTGGGCCATACTATGTCATATTGCGAAGAGGCAAGGAGTTACTTTAATGGAGAAGATCTGGGAAATCAACAAAGGAGACCGATTTCATATCCTCCATCTTATAGAAGAAATATCTTCTATGGTTACTGTTTTAATTGTTCTAACTTTGGCCATAAAGCTATGTTTTGCAGGCAGCGGTATGACAAGAGAAATTCATACAACACCCAAAGACGGGACAGGGTTCATCCTCCTGATGATGTTGTTCTCACAAATAGTTTTTCTCTTCTGGAAGAAGATTATGGGTATGAAGACTCAGATTATGTGGAAGAAAGTTTTAAAAGGCCATCAGTGTCTTATGCTCAATCCAATATCTCATGGAAAGAAAAGAAGAAAATCGAGAAATCCAATCTTGCGGAAGTAGCCCTCAAAGCTACAAAGAGTAGCAGCACCTGGATTCTTGATAGTGGATGTTCTTCCCATATGACAGGAAATGCTGACCTTCTGAAGAACATTGAAAAGAAGGTTGATGGAACAGTACGGTTTGGTAACGATGGCGCTTTGAAGATTAAAGGCAGTGGGAATACTGCTCTCGCCAACGGAGAGCTGAAAAAGACTAAAGTTCTTTATGTGGACGGTCTACGCCATAATCTCTTCAGTGTAAGTCAACTCTGTGACTCAGGGCTCATAGTAACCTTCAATCAAAAAGGCTTCACTATAAAAGGAAAAACATGGAATTCTCTTATGAAAGGTTGTAGAACAGATGGAAACTTATATCCGGTTGACAACAAAGTGAACTCTTGTTACTTGTCTGTTGACGAAGAAAACAATTTATGGCATCGAAGGCTGGGGCACATTAACCAACAAGACATGGAAAAGATATCTAAGCTGAAGATAGTCATGGATATTCCCATTCTAAAACGCGAACGGGAAAAATCTTGTGATGCCTGTATTCGTGGGAAGCTGGTCTGTAATTCGTATCATCCAAAGAAGAAAAGGGCATCACATCTTCTTGATCTCATTCACACTGATGTATGTGGCCCAATAAATGTTGCTGGAACCTATGGAGAGAGGTACTTCGTCCTTTTCATTGATGATTATAGTAGAATGGCTTGTGTAATGGTGATTCACAGGAAGCGACAAGTACTTGATTTCATGAAAACTTATCGCCGAATTGCCGAGAATGACACTGGACGGTCAATAAAAGTCCTACGATCGGACAATGGAGGGGAATACACATCCATTGAGTTTGAAAACTACCTAGAGAAACATGGAATACAACATGAGGTAGCTGCTGTGAGAACTCCACAACAAAATGGAGTTGTTGAGCGTCGAAATCGACAGGTCAACAATATGGCCAGGACTATGTTGATTGAGAGTGGTATCTCTCGCCATTACTGGAAGGAGGCTGTTGAAGCTGCAGTTCACATTCAGAATCGAACAGGGCTCTACATGGGAGAAACGAAGACACCATACGAATTATGGCATGGAAGGAAGCCTTCCTTGAAATACTTTCGTGTTTTTGGAAGCAAATGTTTCATCCGGAATAAAGAAGGAAACCAAGGAAAGTATGGTGACAATGCTGATGAAGGAATTTTTCTTGGGTATCCAATGAACAGTAATGCTTACAAGTGTTTCAATAAACGCTTGGGGAAGATTGTAGAAAGCAGTGATGTTAAGATAATTGAAGAGAAAACCAAAAATGCTTCAAGGACGCCATATGTGGATGTGATAGACAATCAGGAA
The DNA here is from genome assembly GCA_963277665.1 of Viscum album. NCBI lineage: Eukaryota > Viridiplantae > Streptophyta > Magnoliopsida > Santalales > Viscaceae > Viscum > Viscum album. Next base: position 1,118,284,387 of record OY728129.1, read on the forward strand.
GAAGGTAAACGTGAAGAAAACACAAATACAGAGATAGAGGAAGTTGTTCAAAACTCTCAGCAGTCACATCATGATGTTGACTCAGAAGAAGAATCAGAAGAAGAACATATGGCTGAAAAGAATGCTACTGAATCTCTCAGGAGAAACCGAAGAGCTGAGATTGATCCATCCAACATAATTGGGGACATTAATGCACCCACTCAAACAAGGAGGATGAGAAATAACACACCTTCTGCATTTCTATCAGTTGTAGAGCCAACCTCATTTGAAGAAGCTGCAATGGATGAATCCTGGGTGAAAGCCATGAATGAAGAGTTAGATCAGATTGACAAAAATCAGACGTGGGATTTGGTGCAGAGACCCAAAGGTCACAATGTGATTGGCACCAAATGGATTTTCAAGAACAAGTTTGATGAGCATGGAAATGTTATCAGAAACAAGGCTTGACTGGTATGTAAAGGGTATTCTCAGATTGAAGGTGTTGATGTTGAAGAAACCTTTGCTCCAGTGGCTATATTGGAGTCAATCAGGATATTCCTTTCCATGGCTCTCCAAAGAGGATATAAAGTATATCAAATGGATGTCAAGACAGCATTCTTAAATGGTGTACTCGAAGAAGAAGTCTACATTGAACAACCAGTGGGTTTTCTTCTTGGTGCTGATGAATCAAAGGTCTGCAAGCTAAAGAAAGCACTTTATGGATTAAAACAGGCACCAAGGGCATGGTATTCTAGACTAGATTCGTATCTCAAAAAGCTGGAATTCAAAAGAGGAGGAGTTGATCACAATCTCTATGTGATGAATTCTCCAAAAGATCAGTTCATGGTTCTTGTTTACGTCGATGACATTATATTTGGTGGCAGCAAACAGAAATCAGTGGATGAATTTTCCAATCATATGAAATCAGAATTTGAAATGTCAATGATTGGGGAGCTCACATATTTCTTGGGACTGCAAGTGACTCAGAGGAAAGACTACACTTTTATCTCTCAGGAAAAGTATGCAAGAGAGCTGCTGAAGAAGTTTAACATGCAAGACTCCAAACGAATTTCAACTCCGATTGCATTTGGAACCAAACTTGGGAAGCATGAGGATGGGAAATCTGTAGATCCCACCATGTACAGGAGAATTATTGGGAGCCTATTGTACCTGACAGCGACACGGCCAGATATTGTCTTTGCCACATGTCTTTCTGCCCGCTTTCAGAGTAATCCAAAAGAGGAACACATGATAGCAGTGAAAAGAATCATGAGGTATATTCAAGGTACTTGAAAGTATGGATTATACTTTGCTTTAGGAAGGGATAGTGAATTATCCGCATTTTCTGATGCTGACTGGGCTGGCGATGTTGTGGACAGAAAGTCCACCAGTGGTGGAGCATTCTTTATCGGAAATAATTGTGTTGGCTGGATGAGCAAGAAACAATAAAGTACTTCTCTTAGTACTGCTGAAGCTGAGTATGTATCTGCCACAAAGTCATGCACTCAACTGCAATGGATGAAGCAACAATTAACAGATATTGGTGATGAGGTAAAGCATCCAATGGTGATCTACTGTGATAACAAAAGCGCAATTGATCTTACGAAAAATCCGGTTCAGCATTCTCGTACAAAACATATTGAAATACGGTATCATTTCATCAAAGAAAAGGTTGAACAAGGGGTGATTAGACTGGACCATGTGGGAACTGATAAGCAGGTAGCTGATATCCTGACAAAGCCACTGTCAGCAGCTGTGTTTGAAAAGCATCGGTTGAACCTCGGTGTTCAACCACCTCCTGCTGCATAAGGAGGTTTCGAAACTCCCCTCTCCCCGTTTGATTTGACTGTTTTTATCTGCTTCTGGCTGTGATGCAGGTTTATGGGGGAGATACTATCCAGGGGGAGTATGGCTTGAGCTGAACGCTGAACAACCTTTTCGGTCTTTGGTTTTATTGTCAATGGGGGAGAAAGGAATAAATTCAAGGCAAGAAATTCTTCTGTGATGAGAAGTGTCAGATTGTGGTGAGAAGTTTTATAAGGATAACATCGGGCGTCATGGAGAATTTTAAAACACTAAGACCCAATTCAAGGTTTCTCTCTTGTTTTCTACACCGAGCATTGCTCAGTGGTTGAAGATATATAGAATTTATTCTGATTGCCAACAAAACCAAAGGGGGAGATTGTTGGAACCAGGTTCTTCAAAGCATGTTTTGGTGTATGGTTTGTGTTTGTTGTCAATCCTCAGTGGAAGTTCCGAATGTGTTCCAGCAAAGTGATCATACAATTCAAGCAGACAACAGTATTGAAGGTGGCGCTGTTTCCCAGTGTTTGCCAATTTTTTGGGCCTCAAAATCGGAAAATGAAGACATGGATTGTCTGCAAAAGGAGGTTCGCACAAAAAGGAAGTGGTACGTGAAATATAAGAGGCTTGCGCGAAATACTTAAGTTAGGCGCGAAAAATAGCGGGATGCGCGAAATAGTTTTTCGCGCAAACAGTGTTTCGAAATCAGAGAGGTGAATAATGGCAAAGGCATGGGCTGCGCGGAAAATCAGGGATGTGCGCGAAATACTTGAGTTGGGCGCGAAAATAGCACGGTGCGTGGAATAGCGGAGCAAACTTTTTCGCGCACATAGTGTTTTGATTTCACACCATCGAAAAATGGCAAAGGCATGAGTTGCGCGAAATATCTGGAGACGTGCGCGGAAAATGATACCTGCACAAAATATTATGCGCCAGATGAGAGGTTTTCTGCGCCAGAAGGGGATTTTGCGCGCGGGGGTATCAGATGCCTATAAATATGAGGTGACCCTCTTCTTCTGTGGGGGGACTGAAGACTTAGAGAGGATTTGTGGTCTGGTGCGCAAAAAGGATCGCGTAAAGGAGCTTGCGCGAAATATTTGGAGTTGCGCGAAAAAGGGGATTTTTGCGCGAAATATTTTTCCGCGCCAAAAGAAAATGTTGCGCGCAATAGGATGATTTTGCGCGCAAATGGTTGGTGTTTCGCATATTTTTCAGTATGGTTTGTCTGCACGTTTTGGTTATCCAGTTCAGTGGTTCTGTGCGTTCTAGTGCATCTCTTCCAGAATTCGATGCAAGCAGAGTCTCGTGCTGAGCAGAGGCAAAGACTTTAATGCAAATTTATTGAAGAGACCTTCACGTCTATAAACTGAGTGAGACTTCACCAACGGCAGTGAGCCAGGGGGAGTCAACGGGAGTGACCCGAGGGAAGCAGTGAGCTATCCCTAAACCTTATGTAAAGGCAGTGAGCCTGGGACAGAGTGTCTGTACCCGAACTTTTGTATCCGCAGCTAGTAAAGCATAGTGGATTTAGGTACGACCGAAAATCTGTCGGCGTATGCTCCTTGGACGTAGCCCTTAGTGGTGAACCAAGTAAAAATTGTTGTGCCATCTCTCTGCATTTGAATGTTTAATTGCTGATCATATCCTTCATACAGGTTTAAGAAGTTCCTGCCAACGTGGGAACAAGATACACAACTTTAAGAAGAAAAAGTTGCCACCCTGATTCACCCCTCCCCTCTCAGGGTGTCCCGGGGTCCTTCACTTCCAATCGAGTCTTCGCTACCTATAGCAGGAGAGTAGACTCGTCCAACCACGAGAAGCTAGACACAGAAAGCATGTGGCATACCCCGCGCGTCTTCGCCTCTCCTGTAAAGAGAGTAACCAAACCCAAGAAGTGGGTTATGGAACAAGGTATATACATATACTTATGCTCAGTAATAATCCTGAACAATATAGTTAGGGGATCTTTGTCCCGTAGCTCAGCCCAAGAAAATGAGTAGGCAACAGTCCCAGAAGTAAACTCCATCTATTCCCAGCATCCCGCACGTCTACCCCGAACTGCAAGCCAAGGGGCTCAATCACTGCACTTCGACACTATCCACTTTGGGCGGCACTGACTCACCCACATGGTTTTAGATCGCGTCACAAGAATGCATCTCGGTGGGGAAAGCACCCGTCATACTTTAGAGTTCTAGGGAAATTCAAACCACAGCTCGTCACTACCCTGTAGTCGAGAGGTCTTCTCAAAGTAAAAGTCGTCACAACCCTGACCTGTATAACCAAGGGTCCCACTCCGGTAATCATGGAGGAAAGCCATAGGCTAGCCTACTAAAAAGGACTGAGCCTGGAATGCCAAAAGGTGTCCCACTGTCTAGCCTTGCTAGAGGGTAATTCATAACCAGATATCGGGTGACCCACTGCCCATCACTACTGGAGGGTAAACCCTAATACATCATCAGGAAATCCACAGCCCAGCCCCGCTGGAGGGTAGACCATAATACATAATTAGGCGACCCACTGCCCAGCCCCACTGGAGGGTAGACCTGGAATAAGTCGACAGGTGACCCACTGCCCAGCCTTGCTAGAGGGTAGACCTGGAACTAGACGACAGGCGACCCACTGCCCAGCCCTACTGAAGGGTTGACCCTAAGAGGTCGTCGGCTGACCCACTGGACAGTCTCTACTTGAGGGTAGACCCTAAGATGTTGTCGGGTGACCCACTCCCTAGTCTCTGCTGGAGGGTAGACCCTAAGTGCGTCGGGTGACCCACTGCCCAGTCTCTGCTAGAGGGTAGACCCTAATAGCATTGGGTGACCCACTGCCCAGTCTCTGCTGGAGGGTAGACCCTAAGAGTCAGTGAGCAACCCACTGCCCAGCCCTGCTATAGGGTAAACCCGAAGAAGCCGATGAGTAACCCACTGCCCATCCCCACTGGAGGGTAAAAATCAGAACTGCTCTGGCCATCTCTACTGGAGGGTACAACATTGGACAACCGAACACGAAGTGGGTATCACGCAACCACCCAACTCTAGAACAACTCACCAAAATAGGTTCAGCGCCTGTTCCATCACTGGGTGTCACTAGCACCACTACCGGCCGATCCATCGAGAACGAATCCAGGGGAGACCACTCATCCTTGTTGGTCAAACCAATGAGCACAGAGTGACCCTCTACGTTACGAGAGGTCAAAGTATGCAAAGCAGAAGCACGGAACGCACTGGGGCCCACACGATGTGTATCCCCAATTCAATCCCACACCAAGCACACAAATAGACTCAGGTACAAACTTCACATACCTCTAAGAGCTCTCATATACTCCCAGAGTGTACCTCATTTTCAGCCCAAGGGCTATCGTGCACACGGCACCTAATGTCAATGTGAAGGCGTGACATAATATTTCCAACTTTCTGCCTCAATGACTAGGTCACGACCCACCACATATATTCAAGCATTACTTCACTCATACGGTAGTGCACGCGATCACACGCCAAGGTTCCGCTACAAACACAGAAGAAGAACCACCCTCGGGGCACCTTCACATTTCCACATTTAATAAGATCGTGTATGAGGCTCCGCACAACCAAAAGGATAGCACCGTTGTAATCCTCACAAAAATAACATGCATGATAGACTACTCACTCGCCTCAAATGGATATTCGACAGAAAAGTCACCAACACCACCTCACGCCCGAACGACGTCCCGTGATCCTGAGCCTCAGCCCTGAAAACAGTCGGACGCATCGCACCATTGCGATCTCCTCTGGAAAACACGTCAAAAAGACTTCTCACTTGAGCGCAACAGATATCTGGGGGATAAGATGCATTCTGGCGCATAGCAAACAAGCGGTGCTACGTGGGACCCGCATCCCGGTCCCGAAACACAACGGATGGATCGCATCGTTGTGATCCTCTCTAAAAGGTACAAAAGATTGACTATTCACTTGTCCAAAACGGTCGCCTGGTGATAGAGATAGAAAATCAATGTCACTGCCCAAACGGCCCTCGTGGGGCCCACACCACCGTGCAGAATTAAAACGGGCGGATTGCACCATTGCAATGCCTTCGGAAAAACACCCAGAATCGAATACTCAAACACCCCAAATGGATGTCGGGTGAAAAAGTGGTGTTTCACAGTAAAACATGCAGAGTAGGCCCTGTGTGGCATGCACCTCGTCTCTAACCCAAATGCTTTGGAAAGCTCCTCAAAAAGTCCACACGAGGACGGGGATCATGCTGCCGTTGACGGTGCATCAATCAGACATCCGAAGAGGAGTTAGGTCTGACACCACAACTATTTAATTAATTAAATAATTAATTAATTATTCATGTTGTGATTTGTGTTGCAGAGAAACAAAACCAACCCACAAAGGTTCCGAACCACATTGTAAGGACCGTCTCATCCTTAGGGCCATAGCGTCTCCGACGGCGCGTCAAACGGACGTCTGGCTCACGAGCCACGTCCGTCACAACTTTAATAAATAATTACTATTATTAAATTAAAACTCTTGGGTCACTCGCCTTCGGGCGCATAGCTGAAAAACTCATAGACCCACCTTAAAGGGACCACCTCGTCTACACGGTCCGACAGCCATAGACGACGCGTCAATCGGATGCGCCGTTTAAGAGATACGGCCCCCCGAATGCAAGGGGGCCTAACCGGGCCGGTCCACCCCGGCCGGCCCGGTCCGAGCCGCCGGCCCGCGGCCCAGCCGTGGGTCTGGCCCAGTCTGCCGCGGCCCAGCCATGGGTCTGGCATAGTCTGCCACGGCCCGCTGGCCGTGGACCGCCTCAAACTGCCAGACCCGAGCAGGTCCGGCCCTCCTCAACCAACCGGCCAAATGGTCGGTCTCCGTCGCAACGCAGGACCCGCATGAGGCGGGTCCTTGCTTTCTCTAAAACAGATCGTCCTAAGCCAGTCTTCGTTGACCCCAGGAAGACCCTGGCAGCATGAGTCCTTCCTCCTCCGCCAGACGCGACTGGCGCCCTCAGCCGGCCTCCTCCGCGGTGCCCCAGCGCTCCCCTTCCGCTTGAGCCGCCCGCGTCGCCTCACTGAGGAGGCGCCACCGCACCGTCGTCGACCACCCAATGCCCCACCGTGCCGGCCTGCTGCCACTGCCAGACTGCGACGCCGCTGCCTCCACTGGAAGCCTCCGCCGCCCAAGGAACTATCGTCCCTCCTCGTTGGAGAACCCAAAAACCGTTGGACGGACACCAAACCCGTTCATCTTCGACGGAGTGCTGATGTCACCTCGGAGATCGGATTTTCGATCTGAGACCAGCGATAGGAAGCTTAGAAAAACTACTACGCAACTACAAGATTTGTTTGAAGATTAAACATCAAATCTTTTCCATAATACAACTTGAAACAAGGGTTCAGAAATTTAAATGCATAACGAAATAACTCCTACCTCTTGGGCGTTTCCTGGAGCTTCACGAAGGATCTGCCGCCACGTCGTCGCTTTCCGGAGTGGATGAGGAGAGGAAAGAGGGTTGGAGGGCTTCACCATGGGGTGAACAAGGGAGGGGGAAGGGGATGAGGGTTTAAATAAAATAAAAAACTTTAATTAATTTAAACCCATAATTTGACCCAAAACCATTGATAGAGTCGAGGTTAATCTTCTCCTAGGCCAAAAACCACCTCCCGAGCACAACAGAAATCTCGGAATTTTAATCCGAGACCCCGTTCAAAAGTTATAAAACTGAATGTCTGAGGCTTCCAAATTACAAAAACTCCCCTGGGTCCATTTTTCACAAACGGGTCGCGCCCGCGAAACATACACCCCACCTAGGGTAAAAGGAACGCTCCGAACTCAACGGTGCCCTCGTTTTTCCAATCCGAGCCACCGTTTAAGAGATACATTAGTTTCATCCTTAAACGAATAAATGAATTAATTAATTTATCTATTTAACATTCTGAAAGCGAGCGAGGGGTCCAAACGTCATGCACTGACAGGTTTTATGTCGCTCCTAGGGTAAACACCCCATTCAGGATCCATCTGTACACTCGGATCTCTGATCTGGATCACCGTTTGGGAGTTATGCCATTTGTTTGGCGTTTCCAGTGTGAACGCACTAAAATTTTAATTTCGGCCACACCAGGGCTCGAAATCGCACGCCGTCTAAAGGTGCTGCTCTGTAATATCATCAAGAATATTCCAAAGTCTTCTACATCAAAATCTGGGTTCTTACATCATTCCCTTCTTCAATATTTTGGTCCCCGAAAAGCAAAACTATGGAGCAACATAGGGTACTAAGCCCACACCCGGCTCTTCCGTACCAGTAGAACTCTCGGACAGCTCTGCGCCACCGCACACAGACCAAAGGATTGATCTGTTCACGCGAGGTCATCCCTTGCCGATGTCATGCACCCACTCCAGACTTTTGGGTTAGGGAAAGGTAGTAGGGAACCTCGCCATCCCTTTGCACAGTTTTAAATAGCCCGAAGGATCTCGGGGGTAGCTCACCTCCCATATTTAAACCTTACACCGCACGCTGCGACTGGAATCACCACCCGCACCTGGAACAAGGCCTAGTGAGTCCCTCCTTCAGAATATCTATATGGTGGAACACCCAAGGATATCTGGTCATGCAAGATTCCATAGTCGATTTCTCATAGCCAAGGCCCTCTTACATGCTCGGATGTGAAGGGGTCAACACCGTCGACTAAAGGAAAACGTCCCATGCCTTTTATCACACCAACACAGGGTTACACTGATGCCTCGCGCCACTCTGGTAACACCTCAAGCAAAGAGCATATAGGAAATCATTCCACACACAGAGTCTATAATTATACTGCAAAAAGTAGAAGAGTTGCAGAGCGTACCTCTTACAACCTCATGCTCTGCTGGATCGTAGAAATCCAAAGCTTGCGGCTGTCCGCGGTCCTAACTGTTAGCTCCCGGAGCCTAATGTGGACCACCTAGTGGTGATGGGAAGAACTTTTAAAGTCGTCCCCCACTACCAGCTCCTTCCACTCTTCTTATAGCACCACCTATCTGGGTACTACTCTGATCACTGCGCTGCCTCCATCGTGGTGGTGCACCTGCAGCCACCACCAAATCTAGAATGTGACAGGAAGCTCTTTGTCACCAGCACCTTCTCTAGCACCCCAACATATGTAAAAATGCCCAAGGGTACTATGATAGCTCAAATCTCTTGGTGGATACCCTGCTCAAACTTCTGTGCTCGGATGTTGTTGTCATGGACCAAGTATGGGTAAAAGCGTGCACGGTCTGCGAAACTAGCCGCATACTCGGCCACCGTCATCCCTCCCTGCTGAAACTGCTGGAGCTCCTAAATCCAAACGGAGCGCAAGAAGGAGGGGAAAAACTCCTCATGGAAAAACAACCAAAAGTCACCCCACGAAAGCAACGAAACGTCAAGAAAACGAGTCACCAGACTCCACCAACGCTAAGCTACTCCACGAAAAAGGGTCGGCTGCCAAAGCCACTTTCTGATCTACCGGCGTCTGCACAAGCATGAAAAAGACAACCACTGAACCTCAGCGGTCTCTGCCGCTGGAACTCACGCAGCACGATCAACCTGCGCTCATGCTCAGCCTACTCTGCTGAAGCTGTCTGCTGCTCAACAGGTGGGGGTGTTTCTACCGACCCACCCGGAGAAAGGGGCTCGCATGATGGGTCCTGGACCATGGCCTCATAGCTCACATGGTCGTCGTCATGAGCCAATGCTGGTATCTTGGTTGGTTGTCTTCGTGGAGACATCTTGAATATTATCAAGGAGTGTCGCAGTCATATGAGCATATATATATATATATATATACGAATAACAACGATGGGGAGCTGACTCAAGAAGGATAGTCAAAGACTCAATCCTAAGTGATGCAGAAATCAATTTTCCATACAACATGTGTCTCTGCATGCCGATTCGACAAACGAGTTATCATGGTCCTGGTGAATGGATACGTCGGCCGCCACACCATCACTGGACTCTCTGGCCTGAGAGCCACTCTCGAGACACATCCACATTTTTTCCCTATATCCCAACCAATTCCTCTTTTTGGGGCGTCCGCACAACGTCCCAAGGAATGAACCACCTCTAATACCACTTTGTCACGACCCGACCCTACCCGGGCTCGAGCCGCAACTACCCCAAGCCCGCCTCCATAGGCCAGGGGCTGGCGACCAGCGCCGAAGGAATAACAACTCGGGGAGGCCTTTTCCTAAGCACCTGTTAACACACATGCAGCACACTCAATGCAAAAGTGCAGAGTAAAAAATAAGGCAAGAAGAGTAAAAGACCAACTGATATATAAAAACCACAAATGTGCATCGACCTCTAAACAGTACAAAGTACAAGCTGAAAGTAAACTGAAAATAGAAGGGAAAAAACACACACCCAACGAAAAAAGTCCCACAACTCGGCAATAGGTGAACAAAAGAAATCAGCTGGAAGGGTCCCCCACCTGGAACCCGACTACGACCATCGCACGCGGTCCAAGCTCCCGAACTCCTGTGCTCCACTGAAGTCACGACCAACCTGTCTGTCGTCTGCATGGGCACACCAAGTGCGGGCAAAGGCCAAGAAGGGGTGAGTATAAAAATACTCAGTAGGATACCCCAAAGGATCGAGGGAGCAACAAAAGAGGTACCGAAGGTTGAGAAGTAGATCGAACAGGAAAAGTAAAGGGGTACAACAGAGAGTGCAGTAAAGAGTCCAGCTCAACCCAACAAAAAGAAAGAAGGTACACTCGTCCAGACACAAGGAGCTGGAAACAGTGAGAAGATGAAATTCTCGTCGAGTCTTCGCAACCTATAGCAGGAGAGTGGACTCGTCTAACCACGAGAAGCTAGACACAAAAATTACGTGGCATACCCCACGTGTCATCGCCTCTCCTGGAAGGAGAGTAACCAAACCCAATAAGTGGGTTCTGGAACAATGTATATACATATCTTTATGCTCGACAAGAAGCCCGAACAACGTCGTAAGAGGATCTCCATCCTATAGCTCAGCCCAAGAAAACGAGTATCCAACTGTCCCAGAAGTAAACTCTATCGATGCCCAACATCCAGCACGTCTGCCCCGAATTGGAAGCCAATGGGCTCAATCACCGCACTTTGAAACTATCCGCTTTGGGCGGCACTGACTTGCCCACAAGGTTTTAGATCACGTCACAATAATGTGTCTCAGTGGGGAAAGCGCCTCTCATACATGGGAGTTCTAGGGAAAGTCAAACCACACCTCGTCACTGCCCTGTAGTCGAGAGGTCTTCTCAATGTCAAAGTTGTCACAAAACTGACTCGTATAACCAAGGTTCTCGCTCCGGTAATCCAAGATGAAAGCCACATGCTAGCCTAGTAGAAAGGACTAAACCTGGAATGCCAACAGGTGTCCCACTACCCAGCCCTGCTGGAGGGTAATTCATAACTAGATATCGGGTGACCCACTGTCTAGCCCTGCTGAAGGGTAAACCCTAATACATCATCAGGCAACCCAATGCCTAACCCCGCTGGAGGGTAGACCTTAATACATCATCAGGTGACCCACTGCCCAGCCCCGCTGGAGGTTAGACCTGGAATAAGTCGACAGGCGACCCACTACACATCCTTACTGGAGGATAGACCTAGAACTAGACGACAGGCGACCCACTGCCCAGCTCTGCTGGAGGGTAGACCCTTAAAGGTCGTCAGGTGAACCACTTCGCAGTATCTGCTGGTGGGTAGACCCTAAGAGGTCGTCAGGTGACCCACTACCCAGTCTATGCTAGAGGATAGACCCTAAGTGCGTTGGGTGACCCACTGCCCAGTCTCTGCTGGAGGGTAGACCCTAATAGCATTGGGTGACCCACTGCATAGTCTCTGCTAGAGGGTAGAGCCAAAGAGTCAGTGATAAACCCACTTCCCAGCCCTGCTGGAGGGTAAACCCGAAGAAGCCGATGAGTAACCCACTGCCCAGCCCCACTAGAGGGTAAAACTCAAAACTGCTCTGGCCATCTCTACTGGAGGGTACAACACTGGCCAACCGAATATGGAGTGGGTATCGCACAACCACCCAACTCTAGAACAACTCACCAAAAGATGTTCAGCCCCTGTTCTATCACTGGGTGTCACTAGCACCGCTACCGGCCGATCCATTGAGAACAATGCCAGGGGGAGACCACTCAACCCTACTAGTCAAACCAATGAGCACAGAGGGAACCTTTACGTCGTGAGAGGTCAAAGTATGAAATGCAGATCACATCACTCACCTGGGGCCCACACGACGTGTTTTCCCAATTCAATCCGCAACCAAGCGCACAAACAGACTCAAGTACAAACCGCACATAACTCCAAGAGCTCCCGTATACTCCCAGAGTATACCACATTTTCAGCCCAAGAGATATCGTGCACACAGCACCCAACGTCAACACAAAGGCGGGACGTAACATTTCCAACTTTCCACCTCAATTACTGGGGCATGACCCACCACATCTATTCAATCATTACATCACTCACACAAGAGTTCACGCGATCACATGCCAAGGGTCCGCTACAAACATAGTAGAAGAACCGCCCCCAGGGCTCCTTCACATTTCCACATTTAATAGGATCGTGTATGAGGCTCCGGACAACCAAACAGATCGCACCATTGTAATCCTTGTGAAAAAACACGTGAGATAGACTACTCACTCGCCTCAAATGGATATCCGATGGAAAAGTCAACAACGCTGCCTCAACCCCGAACGACGTCCCGTGATCCCGAGACTCGGCCCCGAAAACAGTCGGACGCATCGCACCACTGCGATCTCTTCAGGAAAACACGTCAAAAAGACTACTCACTTGATCGCAACAGATATCCGGAGGAAAAGATGCCTTCCGGCGCACCGCAGACAAGCGGTGCTACGTGGGACCCGCATCCCGGTCCTGAAACTCAACGGATTGATCACACCGTTGCGATCCTCTTGAAAAAGTACACAATATGGACTATTCACTTGTCCAAAATGGTCGCCCGGTGATAGAGATTGAAAATCACCGTCAACGCCAAAATGACCCACGTGGGGCCCGCACCACCATGCGGAATTAAAGCGGGCGGATTGCGTCATTGCAATGACCTCGAAAAACACCCAGAATCAAATAATCGAACACCCCAAACGGATATCGGGTGAAAAAGTAGTGTTTCACCGTAAAACGTGCGAAGTAGGCCTCATGGGGCCCGCACCTCATCTCCAATATGAATTCTTCAGAAAGCTTCTCAAAAAGTCCGCACGGGGACTGGGATCACGCAGCCGCTAATGGCGCATCAATCAGACATCCCAAGAAGGAGTTAGGTCTGACACAACAACTAGTTAATTAATTAAATAATTAATTATTTATTCACATTGTGTTTCGTTCCGCAGAACAACGAAACCAACCCGCAATGATTCCAAACCACATTTGAAGGACCGTCTCAGCCTCAGGGCCACAGTGCATCAAACGGACGTCTCGCTCGTGAGCCACGTCCGTCGCAACTTTAATAAAAAATTAATATTATTAAATTAAAACTCTCGGGTCACCCGCCTTCGGGTGTATAGCCGAAAAACCCCCTAGACCCACCTTAAAAGGATCGCCTCACCAACCTGGTACCACAGTCGCAGACGACATGTCAATCGGACGCGCCGTTTAATAGTTACGACCCCCTGAATTCAAGGGGGCCTAACCGGGCCCATCCACCCCGGCCGACCCGGTCCAAGCCGCCAGCCTGCGGCCCAGCCGCGGGTCCGGCCCAATCCACCGCGGCCCGCTGGCCACTGCCCACCTCAAACCGTCGGAGCCGAGCGGGTCCGGCCCTCCTCAACCGACTGGCCAAATGGTCTGTCTCCGTCGCAACGTAGGACCCGCATGAGGCGGGACCTTGCCTCCTCTGAAACAGACCGGCCGAAGCCGGCCTTCGATGACCCCAGGAAGACCCACACGGCGTGGGTCCTTCCTCCTCTGTCGGACGCGACCAGCACCCTCATCCGACCACCTTTGCGGCGCCCCGACGCTCCCCTACCGCTTGAGCCCCCCGCGCCGCCTCGATGAGGCGGCGCCGCCGCACCGTCGTCGACCGCCCGACGCCCCGCCGTGCCGGCCTGCTGCCGCCACCCGACCGCGACGCCGCTGCCTCCGCTGTAAGCTGCCGCCACCTGAAGAACCGCCAGACTGCAATCCCTACTCGCTGGATCACCCAAAAACTGCCGGACGGACACCAAACCCGTTGATCTTCAGCGGAGTGCTGTGGTCACGTCGGAGCTCGGATTTTCTATCCGAGACCGGCGACGGGAAGCTTAGAAAAACTACTACGCAACTACGGGCCTTATTCAAAGATTAAACATCAAATCGATGCCATAATACAACTTGAAACAATGGTTTGGAAATTAAAACGCAAAACGAAATAACTCCTACCTCTTGGGCGTTGCCCGGAGCTTCACGGAGGATCCATCGCCGCGTTGTCGCCTTGCTGGAGCTTCCTCACTGGAGTGGAGGAGGAGAGGAAAGAGGGTTGGAGGGCTTTGCCAGGGGGTGAACAAGGGAGGTGGAAGGGGATGAGGGTTTAAATAAAATTAAAAATATTAATTAATTTAAACCCTTAATTTGATCAGCATCCAAAACCTTCGATAGAGTTGAGGTTAAGCCTCCCTTAGGCCAAACACCACCTCCCAAGCACAACAGCGGTCTCAGAATTTTAATCCGAGACCCCGTTCAAAAGTTATAAAACTGAACGTCCGAGGCATTCAAATTACAAAAACGCCCCTGGGGCCATTTTTCACAAACGGGCCGCGCCCGCGAAACTTACACCCCTCCTAGGGTAAACGACACTCTCCGAACTCAACAATGCCCTCGATTTTCCAATCTGACCCACCGTTTAAGAGACACTTGAGTTTCATCATTAAACAAATTAATTAATTAATTAATTTATCTGTTTAACATTCTGAAAGCGAGCGAGGGGTCCAAATGTCCCGCGCCGACAAGTTTTATGTTGCTCCTATGGTAAACACCCCATTCTGGACCCATCCGTACACTCGGATCTCTTATCCGGATCACCGTTTAGGATTTATCCCATTTGTTTGGCGTTTCTAGTGTGAACGCACTGAATATTTAATTCCAGCCATACCGGGGCTTAGAATCGCACGTCGGCTGAAGGCGCTGCTCTGGAATATCATCAAGAATATTCCAAAGTCTTCTACAGTAATGAATTGGGTTCTTACACAAAATACTAAAATTTTATTGGGGTTATTTATTGATTTTTTTTGGAAAAGTATAAATTTTTGATGAATTATTAATAATTATGAATATTAATTAAAAATTATCTTCTCTTTTAGATTAATTATAAAATTAAATTATATTATAAATTAAAATAAGAAAACTTTTTATCTATTAATCATATTTATTTCATAAGAATAATTATCATTTAATATTTTTATATAAAAAATTTTAAAATTTTGTTCATTTTCTATTTGAAAATCTTTTTTCTCATCATGTATTCAAGATTAATTTTAAAATATTTCTTTCCACCTCTTTGAATTGAATTTGAAAAAATTATTCCTTATTTTGAATTACAGTAATTTATGTTATCTGATAATTTAAACTAAATTCTTATTCAAAATTAATCATGAAAATAGTAAAAATTAATTACAACGGTTATGCTGAAATGAGTTTACTGGGGGTTAAAATAAATAAAAAGAATTAAATTTACCTAAAAACTTATAAAAAATATATTTCATCCCTATAATTTATAATTTTCTATTATAATAATTATACAATCCATTTTTCATGATATAAATGATGGTTCACCTTTAATTTTTAAAACATTACATGTGGGACACCAACCTCGCTAATAAAATGACACCCCTCTCTTGTTTTATTCAAACCTTAAAACCCTATTTTTAAGATAGTTCCTTAATAGAAGGATATGAAATTATATAATACCATCTTATAACCCTTATATTTTGAAGAAATATGACCTAATAATGCTTTCGGTTCAAACCTAAAGAGGTTACCCGAAGAATAGGTAACATTCTTCAATGAGCACTTTTATTATATTTCTTCCTCCACCACCTTAAATTATTTTTAAACCATAATGATATAATAACTTCTATATATTGCATAAACATATTTCTCATTGTTTTATGTTATTATATAGAAAAACATATTCTTCAATCAAATGGGTCAGGAAATCATTGTTTGTGTGTATGGCGGACTACCTCTTCATAAACCGATGTCATTCATTGTTCTATTACCAACTATCACGATTGGATATGATTAAGGATATAACGTATATATATAATATTAAAAAATGTTATACCTATGTATTAATTTTATCATATATACATTTTTTTAAATTTCCTTCCTTAGGGGATACGATAATATTGTTCATATGTACTGTAGACTACCGCATTAAAAAGCGATGTGGTTCATTTCCACTAATGCTTTAAATAGAAGATAACAAGGATAATGTTAATAAAAATATATGATATAAATGAAATAATTAGGTTATTAATTAAATAATTATAATTATGAAAATATAATATATCATTTTATTTCTTACCTTTTAACTAACATAAAGACGATACCATTGTTTGTCTATGTGTGGACAACTAACTTCACGATGCAATGTAACTCTCTATTTTCATCACCATACAACATTGATGATATGTATAAGTATATTTAAAGAATTTTTTTTTATGATATTATGATCATTATAAAAGATAAAATATTACTCAAATTCTTTGAATAATTATCATTGAAAAGTGGAAATGTTTCTCATGTGTATGTACGACTTACTATCTCTAGGATTTTAAGATACATTATTACGCAAAACCATATTTCATGATAGTTATCAAAAGTGTAACTGATGTATAAATATGATATTTATATTGTTTTTATTTTTATTCATTATATGATGGAACCATGATCATATTTAGAGGACCAATAAATAATAACTCAAAACATACATGAAAAACAAAGCATTTATTACATGAAACATGATTTTAAAATGGAATTATTAATAAAGGTAATAAAAAGACATAAGAAAATAATATATCTATGATATATATATAATAATTTTTCTCTAATAGATTTATAATAAAATTACATTTATTATAAATTATGTTTGACCATGTTTGAAGGAAGTAAATACTTATGCTAAGGAATTTCTAGTCACTCTTTCATTTCTAGGAAACGTATAAAAATTCAACAATAATTTCTTTTGTCTGCTGTATAAATTTCCCCAATGACAAATTTTATCAGGAATATCATTATTGTCATGATATTTAATGTCTCAATTGATGTTATTCTTTATTGGTTCTTATGATTAAAAATATTGATTAATGTAAAAAGCTATTTCCCCATCGATTTTTTTTCATTTTGAAGTCATTTTTTATCCATCATTTATAAATGAGATGTTAAAAATATTAGTTTAAACATAGGTTTTAATAAATTAAATATATAAAAATGAATTATAAATTCATTCAATTTACTTTTTTTGCATGAGGTTAGAAAATATGATGTCAAAAAAGGAATTTAGTATCATTTTTCACAGAAAATGACACCAAAACCAAATAGATTATATTTTATACATTAGTTTCTATAAAAAATGACAAAGAAACTTTTTTAGATTCTTTTTTTTTTGTTATTTTATTTGAAAAATGAGGATAAAATCCCACCCTATGTAGTGTTTCTGGGTCGGATAATGTAATAACTAATTCCAAAACTCAGTCTTCACTATTTTTTTCATATAAAACAATACTAAAACTTCATATGTAGTTTATGTTTTATATAAAAAACACCAACATTAGGCCTTATCAATCAGTTTTTAGATAAACCAATTCTGAAGGTTGGCCTTTAAAAGGGTTTCTATGTTGTTTATAAATAATATGATGCCCAAAACATAATTTTTCTTTTTTCAGTGTCATATACATTAAAATCCAATGGTAAAATAACCTTTCATCATTTATTCAGCATCCGTTTATAAAAAAAATAACATTGAGATTTAATGTATTTTATAAAAAAACATATTATACCCCAATATTTCAAATAATCTGATAACCTATAAACAAAATTTACATAGATCACATTGCAGAAAATATACAAATAAAACAAAAATAAAGATACATTAGTGTTCAAAATATTATGCATGAGTCATCCTTATGTTATACTCTCTAAAATCGTCAACTATAGTAACCCGAAAAACAAAAAACACTCAAAAAATATTCAACCATCAGAAAAATGAAACTATAAATCATTTATTATAAGTCAAAAATAAAAAAATAAAAATAGGAATAGTTTCTCATGGATCAAATATTTTAATTTTTACACCATTTAGTATTATAAAATGATTTAGACCCACAATAATAGTGTATCGAAAAACCGACTAATTAATTTAAGAGTTATGGAATTAAAATAATATATTCCAAAATGTGTTATTTATCTTAAATATATGGTCTTAAAAATGATATTATTATTTTCCAACAAAACTATCAACCAAAAAAGTCACACAATATTTTCCAAAATGGTTGATTAAAATTTTAAGAAAATAATATGAGTTTTTTTGATTAATTTGATCTTTGAAAATGTTGAAGTGAGTAGTTTGATGTTGGAGTGACCAAAACCACCTTGTGAATGTTTTTTAAAACCACATATTAGATAAAAATAATATGTTTTTCAATCAATATGATTTTTTTGGTATTAAAGTAGAGGACTAACATAGGAAATTTAACAAATATTTTTTTATGTAGTGTTGGAGAATATGTTGGATAATCATCCTTGGTAATAAACCATTATATCTTTGATTGAATGATAGTGGAAAAATAAATTATATTAAGGTCAAAACCATGTGTTATTTTAGTGGAAAATGTATGTTTTTATTATGTATCTTATATAACAATAATTTATTACAAAGTGTATAATAAAACCGCATGTGTTATTGAGATATACCTAAAACAAATATAACCTGTGAAAATAAAACAAATATACAAAAATTAATAAAAAAATTATATCGTTTCATATTTTTTCAACTTTAACTATATAATAGTCCCCTGAAATGTAATAGCTTGTGTAGTGTGGATATTTTTTATAAATAAATAACCCTTTATAAAATAGAAAAATCTATAAAAAATAAATAGAATATACTAACATAAAGAATAATATGTTTGTAAAAATAATCATTTATTAACATTAATTAAAATATACATATCTAATAATTTAATGAAAAATCATACCTGAGAAATAGTATGAAAAAAACTGGGAAGATGGGTATGTTATTCATTCATATATGACACAATATCATTGATAGGCTACAAAAACAATGAATTTTATCATATTAAAAAATAATATATTTTCACATATAACAAAAAATAATTAATAAAACTAACCTTATCAAATTTAGTTATTTCTCTAGTTGTTATTATCTCATACATGAATCATAATACACAAAAACCACATTCCACACTTCCTTTTTGATGATGAAATTCATGTTATAAAATAATATATATAAAAACCCATATTTATAAAAAAATTATTATATAATATAGAAAACTAATTTACATTCACTTATTTGTAATTTATTAGATTTGGGTGCATTATCGACAACATCACTATGATAATATTTTTTCATGTCCTTCATTTTCACATATATCAACTAACAAAACATGTATAAGGAAAAATAATTAAAATAAAGAACATATAAATAAGAATTAACAATACTTTTTTACTAAGATGCTAATTTTTTTATGAACAAGACCTAATTAAGATAAAATCCAATATAATGTACATTCATTTGGAAAAAATAAACCTCACATACAATTACCTATATAACATAAAAATATTAAAATTAATGAAATTATAATGAATATTAGTTTATAATTATCTTAGTCTTCTTACCTAGAATGAAATGAAAAAAACTAGCACCTAATATATATATTTGAGAATATATCTCTCTCAAACACACACACACACACACACACAGATATATATATATATATATATATATATATATATATGAAACTCTAGTTAAATTAGTTACATATTTCACAACCATTGAATTGAATTATTCATTTATAAGACCATAGTCACCAGTGGTCTCATTTTAAATAATAATCAGGTGTAGATTCCAAATTAAATAATTATTATATTAATTCACTTGAAATAATAATTATTTAAATATGGAAATAAAATTTGATATAGAAATTTCCATACATGGAAAACAACTGAAACACATGGACACAAATCTCAAAAAATAATAACTTCCATGATATATATTTTCGAATATTCTCAATGAAGAATCTATTCCACCTAAATCATGTCATAAAAAACTAAAATATATCATTTAATGGAGAGGATAACTGAGTCAATTTTTATAGCCCATCATAAATTTTAGAAGTATCTAACGTTTTTGTTTCATCAACTACTAATTGTTTCTTTTGTACCAATGTTTTTGGTTTTAGAGGGTCCATTATAAAATAAATTTTAGAAAAAAAATAAAATTATTTCTATCAACTGTAATTAATGATTATAAAGACATTTCACAACTTGTATGTCATATAACTTATAAGGATAAATGGAAAATTTTTAAAAATGAAACATATAATCTCAAAAATTTGTTACCTCATCAATAGGCATTTTAATTAGGATATTAGGATCAGTAATATCTTTTATTGATATTTTTACATGAACCAAATGCATAATATAGTGATGTACCAAATCCAAAAAAATATGTATGAATTAATATACTACAATACATACATCAGTATCTCCATCATAAAACTCATAGTATACGGTCAGCCAAAATGAGGAGGCTGATAATATGTATATGATGGCTTGGTAGGATAGAAAGCCTGGACAAGATGGGCCGGCTGGGAGGGATGTGTTGGCTAGGCAAGCTCTGTGGGATGTGACTATCTCATCAATTTTTCAAACAAATACTTACCAACTCATTGAATCTGATCACTCATGGAAGGTTTTAGGTATTTCATATCATCATTTTTTGGAATCTATTTCTAGGTCTCTAGATTTATGAATTTCATGACCAAAACATTTCATAATACTATTACCTACATTAGATCCTATTACATGGATATGGTGTTTTGGGTTTTCTAAAGTTATAGCTATTATGTAAATCCTACCCACCGGGATAAATTTCCCAATGCTACTTTCTTGTGAAGTTCATCTTGAAATTAAAAAATTAAAATGATATATTAGTGGTAATAATATAAAAAATATTAACATTAATTAAAAATAAAAATTAATTTATTATAATTATCCCAGATACTTCATTAGTTTTATCTATAAAATAGAGTTTATATTTCTTTCTTATCACAATTTCCCATATTTCTTATTCATTGGGGGAGATAAAGAATTGAACTAGACCACTTCTGAACTACTACAATATTGATCAATAAATGCACCAAAATTTTTTAAAATCATTTTCTACTCTAATAAATGATATTCTCCAAATGATACAATATGAAGGAATATATTCTTAAACTAGTTTTCTTGATAAGAACTCCTAGAGTCCTTTTACAAAATAATGATCTAATAAGTAATAAATTAATATATAATAATTTTTACATTATAAAATAATTACCTTACCGTAAATACTTCATCATTTTGGAAGGTGATAACTTTATTCCATGTATCAACATCTAAAATTCGTACTTGATATTTGAGTTTTCATTCTGTAACCTAGTAAAACTGTAATTTATTTTGGCAATTTTTTTAAATCTCTCTATCGAACCACAACCAATGATTAGAATTTTTTTCTTAATTTCATTATTTTCTTCAAAAATTAATTTCACCTATATTAAAAAAATTGTATATTAGTCATATATAATATTTTAAAAATGAGATAAAAATAAATTTACAGATATATTTCACCTTTATAGACTCCCACAACGGCTCTTTGGCCATCATGTCGATGGACATCCAATCAGAATAGGAAATTATAATCTTGTAATGAATATGTAATGAAATATAACTGGTAAACAAGATTTCATTTGGACCAGTTGGGTTATTATTTTCATAAAAAATAACATATAATCTCTATTATTTGTATGAAACTTGAAATTTTGTTAAATGTGTAATCCCACATTTACCCACAGTAGAAATCAATTTCTCGTTAGAAAGAGTACAAGACTCCTCCACAAGAGGTGCATCACTAGTCCTAAAATTGTTATTCTTTAAATTATAATATTAATTTTATGAAATAAATATATTACTAAATATTTAATAACAAGAAAGAAACATATACAACGATTAATGTTTTCTTCCTCTGTTTTTGTCATTGAAACAGCCATATATAAAAATATTGTATGTATTTGGATATTATTAAAAAAATTTATATTTAATAATATTGATAAACCAATATATAAGTCAAAAAATTCATCACACACACATAATTTTAAAAAAATATGAAAAATTTACTATTATATATTAACAATAATTCTATATTGATAAAAACATTTATAAATTTAAATATCACATTTTATAAAAGATATTATATGTGTGTAAATTTAAAAAAACTAAATGATGCATGTAAGTTTTTTATCCTAAAATATATATGACCATAACTGTTAAATATAACATTTTAGAAGAAAAACATATAATTAATAATATATATAATTACACATCAATAATTACTAAAAAAATTCATGAATCAAATTTTCAAAAAATAGATAAAATATTAATATTTAAAAGAATAATTTGAAGAGTACTTTAGTGTTTCCCATATCCCTTCAGCATGATCATTTAAT
Source organism: Viscum album (assembly GCA_963277665.1). Classification (NCBI taxonomy): domain Eukaryota; kingdom Viridiplantae; phylum Streptophyta; class Magnoliopsida; order Santalales; family Viscaceae; genus Viscum; species Viscum album. The sequence continues at coordinate 1,118,306,873 of OY728129.1, forward strand.
ACAACATGGACCATGTCTGTATTATATTCATTTTTTTCATCTGAAAATTTCATAACAGATGAATAAGCCTCATATAAATCCAAAAACTCATCGTCCTCATCACCCAAATGAATTATTTTCCCATAAAAAAATATGGACCACTGATTATTTTATGGATCAATGACATAAAATTTGTACATTTCACATGTCTCCATGATAAATTTTTCCACTTTGCTTCTAAATGTTTTCAAATCAACTAGTGTAAACCCATAATCAATATGTCTCACACTACTATTACAATCAACCAATTTTTTCTTAGAAATTGTGACTTAAGATTTTATATAATAATTTCCCAATATATTTTAAAGAACTCAAAAATATATATTTGATGTATAAATTGGGTTATTATCTTTGGTAATTGAAAATTGAACTACTTTAGTGATGGCAATTACACCCAATTTTTGAATGGTTCTCTTTTCATCCAATTATTTATGTAAAATATGTATCCATTAATATAAAAACCAGACCATGTGATTATATTAAAAGATGTTCCCCCATCCAACCATTTAAATGTTTCTATTGCAGATATATCTATTATGAATTTCTCTTTAAACCATGAAAGAAAGTATTTTTATTCTTAATAATAAACAACTTTTAATCTTTTCTATATATCCTACCCTTTATTCAACAATATGTGATGATATATATGGTTAAACATTGTCGGTGTTGTTAAAAATGTATAAATGTGCCTTAATCACATCATCATGTGAAATGAACATTACCTTTAAGCCTCAAATCCCTCTAACTCCACTATCAACTGTCATATTTCGAAATATAGAGATACCTACTGGATATAATTCTTATAAATAATCAGTATAGAACAAAAAAAACCTATAACGATACATGTTTTTTAACAATAGAGGAATATGGTCTTGGATGATTCTTGACATGTCCCTTCAAAAATTTCATATATCGTTCAAAAGGATACATCCAATGTAAATATATAGGTCCACATATTTTTAACTCACAAATAAGATGAATCACCAGATGGACCATTATATTAAAATTTATATGTTGGAAATACATTTCATGTTGATTAAGAATAAGATCATCTTCATTATTCAACACATCTAAAAATTTTGGATCAATGAATTTACTATGAATGGATTTGAAAAAATTACATAACCTAGTGATATTCTTTGTGACAGATGTTAGAAATATACCACATAGTGGGACTAGTAGCAGTTGTTGTACCATTACATGGATGTCCTGAGATTTCATACCAATTAATTTCCAGTCCTTCAATGAAACCATGTTGATCAAATTTGATGAATATCCACTATATACATTAATACCATGAAGAAAATGAAAACAATTCAACTTATCACAATTCATTAACGTGTGACAAGATGGTGGAAAATATGGTTTGTTTCCTTTCATTGTGGGAGATAACGCTAAATTTATTATCCTGGATATCAAGTATAATTTGGTATTAAATCTATTTTTTTCATTCATTTTATTTCCAACAATATTCTTATCAATGTTCCACATATGTTTTTCTCAACATTCATAATATTAATGTTATTTTTTATCTCACATAATCTCTAATATAGTTGTTATAAAATAATTTGTTTCTTCAAGAATTATTTTATGAAAATTTATTTCATTCATTACCAATTTCATATCAATATTTTTCACAATTTTTAATAATCATCAACAGGCAATTTTTGGGGGGGAATTTTATATTCTGGTAAACAATTAAATTAATTTTTCAATCTGTGATAAGGATGATCAATTCGTAATAAATTTCCATGTCCCATGTACACTATATTTATTCCATTATAAAATATATAATATGAATCCTCTTCATGAAAAATTTAAATTATTTATATCCCTTAACAGTTTATATAGATATTTTTTTTATATTCAATAAATGCATTTATAGTGAACAATATCATAGTATGAAAAATAAAATACTCTTTCATCTATTCATCAAAAAATGTACACATGTCTCCATTATAAGTTTTAAATCATCAATAAATGTTGAAATATGCACATTAATAAAATTTACCAAAAAATGTTCTTCTGAAATCATCAATATATTCATAAGATATTTTTTATTCATTAATAACTATAGAGACAGGTTGTAATCTCAGAACAAAATAGACCATGAACTATGTACGATACTTATGCTCTGATATGGATTCCTTCAATCTATTCACAACCTCGTTCTAGTATTTCTAACATCAATTACAAAATTTTGAAATTTTTTATCAAATATATTCCACTATAGTGAATCAATAAGGTGATGTAACTTACCATTAGGGACGTGATTGTTAATATTCCATCTTAACAATTTTCATCAATTGAATTTAAAAATAGATGATATAAATGAGAAATTACTGGATGGTACCAAATTTCTTTAGTAGGATGTTTGATTCTAGTACATTTGAATAAATCAGAGTTGAATTATTAGATTTATTGGTAGGAATTATTTAACAGTTAAAATTAATTTAATAGGAGGATATATTTCATTACCTAAGAAAGAATCGATGTTGAATTTCTTTTCCATCTTATATCCTGATATCCTGCATTGAAGACATTTTGATAAATATTCATATTCCTTACTATACAACACACAATCCATGGGGAAAACATGTAAATTTATTTACTGAAATCACATTGGGAATAATATTTTATTTACCTCATCATTGGAATCTGGAATACCATTTCCCTCCAGAATTATATTTTTTAAATGTTAAATTAAGTTAGAGAAAATTTTTTCAATCTAACCAATTTATGTATTTAAGATTACTAATATCAAAATTGTATATAACACCATATGTTTAGTGAACCCTGATAACAATGGTTTCTCATAATCTCCATATAATCGTTGAAAATTTTCTTTCCTTTAATGGATTAATCAACTACATCCTGAATTAATTTTCAAAATATGATCATTTGTCTCATTCTGAATATTTTCATCAACATTAAATGTTGAATTTTCAATTCTTTTAACCATTCCCAATCCTACATTTCTAATTAATGATAAAACAATAGAAAAAGATATAATCCTTGATTTCTCGAGAATTTACCTTTCTCATATTCAATCACATTATACATGGACAAAAAATCAAATATATGTCTTGAAGATTGTTTTTAGAAAATACCAATAAAACAACAACTCCTTTTTTGAATTCATTAGCGGTTAATAATAACTTTATCCAATCACGGTCCATTAAATACCTAATATTACAATATAAAAGGTTAATATATATAAATATATAAGCATTTAAATATATATATTAATAGATAAATTTTAATTGTCACGACCCATCCCATGGGGCCCTTTCCATGACTACCCTAAGACCGTCTTCCATAGGCCCGAGGCGGGAGACTAGCTTTGAAGGCATATTCAATAGAACTGGGAAGGAATTTCCTTTATAACCTGTAACACACACTACCAAGCACACAACTAGAGACAAAATCAAGTAAAATTAATAGTAAATAGATTGAGTACAGTAAGTAAAAAGGGGCGAGAATACAAGCCCAACTAGAAAGTACAAGGAAAACTGGAAAGTAAAAGACAATTGATAGGTGAAAAGAAGATCCTTGATCTTCCACGATGGATCCAACCTAAAGGGTTGGTACATCTCATGAACAACTGTCTCTGCGGTTTGTCTTGACTAACGTCCACCTCAAAGCTACCTCCAGTCCTGATACCCTTTTCCTCAGTCAGCATTGACCATATAATGCACCAAACACAATGAATTGAGGGCATAGACCGTATAGGGGTGAGTATAACAACCCTCATTAGGGACCCCGAGACCCTCAAGGTCTCACAAAATCCACAAAGGATAAATCACAAGCATGAAATCAACTGTTAAACCCACTTAGGTATGTTCCCATACATATACTTAAGTTATCAAATAAACTCATCTCAATCATGGGGAAAACATTGAGTCCAACTCTAAATCCCCAAGCTCAACTGTTCTATGATGGAAGAAATACCACAAAGGCAATTACCTCATAGGCACTCCACACCGATGAATAACACCATGTTATTATCAACAAGAAACGTACCACACAGGTATGGAATCAGCTCACTCCTTGGTATAACTTAAGTATAGTAATTGAGATAATTATATGTAGCTACTAAATCATCTTACTATGTTAAGAGGAATACCCACATAGGATCACTTGGTGCTGACCCGCATAGGATCGTTAGGTGTTGACCCATAGAGGATCGCAAGGTGGTGACCCACACAGGATCGCCAGGTGCTTACCCACACAAGATCGCAAGGTGATGACCCACACATGATCACTTGGTGCATACCCACATAGAATCGCAAGGTGATTACCCAGACAGGATTGCTAGGTGCTAACCCATACTAGATCGCAAGGTGCTAAGCCACATAGGATCACTCTATGTGTTGACCCACAACGGATCGCTCTACTTTCTTCACGTCACAGCTAGCTACTAGGTTCCCACTCTATGCTCACTCTCCTCCAGGACAATTCGCTCCACAAGCTACTGTTTGATACTCCAACTTCCACAAAGTCCCACAAATAGGGTTCTCAAAGGTCTGCCACGTCATAGCGGTCTCAACGCAACAGACGACGCATCATTCAGATTCACTATCTGTGAGTTATTAGCATTTTTATCCCAAGGGACCAGTTGGATTCATGCTCAATCCAACCCGACCATTCCCCAACATTATTCGAATCTATATTGGGGTATACCAAAGGTATCATCTCACTCCAAGGTTTTCGGTGCCGCTGGCGGTTCGTCAAACGGACGCCTGTTGCCAAAGTTGTGGCCCATGAAAAGTATAGGGTCGTATCTATTCTGGGTCTGGTCTAACTATGTTGGACAGACCCAACCTGACACGTTGGGTCCGGTCAGGCCTGCTAGGTGGCTTGGCAGGCTGCGAGGGCCGCGAGGATACAGGGTTGTCGCAGGGGAGTGGGGCGACTCTTCCATGGGGGTGCCATGAGGGCGTGGGGTAGCACGTCTGCCGGGGTGCCTCCAGGGCATGGGGCAACTCATCCATTGGTGTCTCGTGAGGGTGCAAGGCAGTGGGGCAGATCAGCTGGAGTAGCTCGGCCGGGAGGGAGGAGGTCGCGGGTTGGCTCATCCAGGAGGGTGGAGACCGCGGTGTGGCTTGGCCAGAGCAGCTCGGCCTGGAGGTCGGAGGCCGCATGATGACTTGGAGGGCTGATGCAGCTCGGCAGGCCGCGGGATGGTGCAGCGAGGTTGCAAGGCGTGGAGGCCATAGGTGGCGGTGGCCGTGGGGCGTCACCATTTCCTTTATCACCTTCTTCACCTTCATCGTGATTGATAATCATCATCCTCCATCGTAAAAAACACAAGGATTATCCCAAGAAATTCAAATAGGAGGGGCCATGTTTTTTTGACCCACACTCTCCGCATTAGAGTGGTGAAAAGTGGCTATAAAATGTGAATCAAAATAATAACAAGAACAATTAAGGGAAATAATTCTAACACTCTCTCTACCTCATTTGATTCATTCATTGACAATTGTCCGTAGGGAATGAGATGATGTCGTTAGTAATAGAAGAATATTGGTAACGTCGGCATTTACTCGATCATCGGTCCAGTGACATTGAAGACATTCCTTGACAACAAATATCCCATGGATGAAGTCAGAGTTGAATCCGGCATTCTTTGTGGGTGTTTATCATTGGAGAGCATTCTCCCAATGCTCATTCCCCCCAATTCCACCAAACATTCCATGTAGCCAACATAATAGATTATGTTGTCTATTTAGTTCATTGTCATACATTCAAAATGAATTAATTAATTAACTGAGTTGGCATAATAAATGTTGGAAGAGTTGAAGAGGCTCCCCCACTTTTAATAGGATGTTTGAGGGTTTCTCCCATTAAAGGGGAGTTCAAGGGGGTTTATACTCTGGTGGTCCCCACCACCATAACCTCTCAAAGGAGGTTTAGTTTCGGTGGTCCCCACCTCCATAACCTCTCAAGGGAGGTTTTAGTTTACTTTCCACCACCTATGAAACATCCACATGGGAGTTTCAAAAGAAAAATTAAAATAAAATGTTATACCACTTCCTTTTATTTTATTATTTCATGAATAAGTGAAAAAATATCTTCCACCCTTGACCTACTATTGTTGAGTTGAAAGTGTTCTTAAGAGAATATCAGCACTGCGATTTCAATGGTGCCCTAGAATTTCAATTCTGAGCACTGTTTCAAAAGATATAAAACCCCTATAGTAGGTTTACTGAACGTACCTGAAAAAAGTTTAGATATTCAATCCGGAAACACCAGGCCTTGGAATCACGCGTCGCCAATTTTCAGGGACTCGTAAAATTCCAATTTAATTAGAAAACAAATTTACATGGAAATTCTGGGTCTTTACATTCTCCCCACCTCAAGGATTTATGTCTCCGTAATCCACAACTCAAACTAAGAAAACCAATGGGGTTACTAAGAATGCATCTGAGCCTCCCACTCTAATGTGAACTCCTTGAGGTTCCTGTGTTACCTACAAACATGCATCAGAGGTATCGAATGTTCATGAAGGACCCGCTACTATCGATCCTCAATCTCTACTGGAACCTCCATAAAAGTCATCCAATCATCGAGGTTCATCTCACCATGGTCAATGATGTGAGAATGGTCATGCACGTATCTCCTCTATTGGGATACGTGGAAGATGTCATGCACTCGGTGCTACTGAGATGGAAGTGATACACGGTAGGACAACTCACCAACTCTGATAAACACCTGAAGATGTCCGATTAACCTCAGAGATAACTTGTCGCCTCGGCCAAATCACTGAAAACCTCATCGAGGTGAGACCTGTATAAAGTCATAGTGACCATCCTCAAACTCTAGAGGTCTCCGTCTCCTGTCGGAATTCGACTTATGCATGATTTGTGTAGTCTTCATCTGCTCTGGGATGATCTGCACCTTTTATGTAGTAGCCTATTCCATCTGTGGTCCCACTAGTGTTGACTCACCTAGTTCAGTGCAGCACAAAGGTGATATGCAAGGTCTCTCATACAACGCCTCAAAAGGTTCCATCCTAATTGTGGAGTGATAGATGTTGTAGTATGAAAACTCCACCAAAAGGCAAGTGATCCTCCCAGCTGCGACTGAAGTCGACGACACAAGAACATAGCATGTTCTGGAGGGTCTGAATGGTCCGCTCAATCTGAACATCCATATGAGGATGGAAGGAGGCGATCAAATGAAGTTATGTCCTAAAATCCACATGCAACCCCTTCCATAGCTAGGAAATAAAACATGCATCATGATCAGGGACGATCGTTGAGGGTACTCCATGTAGCCACACAATCTCCTGCACATAGAGGCATTGAAATCTCTCTACTGATCCCTGCTCTCTGATTGGTAAAAAGTGCGCCGACATGGTCAGTCGTTTGACGATGACCCAAATCAAGTCATGAACTCTAGATTTACGTGCGAGTCTAGTCATAAAGTCCATGGATATCCCATCCCAAATCCACTATGGTACCTCTAAAATATGAAACAAGCCTACTAGTACCTAATGATCCGCCTTCAATTGCTGAAGAGTGAGCCACTGAGAGACAAACTCTGCTAATGCTTTATTCATTCCTGGAAACCAGTGTTTTCATTGGAAATCATGGTACATCTTCTCCACTCTGGGATGTACCGCTGGAGGGGATGTTTTGAACTCCCTAATAGCATCCTCCTAAAGCGACACTGGTACCATGGTATGTCCTTTGAAGAGGATGGTGTGAACCCCACCATCATAAAATCCATTAGGTGCCTATCCTATAAATATCTGAGAACGTCGAGCCTCGCAGTCAGTGTCCCCATACTGCGCCTCCTTGAATCAATGAAGAAGTGGGAAGTGACTATGTGTGAATGAAGGAAAGATTCTCCATCACGTTCCCCAAAGGATATCTGCAAAGCAACCAACTGCTCTGTCGCCTCACCTAGCAGCTGTGTACCGAACATCCTACTGAGTGAATCTGCTACTATGTTCCCCTTCCCAGAAGTATACATTATCTCAAAGTCATAGTCCTGGAATAACTCAAGGCAATGATGATGTCTCATGTTTGGTTCCTTCTGAGAGAAGATATACCTGAGAATATTGTGATCCGAGCAGATTGTAAAATGTTCACCCATCAGATAGTGCCTCCACATCTTCAAGGAGAGGACCACTACTACTAACTCTAGGTCATGGGTAGTGTAGTTCTTCTAGTGTTGTCTCAGCTATCAAGAACCATATGTGATCACTACTCACTCCATCTTCCGGACACATCTAATCCCTATCCCAGAGTCATCGTAGTAGACTACATACCCTATTCCCTCCTCTGGAGGCCTCAAGATGGGGGCACTAGTTAGCCTCTACATCAGCTCATGAAAACTCTACTGGCATCTCTCCGACCACATGATGTGTTTCCCCTTCTTCTTCCATGCTAAAAAAGGTTTAGCAACTCTGTAGAAATCTAGCACAATACTCAGGTATTATCCGGCCAAACCTAGGGAACTCCGTACCTCCATCACACTCCCGGGTGACTCCTAAGAAAGTACCGCCTCAATCTTCGCTAGATCCAATGCAAATACGGCCTCCGATATGACATGTCCCAGAAATAGAACCTCTCAGATCCAAAACTAGAACTTAGAGAGCTTACCATATAGATGGTACTCTCGGAGTGTGTCATGTTTTACAAGAAAATTATAGGCATGATCCTTCTCAGTACCTGAGTATATCAGAATGTCATCGATGAAGACTACTACAAAGCAATCAATATATGGCTAAAATATCCTATTCATTAGTCCCATGAACACTACTAGAGCGTTGGTTACACCGAATCGCATAACCAAGAACTCATAATAGTCGTACCGTCATCTGAAAAACATCTTATGCACATCCTCATCTCATACACTGAGCTGGTGATAGCCCGATCCAGGGAATATCTTCGAGAACCACTGTGCTCCCTTCAGTTGATCAAAGAGGATGTCAATCCTTGGGAGTGGGTACTTGTTCTTCACAGTCACCTGGTTCAGGAACCGATAGTCGACATAATGTCTCAAGATCCCATTTACCCTCTTGGCGAACAAAATTGGGGCTGCCCAAGGAGAAACTCTGGGCTGAATGAACCCTTTCCCCTATAAGTCCTCCAACTATGCCCGCTGCTCACGAAGCTCCACGGGAGCCATACGATATACTGTTGTAGATATCGGTGTCATCTCGAGGTACAAGTCAATGTAAAATTCCACCACTCTATGAGGAGGTAGACCCAGAACATCAATCAAGGATGACATCAGTGTACTAGTCCATCAATACAGGATAACTCAGACTCTCCACATTTTCTGCTCCGAGGTTATGGATAACCAATTAATGAGCAATCAGATGCACCCTCCTCAGGCTAAGTCCATCTTATGCAGCGAAGGATCCCTTCTCACCAGTGACAGTAAACCTGGTCCCATTCATGTGGACACACCGCCCATTTCTCCTAATACAGTCTATATGTGAATGGACTGTAGATAACCATTCCATACCCAAGATGGTGTCGTAAGGCCTCGACACTACTACTAGAAGATCCTAGACAAAGCTCTCACCTCCATGAGTAAGCTCACACTACCAGAACCAGTGCGTAATAGTAGAATTTTCTCCCGTAAGAGTCTCTAGCTGTATGGATTAGGCCAAGAGCCCCATCAAAATCTCTGAGCTCCAAACGAGGGAACTGGAAATAAAATAATGACTGGAACCTGTGTCTATAAGTACAGCAACTAAGGTGGAGTATACACAGATCATACCTCAAATCATCTCTGGAGTGCCGTGATGGTGGGACCCATCTTCCCGGAGTTGAGCATTCCCATGTCCTCCTGTTGGTTGTGGTCGGAGTGGAGCACCTGGTGGTGGTGGCGGTAACATCTCAAATGGTCTCCCACCACCAGCTGCCCAACCGGCTTCTCTGCCATGTCATCTTACTCTCTACGGACCTCCTCGGTTAAATCTTTGTCTCTGCCTAGGCGGTCCTTTGACTATCTGCTGATCAATCGTATCGAGGGTCAGATAGTCACGATCCATGTCACCCTACCCACCGCATGTGTAACACTGCCCACTCTTGGCATGACCGGCTCTGACTCAGGTTCCCCACACAAATGACTCTGAATCATGTGGTCTCCCACTTGTAGGTCTGGTCCTCTTGGACCACTATGTCATATGTCTACTGCCAGATGCATAAGACTCTGTTACGTAATGACTTGTTGTGGGTCTCACTACTGGTGATTGCTTAGCAAGGAAACTCTTCACTAAAAGGGCTATCTCTAACAACTCTGCCTGCGTAGGGATGCTGAGTGAGATCATCAAAGCTCTGATCTCCTGCCTGAGTCGCTACTCGAAGGTCCAGGCCTTGAAGAATGGGTCCCGCACCATATATGTGGACTAGCGTGAGAGGAAAGTGAACCTCACTGAGTATTGACCCACAAGCATGTTTCCCTATTACAGATGAGGTAGCTCTTTAATGTGCACTGCGCGAAGAGTCATTTGGACAAACCCTACCTGAATCAGGCTGTTAAAGTCTTCCTAGAGAAGCGATACCTTATCATGAACTTGGAGCATCAAGCTCCACCATCTGCCAGCTACTTCCTGTAGATGAATGGTGTCAAGGATCACCATGAGATCAGTTAGTGTCCCTACCAGTCAAAAAACTATCACTACAACCTCCAACCAATCCTTATCTGCATGTGGGTCCATATCTCCCAAAAAACCTGGTGGAATAATGCGTTGGAAGTCATGCAACACTCTCAAGCAGCATGCACCCTCTATTACTGGGGTTTGTGTCATCAGTTTCCCAATGGTTAATGGTACCACTGGTGCTCCACTGGTGCCTCTACTGGAAGAGGGACTTGCACCAGGGCCTCATTGTTCGGTGGGTTATCTGTGTGTACAATGCTCAGAAACCTAGTTGGTTATCTTCATAGAGGCATACTAAAAAGAAATAGGGGAGCCATGGTAAATAAGTTATACCCAGTGATCTGACTCAAGATATCACAATGGAAACTCTTGAAACACACACATAATACGTTTTTTAATGCATTGAGTTGGAAATCAGAAGTCAGTATCCTGGTGTTTGGATACATCGGCCACCGTACCAACACTGGGTTCCCACTGATAACCATACTCACCTCACTTAACACTATTTCCATTCAAAATAATGATCAGATTCCTATGATCAACAGTAAACCTCCCTCTAATACCAATTTTTCATGAACCGTCCCCCAGGGCATGTGTCATGACTACCCCAAGACCCCCTTCCATCGGCCAGGGGATGGAAAATAGCACCGAAGGTGTATTCCCATAAACTGTGAATTAATTTCCTTTATAAACTATAATAGACACAACCAATCATATATCAATATACGAACTCAAGTAAATCTTATAGTAAATAGAGTGAGTACCGTAAGTAAAAAAGAAAACAGAATACAATCCCAACTGGAAAGTACAACGAAAACATCAAAGTAAAAGGCAACTGATTGGGGAAAATAAGTTCTAGGATCGTCCACCACAGATCCTACCTAAAGGGAAGGTACAACTCAAGAATGGTCATCTCTATGGTTCGCCTCGTATAACGTCCACCTCTGAGATACCTCTAGTCCTTGTACCCTCATCCTCAGTTAGGGAAATCCTTCATCTGCCCCAAACACAACGAAGTGTGGGAATTTCTGGTGCAGGGTTGAGTGTGACGATATTAAGTAGGGACATTGAGACCCTCAAGGTCTCACAAAATCCTCAAATGATAAACCACATGCATGAAATCAACTATCAACCCCACTTATGATAATGACCATGCATATCCCGAAGTTATCAAATAAATCCTTCTCAATCATAAAAAAACATAGATTCTAACTCCAAATCCCAAAGTTCAACTGTTCCATGAAGGAAGGAATACCACATTGGAAAGTTCCACACGGGCACACCGCATTGAAGAATACCACCAAGGTATTACCATGAAGAAATGTACCACACATGTATGGACTCAGATCACTCTAGGTATATCTTATGTATAGTAATAGACTTGATTACATGTAACTTATGAATTATCATACTCTGTTAAGAGGCAGACCCACACAGGATCACTCAGTGCTGACCCCCACATGATTGCTAGTTGTTGACCCACATTGGATCGCAAGGTGATGTCCCACAAAGGATCTCTAGGTGATGACCCACACAAGATTGCATGTTGTTGACCCATACAGGATCCCTAGGTGCTGAAACACACAAGATATCAAGGTTTTGACCCACATAGGACCGCTCTATGTGTTGACCCACACAGGATCACTCTACATTCATCACGTCAAAACCAGCTATTGTGTTCCCGCACTATGCTCACTCATCCCCAGGTGGATCCTCTCAACATGACACTGTTCAATAATCAAGCTACCATGAAGACCCACTAAGAAGTATCTCAATGGTCTGCCACGTCATAACGGTCTCAACTCAATAGACAGCATGTCATTCGGACGCCCAGTCTGTGAGTTGTTAGCATTTTTTCCCAAGGGCCCGGTTGAATTCCTGCTCGATCCAACCCGACCGTTCTACAAAATTATCCAGTACTCTAGTGGGGTATGCCGAAGGGTCCGTCTCACTCCATGGTTTCTAGCACTTCTAACTATTTGTCAAATGGGTATCCACTTCCAAAGCTAAGGCCCATGAAATGTATAGGGTCGTATCTGGTCTGGTCTGGTCGGACACGGTTGGTTCGACCCGACCCGACCCAGCCTGGGTCGACCCGGCCTGGCCCGATGGTTTCCCGGTAGGCCACGAGGGCCGCAAGGCCGTGGGGATGTCGCGGTAGTGTGGGGCGGCTCGGCAGCGGGGGCGCCGTGTGGGCGCGGGGCCACTCAACTGCAGGGGTGTCACGAGGGCGGGGGGGGGGGGGGGGGGGGGCATTTTGGCCACGGAGGTGCCTCGAGGGCATGAGGCCATGGGGTAGCTCGGCCAGAGCGGCTTAGCTGGGAGGGCGGAGGCTATATGGCAGCTCAGCCGAAGAAGCTCAGCCAGGAGGGTAGAGGCTGTAGGACAACGTAGAGGGTCGAGAGGCTCGACAGCATGCAGAGCGGCACGACAGGGCCACCGGGAGGTAGGGCAGGCTATGGTAGTAGAGCTTCATGGGGTGGGGAGGTCGTGGGTGGTGGAGCGCCATGGGGAACAGAGGCTGCAGGTGGTGGTGGTTTTGGGGTGACGTTGTTGCCTCTGTCCCCTTCGTCGCCATCGTAACGGTTGATAGCCATCCTCCTCCATTGCGGATAACACAAGATTTATCCCTAGAAATTAGAAGAGGGCGTGCCCTTTTTGGTTGTCCCTCACTCTACAAATTAGAGTGGAAGCAAGCAGTTATAAAACTTTAATCAAAATAATAAGAAGAACAGGTAAGAAAAATAATTCAAACCCCCTCCGTACCTAATTCGTTTGATTCATTGAAGATTGTCCACGGGTAAAGAGACAGTTTCGTTAGGAATAGACAGAAGTTGGTGACATTTTCATTTCCCTGATCATTGTTTCGTTGATATTGAAGATGTTCCTCATCAAAAAATTTCACATGGAAGAAGTCGGAGTCGAACTCAGCATTTTTCATTGGCGTTCTTCGTTGGAGATCTTTCTCCCATGGCTCCTTCCTCTTAATTCCACCAAAATTGACAAGTAGACAACATAATATATTATGATGTCTATTTAATTCATTGGGATAAATTCAAAAAGGCTTAATTAATTAACTATGTTGGGATAATAAATGTTGTAGGAGTTGAAGAGGCTCCCCCACATTTTATAGGATGTTTGAGGGTTTCTCCCCCAAAAGGGGGGGTTCAAGAGGGGTTTTTACTCTGGTGGTCCCCTCCACCATAACATCTCATGGGAGGTTCAGGCTCGGTGGTCCCCACCTCCATAACCTCACATGGGAGGTTTCAGTTTAGTGGTCCCCACCTTTGAAACATCCAATTGGGGGTTTCAAAAGAAAAATTAAAATAAAATGTTACACCATTTTATTTTATTTTATTATTTCATGATTAAGTGAAAAAATAACATCCACCCTTGACCTACTGTTGTCGAGGTGAAAGTCTTCTTAATCGAATACAGGCACTACGAGTTCAACAGTTTCCACAAATTTCAATTCCAAGCACCGGTTCAAAAGTTACAAAATCCCATTAAAACGTTTAATGAACGTACCTGAAAAAATAGTTCAGAAATTCATTTCGGGCACACCGGACCTCAGAATCACACGCTGTCAATTTTCACGGACTTGTAAAATTACCATTTAATTAAAAAAATACGTGGAAATTTTGGGTCTTTACATTAATCATAAAAATTTATAATCAATATTATGGGTGATCGTGTAATAAATACAAAAAATTATTATGAATAAAATAAAAACTAAATTACTCAAGGTATTTAGTTTTTTAAATAATTATTTATTAACTATTCTTTAATAAACTAGTAAATAAATAAAGACACATTTTCCTTGTTCAGATAGATTTTTCTATGTTACCATGAGATAAAACATCTTTCATTCTATCTAGAAACTTCATGGTAGAATGTTTTGGTACACCATTTATTGTTTTTCTAACATTAGAGTAGGTAATATTCATTAGAGTGAGTGGATTTTGAAATAATGTTATAATTTTTCTTTGTAGCAGTTTTTTATAACACATTTAAAATATATTAATTATATCCAAAATCTTTTGAATTATGGATGTTTTATTGTGATAATGGTCATTTCAGTGTTTAGATTTTTTTGGAAGAGGTATTGAACTAAAAAATGAAGAGTGAATCTATAATTTTACAAAAATATTGATAGATTTTGTAACAATTACATTTTCACCAAACCATAAAACCAATATGAAAGGAAAAATTATTAATAAAACCTAGTAACTACCACTCTTGAAGTTATTTATTCTATGAAATATAGACATAATTATATAATTTCTCATTTATGAAAATGTTTTAATTCAGGTAATATTAGAAAATAGAGGGTTCTTACCATATTTCTTTCCTTTTGGATTCAAATTTATATTAAACCTATCATCTCCTTGGGTATTTTTTACCCAACCAAAACATTTCCCTTATGTGAAGTGAATATGTAATAAAGTCAAAAACTATTATTGAAGATTAAAAATATGTGGTTATCATTAGAATCCAATAAATGAATAAAACAATGTTACGTATTATGTAATAAAAATTTATTGAGATGTAATAATTATGTTTTATGTTATATGAATCTATCTCTTCTTTATGATTGTCTGGATAATCATGAAATATATAACATGGTTATAATAAAAAATAAAATGTACAATAGCTACAAATTTTCATTGATATATATATATATCATTTTGGGAACAACCATTTCATATTTTAATCCAAAAAATTAAAAATTTTAAAAATGATTTAAAAAATAATAATTAACAATCAAAAGAATACAAAAAATGAATTTATAAATTACAAATAAAAAATTTATCTACAAAATCAAAAAAAAACATACCAAATTTGGGGTTGTAAAATGAGAAAATAATCTTGAATATATATTTTCTGCCTTAAATTTTTTTTGCATTGTGAACACTCTAAAGAAATAATAAATATGTTTTAAAAATATAAACAAGAATAAAGAATAAAAGAAACACTAAACCACAATATCGCTCAACCTGAATAGGGTTATCAAGGACTAAATATTATCATGCATCTATAACTAAGGAATTAATAAAAAGTATTGACACCCAATGGTCATGAAAATATGAATAAAATTAATCAAAATCAACTATAATAGTTGTTGAAGACCGTCGTGGAGCCTTCAAAGGAGTCATTGGTTGATACCTAAAGAGGGGATTGAAAACACGAATGAGGTTTCATGTTTCATTTTTTAAAATTTCTTTTAACAGTTGTTTATTATAATACTGATGTTAAATATTTCTTAATAAAAGTGTTATTGTTTATCATAAAATCCGATGACAAAAATGATTTTTTGGAAATTGTTTTTTGGTTTTTTATAATAACCCATCGCAAACAATTTACATTTTTATAAAAACCAACATAAAAAAATATTTTTTTGAATTTTATTTGACATTAGGTGTTCAAGAAACCAACACCAAAACACCGGAATATATATTTCTTACCATCTTTTATTCCTAAAATTGAAACTGAAATATTAAAATCCAAACATTTGTGGCATATTTTTTAATAAAAACTTATGGATATAATGTTTTCATAATAAATGTAGAATTATTTTTAATAGTAAATGATGGTAAAAAATTTTATCTAAAATTTGTAGTGTTGGTTTATAGGAAACTAACTTCATAAATTCGACATTGATGCCACTATTTCATCTAGTGATTACTAAAGCAGTAATCAATTTTCATCTCACATTTTAATTATGTGAGACACATGTCACTGTCAACTCTAGTTTATTTTATTGGGTGTATATAATTTCAATTAAGATATTTTATGCAAATTATACTAATAACTATTGGGATATATATATCTATATATATATCCATTTGAGGATATCTTTTTAATGTGATTTATGGTTAAAAAGTTATTAAAGCGGTAAGAGATGTTTGTCTCAATTTTCCTTCATTGAGACATATGGTATGTTATACAACTAAATCCATTTCTGATATGCATATACCACCAAATTAACATATAATATTGTGATTTTTTTTACTATCATGATAATTTATGTTCCTTTTAAAATTATTATTTCATTGGAATTATGATTCAATGATAAAAGAGTGGTAATGCTTTAATGTTACAATATCATCATTTAATTATATTGAATATAATACAACAGAGAATGATTGAATATTGTTACCTCTCCCACAAAAAAATCATAATTTTTTTTCCATTAGTTATTTATTGAGAATACATGTTTTCCTTTCATTTTACACTTTTTATATACTCAAGAGTTTAAAATTCTATTTTTTAGAAGAATCATCTTTATTTCTCTATTCAATCAAAAAAGTTTTTTCTTTTAAATATATTTTTTCTAAATCATTTGTAAATTTTTTTTAAACATTTTTAAATGGTTTCTTATGGAAATTTTTACCCATCATTTATTTTTTTCAAATTTTTATTAAAAGAATATTCATGTCATTTTATAATGAATACCAATTTGGATTTTTCTGAAATTGTTAAAAGAATATTGGTTTTATAAGATGCATGATACGAACAACATTTCATACTATCATGACCACTAAAATATTTCAATATTCCCTTAAATGTTTTCAAATTTATTTTCATATAAAATAATTTATTTAATTTTTGAGAAATTTTTAGATTTTAAATAAAATATTTCAAAATTAAAAAAGTATTTTGAAAATGTTTTTAAAACAATTTTTCAATGTGTAATGGTAATTTTCTTAAATAAGGGGATTAATTTTAATTAAATCCATTTTTTTAATTATTAGTTATTTTCAAAGAAATTTATTTCCAAAATGTTTAGGATTTTTTATTTTTAAAATGTAATTTTTATTTAGAAGTTGACTTCCTCAAGAAATAATACTGTTGATTTATATTTCAAATTAATTCATCATCTATGATGAAATCCTTTGATGCAACCAATGCATTGTTGGTGATATGAACCAAGGATATGATTATTATTATTTTTCTAATTGGTTTATGATGAAAATTTGTTTTTAAATCCCATTTATCTTCTATAGGTTATACCATGATAAACTATTTATGAAATCAAGTTCATTTTACATGGGTTATGCCTAATGAAATGATGGAATTATTATGAAACATGACTTTTCTACAGATGTTATTATATGTTTAAAAATTTATAAAAACCAACTCATTTCATGTGTTATGATATAATAAATGTTTTTTGATCATTTTGTACACATATGCCATTTTTTCATTATGTCATGGGTGGGGCCTATATCTTACACCAATGCATTGGGTAATGATTTAAATCCCGTGATTTTGAAAGAACTAGAACCGGGAGTGAACACAGTTCAGTAAGGGAATTTATTCACTATCATGGTCTTTGGAGTGAATATTAACTACTATAAAGGTTTAGGGAGTAAAATCGTTTTTCTATAATATCCTTGGGATAGAACCTTCAATACTAGGGAAATGATTTTCTATATTTATTTTTATTCCACAGTTTAATGTATTATGAAAATTGTAAGCCCTTATGGCTCATGTTCATTGATTATATTATGATACATGTCTTATGAACTAAATTTTTTTTTACATAACTCATGATTTTGATATTTGATGTGTAGGGTATCGATTTAAATTCTTATTCTCATGTTCTTATACCCTTATATTCAAGTTATTCATATGTATCTCCCATGTTTACCCTTACTAAGAATTTGACCTCACAGTTTCTTATATTTCCTTTCCCTATGATGTATAAAAATTAGGTTACATATATGAAGAGTACATAAATGGAAAATATTTATGGTATTCATTGAAGACACTTCATAAACTATAATATTGTGTGTCTATTCTCTAAGAAAACTAAAAAATTACAGTTCTCAACCATATGTTTCCTAATGTTTTTAATGACAATATTTTAATATGTAATATCTATTTATGATAATATTTGGTATCTAAATTTTATATCATAATTATTGGAAGGAATATGATTCTTTAGAATGCTCACATGTGAGCATTGGACAAAGAATGGATCCCTGACCATGGGATTCATGAAGAGATTTTTTCCTTTGGGGATGGTGGTGTGTTCCACAGATGAGTTATAGAATACCATATTGTTCCCAAATAAGTATCAATTATAGACAGTAGGAAGAATTCTATAAAATTATAACACAATATTAATACGTACATACAATCTATCTTCTCCAGGTTCAATTTAATTAATTTTCCTATATCAATAATTTATGAATGAATATATTTATATATATATAATGAATATATATGATATTTATTTCAGGATTAACATTTTAGATATTAATGAAAAATTAATTAATGTATAAGGACAAAAAATAACGAAATATAATTATCATGTAAAATGAAACCCATAACATTCAGAAAGAATAATTTTAATAAGGTTTTGTTAATAAATTGGTATAGAAATGCTATCAGGGGATATCATGTGATATTAGAAGTTTGTACATGATTATGTAATATATTTATAAGAATTTTAAATTCATTATAAAAGGGGTTAGACCACCGTCTAAGTATGTATAACTTGAGGTATGGGATATATGTTATAATCTCATTGTTTTTTAATATTGTTTTTATCATTATTCTAAGGATGAAATTTCATGATATACATCATAATAGTATCACGATTTATCTTATCCTTTAGTTATTTATACTAAATATATGTTTTACTTTGATTTTCATCTATTTATGAACTTAGGATATATAAATAATGTTTTTTATGAAAATCAAATTTATTTCTCTCTTCTTTAGAAAATCAATTTTCATCAATGTTAATGTTTTCATTAAAATGTTTTCAAGTATATTTTACTATTATTAATTAGTATTTGAGGTCATTTTTTCCATATTTTATTTAAAAAAATTATTAAAAGGAATATTTTTATCATTTTATAAAAAAATAATTTTTTATTTTTTACTGAAAATGTAAAAGAATCATTTGTTTTAACATACACAACATGAAAAGAACTTCCCACTGTTATGACTACTCAAAGATTTGAATATTATTTTTCTTGTTTAAAAGGTTTTTTCAAAGAATATTTTTATTTAATATATGATATCTTTTTATATTTTATGTAAGTAATTTCAAAATAAAAGGTTATTTTCCTCATGTTCTATTATTATTTCATGGAAATTTTCATATAAAATGGAACCCTTTTAAATTAATTAATCATTACTAAGGTTTTGATCCAATGATACCATCAAATATCCTTATACATGTAAATATTTAGGGGGAAACCCCCTTTATTTAACAAGATAAATGATAACCCCATCTGAGGACTGGGAGAAGAGGGAACCCAATATACGAAAGGGAACGTGTGCATTAAAAACATGACCTGAAGGAAAAAACAAAGAATGAGATGCCAAAAAAAAGGAATATGAATATATAATAAATAGAAAAAGTATTTTCATTCATTAGATATCTTATGACTATGATTATTTAGTGATGATTCAATGAAACATGTTTCATTTCTACGTGTTAATTGAGCTATCAAACCCATTTCATTTCTAGGGGTTATATAATGATTAAATGATAAAATGTTTTTGAAACCCACATAATTTTCATGAGTTATGATATAGAGACTGATTTATTATAATGTAGAACAAATTTTTATTATGTTAATTATGTTTCCTGTGGGCCCTAAATTATATAACCCTTCAATATATTTTCTAATGATAGATATCTCATGGGATAATATAGACTGGATTATGGAGTAAACCCAGTTCTGTATGGGACTCTATCCACTATGACATTATTAGGAGTGAACTTGGACAAATGTGATGGTATGGAGAGTGTACTCAATCTACTATGAGAGTTTTGAAAGTGAAATTTTACTATTAAGGAAATTATTTTCTATAATTATGGATATTCCATAAAAAATTTCTTATTGAAATGTTATACTCCCATGGATCATGTTATTTGATTACTTTATGATTGATGTTTTATAAACTACAAAAACTTACACCACAACTCAGGATTATGTTCTATAATATGCATATTATGGGTTCCAAATGTTAGGCACATTTTCC
Source organism: Viscum album (assembly GCA_963277665.1). Taxonomy (NCBI): domain Eukaryota; kingdom Viridiplantae; phylum Streptophyta; class Magnoliopsida; order Santalales; family Viscaceae; genus Viscum; species Viscum album. Next base: position 1,118,327,544 of record OY728129.1, read on the forward strand.
AAAACCATTATACAAATATTATGTTTATGTTATCACTAATATATCAATTATTTACACTTTTACGAAATAGATCTCACCGTATATTATATTTCCTTTCCATTAGTTATAATGAAAGGTATTATGTATAATATGAATATGAGGTGAGATAGTTATGATGAACACATAGTGAGATGAGGTAGTTCACTTATCAACCGGTTTTTTATGAATCCATGTTTACAATGATACAAGACCTATATTATTCTGGTGGGGAATGTAATGTTGTGTATTGAATATTCAACTAATAAGATGTGATATTTATTTATGAAAAGTATAGGTTAATATAAGATTCATTTTTCTTGGGTAATGGGTTCTTGAGACACATATTCTGTGAATAATATGAGTGAAATAATCTTTAAAGGAAAAATAGATACCATGTCACAATTAGATATAACTCAAGAAGTAATATCATCAATATATGTACTATTGGTTTTTGATTTTTCTATTATTAAATATGTTTTATATTTTAATGGTAAATTATTGGATAATGCATATAAATTTTCATTAAACAATTATTTTTATTTATGTTTTTTATTCCCAAGAAAACATTTTTGTTTTAGATACTTGTTTTAAAAAATGTTTATAATATTGATTTAAAATAGAATTCATGTTAAATTTTTAAAGGTTTCAGTGAAAATGATATTTACTAGTGGATTTTTCTAGTGCACCTTTGTCATTGGAGAACAAAAACTTTTAAAACTCAACTGATATCATCTAGCATGAGATTTACCAAAATTTCATTTAAAAAAACATTTTTTATAAAATTTTCCAACTCAATGGGAAACAAAAAACTTATATCAATTGAGAATGTAGGTGTCAAATATATGGCCCTTGAAGTTATTAATTTTAACCATTCTGGATTATCTTTTGTTTCAATTATAGGTGTTAAAAATTATACTTAGTCAATTATTTATGGTAATACGTGTTTTTCATGTGTTTATTTCTTATCTCAAAAAATTGAAGATTGTATAGAATTTATGAAATATTACAAGTAATTAAAAAATGAAAAAGTTGAAAAGATACTGTTCAATAAGAGAGATCATGGGATAGTGTTTGATAAAATATATGTTGATGAAATTTGTACCTTAAATGTTATATTAATTCTTTTTTAGGTGTTATTGAGAGGTGGAGTCCAATTCGTAATGAAATAAATAGAACCATCTAAAATTAATTAAATATTCTTCAATATTTTTGGTCCCATGTAATTAATACAAAATGTTATACATTGATCCTTTTTCTCATAAGCCCCTTCCATTAAAATTTTTGCAATTAATTTTGTGAAAACAAATTTCCAAATGATATCTTTTTAAAGAGTTTGGTTATAATGGCTATATTATTATCACCAAAGACAACCCATATTAGTTTGAATCCAAATTAAATTAAGGTATTTGTCAAAGTTAATATTACTCAAGTAAATAATATCTAGTATTTAATAAATGTGTGAAGACATTAAAAGAATCAATTCACATCATATTTGATGAAAATTTTCCTCCTAAAATTAATGTCATTGATGATTACCAAGAAAACGTTTCCTTAAATAATACACCATCTTTGAGATAAATTATGGTTTTGTATGAAACAACATTTATCCCATTAATAAATTAATTTAATAAATCTAAATGCCACCCCTTATAAAATGTTATAGGTGATTTTGAAGTTGGTACTCAGACTAGAATCTCTATTTTAAATGAATATAAACATAGTGCTTTTGTTTGACACTTATAATCCCAAAATATTGATAATAAAATTAATGATTGAAATTGAGTACTTCCAATGCACAAACATAAAAACAATTATAATGTAATAAAATTTTTACTCTTTGTGAAATACCTAAGGATTATTCCATTATTGTTATGAAATTGGTTTTTAGAAATAAATTAGACAAGAATTGTAATATCACTTGTGAAAATTCTATAATCCTAGAAAAAAATAATCCAGAATAATTCATGGATTATAATTATATGTTCACACCCATTTCAAGTCTTTAGTTCTTATGAATCATATTGAAATTATCTAGTATTTTAAAATTTAGTTTTTTTTCAAATGGATTTTAAGAGTGATTTTAAATTGCTTTTATTCCCAAAAAAGGTTTTTCTTAACAAATATCCTGGTTATAAATTTCATAATTTCACAAAAAACAATTATGTTAACTAAGCATCATTTTTTATTAAAAAAATTGTCTTATACTTGCCCTAGATATTTAAATAAATTGCTTTTCTAAACTTATTTGAAAATGTGAAATGAAAATTATTTTTAAAACTAATATATATCTATTTAAAATGATTTATTAATTTTTCTAATTTTTATAATTATTTTATTTTATTTAATAGTAAAGAATATATTTTTGAATAATGTTCTGTTTATTGAGAAAATAATTTAAAATATCCTTAAGGAAATTTTTTACATTTATTTTAAAATTTTCCAAAATAAAGATGGAATTTTTCTAGGTCAAATATAGTACAATGTTGATATTTTTAAAATGATTTATCATGGACCATGTAATGGAAATATGTATTCTTATGATTTAATCTTTCTATATAGCATTGGATTGGGCAGGAAGGCCTGCTGGTAACAATCTTTATAGAGGTGGTATTGGGAGCCTCTTTAACATACCATGACCTGAATGGAAATTATGTTTCCTTTATTTCATTATGATCATTTTCAATCAAATCATAAATAGTTTAATTTTAAATATTTTTAAATAATTATTTTATAATCAATAGTTTCTAAAAATATTGTTTTTTTATTTAAAAGACACCTCTTTTGAACATAGAATTTTTTATCTTGATTTTTAAGGATTTTGAGTTTATTTGAAAAGTGCATGTGGGAATTGTAACCTGTTTGGGAAATCCTTTTATACTGAAAGTAATAAGAAGAAGAATTTTATTACTCTATTTATATCAAAAGTGTAACATATTGCCACTGGGAGCTATTTCACCCAGATTATATGGGTGAAACACACTCTCATATATTGTGGGATAAATTACAATCATATCAATATTGATTTGGTCGACAAAGGTTCCATTAGTATTTCTATAAATCCAATTCAACAATCATGAAATAATCACATTGACCATTGAAACCAGTTTTTGATAGATCACTTACTAACAGATAATAAATTAATTTAGTTCATTTGAACCAATAATAAATTAACCTATATCATTACAAAGACCCATGAAATTGTTCATTTCGACTTTGGTAAAGGTGAGTTCTGTACGGAATGCTTGTTACACTAATTATTTAACAATGTAATTCCCGAGTTTTATAAATTGTATTTAAAAATTTTAATCAATTTAAAAAACAACTGTTTATAAATAGTGTAACATTATAACATTCAAAACATTAATTTTAGTAACTTAATGTGAGTGTAATTTTCCTAGAAAATATTTTTTTGTCTAGATGCAAATAATTTTATGCTGTTATTTATTAGACACACCTAGAATTTATAACCTCTAAAAGGTCTGGTTGTATATTTTATTTGATATTCACTATTGGCACGAGTAGTGGTCTATTACTGCACACCTGGTTTGAATCTCCCAATGAATAGTATTTGGGTAATTAAAATAAATATTACAAAACATAACGATATAGTGGAAACATTTTCTCAACGTTTATTTTTTTTCATTAATCTTTTTTACTTTCATTGTATTATGACTCCCAATATATTTGATGAATCAATTAATGGGGATTTAATCTTGATAATACTGAAATGTTACTAAAGGAAACAAGTTATTTGAATCTTGAACTTATTTTTAAAAATACATCATAGTTTTATTTGAATCCCTATATTATCTAATCTATAGTTTCAAAAATAGCTTTGATACATTAAGAATATACTAGTTCTTCTATTTTAGAAAATTAGAATCCTTATATAAAATATTTTTTTCATATCATTTTAATTTATTATAAAATAATTAAATTCATTATAATATTTTCTCTAGTAAATTCTAAGTGTTTGTGATAATGAATTAAGTGGATATTATTATAACACACTCTCATATATGATTTCTAATAATCAGAAACACAATTTAGTGTTTTAACCTTTTTAAATGAGTTTGTTATTGTATTTATGCGTGATAATAGTGATAGGTTTTCAATGAAATAAATGAAATCCTCAAATGTGATGAAAAAGATCAAGGGAGGACCTCCGTAAATCTACTCACACTAGTAACCTGGTGGTGTGTAAATAGCTAGTTGAAGATTCTGAAATAAGCAGCAAAGCCACTAGATGTCCATTGGATACTAGGGAAAATGTCACCAGGTAGGCAATGGAATTGGATAAAACCGCCAAATATATAAGTACCTAACCATTTACCCAATTTAAGTGTGAATCTACCTGGTGGAGACATTAGTATCCATGTATTTTTATTAAATACCCACTGGATAACAAATGACATTGAGTAGCAAGTATATGGTACTAATTTAGAAAGTAAAATAATTCATTTATAGAAGTCTTCAGTGGTTCCCTTGGCCAATTAACACCTCAATATCCACCCTTAGACACATGGAGTCTATAAATATAACCCTTTGTGGGCTTGGAGAGAAACTAAAATGACCAATTAGGAATTTTATTGATCAATATCACTTAGTTACATGATTTTTTATAAAATTTCTTCCACTGGATATTTTTTTGTATTCCCATTGTATATGTATGTTACCTCTAATATATATATGACCCTCTTAATACCATAATTAAATCATCACTCTATTCATAGTGAATTAATATATTTTCTTCAATGGTCATACAAATGTGAAAATATTCATTACCAATCTATTTTAGAGTTCTCGGTAAACTACTAAAACCAAGGTACCTTTCTCCCCATGTTCTTGGAAAACACTAAAACCATGATTCTTTTTTTGGATTCATAACTACCTCTAAAATTACGGATTTGTGTTATTTTAGGGAATTCTAGATAACACACAATTAATGGTGTACATATATTAAAAAATGATTAATCCATTGAGGTCAGATACCTAGGTCCTCTTATTAATCTATTACTAATATTATTAAACTAATTTTGTGTCATATTTACTTTCCACACCTATAATTAATCTCGTTCATTTAATTATTAAACCAATCATTTAATCCATAAATCGCATGATTATTAAAAATATATCTCACCTAATTGTTTTATTATTTCTAATAAACTCATAATTTTTAATTTCAAAAAATTATCATTTTATTATTATTACAATTATTATTTAATTTTATCGATCAAATCCATATCTATATCACATATATTTTTCTAATTTTTAAAATGAAATTCACCCAAAAATTTCTATTTTAATATTAACAACATTAAAGTTTCGATATCTTGTGAGATGATTATTACAGAGTAAAATGGAAGAGTTTGATCAATAATTTTGAATAGATTGTTGTGACATTATGTGGTGAAATTGGTCCCTTTTATAAGTAATTAAGATGGAAATTTTGGGAATACCAATTATTTTTCAATAACAGAATGAAATAATTCATAGTCCAATGGATCCAAGAGAGATAAAAAAGTTTCTTGGGCCAAATAAGGTCAAGAAAGAATATAAAACTCAGTTAAAAACATGTTTTAGTCATTTTCAGCCCTTTTACCACTTTATTTACATTTTACCATTTTGGATATTTCATTGGTAACTTGTTTTGAACTAATTTATTTATTTTTTATAAATAAATAAGATAATACATTTTAAAAAAATTAGATTTTTTAAACCTAAATAAAAGGAACATATAATATTTGTATAATATAAATAAGAAAAATTAAATGTTAAATAAAAAATTAATATAAATAAGAAAATGGTTTTATAGATAAATGTTGTTTTCACCATTAAGTGTTATTAATCTTGTTTAGTATTGATTAAAAAATGAATGTGTGTTAGTATATTAATATATAGGGTTAAATATTAAATTAAAATCATTATTTAAAATACATTAATTCATTTTATTATATAATAAATTACACAATGTTAATAAAATAGTTCTATACAAGTTATAGTTTAACCATCATCATAGTAATTTACATTAATTCAATTTATAAAAATTTTATATGAAAACATAATAGTTAAATTAATAAATTGTATAATCTTGTTGATTTAAAATATGAAATCCAATTTTTTTAGATTAAATTTCTATGAGTAATGAATATTAATTTTTAATATAATCAAAAAAACATTTTTTTGGGAAAAATAATGCACAACCTTTAAAAATGATTGAAAATTGATTATATAAATTCCAAAAATAATTTTTCAATTATATATATTAATTAATATATATATATCCTCTATAAGAAAAATATTTCATAAACATTTATTTCATTATATTGTTTAGATAATTTCATAAAGGTGGTTATTTTTACTAAAATCTGTATTTTCAAAATTCAGCTAAAAATCAATTATTTTATAAAAAACTCAATAATTAACACCAAGATAATATTTAAATTCATAATTATAAAATGAATTTATTTCCATAAAATTATAATTATATAATTTATATAGTTAAATTTTAAATATGAGCAATAAGGAAAAACTATTTTTATTGGAAAATAAACATAATTGTTCTTTAAAAGTGAAAATGAAAAATATGAAACATACATATGATAAATAGATTATTACATCAATAATTAATTTATTAGAGAATCCTAATTTATAGTTATATTTACCCTTAGTATTTTCACGTATGATTTCATCCTAATGAATGCTCTAGTGGATGCTGAGAGCTCTGATTATAATAGCATATATCTCTTGAAAATTTCCATGAGCTTGATTTTATATTTCATATGATTTTACTCATACCTTAAAAATTTGAGGTTTGTTCTAGATCAATCCCAAGAAAGGAAACCCCCTCCCTAATCATGAATAAATGAGCATCCTAATGGAGTCTTCTCCCACCCAATTTTATTTCTTTCTATTTTTAAACATAGAATTCATAATATGATACTTATTTTTATAATCACCATCTTAATGGATATATAATAAAAGAAAATAATTATTTAATCATATCACGGTTTTTTATTTTGGTTTTAGTCTACAAAAATATATTAACATACAATCTATTTTTAGAAAAATACATTCTGAAAAGTTGGTTTGTTTCATTCTTCCGTATTTAAATAAATTGTGTTGTCACAATTTTAATTATTCCTAAATAATAATAAAATTATGTGTATCCATAAGACACAGAAGAACATGAATTTCATTTTTATTTATATTTCATCATTACTATAAATATTATGACTAGTGAGATCACATTTTCCCTCGTGATAGGAATATTACTAATGTTGATCTTTTAATGAACCACTTGTGTTAAATAACATAATACAATATGGGTATTTTTTCATAGTGGGTTTGTAGTCATCATTGTATTAATACGAGATAAATGGTATATTTTTTGATGTTTTTTAATAACATGGAAATTATCATTGTCAAGATATCCAATCCATGCCTAATATCACATAAAACATGACAAATGTATGTGTGGTTGGATTTTATAGGAAGAACATTCCTAGGAATATGTATGGGATATTAGTTTATACTTGGGATAAAATAACCATTCTAATAAAATTTTGATTAATAATTCACCATCTTGTCAATTTAGTTCTTATTTTTTGTTTTTATTAAACATTATTAGTATAATGGATTAGGTCAAACAAGATTAAAATAAATTCCAAACAGTTATTTAGTGGCTAATAAGTGTTCCTAATTCCGCATTATTTTCATAATAAATATGATTATTAAAAGTTTCATAGGATTTTTGTTATCCTAGAAGTTACTAGTGACTATCATCATTTTTTATATAGTTTTAGGTAATTGAAATGTATAATTTATAAGTATAAAATATTTTTGATAATGTGTTTTCTACTTCATTTTATCATTTACATTTATCTCTACACTTTTCCTTCAATCTTATTTTCTATATTCGCTCATTTTCAACACATTAAACATCTCCTAATTTTATTAAAACATTCACCTTGGTGATTTTTACCCATAGATGACATGATGGAAATTGAATCATAGTTCATTCATCATCTTATTCACCTGAATATTGTTGATAATTCATAATTATATTCATTGGTATTTTGTGGAATCTAAACAATTTTCATATTATAAATAATTATTTTTGATACGTAATTTATCATTACCAAAATATTTCTCACTCTATCTATTATCCTAATAGATTTCTCCACTAGAAAATTATCCAATTTTAAATAAAATCCATTATTAACATGATTATTTCAGGTTTCATCCATTCCTTTAATCAAAAGGATCTAAAATTAGTGATAAATGCAATTAGATAAATAATTTACGATAATTACCTGAAAAATTAAACATAAAAATATCTTACTCGTAAAAATTATTTCACTAGATTTTAGTTAAACCTATATCACTCACAATTTAATAATGGTTTAATTTGGTCTTGTTATCTCATATTACATGACCTAATACATAACCTAAAAATTCCATAAAATTTCCATATACATATAATATGATAAACCAAATCATACCTGAAAAGGTTGTCTAGTTAGGTGTGCAATCATAATCCCACTCATCATGAACCAATGTGAAGATGGTGTTTATACTCAACCATGCTTTTTTTATGGTTATTTCCCCAAGTTTCACATATACCATATACACCAAAGAAAATCTAGTTTCAAGATAGTGATATATTTTCTTGAAGTGCTACAAATTATATACATTAACAAAACTTCAAGAAATTATCCTTTACAAATAATTATCATAGGTGTTTTCATCAATGTTATCTTGTACTATCTCCAAAATAACTAAACGAATCCGAAAAATAACTAAATCATGATTTTATACCAGATAAATCCACCAAATATTACCATAACTTAAATATGAAACTAATTTCTGGATTTAAAAATTACATGACATAAACAACCACTGAACCAATGGACCTAAAGGTTTATTTTCATAGAGAAAATTTACTTAAGAATATTATTCTATATTACTTGTGGAAAATTATTTCTATCCAAAATATTATAGACCCATTTCTATAAATATAACATGGTATAATAATATTAATAACATTGTTAATTGAATCAAAAGAAAGTGGTGATCTCAGATTTTCAACAAGGGGAAAACTTATCAAATTGTATTGGATCATTAACATGAAGGATAAATTGAGGATTGGATAAGTATATTTTTAAAGGATCATGAAACAAAATATTTTTATTATAATACATTATTGAGAAACGTAATATCATGAAGAAGTCTATAATAAATAATAAAATTTATAAAATGGATTAAAATACATCTCTATAATCATCAAACATGTGAGCATTACATAAGAGTGTTGAATATGATTAAAATATGTCACAATAAAAAACATGGAATTTATTGAAAAAACATAATTGAAAATTAGAATAACATTATAAATAACATTAAAATATTTTAAAACCATAATCACAAGAAATAATTGTGATAAAAATCATTATGAATACACTGATGCGAATAAACTCATAATGACCATGCCTAAATATGCGAGCAAATATAATATGCCACCAATTTTTAGAAGAAATTAATTATTTCCATGCCTAACTCTCTCATGAGATATAAACATAAACCAATTCATTGTAGAGTGATATATGACCCCACCAATCATAATTCTTCATATATGTTCCACTTAAAATCGATTATCATGATATCTTAAAGAATACATGGAAATGAGAAGAGGATTATTAAAATTTTAAAAAACATAAAATATCATGAACATAAGAAATCATAGAATATAAAATATAAAATTTTGAAAACTAATTATGTGATAACATATATTTTTTTATAAAAACATTACTTCATGAGAGATAAACCTTATAGGAAAAATATCGGTGAAAATATTAATTTTTCACAAATCCTTTTAAACATGGTTATAAAAGATAATGTGAAAATTAAATTCAAAAATATGTTTATTAAGGGAAAGGTAATAATTTTAAAATATAATTATATATATTTATAAATAATATATCCTTGATAATAAACCAAAAATCCAAAAAAATACATTTATAGTAGGTAATAATCAAAAGAAATTATTTTATTTACATTATTATGCAATTTTAAAGGAAACCCCACATTAGAGAAATGAAAAATAAATTTTATTTTTTAAACTTGCTGAAGTATAATATGTGGAATATAAAAGAAAAAACATATTTGGATTTAATTTATATAAATAATTTTTATAGGAAACACATTGGCATGTAAGAATAAAAATTAATTGGTGATAACTGGAGTTATTCTTACCAATTTTATAGATTCATTTTAAAGAATGGTTTACCAATAAAGTGGTTATTAATGAAGATAAGTTATTTAACTAGAATAAAATATTTATTTTCATATAAAATTTAATATTTTATATATCAAAAAAATCATTAAATGTATATTCATGCTATAAAGACTATGACCCAAGGTATCAAAAATTAAGTCAATAAAACCCTTAACATAAATTTCATCTTAGTTGATTTCACTCTAAAATCATACCAAAAAACATAATTATATTAATTTCAAATTTAATAAAGTTAGTCATATATATTTCCTTCTATAAAATTCACTTATAAAAATTTCGAGAAAATATATTTACTAATTATAGAATCTCATTGCAATCAGATGTTAGTAGTTTTTTATTGTCTCGTATAAGTTTTATAATATGGATACAAATATCCATTAATTTATTAAAATATGATAATTAATATATAATTTAATATACTATAATATATATTTTATAATGATTTATAATGTTTTTATGTAATTCCATGGGTGTTTTAAATATATTTTGTAAAAACAAAATCGATGAAAATCATATTTTGGTAATTATTAACAATCAAATGGTGGTGTGTTAATAAAAGGTTAAATAATAATACAAGAAATATAGAATAATAAAAAATTATAAATTAATTTATATCCAATAAAATAATAAGTTAGTATTCCATAGTCATTAATTATAATATTTTAGAGAATCATTTATGTTAGTGGTTAAATAGAACGAAATGGGAACATTGTATAATTTCATGGGTGAGTATCGTTATGAATTTTTTTTCATTTCAAAAAAATATCATTATAACATAATGAAAATAAAATTATTTGTTTTTTTCAAATTTTTAATATAATTTTTACTATTTTGGTTAATTAATTTAAATCTATATGAAAAATGAAAAATGAAATGTTGATTCACGAGGGTGGTTGTCTGCATGTATGCATGATATATGTTGTATTTTTTCTAAGATGATAAGATAAAATAAATAATTGTTTATCCATTAATATAATAACTTTTAAGAGTATTATTAACATTCAATTCTTATATTATTATATATTTGGGTAGTGTTAAATAAATAATGTATATAACAATAACTAAATAGGTGAAAGACAATTGAATAAAAAACCATGGAAGCATAATACCTTAAACCCATTCTGAAATTTTTTAATATTATTATTAAAGATTAACCAAATTATATAACTTTCCTATCATAGAGAAAATATTATCTAGAATTTTTTCATTTAAAATATTTATGGAAACATATTGAATCTTGTTTAATGAAAATAAATATTTAACATTAAGTGTTATACCTACTACATCTGCAAAATATCTCATGGTTTTAACAAAATATTTTATTGAATATTTAATTTTATTATCTATTATTATATGTAATTTTAAAAGTATATAGAGTAATAAAATCATTATGCGATAAATGATTAAAATAGATTGAATTTATTGTATGTAAGTTAAATATATTGTCATAAATTATATTAAATAACCACACTGAATCAATACTGAGGATTATTACTCCATTTTATGTCTACAAATATTCATTGTGAATTTATATTCATTAAATATCTTAGAATGATATCTTTTTGTGAAATAGATGAAATACCATTAAATGGGACTAGAAATAAAAAATAAAAAATATATATGGATTTATAAAGATCTTCCCAACCAATGACTTATTAGTAGGTTTTCTTGTGAACATGATGTTATACAGAAACAAACAAAATAATTTGGGTAATTTATCTCAAATTTATGAATGATGATATATTTCATACACATAAAAATATAGTTCATCATTTCTCATTAAAATTGAAATCCTAAATTTCTATTTAGGATAGTAACCTATAATGTTTAAACTTATAAATAAAAAATATTAAATTGAATGTTTGAAAATTGATAACTTTTTCATTACAAAAATCAAATCTTATAACAAATTCTTCATTCAAAGAGATATCTTCAAATATCCTTAAAAAATATTTGTTTTGGTATTTTATAATTTTTTTCAATAATTTAATAATATTTCAGAATATATTTTTTTAATTACATAAATGGTTTCAAAAAATTCTATATAATAAATATTAGCGCCATTTATAATGAAATATTTCAATAAAATGAGTAACTTTGTTAAGATATTTTGAAAATTGGTATCTAGTATGTACATATGGTAGTGAAATAATAATAACTATTACCAAAAATTATTTATTCTAGAAATATTATAAATTATATCTGTATGAACAAACATTTTAATTACTTTACAATATTGAATAGTTGAATATTTTTTATAAAAATATGATCTTTGAGTTTTGAATGTTTTTTCCATTAAAATAATTTAATCTTCTAGTAACCTCCCATTTGGTATTTAGTACCCAAATAATGAACTTACAAGAACACAATATCATGACTAAATATGTTACTTTTGAACATATGTGTGTGCAACTCTGAATAAACACATAGATATACCTAACAATTCTTGAAATTTATCAAAGTTATCCAATACAAAATTATAATTAGATAATAAATTATTAAGAAATTTTATTTCATATTTATGTTTCACAACATCATTCTATTCCTCATATTGTAGTGAGATGGAGATAGGTTTGTGTTTTGACATGGATGTATGCCTAGAAACTTCCTCATTAGAATTATACATTTCAGCCATAGATTGATCGTATATCTTCAAAATCATGTTATTCGATTTATCTATATTCACAAAATATCTTATGTTTCTCAATGGAAAAATAAATATTTTCAGCATAAAAGTTTAATTAAAAAAATATAACATCACTATAAAATACAATCTAGGAAATTGAATCATTACTAACAAACCTAGTGTCAATAGCTTTGATTACATTCTTCTATTTTATTTTATTTAATCATCTAGACTTTTTATTTTTTTTATTACATACACTATAATCTGAACTTTTAATTGTTAGTATTATTAAATATAACGAAGATAAAATCAATATAATCATTCATATCCTCCTCTTTTCTTGTTTGTTATACACATCCTTTCAGTTTATTTCATTTAATTATTCAATAAAATATATTTCTATAACATTATGCCAATAAAGTAGATAAAATTATTCTATATTAAATTAAATATCATTATCTATCACATGATTTTTAAAATAATAAATTTATGTAGATAGATTTGGAGTAGTAATTTCTATGTAAACTCCATTACTATATTTTTCATTCTCTATATATCTCTTAAGTTTTTTCTCATTCAATATTAAATATCCAACAATATACTAAATACATGTAATTTTAAAATGTATATAGTTATTACTAAATGTAATTTTTAACTCTCATTTTTTCGTAAAATGATCATAATATTTTAAAATGACTAATTTTTTGTAATTTATTTTTTCAAAATTATTATAAAATATTCATAATAGTCATAAATATTTAATAAATTTTAGAAAAATATTCCAATTAATAGAAATTAAATAATTTATCGTCTTCTTAAAATATTTACCTCCATGATTAAAAAAATATTTGAATTTATAAAATTATTAATTTCATTTTTCCTACATATTCCACTTACTTTTTCACTTGATCAAATCAAACTATAGATTCTGGGAGCCCTTGGAGATAAAAGTGTATTTTGGACTCAGTAATTAGAGCAATATTCTGTCTTCCCTTCTCATATGATGTTTAAAATTTTATTCTCTAGAATCTTGTAATTATTGACAATTATATAAGAATTATCAACTCAATTAGAAACAAAAATTGTATTCGTTCTATCTCCATAATACTCAAAATTAGCTCCATCAAATATTGGTGGCTGATTTGGATATTGATTCTCAAATTTTCTAAACAGTATATTTTATTACATTGAAAAATTATTTATCCACTTATACATTTTTATCCAGAAATAATTTATGTAGAGAATACTATAATTCCAAATGTTATCCTAGTATGGTATCATTAATTAGGGTATAGAATTTTAGTTATTTCAAACAAAATAATTTTACCTCATTTAGCTATAGAAAGTTAGGAAAATAAAATAATATTGACTTATCATAGTAACACTTTTTAAATATAGTGGAAATAAAATATATATAAGAGCATAATTATCATAATAATATTTTTTTAAACAAAAAAACAACATTTAAAAGAAATAAATATAATTTAAAAACATTTATCATGATTTTATATTATAAAGCAAAAAACCTCAAATAATATTTCTTAAATGAAGAATATATGATTTCTCATCCCTATTACTTATTTGATTTTAACCAAAGATGGTAGGAGGACTTATCTTAGATCCATCAACACACTAGGTTGTAGAAAAAATCCTTCTTGACTTGAAAGATCATAAACATAACATCATACCCATATACTTGTTATTTTAAATACCAAAACAGAATTCTCTTGTCCAAGATATTCCTCGATCACAATGATCAGTATCATAAATTCCTTATATACAAGAATTATTTTATCATGTGGGATCAAAAAAATGAGTAAAGTAATAAAACTAAATTATTTTATAGAATGTATTAATAATGATAATAGAAAATAGGTGACACCAATTAAAAAAATGGATCACATAAATCCAAAATTTTTTGATCAAATCTTAAATGTCTTCACTTTATCATTTTACTCTTGAATCCCCTATCTTATATCTATAAATGCTCATTTAAAAACACTTTATATCATTATGAAGAGATACTATTACTCAATCTACATTATATGTACATTATAAAGTTAATCCATTTGTAAACATTTTATATTTTTTCACTAAAATATTATAAAAACTTATAATATCTACAATGGTTTGATTCATAATATTTGATTGAGAAGTTAAAAAATAAAAAACATACAAAAACCATTAAACATTATTTAAAAAAGAAATTTTTATTTAAAATTTTCTAAATAAGGACTCAAAGGATTTTTTAATTTAAAATGACTCCATAATATAATGGAAAAGTAAAATAATTTTAAGGAAATCATTTTACATATTACTAAGTAGTGATATTTCACTAAATTTCAACTAAAAAATTAATATTTTACTTCAAATTTTTTGTTATTATTCATGTTGTACTATATTTTATATTATAACATATTGTATAAATTTACAATCCTCAAATACATTTTAAACAAAATTAATCATTTATTACATTTTTTATCATTTTAATTAGTTGAAATATCCCATAACACTTGTACACATATCAAGAACATTATCACAATGAAAAGATTCATATGAATGGAGGAAATGATTTTTTATTGACTCAAGGTGGAAAAGAATATACAATAGTAGTTAAACTAAAATTTCAAAAGACACCATAAATGTCACGACCCATCCTCGGGGCCCATGTCATGACTACCCCAAACCCACCATCCATAGGCCAGGGGCTGGAGACTAACAGCAAAGGCATAATTTTCTAAGTTGTGAAGGAATTTCCTTTAGAAAAAGTAATCACACACAATCAAAGTACATAATTGGAAGAAAAACAATAAGAAAAACTGAATGCAAAGGTAGTGATGAAAGTAAAGGGGGATGGAAATACAATCCCAAAAGTAGAGTACAATGAATAGACAAAACAGGAATAACAAAACTACAAATGGATGGAAGTTGTCTAGTAGCTCCTAGATTGTCCACCATGGATCCTACCTCAAGGGTAGGTATAGATATCCCCTTCCGCACTCCACATTTGTCTGTCACTTCCAGGTACCGACTCTTCGTGAGTTCCACCTCTGGGTACCATCCAGTCCTCGAACAGTCCGCCTCAGTCAGCAATGTCTCTCATCTTTATCCAACACAACGAGGTGCAGGCATAACCTATGTAGGGGTGAGTATAATGATACTCTTTAAGGACCCCGAGACACTCAAGGTCTCACAATGTCCAACAAGGATATGCCACAAACTATGAATGAATGGATAACAATTACTTAGGTATATGCCCATATATATACCTAAGTTATCTAATAACTCATCTCAATCATGAGGAAAACACAAAGGTCAATGACTCAGCTCAAACAAGTATTTTCATTATCGAAAACTTGACTACTGGATAACTCCCCCTCTGTCGTGAACAGTGGGCATGTCATGACACCAAGGTGCTTCTCACTAACCTTGGACTGCTCAAGTACTCCTCCTGTTCGGTATCGCGGGTTTGTTGCTAACTACCAGGAACTCATTCATTGTGGGTCTGCCACCAACTACCAAGCACTCCTCCTAACAGTCTGCAGAGGTACTCCTCCTTTCGAGTACCATAGGTCTGCCACCAACTACCAGGCGCTCCTCCGCAATGGGTCTGCCGCCAACTACCAGGCACTCCCCACTGGGCTAGTCGAATCAGTCAGGCAGTCATCAGGATTTTCCACTACTAGGTCTATGCACTATGTATTCTCATCACATGTAGGATCTGTTCTACAAGCTACTGGGAAAAACTACTAATGTCTCAAAGTGACATGAAGAAGTATCTCAAAGGTTGACCACATTAATGGGATCTCAATTAGACAGATGGCGCCTCATTTGGACTTCCGATCTGTATGATATTGGCATTTCAGTTCCAGGGGCCCAGTTGGTTTTTAGGTTCAATCCAACCTGATCATACCCGAACTATATCCAAACCTCAAATAGGGTATGCCAAAAGAACAACTCGCTCTTAGATTTTTGTCTCCATAGACGGTTCGTCGATCGGACACCCATAGCCCATGATGCGGGCTAAAGGGTGTAAACGGGCCATAGCGGGTATGGGTCCGGTCCGACCCTGTCCGAACCAGGGTCTTACCCTGTCCGTGGGTCTGACCCGGTCCGTGGGTCCGACACGATCCAAGGGGGCTGCCCGACCCGAGGGTGTCCTGACCTATGGTGGCCCGACACAAGGCGGCCCGGCCCGTGGCGACCCGACCTGTGGCGGCCCGGCCCGTGGCGGCCCAACCCAAGGCTACCTGACCCGAGGCAGCCCGAATGGTGGCCGCCCACCCCATGGAATCCTAGCTGGCCGGCCTGTGTTTCCTAGCTAGCCACATGTCGAAGGGGGGTGCCGCACCCCCTATTTCTGATCTGAAGCGGCACTGGTTGCCGGTTCTGTTTCTCCGCGAGACCCTTCAGGTCCCCCCAGTATCGCGCACCGGCGGCCGGCTCAGCCAACCACCATTGGTTTCTCTACCGTGGTGTGACGGAATCATGGTTTTTCAGGCCGCTGTGCGGTGCGACGGCGCCTCTCTCGTCGTCCGACCACTGCGGCCCTCCTGGCCATGACCCTTCCCCCCAGCATGGTGCAACGACATCCTGCCCCTTCAGTACTGCTGCAACCCTTCCTGGTCACGGCTCGGTTATTAGTGTGACATGGCAGTATTGCACCCTTGTGGCGACCCAATAGCCTTGTGCCACAGGCTTACTTTGTGGACGACTCGTTCTCGGTCACCACGTGTACCACCTCCATCGTCATCAAATAAGAACCAACAACAGGGGAGGGTCGAGCCATGTTCATTCAGTCCGAACCGTCCTTGTTATGGTGATATAATTTTGTTGTCAAAGCACACAACATATGACATGGTACGAATGGAAATATTCAATCATAAAATAACCCCTACATCGATTGTTGCTCGTTGGAATTGGAATGAGGTGACGTCTTCATTGGAAACATTCTTCATGATCAGCATATTCTCCTTTTATGCGGATGAAGTTCGCTGGAGATATTGTGGGAATTCTTCGTGGGCGTCGCTTCAATTTCATTCCCCGGTTGAAGAAGGATGAAGTTGGTGATGATTCTTCATGTCCTTGGGTGAGAGGATGTTCTCTCAATTCTTCTAAGGCTCCACCAAAGAATTATGCCATCCAAAATAACATAATAGCATAACCTTTATTTTAAATGGTTGGCATGAAATCAAATAGGCTCAAAAAAATTAATTAATGAACCATTAATTAATTTATATGGAGTGGCACACTTATGATGGAAGGTGAAGAGTTTCACCAATTTAATTGGGGGTTCCAGTGTGTTTAATGGGGTTAGAGGAGTAAAGGTCTCGGGTGGGACCCACCTAATAACATCCTCCCAAGGGAGGTTATGCTTGGGTGGGCCCCACCCCCATAACCTCCCATGGGAGGTTTGGGTGTGGTGGACCCCACCTCCAACCTCCCCTTGGAGGTTTCAACCACCAAAATAAAAATAAATTTAATACTTTATTTTTATTTAATTTAATTAAAAACCCCCAAAACTATCTTCCTCTCTTTTTAAAACACAACTGTTGTGAAGATATCACTATGTAATAATTGAGGTTGTGGGTTCAATGGTGACCTCAGATTTCAGTTCCAGGCACCTGTTCAAATGTTATAAAATCTCTCTTGTACTTTTACTGAACGTACCCGAACGAAACTTCAGAAATTGATTCCGGACACACCGGGCCTCGGAATCAAGTGCTGTCAGAGGCTATGGACTCGTAGAATGCCAATGTAATTAAGAAAAAAATTTCCACAGAAATTATGTGTCTTTACATTCTCCTCACCTCAGGGATTAACGTCCCCGTAAGGTACAACTCAAACTAAGGGAATAAATGGGGGTACTGAGATGCATTTGAGCCTCTCGGTCTGATGTACTCTCCTAGAGGTTCATGTGCTGCCAATAAATGTGCACCAGAGGTAACGACCGTCCATGCAGGAACCACTCCTTTCGATCCTCATTCTCCATGGGGACCTCTGTGAATGTCTCCCCCTCATTGATTTCCAGCTCTCCATGGTCGATGATGTGGGACGGGTTGTGCACGTATCTCCTTAGATGATATACGTGGAAGACGTCGTGCACCCGATGCAACTGAGGTGGAAGAGCATAGCGATAATACACCTTTCCTACTCTGTTGAGGACCTAGAAAGGTCCTATGAATTGCGGAGATAACTTGTCGTCTCGGCCAAATCTCCATAGACCTCGTCGAGGAGAGACTTGTAGGAAGATGTGGTCGCCATCCTCGAACTCCAGAGGTCTCCGTCTCCGGTCATTATATGACTTCTGTCTACTTTGTGTAGCATTCATCCACTCCTGGATGATCTGCACCTTCTT
This sequence comes from Viscum album, assembly GCA_963277665.1. Classification (NCBI taxonomy): domain Eukaryota; kingdom Viridiplantae; phylum Streptophyta; class Magnoliopsida; order Santalales; family Viscaceae; genus Viscum; species Viscum album. The sequence goes on from OY728129.1 coordinate 1,118,346,843, forward strand.
TGTGGTGGCCCATACCATCTCTGGTCCCACTTGTGCTAACTCTCCTTGGTCTTTCTAGCACTGGGGTGATCTACAAGGCCAACCATACAATACCTCAATATGTTTCACACCTATGGTGGAGTGATAAATGTTTTTGTAGGAAAACTCCACCAAAGGAAAGTGATCCTTCCAGCTATGACCGAAGTCAAGGAATTAAGCATGGAGCATGTCCTGGAGGACCTTAATGGTCTTCTCGGTCGAACCATCTGTATGAGGATGGATGGCGGTGCTCAGACGTAGCTGCGTCCCGAAAGCCTCCTACAACCCCTTCCATTGCTGGAAAGTTAACCGTGCGTCTTGGTCGGAGACAATCGAGGAAGGTACTCCATGTAAATGCACTAACTCCTACACATATAGGTTTCCCATTCTCTCAACTGATCCCTTCTCTCTGATCAGTAGGAATTTGACCGACTTGGTGAGTACGTCAATGATCACCCATATTGAATCGTGACTCCGGGATGTACGTGGAAGACCCGTAACGAAGTCTATGGATATCACAACCCACTTACATTATGGGACCCCTAAAGGCTATACCAAGCCTGCTGGTACCTGGAACTCCACCATCACTTGTAGATAAGTGAGGCATCGTGAGACAAACTATGCTACTTCCTTCTTCATACGTGGCCACCAGTGATGTCGTCGAAGATCCTGGTACATCTTCGTCACTCCTTGATGTACCGCTAGAGGGGAAGAGTGGAAGTCCCTCATCACATCCTCCTAAATTGCAACTGGTGCCATGGTACGTCCTCTAAAGAGGATGATGTGCTCCCCACCTTCAGAAAATCCATCTGGTTCCTGTCCTGTGGATATCAGAGCACGTCGTGTCTCGCAGTCAGCATCCCTATGTTGTGCTTCACTGACTCGCTGAAGGATTTGGGGACTGACTGTAAGAGACTGTAGGAATTTTGTTCCATCCTTTTACACAAATTATATATGTAAGGCAGCTAGCTACTCTGTCAGCTCTCCTAGAAGCTAAATACCAGTCCTCCTGTTGAGTGCATCCACAACAACATTCCCCTTTCCAGGAGTATAGACTATATCAAAGTAACAGTCCTAGAGGAACTCAAGCCATCTCCACTGTCTGAAGTTCAGGTCATTCTGAGAGAAGATACACCTGAGACTATTGTGATCACAGTATAAAGTAAAACTCTCACCCATCAGATAGTTCCCCCACATCCTCAAGGAAAAACCATAGCTGCTAACTCCATTTCAAGGGTAGCGTAGTTCTTCTCATGTTGTCTCTACTGCCGAGAACCATACGCGATCACAGCTCTCTCCTGCATCAGGACACACCTGAGTGTGGTTACTGATGCATCACATTAGACTAAGTACCCTACGCCTTCCTCTAGAAGCCTCAAAATGGGGTCACTAGTCATCCTCTGCCCCAACTCCTGAAAACTCTGATTGCATCATTCAGACCACACGAAGGGTTTCCCCTTCTTTTTCATGGCTGATAGTGGTGCTGCAACTCTAGAGAAGTCTGAAACTAATCACTAGTAGTATCCATCCAATCCCAGGAAACTTTGTACCTCTGTCACACTCCTGGGTGGAACCCAAGTAAGCACTGTCTCAATATTCGCTGGATCCATTGCAACTCCAACCTCTGAGATAATGTGTCCCAAAATGTGAACCTCTCGAATCCAAAACTAGCACTTCCAGAGCTTTCCCTAAAGTTTGTGCTCTTGGAGTGTTTCCAGTACTACCTACAAATGGTAGGCATGCTCCTCCTTAGTGGTTGAGTATTTAAAAATATATTCGATGAAGACCAAAAAAAAGTGAACGAGGTAAGGTGGGATGATCATGTTCATGAGACTCATAAACACTACTTGTGTGCTGGTTACGACGAAGGACAAAACCAAGAACTAGTAGTGGTTGTACCGACATCTGATGGTCGTCTTCTTCACATCCTCATCTCGAACTTTGAGCTAGTGATAGCCTGATCTGAGGACTATTTTTGAGAACCATCGAGATCCCTTGAGCTGTTCAAAGAGGTCACCAATCCTTGGGAGTGGGCACATGTTCTTCACAGTCATCTAGTTCAAGATACTGTAGTCGACACGGAGCCTCAAACTCTCGTCCACCTTCTTGGAGAATAGAATCAAGGCTTCCCATAGAGAAACACTAGGATAAATTGATCTCTTCCCATGCAAGTCCTCAAGCTGTACCCTCAGCTCGAGAAGCTCAGCGAGAGCCATCTGATATGCTGGGGTAGATATTAGTGTTGTCTCAGGGTATAGATAAATTTATAAGTCCACCTCTCTACAAGGAGGTAATCCGGGAATATCATCGGGGAAAACATTCATGTTCTGGTCCACCACTACAAGATTAGTCGGACTCTCCACATCAACTGTTCTGAGGGTAAGGCATGCCAACTAGTGATTGATCGGCTGTACCCTCCTCCGAGTAAGTCTGTCCTGCACTAAAAAGGCTCCCTTATCACCGGAAAAGGTGAACATGGTCCCATCCATGCAGACACACCACACTTTGTGCCTAATATAGTCGATCTGAGTATGGAATGTAGATAACCAGTCCATACCCAAGATGATGCCGTAAGGCCTCGACACTGCTACAAGGAGATTCCAGGAGAAGATCATACCTCCTAGAGTAAACTCAAACAGCCGGCACCAGTGCATAGTCATCGAGTCTTCTCCTGTATGAGTCTCTAGCCGTAAGGGTCAAGCCAACGGCTCCGTCGGAATCTCCGAGCTTTGAATGAGGGTAGTGGAAATGAAAGAGTGACTAGAACCTGTGTCTATAAGAACTGTAGCTAAGGTGGAGTAGACATATATAGTACCTCGAATCATCTCTGAAGCACCATGGTTATATGCCTTAGCTGCCTTAACTAGAGCTCTCCCCTGTCCGCCAGCACACTACGGTCGGGGTGGTCCTCTTGGTGGTGGTGGTGGAAGCACCTCAAATCATCGTCCTCCACCAGCTGCACGACCAGCTCCTTTTCCATGTCTGCCTGCTCCCTGAGGATCGCCTCAATCAAACCTCTGCCTCAGCCTGGGAGGTCCCTCAACTAACTGCTAATCGTTTATACGGTGAGTCAGATAGTCACGTGCCATGTGACTGTGCCCACCACATGATTAACATTGTCCGCTCCTGGCATTTCTGGCTCTGTCTCCACTCTGGGTGCCTCACACATACGATCCTGAGTCATGCGGTCGACCACCTGTAGGTCTGGTCCTCTTGTACCTATGCGTCATCAGTATACTGCCACCTGTAGAATATTCCTCTACATGTCGACTAGTAATAGGTTGCACTGATGGTGACTGCTCAGCAAGGAAACTCTCCGCCATGAGGGCTCTCTCTAACACACCCGCCTTATTCAGGATGCTGAGGGAGATCATCATGGATCTGATCTCTCACCTGAATCTTTGATCGAAGGTTTGGGCCCTGAAGAATGGGTCTCGTACCATATATGTGGGGTAGTGAGAGTGGTTAGTGAACCTCATTGAGTTCTGCGCTACTGTCATGTTTCCCTACTACAGATGAAGTAGCTCATGTATCAGTACCACTCATAGGGTCTCTAAAACTAACTCCTCCCAGAATAGGCTTTCAAAATATGTCCATAGTAGTGATTCCCCATCTTCGATCTGAAGCATCAGGCTCCACCATCTACCTACAGCTTCCTGAAAGAGGCTGGTAGCAGGGATCACCATGTAGTCTACTGGTGTCCCTACTAGCCTAATGAATCTCACCATAGCCTCTAGCCAATACTCAGCCACATGTGGGTCCTTCTGTCCCCGGATCCTGGGTGGCCTCTAGCGTTGGAATACATGGAGCGTGCTCAAGCGGCGTGCATCTTCTGCAGCTGGGGCTGGTGGCATCAGTGCCCCAATGGGTGGTGGTACCGCTGGTGCCTCAACTGGAAAGGGGCCCTGCACTAAGGCCTCATCGCTCCCCCAGCTGTCAGTGCGTACAACTCTCGGGGCTCTAACTGGTAATCAACGGGGAGGCATCCTGAAAGAAACAGACGTGACACAGTTAAATGATTATACCTGGTGAGATGACCTGGTTGAGCTGAATTTATGAAAAACTATTGAAACACTGACACAATTAGTGTTTTTGTGCACTAAGTCAGAAATCAGTAGTCAAGGTCCTGATGTATGGATACGTCGTCCGTCGTACCAACACTGGACTCCCTGAACTGAAAACCACACTTGTTACCCTTAACAATATTTTTTCATAGAAAATAAATATCAGAGTCATATGTTATACGGTTGAAATGACTCCTCTGATACCAATTTGTCACGACCCATCCTCGGGGCCCGTTCCGTGACTACCCCAAGCCCGCCTTCCATAGGCCAGGGGCTGGTGACTAACACCCAAGGCATAATTCCCTAAGCTGGGAAGGCATTGTCTTTATAAAAAGTAAACACACACAAAAAGAATACACAAATGGAACCAAACACTATGGAAAACTAAATACAAAGGTAGTGCTAAATGTAAAGGGGGCCGGAAATACAAGCCCAACAGTATAGTACAGGGAAAATTTATAACATGTACAAGTAAAAGACAAACAGCTGGAAGGTGTCTAGAAGCTCCAGGATCGTCCACCACAGATCCTACCTGAAGGGTAGGTATAGATAGCCTCTTCAACACTCCATGTTCGTCCATCTCTTCCGGGTACCAACTCGTCATGAGGTCCACCTCCGGGTACTTCAATTCCTCAAACACTCCACCTCAATTAGTGCTATTCTTCGTCTACATCCAACACAACAAGGTTCGGGCATTGCCAATGCAGGTGTGAGTATAACGATACTCAGTAGGGTCCACGAGACCCTCATGGTCTTAAAAAATTCAACAAAGATAAGATACAAAGTATAAATCAACGGATAACCATTACTTAGGTATATATCCATACATAAACCTATGTTATCTAGTAACCCATATCAATCATGAGGAAAACACAAAGTTCATTGACTCAGCTCAAAATAGGATTTTCATTATCGAAACCACAGCTGCTGGAGAACTGCTCCTCTATCAAGAAAAGTGGGTCTGTCATGAAACCACGGTGCTTCCCAATAACCTTGGACTACTGAAGTACTCCTCCTGTTGAGTACCACGAGTCTTCTTCCAAATTCCAGGCGCACCTCCACTGTGGGTCTGCCGCCAACTACCAGGCACTCCCCCCAATAGCCTTCAGAGGTTCTCCTCCTGTCGAGTACTGTGGTTCTGCCGCCAATTACCAGGCGCTCCTCCACCATGGGTCATCCGCCATCTATGAGGCGCTCTCCACTGGGCTAGTCGAATCGGTAAAGCAGTCGTCAGGCCTATCAGATACTAGGTCTACGCAATTGGTCTTCTCGTCAATAGCAGGATCCGCTCCACGAGCTACTGGTAAAACCTACAAATATCGTGAAGATCCATGAAGAAGTATATCAAAGGTCCGCCACATCAATGGGATCTCAACGTAACAGACGACGCAACATTCGGACTCCCGGTCTATAAGTTATTGGCATTTCTGTTCGAGGGGCCCGTTTGGTTTTTAGGTTCAAGCCAACCTAACCTTACCCCAACTGTATCAAAACCACAAGTAGGGTATGTCAAAATAGCCATGTCACTCTCATATTTCCGTCTCCATAGTGGGTTCATCGATCAGATACCCATAGCCCATGATGCAGGCTAAAAGATGTAAACGGGCTATAGCGAGTCTGGGTCCGGTCCAACCCAATTAGACTGACCCGGTCCGAACCGGGGTCTGACCTGGTAAGATGGTCCAACTCGGTCCAAGGTGGCGACTCGACATGAGGGCGGCCCAAACCATGGTGGCCCGACCTGAGGCGGCCTGGCCCGAGGTAGCCCCACATGTGGCGGCCAGGCCCGTGGTGGCCCGGCCCGAGGTGGCCCGGTTGGTGGGGGCCCGACCCGTGGTGGCAAGGCCCGAGGCGGCCTGGCTGGTGGGGGCCCAACACGTGGAGGCCCGGATGGCTGAAATGCATGGCCTGGCTGGCCACACGGGGGAAGGGGTGTTGTGCCCCTTGTTTCTGATCCGAATCGGCACTGGGCGGCGGTTTTGTTTCTTCACGGGACCCATCAGGTCCTGCCTGTAGCACACACTGGCGGTCGGCTCAGCCGTCTGCCCTTGGATTTTTTACCACGACATGATGACTATGCGGTATTTCTAGCCTCCGTATGGTGCAACGACGCCACACCACCTCCTCTGTGACCCGTCCGGGCCGCAACCTCCCTCTCTTCTGCGCAGCACGATGGCGATGCACCTATCATCTGACCGTCGCGGCCCTCCTGGCCGCGGCCCATCCTCCTGACGCAGTGCGACGACATCACGCCCCTCCGGCACCATCGTGGCCCACCTAGACGAAGCTTGGTTCTCAGCGCGGCTTGGTCGTGCATCACCTTTGTGGAAACCCAGCGGCCTTGCACTACCGGCTTTCTTTGGGGTCGGCTTGTGTTTGGTTGTCGTGTGTACCGCCTCTGTCATCATCAAACAAGAACCAACTAAAGGGGAGGGTTAGGTCGTGTTCATGTGGTCCAAATTCTCCTCATTATGGTGATATCATTCTGTTCTCAAATCACACAAATATGATGGGTTAAAGAGGGTAATATTCAATCATAAAATATCCCCTTCATCGAGTGGCACTCATTGGCGGTGGAAGGAGGTGACGTCGTCGCTGGTGACGTTCTTCATGGGTGGCGTCTTCTCCATTGATTCAGATGAAGTTCGTTGGAGATATTGTGGGCGTTCATCCGGGGCGTCGCATCCATTTCTTGCCCCGGTTGAAGAAGGAAGAAGGTGGTCATGGTTCTTTGTGTCCTTCGTTGAGAAGATGTTCTCTCAATTCTTCCAGGGCTCCGCCAAAAAATTATGCCAACCAAAATAATGTAATCGCATAACCTTTATTTTAAATGGGTGGCATGAATTCAAATGGATTTAAAAAATTAATTAATTAACCATTAATTTATTTATGTGGAGTGGCACACTTATGTGAGAAGGTGAAGAGTTTCACTAATTTAATAGGGGGTTCCAGGGTGTTTAAGGCGGTTATAGGAGTTAAGGGCTCGAGTGGGCCCCACTTAATTGGATCCTCCCAAGGGAAGTTATTATAGTGTGGGACCCACCACCATAACCTCCCATAGGAGGTCAGGGTGTGGTGGCCCCCACCTCCAACCTCCCCTTGGAGGTTTCAACCACCAAAATGAAAATAAAGTTAATAAGTTATTTTAATTCAATTTAATTAAAAACCCCCAAAAAATCTTCCAGTATCGTTAAAACGCAACTGTGGTGAAGATCTCACTAAGAAATCACTGATGCTGCGAGTTCAATGGTGCCCTCAGATTTCAATTCCATGAACTGTTTAAAATGTTATAAAATCCAGCTCGTACGTTTACTGAACGTATCCAAACAAAACTTTAGAAATTGATTCTGGACACACCGGGCCTCAGAATCAAGCGCCGTCAGAAACTGCGGACTCATAATATTCCCCTATATTTAAGAAAAAACTTATCCATAGAAATTCAGGGTCATTACAATAAATTCAATTTATAACATAGGATGAAATGATTGTTATGTTATTAAATATGAAATTTAATATATGTTATTTTATCAAAAAATAACAAAAAACCAATAAAAATGAATATTTATTTTTCCTACTAGAATTTAACATCATCTATGAATATTTTTATCATTCTAATTCAATAGGTTGAAATAAAGAGGTTCCATTATAAAAACTTATTCATAATGATTATATTTGGAAAGTATCATCTTATTAGTGTTGGTTATTCCTATTTTTCTAATTATTATACATTTAACACAAGTAAAAATTTCTTTCAAATAATATATTATTATTATTGATTCCTAGTTTTCTCAGTAGTTTACATTTATCACAGGGTATTATTTCTCAAAAACACCATACAGAGAGATATGATACTTATTATGTTTTTTAGCTATGTTAAATTCCATTTTAAATTGATGATATTTATGTTTAATTTAATTATATATAATATATTACACAAAATTATATTAAACTATAATTATAAATATATTGGTATGGTATAGTGTATCGACACACTATCTACATTAAAATTTTAATCTAGGCTACCTGGTATTTCAATGTTCATCATGATAGTTACTAATGGATTGATGGCCTATAGAACTAAAATCAATTTTCTAAATCCTCTTATCAACAATGTTTTCAATTTTTTTCATCTAATTTTTTCACATAATGAATTTTTATCTTGTAGGATTTTTGATATATTGAGAGAGATACAATATAATGTTAAATATTTTTAATTTTTATTAGTTTTAGTAGTACCAAAAATAACATATGGATTATTATAGCAGTGGAGCTATTATCTATGAAAATTAACTAATCTCCCCTTTTGTGTTGTCTTCTATGTTTTTCATGTCATTTTTTATTCTATTTTGAACTGTACTAATGTAAATATTTGGACCTTTCTTAAATGATTCTTCCATTACAATCATTATAGACTAACCATAGTGTTTTATTTCAATTAAATCATTTATAAAATAATTAAATAATTTCTAAGAAAGAATCATTTCTACTGACCCTCTATTTAATGAATCAAAACTATGTCACTGAAATTGTTATATCAACCTCATTTTGACCTCTTATTCTAATGATATCACTACAAAGATATGATTTTATTAGTTTCCTTAATTTACTAATATTTATTTTCGTGTATATATATATATATCAGTGTGTTAGTTTTCATATTCATATCTAATATAATTCATTTGAAAAAACATATAGAAAAGTTCTTATACAAATTTTGGGGGTTCTGTATTACTGGAAAATATTATTTTTATGGATTTGAAGTTAATTTTTGAAAAATTTTATCAATAATATATGTTTCAACTAGAATAATTATACTCTATATTTTTATTCCATAAAATTCATTTATTATATGATGTATATGTTAATAAATAATATTTTCTATTTCCATTCATTTTTAATAGTCCATTTACCAACTTTATGTGAATTAGTTTTGATAAACTTGTATTATTTCACTCTAAAATTTCATAATTAGCTTGGAAATATTACACTTGATATATTTGATATTTTATAAGTATTTTAAAATTTCTTGTATATAATCTTCCATTAGAAATGATAACTACAATTTAATTTAGTGTATGAATAATAATATTATATCATATTCATTCTAATACGGTTTAATCAAATGAATATTATGTTTAAATGTGTTAACAATTTTAGACTCATTCCAATTTCATAACATTAGATTATATTGAATTCCTAAAAAATACGGTGTTGATATAGTGCATGGGTTTAAAGATTTATTCATAGTTGTAATGAACTTGTTAGTGCTAAAAATAATGGAATGAAATTTGATATGGATCATAGGATTCATAACCTTCAACTATACTATGAATTTTTATGTTCATACACTGGTTTTTAGATATTATTTTTTAAATGATTAATTTTTATCTAAATTCACAAATTTCAAAAGTGATATGAAGTTTATTTGATTACTTATGACTTTTCATTGTCAATATATTAATATATTTCATGTGTAAATTATATCATCTTCTGTCAAGAATTGTTTAATATATAGTGTTTTTTATTTTAAATAGAATGTTTCACTCTTTAAATAAAATTTCATTATTTTCTAGTTTTAGATTTGGATATATTTTATATTGATTTCTTAATAATATTATTTTTAGTTTCATTTGTTATTTTTGTGGTGGTATGAGTTTGGATTCATTTGATTTTGATTATTAAATAAATTTATTATGGTCTCTTATTACAATTTGAGTTGGTCATCATAATTTCCATAGTCCATATAGTTTACCTTTATTTTTATTTTAAATTATTTGAGGCTCCCTAGACCTATGGTCCTTGATTTTTTATTAAAAATCATTTTTTAAACATATGTTTGATAAAAATTGAGATGAAACCACATTAATTTTACAAAATTTCCATAATTTAAACATTTTAACTAAAAAATCATATCACAATCCAAATAAAAAAAGGATTGGTGTCTTTGAGAACAAGTTGCATGGCCAACTTATTTTACATGAAATGTTAGTATTCCTGTATAGTAAAATTATACTAGATTCTCTTATAGACATCAAATATTTTATTCTCAACATTATAACCTTTGGAAGGGAGACATAAAATGGGTGTAATCTCATATGATTTAAAATGTAAATATTATCGACATTCCCTCAAGGTTTAGATGACAAACATATGAGAAAATATATGTGGGGGAGAATTTTATTATTAAAATTAACATTGAACAATAATAATTGTCCATATGTCATGAATGGAAGATGTGTAATGTCAAATTAAATTCATGTTCAATGGAAAATGAGTAATTAATCATAAGGTAAAAAATATGATACTTAGATAATAACCATTGGAAAAAATAAATGTCATCTCATGGAAATAAATCATAACAGTAATCTGTGAAACAAATATATGTGTACAAATAATAATATTTTGCAGTGGGATACCTACCTATTATTTATAAATTGGTGAAGTCGAAATTAGTACTCAATAACCATCATTGAGAAAGAAAAAATACTTAATTATAATAAATATAGTTGACTTGGAATCACAACATGACTCCGATAAAATAGTGGAGCATGTATCACTTCATAATTACCATAACATAATAGACCAAACATCAATTTCAGATTCCCATAGTCGAGAGATAATCAATACTCAATTATTTTAATTATCTAAAGTGATAAAACATCCCAATAAATTAATTTTGGGGTAATATAGGACCCCACCAATAACATAATAATCATCTCCACCACTACATAAAAACATTGATACTTCAGAAATAACTTAATTATCTAATGAGGAAGAGATATGTCTCATGAAGAACCATCCAATAAAATTAAAAAATACTTATAGAGAAATTTGTATAAAAATGGTATAAAAATAATCCCCTTGTAACATAAGAATCATTAAGTATGTTTTCATAGATGAAAAATTACATTTCCGGATTTTTTGATAAATCACATCAAAACTAAGTGTTATTACCCATTTATGAAAGGCTTGAAAAATACATAAAAAATATATCTTAAATTAAATACATGATATTTATTTAAAATTTAAAAATAAATACATACAATAAAAATAGTGTTTAAGAAATAAAATATAAATATGGTTTCAAAAACATTCATTCAGAAGAGAAAAAAAGAATTTAAAAATTCTATCGTAAAACAAAAGGCAATAGAAACCATTTTGAAAACAATAAATCCTATTAAAAATTCAATTTTTTTTATTCAATAAAATAATAGATTATTTCATTTTACTTTTAAAATAATCATGTTTCAAAATCATTTGTAAATACAGTTTGAAATATAGAATGGAAGACAAAGATATTTTTTATGGTGGACAAGAATTTTTTTAATAATGATATACTTTTATGAGAAAGAAGTTCATGAGGGAAGAATATTTGAATAAAAAATATCATTTTACTGAGAGATAAAGAGAAAATAAAATATAAAATACTATTGTATTGGAATCCAAACAAATAATAGCGACGTCCAATTACATGTTTTATAATTCAAATGAAGGAGATGAGTTATGAATATATCTTATGAAATTAGTATCTCTAGAATTGAAACCCCTTGAAAAGGAATATAAGGATTAATTTTTAAACCCTGTATATTTCATGAAACATTGTGATAAATGAAATCCATGTAAAATATTTATATATTCACCACAAATAAAAAAATTGTGAATACACATCAAATATCAATGAAGAAAAATTGAGATGCAAAAACCTGAATAACTATGATATCATTCAAAGAAAAGTCCATTAATTAATAGTATAAGACATGTATTTTGAAGCCCTATGAATTGATATAATATGGTTATATACATATATTAGGAAAAAATCACAATATATAAATGTTACTATGGTTCATAATATGAAATGTGTCTCATGAAATTAAATTTTATACAAATAACCAATTACCTTAAATCCTGATTTGTCAAACATAATCTAACATCCTATATAATGATAACAATGATAAATAACTAATTTTAAGCCTTATTAAAATATATTACAATTTATACAAATCATTTATAACCATATATCATCACTATTTTAACATTTTAGAAATTATTTTTATCATTGGATCATAGTGTTCTTTGATTGTTTATTGTGTACATGTTTCACAATGACAAGGTATATTATAAATTATTAGTATATATTTCATCACTATGATATTATTAATAATAATATAATAATTTTTCATTTATTACATATAATAAATTTCACTAGGTGAAATACATGAATATGGTTCATGATAATGGAAATTACAATAAACTATTTTATGTGTGCTAAACAATCAAAATGTGGTATGTTAATAAATATGTTATATATTAATAAAAAATAATATAATTGATAATACATATCAAATAAATTATCATTAAATGATATTTACTTTATAAAACAATACTAAATCATTCAAGGTATAAACATTATAACATCATTCACATAGGTGGTAAAACCTTCCAAAAAGAGATTGTGTCATAATGATTTAACACGTAATTTTATATCATTATATATTGTTAATTTAAATTTTACATTAGATTTACCATTTCATATAAATGATTTAACATTACCATATTACTTATAATAACTATCATTGTTGTTTGGGGATGAAAAATGAAATCCATCATTCATGGAGGTGGTAGTTCACACATTCACAAGATTAACAATTCACTTTATAAATGTATAATATTGAAGGAATGTATTTGATAAATTATAATTTCAGAATTATAATTTTTAAATATTAATAATTTTAATTTATTAAATCCATACTTGTTTATAATCATTAAATTAGTGATGAAAAATGAACCACATAACTTCATATAGGTGGTAGTATGTGCGTACACCAGATCGATATTTTTCTGTATTTCTATGTTCGTGGAATAGATTGAATAATGGTTTATATATTAATATAATAACATTAAATTATATTTATTATACTTATTTAATTATTTTTTCATGTCAATAATTAAATTTAATGTGGAATATAATGATGAAAATACTAAGTAAGAAATACTTTTATTGAAAAGATGGGATTTATCCTGGAAATATCCTTGAAAATGAGGACCATAAGATAAATAATTGATATAATAGTCTTAGAAACATGATATGGTATTATTGGAGAATTTTTTTTAATAGTTTCAGGATTAATTCTTAAGGTATGGGTGTATAATGAAGTGAAAAATGTTCCCCTTCCACATGTGAATTGAAGGGAAATTTTGGATGTACCCATTACATTTCAGTAATGTTAAGTCATTATTAAAGGGTAAAAATATAAAAAAGTGTACAATAATTGATCAGTTTCATCTAAGCTTCATCCCATACTCAAACCATGGTGACCATTTTAAAATTTGTTAGGTTATTTACACATAGTAAATCTCTTTTTACTCTTTTTATTATTATTGTGATAACTAATGTAATTAACCACGATAATTAGTTTTAACCACCAAAAATAATTATGGATTTATTGAATAATTTGAAAAGTCTAATATAATTTATTCATATGATTCTATAAAATAACATTTCTATTTTTTTTAAATACAATTTCATAATTCGCACACACAATTCATAAAAAGGTATTTCAGTAAACAAGTGTGTAATTAAGAAGATATTTTATGAGTACGATAAAATAATCTATAATATTAATTTACATGACCAAAATTGGTTTCATTTCTGAAATGTAAATTATTTGGGTCATTCTAAGTTATCCAAAATTGAATCAATACAAATAAATTACCAATTAAAAGGAAAAAACTAAAACTGTTTTTAAATTAGAATAAAATATTACCAATGTTCTAAAATTTTAAAATAAGTTTTCCAACATTATATGAATATTTAATATGTATGAATTTAAAATTTTCAAAAATAATTTATTATTTTAATTTTTTAATAAATTTATAAGTCATTGTTATGTAATGATATTTTCTTATAATATAATTTTTTTCTAACATATTTATTTTTCAATATTCACTGGAATATCGATTATTTTTTGAATAATAATAAAAATATTCTTATGATAATTTTTATATGGTAAATTCAAAAAATAAATTGAATTTAAAAAATCAATATACTATAATTAGTGAATTTTTCTTTTAATTAAAAATATAATATATATATATATATAATCTAATTTTATTGAAAAATTCCTCTTTATAATATTAAGTGTATTTAATCCTATTATATATGCATTTCTAATTGATTACCATATTTTTATTTACTATATGTTATATTATTATCAATATTTATTAATAAAATTCATCTTATATGTCATGGATCATTTAAGTTCATTGTTTCATGTGAAACAACATATCAAACCGAGTATCAATTTAAATAAAATTATTTTCCTAAATATGAATTTATTGATTTTTCACTGCTTAAATAAATTGAATCCTCCAAATATTAATTTATCATATAATAATTAAAATATATAATGGTATCCAAAATGTATATGTGAATAAAGGTATAATTTGTCAACCGAGGTATATATAAATTAATTTTCTTTCATTCTGGAATTAAATAGTTAACTTTATTATAAACGTATAATGAAATAAGTGGTATTTTTAGAAATTAAGTACTATATAATAATATAATAGTAACATCGCATATGCGATTATAAAAAAATTATATATCTTATAAATTTAATCATAATATATTTATATCAAGGAATAATAAATTAAATGTATTAGAAATGATAAATTAACTATTGGTATTTTTGAATGTCAAAAATATTTAATTACAATTTAATAATTAATAAAATAATTCCAAATAACATATATTTTGATAAAATAGATTCATAAATTATTATGTTTTTGTCTTTTGATTATATTAAAATTTTACGAGACCTTGATTTATATCTCAAAGTATCGTAAAATAAATTATCATTTAAAAGTAAATATTTTTTGAATAAATGATTATTTAATTTAAAAAATAAAATTTTCATATATATAAAATTATTTTAATAAAATGAAATTAATGTTTGAATTCTAAACTTCTGAAAATGGTTAATGAAATTTTTTGGGATTTTTATAGAATTCTTGATTTTTTGGTGAATAATAATATAAGGTAATTTTTAGGACCACTAGGCTAGATACATCTAGAGGTGGTGAATAATTGTATGACAGATTAAAAAAACTACCCCATTTGATCTTGTTCTGTTTTTATACAATACTATCTTCTCTCTTCTTGCATCTTTAGAGTATGAACAATCCTAAATGCATGCACATGACACAAAAATTTTACATTGTTCACCCTCACTAGGCTACGCCCAATGAACATACACCGACGATGTGCTGATTTACCAATTACACAATTAGTGCACTGATGCTTGCAATATTGTAGTGAACTCACTATACCTCCTAGTTTACAACCAAACACAGTTTGAGAGCTTGATGCTCTCTCAACTGATGTGTGCTCACTGCACCTCTAGAAGATCCACACATAGATTAAATACTTTTAGGTCCTTTCATTATCTATAATGAATGAATCCTCTAATGTATGAAGATGATCTGTTGATGTCCAATCCTCATCCACTAATGAATACCCACTAGCCACTAAACACTATGTTATAACCATTGAAATACTTTTGGAGAGCTCACTTCTCCACAAATCTCTCTATTTTGGAAAGCTCAATAAAGGCTTCACAAAGTTAATGTCTCTTCACAACAAACACTCCTTCACATTGCACACTACATAATAGATCACACTACTTAAAAAGCTCAAGACATAACATTTCACAACAAACTTTTCAATTTCACAACACTCAACCAAGACTTTGAGAATCACACTTCTTCTACAAATATGAACTAGACTTCACAGCAAGCCTTCCTTTTGCAGAGCACAATTGGCCTCTATGAATTCTCCATACATTCGAAGAGCTCACTTCCTCTGCGAATCTCCTTCACAATGTGAGATACTTATGTTTTTCACTGGGAATCTCTACTATTCTCTAAGGGATGGAGACCTATTTATAGTTGTTTTTCACCGACACCAAATCCTCCCACACCACATCAGTGCGAAGTAGGCCCAAATCATAGAGCTCCAAAATTTCAGATGAAGTTTTCTCTTTTTCATGACGCACCATGGAAATTATCAAATAAAAAAGCTCTTTTTAATCATGAATCACTCTGTCCATTCCATTTTACCACTTCTGAAATTCTCCCTCACATTTCTCTTCACATATACCCTTCACGAAGCTCATCATAATCAAAGATATCACTATTAACATTCTTCATGTCTTTGTGAAAACCACTTCATGAATCCCATATTCATGAAATTCCTGCCTTTTCCATTGTGTTATTATATATTTAAGGAAATCCACATTACTAAATTCTAACCAAATTCAAAAACAATTGGGGCCCAGAATTTGTTAAACAATAGAAAATGGCGCCACCTTGTAACATTTCCTTATGTACCACCTCCAGATCTTGAATTCCATATCCATGGTTCTTTGTCAACATTTTCTTTCAAAAATATCTCTAGAACTCTAACACATAGCTTGAAAAACCTGAATTTTCAACAAACACAACCAACACAAAAATTATGCAATGTTACCTTGATGTATTTATTCCCAACATCACCCCCCCACATTTTGGTTTATTGACAAGTCTACTCATAATGATTCTCAGCACATTGATACCTCATTGATGCTCCTTCCCTAATATACCATCAATCACCTATTGCGATTCAGATAGGGACCAAAGATTCACTCACCAAATACTCTAATACCACATGAGCAACATTCAACATGATAAACAATAGTAATTTTAAATGTTCATTAATGAATCCCTTCATTTTCACACCAATTAATAATACCATTAAATCACCACTCTTCCTCTTGAATCATGAACCTCACCTATCATGATATCAAATAATTTATTGATCAATTCTTGTATCTTTAGATTTAAAACTCTCCCTATATCTCATTTCTCCCATCATCTAGTTTCTCCACCTGTCATCTTCTTCTCATGTCTTTGACTAAGAAATTTTATCCTTTAAAAATTTACATTAAAATCCACACATTCTCCCTATTACAGAATCACATTATCTCCTACATTGTTAATGAACCCAAAGGTAACTCTATTGCAGTCTATAATAAGGTAAAAAAATGTCCGAACATCCAAGAAAAACACATCAAACCTTAGGGAGTGGGGGTCCCACATCCAAACTATTTCAAGTGAGGGGAGTTGACTAGACTCCGAAGGCCAATCAATGCATCTCAATAGTTTCCTTGGGTATGGCATTTGTCAGAAATTCTACAACCTGTAGCTCGATAGTCACATACTCAAACTTCACTTATCCTTCCTCCACCTTCTCCTTGATAAAGTGATATTTGATCTCTATTTTACTTTTCCTTTATGTATGGATGTGACTTTTTCGAAGATTTATATCACTCAAATTATCACACAAGATTCTGATCAGACACATCACTTCAAATCTCATATCATCAAGATGGTTGTTCATCCAAAATAATTGTGTGAATTATTGAATGGAGGCAATATAATCAGCTTCAGAGGTGCTTAATGAAATGAAATCTTACTTCATTCTTCTCAAGAAATACACAAACCACCAAGATAGAAAGCACCTACTGACAATGATATCCTATGATCTACTGATCTATCCCATTCTGCATCTATATATCCAAAAAGCTCTGGCTGAGATTTTTTATTATATATCAAACTGAAATCCAAAGTGCCCCCAATATATAGAAGTATTATTTTTTCATTGAAAGCATGTGACTTTCCATGGAATTGATTTGGTATATTCCAGCAAGGCATGTAGAGAAAAAAAATATGACGTCTTCTCACTATTATATTTAGTAAACTTCCAATAATATTCCCTTATTTTGTGATATTAACTGCCTTTCCATCATCAAATTTTGATAAATTCATATGGGTAGAAACTGGAATCTTTATTTCCATGTAATTTCCATTAAAAATATTCTCAAAACATCCATAGAGTATTTGGAATGCGAAATGAATGTTCCATTACTACCTTGTTTCACATGTAATCCAAGGAAAAATTTCAGCTCACCAATCATTGACATTTGGAACTCATTTTTCATGAATTCAGAAAACCCTCTACATAGAGCTTCATCTTATCCTCAAAATATTATTTCATCAATATAAAACAACACCCTCGTCCTTTATTTTCCGACATCATTGAAATAGATATTGTAATCAACACTAGCACACTAAAATTGAATCTTCTTCAAGTAATGATCATTCCACTATTACCGGTCTCTTGTTTCTTGTTTTATCCCATATAGAGCATTCATCAATAGAAAAACCTTTTTCTTATCTTCAAAAATGAGAAAACCATATGGATGTTCAATATAAAATTCTTCATCCTGAACCAAATTTTAAATTTCTTATATCATGTCAATCTAAAAAATCATGTACATATTTTTCACTACTATGTATATGAATAATCTGATTGATTCCATCCTTGCAACAGGTTAAATTCTCACATCAGCATCAATAACCTCTATTTGGGAGCGGCCGTTTCACACTAGTCATGCTTTATTTCGAATCACTATTCCATATTCATTCATCTTGTTGTGAAAGACCCATTTAGTCCCAATTGAATTATAATCTGTTGGCCACAAAACAATCTTCCACATCTGATTCTGCAAAATTTGAGATACCTCTTAATTCATTGTTTAAACTCAGTTCTAATCTCTTGTTACATCGGAAAAATATTTTGGATCTACACAAGATAAGACTGATGTTTGTTTCTAATAACATGATTTTTCTTATTTAAACATGCATTGTCTAATCACTGATTATATATTTACTATGAATTTTATCTTGAATATTTGGCTTCATTGTAGATATAGACTTCAATTATTCTTTCTCATTGCCAGTATCTTATTTTTAATCTACATCTTCCACTTGTGCTGCCATTGTGTTTCTCTTATCCTCATCACTTTCATCATCAAATGATATATATATATATATATATATTAAAATTTATTCATGAATTTTCAAAGTGATTAAAATATGTTTAAATTCCAAAATTATTCAATTTTCAAATTCTAGAACAAAATAAACCATAATTCTAAAAAATATTTCAAATAATATCTTATTAACAAATTGGGAGGGGTAAAATAATTGAAATAAATTTGAAAATAAATAAAAATATTATCACTATAAATTATCCCCCACATAATCAATTATTTTACTCAATCATAAAATCTCAACAATGAAAATCAGAGGGTACCAATGTTTCTAATAATAAAATTCTAAAGAAAGAAAATCAATCAATTTTCAATGTCAAATATAATTTTCAAATTCTATATAGAATATCAATTTATTTTTCCATTTTTCGATGAAACAATAAATTCATGAATTTTACTCTTCCTCATTTGAAAATGATGTTACTTCTCTTTTCATTCTTTCAAGTTTCATAATTACTTATTATTAGACATGACAGAACATGATTTACCTCACTTCGATATTTTATTTCATATCTCATGATAAAATTCAATTGGAGTTATGTTTATATCATGAGAGCATGATCCTTATCCACAAGCTTGTATGTTAACTAATTTTTGAACTTTGTAAATAAAAAAGGAGCATAAAATCATGAGGCATTACAAAAAATGGTTCAAATGACTCTAAGGAATAAGTTTATTAGGATATCATTGTTAAAAAAATTATTCTTAAGGATGAGTATCTCATAATTACAATGCAGGATATAAAAAATATATGTGTAATGAAATTATCCCCTTCATATTAGTAACTCCAATTTCCCCAAAAAATCAATGTAATGTATATATTAAAAAAAATCATAATGAAATATTTGTTTACACTTTTGAATATTTTTTTCTTATTTTTATACATTTTTTCTATTTTTTAAAGGACCTTTTTTAATGTTTTGATTAGAATATTCCTCTCATTAACCACATAACCATGTATGATAAAAATCATAGGTATATAAATGGTATTTTTTTGTTTTCCGAAATCACAGCCCATTTTTACATTTTTTTGCTCTTTTTATCATTTATCAATTTTTTAATTCAAGAGTGGAATACAATTAAGTGTCATGATCGAATAAACAACATTTTTTTATTCCCAAAATTATCACCCACACCCTTTTTCTTTATAATTTAAACAATCCCTTCAAATGTGATTCCCTTCACCCCCACAATTTAACATTAAAATATCATGCAAATAACAAGAGTAGGGTATGAATAGATAAACATTTCTCAATAATTTATCATACCTATAAAGTTAGTTCATGGTATCTATGATATAGTTAAGGATTTATGTAAATGAGGGTTTTTAAAGGATAAAAATTAAACCAAAATAAGTCACAATCATTTCAAATGTTCTTTTGCATTATTATAGCTTTGACAAGTTGAAATGAATGTTCTGGTCGGTGACATGTCCCAAGATTACCCAAGAAATATGACCAAGATAAAATAGGAATTATTTGGTCTATAAATACTCTCATAGAAGGATTTATGATATTGTAAAATCAATCAAGTCATGATAAATAATAACAAATCAATTCTTCTAAATTTTTGATATTCAAATAATGAAAATGGTAATGAAATTTCATTTACATTAATAAACTAATTCCATCAAATAATGAGTCCCCATTTTAATATCTATGGTTCACATTATTAATCTAATTCTCGATTTTACTCATTAAATTTCAATAACATTGAAATCTAAAACATGGAATCACATGATTCTTAAGAAAATAATGTCTAATAGAAAAGTCATATAATGTAGAAATTCAAGTTTGGGAAGTTAATTTTCTAGTTTAAAACACTAAAAAAGTGTTTGTATAAATATATAGGGATTTTATAATCTAAAAAATAAAAGTTAACTCCCTTTTGAATTGAATCTTTGATTCTCTTCATCATCTATGTGGGTTCTGCCTTGTCCCAGCATGGTTCTACAAAATACAATTACTCAATTAAGTATATGTATCATTTTATTAAAGCTCAAATATATTAGAGGGAGTGGGATACATTTTATAATAATAAATAATTTAAATTAGAATCCAAATTCCTAAGATTTAAGTTGAATGTAATATAAATAGATTAATGGATAAATCATAGTATTCTCCCCAAGTGGGCCCGAAATTTTTACTGACTCTAAAGTTAATTACCACTTGTTATTCTTAATGTGATGGTGGATTTATATTTTTTTAATTGAACCACCTCATGTGCGTTTTCCTAGATTCAATTTCTTCTTTTGTTGTTGTTGAGGATAATTACATGTATTGAGTACACCAGATCCACCTCATTATCAATGTTTTATTTTTTTCATGGTGGGTGTAGTATAATGTATAG
The DNA here is from genome assembly GCA_963277665.1 of Viscum album. Taxonomy (NCBI): domain Eukaryota; kingdom Viridiplantae; phylum Streptophyta; class Magnoliopsida; order Santalales; family Viscaceae; genus Viscum; species Viscum album. Next base: position 1,118,368,204 of record OY728129.1, read on the forward strand.
AACCTCATTCCCCTTGGTGACTACCTATGAGACATATTCTTCTATGTCTAATGGATTCTTAATTTATATTGCATAAAAATAATATACAAAGGTAAAGATAGAGTTTAATTCTATTTGAATAAAATTACAAAAATAAAGTATCAATATCTAATTCATCCCCATAATTGTATGAAGCTTTTGGATTAGTTTCTTTAGGAAAATACACTTTCATCTCCTAATGAACTTCCATCAACAAATATTCAACATGTTTACGGAGCTCCATATATTCCACAATTGGTGCACGTCTAGTTTCCTTATATTCCTCTAAGGAAAATCAAGGATTGACCAAATTGAAAAATTAAAAACCATAGGGATTGATAATAAAATCATATTGAATGAAATCATAAAAGAGAGAGTTTTTGTAAGGATAATTTCCGTGATTTAGTTCTTATTCAATCACTTCTTCATTGATAAAGGCCTCTTGAAAGTGAGTCTTTATGGATGGAAGTTGGAAAATTATGCCAAATGGGTGGTGTCTTCATCTTACATAGATACAGACAAGTAGAGTGGATTTAAGTCTTCTACTTTGTAGGGATTGTGTAGATCATTTTGTTCCTCATATTTATTCCAAAATTCCTCCAGATCATGTTGATCTCCCCCACGTAGCTCACTAGCGTAGAATTCTCTTCACTAATCTACTTTAGAATGTCATGATCATCATGGATATGGTACATCATATGGTTGGGTTGTTGATGGTCGTCAATTTTTCCTCAACCTCATAATTTTGTTTAGTAAAATTGTGTATTTCCAATAGAATATCTTCCTCACCCTTCAGTCTTTGAGAATTATTCTTGACATGATTGAGCATGATAACTAGTTCTTGAATTGAGATTCCCAAGTTATTCCCATTCACCATATGTTTTTCTAGGTAAATTGATTTATCAATCCTTCAATTTATGAGATATTTTATTGTATTTTAAAATAATAGCTATTTCACCAAAGAGTAATTGTTCCACGTGTTGAAAAAAATTGATGATTTTAAAGCATCATTGAAAAATATTTTTTTTCATTTTTTCATTTATGATTTGTTGTTTTTTTTGTGAAAATGGTCTGTGAAAGTGTTTTTCATCCTCTAAAATGGATCCAAATTTATGCATGATGACTTTTTTTAAATCCTCAGTCTATAATATATTTACCTAAGCATTCAATATAGTGCACACGTGGGTTTTGTCTCAAGATGGAATCTCACACAACACTAAATTTCTATTGAATATATATATATTTAATGTAATATAAAACTAAAAAATATAAATATTTTCCCATGAAGTCATAAGGAAATATTAATATATATTCATAATTCAATGTAAAATATAATAAATTTAGACATAATGATATTAGAAAGTAAAGATATCCTCCTATAATATCACCCATAGTGAACCTTAATTATCTCTTTATTAGTTCAAAATAGTCCTACGGAAAATTAACCCTTGTATGAATGAAAATACTCTACTAACCATGTTATTAATGTATGGTTCACTCAACAATCATTGAGAGACAAAAAATCCACCACTTTGATCTAGGGGAACTATTGTTAAAGAGGAAGTGAAGCCTCGTGTGGAATGTAGAGACACAAAGGTTCCTTAACCAATAACCACCTTGAACTAACTATAAGAAAATAATAAAAAATAAAAATTAATGTGAAATGACTTGGGTCCAACACTAGATTGTTACCTCGAGAACATCCCTAGGTAAGTTACTAATGATCATGTGTTTTAGAGATCATATAAGTGAACAATGAGGTGGAAGCACAAAAGAAAAAAATATGAGTTGAGAAAAATAAGAAGAATATTATTTATTAAAAATGAATAATACTACCATAAAATAATTATAAAACAATAGAAATGGCCACAAAAAGTGACAATATTTTGGGAAGGAGAGGGGATATATTTTTATAGAAAAAAGGATGAAATCTTGGTTCCATAATAATTCATTTAAAATATTACAGTGCATACCCATTTAAAGGTCGAATATGGAATATTCCTCTTCTTGAAAGATGTTCTGAAATATCTTATTCATCAATCCAAAACAATTTACCTTCATCCCCCTGGTGAATAAAATGATAAGGCCCATTATTTCAAAAAATTAATTCTGGAAGAATATTTCCTAATTCTAACCTAATTTTTTTTGCATCCAATGGAGACACAAATGATGGAATATCTCCATTATCATCAACATTCGAACATAGATTTGAATTATGATTCGATTACAGTTGGAATAAAATAATGTAGAATCATTTATCCCAATTTCTTCTTAGTTTATTGATGTGGGTTCTATGTAGTCATCAATAATTATTTCCCAAATTGATTTATTTTTTGGGGCCCTTAAATGGCTAAATTATATCCCTGTCTAGAAGGAACAGTTGTATGACATTAAATGTGGAATCCAAAAAATATCACATCAATTGGATATATATTTTAAATTTTATTCTTGAATTACTAAAGTGATTAAAATCTATCTAAATTCAAAAATTATGAAATTTTTACATTTATCCAAAAACTAACCATAAATCAAAAATTATTTCAAATAAGATCAAATTGATAAAGTAGAGCGTTTAAATAATTTAAATTCATATGAAAATAAATGAAAATATTTACTATATCAATAATCTATGATGGATTCTCTATAAATTTATTCTTCAAAATCAATTGTGGTCATATGAAAAACTTCTAATGATTTATCTATGTGAACCATTAATGAAAGTAAATTTAAATTTTAATTGGAGGGGAAATTTTAATTTATTAATATATTTTTGATTGTTTGTTTTATCCTTCATGTCATTTTTATTTTACCTTCCATTTTACCCCTTCCCTTTTACTACCTATAATAACATACAACGATTTAGGCCTTTTTAATTAAATGATAAGTGTTTTTCAGAACAAATAATTTAGAAATGATTACATTCTTTGGAACATTATTTTTACATGCTCAAATGTCCATGATTTGGAAGTTACAATAGCTATCTAGACTACATGAATATCTACACCATCATGTGAAATAGGTAATTTGACTCTTGACTCTTGATTTATTTCAATCCCCACTCTCAAATGTCATATTGGAAGTTGTTTCTTACGTAGATTATCTCCTTTGTTATTTTACAGGGTACCTCTTGCAACAAGGAAATGAGTTGTATTGAGAGATATAAATCAAAATCATTTTCACCCAATATAAAATCAACATAGAAAACATATCATTGTCTAACTAGTTCACATTTCATAGAAACAATTGTTAAATTATTTTATACCTATTATAAGATAGACCTTTGTGGGGAATAGATCACGTCAAAACTGGTGGGGGTGGGGGATCATTACATAGTGGTTTTGGTTGTGTTGTTTCTCATCTTTGATTCATTCCCATACAAATTTCTAAAAATTTATTATGTTAATTAATATTATCTTCTATAGAGTCAATTCATGCCATTATATCTTCCATTTTATTATATTTACCCACCTATTCACATCTTTACTCAAAATATGTTCACGGTGACACCCCAAAACCAACACCTCTAACGTATCGATCCTATTTTTTCCACATAAAGGATACTGATAGTATTTGTCCATTGGGGACATATGATTTATATTCTTGTGTCTTTATTGGATATAAAATATTGGATTATAAGTTATAATTATTATCTAATATTGATTTAAAGAAAATTTAATATTTATTATTCCATACATACACATGCTTCCCACACTTTTTCTGTGTTTTCATCTATTATAATCCTGTAATTATTTACATGTGTTCACTTCAATAGTATATGATGTGGGATGAAAGAAGATTTGAATTTTGATTCATAAATATTCATATAAAAAAGGAATATAATTATATTTTTATCATGTCACATAAAAGTATTAATTTAGATTTAAAAAATGTACAATATTTTAAAGTGGAACATACATTTTCCTACGGTAGGGGTACGTTGTATTTTCTACACATTTCTTACTTTCATCACTCATTAGTTTTTTCATAAAGTAATAATTATTAATCAATGTGATTAACACACATAGTGTCAATAAATGTATTATTGGTCCCAATTTACCCGAAATGATGTATCCTTATCATGACCAATAAATGCATCACATGCTTGTTGGTTTATCAAGTGTGCATGTATCTATGGTGAGTGAGACATTAATTTCCCTTCAAAAAATTTAAGATGATACTTCCTCAAATTTTTCTCAAAGATTGTATGATCCTTTCAATAAATAATCAATAAAAAATTTATTCAAGATTCATCTAAAATAACTGCACTCTACTGGGAAAATGAATTGTAAATCAATGTTTCATCATTTAATTTTTTTCTAAAACAAGGAAAGTATATCATATGATTGTACCCAAATATCTTCCAAAATTAGTGACTTATGTGTAGTCACAACATTTATCCATGAATCTATATCAATTAGAAAGTGAATTAGAGTCTTCAACCTAATGTAACTATTTATCCTAGCCTTTTTGGGGTTAACATGATAATCGTGTACATTTTATCCAACCTAGAATTTGATTCCTTTGTTTCTCACATTAATAAATTTTTCTAACACCATCATGCTACAATGATACTATTTTTATTTTACATTGGTAATTCAATGAATACTATTTAATTCTCTTTAACACCATCAAAATATTGTTCAACTAGATTAGTAGCATTGACATTTGAAGAAGATTTTTGTTCCTAGGAATTTAGAGTACCATCAAGTTGAAAATACTTTTATTACTCAAGATTAGGAGCTTCAGTGTGGGAAAAATCATTATACATATAATTGGTTGAACATTAAGTTTATATATCATAAATGTAGTAGAGAAAAAATAATAATATTAGATAACATAATGTATATCACATAAATAATATAACCTCGTTATTGAAGTCTCAATTTTTAATGGTTGAAGGGATTTGACCCCTATATAGAGTATCCAAATCCTCTAATTATGGTATCCTCTGAAATAAAATACCCCATCTACATTGGTATATCTAAAAAATTATTATGATGTCATAATGAAAGGTTAATCCTTAGTTGAATATTAATCTAAGCCTCCAGTGGTTTTGTTCAATAATAGAAAAATTTCCCATTTTTGGTTTGTAGGATCTGGAACATAAAATAATTGTATTACCTGTGACCCCATTAGAAATGATTCATATTTGTGGTTTTCCTTAACGAAATACACTCTCATGAGTCCCAATTAATCTATTCTAATTTCACTCCTCTTTTTAACACACATGCATTAAAAAATCAACACTTAGATTTATATATATTTCAACTCCAATACGTTTTGGGGATTCTAAATTATGACATATTTTAATAAATTGGATTTCTTTCTTTGGTTCTAGATACATGAATTTCCTCACCCATAAGTGTAACTCCAATATTTATCTTGTTAATTCATTCAATATGTTTATTTTTATAGAATATTTAACCATTAATTACATAAATATTATTAGATTTTATATGGATAGTCGGTCCTCTGGATAGCCATTGAATTCATTCTAATATTTAATCTACATTTGTAGTTGACTCATTAAAAATATGGTCTCCAGATAATCTTTTAATCTCATTATTATTTGTATTTGATATCCAAAATTCATGCCTTGATGGAATCAAGTTCCTAGAGATTACATTATGGGTTTCAACATATTGTAAAACATCTAAACTATTATAGAAAATGTATAGGTGAGTATACTACTACAGTAAAATAATAATCGTGGAAATATCTATTTCAGAAATTCCTTCACCCATATAAAACCTGATGTGATGATACTTTAGTAGACCCATGATTTTCACATCAGATAGGTAGTTGTTAAAATATTCAATGAAATCACAAACAATATATCACTTAGTAAAACAACCTTCTTAATAACATAAATTTTAAAAATACCCTTTCAAAATCTTCATATACCATTCAATGGGGTGTGTCAATATATAATTTATAGGGACATTTAGTCGAATCTCTCTTACCAAGTTAGTAATCATGTGAATCGTCGTATCAATTTTTTTTGAAAAGAAAATAAAAAATTCAGATAATATGGTTGTAATTTCCTTTTTCAAAGTAGGAAATTTCACCCAATCCATAACATTTCTTCATATATCTTTGTAAAAGGGAAAAAATATTTATTATTGTATGATGATTATTCCTGGGTAAAATACAATTTAATGAAATCTAAATTAGATATTGCATCAGACATGACAGTCTTATAATTTAATTCTAAAAAAACATTAAATCATCCATTGAAATGATATTCATGATATTTGATAAATACCCCTTAAGAAACATAACATCATTAAATAAGATTCAAAAATAATATCTATCTTTTTTGGAAAGAGTTTGAGAAAATAGAGAAAGAAAAGACTATTTTACACTCTTCTCTAGAACCAAATATTCATGTATACTTATGTCAAACGTGTCCAACCATTAATTAATTCTATCCTATTTTCTATGTTTATTTTGTATTTTTGAATGACAATATCAAATATATTTTTCCCACATGCGTAACATAAATTAAAATTCTTGACATAAAAACAATTCAACTAGTGTAATTCAAAAAACTAATCATGTTTACAAACTAGATTTTTATGAGGTTTTTTTAAAATGGTTTACTAAAAGTAGTGCCCATATATTTTAAGTTTTTGAACAATTGGTCAAATATTAATGGGGATAGTGCTGTACCATTTTCTAAAATACCATAAAATGATGTCTCTCAATATAATTACTTATTTCACTGGTGATGAAATCTATAATGTCATAGAAACATAGTCCCTGAAGAATGTTTCGACCTAATTGACTATGTACCTTGTTCAAAAATTGGATACTCATGTGTTACATTAATGCTATAGCCTGAAACATTTCACAAGCGGTAACGTCATTTATAATCCCACAAAACATTTATATCAATGAAAAATATTCATTTCTATAATAATCATACAACACCACACTTGATTTCAATAATAATTTTAATTCATCAATCAATAGATCCAAATAAATATCAATATCACTAAACAAGTGTTTTTGTCCTGATATTAGCATAAATAACATAATTTATTTTTATTTCGTTTATTACCATGATGGAAAACTGTATTTTACCCACCTAATTTTTCTTGTAATATAATTTTTTTTGAACCCCCAAATAAAACACTCCAACTATAAATAACACAAGGTGAAGGTTTCTCAGCTCATTTCCAAATTCAGGATACTCATGATCAATTTTATTCCACTAATGAATGTTTGCTGAGGGATCAAGGTTTCCATATTTATTTCATGTATATGTATTCCATGTAAATTTCCTTATAGTTTCCATAGTTCTATATACTATCTTAAACCATGGAATGATTCGAAAGTACCATACAACTTTCATTGTACTTGATTCATACATTTTATATCGATAAGAGCCACAATTTTTCATTTTTTACATTATTCGAGGTTCTTGAAAAATTTTATATAATCATTTAGATATACATGTATTCTTTGAGATATCATACCCATTTTACATATCATTTATTTAGTATTATATGTTCAATAAGGAATCTCACTATCGTATGAGATCATATCATTCTAGAGAGTATGTAGTTCATTAAAAATGGAATCTCTCCATATGTTTATATCTTTTACATTTTATAGAATCAGTATTGTTGAAAATGTTATATATATAGTAAAACCATTATATAATAGAATATTTTCATAACACTTTATACTTTTAAAAAAATTGGATAATCACAAAGTTTATCTTCAACATTCATTATCATTTCCTCAATACAATATTAACCTCCTTTCAAACCTGTAATCATATCCAGAATACATTCTTTGTAGCACCACAAATTTTATGTATGTAAAGTGCGTGGGGATGTTTGGTAGTGTTTGGAGAACTTTTGTAATGTTTTGGGGACTTTTTTTAGGTTCATAGTTTGATAATGGTTAGTAGATTCTGTGAAACACATCCAGGAAACCATGAGATGTGAAATATAGGCTACTCGGTAGGCATAAGGTTTGATGCATGGTTTGGAAAAACCATGAGGCCACCAAGGAGTAACCATGTGAAGGGGTATAGAGGAATTCTTTATGATTTGGGCGTGTATTTTTTAACTTTGTGGGCCAAACATGTGAGGTTCTTATTGAGTTAGAGCCCTCTTCATGGTTAACACATGATTTTCCTAACCATGTGATCTAATCATGCATGGAAAAAAGTGAGATCATAAAATTATGGATATCACTCAGTTACCCCCATAACCCTATTTTTTCAATTTTATGACCCTAACTATATTTTCTATCCGCTGAAAGGATTTTGATACTCTTCCCTTCGATCCAGGATCAATCCCTTGAAAAATATCGGAGTGTTGAATGCTGTTCTTCTGGGTGAGTCTCTATTCATGGTGGTTTTACTTATATTTATTATTTTACCCTCTCCTATTTTCCTATATATAGTCCATTGGGGACATATATATGATATTTTATTCCAATCTTGATGATTTATGATCTTTTTTTGTTACGAAACCTGGTTTTGTTGAATAATTCAGTTCATTCTTCTTTTTCACCAAAATTTACAAGGTTGGTGGTTTCACTATCGATACCTCTTATTAAATCATTAATGATTGGTTTAAAATTGATTGATTTTTTTGATGTTTAATATGAACTTTATTTTAAAATCATTGTATAAACTCTCTTTAGTGATGGTTTTGGGATTTTTGAAACATGATTTTTATGAAATGATTTTTGGTCATGTATTTTAAAGTGATGATTTTAAAATGTGAATTTGTATTGATTCATAAAAATGGTTTTATGGTGATGTTTTAAAAAAAGAAATGTTTTATTGAAATTTTTTATTTAAAATTTGATTTTGGGATTTTTTTGGGTGTGCGTTCTTGTTCATTTGATATAGATAAGGGTATGAAGTCCCTCCCCCCATCAAAACTGGGATAGATAAGGGTATGGACTTTCTCTCATCACAATGGTTCACCAAGTGATGTATTTGTGAAAGGATGACTCACCAATAATGAGTATAGTTAGATCCATGGTTTCATGTATGGTTTTATGGGTGAAAATGTTGACAGTAATGGATTATGCCAAAAAGGGATTTGTGAAATGGTTTAAAGAGTTAGTCAGTTACTTTCACGGAAAAATGTATTGTTTGGAAAAATGATTTGGTGTGAAAATTCTTTAATTTGGTATAAAATGTGAAACATTGTTAATGTATTTTATATAAATTATTTTACATTAATTTTCTAACTTGTTCTATCCTAGTGGAATGAGTGGGGAAGTAATTTGGGTAAATCCTTCTGAGTTTCATTACTCACCCCCTTTGGGATTTGGTAATTTTGTAGAATTTATTTATCATGAAACAGGTAAAAGATAACAATCTCATATATATAGTTATTATTTGTGATAATTTACATGTGAAATTTGATGATTAATCATTGAGCTTTTTGGGAGATGGGGAGTCAGTGACCTTGGAGTTTTTGAGTTTTTTTGTTTTACCATCCGTATTGTTTTTTGATTCTATTTTGGATAGTACTTGGTACTCTAATATGGTTCATGGTTTTAGTTGAGTTTGATTATCAGTTTTTATAATTTGAGTTGTGTAAATTGTTATCATGCATCATTTAGGGGGTATTCGGTTATGTTGTTCTTGGTTGGGTTGTTTTAATTTCCAATGGTAAAATCATCCCACAATTGTATGAATCCCTTGGAATTTATTACCATCCTTTAGAATCTTCAGGATTCCTCTAAAATCCTAGTAGCAATTCCTCATTGACTGAAGACATTGAGAAGAGGAAAGATATTACAAATGTTACTAGTCTTGGTCGGTCCAAATATTTTGGGACTACTGGTATATATTTCATCAATCCTTGGGTATCAGTTATGTCGGTCTTGTATCACTACTACAAACACGGCATTTATCAGCGCTAAAAATGGCTTTTATCAGCGCTAGAAAAGCGCTGATAAAGCCAGCGTAGATAAAGGGGGGTGGTTCCCTTTATCATCTCTCCGAAAAGCGCTGATATAGGACCCCTTTATCAGCGCTAAAAAAAGCGCTTATAAAAGGGGTCTTTTAACAGCGCTCAAAAAAAGCGCTGATAAAAGTTAAAAAAAATTTAAAAAAATTAAAAAAATTTAAAAAATACTGCCAATCAAGGGGTGGCTTTTATAGCGCATGAACCCCCCTTTTACAGTTCTTTTCGGCCCCTATACAACACCCCACGCACCCCACGCACCCCCTCCACCCTTTAACAGTGCTTGCTCCAATATTCCCCATGCGCACGCACCCCTACCTCCACCAGGATTTGAACTTGAGACCTCCCCCCTGCGCGCCTAAGCCCTTACCACTACTCTATTTTGATTTTCTTTCCAATTCATGATATCTATATATATATATTTATATATTTACTTATATTTATTCGTATAGTAATATATATTTATATTAATATATATAGTTATATTATAATATATATATATAGTTATATTATAATATATATATATAGTTATATTATAATATATATAGTAATATTAATATATATATAGTGGTATTAATATATATCTATATCTATATATATATATATAGTTATATTTATTCGTATAGTAATATATATTTATATTAATATATATATATAGTTATATTAACATATATATAGTTATATTAACATATATATAGTTATATTAACATATATATAGTTATATGAACATATATTTATATAGTTATATTAATATATATATATAGTGATATTAATATATATATTTATGGTGATATTAATATATATATATAGTAATACTAATATATATATATAGTTATATTAAAAAATATATATATTAGATTAATATATATATAGTTATATTAATATATATATAGTTAGATTAATATATATATATATAGTTAGATTAATATATATATATAGTTAGATTAATATATAGGTATATAAATATTCATATATTGGTATATTAAATAAAATGGATATTATTTTTTATTTAAATAAATCTAATATATTTTATATGTAAATATGTTTAATTATTTATTTAAAAAATTTAATTTTTAGGTGCGAATATATAAAAAATATGTACATATAGTTATATATTTGATTATAAATAGCAGTTCGTTATAAAAAATGATGAAATTTCAAAGACATAATATCAATATGAATGTAATACCTTGGAATAAATACGGTCCCCTCCATGAAAAGCCAATAATACCCCCTTAAACGAGTTTGAAAATCCACAAAATGTTAAAAAATCTAGGTACCCCGACAAAAAACTCAGTTTTGGAGGCCTTCTGGGCCTCTTTTGGCCTCGAAAAACGCTTGACCAGGGTTCTCCTGGGTCAAAGCGACGTAGACCTCATCGCAGGCTTCGATTTGATATGTGGTAGAGCTCAAACGGACACCCGGATCAAAAGTTATGGCCGTTTGAAGATTGAGTTGGTTTTCAACATAATTTGGATCTTTTTTTAATTTTTTTAATTTTTTTAGTCCTCAAATTGTTATTAAATGACTATTACTCCATAATGATTATCAAATTATTAATTAAAAATATTTTTTAAATTTTTTAAGAAGTCATTTTCACTAAATATCTTATATATTAAGTATAATAAGTGTAAATGTACATTTATACTTATCTAAAATATATTTAAAAATTATATAATATATTTATATAACAATATAACTATATTTATATATTAATATATTAATATATTTTTTTAAAAAAATTTGAAGACGACCCTTTATCAGCGCTAAACAAAGCGCTGATAAAGGCCCCCCTTTATCAGCGCTACTAAACAAGCACTGATAAAGGGGGGGCACTGCGAAAAACTGTTTTTGTGGTAGTGTATTTGATAATTGTGTCTTATTTAGACATTGAGTTATGATGGTAGAAACAAGTAGGGTCATTGGGACATCAAATGTAGATCATAAAGATTGTGTATCTAACCTATTTATTCTGAACATGATGTTATGATGGATTTGGGTACATGTGAGTTTTTAGGCATTAATAAGATATTTATCTCATTGTCTTGGGTTTCGTCGATGATAACAGCATGACTGCCTTGATAGAAATGACTTCCAAATTGGAGTGAATATTTCGTTTTGAGTAATTATTAACCATTTTTTTCAAAAAAAATATTTTTTAAAAGTATTTAAAATTGATTTGAAATAAGAGGTTTTGAAAAAAAAACATGATTGTGGTATATTTAAAATGGTTTGATTTTCAAAATCATGGTGGATTTTTTAAAAAAGGGTTGAGAACAGAATGTTTGGAAATTTGGAAATCCTTGTTTTGATCATTTTGATAGGGTAAATTGGAAATTTTTACGCCTTCAGGTGTAAGTGACTGATTTGTATGGTGTATTATTTTGGTTAGACAAAATGAAACCAAGCAGGAATCATATAAATCAACTGGAATAGGATATTGATAATGTGGTTGAACCTAAGAAATAGGTGGACCAATAACAAGTATAGAGTATTGTCCCAGAATTTCTGGTCGTGGATAGAGGGAACCAAAGGTATGAACAATGGAATGTGGATTATACTATTCAGTTCCATAAGTAGAACTCACCCATCCATAAGGGTGATTCAAAAATAGATAATGAAAATATGTGGCTGAATATGACGAATAAAATATCTTATTTCCTTGGGATACTAGTAGAGATGAATATTAATTTGGAAATATATGTGCTAGAAGATATTATCTGCCGGTGGGGGATTTATAATTTTAGGCTGAATTACACAAATCCATTACATGGGAGGATATTGAAAAAAAATTCAATAAAAAATTCTATCCTCATATGTTCAGCCTTACAAAAACTACATAATTTTTCACCTAGTAATAATATACACTATCAATGAAAGATTATAAGGCTAAATTTATAATATATTCCACTTTTCAATGGAAGTTTCTACAAGTGCATCCTTGAAGGCATGAATTTTTTATCATAGATGAGTTATGAGATTCTATTGAATATTGTCTTGCACTGTATAACATATTATAAGAATATGGTCTTTAGAATGACATTGGATGAAAGGGGAATATTAGTATACACATGTGGGTGAATCATGTTGATACCCATGGGGAATGTTGTAAACTTAATTTTGGTAACATGTAGAAGAGAGTCACCTATTTCCATGGTAGTGGAATGAATTACTTACAGTAGGATAGATCAGATAATCTTCTTATAAAATTGATGATAAATCCTATAGGTTATCAATGTGGTTCATTTGATCACATGAATTTATATTTTATGACACTTCCTAGATCATTAAAAATTTTCAATCATAAGGGGAATATTTAGTGCTATGGTTGTAGTGCTCCAAGGTCGGGTGTTCGAGACACATCTCATGTTTTGCAAATGTCATATGATTCAACAATATAAGGGAAATAAAGTACCTCTCATAAATAGAACCAATCCATCCATGTTTATTAAAATAATAAAATGATACAATAGTAAGAGAAATATCAAATGGGAAATAATGAAAAAAGCGTAGTGAGTAACAAGTTGTATGGAGCTGAACAGATGATTGTGGATGATCAGTTTGGATCATTGATTGTGAGAGGAACGATTCTTTTGAATTTTCCACATATGAAATATTTTTTTCATAGGGATTCATCCCAATAATATATTTCTTCCCATTCTATTGTAATTCTAGGTTTAAATGATTATATTATTCCATATGTTTTGAAACATCAAACTCATCTTGGTCAAAGAGAATGTTGAGCCTTTATGTGTAAATCATATTTTATAACTTTTGATGAAGCTGAGTTGATATGGTATTTCCTTATGCATGATACATTTGATTATTAAATAATCCTTGTTATTTATTGATTAAAAATGTTCAAAGATCGTGTTAGTTATTATACCTGAAGGGTTAGTTTTATGACTAATGTTGGTGTCAAGAATCTCTTTAATGGATACTGAAATATAACGACAGGTGAAATGCGCTTATTGGAACCAAATGTGGGACTGATCTCATACCATTTTATAGATTAGACTTTGATGAAAAATGTAAGATATTGATAATAGTTGTTTTTTAGTTGTTCTTGATCAGTTTCCATATGTTTTCCTTGAAAATTTATTCGAGTTTCCACCCACAAGAGAAGTGGAGTTTATGAATGATATCCTCCTAGGGATCAGTATTACCTACAGTAAATCATATCAAAATGTACCAATAGAGATATAGTAATATAAATTAATGTAGGAAGAGCACGGATGAATAGGGTTTATTCGGCTCAGTACGTCTCTATGGGAAGCACCTATCTTGTTTGTCAAAAAGGATGATGGAAATCCTTGTTTGTGTGTAGATTATTGTAATCTTAACCATGTTATGATAAATATTTGTTATACAATTCCACACATTGATGATCTATTCTATCAATTTAGGGGATCCCAATGGTTTTCTAAAATTGACTTGCGATCATGATATCGCCAATTGTGGGTTCGGAATGAGGATATTCCAAATAAATATTATAGGAGAAAATATGGCCATTATGAGTTCGTGGTTTAGAATTTATATATTAAGGTTGATCCATAATTCATTATAGAATTGATGAATCAGATATTTCAATGAAATTTGGATTTTTTTGTGGTGGTGTTTGTGGATGACATATTGGTGTATTCTTGGACAAGGGCTGAGCATGGGTAACACATTGAGAAAATATTGGAAATTTTAATGGGTCATCATTTATATACCTAAATATTAATTGTTACTTTTGGATACTAGAGGTATGTTTCATTGTCCTTGTAATCTATGAAAGAGTTGTTTCAATGGATCCCTAAAAGAGAGAAGTTGTTATCTCTTGGAAACCACCAAAGAATGACCTCATGATATTCAGTTTCTTTGGTCTGGCGGGTTATTATAAATGTTTTGTTCCTGAATTCTCATGAATGGATTCACCTATTATAGATTTTATAAGGAAATTTGTTCCATTAAAATGCAATGAGGAATTTCAAAAGACTCTTCAAGATCTTAATTCTCGCCTTACATCATCACCAATCTTAATTTTTCCAAAATCAGGACAAGGGAACATGGTGTATTGTGATGCTTCATGATCTAGGTTGGTATATATTATCATGTAGGGAGATTTGTTGTGTCTTAGGGATAATATAAGCTGTAGTTTAATGAGAAAAACTACCCAGAAAAAGATTTGTAGTTAGCTTCCATAATCATCACATTGAATACATTCCATCATTACCTATTTGGTTTGAAATTCATTGTGTTTGTGGATCATAAGATATTGAAACATATTTTCTCCAAGAGTGATTTTCTCTAGAGATAAATAATATGGATGTAATATCTTCAAATTTTTTAATATTTATCAATTTATACACAAATTAATTAAAATTATATGGTAGATGAATTATAAAAAAATTAATATGCATAGTTTGAAAAGGAGGCTTCAGATTAGTGGTCATTTATGTTATTGATAGCCAATATGCACTTGGATTGTGAAAACTGGTGTAATGGGGTGGTTATCTTACAAGTTTATTTTTTTCTTTATTTTATTGAAATATTTAAAGAGTAACATACATATAAGTTATAACTTGTTCCAATAAGCTCAAAACTCAATAGTGGGGAGACCATTAAGGGGTTTAAGAAAGATGGATATTTAGTTTTGTGGTACCGAAATTGGATGGTCATACTTATATCTCATCAAGAAAAACTTATTCATTCATACCAACATTGTAGATAGTATTTTCATCCTAGAATGAAAAATATTTATAAGGAACTAAAATTATAGTTTTGGTGGGTTAGCATGAAAAAAGAAGGTTTTTGTGTTTACATTGATATGCATAACTTGTCAGAATGTTATGTTAGTGAACCAGCGAGCAGAAGGTATATTGTAGTCATTATCTATTCATATTTGGAAATGGGAGTCAATATCCATGGATTGGATAACATTTCTCCCAATAATGGTTTGAAAAAATGATACCATAGGGGTGATAGTGGATTAGATCATAAAGTCATATCATTTTATCCCTATTCATGAAACTCATATGGTGGTTGAATTTTATTAAATCAGTATATGAGGAGTTGTTGAGAGGAATGGATTACCAGTTTTGATATTTTCAAACTGATATCTGGGGGTTACATCTCATTTCTGGAACTCCTTATAAAAAGATATTGGGATTCAATTTACAAAGAGTACAACATATCATACTAACATGGATGGAAATCATAAAGGATGATTCAAACATTTGAATACATTCATTAGACTTGAGTAATAGATTTTGGAGGGTCAAGGGAGGATCTCATACTATTAGTGGATTCCTTGTATAACAATAAATATCATGCATCTTTACATATGGATCCTTTTGAAGCATTATATGAGAGTTCTTGTCATTCTCCACTTTGTTTAGGGTAAATTGGTGAGACTTCACTGGTTGGTCTATACCTTGTCCAAGAGATAATGGAAATGATTCAGTTGATTAGGTCAAGAATGGAGATGGATCGTAGTCACCAAAAATCGTATGTAGATCATCATCGATAGTTAGTGTTATTCTGGGTGAGTGATCATATGTTCTTGAGAATCTCTATAAATCATGGGAATCATCATTTTGGATAGTAGTTAAAGTTTTATATTCAATACATTTTCCCTATTGAAGTACTTTAATGGGTTGGTGAGGTGGAATATTAGTTGGAATTTCCACCATGGTTCAATTCAGTACATAATGTTTTTCATGTATCTCAGTTGAAAAAGTATCATCCTGATCCTGAGCATGAAATTATATGGGCTCACATTGAACTAAAACTATATTCTTTGTTGGTTTATGTGTTGGTAAAAAAAGTGAATAGGAAAGATAAAAGATTGTGTGGAAAAATCATCAGTCTAGTGTGGGTTTTGTGGAAACATTTTTATAATCAGGAAGAAACATGCGAACAAGGGAATGAAATGGTCACGAAATGGCCCAAATTATTTCATGATAGTGATCATTTTATACATTTTATTTATGGAAACCACAATTATAGTGAGAATTAAACACACCCAGTTTCAAGTAATTCTTTATGAATTTTATGTATGAAAAGTTATTGGGTAAAATTTGGGGGGTTAAAGGTATGTTGGAATTATTTTTGTAGAATTTATCGAGATGAACAATTTTAAATTTTTTAGGAGAAACTTTGTGACACCTCTAAGAAACCTTGTAAATTAAAACATTGGCTACTGGGTATGCGTTGGGTTAGATGTATTGTTTGGACAAACTATGTAGCTACTTAGGAATAATACTTTGTAGTGGTAAAATGATTCTATACAATTGGTTCAGAGTTTGTCTAAATGTGTGGCCCAACAATGCAAGTTTCTTTTTGAAAATGATGCCTATGCATAGTTAGCACATTGTTCTTTTAACTGTGTGTGCTAAGCACGCACAGAATAATGTGAGAACAAAAATTTGTTTATATCAATAGGTTTATCACCTTAACACCTTATTTGTCCACTATTATGACCCTAAAATTGTTTTTTCTACTTTCAAATTATTTTTAGACTCTTCCCATAAAACTATGAGTGATTTTTGGGAAAATATTGATGTGTTAAAGACTGGATAGCTTCGTAAGTCTTTGTTCAAGGACATTTTCTATAGATCTATTCTTTTTCCCTCCCTTCGATTGATAGATCTACTCTATTCTGGATAAAAATATAAGAGTTGATGTCAATATTGATGATATATCACTATATTGATATTAGGGAATATGATATATGTACGGTTTATTATGATTAAACCAGGTTAATTGAATAATTCTTAGCCTTCTTCATTTTTCCAAAAATTTCCGAGGCAGGTGGCTTCACTCATAACACCTCTTATCAGAACATGGAAGCATATTTTAAAATTTCTAGAATTACAAAAATAGTATTTTTAAATTGTTGTGAAACTAATGGTACAAACCCTCTTTATTGATTGTTTGTGGATTTGTGAACATTGGTTTTTGTGAAAATTGATTTGTTTTTTTAATTTAAAATAATTATTTTAAAATGTATATTTGTTTTTGTTTGTGGAAATTGTTTGATGGTGACTTTCTCAATAAATGAATTTTTTTATTAAAATATATTAAAATGGTTGACTTGAAAATTTTTTGAATAATGAATTTTGTGTGTTCATCTATATTTGGGAGGGATATATTTATGATGTTTCCCCCATCAAAAATATGAATGAATAAGGGTATGTACTTTACCCCATCAAAATGGTTCCCCAAGTGATGTGTTGTTGAAAGGATGAATCACTACTAATGACTATAGGGAGGAACATGGTTTCATGAGTGGTTGTGTGTGCGGATCTATGATTTGGAATTTATTATGAAAAAAAAGGATTTTAGAAATGGTTTTAAAGAGTTGTTCGGTTTCTTTCCTTGAAAACATTTTTGGTTGGAAAATTGTTTTGGTGTGAAATTGATTTTCTTTGATATAAAATGTTAAAATGTTTTAAAGTATTTTGTATATTATTTTTACATAAATTTGATAACATTTTCTATCCTAGTGTCATGAGTAGGCAAGTCATTTGGGGAAAGCCTACAGAGTTTTATTACTCACCCATTTCTTTGGAACATTGGTTGTTTTGATGATATTGTTTATAGAGACACAGGTAAAGGAAATTTATCTTATTTAATTAGTGATTCTTTGGGATAGTTTTAGTATTTATTGTCAAGCTAAATCATTGATAATTTGGTGATCTATGGATTTATTTACCTTAGAGACATTGATTTTTTTTTGTTTTTCATTCCACTTGTGTTCTGATTCAAGCTTGGTTTCTACTTGTTACTCTTATATGGTTCATGGTTGTAGTTCATTTTAATAATCAATTTTTATAATTTGAATTTTATACATATTTATCATGTGTAATTTAGGTTTTAATTGGTTATTTCTTTCATAGGTGGGTTGTTTTAATTCTCAAAAGGAAAATCATCCCCCAATTGTATTGAAGCCCTTGGAATTTTTTTCTTGTATTTGGCATCTTGGATATATATTTTAATGCCTAGTATCTATTCCCCCTCGACTCAATCGTATGAGTAGGGGTGTGATGATATAATCTTCATCATAGTTCACACTTTTAATTATATCAAATGATCCTTAAAATGTAGTGTTATCCCAATAACTATCTACATTCAGTTTTCCATTTGTTTGGTCCTATGTTTATAACTTCGATCTATTACATGATAGATAAATTATTCCAACTAGTCTGGAATAATTAGTCATGAATAATAGTAGATTAAATATGGAAAATGAATTTGAGAATGGTTGTATTCATGATCTTTTAAAAACATCATGAACTATATTACCCCATCCTCATACACTTTTTTCAAATGATTGTCATTCACCCATATGTGATTCATATAAAACCTATTTTATTTGGTAAAATATGTATTTAATAAAATAAATAAGTACAAAATATATATTTTCTGGGAACCCATAATGTTAATTCTAAAAGTATTATTTTTTTATATAAAATCATTTTTATACGATAATAAGAGTTGAATGATGAAAATTATGATTATTTTCAATTGGTGGAAATAACTTAAGTAAAGGAATGTGTGATATCTATAAAGGTACAATAATGTAATTAAATTTTTATCTATTAACAAACCAACATATCAAAGATAGTTTTATTACTTTTTTAGGTGGAATTACAATAAGAGGGAAGATTTGAGGTGTATTCATTTCTTCACAAAGTACATGGATTTCCGTGTGGTGTTTCAATGGTAGGATACTTAGGAGTCGAATTTTATCTTTTGTATGATGGTTAAAATTTTGATACGGACCAATCACATTGTCTTGATAACCCATAATTTGAATAAAATATTAAATTTAAATCTAATTAAGCAAAATTTTTTGGATGGGGTTCTCAGGATATCATAAAAATAGAAGATAAATCTAATTGGGGTTTCATGAATGCCTTAAATTTAAATAATTCATATGGATGGGATGAAGCCTCAATTAATAGTAATAATAATATATATAAATATATATAATTTATCCTAAAAAATAGTACAAATATTTTAATGAGTTTTTAAAAATTAAAAGGGAATTAGTAATTTAAAATTCCATTCAAGTGATTTAAATGTGGACATATTATAATTTTTACTAACAATTTTTCAATTTTTATAAAAAAGGAGAGTGAAAATGAATAATATTTAACAAAAATTTTATATAAGTAGAAGAAACAAATTATGGAGACCATAATTTTTTCTAATATAGAATGGATGATAATTCCTAAAAACTCAAAAAAAAAACATTTGTTATTTAAATATAATGATGAGGAATGTGGTTATTATTATATTGATATTGTAACATAAAATAAACTATAGGGGGAATTATTGATTTAAAAATTTATTGATTAAGATTTCATTAGTTATAAAGATAATGGTTTTCAAAATGATTACAATTATGAATCAATGAGTTTCGAATAATATTATCATATGTTCACATCGATGTAAATATTATAAGGGTTAGTGTTCTTTTGTATGTTAATGGAAAAAATGATATGAATTTCTTGATTTTAATCCATGATTGTAGGAAGGATACCTATAACATGTATTATTATACCTCATGATTGATGTTTGATCAAAGCCCTCACTCAAAAATTACATGAGGATGTAGAAGGATTGTGAATGTTTGGATGACTACCACTTAATGGTGGTGAAATGATATTTTTGAAGAGTATCACTCACCAAAAAATTCACACTCCTTCCTAATGTTATGAGGAATCAGGTGAAATCTATCTAGTGTGTGATGGCGGTGTCATATAAGGAATGTGTGAGGTAGGTGAAATGTTATTCAAATCCATTAAGAAATTTCAATACATCCAATGAATAACTAAAAATTATTAAATCATTAATGGTGGATAAGAAGACGCAAAAAATGGGATTTAAAAGTGTCAATTTGTCAAAGGGAAATGGAGGGATAGCATATAGGTGGGTGAAAGAGAAGAGTTTCTTGGGTCATTCCCAACTTTTATTTTTATCATGATCAATAATTAACTCAATATTTAAATGATAATAAATGTTGTTATAAATGGAATTAGTTAAACGAATATATAAAATGAATAAAAAATCAATACCTATTCACAATATCATGAAATATTATTTATAAATAATTTCAATAATTAAATAATCAATTTACATTAAATTATTTCATCATTAATTGATCTAAAACCAGTTATATGATGTGTCGTTATTGTGTTTTTGGAATCAATAATAGATTCCATCTATTTTTGATGTTCACATGTTTCTAGAATATTTTAAAATTTCTATATGAATCCTCGAGTGCTAGAACACAAAAAATAAACCACCAACATCATTCACCTTTGATCACCTTGATAATCACTTCTAATGAATTATTCTTGATCTATATATAATCAATATTGGGAGTTGGAAGAATATAACTCTCAATTATTTATAGTGTTCTTGGATAAGGGAGCTCTCTAGGGATTCGAGAGGATCCTTCATTTTTTTTTCAAAACTAAATAAATTAATACGATCTCTTAAGAAAATAATATAACTAGATTTATATTATGATCGGGTTAGAAATAAATAATGGCACATTCACCATTATTATATCTATAATCCCTGCAAAACCCCAAGTCTATAATAATAATTTTATTATCATTATTTATTTAATTGGGATAGAATCACAAATTAAATAAAATATTATTTAATAAAATAATATTCAATGTATATTATTTCTCATCGGACCTATCAAATCATTCTGCTATTACATCATAATAAATATTAATCCTTAAATAATGATTATTTGTTTAATAAATAAATATCATTACTTTATAGGAAAAAAATAAAAACAAATTATATCAACTAAATATAAGATATATTTTTGAAATATTATGATTATATAATATTATGTTGAAGAAAATCGAAAATGGGGTAGGTCGAGAGCGTTTCTCTCTTCGTCAATGGCATCTAGGTTCTCTTTGACTCGATATGGTTTCGTCCAATCCAGATTGTTTCAATCCCATAGATATTTTCATCGGTCCCTCGAAGAAGGTTGTTGTTGTGAAGCCAAAGGCACCCTCGGCTTCTGATTCAGCTCCTAGAGCAGAATCACTGCAGGTCAGGGGTTTCGACAAGATTTTTCCCTGGTTGTTGTGACTATGCTAATAATCGTATCACGTGGAATAGAGTGCGTGTGGTGGTTGAAGCGAGCCCCCGCTTCATTCAGGATCATATTGATTCTTGTAAGTTCTCTATTATTTCTCATCTTAGTTAGAATTAGAGTATGTCATGGAAGTTTTATGATCTTAGGAAATTTCTTCAAGATATTTGGGGCTTCAGCGAGTGGCATATGGTGTCACTAGGCATGGAATTTTTTCATTTCAATTTCTATTCTAATGAATTGAAGCTTAGAGCCTGGATTCGCGAATTTGTTAATTTAAATCTAAGGATCCTGAGGTTCCAGAATTGGGATCCCTAGTTTGATCCTTTTAAGGCCAAGAATACTATTTCTCAATCCTGGGTTCAGATTAATGTATTGAGTTGGGTATTTTGGCATCCTATAATTCTATGGGATATTTCTATGGCTGTTGGGACACTAATCAAGATTGATAAAGAGACTGGTTTAGTTCGATATGGCCATTTTTCACGTATTTTGGTGGAATTTGATATGTCTTTGCCTCTTGTTCAGACTGTGTTTTTGATCGCTGGTGAGTTTAAATTCGAGATGGAGATTGAGTATGAGCATGTACCAGATTATTTCCTATA
This sequence comes from Viscum album, assembly GCA_963277665.1. Taxonomy (NCBI): domain Eukaryota; kingdom Viridiplantae; phylum Streptophyta; class Magnoliopsida; order Santalales; family Viscaceae; genus Viscum; species Viscum album. The sequence goes on from OY728129.1 coordinate 1,118,390,892, forward strand.
TTGTTTATCTATTGGGATGTTAATGCTACTTGTAACAGAAGATTATACTGCTCTAGTTGAAAACGATATGGTCATATTTTTGATAATTGTAAGTCTAAATCTTCTGTGGATCCGGATGTTTCATTTCCTGGAAAGGAGGCTAATTCTGATGGTGTGAAGCACTCTCCTCCACCCATCAATGGAAACCTGTTTCACAACTATTTCTCTAATTCAAAGAAGGGGAAAACTGGGTCATTTGTTGATGTTGTGATTCATAAGCCCGGTAGCCATTTTATTGAGGAAAACAGTGGGGATACACCTCCATTTGGTGACCAAGTAGAAATGGGCCCTTCTCAATGTGGGTATCCCTCTTCGTGGGGTGATTTGGATGCAGGTAGTCATGGTAGTAACATTGAGACTGAACCTGCTGTTTTAATGGAGGAGTAGTTTTATTCTTAAGGAAAACATACTAGTAGTCCCATAATTAAAGGGACATATGTTGGGCGGGGGGAATCCAAGAATGCTCCTGCTATTGCACTTGTTGTACCTGGGGTCTCTACTGCTTCTACTGGTGAAGCTGGTAATGATGCAGGGTGCTTGCAAACTGTCTCCAGTGGTCCTATGCTGGACATTGGTCCAGTGCGGGACTCTAATCATGTAACTACTGAACTGCTTGTACAGAAGGCTTCTCCTATTGCCTCTACTAATGTCACTGCTATCTCTGGTAGTCATGTGATGGGCGTTGTCCCAATTCAGGACTCTATTAATCATATTGCTAACGGAGTGCTTGCAAAGGAGGCCTCTCGTACTGCTTCTAGCAATGATACTGTTGTGGTTTCATCTGAATCTTTAGTTACAATGACCACTATTGTTATAACAGCAGGTTCTGCACCTATGGAGGTCATTCCATCTTGTCATGATGCCATGAATCCTAACATCTTTACTATGTTGGAGTCTATCAACATAACTGAGTTTGATATGCTCTAAAGAGAAAGCAAGGATCAAATGGGTAAGAATGTCTTATTAGGTCCTATTTCTAATGCATCTACTTTGGTCAAACAAGATAATTCAATGGAGAAACAACCCAGCCAGTCCCTTGGGGAGAATTATGAGAGTCTTATTTCTCGTGTTGACAAGGATGATGCTGAGAATGTGACCCAGGTAGGTTGTCAAGGTGTCGATGCTATGGAAAATTCTTGTGAAGGTGGCGAGTGGGAGATCCCGAAGCAGTGGAGGAGAGGAAGGCATCCAAGAGGTCGAGGAGGATTTCGTGGTCGTGGTGGGAGAGGTTAAAGTTGACGTTTTTGATTTTTTATTTGTATGACGGTGTTTTACAGGTATCCAAAACTCTATATGTTGCTTTATCTTTTTTAACAAATTTTATGGACCATGGGTTTCACCTATGGTCATGAATTCTCTAGTATTATGTTTAATAAGTTATGATGGAATATTTGAGATCAAGAATACATTAATAATTATTAAACCACATTTGAGAATAATATTTTTTTCAACTTTTTAAATAATAATTAATAATGTATTACTTCACTGAGACTCTTTATAATCTTAGTGTTTGACCCTATAGGACTCTTTCTCAGTTGATTTGGGTGAAGTAACCTTAATTCAAATGATAGAGTCTAGAAACACGCTAAGGAACCCATAAATAATGAAGATAATGAAACAATGAAATAATACATCATATTAATGGTTTTGGTGTAATATAATTCATTTATCATGATATCTCTAATCAAGAAGGTTACATACTGGTTCCCTCAGCCTATTTCCTCGATGTATCGTTCATTGAATTTTTGAAAATCTGGATTGCCTATATATATCCATGGAAATGGATTTAGTTAGGCTATATCATTTCTATCAATAGACCACATATATCAGCTTATTTTAATGAATATAATAATGAATATTATTTCTCACGTTATTCATTAATGAAATATTACTCGTGACTCAAACTATGTATCATACCTCACCGCAAACATATGTTTTCATGGTTTTCCTAAATACATAAAATAACACAACTTGTAACAATCATTAATAATAATAATATATTCTAAGGATCAATACATATGACCACATAAAAGAACATTCAATAACATATAAAACTCATTATTTCCTACTATTGGGTCCCATTATCATAGTATTCTACACTAGATATTATAAAGGGTATACACCATGAGAAGGTGTCTAAAATTATTATGATTTTCCACCCCTAATTGCCTAAATAATTTTTCCCCTCAAATGATATCACCCAACTATATAACATATTTATAATAATACTATCATGGTACATCTAGGTTTTCATCTCAATTGGAAAATAATATAATCCTTTAGTGTGATGAATACTATTAAAAAATTATCACATACTATATTATAGAGAATAAAAATCATGATATTATTACGAGTTTATTAATATTAAATACAATCAATACATGTTATCATGAAGTACACATAAGTTATTTTAGGTAACCAACTCCTATAGACTCACACTTGCAATATATCCATCTACTAACAACCTTGTATCTGCTAGCTCTCACATGATACTCATTCTTCTACTGATATATACCTTTATTATGGAGGTCTACCACATTTTATTCTATGGGAACTCTTCTTACTATAAATTCACCCATATGTGAAAAATAATAGATGTGGTGAAAATTTAATAGTATGTTTTTTTTCCAGTGGAGTAACCTTGGATATTTTTCAAGAGACACCATTGTAGAATTATTACATTATAATGTGATAGTTTCTTTAAAGCTACATACCACATCTTACTTATGGATAAATTTACGTATCCAAAAATCTTCCTTGTTAGAATCATAATCCGATACATAGAAATAATCCATTGTAGAATCAGCAAAAACTAGATTCTTTGAACTCTTCCAACCCACATCTCCTCTGTTGAGACAAAAACATATCTTAACAACAACTTCAGGTCGTTTTAATCTATTTGTAAACTAGAATCAGTATAACCCATGATGACCAAATCCTCATATCCTCCATAAATGTTGAATATATCCATAGTTAATATTATATACTTTAGGAAATCATTGATAATAGACCTTTTTTTTCTCCTATATTAGATTAATATCTGACTACCATGCTCAATACATAGGCCACATAAATTCTAGTAATTAACATGACATAAATGATAGATCCCTTCTCTAAAGAATATGATATATTAATCATTATCTATTCCTCCTATTGTGTCTAGGGAAATATTTTTTTATAAATATATTTACCATTTGATAGTAGAGGCTTTACATCAACTAGCTCATTGAACAGAAACCAAACAAGGATCTAATACATGGGATCCATTTCATAATTCATGAATTCTTTCCATTTTTCATCTGATGATCTCTATAGTTTCTCATATAAGGAGAGTGGTTCATAAATATCAAATAATAAAGAATCGTAATATTTGATGTCTAGAAAACCATATATATTGAGGTTTTTTACCTCTCCAGTGCTCCTACATAGTACCTATGTTCTGGGTACTACTTCTTCCATAGGGACCTATGGAATCTGTTCCTTTACCAACTATTGTGTTTCTTGATCATTAACATAATATAAGTCAATCATTATCACACTATCCTTTTTTATGATGTTATCCATTTCAAAAAATATGAATTTTATGGTGATAATAATTTTCTTGTCTGATAGGTTATATTGGAAGTATCCCTTTGAGTCCTTAGGATACCCTATAAAGATATACTTTGTGTCACAGGGTGCTGGTTTGTCTCCTTAGAAGGACTAAACAACAGCCTGCAAACCCCATACATGTTTATATGATAAAACGTGTTTCCTTCCACTCCACTAATTGAATGTTATTCCGAATTCCACATTAGTTTGTACTCGATTTAATATATATGATTAAGTTTGTAATACATTTCCCAAAAAGGATAATTGAATATCAGAAAAACTCATCATTGACCATATCATGTCTAACAAGGTTTGGTTCCTCCATTCACTAACACAATTTCACTATGGTGTAAGGTGGGGAGAGATGATATATAATCCCAAGCTCTCGTAGAATGTCGATAAACACTTGGTTACGATATTCAACCCCTCAATCTAATAGAATATTCATTATCTTATTTACAAGTTGATTCTCTACATCATTCTTGAATTAATTTAATTTATCAAAGGAATCAGTATTATTCCTCTTAAAGTGTACATATACATATCTACTGAAGTCATTAGTGAAATTTATAATGTAAGAATACAAAAATCTTGAATCTACTTGAAATGTTCTACAGACAGTGCGTACCAATCCAAAACATTCTATAGACTTTTCACCATAGACACCAAATGGCGGTTTGGTAGATTTTCCTTGTAAAACATCTGGACAGCTTTCAAGTGGTTTTATCATGGAAGAGTATAAATGACCATCTTGATATATATTTCTCAAATGATTCTCATTTACATGATAAAGAAGGTGATTCCATATATCAGGGTCATATGATTCATGTGAACATGATTCATTATCTACTGATAATACATAGTTTTTCTAATTTAATACAATAATACCGTTATTTAAAATCACTATACAATAACATATGTTGTATTTATAAAATAAATAACTTTTATTTCTAATCCTGAAAATAAAACCATCTACATATACACATGATACATAAATTTTGTTGTTTGTAACAATTGGAACATAATAAAAATATATTAGAACAAATATCATTCATGTTATAAATGAATGGTTGTAGTCACCAATTGTTAGATTTTCCATCCTCACATAATTGGATGCTCACAAATCTCCCACTCCTATAGAAATATTTTGGAATATACTTGGTTCATGCATTTGGATACCGATGTGATAACCAAAAGTTGTATCTGATACTAAGTGTGTAGATATTGATAGATCATACTCATCAATGAATGCACCTTTATCTGCCCCTTACGTATTGGTATAGTTCATCATTTAGTTGCCTTGATTTCCACATGCAAATATACAGACACATTTTCCTTTCCATGCCATTAGTTCTTCCTCTTAGAAGAAGGATGGTGCTCAAGATATTTACACATTTTACGAATCGTAGGCCCCTTCACCTTGTTCTTTATTTTCCTATACATCATAAAGTCTTTGGGTTTCTTATTCCCCATGTATGTATCCACTTACAGAACCAAAGTATGAATTTTTGAAAGACTCTTCTCATTATTTCTAATGTTACAATTATTAATAAAACTTAATAAAGAAATTGGTAGTTAATAAATTATGGTAAATATGCACAAATCATTTGGGAATATAATCCATAAGATGTATAAGTGTTCAGTGTAGAAAATAAGATTGACTACATGATGCCTAGATGGAATATACTCTCCAAGAATTATTGTCAATAAATAATTACAATTCTAATATCTCTATTTTATCACTTTCTATTGATAAATGTCCAGAAGGTGACACATCCTTTAATACACATCCATGTCCTCATGTTTCTTCATAATCTCATTGGTCATGGATTATATCATAAAACACTAAACATATGTGAAACAGTTCAATTTTTTTCATAAAGAGATAAATCTTCCTCACTAGCCTCATTACTAAGAGAATCAGGAATAGGTTCTTCTATCATGTACAATTTCCATTCATGGTGTAGGAGAAGGAATAAGAACCTTTTCCATTATTAAAATTTTGTGCTAGTTAGAAGTTTATACTTCTCAAGTATGGGTCATAGAGATATGTTTTACTTCTTTGTTATTATTGTTTTTATGAATAATATGAGTATTGTTTCAGTAATTTATCGGATAATATTTATACAAATAAATAAATATTATAACCAAAAATCAACCACTATTTTATAAAAACCCAATATCCCTCACCATTGGATTCAGTATATCCTATTTCTTATAAATTCTAGTGAAAAGGATCCAGGTTCCCCTTTTCATCACCCCAAATTTTCAGAGTCATTCAACATGAAGGGTTTGAGGTAGTAATTTCAAATATCAACTGCATTAACTCATAACACCTTGATCATTTGAGTGAACTCCCTAATCATGAAATCCTGAAATTTTATTTCCTTAACATTTTCCTCTTAGTTATACTAATTCCTTCTTTGGTAGTCATCCCTTGAAGTGAACTAAGTAAATTCACCCTAAAACATCATGTTATAATTACCCAATATTTGAAAACACCTCAAATTTTTCTAGTGCAGTTATTTGAACAATGGTTTGATTTTAAATGAAGTGGTGGAAGGCTACATAAACATAATATATATAGTTGAGGGATTTTTCGTTTTATGAATAAATTTCCAATAATTTTCTTTATTACATGAATTTTAATATTAAGTGGATTTACTTAAGTGATTAACCTTGGCTTAGATAATATTTATGCCTATGCGAATTTATATTAGTTCCATATCACATGCCTGTTAATTCGTTAATTCATGTGATCATGACAAAATATTGATAATGAAATAACCATGAATCTTGGGAAAAATAAAATAATAATGTGGTGTGAGAAAGATTTTTTAGTAATGGTTAGTTTATGCAGAATATGACAAACTAACCTTCGACATATAAGGATAACACATTGATCCATTTATTATTCATGTTCTAGATTTCTTCATGTCCACATATATATCTCTCTTGGATTGGTTTTTTCCTTGAATCAAAATGTAAACCTCCTCTGCTACCTTTGGAGATCAGTCCATTGCATATGCTTTTACACACACACAAGTGAGGGGAACAAAATGATTGGTTAAAAATTTTACATAAATGATTCCATGTGCATGCATACCATTACATAATTAGAGTATAGATGATACATATTACAAAAGGTTAATTTAATTATCAATTAAATGAAACCAATCTCATGAAAAGGTCTGGCGTAGGCTCATGATCATCCGCATGAATGAAAACAATTACACATTTAATAAAATTTACATTCAATTATAATCATACTTATATAATATAAATCATGATCAAATTAATTGATTATATTCCTAAAATAATAATTTATTTTATCATAATTATCAGCTAAATTTCTATTATATTTTCATCTATCATAATTTTAAAATAATTAATTAAATTTATATAAAATAAATTGTGTTAAAAAAATTTAACTTGGAGCAACACGATGAGTACCCATCCAAACTACCCAACAAAATTTATTTCCATATAATGTTTACTTTTGTGACATGTGGAATGCATGAATTATAACACAATATCATGTTGTGTACTACCAACATAATAATCACATGGTTTATATGATTTTTTTCATAGTTTGTAATTCTTTAATGCATGTAGAGTAATAACTGCATTATGAATAATACATGATTTTTATATCCTAAAATTACAAAAAAATTAATGAAAAAGGTAAATATTAATGAAAACCTGTCACATGGTGTGTTCTATCAACATAATTAACACACATAAGAACATGTTTATTAGGTTTTCATAAAAATATAAAATAATTTTAATTATGTGTAATTTGGTAAAAGTACATTGTGTGTACATTTAAGGTACACAGGGTTTAGTATTTTAACAATCTAACCATGTCACATTCCCTGGGACTCGTTGTGTAACTATACCAGGGAAAATTTTAAGAGTACAAAATGTTTTCATGGGATACATGATGTGTGGACTCTAAGTTACATGACCACAGATCCTGTAGGATATGTAATAACAAAGACATCCCATCCATACTAACGAACTACAATCCTTGTATGGATGTTTCACAGTGTGTACTCCAACTAAATGTGCACTAGGTTAGCCCATTCAATATGAGGTGTATAATTAAATTCACCGCATGTAATAAATTCACACGACTTGAATAAATTTATTTTTAATTCTTGGTTCATTAAACACTTGTACATGACATGTAACTTCGGGAAACAAAACGTGTTTTATCATATTGTTACTAGTTTTTCTGTATTCTATGACCCTTTTTTGATTAACTTTTGGATAGATATTGTTTAGGGGTTCTTATAGTGTATTTTGGAAAAAAATGGTGTTATACTTGATTGATCATGGTTGGCCCACGATTTTCTCAAATTATGTTCCCACAGAGTTCAAAATGTGCATCCCTTGATAGAGGGGGTGTTAATAGCGACCCAACATTTTCTTACATTAATATTAAATTTTTTTAAGATATACAACATAATAATATTACAAATAGAGGATCCAATGGTTTAGTGTCTTGGTAAAACAAGGACATACATAATAATTACAACATCAAGCATAAACATTTATTTAATTTCTTCTTCTCTGGCATCTTATTGGCACTTGTCATCTCCTTAGTACATGTAGCCACCTGAGGATATACATCAAAAGGGGTGATATAAAATTCAATTAAGAGGATAGAAAATAACAATATATCATGATGTGGGCATAGTCATAACATGGGAAAAAGATCATGAACATGAGAGGAAACATAAATATAAGACTTGAAATGTGGAAATGCATAAAAATGAAACATCATGTCATTGTTGTTAACAACCACACATAATTGTGAACAAAGCTAGGATCTTGTTCACACATAATTTCACATTTACTCATTAGATTAATCACTTTAACCAATGCATTGGAGATCTGTATAATTCTGGGTGCAACCGTCACATTGAAACATTCATATTGCGCAATATAATTCCAGGTGCACCCATCACAACATAACATTATCATTATCATGCATGCCACATAGGACACATATAAAAAATAAACATAAATAACCAATGGAAAGGAATGGGTTTCATATCATAAGACCACATTCATAAACAATGGGTTCCCAAATTAAATAGGTAATAACATACATGTTACAAGAACCGTCCACTTTGAGTTTGAAGTAAAAGGTGTGTTCAGAAAAGAAGTGTTCTTTTGAAAAACATTTTGTTTGACATAATCATTATTGGAAGACATTTATAACCTAGAAAGGGAAATATAATGATGAACAAATGATTTTATAGGAGTAACCATATCCAAAATTGAGTGAAAGAGGGAGAACCCGAAGGATGAAAGTTGAGTTCGATATTTTCCCCTTACCTTGTACCAGAATGCTTCCTTCCCTTTAATGTCCTATATAGTGACATTATATTCTGTAATTAAAAATATAGAACCTTGTGTACATAAATATGGTTCCTTATGTTTTCATTAAGTGATTTTATGTGCCTTTGGATGAGTTATAGAGTTTTAAAACATTGTTTGAAAATGTTTGTTTTTATTGTTTTCTTGAGTGGTTCACTTGTATTCTTAAATTGATGTTCTGGTAGAACATGGGTAAACATCCAGAAATGATGTTACTTGTTATTAATGATATTAATGGAGTTTTAATGATCCTATAATGAGTCATTTTATATCCTTGTAGATGAATCATTAGATAAGAATTAAATGATGATTGTTTGGGTTAATTTGAATAGTTTTTTTATCATAATGAACTTGTTTTATTTTATCACTTTTAATATGTCCATAAGTTATTTCAAAATCATTAAATAGGACATAATACATATAAAAAATTATGGTTTAACCATAAAAATGGTTTCATGTCCAGATCTGAAGGTAGAAATGGAAGAACAAAACATGTCGTTCTTGAAGGTCATAAATTAACACCTCACGAACAATGTTCTTTTTAATAAAATAAAAGGAAGAGGGAAAATGGGTTGGATGGTATAATATCCTATTATCATCACAAAATTCTATTACATTTATAATAATATAGTTACAATACCATTTGGATGAAAATAGGTGGGGAGAGATCAATAAATGAACTTGAAAATGAAAGGAAATTAAAGGAGAAGAGGGAGAGAAATTTCCTCTTAAATACTCATCTTGAGATCCTCCTTAAGGAAGCTTGTATTGTTCTTTTTATGAGACTATCAGCTATTGAACGTAGGAGAGGGGCCAGGTAAGGTGTTTGGTCAGAGTTTAGGGATGTCTTGGTGTAACATACCAAGTATGTAATGAATAATAGAAATTTTTATCTATGTCTATTAATGAATTAGATAGTGTTTTAGAGGCTTAAAATGAAAATAAATCCAATCTTAAGCATGGAATAAACTAATATTCTTAAAAGATTGTTTTACTGCCTTTTGATGGAAAATAATTTTTAAATCAATCTTTTGACAATTTTATAATATATATTTGTCAAAATAAACATATTCATTATGATTGGGACATTGAATTTTACATTGGATAAATTTTTGGTATTTTTCTGACAATGTTCATTTTTTAATGAATCGTGAAAAATACTGCATTTTACATCCAAACTGCTTTTTCATTTAATTTAATTATATGGATAGATTAGATTTTTAATTGGTATTAAAGTGTAATCTGAATATAATTTTACCATTTAATCCAATGGTGGTCATTAGGATTAATTTCACTTTGTAATTGGTCATAAACTAATGCCAAACTTTTTATAGATATTGTTTCAAAAAAACACGCTATTTGTCATGACAGCGGGAATTAATTATTAAATTCATTAATGTGACCTATATGATTTGAATTTTTTAAAATAAACATCATTTTTGAATTCAGAATATCAAATATATCTTAGGGTGATGTTTTCGTATCTTTCTGAAAAACATCAATTTTTGATGAATAGTGAAACCACTAAGTGGTAGATAATGAAACTGATTTTTCGTTTAAATAAAATTTTACCACCTCTGTGATTTGATTTTCAAAAATATGACATAAATGGTTATCATTAAAAAGTAAAATGTGGTTCAATGAGATTAAAATAATTTTTTTGGTGAATAGTAACTTTTATGTTTTTAATCGCAATTAGTGGTAATTAGTGTAGTTTATGGTAAAAATAATGTTTTAATAGTATGAGATGAGCTTGACACATGTCCTACCCTCATTGGATGTGTCATGGCCTACCAAGACAAGCCATGGGTCAACTTGGGGACCCCATGGAGCCACTTTGGTTGGGAAATGACATAAATAACTTTTTATTTAATGTTAAAGTAAAAATGACACAAACATGAGTTATTTTACTAAAACAATTTTTACATGGGGATATAAAAGTCATATTTTTGACTATAAATATTCATTAGAAATCTAAAAAGATTTCCTACATCATAGTATTTGTTTTATAATTTTTATACATTAAATAAATTAAATTATTTGTGACATCATGATGATGCAGCGATGACCTCATTATTTAACGATTTAAAGGGAAAGATAATGTAAAATCTAAAACCTACACATGGAAAAAACCAATTGGATGAGTGGATTTCGAACCCTTATCACCTTATCCTATAATTATATCAATTTGGGACCATTTGAATCCGAAACTCATTTTAAAATAAAGTAACTTATCTTTACTTTCCAAGAGTGCCCCTCCTCTCCTCTTATAAAAGGCACCCACCTCTACCTCCTTACCCACACTCCCAAAGCCTTTGGCTCGGCCAACCCCTGCCCATTTTGTCTCTCCACTTCCCTCTCTTACTCCTTGAATCCTCAATTTGGGCATAAGTCTTCCCAAGGAATCCTTTTATCTCAAACCAAAGGGAGTTACCCGATTTTAAGGTAATGTTTTCTTTTGAGTCCTTTTGTTTTATTTTGCTTCTCCAACCCCCTTAACTCTTTTTATTATTTTCTTTTGTAAAAACTACAGTATCCTCAATATACTAGGATGTTGTTATAATAAGGATTCGATCTACACTTACACACACCTACATCTAATGGTTAACGAACATACTGTTTCCGTGGATGGTGAATTTATGCCTCCCGAAACAATGATTGTTCAAAATTCTTTTAACACCTTAAAAGGTGTCCATTAAGATGTCACTATATTTATATATGATATATAATATGTTTATGTTTTCCTTAAACTTCTGTTTTTTTTATCATACCTTTATGGTTTCCATTATGGGTAAACGCGATATCTTCATTTAAGGAAGTGTGGACTACCGCCCCCTCAAAGTGATTTGATTCGTTATATACCATATGTGGGATGTATAAAGGATAGAACTATGATATTATATATGATATTATACTGGAATTATAATATACCTTTATATAATTATGATTCCATTCTATAAAATATGAAATAGAAATGAAAGTAGCGTTCATGCGTACGTACGGCTTACCGTCTCCATGAACGGTGCATTTCATTTATTACCTCTAAATGATTATGTAATATTATAAATGCATGAATTTACTGGATATATATGAAATATATGATATCTACATCATGAATACCATTCTGGATATAATGGATACATGACCAACTTGTAATTATAAAGGGTTTATTTTTGACTCAAGTACCAATGATCGTTAAAATGACCGTTATTAACTTAAATAATTACATAGTGTTCATGAAATGGAAATAAGTGATATAAAAGTAATAATGAACTTGAAAAAGGTTCTTAAACAAGTAGAAATTAACTCAAGTTTATTATTCAGGATATTAAAGAATGACCGAGTCAATTCGGACCCGAGGTATGGGACTTCGTCTCAATCTACTTTCATTGAGGCATATTTTGTTTTATACACAACCTTCTTTATACGGTGTATAAACCCCTTTTACTTTTACGTTTATTCAAAAGAAATATTTTTTTATACAAAGCGTTTACTAAACGACAAAAGGGAATGTTTTTTTCGTACGTATGCGGCGACAACGACTTCTCCGCCACCGTGACCAATATTTTGAGTTTCGGCTTCCTCTACAAGCCATACCTTTTTTTAAAGAAATATAAATACAATGTTTTAATTTTCTTTTATTTTGGTATTGAAAATGATTTTCATAATATTTTTATATTAATGTGTTGTATTGATATCTAGTGATTGAAAGGTGGAAATTTTATGTTTCCTTTATGAATGTTTTATGTGATATGATTATGTTGAGGTTCTTGGGAATTATTATGAAGACGCGTGGTTCCGTGATAGACTAAGGGCGGGTGAGCTCGATATAGCTCTCCAATGCATTGGGTAACGCGAAGGAGTGAAACGTTAAGGTTTCTCCGAAAAGATTTAGGGAATATACTGCGATGGGTATTCCAAACGTAACCAAGAGGGTTACTCCCTACGTAAGGATGTTATGAATGCCTCAAGTTACCTTTATGTCTTATGATTTCTATGATTTATTCATGATTTGATGAGTTATGTTAAAATGATTATGTTTTATGGGTAAAGTATGATCTCATTCTTATGTATATATGTACCCATGTTTCCTTTCCATATTTTTATATCCCTTACTGAGCTTTTTATGCTCATCCCATGTTTTTTTGAAATGTTTTTCACAGGTCAAGGGAAAGTTACATGATATGATGATAGTGTCAAGGAAGTGTTAATAAATAATCCATGTTTTATTTTAAATATGTTTCCATTGATGGGAATGAAGAATACTATCTTTATGTAACCACTTTGTTTATATGTGGAATGTAATGCAAGTTTTATGATCTAATTCTCTAAAACTCTAAACCCGAAAAGATTCTCAATGTGTGATTTTATAATAACTCAAGATTAAGGAAGGTTTAAGGCTGGGGCCTTATAGTTGGTATCAAAGGTCTGTTTAGATAACTTTAGGAGTTAGAATTCTATTAAATGATTATCCAAAAATAATTTTTTCTGAAAAGATATAGCATTTGAAGATTACCATGTTGCTTCATCTAAGACATGTTTGTTCAGAATGGTTTTCCGCAGAGGAAACAGGGAAGTAGTGCTAGGAAGGCATACCGAAGGAAATAACCTTCCGAATCAGCATCCTGAGATGGTCGGAATTGGAACGGAATAGTTTGTTGCAGTAATGGCGCAGTTGACTCAAGCGATAACTGGTGGTGGTATCCATGCACGAGATCATCCAAATCAACCGCAGAGGAACATGTCAGTGGTGGAACATTTCATGAGGCAACATCCCCCATCATTCAGAGGATCATCTGACCCTGTGCTAGCTGAAGGGTGGATTAAATCACTGGAGAAGATTTTTGATGTCATGGGGTGTTCAGACAATCAAAAGGTTAGTCTTTCTATTTATCGTTTGGTGGGTTAAGCAGATCAGTGGTGGTCGATGGTGAAAAATATCAGGGACGCTGATGAGATTGATGCTCTCGACTGGGATGAAATCAAAGGAATGTTTCTTGAGAAGTATTTTCCTAAGGCTGTTCGACTTAGGATGGAAAAGCAATTCTTGGAATTGAGGCAAGAGGAAGACTCAGTGGCTACCTATGAAGAAAGGTTCACTCGATTGGCAAGGTATGCTCAAAATTTTATCCGAGACCTTGATAGTAAAATCAATCATTTTTACTCAGGATTGAAGCCAAAATATCGAAGGGCATTAGCTTCTCGTGAGTTTAAAAGTTATGAAAATCTTGTTAGATGTGCTGAGAAGGTGGAAATGGAGTTTGCCGATGATAAAGTGTTCTATAACAAAGATCAGAAGAAGAGACCAAGGTGGAAGGAGAAAGGGAAGAATTCTTCAAAAAAGTCTGATGGTAAGAAATCTACGCTTCCAGTTTGTGATAAATGTGGCAAAAGGCATGCTGGGGAATGTCTTCTGAATTCTGGAAAGTGCTACCGATGTGGTAAGATGGGACATAAGGCTCGTGATTGCACTGAAAAGGATCAAGGTGAAGGTAAGACCAAATTTGATTTACAGTTAGTGAAATGTTTTAAGTGCAATGAGATGGGTCACTATGCAAATGAGTGTCTGACAAAGAGCTTGAGTGATGGGAATCAGTTAGACTACAAGCAGAAAGGGGTGGTGAAAACTTTTGCAACAACTTCAGCAGATGTCGGGCCATCAAATGAAGTTGTATCAGCTCCAGGGAGCTCAGTTTTTTTTCAAAGATTGACCTAAGATCAGGGTACCATCATCTGAAGGTAAAGGAGGCAGATATTCCGAAGACCGTGTTCCGTACAATATATGGCCACTATGAATTTGTAGTAATGCCTTTTGGGCTAACCAATTCACCTGCTGTATTCATGGACTTAATGAATATAATTTTCCATGTGTTCTTGGATAAGTTTGTGGTGGTTTTTATTGATGATATTTTGGTGTTTTATAAAATCAAAGAAGAGAATGAAAGACATTTAAGGGTTATCTCGCAAACCTTAAAAGAAAAGAAACTGTATAGAAAATTCAGCAAGTGTGAGTTTTGGTTGCAACAAATTTCTTTCCTTGGTCATATTGTTTCTAAAGATGGGATAACTGTTGATCCTGCAAAAACAAAAGTTGTGGATGACTGGCCAAGACCCACAAATGTAACTGATATTCATAGCTTCCTTGGTTTGGCAGGCTATTACCGAAGGTTTGTTAGAAATTTTTCACGATTATCTAGTCCAATGACTAAGCTAACTCAGAAGGGTGTTAAGTTTATCTGTACAAAAGAATGTGATGATTGTTTTCTTAAATTGAAAAGAAGATTGGTGAATGCTCCAGTTTTGGCACTACCTTCTAGGAATGGTGAGTTTGTTATCTACAGTGATGCTTCATTGAAAGGACATGGTTACATCCTAATGCAGAATGATCAGGTAATTGCTTATGCTTCACGACAGTTGAAAACTCATGAGGTAAATTACCCTACACATGATTTGGAATTAGCTTCTGTTGTTTTTGCTTTAAAAATTTGGAGGTATCATTTGTATGGAGTAAAGTGTTAAATATATACCGATCACAAAAGTTTAAATTATATATTCACTCAGAAATAATTGAACATGAGAAAAAGGAGATGGCTAGAATTAATCAAGGATTATGATTGTACAATTCATTACCATCCGGGAAAAGCAAATAAAGTGGTTGATGCTTTGAGTCAAAAAAGTAATGCTTCATTAGCAATGGTGCGTTTGGAACGTGATCCTTTGGTTAAGGATTTGATGAAATTTGGCATAGAATTTGTTGGTGAAGGAAGTTCTTCTGTTTTGTTTCAGGTATCAGTGAGATCATCTCTATCAGATAGAATCAAGCAAGCACAGAAGCAAGACAGTGAGTTGCAGAAAAAGGTAGAGCTGGTTCAGAAAGGTAAGTTGCCTAAATTCAACATTAATAATGATTGCGTTTTGAGATTTGGGAAGAGATTGTGTGTGCCTTGTGATTCACAGTTGAAGAGAGAGTTGTTATGTGAAGCTCATAGTTCTCCATTTTCAGTTCATCCTGGCAGTACTAAGACGTATAGAGATCTGCGGGAGTATTACTGGTGGGATGGAATGAAAAGATATATTGCTGATTTTACTGTGAAGTGTTTGACTTGTCAGCAGGTTAAAGCAGAGCGGCAGTTACTGAAAGGGATGCTTCAGCCTTTACCAGTTCCAGAGTGGAAATGGGAGAATATATCCATGGACTTTGTTGTGGGATTACTGAAGACATCTCGAGGTAATAATGCAATCTGGGTTATTGTTGATCGCTTGACCAAATCTTCTCATTTCCTTGCTATACGAGATACTTTTTCCCTAGATCATCTTTCTCGTTTGTATCATAATGAGATAGTCAGGTTACATGGATTTCCTATCTCCATTGTATCTGATCGTGATCCTAGGTTCACTTCTAACTTTTGGAAAGGCCTTCAGAAGTCGTTGGGTACTGAATTAAATTTTAGTACAGCTTTTCATCCTCAATCAGATGGGCAGTCAGAACGAACAATTCAGACCTTGGAGGATATTCTACGAGCTTGTTCTATGGATTATCAGGGAAGTTGGGACCAACATCTTTCTTTGGTTGACTTTTCATATAATAACAGTTTTCATTCCAGTATACAGATGGCACCATTTTAGGCATTATATGGGAAGCGGTGTCGAACTCCAGCTTTCTGGGATGAAGTGGGTGAAAGGAAGTTGATGGGACCAGAATTGGTAGAAGAGATGGCAGAAAAAGTTCAGCTGATTCAGAAACACATGAGAATAGCTCAGAGCAGGAAGAAGAGTTATGAGGACAATTGGAGGAAGGATCTCTCTTTTGAGGTAGGTGATCATGTTTTTCTCAAAGTCTCACCATGGAAAAGTGTGAGGCGATTTGGTAAGAAAGGAAAGCTGAGTCCAAGGTTCATTGGACCATATGAAATTCTGGAGAGAGTTGGATCAGTTGCATACCGAGTGGCATTACCTCCGAGTTTATCTCAGGTACACAATGTTTTTCACGTTTCGATGTTGAGAAAGTATATGCCAGATCCATCTCATGTTTTGAGTCCAGAGGCAGTTCAGCTGGAAGAGAACCTATCTTATGAGGAACAACCGGTCCAGATTCTTGACCAAAAGGAGAAAGTGTTACGGAATAAGGTTATTAATCAGGTAAAGGTTTTGTGGAAAAACCACATGATGGAAGAGGCAACATGGGAATATGAAAATGCAATGAGGGATAAGTACCCCCATTTATTTGATAAGTAAATAAATTGCGGGGACACAATTTTCTAAAGGGGGGAAGGATGTAACATCCCAAGTATGTAATGAATAATAAATATTTTTATCTATGTCTATTAATGAATTAGATAGTGTTTCAGAGGCTTAAAATGAAAATAAATCCAATCTTAAGCATAAAATACACTAATATTCTTAAAAGATTGTTTTACTACCTTTTGATGGAAAACCCTTTTTAAATCAATATTTTGACAATTTTATAATCTATATGTTTCAAAATAAACATATTCATTATGATTGGTACATTGAATTTTACATTGGATAAATATTTGGTATTTTTCTGACAATGTTCATTTTTTAATGAATAGTGAAAAATACTGCATTTTACATCAAAACTGCTTTTTCATTTAATTTAATTATATGGATAGATTATATTTTTAAATGGTCTTAAAGTGTTATCTGAGTATAATTTTAACATTTAATCCAATGGTGTCCATTAGGATTAATTTCACTTTGGAATTGGTCATAAAATAATGCCAAACTTTTCATAGATATTGTTTCAAAAAAACCCGCTATTTGTCATGATAGCGGGAATTAATTATTAAATTAATTAATGTGAATTATATGATTTGAATTTTGTAAAATAGACATCATTTTTGAATTCAGAATATCAAATATATCTTAGGGTGAAGTTTTGGTATCTTTCTGAAAAACTTCAATTTTTGATGAACAGTGAAACCACTAAGTGGTAGTTAAAGAAACTGATTTTTCGTTTAAATGAAATTTTACCACCTCTGTGATTTGATTTTCAAAAATCCGACATACATGGTTGTCATTAAGAAGTAAAATGTGGTTCAATTAGATTAAAATAATTTTTTTTGTGAATAGTAACTTTTATGTTTTTAATCGCGATTAGTGGTAATTAGTGTAGTTTAAGGTAAAAATAATGTTTTAATAGTATGAGATGAGCTTGACACATGTCCTACCCTCATTAGATGTGTCATGGCCGACCAAGACAATTCATGGGTAAACTTTGGGACCCCAGGGAGCCACTTTGGTTTGGAAATGACATAAATAACTTTTTATTTAATGTTAATGTAAAAATGACACAAACATGAGTTATTTTACTAAAACAATTTTTACATGGGGTTATACAAGTCATAATTTTGACTATAAATATTCATTAGAAAGCTAAAACGATTTCCTACATCATAGTATTTTTTCTATAATTTTTAGACATTAAATAAATTAAATTATTTATGACATCATGATGATGCAGCGATGACCTCATTATTTAACGATTTAAATGGAAATATAATGTAAAATCTAAAACCTACACATAGAAAAAACCAATTGGATCAGTGGATTTAGAACCCTTATCACATTATCCTAGAATTATATCAAGGTGAGACCTTCTGAATCCGAAACTCATTTTAAAATAAAGTAACTTATCTTTACTTTCCAAGAGTGCCCCTCCTCTCCTCTTATAAAAGGCCCCCAACTCTACCTCCTTACCCACACTCCCAAAGACTTTGGCTCGGCCAAACCCTTCCCATTTTGTCTCTCCAATTACCTCTCTTACTCCTTGAAGCCTCACTTTGGGCAGAAGTCTTCCCAAGTAAGCCTTTGAGCTCCAAACATTGGGAGTTACCCGATTTTAAGGTAATGTTTTCTTTTGAGTCCTTTTGTTTTATTTTGCTTCTCCAACCCCCTAAACTCTTTTTATTCTTTTATTTTGTAACAACTCCAGTATCCCCAATATACTATGATGTTGTTATAATAATTATTCGAGCTACACTTACACACACCTACATCTAATGGTTAACGAACATACTGTTTCCGTGGATGGTAAATTTATGCCTCCCGAAACGATGATTGTTCAACATTCTTTTAACACCTTCAAAGGTGGCCATTAAGATGTCACTATATTTATATATGATATATAATATGTTTATCTTTTCCTTAAAATTCTGTTTTTTTTCTTTTTGGTCATACATTTATGGTTTCCATTATGGGTAAACGCGATATCTTCATTTAAGGAAGTGCGGACTACCGCCCCCTCAAAGTGATTTGATTCGTTAAATACCATATGTGGGACGTATAAAGGATGGAACTATGATATTATATATGATATTATAATGGAATTATAATATACCTTTATATCATTATGATTCCATTCTATAAAATATGAAATAGAAATGAAAGTAGCGTTCATGCGTACGTACGGCTTACCGTCTCCATGAACGGTGCATTTCATTTCTTACCTCTAAATGATTATGTAATATTATAAATGCATGCATGTACTAGATATATATGACATATATGATATATACATCATGAATACCATTCTGTATATAATGGATACATGAACAACTTGTAATTATAATGGGTTTATTTTTGACTCAAGTACCAATGATCATTAAAACGACCGTTATTAACTTAAATAATTACATAGTGTTCATGACATGGAAATAAGTGATATAAAAGGAATAATGAACTTGAAAAAGGTTCTTAAACAAGTATAAATTAACTCACGTTTATTATTCAGGAGATTAAAGAATGACCGAGTCAAGTCGGACCCGAGGTATGGGACTTCGTCTCAATCTCCTTTCATTGAGGCATATTTTGTTTTATACACAACCTTCTTTATACGGTGTATAAACCTCTTTGACTTTTACATTTATTCAAAAGGAATCTCTTTTTATACAAATCGTTTACTAAACGACAAAAGGGAATGTTTTTGTCATACGTATGCGGCGACAACGACTTCTCCACCGCCGTGACCATTATTTGAGTTTTGGCTTCCTCTACAAGCCATACCTTTTTTTAAAAAGAAAAATAAATACAATGTTTTACTTTTCTTTTATTTTGGTATTGAAAATGGTGTTCATAATATTTTTATATCAATGTGTTGTATTGATATCTTTTGATTGAAAGGTGGAAATGTTATGTTTCCTTTATGCATGTTTTATGTGATACGATTATGTTGAGGTTCTTTGGAATTATTATGATGACGGCTGGTTCCATGACAGACTAAGGACAGGTGAGCCCGATATAGCTCTCCAATTCATTGGGTAACACGAAGGAGTGAAACGTTAAGGTTTCTCCGAATAGATTTAGGGAATATACTGTGATGGGTATTCCAAACGTAACCAAGAGGGTTACTCTCTACGTAAGGATGTTATGAATGCCTCAAGTTACCTTTATGTCTTATGATTTCTATGATTTATTCATGATTTGATGAGGTATGTTAAAATGCTTATGTTTTATGGGTAATGTATGATATCATTCTTTTGTATATATGTACCCATATTTCCTTTCCATATTTTTATATCCCTTACGGAGCTTTTTATGCTCATCCCAATTTTTTTTGAAATGTTTTTCATAGGTCAAGGGAAAGGTACATGATATGATGATAGTGTCAAGGAAGTGTCAAGAAATAATCCATGTTTTATTTTAAATATGTTTCCATTGATGGGAATGAAGAATACTATCTTTATGTAACCACATTGTTTATATGTGGAATGTAATGCATGTTTTATGATCTAATTCTCTAAAACTATAAACCCGAAAAGATCCTCAATGTGTCATATTTACCCATGTTTCCTTTCCATATTTTTATATCCCTTAATGAGCTTTTTATGCTAATCCCAAGTTTTTTTGAAATGTTTTTCACAGGTCAAGGGAAATCTACATGATATGATGATAGTGTTAAGGAAGTGTCAAGAAATAATCCATGTTTTATTTTAAATATGTTTCCATTGATGGGAATGAAGAATACTATCTTTATGTAACCACTTTGTTTATATGTGGAATGTAATGCAAGTTTTATGATCTAATTCTCTAAAACTCTAAACCCGAAAAGATCCTCAATATGTAATCTTGTAATAACTCAAGATTAAGTAAGGTTTAAGTCTGGGGCCTTATACTTGGAGCTTGAGAGGTGTGAGAAATGAGGGTGTGAAGGGTGATTTTTATAGTGGAGGGGAGAGGGGTTTACTTGATATAAAATTCATTAGTTTATTATTTCTCCACAAGACAAGGAATAATGAGTATTCCCTGAGAAAAAATAGTAATTTTATCATGTGATCCCAAACCAAGTGGGCTTACAACTGCAGAACATCACAAATGACACTACAATTAGCTTTTTTAGCTTTTTTTTTAAATTACTGTATTTCACTATTCATAAAAAATTCAAGTATTTTTGGAAAATCCCAAACCATTACGCAAACCATTTTTCGACATGTATAATCCAAAAATGATGTTCGTTTTACGAAAATAATTTTCTAAATATGATTAATTTAATATTTATTTAAAATCATAACTTATTATTTAAAAACAGTTTTAAAACAATAATTCAGTTATTGTAAAATATAGGTACATCATACTTTCACTTGAATACAATTTTTATACAATCATAGGTATGGTTAATATTCATTAGGGTATGTCACTATTCATAAGGGTATGGTATTATTCATAATGGATGGTTACTATTCACAAAAAAATATTTTGGTTTTATTAGACACCAAAAATCATCCTGAACACAACCGTGTATGTCAGATTTTTAAAATTCCCAATACCGAAGTGAAAAAATTATGTCTAAAGGTCACTTAGCACTTAGTATTTCATTTTGTTTTGTTTTCATGTGATTTTATGACATATTTATGAGAAGGTAATTTCCATTGAAATACTTTGGGTCGTTACATTCTTCCTCGCTTAAAAATTTTTGCCCCTGAAATTTCAGTTTACAAAAATAGGTGAGGGTACTTCTCCTTCATTGCCTCTTCCAGTTCCCAAGTTTCTTCCTAAAACTTATGGTTTGTCCACAACACTTTTACAAGATGGGTTGTCTTGTTGGGTAGATCCTTATCTCTTCGATCCAGAATCTTTACCGGCTTCTCCTCATGGAAGAGGTTATCTTCTAGCTATACCACCTCTGAGTTTAGTACATTTGAGGGGTCTGATATGTACTTTCTTAGGATTGATATGTGAACAACATCATGAACTTGGGCCGTATTTGGTGGATGTGAAAGACAATAGGCCACGGTTCCTATACAGTCAAGGTTCTCAACGGGGCCAACATAACTTGGGCTTAGCTTACCTTTCCTTCCAAACCTCATGACTCCCTTCCATGGTGATATTTGTTGGAAGAAATTATCTCCAACATCGTACTCCAAGTCCCTTCGATGGTTGTCAGTATAGCTCTTTTTCCGACTCTGAGTAGCATTGATGTGTTTTTGGATGACTTGAACCTTCTATGTTGTCTCTTGAACAAGATCAGGTCCAAGTAGCTTTCCTTCTCCAACTTCATCCCAATAGGTTGGAGTTCTACATCGCTTTCCATACAGAGCTTCATATAGAGCCATCTAAATACTCGAGTAGAAGCTATTGTTGTATGAGAACTCAACCAATGGGAGATTTTGATCCCATCCACATTTGAATTCTAGAGATCAGGCTCTTAGCATATCTTCAATCGTCTGAATAGTCCATTCAGATTGGACATCAGTTTGGGGTGATAGGTTGTGCTGAAATTTAATTCAGTACTCAAAGAATGTTAAAGGGTCCTCCAGAATTTAGATGTCATCCTTGGATCACGGTTAGAGTCAATTGAGAGTGGAACATTGTGCAGTCTCACCACTTCCTTCACATATATCATTCCATGTTGATCAAGTGAGAGATCTTCCAGAATAGTGATAAAATGGGCAGTCTTGCTGAGTTGGTCAACCACAACCCATATTGCATTATTTCCCTTCGACGTCTTTGGGAGACCTATGAGAAAGTCCATTGTAACATTTTCCCATTTCCACATGGGTATAGGTAATGGCTGCATCATACCTTTGGACTTTTTTCACTCAGCTTTAACTTCCTAACATACCAAGAACCATGATATATATTATGTGATCTCCTTCTTTATGTAATCCCACCAGAAGTGTTCTCGTAGATCATTGTACATCTTGGTACTCCCATGATGGATAGAGAATGTTGAGATATGTGAATTATCCAATATCTTCTTCTTTATCCTGGGTCATGAAGGCACATGAAGCCTCATTCCAAACCAAATCACACCATCATTGTCGATATGGAACTCTTACATCTTACCTTCCTTTACTGCATTCACCCTCTTTTTCATCTCCACATCATCCCTTTGTTCTTCCTTAATATTCTCATAGATGGATGGTTGCACAATCATTTGGGAAAGGTAGGATGTATCCCCTACCCTTATGATTTCCAAATCCATCCTTTGAACATCTAAGAAGATAAGGTATTTCTCCATCCGTAACATGGATAGAGTAGTGGGTTATTTTCTACTTATAGCATCAGCTACCTTGTTCGCCATTCCAGGATGGTAGTGAATAGAGAAATCATAATCCTTGATTAGCTCTAACCATCTCATTTGATGCATGTTGAGCTATTTTTGTGTAAATATATACTTTAACCTCTTGTGGTTAGTGTATATGTCACACTTCTCACCATAAAGGTAGTGACGCCAACTTTTCAAGGAAGAAATCATGGCTTCCAGCTCTAGATCATGCATAGGTAGTTCTGTTCATGGATCTTCAACTTCTATGAGGCATTGGCTATCACATTGTCATTTTTCATGATTATACAACCCAAGACTTTCTTTGAAGCATAACTATATATCACAAAACTTTCTCCAATTTTTTGTAGTGTGAGTACTGGTGCAGTGATCGGCCTTCTATTTAGCTCCTTGAAGCTTTCCTCACATTATTCCATCCAGTCATACTTTACCCCTTTCGGTTTTAACTTAGTTATTGGGCTTGAAAATCTTGAGATGTTTCTCACAAAACGTCGGTAGTACCCAGATAATCCCACAAAACTACAGATTTCTGTTACACTAGAGGGCCTGGGCCATTCCTCAGTTGCCTTTGTTTAGGAAGGATCCACAGAATTTCCCCAACATGTGATCACTTGTCCCAAGAATGTTACTTGATTCATCCAAAAGTCACACTTTCTGAACATGGAATAAAACTTCTCCTTTCTTTATGTCTCCAACACAAGTCATAGATATTTTTCATGTTCCATCGTTCTCTTGTAGTATATGAGAATATCATTAATAAACACTACCAAAAATTTGTTGAGGTAATTTCTAAAAACTATATTCATCAAATCCATGATGATTATAAGGGAATTAGTAAGTCCTAAGGGCATCACCAAAAACTCATAGTGCCCATACCATGTACGGAAGGCAATCTTCTGAATATCTTTCTTCTTCACTTTTACCTGATGATATCAAGAACGTAGATCCACCTTTGAGATGTATTGAGCTCCTCTTAGCTAATCGAACAATTCGTCAATCCTTGGAAGTGGATACATGTTCTTTATGGTGATCTTATCGAGTTCCCGATTATCGATACATAGCTGCATTGTTCCATCCTTCTTCACCAAGAGCACTAGCGTGCCCCAAGGTGAAGCACTAGGGCGTATGAACCCTTTTTCCAGATGCTCTTCCATCTCCTTATTTAACTCCTCTAGTTCGATAGGATCCATCCTATATGGACACTTCAAGATAGGAGTAGCTCAGTGTATTAGTTCAATTGGGAACTCTACCTCACGATCTGGGGGAATTCCAGGTAACTCTTCTAGAAATACATCGTCATATTCCCTCACGATGGGCATTTCTTCAAGGTTGGCACTTTCACTCGACTCAACCATTTGGGTGGGTTATGCTTCTTCATAGGGAATTAACACCCACACCATTGAAGGATTTTTCAAAGGAGATTCAGGATATTCCTTTCATTTGTAAAGGAGCATGGGATGGTTTGGAATATGAAAAGATATTTCCTTTTCCTGAAAGTTGATATGTTTTCTATATAACGAGAGACAATCCATCCCCAATAAAGCATCTAATTCCACAAAGGGGAGTATTACGATATTTTCCAAAAGAATATTCCCACATATGACAATAAGATATGAGTCAAACACTTGGGTTGCAATGATTCCATCACATGGTGTTTTTAAATATATCTCTACTTCAAGGTTTCAGGGATTTGATTCTATAGTTCTACCAAACTTGCAAGATATAAAAGAATGCGTAGAACTAGAATCAAATAAGAATTTTTCCATTCTTAAGTGAATAGGAAGTGTACCTTGTACGAATTCATTATTTTTCTCCACCTCTGCAGTAGTGATGGCATAATCCTTCCCTTGTTCCTTTGGATTTGGTGGTTGCAGATGTTGATTACCCTTGAGAACTCAAGGTTTAGTGCACTGACTTGCATAGTTCCCTGGCTCCCTAGAATTGTAGCATTGAACCATGAGTGGTTATCTCCTTTCATCTACCCCATTCACCTTCCTTTTCATGTTTTTTCGACACTCATCAGCATGGTTTCCTTTTCTGCTAAACTTGAAGCACTTCCCCATCACTTTAAGAAAGTTCCCATGGTGTAACTTCCCACATTTTTGGCATGTGGGTCTTTGAGTTTTCTTCCCACTTTTTTCATTAGATCCTTCATATTGAAACTCCATATTTAATTTCGTATGCCCATATCCATGGGATCATTCTCTAAACTACATATCTACTTTTAGAGAAGATCAAACAACTTTTTTCTAACTCCCAATATCTCGAATTACAAGATCCTTTCGAAGGTGTGGTTTTAATCCACTAAAAAATCCATCAATTTTGATATAATTTTTGATAACAAATCCCAAAGCATGCCTTTAAATCCTTTTGAAATTCTCTTCATAGGCTATGATAGATCCTCCTTAATTTTTCTTGAGCTCTATGAATTCTCTGTCCATGTTCGTATGAAGAGTTCGTGGGAAATAATTATTAAGAAATGTTATCTTAAAATCTTCCCTTTCCATCTCTTTAATTTACTCCCTTGGCTTGGTGTTCTAAATTAATGACTACTGTTGATCGGCTTCTCCATCTAGAAGATAAACGGCAAGGCTCACCTTCTCTGTCTCAGAATAGTGAAGAACAGAAAAGATCTTCTCCATGGAGTTGACCCACTATTCCTCAACTAGTGGATCCGAAGATCCACTAAATTTCAGTGGTCGTTGCTACATAAAACATTCTATAGACAGTTTCTCCCTCTTTGGGGAAGGAGTAAGTTCCCCATTATTATTGTTATTTTTCATAACTTGATATAATTTGGTAAGAATCATCATGAAGTTTTGAACTCCACCTCTAAAATCATTGGGGATGTCATTAAGGAAATCGTTGCATTGGCCCTCGCAAGATTTTTTGGCTTGATTTCTCATAGTTCCCACCATTTTCTAAAATTGAAAAGGATAGAACAAAACATAAGTAAACAATTCCTGATTAACTTAATCATTTAAAAAATTTATACCAAAAAAATAACATATGGGATCCCTATGTAAATATTCTTATGTGCATATTTTTACTTAGTCTCATGCTATAGGTTTTCTCTAGGGTTCACTAATCCTAATTACCCAATTAACTAAACCATTCCTTTGATACCAACAATAGCGACCCAACCTTTTCTCACATTAATATTACATTATTTTAAGACATACAACATAATATTATTACAAATATAGGATCCAATGGTTTTGTGACTTGGGAAAACTAGGACCATACATCACAATTACAACATCAAGCATAAACATTTATTTAATTTATCTCCTCTAGATTCATATTAGCAGTTGTACTCTCCTTAGTACATGTACCCACCTGAGGATATACATCAAAATGGGTGAGATAAAATCCCAGTAATAGGGTAGAAAATAACAATATATCATGGGGTGAGCATAGTCATAACCTGGGAAAAAGATCATGAACATGAGAGGAAGCGTAAATATAAGACTTGAAATGTGGCAATGCATAAAAATGAAACATCATGTCTTAGTGGTTAACAACCACATGTTGTTTTGAACCAAGAGAGAATCTTTTTCACACATCATTTCAAATTTACTCATGAGATTGATCACTTTACCCAATGCATTGGAGCATTGTATAATTCCGGGCGCACCCGTCACATCATAACATTATCATTATCATGCTTTCCACATAGAACACATATAAAAAATGAACATAACTAACCCATGGAAAGGAATGAGTTTCAACTCATAATAACACATTCATAATCATTGGGTACCCAAATTAAATAGGTAATAATATACATGTTACAGGAACCGTCCACTTTGCGTGAGAAGTAAAAGGTAGGTTCTTAAAAGAAGAGTTCTTTTAAAAAACATTTTTTTGACATAATCAATACTGGAAAACGTTTATATTCCATAAAAGGAAATAAAATGATGAAAAAAATTATTTTATATGAGTAAACATATCAAAAATGGAGTGAAAGAGGTAGAACCTGAAGGATGAAAGTTGGGTTCGAGAATTTTCCCTTACATTGTACCTGAATGCTTCATATTATTTATGTCCTCTATAGTTATATTATTTTAATTAATTAGTAATAAATGACCTTTTTTAAAATAATATGGTTCATTATGGTTTCATTATGTGATTTTATGTGCCTTTGGATGAGTTATAGAGTTTTAAAACATTGTTCGAGAATGTTTGTTTTTGTGGTTTTCTTGAGTGGTTCACTTGTATTCTTAAATTGATGTTCGGGTAGAACATGGGTAAACATCCAAGAATTATATTACATGTTATTAATGATATTACAGGAGTTTTAATGATCCTATAATCAATCATATTATATCTATGTGTATGAATCATTAGATAAAAATTAAATGTTTATTGTTTGGGTTAATTTGAACGGTATTTCGATCTTAATGAACTTGTTTTGTTATTTCACTTTGTAATATGGCAAGAAGATATTTCTAGAACTTTAAATAGGACATAATACATATAAAAATTTCTGGTTCAACCATAACAATGGTTTCATGACCAGATCTGAAGGTAGAAATGGAAGAATAAAACATGTCGTTCTTGATGTTTATAAATTAACACCTCACAAACAACATTCTATTTAATAAAATAAAAAGAATAGGTAAAAGGGTTGGATGATATATTATACCATTAGCATCCTAAAATTCCAGTAAATTTATAATTCTAGAGTTATAATACCATTTGGATGAATATAGGTGGGTAGAGACCATGAAATGAACTTGAAATTGAAATGAAATTAATGAAGAAGAGGGAGAGAAATTACCTCTTAAATCCTCATGATGATATCCTCCTTAAAGAAGCTAGGATTGGTCTTTTGATGAGACCGGAAGCTCTTAAACATGGGATAGGGGCTAGGGAATGTGTTTGGGCCGAGTTTAGAGAAGTCTTGGATCTTGGGAGGTATGAGGAAATGAGGGCGTAAAGGGTTGTTTTTATAGTGGAGGGGAGAGGGGTTTTCTTAATATAAAATTCATTAGTTTATTATTTCTCCAGAAGACATGGAATAGTGATTATTCCCTGACCAAAAATATTAATTTTATCATGTGAATCCAAAACAAGTGGGCTTAAATAATCAGAACATCACACATGACACTATAATTAGCTTATTTAGCTTATTTTTGTAAATTACAGTATTTCACTATTCATTAGAAATTTAAGAATTTCAGAAAAATCCCAAAAATTTACCCCAACAATTTTTCGATGTGTAGAATCCAAAAATGAAGTTAATTTTTCCAAAATAATGTTCTAAATATGATTAATATAATATTTAATTAAAATCATATCTTATCATTAAAAAAATAGTTTTAAAACATTCATTTAGTTATTCTAAAATATAGGTACATCATACATTCACTTGAATACTATTTTTATACTATCATAGGAAAGGTTACTATTCATTAGGGTATATCACTATTCATTAGGGTATGGTACTATTCATAAGGGTATGATACTATTCACCAAAAAATATTTTTGTTTTATTAGACTTTAAAAATCATCTTGAACACAACCATGTATGTCAGATTTTCAAAATTTCCAATACATAAGTGACAAACATATGTTTAAAGGTTACTAAGAACTTATTAGTTCATTATGTTGTGTTTTCATGTGATTTTATAACATATTTATGAGAAAGTAATTTCCATTGAAAAACTTTGGG
The DNA here is from genome assembly GCA_963277665.1 of Viscum album. Classification (NCBI taxonomy): domain Eukaryota; kingdom Viridiplantae; phylum Streptophyta; class Magnoliopsida; order Santalales; family Viscaceae; genus Viscum; species Viscum album. The sequence goes on from OY728129.1 coordinate 1,118,420,111, forward strand.
TCGTTACAGTTTACATAGTTGGTGCACGGTTTGAAATAAAATTCCACCAACTAGTAGAATACATGTATCCCATTATAGGCATACATCGTTAGGTTGCACGATTTTTCTAATCATATGGCCCTTCCCAACTAACCATGCACGAGGAAATTTTACTTCCAAAAATTACTTTTTTAATTCCAGAACACTCATTTTATCCTCTACTCGACTCTAATGAAAATAATGTTGAATTACTAGGTTTAGAGGCTCTCAAGAACCCTTTCTAATCCACTAAACACATTAATTAGAGTATTTAAAAATTTAATATCTTGTCTGATCACACTCCAGTAAGTGAATATTTTCCCATTCATTCTATTCCTCTCTCTCTTTCTCTCCTACTTAGAGAGTGTTTGATCTTCATGTTGTTGATTAATATAAAATAGAATATATTGGATTTTGATTAGAGGTTTGGGTTTATGATCTTTGTTTCCTTCATTCTTAATTGCTGAAAGTTGTTTTGGGTGTTGTGTATTGTAATTATGTAATTAAAGGTAGGTTATCCCATTTGATTTTTTCTATATAATTAAAACTTCATTTGATTTATTTGATTTTTATTTTAATTAATTGATTTATGAAAACAGTATTCGAGATGAATTGGTGTTGTGATTTTAATGGAACGAAATTTTGGGAAAAAATCCAATTCCAATGGAATTAAAATTAAGGGGTGTATTTTGGAAATTGAACAAATTAATGAATTTTTTTAAGATTGTTTTTGAGAAAATATATTAAATTGAGTTATTGGAAAACTTTGATTGGCTTGGTTTTGAAAATTAATAAATTTATAAAAAAAATTTATGGTTCTAAAAATGAATTTGTATTTTTGAATGGAAAATTAGGCCATATTACTTTGAATGATGATTTCATATAAGTGAACGATTTTCTCCTTTTATCTTGATTGATTGAGAACATGTGAGCCTGGGTAGTTAGTGAGTTCTTTTGGACATGCACACTATGATTGTAATTACCTAGAAATAGATTGATAATGAAAATGATAGAAAACCTATTTAGGCTGATCTTATCCCAGATGGGACATTGAATAGTATTATTCATCCTAATCCGAAGGTATGTGTGTACAAATATTCCATGATCACTGATATGAGAGTGTGAGGATCCAATAACTAAGAAGTATCATACAATTATGTAGATAAAAATGGTGCTATGAGTTATTTTGATAAGTATTCTATTGATTATAAAACTTCTTTACTCATTCTAGTGGAATTATATAAAGTTTATTATATAAAATGTTTATTTAAGTAACGTTTCAAATATTTTCATTCAATTTTAAATGAATGGATGTTTTTTAATATGTAATATTATTACCATGACCTATTTTATTTAAAATTGGACGAATGTTTTGGTTTAATAATATAGAATCTTGTTATGGAATACTTGGTGAGACCATACTGAGATTTATATCTCACACCATACCTTTTCCTTCAGGTGTTTGTAAATTTCCTTTTGTTAGACCCTAGTAAAGGTAATGTTCCACTTAGAGAGGGGGGGGGGGATATTCTTGATCTTTTGGGCTTTGATTGATTTTTTATTTGGTATTTTGAGTTTATATTTTCACATATTTTTCACATTGATGATGTACTATTCTGTTATTTTGATATACCATTTTTGTTTCTAGTAATATATCTCTTTGGAGTTTTGAGAATTCTGATTTTATATCAATTATCTTACACTTTTTTGTAGAAAATTTGTCTCCTCTTTTATAATGTATGATGTCATGTGGTAGTCACAAATCATTGGGGATCAAGAATTTCATTCGGGCTATTTCAGTGTTGGCTTGGTTATCAATGTAAAAGTGTATATAGGCTGGTTCATGAAAAATTGGTATCAAATGTTTATGTTGAACATCATTCATTGATGTTAGTATATAGCTTAGAATATCTTTTCAGGTCTTAAGAGGTAGTTTGAAGTGAGTCTTTGGCCAACTATCAACATTACAAGACATTAGTTACCATGGGTGGATTGGGAAAGGCATATTAAGGAATAATTGTATTCTTTTCGATGATTTCTATTTGGATTTGGTAAAATCCTATTCTTGATATCTTATCTAGTGGGATTAATATCCCTTTTTCTCTTGTTTATGATCTTGATCTGAGTGACCTTCTAATGTATTAATGTTTTCTTGATGTTGTGGGGGATCATGCCTATGAGAATATGTGTAAATAGTCTCCAAGAGGAGTCTATTGATGAACCACAATGAGTGAATTCTCCCATAGACCAAAATCTTGTTGAGAAGATTTTGTGTGTTGTATAAGAATTGTGATAAGCGGCTACATGTGTTCCCATTTAGGGTCAATTTTCAGAACCTTAAAGTGATAAATACCGAAATCATTCTCAGAAGTTCCTCATCCATAAAAAAACATTTTTTAAATGGTTCTAATCATCCTCAAGATTTTGATGACAATTTCAGAAATATTGATCTTATTTTTGATTTCATGTAAATTCTTGAATATATTTAGGTTATGTATGCTACCTTTAAGCTGGTAGATCCTAGACAGAGATGGTGGGATTCCATGGTTACAGTAGAGAAGAACAAGAGTTTACATTGTAATTACATAAATTGTTTTCAATAATTAGTTCTAATTAGAATATATGGTTTTTGCTGAGGTTATGGGGTTTTTAAAACTCAAGAAAGCTGATCGAACCATTATAGAATATGAAAACTGCTATGTTGATCTTATGCAGTTTTCACCTAAGATTATATCAAATGGGAAGATAAAGACTCAAAATTTGATATGGGAAGTAAATATGATATTTATTGCTATGTTTTATTGTGGATTATACCATCTTTTGTTGATGTTATGGTTAGGGTGTTGATGTCTGAGCTTGATATGTTTAGTAATTCAAGGTTGACAGGAGTTCATATTCTACCAATGGTAGTTATTTGAGTTCTTTCAAGGGAAATATCAAGATGATTCACATGGTGGATCTCACCAGTATGATTCTCCCAAATCAATTGTAGTGATTTTAAAAGTCGTGTTGACTTGATTCTAGTGTGTCAAGACTGGGCATTCAAAATGGTTTGAACCAAGGCACTCAATATATATGGTTCTTATAACCTCTATGTCCAGTTTCATAATTTTTTGTATATCTTATAAACTCAATGTAGTGGCATTGGATCATCAAAACAGAAAATTTATATGGTTCAATAATATGATTCATTAACAAAGGGGTTCAAGCCACAAGAATTTGGAACGAAGCTTCATCAAATATTGGAAGTGTATCCATAGAAATTTAATACAGGTTCAGTGACTGTGAGGTTTACCATCACTACAGGTTCATCCTTAGTGACTAATTTATTCGAAAGTAGTTCATCTCCCTAACTTATATCGACTCATATTTTGAAACATATTAATCTTTCTATGACACTTTTATCTTAGGTGATAGATATTACTACACCCCTCAGAATGAATAGGAAACGAATCTCAGTTGTCCTACTTGTTTTTTCTCTTTATCTGTGATTTATCATACTTGGTATTTGTAGTTGTTAGCATTAAACCGCTTCATGTCATTTTATATATGGATTGGATCACAACTAACTATTATCTTTGATGGGTCTCCTTTACTATGCCTGATGTGGTGTGTTGTATCATTCAGGGGGAATGTGACCTGAGGTTGAGTAGATTTGGAACTTTTTATCTAGAGTTAGGGGAAGTAATATTAGTATTTTCTTTTGAAATGGGGTGGAAATATATTAGTGATTATCTCCCTATAGTTATCATTTATTTTCAGGATGTGTTTCCTTCTGATTTATATGGTTTTCCACTAATAAAAGAGGTAGAGTTCTATATTGATTTAGTATATGATACTCAAGCAGAATCTTTACCTTCTTAAAATATGGTTCTAGTTGAGATGAGTGTGTTAATGACTTAGTTGGATGATCTATTATAAAAAGGACTTATATTCCTGATAGGGTCACCATGGGCATCACCTTTTATTTTTTCTATGAATGTTGATGGGAAACATCATGTATGTGTTGATGACTAGAAACCTAAACGAGTTATGGTAAAGAAATCTAACTATTTCCCAATATTGATGTCCTATTTTAATAGTAGAATGGGTTGACGTGGTTCTCAATGATTTAACATTGATTTGGCTATCAGTAGTTGGGAATTCAAGAATCTATAATTCAATAATCCAACTTCTAGGAAAGGTGTGGCAATTATGAGTATCATTTCATGCCATTCGATCTAAACAATGCTCAATGTGTATTTATGGATTTAATGAATAATATCTTCCATGATTATCTTGATTTGTTTGTGTTGGTATTTGTTGATGACATCCTAGTTTACTCTATGTCTGAGTAGGAGCATGTGCCTCATCTAATGGCAGTGTTGGAATTGTGGAGAAATCAATGAAATTATGCCAAGCTATCAAAAAATGACTTAGGAATCCTAAAAGTGAAGTTATTGGGGCCTGGGATCTTGGAACATAGTAACTAAGTTAATCATGAGAAGGTGAATGATATTTTTTATGGGTTAAAATGGGTATTTTTTTCCAGATTCAGAGCTTCTTCAGTTCATCGATGTATTATACCCAATTTGTAAATTATTTCTCAATGATAGATTCTATGATGAAAAGTTTCACTCGAATGGGAGTGATGTTTTATTGGTATAATAAATTTTAGAGTTATTTTGTTGATATTAAAATTATTTTGACTTATGTGATGGTATTGACTCTTCTAGATGCTAGGAAGAGCTGTGTAGTCTTCTGTGACACATCCATTTTATGTTTGGGATTTGTTCTTATGAAGGATCGCCACATTGTAGCCTACGAATCTTGATATTTTAGGCCAAAAAAGAAGAATTATCTACCCCAAGACCTTGAACTCATAGTTTTGATTCATTTGCTTAAGGTTTTTTTGCATTACTTCTTGGGAAATGGTTTAACAAGATTTCTACCCACAAGAAGTCGAGTTATATATTCACTCCAAAATAGTTGAATCTCTTTCAAAGGTGTTGGTATGAGTACTTGCTGTATTTTGATTCAGACATAACCTATAACACAGTTAATGGGAATGTTTTCACTAATTCATTGAGTAGGAAACGTTCCACCATGTTTGTGGAAGAATCATTGGTAGAGGGGAACTAGGTTGATCATTTTTCATAGTTTTATTTAAGAGTCCAAGAAATAGGGGGAAATGATTTTTGGGATAGTGTTTAGTTATCCTCTACTCTTCTAGAGATGATGCATCAAGAATAATATCTTTTGATGAATTTTTTGGCATAAGAGAATCACTTTATAGTGGGGAGAGCATTGATAGGTGTTCATTCTCCATATAGGGTATTCTATGTTATTGGAATCCATTTATCGTATTGTTATCTCTTTGGAAATATATGATTTTATATTTCCACAATTCCAAATGGTTTTGGAACTGAGGAACCACAAATAAATTTTATGACATCTAACAATGATTCTGGTGGCTTGGTATAAGATAAGAGATTGTTGATTTTTTCTCTAATTGTTATAATTTACAAATTTTTAAGGCTGATCACCCTATACCACCATGTTTTCTCTATCCACTTCCAATGCTAACATGGAAGTGGGATTAGATTTTTATAGAAATTGTGGTTGGGTTTCTTTGTATCCCAATAATGAAGGATGCAATATGGGTTATGATCAATCGGTTAACCAAATCCACTCACATTATACCCATTCAACATAAAACTAAAGTTCAGGAGTTAGGAAATCTCTATATGAATGAAATTATTAGTTTTCATGGAGTTTTATATGATATATTCTCTGATATAGATCCCATTTTTAATTTTCATTTTCGGAGAGGCCTCTAAGAGGAACTATAATATCAAGTTCTTTTGAGTATGGAATACCATAAAAAATGGATATAAATATTGATAAGGATAAAAATATTATTGAGGACTTGATACACGCCTACATAGTCAATTTTATTGGGCTATGGGATGGCTATTTTTGAGAGGTTGAGTTTTCCTAAAATAAAAGTTATCAGTCTATGATCAATATGGATCCTTTTAAGTCCATATATGGTCGGCCATTTAAATCCCCATTATATTGGACAGATATTGGTAAAACATCATTGATTGGACTAATATTGGTCCAAGAGATGACAACAAAGATTCATTTGATGCACCATATAATATTGAAGGAATATAAATGGTATAAATATTATGTTGATTGTCATCATATACCATTGGAGTTTTTAGTTGGTGGCTACGTGTTCTTGATATTTTCACCTAGTTTGGGCCATCCACTACTATAGAGGAAAATGATGTTTTCTCCTTATTTTCTAGGACATTTTTAGGTAATTGTAAAGGTGGGGAATGTGGGTTACTATTTATCACTTCTACCACATTTGATGTTAATACATAATGTGTTCCATGTATCTCATCTACGAAACTGTATTTAAGACTCATCTCATATATTTAGACGGGTGGTTGTTCAGGTTGAGATTTATTTATCTATGAATGAGCATCCATTTAGTATATTTGATTTTTAGATAACAATACTTCATTTTAGGACAATAAAATTGGTTTGAGTGCTATGGCAGTATGTTTTTGATACACATGAGGTATTGGAGAGGGAGTAACTAATGAGAGAGCAATGTCCTCAGCTTGTTTGATATGGAAACTTATGGATGGGGTTTTTGGGGAAAGAAAGTTAATTGGGTGGGGAGGTTGTAAAATAATATTACTGGTTTTTTTTGGTATTATTTGAGCCTTGTTTGTTACTTTTGGTTGGATCTATTTTTGTGGTGTTTCTGGTGTTATTTGGTAAAAATGTAGGTTTTCTGGGACATGCACGGTTAGCACATGATTTTCCCAAATCATGTACCGACCTATGGAAGCCAGTGAAACCCTAAAGAGTGGGTACTTCCAAGTTTGGTACATGGTTTGAAAAATAGTGTTCTTTCCTAGTAGAAACCATGCACCCCATTAGAGGGACTCATGGTCAGGGAGCACATTTTTTCTAATCGTGCATCGTTTCCCAGCTAACTGTGCATGTAGTAATTTTAAATCTGATTTTTTTTAATTCCATACCCTATATTTTTCCCTAATCAACCCTAACTCAATAAAATTATAATTCTTAGTAATTAGAGGCTTTCAAATTCCGTTTTTGGATCCATCAAACCATTTCCTTGGTGGATCGATGATTGGAGGATCTCATTCGATCCCTCTTCGGTAAGGAAATCTCTTCTCATGTGTTCTACCCCACACTCAATTTATCTCATCCTTAGATAGTGTATATAATCATGTTATTGAAAGATATAAACTCCATTGTGATGGATCTTGATTATAGGTTTGGTTTCACTATATTTGTTTCCATAATTCATTATTGACGAAACTCATTATGGGCATTGTGCATTGTGTTTCTGTGATTAATGGTGGGTGATTTCATTTGAGTTGTTCCGCACAATTAAACCATGAATTACATTATTTTATCTATATTTAATTAAATTTATTTATTAAAACCTATTCTGAGATGAATTCAAATTGTGATTTCAATTGGAATGGAGTTTTTTGGAAAACACCCAATTCCAATAGAATTGAATATTGAGACATATTTTGGAATTTGTTGGAATTAAAAAAATTGATTTAAGAATTGTTTTGAAAAAATATCTTTAATATAATTGTTGAAAAACTAGGACTGGTTCTATATTGAAATTTCATGAATTTATGAAAACCCCATTTTTTGGTTTTGAAAGTGAATTGGAATTTTGAATCGGGAAATTGGGCAATTAAACTATGAATGATCATTTATTTGTAATAAAATGATTTACCCATTTTTCTATTGATTTGTTGGTCACATGTGATCCTGGGTAGTTAATGGGATTTTTGGGGAAAACTTGCTATGATTGTAATTCACTAGAAATAGATTGATGATGAATACTCTAACAAAATCCTACTAAGGCGGATCTTATCCTTGATAAGATGTTGATGAGTCATATTCAACTTCACCGTTTGAGTTGTTTGAACACATATTCAAAGATAAAAAATATAAGACTGTGAGGATCCTATAAAAAGATCCATAATACCATGGTGTTTGATGATCATGGTTCTTGATGTCATTATTTTGATATATATTCCATAGATTATGAAATAGGTTTACCCATTCTAGTTGATTAATATAAATTATTTTATATAAAAAATTTATTGAATACATGTTTGAAATGTTTTCCATCATTCTAAAATGAAATAATGTTTTTAAAATACTTTATTATATCACCATTCCTTGTTTCATTTAAAATTGTGAGGTTTATTTGGTTTACTATTCTGGCATCATATTATGTAACACTTTTTGAGACACTACTGGGATTTATAGCTCACACCCTACCTTTCCTTTGGGTGTTTTTAGATTTCCTTCTACTAGCTCCGAGCAACGGGAAATCTCCTCTAAGTGGAGGTTGATGTTCTTGATAATTTGTTCTTGGAGTGATGTTTACTTTGGAATGTTGATTTTATCTTGTCAGGTTCTAAGTGAATTAATGATGTATTTTTTGGGTTTCAATATGCCTATTATTTTTTTGGTAATCTCTCCGTTCAGTGTTTTGAGAATACTGATTTGTATATGTCATCTTCCAATGTTTTATGGAAAATTCAATTTACACTTTTTTATTTTATGATGTCAGTTCTAGTCATCAACCCCTGTGGATCAGGAATTCCCTTCAGGCTATGTCAGTGATGGACTGGTTATTAGAGTTTTTGGGCCTCCCAAATGGTTCATGACACGTGTACTCTTGTGTAATCTGGACATATTCCTCATTTCATCTAGATGAGATCTTTGAATTTATTTTGTTCATAAAAATAATTGATTCGATTATATTTATGATAAATGAAGAAGAATGAAAATCTTTTAATCTGTATTAAGGAATGATTAAACTATAATTGAAAACCAATTATAAATGTATAAATCAATAATTGATATTAATGTAATTATAAATAATTATGATCCCCCTTTGATACCACATGTAGGATCTGGGCAGAGTTGAATCATGTGATGAACTGTGCTCAAATTTTCATTTTTTAGTATTTCTGATTAATTCTATATTTACATGATGAAAAATTTCATTATAAATGGAATTAATTCAAAAAATATAAACAGTGGATAATTTTTTTTTAACCAAAGTCCACGATTATCACATATTATTTATAATGAATTTATGGAATTAAATAATTTCCTTATGTAAAATTATTTATTTATTTATTGATATTAAAACAGATCTACGTTGTACCATCATTGTGTTGTAGGAATCAATAATAGATTCATTCTATCTGTGATCCACATGGGTTCCACAAATCACCAAGTGTCGTTGTAGGAATCTCCAGGAGCTAGCATGGTTGATATTATCTCGTATGCTACTCACATTTGATCACCCAAAGAATCACTTCCAAAGGATTCTCCTTGACCTTTCAAGATTCGAGAGTGGATGATGGAGGAAGATCACTCTTCATTCATGAGAGTGTTCTTAGGGAAGGTATCTCTCTAGGGATTCGAGAGGATTCTATGGATTTTTTTTCTGCTTAGCCAAAGAAATCATTTTTCTCTTTTAAGAGAAATATATAATTGGGTTTATATACCTCTATGGTTAAAAATAAATAATTCTACATGCACCCTTATTATTTTTGAAATCTCTACAGAACCCCATGTCTATAAAAACAGTAATAATATTATTATTATTTCATGACAAGCACTAAACTCATGAATTAAATTGAACATTATTTAATTAGATAAAGTTCAATATATATTATTTCTCACCAGAACAATAAGCTCGGCCTGCCATTCCTCCAAAAAATTCATTGAGACATGAATAATGACCATTTATTTATTAAATAATATCATGGAATTATTCTCCAATAAATCTATAAATATTATATTCAACAAATAACAAATAAATATTTATAAAAAAATATTCCTCCTATAGAATATTTTCGAAAATAACTAGTGACCAATTATATGCAATCATGAAAAAAATAAATAATTACTAAACTACATGTAGGGATAATATTTATTCAACATGTTAAATAATAAATAAGAATATATAATTTAACTAAGATTCTAGATACACTTAGTGTGTGGCCCTTCAAGTCTCCTTCTTAGTGTCAATAGGTGAAAGAAGCCGAAAGTCCATGTTTATCATCTAGTAACAAACCAACGCACACATAAAAGAATAAATTTATGTTGCAATGACATAATACCTCATTCAAATTCTTACTATGTAATATAATCTCTTTATCATGATAACTCTAATATAGAAGGTTGCATGATGATTCCATCAACCTACGTGTTTGATGTCTCTTTCTTTGACTTTTCGAAACCAAACCTGCATATAGAACATAATGGCCATAGATTTATTTTATCAAATAATATTCACTATATTTTTTTCACTCGACCAATAAACTTGTTCTGTCATTCCTCCATAATATTTATGGGGTCCTTAATAATGACTACTTATTTAATAAATAAATAACATTCCATTATTCGCTAATAAAAATATATATTTTATATTAAATAAATATCAAATGAATATTTATTAATATGTTGGCAGCTTAATATTCTATAAATTAACTGGTGATAGAATATTTATGGTGAAAAAAAACATGAATAATTATTAGACAACATGTGGGAATATTATTTTTTGAACAAGTAAAATAATAAATTATAATATATCAATTGACTATGATTTTGGATACACTTAGTGTATGTCCCTCTTGGCCACATTCTTAGTGGCATTAAGCAAAGTATGATAAATTCCAATGTTAGAATCTAGCCACATACCAAGGCATCCATAAAGAAAGAAGTTAATGTTGCAATGACATGCCAACTCTAATGAATTCTTACTATGTAATATAATATCTTTATGATGATATCACTAATTAAGCATGTAGCAAGAAACATATGTTCTTCTGGTCTATTTATTTTACATTATGGAAATGGAACATTCTTATATAACACCATGACTATAGATTTATTTAGGTTATATTATGTCAATCAAAGGGCCAGTAATGTCAACTTCGGTTAACAAACAGACAGAACAAAACCTTTCTCACATTATTCATTAATGAAATATTTCTTGTGACACACCCAATATATCATACCTCACGAAAAACATATATCATCACCGTTTTCATCAACACATCAATGTATGTGGCTTATAATACTCATAAATAATAATATACAAGTCAAATGACCAATACACACATTCGTAGATAGAAAAACCCAATGACACATATAAATGTTGACTTCCAACTGACGAGACTCATTCACATAATATCTTCCATCGGATAATAAGAAGGTTGTACACCATGAAAATGTCCAACAATGTCCTTTGAGTCTCCACCCCCAATAGCCCAATTCACTTGTTCACTTAAAATGATATCATATGAATATAAAACATATATTTAAGAATACTATCGTGCCACTTCTTATTTCTAATCATTGCGGGGAACTTGTATGACCTTTCATTGTGAGAGGAACTCTTAGGACATTATCACATATTTTGTTACACAAAAGAACAATCATGATGTGACAATAAGATTACTAATATTAAATATAATGAATACAAGTTATCTTAAAGTACAATGAAGTTGGTTAAAGGGAACCAAATCCAACTAATTATGCTGTCGTGAGGGAGAGTGACAACGAGGGAGAGTGACCACCGGGGAATCATTTAGTAGGGAGGGAAAAGTGAGATAATAAGGGAAGCATGCAGCGGTGACGGCATGGGAAAATGATGGTGCACATCTGCAATGTCTTTGAGGGAGTGCTTTGGTAAGGGAGAGAGGTGGTGAGAGATGGAGAGCAGCGGTGAGGGAGAGATGTAGTGAGGTTTCAATTCTGTGAGAATTTGAACGACATTAGAGAATTGGTTCAATTATGGTTAAATTTATAGGAGAGCAATGGGTTTTATCAGCACTTCTAAAGAAGATCGGATAAAGATAGAATTTATCAATTCTAAAATAATAAGTGCCCATAAAATACAACTTTATAAGTAGTTTTCTATCACTGATAAATATTTAATAATATAATTAACTTAAATAATAAATTTAAAGGTATATAATTATAATTAAAAATAATTTATTAAATTATAAACAGATACAAATATAATTATAAATATATATAAATAATTGTAAATATCCATCTATAAATATAATTAAAAATAAATATAATTATATATATAATTAAAAATAAACTTTTATTTATAAAATTTTAAATATATTAAATTAATTTTAAATTTTTATTTATAAATATAATTATAGATATATATTTATAAATATAATTATAAACAATTATATTTTTAAATATTTTTATATAATTATAAATGTATTTATATAATTATATTTATTTATTAATATATAATATATATATGATTTTAAATATTAGAAATATAATTATCATAATTTTATAATTGTCCAAATATATAATTATTTATTTCTATGAAGATAGATAGTTTTATAATATATATATATTTTAAAATATACAATTTTTTAAATATATTGTATATAAATTTATAAACATATATATATACTTGTACATATTTATAAATATTTATTTTCGAATATATTTTTGTAAATATATTTTTATCATTATTAATGAATATATAATAATAAATGGATTAATATTAAAAATCAATAAAATAATTTAAAAAATTTTAAAAATGACTTATAAAATTGTATTCATGAAATTCTTTGAATTACAAATAAATAAATAAAAAATGATGGAAAATGAAAAAATAGTTAATATGATTTATATAAATAACAGAATTATTAGAATTAAATTATATTGACTATACATTGATTTTAAAAACCAAATTAAATCGATGAATTAATTAAAATTAAATTAGACACATACATATATTTTTGATGAATATATTAAAATGAATATATATTAAAAATGAATAAATATTAATAATAATTAAATATATTAAATACTAAAAATAATTATATTTTAAAAAACAATAAATAATATTAAAAAAATTATCATACTTTCGCACACACATATGCATACACATAAGTGGCATACATATGCACACATACAAATCTAAACATATATATAAACACACACATATACACACATACACATACATAAATATAGTTATACTTGTATATAAATTCTATATTCTTTATAATCAATTCAAATATATATTTAAAAAAATATTTATTTATAAATTATATAATTGTATAAATAAAATATTAAATTATTATATCTATTTTCATTATAAATCCATTTTGTAATTAATTTATATAAATATTATATTCATAATTTTATATAATATTAATTTGGTAATTTTTATATATAATTTTGAAAATAAGATCCATTTTTTATTTAAATTTAAGTAAATCTTCTTTATATATTGTTTTATCATTTATATAATTATTGTAAAGTATATTTTATTTTAAAAAATATAAATATCTATATATAAATTAAATTAATTACAATGACCTTTATCAGCGTTAATGAAAATCCGTGATAAATGTTTCAGTTTTATCAGTTCTAAAAAGCACTGACAAATGAGGACTTTTTTCAGTGATAAAAAAAGCACTCATAAAGTGTATAATTTTATCAAAAAACATTTTAGCATTGTACTTTTTGTGAGTGATAATAACCCCCCCCCTCTATATATGATAACTTTTTGGCTAGCGATGATAAAGACATGTGTTGAATATCATACAATTAGTGATATTGATTACAAAAGATTCCTATTAAAAAAAGTAAACTCACAATAATGTGATGAAAGAACTACACCAACCTATGTACAAGTTACTGTAATCCCTTTATAATGACACATAATTTTATTAAACCGACCCCCCCCCCCACCGAGTTACATCCTAATAACCCCAAGGTCCTCTCTTTGTGAAAATTATTCTATCCCCACACAACTCCTCTCTTCATGAGGCTCGATACCAATAGTTCATATCACCACACCATTCCTCATGCATGAAACTCCCTATTGGTCCACTCTAATATTCTACATCTTAAATTAACATTCCATTCCTTATCACTAGTTTCATCCATCCCTTCCCCTCACTTTTACACACACTCACTGGATGAGATCATCATTTTCTATTACTATCATCACTTTCCAATGCCTACTTCAAATGTCATTGTCTACTAGAAGACAGTTTTCCAACCTCCACCCATGTTTCGTTTCCCCATGTAATTTTTAGATATAACATCTATTTGATTGTGTTAATGTAGTTTTCAAATGTTCAAAATTATTTGAATTTGAATAATATATTATAATAGTTTTGGTGTTTCTTTTTGAATTTATAGATTGTTTTTTATCTTAGATTATTTCCTTGTATTTCTTATTTCATTGAAATCAAATTAGGTTTTTAGTAATATTCACCCGTTTTACCTAAAGTCACCCAGTTTCTTTTTATGGCCCATAATTTTGATCTTTTGGCTCATATTCTGATTAATCAAGTGTTTCCCTCATTGGAGACATCTATTTCTTATTTTATATGCAATCTTGACATCTCTGACTTGTGTCATCTTATGTTTGTGTCTTTGTGTGTGTGTCTAAACATGTTCTTATCTTCAACAAATTTATTTAAAATCAATGCTAGAAAATATATTACACTATTTGAAGTGGTATTTGTTTAATTATTTAATTATTTTGATATTTGGTGTCTCACGTTGTACATGGACCACTCTTCCATCTTCTTTCTATATCATCAACCTTGGTGCACAAAAGGTTATTAAAAAGTAGTAAGAAATGTTATATTTTTTTATTGGAATTTTTTTCCAATGTTGTTGATAAAAAGTTTCTATTTATGAAAAATATCATGTAAAAAATCTAATCTCCAGGACTTTTATTATAGGTGGAAGAAAAATAAAACATGTCATAAAGAGAGCAGACATGGTGACTGGTTAAAAAAGAGGGATCATTATTTCCATAATCATAATCAGAATCATCATCATTATCAATAGTTTCCTATTATGACTTTGACTTACCTTGATTAAGGATCACATGAATAAATTCCTTGGACATTTACTACTTCAGAGTGGGCTTGATAACTGATGCATCTGGAGGACACATTTCGAGGAAGATTAGAATATTACTTTCACATCCATCTTTTGGGATGAATTGGGGTTAACCTTTCATTGATGACCATATTCCACATTCCATTTATGAAAACTTCCTAAAAAGAAATTGGGTCACCTCTTCCTGTAGATCAAAAATGATTAGTGTAAAATAAAACCACCAGCTATATGTTTTCACTTCCATCATCAGAGACGTAACTCCATTTACCAAGACATTATGAAGACCAGAATACATTCTGAATTTCTTGATAATATTTTATGCTCGACTAAACATTATATATGGAACCATCATCTTTCGATACATTTCTTGAAAAATCTGTGGCCACTTCCTACAAAATACTACCTTGCTAATCTGGAATTGAAATAATGTACACCAATACAAAACATTGGGAAATAACATGATGGCCAGCCACATTTGCAGTCGTAGGTTGAGGGGCAACCAGAAGTATATGAGATCCAACCCTAGAAATAATATTCTTCACATAATGAGGATTCATTGACGATTCAGGGATATTAAAAGGAATATTCTTCACATATTGGTGACTATTATGATGGCCAGGTATAACAGTAACACTAATATGATCAACACCCTGATCCTGTATAGATTGATGGCCATTACTAGATCCTTTTTAGAGGGATAACCATGACCCAGATATTTTCATGTAAAAGAACATGTTGCACATGTGTCATCAGGTTTACAGGAACCTAGATCATGTCTATGTGAATGAACTCATCCCTCTCTCCCTATATCATTGGTATTGAGAACACCCTTTCCTTTCTTATAGCAATATTTTTCCAAATTTTCAATCAAAACACAGATGTCGCAAGATATTCTTCCAAAAAATGGATCTGTTATAACCATTAAACTTGTTGTCAAGGAAACAATCTTGGACCTTTTCATACACAATTCCCAAAGATAATAAATCCTTAAGACATGAGAGGTATAAAATGTCAACAAGAGTCTAGGAGAGGTCAAATTCCTGTAATAGACATGCATAATGACCAAATATGATGCTATCGGTTTAATTTTCAATTTTAATTTTAACATAATTATCCTGGACAAGGCTTATTGGCATCCTAAAGATCTAATTAAGACCATAAATTCTTACCAAAACTTGAAAAGGAGAATTATTGTGTTTAAAAGGATTGAAGTTAGAATCCCAATCTTGAATATACATATAGCCATGTTTGAAGGAAATAGATACAAATCCATAGGCTTTCACCTTCAAATACTCATAAGGGAGGAAAAGAAGAAATAATCCATGCCCCAATAAGATATATCTCATTGTCTTAAAACCCCAAACAGAGGATAAATGACATACATGATCCTCCATCCTCTATGGATTAGAACCCGATAGAAGAATTAATCAGGAATCAATAGAATGTATACATAATTTAATCCACTATAAGATGGAATCCTCATTGGAAATTACATGAGATATGTTTCCCCTCTATCAAATCCTACTGGAATATGTACAATTAAATTGACAGAATAAGTGACATCTAGAATCATCATATTTGTTGCATGTAGTTAAGCCACCATGGTTAAAAGAACCAAGAAAGGGATTGGGGATCACAACTGAAAAATTCATGCATGTAGCAAAGAAACCATTGTCAAAGGAACCAAAAGTGGTTTTAGAGATCATCGTTGAATCATCGTTAGCTCAAGATGAGGACCCTCCAAAAATGATATTGAAGCCCAAATAGTGAAGAAGATCCATGGTTGCGAAGAAAAAATCGGAAAAGATAAAATCACCATGGGGAGACTCTCAAGCCATAGAACGCATCATGTCGCTAAAAATGTTTCTTATTAAATATGTTATTTATATCTATTTAAAAAATTTATTGAAAATTTCTTATACTTATCATATATAAAAAAAATTTAAAAAAGTATTGTACGTTCATATTTCACTACTACATAAATGAATTTTATCAATTATAGAAAAATCCATCAATAGCCCTAGAAAGTGTTGTATATCTATGCATCCTTAAAAGGTGGTCCCTTTTATCAGCATTAATAAAATATCATATAATGTTTCCTTTGAACATTATTAAAATAAAAGCGCTGATGAATTTAAAAAAATTTAAAAAATTTAAAAAACAATTAGAGGTGGAGACCACCCCTTTAATCAGTACTTAAACCCCCATTTAATAGTTCCATACCCCATTAACAACACTATTAAAACCAACTTTAATATTTTGTGGCACTCCCTTCACCCAACCGTGTGCCCCTACCTACCCTTCGATTTGAACTTGAGACCTCTACCTTGTGTGTCTTGACCCTTACCACTCCTCCATGTTTCATTTTTCTCTATTTTATGATATATATATATATATATATATATTTGAAAATGAGTGAATACCCAAGAGTTAAAGGATCCTTCTTTTAATCTAGGATACCCTAGTATCATGCCCTATTGGGTGCAAGTATTATTAATCTACTATGCAGTCGGTGACATATACATGATGTAA
This sequence comes from Viscum album, assembly GCA_963277665.1. NCBI lineage: Eukaryota > Viridiplantae > Streptophyta > Magnoliopsida > Santalales > Viscaceae > Viscum > Viscum album. The sequence goes on from OY728129.1 coordinate 1,118,437,649, forward strand.
GAAGTTGGCGACACAAACATGTTGTAGGAAAGATAATGTCGGCATGATGCTGCACTGGGATTTTGGTCTATATAATGAGCTTCACACTCATTGTTCATAACGTCCATGTACAAATGAAATAAGGCTTGGTGGGAGAGTTATATCATGGGGGGGCTATGGCATACCTTTCTGGCCTATGTGTGTGGTGTGTGTGTGTGTGCATGTTTGAATGTAATTGTACCCCAAACACATAATATATATATATATATAAATAATATATCTATATATATAGTTATATTTTTAACCATATATTTATTCATATATTAATATATTTTTATATGGTCTTTTAAAGACATTTATAAAATAGGTTTTCGTGAGTGTTTGTTTATAAATAAATAAATTCATACATATATATATACAATATATAAGACAATATATATATTTATATAGGTGTATCTATAAATATAATCATACATGTTTTTATTTATTAAATATGTTATATATTAATATTTATATACATATATTAGAATATATATATATATATATATATATAATATCAGTTTGTTAATAGACAGAAATAAATACACACCCACACCCATTATATAGTTATATAAATACTCATAATATTTTTCCTTTAAATTAAATGGATATTATATTTCTTCTATATATGGCTTATATATTTATAAATATATTTTATATTTAAATATTTTACATATTTATTTATAAAATTATTAGTTTCTGTATAAATATATTCAAATATCTATATATGTGTATATACTAATTTATCAAAAGTATTAAATTTTGAAAAATGAAAAATTTAAATTTCATAATCATTTTATGAGTGTAAGAGAAGAAAATAAGTCAATTCTCTATCAAAAAAAATATAATATGTTCCCCTTAAACAAGGCTGAAATTTTTTCAAATGTTAAAAAATGGGAAACCCCCATGAAAATATCTATTTTGGTTGACTTATGGGCATTTTTGTCCGAAATAATTATGATATGGGGTTCACCTTGGTTATTACAGTATATATATTTTCTAGAGCTTGAATTTAATATATGTTAGAGCATAAACAAACACCCTGATGAAAAGTTTTGACTGTTCGATGTTTGAGTAATGTTTTCAACTTATTTTCGATATTTTATTGGTTATTTGATTTTTATATGCTCAAATTGTTATTAAATGAATATTAATCAATAATCACTTGAAAATTATAAATTAATATTTTAAAAAAAAAAATTTATTATCCATTTTCATAAAATATCTTCTATATATGGTCTAAATTCGTATTTAGCTTTATATAAATCATATATAATAATATTATATATATATATATATATATTTTTATTATAATATTTTTTTAATGATTTAACAATTTTTATGAATTTTACCACATTAATCGATTGTAAAAAACTCTGATAATGGCCCCCTATATCAGCACTACTAAAAAACCACTCATAAAGGGGGTACTTTTAATAGTGTTTTGAAAGAATGGATAAAGTGATTACATTTATCATCATTAAAAATCATTGATAAAGAGGTAAATTTAATTACATGTTTTTAACACTATTAAAATTACCTTTTATTAGTTTTTTTAGTGCAGTTTATGGGAGGCACTATGTAAAACTAAATCTATTATAGTGTTTCAAAATAACACACACATATCACTTATTCTTGTTTATATATATATATTGATTATTATAGCGGTTTTATTCTCAATTGTAACTGTGTTCTTGAAAAAACACACACCTATCGCTAATTAATATTTATTTCTAGATTTTCTATATTACTCTGTTTTTAGAATTTGATTCGGAAATTTAACTATTTCTTCAATTACTTAATGGTCAAATTTAGTTTTTTCCAAAATAATCTCTATTAATGATCATATATATCAAATTATTTTCAATTTTATTTTTTAAGTAGCTGTTTATGTGTTTCATTGTTGGTCTCTAGTATAGACATTTATTTTGTTTTGTAATCAATCATTACACTAACAATTCATATACATATTGAAGTATGTGTTCCATTTTTATTTTATTTGGGAACATCAATATAAATTTTTAACCATATTCATTTAATTTGTGATTTTAATATATATACAATACATTATGATATGCGTGGTTGATTTAATATAGCACCGCTATCATTAATTTTCACAATCCACCTCAGGAATGTTTTCTCATTTCTTTAGGAAAAAATGTAATTTTCTATATGAGAAAAAACTACTGGTATTATCATGGAAGGTTGATTTATTGGTAGACAATTTCATATAAAATAATGTCTAGATTTATTTAAATCCAACAAAAATAGATATTGTAGGGAAAAAAATCGATAGTTATAGGAATTAATTCCTTAATGAATATCAGATTTAGAAATTTTGTAAGAGTATCTAAAAGCCATGTATCATCCATATTAATTTTGAAAATGTTTTTAAGTATATAAATTTTAATAATTTAATTTTTTTAGAAATTTGATGAATTAATTTGTTTTTTCTCACTCATTGACAATGTCTACCATCAACCCATTTTATTTAAAATTATGGTTTATTTGAACTCAATGAAATTAAAGAATGGGTGTATTAATATCATAGTTTAATATTTTTTTTCTAACATTATTATTTTTGAAAAGTGTATAGAAGGTCCAATGCACAATATGCATTACATTCCGAGGTTAAGGTATAGTTGTTCATTACACACAACTTCTACTGGAAACATCTGATCTCTTTATTATTTTGTAATATCATGGATATTCCATCTCTATATGGACTCATATAATTTAATTATTTTTATAACAAGAATTTATTTTTTATTTTACATTAAATAATTTTTTTGGAAGATTAGTATTGGTAATGATAAAAGAAAAACCATATTTCAGTATTTACTACAATGAAATCTACTTCATACCAACAAATTTATTGGTAACTACTATATCCATATGATCAAATTCATGAAGACTGTGCATGAATTCTGTAAAATTACATGAAATAAAGTTTAATTACAATCACTATTTTCTATCCATGAAATAGTACCTGATAATTAAAAAGATACCATTTTTAATTATAATAAATATTTTATACTTGAGAAAAAATAAATTTAAAACTCCAGTTCTTTCATTTCTCCACTGTCGCATGCAACACCTACCCATACCCCCACATTTGATGTCCTTCACCACATCACTCACTAAGGTCTCACATATTCTTCCCATCCACACCTCCTCTTTTGTATAACCTCCTCCCCCTCTTCTAATCTCTATCACTGTATTGGGGATCCCAACTCTCCTCATTAATTATTTCAGGAAAAGTTTTTTTCAATCGATTCTTGAACAATTCTTGGTAAAATTTTCATTATGTTTTTAATACTTATAAAACTTTATTAAAAATTTTGATTTATAATTTTCATTAAAAATGATTATATTTTCTAATATTTATTATTGTTTTCACATAATTTTATTATAAGTGTTGTAATTTTTTTATATAAATTTGAAGTTTGATTTTTTATTATTAATGCGATAAGAATATCTATTTTATTGTAAATATTATAATTATTAACAGTATTTTATTATAATTTTAATTTTTTTCTCAATTATTTTATTTATCTTTGTTGTAAAATTATTGTTTTTAATGTATTATATTTCATTGATAGTTTTTAATATATTGTAAAACCTAAAATTTTCTCTATGTCCATATTTTTTTCATTTTAAAATTATTGTTGTTAAAGAATTATATATGTTTATTATAATATGGTATAGTGTTATAGATAATTTTATCTGGGTAATATATTGATTTAAGTGTTCAAGACCAACTAAGATTTTTTTTTATATAATTAAACTTAATGGTAATTTTTTAAGAAACACCAAACTCAACTAATATTCAAAGTAAACCAATTTATTTAATATTTAATAAATAATTAACTATAGAAAAAATATTTTTATTTACTAGGAATCAATAATGATTGATTTTTTTCAGGGATCATCAATCCTGGGTCCTAATCCAAAATGTTTGTAACATGTTAAATTAAGGTTTTATAATTAAATTGTTTCCCATTTTTTTATATCATGAAATTGAAATATTTTATATGAATATGATAATTGGATTTTTTATAAAAAAATATATCGACAAGAGTTTTATTTATCATAAAAATAGAATATATAAATAATATTTTAAGGGTGAAATAACATCTTTATGGGTTATAATGTTTATGTACGAATTAGAATGAATTTAGTAATATTTAGAACATTATGGTTGTTAACTATTGGGCCCTAAATGCTTGGATAATGACTCTGAAGTTCTGGGAAGATTATTCAATGTTTTTGGGATAACATTATCCAAAACAACCAACACCATGACTAAGTTAATGTCATTTTACCCCTCTTTTGTCTCTATATAAAATGGTGGAGGGGGAAATGGCATGGTCAAGCCATGTTGCATAAGATTGGAAGTTTTCTAAAATGGAATGGGAAACCACTATAACAACCTAGCCCTTCTATATATAGATATAAATTATTTATTGATAAAATATTAATTAAATAACATTATGATCTATTCCCAAATTTTATGGGTCTAGTTTCATTGGAAACTTGGAAACCTAATCAACTGGTCAATAACTGATCTACATCATATGCCTCTAAGTTTTACATAACTATAACACTTCTTGCACATATAACACTTAGTGTCTTTCTTCATAACACAGGGGAAAGAAACATAATAAAAGGGTGAGATAAGATGCCCCATAGGGTAATATAAGGTATATATCAAAAACCACTTGAGCGTCAAATGATAATAAGGGTATGAGACAATGAACATAATATTTTAAAACCATACCATGTAACGTCTTGAACTTCTAATGTAGTAACATTTTATTTGATAGCATGTATGACACGCAACAATAAGCATGTACAAGAATATAATATCAAGAGACATTATAGTTTAATTAAAATTTGAAATAAATTTAATATATTTTATATTATTCAATTCATGGAACACATATCTATCTTGCATCTAACATAATAATTAATGTCTTCATTGACTTACATTACATGCAAGACCGAGTTTTAACAAACTACAGAATATTAATAAAACATTATTATGTAGTATTATAAGATATAAACTAGATTTTAAATTATTGGTTATGAATATTACTATATAACTTGTGAAAATATATAGTTTACAAAAATATAAGATGAATTATTATGTTAATAATTAATTAAAAATGAATATAAAATCCAATTATATATAATAGAAATGTTTTTATTCTCACAAGGGATTATTAATCTAATAAATTAAATTAATAACAATTTATAAGTGATATTAATGTAATATATATGTATTAAATATTAAATAAAATATTTTTAAACTTCATTCAATAACTTTACATACATATGATGAGAATAAATACATTTTTATGTATAAAAAATATATTTATTTAAGGGAACTTTTACCTCTAATTAATGGAGAACATATTTTAAATATAATTTTGAGAACATTTATAAATTTTAAATACAAAATTAAACCTAATTTTTGAAATCTAAATATCAAAATTATTTATGGGTGATTCTTTGGTATTTTTCTATGAAGTTTCATTTTTTATGAATAACGAAAATACTAAATTTAAATTCAAAACTTTTTTTTCTTTTAATTTATTTATATGGTGAAATTATGTTTTTAATATGTTTTATAGTTAAATTTAATAAATTATACATAAATAAATAAAATTTATGTAATTTAAAATAAATCACTGAATGGGATATAAAAACATAAATTTTTCTTTTAACCTTTTTACTTTACAACTTTCATTCTTATATCATCTAAGAGAATAAATTTTAATTTAGAAAATCCACTTTTTTTTGGAATTTTCAAATTTTGATTCCATACATGGAATCAGAAGAATTTATAATGTATAATATGTTTAATTTAGTTTCTTTTTCAAAAATAGTAGTAAATGTAATTAAAATTAATTACATTAATTAAGAGAAACATTACCATAACAAGGAACAAAACCTTAATATTAAGGGCCAAAAATACATGGAATGTTTTCCATAATCCATTGAATGTTTATATTTGGACAATATTATCAATTTTATCAAATATTTATAATATTGGTTCTACTTCTAATAGGAAAAAGTATATATAATTCCCTTTTAATTTTTTTAAAAATGCCACTCCTCCACTATAAAAAGGAAATCACCCACCCAATTCCTCATAAATCTCAAGTAACTTTCGATATAACATAATGTGACTAAATAATCCCCAAATATAACATAAATACCCTCGAATCCGCATCCTGGTCATAAAACCATTCAAGGAATTCCTTGGGTGCAAAATAAAAGGACCTACCCGAATAAGAGGTAACATCCTTCCTCAATATATTTTATTTTATTTTCATTTTCCACCCCAAAACACATCTTATTTCATGATTAAATAATAAAATAAGTATAATATATACTAAGATGTTTCTAATACAAGGGATTTAATTACACTTACACACTCCTCCATATCATGGGTAGCGAGCTTACTGATTCGTGTATAGAAAATTATCACCTCGCGGAATGATGATTGTTCGTTATTCAATTACCACATCTCATGGTGGGAATTATGATGGAAATGATATTTATATATAATTTATTTTTTATTTATTTTTTATTTTTTATTCTATAATTTATATATAATATAGATATTTTTTCTTTAAATTTTTTGGGAATACAATAAGATCGTTTGTGGACTTGTGTACTACCACCTCCTCAAAGCGATTTGATTTGTTCACATTATACATAGAAATTATAAAGAAAAGATTTATAAAACTTGTATGAAATATATGAAATAAATATGAAATTGTAATTATAATATAAAAATATATTTATATTTATATATATCACATTTTCATTCTTTTATATATTATAATGAAATGAAAGTAGAGTTCATGCGTACATATGACCTACCGTCTCCATAAACATTGCATTTCATTTAATATCAACAAATTTTATGATTTATTTTAAAGACATATATTTATAATATATATAACATTTAAATCATGTTTTATATTTATTAGATAATAAACCCAGGAAAGTAACAACAAGTATCAGGTCAAAATATATTTGAGAAACTAAGTTATTAACACATGGAATAGTGAAAATAATGAATGATTACTAACAAATAAGTAATAAGATATTATAAGAATATAATATATGATATTATAAATTTTATTATAGTTTTTTTATAAGATATATACATTTTTAAAACCATTATACAATTAGTTAAATGATGTTCACCTAAAAGGAAATGCAAGGTAATAGATTTTTATCTCACGTTTTTTTCCTAAGCCATACACCAATAACACCACTTACATAAATTTTATGGTGTATCTAATGACACATTGGATATACTATATAATGAATTATTTTATATTCATGGTATTTAAATGTATCATTTGATGATTATTACTTTTAGGCCTTCCAATTCATATGTTACCACAATGGTATGAGACATTATCTCAGTTTCTACTCTTTGAGTCGTACTTTATTGTTGTGAACCTTATTTCTTATATATGGTGTATATACTACCACATGTAAATGTAATATCATGAGTTTTTTCTGGTTATGTTGAGATTCATTTTTAATAATTTTATCTAAGTGTAGTTTAATATATAATTACCAAGTAGAAAATAATTTTCATAACCTTATTCCTTTTCATTAGGTTATACTACCTCCTTGTTGTTGATAATATTATATTATCATGTGTATAGTGACTTTTAATATCTAATTATTTATTTAAAAAAATTATTTGGATTTATAGTTGATACACATAATATATAAATTTATTTATTCTTACTTCATCATTATAATTATTATAAGGGTTTCCATTAAAATCTCTTTCCATTTAGGATTATTTGTACAAGAATTTACATTAGAAGAAATTATTTCATAATTGTTCAATAAAGCATTTATTTTTTATTTTATGGGTTTTCATGAAGTTTTTTATGTAATAGAACCATTTTTTTACTCTTTGTAACTTCAAATTGTTTTATAAATAACATACATCATTTCCCACTTTGGCCGAAAAACCTGTTTTCTTATAAAAACATAGTTTTCTAAAATTGTTTTCAAAAATATTTTCACTCTTTGAAAATTGATTTATTAAATAAATCCCCCCCCCCTTTAAGCATTTACAATTTTTTTTTGTAATATTCTTTTCTCTTTTTGGAAAAGTAATTTTTTTAATATTTTGGATTATAAAAGGAATTATATTTTTACCTCATATGACATGTAATTATTTAACAACCGTTTTTATTTGAATATTCCTTTGAAATTTTAGAAGGTTAATTTTCTAAAAAAGTGTTTCAAAAGTGATTTTAATAGAAAATGATTTTTAGAAGGAATTTCGAGATAAAAAGTATATTTTCATTAAGAATGTTTTTAAAATATATTTTTATAATATTTCTATTCATCAATGAAAACAAACCATTATTTTTACTCAACATGGGTTATTTTTTATTTAAACCATCCTTATTCTTCCTCTATATGGTTTATGATTGATTTGGGAAAGTATTGTATTAACATTCACTTCCTTTATTCCTTTATTAGTCCCCATGAAATATGTGATTTCCTATTACCATTGAACATTGAATTTACCCTAAATAACCTTATAATTTATCATATATATGATTATTCCCTAAACTCTATACAATTATAACATACGGTGTGTACTTTATAGGTATTTGATTTAATGTGAAAATATTGAAAAATTTATATTTTCTACTTTATAAAATATTTGATAAGGATCATTGTCCATGAAATAAATTGATTATTCAATATATGATGATTCATTTGGATATGTATGACATGGGTGGGGATTTTTTGAAGATATCCCCTCAATACATCAGTAGTATCATGAGATGAGTCAATTGGATGTCCTTAAATTGAATTTTACTTGATAAGATAAACCATCTTGTGAATGGTATTGATACTAAAGGTACCATGTACCTAGGAAAAATGGAATCCCATAATTATTCATTTCTCACATTTAGACTCCATTATTATTTATACATGAGATTTTTTATTTGATATATCGATGAATTCCTTCCATTCCTAGTTTATTTATTAAATGACAGATGTTTTAATTTCATAAATTTCTATATTTATTGTGCCTTATCTAGTTTTCTGACTGGAATTTGATATTTGATATTTTTCTTTTCTATATTATTTACATTCTTACTTCTTAGTTTATTGATTACATGTCATGTTTCTTTGGTTATTACCTTTCCATATCGACTATTCACATCGATTCATTATTGATTTCACTATTCATGACGCTTATTGAGAATTTGATCTCAAACATATTTCATTTCTTTTACAAGGATTCCATAAAGTTTACAAATAAATATATGCAAGAATATCATATATGGAATCTATCTGTCATCCAATAAGGGAAAATTATTGTTTTAATTCATATATTCTTTGTAATACAAGACTCATGTATGTATCTATTTTACCAAGACTACTAAAATCATGAATCCATTAGGATTTGATTCCTTATAATCATTCCAATACAATGGTAGTGTACACTATATCCAAAATTTATATGGTCTATTTGCAAAATTTCCTACACATCATAGATTATAATATAGAGTACTGGTATAAATATTATCATTTCTAATGACATGAATCATAATATAATGAAAGAATATAATCCATGAGAATATAAAATTGGAATAATTCATAAGTTTTTTTGATATACACATATTCATATAAAATAAATTCTTTAGTAGTCAAGGCTCATATCCATGAATGTCATAGTGGTCTAGGTTTATTTCCCAAAAAATTATAGTAGACAATATTTACTCTCTAGACTATCATAGTAGGAAATGTCCCTTTTTGAACTAGTTTAACTCCCCATTGTAAACCAATTTATCCCATGAGATATGAATATTTTCCCAATGAATTTTAGTGTGATATATTTACCACCCATCCTTGGTTATAATGAGACCACCTCACTTGGTTATAATGTAACCACCATCATGGGTTATAACATAACCTCCATCCTTGGTTATAACGTAACCACCATCCTTAGTTATAACGTAACCACTGTTAAATAATGAAAATTATATGTATTTATTCCAAAATATCATAAAATATTCATTGTATAAGAAACCATGAAAAAATGATTTTTATACACATGTCATCATAGCATAACATATAGAAAAATAATTGGTTTTATAAACATTTAATCATTTCATAGTAGAATTACCAGTGGAAAAGAAACAAGTTTCATAAATATCTCATCAATATAAGCATAGTCCTTCTATAGAATGATTAATAGTGGTATCAATGGATTATACCTCCATAAAATAATAATTATCATCCAAATATGTTATCATATTTACCAGTTAATATAAAATACTACTAAATATTTCATGAGGGAAAAGACCTTTTCATTTTGAATATCAGTTTAAAAAAATATTACAAAAATATCATAGAAAACAATTTATTTAAAAAAACATAATTTTTTTAATGTAATATTCAAAACATTGAGTTATCATGATGGTAGGAAATTCTATATATTCAATATAAGTTAAACGAAACCATTCTTTTCACATTTTTTGAAAAAATTCAAATAGTTACTTGTTCAAAAAAGAAAAAAGATATTTATTTTAAAAAATTATTATAATTTAAAAATGGTTATATATGAATTCAATCGATAATGGGATAAAACTAAAAACTATATTTAATTTTTTTATCAAAACATGTATACCAAAGAAAAAAATAATTATAGAGAGAATAATGTTAGTTTTCATTAATAAATATATATATATGGTCTCGTGAGTATTTAAAGAGAATAAAATTATTTTTAAAAGGTATTTTCAAGAAATTACCTAAATAAGAGAAATTTAAGGATTTTTTTAGATATATATCATAATATTTGATCATCAAAACATAACCATAAACAATACCGATAAATAATGAGATTGTTGCATAAGACCCTTACCGCTTTAGTAACATGTGAATAATAATTCTAATGAAATAAAGATACATATATGGATATTTATATACCAAAATTTTCATGAGAATAATCATACAATAAATTCTTGTGTATTATATATACCACAAAAAATCAAGTCATGAATATGGAATTTTTACCAGAATAATAAAAGTGTGATGCAAATCCCTTACCTTAATTATGAATTCCTTCATACTTGTTGGATCATCCTGTATAATAAATATATATTTATTAAATTTGAATTATATAAAACATAAATATATTTCAGAACGTTCTTTATTTACTTATATCCCTTCAACCATTTTTAACACTTCTTTATTAAAAATCACGGGTCCATTTTATATATGATTCATTTTTCTTGTATGTTTTGGTTTGGAAGTTTTTGTTATTTTATTATGATAATAATTCCATAATATATATAATTTTAATAATGAGATATATATCATATATATTATTTTTATACATTATTAAATTCATTAATAAAATATGTATAATGAAATATTAATTACCCCATTCTTAGAGATGGTAGTTAGTGCCTTCACATGAACATTTTTTACATTTTTATACAGATAAAAAAATGTAAAGAAAACAATAACACGCCCTTCCATAATAATTATTATCTCTTATATATCCTATATATTCATTAAATTCATCCATATTACCATCCATGTAAAATATAAATGAAGAACAAAACACATCGCTTCATGTAGGTGGTAGTCCACATGTACGCACGATCGACGCTATCATTTTCTAATAGATTGCAAGGTATGAAGGTAGATAGGATATTATCATTAAAGTAGAATAATTATTTAAAAATTATATTATATAAACCTTATACACATTATATTATCCATCCATAAAATATAGTTGATGATAAATGAATTGTATCTCTATGTGGATAGGTTAGGTCGTACATATACACGAGCGATATTTTCACTTCCTTTGGATGGAAAGAGAGTGAATAAAGGTGGTTAAAAATTATAATGAAATTTATTTATATTGAGGATACTGGATTTATTATTTTATGAATAATAAAATATATTTATATCAAGTAAAATAATAATTAAAAATAACATTATCGTTTAAGGCGATTACCTCTTCATTGAAATAACTCCCTTAGATATCTTCTTAAGGGCCCTAAGGTTGGAATTTTTGAAATATGGTCAAATTTATAATGTTGATAAGGATATTTTAATATATTTTTGTAATTCCATGGTTGATATTGAATGATAAATTTGGTGTTAATATGAGAACGGAGTGGTGGCATTTTATAATTAAGGGGAGGTCGCACTTAGATTTTATCAAAATTTATAATATTGTAATATAATATTAGAATATATGTTATGGTTAAGTTTTTTTACACATTAAATCATTCAAATTATAGAATTTTTAATGTGTTTTGAACTATTTATTTAATTTTTTTCTTAGTTGAATATATATTGTCTTAGCATTGCACAAGCATTTAAGGTCATCATATAATTGATAAAAATAATAAATAAAATTATATAATGAAAATAATTTCATTAATATAGAATTAGATACTTATATTCATCCATAAGACGTTTTTGTCTCAATGTGGAATAATAAGATATTTTAAAAACTAATAGAGTGACATTTTGTGTCTTTATTTTATTTAAATATTATATTGGTTATTTTTAATGAAACATATCCATTAAAAATATAATTTTTGAGACTAAGGAGATAATTGTTCAATAAACCACCAACAATAATAATTATTATGATAAAATATTGTCTTCAATATTTGGTTTAACCTAGAATAACCTAATTCACCATTTACATAGTGGATAAATTTTACCACGGATACTATTCATTTTGACCAAAAATAAAAGTGTCTTATTTGAAAAAAATGGAAAGAACATGATACCTAATATTGGATCCATATTATCACATTCAACACCTAAATGTGGAAATACTTAATTTTATAATTAGTATACAAAATGTGATGAAAATTTCTTTTTAGAAAAATAATTTTATACTAATTAAACTATATTTATTCACATCCCATTCCTGTAAAAATATTAGATAAATTTTAAAAAATTTGGCATAGTATTTAATATATTAATTTCATTAAAATAATTTTACAATATTTATCAATTTAATTTTTTTTAAATACATATTACACACATAAAATATGTTTTATGAAAATTCCTTCTATTTATAAATTTTTTTTTATAAAAATTAAAGTATAATATCAATTCTAATGGAATTAATTAAATTATTTACAATATAATTAAATTAATCTTATTTTTAATTTTTTTTAAAAAAATGTAGCATTATATATATATTTTTTATAAAATATTCATTTTTCACTATTCACTAGAAAATCAATCTCTCTATAAAATTATTAATAATTCATCCTATGATGATTTTAATATGCTGATTTAAAAAATGATATTCATTTTGTAAAATAAATTTTTAATATTTTCCAAAAAATCACATAATACTTTTCAAAAAATTTATAAAAATATTTTGTGAAGAAACATGTTTTTAAGAATAAAGTGACATTACTAAATATTTAGTGAATATTTACTAATAATTTATCAATAAATTTATATTGAGTAGAAAATATATTTATATATTTAATAATTCATTTAATCTTATTCATACCTACCAAATTAATTGTTAGGTTATAGATATCAAAAATAATAATATTTTAATATTATATCATGGTTTGTTTAAACAAGATGTTGTGTCTCACACATGGTATAAAAAAGATTAATTTATTTAAAGAGAATTTTTTTAAAAAATCTATGGGTGTTAAATTACCTCCCAATTAATACATTTCTTCTACACAATTTGATCTTGTGCTTAGTAATCTATGTTTTAATATTTCAAAATTCTTTTTTTGAAAACCCACATCATAAAAAGAGATTGTAAAACTTCCTCTTCATAAGAGTGCAATGGAAATTTGAAGGTCTTGTAGAATAACACCAAACTAGGTATCTGAATAAGAAAACATTAGTGGGATGTTAAAATTTTGGTATGGATTTGGAAATTAATGACTTAGGACCAAGAGGGGGTTATAATGATCATCTTCAGGAGAATTTTAACAACCAAAAATCCATAAATCTATGATGGGTGAAAACCCAATTGATTCATCATAAATGAATTTAATAGTGAAAATCTTTTATTTTAAGGTAATTCTCTAAGAGTGGAGAGATTCCCCTGCCATCTAGACTAAAAACATAAGGAATATACTTACTTAATATATAAAATTTCACCATTTAAACAATTTTTAGAAAAATCTAATATCTTGTTACCAAATGATTTGTATTCATGATGGTGTTTTATACTCAAGTCCCTAAAATAAACTTCAAATAGATAAAAAGAGTATATAAATATATTCCTCTTTAAATTAAGAATTAATAAAAAATAAAAATGGTTAGAAAAAGGGAAGATAAGTTCTCTAATGTATAAACATTCATATGAATAAATAAAACATTAATCTAAAAATACATGATAATAACAACAAATTTTCAACATAATAAATAATCATATATCACAAATTACCACAATAACCTCAAAATTATAGAATATTTTACCCTAAAAGGCTCTATAGTACCCTTAAACTATCATCTTAAGAAAATTCATTTCATTCATACCAAATTATCATTCATGATAGGTCACTATCTAAACCTCAACATAATTACACATCTTCCAAATTATCATTAATAGTCATGATAAAACACTATATAATCATATAATATAGTGAAATTTAACCAAAACAACATGAATATTGTTTATATAGTAACCTAAAAGGTAATTATTATCTTGATTATAAATATCTCTAAACATATTTTTGTGTCAATGAATCAATTTTTAACCATTTAAATTATTTATATCCAAATATCCAATAGACATTAATTAACTTAACATAAAATTTTATGCTAGACCCAATGGTGAATTGAACATTAATAGAGTATTCTTCCTGAAATGTTTTAAAGAACCTCAAAATATCACCAATTAAAATATCAAAATGGTTATTTATGCCTTTGTAAATATGATTAATCTTAAACATATAATCCCATAATGGTATCCATAAACATTGAATCTACCACACCTGAAAAAAATCCAATCCTTATTCCTAAAATATTTTCATAGAATATTGAATATATTCAATAAATCCAAAAATTCCATTAACATCATCAAAATGGAAATATTCAATTTTACATCAATAAATCAATTTTATGGTCACCAATACTATCCTACCAATGTGAATCATCTCATTATCCCCACTAAACAGATGTTTTCAAATTCCACTTTGGACTATTCCTTTGGTGTTTATTGACCCATATATACAAAATATCATTCCTATTACACATATAAAATATACATCTCAAATTATAATGAATAAAAAAATATTTTAACATCATAGGTTTTTCCTTGGCCTAGGAGTCATAAAATAGATTAGGTTATTGGATTAAATAATTCTTATATTCTCTAAACATAATACATTACACTATAAATAATACCTTATGTTGGTTTTTATTTCCCTCCATCAAACCCATAATTTTTCATCTAAAATTACAAGCTTTATTCCATTTATTACTATATATAAAACGTATTCTTATTCCTCTAATGCATTCAATTGAGTTCTTGTTTCTACATTATCTATATATAAAAGGGTAAATGTTCATTCATTTATAGCCTTTATCACCTTATCTCTTGATGAACTCTATCATTCTCTTCTTAGGTGATACAGAGAGTTGTTAAAGGTTCAAGTTGTTAGCCATGTATCATTATAAATGATTGGGAATAAGAAAAATGATTCCCATTCATACTCCAATTTCATTTGGTATATCATGAGGTTAATCAATCTATTGTTCATTAATATAAAAACCAATCCCCTCGGTTCCAAGGATTGACTAAAACCAAAAATCATAGTGTGAGAACAATATTTATATTGAGGGATCTTCAATAATCATTTATATGATGCCTAAATAATAAAACTTCATATTTAATATGTGAAACCTTAGGTTTTAGCTAGGTTATCCATGATCATTACCAAGAATTTTAGTGATATCCTACACTTTAACATATGCATACAGTTATCACTAACGTTTTATCATCCTATCTTCCAAAGGATAAATAAATGATAATATGATACAAACTATAGTGACCTAGGCTTATCATGTATATATATCACATAATAATAGATGACTAAAAACTACATAGCATAACGATCCCTTCTATAATCGTATAGTTCTAGTGCCTTTCGAAACATGAATGCATAAAAACGTATTTAAAAAAGATCTACATCATATCCCACTAATTTATCCACAACTATCATCATTCCAAGACATATCATACTTAGTACCTTTCCTCATAACATTGGGAAATGAAAAATAATAAACAGGGATCTCATATGCTTAGTAAAGGTAAAAAGGGAGATATTAATGATCACTTGATAATAACATGAAAATAATAATATTAGTACATGAGCATAAAATATTAAATTCGCACCATTTATATCACTACCACAAAATTGTATTTTTAATGAAATAAAAAAGAACTGATAAAGGACACCATTGTCATTTTTAAGAAATCACATATAATGGGAGTCTTTTAAGCACAAAAAACAATGATAAAGGGGGACCTTTATCCACCCAAATATAATAGTACTAATAACATGATACCTTTTCTAGTACTAAAAAAAGATATGATAAATGGGGTACCTTCGTTATCACTAGTAAAGAATAATTTATAATGACCCCCTATCAACACTATCATAAAAACACATACAATGGGGGACCTTTAATAACATTAGTAATAATGAACTAATAAAAGGGGTTCTTTTTCATTGATTTTTTACTAGTGTTGATAATGGTTAAATTTAATAACAAAATTAAAAATCCATAAAAATAATACACTGACATAAAATTATATTTATAGTAATATATATATAATACTTCATTAATTATGATTTATATAATGCCAAATATGTTTTTTCACATAATATATTTGGTATTTAGTGAAACAATTGTTTATAAATTTATTTAAAAAAGAATATTAAAAATTAATTTTCTAATTGTTACCGAGTACTAGTAATTTAATATTATTTTTATGATAGTTGGAATCATAAAATTAATTAATGCACTAAAATATGTTGAAAACCCGACTCAGACATTAAATGACCTTAACTTTTGATTCGGGTGTCTATATGAGCTATACCATATATCAAATTAAACCTTTAGATGATATCTACACACTGGAGACCTGATATGACCATTGATCAAAATTTTCCAGGCCAAAAGGTACCATAAGTCATCTAAATATGACTTTATAGTCAGGGTATCCCATGTTTTTAACATTTGATGAAATTTTAGCCTCATTTAAGGGGTTTTGTTGTATTTTATTGGTGGAAAATAAATTTATTCCCAAGGATTACATTCATATGGATATTATGGTTTTTATTTTTTATTGTTTTCCTATTTCACTTTAGTTTATAATAAAATATATAAATATATGTAAATTTTTTGTATATATTATCACATAAAAATTTATTTTTATAAATTAATATGTAATCATATTTAAAAAAATATATTTATAAATATATAACAATTTACTAAATAATAAATAATAGCCATATTATTTGAAATAACAATGTATGAATATATATACATATATAATTAATGTATATATAATGTATATATATATATGTTCGTGTTTGTGTTTTGACAAACTTATATATATGTGTATATTTATAAACACACACATACATACACACACAAAATCATATTTTATAAAGTATTGAAATATATATATATATATAATAAATAGTCATATAAATATATTAAAAAAACTGTAACAAAATATATATATATATATATATACATATAACATAACATACAGAATAAAACAATATAGGGTGGTGTAAGAGGTGTGGGAATATGAGTGGGAGGTCACAGGTTTGAAATGTGTAGGATGTAGGGGCACACGTAGGAGGATAGAATTTTGTAAAGCAGTGATACGGGGGATCACACATAGAAATTGGGTACTAGCCCTGATAAATGGGGGAGGGAAGAATGAATAATAGGTGAGGTGGGAAGAGGTTTGAAAAAATTAAATTATCCCCCTTTGTCAATGTTGGTAAAGGGTTCCTTTATTCGACATATTTGTAGCACTGATAATGGGGGGACATTAACCTCTTAAAAATATATGATAAAGGCCTCTTTATTATTAATGATTTAGGATTGTTAAAGGGTTACTTTATCACGGCTATTTATGAGCACTGTTAAATCCAACCCATTAACATTTCTCGCATTATTAGCACTTATATAACCCAATATATCCCTTTTACTAGCATTGTTAAAGGAAAGATTTGTACTAGTGAATCATATATTGTAATCTTGAGTAGTGGCATAAATATTTCTAGTTTATAATACATATATCATTATGAAATAAAAAACATTATCAATGGGACCATAACATTGGAATAAGGCATATGTTTGTGTAATACACATAAGCATACAAAGTAATTTAGTTGGTAGTCATAAATCATTTATAATTATATCATAATGGAAAGGATTCTTTCCCCAAACCAATAAATTAATCAAGTTTCACTCCCAATATTTTCACAGTGGAAAAACTCCCTTAGTGAAATGAGTTTACTCCCTATCCCAGTCCTCTTTATCTCATAAGATTTAAATTTTTACCCAATTTCTAGGGGGGAGATATAGGTCCTACCTTTCCATAATTATAATTTTACCACCATCTCCCGTTATAAGAAAATCTTTATATTTTATTATAACATAACCATTGTAATTGGTTACATCATAACCAGTATAACATAAACAATTCTATGTACACCTTCCATAAGATCATAAAATTTTCATCATATAATAACCCATGAAAAGAAATTAGTTCTATAAACATGTTATCATAGCATAACCCATGTAAAATAAATGAGTTTCGCAAAGGTTTTTATCATCTCTTCATTGAATATCTAATTATATAGTAATTAGTTTCATAAAAATTTCACAAACATAAACATTAACCATCTTTAAAAATAGTAAGAATTATATTAATGGGTCACAACTCTAGTAAATAATAATTAACATTAAATGATATTTTCATATATGAAAATTCCATTAAAATATCACTAAATTGTTTTTGAGGAAAATAAATTTCTAATTTTGAAAATCTCATTTATTATACAAATATTTCAAAAATATCATGGAATGATGTGTATTTGAAAATAAACTTGGAAGCATTTAATAGATTCTTCAAAACATTGATTGTTTATAATGGTGGTAAATTTCATTTAGGCCATATAATTTAAAATAAAACATTCCTTTCACATTTTTGGTAAAAAAATAAATAATTACCTTGTTTAAAAACTTTTTAAAATATTAAAAAAACATGAATATGGATGAAAAGCATTTTTAATCTCAAGATAGAAATGTTGTGGATTTTTATTAAAAAATTATATTCGGTGTCTTGAGTATTTAAGGTGAGAAAATGAATAAAAAAATATAATTAATAACTAATAACCAATGTATAAGAAAATTAATGAGACTACTGGGATATAGATCATAATATTTCACCATCACTACAAATCTAAAAACAATCCGGATAAATAATATGATTGTAACATAAAATCCTTACTGCTTTGGTAAAATTTGAATAATAATTCCAATTAAATTTAAAACCATAATTGGATATGTAAATCCCATATTTTTCATGATAATAATAATATAATAAATTCATGATATGTATATACATCACACAGAAAAAATTGGTGAATATGACTTATGTCCCATAGAAATAAAAGTTAGGCAAAAATCCCCTACCATAGGTCTGACATCCTTCATACTCATTGGAAAACCATGTATAATAAATATATATTTCTAATAAATCAATTAAAATACAATAAATGAATATATATATATATATATATATTATACCATATATAATTTACTTATATACTTTTATAACTTGTTTTTAATACTTATTTTTGTAAATCATTGTTCTAAGTGACATCTGCTTTGTTTTTCATGTTTGTTTTGGTTTAGTAGTCTAGGTCCTTGTATTTTGAACATGGTTAAATAATTTATATAATTTTAATAAAGATATAAATATAATTTATATTCATCATACACATCTATATAATCCTTTACAAAGGAAAGAGGTATAAATATTAATTACACAATTCATGGAGACGGAAGGTTGTACAAACACATAAACAGTGTTTTCATTTTTTTGACAGATGTAAAAGAGAAATATAAATAATAAATAAATTTTAAAAACTAATTATTTTATAATATTTATCATAAATATTAATTAAATCTATCATCATTACCATCCATGTAGAAAAAAAGTTAAATCAATCACATTGCTTCGTGGAGGTTGTAGTCCACATGTATGCACTATTGATGATATTATTTTCCAACAGTTTTGAAGGTATGAATTTAGATATGATATTATAATTAAATAAGTATAATTATTTCATTATTATCATATATAAACACTAAAAAAGTTATAATACCATTCCATAAAATATGTTTATTAGAAATTAATTGTATCACTATATGGAGACAATAAGTTATACACACACACACGAGTGATATTTCCACATCCCAATTGATAGAAATTGGGAGAATAAAGGTATTTTATTAATCCTAATAACATTTAATTATATTTATGATACTTTATATATAATTTTATAGAGATTAAAATGTATTTAAATGAGTAAGAAAATAATTAAAAATCAATCTAACTATTATAATGATTACCTGTTCTTTAAAATAACTCGTTTATATATCTTATTAAAGGATATAGAATTGTTCTTTTGTGAAGAACAATACATATATAATGTGAATAAATAATTTTTAAATTTTATGATCAAATAAGATGGTTAATGTTGGATTTAATAGGCCAAAGGAGGGGTTCCATTTTATAATTGTGGGAAGGGATACTCTTACATTTTCATAAAATATTATATTATTATAAATTAATTTTGATTTCAAAATGAATTTAATTGATAATATTTGAATATATAATGATGAGTATTTTAAATATCTCAGAAAATGAATTTTTGAAAAGTTTGGATCAAAATATTTACTCATATATTTTTGTTTCAACCCTTCGTTATCCTTTTTTGACAATTACCATAATATTAATATTTGTATAAAATTTATGGGTTAATGTAACTATAAAATGAAAAAAACCTATAAATGGACAATAGACGTTTTTTGAAAAACTATGTCGATAAATTTTCCAAATATATGATTTTCCAAAATATTACATCATTTAATGAAAAATTATTTATTATAAAATGTCATTAATGTCATTTTTAAAAATATTCATTTAATTTGATAATATTTAAATCAATACAAAGGTAAAATTTGAATATAATTATTCCAGAAATATATATTATATCAAATAGATCTATAAAATTCATGATTCATATTATCTAATTCAAATTATATCACATTTAGTATTTTTTAAAATCACTTATTTTATTATTATGTTAATTCATTTAATATTGTGTTAGAATTGCACAAGAATTTCAGTTAATTATATAATTTATAAAAATTTATATAATTTTTTATCATCAAAATTATTTCATTATTTTCAAAATAGACACTTATATTCATTATAGTCGTGATTTTTTACAATAACGACATATAAGATATATTTAAAACTAAGAGAGTGAATTGTTTTAACTATCTTTGGTTTAAATATTATACATGTTATTATCCTGGAAAATTATTAAATAAACAAATAAATTTCAAGAATAATGTGACAATGTTGGAATTATTATCGTCCATTAATAAATTTGTACAAAAAATATGGTATTATCATTTTGTTTTAACCGAGATTAACCTGATTGACCTTTTATTGAGGTGATAAGTTATACCATGTTTATTATTCAGATTGACCAAAAAAAATTGGACTATTTAGAAAATATTATACTTATAATTTCAAATATTGAATAAATTTTATCAAATTCAATACCTATAAGTTGAGGAAATTATATTTAAAATAATTTTTCAAAATGTGATGAAAACCTATTTTTAGGGGGGAAAACATTTAAAACGTAATACATTTTTTAGTTAAAATAATTGATTGAGTACTCTGATATTATTTATTATTAAAATAATTCACCAATAGATATTTATTTAATTTATTTTGATGAAATCTCATTATGTATTTAAAAACTTTTTTTTCTGAAAAATGAATTTTTACTTATATAAGAAATTTTATACTAAATAGAAAAATAAAATTCATTCTAATGAATTTTATTATATTATTTAAAACATAACAGAACTGATATAAATATGAATTATATTTTAAAAAAATGTTATTAAAAACATATAGTTTTCAATAAATTCAATATTTTTTTATTATTCACTATAAAATAAGATTTTTTAGAAAATTCCCAAAACATCCTCCAAAATTAATTTTAATAATCTAATTTCAAAATTTATTTTCATTTTGATATATATGATTTCTAAAATTTACATAATTTAATCATAATATGTTATCACAAAAATAATAAAAATGTTTTTTAAGAAAATGTATTTTTGAAGAATAAATCGACATTAATTAAAATATAGTGATTATATAATATGAATTTAAAAATAAATTAATACTAAGAATGAATTTTTATTTATTTGATTAAGTATTTAATAATATTTATACATGATAATTAAATGGAAACGTTATAACTTTCACAAATAATAATATCTTGACACTATATGGTAGTTTTTTTAATCATGGTATTTCCTGTAACACGTGATATTAAAAAATTATATTATTTAAATAAAAATATTTTATAAAATATCTGATTGTTACAATCCCACAATGTACATTTTGGGGGTAATGGTTATGAAACAATGATATATTCTTGGGTATCCCATTGTAGGGGAAGACGGTTCAAGATACATGTTCAAGGACACCATGGCCAAGACCATGTTATGGTGTAGGTTCTGATGAAATTTGTGTTCCCTTATAATGGTTGAAATGATAAAATTATCCTATAGTTCTCCCTCAATGTGTTTTTTTCATTAAACTGTGTTCAATCATTATGGGGGAGCTATTAATACCCCATTCAATAATTTTTTTATATTAAACCTCTTGAATTTTAGCCCTTTTAATGATTGATAATTTCTAGGAGCATTATGAATGAAGGTCGAGTGATGTGGTATCTTTCTTATATTCTTGGATTTATTCCATGTTTGGATCGATCATGGATTCATTTTGATTGACCTAGGGCCTCTATTAATCCTTATTTATTGGTGATTCTAGTTCTTGGTGTTTTAGTGGAGAGTTCTAGTGAGTCAGAATGGGTCTGGTTGACTTATTTCACCCCCTTGAATGATATTAGAATGAGGCTATTGTGGTTATGTAAATGATTTGGTATGTAATTTAAGAGGGACGGTTTCAATGATAATGGAACACAACATTTCTAGAGGCTATTTGTCATTTTTTGACATGTGGGGGGGGGAACCACTTGGAAAATTCCAACTAGTTCAGTCACTTACATTATAGTTTTAGTGTTCCTATTGTGTAATACCCATCCTTAAACTCTCATGTGATTTTGGAGATAACACTTTGGGTATTATGTGTGATATACATTGGGTGAATATCTTCTTATAAATCCTTTATGTTGAGATATAGTATATTAATATAGGATGTTTCATATCATTTAGTGCCATTTATATGATGTTTCATGATATATTTGTTTATGATTGATAACCCCTACTTGATATGTGTTTTCATATGGGTGGGTGAGGGGTCCTTGAGACCCATTATTGATATGTGATCGTATAAATTGTGTATAGACCCTTCAGAACTATTCATGATATCCTTGATACATAATATTTATGGTATTAACTATCATAAATAACTGATATTCGGGTATTATATGATTAGGTCACTCTGTTTTGGTGAGATGAAACCTTGGAGGGGTGTGTGATGACATTACAATGCCTATGAACAATGGATCATTTGATGGTATGGGTCAGATTAGGGACATGTATACTTATATGGGAGTAGACCATGCATGGGAACTAAGAATCTGTTGACAACATGCCGAAGTAGGATAATTACATAGAAGAGTGATGTTATTATTCAATTACGTTAAACATTTAAGGTGGGACATACCATCATCTGAGGAAAACAACCATCATTAGTGTTGGGAGTTCGATGTTCCTAATAATGAACAATTTTAGGGTGGGGTGTGCGGTGTTTCCTTTATGGTGGGACCTAGACTAATAGTAATGGGGTAGAAAATGATATTGGGACTTATTTCATGTCTTGTTATGTGAGGAGATAAAGATTGAAATAATTATGTGGATCATGTTGAAGTAGTTGTTGTCGGGGTTCATGGTGGCATGGGTAGTGGTTGATGACTCAGCACATGTGTGGTAGTATGTTTACTTGTATTTTGGATTTATTTTATCATGATATAAAATGTAAAAATTTCATGTTCACTTATGTAATGTATGAATTGTTGATGTCTTATTGGGTTTATATTCACACCCATTACATGTATCTCTATTTTCATGTAGACTTCATAGTCAGGGATATGGGAAAAAGAAAAATCCATGACCATATAATGTTAGGAGATATAGCATGGTGTTTGGAGGTGATATATAGATTGAATCTGGAAGGATTCCATTGAATTTTATTTACTTTCCTATCTTTATTATACTTTTTTAACCTTCCACATTAGGAGTATGTTGTTTTTTCTGTATTGACTTGAGATATTACAATTTCATATGTTATATCATTTCATATTTATTCCTCTATGTTTATTTTTTTATTCTTATATTAATTTATAAAGTGGGTATAACCCCCCCCCCCCCCCCACTGATGACATTTGGACCCTTACTACTAGTCGAAAAACTCTTGCGTATGAGGAGGTTCACATGATGCCATATGGCCCTCTATCGTAGACATAATGATTTATGTCAGGGAATTAGAAAGTTGTATCAATGGAGGTTTCCCAATAATTCTATTTGACAGTGATTTGAAGTAAGTTAGAAAGAATTTATGTAATGTGGGAACTTAGGTATGGGAGTTTCATGCTTTCTTGACCAACACAAGGGTAACATGCTCTATGTTACTACTGTTATAGTTGTGGTTTTATGATTTTGTGATGATCCTGAGTATAATGTGTTTTGATTATTTATGGGATTTTTGTGTGTTCATGTATCATAAATACGAACATAGGATCACATGTCACACACACACATAGATGTGTGTGTGTGTGTGTTTGTGTTTTTGTGTGTGTGTTAGTTGTGTTCCGCATTGTAGTTCAATACATAATTGACTTGATTGTGTTATCTCTTCATGGAAGACCTGTATTATTTATTGTGTGATAAGTCTCTATTTTATGCTAATGTGATATATAAATTTTGGAATTGATTAAATAAACATTAATATGATGTTATGTTATATGTATATATTTTATTATGAATAATGTGAAGGTACAATGAAATAGTCCCTCGCTATGGTTATGGATAAGATGGATATACCTTGGCTTATGGGTAGACTCCTAAAAGAACCATGGTGTAATCCCATATATTTATTATTTTCAATCAGGAATTAATGGATTCTATTTTCTTGATGTTTCTTTTGGAATATCAAAAATTTCATAATAGATACATTTGAAGGGGTCTATACAAGATGTATCCAGTGATTATCATGTTATGAAGGATGTACTAGTTTCACTGATAGTGGTGTTGGGGGATATACCCCAGTATATTCATATATAAAATCTAGTTATTCAATCTATAGAGATATTTCAAACAAGAATCTTTTATATTGGGCCTACTTAAGGAGGAAACTATTACAATACCTTGACCGATTGTGCTTGGGACTTATATCACTCACATCTATCAGACTTTCATGTTATGGGAGGTCCAAAGGATATAGATAAATGGTTACATATCATATAAAGTATTTTTGATAGGGTCTAGACTCCTCTGGATGGGAGAGTATTATTTGAAAACATTATGTTCCAGGGTCCTTCTAGGAGTTGGTGGATTACAATGAATCATTCCAGAAGATGATAGGGTCTTACTTGGGTGCCCATTAAAGAGTATTTCATCGAGAAATATTTTTTAGATGAGGTAAAGTTTGACCATGCAATGAATTTAGTGGATTTTTCGCAAGATCTTTGTCTTTATTATGAATTATTCACATTTCACATAGCTAATGCACCTTAATCCTCTTATGATAAGAATTGAGGCCCAAAAACACATAGAGGATCAAGATAAGACTTAATCCTCTGATCAAATGGAATGTTAGTATATTTGAGATCAAATCCTTCCAATAGGTCTTAAACAAGGCCCTAACCTTAGAGATGGTTTCATAGGAGGATAGAGTAGCACGATTACATCCAATTCCTTGGGGGTTGGTGAAAATTACTTCTCCCACTACTATTGGATCCTATTCTGGTAAAAGGAATTGTAAAACAGATCTGGATAAGTAGGGTAGTAGTAACATGTGTTAGACTAGAAATTCCTCAGTGTCCTCTATAGTAGTTTATTCTACATGGTGATTTAATTGTTGGTAAAGGGGGAATTTTAAAAATTCGTATATGAAGGTACATATGAATTTTCATTAATACTACATGGATGTTCATATTTTTATTTTTTGTTAGAATTCTTCTTGATGGTGTTTCAATAAATATGGTATAGATGGTGGATTTGTACATCAATAGGGGAAGGGGACTCCCCATACACTAATGAATCAGTGGATGGGGCATGGATCTGAGGTAGGTTTTGTTTTTATAGAAGATATTTCTCTATGATATAGTGTTGAAGCACTATTTTTAAGATAATATGATGATAAACTCTATGATATCTAATACTTTGTTTTATTTTGGTTATTCCTATTCATTTATATTTTCATGTGTGGTAGTTGTCCGAAACATACTATTTATCATTTCTCTTGAGATTATTTCTCTCAAGGAAACCTTCAGGACTAAAGTGGACCATATTTAGAGGTGTTTAAAATGTTCGATTGTGATCACTATCTATGAAAGTTAGTAGGATTTTATGATCTAGATATGACTAGATTTGATGTGATTTTTGGGATATACTAGATTAAGATCTACCATTAATACATCAACTAATATCTAAGATAACTATATTCTACATCGCATAATGGGGGAAATATTTAATGACCTATGAGTGTGAATTGTGATCCAGAAGAGTGGGAATAAAATTGAGTAAGAATAGAGTTCTAATATTTCAAGTTGTAGGTTGGACTCTTTTTATGATATAAATGTTATCCTCATTAGTTTTTCATACAATTTTTAATCTTTACCATGATTTATTTCTAGAATACTATTTAGGTCTACATCTTGATAGTGTGATTGATTTCAAAATAGAACTTCTACTATGGGCATAGCCTATGACAACACCTCCTTATTATATGGCGTCATTTGAGTTAAAGGAACTAAAAGTTTAGCTTTATAACTTAAATCATAAGAGATTTATCAAAATGACCACATCACCCTGGGTTGATCAATTATCTTTATCGAAAAAGGATGATAGTGCTCTTAAATTTTATTTGAGTTATATAAATTTGAGCCAATAATGGTTAACCATTTCCTAAGATCGATGATAAATTCGATTAGTTACAAGTATATTATTGGCTTTCAGAGATCTCCCTTCATTCATGCTATCATCATCTATGTGTAAGGGATGAATACATACCAATGATGTAATTTGGAAGATGGTATGGAATATACTATTTCTTGGTGTTGTTTTGTATTTTGATAAATTCTTAAGTGGTGTTTATGGCCCTCCTGACCAAAAGTGTTCACCCATGTCTTTAATCTTTTTTTATGGTTTTCATTGATGACATCACCATCTATTAATGGAAATCATAATTTAATTAAAGGAATCTTGAGATAGTCTCGAGTACACATGAAACACCTCACATTTATTTCAATATGTCAAAGTGTAACATTTAGATTTTGCTGTTGCATTTCCTATGGAATTTACTATTATAGGATGGTATTTGTGTGGTTCTAGAGAAGGTTGAGGTGGTGATTTTTTGGGCTCACCCTCAAAATGTATTCATTATTAGAAGTTCTCTTGGATTAGAATGGTATTAAAAGTGATTAATCCATGAATTTTAAGGTTTAAAATCCCCCGTGACAAATCTATCCATGAAAAGAGTGAACCTCATGTGGTCAGAGAAATGTGAGGAAGTTTTTCTTGAGAAAATGAGAAGGAAAAAAAACTATAGTGATAATTTTTCCAAAAAATATGATGGTGTATATGGTATTTTGTGATACTTAGGAGTTTTATTAGGAGTTGTGTCGATTTTAGAATATTGTGTTCTAGATTATGGATCTCTCCGAATATGATACAATGAAAATAATTATCCAATCCATGATTTATAGTTTGAATATGTTGTCTATAGTTTAAAGTATTGGTGACACTTTATCTTTAGAGATATTGTTTTGATTACATGGACCATAAAAACATCTGATATATCTTCACATACATAGAACTGAATCTAAGGAAAATTCATTGGGTATAGTATATGAATTTGTTTGTCTTTGGGATTTCTTATGCACCATGCAAGGGTAAATATGTTGAATACGCACTCAAATGGAAGACTCAAGATTACTAGATTGTTATAGAGAATAATTCAAAGGACTAATGGTTTTTCATATGTTTTTTGGTTGATTGGTGGATGGATGTGACTGATGAGTGAGGGGCAGTTACATTTTAACATCGGGTTATTGTGTCCATATTATTATACTAGCTGAAGGATGACTAAGGATTATATTTCTATTGTTTCATAATGTGAGAATGGTTGGTTGGAGATAATCAAGTACCAGGTTGTTCCATATATGATGATGATGTTCTTAATGTCTATAGGAGGGTTGTAGTTTTAGATTCCATCAGTAAAGAGTTGATAAGTCACTCCCATGCCTCATGGTGAACAGTTCATCATGGCTTGATAAAGATGTATCATGACATAAAATGATTGTTTCCATGTGTAGGTATGGAGAGGGGTATCAATTATTTGTTTTGAGATGTTATACCTATCAGTGAGTAGAAGTTGAGAATCAAGATCCTAGTGGGTTACTCTAGGAACATCTAGTGACCATGTTGAAATAGAAGGACACCATGGTATATTTTTTTGGAAGAGTTACCATGAACTCACAGAATTGGGATTTTGTATTGGTGATAGGCTATCAGTTGACTAAATACTTCCATTTCATGCTGATCTAGGAAACTCTTTGTATGGATGATTTTGGAATGATACATTCTTGTGAGATTGTACTTATGTATGGATTTCCATTGAACATTGTGTCAGATTGAGATTCATGTTTTATGTTGTGGTTTTGGAAAGGCATGTTGTATGATATAGGGACTCATCATAAATTGAGCATGGAATATCCCCTAGAGACATATGGAAAATATAAAATAAATATCCAAATTTTTTGGGATATACATCAAGATTATATCTTATAATATTTAGGATCATGGGATGATCATATAGTCATTATGGTGTTTGATTAAAATAAAAACCATTAAGAGTCAATCTAGATTTCACCCTATGAGGCTCTCTATGGTTGACCTTGTCGGTCACCAATATGATGATATGAGGCTGGTGAGGAAACTATTGTGGGGCCAAGCCTAATAAAAGATACTTTGGATAGAGTACATATGATTCTAAAGTTGTTGGTCACTATTTTGGGAGGACAATGTTAGTATTTTGGAAATATGAGGAGACCTTTAGATTTCATTATATTTGACTATGTTTTCTTGTGGGTTACTCCCCTATTCAGGTATCAACATATTCCAAAGCAATTCAATTTTGTTCCATGATTTGTCATACCATTCAATATCATTGATATTATATGGACAATGGCTTACCATTTGGGTCTTCCTCAGTACTACAATGAATTTCATGATGTGTTGAACATGTATCAGATTAAAATGCACATGCTTAATACTTTCCATGTAATATAATATGAGTACATTGAGTTGGAACTAGACACATATCTTATGGAGGGATAACTGAATATGGCATATTGATGTGATGATGTTTTGTTGGGAAAGATAGTGCCAATTTTTCAGATCTTTTGGAGGCATAGATGAGTCTAGGATGAAACATGGGAATGGGAGTGTGAAATTCAGTAGAAAGTACTGAGTAATTAAAGGTTGACTCTAGATAATATTCATGGAGATGAAAAGTCTTTGGGGGTTATTTTAACACCCTCATCTTGGTTGGTTATATTTATGTGACAGGATTAATGAATTATGTGATGTTTCGAACCTTGTGGTGGCTGATTCTTGTATATGGAAGTCTTGGGTGAGGCTTGTAAATTTTTTGGATGCTTTGTCTTGATTATAGAGATCACGATAATTAATATGGCCAAAAACATGGCTTAGTTTAATCCATTTTTTCTTTAGTTTATCTATGTGTAAAATGGGTAATGGGAAAAACAGTTTGGCTATATCTTGGTGGATCCATGGTGCGTGAGAGGGGTTTTTGTTGTCCATAGAGTTGGAAACACCAAAATAACTATTTTAGAGTCATTTTTAGGATAAAATGGTATGTGATTAGCTAGCATGTTGTAGGGGAATTCATTTTTGTATGTGTGTTCAACGAAACCACGACCATGATGGGGTTGTGGTGTAGAGCATGGTGATGGTTGTATTTCATTGAAACTGTTGAAATTATCACCAAATCCATTAAATATCTATCAATATTCATTGTTTGGTAATAAAACCATGATTGAGCACTTTTGAGGGGAACTTGATACACATTTCACTTGTTTTCCTTATATTCAACTTTTTAATTCATCTCCCTTTTGAAGATTGATGATTTCTGAGATTATTTCTGAAAAAGAATAAGTGGGTTTACAGCCTCCTTCAAGAGACATATAAAAAATATAAGAGGAAGAACCAAATTCATTGAGATATACTTCAATATTATTTCTTATAATATTTAGGATCATGGGATTATAATTTAGTGTTTATAGAGTTTTATTAAAATAAAATCTGTAAGGATTCTATATAGATTTCACCCTATGAGGCTCTCTATGCTTGACATTATCGGTCACCACTATACTAACATGAGGCTGGTGAGGAAATTATTGTGGGGCCAAGAATGATAAAACATACTTTTGATAATGTACCAATTATTCAAAAGTGTTTGATCACTATTTTGAGATGAATAAGTTTGTATTCCGACCATAGGAGGAGCCCTTTAGAGTTCATTATGGGTGACTGCATTTTCTTGCGGGTTACTCCTCTGTTGGGGAATCAACATCATCGGAAGAAATTCAATTTGGTTCCACGCTTTGTTATTCCATTAAATATCATTGAGAATATATAGAAAATGACTTACCATTTGGGTCTTCCTCGGTACTACTTCGATTTTCATGATGTCTTTCACATGTCTTAGATTAATATATATATTCCCGGACCTTTTCATGTTATAAAACATGAGTACATTGAGTTTGAACTAGACCCATATCTTGTAGATGTATTACTAAATATGGAATATTGGAGTGATTTTGTTCTATTGGGAAAGATAGTGAAACATATTTAGATCCTATGGAGGCATAGAAGAGTATTAGAGGAAACATGGGAGTGGGAGTCTAGAATTGAGGTGAAGGGACTAGGTTATTGAAGGATGACTTTAGAAAATATTCTTGGAGATGAAAAGTCCTCATATGGGGATAATTATAACACCCTCATCTTAGTTGGTTAATATAATGTGAGAAATATAATGAATTAAGTGATGTTTTGATCCTTGTTGTGGCTGAATTATGGATATGGAATTCTTGGGTGAGGTTTGTAAATTATTTTGAAGCTTAGTTTTGATTTTAGAGATCAAAATATTTAAAATGGACAACATCATGACTGAGTGTAATAAATTTTGGATTTAGTTTATTTGTATAAAATGGGTAAGGGGAAAAATATTTTGTCTTAGACATGGTCATGCCATGGTGCATGAGATGGGTTTTTGTTATCCATCACATGGGAAACACCAAAATGCCTATTTTGGAGTGATCGTTGAGGGGAAATTGTATGGGATTATCTACAAAGTAGAATGGGAAACCATTTGGGGGTGTGTGTTTAAGGACACCACTACCAAGATGGGTTTGTGGTGTTGGGAATGGTGATGGTTTTATATCCTTGTAATAGTTTAAATTTTCACATTCTTTATTTAATATATATATATATATATATATATGTTTTTTTCTCATAAAACCATGATTGAGAATTTTGGAGGAGAACATGATACACATTTCACTTGTTTTCCCTATATTAAAATTCTTAATTCTTCTCCACTAATGATGTTTGATAAATTTAGATATTAATATTGGTAAAAGGATAAATGGCTCTATAGCCTCCTTTAATGCCAATATTTCCTCGTTTTTAGATAAATATTCCTTCCATTTTAATTTATATAAGGCCTCAATTAATATTACTTTGTTGGTTTTCCCAATTATTGGTGTTTTGGTGGAGAGTTCTGGTGAGTTATTCTTAGTCCACCCAAGTTCTATCATACCTATATAATGATCATATAATCTGTCTGTTATAGTTATTGCCATGATATATCATATAATATAAGAATGTGTTTATCAATGGTAATAGGAAATTATCATTTAATAAGGATCTTCAATGTTCTTCAGCTTCTTCATGGTGAACGACATGAGGAATTCATCATAGGTTATTCCCCTTCATTATAGTCTTGATTTTATTCGTTTAGAATCCTAATTCATAAAATCCCATGAGATTTTTAAGATGGATATTAGGGTCATGGGTGTGATATTATCTTAGGTGGATACCTTCTTGGAAGGACTTCATGTTAACATCAACGATCGTAAGGTAGGAAGTTCATTATAGTATAGTTCCTTATATATGATATTCTTATCATATTTTATTTGTGCATCAGAACCCGTTATTGATATGTTTTTTAGTGTGGTTGAGAAATTTTACCATTAGATAAATGATTGATATGTGATCATATGATTTGTAGGTTGACCGTTGAGAACTAGTCTTAATATGTAAAGACCCCGACCCCAAAATCTCGAATATGATGGTCACATTATTACATTGGAATACGATACATTGAATAACATCATAAAATATCAAAAAGTTTTGTAGTTTTAGTAAACTAGATACATACCTGAAATTCACATTATAATTGGAATCATAAAATAAAAAAAGAGCATTTTCTTTGAGGATTCCATTATTCATCATAGTGTATCCATGCATATCAATCACAAATCAATTCTTATTATCCTATGGAAAATAAAACATAAGAAAGGGTTGAACTCATATTCTCAGTAAGGGTGAAAATGAAGAGGGGTTCATCATCAGTAAATAATAATAATAAATATGTCATGGTAAATTACTGAAACACGGTCAATTTAATTATCATGATGAGAATGACACGAAATAAATAAATGATGATTAAATAAATCCATATAAATAATCATATAATCTTAAAATGTATCCACGGATATTCAAACTACTCTAATAATAACAAAGACATCATTAAATTATCTAATAATGAGGGAATGCATAATGGTGGACATATGAAACATACTGTCATGACATTTCATAATTTAATATAAATATTTCTGTGAATACTACTATTATTTGGAAAAAACAAATTTCACTTAATACTTGTTGATAAATAAAGGTTCCATCTATAACTGAGCCCACACCTGACTTACACATGTATAATAAATTTCACTTATTAAAGTGGTGAATCATAACCAATATAAACATTTATATTGAGAATAAAACAAATTAAATATTAATACATACCCCAATCATATAAAAACAATCAAAAAATAAACAGGGTAATATGGTGAATGATAATAAAATTGCACATCCTCAGTCAAACTACTCATAATACATCAAATGAAATAAGAAGGATTATATCTATTCAAACTATCACCATTTTAATATATGTACAATAAAGGGTTGATTCAATTAAATATTTTAAATACTATAATAATATCTTTAAAACATTTTTAGGAAAATAATTTTTTCACTTTGTATTTTTTAAAATAAAAAGGTCATAAAATATTTGGAAAATTATTTTCATTGAAAATAAAATTTTAAAACTTGTAAAAATATCTTTAAAACATTGAGTGTTTATAACGGTGGAATGTTCCTTTCATTATATACTAGTTAAAATAAATATTTCTTTCAAAATTTTGGTAAAAAGAAAAATGATCATTGTTTGGAAAATGACATAAAGATTGATTTGAAAAAATTATTTAAAAAGAAAAAAATAATAAAAATGTATTCAATAAATAATTTTAAAAAATTTAATTTTTTTTTTAATTTTTTAGAAAACATATATTTTTATGAAAAAATATTTTTGACTAAAAAGATAAATAAATTCATATTTTCATTAAAATAAATTCTCAATCATTTTAAGTACCCAAGAGTGGGAAAATGTTACTATTACATATAAAATCAAATTAATAACCAGATATAAGAAAATATATTTATTTTAATATAGAAATATGAAATAATTATACCAAGGGAGCCTAGAAAACAATCCTAAATAATACTGAGATTATGAAATAAACCCTTACCACTTTGGTAACTTTTGAATCGTAATCCCCATGAATGAGATAACATGAAATAAAACGTCAAAAATCATGATGAGGAATAATTTCTTGATATAACATATCAAAAGTTGAAGAATATATATCACAAAAATTAATATGTTGTGAATATGGGGTGTGTCTCACAATAGTAAAAGTGAGACAAGAAACCCTTACGACTTTTTTGAATTCCTTCCCATGTGTTCAAAAACCATGTGTAATAAATATAAGTTTATATTACACCTATTAAATAAAAATAATCATATATTACATAAAATATATTATTTATTTAGAGTCTTTTATCCCCCATTTATTAACAATTATTTATTAAAACCAATATTTCAGGTGATAATTTCTTCATTCTTCATGAATATTTTAATTCATGAATTTTTGTCCTTTAAATTTTATCAGGTTTAAACAATATAAATAATGTTAAACAATATATTAATATCATATATATATTCATTATATATGTATTTATATTAATATATCAATGTTATAAATAGAAAATTTATTACACTGATCATGAAGATGGTTGGTCACATGTACGCATGGATATAGTATCCATTTTTCTCAATGTATAAGAAAACAAAAAATAAATATTAATTAATCATAATAGAATCATCATTATATTATATATTATTAATATTAATCAATTACATCCTTATTACCATCCATGTACAAATAAAATGAATACATATTATATAATTAGGAGGAGGTGGCAGTCTACACATACGCCCGATCAACGTTATTATTTTCCAATATATTGGATGGTAAGAAGACTAATATGATATTATATTTACATAATTATGGTTAGATAATAAATATAATATATATTCTTTATATTTAACCATAATACCATCCATGGAAATTGTATGTGATAAACATATTGCATCACTTCATGAGGTGGTACTCCACTATAGACTTCAGAAAACTTATATTATCCCCCACGAAATAGAAATTAAGAAGGTATATGAGATATAATAATTATAGAAGTATAGTAATCTCAATATTATAATATAAATATCATATATAAATCAATATATCTATCTTTAAAAGGTGGTTATGGAAAATAAATTATATTAGTTTGCGAGGCGCTAGTCCGTCGTACACACTATCGATAGTTCGATTTACCATTTTATGGAAGTAAAGATATATCATAGTTTTTAAATTTAAATAATACAATATAACTATTTATTATATATTTTTATTATTAAATTTTTATACATAAATAATTTTTTATGGAGGTGTAATAAGAAATAAAAAAATACACATGGTTAGGAGTTTTACCACTTCTTTAGAGAGCCTCATTAGGTTTATACCGAACACATTATTATAGATAAATACTAATAAAAATAAGGATTATAGGATGTTAAAAGGGTGGTATTTAAGGTATTTTTTAGGTATTTTCCAAACAAAATAGTTTTTGATATGTGAAAAATGGATGGGATGGTCGCCTTTTATAAGTGGGGGAGAAGACATACATGTAATTTGTTAAAGGAAAAAATTGATAACCACATTTTTCTCATTCCAAAAGACTCAAAAATGGTTAATTATATGAACTTATATATTATATGGCCTTTATATGTATATAAAATTTGATCCAGAAATGTTTTAGGCCCTTTTAAACCCTTATCATCTTAGTTAAACCTCTTCGGGATACCCATTTTATACTGAACCACGGTAATTATTTTTTACTATTTTTAGAACTCATTATATTAAAAAAATTACTTTATTAAATAATATTAATTATGATGATTAAAAAAATATAATTAATTTTTTATAATTAAATTCATGGAAGTATTAAAATTTAGTTCAAAATGGTACCAGATATGTGATGAAGGAGAGGTTCTCGAGAGTGAAAATTATTATATGTATAGAATGTTTTAATATCAAATATCAATATGTAATTTCTTACAATGACCTAAATTAGTTAAATTTTAATATCATTTAACTAATTTTACTTGTAAAACAATATAAAATATAATTTAACTGTGAAAAAAAATTAAATGAAAAGACAGTTTTGAATAAGAATAAGTATTTTTCACTATCAAAAAGAAATTAATTATGTAATATTCACTATTAATCAAAAAATTAATCTTTTCAAAAAACAATAAAAAATTCAACCAAATGTAATTTTCACATGTAATTTTAAAAAATTATTTTTTTCCCAGAAGTGGTAAAAATTAATTTTAAATTATGTGTGCAGAGCACAACTAATCTGTATTTTAGAAAAAAATCAGAATTCATTTCATTATCCTTGAAATGGTTCTTATTTTTTTAATAAATATATAAGAATTGAAATTATTATATATATATATATAAACCATATAATTTTATAATTGAATTATTACTATTGATACCCACAATATTAATAGTTAGTTTATAATAATAATGTTTAAATTGGGTATCATGTTTTTTTAATCCTAGTTTTGTGTGCATCACAATCTATTAAAGTTATTATATTTACATTAATATATAAAAAATTCTTGGGGTGTTATATTCTACTGTGATATTGTTTTTTCATGTCATACAAACTATCAAACATAATGTTCCTCTTTAAAAATATCGGGGTGTTACATGTACTTCTTTAAATAAAACGCATACTCACAATTTAATCTGGATCCAGATAATCATGGTCTTTGAAAATGAAAATATCTTTTTGGGAAAACCACATTATAAAAGTGGTAATTAGAAATTCCTCTTTATGAGAGAGAATGTTAATTCTAAAGTTTATTCAAAATAACACAAAATAAGTTATCTAAGGAAGAGAACAGTGGTGGGAAATGAAAACATGGGAATGAAATCGAATACTAATGTCCAAGGACTAATAGAGAGTGATACAGAACATGGTCATGTGATATTTAACCACCAAAAAAATAAATATATGATGAGATAAAAGACAATTTCTTCATTGAAAATTAAAGTAATAAAAAAATATTTTCACAAAAATATCTTTTTCCAAAAGTTGATTGATTTTGTTACTATTATGAAAGAGAAAACCAGAAGGTATACATATAATTTCATCATTTGGTTGTTCTTAAAAAAATTATTTATTACGCAAATAAATTTAAATACAATAGGAATTGTTGTGTCTAAATCACTAAGATAAACATTTAAGAGATCATTATCTCAAAAAAATAATAACAAGTCATTCATCATGTCTCGAGATATTTTCCATGAAAAAATAGTTAAACAAGTTATTAAATAAGTCTTAATGTTCAACATAATCAATTCAATAAATATTTAACCTTAATACTAATCCAAAATATGTTTGACCAAATACAATGTATACAAATTTAGATGGAATGTTACTAAATCAACAATATATTCCACATAAAATATAAATTTTAATATATTATATCATTCCAAAAATGGGAATACCTTGATCACCAAAAAAATTAATGCTAATATGAATTCTTCCTAAAATAAAATAACATAATGTTGAATATATTCAATTAATAAAATCATGTAGTAAAATCTAGAAAAGATAACATATACCATAAAATCACTAACAAAATTCAATGTCACCAATACTATCCAATAAATATAACTTTCCCATTATTATCTCAACATATAAAACATATTAATGATTATATTCCTTAAATAATGTATTTTACAAGAATTTAATCTTCCCCCAGAATCACATTTCTTATTTATTTGTACCATTTGACATATGCTCGCTAATACTAGATGAAAATTTACTGTAGTACAATCATTATAAATTTCAAAATTCTTATAACCCAAATATCATGGATAGTATTACTCATATAACATAATTATTTAATCCAAGCTCAACCATAATAATCATTAGACTTTTTCTGTAGTAATAGAATAAACATGTACTAAATCCCTTAGCTTTTTCTGAGGTATATTACCTTGATGCTTGGGGAATCCATTTTCATAGTGTACCATCCCATTATAGTTAAATAATTGAACATTTAAAACTTCTTTTTTACCATTACAATCATGATCATAGTGTAATTTCTCTCTACACATGTAGAAAATTCCCATTACATTCATGAAAGTGATGTGGTGTTTCTTTCCACAATTATAACATTGAGAAAAATAAATATTTCCCTCCTACCCTTTATTCATATTTTTCATCATCTTCACATTTTTCTATTTTTTCCCTTTAATTCCATTATAATTGGATAAGTATTTCTTTTTCCTCATAACACATGATAATATATCCTCATATGATGATGAATTTTGGTAAACTAGTCCCTTTAAAATAATTGGATTACATCCATCAATGAAATTATGAACATTTCTATTTGGTTTACATATGTAGTTTATAACATGCCTTGTTAAACTTTTCAAGTTGGTTTCATACATATCCACATTTTCCTCATTATTTTCTATAGATTCTAGAATTTCCTCTCCGTGTTTTATCATTAGTCATGAGGAAAATACATTTCCATGATGAGTACCTTAAAATACTTCCATTCCATGTTTACTATTTCTTCTTTGGCATTAATGTTTCTAAAAAATGTCCATCATTGATCCACATCTAGTGAGTGATAATAAAATTTCATGGAAAAGTTATCCATTTCATTTCATCCGAAAAAGGAAATATATTCTCTAAAGAAAATATAAATTACTCAGATAAAAATGGATTTATAGTCCCATTGAATGATAAGGGTTTCTAAAATAAGAAGCGGTCTAACATTTTTATACCACATGGTGGATCAGTAGGCTACTCCATACATGAAATTTTATTTCTCAAAACTTGAGTCTTCTCCTTAATTTGGTTATAATTTCATTAGTTACATTTCCATATTTATCACCATCATCATTATATTTCCCAAGATATTCCCAACATGGGGTATATGCATTGATATAGTAATTATTACATTTACTAAGCACAATTTATAAACAATTTCATATAGTATATTAAATCATAAAATTATGAAACAAAATTTATAATCCTTATATGAGGGAAATACTTTACACAAATTGAAAAAATTATGCATAGCTAGTATCATAATCGTAATAATGGTTTCATTGAATGGTTTTTAACTCATAATAATATTTTCAAATCCTTCAAAGTAGATTATAATTAAAATTTAAAATAACCTGTGATTATCCCCCAGGAGGGTCAAACCAGGTGTGTGGTAAGACCCATTATTGTGTATTATGTAATGCATAAGTAAAGAATATCGTACCCCTTGGTACATTTGTGTCATAACAAACACTAGTTATTGTATATAGATAGGGATGTTGTTCTATAAAACCGTATAATATCTACATAACCAAAAAATTACGATTTTATACTATAACTAGAAGTATCTTTATAGTAATTCATAGGGTTATATTCTCTAATCTATGTTAACCAGAATGTATTTCCGAAGGTCTCTACTAAACATCCTATTACAATGACTATAAATACCATGAATCTAGTATCCCGATGCTAGTGGTTAATTTACAACATTAACTTGAGATACATGGAATTATATCTTGAAGGAAAGAGTAGTTTAGTAGCAATCTTAAAATAGATACATAAATGAAATTCACATTAAAATTGAAAACATAAAAAAGTATTTTCTTTTAGAATTACATTATTCTTCATATTTTATCACTTTATATCTATCAGAAACCGCATTTTGTTATCGTAGGGAAAATAAATAATATGAAAGGGGTGATCTCAGATCCTCCGTAAGGGAGATTATACAATAGAATCTATCATCAATAAATAATAATAGTAAATATATAAAGTTAAATAACAAAAAAACATTTCATCTAATCAATAAAAATAGTAGAATATGAAATAAATAAATGATGATAAAATAAATCCATATAAGAAATCACATATGATTTAAAATTACCCTTGAATATTCTAAGGAATCGAATAATCTCATGGGCATCAAAAATTGATCCATAATGAGGGTGTATCATCCTGCCCTTTATCATTGGATTAATTTAATTCATAAGTGCTGAATTTCCTTAAACGAAATCCCTAGGGCACCATAAGGTGGAAAAAATGTTGAGGGCTTCATGAAATATAGGCTATGATTTTCACTTTTTGATCGAAAACAACTAGAAAAACATACCATTACCTAATGAATTAAATAATGGTTGTTCATATTTTATTACAACTAATGAACCCTCCAATAATATTAATACTAACCAAATCAAAGTACAATGTGGAAGACTAAAACAATTCAACTCAAGACACCAATACCATACACCATAACCCCATGTCAACATCCATTCTCCAACTACACAACTTCCCAAGAATAAAGATGCACCACTTGATAAATGAGATTCTTTGGTTTTAACTATGTCTTGGAATACATTATCTACAAAAGAACAAAAGACCTAAAGAATGGGGTGGGTAAAAATACTCATTAGGAAACCCCCAAATGGATTCCTTACACATTCCACTAGGATAAAACAAGTTATAACATCAACATAAAACAATTTATAGAAAGCCATTAAAAGAATTTAACAATTCCCAACAATCCAAACAAACCCTTGCTAAATTTTTTTTAAAAAAAATTAACATATTTATATGGAATGAAACTAGACAATTCATTTAAATTTCATATTGTCCTAAAACCTTTCAACTCAAAAAACATAATACTTACAACTAATCACACACACAATGCAACCAACAAAACATGGTGTCAACATTGATGACATAACATCATGTCCAACCCTGTCCCCTTTTATTGTAGTGCTTCATGAACACATCCCACTACATTTATGGTGGAACTTCAAGACCAATAACAATCCCATTATAGCTTATTATTAACCATTTAATCCAAAAAGTCATGACAAATCACATATTCTAAACTACATCTCTATAAAACAAAATATTTGTTGAAAACCATTTTTAAATCCTTTTCCCATAAATGAAACCAAGAAACCAATTTAAAAATTAAATATTATAAAATAGAAAAATAAAATCGTAAAACAATATCATATTTTTCACAAAACACATAAATCTACACCAAAGGGGTTTCACAAAAGATTCACACGTCAATTTCAAAATAAAATTCTACAAAAGAATAAATTTAAAACCAAGGACGTCTTGTTTTATAAAAATCAAGTCGAGATTGAATCCACCTACTGTATGGTTTTGGAAAAATCATCCAATACTCAAATACACCACATATCTGGGTTAACCCTCCTCAAAAACACCTTACAACCCTTTTTCCTAGCATCAAAAAACCCCATACACATAATTTTAGGCAACCAGAACCCAAGATCTATGTACGAAAGATATAGATCTAGAAACAAAAAGTGACATGGAATAATATATCTAAAGAAGATACAATAAACTCCATGTAGAGAGACTAACAATGGATGATATGACTTCAAAACACCAAAAAAACTCTACAAAATGTTTCTGGAATGAGTGGGAGAGGTTCTCTAACCCCTGAGAAGATGGAATCCAGAGTTCGGTTCATTTTGGAAGATAAGATTGGGGATTATGGTTAAATATGTATGAGGCTATTTAAAAACCCATTTTTAACACCATGTATAGATTGTATAGTTATAAAAAGTGTTCCCTAAACGTGTGTCTACTACTATCCAAAGGGTTTCATTCATGACTAGATACCCCAGTTAGAAAAACCATTCTCTAACTGTCACATGATGCATGGTTAGACTAAGGAGGCCATATAGATTGGAAATCATTCATCTTAACTGTGTGCTAATACCCTAACATAGGCCTTAACATACACAATTTACTATAAGTGTTGCACGGTTTCACGAACCATGATCAAACTATAAGCCTTAATAAAATCCACAAAACCATCCCAAAAAACTTCCAACCTCTCACAAATATTACCAAACAATATTATATACATAAAATGTATAAATTTGGGTTACATACCTCAAACTGGGGTTGTTACATTCCCCCCATCATTGTCATTTCTGTCCTTCAAAATTTGAAATCTATCACCTTCCCGAAAGAGGTCGGGCCTTTTCTTGTCCATTACATTCTCCCACTCCCACGTCCCCTCCTGAATCTGACCATGTTTCCAAAAAAACACACACTATACTGATTCTCTCACCATTAAAAAAATTATCATGAAAATCCATGATTCACATTGGAACATGCACCAAATTAGAATCTGGAACTAGCATAATATAAACACATAGAATCACACGGTTAGGATCAGTCAGATACTCTTCAACTGAGATACATGAAATACATTATGCAATGCACTAAACTGAGGTGAAAATGACAACTGATAATAAACTTATTCAACTTAATCAGATATCTCAAATGGTCTAATATATCTTGGAGACAACATTCCTTACATTCCAAACCAATGATGTCCACGGCTAGGTGGAATTCTCAAGAATACATGATTACTAACGTTGAACAACAATGGTTGTCATCGGTGATCAGCATACAATTTTTTATGACACTGAATCATTTCCATTCTTCTCCTGATAAACATAATCTTCTTCTTAGTTTCTTGGACAAGGTTCGACCCAACCATCAAAGTCTCACATATTTCCACCCAACACTGTAGAGAATGTAATTGAAGTACATATAATTCTTGAAATAGGTCCATAATTTTCAAGGCCTAAAAACTATTATTATTTTAGAATTTCACTATCGGTAAGTGGTCCTCCCACAAAAATCTATCACACAGTCCCTTAAAATATCATAAAATGTTTTTCTTGTCCTCTTGGATTTCCCATTTGTTTTGGGGTGATACGACATACTGATCTTCTACTAACTCCCAAGGTATTTCTACAAGTATTTATAGAAATGAGATGTCAATGATAGATCTCTATCTGATACAATTGAAAATGAAACACCATGCCTCTTTACCACCTCTCGACTATATATATATATATATATATATATATATAGACAGATCCCCCACCATGTGATATTGATGAATCCCGATGAAATGAGATGACTTAGTGATCCAATCCACTCTCACCCATATGGAATCATACTTCCAAACCATTCTTGGAAGATTTGTAATAGAGTAAAATGTTATATTATCCCATTTCCATATTAGGATATGTAAACACTAAAACATACCTGCTAGTCACTGATACTCTGTCTTGACTTGCTAACAAGTCAAGCATCTCAATGTGAACTCATCCACATTACATTTCATACCTATTAATAAAAACTAAACTTTTAAGTCTCGATAAATTTTCTTAATTTTGGGGTGGGTATCCCATTTCAAATGGTGATATGCACTAAGAAGTAACTCTTAATAAGATAATGGTACAACCAACCAATTCTAAAACATCAAAATGGAAACCCTATCTTGTTTACAACCCTCAATGGTCTCCCCACAATTGATTTTCAACCTCATAGCCACACAATATGTATCACACATATTCTCCTCTTTAACCAAACTGACTAAGCAAATAACCAACAAAACTAGAATGAAAACCATTGAACCATCTCTATCTTCACATTTAAAATAGATGTCAGCTATAAACGACATCAACTACCCCTAATTTGATGATTTTTTATCCACTTGAGCATATGAATTCCTATTTAATACAACATCCGCTGAATTTTCTTTACTTGGTGTGTACATTAAATCTAAGTTAGACATCTGAAGATACTTCATACATATCCTTACCTTCATTTTGAAACATTTTTGTGAGAAAATATGACTTAAAATCTTATGATTGGTAAACACTGTGAATTTCACACCGTAGAGAAAATAACATCATGCCTTCAAAGCATACACCACATATGCTAACTCAAAATCATGTGTTGGGTAGTTATTCTCATGAATACATGAATTAAATGATCCATACAAAACCACATAATCCCCTTTCATGAGAATGCACCCCAACCCCGATACCAATGTGTCACAGTACAACACATATCCTTTCCATGGTTCTTTAAATACAAACATTGGTGCTGATGTAAGGCGATCCTTATAATCATAAAAATACTTCTAAAATTCCTCATTCCACTTAAAAGGA
Organism: Viscum album; assembly: GCA_963277665.1. NCBI lineage: Eukaryota > Viridiplantae > Streptophyta > Magnoliopsida > Santalales > Viscaceae > Viscum > Viscum album. Next base: position 1,118,482,135 of record OY728129.1, read on the forward strand.
ACATTCCTCCTTGTCAAGTATTTCAATGGTGAAGCTAATAATGATAAGTCGTGAATGAATTGTCTATAATAACCAGCTAGACTCGTGAAACATCATATATATAAAACATTATTTGCGTTTTTTCAAGAAAAAATATCCTATATCTTTTATAGATCCACTTATAAACCTTTCTTATATAAAACATGTCCATGGAAATTTACCATTCGTATCAAAAAATGATTCCTTGATAATTTGGAATACAATTGTTGGTCTCTCAAGATTTCCAACATCGTTTCCATGTTTTATTCATACTTACTAAGTGTTTTGGAATATACAAATATATCATCAAAAAATACCATGATGAATGAATCAAGATATCTACAAAATATCTAATTCATCAATTCCATGAAACAAAATGGTGAATTTGTAAGAACAAAGGGAATTAACAAATAAACATAATGGCCATATCAACTTATGAAGATTTTTTTCGTAATATGCTCCTTCTGCACCTGCAACTGATGATATCTCGATCATAATTTTTTTTGGAAAACAACTGAGCTCCCATCAATAGATCGAATTGGAAATCAATCCATGGGATTGGATATTGATTGTTTATCATAACTTGGTTATGTTATGATAATCGACACATAGTCAAAGTGTTCCATATGCCTTTTTAACAAACAAGATCAGTGTTTCCCAGAGATATGCGCTAGGATAGGCAAGCCCTTTACCTTATAGCTCTTAAAACTATAATTTTAATTACCTAAATTATACTGGTGTAATCTAATAAGATGGAATTGATATAGGTATTGTTCCTATATGGAGATCAATCGTAAAATCTATTACCCTTATGGGTGAAAACATTAAGTATTATTTGGGAAATAAAATCAACAACTGATGAAAAACTCCTAGAAAACTATTTATCTAAATCTCTTCAATCGATGCCAATGAGAAATACTCCCATTGATACATGATCATCCTGATTTCTTGTGCTAACAAGCTAGTTGCCTACACCATTACCTTATTCTCTCCTCTAAAGAGAATCTTGATAACAAATTTAGTCATGAAACTAACCATACACACATAAAAGTCGATATAGGCATTAAACATTTCTAACCCACCCATTCCTAGGTTTACATAATACAAATCCATCTCAGACACTGAGAATTACCATATCTACTCAACCCCATTTATTTTTATATGACACATTCTACACAAAAAGTCTTGAAACTCTGTTTGACCAAGAGTAGTTTTTTGTTTCAAAATAGAAGGCATAATTTCCACATTAAAACCCAGCAGTTCAAAAAATACAAGATGAGATGAAATAATGAGATACACATGTATCAAAAAACTCCATAAAAGACTAATCATCCACCACAACCTTATTTGCTCCAAAAACATGTTTACTAGACACACATTTCTCTTTATTACCATACTAATACTTCCCATGTTGAGGAGTCACAGTGTTTCTAAAATAAAAATGGATAACATTGGTCTACTGATGAAGGGTATGATGTTAACCTCATCCTATGGAAGCATAAGATGATTATTGATGGATCGGATCCCTCGGCCCAGCAATATTGTCCGCTCTGGCCCAGTTGCTATCCCAGGCCTCACGGCTTTAAAACGCGTTGCTGAGGGGAAGGTAGGCACGGGAATTTCAAGAACCCACCAATCTCCCACCACAACCGATGTGGGATTGGTTACCGGGGCACAGGCGCCAACAATCCTGGAGGTGGCCCAACAATCCTAGGCCCAGGACACAACATCCCCCCCCCAAGCCCACAACGGTCCCAAGACCAACCACCCTCTGATACCAATTGATGGATCGGATCCCTCGGCCCAGCAATATTGTCCGCTCTGGCCCAGTTGCTATCCCAGGCCTCACGGCTTTAAAACGCGTTGCTGAGGGGAAGGTAGGCACGGGAATTTCAAGCACCGACCAATCTCCCTCCACAACCGATGTGGGATTGGTTACCGGGGCACAGGCGCCAATAATCCTGGCGGGGGCACAGGCGCCAACAATTCCGACTCTCCTTCCCGTCTTTTGTTCCGACCCAACAATTGGTATCAGAGGGATAATTTGAGTAATACCTTAAACGGTTTCAAATTCAAAGATCCATTGTGATGGCATCCTCTTCTTTCTCCCCCGAAGGCTTTTCTTTGGGTCGGGCTCCATTTTTTGATGGGTCCGACTATAATTATTGGAAAACCCGCATGACCACTTTTTTAAGAAGCATAGGATATCCTATTTACAAAATTGTCATGCAAGGTTATACTTTGTCTACCCCCGACGAATCCAAATGGACCCCCGCCGATATTAGAAACTTTGAGCTTGATGGCAAAGCCATGAACGCTCTACATTGCGGCCTTGACCGAAATGAGTTCAACCGAGTTTCCACTTGCACCTCATCTCATGAAATTTGGAAACTATTGGAAGTGACCCATGAGGGCACTAACAAAGTTAAGGATACTCGGTTAGACATGTATAGACAAGATTTTGAAAGCTTTTCCATGCATCCGAATGAATCTATTTCCGATATGTTTACTCGCTTTACTGATGTGTGCAATGGTAGAAAATCTCTTGGTGATGATGTTTCAGCTGAAGCAATGGTCAAGAAGATTCTATGGGTCCTTCCGAGCACATGGGCACCTAAAGTGACGGCAATCCAAGAAGCTAAGGATGTCAAAAACATGCCGGTCGAGGAGCTCATTGGATCCCTAATGACCTACGAGATCACGATGAGGAGGCAAGCTCAAAAGGAGGGCACACCAATCAAGACACCAAAGAACATCGCCCTCAAGGTACAAAAAGAAGTAAGCTCCTCCTCATCATCATCATCTTCATCTTCTTCCTCTTCAAGCGGCGACTCGAAAATGGAGAATCTCGCCCGCCAAATGCACAAGTTTATGAAGAAGCACAAGAAGAAGAAGAAATCTCGCAAGGCGCGAAAGCAAGAACCCACCGCAAGATCGGAGCCCAAGGTGAAATGCTACGGGTGCGGCCAAAAAGGTCATTACAAGCCCGATTTCCCACTCAACAAAAAACGGGCCACGCCAAAGGAAAAAGGAAAGAAAAAGGTCCTCAAGGCGACATGGAGTGACACCTCATCATCCTCCTCCTCCTCCTTCTCAAGCGACCAAGGTACAAAATGCCTAATGGCAAAACATGAGGTATCTTCCTCCTCTTCCTCCTCTTTCTCCTCTAGTTCTTCTAATTCTTTTAATCATTTATCATATGAAGAACTTCAACATGTGCGAGACCAACTTGAAAATGGTTTTCATGAACTCTCTTCAAAATTTGTTTCTTTAAAAAAGAATTTCAAAAAGCTCTCCTCCAAAAAAGAACAACTTCTCAAAGAGAAGGAGGAACTCTCCCTAAAAATCCAAAATTTCCCAAATGTTTATTCTTTGGAATCAACCATCAAGGACCTTAGAGAATCCCTAGCCAAATTCACCCAAGGGGAACAAAATCTTTCAAAATTTCTTGGTTCCCAACGAATTTCAAGAACCACCCATGGGCTAGGATACACCAATATAGCTTCCTCCTCCCATGCTCCAACTGTTTTTGTAAGGGGGAGCTCTAGTTATAAATTTTGCAATTATTGTAAAAAACCTGGACACCTCATTTATGAGTGTGATTGCAAAAATGCCCGGTACGGCCAACCCAAGTCTATTTTCTATTCCGACGAGTTTTATAGGAGAAGACCCGCCATGAGACAAGTTTGGATTGAAAAATCCCTTCTTGCGAGTCTCTCCGGGCCAAAATTTATTTCCTTTCCCCGGTGATTCATTGTTTTTATTTAGGGGGAGTATTTTCAAAACCTTGTCTTAGATTCAAAACTTTCAATTCAATTTTTTGGTTCAAAATTTTCATTTCAATTGGTTTTTGATTCAAAACTTTCAATTCAAACTGTTATTCAATTTTCAATTTTTTTTTTCAATTAAATTTGTATTTAGAATTTTCAATTAAAATTTCAATTTGATTTATTTTTCAAAAATTTCAATTGGTTTTTTGATTCAAAACTTTCAATTCAAACTGTTATTCAAATTTTCATTTCAATTTCAAAAATCTCAATTGATTTTTCAATTCTCATATCTAGTTTTTCAAACCTTTCCCTCAATCAAGTTTTATGCCCCACACTATTTTGATAATCACAAAGGGGGAGAAATTTCTTGATTGATTGGGGGAGAATCCTTTTCATCATGCTTAGAATTTCCTTTCAATTTCAGTTTTTTACATTAATTGTTTTGGTGATTGTGATCATCAAAATAGGGGGATATTGTTGTACCTCTCGTTCCCCTCGTTGTTTGATTTTCATGATCACAATCACCTTATTATTTATCTAACATTGTTTTTAAGTGTTGTGGATGATAGGAAAACGATTGCCAAAGGATTGGCCCACGAATGGACATCAAGTGGACTGAAATTCAGTCCACCGGCCAACTGGTGTGATAGCACCGGCCAGCCGGTGGACCTGGCAGAGGCATTGCCCACTGCCAGGTTCCACCGGTCAGCCGGTGGCTCTGTCACCGGCCAACCGGTGGCACCCAGATGAATAGTGAGACCTACTGTCTCACCACCGGCCAGCCGGTGGCCTTCTCACCGGCCAGCCGGTGGCTCCTGGGCAGAAGCACTCTCCACATTCCAAGGCACCGGCCAGTCGGTGGACAAGCACCGGTCAGCCGGTAGTCCAGTCAAACTAGACGTTGGCTTTGACCAGTCAACCTTCTTTTGTCCTCCAATAGCTCCGAGGCCTTTTCCAACGGCTCCAAAGCCCTCCAACGGATACTTGAAGGTTCCTAGCCTATAAATAAAGGCCTAGGAAGCCCCGGAACTTCACTAAAGCCACCGGACACATTGTTGATCATTTTGGCGAACCTCCGGCGGATTTCATCAAGGAACCCAACGTGCTCCAATCCAATTCCACATCCAAGAGAACCTTCAAAGAAGATTGGAAGCGGCCTTCAACATCTCCAATCAATCAAAGGCGCCCAAGACTTCCTCCAATTACGGGTTTTATTGTTTTTATCTTTTTGAGCTTAAAATTGGGTTTGTGCCTACAAACCCCAAACTTTTCTCATCCTCCCTTTCTTTTGGGTTTCACATCACCACTAAGGTGTGAAAAGGTTGTCAAGCTTTCCTTTAAATAGCTTGAGACATAGGTGAGCTATCCTTCACCTGTAAGAAGGATAGTGGGTTCTTGCTAAACCATCAAAAGCAAGTGGGTTCTTGCTAAACCACAAAAAGCAAGCTGTAATAGGTCCTAGAGCTACCTCAAAGCCTAGTGGGTTTCTTGCTAAAACCATTGAAAAGCAAGCGGTAGGAATCTCTCAACCGTTGAGTTGGGAGCGGAGACGTAGGCCGGGTTTTGGCCGAACTCCGTTAACAATTTCTTGTGTGATTGCCTCTTTATTTCCGATGCACTTTCAACTTTGATTTTAATTTGTTTATCAATTTTTAAAAGTCAATTCACTCCCCCTCTTTCCATCACTCCCGTTTTGTTCCGACCCAATAATTATAACCCCTAAGAAGTGTCAAGAATTTCCGACCTCATAGAGTAATGATAGTAATGATAAAGATTCCCCATATGAATTTAGTTATGGAATTATTAATGTTATTTTTTTACCTTATAACAACAAGTGTATTAGATATCCACATTGGAAATATCCCAACATACTCTGAGGCTTCTTGGGAAGATTCACAGATCCTACCAATTGATTCTGATCCATACTCCCACTCTGGAAATTAGTACCCCTATTTCAATTGTTCCCCACATTATAATTCTATATATTCCTATGGGTATCATCATAAATCTTACCTCCATTTCTACCAATATATATATTTTATCCACTGTATCTCTATTTACCATCTCTATATAATACGTTATACAGATAACTTTAATCTTCGAATGGATTGTCCACATCAATCCTACTTCAAAAAAGGCACACCTTTTGGTGTGAAGTATCCATAACCCCATTTTTAAATTGAAATATATTCATGAAATTTTCCACATATTCACTCATTGAAAGGTTCTATTTTTTTTAATATGAATAATTCCATTTTTTGAAGAATTTTGAATGTGTGGGGATAGAATTTCTTGTTAAAAAATTCATCAAAATACTCCCATATACCTTGGACCCCTTTAGCTTGGACCACCAACTACCACAACTAATTTGAAAGATATTATAACATATAAATTTATAAATTTATATTCTAATCCCCCGATGTTCCTAGGAAATCTAAGATTTTTTTTTCTATATATCCACGCCTTTCCCTTTTCTGGTTCTAAATCTCCCTTAAAAGTGGGTGGATTAGTTTTCTGAAACTGAACCGAATAATCTATGTTCTTATGTTTATCCTTTTTCTTTTTATTATTTAATAATTTAAAAGCTTACACTATGCTCTAAACTAGTTGTTAGTTTACTTGGGGTTTGGGAGCAACCACATTTTCTACAGCTTCTTCTTGTTGGTCATTATAATTCCAACACAATGATATTTCTATCAACACATAATAACTGCCACAAGGCTCACTCTCTAGTAACTAAAGGCTTGTAATTTAAACTTCTGTCACATTGAAACTATCACAACCATGATTTCCAATTTCAGCATTTCCCATATTTAATCATCTTGGAAAAATCCAGAATGTGGTGAAATTAACCAGTTTTAAAAATACCACATCCATTCTCTTTCAAAATCATATATTTGAAAACAATTTCCCTATTTTTCAAAAATCAACACATTAATTACACAACAGAAATATTAACATTAAATTAGATATCCCATCCTAGTGGGAAGTTATTTCTAAAATTAAATCCATGTTCTTCCCATTAGATAAACCCACTATATTGAGATCACACTCCTAGAATTGTCTCTAAATACTTATGTACCCAACTCCCTAGTAACATGAATTTCAGCATAAAAAGGTTAGCTACATATTTTTATGTTATACATTTTTTTTACAATGTTACTCTATGCTAGCCTACCAACACAAATAATAAACTAAGAATTAATGTCAACTCCCTGACCGAGTACCAATGACAAAAGGACCGAAAAAACTGATAACACTTGTAACACGCCGCCCCATCTCATTGGATTAATTTGAGGCAGGATTCCAATGTCTAGAAATAAATGTTGATGACATTATGAATGGTGGGGAAAGATTTTCCCTTTTTAGATAAAACAACATACAAAACATACAATTACCCAAAGAATAACATGATGCATGTCCAAAACATATTATAAATAAACCACTCACTAATAAAAACCATAATAACCATATAAAAGTACTATGAGGAAGTAAAAAACAATAAAACTCATGACACCAAGACTAGAAACCGCAGCCCCAGTTCAATCCCCATGCTCCAACTCTACAATGTCCCAAGCATAAACATTTACCACTATAGAAATGAGATTATTTACTTTTATATGTGTCCCAAAAGATACTATCTTCAAAGGAACTAATTTGAAAAAGTACATGTGAGTAAACATTCATTGTAGAATATCCCCAAATGGATTACCTACACATGCAACTAGGATAAAACAATTTAGCACATCTATATACAGAAATTAATATAAAACAATTAAAGAAGCTTAACAATTCCCAACAAGCCAATCAATCCTTTACTGAAATATTTTGGCCCCAAATCAACTTATTTACAAGGAATTAAACCAAAAAAGTCATTCCTCATTTCATATTTTCCTAAAACATTTTAACTCACAAAAAAAATTACTTCAAAATCATCACACACACAACACGACCATCCAAAATTAGTTTTAACATTGACGGTGGAACTTCACATCAAACCACATCACCAATTTATTATAGGGTTTCATGACCGCATACCAATTATTTGATGGTGGTACCTCACAACCACTTACCATCACAGTGTAACTCATATTTGACCATTAAATCTAAAAAACTATTCTGAATCACTTATGAAAAAAACCATTTAAATAAAATAGTATATTTGTTAAAAAACATTCTCACATATTTTTCCCCAAAATAAAACTATGAATCCAATTTTAAAATTCAATATTTTAAAATACAAAAACCATTAATATTACATAAAATTATCATATTTCTCCTAAAACCCATAAATCAATACTCAAGGGTTTTCAAACAGTCTTCACACGTCAATTTCCTAATAAATTTCTATCAAAAAAAAACTTAAAACCAATAAATTCTAGTTCTATAAAAATGGAGTAAAGAGAGAATCCACATACCTTAGGGTTTTGGTAAAATCAATAAACACACAAACCCACCACAAATCTAGGTAAAACCTCCATAGAAACACCTTATAACCCTTTTCGTAGCATCAACAAATCCCAAACTCATCATTTTAGGGAATGAAACCCCTAGTTCTACATACGACTATTATATATCTAAAATATATGAGGGAGAAGTAATGATAGATATAGATATATTTCCAAATACACCAAGGAGAGATAATTTACAAGGATGGTATATCATCAAAACACCAAGAAAACAATAAAATCACTTTCAGAATGAGTGGGGGATGTTCCCTAAACCCTAAGAAGAATGAATTCAGAGCATGGATTGTTGGGGGGGGGGAATGGAGTGTTTAGGGTTTAAAATGAATGAGGACATTTTAAAATGTTTTTAAATACTGATCATGGATAGATCAAATAGTTAGACAAAATATGCACTGGCCATATACCTACTGTTATCCAAAGGGTTCCTCGCATGGTTGGATTGCATGGTTAGACAAAATATGTGCCAACCATACCAAATTACACTATCCCATGATGAAAAATTTTACTGGTAATACCACACGGTATGAAAATCATTGGCCATAACCATGATCCAACACCATTTTCTCTACCACAATGTCCATGGTTTCCAGTAAGTGTTTCATGGTTTTTACTAACCATCATCTAACCGTGAACCTTTAGAAAATTCCCATAACATTCTAAAAAACAATTAAAACTCTCCCAATGCGTACTAAACCACATTAAATAAATATAAAGAAATAAATCAGGGTTACCTACCTCAAATCATGGGTGCTGAAAAGGGAATTAATAATTTTAGACATTTTAAACATAATATCAATACCATTCCCAAGTCATTTTAAATCTACAGGTAGAAAAATATCTAATTTGGCCAATTGATTTGTCTCATGTGACCTATCGATGCATCAAGGATAAAAATACTTACCCCAATCAATGAAACATAATCACTAACTATCTAGATTAACATGGTAAATAGTAATAAAATTGTACATCCTCGTTCAAATTGATCATAAGACATCCAAGTAAATAATATTTATGATATCAATACAAAATATCCTTAATGGATCATATGTACAATAACGTTTTTATATTGTTAATGAATAATAATACTATAATAATTTCATTAAAACACTTTTGAGGAAAATAAAATCTCCACATAGAAAATAGTTTTAAAACAAAACGATCAGAAAACATTTTGAAAATAGTGTTCGTTTAAAATAACCTATGAAAAATTATAAAATAATTTTTAAAGCATTGAGTTTTTCTGATTGAATAAAATTACATGCATTCTGTACATGTTAAAACAAATATTCCTTTCACATTTTTTGTAAAATAAAAACAAACGATTTTTTTAAAATGACATATATATTTCTTGAAATTTTATCTAAAAACGCCAAAATGGTAAATATTTATTTGATAAATAATTTATAAATGGTTAAAAACATTTTTTTAATTTTTTTAAAAATGAATTTTTTGGAAAAAGGATTTTAGACTGAAGAGAGAAAAAAAGTCATATTTTCTTAAAAAATATTTCACACTAATTTTAATTATCAAATAGCGTAAAAATTAAAATATTACTTGAAAAAGTTCATGAATCACTTAATGATTAGAAAACATTTTTTTTGATATGTTAATATCAAATAATTCCCCCAAGGGTGACATAAACAAAAACAATCCCGAATAATGATGAGAATGTGAAATAGACTCTTACAACTTCAGTAAATTTTGAATAATAAAACCCATAAATGAAATAAATTTAACAGAAAATATAAAAAATATTATGATAATTTGAATCATGAAATAAAATATCAGAATTTTTAGTATATACACCACACAAAGGAATAAGTGGTGAATAAGGCATATGTCTCACGGAGGTCTATGTGAGATGATAAACCCTTATAACATTTATGACTTCCTTAGTAAGTGTCTAAAACTCCTATAAAATAAATATATTTTCATTATACATATATTTCAGAAAACATACTAAAATATATCATACCTTGTATGATTTAATTTTAGTATTTTATATCACATTTATTAGAAATTCCTTGTTAAATTCATTATTTTGTGTGATAATTGCTTTGTTAATGTATGTTTTTGTTCAATAATTTTGGACCTATTAATTTAGAAACGGATAAATAATAAACATAGTTTTTTCCACGATATAAATATCATACATATCCATTATATATTTATTTATAGTAATCTATTATACTTAGTGATAGAAAATGGATTGCATTGTTTATGGTGACAGTAGGTCGTTTTTAGGCATGAATGATGTTTATATTTTTCTCGATGGATGGAATGAAAGGAAAATAAATATTAATTAATCATTATATAATAATTATTATTTAATATATAACATTTATATTAATCAAATAAATCCTTATTACTATTTATGTAAAAGTAAAATGAAGAACATTTCACATGACACTGTGGAGATGGTATTCCACACGTACGGACGAGCAATGTTATTATCTTTCAAAGGTTTAGAACATAAGAAGTTATATGTGATATGATATTTACAGAATTATTTTTAGGTCATAAATATCCCATATATTCATTAATTTTCACATTAATATATTTCATGTAATGTTTAAATGTAAAATGGTTCATATCAGTTTGTGAGGTGGTAGTCTGCCATACACACGAGTGACATTATCATATCCCCCAAGAAATATAATCTAAGAAGGTATATGTGATATAATAATTATTAAATATAATAATATTATAAATAACATATATATATATATATGTGTGTGTGTGTGTGTGGGTGTATGTTAAACCCATCATTATATCATTCCAATAAAGGATGTGATAGAAAATGAATTACATCGGTTTGTGAGTCACAACCCTATGTACAGACAAACGAGGGTTTTATTTCCCATTAGATTGAAGTGGAAATAGATCAGTGTTATTCCATTTACATAATAAAATAAAATTATATATTATATACTAGTTTTATTATATTTAAATGGTTTAATAAGGTTTATATGTTGTGGAAGAATAAATAAAACAAATATTCAGAATTGAGAATTTTACATCTCCTTTTGAGAGCCTCTTTTGGATTATACCAAAATAATTCATAGGAGTGATTGATAATCAAAATAATTCAACAGAAAGTGTTTAAGGAATTATGTAAGGATTTGGGGTGTTGTTATCTAAAATAAAGGGTTTAATAAGTTTTATAATGGGAGGAGAGGTGTGTCCTTTTTTAAGTGTGGGGATGACACACAAAGAATTTTTGAAAAAAAGTTATACCAATACTTTTTTACAAAAAAAAACATATAAAATGGGTAATTATAAAAACATAGATATAATATGGAAAAGATTACCATGAAATTGTTTTTCAAAAAATTTTAGTTTATTTTGATCTCTTATCACCATAGTTAACCACCTCGCAAAACCCATTTTTACGTTAACCATGCCACATTTTTTACTATTTTCACTATTAATTATGGTAAAAATTTATGTTGAACTTATTAAAAAATATAAATTAAAATTATTCCAAATACGAAAGACATTTTTCCAAATAAAATTCATATAATTAGAATAATTCCATATAAAATTAAACTAAATACACGATGAAATAATGGGTTTCTAAATAGAAACTTCTCATTTGAATAGAATGTTTTAATGCCCAAATTAAAAATAAGATTCATTCAAATTAACTAAATTAGTGAAATTGTGATATAATAGAGATAATTTTAATATGATAATAATTTCAAATTTAATTTATCTTTTTAAATATTTTAAATGAAAAGGCAGTTTTCAATAAAAATCAATATTTTTAATTATTCCTCAAATTAATTAATATTTTAATAAATTTTCAAATTACTCAAACAAATATAATTTCTACATGTATATTTAAGAAAATAAAGTTATCTTTTCAAACAAAGTTTCTAAAATTGGATGAAAATTAATATTAAAATATGTTTAAAGACGTTACTAATCCGCCTTTTAGAAAAATAATTTTTATTTAGAAAACATTTCTTTCTCTTTCAAATGGTTATTGTTTTATTGATATTCAATATATAACCATTGAATTTATTTTTTAATGTGTAAAAAATATAATTTTTATGACTTATTTATTACTTTTTAAACCCTCCATCATAACGGTTCGGATATAATAATAATATTTTAATAGAATATAGTGTTTTGTTTGAACCTTATGTTGTGTTCATCCTAAGATATCAAAGAGATTATATTTGAAACAATATATCACAAATTATGTGGGTGTTGTATTCTCTTCAAATCATTGTTTTGTGTGTCATACACTATATTGAACATGATGTTCATCTTTTAAAATATCTGGGTGCTAAATGACATTACTTATTGTTTATTTAAATCATATATGTTTATTGTGGTATTCCATACCCTATGGAACATTGATTAAGGTATTATGATTACCATTTTTCAATGATTTGGTTATAAAATCCTTTTTATGGGGAACATGATCACTATAGTGTGTATACGGACTATGGATCATTTGATATTTTGGGTCATATCGCTGAAATGTATTTTGATTTGTGATGGTGACTAAGAATCCCTCAGATACAAGCTTAAGTGTGAGAATTCCATATAGGGGTGACGTGATTATCAAATTATGTCAAATAGGTTATGTTAGAATTACCATAATCTAAGGATAACAACCACCATCAAGGTGGGGTGTGTAGTATTTTTAATAATGGCCTCACTAGGGTGGGGTGTTCGATGTTTCCCTAAAGAAAGAACATGTACAAACTGACATATGGTTCCAACCAACACTGGGACTTATGGTTCATCTTGTGATGTGTGGTGGATGAGATTTAAATCTTTAACAGCATCATGCTAATGAACATGTTTCCAAGATTCATGGTATCTTGTTATGCTCATGATGACTCATCGCATTGGTGGTTATATGTTTATTTGTCCCATGTATATAATTTATCATGATATACATTGTCACATATTCATGTGAACTTATGTTATTGACACATTTATTACGTCCTAATGCGTTTATAATCAAACCATTCATGGTAATACTAATGCACATCAATAATTCATGATTAGGTATACAAGAAAGGGTAAGTCCCCAACAATAAGAAACTAATATACAAATCACGGTGTTCATAGGTCATAATGGAAAAAACTGTGGAAGGATGCCAAAAAAAATTTACTTTCTTTTCATTTTTATAAATTTATTTGAACATCTCCTTTACAGGTCTTTAGTTATTTTTCTGTAGTGAATTTAAATATTTATATGTAAAATATTATATAATTTTGTATTCATTGCGCTATTTTTTAAATTTTATTTATGATTTTCTAAATTGATACAGAAGATACTCCCCATGCAATTTGGAAACCTCTAGATTATAGGGAGGTGAACATGAATGAATGTATAACATTATATCAGACTTGGTGATTTAGGATGGTTTTTTATAGTGGGAATTATGTATTTTATTGATTTCACTATAGGATGAATCGTTCGAGTGTTGAAGTGACTTATACAAAGGCTTGGGACTCATCACATGTCCCAAATTTGACATCATGAATTTATCATTTTCATTTTATATGTATTTGTTAATGTTTTTTTATAAATATATATATATTATTATTATAAAATTATGATAAATGGGTTCATATATTGATATGTTGTTATAGTTGAAAATGAATCAATATCATAATTTTCATGATGTTGCAGCTCATATAGTAAGTTTTTTACTTCATAAACAATCATAGTTATCTATTACAATAATTATTCCTAATATTAACTAATTATACACACTCACTCACATGAACACACAAATATCAAACTATATAAATTTTAGTTTGATTTTTGACAACTTCCAAAGGGGAAATGACACCTTTCCATGAATAGGGTCTACATATTCCAGTGAATTAGTAGTCATGAAATACATAAGTTTGGTTTAACATATTCAATGGGGATTCAAAACTCTATATAATTTTATTAAATGTTTTAGGTTATATTAATTGTTATGATGTTGTATTATGTTACATATTTTTAGGTATGGGTGATTGTGTCTTAAGAAGAAAATGTGAAACTATTAGCTGAAGTTAGGTAAATGAGAAAGTATATGAGCTAGGGTAATGATGAAAAATATCATAAGACGTGATTTTATAATTTTTTCAATTTTATATAAAATTAATAATTATTTAATTATTTTTTATTTTTTATTTTATGACCTCGACAAACCATACATATGTAGAATACATAGACCGACATGAAACATATAATAGAGGAGGTGTGTTTCCTTTTATCTCTTACGTTTTTGGTTTATGTAGAATGTATCAATTTTTATTTAAATTTTTATTAATGTCACAAATCTCATGTATTTGTGGAAAAAACATATGATAATGGTAATAGAGTAATTTATGATATGTAGGAATCAATTGTGTGTCAATCTAATGAATGAATTACTCATTATGATAGAAAGTGTATTGTGGTTTTTTATTTATTTTTAAATGAAAAACCATATAAAAGGTTTAAAACTGATTAAAATCATTTAGATTCATGTACGTACATAGAATAATGATGATATAGTCATTTATTATTTTTAGGACACAACCTTTCATAATTACATGTTCGAATTTCTCATTATGAGCCAAAGTATCATTTTTCTTTTATTCATTCATTAAAATGAAATATCAACCATCAGGAGGTAAAAACTGAGAAAACACAATTAGATTATGATTAAAACATAGGGGAAAATCATCAAGTCATTTATGGTATGTGATATTTAACCACCCATCATTTCCATGATCATGTTATTCAGTATATTCAAAAACACCATTTAAACTTTTATTCATTTATTAATATTACATAAATTATATTAATTGGTCACAATTAATGAAATGAATTTTTAATTATGTGAAAATATTAGAAAATTATCCTAGAATAATTTTTTATTTGTTAACATATGTTGATCCTCAAACTGATTCATAATTTGATTTATATAATCGATAGTATGAGTTCAAAATATTAACACTTGATAATAAAGGAAAATTCACTTTATTATGGATCAAAAATATTCATATGAGATCAAATTAGGTGTAAAACATAGGTAAATTATCTTCTTGTGATTTATTATTTTTATAAATCAACATAAGATCAATATGATGCCTAAATTCTTCGTTATTATAGAAATTGTCTTATAGAATAGACATTTGTATCAACATGAATAATCATATAAAGGTGGTTAAAACAAGTAATTATACACTTGGATTGAGGTAAAATATTTAATATAATCATTATTAATTCATTTATGATATGTAGGAATGATTTTTGTGCTAATTAGATACTCTTATTTCTTATTAGGATCAAATGTAGCATTTTACCTTTACAGTTCCATTAAAATGACATATCACTCATCTATGGGTCAAAACTGAGAAAATACAATTGGAATAGTTTTAAAAAATGGAATATTGATCATTATGTCGGTAACGATGTATATAATTTAACCATATGTCAATCTTATGCTCATATATCACGATATGATCAATAACACCTTTTAACCATTTGTATGTTTATTAATACGACATATCTCATACAAAGGAGTCAAAACTATGAAAAATATTTCCAAATGATCTAAACAATTATAAAAAACAACCATAAATAAATTCATATATATATAATATTAAACCAAAATTCATTTATATTCACAAATTTATTAATATAATAGAATGTATGATTTTATATTGTTAAAATATGTTAATAAAAGACAACTCACCGATGTAGGGGTCAAAACCAAGTAAATAAGCTTGTATTATCTAGGGAACATAGTAAAATGATCTCAAAGTTATTTATGATCTATTGGAACTAACCCTTTGTCAATCTAATTCATTGTTCTATCTATATTAGAGAACATTTTAGGGGTCCAATTTTTTTTTAAAGTGATAAATTATGTAAATGGAGTGTATATAAGGAAAATGACCATTTATTATTATGATAACACAGAATAAATATCCTTGGGTAATTTATAATATATATGAATCAACAATGATTCAATCATATGATTAAATTTCCTTGTATGATTTTAATTATAATATCCCCATTATGTATTCATTAAATTGAAATATCACCCATCCGTGTTTCAAAAATGATCAAATGTATTTGGATCAATTTTAAAAAAAGGAGAACAATCGTTAAGTAATTTCGGATTTTTTTAGTCATCCACACAGAAATAAATTTCTCATATGTATCTATATGATATAAAACATTCATTAACATTTTAAACATCATTTAATATAACATATCACCTGAAGGGGTTCAAATCCAAACAATTTAGAACAATTTAAAAATTGGTAATAGTGATCGTTGAGTCATTTTTAATTTATAGGAATCAAATCTTCCCAAAATTGATTCATGGATTTATTAATATAAAGAAAAGTATGATTTCATAAAAGTAACACATGTTAAAAAAAAATAAAAAATGCTTTATTATGGTTAAAATTAATAAAACAATCCAGTAATATCCTAAATCCTTAATATAGTGATCTTAAATTCATTTTTGATTTATAGCAATAAATTTATCATCAATTTTATGATTGATTTTCCCGGTATAATAAAAAGTGTCATGTGGCCTTCCCATTTGCATTAACGGTAAAATAACATAAAAGAGTTAAAGATAGATCAATTTCACATTGAAAGTAGTGAAAATTTTAAAAAATGGCCATTGATTTATTTATGATTTGTATGAATCAACCGCATTCCAATCAGATGCTTGGATTTCAGGCTATTATCCAATTTATCATTTCAAAATTATGATTCCAATAAAATGACATATCACCTATCATGTGATCAAAAATAATAAAACACATTTGGATTATTTTTGAAATTTAGGATGATGATCGAGTAATTTATGATCATTAGAAGTCAACTGGACATCAATTCAACACTCATATTTCTCAGTATAATGAAAAATATTATTTAAAATATTATATTATGATTAATATGACATATCTCAAACAATGTTGTAACAACTTGGAAATTTTTTTGTATATTATGTGAAATTATTGGAAAATAGTCCTTGTTTTTTTTATATGTAAAAAACAATTGTGCCTCAAACTGATGTCTAAATTGATTGGTATAATAGAAATCATGGTTAATTTCTATTAATACCTATTAATAAAATTCAAATCACTAAGGTGGGTTTTAAAAATAATTAAATAATATTATATTTTATTTCTAAAAGTATGATAATTATGACAACCCAAGATATTAAAATAAAACTATCTTCAATAACGTATTCCATGCGTAATAATTATTTTGATGAACCGTGATATACAATTAAAATATTATTATTTAAACATGATCATTCTATGCTAGAAATTGATTTTTTTGTATTAATAATAATTATCATATATTTAAAATTATGTATGAAGGATAAAAATTATTATAAATAAAAAAGAACTTATTTTTTGGTTAAATCTTTATTGTATTTGAATATAATTTTCTCGCAAAAAAATAATAGTTCAATTTTTTTATGAAAAAAAAAATATTTCTTGATACTTTTTGAAAATTTATTTCTAAAACATAAATACATTTTTTGAATCAAAATTTCAAAGTTATATTTGGAAATATTTTTAATATTTTAGTAAATACCTAAAATTTTTAAAAGAATATTTAAAATAGTTGTTTTTTTAACTACTTTTTTATTTAAATAAATTAAAAAATTATTTATATTTTTTATAATAATTTAAAAATAAATTAGTTCAATTATTTTATGATTAATCCAATTTAGTTAAATTCAATAAATTTCTTACTTAATTTGGATATAATAACTTTGTATAATTATGAAAACATCTTCTTTGGAAAACCATTTCTTCATCGTGAATGTTGGATTAATTTTTAATGAAATTCATCCAATTCTGTGAATGGAATTTAGAAAAATGTATTCTATAATTTTAATAAAAAAATAATATTATATAAAAATTTCAAATTTATTTTTTTGTTAATGAATATTACAAAAAGTAAAAATGAATGACCACTGATAAGGTTAAAATGCTTTTATCAATGATGAATCTAAAATGATAAGGGATAATATAACCAAAAAACCTATCAAAATATTATTTTATGGACATATTTAAACATTAAATCATCTATGGTTCTATAATAAGTCAATTTTTATCCATTTTTCAAGTGTAAAATGTGGGTATGACATTTTATTTTAATAGATTATAAATGTGTTTCCTCCCCCTTTTATAAAAGGGTTCCCCTTATCCTGACCTATTTAGACATAAATAAACTTTTTGTTCAAATAATACCATCATAATTACATTCCTCACTTCCCTACCCAATTCCTAGAGTCTTTTTTGTCATAAATCCAATTTGGGGAGGCATTATATATAATCATAATGAGGTTGTTTGATGAAGAGGTACCATTCTAAACTGAGAATCATTTGTTTATTTCTTCATCTTCCTCCTTCAAATATTACTAAATAATGATGATATATTAAACTAACTATATAGATTTTAATACTATGTAATTATATTAATTCTATAACATAAATTTATCTCCTTATCCATTAAATGGGAAACTAAACCATAATTCATGTGTATGACGTATTACTGCTTCACAAACCGATAAAAACCATTTTCCATCATCACCTCTCACAACCATTTATTATAATAGATTTAATTTTTAAAAATTATATTCATTAAATATTAATCATTATATGTATGTAACATAACATATTCCTTATTACCTTACTATATAAGTAAAAATGATTACATCGTTCATGTGTATAGTAGATTACCACATCATAATGTGAATGAAATTGATTTTTTATTACCACATAAAATTTATAATATATTAAAGTGTATTTAATGAAATAATTTTATATATATTATACAATTATCATTATATAAATATAAAATAATAAATATATTCTTTTCATCATGATTGTTGAAAACCGGAAACATTACAAATGCATACGTATGACTAATCATATCCTTGATTTTAATATACTTCATTTTTCATGACAATATCTCATTTATATTTTGAGAGTATAATTGATGTACAAAAATTATATTTATTTCATGATTATTATTCTACATATGATGGAATAGTGACCCCTTTGACTATGTTCAACACACTGATGTTGTTTAGAAATTATGAACTGAGTGTCCTCATAGCACCCGATATAAATATAACTAAATAAGTAATTAAATATGGAATTGAAAGAAATATGGTAAATGATTTAAGTATGAGGGATTAAAACCATAATTTTTTTTCTAATAAAAATGATATAAGTTTATTATATAGTATATTAAGTATATACAAGATAAATTTGGACTCAAAGTAAGGGATTTAAAATCTCATTTTGATTTGGATGAGACGTATCCCATATTCACCAATTATTTCTTATTTGTGATATATAAAATACCCCATTGAATGTTATAACTAGAATATAATAATATTTATGGTATTTAATTTTTCATTTGAATTTACGTCTTTTCTTGATGTTATGATTCAAATATAACAAATGGTATTGGTTTATTTCGCATTCTCATCATTATTCAGGATTCTGTATGTGTAAGCCTACCTTTGAGGAATTTTTCGATATTTCTATATTAGAAAAATACATTCTTATGCTCATGTTATTCATCAATTGTTAATGTAATATTACCATTTTTCTTAATTTGGTACTTAAAATGAGTGGGAAATATATATTTAAGTATATAGGAAAATATTTAGCTCTCCAATCTAAAATTATTCATCATCCATATCATTGTTTTCTAAAAAAATCAATAAGATTTTTAAATTTCTAAAATTGATTTATTTAGGTTATTATTATCCAGGATTGAATTTTTATAAAACATTTTTAAAGAAATCTTCTTTTTTTCAAATTTATGTACTTTTTAATATTTTTTCAACAGTACAAAATGAATTCTTTTTAACTTATACTACATATACATAATTCCATTTCGTCATAAAAAATTAATTCTTTAAAGTTGCCTCTTTAAATTTTCATAATTATTTTCAAATAAAATGATTTATATAATTTTTTTTTGAAAATTTTAGATTTTGAATAAATTATTTCAATGTGAAATTGTATTTTTTCTTGATAAATATTCAATGTACTCTTTTAAATATATTTTTATCTGCAATGAAAACTATTGATGTTATAGATTTCATATAAATTTTGTTCATATATGTCTTTCTTATATAACTAAATTATTATTTCTTATTTTTAAGGGGTAATAAATTACTTCTGTTCATCTATAAAATTGAAATTTATTATTAAATTTACTGTGACTATGATACGAGACAACTTTATGAAACTCATTTTCTCTCTATGTGAAATTATTCTGTTTATTTCTTCTAAATGATTTCTTTTTTTTTTTTGGAAAAAATAAATCATAAACATGTTATGATGTGTGCAACGAGATAGTTCTCCAATTCATAATGAAAATATTCAGTCTCATGAGTCTTCAAGTATAGTAATATGAGGAAACCTAATCCATTATGGGGATTTTTCCACAATGTGAAATTATCTAGGCAGTTATCCTAGACTCATGTTTATTTCATATTATATATTACTACAACATTTCCTATGATTCCATCATCTTATGATACCATGATAAATATTTTATTCTTCTATATAACTACTCATGAGTCTTGTATTTTATGACATCATGTTATACCTTTGACACACATGTAATGTTTCCTTACCTTCTTTATTCCTTTGTTGGGCTATTTAGCTCACCCATTCCATTATTATTTCTCCAATTTATCCTAAGAAATTTTAGGTGCTCAAATGGAATTAAGAGATCACTAAGGAGAATAAAAATTTCTTTTTTTAGTTTCCTTTTTAATTTATTATAAACCTAGTATTCCAAATACAATACGCATTTTCAATCATTTTTTTAAATAAAGTGTATTTATGTTAAAAATAATTTAATAATATGTGTAGAAGTACTGGTTCTCTAAAATTAGTATTCAAGTAAGGTCTAGTTATTTTTTTGAATTATTAATATAATAATATAGTGAGAGCAATGTAGAAAAGTATAAGGATGGGTATATGTGTATACAAATATTTTGTAATTTTAGTGATGTCTATTGTGACTAGATATCATGAAAATAAAACATTTTTTAGATACTATAAGTGTATGTGGATCTGTAACAGTTGTACCTAGGGGTAATAACTTTAAAAATGGTGCATTAAGAATTGACGTGATCATCACCCAATTCACGACAATAAGACTTTTTACACACCAGGAGTGACACTCCTAGAGGATATGTTATGGAAATTCACAGGCTCTTTAAAAATCATCCTAATGGGTTTGAATAGATGATAATCAAGGATAACCTATGTTAAACCTAATGTGACATTGGTTGGGAATTATAATGTGGATCATAACATTTAAGGAATAAATATCAATTTTAGGTATTATGTTTTCAAAGTATAAGATGATTAAGATTACTTATGGAGAAAATTATATTAATATAACCATTGGGATTAGTATGCGTTTTAATAATAAAATATATTTGAGGAAGAATTAATTAATATTACGTGGAAAAGGAATAATGTTATCGGTAACCATAAGATTGTATCATAACTTTGATGCCAAGGTAATAATATATAGTTAATAAAATTTATTTTCTTAGAATACATTCTGTATAGAAAATCATAGTGGTTAAAAAGTTATTTGATGATTATTTTTATTTTGATGATGATCATCATATTTTTGAAATATTATTGTAATTATATCAATATAGTTTTATAAAATGAACCACCCACTTGCTAGCTGACAAATAATTATATCAATAAATGTCATGGGGCTTGAACTCATAACGAAACGATAACAATGTTTAAATTCCTACCAATAGACTACATGATGTACTAGTTAGTACGAATTAATTTTTTCTTAAAAAGTTTGACACATTAATATTAAATTAATTTTGGGAAAATATTTCAGGATCAGAACTTTTGAAAATTTTACGATTTTGGGTGGATTAATGATATTATGGTTAGTGTTTAATTGAGTTGATTTATATGTAACCCATATTATTAAAATGTTTTTTAACAAGAATGATTTGTTGAGAAGAATATAGTCAAATTTTTAATACATGGGTTATTTTGAATGTAGGGATACAGAATGATTTAAGTTGAAATTTAGGTTTTAAGATTGATATGAAGGTGTATTCATTTTGGGAATTATATTACCTTGTTATAATCATTTCAAGTCTTGGTTATATAGAAATAAAATATAAATAACTATATCTCATTTTTTTAATCTTGTGATACATCATAAGTTAGTTTTGGTGCTACAGGTATGAAAAAATCATCATTAATACTCATAATTTGGAAAAATATATGATAATTTTTGTGAGAAATTATTAAAGTATAAAATTATAGATTTCAAAAAGTATATTTTCACATAATGGTAAAAGGATACCTCTACATTAAGAAATTTATTTTTATATAAAAGTGATATTTAGTTTCAATAAAATTATAGTCTAATATCTCTTTTGAAAAAAATATAACGTTATCTCTGAAATGTATATTTTTTGAAACCCATGTTTTCAATTCCCAAAAATTTTATCCTATATGGAAACATTGTTATGTTATGACCTTCATATTTCCCTTTCCCTATTTTTAAGATGAAGATTTGTTAACCCTTTTAATGATGTGGGTTTTTGACTAAGTCATTTTTGAATGTAAGACCCATGATGACCTAGAAAAAGATCAAATTTTAAGGATTAAATTTATTTAATCAGGGTATAATTTAACTCCATGAGATTTTAAAATAACACTATGTTTGATAACATATTTAACACGCAACACCATGTTTAAAAGAATTGTGATATAACATTAAAATATTATTATTTAAATATTAATATTATAACTAGCCTATTAAATTTAGATTTTTTAATAGGATTAAAAAAATTTTAAAATTATTTTTTATTTATAAGGAAAATATATTGACAAATAACTACTTCATCATTCGTAAAATATTTACAGGCTTTGAAAATATTTTTTCTCAAAAAATGATTTGTATTTCTTTTTGCGATAAAATATGAAAAATTATTTTATTCCATTTTTAGAATATTTAGTTGAACATTTAACGTTATTTTTTGTATTTAACATGTAAAAATTATCATTGGATGAATTATTTGGATTTTCCTAAAACGTATAATTTTTTTAATGAATAATAAAAAATAACGATTTTCTATTAAAAATAACCATTACATTTTAATCAATTAAAAAGTAATATTTTTCTTTAAAATGTTTTTAATGAAACTTTATTCTAATTAAATTATGATTAATCCAAATTATGTTATTTTAATCATATTATTTTAAAATTTTGATATAAAGACTTACTATACTTATGAAAACTTATTCTTTAGGAAATTGTTTTTTCATCATGTTAGTTGGTATAATTTGAAATTAAATTTTGTCACATCTAAAAAATAATTATTAATAAATAAATTCCATTTATTTAATCATTATAATTAATTTTATATAATATCGAGAACTTATTTATTGGTTATAATGAATAGTAAAAATAGTAAAAATTAAATATCATAGTTAAGGTTAAAACAGGTTTACCGGGGGTTAAACTATAATGATATAGTTTATAATCACCAAAACACATGTCTAAATACTATTTTATATTAATAGTTAGACCTTATATCATCTAAGGTTATATAATGATTCATTTCTATCCTATTGTCATGTGTAATTTTTGAGTATAACATTTTCTTTTCAAAACATCCATGTGTATCGTCTCCCCCACTTATAAAAGGTCCCCACTATCCTCACATATTGACACTTCATAAGCCTTTTGATTTTGAAAATACATATCATCATTCCTTATTTATGCCCCTTAACACATCTTATAGTAGTTATTTTTATCATAAAAACAATCTAGGGTGGATTTAGGTATAATCCTAAAGAGGTGACCTGATGAAGTGATATTGTTCTTTACTGAGAATATTTTATTTATTTTTTCCTACAACTCCTTAAAATATTAATAAATAATAAATATTTAATAACATAATTATCTATCATATACTAATATTTTATTTTATTAATTTAATAACCTAAATATATGTCCACTTCTATCAAATTGGAAACTAAACCATTGGTCGTGGGTGTAAAAGACTATCGCCTTACAAACAATTGTAACTAGATTTTCTATAATCGCTACTGATGATTGTTTGTGATGTTTTATTTAACATTTAAATATTATATTAATTAAATATTAATCATTATGTAAATTAACATATCACATTCAATGTTTTATTATGATACATTGGAAATGATAACTTTGTTTCTGTGTATGATTGACTACCACCTCGCGAAGCGATGTAATTCATTTTTTATTACCAGATCACATGAATGGTATATTTAATTTTATTTAAATATATTATATGATATTTATTATATAATTATCATTTTTAAAAACTAAATGAAAACTTACCTTTTTTCCATCATGACCATTGGAAACTGGAAATGTTACTCAAGCATACGTATAACCTATCGCCTCCTTGAATGTAACATAGTTAATTTTTCATTACCATAATTCATGCTTTGTTTTTAAATTATAATTGATGTGTAAAAATACTTATTATTTTATGATTATTACTCTTCATATTTTATAACAATTTTTTCTTTGACCATGGTCAACACACCATTGTTTGTTTTGAAATTATGAACTGAGCATCCTAAAAACACCCGACATCGATAGAACTATATAAGTAATTAAATATTTAATTAAAATTAATGAATCAAACATATTAATTATAATAGGTTCAACATGTATAATTTTCATAGGAAAAAGTTTATATAAGTTTATTATACTGTGGATAAAGGACATACATGACAAGTCTGGACTTATAGTAAGAGATTTATTGATTCACTTTTACTTTTGTGAGGCATATACCATATTCAAAACTTATTTATTTTTGTGTGGTTTATATATATTAAATATAAATTTTATATCATGAATATATTTATATTAATTATATTTAATGTTTTTTAACTAACTTATTTCTTGGGGGTTATGATTTAAATATTACCAAAGTCTTAAGGGTTAATTTCATAATATCATCATTATTTAGGATTATTTATATTTAAGCCTCCCATTGATGAATTTTTTGATATTTTTATCATAAATGGAATATACTTTCTCCACCCTAGTTATTCTTGAACGTTTCATGTAATATTAGTATTTTACTCTCTTTGGTACTTAAAATTATTGAGAAAATGTTTATAAGAAAAGATGACTTCATTTATCTCTTCAGATGAAAAACATTTTTCTTCTATATCTATGTTTTCCATAAAAATAAGTAATGCTTTTAACATTAGAAAAATGATTTATTAAATTAATTATAAAATTTTTTTACTTTTTAAAAAAAATTTGACAGGAATATTCTAATCACTTTCTCAACAAGGTACTTTTTCACCTTTTTATAACATTGTAAAGGGAATGTTTTTTAACTTATACTATTAATATGAAATTAACCATTGTCATGAAAACTAAAATATTTGAAGATTCATTTTTATATTTCCATTTTTATATTTTGAGAAATTGTTTTTATAATATATATTTAAATTATTAGATTTTTAAGAACTGATTTCAAAGTGAAAAGGGTATTTTTCTCAAAGAATATTCCATGTAATATTTTGTATACATTTTAATCAATGAATAGAACCATTGATGTTATGGATTTATTATAAATTACATATATATGTCTCTCACATAGTTACCTAGCTTATTTTATGTTATTTTTATGGGTTAATACATGCCTAATTCCATATCTAAAATACCATAAGTTTTTAATTTTTTTTATTATACTATAAGAAAAAACTATATTACACATTTTCTATCCACCTGTAATCCTTATGTTTATGCCTTGTAATTTATTTGGTTTTTATATCACATATAAATTATTAACATGTTATGATGGGTGTGTTCATATAGTTCTCTAATTCATTGGATAAATTTTTCGTCTTAGGAGGTGTCATGTATGGCAATAAAGATTAAACCTAATAAATTATGGGGAATTGTCCACCATTTGATATTTCCTAGGTACTTAACCCTTACTCCAATTTATGTCATGTAATAGGATGTTGTCAAATTTCTTATAATTCCATGATATTATGAAACCATTTTCTCTATATTATTTTCCAATTTTATTACTCATTATCATTTTATTTTATGATATCATATTATTCCATTGACTCGCATGTTATGTTTCATTTTCATGTGTATTGCCTTACTAATATTTTTATCTCACCCTATTCTTTATTTATTTCTACAGGTCATCCTATAATGTTTTATGATCTCAAATAGATTTAGGAGATCAATAAAGAGATTACAAATGTCTTCTTTTAGTTTTATTTTAATTTATTATCAACCATATCTTATAAAGACACTATGGATTTTAAATCATTATTTTTTCAAGGAATGGATTTCTATGTTAAAAATCATTAAATAATATGTGTAAAAGGTGTGTGACACTATAAGAATGGTCTTTATGTAATTTATGAATTGTATTAATCAACAAAACATCAATCCAATGTTTTTTTATCACATTATGATATATAGATTCCTGTGGTACTATCATTTTTATTAAAGTGAAAAATCACATAAAAGCATTCCAAATTGTTCAAACGCACTTTTAAGTAGTTTCAAAACATATGAAAATGATAATTAATTGATTTGTAATATTTAGAAATTAGCACAATGTCAATCAGATTCAAGGATTTCCTAGTATGATCCAAAGTAGTATTTCACTTTTAACTTTTCATTAAAATAACAAATATCCCACAACTCTGTAAAAATAGAGAACATGAATTTTTATTAGTGTCAAAACATATGATAATTATCATAGAGTTATTTATAATTTTTAGTAGTCAAACAACTATCAATATGATGCTCATATTGTTTGGTGTGATAAAAAACAATTTAAACTTTTATAAGTTTTTTAATATGACATATATCCCATCAGGGGGTCAACACCGATCAAACTAGTTGTGAATTATGTGAAAATCTAGTGAAATAATCCTAAAATAATTTTTTTATTTATAGAAGTAAATCACAAGAAACAAAATATGACCTAATTGATTAATATAAACTAAAGTATGATTTTATATTATTAATAATTTTAATAAATGATAAATCACTCATATCATCGTGAACTAAATTAAAGGATATTTAATTAACAATATAACTTAATAAAAATATCTTCAATTAATTTAGGATATGTAGGAATCAACTGTGCACTAATTTGATGGCTGGTTTTCTCAGTATGATAGAATGCGTCATATAGATTTATCATTTATATTAAACTAAAAAAAATGGGGTTAAAAATAATAAAACAAAAATTAATTGGTGTTAAAAATAGAATAATAATCGTCAAGTGATTTATGATCTATTGGTATAAAGTGTACATTAACTCAGTGCATATATTTCTCAATATGATCTAAAATAAATTTTACATTTATGCTTTTATGAAAATGACATATAACATATTGGGGGTAAATGTTAAAAAAAATGTTTTCGTATTGGTTTAAAATTTAGGATAACAACCATTGAGTAATTTATGATATATTTTAGTCAACTATTCATCAATATGATGCCCGAATTTCACAGTATGATAAAACATTTCATTAAATAATTAAATATATATTTTAATATAATAAATCTCCCTTCAAGGAATAAAAAAAAGTTTGCAAGTATGTTAAAATATAGAATAGTGACCCTTTAATAATTAATGATATATTTGAATCAACTGATCCAAAAACTAATGTCAGGATTTACTGATATAATGGAAATTTTAAATAATATTATTAACATTTTTTAGTGAAAGGTAAATCAACTGGTTAGTGGTAAAAATTGGGAAGAAAACCTGAAATTAGCATGAAAATTTATTAAAACTATTTTAAATTCATTTAATATAGTTAGGAATCAAATGCATGTCCGTCTGAGGCCTAGTTTTTCCAATATGGTATACAGTGTCATGTGTCCTCATTTTTATTAAAGTGACCAATCACATAAAAGGAGTAAAAACTGAAGAAAACTCCCCTTCAAATGTTTGAAATATTAGGATATTTATCATTGATTAACTTATGATCTATAGAAATCAACAATATTCCAATCTGATGCTTATATTTCTTAGTATGATCTAAAGAAACCTTTCACCTTTTAGTTTTCTTTAAAATAAAATACCATCTATCTGGGACTCAAAATAAGAAAAAACAATTGGATTGTATTCCTATCTTAAGAGAATTTTCATTATATATTTTATAATCTATAGTATTCCACCATGCGTAAATAAAATGTTTCAATTTTTGGTATGATTGAAAACACTATTTAGCTTTTTATATTTTTTTCATGTGA
Source organism: Viscum album (assembly GCA_963277665.1). Taxonomy (NCBI): domain Eukaryota; kingdom Viridiplantae; phylum Streptophyta; class Magnoliopsida; order Santalales; family Viscaceae; genus Viscum; species Viscum album. The sequence goes on from OY728129.1 coordinate 1,118,510,724, forward strand.
CGTATCTCCTATTATGGGGTAAAAATTAAGAAAATGAGTTGCCAATGAAGTAAAAAACTATGATATTGATAATATAATCATTTTTTATTTATTTTAACCAATCGTGACTCAAACTAGTGCCTCAATTGATTGGTATAATGGATATTCTGATTTTATATTATTAACACATGTTAATAAAAGTCATGTCACTATGGTAGGAGTCAAAAACATGAAAAAATGCTCATATTAGAATTAAAACTTAATACAATGATCTTTGATTCATTTATAATTTCTAAGAATCAATTTCATATTAATAGGATGTCTATTTTTTCAGTGTGATAGGAAGTTTGGTGCCACGTTTTAATTTTTAATAAAGTGATAAATCATGTAAAAGGGTTCAAAACTAATAGGTATCACTTGAATTTGTCTAAAACATTTGGATAACAATCATCGAGTCACATAATATTCATAGGAATCAATCAGGTGATTAGCAGATTCTCAGATTCCTTGTAATTTTATAACATACAATTCACCTTTATATATTATTAATATGTCTTATCAACTTCCATGGGGTCAAAACTAATAAAATTCATTGGTATTTGTGTCAAACATTAATATAACGATCATCAAGTTATTTATATTCTGTAAGAGTCATTTAAAAAGTAATCTAATCACTAGATATCTTGTTATTTTTTAAAACACATTTTAATGTTTTTTGTGTCTATTAATATGAAATATATCTTGTTATGGGTCAAAAATGATCAAATGGGTTGTAGAGGATAATAAAATGTTATACAATGATCCTAGAATCATTTAAAATTTATTCAAATCAATCGTGACTCACATTAATGCTTGAATTGAATAGAATAATAGATAATATGATTTTATATTATTAACACTTGTAAATAATATAAAATCGCCAAGGTATGGTTAAAAATTGATTAAATGATTTCATATTAACATAAAACCATATTATAATGATCATTGGGTCAATTATAATCTATACTAATCAACCACACATAAATTGGATGCCTATTTTTTCACTATAATATAAATTTTCATGTGGCATTTCTTTTATTAAAGTAAAAAACTATGTAAATGGGGTCAGATAGAGAAAATACCCATGTATTAGTATATAAAAATATAATAAAAATCATATATTCATTTATGATCTATTGGAATCAACCAAACATCAATTAGATGATCAAATTTCTTAATTTTTCCCAAAGTAAAATTTCACTTTTATGTGTTCAGTAAAAAGATATATAAACCCCTAGGTGTAAAAAATTATAAAACTCATCTTTATTAGTGTAAAAACATAGTAAAATGATCATCGAGTCATTTATAATTTTTAAGAGTAAACATAGCGTCAATATGATTCTCATATTTCTAGGTATGGTAAAAAACCATTTAACCTCTTATATAATTATTAGTTTGACATATTTATCTCCATGGGGTCTAAACTGAGATGATAAATTGAGAATGATGTTTCAATCTTTAAAAATTACCATAAATCATTTCTCATAGTATAAATAAACTATTCCAAATTCCAATACCCATATTGATGAGTATAATGGAATGTATGGTTTCATATTTTTAATTATTTTTAATAACAGAAATATCACTCATATAGGGGTGAAAACTTATAAAATTAACGATAATTAATGTGAAATCATATTAAAATATTAAAATATTGATTTCTAAATATTTGAATTTTAAGGTATTAAAACTTGGGTTGTCATTTTCTTTGGATGACAAAAACGCATTTTTTGTGTTTTATAACACTAAAATGTGTTTGTGCTTATAAAACCTATCAAAAATGACATTATATTGATGGGATATCTTGGTAAACTATCAATAAAATTTTTATGATGTGTATGCATAGAATAAACATCCATTAGACATGTAGTGTGCTCTTACTGATAGAATTAGTAGTTCTTAATGAATTATGAGTCTTTAAAAACATGATCATGGGGTAAAACTAAGAAAACAACCACTTATTTTCATGAAATCATATGAAAACTACTGCATATTTATGTTTTAAATATATGGAATAATAGACTACTAATATGAGTTATAAATTTCTCGAGATGATGAAAAATTCCTTTTAGACTGTTAAAACACTAAAGGGTTTGTGTAGTGGGAAACCCAATAGAAAATGGCCTAATATTGACTTAGAATCATAGAAAAATGTTCTTTTAATTATTTATGTCATTTTAGAATATATTGTACATAAAATAACACTAAATTGACTCGGACTAACTGAATAATCTGTTCTTAAACCACTATTTGTTTTAAAAAAAACTTGCGTAAGGGGGATCAAAACCAATAAAAAACATCCAATTTCTAAGAAATTATAAGAAAATAAAAGTTTGTTTATAATTTAAATGTAATAAATGATTACTTTTCAATCTGAGTTGTTGTTATCTTGAGATGATCAAAAATTCCTTTTTAGTTTCATAAACTCTAAAATGTGTGTTAAATGTTCAAAATCATAGAAAGATTTTACGGATTGATATGAAATATAAATAATTCTATAAATGAATTAATTTTTTATGTGTACGAGTATAATATAGGTGCATATGATAGTATGTGTGCTCAAACTGACTGAATAAGAAGTTCTTAAAAATTTAACTATCTTTAAAAACGTCTATCAGAGGGTGGAAACCATGAAAAAACCCACATATTTCTATAAAATCAAATATATTGGCCACATATTTATTTTTAAAAAGTAATAACTAATGGATCATTAATCCATGTTTTTATTTTCCAATGAATATCTAAAATTGATTTTTAGTTTTTTAAAGCAACAAAAATGTGTGTGGTATTTAAAAGTATAGGGAAAAACATCAGATTGATGTGAAATCATAGGAAAATTGAATTTGATTTATTTTTTATTTGTATGATTAGACTATATGTAAGTGTTATGTGTGGTGTTCTCAAATTTATTAAATATATAGTTCTTAAAGAAATAAAAATCTTTGAAAACATACTCCATAGGGTCAAAAGGATGAAAAAAATATCTTATTCTAATAAAATCATCAGAAAAAACATATATAATATTTTTATATAGAAATTGATGACGTGTTAATCTGAGTTTCCATTTTCCTAGGATGACCAAAAAAAGGTTTCAGGGCTTTAAAAAAAATAAAATGTGCATGTATAGGATAAAACCATAGAAAACTACCTTATATTGATGTGAATCTGTTGGATAACTATCACTCAATTATTTATGACATGTATAAATAGAAATCAAATATATTTTATGTCTAATGTGTGTAATAACATATACTCTCAAAGCCAAGACCGATTGTAATATTAAATTATTGGTATGGAATAAAAGATTTCCCCTAGGATCCAAAAACGTAGTTGTCTTTAGACACTATATATGTTTGATTTGGTTTCCTAATACTAACTAATTTTTACATTAATTACACTTATATTCTATGGATTTATAATTAATATAACATCTTATTTTATATTGTCCATTTTTTAGTATGAAATTAATTTAATAATATCCTATTATATTCCATACATCTATATAGTCGTAAAAGTTCCCATATATGATCATAACATTTAAGTGATATGAGGATATTGATAAATATAGTTTTATGGGTGGATAATGTACTATTATAGGAATCCTAGTATGCCGACATTCATGATTGAGTACTCATAATAAGATGAGGAATCTTCTCATGAAGTTTTTATTCGGAAATCTCTAAGAAAGAATATTATGAGAACATACCCACCAGTAGGAATTCAAAATATAATAGTGTCTTCATAAATTCCTATCTACTAGCATGTGGAATGATACTTAGACTTTAAAATTTTCATTGATGAAAATCATGACTCATGCAATTATATTTACTAACCAATCCTGTCATGCCATATTTTGGAAGTTATTAATATATATTGGGTTCCTTACAATTGAAATGTTATGAATGGATAAGTTGATGAGAGATTTTACCCTTCCAACTTAATAGAATCTTATATCTTGGCCATTGATTGGAATATAACCACTGTGTGAAATTCCATCTCCATGGTGTAATGATATAAAATCACTAATCTTTATTTCACATTTAAGGATTATTTAATACATAACATTTAACATAATATAACTCATAAAATCAGGTGGTCTAGTATCTTCGGGTTTTATGAATAATACATAACATCTTAAAACATGAAATTCAACATCGTTCTTGAAAACTTCATTGACATGACCAAAAAATCCCTTCATACTTTAAAATGCATGGGATAACCCGAGGACATACATAAGTATGGGATGAGATTTAATCCTAGTAAGGTAATAAAAATTAAACAAAAAAGGATAATAATACATGTTATATAAGTAATATAAATGTTTCATAAAGTAATATGATTAATAACGCATGTTATATCATGATAATCATAACATAGGACATGTGGAGACAACATAAAACACTAAATCATAAACATAAGTCAGGGAAAGACTACCAATAGTTAATGGTGGAAAACATTCCCACTATGGAGTCCTATAAACTTCTATTCCGACAAGTCATATCATGAAATAGAAAATTACCCAATGCATTGGATCGCTATCATGGCGCACCCTTCATAAACATTTCAGTCTCGTGCCTAAGTGTGCCACATAGATCATATAACATGGTTTCATACAACAACATAATTTTATTCCATTGTTGGTGAATGTGGAATACATACATGTAATTCCCCAATAAATAATTATATGTTTATATACATGAATTCCCTTGATAGAGAAATTGTAATGGCATTCACTACATGATTATTTTGGCATCGAATGTCACGGTACAATTTCAAAAGCATGACAACATTATATATAAATTCATAAAATAGGGTGATGAGATAGAAAAGGGTCTCTCATAATTATTACATGAAATGGAAATTAATAGTTACATGTAAGTAAATTCCCCAATATATTTAATTGGAAATTGATGTTTTATCATAATAAAGAATCATGAAGAATAAGGGCGAAGCAAAAGAACACTTTCAAATTTCCAGCATGGTAACAGGTGTACATAAAGGTTCATATGATAGAAAAGTGTGAGTTATAGGGCCTCTCATAATTTATAAATGAAGTGTAAAGAAAGTGATATATTTATGAACATATCACAAGAAAAGAAAATTGAAATTAAAAAGGAATATCATAATAGAAATTCTAGATTAAAATAGGAGAGATAGAATCCCTTACAGAATTTTGGCATAGTAGTAGGTGTACATAAAAGATTATAGGGGGAATAATGAGAGTAAAAGGAAGATCTAATTATTTATACATCAATTATAATGTAAGGGGACCATGAAAGATCATATCCCATGATATGAAAATGGAATTCCATAGTTCTAATAGAAAATAAGTACTTGAACGAAAATAAGAAGAGAGAAATCCTTTACATGGATGTGTGAATCAAAAGGCATGGTAGATTATTATTGTGAGCTTTGAAGAACCTTTGAATGACTATAGTGAGTAGAGGGATGAGTGTGGGTGATCTTCAAGGAGTTTGAGTGAAGAGAAATGGGAGCATGGTTGGATTTATATAGGGAATGAGAGATATTTCTTTATAATTTTATTATTGGAAACTACATAATAAAATATTTAAAATAAAAACCATCCAATTGGTTTTTACAATGATATATGGTATAGGTGGTGGTATTCAATATTTTATGGGGCATAGGGATAAATATAATTAAATATACCCCTTCTTATGTGGTGGAGAGTCACACTTTTAAATAAATGATTTTAAAATCATCAAATACATTATAGGTTTTGGAGGAATCACTAGGGTTTTAAAAAAATTAAAATATACATAAAATTAGATTATTTTAATGGAAAATAAAAAAATTTGGATAAATATACCTTTTATAGTTTTTATTAAATCATTATCGTTCAACTATGATATCATAAAACAGAACATATATTTTTACAATATTTAATTTTTACCCCAAAATTCGACTGTCTCAGAATATTATGAAAAATTCACCATTGGATAATTTTGACATGTTGATTTCAAAAATAATATTCATTTTACCTAAATAATTTTATAAATAGGGGAGTTTTCACTTTCCAAATAAAAATGAACATTTGTTGAAAATTGACAGGTTTTTTGACAATATTAGTTTTTGAACCCTAATAAAAATAACATTTGACTTATTAAAATTTATATGATAATTTATATTTAAAAAGTTAGTTTTATAATAATATTTTATTAAAATATTATTTATTTCAAAAAATCCATTAATTCGTCAAAATAGATATCTTAATTGATTTTTAAAATTAACCAAAACTACAATTTGTGCTTTAAAAATCATGTACATAGTAACAATAATAGGAACAAAAATATATTCATTATTCTATAAAAAATAATTTATATAATATTATATTTAGAGTATTGATACATATCCCTTTATTACACCAGCATATGAAATATGTGTAAGGTGCATGATGAGGGGGGGTTTCATGGGGCTTTTGGGTGAACATGATTTGGGCTATGACCTCGATGAGTTTAAACTACTCATAAACATTTTAACACCTACTTAATTTTATGGATCACATCATGAGCTTAGCCTAGGGAAAATCCCTAAAATTTTACCTCCCTTGAAAGCTCTGATAAATGGGATGCATATCGTGTGATTGTAAGGACCCGACCATAAAATATATATAATATTGAATTAAATGAATAATTAACATTGAGGATATTTTCTTGTTTAAAGTTTTAGAGAATTAGGACATAACTATTACATCTGAAAGGATTACAAAGAAGACACTTCAACCTAATAACCATTTTGTTTAAAATAAAAACTATGGGAAAAAAGAGTCATGACTAGTTCCATGTTTAAGACAACATGAATTTTTCTTGATCCCATCCTTGACCCTATTCCACATTATGTCCTGTGAAAAACATTTCAAAAACTTGGGATGAGCATAAGAGGCTTAGTAAGGGATACAAAAACAAGGAAAACTATTAGTTTTTCAAAACAACAAGTAAACCATGAATATTTTAACCTAAGTAATACTTATTACCTTTATTCAGTAGTGAATACTATTCACCAAATAAAAGATCATTACTTACCCTTTTCTAACAAAAAGATTTACATAAACCCCATATAAAGAACACTTAACATATAAAGGTAACTTCGGACCTAAACATACATAATGGAATAACCATACGGTCGACTTCCACACATATCACTAAATGGAATATCTATACGGACGACTTCCATACCCAATGCATTGGAGGTTATAATGTAACCACCTGTCTAAGTATTCACGAAACCACACGTCATTTTGTTCGTCAGGGAACCACCCGTAAAATTTCCAAGTACAATTATAAAATCATATGACATAAAACAAATATAAACGATAGAAAAAAATTCCACATTACAATCACAACATATCACATAAATATATTGAAATAAAAAATCCATTATCAAAACCATTTTCAATACCAAAATACATTAAAGAGTATATGATATTTATTTTCTTTTAAAAACATTACGACTTTTTGAGGAAGCTAATGATCAAATAATACCCACGGAGAAGGAAAAGGTCATTGTCACTGCTTTTGATAAAAGAAAAATTCCTTTTTTCATTTAGTAAAACAATTCGTAGAAAAATATTCCCCTTGAAAAGTCAATGGTTTTTATACAGCATATAAAAGAATGTCGTGTATTAAAACAATATATGCCTCAATGAAAGGAGATTGAGATGAAGTTCCTTACCTCATGTCCGACATGATCGATTGTTCATTAATCTCCAGAATAATAAAATAAAGTTAATTTATAATTTCTTGAGAACCTTTTTTATGTTTATTATTACATTTATATCACTTATTACCATGTTATAACCATTTTGTAATCATTTTAGTTAATAATGTTCGTTTTGTCGATATTGGGTACCTGAGTCAAAAATGAACACCTTATATTTACAAGTTGTCCATGTGGTCAATAGTTCATTATATCTAGAATGAAATTAATTATTTAGATATCATATATATCATATATATCAAGAATATACATTTATTTATAACAGTACATAACATTTGGAGGTAATAAATGAAATGCACCGTTCATGGAGACGGTAAGCCGTACGTACGCATGAACGCTACTTTCATTTCTATTTCTTATTTTGATGGAATTAAAACATAATTATGGATAGTAATATTATATTTACATTATGATATCATATATAATATCATTAACTCTATCCATTATACATCCCACACAAGGTATTAACGAGTCACCTCACTTTGATTGTGTGGTAGTCCGCACTTCCTCAAATTAGATTATCGTATTTACCCACTATGGAAACCGTAAAGGTGTGCTATAAATGGGAAGTACATAAGCATAAGGAAATTATAAAAATAATATATATTGTATATAAATATAGTGCCATCATAATGGCCACTATGAGAGGTGGTAAGAGGTAATTGAAAAATCATCATTTCGTGAGGCGTTAGTTTTCCATCCACAGAAACATTATGTTCCTCATCCATTAGATGGTGGTGTGTATAAGTTTAGTTAGAATAATTCATATAAAAACATCATAGTATATTTAATATAATATTTTTTCTATAAAATAAATTAATTAAAAGAGTTTATGGTTGGAGAATTAAAGTAAAAGAAAACAATTTAAGAGAAACAATTTCCATTAATTTGAGTAAATCCCTTCAGTTTGAAACAATGGACTTCTTAAAGTGACTTATGCATAAGTAAAGGCTTCTAGGTGGAATATAGGTATGTAGGGATCTTAATATGGTAGAGGTCGGATGAGAAAAAAGGCTTGAGAGGTGTGAGGAATTGGTTAGAAGTGTGTCCTTTTATAAGGGAGAGGAGGGGCTCTTTAGGAAAGTGTGATAATATTATTTTATTATATAATGATATTTGGTTTTTAAAGGTCTAAAAATCATTAAAGTTGATGATAATATGACATATATTCTAAATAAAGTCATCCAATTTGAATTGGACATGTTTTGGATAATATTTTTAATAATTATAATCTTATTTATTTAAATCATTTATTAATGAGGTAAACACTACATCATTATTGTGTCATTAATAATTTATTTTATTAGATGTCAAACAATTATAAAAAAAATACCATGATGTTGGAAATCATTTTATATTTCTAAAGAATATTTATTGTCGAAATTATGACTTATATAACACCATATAAAAAATAATTTACTAAATGATTTTTGTTTATGTCATTTTTGCCTTTACATTAATCTAAAGTGTCATTATCTTTCATAAGTGGATCCATGGGGTCCCAAAATAGACCCAAAGATTCCAATGGTCATATATTACTCATACAATAAGGATAAGACATGTTATAATGTAATTTTGATTTATGAAAATATTCTTTTAACCTTGAATTATCCTATTTACCTTTAACAATGGTAAATAAAAGTCAAAAGTTACTATTCACCAAAAATTAATTTTTAATCTTATTGAACCACATATTACTAACAAATAATAACCATGTATGTCGGATTTTATAAACTCAATTCACAGAAGTTGTAAAATTTCATTTAAATGAAAAAGTCAGTTTTTTTTAACTACTACTAAGTGGTTTCACTATTCATCAAAAATAGATGTTTTTCAGAAAAATACCAAATATTCCGCCAAATCTATATTTGATATTCCAAATTCAAATATGTTGTTTATTTTGACAAATTAAAAACATAGATGTGTCATTAATTAATTTTAAAATTAATTCCCATTATCAAAACAAATAGCGTGTCTTTAAGAAACAATAACTATCAAAAGATTGATACTTGTTTATGTCCAATTTCAAAGTGAAATTAATTAAAATGACAAAAATTAGATTAAATGGTAAAAATATATTATAGTTACACTTTAAAACCAATTAAATATATAATTTAACTATATAAATATATTATATTAAAACGCATTTTTGAATTAAAATACAATATTTTCACTATTCATTAAAAATTGAACTTTTTCAGAAAAATTCCAAAAAAATTAAACAAAGTAAATTTTGATGTCCCCATTTTAAAGAAGGATTTTATTTGATGAATTAGAATGTATTAAAGTGAAAAAAAAACTATATTTAATGTGGGTTCTCCATTAAAAGGTGGTAAATTGACCTTTTAATGTAAATTTTTCTTAAAATTAGATTCATTCATATTTTAAGCCTTTAACTATTATTGGATAAATGTACATACATTTAACAAACATGTATAATCATATTGTAGTTAGATACATTCATTCCTTCCAATACAACTGTGATGAGTTAACTACTATTGAAAATAATAATATTATATTATTAGTGAGAAACTTAAGATTTTAAAGAAACCTGTTGTTGCGTATCGGGTACGCTATCGAACATAGAAACCCTTTTAAAGTAAAATTAATATTTAATTCACAAATATTAATAAATATGAAATATGTCTTATTCTTTATTTACCTCGAATGTTACATCCTTCCCCCTATTTGGGAATTGCGTCCTCATAGTTTTACTTATCAAAAAAAGTTCCAGTATTTATCCCTCATAGAATTTTCAGATTCTCACGTTTCCTATTCAACCATATGGTTTTTCCACAAAACCTTAACCTAGTGAATTACCTTATTTCAAAACACATGATCTCTATGATCAAGAATCTGGACTAGTTGTTTTTCATAAGAGAGATTTTCTTCCAACTAAACTACCTCTGGGATCAATACATGAGATGGATATGTCATATACTTTCTCAACATTGAAACATGAAAAACATTGTGTACCTGGGATAAACATGGCGGTAAATCCACTTTGTAAAAAACTGATCCAACTTTCTCCAGAATTTCATAAAGTCCATTGAACCTCAGACTGAACTTTACCTTCTTACCAAAACACATCACACTTTTCCAGGAAGAAGCAATGAGACAGACATGATCACCTACCTCAAAAAAAGCTCCTTCCTCCTGTTATCTGCATAACTTTTCTATCTTCTTTGAGTTGTTCTCATGTGCTTCTGAATTAGCTGAACTTTCTCTGCCATCTCTTCTTCCAATTCGGGTCACCTCAGCTTCCTTTCACCTACTTCATCTCAAAAATCTGGAGTTCGACAAAAATTTCCATATAATGACTCAAATTGATCCATCTATATACTAGAACGAAAACTATTATTATAATAAAATTCAACCAAATAAATATGTTTTTCCCAAATTCCCTTGTAATCTAGTGAACATGTACATAGAATATCCTTCAATGTCTAAATTGTTCATTATTATTCCCATCTGATTGAGGGTGAAAAGATGTACTAAAATTTAATTCAGTACCCAATGACTTCTGAAGGCCTTTCCATAAGTTAGAAGAAAAACAAGGATCATGATCGAACACAATGGAGAGAGGAACTCCATGCAACCTTACTACCTCTTTAACATAAAAATTAACAAGTTGATCTGGAGGCACTGTATCTCGAATAGGAAATAAATGAGTAGATTTGGTAAATCGATAAACTATAACCCAGATTGCATTATTACCTAGAGATGTCTTTGGTAATCCCACAAAGAAGTCCATGGATATATTTTCCCATTTCCACTCTGGAACTGGTAGAGGCTGAAGCATCCCTTTCAGTAACATTTGCTCAACTTTAACCTTCTGAAAAGTCAAAAACATTATTGTAAAATCTTCAATATCACTTTTCATTCCATCCCACCAATAGTACTCCTGAAGATCTTTGTACATCTTATTACTACCATGATGAACTGAATACAGTGAACTACGAGATTCACATAACAATTCATTATTCAATTTTGAATCACAAGTCACACATAATCTTTTTCCAAACCTCAAAACACAATCATTATCAATGTTAAATTCAAGAAACTTACCCTTCTGAATCAACTCTACCTTCTTGTTTAACTCACTGTATTCTTTCTAAGCTTACTAAATTCTGTCTGATAAAGATGATCTCACTAAAACCTGAAACAAAACAAAAGAATTCCCTACACCAACAACTTCAATTCCAGAGTTCATCAAATCAATAACCAAAGGATCTTGTTCAAAAAGTAACATAGTTAATGAATCATTACTTTTTCGACTCAAAGCATCAACCACTTTATTTTCTTTTCCCAGATAGTAATGGATCATGGAATCATAATCCTTGATTAATTCTAACCATCTTTTCTGTCTCATGTCCAATAATTTTTGAGTGAATATAAACTTCAATCTTTTGTGATCAGTATATATTTCACATTTCACTCCATACAAATGATTCCTCCAAATTTTTAAGGAAAAAACAACAAAAGATAAATCCAAATCATGTGTAGGGTAATTTAACTCATGGGGTTTCAACTGACGTGAAGCATAGGAAATTACCTGATCATTATGTATAAGGACACAACCAATTCCTTTCATCGAAGCATCATTGTATATAACAAACTCACCATTTCTGGAAGGCAGTTCTAAAACTGGAGTATTCACCAATATTATTTTCAATTCCTGAAAACAATCATCAAATTCTTTTGTCCTAATGAATTTTACACCTTTTCAAGTTAACATAGTAATTGGACTAGATAACAGTGAAACATTTTCAACTAACCTCCGGTAATAACCTGCCAAACCAAAGAAAACTATGAATCTCGGTTATATTTGTGGGTCTTGGCCATTCTACAACAACTTTTGTTTTTGTCGGATCAATAGTTATGGAATTTTTTAAAACAATGTGACCAAAGAATGAAATTTGTTTTAACCAAAAATCACACTTGCTGAATTTCCCAAATAGGTTATTTTTTTAAGGATTGCAAGACAACCCTAAAATGAATTTTAATGTCCTCCTTAATTTTTGAATAAACCAAAATATCATCAATGAACACAACCAGAAACTTATCCAAAAACTCACAAAAAATCATATTCATATGAATCATGAATATAGTAGGTGCATTGTTTAATCCAAAAAGAATAACTACAAATTCATAAAGGCCATATCTAGTATGAAACGCGGTCTTCAGAATGTCTGTTTCTTTTAATTTCAACTGATGGTAACTCGACCTCAAATCAATCTTCGAAAGATACAGAACTCCTAGAGCTGATAAAAAAAATCATTGATATGAGGCAATTGATACTTTTTATTAACAGTGATGTTATTCAATTATCTATAATCAATGCAAAGTCTCATTGAACCATATTTCTTTTTAACAAAGAATACAGGAGCACCCCATGGTGATGTGTGAGGTCGAATGAAACCTTTATCTAATAACTCCTTCAATTTCTTCTTTAAATCTAAAAGTTAAATTTGATCCATTCGAGAAGGGGGTTTTGAAATTGACTTAGCATCAAGAACTAAGTCAAAAGTGAATTAAACTTCCCGATTAGGTATAATTTCAAGCAACTCATCAGGAAAAACATCAAGGTACTCATTTAGCACTGGAACATCATTAATTTGAAAAGTTCATTTGTTTTCAACAATATGTCCATGGTAACATTCATTTTAATTTTTTTACTAGTTTCTCATATTCCTGATATTTTATCAAAAGCAAGGGTTCATTATTGTACACAAACAGAAAATATTTTTGAAAATAAACCTCTTTATATTTACAGTCAATCTTAGCAAGATAAACAGAAATCCAATTTATGCCCAAAATAACATCAAACTCTTCTAGAGGCAAAACAATAAGGTTTGCAAGTAGATTATTTCCACACACAAGGAAATGAAGTTTCTTATAGTTTCTTTTGGTCTCAATATTTCATGTAGTTTTTTTACCATATGTTCAATATTCATATCATGAGATAGAATTACCAATTTAATAGAAAACTTATCAGAAATGAATGAGTGTATAGACCCTAAATCAGAAAACACATTGGCATAATCTGAACAAACAAATAGTATACCTGATACCACTTTATTCGATGGCCCAACATCTGCTGAAGTAGTTTCAAAGTATTTCACCACCCCTTTATGCATGTAGTCTGGCTGCTTTCCCTTAGTTGAGTTCTTCTCTGGACACTCATTTTCATAATGACTCATTTCGTTACACTTAAAACATCTTTCTGATGGATTTTAATTTCCTGATTGATCATCTTTCTTATAGTTACGAGCAATATTACAAGACATACCACACCAGAAGAACTTTCTAGACTTTTATAAACATTTTCTGGGATGTTTTTTACCACAATTCTAACAAGATGGATATTTAGTTTTCTTTACCTAGAGGCTTCATTGATGAATTATTCCCCTTTTCCTACTAACTGCAACTCTTATTCTGTTGTTTGTCAAAGAACACATGATCATCTGTAAACTCCATTTCCTCCTCCTCCACACATCGAACTAGTTTTTCATAACTTTTTAACTCACGAGAGGCTAACGCTCATCGATATCATGGCTTCAATCCTAAGTAAATTTGATTTTTCTTACTATCAATATATCGAATGATATTTGGTGCATACCTTGCCAGTCGAGTGAACTTTGCTTCATAAGCAGTCACTGAGTCATCCTCCGACCTTAATTCCAGGAATTGTTTTTCCATCCTAAGATAAACCAACTTAGGAAAATATTTCTCATGAATCATACCTTTGAATTCATCCCAATCAAGAGCATAAATCTCCTCACTATACCTGATATTTTTCACCAGAGACCACCACTGACCAGCTTCACCTTCAAAACAGTAAACAACGAGACTAGCCTTTTGATGTTCTGGGTAACCCATGACATCAAAAAATTTCTCCAGTTCTTTAATCCACCCTTATTTTAGCACTGGGTCAGATGATCCTCTGAATAATGGGGGATGTTGCCTCATTAATTGTTCCACTACTGACATGTTTCTCTGTGGTTGATCTAGCTGATCTCTTGCATGGATACCACCACCATTTATAGCCTGAGTCAACTGTGTCATCACTGCAAAAAACTGTTCAGTTCCGATTCCAACCATCTCAGGTTGTTGATTTGGAAGGATGACTTCCTCCTGATGTTGTCCCAACATAGCATCCATGTTTCCTCTGTGGAAAACCATTCTGAACACCGAAATATCGTAGGCAAAGAAACATGGTAATCTATAAATACTATATCATTTCAATATTACCATAAATTAAATTATGGATATTTATTTAATAATACCCTGACTCCTATAGTTATCTAAACAGACCTCTAATACCAACTGTAAGGACCCAGCCTTAAAACATACATAATCTTGAATTAAATGATTAATTCACATTGAGGATCTTTTCTGGTTTATAGTTTTATAGAATTAGGACATAACTATTACATCTCAAAGGATTACAAAAAACACACTTCTACCTAGTATCCATTTAAAAAATAAATAAAAACTCTTGAAAAAAAGAGTCATGTCTAGTTCCATGTTTAAGATAGCATGAATTTTCCTTGGTCCCATCCTTGACCCTATTCCAAATTATGTCCTCTGAAAAACATTTCAAAAACTTGGGATAAGTATAAAAATCTCAGTAAGGGATACACAAAGAAGGAAAAGTGTTAGTTTTTCAAAACAAAAATTAAACCATGAATACTATAACTTAAGTAATACTTTTCACCTTTATGAAGTAGTAAACACTCTTCACTAAATAAAAGATCATTACTTACCATTTTGTAACCAAAATATTATCATAAAACCCATATAAATAACACATAACATATAAAGGTAACTTGGGACATAAACAAACATAAATTGAATAACCATACGGTTGACTTCCACACATATCACTAAATGGAATAGCCATATGGCCGACTTCCATACCCAATGCATTGGAGGTTATAATTTAACCACCCATCCTGGTATTCACAGCACCACCCATCATTTGGTTTATCACATAACCACCTGTCAAATGTCCAAGTTCCATTATAAAATCATAATACATAAAACAAATATAAAGGAATGAAAACATTTCAACATTCCAATCACTATATATCACATAAATATATTGACATAAAAATCCATTATCCAAACCATTCTCAATACCAAAATACAAAAAAGTGTATTTGGTATTTATTTTCTTTTAAAAACATTATATCTTGTTGAGGAAGCCAAAGATCAAATAATACTCATGGTGGCGGAAAAGGTCATTATCACCTTTTATGATAAAAGAAACATTCATTTTTTTGTTTAGTAAAACGCTTCTTAGAAAAATATTCCCTTTTAAAATTCAAGGGTTTTTATACAACGTATAAAATAAAGTCTTGTATTAAAACAAAATATGCCTCAATGAAAGGAGATTGAGATGAAGTCCCTTACCTCGTGTCCGACATGACTCGATCATTCTTTAATCTCCTGAATAATAAACTAAAGTTAGTTTCTACTTTTTAAGAACCTTTTTCAAGTTTATTATTCCTTTTATATCAGTTATTACCATGTTATAAACATTATGAAATCATTTAAGTTAATAATGTTTGTTTTGTTGATATTTGGTACTTGAGTCAAAACTAAACACCTAATATTTAAAATTTGTCCATGTGGTGAATGGTTAATTATATCCAGAATTAAATTAATTATTTAGATATCATATATATCATATATATATAGTTTATACATGTATTTATAATAGTATATAACATTTGGAGGTATGAAATGAAATGCACCGTTCATGGAGACGGTAAGCCGTACATACGCATGAACGCTACTTTAATTTATATTTCTTATTTTAATATAATTAAAACCTAATGATACATAAGTATATTAGTATTAAAGTATAATATAATATATAATATCATTAACTATATCCTTTATACATCCCACATAAGGCATTAATGAGTCACATCACTTTGAGGGGGAGGCAGTCCACACTTTCTCAAATGAGATTATCGTATATACCCACTATGGAATCCATAAAGGCATGATATAACTGGGAATTACATAAGAATAAGGAAATCAAAAACATAATATATATCAAATATAAATATAGTTCCATCATAATGGCCACCATGAGAGGCGGTAAGAGGTAATTAAATGATCACTGTTTCGTGAGGCGTTAGTTTTCCATTCACAGAAACATTATGTTCTTCATCCTTTAGATGGAGGTGTGTGTAAGTGTAGTTCAGATAATTCTTATAAATAAATCCTAGTTTATTTAAGATAATGGAGTTTCTAGAAAATAAAGGAATAAAAAGAGTTTAGTGGTTAGAGAATTAAAATTAAAAAAACAATTTAAGAGAAATTGTTACCTTTAATTTGGGTAACTCCGTTTGGTTTGAACCAAAGGGCTTATTGAAATGACTTATGCCTAAGTTAAGGAATCTTGATGGATTAGAGGTAAGAAAAAATCTTCATTGGGTAGATGTTGGACGAGCCAAAAGACTTTATAGGTGTGAGGAATTGGTTAGAAGTTGTCTCCTTTTATAAGGGAGAGGAGGGGATCTTTTGGAATGTTTGATAATATTATTTTATTATATAATGATATTCATTTTATAAAGGCCCAAAAATCATTAGAGTCCAAGATAAGATGACTGATATTCGAAATAAAATTATCCAATTAGAATTGGACATGTTTTGGATTATATTTTAATAATTATAATATTATTTATTTAAATCATTTATTAATGAGGTAAACACTGCATTATTATTGTGTCATATATAATTTAATTAAATAGATGTCAAAAAATTATAAATAAACGGCCATGATGTAGTAAATCCTTTTATCTTTCTAAATAATATTTTTAGTAGAAAATATGACTTATATAAAACCATATTAAAATTAATTTACTAAAAGAGTTTTCTTTATGTCATTTTTGCCGTTACATTAAATTAATTAATCTATAGGGTCATTATCTTTCATAAGTGGCTCCATGGGGTCCCAAAATAGAAAAAATGGTGACCATGTTCGGTCATTACTCATCCAATAAGGTTAGGAAATTTGATAAGGTAATTTTTAATTATTACTATATTCTTTTAACCTTGAATTACCCTATTTACCTTTAACTGCTGTAAATAAAAGTCAAAAGTTATTATTCACCAAAAATTATTTTAATCTTATTGAACCACATTTTACTAACTAATAACAACCATTTATGTCATAATATAAAAATTCAATTCACATAAGTGGTAAATTTTCATTTAAATGAAAAAAGCAGTTTTTAACTACTACTAAGTGGTTTCACTATTCATCAAAAATTGATGTTTTGCAGAAAAATACCAAAAATTCAGCCTAAGCTATATTTAATATTCCGAATTAAAAAATGATATTTATTTTGAAAAATTCAAAACATTGAAGTGGAATTAATTAATTTTAAAATTAATTCCCGTTATCAAAACAAATAGCTTGTTTTCAAATAATTAATAACTATCAAAAGATTAATACTTGTTTATATCCAATTTCAAAGGGAAATTAATTCTGATGACCAACATTGGATTAAATGGTAAAAATATATTTTAATTAAACTTTAAAACCAATTAAAAATATAATCTTACTATATAAATAAATTAGATTAAAATGCAGTTTTTAATTCAAATACAATATTTTCACTATTCATTTAAAAATGAACTTTATCGGAAAAATTCCAAAAATCTATACAAAGTAAATTTTGATGTCCCCATTAAAAATAAGGATTTTATTTGGTCCATTAGAAATTATTAATGTGATCAAAACTGTATTTAAAGAGGGTTTTCCATTAAAAGGCGGTAAATCGACCTTTTAATGTAAATTATGCTTAAAATTTGATTCATTCACATTTTAAGCCTCTAACTTTTATTAGATAAATGTAAATACAGTTACCAAAAATGTATAATCATATTGTAGTTAATTTCATTCATTTCGGCCAATACAATGGCTAGGAGTTAACTACTATTTAAAATAATAATATTATATTATTATTGAGCAACGTAAGATTTCAAAGAAACCCATTGTTCCATATCGGGTACGCTATCGAACATAGAAACACTTTTAAATTAAAATTAATATTTAATTAAAAAATATTAATAAATATGAAATATGTCTTATTCTTTATTTACCTGGGATGTTACAATGATCCAACTGGTTAACGTGGTCACATCCTTTTTATGGGCCAAAAGAATTTATTAAAACACTATATTTATAATAGTCATTTGATCATTATTCGAGGAATATATTATTAATGGAAAAGATACTTAACAATCATTTAAAATCAACTTGTATATAATAAAATAAGGGCATGTGTTTTTTATATCCATAATACAATTAATTAAATCAAAATAATGGTAATTTTATTCATAAATGTTCCTATCATTAAAACCTTCTCCCCTTATTACATATATCCCTAGAAATTTCCTTTACCCCTATAAAATAGATTTGGGTAACACTACATAATCACATCCTCTGGTTCCCACATTGCTTCTTCAATCTTGTGGTTTACAGTAACACTTTGATGGGGGGAATTGTCATATTCTATAGTACTTTTTCTCTATGATTTAAGATATTAAGTGGATGCTACTCATAAGAGAGGTCAGTATCCAATGGTACCTCCCTTGGGTTGAGTTCATGTGATGGGTCTGGTATGTACATTCATAATAGGTAAACATTGAGTACATTGTGTACTTGAGACATGTTTGGTGGGAGTGCAAGTCGATAGGCCACTTCTCCGATGTGATAAATGATCTCAAATGGTCGATATACCTTGAAGTAAGAATTCCATTATCCTTACAAATTATCAATATCTTCCATGGAGATATGAGGAGGAATACCATCTCTCCAAATTCAAACTCTAGGTTTTAGCGATTCTTGTTAGTATAACTCTTTTATTGAATCGGAGTAACTTTGATGTTCTACTAGATGGTTTTAACATTCTCTTCTATTTCTTTGACCATTTCATTACCTAGAAGTTTTTCCCCAACTTCATCACAACATGCCAATGTTATACAACTCATCCCATAAAGTCCTTGATAAGGGGAAATTTGGATCCTCAAATTGAGATTTTTGTTTCAAGACTATGCCCCCAAATGAAGATGTTTGTCCCATCAACCTTTGAAATCCATTGAGAAAGCTCTCATCGTGGTCTCAATTTTTTGGATTGTCCACTTAGATTGGCCATCATTTTATGGATGATAAGGGGTTCTAATGTTCATCTCGGTGTTTAGATCATGTTGGAGACTTTTCCAATAAAAGATATGAATCTTGAATATCTATCAGACAAAATCAATAGTGTTTCTCCATGAAGCCTTACCTCTTCTATGATATATATATGTTATAGTTGATCTATACTGAAATCCTCTCAAATCATAGTGAAGTGTTCTGCATTTATAAGATGTTCCACAATATCCCATATATCATTGTTTCCATTGGCTTTCATTGGAAGTCTGGTGAAAAAGTCCATTGTGATTTTTTCTCATTTCCATGATGGCATGGGTAATGGTGGCATCATCCCCTTAGAATTATTCCATTAAGACTTCATTTGAAGACATACCAGAAAATTTAATGTATATTCTATAATATCCTTCTTCACCATATCCAACCTATAGTGTTCCCAGAGATCTTGATACATCTTTCTGTTTCCTGAGAGATTGGATAAATTCGAACTATGTGCATCATCCAAAAGTTATTTAATTAACTCGGGATTTTATGGAAGACATGGTCTTGACCCAAATCTCACAATTCCTTCTTCAACAACATTGAAATCCTAAGATTTCATTTTTCTAATGGTTTTCAATTTGTACTGATTCCTTTCATCATCTTTTTAGAATACTTTATCCTTTCCAAAAGTGATAGTTGAGCAATAGTTTGTGAAATTATTGATGATGTTCCTTTATTTATTATTCTCATGTCCATCTTCTTCAAGTCTAAAAAGATCATATTTATCTCAATAAACATCAATGGTATTATTGATGGTTCTTTTCTACTTAGTGCATATTCCCCCTTGTTCTCGTTCCCAAGATGGTAGTGGATTGAGATTTCATAATACTTGATGATATCGAACAATCGTTTATTTCACTTATTTTGTGGTTTCTATGTGAATATATATTTGAGAATTTTTTTATCTGAATATAAATTTTAAATTTCTCCAAAATGAAATAATGAAGCCAGATTTTCAATGCTAATATTGTTGATGCAAATTCCAGATCATATGTGGGGTAGTTATTCTCATATATTTTAGACTTCCCTGAAGATTAGGAAATGAATTTTTCTTTTTTTCCTCAACAAACACCCCAATCCCTTCTTTAAAGCACCACTAAAAATTAAAACATGTTCCCAACTTATGGGTAATGGGATCACAAGGAATTGATAAGCCTCCTTTTCAAATCCATGAAACATTCTCCACATTCAACGTTACAAGAATATTTGAAGCTGTTTCATGTTATCTTAGTAAGAGGGTTTGAAAATCATGATAAATTTCTCACACAACGGTACTAATATTCTACTAACCTAAGTAAGCTAAGAATATATGTCGCAGATGTCAGCCTTAGTAATCCCTAAATTTCTTTTTCCTTGGAAGGACCCACATATATCCCATTGCTTACGATGATATTCCCCAAGAATTAGATTTCCATCAATGAGAACTCACACTTTCTATACATTGCATAGAGCTTCTCATTTGACAAGGTTTTAAGCATAGTTGACAGATTCTCCTCATTATCCACCTTGGTAATGGAGTATATTATAAAATTATCTACAAATTCTACCTCAAATTTGTTTAGTTAATATCTAAAGACACTATTAATCATGTTCATGATGATTTTTGGAGCATTAGTGAGTCCAAAAGGCATAATTATGAAATCATCATTCCAGTTACTTGTATGAAAAGTAGTCTTGAGGATATCCTCCTTCATTCACCATAATATGGTAGTATCCTAACCGAATACCCCCCTTGTATAAGTATTGTTCTCCACGTAGCTGATAAAACAAATCATCAATTTTTGGTAATGGATAATTTTTCATTATTGTGATTTTGTGGAGGTCATGATAATCAATGAAAAGGAGCATTGACCCATCCTTATTATTGAATAATAGGAAGGGTTTACCCCATGGTGAAGCAGTTGGGGGTATAAAACCTTTTTCTAGATTCTCTATTTATTTTTTCTTTAGTTCCTCATGTTCCGCAATATCCATTTTATATGGATATTTGGATATTAGAAACATACCATGTATAAGATCAATTGAAAATTCAACCTCTCTATTGGAAGATGACCATACAATTCCTCAGGACACACATCACCCAATTCCCTCACAATAGACATGTCTTCTAGAATGGTTCTTTCCATGGAATCAGTCATTTGATGCAGATACACTTTCTCATAGGTAAATAATATACATTACTAAGATGATGTTTCTAAAGAATATTCATCCTTCTCTTATACCTTGTATTGAATCGGGGGTAGATTCTCAAATCGAGTAGTGATTTCCCTCTCATGACAATTTATGTTGGCTCCATATAGGGAAAGCCAATCCATTCCCATAGTTTCATCAAATTCCACCAAGTTATGTTTGAAAAAGTTATTTGGGAATTTCAACCCACAAATTGTGATAGGGGAGGAGTTATATAGATGGGATGAAATAATTTCCCCATTTTCCATTTTCACTAACATATCTACTTCCGTGATTTTTTCTGGTGTTTGAGTAGTTCTACTAAACTTTCCTGATATAAAGGAATTCATAAAACCATGGACAATAACCCTAATTTTCTCTTTTTGATTATAGTTATTCCTTATCCATTATAGATTTTGGGATGAAAATATAAAAACAATTAAACATTTAAAGGGTATTCTAATGTGGATGAAGGGATAACTTATTAATTACATTTATCTCCTTAACTTATGATTTTCTAGGCTTTAATATATGTACACAATGATCTAATTCCTAACATATATTCTTATGGGAATTTTTTATTTATTCCATTAATGTTTATTTGTCATGATTTAATGAATTTTCAAAAGAATATTCCATGGGAGTGTCAAACCTGTTGCGTAGTAAGGCCCAGTATCGTGTACCACGTTACCCTGAGTCAAGGCTATAAGACCTTGTCAGAGTTGGTTTTACTTGGAACATCTATATTAGATCCATTCCCAATTGTAGTATCAAGATTGAGATGTATTTTCTTGATAAACCAGTTTCTCTATAATCACAAAAATTGAGGGATGTTTTTTTTTCACACTTAGTGTTATTATAATGGGATTTCAGTAAGGCTTTCTAATCATAATCCCAAAAATAACTAAAATGATCTTATAGTACCTACTATAACAACCCTACTCGTTATAACACATTTAATAATGATTTATTAAATAAAATTTCACTTAATATTACTCATAATATTGAATTATATAGTGTCATTGGGGTTTAGGAACATTACATAAAAACTTAAAACATGAAATACAACAACTATATTGAAAACTTCTTTATCATGACCAAAACATTCTTTCATACATAACGATGCAGGGTATAACCTGAGGACATACATAAGAAAGGGGTGATCCATAAAGCCCAACAATGGAATAAACCTGTAATACCATGAGTAAAATAATGCATTTTTAACAGGGCATATCAATGAGGAATATTGAAATATAAATAATTTGTAATGATATAGAATGATAATCATAACATGGGAAATGTGGAGACCACATAAAAAACTACATCATAAACATAATTAAAAGATAACCCACGAAAAATTCATTGTCGATTAAAGTAAAATAATGGAATCAGTTAAACACCTCTCACAACAAGACGTATCATGATAATAAACATTACCCAATGCATTAGAGCTCTATCAGGGCACACCATTAATAAAGATTGAAATTTCATTCTTAAGTGTGCCACATAGATCATATAACATGGATTCATTCAACATCATAATTTTATTCCACAATTGAAGAACGTGGAATAAATTCAAGTAATTACAAAATCAATAATTATATATTCATAAAGTTTAATACCCTTGACAAATAGATGGGTATGGTATTCTCTA
Source organism: Viscum album (assembly GCA_963277665.1). Classification (NCBI taxonomy): domain Eukaryota; kingdom Viridiplantae; phylum Streptophyta; class Magnoliopsida; order Santalales; family Viscaceae; genus Viscum; species Viscum album. The sequence goes on from OY728129.1 coordinate 1,118,534,522, forward strand.
CATAATGATTTTTCAACGGAAAATCATGGTGCAATTTTCGTCAGCATGACGACATCATATTGAAATTCATACTATGGGTTGTTGAGAGAGAAAGGGGTATCTCATAATTTATACATGAAATTGATAGTAATAGGGACATGTATGTACATTCCCTAACATATGTAATTAGAAGTATAAGTCATAACATAATAAATAATCTAGAAGAAAGAGGAGGAAGGAAAATAACACTTACAAAATTTCGGCAAGGTAATGGGTGTACTTAATGGTTCTTAGGAGGCGTAAATGAGAGTAAAAGGGGATATAATAATTTAAAAATCATGGTTATATTAATTGGGATAGGTATTAATGTATCAAAACATATTTAAATGAAAATTAAAAAGGCATTTCACAAATGAATTTCTTGATTAAATGGGGAGAGACATAATCCCTTATGGAATTTCTGCATATTGACGTGTGTACATAGATGATAATAATGGGGATTAATATAAGGCCCTAGCCTTAAACATTACTTAAAATTGAATTAAATTAATAATTCACATTGAGGATATTTTCAGGTTTAGAGTTTTAGAGAATTAGGACATAACTATTACATCTCAAAAGATTACAAAGTAGTCTCTTCTACTAAATTTCCATAAAATAAAAAACTCTTAAAGAGAAACATGTCTAGTTTCATGTTTTAGGTAGCATGACTTTCCCTTGATCCCATCCTTGACCCTATTCCACGCTAAGTCCTGTGAAAAACATTTCAAAAACTTGGGATGAGCATAAAAACTGAGTAAGGGATACACAAAAAAACTGTTAGTTAATCAAAACAAAAAGTAAACCATGTATACTTTATCAAGGTAATACTTTTCACCTTTATGAAGTAGTAAAAAATCTTCACTGAATAAAATATCATTACTTACCTTTTTGTAACCCAAGGATTACCATAAAACCCATATAAAGAACACATAACATATATAAATGTAACTTGGGACATAAACATACTTAAGTGGAATAACCATACGGTCGACTCCCAAACATATCACTTAAAGGAATAGCCATACGACCAATTTCCATACATACTAAATGGAGTAGCCATACGACCGACTTCCATACCCAATGCATTGGAGGTTATAACGTAACCACCCGTCCTGGTATTCACGGCACCACCCTTCATATGGTTTATAACATAACCACCCGTTAAAATATCCAAGTACCATAATAAAATCATAAAACATAAAACCAATATAAAGGAATGATAACATTTCCACATTTCAATCAAAATAGAATCCTTTATCAAAACCATTTTCAATACCAAAATACATAAAAGAGTATATGGTATTTATTTTATTTTAAAAACATTATGGCTTGTTGAGGAATCCAAAGACCAAATAATACTCGCGGTGGCGGAAAAGGTCGTTGTCACCACGTACGTTAAAAGAAACATTCCTTTTTGTCATTTTGTAAAACGCTTCGTAGAAAAATATTCCTTTTGAATAAAAGTAAAAGTAAAAGGGGTTTATACCCCGTATAAAATAAAGTTGTGTATAAAAAGAAATATGCCTCAATGAAAGGAGATTGAGACGAAGTCCTTTACAAAGACGGTATCCTTGGTTTAAGGATAAATCAGTTACATAATTATGTGTGACAAACGAATACACCAAATATAAGTGGATATTAAGTGTAAAATAATCAAAGGTCATTCACACATATTCAACGGATGACATATTCAATAACTACGTGTCGAACCCAAAGAAATCGAAATTGGGTTAAGAAGTTCCCCTTACAGCCTAACGGTGTCACATCAAAATCAGTTGATGAGAGATAAAAAGTGTATCTCATCACTTGGACATAAAATTTACATCAATAAGTATATATGAGAACAAATCCAAACATAATAATATGTAAATTAAAAGACCCAACAAAAGAAGTCTTTAAAAAAAAGTAGGGTGAAAGGTTCCCTTACCGAATTGGGTATCTTTCGAAACATACGACCCGTGAAAGAAGGACAATAAATCATTGATGTAAATAATCATAAATGAAGGAATATTACATAATGAGTAAAATAATGGTCAGTAAAGAAACCACTCAAAGTAAATTGTGGCAAATTTAGCATAAATCTCACGGGAATAAAAGTGAGATGAAAAATCACTTACGAAAACTCGGCAGCCTAACGGCGCCACTTAAAACGTCCAAAAATGGATTGATGAGATCAAATAGGGTATCTCATCACATTAAAAAAAATTTACAGCAATAGGAATTTGAAATAACGTCCCCCATCGTAACAAATAGGAGCTTAAAAGAAGTGACATATAGGGAAGTACTTAAAAATAAAGAGAGAGGTTAGATCTCTTACGAAAATTCGGCAGCCTAACGACGCCACTCAAAACTTCCAAAATGGATTGATGAGAGAGAATAGGGTCTCTCATCACATGAACATAAAAATTACAGTAAGTGTAAAATATAATAACATCCCAATAACAAGAAAGATGATCTTTAGAGGGAATGACATAAAAGAGTGTACTTAAAAAAGAAAGAGAGGAGTAAGATCCCTTACCTCGGGTCCGACTTGACTCGGTCGTTCTTTAATATCCTGAATAATAAACTTGAGTTAATTTATACTTCCTTAATAACATTTTTCAAGTTTATTATTCCTTTTATATCACTTATTACCATGTCATAAACATTATGTAATCATTTAAGTTATTAATATTTGTTTTGCCGATATTTGGTTCTTAAGTCGAAAGTGGACTTCTCACAATTACATGTTGATCATGTGGCCAAATATTTATTATATCCAGAATTGTATTCATGATGTAGATATCATATATGTCATATATATCCAGTACGCGCATGCATTTATTACAAAATCATTTAGAGGTAAGAAATGAAATGCACCATTCATGGAGACGGTAAGCCGTACGTACGCATGAACGCTACTTTCATTCCTTTTTCGTATTTTATAGAATGGAATAATAATATTATAAAGGTATATTATAATTACAGTATAATATCATATATAATATCATAGTTCCATCCTTTATACGTCCCACATATGGTATTTAACGAATGAAATCACTTTGAGGGGGCGGTAGTCCGCACTTCCTTAAATGAAGATATCGCGTTTACCCATAATGGAAACCAAAAAGGTATGCCCAAAATGAAAAAAACAGAAGCTTAAGGAAAACATAAACATATTATATATCATATATAAAAATAGTCACCTCATAATGGCCACCTTTGAAGGTGTTAAATGAGTATTGAACAATCATCGTTTCGGGAGGCAGAATTTCACCATCCACAGAAACCGTATGTTCTTTAACCATTTGATGTAGTTGTGTGAGAGTGTATCTCGAATAAATATTATAAAAACATCCTAGTAAATTGAATATACTGGTGTTGTTACAAAATAAGTAAATAAAAAGAGTTTAGGGGGTTGGAGAAGCAAAATAAAACAAATGAACAAGAGAGAATGAATTACCTTTAAAAGTGTAACTCCTTTTGATTTGAGCCTAAAGGATTCCTTTGAAAGGATTCATCCCAATGTGAATCCTCTAGGATGAGGAGAGGGATGTGGAGAGAGTAAATGATCAGGGTTTGGCCGAGCCAAAGGCTTGAGGAGTGTGTGAAATGAGGTAGAGGTGGGGGCCTTTTATAAGAGGAGAGGAGGGGGACTTTTGGAAAGTAAAGAAATATTACTTTATTTGAAAATGTGTTTCGGTTTTAAAAGGTCACACATTGATATAATTCGTGGATAAGGTGATAAGAGTTAAAAATACACCCATACAACAAGTTTTGGACATGTGTAGTTCATATATTTTACATTATCTTTCCATTTTATTTAAATCGTCAAATAATGATGTCAGCGCTGCATCATTATTATGTCATAAATAATTTAATTTATTTAATGTCTAAAAATTATAAAAAAATTACTATGATGTTGGAAATCTTTTTATATTTCCAATTAATATTTATAATAAAAAATCTGACTTGTATAACCCCATTAAAAATTTGTTTTATTAAAACATATCATGTTTGTGCCATTTTTTTACATTAACATTAAATAAAAGGTATTTATGTCATTTTCCAACCAAAGTGGCTCCATAGGGTCCCCAAGTTGACCCATGGCTTGTCTGGATCTTCCATGACACATATAATAATGGTAGGACATGTTTCAAGGTATTTGCATTTTATTATAATGTCATTTTTGCCTTAAATTGCACTAATTACCTCTAATCGCGGTTAAAAACTTAATAAGTTACTATTCACCAAAAAATATTTTTATCTCATTGAACCACATTTTACATCTTAATGAAAACATTTATGTTGGATTTTTAAAATTCAAAACACAAAAGTGGTAAAATTTCATTTAAACGAAAAATTAGTTTAATATAAGCACCACTTAGTGGTTTCACTATTCATCAAAAATTGATGTTTTTCAGAAAAATACCAAAAAATCCCCCTAAGCTATATTTGATATTCTGAATTCAAAAATGAAGTCCATTTTACAAAATTCACAACATATAAGTTTCATTAATTAATTTAATAATTAATTCCTGCTGTCAGAGCAAATAGCGTGTTTTTATGAAACAATAAGTATCAAAAGATTGACACTAGTTTAAGTCCGATTTCAAAGTGAAATTAATTCCAACGATCACTATTGGATTTAATGGTAAAAATATTTTCTAATTTAACTTTAAAAACAATTCAAAATATAATCTAATCATATAAATAAATTAGATTAAAAAGAGGTTTTGAATTAAAAAACAACATTTTACACTATTCATTAAAAAATGAACATTATCGGAAAAATACCAAAAATTGACACAAAGTAAAATTTGATGTCCCGATTCTAAAGGAGAGTTTTATTTGGTCCAAAATAATGTATAAGAGTGATCAAAACTATTTTTAATGACAGTTCGCCATCAAAAGGCGATAAGTGAACCTTTAGTGAAAATTTGGGTATAAAAGCCTAAAATTGAATTCTTTCCGTATTTTAAGCCTTTGGATAAATGTAAAAACATTTAAAAAAACATATATAATAATATTTTAGTTATTTATATCCATTACCACCAATACAACATCTACATGTTAACTACCATTTAAAATAATATTATTTTATTATTAGAGTGCAACGTAAGATTCCCAAGAAACTCGTTGTTGCGTATTGGGTACGCCATCGAGCATAGCATCCCATTTAAAGTAATATAAATATTTGATTCACAAATATGAATAAATATAAATATGTCATATTCTTTATTTACCTGGGGTGTTACATCCTTCCCCCCTTTTAAGAATTGCGTCCTTGCAATTTTAAAATTGGGCTTGGAAACATCCTTGAAAGTCCCACATCGGAGAAGAGTCGGTAAAACAATCACTTTAAAATAAAGAAATATAAGTAAAAAGGTCACCCGAGTTAACCCATAATAGGATTCCAAGTATGAAAACATGGACATGGAGGAGAAAACATAGGGTCATGTTCTGATGGAGAGTGATAGAAAACATGTTTTGGAGAAAGTTAACCATGAGAAAATCACAAACTTGTGATGGGTTAAACGGTATTCGATTCCCCAGTAGGAAATGTTAATAGACAACATTTTTGTTTTAAGTTACTTTTTATTGAGGAATTTATTCATAAGGAAACATAATCACTTATCATGTTGACTCTCAAATTTTATTATATTCCTTACACAAACTCATATTTCCTCCAAAAGGCGAGTATTTAGGAAGACTTGTTCACATTAAGAGTACTATAATCAACTTCTAGAGAATTACCTAACCCAAAAAAATAGAACTTCATACTTCCCAGGTCTTTAATCTTTAACCAAAACCAAAACCCAAAAGATTAGTACAAGATCAGATAACCCAGAAAAGGATAACCCATTAGAAAGAAAATATGTTCTTAATCTCCAAAATTTGTTCAACAAAACACAAAGTTCAACGAGGACCATCCGATAAGCAATTGTTCCATAAAATTCCTCAAAGTAAACCAATCTAATATTGAAACCCAAACATTTTAAGGATTTAGTCACATAGTCTTCCAAGTTAAATCTTAGCATTTATCTCCAAACAAAATCAGTTTCTCTTAAAGTCTCGCATTGATAAGTAATTATCCTAATCACATATCCTCCATGATAGGTTAATAATTTTCGTAAATAACCCAAAATCAACTTACTCTTAAAAAAAATAATCAGTCAAACTAACCAGGGACTTCATGTAGTCCAGTGGTAGGCGATAAATACCAGTCGCACTTTGGTTGTGGGTTCGATTCCCGCAGCTTTGTCCGACGCGACGGGTAGTCACACTATCTACGTGTTGTCCTTTTTCCAAAACTCTATAATTCTCAAATCATTCCCCAAAAAGGGATAAAATCATCAAAAATAACCACAACATAATTTAACCTCAATTTTATCTCATGCCTTTCACTTCAATCATAACATATAGTAACCCATAATTACCTCAAAATTAAGGATCATATAAACCCAAATGGTTCTTTATAACTATGTCCACAAAAGAAAAGATAACTATTACTTGAATAAATTTTTCCAATATTAAACATCAGGGTTCCACATAATATAAAAAGTCTTCTAATGTAACCCCATCATCAAGAGAGACTTAATACTATTAAGAATTTCACCATAACTCTTGAAGCCCTTATATGTTGACATCTTACTCATTCAACATTCTTCATGATCCATTATCCATTCCTTTCCAACTTATTCCGAAATACCCCTTTACTACAAACAAAATCTTGTATCATATCCTAAGATTCCAAAATAGGAAAACAATAGTCATGAAATAGTACATACGTTTGATTGTTCATTGTCAGTTTCTTCATCCTCAATCGGAATGGCATTGGGTATTGTAAAAGAATATTGGTACGCTCTTGGTGACCCCATTCACGAAACTTCTTCATAGGACATGTGTTCGCATAATTACCATGCACACCACATTTAAAACATTCAATTGATCCCTCAGAAAGAACTTCTTTCCCTTTCCTCGAGTAAATTGGATGCTTCCTTTTTCCATGGCAGGTTCTTGCTTTATGACCTTTATTTCCACATCTATAGCATATTTCTGTCCCTTTGAAACATTTTCCTAGGTGTTTCTTTCCACATCTTTGACACATAGGTTTTTGAACACACTTACCTTTATGATTATTACATGTACTTCCATAGGGATTTGTTTCTTGCATATATGATGCCTTAGAGAAATCTCCAAGGTTTAGGTGGTCAATCATAACTCCAGATAGTTGGTTGAGGATAAACACAATAGTTCTCATTACAGCTCCCATATCATTCAGTTGCTCGCTCAGAAAACTGTCACAGTTTCCTTCACATCCACCGTTACCTTGGTGCCTGCTAGATCCAGCCATTTACTAAAACCAAAAAGGGTTAGTGTGAGTATAACAACAAACCATCATGTACTAATGATGAAGATAAACACTAATATATTCTTACTCATTCACTTTATCTAAAACTAGGACTCTGTCTGAAATCCTAACCATTATGGTAATGTCACTTATGCTTAAAGAATACCCTAACCTCTAAAGTTATCTAAACTGACCTTTGATACCAACTATATGGCCCCAGCCTTAAACCTTACATAAAATTGAATTAAATGAATAATTCACATTGAGGATCTTTTCAGGTTTATAGTTTTAGAGAATTAGGACATAACTATTACATCTCAAAAGATTACAAAGTAGTCTCTTCTACTAAATTTCCATAAAATAAAAAACTCTTAAAAAGAAACATGTCTAGTTTCATGTTTTAGGTAGCATGACTTTCCCTTGATCCCATCCTTGACCCTATTCCATGCTAAGTCCTGTGAAAAACATTTCAAAAACTTGGGATGAGCATAAAAACTCAGTAAGGGATACACAAAAAAACTGTTAGTTAATCAAAACAAAAAGTAAACCATGTATACTTTATCAAGGTAATAATTTTCACCTTTATGAAGTAGTAAAAACTATTCACTGAATAAAATATCATTACTTACCTTTTTGTAACCCAAGGATTACCATAAAATCCATATAAAGAACACATAACATATATAAAGGTAACTTGGGACATAAACATATTTAAGTGGAATAACCATACAGTCAACTCCCACATATATCACTTAAAGGAATAGCCATACGGCCAATTTCCATACATACTAAATGGAATATCCATACGGCCGACTTCCATACCCAATGCATTGGAGGTTATAACGTAACCACCCGTCCTGGTAGTCACGGCACCACCCGTCATATGGTTTATAACGTAACCACCCGTTAAAATGTCCAAGTACCATAATAAAATCATAAAACATAAAACCAATATAAAGGAATGATAACATTTCCACATTTAAATCATAATAGAATCCTTTATCAAAACCATTTTCAATACCAAAAATACATAAAAGAGCATATGGTATTTATTTTATTTTAAAAACATTATGTCTTGTTGAGGAAGCCAAAGACCAAATAATACTCGCGGCGGTGGAAAAGGTCGTTGTCATCGCGTACGTTAAAAGAAACTTTCCTTTTTATCATTTTGTAAAACGCTTCGTAGAAAAAGATTCCTTTTTTATAAAAGTAAAATTCAAAGGGGTTTATACACCGTATAAAATAAAGTTGTGTATAAAACGAAATATGCCTCAATGAAAGGAGATTGAGACGAAGTCCATTACAGAGACGGTATCCTTGGTTTAAGGATAAATCAATTACATAATTATGTGTGACAAACGAATACACCAAATATAAGTGGATATTAAGTGTAAAATAATCAAAGGTCATTCACACATATTCAAAGGATGACCTATTCAATAACTACATGTCGAACCCAAAGAAATCGAAATTGGGTTAAGAAGTTCCCTTGACAGCCTAACGGCGTCACATAAAAATGAGTTGATGAGAGATAAAAAGTGTATCTCATTACTTGGGCATAAAATTTACATCAATAAGGATATATGAGAACAAATCCAAACATAATAATATGTAAATTAAAAGACCCAGCAAAAGAAGTCTTTAAAAAAAGGAGGGTGAATGGTTCCCTTACCGACTTGGGTATCTTTCGAAACATACGATCCGTGAAATAAGGACAATACATCATTGATGTAAATACTCATAAATGAAGTAATATTACACAATGAGTAAAATAATGGTCAGTACATACACCACTCAAAGGAAATTGTGGCAAATGTATCATAAATCTCACGGGAATAAAAGTGAGATGAAAAATCACTTACGAAAACTCGGTAGCCTAACGGTGCCACTTAAAACTTCAAAAAATGGATTGATGATATCAAATAGGGTATCTCATCACATTACAACAAAATTAACAGAAATAGGAATATGAAATAACATCCCCCAACGTAACAAATCGTATCTTAAAAGAAGTGACATAAAGGGGAGTACTTAAAAAGAAAGAGAGAGGTTAGATCTCTTACGAAAATTCGGCTGCCTAACGGCGCCACTCAAAACTTCCAAAATGGATTGATGAGAGAGAATAGGGTCTCTAATCACATGAACATAAAAATTACAGTAATTGTAAAATATAATAACATCCCAATAACAAGAAAGATGATCTTTAGCGGGAATGACATAAAAGAGTGTACTTAAAAAAGAAAGAGAGGAATAAGATCCCTTACCTCGGGTCCGACTTGACTCGATCGTTCTTTAATCTCCTGAATAATAAACTTGAGTTAATTTATACTTCCTTACGAACCTTTTTCAAGTTCATTATTCCTTTTATATCACTTATTACCATGTCATAAACATTATGTAATCATTTAAGTTAATAATATTTGTTTTGCTGATATTTGGTTCTTAAGTCGAAAGTGGACTTCTTACAATTATATGTTGTTTGTGTGGCCAAATGTTTATTATATCCATAATTGTATTCATGATGTAGATATCATATATTACATATATATCCAGTACATTCATGCATTTATTACATAATCATTTAGAGGTAAGAAATGAAATGCACCGTTCATGGAGACGGTAAGCCGTACGTACGCATGAACGCTACTTTCATTTCTATTTCGTATTTTATAGAATGGAATAATAATGATATAAAGGTATATTATAATTACAGTATAATATGATATATAATATCATAGTTCCATCCTTTATAAGTCCCACATATGGTATTTAACGAATCAAATCACTTTGAGGGGGCGGTAGTCCGCACTTCCTTAAATGAAGATATCGCGTTTACCCATAATGGAAACCATAAAGGTATGCCCAAAATGAAAAAAACAGAATCTTAAGGAACAAAAAACATATTATATATCATATATAAAAATAGTGACATCATAATGGCCACCTTTGAAGGTGTTAAATGAGTATTGAACAATCATTATTTCGGGAGGCAGAATTTCTCCATCCACGGAAACCGTATGTTCTTTAACCATTTGATGTAGTTGTGTGAGAGTTTAGCTAGAATAAATCTTATAAAAACATCCTATTATATTTTAGATACTGGTGTTGTTACAAAATAAGTAAATAAAAATAGTTTAGGGGGTTTGAGAAGCAAAATAAAACAAATGAACATGAGAGAATGAATTACCTTTAAAAGTGTAACTCCTTTTGATTTGAGCCTAAAGGCTTCTTTTGAAAGGATTATGCCCAAAGGTAATCCTCTAGGATGAGTAGAGGGATGTGGAGAGAGTAAATGGCAGGGGTTGGCCGAGCCAAAGGCTTGAGGAGTGTGTTAAATGAGGTAGAGGTGGGGGCCTTTTATAAGAGGAGAGGAGGGGCACTTTTGGAAAGTAAAGAAATATTACTTTATTTGAAAATGTGTTTCGGTTTTAAAAGGTCCCAAATTGATATAATTCGTGGATATGGTGATAAGGGTTCGAAATCCACCTATCCAATAAGTTTTGGACATGTTTAGATCATAGATTTTACATTATATTTCCATTTTATTTAAATCGTCAAATAATGATGTCATCACTGCATCATTATTATGTCATAAATAATTTAATTTATTTAATGTATAAAAATTATAAGACAATTAATATGATGTAGGAAATCTTTTTATCTTTCCAATTAATATTTATAATAATAAATCTGACTTGTATAACCCCATTAAAAATTTGTTTTAGTAAAACATATCATGTTAGTGCCATTTTTTTACATTAACATTAAATAAAAGGTATTTATGTCATTTTCCAACCAAAGTGGCTCCATGGGGTCTCCAAGTTGACCCATGGCTTGTCGTGGTCAGACATGACACATACAATAAGGGTAGGACATGTGTCAAGGTATTTTCATTTTATTATAATATCATTTTTGCCTTAAATTGCACTAATTACCTCTAATCGCGGTTAAAAACTTAATAAGTTACTATTCACCAAAAAAAAAATTTTATCTCATTGAACCACATTTTACTTCTTAATTAAAAACATGTATCTCGTATTTTTAAAATTCAAAACACAGAAGTGGTAAAATTTCATTTAAACGAAAAATCAGTTTAATATAAGTACCACTTAGTGGTTTCACTATTCATCAAAAATTGAAGTTTTTCAGAAAAATACCAAAAATTCACCCTAAGCAATATTTGATATTCCAAATTCAAAAATGAAGTCCATTTTAAAAAATTCACAACATATAAGTTTTATTAATTAATTTAATAATTAATTCCTCCTGTCAGAGCAAATAGCGTGTTTTTATGAAACAATAAGTATCAAAAGATTGACACTAGTTTAAGTCCGATTTCAATGTGAAATTAATTCCAACGACCACTATTGGATTTAATGGTAAATTTTTTTTCTAATTTAACTTTAAAACCAATTCAAAAGATAATCTAATCATATAAATAAATTAGATTAAAAAGAGGTTTTGAATTAAAAAACAACATTTTATACTTCATTAAAAAAATGAACTTTATCGGAAATATACCAAAAATTTACACAAAGTAAAATTTGATGTCCCGATTCTAAAGGAGAGTTTTATTTGGTCCAAAAGAATGTATAAGAGTGATCAAAACTATTTTTTATGACAGTTCTCCATCAAAAGGCGATAAGTGAACCTTTAGTGAAAATTAGGGTATAAAAGCCTAAAATTGAATTCCTTCCGTATTTTAAGCCTTTGGATAAATGTAAAAACATTTAAAAAAACATATATAATCATATTTTAGTTATTTCTATCCATTCCCGCCAATACAACGTCTACATGTTAACTACCATTTAAAATAATATTATTTTATTATTAGAGTGCAACGTAAGATTCCCAAGAAACTCGTTGTTGTGTATTGGGTACGCCATCGAGCATAGCATCCCCTTTAAAGTAATATTAATATTTAATTCACAAATATGGATAAATATAAATATGTCATATTCTTTATTTACCTGGTGTGTTACAATTAATAAGAGTGAATGGAAAATATAATAATTTATAAATATATTGGAAAGTAATATAACCATGGAACATCATATCCCATCATATTAAAATTTAATTTAACAAGTATAATATAACAGAACTGTTTGAATGGAAATTAGAAGAGAGAAATCCCTTACATGGAAGTGTGACTACAAAGGCTTTGTAGAGGATTCATGGGATCATGGGGGGTTCCTTGAGAGGACTATAGTAAGTATAGGTAATATTTTTGGATAGATTTAAGGTGTTTTAATCAAGAGAAATGGCAGCTATGGTGGGTTAAATAAGAACAGAGGGTGATATCCTTATTATTTTAGATTTTTCACTACATAATAAAATAATCAAAACCATGAACCATCAAAGGGTTTTTTCCCACGGTTTCTAGAATAAGGTAATTTTATACATTATTTAATGATGCTATGGGACAAATATAATAAAATATTTCCCATTATTATGTGGAGGTGAGTCACACTTCCAAAAAATTATTTTAAAATCATAAAATATATTGTAAGTCATAGAGGATTCGGTAAGTCTATATAAAATAACTAATATAGACATATAATTACATTATTTTAATGAAAAATTAATATATTTTTTCGAATATAAATTTTTTAGTATTTTTTACATCATTATTGTTCCATTATGATGTCATAAAGCACAACATATATTTATACAGTATTTAATTCTTACCGAAAAATTTTATTGTCCCAAAAAATTATGAAAAATTCAATATTGGATAATTTTTATGTCCTGATTCGAAAAATAATATCCGCTTATCTAAATAAATTTCTAAATATGTGAATTTTGACTTTTAAAATAAAAAATGTACTTTTTATTAAAAATTGATGTGTTTTTGGACAATACGAGTTTTCATAGCCTAATAAAAATTACATTTGACTTCATAAAAATTATATGATAATTAAAAGATAGAAAATTAAGTTGATAATAATATTTTATTAAAATATTATTTATTTTAAAATATCCATTTATTGATCAAAGTATATTACGTAATTTAATTTTAATATTAACGAAAAATATTTTTTGTGCATTAAAAATTATTTATAGAGTAGGATGAAAACAATATTTATTATTATATAAAAAATAATTTAAATAATCTAATTTCTAAGGTCATTATACATATCCATTTATTACACCATAATATACCCTAAGAGTATGGTGCGCGAAGGTGGGGATTTCATTAGGCCATTCGGTTAACATGGTTTGGGTCGTGATCTAGATGATCATGAACTTCTCCTATAAAAGGTTTCATAAGTGCTTATGTGAGTGGATCTAAGCTTGGGATATGTCTAAGACAAAGCCTACAAATTCTATCTCCCTTTGAAGATCCGATAAAAGGTATTTATAGGGTATGTCCCTACTGTTTGAGGCCATCACTTCCTTTTTCTCTGCCAAAATGATTTGTTAAAACCCTATATTTATACTAGTCTTGTGAAAACTATTCAAAGACTATATTATCAATTATTATGATATGTAAGGGTCATTTAGAATAATTTTGGATGTAATAAAATATGGCATTTATTTCCTATATCCATAAGACGTTTAATTAAATAAAAATAAAGGTAATTTTATTCATAAATGTTTGGGCTGTTACAAATGACGTGTTTATTTAAGATATTCAACAAAAGACATATCGTGCATAGATTTTGATGACATGGATGTGCATCCTTATTTCTAAGATATTGAGATTAAGCAATTGTAGGACCCTAGATCACCCTAAGTGGGAAGGGGTGAATAAGGGTGTCATATTTTTGTGTTAAATCAATGGATCTTGTTCCCACATTGCTAGGAACTCGTTAAACCTGAGTATTGAAAAAATGCAGAAATAAATCATTACCATGAAACAAGACCAAATAAAAAATTTTCATTTTTCACCACAAAGGGAAAGTCAAAGGAATATACACCGATAGTGTTTTGGTCAAACCTAAATAAACTAATCTTCACTATTTTTGGATTACAAGTTTTTAGACATAGTCAGTCTATTCTAGTAACACTTCCTTTACAAGATTTTAGGGACCAAACACTACGTCCCTCAGAACACTTCCATTAACTCCCCTTAGCTCAATGTCTTTGTGAAGTTTTACTGAATTTTCCAGCATGAAGGATGATTCAATTTATTTTCATTTATGTCTTCGACTCTGTCCAGCATGAGACTCTTCTTGCATCGAATTCCTAAATTGATTCACATGAAAGCACCAATTAAACAAACTGGATATTCAAATCATTCTAGAAGCACACATTTGCACTTTAACGCAAGACCTTCTCTTTCATGTAAGAATTAGTATTATCATGTAAGATGAAATATGTAAAATCCTTAGTTTTCACGCAACCCCTATCTTTCCTGTAGCTCCACCATAAGTTTCACTTGTTCTTTAGAGATTAAAGGACCACTTTGTGTGCCATATTTTCTTTCAAAATATCTTCTGCACACAATTCTATCACATAGTAGAGGTACCAGATCTTCGCTGAAAAGTTCTTTGTCATGAATGTTGGTAGCTGCCTATTTATAGGCCATGATGACCATATGTATAATTTTCATACACGTCTTCCACTATGTGTATAAGATTTTCTCTGAGCATGAAAGACCCCTTTTGACATCACATTAGGCACACAACTCTCTTCCCCTTAAACTCTTCTTTCAGACACATTTAAATCTTTCTGAAACTTTTTTCTTTTTCATATTTTGAAGAAATGATGCAAAAAAATCAATGCATTCAAGATTCCAAAACACCTTTTATCTTTCACAAAACTCCCTTATCCAAAAACATGTTTCCCTGTTCTGTATGTTTTGGAAGAAAAATTATGGAAAAAACTAGGAAATGATGAAACCTTATATTATTTGGTTATATTGGTAAAAAATACCCCTTTCCTTGAAAACTCACTAATATTCATTATATGGATTCAATACAAACACAAATAATACTCCATTTATAGACAACAAAATCTTTAGATCCAACAATATCCCCTTCGTAATTGTTGGTAATCAGCAGATAAATGAAATAAAACATCTACCACAATCAAAACCTAATACCTAAGAAACAACTCAGCGATTACTCTAACTCCATGTGAGAAATTATCTATTTAAAGAACAATAGGGGAATCATGAATTGGGTTTTTGTGTTTTTGAATTCTTAAATATTTCTAATATAACCTCTAACTACTTCCTCATAGTTCATAATTCTCATTTTCCCCATTTACAACTCATCATTCTCCTTCTTTGTACCATTGAATTTATCCATTCTCCCCCATTAGAAGTAAACCAAAAGAACCTAATTTCTAATAAAAGAGATCAAAACATACACACCCTGGACCATATATCCTCAATAAACCTACATCACTTCCACAAACAGAATATAAAAATTAACACACAACTGGGGAGTGGGGATATCCATAAACCCCTCATGCACTGGGAGGTGACTGAACATTGATGATCAATCGATGATTCTCCAACACATGTGATGAAAAGTGTTTGGTTAGTATGTCAGCAACATTATCATTAGTTCCAACTTGATCCAATTTAATCATGACCTATTCATCTTATTCGATGACAATGTGATATTTAACTTCAAATTTTTTCATGTGGGAATTCAGAACAGGATTCTTCATAAGATCAATTGCACTATTATTATCACATTGAATCACCATCGACAATTTCACCTCATCGCAAATATTAGTATGTTGTTGATTCATCCATAATAGCTTACTGAAATACATTGAAGTGTACATATACTAAACTTCATCTGTATTGAGTTAAGTGCAATTTTGTTTCTTATTCAACCATCCCCCACATTTCTTCTTAATAAATAATGATTCACCACTTGTGGAATTTTTACCTATCACGTCTCTATCCCAGTCCTCATCAAAAAATGCTGATAGTTCATTATCTCTTCATGAAGTAATGTATAACCAATAATTTTGATTAATTTAATGAACCATTTGAATTATTTCACTACTGTAATTTTCTCTTCCATCGGATTACTTTGAAAGAGGGTTTCTAGGAATATTGCAATGATGATATTTGGCCTTCTTGAAGTCATGTATAATATGCTTCCAATGATTATCTTGTACAAGGTGGTATCTGTAGAAATCTCATACTCATGCTTTCCATGTTTTTTTCTAACCACAATCGGAGTCGACCTTGGTTTGGTGTCTTGTATATTGAATTTCTTCAGCAACTCTCTTGCATACTTTTCCTGTGAAATTAAAGTGTATTTTTTCCTCTGAATCACTTGTTTCCCCAAGATGTATGTGGATTGAGAAATCATAGACATTTCAACTTGTAATTTAATGTGATAGGAAAATTCATCCAATGATCACGTCAGGATCCTATTTTTTAATTGAGGCTTCTTTGGATATGAATATAATTGAGAATACCAAGCACATGGTTCCTTCTTCAAACCATAGAGTGGTCTATATTCTACAGACCATTTCGTCATAATTTTCAATCATAATACAAGTTCTTGTTTAAGGTGGGCCTTATCTTAAAGAACATCATTCATGAATTTTTTTTGACATCCATAAGATAGAATTGTATCTTCATTTAATTCCCATTGTAAGGAGTATTCTGGTCAATTTCAGTCACTCTACTGGAGAAAATTTGTCATCAAACTCAATTCCTTCAATCTTTGAATTTACTTTAATGATTATTCAAACAAGTTTGGTTCCTTAATTGATTGGAAGGAATAATGTTTGCGATTATTCAATATTCTTCTCTCTGTGGGAGTTGTCCAATCCCCAATGATATTGGTATAATCAATTTCACTTCTTATTCTTATCTTGTGAGGCTTGGATAATGTTTCTTCTTACATTGTTTCCTCTTCAGATTCTTCTTCTAATTGTAATTATTTGTCTTAGCACAAAATCTTTTACAAGCCTTAAATTATTTCATCATTGGAGTATGTCCCATGACCACTAAAGTTTATTTTTCTAATTACATGATCTTCATGAAATTTCGAGAATAATCACGTTAGATAACAATTGAAATAATGATTATGGAATATTTCACATAATTCTTCATTTTTCTCCCCCTCAAAGGAAAAATATATCATTGTATTCCTAGTGGTGGATCTCATAAAGACTGAATGTTAGAAATTTTAAGTATGGATAATATACCAGAATGGGTCTTTATCTTTAGACTATCCACATTAGACAACTTTCTCAACAATAGCTGGGAAAATATTACTGAACACATTCCCTTTAGGATACCATAAATAATATCAATACATGACGGTATACTCTTTATCTTAATTTTTTTTAAAACATTATATTCATTAAAACATTATCCTCCATTATATCTATATTTTAATATTGAATTGAAGAATCATTCAAAAATGGTGACTTCTTCATCTTGGCTATCAAGATTTCACAGCCCTCTCTACTTCTCAAGTACTCCCCTAAGATCATTATTCACCTTCAATTCCATTATTTAAAAGCACAAATAAATTTAAAAAATGACTAATGGATTAAGGTGGATCCTCCTTGATTCATCAATATTAACTACATGGTGGAGTTGATATTCTCAACCATGTTACTCCATTTTTTGCATGCTTCATGTGTGCACATATGAACATATGTTCTGGTTTATGTTGTCTTGGAATGTATATATTTAAATTATCTTATTCTTTATGTGGAGAATTGTTTTCTTAACAGCCATCATGGACGATATAATCATACTCTTCCTAAAACTACTTATTGATCTGGTAATAATATTAAATATACGTTTTCTTTGTGACTAGATTTCATGAATTTCACACATAGAGCATCATTAGATCATTAGTTTCCTTCTGTTTTCAAAATCTCTCATAAATTGTCTTCATCACATGGAATCTTTTATTTTTCTTTTGCATCAGCCTTGGCCTATTCATCTAAAACATTCCTTAGTCTTTCCAAATATTATGTCCATATAACTAACAGCATTTTAGGAACTATTCTAATATGTTTGGATATTCCACATGGCTTCATTTTAGTGGAATCCATCTTGGTAGTTCTCTTTGATGAATCAACTTTCAGTTTCATGGATTTTCAATCCAAGATCTTCTCATAGTACATTGTTGATACCTTCTTGTGAGGATTTATGTTCACAGTGTTCTTCTAATTTTTTCCAAGGGAAGCATCTTCATATATTTCCAATATTTTTGGTCTTATTTTCATCGAAATAATTAATTCATGTTGAGATAAGAATGTACCAACTTTGTTACCCCTGTCATTTGAAACATCATAAATTTTATCAAGCTTCCAAAATATGATTTCAGTTCAATGATGCTTATAGAACTCTAGACATTTTTTCTTTATCTCTAGCTTAATCCCATGTGATACAAGCTTCCATGTTAATTTTATATTTTTGGGATTATACCAAAAATTTAATTCATAATTCCCAAATCTATTGTAGAACCAACATTGATGCAAAAAATATTAATTTCATTATATTTATTGTATAATGTTGTTACATCTTCTTCTTGTATTGTTGAGTTATTGGTGGGAAACTAGATTACATACTCTTTTCCTATCCACCCTAGTCATGGTGGTAGGTTTTTTATCTCCTTTATTCATCCACACTACTGTAGTAATTGTCTTACAACATACACACCAAATTATAGTTGATTTAGAGGCATTAAAACAAGTTGGTTTGGATGGTACCAATTTTTTCTCAGCTGCTTGAGGTAGCTCATCAAAAGATGTTATTATCTTCTTGTCACATGTTGGAGGTATTTTATCTTTAGAATAAAATGGTGAGCATTGAGTAGCTATAATAAATGTTTCCTTATTTTATGAAGTCTCAATATATGTGTTCTCAATATTGGCCAAATGAGCTTCCAAATCTAGACATTTCATACTGAGGAATATTTTCTGATCTTTAATCAAAATTATATTTTCATCAAAATCATTCATTATTATAACAACTTCTTATCCATGCATCTTAACATTATTCTGAATTAAGGAGTCATGTTCCCAGATCATCTTAGATATTATTCCAATCATAAACCCATGAAATTGTATCAATTTTTTAATTTCTATTCAAGAACATTGATCTTTTCATCAAGAGTCATTTAGAATCCCACTTTCTCTTCAACTTCATTGAAGTATTTTGAGGATCCTATTTCAAGTTCCATATTTTTTTTCTATAATGGTTCCATTTTTTTGGATAACTTCTAACATTCTATAATTTTTATTTACAGTCCTTTTTCCATATAATATTCTTCTTTCATTAATTGGGTGATTTAATCCTCCATAAATAGAAAGATTCTATAAACAATTTTATCTCTTTAATCAAGAATATCATGTAGATAATTTCTTAATCCCTCAATTTCACATTAATGTGATGTTATAGTTTTATCAACATCACCACTTGTGATAGGATATTTATTATGAGGATAAATTTCCAAGTTTCTAACACATACCTCTTGATAACAATAAATTTTTGATTTACATGTGGTATATGTGTTGTTATTTTCATTTGTGGAAACATAAGCTACATGTTATTCACCTTCAAAGCCAGATATATCTTCCTTTTCTGAAAGGTGTGGATAACTAGATACTACCACTTAATTTCGTAAAAGAAAATTACTCAACTGTCTCATCTCTGTATTCTACCTATTCATCCTAGTCTTACTAGATATAGATTTATATATAGAGATAACTGAATCTTAATCAATACTATACATAATTATTGGATCATGAATAAAACCAAAATCTTCAATAGAGAATAGTTTTACTGTAGAGTATCCAGCATATGTGAACATGGCGCTGATACCACTTGTTGGACCCCAGAGAACCCGGAGAGGGGAGTGGGGAATTAAGGTGTCATATTTCACTTTTAAATCAATTTATATTGTTCCCATGTTGGTTGGAACATGTCAGACCTATCTAATGAAAAAATTCATAAATAAAACATTCACATGAAAAGAGACAACATGATAATTTTTCATGGTTCACCACTCTGGGATAGTATAAGGTACATCCATAGATAGAGTTTTAGTCATAAATAAATCCACTAATCTTCACTAATTGTGGAAAACACTATTTCAGACAAATTCACTCTATTCTATGAACATTGACTTTACATTATTTTAGAGATAAGAAACTACTTCCCTCAGAACACTTCCGTTGACCCCCCTTAACTCACTAACATTAGAGGAGACTTTCTCAGTTTACCAACATGAAGTTTTCTTCAATAGATATTCATTGAATTGTTTTTCTCTGGCTAGCACAATAATCTTCTTTCATAGAATTCTTGAATTGATGCACTTAAAAGAACAGATCAAACAAACCAGATATTCCAAACTTACTGGAAGCACACACTGGAACATGCGTTAAACACCTTTTATTGCACACAAGAATTTGTTTTGTCATGTAAGATGGCTTATGAGAAACCCTTAGTTTCCATGAATCCTTTATATATCATGCAACTACACCATAAGATTCACATGGTCTTTAATGACTATAGGAAAAAATTGTTCGTTAGATTTTTTTTCTATATCCCTTCTAAAAAAAATTCATTCATGTGGAAGAGGAACCTAATAGTCGTTAAAAGGTTTTCTATATTGAATGGTGGTAGATGCATATTTATAGTCCTCGATGACCCTATTTGTAGGTTTTAGATGAGTCTTCTTCTATTTTCGTAATATTCTCTTGGAGTGTACAAAACCCATTTTGATGTTGGATTGGGTGCACAAGTCTCTTTTGTTCAACCTCATTGATCCTCTATGAGAGGATTCAAAAAAAACACCAACCAAAATCCATTTATATTGAAGAACTTCCTTCTTTTTATTAGGATTATAATAGAAAATGGAGATTCATTTGTGGTTTTTCACATTGTGAAATTATGTTCTTTCACTTGGGTTCCTTAACCCACTGTTAGAAATCAATGTTGGACTTTATGAATGACCTCCTAATACCAATGAAAAATAATCCTAGAGGGTCACACACTATGTTAATTAATTTATCATGATTAAATTATATTTGCATTTAATTTTTAGAATAATAATTATCCTCAAGACTGAGGAATAATTTTATTAATGTTTTATTCATGAAAAATATTTATTGATGAATGAAATATTTAAAAAAAACATTTTTTGGGTATTCATTAAATTCCATGAGGTTCGAACAAACTAAGACTAAATAATAATCACAAAATTATATGGTGTTATAAACCCTTTTAAGCATACTAGAAGTGGTTCTGATGAACTGTAGCTAATGGGTTTGCTTACAATTGTTCGAGGCGGTTCTGAGGAACCGCTAGTAAAGTAATGTAAAATTTAATGGCGGTTCATTTAGATGCAGTTAAAAACCCCCCAATTTCACCACTAAATATTTTTTTATATGGGGGTTTTAACCACCTCTAAATTGTTGACTTAACTTTCAGTGGTTTGAAACCGCCACAAGTTGACTTGCATGTGCCATATTAGAGGCCGTTAGAACCACCTCTATTTAATACTTGTTTAGAGTGGGTTAAACCCCCTCTAAATGATCTATATTAGAGGTAATCCTAAGACTGCCTCTAAATAATATATTTCAAAAAGAAAATACATTGCTCCCTTACCCATATTTAAATGTGCCCCACCTCCCTCCAACCTAACATTCTCAGCGCCGCATGGCCCGCCCTCCAAATCCCCTCCACTATTCAACCCACGAACACCATAGGCCACCCTCTGGTTCCCCCATTTCACCCACAATTTTAGGTCACTCCCTCAGGTTCCCATTTACCTATGAATCCACATGGTTCTCTTACCCACAAGGCCCGCCATCGAATTCCCGTCAGCATGTTTGAAAATATTAGAATTTTAGGATACGATGACATGACTTCCTGCAAACAAACAAAGCACCTATACCATTATGGAATGAAGATCTAGTTATTATATTTACACATACATGTAATTATATATATTATGAAACTAATTAAAAGACATATTTTTTGAACAAATATTTAAATACATATATAATTTTTTTATTTAATATATAAATTTTTATATTATATATTTATGTATTTATATTATAATACAGTTATATTATATTAAATTTATACATTTATGTGGACTGTGTATTGTATATAGGTATTTAGATACATTTGAGTGTATATTTTATAATACAACTCATGTTATGTATATACACATATATTTATATATTTATAAATATATTTATCTAAATTATTTATATACATATATACATATTTATATATTACGTACATGTTTATTTATATAATATATATAAGTATTTATCTAATATATTTTTATAATTTCTTTAAGAATATATTTATATAATGTATTTCAATGCATATATTTATTATTATGTAAATATATATATATATATAAATTGTATTATAAAATATATACTTAGTATCACATGAAATACACATTAGACAAATATTATATATGAATTAAAATTTATTTTAATATTTATATAATGTTATAGGAAATACAATTTATACCGATATATAATTAATATTATATTAAATAAAATTTACTAAAATATATAATTAATCTAATATTAAATAAAACTTATGAAATATTTATATAATGTATTTCAATAAATGTATTTATTATTATGCATATTAATATATATGCATTTCAATAAATGTGGTCAAATAATATTTTGTTCAATAATATATATATATATATATTAATTAATATAGTTGTCTAATATTTTGTACATTAATATATATTTATCTATATAAATTTTATATCATATAATATTAATTATATATAATATAATATCACAAACACATTATTTGAAAATTTGTTTATTATTATTGTAATATAAATTATAGAAAAAACAAATTTTGATTTTTGTATGATTTATTTTTTTGAATAAACTATATTTAAATATATATTTATATAATATTTTTATGATTTTATGTTATATATAGTTAATATTATATGAAATTCAATTTATAAATATATATATATATAAGTGTACATAAAATTATACAATTTTATTAATGTAAACATATATATATATATATAATTCAATAAAATAATATAATTTTAAATATACAATATAATTAAATAATATATATATATATTTAAAAAATCAATTTTTAATTAATATGGTATAGTAAAATATATATATAATAATCATATAATATATATAAATGTATATATAATATAATATATATAATATAATATATATATGTAACATAATATATATAATAAATAATATATACTATATACTATATATTTATATTTATATTTATTTGTTTCTATATTATATTTATTTGTCTATATAATATAATATAAATGTATTTCTACATTAATATATAAAAAAATTTATTTAATACAATATATGTATAATATAAATCATAATATAAATCATAATATAAATGTATGGTATTTATAAAACAATATATAAATTTTATATATTTGAATAAATATATTTATAATTAAATTTATATTAATTATGCTAAAATTTATATATGTATACATTTTTGATTTTATGTATAAGTATTTATTTAATGTATTTATATAATTTATATATATATGTGTGTGTTTGTTTATAATGCATTTAAATAAATTTACATAAATATTTTATGTAATATATGTGTGTGTGTGTGTACACACCCACATGAGGATCCACATATATATTATAAATTTTTTATTTAAATGAAAATTATTTTAAAAAATAAATAAAAATTAAGAGGGGGGTTACAATACCCTTCTAATCAAAGGGATTACCGACGGTGCATGAACCCCTCTAATTTCATGAATTAGCCGAGGTTGAAACCCCCCTCTAATATCATTAATTATAATGTGTTTAGAAACCCCCTCTAATATCTTAAATTAGAGGGGGTTCACAATCCCCCTGTAATTTTTATATTGTAATGGGTTCAAAATCCCTTCTAAACTAAGGGATTAATGGTAGTTCCTGAACCCCTATAATTTAAGAGATTATAGGGGGTTGTAAACACCCACTATTTCCTTTAAAATACAATTTCAGTGATATATATTTAGCTTATAATATATATACAAATGAATAATATATATATATATATAGTGAATCTGAAATCCATCTGAACATTTAGAGCCACTAATTATTAAAATTTCCATATTTTTGACCCAACTACCTGAAAAATTCAACAAAATACTACAAAACAATCGCCAAAAAATTTAGAGGTGGTTTTTCAAAACCCCCACTAAAATTAATTTATAGGGGGTGGTGCACAATTATTTCTAAAACCCACCGCTAATATGTAGTTTCTTAGTGTAATACCACATGTGATGATCAATATTAAATTATAATATTGTTAAATAATAATTTTTTTGTGAAAGTTATCAATCGTGCCATAAAATATTCTTATTATTATTATTTCACCTTATAGGGTTTGATAAAGATTATAAAATTTTTCAAGGGATAATAAATAATTAAATAATATTTTTACCTAAACCATTGGTCTATAAATATATGGTTGTGTCAATTGTGTAGGTTTAATTAAAAATTAAAAATTTAGAATCATTACTAACAACAAACTTCTATCTCTCAATCAAATTCCACCTCTCTTTTCTATAAATAATGGGAATAATTCCATTAATCTCAAGGGATATTAGATTGACCAAGGCAAAAAATGCATGATAATTGATTATCCATGCTTTCACTCATTAATCAATTGGTGTTTTTCAGAGACCATAGAAGCATATTTGGATCACTACAAGGAGGATTCTACATGTGAATACTTAATATAAAATGAATGTAACTTGATGTGGATTTAAAATATCAAAAAAATCATCAAAGAAAGGATAATAAGATAAGTTAATTGTTTTTTAAGATCTAAATATATTAATTATGATTTTATTTTGAAAGATCCACATTGATGGTTTCAGGAAACTCTATCTTAAAATAAATTACAATATAATTCCCACTAAACGTGATTCTATTGTGCTCAAAACCATTATGTGGTATCATAGTATTTACATTTAAGATTTATGATTATTTATTGGAATTTTTATCTATTTTTAAAATATTAATAATAATTTAATTTCAAGAATTATTAATTAAGTAATATGATAGTTTAAATTAACATAACTTCAAAATTTTAATTCTTTCATGAAAGATTCAAAATTTCTTAATTCCACTAATAGATAAGGAATGAATAGAGATTCTATCAGGAAGTTTCATGAATTATGTCTGGGAAGAATGGTTTTCATGATGTGTAGTCGGGGTTAACATTGTGTACATCAAGGGCACAACTTCTAGACTCTATGTGAGATACACGACATGAAAAATAGTAATTAAACATATTATATTTATAGAATACCATGTATATACTTGGTCAGTTAGGCACATGGTATATCATAGTATCTGGCATGTAGCTAGCCTAAACATCATGTAGTCTACGTAGTTTAGTGGCGAAATTCATACAAACAATGTGGTCAAATACATGGACAAAACCACGTGATATTGAAAACCAAGAGAATTAAAGATGTGAAAAACATGTATCAAGTGTACACTATTCGTAGTCCATTAATTCTCATGTCTAAAATACACATCAAGTGCATCAATGAGTAATTTAAATACATGTCATGTGAGATACATGAAGTATAGTTTTATTGTACAATTCATGTAGTCCCACATCCAATGAACATGACTTGTCCTTTGCTGGGATGAAAGGGCACACAAAAACCAAAGCACATGACATGTAGCGAGTTAGGTCAAGCCATGTAGTCTGACTGAGGAACATGACGAATCCCCAAGCATGTATCCTAGGAATATGACACCTGATATATAGGAAGTGTAACTCAATAGTACACATAGTGTAGTCTCAAAATAAATGATATAATAAAATTACCTTAAATATATAAATTCAGCATAAAAAATATATCATATTGATTATAACATGATATGCTTTAAAATATAATAATAGTTTTTAAGAATTATAAATTCTCAATTAATTTATTGTAATAATATGTGATTATTAGTTCTTCTGTGTATTTTCAAGGAACTCATTTATATTGGGTATCTACAAGATAATTTGGATGGTTATTAAGATGAATAGGAATTAATTAATTAATTAATCTATATAATCATGTTTATCTTAATAAATAAAAATGAATAAAAATTAATATTAATCACTTATACTTTTGTTTATATATTTTATATGCATGAACGATCATGAGATTGACCCAAACCTATGTATATATTATCATAATATAATTTAGTTTATTGTATGTGTTTTAGTTATTAAATATTAAATTAAATTTG
Source organism: Viscum album (assembly GCA_963277665.1). Lineage (NCBI taxonomy): Eukaryota > Viridiplantae > Streptophyta > Magnoliopsida > Santalales > Viscaceae > Viscum > Viscum album. The sequence goes on from OY728129.1 coordinate 1,118,561,079, forward strand.
ATTGCCTATGAGTCGTGCCTCCCTCCATTATTATATAGGACATGTGGGTCTATGAATATTTATGTAATTCCTTTTAATCAATCCTTCTGTTCATCTCATATATGTGAAAGTTATAAATACATATAATAAATGGAGTATCCTAAGGTTTTTGGAGGAAGTTCAATATAGAGCCAAGACAATGCCAACCTAGGTGATATGTAAGTGGCCATGTGGAATGTTTCAACTCCTATAATGAACGTCATAATGAGTTATTTTAGCTATTTCAATGGTTGAGTTATTATCCAATCAATAGATCAATAATTTGATAATATTATCATCAATTTATCCATTCATTAATTTATTTTTATTTATTTCTATGAATTGTTTATTTTATGGATGCAATACTGTGATCGCATAATTAAATGAACTATTATGTGAAGTTGGAATTTAAATAAATGGATTTGGAATAATTTTTTTATCCAACATAGTTAATTAATTAAGTAAAATCCATATAAAATTTATAAGGAATGTAAATTATAAAATAAAATCAAATTTATATATAATAAAGAAAATCCATTAAATATATATTATGTTAGCCCTAACCATTCGTTTACTAATCAGTAAATAAACTAATATAACTATGTGTTTGAACAACACTTTTTGGGACACTTACTTTTATAATTGGTGTTATTATGTAATTTTTTGTTAAAATTAACTATTTGACATCAAGAGAAGTATCCCTTTCTATAATTGGTGTAATTGTTTGGCATGTTTTTAGAAAATGAATGTTAGGATTTTAGGATTTGGTAGTCCACCCAATGGATCAGGGAGGTAAAATAACACTATTTTCAATGTCATGTCTACCAAAATACCTTCATGTAGATCGAACAAGATCTATTTTGTTTATGAAAAGGGAAATATAGATCATTTAAACTAATATTTCCATGTAAGTAGAAATTATGCGTCAAATGGTGAAGGGCGGTGGGACTTTAAAAAATAGTGGTAGATTTAAAAAATAATAATTATTATTATTTTTCACATAATTTATATTCAAGAAAAGTAATAATTATCTTATATTTAAAATTTGAAATAAATTTATTTTCATCAGCACACTATCACTATGATCAAAATTAGATAAATACCATCTCCTAACTTGTTGAAACATCTATGTGAGTTTTAGAAGCATTACGGTTGGCCTATTCCGTGGACTGAAATTTTATGTGTCAGAATCCTTAATGTCATATCTTTTTATAAAGGATGTGAATGATGAAGAGTTAATTTTATATGAAAAGCATTTGGATTATGCAGTATATATTTAATGTTTTATCCATTCATCTATTTCTATTGAACTCATGAAGACTGGAAGAAAATTGATGCTTATAGAATGATTGAGAATATTTTTTGTCTATACCAGAAGATAGAAATTGACAAATTATTTGAAATATCCAAATAACTCTTTCAGATAAATATTTTGATGAGTGATATAGGTGGGCCTCATGTATTCATTCTCAATAAAAATATTGATAGCTAATAGGTTCTTGGGTTTTTTCTACCTGAATAACTATACATAGATATCAATCTTACATCATTTCCTCGTATATTCACCACCTTTGTTGCAAATTTTAATTTGAAAAACATTGAGAGGTCTCTTCCATATCTACTGAATCATCTTCACCAAGAAGATAAGGAGACAAAGTGAGGAGATAATTCCATTTGTATGGTGGAAAATAGACAGGGAAGTATAATATCTCTAATACCAAAACTTATTCAAGCCCATAAAAAATAAGAATATAAATGGGAGAGAAAAGGAGTATGATGTTGGTTTTTTTACGTGTGGAAAGTAGGGCATTGGATGAAAAATTTCACCCATTATACTAAGCAATGGGGATCATTAGAATAATTTATTATTGACTAAAATTTATTTGTTTCAATAATTTGTGTATTATATAAAACTTCTGTTTCTCACATATCTATTCAAATATAGAAACCATGTAAATTCATATTTATTGATCAAGGAGTGTCGATCCAAGAGTATCTAGTAGAGGTAAACATGCTAACATATCTATTAGGTATTACCACCTCACATTTCTAACTAGGATGATATTTATTTTAAAACATAGTTATCATGTTCCATCTATTAAAAAAATATTATTAATATATATAGACTTGATAAAGATTTATTTATTTTCAGATTTTGGAGTATATATTCCTTATTTTATATGGATTTAATTTTTATCATAAATAACACTTAAATAACTATCTTTATTTGTAGGACTATAAGAATATTTAATGGAAATTGAAAACAAAACTACTTCACATGACTCATACCAAGACCAAATTTTGAATCACTAGTTAGGTCATGTAAATGAAAAATGGTTGACTAAATTAAACCAAGATGGATGATTCAATTCTTTTAAAATTAGTCCACTTAGTGTTTTTCATTCATGTTTGCAATGAAAAATAACAAATTCCCCAATTTTTTTGGAGCGGTTAAAGGGGAAAAGTGATTTTCGAATTAGTTTTTAACGTTGTCTGTGGACCATTTATTATTGAACCAAGGGGTGGGTACTCATAATTTTAAAATTTTAGTGATGATTTTAGTATATATGAATATGTATAATTAATGAGTTATAAGTCAGACTCTATTGAAAAATTAATGGAATACAAGAATGATGTTGGCAACATGATTGGTTAGAATATTAAGAAACACTACATAGAAATGGTGGATAATATCTTATTCAAAACGTCATTTATTATTTATGATAGTTTGGGATGCTAACTTCACTCACTTCGTATTCAACTAAATGGAATGGTTCAAGTGAAAGGAATAACAACACCCTCTTGGACATAGTGAGTTAAATGATGTGCCATTAAAGTCTTCCATTATCCTTATGGGGATACAAATCATAGACCAAAACACACTTACTAAACCAAGTACAAACTAAATCGATAAATGATTATCCATATTAAAATTGGAGTGAAATAAAAAACATGTTGTCGAATTTAATTATGTTGGATAGTGAAGAATTTTTAAAGGCATATTTTGGTAGAAAACTAGCACCTAGAGGAACAATGTGTACTTTTATAGGATACCCCCAAGGAAACAAGGGGATATTATATATAATAACCCTAAAAATGATATAGTGGAAATAAACACCATATTATTGAGAGGGATAACATCGCTAAATGATATAGTGTGAGAGATATAGACTTCAATAAATCCAAGGCACAAGGTACACAATAGATGGTATGGTAACTAGTTCCACAAATCCCCATAGAAGAATAATTTCAAGAGATACACGTGTTTTATAGGGTTACAAGAGATGTTAGATTAATAGAATGCTATGTTTTTCTAGTAACCTAGGATTGTGAATCATTATTAGTATATAATAAGATCCTCTAACCTACAAATATTTTTAAGTGGCGTATATGTTTCAATGTTGAAAGCATACATGAATTCTGAAAGGGATTACATGTACCAAAACAAAAATTATATTTTGGTGGATCCTCTAGTTAATTTAAATACCATTATTCATATATGGGTAGTCAATAAGTAACTAGACATGGAAGGGAAGGTCAGTACCAATAAGGCATGAATGGTTTCAAAAGGGTTAAACAATATCAATGCATAAACTATGTAAATGATTTTTAACCATCTTCAATGGTAAAATCCATCAAAATTATACTTTCCATTATGGCCTTAAATGACTATGATATCTTTAAAAAGGATGTCAAAATAGACTTTCTTAATGGTAACCTTCAGTTAGATGTCTATATGACATCACTATAAGGTTTTTTTACTCCAAATGATTAAAATAATTTTTGAAATTGAAAATAATGATTTATAGATTAAAAATAGCATACGTTCTATAGAACATTCATTTTTATGAGGCCATAATGACGTTTGGTTTCATAAATAATGAATGTGAGCCTTTTGACTATGGGCAGTATAGTGGGAGATATTCATTTTCAAAATATTTTATTTCGATGACATATTAATTATTGTAACTAAAATACCATCTTTTCAATATAGTAAATCCATATTGCAAAAATTAATATCCATTAACGTCTTACGTGAAGAAACATTATTTATTGGGATCAATATCTATTGTGATCGATCTAAGTGAATACTCATTCGAATTCGGGGTATATATAGTGGAAAGATACTAAAGAGGATTAGTATGGAACAATTCAAGAGTGTATTGTTTATAATGTCACATGGCATTCATCATTCCAAGAAAATTTTCCCACAGACGCATGAGAATAGACAAATAATGGATCATATTCCACATGTTTCATTGATTATATATTCCATATATGATATGAAATGTTATAGGATAGATGTATCTTATTCCATATGTGTGGTAGAATGATTTCTAGATAACCCATGTGTCTTATATTAGATAGAATTCAAGTCCATCCTTAATTATGTGTGGCATTAAAAGGATATATTCCTAGTCTGCAGAGGAAATGAGGAACTAGTGATCATAGTATATAAAGAAAATAGTTTATAAATAGATCAAAATGATATATAATTGAAAATGGTATATATCATCACTTTAAATAGAGGTGATGTGAGATAAAATATCTTGAAGTAGTCTATGGTCATATATTTTATGTTAGATTCCTAGTATATTATAGCTTCTAAGGTAGCTAAAGAAGTAGTTTTGATACACAACATCATTTAAGTGCCAAAAATTGTACCAAGTAGTAAATATCATATCACACAGTATTATGATACTACTGTAGTGGTTTCCCTTTCCAAGGAGCCAAGTTCACATTAGAAGATGATGAATATAATTAAGAATTATCTTATCTTAAGATACTTCTCTTAGAGAGCGGGAGTTTCAGTGAGATCTAATTTAATATAATAAAATATGAATAACCCCTTGACTAAATCCTCGACTTATGAGGAACGTGATTATCATGAAATGTCAATAATACTGAAATTCATAGGCATCTTTCTCTAGTCTAAGTGGGAATTTTTTGGAGTTGGTGTCCATACACAAACTGATTGCACATTTATTACACATATATTTGATTATATTTTTATTTATAAAACATTTTATTATATATTATTCATTTATCTACATGAATTTAATGTAATAATGTCTTAGGATATCTATCGCATTGATAAAATCATAGCAGTTCCCTACAATGGTGAAATCCATAATGTTCTATAATGATATGTTTAAATATAGTTCTACAGTTTGATAAAATACTCTAATAAGATGCATATTATATTGAAAGTTAGGTGGGATTTCTCATAAGTGGATGAGAATTATTCTAATGAAGTTATCACTTGATAATCTCTGAGACATGAGATTATAAAAACAGTCTCACCAGTAGGAATTCCACATGTTTTAGTGTCATTAGATATTCCTATTTATGTTATTGAGTAATGGTACATAGACATTAATATTGTCATTTATGTCTGTCATAACATTTGAACTATGATTTTCTGACCAAAATCATCATTCCATATGTTTGTGTGATGTAGGTTATATTTGGTGTATCATGAATGATATGCTATTAATGGATATGTCAAGGAATAAATTTCCCCTTCGATACTTATAAGAGCCTATATCTTGACCCTTAAATTGGAATAAAATCATTTAATTAAATTCCATGTTCATGGTGTAATTATGTGTTTATTTCAAATATTCATAGAAGGACATATCGATTGTATGGGTGGATGACACATATGTGTAACCTGTTTGCTGAGATATTGAGATAAATAGATTATATACACTGTGAGAATTCATATATTGTTTTCAGTGTTGTGACATTAAGTTATTTTTATCAGGTTCCTTGACCCATTTCAATATAGTAATAATGTACTTTAGGAAAGCCTAGATAATTCCAATGATAATAAATCCAATATGGGAACATATTATGTGTTTCCATTGATCTTCATTATATTTTATTTGAATCAAATTACTTGAATAAATATTATTCTCAATACTGTGGAAGAATTTTATTCATGTTTTATCAATAAAAATTATTCATTCATGAATTAAATATTTAATTAAATATTTATTTAGTAATTCTATAAAAATTAATTAGTTGAAATGGACTAAGGATGTTTCCAATGATAAATGTTCATATACCTGCCAGAAAATAATATTTATTATTGAACAAGTTAGTGCTTTCCCAATAAAATAATAATAATAATAATAATATGTGGAATGAGGTTAAATAAATATTATAATATTATTTGAGTTACAATATCCAATTAAATAATATTTTAACCTAAACCCTTGATTTACAAATAGATGGTTATTTTTATTTGTCTACAGTAAATTGATAATTGAGAATATATAATCCTTTTTTAAAATAGAATTCTATCTCTCTCTCTCAAATTCATCTTCTCTTCTGATCAAGAATGTAAATAAATCCATCATTCCTGATAGTTCATGGATCAATAAAGAAGAATAATGAAAGATATTTTATTCACTATGTTATCACCAAGAAAAAAAATTTCATTGTTTGAAGATCAATGTAGCACATGTGGATCACCACTAGAGGGATTATATAATTGAATAATTATAGTTTAATGAGTGTAACACGAATGTTTTTTGGAGGATAAAAAATTTCATTAATGAACTGATCAAAATATTAGGTAATTATTTCCTTAGATCTAAATAAATTAATTATAAATTTGACATAAAATATCCTCTCTTGAGGTTTTATAAAACTCTACCTTAAAATAAATTTAATATAACAACCACCTAATACACCCTTTCTATTCCCAAAACCTTCAAGATACATACAGGTTTTTCAAATTACACATTAAAACATAAAACACAACATAAAACTCTACAAAAAATATTATTATCGTATCTAGTGTATATTTAAAAATTACACATAGTTATCTTATAGGTTTCATGGGGAATAAAAAAAGAAAATAAGAATGAGATTAGGTTCCCGGTAAATATTAGAATATAAAAAAATCTATCATAGTATTATCATGTAATAAATAGTATGATATAAAAAAATGTTCAAAATAATTCCATAATAAAATAAAATTGACGGAATACTATATCCATGATAAAAACTAAAAACTTAGATAATAAATTTTGATCTCATACTGATGGAATATACAATATTGGACATTGTAAAAAAGCCTTCATTTCATTTTACCAATACATCAAATGTAAACTGGTAAGGAATATGAAAATACCATGGCTAGTTTCTGTCATGAGACCTAACGATGCATCGTGGGGCTATGTATTCTATGACCCACCAATCACTAGTTATGTCCACTGCATTCATAATATGAGTTTACACGATATTTAATAACATTAACTAAAAAACATATTACATAATCATAGATAACTAAAGAATATCTTTCTATATAATGAAAACCTGGAAAATAATTATTCTCCCATTAAATGGAAGAATGTGTCTATCTATGAGAATATCCCAACATAAACATAGAAACTATGGAGTATTCTTAATGTAATAGGAAGTAACCATATCAATGAAATAGTGATAAGGTGGTGAAGATGGTACATTCAATGTTTTTGGTTATCAATTGAAAATTTCAAATGAGTTCAGTAGTATAAAATGGTAGGAAAACTCTTCATTAATGTTATTAAAGATAATGTAATCCAAATAACTTCCTTGGGAGTGTTTATATTGGTGTGTAGTCATAGGGCCCCTCATCATGCACTGACTGACGATTGAGTTGATATTTGACCATCCTTTTTTTGGGTGATTACACCTTATTGCATCTATAATATAGTTTCATGCACATCATAGTATCCGTATAGTGATTTAAACTAGTCGAAACATGGTTTTTAATTTCCGCGCATTAACGTTGGTTTATTAAGAACCATCATTATAGTACTTTAATGTTGGTTCTTAATGAGATTACGTAATACCAACTACATTATGCATATTTTTAACATCAATTTTTAAAATACATAATTTTAAATACAGGGTAGATTTAAATAATTGATTATATTTTGTTTAATAGTATTTAATTTGACTGGTCATGGATCTAAAATAAATTTATGAATAAATATTTATGTTTTTTAGATGTTTTAATTCTCTCAAACTTCGAATGACCATAAATTTTGAATTTTAAGTCATTTTTAGCTCCATGACCAACAAAAATGAATCCTAATAAACAAATAAAATCACATGTATTTAGGATTTTTAAAATTTTAAAATATTTATTTTAAAAACTATTGTTATTAATTTACTAAAAAATGATTTCAATAATGGGTTTTTATATAACTGATATCAAATATATTTTAGAAAATATCTTTAAAATCATTTAAAAAAATACATTATATATATATATTGTTTATAATATTTTCAACATGTTTTTTTATTAAACTGATGATAAAAATGGTATTTTAAATGTCATTTAAAAGAATAATCTATGTTAAAAGTTATGTATCACAATTCCTAAAAGTGAGATTTAATTTAATTTTATTGCATACATTAATGTTTTATGTTACTATATAAAATTTATTATGTTATTAGTAAGCAAACAACTAAAATATTTCACTTTTATTTTTCATTTTTTCTACATTTTAATTAAATTATTATTTTATTAATATATTTGATTAATTTTTTTATTTATTAAATGATTACACAAAGGTAATTATCATTATGATCTCATTGTTTCTTTGATTTATTATTGTCTTTCTTCATAAGTATAATTTTGAATAAATTGTTTTCATTTGAAAAATTTGACTTATTCTAAACCAAGTGAGATGAAAAAACATCCACATGAAATTTACCAATCATATTTTGAAATGCCTTACCAACTATAATTGAGGATTTCAAATGAGTTCTTCTCTTAGAAGAAAAAGAATATGAAAAATCAATTTTAAAATTTGAATGATGTCGAAAAAATAAAGGAAATTAAGTAGAACATTTGTGTTTTTCATTATCATGTTTATAATATTGTTTTCAGATTATGTATTTCATTTTTTATTCCATTCAAGTAATTTTCATTGATTTTTTTTAAATATAAAATTCTCATTGACTATAATTTTTATTTTCAAGTCTGTTTTAGCTCTATGGCCATTAAAATAGAATCTTCATAAAGAAACTACACCATTTTATTTGATTTCCATGTTTATAACTTTATTTAATAGGATAATTTACATTATACATAAAATTTTACAATAGTTATCATAATAGATACTATTTAATGTTATGAAATTGTGCTTCTAAATTAAGTTAAATTAACAAATGAAGTTGAATGTCTCAGATATAGTAATTTTAGCATTGGTTCATGTAAGAGATATAAAAAATAACACTTAAAACCTAATAGTCATCTAAATAAATTATAAAACCAATGTTAATTTTTAAAAAATATGATGTGATAAGTTATTTTTATACTAGTTTTAATTACTATAAAAACCACACACACAAACATTACTATAAAAAATTTAGGATTTTTGGGTATATTGGCCCCTTTGGTTAAATTTCAATTCAAAATCCATTGAAATAAAGAAAATAAAAATGAAAATATAATAATATGAATAAAATATTTTTAATGATATACTAAATCAAATAGGTTTTATATACACCATAAAATTTAAATTATGTGTATAATACAAAATATGTCTCAAAAAAAATAATTTATGATAAAAAATCCCTTACATTTAATTATACTGAGTAAAATTTCCTCTAATAACAAGTATAAAAATAACAATATAAATAAATTTATTAAGATAATTATTCATACATATAAAATTTTATCATTTTAATTTATAACAATTTATTAGAAACATATTAGTGAGTTATATTTCGTTTTCACCATTGGATGTTATTAGCTTTGATTTTTTTTAATACTAGTTTTGTAATGGAGGTGTTGATTAAGGTTTACAGATAAAAATTTCACCTTTAAAATAAAAAAACATTTAATGAAATATATGTATTATTATAATATATAAGTTTATAATTTCTCCTGATAATATTTCCATCCATTATGCTTAAAGGTGATATTTCAAATGAGCTTGTTTCTATTGTTAGGGAAAATAAAGGGTGATATTATAATAATAAGTTAAATATTAGTATAACCTTTCCAGAAGAAGAAACCAAATATTATTTTCATTATGGGGAAAAAATAAGATTAATTTGTATTACCATTATATAGGTATATTAAATATACTATATATACCTAATTAATAATATAATACTATTGAAAGTAAACTTTTTATGGAAATATAGAAAGTAATTAACATTAAGGAAAAACTAGTACTTTTGTTGAGAACTTGATTTTTCCCAAGGTGTACTCCTTAGAAATGGAATAAAGTGTCCAAAATATTATGTCCATAATTTTAGGTAAGTTAAATAGGGTTATAGGAGAAGTAAATATTTTATATTTTAATTATTGAAAAAAAAATTGAGTATACATGACGGATCGGTGAGAGTCCCATTTTATTAGTGGTGAGAATGGTATTCTTGTAAATATTTCATATAAATATAAAGAGAGAAGATGATTTTCATGTAAATGAGAAAAAAAATTATAAAATAGATTTTAGATAGGTTCAGATTGATTAAAATATAAAAAAATAAATCATAACCATGTTTTTCAATATGTTAGTCATTTTACATCATTGGTTATCCCTTTATACCCCTTTTGGATTTTACCATGAAAACTAGTATTAAATCAAGTGATTTATATTTTATTTTAAAAAAAATAATATAACACTAATTAAAAAAAACTTATCTTGTGAACATAAATTTAATCTCATTTTATTCTAATTGAATTTCTAAAAAAGGGGAAATTAACTTTTAAATTAAAATATTTAACATATAAAAAATAGTTTTTTTAAAAAATATCATGTTTTACCATTAAGTATTCTTAATAAAATATATTATTTATTATGAAATTATTTATTTTAATTATGTTTATATATAGGTTTAAAATTTATATTTGATTCATTATTGAATTTATATTGATTTATTTTGTTAGATAAAAATTATGCAAAGTAAATTAAAATTTTAACTGAATATAACTATTTGACCTTTATTGTGATAATTAAATTTAATCATAGAAATGATATTTTGTTCCCTAAGAAGGAAATTAAAAATATTATATAATATGAAAATTATTATCTAAAATATGAAATCCATTATTTTATATTTAATTTCTATAATTTATGGGTTAAAATTTTAATATAATAGAAACAGATTCTTTTGGAGTAAGATAGTAAATAGGATTCAAAAACAATAAATATGGTTATTAAAAATTCAATATAGTATTCCTAAATAAATAATTTTATTCCTTAAATAATTTTTTATCATGAAAAATGTTTTATAATTTATTTATCTTGACTTACATCATGACAAAATCCTAAACTCTATGATTCTAGTAAAAATACTATATTTCACTATTCACTAAAAATCATTTTTTTCGAGAATACCAAATCAAATAATATAATTTTTATATGATTAATCAAAATAAGACACAATTTTATCAAATATAAATTTTATAAAATTCAATATTTAACAATTAAATAAATTCATAAATAAAGGATCTTTAAAGGCTGTATTGTATAATGGTTTTGATGTGTAGTGCTCACTATATAGAGTTGGGACATAGGTAAAACATCCCCCCACACACACAAAAGAAATTTCATCTTCTAAACAAGGTTACATTTTATTTTTTAAAAATATTTGGTTATTCTTTCTTCATATCTTCTTCATGATCTCATGTTTCCCCATATATTTTTTATTTCTATAAAGTACTTTAATGATTTGAGTTGTATGATTCTGAAAAACATGATCTCTAGTGTCAAGGATATATACATTCTATTCATTACTAGGAAACTCAGGTTTTAAATCTACTCCCTCATCAATGAGTAAATTATTTTGATCTGGAATGTATTTCCTTATTAATGAAACATTTAAAATGTTGTGTACTTTAGAAAGGTTGGGTGGAATAAAAAATTGGAAATCTACAGAACCATTTCGAAAAATAAAAATGGTTAATGTTTATAAAGATTAAATTCCTATTTTTAATAAATCTTTTGACTCCATTTCATGGGGAAACCATTAGGAATGAATTATCCCCCACTTCAAATTACATGCATTTCTCTTGATTATCTATAGAGTACATTTTTCTTAATTGAGATTATTAGATATTATTCTCAACTATATGTACTTTGAAAGTTGTCTCCTCCATATGTTCTGGTCATAATACCTTCTTTTCTCCACCTTCTTCCCCACTAGTTGGAGTACAACATCACTTCCCATAAAATATTCCTACAGTACCATTTTGATTCTTTAATTGAATCAATTATTATATTAAAATTACACTAGGGATAGATAATGATCGCATATTCCTTGAAAGTTAAGAGAACATGATCGTATCACGTCATAAAATGTCTAAATATTCCTTTAAGACTACCCCTTGGTTTGAGGATGATAGGAGGTCCATAAAAGTACCTCGGAGTTGAGACACTTATAAAGAATCTTCTATAATTTTGATGTGAACTGGGGATAATAATTAGACACAATTGATATATGATCCACATGAATTCTCATGATTTCATTGATATATATCCAAGACTGGTGCCCGGGGTGAAGGTCTTCCCTTTTTGCCAAGAAATGTGAAAACATGGTAAGGTAATCAATGATGACCAATATAGAATCATTCTTACTTGGATTCTTTAGAAGCCTTATAAATAGTTCTATTATAACATTATCCCACTTAAATATTGGTATAGGTAGAGGTTTCATAAGTCTATTAGGATTTTATACTTCATCCATTACCTAGGGGCATAGAAATCTTATGGATCTAAAGACCACAATTTCCCAATTAATACCTCCCGATGTAACACACCTTTATCTTTCTACAAAGTATGTTATGATTTTTTGGTTTTGGTTTCCCTTTTTCATTAGGGGAATATTCTCATCCATGAATTGGGAGGAGACTTGAAAAGGTGAAGTCACATATTTGTCGATTTTTAAGATTTTCTCATCAATTTCTACTATTCGTTGGGAAGTTAAACAATGTGTAATGGGGTTTCATAAAGTGTAATTGCAACTATACTCAACCCAAGATTTTGATTCACATTTTGAGTAATTACACATCATTTAATGATTATAAGTCAAGTAATGTGAAATTTGGTTTTTAATTAAAAACGAGACGCATTTTCGGTGTAACTTAAAATCAAAGGTATTCATAATGTGTAAAATATAACATACCGTGTAATTCCCCAATGTAAAACTTTTAGGGTTTGGTGCAGGTGTTTGAGGATTCAATCTACCATGTAGATTTTTCCTCACAGTTAGTGATCTTTCGCTAGGATATTTTAGGTGCCTTCCTTCTAGCTGGATCAATTAGTTCAGTGATTGATCAGAAGGGTTAGGGGATTCATCTCACCTGATAAGTCCTCTTGATTTTTATCTTTTTTATTGTTTCTTCACCTTTTTGTATAGGGATTATGGATTGAACTTCGTTTTCTATCAATCCTTTTCAGTCTTTGGTCATGCATTTTCTTTTTAAGGCATATCATGTGGTCTAAAATCTCCATTGTCAATGGCAGTTTGGTTTTCTATTCTCTTTATGTAGGTTGATCTATTCAAAAATTCTTATTTATTGAATTTCTTCTTCTTCATATTTTTTCTGTGAGATTTTAATTGAATTTGGATGTGTTGAAATTGAAAAGGGAATGGGTTCGTGTTTAAAAGGGTATATTTCTTTGAAAATAGGATTTCTATGATTTTAAATGAAAAAATGGGCTTCCAAGCCCTAAAGATGATTAGCTTGGCTTTAAAATTTTCATAAAAAAATATGAGCATCATTTTTAATACATAAATTGAAAAACATTACATTGTGGTAACCTTGGTAAGATCATGATAAATACAAGGGTATCCTTAGTGTGTGTAACACCTCTAGGAGGTAACCTCTTGTGTGGATATGGTCTATGTAATGCCTTGATTTTAGTTAGATCTAACATTATACCTTGTTAGGATTGTAAATGTCTAGAACATAGTTTCTCATAGGATCGAGCCTAACTGGTAGGTGCATTGTTGTTTCTGGTGGTTTATTACATGATAGTTTATTTCATGGATATCGGATCACATGTAAATCTATATTTCAGTATCCTTAACTTCTTTTTTATGGATTTTTAAAACATGTAATAAAATTTTGTAAAATTCTTGTATTGTTTCAAAAAGGATTTGAAATTTATGTATTTTTAAAAATGCTTGTAAAACTATTTCATTTCAAATAATAGACATATAAATTATAAATATTTTAACTTGTATTTATCTTTTGGTGGTATCCTAATAGGCCATATTTTTCACAACGTACTTCTTCATAAAGGTGGTTGTAGACATTTTTTAGTACACAGGTAATGGAAAGAGCATTCAATACTAATGCATGTTTTCTTTTTACGTCACTATTTAGTTTTGAGATTTTTTAGAGGTGATGTGGTCACATAGAGACTTGTTTTCGTGAATATTTTTTTTATTGTTCATCCTTTTTGGATCAGTTTTATATATTTTTTTTCATAGTAATTTATTTTTACGTCTTTTTTTTATATTCGTGTTTTTTTGTTATCTTTGTTTTAACCGATCCCGTAATTGGATGGCTCAGGTGACTAGTCTTGTTGTCCCAGGTTGGTCTGTTAAAATTTGGTATCAGAGCCTTACTCTACCTAACATGTGCCAACACTACCAGAGTTGTTTAAGTGTCTTGGTTATATATGTGTAGTTTCTTCAATGTTCGGAAAGTTGTCCTAGAAAATGTGTTTGGCTAGCTCACTCCTATTACTAAATCTAAGTTTCCATGGGTGGTCAGAAATCATACGCTATGTACATTACCTAGTTTTTATTCTCAATTGAATAAATTTTATGGGAAGTTTATTTAATTTAGACTATTTACAATGCCTGAGGATTTCGTGTGTGTATTATTTTTTGAATAAACTATATGGAGAGTTTATTTATATTTACCTTTAATTTTAAAATGGTTCCATTTCTGATATGATTCATAACTAAATTTAATTCATAATTTTTTTAAATAATGGATTTGGATTCTTTTTTTTAGTTTGATGGTTTTGGAATTTTCTCATGGGTGATTGGTTATTGTCCTTTTTCACAGAAAATGCCTCATAGAAGTATTATTCCAAATACAATAGTGAAATCTTTGGGGTAGGATCCACAGGTTGATTCTATAGTGAAACATTGTGTGGTTGAATTAGTGATATGTATCGTTCAGACTCTATGATCAGTGGGTTTAGTGAACTCGAGATGGGTAGTGGATCATGGTTCTGAATTTACCAATAAGAATATACTTATCTACTATGGTGACAAAGGGCTACAGGAGTTATAGGATTATCTTGAATGTATAGAAATGGTCTTCAACATTTTTAAGACTCCTCTGTATTCTTAGATGTGTTTTTTCACATATATTCTCAACGCCCCAAGAATAAGATGGTGGTACTCGATAGTGCAATATGGGTTTCATGAATGACTTACTGATGTATCATTCAATAATATCTTTAACCAGTAGTTTTATCCTGATACTTTTCTTGCATAAAATAAATGGGGGTTTTAAAAATTTGAGCAAGGGGTGTACCATCTTTGAGTACTCCACCCTTTTTGTTTTGTTGGTGAATTTATCATCGAAGCTCGTCATCAATGATTACCTATAGGCTCAAGGGTTTGATATAGGTATAATGTCCAATGTTTGGTCGAGGTTTTTTATTTTGTGCCTTATAACCTTTATGGAATTATATAATTGATAATATTTGTCTGAGCCATTCAAAGATCATATAATTGGCTTGGGAAATGCTTCAATAGTTGCATTAGTTTTCCAAGGTGCAACTTTTGTTTAGAAAACAAATCACAAAACTGGCCAGTTTTCTTCAAGATGAATTTTAAGGGATTCTACAAGGCAGTAATAGGTTATTTCATACTTATTTGGGAGGTCTGGTCATACTAGGCATCATTTTATAGAGTCTCCTAGAACATTCCATCTTTGCGTGTGATCTAGCCATCAGATGCATTTATGTGATAAAATGATCCAAGACACTTAGGTGAGATTCACATTCACCAAGGGGTTATATGTTCATGATGAGGCTACCAAGTATGGTGAGTCTCATTCTCAATATAAGAGGTATGGCGATGTGGCTACGTACGGATTCCTTTAGGCGGATGATTATGCACCATAAGAATCTGATGTAGGGCCAATAACAGTTTTGAGGTACGGTATTCAATTCAAATTCTATGGTGATGGATTTGTTTTATACAGTTGATACCCATTATTTTATATCATCATATTTGGATTAGGTGTTGGTTTTTTGTTCTAATATTATGTCGTTCTTTTTTTATCATTCCATGCCTTTGGGAAGGAGGTCTAAACATGGTTTCAAATGTTCTTCATTTTGGGTGGTGATAGCTGGCATTGAGGTGGTTTGGGACTTCTTAATAATTTAACATGACATATGTGAATATATCATTTTAATTAATAATATGATTACCATAAAGGACTAGATATGCTTTTATCATTGTCGGGTTCATGAATTATTTACCAATGTGGTCACTCCAGTTTTTTAGGGTGCGTGGGACTCTAGATAGAAAGGGAATAGTTGATTGTTCCATAGTTTAATATCATGAAATATTTTTTAGTTTTTTCATACTATTTTTGAACCATGATTTAGAATAATGATACATTCTATTTTGTTTGCATACCCTGGGGTCTTTTGGGATGAATTTTATATCATTACATCATAGAAAGAGGTCTAGTAAACTATTGACTTATTACCTGGAATGATGTCCATTTCTATTCTTTCCAATTGAATGGAAAATGTTGAGTAGGTGGAATATAATTTTATATTTTGGACCTAGAGGTGAAATGATTTATTCATACTATCATTTCATCATGGGGTTCACATGTACTCTTTCATAAGAAAAAGGAATGAAGTTATAGAATGTGTATTAACTATTGAAATTTGAATCATGTGACTGTTAAGAACAAGTATCCATTACCAAAAATTGATGATACCTTTAATTATTTGAGGGGGGTATTATTGGTTTTATAAGATTTACCTACTTTTAGGGTACCACTACAAGAGATTTTTAGATGATTATATACACAAGGTAGTGTTTTGAAGTCGATATCGGCATTTTCAGTTTCTATTTCTGTCATTCTGACTCACTAATTATCCAACGGTATTCATGTATTTGATGAATATAATCTTTCATTAGTTCTTTGAATAATTTTTTGTTGTGTTTTTAGATTATATCTTTTTGTAATCCAAGTCATATGTGGAGAACATAGACCTTTTGAATAAAATTATTCAAACATTGAGAGAACATCATCTATATGGTAAACATTCCAAGTGGTAGTTTGGGATCTAGGAAGTAATGTTTCTGGGAAATTTGATATTTGATTGGGGAATATTAGTTGATCTTGAAAATGGGCAGGTATTTATGTATTTGGAGAATCCTAGAAATGTGTTTGATATATGAAGATTCTTAGGATTGGTAGACTACTATAGATGGATTTTTCAAGACTTCTACAAGATCAAATCTTTGATGAAATCATTAACCCATACTGGTGTAATGTTTGAATGGAATGAAAAATGTTGGAGATATTATAAGGATATAAATATGAGGTTGACTTCATCACTAATTTTGATTCCTCTAGAACCAGGTTTAGGTTATGATGTTTTCTATGATGCTTCTTGTATTGGTAATTGATGTGTCTGGATGAATGGGAAACAAGTTGTGGCCTATGAATCTTACCAATTACACCCTATTAAGAATAGATACACTTCCAATTATCATGAGTTGGTAGATAATATCCATGCACTCAAAACATGGTGTCACTATCTAATTAGATATCAGTTTATGATATATAGTGATAAAAAATGTCTAAAGTATATTTTCACTCATAGATATCTACTCGAACGATGGATATGCTTATTTGAGTACCTTTAGACCTGTTTTCTAATATCTTATATACCCCTAGGAAAGGGAATTTGGCGACCAATACATTGAGAAGACAATTACTATCAAAATGAATCAAGGAATCGGTTGAGTGGATGTCTCTAATGATTTTGTTTTCTTAGATGATTATGGGAGTGAATGATTTTAGTTGATATGTGGCCTAGGATTTGATAAAATTTGACTCATTTTTTATGAGTAAGTTAGACATATGAAGTGAGAAGACACCGAGAGACAATGCTTAGAAAAAATACTAAATTTTGGGGAGACCTCATAGGAGTTGTCTCATTCACCCAGTGGAGATGTGTGATTTTGTAGTACGTTGGTTGTTCCATTTTTCATTGAGGAAGGAGTATCTAGGAAATGAAAATTTCTCTTGTCAGTCTACGAATCAGGGGGATATAAAGATTTACCATGATTTGAAACATCTGTATTGGTGTTTGTGGATGAGTTGGTCTGTTTCATATTTTGTACTGTGGTGTCTCACTTATAAAGGAGTTATGGCAGAACACCAGATCCCTATAAGTCTATTACATCCTTTACCAATCCCGATATGGAAGTGGGATGATATTTCCATGGATTTCATCATTATTTTACCCCAAAATCATATTGGGAAGGATGTGATTTAGGATATTGTTGAAAGACTCACTAAATCTATGTGTTTTTTCCAATAAATTAAAATAATGAAAGTTTAAAATATTTAGTACATGTATTTATGAGAGATTTTGAATCATTATGTGGTTCCCTATGAAGTTTTGTGTGATATGTATTTGAGGTTTACATCTATATTCTAAATTTTTTTACAAGAGGGAATGGGTTTCAAATTGAAATTGAGTTTGTATTATCATCGACATATAGATAGGAAGAAGGATAGGGCTATCAAGGTACTTGAGTATATGCCATGGGATTATGTTCTTGATTTTAGTGGATCTTGGGATAGAAATTTCCCTTTTATTGAGTTTTCTTATATCAATAGTTATCCAAATTTTATCATTATGGAGCCGATTGAGGCTTTTTTATGGGCATCCATATCGATCTACCCTGTGATGTGGAATTGTTGAGAGGCTAGTCCTTAGATGGTTTGAGTGTTTCTTAGGAGAGGAAAGAGGGAGTATATTTGATCTAGAGAAATTTCATTTTAACATAGAGTCATCAAGTATCTTATATGGACCATTAGCATCCACCAATGGAGTATGAAGTTGGTGATTAGGTCTTTCAGAATGTTTTACATTGTATGGGACATCATCGATTTGGTAAGTAGGGAAAGCCGACAAGGAGGTTTATGGGCCCATTTGAGATAGTTGAGAGACTGCGAAGGGAATCAAATTGGTGATGTTTCAATTAATATTGACTTCTATACATGAAATATTTCATGTTTCCTTGTCGAATAATTATATACATGATCCTTCTTATGTGATTACATGGGAGGATGTTTTCCTTGATCCCAATACCTCATTGGTTGAGCAACAAATTTAGATTATGGATTGCCAAGATAAGGTACCATGTGGTAACATGATTCCCCTAGTCTGGGTATTCTGTAATTTATAATAGGTTCTCCAAAAGATACGGAATCAAGAATCAATGATGAGGCTACAGTGGCCAACTCTTTTTGTGGTTCCATGATCTTGAGTTATTTTGTGTTAATGAAAAAATATATGTTGGGGAGATTGTAACACCCCACTACCTTTCTTTCAGGAATTTTCTAATCTTTATTATTGGTTTCCATTTTTTTGGTAAAATTTACATGGATCTAAATTGGGAGGATACATGTAATGGGGACGTCACATATTTTTTGGATTTTCAGCTTTTCCCTTGGATTTTATGCTATTCTCTGGGCTATTATGTGATGTCGAATTGGGTTTCCAGATAATTAACTCCAGTTGGACTCACCCCAAGAGTTGAATAAATAACATGAGTAATTACATTTCATTTAATGATTACATGTGATGTAATGTGAAATAATTTTTTTAATTAAAAAGGGGACACTTTCATTTCATAACATAAAAGGAAAGTGATACATGACTTGTAAATGATTACACTTCATGTTATTACTCAAGTTCTAGTTTTTAGGGTGTCTTGTGGGCGTTTAGGGATTAAAACTACCTTGCATCATTCTCTTCTCTACCATATCTATTACCCTAGTTGATTTTGGGTGCCTTACTTCTATCCTAATCAATTTGTGCAATGATTGATTATTAGGTTTAGGTATATTATCTCACAATGTAAGACTTCCTCTCAATTTGTAACCTTTTTACGGATAGAACACATTTTATTGTAGGGAAAGGTAATTGAATTGTTCTTTATATCAATAATTTTTAGTCTTTGGTCATGTTGTGTCTTCCGAAGGTATATCTAGTGGTTTTAAATCCCTGTTGTCAAATCCAGTTAGGTATTCTATGCTATTTAGGTAAGTGGATCTGTTCAATTATTCTAATATCATGAATATCCTATTGTTCATATTGATTCCTTGACATTTGAAGTGAAATATCAAGTGATTAAATTGAAAATAGAATGGGTTCATATTAAAAATTGGGGTTTTATATGAAAATGTAATTACCTTGATTTATATTGGAAAATTAGACTTTCAATCCTATAATTATATTGTCTTCTATTTGGAATTTTTATTTCAAATTTTGTTCATTGATTTTGAAATTGAAATTAACAAACATTATACAATAGGAAACTTGGGTATGTTGAGTTAGATACACGTGTATCCCTATAATGTGTGACCCCACTATGAGGAAACCTATTTTATTTCGATTCTATATTGAATTCCACGATGTTAGTGGAGTCAAACCTTATGAGTTGTTAGTATTTGGAGTGTCTATTTTGTATTTTTCCAAAGTCTATATCCTAGCTAGTAGGTACATTGTTGTTTTTAGTTGTTTATTTCATGATAGTTTATTTCATGGATGTTGGATCACATGTATATTTATATTTCTCTATCCATAATTTGTTGATTATAGATTTGGAAAATATGGAATACATTTTGGGAAAACTAATGAATTTAAAAATTATATATTTGTAAAACAAATTATAAAACTATTTTTTTTAAAGATTGGACCTGTGCATCATTGTTATTAGAAATTGTATAGATATTTTGGTGGTATCCTACTGGAATCTATTTATCAAACCCTTATTATTATTGAGGTTGGTTGTAGACATTTTTTATACAAAATAGGTAATGGAAAGAGAATCTAGTAGTGATGCATGATTTCCCTTTACGTCATTGTTTTGTTTAGAGATTGTTTGGAGGTGATGTGGTTACACATAGACCTTTTCTAATCTGGTTTTTATCAGTTTTATATTTCATTTGTTTTATCTTATTACTCTAGTTTTACATTTTTTTTATATATTCAATGCATGTTTTATCATCTCTGTTTTACCATCCCCCATAATGGGATGGCACGAGAAACTGTTATGGTTGTCTTGAGTTGGTATGTAACAGTTTGGTATCAGAGCCTTACTCAGCCTGATGTGTGTTAGTACTACCTGAGTTGTTTTAGTGTGTTTGGTAGATAAGAGTAGTACTATCAGAATTAGAATAGTTTTTTTTGAAAAGAGGCATAACCAACTCACTCTTGTTACAGAATCTTAATTTCCATGGGTGGTTGGAAAATTTTCACTAAGTCTAATACCATTTGTTTAACCTAACATGAATACATTTTATGGTAAGTTTATTTAATTAACCTATTTACCATGTTAGAGGACTGGTGTGTGTATGATCATTTGAATAAACTATGTCGGTAGTTTATTTATATGGACTAATTATTTTAAAAATGTGCTACCTTTCTATGATAGGATTCATAACACATTTAAATTTTTATTGTTCCAAATAATGATTTTAGATTCTTTATTTCTATTTAATGGTTTCAGAATTTACACTTGGAGGATTGGTTTTTGTCCTTTGTTTAATAGACAATTCCTCTATGGATATATCTTCCAAATACAATAGGGTAATCTATATAGGTGGAATCCTCTAGTGAACCCTTCAGTGGTTGAAGCAGTGATTTATATAATTTACAATCTAGGGCCTGTTAGTGTAGTGAACATGGGATGGGTAGTGGATAATGTTTTGGAATTTACCGGGTAACATCCACATTTATTCCATGGTGACAATTGACCACAAGAGTTAGAGAATTTTCATGAATTTATAGAAAAGATCTTCAATTTTTTAAGAATCTTGAGGAGTCTTTGGTGGGTATTTCTATGTATATGCTCAATGGGCCAAGATGAAGATAGTGGGACTCGATATTATAAATAATGTTTCATAAAGGTATTACCATAGATTATTTTAAGAATATATTTAGTCAGAACTTTTTTCCCAATACATTACTTATGGATAATAATCAAGAGTTTTTAATGTTGGAGAAGGTGTAACATATCATTATATAGTACTCAACCAAATTTTCATAGTGGGTGCATATCATACCGGATCTTATCACCAATGATTATGTGAAGGCTCGGAGATTCAATATGGGGATGAGGGATAATGTTTGGTATATTATTTTCCGTTTTTCCTTTTATGATTTGTGGAAGTAGTTGATAAAGTCGATTCTCCTTAGGAAGGCATTTTTGAGAGGATTAACATTGGAGGAGCTTCTGCAGTAGAAAAAGTTATCTAGGGTTCTTCTTCTGGTCAAAAAAGAAAGCATGAGAGTGGCCAATTGTTTGTAGAATCAGTTTTTGGGGACTCTATAGTGATGAAATGGGTTATTTTATTCCATTTTTTGGAGTTTTTTTCATAACAGGACTCGGTGCACATAGGCTCTTAGAACTTGTCATATTTTTGGGTGATCTATCCATATGAAGTGTTTCTATGGTAATATGTCCAAATGCACTAAGGCACGATACAGTTTCACCAAGTGGTCATAGGTTCATTATGAAACTTCTAAGGGTGGTTAGTCTCATTCTCAATCCAAGGGAGATAAAAAAATAGCTATGTATGGGTTGATTTATGTGGTCGAGTATTCATCAGATGAATCTGAAGCAGGGCTATCTACTTGTAGAGCTGTGATATTTATTTCATATTCAATGGTGATATATATTTTTTATATAGGTTCTTCTTATTATTTTCTATTGGAAATTTTTATTGAAATGATTGGTTTTCAATCCTAGAAAAATATATTCTTGTTCGATATTTCTACGCCTTTGGGGAGGAGTTATGATTAAGGTTTCAAATGTCCCACATGTTGGGTGGTGATAAGAAACATTGAGATGGTTTGGGACTACTTCATATAGTAATGTGAAATATTTAACATGGTCATTAGCATGGATTGGATGATTTTTATAAATGATAAGATATAATATAATCATCATCTTGTGTAGTTCTTATCTATCGATGGGGTCACATAAGTTTTTCATAGTGAGTGAAACTCTTGATCAGGAAGAGTATGGCCAGTTGTACTTTATGATGATATAATCTCATTCTAGTTTTCATAATTTTTTTTGATGCAGTTTACCCATGATTGGGTGGTAAAATACCTATTGTTGTGTGTGAATTTATTGAGGTCGTTCCAAATGATTTTTTTAGCTTTCTACCACAAAGAGAGGTCTTTTTTACTATTAACGAGTTACAAGGACCAATTCCTATTTATATGTTATAATATCGAAAGGAACCTGCTGAGTTTGTGGAACTTAAAATCTACTTGAGTACCTATAGGTGAATTGATTTATTTTTTCTAGTGTGTAACTATGGGATTTTCTTCTACACCTTTCTGAGAAGGTTGATAAATGTCATAAACATTGTCTTGACTACCAAAATTTAATCGGGTGATTATTAAGAAAAAGTATCCTTTACCCAGATTTGATGATACATTTGATCAGTTGAGGGGTTTTTTTCTAATATTGAACTATGGTTTGGGTACCACCATTTGAGAGTCTAAGAAGTGGATACACCCAAAACATCCTTTTGATGTCAATATATTCATTTCATGTTACTATTTATGCCATTATGACTTGCTGAAACTCATGTGGTATACATCACATTTATGAATAAAAATCTTTCATCGGTTCTTGTAATCTTTTTAAATCCTGTTTTTAGATGATATATTTGTGTTCTCCTTATCGTAGGAGGAGCACAAAGACCATTTAAATATAATTCTTCCAACTTTTAAGGAACGTTTTTTCTAGGGTAAACATTAAATGTGTAAATTTTATATATAGGGAACAATGATTCTAGGGATTGTGATATCTGAGTGGGTTGTCTTAGTTGATTCTGAAGATGTATGGAATATTATGCCCTAAGAGAATCCGAAAAACATATTTACAATCAGATGATTCTTGGTTATGGAAGGTTACTATTGACAGTTTGTTCCAGAAATCTCCAAGATCACATCTTCATAGATAGTTTTAAACTATAAGGGAGAAATGTTTGAATGGAATGAAAAAATTCAGTGTTATTTTGTGGGTATAAATATGAAGTTTACATCAGAACTAGTTTTGATTCTTTTGGAACCAGTTGTAGGTGGTGATTTTTCTACGATGCTTCTAGTGCATGTATGGGATGTGTTTTGATGAATGGTAAAAAAAATTTGGCTTCGGGATCATGCCAGTTATTCCATCATGAGAATAATTTCCCCACCAATGATCTAGAGTTGGACGTTTTTATGCCTGTGCTAAAAATGTGGCATCTCAATCTCATTAGAGATTGGTATACAATATATTATGATCACATAATCCCGATGTATATTTTCACTCAGATAGATCTAAATTTGAAAAGGTGATGTGGGTTGAGTACCTTAGAAACATTTATTTTGATTTAGTACATAACCATTAGAAATAGAATGTGATTGGAAATGTGTTGAGAAGAAAATTACTGACACAATATGTGAATGAATCAAAGGATAAATGGAATCTGATGGGTTTTTCGCTGAGATGAGCTTCAGAGTGGAGGAGGTTGGTGTACATATGTTCTTATCTTCGATAAAGGTTTATTTATATTTTTATGACAATGTTTTAAGTGATTGGATGGTAGAAACTAACATCCAATGATTAAGAGAAATCCTCAATGGTGGGGGGTCCTTGTGTGAGTTTTCTTAGTCTCCTAGTTGAGATTTGTACTTTCATAGTAGTTTGGTTGTTCCGTTTTCTATGAGGCATGATTTTTAAGATAGTGGGAACTAGTCTTGTCGGTATGTGAACTCTATGGAAACTATGATGTAATATGATGTGAGACATCTGTAGTTTTGGTCATAAATGAGGTTTTCATTTTCAAATTTTTTATCTCAGATCCTCACTTTCCAAAGAGTTAACAGAGAATATCAGAGACCTGAAGGTCTATTGCATCCATTACCCTTTCTGATATGGAAGTGGGATAATATTTCCATGGTCTAAGGTTTAACATGTACTCCTAGTTTGAAGGATTAAATTTAGGTGATTGTTGACAGACTCACTAAATCAGAACATTTAATTCTAAAATGTAAATGTTGAATGTGGAACATCTTTGGGACTTGTATGTACAAGAGATGGTGAAGCTTCATAGGGTTCCCATTGCAGTTGTTTGTGATAGGGAATTGAGGTTCCAATACAAATTATAGAATGATTTATATGAATAAATGGGTTCTCGATTTAAATTGAGCATGACTTATCTTCAAGAAACAAATGGACAAAAATTGAGGGTTATCTAGGCTCTTGATGACATACTCCAGTCTTGTGTGCTTGATTTCAGTGGATCATGGGAAAAAACATTTTCCTTTGTTTGAGTTTACCTATAACATTTTTTTATCATGATCTGATTAGGATGTTTCCCTTTGAGGCTTTGTATGGGCATCCATGTTGATCTCTCATAAGCTAGGAAATGTTGGGAGAGTGGTCCTTGGTTGGTATGAGTGTTTTTTAAGATATGAAATAGGTATTGAAGTTGACCTAGAGACACTAGATTAGGGTTTATGTGGGATTTTTGGGGTCGAAAGTTGGATTATGACGTTGGTGATTGGGTCATTCTCATAGTGTAACGCCCCGACCCCGGTTACCCAGATTCGGTTCATTATTGCATAACATTGGCATGATCACAAAAGATCACATCTCGAAAGACCGATTAGTTTAGTAGCCTTGGAAACACTATATACATTCATAAATGTTACATTACATCATAAAGTGAAAATCTACAATAACAAAGTCTCCATAGTCCACACTCATATCCTCTTCTGACTATCCCTGCAGGTCATTCATAAAATACTTCTTCACATCCTGGAAAATATTAAAACATTGAAAGGGGTGAGCTCATATGCTCAGTAAGGATAACAATATTGCGGAAGCTTTCATAAATAAACATTAACATTTAAGGAAATTTATAACTAAAACAAAAGCCTTTTAAACATGAACTTCAACATAATATGGCAAAAGTAAAATGAGATAATTTCATTTACTTATTCACATGGATATTCTACTGGTCGAATAATCACATGCAATATCAATAACCACTTTCATAATGACGGAATGCATAATGTCAGACTATCATGACCACGTAGTCAAGTCCTCATGCCAAGACCACAAATAAGATTTTGTCAAGGCCTTGTGACAAGATTCTAGTTTGTCTCGTGAGACCTACCGATGCATCGAGGAGCTATAGCGGGCTCCACCCGTCACTTATTAAGTCCAATGCATTCCTCATATGAACAGGTTTAAACATATCATAAACCATAACATAATTGTATCACATAAAACATGCATAAAGGAAACATAACATTTCCACATTTCAATCACAGGATATCAATACAACACATTGATATAATAAAAATGCTTTCAAAACCATTTTCAATACCAAAATAGAAGAAAGTTAGAACTTCGTATTTATTTTTCATTAAAAAAAGTGATGGCTTGTAGAGGAAGCCGAAACTCAAATAATGGTCACGGCGGTGGAGAAGTCGTTGTCGTCGCATATGTACGGAGAGAAAAACATTCCCTTTTTGTCGTTTAGTAAAACTCTTCATATAAAAAAGATTCCTTTTGAATAAACGTAAAAGTCAAAGGGTTTTATACACCGTATAAAAGAAAGTTGTGTATAAAACCAAATATGCCTCAATTAAAGGAGATTGAGACGAAGTCCTTAAAAAGATAATTTTTAAATTAAAATAGATCTATTATGTGTATTCACTATATGTACACATAAATAAAGTAAAAAAAAGATAGGACATAATAATATCATGACATAATTTGAAAGTAGGAGATTAACCTAATGAATGGAAATTGGGTTAAGAAATTCCCTTACCTTGCGTCTTGTCTTGACTCGACTGTTCTTTAACCTCCTGAATAATAAACAAGAGTTAATTTATAATTGCATAAGAACCTTTTTCAAGTTTTTTATTCCTTTTATATCACTTATTACCATGTTATTAACATTATGTAATTATTTATGTTAATAACAGTCGTTTTGTCGATCTTTGGTACTTGAGTCAAAAATAAACTTCTTATAATTACAAGTTGTTCATGTGGTGAAATATCCATTATATCCAGAATTATATTCATGATTTAGATATCATATATATATTATATATCCAGTATATACATTTATTTATAATATTACGTAACATTTAGAGGTAAGAAATGAAATGCACCGTTCATGGAGACGGTAAGCCGTATGTACGCATGAACGCTACTTTCATTTATATTTCATATTTAATGGAATGAAATCATAATGATTTAAATGTATAATATAATACCAGAATAATATAGTGTATAATACCATTTACTCCATCCTTTATACATCCCACATATGGCATTAACGATTCAAATCACTTTGAGGGGGCGGTAGTCCGCACTTCCTAAAATGAAATTATCGTGTTTACACATAATGGAAATCATAAAGGTATGACATAAATGAGAAATACAGAAGAATAATGAAAACATAAACATAATATATATGTCATATATGAAAATAGTGTCATCAAAATGGCCACCATTAGAGGTGTTAAAAGAATATTGAACAATCATCGTTTCGTGAGGCAGTATTTCGCCACCCACAGAAACAGTATGTTCTTTAACCATTAGACGAAGGTGTGTGTATGTGTAAACCAAATCCTTATCATAATAACATCCTAGTATATTTTAGATACTGGTGTTGTTACAAAAGAAAGGAATAAAAAGAGTTTAAGGGGTTGGAGAAGCTAAATAATACAAAACAACATTAGAGAAGACATTACCTAAAAATCGGGTAACTCTTTTTGATTTGAGCCAAAGGCTTCCTTGGGAAGACTTATGCCCAAGGTGAGGCTTCTAGGAGTAAGGTAGGGAAGTTGGGAGAGTATTTTGTAAGAGGGTTTCCGAGCCAAAAGGCTTTGGAAGTGTGATTAAGGTGGTAGTGGGGGGGCCTTTTATAAGAGGAGAGAAGGGGCACTCTTGGAAAGATTGAAATGTTATATTATTATGAAATGATTTTTCGGATTCTAAAGGTCCCACACTTATAAATTTCGAGGATAAGGTTATAAGGGTTCTAAATATTCTCATACAATAGTCTTTGGACAAGTTTAATACTTAGATTTTACATTATCCTTCCATTTTATTAAAATCGTTAATTAATGAGGTAATCGCTGCATCATCATGGTGTCATAAATAATTTAATTTATTTAATGTATAAAAATTATAAAAAAAATCTCATGATGTATTAAATCTTTTATATTTATAATGAATATTTATAGTTAAAAATATGACTTGTATAACCCCATTTAAAAATTGTTTTAGTAAAACAACTCTTGTTTGTGACCTTTTTATTTTAACATTAAATAAAAAGTTATTTATGTCCTTTTCCTACCAAAGTGGCTCCAGGGGGTCCCCAAGTTGACCCATGGATTGTATTGGTCGGCCATGACACATACAATAGTGGTTGGACAGGTTTAAAGGTCATTCCATGTTTTTATAATACTATTTTTACCTTAAATTTCACTAATTACCTTTAATCGCGATTAATTAAACTTAAAAGTTACTATTCACCAAAAAATTATTTTAATCCAATTGAACCACATTTTACTTCCTAATGACAACCATGTATGTAGTATTTTTGAAAATCAAATCACAGAAGTGGTAATGTTTCATTTAAACGAAAAATCAGTTTTTTAACTACTACTTAGTGGTTTTACTATTCATCAAAAATTGATGTTTTTATGAACAATGCCAAAATTTCACCCAAATCTATAATTGATATTCCGAATCAAAAAATGATGTCTATTTTACAAAATTCCAAACATATAAGTTGCATTAATTAATTTTATAATTAATTCCTGCTGTCACAACAAATAGCGTGTTTTTAGAAACAATATATATCAAAAGATTGACAATTGTTTATGTCCAATTTCAACGTGAAATTAATTCTAATGAACACCATTGAATAAAATGGTAAAAATATATTCTAATTATAATTTAAAACCACTCAATAGTATAATTTTTCACTATAAATTATTTTGATTAAAAAAGTTGTTTTTAAGTATTTTTCACTATTCATGAAAAATTGAAAGTTCTCAGAAAACTACAAAAAATTCAACTTAGGATAATTTCGATATTATGAATACAAAAATGAAGTCCATTTTGAAATATAAAATTTCTATAATTTTAAAAAGTGGTTATTACTATTCATAACGGCTACTTTGATTAGTTGTGGTGTGTGTTAGAACTCGAAGTTGCGTACAACACACGCTACTGTATTATTCAAAGAGAAGTGTACCGTGGAAGCTTGAGGTGTTACATTCTCTCCTCCTTCAAATAATTTCATCCTAGAAATTTCATATAATATCACTGTATAAAAAGACTAGGGTGATTCTTCATCATAAGTTCCTCGGGTTCCCACGTTGCCTCCTCCATCTTATGCTTTCTACATAGAACTTTTACCAGACGAGTCGTCCAGTTTCTAAGAACTTGTTCTCTGGTATAAAGAATCCTGACGGGCTCTTCACAAAAAGACAGATTGGGTTCCAGTTCTAATTCCTCATAGGTGAGTACATGTGTTGGGTCGGGCATGTATTTTCTCAACAGTGATATGTGGAATATATCATGAACTTTGGAGAGACTTGGCGGCATTGCCAAACGGTAATCTACAGTCCCAATTCGTTCTAGAATTTTGAAGGGTCCGATGTACCTGGGACTCAATTTACCCTTCTTACCGAAACGTATAACTCCCTTCCATGGTGATACCTTCAAGAAAACATGATCTCCTACCTGAAACTCCAAATCCTTCCTTCGATTGTCAATATAGCTCTTCTGCCTACTTTGAGCTGCTTTGATGTGGTTTTGGATTACCTTCACCTTTTCCATCGCTTCCTCCACCAGTTTTGGGCCTACAAGTTTTCTTTCACCAACGTCATCCCAACAGGTTGGGGTGCGACATCTCTTTCTGTATAATGCTTCATATGGTTCCATCCGAATACTTGAATGGAAGCTATTGTTATAGGAAAATTCTACCAGAGGTAAATATTGATCCCACATTCCTTGAAAGTCAAGTGAGCATGATCTCAACAAGTCTTCTAAGGTTTGAATAGTTCTTTCTGATATTCCGTCTGTTTGAGGGTGGTAAGTAGTGCTCTAACGAATTTCAGTATCCAAGGCCTTCTGAATACTTTTCCAGAATCTTGATGTAAAGCGGGGATCACGTTCCGAGACAATCGACAGTGGTACTCCATGAAGTCTTACAACGTCATTAATATATAGTCTTGCTAGACGTTCAAGTGGCAGATCTTCCCTTATAGCAAGAAAATGTGCTGACTTGGTGAGACAATCAACAATGACCCATATTGCGTCATTCCTTCTAGGGGTCTTTGGTAGTCCCATGACAAAGTCCATCGTAATATTATCCCATTTCCACTCACGTATGGGAAGAGGTTGCAATACTCCACCAGGATGTTGCCTTCCAGCTTTCACTTGTTGGCAAACCATACATCTTGACACAAAATCTGCAATCTCCCTTTTCATGTTGTCCCACCAAAAAGTTCCCTTTAAATCTCTATACATTTTAGTGCTCCCAGGGTGTATAGAGAAATTGGAACTAGGAGCATCATCCAAGAATTCCCTCTTTAAATCAGGTATATCGGGAACACAAAGTCTCCTCCCAAATTTCAAAATTCCATCTTCATAAACAAAGTCACTCAACCGCCCATCATTCACAGCTTTAATCTTATTTTTCAACACTTCATCATCCGACTGAGAACTCTGTATCCTTTATTGTAAAGATGGTTTGTCAACCATTTGAAAAAGTTTTGATGTTTCACCCTCCATGGTGATTCCCATATCCATCTTTACTAGATCCATGAAAATAGGATCCCTTTCCACTCTCATCATGTTCAAAACTCCATGATCTTTTCTACTCAAAGAATCTGCAACCTTATTTGCCTTCCCTGGGTGGTAGTGTATCGTGCAATCATAATCCTTGAGTAGTTCAAGCCATCTTCTTTGCCTCATGTTGAGTTCTTTTTGTGAGAAAATATATTTCAAACTCTTGTGATTGGTATATATCTCACATTTTTCACCATAGAGATAATGTCTCCATATCTTCAGGGAAAAGATTACAGCAGCTAACTCGAGATCATGAGTAGGATTGTTATGCTCATGAATTTTTAGCTGTCGTGATGCATAGGAAATAAAGCTATCATTCTGCATAAGGACACAACCAAGTCCTTTCATTGATGCATCACTATAAATAACGAACCCATCATTACCTGATGGTAGAGTCAATATAGGAGAATTGACTAATATTCTCTTTAGTTCTTCAAAACATTCTTCACACTCTTTTGTCCAGACAAATTTAACCCCTTTATGTGTGAGCTTCATCAATGGGTTAGCCAATCGGGCAAAATTATGGACAAAACATCGATAATAACCTACCAAACCAATAAAGCTGCGTACCTCAGTTATACTCGTCGGTGCTGGCCATTCTTGGATTGCCTTGGTCTTAGAAGGATCAACAGAAATTCCATCTTTAGAGACAATGTGGCCAAGAAAAGAAATCTCTTGAATCCAGAATTCACACTTGCTAAACTTCCCATATAATTCATGCCTTCTAAGAGTCTTCAAGATATTGCGCAAGTGATTTTCATGATCTTCGTAGCTTTTGGAGTACACCAAGTTGTCATCAATAAATACCACAAAAAAAATCATATAGATATTCCTTGAAAACTCTATTAATTATATCCATGAATACAGAAGGTGCATTAGTCAATCCAAAAGGCATTACTATAAACTCGTAATGCCCGTACCTTGTTCGAAATGCTGTCTTTAGAATGTCTTCCTTCTTCACACACAACTGATGATATCCAGATTGAATGTCAATATTTGAAAAGTATTGAGCTCCATGAAATTGGTCAAATAAATCATCAATGCGAGGTAGGGGATACTTGTTCTTTATTGTTATAGCATTGATCTCCTTGTAGTCAACGCAAAACCTCATAGATCCATCTTTCTTCTTAACAAAAAGGACAGGGGCTCCCCATGGAGAAACACTAGGGTGAATAAATCCTTTATTACTCAATTATTCTAGTTGTTTATTTAGTTCAACTAATTCCACGGTGGCCATACTATAAAGGGTCTTCGATATAGGCCTTGATCTAGGAATTAAATCAATCAAAAACTCAACTTCTCGTTCTGGAGGATGTCCAGGTAAATCTTACGGAAACACATCTTCATATTATTTCACAATTGGTACATAATTTATTTGAACATTACTTCCCTCTCACTCAGTTATTTCATTCTCTTCCTCCCCAATAATTTAATTTACTTGAGCTACTGGGGGTGGATCTAAATAAGAATTAGGTGGTGACGATTCTGCTCTAAAAATAAGGTGTTCCTTATCATCATCATCAAAAATCGTAACCTCCTTCTTCTTACAATAAATTTGTGCATCATAGTCCGAAAGCAAATCCATACCGAGGATTATATCAAACTCAATCATAGGTATGACAATGAGATCATCAGATAATGAACAGTTATGTGCTCTAATGGGGACTGATTCACAAAACATTATTGCAATAATACTTCCCTTAGGAGTTTTGACTGACAATTCTCTTGTTAAATCAAATTGGAAATATCTAATTTTCTTAGCAAACTAGGAAGATATGAAACAATGTGATGATCCAGAATCAAATAATGCATTTTCTAAACTTGAGGAAACCATTAAATTACCTGCCACCACGTGTTTCGGAGCTTCAACCTCAGTAGTAGTGATTGCATAAGCTTGGCCTTGATCCCTTGGCCTCTTTTGAGGTAAGTTCCCCTGACGCTTAGGACATTCATTTGCATAATGTCCCATCTCTCTACAATTATAGCATTCCACATTGACAGCAACTTTATTTCCCTTGAAATCATGAGCTTGGTGTCCTTTTTCACCACACCTTTAACAGACTCTCATTCCCTTCAAGCAAGAACCGGGGTGTTTCATTCCACATTTACGGCCGGATTGATATTCAACTCTTCCCTTCTTCCCCTTATTTCCATTTCCAGATTGATCAAAATATCTCTTCTTTTCTTTCTTTGATTTAAATTCATAAGGCTTAGAGAATAACTTTTCCGTCTTGATAGCACACGAGACAATATCTTCGTATGACGAGAAGGTTTGTGAGACTAATGCTCGACGGAGAAATGGTTTTAACCCATCAAAGAAACGATCAATATTACTTATTGGGTTACGTATATAATCTGTAGCATGTCTCGCTATCCTTGTAAAGTTGGCCTCATACTTTGCGATATTCTCATCCTCCTTCTACCTCAGACTCAGAAATTGCCTTTCCTTATCTGCTCGATGGTCATGAGGATAGTATTTTTCTAAGAAAAGCTCTTTGAACTCCCTCCATTCCATATTCGATACGTCATCATCTTCCTTTGTGTTTTTAATCAATGAACACCATTGATCAGCATCTCCAGTGAGGCGGTAAACAGCCATGATAACCTTTTCCCTTTCACTACTCCCCAAGGCCTGGAATATTTTCTCTAAGGGGTTTGTCCATTTCTCAGCTACTAATGGATTTGTACCCCCATTAAATGTTGGTGGTTGTTTCCTCATGAAGCGGTCTAACATTGATCCTCCACGTTGCAGATCAGGGTGCTCCAAACGAGTAAGGTTATTATTCATAACTTGAGTGAGTTGTCCCAGTATGGTAATAAGTTGATCAGCACCAGTTGTATCTCTAGATCCACAATAATTATCTTGAGAGGGAGGTCAATCCCTACACAGAGTGTGTGCATTGATACGGTTTCCATTCCTTCCACTAGGTGCCATTTCTAAACAATGGCATAA
Organism: Viscum album; assembly: GCA_963277665.1. Classification (NCBI taxonomy): domain Eukaryota; kingdom Viridiplantae; phylum Streptophyta; class Magnoliopsida; order Santalales; family Viscaceae; genus Viscum; species Viscum album. The sequence continues at coordinate 1,118,595,199 of OY728129.1, forward strand.
ACAAGATTAGTTTATAAATCAAAATACATAATTCCATACTTGTAAAATACTTAACATAAATTGAACTATTTATGGATATAATCCATAATCATAAAAATGTTTTTTTAGGAAGTATATACTCATAATCCTTCATAGTGGTTTATAAAGAAAATGAGAATTATCCTAAGAATATCCCCCGGGAGTGTCGTAACCAAGAGTGCAGCAAGGACCGTTGTTGTGCACCAGTTCCCATTCAAGTCTAGCTCAAAGCGGTGTTTTCGGGTTTTACCCCTAGGTACATCTGTGCCAGAGCCGCCTCTACCTGCTCGTATCCAGACAGGGATGTATTGCTCGGAAAACTCATAACATCTCTACAATACCAAAATTCTAGGAAGATCTTCTATACTAATCCTCAAAGTCTATCTTTGGGCTATGTGCTCTAATCAGAGTTTATCTAAATCTAGCTTCGAAGGTTAGTACTAAACTGCCTCTAATACCAACTGTAACGCCCTGACCTCAGTTACCCAGAGTCGGTGCATTATTGCATAACATTGGCATGATCACAAAAGATCAAGTCTCGAAAGACCGATTAGTTTAGTTGCCTTGGAAACACTAGATACATTCATAAATGTTACATTACATCATAAAGTGAAAATCTACAATAACAAAGTCCCCATAGTCTACAATCATATCCTCTTCTGACTATCCCTATAGGTCATTCATAAAATACTTCTTCACATCCTGGAAAATATTAATACATTGAAAGGGGTGAGCTTAGATGCTCAGTAAGGATAAAAATATTGCGGAAGCTTTCATAAATAAACATTAACATTTAAGGCAATGTATAACTAAAACAAAAGCCTTTTAAACATGAACTTCAACATAATATGGAAAAAGTAAAATGAGATAATTCCATTTACTTATTCACATGGACATTCTACTGGTCGAATAATCACATGAAATATCAATAACCACTTTCATAATGATGGAATGCATAATGCAGACTATCATGACCATGTAGTCAAGGCCTAGTGCCAAGACCACAAATAAGATTTTGTCAAGGCCTTGTTTCAATACACTAGTTTGTCTCATGAGACCTACAGATGCATCGAGGAGCTATAGCGGGCTCCACCTGTCACTTATTAAGTCCAATGCATTCCTCATATGAACAGGTTTAAACATATCAAAAACCATAACATAATCGTATCACATAAAACATGCATAAAGGAAACATAACATTTCCACATTTCAATCACAAGATATCAATACAACACATTGATATAATAAAAATGCTTTCAAAACAATTTTCAATACCAAAATAGAAGAAAGTTAAAACTTTGTATTTATTTTTCATTAAAAAAAGTGATGGCTTGTAGAGGAAGCCGAAACTAAAATAATGGTCACGGCGGTGGAGAAGTCATTGTCGCCGCATATGTACGGAAAGAAAAACATTCCCTTTTTTTCATTCAGTAAAACTCTTCGTATAAAAAAGATTCCTTTTGAATAAACGTAAAAGTCAAAGGGGTTTATACACCGTATGAAAGAAAGTTGTGTATAAAACCAAATATTCCTCAATGAAAGGAGATTGAGACGAAGTCCTTAAAAAGATCATTTTTAAAATAAAATAGATCTATTATTTGTATTCACTGTAAGTACACATAAATAAATTACAAAAACAAGATAAGACATAATAATATCATGACATAATTTGAAAGTAGGAGATTAACCCAAAGAATGGAAATTGGGTTAATAAATTCCCTTAGCTTGCGTCCTGTCTTGACTCAACCGTTCTTTAACCTCCTGAATAATAAACTAGAGTTAATTTATAATTGAACAAGAACCTTTTTCAAGTTTTTTATTCCTTTTATATCACTTATTACCAAGTTATTAAAATCATTTACTTATTTATGTTAATAATGGTCGTTTTGTCGATCTTTGGTACTTGAGTCAAAAATAAACTTCTTTTAATTAAAAGTTGTTCATGTGGTGAAATATCCATTATATCCAGAATTATATTCATGATTTAGATATCATATATATCATATATATCCAGTATATACATTTATTTATAATATTACGTAACATTTAGAGGGAAGAAATGAAATGCACCGTTCATGGAGACGGTAAGCCGTACGTACGCATGAACGCTACTTTCATTTATATTTCATATTTAATGGAATGAAATCATAATGATATAAATGTATAATATAATTCCAGTATAATATAGTGTATAATACCATTTACTCCATCCTTTATACATCCCACATATGGCATTAACAATTCAAATCACTTTGAGGGGGCGGTAGTCCGCACTTCCTAAAATGAAATTATCGTGTTTACACGTAATGGAAATCATAAAGGTATGACATAAATGATAAATAAAGAAGCATAATAAAAACATAAACATAATATATATGTCATATATGAAAATATTGTTATCAAAATGGCCACCATTAGAGGTGTTAAAAGAATATTGAACAATCATCGTTTCGTGAGGCAGTATTTCGCCACCCACAGAAACAGTATGTTCTTTAACCATTAGACGAAGGGGTGTGTATGTGTAAACCAAATCCTTATCATAATAACATCCTAGTATATTTTAGATACTGGTGTTGTTACAGAATAAAGGAATAAAAAGTGTTTAAGGGGTTGGAGAAGCTAAATAAAACAAAACAACATTAGAGAAGACATTACCTAAAAATCGGTTAACTCTTTTTGATTTGAGCCAAAGTCTTCCTTGGGAAGACTTATGCCCAAGGTGAGGCTTCTAGGAGTAAGGTAGGCAAGTTGGAAGAGTATTTGGGCAGAGTTTGGCCGAGCCAAAAGTCTTTGGAAGTGTGAGTAAGGTGGTAGTGGTGGGGGCCTTTTATAAGAGGAGAGAAGGGGCACTCTTGGAAAGATTGAAATGTTACATTATTATGAAATGCTTTTTCAGATTCTAAAGGTCCCAAACATATATATTTAGAGTATAAAATGATAAGGGTTCGAAATATTCTCATCCAATAGGCTTTGGACAAGTGTAATACTTAGATTTTACATTATTCTTCCATTTTATTAAAATCGTTAATTAATGAGGTAATCACTGCATCATCATGGTGTCATAAATAATTTAATTTATATAACGTCTAATTTTTTTTAAAAAACTATCATGATGTAGGAAATTGTTTTAGATTTCTAATGAATATTTATAGTAAAACATATGACATGTATAACCCCATTTAAAAATTGTTTTAGTAAAACAACTCTTGTTTGTGACCTTTTTATTTTAACATTAAATAAAAAGTTATTTATGTCCTTTTCCTACCGAAGTGGCTCCATGGGGTCCCCAAGTTGACTCATGGATTTTCTTGGTCGGCCATGACACGTCCAATAGTGGTTGGACAAGTGTCATGGTCATTCCATATTTTTATAATACTATTTTTACCTTAAATTTCACTAATTACCTTTAATCATGATTAATTAAACTTAAAAGTTACTATTCACCAAAAAATTATTTTAATCCAATTGAACAACATTTTACTTACTAATGGCAACCATGTATGTCGGATTTTTTAAAATCAAATCACAGAAGTGGTAATGTTTCATTTAAACGAAAATTCAGTTTTTTAACTACCACTTAGTGGTTTCACTATTCATCAAAAATTGATGTTTTTCAGAACAATGCCAAAATTTCACCCTAAGCTATAATTGATATTCCGAATCCAAAAATGATGTCTATTTTACAAAATTCCAAAAATATAAGTTGCATTAATTAATTTTATAATTATTTTTCGCTGTCACAACAAATAGCGTGTTTTTAGAAACAATATATATCAAAAGATTGACAATTGTTTATGTCCAATTTCAAAGTGAAATTAATTTTAATGAACAACATTGAATAAAATGGTAAAAATATATTCTAATTATACTTTAAAACCACTCAATAGTATAATTTTTCACTATAAATTATTTTGATTAAAAAAGTTATTTTTAAGTATTTTTCACTATTCATGAAAAATTGAAAGTTCTCAGAAAATTACAAAAAATTCAACTTAGGATAATTTCGATATTACGAATACAAAAATGAAGTCCATTTTGAAATATAAAATATCTATAATTTTAAAAAGTGGGTATTACTATTCATAACAGCTACTTTGATTAGTTGTGGTGTGTGTTAGAACTGGAAGTTTCATACAACACACGCTACTGTATTATTTAAAGAGAAGTGTACCGTGGAAGCTTGGGGTGTTACACATAGTTCACCATGAATAAGTTATTTTCGATTGGGTAAGTAGGGTAAGTTACACTACGTTTCATGGGACCCTTTTAGATAGGTGAGAGACTAAGGAGGGAGTCATCTCAGTTTATATTACCTATTAGATTTAATTATATTCACAATGTGTTTCATATATCTCACTGATAAGTTATATAATAGATCCTACACAAGTTATTATATGGGAGGATGTTGTTCTTGAGCCCGATACCACATTTTTTGAGAATCTAGTTCTGATTACGGAACACTAGGATAATTTACTACATTATAAAATGATTCCCCAGGTATGGATACACCAGTGGTGCAAACCAGATCACCATGAGATATGGCAGTGTAAAATATTCTTATCCTCGAATTGGGAGCACACCGGTAATGGTTAAGTCACATTATTTTTTTGTTTCATATTTTCCCATGGATTTTTTTTCACTGGGAAGTTACACAACATGTAATGGGGTTTCATGAACTGTAATGTCAGCTAGACTCATCCTATAAATGGAATTCACTACATGATTAATTACACATCTTAAAATTGTTACACATCGTGTAATGTGATATCTGGGTTTTATTTAAAATGTGACACATTTTTCAGAATAACATAAAATGAAAGGGATTCACTATTTGTAAAGAATTAAACATTAGGAAATTCCCTAGGTTCTAGTTTTTAGGGTTTCATTTTGGTGTTTTCGGCTTCAATATACCTTGAAGATTTATCATATAAGACAAAGCTCATACCCTAGGTGATTTTGGGTGTCTTTCTTCTATAGTGGTTGATTATTTTAGCGATTGATCAATAGGGTTTGGTGATTCATCTATTCAGGCAATACATTCTATGGGTTCATCTCTCGTTTTTGGTTCTGGCACCATCTGTTGTAGGGATTTTTAATTGGATTTTGTTTCCTATCAATTATTTTTAGTAATTGGTTGTGCCGTATCTTACAAAATCAAATCGTGTGGTTTCATTTCCCTGTTTTCAATGGAGTTTAGGTATTCTATTCTCTTGAGATAGGTGGATCTTATCAATTGTTCTAATTTATTTAATTTCATTTTTTTATATTTATTCCTCTATATTTGAATTGAAATTTCATGTTTTGAAATTGAAAAGGGCATGGGTTCATGTTTAAAATGTGGTTTTTTAAAAATAGATTTAACTTGATTTGAAATTGAAAATTGGACATTTAGACACTAAAGAATATTATCATGGATTTATAATTGATTTATAAAAATATGATAATGGTTTTCCTGGAAAAATTGACAAACCTTATACAATGAGGACCTTGGGTACATCAAAATACAGATATGGGTAGTCGTAGTGTGTGTGTCACGCCTTGGAGGTAACTTCTTGTATGTTGATGGACTATGGTATGCCTCATTGTTAGTTGGATATAAATTTATTCCTTGTGTGTATTGTGAGCGTCTACTACATATTGTCACATTGGCTTAAGCCCAAAAAGTAAGTTCATTATAGATTATGAATGTTTTTCTGTGATAGTTTATTTCATGCATGTTTGATCACTTGTATATTTATATTTATGTATCTTTTACTACTTTTTTTATATTTGGGAAGCATGTCATGTAATTTCTGATAACTCAATAATTGTTTTAGAAAATATTTCAAATTGATTTACTTAAAAAAATTCTTGTAAAATTGTTTTTTTACTTGATCTTGTGAATTCTTGTTATTATAACATGTATAGATATTTTGGTGGTATTTGGCTTGGATCTATTTCTCACCTCATACTTCTATATAAGGGTGATTGTAGGATTTTTTGTATTACATAGCTAAATAAAAGTGGATTCCAATATGATGATGATTTTTTCATTACATCAATTTTTTGTTTTGATATAGTATGGATGTGATATGGTCACATGGAGACTTGTAGCCTATAATTTTATTTTACTTTTATGATTTTACATGATTGGATTGTTTTCTACTTTTTCTAAATAGTAATCAGTTTGTACATATTTTTTTTCTTACACTGGATACTTTTTATATCTATTTTACCCCACCTCATAATGGGATGGCCCGGTAAATTTTTCTGGATGTCTCAGGTTGGTCGGTTACACCCCACCAAAAATGTTTTCTAAAATACATATACATATCTGTAATACTATTTTAAATAATTAAATTTGAGTTATATACTTTATCTAGTAGTTCCCTCTTATTATATGGTTTAGATGGAACACATAACCACATTCCAAAATATAACACTCAATCTTTATTGATGAAGTCTGAACATTTCACATCCTTCAATACTTTAATCATCCTTTGAAAATGCTTATTACACTTCTTTTAAATCTCTATCTTTTTAAATAATGAAGGTTTAACATCTTGGAAATTTAATGATTGATCCTATGGGTTAAAAATTAGCATATCTATGTTTTTCATGATCCCTAAATATATTATCCTTCTTAATTTTCATCATGGTCAAAACTCTATAGTTCATCCTACTCAATGAATTACTTTTCTTATTTTCCTTCATGGGGTTCTAGTGTATCATGAAATTATTTTACTTATGTAGATGTAGATATATTATTTTCCCTCACGATGATCCAGTTAGAAGTTAAAATATGCATCAAATTTTTTAGGCCTTTGTATATATTATATCTTTCACCATTCTGATGGTGCATCCATATCATCAATGAAAAGATTACAAATGTAATTCCCAGAACCTAGAGGTCTGGTGCCTGTGTATTATTTTATTACATTGGCATGATTACAAGGAATTAAATCCTAAAGGAACAATAAGTTTAGTAGCTTTGGAAGACCAAATTATAGAAATGAATCTCATAGTACATTAGGAAAGATTGAACATACAACATTATACCTAACAAAATGAAATAAAATTTTTCCTTGAAATCTTATTCAAAGTTTTATTCTTATTAATCTGGGGGAAGGAAACATAATAAGGGTGAGGTTAATTTCATTGTTACATTTATATGAAATAATAATAATATAAGTAAGTTTAATAATGGATAAACATTATCGAAATGTTAATAATTTGAAAAACACTTTCCATCAATACACTAGGAATGAAAATGAATCCATAGATTTTTTTCACAGTGGAAATCACATGGAATAAAATAACAAAAATGAATGAAAAAAATGATTATTTAATATACATCATGTATCTAGAACATGAACCATTATACCATAAAGATGGTTTAAGTATGAAGGTATAAACCCTTATGATTATGTTTCGTAACAATCATGTATGGTTTTTCAACAACTGTTTTGTATCATGAGATATGTCAACGCATAGAGGGGCTATAGAGGGCCAATCTTGTAACTAAAATTCAAAAGTATTCATCATACAGATATTTAATTCAAGAAAAATATTTCTCAAATATATCCATTTTCAGTATAGGATACAGATTCATCTATATTTTCCCAGATAAAACAATATTCAAAATAAACACTTTGTGTAAAATGGTATATGACTAAGACAATGAACATATCCCTAACACAATAATATTAATAAATAATAGAAATATATTGTCAAAACATGATCTCAATGGTGAATTTTATAAACAACAGAAAAATTATTAGGTATACAATACCAAGTAAGTCTCAATGAAATAGAAATTGAGATAAGTCTCTTACCTTAGATCCCGTTTAATTTTGTCGTGTTTGTGTCTCTAGAAAAATAAACAAATAATTATTAAAATAATAATATACAATTAAATTATAGAAATTTATATAAATATTTATAAATTATAATAACAATATTATATTTCCTAAATTCTATTGATGATAATTCAATTGTTTGATATCATTTTTTTCTAAAAAAAGCAATTTCGCAACACTTTTTATTTTATCTAAAAGTAAAATATACATTAATATAATTAATTAAATAATAATATAAATAATAGATTTATATTTTTATATATTATATATAGTTTATAATATCCACCCTTTAGGATGGTTTTATGTGTTGACATGGAAATTTCTTCAAAGGTGGTTGATCGACCTTTGACGGGGCACTGACAAGACAATGGGAAGAAGATGTTTTAAAATTATATATATAGTAGTATGAACCTTATAGTACGTTACCATCATTAATTTATATTTTAATTAATTCCTAATTAATTCCATTATTGATTAGCTGTGAAATAGTTAGTGGGAAAATAAAGAGGAAATGCAATTGGTGGTTCGGGAGGGTTCGTTTCCTTGGTTTTTAGGATCAGTTTACCTACTTATACGTAATGATGTTCAAGTAAAATGGGTATAATTACCCTTAATGAAAATTATATATTATTATTAAAGATAAAAAGGTTTAAATGGTTATAAATATCATTTTTTTTAAATTTTTAAGAGTATTTATCATTAGATAAAATTTTAGTGATAATTTCTTATATTATTTTGGTGTTTTTTCGATTATCACACACTATTTTTGTTTAATTAATTAATAATATATATATATTGGTTCTATAATATTAAATAGGATGTAATAAATACTTTATAATATTTTTAAACCATAAAAATGGTTTCATGGCCATCCTTGAAGGAGTAAATTAAAAACAAAAATCTGTAATCCATGAAGGGTGGAAATTGGCACCTCATGGACGACGCTTGAATTATCAAAATAAAAGAGACATAGAAAAGAGTTTGAAGAAATATATTCCATTAACATGAAATTGTTCCAGTATATATATTATACTAGATTTATAATCCTCAATTTCATAGATGTGGTGAGTATAGGATAATAAATGAATAAGGAAATTGAAAGGGAATTAAATGAAATGAACGGGGATTTACCTCTTGAATTCTCCTATTTGAGTACCTCTTTAAGGGACCGTGATTTTTTATTTTTTTGAGACAAATAGATGATGGAAATTAGGTATGGACATATAATTATTATCTAGGAATAATTTTAACAATATTAATATATTAGAGTTGTAAGGATAGGTAGTGGCGAGGGGTTGTACTTATAGTAGACGAGATGTGTGTTTTTTTAATATTTTATTTATTTGTTTATTATTTAGGATAATGATTATTAATAGTGTGATAATTATCAATAAATATATTGAAATAATGAGGTATATTTCTATATTATGGTCTTACATAATCCATACATAACCTATGTCTCAACAAATCATGTATTTAATTTTTATCATAAATTATCATATTTAACTATTTATGAAAAAATTCATATATTTTATAAGATTCCCAAAAATTCCATCTGGATATTTTCTGATATCTAGAAGAAAAAAATTAACACTGTTTTAATAAAAATAATTTTTAAATATGATAAATTAAAATTTTTAATTTAAATCATCATGTACTTGGAAAATATTGATAATAAATTTATAACTAATTTTATAACACTCTGAAATATTATCTATGGTATCAAAAAATTATCTTCAACTCCTAAGACAAAAATATTGTATTATTTATAAATTTTATTTAAATAAATTTTCTTTAAATTATTTTATTAATTTAAATATTTTAATTAAATATTTATGACATACAAAAATAACAGCACATAATGAATAATTTTTAAAATATTCATTTACTTGTAATAAGATATAATTGTATCATACATTCATTTATCGGATTCCTAAGTTTTATTTATACTTTAATGGGTGATTTTTCAATTCATATGGATAATTTACTATTCATAATGTTCATATTACTATTCTTAAGGTCAAGTGACTATTTCATCGGTATGGGTTCCTTAACAAATAGAAATACCTCTTAAATCATTAATTCTTAATTTATATGGTTTTTTTTCTTCTATAAATTTGATTTTATATGAATAATATTAAATGAAATAATTTTTTGTGGAATGTATGATATTGAATTAATTGAAATTCTTTATGAGGGTACATACTGTGAAATCATGGGGTGTTATATTCTTCCCTCCTATAAAAAATTGTCCCTTGAAATTTTTATGAACATTTCCTTCTAAAAATATGAGGATGGTTTGTCTTAATAACATCTGTGGGTTCTGACATTGCTTCCTCCAAATTATGGTTTCTCCAAATAAATTTTATATGTTAATTCATCCGATTTCACATTACTTTATCTCTTGTGTCAATAATTTTGATAGGCACTTCAGAGTAAGTGAAGTCATGTTCTATTTATATTTCATCATAAGCGAGTACATATATAGGGTCTAGCATGTATATCTATAAAAATAATTGTGTAACACTTCAAGAACATTGGAAATACTTGGTAGCATTACTAAATGGTATGCCACAACTCTAATTATTTCTAGAAATGAAAATCATCCGATGTACCTAAGGCTCAATTTCCTTTTATTACTAAACCTTGAGACACCCTTATATGGAGATACATTCAAAAAGAAATTATGTCCCACTTGAAACTCAAAATAATTCCATTGGTTATCACCATAGCTCCTTTTTTAACCTTTTTCCACTTTAATATGTGTTTCAATAGCCATTAGCTTTGATTTTGCCTCCTCCAAAATTTTTGGGCCTATATGTTTTCTCTCACCAACTATGTCAAAAAATGTTGGAGTTCGACGTCTCTTATTATATAATGCTTTATATGGAACCATTTGAATAATATAATGGAAACTATTATTGTTGGAATGTTCTAATAAAGGTTAGTACTAAAACAACATACCATTAATGTCACGCGATAATGATCTCAACATTTCTTCCAATGTTTTAATAGTCATTTTAGACTGTCCATCAGTTTGAGGTTGATAAGAAGTTATCATATGTGGCTAAGTATCCAATGCCTTATAAATAATATTCTATAATTTTTATGTAAATCATTGATCTCAATTAGACACAATCAATAAAGGTGAATCATGATGTCTTTAAATTTCATTAAAATATAGACTTTTGAGGTGCTCTAGGGGAAAAATATTAAATTATTTTGAGGAAATGTGAATATTTGGTAATTCAATCAACAATAACCCATATTTGATCATTCCTTATCTGATTCCTTGGTAGTCCTATGAAAACTTCCATCGTAATATCATTCTATTTACACATAGGTATAGGAAGAGGTTAAATTTCTACTTTATGGTGTTGTCTTTCAACCTTCACCTGTTGATAAACTGGGAATCTTGACACACAGTCTCTAATTTTGTACTTCATATTATCCCACCAAAAATGTTACCTTATATATCAATAAATCATTGTTCTACCATGGTGTATATATAAATTTGAGCTTTGAGAATAATCTAACAGGTACATATTCAAATCAGTTATTGATGGAACACATAACCTTTTTCCAAATTTCAGATTTCTATCCTCATACATGAATTCTTCCAATCATCAATCCATAATGGCTTTAATTTTATTTCAAGGTTCTCATCAGCAGGTTGAAAGCTTCTTATCTTTCCTAGTAAATATGGTTTAGAAATCACTTGAAAAAGGAATTATGTTTCCCCATCATTAACAATTCCCATATCCATCTTTACTAGATCCATTAACATAGGATATATCTCAATACTTATTTCAGTCAGATGTTCGTGATCCTTCATGATTAATGCATATGAAACCTTATATTCTTTTCTTGGGTAGTAGTGTATTGGACTACTATAATATTTGAGTAAATATATCCATCTCCTTTTCCACATGTTGAGTTGTTTGTGTAAAAATGTATTTCAAACACTTGTGATCTGTATATATCTCACCTCTTTCACTATAGAGATTGTTTCTACATATTTTAAAGTAAAAACTACATGTTTTAACTCAAGATAATGATTTGTATAAAAAAATTTGAAGTTTCTTAAACTTCAGTAGTGAATAAGTAATAACTTTATCATTTTTCATTAGGAAAACACCCATTCTATTCATTGATGTGTCACTATATATCATTAACCCATCATTTACAGAGGGAAAACTCGAAATTAAAGTATTGAATAATATTCTCTTTTATTCTTCCAATAATTCTATAAATTCTTTTTTTCCATACTAACTAAACCCATTTATGTCTGAGCTTTGTTAGTAGGTTATCCATTTGAGAAAAATTATAATCAAAATATCGATAGTAATCTGCTATGAAAATAAAACTATGTACCTTGGTTATGTTCATTGGAAAAACCCACAAGTTGTTCTCATAGTCCTCATCAATTTTAGAATATATCAAGATATCATTAATAAATATCACAAAAAAATCATCAAGATATTCCTTGAAAACTATTTTCATTAGATCTATAAAAACAATGGGTGCATTAGTCAGTCCAAATGGAATTATTGTAACCTCGTAATATCCATACCTTCCTTCCTCTCATGTTGCTGATGATATCTAGGTTGAAGGTCAATATTTGAGAAATATTAAGCTCTATGAAGTTGATCAAATAAAAAATTATTTTGATTAAGGGGAAATATGTTCATTATTGTAATAGCATTTATTTCTCTATAGTCAATGCACAACCTCATGTATCCATCTTTCATTTTGATAAATAAAATAGCGGATCCCCATAGAGAAACACAAGGGAAAATAAATCCATTTTCACTAAATTCCTCTAGTTGTTTATTTAACTTCACTATTTCTAAAATGGCTATTCTATAAGGAGTCTTTGATATAGGTCTTTCACAAGTAATTAAACCAATAGATAACTCAATTTCTAACTCTAGAGGATGTCTAGGTAAATTCTATTGAAATTCATTAATATATTCTTTCACAATAGGTACACATTCAATTTGAAGATCCATAGATGATTTTTTATCTTCCTCCCCAATAAGTTAATTTAGAATAGCTACTGAATGAGGATCTAGATAAGAACCTGATGACGATGTTTATGTTCTAAAGATAAGGGACTCTACATCATTCTCAAAAATTGCAACATCATTCTTCTTACAATAGCTTTTCGCATCATAATTTGAAATCGATTTCATACAAAAAATTATTTCTTTGTCAATCATGGGAATGATGATATGTTTATCAAAAAAAGGTATTTTTATTTGTCATAAATGGGATAGAACAATATATATTTGTTGCAATGATAATTCCCTTATAAGGTTTGACAAACAATTCCTTTAGTAAATCAAAATGGAAATGTATACATTTGTTGGAAAGCAGGGAAGATATAATAGAATGTTATGATCAAGAATCTAATAAATAATTGGATAAGTTTGATGAAATGACTAAAGTAGTTCCCACCAAACCATTAGGAATTTTAACATCAGTAGTTGTGATCACATAATTTTGGCCTTGCTCCCTTATCCTTTTTTAAGGAATGTTTCTTTGAGGCTTTGGACTATCATTTTCATTGTCTCTCATCCCCAAAAATTTTTATCATTGACCTTCATTGATTTGTATCATCTCTTTTTATTTGTTAGATCTGTGATCCTTTTCCCCCCATATATAGTAGACTCCCATTCCTTTCAATCATTTTCTAGGATGAATATTTCCATAGTTCTCAAATAATAGAATGTTCTCCATTCCTCTATACTTATTTGGTGATTCACATTTTCCATGGTTATCATAATACCTCTTCATCAATTGATCTTCTTTAACCATATTAGATATAAAAATCTCCTTCTCTCTTTTGATGGAACTTAATACTATTTCATCATAGGATGAAAAGGTTTGAGAAGGTAGTGCCCTTCGGAAACATGTCCTAAAACCATAAAATAAATGACCAATATTGTCTTTTGAATCATGTACATAATATATATCATACATGGATAGTATTGTGAAGGTGTATTTGTACTCTATAACACACTCTTATTCCCTTTTCATTAGCTAATCAATTCACTCTTCATTTTAGTTCATTAATCATAAGGGAATTATTTTTTGAATAATTATTCATTAAAAGTTCTCCAATTGATTTCTTCTATTTCATTGTATTCCTTAGTATTTTAAATCAATTAGCACAATTGATCAGCATCTCCCTTGAAAAAATATATTAATAGTACAACCATTTCATTTTCTTTGCATCCCAAGCTAGAAATATCTTTTTAAGGGACTTGATCCACTACTAAGCTACCACTGTATTAGTAGTCCCACTAAAATATCGGGGCTTTTTCCAGATGAAAATATCCAAAATAGGTTAAGTATGTTTATTTTTCATAACCTGGGTATGTTTTCCTGAAATGGTAATGATTTTCTAAGATCTAACACTAATAGTGTGGACTTTCTCTGTGGGTAAATCTCTACATTATCTCTGGGTATTGATTCAATTTGTTACATTAGGAACCATCACTAATAAATGGAATATAGTAAATTAGGTTATGAATCGAAATTCATAAATTTCAACTAGAAAAACACTAGTCATAAATTAAAAAATTATGCATTGATAATCTCATAATCATAAATGTGGTTTATTTGAGTACATATTTACTTTTAAACCCTTCATAATGGTTAGTAAAAATGTGAATTATTCTAAGCATGTCCCTAGGGAGTGTCAAACCTGGAACATATTATGGCCCATTCTCATGTACCATGTTTTTTTATGTTAGGCCTGAAACACCATATTGAATTTGTTACTCCTTGGTACATTACTACTCGAACCACATCAACTTATAGTATCTTGATAGGGATATATTTCTTGGATGTCCCACATAATCCCTTCCTTAAAAAAATTTTGGATGTTCTGTAATTATCCTCAAATTATATCATAGTTTTATGTTCTCTAGTATATTTTTTCTAAATCTAATTTCCAATGTAACTACTAAACTTCCTTTGATACCAATTGTAATGCATCGACCCTAGATTCCCAGAGCTAATACGTTATTTTATTTCTTTTTCATGATTACATGGAATAAAACACCAAAGGGTTGATCATCTTAGTAGTATTGGAATACCAGATTACATATATGGTACTCATAGTACATTGGTAAAGATAAAAAATACAATATGACACATAAAAAAATGAAATAAACTCCATCCTTGATATATTATTCTAATTTTTATTCCTGATAACATAAGGAATGTAAAAATAATAAGGGTGAGATAAATTGATTTGTAAGAGTTATATCATATAATAATAATTGAAGTAAATTCAAAAAGGCATAACCATTTTTCAAGGTAAATAATATAAATAACAAATGGCATCTATACACTAGGAATGAAAATGTATCCATATATTTTTTCATAATGAAAATATCATGGAAAGATATAACATAAAACTAAATGAAACCCAATTATTATTTAATGGGAATAATGTATATCGAATGTTTACCATTATACCATCTAGATTATTTAATTATGAGGGTAGTAACTCATCTGATTCTATTTAGAAACAAACATGAAGGGTTTGTCATGAACTATTTGGTCTCATGAAACATGTTGATGCATCGAGGGGCTATATCAGGGCCTACCTGTCACAGAAAGAATAAATAATTAATCATATATAGATTTAATTGAAAACAAATATGCCTCATAAATATTCATATTGATTAGAGGATACATAATCATCAATATTTCTCTAGTTAAAACTACATTCAAAATAAACTTCATGTGTAAAATGGTATACAACTAAGACAATGATCATATCCGTGACATAAGATTGTTGATATTTAATAAAAATATAATTTAAAAAATGATCTCAAATGGGAATAAGATAAACCACATAAATTATATTAGTTTCACAATAATAAGTAAGTCTCAATGAAATAAAAATTAAGATGAAGTCTCATACCTCAGTTATAGCTTAATTTTGTCATATTTGCGCCACCTAAAAAACAAACATATAATTATTAAAAGAATGATCATGAATTGAAGATATATTCATTTTTATAACTATTTATCAATTAAAATCATTTTTTTATATTTCTTAATTTCTGTTGTTGAAAATTTAAGCATTTGATATAATTCTTTAATTAAAAATTTCTAGTTTTGAAACACTGTTTCTATTTTATCTAAATGTAAATTATACAATAATATATTTATTTATGGAAGTATATAATGCATATAATTATATATTTTTATATTATATATAGATTATAGTATCCACCCTTTGGGATTGTATTATGTGATGACATGGAAATGTCTTCATAACTGGTTGATCGACCTTTGATGGGACATTAAAGAGATAGTTGGAAGAAGATGTTTTAAAATATTATATATAGTATTATGAAACATGATATATTTTAAAATAAATATTTTATAGTTAAATAACATACTAGATAATTTCATTAATTATTGGAAGTGAAATGGTTGGTGGGTAAAGAAATAGAAAGTGTAACCCAATGGAAAGAATGGGGGTTTGGGATCATTCATTTCCTTGGTTTTAATGATCGGTTTATATATTTATATGAAATGAAGATGAAATAAAAATTTTATAATTATAATTAATTTTAATTATATGTGATTAATGAAAATTAGTTTGTTTAAATTTTTATATATATCATTTGGTTAAATGGTATTTGGTTGAATCATTATATAAAAATTTAGTGATCATTGTTTAGATTATTTTGTAATTTTTTCAATAATCACGCACAAGTTTTGTTTAATTAATTAGGAATATTTATATAAAATGGTTTTAAAAAATCACATAGGATTAAATACATATTTTATAATCTGTTTCAATTGTAAAAAAAAAATCATGAGTATCCATGATGGAGAAATAGAGGAACAAAAATTCGTCGTCCATGAAGGTTGAAAATTGGCACCTCAAGGATGATGATTTATTTTTTAAAATTAAAGAGAGTGAGAAAGGATTTTGATGAATGAAAATAAATTACAATTATATTATTCTATTATATAGATGATATTGGATTTATCATGTTCATTTGGATATAGGAAATGAGGATGGGACAAGAAATGAAAAATGAAATTAAAAGAAAATGAAAGGGGATTTACCTCTGGAATTCTCCTATTGGAGTACCTCCTTAAGGGACCATGGTTTTGTATTTTAATGAGAAAAAGATATCATTTAAATGGGGAGGAACTTTGAAAAATTATTTGGGAATAATTCATATAATATTCTATGCTTAGAGGTGTGATGAAAAGCGGTAGTGATGAGTGGTATTTATAGTGGTGGAGAGGGGTGTTGTTTCCATATTTTATTCATTTGATTATTATTTTTACTCACGAATATGAAGAATTTTATCATTATCACCAAATATATTAAAATAATGAATTTTATTTTGATATTATAGACTTACATCATCCCAAAATCACCTATGACTAAATAAATCATGTATTTAACATTTATTGTATATTATCATATTTTACTATTCACCAAAAATTCAAGAATTTTTTAAAAATCTAAAATATTCCCCCTAATACTTTATTGATGTGTAGAGTCCAAAAATGAAATCCATTTTATGGAAATAAATTTAAAAAAATGCGAAATTTAAATTTTAACTAAAATCATCATTTACATGAAAATTATGGATTTTAAATTTATAACCCATTTCATAACACTCTAAAAAATTAACTATGGTATCACAAATTATCCTAAAACCATAAGAAAAAAAAATTCATATCTGAATTCATTTTATAAAAATAAAATTTTATTTAAATATTTTTATTAATTATATAAATGTAATTAAATATTTATGACTTACAAAAATACCAACACTTAATTAATAATTTTTAAAATTGATATTTACATATACTATGATATCATTATAAAATACTTTAATTTATAAAATGCATATATTTTATTTATACTTTCTTGGGTGAGTTTACTATTCATTTTTAAAATTTACTTTTCATGAGGGACATATTACTATTCTTATGGCAAGTTTCTATTTCATCATCATAAATTCATTAAATTCTAGAAATACCTTTTATCTAATTCATTCTTCATTTATAAGGTCTTTTTGTTTTCCCTATGTTATTTTTTATGATTTATATTAAATGAAATAATTTTTTGTACTATGTAAGATATCAAATGAATATAAATTATTAAAGATGATCATACCATAATATCATGGAGTGTTATAATTAATGAAAACTCAATATCAGGATCTAGAGAGTTATTATGATGGATATTCAACTTCCTTGATTCATAAGAAACAAGTCTATCATTTTAAAAAATGGAATAAATTTGTCCTTTATTTGATGCATCATTGTATTTTACTAATCCTTCCTTTCTCGATAATAATTTCAATACCATTGTATTAATCAAAACACTATTTATCAATTAAAAATTTATTCACATTCCCATTACCATGCTAATTTAACTCATATACATATGATATTTCTAAGTTGTATGGCCCTATAAGGGGATCTGATCTAGTTTTCTCCCCTCTTGGGTACCTCCACTCCTCTATGGTGAATTCCCCTTTACTCGACTCAACCCCACTTCCCTACACTATGTCACCCTTTCAGCTTCCAGGAAGCCTCATTTCCTTTGTGAATAATCATTATAAGTATGATGTCATGTTCGAGACTGGAGGTTTGGTCCTCGATTGTTTGGATTTCGATGGTGTTGGAAAGAGTTAAGGTGTTCACTATCAACAAGGTCTGTTACATGGATGTGGATGGTGTCCATAAGAACACTTTGTTCTAGTGATTTCAATTTGCCTATAGTTTTCGGTTATGTGGTGCTTATGTCTAGTTTCATGTTTGTCTTGAAATGATGTTCATCACACTCTTATGGTCCAGACATGGGTGAAAGCATGGATTGTCATTCTGGTTTGTCACCTCTGGTTTAGTGTTCGGTGGGATTCAGCTTTCTAGTTTTCATGTGCCCCTACTTCGGTGCGGTCTAGACTAGTATAGTTTTGGTTTTTCCTCATCAGGTTAGATCTCATCTATTAGTGATCATCATATTCTCTTATTTCCCTATCCCTCTATGTATGAACCCACTTGGGTCCGGTTCAAAGGTCTCTATGGAAATTTGGTATGGAGCTGGTGGTCCCAATGGTGGCGGTACTCCCAATGTGTGGATTTTTCTACAATATTTATTCGTTGATCTCGATGATAGTGGTGATCTAGTGATCACATATGGTGTGGTTTTCATGGGATTATGATGTTTCTTTATGAGCGGTGATGGCATGGATGATGTGGATGCGTGTAGAGTGGCGACGTGATGGTTTCTTGGGGTCTGAAGTGATCTCTTATTTTAGGTCAGGTCTGGCCTTAGGATGGAATCCTTGGCCGACCCATTATGGTTTTCATTTCGGTTGAGACATTTTATTGGTTCTCACTTATCCATAAGTGATTTATTTGAAAATAAAAAAAATTGGTGTTGCTAATTTAACCCATTTTCATGTCATCCTTGTTGAAGCGTGAGTGAATCATATTTGTTTTAAAAACAATGTTACTACCCTACTAATCCAAGAATACTAAATATATCGATTATATATTTTAGGTCAAGCCTAGCCTTAGGTTGGGATCCTTGGCTGGCCTATTTTTGTTTGCATTTCTGTTTAGATGTTTTTTGGTTCTCACTTATCCATAAAAGTGATTTATTTGAAAATAAAAAAAATGTTTGGTTGTGCTTATTTAACCACTTTAAATGTAATTTAGGTTGAAGTTCTAGTGAATCAGATTTTTTTTAATCAATTCTATTAACCTACTAATCTAAGGATACTACATATATCTATTATATATTATTGTTTAAGACATTTTTTAGCTGCCATTTTATTTGGAGTTTTAAAAAATATTCTACACATTGAGGCAATAATACCATGAAAATAAACTTCAAGGATCCAAAACATAAATTTACTAAATTTCCCAAATAGAAAATTTTCTCTAAGGGTATCGATAATTAATTGTAGATGGTTTTAATTCTCTCTATTTCTTTTAGTTTACATCAAGATATTATTAATGAGTACCACGAAAAACATATCAAAATAATCCTTTAATATTTTATCCATTGTATCCATAAATATATAACAAGAAATATTTAACCAAAATTGAATTAACATAAACTGATAATCTATATACCATATTTGAAATATCAACTTTTATATATCCTCCTTATTTAACCATGAATAATTATAACCAAAGAAAGATATAACTTTGAAAAATAATGATCTCATTTAAGTTAATCAAATAATTCTTTAATGTGTGGTAAATTATTCTTATTATTTCTAGTAATGGAATTTATCTCCCTGTAATTGATGCATAATATCAAATACCCATACTCCATTTCCTAAATAAATAGTAGATCTCCATGGTGAAAACAAGTGAATATAATTCTATTATTACAAAACTACTACTATTTTTCTTAAATTATTCCAACTCAACTTGTTACATTTTATTGGGAGTTTTAGATGTGGTCAATGCTTTAGGAATGAGTTCAATGGAAAACTCGTCTTCATACACATGTGGATAAACAAATAATTTCTATTTAAATAAATTAATGTATTTTTGTATATTGTATACATCTTCTATCCTAAGGATGTCCTCCCAATTCATATATAGTGTTTTATCCTCCTCTTCTCTTATACTTTCATTAAGTTGAGCTACTAGAGGTGGGTCTCTAAAAGTCTTAGGAGATCAAGACTCTCCCAATAAAATGATGGATTTTATGCCCCATTAAATAGTATTAATCTTTTTCTCTCAGTAATAAATTCATTTATATTACATTGATAACCAATCCATACTAAATATTATGTGAAAATCAACCATAGGTTTGATAACAATATTCACCACTAGGTTATATCAATTCATCTAAATTAATATTTTTCAGTAAATCATTATTATTGAAACATTCCCATCATGGATCTTGACTGAAAACGACATTCATTGAGTATTGGTGGAAGATTCAGTGATCTTTTTTAATATTCATTGTATAATGTAGTACGTAGATCCAGAATCGAATAAAGCATTAACTAACATTGTGTTTAAATTTGATGTTTATATTGTCACATTATTTGCGACTTATAACTCATCTTTATTAATCAAATAAGCTTGGACAAACTCCATCGGTCTTATCTAAAGAAAATTACCTTTAATTTTTTGGAATTAGGTTTCATAGTGACCCATATATTAATAGTTAAAAAATTGAACATTAGAAAGTTTTGACTTTCCTTTTCTTTCATGAGGTTGATATAATTTTCTATATAATTAAAAAATATTACCATTCCCATAAATGGTATCCCCAAGTGTTTAATTCCATTACTATTACATGTGGTAAATTCAACCCTTCCATTATTCCGCTTTTTTATAATTTTTATTATGTGGTTCTCAATCAACCCTTCTTCTCAATATTTCATTTCAATTCATTAGTCTTGGAAAAATCATTTTCCATATTAATGGAACCTATGACTATTTCCTGATAAAATAAAAATTTATGAGAATCTAATTATATTTAAATACGTATCTTGATCCCATTAAGAAATAGACAACATTTCATTCCATTTAACAAACACATTTTGGAGCATCTCTAGATAACCTTATAATGTGAGACTCATACTCTGAATCATTTTACTCTTCCTTCTATTTGAGATTGTAGAATTTCCTTTCCATTTCATCTATTTACTCATGAGGAATCAATTTCTCCTATAATATCACCTTAAAATATCTTCACTTAATTTTTTCTATATTTAATTACACTTTAGTGTTCTAAATTACCTCTATTGATCCACATCACCCTTAAAAAGATATACTTCCATGAGAAATTTTTCCCATTCACTACTTCCCAATGTTAGAAATATATTTTCTATTTAATGGATCCATTTATCATATACAAAAAATTATCCATCCCATTGAATGATGGTGATTTTTTTATACAAAGTCATACACCATAGTTATACAACATTTTATGTCAGTAGGTTTCTCAATATTGGCAAGGTTATTTATCATAACCTGGGTCACTTACCCTAATATGTTTATTATAATACAAATAATAAATATTAAAATATTAAAATATTAAAAATAATAAAAAAATTAAATTATTCAATATTCGTATCAATATAAAAGACAAAAACTGTTAATAGATCATATTACAACAAATGTTGAATTCAAATGTTTTTAAAAGAAGATGAAAATGAATTAGGGGATAGTCTTTTATAGGAGCTTGTGGAGCTTTATGAGATGGTGGAAGAAACTTCATCCCTAAATTATGAGTCACATGTCACATGTACTCCATCTTCTCATGATGTTGTTGATTCCATCGACATATGTCCTCCTCATGATGCTGCTGCTGCTGCAGCTGATGCATCTCTTCATATTGTTTCTGCAAACTCTCTATAAGCTCAGTTTGAGCTCGCAAATGCTCATTATACTATGAGACATAAGATGGTGCCTCCCCATTTTATCCTCTCAAAATGGACGCCGACATCACAACAATACCATAATAAGTCACATGAGTCAAATGAGAGCTGATACCAACTACTCGGCCCTTCTCGAAGGCATACTGGTTCGCCTGCATCCATGCTGCCTCATCGAAAGGGTGGGAACTAGTCTAATCAGCCGTCTTGGCCCGAATCTCACCCCATGTCTAAGAGGTCATATCCTAATATGACTCTATCAGTTCCAATTAGAAATTTAAATATTGAAAATATTATATGCAGATAGTTTTCAAACAGAAAATTAAATAATACATACCACAATCAGACGTTGGCGATCACCTATAATCTCTCATGTGGATGGATCACTATACATTCTCTGATAAATTATGTATTCCGTAATGTTGGTATGCTCAACTGCCTATACGAATATAAAATAAACTATTTATATTTAATGTTATATAAAATATCTAAAAAATACACTAACCATATGCTCTATATGCGTACTGAATGTACGAATACCAGCTCAATGTGTCACATCTTGTCTCCCCCGATTCTTCCGGCCCACTGAAGATCTCCTCTTAAATAAACTGCTCAACCAGTGTGAACATAATCCATCCCAAATGTGAAATGAAATGTACACTGGATGGTGGGATCTACATGACTCATCAAATATTGTCACTCATGTTTTCTTAATGATTTTTCTTCACAATTTGTGCAAAAACATAGGGAAACGCTCACGCATAGATACCTACCATGCTTCGTGTATAGCGTCACGCATGCTATCATTGATGGGATACCATAAACCCTAAAATTAATATATAATTTCAAGTTATTAATGAAATAAATTTCTAAAAAAATATTATTAATTTACATACCATCCAATGATTGAACATTCCAAGCCTCACATCAATGGTAATTTGTTCACATGTGATATGTTCACATTTGATCCATGGCTGAAAAAAATAATTGCACAAGATAGTGATCCCCTATCCAACAGCTACATGTGAAAAACTA
The DNA here is from genome assembly GCA_963277665.1 of Viscum album. Taxonomy (NCBI): domain Eukaryota; kingdom Viridiplantae; phylum Streptophyta; class Magnoliopsida; order Santalales; family Viscaceae; genus Viscum; species Viscum album. The sequence continues at coordinate 1,118,618,507 of OY728129.1, forward strand.
TGAAAAAAACAAATATTCAAACAAATAGTATATAAATAAATTCATGAAAGCTATCTATAATACACAGGTTTCCATACCTCTGTGTGTATGGATCGAAGCCAATACATGTACGCCGCTTAGGGATATGGTCATTAATCATTAGACATGAAAGAACGTGCCCCCTCTGCGTACCCCCTGAACTGCTAGTATGCTAAGGGTCAGATAATCCCAAATCCTTCTCATCCAAAGGTAACTCAGCCTCCTCTAACTCATGAAATATATTCAGATTCATTTGAAACACAAAATGATTGTTGTTAGTAGATAGTTGATAATAACTATTACATATAGATATATATTAGTTATGATTAAAACCTGCATTTAACTATGTCAATGTTCACCTTAATCATTATCTTTATATCTAACTGTGTAAATATTTTCATATTCATCATCGGTGTCATCAATATCCATATGAGTTTCAATTTCATCATCACTGACCATTAAAAATTCATTTTTAACATCATTAACATCATCATCACCATTAACCCTTAATTATGTGGTGTCATCATCGATATTCATGTCTTTTTTTCATAAATATGGATTTTGAGTAGTCTCTTCCAAAATTTCCATTCCTTGCACTTCATTAAAACCACATTCTGTTTGAGTAAACTGATTTTCCAAAGATTTCATTTTTATTATACTCCACCAATCACTCAGGTCTCTTGAAGTAGCACATTACTTTGCGTAATATATTTTATTTTCATGTTGAGTCTGTGAAAATGGTTCATTTACTACAAGAAGACTTTTATATTTAATATGGACGATTCCATGAATCAGATGAACATGAAAGCCTCTCTCAGTATCCAACCACCTACTTTTAAATATTGTTATGTAATTTTTTCCTAGATAACATAGTTCAGTAATTTCATCCAGCATTCCGTAAAAGTTAACTTCATTTTCTGTATGATGTGGTCCTCTTAAGAAAACTCCATTTTTCATTATTATTATTTTGATTCCCCATATGACAGTGTGTGAAACCAAAAACCATTCACCACATATGCATTATAATATTTAACCATTTTGGATGGTGGGTTTCACAATATACACAGTAGTTTATCAATTTTATCATCATGTTGAGACACCTCAAAACTTGTAAAATAATTATCAATATAATAAATAAGAAAATAAATTGATGTGTTAAACCATCAATAATTTATGTTACGAGTTTTTGAAACCATTGAGAAATAAAATTCGGCGCTCTTCCAAAGCAGCACTTGTAATTTGTGGAAGCTGTTTCATGTTATAATTATCATATAACCTAAAAATAATATATGTTTACTTAATATAACATAAATTATAGATTAATTGACATAAGCACTCACAGTAAAAATGATTTCATTTCTTCATAGTTGACCAGAACATATGTACGAGTTCTGTGATGTTCGTCATCTGAAAGCCATCATTCTTGAATTCCTCTGAATCCAAGATATGGCTGAAAAAAAACTGATAATTGATTATCCATTTCAGCATCAACATTCCCTTCATTCTTTCCCATGTGTTTTTTATTTGAGGGATATTCAGATTCAAAATAATTAGAGCCAAAAAAAGAAATTTCCTCCTGCAAATAATCTTCAATAATTCAGCCTTCAACTGATTCATTGTCACATACTTTTTTCTTTAATTTATACATGCATCTCTCGAATGGGTACATCCTTCGAAACTGTATGAGACCCCCAAATTTAGGTTCATGTCACAAATGTAATATCATATATTCCCTTGATTTAAATAAAGTTGGCAGGAATATTTTTTCCAGTTAACTTATAATTATAACAACATCTTCTTCATGTTTTCTTAGTTCATCATAGTCTGGTGTCACCACAAAAATGTTTCAAAAATGATATATCTATTATAAAATCCCAAATCATAGAATTAAACAAACATTTGAAACCAATCATTATAAGTCATTCCATTATAACATGGAAATAATGAATTTTTAATCTCGTAATATGACCATTCTTACCACATCTTTCCAAATTGGAAGCATAGCCATCTGGAAGACTCAAATATTCAATCCACTAACAAAATAATAAGAAACTCACTTTGGAAAGTTTATAAGATGGTTTTTGATTCATTAAAATCTATGATCGGTCGTTTTAAAAGAGTTCAAGTTCTGGTCCTCAATAATTTTGGGCAAGATCTAATCATTCCTTTCTATTAACTTTGGTCTTAACTGGTGTATCCAAAACTGTATGAAATAAATTATAAAAAAAATTCCTCTCAATATGCATGAAATCCAACATGTGGTAGACCAACAAATCAGACTAATACGGATGATCCCAAAAAATGATCCACTTTATCAAATTACGTTCTTTCATAAAACCATGATTTTTCTATTGGTTTATTGTTGGTCAAAATTTGATGGGAGGTAATGAAAATAAAAATTATTTTATCTCTATAACTGAGATCATTTTTGGAGGTTCATCATTTTCAATTATGCCTTTTCTGAAATGAGATTTGTTCCTCCGAAAATGATGATCCATTTGAAGAAATATGCGATGTAATTCAAAATAGTAAGGTTTTTTCCATTGATGATCATAAATGATTTTTTGTCTTTCATACAGTAAGGACATGATTTTGGACCATGTGTACTCTAACCAGATTACATGCCATATTCCGAAAAATCACTAATTTTCAATATCAATGTAGCTTTAAATATGAAATTTTTTTTCACAATAACATCATATAAACTAACACCATTAATTTGTAATGTATTTAACTCATCGATAAATGGTTTTAAATATACATCAATATTTTATTTCGGATTTCCTTTGATTAATAAGGTCAAAAAGATATATGGATCCTTTATCAACATCTATGTAGGTAAATTTTATAGAGTTATAAAGACAATCCAACATGAATACTGACTACCATAAGAACCAAATAGACTGAAACCTTCAGTAGAAATACCCAATCACACATTTCATTATTTTAATAAAAAATACAGATGTAGTCATTTAAAATGTTTCCATGAATGACCATTAGGTGGATGATTCAATATTTTATCAGTTGAAATATTTTTTCGGTGCCATAAAATCATTGAATCTATGTTCTGAGACATAAATAAATGTTTCAACATGGGTACATGGGGGAAATATCTCAACTATTTTACAGGAATCGGTCTAGACATCCCCAGTTGAGCTTCTTAATAACTTGATTTTCCACATGTCGGACAAATATCCAATGACTCATTTTCACCAGAATATAAGATGCAATCATTTTTACATGCATTAATCTTCTTTTAACTAAGGACCATATTATAAACCAACCTCTTGCTCTCATTGTAATTTGTAGGAAACATGTTTTTTTCAGGTAATATTGTTTTAACCAATGAAAATATAAAATAAAAATAGTTGTTTAATATAGCATTATCTGATAAAATAGCCATAAATTTTGTAACTGGTTCTAATTTTCTTATCTGACAATCATGATATAATGAATCCTCAGCAGACCTCAAAAACTCGTTAAATTTGGATAGTGACAACTTAAGAGTTATGTCAATATCAACCTGAGTTTCAGTTTGTTGAACATATAGAACTAAAACATCATGTACTGAATTTTGAAATTGTGATGGATCTGGAGTCATGTTATTAGTATCTTATCTGGAACTACATTCACCATGTGGATACCAAAAAACATAATCTTGTTGAAAACCAAACCGTAAGAGATGTCCCCCAACCTTTTAAAATGAGTCAAACGTTCTCAGAGAAAATTTTTTAAGAGGACACTTAATTGTGTCTTCTGAAACATATTTTGGTTTTGATGATGCAAATGAAAATAAATATTCAACACCATCAATATATAGTGGATTTAAACCCAAACCATTTCGATTTCTGTACTGACTTATTCAAATGCAGTCTTCTAATACTGATTTTCGTCGACTTCCTTGTTCCCTATATTTCTACAAAATATAAAATCATTACTCTCTTTGAAAATTCTGAAATTAAGAAAACACTATCCAAAAAAAGAAGATAAATAATTAAAACTACTTCTTAATAATTACCATTAATTACTAGCGACACAATTTCCAGTGGATTGAAGGCTACTTCTTTGTCTGACTGGTCAATTACTTCCAACATTCTCACACAGAAATCATAATGAAAAATATGCTTGGAGGTACACATATTCATTCTCAAGCATACGAGAATGTATAAGTGTACCTTTGAGTATATTCTCTAATGTGATTTCAGTGTGAGAAATATGCATGTAAAGGAGCAATCAGACAAAAGAGCCCCCTTTTCATCAATGAATCGTATTCGTGCAACTTTTGCTGCCTGAAGACTTTATGGAAAATTTTATATTATGAATTCACATTTAAACTCGTGCGTAAGAGATTTGATATGCATACCTAGAAGCATGTTTTTCAAAATGATTTGTGTTGTTGAGAGTTGAAAGTAGAAGAGTCATTGAGCAAATGGAGTGTCGTCAATCCACTGGAAATTGTGTCAAGTTATTACAATTTATTACAGATGATTTTATTATTAATTATTCTTAATTACTCTTAATTATTCTTAATTAATCCTAATTAATCCAAATTATTAGTAATTATTCCTAATTATTTCATATTATTTGTAATTATTCTTAACAATAACTTATTCTTGGTAATTATTGATAATTATTCCTATTTGTTAGTATTTATTGTTAATCATCCCTATTTGTTGGTATTTTTTTTGTATTTGTTCCTATTTTTTGGTATTTATTGGAATTTCTTCCTATTTATTGGTATTTATTGCTATTTATTCCTATTTATTCCTATTTATTGCTAAATATTACTAAATATTACTAATTATTTCTAATTACTACTAATTTTTTCTAATTATTACTAATTATTAATAATTATTACTATTTATTACTAATTATTTCTAATTATTTCTAATTATCACTAATTATTAATATTTATAACTATTTATTAATATTTATTACTATTTATTACTAATTATTTCTAATTATTACTAATTTTTTCTAAATTTAGTATTTATTTTTAATTGTTACTAATTATTAATAATTATTAGTATTTATTAGTATTTTTTTACAAATTAGTACATATTATTACTAATTATTAATAATTATTACTAATTATTACAAATTACTACTAATTATTACTAATTATTACTAATTATTACTAATTATTACTGATTATTACATATTATTACTAATTAATTCTATTTATTACTATTTATTAATATTTATCACTAAATATTACTAATTATTACTAATTATTACTAATTATTATTAATTTTTACTAATTATTACTAATTATCACTAATTATTACTGATTGTTACTAATTATTACAATGTATTACTATTTATTACTATTTATTAATATTTATTAATATTTATTAATATTTATTAATATTTATTACTAATTATTTGTGTTTATTACTAATTATTAGTATTTAACACTGATTTTTAGTATTTATTACTTATTATTAGTATTTATTATTGATTATTATAATTTATTACTAATTATTAGTATTTATTACTAATTATTACTAATTATTAATTATTATTACTATTTATTAGTATTTATTACAAATTATTAGTATTTATAACTAATTATTAGTTTTTATTTCAAATTATTACTAATTATTACTATTTATTTTAATTTATTAGTACTTATTAGTATTTATTACTAATTATTATTTATTACTAATTATTAATATTTATTACTAATTGTAAATATTTATTAATATTTTTTCATAATTATTACTATTTTTTAATTATTACTAATTAGTGTTAATTTCTATTAATTACTACAAAATGCAGCTACTAATTACTAATTACAACTAATTATTTATATACATTATTAATTATCGTTAATAGTTATTAAATATTACTAATTTCTAAGAATTAGTACTATTAATTTAATTTTATTATTAAAAATAAATACTAATGACAAAACAATTTTAATCTAACTAAATTACAACTAATCAACAATAATTAAAATTAATATAAAGGAACGAAATAATTACTAAATTAAATAAAATATAAATACCTTAGAACTTTATCTCCTATAATTGTAGTTGGCTTCACAACTTCTCGGTAAAAAATTTAAATCTTAAAAATTTTCACTAAAAATTTAGAGTATAGAGAAAGAGAGAAAGAAGGAATTGAGGATGAGGAAATAAAAACAGATGGGGGTATATATAGGTTAGATTAGTTGCGATGGGAGTATTTGTGAAAGGGAGCGTGTCGCAAATAGTATTTTTCGCGACGGGACCCGTAAAAAGTACCTTCGGCCGCATTAATTATTGTCAGCGGTTAAAAGGTTATTTGTGATGGGTCCCATCACAAAAGGTGACATGCCGAAACACTAATTACGATGGGACACCATCCTTTCGCAATTAGATTTTTACGGCCCTCGGTTATTTGCGATGGGACCCATCGAAATAACCTCCAGGGGTCGAACTAGTTGTGTTGGGGGATTTCCCCTCCCAACTAGTGTTTACCACATCCCAATATTTGCAATGGGCGGTGCCTACCCATAAAAAATAATTAGTTATTTGTAATCGTTTGATTTTCCGATCACAAATAACCTCTTTGATGGACTATTTGTGAGGGGATTAATTCCCGTCGCAAATAACCTGTCGCAAGAAACCACTTTTTCCCATAGTGTAAGATTTTATATTCAATTTCAAAGTGAAATTGACTCTAGTGAATTACAATGTATTAATATATTTAATATTTCTCTAATTTGACCTTAAAAACAATTATCATTTAACATTAATAATCTATATACCTACTAAAGTATGGTTTTTTACCACCACGTGTCACTCCAGTAGCTAACCACGCCTCCAAAATACCAGATTACCTCCTATTTCTCTCCCAACCCCGACCATATCGACCTTCATCTCTCCATCACCTTCGAATCCCTCAATACTTAGGGTTTCAGATCTCCCATTTTCTGCAACCTCATTTCTCCTATTCCCTCCACAATCCGGCGATACCTCTCCCATTATCTCCCACAAACTGCGCCTCTCTCACGTGACTCTGATACCGTCGAGGAGTACGATTTCGGATCTGCAGTCATCCGCAGCCTCCTTCCCTCGTCTTCGCTCCAGCATCTGTCTCCCATTATCACCTACAAACCCCGACCACTTCACCGTGCCTCTCTCTCATGACTCCGACACCCTCGAGATTACCCTCGCCGACATCCGAGGCCTCGACAACCGACTCATCGACGAACTCGTGACTACAGTTTCTCTGTATTCTGTATAACAAATCCTCTGGTTAGGTTCTTAACTCACGAGTAGGGTTTCTCTGTACTCACAACTATGGTTTCTATTTACTCGCGACTAGGGTTTCTCTGTACTCACAACTACTGTTTCAGTCGACTATTATAGGGATTATTGGGTTTGGAATTTCATTTTCCAGTAGGATATTCCCTCCCGCATCATCTTCACACATAAGGTACGTGAGTACTTGCCTATTCATGAACCTTAATCCTTGATTCTGCATTACTGATGTCATTTAACTTCAATAATACTGAGGGTTCAATTTTTTTATTCTTTTTGATGTTATGATTGAAAAAATTAACAAAATTTGATCTGTGATTTTACAGGTATGATATTAATTACCTATTCAAATTTTATTGTCTTATTTTTTCTACCATTTCATTGCTTGGGTTTGGAATTTCGTTTTCCAGTAGGTTATTCCCTCCCGCATCATCTCCGCACTTCAGAAATGATTTTACTTACCTATTCATGAATCGAAATCCATTCTTGTGCATTACTAATGTCATTTCACTTCTATAATTTTTTACTTATCTATTCATGAACAATTTTTCTTGTTTGATTTTACAGCTATGAGATTAAATACCTACTCAAATTTTATTGTATGGTTTTTTCAATCATTTCACTGCTTGGTTTTAGGATTTTTTTCCCAGTTTGTTATTCCCTCCCACATCATCTTCACACGTCAGGTATGAAATTTCGTACTAATTCATGAACCTAAATACGGGCTTTTTCATTACTCATTCCATTTCACTACAATAATACTTAGGGTTGAAATATTTTTTGTCCACTTTTTCATGTTTTGTTTGAAAATATTATTAGTAGTGCTAACAGGTATATAAAGGTATAGACCATGAAAACAGGTATAGACAGGTATAAACATTGCATCTATATTTCAGGTACTACAATAATAGACAATGCAAAAAGATATGGATGTTATTGACAGTGAAAACAGGTATAAGAAGGTATAGACATTGAAAATAGGTATAGACAGTGCAAACAGTAAATCTTAGGAAAGCTAACATGAATTTTTGAAGAATGTGTATTCATGAATGCACTGATTCCTTTTTATTTACCTTATTCTAAACACTGGAACCAGCAAAAGGTATGTATCTTATCATCTTTTACTATGTCAATATTAGTGAATGTTCATTCATTTTTTGAATCTGTACAATTTTCTACAATCATATTTCAAAATCCTTATGTATTCAGGGTTCTGATCTTCAATCATTTTCAATTGGGTTTCCTGACTACATCCTAAGTCCAACCCATTCGGGTACATATTGTATTCATTTTGTGTTCAATATTTTCACTTCTCCATTAATATATACTTAATTTTCATTACCTTACCAGGATGAGTATGCAACTGAATTATTTAAAGGCATGATACAAACAAACACATTTCTATTCATATTGTTTGACACCTCACTATAAGAGGTGTAAGAGGTGATGGTTGATTAAAAATTTCTGCACATATTGATTTACAAATTTTGTTTAGACTGTTTGAAAATTTCTGTTATTTGGGTTGTCTGAATAGAACATAGACATGTGTGTTTCCATATAGTTCTTACAAGGGTTCCGGATTTGACAGATTATTTTCTAAAACATGGCTGTTATTGGTTATATTCTGATTTGTATTACAGTTATTTTTCAATCTGTTTTTTTTTTGGTTTTTGGTTATCTGTTTTACGGTAGTAGACTTTTATATTTATGGTGTTCTCTTTTCTATGTAGTTTTGTTTTTATCTAATTTTTCTGACCCGCATCAAATCATAGTCAATCCAAAATTACATTTAACGTAACTGTAGGAAAAAAAAATTAGAGCATGTATTTTATTTCTTGACATTATGGGTAAATTTATGTTTTACTGATCACGAACCAATTTCTTCAGGGGGTGGATAGGATAAACTCACAACATGAGGCTTTTTCATTATGAGTTGGTCACTACTTTATTCACACATTCTAAGGTGCATTATCTTTTTAAAAAATAGTTTGAGTTGAGAAGTTTTTTAAATTGATCGCAAATGTCCATGTTATGAAAATTTATCATTAAGGAATTAATGTAACCATTCTTATATAGATTTATATGATACATAGTTTCAATATGATTTTAGGTCATCATGACATGGCTGCAGGGAAAAACCAGGTGATAGAAGTTCGATTTTTTATGGAAATAGGAGTACTCAACTGCAAATGGTAAGCCTCACAGCAGATTCCTATCACTTTAATCATGTATCCATAAATTCAAATTTTAGAAAAATGGATTTCATGATAGATTGTAATGTATTTATTTTTATGGACATTTGCAACATTTGAAAAGGGTGTTGTCATTTCACAAAAATTATAGCACTATTTAGATGTGTTTCCACACACCCCTGCTACACGATAAAGAAGAACTGGAGGCATTCAACAAATTAAAACCACACTTGACGAGTCCTTCAAAAAAAGGTAGAATGTACACCATCTGTAGGATGGAAAACGACGCTTACACTGTCTGTGAGGTAGAAGAACCACTACTCCTGGTACTCATGAAGAAGAAGACACATGAACCTCTATGTTTTATAAAGTGAAGTTGACTATACTATAATTTTTTTTATTTGTAGGGGTTCATCAGTTGAAAAGAAGAATCATGGAGTTTTCATGCTTGAAGGACAGCGCGCAAATGAAACCAAAAATCTACTTTTTTTTAAGATTCCTGAGGCTGTTCATGGTTAGTTTTTTGAAGAATATAGAGAGCACAAGAGGCAAAGGCTTGGAGATGATCTTCAGAAAGTGTGTCTGAATATGTGAAGAAAGAATAACAAAGTAGGATAACCTATTCAAAGGTACACACCCATCAGGTGTTGTATTCTTTTATAAATTTTCAAATTTTGATTCTAACATGACATCTCATGAGCATATATCAAATGAGCACATACATTATCATTGGCTCTAGAACTAACTGAAGCTACTAACTCTGATACTAATAGATTATGTTTATTCTATTAAGTAGATGTTGTAGTGTTACTGCGTTGCAGCTGATATGGCCTTGGGATTACAGCAAAAAGCGGAGGATCCATCATTGGAGACATATTATTGCAGGTAATTTCATTCTATATGTGACTGAGGAAGAAAACAAAGTAACAAAGGGATTTCTTTAATGAAATTAAAGGTTATGTTTCTTCTTTTTCCCATCCTGTTTATTGCAAATTATGCATTTTATTCTAAACCATGAAATTAACAAGATAGTTGTGGACCGCTCTACCTGTGATTCCTCCAGGTATTAAATATATGGTGGCGTCAATTTGGTAGAGAAACTGATGATGAAATCTGTTGCAAGGTACATAATAATCGTGGAAATGGTAACATCTTTATTCAAATTTGACATGCACAGTAACATATAACCCCACTTGGCTCCCATAAATTAATCATATAGGTCATATATTTGAGGATTACAATGCAGTTTATCAACCATAAATTACTTAAACGTCCAATAATAAACACATAATAACAAATATATATATTCTCCTTCCTATCAAAGTCTTCTTTATTATTGGGTAAGTGAATCATATTCTATTCATACTTTTGATTACGAGTTCCATTACAATATATTTAATATTGATTTCATTTGTGTCCTTATATTTTTCAATGATTGCGTGCACAATATACATATTATTTTTGTTTCGAATATATATTATATGTACTCTGATCATTGTATTGCATAACTTTATTAGTATGTATTGTTAATTTTAAATAATTTCATTTTCGGCAGATATACATGTTGGATGATTTTTCAGGTGATGATATGCTGGATTCTTACCTATTATTCTGAAAATAAATTCCAGGTAAAACGAGAGCTAGATTTTCTTGAACTATTTTCACTTTGATCTTCAGGATTCTTATATCAATATGTCACACACATGTATTAAATTCTAGAATGAATTTGTTAAAAACATATATGGCACAAATCGACCCTTTCTCATGTTCTACTGTTTTCTTTCTTTAGGGACGTTATACAGTTGATGCCGATTATTGGGAATTTTTTGGTTCCCGTTTGATTCTACATGGATGATCTAGCATCAATGTAAAGTTTCTGCACATTTTGACTATTTCCCCTTATCCAAACAAGTCTACGTTCTATAGTGCCTTCTTAATATGGAATTGATGGGGGTATTTATAGTTTAAGTCATGTGTCCATGGATGTGGGTGAATACAATAAATTTCATTGTGTATTAAAAATGTGAACATCTCATTAAAATCTAATGTTTTGGGAATAGTTACTCAAGTCCTATGATTATTCATATTGAATTATATAGTTTTTTACAATTTTGGAAATTGATTAATTTTCATACTTCAACATATAAACATGTTTCATAATAGGTTAATTATGAGATGGAATAATTATTTTTTCAATATATTAGTTCGATAGTGCATAATTTTAATCATTTTTAGGGAATTTGGACATAGACACGCACAAACACACGCACATATATATATATTCAAATAATGTTAAAATTTCTTATGAAATTAAATCAATGGTGTGTTATAATATTTTAATCATAAATTGAAATTAATTTATTATGATGATAGTTTAAAAATATGAACTCCCAACTATATTAGCTTTCAATGAAACCACACCAAACAAAATCATGATTCATACTAATCCTCACCCTAACATATTCTCAAGCCCATCAGCTCCCTTCAAATTCTATTAACCTTTAAATTCTCTCTAGGATGCCTTCCACAATTAATCACAGTCTTGTCTCTTTCCTTCAACTTCACCTTCACCTTCAGCTTCTGTTTTATCTATGTCGCTTATCTCTAACTCTTTCATTCCATCATGTTCCTTCTCCATCACAATTAGTCTTCACTTTATTTCCAAATTTCATGGGCACCCCATTCACTTCATTTTCATCATTTTATTCTAAATAGTATATTGATGACAACGACATTACACTTTTTTTTGAATGACGTAGAACCACAAGATTCGAAAGAAAATTTAATAGTCCCATGCATTTGCACGGGCATAGTACTAGTTAATTAAACAAAAGGCAATTTTTATCTAATAAGCCATATTTTTTAACTATTCATCAAAAAATGATGTTTCTTAGAAAAATAAAATCAATTCAACCAAAGATAATTTTGAAATTCAAAATTCAAAAAATTAGATTATTCGATGAAATTAAATATCTAAATGATTCTACAATTATTGTTATTATTAAAAGCAGTCTATTCGAGAAAACTGTATTTTTTATCATAAAAGAAATTTCCCAAATATCATATCTTTCATCGTAAATATTTATTCTTTATATAAAATATTTATAAACAATATTTGAAAATAATTTATTACTATTAATATTAATAAGTTTAATGTCAAGGTTATAATTATCTCATTTAGTGAATTATATCATTAAAATGATATGTTTTAGAAACTTTGTGTAATGTGTGCTGTATGCTAAGTCTGTTTTTCATGTATCAAACATAAAGTCAGTGTTGCATGTAATTTATTCCAATTTTATGTTTCATGAAATGAATGTTTGATTTTATGCATTGCATGACACAAATGAATATTTGATTTATTAGAAAAAGGTCATTAAAATCTCTAAGTGTTACATTCTACCCCCCTTAAAATTAATTTCATCCTTGAAATTAACCACTTGGATAAAAAATTGAGGCTACTTCTACTTCATCATATCCTCAAGTTCCCACATAGCTCCATCTAACTAGTGTTTTCTCCACAAAACATTGACAAGGTGAGTCGTCTGGTTTCGTAGAACTTTTTATGATTGGTCCATAATTTCAATTGTTTGTTCGTCATAAGATAGATCCAACTCTAGTGGAATGACCATTGAGTTTAATACATGTGAAGGATCAGGTATGTACTTCCTCGAGATAGATACAAGGAATAAATCATGGACTTGATAGTGATTTGGAAAAAGTTCCAAGAAAAAAAACCATCCATGTCTGATCAAGAATCTCAAAGGGACCAGTGTACCTAGGGCTTAGTTTCCCTTTCTTCCTGAATCTCATAACTTTCTACTAGGGTGGTATATTCAGAAAACTCTTTTCCCCAACTTCAAATCCCAGATTGCACCGATGGTTATCGTCGTAACATTTTGTCTCACTGTGAGCAGCCTTGATTTTTTATTGAATGGTTCTAACTTTCTCAATAATTTCATCATCAATCTCTGGTCTTAATATATTTCGTTCTCCCACTTTATCCCAAAACATTAGATATCTATATTTCTTCCCATAAAGGGCATCATAAGGTTCCATATTAATGATTGAGTGAAAGTAATTGTTTTAATAAATATGAACTATAGGAAGATGTTGATCCAAACAACCTTTGAAATATAGAAAACATAATATCAATATATCTTCTATGGTATCAGTTGTTTATTGAAACTAACCATCTATCTGAGGATTATAAGTAGTGTTGAAAATCAATTATGTATCAAGTGATTACTGAAGACTTCACCAAAACATTCAGGTCACCCAATCAGAAACAATATAATGTGGTACTCCATGCAACCTTATCACTTCCATAATGTATATCCTGGCAATATGATCCATAGATAAATAATATTTAATAGAGATGATGTTTTCTATATTAGTGAGGTGGTCAACTACCTCCCATATAGCATTAAACCCTTTATGGGTTTTCGGTAGTCCAACGAAAAAATCCATAGTGACATCTCCCACTTCTATTATGGTATGGGTAATGGATGAAACATCCTCTTTGACTTTTTTCTTTCATCCTTATCTTATTGTAATACCAGGATTTGAGATACAAACATCATGATATCTCTCTTCGTGCCATCAACCCAGATGTTTTATTTCAAATCCCTATACATCTGTATACATCCACGATGAATAGAGAGTGATGATCTTTGGGATTACTCTAATAAATCCTTCTTCAAATCTACTATAGAAGGAACACATACACAGTTTCTAAACCTTATCATTTTGTCCTTATCAATGTTAAACTTAGGAACATTTCTGAATATTTTGTGCATCTCTTCATATTCCTTATGCGCCTCATTAATATTCACTTAGATAGAGGGTTGAACATTCATTTGAGAAATATAAAATATCCCCTTCCTTTAGGATTTATAGATATATCGTTTAAAAATCTGTAAATATTGTATCTTTTGTGATTATTGTCATGGATAAGCTAGAATGATCATTCAGACTCAATGCATCGGCTACCTTATTCTCTTTCCTGGGGTGGTAATGTATTGAAAAGTAAGAATCCTTTATCAACTCTAGCCATCTACTCTGGTTCATGTTCAACTACATCTATTTGAATACATATTTATGACTTTTATAATCAGTATATATATCACAATTTTCCATATAAATATAATGCCTCCATATCTTTCATGCACTAATTACCACTACTAACTCTAAATAATGAGTTGGGACATTGTGATCATGAATCTTCAACAATAATGAGGCATGGCGTAACATCCCGGGTAAATGAAGAATAATATATTTTCAACTTTATTAATATTTGTGAATTAAATATTAATTTTAGCTTAAAGGGGTTGCTATGTTTGATAGCGTACTTGATACACAACAACGGGTTTCTTTGGAATCTTACTTTGTACACTAATAATATAATATTATTATTTTAAATGGAAGTTAAATCATATCCTTTGTATTGGAAGGAATGAAAAAAACTAACTATAATATTATTATACATGTATTTATATTTATCCAATAAAAGTTAGAGGCTTAATATATGAATGAATCTAATTTTAAGCATAATTTACATTAAAAGGCCGATTTACTGCCTTTTAATGATGAACCCTCTTTAAATATAGTTTTGGTCACTTGAATACATTCTGTATGACCAAATAAAATCCTTATTTAGAATTAGGACATTAGAATTTACTTTGGGTAATTTTTTGGTATTTTTCTGATAAAGTTCATTATTTAATGAATAGTGAAAATATTGTATTTTTAATTAAAAACTATATTTTAATATAATTTAATTATATGGTTATATTTTATTTTTTATTGGTTTGAAAGTGAAATTGAAATATATTTTTACCATTTAATCCTATTTTGGTCATTTTATTAATTTTACTTTGAAATTGGACATAAATAAGTATCAATCTTTTGATAGTTTTTAATTCCTAAAAACATGCTCTTTGTTTTGACAGCGAGAATTAATTTTAAATTAATTTCATCCACTTCTGTGTTTTTATTTTGGAAAAATGGATTCCATATTTGAAATCATGAATCCCAAATTGTGTAAATAGGTAACTTTCATTTTTAGAAATTTTAAATATTTACATCAGTAAATATTTTATTTACCCTGGTTAAAGGGTAAATCATGTAAATAAGGGTAAACAAATAATATTATAAAAATATAAAATTACCCTTAAACGTGTCCTAATCCTATTTTATGAGTCATGTACGACCATGGGAATCTTTGGGTCGATTGTTGGACCCCATTGAGCCACATGGGAGTGATAATGACAATTTAGATTAATTAATTTAATGTGATGACAAAAGTGACATTAACATAAATCATTTAGTAATTAATTTTTATATGGTGTTATATAAGTCCTATTTTCAACTATAAATATTAATTGGAATTATAAAACTATTTCCTACATCATGGTAGTTTTTTTATAATTTTTATACATCAAATAAATTAAATTATATATGACACAATAATGATGCAGTTTTTACCTCATTAATAAATGATTTAAATAAATAAGATTATAGTGATTAAAATATTATCCAAAACATGTCAATTCTTATTGGATGATTTGTTTTCAAATATGAGTCATCTTATATTCGACCTCAATGATTTTTGGACCATTATAAACCGAATATAAGTTTATAATAAAATAATATTTTCAAACATTCCTAAAGAGCCCCTCCTCTCCCTTATAAAAAAAGACAACTTCTAACCAATCACTCACTCCTCTAAAGCTATTTGGATCATCCAACCTCTTCCAAATTAAGCTCCTTACATACCTATACCCCTCCTAAAAGCCTTAACTTTGTCATAAGGAACTTAATATGTTATTTGGTTCTAACCAAAGTGAGTTACCCAAATTAAAGGTAACAGTTTCTCATAAATTGTTTTCTTTTATTTTGCTTCCCCAACCCCTAAACTCTTTTTATTTCCATTCTTTGGTAACAACACCAGTATCCTCAATATACTATGATTTTGTTATGATATGGATTCTAACTACACTTACACACACCTCCATCTAATGGATGAAGAACATAATGTTTCTGTGGATGGCAAACTAACGCCTCACGAAACGATGATTGTTCAATTACATCTTACCGCCTCTCATGGTGGCCATTATGATGGAAATATATTTATATATGATATATATTATGTTTATGATTTACTTATGATTATTTAATTCCCATTTATATCAGGACTTTATGGTTTCCATAGTGGGTAAATATGATAATCTCATTTGAGGAAGTGCGGACTACTGCCCCCTCAAAGTGATGTGACTCGTTAATGCCCTATGTGGGATGTATAAAGGATAGATTTAATGATATTATATATGATATTATACTGGAATTATAATATTCTTATGTATAATTAGGTTTTAATTCCACAAAAACAATAAATTGAAATGAAAGGATCATTCATGCGTACGTACGGCTTACCATCTCCATGAACGGTGCATTTCATTTTTTACCTCCAAATGTTATGTACTATTATAAATACATGTATATACTGGATATATATGATATATATGATATCTAAAATCATTAATACCATTCTTGATATAATGGACTATTGACAATATGGACAACTTGTAAATATAAGGTGTTCATATTTTACCTAAGTACCAAATATCGACAAAATGAACATTATTATCTAAATTGATTACATAATGTTTATAACATGGTAATAAATGATATGAAAGGAATAATAAACTTTAAAAAGGTTCTTAAGAAAGTAGAAATTAAATTTAATTTATTATTCAGGAGATTAACGAACGAACATGTCAAGTCAGTCATGAGGTAAGGGACTTCATCTCAATCTACTATCATTGAGGCATTTTTAATTTTATACATGACTATATTTTATATGGTGTATAAACCACTTTGACTTTTCATTTTATTCAAAAGGAATATTTTTATATGAATTGTTTTACTAAATGACAAAAAGAATGTTTTTTTAACTTAAGCGTTGACAATGAACTTTCTGCCGCTGCGAGTATTATTTGATCTTTGGCTTTTTTAATATGCCAGAATGTTTTTAAAAGGAAAAATAAATACCATATACTCTTTTTATGTATTTTGGTATTGAAAATTATTTTGAGAATGGATTTATTATTTCAATATCTTGGAATTATATTTTATTATTGCAATTTGGAAATTTTATCTTTCCTTTATGCTTATGTTAGGTGTTATGATCATGTTATGGTTCTTGGGAATTATTTACATATACGGGTGGTTCCGTGATAACCCTGGGGTGGGTGAGCCTGAGATAGCTCTCCAATGTATTGGGTAACGCGATGGAGGTAAATGTTAATGTTACTCCTAAGAGATTAAAGGGAATATACTGTGATGGGTATTCCAAAGTAACTATCTATATATCTGTGATAGCTACAATGTAAGTATGATATGGATGGCATAAGTTACCTTTATTATTTATGATTTCTATGTTTCTTTCATAAATCATATGATTTCACAAGGTGAGTAAACAATTTCATGTTTGAATGTATTCATGAACAAATGTATTCATTCTTTGATTTATAACACTTACTGAGATTTTTATTCTCATCCCATGTTTAAATCGTTTTCACAGGACATAATGATGAATAGGGTCAAGGATGGGATCAAGGAAAAGTCATGATGTCTAAAACTTGGATCTAGACATGACTCTTTTTTTTCAAGAGTTCATGTTTTTTTTAAAAATGGAAACTGTGTAAAAATATCTATTTTGTAATTTTTTGAGATGTAATGTAATTGTTATGCCTAATTCTCTAAAACTCTAAACCAAAAAAGATCCTCAATGTGAATTATCCATTTAATTCAATATTATGTAATGTTTTTGGCTGGGTCTTTATACATGGGATATAACCATGTTATTATGCATAATAACACATCCCAATACCTTCTTGGATGAACCATTGTAGATCTAAAACCCTTCTCCACTATAGGGAAATTTATGCACAAGTTCACTAACCAACCTTTTCTTCAGTTCCTCGAAATTTTATTCACATTCATATGTACAGAGGAACTTCACACCCTTTAGAGATAACGTGGTTAGAATATTAGATATTCATTATATAATCAAAAAACAATTGATAATATCCAGCGATACCATGAAAGCTACATATCTCAGTCAATGTGGTTGGTCTAGGTCAACATTCAACATTCTCGGTCGTTGATGGGTCTATTTCTATAAAATATCTTGAGATTATATGACCCAAAAATGAATCCTTCTGTAGCCAAAATTTACACTTTGTAAATTTTTCTTATAGCTTCTCCTTCCTTATGGTCTTTATTAAAATTATCAAGTGATCTTCATTATCTTAATTTCTCTTTAAATAGATAATAATATCATCTTTAAAGACAACCACAAACATATTGTGGTAATCTCTAAATTCTATGTTAATTAAATCCATAAATATAATAGGGGAATTAGTAAGACCAAAATGAGCCACTTTATATTCATAGTCTTCAGACATTGTAAAAAATTTCATATTAGGTATATCCGCTTTCATAACCCTTAGTTGAGGATATCTAGAATAAAGGTCAGTCTTGGAAAAGTAATGATCTCTACAAAATTGATCAAACAAGTAATCAATATGGGGAAAGAGAGTACGTGTTATTGATTTTGATCTTATACAACTCCTAATAATCAATGCAGAGTCGCATTGATCCATCATTATTTTTTTCACAAACAGAACCGGTGCACCCTAATGTGACACACTTTTCTGAATGAATCCATTATAAAGGTTTTCACGGCATTTCTTCTTCAATTTATGAAACTCAATCAGTGCAATTCTATAAGGAGTCTCTGAAATTGTTGTGGAACTAGGTTTGAGTTCTATTGAGAAATCAAAATCATATTTTTGTGGAAGACTACAAAACTCTTCTAGAAAGACATTCAAAAAATATAGAACAATAGGCATATCATATATGTCGATTTTCCCCCAACTATTTGAGATGAAAACCCTCTTTTGAATGGGAATTAATACCCATACACTGGATATAATATCTATATAAAGATCATACTTATCATCACATGGATGGATGATCTAAGGAGGGTTTGAAATATCAAATTTAAATACCCTTCCCTGAAAATTGATGTGGGTTTTATTCCATGAAATCTAATCCATGCCAAAGATGACATCAAATTCAACCAAAGGATTAACGATATGATTTTCAAGAAAGAAAATACCCAAAAACTTCAAATACAGATGAATCACAGTCTTCAGATGAAATCATTGTTCCACTATGGGTTTTCAATTCTAATTCCACATCTATTTATTTTGTGGAATCATAACCTCATTATAAAATTATTTATATATGAATGAATTGGTATATCATGAATCAAATATGACATTAGAAGTTCTATATTGGATGGTAAGTGTACCATTCATCATGTCTTTACCACACCCCTCATCAGGCCTTGGGTTTGGTTAGTGGTTATCATAATGAACATTCTTCTTATACTTGTAGAAATAAATCAAGGGAGGTTCATTCTGTGATGGTTTTTCCACATTATCAGTGTTAGATAACTTATTTCCATCACTTTGGATATAAATATCTCAATTAACTACTTTTTACAATAAAAAAAATTGTTATACCCCTTAAAGAAATTTTCTCCATGCCTCTTCCCACACTTAGAGCGTAAAGGAAATATCATCTTCTTTTACTTATTGTTTTTATATTTTCCATTAAACTATATATTCTTCTTATTCTAAACACCATGAGATTGATATGTGACTCTAACCTCTATTTCAACCTTGATTGAATAGCACAAAATCTCTTCATAGCTACTAAAGTCTCTTATGGATAATTCCCTTCTCAGAATCGGCTTTTATCCCCTATGAAACCTATTAACTTAACTTTCAGTTTGGATGAAATTTCTAAAGCATAAGTCCCAACTCTCATGAAATTTTCCTAATAGGTATCGATGGATTCATCATCCCTTTGCCTTAACTTAATAAACTCTTTCTCCATCTTGGTACCAACAAACAGGGGAAATTACATATTAAAAATTATACTATCAAACTCGTCTTAATCCATGGACTCAATCTCATCATGATGAATTGTATTCTTGATTAGATTCTACCAATGGACTACTTATCCTTATAACCAATAGACATCCAGAATGAATTTCTCATGATTTGACATAGAACAACAATGAATATCTTTTCAGTGGTAATGATCAATTGTTCAGAAACAACTATATCAGAAGAACCATTGAAATAAGGTGGATGTATCCTCATGAAAGACCTAATAAAAAAATTTCCCTCATATTCTTATTTTCAAGTCCACCATGATTTATAGATTGAGAATGATTTGTGAGAATATCAACAAGATTTTTCATTCTATCTCCCATAAAATTTAGTTTCTCTAGTGTAAAATCCCTTCATAGTCCATCACAATCACCATTAACGTGTTTTATTTAGGTTCCATCCACTAAATAAAAACCAAATCATAGTGTAAGAAATAATTATCATAATGAGGAACCACATAATCATAAAAATTCACTTACATTATGTCTAAATCATGACACATTTATTAATATATGACAACATTAGTTTATCCAAGGTTGTTCATATAAAAGGTTTATTTAAATCCTTCAATATGATTTGCGAAGAGTTTGTGAATTTCCCAAGCATATCCCCTAGGAGTGTCAAGCCAGGGTTATATAAAGGCCCGTTGTTGTGTAATATATTAAAAAGATTCAGGCTTGGAACATATTTTTAGAGTTGTTAACCCTTGCTACATCAATTCCAATGAAACATCCACTTATAGTATCCAGAACATGATTTATTTCTTAGAAATCACTCACTCTATCATTCACCAATATCCCAGAACATTTTCCTATCCATTTTCTTATCCTTATACTTATCCATATACATGTCCTTAGATTTCTCAATATGTTTTTCTCAACCTAGCTTCCAAATTATAACTAAACATTTCCTCTGATACCAACTATAACAACCTAGTCTGGACATAAATTAATATTACATAAATTTTTTGGAATACATAAAACGTTACACAAACATATACATGAAGACTGTATAAGTCTATTTCCTTTGGAAACATGTAAATATAAACAATTGAACCTAAATGAGAAACATTTTATTCTACTAGTTTCTTCTTGACTAGTACCATTTTTAGATATAAATAATATAATACATATCTTCACAACCTGGGGAAGGAAACATAAAAAGTAGAGAGCTAAAATGCCCAGTAAGGGTAAAATGGGGTACATGTAAGAATAATCGTGAACATAATGGCATGCAAACATGACAATGAAAAGATAAGATCATACCCTGCATATCAATGATCAAATACATGAATCATGGCATAAAGCATTGCAGTTTATAAGACATGAATAATAAGTAATTAAATAACATAATTCATGAAATAATAAATTAGGAATGAAATATGGAATAAGGGTAGACTCATAGGAATATAATATGATTTCTATAGTATCCAAGGCATCATTTCCAAGATGATCATGGTATTATTGGTTCACTACCCATACCTTCTTGGTAGTCATGGTTCACTACCAAGGCCATTTTAGTAGCGTGAGTTCACACCTCATATCATATTGGTAGTCATTGTTCACTCCCATGGGCATCATGGTAGTCAAGGTTCATTCCCAATACCATATTATTTTATATAATTAGTTATAAATAACTGCCCATTGCATTGGAGGGAGATATAGGTTCCACCAATCTCATAGTGAAATCAAACATACATGTGACACAAATTCATAAATAATCATATCATAACCCATGAAATGAAATTAGAATTATAAATATTTAATCATATCATAACCTATGGAATGAGTAATTTTTCATAATCATTTCAACATAAACAAAACCCATGAAAAGAATCGGGTTTCAAAAGCATAAAACCCATGAAAGAGAAACGAGTTCATAAACATCATAGCATCTAAACATAATTTTTTTAGAGAAACAATATGGATAGAAATATTGAATAATTTCCCCGTGAAGGTATAATTAACACCAATGGATGATATGTTATATGGGAAATAATATTAAAATATCTTTTAAAAGATTTTTTGAGTAAATATCCTTTATTCTTTAAAAAATTATTTTTATAACATAATAAATATTGAAAAACATTTAATTTGAAAATATATTTTAAAACTTGTAAATAATGATGTAAAAACCTTAAACATCTTTAAAATCATTTTCCTATAAATTTATATTCATGAATATTTTGAAAACATTTTTGAAAACATGGTTTTCGAATACAATGGGATTCAGACCAAAGAGATATATAGTCAGTTTTTTTTAAAAATATTATATTAAGTACCAAAGAGTGGAAAAATGGAACAAACACATGAGGATATCTAGTAAAATTTAGGAGAAGGAAAATAATCTGTGTTCTTGAGATATTTTCCATTATATTTCATCAAAGAGGCGTAGTCATTGACATTCTCAAAAAACGATAATATTGTTTCAATAAACTCTCACCAATTATTTACTTAGGAACACACTCTTCATGTAGTAAAAAAAATTATAGGAATCTTAAAATGTCAAAAAAGTAGAAGGATATTTATTTAATTTCATGGAATTATATACACCTATAAAAATAGTTTAGGTGCATAAAAATACATTAGTCTCAAAGAATTCAATTTGAGACAAATCATTTTTTACCGATTTAGTAACTTTTGATACATAAACAAGATGAAAGAAATTTCATAAAATAGATATGTTAATTTCCATAAATTCATGTAAAAAATCAACAAAATACAATAACGGTTAGTAAATTCACCCAACAAATGTAATGAGTGGTGAACATAGCATGTATCTATTGAAAATAAAAATTGAGAAGAAATCCATTTACCTTGTGTCTTGACTCTCGCCATACTCACTCAATCCACCAATATAATATACATAAATTTTTTATAAATCTTTTACATAACTGTAAAATTATATATAATACCCAATATTTCTGATTAAGACCTTATATTACCTACATTTTAATGATCCTATATTAAGGTTTCATTTCATGTAATATTCTCTTTGTTCCTCGCATGTGTCTTCATTTGTTATATTTTTGGTCCTTATACTTATATCTGGATTCAAGAATGTGATCCATGATATAAATATCATTAATATATAGTATATTTTTATTATAAAAATCTATATAATATATAAGTGTGAAATATAAAACACTATGCATGGAGATGGTAGGTCGTACCTACACATAAAGGCTAGTTATGTTTAATTTTTATATTGAGAGAAGGAAATTAAAAGACACACATAGACTCACACACACACACAATCACACACACACACACACATATATATATATACCCTAAATACAGTATATTTATGATATCTTATATATACTATATATTCACTAAGACCATAATAAATACAATTCATGTAGTGTATGAACAAATAATATCTTTTTGAGGGGGTGGTAGTCCACACTTACTAAAAAGATATTATCGTATTTATATAAGATGGAAATATTAAAGTTATATTGTAAATAAATATTATAAAATCAAGAAGACATTAAAAATATAATATAAATTATATATAAAAATAGTGTCCATCATAATGAAAACCATGATATGTGGTAAAGGAAATTGAATAATCATCGTTTAGTGAGGCGGTAGTTCACCGTACACATAAGTAGTTTGTTAATTATCCCCTAGATAGAGGTGTGTGTATGTGAAGTTTGAATAAAAATCATAACAAATTCATAGAATATTTAGAATATTTTTTTTGTTATAAAATCATGGTAAACATAAATTTTTGGGTTGGATAATGAAAACAAAAGAAACGACATGAGAGAAATGTTAACTCTTGATCTGGTAACTCCTTTTGGTTTGTGCGAAAATGATTCCTTAGATATCCTAATGCCCAAGTTAACTCTTATAAGAGAAATATTTAAATGTTTGGAAGTCTATTGGGTATGTATTGGACTAACTTATGTTTTTTAGATGTGTGAGGAAGTGGGATACTTTTTTAATTTTTATAGAGAAGGAAAATCACTCAAATAGAATTTTTAGAAATAAGTTAGTTGTACACATGTTATTACCTAACAAAATTCATAAAAAACAAAACAAATAACTCAATAAAGGAAGAATTATTTATGAACTAAAAAATAAAATGGGTTTTTGACAACTGGCTAGGGAATTTAAGCCCTTAATTTTAAAGTTAATTCCCTAATTCAAAATAATTTGTCCTTTATCATTTTGATTAATTTTAATCATGTTTAATAATCATTTTGGTAAAATAAATAACATGTTATTATTATAATATAAAGATTATTTAGAATGAGATTTAGTATGTTAGTTTTTCTAAATTCAAATCATATAATACGAAAAAATTATATTAATGTTAATATTGCAGACGGGATGAAATAAAACATTTTTAATGTAAACAAATGTTCAAATGTTTGTTATTATTTTATATTAAATTTCAATGTGAAATTGATTCTAGTGAGTTTAATTGTATTAATATATTTAATATTTATCTAATGTTACATTAAAAAATTATACAATCATTTATCATTAATAATTAATTAGACAAAAACGCAGTTTTTAACTTAAAATCTGTATTTCTTACTATTAAACAAAAAATGAAGTTTCTCAAAAATTCCCATGAATTAACCATAAGCTAATTTTGAAATTATAAATTAAAAAATGAATTTTATTTTATAAAATTAAATTTTTAAATTTGAAAAAAAATTATTTCTTTTTTAAAATAAGATCATTAGAGAAAAAAATGTTTTTAATCATAAAAGGGCTTTACCAAAAATCATATCTTTCAAGGTTTATATGATTTATTTATATAAAATGAAGAATAAAAAATATTTGGAATGTATTTATTACTATTAATATTACTATTTTTAATGGATAGGTTTTAATTATCTCATTTAATTAATTATATCATTAAAATGACGTTTCGTAGAAAATATATGTAGTGTATGATTTATGCTAAGTTGATGTTGCATGTATCATACGCTAAGTCGATGTTGTAGGTAATGAACACCATGTACTTGTTGCATGATATACATGTTTGTCTTATTTAATTGTATGAAACATATGAATATTAAATTTATTCAAAAAAAAATTCCATAATAACACAGGGTGTTACATTTCCAGTCATGAGTTAAATCTTAGACCCACAGAATGTACACCAAGTAAAGATTGAGTTGATACTAAACCATCCATTTTTTTGTGATTACCCCTATGTAAATATTTTACCATTATTAATTCAATTTATAGTATCCATCATGGGATTTAATTACTATGGATACCATAAACATGCCATACTATTTAAAATTTAGGTTTATTGGGCATTATTATGGTTTGGGTAACATTTCGATCAAAACCCCTTTAAAATAACAATCTTGTAGTGGAAATTGAAATTACATAAATAAAATATATTTCATTTTATAATAAATTAAATTTACTTCATATAAAAAATATAATTGAAATTAACTTTATAATGAAAATATATATTTTGGAAGAGGAATTTGAGATGAAAGGACATTTATCTATAATTCCACATATCCAAATGTGATAAAACCTCTTGTATAAAAAATAACTATCTTAATCATATGTTTATGAACCTTATTCTGACCTATACCATTTTTCAATTTCACTTATAACCATTTTTATTAAATATATTAGTATTACATATTTTATATTCATCATCAAATGATATTAGAATTTTTTTTTTATTTAATATTAATTTTATAATGGTGGTGTTGAATCATGTATATAAAAAAGCTAATATTTAAAAGATTATTATAGGTATAAGAATATATGTTTCATTATAATCCATAAATTTGTAGGTTCATGCTATATTATTTTTAATCTTGATGTTTAAAGGTGACATTTATAATTAGTTGGTTTTGGTATTTTTTGACAAACAAAGGGTGGTATATTAATAATAAGTTTAATAATTAGTATAACCATTCTATATGTATAAAAAATTACATTATCATTATTTTATAATAACATGAGTATTTATGTACCCTTATTCATCCATTATATAAATTTATTTCATTATCCAAGTAGGTGGTTAAAACTGACCCAAATAAGAATACTCAATTATCTATGTGTGAGTTTGGTTATGAATGTGATAATTTTGGAATAATATCATTATTAAAGAAGCATAATAATATTATTTATATGTTTTTATGGTGTTGAATAATTATTTATGTAATTTTAATAAATAATAATGAAACCATATGAAAAATGTTAAATGATACTTCGTGGAGATGGTAGTCTACATAAATGTAGGAATAACATTTTCGTTTTTCATTATGAAAAGGAGGAAGTGGAAATGGTGAAATTATACCAAAATATTATATCTCCAAGCTTAATGGAGTGGAACTAGATTTTTTTAGAAGTAAATAAGTTATATTAATAATATTAATCCAATATTTTATAGTATTATTGAAGGGGTGGTGAGAGGATCCTTTTATTTGTGTTGAGAATGGCATTCTTGTAAATATTTCATCTTCATATACAGAGAGAACATGTCATGAAATATCTAAAATGGATAATAAAGGATTTTAGAAAGTTTATGTTTGATCTAAATACAAAAAAAAATTGGGAGAAAATTTTAAACATGTTAGGAATCTTACCCCTATGGTTAACCCTTTATACCACATTCATTTTTACTACAATAACTAGTTTTTACATAAGAATTTTATGTTTTTATAAAAAATATAAAGAAAAACTTTTTATTAATTTTTCTATTTTATGAACCTAAATTTAAAATCCATATAATATAATTAAAATTTTAAATAATTTAAAATTAACTTTTAAATTAATCAAATTAATACATATAAAAACGTTTTTTTAGAAAAAATATTGTTTTTACGATTAAGTGTTCCTAATATTATTCATTATTGATTAGAAATTGAATGATTGTTAAAATATTTATATATAGGTTTAAAAAGTTTATTAATTTTTTTTAAAATATATTATTTTATTATTTTTGATAAAAATTACTCAATGTTAATAAAATTGTTCATAGAATATTACACTTTTACAATTATCATGGTAATTAACTATAATCCTAAAAATCTTATTTTTTCCAATAAAAATGAAATTGATCTTATTATAAAATATTATAATGTAGATATAAAATATGAAATCAATTTTTCGTGTTATTCAATTTTTACAAGTAGCCTAAAGTAATTTTTAATATAACGAATAAAAATAGTTTTTAGAGTAAAATATTACATATGTTTCCAAAACATTGAACTTGGGTTTTATAAATTAAATATTTTATTTTTAATTGAATAAATTATTCATTAAAAATTATCAAAAAAAGGTTATATATGTTTTTATGTTATATATACCTCTATGTAATTACCCGGCCCCAGTTACCCAAAGTTGGTGCATTGTTTCATAACATAGGCATGATCACAAAAGAACAAGTCTCGAAAGACTAATTAGTTTAGTAGCCTTGGAAGTACTAGATACTTACATAAGTTTACATTTCATTATGAAATGAAAAAAACAACATCTTTCTCCTTAGAACACGCTCATATACCATATATTATCGTGTAGGTAAATCATAATATACATCTTCACGTCCTAGGAAAAATAAAACATAAGAAAGGGGTGATCTCAGATGATTAGTAAGGATAAAAATATAGAAGAAACTATTATAAGAAAACATAAATATTTATCGAAATGTATAAGACTAAAACAAAAGACATTTAAACTTAATGATTAGCATAATATGTAAAAGATAAATTAGGTAATTCCATTTACTTATTTTCATGGATATTCTATTAGTCAATTAATCACATGTAATATCAATAGCTAATTTCATAATGATGCAATGCATAAATCCATACATCATAAACACATAGTCAAGGCCTCATGCTAGGAATACAAATTATAATTTCATCAAGGCCTTGTTCCAGAAGACTAGTTCTTCTCATTAGACCGACTGATGCATCGAGGATCTATAACGGGCTCCACCTATCACTTACTATGTCCAATGCATTCCTCATATGAAAATGTAGAAACATAATATAAAATTTCGTATTAAAACATGAATTCGAAATGTTAATACTTTCACCATAAACCATTAATGGTATAAAAATAACACATCCACAGTCAAGCATATCACAAAAACTTAAATATAATATTTAAGATTGTATCATAAAAAATCAACTTAAAACAAGTGTAAAATCCATCAAAGGATGTTGAAAATGTCCACACCTACTGTATAAGTAAAAATAGACATTATTTCCTTAATTTTTTCAAAAGGCTCTTAAAGTACCTTGTTTGGAAAATTATAAAAATATTCCTTTCAAAACATTTTATAAAAATACAAACAAGGGTATAACTGACTTCAAACCATATTATAAGAAAGAGAAAAAATTATTTGAAATGAATTTTTAAGAAACAAGGATGTGGATTACAAAGAAGTCCCAGAAGATACTTATGTACAAACAACCTCAGATATTAAAGAGATTGTAAAATTAACCATTACTTTGTAATTTTCCTAAGTCTAGTGTAAATTAACCTCCTTTATAATTGTTAAATAATTGTTATTAAATTATAAAATAACCACATACATAAATATTATATCATATTTTATCTTTAAATATTTCATTGTTAATGGAATTTCAGTAGTATCATTGTTTCGGGTGTTAAATGATTCGTTTGCCTTTATATATTTTGTTACGTAAGTCATGTTTGTTATGGAAATGATGTATTTTATTCATATCTAGAATTATATTAAGTTCATAAATTTTTTTTTTAATTATCAAATAAATATTATTCTTGAAAGGTTATGATGGGAAATGATATCTCATCACATCGTGGAGACGGTTAGCCGTACGTACACACGAGTGACAATATCATTCTATTGATGGTGAAATCATCTGTGATTGGATGGTATATCATATATTAAGAATGATTAACATATTATATTAATTATTTAAATCAATTATACATCATTATTATACCCATACAAATAATTAAGAGTTGGATAAAAAAACTACCCCACGACGTGGAGACGGTAAGTCATACGTACACACATATGGTGATTTTGTTATTAATATTATTGATTGAATAATGAATATGGTTGTAAAATATTTATAATAACATCATAGTATATATAAGTTACTTGATTTATTATTTTTTATGGAAACAAAAAGAACGATGAAGTGGAAGAAGAACAGAACATTAAAAGAGGTGAAAATTTTTATGTCTTCCTCGGGTGCTTCCTTTCGATTTGATCAAAATGGCTCAATAGGTTGGATTTATGACCAAATTAAGGCCTATAGGTTTAATTTAGGTTAGTTTGGAGGATATTTGAGCATTTTTGTCCAAGAAAAATGGCTTTGGAGGTGTGAAATTAATAGAATGGGAAATACCCTTTTAAAAGAGATGTGAGGGTCACTTTAGGAAATGTTGGAAATTGTATTTTACTATATAAAACGTTTTGGTTTATAATGGATCCAAATTGATTTATATAGAGGATAAGGTGATTATTGGTCTAAATCCTCTCAACCAATAGGTTTTATGCTGGTTTAGGTCACTATATTAACCTTTTCTTTTAGATTTAACTCTTAGTTAAATAGTTCAACTTTTACCATGTCTTCTGGTATTAATATAATACATGGTTACAAAACATACATT
The DNA here is from genome assembly GCA_963277665.1 of Viscum album. NCBI lineage: Eukaryota > Viridiplantae > Streptophyta > Magnoliopsida > Santalales > Viscaceae > Viscum > Viscum album. The sequence continues at coordinate 1,118,648,605 of OY728129.1, forward strand.
AAAATGGAACGAGAACCTAAAGAGGTTAATTAATGACTATATATCATTATATAATTCCATTGGTAGAACCATATATTTTTAGGAATATTATATAATTTAATAAAATATTATTTGTTTTAAGTACTCATTTATGTCAATTTTGACACTATTTGGTATTTGATTTTTGTGAAAGTCATTAAAACTTTATCACTTCCAAAAAATAAGTTAATAAACCCTAACATGTCATATTAACCAATAAAAATATTTTAATGCATAAAAAGTCACAATTTAAATTTATTTTGATATTTATAATACCAATTATTTTAATCTTTCAATAATAAGGTAATTACTGAATCATCATTGCGTCATAAATAATTTAATTATTTAATGTCTAAAAATTATAAATAAAACACCATGATGTTAGAAATATTTTTATATTTTTAATGAATATTTATAGTTTAATTTATCTTATGTATAACCCTATATTAAAAATGTTTTAATTATTAGAATTTGAATTTAACACTTTTGAAAATTCTTTTAATAAAATAATAAAAAATGTCCTAATATAATCCATGTTAATCAAAAAGGTTTATATTTTATTCCTAAGAATGTGTTTCGTCTAAAACACTTATCCAATAGAATTAGGACACGTGTTAGTGTAATTATAATATCATTTTTTCTTTAATTACCCTATTTCATTTTCACTATGGTAAATAAAACTCATAAGTTACTCTTCACCAAAAATAATTTTCATCTTATTGAACCACATTTATTGGGGTTTTCAAATTCAATTCACAGAAGCTGTAAAATTATATTTTATACAAATTTGAAAATGTCCCTAGAAGTTGGGTAAAAAAAGATAAAAAGTTCAATAAAATTATATATATATATAATATTCTTATAAAATGACTAAAATGAATTAAATTGAACTAATATAGGTATTATGTATCTATTTTGATATTAAAATAACTTTAAATTAAAAAAATAAATATTTACATGAAATTCTGTTTTAAACAATAAAGTAGTGTTTTTCACTATTCATCAAAAATTGAATGTTTTCAGAAAAATTCAAAAAATTCACCCTAATGTAATTTTGTTATTATAAATCCAAAAATTAAGTATATTTTATAAAAATAAATTTATATGGGTTTTTAGTATTAATTTTATTATTTTTCAGAAAAGGACATAAAAAGTAGTTCTTTTAGGAAAATAGTTTTCTAAATATATAACTATTTTAACAAAACATAAAAATCGCATTATAAATATGATTTATTTATTGGAAAAAATTATAAATAAAAAAAAATTATTTGTTACTATTCATATCACAATATTTAATTTATTAATGAATGTATCGTTAAAATAATTATAATACTAATGTTTTGTCTCACCGAAACTCAATCTTGCATATAACGCAAGCCATGTCAATGTTGCGTGTAGTATAATCTATTAAATAACATTAAATATATAACATTATATGAAATCATGAGGTGTTACATTCTCCCCACCTTCAATAAATTACTCCTTCAGAATTTGAAATTGTTCATAAAAAATAAAAGGATAAAAATAGAAAATACCTTTGTGGAAACCCACATTGGAAATATGGTTAATAAAATTTAGTCTAAAAAAGAGGGAAATAGAAATGAAATATTCACCACCAAATTAGGATTTAGAATAGGAGAAATTTGGTGGAAATTTGAGACACATAATTGGAGAAAATACATTAATTTTATAGGGAGTGATTGAGGTCAGAAATCACAAACAACTGCTTAATAAATAGAAAATTGAGGGCCTCAAAGACATAAATATATGATGACATAAAATATCATTGATTCATCAAAAAATAAGGTATTAGGATAACGCATATTTGGTTTTATGATCCTTTCCCTATAGTTTAATAATTAATTTCTGCATAGAATAAGAAAAAAAATACTTCACAAGTAGAGTTCCCTCCTTTAACAAATTTCTACCACAAACTAATCATACATTCCAAAAGATAATAGGAATCAAAAATATTCTATTTATCCTAATCCTATAGGGTATCCATAAAATTATTTATAATTCATCTATCATATCATTTAAAAATAAATAAATTTTACAGAGCAAAACATCACATAAGCTAGTAGTAGGTGATTCACCCTTGCTGCCCTTCAGTTATAGGTTCAAGTCTCATGGCCTTGCAAGACACGATGGGTTGTCTTCCGACCTTTGGGTTGTACTTTTTAAAAAAAATCCAAAAATATTCAAAATAAATGTTTTAACCTTAAACCATAGTATCCAATGTCCAACTTAATCTATTCCAACCTTTAGGCTTCTCCAAAATACATGTGTCTAAACTCATAGTCCAAAAAATTATTAGGAAGGTAAATGTAACATATTGAATATATCTCTTTTCCACATAATAACATGTGAGTACCTTCATCATGTATTCACAAAAAACATGGTAAGACCCTAAATTACCATAAAACCTTATTGATTACATTAAAGCTCCCTTATTCCTTATATAATACTAGATATACTCCATATATCGACTTATTTTTAATACTCCAAAAATGATGGAATAAACAAACCATTAATCAGTTCCAAGGGAGACATGCATATCCAATATAATATATCCAAATCAACCATAACTTGTTAAAAAATATCTACCTAAGTATCAGGACCATATTAAGGTTTATCTTTTCATTAACTATGTATTTTTTCAGATGTTTAACTTGTTGTTGTGTCGCAATTCTTAGTATCATATAATCTTAAATCCTCAATGAAATATTATTATAGTAAAATCCTTATTTTTTTACATAGTTAATATAACAATTACATCATTGATACAACACTCAAATGACATAATATATAATAAAAATATAAGAACACTAATTTTTCATCCTCATTTAATGTAGTATCATAACTTGAATATTTTCCAATAGCATTATTTGGGTTATACTTTGATTATTGGTAAATTGATTTGTGTAGTGTCCTAACTCCTTGCAGATGAAGCATTGTACATTTGAATCTTTTTTCATACCCTTTCAATCTCATACATGGGGTCCTTTTTATCCACACTTATAATAAACTCCCATTCCCTTCATGCATTTACCAAGGTGATTCTTTCCACAATTATCACATATAGGAAAATCATTCTTTCCCTTATTCTCATTATCCATCTTTCTATCAACCATCCTTTTCTTCTCTAGCTTCCCTTCAAATCCATAGGACTCAGAGAATTTTTTACTTCTCTTATTAACACATGATATTAATTCTTCATATGCTTAGAATACATGGGAGATTATTTCCCTCATAAATGTTGTCTTAAGACCATGAACGATATGATCCACCTTAATCTTTGGATTATGCGTATTGCTGGAGTTCACATTCCATCTACTGGGCACCATTTCTAAAAAATATCCTACACTAGGTTAGTTTGTGAATAGAAATGAATGATTCCAAACCGGTAAAATACCTAAAATAAATTCAATAGTTTATGCCTATAATATATATTCATAAAAAAATGTTTTTTTGAGGATGTATTTACTCATAAATCCTTCATAGTGGTTTGTAATGAAAATGTGAATAATTTGAAGCATTTTCCCCAAGAGTGTCGTAACCAAGAGTGTAGAAAGTACAATTGTCATGAACCAGTTCTCGTTCAAGTCTAGCTCAAATTGGTGTTTTTTGGTTTTACACATAGGTGAATTTATACTAGATTCGCCTTAACCTACTAGTATCCAGACAGGAATGTATTTCTTGGAAAATTTACAAAATCTCTACATTACCAAAATTTTAAGAATATCTTCTACACTATTACTAGATTTATATCTTAGGGTAATGTTTTCTAATCAGAGTTTGTCTAAATCTAGTTTCAATGGTTTTTACTAAAATTCCTATGATATGAACTATAATGACTCGACCCCAGTTACCCAGAGTTGGTGCATTATTAAATAACATTAAATGATCACAAGAGACCAAGTCTTGAAAGAGATATTAGTTTAGTAGCCTTAGAAATTCTAGATACATATATAAGTTCTACACTATATTATGAAATTAAAGTAATGACATTATGTCTCCTTGGAACACACTCATATACCATAGCCTATCTTATAGGTCAATAATAATATACTTTTTCACATCCTGGAAAAATAATACATAAGAATGGGGTGAGCTCAGATACTCAGTAAGGATAACAATATAAGGGAAACTATCATAAGAAAACATAAACATTTAAGGCAATTTATAAGACTAAAACACAATCCTTTTAAACTTAAATTTCAACATAATATGGAGAAGATAAATAAAATAATTCAATTTACATATTCACATAGATATTTTACTAGTTTAATGATCACTTGTAATATCAATAGCTAATTTCATAATGATATAATGCATAATTTTGGACATTATAAACACATTGTCAAGGCCTCGTTCCAAGACTACAAGTAATAATTTTTTCAAAACCTTGTGTGAAGACACTAGTTTTCCTCATGAGATCTACCGACATTTGTGGCACCTATAGTGGGCTCCACCCATCACATACTAAGTCTAACGCATTCCTCATCTGAAAATGTTGAAACATAACATAAACATTCGAATTAAAACTAACATAAGAAATATTAATACTTTATCCATAAACCTTGAATGGTATAAAAATAACACATCCAAAATCAAACATATCACAAAACCTTCAATACAATATGTATGATTGCATCATATAAATCAACTTCAAACAAGTTCAAAATCAATCAAAGGATGTAGACATAGATGATATCAAAATAATTTGAGAGAAATATCTCTTTCTTTGTTGAAAACATTTAAAATTCACATAATTTTAAAAGAAAACTATGAATTCTATATCCTTTATAGTGAATATGAATTATGTTTCCTTCTCATCTCATTATGATGTGTCTTTAGCTTTATAACTACGGAAACCTCATAAAGATATAATTCTCATTACGATGGAATTACCATGAAAATAGAATTTCACATTTCGATGAAATCCCTTTACGATGGAATTATTCACAATAAAATTTTGATTTTCTACAAACCTTTCCACCATTTATTCAAAAATCATTTATCATGAATGTTTTCATGTTTTTGATAACTTATTTATCCATAATGCATCACCTGAGTTAGTTTAGAATGTACGAAAACCTTCTAACTTCTGAATTCAGAATATTCATTCAAAATACTTTAGCAACAACTCACCTTCTTCCCTCAGTAACTTATTTTTATCTTTGATTACTATAAAGTAAAACTTCCAAAAAAACAATTTATACCTCTGATTACTTTGGATCTGATGATCTGAATCTGATGTAGAAGGATCTGATTCTTTCGAAAACATTCAACTTTCATACATATCTCATTACAATGGAATGGGTCCAATTTCTTAATAAACAAATATTCTTTTATAAAGAAATTTAGTTGTCAACAAATAAAAAACATTTTTAAAATAAAACAACATAATGGTTCTTCAGTTATAATAATGGATTTAATAAATATATATGATATATATGATATTATTATGGTTTTTTAAAGGTTAACTATTATTTACCTTTATTTTATTTCATCCATTAAAAAATGAATACATCAGTCAAATGTTTATACGGAATAACGTCTTTATGAAGTGATCCAATTAATTTTTTGTCACTAGTTTAAAGGAATATTTATAAATTAATATATAATGATTAAATATGACACTCTTCAAAAGATTAGAATTATATATAATATATAAAAATGATAAAATTGTAAGGATCCATAAAATCAAATCAATATATTCATGAAAAATGAAGTAGTGATAAACTAGAACACTGATTTTTAATATATAAATGTTAATATGAGGGTGATAAAATGTTATAATAAAATTATATATTTTATGATATATATATGTGTGTGTGTGTTTATGGATTTGGAATAAATTAATAATAAATATTTACTTATTATACAATAGGATTGAATGTGTGTGAAGAAATAAAAGTCTTTTCGTAAGGGATTTGTGTATCAATCCTATTTTATTTAGGATTGATTAGGATTAAATTTTCATTTTAAGTAGTATATAATAATTATATGATAAATCAATTTAATATTTAATCAAACTTAGTTATTTTAGATTTTTTATGTTTTAATACTACATTCCCATCTTTTGAACTCAAAATTGTACAGAACATGTTTTTAATAAATGACATCATTATTTATCTATATTCATTCGGAAACCTATTTTCTTCTATATTGGCATTTCCTAAATTTTTTAAAATTATACTTTTGACTATTCTATAATGATTTTTTAAAGAACTTTTTACAAATTTTTATTTTTTAAAAAAAACAATGGAATCATTCATTCATTTTTATAACAATGTGCTCAACACTTTTTACCGAAAATTTAAATGGAATGTTTATTTGAACATACACGATATGAAAAACAAATCACGATTTCATGTCAGATCAATTGTTTGTAGCTTCCATTATGAATTTCCATGTTTCTTTTGAAACAAAATTCTTTCATAAATTTTTTATAATTATTCTTATTTTAAATAAGTTATTTAAAAAATAAAAAATTATTTTTATTAAGTAATATTCGGGTTATATTTTAAATTATTTTTTATCTATGACAACATCCTTTGTTGTTAACTATGATTTACTGGGGTATAATCAAATGATACCATAATTATAATTTCTCTATATTCTATATGATAATTATGATTCAATTTTGATGAAAATTATTAGTTTTTTAGGCATTATGCAATGAGGAAATGATGAATTGGTTATGAAACTTATTTCCTTTCCATAGATTATGTTATGAGGATATGATGATTGTTTTATGATATTATGGAAAAAAGATGTTTGGTTTCTTTATTTTATGTGTGGGATCAGAATTATATCACCCTCAAATGAATTTGGTAATTAATTATATCTCATGGGATAAATATGGGAAACAATTTGATGTGATCATTCTATTACAGGAAAGAAGTTGTGATACCTTATACACTATAGGAAATTGGTGGTGATGTCTGATTCATTATTATATGAGAAACAAGTGTTGATTATTGATAAAATATTATATTATAGTTCTCAATGTTAAACATGATATATGATATGGTTTATATTCCTTTGATGATTCCACACAATTATGACATGTTTTTATCCATATTATTTGAACTCGTGGTTCATAATTGATTAGTGATGATATATCATCGTTATTATTAATCTCTTATAAATGATTTTTTATGGATTCATGATTATAATGCAAGATAAATTATGTATGAAGTCAATAATTTATTATCATAATCTCATACCAATGTATTTATCTTAATATTTTATATAATCAATGATTAATGTATTTTTTTTATTAACCTTACTAAGAATCCATGCACACCCATTGTTATGTTTCATTTCCCCATGTTATGAAGAAATGTTTTAAGTAGGGTATGGAAATAGGGGTAAAAATGATATGAAATTTATCGGAGATAACGAATAATGTTCCAAAATAATTTGTTTATGTATCTAGTCTCCAGAGACACTAAGCCTCTATAGTTCTTTTGTGGATCGTACTTATATATAATGATAATTCTTTTAAAATGGTGTAATATTTATATATTAAAATATTTTTTCAGCTCACTACCAATATTAGATTTTGTTTATGAGTCATTCATGAATTCATACGATACATCTATAAAAAATGAAATCTTTTTATTATTGATTATAAACTATGTAAATGTTATTTTTGAACAGTATAAAAGATATTCAAACCATGTAAAAGTGATTATTGATCTTCACATGATTCATTAAATATATCTTCAAGTGATTACAACAATGTACAATTCATTTTATGACTATGTGTGAGTTATAAGACTCTATGTACAATTCATATGTGCACTAAAAATGAATAATTTACTTAGTTGAATTTTATGATCACCATGATAAAGTAAAATATGATATAAAAATTAATATTATGATTAAATGGGAATGAAAAATCAAATAATCCTCATAAAATATTTTTATGGGTTTTAAAATCATGTTCATCCATAGTTCAAATTATTTTAGAAGAGCAATTTATTCAATACAAATATTGATATGAGTTCAATTCCACAACAGAAAGTTTCATTTTTCATAGCATGATTCCACAGACATATGGAAGGATATTTTAAAAAATTTATATACAATTATTTTTTAGAGATGAAAATAAGTAATTATTTTGAGTCTTAAGGAGGATTTGAATTAATACTTGATCAATATTTAAAATATTTTTGTATTTTTTAGGGATCTCATATTTCCATTGATTAAAAATCATCAAAAAATACAAAAAATTTATTCATGATTCTATGAATATAAAATTTTAAGAAGGAGAACAAGATGAGTATTCACTAATACTATTGTAACTTGAAGAAAAACATTCAGGTCAAATATGGTTTACCCGATACAATAATGAAAAGGTCAAACAAACTTTTATTAAATTAAGTGAAGAAGGAGTAAAATGATAAAAATATATCATAGAAGGAATTAAAATATGGCCTAATGTATCATTTAGAGAATAACTACAGGGATGACTTATTATTCACCAGAATAAAGGATAATTCAATGTATTACTTGATAGTTATTGAAATGATTCACTCACTTACATGATGATACAATCAGTCATATTTCTAAGACTGATCTATGTGAGATATTAAGAAAAAGTTGGTATTTGGGACCTATGAGATGAAATTTAAAAACCCTCTAGTGGGAGGTTGTGGAACATTATTGGACTTCATATAATCATTATGGGATACTATTTTGTGTCACTATTTGTGATAAAAGTGGAATAATTTGTGGTTTGGGTATCTAAAAAATCTGTGAAAAAAGTAATATTTCATTTCTAAACCTAGTAAAAATCTTTGAGATTTTGGGATTTTATTTGTTTCATTTTTTTGCCATGGTTTTTTGATAGGTAAAGAGTGTATTAATACATTAACTAGTTTAAGAGTTTAAATTAAGGAGAAAAATTCATAAAAATAGACCACTGATTAACCCTCCACCCCTCTGTGATCCAAAAAACCTAAGATATTAAAATTGTATTACAGCTAACCAGGTATCTTATAATTGGATATACTATTCGAACACAGTTGTTTTTATGAGACTCACATGATGTACCCATTTGACAAATACTTATAATTGGAATAACTTTTGAATTAATTCTCCTTCCGAGTCAATGTTTAAATACAGGCGTTCACCAAAAAATTAAATAACAAGAGGAAACAAAGGGAAAAGATATAGAAAAATGATTCTAAATATAATAAACTTCAACAAATGATTGTAGTTTATCAAAGTAATAATTGTTTATTTAGAAAATTTATTGGGAATGATCTGATGGAATAAAATGTTTTATGTTTTTTAGAGTATGAGAATGATTATTTTAGTATGAAATTGTATAACACACACGCTATATTTAATGGTTATGTAAAACAATTTCCTAAAAGATTAAGAATAAGAATATTTTTTATTATCATATAACTTCTTGATAAAAATGTACAATTAGAATATGATGTTTATGAAATGGATGATGAAGGAATTAAGAATTTTTAAGTCTTTTTTATCACTATATTTATGGAATAAAAGGAATAAGTTATATAAATTTTTAATAAAATATTTTTTAATGTTGAATAATAATTATAAATGAATATTAGTGAAAAAAATGTTCTCTAAAATAATATAGAGAATAATTATCCTTGAATTTACAAAATTATATAAAACCACCATCAATTTTAAAGATGCTTAAATTGAGGTCAAAGAATAAATATTAAAGGAGATTGATAATGTTGTGTAGGAACTAAGAAAAATTCATAAAGAACATAACAAAAATTTCCAGAAGGATTTGGAAGAAAGTTTAATTTAAACTGAGGGTGAGAATAACTCCCCCAACATTATGTATCTTTATATTGTGCTGAAATTTAAAAATTTGGAATTATCAACTGATTAAACTATGGTAATCACATTACAAAGTTAACTCTAACTCTAGATGAATTTTTTTATTTTTTATTTATTTTTATTTACTAATGACATTAATAAATCAAAATATAGAAAAATTTGTATGGATATATATTCCAAAATTTCAAGCAATACATCAAGGGTGGATGTTGGAATATCTACGGAATGAAATCCCTTAAAATGATCCCATAAGGGTTGTTTTTTCAATAAAAATAGTGAGTAATTAAATATGGATAGATTTCATCCATAGGAAAAAGTGGGATGTTTATTAGAAATTAATGGTGCTACTTGTGTTTTTGACATAACGATATTTTTTTGGGAATAATTTTTCCCTCTCTAGTTAATTTATAAGCTCAACCATAGAGGGGATAAAAGCTGAAGAATGGAGAGAGTAACAACCTAAATTTTTATTAATGAAATCATTTTTTATTGATTAAATGACATTTTAAGAATATTATTTATATAAAACTCATGCACTAATTTTGATATTTTAGATCATTAAAAAATATTGTATGTCATATTACAAAGATTGTTAATAATTTTAACAATTGATAATATAGCCATTGTATAGTGAATTTTATGATTTGAATATGTTAAGGGTTGTGATAAATTCTATTTGAATCATGTGGCAGATGAAATTTCCATAACTAATAGGATAAAACACTATGAATCCCATTTATTCTAATTTATAAGGGAGATGAAATCATTGGGATTTTCCATTGACCAAGACCATGTTGATATTTAACAACTCAAACATGAATACAACTATTTATGGGTGAAATTTAGTATTTTTAGATCATGTCCAAAACCATGTTAACTAAACCACCCCAAGAAAGTACCACCATCACACACCTTACCTTTATGGCGTAAGTTAGTGTAATAAGGGGTTATAAATATATACCTTTATAGTGTAAATTTTTATATGTTATTCTAAATAAAATAACAATTATATTTTTTCCATTTAATTATTACTTTATAAATAATTTTATAATAAATGATGAAAATTATATTATAATACGAAGAAACCAATTTTTTGGAAGATATATGATCATAATTAAAACAATAATTATGATATATTAATTATTTTTGAATCAAATGTAATTCTATTTAATATTAATTTTAAACAATATCTATTTATAGGAAAATGATAATATAATTTAATGAATACCAATATAACCTCTATAAGGTTCAGAAAATTGTTATTGCTAAAAAACAAAAAAAAATTAATTATTGAGGGATTGATTTAAAAGAGAAAATTCTTATACTCAGAAAATTATTTTCATAAAATATGTATTATTTTTGAAATAATTTCATCTAAGTTATCCCATTATGGGTCTTCATAATTTTCTAAGACAAACATATATTTGGGTAAAAATTGAATATGATAAAAATATACGGTATGCATTTGGAAATCATAATTACTAAAAATTGATGTAATAAATGTGATAAATGGAATAAATTAGAAAATATATATTTCCATTTTAAAATAATTTGTCTTTAAATTTATTTTATTAATTTTAAAAACCATTAATGAGGCATCCCAGACCTATATTATATTTTTAGGTTTTTAATGTCAATTCATTGCGAACATTACTCACTTCCACAACACCAATGGTGTGATTTCAAAATGTTATGTTCTCAAACATATAAAATATTTAAAACCACTACTGTTTGGATGAAACTAGGGGTAAAAACCCTTAGATGGTCTTTTTTTCGATTTTTTTATCATATAGATTCCAAAACATACATTTATGAATTAATAAAGAATTCCCCTCTATTTTTCAATGAATACCCATACAAATTCCCACTCTTAATCACTAATAACATATTAATCATGAGTTTACTCAACCTATACCCTAATAAAACTCTCTTGTTGTGTCTCCAAAATCATAACAACATCCACTCATGCTTTTAGAAGCATCCTATCAGGGCAAGATATCTCACTCATTTCTATTCCATTCAAGAACGTTCATGGTTTTTTTTATTTTTAATATTTATTTTTAATATTTTAATTTATTTTTAAATATTTAATTTCTATTAAAAATATCTTATATTAATGATATATTATTTACCCATAAATTTATATTATTTACCTAATTTTTTATTATTCCTATGTAAAGGGATTAATTTCTCCTCCACTTTATTCAAGTAGTTCCTTTATATTGTTCAATTTGGATTATAAATGTTCACATTGGTTTGTATTTTGGACATATCCATTTTACTATCCTTATAATTTCAAATTAATGAGAGGAAAAATTTCACTCTCACAAAACCATTCTCAGAATCATCTTGTACTTCTATTATGTTGTAGAAATTTTCCTATGATATTTTCATTCCAAAATATGCTGTATTGAATATCCATTCCCATTTTTATTCAATGGTATTCACCTAGATGTACTTTTAATTTGTTTATTTTATATTTCAATGTATATAACCCATAATATTTTATATTTTTATTATAATTAATTAAGGTTTTTCTACATTTTATGATCTATGTTGTGCACTAATGCATGTAAATGATATGAACCTGATTGGTTGGAATGAAATTATATATCCTAGAAATTCCATGTGTAATGTTTTTGTCTCATAAGATAAAATGTATAGTACATGGGTGGTTGTTATAATAACCCTGTGTTATGATGTCTCAATGAATAGCCATAAATTATAATTATGATTTTTTTTATTGTTATTTCCACAACCCTAGGTTTCCTTGATCTTATTATCATATATAATTCTTTGATGTTCATGTTTATGATCATCACCTCCTTTATATCAGCTTCATATGCCTATTGAGTAACCTGTATTATTTTCATCATTTTATTATTTGACTATTCCTTTATAGGGCTTTATAGATCATTCATTTCATATGTACATCCCAATGATATCTCTTGTAGTATTAGAAGAATCGAGGGAATATAAGTTCTGGTTTTTCAGTTTTAAATAATATTTTTGTACCTATGTTTCATGTTCTTGTGCTATATATCCAATTACACAAATACACTAGTCCTCCTGATCTTATAAGATTTTATTAAGTGCATGTTTACATAATATTCATGAATTTGTTGTTTCACCCATGTTGATGGAGATACACTCTCTCAATAATAGAGATACTATCTCTCCCTCCAAACTCTTGGGTAGAGTTAACCAATTTTGAAAAAGAGGAGTTTATGTTGTTAACCATTACCAAAATGTTTTCTACGTGTAGAAAATCATATGATCAATCCATTTTTTATGGTTTAATGGAAAATTAAGGGAACAAAACCCTATTTTGAGAGGGGATTGGAGGAACCATGCCATGTGTAGTTGGTGAGACCGACTTTGTTTCGTCGATGAAGGTTTTTAATGGTAGTGAAGTGTAATCCAGTTGTCCAATCCTATGGGTTTTGGGGATATAAGACACTACGATATGATGTTGCAGGTGAGTCACATGCTGATGATACTCTCATGTGGATGGTTACAAGCCATTGGCAACATGGGGTGTAGGCCGGCGGTGGGCATTGGTAATAGAGACGTTGTTCAGTGTGGAATTATTGGGATCCCAACTGCATGGATGGTGATGCATTGACGATGCAAGAATGTGATAACAAGGTATGCAGTGTGGGGATCTCAATTCCCTTTTTTACACTACAATGGGGAAGTATGTTTTTTTATTTGAAAGAGTGTGCCAAACCATGGTTAGACAGTGGTGCTAGTGGGATTACCATCATTTCACCGTGTGGTGGATTAGTCATCCTAAGGGTAAAGAGTCTGTGGTGTTGGCGAGGCACACCCAATGATGACAAGTATCCTGTTTGTAATGAAGATGATTTTTAGGTGCATATCTATAAAATGTTTTTAGCAATGACATGGGCACACAAGGAATGATAGGAGGATATCTCAAGATAAGATGTAGTGACCTTGAGATACGGGGAAATAGACTAGTATACAATGTGGTTCCATGATTTGAATTGGGATGTGGGGTGGCTACTGCATCATCTGTTGTTTTTGGGTTGTGGTTTTTTTCCTTCGATACATTATGGATATTTGATTTAGGATGAATAATGTTTATAGGCACCATGTCCATAGGGTATTGATCTTTATGAGCCTTTTTTCTGGTTGGTTGTGTAGAGTATAATTAAAGGGTTGTGGTACATATGTTATTTGGAAGAGGTTATCACCTTAAAAAGTTTCTTTTTCGGTGGTATTATTTTCTATTGTCTATTTTGGTGTTCTATTTGTACTAAACCTCTTTCTGTTTCATTTATTTCCCTTTTATTTTATTTTATTAATTTTTTTTGACTGAGCATGCTCGGATCCCAAACCTTTAGGGTAATATTCTTGAATAATTTTATATTAATGATATGGGTATTTATAGTTGGAATCATAGAACGTTCTGATAATATTATATTATTATAATTAGAAAAACACAGGGGAGGCATTAGATATTAAAATAAACCTATTAAAACATTCCTAAATTATGGTAAAGTATAGATTAAGTAATTTTCAATCAAGAAATTAACTATATGGGTAGAAAAAATTATTGTGAATCTAGAAACCTTTTACCCAGGGATAATAAAATCAAAAGTATTCATTTGGTATTAACTCAATCGCCAGCTAGTTTAAGATAAATATCCCCTTCTACAAACCAATTTTTAAACTCCCAAGGGATATTATTTGGTAAATTCTGAAGCATCTTATGAGAAATCATGATTGAAACAAGAATACCCATAAGCATTCATGTTAGTAACAAGTCCATGAAAAAGGTATATTGAAACTTATAAATTCATAGGTTATGTAATTTTTATTATTTATGTGTTATCCCCTAAATAATTATATTTTCCATTTTATATGATTAATAGTTTTAAAATTGTAATCATTATGTTTTTGTTTGATCAAGTAAATGATTAGAACCATAATCAAATAGTAAATGGAATTTTAATCATCCATGATTCTATGAATTCGTTCATATCATGAAATATTAGTAGAACTATTCCAACACCACCTTAAAACATTGTAGTGGAGCTATTGGTGAAAATTAAAAATGGGGAAATTATTTAATCCCAAGTATATAACTTTTCCTTGTAGATATTTTTAGGATGAACATCCTAATAAACCTTATGATACTTCCTATAGTATTCTTTGATGAAATTATGGGTATCAATTGGATTTACTTATATAAAGACATCATAAATTTATGGGAGAAGGAGTTCACCCTTCACATCAGGATTCACCCTCCATTTCATTACATGTGAATGAAGAATGGTGGATCTCATGTGGATTCATCATCTTGATCATGATTATTATTGGATTTTGAGGAGGCATATCATGATAAAATGATTGACACTATGGAAATGATCATCTTTTATGAAATTACCATATTGAAATAATATGTTCCTAAAATAGAGTATTAGTATTTATACTAAATTTTAGGTAGGTTTTTCAAACAAATTTATACATGTAAAAAGTAACAATCCCGCTGCATGTATTACCCAATATTGGGGAAGGATTTTTGTTATACTATGATTTTTCTAAAAATGTATTAGGTTATTTATAAATGTTAGATGAAATTTTAAGAGCCTATTCCACCCATAAATTAATGATACTTGAGAAGAACTATCCATCCCATGATCTGGATTTTGCTGTAGTGATCTTCACATTGATGATTTGGTGGAATTATATCAATATGGAGAAGTCTGACACATATATAAATAATAAAATAATAAATTATATATTCACAAAAAATAAGCTAAATATGCACCAATGATGGTGGTGTAAGATGATCATGTTTTACAATTGTTCAATCCATTAAAATATTGGGAAGGAAAACAGGGAATCATATGATCTTAGTAGAAATGATCCTATAACCCAATCCATTATGAGTACTAAACGGGATCCAATATTATTGGACATGGAAATGATGAAAATGGAAATTATAAAAGAGATATTATCCTACATTAATCAAATAACAGCTCAATAATATATTCTTCAGAGTATTGAGGGGGGCAAAAAAGTTGCCGAGGAGCTGCAAATAAAGGTCAGAAATATTCTAGAGTTCAAATTTACAAAAGATACAATCATAAGGTTTGAAACCAAAATATACTTCCCATCAGAACCAGAGATGAGGATGGAAGTTTTTGAGGATTTGAATAGCTCAAATTTCTATATTCAACCAGGAAGGACAATGATGTTTATATATCTGAATCAAAACTTTTAGTGAGAGAACATAAATATGGAGATTGTGGAATTTGAATCATGATACGTGGTATGTGAACAAGTCAATGAAGAATGATAGAATTATAAGGTTATGATGCAACCATTGACCATATTAGTATTGTAATTGGAAAAAATAACCATGAATTTCATTGAAGGATCCCTTGGACATCAAAATTCAATAACTCTATCTAGATTGTAGTTGACCACGCAAAGAAGTCAGTTCATTGCTTTTAATTTTAATGAATATTTCTCTCTCAACCAACTCACTAAGATATACATAAGGGAAGGGGTTTGAAATTATGGAGTTCAACACTCTGTTGTATCTGATTGAGATCCATGGTTTAGCTTGATTCATTGGAGAAGACTTCAGCAAGCATTTGATATTGATCCATGTTTTAGTACTGCTTATCACCCTCAAAAGAATGGTTACTTTGAAGGAACCATTCCAGATCTTAAGGATATAATAATATCATGTTTAGTGGACATTAAAGGATTTGAGGTCCAATAACTTCCCCAATTGGAGTTCTTATATAACAATAATTTCAATTCTATAATTCAAATGGGTCCTTATGAGGTTCTATATGGGAAGGCATGTCAGACTCTAGCATGTTTGGATGAAGTTGGGGAATAGAAACTTATCGGACCTAATCATAATCAAGAGATTACATAGTAACTTCAAACCAACCAAATTCTTTTTAAATCTATAAAATTTCAACATAAATGTTATGAATACAATCAATGATGTGATATAGAGATTGTGATCAGATATAAGGGTCTCTTTCGCATATCATTGTGGAAGGAATTCATGAGATTTTGGAAGAAGAGAAAGATTAGTAAAATGTTAATTGTACCCCTTGATACCCATTTTCACATAAAATCTAAGACATATCAACTTTAAATCCAACCTTACATATCCCAAGTACCTGATGTTTCCCATGTATACCTCTTGAATAACTGCGTAATGGACCCATCATATATGTTGAATCCAGAGGTGGTACCCAAAGGGAATTATCTTTCATATAAGGAGAAGTGGATGATGATCCTATATCATAGAGATAAATTTCTATGAAATAAGACTACTCACCTCGTCAATGTGTTGTGGTCGAATATCATGTTTGATGAAGATACCTAGGAATATGAATATTTGATGAAACAAAAGTTCCTCCATCATTTGTAGTGTATTAAATAAACGTTCACAGGTGAAATTTATAAAGGGGAATATGTGATGACCAAAACAATTTTAAATGATTTTTCCTTTTTAAATGAACAAATTCATTATAAATTATTGTAGTTGTAGAAATCACACGTTGTGATTTGGTTATTTTGGATCATTATAAACAATAGCTACCTGAAAATAAAATAAAATCAATCATGTTAACAATTGATAATATATTTATTATATATTGACCATTAATATTAGTATATATTAAGGGTTATGATAAAGTATAATTGATATAGATAGGTGAAGCAATGGCCATAAAAATAGGATTACACCCTATGAATCTCATTTATCATAGATTTTAAGAGACATGGCATCACTAGGATTTTCCCGTGACCAAGACCAATAAAAAATAAACAAATACAACATGAAAAAAACTAATCTATTGTATTAGTTAAAATTATAAATTCCACAACATAACCCATGATTTTATAAACACATTAATAAAGAACCATACTCTCACATCATACCCTTAATGTGTACGTTGGTGTAATAAAAATGTTTCTATCTAGACCCTAGAGGTATTATTTTTTATATTTTCTTTCTTAATATAATAAATATTAAATTTATTAATTTTCATTATTACATTGTATATACAGTTATATATGAATTAATGATAATTATATTATTATGTGAAGAAAAAAATTATTATTATTAAAATATTTGAATTTAATTAAAACATACTTTTTTATGAATTCAATAATATTGAAATAAATGTTATTTTCATATAATATTCTTATTAAAAATACCTATTTATATAAAAATGATAATATAATTTATTGAATACAATTTTAATACTTAGAATTCTCATAAAAATGATATGGTCATAAAAACAAGTATTTCTCAACAAATGATGAATTTGATTCAAAAGAGGAATTTATACTATTTAAATGTTTTAAAATAAATATTATTTTTTAAATCTACATTTCTAAAAATTCCAATTTTTTTCATAATATTTCAAGATAATTGATTCTTCAGGTAAAATAAAATATAGTATAAATATACGGTTTGGATTATGACATCATAATATCTCATGGTTATGTAATAAATATTATAAAAAGAATCCAATACCAAATACAAGAATCCAATTTAAAATAATAGGTCTTTACAGTTATTTGATTATTTTTATAAACCCTTAATCAATCCTCCAAAACCTATATTATATTGTAATTTTTTTAAAATAAATAAATTATGAACATGAATCACTTAAACATAAACAATGGTATAATTTTAATATTTTTGGTTATTAAAATTATAAAATATTTTAATCCACTCCAATTTGGAAGAAAACATTTGAATTTATGTGGTCTTTATTATTTTATCTAATAGAGTTCAAAGCATATGTTTAGAAATTTGAAAGTACACCATTGATTTTTCTCTAAATAACAACACTACCACCAAATACCCCTCACATAAAACCTATTAATCATTAATTTACTCCCATTATCCCTATATAAATTACTCCCACGGGGACCCCAAGTTATTAAAATAATCCTCACAAACTTTTAGAAGCACTATCTCAAGGTAAGGGATCTCCCTTTCTTCTTTACCATTCAAGGACCTTCAGGGTATTTATCCTTATGAATATAAAATAATTATATTATCATGCATTTATAAATTACCCTTTACATTCTAATTTATATTCTATGATTGAGATATCATTTATACTCCCTCTTTGTAATCTTCACAGAATCCAATAGTATACAGAAGAAATGGGATTCTTTGCTCCTTCTCTTTATTCTTTCACTTCCTTTGTATTATGCCATTCAATTTACAATTGTTCATGTTGGACTGTTTATTTAAACAAACCTTTTAAATCTATATGATTTCCAAGTAATTAGAGACTACATTTCACTCTCATGAAAATCTTTTATGGATTTATATGTACAAACATTATACTGATGAAATTATCATGTGATTTTCCATGCCAAACATTTTTGTAGTGAATACCCATCCACATCATCACTCAAGGGTATTTACCTAGAAATTTATATCCTTCATTTATTGAATAATTCGATTTTTGTAAATTAAAATCCTTTATCATGTGATTAAAATTTATGAAATTAATTATTTTGTTTTAAGATCAATGTGGCACACTAATACATGTACAAGACATGAATATGTTGTGTGGGCCTAGAATTATATTTCCCTCTAATAAATTGGGAAATGTGTTTTTCCTATGAGATACAACTCATGGTTAATTTAATTTCATACTAAGAACATTATGTTATAAATTCAATTTTTATCCTAGACTTATGCTTATGATGCCATGTTTTCTATTGTTTCTGCATTCGTTTATTTCCTCGATGTCATCATCTAATATAACGCTTTGATGTTCATGTTTATGATTCTCACCACTTTTATGTCACCCTGATATGGATCTTGACTAACATCTATTGAATTCATCATGTTACACTTTTATTATTCAATTACCAACCATTATAGCTCATCTCATTCTTAAGTATGTCCCCAGGTTATCCCCTATAGTCTTAAAATAATTGAAGGAATATAAGGGAATGCTTGGGAATTTTAAATAATATTTTTGTAGCCATGTTTCATGTTATTGTTCTACATATATAATTAAAAAAGTACACTCGGCCTCATGATATTTTTGGATATGAATTATTGTATATTTATATAATAAATTGTGAATTAATGTTTATTAAAGATATGTGTTGTCATAGACTAGACGTACTAAGAAGCATCAAACTTTATAGAATGTTAAAGGTATATTCACCAAAAAATATTCAAGATATTTGAAAAGTATTAAAATAATTGAAACACATGATTTAAAAATTATAACGATTGATGGTATATACTATCTAAGAATAATTCATGTGATCATTGAAAAATTAACACAAAATAGAGAGTGAATTATGTTGGAATGAAAAATTAATTGTCCTTGGGACAAAAACATGTGATGAAAGGTTTTCAGTAAAATAATAAACTAAGAAAGGATCACTCAAGAAGTATAAAAGAAAATATAAAAATTATTCAATCAAAAATTGAAGTTATTATTCTATGGGAGAAGGTTCACACTATGGAGGACTAAAAAGTGGTAATGGAGAAAAAAAATAATTGAAGTAAGATGAATCTGAAATAGAAAACATTATAGGAGTGAAAAATGATTATTATTTCAATTAAATAAATTCCAAATGATGAGTTTAATGTATTTATTAAATCATTTAACAAAAATTTTATGAATAAACAATGTGAATAATATAATAAATTTTATAAAATAAAGAGAGAGATCATGATAGGTTTCCTAGATCTATTGGAAATTGATAGATGGTTGGAAAAAGAACAAATAGATAATAATTATTATGGTAATCGTGTGATTTCACATGAATAGACCAAACATGAAGAGAGGTTATATGAAATTTATGACTCAAAGTCTTAATAGAATCTTTAAAAAATGTGTGAACAATATGGGCATTGTATAAAAGACTGTATGACCATTCTAAAATCTCAAATGGAGTTGATTGAAAAAATAAGGAAAACACCAAGTAATAAATTTACCATGATAGACGATGATTAAAAAACTATTCCACAAAAGGATAAAATATCAAATAATAAGAAAATTATCATGTTGTTTTAAGAATTTTGAAGTTTGAAAAATAAAAGTGGATCTTGCACGAAGAAACCTCCCGATTTTAATAATATAAAAAATAGAAGATCTTGGTTGACATATAGTAATCACCCTTACATTAACTACCAATTATCATGGAAAAACCTACCCTTATTCACTTATGGTCCCTTAAGTCATATAAAATCCACATTGTAAGTCTTTTGAAATAAAACAATGCTAGACTCATATATTCCCAAAAAGCATTAGTTGGGAACTTATCCAAATAAATCTAATAGTAATAAAACGAACAAAATTTTCCTGAAATTATTTAAACCAAAATTGTGTTGATCCAAACTTCTTCCAAACATTATGAATTCAAATATATAAAATTACACTTTTCACATTAAAGATTCCTTCCAGTTTCTTTTGAACAAAAAATACCTTCAAATAGACAATGAGCATTTTTTTCTAACTATATACCCATATAGGTTTATTGAATATTCTGACATTCCTTAACACTAGGATTCCACTAATTATTCCAAAACAAATTCAATAAAAATATAGATATGACCCAAACATATACAACTAAAATTACTTCCTTCAGAATCTATAATGATGGTTTACTATTTAACATATCTAAAACAATTTGATCCATGATTGGTACGAAAAATAATTTTCTAATGAAGATATCCATTATAACTCATTATATTTGTCTCCTATAATCCAAAAAATCTCCCCCTGATAAATAATTAAGAAATTATCCCTCTTTCAAAGCAGACATTCACTTCTACCCATTCTAAGTATAGTGAGTGACCAATTTTTTCCCTTTTCCAATGAACCTAAAAACCATTTCTGTGAATGTTTATAAAATAGAATAATAATTTTACAGAATAGACATAAGAGACAAAGCATACCTTAGTCAAAAATAATATATCATTGGGAATGAGGGACTCTAGTATAACACATGTAGTTAGAGTGATTTAGCTGGAATTTAGGATCCAACTAATGCCTTCAAAAAACCATCTCAACTAGATATTGATTCATTACATCAGTAATTGGATATTTATTATACATATACATTAACATTACAAATCCTTGATAAACCCTATACTTGTGAAAATGGAATTGGATCTCATTGTGTTTTGTTTATGAATGACGAATATTATTATTTCAAATATTTATAGCACTCTTGTTTTTACACATGTTTGGAATATTATAAGAAACTCCCAATAATATGTATTTAAGATGTTTTCTCATCCATATAAATTGAGAACAATATTGAGTTGTTTCTACATAATTAAAATCATTCATTATTAAAGTGATACACTTATGTTTCATTCTTATCCAATAAAGTTAATAAAATCTAATATAGAATATAGCTCCAAAATTTAAATATATTTTATCCGCAGAAACTACCCAATACACATCATCAAAACCCAATAACTAATTCTATGTATCTATAAAATAAAATATCTAAAACCCCACTATGTCAAAGATATATTGAATTATTATTTTCACAAATTTTCTTTTACTTTTAATCGTGAAGCTTTGGTAGTGTAAAAATTATCAAATATCAAAACATTTATCCATCATGTGGTGGAAAAATATAATAAATAATCCTAATGACTTACATGCATAGTGTCACATCAACCACTCTTCCATCCTAAAAAATTTATGATTTCATTTCGGTATCCATAGGAGTAATCATTGGCCTTAAATCTTTTATATCATACATTTTGAGGTTCTATTTGGAATAGTTTTTTTGAGAAATGAATGTCCCTTTATTCACTTGAACCATATGTAATCCAAGGAATAATTTTACCTCTCCAATAATTGATAATTTAAATTCACATATCATGTAATCAAAATATATATTTCATTTTTTATTATTTGATCCACCAAAAATTTTATAATCCATAAAAATTAGCACAAAAATATTTTTATTATTATCCTTCAAGTGGTATTAATTATGATAAACTCCCCCTTTATAAATACATTTAATATTTAAATAATAATAATTCCACAATTTTTAGGCCCTTAGTTATTTTTTTAAGATATTAAATTCATTGTTTAATTAGTAGACTTTATTTTAATATTCTTTAATAAGAAACCTATCCAATTTTTTAATGTGAATCACCTATTAAATAAATATATTTTGTATTTCTAGTTTCTAATTAATTTGATAAACATTTCATAATATTTATAGTGCAATAGAAAGAAATTAACATACGGTATCCACCTAGGAAAATGGTTCAAATGTTTTATCCCAACCAATGCCTTATTTTTTTTAAATATACTTCTAAAATTAATCATTATTTTTTCTGAGTCACCTTGATATATTTATTGAGTTTGTTTCAACAATACCATTTAGTTCAGATCACACTCTTATCACATAACCTTATAAACAATTCCCAAGTTGTCTCCCCTTCTATCTAGTCAAGTTCTTCATGTATAGCATTGCCCCTATATTCATTTCTAGAACCCACATCAAAATCATTGGGTTCCAAATGGGAAATAAAATATTTTTGAAGATATGTAATTCTTATTTAAATATAAGTTTCTTTTTTGGAAGGATTTATTCAATTATTTTGAATTTTACCACCATTTAATGGTTTTAATTTGGGTTCTTCTTCGACATCATCATCCTAGAATTACTTGGGACACATAGTAGAAATAATAAAGACTTTTCCTCATTGGAAACAAGTGATCGGTAACTTTACAATGATTTTTTAATATTTAGATATTATTTGTAATAATTGAAATTATTTAATTAACTTCTTTATCGTTGGGTTATTCTTTTTTTATATTTTCTTAATATCCTTGAATTTTATCTCCTTAGGTTTTTCTTTTGGCATTGATTCAATGTCATTGTTCCTCATCTAATAAAAATATTAGGATTATGCATTTAACAGCCCCGTTAATTTCATGATAAATCGGTTTCATGTATTATTAAAATACCTTAATCATGTTTTATAGATTTAAATTTAATATATAAATATTAGGTAATTCTTCAGTCAAAAGGAAAACGTTGCGTCTTTTAACAGTAAATTGGATTTTCATGCATTAAATAGTTTTATTTAAAAGATATATTTCAAAATTATATAATTAGAAATTGATAAATTGAACTTCGTTTTTTAATTAATCAATTCAATATTATGTTAGGTTTATTTTTTGATAATGTTCATGAAACTATGATTTTTTAAAGAATAGTGAAAAATACTAATTTTTATTAGATGCTATTTTTTTCAAGTATTTTCAAAGAAAAAATTATATTTTAGATTATTTTTAAAATATTATTAATTTATTTTAATTAAAAACAAATTTCACAATTTGGAAATACTTTTATACTTGAATTTCGTAAAAAACATTTTTACACTTAAAGGTATTTTTCAGAAAAACTCATTTTTCATCACGTTTTGTGGGTATAATTTCATATTTAATTCTACTACTTCTGTGAATTTAATTTTATAAAATGGATTCCTTATTTTTAATTGGAATATTTAATTTTATTTATAAATTTCAACTTATTTTTTGTTACAATGAATAATAAAAATAAAAAATATTTTTTACCACAGTTAAGGTTAGAATTGGATTATCAAGGTGCTAAACTAAAGATATTGTGTTAAAGTGGGCTAAAAACATGTATAAATTTTGTTAGATGCACATGTTTTAACCCTATACAATCTAATATTAAGATATATTCAATTTTGGGTCATTTATATTGATTAAGAGAAATATTTTATTCATCATAGAAATTCCAAGCGTGTCATCTCCCTCACCTATAAAAGGACAGCCCCGCTCTTCTCATATCCACACATAAAGAGCATTTTGGGTCAGTCCTTTACCAAATCACTTACTAACATACCTACCAATGACTAAGAGTCCTTGGGTAATCCATAAAACCTTCCAGGGAATGCTTTAGGTATAAACTTAAATAGGTTTTCTGAAGAAGAGGAAGATAAAGAGCATATGTGAGGATTCAAAATCAATATAAAGGACACATTAACTTAAAACCCAAATTTAAATGTTTTAATGATATTTTTTCAAAACATTTTTCTTCAAGGGAAATATTTATTAGATTAAAATTGGATATAAATATATGAACATAAGTGAATTATGAAGGATATTTTATGACTATTTTACATTCTCCCAAAAGTTTTCAAATGGAATCTTTTTACATACATGATACAAAACATTTTTAAATTCATTAAAAAATTAAAAGTAAATATTAAAATTTAAAATATTAAACATCATATATTTTTACCATCATCATAACCATTATTTTATGTTTTTCCTTATTTACATTCTTCCATATATTATTCAAAGAAAAAACATCATTCCCATTATTCAGGGTATTTTAGTTTTAAAAATAGTTAGTTAAATGAAATGGTATTTGATATCTAAAAGTGATTTACATGTAGGTTTAAATGATTTTTAGGGGCTTTATAATGATAAATGTAAGAATATAAATTTTTATTCATGATATGGTACTTGATCATTATAGATGGTGATGTGTGATCCCGATTCAACTTATATGATGAGTGGGCCTGATATAGCTTATACTACAGGTGACCCCATATAGATTATAAAATATGTGAGAATATTATAGTTCTCTAATTAATTTATGATTAATCATTTTCTTCAAAATAAATATGGATGGAGTTAACAAGGGTGGTTTTTCCTTTTTATTTAACTGGGCTCCCGTCATTTCTTAACAGAGTTATTCATAAAATGGTCCATGTTTCCAAACAGGGTTTCTATTTTCTTACTATGGTTCTTAAATTTTTTATTTGAGAAAAATATTCATGTGGTTATGATTTATTATATAATTTAATATAATATTTTTATAAACCAAAAAAAAATTATGGGTTCTCATGTTTTTCACTAGATAAAAAGATTTCATACTTGTATGTCCTTCATTGAGTGTTTTGTACTCATCCCACATTTTTAAATGTATTTCAAAGAATTTAAGGATGATTAAGAAAAAATAATAAATCATTTATAAATTCATGAATATTTTTCATGGAACAAAAAATTATTTTTTTATATTGTTGGAAAATTAATGCTGAGTATAAGTGGAAAATATAATATATAGGATTTTTAGATATAAATAAATTTTCAAAAACTCTAATCCTTAAAGATATTTGGGATTTTAAGAAAGTGAATTCTTATTAAAAGGATCTAGATTTTATATTGTTTAAAATGGTTCCTTAAAGATGATATTATATAATTTTTTTAGAAAAATTTATAGGTTATGATGATATGGATGAGGATAATTTTAGATTTAAAGATACTATTATGGAATAAAATGTCTGTGTATAGGATAATATAATAATGTCTGGTAAAAAATTATTGTGAGGATTTCCAATAATTTAAATCATTTCTAGGATACTAGAACATGTTTGTAGATACTAAATAGATTCACGTAGGGTTAATAAGTCTTAATGGTTCAGATTGAGTATTAACTGGATCGCTACCTGGTGCCCAATGAGTGGACCGAAGACTGCACACTTGGCTAGACACTCCCAGGGTATATGCATGGGTTAATTATAATGTTTTCGATAATAAATTTGGAAATATTTGATCATATTTTCATTTAATTTAATTATGACCACATATAAAAAATTTAAATCTAAGGTGTGATAGATTGAAAGGAACAATGTCATAGAGTAAGGAAATTAAAATTTATATAGTTGTTCACTCTGATTTCATTAATGAAATTATTGTTGTTTTTTAAAAAGTTGTGGTCGAAGCCTCATTTATTATTAATGCAAAGAAAAGACCTCTTTTAATTCGGTATAGGGAGGCCCATTACATAGCTCGAAGGCCATGTGGGCATTTAGCCCATTACATGGCTCGTAGACCCATTTTTTGGCCTAATGCCCATTTTGTGAATAGTACTGCTAGAGTTCCCACACTGCTACAATAACGCACAGTACCCGTCACTGCTACAGTACCCTTCCGCGCTATAGTAACCTTCCATAGCTACAGTGCCTACCATTGCTACAGTTCTGATACTCCTACAGTGCGTTGTAGTACGGATATACTACCTGCACCCAATAGGTTTCAACCCCCCATATTTCATGTAGAATTAATGGGTGCTTACCACTAATCCAAATCCCAACTACTTAATGAAATTATTGGTTACAAATTCAAAAATTTATTTTATCAAGTTAAATATATTTTAAAAGTTGTACTGATTAATATAAAACACAATCCTCTATTCTCTACCAGAGGATCCACTACCAATGAAAATTGTAAATTCAAGCTCATGTCACCAGAAAACTTTTTCTAACATTCAACTTATAAAAAAACTATATCATATATCCTAATCCTATTATATTATTCAATATCATTATAGGATATATGATAATTTGAGAAATAATATAAAAAATAAAAATTCAAATATTATTTTTTTGGAAAATATCATATGGAAATTTATTGACTTTTTACAATGTATTACACTAAAAAGGGATGTTATTCCTCTATTAAGCTGTAAAAGGGAGTGATAATTGAGTACAATATATCTTTATTTTATTATAATTTTTTTTATTATCATAGGCTTCATATAACACCCATATATGTTATTATATATTTATCTTTAAAAATGAAATTCATTGATAGCTTACGATACACACAAACCCAAGTCAATATTAATTGTGATATGGTATCTTGTTATAACCTAGAAGTTAAATTTCAAGAAATTAATAAGAATAAAACAATTATTGATTTTCCAAGGTTTTTACATGTACACAATTAAATCATTGGTTTTCAATTGATTATAAATTAAAATTGAAATCATTTTAAAATAAAAGAGATGATTTTATAAATAGATTATTTTATGCACAAATTATGTTTTAATCTAAAAAAATTAAATTTATCACCATTTAATAATGATTTAAATGAAATATATATATTATAAATTAAATAAAAATTTTCAAGATTCATCTAATTTCTTTTTAGGAATGAGATAATAATATATATCCAATTTTATGACTAAACAATATTTTTTTTCTACAAATTCATTTTTATCTCATTTTTCACACATATTTTAAAATGAATTTATAAAAATTATAAAAATTGATTCTTGGATAACGGATTCCATATTTTTAATTAGGATGATCATGTTTTTTTAAATTGGTTTCTTTAAATTTTATCAAGCTTCATAGTAACTATAGTAAATTTTTGTCACCATAGTATGGGTAAACCGACTAAAATAGGGATTAAACTTTGGGATAAGCCTTCAAAAATTGTCTAAAACATTCCTTCATATGATTTCAGGAGTTGAGTTCGGATATTTACATCAAATAATTGAATATATGTTCACTTTATTCCATATTTCATTAACTATGAGCTTTATATTATTTTAAGAAATGAATAAATAAAAAATGAAATTTTCTAAACATTATTATATTTAATGTATTTAAATAAGGATATAGAGAGAATTTGTTTGTTTAAAAATATTTATTTCAATTATAAATTATTTTTTATCATTTTAATTTTTTATCATTTTAATTAAATGAATAGATACCTTAAATTCTTATGCAACACTGAACAATTATTTATTTAGTTAATTTAAAAATAAAACAAATTTTATTAAAAATATAAAATGTAATATAATTTACATGAATTAATGAGTTACAAATTTTAATTATATAAATATAAAATCGTAAGGATTTTATGAATTTTTATATTAAAATTCATTTTTTCCGGTTATCCTTAGTGGCAAATGAAATGAATAGTTCTCAAAATGACACAGGTGAAATTTTATGAAAATAATATTTTATTAAATTATTTAAAAATAAAATAAATTTGGAAATAGTACATGGTGTATAATATATGGACTGAAATGTCATACCTTGTCTATCTATGATCAATTTTTTACCTTGTAAGTAAAATTATAACAGCTTAATATTGAAATAGTTGTTACCAATATTAAAGTCAAAATTGGATGACCAAGTTGTTAATGAAACCTATAAGGTATAAAATGACCCAAAAATATATTTAAATTTAATTAGATGATGATATTCCAACCTTATCCATTTATACATTGAAAATATTTTCATTTGGATGTTTTTTTCTCTAGAATGAATTAAATATGTTTTAATCCTTTTGTAATTCCAAGAATTTTGTTTCCCTCCCATATAAAATGAAACCCCTTCACAATTTTTTTTACACCACTTGATTCTTCTAGTTCGAAAAAAACTGAGAATTGTATCTAATAATATTACCTATATAAAAATAATTGGTTATTTTTTTCATAAAATATCATTACAATGATCCTTATGAACAGATCTAATAGCGGTCTCACAAATTAGAGGTAATTGTCTTACATGACAACTTTCGTTCTATTTCTTCTTATAAATATTCAAAATCTAGTAAATTAATAAAAATAATAATATATTATTTTTCCTAAATATAATTAAATTTTATTATGAACATGATAGAATAATTATTTACACTCTTTTCCATTAAATATGAATTACAAGTATCACCCATGCATGTGTGTACACTACCGCATCCACGTATTGATACAATTTATTTTCCACCACCATACATAACAGATGATTATTATGATGGATTTAATATTTATATGTGACACTTATTGTATAATTATTATTATTTAATTATAATATCATTTTTTCCTTCTTCCCATCCAATACGTTGGAAACGATGATGTTGCTCGTGAGTATCGGTGGACTACCACCTCTATGAAGCGATGTGATACATTTTTCAATTACACTTTAAATGGATGGAAATAAGGATATATTTAATGTATATATATGATATACTTGATATAAAAATTATTCTATAGATGTTAATTCATATTTACCTCTCCTTCATTTCATTATTCGACATGTGAAAACAATGATTATGTGTATGTATGAATTATTGTCTCCATGAACGGTGTAATTTATTTCTCTACCCCTATACTTTACGGATAAATATATATAAATATATATATATAATATACATGTTATTTATATCGTTATTAAAAAAATTAGATTATTTTACCATTGTAAACTTACATGTAAGAAAACCAGTAAACCGAAATTCCCAGGAAAAACATAATCTTTTACGCTTTGAAATGAATATTTTAATAAATAATTAGTTACAAATTGGTGTTGAAATGTTTCTTACGATATAATATATGATATTATAATTATTTGATTTATTAAATTGTATAATTATAAAAAAAATTAATTTATTACACATGAGGTTACAAAACATTCAAAGAAAGTGGTACTTAAGGTAGGGGTTGAACGTCTCACTTTAATTTCAATGATACATATTCCTTATTAATATCTATTTTCCATTGTTTTATGTATATAATTCCCAATTGAAATTTATTATCATTATTATCTTTATATTAATGGTATTTAAAGTTTCATTTTATTTTATTATTATATGGGTCTTATGAATCAAATGTTATCAAAGTTGTAGAGGATTTATGCTTCATTACAATTTTAATCAAGATTTTTATACTTGAATCTCCATGGAGGAAATTATATGATACTTATATGATATATCATTTAAATTTTCCATAATATCATTATTTATAAAAAAAATTCCATTATTTTCTTTACTATTAGTATGTCACATATTGAAAGAAATTTTTTAAGGAAAACTGACAGTATTTTACTAATTAGTAAAAATTCATTTTTCATCCATGTCCATGTTTTTCCTAAAATGTTTAAAAAAGATTTCTAATCACATATCAGTTTCTAAATTCATTTTTTAAAATATATTAGCCTTCTATTAAATTGTTTCAAAGGAAACCTCCTTTCATTTTCTAAATGCATTACTTTTTAGTTTTTTATAAAAGTAAAAAAGTAATGCTTTATTTTAACTAATATGTGTTCAAAATAACTTCCTCATATTAGTAACTCTTAATTATTTGAATCTCACTTTATAATATTTCAATTCTCTTCTCAATGAAAAATACTTCATTAATATTATGGAAAAATTTTGTTTTAATTATGTGATTTTAATGTGAATGGGTATTTTCCTAAAGAGATGTTCCATGTGATCTTTTAATGACATTATTCATCTATGATAACATCCTTTGAGGTTAATGAATCCTTAATGGGGATACGATCCTATGATACCATCATTATTCTTTCTCTGAGTGGTTTTTTATTATGATGAAATGATGTTTATTAGACTCATTCGTTTTCAATGGGGTTTTCTATGATTAATTAATTAAATGTTTAAGAAACACATTCCTTTTCCATGGGATATTCCATGATGAAATATTTTTGAAACCCATTTTTTTCATAGTTTATGATATGATTAATGTTTTATGATATTTTTTCAAACATATGTCTGATTTTTATTATTGTATGGGCGGTCCCAAAATTATATATCAATCAAATTCATTGGGTAAGGTTGGATATCTCATGAGATAAATTGGACTAGAATGGGGAGTGAACCTAGTTCACTAAGGTAATTTTCCCACTATGATGGTCTTAGGAGTGAACCATGACAAATATGAAGGAATATGAAGTGAACTCAATCTACTATGGTATTAATGGAAGTGGGCCTTGAATACCAATGGAATTATTTTTCTATACTTATGTCTATGAAAAAATATTATGTCTTATGCTGGTGTTATGCTCACATGGATCATGTTATTTGATTCCTCTATGATTATTATCTTATAAACTACCAAGCATTATTCCATGACTCAAAATTATGATCATTGATGTGTAGTGTATGGTTTTTAAATGTTAATCTCTTATTATCACACCCTTATGCTCTTGTTATACTTAATAAATCATTACTATATACCTTTTTTAACCTTACTTAGGATAATAGATCAATCATTATTATGTTTCCTTTCCCAATTTAATGAAGAAATTTGATGTCTAAGATGGTTTACACTTAATATAAACTTAGTGGGAGATGATGTAGATCTCTTATGAACTTATTTTTTTATCCAAGTTACAAAGGAACTAGACCTATGTGATTATATCATGGATAATTACTATTTGTAATCAATATTAATGTAATAATATTTACTATATATGTATGAATATTTTGGGTCACTGTGGTTGGTATCGAAGAAAGTTGTAGTTTCCTTTGAAAACTGGGATGATAAAACTTTAGTTAGAATCCTTAGGATAACACTATATATAGGATAACATCCTATGTTATGGTAAATAAGGGAGTGTGGTTTTCGAAGTATGAAATCATTATATAGACATTAAAAATTGACATGGTTTTGTAATGGATTCATTATATTGTAATAAATTCAAAAGGAGTTTCTTTAGTATATCTTAAACATAATTTTGATGCATAGTGACTATTCCAATAATTGGATCCTTATTTGACACTCTTTATGGATATTATTGAGTTAATTCACATTT
The DNA here is from genome assembly GCA_963277665.1 of Viscum album. Taxonomy (NCBI): domain Eukaryota; kingdom Viridiplantae; phylum Streptophyta; class Magnoliopsida; order Santalales; family Viscaceae; genus Viscum; species Viscum album. The sequence goes on from OY728129.1 coordinate 1,118,680,877, forward strand.
TATTTATCATACATTATAAATAATTTTAATATATGAAGATTTTATATTAACATGGTCAAACCCATGGTCTCATAGACATAAAATATGGTTTTAAAATTTAAGACATCCCAGAAATGTTTTTATTATTACTGTATATCAATGTAAGGATGAACATGAACTTCTGAGGGGAATTAATTCCAATTTATGGGTATTAACCTATTATAATGGGGTTGTTATATTATATTGATAGGGATAAACTTAACATAGAATATATGACAATTCTATGAGAGTTGTTAATTTTTTTATAAGATTTACCTAGTCATTCTCTAAATCTGGATGTTTAGTTGTCAACTGAAATCAAACCTGATGTGACACCAATTTGAAAGAACCCATATAGAATTTCTCTAATTAAGTTATAGGAATCAATTAACTAACTCCAGGATAATATTGATAAGGGATAAATTCATCTATTTACATCTCAATGGGGTGTATATGTTCTTTTTGATAAGAAGAAAGATAGATCAATGAAACTTTTAATTGATTGTCAGGAAAATAAAAAGACAAATATTAATAAAAACTATCCTCAACTATATATAAATTATTTTTTTGATCAAATTATTAGAGCTAAATCCATCTCCAAGATTGACCTTCATTTTGGATATCATTAACTGATGGTCAAGAATAGGATATACCTAATACAACATTCCATAAAACGTATGGACACTATGAATTTATAGTTATTCCATTTTTTCTTAAAAATTCCCCTTATATCATTAATGATTTACGTAATATAGTTTTAAATTGTAACATGATAAGTTTTGGTAGTCTATTTATAATATTATTATATATTTAAAGAGTAAGGAAGTTCATGATGTTCCATTGAGGACTATACTGAAGACACAAATGAAGAAGAAGTTGAATGAAAAATTTAAAAAGTGAAACTTTTGGAATCATAAAGTTTCAATTTGGTTTACATAATCACAATTGAGTTTATATCTATTAAACCATCAATGTAAAAAAAATTAAACATTAGAAGAGACCAACGTGGGTGATTGGGATTCACATTTTTATTGGTTTTGTTGGAGATTATCATTTCTTTGTAGAATCTTTCCCATACTTGTACAATCCATGCATTAAGTAAAATCGAAGGTATCTTAATTCCTTTGTATAGATGAATGTGAAAAAAAATTCTATTAGATGAATAAAATGTTATTCAGTGAACCTATGTTTAAATTACACTATATTTGATAATAGTTTTTAATCTATAATGTTGCATTATATTGAACCTTCATATGTTGCTTGAATATTACAACATTTATATGATAAAAAACATAATAATGTCATAATACAGGATTCAATGGTTCTGATGCTTTGGAAAATTATTACCATACATCAATTTTTTCTAAATAAAGCATAAAAATTTATTTAAATTCTTGTTCTTTATCCTTCTAAATTTCATGATCTTCTTAGTACATTTAGTCACATGTGGATATAAAACAAAGAAAGGGGTATGCTAAAATCCCCGTAAGTGGATGAAAAAGAGACATTACTCAATATAACATGAATTATATTAATCATTATTATCATCATAGAATAATAATAGTATCACCATTATCATCATGAGGGAAACATTATATAATAATAGAATCACCATTATCTCATGATCATGTTCACACATCATACACATTATGTTGTGAGGTACATCACATTGCTTAATTAATTTTAGGGGTATATATTTCTTTTACCACCCATCACATCATAATATTTACTTAATAATGAACGACACATAGAATATATTTCAATCATATTTATGAATTGACCTCAAAAAAATGAGTTTGATAAAATTTACATGAATTATGATATCTATAATTAACCATGGGTTCTTATTTAGAAAGGTGAAGAAAATATTTTTTGTATGAATCATCATTCTTGAGGGAAGAAGAAACAACACAAGAGAATTCAAGATATGTTATGGGAAGAAGGGTTCTTTATGAAAAACCATAATATTGGTCATAAAATAGAGTTAGAAAGATATATATCTACGAAAAGAAAATAGAATAAAAATTAAATTGTATTTAAGAAACATTGTAATAATATCCATACTGAGAGTTTTCATGAAAGAGGGATAACCCAAAGAAAGGGAGTTGGGTTTTAGAATCACCTTACCTAATGTTCATATGCATTATACACTTGCACTTAATACCCTGGATAATAAAATTGGATTCATTAATTACTTAATTAATAACCTATAATAATTTAATTTAATTTTTTATAATTTTTTATTAAGTTATTTTTTCACAATTGTGATGAGTTATAGAGTTCAATTTTATCTTCCTATACCATTCATCTTCATGGTTTAATTATCAGTTTAGTTGTTTATAATTTTGAAATTTCTTATTAAACAGTAATAATTCCCCAAAAGTGAAAATATATGGCATTATTTAACTTAAATGTTTTTTAATAGTCTCAAATATAATTTGTATTATCGGTATAAAGATTATTCATTTGATAAAACATAAATGGTAACTATTTAGTTTATTTTGGCAGTTTTTACAACCATCACAAAAAAGTGTCACATTATTTAATTTTATGTTTTTAAATGAGTTCCCGAGCATTTAAAAAGTAATATTATACGTATTTCAATCTATTTTAACCATAATAATGGTTTTATTAAAATCCTTTAAGAATGTAATTTAAACGAAAAAATCATTGTCTACAAAGGCGATGGACTGATATATCACGGATGATGTTTTTAATTTTAGAATAAATTTATAAGAGAATATATCTGATTATAGATATTCCATTAAAAAAATAAAATTCTAGTATAAATATGAAAATTTATTTTTCATTCTTCTTTGAATAAGTTATTTTAGGATAGGATAAGAAAATAAAATAAAATATAAGGATTAAGGATTTTACCTCTTAAAGGTCATCTATTTGGGAACCTCCTTAATGAACATGGGTTTGGCATTTTGATTAAACCAAAATCTTTTGGAACCTATGATACTCCTTGTATAATAAATAAGCTGATTATTAAGTACAATTACCTTCTCTCTAATGGCATCAAAATCACCCATACATGGAGGGAGGGGAATCATGGGATATATTTTATGGAATCTATATCTACACAATGCATCCCTTTAAGATTATTTTCAAGATTAGGATACCTCCCCCATGTGGAGTGGGTATTGATCTTAGGAATTCTCTCAGCCTTCCCTTTTTTAGGGATCCTTTATATTGTGCCCATTTTTATGTATTTTTCTTTCCATTTGAATAAATGAAAGAAATTTTTGGTTGACTGGGGTGTTTTGATTATTATATTTATTATTTCGTTATTTTGGATCCAGAATATCAATTGGGATACTTTCTATGACTAAATATAGTAAATATTGAAGTATAGGTTGAGATAATGAGTTCTTAAATCAACTATACATCAGGCATGACTCAAAAATTCATGCATTTTTCTTATATCGTAAATTACCGGATTTCACTATTCACAAAAATTCAACTATTTTAGAGCAATAGAAAAAGTTCACCCTAAAAAATTTTTTGTGTGAATTTGAAAAATAGAATCCTTTTTATGGGTATTAATTTTTTGATATGATAAATTTAATTTTTAAATAAAATAATAATTTATTAAAAAAATAAAAAAATTATTATTATAATTTATTTTATAGCCCTTTGAAAAATAAAATAAGTTGTCTTAAATTTATCTTCTAACTATAAAGAACATAATATTAATTTATGAATCTATTTTATGAAAATAGTTTTTGTTTTAAATCATTAGATTAATTTTAAAATTAAAAATAATAATTTATGTATTACAACAATACCAATAATTAATTTATCATTTTTAAAACATTTACTTACTTATACCATGATATAATTATGTAATATTTTCATTAATAAAATAACCAAATTTAATTTGTAATTTAATTGGTGGGATTACTAATATATGGGTAGGATTAATATTCCTAGTGGTAATATTACTATTGTAATTATCATGTTACTATTCCATTGGTATAGGTTCTTTAATTTCTATAAATACCACTTATTTCACAATTTATTAATGAGAATAATGTTTTTATTTTGTTTCTCTATGTTATTTATGTGCTTTATGAGATAATTATAATAAGGGAAATTTCCTTCGTAAAATTATGGGTCCTTAAATTCACCCCCCCTTATGAAACTTCATCCTCAAAATTTCATTTTAAAAAGTAAGGTAAATAAAGGTGAGTGTATTTATCCTTCCTTAATTCCTCTGGATCCCATGTCACAGCTTCTTTCTTATAGGGTTTTCCATAGTACCTTCATGGAATGAGTGGTCTTGTTTTTTATAACCTTATCTCTACAGTCCAAAATCCTGACCCTCTACTACTCATAAGAGTGATCATTTTCTACCTGTAGAACATATGAGTTCAGTACATGTGATGGATTCAGTATGTACTTAGTCAAGAGGGATAAATGGAATACATCATACACTTGAGACATAGTTGGTTCATGTTTAAACTGATAGTCCACTGCTATTATGTGATTAATGATCTCAAAGGATAATTTAACTTGGGCTAAGGTTCACTTTCCTTCGAAACCACATGGAAATCTTCAATGGTGATATACAAAATAAAATAGTGTCTCCAACTTCAAACTCCTAGTTCCTTATATGGTTTTCATGATACCTATTTATATGACTTAGATAATATTTTATATTTTGTGCGATGGCTTGAACATTCACGATCATCCCTTGTACAATATTTGGTCCAAGTAGCTTTTTTCGACAAATTTATCCCAATCAGTTGGAGATCTACGTCACTTCCCTTATATGGATTCATGTGGATCAATTTGAATACTCTAGTGGAAAATATTCTAATATTATAACACAACCAATTAAATATGTTTATTCCATACCCTTTTGAATTCTATTGAGCATGATCTTTTTATGTCCTCGAGTGTCTGAATAGTCCTTTCATGTTGGCCATCAGTTCGGGGGTGATAGGTCATGATGAAATCTAATTTATTAGTCAAATCATGTTGAATAATTCTCATGAATTTATATGTGATCCTTAAATCACGATCAAATTCTCTCACAAGTGGAACCTTATGTTTCCCTAACACATCCTTGACAAATATCATAGAATGTTTTTTCATGAAGGAAATCTTCTTGAATAGTAATGAAGTTACTTTTCTTGGTTATTCGATCCACCAAAACCCATATCATGTTATTTATTTTCATTTATTCAGGAGACTCGTGAATAATTAAATAGATACATTATCTCATTTCCATATGGGTATTATAAATGGTTTCATCATTCATTTTCACTTTTTTCTCTCTGATTTAACATTCTGATGTTCTAAACATCTTCAGATATACTTCATAATCACCTTTATGTTATCCCTCTAGAATTTCACCCAAATATCATAGTACGTATTTGTACTTCCGAGATGGGTAGATAATGGTAATCTATGTGAATTGTCCAATAACTCCTCCTTTATCACAGGAAAATAAGGCACAGAATCCTTATTCAAAACTAAATCACACCATCAACATTGATATGAAACATAGGTATCATCCATCCTTTATTTATTTCACCTTATTATATAGCTTAATATTTTCCCTTTTTAACTCCTTAATCAGATATTTTATATATGGTTGGGAAAACACTTGGGAATGGTAGGATGTAATTATTTTCATTATAATCTGTAGATCTATCCTTCCCATTTCCATAAAGATAGGATCTTTCTGAATAAACATCCTAGATAATGTAACATCTTCTTTTCTAATGAGTGCATTAGATACCTTATTAACCATTCCTTGACTAAAATGAATAGATAAATAAAATACCTTTATTGGATTTAACTATATTATTTAACACATTTTGATCTCCTTTTGTGTGAATATATTCTTTATATTATTATAATTTGTATAAATAACATACTTCTCACCATATAGGTAACACCACCAGATCTTCAAGGAAAATATCATAGCTACTAGCTCCAAATTATGTTCCAGGTAGTTATTCTCATGAATCTTCAAATATCATGTGGTGTAGGATATCACATTACCATTATGAGTGAGTACACAACATAACCCTTTCTTTTAAGTGTCACTATATATCAAAAAATATTCTACACTTTGTGGTAGTCTGTTTACATGGGCAGTGATTATCCTCATATTGAGATCCTTTAATATTTCCTGACATTCTTCCATCTAGAGATAAGTTTCCCCTTTTCATGTTATATTACTTATTGGGAAATAAAATCATGATTAATTTCTCATGAAATTTCATTAGTACCCTGATAAGATTAATAAAATGAAGATTTTTGTGACACTAGTGGGTTGTAGCCATTACTATATTTCCTTTATTTTTTAGGGGTCCACAAAAAATTCCATCATCATGGATCACTTTCACCATGAATGTGACCTTTCACATCCAAAATTCACACTTTATGTACTTTTCATGCAATTTACCCTTCCGTAATGTTGCTAGTAAAATCCTTATATATTCATTATTTTCAACTTTTCTCTTTGAATAGGTGAAAATATAATTGATAAAAACTACCAAAACAATTCAAGGTAGTGTCTAAAGACTATATTCATCAAATCTCTGTGGAGGAAAAGATTATTAATAAGTCCAAATTTCATCACTAGGAACTCAGAATGCACATACATATTATGGAAAGTATTCTTCTAAATATGTTCTTACTTAAACATAAATTGATGATATCCATAATGAAGACCCACCTTTGAAAAGAACATATCTCCTCATAGTTGATCAACAAATTCATCAATCCTTGGAAGATGATTCTTGTTCTTTTTAGTGATCTTGTTGAGATTCTCGTAACAAAAAAACAATTTTATTGATCTATTATTTATCTTTATGAAGAGCAATGGTGCACCCCAATGTGATTCACCAGGTTAAATGATCCCTTTGTGAAAATACTCTTGTAGTTTCTTCATTAACTCCTATAGTTTAATAGGGTCCATCTAGTAGGGACATTTTGATAATTTAGTGTATTAGGGAATAATTTATATAGAAAAATATACCTCATGATATGGGTGAAATCCATGTAACTATTTGTGAAATACATCACTATATTACCCCATAAAGATAATTTACTCAAGTTCGATGCTTTCCTTTGATGAAACCATTTGGTCCCGGTATTCTTATTCACAGGGTATCAAAACTCACACCATAGAGGGATTTTAGAAAGGATATTCCATATATTCCATGGATTTACAAAGTATCAAGTGATGGTTTAGAATATTAATATAAATTTCCTTTTATATATAGCTGATATGTTCTTTATATAATGATAGTTAATCCATGCCTAGTATAGTGTCGAATTTAACTAAGGGAAGTATTATGAGACTCACTGGAAGAATAATTCCATATGAAATAATATGAGAATAGTTCAACACTTGGGTCACAATTATCCCACAACTTGGTGTTTTTATAGATACCTCTACTTCAAGGTATTAGAACATCAATTCATAAGATCTTGAAAACTGTAGGATATACATGAATTCTTAGAACAATAATCAAATAAGACCTTTTCATTCATGAATGAACAATAATTTTACCTTTTATGAATTTATTTTCACGGTCCACACCAACAGTGGTGATGCTGTAAGATTTTCCATGCTTTTTTGTCTTTGGTGGTTATTGATAATGATTTCCCTCAAGGACTCGTTGTTTATTGCATTAGATTCCATAGTTATCTTTCACCGTATAGTTGAACTATTGAACCATATGTGGTGAATTATGAGGTTCCCCATTTCCACTATCATATTGGTCAGCTTTATCATGTATCCTCAATATTCATGATCTTGGTAGGATTTTCTCACACACTCGAAGAATTCCTCTATTCCTTTAAGTATTTCCCATGATGATTCTTTACACAATTTTGACACGTGGTTGGTTGGATCCTATTTCCTATTTTGTCATCTGACCCCAGAAAACATATTTTTATTTAAAAATGATGGCTCCATTATCTGAAATCTATCTCTATATTGAAATCACTTTGAACCACTTCTTTATAACTTACAAAGTCTCATATATTTAGGGCCTTTCAAAGGTTTTGTTTTAAACCACTAAATAATATATCCTTTTGGTAATCATTTTTTATAACAAAACCCAAGGAATATAATACATGATTTCGAATGTTTTCTTCGTAAGCTATGACAGATTCACCTTCCCCTTGTTTGATCCCTATAAATCGACTCTCTATATTTTCACAATGATTTTGAGGGAAATACTGGTTTAGAAATATTTTCTTATAATCAACCCACTCTATATCATCTATTACATCCATCATTTTGGTGTTCTTCATCAATGACCAATATTGATTAGCTTCCCCATATAAAAAATAGATTGATAGAGTATCCTTATCCTTCTCATAATAATGGATCACCAACATGTCATGAATAAATAATTTATTATTAGGTGAAATTAACTCCAAACGCATATCTTATGGGATACCAATGCTTATAATTTTTATAAAACAAATCTTATTGGGTGTTTATATATACTTAGTCTTATCCTATGTTGTTTCACTAATTTTCTCTAATCCTAATTTCCAAATTAAATAAACCATTATTTAATAAGAACTATAGTTTACCTTCTTTTTCATACATGACTATTACATCATTTATAAGAAAAAAACATAATAGAGTTATGATCTTGGATCAAAAGGTTTAGTGTCTTGGAAATATTTGATTCATAAATTAATTATTATTAATAAAACATATACATTTATTTAAAATATTCCCATTTTTTACTTCAAGATATCATGTTCTATTTAGTACATGTAGTCACCAAAGGATATATATCAATGAAAGGGGTGAGCTAAAAGCCAAGTACGATGATGAAAAACGGACATGAATCAATATAACCCGAGTGAGAAAAAATCATCATCATCCTTATAATATAATCATAGGATAAAAATATAAATCATGAGGGAAACATTAGATAAGGTCATGGAATTTGTAAATGTATAAAAACGAGACATCATGTCATTGTGGTCAAACACCACGCATAGTTGTGAATAAAGCTAACATCAAATCCATGCATATTATTTTTTAATAATAATAATATCATAATTGTAAATAAATATAGAATTATTTTAAGGAATAATACACATCATCTCATGTAGAATATAACATTATTCGATGCATTTGTGGGCTATATATTTCTAGTCCCACACGACACATTATAATATTTACATAAAAATGCGATCCACATAGAATATATTACAGCCAAGGGCATGAATTAAACCATGTAAAATATTGGGATTCATAATAATTTCATCAATTATGATTTCATGAATAAAATTTGGGATCCCAAATGGAATATGTAATATTTTAATTGGCATAAGAATCATCATTCTTAGGTTAAGAAGAAACATTTCTAGATGAGTAATGATGTGGTCTGGAAAGAAGAGTTATTTTAGAAAAATATTTATATTTTTCATAAAATTAAGCCAAAACAAGTATATCCTTGAAAAGAAAAGGGAATAAAAATTAAATTATATTTAAGGAGTATTAATTGAATATCCACACTAAAGTTGTCATGGAAAAGGGATAGCCCAAAGAAAGGGATTGGGTTCATGAATCTCCCATACCTTATGTATGAATTTGTTCTGTACTTGCACTCAATACCCTGTATAATCAAATTATTTTCATTAATTACTTAATTAAAAACATATCATATATTTATATGAATTATTATAGCTTTATTAAGTTAATTTATGGCTATTTTTATGAGTTATAGAGTTTTATTTTGTCATTCCGGAAGAGTTAATTTTCATGGTTTCATGGGTGGGTTACTTGTGCATGAATTTTGAAGTTCTTATTAAATGGAAATAATTATCCAAAATTGAAATTATATGATATTAATTAAATTACATAAGTTTAAATGGTTCCATATATTATTTTATTTTCTGTTATAAGGATAATTCATTTAATAAAACATTAATTATAAATGTTTATTTAATTTTGGAAATTTATTGACCATAACTAACTATTATCATTTTATTTAATAATATGTATATAAATTAGTTAAATAACATTAAAAAAGATATAATATACATATTAAAATTGGGTTTAATAAAAATACTTGTTTTTTTACCATTTAATTTGGTAATAGAATATTAAAACACTTTATCGACGTCTGTGGTGAACTAACATATCACAGACAGGGTGTTTATTTAATGAATAGTAGAAGAATAGAATATTTTTTATGATGGATATTACAAAAACAAAAAAAAATTATATTATATAAATTATATTGGAATTATCATAATACTTTGGATATAGTATGTTATAAGAGGATAAGAAAATAAAATAAAATAAAAAATAAGGATTGATTATATTACCACTAGAATTTCGTATCATTTGGAACCATGTTTAGGCACATGGATTTGGTATTTTTCCAAAATAGAATATCTTGGAAGTGTTTTGGAGGCTTAGGAAGGTAATGGGGAAGAATATTGTTAAGCTACCAATCTTAGGTGATGTGACATGAAGGGGTGGTGAGGGGTGGTATTTTTAGGGGAGGAGAAGGTATTTTTTTATTATTATATTATTTAATTTATAATTTTGGCTCAAGAATATTAATATTGTTTATTCCAATGACAAAATATATTAAATAATGAAGTATATTTTGATTTAATGGTTTATTACATCATTAATACATCATTCATTACTCAAAAATTCATATATTTAGTTTCTATTGTAAATTATTGTATTTCACTCTTCACCAAAAAATTAAAATAAATTTGAAAAATAATCAAAATTATACCTAATAAATTTTTGATTTGTCTATTTAAAAAATTGAATCAATTTATGGAAATTTTTTTTAGATATGATAAAATTAATTTTTAAATAAAATCATTATTTTTTTTAAAAATACAAATTTTAATATTAAATTAAATTTTATGGCTCTTTGAAAAGTTAATTGAGGTCCCATAAAATTATCTTATAATTATAATAAAATATAATTTTATTTTTAATTATATTTTATGAAAATAATGTTTCTTTTAAATCATTACATTAATTATAAAATTCCAAATAAACCTCTAAATTTTACAAAAAATACCAATAATTAAGTTATCTTTTTTTAACCATTTATTAAATTATACCATGATATAATTATGTCATATTTTCATTTATAAAATATATAGATTTAATTGATACTTACATAGGTGAATTTACTATTATAATGGAAGGATTTCTATTCTTAATGGTAGTATTACTATTTCAATAGTCTGATTACTATTTTATTGGTATAAGTTACTAAAAACTATAAATACCACTTATTTCAATTTTAATTTATAAGAATAATATTGTTTTAAATTTATATATATGATTAGTGTTTTTTATGACATAATTTTGAGAAAGTAAATTCCTTTGATAAAATGTTGGTTGGTTAGTGGCATTGAAGATGGTACTAGGATATATCCCCATTAAGAATGATATGGTGATAGATTATGTGTCATCCAAATGAAGATTCATGAGAAAAGTTACCCAACATAGTATTTTTAGTTAGATATGATAATTTTTACATTAAATATATAGATTCATTATATTTTTGGAGAATATATTAATATACATACTGATCATAAAAATTTAAAGTATATATTCACTCAAAAAAATTCGAATTGTGTCAGAGAAAATATTTGTAGTTGATTTGAGATTATGACTACTCAATAAATTACTAACCTAATAAAGAGAATAAGGTGGTCTTTGATTTGAGTTAAAAACTATCATATTGTACAATCAATTGCGAAGATATAAAATATCCAATACTGATGGATTTTGAATGGTTGGGTCTATCAATCTAGAAGGAAGAGGGGAAATCATATCATTCTCAAATTAGTTTTCAACTATCTATCCATGTGAGGATTATAGATTAGTACAAATAAGATATGAAACTATGGAATAATGTAACAAGTTATCCCATTTTCAACCTTGATTACGTTTTAATTTTAAGGTTTAGTAACTATTTATGAATCCCATCAATATTAATATTAAGGAAGGCACTATTTGATGCATGTATAGTTCATTATTCTCTTTTCATCCTTAAGATATAAAATAGTATTTCTCATGGGATAATGTGAAAAGAGATATTTTGTATTATGAATGTAAATGATTTTTATTTGATAATGTTAATGTTGAGATATATGTGTGTAAGGGGATGTTATAACCATTACCCATACATTAATGGTAATTGGAAAACATCACCATGTATTTTTTCATTGAGTCCCCAAAATTTCCAAGCGTCATAATGTTATTTGGGATGGAGTAAATCACCTTAAAATTGATCACACTTCATTTATATTAGATAATATTTATATCTTAATTATATTTCAAGAATATTAATTATGGAAGTGGTAAAGATTCATGGAGTACCACATTCAATTGTACCTGATTAGGATTTGAGGATTACCTCATAGTTCTAGAAATATTTTCAACATAATCTAGATACAGAGTTAGGTTTTAGTCATTATTATCATCCTAATATAGATGATAAATATATGATAACAATCTGATCCCCAGCGTACATGCTGAGATCAGGGTCTTTGGGTTTCAAAGGTGTTTGGGATCAACACCTTCCTCTAGTAAAGTTTTCTTAGAGAAATATCATTCACTCGACTATTCAGATGGATCCTTATGATGAAAATTATAAAAATAAGTGTATATATATACTATTTTGGGGTGCATTTAGAGGAATAAATTTATTGGTACTAGAGATAGATAAGGAAATGGTAGGGAATGACATAGATATTCAATAGCGTATCAAGGTGTCTTAGAGTTGAAAGAAAACATATTCATACAATCATTATAAAAATATTGAATATCATATTGGTGAGAAGATATTTCTACAAAATTATTCATAAAAAATGGGTATGAGATTTGTAAAGAAGTTTATACTAATCCCTAGGTATATTAGACCCTTAAATATTCTTCATCTAGTAGTGACGGTGGCTTATCATTTGATAGTTCCAACGAACCACTCTCAAGTTAGAGATGTGTTCCATGTATCTCCATTAAGGGAGTACATATGAGGTCCATTACATATGGTGAACTCATTGGTCATACCATGGAAAAATGATATTTTATATGAATGATAACTAGTATAAATATTTAATCGTATTGAAAATGTGATATTGAATTATTCTAATCGTCTAGTTAATGTTCTCGGGAAGAATCAGAAATTTCTAAAAGCTAATTAAGAACACTAGGATGTGGTAAATAAGAGATATCATCATTTTTTTGTATCATATGTGTGTTATTTTGAGGTAGAAATTCATTTTAATGGGGTTATAATGTAACACCCTCATATTTTATGATATATTTCTCTTTATATAAAATTTCTTCGATAACTGGTGATATATGAAACACTAAGCCCAGATAAATCAGAATATATTATACCATTGTAACATAGTTTTTATATTAGTATATATAAATAGGAATAAATAAAAAAAGTTTCCAATACATTTATAAAATTAATTCGTTATTTATCAGTTGATTAGAAATTAAAATGAAAAACATTTGAAAGGAAATGAGTTGTTTTTCGAAAAACAAAATGATGCAAAAAATTTTGTTTTTATATTAATAAATTAAATTATTCACTATTAGTGAATTATTTAAGTAAAAAAATTATTATATATTCAAAAAAATTGATTGAAAATTAATCTAATGTTTTTCTAGAAAATGTTATTACTCTAAATCTGATTTTATATATAAAATATATTTTTCTAAAAACATGTTTTCATCAAACTCTATGTACTTGTTTAATAATAATTTTATGATGATTATATAAATTTAATATTGAATAATTTGACACCTATTTTTAATTATGATGATCATATATGGGAATTGTTTCCCTTTTTAATTTTTCTCAAAATGAATTGTAGATATAGTAAAATTTTGTGGTCATGGTAAGAGTAAAACTGGTAAAATATGGTTAAAACTACAGGATATGGCTTTAAATTTACATTAACACTTTCCTTTAACATATTTGATGTATGGATCTTGGAAATATATATCCATTTCTATAACATGTAGTCAATTTAAGAAATATTTATTTCATTACGGCATTTATATTAATTTAAGAAAAGAATAAATAAAACGGTCACCCCCTTGATTCTAATATCACTGGGATTTTTACATAAGAATAAAAATAAGATAAATTTATTTATAAATGTTTATTTGAATGATAAATAAATTTTTTATCATATTAGTAATTTATAAATTTTATTAATTCAATAACTCCTATTAATGATTATGCGACACAAACATAGTATTTATTCAAATAAAATAAACATAATATATATTATTTTAAAAGTCTTAAAAGTAATAAATTTTTTATAAATTAATTTGTTCCATTAATTTTTAATATAAATATAATATTTTAGTTATGTTTGAAAGGATAATATTGGGATTAATTTATTATCGTGTTATTATTAATTTCAAATTCAATAAATAGTTCCAAAAATGCCATTTATATATTGTTTGCAAATAATATTTGATTAAATAATTTAAAATTAATAAGAATATTGAAAAAGGAAAAGGTGGAAAATATATGGTATAAAATGTTATCCCTTACCCATTTATGAGAAATTTTTTATCTTATAAGTAAAATTATAATCATTTAGAATTGAAAAATGTGTTACTGTGGTTATGGTTGAAACTATTTAACCAAGGGGTTAATAAAAAAGTTATGGTATAAAATAATAGTAAAACCTATTTAAATTTAACTCGTTAATTATATCTTGATCATATATTATATTTATTCCAATCAATATAATTTCATGAAATTTTTCTTAACAATTTCTTAATTATATTTTAATATATTTTGTAATTATAAGTGTGTATATTCTATCCATTATAAAAGGACATCCCTTCTATCTTTTATTTTAACCACATTGATCCATCTATATCAACCAAAACCAATAAAACACTATTATAATCTTCCTTAGAAATAGAAAATTTTAATTCCTTATTAAAATAATATTTCAATTGTTTTTAATAATGGATTTAAAGGTGGTCCCCTAAAGAAGACGTAATCGTCTTACCTGACCTATTTATATTTGCTTCATCTATTAACTCATATAAATATATGATATTAATCACAAAATATTATATTATGAATAATAATTATACTGAAATTTTATTATTATCATGAATCTTATAGAAACTCAGGGTTAACATGCTTAGATATTACATCGTTTTGGAAAAATATTTTGAACATTACAAAAATAATGGCTTGAGGACCATAATAGATTAGTGTCATCAGAATATTGGAAAAAATATATTTTATCTTGGTGAATGGCCTTAAACATATCACATAAAGATCTCAACCTTTAGTACTCCTACATAAAACCTATCTTCATAACCTGGGGAAAGGAAAAAAAGAAAGGGGTGAGCTCAAATACTCAATAAGGGTAAATTAGGGTGATATGGAAGAATAAATATGAGAATAAGGGTATGAGAACATGATCATGAAAATATAAGATCAGAACCAGCATATAAAAGATCATATATTACAATCCTGGCATAAAGCATGGCGATTTTATAAAACATGAATCATAAGGTAATAAGGAACATAATGAATGAAATCATAACATATGGATAAAACATTGGATTATTGAAGACACATAAGAACATAATATTATTTCTATTATAGCTAAGTAATTTCTTCTAAGACCATCTCGATGGTATGGTTTTGATTCCACATACCATCTTGGTAGTCATGGTCCACTCCCATGACAATCATAGTAGAATGAGTTCACTCTTCATACCATCTTGTTTGTCATTATTCACTGTCGTGGCCATCTTAGTGGTATCTGTTCACTAATAATACCATCTTGGTATTCATGGATCACTCCCATGGCCCTATTAGTAGAATGAGGCCACTCCTCATACCATCATTGTAGTCATGGTTCACTCCCATGGTCGTATTAGTAGTTAAGGTGTACTCCCAAGATGATCTTAGTTTATCTTATAAGATAAAAATCTTACCCAATGCATTAGAGGGAGATATAAATACCACCCGTCTTATAATGAAATCAAACATACATGTTCCAAAAAATCATAAACAATCATATCGTAACGCTTGAAATTAAATTGGTATCATGAACATGTAAATATATCATAACCTATGGAAAATTTACAGGTTTAAAAATCACTTCATCAAAATAATAACCCATGAATGAGAAATATATTTCATAAACATATAACTAATGAAAGAGAAAATAATTTCTTAAACATAAAACCCCTGAATGATAAATGGATTTCATAAACATAAAAACTGTGATAGGTAAACATGTTTCATAAAGGAAAATACATTAAGCATAATCCATTCATAGAAAAGTGTATGAATATAACATTTAGATCATTTCATAGAAGTGAATAGGTAACATCACTGAATGTCATCTTATATGGATAGTAATTTTTTAATATCTTTCAAAAACATTTCTTAAGGAAATTTTATTTTTCTTTGAAAAAATTATTTTTAAAACCTAAAATCATTTTACTATAGAATACCATGAAAACTTATATAGAATATTTAAAATTGATTTGAAAAAAAACATTATAAAGTTTATAAAATATGATACAAAACATTTTAGAAACATTTTTATTTGAAAACATATTAAGGAAAATTGAAAAAATTTGAATATAGGTTTCTATGAAAATACTTTGAAAACATAAAAAGGAAGCTTGAAATTGTTATGAAAACCATTTCATTGAAAATACATTGAAAAAATATAAATAAATCATGAACTTTGTTTGGAAAACATTTCATTGAAAATACTTGGATAACTTATAAAAAAGCATGAAAACCTTATGAAAACTTTTTGAAAACAATTTCTTTGAAATTACTTAGATATCATATAAATAAATCTAGAAAACGTTTTAAATAATTTTTTGGAAAATATAACATTCTTGAAATTTATTATTCTGAAAACCACTTTAAAAATAATAAATATCCAGAATATTTGGAGAAAATTTTCATTAAAAAATAATAACTTTTTAATATTTTAAATTAATATTCAAGGTAATGATGGCAGGTAAATCTATACATGTCATAGGAGGTGAAAAAAATTCCTTTTGCATGGTAAAATGGTTAGAAAAATTCTACATTCCAAAAAAGACAAGAATATTATTTTGTAAACAATGTTAAAAGACAAAAAGGATAAACAAATTAATTATCATAGGATATTAATATGATTTTCTTTGAAATCCTTTTTATAAAACATGGTTTTAAAGTAACACATATTTCTGACTGAATATAGGGTAAAGTCAGGCTTCCTTAAAAAAACATTCTTAATTATAATATATACAAATTAATTGAAAAAATGGTACCAATACATGAATATATTATGAATTACTAGAGAATATTATATTTCATTAATGTTCTTGAGATATGGTCGATATGATTTCATCATAGAAAGCATAAACATAAACAATCTCGATAAGCAATGATATTGTTTTAATAAAATCTTATCACATGGTAACATGGGATCATACTATCCATGTAAGAGTAGGAAATTACATGAATCATAAAATATCATAAAAATACGTTTATTCATAATATAACATGTAAAATGTAAATATACACACCTCAAAAAAGATTTTAGGTGCATAATAAAATATGAGTCTCAAAGAAGGAATATTGAGGCAATATATTTTTACTAATTTAGTAACATTTGAAACATAAAACCCATGAATGAGAGATCATATAATTGATATGTTAATAAAAAAAATTTAAGTAGATGATACATATAATACAATCATGTGTAGTAAATACACCACAGAAAAGGAAAGAGTGGCGAACAAGGCATATATCTCACGAAAATAAAATGTGAGATGAAATCCCCGTACATTGGGTCTTGACTCTCACCGTACACATTCAAAACACATGTATAATAAATATAAAATTATTATAAATATTTCAAAGAACCATATTATTATATATAATACCATATATGATTTTATTATCAATTTATATTACCCTCTTGTTAACAATCATATGGTAAGGCTTCACTTCAGGTAATATTCACTTCATTATTCGAATGTGTCTTAATTTGACATATCTTTGGTATTTATAGTTTATATCATCATTTACATAATATTAGCCATATTATAAATGTCATTTATATATATTATATTTTTATTATAATAATCAATATAATATATAAGTGTGAAATAGAATATACTGCTCATGGAGATAATGGGTCATACGTAAGCATGAATGTTATTTCCGTTTAATTGTCCTTTTTATAGAATGAATGTATGATAAATATATGTATATATATATATCATTATTAAATTATATTTATTATATCATTTGAATCTTATATATTTACTGAAACCATCCTTAATACAATCCATGTGGTGTATGATCGAATCATATCTCTTTGAGGGGGTGGTAGTACAAACTTCCTCAAAGGAATTTATTGTATTAACACAATATAGAAAGTAAAAATAAATGTGTTGTAAAAATTAATAAATAAGATTAAATATATAATAAATTTAATATTTAAATATTTAAATATATTTTCCATCATAATGGCCACCATGGTAGGTGGTAATGGAAAAATGAACAATCCTTGTTTCTTAAGGAAACAGTTCACCTTATATGGAAACAGTTTGTTCGTAACCCATTAGATAGATGTGTGTGTAGGTTTAGGTAGAAATTTTACATAAAAACACCATAGAATATTGGGGATATTTCTTTATATGAGATTAAAATAAATAGAGTTTTGAGGGATTGGAGAAGGAAAATAAAAGAGTTGACTTGAGAGAAGATTCTACCTTTTAATCAGGTAACCCCTTTTGGTTTGTGCCAAAAGGCTTCTTAGATTAGATTATAGCTAGGGTAAGGCTTATATAAGGAATTTAGGATATTAGGGAAGTGTATTGGGTAGTTATTGGAAGAAATTAATTGGTTTTAGTAGTGTGATGAAGTGGTAGAGGTGGAGACCTTTTATAGGTAATGAAAAGGAAACACATGGAATTTTTTAAAACAAGTTAAGTGAATAGATGTCCTTACATAAAAAATATTTATACCAAGCAAACATAAACCAATATTAGAATTATTATTTCCAAACTATATACATAAAATGGGTTTTTTATAATTTTCTCAGTCATTTGGTCCCTTAATTTGATGGTTTAGTCACTAGTTAATCTTAATTTACCTTAATCACTGTGATTAATTTTAATCACTTTTACTAATCTTTTTGGTTAAAATTATGATTATCTTATTAAAATATAAATATTATACAGATTAAAATGGTGTATTTTAGTATTTTTAAATTTATTTCATATAAGTGGAAAATTTAAATTAATGATAATCCCATATATTAAATGAAATTAAGTATTTTTAAAGTAAAAAAAGTTCAATAGATTGTTATGTTTTTATATTCAATTTCAAATTGAATTTCTTTATAATGAAATAAATTGTATTTTTAGATATATAATTGATCTAATTTTACCTTAAACAAAATTTAATGTATAATTTAACTTTATTATTATTTTTAAAAAATGCTATTTTTAACTAAAACGCATTAGTTTTCACTATTTATCAAGAAAATGAAGTTTCTCAGAAAAATCCAAAATATTTACCTTAGGATAATTTAAAGAGTCATAATTCAAAAATAAAGTTTATTTTCTCAAATTCAATTTCTATAAGTTTTTAATATTAATTTTACTTTTTTCTTAGATGGACATGAAAAGTAGTTCATTTGAGAAAATAATATTTTTTACCAAATAAAGGACTTACTAAAAATTATTTTTTTGAATATAAATATGTATTCTTTATATAAAATAAATAGAAAAATATTTTATAATTTGTTAGTACTATTAATGTTACTATGTTTTCACATCTTAGTTAAAACTAACTTGTTTAAATAGATATAACAATAAAATGATTTTTTGTAGAAACTTGCTATTGAGTGTAACATACGCCAAGTAGATGTTTCATGTAAAAGGAATGATTGAATTACTGAAAAAATATTTTTAGTGTTTAATGAAAGGAAAAATATCAAAATATTAAATTAATTCAAAACAATATATTTCACAAAATCTTGGTGTATTACATTTGAACCCCCTTAAAATGAATTTCTCCCTCCAAATTTATCTATGTTATCAATGTTTTAAAACTTGAATGTTTCATTAATAGAAACCCACATTGTAGAAATAGATAATAAAACTTCCCTTAAAATGGAATTTTGGAACCATAATTGTTACCCAAAATAAC
Source organism: Viscum album (assembly GCA_963277665.1). Lineage (NCBI taxonomy): Eukaryota > Viridiplantae > Streptophyta > Magnoliopsida > Santalales > Viscaceae > Viscum > Viscum album. The sequence goes on from OY728129.1 coordinate 1,118,701,117, forward strand.
ATATTATTTTGTTTCCACATTGGAGAACATAGGTTGGGAGTAAAAATTTCCCATGGAGGAAAATTTTAAATATTTATAAGGAGTGATTGACGTCATAAATAATAAACAAGTGAATAATCATAGGAATGTTTAGGGCCTCAGTGTCATAAATCTGTGATGATTTAAAATGACATCACTTCAAAAAAACATAAGGTATTAGGACAACACATTTTTTGTTTTTTTAATTATCCTATGATTGAGTATTTCCTTTATTGGCCAAGAATACAAAAAAATTGGATTCTTTAGTTGTTATTTAATCTATTTCATTTCAACTATATTCTCTTCATCATCAAAAATGTAACCATTACTCACACAACCTTGTTGATCCTCTTTAGGTGATTTCCACTTGGGACATTGAGTATCATAATGACCATTTATCCGACATTTAAAACATTTACCATTCAATCATGTCTTAGAAAGGCCAAATTCTCATCCATCCTATTAAACAAACTCATCATTTGTTACTTGAAGTTGTAGTATTTGTGTTCTTCTCTTCCATAATCAAAACATCTTCTAGTTACACTAAGTATACACATAGGTCATTCCTTACAAATTCTTGATACAAAGGAACTATATCTTCTCTCTTACATGGTCTCTATTACCTAAACTCTTAGTGAACTCCCACTTTATCTTCTGTGGTGAGTCCAGGAGTTGGTTAAGGTATATGTTTTTAATCATGTTCTTTTAAAATTGATTAGTCATGATCACAACATCTTTCACTTCAGTGATCATACCACTTGACTTCTGATTAGAAAATCATCCATCACATTCTACATTAATCTAGTTCTTTCTTGTTCCCACCATTGACAAAAACCAGAAGAATAGTGTGAGTATTACTTATCATAGTAGAAAACCACATTGTAAGGAAAATATTTACTTATTGTATTTATAACTCAGGAAACCTTCATTAATATATGACACCCTAGGTTTATACAGGGTTATTCATATCCAAATTATATCAAAATAGTTTAATATGGTTCATGATGTGTTTGTCAATTTCTGAAGCATATCCCCCAGTAGTGTCAAACAAGGTATACAACAAGGAATATTTTCATGTACCTGATTACCCCGAGTGAGGCCTATAACATATTTTTGGAGTTTTTACCCTTAGGTACACCTGTGACAGATCCACATCCACTTTTAGTATCTAGATAGTAATGTAGAAATATTCAAACACCCTCTCTACACATTACCTAAATTTCATGACATTTTCCTAAATGTTATATAATCCTTATACTTATCCATTAATACATCCTTGGACCTATCCATAGAAATATACATGGGGATCTCGCTAATGTTTTCCCATAATAGATTCAAAATGTTGACTAAAAAGTTACTTTGATACTAAATATAGAGACCCTTCCTTAGCTTACATTCATATTACATAATTTTAGATAATTATTATGTACATTACAAAAATACATGCTCTAGGACCATAATAATATATTGTCTTTTTAAACTTGGATTCCAAATCTAATATCCTGGTGAACAATCTTAAACATCTCCCATAAATATCTCCACCATAATTAATACTTCATAAAACCTTTCTTCATAACCTAGGGAAAAGAAACATATGAAATGGGTGGTCTCAAATTCTCAGTAAGTTTAAATAAGAGAGATATGTAACCATAATCATGACCATAAGGGTATGATAACATGATCATTAAAATAGAAGACCATACCCATCATATAGAAGATCATATAAAAGAATCATGGAATAAATCATGGAAGTTTCATAAGACATGAATCATAAGGATATAAATAACATAAGCCATGAAATCATAGCATAGAAATAAATCATAGGATTGTAGAAGACACATAATCATATAAAATGATTTCCATAGTAGTTAAGGTATCACTTCCATGACCATCTTGGAATTATGATTCAACACCCAATACCATTAGAGTAGTCATGGTTCACTCCCATGGTCATATAAGTATCATGAGTGTACTCCTCATACCATATTGGTAGTCCTGATTCACTCACATGGTCATATTAGTAGCATGGGTTCACTCCTCATACCATCTTGGTATTCATGGTTCACTCCCAATACGATATTAGTGGTCAAGGTTTACTCCCAACACCATATTAGACTATCTCATGAGATATAAATATTTACCCAATACATTGGAGGGACATATATGTCCCAACCATCTCATAGTAAAATTCTATATACATGTGCCATGAAATTATAAATAATCATATCTTAACCCATGAAATTAAATTGGTATCATTATCATGTAAACATATCGTAATCTATGGAAATGTTATAGGTTTCACAATCATTTACTCAAAATCATAACTCGTTAAAGATTAAAAAATTTCAGAAACAAATAACCTATTAAATAGAAATGGATTTCAAGAACATAAAACTGATGAAATAGAAACAAATTTGAAAAAACATTAATCATATAAAAGGGAAATTGGATTCAAAATACCAAGAAATTAATCATAACACATTAATTAAAATGATAAGAATGGGACATTTATATAATTTCCTAGAAGGTCATGAGTAACATCAATAGATGTAATCTTAGATGGAAAATAATTTTTAAATATAATTCAAAAAAAATTAGTGGGTAAAATATTATTTCTTCTTTCAAAAAGGATTTTTAATATATATGATAATTTTCCTAAAAAAATATATAGGAAACTTATAAAAAAGACTTGAAATGTGTTTAAACTTTTTTCCAAGAAAACATAAAAAATAGGCTTCATAATATTTTAAAAATATTTTTCATTGAAAAAATATATAAAATTAAATAAGGAATATTTAAAATATTTTGAAAATAATTTTCTATGAAAATTCTTTGAAAACATAAAAACTAATATTTAAAAAGTTTTAAAACCCATTAATTTAAAAAGACATTGAAATCATATAAATAAATACTAAAAAATTGGATTTTTTTTTAAAAATACTTAAAAAACATATAAATAAATATTGACATTTTTTAAAACCTTTTATTTGAAAATAATTTGAAAACTTATAAATAAATCATGAAAACGTTTTGAATACTTTTGAAAACATAAATTTTTTTTAAAAATATTTATCTTTGAAACCCACTTTTAAATAATGAATATCCATAATATTAGGAGATATTTTTCATTTAAAATGAATATCTTTTTAATATTTTAAAGTAATATTCAAGGGAATGATGATGGGTAAATCAATACAGGCTGTATTAGGTGAGAAGAAGATTTCTTTTGCACAGTGAAAAGGATAGAAAATTGTATCATTTAGAAAGAGACAAGATGATTCTTTTTTAACAAAAGGTAAAATATAAAAAGGGTTAGAAATTTATTTTAATAGTCATAAAATATTAGTATTATATTCTAGGAAAATAATTTTATGAAACTTTGTTTTGAAAGAATATAAATTTGCGACCGGAGAGAAGGTAAGGTGGGAATTCCTTAAAAAATAATTAAATATAATATGTATAAATTAATGGTAAAAAGGTACTAATACATGAATATATTGTAAATAAACATAGGAGAATAAATTTCATGAATTATTTTGACAGATTAATCATATTATTTCATCAATGGGAGCATAAAAATAAACAATCTCAAATTACAATGAGATTGTTCCAATAAACTCTTATCACATGGTAAGTTGGGATCATACTCTCCATGTAAGAAATTAAACAACTTGAAGAATTAAATATCATTAAAATATGATTACAAATGATATAATAAGAAAAATATTAATATATATCCCTTAATAAATATTTTAGGTTCATAAGAAAATATGATTCTGAAAGAAGGAAAATTGAGAAAAAACATTATTACCAATTTGGTAACTTTTTTAATGTAAAACCCATGAAGAAAATATCGTAAAATGTATATGTTAATACCCATAAGATTAATTATAAAATATATATAACACCATAGAAATTGAAATAGTGTTGAAAATTTCATATATCTCACGAAAATAAAAAGTGAGATGAAATCCCCTTACCATGTGTCTTGACTCTCATCTTACACGTTCAAACCACATGTATAAAAAAATTAATTTATTATAAATATTTTAGTGAAACATATTATAATACCTAATACAATATAAATTTTTATTACAACCTTATATTACCCTCTTACTAACAATTCTATGTTATGGATTCACTTCGATTAATATTCCGTTTATTATTCGTATGTGTCTTAATTTGTTATATATTTGGTTTTAATAATTTATATCATTATTTACTGAATGTAAAATATAATATAAATATAATTTATATATATTATATGTATATTATAAAAAATTATTGAAAATATAATTATGAAATATAATACACAGTTCATGGAGATGGTAGGTCATACGTACGCTTGAATACTATTTCTGTTTAATTGTTGTTTTGATTGAATGAAGGTTAAATACATATATGTATAAATATATATATATATGTATTTATTAAATTAGATTTAATATATAATATATATATTATATAATCAGTAAAACCATCATTAACACAATCCTTGGGGTGTATGAATGAATCATATCGCTTTAAGAGGGTAGTTATCCACGGTTCCTCAAACGAAATTATCGCGTTAACACAAAATGGAAGGAAAAAATGTTATGTGTTGTAAGAGGAATATAGAATAATAAATACAAAATAAATTTAATATATGACATATATAAATATATTTTATATCATAATGGCCACCATAGTATGTGATAATTAAAAAATTAATAATCATTGTTTCGTGAGGTAGTAGTTCAGCGTACACAGAAATAATATGTCTATTACACAATAGACATTGGTGTGTGAAAGTGTAAGTAGAACCAATTACATAAAAACAAAATATTATATTGGGGTTAATTTTTTTTATATAATCATAGAATAAATATATTTATATGGGTGGATAAGGAAAATAAAAAACAAAGGACTTTAGAGATGACTTTACCTATTAATCGGGCAACTCCTTTTGATTTTTTCAAAAGGAATCCTTGGATTGGATTCTTCCCAAGGGATGGATTCTAGGAGTAAGGGGTATTTCTAAGAATTTTATTATTCAGGAAATTTTGGAAAATAAGAGTATTGAGATGAGTGAAGAATAGGGAGAGGTGGTGGCCTTTTATATTGATGGAAAATGACTCACGTGGAATGTTTTAAAACAAGATAGATGTACACATGTCTTTAACTAAATAAAGTAATAATAAGAAAAAATAAATAAATAAATAATGGCATGTGTATGAAATATGAACAACCGATTCTTTCTATACAAGTTTCTATGTCATTTGGGAAATTAATTTTAGCGTTTGGTCCATAATTAATATTAGTTTTACCTTAATCACTGTGATTAATTATAATCACTTTTAATACTCATTTTGGTCAAAATTTAAGTTTATCTTAATAGAATATAAATATTGAAATCATTAAATTAGATTATGTTATTTTTTCAAAATTATATTCATATAATCAATAAAATTAAGATTCATGCTACTCCCGCAAATGGGCCGAAATTACGAGTTTTTAAATTAAAAATATTCCAAATTTTGTTAAGTTTTTATTTTAAATTTAATGTTTAATTTTTTATAATGACCTAAATTTTATTAATATATGTATAACTTATCTAATGTGACCTTAAAATAATTTAAATTATAATTTAACAACAATAACTATTCATAGGATGTTTTTAAGTAAAACATAGTAGTTTTTCACTATTCATAAAAAATGATGTTTCTTAGAAAAAACCCAAAAATTTACCCTAGGATAATTTTGATGTTATGAATTAGAAAATTAATTTTATTATATAAAATTATATTTATAAAATTTTTTAAATTAATTTTTTTTATTTTTATTAGATGTACATCAAAAGTAGTTCATTTGATAAACTATTATTTTTTAAACATATAAAGGCTTTAATAAAAATTATATCTTTCATTGTAAATATGATTTATTTATATAAAACCATTATAAATATATTTTATACTTATTTATTACTATTAATATTACAATTTTTTGACATCTAGGTTATAACCATCTCATTTAATTAATTATAAAAATAGAATGATGTTTCGTAGAACCTCAGTATTGTGTGTAACGTATGACATGTCGATTTTCTGTGTGAAATGAATGTTTAATTTAGTGAAAATTATTTTCAGTGCCCCATGAAATGAAAAATATCAATATATCAAATTAATTTTAAAAATAATATTTCAAAAAATCTCAGGTTATTACAAAACCACCACTGTCCACCAACGTTTTCATCAAATGGGATATTGTTAATCATATGTACGTGTGGATTATCTCCTGCACCCAAATATATAATTAATTTTCCATCACCATATTTAAAATATGTTTATAATAATGGGTTTAATATTTATATATGATATTTAGGATATAATTATACATCATTAATTATAATATCATATCTAACTTTGTAACTTCTATTACATTGGAAAATGATAACATCCCTCATGTGTATGTGTGGACTACCTCCTCCACAAATAAATTTGATTCATTTTTTAATTAAAATTTTCATGAATGGTAAAAATATATATTTAATGAATATATATTATTTTTTGATATATAATTTTTTATTTAAACTCGAACAAATATTTACCTTATTTTAATTCAATTCGTCGAAAATTGAAAACAACATTCATGTGTACATATGGCTTGTCGTCTCCTTGAATGGAGTAATTAATTTTTCTATACATATATACATTATTTATGAATCTAAATTTGTATGTATATATATATATATTAATATATATGATATTTATATCATTATTACCATTTAGGTAATGATGCAATCATGATAATAGTAAACGTACTAAAAGTACGAAACTGAGATTCTCATGAAAAAGGAAACAATTAACACCCAAAAACTATAATTTCAATAAATAATTAATAATAATTGAGTGTTTAAATATTATAAGGATATAATCTATGATATTATAATTATATAAAATATCATTATATAGAATAATAATAAATTTAAATTTATTATATATTATGTTTCATATATTTCAAATTAAGTGGAACTTGAGGTAATGGGTTTTTTGTCCCAATTTAATTTCCATGAGACATAGTCCATATTCAATTATGGTATCATTTTTGAGTTTTATATACTAACACTTTAACATTTTATTTGATGACTAATATTATTTTTATTGTATTTAATGTTTTATTTTATGTTATTATTACATTGGTCTTATGAATCAAATGTTACCACAGTGGTAAGAAATTTATAGTTCAATCATATTTTAATCATGATTGTCTATAACTAAACCTCCATTGAGAATATTATATGATAATTTTATGACGAACACATTTAATTTTATTATCCTTCAGTTATTTATATAGAATACTTATTTTCCTAAAATTTTTCTTACATAACGTACTTAAGAGATCGAAATTATAATTTTAAGGAAACTGACTATGTTTTTCTATTTGGTCAAAAATCCATTTTCTTACAGGTATATTTTTTCTATAAATTATTTTAAATAGGATATAATAATCTCTTATGATTATTTAATGTCATTTTCATATAATTTTTTATTTACATAACAATTTTTCCAAGTAAAAATTATATCATTTTCCAAATGAGGGGATTTTGAGTTTTCTTTAAAATGATTGAAAGGAAACTTTTATTTTAATATATATGTAATGAATGAAATTTACTAATTTCATGAACACTAAATTATTTGGATATTTCTTTACATGTTTCTAAGGATCATTTTAATAGAACAAATTAATATTTTGAAAAAAATTACATTTCAAATATGTGATTTTAGAATTAAAAACGTATTTTCCTTATGAAATTATCCAAGTGTTTTTTAAAAGAATTTTCATCTAAAATGACATACCTTGAAGTAAGCTAATATTTTCCAAGTGTTTGTTTTTAACATGTATTATGATATAATAAATTTATGAGATGTCGATAAAACCTGTTAATTCTCCATGGGTGATTCCATGATGTAATGTTCAAAAACCCATTTCTTATTCATGGGTAATGAATTTATAATTTTGTAATGATCTTACAAAAAAATTATTTTAATTTTTTGATGATTGGGAAAAGAATTACATATAGCTCAAATGGTTTGGGTAAATATGGATATCTTAGGAGATAGATACAATTGGAATCTGGTGAAAACCTAGATTAGTAAGGGACTCTATCCAAAATGATCATCTTAGTAATAAACCATGAATAATAAGATTAAATTAGGAGAAAATCCAATATACTATGATTATATTGGTATTATTCAGTGACTAATAAGTAAATTATTTTCTATTAATTTTTTTACACTATAAATATATGAATTACGCTAATTTTATTGTCTTAGTGATATTTTTCTTTTATTCCATTATGATTCATGTCTTATAAACCTCAATGTTATATTCCATGAATAAAAACTATGATCTTTGATATAAAAGTTTTGTTTTTAAAATGTTATTCTAATGTTCTTATACCCTTATTCTAATGTTATGTTTTAGTGATCATCGTTATCTCCATTGATTACCCATATTGAGCATCTGATCTCAACCTTTGTTATGTTTCCTTTACCTATGTTATGAAGAAAGGTTTTAAGTATGATAATCCATATAATTGTTCTAGTTAACAAGAACTTATTTGGATATTATTTAGATATCATAAGAATAAGTTAATTATGTTTTCATGTTTCCAAATCCACTAGAACAATATGATTTAGGTATGGATAATTATTTTATATAAATAATATTTTTATAATAAAATTATATATATATGTAGGAAAATATTGGTTCAATATATTCCAAAAAAAATTTGTAAAATATATTTCAAAACATATATTATTGTATTATAGAATATATGTTTGATAAGATGTTTCAAAACTACATATGAAAACCCTAGGATGTTTCACAAGATTATATCTCTTTCAACATTCATTTCAGTTGAGAGAGAGAAACTAAGAATGGATAATAAAAATATAGAAACATGTAATGGTTTTAAGGAATTATAGTAACATAGTTACCTCACTTGGTGCATCAAGGGATTTAAAACATCAAAATTCACATTTGAATGAATGGTGATAAATATTTACAAGTTTTGAATTATTTTAATAGTTTTTTATAAATTTTTAATTTTTATTCAGGATTCAAATGATTCATATTTTAGACATTATAAGGGAGGCCATAAAGAATAAGATGAAAAATCATGGTTAAATGTTTATGAATGATTTTGAATGAAGAATTTGTTGATATAATGTGTTTTCAAACTTATTATGAGTAATATTTTATCAATGTTGTTATAGTATATTATAAATGCTATAATGATCATGAATATCCTATGTATTTTTCTGTTGTACATTTTGTTTTCAAAATTTTAACACAAATGTTGGATGGAATAGAGACCTTTCAATAGTTATTTATTAGAATTGTGATATTTTATGTATATTTTATTGGGTGATAAATAAACACTTTTCTTAATATGTTCGTAATGATAATATTTATTTAATATTATTATAATCTTTTGAAAAAATAAGTTGTATAGAAAACATTAGAGGTTAAAAGGTGATTTAATTATACTCATCATATTTTTAGGAAAGTCGTAGGATCAAGGTGAATTTTGAATATAGTTTTCAGACATGTTTTTCCAATTATAATGTATTTATATTAATATGGTCAAAAAAGACCATGTAAGCCCGGAGATAACATGGTTCATCCATTAAGGCCACAAGGATTGAACTGACAATTGAAGGGTGGTAATGGTATATCACATAACATTGGCCTATGTGATATCATAATAATTATAGAATTTTTATTATTTAAATGATTTAATAGAAAATAATAACTTTGACTTTGGGAACATATGTTTTATAATATAGATAACCTTGGGATTGAATTATTTTTGATTAAGTGATTAATGATATTTTGGATGAATATCATTGTAATTTTACGTAACATTTTATTATTATGTTAAAAAAAATATTATGGTATTTTATTTGTGAAATATAAGTTTAAATTGTATTTTGGAAGCATATATAATTTCAATGCGGCTTTACGGTGATTCTAGTTATTTATGGAAATGATTAGAATATTTTGAAAACTATATGAATGTGAAATATACATTTTTTGGTATATGATTTTAAAAGTGACTAATGTTGATTGGAGACAAATGTAAAATTAATTCCAGAAGAATATGTGAAAAAACCCATCTTATTTTTGGGTTTTGAAACATGTTTGATAATATTTTGATGAATTTTAAGGATAATTATTTATTGAATGATCTATGTTAAACATTAGGTGTTATTTTTTGGCATTATAAATTATTTTTTCTTTTCTTTATATAAAGAATTATTCATTTTTTCTATTAGTTTTCCTAGATCTAACAATTTGATTATTTGTTAGTGACTAAATATAGGAAGAATAGATTATTATCAAATAATGGATTATATAATCACCTATAAGATTATTTTAGTGCTTTAATATTGAAATATCCATCTTTAATACTGATCATTTTTGGTAATATATGATATTGTGGTGAAATTTATTAAAGGATGAAATTGTACTATTCATCTAAGTATATTTCATTAAGTTCTTAGTCTAAATGGTAAAGGTATTCCTTAACTCTCGGAAAATAGTCTTGAAACAAAGTAGTTATCTTATTAAATTCATTTATTATGAATTTATTGTCTTTTTAATATCACCTTGTTTTAAAATTTATATTCTTTTACTTTCTAATCATCATTCACAATTTTATGATCAATATTCTTTGTCACTCTCTATCATTATTAGTACATTATATTTTTCCTCCATGGCTATATTTTCACTTCCCACAAATATTAAACTATTTGAAATCTTAGTATGTGGTATATTATATGAACATTGTATTTACATTTCCATATTTTTAGGAGTATGTTTTCTCTAAATTTTTTATGATGTGGGATTTCAAAAAAGGTATTTTCAAATGAAAATCCATTTATTACTTAAATCAAGTTCAAATTATAAGGATGTCATTTCCAGAAGGGGAAGAATATAAAAATCTGGGTAATGTTAAGATAAATAATTTTATTTTATTATTAATATTAATTAACAAGATTTTATGGTGTTACATTCATTATAAGAATATTAGATATTTTTTCAGTAAAAAAAAATTCATACAAAATTGGGTTTTCATGTATAATATAGTTTTATTTAAATTCTCTATTTCTAAATTATAGATATTAAATTCAATTAAATGAACATAATTTTTGAATTCATCATGTTAAAATTAACTTAAAATGTATTTTTTATAATTTTTTTAATTTTTTTTCAATGGATAAAAAAATAATGATTTTCATTAGAAATAGTATTTCCTTTTCATGTATTTGGTGAGTAAAATTATATTTTTTATTAGTTTTAAAATTAAAGTGGATAATTTTTATTGAAAAAATTAAATTATAGTATTTGTAGTGAATTTTATGCTTGAATTTGGTATAAATAAATTTAATACTAAAAAAATTATTTTTTTATGGATAACTGTTTTTCATCATATATTAGAAGTTTAATTTTAAATTTAGTTCTACCATGTAGGTAAATTTATTTTGTTAAAATGGATTCCATATTTGGAATAAAAAATTAATATTATGTAATTTTTTCAACATAATGTTTGTTCATAATGAATAATAAAAACTATAAATATTTGTTACCATTTCTAAGGTTAAAATAGGTTTAATGGGGGTTATACTGAATGATACAATGGTTATAATTACCTAATGACTTGTCTAAATTATATTGTATGGCCATATTTCAACCTGATGTCTTCAAAGATTTCATAAATTTTCTTTTTTTTGATCCATTTGGATTGGGTAAGGAATTAATATTATTTACCGTTCATTAAAATTCCAAAGGTGTCCTCTCTACCACTAACAATAGGAAACCCCCTCTTCTCTCATCTACACTATAAATACTATTTTTAATCAAGAAACCCCTAACCTAATCCATTCTAAACATCCCCAATGACCTAGATTCCATTTTTAATCATATAACCATCCTACTAAGGAATTAATTATAAACATAATGTGGTTCTCTATAGAAGATGAAGATAAAGAACTTAAGAAATGAGACAGACTCAAGGTAAGATACACGTTCATTTAAAGCACCATTTTAAATGTTTTAAATATTTGTCTTCCATAAAATTTCCTTCATATTCAATAGTCCTAAAATTATTTTATTGATATATTTAAATAGGCATAAATGAAGTAGAAAACAACATTTTAGATCTATTTTGAATTTTATTTAAAGGTTTTCAAAATGAATATTTTTATGTACATTATATGGATGGCTTTGAATTTATTTATAAAAAGGAAAAAGGAATGTTCAATTTTAATGTATATATGTGCAAATGTTTTTCTCACCAACATAACTATTATTTTATGATTGGATTCCAGTATAATATTTCATATATTATTCATATAAAAACCATATTTTCCATTTTATGGGAATTTTATTAGGAAGATGATAATAGTTCCAAAGAAAAATTCTCTTATATTGGAAAAAATATAATTTACAGTAATTTGATGGAATGAATTTTACAACTATTTTTTTGGAAGAGATAAATCTACTCTTAATGTTGTGAATTGAATAAAACGATATCATCATAACTCACCCCTTTATTTGTGAGACCATTGGAAATAGGGTTAGCTTCATAATATGAATGTGTAATAAAATATCTCATGTATGATATTATATCTAGGAATTTGATCCATCGACTAGTAATCTTCTACGAGAGGTGAATATTACAAGTTTTGATAGCTTGGAAAACTTTAGTGGAGTCACATTCAAGGTATAAATATTAAAAAAATTAATTTATTACCAATCAACCACATTGACCAAGCTGATAATTTCATCTTGCATTGATGAAGCAAATCCATTGGATCTATAGAGTCATCCCATGACATCACCGTTGTGATCTCTAAAGATGGATTTGAAAACCACATGACCAAGATTTTCTTGGGATTGTCTATAAGAGTATAATATTTTCCATATAATAATCAATGAATTATAGAAGACATTAAGAGTTCCAGTATAAGGATAAAAATATCCTACAATATAAACTAGTTTCAGAATTAAAAAAACAATTACAAAATTATTTATGTGATCATGATGGTTGAAGTTAGTATTCCATACCACAATTATGATTTTCACAATAGAAGAATGCATGTTGATGGAGAATTATTTAGGGATACCCTTAATCCTTCTATGACAAATGACATGTATTAATTCATCAACGGACACCAAAAAAGGTTATGATGCTATGGAGAGAGGGAATGAATAGATAATTCTTTGATATTATCTTGGATATATTCATTTTAGGGTGGATGTCAATCAAAAAAGAAAAGTGTATACAACCATAACATAGATGTAGATTCATATCATAAAATTAGGTGATTCAAATATTTATTTTCCCAATGGAATACAACCCATCTAGAGAAGAATGTGATACACACTAAATAAATACAACGGTTGATTGTGATCTTGTTAGGACCAATAAGGGCCTATATACCCTGATATGGGGGATGAATCAGGGTATGGATATTCTTTTCTAAATTATTTCTGCCCCACTGGATCTTGTCCTCTTTATTACAAGGGTCACTTTGTTTGCACTAGTGTGTTTATTATCAACACTTATTTTATTCTTTATCTGATGATGATGATTTGAATGCAATACAGGGAAGAAAGTAGGAAAACACATAGTTTTTCACATGGTTCACTGCTTTGGGCTACGTCCAAGGAGCATATGACGACAAGTTATCGATCGTACCAAATTCCACTAAACTACAATAGCTATGGATTACAAGGTTTGGTCACAGTCACTCTGTCCCAGGCTCACTGACTTTACAAGTTTTAATTTCAGGTCACTGCTTTCCCATGGGTCACTCCCTATTTCCCTCTCTCTGGCTCATTTCCGGTGGAGAGGATCACATTCTTCCTCTTCCTTTTCTCACTGCACTGCAAGGAATCCACTCACAATTTATAGACATGTAGGAATCTTCATTTGAATGAAGGAATTCATCTTCCTATGTATGTAGATTCTCTTTTGAAGTCTAACATTCATCCATAGATGAATCTCACATTGCACCGAATGTATAGGGAAATCCCAATTTTTACGCACAGCCCTTACAACACCTTGTGCATAATTCCTTTGACTTGTGGGAAATATAATTTTCGCACAACACCTCTCTTATGCGCAACCTCAAAATTTTACGCGCAGCCTAAAAACTACCTTACATGTAATTTTCCTTCCCTGCACAAAATCAGCTTTTCACGCAACACCCCTTTTACGCGTAACTGACATCTTTTAAGTGCAACCTTATCTTTTCGCTCACCATCAGTATTTATGTGAAAACTTAAAGTTTACGCGTAACTACATTGTAAACATAAATTTCACGCACCAAAGCTCAGGTATTTTCTATGTCTTGAACTCTACCTAATAGAGGGGGATCACTTCATATTTATAGGAAAAATCAACCCAGCACAAAAAACCCTCTGTGAGCCTGTAATTCACTTCGAGCGTGAAAAAAAATCTTCTGCGCTACACCATTATTCGCACACTGCTCCAATTTTTCGCGCACCTCATGCCTTTGCAAATTATCGAGCTTCGGACCCCGAAACACCTCTTGTGCGAAAAATCTCATCCCTCTATTTCGCGCAACCCGCTTATATTTCGTGCACTCCACTGTTTTTCATGCGCCACTTTATTTATTTATGCATCCCGCTCATTTTTTGCGCCACCTTGTATCTGATCTTTTTGTACCACCTCCAGATCGTCCATTCCTTTGTCGAGATTCTTCAATCAATCATCTATTGCTGAAACCATCCCTTGAACCCGATGAATCACCATGTAAACCCCATTTATCGACACACTCATTCACCAAGGTCTGATTTGTCAAAAGACACAACATAGATGTCCACTTTGTCAACAAACACAATCACCTCAAAAATGCTTCAATGATACCAAGAGGGATTTTTTCCCAACAATCTCCCACTTTGGGTTTGTTGACAACACTTCTATAAAAATATATATCGTTAAATTTCTTCATCCACCATTCACGTATTGCGATTCTGATAGAGATCAAGGATTTAATCAACACATACTCTATGCCCACATGAGAAATACTCGAAGTGAGAAACATAAGTAAATGAAAATTTCATTAATGAATCACTTCAACTTTGACACCCACTGTTGACACCAAACTGATACCAATTTTGGGAAATATTCTTACTGCATTCCAGCACCACTCATCTGCTTTTATCACGATTCTCAGCTATCATGATATCTACTCTTTGATAAATAACTTCAAGCATCGTCAGATTTAATACTCTCCCCCTGACTCATTGCTCCCCCCTATCTAGCTGCTCCACCCGTCAACCTCTCCCAATATCATTCAAGATTTCTCAAATAGACACACTGTCTCCCCCATGAACAATTACTATTTTCTCCCCCTTTGTCAACGAACCCAGAGGTCACTCATTTGCAGTCTATAAAAGAGTAGAGAACACATATCCACATATTAGGGAAAAACACATCATACCTCAAGGAGAGGGGATGGTCCACATCCACACTCTATCAAGTGCGGGGAGTCGACTGAACTACTAGATCCAGTCGATGTCTCTCAAAATATTCCTTGGGTAAGGCCTTTATTAGAATGTCTACAACCTGTAGCTCTGTAGGCACATACTCCAACTTCACAATTCCCCGCTCAACCTTCTCCTTGATAAAATGATACTTGATCTCAATGTTCTTTGTCCTTGAATGATGGATAGAACTTTTTCTAAGATTGATAACACTAGAGTTATCGAATTGGATTCCGATCGGAGACTTCACTTCAACTCCCATATCATCAAGCTACTG
The DNA here is from genome assembly GCA_963277665.1 of Viscum album. NCBI lineage: Eukaryota > Viridiplantae > Streptophyta > Magnoliopsida > Santalales > Viscaceae > Viscum > Viscum album. The sequence continues at coordinate 1,118,716,973 of OY728129.1, forward strand.
CTTCATCCACAATAACTATATGCATGCTTGAGTGGCCGCAATATACTCTGCTATTGTGGTGCTCAAAGAAATGCAATTTTTCTTCTTAAATTTCAACGAAACAAAAAATACACCAAGATATAATTCCCCTCATAATGTTGATTTCATGTCATCCGCAGAACTGGCCCAGTCTGCATCCGTATATCCCAATAACTTTGTTTGAGATTTTTCATTATATGTCAAGATGATGTCCATCATTCCCTTGATATACCGAAGTATTATTTTCACTGCAAGCATGTGTCTTTCCTTGGGATTACTCTGATATCTTGCTGCATGGCATGTGGAGAATACAATTTCAGGCCGTGTTTTAGTCAAGTACCACAAACATCCAATAATATTTCTATATTCTGTGATATTAACTGTCTTACCATTCTCATCTTTTCTTAATTTCATCCAGGTAGCAACCAGAGTCTTCATATCCTTGGAACTATCTATTCCAAACCTTCTTATAACCTTCTAGGCATATTTGGATTGAGAAATGAAAGTTCCATTACTTCCTTGTGTCACCTGTAAAAAAAGGAAAAATGTTAGCTCTCCAATCATTGACATTTCAAACTCATTTTTCATGAATTCAGAAAACTATCTGCACTGAGCTTCATCTGATCCACCCAATATTATGTCATCGACATAAACCAACACCATTATCCTTTGATTATTTCTGTTTTTGATATAGATATTGTAATCAACTCCCCAACGTTGGAAACCAAGATTCTTCAAGTACTGATCAATCCTTGAGTACCATGCTCTTGGTGCTTGTTTCAGCCCATACAACGCCTTCTTCAGCCTGAAAACATTGTTATCATCCTCATGAATGAGAAAACCATCTGTCTGCTCAATGTACACCTCTTCTTCTAGGACCCCATTTATAAATGTAGATTTGATGTCCATATGGAACACTTTGAACATTTTATGCACTACTATGGCTAAGAATAATATAATTTCATCTTTCCTTGAAACTGGTGAAAATTTCTCATCAACGTCAATACCCTCTATTTGGGAGTATCCTTTGCACACCAGTCGTGCATTTTTTTGAATCACTTTTCCATCTTTGTTCATCTTTTTATGAAATACTCATTTAGTCCCGATGACGTTCTTATTTGCTGGCCTCGAAACAATCTCCCATGTCTGGTTATTATCAATCTGATCAAGCTCTTCATTCATATCTTGAACCTAGTTTTCATCTTCAACAGTATCAGTAAAGAATTTTTACTCTTCCTGAGATAAAAAAAAAATTTCTGCTGTAGTGACATTATTCTTCTTGTCTGAATTGGAACTGTCTCATCACCAATGATATCCTTCATATCAATTTCATCTCGACTCATTGGCTTCCTTATAGACACAGACTTGACACTTTCTTGTTCATCATCAGTGTATTCTTCTGAGTTAGCATAAGATACTTCTACTCCCCCTGAGTCTCTTACCACATCCTTACATTCAAAAGAAAACTTGTACATGTGTCATTGTTCAAGGACGTCATTTCTTTCAACTACTTTTCTGAACTTCTTGTTAAAACATTGTTGATACTCTATCACAGCTTCTTAGTATCCTGAAAATAGTTAGTTGATACCACATTGTTAGAACATAATAGATAAGCATGAGATGCATGATTATTGATACTTCTCTAGAAATATGTCTTCCCTCGATTTAAAACTCATGAGATGATTCATCTAATTATTTCTTTGGTGGATCTTGCATCTGATTTTTCTATTGAATGCTTCCCCTATGTTATGCAACACTTCCTGGGGTTAGGACACTATTTAGACCCATAATCATTCTTCTTCTCCTACATCATATATTCTCATCTACCAGTCAGAATTGATCCATTAACAAAATCTCTAAGAATACTGAGTCGAAACTCAGTATAGGACACAAGAGACAATGTTAATAACACAATCACATACTATTGTGCTCTGTTTCTCCCCTTCTTATTCTACATTGGTACCAGATTCGAGTCAATCGAAACACTGAAGCATATCACTTCTCTACTTTGCATCTTGAGATTCCACTTCGCCTTGGATCGTATCTCCCTAAAACCTGAAACACTTGAATCATCAGTTAACAACATTTACATACATAGAGAGAGGGGTACTTCTTGAATCCTCAAGATGTGGATGGTGGTTTATCCTGATGGGTCAACCCTTTGATTCTTTCTTGTAGAGCATCCCACTCTTTCTTTGCTTTTTCTAACTTCCTAGAAAACTTCAATTGTTCTGGCCATATGACTAGGAATTCTTTACCCACATTTGGAGACTTTTTCTGATATGTAGATTTGGTAGGCTTGGCTTTCCTCACACTTTTAGGTTTAAACCCACTGGTAGATATTTCACTCTTTGATGTTCCACCAACATGACACTTCCCCTAATTCCTTCTCTGGGTAGGAATATCTATTCTTGTCATCTTTCCTTGTTCCTTCCTCCTATGTAGGGATCTTCATCTTTCCTCCACTGAATGTAAATTCTTCATACTCATAGCTGTAACATTTCCTCCCTTTTTCTTCCATATTTTTTCATGTTCTTTCTTAGAGGGAGGTTGTGAGTGTGATATATAAGATGAAAGATACACCTTTTGTTCAGCTCCATGTTATTCCTCTGAGGCTCTAAGCTCATTCTCCAACTTTCCACTTTGTCCCCCAAAGTAAGATTTCTCTTTGTACATCACTGGAATCAAGAATAACTTTTTGGGATCCTTTTCCTTTCTCGCATTCTTCATGCTGCAATATCTTTCCAAATTACCATGATTAGAACATATGATACATCTACCATTAAAGTCATACCTCATTTCATCATCTCTCAGCCAAGATGCCGATGTTTCTTGAGTTCTTCCTCTGACATTGAGCTTCTGAGCTTCCTAACACATATTCATGGAGTGTCCCATTCTTCCACACTAATAGCATCTAATGAATGCTTTCCTCTGAGAGACTCTTCTCTCAATTTTCTCATGAAACTTATTCTTATTCTCAGATTTATCAAAGTATCTATTTTCACAGCCTGAAATGTATTCCAGGGCCTCTGAACAGAAGCTTGATGTATGGCCATGAATCCTGCATAAATAGCACATGTCATCCTTTCTTTTTGTAACTGTCATCTTTGGCCTATCTCCAACACTTGTATGGTTTTTTTCACATCTGTAACTATTCACAGATCTCTTTCTATCATGCATGGGAGTTGATTCATCAAATCCAATACCAGTTTTTTCCAAACTATATATTCTTTGAGCTGAGAGAATTTTTTCTTTCCTCATTTCATAAATAGAAAACTGGCTATCCATTTCATCTTCACCTGCAGAAGGATAATCAAATAGTAAGTGCAAGTCATCCTTCATTTTAGGCTTTCCTTTAGAATTTTATTTCTCCACTTCCTTATTTACTAATTTTAGCTCTTATTCCAACTTCTGAATCTTTATATCACTTGATTCAAGTTGGGAATTGTGTTCTCTTCTAAGATTCATTCCACAACTCATCTCATCATCCAGTTCTCGTGTGAGTTTTCTACCATTTCACCTTGCTCCATTACTTTCAATTTTTCTTGAGAAATAGATTCAGAGATAGATTTATTCTCTTGTTGCAGCCTTTGATTATTCTGAACTTATTTAGACAACTGTGTTGCTAGAACTTCATTTCTAGATTTTAGATTCCGAACTTCATCTGATTTTTTATTCTCTTTGTAATCATCATCCTTTTGTTTTCCTTTTATTTTAGTCATCTTATACAGTTCTTCACCTTGAGAATCAATATTATCACTTAGGTCAGTAGCCACTTCAATAATCCTTTGATTTAATCCTCTTAGCTTGTTGACCTCAATTTCCAATAATTGGATCCAGATATCTTTAGATTTAACTTCTTCATCCAATTTCTGATCCAATTTCTTTGTCTTGTTGACAACATCAACTTGTGGCCTCCTTCTTAAAACTTCTTCATCAACAATTGTTTAGGTATCACATTGATGTTCATGTACTTCACTCATTCCAACATCATGATTGAGTGAATCAATATTTTCCTAAACAAATTCATCCATCCCTTCCTTCAGTATGTTTTTTTATTATTTTAGTTGAATCAAACTTTTTTCATAAACACTTCCACACTGAGGGACATCACCTGACTTCTGATTCTTCTTTGATGTATTTCCCTTTTCCATGGCACACCGAGATAAGAGGAGACTGGTTTAACTACACAAATCGACTACACCAAGTCAAAGAAAACAAATCTGATAAAAGTAACCTTTTCTCTGATACCAATTGTTAGGACCAATAGGGGCCTATATACCCTGAGAGGGGGGGGTGAATCAGGGTATGGATATTATTTTCTAAATTCTTTCTACCCCACTGGATCTTGACCTCTTTATTACAAGGGTCTCTTTGTTTGCAATTGTGTGTCTGATGATGATGCTTTGAATGCAATGCAGGGAAGCAAGAATACAGACATAATGATTTTTACTCGGTTCGCTGTTAAGGGCTACGTCCAAGGAGCATACGCCGGAATGTTTTGAGTCATACCAAATTCCACTAAACTTCACTAGCTGTGGATTACAAGGTTCGGGCACAGTCACTCTATCACAGGCTCACTCCCTTTACAAGGTTTAGGGTCAGCTCACTGCTTTCCCAAGGATCACTCCTTATTTCTCTCTCTTTCTGGCTCACTGCCAGTGGAGAGGATCAACTTCTTCCTCATCCTTTGCTCGCTTCTCTGGAAAGAATCCACTCAGATTTTATAGACTTGTAGGTCTCTTCATTTGCATGAAGAAATGAATCTTCTTCTATATGGAGATGCTATTTTGAAGTCCAACATGAATCCGTAGATAAATATAACTTTGCATCGAAGGTATAGGAAAATCCCAATTTTTACGCATAACCCTTACAACACCTTGTGCGTAATTCCTTTGACTTGCATGAAATACAATTTTCGTGCAACACCTCTCTTACGTGAAACCTCTAAATTTTTCATGCAGCCTCAAAAGTGTATTGCGCGTAATTTTTTTGCATTGTGTGAAATCTACTTTTCACACAACACCCCTTTTACGCACAACTGATTTATTTTCCGTGAAGCCTTAGATTTTCGCTCATCACTAGACTTTACACGCAAAAATTAATTTTTACGCGCAACTCCATTATGATCTTCATTTTCGTGCACCAAAGATCATGTATTTTCAATGTCTTGACCTCTACCGAATATAGGGGGGTCACTTCATATTTATATGTAAAATCGACCCCATGCGAAAAACCCTCCTTGAGCGCGTAAATCACTTAAAGCACAAAAAACAAATCTTCCGTGCTACACTATTTTTTGCGCACTTCTTTAATTTTTCGCACACCTCATGCCTTTGCAAATTTTCGAGCTTCAGACCTCGAAACACCTATTGTGCGAAAAAGTTCATCCCTCTATTTCGCGCCACCTGCTGATATTTCGCGCACGCCGTTGTTTTTCGCATGCCACTTTATTTTTTTTGTGAAACCAACTCATTTTTCACACCACAATAAATTTTTCACACCACAACCTTTTCCAAAAACATATCTCTCCATTTTCTAATTTTCAGGCCTAAAAATTTGGCACCCACTGCAAAACGGTGCCACCTTGTATCTGCTCTTTTTGTACTGCCTCCAAATTGTCCATTCCTTTGTTGAGGTTCTTCAATCAATCATCGATTGCTGAAACCATCCCTTGAATCTGAAAAATCACCATGTAAACCCCCGTTATTGACACACTCATTCACCATGGTCTAATTTGTCAACAAAAACAATATAGATGTCCACATTTTCAACAAACACAATCACCTCAAAAAATCTTCAATGATACCTTGAGGGATTTTTTCCCAACAAATATTCAAAAAGGAAATCCTCTAAATCAATATATGTTTGGAAGGAAAAGTCCATTTTTGGTTCATGTTTCCAATCCAAATGTGAAACTTTTCATTGAGATTAAATTTTTTAATAAATCATGGGGGTGAGAATACCACCTATAACTGGTTCCCAAATCAATAAATCATCATTATTTATGATTTTTTGTGTATATAAAACTAATATGACCACATCAGGTAGAGTGAAATGACTATCCATTGGATCTCGGATGGTGATTTTGGTATAAATCATTAAAAAATATGATTCAAGTAGTTCCACCATTGAAATACCTATATAATTATTATAAATATTAAGAGAGGAGATTGGGTTAACCAGGAAATGAGATTTCTCAAATATTCTAGAGAAGTTGGTTTTGAATGTATGCGAAATAAAATAGTCCACAAAATTCATATATCTAGATTTTTGTTTTATAAGATACCTTGTCCTAAGGAATCCAAGAAAGTTTTATTTCTCATTGATAAGCCTCCATATAAATTGATCCTTAAGAGATTTATTTATGTTATTATAGTTCTTAATTCAATTTACTCCAAGAAATTTATTTTAATATGGGTTTAAAATAGTTTTTTGTATAATTTATGATGAAAATATATAAAAAAATTGGATAATTCAATATATGTCACTTGAGAAATATTGAAAAATATGTGAGAGACCGATAAAATTTATATGATGTGTCATTCTAATATAGAATATAATATGGGTGAGCCTGACATAGATTATATGACAGGTGATCCCAATATACCTCTCCACTTCATTGGATAATTTTTCTTTTCATTAATAAAAATACATTGGGATTTAACTATGGAGGTATATCCTATGTATTTCATAGGTTTTTAGTTATTTCTAACACATGTTATGAATAAATTTCTATAATTTTCCTTAAAGGGTTTCTATTTTATTTAATGGAATTTATTTTTTTTCATTGAGAAAAAATGTATTTTTCATGTGGTTATGATATATTTTATATGCTAAAATGATATTTTGATAAAGTAAAACATTTTTGGTTTTTTCATGTTTTTCAATAGATTAACAATTTCTTACTTTTATGTCCCTTACTAGTCTTTTACTACTAATATAACATTTTTAAATGTTTTCATAGGTTTTAAGGAAGAGTAAGAATAAAGAAGAAGTAAATATTATTTTTGTGAAGATTATTGATGAAAAAAGTTTCTTTTTAAGAGTTTTATATTCAATGAAAATGGATTCTATGTAGAATTGTCCAATTTATAATATATGGATTTGTTATGTAATATTTGTGAAAAAATTATCTTAAAATTAAACTTAAAAGATTATTATTAATGAAATAAAGAGATTTCTCATCAAAACACAAAAGATTGTGTTATTTTTTAGGTTAGTGACTTATATAAATTTCTTTCTATTGTTGTATCCTAAGGATATTTTGAGAATTATATTAATTATTTTTGCATAATCAATAATTTCCCCAAGACCATGCAAATATTTGATAAGAATATTAAGGTAATAAAAAATTATTCATTAATCCCATTTGGTCTCATTATTGATTCTTTTTAATTTTCCCATAGGATGTGAATATTTTCTTCTAAAAATTATTAATAATTTTATGGATATTCAGAATATTCTCCCATATTACATGAGATATCTCAGACGACATCACCAAAGTAAATATAGGGTTTGACAATGACCCCCTATAGCATTGATTTCTTTTGAATATATATTAAATATTTTTTATATCTATCTATTAATAATCTACAATCCATATATGTAGATAATCAATACATTACATCCATATACACATCCATTCCTAGTGAATGAAAATAAAATTTCATCTGATTTTTTCATACGTGGATGTCAATGCCTATAAAAATAGTAATTCTCTTATTATTCACCATTCCCACCATCATGGATCAGAGAGAGAAATTCTACATAAACCATTGTCTATGAAACCACAATTTGGTCCCCTACAAGTAATATACCCTAATAAAGTTTTTTTTGATCAGGTTATGTTTATTAAAAAATTATGTCATCAATGATTTTTTTCCATATTTATAATTAATATTATATCTTATTTCATTATAGAAATAATTTCATAAAAATATTAGAATCATATAGTTTCTCTTGGTTCACCAAAATTGGATAATCTAGTGGGATTGCATGGAAAGGTTCAAGTACACTAGAGACACTAAATGTAAATAATTTTGATTATATGTTTAGAGAGGTCATGCTAGACCTCTTGGTTTACAACTTTACACAACTTAAAATCTCATCATTCTAGTCATTGAGTGGAATCCGTTGATCCTTGTGTTTTGTGTTCTCCTTCTATGAAAAAAAAAATGAAACTACATGAAGAATAGTGTTTTAAATATGATCATCATCCTTATATTTCAAGGACATCAGAATATCTTTTCCAGTAAGTGAAATACTACAAAGCATCCTTATTCTCATTCTACTATTACCAATACGAAAAACACATGTGATCATCCTCTTAGTAATGATCAATTTTTAGAGATATTTCTAGAATACAACCTATTATTGTTTATAACCTGTTATTGAATGTTTCCTCATTCATCTATATGAAAAATAACTTACAAGTCCTCTTATAATAATCATATATATTCCCCTTTTGTGTGGATAAAAGCTATCTAATTTTTTTCATCTACAACAATTTCTATTTCAATATCCTATTTTCAAAATAAATTCAATAGAAAAGTGAGATAAAATTTTCAATAAAAAATTACATCATATTCTCTATAGTTCAAACACCCTTCAAATCTCTTAAAGTATTAGAATAATTTCTTCATCATGATCATTATCAATATTATGCATTGAATCAAATATGTTTCTTCGTGATCTACAAGATCCATGTGACCTCCTCCGTTTTAAAATGGTATGTCACATAGTCAACATCAAAAACAATATCTATAAAAACTAAAATTTTATCTTCAATCATTGACTAAATCTAAAAACCATGATGTTTGGATTAGTTAGGATCATTACACACATCACTTGAAATTATTTCTATAAAATTTTAATTTCATTTTCATCCCAAACATGGTGAATAATATAACATTGAAATTCATATGAAGTGTCAAATTAGTATGTTTCCATAAGTCATAAACTACTTCAATATGTCATATGATTTATCAGAGTCAAAAAATGGAACAAAGTATCACACTACCTTTTGGAGTCATTAAAATAATTTATATACTCCTCGATGATTAGGGGTGGAATTCATATTCTTACTAGATCCATATACTTAGAGTTATATGAATGTCTTATTATAATACATTAAATACACTAAGCTTACATGAAATCTTATACTTTACCCTCAAAATCATCTGATATAAACAATTCATATGGACTTAATTGAATTCATATGCTTTACCTTTGTAAAATTTCCAACCAACTCCAATGTCATACGAATGAATACTTAAGGTCCTTAAAGTCATAAAAAAATTCAAGTCATAATACATTAAAAGAAATATTATGTTCTATTAATACATTTCCATGAATTATTTTGCTGGGACTTTACCAAAAAAATTAACATATGTAAAAAAAATTCCATAACTTACTTAAACTACAACAGAGTTGATCTAAACTTCTTACAACCATCAATAAATGAACTCAAAGAAAAACATCATATTCAACATTGATGATTCTTTCAACTCCAATTTCAATAATGAAAACCAGAAAATCACACATAGGTGAATTCCTATAACATGAATAACATGTGTAATGATGGATAAAATATGAGGAATAAAGTGATGATTGAAAAAATCCTACATGATAAGAAAATAATTGGAATTCCAAGATAGTTTATATTAATCAAATCATGGATTTTTCTGAATATTTCATGTATGAACTTATTGGATCACTACTTCAGTATGATCTTGAGTTGAAAAAATATATTGATAATGATGTTAATGAAAAAATAATTTAATTTCTTTCAAGTATACGGAACATGTATCTTTTCAAATCATCTAGTGATGTTTCTTCTAGTTTTAGAAAGGTTATATCTTTAATTTACTAGAAAAGGTTTTACATGTCCTCATGAAGAAAAATAATGGTGATAAAAATTAATAGAATAATAATTACATGAATAATTCTTGAAATAAATGTTTACTAAATTATAAAATTTGATGTCTAAAATATAAAAAAAATGGAAACAACTCACATTAATGTCAAAATATGAAAAATTAAATTTATAGGGAAAAGGAAAATAAGATGAAAAATATAGAAGATTTTTATTTTTATAAATGATTCCCATTATAGAAAATAATTGGTAATAGAAAAAAAACTAGTAATATTTTTTTGTCAAAACAATTTATTTATCTCACTTATAATCACCTTATTAAATTTATTTCATTGAATATACTAAGAAATATTATTATTTTTTAATAATATTTAACCTAGATAAATAATTTCATTTTAATTCTGAATGTGATTCCTCTTTATAGTCTATAAATCATAAAATAACTATTGACATAATTAATGAAATTTGTGAAAAATATTATGAATAAATTCAATCCATTGTAATAAGTATAAGAAATTTGAAATTAATTATAATAATGTTACAAAAGAAAGGATTTTCTTTAAATGTCTAAAATATTAATAATGTTTATTCAGAAATATCAATCCATACATAGGAGAATAAAAATCTAAAAGATATTATTTCTATGAATGAAGGGGAATAAGAAATGGTAATTAATGATTTGTCTGATAATTTATCTAAAAAAATAAATAGAATAACAATTTAAATTGTTTTGTCTTTATATATAAAAGATAAAATCTAGGATGGTCATGAATTGTTTTTAAAAAAAATCTTGAATATTACAGATGAAATTGAAAATTTTAAAGAAATAATGTATATATTAATCGTTAGAAGTTAATATCTAGTTGAATTCATGATATTATATACTATTTTTAGATCAAATACTCATAGAACTATTCTTTTATATAATGGGATATTGGAAAAAATTTATAAAAATCATTTTTTGAACAGAAAAATTAATGGTATTTTATTTGATACATTGTATGTTCATTATTATAATGACTACAAAATAATTGTTTTTCAATAATTTTCTGCCAAAAAATCATTTATTTATAAATCCATTTTAAGATTTTTACATGTTAATCCCTTTTTATCTTACAATCATGAATGTTCATTCTCAAATCAAATTATATCTAAGCTAGTCTAGATGTGAAGGTTAATATATTTACATTATTATTATATAAAATATTTTAACCCTTGATATTTTTAACATTTCATTTGTTGGGAAGCATATGAAACAAATTTTTATTTTTTTTGTATACTGTGTATGAATAATATATTTTAAATTTGGATTATAGGCTTCTGTGATTTCTACTAGTTAACTTTAATTATTTTTATATCAATTTATAAATTTTTTAGTATCTTTACATTTTTTGATTCCTTGTATATTTAAATGTTTTATATAGGATGAGTTCAAATTATTTTTTTTAGAAATAGTTTGTAATCAATGTTCACTTCATTATTTACCCAATAAAAAATATAGGAGACAATTATAAGATATATTTAATTAATTATTCTAAAAACTTTTCAGTTTTGTCATTTATTTTTAATTTTAATTTCTTTCTAATATGAAAAAATTTAGAAGAAATATTTTAATTTCTTTCTAATAAAATTTTTTAGTTTTATTTATGCTAAATAATTATAGAATCTCTTTAAACATTATCAATTATATATGTTTGATTATGATATTTTTTCTACTTCTTAAGCATGAATTGTTTTAAATTTTTAATGTTTAATATAGGTGAAGTATATAAATATTTTATTAATCTATTTTTAGGAGAACTATTTCTTTTTAAATAAAATAGTTGGTGAGAAATAATTTTATTTACCAAATTAACTCTTTCAATAAAATAAGAGAGTTATTTTATAAAATGATAATAATTTGTGACTTTTTATAAAGTGTGATAATTTTATAATAAATTTTTACTTGATATGTTTTTAGAAAAATGGGGATTAATGTTTGAAATATTTAGTGTACATAATTTAGCCTTTGTTTTTTAATGTTTTTTCCACCAATTACAAAAAAGTGGGAGAGAATATTTTGGATATATGTTCAAGTTTGTAATTATAATAATGGTTAAGATTGTTGAGTGGCTCATTATGGAAATATTTTATTTATGTTTTTATGATTAAAAATACCTCAATTTATTCCTACTTCCACATGTTTCTATGATACATTCATTACATATATAACGTTGTTTATTATTTATCATATATTTTTTATTCGTATTCTCTTTACCTTTTCCATTTAGATTCATTGAAGACAAATTATTATGTTCTTCATTTAAACTTTTCATAAAGTAAAATTCCTTATGAGGACATCACATTTCATATGAAAATATTATAAAGTATTAGGTCCTTGAAACTCTTATGCACTAGAAAAAAATCATCTAATGATTTATTTTTCAATGTAAAATATTTTATATTATAGAAATAGTATTATATGGTTTAAAATTTTAGGAGTTAGAGTAAAATGTTTATTCCTTTTAAAATTATTACAACATGAAATAGATGTCTTATACAAATAGAAATTTTATAAAGTCATATTTCTTGATGAAATAAAAAGTATTATAAAATCATATGTTTTAGTATATGAAATTATTACATGGAGATTATAAGTAATACATGAATGTAAATTATTATAAAATAAGATTATTACATGACTTCATGTTTAAGGATAACATTTTCTCGCTTAGAATTTTTTGGGAGTTTTATTTTAAAATTATTATCTATTTTATTTAACATATATGCATGTTTTGACTAATATAATGGAATTAAAAATTATAATTGAAAATTGATATAATATTAAAGGATGTTTTTTAATGGATTATGGGACTTTTTACATAATTAATTAATGACTATATTTTATTTTTTTACCATTTTCAATTTTAATTTATTATTCTAATGTGTTTATCATTGTAAAGGATCATTATATCCTCATATAGTATCATGGTAATTAGAATAAGCAATCATGAGAATATTATTATTAATAATTTATGATCAAGCATCATGAAATTTGTAGTGAAAAATTATCATTTTTATTTTCCCTATTTAAAGGCTAAAGCAACTCAATTGGTGTAAGAAGAATTAAATGGATTTATTTTTTTATTAAATAATTAAAAATGGTTTGAATCTAAGTCATAGATATTTATAATCTAAAATCCTTTTCTGAAACACTACTCTAATGATTGAGTGGTATCATTATTCGTTTTGAATGGTATAGAAGAACATTTCTACCACATCACTTCTGATCAAAACATCTGGTTTCTCATTTTCATTATTATCTGGATGTTTTTTCTATATTGTAACACTTGATGGGTTATACTACTCTTAAAAGGTACCAAAATGTGTAATATTTTGTGTCCTATAACCAACTATATGTAATATCATTATGTTAATATTTAATATAAATGAAATTTAAACATATTATTACATATTGTTCATTGTTATGCATGGCTATAGTGTAATATTTCCCTAGATTATTTGACACATTGACCTGTTCATAGTTGTTCCCCAATATGATGAGAGACTTAAATTTCTATGACATTATTCATAAATATAGTTCTACATTAGGATTACATATTATTTTGGGACACATAATATACAGACCATCAGGTACGAGTACTCATAAGAAGATGAGACTTCTTCTCATGAAGTTCACACTTGGAAATCTCAAAGACAACAAATTATGATAATAGGACCTCCAGTAAGAATTCCACATGTTTTGGTGTCATTTTATATTCCTATATGTGAGAATGTATAAGTGTCCATAGACATTAAGATTATCATTACTACATTCCATAACTCACGCTCATTGATTTATGAAAAAAAACTACACGTAGATAGTTGGCGAGAATTAGGGAACATTATGTGTCTCACAAATGACATGTTATTAATGGATATATTAGGGTAGGATTTTTCTCTTCCATATATGGAAGTTGATATCTCGATCCTTTGCTTGAAATGGAACCATCGCATAAAATTTTCTGTCAATGGTGTAACGACGAGTTTATTCCAAGTAGTTATAGAATGAAATATCAATCATAAAGGTTGAAGAAAATATCATGAAACCATCTTGATAAGATATTGAGAAAAATGGATTTTATTACATAGTTAGCGTTTGTATGTGGATTCATTGTTGCAACATTATGTTCATTCTCTTGGGTGTCTTGAACCATTTCTAAACATTACTCTTGGGCTTAAGGAATAACCGCCTAACTATAATGAGAAAGAATCCTAAAGGGTCTCACACAAGGATTTTTTAGTGGTATTAGTTAAATTCTATTTGAATTTAATTAATGGAATAAATATTATTCTCAAGACAGTGGAATAATTTCATTCATGTTAAAATGATTTCATAAATAAAATAAATATTTATTTTCTAGATTGTGAATGAAAATAGATTTTTATTTTATTGAACATTTAAAAAATATTTATTTACTAGTTTTTAAATATCATACTTAATTAAGAGAATAATTTATTTATTTATTTATTCGAGTTTTCAATAAATGAATTTTAATTTCAAGCAAACAAAGCATGGTCCAGTAGTAAAATAATTATATTAAAGATGGTATATAATAATTTATATAGGTTCTAGATAAAATAATAATAAATTAGTCATAATTATAAGGCATGAAATTTCATTTATGATTTTTTTTCACAAATTGATGTACCACAAATAATTCTACAGTTATTGTATTTATGTAGGATCAGTTTTCTCTAATGTTATGAATGTTTTTAATTTTTTGTTAAGAAACTAAATATTATAACCGATTACTCATGTCGATAAATAGAGAGGTACATGTATTTTTTCTTGTAAAAGAATCCAATGCTGCAAGAGAAATTCCAATTCAAGAATTTTCTCTTGACTCCTCTTCTGTCTCCCTCTCAGGAATGAGAGACGTTCTTCAAGATCGAAGAACAAGCGAGCAAGACCGATCGATGAAAGACATTTTCATCACCACTCTAGCACCCAGAAAGAGTGTGACATCAATCTAAGACCATTTAAGTACCTTTGGATCACATTAAGAGAGATTCTTCTTTGGATCCTCATAATCACAAAGAGACAATCATAAAGGGTCATCCTGAGTGATCAACATCATCAACAAAGAATATACCGAAGAACAAGTATTTTATTTCTTTAGAAATTAATTTTAAATTATTTATAAACATGATGTGAATGATCCTCTTTAAATTCTTCTTTAATCTTCCTTATTTATCTAAATCATTGATACTATTCCATGGAGACTAGATTTCATCATCATATTATTCTCGGAATAATCATTGATCATGGTAAAAATTAAAGTTGGATGTTGTCCCAACTGTTCTTCTACTGCACCTAGATCCTTTAAAGAGTTATAACCACTGTATCAAAAGGTAGTTTGACATGTGGTTTGATTTACCCTATTAAAAATTTCTAGATTTGTGTCACTCATTTAGATATACTAGTTTATTTATTGTCTCATAAATATTCCACTTAGGATTGGGTATAGTATTTAATATGAATCTCAAGCTATAATCTATCCAATCAGAATATCGTGATGGGGATTATATTGTAAGTAAAGGATCAGTTTAAAATTAAAACTATGAAAATTAATTTTCAAAAATGGATATATATACTCCTACATTGGAGTGAAGATAGTATACATAAAATTATTTGGATTTAATCTTATAAAAATTATTATTTTCATCGTTTCTAAATTTCAAATTACTCTTTCCATAATAATACTTCGTGATTTATTATTTGATAAATTTTAGAATAATATTAATCCACCAAATTCAATAATATATTTTTAAGTAAATCTAATGTTATCATATTATCAATTATCCCCCTATCATTTTCTGATATTTTTATTGTTTTAGGTGGGACCAGATATAAAATCATTAATATGATTTTTGGGTTTTGATATAAAAAATAGCAACATAATGTATTTTAACTAAATGTATAACCAAAATGGAGAGTTATAATTCAAAAACATAATGGAACATGTTCTATGAGTCTTACATTTCTCACCAAAATTATTCTTTCAATATTTATATAATGTAAGATGAAATATTCTGAGATCTCTCCCAACATTAATATACTCATTATCAATTTTCTTCCTCGAATAATGGTTTGTTGAGTGATGATGTATCCCATATCAAATTCTTATATATATATATATATATATATATATATTATTTCAATTTCCTTATAGTCTCATCACTTCCATATTTCTTATTAAACCTTGTAATTATTGGAAATTAATATAAATAATTCAAAAGAGTTGATTCTTGTTTCTTGAATTGATTAAAACTACACTTTTGGTATTTTATAATATATTCATGGTCCATAAAAATTAATATATAATCATTTATAAATGGAGGTATTATATTATAGATCATAATCATTTTTTATAACAATGATTTATCATAATTTTTTTCAATATTTTGATAACCAACTCCTCGAGAAATATCATTCAAGGCATCAATTAGTTTTTCAAAGATAGTGTCCCTCCATCCAATGTATGTCCTCAAATTATAAATCTTTAGTACAACTGATGATGTTATATATTTAGTAAAACTAGTATAACATTCCATATTTTCATGACACATTAAATTATAAAAAAACATGGAAAATCATAAAGGTTTCATTTGACTATAATTATCATTTATTTGATATAATCTACATCAACATTAAGAACTTTACTTGTATCAAACCATCCACAAACCATAGTGTTATCCCAGTCTCTTGCTATGTTTTGTTTTTACTTATGTTTATTCCACTATTTATAAAATTTGTCTCTTATATAAAATATTTAGTGTCCTTTCAAATCCCTTGGAAAAATTCTTCTTGTATAGAAATATTATAAACATGGAAAAATTATTTTATCAGGGTCATTACCACATCATAGTGAATGGAGTTTTTCATTGGATGTTTCCCTGTGAAAATAAAGAGAAATAACTCAATCATTATGGAATTTTTAGTCAATGTTTAGAGTTTCAGGGAAAAACAACAATGGATAAACTAGGAAGATGAGGGATACCATGCCATAGAGGACACCATGCTGGGTTATAGAATCACTCTTAGAAATAAGGGAAACTATGGGAATTTTGTATGTTATAGAGAAATTGTGTAAGGATAATTGAGTCAAGAAGCAAGATAAACCCTATGTTATGGTCTTATTAATATTGAATATTAGGATTCTGAAGATAAAGTGGAACACGGGCTGAGTGAGCATGGTTCATGGAATGTTGATGGGTGTTTTATCTAAGAATTTTTATGTCATGGTTATCACTATACTATGCCTATTGAGAAGATTTATAAAGCATTAAACACAAAATGTTTTGAATGAATGAGTAAATGATATATGATACATATCAGGAATTTACCTATTGAGGTAGGTTCCAGGATATGGTGTTGATGACCACACCATGGAGTAGTGGATTTGGTGTATTCATGGGTTAAAATTTCCTATCGTTAAGGAGGAGGATCTTGGAATGAGATATGATATCTTGAATTAGAGTTATTAGATATATATTCATGATTTAAAATATATTGTTAAGAACATTTAGAGGAATTATTTTCATATAATACAGATGAATTATTAGATAACTTTTATGAGGAAAATGAGTATAATTTATCTAGAATACAAATAAAATGAAATTTAAGATTTATAATGATATATTTCTCTATAAATAAATGGAGTCTGCTGTAGTGAAAAATAATTTGGATTGAGGGTAATTTGATATTTCGGATATTGGGAGAGAAATTAAATATTTATGATGGATATAAAATAATAAAGTATTATAACTCTTTGAATAATTTTAAAAATAAAGAATATGAAGATTTCATGATGACTCCTTGAAATGTGATGCTTTTTATATGATGTTCATATAATGATTGTAAAGGAGTAGTGTGGAGATCACAAAAACCAATATATATATATAGTGCATTTGAAAAAATGGTGTTGTTATTATATATCATAATTGGTAGAGTAGTTATAACTTCTGATTTAATCTTATTCCTCAAATTCACTCCCATACCATTATACAAAACACAAGTTAAAAAATATAATTCAACTCCTAAAATCAGTCGTATAAATTCATACAACAATAAACCCAATAAAAGGAACATAAGATCTAATATAAAATTACATTTCCAGAAATTGATTAAAAGTCAAAGATACACTAATATGGGTGATAAATTATGGTATTTAATTTTTCTAACATTAATTTTATTTTCTAAAATTCTCATGAACCTAGAAAATATTAACCTTATAATTAGTTAGGTCACCCTATAGTTATTACTTCAAGAATAATAAAATTTTTACCTCCCTAGTATTTAAATATTAAATCATATTAGTAAAAAATGCTTCAACAACTCACATAAATAAAACAATTATGTCATGAATAATATTATAAAAATAATAATTGATTTTACTTGATTTACAAAAACTCGGTTAATCTAAGGAACATTAAATCAATAATTTGTTGATAAAATAGAATCCCCTAAACACATTCTTTATTAGTGATATTACGATTGTCCTAGGGTCACTTCTATAATACGTTTTAGGTAATGATCACAAATTCAAAAGGATCAAATCTCTCACTTCTTATCTTTTTCTAACAACTTTAGAAAGATATTACAACTCTTGAATATAGTTCAATGCATAACAACCTTACTATTGTAGATGAATAGAGTGTATATCAACTCCCTTTACCTTTATTCTTATCCTTTATAAGCCAACTATTAACATCACATGAATAATATCAGACTTCCATGACTCGTCATATAAACTACCCCTTACTTATTGGTAAATTTCTTCTAAGAGTGAAAACACATTCCTCTCCCCACACCAACAAAAATCTAGAACACCTCTCTCAATATTATATATATCAAACCTTGATTAATCCATATTATTTTACAAAATATAATAATTCCATAATTTATATCTCTATAAATAAAAAATTTACTTTTCTTTGTATTATAGAAAAATTATCCAAATTTCCCCTATCAAATATCTCTAATAAGTTATGAGTATGATAAGAAATTTTTCCACTAAATCTTCTACAAAACTAAATCAAACTAATCTAAATATGTTCTATAATTATAAGATAATATCTACTAAGTGGTTATAAAATTATCCTAAAAAAATATAGAATCTTTCGGCTAGATTATATATTGAATCAATTCCTCCATGAAAACTTTTTCACCACTACAACATGTAACCTACCTCCACAAGCACCCCCATAGCATAGATCCTATATATTCTACTCCTTATCACAAAAATATTTTTTTTATTCCTTGAAAAATATTCTAACCACATCAAAAAAATAGTGATAATACTGAAATAAAACATCATTAGAAAAAAAATCCCTTTGAAATTCCATGCACCATGTTCCACTTAAGATTTAGAAGAACAACACTCACCATTCCTTGGAACATGACATGGTTGTTTTCTAGTATCCCAACTCATCTATCCTTGAACAAGTACCCAATGGAATTAAAAACTCCCATAGTGGGACTCTTAATTTTCCAAATGGATTCTACAAATACAACATGGTGTACCCTAAAATTTGGTATCCATCAGCATCTCATTTCATCCTTTTCAATTCTATACTGAAATATTACAACCTCAACCATGGATTCCAAAACAACTATGTTTCAACTCCACATTTTGAATATTGAAACATATAATCTAAAACATCATCCAACATAGAATTCATAAAAACTAATCCTCATTTTAAGAGGGTACATTTTAGGCTTCAAATTTCAAGATTCATTAAATGGTATCATACATAAAGTTTTTTTTCAACCACTAAAATCATGTTCCTATTTTCCATGATGTGATAGATTCATTTTTATCCTCCTATATATTTTTCATGCTTCCCTGGACTTTCTCATGACTATGTATCTTCTTTGATAACGCTTAATAACTTCCAGTTTTTATTTTCACTTGTGTTATCATCCCAACGTCCATCACTAACACCACCAATTGTTGATAGTATATTTCATAACATATCTTCTTCTGAAACATGTGCTTCTATTTCAGATTTCCAAAGAACCATTTCTCGATAAACTCAGTTACTCATTTCATAATAATGTTTGAAATAACACTATCACCATTAAATCCAAGTCCAATCCACTACATTTTATGATAATAAATCATCCAATGTGTTTCCAATAATCCCATAACATCAACTTAACCATTAAGATTCCTAATGTATCCCCATTTGGGTTTTTTACAACACTCCCAATAATCAATGAATCATTATGTCATTATGTTGTACCCAACTCTGGTCCCTACTCCTTGTCTACAAAATGGGTAGAGTCATGGATTTATTATTCTTCCTACTCCCCCTATTATATAAAATATTAATAAAAACACTTGTTATGAATAACTACCATCTTTTAAAATTCCCTCTAGTATTCTTTATGATATATAACAAAACCACCAAATTTGATTTCTCTTGATAGATTTATTGGGTATCCTACATAACACCACTTATTATTGTTTTACTAGAAGTATTATCCTTCATCTTTGATGATTATAGTAGAATCATAAATTGATATTATAAACATTTTTTTGTTATATCCCTTGAATTAGATTAGATAGAATAAGATACACCCATTTTTAATATACATCAGAACATTTGTAATTTCTACGTCAAGTGAGAGATACCACATGTTAAGTACAACTTAATTATAACGCCCCGACCCTAGTTACCCAGAGTCGGTGCATTATTTTAATACATTGGCATGATTACAAGGAATGACGTCCTAAAGGACCAATTGTTTTAGCAGTCTTGGAAAATAGATTACATACATGAATGTTACATTACACTTTATAACATACAAAACAACATAAATAATCCTTTATGAACACCATTATTCCCTTGGATTAACCCTACATATCAATCACAACAAACTTATTGGAATCCTTAGAGAAAATAAAATAAATAAAGGGGTGATGTCAGATGCTTAGTAAGGATAAAAATATAGAAAAAACATTCATAAATAATCATAAATATTTAAGGCAATTTATAACTAAAACAAAATCCTTTTAAACTTGAACGTCAGCATAATATGGAAGAAATAAAATGAAAAAAATTCTTTTACTTATTCACATGGATATTCTACTAGTCAAATAATCACATAAAATATCAATAACCACTTTCATAATGATGGAATGAAAAATTACGAACTTTAATTTCTATGTCAAGGCCTCGTTCCAAGACCTAAGGGAAAACTGTAACTAGAACCCAACCTGGGGAGCCTTTGTAACCGAACTCCATCCTGATGAACCTCTGTAACCCGACTCCAACCCGGAGTGCCTCCAATAACCGGACACCAACCTGGAGTGACTCTACTAATGGGACACCATCCCGGAGTGCCTCAAATAACCGAACACCAACCCGGAGTGCCTCTAATAACCGGACACCAACCCGGAGTTCCTCTAATAACCAGACACCAACCCGGAGTGCCTCTAATAACCGGACACCAACTCGGAGGGTTTACTATAACCGGACCCCAACCCAGAGGGCATAATTTTATCGGTCCCCAACCCAGAACATACTTGTCTAACACATTCATATTAAGAAGAGGATGAAATATCACATAAACATTTGTATTAAAACTAGCATATGAAATTCCAAAACATTAATCATAAACCATTAATGGCATAAAAATAACTCATACATAGTCAAACATATCACAAAACATTAAATACAATATGGATTATTTGTATCATAATAAATCAACTTAAAACAAGTGTAAATTTTATCAAAGGATGTTGACATAGATGAAATCAAGACTATTGGAGAGAAATATCTTTTTTTAAATCATTTAAAAGTCACATAATTATAGAGAAAACCATTATTTTGAAAACATTCTTATAAGATTTTAACATAAGCTTTGACGACTTCATAATGGTGGAAAATAGCCACACCCAACATATAAGTTAAAAAAATACATTCTTACCTTAATTTGTCAAAAAGGTTAAAAAGGTCCTTGTTTGGAAAATAATGTAATGATTCCTTTATAAATTTCTTATAAAAAGTCAAACAAGGGTATAAATGACTTTAACACATATTCTGTAAAATAGTAAGAATGATTTGAAATACATTTTTAAGAAACATGGAAGTGGATGATAAAGAGGTCCCAGTAGATAATTATATATAAACAACGTCGAATAATGAAGACATTGTGAAATAAATCCTTACCAATTTGGTAACCTACGAAACATACACCCCATGAAAGAGGTATCATACAATGAATATGAAAATACACATAAATTAAAGTGTATTACATAAAGAATACAATTATGGGTAGTACATGAACCACACAAAAGGTAATAGTGGAAATATTTCATGAATCTCATGGGAATAAGGAGTGAGATGAAAACCCCTTACCTTGAACTTTCCTTTAGTCGAGGGTACCATTAGCCTCCTCATATTCGGGTTCTTCCTTTTCATTTTATCAAAAGGGATCCTTAGGTTGGCTTTCTGATCAAACGAAGGCCTTTAGGATGAAGGGAAGATATTTTTTTGGGTATTTGGGTAGGGTTTGGCCGGGCCAAATGGATTCGAAGGTGTGAATTAGAGAGAAGGGTGAGTGCCCTTTAATAATAGGGGTGTGGGGCACCTCAGGAAAAACATAAAATATTATTTTATAATAAATTTATATTCGGTTTCTAATGGCTCCAAAGTTTATTATTTAAAGTATAAAGTGGGGATAGGTCGAAAACAACTCAACCAAAAGGTTTTAGACAAGTTTAGGTTACCATTTTAACATTATCATTTATATTTAACTCTAAGTTATATAATTTAACTTTTACCATGTCTTATTGTATTCTTACACTATATGGATAATAAACATACTATATACTACCAATCAAACCCCAATTGGTTCATTAATGTCATATATTCTATTATATAAGTATTTTTGCCAATCCTTATATTTTTAGGACCATTATATCAATTAATAATATAATATTTGTTTTAAAAACTATTTTATGGAAATTTTTACACTATTTGGTATTGGTTTTTTTGTTAAAATAACAACAACATTATTACTTCAAACAAAATACATTGAATCAATCCTAACATGTCATATTCACCTATAAATTCGTGGATGTCATAAAAACAATGAAATTATATTTATTTTAATATTTATAGTACCATTTATTTGATTCTTTCATGAATAAGGTAATTAATGCATCATCATTGTGTCATAAATAAATTTCTTTATTTAATGTCTAAAAATTATAAATAAAATACCATGCTATAGGAAATCTTTTTATCTTTCTAATGAGTAATTATAATCTAATTTATACTATGTAAAACCCTATATTAAAAATGTTTTAGTTATTAATCCTTGATTTTAACTCTTTTAACTCTTATTTGAATTAAATAATAATAAATGTCCTAATCTAATCCAAGTGGACCTAAATGATAATATTTTATTCCTAAGCTTGTTTTTGGTCGAGATAAAATTGTCCAATATAATTAGTACATGTGTGAGGGTAATATTAATATCATTTTTACCCTTAATTACCATATTTACTTTTAACTGTGGTAAATAAAAGTAAAAATTTACTATTCATCAAAAATTATTTTCATCTCATTGAACCACATTTTACTCATTGATATTAACTATGTCTCTTGTATTTTTGAAATTCAGCTCACAGAAGTGGTAAAATTAAATTTTATGTGAATTTGCAAAAGCTCTTAGGAGGTTGCTAAAAGACAGTGAAAACTTCAATAAACTTTTTATATATCTAAAATTATTCTAAACTTACTTCAATTAATTACATTGAACTTATACAGGTATTATTTATCTATTTTGAAATTAAATAATCTAAATAAAATAAATAATTATTTAAATAAAAATTCGGTTTTAAACTATAACTCAGTGTTTTTTACTATTCATCAAAAATTAAAAGTTTTCAGAAAAATACCAAAAATTTAACCTAAGAAAATTTTGATATTCTGAATTAAATAATGAATTATATTTTACAATATTAATAACATAGAAGTTGCATTTGTTAATTTAAAATTAATTCCCACTGTCAAACCAAAAAAGTGTGTTTTAAGAAACAATAATTATCAAAAGATTGACCCTTGTTTATGTCCGGTTTAAATGTGAAATTATGTACAATGAGAAAAATTTTGATTCAATTGTAAAAATATATTCTAAATATAATTTAAAACCACTCAAATTCATAATTTATCACTAGTAATTATTTTGATTAAAAAAAGTGGTTTTTAATTAAAATTTAGTAATTTTCACTATTCATCAAAATATGAAAGTGATCAGGAAAGTTCCAAAAATTCACCCTAATATAATTCTGATATTCCAAATCCAAAAAGGAAGTCCATTTTCAAAGATAAAATGTATAAAATTTCAAAAATTGGGTATTACTATTCATAATGGCTAGTTTGATTGGTTGTGGTGTGTGTTAGAACTTGAAGTTGCATACAACAGATGCTACTCTATTATTCAAATAGAAGTGTACTATGGAAGTTTGGGGTGTTACATTCTCCCCTACTTCAATAAATTTCATCCTCGCAATTTATGCTCGGTATTGGAAACCTGGGGTTGACATTTCAAAATATCTTAGTTGAAATCCCACATCAAAAAATGGATTAATGAGGCCTCTATTTAAAATAAAGAGTGGTAAGTATGAAGGTTACTAATAATAACACATACTAGGGTTTCATGTAGGAAAATATGGGTATGGAAGAGAAATTTAACCATCAATATCTGATTGAGATTGGTATAGAACATGGCTATGAAAAGGACAACAATCAAAAGCCATAAAATTTTGATGATCTAAGGTACCATCTAGGACAACATTTTTGTTCTAAGTTCCTTTTATTAATGTTGAGGAATTTATTTATGAGATTGTCTAATATCATAAAGAGATATACTTACATTATAATTAGAGATTTATCCATTAATAAATTGCTACCATAAACTCATCTTTCACCCCAAAACATAATACAACTCAAAAATACTCTATTTATCCTGATCGTATAGGGTTCTAAATATAATGAATTTATAATTCACATATAAACCCCTTTAAAAAAGGAAACTACATTATACCATCTAGGAACATCACGTAGTCTAGTGGTAGGCGATAAATCTTAATCGCACTATGGGTGTGGGTTTGATCCCGTAGCTTTGTCCGGCGTGACGGGTTGTCACACAGTCTGTGTGGTGTCCTTTTATAAAATCCAAAAATAACCTTTCAAACTTAATCCATTCTAACCTTAAGACATATCCAAAATACTACTATCCAAACTCAGAGTCTAAACGTGAACACATTCACCATGTATTATTTTAAAATATGGTAACATCCTGAATTACCATAAAACCATATTAATTAAATTCATGCTCCATTATTATTTATATAATACTGAATATATTCCTTCTATCCAAATTTTTTTTAAACTCCAACGATGAAAAATAATTAATCAGTTTAAAGGTAGTCAAGAATATCCAATATAATTTATCCAAATAAATCTTGTATTATTCCAAAATCACTACCTCGGTATCAGAACCATATTATGGTTTGTCTTTCTCTCAATATTATATTTTCCAAAAATTTAACCTGCTATTGAGTCACTTTTCTTGGTTCAATAGAATCTCAAGTCCTTAGTAAAATATTTCTGCAATACAATCCTTATATACTAAATAATTATTATAACCATTACATTGTTGATACAA
Source organism: Viscum album (assembly GCA_963277665.1). NCBI lineage: Eukaryota > Viridiplantae > Streptophyta > Magnoliopsida > Santalales > Viscaceae > Viscum > Viscum album. Next base: position 1,118,742,598 of record OY728129.1, read on the forward strand.
CACTCAAATGAAATAATCTTATAAAAACAACATAAGAACACTAGTCATTATTCTTCATCTGAGGTAGTATCATAACTTGATTATTTTCCAATAGCATCATTTGGGGCATACTCTGATGATTTTGACATTGGTTCGTGTAGTGTCCCAACTCCTTGTAAATGAATCATTGTACATTTGAACCTTTTTCTTACACATGCAGTCATGTACTTGGTGTCCTTTTTCTCCACACTTATAACATACTCCCATTCCCTTCATAAATTTTTCAATGTGATTCTTTGCATAGTTATCACATATGGGAAAATAATTATTTAACTTCTTCCCTTTATCTATCCTTCTCTCTACCATGCTTTTCTTCTCTGGCTTCACTTCAATGACATAGGACTCCGAGAATTCTTTACTTATCTTATCAACACATGAAACTATTTCTTCATATGATGATAATACGGTGGAGACTATTTCCTTTCTAAATTCTAGCTTAGGACCATGAAAGATATGATCCTAATTACTCTTTGGATCAAGTGTATTGTTGGAGTTCTCATTCCTTCTACTGGGTTCCAGTTCTAAACAATGGCATACACTAGATTAGTTTATGAATATAAATACCTAATCCCAAACTTTTAAAACACTTAACATAATTTAAACAGTTTATTGATATAATCCATAATCATAAAAATGTATTATTTGAGTAAGTATATACACATAAGCCCTTCATAATGGTTTGTAAAGAAAATTACAATTATCCTAAGCATATCCATAGGGAGTGTCGTAACCAAGAGTGCAGTAAGGCCCGTTCTCGTGCACCGGTTCCCGTTCGAGTCTAGATCAAAGCGGTGTTTTCGGGTTTTACACCTAGGTACATCTGTTCCAGATCCGCCTCTACCTGCTCGTATCCAGATAGGGATTTATTTCTTGGAAAATTCACAAAATCTCTACAATACCAAAATTCTAGGAAGTTCTTCTGTATTAATCCTCAAAGTCTGTCTTAGGGATATGTGCTCTAATCAGAGTTTATCTAAATCTAGTTTCCACAGTTTTTGCTAAACATCCTCTGATACCAACTGTAATGCCTCGACCCTAGTTACCCAGATTCGGTGCATTATTTTAATACATTGAAAAGATTACAGGGAATCAATCCCCGAAGGACCGATCGATTTAGTAGTCTTGGAAAATAGATTACATACATGAATGTTACATTACACATAATAACATACAAAACAACATAAATAATCATTTATGAATTCCATTATTCCCTTGGCTTAACCCTACATATTAATCACAATACACTTCTTGGAATCCTGGGAAAAAATAAAACATAGAAAGGGGTGAGCTCAGATGCTCAGTAAGGATAACAATATAGCAGAAACTTTCATAAATAAGCATAAATATTTAATGCAATATATAACTAAAACAAAAGCCTTTTAAACTTGAACTTCAGCATAATATGGAAGAAATAAAATTAAATAATTCCATTTAATTATTCACATGGATATTCTACTAGTCGAATAATCACATGAAATATCAATAACCACTTTCATAATGATGGAATGCATAATGCTGAACTTTAATTTCTGTATCAAGGCCTTGTGCCAAGACCTAAGTGATAACTGTAACCGGAACCCAGCCTGGGGAGCCTCTGTAAAGGAACTCCATCCTGGAGAGCCTCTGTAACCGAACTCCATCCCTGAGTGCCTCTAATAACCGGACACCAACCCGGAGTGCCTCTAATAACCGCACACCAACCCGGAGTGCCTCTAATAACCGCACACCAACCCGGAGTGCCTCTAATAACCGGACACCAACCCAGAGTGCCTCTAACAACAAGACACAATCCCAGAGTGCCTCTAATAACCGGAAACCAACCCGGAGGGTCTTCTGTAATTGAACCCCAACCCGGAGGGCTTAATTTTACCGGTCCCCAACCCGGAACAAACTAGTCTAACACATTCATATTATGAAGAGGATGAAATATAACATAAACATTCGTTTTAAAACTAGCATATGAAAATCCAAAACATTAATCATAAACCCTTAATGGAAAAAAATAACTCATCCATATTCAAACATATCACAAAACATTAAATACAATATGGATGATTTGTATTATAATAAATCAACTTCAAACAATTGTGAAATTTATCAAAGGATGTTGACATAGATGAAATCAAAACTATTTGAGAGAAATATCTTTCTTTTTTAAATCATTTAAAAGTCACATAATTATAGAGAAAACCTTTATTTTGAAAACATTCTTATAATTTTTAAATGGATGCTTTGACGACTTCATAATGGCAGAAAAGAGCCGCACCCGTCATATAAGTTAACAAAAAGACATTCTTACCTTAATTTTTCGAAAAGGTTAAAAAGGTCCTTGTTTGGAAAATGACGTAAACATTCCTTTATAAACTTCTTATAAAATGTCAAATGAGGGTATAAATGACTTTAACCCATATTCTATAAAATATTAAGAATGATTTTAAATAAATTTTTAAGAAGCATGGATGTATATGAGAAAGAGGTCCCGGTAGATAATTACATATAAACAACCTAGGATAATGAAGAAATTGTGAAATAAATCCTTACCAATTTGGTATGTTAAAAAACATACACCCCATGAAAGAGGTATCATACAATGAATATGTAAATACACATAAATTAAAGTGTATTACATAAAGAATACAATTATGGGCAGTACATACACCACAAAAAATGTAATAGTGGAAATATTTCATGAATCTCATGGGAATAAGGAGTGATATGAAAACCTCTTACCTTGCACTTTCCTTTAGTTGAGGGTACCTTTAGCCTCCTCTTCATCAGGTTCTTCCTTTTGATTTTATCAAAAGGGCTTTTTACGTTGGATTTCTGATCAAACTACGGCCTCTCGGGTGAAGGGAGGATATTTTAGAGGGTATTTGGGTAGGGGTTGGGTGAGCCAAATAGATTAGAATGTGTGAATTAGAGAGAATGAGGAGTGCCCTTTTATAATAGGGGTGAGGGGCACCTTAGGAAAAACATAAAATATTATTTTATAATAAATTCATATTCAGTTTCTAATGGCTCCAAAGTATATTATTTAAAGTATAAGGTGGGGATAGGTCGAAAACAACTCAACCAATAGGTTTTAAACAATATTATGTTACCATTTTAACCTTATCATATATATTTAACTCTAAGTTAAATAATTTAACGTTTATCGTTTCTTCTTGTATTCTTACACTATGTGGTTAATAAACATACTATATACTACCAATAGAACCCCAATTGGTTAATTAATTTCATATATATTATTATATAAGTCTTTTGCCTTAATCTTAGATTTTTAGGACCATTATATAAATAAATAAAATAATATTTGTTTTAAAAACTATTTTATGTCAATTTTGACACTATTTGGTATTGGTTTTTTTGTTAAAATAACAACAACATGATTACTTCAAAAAAAATTACACTGAATCAATCCTAACATGTCATATTCACCTATAAAATTTGTGGATGTCATAAAAACTTTAAAATTATATTTATTTTAATATTTATAATACAATTTATTTGATTCTTTCATGAATAAGGTAATTACTGCATCATCATTGTGTCATAAATAAATTTATTTATTTAATGTCTAAAAATTATAAATAAAATACCATGATTTAGAAAATCTTTTTATATTTCTGATGAATATTAATAATCTAATTTATCTTATGTAAAACCCTATATTAAAAATGTTTTAGTTATTAAACATTGATTTTAACTCTTTTAACACTTCTTTGAATTAAATAATAATAAATGTACTAATCTAATCCAAGTAGACCTTAATGATAATATTTTATTCCTAATGTTCTTTTTAGTCGAGATAAAATTTTCCAATAGAATTAGGACATGTGTGAGGGTAATATTAATATAATTTTTACCCTTAATTACCCTATTTACTTTTAAGCGTGGTAAATAAAAGTAAAAAGGTACTATTCATAAAAAATTATTTTCAACTCATTGAACCACATTTTACTCCTTGATATTAACAGTGTCTCTCGATTTTTGAAATTTAGCTCACAGAAGCGGTAAAATTAAATTTTATGTGAATTTGCAAAAGCTCCTAGGTGGTGGGTAAAAGACGGTGAAAAGTTCAATAAAATTTTTATATATCTAAAATTATTATAAACCGACTCCAATGAATTACATTTTACATATATATGTATTATTTATCTATTTTTAAATTTAATAATTTAAATAAAATAAATAATTATTTAAATAAAAATTCAGTTTTAAACTATTACTCTGTGTTTTCACTATTCATCAAAAATTAAAAGTTTTCAAAAAAATACCAAAAATTTACCCGAAGCTAATTTTTATATTTCGAATTAAATAAAGAATTCTATTTTACCAAATTATAAACATAGAATTTGCATTTGTTAATTTAAAATTAATTCCCGTTGTCAAAACAAAAAAGTGTGTTTTTAAAAAACAATAACTATCAAAAGATTGACACTTGTTTATGTTCGGTTTAAATGTGAAATTATGTCCAATGACCAACATTGGATTAAATTGAAAAAATATATTCTAAATATAATTTAAAACCACTAAAATTCATAGTTTATCAATATTAATTATTTCGATTAAAAAATTTGTTTTTAAATAAAATTTAGTAATTTTCACTATTCATCAAAATATGAAATTTATCAGAAATGTACCAAACATTTACCCTAAGCTAATTTCGATAATATGAATCAAAAAATAAAGTCCATTTTGAACGATAAAATGTATAAAATTTCAAAAATTGGGTATTACTATACATAAAAACTTTTTTGATTAGTTGTGGTGTGTGTTAGAACTTGATGTTGCGTACAACACATTATACTGTATTATTCAAAGAAAAGCGTACTGTGGAAGCTTGGGGCGTTAAATTAATATTTTTGTTTGAAGATTAATAAAAATTCCAATTGAGGTTTTATTTAAATATAATTTGAAGCAGTATAATTAACACTATGTAGTGTTCCATTAGCATTTTCTTTAAGTCTATTGAGATGGAACCCGATGTAGAAAATAATACATTAATCTAAAATAATCATTATTTTTCATTGCACTCCCCTATTTCCAAAATAAATATATATTCACACATTCCAGCTTCTACCAAGGAACCCTTCCTATGAAATCAACAAAATTTTCAGAAAAAACATTAGTGATAAAAACTAAATTTAATATTATGTGATTCATACCATAATTCATCATTAGATACCAAATTTAATAAAAAAACATGATACCAATAGTGAAAACTAATATTGATGGTTAAAGAAAGGTTATTTTTTATCCTCTAGGTGAATTTCCATAGTTTTGGCGGTATCATCTATAGATCAACATATAAAAACTCCCCAGGGATTCCTCAATTTCATAAATAAATAATAAATAAAAATGCATCATTAATGTAATAATGTTTCTAAGATTTTAATATCCTAATATAGTAAAATGACATTTAATATTAAATTAATTATTGGATTCACACGAATAAATCAGAAATTTTTTTTTGCTGATCCTCTTAATTGTGGATATTATTTTTTATCATGAATTATTGATACTAATAGATAAAAAATTTTCTTGACACCACCTCCTTAATTATATGTTGATACAAATTTTATAATAACACTTCCCATTAGATATTGTTTCTTCCAAATTCCCTTGTTATCATATCACCACAATAAACTATATAATTTATACTAAAATTAGGAATATTTAAAATACATGGGGAGAGGGGATGCTTCCACATTACTCAGTTAAGGTAGATGATGTGCCACTATGGACCACAAATTTTACTTTTTCTTTCAATTTGGAGTATATCATCAGATCTCAGTTAGTTTTTATTGAATCCAATTTCTTTTCAACTTATATGGGCTTGTTCTTTTTATCATATCCTAAATCAAAAATAGGTTTTATTTTTTTACTCCACACAATAATAATTTCTTGAAAAATCATAGGTTGGTATTTTATTTTCTAAGTGAACTTTTCTCCTTGTTATTCCATGCGAGAATTATTATATTTTTCTATATATACTATTCGTTGGGACACTAATTTCCTATAAAAGAATGTAGTTTATAAAATATATAAACTAATTTCATGTTTTTCTAAATATTTTTATTTTATTTCCAAGACAATATTTATCCACCAAGATATTTACAACTATTCTTCACAAAAATTTTATAATGTGGATATTCTTCAAGTGTCCCTTGAAAACTATTTCTTTGAAATAGAATTTTCATTGAATGAAATTTAATTTCTAATTTTCATTCCAATTGAAATTATATTTATATTTCCATTAGATTCATTTGTATCATGGTAATAATTATTGAAATAAATATCATTCCTCCATTGTTGTGGTTTGCAGCCCTGTTTTTAATACTTTCCATCATCTTCAAAGAAAGATTTAATTTCTAATTATTTACTAAAAAACTATAAATATGTCCATGAATACTAAAATAAAAGAACATGTTTCAATTATTTATATTATAACTCATCCATATGTATTTTAATTTTATAAGGAACATCCCAAATATAATCCCAACTTTTCTTTTACAATCCATTTTCATTGTAACTCCCAAAAATTTCATTATTTTTCCCTTCAAAGGGGTTCCATCATGGCTAACTCCAATTTTTCTCATGAAACATGGCCTTTGTGGCATAATAATTCATTAATTATTTTCCCTTGATATTGATAACTGATTCTTCAAATCATTATCACCTATTAATGGATAAAAATTAACAAGGGTAAATAATATTTTAGAATTGGAATACCATTGATACTTGATTGTTCTAATTACTTCATGACTGAGATTAAATCATATTACAACAACTTTATTCGGCTTTATTTTTATTTTGAGCTAACTATTAATATCATTCTTTAGTTTATTCTCATTATACATATATTTTTATTATTCATGGTAATGAATATCCATCATCCTACTATGTTATTTCATCGCTATTTTAATCCACAAAATTTAATTCTTAAGGAATATCTTCTCTTTCTTTAGCCACTGTACCTAAATGATAGATTCTTATAGGTGTGTATGAAGTTTTTACATATTTTAATTTATATTTTGAATTTCATTTGGGTCAAGAATTTTCATAACTGAGATAAAAATACATGTAGTATAAATCATTACCATAAGTTAATCATTAAATAGATTAATAATCTCACACAGAATGGAGTACATTTTTTTAGTGTCTTTGAGGACTAATTACATAATATAATTATTTTAAAGTCTTGTGAACCTTTCTACATCATCAAATAATTCTATACCCCCTACCAGAAAATTATCATAATTTATACTTGTCTTTATAAATTGTGGAAGGTAAACATAAGAAAGTAGTGAGCTCAATTTCTCCCTAACGAAAAACTTATCAACATGTAATCAAAATATAGACCATAAGAATATATGAAATCCATAAAAAATTAATAAGGTTATTTGTAAAATTAATATGGACAATAGCTGATTTCCATAAATACTTATAGAAATACATGCAATCTCAAAATTAAACAAAATATACCATGACATAATAGTGTGAGATAAAAATGCAAAAATGGAATAATTAAATGATATAATAAGATCATAAAGTCAGAAATATTTATCAAAAACTTAAAACATGAATTCTTAAGAATATTTCAATGTTCATTCCAAATACCTTCATCACATTGTGGACAAATTTTTATAGCGGATTAGGTTCACTCCCCATTACAATAAACATAGGGGACAATGTCCATTGTTGATTGGGTTCACTTCCCAACCCCATAAACATAGTGTGGAAAGTCCCGTAGTATATTATGTTCTTTTAGTAATCCCATGTATAACATCACATGAGATATAAATATTTACCCAATGCATTGGATAGATATATAATTTCAGGCCCTCCCAACATATAACATGATGTTCTTTGGAAAACCACTTTGTACCATAAATGGTATCTCATGAGTTGAAAAAATTACCCAATTTAATAGAGAGACATATATTTTCCATAAAACCTATGAAATAATGAATATAATTACATTCACATGAATATGTGTGTTATATGAGGAAAACAATACAAACAAAATGTATAAGCATGATAAATCCCAAGACAATGTTGTGGGTTTCATAATCCTGTCTCAAAGAATAATTTAAAGCCATATCATACATCATCCAAATATAATAAGCAAATAAATAAATTTGGATGTTAATATTTTAATACAAAATCCTAGGCCAAGAACATTTATTTAAAATATTTTAAAATTTATTTGAATGATGATGTAGTACTTAGAAAAAAATTAACCTCATAAGTGATGATTTTTGAAATCCATAAAAGTTATTTTAAGGAAGTTAATGTATTATATTTTCATTATAATATAGATTTAAACTATGTTTTTACACACAAAAAATTAGGTATTTACAAATATATTTAGTTGGAAAAAAATTTTATTCAGTTGACACATTTAATGAAATATGAAATCAGAATCTTTCTTTTTTTATTTAAAAACACCTTTTTTAAATCATCATTTTAAAAAGGATAAAAATTTATTTGGAAATGAAAAATAGGTATATTTGAAGGTCACATGAGATAATATATAATTATATTTCCAATCAATAAGGAAAACATTTTTTGGGATGGGGAGTTATAAACATATACGGTAAACAATACATAAAGAGGATGGGGATTATTCTAAAAAAACAATATACATTTTAGAAATAAATTCAAAAATGTAATGATTTGACTCAAAAATGTAAAATTACCTAGAATTAGGAATCATAATATAAAAATATATTTAAATTAATTTATATTGTAAGACTATATTAAAAAATAGTCACTATGAATTGAGAAATAAGTTGAGTTAACAAAAACCCTTATAGTTTTTGAAAATTTTTTGTTCGAACAAAATGAGAGAAGGAACATTGATTAGAGAATTTAATTTCATGAAATTTAAGATATTAATTATTGAAAAATATTATGTTTTAGTAGATACAAAATTCCAAATAAATCATATTTTATAATAATAAATATGTCTTTATGGGTGATAATTAAGATCAGAAACCCTAACATTGTTAATGATTAATTTAATGCATGTGCCTAAATCATTTGTAACCTTACACTTTCTCCTAAAAGACTCCTTGTAAATAAAGCGATTTGGATAAAAAATTGGCCACATGATTTTGAACATAATATAAGATTCTGGTAGGGTAAAATTGAATATTGCTTTGAATTAATTTGATGTTATATGTTTGGTATGATATGGAGGAAGTGTTTCCCTTTTATAAGTGAAGAAAATGATACTTTTAGGGATACCATACACTTATCAGTGATACCATTACACTATTCAAGGGTCAATGACTCAAAAAATTAAAAATAATAATTTTTAGGGTAACATTGGGTAGATAAAAAAATATATTTTTTCCAAACATGTTTTTATCTTGTTGGAAGTTGATTGTTCTTATCATTTTAATTTTATCTTTTTTATCTGGGTACCCAATTTTTACCAAAGCATATTATGTTTTATGAAACAAATAAAATAACCCATATTACCAAATATGGTACTATGTAACCTAAATTTAATCTCCATTTAATCTAATTAAATTTATAATTAATTGAAAATTATCTTCTAAATTTAAACATTTTATATATAGAAGTACTTTTTGGTTGAAAAATATCAATTTCGCCATTAAGTGTTCTTAATATTATTTAATATTGAATAGAAAATAAAAAATAAATAATTTAGTTAAATATATGCTTGAAAATTATATAAAATTTACTTTTTAGAATAGATTAATCTATTTTATTAAGTAAAAATTAAAAAAAATCTCATAAAACAATTCATATATTATAATAGTTTTACTTTTATCCTGATCATTATCTTTAATCTCTGTAATCATGATTTTATACAAAAAACTAAATTTAACTTATTAAATAATATTATCATTTTGATATAAAATATGATATCCATTTTTTTAATTTCTACAAGTAGTGAAAACAAATTATTTTAATATTCATTAACAAATAAGTTTTTCGAGTAAATTATTACATACGTTTCCAAATTAATATGCATGGATTTTATTATTTAAAAATAGGAATTTAAAATTATTTACTCTAATTATATATATATATATATATATATTATAGAATAATGTTTCAAGAACATTTATGTTATTCTTTTATAATTATAATTTCATAAAAGTGAAAGTTTTAATAGTGTTGGTATTTTTCAATATTCACCGAAAAATAAATGTTTTAGAAAAATAAAAAAAATAGAATAAGATAATTTTTAAATTCTAAACATTAAAAATTAATTTTATTTATTTAATTAATATTCTAAAATTTATAAATTTAATTTTTAAATAATATTTATAATGCAAAAACTATAAAAAAATAAACATTATTTTTCTTTAAAAGTCAAAATGAAAAATATGAAAAATACACATGATAAATAACAATTAACGTCAATTAAAATTACATTATATCATCATATTTTGTATTTACATATCCACTCAACAATCTGATGAAATACCTAATAATAATGTATGTTGTCATTGTTTTCGATTGTTGCGATTTTGCTAACATAATTCTCTTGGACATTTACACAGGATTGTATTTATCTTGAATACAATTCTTTTCATATCATAATTTCTCTAGTTTAAATCGGTAATGTTCTAGAGATCATCCTATAAAAGATAAATCCTTTTTAATATTCAATAAATGATATTCATAGGGGACACTTCAGCTACATGATACCATTTATTTCCGTTTTCTTCACAGATATTGTAATATGGCTACTTTATTTTATACCTTCTAATTTAATTACAACATTCTACCCTTAAATAAATCATGTCCTAAAAATTAAAATTATTAACTAAAAATAATAATATAAAGGGTAGTAAAAAGATATATGTGACTCAATAAATAATTTATATTGAGTTATAACCCTTCCAAACATAGGAAATATATCCTTCTCATCTGAATATATCAATCCCAAAGGAAGGATAAGAAGACTTGCATGACTAATAGTTCCATAAATAATGAAGCATATTCATATAAAATGATAATACTACAAGAATTTATTATTTTCAACCCAATAAATATTACTTGGTGAAAATATATGTTACATAATTCTTCCACAAATATTTAGTGAGAAACACCTGACACCATCATTTTAACTGAACTCTTCCTTTTTCTATCATAGCTTGATGCTCGATGCCCTCATATAACATATATCAAACCACTTTAAATTTCTTTGACAGATTCCCCAAGAAGCATCATCTAATATATTTAACATGAATAAAATGGTAACATGTTTTCCTTAATCATCTTTTTCACCTTAATTTCTAGGAGACTCTATACTTCTCTTATTTTATTTTTAAAAATATAAATTTTATAAATTTTGTAAATCGTATTTGGTGATATATGGTTTTTATAAATCATTAGGTTTATCACTATACCTCTCATTCCAATGAGTTTCTTATTGAGGCAATAATCTCATTATACCTCATACCCAATATTAACATGGTTCCTTCTAGCTCCAGACATTAATAAAATGAAAATAGGTTACCATGATTGACAAATAATTCACATTATAATAGAATTATCATAAATAATATGATAAAAAAACAAAACCTTGAGATTTATTAACCTATAAAACTATTACATTAGCTTTCAGATCTATATAAATCAATTTTAGTTCAATCTATGTCTCTTAAGGTTTGTTTCTCGGACACTCTTTAATATAATTATTTAAAATATTAAATAATTCATAATTTATTAAAAAGATAATATGATTATCTAATGAATATACCTTAGGAGTGTCAAACCAGGTGTGAAGTTAGGCTAGTTTTTCTTTCACTAGGTAACAATTGAGTTACTATAAATCAATGATTTTTCGGGTTATTACCTCTTGGTACATATATTATATAATATTCATCTACTTATAGTATCTTTACATGGAATTAATTTCTAGGAAATCCACATAGACTATTCTAATATTTAAGATATTACATTATACTTAGATAGATCCCTTGATATATCACTAAAGTTATCAAATATTGATCCCCGTAATAAATAAACTAATCCAAAAAATAACTCTACACTCATATAATACAAACTATGATGAACTGATCTAATAATATCGTTAATTTAGATCATTAAAATAAGTTAAAAATTACATTTCATCATGATCTCACACATCTTGTAGAAACATTTGGTTTAGTGTATTTGAAGATAGTTATATAGGTAACGTTTTTTATATAATTTTTGTCCTTTAACAATAATTAAACTCTTTTAGACCATATTCTAGAAATTTTTCCTATGTTATACTTATCATCATAACCTAGGGAAGGGAAATATAAGAAAGGTGTTATATCAAATTCTCAGTACGGGAAACGTTATCAATATATCATCGTGTTTTATATCTTATTAATATGAGAAAACATGACTCTGGTATAAATTTATTATTAAAAAGAACATGATAAAATAATATATGACTATAAATTATAAAGGAATGATATATAATTTCTAAATAACAAACATGTACCATGACATAAGAGTGTGATATATGCATGGAATCATGGAATAAGGAAATGTTTTCATAAGATTATACAGTCATAAATATGTGGAAACAACATAAAGAATGACATAATAATATTAGTTCAATGTTTAATCCCAATTCCATCATCAAATACTAGATAAATTCCTATAGTATATTGGGTTCACTCCCCATTCCCATAAACGTAGAGGACAACATCCCATGGTCTATGGGATTAACTTCTTATTTTCATAAACATACTGGAAAATGACCAATAGTGCATTAGTTCCACTCTCTAATCAGATAAATAACTTCTCATGAGATATATATATATATATACCCAATTCATTGGTGTGATTTATAATTTTAGGCCTAGAAATCACAGAACATTGTGGGCTTTAGATAACCTCATATGGACAATATGTTGTATCTCATGAGATAAAAACATTATCAAATTCATTGAAAGTGTATTTAATTTTAATCCCACTTATCACATAATTAAAATAATAGTATGTACATGAATAAATGTTCTAAATTAGGACAAAAATTCATATACAAATCATAATCATGATGAATCCCATGAGAAACAAGGGGGTTTCAAAATCTTGTCCCAAAGCATAACCGAAGGCTATATGAGATGGATTACAAAGAGAAGAAGAAATTAAATAATTTTGAAATTTTATATATTAAAAAAGAAAAATAATTCTATAAAATTTATTTATAATGTATAAAAACTAATGCGAAGGATTATGTAGAGGTAAGAATAAAAATGAACCACATAGGTGATTATTTTTGAAATGGTAATAGGGTCTTATAAGGATGGAAATAATCTATAATTTTACATTATAACAGAATTGAACATGTTTATTACAAAATAACTATGGATTTAAAAATATATTCATAGTGGAAAACATTTTATGGAGGAGACACTTATCATGAAATAATAAATTTTAAGATTCAATTATTATTTTTTAAAAACATCTTCATTAAAAAATAACATTATAAAAAGGATAATAAAATATTATTTTGAAAAGAGGAATATTGAAATATGAAGGTCACATTAGATGAAAAATAAATAGACTTCTGATAAAAATGAGAAAATTGGTGTGAAGGGAAATAAATTACAGTGATAGAAAATTGTTATTCAATATAATTTAAATTATTCTTAACAATGATATGATTTTTGAGAAATAAATTCATCAAGGTAATTATTTGAATGAAAATTGAACCATTCTCTAGAAATTTGAATTATCATATCATCATAGAATAAAATAAATTCATTCCTTAAAGACATAGTGAAAAAGTAATCAATATGACTCAAGAAACTTTTTGAGATAAGAAAAACCCCTATAGCTTTTGATAATTATTAGTAAAAATCACCGAACAGAAGGAACATTGAATAGAAAAATAGATTTCAATAAATATAAGAGAATTATGATTGAAAAATATTAATGGTCAGTAAATAATACATTAAAAATTAAAAAAATGAAAATAAATATGTATCAATGAGTGAAAATTGGGACAAGAAAACCTTGCAATGTTCCAAATTCATTCTATTAATGTTACTAACTTCATTATTACCATGTAAATTATTATGAATATATGCTTCAAAATTAATGGATTATGCTAAATAATTTATACATGATGATTATAAACTTGTGATATTATTTTCAAAGGACAAAATTATGGAGTTTTAGGACATAATTCAAAAAGATAAGTGTGGTATGAAGTGGTAGAAGTGTGTCTCTATTATAAAGGATGAAAATGGGACTTTATTAATACCCTTTACATTTCAATGATATCATTACATTGTTCAAGGGAAAATAACTCCAAATATTATGCAAAATGGAGTACGGAATGATATCAGATCATTAAATACTAAATAAATTATTTCTACATATGTTTTAAATATTGTGGAAGTTATTTTCTCTTATATTTATTACTTTTACCTTTTTTTTGTTTTCATCAGGGTAACTAGTTTTTACCCAAGTAACATATTTTATAATAAATATATAAAATTTAACCTATTACCAAATATGCATTTCATGAACATATGTCTAATTTTTATTTTACCAAATATAATTTTTAATTAATATAATATTATGTTTTAATTTCAAAAAATTTATTGAGAAAAAAATTATTTTTAAGTATTTTTTCACCATTCAGTGTTCCTAATATTATTTAGTACTGTTTACCAAATTTAATGTGTAAAAATTTTGTTAAATATAGGCTTAAAAATTATATTATTTACTAGTTATAAGATAATAATTTTTTTATTTGGTAAAAATTACACAATATTAATAAATAAATTCTTAGAAACTAACATTTATACTATTATCATGGTCATTATCATTAATCTCAGTAATCATAATTTAATTAATAAAATTAAATATCACTTATCAAATAATTTAATCATGTTGATCTAAAATATGAAATCAATTATTTGGATTAAATTCCTATAAGTGGTGAAAACTATTTTTTTTAAATAAGCTAATAAATCTATATTTAGATTAAAATATTATTTATGTTTCTAAAACGATATACATGTGTTTTATAAATAAAAAATAGTTATTTTAATTGATTTATTTTAATTATAGATATATATATATATATTGTATGAATATTTTTGATAAAATGTACTCTATTACTATTATAATGTCACAAAAGTGACGATTTAGAGATATTAGTATTTTTCTCCATTCAAATAAAAAATAATTTCAGAAAAATCCAAAAAACACATATCAATATAATTTTTAAATTTAAATTAAAAAATTATTTAGTTTTATCATATTTGGATTCTAATATTTATAATTTTTTTAAAAATGGAATATAAATATAACATATCTAAATATATACATCTATTTTATTTGAAATTCAAAATGAGAAATTTTTGAAATACACGTGATAAATAAGTTATTACATTAGTAAATACTTAATTATATCATACTAATTTCTAGTTACTTTCCTCATCAATATTTGTTTGAAAGAAATGAGACCAAATTTTACTCTTCTGGTAATCGAGAGAGGTGGTTTTTCTAGAATAGATCTCAGAACAATTTCTATGAACTTAATTTTTTTCCTTGAATAATCTTTTACAAATAACATAATTTTTAAAGTTTTAGTCATTATTGGTAATGAAGAAAACCTAGGGAAACTACCTCATTTCCATGATCAGATAAAATGATATAAATAAGGGAAGCTTCCACTACCTCACACCATTTCATTCCTTTTTCTTCTTAGATTTCATAATATGGTTTCTTCATTTTATACCCTATAATTTAATTGTTCTATTATAACTATCAAATTTAATAAATTAATTTTCAAGTATCACAATTTCATTTTACTTAAATATTTTGTTTGAATAATGTTATTGACATGTTGTTCATGTAAATGGAAAAATTATATACTAAAATATAGGCATGTTACAAAACCCATTATACTTGAAATCATCATTGAGGTTTTCCATTTTATAAGGAATACCCACCAATTCCTTGATGGGGAGATCATTATTCAACCTTATTTCAATACTCACTTTTAATGGTATCATTATTTGTGTTTTAACATGCCAAATTCGTTTTTCAATGCACTAACATGGATATATTTTCAATTATTCCCATATTTCAAATTCGTATTTTCTTTTTGTAGACTATGATCTATCACATATGATATGTATAAAGTTTATACGTTCAGTTTTTTTGATATCTCGTCATCATCAATGAATTCAACATCAAATGAAATATTATGCTGCTCAAATAATCTTGCAACATCATAAAAAACGTAAATAGATTTATAATCAGAATCATTCATACCTATATTTTGAACACTATTAGAATCATCTCTATGGATCACATGTTTCCCTTAAACTATTCCACCAAATGCATAGAGTTATCATTAATCCATACAAGATATTTTTTTATTTTTCTTATAACCTTATGGTCTTGTTTCTCCTAGGGATCACATCCCATCATATTAAAGGTACTCTTATAGAGGTACACTTCCCATATGATATATATATATACATATATATATAAATCAGATGTATAGACTTCTCATCCCTTCATAAATGACATTATTCATTGTTAATTACTACCTCATGATTTCGTTCCTCATAGTGATCACTACCTATCACTAGTAAATACATATTGTAGGTATAGAGTTCTCATATGATATATATTTTCACACCATGTCAGACTCAAAATGCAATGCCATAATATAGAACATATGTGTCAGGACCTGACACCTGACAGCTAAGAAAGAGGGCTATTAAACCCATGTCATGAACCCCAATGACCATTGAACTCCAATATCCATCTTTATTTAACATCATCCACATATTAATTATTAATATTATTGGAATTCATCCATTTTTATTCATATTCATCCTATTTGGTTCAATAATGTTCACGTTAAACTAAAAATGAATTGATTTTATCCATATAATGCTTCATTTTTTACATGGTTAAATTATATAAATTGGAACTTTGAAAATATATTTATAAATTACAAAAAAAAAATATACTATATAAAATAATAAATACAAATCCTATAATTTATAATACAATTGAATATATATATATAATAAAATTGAAGACATTGATATAATTTTATATAATGCACACACACATACAAATAGATATATAAACAAATTAAAAAATTTCATGTATATATGTAATTGTGTATGTGTGTGTGGGAATATTTTTACATGAATATATAAATCATATGTTTTATAATACATTAAAACTTATTTTAGTATGATTCCATTATATTTATCATGGTATATATGGTCATCAACCACTTATTTGCTTTTGGGATTGTATTACAAATACTTCCTGTCATTTTACATATTATCATGATAATTTAATGAATTTAAAATGTGTATTTCATTATTATTTTATTGGGTTTTTGATTTATATATTTATTTCTTAGTTACTTTATTGATTATATTTTTTATCTTGATCATAAAAATTCCCCTATAATTAAGTGGATTCTCTTTTAACAAGCCTCGTAGAAATAGTTTTAGGTTGATTATTAAAATATTTAAATTGAGTTTTTTGTGCATAGTTGTGAATTTACCAACGAATTTATGTGCTTTGAATATTAAATGATATTTATGTGTAATATGAATATTCAGAATGGAAATGGAATTTTATTGTGATATGTGACTCATTTTGATAATTTAATGATATGCATTAATTTTATAAACATTATTAAAGAACTTAAATCAAATTATGAAAGTGATCATAGAACCCCTTCATTATCTTACTTGATTATTATTATTATTATTATTAATGTTATTATATATTTATATGTATTATAAATATTATATGTTAGATAATATACATATTTGAATCAATTTTTTAGAATATATAACCATGACCTATTATACATATAAATAAAAACAAAAAAAATATTAAATATGATATATGATAACATTAATATATGAATTTATAAAATTCTATACATATACAAATACAAACACACACATGTATATTAATACAGAAAAACATATATACAAATTTATACATAAGAAATTTGATGAAACACCCAAACATATATATATATATATGACTAAATATACACACAAATATATACACATTATTATGTGAACAATAAAAAAATTAGGGGTTGAATTAATACTACTATTGATATATAAATTTTTATAAACAAAAACACAAACTTAAATGTAGAGGGAATAAGAGAATGTGCATATTTATAGAACATAGGAAGAAAATAAATATCAATAAAAAAACTCAAACATGATCAGTTGAGAAATCCGTAAAAACATTTTATGAATAAAACAAACTTGGTTTTTAGGGTTGATTCATCTAAAAAATTCAACAGATATTGTAGTATGGTTAGGGTTTCATAATAGTTTGAATGGAGATGGAGTGGTGGTATGAATGTAAGTGGTTTTAAAAATAATGTAATGGTTTTATCAGTGCTAATAAAAATCTCTCATAAAAGTACTCTTTATCGACACTGAAATAATAATAAATTATAATGAAATCATTTATCAATGCTAAATTTAGCACAGCTATGGCCATGGATTTATTAGTGCTTAAAAAGGGATGATAAAAATACATTTATTAGTGGTAAATTTTGCACTAATAAATATATGGTTTATGAATACTAAATTTAGTACCCATAAACACATAATTCATAAGAAACATTATCAATACATAAGATAATTATGGTATGCAAGGTTTTCCCCTATAATAAATATTCATATAAACCATTTGAACATTAATAATTAAACAACACATTTAAAAAATAAAATAAAATACTAATTATGTGAAAATGAATAATAAAATTTTAAAAAATAAATGACGATAAAAAATATATTTTAAAAAAGTAATAAAAATGAATAAATAATTTTGACTATATAAAATTTAAAAGATATTTACAATGAAGACACATTAAAAAATATATTAAAATACAAAATATTTTAAATAAATTAATAATTTAAAATGAATAAATAATAATAATATAATGTTTGACACAAAAAAACTAAGAGTTAAAATTAATTAATATTAAAATTAAACAATTATTTATTATATATATTGAAAACATATTAAATATTAATAAAATTAAAATGGTATAAATATTTATAAAAAATTAATAAATTTTAAAAACATTGAAAATAAATAAATATTAAAAATAAATAAATAATATTAAATGAATAAATTATAAAAATGAGAAAATAAAAATGAAAACATTTCAATGTTATTAATAAATGAACAATGAATATTAATTATATATGTTATAAACTATAAAAAGTGAATAAATATTAAATTAAAAATGAAAAATATTAATAATATCATTTAAATAAAAAATATTTAAAATATATTATTAATTATATAAATGTATTCAACATTAATAATGAATATAATATTAAATAAATTAATATGTGAACTCAACACACATGTATGCATATCCAACTATACTAAATGCATATAATGTAATTTTATTCAAATTTAAACATTAAATAATCATAAATTAACTATTATTAAATAAAAATTATTATATTAATTTATATTTGTTAATAAATATTAATAATTAATAGTTATATAATTATATATAATATTAGTATTATAAATAATAACTAATATTAATAATCATAAATATTATTTAAATATTATTTTTTATATGTCCAAAAATATCATTAATTATATAAATGAATAAATAGTTTACACTAAATAAAACCATATAGTTATATTTATAGATATTATAATTGTATTAAATTTAATTATAAAAATTAAATAAATTTAAATGTTATATTATAAATATTACATTTACTATCAATTATATTTTAAAAAATATTTTATTCATTATTAATTATATTTATATTTATATTATAAATTTTCAAAAAAAATTACATATTCTTTCAACAGACCAATATAGGACCCATGGACCCTTTACATTTTTAAAAATATGGAGAACAGTGCAAAAAATGATGGATGGGGTGAAAAAAGGAGGGAACTACTCTGATGATGAAAAAATTAAGACGAAACCTGATGAGAACGTTGATCCCTATAGTATCGACAACTACATCAAGCAC
Organism: Viscum album; assembly: GCA_963277665.1. Lineage (NCBI taxonomy): Eukaryota > Viridiplantae > Streptophyta > Magnoliopsida > Santalales > Viscaceae > Viscum > Viscum album. Next base: position 1,118,762,673 of record OY728129.1, read on the forward strand.
ACGCATGTCAGTCATTCCTTCACATATTTTCCCTCTATAGAGGCTCTTACTCATCTTCCAAGCGTGATGTAGATTGATATTTGTTGAAACTGATCAATGTTACACCTTTCCAAGAGAGGTCATACATATCTAACTCAGGATTGTACCTAATTTTATCTTTAATTTTGGGGGATAAAAACCCAAAAATATCACGATAATTATTAATGATCAAAGTGACATACCTAATAATTTCAAAAAAACATCAACTTATAAATAAAACCATTCTTCCATTTACATGACACATAATTGAGATGATCTCTCACCCTATAACTCTTCTAGCAGTATTTTACTATCTGAACTGATAATCTTTTCCTTATCACATTCTTCAACCATGGAGTTTACCAAGTTATTGCAAATAAATTTCATTAAATTAGAGAAGTGTGATGGAAATTAAGATATTAAAATTGTGAAATTATCCTTACCTGAGCCATATATAATTCCATTTCATTTCTCTAGATGGCCTATTAGGTCCCAGTTCTGATGGTTTCTTAGAGTCGGGTCAGTGGCTTTGTCAACACCTCTAGTGACCCCCACATCCCGATTTCCCACAAGAGCGCTCATAACCTCAAGATTTTTGACTCCATCATAATATTTCAAAACATAAAGACAGATAACTTTTGTACCTTGCCTGATATCCTCAAATTAATTCCTCACAGACAAGATTATATCATGAGTTTTCTTTTTTTATCCTTCCTCCCATTTGAAGCATGGGATGTTCCATAACTATCCCTAGCCTCTGTTTTATCACACACTATAGTGGCCTCTTTGGAATCCACTATCGTATTTGAATATTTCTCATCACCCTTCCATGAACCATCATTAATGTAAGAAGGTGTCACTATATAGAACTAGGTGAACCTTGTTCTCCCTATGGAAGTGTGGTGACAACATCGGGGTCTCAAGTCTTAATATGTGATTTCTTCTCTTTATTTGTTTTTAAGAAAAGAGGATACCTGATAATCTTGTGGAAAACCAAAACTTGTCATTGTTTTCTTACCTAAATTAGTAGAATCACTCATAGTTTTAGGAGAACCCCTTGATGAAACAATAAGTGTAAGAGATTTAAGATCCTAGTTTCAATCCTATAAGGGAACACCTAATCCAACCTTCATGTGTAACCCCATGCTATAATTCACTAAGACTACAAATTGAGTCCAAATGTCTAGTGAAGCATTTCCACACAACATGATAAGATCCATTTCAACACAATTAGAATGAATTATAGACAGAATCATTATTTTTTCTTCAAAATAAAGATTATTTTTCCTTTGAAATCGCTTGTGGAAATTATTTTACCCTACCTCAGTTATTGATCAAAAAGATCTTGAGTAGCAGTTTTTCAATTAGATTCAATGATAATATAAAGGGGGTTGGATAGAGAGAGAAAGGATCTTGTTAAGATAAATACCATGATGAAGATTTTTTTCATTGATGCTATAATGGAGAAGATGGGGGTTCTCATGTGTTGAAAATCAAAGGACCATGTAGTGGTAATGATTCGAAAGAGTATATATTATTTTCCCCTTCCATAAAATCATGGACCTACTCTTGATTCAAAAAATTTATGAAGGATTTTGACTTAATGATTGAAGCATGATTAATTTTGTACTAGGAGGGGATTAATTTTACAAAACTCAAGCTTCTTCCAGGACATTAATTTGAAACGTGGCAAAAAATTCTAAAAAATTTGGATCAAGATTCCTTCTTCAAGTAAGATACGCTCATGAATTACCCACTATTAGTTCTGAAAACAACATGTTTCAGAGTCAACTTTCTGATCTTATAACCATGCTAAGGTAAATGATGTTGTCCAAGAACCCCCCAATACCACCCAAACCTGAATCAACATTTCACATTCAAGTCCACTGTGGAATTTTATCATCCACTTAAAATTTTAGTGACCAATTACCTAATATATAAGATCCTTTTGATAAATGCAATGGTTTGTTTCCTGGATAACCCTTTTAATCAAGCCATCATTGTCCAGTTCAAAAAACAAAAATTTCTTTTAGGGATCCAAGTAAAATCAATAAATTACAAATAAATATATTTCAATTAGAAAGAAAATTCTCATCCTATAAGAAACTTTCAGCCTATTCCTCCCACTCAAAAAACTGAGATCAACCATGAAGAAGTAATGAGACAACAACAAGAATCCTCAAAACAATAAAAAATACATCTTCAATATCTTAATGAATCAAATGGGTAAACTTTCCTCTAATATTAATTTTATGAAAAATAAAAAGAGTGGAGGTTTACCATTACATCATCAAGTGAATCTGAAAGATAATGTGAAGGAAACTGTGAGTGATGTTGAACTGAAGTGTGGGAAAAAATTGAATAACCCTCAAGATGAAAAATTAGAACATGTTATTCACTCTGTTAATGAAAAAACCACCATTGATAGAGAAGCTAAAAATTCTGAATTTCATTTGAATAAGAACACAAATTCAATAGAATTATTTTTGTTTCAAAGAAAAAAATAATGATTGGAAGAGTATGTATGGTCCTTATGTTTCTCCAAGTAGAGATCAAAATATCACAGAAACATTCAAACCACCACTATCTTATCCTAGAAGTGAACCATAGAAAAATTCAAGTGATGAGAAATAGTTGGATAAGGAGGTTTTGGATACATTTATGAAAGTTCATGTCAACATACCTTTTCTCGATGTTGTGAAACAAATTCCTGGGTATGCTATGTTTTTTTATAGAGATTTGTACCCACATGAAGAAAATCAGTAGTGTTGAAAATTTAAAAATAGAGAGGAATGTTTCATACATGATTAAACATGATTTTATTCTCAAATATAAATACTCAAGAACCTTTAAGAATCCCTACACCATTGGAAAATTTGAATTCAAGGATTTCATGCTTGATTTAGGGGCATCCATAAATGTTATCCAACATTCTATTTTCTCATATCTTCAGATTGGAGAACTAAACCCCTTTGTAATTATCACTAAATGTGCCAAAAAAATAAATACCTAGCCTACTAGAGTTATAGAGAATGTTTTCATATAGGTGAGAGGTATGATTTTTGCTACGGATTTCGGTTTATTAGGTATAGAAGATGATTGGTTTAGTACCCTTTCAACTCTCATTCTAAAGAGATTGTTTCTAAAAACAAAAAAATTAGTCATCAATGTTCATAAAGAAACCTTTTAACAAGAATTTTGAGGTGAAGTTTTCCATTTAAATATTTTTAGTATATAAAACACCCAGTTGAGGATTATTCACCCCCCCCCCCCAAGAAAACATTTTTGATTTGTTTTCCAATTAGATGTTTCCTGATTTTTCATTTGATGAAAATAAATCTATTGTTTTAGAATATATAAATTTGTTTTCTTTATTCATACAAACAAGATATTGAAAAATGAATTAAGTAATGAGTCTTGGAAATTTAGAAATACCATAAAAGAGTCTTTTGACCTTAAAATTGATGAAAATGACTTTTTGAAAACCCTTAAACCTACTAGGTGTATCCTGGGAGAAGATGCCAATTTATCACAAGAAATAAATCCTAAGACCATGGAATTTTATCGACATGATTATTGTATCTTAAAAATATGGACATGGCCAAAATATCACACATGTGAGTAGGGTCCTTTGATCAATGAAAATACCCCACTTGAGTTAGAGAATAATCCTATTTCATAAGCACCTCATATATGCTTTTGATGGTTGAGAATGAAAAATTCCGTATATTAATTTCAAATTATCTATCAAGGGACTAAGAGAGACAGATATTATGAGTCCACCAAACCCATAATAAATCCCTAGGATAGACTCTATATGATTTAATTGGATTCAGTCCCTCATTTATTATTTTTAGAATTTTTTTATAGGAAGAATTCTAAACAAATTAGTCAATTTCAAAGGGGGTTTAACCCAACACTTTTAGAGGTTTTCAAGAAAGAAGTCACCAATTTATTGGTTACTAGAATTAATTTTTACCAAATATTATAGTCAGTCGATGATTCATATAAAAGTTTTTCAAAAAAAGGAGGCATTACAATACCAATGAATATGTATGGTGAGTGTCTCCCTGTTAGGCGTCCAAATAAATAAGGAATGTGCATTGATTATTGAAAAATCAATTTTTTCACAAGGAAAGTCAACTTCCCATTTTCATTTCTCAATCATGTACTTGAAATGATATATGGTCAACCCAAATATTGTTTTCTTAAAGGATTCTCTATTTATTTCCAAATTCACATTGTATTTTTCGAACAAGAGAAAACCACTTTCACAGGGTCCTTTATACCTTTTTATTATAGGAGGATAAACATTGGTTTTTGTATTGATTATATAACATTTCAAAGGTGTATGATGAGTAATTTCTCTGAATTTCTAGAAAATTTCATGGAATAATTTATGGATGACGTCATGGATTGTATATTTTCATTTGAAAGTTGTTTAAGAAGTTTGGATAATGTTATTGAAACTTTCATTGATAATAATCTTTTTATCAGTTATGAAAAATTCAATTTTATGGTGTTTAACGTGATTTTTCATGGTCATGTTATGTTTGAATATTGAATTAAAGTTGTTCAATTCAATGTTGAGGTCATTTATTAATTTCCATTCCCAAAAATAGTGAGAGATGTGCAATCCTTCCTTGGTCATGCTAGTTTTTATAGGAGATTCATAAAGGATTTTAGTGAGGTTGAACTTACATTGTCTATATTTCTTTAAAAAAAATCTTAATCTATATTTTAATGGGGATTTAGAATTGGCCTTTCATGAACTGATACAAAAACCAATAACCACACCCATTGTTTAACCACAAAAATTGTACTTGACCTTTGAAATCAATATTGATGCAACTGACTTTTCTCTTGGGAAGTGTTATGTAAAATGACTAAAAAATAAATATCGTGTGATTTCCTATACCTCAATAAATTTAGATCATGCTTAATAAAAATAACTACCAATGAGAAAGAACTGTTGGCTTTTGTTTTTTCTTTAGAAACATTTTGTATTTATCTACTGGGCTCCATGGTGATTGTTTTCACATACCATTATGCAATAAGATTTTTGATGAAGAAGCATGATGTAAAACCAAGAATTATGTGGTGGATCATTCTGTTATAGGAATTTTATTTTGAAATAATGGATAACAAATTTAAGTGAGAACCTAGTTTCTTATCATTTTAGCAGGATACCATATGTTTTTAATGGGAAATTTCATATCTATCCACCAATTAAATAATACCTTTCCAGATGGGGTGTTTTATAATTTTCAAAGTGAAGGACCATGGTTTTCTTATATTCTTAATTATGTTTCTATTAATGAAGCTCCACCATTGGTTTTCCAATAATAAAATGATAATATTCTTAGTGATTCAAATAATATCATTTATCATGATCCTTACTTGTGGAATGTTGGTAGTGATCAAATTATTAGGAGACAAATTCCAATCATTCAATCTCAATCTATCCAAAACTTTTGTCATATATTAAGATGTGGAGGACACATTGGGCCTAAAATAACTACAATAAATGTTTTTTATTTAAATTTTTATTGTCCAATACTTTTTATATATTCTTTTGAATATTTTAGAACCTCTAAAAAAATTATTTTTAGGGAAAACATTCCAAAATGGATGAGATTCCACATAAGACACTTTTATTTTGTGATGTATTTGATGTTTGTGGCATGGATTTCATGGGGCCTTTTACTAGTTATTTTGGATATCTTTTCATATTAATTGGTGTTTATTATGTCTCAATGTGGGTAGTGTATATTCCCAGAATAGTTGATGATGCCAAAAATATGTCTAAGAATCTGAATGGAAGTATATTTTCTAAATTTCAACTTCAAAAGTTTCTCATTACGGATCAAGGTACCCACTTTTGTAATAGTACATTAGAATCACTTTTGAATAAATATAGAGGTCATCATAGGTCATATAAACCCTATCTTCCTCAAACAAATGGAATGGAGAGTTTTCAAATAGAGAAATCAAACAAATTCTGGAAAAACCTATGAACCCAAATATAATGGATTAGAGATAGAGATTAAATGATGCACTTTGAACCTATAGGACTACACTAAAAGACCCTATTTTTATTTAACCATTCATATTAGTCAATGGGAATACTTTTCACCTATTATTTGAGTTAGGGAACAAATATTTTTTGGTTGTTAGAACATATAACCTGAATCTATTTTCTACGGGAAATGAACTAACTTTTTTTTGCAGGAGTTTAAGGAGAACATAAATAATTCATATGAAAAATCTAGGTTGTACAAGGAAAGAAAAAAATATTTTAAGGATGGGATGACTATCAATAAAAACTTAATGAGACAAATTGTTTCCCTTTGATTACAAATTGAAGTTGTTATAGATAAATTTTGTTTCAAATGGTCTAGACCTATCATCATTACTCATGTTTTTTATTTTTGTGCAATCCAAAAAAATAACACAAAATGTGAAACCATTCATGGTCAAGTGTAATAAGTTGAATATGTTTATAGATAATGTTTAAAATTATCCTAGGCAGTAGATCCATCTTCTTGATGATGAATACAAATAAAGCCGGGTTTTTCCATTCCTTATCAATTTTTTAGGTATTTAATTTATATAATTTCATTCTTATATAAATCTATTTTATATTTATGAAATTTCAAAAAATATGTGTGGAAGAGGAACATTATGGGTAGGTAAATTATAGTTCTATGAGATTTAATTTAAATTTTTTTTCTAGTTTTCACATGATTTCTTGAGAGAACCAATCAATGCTTTCTTTGACAAAAACTTGATATATTTCTATCAAAACATGAGGGTTGAGGTACTTGTGATTTAAATTATTGAGGTAACTATTCGGATTTTAAGCACCATTTTCATGATAATTCATTTTATTTTGTCCTTCCTTGAATATTTGATCATTGTGAGCCCTTAGTTCCCATGTACAACCAATTAGGTTATCCACATTATAAGCCAATATTCCATTTCCAACCAACACTAGAATTGTAAATGTATGATCAAGTTGAACATAACTAATGGGGGAAGACTACTTGTGGTGTGATTCCTCTATTGGTTTTTCTTTTGGTGGAGATTTAAAGAGATGTTTTTACTACTATAATTTTTTTTTCTTTGAGATGTTCCCATATAAATCACTAAATGGAAATAGAGATATTTCGATCTGGACCACTCAATAGAATAATGTTATTCCCTATATAAAACATTATGAAAAAAGAGAATAAAAATGGAATTTTTTGGATGAAATAGTTTTCGGGTAGATGGAAAACATATTATCAAAGATTCCTAGAGATAATTTTATTCTAATAATAGTTAAGAGGATACCATACTTGAGTGAAAATTAGAATCATTCATTTTGGCATAAAAAAGAGCAAAACCAACCTTATTTGGCCTCATAATGGTCAAGTTTTGAATCCCACAAATCCTAATACAAGAAAAACCTTGAAAATCTGTCATGATAATCAGATTTTCTTGACTCAAATCAGGTATAGATGTGGAAAATTTTAAATCCTATGGTGATTCTTTCATAAGTTTGGATGAGAAAATCCCTATTGAATATCCATATTTATCAGTTTGTGAAAATTAATGTGATGTAACTATTTTGTGTTCGTGGAAATATAAAAAAGTATAAATTTATTGAATGATCTAAATAGAGAAAATGATATATTTGTTTTTGATAAGGCATGATATCTTTTTATTCTTGGTGATTAATAGTTGAACCTTGTTGTTTTGTTTTTTGAATTTACAGTGATTTAATTTTAATTCTCACTTTTCCATGAGTCCAAGTGCTAGGTGTGGGAAATTTGATTGATCTAATATTCAGAATTTTTTCATATCAAATTCATTTATTTTCACCCCAAAAATTTAACAATTTGATCTGAATGGAAATGTTTTGGGATTTTAGGGAATCATAGAGCTTAAAATTGAAAATTATACAATTCTGTAATGTTAAATGTTCTCAGTAGCTTCTATATTTAGGGTATATAATTGATCCAAATAAACTAAATATTTTTTGGATTATTTTGATCATGTGATAAATATTTATCATCTGGTCCATGTCTTTATTTGAACATCATAATACCCAAATAAATCATTCTTTTGGAAAGTTGTTATGTCCAACAAAGTGGACCCCACCTTAATAATTGAGGCATAATTATAGCTAAATGTGTCAAAATGAATTTATTCCAATTTTAAATGAAAGATGATTCTATTTTGTGATTTATTTATGAGTTTAAATTAATAAGTCTCTCAAAATGATTTTCTTTAAACATTTGAAACCATTTTTATATGAAAGGCATCTTTAGGAAGAAACAGTATCATTTAGTAATTAAATAATAAATATTGAACCACACGTACAAAGCATCTAACATTTAGAGTGTCTATTGAGGGTGTAATTTAGAGCAACTATTGAGAATAAACTAGTGGGATATTTGGCCTATGAATTGTAAAAAAGGATCATAATTCATATGGATGGGAGGAGAACAACAAATTTCCAGCTCCCCACTTCTCTTTATATTTCTATCTCATCATCATTACAAGGGGGGTTAGAAAGAGAGAGAGTGGGTTTTGTTGAGATAAATAACATGATAATTAAGTTGTGAATTCATGCTGGAATAGAGAAGATTGGGTTTTCTCATGTGATGCAACGCTAAGCACAATGTAGTTGTGTACGACAACAACCGATAGACACTCTCTTCCAAGTTGTTTTTATCTAATGTAATCTCTTTTAAATTTATATTAAAATTATATTTTTGAATGAATGGGTTTGTTTTTTTATTGAATAAATTATCATCTAGTATTTTTTTGGTTGGGTTTCCAATCTATTATGTAAAATATTTTTATTTCACTATTCTTTGGTGAGGTATTTCCTTTGAGAATTACTATTTCAATTATGTTTGATTACATGGAAGTCGTCAAGTAATTGAATCACTTCTGTAAGAGGGGAAACAGTCATATTAAAAAAATTATATAAATACATTGAAAATTATGGTGTTTATCTAAAGGTCTTAGTGTGGTAATTAATAAATTTAATTGATAAATTATTTTAAATAAGGAACAGGGGTGCATCTAAGAGGTTTGATCTTGTACACATCTACAATTTTGATTCGAATTTCAGATACTTTTTATTTCAAATCAAGTTTATATCTTTCTCTTGAAATTTAGTTTATATTTATTTTATGTATTATTACTTTCAATCAAATCCCCATTTTACTTTCTTTGTGTGAAAACAAACAAACAAAAGTGATAGTTTTTCAACTCAAATTACATCCTCCTTAAGAGACAATCCATGGACTACAATATGGCATTTATCTAGGGGATAAATTTATTGATTGAGGTTTTCATGATGAAACCCCCCCCCACATATATATATAGAAATAAATACATGCACACAGACACATGCACATACATACATCCATACATGTCATACACACATATATATATATTTATGTGTACATATATACACATACACACATACATGGATACATATACACATGAAAAAACATACACATACATGTACATACATAAACACAAACAAGTAAATAAATATACAAAATATATATATACACATACACATAAACATACACATACACATACATACACATATATACATACACATACATATACAGACATACACATACTAATTCATACATAAATACATAAAAATACACATATACACACACATATATAAATTAACAATATACTCACTCATAAATATACATACATGAATATATATTCACATACACATAAATACACATACACATGAATGCATGTACATACACAACATAAACATACATTCACATACACATTCAAACATACAAACACATTCATACACATACACATATAAACACATATACACAAATATAAAAACATATACACACATATATACGGAAATACATGCATAAAAATATACATATAAACACACACACACGTACACATACGCATTCAAAAACATAATCAGACACACACATGCATATACATATACATTCAGGTAAATTCACATACATACAGGTACATTAATAGACACATACATCTATGTGTTTTGTTGTGTGTGTACACAGACATTCATTAATGAATATAAGAACATATATATAAATAAATTCATACATACTATTGTAACCAAGGTTATATGGGAAGGAGTTTGATGGGATTTGTGTTTGTTGTCAGTCCCTTATGGGATAATCATGGACTTCTTTCATTAAGGGAAATGGGTTGTAAAATAAGGTTGTCTAGATGTATTTTTTAGATGAAGTTGTTTCCCAGTATTTACTAATTTGTTTGGTGTGACAATTGAAGGTTTGGTGTAGTTTCATGATCTTTTCATGTAGAAGGAAGGCATGTCACATAGTCAAGCATGTGAATAATTCACTCAAGTTGGCATCCCATGTGGAAAACTATGCGACCAAGCATTGGGAGTTTTGTAAAGGGTGTTTTTATTCCATGAAGTAAAGTATGCAGTTTTTGTGATAATACATGGTCAAAAGGATAAGTTTTTATAATTACAATGAAGGAAATACATGGGCAGTAATGGGGGTTCACGAATAAAAGAAGTATTTATGAGCATTGATAAAATATATTGTTATCATCTTGTAATCTAATGCTGAAAAACATGTAAAATAAAATTATTAAAAAACAATAAAAAATTAAAATTATTTATATAAAGAATAAATTATTATAATTGAATTATAATAACTATTTAAATTAAAAAAATATTAAAAAATGAATTTAAATTAATTAATTTTATAAATTAAAATCATATTAAAATATTAAAAAGTAATAAATAATAATGAATAAATATTAGTCATATAAATTATAAACATATTGAATATATTAAAACTTAATAAATAAATAAATATACTATAATATTAAAAATTGATTAAATTTCTCAAAAATACAAAATTTATAAATATTAATAAAAATGAATTTAATGGAATAATATTAAAAATGAATAAATTAAAAAAGTATTTAAAATAATGTGATTTCATAACATTAATTATATAAATCACAAACCCATAAATAATGATAAACAAAAAAATTAAATATATATATAACAAAATTATAAAAAATTAATTATAATACCTATTTAAATTACAAAAAAAATATTTAGATAAATCAATCTCATAAATTTCAAATATATTGAAAATATTTAAAACATGGTAAATAAAAATGAATAAATACTACTACTTTAAATTAAATATATATATATAATAATAAAACATAATAAATAAATATTGAAAAATGAATAATTTTCTAAAATATTAACAATTAATAAATATTAAAAATGAATAAATTATATTAAATGAATGAATAATTAAAATTGAATAAATTAAGAAAATATTTTCAAAAAAGTTATTTTAGAACATTAATATCATGAATTGATAAAATATTAAAAATAAATAAATATTAAATGTTACACTTAAATACCAAATATTTATAACAAGTTTCTATTTCATAATGAATGAATACCATTTCAATAAGGTTTTGAATAAAAAATATATAAATAAAATGATTAAATTTTATAAATGAGTGGATATTAAATATATAAATTAAATACATATTAAAAATATTACATATAAATGTATTTGTGTGTTTATAAATTTGAAGCTGTTGATTGAGTGACTATTATATATTATTATTTTCTAATAATTAATCTTTTTTAACTCGGTTGAGTGGACACACTTACATGACAAAAAGGCCCAGTGACAAAATGGATTTAGAATTGTATGTATTATAGGAATAGTAGAAAAAGAACATAAAACTTAATTTAACTCAACTACACCGAAATAGTGTCTCTGTAATACCTTGAAAACCTTTACCTAGATCACCACCCGACGATGATATAAGCATGTAGTACCCTGTAAAAAGATATATGGGTTGATGGTGTGTCAACTATATATCTCATTCAATCATATGTCTAGTAATTTCTACTTAGTGATTCCTACGACTAGGTTATGTCATTCTGGGGCTTCCATATTTTTGTTGAAGTTTATCTACTAGATGATATAGAGGCACTATGGCTCGAAGACCCATGATGGTTTGGATGCCATTTGTCCTTATGTTCCCATTTTTAGTTTGTAATATATAGATATATTATTATTAATTAATTCTATAGCATTATATATTTTATTTTAGTATAATTATATATATATTAATATATTTCATGTATAGAAAATTTTATACACAATAATAAATGAAAATGAATAATTTAATAAGAATAGTATTGGGTAGTACACTTTATTAAGGAAACGAAAATATTGAACCCCAACTTGATTGGGTTTGGGGAACCCATTACATGTCAAAATATCCAAGACACATGGCCTACAGGCCCAAAAAACATAACATAACAAACGGATAAAATTCCCAATGACACAAGTTCAACTTCATGACCCGAAGTCCCCTAGGAAATTTGGCCTTCAATATTAACAAAAACAATGAAAACCCGAAATAGGCTGCCACCGCTCGACATCGCGCCTCCACTACCTTGACGACATCCCTTCTGATTCCCACTGCCAAGCATAGATCAGCTGCATTGACTGTCACCTACCATTCAAGGATCACCTATAACCATAGCTGCAACCCACGCCAATATTTCCTCTCAATAACTTTCATTCATAGCCAAAATTTCTCCCAAAGTACAGAATTGTCATAACCCACTACCAATACCTATCTACAAGCGGGGGTTTAGATATCACTATTGTCCCCCATGTTTAGAAGTGGTATTCCTTTTCCACAAGCCCCCACATTGAGCGAGCGTCTTCCTTCACTGCCAGCCCCCACAACAATTATACAATATGAAAATAAATATATAACGTTAAATATGTATCATATATAATGTATTTATACAAATCATATTATAGACTTATTCTTATATAAATTACATTTAAATAATATATAATTACATATATATATATATAAAGTAAATTTACTCACTTTACCCATTATTAGTGCTAAAAAGAATTTATAAAGTGAATTTTCATCGGTTCTAAAAAATTCAATAGTAGAGGGAGCCTTTTACAATGCCTTTTTTAGCACTGATAAAGAGAGTACCTTATAAACATTTGTTGTTAGCATTTTTTTCAATTATTTAATAGTAAACATGTAAATTATTTTAGTGTATTATATATATATATTATAATCATTATATTAATTTTTTTATTGAAACTGTAATAAAATTTGAATTAAAACTACCTAATTTAATAAATATAGTTATCTTGTAACAATGCCTAAAATTTTAAACAATGAGGTATAATGGGGTGAAAATGGTAGAGGTTGTATAAAACATATTTGGATATATTTAAAAAATTTCAGATATGGGATTAAGGGAACACATGTTCCCTCCTCTATATATAAATAATAGCTTTGGAACAAGATATTGGATAAAAATGACTGCCCCACTTTTGTGGTGATAAATAAGATATATAATAAAGTGATAAATGTATAAATATATGACACCAAATATATCCTAGAAAAAACTTAAAATAAGGTATTAAAACCCCATGGGAAAATATAACAGTCACTATGGTGAAATGTGGGTACATACTATATCACAATTATAAGGAGAATATCCCTTTTAATTATCACTCTTGAATGAGTTGGGAAACCTTATCATGAAATACTACAAAAATAAACACTCAAAATGTGAAAACATTGCATGCAGTTTTTGATATTGAAACCAAGGAGGATGATCCCCATTTATAGGCTACTTCTAACACCCCTTAATCCATTACACCACTAGTGGGTTTTGTGGAGTCGGAAAACAACCAACTATCCACACTGACCCCTAACAAATAAAAGGGATGTCACCATCCATAAATAATACAATTTCAACCATATATCCCACATGAAGATTTATTATGAAACCATCTTAACTCAACACATCATTTAAATATACCAACACTTCTACTCATGTTTCTGTAAGGCCGATTTAGGACCTTCCCCATCTAAATTAATTAGAGTCAATCACCTTCACTAAGAAATATTCAATATTTTCTTTAAAGTATATTTTCTATATGTGAAATCTTCTTTCCTCAACCACATACCAGAAAAATTGATATTTTACCCCAATGTTCTTCATCGAAGAATGAAATTATGGATTCCTCATAATGTTAAAGATTCAATAACTATCACAAAATAATAGAGTCCTCTCTTTTTAGTGCCTGAGATCCTCTAATAAAATTATCATCTAATTTTCTATTTTTAAACCTATGTAGCTTCAATGTACTATATCATCACCATGGATGAACCCAAAACTGTATGTATCTTTCAAATCTAGCTCATAACATTTCTAAAATTAATAGACATGTAATAAGTAGTAGATTTCATTTTATAAGAACCACCAAAAAATATGAACCAACATAGCTTGTGATAGTAAAACTGTACCTCCATAACATAATAAAACATCTGAGATCTCTTTGATGAATCTCGAGACTCAATTCACTATGTTCCAATTCTCTTGTCTTGTATTCTCCATATACCATCGAACATCTACCACTATATGTGAAATTTCTTTTCTTGTAATCACCATTACAAACATCAGACTCTTGACTGCTAATGCATATGGTACATTATACATTTGCATCCTCTCTTACTCATTGTTGGTACTCATTATAGAGGATAAATTCAAATTAAAAAATTGGAGTCGATGTTGGCCTACATTCTTTCTTATTGAATCATTTCATGACATTCCAAAATTAATTATTTTTGGGATATCCAAATATTAAAAATATTTTTGTATCTGTATTTCTACATCCCAAAAATATATTTTTTGGTCCCAAGTCCTTCACATTAAACATCTTATCCAACTATTCTTTTTCCCCTAGATCTTATCATTTTCGGGGCATGCAACCGAACTCTCATGCACGTACAAAAAAAGAATGATGAAATAATTACCATCTAAATCCATGAAATATTCACAAGTATTTAATAGAGTCTACTGTTTCCAAGGTTCATAATATTGGAATCAAATATCTTATACTAACATATCTGTGCCTTCTTGAGACCATGAAAATATATGTTCAACCTTCAAACCAAGTTCTCTATTCTTTATTCTATAAATACCTCTAATTTGATCATCTTGATCTCTTCCTCAAGACTAACATAGAGAAAATTAGTCTTCACATAGAGTTTCACTTGATGTAGGCTGAATGCAGCACAGATCTCTAGAACTATCTAAATAGTTATCATTCTAACAACAGGAGAAAATATTCCATTGAAATCAATACATTACTTCAGAGCATGTCATTTTACCGCCATCCTTGAATGTAATTTTTATATCCAACTATTTTATTTCCACTTTATATTAATTTATTAATTTTTAATAATATCCTTCCTTCTATGAGTTAATGGAACAATATCCCAAGTCTTGTTCTTATGTAGGGCTTTATGTTTATCTTACCTCACCATCATCCATGATGATACATTTTGAATCTGGGTCACCTCCGAAAATGAATATGACTCTAAATCTATTGTAAATAATAATTATGTAATATTTATCTCAGTTACATTGTATGAAAAAAATTACTTCCCCTTTCTCATGAGTTTACTTTCTTTGTACACATTCATCCAACAAATAATCATCATGCTCGAGTAATGATTTATAGGAATATAGTTCTTCCTTGTAATTTTCTACCACCTCAACTGTTGTAGTTTCTATATTATTTTTCTCAATGAATTCATCAATTTTAATTTTAATATTTTATCCTATAAAAATGAAATATATGATAATGGTATGTTTTTGGTATTATGGACCCAAAACTATACCCATTCCCACCATCAACATATTCGATGAAGATACATTCCCAAGACTGTGAATCAAATTTTGATATTTCCTGGTCATTAATCAATTACTATAAAGTACATCCAAAAGAGTATAACCAATAATAGTCCTTGTGTTTAACAGTATAGAAATCCATTAGTGTCATTAGATTAATCAAATTTAAAGGATATCAGTTGATCACATAACGGTCAATATTCACTATATTTTTACTGAATTTTTTGGTAGTTCATCCAGTCTTCAATATCACACATTTTCTACACAACAGGGTTTTATTCATCCCCTCTACCACTCCATTCTGCTGAGGAGTGTATGCCACAATGAACTATCTCTCGATTCTTTTAAATTGAAAAAAATTACCAAACACCTCAATTATATAGTTTCCTCTATATTTGGTATAAACAAAATCTCTTAGAATAATAATTAAAGAAAGATAACAATTATATTTTTCCTTCTAGGTATATACTCAAAAGCTTTAAAATTTTAGAATTGATCAACTTTATTATATCTTTGATTCTCATTGTTGACATCCTGAGCATTAACATGTGTTTCTTTCTCAATAAAATGCCCAAAAATGTTATGTATTCCTATGAAATCCTAGATAACAACATTTGGTTAGCAATAATATCCAGTATTTGTTCATACATATGACTAAGCTTCTGATGCCATGACGTATTCAATGCTTTGATAATAGTATTCTATATGAAAACTATCTATGTATACTTTTTCATTTTATTGATAAGCATGTAAAACATCATTGATATCTTTTACTCCTTTATCACCATAATTATTCTCTTCACAATTCTAATCAATTCATTTTTATTGTGATTCTTGTATCAAAAATCATCGAATTGTACCAATGATAGTATTTTTTTATTAAGAAACTTCACATGGAATAATCCTTCTATGATTTGAATAATACCATCATGAATCTAAAATTTGATGGGACTGACTCTAGTGATCATCAGGGTGTGATCATTCCCCATGTACGAAAATCCTTTTGGGATAGTTTCATACTGATAAAACCATTATTTTCAATACATCATGTGTGATGTTAATCTCGTGTAATTTACCCATGTGTTTTTGAGATTTTTCCTGCCTCTAGTAGTCATAGACAATTCATTGACTAGTATTTCACCATTTCCATAAGTAAATTCCACATTTCAATCCATGTCATGATTCAAGTAGCCATTGGAACCACAGTCTATCACTACGTCTGTTGAATTTTCACTAATTTTTAGTAGGTAGTTATACTTCCAATTCACTTCATGATTATTCTTTTTCCTCAATGAAAATTTATTCCCATTAAATTTCATGATCTTGAATTTCAGTGTGACTTAAACAAACGGTCTTACTGTTACCTCCACTACTACACAATGGAATATTTAATAATTTCATGAAAACGTATTCTAGTGTGAATGATCAATCATAGTTACAATTATAGAGTTTACATAAATTTAATAAAATAATTAATATATAATAGGTGAATATCACAGGGCCAAAAAATCTCTAATACCAATTTTTTGGATCAAAAAATGATTGAATCACTTGCGAAAAGATTATTATAATATAGAGTAAAGTTAAAAATGTGAAAATAAAGGAATCCTTATGTAACATAAAAAAACATTAAAAAAGGTGGTAGAACCCATGGGAAATAGACTACTCACTTTGGTGAAATTTGGGTACAAGAACATTAAATATTATATGTATAATATCCATCATTATTATATATCTTGAATAAGTGGTTAAAATACCTTAGAAAAAATCAAATAAATAAACACTAAAAATTGGAAAATATTGATCAATGTTAAATATGATGGAAAAACTAGGGAAGAACCAGGTTTATAAGAAACTACCAGTTCCACCTACTCCATTATTCCATTGGTGGGTTTGGTGGAATTACCACAAAACACCATGCTTCAAAAACCCCCACAACTAATAAAAGGGTAACAATGTTCCTGGAGTAAAACATTTTGAACAAATATCCCAATTGGATATTGACTGATAACCAATCATATCTCCATAAATCCTTTCTATAATCGAAATATACTTCTCATGTCTCTGTAAATCTGGTTGAGAATATTCACCATCTAAACTTATCAGGGTCAATATCCTTCATCTGAAAAACATTTATTATTTCATTAGTGTAAATTTTTTATATTCCCTCACTTCCTTCCTCCAACACATCTTAGATAAAGTTATATTATTCCCCAATATGTTTTATCTTGAAATGAAAAGTAAGAATTAATGTAATCTAAAAGATTCTATGATTGTCACAAAATAAGATAATATACTCTTGTTTATGCTTGAGATCCTCCAAAAACTTTCTCATACAAATATCCTCTTTATAAGTATGTGTATATTCCATGTCATCTGCCTATATCATGGATAATTCCAGAACAATCTCTAAATCTGAAATCCATCTTATATCACCTACTAATAAATTAATCTCATAACCATTAGTGTATTTTTTTTCATAAACACTTATAAAATCAAAATCAACATAACCTATGATAGAAAAAGAATATCCCCCATAACGTTATGCAACATATAAGTTCTCCTTGATACATCTTTGTGTTTTTTTCACTATGTTCGAATTATTTTTTTGTGGATGCTCCATATACTAGATAACTACTCCCACTACATGTGTAATGTCTATTCTCGTACAATCTATAGCAAACTTCATACTTACCATAGGTGATGAATATGATACTTGACACATATCCTGCCTCTATGCTTTATTTACATGACTCGTTGTATAGGATAAATTGAAATTAATAAAAAATGGGGTATACATTATCTTACATTCTATCATGTTAAATTGTTTCAATACATTCCATAAGAAAATAATTTACAATAGCCAAATATTCCCATTATTTATATTTTAGTAAATATGCTTCATAATAATCCTTTTTTCTGGTACAGATTCATTCATACCAAACTCCCTATCAACCTATGTATTTGTCTCATAGATCTAATATTTTTTACAAAAAAAAACCAACATGTCATCCACATACCATCGATGAATGATCAAATCATAACCATATGAACCTGTGAAATATCAAACAATTTAAGAATGATGTCTATTATATGAATGGATAATGAATTTGAATAAAATATCTTGTACCAAAAGATCAGTTCCTTATTGAGACCATATAAATATTTTTTCTACCTAAATACCATGTTATATTTTCCTTCTTTTACAAAACCTTCTGATTAGAGAATGTAGACCTCTTCATAAAGGTCACTGTGGTGAAAATAAATCCTCACATTCTTATACACTAGATGTAAATTGTATATAATATACATATCCAAAAAAATCCCATCAATCATCTGTTTAACAATAGGAAATAGTATTTCACTAAAATCCAATCCTCCAATCAGAGCATATTATATGATAAAAATTCTTGTATGATGTCATTCCACATAGTAATTTCCATAATTATTGATTATAAAGACCAATTTTTTGTTGATAGCCTTCCTTCTGTTAGGTAGTGGAACAAAATCCCAAGTCTTTTTCTTATAAATTTCTTCAAGTTCCCCTAGTATTACCATCATCCATAACAATGAAACTGAGTGTTGGGTCACAACTAAAACATAATATGTCTCTTTATCCTCTATTAATATGAAATATGTAATATTTATATCATACACATTGTCAAAATTTCATATTGGTTCTCTTTTATGTTGATTTGATGCTCATATTCAAGAATGAATCGGTACTTGATAATCTTCCTTGGTAATGCTTCATAAGAAATTAGTTCATCATTGTATTTTTCCTCCACCTCAAATATTGAAGTATTTGTATTATTTTTATCATTTTCTATGTAAATTTTATGTTTTACGTTATCTTCTAAAAAAATAAATCTCTATAAATAGTAAATTTTTGAAATGTGGCCCCACAAATGATACCTCTCACACCAACATCATATCCAATGAAGATATAATTCCTGGATCATTTATCTAGCTTTGAACATTACAGGTCATTAAAAAATCATATAAAATACTTTAAAAGTATTTAGATGAGAATAGTTAGTAGGTTAACCATTCCATATCTACTTTGGGGTCTTTAAATAAATCACCATTTAAGGAGATCAGCTGATTATAAAACAAGTGGTATGGACTACTTCTTTCCAGGGTTTTGTTTTTTGAAATTCTTGTAGTCCTCAACATCATCCTCATTCTATTTAATGTGGTTTTATTCATTTTATCTCCCAACAAATTCTAATAAGGATTACATTCTACTGTGAACAATTTCTAGATTCCTTATCATTGAAATAAGTATAAAAATCCTCTATTGTATATATCCGACCATTGGCAGTGCAAAAACACATTATCATTTTTCCTTATTCATGTTCCTTCCATGATTTTTTTTATTAATTTAAACACATCTACCATCATTTTTTGGGTGCACCCAACATCTCCTTGAATAATAATCAATTAATGATACAACTACGTTAGTCCTATTTGGGATATAAACAGTGACTACAAAACACTATAATGGATCAATTTTGAGACCTCTTTACTTAACACTATTTATGTCCCAAACATTAACCTATATTTCTACCTCAAAACAAAATTCTCACAAAATGTTAAGGACATATTTAAAATCCCATCAAAAAAATTCGAATCAGCAATAATCTTTATACCATGTTCATACATATGACCTTGAAAATAATACAATGATGTTTTCAATGCTCCCTTTGAGGTATTTAATGCAATAACTATCACCACATATTTGTATCTTTCAACCATAAGAATGATCATGTTCTATAGAAAATTCTTTTCCATCATCACCCCAAGTGCACCCTTCAAAAGTTTCACCATCCCATTCTTTGTGTGAGTCTCATATCTGATATCATAAAAGTGGCCCAAAGACAATATTTTTTATCTAGACCCTTAAAATCGTGAACTCCTTGCATGTTTAAAATATTACCATCATGCATCTTCAATTTGATGGTACTAAATCCAATAATATTAACGATGTGTTAATTCCTCATGTACACAAGTCCTTCCAAAAGTGTATCATACTAATCAAGCCACTCTTTTATGGATTTGATGTGAAATGTTTCTCTCGAGTCAGTTATCCTTGCATCATTGGGATGATTTCTACCTCTATAAGTCATCATCAGTTCATTAACTTGTATGTCTCAATTCCAAAAATAAATTTCCCCATATACATCCATGTTATGATTCTATCTCCCAATGGAAACAAACTCTATAGATGTATATAGAGGTGTTTCCTTTATTACCGATAGGAAATTATCCTTCCACACTACTGAATCAATCTTCATTTTACATAATGGAAAATTATACCTATTGAATTTCTCAATCATGAATTTCATCGCCATAGAGAGTTTCCAGAAATCTAGAACATCCACTATTTCACTATGGTTTATTTAACAATCTCAATATATTTTTTCTAATGTGGAAGATCAACTATAGTTATAAATTAAGAGAATACTTAAATTTATGATAATTATTAATACATAAAATGTGAACATAACTATGCAAAAACATTTATATGATACCACTTTTTGGGATTCAAAATGATCATCCAACAGTTGTGGTTCTTAATTAAAAGATATAATAAAATGAAAATATGTGTAAATAAAAAATATAGGATGTAACATGGAAAACACCGCAAATAAAGGGGTAGAAATATACATGAAAATATAAGGATCATTGTGGTAAAATTTTATTATAGAAACATTCACAATTACATGGAGAATATTCTTCAAAATCATCTATAATGATTATGTAGAGAAAATAACTCCCAAAATACAACACAAAAAACACAAAAAAAATGGGAGAATATTGATTTTTGCTGAATGGAATGAAATAATTGGGGAAGCTTCCCATTTATAGGTTGTTCTCATGTGATCATGCTCCATTCCTTCATAGGTGGATTTGTGATAGAAATCCATATTGCTTTTCACCAATACAAAGAAGGTTGTGAGGTTTCTTCTTGTTGATGGAGACAAGGTTTCCAGTGAGAGCAATGAGGATACATGTGTGGTTTTCATGGAAGTTCACCCATATGGGGGAATGATGAAAACTTTCTCCTTATTATGTGTATGATAGCCTAGGATTTTGGAACCGGGAATGCAGTGGATTCCCCAAACAGGTAGGTTTTAAAAATTTTCCACCGACGGTCGACGTAAACTTGACGATGTAAGAGAAGAGTATCCCGATCATAGCCGAGGCCCACACGTGGAGGTTTTAAAGCACAAAAATTAAACTGTAAAATACCTGGTTTAAATCTGAAGTCACGCATGACGTCTGCTCGTCGTTGGTGATCACTGCCCGATGAACTTGAAGTCTAATTCCTCTAGATCATCCACACGCACTTCAAGGAATCTGCAATAGTGTTGTTCATTGTAATCTGGGTGCTAGCGCAGATTTGCGACGATGCCTTCGATGCTCCAACGACCACTGCATCGCATCGCTAGCGATGCCCGAGAGAGACCTCTTTGGATCCATGGCATCTCTCTCTCGAATTTCGGAGAGAGGAGAGGAGAGAGAAGCTCCATGAATAGTGTTTGGAAAATGACCCTCCTTTTCTATTTATAGGACTCAATTAAAATACCTTGTGTCGCCTTGCAAGCCCCAAATACTTAACGCACTATCAACAACATTTATGGCTACTAAACTGTGTCATAAATATTATTATCATTTACTTGTAATATATTAAAATATATTACATGATAATAATTTAGTCATTAACTGGACTCGTCGCTCCCATAAATATTATTTGAACCTTGAATAATTTAATTTTCATCAATTAATATTTTTCAAGTATTTACTTAAACTCGTAAATAAATTTAATAAATAAATTCAATACTCATTATTCCAAACTCGAATAATGTGAATTTATTTATTACATTGGTGATTGTTTAACATTGGACAAATCCCGGACACCTATGGCGGGGCCCACCATGTCCAAAACTCTTATTCAACTGAATAGGGAAGATTCTTGAATACGCTATTGTGTGTGACCCTCTAGGACCTTATTTCGACAGCCGTGAATAGTATTTACAGACCAAGAGAGGGATCTAGCAACCCATCAGGGCCCCTGAAGAAATAAGAATTGTCACAGCAGTGACAACCAACCTACAAACACGCACTGTGTAATATAATCTTTTTGTCTGTAATATCTCATAAAGAAGTACGCACTAACGTGTCAACGTCCTTTTCTTGCTTTATAGTTTGTTGATTTAACTAGATGGATTTCCCTTGACCGTCATGGACATGGTCTTATAAAGGTAATTTCATCCATATTAACATGGCCTGAGATATATTACTTCCATAACCTAGAAGCGACAAATTCTTTCTTGACCATTCAACTTATGTCATGCCGCCAACGACGCACCCGACACAAACTACCTCGCCACGACTTCATCGCCCTGGTTTTTGTCTTGTATCAATGTACGCAATCAAATGACATACATTGGTAATGATCTCATGTCAGGAGACCAATACACATGATCGTGGATAAAAACATCCAATGACACCCAAAACATGTGGAGTTCTTATTGGCGGTTCAGTCCTCATGATCTCACTACTAGTGGTAACCATGTGGGAACTTCATGAGAAGAAGTATCAATGCTTATGAGCACCCAGCACCTGATGGTCAGACATTTACTATGTCCAATTAGTAAGATGTATCTAGACCATAGAACTTATATTTAAGATTAATGTCATAGTATCTAGAGGTTTTCATTATAGACTGGGAACTGTTATAACCTTTCGATATGACAATTAACCTTTGGACATTACCATTTCAATAGTGGGCGCAGAAACTTCTACACTATAATGTTAAGAAGACATCATGTATAGCTTACTGTACGCATGATATGGTAATTTAAAGCACTGAATAGTTGGGTCTAGGGAACCCACTATTTCAACACTCCCACTTGCAATAGAGCCTACTTCCTAACCAAACTTGTTAGCTACTCACATGATGAACATCATGTTTCTTCCGAGTAATGGATTTAGCTACTGGGTCTGCCACGGTTCCTCTGTGTGGCTATTCTGCTATAGAGACCTCATCTCTTTGTGTTAAAATACTCAAGAGATGGTATCCCAAGTATATCCATTTTTTCCACTGTCATAACATGAAATCTTAGCTAGTAAGAATATCATAATTTAGATTATGATAATACTTTTCTCACTAGGTGATATTCTAAGAACTAGAAAAAAATGTTGCATATCTGCTTCTTAGTTGCCTTAGAAGCTACCACATACTCGGTCTTGTAGGTATGGCCACCACTGGCATATATGAGCCTGACTTGCTCATTGACTTTAGCCTAACTGCAAAACTGGATCACATTGATATATGGAATACTAGTTCATATCCTCAAAAACTAGAATCCTTTCTTCTCCACATACCAGGTACATATCTTTTGTACATTCCAAAGTACAATTATATTGTTCTGACTGCATCCCTTGCAGTGCTCCTGGATATAACTGATATTTTCCTATTGTAAAATTTACCTCAGCAATATAGGTTCTTGTACATATCATGGAATATGTGATTGTTCCATCGTTTCAACGTATGGATTTAAACTCACTGTATTTATCTCTTCCCATGTCACGGACATGTCTACATGGAGAGATTATGCCCTGTGACATAGTCAACAATTCTTCTCTTGAATTGTTCCAACATGTTTTTTTCAATACAATGCCACTATATGTATGATTGACTTAGACCAAGAAACCTATAGATCTACCTTAGTAGATCATGTTCCCTAGAACTTAGGTTGCTACTTTAATTCAATCATTGGAGAGTAAATTTCATTTTGGTCTTAACTAACTTTTAGACCAATGTCTATTTTCCATATGTTACCGAACATATTTCTTATTGGAAAACCTTAGAGCTGCCACTAACCTCTGGTAGACACATGGAAAACATTTTTTTAAAATGTATACACTATTATCATGTTGCTTACTTTAATCCAAATATGGATTTCAGTAACTTGCAACCTTTATTAGCATTTTGTGATGTGACCACCCCTTTCTGGTTGCGTCGTATAAACACCATCCACAATTGGTAATCATTACATCCAATTCTAAATAAATTGATCATAGATATTATCTATGATAAGTAAAATTCTTATGGATTTAGGCATAACAACTTGGTGAAACCAATCGAGCCTTTTTGGTACTACACTTGTACCATCCATGTATCAACTCACTTGAATACCCACCACATTATTCAAAATAATAGCCCCTTTTTTTACATTGATACATGTAATCCATTAATTGAATTTTAGTTGGACTTATAAATTATATCTAATTTCCATATACTTCTTACTTGTAGGAAATTTTATTCACATTGAATAATAGATCACCGACTGTGGTGAATATAAAAACTGTAACCATGGTTTTATCCTTCATACGCAGTATGTGTCTCTGGAACATACTTTGTTCCACATGCGCTTATGGAAATAGTTCCTATGACAACTACTCGTGCATTTGAGCATTGACTAAACACAAGTCAATATAGCTCCCACTATCTCTAATAGAGATGGACACCCTTATATGGAAGTGTAGTCTATTTATTGACTACCTACTCTTCTATCTTAGGGATTTATGTAACATCTTAAACAACTGTTAGGATTATTACACTAAATGCACAATGTGTCTGTCTTAATGCTAGTTTGTTTATGTCTTAAAAAACTCTTTGCATCCAAACACGTGTTCTTATGACATAATGGGTTTACATCATACTATGACTCGTATGATATCGATTTTTCATTATAGTTGGCATATGGTTGTGGGATATCGCTGTTATTTGCAATGAATTTCATGAAATATAATGGAAGTTTCTACTAGTTCCAACATTGATATTACTTACATCAATACTTTGATGTATAAAATGTGTGTTTAGGAATTAATCCACACTACATTTTTTGGATCAATGCTTATATGTAAGACTTCATCATCAATCATCCCCCATTAACATCAATGTTGTGATGTCGATAAGGTAATGTGCGTTTAGTAATTTCTCCATGCTACATTATCATGATTGATGAATTCTTGGTCGAGATATTCATCGGTATCCCAACCCGAAGCAACTCATATCTTCTGACCATGCCAATACTTCACTTTGATATTCCTTAATTACATAAAAGAATCTTATCAAGTATATATACCTCTAGATTATACTTGGAATAGTTCACACTTTCGTGTTGAACTATTTCCAAAAGTGTTGTGACTTACCTTTATTTTTAAAGGCTCCTTTGTCCAAACTAAAGACATCGATAATTTCATAAGTATTTAGTTGTGCCGAGCCTAAATACCATACGTGTTATACATATAATGTCTATTTTTAGTATTACTTGACAAAGAATTATCCAGTCACAACTGAGTATAATTCTTACATTTATATTCATCACTAATTGTCTATGATTTACATATTACTGAACTAGTGATTGAGCTTACCAAAAACAACATTCATTGAAGAAACTGAAAGAATGTCTCCTTGCGTCTAAGGACACCTGATATTAATGTTTGTGGTTATACTCAAAAATAGTTCAAAATGGATCTTTCACTTGGCAATTAAAGAAGTCATGTACTTCTCACCGTTGGCCTAGGTATCACCCTTTCACAGCCACTTGGAGAATACACCTGACTACTAGTAATGTTTCTATACTTACTTGGTTATTGTATTTAAATACATATATGGAAAAGGCATATAGTATTAAAAACCCAAGTAGTATAAGTAAACATTACATTGATGAATATTCCGGATGTAGAAGTGATAACTTGCTTCTTTAAATCAGTTTATTTCTTTTAAACTTCCGTAGTATTGAAATACAAATAACCTATGTTAATACCTCATTAATTGAAGGATGTTGTGAATATGTCATTCGAATTAAATGCCTTTGACCTTTTCACATTGTCTTTCAATTTATTTGCTATAAGAATTAAATCATAATTGTCTTTTATTCTTATTCACTTGGCGAACATTACCTAAATTGGTAATGAAGCGTTTACTCAATAATTTTTCTTTTTGTATCTTAAAACGAGACTTGAGTAATGTGGTGAAAATTATATTTAAAGATCATGATCAATCTATCAATTTACACATGTCAGTGTAAAATTTTCCTTATTCATATCATTGTTTCACATTCTCCTTGAAAACTTCTCAGATATGAGACTTTATGTTATATCATCTATGTCCTCGTGTAGTGACTGAAACTGAAACCGGACATTGATGAAAGCATAATGATATAACTATCATATTCTTAGTACATTAGTCTCCTATAATCATTTTCACCATCGCTTCTTGAGGTAGTTTAACAATGTTGGGGACACCGACACCTTGAGTTTCCTATATCATAGTACTATGCGCATGTGCCTGTACTATTCATGGATACTTGTGTCAGTGTGGACATTTACTTTGTCCAATATTTATCACAGTTTTAATCTTGTGGTATAACATTCCATTTTCTACAAAAATAAATTTTATTAGATGAGTGCCTTTTATCTGGATTATCGGTTTAGACATTTTGATTAATTACTTAAATCATTTTATGTCTCCCACTATTTTATCGAATTCTAGGAACCCTCTGTGCTAGAATCAGAATACTCTGTTGCTTCAGTATTCTAGTGGCAAGGATCTTGGAACCACCCCTCATAGTATACAAGCCAAGGCTATTCCACTAGATGGAGGGTTCTAGGTAGGCTTTTGGCTGGCCGACCGCTTTAACTTTCGGTTCCTTGATCTGTTGAGTGAAGTCCCAGCTTCTTAAAATCAAAATTTTATTTACTCAATGCTTGCCTCTAAAATGATAGAAAGTTATTTGTGGATAATCCTTACTATCACTTTAGTTAAGTTGACCCATAATTCTTATAAGGACTCCCCAGTAGTAAGAGGCACCCTCAGCCAAGGCATGACTGGCACCACAAACAGCTGATTTTGTCCAAATTTGAATGGCGGAAGGCTATTTAGATTAAATATATCTTTGAGGGTTTTATTATTTTTAGTTTGATGAAAGAAATCCTTTTCTATTTTTATAAGCACATACTATATGATCACACTCACAACTGACCGTGCAAGAAATAGAAATTTCATCGTGTCACATGTTCATTTTATCTTGCATGCTTGTTTATTATTACAGTATGTGATCATGCAATAAATTTCACATGCACGAAAATAATAAACCATGCTGAAATAAAACGAACACCTGATCATGATCCGGTACTATTGGTTGATTTGTTGAGTGAATAATGGACCAACCCAAACCCTAGGGGTAAATACCTTTAGTCGTGTGGCTTGCAACTTGAATAGCAATGTCTGCTCATCCAATGCATCCAACTCCTATCTGGTGAGTCGCCATCACTTTTCGTGAAATGCATCATCGATTGTCTCGTCATTATACAATTTTACTCGCATGCAGGTGAGGGGTCTCGGGGTATAAATGTACAACTCTGAGAATGGGCGCGCATGCCCTTATACATATAACGACTCTGAGATGCCACACAGATCGCCTTTTATTTAAAACAAATATTACAAAACAACATGCAATAATTAGATAAATAATTAAATAAATAAACACCAAAAATGCATTGGTAGGTCGACGGCTCATGACCAGCATATACGCATTAAACTCGCGTATATTAAATAAATGAAAAATATAAATTAAACTTGCATTAAAATAAGCTTGAGGGCATTAATTTTATGGAATTAATATTTCACTCTAATTTTAATTCAATATTAATATGTCATTCGGTCCCATTTAATTAATTTAATTTTAGAAATAAAATAAAATTAATTAATTAAATTAATTAATTTTTCAATTAAATTAATTACAACACATTAAATTTAAATAACCAAAATTAATATTGAATTAATTTAATTATCAATTGAAATTAAATTAATTATTTTAGTTAATTTTGATAAAATTAAAAAACACATGGGCCCTTAATACTTTGGGTAGGGCTTGTGCAGGTCAGGGAGAATCTATACAGGCCCAGTCTGGGCAGTACCAACCTCATGCAGGAGCATTCTGGGCCGGGCAGGTCCACCCAAGCCCATTCCGGGCTGGGTAGACCGGCCAATTCTCGTTTTGAGGCTGTTTTGGTTTAGGTGGAGCCGCAAGGGAGTACCTCGCCAGAGGAGATCCCAACTTCGATGGGGTTCTTCTCACATCAGGATTGGGGCGCCGGCCAGAGGTGGCTAGCCGGGTGTGGAGGAAAGCTGGCCGGCCGGGCCGCTGAACTAAATCAGGACCTCACTACTGGGTTCCATGTCGGTTCTGCAGGTGCGGGAAGAGGTAACCGCATGGGCTAGTTGGAGAAGGTGGCGTAGTGTTGTGCGCCTAGAGCAGTTCCGCAGGGGCTGGTGTGGGTTGGGTTTGCAACACCGCAAAGGCCGGAGGCCGGATTCGATGCGGGTTGGCTGTGGAAAGTGGCTCAGGGAGGAGTCTGGACGGGAGGAGGGGTTGCAGGAGCGGGGTGTGGGCCTGCTTCCTGACACAGAAGAGAGGTGGCGCCTGGGGTTACTGGGTGTTGCGCGCTGGTCTCCATGGTAAAAGGGAGGGGCAGCCTTGTAGATGGAGCCAGTGCGACGGCCTAGGTGTGGGACGAGGTGTCTTGTGCCAAGCACTGGCGGTGCAAAACGCTGCTGCGGGGGGAGGAACTGAAGTGTCGGGTGCCGAGGTGGCCGCTGCAGCATGGAAGAAGGGAGGAGGCGGCCCCCGGGTGCTGTGCGGCTGAGTCATAAATATTATTATCATTTTCTTGAAATCTATTAAAATATATTACGTGATAATAATTGAGTCATTAACTGGACTCGTCGCTCCCATAAATATTAATTGAACCTTGAATAATTTAATAGTCGTCAATTAATATTTTTTCATGTATTTACTTAAAACTCATAAATAAATTTACTAAATAAAATCAATACTCATTATTCCAAACCAGAATAATTTGAATTTATTTATTTCATTGGTGATTGTTTAACTTTGGACAAATCCTGGACCCCTCTGGAGGGTCCCACTATGTCCAAAACTCCTATTCAACTGAATAGGGAGGATTCTTGAATATGCTATTGTGTGTGACCCTCTAGGCCCTTATTTCGATAGTCATGAATAGTATTTACAGACCAAGAGTGGGATCTAGAAACCCATCATGGCCCCTGGTGAAATAAGGATTGTCACAACAGTGGCAACCAACCTACGAACACGCACTTTTTAATATAATCTCTTTCTTCATAATATGTCATAAAGAAGGACGAACTCACGTGTCATCGCCCTTTTCTTGGTTTATAGTTTGATGATTTAACTAGATGGATTTAACCTGGACTACCATGGCCATGGTCTTATAAAGGTACTTCCATCCATATCAACATGGCCTGATATATATTACTTCCATAACCTGGAATTGACAAATCCTTTCTTGACCATTCAACCAATGTCATGCCGCCAACGACGCACCCGACACAACTACCTCGCCATGACTTCATCGCCATGGTTTTCATCTTACATCAAAGTACGCAATAAAATGACATACATTGGTAATGATCTCAAGTCAAGAGACCATTACACATGATCGTAGATAGGAACATCCAATGACACCCAAAACATGTGGAGTTCCTATTTGCGGGTCAGTCCTCGTGATCTCACTACTAGAGATAACCAAGTGCGAACTTCATGAGAAGAAGTCTCAATTCTTATGAGCCCCCATCACCTGATGGTCAACATCTATTATGTCCAATTAGTAATATGTATCTAGACCATAGAACATATAATTAAGATTAATGTCATAGTATCTAGAGGTTCTCATTATAGCCTAGGAACTACTATAACCTTTCGATACGAAAATTAACCTTTGGACATTACCATTTCAATAGTGGATGCAGAAAACTCTTCACTATAATGGTAAGAATACATCATGTATAGCTTACTTTACACATAATATGGTAATCTAAAGCACTGAATATTTTGGTCTAGGGCACCCACTATTTCAACATAGGATACCCATAAATCATTTTTGAAAGGAGGTAGTATCACACAATCCAGCCCAGAAAAAACACAAAAAGTATATGGGATAAAAATTATGTGTTGATAAGAAAAATAAAATAGAAAATGAATAAACCAATGGGAAACATAGCATAAAAAATACCTTATCATGAAGAATATAAAAAATATAAGAAATAAAAAACATAAGAATTGGCATGGTTCAGACCCCTTTGGTCATAATCCATTGAAAGAACACCACTGATCTCCCCTATTTTATTATTAAGTATTGAATAAAATAGCTGCATGTAACAAAGATTCAATAAAAGGGAAAACGCAAAGATAATATATTTAAATAGAGGAATCGAATGAAATGAAACTTTCTCATTACAGAATAAAGTAGAATGAGAGACACATAAAGGAAAAATGATCGACAAGAAATGAAAAGATTATGTTGATACACCCTTACTGGGGTTCTTCCTTACATGTCTATGGAATCCTCCAAACTAATGTGTCAACTTACCACCTCCTAATAACTCACACAAACATGAGATCTCTATTGGAACCACGTTACCTAAGATGACTATGAGAACTATTTCCAATAGTCTTTTAAAAGAGATCCCTTCACTGTGGATCATCTTCTTCACCTCTCACTCAATTTTCCTTAGCTTCAACATTATATGTGCTTTTAATTCTGCCTCTTTCAACACAATCATGGATCTAAATCACTTAAAATTGAAGAATGAAATCCCTTAAAAAACTCCAATTACACAATGAAATTTTCTCAATATAGAATCATCAAGAAGAATCCATTGCAAAAATTAATGAATTTATGTCACTTAATAAGGGTCTTCAAAGGAGGATTAGTGTTAGTTCACCTAATGCGATGTGTAAGGGTCTCTACCAATTGTGCAAGGGTAAACTACTTATACATAAGGGGTAGTTAATGCTACATTAAGTTTTGAACCAACTACATAAGGGTCCCTTGTCAATAACTATAACCTCTTAATAGTACCATGGTCATCGTGTAATGGTGATCCACTAGCACTCTAGTTTACTTAAGGATACATGCTCCATTACACTAGTTATGTAAAGGTAACACAAAACATGTATAAAGGTACCATGATCTCACATAAGAGAAGCCTAATCCAAACAACTAATTCATAAAGGCAATCCTAATTATATGTTAAGTTTTCCCACATATTACCTTATCAATATAAGGGTACAACAACACATATATAAAGGTAAACCTTGTATTTGAAAACTTATGTAAGGGTGAAAAATAGTCACATAAGGGTCAGCTGAGAAATACTATGTCCATTTAAAAGTAGTGATCCACTTATATAACGGTAAAAGAGCCTAGAATAAGGGTTACACACCTCTAGTAAGTGTAAAATAAACCTCACATATAGGCAAATAAAACAAGCCTTAAGAATAAAAACAAAATTCTAATTTTAATATAACAAAACTAGAGAACTAATACAACATATTCCATTAATAACACTAGAATGTGAATTAAATTGGTTCTAAAAAAGTGTGGACTGTGAAAAAATTTGTTAGAGGCCCAAGATTTTATCATCTCCAAAAAGTTGTAGACAAATGGTTGATTTATCATTGTAAAAAATCTCAGATAATTCAAACCTTTATCAGCACTAATAAAAAACCCTTTATCAGCACTTCTAAAAGTTATGATAAAGGGACCCTTTATCACTGAAGATAAAATCCCTGATAAAGGACCCCTTTATTAGTGCATTTTATAGCACTGATAAAAGTGAATATTGTAGTTCTATGGTACAATGCACTACAGCAACAAAGACAAGGCATGCAGTGTGTTGTAACAACACAGTGCATCACCATAAAAAAAACAGAAACAACAGAAGAAATTAGAAAAATAAAATACAAATATATAATTTAAATGAAATAAAATTTAAAACAAAAATACAAGAAAAACACTATTAAGAGTATGTAAGTAGTTTTTTTAAATATAATTAATGTCAATTTTTAATAAAAAACACATTGAGTCATACTAGACACACTGTGAGTTAGATTGAGGTGAGGATAATTCCAATGCATCAGAAATGACTTATGGATCTTTTTTATAACGTACCAAAATAATCCAAATTTTCTTGATCTGTTTTTAGTAAATCAGTTATTTTTTATTAAAATTAATGTCAATTTTAATTAAAATGCTGCACTAAGAGTCACACCAGTCACAACAAGCATCAGAATAAGGTTATGTTGATTCATAGACATCAAAAATGACTTAGGGGTCATTTCCATAAAGTATCAAAAAAATATGAAGGTGTTTCCTAGGTTTTGACTATCCCACGTGTGTTTTTTAATAAAATATCATTTAAAATAGAAACGTTAAATTTGAGTCATATGGGTCACATCATTTATGGGTTTAACATGAGACCGATTCATAGACATCATAAATGAATTATCAATCATTTTAAAAAATTATAAAGACAATTCAATAATGATTCTCAGCTATCAATGAGTGAAACTTTTTTGTATTAAGATGTCAATTTTAAACTAATAACAGACACTTTGATTCATACATGGCACATCATTTATCAGATTGAGGTGAGATAAATTACTATATATAAAAAATGACTTATCGATCATTTTCCTAATGTTCCAAAGAAATATGACTATGTTTTCTATGTTTGGTGTTTTTCATTTGCTTTTTCACTAAAATTGATGTCAATTTTGAATAAAAAGAAGAACTAGGATTTATAATGGTCACAATGTACATCATATTGAAGGGAGGATGATTATAATAAATCTCAAATGACATATAGATTGTTTTCATATAGTATCAACTCCATACAAATGTGTTTCCATGGTTTTCTATATGACACCAATGTTTTTTATACTAAAATGTCATTTTAAATTGGAAACATACACATTTATTCATATAGGTAACATAGTGTATGGTTTTTACATGAGACTGATTTATACATATAAAAAATTAATTAGGGATCATTTTCTAAAATTATCAATACAATATGAACATATTTTCTTAAATTTCATAGAGTACAACTTTTTTGTCTTAACATTTCAATTTTAAATAGATAATAGAAATTTTGAGTCATAATGGGAACATTGTGAGTCAGATTATGGAGTGGATGATTCCTACAAATCAAAAAAATATTATGGACTGTTTTTCTAAAGTACCAAAACAATTAAAATGTGTTTTGTTGGTTTTGAGAGTGTCAGTTGTTTTTTATTCTAAAAATCAATGTCAAATTTTAATAAAAAATGTACTTGGAGTCATGCCTGTCACAACATGCGCTAGATTGAGGTGAAACTGATTCCTAGACATAAAAAACTAATAATGGATCTTTTTTATTAAATTATTAAAACAATTAGAATTTGTTTCCTCATTTTGGTGGCTGCCACATTTTTTTAATAAAATGTCATTTTAAACTGAAAACACACAATTTGAGTCATACATGCAACATTGTGTGTGGTTTTAACATCAGACTAATTCATACATGTCAAAAATTAATTTTGATTCATTTTTCTAAATTATAAATACAATCCTAGTATGTTTGTTTAGTTTTTTTTGATTGACACTTTTTTTATTAAAATGTCAGCTTTAAACTGATAATGGGAACTATGATTCATATTGGCCACATCTTTTATCTAATTGAATAGTTTATGATTCCTAAAAGATAGAAATTAGTTATTAAACATTTTTCTAATATACCAAAACAATCAAAAAAAATCAGTTGTGAGTTTGTCTCTTGCTTTTTTCAATAAAAACAATGTCAATTTTGAATAAAAAGATACACTTGCTGTTATACCGGTCGCACCAAGCATCATATTAAGGTGATGATGATTCTGAAATGTCTCAAATTAATTATTGATAGTTTTAAAAATTTATCAAAGAATCCTAAATCTGTTTCCTCAGTTTTGAGTACAGCAATTGTGTTTTTTTAATAAAATGTCATTTTGAACTGAAAATAGGAACATTGAGTAATACAATTGGCATCAACTGTGAGTTTGACATGAAATTAATTCATACATATAAAAAATTAATTATGAATAATTTTTCTAAATTATTGATAAAATATAGTTTTTCTTTCTCATTTTTTAGTGATTTTAAATTTATTTATTAAAATAAAAAATTTAAACAAATAATAGACACTTTGATTCATATCTATATCATCGTGTATCAGATTGAGGTTTGTATGATTCATACACATCAAAAATAACTTATGTATCATTTTCCTAAAGTACCAGAACTATCCTAATGAGCTGTCTCTCTTTTGAGTATGTCAGTTCTTTTTTAATTAAAATTAATGTCAATTTTTAACAAAAAGATTCACTTAGAGTCATACCCATCACATCATGTATTGAATTGAGGTGTGGACGATTCCAACACATATCAATAGAGTAATAGATCATTTTCCTAATTTATCATAACAATCTGAATGTGTTTCATTAGTTTAGATTGTGCCACTTGTGTTTTTTACTAAAATTTCATTTTTAACTAGAAATACACACTTTGATCCATAAACGTCGAATCATGAGTGGGTTTGACATGAGACTGATTCACACACATCACAATTTAATTATGAATCATTGGTATAAATTATCAGGATAATTTGAGTGTGTTTTTATTTTTTTTATTGAGTGAAACTTTTTGTATTAAAATGTAAAATTTCAACACATAGCGAACACTTTGACACCATCCCTCCTCGATGACCAAGATATATAAATGATGGTTTTCCTCTAATTATTATTTCAAAAACCTATTGACATTAGTGGTGGATTACACACGCATTAATTCAAACATTTATGTTGGATTGTATAAATGTTTGATGATTCAGAGTTTCCAGATGTTGCTCTAATAATACTATTGGAAAAATTGAATCTTACAGTAGTTAATGATATTACAAGTAGATTACTACATTGTATAAAATCACATATACCAGTGGTTAAATTTTTATTTCAATAATCCACCCAAAACACTTATGTAATGGAACTTATCTTGGGTCAAAAGTGTAGTCTTCACTTTCCAATTTTTTTCTCAAACTGAATTTTGGTATTATCTTCATTCTACATCATTGCCCAAAATTTTTTTATTTGAAAGACAGTTCATCATCTCATCATCTGACTCAGTCTCCACATTAGTCATTACCTCTACCTCCTACTCCAGGCTAGTCTCTGACTTCGACTCGGCCTTCTCCTCCACATCGACCTCTACTATTGTGTAATAATTTTATTATTTTTATTTAAATTCTTCTAAAAAAATTGATTTCCCCCATTATAATTCCCCTTGAGAAAGATATAAAAAATAATATATATGAATTTTAACACAAATTCTACACACCCCAAATATCTTTCAAAGTTCAGAACTCATACTACATCACAAACATTGTATATAATCACCTAAATTTGTTATCGGTATACATATTGAAAAAAATGTATTTTTCTCACTCATTTCTAAACAAATTTATTTCTTCTCTTTAGAGTTTAGGAATTCGGGATTCTTGATAATACTGAGAAAATATAGGCAATCAAATTATTATGAAATATATTTATTGATATTGTAATTACATTCATAAATTATATATAGAGGGATGATAGTACATTCATGTTTTTATGACCTATCTTATAAATTTTCATAAATAATATCCACAATTGTAGTCATTATATTGTTTTGGACTCTGTAGAAACATTGACCAAAACAATTAAATTGTTTTTAAGAGTTTTGATAGTTAAATATTTTTATATATACATTAATTTGTTTCATTTTTTAGTAATACACAAGCTTTTTCTCTACAGAAACTAACTTCATTCCATGATTTGGACTATATTTAGTGACCTCCCTATACTAACCAAAATCTTGTTAAAACATAGAATGAAATATTTAATTTGATTTTTATTTGTAAGATATTGATTTTAATTTATTACATATTAATAATTCACATATTTTTTGGTCGTTTGGTTGGATATCCATGAATTATATCCAAAAATTAAATATTCAAGGTGTCATGTTTGACTACAATCAACATACAGTGTTCCCTAAAAAACAATTAATTAGTTCAAAAATTAAAAATATTCTTTATGTGATTAGATTTTTGAGAATGCATACAAGGTGTTGGATCCGTCTATTGTAGGGCCTTTGGATATATGTGTTGTTTCGGGACAAGGGAATGGAAAGACTGATGAGTGCTTAAGAGAAGGATGCAAAAACATGCTAAGTTGTTACCTCCTGAACCTAGTGTAGTGGGAATATTTAATATATTGCAGAATGATTTGGCTATACCTCTTGGTAATAATTTGGTAGCAGGGGGATCCCAGGCTAGTAATGCAGTTGAAGCAACTCTGGATTAACTCACTACAAATACTCTGGCTCTAGTGGAAGCTATTGGAGATAGTGGAAAAATGACGAAGGTTGGGGCGAGCCAGAATCCTGCAACATATTCCATGGCATTGTGTGCTGATGGAAGTAAACTCTCTAACAAGGTGATCAATTAGACTAACGATAGTCAGTCTAAGGAGGGTCTGGTGTGGGAGAAGAATTCACAAGGTTGAAGAAGGTTGTTGAACAACACAAAGGACACCAACTCGAGGACTTTTTCCTCTGTCAACTTGAACAACATATTTTAGAGATTGATCAATGAGGGATAATTTGAAATTATTTCCATGTTCCCCTGTGATTATTAGTCTGGTGGAGATGGTCTACCTTCTGATGACAATAGTTTTGGAGGGGTTAGAAAATACTTGCAAAAAAAATAAGGAAGAAGTGGAATAAAGAAAAAAAGGACTCGGGGAGCTGCATTGTTTCCAGGAAGCCAAAATCAAAGGGGCACAAATATTACTCCTACCTTACTCAACCGATGGAGACCCAGTCGACCAAAAAATAAGGAAAAACCAAAGATCCTGAGATCCAGCTAGTGGCGGGAGTGGAGGGTCAGTTTTTTGAGGTAACTGAGTCTCAAGAGGAAGTGGTAGGAACATCCAAGGAAGATTACCATCTTGAAG
Source organism: Viscum album (assembly GCA_963277665.1). Taxonomy (NCBI): domain Eukaryota; kingdom Viridiplantae; phylum Streptophyta; class Magnoliopsida; order Santalales; family Viscaceae; genus Viscum; species Viscum album. The sequence continues at coordinate 1,118,800,440 of OY728129.1, forward strand.
AGATGCACATTCCAACAAAGGAGGTGGTTCTAGTTGAGGAGGATGCCACTTCCCCTAAAACGAGGTGTGAGACAGGGTCAAGTGATGGCTTGCAGTGCTTGAAGGTCATGGAGTTGGGGAATCAGATAGAACTACTCATGCATTATGGGGAAGAAATGAAGGTGGATTTTTTGGAGATCAAGGCTATGAGGGAAGATGTCGAATAAATAATGGGAATATTGACCCATATGGAAGCTACCAGAGAGAAATCTGGGAGGATGGATAAGAAATATTGCATCTTGGATAGGGGGTTCAATATGGATAAGATCAAAAATAAAGAGTACATGAAATCGTGGGACTATCTAGAAAGAAATTTTGAAGAAATACTTGAGGCTAATCAAGACTATAAAATTAGTTCCTTTCCTGGGAAACAGTTTAGGGAATGAGATCCTCATCTCTTTAGACTTGAGTTTAATAAGTCTGTTGTTTCATTTGAAGATTGATCTATTATTAATCTGTGAGGGTTCTCACATTCCACTTAAAAGTATTGTGAAAATAAAAATGTATTTTTGTCAATAAACAAATTAGAGTAGTATTTGGATAGACGTATTAAGATAATATATCTTATGTTTTTATTCAAAATTGAGACGCCCATCCAGTCATGCTTGATAATCTCATTTAGAGTCTCAAGACCAATATTATCAATCAAAGAATGAAAATATAAATCTTATTCATATTCAATTCATGACATAGTTTTATCTTTATATGTGGTCTATACATGATATTGTAATGATAATAAATGTGTTCCGGAAATGACAGTGAGAAGGTACTCTCAGATGGTCATTTGGTTTTCAAGGTTGATTCACTAGATTTTCTTAATTCAACCTTCAAATTCTCCACTGCATTATCCATATGTAAAATCATACCTCACTTCATACCTTTAATCATTAACTGTTATAGGTTTTTCATATGAAACAATTAGTTAAATACCTACCTCATGTATCATTATAAGATTATATTCCCCTGATATGAAAGCTCCAATAGCATCATTGACCACTATAATATATGAACCAACAAGTGGAACATGAAACTCAAGATTTAGATAATTACCTACATCAATCCCAACTCACATGTGATATTTTGGGAGGTCTTGATGTTGTAGTTTGTCTCCCATAAGATTATACAAGGTACTCATTGCAAAAAAAGTGGTTCATGTGTGTTGGAAGATAAAATCACATAGAACTATACCCTATATTATTTTAATAATATAAAGTCATTAGACATTTTTTATTCACATTCAGGATAATGGGTGATGAAAAAATAGATTATAATGGGTATGAAATGAATTAAGAGGGAATGAATAGACACAAAGATAGTTAGATCATCTCGTTCATGTGCAAATCTTTTCCCTACCAACAGTTTGTTTTGATCCTTTCTAACACATTGGACTGCCAAACCAGACTGAACAATAATATCATATAGTGAGTATATTTGTGTATAAAATCATCTCACCATATTATATATATCTTAATGTGTTTTAACCTTCTAGAAATATATTCAATGAGAGACCCCAACCCCAAATCCTATAACAAGTCCATATTTTTTAGGACACCACAATGATACTGAAATTAATTTTTCTTTTAGTATGGTTGATGTCGATTTTTATTTAAAAAACAAATAAAAATATGAACATAAATAGATATGTTTATATAATATTGTTATAAAGAATAATTAATTATAATTATATCATACTTACACATATTTCACATAATATGTTTGTTTTTTAATCAATTAATTTACCCTCCTTATTTTCACGAGCCTCCATCCATAGCACATGGTGTGGGATGGAAGTGGCTTCAGATTTTGATACATAAATTTTCATATACAAAAAGAATATATTTTGTTTGATATCAGATAATTAAACTTTTATTTTTTATTTAAAATTAATTCCATTTTCTTCTCGAATGATGCATACCCTATCCTTGATTTGTGATAGGGGTACATTAGTTTTATTACACGTTCATTGTTTTTAGAACTCTTTTGTTGTTTCAAAAAATAATTATTTTGAATCACATTGGATAAATTAAATAATTTAAAATAATATATTATGGGCTTCGATGAACGAAAAATTATTTCTCATTACAATTATTGATGAAATTGTTATATTCTTTTTTGATTTAAAATGTCTTCATAACTAACTAGTGGGTGGGTATTTACTTTACATTCAACATCATTACAATGTAAATTCATAAGAAGAGTCTTGGTGCCTCTATGGACTTTTTTAGTGGCCATTAAGATAAATATTTAATGTAAATATTATAAAATAAAACAACATTGTAAGGAATAATTAAAATTAAATCAATGTTTTATTATATAATTTTCCATTAAAATTGGGAAAGTATATCGTAACATTAACATTTTATCTTTCTAAAGGATATAATTCATTTGAGGATGGATGTGGCACCATGAATCAATATGAATTAGAACATTCATCCTCATTGTTACCCCAAGATAACTAATGATCACTGAATTTTTAGGGTCAATAGTTTGGTCATGAAGATTCCAACCAACCTCAGATTTTTAAACCAGGCTTCCTACATTGATAATTTTCTTCACCATTATGATGCTACATCAATATTGTTTTTCATCAACATATTTTTTATCCCTTAATAAATTGGTAGTTTCATCATCACTAGCTTATTCTTCCTTGGGATTGGTAACATCATTATATGCAGAAGACATTATCTACTTGAGTAGTCAAACATTTAAATTGTCTTGAATAAAAAAATATAAAACAATTCATGAATAAAAGACCACATTTTTCTGAATCTTGTATGAAAATTGTTACTATCTTAAACATAGATATAATAATTCAATACTCTAGTAAAAATAACCTCATCTACCTTTATCTAATCCATCCATAGTCACTTCATTGCCTTTCATCTATTGATGATGGATTGAACTCCACTTTCATATTATCCTTCCTCTCATTATTGTTGTTCCAAAGTTCCTTGATGAAATACCTCTAGAATAGTTATTATTTATATTTTGTTCCTTAGTATCCATCCCCAATCTTTTTTGGACATCCACCTATGTAGTTTAAACTACTATAACTAAAATTCTTCCTATAGAGGGTACTTGTGATAATTTGATGAATACTATATAGAGTATTTAAAAACATGGATGATATGGGGGATAAGTCTCAAGAAATAAAATTCAATAATAATTATTCAGGAGATAAAAGGTCCCTGACACTACCATGAGAACATCAACTCACACCCACCAATCTACACCAACTCTATCCTATGTTACTAGTCCCTTTCTATCACATGTATCTCAAAAATAATAACTTCATATTAAATTAGGTTTAAAAATAACCTAAATGAATTTTTAATTATGGATTCTAACCTTTTACATTTCAAAAATGAAGGAATTCTCATTCAAATTCACATGACATTCACTCTAAATAACTTACTTCCACTCACAAACATGTAATGTTTTCCATTTCCTATTTCTTGTTTCTTTTTTAGAGCATAGAGGAGATACAAACTTGTGGTGGAATTGGTGTGAGGAAAATGGGAGAGCTTGAAAACTATCCATTTCTCCAAGATTCCAAGTATAAGTAACTGGAAGAAGAAGTTGAAAGCAGGTCTAGAGATCTCTACTGATTGTGGGAGAAATGCCTTTTAAATCCATATTGGAACCCTTATAAATATATCAATGTTGAAGGGGATGAAAATCAATATGTGTTTGGAATGTTTTATTCAAAAAAAATGTGCAACATGGTTGTTACCATGAAGTCACCCTTCATGGTAGTATTCTCATCCAAGTATGCTTAAATTTGGAGTTCGTATAGGATAAAAAGTTATTGCACACAAATTAAAAGTAATTTTTAAAGATTTTTTATCAAAATTAATTGAGTAATTTGTATAATAAAATGTATATTAAGAAATAAAACAATTTTATTAATTATATTTTGATTAATTTTTAAGTATCATTTATTGTGTTCTTAGGAAACTGTAAATGAGGATGATAAAAGGATGAAAGAGTTGATGAATGAGTTTAGATATGTGATATTCAAAGTCATGGAAGTGGATTTGATAGAGATTAATGAATACAATCCGAGTGTGAGGTATGAAATCAAGGAACATTGGAAATAAAATGATGGGATGAAGGCCAGTTTGAAAGAGGGAAGATAATCTATCATTAAGGGATGGAAGAAAATAGAGTGCATGAGGATGTATTAAGTAACAGTAGTGAAGTTTAGGTGTATTGGAGTATTGGAGTATTGAAGTATTGTATATTTTTTCAAGGTATTAACAATTTTCATGCAATATGAATGAAAATGTTGAATTTTATGCATGAAGTGTATTGTATTTTATATCGATCTAACGAAATGAATCATTATTTACACAACCTTATTTGTGAAACCCATGTTTCTTTTTTATGAATTGTTATTTATGTTTATTATGACTATTATGTGTTCTATACTTATTTCAATTATCATACATTAGGAACATATTTATCAAATAAAAATGAGATACATGGTTTTCGTGTAGATCATGGGCATGGAAAAACATGATAGAAAACCAACATAGTTACTTTACATAACAAATTTATTTGCTTCTTGGTGTACATGTAGCTGATGTTTCATTGGTATAGGGTTTTATTTTGTACTTTGGATTTATAAAATTGTTATTTTTTTTAATCTTGTAGGCACTTATATTCATGGGATTCTATTGTGTATGATTTCACATAGATTTAATTTCCATGTGAGTTTGTTTTTAAACCATTTCCCATAAATCATGTTGAACACTACATATTTATTATCAATCCATTAGAATTTGTTTTATGGTTCAATCGGTTGAGTAACATTTTTATTGAGTTCAAGACACGTTCTGAATAGTTGGACTATATTGCGATGTTACAGTTTTATCAAAGTGGAATTAAATGAAAATTAATTTTCTTAAATTAGGTCACTTTATCAAAAATCACATAATTTTTGGAGATGGATTAATTTATAAATTAATTTTATAGAAAAAAACTCATGTATAACTTCTTCTATAGATGACACCGCATATGGAAACTCTTCTACTAAAATCTAGTACGGTGTGTTGTGTTATTACCAATTTTCATTTATAAATATCAAATAATGTAAATTCATAAAATATATTTACTATTATTTTAAAAAAATTAAAAATTTATTTTAACTAATTATAAATTTAAAGTACATGGTAAATTATTGGAAACAATTCATCGATAATGGAAATAAATGGTATCTCATTTAATGATATTTCTAACCCGTTGAATATCATCTTCTCAAATAACTGTAATGTTTTAGTGAATATATTTTTGAACAGATGTATTAATATTTGGAACATATCAATAAATTATAAACGCACCTATTATTGAAATTCCTTCACACCTTTTGTCTTCCGATGAAATAAAATACAGAAAAAGTATGCTTAATTTGTTTTCAATGAAAATTTTTATATTTTATTACATATTAAATTATATAAATATAAAATATTGACAATGTTAACCACCATAAAGTAGAAAATATAATCTTTAGTTCCCATAATTAGATTAACCCATCCACATTAAAACAATATGTATATTAACCCAATTTATATTATTTATATCAAAAAACATTTCCTCTAAAATTAGTCCAACATAATGTTGAACTTTTTTTCATATTCATGACCAATTCATACTATGGAAACAAGATTAAAACAATGAAATCCCACACAATCTAAAAGGAAACAATAAATAATATAACTATACATAAAAAAACAGTTCCAATAGTGGATGAATATATAGTTTGCAGTGTTCTCATATGAAGTTGCATTGAGTTTATAGAGTAGGTGTTCTTTTGGGTAGGTATAGAAAAGTGAGAGAGATAGAGAGAGAGAGATGAGATGTAGGGTTATTCATTGTTAAGAACAATGAAAAAGTTAAAATTGTGGAACCCAAAAAATCAAGAAACAAGAGTTGAAAAAGGAAAAAAAACATGCATTGGATTCTAGCCTTGATTAATCTATTTGAATATAGATGATTAGTGCCTGCAGAAAGAGAGTTCTGTGATATATTGAGAATCATGGTTGAATTATTCTCGATTAGGGTTATTTTAAATAGATTGGGGACACTTTTATTAGCGCTTTCAAAAAATTGTAGATTAAGCACCCTTTTATCTGCAATAAATTGATAATCATTGATAAGTGGTATCTTTATCTCCGCTCTTTTAGAAATTATAAAGATAAAACTTTATCTGCACTAAAATACTCTGATAAAATACTAATTTATTAGTTCTATTGATTTAGAACTGATAATCATTTCTTTTATCAATTCTTTTTGAGAACTAATAAAGATCGATCTTTATCAGTGCTAAAACATTAGCTTTGATAAAGTATTTATTATTATAATTGTAAATAAAAAAATTGTAAACAAATTTATATAATTATATACTTTTTTATTATAATTTTATAATTATTTAAATATATAATTATTTATTTATAATTACAGTTGTACATTTTTAAAAAAAATACACTATTTTATTTATAATTAAAAATATATAATTTTATAAACATAGTAAATATACATCATTAATTATATTAATAATTATTTTGTTATAATTATAAATATATTTATATAATTATATATATTTTTATAAATATATATATTTAATAAAAATATATAAATAAAAATATAATAAATATATTCATTATTTAAATATATATGTTATAACATTATAATTATAAAAATTCTTATATCATTATATATATATATAATTATAAATATATATAATTAGTTTATATAAATATAAAAATATTCAATATTTAAATATTTTTATTATAATTTTATAATTATATAAATTTATAAAAATTTATTTATAAATATATGAATAAAATTTTTAAAAAATTATATTTATATAACAATATAACTATATATATGTATCCCTCAGGGTGAATCTCAGAGGTAGCTTCCCCTGTGGGTCTTGAGTGCGAGTCTCACTGAGTACATTATTTAAATAAATTTATTATAATTTTATAATTATTTGAATATATATTATTATTTATTTGTAATTACTTGAATACTTTTCTGAAAAACAAAAATATTTATTTATTTATAATAAATAATAATTTATAAATTTATAAATAGATTAAATATATAATTATAAACATATTTATCTATAAATATTTATTTACAAATATTTTTTAACATTTTTATTCGGTATATAACCTCAAATGCATGCATTTTAAAAATGAGTGAAATTAAATATTTCAAATGAGTACACTTCAATAATATAGAAAAAATGGATAAGTTTTATTAATTTAATATAAATTAATAACAAAATATGTATATTCATATTGAATTAAAAATGAATACATTTTGAAAATACAAAAAAAAAGTAAATATTTATATAAATAAATAATAGAAATTGAAAAAAAATAAAAAATAAAATAAAAAATATATATTAAAAACGAATAAAAACTACCTTACTATATTAATATTGAAAATAAATAAATAAATTTGACTAATTAAAAACATAATATATTAAATGTATCATGTTATAATGGAATTCTAAAATATACTAATATTTGAACAAATTACATAAATATTTGGTGTATTTGTTTCAATATAAGATTTCATTAATTAAAAAAATAATGGTGTGTTTTTTATATAAAAATTATTTAATTTCGTATATGTATGTGAAATCAATTTAATACACAATGTTTGATATATGTTAAATTGAAAAATCAAACAATATTAAAAATTAATTGGACATTAAAATGTTTTTAATTTTTAGATTTTATTCATTTTTTATATATTAATATTTAGTGTATATTATTTATTACCATTTACAATTAGTATATATATATATATTATAATTATTAATTTTTATTAATAATTGTTTCATTAATAAATTTTTAAATAATTTTGTAATTTATTAGTTTTTAATTTTTTTGTTTAATTTTTAAAATTTATTCATTTTATAAGTCTAAATTTAATATATAATATTTATTAATAATTATAATATATATATGTGTATATTAAATTTATTCATTTTTATCAATAATTGTTTAATTAATAATATGGTTCATAGTTTTTAATTTACTAATTTATAATTTTTATTTCTTTAATTATTTCATTTTATTAATTTTATATATCTATATATTTAATATACACTATTATTTAAATTTTCTAATTTATATATATATATATGTATATATATGTATGTATGTATGTATATTTAGTTTATTTATTTTTAGAAATAATTATTTAATTAATAAAATTGTTAAATTTGATTTATTTTTATTTTTTATTTATTTCATTTTATTCTCGGCCATTATAAGTTATAAAGAGCATTGATAAAGGATACCATTTATCTATGATAAAAATAAAGTGTTGTTAAAGGGTACCATTTATCAATGTTAAAAATAAAGCACTGATAAATGGTAATGTTTTTCAGCCCTGATAAATGGAACCCGTTATCAACGATTTTTATTTATCACTGATAAAAGATTCCCTTTATGAGTGTTTTTTTAATACTAATAAAGGGGGACTTTATCAGCACTTTTTTCTAGTTCTGATGAATGTAATTACTATTAAAGGACTCTTTTGTAGAATTGGAGGTAAAAGCATGCAATAGTATATTATTCATGGCATAAAAATTTCATAACATTTTAATTTGTAATATCAAAACATAAAAACATGTATTAAAACAAAACCTTACAAAATAAAATATAAAAAAATATGGTGGTTGTTCTTTTGAGCTTATAATATTCAAACTGATCTACTAATTCATATAGTTATTACTGACCAATGACCCTAATCTCAAACCTGATGTGTCGAGACTTACCAACTACCTAGCATGTACCATAGCTCCACATGCCTTCTCATGGAAGCATATCTACTACTAACAGATTTTAAACTGTGATAAGGGAAAAAATTTATGAAACTAAAATAACCAAAACTCATGCCTTCACTTACCCAACCTTCTACATCACATACCAACAACCAGCTACACACATTCCATCAAAGGACTTGGTTATCTCTTCCATGACTGTGGGACACCCAAGGAAACTATATTTATACCTAATTCCTCAAACAAAAAAGAAGCATTCCAAAAAATTCTAGGTATAAAATCATTTAAAATTTTAATATTTATAAATAAAAGAAGAAAGACAACAATACAAAAACAAGAAAAAGAATAACCTGATATGAGAAAAATCTTCAATTGAGCACAAACAACTCATAATAACTGCCCTACCCTATCCCTCTCTCTCAATTTGGGGCCCCTGCAAATCACTTGTAGATCCATTCTTAGGAATGTTAGAGAAATAAAACATATAAATACACCTACTATATACTAATGGATACTATAAAAACACATATGTCCTCGATGATATTATAATCAGAGTATACCAAATTAATTTAGGCCATACTACCCCTAGATGGATCATTGGTGTAACATCTCATAATGTGGATAGATTTTCCACACTAATAAAAATTCCACTTCTTAAATCGAATACCATACTTATCATTAATTTTATGATTAAATTGGACCTTCTTACTAAGAAACTCAATCCTTGAATTCATCCAACTTCCCTCCACCATAAAACCATTTATCTAAAGATACATAGAAAAGATAGTTAATGTCACCACCTCTAAAGTGATATAATCCCTACAATACATCATATAATCCCTAATAGGAATAAATGAATCACTCAAGGAATTGGACTAAAAACATGTTCGGTTCTCATTAGTAATACTAGAATCTACATTATCTAAGTCAATGAAAATATTATTAAAAATATATTAGATAAGTCTATATAAATTTTAGAAGGGCCTCTTTATAATTATAACAATTAATATTATTTTATAACTTCCTAATAGGTATTTAGTAATGTTGATATTCTTGAACTTCAACTAGATTTCACTAACAGATGACTCACATGCCACTTCTCTAAAAAACATTATCACCTAGGGTCAAAAATATAGGGAATTGTGTTTCTATAAATTATTAAGTTTTATATCCTCAAAATAGATCAAGGTCTATCCTATAGTCAAGATAGTTGTGATCTCCCACTTAGATATTCTTTAATCATCATCCAGTCCATAATGGACATGAAGAGAATACGTCTTAACTCCTCTATAAAATGAAATTATTATCTCCATAAAACATCAAAACCTATAATATTGTTGATGAAATATTTAGACATGATTGAGATGCCTCTGATACCACTTGTTAGGGTTAGGATAACCCATGTTATACAGAAAACCCCCAAGTAATAAGGCATTATCTCACAACCATCCCCAAATTAAACACAAACAAATGTGAAAAAAATTTATTCAATAATAAAGAGAAAATAAAAAAAAAGAACAACATTTTCGAAATAGTATCATGAAAAACACCATTTCTAGAATAATAAAAATATAAAATATTGAATGTAGGAATTGTTTTTGTTTATACCCCTTTGGTCCTACTCCATGTTTATAACTCCACCCCCACCTCCATTAATTATTATTACGAAAATTATAAAATGAGATATTAAAATAGATATACAAAAAAAGGGAAAAGATATGGTTAATAAATAAAATGAGAGGAATAAAATTTAATGAAACACTTTTGGGAGGGAATAAAGAAGAGAAAGAAACACACTAGGGAGAAATGATCAACAAGAAAAAGAAAGACTCGGTTGAAACCCCATTACCTAGATTTAACCTTACCTATTTATGAAACCATATAAATTATTATGGAATCTTTATTATTAACGGGAAATTGAACAATAATAAACTCTCCATTGAAACTATCTTCTGGGATTCAAATAAAAGCATCATTGCTAATAGGTCTCAAAAATATACTTCCCATATTTGGATTGTCTTCTTCCCATATCTATCAATCTCTCTCAACTTCAACCATTTATGAGATTTGAGTATTTTCCCTATTAGAACATGTTGGTATCATGGGAACATAAATCAATAAAACAAATTCCTAAAAAAACTACAACTTCATAGAGACATGTGGTCAGTCAATAATCTTTAGCAATAAGCCATTGTAACAAATTATGAATATTTGTTTCTGTGTATGGGTATTCAAAGGATTATCCAGGTAATTTTCACATGATGTGCTATGAAAGGATCTCCCCATATTTCATAAATCTAAATAATAAATAAATATGGGTTAGATGATGACTAATTAAGGGACATCATTAGATACATATAGTCCATTCAACAAAAATCATTGTTTTGTAATGATACCATGGTCCTTGCAAAAAGGTAATCCACTAGAACTCTCACTCATGTAAGGGTACCTGGTCCATTCCACAAGTTATTTAAAGGTAATAGAATCCTTATGTAAAGGTACCACCCTACTGTGTATGGGTAGCCAAATCTAAACCACTTCCATGTAAATTTAGTCCCCATCATAATTAACAGTAGAGCACAAATTACCCGATCTACATAAGGTTACAATAACCCATATGTAAAGGTAAACCGTGTATATTAAACCTTACATAAGGGTAAAAACACACTTTTTAAGTGTCATCCAAGAAAAAACAAATCTCGGTAATGGTAATAACCCACTTACATAAAGGTAACAGATCCTCATGTCTGGGTAACACACTTCGTGTAAGAGAAAAATGAACCTTATATAAAGCAAAGTAAAAGAGGCTAGAAGCATCCAAATTGAATCCTAATCATAATAAAACTAAGAAAATGGTAAAAACATACAATAAGATATTATTCATGGAATAGAAAAACTAAACATTTATATATGTATCATAAAAATATGAAAAATTTAATAGTTTTTCTCCAATGTTTTTCATGGTGGATGGATTCGGTGCTGGATTGGTGGAAGCCACTCGAACATTTTTAGGGGTTTTTTAAAAAAAATTAAAAAATGGAATGGGTTTTTATATATCTTAAACATGGGTCTAAAGAAGTTAAAATTAAAAACATGCATATCACATCAAACTAGAAGCATGAATGTCATTCATGATACCTGATGCCTAGAAGGAGGAATGAATTGCATTCACACCTCCTTTAAAAAATTTATTCAAGAAGTGAAAAAACCTTTCACTCTTAATGATTATTTTCACATTTTAATTGTTTTGTTTTGTTATAATATATATTATTATAAGATAAATATTCCTTAATAGTTAATTATTTATAAGTAATAATTAATATATAAGTTATATAATTAATAAAATTAATATTTAATAATTATTTATAATATAATTACTAAAATAAAACAGAATAATATAGAAAAAATATAATATATTCCCAATTATTAATTAATTAGAGTGATTAATGTAGTTAGAATTAATTATGATTTTTTGACACTTTTATTAGTAATTTATCAATATGTAATACATTTATTAATTACGAATTTTATAATTTATTATCAAATAATAAAATGTTATTATGTTAGCCTGTGGGCAATGGGTGAGTTGGTTAAAGGTGGTGGTGTCCTGACCCTGAGGTTCCAGGTTTGATTCCTCACAAGGAAACACACACTATATGATATCAAATCACTCATGGGCCCCTCTACCTCGTTGGTAACTGGCTTAAGCCCAAGGGTTATCCACCTTGGGACTCGTTGGGGACGTGTGGTGCACAAGTGGGCAGGCCAGCCCAATACCTCGTTACTTAACAAATCGTTTTGAAAAAATATGACTGGATAGATTCTCCATGTCCTTCCCAGTAATAAACCCTAGTTGATGCGTGCTGAAGGATTCCCCCCCCCCTTACTGGTCGAGGGAGGGGGGAAGATGTTTTGGCTCCACCGTCCCCAGCGTCGCGGGCGTCGGTTGTAACTTTTTCGAACCCCAGTTATCTTCCAGACTTCCTGTCGATTTTCTCTGAGCCTGAAAGTTCCAAATCTTCATCTTAGGGTCCCTTAGCTTTCGATTTCTTTATCGTAATTCTCTGCAGCTTCAGGATTTCTGGATTTGACCCTCGTTGCTCACCTTTCTAATTGAAGGCCTTCGGTTGATGAGTTCAATCACTTTGTGTTCAGTGACAGGTATTTGAAAGAACTTGTGGTTTTAGGGCTTATTGATAATCATCACCTAATGATTCGATTTGGTTCGGAGGAAGACATAATCCTCGCATGGTCTAGAGCTCCCCGCAGATGCAACAGATGAAAATTTTTCCTTCTCCGATGGTCTTTTGATCTCTATATGAAAAGGGATCCTCCTTCATTAGTGATCTGGGTAAGACTGCCTCATCTTCCTTTGACTTTTCAAAATCCTTTGATAATTCGTTTTCTAGGGAACCTAGTCAGTCATTTCCTCTGCTCAGATGCTCGTACTTCCTCTGTGAGTCATCAAGTTAATCCTCGTTTTTGTGTTGAGGTGGATTCCTTGAAGCCACCAGTTGACTGGATTTGGATTACTGTTGGAGAGGAGTTCTGATGGAGGCAAGCTGTTGTTTATGACAATTGGGTTGATTACTGCTCGACTTGTTGTCGTTTGGGTCATATGGCTTGACATTGTCTTCGTGGAGACAAAAACAGAAGTTCAACTACTTTGATCAAGAGGCATAGTAGGGTATCTGGTCAAGGACATAAGCATTCTGATGCAGCTTAGCACGGCACTGCTAATAGTCTGGGTGATTCATCTATGGGAAGGTAGGCACGGGCATCCCCTAATCCATCTTTTGCTGCGGTGTTTAATATATTGAAGCAATATCTTATACTGAATACTTGTGTGGATCATATTGATATGGATGAAGCTGGTCCTGGTAATGGAATTGGAGGCAATTTGGGAGTGCCTGCTACTTCAGGGAATGTATTGCAGCACGGGGAAGATCTTGTTGATTAGTGTGATGAAGGAAGGTAAGATATTGGGCTGATCAAAGTGGTTTTGCTGAGCTGAAGGAGGGAGAGATGGCATTGAGCTCAGTCGATGGGCAATCCCATGATGCACTCCTAGTTTTTCCAGTCATTAAGGATTCTCTTTTTCATCTGATTTATGATTGTGGTTTGCATATCACAATTAATACTTGCAACCGATTTCAATAATTGGGCCACGATGAGATGAATGGGTGTCCTCTAATAAAGGAAGGCCACAACATGCAGATTGTTAAAGAAGATTTTTTGGGGAAGGAGGTGGATGTAGGTCATGTTTTTGTGGAGCCTCCGTGGTGTTTGCCTATGATTAATCCTAATGGGAAATATTAGCATAACCGGACCATGATTTATGCTTGCCAAGCTATGGTCATCACTGGAAAATGGGGGGAAGTCTCAGACAGTGACAATGAAAATAATTGTGATTTGGTCAAGCCTTCCTTTAGTGATGTTGTCAAGGATGGGAAGAAGAAATCTGGAAATGAGGAATTGCCACTAGTTAATAGAAGAATGAGGAAGGTTTATTCTGACTTTCCAAAGCTGGTGTCAACCAGGTCCACTATCAGGCAATCCTTTAAGGAGTTGTTATCATTAGAGAAACTGAATCTCATACGGAAGTATGCTAAGGTCCTAAAGCACTATAAAAGCTCTGAATGGGAATCAACTACTATGGAAGAAGTCATATATCATGGGTGTGGTGAGGGGTATGACTTATATGACATGTAACTAGTTTTCTTGTTTGTTGTGTTTGTTCACTGTACTTTTCTTTTCTTAATAAATGGTCAGAGGCTTTACCTCTGATTGAGATTTTCTAGTATGTTATTGTGTTATTCAAATAATAAATCATATAACCACTAATATTAATATTTTTTTTTAAATTTTCATCGATATAATTATTAATAATTTATTAATAGTTAATATATTTATTAACTATATATTATATTTTTTATTATTAATTAATAATATATTATTATGTTTTTAATATAATTAATAGTATAATATATATTTAGTTAAAGAATTATTAAAATAAAATTAATTATTAATATTAATGATAATAAAATAATTCATAATCAACAATATTATTATTATTTAATAAAAAAATTATATAATTATTTATTATATATAACATAGATAATAATAATTATAACAATTAATATAATTAAAAAATATAGATTATTATTACCAATGTAGTTATTAATATTAAGGATTATTAATAATTCATAAACATTTTTATTAATGTATAATTAAATCAATTTCATTGTATTATGTAATAAAATGTAATATACTGTTTCATTTTTAATAACTTGAAACTAATAATTTAAAAAACATATGACATGTCTCAGATCAATATATGATAATGTATTGACCATTCCTTCATGCCACAACCATGTGTATAGATAATGCATCCACATTTTATCTATCGATGTCCATACTCGTGTATATACACCTCATGTGTAGCATCTCCTGTACCTACCTCTATATCATCATGAGTGAGAGGTCATCGATCTACAATATCCTTGACCTTACCCATTTCTAGCTACAAGGAAAGTGAATAGTGAATGGAAATATCTCTAACATGTGATGAATACGGTCGTTGTGTATTAGGAATCTGCAGATCAAATGAAAATAAACACCACAACAAAAACTATTCAACCTCTACCACTACTATAAACTTATTATACACTTATGTATTGTATAAAAGAAGTTGTAGCAGATGTGTCAAGGCCCTTTAGATGAATAACATGTGGTCGTGGCTGTGACCATGCTTATTCCTCTAGCTTTGGATCAAATGTAATATTAATTAGAGGATCATATGACTGGTCCTGATATAAATCCTCCTCCTATGCCATGTCATCATGTATTGTATCCATAATAGTATCATCAAAATTTTACACATATATTTCAAGAATATCACCCTCATCATCACCTAGAACATCAAATAAAATCTCATGAAAAGTCTAATCCATGGGAATAGGCAACCCTACCACTACTCTATGAAAATAGGCCTAGTCAAATCCACCTCACTCTGTGGGATCATTATTATAAATGACATATGTGATATAGTCATTAGAAAAAATATTAATTACTTAACTAAAGTTACTAAAAATTGAAGTAAAAATTTGAAGGATGAATTTTTACAAACTAATGTTATCCTTGTCTGTGTTGTTTAAGATTTATCAATGAAGGCATGATGAACTGGGGCCCGTAATCCATCTGATCAGATTTATAAATGTATTTTTTTCTTCCTCTCATAATCAAAAGACATAAAATATATCCCACATCCCAATATAGTATTGATAATATCACATTCAATTGAAGTATTGATTCATCAATATCTTTATGGAATAAAGTAAAGAGAATTGGTTGGGTTGTGTGGGAATTATATTATATAAGTTTAACTACCTCATAAACCTATCAACATGATACCTATCAATAATATTAAAATAATCCATAGGAATGATGCTTGAGCCGGCATCAAGCATCACCATACACTGAGGTGGGAGACTCTGGATGATACGCTTAATATATGGAAACCATGAAACCCAAAATATCAAAAAATGAATAAGTAATTAATAAATTATGTCATTTACAATAGATAATAAAAATTTTAATATACAATTATTAATTATTTATAAAATATGCTCAAAGGATATCCATCGTATGTCTATAAGAATGGAAATCATGTCTGATAGTATTAGAATATGGATGTGTCTGAATCCACATATAGATATCTTTTTTATATTTATAATTCCTAGTAGAAATTTTTACATTTATTTTCCCAAAATAAGGACGTAAAAACATACCATCACCCAGATGGGGACTCCTATAAAATATCATCAATAAATGGCATGTCATCATGTATATCTAAGTGAGGGACGTGCCCCATATTCACATATGAAAAATAATAAGAAATCCAGAAATTTGAATCTTAATTATGTGATGTGTGATGCATAGTGCTCTATACATATAAGCAAGACATATGAGACCCCATATAATCCTCCATTCCTTTCCCATGTGCTCATGTAATGGAAAATAAATCAAATGAAAAAATTAGTGGAATGATTGATGAAGATTTTGTCACCAATAAGTCTCAAAAAGTATGAAAGTGAAAATATTATCATGGTGATCTCATCATCATCATCGACTAGATGGGTGAGTTGATCAGCTATAAATGGCATGATTAATCGACTCCCGATTATCGGCCCACCATTTACCATATCCTTAATACCTATTATTATGTAAATTGAATCAAACTAATTTTCACTAACACACCCCATCACATTATCACCCTCAATGGGGAGGCCAAACAAAACGTACATATCATCAAGAGAAATAATCATGTCTTCCTCTATAAAATGACGTATATTTGTCCCAATCCTCCATCTCTAGACTAGAAAATAAATGAGATGATGATTGATCAATTTGATGTCACAAATAACGACATTTTAGTACCAATAATGTAAAAGATGAGGGACTGTGGTAGTATGTAATCAAAAATGATGTAAATGATATGGACTCTATACGCTTCGAGTAAGAACATGACATCCCACTATGTCTGGGCGTGAAACATGCATGTCCTAGAATGTGAGTAATAGAATCATTTTCATCTTTACATTTAATATCATTGTTAATTTTTATATTTAATTTAATAAAAAAAAATAGAAGAATAAAAAGTAGGTAGACAATTGGAATACATAATTAAGCATTATGGAGAAAAATAAGGTAAAAATAGATGTGACTGATGTAGTTGTCTTATTCTAACAATTTATTATTTCAGTTATTTTTAATTATTTTCTAAATAATTTAATGTATATTTGGATGTAAGTTATCTTATAGAGAATTGTGAGAATTTTTTTTTCTTGAAGTAACTGTATAATTATAATATCGACCTTGATGAAAATCTAGCATTGTACTAGAGGTTGCATGATGTATTCAACTAACTATGTTATAAAGAAAGTGAGTATTAATTATGATAAAACTTTACTTCAAATAATCAATGATACGTTCTTTTCTTTAAAAAAATTGTCACTTTATATAGAAGCTTCCTGGGGACACTTCATGCGATTTTGAGGATTGATTTAAAGATAATTAGTTTAGAGAGTGAACCTTTTGTTATTATATTATATCATGTTCTTAATTTCATTGTAATTTAAATATCATAAAATTATTTTGGATTCAAACATGAAATGATGCAAGTCATAAATGAAACAGGATATAAATGAAACAATCCAGAAGTGATGGAATCCATAAATGAAAAATCCTGAATAAATTACACATTAATGATAAAATATAAAAACTCAATAAAATACCCTATGATATCAAGCCCCTTATTTCCACTGTAACATTTTTTAAGAGTATTAAATTATGTGTGATAAAGGTTTCATCATACTCCCACTCCCCATTCTCAAGGAAATTTAATCTCATTTTTGATATGAGTAAACTTTAGTCGTTCATCAGGCATAACATGGTAATATCAAGGACCATAATTGCTTGATCAATATGAAAGCTAAAAGTATCAAAATCACCAACATACATCCAATTTCCACAATAACATTAAACCAAATATCTCATGTGATACACGGGGACAACATCAGGTTCCCATGATATGTTCTCCAATGCACACATTGTAACGATAAGTTCAAAAGGATATTCTAATGACTGGAATGAACCACAATCATAGTACCTAATTTCCAGTCAAACCACTAACACTAAAATATTGTTTCTTGTGAGCAGTTTATAGAATTATGTTTCCTAAAATTGTAACCCTACTCAATCAAATATTTGATCATGAAATAATAATGCATCATGTAGTACCATATTAGTGTGCCTTTGAAAATTCGGTACAAAATGAATTCCATGTTTCATCCTCTGACAGGCCTATTGAGACTATTCAAAAAATTACTTCAAACATATCCAAAGTTTTTCCAAAACTATCCTGATGATCAATAGTTTACAAACACCCTTTAAACCCCCATATATACTCTCCATAATATAATTGGTCATATGGCCATATCATCTGCCACCATCATATACTAATGGAATTTTCTCCTTTGAATGATATATCATCTAATCATATACATCATTATTAGCCTTTATAATTACATCATTTCACTGATTGAAATTTATTTTTTGGTATTTTATGCTAAAACCAGATGGAAAAAATGTATTTAAAAGGATATTAAAAACATTTCCTAAATATATTTTTAATGAAACATACACAACATAACAATCAGGTTCTTTATTTCCTCGTCTCTAAACTAATTATGCACATTACTAACAATATGTACGCCTTGATATCAATTATAAGTAATTAATTCTTAGTAAAAAACTTCATCACTATTAACAACCTTTATAAGCGCTTGATTATGATCCAATATCATACATACTCCTTGTATTTTTATAACATAAATGTGTATATATGATTAAAAACAACTCCATTATTTAAAATTATAATTTTCAACAATGGAAAATGCATGTGGGAGAGGAGAATGATTAATATCCTATTTGGTGGTAGTAATTTGAAAAAAAATTAAGTTCTATAAATAAAATTTCCATCAAATATAATGAATTATATTCAATAAATAAAAATCAGTGGTGTATAGCCTGAATGCCCAAAACTGCCTCTGAAACATCACCTTTTTTATCAAATCGATCTTCTACGGAGACATAATCAATATTTTATAGATAATAAATAAAAAAAATTTGAGTTTAAAAAATCATATTAGATATAGTTACAGTACATATGATTCATCCCAATTACCCATGAATTTAACAATATCCTCTTTTTGCATTCCAGGATTTATTTTAGGATATCTTAGAGTTCATCATCTATTGTAATAATTTTTTAAAAAGGGAAACAAGAATGTCTTGAAATGTTCATATCATCTTTATAATAATTATTGATATAATCCCTATATCAAGTGAAGATTGATCCTAGGAAAATATTAAATATGCACAAGTATATAGGTCCTCCACCAGGGTTATCTTCAAACATGAAAAATAATTATATTATATTGTTGACATTCAAAATTTACATTCTAACCGATGTTTTTAACCTAAAATAAGGTATTTTTTTATTGGACTCATCAATCACAAATAAGAAGTGTCTCCCAATGTGGTATTTCATTAGCACATATTTCAATTACCTTTTAGTTTCAAACTCTTATCCAACATATATGGTGTCATCTATTGATGTATATATGTAAACTATAATTCCATTGAGTTTAGTAATTGGTGTAATGACACCCCAATCAAAATATTTTGCATGTGACATTCCCTCTAATAAGATAATCAATAATGTTGGATGATTACCACTAACTGGTTGTTTTCTATCTGTTAAAGGAACCTATATTGTTCATTTCCCACGTCATCATCACCTACATCATCTCTTATTGCACCATATAGTAATTACTCAATAGATAAAGTCTCATTCATTAAATTGGGAGTATCAATAGAGATTTCCACTGAAGTTATTTTCATATATTATTCATATTTTTTAAAATTTATTTTTGTTACTAGGGTCTTGGGAGAATCCAATGAATGAGAATGTTGTGAAGGACCAACTTCAACAGATATACCATTACCTAGTTATGTAGTAGTTGGTCACACCACATCAATAACCTAAATAACCACTTATACTTTCATCAAACCATTACTACACTATTTCTTGAACAATGATAATTCCTCCACCCAACCATCATTATTATGAAGAGGATACTCAATGTTCCATTGATGATCAACATACTGAATATTTTTATATATAATTGATGTAATTTGATGATTATTCCTTATTTTTAATTGATTATGAATATTTCTATAAACTTCATCCAATTTTATTCATTCACAAATATTTTTCAATCTTGAAGGTTTATAACATTATATAAACCCCTGATCAACAGAATTATCTCACCAATGTACTATATAGATGAAAACATGATTACCAATAATTTTTTTAGAAAAATTTTATATAACTTTACACTACCTGATCAAATGATTTACATGTTTTAATTATTTATGATTAAATAATCTACTATATCTTCTAAATTTGGGTGTATATGCGCTTATGAGTCACCTCCAGAACAAACCACATCACCATTTTCAGGTCTCCAATTACCAAATAACCCTCCACTTCTCACTCGAACCCCCGCAAAACCCCTCACAAATCCTCTTCGACATTCGCATTACTGTGCCCCAACCTCATGCTTAGGGTTACCTTCTTCCACTGTCTTCCTCCCGCATCATTCTCAATCTATGGCCATTTTATCCTGCGCTTAGGTCGACAATCCTCTTACTATATCCCACGTTAAGTATTTTGGTCCCTCATCCACTACACTATCCTCTACCTTCTACATGGACACATTCTCCTCGTCCATCTGCTCAGCGTCCAGATCCTCCATTCCCATAAATTCCTGCTCAGGATCTTCCGCATTCGCCGACTTCATACGATATAATTGATTTCATCGATACAACTTCGGCTTAGGAATTGTTTCACCTATATTGGATGTAACCCTACATTTACCCGAATGTTCTTAAATATTAACTGTTTATTGATTCATTGTCCATTAAGTGATGTTCATTGTGTTGTTACCTACAACTCTATTTTCATTTGACTTCAAGCTCACACTGTCTACTAAGAACAATTCACTTAAGCAACTGCAGATATCATATAATATCAATAGAATCTTGAGAGACATATTCGGCTCAAGAATTGTGTCACCTAATTTAGAGGTAACCTTTCATTTTCGAAAACCTTCTTTAATGTTAACTATTGACTGATTCAGTTCCCATTAATTATTTATAAATATAATTTGTTTTAAGGTTGGGTTTGAAGCCTCATTTTTATTATTGAAACATTCAGTGTCCAGTCATTGATCTTAATTTTTTTGTTGCCTGTGACTCTATTTTCAGTTGACTTTATTCGCTTAATCAACCGCCAATCTCATATGATATCAATAGAATCATCTGAGAAATCTTCGACTCAACAGAATCCTGCCTTCATTTCCACCACTCGCTAAATTACACTAGTGCAGAAATCATTTTTTACGTCACCATTTTTTATGTCGGTTATATATAACCGACGTAAAAATTTGGCGAGTAGATTTTTAACATTGGTTATTTTAATAACCGACATTACAAATCGCGCCTGTTGGGTTTTTATGTCGGTTATCTTATAACGGACGTAAAAAACCCCCCGGGGCTTTGGTTTTTTACGTCGGTTATAAAATAACCAACGTCAAAAACGCGTAGATATCGTGTTTTTTTACGTCGGTTATTTGGAAACCGACGTAAAAAACCCGTAGATATCTCTTTTTTTACGTCGGTTATAAAATAACCGACATAAAAAACCAAAGCGCGGGAGCTTTTTTACGTCGGTTTTAAGATAACCGACGTTATAAAGTTAAAAAATAGTTTATAACGTCAGTTATATAATAACCAACGTTATAAAACATTTAAAATAATTAAAGCCCGTGGACTGTCATTTACAATTTTTCGATTGACAGTCTGCCGGCTCGTCTCTCTCTCGTGCGGTAAACCCTAATCGGCTCGTCGATTGACCTGTGTTAAACTCATTTTGGCTTCATTGTTTATCTTCTTCACTCCTCTCGGATCTATCATCTCAACTCGCAACATTCAAGTATGCCTTCCAGGAATTTATTTCGTTTGTTTTTGTTTCGATTCTTGATGTTATTTTCGTTCGTTTTTTAATCTCGTGGAATTTTTTGTTATTGCAAATGGTTATTATGTCCATTCAACTCGCAACATTCAACTCGCAACATTCAAGCAGGTGTATTTTGGATAAGACTATTTTTAACTCTTATTCTAGATTTTCATTCTGATATATGCTTTAAGATTCTATAGTATAATGAAAAAGTAGATTAATTAAAGCTTCTTAAACCACTTATACTTCATCTTTTCTTCTGAAATACAAATCAGTAACAACTCCAATATGATCGCTATATTGATCTATCTGAATACCAGCAACTTCATTACGAGCAACCTCTTAAGTATCTAAATAAATCAATATCTGATAAAAATATTAGTATAACCATGAGAACATAGATATTTGACTTCACAACCATTCAAATTATTCAATCATTTAGAAAGAATAATTAATTTTAAAACATTGAGGATTAGCTTCAGCAAAATCTGAAAAATAATGGGTGGTATTGTAACGTTTCATTCTTCCAGCAACATTATTATTTCCTACTTAGTTGGAATATGTCTTTCTGAATGATGATTGGTAGTACTTATTTTCTTAAAATCATATTTTCAATATGATTGTCCAAAAAATGATTTTCATGAATGAAATTGGACCAGGTACAATCGGTAATACCTATCCTTAAAATTTCATTCAACATTCTTACATCATAATTTTTTTTCAAAAAATTATGTTTTTTAGAACTCCTAGATCAGAAAACCAACATCTGTTTTCATCTGCATTCATAAAAATATCAATTCATACCTATTACAATCAAATATTTCATTCTGGACTCATGGTGAGTCTGATAATACATTTCTTCTTTCAGTCATCTCCTAAAAATGATGGACCTTTTCATGAAAAGTGTATCTGATTTCTTGAATACGATGGTATGTCCGATTTTCAACAAAACCAAGTGAGGTGATTTCTTTTATTATTAATAATTCATAAAAAAATTATAATACCTAAATATTATTATCACCCTTTTCATATTTTTCATTATAAAAAAGGTAAAGGGTACTTTCTTTTCATTCTCAAGTTAAATTATATTTTTTATAAAGGTCTTTTCTATCTAGGTAGAAATAATTTAATGATAATTAGATTGAATTAGGTATATTATCTTATCTTACCATCCAAACACATTTTTATGTATTAATAATTATTATGTTTTGTAACACCAATTATGACCCGCATTTCATTTTTGTTAGTTAATTGATCTACGAAAGTGTTATAAATGATTTGATGATCACGATTCACCCATATATATGGTTAGTCATTATGTGACATTTGGGTCCATAATATCCTTCTAATGCATTCGACAATGCATTATATATCATAGATCAATATGGGATACAGATTTTTATACCATGTCCAATGTGTTATGTGATGTGTCTCGTA
Source organism: Viscum album (assembly GCA_963277665.1). NCBI lineage: Eukaryota > Viridiplantae > Streptophyta > Magnoliopsida > Santalales > Viscaceae > Viscum > Viscum album. The sequence continues at coordinate 1,118,824,367 of OY728129.1, forward strand.
AGAAATATTATAATAAATTATAGGAAAGGTGATTAACATGTCCCAATATGAGGTGAATGAAACTATGTTTTCCCTTGACATATGTTATGACTTATATGATTATGTTTGTGCCACACTCTTATGTTATTCCACATACCAATTTTGTGATCTTGTGAATAAGGTTTTTTAAATCATGTTCCCACTATCATATAAATCATGTCTTATGTTATGCTAAAATTGTTATACTTGGACTCAGGTTTTATGATCTATGATTATATAGAACTGTTTCACTTATCTTTTTGATCATGTGCTTTGTGTATGCTCTTATACCCCCATGGATATATTTTTATGAGATTAGATATTATATTTATATATATCATGTTTACCCATAATGAGTATCGTAAATCAAAACTTTTATTATTTTCATTCCCTAAGTTATAAAAATAAGTATTATGTAGGATGATTCAAAAATTTAATCTGTGAGATGAGTTGTTTTATGTGTGAAACCCAGGCCAAACACATATGTATTTTTTTATTGGTATTACATATATATAGTTCGACATTTACTTTTTTTTACATTACCATGATGTTAACATTACTTTTTCTAAAGAAATATTAATGTCCTTAGATTATATATCGGATCAAAAGGATATAGTAATTCTAATATATAATCAGAATGATCAGATAATATGACAATATTATTAAACATAAAACAAATGGTCTATATTCATATTTCTAACATGACACTTACGATGTATAGCTATTTGGTGTTGGGTACTTATGAAAACTACTACTACTTTCAAGATTTTGGCACTTGAAAGTGTTGAGTACTTTAGATCATAATGATTGAACAACAAGCATGAATAACACATGTTATATGATCCATTAGGTATTCCTATATTTTAACATGTTTATTAGTATATTGGCATGAGATTATTATAAATGTGTATCATCTGATCATTTTCAGTTATTCCAGATAAAAATCATTTTGTTTATGTTTTATTGATGTATAATTTATTTGGAGAATCATTAGGCGTCATGGTTTTCTTTGATTCAATGAAATTTAAAACTATTATATCTAACTATATTTTGTTTTAAAAATAATATTCAAGAATATTTTTTAAAATACCTATAGATTTGTTTTATATTTTAAATTTTTTACATTCAAATTATGATTTGTTTCATATAAACATGTATTTGTATTATCTTAAAAATATATATTTTTTGTTGATATTTGTTATAGGTAATAATGAGTCGAAGTTGGATTACGGAACATCGAATGAGGAATGAATTTGAGGAAGGTGTTGATGCCTTTTTGGAATTTGCAAAACGAAATGTTCCAAGTAGTGACATTTTTTCTGTCCATGCCTGAAATGTTTGAATATGAAGAAGTTGAAAAGTAGAGAGATAAAAGATAATCTGATATGTCATGGTTTTAATCCGAGTTACAGCCCTTGGATTTGGCATGGTGAAACTGGACGGAATGTCACTAATGATGATGATTCGCAAGATGGTAACACCGATGGAATTGAAGAAATGATTCGCGATATTGTAGCAGAACAAATTGAGATAGAACCGACAGTTGCACGTCTATATGGTGATGCTGAAAAACCATTATATCCTGGTTGTACAGATTTTACAGTTTTTTCAGCGGTGTTAAGATTGATTAACCTGAAGGCGAAGCATGGATGGAGTGACAGAAGTTTTACAGAGCTGCTACAATTGATGAAAGACATTCTTCCAAAAGATAACGATCTTCCATATTCACATTACAAAGCCAAGAAAATATTATGCCCGATGGGATTGGGATACAAGAAAATACATGCCTATCCGAATGACTGCATTATATATAGGATGGAATATGAATTTTTTTCAGAGTGTCCAAAATGTGGGACATCACGGTATAAGGTGAAAGAAAAATCACAGGGTGATGTAGAGATTACAAAGCTCCCTTCAAAGGTATTTTGGTATCTTCCTATAATTAATCGTTTCAAACGTTTATTTGCTAATTCACATAATGCAAAAAGGTTAAGATGGCATGCTGAAGAGCGGGTATGTGATGGAAAAATACGTCACCAAGCTGATTGTCGACAATGGAAGAAAATTGATGCGTGGTATTCTACATTTGGAAATGAAATAAGAAATCTCATACTAGGGTTGTGCACAGATGGAATGAATCCATACCGAACACTCAGTAGCACACATAGTTCATGGCCTATTTTATTGGTAATTTACAACCTCTCTCCTGAAGTTTGTATGAAGCGCAAATATGTCATGTTGAGTACAATGATCTCTGGTCTAATGCAACCCGGTAATGATATTGATGTTTACTTGTCACCGTTGATTGATGATTTGAAACTGTTATGGGCTGATGGTATTAGGGTGTATGATTCTTATAAAATGGAATATTTTCAACTGCATGCAGTGCTTCTGTTCACTATAAATGACTTCCCAGCGTATGGAAATTTGTCTGGGTACAGTGTTAAAGGGCATAAAGCATGTCCAATTTGCGAACAACAGACGTCCTATTGTAAATTGCATCATGGGAGGAAAATAGTGTACATGGGTCATCGAAAGTTTTTGCCTATGGAACACCCTTATAGAAGACTAAAAAAGGCATTTAATGGCTCACAAGAATTTGATAATGCTCCAAAACCTTTATCCCCTGATCTGTATTTTGAGAGGGTGAAAAACCATGACGTGACATTGGGAAAGACACAGAAATCTGGTAATGATAGACATATTTGGAAGAAAAGGTCATTTTTTTTTGAGCTACCATATTGGAGGTATCATGAAGTTAAACATAATATTGATGTCATGCACGTGGAGAAGAATATCTGTGATTCTTTGATTGGAACATTGTTAGATATTAAAGGAAAGACTAAAGATGGGTTGAATGCAAGATTAGACTTACTATCAATGGGAATACGTCTGGAGTTAGCTCCCACTCCTAAAGGAAGACGAATATTTCTTCCCCCGGCTTGTCATACATTATCGAAGAGGGAGAAAATTAGCTTTTGTCAGTGTCTTCATGATACCAAAGTACCTCAAGGTTATTCTTCTAATGTAAAAAATTTTGTCTCATTGAAGGACTTGAAGTTGATAGGTATGAAATCACATGATTGTCACATCGTGATGCAACAAATTCTACCAGTTGCATTGCGTGGAATATTTCCCATTCGTGTTAGAAAGACTATAATGAAGTTGTGTTATTTTTTCAATTCAATTTGTAACAAGTCGATTGATGTGAATGCTTTGAACATTTTGGAAAAGGATGCAATTTTTATACTTTTTCAATTGGAAATGTATTTTCCTCCAACTTTTTTTGATATAATGGTGCATTTAATGATTCATCTGGTTTGAGAAATAAAGCTTTGTGGACCTGTATATCTTAGTTGGATGTATCCTTTTGAAAGGTATATGAAAATATTAAAGGGGTATGTTAAAAATCTATATCGAACTGAAGCCTCCATTATTGAAAAGTATATTTCTGAGGAGGTAGCAGAGTTTTTTACGAGCTACTTGGCTGCGGCGCAACACATAGGTTTGCCTCCATCTCTCCATGAACGAGTTAATAATGAGGGAAAGGGGATTCGCGGCTTGAAAGTCAAATCATTGTCAGCTGAACAGATGAAGAATTTATAATCATACATCTTGAATAACATAGCTGATGCTCAACCATATATCACATTTCATATTAATGAGTTGAAATAATGTCATCCAAAGAAGAAAGAAATGTGGATTTTGAATGAGCACAACAAAACTTTTTTGTCATGGATTAAAAAGACTTTGCTTGGTAGATCAGATGTATCAGAGACATTAAAATGGATAGTGGGTGGTCCATGTTTAAATGTGATAACATGGTCTGGTTATGACATTAATGGTTATACATTTCATACAAAAGATCAGGACAACAGAAGTGCAGTTCAGAATAGTGGTGTATTGGTATTTGCAGAAGCAATGCATTTTTCGAGTGCTAAGGAAAAAAACCCAATTTCTGCATCAAATGCATATTATGGAGTGATTGAAGACATATGGTAGGTTGATTACTTTAAAATTAAAGTTCTCGTTTTTAACTGTAAATGGTTTAACTGTAACAACAGTGTTTGACACGATGAATTTGGAATGACACTTGTTAATCTGAATAGATTGGAAGACACAGCTGATTATTTTATAATGGAAACACATGAAAAACAAATTTTGTATGTAGTAGATCAATCAGATATGCAGTGGGCTGTTGTTTTACAAGGGAAAAAACAATATGTTGGTGAGGATGAACTTGATGAATATGCTGATTTATGTGAGATCCCTACTTCCATGGAAATATTAATAGAACATAATGACGATCATGTTGAAGACATAGTTTGTGCCATGAGGAACGATCACGACGATGGAATTTGGGAAAACAATCCATCTGTACATTCCTAAAATTACAGGTAACATATGTTTATTTCTTGTTTACATTTATTTTACCCATAAATGTTAGATATTGAAAGTTTTTTATTTATTAAAACATGTTTTAAAATAAAATAAGTATATGTTTTTGTTTGTTTTAAGTTAGTTTAGTTTACTTTATCATGTTTATAACCATTACATGAATTTTAAAATGCTTATTTTTGTTCACTGACAATTACTTTACCATGTTTACAATGTTTACCAGGTTTACCATTTTTACCATTTTTACCATCTTGACCATCTTTTCCATCTTTACCATTGTTTAACATGGTTACCATATTACCAATGTTTACTATTATGTAACTTAGTACACATTTCTATTTTCTAATTACAGTAGTATTAAAATATTTGAATTTGTATATTTGTTCACTAACAATTACTTTACCATGTTTACAATGTTTACCAGGTTTACCATTTTTTCCATTTTTTACCATCTTGACCATCTTGACCATCTTGACCATCTTTGTCATCTTTACCATTATTTAACATGCTTACCATATTACCAATGTTTACTATTATGTAACCTAGTACACTTTTCTATTTTTTGATTACAGTAGTATTAAAATATTTGAATTTGTATATTTGTGAACTGACGTTTGTTTTTTTAATTTGAAAAATAATGACAGATCATTCAGATGATCAACCACATGATTCTGGAGAGGAGCATATTGCTGGTCATACCTCTGGGGATGAACATTCACATGCTCCTATTACGACAAAGAGTTCAAAGGTTAGTAAACGTGGGTGCACACGTTTACCAAAATTATCACTTGCCCATACGCTGGATCAGAGGATAGTAGTAGAGTTTGATGATGATGATATTCCTAGAGGTCCGAATGCCAAATATTTTAAGAGTTTTGTTGCAACTCAGGCTAAGACCAAAGTAATCATTCTCTATGATGATTGGAGAGGTGTGGATAAAGCGATTATCTCTCAGTTGTGGGAGACGATTTTGGTAAGATCTTTTGTCATTGTTTGACCATTCTTTTAATGTTTCTAGTATATATAATATGTTTAACCTCTTCTTTATCAGATGACATTTGATATTCCTGACACTGGAGGAGTCAGGAAGAAATGCTTATCGTTGGCTGCCAGGAGATGGAGGGATTTCAAATCAACCCTCTCATCTGATTTCATTTATGGTCATAGGAGTCATGACAATCCATGTCGTATATATCCTTTTATAGATGAAGACTCATGGAGATAGTTTTTTGAAAGTAGAAAAAAAGAGTCATTTCTGGTAAGGGAAATGTAAACTTTTATAAACTTTCATATATAAATGATTTTATTAATGTTTTGTTAATGATTTCTTATTCTTAAATTACAGTAAACAAGGAAATCTCATCAGGAGATCCAATCTAAAAATGTATACCCTCATAGTTTATCTCGGGGAGGGTATACATTATTGGAAGAAAAAATGATAGTGGAAAAATTTCAACAACTAAGAGCTGAGTCTTCAAGCCCTGGAGAGGTGGCCCCTCCATCCCCTCCATCTAGACATGAAAAATGGAAGAGATATCGGAAGGGAAAAAAGGGCAATATCTTTCGAAAGAATCTAGAATCGTAGCTGAGAGGATTGTAAGATATCTATTTAATTTATTTAAGTTAACTTTTTTCTTCATATACGTTTCAATCATTACAGAAATGTTCAATTAATTAATACAGGACTCTCTTGAGGAGCAGAGTTCAGAGGGGACATTTAAAGCTACTGGGAGGGAAGATATTTTATTTGCAGCATTGGGAAGGCCCGAACATCCTGGTCGTGTAAGAGGATATCTGGAAGGTGTATCGGTAAGGAAAGTGTTTCCACGTTCTTCAACTTCTAACATTGAGGGGGTTTATAAAAAAAATAGAATCCTTGGAGGCTGAATTTCGAAATATTAATGCGACGATGGAAGACAAGATTAGAGAGTCGGTGCAGTCTATGTTTGCAGAAATGCAAAGACAATTTCAGACTGCAGCTCACACTCCTCCACCTCCCCCTGTAGACCCCATTATTTATCCTCCACCTCCGCCAGTAGCTCCCACTCCCCCACCTCAGCTTGCGGACCCCATTTTTTATCCTACGCCTCCGCCGCAGCTTCCTACATATTGCGAGTTGTATGTTGAGGATTCTCAACATCATATAGTAGCATACGGGTTTGTATATTGTATAGGAGATACAGTTCATCATCAACAATTAGAGGTAGAGAATCAGAGGGTCACTGTACAGGATATTATAGATAGATCACCTAGGGTACCAATACCTACAGATGAGGTGGCAACAGTTGGACAGAGTATCGGCCATTTTTTAGTTTGGACATCCAGACTTCTTCGACTCATTACCATAGAGGTATGAATGTTATATCTTTTATTTTATTTTTTTATTAAAGTTGTTTTATCATTTGAAAACTACTATAATTCTCAATTTTTTTTAACAGGAATACTTCAATGGTAAAGAAATACTGTATAGACAACAACAAAGACAACAGACTATGACATCAGATACAGATTCCAGTGTTCTTAACAAATTGTCAAGATATTCACATTTGTTGTTGGGTTTTTATGAGTTTCCAATGGAATCTCATGTTTGTGGATGTGAAATAAGTGTGGGGATTACAAAATCTGATATCATGGATCTTGTTACTGGAGATAAGTTGGGCATCAACGTGGTGCAAATTTTTTCCATGTAAGTCTTAACACCTTTTCCCTGCGTTATATTTATTAAAAATGTATACTTATATATGTTTTGTATTAGGTATCTTTATAAAATTTGTGATAGGAATGAACTGACAGAAGTATATGGATTCATGGACCCACAATTGATTTCCCCTGAAGCATGTGCATTAACTGAGGAACAAAGAATGGTTTATATTGCTGAAAGATTTGAAAAGAATATAATCCAACAATGTTGGATGATGCCTTTTTGTGAGAGGTATGAAACACATTTCTCTCAAAGAGTTAATTATCTTTTAACATAAAAAACCACTAACATTAAATTTCCTTTTATCAGTAATCATTGGATGTTAGGGATTTTTTGCCCAAGGGAGAAAGCTCTTTATTGGATATGCTCTATTCATGGTGATGTGCGGGCAAGTTTTAAGAATATATTGGAAAAGTAAGTTTCAATTTCTCAATAGTTTTATATATTATAATGAATTTTAAATTTACCCCATTCGTATTATTTTCTAACAGTGCATGGGTCTACTTTCGAAAAAACCCAAAGAAAAGAAATGCAAAGATCAAATATGTAAATGCGATGGTAAATTTCCATTTATAATTTTTACTTTTTGATTTATTACATAAAAATAATATATTGAATTTACACTCATTCAATACATAATTTTCATGAACAACCAGACCTCATCAAATGAGGATATTATATGTTAAGATTTATGTATGAAATAATAACAACTGGGACAGTTGTGAATTTTGACCTGGTACGATTTCCTCTTAAACTTTTCCATAATGTTTCAATTTGATTTATTCATTATAAACGTTAACTATATTCTATTTCATTTGTAGCTTTTTGATGACCCTCAACCCTATATTGCTGAAGACATCAAACACGTACAAGTGGAGTGGTCAAATTATTTTATAGGTTTGATTGAATTTTAGTTGTTTGTAATGTAAAATGTAATTTTGAATATTGTCGTTTTAATTGTGTATTTGGTAGTTATTTAGGTTTGATTTAGTTTTTTTTGAAGTTGACAGTGTAAGTTTTGAATGTTATATAAGTGAATGTTTAATTTTGCTCTACTTCTTGTTTTGGTCTACTTTTGATGGTTCTTCTGGTATGGATTTGGGTCTGTGGGGGAGGGGTTCCAAGGGTGTGGGGGTGTGTTCAGTGGGGTTGGGGGTGTCCAGCGGTATGGGAGTGTTGTCCGATGGGGTGGGGGGACAGTCCTGGGGGGTGGCAGGGATGTCCAGGGGTGTGGGAAGCCGGTCCAGGGGTGTGGGAGTGTTGTCCAGGGGTGGGGGGTTGTCCAGGGGTGTGGTGGGGGCTGTCAAGTGGGGTGAGTGGGTGAGGAGGTGCTGTTCAGGCGGGTGGGGGGTTGTCGAGGGGTGTTTGGGGGTGTCCGGGGGTCGGGGGCAGTCCAGGAGTGTGGTGGGGGCTCCAATGGGGTGGGGGAGGGTTGTCCAAGGGGTATACATGAGGGTGGGACCTCCAATGGGGTGGGGGAGGGCTATCCAGGGGGTATACATGAGGGTGAGGGCTCCAACGGGGTGGGGGAGGGTTGTCCATGGGGTATAAATGAGGGTGGATACTCTCTAGTGGGTAAGTTTTATATGTTATCTATGTACATGCTTAATTTTGATGTACTTCTGTTTTTGTGGTACGATTTCTTGATTTGTTTTCTGGTTGATTCTGGTGGAGAGAAGATCACTGCATTCTGTTTAAAAAAATTGGGTTTATCACGTCGGGTATTTAATAACCGACGTGATAAAATGCCTGGAAAATAGTTTATCACGTCGGTTATTTAATAACCGACGTGATAAAAGGTCTGCAGAATGGTTTATCACGTCGGTTATTTAATAACCGACGTGATAAAAGGCCTGGAGAATGGTTTATCACGTCGGTTATTTAATAACCGACGTGATAAAGGGCCTGGAGAATGGTTTAGCATGTCGGTTATTGAATAACTGACATGCTAAACGGCCTGGACAATGGTTTATCACATATGTTATTCAATAACCGACGTGATAAACCGCCTCCCTCCGGTTTATCACGGAGGTTATACAATAACTGACGTGATAAACCCCCCTCCCCCGGTTTTTCATGTCAGTTTTATATGAACCGACGTGATAAACCACGCTCAGCCCAGTTTATCACGTCAGTTCTTATAGAACGGACGTGATAAACCACCCTCACCCCAGTTTATCACGTCGGTTCTATATGAACCGACGTGATAAACCCCCTCACCCCTTTTTATCACGTCGGTTGTTTAAGACCAGACGTTATAAACCATTGTCCAGGCCGTTTATCACGTCGGTTCTTCAATAACCGACGTGATAAACCATTCTCCATCCCCTTTATCACGTCGGTTCTAAAATAACCGACGTGATAAACCATTCTCCAGGCCCTTTATCACGTCGGTTCTAAAATAACCGATGTGATAAACATTGTGATTTTATGTTTTTGACGTCGGTTTTTAAATAACCGACATCAAAAACCTTAATTATAACGTCGCACGTATTAACTTCGGCTAGAAACCGACGTAAAAAATTAAAAATAATCGACGTAAAAAACGTTTTCTGCACTAGTGTTACTCCCTCTGGATACAGTATATTTGTTATTGTCGCATATTCTTCTACTTGGATTTGAATCAGCGTCTCAAACCCTCCCTCTCTTGCCATCACACCCTCTTATCAGCATCCCATCGCTATACTGGTTGTTTTCCCTCGCTCAGTCTCTCCTTCTCTCCATGTCTCACACTCTTATTCCTTGGACCGTGTGGCATTATATCACAGTCTTGTATTTTCCTTCATTTAACTGACATTTTCCAGTTTCATTTTATTCCATCTATCCATCTCACAATATTTTGTAGCACAGGATGCCTTGATTTCTTCACGTAAACCACAGGTACGACTTGAAATTGTAGTCCTACATTCCACTTCTTCCAGGTGAAATTTTTCTGTTTCATTTAATACCAATAGTTCAATGTTGTTTTCCACTTTAGATTTCAATCCCAAGGTGGAAAAAATACTAGTTTCTTGAAAACTTTTTCCACATTGTATAATTTTACCGGTAATGAATTATAATTTAAAATAACTTTTATTTAATTTCCACAAACATTTGATTGTCAAATTAATTATGATATTTTATTTTCTAGTTGTATGTGATGTGTATATAAATTCATCCTCACTGTATGGTGATGTGTTTTAATTGGGTTGATTAAATTTACTTTAGTGATTCTTTATCCATTCTACTATGTTTCCATGAGTTTAAATAGCCAATTAAAAAATGTAGGACAGGTAATCATGGTAAATAATCCATCATTATTTACTTTTCTTGATTTCTGACATGTTTCTACTTACAGGGCTTCTAATCGTTCATTAATTCTCCAATAATCATGGTAAATAATCTACCATTCTTCACATTCTAGATACATGGCTTTTTATAAAGGTTATTTTTTAGAATGATTTTGTGATATCTTTTTTATCAAGTACGATCTTATGATAACTAGAGGTCATACACTCTTTTTAATTGATGGTGAAACAATCATCAAATTTATTTATTATTTCAATATCATTTATAGATCATTATGTGATTGACTTTGATTAATTTTGATGTAAAACCAGTGCTCTTATTTGTTGTGTCGAATGAATAATACTTTATATATTCTGTTGCATTAGTCATCCATGGGTGTCAAATTGTTGATTCATTTACCTATTCAGGTAGATGTTTTGAATTCTTACTGTCTCATATATCTTTTCTATTTATCATTTAAATGTTGTTATTTTGATTAAATTTATTTACTATAGTGAGGTTGTGCTCCATGGTGATGGAATTGGTCTTCAGGAATTTTGTGATAGCGGCATTGATGCTGCAATGATGGAAGCGGGTTTCAAGGGTAAATATTGTATTATTATAACAATTAATTTCATTTTCATAACATGATTTCGGACACTTATGTAATTGAACCTTAACTTCACTATAAAGAAAGGTTTTAGCATTCAGATACACAGTATATTGTTCAGGTTCTTTTTCAAGTAGTGATTTCTGGTTTAATGAGGGGCATTCATGAGCAGTAATACATTGTTTCAATTGTGTCCCCAGCAACATTATGATTTACGGGACCTATGATGACATATTAGTGTTTATCTGTTGAGTATGTTACTAATAACACATATTAATTGTAGTTGAATCTTCTTAAATATTTTTTGATGGTTTGGAGTTGCAAATGAGAAGGAATCATGTTGTCTTTTAAAATTCTGATGGTTGTCTTCAAATATATTGGATAATTTTTTCCTATTAGAACACATTTTTAGGTGAGATGTACTATATGATTATGAAATAGTGAGTTCTAAGGAATAATAAATATTAATTATTTGAGATTGTAACTAATAACATAGGTTGAGGTGAGCTGTATTGTTTTTTTAAGGTCTGTTGTATTTTTAATTTTTTAGTTATTTACTGCACACTTCTTTTCAGATATCACCGGGGTTTTCATTGATGTAAACCCTCTGTAAGCTATGTTATATAACTCCCTCACCCCTTCCATATCTCTCATTACCGTTGGAAATAAACAAAAAATACTCACTTTTCATTTATTTGATGAATTCTAGAGGATTAAGAGTTCCTTTTATATACCTATCTCTACTATGAATTCAAATATAGTTTATTACAAAACTCAGATGTTTGTAATAGAAAATATTGAACCATTATATTGAAATTTTTACGTTTTCTTCTATTATAGGTACACCAAATAGTGTTAAATCCTTAAATTTGGTGGATTTATTGTATTCCATCTACATGTGCACCTATCCTATTTTATATATCTATAATGTTCATTAAAAATATATGTGTCAATATAAACTACGAGAGACTTAAAACTAGTCACAATCTTAGAGAATATCATTGAGGTCATGTTGTTTCTGTCAGGATTCATTTTTTTTATTTAGAAATTCCATGATGGTCCCATTAACTCCACACACAATATATGTTTACATATTTACAAAAACACACATATAGATATATAAACAATTGATATGTAGTGAAATAACCCACCTTGAGGTGGAAGATGATGACAGATTGAGTTATTACTGTATATAACAGTGCATGTAATAGGATGCAAATGTGGAATATGATTTATTTACTTGTTCAGGTGGATATTTTGAATGCTCACTGTTTCATATTTCTTTTCTATGTATCATTTAAATGTTATTATTTCAAATAAATATAACTACTATATTGAGGTTGTTCTTCTGGGTGATGGAATTGGTTTTCGGGAATTTGGTGGTGGTGGCATTGATGCTGCAATGATTGCAGTGGGTTTTAAGGGTAAATAATGTATTATTTTGACAAGTAATATCATTTTCATACCATTTATTTTTACACTTTTGTAATTGAAACTGATCATCACTATACAATAAGGTTTTAGCAAACTGATACACTATATATTGTTCAGGGCCTTTTCAAGCAGTGATTTCTAGTTTCATAAGGGGAATTCATGAGCAACAATTCATTGTTGTAATTGTTTCCCCAACAATATTTTTATTTACAGGACCTATGATGGCATATTAGTGTATATGTTTTGAGTTTTTTAGTAATAACACATATTAATTGTTTTGTTTTTTAGCTGAATCTTCTTAAACATTTTTGGTGTTGCAGATGAGAATGAAGCATGTTGTCTTCTAAAATTATAATGGTTTTATTCCACTACATTGGATAATTTTTTCCCTTTAGTACACATTTTGAGGTGATCTGTACATTATGATTGTGAAATGGAGAGTTTTAAGGAATAATAAAGTTTATTTATTTGAGATTTTTAAAAATGACAAAGTTTGAGGTGACCTGTAAATTTTTTTTAATGTTGGTTGTATTTTTATTTTCTAGTTATTTAATACACACTTTTTATTAGATATCACTGGGTTTTCATTGATGTACACCCTCTGTAAGGTATGTTATATAACTTCCACAACCCTTCCATATCTCTCATTCCCTATGCAAATAATTCAATATGTAATATGTTTTTAAATATGAAATACATTGTATGAAATAATTAAATATTCAACAACTGCCTGTAATATATTTATAAAAAATACACATAATTTATAACTATTTTGATCCCAAATTTTTCCTCAGAGCATTCCTATCATGGAGCTTTAATAATCAAAACTCGAGAAGTTGAACTCAGAAATACTTCATTACCTACCAGAAAATTTACGGTATAGTCTTCTAGTATATTATTATTCTTTTTGTTTCTAATTATTCATTAACATTTGTGGTATAGTCTTCCCTTCCTATATTATTTTCACTCATCAATAGTGTTCTTCCTCACTGTGTTTATTTCATTATATGTTTTTTAGTTTCAGTCTTTTCAAAGTTATTTTGCATCTATGTTTTCACTACTCGACCAACAATTCCTTATTGGTATTACACAACTGATCGATGCATGTATTATTTCTAATTTATGTTTTATATAATTTATAAACATTAACCCTCTTTTTTGAATTTAGAATGTGGTGTTTTCAAAATATATCATTTTGAATACAGTTTAAAATGTGGATACAAATAATGATGTTTCACTACATTAAGAACAACCACATATTTTTATTGGATTCTATAACCTTAACTACACAGACATTTACTTTGGAATCATTAAAGAAAATCTTTATATAGACCCATGTGTCCTCCAATATTCTTCACTATCTATACCCTTAACTATATAGTGTTTTCTTTCATTCTATCTTAATCTACTCTTTTACATTCCTTAAATTTGTGGTACTATAAAAACCACCCTGTTTGAAACGAATTTTTGTTTATGTTTCCTGTAACTCTACTTCAAAAAAACGCTCTCCTTAAACTGTAAGAAATTAATAGAATAATATGTATAATTACATCCAAATGTATGATTTTTTATATTTTTTTATACTATCTAGTCACAAATAATGACTTCACATATGAATTTGGTCACAATATATTTATATCCTATGATCCATGTACTGTGTGTTTCCAGAACTTTTATTTTTGTTATTCCAACCATATTCTATTTACCTGTTACATTGGATTTTATATTCAAATATTCATTACAATTTATTAGTGTATATAACTGTATTTTCATCTGTAGGATGCATTTTCCTGTACAATAAAGAAGCTGAAGACATATTGAAACCACAGTATGTTCCTGCAGACTTTTCAACTTTAATTAGCTACAACACATCTTCAAACATGAACTTTGTAAAAGATTGTGCAATTAAAACATTGGTTTTTATCATTCTATATTCAAATGAATCCTCTATGTTGTTCACATTTTTTATTATTTCAAAGAATCATATAGTGATTGTGTCTTTCAGTTTTAATTACACTTCATGCATTACTTTGTATGACATGAATGCTATTGAAATAAAATAATCACTTTATGCTATAAACCCACTACGACCGACAAGAAAGACATGAATGGTAATCCAAATACAATGAAATCTCCCTCCAAAATCAGTATTTACATTGTGTCATTCTTTACATTATTCATGTATTCTGTTGGTGTATCCATAATCAATCAACTATTGTACCATTATATTGTATCAGTACATTGTGATTATAAATTGATAAACATTACTATTATTAGGTAACTATTACAAGTAGTATTGTCTTTAGTAAACACCATTAATTCAATATGTCATGCGTGCGCATGGGTGTGTACTAGTAGTGACTTGATATTGAATCTTTTTCAATTCATCAGTTTATTTTATTTGATAAACTACCCAAAACCAAGGGTGAACTCAAGGAGCCTATACTTTCATAGACTTCTATAACCACCAATCAATTTTCAGTCATGATGTAAAAATACAGCATCCAATAGCAGTGCCTCTTATCGAACAACCTTTTATGATAATGTTACTCACACGAAGTGAGGGTGTATTGGCATCTGGGATACAAAACATTTTTACATGGACTAGATGGTCCATATATACTTAGAGAATGGGATAACATAAAGGTCGTCAATGAGGAATTGAAAATAAAATTATTAGAAATTATATAACCATATACAAAAAAATAAGATAAGTAATTTAAATCATACATTTTTCCATCATCTCAAGATCCATCATCACACAATACTCCTCACATGTTATTTGGGATACTTATTATATTATACATATTATAACATCACATAAAAGTATTTATAATAAATAATAAATATCTATATTTATATACACATTTATTTATATTTACATATTTATGATGATTTTCCCCTCTTGTATGTGGGAAAAATATCTAAAACCTTGATCGATAGAAATAAAGATTCAATTGAATTATTTTTATCCATACCTGACCCACCAGGGGCTACCTGGATAGTGGAACATTGAACATTACTCCCCAATTCTAACTCCAATTGGAAAGGGGTTGTAAAAATGAATCAAGTAGGAATATCACACACCTGGGAGGCCTTAGCGTATGGTACCTATATACACAAACACCTATCCAAACACTAATATAATTTATTAATGAATGATACAACTGTTACCAAGATGAATTCATACCACTAAAACCCACATCAATGTATGATAGAAGTTTTGGAAAGAAAAAGTGTTAAATATAAGACCACCAAAACTATAAAAAATTCTAAACTTATATAAAGGAGAGGACTACTATCAATCAAATCTCAATGAACTGAATATATTTTGTCTAGTGAAACTATGCTCCACCTTCTCCTGGTCCACCTAAGACTCCGTCAAAAGGCCTTTCATCTATATAATGCTTGACACATTCAGGGAGATTACATGCAGGGGTGAGTATAAACATACCCATCAAGACACCCTAAAATTACAAAACACAAAACATTATAGAGAAATATCTTGAGAAAGGATAAAGTCCTCTCATATATTCTCAATATAGACAGAAAGTCTCAAAGTAAGGTCATGAACGTACTTCCAACCTAGTATTCCATTCGAGGTTTCAAGGTAATGTTTTTTTGAGTGAAATCATGCCTCGGGTTTTTATAACACTAATGGAACTCATCTGAGAGGTCATGATCATCTGGAATTTCCCTAAAATGATACACACTAGAAATCAGAAGATGTTGATACACAAATAGGGGATCACACACAATCTATATGGGGGATAAATAACCCTGGTCGGAGTAATCCAATTAGATGGGGATCACACAACTATAATGTTGATAAAGGGATACATTAATCAATATTGGGTAGAACGATAGAGGATCCCCACCCGGACCACATAGAGGGATACCTGAAACTATTCATGGCTAACATATAGTGGGGAATACTCACTCTATGCTCAGGATAGGCTAAATCACTGTATCCTCATTGGGATGAAAAAATGGAACAACTCTTACTCATACTCAAATAGGATAAAGAGGATGGGGGATTCAACCTATCCTAGCAGCATCATGTAGTGTGTGTGGGTAATACACTATGTGTTTTGGATATTCTAGAACTACCTAAGTTTGTTTCTATGCTTCTTCCTTTTCCCATGCCCATGAACATTGGCCATCCTCATGTACTTGGGTTGTTCCCATGTACATTTTTCGTGTCTATATACACTGGTCATGTCTATACCCATTAGATGTGTTAATGCCCATTGTTCATGAATGTGCATGTGTACACCTACCGTAATAATCGGGTTATCAACTATGGTTCACCTAGAATGTGGACTAGCCACAAAATGTTTGATATCTATCTCTGCATATAACCCTATCCATCATGCAAAGGGGTCCACATGGAATGCCTTCATCTGAACGATACATTGTGTAACATATTTTTTTAATAGAATATATAAAATGTTCTATGTGTTTCACTTGCATCATCGATGACTTTGTGTCCATTAAGAATAAAACCCATATATCATGGGTCTGGGGTTAACATCACCTGATCTATTTTTGGGGTTCGAATTCAAGCCACCCATCTACTTAGTATTTTCTTCCCATCACACTACATCATTGGAATGAAAACCCATAGAATAAAACAACTAGATCTAAATTCATGATATTCCTCCATCATCTCATCACTACATAAATGAACTCGCTCCCAAATATGAACCCACATAAATGATCTATTGTTCCAAAGATATATTCTATAAGGATCATTTTCGAGGTAATATTGAACCACTGGTCAAATGGGATACTGGTGATGAATGCTCGAGGAACCAGGGGACGAATGCATAAAACAGAATGGTGAGAAAATGAACATCATCCATATTTTGAGTTGACTTCAATATATTGATTGAGAAAATAATTATCTTCATGGAAGAATATGGAGGAATAATTATTTCAATTCCAAATTCTGGAGGGATATTATCTACTATAAATCAAACATGGATCTATGAATTAATTTGACAAAGAATTAATTCACATTCAGTAGAGGATAACCCCATATGAGGATTAAACGAAAAAAAAAGAAAAATCATACCACTAAGACTAGATTAATCGATGAAGAATATATAATATTAAATCATTGTAATTCATGAGATCCAAGAACTCCATTGATGAAGGAAACCACTCTTGAAAATATATCGTCAATCCAAAAAAAATTATTTTGGCCATAAAACCCTCCTCCATTGTCCACTAAAATATCTTGGGGTATCTGGTTAACCATAATATTTTCTTATAAACATGTTTAAATAATGGTTGATTAGATCATGAACATTTAATGAATAATAAATTAATTTATCTTTTAATTTATTTATTATTCCACCTGAAACTGCCCTTAAACCAAAATATCAATGTGTACAGAGTTTATATCGAGCCTAAGTTAAAACTCCCATTAAAGATCTATTATGGTCTATTCTTTCCCATATAAACCAACATTAGGTATATATTCCATTATTTTAGAAAAACTATTCACATTTGATATAATATATTTACTATTTTTATTATATAAACATCAAGGATCCCCAGGAACTGGAGTCCCATACAGACATCATTCCAGACTCCAAAAATATTATTCAAAATATTCAAATGTTTTACATGAAAATAGATTCATTACATTCTCCCCTCCCCATGTATTTCTTTCGTTAAAGAAAAAAGATTAGTGAAAATATAATGATATTAAGCTCACATCTAATTTTCCAACACTCGTGTGCTCTATATAAGATTCATGTGATTCTATCAAACAAGCACTAAGGGAATCACATTCTCATAAAGGATCTTTTCCAATTAGTCATAAATTTCGACTGGGAACCCTTTGAAGGTGGATCCATCCTTGATTCCCACCATTCCACATTGATCAGATGTGACAATTCATATACATACCTCCTAAAATGCAACAAGTAGAAGAAATCATGCACCTGGTCTAACTATGATGGTAGATATAAGCTTTATTTCACCTCACCAATCAAACACAACATCTTGAAAGAGCCTATGAACCTTAGTGATAACCTTCCACCCCATAAAAATATATGTAATCCTCATTATAGTGAGGCCTTGAAGAACTCATAGTCCCACTAATTTAACTCTAAAGACCACCATCATCATTTTTTAAAAGATTTGGGATGGATTGTTTATGTTCTCATATTCTCATGGATAATTTGAACCTTCTAAGTCCTTGCTCACACCAACTCTGGGCCCATAAGTGCTAACTCCCCTAGATTTTTCCAGCACAACGGTGACCTGCAAGGTCTCCCATTCAAGGCCTTGAATTGTTCCAAACCTATTGTGGATTGAAGGGTAGGTTATCCTCCCAACAATGGATAAGGTACAACATGCAAGCCCAAAACATGTCCTCCAGAACCTGAATAGTAGAGTCGTTATGTCTGTCTCCCTTTGGGTGAACCCCCATAATCAACCAAAACTAAGTCTCCAAGGCCTTCTGTAATCCTCTACATTATCCTAATGTCAATTGACAATTAAAGTCTTAAATGTTCATCAAGTAAACTCCTTGAATCCATACTAAATAATATATTTAAATTCAACCTAATAACTCT
The DNA here is from genome assembly GCA_963277665.1 of Viscum album. Taxonomy (NCBI): domain Eukaryota; kingdom Viridiplantae; phylum Streptophyta; class Magnoliopsida; order Santalales; family Viscaceae; genus Viscum; species Viscum album. The sequence continues at coordinate 1,118,843,385 of OY728129.1, forward strand.
ACTAAAATCCACACATAGATGGGTTAGAAATGGACTGACATAGTGAGCCATTCTACGATCACCTAGATAACATCATTACCTATAGCTAATCATGGATTTACAATCATGAAATATATATATAAATAACATACAAATTCCACTTAGTCAAGTTAAGGGGTTGATTTAAACACACTGGAACTTGGTGCTCATCCTTTACATGCAGACATGTGAGGTACTGAGAGACAAACTCAATTACACACATCTTCATTCCATTCCAACTTAACCAAAATCAAATGTCATGGTAAATCTTTTCCAATCATGGACATACTATAAATGGGGTCTTATGAAATTTCCTTGAAACATCCTCTCATAGAATCACTAGTACCCTTATCCACTATGTAAATAAATTAAATGCTTTCAGTCTTTAGAAAAATCATCAAATACATGTCTAGTGGATATCTAGCTACGTCAGTCCTCATAATAGATATCTCTAATATAATCCTACCTAACACACTGTTAAATTTTTGAAGTTAAAACCATCAAATGGAGTTATTTTACATCATCCTTGTCTACTGAGTAAAACTAAAATGATGTTATCTTCTCTGAGGCCTCACTCAACAATTGTGAACAAGATATTATGTTGAGATCAAATTCCATCATTCTACCCTTTATTATACTTTAGACGATCTCTATGTTAAAATCCTATAGGAACTACATCCAGAACCTATGTCTCTACATAATATATTTCTGTAGAAATATATAATTATATCCATCACCTTTGTCTCAACATAAGATCTTTCCGTGAAAATATTTAATCGGGACAATATTGGCTATAATATATGATAAATCACACACACATAAGTTAGTGTTTCCGCATCTTTATGGTCAATACAATTGTTTCCAACCCTATATCATGTGTCATGTAGATCTGATCATGGGGTATCAACTATCAATACCTATAAGAAACCATCCCCTACAACCACATTAGAACACATCCAAACCTAGTTCTAAAGGCATAAAAACACCACATAGACAACACCCTCCTCTATCCTTATCAATATGGGGAAGAAAATAAAACATCGTTTCAAATTATAAAATTCCTTCTAGTAGATCCCTTTCAATGAGAAAGTATTCCCCCTTTGGGTTAATGTGGTCAAGGGTTCCAAAATCCAAGATAAATCAGGAATGAATATAAAATAGCAACGTTAAAAGAAAAGTAAATTCCACACATCGGTTACATTATTAGGTTCCTCCAATGATACTAAAACCTCATCCATTATTGGGTCCATAACAAGTCCCTTTTAAAAGATTATATGTCCTAGGATGCGAACCTCTTTAATATATAACTAATACGTTAAGATCATTTCATAAAGATAGTGCTCTCAGAGTATGTATATATAAATCCTCAAATGTCTCACATTCTCCTTCACTGACATAGATTACACAACGATTTCATCAATGAATACTACCTCAAACTACTCTATGAATGTCTAGAAGATCTAGTACATAGGTCCCAAGAATAGTTTTGGGGAATTCATTATGATTAATGGAATCAACAAGTACTCATAGTGACCATAACTACATCAGAATGTGGTCTTTGGTATATCATCATCTCAATCTCCGAGCTAGTGATATTTTCACATATGGTCAATCTTTAAGAACAAACTCACTCATTTAAAATGGTATTAGTGGTCATCAATTATCAATAGTGATGGTCAACTAATTTAGGTGATGGTAGTCCACACATAGCCTTCAACTCTTTTCTACCTTCATAGTGAACAATACTAGGGTTTCCTAGGGGAACAAACTGGGATTGAAAATTTCCTTCCTCTATAAATAATATAACCTCACCTTTTTCCCTCAAATATCTAATAGTGAAATAAAATATTTTTTTGATAATATTATGGTTTTCCCATGGTACATATTTATGAATAAGTTGATCTCTTGATAGTGAGGTAAGCCCCTCACACCCTTAGAGAAGACATCTTCATACCCCGCTAGAACTACAGGAAGTTAAAAGCTCGTAACATTTACTACTCCAAGGGTAAAAATATCCAACAGAATAGTAATAAAATATTTCTTCCTATGTATGAGCTAATCTTACTCTTTATAGACTTCCTTCCCACTAAAAAATGTATAACCTCATTCCATCTACCTAGACACACTACATCCTCCACCTAAAACATTGAATTTGTGCATGAACTATGGAGAGGAATTCCTTACCTAGAATGATGTCATATGGCCTCATCATGACTATGAAAAGATCACATAGTAATTTATTTCCCCTATGAATCATTTAATGCTATATTTAGAAGTTTGTTATCACTGAATATCCCTTGATATGAGTCTCCAAATACAAGGGTTGAGCCAAAGGATCCATTGGAATCACTATATCTTGAAGAAATATATGGAAAAGAAAGAGTGGCTCATTCTTGTATCTATCAAAACTATGTATAATTTATAGAAGACATAGATCATACCTCATATCATCCTTTGAAAATATGGGTTATAAGCCACAAAATCCAATAGATTCCCTTTTTTGTGACCACCAGGACACTTAATTTGGCATGGACCACCAGGGGTGGTGGAGGAAATAATTCAAATTACTGAGAACCTACTCATGTTTATCCAACTCATCTACCACATACACCACTCAAAAAACCTCTCTTCTATAGACATTGTTTATTACTTGGTGGTTCATCAATCATCTCAATGTTTATTTTCTCAACAGGTCATATAATCCCACATGATATGTCCTCACCTATTATAGGAGTATAATTACCTCTCTCTTAGCTGACTAGAACCATCTTGGTAGCCCTATTATGAAGACCCTCTATACTAATATTGTATTTGTAACTTCCTTACATGTATGGATATCTAATTATTCCATCGACTGTTGGATACATAAGCCTCATCTATCGGGTGTCCACTACTAGCAATAACTATTGGTAACTACTCTACCAAAAATTTATCCACTACCAAGGCATGCACTAGCACCCTAAAATAAGAAGTAATATAAAATAATACCAATATAACATAGATATCTCATTTAATTCCATGATCAGAATTCCATGCTCCAAATCACACTTTATGAACCATTTCCATGTAGTAGCAGGAGAGACTATTGAAACATGATGAATACTTTATTACTAACATTCTACCCCAGTGGTTCTCCAGATGCTCCTGGATGTGCATCCCTAGAAACATCATAGGATATAAATATTCTATTAAGATGTTCTCAAATAAAGTTCAAGATATAGTCACCTTATCATGTATCTTATCCACCACACTCCACCACCGCCCTTTATATCCCTAGTAAAGGCTCTAATCTATGACCACCATAGGTCTATAAGGGGTTCTTATAATGTAGAAAACTCTCCCAATTGCCTTGATCTAATCCTATACTGCTTGGGGGTATGGATAACCCAAAAATATGAGGGGTATTTTCCTATAGAAATCATGGAGTGATCCAATCCAATGTATTTCATCTATCAGTACTATTAGAGTTTCATAAAGCTAAACAGGTGGGGTTATGATCAAAAAAATGCATGGAGGTGCAACCTCCTATATATTACTGAAAACAAAATCATTATCACTAGGTAAATCATCCTCATGTTTCTACTATGGAATCCTTATTGGATGTCATTATTGAGGAAACCTACAAAATTTAAGACACATTATAGTCAAAAAGTATATATGGGGAGTGTACACATGAAAGAAATGGAAACTACAAATCATTCTTATATGATTCATATACCTATTTTTTCCCTATAACAAGTGCCTACATGATACAATTCCAGAAATAGATTATCATATTCCTAGGGAATGGATATGTCAGCCACTGTAATATCATTGAGTTCCCTAGAATGATATTTTAATAGGAGAAAATGTTTATACAACTTTTCTTTTAAATTAAAATAATAGACACATTCCACAAAATACTTATTCATCTGTTTAGCTACAACATTTAGCTGAGGTATCATAGGAGGTATCTTCTGATGTTGAATTCCTTCTTTCTTATGACACTTATCAAAAGGACTATGGTACTCACTTCCATTTTTAGTGTGAATACATTTCAATTTCTTACCAGATTCCCTCTCAGTTGAAAATTTAAATTTAATAGAAACCCTAAGCACCTAACATTTGGCATTCAAAATATATTCACAAATATTATGTGAGTAGTCATCAATAAAAATTACAATATAAAGGTTTCCACTAAATCTCTTAGACCTTAATAGACTAAAAAATTTACAATGTAATAATTCATGTAATTGTGAATTCTTGAGAAAAGGATGACTACAGAAACTCACTCGGCTCTATTTGATGGCTAAATAGTGATCGCACACAAAAAATTTGACACCTTTCAAATGTGGAAGTAGATTTATCTTAGAAAAAAACCATTCCCTTTCTCATTAATGTTATAGAGCCACTTATTCTATATCTTAGAAGACAAACTCTACTCAACAACATAGGGAAAAACATAAGAAATAGAATATTTAATATAGTAAAACCTGGAATGTTTCTTCCCTTGAGCCATAATCAAGGGTTCCTTGGAATGATTCCATTGGAATTCACCAAAAATAATAATAAAATCATCATCATAAAATTAAGATTATTCTCAGGTGCATGTCAAACATTCTTAAAAATCAACATACTTCTTGTTCTAGCCTCCAAACAAACATTTTTTATTCCTACAACATCTGTATGACCACCATTACCTATCCTAAAGATCTAAAAATTACTAAACGTTTATGATTTAAATAAATCATTCCTCTATGTCATGTGAAAAAAGGAACCACTTTTAACAATATAAGAAGAATCATCAGAAGAAATATTAATGGACTCATAAACAATCGTAAGATCACCCCCTATAGTGGTTTCGACATGATCATATCCATCGCCATATTTATTATACTAATTTTAATTTATTCTTTTTTCTACTTAAAGCTAATTGTAAAACTTCATAACATGTCCTTTATTACAATGATAATGACATTAAAACTCTCTCTACTTTAACATTGATTTTATTCTACATTTTCTCTTTCCTCAAATGTTTTTTCCATTATTATTTTCCTGGATTCCCCTTGCTCTCTGTAACTAAAAACTCTAATTTATACTTGTCATGAGTTTTTCTTCTGAACTCTTCATTCAAGACATCATACTTAACAAAAAATGAATTTCATGGTATGATTATGTGTAGAAACTATTAGATTATCACAAGAATTCTCCCAAAAACCGGGTAAAGCATTATGTAATAAAAGAGTTAAATCACCATCTTCAAAAGAAAAACTCAAACAAGATAATTGAAAAAAACAACATCCATGGAATTTATTCAAATAGTCATAAATAGATTTACCTTACTTGTACCTCAAATTAATCACTTGTTTTAGGATAAAAAATTTATTATTTCTTATCTTGGAAGCATATGTAATCTCAAGCTTCATCCACAATGTTCTGGCATGAGAGATGTTGAAATTATTCTTTATCACATTATCTTATACCCACAAAAAAATGAAACTCCAAAATCATCCCACGCTCAAAGTCCCTTTCTTCATCATATATTCCATTTTGGTTCTCAGTGCTAAACAATTGAAGATTAATAATCTTAAAAATAGGGTATCCTTCATTTTTAATCACCACATATGGTATCTTATACCATTCAAAAAAATCATCCAAATTTATTCTCATCTACAATTTTTATGAACAAGAAACCAAACCCTCTAATACCAGAAGATAGGAAATATGACATGAAATTAACATGAAAACAAAATTAAAGTGAACATGAAATTTAAATAATAATATTTCCCATTAAACAAGCCTAAAATATGAAATTGGACATGCAATGACCAAAAAATATGTGTAGAAAAATAAATGATGAACCAAAAAAATTTTACATGGAAAACCCAATGGGATAGGAACCACGGGTCCAAGTATAGAATCAATATCCACTATTATCATTGAGTACATGGTTTATACTCCCAAAAATGAATGGGATCTTCTATGTAATGCTCAAATTAAAAAGGGGATCTATGGAAGAAAATGAATGCAGTATGAAAGAATCCATAAAAAAAAGAACGCATCCTGATAAAGAAATACAAATAGAGTTGACTGTAAATAGTAAGTATTCACTATCTGAATAAAATGTGTAGATGAAAAAAACCATGATTTGATAAAAGAGAACCATATATTAATTAAAATAAGATCATAATAATTTCACCTATTTTAGATCTAAATACTACTTCAATAAACACTAATTGGATCATTCGTAGGAGAGGATAGGGAGAGTGTGTGGCACTCCAAAATCGCTCATATTCTAAAAAATATGACCCTAAAATATTTCATAGACATATTTTTCACTTTTTAAGTGGAATGTGGATCCCCCTATTAGAGGTACTTCAAAAGACTTGTGGTGGACGGGCAGAAATATTTTTAGATATGATCTCAGTCATTGTCCTTGTAGTATCCATGTCATTAATCTCCTTACATTATATCACCACATCAGCTGTTATGGACACATTTCTCGTAGATTATCTTGTAAGGGGACCAATGCATTAGGGTTTCCACTATTTTCGCCCCTCTTCTCTCTGCCTTGGGCTGGAGTCGACTCATATCTTAGTTCTATTTCTCAGTGTTCTCATGGTGGCTGGTCTCAGTAGTGGTGTCGAGGCTGGAATCAACTATCTTGGAATATCCCACCATTTTCTGGCATGTTCTTCCTCTTCCCTTCAAATCTTAGTAGGGATTATTTGGTAGAGTGGTGTTGTCAGCGGTCGATGATCCATCCCTATCTGAGGGTCAGCGCCAGGGTGTGTCGTCTAGGAGTGTGTGAGGCGGGTTGATTTGGTCTCTAGGAAGGATCATGGTGGCGGCGATGGAATCTGGCTCTGATTTGCGGCAATGTCTTGTCCATGGTGGTGTTTGGGTGATTGTCATTGTTGTACTGGTTTTCGTTTCTCTTTACATTTATGATCATATGTTTTTGGATGATTGTTTGTTTTTGCGGGATCTAATCTGTGGTGTGTTCGTGTTTTTATTTTCTCTCACAACGTCGTCAGTTGCAGCAGCGACATGGAAGCGATTTTAAGAGAACCCCAAGACTTTGGTGAGGTTTTGAACTGCTGTGATCTGCGTTTTTTGATTTAAGTCTATTATCTATGAGGAGTCTGGTGTGCAGGTGTGTTTTTTTGGGTTTTTTTATTCTTTTGTATCGCTTAATATTTGAGTTGAATATCTAATGATTTGGAAGTGGTTTTTTAATTTCGATGTGTGGAGGAATTGAAGTCTGAAGGATGGTCAGCGGTGATTATTGGAAGGGACTAGCGTTTTTTTCCCATATTGTGGAATGTTGGATGTTTTTGTGTGGTTGGATTGTTTCTGAAGTAGGGAAGGTCGTGCAACAAGACTTCAATTTATGGAACATGTTTCAGAGGAGGATCTAGGGCTGTCTATTCATCTTTGTAGTGCTTGTCAGATTTGGTTGTTTGAGATGGTATGGGGCCATCCATCTGAACGGTCATGTGCTTTTAAACATGACACTTGCTTTCCGAATAGCCTTGCAATGGTGGAGTGATTTATCATGATCAAAATTATAGGGAGGGTCACCTTCGTGTTTTCATTCTAGTTTTACTCTTTTCCATTTGGATGTTATTTGTTCTATGTCCATGAAGTCTTTTTGGGTTCCCCCTTATTCCCTTAAAAGAGGGATTTGTCATATAATAAAAAAAACCGAAGGCCTTCGGGCTGTTGGATGGACACATTTTCCTGATTATTCTCTCTTATGTCTTTGTAAACTAGTTTTTGGGTTCCCACTGTCTTCTATGTTGTTGGATTTGGAGGTGATATAGAAGAACAAGAATCATTGTTGGCCTTGTTATAGATCTGAAGCGGGCTAGGAAAGGATGGGTGACTGGTCTTGTAAGTGTAGGGAGACATTACATAGGATTGGTATCATTGATCTATGGTGATGGTGAATCAGAGCTAGTGGTAGTGGTGGATGGGTCTGGTGGTGCTGGATTTTTTGATGGGGGTGTCATTGGGGTTTTCATGGATTATCGCTCAAACAATGGTGCATTTTTTGGTGATTATAGATATACCAATGGTTTATTCCATGGTTTCTAATAACCATTAGGCCTTTGTTCCATCTCTTTAGTAGTCCTTAGGGTCATGGACCTTTATTCAATCATGTGAAGATAAAGTAGGCTCATGAAATAACCATATTATAACCTGATACATGTTGATGGTATCACAATCATGGAAGCATGTTGGGTGTTACAAGTTGAGTAACCTCAAATAAGCAATGGGTGTACCAAAACTTTTCATCTTATATTCCTCCCATACACCATTATGGTTTGGAGGGGTGTCCTTTCATAGTGCATTTATCTAAAACAATGAATTAACATTGGTGTGGGGGGTGAAACAAAACAACCATTCTTTGTAACATGGGTGAAATGAAACTGGAAAGGGGTGGCTTTGATATGATTGGTGGAGAGACATGTCAAATGATTCAAATGAAATTGGTTACAATTTATTTAGACATTTTCCCTAGGATTTCAAGATACCAATATTCTCATTCCTTCGTGCCTTTGGGCCCCTAGGTAATGTTATGGGTTCCCTATTAACCCATAAAAGGGGTATCTTTTCCTAAAAAAATCAGCATGCCCCCATATTTTTAAAAAACATTTGTTGGAGTGCTAAAAATTATATATATATATATATATATATTTATATATATATATATATATATATATATATATATTAATACCAATTTAATACATATTGAATGAATTTTTAAATACTTAAAGACAACCACTCATGGAATTATAAAAATGTGGAAACTATTTTAAATAACATAGAAATATAAAGATATTATTTTTACTATATTGTGGGTTACTTTTAACACTAATTTCCACCCATTATCTTCTTAGAGAACCAAATATGTTAACCATAGAATCACTAGATGTGCATCATTTTCCAACCCATATTTTTCTCCCACTACTACCCCATCAAAAATACCCTACCATAATTTCTTACATATCTATGTTATTTTCCTTTTTTTCTACTATTTATTTTTAATAAAAATAAATTATATAATTCTTATTAGAGACCTATGTATTGATGAAATAGTATAAGATATTGTAAATATACAGGATATATTGGTTTTTATATTTTCTTTCTTTGTAGTTATTATTGAATCAATATAAAATTGCTAACCCCTTCCCTTTTTAATTTTAAATTATCTCCATTCATGCTTGGATGAGTTTTGACATATGTTCCATACAAAATATTGACAAATTTATTTAGTCAATGTAATATTATAATTATTTCCAAAATTTATATATTAGTTATTGATACTTGAATTAGGGAAAAAATACTCATTTTTATATCTGAAAATTGAAATCTAGATATAAAGCTATTATATTATACTATACTCAATGCCCATTAATTATTTTAGATTCATATTCAACACTTTGTTCTAACATAATTGGAAATTCATTATGATAATCTATATGTTGTTTATTTTTTGAAGCTTTTTTGGTTTACTTGGATTAATTAGGAAAAACAATATCTTATAGATTATTTAAATCACTTTCTTTACCCCTATATCATTTCTAATGTTATCTTTTCCAGCATATACTATTGCAGCATTTTATGAAAACTACCAAGAATTAGTACTATCAACAATAAGTTCTATCAGGTAAATTTAGCTTGTTGGTCCATACAAATTACATCAACTTGAAAATTTCTTTTTCTCTAGGTCAGTTCTTCTTGGGGGATACCATTGCTCCTTGTAAAAACATTAAGAGGATTCATTTCACATTTTTTATTTTTTATAGTCATTAACTATCTTGAGAAAAATGATTATGACTATTATTATTATTAATGATTCTGTATCACATTAGTAATTTCATACCTGTAAACTTTTTTTTGAGGGTATATCATGACCCTTATAGTAGGTTTTCCCACAATGATTTGTACATGTGTTTGAATAGAAATCATAAATGTTGATGTTTGAACTACTTAACATGGAATTATATAAGTTTTTATTATAAACACCAAATATAATATATATTTTTCTGGTTATCCCAACAAAAAATTAGTGTTGTAATATTTTTTTCCAAAAAATCTCATTCATTTAAAAATAAATGGGTTTTTAATGAATATAATTACTATTGATGAATGATATTTTTATTTTGTTATATATTTTTTATGTAAGTGTTGTGTCTTCTTTAAAGATTCCATGTTGGTATCATATTCGTGGTCAACAATTAATGTTGTTATGTTAATGGGGAGCTCTAAATATGTGATGGGAAGTTTTTATGAGATGAGTCAATGGGTGTCTACATAGATCGAAAAGGAGAAGTTGGAACCACAACCACTGGGAACATCTAGCTGGAAAGGTCCCTAGAACAACCCTTTTATATGTGATTATTATGGAGCTAATATTTAATGAATTTAGTGACATGTGTTGTGGGATGAAAAAACAATCTATAATAATTTTTTAAATGTTGAAAAGATATTCATTGGGGATAATGAAGGCTATGAGATAAATTAAATCAAGTCACGAATTATTAGTGGCTATATAAAAGTTGACTACAACCCAAAATATGTGTATGAATCACTTCTAAGAAAAGTAACATCAACGTATGAGTCATTTTTGAATCCATATAAGTCATCCCTTAGTAAAGGAAAAATGTGTACGTGTGTTCAAAAATTATGTATGGGTCATTATAGACCCGCGTATGAGTCATCTCAACTACATACGAGTGATTCTAATTTTGAGCATGAGTCTTTAAATATACATAAGACTATTTCCAACATTGTATGTTTCATTTTAACAATTCATATAAATCATTGGAATTTGTGTATGATCTATATTCACAATCTACATGTGTCATTTACTTAGATAAATTTTATGATCAATGTGGGGAAATAAAATTATATATAGAAAATTAATATTTTAGAGAATTGGGAATGTAAAAATCTAAAATTCTAAAGACTTGTGCACCATGGGTTTAAAAATTATGATTATTTAAATGCATCATGATTTTCTAAATGAAAATAAATTAAGATAAATACTTGTATGATTTCAACATTGAAAAGGTAATTTCCACATTTCACTATAAGAATCCATGAAACCATGGATAAATATTGGAAAATATTGAAATATATAGATTTTTTTAAACTAAATGAATTGAAATATTCTGATTCATAGGATTTATTTGATGAAAAAAAATTTTGTTATTTAAAATAAGTGTGAATTGTGAGATGATTGGTTTTTTCTGAGGATTAAGTAATTTTAAGGAGAAATATGTACACAAAATATTCATGATTCAATGAATACAAAATAAATTAGGACTACAAGATGAATACACTTTGAATCCACTATTACATAAAGAATTAAATTTATATATATAAGAATGTAAACCAGATACTACATTCAATATATAGCACCTATTGGTATCAATGAATGAGAATAAAGAGTCATATGATATAAACATATTAAAAATTGTGATAAAATGATATTTTCCAAAGTAAACTGAGAAGAAGATCAAGGTTGATGTCTTAAATACATGGAATATAAAGCGATAAATTTTATACTCAACAGTTTATGAAATCATCCATTCACTAAATATTTGTGGTAGTTAATCTAGTTCCAATGATTGAGATGTTTGAGAGGAAAAGAACCATTGTGATGCTGGGAACTATGCGATATAGTATAAATAACCTCTAGTGAGATGGTGGAGAACATTATGTGATATCATATAATCATGGTGGGAGACTATATTTTGTATCCAAATAAATTTTTAGTGAAAACAACTATGGTTGGGGCGTCAAACCGATCATGAAATTGAGTAGTCTATCAATTCCAAACCTTTTAGTAAACCTCATGTTCATGTGCCATTTATTTTTTAGACCATTTGGGTAAGACTAAAAACCCCAAGAGGATTGGGTCAAGACATTATCCAATCAAATAGGATTATATAAAAATTACATTTTGGAGAAAAAATATCACTATGGTTTCTTAGTGATAGAAATTCAATTGAGCTGGTCATTGGAATTTCATTTAATTAAAATAACTAATTAAAATTATTTATTTTATTTTAAATTAACAAGATATAATACCCTATATAAATACCTCATTATATAAATTCTCCATGTTTTTCTTCATAAACCCTTGGAGAATTTATATTTTCTCTGAAAATTCTTCATCAGCAGATCACATTAGAGGATGATGATTGATCAGATCAAGGTGGATCTTGAGGCAACAAACATAACAGATCATTACCTTCACTGGGAATCAAATTCATTAACAATGATTTATCTAAATTGAGGAATTTCTTTTCATTTTTTTATTTTTACCTTTATATTAAAATATTGATCATTGATTAATTACCTACATCTTGTTATGTGATTTATTTGATCCTCTCTAAGGGACATATTGTCTTTTTGTATTCCTGATCCCTTAATCACCTTGTTGTAGTTGATATAACAATATTTATTGAATAATTGGCCAAGAATTATTTTTCATGTGGTTTACCATCTCCATTTATCATATCATTCATCCTTGTTCCACATGGTTGTGGTTTGACGTTACTGGGGGTGGGTTCAAGTATGATTGTTCCCACAAAATCATAGTGTTTGTGTGGACATTGAATGATTTAGAGATTGGGAAACAAAGTAGGATGATTGATGCGTTTAAGTGATGTTGATATGGATTAGAGGCGTGAATAAATATCTGTTGGTCATGTTAGTGGTGTGGCATGATAGGAGAGCCCCACGGGTGTTTGGGTGGATGGAATCCTACCACCAAAAAATGGATATGGCTCGAAAAACCATGGATCTACACTCCCTGGTGGTAATTGAAGTATAATTAAGTATGTATAATGTTGGAAAGTATAGATATGAAATATATGTGAATAAAGTTGGTTTTTTATAGAATACTCAACTACAATACATGTAGTACAATAACACACATTGTGTATTCCACTAATTTGTGACATTAGGTTTCTGGGTGGTTTTAGGGATCACACGTGATGTGATCCGACCCACACATTTTATGACTCTCCTAAGGTGATCAAGAAATGTTATAGCTGGAACACACCAAGTACCCCATGTGTTCAACTATATCATTTCCTCAGGGAGAACACATGTATGGGTCATCCCCTAGGCAAGAATAGGTACACAGGCATGACTAGGAGCACACGGGCAGGAACCGAGTGGCTGATACACACAGTGTACCACCTATACATTCCATTATTGATGAAATGGATTCCAATATTTGTCTATAGGATTGAACAATTAGGTAACAAGGTGGTGGCATATTTTGTGTAGACCCCTTACATTCCTTGTATTTCCTCTAACAAATACTTCCTATCATGTCACCTTCTTTGGGACTCGAATTTTGGCCCATGAGTAGTCTAGTTGGTGTATTTTTTCTAGAAGAATAGGTTGGTGTCCTATATTGTGGAATAAAATATACGATGTTATATGTTCCAAGAATGACTCTTCTTTAGGTGATACTTGAACATTATAGTGATCAGGAAGGATCATCCGAGAGATTACAGGGTTGGAACTCCCCTATCAGACCAGGTTGTGGGTACCGCATACTCTTTGTACATGTAGATTCAGAACTCGGTTACACTAGTAGTGGTTACTCTATCTATTTAGTGGTACTCCCCCATCATCATGCTCTGGTGGAATGCAAGTCCTCTACAATAATTGTTCCCTCAGATGTGGATCATAAAAATGAGGAGTGTGCCCCTCCACACATATTCAGGTGAGGATGTGTTCGATGATTAGTATCAGTGATGGAATTTTGGATATGTAGGAAGACTCATTGAATATGGATTGGGTTGTGAGATGGATATTCCCTTTCTTTATCATCAATGTTTCTTTATGAGAATATATTTAATGGGTTTTTATTTCCCTCAAGCTTTTGGTTGAGTTGACTATTTCTATTTTATCTAACTATTGCTCACTATGTGGTTTTTTTGGCATCCTACTCGGTTTGTATATACCCTCCAATGCATGGGATTTTTCTTTACATGTAATGTCTAATGTAGTGGATAGAAAAATAAGTACAGTCTTTAGGAGAGGCTATGGATACATGGGTTCATTGAAAATGTACGGTGGTTGATACTTTGATATCAGGAGTTGAACACACTCATTTTTTTATTCAATATGTTTTCAAGTAAATAATTCATTTATGGTTTGTAATGTATCTTTTCCATTCGTTTTGGTTTATAATGTCATACACAGTTGTATTTTTATAGAGTTTTTTTCATGAATGTTTCACTTAGGATATTACTATAATTTACAATCCTCTAAACTTATTCCAAGAGATGGTTGGGTGCATGCATAAATGTACATTGGAAAAATTCTTCCCATTAATTTATACCTTCCTTGTTCTTTTTTCCACCCGCAATTCTATTGGATTCAGTCTTGGGGTTGTGGAGGCCCAACCTTCCACTGGAAATGTGGGCCCTGTTGTTCGGATTGTTATAGAGTGGTATCAGATAAGTTCATTCCATTATACTATATTTGGAGTATTCCCGTTATGATGAATTGTTTGGGACTTCAGGAAATAGTGTCAAAAAAATTTAAGTGTATCTTTTAGGGTATAGAACATAGTGTTGGTGTGGTACCCAATGTATCCATTGACTTATTATCTTACTATCTATTTGTAAACTCATCAAACTAAGACATTGGTTATAAGAAATAATAATAAATATAATAAAAATGATTTAGTCATTTGAAAATCTATATTTATTCATATCTATATATTTATATATATATATATATATCATTATCTAACCATGGTACATATTGGATACTTCCAAGATGCCACCACAAAGACAGTTAGCGATGTTACCGAGTCAAGATCATGATGATGATCTGAGGAGTGATGAGGCCTCACGTTAAGGACCATCTCATGAGATAGTTACCTCTCTGTGTGAAGATAGAATCACCTCCTCAATGAGTAGTAATAGTAGTTCAGGATGATGATGCATTCATGCTCAACACACTTTGTAAGTTCCATCATTTGATACTAATGAGGTTCTTTAGTGAGATAATCCTCTAATAAGATTATTATTTGATTGAGTATATTGTTTGGGTATTTAGTTTGATTCAGACCCTGGCATATCAGTTGCTTTTGTTGGCAGTCAGCCTTTTCTATGGAGTGGTAGATCAATCGTGGATTCTGGTCAAGCAAACCCGTGATAAGATAATGATCCCATGGTCTTACTTCTAGCAGCTATTTTGTGATTATTATTACTCATTGTGCTTATTCTAATTTCATATCCAAGATCTACTAGAGATATAGTAGGGTATAATTACGATCTAAGAGTATGTTTCAATTTTCATCATCCTTACATGGAACTACTTTGATATGGTATGAGACAAATTCTTATGGTTGAGAAAGTTCGATCAGGGTCTCTTTATAGAAATTTGATCTATTGTTGTCTTTTTATACATACACACATATGTTGGAGTTCTAGAACACAATATAGTGGCAGAGAAATGCCTAGAATATGGATACTGGTTGAATGTAGGTACAGGTTGACATCATGTGGATGAGTTATCTACCTCCCGTATTTGGTGTTAGAAATTGAGGTCTGGATAGAGGATTCATTCTCATTCTCAAACTCGGATACGTGGTTCTATAACTCAGGGATCACACATAATATCTAGTTTTCCTAGATAGGGGTAATGCTATGATTTTAGCAAGAAATGTCTCTTGGGTAATTATTTCCTTACCCATCCTACTATGTAGTACATGCAGACAATAGATAAACGATCATGGTATAGGCAATTACATGATTAGGGATCTCCCAAACATGTATAGGGTATCCCTTAGATAGTATGTGATAGAAGAGGATATGTATCCACTACATAAGGAGGTGTATTTGTTGGAATATTAAACTATGATTTTTAACCACTACCACCTCCATTAGTACATGTAGACAACAGATAAACCATCATGGTAGAGGAAATTCCATGATTAGGGATCTCCCAAACATGTATAGGGTCTCTTGGGTAATTATTTCCTTACCTATCCTACTAAGTAGTACATGCAGACAATAGATAAACCATCATGGTAGAGGCAATTCCATGATTAGGGATCTCCCAAATATGTATAGGGAATCCCTTAGATAGTACGTGATAGAAGAGGATATGTATCCACTACATAAGGAGGTGTATTTGTTGGAATATTAAACTATGAGTTTTAACCAATACCACCTCTATTAGGTGGACCACATTAGGCTCAGTGAGTGGTTGGTGGGGGTTGTGGGATTTTGTAGTCCATAAAGGTCTATGACCAGACTGAACATGAGATGATTTATGGTAAAAACTATGTTTATTATACTCTTAAATTATATCTAATAGGCATAGTTGAAAATAATTCCTTCATATTGTTATTCTGGGTGCGAGATATGGATATTCAATTTGAGACATTATCCAAACAGATTTTTCTAGAGGTTACGACTGGGTGAGATTATTCAATATCACTTATCTACTGATAGTGAATGTTAGAACTTAGTGTATATCTTCTCATGTGAGAAATATTGGTCATATAATGAATCTATATGACCTCATATTGGGTATGTGTGGTTATCCATAGTTTGGTCCCATTTTTACAGTCACCATAGATGAGTATGATTCCTACAAATAGATGGGGAGAGATTGTCCTTTTTGGATGTGATTGATCTTATTATTGTGTGAGTGGGGTTTTTTTGAGATAGAAGAAATAACCCATCACCCATATTTTTTCTTGTTTATAACCTATATTATAATGTTTTTCATTCATCTCAACTCTTTCAGTAGTGAAGGTATATATGGATGTCTCCATCAGGTGGACCACATAAGGCTCAGTGAGTGGTTGGTGGGGGTTGTGGGATTTTGTAGTCCATAATGGTCAATTACCAGACTGAACATGAGATGATCTAAGGTAAAAACTATGTTTATTATACTCTTCAATTACAACAAATAGACATAGTTGAAAATAATTCTTTCATATTCTTATTCTCGTTGTGAGAAATGGATCTTCAAGTTGAGACCTTATCCAAACAGATTTTTCTAGAGGTTACGACTGGGTGAGATTATTCAATATCACTTATCTACTGATAGTGAGTGTTATCACTTAGTGTAGATCTTCTCATGTGAGAAATATTGGTTATATAATGAAACTTTATGACCAAATATTGGGTATGTATTGTTTATCCATAGTTTTGGCCCATATTTACAGTCATCATAGACGAGTATGATTCCTACGAATAGATGGGGTGAGATTCTCCTTTTTGGATGAGAGTGATCTTATTATTGTGTGAGTGGGTTTTTTGAGCTAGAAGATATAACCCATCACCCGTATTTTTTCATGTTTATAATGTGTATTAAAAATTTTTTCATTCATCTCAACTCTTTCAGTAGTGAAGGTATATATGGATGTCTCCCCTTGGGATATTTCAGGACTACCTGAGAGGTGATAGATGGACTTTTGCATTGAATTACACCCTGAAACCATCAGAAGCATATCAAATACAACCTATCAATCTCTATGATCTAAGGGTGAATCTAATTACTGTTAGGAGATGTAATTTATCAGAACCAATTTTCCCACAACCTGGGAAGATCTAGTTTTATTCATAAAAAGGAAGATGGGATCATGAGACTTAGTGTTAACTATCATCACCTGAAATAGGTAACTATACCAAATAAGTACCACTTTTCAATGGCTTTGGACCACTTAAACACTAATACAAATATGGCTTTTATCAGCGCTAAAAATGGCCATTAATAGTGGTAGAAAAAGTGCAGATAATGTCGGTGAAGATAAAGGGGGGTCCCATTTATCGGTGCTCCAGAAAGTGCTGATAAAGACCCCTTTTATCAGTGCTTTTTTTAGCACTGATAAAAATAAAAAAAATTAAAAAAAAAGACTACCAATCTCATGGGGGGGGGCTTTTTAGAGTGCTTGATCCTCCCTTTATCATCGCTTTCCCACACATCCAGCACCTTCCCTAACCACCTACACCCTTTATCAGTGCTATCCCTTTAAATCACCCTTGCGCGAGTGCCCTTTCCTCCACCCGGATTTGGTCTCGAGACCACCCCTATGCGCACCTAAAGCCTTTTCCACTACCCTATATTGATTTGTTCTCTTATTCATGATATATCTATTTATTTATATATATATTTTGTTATATTTATTCGTACAGTCATATATATTTATATTAATATATACAGTTATATATATAGTTATATTAATATATATATAGTTATATTAATATATATATATAGTTATATTAATATATATATAGTTATATTAATATATAGATATAGTTATATTCATATATAGTAGTTATATAAATATTCATATATTGGTATTTTAAATAAAATTGATATTAGTTATTATTTAGATAAAGCTAGTATATTTTATATGTAAATATGTTTAATTATTTATTTAAAAAATTTAATTTTTAACTGTGAATATATAAAAAAATATGTACATATAGTTATATATTTGATTATAAATAGCATTGAATTATAAAAATCAATAAAATTTCAAAGAAATAATATCAATATTAATGTAATACCTTGGAATAAATTCAGTCCCCACCAAAGAAATCCAATAATACCCCCTCAAACATAGCTGAAAATCCACAAAATGTTAAAAAATTTGGGTACCCCGACTAAAAACTCAGTTTTGGAAGACTTATGGTCCTTTTTTGGCCACGAAAAATGCTTGACCGTAGTTCCCCCAGTCACAGCGACGTAGAGCTCGACACAGGCTTCGATTTGATATGTAGTAGAGCTCAAACGAACACCCGGATCAAAAGTTACGGCTGTTTGAAGTTTGAGTTGTGTTTTCAACATATTTTGGATCTTTTATTAATTTTTTTAATTTTTTATTCTTTAAATTGTTATTATGTGACTATTACTCCATAATAATTATCAAATTATTAATTAAAAATATTTTTTAAATTTTTTAAGAATCCATTTTCACTAAATATCTTATATATTAAGTATATTAAGTGTAAATGTACATTTATACTTATCTAAAATATATTTAAAAATTATATATTATATTTATATCAATATAACTATATAACTATATTTATATATTAATATAATTTTTTTAATTTTTTTCCTTTAAATTCGTCCCTTTATCATCACTATAAACAAAAGCGCTGATAGAGGCCCCCCCCCCTTTATCAGTGCTACTAAACAAGCGCTGATAAAGGGGGTCCCTTTATCAGTGCTAAAAAAAGCACTGATAAAGGGGGGCCTTTATCAACGCTAAAAAAAGCACTGATAAAGGGGTACTTTTATCAGCGCTTTTTTTAGCGCTGGTAACGACACCCTTTATCAGCGCTTTTTTTAGCACTGATAAAGGCCCCCCTTTATCAGCGCTTTTTTGTTAGCACTGATAAAGGGGTGGCACTGGCATTGCCCAGTTTTGTGGTAGTGAAAACAATTTATAGGCACAAATTAATTCTCAAATATTGATCTTAGGTATAACTACCATAATATTAGGGTTCATGAGGCTGATATTCTTTTTTAAATAATGAGTTCATGGTGATTCTTTTTGGTGTGAGGAATTCCCACACAATGATTATGAATTTAATTAACCAAATTGTCCTTCCATACATGTATTATTTTGTGTTTGTCTATATTTCTGACATAGAAATTTAATATTCATAATAAGAGGTTAATTTATATCATCTAATGATGGTTTGAGACTTACTATAAGAGCACCATTTTTATGATAAACTCTCTAAGTGATAGTTTTGGACCCATAAGTTTCACCTTTTCAAGCATGTTGACCTCTATTTTAATGTGGACCCAGTAATGATTGATGTCATGATTACATGGGAGACACCAAATTTCATGTTAGAGGTGATTAGTTTTTTTGGATTGGCAGGGTATTAGATAAGGTTTGTTTCTAACTTTCCCAAAGTAAAAAATCCTTTTACCAACCTGAAATGGAATGGGTAGACATTTATATAGATTGAGTAGTGTTATAGTTCTTTAAGTATTTAATTATGAGGTTGAATAGTTCTCATGTGTTGAGAATAGAAAAGTATTTTGTGGATTATGTAATATTTTATGATGCCTCACGATCGATGATTGAATGAATGTTGATGTAGAGGGATCCAGTGATCATATATGGGTTGAGGTAATTAAGACCCCAGGAGAAGTATTGTGAAACTCATGAACTCTATTTGGTGGTGGTGGTATTCCCTATGAATATGTAATGGAAATATCTTCTTGGTGAGTGTTTTATTGTGTACTTATACCACCAGAGTGTCCAATATTTCTTCACTCAAACAGATGTTAACAATATAAAGATATGTTGGTGGGATTTATTTTGGGAACATGAATTTGAAAAGGTCAAAAATACTAGAAATTAAAACAAGGTAGAAGATTTACTTAGTATGAATTCCCATTCTGAATTTGTATTAGAGGGTTCTATGCGGTTATTTTAATAAAAGTTGACCCTGGTGGAGGAGAGGGGCGACACTTTTCTACACTTGATGGCTTTGAATCCTATGATTCTTTATCATGTGAGTTAGTATCAATTGGTAGACATATAATATGAGGTTATTCATAACCTGATATCCTTAGGGGATAAAAAATGGATTTTAAGATGGAGTGGAGAATTTCAACCTTTTTATAGAAGGAAGGTGGTTCTAGTCAGGATGAAAGAGGAGGTGATGAGGGAGTTTAATCATTCTTATTTGGATGTATATCCCATAGTACAACAATTGTAAAAACAACATTATTAGTAGTTATGGTAGGTTAAAATTAGGCAGAGTTATGTTGAATTTGTCTCTCAGTGTCTCATATTCTAAGAGGTGAATCATGGGAACAAGGTTCTGATAGGTTTGGAATATCCTCTTGATATCTCTGAGTGGAAATGATATAGAAAATCCATGTAATTTGAGACTAGTATTCCCCAAATAATGATAGTCCACGATGATATCTTGTTGAGATTTGATCAACTTATCATGTTGGAACACTTCCTTTCTATCATCGAGCAATGTTCAGTGGAGAGTTTGGGGAAGTTTTACATGTAGAAGATCATCCAACTCCGTAGGGTACCCTCGATGGTTGTTTGAGACCGTGATCCATGACTTATGTTATTTTTTGTGGAGAGGCATTCATGATGCCTTTAGGATCTATGTGTGGATGATTAAAATGTCTTACCCCCATAAGAATTGTAAGACTAAGCCAACTATCCAATTTTTGTAGGATATGCTGTGAGATTTCATGTTATACTTTGGATAGATTTGGGAGGATCACATTATAGTGGTATAGATTTCTTATAATAACAATTATCACTCTAATAATGACATGGAACATTTAGAGACCCTGTATAAGAGACCATGAATGTCACCCTTATGATAGAATAATATTAGAGATGCATTTCTCATTTGGATAGAGATGGCATAGGTGATTATGGAAAAACGTTTAGGTGATCTGTGAGTGTGTTAGTGTGTAGTTATGATCTGACTGAAATCATATGAAGATTGATGTTATAAGAAATTTTATTTTGAAAAGGGATACAATGTTTCCCTAAGAGTCTACCCATGACAATTATTTCAAAAGTTTTTTTAGGGAGGAATGTTATCCTGGAGTTTCTTGGTCTATTTGGGAGCTTATGGAGAGTTAGAATGGTTGCTTAGTACCTAGCCTTACCCCCATAGTAGGAGAGTTTCATGAAGTATTCTATGTGTTGAAACTAAGGGTGTTATTTATTGATTTGATAAGTGTTATGGACTAGGAATTTAGGATATTAAAGATGGATTGACATTCATGGTGTAGCCAGTAGAGATTGAGGATCGTTAGTAGAGGATCCTTTAAGGATAGAACATCCCCTTAGTTCATGTGTTTTGGCATTACATGATTGTGTACGAGAGATCTTGGTCGTGAGAGAGTCAGATGTGATATTTATATCCCCACCTTTTTCATTAGCTGGTGATTTTGGGGGAAAATCCTTGAATGAGGTGATAATATAGTGGCTCTTTTTTCCTTGAAATAATTTGGAATATATTAAGTAATATTTTCTCATATAGGTTCTATGTTAGTGAAAATTTACAAGGCCTCAGGAGCCCATTTTTATTATAATAATAATATTAAATATTTTTAATACCCTGAATTCATAGTTTTCCTAAAATAGTTTAATAACTCCCAAAAAAAGTCTTGTATAAAATATATATAATTCCAAATTTGATTCTAGTATTCAGGGTTTACCCTAGTCGTGACCTATGTTTGGTCGGCATTGTATGTAAAATTGAGGTTGTTGTTGGATTTGAGTTTATTTTTAATAAATAATTAGAATTATTTATTTCATTTTAAATAGCCATGAACTAGGACCGTGTTTAAATACATCATTATCAAATTTCTCATGGGTTTCCCATAAAAACACGATGATAAATAATAGGTTTTTTGAGTGTTATTCAATGTGAAATCACATCGGGGGATGTTCGGAGATTGGATTGTGGGGTAGTGAATTCAACAGGCCCACTCCTTCACTGGTGAATTCATTATTCACCAAAGATCAATCGTGATCGAGGTAGGGCTAGTAAATGTGGATTTCACCATTTGGTCAAAATATTGTGCATTTATTAATTTTATTCTTCTTGTTTTGAAATTTATTTGATCCTTTACATGAGGCCTACAATCATTTTTGTATTCTTGATCCATTATTTTCCTTGTTTCACTTAATATCAGCTCGTTCATACGATTTGTAGACAAGAATGACTATCTAATGAGGGTATTACTTCTTTATTGTTATTCTTCACTCAATGTTCATCATGTTCTTTACCATTAGACCAAAAGGTTATGGTTTGACATTTTTTAGGTGGTTTAGAGTGCAATTGAACCCCCATACATGTTGCAGTAGAATAGATGATGAACAATTTAGTTATTAGTGAAAGAATGGTGATGATTAATGGCCTGTAAGAGATGGATACATGTATTGGAGGATATATTCTGCATGTTCTGTCCATGGAAAAGGTGTGGAAGGATGGGATATCCCCACAAGAATTTTTGTTGTCATAATTCATCCTCTGAAAAACTGATCAGGTGGGAGTGGACTAGGATCCAGAATATCTTGTAAGATTTAAGGAGGAATCGAGTTTATTTGGTGTGAGAATGGATGGACATGAACACCAAATGAAGAACTTGGGTTTTTACATAAAACTAAACTACATTTAATGTATTCTAAGAACACATTGCATGTATCCCCCTCTGCTTGTGGTGCTAGGGTTTTGGGTGAAGTATTGGAGCACAAATTGTGTGGCCAAACACACACATCATGTGACCATTCCTAGGTGACTAAGATATATACCAAAAAGCACATTCCAAGGACCATATGTTGTTGGACATGAAATATACTATGAGATTACACATGCATGGGCTAGAACCCATGAATGACCAGGTACATGGGAACCACCCAAAGAAAACAAGCATGACCTTGATCACATGGGTGTCCCCAAGTTGCTGAGACATGTTGTGAACCACCTGAAAACACTGTGTACAATGACATTAATTCTAATTGATTCCCATAGGATAACATGACTATGAAATAATGTGGGAAAACACCATATAAACCCCTTACATGTCATGTATTCTCTCTAAAAACTTCTTCCTCTCATATTTTCTTTTTCAAGACTCAGATTTTAGCCCATGAGTAGGCTCTCCTGAGTGTTTTCCATGTATAACATGATGGTTTCATTCATTGTGGAATATGATATATGATGTGATATATTCTAAGAATATCTATTAATTTGGAGACACCAAACTATAGTAGTAATCTAGAAGAATCATTGGAGTCATGTCGAGGTTGGAACTACCTTATCAGACAAGGGTCTTGGTCCCCCATACTCTATAAATAGGTATAACCATAACTCTTATGCACTAGAAATGGGTCCTCTATCTATGGCATTTTAATCCCACATATTTGATCTCTGGTGGAATGAAATTCCTTAAGAATAGTTGTGTCTCCCCCAGATGTGGAGCCTAGTAGCGAGAAGAAGGCCACTCTTCACATATTCTGGTCCGCTTTCATTATATTATGGTCATTGATGATGGAGTTTTGGAGTTACAGGTTGTCTCATAGAATATGGGTAGGGCTATGAGATGAATATCATATTTCTATCTCATCATTATTTCATTATGAGAATATATGTACTAGGTTTTTATTTCTTTTTTACTTTGGGTAGAGATGACTACTTATATCATATCACTCTAATAATCACTCTTTGGTTTTTAGGGTCTCCTAATAGGTATGTTTATACTCAATATTATATGAAATTTTCCCATATGTATTTTTATTGATGTAGATGATGTAAAATTCGGTGCTGAATTTGGTGGAGTGAAGAGATACATGGGTGCATTGAACATGTATAGGGGTTAAGACTTGGATATCTGGAGCTAAGTTGTCTCAGCTTTCATTGATTCCAATTTTTGTTAGGTTGGGAATTCGATTCTACATGGGTGTTTATTTTTTCCATTTCATTTTATTTAATACCGTCGTACTCTATTATATCTACCAAGATGTTATTGAATTCATGTTACACTATAAATGTTGCTCGAATTTATATTCCACTACACCTATGCATGGATATAATTTGGAGCATGCATACTAGAAAATTATTAAAATGCCTCCTATTTCATTTATTCATTTTTATGTTTGTTTTAATCCCATATCCTTCTAGAGTCTTGCTTGGTGTTATGGTGGCCTAGCCTTCTACTAACCATGCGGGACCTAGTGGGTCGGTTCAGTACATTAAATGTCAACTGGTGAAAGTTTATCTAGAATTTTCCACCAATATATTTGTTATTATTAAGGATATTTTGGATAAAAATGAATACTGTGAAGAGGTATTTGATGAAATTTAGTATTTATTAACTAATAATATTAAAAATTGAAATTCTCTCATATAGAATATGGAAGAAAAAAAAGAAAAATTCATATCACTTTTCAATAGAATACATTCCCTATTCAAGACATGTTTCAAAGGTATGTTTGTAAGAAATTGGTGTCTGAAATTATATATTGGTAATTTATTCATGAATTTGAAAATTTTGCAAAACAACCATCATTTTTAAAAATGATAAGATAATGGTTTCAATGAAAAGAATAAAATATCTTGAAAACTCTTTCTGAGAATCAATAAAAATGAATGAAGAACATAAATTGAAGATAAATAAAAACTATAAGTAAATTTTTGGATCATATGAGGATGAGAAGATATCCTTCAACAATAGGTGTCCCAAACATGAGGTGAAATTAAAGGATCTAGAATCATCTATTGATCAACAAACAATGATATCTTTGAAAAATAAAACTCACAATCTAGATGAATCTTTTTGTACAAATGTAGTTGTGTTTGCAAATTTAGTTGAAAATCTAAATCTGGATATGTTTAGATGGGAAAATTCCCAAATGGTTTATAATAACATAAAGGGTGTATATTTTCATATTTGATAAAATAAATCCCCTGAATAGACCCCACAAGGGTGGCATTTCTAAAAAAAATGCATGCAATTTAATTTGTCCAGGCTACATCTATAAGTAAAAAGGTGGAGTTTTACTGGATATTACTGGTGTTTATGGAGGTTTGAGCATAGATAAATCAAGTTTTGGAATAATGTTTCACACTCTAAGTAATTTATAAGCTCTAAATTATGTGGAAGAAAGAAGAATATCTGATGATAAGTGTCAAGCTACACATAAAAAATAAAAATATGTTTACCAAAAATAGTTCCTAGAGACTAGAGAATTTTATTCATTATTGAAACATGTGTTTCCACAATTATGGTGAATTATTCTATTTACTATTCGGTACTATATCAGTTGGAACTATTCACCAAATTTGGGCCTTCAGGCCACCAGTTTGGGCCTACATGTCTCAAGGGCCTTCGGGCCATCAAAAAGGCCTTCAGGCCACAGGGCCTTCAAACCAAAATGTCTGTGGTGTAGCCTAGTTCATATAGAAAAATCCCCTGAAGATTATTAGATCAAGATGAGTAGAAGCCACCAGATACAGAGCTAATCGGATTAGAAGAATGAGAGGGTATGGAAACCGCCACTAGGACCAGGCACTATGCAGCTTTGTATGAGGCAATGATAGTCGATCAGCAATGCAAGGTCGGGAGCTAAGGGATCAATGACGCAGAAGATGGGGAGGGGTAGTTCAAGTGGGGTGGTCATACAGGTCATATATTGGCCATAGTATGCCTCTGGGCCTTCGGGTCATGTATTGCGAGTCAGTCGGGCCTTGTGCCTTGGGCCTATGGGTCATGTACGGGTTCCCCTTCAACCCTTAAAAGGGGGATTATCCATAATAAAATAAAAATAATTCCTTCAGGCCATTCGGACCCCCTAGGGAAGAAATCAATTGATGAAATGTATTCTACTAAATAAGTATGTTGAGAAAGTAACACTCAATAATCCTAAAAAAATATGAAATGGATTTCAATAAAAAAATGGATGTTCTTCTATTGTTCAAAAAATGTCCACACCATGGATCATTAAATATAGGCCTTTGAGATCCAAATTAAAGGAAGGAATGTGAATTGATAAAGTAAATTAGTCCAATAGATAAATAAGAATATTGGATTGGTTGAATAAATTTTATATTAATCGTAGAAGGTGCTTCATAAAAAGGAAATGAAAAATTTATGAAGAAATAGTGTGAAGAATCCATGAAATATTAGTATTTCGGGAAGGAGTGTCTGGTGGTCAGGCTAGGACAGTTGTAAATAGAAATACAGCTGAAGAAATCCCATTAATATATTATTTCTAAATTGAAAATTTTTGTTTCATATAAAGAGATCATATTTCAAGAGTGTTTTTTTTAATTAATAACCTATAAAATAAAAATAATATTAATGGTTGGTGTGAACAAGCTATTAATGATATAAAATAATATGTATGAAATATATTTTCAGATAAGGATTTGATTGTAAAAATGATACAAACACCAAGTAATATTTTTTTTGATGATTCGGGTACAAAGTTCATTTCATATAAAAATAAATTGTAAATAAAGAAGAAGATTACTATATTTACATAATGAGTTTAGAGTTAGGAAAAAGTGGATATATCAGGAAGAGCTTGTACTCCTGGAAAAATTCTTTATATGTACAGTTTATAATAATTGGTACATGCTGTAGAAACATTGGTATATGCCATAGAACCATTGGTATAAGATATACCAATTGTTTTATATACTGTTTGGTGATTTAATATCAGTATAGGTATGAAGCCATGATTTTCATTAAAATCATTGGTATATACCATAAGTTATTTAGAATACCAATGGTAGTGTGTAAACCATTGTTATAATTCTATACCAAATATTGATTAGAACTACTCGTATTGGCTATTAATTTCATCCCACCAGTAACACAATTCCACCCAGCAGATTTACACAATCAATACAAAAATCTCTAAAAAAATACAAATCATAATACACATTCCATATAACTCATAAATTAGATATTTATCATTTAATAAACTGAAAACTATATAAATAGTTTTCAAACCATTCAAAATACAACTACATTGATATAAAATCCACATAGTTAGATTTAGTTATTAAACAAGATCCATACAAATGTCTCATTACTATTAACTAAGAAATGTAGGGACTCAATATCTCTGTCATCACAACCACCATCTCCATTATGATTACTCACACCATGTAACTCACAAAATCATTATATTCAAAACTAATTTTATTGAAATTACTCACCCGGTATAAACTACATTTTTTTGTTGTTACATGGGTATCCAAATTTTTCTTGATAAGATATTCAACATGGTTTTTTGATTTTCCCATGTATGGACGTATTCCTCAATATAAATCTTCCCCACATTGAATCCTCATTACATTATCTAATATTATGTGTTTATCCACTCCATTTACTCATCATTGATAACAAACCAAACCAATCTCTTAGATAACCTATTAGCATCAGCCTTTGAAATGTTGATATTGGATTATTCATCTAAATTGTATTCCATAGAGCATAGGAGAAGCACCGATATAACCTCCTCATAACCAAGATATTCTATTTCCCACTATAATTGTACCTTTGTAAATAATCATCAGGTCAAACCATTATTCTGCCTTAGTTATCTTTAATTTTCTAGATGATCTAGTGACCATAGGCTTTAAATGTCTAGAATAGTCTTTGAACTACTTAGTAATTTACTTATTATTGACCTGAAAATCTATATAAGTGATACTTAATTATTTCATTTTCCTTAAGACACATCCAGTATACATTACGTAATGTTGACCTTGCTCTCATTCTACATTAGATTTGGCATTTGATTGTTTGTCACACAAAAGTTGTTGGACATCCAGCAGCAAGTCCTAAAAAATCTATTTTGGTCTCTTGAAAATATAGGCCTTATTGTTCATTTTAGATTTAAATTATACC
The DNA here is from genome assembly GCA_963277665.1 of Viscum album. Lineage (NCBI taxonomy): Eukaryota > Viridiplantae > Streptophyta > Magnoliopsida > Santalales > Viscaceae > Viscum > Viscum album. The sequence continues at coordinate 1,118,871,828 of OY728129.1, forward strand.
CATATGTTTCTATCATAAATCCCTATGTTTTGATATCCTAACATAAGGAACCTATAATGAATTCCAACCCATGTATTCACTTTCTTCTTGGCATCTATAAAATATGGTTCATCATGCATAATACTGCCCACGACAAATTCTCTAGGTTATTGTGATGCCTAAGGTGTATACACCATGAATACATCCTTGTTTTGTGATATAGAATGAACCACCCGTCTCGGACATAGAGCACTAATATGTTCTCCACCACTACTATCATCAGAACAAACCATCATTACTCTTGGTAAGAGTTTTCATCTTTATAAGACCTCATTGTTTCATGAAACACATGATCAACATCACAAAACTAAGAGGTAGAATAAAAAAAATATCCTAATAGATTATTCCATCATTCTCGTTGGTTATGTTCCAAATGACTGCATGAGGATCATAAGTCGATCCAATGATCAAACCACACCATGTGTTCAAACTCATACTCTCTTTTGATCTGAATCCACACAAACTCTATAGGAGTCTTGGAAATATCATTTTAACCATAAATATGATGGGATATAGCATGGAAGACATATATATATCGACAATCAAATCATAAAAATCTTCTCACTAAATTTCTAAGTATCGTGAGGATTTATGGGTTTGGAAATGGAAGTAGAAGACAAGAAAAAATATACAAATTAGGGTAGTTATAGAATAACACTAGCACTATCATCTTCAACATCATCATCACCACCACCAAGAGTTTCATCACCTTGACTTACACTATGAACATGATTTCCATCAATCGATCCATCATATAAAGAGTGAATTTTTGACATATATTTATCAAAACCCATTGAAACCTCTGACGAATGTGATGTACATAAATCTGTCATAAATTTTAGAAACTACTCGATGACCGTTCTAACTCTTTCATGCTCTAGGTAGCTATTTCTTTGGCCTCAACTACTCTTTCTCATGTTTTGTTTCATCTCGGTGTCAACAGATATTTTAGAGGTGCCCAATGTGGGATGATACCCAATTGAGAAGATTTTCTTATGTATACCACATCAGAATCTCCCCTAGTGCTCCTTCCCTAATACCTATCTCAAATGATCATTCAGACCGATGTTTTCATATTATTTCTCATTGAGGGCCACTATTTTATACTATTGAATATAAAAATAATATTTTAATTTTTTTTAGAAATTACATTAATAAGACATTAAATATTTTTATATTTTTAAAATTTACAACACTTCCTAGATTTTCCCTCTTACTTGAGAAAAACAATTTTTCTTGAGGCCCATGATCCTCAATGATCAATGTTCCATACTACAAATAAAATTAATTACTCTGATACAACATTACTCAATAATATGAAATTTATAAACCAAATTAAAACATTCTAATCAATATTGGATTGATCAAATAAAAATAATCAATTTTATTTTAATGAAATTTTCATACTATGGTTGAGGTATATTTATATTATTTTTATTACATTTTGTATTATTTCAATTTATATTGGATCTTCATTTTTGATTTCATAATTTTCTTTCATTTTATATTAATTCGACTACGATTGAGTTGTTTCAATTGAGAGAAACATTTATATGATGATTTTAAAATTTTATATCTAGATGAATGAAGTATGTTCCAAATTTATTTAGTTTCTTTCAATATAGATCATTTTTGTTAGTTTTATTTCATCTCAAGTCAATTCAAATAAATTTGATTTTGTTTTCTTTGGATCAATTTTGTATGTGTTAGTCGGTTCCACTTCCATTAAATTGAATTATATTTTATTTTAATGAGTTTAATTTAGTTCAGTCCTAATCAAGTTTGATTTTTATAGTTAGTTATGGTTGGATTCGGTTCTTTTTCAACTAGTTTTATCTAGTGTTTATTATTGTCCAGATCAATTCAATGAGTTTTCATGTCTTCCACTCAGTATGATTTAGTTTATTTAAATTTTGTTCATTTCATCATGATTCAATTACACAAATTTGTTATCAGATTATTTCTAATCAATAATGTTTACAGTACTTCATGTTCAATCATTTCAAATAAATATAGTTTTATTCTGTTTTATTCTGTTTATAGTAGGATAGTTTTTATAGGATTTATTTTACATAGAATAGTTATGTATGGGTCTTATCATTTTGTTCCATTGTGGTTAATTTGTTATTTTTCTATTAGGGAACGGTTTATAGTGTTTTTATCTTCAATTTTTTTTATTCTATTTAAATTGTAAAATATCTATTTATTTTATTTTAATATTGTTATGGACTATTTGGTTTGGTTTGTTCTAATTCATTTTATAGTGGGATTCATTGGATATTATCATTTCAATTTTGATTATATAATTTTTATATAGTTTTAATAGGATCTGTTATATTTGTCTTTAGAAATAATTATTCTATTGGAAATGGGATTGTATATTTTTTATGTAATTTTATATTATTTTTCTTTTAATTCGATTAGATTATTTTTTGTTCAGTTCAATTAATAGTTTGTTTCATTAATTTTTTCCATGTTAAACCTAGTGTGTCATAAAAATTACATGATGTCTCTCATGATCCTGTATTGTTGTGAGGCATAATGTGTGCATTTTATTTATAGAACCCAGATTCTTTTTTTTCCTTTATGATGAATCCTAAAAATAAAAATTCTATAAAAATAATAAGATCTAAATTTTCAATAAAATACACTAATGTTTAAGAATACCTTAAACTCATTAATAAACCAATAAATGATAATTTCATGGTATTTTGTAATTGGACAGTCATTAAATATTGGTACATCCACTAACTATTTGAAAAATATTATTTTCTATACTATATATAACTCAATTTTATATAGTCACCACAATTCCCCAAGTACCATCAATCATGACTCCTTCACAGCTTGACTATCTAAAAAGTTAAATAAAAGATACAATGAACTTATTAATTCATATAATTAAAACCAAAATATAGATTTAAATTTAACAAATTCTATTTCTTATATCTCATCCCATGCATTATTCTTGACATAATTACTCAAACACCTCCATTAGAATGGATGAATTGGAATTTTATCTCTACACATTGGTAAATACATTGTGAAACATCTACATTTTCTAGAATTCATACATTTCATTTAAATATATTCCATGTAACTTACTATGATTTTTTTGTGGTTCCAGGGTTCACACATAATGTAATATACGCATCACTTATTATAATATCTCATTAAATATGATAAAAGAAAAAAATTATAATTAATAAACATTATAACTAAGAAATTAATGTGTTGTAGATTAACACACTTACAAAGATAAACATAATCTATCCTGATCACTAGGCACTGATAAAAAAATGGGATATTTTAGATCTGTAGCCTATGAAGGATGTGGTGGTTCCCACACATGCTTCGGTTCATCAGTATTCTACGGAGTATAAGTTTAAAGATCACAATCATCAAAAAATGGATAGATAATAGTAGGAAATGGATGTATCATAGACATGGTAGGTTACGGATTGAAGGGGTGAGGATAAATCATAGGATATGGTAATTTTATATGATAATTATATCTTAAATTACATGATGATGGAGGTTTGTTTTAGAACATCCATAGAGGCTTGAGTTTAGGAGGAAAATTATGGTAGATGTGATATATGTCGGTGGGTCTGGGTGTGAATCGGTATGATGGGTTCTTCTTGTTGTACTAGTATCACCCCTACTTCATTATAGATGTTGTTAACTCTAACTACTAAGATGAGTAGAGATTAATTGTGGTTCTGATGATTTCCCCTAAAATAAATTTATTAAATAAGAAGTATACGAAATTAAATTTAATGTAGAAGAAAAATATTATAATTATTATACTCACTAAGGGCAGCAGAGGAGGCATCTCAAGGAAGCATAGTCTTCGATCATTTTCAAAAAATATCTCCAGTCAAAATTTTCTAAAATATTTCATATTCTACATAATAATGAAATGAAAAAATTTTAGAGAAAAATTTCAAATATTATGCATAAAAATTAGAATTCAAGAAACACATTAACGATGTCATAACATCCAAATGTATACATTGGGTTGAAAATAATTTTATGAATATTTTTCAAAAATATTTTAAAATAGTTTTAACCACTTTAAAATTAGTTTTCAACTATATTTTAATAAATTTTTTCAAACTAGATTCAAACCAATTTTATTTGAATTTTATACATTTTTTAAAAACTTTTTTTAATCCCTTTTTTAAAAATATTAAACATATTTTAAACAGGTTTAAAACCAGTGTTAAATATTTTTAAAAACATTTAAAACCTATATAGAACAGTTTTAGAACTAGTTTTAAATAATATTAAATGGTGTAAAATAGTTTTAAATAATGTCTTAAACAACTTAAATCCTATTTTAAACCAATTTCAAAAGATTTTATTTAAACATTTTTTGAAAAATTATTTTATACAATTTTTAAAATACTAATTTAATGATTTTTTTTAAAAATTTTTTTAGAAAATTTTTACTTAAAAACATGTTAAATTTTTTTAAAAAAAAAAATTTTATATTTGTTTTCTGAATTGAAATAAATCAATTAAATAAAATGAAAATAAAAAAACTAAATCAAACATCCCATTAAAAATTAAAACCAAATTAAATTAATTACAATAATACAGGTCTGAGAAACCTACATCATGCTAAACTGAATAATTTATGGATATATATGGTTTCTTCTTTATATTTCCTATCATTACATTAGTTTCCGAATCAATTATGACAATTAGGAAATTTTAGTAATCAAACATAATATCATGTTTGATAAAAATTGGGGAATTAATGATTTCGATTTCATCCTCACCATCATCAAAAATATGTAGTGATATTACATTAATAATGAAACTGTAATCAGGTCTTAGATGATCTTTCACATAAAACACTTTTTTCCATTGATGCCAAAATATATGGTTCATCAGTAGCTATGAAGATAGTCATGTCAATAAATCCAAATAGATAGTCATCATTAAATTTAGCGCATCACATTTCTGAATCAAACCATATGAATTTCATCATAGTGACTCGAACCTAAGAGTAGTAATCTAATGATAGTATTTTCCAAATATCTTCATAATAAGACAAAATTTCATATCAATGCCTATTGTCTAAGGCACAATCATAATAGTTTGTTTTTATATTTAAGATAATTACAATCTATCGGGTTCGCATATTCAATGCTTATGAGTTGTAAAAAAATTACACATTGATTATTAATTAGTTTTCATCACAAATTATAAAATTTGAACCAAAATCCATCAATCTTAATTATTGAGAGATAATACCAATGGGTAAACTCAATTCCTGAAATATTAATAAATAATAAAATTAAATGAATATTTATATTCTATGTTTCTTAAAATAATGGTTGCACCTTTGATTTGAACCATACATGAAACTCTTTGCAATGTAAAGTCTCATTCCTTCTCAAATACAAATAATTGTGAACTCTACTCATAATTTTTTAGGTTCCCTATGTAAACTAATAATTTAGTTTTACGGTAATCGTAAAATTATGTAGTATGAGATAACATAGTTATATTCAAATTAATTAATTGATATTGTTGTCAAACAAATCATAGTGAAACTGGATCATACGATGTGTTATATCCAACTCTATCGGGAATGATCTTTCAAATGTATATGACCCCGAAAATCCCATAGTTTGGGGAAGAGATGGAAATGATGGATAAATATCCCCATACTACTCATATTTTATTCTAGTTGGATAGTTATATCTTGTACTCACATTATAAAAATACATTGAACAAAAATACATTCATTTTTATCCAAATAACAACTCACAATGGAACCTCCAGGATGATTTTTATTGCAAATGTAAGGATTCATTGTGAAAATAAATTTTTTAGTGGGATACTTATATGAAAAAATCAATAGTTCCACCAAGAAGTATTTCAGTTAGATGATAAAATAGTATATGTTACATACAAGTAAAAAACGGTGGTTGAAATTTTTTCACAAATTTGCACAAAATTAATGGTGCCTCTTCCTACATTATAATTAAGAAATACCTGGATAACATTTTAGCACAAATTCCTTTATTAAACTGGTAAAATAAAATCACTATTAATGTTATGTTATTTTAAAGTAAATAGTGAACTGTTATAGGAATCAATTCATGATGAATGTTGTAATAATCATAAGTTTGAAGGGATTTTATTTTCCAATATATTTTTATGGCTTCTTTAGATATATTTCCTCTATTTCCATTAAGTAAATTGATATTTTATAAATTTTATATAATTGTTTTCTTTATATGTCATCTTATAAGATGAAAATGGAACATTCCATTTATTTTCACTGATCCAAATAGGAAACAATTACAGTCTAATTCCTCAATACAGAGGTTTAAGTCGAGATAATATGTCATATTTTGTCTTCTAATTGATATATAGACTAATTGAAATCATCATTTCACGTGTATTTATTTCAATGTACATTACATCTAAATAGTGATGTTACAAATTCGTAGGAAAATAAGTTGAATAAAAAGATACATTTAATTTTTTCAATTATAAGTGGATTTGGTTCCAATATCATATCTATTTTTAGATATCATCTAACAATTCCCTAATGAAAAAAAAAATTGAAATTCCATAATCCTATTAGTTCCGAACATATATTGATGTGTATTTTCAGTTTCAACATTATTGTCAAAAAATTGGATAATATTCTTATATGGATGATCCATTGGAATTAATCATTGAAACCCCATTAAAATGAAATTGTGATAATATTAAAGTATTCTAGATCATTAATTATTCCTACAAATGGGACATGATAGTTCTACTTCCATTATCTAATCTTTCATCATGAAAATTTGGGGAAATAATTTATATTCCATAGAAGTTCAATGCATATCAAAAATATACTTTGCAAAGAATAATCGAATGTTCACAAACCAACATCCCAATGAAATCTCAAATCATTTCCTAAAATATTAAAGTATAAATATATATCATTTCTATGACCAAAATTTCAAGATATTTGTATTCTCAAGAAGGTTAATGGTTTTTTCATACACATCCATCGAGGAAGATTATAAACAGAAACACAAATTTAACATGTGCAATGAAGAGTAATCATCTAACCACATAGAATAAAACCATCATAGGAAAAACATAACATAATATAATGTGCCTCTATGAAGGTATAATAAATTAAATACACATTTTTCCATGGTATAGTCTCATTAAAAATTTGAATTTTTTCATTTTAGTACATTCCCAATATATATGACTCCTCACATAATCTATTATTTTTTTCACTCTCTCAACATCATATTTTTCATCATTTTCCTTATGTGTAAAAATATCATTGTCTTATTCCAATGGCATATTATCTTTCTCATGATGATTCAATAATGGAAACCAATCAATTATAAAATTCTTTGTACAACCCTAATCATTTCATTCATGAGAAATTTTTTTTCTCATCTATAAATTGTGATACCGAACATAATAGTTATTTGAAATATAAATTTTTTGTATATGTTACCTAACTTATTCACGACATTATCAAGGTATTACAACACAATTATAAAATTTAAATTGTATAAGACCTCCATCTAAATAATTGTTAAATACAAAATCTAAAAACCGAAAATTATTTTGAAACTAGTTTAAGATTTGATTAGTATGATACTTCAACCTTCTATCCATTATATTATAGGGTAAAATAATATTAATATAAAAATAGTAAAAAATAATTACAAAATTCATTATGACCAATTTTATTTTTAATACACGAAATAAGAAAAATCTAGTACATACTATTTAATATGGTAAAGGAAGAAAGTAACTATTTAGTTAAATTTTATTCACTAGATAAAATTAATACTCAAACATTGAACACTAAGTTAAACTAAAATTAACTATAATGATATTTTGATCACTCAATTATTAAAGTAAAACATTTAAATAAATAATTTTGTAACCCCATAATATATTGACAAAAAATATACCAGAATGGCTAATTAAAGAATCACCGACTATATATGACACAAAATAATAGATTTATATTAAATCCAATAATGTTTAAGACCTGAATCATTTCTCCCCACTTTTCCAACATATCTAGTTTATCCTCACTTATGAAATCACATAGAAAATTTGGGTATAATTTTGAAGAACTAATTACTATAAAATAATTAAATAAAGAATTTAGAATCCCTTTATGAATGATATATTGGAATACTATACCATTTGTGTTTAATTTCATGATAAACATATATTTTTATAGATATAGTGATTAGATAAATTAAGAAAATACATCACCAATTTCATATTAATTATGAATTACTATAAGAAATATAATCAAAATTAAACATTATTCAACAAATTAAGACTAAACATGACCTAAAAGAAAATAGATTAGTGATTGATACCTATAAAAAAATGAAAATGATGGTTGGAAGTGGTGAACATATTTGGAACACACCAATTTGATGTTGGATAATAAATAACTTTTTTTCTTTGATATCAATATTTACACACAACATCGACTTTAAATGTTCCACATCATACTATTGACATATTATTATTTAATGTAATAGTTATTACATAGTCAGTGGATTACAAGGTATGAATAAGAGTAACTAAATTATGAAGAAAATATTTTTCACATATGCGTTAAGTAAATTCATTGATTATCAAATGGTTAAAAATGAAAATAAAAGAATTTGAAAGTAAATAGATATATTTTTCATAAAAATAGATTTTATTAGAAAATTTTTTATTATTTAAATAATGTATATTAATATCTATTAATGAATTATCTCAATTAAATAAAAAGATAATATATTCAGAAAAATGTTTTAATATTCATCTAAATGCTTTTACTAGGTGTAGAATAATAATAAATCCTATTTCATATTCAAATATGAATTTTTCTAAAAATAGTTTTTTTGAGTTTTGTTCACTTATTTAAAAATTAGTTTTTCCACTTCTAGAAATTGAATGTCGAAAAAATCCCATTTTTTGGAATCTGGGGGTTAAAAAATATTTATATAGGTCCCTTTCAATTTTGGTTATTAAGAATAATAACCTCGGTAAAAAAAGTTCACTTTGGTAATGGAAAATGGGTAAAACAGGCTTAAATCATTGGGGTAAGACTTTAAATTTTCTCTAAATCATTCATTTATCCTACTGGATGATTTTATTTTAACCATTATGATATATGTTTTGAAATTCTGGCCATATCATTCTATTTTTCTATGACTATATCATTTATATTATTTTTTGAAAAGGATAAAAATAAAATTTCATTCTATAGAATATAATATATATATATAATAGTTTTTTATTAGGAAAAAAAGCTTTTATGATAGATTATAAATTTATATTTGAAATATTAATAAATTTATTTTCTATAGTCATTTACATTTAATTTTTTACTGGTTGAATAATTACCTTAAATTATTACAAAACTCTGACAAAATATTTATTCAATTAATTGAAAAATAAAATAAATGATTTTAAAATTATAAAAAGTATTACAATTTTAGAAAATTATAGGGTTCCATAAATTTATAGATGAATATAACATAATAGTGACATTTTAAAATTTTATATTCAAAATCCATTATTATCTTGATGACATTAAATTCAAATTAAATGAGTAGTTCAAAAAATTAAAATAATTATATTTTATAATAAATAATATTTTATTACACTTTTTAAAATTAATAAAAATATTTTTTTCAAGTGACGGGGTTCTGGCTTAAAATATCAAATATGGTATAATTATGTATTAATTTACTTTTTTGTAACATTATTGACCCTTAAAGATAAAAAACGTTGATATTGTGGTAATTGTAAAAATGGTTAACAGGTGCTCAAACAAAGAGATATGGGTGAAAAATAACCTAAACTTGATGAATTTATTTTTCATAAGATAATTTAGAATCATTATCATCCTAATTATAAATATATCAATTTGGAGTAACTTTAATTTGGAAAATAATTATATTATGCCTGTACTTTAAGTAATTCCATGAGTACCCCTCCCCCACTTATAAAGTGAACCTCTTCTTCTCTATTCCACAAAAAATTTTGGCCTTCTAAATTTTCCAAAAACATTCATAATAACTTCACTATACCTTCATTACATCATTAAGATTATTTTATTTTCAAAATACCATCCATTATTGTCTTAAGGTGTAAGCTAAAAGAGGTTTTCCAACAAAGTGGCATAACTCATAACTGAGTACATTCAGTTTTATTCCTTATTCTACCTACAAAAGAATTTATTGTATCCATTATAAATAATTTCATAAGTATTTATAATATAATTAGTTTTAATTTTTATTTTGTAACAACCATTATCTACCTCTTTTCCATAATATTTGAAAATAAAACACCGCTCATGCGTACGTGTGGACTTCCACCTCCACAAAACAATGACGTACATTTTTCATCACCGCTTCACATTGATGGTTATAAAAATGGTATCACTGAATATATATGATATATATGATATTATTATTTCTCTTAAAAGTTTTTTTATTCTTTGACTTTCTTGTGTTCCATCATTTATAAAATGGAAACATCACTTGTAAGTATGTACGGACAACCATCTCTATAAAGTGGTGTAATTCATATTTTATTAAATATTTATATAAATACTGATAAAAATATATATAATTATTTCATATGAAACTAGTGAAATAATTATAATTATGTAGATGATGTAACCATGATAAAATTATGAGTTTTGGGACGTCTAAACATAAACAATTATGAGAAATGAAGCCTTTCTCATCCCGAACAATGATTTCAATAAAGAATTGTTAATATATGATTGACAAAAATGAATAAATAAATCATATTCAGTATGGTTAGTTAATAGATTTATAATAAATATAATTTTATTATAAAATAGGTATTACCTCACACAAAATAAAATTGGATACTTGAGGTATGGGATTCATGTCTCAATCCAATTTTAATTGGGATTCTTTATAATTAAATTTACATTGATAAAATTATATAATATGTATCTGATGAAACCATTTAGTTTTTCTTATCTTATAGTTATTTATACTTTTTTTATTTTTTGTTTCATTTTATCCCTTTGTATCTTAAAATGGAATAGGAAATGTTTTTATGAAAATCTGACTATATTTCTCTTCTTTCAATCAGAAAAACATTTTCTTCCATATTTATATTTTCTAAATATTTCTAAATAATTTTATTAATATTATTCATTGATTTATAAAATATTTTTTACACGTGTTTTAATTTTTATAAAAATGATTTAAATTAATTTTCCTATTATTTTTTAATGAGGAAGTTTTGAATTTTTACTGAAAATGTAAATAAAATCTTCATTTTAATATGCACGTCGTGAATAGAATTTAATGTCATCATGACTGCTCAATGTATTAAAGCATAATTTAAAATTTTTCTTGGTTCTTATAAAATAAATTTTTTCCTTAATGTTTTATAAATATTTATCTTTTTAAAATTTTATTTCAAAATTAAAAGGGTATTTTCCTTAAGAAATATTTTGGGGATATTTTAAAGTATTTTTCTTCTTTAATAACATCATTTTATATTAATTATGTCTTACTGGTGATATGATCCAATGATACCATCCTTATTATTTATCATTATCGTTAATGATTATGATACTGAAATTTTTATGAACTCCATTTATATTTTTGGGGTTATGCTATGATGAAATGGTATGATGTTTATGAAACCTTTTTCCTTCACATGGGTAATGTTATGATGATATGATCGGTGTTTTATGATCATATGGCTCACATATATAGGCTTTGCATTATGTGATGGGTGGGACATGAATTTTATATCCTCCAATGTATTATTTAAATGTTTTTATATAATTTTATAATTATGGGAAACAAGTTGTTGCATTCAATCTACTATGGTAAACAAGTAGGGATTCTCTGATCTACTTTGGGAAATATGTGGTGATGTTTGATATGTTATGATATGGGAAATAGGTTTTTATGCCTAATATACTATGATTTCATTGTCTCATTAGGTAACCTTGACATATGACATTGTTTCTATACATATTATGGTGTCACACTTTTAGGAAATGTTTTTATGCTAATGGTTTGAACACGTGGTTCATGTTTGATTAGTGATGATTTCTCATTCTTATGACTCGATTCATTCAAATAATAAATATTTTAGTAATGAATCGTGATTATGATCTTGGAAAAATTGTGTATGAAATTTTTATTTTTTGATCACAATATTATACCCATATTCTTATATTATTTTTTCATATGATCATGGATTGATATCTCCTTTTTTTACCCTTATTGAGCTTTCAAGATCACCTATTCTTATGTTTCCTTTACTCTAGATATGAATAAATGATTTAAGAAGGGATTATCAAGGTGGGTAAAAATGAGAATATATTTATAATAAATTATTAATAATATACCTGAATAATATGTTTATGTATTTATTATCTAAATACTCTAAAACATTACAGTTATATAATGGATCTTAATGTTATGTATTGAATATTCATCTTAAATAATTTCATATTTATATATGGAAATATTGGGTTTCCTATATTGGTATTAAATTGAGGTCAATTTAATAGTTAGGGATTAGGATTAGTGAACTTTGGAGAAAAACTTGGGGGAAATTACAAGTATAGGATGAAATCCTATATTTTTATAAGATAAGAGATTATTTAGATTTCTAGTAAAAAACCCTATCTGGACAGTAAAAATGGAAGTGATTTTGGAACTGATTCATCTAGGGGTAATAAACCTGAATAGAGTTGGTCAAGTATATCTCATCTATCATTCTATGTCATAGTGAGGGTTCTCTTACTATACAATTATCTTCATGCTTCTAAGGTATATTATTGGGTTAATTCACATTTCATTTATGTACTATTATAAATGATTTGAATAGATAGTGGCCAAGTATAGCCAAGGATAAACATAAGGTGACATAGATTGAAAATAATGTGTCATGAATAAGAGATACTGAAAATTATTTTTCTAGATTAAGTCATTTCTAACTATGACTATTGTTTCTCACACGATGATATTTAGTTTTAGTCAATGGATGGAACCCAAAATAGTTGTTTTAATTCTGAATGTGACTAATAGTGAAATTATTTTCCTCTCGAGCAACCAAAAACTATGGGAGTTGTAATGAAAAATATTTTTTCTATGATTATGAAACTTTTTGAACTTATGAATCATATTATTCTTATAATTGAGAAAATGTTGGAATAATGTATTGTTGAGTCTTTCATAAGGAAACATCTAGATACATTTATTGGGTCATATTATTGTCTTATTGATGAGTGATGTATCAGTACAAATGGGAAAACAATTTATGTTCTATAGTTATAAGAACATAAAAAAATTTATATTCATTTATAATTTGGAATTTGAAGCAGATCAATAGTGGAATATTATTAAGTGTATGAGGAAATAGGGAAACTTAACTCCTTTTAATGGGATGAATTTAATAGGGTGCCTTTTTAAAATTAAATCCCTTTTATTCAACGTAAAAAAATAGAGAAGCATTTCCTTGATAATAAATAAAAGGATAATGAATCCATTAGTACTTATGAGTAAAATTTTAAAAGACTTATAAGGTATGATTTTGGTTTAATCATTAACCTTCAAAGAAAAATTGATCAATTATTTGGTGAATTAAAAAAATACTTTAAAATGATTTATATAGAAGTGACATTTATAGCTATGAAGATATCATTCTATGTACACTAATGTTTGAAATAAAAATTTTATATTCCCACTATTCCCATGGTTTTCATAAGAAAATAAATTTTAATTCTCATGTAAACATGAATAAATAACATGGTGGGAAGAAATTAAAATCATATACATTCTATAACAGATAGGATAAACATGAAAGATATTGATTGAATAAAACTAAGAGGTTCATAAAATGTGGAAATTTTGTTCAAATGAGTGTGTCTTATATTCCCGTCATGTGTTTGATAAAATGGATCAGAGAGGTTTTGTGGTTTAAATAGATTCTAAAAGTTTTATAGAGATGGTCTCAATTATAGAAAATATGTTTTGATAAAATTTGGAATTAGTTTAGTAAAATTTATTGTGTTATAGACTTGTTGATATGGGAAATTGTTTTTGGATGTGTTACCATGGAGTGTCAAATAGGTAGCTATGTTGTGAGTTAGTGTAATGTTTGAGGGACCATGTGAGCCTTTAGAGGGAGGACCATGCGAGCCTCCATTTGTATCAAAGGTACTGAGTGAGCCTTTAGGTAGGAAGACCGATTAACAAAGTCATGTAATCCTAAATTTTCTATGGTATGATTAAATCAGACCTAAAAAATATTGGAATCATGATGGATCCGATTAACCAGTGTATGTATGATAATTATATAAAATATGATAAAATAAAATAGAATAGAAATATGAATATGATAACTCACTTTATATTAAATGTGTAGCATAATATAAAAACTAAAAAAAACAGGTAATAAAATAACATACAAAAGAAATATTGACTTTCAAGCTATTAAAATAATAAACCTCTATTAACATTCTTAGTAAGGTAGTATATAACCCAGACTAATGGTATCTACTATTTTATAATTATAATACAGTTTTCCATTCCTTTCAATAGAAATAAATCGATATGGTTATTGGAATGGCTTTGTCTTTCTATCCCTAGAATCCGACAACACAATGATAAGTTTTACTTTGTCAACCTATCCTTGGAATCCCTCAATTTGATGTATCAGATTCTTCATATTCCTAGCCTTAGAAGCCCTCGATCATTACAATGATCCAATGTATAAACAATTAAAAAAAATTTCTTAAAGGGATAACTAAAAAAGGTTTCTTTAATAAGAGTACTCAATAAAGAAACACAAAGATTAAGAATAAGATTCTAATGAGGACTATTCTTCAGAAAATTTGGGAGCAATTGTAATCGACCACCACCAAACTCTTCAAATGACCTGGTATTTATAGGCATCCATTCGACAGAAATATTTTATGATATTATTACAACAACATCATAAACCTGGCACTTAACATTACCCGGCCCAAGAAGGATTGGGTACCGAAAGACTGGAATTTTTGTTTTCCCAAAAACAAAGATAGTACCAAAAATAAGAATACATTTTACCTGGATAAAGATGTTCTTGAAACAAGAGATGAAATAAAGACATCTTTGAGTATGTAATCAAAATGAATGGTGTCAAAGTATCTTTTGGAGATATTTCTCAAGAAGATATTATCATAATAGGAAACATTGTTCTTCTTGGAAAATCACTTATTTAAAATGTTTTCTTTATTAAATGTCTTATGAACAACTTTATAATAATAATTCAGTTATGTTACGAATTTTATATTTTGAACATTGTGAATGGAAAATTTTTAGTACAAAGTTTTAAAAATGAATTTATTTTTTCCTTCAATAGACATGATAATTTTTATACACTTAACATATAAGACCTTTTGATCCAAGACATTCCTTATCCTTGTGTAATAAAATATAAATATTGGTTATAGAATAGATGTTTAAGACACGAAAACCTTAAAAATATATAAAAATTGACTGAGAAATGAATTTTTATGGATCAACTAGATCTAATGTTTGTTACTTCAAAATTTTGGGACATTTTTCAGTTTGATAAGAAACATATGTAATGTTTTAAATATACCGATGACGTCTCAACTTATGAATCTTTAACGTTGGTGCTCATGTATTTACTTTTTCCAACAACAATTAGCAGTGTTGGGGGAAAATACTATATATATATATATTATTTGATGATAACACTAGACACACATTGGTTTATTTTCCAAAAAATAATTACAAATCCTTTTTTATTTTAAAACTTTTGTAGCCAAATTTTAAAATGAGAAAAACCTTCCCTTGATAACTATTCATAGTTATCATGGTGGATAATTTGTAAATTCTTATTATGAAAATAAAATAGTAATAAAGTTATAGAAGATAAGTTTTCCTCACATAGAACCCCTCAAAAAAATGGTGTAGTTTAAAGAAGATATAGATTTCATCAAGAAATAAATATAACTATGTTGTGTGAATACTATATTGCAAAATATTTTTGGTCTGAATCATTTATTAAATCATACTATAAAATAAATTGAGTTTTAATTCGAAATTTGATTCATAAAACTCTTTGTGAGGTGTGGAAAGGTTGAAAACCATAGTTTCTTACATCAAACATTTTTGTTTAAATGTATTCATTATAAATACTAAAGATAAATTACATAAATTTTCACCCACATCCTATGAAGGAATATATTTAGGCTATCCACCTACTTCTAAGGAATATATAATTTTTAACAAAATAATCTTGTACTATTGAGGAAATAATACATGTTATGTTTCATGAAATAGATCCATTTGTTTTCAATAAACCATAACCAACATCATCAGATGTGATTTTATAAAATTATTTTAAACCTTTGTTATAAATTTATTCTCATAATGATATAAATCTATAAATTTGTACGTAAGTTATTCCTGAAGATTTTTTTCTACCTATTTTTTAAAAGAATAATTTTCAAAATCCAAGAAGTCAGTTGTATTTTAGAGATCATCCTTGTAAAAGTATCATTAGTGGTGTAGATCAAATAATTACGACCATAATCTTTTTAAGAAATGAAATTGAATATCTACATTTTTTATCCCAATATAATCTTAAAATACTAATGAGGATTTAGGTGATGAGTATTGGAAAAACTCTATACCAAATTATCTCAATGAATTTGATAGGAACAATGTCTAGACATTATTTTAATGACCTTTTTAAACTTCTATAATTAGAGAAAAATTTGTTTTTCAGAATAAATGTAATGAGAATGGAATAATTGTTAGAAATAATGATAGACATATTTCTTAGGGTTATAATCAATAGAATGGTATATACTATAAATAAACCTAAAAACTAGAAATAATACTTGATGATATTCAAATAATTCTTTCCTTTACATCATTCTTTCATTTTACACTTTTTAAAATGGATGTGAAGTGTGATTTTCATAAAATATATGTTCATGAAGATTTTTATAAATAAAAAAAAACTTTTTTGAAAATAAAAAACATCTAGAACATGTTTATAAACATAAAAAACATTATATGGACATAAACAAGCCTATATGTATTGGTATGATAGATTAACTATATTTTTTTATAAAAATAAAATTTTCTTAATGGATCGGAAAATCCAACACTTTTTATAAAGTTATTTTATTAAAACATTATGATTTTAAAATTTTAGGTTTATTAAATTAGATTCAGATCAACTCCAATATCATTAATCAATTCCTTCATGGATTCTATGAAATCTTGGTTTGAAATTAGTATGATGAGTGAGTTGACATATTTTCTTGGCATTCAAACATTAAAAAAAACCAGAAGGGAATTTTATATCTCCACATTAGTATATAAAATATCTTTTAAATAAATATTTATAAAAAAAATATTAATGTATTATTACATTTAGGCACCCTGAATACAATAGTTAATGATGATTCTAAAAAAAGAGATGATCGAAATATTTTTAGAGTAACGATATGATGTTTACTTTTTATGACTACCATTCTTCAAGATTTAATTTTTTTTATTATTATGTGAATGATATCTAGAAAATACAAAGGAATCCCATTTAAATGATGTAAAATTATTTTTTTTTATCTTAAGGGAACTATGTATTTCATAATTTTCTATTATTTTTGGAATATTTTAGAAATAAAAAGATTTTTAGATGTTAAATTTGTAGATTGTAGAGTGGATAGGAAAAGAACATATGAAACTTTTCATTTCTTAGTATATTTATTAGTTTCTTGATCATGTAAAAAATACTCATTAGAACTTTCAATAGCTAAATTTGAATATGAAGTAGCATAAACTTGTTCTGCTTAAGTGTTCTGGATACAACAAACTATCACAAACTATGGAATGAGTTTTACAAAAAAAATAAAATACTTTGTGATAACACAACTGTCATTTCCTTAATAATGATCCCAAAGTACAACTTTCATGCTAAAAAATAGATATAAGACCCCATTTATTTTAGGATCACACACTCATAGGAGATATAATTTAGAATTAATCAGAATTCAATATCAACTTGAAAATATTTTTATAAAACCACTTCATTATGATAATTTTAATATATCAAACAAAAGTTAGGGATGAACAATATTAAATGATCATTCATATATACTTACTATTTAACTATATACTTATATTAATTTACTCTTTCTATAGGGGTTACATTTATTTATGTTTCTCAAAATATAATTTGATTTTTTAATAAATTTAGTTTTCAAAAAAATTAATTTTCTTAAATTTTTACCATATTATATTTTATAAACTCATATTTATTTATAAAGTTTCATAGTTAGAATCATCAAAAGGATATCTAGACTCAAAAAATTATAAAAAAAAATCTAGACTCAAAATTTATAATAAATTTTTAGAATTAAATTTTGTAATAATGTATTTTGAAAAATCAATTATCTTAATTTTCTTAATGTTAACAACTTTTATTTTCAAAATTTCTGAATCAAAATTAACATAATCTACATAGTTTATAAAAAACCAAGAAGAGCACAATATTTTTTCTAATAGGTTTCATAACTCTAAAAGTTAATTCTATATTCATTATAGTTTTTACACTATCTCATTATGTTATTTCCTTGACTATTGCTATTATATTTTTTATATTCTCATTAAAACATTTTTTTCTTCAAAATTTTATAATTTTTTCTAAATAGATTCATTCTCAATACGAAAAATATTTTCAAAACATCATGATTTATAAAATTCATTAAATATTTCTTTGTATCAATATCAACCATAGGATCATAATTCTTTAAATCTAATCTATTGGATATCATTGGGAATTTGAAATGTTGTTTCAATCACTAATGTAAAAAAGCGTGACCCCTCATCTCACCTCTATTATTCTAGAGATTATTTACTGACTTGGTGACCCCTTTAATATGATAGGTCCAAATGTTCACTTATTTTCATCTGATTCATTAGTATCAATCTCAATATAAGGGTATATTCTATAGGGTACAATAAATGTTATTTTTTAAGTAAATTTATGTGAAAAGATATTTTCACGAAAAATATGATTCTACTTTGAAGAATATTATAGAATTTAAATGATGGAATTAGTGTGTGTAAAAAAGGATTTTAGGGATTTTGATATATTATATACTATTATTGCTTAAGATTTTTATGCCCCTATTACACTTTTTAAATAATATGGAAAACTAAAACATTCTTTTTATAAGTTTGAGAAATGGTTGAATTTTACTTAAAACAATGTTGTGAGTTTGGTAGGAGTTTCATGAGAAGGAGAGGGATATTTTCCTTTCTAAAAATTTCTTGATGATCTTGGATCATTTAATAAATAAAGGAAAAATTAATTGTTTTATCATTATAAAAAAGTGAGGATGTTTTCCCATCTGATACCAGATAACCATTTTATTTCACTATAGACGCATGGATTACTTTTTCCAATGAAAGGGGAGGAAAAAAACAAAACGTTTTTGATGTGTTTGTATTCGTGTTTTTAGTAAACATGAGAAAAATATATTTTTTTAGTGTCATTTATTTTACCAGGGATAATATTAAATTATGAACAATGAAGTTATAGATCATCATTTTTCAGTTTTATTAAGTAAATTTGGTGTTGAATGACTGATGTTTTCAAGTGTGTCAATAAATTTGTTCTGATGAGGGAAAAAATCTCATTAATTAGTGGCGAAATAGTAAATAGAATGAGTGGTTTGATGAAAAATCTATAAAGTTTGTTGAAAATGATGGGGGTACTTCATCGGAGGAAGAGGCCTTAAGGATTCCAAAAAAGGTAGAGAAGAAAAAGAAAAGTAAATTAGAGACTTCCCCACTAAATCAGTAAAATAAACAATACAATGTTCATGATGAAATTAATAATGAGAGAATGATAAAGAAATGATAAATGAAACTAGGAGATCCAAATATTGGACTTTTCCATAACGAGGCCATGACATTGAGAACACAAGTTTGTGATACATTAGAAGAAAAGTAATAAAAGAAGAAACAGATTAAAAAGATGAAGAATATCAACTTTGTGATAATTTATTAAAACGTGTTGAAAGAGAATCTAAGAAGGTTGTTTTAACTTCTTCCTAAACCAATCATTTGAATCCAAGAACCATATTATCAATTCAATAAACCTATTTAGTTCATGTCGATGTTCCATCAGCACCTAATAAAGGGAAATATAAAAGCTAGTGAGCAAGAATCAGTATCAATAATTCAAGAAAAATAATCAAAACCAGAACAATTAGGAAAAGTCAATTTAAGAAAAATATATATCTTGAGAATTTGCATGATAAATATTTTAATAAAGATGTTTTAAGTAATTAAAAATATAGGAAAAAATGTGAGTAAGAATAAGGGAGTAAAAAGGTGAATTTTATGTAATTTAATAACTAGTTCAAGAATTGGGGAATGATGAGAATGAAGAGGATGAGAATGAAGAGGAGGTCAATAAATAAGAAGAAGATAATGAAAAAACTCAATCTGAAAATAAATCAGTGAATTCATCATCATCATTATCATCATCATCATCATTGTAATCACTAGAATTAACCTCCAAGTCTGAAATATAAGATAAATCTGGAAGTTCTAACGTAGAGGTAGAATTTTCATCTGAAGAAGAAGTTGAATCATTATTAAAAAGGATGAATAATATCTGAATTCAAAACAAAAGTTGAAGAAAAATTGAACATTTAACGTTTGGATATTTTGAGAATTTATGATGATGGGATTCCTTCAATGAAAGATTGTAAAGATGTTTCAATGGGTTAAATGAAGAAAATAAAGCAATCAGAAGTTTGATAGAGAAAAATTAAATTGCATGAGGTTAAAAAGGAATAATCATATTCAACAGCATCCATTAATTTTGAAGTAGTATATTATATTGTTCAGGATTTAAAAAGGTTAGAAGATATTATTCCATATTTTCAAATCCTTGAATCTTGATGTTATCTCATTCAATCAATTCTTTATATGAAATTGGAATCAATCATGGTTTTAACTGAAACATTTATTCAGATTGAAGATTAGTTGAAATTTTTTCACAATGCTCCCAAACTCAGAGAAAATTATGTAATCAGATGGTTAAATGGTCTCATAAAATTTATTTTTATATCAAATTTTATTATGAGAATTTTTAGGATGTGAAGAAGCTCGTGAATGAATCATATGAATATTTTAATGTGTTATCTAAAGACAAGGAAGATAGGAATAACATTTTTGAAGAATTCAGAGATGAAACTGAGGATCATACTAAGGAATTTTAATCTTTGAAGAAGAATATCTGAGATGTGAAACTAAAAATGTCCAAACTCCAACCTTGAAAAGATGAATTTGTCATACAAAGAGATGAGAACAAATAACTCTCTAAAAAGGATTGGATTCAAGAAGAGAAGGTTGAGAATATTAAAAAAGTTATACTTGAGTTCAAGTAGATCAAAGAATTTTTCAAGACATTTATGAAGAAATATTAAATCTTTTCTATTTTGAACACTCATTGTATTTGTTTTGGAAAAAACATTTGCAATGTTATTAATATATGAATTTAATTTTTCATCCTACTATGATTTGTTTGAAAATTTTATAATTTCAATTTGATTTTTTTTTACATATTTTTATGGATGATTAATTAGTTAATTATATTGTATTATATGACAATTTTCCTAACATTACAGGAAAGGTCAAACTTATTCCCTTTTTTTAAAAATCACGAACGGGAGATTTTTATAGAAAGGGGTAAAATCAATATTGAGGAAATGTTTTTACAAAATAAGATATATTTATTTAAAGGGGACAATATGATCCTTAGGGGAAGATATTATCCCAAGGGGAGTTAATGGTATTCAAAATTATAATATTCATTGTATTTGATATAGTTAAAAACTGAGAGGGAGTTAGGGTTTCTAAGAATAACTCTGAATATGAAGTGATTAAAAGAAAAAGGAATATATGTTTTTCAATGTTATTTTTCATTTAGGTTTTGTGTATTGTGATTTCCAAAGGGGGGTGATTGTGGAGCCATAATTTTTACTTCATAATTTTCCATTCCTTTAGTTTTGGAAATCAAAAACTCTTTCTTAAAATCACATTTTACTAAATTTTTATGCCCATGGTGTTTTAGAATGTTTTTATAGAAAACAATACCTTTTATCATACATAGAATGTGTTATAATGTATTATAAATATAAAATTTAAATGCTTTAATTTTATTATCATAAAGATGTTATGTCTGATAAACATCAGACTCACCTTTATTAGATCAAATTTCAGAATTTTTTTCTTGTCTTCCGTATAGACAAAGTATTAACGATCAAACTGATATTGGAAATGAATAAAATTTAACTAATATTAATAAATATTATTGTAATTATTTTATTTAGTAATTCAATCAGACTGATTAAGTTTATACTCTAAATAAAAAAAACATATTTCAAAAGTAAGGAATATTTTAAACACTATAATGGTGTTCTTCAATATGACGTTAGAAATTCAGTTATAAAAGGTTTTCCTGAGCTATTAGGTGACGGGTGTTGAACTCCCTTGCATAAAAGTCCGAGAATATGACTATTGGAAGGATTTCTATAAATACCAGGTCATTTGAAGAGTTTGGAGCTGATCGGTTACATTCTCTCTCAAATTTTCAGAATAATACTTAGTTTTAATAGCTTGTTCTAAGTCATTGTATTTAATTAGAGAGAAGTCCTCTTAATGAAACCCTATCAAGTTATCTCCTTGAGAATTTTTCTTTAATTTATTCCACCTCCGATAATCCTAACGATTGAGGACTTTCGAGGCTAGGAAGATAATGATTCCAATACATCGGATCGAGTGCTATCAGGGATAGGTTGAGAGAGTAAGGTTGACCATTGTATTAATGGATTATAGTGATATAAAGACATATCCATTCCAATCTTTGTATCAACGGATTTCCTTTGTAAGGAAATAATAATTTGTTTTAAGTATAAAACATTGGATGAATTTAGTCTGGGTTATAGGATCGCTTTCACTTCAGGTTAAAAGAGTTATACTTTTAATACCTTGAAAGTCATTCTTTCTATTTTTATGCTATTATACTACTTGTGTTTACAAGTTTTTATATCCTGATTCACATTTATTTGAATGTGAGTCATCATATTCATATTTCTATTCTATTATTTTTTATCATATTTACTTTGGTTAGGAGATATACTCTAGTAAATTGGATCCATCATGATTCCAATCTTTTGAAACGCAGATTTAATTAAACCATAGCCAGGTTCTGATTCTGTGACTTTGTTTATCAGATTGAGGGATGTGTCCCATAATCTAAATTAAGAGGATTAGGGTTCTTTTATTTTAAATATATAAAACTATGTTATTAAACTACAATTCACCCCCTATAAGTTTAATGATTTTAGAAGATCTTAAGATCTAATAGAATGATCAGGGAAGGAATGATCCAAGGCGTCTCCATGTATCATAGGTCTTGGGAGAGGACTTAGATTCTATGGAATCCACTATTAGAGGTACGATGTTTCTTGAATTGTTTATGGTATATATATTTTTAACATTGGTGTATACCACTCTTTAATTTCAATTATGATTATTGATTCTTTGAGTATGCCTAATGAGCTGATTCTATATGTTATGGAACTAATAACCTTATTGGGTTAGAAGGTGGAATATGGTTTATGTTCCATAAGTGTCATGTTGTGGAAGTTGGCTTGGAGTTCATTTTAGACATCCTTATTTTAGACTTGGATGTGTTCTACCTCATAGTCATCAGGGATTGGGGGATCAACATTAATGTGTTGGTCAACTATTATAATTGTAGGGTATGGTTCCTTACTCATGACGGGAGCACTCATATCTTTTAGGGTGATTCAGATCTGCTTTCAAGGAGGGATGGACTAGTTTCTTCTGAGTTGGGGTTATTCTTCTACTAGTTTTCTAAGTTGTTTCTTGAGTCCATTCACTACAGAAATTTCACCTATTTGAGATGAGAATAGGTCCCCTCAAAAAATGTCTCTCAAATTGTACTATTTGCGTTTGGAATTTTGCCCCATCGCAAATAATCCATAAAAATATATGTATTTGTTGTGGAACAACGCAAATACATTTGGCACACACTGCACCCCAAAATTTGTGTAGGGTATTTGCGGAAGGGGGGTTATCCTTGTCACAAATACCTTTCTCGGTTTTCTATTATTTGTGAGGCGGTGGTTCCCCGTCACAAATAATTTTTCATCATTTGTGTATATGTGACGGGTCCCGTTGCAGGTACCCTTCTCATTTTTCTATAATTTTCTATGGGTAACCACCCCCGTGGGAAATATTATTTTTTAACGCCGCCTCAAATAATAACCATCTAAATATTTACAACGAGCCTCGTAGTAAATAATAGTACTTTCTACGAAACTCTTGTCGCTAATAACCTCATCGCAACAGTTCAAACCTATATATACCCCCCCCCTTAATTTTTTTCATTCAAAACTTCTCAACTTCTCAGACCCTCCCAACTCTATTATTTTTAGGTTTAAATTCTTTCAAGTTTGAAATGTTACAAGGGATCAAATTTCATGTATTATATTTGTTAAAGAATATATTTTAAGGTATTTAATTTTTTTATTTATTTTGTTTTATTTAATATTAGTAATAAATATTATTGATTTATACTAAAATGATTTCAATAAAAAGATTTCATTTTTTTCTATATATTTTTGTAGAAAAATTTTGTTATAATTTTCATTAATGTTTTTAACTAATATTAAATAGTTTTAATTTTTAATAATTTATTTTAATTTTTCGTAATTAGTAATAATTAGTTATAAATTGTAATAATTTTTAATAAATATTAATAATTATTAATAATTAGTAATATTTAGTTAAAAATATTAACAAATAGAAAAAAATAGTAAATAATAGAAATAATTAGTACAAATTTGTAATAATTAGTAATAAATTGTAATAATTAGTAATAATTTTTAATAATTTGTAATAATTAGTATAAATTAGTAATAAATGGTAATAATTACTGATAATTAGTACTAATTTGTAATAATATGTAATAATTTGTAATAATAATTATAACAATTTGTTATAATTATAGATAATTAGTGAAAAATATTGATAATTACTGATAATTATTGATAATTGGGGATAATTAGGGATAATTAGTTATATGTAGTGATCATTAGTAATAATTGGTGATAATTAGTCATAATTAGAAATAATTAGTGATAATTGGTGATAATTAGTGATAATTAGTCATAATTAGTATTAAATAGTAATAAATCGTAATAAATAGTAATAATTACTATTAGATAGTAATAAATAGTAAAATTTTGTAATTAGTAGTAATTAGTAATAATATGTAATAAATAGAAATAAATATTAATAAATAGAAATAAATAGTAATAAATATTAATAATAAGTAATAATTATTAATAATTATTGATAAATTGTATCAATTATTCAGACTTTGTGATAAATAGTGATAATTTGTGATAATTGATTATTATTAGTGCTAATTAGTGCTAATTAGTGATAATTAGGGTTAATTTGTAATGAATATCAATAATTAGGAATAACTAGTAATAATTAAGTAACAATTAAGTAATAATTAGAAATAATTAGTAATAATTAGTAATGATGAGTGGTAATTACCACTAATTAGGAGTAATTGAAAAATAACTAGTAATAATTAGTAATAATTAGTGCCAATTATTAATAAATAGTAATGATTAGTAATAAGTAGTAATAATTAGTTATAATTAGTGATAAAGAGCGATACATAGTAATAATTAGTGATAATTTGTGACAATTAGTGATAATTAAAAATAATTATAAATAAATATCAATAATTATGAATAATTAATAATAATAAGTAATAATTAGAAGTAAATAGGATTAAATAGTAATAATTTGTAATAAATTGAAGCAATTAGCAGTAATTATAGGTAATTAGACATAATTAGCGGTAATTAGTGGGAATTAGTGTAATAATTACTAATAATTAGTAATAATTAGAAACAATTAGTAATAATTAGTAATAATTAGCAATAATTAGTTATAATTAGTATTAATTAGTAATATTTAGTAATAATTAGTAATAATTAGTTATAATTAGTAATAATTAGTAATAATTAGTAATAAATAGTAATAATTAATAATAATTAGTGTTAATTCATAGTAGTTAGAGGTAATTAGTGGTAATTAGTAATAATTAGCAGAAATTAGTAATAATTAGTAATAATTAGCAGTAATTAGTAATAATTAGTAATAATTAGTGGTAATTAGTAATTCTTAGTCGGAGTAAGACAGCCAATAGGGGGTGAATTGAGTTCCTATAAAAATAACTATCTAAAAATGATTATTTAACAAAAATCACCCAATTTCAAAACAAATATAGGCCAGTTAACAAAAGTAGTATATTTAGAAATGATTTGATCATTTGAATGATTTATCAACAATTGATTAGTAATTAGTTAAAATAATATGGATTACAATTTTAACTTTTGAAAATAGATTGCAAAAGCAAATTCTAATATAAACACAATCTAAGATTAATTATAAAATCAAAGTTAGGTTTTCTGAAATAATTAAAAAGAGAGTGAAAAAAAACATGATAATGCATAGCAGAAGAAAATAGTAGGTTCAGTCATAAGCCAGAAACTAATCCTCTAGACTTGGTGATCACCTGCCGCCAAGTAGTTTATATTAAATAAACTTAACCGAAACCTTGAATCAGAGTAAAAACCATATAAAATCTATCCAAGTCACTAGACATCTTCCACTGAATAAGGGGAAGTACAAAATAAACAAGTAGAAAGGCAACACAGGGACCTCTTCCACTATTATTCATGGGAATGAAAAGTATAAAATGATTGTTTGGTGAAGATATATATGTATCATTCCGTTTATCATAGAAGATCATGTGTGTTTATAAAACAGATATACATACACTACTTGAAATGTAAATAATATGCACAGGTAGAAAAATGTAGTGAGAATAGGGTTTAGAATGCTTTGTGTGATGTTCTATGAAGCTTCTGGGCTCTTTTAGGATAGTAGAAGTAAATATGAAGTCATCTTCTCGGAACAAACAGTAAAACATAGTGAAATTTTGGATTTTTTCCTTATATTCCTAGTGATCCTTATTGTGTTATTTTCTTAAAGTTATTACTGAAGATATTTGTGGTCTTTTGGTTCTTTTTAGTATATTCATGTCATTATAGTAGGGATATCTTGTTTTTTTCTCTTGGGAACATGAACAACTCTGTATATTTCTTCCAGGTCACCCTCTTTTCACTATGATCTAAATATTCAATTTATACAAACAATAAGCATGTTCTCTAGTAACTCTTACCTCGTACTGACCTCTAGAATCATTAAATATCTTCTACAAAAGATATACATGCCCATTAATATAATAAGAAGTATTATGTTTCATAAATATGACTGTTATAGGTATGTTTTAATTTAAGAGACAGATCATAGGTGACTTAGTCTATTTGTAGTTCAAAATGTCAGTGTCTCATGCTATTAGTAGATTATTCCATTGGTAGCTATTTTCAGTCAGTAGATCAGACAATCGGTGGATCACTCTATCGGTAGGTAAAACTTTTATTGGTCAATCAATTTTTTGGGAGATGATTTTTTGGTAGATCAGATGTCGGTAGGGGATGTGTCAGTATCTCGGTTGTTGGATTCTCATACTTAACGAAATTATAAGTGTTGTTAAGTAACTCCATAGATATGTCAGATGTCGTTTGGTCAGTCTATCTGTGATTCAAGCAGTCATTGACTCATAATTAGTGAAAATTATGAGTCTCATTATTGTTGAATCATCTTATCAAAATATTATGTCATCGATAGCTTGTTTATCAGTGACTTGTCTATCGGTAGGAAAAGAATCAGTAGCTCATACTTAACCAAAATCTGTAATTATGTATTACGATGTAACCACTATCACCAAATATTAAAGGTATAATTCAACATGATTGAACACATTTTATCTTAATAAATCATAATTATCATAGCTAAAGTTGATTTGTGAGCATTAAAACTAGAGGTGACCAATAATATTCATTTTGTAATATCAAAAATCATAGTATTATATACCACAATAATAGAATTGGGTTATTGTGATCATGGAAAAAAATATTTATCATATTACACAGATTATTGAGATGAAATTATAGAATAAATACTAGTAAAAATTACTTGTTAAATGTTATTTGTTAATTATATGTTCCATTTTAATCTCAACATTAATCTTAATCTCCCCCTGAGATAGATTCCATGTTATATCTCCTCCTTTTTGGGATTATCAAAAAGGAAACACTAAAGGAAAAAAGAAACAACAGATAAGGAAATAACAATAAGATGAAATGAGAGAAGTTATTCCATTAGTCATGTAATACAAGGGATAGCACAAATAGTAAAACAAAAAGAGTTCATAAAATCCCTATCGAAAATTGATCCAACTACTTCTTAGGAAAAGAAAATTATATCCCTTCCTTTCCTTTATGAGAAGTAGAGAAGGGGGAGTAGAAGGATCAGCAGTATGAGTGGTGGAATACATAGAGTGGATACTGAGGGAAGGAAGAGAAACATCAGTAAAGACTAAAAGAGTAAGGCTGGGTCAAGATGAGGAAGCAGTCCATGTGAGTTCATGTTGGATGATAGGTCGACTCTTGCTAAGAGATTGAGCTGGTGTCATGGTTAATGGATGGAAGGGTAGAAGAATAAGAGGTATAAGTAACCAATACTACTCTGATTGGAGCATCAAAATAATTAACAATGGTTGTGTTATGATGATTCATGTATGGTTTAGTAATTTTATGAAGTCCTTAATGACCTCACCACTATATTACATAACCTTCTCAAAATAATCTTTATTTTATTTGAACTTATCGAGGGTAGTAATAAAATCCTTCAACTATTTAACTTGCTCCTTGAATTCTTGAGTCACATGAGGTAGAATCAAATTTTCAAATAAATATTTGAACTGACCAGTTAGCTTATTCTCGGTGTTAATTCTCTTTAAATTGAAATCTATATTATTGGTAATTTCCTCTTGAGCCTTTGTTGAATCATTGATTTTTGAGATACTCTTCTGGTCAGTGACTCCCATATTAGTCTAAATTCCCCCTCTAATAAAAATTATGACCATCTCTACATCCTGGGAGTGACGAAATGGAGTAGATGATCTCGAGGCACCAAGTAATATATCTCTAATATCAGATCTCAACTGAGTTAGATCAAGAGTTGGAGTCTGAGAATGAGTATATTCCTTATAAGATTCGGATTTGGTTTCTCCAAGACTTTTCTGAACTTTTTCTAAATAAGATCTATATTCAATTGTTATAACGTTAATGGCATAAGTCATAGTAGTTAACTCATTCCTCATGTTTTGATTATCTGAAACAACAACTTCTGAAAGAGTGATCAACCTTGGATCAAATTTATTGACAAATATCTCTGTAAAAAAATATGCATCTCTTTTAATAATTATGGAAACTGGAGCAAGTGTTTGTGAAGGGGTTGTCCGAACAACATCCAACAGTTATTATTTTATGGAGTTAAAATCATCTTTTATGATATATTCAATAGGTTCAAAACCAACCAATAGAGTATGAGTAGTCCTCTCCTTTACATTAGGATAATCTAATACAATATTCACATAATCTTGGTTCCTCCTCCATACATGTACCTTAATATCTTCCAAAAAAGTAAACACATCAAATTTTGCTCTTTTAGTTTGTCTCTCCCCCTCATCAGATGTCCTCTTTCTTATATAAACCAAATCCTTCACTAGTGTCACAGATACATCTCTTACAGCCTACACTTCCTCCTAAACATGGACAGTATGAATGATATCTTCAAGAATAGGTTGTTCAATATGATCATCCAGACCCCTTTCCTCAACCACAACCTATTCTGGAGGTCCATTGGATTCCACAATAGGTTGTTGTTCAACTATGAAAGGACTAGAAGGATTCCCAAGTTCAACATAATCTAGGGCTAGATCAATAGTATCTCTTCAAGGACATTGTTCATCATCACCATGGTCTGATCCACTATCTGGATCATCACTTTATAAATCTTTCCTTTCAATTTCATCTTCTCCACAATCTTCTCTAGATTCTTCAATATTTTACTTAGCTTCATCTTTTAATTCACTATCAATTACTTCTTCTTCACCAGACAGTTCAACACTACCAGATCTTCTCTAATACTCAGTATTTTCTGACTCTTCTGTATCCTCACTGTCATTCTCAGATAGAAGGGGTTCCTTAGAAGTTATAGGTCTAGGTGGATGTGCATGACCATAAGACATCCTCGATGTACTGTCTGAAATATCAGGATCACTCCTCTCATTTATAGGAGATAAATTTCCATGATCATCTTAAGCTAGATCCTCATCACAATACTCACTAGCTTCATCTTTCCCTAGGCCAAGATCAACCATATTCCATAGCCTTGATGTATGCTCAACAAGATCAAATTTCTCATAATGTTTTTCATTATCCTCAACCCACATATTCTTCTTGGGATTCGAATTACTTTTTATCCCCTTAAAGATAACATTGTTAAGATAAAAACCATCATAGGATGAGACTTTCTCTTTTTCTTCTTTTACAAAGCCCTTATCCTTCATCATAACAGAGATAATTCTATGATAAAATAAAGAGTTTTTCTTGCAATAGGGCATGATAAACTCACAAAAATGAACCATCAGATGTTTTCACAAGTTTATCTTATATCTTTTCTTGAATATATACAGCCATTTAACATCTTGAAACTTAATAGAATCAAAGTACCCTTTCCTGGGACATAACTGATGCTGGATTAATTTAAATAAAAGCATGAACTCACCATAGAGCTCTATAGAAATAGACCTCTGGTGCTCGTCATTTCCTGTCAACTCATCCAAAGCTACTTTATAAGTGAAGATATCACTTTTTGGAGGCAAACTTCTCTAATAGTCATCATAGAAACCATCATGGGGTACCTTTATACACTCTTCCTAATGCTTGGATAAAAAAGACACTCTCATTCCATCCAATATCGACATTATCCAAAACACCTCATATCCTTATGGTAGAAACTCAGCATACTATTAAAAATCATGTAACAACCTCAGAAAATACGGCCTCTCGTTATTGGAGAACCACTACAACCATATTTTGGTTTGAAATAAATTTATGAGAAGTTAATTACTCAATAATATCCATTCCAAATTCACTTCTTTATCAGGGTTTATGATACTATTTGTGAGTTCTAAATGAACTAGTTTAGTATTTGGATTATTCTGACTAGGCTCACCTCTTTTCTTCTTAGATGGATTCCATTCATCCCCAGATCTTTTATAAAAACTCTTGATATGATCCATTGAGAGATGTTCGATGATTTCTATTCGATAAAGAAGGGTAGATGATCGGTAGAGTAAGGTTTGAGGTTAAGATTCTGAAATTAAGATTTTGAGGGTAAAAAGTACTGGATCGACCATTAGATTTATCACATAGGGATTTGAAAACATAAAATTCTTAATGTGGGTAAAAATAAAAGAAAAAAATAAAATAGTAATGTTTCAAATTCAAGATAGAGAAATAAATAAATATCGGTTGATGGGAAACATCCGTAAGTCACCATCGGTGGGACACATTAGTGAGACATCATTGGGGAGTCACGTCAGTGAGACATAATCGGTGAGTCACATTGGTGAAAAACATTGGTGATAAATCATTAGTGATTCATGTCAGTGATACATCATTAGCAAGTCATGTTAGTGATACATCATCAGTGAGTTCTCTAAAATTGATCAACCATAAGATATGTTTGATGTAACTCATCCTCTCACAATTTAAAGGTTAGTAAAAATATCAAAAATATGATGTTCTGTTCCCATGAATTAAAATGTTATATCACCTTTTTGAAAATCATCTCTCAAAAAGTGATGTATTACATCAGAATGTTTTTTTTCGAGAGTGAGAAAATGGATTCTAGAAATATTAATAGCAT
Source organism: Viscum album (assembly GCA_963277665.1). NCBI lineage: Eukaryota > Viridiplantae > Streptophyta > Magnoliopsida > Santalales > Viscaceae > Viscum > Viscum album. Next base: position 1,118,903,951 of record OY728129.1, read on the forward strand.
TATTATTGACATAGTTTATAGGTACATGAATAAAATAATATCTATAATCCTATAATATGTGTTTTAACCACAAAATCTGAGCACAAAAACTACAAGAAACTACGTTTTCAGCTTCAGCCGTAGATAATGAAAAACAATTTTTCTTTTTTACTACACCATTATACTAGATAATTTCCCAAAAAGTGACATGTTCCAAAGGTTATTTTTTATCAAACATGAAACATTCAAAAATAAAATTATAAAAAATAACTAAATCAAATTTTTTCCTCAAGGGTAGAACAATCCTAAGTTTGTATTATACTTGAGGTATATGACAATTATTTTAATCGTAGATTAATGAGAGTATATAGTGTTTTATTGTAAACACGGACATATACACACACTAAACATAATATTAGGATTTCTAGAAGTTAAGTAGTGTACACTTACATTCATACATCTATAATCTATTTGATCAATATATTTTCAATTTCCATCAAGGTCAAATTTATAGGTGGTACTTGTTGGGGTATCATTACTTTTTATACTATCAACGCCAAACTATTTTAAAGATATTTAGTGTATTTACTTTGATTTAAAATAATAACTTATTTATTTTGAAAATTTTGAAATCCAAGAAAGAATTATGTTCACCCATTAAATTCATCTCATATTCACTTTGAATAATTTTTTAAAACTAAATACATAAAATTTTTAGAAGATCCAAAAGTAATTCCATCAACATATATTTTAAAAACTAAAACATACATAGAAATTATTTTTATAAAAATAGTAGGATCAGAAATACCTTTTGAAAAATATTTGAAATTAGAAAATTTGTGAGCCTATCATACAAAGCACATGTGACCTATTTTAAATTGTACAAATCTTTTTTTAATTTAAAGACATGATTTGGAAAATGGGGGCTTGTAAAACTAGGGGTTGTTAAATGAAAACATCTGCAACTATATATCCAATTAGTAATGCACATTTAACATACATTTTATATAGTTTAAAATTGTTATGTGATTTATATTATTGAATAAATATAATGGATTCATATATAGAAACTTGTGAAAATGTTTTTTAAAATTCAAATCTTCCATCTTGACTATATCCTTGAGCAAATAGTCAAGAATATTTCTCACAAAAGTTCTAGTTTCATATACATTATTTATTAACATCCATTTAGTGTCTATATTCATGATGTATTTGGGTCTATCAATATTTTTCCACACATTATTTATTTCAAACTAATTCAACTCTTCTTGCATGTCCATTACCCAAAATTCATCATTGACTACAACATTGATGTTATTAGGTTAAAGATTTGGAAATAAGGCTTGTTGTATAACCTAGTTCATAGAAAATTTCTAGTTTATGTACCCTTATTTATGTATAAAAATACAACATTTTAGGTATAGATCTAATAGATCTAGAGAACAATGGCCAATTACTTCATGTTATTTTACAGGTTTGGTTTAACTATGATCAGAGTATGAGATTTTGTAGTCTTTCTTCTTGCATAACAACTGAGTGAGAAGGTTTAGCATTTATGTCCAGATTGAATAGATCATCCTTGAAATTTTATAGGGAGTTCCGAGGTTTATTTGGATCTGTTTCATCAAATATTACATGTACAAATTCTTCAACACACTTGGTTATTTTATTGAAGACCCAATAGGCTTTGCAAGAGTTCGAATATCCTAGGAAAATTCCTTCATCACTTTTGGAGTCAAGCATGTCTAAATTATCTTCTATATTTAGGATAAATACTTTTCAACCCAAAAATTTAATGTAGTTAACCTTTGGTTTCCTATTTTTCCACAACTCATAGGCAGTTTTCTTACGAATAGGTCTAGTTAAAACTCTATTAATTATTTAATATGTTTTATTCAAAGCTTCTTCCCAAAAATGAATAGTTATGTTGTACTCGTTGAGCATAGTTTGAGAAATTTATTTAATGGTTATATTCCTTCTTTCAACCACTTAATTCTACTGAGGTGTCTTAGGAGAATAATAGTTATGACTATAGCCATTTTGTTATAAAAAAGATTCAAATTCTTGGTTTTCAAACTCTCATCCATGGTCACTTCTTAGTGATTTAATTTTAAGACCACTTAGTTTTTCAACAGAACAAACATACTTGGTGAATTAGAAACAAAATTCACTCTTGTGAGCTAAAAATAAGTTCTATGTATACCTATAAAAGTCATCTACTAGAACATAGACATAATACATCTCATTTATACTAGAGAATCAATATGGTCCAATGAAATCCATGTAAAAAAACTTAAGAGGGTGAGAATTTGAATCTTCTTTCATTGGATTGAAAGATATTTAATGTGGTCTTCCTTTTTATTAATCACTACAAACTATGACATTTAGAAACTCAAGTTTAGGTATATACTTGAATAGTCCTTTCCTGGTAATCTTTCTAAGGGAGCGAGTTTTACAGTGGCCTAATATCCTATGACAGTGCTGAGACTTTTTGTCAAAGGAACTTATGCAAGATATATTTTTAGAAACTATAGAATCTAAATTCACAGCCTAAACATTTTCATTTCAAAAATCAGTGAATATTAAATTATTCATTGAATTTAAAACATTACAACCATCATTTTCAAATTTAAAATAAAATCCATCATCACATAATTGTGAAATGTTAAAACAATTGTACATAATATCATCAAAAAATAACTATAGAAGTTAAAATTTAGTTAGTGTAGTGGATTTAGTCAAGGACAATTATTTTTCCTTTTTCATTTTCACCAAAGGTGACATGCCCACCATCAATCATGACAAGATTCTTGAAGCAAGCATAGTCACATGTCATATTTCTTGAACAACCATTGTTCAAGTTCCATAATCATTTACATGAATTATTTTGGGAGGTTTCCTACAAAAATATATCAAACAACAAATGATTTTGGTACACATAATTTCTTGGGTCTAGAAACATTTGTGATTAAATCATTGAGAACCCACATTTTATTCATGGGTCTCCAATAAAGAGTTTTTAAGACATTATTAAAATAAAATTTATTTTATCTAGAAAACCTGGAGGCTGTAAAAGATGTTTTATAGCAAGAGCATGAAAAATATTCTCAAGAACTAGGCATAAAACCAAATTTTCCTGATTTTTATTCAAAATAATTTTCAATGAAATTTCCTTTTCTAGGTTGATACCCAATACCAGTAGTATATTTTGGATAAACCTATATTCAATTAATTAGAGCTATGGTATCCTTACCATTTATGAATATCTCTTGTTCCATATTTAAATTCTCATTATATTGTTTAAGTTAATTATTCTCATTGTGAAATTGATCATCCTTTTCCTTTTCAATAGAAAGTACATATTCAATATATCTAGTAAGAGCATGTTTTTTCTTGTGAGATTTATATTTATATTTCAATACATAGAAAGTATACTCAAGAGTTTTAAAGTATTAAAACATTTTTTTTATTTTTCATATTCCCATAATTAGTTTCATCTTCGGAATAATAATAATTCTACACAGGATACTTCAGGGTTACCTCAGATGTGTTTTTCATGAAATATGTGTTGGCTTTTTCAACCTTCTCATCATGTGAAGATTCAGATTCACTAGATTTTTTCTTAAAATCACTATGGGTAGCCTTCTTTTCCTTTTTTTACTTTCTATAATCATCTTCATATTTCCTTTTGAACATTAGTTTATGATATTTAGCCTTAAAATATTCTATTCTCTTACACTCACAACTTACTATTACATTTGTATTTTAATTTCTCTTCCAATTCTTTTTCCATTTGACTTTTTTGTCATTTTTCTGTTTATAATTGGGCTTTCTAAAGAACTTATTTCTTTTATAAATGTTTTTAAAACTCCTAGCTAGCTGAGCCATTTCCCCATTACTGTCACATGGTGATTATTCATTTCTGGAACATTCACATTAGAATTTCATTTAATTTTTTATTTGTAGGAAGTGGTTTTGAAATCCACTGGAATTATCTTTGGTTCATTATATTCTTCTTTGTTTACCTTTATCTATTCTTCATACATCATCATCTTACCTGTCATATCCTTTACATGTAATGTATTGATATCACATGATTCCCTTATTGATACTGAGGTTCCTCCCCATCTTCTTGGTAAACATCTGAGAAGACTCATTACTTGTTCATGGGATTTCATTGTCTTTCCCAAAGATTCCATTATATTAACTATCTCATTGAACCCAAGATACATGTCAAAAATAGTTTCATCATGATTCATCTTAATGTTATCATATTTCATAGTGTATGTATTAATCCTTATTTCTTTAACACTAGTGGTTCCATCATGTGAAATAGCTAGAGTATCCAAAATTTCATTTATTGTTCTACATGAAAAAATCCTAAAAAATCTTAATCCTCTAAAGAACAGTATAAATAATTCATAAAGATACAATTACTATTCAAGGATTCCTTAGTTTCATCATCCCATGTGTTCCTAGAAATAGTTGTAATCCTATATTCATCTACAATTGATGACCAAATTTCAAAACCCATACTTTCCAAATGCATTTTTATTTTAATTTTCCACTGAGCATAATTTGTTCCATTGAAATAGGTAGTTATATTGGTTACAAAAGTTGTTGGTCAATTGTACATATTAAAATAGTATAAACACGTTTTAAATAACTACAAATTTAGAAATGACACGAATTTAGAGATCTCTAAAACAAAACTAAAATCATAGTTGGAAAGTTATTTGAATATTTTAAAACATTGAAAACAGATGATTAAAAACAACCAATTATACCAAATGTAGGTCGAAGTAGGACACTCAAGAGTGGGTGAATTGAGTCCCGATAAAAAGTTATATCTAAAAAACTTATTTAAAAAAATCCCCCAATTTTAAAACCAATACAAGTTAGTTAACCAAAGAAAAAGATTTATAAAAGACCTGATTATTTTAATGATTTATCAAAGATTTGTTAGTTATTAGTTAAAAAAACATGTATTACTATTTTAAATTTTGAAAACTGTCTTCTAAATCAAATTCAAATATAAACACTATCTAAGATTAACTATCAAATAAAAGATAAGTTTAATGAAATAATTACAAAGACAGTGAAAACAAAACATGAGAACACATAGTACAAGTAAACAAGATGTTCAGTCTCAAGCCAATACATAATCCTCTCCACTTTGTGATCACTTTCCACTAAGAAGTGTAATGCCCTAGGAAATGACTTGTTATGGAGTTTTCCAAAAACTCAGTTTCATCAAATGGTTCCACCAAAATGGTGGAACCGGTCATTGTCTCACACCGAAATGGTGGCACTGATCAAGGTCTCACACAATAATGGCGGCACCTCTTACGGTGGAACCGCTTACAATGGCACCATCACGGTCGCACACCAATGTGGTGGCACTGCTGATGGTGGCACCATGACGGTGGAATCGTGAGTGTGGAACCGTAACTGTCACACCGTTACGGGTTCACACCGAAGTGGTGGTACCGCTAATGGTGGCACCATGATGGTGGCAACATGATGGTCTCACTATAATGGTGGCACCGTAAAGGTTTCACAGTCATGGTCACACAATGAAATGGTATCACCTATTATGGTGGCACCGTGATGGTGGCACCATGACTCTGGAACCGCTTACGGTGTCTCACCAAACAGTGTCCCTCCCTTGTTTCTTTTCCCAGTTTCACCCCCGCAACATACCTTTTGACATAAATGTATTTTAATACCCCTTTAAAATCCATTTAAATACCAGAAATGATCTCTAAAAATCCCCCAAGAGTCGAGCAACCCTTGACTTACCAAAATGTGTTTCTTTTTTTCAGTGTCACACCATTTCCCATACTTTCTAATTCTGACCCTATCACACATGTTTCCTCTTTTTAGAAGAAATAATTTAACTCAAAGTCATTATGGCCACCTCTCTGATGAGAATTTTTAAATAAAAATTAATTACATCATGTGTAACCACCCAACCGCGTGTTAAACCCATTATCCACCTTAAAATTTGTTCAATATTTTGATGTCCCATAACTCCAGGATCTTGTCTTTTTATCACACTAGAATTCCTTCCTTCATCTTCATGGTTGGTATCCTTCTCCTACTTTATTTTTTTGGAGTCCCCCTTCCCTTGGAATGTGGTGTGCCAGTGCTGGAGCCCTTCCTGCCCACTCTTGGAGCCCCCAGAGTTCCTCCTTTGAAAGTTTCACATCCCCAATTCTTGGTGCATCGAGGGAAGCTTCAATCATTGATCATCCATGTAGGGTTCTTCCTTCATCTCTCTTTACTGTGTATCTTGTTGGGTGGTTATGCTATTGTTTCAATGGATATGGATGAAACCAAACCTTAATGAAGACCATAAACGGACTTTTAAAGAATGATGGGGTGTGTTTGATGATGTGGCTATACTCAGTTACCCTTTCCTATATGTTTTAAATTGTATGGGCATGTGTCCACTGAAAATATTGGATATTGGTGGTCTTTCCATGCACACTAATGGACCCCTATCTTATATGATGATTGAATGGATGTGATGTGGAAATTGGTTAATCACGTAAACTCGGCTGATTAAATGAATTTCCAGTGAACAAGAATCCTTGTGTGATCACCCTGTCTAAACAAAAGAAATGAGGAAACTCAATGAATGGTGTTATAGAACCTGGAAACTCCATTTCTATGTCATGGTAATATGTGTGGTTGTTCTGTTTGACTCTTGTGGGGTGACATGGATGGGGATGGGATCCCCTGTTGTGGTGTAGTTGTTGGATTGTGGACCTGTGGCCGTGAGGGGTCGTATGTTGGGGCTTGGTTTGGTTCAAGTACTTTGAGGGATCTCATGGATCCCATTTGTTGTTGTTCCATTACAGGAGAACCGGGTGTGAATTCTTAAATTGTGGCTTAGATATTTTTCCTTAGCTTATGGAAATAATTGTTAGTCGCCTAGTAGTGAAGACTTACTTAAATAGAATCACTTTAATATGATAACAAGAATGGGTTCAATGGGGAATTTTTTTTCCTAGAATGTGTTGTGACTTGGCCATGGGTGTGGTTCTTTTTATGAATGAATAGTAATAAGGGTGTTTTTGTATAGGATGGTTTGGGAACCCCTAGGTTGGGATGAGTGCTTGTTTACCTATATATATAATTTAGTTCTTATATTTCATATTCGTGCCCCACCCAAGTTGATCACTTCATGTCGAACACACCCATTTCAATGGGGGAGGGTGTTTTTTCCAACACTCCTATGAGTGGATAGTTGTTATATCATTTTATCCTCATGTTCCCATGTAACCCAAGACTCTTCAAGAAGGCTGGGATGACCTCAGTTCCATTATAGCCCAAGATTCTTTGGGAAGGGTATGTTGTGGTGGTTGGCCCAGGTGTGTGCAGGAAGGTTGTTTCCCAAGTGTATTCAGGATGAGGCCCAGGTGTCATCGGGCGGCCTAGGTTTCTACTAGTGTGGTTATGGGTGGCTATGGCCTAGGTGTTTTCAGGCAAGATGTGAGGTTTTGGTTACCTAGGTGTGTGTGGGTGGGGTATGGCAGTGAGACTGCGGTGAGAATGGCGGGAGAGGTAAGATGCGTAGGATGCCTTTAATAACCAGTGGTAAAGTGGTGCGGGGTACCCAAACAATAATGTATTATTACTATTAAATTACTTGACTTACGTTATTTAGGGAGTGTTTCTGGGTGAGGTTTGGGTGGATAGGTTTCATTATTAGGTGCTTGGTTATCTCTTTTTCCCATGGAGGATTAGAATTCCCCACAGTTGTGCACAAGATATTTTGGGTTTTACCTACAGAGTATATCTGTATACTCACCCTATGTATATAAAAATGCTTTCAGGTTTCTAGGAGGACTTTAAGGACCATGTGGGACCGTACTAGTTCGGACGTTGGTACACTTGTTGTTGTTGTTTTTCTTTTCTTTGGTGTTTACCTTTGGAGTTTTCTTGTATTGTAGCACGTATTATTGAAACATACATATGGGAAATGATTATTTCAGATATACTTTTACTTCTAGTTGTGGTGTTCTTTGAGACTTTTTATCTATCACCTGATCCTACTAAATAAAAATTATAATACCTTCCATTTTTTGTGTGGTTATTTACTCTTGGTGTTATTCGATACTCTGGGACCAATTGAAGGCATGCCTCGAGGGTCATTATCTCTCCTTCAACTTGAAGAATGAAGGGATTGGAAATCTGTTGTCCCTTCCCTCATCATGGTGAAGGAGGGTCCTGAAAAAATGGTATCAATGGTCTAGGGTTTAGAGATAGGAAGAAGATTGGGGTTAGGCACAGTGAGGATTTCATGTGATGGTAGGGAAACAGTTTTAGGAAATCATGGTGCATGAAATATTCCAGGGAAGACCGGCTAGGACATGGGATTTTAGGTCCCCCGGTGATCCGATGCAAGGACTATGGTCCTACCTAACGACCAAGTGAGGCTTCACTGATTGCAGGGTTGAGACATTAGGAAAGGTACATGAATCATAATGACCTGTGTTATTGTGTGTATTGGTTATTTTGGGGACTTAAAACAAATAAAAAGTCTAAGAAAAAATAAAATCAATCTTCTACACTACTCAATCATAGGCATTCCTTGTTTACCTTGAAACTATGGCACCTGGATGAAACCACCAAGTAGTGTGGGAGATCATGGCCCAGGAGGTTGATTTGGCTGATCGGATAAGGGATGACCCAGAGGATGAGGATGACCAATGGCAGATGACGCTTCGTGCCTTTCAGCGGTAGATCCTTGGGAAGTATGAGGGCAGCATCTCGGATATGGAGACAAATAGAAGGATCGAGGAGATGGTGATAACTTTCATCTTGATTCGGTCTCCTACAGAGTACTGGGATCCTTTAACTATAATCTAGATGTGGTTTAACACTCCAAGCTTCAAGGGTACTCTTCTCTTTGAATAATACAGTAGCGTGTGTTGTACGCAACTTTGAGTTCTAACACACCACAACCAATGAAACTCGCCATTATGAATAGTAATACCCACTTTTTAAAATTTTATAAATTTTTTCCTTAAAAATGGACTTCATTTTTGGATTTGGAATATATAAATTAGCTTAGGGTGAATTTTTGGTACTTTTCTGATAAATTTCATATTTTGATGAATATTGAAAATTACTAAATTTTAATTAAAAACAACCTTTTTAATCGAAATAATTAATAGTGATAAATTATGAATTTGAGTGATTTTAAAGTATAATTAGATTATATTTTTACCATTTAATCCAATTTTGTTCATTGGACATAATTTGACATTTAAACTTAACATAAGAAAGTGCCAAACTTTTGATAGTTATTATTTCTTAAAAACACGCTTTTTGTTTTGACAACAGTAATTAATTTTAAATTAATTTCATCCACTTCTGTGTTTTGAATTTATAAAAATAAATTCCATATTTATAATCAAGGTTCAAAATTTTGTAAATAGATAAATCTTATTTTAAACATTTTGAATAAGTACTTCGGTAAATATTTTATTTACCATGGTTAAAGGGTAAATCCGGTAAATAATGGTAAAAATAATAATATTACAATAACATTAAATTACCCTAAAACATGTCCTAACCTTATTGGTTGATACATTTACGACCATGGTCATCTTTGGGTAGATTTTGGGACCCCATGGATCCACTTGTAAGTGATAATGACACTTTCTATTAATTACGTTTAAGTAAATACAAAAATGACATAAGCATATATCTTTTAGAAAAACAATTTTTACATAGCGTTATATATGTTATAATTTCGACTATAAAAATTAATAATAAAGATAAAAGATTTCATACATAATGGTATTTTATTTATAATTTTCAGACATTGAATAATTAAATATATTTATGACACAATAATGATGCAGTATTTTCCTTATTAATGAAAGAATCGAATAATTGGTATTATAAATGTTAAAATAAATATAATTTGGAATATTTGATGACATAAATGATTTTAATTGGTTAATATAACATGTTAGGATTTCTTAAATTAATTTCTTTAGAATTAATAATGTTTTTATGACTTCAACAAAATTAAATTATTAAAAAGTGTAAAAATTGACATAATTGAGTTTTTAGAACAAATATTATATTATTAAATGATGTTATATTCCTAAAAATATAAGGTTCTGCAAAAATACTTATATAATTATAGTTTTATCATTAATTAACCACTTTGGGTTCAATTGGATGTATGTAGTATTTTTATTAACAATATAATATAAAAATACAAAGAGACATGGTAAATTTCAAACTATTTAACTAAAGGTTAAATATAAATGATAAGGTTAATATAGTGACCCAAACCTGTATAAAACCTATTTTTGAGTGGAGTTCGACCCATCCCCACATTATCCTCTAAATAAATCAATTTTGATCCATTATAAACCGAATATAAATTTATTATAAAATAATAGTTCATGTTTTTTCGAAGGTGCCCCTCACCCCTCTTATAAAAGGTCACTCCCCCTTCTCTCTAATTCACACATTCAAAGCCATTTGGCTCTACCAAACCCTACAGAAATATAATTTCAACTTCACTCAGTTAAACCTAGATGCCTTAGTTTGATCAGAAAGCCATCCTAATTAGACCTTTTGATCAAATAAAAAGGAAGAACCCGAAGAAGAGGTAATGATATTACCACCCTCTTTCAAGTTCCTTTCTTCTTCCACTTCTTCTTTCTTGGTTATTTCCATTCAAAAATAATAAATCCAGTATATTATATATACTTTGATGTTATTATAAATATGGTATAACCATATTTAGTATTATATCCATCCTTTTGATGACATCTCACCATACGTGCGTACGTAAGGATTGTCGTCTCCACGTCATGGTGTAATTGTTATTCAATACTTTATTATTTATATGGGTATAATAATGATGTGTAATTCATGTAAATAATAAATATAACATGATAATTATTCTTTATATATGATATACCATCCAATTATATATTATTTTAATATCAAAAGTCTGATATTGTCGCTCGTGCGTACGTACGGATTACCGTCTCTACGAATGCGATGAGATTCATTCCCCATCATTACCATTCTTGACTAAATTTCATTTGATGATTAAAAATCATGTTTATAGACATGATATCATTCTGGATATGAATAAGATACATCCCATCCATAACAAATATGTCTTACATAACAAAGAATATAAAGGAAAATGAATCTGTTAACACCCAAAACGATGATAATACTAAGATATTATTAACAAATAAATGTTAAAAGATCATATATGATATCATATTAATGTATATAATTCTTGTATAATTCAATAAAAATTATTTTCCCATTATACAGAAGGTTAACCTATCCTCGACCAAGGAAAAAGTACAAAGTAAGGGGTTTCTTATCTCACTTTTAATTCCGTTTGATTTCCATTGTTCACCGCTTATTTATTGCATGTCGTGTGTGTACTACCCATGATTTTATTCATTGTGTAATATACATGAATTTATGGATATTTACATTATCATTGTAAAATCCTTCTTTCATGGGTGTATGTTTCATATGTTACCAAATCGATAAGGAAATTTGAAATTTCAACTTCCATTCATTCGGCTTTACGCATAATTCATTGATTATTTTTCTCCAACATTATGTGCAGAATCACTATTCATTTTCTTATGTCATAATTTCCACTCCCCCTTCTGTAGATATACTTTTGATACACATAATCACTCCATTGATAATTTCTCAAGTCATCAATATGAACTTGATAAGAGTAATTTTAACTCAATCTCCATTTGTTGAATTAAATATCCAATTCATTGGTGTTGTCTTTAAAAGAATATGTGTGAATGTCCTGTGATTGATTTACACTGAATATCCAATCATATTGAGTGTATTTATATTTTTCACACATAATTATGTCATTGATTTATCCTTATCCTAAGGATATGGTCTTTATAAGAGATTTCATCTCAATTTACATTCCATAGAGACTTCTATGTTGTTATAAACCAATTCACTTTTATATGGTGTATATAATGTACTTTGACATAGTATATCATGAATTTAATTATTCTCATGATATTATAATGTTTTTATTACATCAATTATTTATAATCTAGTGTCTCTCTTTTGGTTAGGAACTGTAACTAAAATATCATTTTAAATACTTTAAAGATTTATTATTCTAAATCTTTCACATTAATTTCCATGTTTTAAAAATGGTTTTATTGATTTATATATAAGGAAATTAAAGTTTTAAAATTAAAATTCCTGTTAAAATTTTCAAAGTTTTATGGGACACTTTGAATCAAAAAATCTATTTTTAAACAGTTTCTTAACAAATATTGATACTTTTAAATGTTTTCAAGAAAAGGGGGATATTTCTCTCAAATAGTTTTGATGATTATTTTCATCTATGTCAATATCCTTCATTATTCTCGATTAAGGTTAATCTATTACAATAAAATCATCCATATTGTATTGAACGAGTTATGTTTGACTTTGGATGTGTTATTTTTATACCATTCATGGTTTGTGGATAACATATTGACATTTCGTATCCTATTTTAATACGAATGTTTATGTTATGTTTCAAAGTTTTCATATGAGGAATGCATTGGACATAGTAAGTGGCGGGTGGAATCCACTATAGCTCCTTCATGCAACAATAGATCTCATGAGGCAAACTAGTGTCTTGGCATAAGGCCTTGACAAAATCTTATTTGTAGTCTTGGCACAAGGCCTTGACTATGTGGTTATTATAGTCTGGTATTATGCATTACATCATTATGAAAGTGGTTATTGATAGTTCATTTTATCATTCGACTAGTAGAATATACATGTGAATAAGTAAATGGCATTATTTGATTTTATCTTTACCATATTATACTGAAGTTCAAGTTTAAAATGATTTTGTTCTAGTCTTATACACTACCTTAAATGTTTATGCTTATTTATGAAAGTTTCTGGTATAATGTTATCCTTACTGAGCTTCTAAGCTCACCCCTTTCTATGTTTTATTTTCCCAGGATGCAAAGAAGTATATTATGACTGACCTCCAGGGATAGTCCATGGGATCTCAGTGTTGTCTATGAAGACAATGTTGTTGTAGTTTTCTATTTAATGATGTAATGTAAACCTTATGAATGTATCTAGTACTTACAAGTCTACTAAACTAATTGGTCTTTCAAGACATGATCTTTTATAATCATGCCAGTGATACATAATAATGCACTGACTATGGGCTTCTGGGGTCAGGGCGTTACAGTTGGTATCAGAGGATGTTTAGTACAAACCTTGGAAACGAGATTTAGATAAACTCTGATTAGACAAAAAAGACCTAAGATGGACTTTGAGGATTATTATAGAAGAACTTCCTAGAAATTTGTTATTGTAGAGATTTTGTGAGTATTCCGATAAATACATCCATGTCTGGATATGAGCAGGTAGAGGCGGCTCTGGCACAGATGTACCTAGGGGTAAAACCCGAAAACACAGCTTTGAGCTAGACTCGAACGGGAACTGGTGCATGACAACGGGCCTTACTGCACTCTTGGTTACAACACTCCTGGGGGATATTATTAAGATAATTTAAATTTTATTTAAAAACTCATTTTAATTATTTTAATATAAGATGAGAATAAATAAACTTGGTAAATCCTAAGGTGTTTTAAGTTAAGAATATGGTGTCATGATATTCTCTAAATGATTTTATGACTACTGTTACTCGCACAATTATTTCTAGTTTTAGTCAATGTTTGGATTCCAAGGAAGTCATAGTAACTTTGATAATGATGTACAAGGTGGGAACGGTGGTGGAAATGAGCAACAAAATGGAATTTTGATAAGCGTAAAAGATATTGTGTTCATTCCAAATCATTTTTCTAGAAATATGATCAATAATATATATATTAACAAACTCCCGGACTCAAAAAAGAAGAGAAAGGTGATGAATGATAAGATCTCCAGAAGTGGAGACCATGGAGAAAATAATCCACAATTTCCATCATGCAATAAATTTGGAAGGAGACACCCTGGAAAGTTTCTCAATCGATCAAAGAAATGCTTTACGTGCGGGAAAGAAGGACATGAAGTGAATAATTTCCGAGAAAAAATGAAGAATACTATGGAAGAAAATAAAAATGGTCCCAAGAATCTATTTACATTCATTTTCCGTAAAAATAGGGGACCTGGACATTACCCAAGTGAATGCCATATTCTATAAGATATTTTCTGGGTCTAAGAAGAAGCTATGAGGAAATAAATGGTTGGAGAAATTTTTAAAAGTACTAGTACTCCTTGTTGATGGGATTACATTGGAATAATTTTCTCTTGTATTTGTAACCATGCAATTTTTCATGTGAAAATGATATTTGAGGAAGACTTATCTTTTCTCTTGTGGATATAGTTATAAATAACCATTTGGTTTTATATGATCATTGGGTTTGAGGAAATTACAAGTTATTATATTTTGGGATGAAAATACAAGGTATGAGATAACATTTGTGGTTAAATTTTGTTATGGTTATTTTGAGGAATTTATCTAATTTTGGTAATATTATAAAATATAGTTTTTGAAAAAAAACAACACGCAGAACGTGTGACAACCCGTCACATTGGACAAAGCTGTGAGAATCAAACCCACAACCAAAGTGAAATTGTGATTTATCGCCTACCATTAGACTACATGAAGTCCCTGGTTAGTGTCACTAATTATTTATAGTTAAATTATTTTATTGATCAATAATAAATTGATTTGGGATCTTATGTCTTATCAATTTAATACCCTTAGTATAGGAAAATGATTTGGTGATTAAGTGACAAATGTTATTTTGGAAGATGTTCGCTTTGTTGGGAACACTTTATTCCCAAGGAAAATTGAATACTATGGGATTTCATTTGAGGAGTAATGGTGGATTATTATCTATGTTTTTATTGTGGATTTATAGTGATTTGGGTTATTTATGGAAATGATTAACCAATAATAGGGAATATGTGATTAGGTTAATTACTTTTAAGTAAATGACTTTAAGAGTATTTGATGTCATTTGGAGATACAATTTAATGTGGAAGACTACATAACCAAATTATTCTATGTTTTGGGTATCAATATTAGTTTAGATTATATTGAAGGATTTTAAGGACAATTGTTTATTGAATGGTATTTATTTAACTTTAGGGTATTGTAGGTTTAGTTTAAGAAATTGAGATTAGTGTTTCTTTCTCTAATGGAATATCCTTTTGGGGGATCATCAGATCTTATACTAACCATTTAGTTTTTGATTAATCTCTAAAGACAAGGTAAATATATAGTTTATCCTTCGTGGATCCTGTGATCCTATAGAAGTTTATTCTAGCTCTTCCAGTGTGACCATGTCTTCTTAAATACTCATCGTTTAAAAAAAATGAGTTAGTGGTAGAAATTTATTAAACAATGAAACTCTATTTAAAAATTAAGTATATCACTTTATGTTCTTAGTCAATCTCATAAATAAATTCCTCATCTTTATGTAATGTAACATCAAAAAAAATTTGTCTGTTTACTTTTCCTACTGGGAGACTAATGACTGTTTGTCCCATCACACGTTTGTGGTTTTCTTGTTATCATCTTTCTCCTGATCATGTATTCTATCCATCTCCCTCAGAACATGACACTTAGTTTATCATCCATATCCATGTTTTCCTACATGGAATCCTAGTATGGGTTATCTTGGTTGACCTTTGTACTTCTCTTTATTTCTTTTAAAGTGATATTTTTATTGACTCTTTTTCCGATGTGGGACTTTCCATTATATTCCCAAGCCCAATTTTAAAAATTGCAAGGACACAATTTATTGAAGGAGGAGAGAATTTAACACCCCAAGATTCCATGTTATGCTTCTCTTTGAATAATACAGTACTTTGTGTTGTACGCAACTTCGTGTTCTAACACACCACAACCAATCAAACTAGCCATTATGAATAGTAATACCCAATTTTTGAAATTTTATAAATTTTATCTTTCAAAATAGACTTCATTTTTGGATTCGGAATATTGAAATTAGCTTAGGGTGATTTTTTTATACTTTTTTGATAACTTTCATATTCTGATGAATAGTGAAAATTACTAAATTTTAATTAAAAACAACTTTTTTAATCGAAATAATTATAGTGATAAATTATGAATTTGAGTGATTTTAAATTATATTTTGATTATATTTTGATTATATTTTAACCATTTAATCTAATGTTTGTCATTGGACATAATTTCACATTTAAACTGGACATAAGCAAGTGATTAACTTTTGATAGTTATTATTTCTTAAAAACACGTTTTTTGTTTTGAAAACGGGAATTAATTTTCAATTACTTTCTTCCAATTATTTATTTTGAATTTAGAAAAATGTATTCCATATTTAGAATAAGGATGTAAAAATTGTTTAAATAGGTAACTATTATTTTTAGACATTTTTAATAAATACTTTTGTAAATATTTTATTTATTATGGTTAAAGGGTAAATCTGGTAAATAAGGGTAAACAATTAATATTATAATAATATTAAATTACCCTAAAACGTGTCCTAACCATATTGGTTAAGACATGTCCGACCATGGTCATCTTTGGGTCGATTTGGGGACCCCATGGATCCACTTGTTAGTGATAATGACACTTTATATTAATTAAGTTAAAGTAAATACAAAAATGACATAAGCAGATATCTTTTAGAAAAACAATTTATACATAGGGTTATATATGTTACATTTTCAACTATAATATTCATTAAAAAGATAAAAAGGTTTCCTACATAATTTTAGTTTATTTATAATTTTTATACATTGAATAAGTAAATTTATTTATGACACAATAATGATATAGTATTTTCGTTATTAATGAAAGAATCAAATAATTGGTATTATAAATGTTAAAATAAATATAATTTGAAAGTTTTGATGACATCCACGAAATTTAATGGTTAATATGACATTTTAGGATTTAATAATTGAATTTTTTTAGAATTAATAAAGTTTTTAAGACTTTAAAAAAATCAATTAATAAGTAGTGTCACAATTGACATAAATGAGTTTTTAAAACAAATATTATATTATTAATTGATATTCTATTCCTAAAAATATAAGGTTTGGAAAAAAGACTTATATAATAATATTTTTATCGTTAATGAACCACTTGGGTTTTATTATAAGTATATAGTTAGTTTATTAACCATATAGAATAAAAATACAAAGAGATATGGTAAATGTCAAACTATTTAACTAAGGGTTAAATATAAATGATAAGGTTAATATAGTGACCCAAACCTGTCTAAAAACTATTGTTTGAGTGGATTTCGACCCATCCCCACTTTATCCTAGAAATAAATCAATTTTTATCCATTATAAACCGAATATTAATTTATTATAAAATAATATTTTATGTTTTTTCTAAGGTGCCCCTCACCCCTCTTATAAAAGGGAACTCCCCCTTCTCTCTAATTCAAACATTTAAATCCATTTGGTTCGGCCAAAAACTACCCAAATATCCTCCCAACTTCCCCCACTTCAACCTAGAGGCCTTAGTTTTATCCGAAAGCCATCATATAGATCCCTTTTGATCAAATAAAACGAAGAACCAGAAGAAGAGGTAATGATTTCACCACACTCTTTCAAGTTCCTTTCTTCTTCCACTTCTTCTTTATTTGTTATTTACATTATAAAATAATAAATCTAGTATCTTCTATATACTTTGATGTTATTAATAATATGGTACAACCGTATTCAGTATTCTATCCATCCTTTGAATGACATGTAACCATACGTGCGTACGTACGGATTACCGTCTCCACGTCGTGGTGTAATTGTTATTCAATACTTTATTATTTGGATGGGTATAATAATGATGTCAAATTCTTATAAATAATAAATATAACATGATAATGATTCTGTATATATGATATTCCATCCAATTATATATTATTTTAATATCCAAAGAGTGATATTGTCACTCGTGCGTACGTACGGATTACCGTCTCCATGAACGCGATGAGATTCATTCCCCATCGTATCCATTCAAGACTAAATTTAATTTTATGATTAAAAATAATGTTTAGTTACATTATATGATTATGGATATGAATAAGATACATCCCATCCATGAACAATATGGCTCACATAACAAATCATATAAAGGAAAATGAATTCGTTAACACCCAAAATGACGATAATACTAAGATATTATTAACAAATCAATGTTAAAATATCATATATGACATCATATTAATGTATATAATTCTTTTATAATTAAATAAAATTTATTTAACCATTATAAATGTGGATAAAATACCCACAAACAAGGAAAATGTACAAAGTAAGGGGTTTCTTATCTCACTTTAAATTCTGTGATATTTCCATTGTTCACCGCTTATTTATTGCATGTCATGTGTGTACTGACCATTATTCTATTCATTATGTAATATACATAAATTTATGGATATTTACATCATCATTTTACTATCCTTATTTCATGGGTGTATGTTTCGTAAGTTACCAAACTGATAAGGGAATTTGAAATTTCAACATCCATTCATTCGGCTTTACACATACTTCATTGGTTATTTTACTCCATGATTATGTGTGGAATCACTATTCATTTGCTTATGTAATAATTTATACTCCCCTTTCTGTGGATATAATTTTGATACACATAATCACTCCATTGATAATTTCTCAAGTCATCGATATGAACTTGATAAGAGTAATTTTAACTCCATCTCCATTTTTTGAGTTAAATATCCAATTCATTGGTGTTGTCTTTACAAGAATATGTGTGAATGTCCTCTGATTGATTTACACTGAATATCCAATCATATTGAGTGTATTTATATTTTTCACACATAATTATGTCATTGATTGATCCTTAACCTAAGGATACGGTCTTTATAAGAGATTTCATCTCAATTTACATTACATCGAGACTTCTTTGCTGTTAAACATGAATTCACTTTTATATGGTGTATATGATGTACTTTTACATAGTATATCATGAATTCATTTATTCTCATGATGTTATAATTTTTTTATTACCTGAATTATTTATAATCAAGTGTCTCTCTTTTGGTTAGGAACTGTAACTAAAATATCATTTTAAATGTTTTAAAGATTTATTATTCTAGATCTTTCACATTAATGTCCATGTTTTAAAAATGGTTTTAATGATTTATTTATATGGACATTAATGTTTTAAAATTAAAATTCCTTTTAAAATTTTCAAAGTGTTATTGGAAACTTTGATTCAAAAAATCTATTTTTAAATGGCTTCTTGGGAAATAGTGTGACTTTTAAATGTTTTCCAGGAAAGGGGGATATTTCTCTCAAATAGTTTTGATGATAATTTTCATATATATAAATATACTTCATTATTATTGATTAAGGTTAATATATTACAATACAATCTTCTATATTGTATTGAATGAGTTATGTTTGACGGTGGATGTGCTATTTTTATACCATTCATGGTTTTTGGATAAAGTATTTACATTTCGTATGATAGTTTTAATATGAATATTTATGTTATATTTCAATCTTTTCATATGAGGAATGCATTGGACTTAGTAAGTGACGGGTGGAGCCCGCTATAGCTCCTCGATGCATCGGTAGGTCTCATGAGACAAACTAGTGTATTGGCACTAGGCCTTGACAATATCTTATTTTTTGTCTTGGCACAAGGCCTTGACTATGTGGTTATGATAGTCTGGAATTATGCATTCCGTCATTATGAAAGTGGTTATTGATATTGCTTGTGATCATTCGACTAGTAGAATATCAATGTGAATAAGAAAATGTCATTATTTGATTTTATCTTTTCCATATTATTCTGAAGTTCAATTTTAAGAGGCTTTTGTTCTAGTCTTATAAAGTGCCTTAAATGTTTATTCTTATTTATGAATGTTTTTTCTATAATGTTATCCTTATTGAGCATCTAAGCTCACCCCTTTCTATGTTTTATTTTCATCGGATGCAAAGAAGTATATTATGAATGACCTCCAGAGATAGTCTATGGGATCTCAATATTGTCTATGGAGACAATGTTGTTGTATTTTTCATTTTGTGATGTAATTTAAACCTCATGAATGTATCTAGTACTTCCAATGATACTAAACTAATCGGTATTTCGAGACTTGATCTTTTATGATCATGCCAACGATACGTAATAATGCACCGACTCTGGGCTTCTGGGGTCGGGGTGTTACTTACGGGGTGTAGTGCATCAGTGGTGGACAGTCTATCTTGTGGAGAAGAGGGATGATGAGGTCTTGTGGACTGACTTTGAGAGGGAGTTTCGTGAGGAATTCTTCTCATCCACGATAAAGGATGAGAAGAGGCAGGAGCTAATCTCCCTTCAGAAGGGGGGTATGTAAGTGAGAGAGTTGGAGATAGAGTTCAAGGATCTCCTTCGCTTTCCTCCGGACCTTTTTCCAGATGTGGAGTATCAGGAGATACATTTAGAGGAGGAACTCTAACCTTCTTTTCTGTTTGATGTTACTCCCTTCACTCTACCGACATACATTGGGGTCCAGAAGAAAGACGAATTGGTAGAAAGGATGTACACTCTAGGAAGTGTGCCGCGAGAGGGGAGCCAGTTGGTCTTGTCAAAGGAGAAGGTCGTCAGCAGCAGGCCTCCATCATTAGGGCCTTCTAGTTTTTGGCTAGTGGGGAGTAGGCCCCAGTAGTTCCAGTTTCGATCTCCCGGTCCCCACCCTTTCCTTTCGGGCCCAGGACCGAGATGCTTCATCTGTGGCAGTCATGGGAACCATCAGAATCAGTGACTTGACCAATTGTAGTACAGTGGGGGTGGGATGATTCAACACCCACATCTGTAATAGTAGTTTACTTCTAGGCCTATTCAGCAACAGCTACTCGGACAGTGAGCTCCCGCTCCTCTGAGAGTAGACGTTACGGGAGGAAGCCAACATCCGGGCACTCCTTAGGGACATAAAACAAGGCATGGTCATGGAGGCGGTCCTTAGCCGAGGGGTAGAGGATTTGTGCATGGGATGTTACATACCGCAGAGACTACAGTTCCAGCAGGGCTAGAAGTCATTCGAGGTATGATCAGCTGGTTCAGTACTTTTGCCTATAACTTGTTTGATTCAGGAGCTTCACACTCCTTTTTTCACCCAGCCTAGACCATGATTTGGGTCTATATTTAGAGAGACTTCCCATACCTATGGTTTTGAGTACTCCATTGAGTGGTTGGACCAGCTTGTCTCAGGTTTTCCAAGGATTTAGACTGATGTTTGGACGAAATCAGTCCAGTGGGGACCTTCTTTTGCAGCAGATGCATCCATATGATTTCATTCTAAGAATTGAATGGTTTTTCTCCATGTGTACCATTATCAACTGATTCTGAATAATGATCATGTTTTAATATGTGGGTGGGCAACATATGAATTTCTTCAGCAAGAGTGTAACCCCCCAAGCTTCTACGGTACGCTTCACTTTGAATAATGCGATAGCGTGTGTTGTACGCAACATCGAGTTCTAACACACCACAACCAATCAAACAAGCCGTTATGAATAGTAATACCTAACTTTTGAAATTATATATATTTTATATTTCAAAATTGACTTCATTTTTGGATTCGGAATATCGAAATTATCCTAAGATGAATTTTTTGTATTTTTCTGAGAACTTCCAATTTTATGAATAGTGAAAAATACTTAAAAATAACTTTTTTAATCGAAATAATTTATAGTGATAAATTATATTATTGAGTGGTTTTAAATTATAATTAGAATATATTTTTACCATTTTATCCAATGGTTTCCATTAGAATTAATTTCACTTTGAAATTGGACCTAAACAATTGTCAATCTTTTGATATATATTGTTTCTTAAAAACACGCTATTTGTTGTGACAGCGGGAATTAATCATAAAATTAATTAATGAAACTTATATTCATGGAATTTTTTAAAATAGACATAATTTTTGAATTTGGAATATCAATTATAGCTTAGGGTGAAAGTTTGGCATTGTTCTGAAAAACTTCAATTTTTGATGAATAGTGAAACTACTAAGTGGTAGTTAAAAACTGTATTTTTTCATAAAACATAATTTTACAGCTTCTATGATTGGAATTTTGAAAATCCGAGAGACACAGTTAATATCAAGAAGTAAAATGTGGTTCAATGAGTTGAAAATAATTTTTGGTGAATAGTAACTTTTTACTTTTATTTACCACGGTTAAAAGTAAATAGGGTAATTAAGGGTAAAAATGATATTAATATTACCCTAACACATGTCCTAATTCTATTGGACAAGTGTATCTCGACCAAAAACAACCTTAGGAATAAAATATTATCATTTAGGTCTACTTGGATTAGATTAGGACATTTATTATTATTTAATTCAAAGAAGAGTTAAAAGAGTTCAAATCAAAGTTTATTTACTAAAAATTTTTAATATAGGGTTATACATAAGATAAATTCGATTGTAAATATTCATTATAAATCTAATAGGATTTCCTAAATAATGATATTTTATTTATAATTTTTAGACATTAAATAATTTAATTTATTTATGACACAAGGATGATGCAGAAATTACCATAATAGTGAAAAATTAAAATAATTGATATTATAAATACCCAAATAAATATAATTTTAGACTTTTAATTAATTAAACTAATTTTATAGGATAATATTACATATTAGAATTGATTTAATTGAATTTTTACGAAGTAATAATTCTGTTATGAGTTTCAAAAAAATCAACCATTGAATAGTGTCAAAATTGACATAAAAGGGTTTTTAAAACAAATATTATATTATTAATTGAGATTAAATTACTAAAAATCTATGGTTTGGCCAAGAGACTTATATCATGATAGGTGTATTATTAATGGACCACTTGGGGGTCGCCTGGATGTATATGGTAAGTTTATTAACCATATTATATAAAAATACAAAGAGACATTGTAAAAGTGAAACTAATTAACTTAGAGTTAATACTTAAAGATAAAGTTAATATAGTAACCCAAACCTGTCTTAATTCTATTGGTTAGGTGTTTTTCGACCCATCCCCACCTTAACCTTTAAATATTCAACTTTGGAGCCATTATAAACCGAATATGAATTTATTATAAATTAATATTTCTAGCTTTTCCAAAGGTGCCCCTCACCCCTCTTATAAAAGGGCACTCCCCCTTCTCATTACTTCACACCTTCAAAGCCTTTTTGTTTGGAAAAACTCTACCCAAATACTCTCTAAACTTCCCTCACTACAACCTAGAGGCCTTATTTTGATCATAAATCCAACCTAAGGAACCCTTTTGATCAAATCAAAAGGAAGAACCCGAAGAAGAGGTAATGATTTCACCACCCTTTTCCAAGTTCCTTTCTTCTTCCACTTCTTCTTTATTTGTTGTTACCATTCTAAAATAATAACTCCAATATCATATATATACTGTGATGTAATTATAAATATGGTACATTCATATTCAGTATTCTATCCATCCTTTGAATAACATGTCATCATACGTGCGTACATACGGCTTACCGTCTCCACGTCGTGGTGTAATTGTTATTCAATAAATTATTATTTGGATGGGTATAATAATTATGTGTAATTCATGTAAATAATAAATGTAACATGATAATGATTCTGTATATATGATACACCATCCAATTATATGTTATTTTAATATCAAAAGAATGATATTGTCGCTTGTGCGTACGTACGGACTACCGTCTCCACGAACGCGATAACATTCATTCTGCATCGTATCCATTCAAGTATAATTCTCATTTGATGATTAATAATAGTATTTAAGGACTTGATATCATTCTGGATATGAATAAGATACAACCTATCCATGAAAAACAAGGCTTACGTAACAAAACATATAAAAGAAAACGAGTCAGTTAACACCCGAAACAACGATAAATCGAAGATATTATTAACAAAGAAATGTTAAAAGATCATATATGATATCATATTAATGTATATGATTATTGTATAATTTAATAACAATTATTTCACCATTATACAGGAGTTTAACCTACCCCAACCAAGGAAAAGTACAAGGTAAGGGTTATTTCACAATCTCTTCATTATCCGAGGTTGTTTATACGAAATAATCTACTGTGATCTCTTTATCATCCACATCCATGTTTCTTAAAAATGTATTTAAAAACATTTTTAATATTTAAAAGAATATGGGTTAAAGTCATTTATACCCTTGTTTGACTTTTTATAAGAGTATTATAAAGGAATCTTTCCGTCGTTTTCCAAACAATGTGCTTTTTAACCTTTTCGACAAAATTAAGGTAAGAATGATTTTTTTAACTTATAGAGCGGGTGCGATTATTTTCCGCCGTTATAAAATCGCTGAAGCTTCCCTTACAAGATTATAAGAATATTTTCAAAGAAAATGTTTTATTTTATAAATATATGACTCTTAAATGATTTCAAAATAGAAAGAGATATTTCTCTAAAAAGAGTTTTGATTTCATCTATGTCAACATCCTTTGATGGATTTTACGCTTATTTGAAGTTGATTTATTATGATAAAAAACATCTATATTTTATTGAAGGTTTTGTGATATGTTTTAATGTGGATGTGATATTTTTATACCATTCATAGTTTATGGTGAATGTATTGACATTTCGTATGCTAGTTTTAATACGAATGTTTATATTATGTTTAATCCGTTTCATATGGAAATGCATTGGACTTAATATGTGATGGGTGGAGCCCGCCCTAGCTCCTCGATGCATCGGTAGGTCTAATGAGACAATCTAGTGTCTTGGTACAAGGCCTTGGCAAAATCTTATTTGTAGTCTTGGGACGAGGCCTTGGCTATGTGGTTATGATAATCTGGCATTATGCATTCCATCATTATGAAAGTGGTTATTGATATTGCATGTGATTATTCGATTAGTAGAATATCCAAGTGAATAAGTAAATGGCAACATTTCATTTTATCTTTGTCGTACTATGTTGAAGTTCAAGTTTAAAAGCCTTTTTTTTAAGTTATACATTTCCTTAAATGTTTATTCTTATTTATGAATGTTTCCGCTATATTTTTATCCTTACTGGGCATTTGAGCTCACCCCTTTTCTATGTTTTATTTTTCCCAGGATGTGAAGAAGTAATTTATGAATGACCTGCAGGGATAGTATATGGGGATATGAGTGTGGAATATAGAGACTATGTTGTTGTAGTAGTTTTTCACTTTATGATGTAATGTAAAACTTTATGAATATATCTAGTGTTTCTAAGGCTACTAAACCAATCGGTCTTTCAAGATTTGATCATTCTTGTGATCATGCCAATGTTATGTAATAATGCACCGACTCTAGGTAACTGGGGTCGAGGCGTTACAGTTGGTATTAGAGGAAGTTTAGTACAAACCTTGGAAGCTAGATTTAGATAAACTCTGATCAGAGCACGTAGACCTAAGATGAACTTTGAGGATTAGTATAGAAAAACTTCCTAGAATTTTGGTATTGTATAGATTTTGTGAGTTTTCCAAGCAATACATCCCTGTCTGGATACGAGCAGGTAGAGGCGGCTCTGGAATAGATGTACCTAGGAGTAAAACCCGGAAACACCGCTTTGAGCTAGACTCGAACGAAAACTGGTGCACGAC
The DNA here is from genome assembly GCA_963277665.1 of Viscum album. Classification (NCBI taxonomy): domain Eukaryota; kingdom Viridiplantae; phylum Streptophyta; class Magnoliopsida; order Santalales; family Viscaceae; genus Viscum; species Viscum album. The sequence continues at coordinate 1,118,929,542 of OY728129.1, forward strand.
AATGAGCCTTGCTACACTCTTGGTTACGACACTCCCGGGGGATATGCTTAGGATAACTCTCATTTTCTTTACAAATAATTATGAAGGGTTTATGAGTATATACTTACTCAAAGAAAACATTTTTATGATTATTGATTATATCCATAAATATTTCAATTTATGTTAAGTGTTTTATAAGTATGGGATTATTTATTTTGATTCATAAACTGATCTAGTTTATACCATTGTTTAGAAATGGCGCCTAGTGGAAGAAATGGAAACTGTATCAATGCATGAACTCCATGTAGGGATTTCCCTCCTGCTCAAGATAATTATAGTGGAGCTGGTGATGCAACTGGTGCCGATCAGTTAATCACCATACTGGGACAACTCACTCAGGTTATGAATAATAACCTTACCCATATGGAGCACCCTGATCCGCAGCATGGAGGATCAATGTTAGATCAATTCATGAGGCAACAACCAACAACATTCAATGGGATTACAAATCACTTATTAGCTGAGTAATGGATAAATTCCCTAGAGAAAATATTTCTGGCTTTGGGGAGTAGTGAAAGGGAAAAAGTTATCATTGCAGTTTACTGCCTCACTGGAGATACTGATCAATGGTGGTCATTGATTCAAAACATGAAGGAATATGATGAAGTATCAAATATGGAAATTAGGGAGTTCAAAGATTTGTTTTTGGAAAAATACTTTCCTCGTGACCATCGAGCATATATGGAAAGGCAATTTCTGAGTCTGAGACAAAAGGAGGATGAGAATTTAGCAAAGTATGAGGCTAACTTTACAAGGTTAGAAAGTTATGCTAGAGATTATATACATAACCCAAGAAGTAATATTGATCATTTCTTTGATGGGTTAAAAACATTTCTCCGTCGAGCATTAGTCTCACAATCCTTCTCGTTGTACGAAGACATTGTCTCATGTGCTATCAAGACAGAAAAGGAATTCTCTAAGTCTTATGACTTTAAAGCAAAGCAAGAGAAGAAGAGATCTTCTGATCAATCTAGGAATGGAAATAAGGGGAAGAAGGGAAAGGTTGAATATCCATCCTGTGGTAAATGTGGGAAGAAACACCCTGGTACATTCTTAAAGGGAATGGGTGTCTGTTACAAGTGTGGTGAAAAAGGCCACCAAGCTTGTGAATGCAAAGGGAAGAAGGAAGCTACCAATGTTCAATGCTAAAATAGCAGGGAGATGGGACATTATGCAAATGAATGTCCTAAGCGTCAGGGGAACTTACCTCAGAAAAGGCCAAGGGATCAAGGACAAGCTTATGCTATCACTACTGTTGAGGTAGAAGCTCCAAAAGATGTGGTGGCAGGTAATTTAATGGTTTCCTCATGTTTAGAAAATGCATTATTTGATTCTGGATCATCGCATTGTTTCATATCTTCCCAGTTTTCTAAGAAAATTAGATATTTCCAATTTGATTTAACAATGGAGTTGTCCGTTAAAACTCATATGGGAAGTATCATTGCAACAAAGTTTTTTGAATCAGTCCCCATTAGAGCACATAAATGTTCTTTATCTGATGATATCATCGTCATACCTATGATTTAGTTTGATATAATCCTCGGTATGGATTGTCTTTTGGACTATGATGTGAATATTTATTGTAAGAAGAAAGAGGATACGATTCTTGATGATGATGATAAGGAACACCTTATCTTTATAGCAGAATCTTCACCACCTAATTCTTATCTACATCCACCCCTAGTAGCTCAACTAAATTAAATTAATGGGGAGGAAGAGAATGAAATAACTGTGGGTGAGGAAAGGAATGTTCAAATAGAGGATGTACCTGTTGTGAAAGAATATGTAGATGTATTTCCAGAATATTTACCTAGACATCCTCTAGAATGAGAAGTTGAGTTTTCCATTTATTTAATTCCTGGATCAAGGCCTATATCGAAGACCCCTTATAGAATGTCCACTGTAGATTAGTTGAACAAAAGAAACAACTAGAGGAATTGAGTAATAAGGGATTTATTCTCCCTAGTGTTTCTCCATGTGGATCCCCTGTTCTTTTTGTTAAAAAGAAATATGGATCTATGAGGTTATGTATTGACTACAGGGAGATCAATGCTATAACAATAAAGAACAAGTGTCCTTTACCTCGCATTGATGATTTATTTAACCAACTGCATGGAGCTCAATACTTTTAAAAGATTGACCTTCGATCTGGATACCATCAGTTGTGTGTGAAGAAGGAAGACATTCCGAAGACAGCATTTCGAACTAGGTACGGGCATTACGAGTTTACTATAATGGCTTTTAGATTGACTAATGCACCCTTTGTATTCATGGATTTCATGAATAGAGTTTTCAAGGAATATCTCGATGAATTGGTGGTGGTATTTATTGATGATATCTTGGTATACTCCAAAAGCTACGAAGATCATGAAAATCACTTGCGTGTTATCCTAAAGACTCTGAGAAGATATGAATTATATGGAAAGTTTAGCATGTGTGAATTCTGGCTTCATGAGATTTCTTTTCTTGGCCGTATTGTCTCTAAATATGGAATCTCTGTTGATCCTTCTAACACCCAGGCAATCCAAGAATGGCCAGCACCAACAAATATAACTGAGGTATGTAGTTTTATTGGTTTGGCAGGTTATTATCGACGTTTCGTCCAGAATTTTTCCCAATTGGCTAACCCATTAACGAAGCTCACATGTAAAGGGGTTAAATTTGTTTGGACAAAAGAGTGTGAATAATGTTTCGAATAACTGAAGAGAAGATTATTCAATGCCTTTATATTGAATCTACCATTGGGGAATGATGGGTTCATTATTTATAGTGATGCATCGAAGAAAGGACTTGGTTGTGTCCTTATGCATAATGATAGAGTTATTTCCTATGCGTCACGACAGTTGAAAATTCAGGAACAAAACTATCCTACTCATGATCTTGAGTTAGCAGATGTGATCTTTACTTTGAAGATATGGAGGCACTACCTCTATGGTGAAAAATGTGAGATTTATACTGATCACAAGAGTTTAAAGTATATTTTCTCACAAAAAGAACTCAACATGAGGCAAAGGAGATGGCTTGAATTACTCAATGATTATGATTGCACGATACACTACCACCCGGGGAAGGCAAACAAGGTGGTAGATTCTTTGAGCAGAAAAGACCGTGGAGTTTTGAACAATATGAGAATTGAAGGGATCCAATTTTCATGGATCTAGTGATGATGGACATGGGAATAACCAAGGAAGGTGAAACATCAATGCTTTTTCAAATGGTTGCCAAACCATCTTTACTAGAAAAGATTAAGAGTTCTCAGACCGATGATGGAGAATTTCAAAAGAAGATTAAAGCTGTGAATGATGGGATATTGAGAGACTTTGTGTATGAATATGGAATTTTGAAATTCGGGAAGAGACTTTGTGTTCCCGATATACCTGATCTAAAAAGGGAATTGCTGGATGATGCTCATAGTTCCAATTTCTCTATACACCCTGGGAGCACCAAAATGTATAGATATTTGAAGGAACATTTTTGGTGGGACAACATGAAGAGGGAGATTGCTAATTTTGTGTCAAGATGTATGGTTTGTCAACAAGTGAAAGCTGGAAGGCAACAGCCTGGAGGAGTCATGCAACCTCTTCCCATACCATAGTGGAAATGGGAAAATATTACGATGGACTTTTTCATGGGGCTACCAAAGACTCCTATAATGAATGATGCTATATGGGTTATTGTTGATCGTCTTACCGAGTCAGCAGATTTTCTTGCTATAAGAGAAAATCTACCACTGGAACGTCTAGCAAGACTATATATTAATGAAGTTGTGAGACTTCCTGGAGTACCCCTATCGATTGTTTCTGATCTTGATCCCCGTTCTACTTCAAGATTCTGGAAGAGTCTCCAGAAATCCCTGGATACTGAACTTCATTTGAGCACTGCCTACCACCCTCAGACAAATGGACAATCAGAACGAACTATTCAAACCTTAGAAGACATGTTGCGATCCTGCTCACTTGACTTTCAGGGTATGTGGGATCAAAATTTACCTTTGGTAGAATTTTCTTATAACAATAGCTTCTATTCGAGTATTCAGATGGCACCACATTAAGCGTTATACGGAAAGAGATGTCGTACACCAACCTGTTGGGATGACGTTGGTGAAAGAAAACTTGTAGGTCCAAAACTGTTGGAGGAAACGATGGAAAAGGTGAAGGTAATCCAAAATCACATCAAAGAAGTTCAACGTGGGCAAAAGAGATATGCTGATAATCGAAGGAAGGATTTCGAATTTAAAGTCGGTGATCATGTTTTCCTGAAGGTATCTCCATGGAAGGGAGTTATACATTTTGGTAAGAAAGGTAAATTGAGTCCCAGGTACATCGGACCATTCGAAATTCTAGAACGAATTGGGGTTGTAGCTTACAGATTGGCAATGCCGCCAAGTCTCTCCAAAGTTCACGATGTGTTCCACGCATCTCTATTGAGGAAATACATGCCTGACCTAACGCATGTACTCACCTATGAGGAATTATAACTGGAACCCGATCTATCTTATTGCGAAGAGCCCGTCAGGATTCTTGATACGAGAGAACAAGTACTGAGAAACTGAATGACGCATCTGGTAAAAGTTTTGTGGAGAAATCATAAGATGGAAGAGGCAACGTGGGAACCCAAGGAACTTATGATGAAGAACCACCCGAGTCTTTTCATGCGATAATATTCTAGAAATTTCGAGGATGAAATTATTTGAAGTAGGGGAGAATGTAACACCCCAAGCTTCTACGGTACGCTTCTCTTTGAATAATGCGATAGCGTATGTTGTACGCAACATCGAGTTCTAACACACCACAACCAATCAAACTAGCCGTTATGCATAGTAATACCTACTTTTTGAAATTATATATATTTTATATTTCAAAATGGACTTAATTTTTGGATTCGGAATATCAAAATTATCCTAAGATGAATTTTTGGTATTTTTCTGAAAACTTCCAATTTTTATGAATACTGAAAAATACTTAAAAGAAACTTTTTTAATAAAAATAATTTATAGTGATAAATTATATTATTGAGTGGTTTTAAAGTAAAATTATAATATATTTTTACTATTTTATCCAATGGTGTCCATTATAATTAATTTCACTTTGAAATTGGACCTAAATAATTGCCAATCTTTTGATATATATTGTTTCTTAAAAACACGCTATTTGTTGTGATAGCGGGAATTAATCATAAAATTAATTAATGCAACATATATGTTTGGAATTTTTTAAAATAGACATCATTTTTTAATTTGTAATATCAATTATAGCTTAGGGTGAAATTTTGGCATTGTTCTGAAAAACTTCAATTTTTGATGAATAGTGAAACTACTAAGTGGTAGTTAAAAAACTAAATTTTTTCGTAAAACTTAATTTTACCGCTTCTATGATTGGAATTTAGAAAATCAGAGAGACATGGTTAATATCAAGAAGTAAAATGTGGTTCAATGAGATGAAAATAATTTTTGGTGAATAGTAAATTTTTACTTTTATTTACCACGGTTAAAAGTAAATAGGGTAATTAAGGGTAAAAATGATATTAATATTACCCTAACACATGTCATAATTCTATTGGACAAGTGTATCTCGACCAAAAACAGCCTTAGGAATAAAATATTATCATTTTGGTCCACTTGGATTAGATTAGGACATTTATTATTATTTAATTCAAAGAAGAGTTAAAAGAGTTAAAATCAATGTTTATTTACTAAAAAATATTTAATATAGGGTTATACATAAGATAAATTCGATTGTAAATATTCATTAGAAATATAATAATATTTCCTACATAATTATATTTTATTTATAATTTTTAGACATTAGATAATTTAATTTATTTATGACACAATGATGATGCAGTAATTACCATAATAGTGAAAAATTAAAATAATTGATATTATAAATACCCAAATAAAAATAATTTGAGACTTTTAATGAATTACACTAATTTTCTAAGATAATATGACATATTATAATTGATCTAATTTACTTTTTCCGAAGTAATAATTCTTTTATGAGTTTCACAAAAATAAAATATTGAATAGTGTCAAAATTGACATAAAAGAGTTTTTAAAATAAATATTATATTATTAATTGATATTAAATTTCTAAAAATATAAGGTTCAGCCAAGAGACTTATATCATGATAGGTGTATCATTAACGGACCACTTGGGGGTCTCTTGGATGTATATGGTAAGTTTATTAACCATATAATATAAAACTACAAAGAGACATTGTAAAAGTGAAACTAATTAACTTAGAGTTAATACTTAAAGATAAGGATAATATAGTAACCCAAACCTGTCTAAATTCTATTGGTTAAGTTGTTTTCGACCCATCCCCACCTTAACCTTTAAATAATCAACTTTGGAGCCATTATAAACCGAATATGAATTTATTATAAATTAATATTTCTAGCTTTTCCAAATGTGCCCCTCACCCTTCTCATAAAAGGGCACTCCCCCTTCTCATTACATCACACCTTCAAAGCCTTTTGGTTCGGCCAAACTCTGCCCAAAAACTCTCCCAACTTCCCTCAATACAACCTAGAGGCCTTATTTTGATCAGAAATCCAACCTAAGGAACCCTTTTCATCAAATCAAAAGGAAGAACTCAAAGAAGAGGTAATGATTTTACCACCCTTTTCCAAGTTCCTTTCTTCTTCCACTTCTTCTTTCTTTGTTCTTACCATTATAAAATAATAACTCCAATATCAAATATATACTGTGATGTTATTATAAATATGGTTCAACCATATTCAGTATTCTATCGATCCTTTGAATAACATGTCACCATACGTGCGTACGTACGGCTTACCGTCTCCACGTCATGGTGTAATTGTTATTCAATAAATTATTATTTGGATGGGTATAATAATGATGTGTAATTCATGTAAATAATAAATGTAACATGATAATGATTCTGTATATATGATATACCATCCAATTATATATTATTTTAATATCAAAATAATGATATTGTCGCTCGTCGTACGTACGGACTACTGTCTCCACGAACGTGATGAGATTCATTCTCCATCGTATCCATTCAAATATAATTCTCATTTTATGATTAATAATAGTATTTAAGGACTTGATACCATTCTGGATATGAATAAGATACAACCTATACATGAAAAATATGTCTTACGTAACAAAACGTATAAAATAAAACGAGTCAGTTAACACCCGAAACAACGATAAATCTAAGATATTATTAACAAAGCAGTGTTAAAAGATCATATATGATATCATATTAATGTATATGATTCTTGTATAATTTAATAACAATTATTTTACCATTATACAGGAGGTTAACCTACCCCAACCAAGGAAAAGTACAAGGTAAGGGTTATTTCACAATCTCTTCATTATCCAAGGTTGTTTATACGAAATAATCTACTGGGATCTCTTTATCATCCACAACCATGTTTCTTAAAAATGTATTTCAAAACATTTTTAATATTTAATATAATATGGGTTAAAGTAATTTATAACCTTTTTTGACTTTTTATAAGAGTTTTATAAAGGAATCTTTCCGTCGTTTTCCTAACAAGGTGCTTTTTAACCTTTTCGACAGAATTAAGGTAAGAATGTTTTTTTAACTTATACGGCGGGTGCGGTTATTTTCCACCGTTATAAAATCGTCGATACTTCCCTTAAAATATTATAAGAATATTTTCAAATAAAATTTTTTATTTTATAAATATATGACTCTTAAATGATTTCAAAATAGAAAGAGATATTTCTCCAAAAAGAGTTTTGATTTCATCTATGTCAACATCCTTTGATGGATTTTACGCTTATTTGAAGTTGATTTATTATGATACAAAACTTCTATACTGTATTGAAGGTTTTGTGATATGTTTGATTGTGGATGTGATATTTTTATACCATTCATAGTTTATGGTGAAAGTATTGACATTTCGTATGCTAGTATTAATACGAATGTTTATGTTATGTTTAAACCTTTTCATAAGGGAATGCATTGGACTTATTATGTAACGGGTGGAGCCCACTATAGCTCCTCGATGCATCAGTAGGTCTCATGAGACAAACTAGTGTCTTGGCACAAGTCCTTGGCAAAATCTTATTTGTAGTCTTGGCACGAGGCCTTGGCTATGTGGTTATGATAGTCTGGCACTATGCATTCCATCATTAAGAAAGTGGTTATTGATATTGAATGTGATTATTCGATTAGTAGAATATCCATGTGAATAAGTAAATGGAAACATTTCATTTTATCTTTGCCATACTATGTTGAAGTTCAAGTTTGAAAGGATTTTGTTTTATGTTATACATTGTTTTAAATGTTTATTCTTATTTATGAAAGTTTTCGCTATATTGTTATCTTTACTTGGAATTTGAGCTCACCCCTTTTCTATGTTTTATTTTTCCCAGGATGTGAAGAAGTAATTTATGAATGACCTGTAGGGATAGTATGTGGGGATATGAGTGTGGAATATGGAGACTATGTTGCTGTTGTAGTTTTTCACTTTATGATGTAATGTAAAACTTTATGAATATATCTAGTGTTTCCAAGGCTACTAAACCAATCGGTCTTTTGAGATTTGATCTTTCTTGTGATCATGCCAATGTTATGTAATAATGCACCGACTCTAGGTAATTGGGGTCAGGGTGTTACAAAGAGGGATTTCCAAGAGGATAGCCAACGTGTGGAGCCCATTATTTCTTTATTAGCCGATTTGTTAGTAGAGTCGGAGGATACAAAGATGGCAGATATCTCGAGTATTTACAGTGAGTTCATGGACCACTTTCCTAAGGAGGTGGTGACTCTACCCCCTCATGGTGACATTGAGTTCGGAATAGACTTGCAACCCGGTGCCCTTATAATTTCAAAGGCTCCCTATCAGATGGAGCCTTCTGAGCTGTGGTAGTTAGAGATTCAGATTGATGATCTGATATAGAAGGGTTTTGTTCGACCAAGTGCGTCCCCATGGGGATCTGTGGTCTTGTTTGTGAAGAATGTTGATGGTGGTCTCATGATGTGCATAGACTACTAGAGACTAAATCAGGTGTCGTTCAAGAACCGTTACCCTCTTTTGAGGATAGAAAACCTTTTGGACCAGTTGAATGGGGCGGGATGGTTCTCCAAGATAAACCTGTGGTCAGGATATCACCAGTTTAGGGTGAAGGATGGTGACATCTCAAAGAATACCTTTAGGTTCATATATGGTCATTTTGAGTTCATAGCCATGTCTTCCGGCATTACGAACGCAGGAGCCGTGTTCACGGGGCTCATGAACTCCATCTTCTGGGAATATCTAGACCAGTTCGTAGCTGTGTTTGTTGACAACATCCTAATATACTCAAGATCAGAGGAGGATCACATTGAGCATCTGAGAATAGTTTTAAAGGTCTTCTGACAGCACCAGCTCTATGGGAAATTGTCCAAGTGCAAGTTATGGACACGAGAGGTACAGTTCCTTGGACATGTGGTGTCTGAGCATCGGATAGCAGTGTACCCGTTGAAGGTCTAAGTAATTTTTTCTTAGGAAGCACCCAAGAACGTGGCATAAGTTCATAGTTTACTAGGTCTATAAGGTTACTACCAAATATTTGTAACCAAGTTCTCCCGAGTTGCAAAACATTTGACAACCTTAACCAAGAAAGACCAGAATTTTATTTGGAGTGAGAAGTGCCTGGTAGCCTTCAGTTATTTGAAGGGGGTGCTAGTTAGTGTCCCAATACTGAGGTTTCCAGAAGAAGGAGTGACATTTGAGGTGTTCAGTGATGCTTCCGACCAAGGTTTGGGGTATTTGATGATGCAACAGTAGGGGTGATCTCTTATGGGTCTAAAAAATTATCTCCCCATGAGTGTAAATATGGAACACATGGCTTGGATCTCACACCGGTTGTGTTCTCACAATAGTTGTTGCCACACCACCTCATCAGGGAGCACTTGGTGGTCTTCACAGACCACAAGAACTTGATGTATATCTTCTCCCAGAGGGATCTGAACTTGTGGTAGTGGAGGTGGGTGGCGTTTCTTCAGGACCACGACATCAAAATTTACTACACCTCAGTAATGGGGAACGTGGTGTCTGATTCCTTGAGCAGGAAGTGACAAAGGTATATGGTTCAAGAGTCGGTAGATTCTTGGAAAGTGATGGAGGATTTTGATTCCCTACACCTGGATGCAAGGGTGGATAGTGGTAGAGGTTGTCTATTTCTGATGATAGTGCAATCCTACCCATTGCGGCAGGTAGAGAAGTCTCAATGGGAAGCCTTAGAGAGTGAAGTGATGCATGGTCGGGTTAACCAAGGAAATGCTCTAGAAGGGTGGTCAGAGGATGGTAAGAATCGAGTTATTTTCTAAGGGAAGATGTTTGTCCCAGGTATGATGCGCGAGAGAGTTCTTCATGATTTCCACAACTCACCCCCGATGGTTTATCCAGGAGTTTCAAACATGTAACGGGGCTTGAGGAGTTAGTTTTGGTTTCCCACAGAGAAGTGGGCAGTGGCGTAGTTTATGTCGAAGTGCCTCATTTTTCAGTAGGTGAAGGATAAACACCACATCCACGGGGGTTTGTTACAACCTTTAGATGTCCCCAAGTGGAAGTGGTATGACATCTCGATGGATTTCTTCATGGGACAACACAGAGTTAAAGAGGGTTGTGATGCTATCTGAGTAGTGGTGGGATAGCAGATGAAATCCACTCACTTCCTGACAATCAAGTAGTCGAGTGTGGTAGATGCCCTAGAACAGTGGTACATGGATGAGGTGGTGTGGTTGAATGGAGTTATGAGGTCTATAGTCTCTGATAGGGATACCCAGTTTACCTCATGGGTTTGGAAAGGATTGCAACATTCTTTTGGCACCCAGCTATGCCTCAGCACTGCCTACCACCCCCAGACAAATGGGCAGATAGAGCGCACTATCCAGACATTTAAGGATATGCTAAGGGCATGTGTTTTGGACTTTGGGGGATAATGGGTATGAAAATTTCCTCATGTAGAGTTTTCCAACAACAATAGATTTCACTCTACCATTGGAATGGATTTGTACAAAGCTTTGTAGGGGAGGTCGTGTCTCTCACCCGTGTTCTAAAAAGAGGTTGGTAAAGTAGGTGTTCTTGGATCGAAAGTGGTGAAAAACATGACAGAGAAGGTTCAACATATATAGAATATAATTAAGGCATCTCAGGACCTGTAGAAATCATATGCCTATAGTAGGAGGAGACTCTTGGAGATCGAGGTCAAGAACCATGTGTTCTAGAAGGCCTCCCCTCGGTGTCGACAATGGAGGTTTGGCAGGGGTAATCATTCTCCTTGGTTCTTTGGACCCTTCAAGGTGTTGTGGAGGTTTGGTGAAGTGGCCTATAATCTATCACTATCATCACCACTACTAAGAGTGCAAGACATTTTCCATGTGTCTTTGCTCTGTCGGTATCTACATGATGATTCACATGTCCTCGACTATGGAAAGATGGATATTGAGGATGATACGACATTTGTAGAGCGACCCGTGATGATCTAAGGTCGTGAAGAGATGGTACTTCGTGGACGAACCATTCCCTTGGTTTGTGTGTTATGGAGGCATGATGTCCTTGAGGAGAGTACCCGGGAACGAGATGCACAGTTGTGCGCCCAGTACTGAGAGTTGTTTTGAGTTTTTTTGATTTGTTTCGTGCTTTTTTTGTGATGTAGTGCTTAAAATTGTTAACTATGAAATGTGTTGTTTTTATTTTTCTTTTAATGTGTGTGTAGGGTCCTAACTTTGGGAAAGGGAGGACCCAAACCCTAATCAAGACACATTAGAGTGGATGCGATTAAACCTCTGTCGATGATTTAGTGCCGCCCAAAGTGGATAGTATCTTGACATGGAGAAAGGGACTCCCAAATCTATATTTCTAGAAATTTAAACCTTTATATGTTGTGTAGTTACTTGAGGGAGAGGTGTTCCTAGATGTCAAAGAGGTTTTCTCTTGAGAGGTTTCTTTTGAGGTGGTTGTTTGGACCCCTCTCTTCTCTTTGGGTCTAGTTTGATTCTTGAGGGAGATAATACTTTGAGAGGTATCAGATGTAATGGACTAGGAAATGACTCATTAAGGAGTTTGCCAAAAACTTGGGTCCATCAAATGGTTTCACCAAAATTGTGGTGTCGGTCATGGTCTCACACCGAAAGGGTGGCACCAGTCATGGTCTCACACCAAAATGGTGGAACCACTTATGGTGGAACCATGATGGTGGCACGGCTTGTGGTGGAACCATGGCGGTGGAACCATAACAGTCGCACTGTGACGGTCGCACACTGAAGTCGTCGTACCACTGACGGCGACACCGTGATGGTGGCACTATGATAGTGGAACAATAACAGTCGCACTGTCACGATCGCACACCAAAGCAGTGACACTACTGACAGTGGCATCCTGACGGTGGCACCATGAGGGTGGCACTGTGACAATGGCACCGTAACGGTCACACCATCACGGTCACACACTGAAACGGTGTCACAACCTATTGTGGAACCATGATGGTGGCACCATGACGGTGGCACTGTGACCATGGCACCACTTATGGTGTCTCACCAAAAAGTGTCTCACCCTTGTTTCTTTTCCCAGTTTCACCCTCGTAACGTTCCTTTTGACGTAAAAGTGTTTTAATACCCATTTAAAATCCATTTAAAGCCCATAAATGATATCTAAATATCCCCCAAAAGTCAGTCAACCCATGACATACCAAAACGTGTGTCTTTTCCATAGTGTCACACCTTTTCCCATACTTTCTAGTTCCACCCCAGTCACCTGTGTTTCCTATGGTTAATGAAAATACTTTAACTAACAACCGTTATGGATACCACTATGATTAAAATTATAAAATGAAAATTAATTCCATCATGTGTATCCACCCAACTGCGGGGTGAAACCACAATCCACCTAAAAAGTCGTTTAAGATTTTGATGTCCCGTAACTCCAGGATATTGCCTTTTTATCGCACTAGAATACTTTACTTCTTATTCTTGGTAGGTTTCCTTCTTCTCCTTGGTGAGTTTGGTGTCCCCCTTCCCAAGGAAAGTGGTGCACTTGTGCAGGAGCCCTTCTTTCCAACTCTGGAAACCCCCAGAGTTCCTTCTTTGCAAGTCATGCATCCCCAGTTCTTGGCGCATGGATAGAAGCTTCGATCACTGGTCATCCAAGTTGGGTTCTTCCTTTGTCTCTCTTTACTGTGTATCATGAGGTGCGGGAATGCTAATATTTCTGTAGGGATGGATGAAACCAAACCTTAATGAAGATAATAAGCAGACTTTTATAGAATTATGGGGTGTGTTTGATGATGTTGTTGTACTCATTTACCCTTTCCTATATGTTGTAAATTGTATAGTCTTGTTTCCACTAAAAATCATGGTCGTTAGTGGTCTTTCCTTGCACACCAATGGAACCCTATATTATATGATGATTTAATGGATATAATGTTGAAATTTTTTAATCACCTAAACTCAATTGATTAAATGAATGTACAATGAAAAAGAAACCTTGTGTGAACACCCCATCTAACCAAACAAAAAGGAAAAACCCAATTAATGGTGTGATAGAACCTAGAAACTCTCTTGCTTTGTCTTGGTAATATTTTTGGTTGTTCTGTTTGATTCTTGTGGGGTGACATGGATGGGGATGGGATCCCCTGTTGGGGTACATTTGTTGGTTCATGGACCTGAGGTTGTGAGGGGTTGTATGTTGGGGTTTGGTTCAGTTCCATTACTTTGAGTGATCTCATGGATCCCATTTGTTTTTGTCACTTTACAAGAGAACTGTGTGTGAATGCTTAAATTTTTTCTTGGCTATTTTTCCTTGTCTTATGGTTATATTTATTTTTCACCTAAAAGTGAATAATTACATAAATAGAATAACTTGAATATGAGAACAAGAATGGGTTCAAGGGGGAATTGTTTTCCGATAATGACCTGTGACTTGGCCATGGGTGTTGTGCTTTTTATGAATGAATGGTAATGAGGGTGTTTGTGTATAGGATGGTTTTGGAACCCCTAGGTTGGGATGTATGCTTGTTTACCTATATTTATAATTTAGTTCTTATGTTTCTTATTCGCTCCCCACCCAAGTTGAAAACATCGTGCTGAATACCCCCATTTCAATAGGGTGGGGTGTTTTTTCCAACAATCCTATGAGTGGCTGGTTATTATATCATTTTCTAATCCCTTTCCTGAGTATCCCAAGACTCTTTGGGTAAGCTGTGACGGCCTGAGGTCTATTTTAGCCGAAGATTCTTTGGGTAGGGTACATTGTGGTGGTTGGCCCAGGTGTGTGTAGGCATGTTTTTTCCCAAGTGTCTTCAGGATGAGGCCCAAGTCTCTTCGGGAAAGGAGGTGGTTGTTCTAGCCCAGGTGTCTACGGGCATGGTTATGTGTGGCTATGGCCCAAGTGTTTTTGGAAAAAAATGTGAGGTTTTGATAGCCCAGGTGTGTGCGGGTGGGGTATGGAAGTGGGACTGCGTTGAGAATGGCAGGTGGGGGTTGATGCATAGGATGTCTTCAATAACCAGTGGGAAATTGGTGTGGGGTACCCAAACATTGATATGTTATTACTATTACATCACATGACTTTCATTATTTGGGGAGTGTGCGTTGGTGAGGTTTGGTTGGATAGTTTTCCTTATTAGGTGCTTTGTTACCTCCTTTTCTCATGGGGAATTAGAATGCATCCCCACTTGTGCATGAGAGGTTTTGGGTTTTCCCTACTGAGTATACCTGTATACTCACCCTATATATATAATACTATATTAAGGTTTCCTGGAGGACTTTGAGGACCGTGTAGGACCGTACAAGTTCGGATGTTGGGATAGTTGTTGTTTCTTTTTTTTCTTTTCTTTGGTATTTACCTTTTGAGTTTTCTTGTATTTTAGAACTTATTATTGGAACATGAATATGGGAAAGGATTGTTTGGGATTTAAATTTACTTATAGTTTTTGTTTTGTCTTGTACTTGCTATATATCTCTTGATCCTAATAAATAAAAAGGGAAATGCCCTCAATTTTAGGTATAGTTCTACACTCTTGGTGCTAGTCTCCACTTCGGGACCTATTGAAGGAGGGCCTCAGGGGTTATTATCTCTCCATCAACTTGAATAAGGAATGGTCTAGCAATATGATGTCCCTTCACTCATCTTGGTGAAGGAAGGTCGTGAAAAGAAGTTTATTTAAATAAAGTTGATCCACACCCTGGATGCAATATAAAAACTATCTAGGTAACTAGACTTCTTCAACAATATAAGTGGGAGTACAAAGAAACAAAAATAGAGGCAACACATGGACCTATTCCACTATTAGTCATGGGAATGTGAAGTGTGAAAAGTTATTTTGGTGAATATATCTATGTATATTCCTTTTCAGAATAGGATTATATTTGTGTTTATAAAACAGAGATACACACACTGCATGAAATGTTAATAATTTTCATATGCAGTGTAATGTAATGAAGATATTGTTTAGAATGTTCTACGTGATGTTCTATGAAGCTTATAGACTTTTTCCGGATATTAGAATTGAATCAAGAGTCATCTTCTAGAAAAAAAAAATAGTGAGTCGTTTTTGCTTCTTCCTTCTGTTCCCAGTGATCCTCAAACTGTTCCTTTCTTCTAAGTTGTTGCGGTAGAGAATTTTTGTCTTTTGATTATTAATTTTATCATCGTGTAAGCATAGTAGGGAGGTCTTTTGATTTTATATAAGGTGAATGAATAGATCTTTATATTTCTTCTAGGTCACCCTCTTTTTCACTATGATCTGGATATTCCCTTTATACAGACATGAAGCATGTTCTCTAGAACATTGTACCTTGTATTGGTCTCTGACATCATAAAATGTTCTCTACAAAAGAAATATGGACTCATTAATATAATGAGAAATACTAAGTTTCACAAATATGACCATTAGAGGTAAGTTCAAATTTAAGAGACACATCATTAGTGACTCAGTCTGTCGATAGCTCAGACTGTCGATGTATCATGTTGTTGGTAGATCATTCCATCACTAGCTCATTTCTGTTGATAGATCAAACTATAGGTGGATCACTCTGTCAGTAGGTCAAACTATCAATAGTCAATAGAACTATTGGTAGATGATGTGTTAGTATCTCAACTATCATTAGGTGATGTGTCGGTATCTTGACAATCGGTAGCTCATACATAGTGAAATTCTGAGTGTTGATCAGTCACTCCCTCAGTAGGTCAGACGCCCGTAGGTTAGTCTGTCGGTGGGTCAAGTTTTCGATGACTCATACATAGTGAGAATTTTGAGTCAATATTTCGGTGAATCTACTTTTCAGTAGCTTATGTCATCAGTATCTCATGTATCGATGACTTTTCTATCGTTGGGACATGTATAAGTAGCTCACACTTAACAAAAATCAGTAATTCTGTTTTATGATCTAACCACTAACACCATAGGTTAAATGTTTAATTGAACATGATTAAACACATTGTATCTTAATGAATCATAATTAGCATAGTAAATCATGACTTGTGATCATTAAAACTAGATGAGGCCAACAATAATAATTAGCGGTAATTAGCAGTAATTAGTGGAAATTAGTGGTAATTAGATGTAATTAATAGTAATTGGTGGTAACTAGTAATAATTTATAGTAATTAGTAATAATTATTAATAATTAGAAATAATTAATATAAATTAACGGTAATTAGTTATAATTAGCGGAGTTTAGTGGAAATTATCAGTAATTTGTTATAATTAGCAGAAATTAGAAGTAATTACTGGTAACTACATGTAATTAGAAATAATTATGAAATGCATCATGATTTCATAAAACAATAACGAAAAGATGGATTCCTACTACTTATTTAATTACTTTTTTCATCATTTTATCTACTATTTATATGTTAATTTTCTTATTAATTTCATCTACTACTTTTTTTCACAGATCTTTTGGGAAGTTGTATTTTTATTTCAACTATCTAAAATAATCCACAGAAAAGATAAAATGATTCTTTTTTTGAATGTTACCATGTTTTTCATATTCATTGCATTTCTTTGTCGAATTTCCATGACTGTATATTTTTGTAATATTTCAAGTTGAAAAACCATTCTCATTGTTAAAGTCTAGGAGATTATAGGAAACTCATGTTCCCATTGTGGTGATTATTTGTGATATAATGGGCACATGATATTCGTATTCTCTTATGACTTTAAACAAGAAGAAAAAAATCTTCTAAGAACCTCGAGTCAATATGTAGTGTTAGAAGTTCGACATAGAATGACAATGGAAATGTGGATGCAATGGTAGTTAGGACTGTTTTAATACTTTGGGATGTGTAGTAAGAGAATATGCATTAATGACTAGACGACGTTGTCATAAATTTGTGCAATAAAAAAGATGAACATGGTTGGTATAAATTGGTTTCATCATCTGATGATTGTAAATCGATGATTTATACCTTTTTAGTAAACCATAGAATTTTTAATTGAAATGTGATTTAAAATAACCTATTTGTGAAAACCATGTCTAATTTTATCATTAGGTCACCTGAATCGGGGCATAAAAAATGTGACTTATCGATTATAGACGTAGTAGTAATAGGAGGAGAAGATTTTTTGATGACTGGAAATGGTTGGAAAAAATAAGTGTAATGAAAAATTTATATATGGTTAACATAAATTGGTTTCATCATATGATGATGATTGTAAAATCTCTAATTTACACATTTTTACTAATTCATAGAATTTTAAATCTTAATGTGATTATAACTAACCAATTTTTTCCTTCTGTCTCCAATTTTATCATTAGGTCACTAAAACTAGGGTTGGTAGACTGTGATGTGTCAATTGCAGCAGCAGCTGTAGTAGCGGGAGGAGAAGATGTTTCGATTACTGGAGCAGTAACACTAATAGACAATAATGTACATAAGAAAATTCACTCATGCTTTAGAGATAGGGATCCCTCCACGACCTCATCCAGATGACCTCCCTCCCAATTAGTTAACTTTTTAGCTTTTTATAAACATTTGAATGCACATATTTTATTAATATTTTAATTAATTTATATATTGACAGTTCTATATGGGGAGAATTTCATATTGTTGAAAATATTTTTTTGTATTATTTTTTAATATTTTATTACTATTAATTTAATATTATTTTTATATTTATTTATTATTTTAATAAGTTTTATTAATTTTTTATGTAATATTTTTTTACTATTTTTTATTGTTAATTTATAATTTTATTAATTTTTTTTAATTTTTAATTTTTTTTAATTTTTAATTTTTTTTACATATTTGCGATTGGTAGGCCCCCCATCAAAAATATGTTTTAAAAAACTGGTCCATATTATTTTTAATGTTGTTTTCGGTGACGAGTTATTTGTGACGGGACCCCATCGCAAATAGTTCGATTTTTTATAGTGATTGGGCAACTTTTTTCGGTGAACTTTCAGTGGTCATAGACAAATACCCAAACATGTTTCCAAAGGATGTTTCATGATTTCCACACAAATGAGAGTTTGAGATTAATATCAATATACTCCTTTAGATGAGCCCAACTTTCTTTCCATATTATCAGATATAATTATCCAAGACGGAAACCCTAAAGGTTTGGGTAGAGGATCTTTAGGGAAAGTGTTTTATTCACCCTCAACAATCATTGCGGTATTCTTCAATGAGACTTTTAAAGAATCCAAATGGTAGCCTTCAAATTTGTATAGAAAATCATAAGTTTAACCATGTGACTGTAAAAAATATGTTCCCTTGGCCTACAATTGATTGTCTTTTTGACCAAATCAAAGGGTATTGATGTTTTTTAAAATAAATCCTAATATTAAGCTATAACAAATTGAGGTTCTGAGAGTAGGATGTTCCAAACTCATATTTCTAATGTTGGTAAGGATATATCTAGTATTTGTTTATGACATTTTTTCTAACCAATTATCTACCTATTTTCATAGAGTTAAGGAACATGATCTTTTATCATTTTATGGAGTCCTCCATGGTTATGTTTATATATGACATATTGGTGTATTATAAGATGGAGTAGGGGAATATTGACCATATGGAGATTTTTTTGATGTTTTGAGAGAGAATCATCTATATGGAAAATTTACCTAGTGCCAATTTTTTTTAGTAAGTGATGTTTCTTTGTCATGTGATTTTTGAGGTAGAAGTTTAAATGGATCCATATAAGGTTCAACCATAAATAGCTTAGGAGAATCCATAGAACACATTCAATATCTTATGATTTATGGGACAATGTGGGTATTATAGATGCATTGTTCAAGAGTTCACTAGGATAACATCTCAATTAAAATAATTGACTTGAAAATGGTAGGAGTTTCCGTGGGATGATAAGTGTCAGATTTCTTTCAAGAAGTTGTAGAACCATTTGACAACTACTCCTAGTTTGATTCTTCTTAAGAAAGGGAGAGCTTATGTTGTGTATTTTAATGCTTCTAGTGTCAGTCTGGGGTGTGTGATGATGCATGATGACCACATGGTGGAATATAGATCATGGAATATATGAATAGTTGAGTAGAAATATCCCACTCAATACATGGAATTGGTAGCTATTACGCATGTGTTGAAGACAAGGGGACATTTCCTCTTTGAGGAGTGTTTATAGTGTATTCGGATCATAAGATCATGAGGTATATTTTCACCCAGAGGGTCATGAATCTAATATGGGGAAACAATGTGTAATACATTTGGATTTTTTATGTTTATATTTCATACACATTAGAGAATGGGGATGTGGTTTACGACATTTTGAGAAAGAAGGTTCTATTGTAAAAAATTAGGGAATCAGTGAATGAGTAGAGTCTGATGAGTTTGTATGCTAATGTTAGGTTTTACATGCATGACGAAAGAGGGTCGGTATTCTTTTCCAATTTTCATATTAATACATGTCTCACTGGTTAGGATAGTATTGAGTAGGTATCTGTCCCTGAGTTCCATCAAATTAGTTGTGCTTTAAATGTTTTGGAGAACATGGGTGCTTTGTCTCGGTCTCCAGATAGTTCATTCTCTTTTGAATATGTCTAGTAGTTCATCTCTTCCCATGAGAGAAGATGATATATGAGTCAAATAATTCGAGTTGTTCCATTAACCATGGTGTGAAAATTATTTTTTATAACTTGAATTATAGGTGTTAGTGTTCTGGGATGAGACATGTCATGACAGGCTTTGTTTTCAAAGGTTTGACTTTCGATTGGATCACAAATAAGCATCAAAGACTATCTGTGTTATTGCATCCACTTACCATGAAATTTTAGAATTGGGATGAGATCTCGGTCTATATATTTATCATTATAAATCTTAATCCTAGTGGGAAATAATCCAAATGGGTTATTCTTAATCATCTAATGAAACATTCCCATTTTGTTCACATCATAGATTTGATGATGATAGAGGACCTCATATGACTATATGTTAATGATATTGTTCTTATTCATAGTGTGGGCTCAAAAATAGTATCATACCTAGATTCCAATTGTACATCTCAATTTTTTAAGGGACTCTAGGAGGAATTGGGAACCAAGTTGAGGTTGATCACTGTATATCACCTGCAAATGGATGGATGGTCTTTGTAGAACATCCAAACTCTCGAGGATATATTGAAAGTGTTTGTGATTTATTTTGATTTTTTTTGGTAAATGATCCTTCCATTGGATGAATTTTTATGTAATAATAGATATCATTATTTGATTAGGATGTATTCATTTTGAGGAATTATATGGGAATTCATGTCGATCCCCATTATGTTGAGATGAGGTAGGAAATCATTCCTAGGTTGGACCAAGCTCTATCCAGGAGACTACTGAGATAGTACATATGATTTTCAAATTTTTAGTGATAGATCAGAGTCATTAGAAGTTGTATGATATATGTCACTTTCATTTATTGGAGTTTTAGGTAAAGGATTAGGTGTTTGTATGAGTATCAGTTATGCTGTGGTATCACCATTTGTGAAAGTAGGGGAAGTTGGCACCACATAATTGTTGGGTCATTCCATGTTGTAGAGAATATGGGAAAGGTATCCTATAGGTTTTAGTTTCTACTATGAATGACCTTGAATCATTATTTTTTTTAGGTCTCGTATCTTAAGAGATACCATTTGGACCCATCTCAAATGTTTTATTTGGATGATTTGGAGTCAAAGTTTGATGCCACCATTATGGAGAAGCCTATTCATTTAATGGATGTTTGAAATAAGTATCTCCATGGGTAGGTGACCACATTGGTTCATGTTCTTTGGAAGAATTGTGGTGATATCTATTATTCATTGGAGTGGGAAGGTTGGCTGAGAGAGAAGTGGCCGAACCCATTTTCTTCTAGTGAAGATTAAGGAATTTTCAGTGTTTGAAAGTGGTATGGTGGGAAGTTTACAGCACCCTTTGGGCCCTGGATATGTCAAATGTTGAGTTATGTTTATCCTTGAGTTCTTTCATGGATTTCTTGGGTGTTGGGGGTCAAAATTGAGAGTTTTTAGGGAGATAAAACTGGGTGCATGATTAGTGAATAATTTATCTAAACCTTGCATAAACCATGTGAGGGGTGAAGCATCTATTGATAGTGCAGTTTTTTATGGTTTGAGCATGGTTTTTCAAACCATAAAACACCCGTAGAGTAAACCATTTGGCTTATTTTGGATAGACCGTGGAACCCACATGTTTGGCGCATCATTTTTCAAACATTGCGTCCAAACCATACAACCCTATCCTTATCATTCAAAAGTTTGAATTTACCCTTATTTCCGTATAGGCTTCCTAAGGATTATGGGGCCTTTTTCCTTACCCCATGTGTATATCCCCCTATTACATGGATCCCTCTACCTCCTTCCATGGATTTTTTTTTCTTTTCATGTGGGTGGTTTTTCTTGAGGTAAGTCGATTTATTCTTGATTTCTCTTTTATTTCCCCTACGAAATCCATACTCTTCCATTTCTATGTTGTTTTGTAAACCTAGTGGTGGTTTTGGATGAATTTATGGGATTTTAATGAGGATTTTTGTTTTAATTTATGTGGTTTAGGTGTGTGAGACTTGGTTTTACATCTTTTAGGTGGTCATAGTCAATAGCGGTGAGATTTAGATAGAATCGGAGGTAGGTGTTACTATTCAAGGGAGTTTTCCATGTAACTCATTTAAATTTCGATTCAACTTTGGTTTTTTATGTTTAAATTATTATTTTTATGATTTATTATTGGTGATAATGTAACACCCCAAGATTTTGAAAATAAATATTGAATGCATGAAACAATATGTCCCTAAAAAACATCACATTTTATAATCTATCTATTAAACAAAACCTTTCTTCTTCTATGTTTTGAATTGAAAAAAATGGTCATCTAGAGTTGTGATCAGTAAGTCATTTGGAATCTGATCGAACAAACTATATTTTTTTATGAATAGTACAATACCCTTATGAATTGTAATATGACCCTTATGAATATTAAATAATGATATTATTTTATTTTATTAAGGTAATAATATAATGAGGTCTTAATTAATTTTTCAATGTGATATAAAACTAATTATACCTTTAAAATTATTAGTTTTCGAATTAGCTATCATTTTATTTAAAAATTAAATTAACAATATTTATAAAATTATTTTTTAAAAACGGAGTTCTTTTTTGAATTATAAACATCGAAATGGTATGGGTAATTTTTTTTGATTTTTCTGAAATTCATGAATTTTTATGAATGGTGAAATATAGTAAAATATAGAATATAAAAATTATCATTTAAATATAGTATTTATGACCTAATGAGTGATTCAAGGACACAAGGTTAGAACTCACATTCACTTATTAATATTATGGGTCACATAAAACAGCGTTATTGGTTGTCTTGAGGGAATTAAAAAAATAATGACTAAAATATTCAAAACTCACTGCTCTCCTCTACAATAAAAACCGTTCATCACTCCTGCTTATCTACACTCTTATAAGCCTTGAAGTTCCTCAAAAAGCTACCAAAATACCCTTCCCTAGTCACTCACGGCGTCATAGAAGCTCTTGTTCTTGCCAAAAGACCATAACCCCTTCCCTTAAGGAGGTTCTCAAGGAGATTATTTCAATAGGTAAAGCAACCTTCTTTTTCATTTAGTTTCATTTCAATTTATCTTCTATTGTTATCCTCTCCACACCTCATCTAACCAAATGACCATGATAATTCATGTATCATATATATACTGGAATATTATCATTTTAATGGAAGAACCATCATCAACATTGTAACAACCCAAGATTTCATAGTAAGTTATTTTCATTAAAGTAATTTAATAGCTTTCTCTACACACAACACCGAGTTTGAGCGCATCATGACTTACCAAACTAGCCATTCAAAATCGGTTACAAACAGTATTAGCTAAATTTTGAATTTTATATACTAGATATAATTTTAGAATACATATTATGTGTTTCTTAGACATAATATAAGAACAAATTCATTTTTTCACATAAAATTGGTATTTTTTAAAAAATGAATTTTTGCCACCATTTAAAGGAAACCCCATTTTAAAACCAATATTTGGTACTTTTATATATTCAATTTATTGAAATTAAATTCTTCTTTATAATCGGGACATAAAAATTGATTTTGGATAAATGTTTGGTACTTTTTTGATAACTTTCATATTTTGATGAATACTGAAAATACTAATTTTTAATTGAAAACAACTTTTTTAATCGAAATAATTTATAGTGTTAAATTATGTATTTTAATGGTTTGGAAGTATAATTATATTATATTTTTACCATTTAATACAATTTAGGTCATTATAATAAATTTCAAATTAAAATTTGACATAAACACATGTCAATCTTTTGATAGTTTTTACTTTTTAAAAATCTGTTTTTCAGTTTTGACAATGAAAATTAATTTTAAATTAATTATTTCAACTTATATGTTTTTTATTTGGTAAAATAATATTCTTTTTTTAATTCTGAATATCAAAATTATCTTACCATAAATTTTTTCTATTTTTCTGAAAACATTCAATTTTTGATGAATAGTGAAAAACACAGTGTAATTGTTTAAAACCAACTTTTTAACAAAATTTATTTTAATCAAAAATAGATATATAATACCTATATAAGTTCATTTCAATTAATTGGATACATTTTATAAAAAAATTATGTGAATAAAATTTTATTTAACTTTTTACCGCCTTTTACCCACCTCCTAGGAGCCTTTACAAATTTGCATAAAACATATTTTTACCGCTTATGTGAGTTGAATTTCAAAAATGAAAGAGACATGGTTAATATCAGTAAGTAAAATGTGGTTCAATAATATGAAAATATTTTTTGGTGAATTGTAACTTTTGAGTTTTATTTACCATGGTTAAAAGTAAATAGGGTAATTAAGGGTAAAAATGATATCATAATTACCCTAAAACATTTCCTAATTCTATTAGATAAGTATAATTCGACCAAAAATAACCTTAGTGATAAAATATTATCCTCTTTGGTCTGCTTGGATGAGATTAGAACATTTATTATTATTTTATTTAATGAAAAGTTGATATAGTTAAATTCAAAGTTTGAGGACAAACCCATATTTAATATAGGGTTACACACAATATAAATTCAACTATAAATATTAATTAGAAAGATAAAACGATTTCATAGATGATTTTAATTTATTTATAATTTTTATACATTAAATAATGTAATTTATTTATGACCTAATGATGATGCACTAATTACCTTATTAATGAAATATTAAAATAATTGATATTATAAATATACAAATACATGTAAATTAATACTTATGATAAATTCCACTGATTTTATAGGTTTATATGACATGTTAATGTTAGTTAAATATATTTTATTCAATGTGATAAAGTTTCTATATCTTTCAAAAAAAAACAAATATCAAATAGTGTCAAAACTGACATAATTGAGTTTTTAAAACAAATATTATATTATTAATTGATATAATATTCCTAAAAATATATGTTTCAGACAAAGGACTTAGGTAAGGTTAAATATATTAATAATGAACCACATGGGGTTCTCTTGGATTGTTATAGTAAGTTTATTAACCATATAATATAAAAGTTCAAAGAGACATGGTAAATGTAAAATTATTTAACAAACTGTTAAATATAAAATATAAGGTTAATATGATGATATAAACCTATCTAAAACCTTTTGTTTGAGAGGTTTTAGACCCATACCTACATTATCCTTTAAATAATTCATTTTTTATCCATTAGAAACCTAAAATGATGTTATTATAAAATAATATCTCAAGATTTTCCTAAAGTGACCATCACCTCTCTTATAAAATGGAACTTCCCATTCTCTTAATTTCGCACCTCCAAAGCCTTTTTTCTTGTCCAACACCTGCCCATATATTCTCCCAACATTCCTCCCTTCATCCTAGAGGACTTACATTGGTAAGAAAGCCAACCTATGGATCCATTTTGATCAAATCAAAAGGAAGAACCTGAAGAAGAGGTAAATATTTCATCACCTCTTTCAAGTTCTTTTCTTCTTCCACTTCCTCTTTCTTTTTTGGTTCCATTCTAAAATAATAACCCCAGTATCTTTTATATACTGTGATGTTATTATAAAAATTGTACAACCATATTCATTATTTTATCCATTCTATAATTGACAATGTCACCATACATGTGTACGTACAGATTACCTTCTCCAGGTCATGGTGTAGTTTGTTATTCAAACACTTTATTATTTGTATGGGTATAATAATGAGTATAAATGATTTAAATAATAAATATAACATGTTAAGTATCATGTATATATGATATACCATCCAATTATATACAATTTCACCATAAATATAATGATATTGTAGCTCATGCGTACGTATGGATTACCATCTCCACGAACATGATGAGATTCATTCCCCATCATAATCATTCAATAATAATTTTAATTTTATGATTAAAAACAATTTTTATTAACTTAATATCATTTTGTATATGAATAAAATACATCATATCCATAACAAACATGTCTTACGTAACTGAGTATATAAAAGAAAATAGATCAGTTAACACCTAAAATGATGATAATACTAAAATATTATTAACAAACCAATATTAGAGGATAATATATGATATCATATTCATTTATATTGTTTTGGTATAATTTAATAACAATTATTAAACTATTATACCGGAGCCTTACATACCCTCGACCAAGGAAAAGTACAATGTAAGTTGTTTTCTTCTCACTTCTTATTCTTGTGTGATTCATGCTATATTGCCACTATTTCCTATTGTGTGGTGTCTTTACATCCCATGATTGTATTCTTTGTTTAATATAATTTAATTTATGGGTATTTACATCATAATTTTATGATACTTCTTTCATTGGGTGTATGTTTCATAAGTTTCAAAATCGGTAAGTGAATTTCAAATTCAAATTTCCACTCATCAGGCTTTACAAACATTTCGTTGATTATTTTACTCCATGATTATGTGTGGAATCACTGTTTATTATTTTTATAGTAATTTACACACCGCTTTCTATGGATATACTTTTGATACACATAATAAATCCATTGATAAATTCTCATGTCATCAATATGAACTTTATAATAGTAACTTTAACTCGATCTCCATTCATTGAATTAAGCATCAAATTCATTGGTGTTGTTTTTACAAGAATATGTGGGAATTATACTCTAGTTGATTTAAGATGAATATCAAATAATATTGAGTGTATTTATATTTTCAAACATAATTATGTCATTGATTTATCTAACCTACAGATACTGTCTTTATAAGGGATTTTATCTCAACTTACATTCAATTGAGTCTTCTTTATTGTTATGCACCAACTAACTTTTATTTGGTGTATATACTGAACTTTAACATAGTATATCATGAATACCTTTATTCTCATGATATCATAAAGTTTTTATTACCTCAATTATTTTTATTCAAGTGTCTCTCATTTGGTTAGTAACTCTAACTAAAATATCATTTTAAATGTCTTAAAATTTTATTCTTCTAAATATTTCTCATTAATTTTTATGTTTTAAAAATGGTTTTAAGGATTTATTTATATGTACATGAATGTTTTCAAATTTTTATTCATTTCAAAAGTTTCAAATTTTTTTGGGACACTTTGAATCAATAATCTATTGTAAACATCTTCTTGATAAATAGTGAGACTTTTAAATGTTTTCAAGAAAAAGGGGGATATTTCTCTTAAAGATTTTTACTGATCATTTACAACTATGTCAACATCCTTTATAGGATATTATTCTTGATCTAGGTTGATTTATTGTGATACAAATCTTCCATACTGTATTGGATGTTTTGTGATATGTTTGATTGTGTATGTGTTATTTTTATACAATTCATGGGTTATGGATAAAGTATTGACATTTTGTATGCTAATTTTAATGTGAATGTTTATGTTATGTTTAAACCTTTTCATATGAAGAATTCATAGGACACATTAAGTGAAGGGTGTAGCCTGTTATAGCTCCTCGATGCATCTGTAGGTCTCATGAGACAAACTAGTGTCTTGACACAAGTCCTTGACAAAATATTATTTCTAGTCTGGGCAAAAGGCCTTGACTGTGTGGTTATGAAGCCTAACAATATGCATTCCATCATTATGAAAGTGGTTTTTGATATTTCATGTTATTATTTGACTAGTATAATATACATTTGAATAATTAATTGTAATTATTTGATTTTTTTTCCATATTATGCTGAATTTCATGTTTAAGAGGCTTTTGTTTTAGTCTTATACATTGCCTTAAATGTTTACACTTATTTATGAAAGTTTCTACTATATTGTTATCCATACTGAGCATCTGAGCTCACACCTTTCTATGTTTTATTTTTCCAATATGTGAAGAATTATTTTATGGTTGACATGTAGGTATAGGCTAAGGATATAAGTGTGTTTAAAAAAGGGACAAAATGTTGTTGATGTTTTTATTTCATCATGTAATGTAAAACTTATGAGTGTATCTAGTACTTACAAGGATACTAAACTGATTGTTATTTCAGGACATGATTCCTTGTATCATGACAATGTTATGTAATAATTCACCAAATCTTTGTAACTAGGGTTGGGGTGTTACCAAAATTCGTACCCTCTCCCTTTTATTTTATAAACAAAATCTACCTCCAGGAGGTTCCAATTTATAACCTTTGTGGATGATAAAGTTTTTTCTTCAATTTCCCATTAAATACTAGTTTTGAAACACTTTTTATGGTTAATAAAAACTATAATATGTGTATTATAACCTAATTAATATTTAGGTACCAGTATATGTACATATTATTAAATCATATGACGAAACTAGTTCCCAATAATTGAAATATCACTAAAATAATCTAATTGAATGTCATTAATAATTCATCTAATGATTCATCGTATTTCCATGTAACCAAATGATATAAATTACCATTAACACTTCTTATGTTATTAAATAATATTTAATTTAAATTCTGTCGAATAACATCTATTCCACCTGAACTCCACTACTTAAAAACAATTGAACTGTTTATGAACACAAATAAAATGAATACTTCGGAATGACGAAATTCAATATAATAATTTATCAATAATGACATAAATGAACTAAATAGAATTATGATAAAAAAATAATGTCTAATAGGTTATGAAATAAGTTATTAATCATTTTAAATTCATATTCTTGAACCATAAGTTCAAGAGAATAACACATTGGGAATTAAGGTAAGTGTTTTTCCACCCTATCCTCCATTTTCATTCAGATTACTTTTATTATCTAATTACCTTAACGAAATTATTAAGTATTATTATGTACTCTTAATAAATTCTGTTTGAGTTTTATGTATATTTTTACCATCCATAACCATTTCTTATTTTATGTTTAGTTACACGTTTTAAAAGGATCTTTCAAAATAATTTCCAAAAAACAAGCCCAAATCAATGAAATATCTCAATTCCTTACCTATTTTCAAGGGAAAAATATTATCTTTTTTTGGAAAAAATTATATTTATAAAATAAAACATTTTAATATGAAAATACTATCTTACTTAAGTTCTTGTTTTATGCAAAGACTTTTCCAAAAGAACTCTTCTTTTCGAAATAAAAGAGTGTCATCTCAAGAATTACTCGAAGATTTTATAATAGTATCATAATATATTTCATCATCTTGTTGATTTTCATATATTATTGGGATTAATATTTTATGGTATAATCTACCATATTTAAGTTAATTTTTTATTTTTTGTTTGACTTTGGATATGCTATCTTAAAACCATTCATCAATTTACTCTGAATGGTTAGTGTTTATGTTTAATGTTTGGGAAAAGTTATTTACATTTCATATATTAGTTTTAATATGAATATATATGTTATTTATGATTATCCCCATTCATATTAGGAATTAATTGGACATAGAAAGTGTCAGGAGGGGCTCTCTATAGCCCCTCAGTGCATCGGTAGTTCTCATGAGATAAACTACAGTCTTGGCACAGGGCCTTGACAAAATGATTATTTATGGTCTTAGCACGAGGCCGTGATGGTATGGTGATGTTGTACCACATTAATAATTCCATAATTATGAAAATTGTATTGATGGTTCATGTGGTTATTTTACTAGTATAATACCCATGATTTGGTTTTATTATGGCATTACTTACTCAGCTCTTATTCCTTCCATAATGTGTTTAGGTTTTTTGTTAAGGTCATATGTTTTTAGTTACTCATCTTGCCTAATGTTTATATATATTCTGTGGTATTGCTTATCCTTGATGAGCATTTGAGCTCACCCATTTCTTATGTTTCATTTTATCAGGACATGATTAATTTTATTATGAATGACATGCTAACATAACATAGGAGTTATAGATGTTGTCTAAGGAGTTTCTATGATGTATTTATTTTCAAGTTGTAATTTGAACATATGAATGTATATTGTTTCCAATCATACTAAACTACATGGTCCTTTGGGATGCATAGTCCTTGTTTATATTCCATCGTAATTAAATAAGGAACTGTCTCTAAGAAACTAGGTATGGGTCCTTACATTTGGTATCAATGGAAGTTTAGTAGAAAACATGGAAACTAGATTAGAAAATGTAGATTTGGGAACAAATCCTTAAGTTATTATTTGAGGAAAAACATTCATGAAAATCCTATAATTTTGGAAAGGAATATATTATGTGAATATTTCTAGAAAATACATCCAAGTCTGGATACCAACAGGTAGAGGTGCCTCTGGCACAGAGGTGCCTCCGGCATAGATGTACCTAGGAGTGAAAACTCCGACAATGTGTTTTGGGCTTGTCTCGGGGTATCTAGGAACATGAGAATAGGCCTTACGACACTCTTGGTATTTACAATCCTTGGGGATATGCTTTGAATAATTCACATTTTATATAAAATCCACTATGAAGGATTTAAATGTGAATTTTTCCTCAATGATACCATTTTTATTATTAAGGGATTAGGTATGTATAGAATTTAGATTTTTTCTATGTATTTTTTTTATACATTGAGATTATACATTTTGATTCATACCCTAATCTAATATATACGATTATTTAGAAATGGTGCCTAATGGAAGGAATGGAAACTACATGAACGCATGTGTCCCATGTAGGGATTTCCCTCTGATTCAAGATAATGTTGTTGGCTCTGGTGATGTGACTGGTTATGAGCAACATATAACTATACTGGGAAACTTTACTCATGTTATGAATAATATAATTACCTGTATGGATAATCTGGATCCTCCATGTGGAGGAGCTATGTTAGATTGATTTATGAGACAACACCCTCCATCATTAATGGGAATACAAACCCATTTTTAGAAGAGTAGTGGATATGTTCCCTAGAAAAGATATTTCTCTCTTTGGGATGTAATGAAAGAGATAAGGTTAACATGGTAGTTTATCATATATTGGGAGACATAGATTAGTGTTGGCCATTCATCAAAAACAAAAAGGAGGAGGAAGAAATAGAATAGATATAATGGATGGATTTTAAGGAAATCTTCCTAGAAAAATTTTTCCCTAATGAACAACGAGAATATATGGAGAGGCAATTATTGAATATGAGGCATATGGAGGATGAAAATGTTGCTAAGTATGAATCCAAATTTACAAGGCTGAAAAGGCATGCTGCATAATACATACGTAATCCAAGGAGAAAAATTGATTGATTATTTGATGGTTTAAAACCATTCTTTGAAAGGGAACTAGTCTCCGAAAGTTTCTCATTATATATAGATACAATCTCAAGTGATTTCAAGACAGAAAAGGAATTTTATAAGCCTTATGACTTTAAAGGAAAACAACAAAAAAAGTGGGTTACTGGAAACTCCGGAAAAGGAAATAAGGAAATGGGGAAGAAGGGAACAGTTGAACTTCCATCATGTAGTAATTATGGGGAGAAACACCTTTGCACTTGCCTGATGGGAATTAGAGTCAACTACAAGTGTAGAGAAAAATGCCTCCTATCTCGGGATTGTAATGGGAAGAAAGAAGCTACCAATGTTCAGTGCTACAATTATAAGGATGTGGGACATTATTCACATGAATGTTTTAATAATTAGGGAAATGTTCCCCAGATAAGTCCAACGGAGCAAGGCCAAGCTTATGCAGTCACAACTGCGGAGGTTGATGTTCCTAACAAAGTGGTGGCATGTACATTAATTGTTTCATCAAACTTAGCCAATGTTCTGTTTGATTGTAGATCATCAGATTCTTTCATATCTTCCACGTTTTCCATGAATATAATATATTTCCCATTTGATTTAGTAAGGGAGTTATCAGTCAAATCTCTTAACGGTAGTATCAATGCTACAAAGTTGTGTTAGGTAGACCCTATTATGGAATATAAACATGCATTATCTACTGATTTTATTATCATACCCATGATTGAATTTTATATAATCCTTGGTATATATTAGATTTCAAACCATGATTTGAAAATTTATTTTAAGAATAAGAAGGTTATAATTTTTTAGGATGATGTGGAATCCCTTATCTTTATGGTAGAAACACCACCATATTATTCTCATCCAGATCAACCCTAGTAGCTCTATTGAATTAAATTATTAGGGAGGAAGGTAATTTAATAAATATGAGTGAGGATAATAATGATCAAATAGAGGATTTACCTATTGTGCAAGAATAAGTTTACGTCGTTCCATAGGATTTACCTAGATATCCTCCAAAGCGGGAAATTGAGTTTTCCATTGACTTAATTCCTATTTCAAGACCATATCAAAGGCACCATTATAGAATGGCCACTTTGGATTTAGTGGAACTAAATAAATAACTAGAGGAATTGAGTGATAAAGGATTTATTCACCCTAGTGTTTCTCTACAGTGATCCCATGTTCTTTTCGTTAAGAAAAAGATGGTTCTATGTGGTTTTTCATTGACTATAGAGAGAAAAATGCTATAATAATAAAGATAAAGTATCCCCTACCTCTCATTGATGATTTATTTAATCAATTTCATGGATCCTAATAATTTTTGAAGATTGATCTTCAATCTGGATATCATCAGTTTCTTGTGAGGAAGGAAGACATTCCAAAAAGAGCATTTCGAACCAGGTGCGGGCATTACGAGTTTACAGTAATGCCTTTTGGACTGACTAATGCACCATCTTTTTTCATGGATCTTATGAATAGAGTTTTCAAGGAGAGTCTTGATGAATTTTTTGTGGTGTTTATTAATGATATATTGGTATGCTCTAAAATCTATGAAGATCATAAAAATCACTTGCGCACTATTCTGACGACTATTAGATGAAATTAATTATATGGGAAGTTTAGAAAATGTGAGTTTTGGCTCCAATCAGTTTCCTTTATGGGCCACATTGTATCTAAATTTGGAATATCTGTTGATCCTGCAAAGAAAAAGTTGTGAAAGAATGGCCTACTCAAAAAAACATAAATTAGGTATGTAGTTTTATTGGTTTAGCAGGTTATTATAAGAATTTGGCTCAGAACTTCATCCGTTTGTCAAACCCAATAACCAATATTATGTTAGGGTTGGTGTCCTGAGAACCAACTATTTTTTACTTTGATTACATGAATGTTCACTTATTATATATTTTTCATTGTTTTTCATGACATTAATATTATAATGTCTAGGAATATTTGTTGCATTGATAAGGTCATGGAAGATCTCTATTATGATGAGAACTTTGAAATTCTATAAAAATATTATTAAATAATGTTATACGGTTTGATAAAATACTATTATAGGACACATAGTATACAGACCATCATGTGTGAGTACTCGTAAGAAGATAAGACTCTCTTTCATAGAGTTCACACATGGTAATCTCCAAGATGGGAGATTATGACAACAGACCTGTCAGTAGCAATTCAGCATGTTTTGGTGTCATCGGACATTTCTATCTATGAGCATGTGTAATGGTACTTATAATGGAAGATTATCATTAACACATCTAATGACTTGTGCACTTTTATTTGCTAACAAAAACCATCAGGAAGACAGTTCGCAGGAAATATGGTACTTTGGGTGTGTCACGAATGACGTGTTGTTAATGGATAAGTCGAGGACAGATTTTTTCCTTCCATATTTATAGAAGAAAATATCTCGGACCCTTTGATTGAAATAGAACTGCTAGATGAATTCCATGGCCATGGTGTCACAAAGAGTTTATTTCTGGAAGTCAAAGAATGATAAATTAAGCATATAGGTTTATGACACTTCCATGAAACCTACCTGATGAGATATTGAGACAAAGGGATTAAATTACACAGTAACCATTTTATGAGGTGATACATCAATGTGGCGTCAATGTCTTTCTCCTGGGTGCCTTGACCCATTTCTAAATAGTAATCTTAGAATTTTGTCAAGCCCGCCTAATGCCAATGAGAAAGAGGCCTAGAGGGTTACACACTAAGTGTGTCCAAGTATCTCAAGTAGAATAAATATTATTCCTGTACGTGGTTTAATAATTATTCAATGAATCCTAAATCGTTTTAATGATGGAGGAAGAAGGAAATGAAAAACAAGATATACACGTCGTGTATTAATTATTACACGCCATGTAGTTTTTCATGAAAAAAAGTACAGGACGTGTATTAATGATTACACACCATGTATTTTTATGGAAAAAAATTAAATGCCATGTATTAATAATTATACGCCGTGTAGTATTTCAGTCAGGATTTTGAGGATATAATATTGTTTTATTAAATGATATTTATTATAATCAGGGTGGGCCCATGTCAAGGAATTACTTATTTGACATGGGGATTTTCAATATGATTCAATGAAATAATTAAAACACGTAATGTGCTTATTTATTGTGATAACTCTACAACCTCAAACCTGATTATAAATATCCTCACAACCCCAACTCTTTTCACACAAGAGAATCATTGTGCACACCAATTCTGGAGAATTATTTCATGGCTAAAAGAACCTCTTCCTCCAAGAATGCTCTCAAGACCAAGAGATATCATCTTCCATCAGATCAAGATGATCTAAGGCGGACAACGCAAGCAAAGGTTTCTCCACGCTAGCACCTGGAGAATCCTTTGGAGATGTCCAGAGATATGAGGTGCATGTGTGGATCACCACTAGAGGAAGTCTACACATGGCTTCTATGACGCAATGACGAATCACATTGGAACGTGATCAAGAATATCAACGAACAAAGAAAACCCAAAAGGTAATTCTTTTCAATTAATTAAATTAATTATAATCAACCTGTGACGATCCACTTTAGTGGTTCTGGGACGTTTCTTCATCTTTTTTATTTCCCGGAATCGATTTCGGAAGACTGGCATTTATCGCCATATTGATCCCGGATTGATCATTGCTTATGACATAAATCCAAGTGGGCACATCCACCCACAAGATTCCACTACGCCTTGAACCATCAATTGGTATCAGAGGGAGGTTACAATTTTGATTATAGTTATTTAATTTTTGTTGATGATTTACGCATTTATATTTGATTCAATTCAAGATAAATCATTTTATAAAACTGAGTTAATGAGATCTGTTCTTCCTCCTTCATTTCCCAATTCACATCACTGAAAAAACCAGTTAATTTTAATTTTGATTAAATTAAAAATGAGGATCTCATCCGGAGGAGCCGCTCTTTCTATCCATACAACACAAGAATACAAGGCGTGTAGTGAAAACTACAGGCCACGTACTAAGGTTCAATGAACCGGTACTGGTCCGCCAAACCACGTCGTATGAATTGAGTACACCTGAGTATTTATTACCCCATGTTGACTAGAAATGAACAGCGTGTGGGAACAAGAATACACAGCACGTATGTTGAATTAACACGTCGTGTAGTCTGATCCGGTCCAGGTGAAACCGTGTACAAGGAGAAGCTGGTTCCACATACACAGGATTTCCAGGCGAGTAACCATGTAACAATGAAGTAAATTCCGTGTTAGATTAATCTACACGCCGTGTGCTCCAAAATTTACAAAGTACAAAAAACACACCAAATCCCCAACGTGTACTTTGGATAAAGGGTGAAAAATACACACCGTGTACTTTCTAGAAATGGAATTTCACCAGGTTTTCTTGAAATTTTAAAAGACTTGTACAAGGAATATGGATGGGAAGAATCTCAAGGATATTCATAAAGGAATTTAAGATAAATAATTGATTAATTATAAGATCATAATTAATTGAATTCAAGAGATAGTTATCTTAAATAATAGATTGATTAAAATAATTTGAATTCTAAATATGCGTAAATGTCGATGCATGCTATGGATGATCATGAGCTAGACTAAATACCCTTTTTTGTGTTTTTGGTTTCATTTTGTTTAATTAATATTCATTGGCCTGCAAGCATTCTTCCAATAAAATGTGGGTCATGTGTGCCCATGGTTTCTTTAATGTAAACCCCATGTAATGGAGGATCTCCCAATCCAGAGGAGACGATTCATAACCCGTAGCTGAGGCGAAACCAACCCAAGAAGATACAATGGTGGACAGGTGGGAGCTACAAAACACGAACCGTCGGTTCAAGGTGTTTTTCCCTAGGTCAGGGTTATCTTATCAAACCTCTAGATAAGATAACCAATAGAAGGTCATGATCATACCATCTTATTTAATTTCTGTCTGATTACATGATTTAATTATTATGTATGTGTTTTCACGATCACATAATTAATGAAATAAACAAGTATGCAAAGATGGAATAAAATAAAAATTGGATTATGTGTAAACATTATCTGAACATGCTTAATATATTAAGCAAGAATCACTTAATATTAACAATCATGTGATAATGAAAAATTACGCATAATGAAAAAAATACCTCAAATTCCATATTAAGTCAGACCAATCCTTCTGTTACATGATTAAGGGAAAGACTCAATAAAACTATTTGTTTGACCAACCCTTTTTGGGACACATACTTTTATAAAGGAAGCCCTTATGAAAAGTTTCGGGTTGACTTAACCAAATTACATCAAGAGGAGTATCCCTTGCTAGACATGATGTAATATTGGAGGCATGAGTTGAGGAAATCCAAGTTAGTATTTCAGGATTGGGGAGTCCCCTCAATAGATCAAGGAACTGTAAGCTCACAGTTGGAAAAGAACTGCCTACCAAAATACATTCAAATAGCTTGACCAACCCTTGTTGGGGTTACGTGAAGGGGAATATGGATCCTTTCCACTAGAATGTCAAAGAAACTAATCATTCTGGGTTTAATGGTGGGGGCCATTGGGACTTTATAAAAAAGTGGGAGAATTAATAAAATTTATTATTTCTCATAAAATGTAATCAAGAAAGTACTGATAAATATGATCTTTTAAATTGTAGAATAAAATATTACAGGCTTGTCAACAACTTTTTCATTGCGATCAATTATGGACAAAGATAATAACCTCAACAGAAGAAACTTTCATGAATGGTTTAGGCACCTTCGGGTTATCCTACACCATGAAAGAAAGTTTTATGTGTTGGAGTCCTCGCTTCTTGAATCACCTGCCCAAGGGGTGAGTGATCAAGATTTCCTGATCTATGATCAACATTTGAATGATTCACTCGATTTTCAATGTTTTATGCTATCATAAATGACTAGTGAGCTCATGAAGTATCATGAAGATATGGATGCCTATAGCATGCTCGAGCACCTCCGTGGTCTATACCAGGAGAGAGCAATACAGGAATGGTTTGAGATATCTAAGGCTTTATTTCAGGGCAAGAATAGATAGGGTGCCCCAACTAGGCCTCATGTAGTCAAGCTCATTGGCTACATTGAGCGTTTGTAGGTTCTCAGGTTTAAACTCCCTGAGGAACTGGGTACCGATCTCATTCTTGCATCACTCCCCCTGAGAATATCTAATATTGGTGTAAATTTCAACATGAACAACATTGAGAAGTCTCCATCTGATCTTCTTATCCTTATTCTCCAAGTGGACAATGATAAGAATCGTAAAAATCCTTTTGTCCTTATTGTGAATAAAAGGAAAGAGAAGGCGAAGAGTTTTATGCCCAAAGCTTCTTCAACGCCTTCCAAGAAAAGGATGATCAAAGGGGAGGCAAGAGAATAGGATGCTGTTTGTTTTTCATGTGGCAAGAAGGGCCACTGGAAGAAAACCTAAACCCAGCCAAGGAAGAAAGGGGAAGGTTCAGGTGCATTTGTTATCGAATGAAATCTATCTATTTCTATAAATTGGGTATTAGATATAGCTTTTGGGGCTCACATATGTATTTAAATATAGAAACCAAGTAGATTCATGAATATTGATCGAGGGGAGGTAGATCTACGTGCATCCAACGGAGCTAGACTTGCAACTGTAGCTGTCGGGGACTACCACCTCACATTGCCAACTTGAATGATCTTGGTGTTAAAGGGTTTTCATTATGTGCCTTCTGTTACTAAAAACAATATTTCATTATCCAGATTAGATAATTATGTATTCGTCTTTATGTTTGGAAATGAATGTTTCTAATTTTATAAAGATAGAATTTGTTTTGGAAGGGCACATTTATATAATAGCCTTTATGTGTTATACAATACCAACCAAGTAATGTCAATTGATGACAAAGTAAATTCACATGACTCATACCACACCCAACTATGGCATCACCAGCTAGGTCATGTTAATGAGAAACGTTTGACAAAATTACATCAAGATGGGTATTTATATTCTTTTAAACTAAAACCACTTGATGTATGTCATGCGTGTCTACAAGGAAAAATGACCAAAGCCCCATTTAGTGGGAAAGGTGAAAGGGATAAAGAGCTTATAGAATTAGTTCACACAGATGAGTGTGGACCATTTGCAGTTGAAGCAAGGGTTGGGTTCTCATACATAATAACTTTTACTGATGATTTTAGTAGATATGTATATATTTACTTAATGAGGTATAAGTTAGATTCTTTTGATCAGTTCAATGAATACAAGAATGAAGTTGAGAACCAACTTGGTAAGAAGATTAAGAAACTCTGCTCCGATAGAGGAGGAGAATATCTTAATCCGGACATCATTGATTTCTTATAAGAGTTTGGGATTCTATCTCAACTCAATCCTCCTTACACACCTCAGTGGAATGGTGTAAGTGAAAGGAGGAACTGAACCATGTTGGACATGGTGAGATCAGTGATGAGTCGCGTGAGTTTTCCATTATCCATTTGGGGATATGCATTACAAACAATAGCACATGTACTAAACTAAGTACCAACTAAATCGATAAATGGTATTCCATATTAGTTATGGAGTGGAATCAAAGCCATGTTTTCATATTTACATGTGTGGGGTAGCAATGCATTTGTTAAGGCCTCTTAAGATAACAAACTTATACCTCGAGCCACAAAGTGTATATTTATAGGATATCCCAAGGAAACAAGGTGATATTACCTATAAACCCCCTTAGATAAAAGGGTTATAGTGGAAAGACACTACATATTCATTGAAAGGGACAACATCTCCAAAAGAGTTGGTGGGATCAAGATAGACTTCAATGAAGTCAAGGCTCAAGATACACAGGAGTTGGTATAAGAACAGATTCCACAAAGCCCCATGGAAGAGAAATCTGTTCCAGAGACACAAGAACTGTGTAGGAGCACAAGAGAGGTGAGAGAACCAGAACGATATGGTTTTCTTGTCACCGAGGATGGTGACTCATTACTGGTTTACAATGATGATCCTCTTACCTACAAGGTTGTAGTTAAAGGCAAAGACACTGCCAAGTGGAAAGAATCTATGAATTCTGAAATGGATTCCATGTACCAAAAACATGTATAGATTTTGGTAGATCTTCCAGTTGATGTAAAGCCTGCTTGTAATAAATGGGTATTCAAGAAGAAACTAGACATGGAGGGGCAAGTCAGAACCTATAAGGTATGACTAGTTGCAAAAGGTTTTAGACAGCGTTAAGGAATTGACTATGATGAAACTATTTCACCAGTTGTGATGTTGAAATCCATCAGAATCATATTGGACATTGCCGATTACCATGACTATGAAATTTGGAAAATGGATGAAAAAACAGCATTCCTTAATGGGAACCTCCATGAAGATGTCTACATGACACAAACTGAAGGGTTTGTGACTCCAACGGATGCAAACAAGGTATGTCAGTTGCAAAAATCCATTTATGGATTAAAGAAAGCATCAAGGTCATGGAACATTCATTTTGATGAAGCCATAACAAAATTTGCCTTTGTTAAGAATGAATGCGAGCCTTGTGTCTACAAAAGGTTTAGTTGAAGTGCAATTGTTTTCCTAATAGTATATGTTGATGACATATTAATAATTGGAAACGAAGTACCTGTCTTACAGTCAGTTAAGGAATGGTTGGATAAATTCTTCTCTATGAAAGACTTGGGCGAGGAGTCATATATTCTTGGGATCAAGATCCATCATGATAGATCCAAAATAATGCTGGGCCTATGTCAAAGTACATACATTGACAAGATACTGAAGAGATTCAGTATGGAACAGTCCAAGAGGGGATTGTTGCCAGTGTCACATGGCATTCATCTTTCCATGAAAATGTGTCCTCAAACACATGAGGAAAGAGAAAAAATGGAAAGTATAACTTACACATCCACGATTGGGTCAGTCATGTATGTTATGCTATGTACAAGGCTAGATGTTGCTTATGCTTTAAGTGTCGTAGACACATATCAAGCTGATCCAGGAGATCACCATTAGATGGCAGTCAAGACTATCCTTAAGTATCTGAGGCATACTAATGATATATTCCAGGTTTATGGAGGGGATGATGAACTAGTCATCAGAGGACATGTAGATGCTAGTTTTAAGATTGATCAAGATGACATGAAGTCACAGAATGGATACATCTTCAGTTTGAATAGAGGTGTAGTGAGTTGGAAGAGCTCAAAGAAAGGTGTGGTTGCAGATTCTACAGAAGAGTCCGAGTATATCGCAGCTTCTGATCTATCTAAAGAAGAAGTATGGATGTGAAGCTTCATCCAGTATCTAGATGTAGTACCTAGAAGTAAAGATCCCATCACACTCTATTATGATAATACTACAGCGGTGGCACTTGCAAAAGAGCCAAGGTCACATTAGCGGACAAAGCACATACTTCAGAAGTATCATCTCTTCAGGGATTTTTCTCAAATAGGTGAATTGCAGTAAGTAGTATTTCCACGAAAGACAATGTGGAGGACCCCTTGAATAAATCCTTGACTCAGCAGAAACAGGATCATCATGTGTGGTCTAGTGGACTAACAGTCATATGCAGTTGGATCTAGTCGAAGTGGGAGTTTGTTAGGGTTGGTGTCTTGAGAACCAACTGTTTTTTACTTTTATTACATGAATGTCCACTTACTATATATTGTTCATTGTTATGCATGACAACAATATAATAATGTCCTGGAATATTTGTTTCATTGATAAGGTCATGGAAGATCCACGCTATGATGAGAACCTTGAAATGCTATAACAATATTATTAAATAAAGTTCTACGGTTGGATGACATACTATGATAGGACACATAGTATACATACCTTCATGTGGGAATACTCGTAAGAAGACGAGACTCTCTCATAGAGTTCGCACTTAGTAATCTCCAAGATGGGAGATTATGAGAACAGACACGCCAGTAGCAATTCCGCATGTTTTGTTGTCATCAGAAATTTCTATCTACGAACATGTGTAATGGTTCTTAGACTGGAAGATTATCATTAACTCATGTCATGACTCACGCACTTAGATTTGATGATGAAAACGGTCACGAAGACAGTTGATGGGAAGTAGGGTATGTTGGGTGCGTCACGAATGACATGTTGTTAATGGATAAGTCGATGAAGGATTTGTCCCTTCCATATTTATGGAAGAAAATATTTTGGGCCCTATGATTGAAATAGAACTATCAGATAAATTCCATGGCCATGGTGTCACGACGAGTTTTTTTCTGGAAGTCAAAGAATGATAGATCAAGCATATAGGTTTATGAAACTATCAAGAAACATTATTGATGACATATTGAGACAAAGGGATTAAATTACATAGTAAGTATTTGTATGAGGTGATATTTCAATGCGGCGTCAACTTCTTTCTCTTGGGTTCCTTGACCCGTTGCTAGACAGTAATCTTGGACTTTAGGCAGGCCCGCCTAATGCCAACGAGAAAGAG
This sequence comes from Viscum album, assembly GCA_963277665.1. Lineage (NCBI taxonomy): Eukaryota > Viridiplantae > Streptophyta > Magnoliopsida > Santalales > Viscaceae > Viscum > Viscum album. The sequence goes on from OY728129.1 coordinate 1,118,971,127, forward strand.
GCCTAGATAGTCACCCAATAAGTGTATCCAAGTATCTCAAGTAGAATAAAGATTATTCCCATACGTGGTTTAATAATTATTCAAATAATCCTAAATCATTTTAATGATGTAGGAAGAAGGAAATGAAAACAAGATATAAATGTTGTGTATTAATGATTACATGCTGTGTAGTTTTTCATGAAAAACAAGTACATGCCATGTATTAATGATTACACATCGTGTAGTTTTATGGAAAAAAATTACACACCATGTATTAATAATTACACGCCGTGTAGTTTTCCAGTCAGGATTTTGAGGATATGATATTGTTTTATTAAATGATATTTATTATAATCAGCGTGGGTGCATGTCAAGGAATTAATTATTAGACATGGGGGTTTTTAATAAGAGTAAATTAAATAAATAAAACAAGTAACACACTTATTTATTTTCATAACTCTACAACCTCAAACCCAATTATAAATATCCTCACAACCCCAACTCTTTTCACACAAGAGAATCGTTGTGCACAACAATTCTGGAGAATTCTTTCAAGTCCAAAAGAACATATTCCTCCAAGAACTCTTTCAAGACTAAGAGAGATCCTCTTCCATCAGATCAAGACGATCTATGGCAGACATCAAAACAATAGGTTTCTCCATGCTAGCACCCAGAGACTCTTTTGGCGACGTCCAGAGATACGAGGTGCACGTGTGGATCACCGCTAGAGGAAGTCTACACTTGTCTTTTGTGACGCAATGACGAATCACATCGGAACGTGTTCAATAATATCAATGAAAAAAGAACACCCAAAAGGTACTTCTTGTCAATTAATTGAATTAATTATAATCAACCTGTGACGATCCACTTTTGTGGTTCTGGGACCTTTCTTCTTCTTTGTCTATTTCTATGAATCAATCCGGGGTGACTAGTGTTTATTGTTGTATTGATCCCAGATTTATCATTTTTGATGACAAAAAGCCAAGTGGGCACATCCACCCACGAGCTTCCACTATGCCTGGAACCTTCATCTTACACATAAAGGTGTCGAGTCTTCATGTAAAATGAATGTGAGGACTATTTTTAAGAATTTAAGAGGAGGTTAGTGAATGCACCGATCCTAACTCTACCATCAGGGAAGGATGGATTTTTGATCTATATTGATGCATCAATGAAATGACTTGGATGTGTCCTTATACAGAATAATAGAGAGATTTCCTATGAATCTTAGAAGACAAAAATTCATGAACAAAACTATCCAACTCATGCTCTTGAGTTAGTAGTGGTAATCTTTGCTCTGAGGATTTGAAGACATTAACTCTATGCGGAAAAATGTGAGATATATACAAATCATAAGAGTTTGAAATATATCTTCTCATAGAAATAACTCTACATGAGAAAAAGGAAATGGATTGAGCTAGTCAAGGATTATGATTACACGATACTCTACCAACTAGGGAAGTAAAATAAGGTGGAAGATGCTTTGAGTATAAAGGACCACAAAATTATGAACAAGATTGGAGTTGAATGGGATCCTATGTTCATGGATCTAGTAATGATGGACATGGGAATTATCAAGGAAGGTAACACATCACTACTTTTTCAAATGGTGTCCAAACCTTCTTTAATGGAAAGGATAAAACGTTCTCAGGCTGATGATGATGAGTTTCAAAAGAAAATTAAAGATTTAAATGATGGGATGTTTATTTACATCATATATGAAGGTGGAATTTTGAAATTTGGAAAGAGGCTTTGTGTTCCCTCTATTCCTGAGCTAAAGAGGGAACTATTGGATGATTCTCATAGATCTAATTTCTCTATACTCCCTGGTAGCAAAAATATATATAGAGATATAAAGGAACATTGTTTGTTGGAAATATGAAATTGGAGATTACTAATGATGTGTTGAGATGTTTTGTTTGTCAACAGGTGAAGGCTAGAAGAAAACATCCTGGTGGAGTCACGCAACCCCTTCTTATTCCTATTTGGAAATGGGATGATATTATGAAAAAATTTGTCATGGGGATACCAAAGACTCCAATAAAGAATGATGTGATATGGTTCATTGTTGATCATCTTACAAAATCAACACATTTTCATACTATAAAAGAATATTTACCACTTGAACATTTAGAAAGACTCTCTATTAATGAATTTGTTAGACTTCATGGTGTACCCTTATCAATTGTTTCTCATCGTGATCCCCATTTTACACCACAATTCTGGAAAAGTCTTCAAAAGTCCCAAGATACTGATCTTCTTTTCAGCACTACCTACCACCCACAAACTGATGGATAATCAGAATGGACTATTAAAAAATTAGGAGACATTTTTAGGTCATTTTCACTTGACTTTCAAGGTATGTGGGATTAGTATTTATCACTCGTATAATTTTCCTATAACAATAGCTTCCAGTGCTTTATTCATATGGCATCGTATGAAGAGTTATATAGAAAGAGATGTTGTACACCAACTTGCTGGGATGATGTTGGTGAAAGAAATCTTGTAGGAACATAACATGTTGAGGAAACAATGGAAAAAGTGAATATTATAAAAAGCCATATCAAAACTGTAGGTTCCAAGCATAGTGGAAGCACATTGGTGGGAGTGTCCAACTTTTATTTTAGCATTAAACAACGTTCAAACCAAGATCCATCATGATATAAAATTCCAGATCTTCGGAATATAACGAAGAACGAAAAACAAAATAGGGAGTCCCAAATCCATAGAGATAGGATCATCATATGTTGGTTATAATTAATTTAATTAATTCACAAGAATTACGTTTGTGGAATTCTTACTTTGTTGATGTCTCCGGTCACGATATGATGTGATCAGTCATTGCGACGTAGAATCCAAGTTTAGGATTCCTCTAGCGGTGAACCACACATTATCCACGTATCTATGGATATCGCTGAAGGGATCTCCTAGTGGTATCATGGAAGAACCTTCACTTGTGATGTCCTCCTTCGATCGCCTTTATCCTATGGAGGAGGATCTCTCTCGATCTTGAGAGCATTCTTAGAGATTGTAGTTATTTCGGCCTTGGAATAATTCTACAGAATTGTTCTGCATAATGATTGGGGAAAAGTGTTGGGGTTGTGAGGATATTTATAATCGGGTTTGAGGTTATAGAGTTATGAAAATAAATAAATGTGTTACGCATTTTATTTATTTCATTAACTCTTATTGAAAACCCCCATGTAGAATTATTAATTCCTCGAAATGCACTCATACTGATTATAATAAATATCATTTAATAAAACAATATTACATCCTCAAAATCCATAGTGGGAAAACTACACAGCATGTAATCATTAATACACGGCGTGTACTTGTTTTCCATAAAAATACACAGCATGTACTTTTATTTTCCATTTTCCTTTATTTCCTCCACCACATTTATCATTCCTTGAGTAATGGATATTCATTTTTTAAATAAATGTAACTGCATTACTCGCTAATAAATATATATTATTTTTCCCACAATATATTATCCCGAATAACTAGTGTCAAAATAAATTCAATCAGGCATTCTTAAATAATTATTAAACCATAGTTGGGAATAATATTTATTTAACTTGTTAAATTCATATTTAACTGAGATACATAGACACACTTAGTGTGTGACCCTCTAGGACCCTTTATTTGTGGCTTTAGGTAGAGCCTACCTAATGTCCAAGGTTAGGATCTAGCAACACACCAATGCACCCATAGAGAAAGAAGTTAATGCTGCAATAACGTATCACCTAATACGAACATTTACCATGTAATATAATCCCTTTGTCATTATATCTCGAATCAAGAGGGTTTCATGCTAGTGTCATAAACCCATGTGCTCGATTGTTCTTTCATTGACTTTCCGGAATTGAACTCTCTCATACCTTACAATGGCCATGGATTTGTTTAGGCTATATAAATTCCATCAAAGGGCCTGAGATTTCTACTTATGTTATGGAACATAAGGGAAAAATCCTTTCTTACATTATCTATTAATTCAGTATTACTCGTGACGAACCCAATGTATCCTACCTCGCTGCAAATAGTGTGTTGTCACAGCTTTCGTCAATACATCTAAGTGCAGGAGTTGTAATACCCATTAATAATAATCTTAATGTCTAAGGACCAATACACATGTCCACATATAGGAACATCCAATGACACTATGAAATGTAGATTTCCCACTGGCAGGTCTCTTTCTCATAATATCCTCCTAGATATTACGAAGGGCACACACCATGAGAAGGTGCCTCAAAGTATTATGAGTCATCACCCCTAATGTCCTGTATTATTTGTGTCCCTCAAATAATGTCATCTGGCAATAAAACATATATTCAAGAACAGTGTTATGGCACTTCCGGGTTCTCATCATAGCAGGGATCTGCTATGACCCCTTAATGCAATAGTTGTCCTTAGGACATTATCACATGCATTGTCACGCAGAAGAACAATCAAGATGTGATAAGGAATTAATTAATGAATAAATTACAAAGTAGTTGGTTCTAGGCCACCAACTCCAACAGAATCCCACTTGGACTAGAGACAAATTCTAACAACCTTTAACCTGCTATCTCTCACATGATATTCATGCTTCTAGTAAGATAGGACTTTAGTCATGGGTTCTGCCACGTTTTCTTCTGTGGACACTCGACTCACTACAACTTCACTCCTCTGATAGAAATCCCTCAAGAGGTGATACTTTCGGAGTATGTTCTTTCTCCGCTGATGTGACCATGGTTCTTTTGCAAGATCCACCATTGCAGTATTATCACAATACAATGTGATAGGGTATTTACTACTAGGCACCACATCAATCTCCTAGACAAAGTTCTGAATCCATACGGCTTCCTTGGATGCATCATAAGACACTATATATTCAGACTCTGCTGTAGAATTGGTGACAACTGGCTTCTTTGAACACTTCCAGCTCATAGCTCCTCCATTGAGACAGAAAACATATCCAGATTGTGACTTCAGATCGTTCTGATCTGTCTGAGAACCAGCATCAATATACCCTCTGATGAAAAGCTCCTTGTCTCCTCCATACACTAGGAACATATCCTTAGTTCTTCTCAGATACTTAAGGATAGTCTTAACAGCAATCCAATGCTGTTCTCCTAGATCTGCTTGATATCTACCTATCATTCTCAGTGCATTGGAAACATCAAGACTATTACATAACATGGCATACATGATGGATCCTATAGCCAAAGCGTATGGGGTCTTACTCATTCTATCTTTCTCCTGTTGTGTATGTGGACACATTTTCTTAGAAAGATGTAGGTCATGTGACACTAGAACTAATCCCCCCTTTGATTGTTCCATACTAAATCTCTTTAGTATCTGGTCAATGTATGTACCCTGACATAGTCCAAGGAGCCTCTTGGATCTATCACGAATGATATTGATCCCTAGAATGTAGGCTGCTTCACCCAATTCCTTCATGGAGAAACACTTGTTCAACCAGTCCTCAACTGACTGTAAAACTGGTACATTGTTTCCAATAAGCAATATGTCATCAACATATACTACTAGGATAACGATCCCAATCCCATTAAACTTCTTATAAACACATGGGTCACATTCGTTCTTAATTAACCCAAATTCCACTATGGCTTCATCAAATCAAATGTTCCATGACCTGGATTCTTTCTTTAATCCATAAATGGATTTCTGCAACTTGAAAACCTGTTTGGCTTCACCTAGTGTCACAAACCCTTCTGGTGGTTTCATATAGACATCTTCCTGAAGGTTCCCGTTAAGGAATGTTATTTTGAAATCCATTTCCAAAACCTCATATTCATGGTAAGCTTCTATGTAAAGTATGATTCTTATGGATTTAAAAATGGCAACAGGCGAGAAGGTTTCATCATAGTCAATTCATTGATGTTGTCTTAATTCTTTACCCACGATCCTTGCTTTATAGGTGCTAACATGACCTTCCATGTCCAGTTTTCTATTAAATAACCATTTGCATCCAATAGGTTTTACATCTACTGGCTCATTGACCAGAACCTAGACTTGGTTTTGATACATGGAATCCATCTCATAATTCATAACTTCTAGCCATCTTGCTGCTTCTGAGATTTCTACTACTTCCTTGTAGGAGAGAGGATCATCATTGTCCAACAATAATGATTCACCATCCTCGGTGACTAGGAAACCAAATCTCTCTAGTTCCCTTACCTCTCTTGATCTCCTACGCAGTACTTTTGTTTCTAGAACTTCTTCCAAGGGGACCTGTGGAACTTGTTCCTCTACCAAATTTTGTGTATCTTGAGCATCAACTTCGTCGAAGTCAATCTTGCTCCCACTATCCTTTTTGAGGATGTGCTCCCTCTCGAGAAAGATGGTTTGTCTGGTGATAGTCACTTTCTTGTCTGAAGGGTTATATAGGTAATATCCTTTTGTTTCCTTGGGATATCCTATAAAGATACACATAATGCCCTGGGGTGCTAGTTTGTTTCCTGATAAGGCCTTAAGAAATGCCTCGCATCCCCATACACGTGTGTGAGACAAAATGGGTTTCTTTCCATTCCCTAACTCAGATAGGATTCCATTTTTCGCCTTAGTTGTTACTTGGTTTAATGTGTATGTTTCAGCTTGTAATGCATATCCCCAAAAGGATAGTAGAAGATCTGCATGACTAATCATCGACCTCACCATGTCCAACAATGTGTGGTTCCTCCTTTCACTAACACCATTCCATGGTGGTGTATAAGGAGAAGTGAGCTGAGATAGAATCCCTGACTCCCATAGAAGATTGATGAACTCTTGGTTCAGATATTCTCTACCTCGATCTGATCAAAGTTTCTTTATCTTCTTACCAAGATGATTCTCAACTTCATTATTGAATTCCTTATATTTATCTAAGGACTCTAACTTATACCTCATTAAGTAGACATATCCATATCTAATTAAAACGTTAGTAAAAGTAATGAAGTAAGAATATCCACCTCTAGCTTCTATTGGAAATGGTCCACATACATCCGTGTGCACTAATCCTAGAAGATTTGTGGCCCTTTCACCATGTCCACCAAAATGGGACTTGGTCATTTTACCTTATAAACAATCATGACATCTATCAAGTGGTTTTAGCTCAGTAGAGTCTAAATAGCCATCTTGGCAGAGCTTTGTCAAGTGCTTCTCATTTACATGACCAAGACGGTGATGCCACAACTGGGTGATGTATGATTCATGTGAGTTTATTTCATTATCGATTGGCAACACTTGTTTTTCATAATTTAATACATACAAACCATTATTTAAATGTTCCATACCATAACATATGTTGTTCTTATAAAAGAGACAACACTTATTTCCAAACATGAAACTAAATCCATCCATATCCAAACAAGAATAAAAAATTATGTTCTTGGTAACACTAGGCACATAATAACAGTTATGGAAAACCAAAATCATCCCAGTCATCAATGAGAGGTGGTAATTTCCAATAGCCAACGCAGCCATCTTTGAACCATTGGAATCTGGAAGATCCACCTCTCCTATGGAAATCTTTCTAAATATACTTGGTTCCTTCATTTGAATATATATTTGATCCCCACAAGCTGTATATAATACCCAATGTGTTGAAATAGAAATAATACACTCAATAACAAAAAAACCTTTACCATACCCACGCTTCTAGGTGCAGTTCCTCTTCCAGTGGCCTTGCTTGCCACAAGCAAAACATACTACCTCCTATTCCTTGCCCTACCTCTGGATCTTCCCCTTCATGGAAGGACAGCACTCGGGCACTTCGGACCGTTTATAAGTCTTTGGCCCCTTTTCCTTGTCCTTCCTTTTCTTATTCAGCATAAGGACTGCGGGTTTTTTACGCCCCATGTCCTTATCTACCAGGAGAATTAAGGATAGAAGTTTCGATAAACTCTTCTCATTACTTCTCATGTTCTAGTTGAAAATAAAGCTTGAGAAGTCCTTAGGTAGTGATGATAGGGTGAGATCTGTATGGAACTCATCTGGGAACTTAACCCCTGAGATGTCTAGGCATTCAATGTTGACAATCAGCTTGACTACATGATGCCCAGCTGGCGCAGACTCTCCAAGCTTAGTTGTAATCAAAGCATTGGAGATCTCATATCTCTCCTATCTCACCTTCTCTTAGTAGAGATCCTTAAGGTGATACATCATGATATACACGTCCATGTTTTCATTTTTCTTCAATAGCTCATTAGACATTAATGATAGCATGAAAAACTGGTAATTTGAGGAATCATCCATGTGTTTCATATAGAGAGATAATTCCTCATCACTGGCCACCTTTCTAGGGACAACTAGAATAGGCTCTTCTAGTACATACAATTTCCTTTCATGTTGAAGGATGATGTGTAAACACCTCTGCCACTCTTGGAAATTGGTGCTGCTGAGAAGGTTTTCCTTCTCGATTATGGTTCGCAATGATATGTTTGAAGCCATTTTTATTGCCGTTTCTACAAATTAGGATGAGAAAAGTTTTAGTAATTTATCATAAAATTGAGAAAAATAAATTAATTAATACTTATTTTCCTCCCACTATTTTATCGAAATCCACTAGCCCTCACCATTGACTTCGGAATATTTTGTTGCCTAAATATTCTAGTGGCAAGGATCCATATTTCCCTTCGAATTACCCCAACTAGATTTGGTCAAGAAACTTGAAGGGTTTTAGATAGTCATTCTAAATGCCAACTGCATTAACTCACAGCTCCTTGATCCGCTGATTGGACTCCCCAATCCTAAAATCCTTTTATTTTGGATTTCCTCAACCTTTGCCTCTTGGTCACACCAAGTCCTGCTGTGGAAGTAAACCCTTGATGTGAACCAAGTTAGGTTAACCCAAAACCTTGAATTAGAATTCCCTGATAATTGAAATCACCCCAACTAGGGTTGGTCAAGTACTTTGAACTATGGTTCGATTCTAACCAAGATTATGGAAGGCTATACCGACGTAATATTTCATTGAGGGATTTTATCCTTATACGTAAATTTCCAATTTATTACCTTTTATTACATTATTTTTAATATTAACTAGGATATACTTAAGTGATTAACCATGTTTAAGATAATATTTACGTATAAGCCGGTTTTATTTTAGTTCCATCTTGCATGCTCATTTAATTCCTTAATTGTGTGATCGTGACAACACACCCACAATAAATAAACCATGCAACTAACAGAAATAAAATAAATGATATGATATGGAGATTTTTCTATTGGTTAGTTTATCTAGCGGTTAATAAACTAACCCAATACCTAGGTGAGAAACACCTTGAACTTTTCGGGTTTGGGTTTAAAACTTCCACCTGTCTACCTTTGTATCTACTTGGATTGGTTTCTCCTTGGCTCCTAACTCGAGCTGCCTCCACTAGCTTGGGATCTCCATCAATTACATATACATTTATCTCACATGCAGGTGAGGTTTCAAAAGGGGTTTTTATATAAAAGAATATTTGGGCGTGCAGGCCCTACATATTAATTAGAAGAATGCTCACAGGCCAACAAATTTAATTTAAATAAATTAAAGAATCCATTCACATACAAAGGTCTTGGTCTAGCTCATTAATATCCCTAAATGAAATGACATTTACGCATAAATAAAACTAGCATTAAATTCTTTAATCGTTCTTGTTTAAGATAAATCATGCTCGAATCAATTAATCATCTTTAATTAATCAATACTTTTATATTAAACCATTTTCTGAATTTCCTTGAGATTCTAATCTATCACAATTTTAAACCAATAAATTCATTTAAAATTATATTTGTAGGTAACTTGTACCTTGGACGCAACCCAGTGAATTCTCGTTAATTATGGAGATGTTAAATTAAACACATATATATATAACAGCTATCACATGTTGTGCATTAGCTTTACGTCTGCACCATGGTGCACGTCTCAAGGGTTTTTATAATATAATAATAAATTTTAATAAATTTGCGTAATTTGGGTGAGTACACGGTGTGTAGTTCCGACTACATGGAGTGCACTTTTTGTCACCATCCATCCAAAGTGCACACCTAGGGACATGGCGTGTTAATGTACTTCGGAAATTTTCGGAGTACACGACGTGTTCAGAGGGACACACACCATGTAGTTTTCGTGTTACACGGTCTCCAGCCGGGCAAGCCATGTATGAGGTACACTGCCCAACCCTAACCCGAAGGGACTACACGCCATGTTCTATTTAACCACACAATTTGTAATCTAGAAACTGTGTGCTACCTATTCCTAGTCAACACACGATGTCATAAATTACTTAGATTGGATCAATACACGGCTTGTTTTGGCAGACCAGTCCAATTCATGAACCTAGACTACACAATGTGTACTTCTGAATACACGTCGTGTATTCTCATGTTGTATGGCCAGGAACGTTTTCCTCTTCCATTTGAGATCCCCTATTTAATTTTAATCAAAAATTATAAGAAAAGGTCATTTATGTATGGTTAACGAGAAACAATAGATGAGGAACAAATCTCGAGATTCATGTTTAAAGAATGATTAACTTGAATTAAAACAACTAAATTATTAAATACCTAAATCACCAACAAAAAAATAAATAATTATAATCAACGATATAACCTCCCTTTAATATCACTTGTAGGTTCCATGCACAGTGGAAGAGCATTAGTGGGAGTTCCCAACATTGATTTTAGCCGTAAGCAATGTTCAAACTGAGATCTGTCACGATATAAAACGCCGGATCTTCAGAATTGAAAGAAGAATGAAAAACAAAAGAGGGAGTCCCTAAACCATATATATAGGATCATCATATGTTGGTTATAATTAATTTAATTAATTCACATTATTTACCTTTGTAGAATTCTTACTTTTTTGATGTCTTCAATCATGATTCGATGTGATCATCCATTACGTCGTAGAATCCAAGTGTAGAATTCCTCTAGCGGTCATCCACACGTGCTCCACGTATCTTTGGATGTCGCTGAAGGGATCTCTAGGTGCTAGCATAGAATAACCTTTACTTTCGATGTCCACCTTCAATCACCTTGATCCAATGGAGGTGGATCTCTCTCGGTCTTGGGAGTGTTCTTGGAGAATGTAGTTCTTTTGACCTTGAAATAATTCTCCAGAATTATTGTGCACAACAATTGGGGAAAAGTGTTAGGGGTGTGAGGATATTTATAATCGGGCTTGAGGTTATGGAGTTATGACAATAAATAAATGCATTATGTGTTTTATTTATTTCTTTAACTCTTATGTAAAACCCCCATGTCAAATTATTAATTCCTTGACATGCACCCACACTGATTATAAAAAATATCAGTTAATAAAACAATATTACATCCTCAAAATCCCGACTGGAAAAACTACACTGCGTGTACTCATTAATACATGGCGTGTACTCGTTTTCCATAAAACTACACGACATGTATATTTAATATACATAGTGTGAACTTTTATTTTCCATTTTCCTTTATTTCCACCACCACATTTATTAGTCTTTGAATAATGGAGATTCATTTCTTAAATAAATGTAACTACATTACTCGCTAATAAATATATATTATTTTTCCCACAATATATTCTCTTGAATAACTAGTGTCTAAATAAATGCACTCAGACATTCTTACAAAATTATTAAACCACGGTTGGAAATAATATTTATTTAACTTGTTAAATTAATATTTAACTAAGATACATGGTAACACTTAGTGTGTGACCCTCTAGGATCCTTTCTCAGTGGATTTAGGCAGAGCCAGCCTAAAGTCCATGGTTAGCATCTAGTAACATGCCAAGGCACCCATAGAGAAAGAAGTTAACGCCGCAATGACATGTCACCTCCTATGAAAATTTACCGTGTAGTATAACCCCTTTATCATGATATCTCGAATCAAGCGGGTTTCATGTTAGTGTTAAAAACCCATGTGCTCAATTATTTTTCTTTGACCGTCTTGAATTGAACTCTCCCATACCTTACCATGGCCATGGATTTATTTAGGCTATATCAATTCCATCAATGTTCCTGATATATCTACTTCTGTTATGGAACAGAAAGGACAAATCCTTTCTCATAATATCTATTAATGCAGTATTACTCGTAACACACCCAACATATCCTACCTCGCTATGAACAGTGTGTTGTCACAGTTTTTTTCAATAAATCTAAGTGCGTGACTTGTAATAACCATTAATAATAATCTTAAAGTCAAAGGACCAATACACACGTCCGCATATAGGAACATCAAATGACATTATGAAATGTGGATTTCCTACTGGCGGGTCTCGTTCACATAATATCCTCCTGTATATTACCAAGGGCGCACAGCATGAGAAGGTGCCTCAAAGTTTTATGAGTCCTCAACTTTAATGTCCTGTATTATTTGTGTCCCTCAAATAACATCATCCTACCATATAACATATATTCAAGAATAGTTTTATGTCACTTTCGGGTTCTCATCATAGTAGGGATCCGCTATGACCCTTTAATGCAACAACTGTCCTTAGGATATTATCACATGCATTGTCACACAAAAGAAAAATCAAGATGTTATAATGAATTTTTTAACAATGGAAAGGTGAAGAATATAAAAATACATATCAAAACAGCTCAATTTAGGAAAAACATATACTTTGATAATTGAAGGAAGGATTTAGAATTTCAAGAAGGAGATCATGTTTTTTATGGTATCTCTCTAGAAGGGTATTATTCAATTTAGTTAGAAGGGGAAATTAATTCCAAAGTACATTGGACCTTTTGAAATTATGGATTGAATTGGAGCCATAGCTTACCATTTTTCAATGCCGCGAAGACTTTACAATGTTCACAATGTGTTCCACGTATCAATGTTAAGGAAATACATGCCAGGCCCAACACATGTACTCACCTATGAAGAAATATAACTTGAGCCCGATCCATCAAATTGTGAAGAGCCTATCATGATTCTTGATACCAGAGATTGAGTGTTTTGAAATCAGATGAATCTTATGTTAAAGGTTCTTTGAAGGAATGATAATATTAAGGAAGCAACATGGGATCCATGGGATCTTTTGTTGAAGACATACCGAAAAAGTGTTTATGTAACATTTTGTGAATTTTGAAGACAAAATTTTGTAATGAGGGGAGAATGTAACCCTCTAGGGTTTTGAAAATGAATATTGAATGCATGAAATTCCATGTCCCTGCAAAAAAAAACACATTTTATAATCTATCCATTAAACACAGCATTGCATTTTATGTGTTTTGAGTTTCGAAAAATGGTCATCTAGATTTGTGATCAGTAAGTCACTTAGAATCTGATAGAACAAACCTGATTTTTTGTGAACAGTACCATACCCTTATTAATAGTAATATCAATAATAATATGAACCTTATGAATATTAAATAATGATTGTATTTTATTTTCTTAAGGTAATAAGATAATGATATCTAAATTAATTTTCAATGTGATATAAAAATTATTATACAATGAAAATTATTATTTTTCGTATTAACTATGATTTTATTTAAAAAATAAATTAATAATATTTAGAAAATATTTTACGAGAAATGGATTTCATTTTTAAATTATACACATCAAAAAATTATTAGGGTGAATTTTTGGGATTTTTCTAAAATTCTTGAATTTTTTAAGAATAGTGAAATATGGTAAAATACCTTATATAAAAATTATCAGTTAAATACACTATTTATGACATCATGATTGATGCAGGGCGACTTATTTATAAATCACATGAACCTATTACTACTAGGGGTCACATGAAACAATAATATTGGTTGTCTCGGTGGAATTAATTAAATAATGAATAAAATATTCAAAACTCACTCCTCTCCTCCACTGTAAAATACCCCATCACTCCCTTTTCTCTTCACTCCTCTCAGCCATGAATCTCCTAAAATATCTGCCCAAATACCCTTCCCTCTCACACACCACATCCAAGAAACTATTTTTCTTCTCAAAAGAACAAATTCCCTTCCCTTAAAGAGGTTCTCAAGGAGGTTATTTCAAGAGGTAATACACCCTTCTTTTTCATTTAGTTTCATTTGAATTTATCTTATTATTTTATAATATCTTCACCTCCTCTATACAAATGACCATGAAAAATATAGTATCATCTATGTAATGGAATTATATTATGTTAATGGAAGAACCATCATCAATATTCTTACTCTCTCCCTTGTATTTAATAAACAAAATCAACATCCATGAGGACCCAATTTATAACCTTCATGGATTACAAAGTTTCGTTCTTCAATTTCTCCTTAATTAATGGTCATGAAACCCTTTTGATGGTTTAACCGGACTATAATATATATATTATAACTTAATTAACATTCATAAACCAGTATACCTACATATTATTAAATCATATGACTAAACTAGTTCCTAATAATCAAAATACCGCTAAAATAATCCAAGTGAATGTCATTAATAATTCATCTAATGATTCATCCTATTTACATGTAACCAAATGAAATAAATTACCATTAACACTTTTGGATGTTCTTAATTAATATTTAATTTCAATTCCATATATTTACATCCATTCCACGTGAATTCCATTACTTAAAAACAAGTGAACTCTTTATGAATATCAAGAAAACGAACACTCTGGAACGACGAAATTCAATATAATAACTTATCCATAAGAACAAAAATGAACTAAAAATAATTATGATAAAATAGAATCATGTCAATAGGTTATTAAATAAGTCATTAATAATTATAATTTCATATTCCAGGACCTTACGTTCAAGAGTGGAACACATTCTGACTTAGTGTAAGGGTTTTTTTGCACCCGAACCTCAATTTTTATTCGGGTTAATTTTATTTTCTAATTACCGTAATGAAATTATTATGTATTATTATGTAATAATCAAAACATATGTGTTGGTGTTATGTATATTTTTATCATCCATAATCATTCTTTATTTTATGGGTAGTTACACGTTTTAAAAGTTTCTTTCAACTTTATTTCTGAAATACAAGCCCGAATCAATGGAATATCTAAAATCCATACCTATTTTCAAGGGAATTATATAATCTGTTTTTGGAAACCATTAACATTATAAATAAATAATTTTAATTTTAAAACACTATCTTACTTGTGTTCATGTTTTATAAATATACTTTTCTAAAAGAACTCTTCTTTTCGAAATAAAAGAGTATCATCTCAAGAATTACTCGGGTATTTTATAAGAGTGCCTTAATTTATTTCAACCCTCTTGTTGATTGTTATGTATTATTGGGATTAATATTTTATGGTATAATATACCATATTTAATTTAATGTTTTATTATTAGTTTTATTGACGATATTCTATCTTAAAACCATTCATCATTTTACTCTGAATGGTTAGTATTTATGCTTAATGTTCAGAGAAAGTTATTTACATTTCATATATTAGTTTAAATATGAATGTATATTTTTTGTTTTTATCCCCATTCATATGAAGAATGAATTTTACATATAAAGTTTCATGTGGGTCCATCAATAGCCCCTCAGTGCATCAGTAGGTCTCATTAAACAAACTACGGTCTTGCCACAAGGCCTTAACAAAAAGATTATTTACGGTCTTGGCATGAGGCATTGACGGTATGGTGAGGATGTCCCACATTATGAATTACCTAATTATCAAAAATTATATTGATTGTTCATGTGGTTATTCCACTAGTAGAATTCCCATTATTAATTTTTTTATGGAATTACTTACTCAACTCTTATTCCGTCCATAATTTGTTAATGTTTTTGTTAATGAAATATGTTTTTAGTTTTGGAAATTGACTAATGTTTATATATCTTTCAATTTTTAGCTTACCCTAACTGAGAGTTTGAGCCCACAAATTTCTTATGTTTCATTTTATATGGACATAAAAAATCTTATTATGAATGACATTCTGAAATTACCTAGGAGTTATGGATGTTGTCTAAGGAGTTTCTATGTTTTATTTCTTTTCAAGATGTAATGTTGAACTTATGTATGTATATTATTTCCAATAATACTAAACTACTCATCCCTTTAGGATTCATATTACCTATTTATATTCTAATTTAATAAAATGAGGCATTGGATTTGGGAAATTGGGGTCAGGTCCTTACAATAATTCCATGTTTGATGTGTTTTTTTAGATCAATTTGTCAATTTTGGTGTTTAATGTTGGGTTTTCTAAATGGGTCTGTCTTGTTTTACAACAAAGTGTTTTATAAAATGACTCAAATAGGTTTTATGATTTTAAATGGATTTATAAAGTGGTTTTGAGATGGTTCATATCTTATAAATGTTTTTCTGGTAAAATTTGTCCTATTTGATTAACAAATGGATTGTTTTGTAGCTTCATTGATATGAGAAACTATTAGTGGATGAGTTGGCATAGAGTAGAACATGTGTTAATTGGAATATGTGGAGGAGGTTTGTCCAAGGGACTATGTTGACTTAAAAGGAAAGACTATGTGATACTTCATTTGTTTCCAAGGGATTGAGTTAGCCTTTGTTTTGGAATACTATGTGATATTCAATGTTGGTTATCGAGAGATTGTGTGAACTCTTGGAGATGGGCCCCAAGTAAGATCTTGGGATATATCATTTCATAACTTTCTAGAAAACTTATTTAATAACTCATGATAATCCTGATGGGTTGATACCTTGGTGCACATTACTCATTCTATATTATTTATATTTTTTATAAATTTTATTAGTTCCTTCTTTATGTGAGGATATGAATTATACCCATTTTTTCATTTTCCATTTATATGGCCATATGATGATGATGTTTATGCTCACCCTTAAGACTTTTTTTTATTTTGAGTATATTTAGCCTTGTGACATTGTTTATATATTTTATACATGTTTGGAATTCTTTTTGGGAAACCATGCTTTGTTTTAAAAGTGAAAAATAAAGGGATTTTAAAGGTTTATTTGAAAAAGGTATGTTTTCAAAGTGGTTTAGTTTTGAAACATTTTTCAACCTAGATTATTGGTTTATATGATTAAAATAATTAAATATATTCTTGGTAGTATCCTATTGGGTTTCGTGCCTCACACCCTTCCTAGGACCTTTTCGAAATTTATAGATTTTATTTTGCAAGACACATGTAAATAGAAGGGCACCATGTTCTAGGGTGGATCTTCTTGATAGACATCATCCTGTGTTTTGAGGAGGATATGTGGTATCGCAAAGATTGAAAGATATGTATTCTTTTTTAGTATTTTGTACTTGTAGGTTTTTTACTTAGTACTTGTTTGGAAATGTACCCCTTTCATTTGAGCTTGGGTTGTTTATTTGAGATACCATGTGTATGTCATGTTAGGGACTAATTGTACTGTGATGTATATTTTGTTATATTGTATATATTTATCCTCTACTCATAAATTTGATTATAGGTGTTTCCATCCCATTTTATGGGTGGTTAATACTTATTCACCAGTGACGAACCCATTCCCAAGTTCTAGTTGGTTTTGACCGCTGATTGTTTCAATCCTATGGTGATTTGGAATACAGTTTCGGGAATGTGGCGGTATAACTAGGGTGATTGGTGAGGTCAAGCTATGTTATTTTGATATAGAACAAATCAGGACAAAATCATATCTTTTGTAAATTCCACTGAATATATCTCAAGTTCATGATGTGTTTGATATATATATCTTGATGAAGTATATACCAGATACATCACTTCTACTCAACTATGAGTATGTACCAATGGAACCCTATATTTATAGTGAAAAAGTATTGTAGAAATATTAGATTTTTGAGAGAACATTTTATGAAACAAGACCAATACCCTAGTTAATGTTTTGTGGCCTAAATATAAATTAGAGGAAGCTACATGGGAACCCAAGGATGTGATGAGGAAGAAGTTTCATTAGTATTTATGCTAGAGTAAAGAGATATAAGGATTGAAATTTTTATATTGGGTATAGAATGTAATATCCTGAGATTTTATGTTGTAGTTCTATATAAATAATTTTGATTTCTATGACATCTTACTTTATATGAAACACAGGGAAGCATGTTATACTATAGAAATATTATTATTTATTGTCAAAGTTATCACAAAGATATTGGATTAGTGGGTATGTATAAGGAAAACTAAATTATTCATTTTTTATACATTTACTAAATAAACTCATTAGTTATTAAATGGGTAGAAATGAAAATAAATGTGCGTGGAGTTAAGTATATATGTTTTTATGAAAAATGATTTTATGGGTGAAATGTATAATAATTTAAATAAATTATATTAAACTATCATTATGTATTATTTTAATGAAATTAAATTATGATATATGAAATTTTATTTTATTTTATTCATCTAAATGTTTTAACTAGTCATGGAATAATAATAAATCCATCTTTATATCTAAATGTGCATTTTTTTTAAACAGTGTTGTTGTGTTTCGTGAACTCATTATAAAATGAATTTCTTACAATTATAGGAATTGAATATTGAAAATGGTTCCAATATTTGTAATTTTTAGGAAAAATTTTGGAAAATAGGTTCCTTTTATATTTTTTCATTATGAATAGTAACCTTGAAAAATATTTGTGACCTCGTTAAGGGTAAAATGAGAAAAATAGGGATAAATCTTTTGGGAAATAATTTAAAATTAATATACCACTTGAATTTATCCTATTATATGAGTTTTTTTAATTATTATAAACAATTTTGAGAAAACATGTCCACATAGTTCCATTTTTCTTGTATTAATTCATTTATATTATTTTTCAAAATGGATAAATTCAAAATGTCACTCTCATGACATTTGTATCTTTATTTTTATTTCTGAAAGATAATGTTTATATTAAGTTAAAAATATTTATTTGAAATATAAATTTCTTTTATCAAAATAATTTATTTTATATTTTTATTGATTGAATAAATACCTTAAATAGTTATGAAATACCAAAAAAATAATTATTCAATTTGGGGAAAAATAAAATATAGTATTTGAAATTTATTAATAGTATTAAAATTTCAATGAATTATTATGTTATAAAAATTTTATAGAAAAATATTACAAAATAGTGATGTTTTAAATGTTTATATTCTAATTCCATTAAAATCCTGATGACATTTATGTCAAATTAAATGAATAGTTTCAAAAATTTCATTAATGAAAATTTATAATAAACAATATTTTATTAAATTATATAAATTTAATAAAAATATAATCTTTTGCCATGTGAATTTTAAATTTTTGAAAATATCAATCGTGGTGCATTTATGGGTCGATTTTTTATTCATGGAAATATTACTAAATATTAATGTGTAAAAAACATTGATTTTGTGGTCATTTTGATAAGGGTTAATGAGAGGTTAAAATTAGGAGATAAGAGTGAAAAAAATCACCTAAACTTGACTAAATTTTATATTATGAGAATATTTAAACTCAATCACATCCTGTTTTCAAAATATTTCATTTTTTCACTCTTACATTAAAGTTATTATATATTAATTTTATAAGTTATGTAATTCGTGGATTGTGCCTACCCTCACTTATAAAAAAGAACCTCTTTTATCTTCTATTACTTAAAACTTTTCATCCTTATAGCTCATCCAAAATATTCCATAATACCTTAATATATTCCTCTTAATTTCATATATCTTATTTTCATTCCAAATTCCATATATTCAAGGATTAAGGATTTAGCCAAAAGTGGTTTCTCAATAAATAGGTATCACTCTTAACTGTGTAGTTTCAATTTTATTTATTATTTAACCTCCTCTAAAATCTATGTTATACATTATAAATAATTGATTTAGTATCTATAATATACTGAATCTTTATTTTGAGGATGTAACAATGGTTATCCACCTCCTTTCTATCTTATGAGGAAAGAAAATAGTGATCATGCATACGTTTGGACTACCACCTCTACGAAGTGATGTGCTTCATTATTCGTCACCACATCAAACAAATTTTTATTAATGATCCAAAAAGATTTAATAAGTATTAAGAAGGGGGGTTGAATCAATTGTTCACTTTTTATAAGTTTCAAAACTTTTAGAAACTTGAACCCTGAAACCTGTTATGATTTTTTCCTTATAAACTTTTATTATATACTCATTCATAAAAAAGTAGTAAATAAAGTAAATAAGAAAAGATTTACCAGGTTTAGCCTTATTGTGAGAACCTAAATCCTTTACATATCCACTCTTGTCAGTCTATGTAGGTCCACTATTATGAAGAAGTGAATAAAAATTAGGTCAAATACTATTTAGAACCTCTTATCTCTTAATAGGAATGTTTATACAGACTCTTGTCAGTTACCAATGTTTTATTATAAAAAATTGATCCAAAAAAGGTAAAGACTTTGTTAAAATTTCTAAAAATTTTCTCAATTTGAATCTTGAGTCCAAATTTCCTAGATCGAAATTTTCAATTTGATGAGCCTGGATTATATTCTCTCTATAAAATTAGTATGGATTTGATTCTCTCAGTACGATGAGTTTGGATCCAATTATCTCAATATGATAAGTCTGGATATGATTCTTTCAATGTGACAGACTCAATATGATGAACACAGTCCCAATCTGTAAAACTCAAAATCTTCTCAAATTCTCAATATGATCTTTCCCAATCTGATCAACTCAACATGCTCTTTCTCAATCTAGTAAAAAAAACATTCAACTATCTAATCCTCCTCATGATATATCTAGATGACAATGACTTTCAATTTATTTCATCAATGCTCCACCATTTTCATTTGCATAAAAGTTATAAAATCAATAAATGATTTGAGAGAGTATTTAAGGGAGATTGAGAAAACAAGTGAGAAACATTGAAACTTTCCCTACTTCCTCAAATTTCAAGACTCCAATAATCCCTTGCATTTAAACATCAACTTTGTCTTCTCCAATCCCCGTTATATTTCTCAGAGATTTACCCAAAATTTAATTTCATGTTTAACCTCTTAAAATCTTCATTAAACTTTAGTAATTTTTTTATGAGTATTTTTTCAAAATAAACTCATTATGAATCTATTTCCTTCTTAGCTTATTATAAATTATGTTTCCTTCACAGCTCATTTAGAATTATATTTCCTTCTCATCTCATTACGAATTATATTTCCTTATTAGTGATTACGAATTATTTATCCTTATTGGTGACTGAATTTTTTTACTGATAAGGATAGGAGAATCCCATTAAGATAGAATTCATCACTCTAAAATTTAGAATCTCATCAATCCTCTACACCATTTCTTCAAAAGCTTTCATCATTAACATTTTTATTATTTGTGAGAAATTCATGATTAGAAAAGAATCATCTAAATTTTTTTAGAAAGTATGGAAACATTCTAAATCCAAAGTACACAATATTATTTCAAAACTCTTTAGAAACAATTCAACTTCATCACCCAAAAACTTATTTCTTTCTCTGATTACTACAAAGTAAAACATCCATCAAACAAAAATTTATGCCTCTAATTTCTCTGGATCTGATGATCTAAATTTTATACTACTTCAAATCATTTTTTATTCATTTTCATATGGCCGGTTTAACGGGTTTCCGGTACCCATACACCGTTTCACCACATCGAGTATCTTCACTACGTCCAAAACAGAACCACATTTCAAAATACGAAAACAAAAGAAAATTCCCCGCCAACAGCTCGAGCCGCGACCCAAGCGTCAACACCTGACTGGCCTCGAGCAGCGCACCTGCCACATCAGTCCATGTCTGCTCAGTCTGCACGCCAAACGAAGGCCATGCGACAGCTCGTGCACCATCACGTGCCACCCTTCACCGGCGATGGAATCGCCATCTTCATCTCGAGCCGCGAGACTGCACCACCTCGCGGACGAGCTTCTCCAGCCTTCGTCGACACCGCAATACCATCGTCCCTCCGGCATCACCACATAATCTCCACTGGCGGAATCACAGTGGGAACTTTCACTCACAAACCTTCAACAACATCACCGGCGAGAACCAACCGCGTTGTCGCCATCGCCATCTCCAAATTCATCGCCTCACCGAAGGCACCAAAAGAGACATAAACGATTGAAAAAAAAATCCAAACAGTATATCCATACTTCACCTCACCAAGAACAATTCCCTAAAACTGAAAATCCTGCCACCTCCAACCAAAACAACCGCTTCAGACACGAGGAAACCCCACCATAATCACTTGAGAAAGGTCGGGACCCCAAGCACCGCCGACGGAAGAGCGCAACCATCAGATGTTGAGAAGCACGCCACAAAGGTTCTTCAATCTCCCCCTTTGGATTTATTTACAACCTTTTTTAACAAATTTTAAAACTATCATAATTTTTTCAAAGCTTAACCTTTTTAAAAAAATAATTTTTTTTTGAAATTTATCATAACGTTGCATTTATAAAAAAATGACCCAGAACAACACTACTGGATATTGTAATGTTTTTGAAGGAATTACATCCCTTAGTGAGTAGAAAATTTTTCAAAGATATAAAGGTAAAATCCCCCTCACTTTTATCATTTACTCTCTTACTTTTCATTTTCTCTCCCTGATTATATGATAAACACACCTTCAGATTCATTTAAGAAAGATATGTAAAAAATTATTAAAAAGTAAAATAGTTGTTACTTTCTCTCCCTCATTGTCAGTATAATCTAAAGAACATTGGGGATTCTTACTTATGAGGTTTATGAAGACATGGGATGAGGATGAACATGAAGATGCAACCATAATTCCACAAAACATTCCTTCAAATTTTATTTTGTAAAGATATCAACAATTTGATACTTTGTTAAAATGTATTTTAGAAAAACATCTCCACCAGCAAATTTATATTTTACAAAGTGAAATATATATCAATTTGTTTTAATCTTGAATGTTGAACATGATTCTTAGAAAGATAAATTGCAATCTAATTATCAAAAAGTATCTTTAATGGTTTAGAAACTTTTACTTTCAAATCATCCAGCTGGATTTTTATCCATAAAATTTGAGTACAAGCCAGAGTAGCTTCATTATATTTAGATTCATATGATCTTAAAGTTAATGAAATTCGATTCTTACTATTCCAACTCACACAATGTTCACCCAAAAAAATGTTCATCCTAAGGCTGATTTTCTATCATTACAATCTCCATCCTAATTGGCATCGGTATAAATATGAAAATTCATCCCACTATTTATTTTTTATAACAACCCTAGTGATGTTGTTCCTTTGACATATCTCATAATCCTCTTTTCTTCCAACATATGTGATTCTTTTAGATTACATTTATACATACAACACTAAGTCACATCATAAAATATATCAATCCTTGACGATGTTAGGTAAAGAATATGACCAATGAGCTTCGGAAAATCTTTTTGAGTCACAAGTATTTTGGATTCATCTTTACACAACATTGTGCTCACTAAAATTGGAGTTGAAACTTCTTTGAATTCTACCATCCCAAACATCTTTAACAATTCCCTATCATAATTTTCTTAAGAAAACAAAATATATTTTTCATTTTGTTGAACTTTTTTTCCAAAGATGAAATTTAATTCTCCTAACATAGAAATTTCATAATTATTCTTCATTTCCTCTTAAAATTTTTTACAAACATATACTATATCCTCATAAAAAATTTTACCATAAAAAACAATTACAATTAGAGTTCGAGAGTCAAAATCATTCACATATAAGTTGATTTCAACTTTTCCTTTAGAAAAATATAACATTATCAAACAATTTTCATGTTTAGAATACAAAGAACGTGGAGCTTGTTTCAGCCCATACCGATCTTTCTTCCACTTACAAACATTGTTTTTTTTCTTTATCAAGTAGTAACCCATATATTTGTTCAATGTAAACTTCTTCCACAATCTCATCATTTAATAAAGATGAATTTAAATACATATAATAAACTTGGTAATTATGAAGATAATCCACTACAAGAAACAATATAATAGTTTCTAGCCTTATAATTGGGGGAAAGGTTTCATCAAAATACAAACCTTCCAACTATCCATATCCTTTATAAAAAAATATTTCTTTTTTTCTTGAAACTTCTCCATGATCATTTAATTTATTTTTATAAACCCAATTTTTTCTAATAACATTTTTATTTGATGGAAAAGGTTCAAGTTCCCATGTTTCATTCTTATCAATCTAATGAAACACTTTATTAATATAATACATCCATTATATGGGTTGAATTTCCTCTCAAACTGATTCTGGTTCAACTTTTGAGATAAGTGAGATCTGATTTTATAATATCAACTTTCGTCTAGTATAAACTATAGAATTCTAATTCTCAATTGTTGTTTTAGATTCAAAATGTTTTGGTAAGGTGGGGAATTTAAAATTTAATTTCCCAACTTAAATTTCATCATCATGAGATTCTTCTAAATCTTTATAGGGATGTTTTGAATTACTTTCATTATAGTAGGAAATATCCAGTTTATCTTCCTCACCATTATCATCAACATTTGTTAAAAAATCTTTATTTTCAATTACCATAAAATCATATGAGTCTATAAATTTTTTTAAATGTTTGTTCCAACATTTTTAACTTCTTAAAATTTTTGAATAACCCATTCAACTTCTTTCATCACCTTTCTCATCAAACTTTCCCAAATCCAGATTTTTTATTTTTATCAAACATGGACTTCCAAAAACATAGAAGTATTTAAATGAAGTTTATTTGTTATACAACATTTTATAAGGATTAATGTTAGTTTCTGGTCTCAAAAAACATATATTTTTAACTTGTACATCTGTACTAACATCGTATCTCTAATAGAATTTTGAATTTGTGAATTCTGCTAACTAACTTCTTCCCATTTGTACCATGTTTATATTCTTTCTTACTAATCCGCCATTTTTTGTGGAGTATAGAGATAACTATAATGATATTTGATGAAATTATTTCCTAAATAAGTGTCAATTTTTTTTTTTGAATTTGGTACCAATAAATTTTCTCAACTTATTTATGGAAACCCACATTTATTGTTCAATATCTTTTTTGAATAATTTTATCATTTAAATAGCCTCTGACTTATGATTCATAAACATGATTTTTTTCAACCGAGTGAAATCATCAATAAAATTGATAATGTATAAATATCCTTCTATTGATTTATATCTCATTATCCCACATAAATCAGAATGAATAATATCAATAGGTATAATAGATTGAGTCTCAACTCTTTTAGGACTTGTTTTAGTCATGTTTCCTTTCTAGAAAGTAATACAAACATATACTTATCTCCTTTTCAAATATAGAAAATTTTATACAACATCAACTTTAGATAGTTCATTCATGTTTTTTTACAAGGTTTCCAAGTCTTCAGTGCCACAATTTTATTTCATCTTCAAGACTCATGTAATAGGTATTGTTGAATTCTCTTATTTGAAAGAGACTCCCATTATTTCTTTCCCTTTTTGTAATAAATTTTCCATCCTTCACACTTTTTATGATACAAAATAAATATAAAAAAATTAATTTCCATCTTAAAAAAGTTGATTTACATTAATTATGTTATGATTTATCACCTAAACAAATAAAACTTCCTTGGATTTCAATTTTTAGGCTTCAATATCATCAGTTCTGATTCCTCTAATTTTTTAGGAACTATCATTACCAAAGCTAACTTCTATTCTATCTTGACTTTCAACATGTTTCAAGATTTTTATATCACCTATAATATATAAAGAAAAACCATTATCAAGTATCCATGGTTTCTTCTTTTTAATTTATTTCAATGTTGTCTCAACAACAAAATTTCTTTGTTAAACATTATTATTTTCAGTTTTATTTTATTTTTCACCATAAGAAACATGTTCTAGAAGGAAATTCATATATATTTCAGCATGATGACTATCCTGATCACATCTTCCAAAAAAATTCAACACATTAAAATTGATTTTTTTGTAAAGTTTCTAACATCTTGAGAATTCACATTTTAAACTTTCTATAAGATGAAATTTACTCTTTCTTTCTACTTCCACTATTTCATCCACATTGATCAAATAATCTTCCAAGTAGAGATACGATGTGATTAAAATTATATTTCATGTTTCCATAGATTCCAAAACATAACAAATATCTATCAAAACTTGTTTTTTATTTAAGATAGATCTTTCTTTTTAGAATAATTTTTGTGGTTGGTAGATTCATTCACCTGTAACATATTGATGATGTGGACCATCTTTTGTTTTCATTGAATTTTCATTAAATTTTCTAATTTTTGTATATTTTATAGGTTTCTCAAATAGAAGGGAAAGACGGTTTAGAGAGATGGGAGACCATCTCTATCTAGAATCCTTTGAATGATTAGGGCTCACGATCTGACTCTTCTTCCTTTATCGCAATGGACACCTTCTTCCTCGCACATGGGAGATTCAAATACCATTGTTTTCCATAGAAGTGGAGTTTTAATATCCATGATATTGGAAATATGAATAACAAGGCATAACCTCCAAAATATATTATGGTCCTCACATCGTATGGAAGAACTAGAGGGATCTCCTTCCATGAAGCTCTTAATGGTACAGATCTATCCCAAACTATCCCTTTGAATCATCCATTATGTGAGAAATTGGATGATGGAAATTTATTAGTTGAGTTAGATCCGTAGTCCCTTCAATATCATATGCAACTTTGTAGATTTTCAATTAGGGATCGCACCTCATATCTTAAGGGTGATAAACCTTGTCTCTACTCTAATTTTAAACTGAGAATCAATCATTATTGGGGATTCTCCCATTGTAAACTAATTCCAATTGGACATGGTTATTTTCATATTTTACTAAAATCACAGGAAGAAATAAATTTTGTCTAGAAATTAGGAAACATTAATCCTAAACTTTTCCTCCTAAGAATCTCAGAATGGGAGCGAACCTTTATTCCTCACACTCATAAGAACATAATGGAAAATATTTAGATTTGATTTCATGGTCTTAAATAGTTCTTATGGAATCCTATTATCTTGAATGAAATATACTCATGTGTAGGTACCCCTCTTAATATCGATCAACGCAACCTTAATGTAGAATTAGGATTGTTTTCTAGGTTCTTGGTATAAATCACCCTAGACTCTAAACTCCCAAATTCTATTAACATTAACTCAAACGATTACAAAATAGAAGTCAAAATTGAATATGACCAAAAAACACCCATATATGAATATTAAATAATTGTTGTACATTCCATTATTAATTTTATAGTGGTCCAAATTCAATCTTTCCACCCAAAATAAAATGACTAGACTGAGGTTAGAAATAGGAAAGGCAAGGTTGTTGTTATTGACAAACCTGACACCCTTAAAAAGAGGAATGATATATGGGAAAATGGCTCAGTCCATCCAAACCATATAGGTGAAACCTCATTTCATTTATGGGATTAACTAGTTGAAATTGAAGAGAATCATAAATTTGATCACGATATTTAAAATTTTATTGAAAAATGGTTGTGGAGGTTTTTTTATGATTAGAACAATCAATGGAGGAACCTCACAAAAGCTCCTCCAATGATCCTAGGCATGATTCTTCTAGTGGCACAAACTCCACTGTGACACACACTATTATGGTCGACCCCTGCCTCTACTCAATTATGAATACTAAATAGGTTCTACCACCTAGTTCTACAGAATTTTTTAGCATGATCAGATCATATTTTGTACAAACCGGTGATTTTAATGTAGTTTTTATTGAATGAAATAATGGTAAAAAGGTTAATAGCCTTGGTCAACCTTATTTTTTTTCCTCCGGTTGTGATTATGGATCTCAACATGTGATTTCGGTTGCACCAATTACTCTATACAATTTCAACAATAATAGCATTGAGTCTAAAAAATGTAAGATAACACTTAATGATTCTTCGGACAAAGATAGCGATGGTCAAAAGTCATAGCCTACAATTTCTTATATCATTGCAGAAAAAATGGCCGGAAATTCTAGACATACTTCCTCCTCCTCAGTTAGCATTGGTATATATACCAATGTAGTTAGAAATTTCCTTTCTTACAACATGAAAATTGAACAAGTTTCAACTATGGAGGATGTGGGAGTGGACTTTTCATAGTAGGTACACCCTGGGAAAAAATGCTGGAACACATAGTTTTCTTAATGATAAATTTCATGCTGAAAATTTAACTGTTCTTGTGATTCAAATTCTTTACCATTTAATATTGTTAATGTTATTGATTCCTCCAATAAGGATTATAGTGATAGTCTTCTTAGTAATACTATAGCCACTTTTTTCAAGCATGATATGAAAGATACTTTTATCCCTTCTCCCTTCTCTAAAGTCAACATGAAAAAAACACACGCCCAAATACATTTAAGAAGACCTGAAAAACATCTAGTAAAAATGGACCAGATTGTAATAAAAAGGGGAGTGATAACTCTAAACATAGGTTTAAATGATGATCTTCTTATAGAATTTTTAGGGTATTTCTATCCCAGACACCTTTAATGATTTGAAAATAATTCTTGGTATTCAATGTCCTTTTATTTTTTCCATTGTGAAACCTAAGATCAAATGTTCAACCAAATTACTACAATTCCACTATTTTGGTTACTCTTTTATAGGTACAAACCATAATAATTCCATCACTGAAACCCTCTTTTAATTTTCTCTATCTTCTTTTCTCAATATAAAAATCTTCCACGTCTCTGATAAAATTTTCACTTGGGATTTCTTGCTAAACAATACATATATTTTCTGTTCTTTTTTATGAAAAAAAAATATGAATCAAGATAGGAGACCTCTATGGATAGACCTCACTAATATATGTTCTAACATACATCACCCATGGTTTGTCATTGGAGACTTTAGTGCTATCTTGGCTACTTGTGAGAAACTGGGTCCATCACACTCAAAAATATCTATGAGAAAACTTAATGCTACTATTGAAAATAGTAACTTCATTGAAATCACTCTCATTGCATCCAAATATTCTTGGTATATAAGGAATTTTAATGTATTTTTTGCTAGAAAATTGGATAGATATCTCATTAATGATCTATATTATGAAAAATGGGACACCATTTATAGAACTACTCTCTCCAGAATATAGTCCGACCGTCATCTTATTATCATAAATATCTCTCAAAAAAATATGAAACTCCCTCTCCCCTTTAGATTAAACAAATACTAATTCTTTTAATTGTAATGTTGTAATATTTTTAAAAGATTTTGCTCCTCTATGACTCACTCCAATGACTGTCTTTCTGGTACTCTCAAATATAAACTTCTCAAAAAAAAGCATAAAATTTGGTGCAATGTAAAATCTAAACAAATTGATAATGAAATCTTGCTTCTTGAGAATGACCTTTAACAACTCCAAAATCAAAATACCAACTCGGACATTTCTTCTAATCAGACCCATGATATTAACATCTCGGTGAAACTCAACTCTCTCCTAACCTTTAAAAATAACATGTGTAGACTTTCCTTCAAAATCAAATGGCTAACTCATGGTGATAGAAATAATAAATTTTATAATCCTCTTCAAAGAGTTATAAATGCCTATAGACCATTAACCTCTCTCAAAGATCGATACATTTTTCTCGATAAGGATAATGACATTTCTAATCATGATGTTTCCTATTTTAAATCCTTATTTAATTGACCTAGAATCAACATGGATCTCCTTCATGACATTATTCTAATAGTGGTCAATAAAAAAGATAAAACTTCTCCATTAACCATTCCTCTTTATCATGAAATTAAAGCCATTATTTTTTCCTTTAATCCTGATAGTTCCTCGTGGCCTGATGGATTTAATAATGGATTCCTACAAAAATATTGGGATTTCATTCAACCTGATGTCTGCAAACTAGTGAAATATCTTTTTTTGGTGGTTTCTTCTAAATGGGTTAAATTCCCAATTCATCACATTGATTCTTAAAGTTGAAAAGGCCTATGTGATTCACCTTTTTGGCCCATATCCCTTATCAACACCCTTTATAAATCATTACCAAATTTCTTTCCAATAGACATTCCAATATGATTGAAAAAATCATCTCTTGGAATCAATTTGGTTTCTTCAAGGGAATATCTATCCAAGACTACATTTGTCATGCCTCATAATACACTAAGAACTTAAATAATAAAAATATAGGTCGTAATATATCCATTAAACTTGAAATTAGGAAAGCTTTTGATACCGTGGTCTATAAATTTATCTTTAAATTTCATCAGGGTTTTGGATTCAATAACTCATTCGTAACAAAAATTAGAACTTTGTTCTACTAAACATCCATTTCTATCTTAGTAAATGGATCTCACAAAGGCTATTTCAAATGCACTAAAGGTGTTAGTCATGGTGATCCCCTCCCTTCCATTATTTGTTCTATTACGTAGGATTATTTAAGTCATGTTCTCACTCAATTGATGCATAAAAATAAAAATACACCAATACATGCAACAAGGAATGTCAATTTCCATACACATGTTTTATATACTGGTGAAATTATTCTTTTATTACAAGGAGATAAAAGAAACATCCGAACTCTCAAAAATTCTCTTTCTCACTATGATGAGGTCTCAGGTTAGGTCATCAGCTGGAAAAAATCCTCTATTTCATTTGGAATAAACTTTCCAACTAATAAAAAAATATTATTATCAATGAATTAGGAATTGAGTAAGGTCCATTTCCATTCACTTATCTTGTAGCACCCATATTTTGGGGCAATAACATATCAATCTATTTCACAAACATTATAGATCAAATTACTGATCAACTCTCTTCTTGGAAGCGGAAGACTCTCTCTACGGTGGGGATAACATGCCTTGTAAAATCAGTTCTTGTTTCCAAAATGGTATAATCCATAATGGTTTATAAATGTCATTTCTATATTCTAAAAAAATGAATATTTACATTAAAATTTTCATTTCAACTAGTAGTAATTTGGAAAGGAAGCGTGTGTTTGTTCCTTGGTCTACTTGTTTCAAACCTCTTGACAAGGTGTGTCTTGGAATTAAAAATTTGATCCTCTTTAATGAAGCACTTCAAGCAAAACTTACTTGGAATTTTATTCACAATAATGATCATGCTATTACTTTCAACAAAAACTGGTTCCTTGATAAACTAAAAAAGGCAACATGAATTTTCTAAACTCCCCTATAGGGCCTTCCATTAAAAAAAAGTATGCCAATGTTATGACCAATTCTAGATAGATGGTATCTATGTACTCCTCCATGAGATTCTAGTTAGACAAATGGACTGGTTCCCCTCTATCTACTCCTATCCTAGATAAAAACCCTAAAAATATCAATATGTCTATATGATATTTCAATTATTTACAACTTGATAGTATCTCTGAAATGTCTTTCATGTCATTGAAAACAA
This sequence comes from Viscum album, assembly GCA_963277665.1. NCBI lineage: Eukaryota > Viridiplantae > Streptophyta > Magnoliopsida > Santalales > Viscaceae > Viscum > Viscum album. The sequence continues at coordinate 1,119,002,342 of OY728129.1, forward strand.
TACTTTCTCAAAGATGGACGTTTTTTTTAATGGGAGCCTTCTCATAATGGAATAATATATTCCAAGAATTTTTTCAATAATCACTTCCATAACGATAGAAATGACCTTTGTTGGATTAGGATTCTCGAAAAACCTTGGATAAAACCATCATGACTTACTATTATTTGGCATGTCTCCTAAAACAAGATCCCAACTGATGTATCTTTAAAATCATTTTGGATTCAAATTTTTTTAAATTTTTCCTTTGTAATCAACATATAAGTGATACCAATCACTTATTTCTTTCACGTTCCACCCCCACTACCCTTTGGAATTATATTTTTGACATCATTGATTACAAATGGTTGATTCTTGACTCATTAAATACACTGATAAAGCGTTGTGTGGATATGGATAGCTCTAAAAAATAAAATTTATTTTCCATTATATCGTCACTAAGTGTTTTCATGTGATCTGGTATGATAGAAATGCAAATTTTCACAATAATTTCTCACTCAACAATAATGCAGGTCGGATTCAGATTCTCATTTCTATTCACAATGATTCCTTGATTTAGAAGGGGAACTAAAACAACACAATTAAGGGTTTCATGTTTCTAAGAAGAATTCAGGTTGATGACATTTTTTCCAACTACGGTGCATGTTTGAAGTTTTTTATCAACCCCCAACTTCAGTTTAGATCACAGTTAATGTTGATGGTGCTTCCAAAGGCAATCTCATACATTTAGGATGTGGGGACATCTTCAGGAACCATCTTACACAAATCCTCGAGTGTATTCTTAGAAGATGTGGTACCACATCTTCTCTAGAAGTTGAAATTATGAGTGTCATCCATGATATCTCCTATGGTAAACACCATGTTTGGAAAAATATATGGATTCAGAGTGACTCGACTACCATTGTCCAAGCACATTGGAAAGGGGTGGTTCATCTGGCCTAGTTGATCACTATTTGATTGATGGAGTGCATTCGTTCACTCCAAGATATCAATCATATTACCACTCATACCTACTGTGAAGTGAATGTAGTTGAAGATGGTCTTGTAAATAAAGGTGTAAGTCAGGGCATTACCTGGATGTAGGATCTCCCCAATGACTTACTCCCCCTTCATGTGAAATATTGCAATCTAACCCCATATTTTTAGCTCAAGTAATCATGAATTTTAATTTTAATAATTCTTTGGTTATTTAACCAAAGAAACACATTCTTCAAAAAAGATAGGTCTCTCATATCTTTTCTCCACCCAATAATTCCCAATATTTTTTTCGGAATATAAAATGTTAAAAGAATAAGATAAAACATTATCTTTGTAAAGAGAATATTTCTCCTGGTTCTCAAAATGAGACTTTTCAGCAACTTTAGAACTCTTAGTTTTTACATCCAAGGATTTTTGATAGTTTTCATTTCTCATTGTAAAGGTACTTTTTGACTAAATAAATTTTTTTTGAAACTTTTTATCTTTTTCCTCCTTAGCTTCCATCTTCTTGATAAGATATTTAATCATCTTTATATGTTCATAAATTCTATGTTTGTAGCTTAAAATATTATAAATGTATTCATACTTATTCTTTATGAAATATTATATTCCATAAAAAACATCTTCAAAATCATTATTCATTAGTATAATATCTTTCTTGAGAGTTTTTTTTTTCAATAAAAGTAACAAGTTCTGTTATGAGCTAATACTCTCTATATGATTCTTCACCACTGTCATCACACTCTGAGGAATATTTTGATTTCTCAACTTTTTCAATGAAGGTTCTAAATTTTTATGAACATTTTTATTTAGAAGAATTGTTTTCAGTTGATTCCAATTGATCTTTCTTAACCAACACACATCTTTTGTTTATAGTAAACTTCTTCTTGTATTTGTTGTAATACTTTTCTTCTTTTTCATTTTTTTCCCACATGTTCCATTGATGTTTTCCATTCAAATCATCTAGATATTCTCTAGCATTATTCTTGGGGAAATTTATAGCAATGTCACTAATTCAACCACAATCAAAATTTTTGAAAATAATTCTACCTTCATACTTTCACATCATATTAAATGGTTCTTATATATAAGAGACATGATTTTTTTCATTCAACTCAACATCCTCTTTATATTCAGACTCACAAGGATTGGCTTCTTGAACATCTTATATTTTAATATATCTGATAGATTAAAAATATATTTCAAATTTAATCTTATTTTTAAACATTACAACTATCACTATTTCATAGTAAATAAGAATGTTATGAAATTGATCAAGGTTTCATTTTCTAAATATGATCAGCTACAATTTTATTCTCTCAATATGATGAGTATAGATTTTATTTTCTTATTACGATTATTCTAGATCTGATCCTCTCAATACAAGGAGTTTATATATAATTATCATAATATGATCAGTCTAGATTTGATTCTCTCAATATGATAAACCCATTCCAAATCTGAAAAACTAAAACTCTGCTCAAAATTCTCAATATGATTCTTCTTAGTCTGATTAGATCAATAAGATATTCTCAGTATGAAAAATCTCAATCTGGTAAACAATTATTCAACTCTATAATCTACCTCATGAGATATCTATTTAGAAAAGACTTTCACATGAAATATTCAACAATCTATATTTTATTCTTTTGTAAAAGTTAGACAATGAACGAATTATCTGACCAATTATTTATAGGTGACTCAGATAAAAAATTAAGAAACTTGAAAACATTCCCCACTTCCCCAAATTTCAAAACTCATAAAATATCTCGAATTTGAACTTTAAATATGACTTATTCAATCTTAATTATATTTCTCTGAGATTAATGAAAAATTTAATTTCATGTATGAGCTCTCCAACTCTTCACACAACTTCTGGACTTTCCTTTTTGTGTCTTATTTGTAATCAAATCATTATGAATTTTTTCCTTATTATCTCATTATGAGTTATGTTTCCTTTTCATCTCCTTATGATGTTTATTTCCTTCCCAATTCATTAAGAAGTTTTTTTCCTTCTCAGTGATTATGAATTCTATATCCTTCTCAGTGATTATGATTCTATATCACTCTCAGTTAATATGAATTCTGTTTCCTTCACAACTCATTATGATCTTTCTTTAGCTTTGGCACAACGGAATCCTCATAATGATAGAATTCTAATTATAATTGAATTCCCATTATAATGGATTCTAAAATTAATATGGAAATCCTATTATGAAGGAATTTCTATTAGGATGGAATTATTCACTCTACAATTTTATTTTCTAGAAACCTTTCCACTATTTCAACAAAATCATTTATCCTAAATGTTGTCAGGATTTGTGATAAATTCTTGATCGGAATAAAATAATCTAACTAGGTATAAATGAATGAAAACTTTTTACCTATTGAATTAATAATATTCTTTCAAAACTCTTCAGCAATAATTTGACTTCTTCACTCAACAACTTATTTCTTTCTCTGATTAATACAAAGGAAGACATCCTAAAAAACAACAATTTCTAACATGGAGCCTTTTGGATCCGATGATATGAATATGATGCTGATGGCTCTGATTATTTTAGAAACTTTCAACATTAATACAAATCTCATTATTATGGATTGTTTCCAATTCCTGAATAATAAAAATATTCTTTTTTAAAGAAATCAAGTTTTGAGATAAAACACTTTTTTTAAATAAAACACCACAAAGGTTCTTCAGTTATAATGATGGATTTACCAAATATATATTATATCTCTGATATTATTATGATTTTTGAAATCTTAATTATTATTTACCATTGTTACATTCCATCCATTAAAAAATATAAACATCACTCACATGTACATATATAATACCATATTCATGATGTGATGCAACACATTTTTATCACTAGTTCAAATGAATATTTATAAAATCATATATAATGATTAAATATATCACTATTGAAAATATTAAAATTATATATAATATATATCAATGATAAAATTACAAGGATCCATTCAGTGGAACCAATATAGTCATTAAGAAAAGTAGTTATCACCCAGAACATAGATTTTAATATATAATTTTTAATACAGGAGTGATAAAATGTTTTTAGTTAATAATATATTGTATAATATATATATATGTGGTTTAGGGATAGATTTATAATAAATATTTACTTATTGCTCCAAATGATTGAATGTGTGTGAATAAATAAAAGACCTTTGGTAAGGGATTTGTTTATCAATCATATTTTATTTAGTATTGTTTATGAATAAATTTGAATTTAAAGAATTATTTAATCCTTATCCGATAAATCAATTTAATGTTTATTCTCCGCTGGTTATTTTAATTTTTTTTATGTTTTAGTACTACTTTCCCATCTTCGGGAATCAAAATTGTACCTAAAATGTTTTTAATAAATGCTAACATTATTTTTATAATTTTATTCAGAAAACTATTTTCTTCTATATTCAGGTTTTCTAAATTTTTAAAATAATATTATTGACTATTCTACAATGATTTTTTAAATTCATTTTTTTCAATGTTTGATTTTTTTTAAAGGAATCTTCTTATAATTTTGATAATGTGGTGCCCAGTAATTTTTACCAAAAATTTAAATGGAATGTATATTTTAACATATAGTACATAAAAAAATTCATGAACTCATAACAGATCAATTTTTTTAAGATTCTTTTAGAATTTTCCATCATTATTTTCAAAGAAAACACTTCCTTCAATTTAATATAAATATTATTATTTTAAATAATATATTTGAAATTGAAAAGTGTATTTTCATTAAGTAATATTAAATTTATATTTTAAAGTAATTTTAATCTATGATAACATACTTTGTTGTTAACTATGATTTACTGGGGTTATGATCCAATAATACCATAATTAATCTTTTTATAAATGGTTATTAATAATTATGATGATATTTTGATGAAACTTATTTGTTTTTCTGGGTTTATTCTATTAGGAAATGATTAAATGTTTATGAAATTTATTTCATTTTCATGGATAATGTTATGATGATATGATGATGGTTTTTGACATTATGGAAAAAATATGTTTGGTTTTCATTATGTTTTACATGGGCTTAGAATTGTAGTACCCTCATATGAGTTGGGTAATGTATTATTTATCATGGGATAATTATGGGAAACAATTTGATGTGCTCAATCCACTATAAGAAACATGTTATGATACCTTATATGCTATGGAAAAAAGGTGGTGATGTCTGATTAATTATTATATGAGAAATAGGTTTTGATTATTGATCAAATATTATTTTATGGTCCTTAATGTTTACCTTGATATATGAAATGGTTTATATGCCTTTGATGGTGTGCCACAGTTATGACATGTTTTTATAATTATGATTTTAACTCATGATTCATGATTGATTAGTGATGATATATAACCCTTATGATTCTTCTCTTTCAAATGATAAATTCTATTTTAGGATTCATAATTATGATACATGATAAATTAGGTATGAAATCATTAATTTATTATCATAATATCATACCTATAGTGTTGGTTGGAGTAGAGTAGTCGAGGGGGGTGAATAGAGTATCTATAAAAATTTCTATTTGAAAAGTATTCTTAAAAGGTTCCCCAATAAAATAAATATAGCCCAGTTAATCAAAGTAATATAGTTATGAAAGTTTAAATGTTTGAATAACTTCTCAAAAGATTGATTAATTCTAATTAATCTTAATATAAGTTATTAATATTACATTTGAAGCTATTCTAATAAGGAAAACAATTATAACTTCTTTCTAAGATTAACAATCAAGGCATGTTTAGTGATTTTTTAATTATATAGTAAAACCGAGAAAACTAAATTAAACAACACATCAGATATAAAACAAGTTGTTCATTCTCAATCAGAGAGATAATCCAATCCACTTGGTGATCAAATTCCAACAAAACGTTTATATTAATAAACATGATCCACACCCTAGATCGGGGTAGACAACAGTACAAATGACTATCCAGGTCACACGACCTCTTCCACAGTTCATTGAGGGTATGACGTATCATGTCACACAAGGACCTCTTCTACACTTATATGTGGAAATAAAAAAGTGTAAATTAAGTGGGAGGAAGGATATATTGTATCCATCATTTTAATATAAGAGACAGTGTGTGTTTTTATACAAACACACACACACACTACTCGAAAGCTAAAAAAATACAAAACAGAAAAAAGATGATGAGATAGGTTAGAAGTGCTTTGAGTTTTAGTCAATGTAGATCTAGACTTATAGGATGAAGAATATATAATAATCGGGTCATCTAGTGAGAAACAGAGTATCACAGGGTCGATTCTCTCGTTTTGAGTTAGATATAGCTCATATTCTTTGTAGAGTTGGTAATGCGAAGATGTTCTTGACTCTGATCTATGGTATCCCAGATTCTTGATTCATGAATTCATTATCTGTTCTTCATATGAATTGATTTTCATGTGTAAGTTATTTTCTCCAGAATTCTTCTGCTTCTACGTTATCACGCATGTACTTGTTTCTATATCCTCTCTTTTTGTTTCTAACCATGCTATTCTTTTTATTCTTGGAGTTCATGTGTTGGAGCTGACATGATGCATGTATTCTGAACCTCATACCTCATACTATCAGTTGATATGTCTAAAAATAAATATTAATTATGTCAGTTAATTTAAAATACTCAAATATTACCATTATAAATTAAATTGAAAAATGAAAAATCAGATTAAAGAACAGTTTCACAGTCTGTCTGGAAACGGTGTATCCATGAAACTGTGTCTTCATAAAACAATGTATCCTTCTTTTTATTTGAGCAGTGAGATAGTTATGATGGCATAGTGGTATAGAGATTAGGAACTAGTATCACAGATGCGTTTTTAGGATCATGGTGTCTGGTTCATGGTGTCTGATCACAGAGTCTAGTCACAATGTATGGGTTACGGTGTCTGGTCACGGTGTCTGGGTCATGGTGTCTGGTCATGGTGTCTAAGTCATGGTGTCTGATCAAGGTGTCTAGTCATGGTGTATGTATCATGGTGTCTGGTCACAATGTATGGGTCCTTTGCAAGAAAACATAACCAGTGGCATACTCATGGTTTCTTAGACTTAACCAAATATCTGTATAAATACTTAAACAGTTATATTCATAGAATGTATTAGACTTAATCATTTATTATATAAATCCATTATAACCTAAATTAAAACTAGTTTACAATAATCAAACATAGCACTTAAGATATTGGATAGGTTTATTTAAATCATTAAGAAACCAATCATCTATACACATAAATTGAGATAGAGTAAACAAGATTAAAAAGGTTTACAGAATGTATAGGATTTTTGATCATTAAAACATGATTAATACATGAGGATTCCAACAATATCCCCCTTTTGATTATCACAAATAATTTGAGTGAGATATCTATTCTTAGTGAATGTATCTATCCCTTAGTGTGCACGTATCTCCCCCTTTTGGGATTATCAAAAATAGTACAAAAGTAAAAAAACAAGAATAGATAAGATGAGTTCACAATGCATTATATGGATAAAATGTTTCTTTAAAAATTTTAAAAACAAAAAATTCAGAAATAATCCCTATCAAAAGATAATGTTCATTTTTCTACAGCACTGGTTGTCTTCTCTTTTCCCTTGGCAGTAGCATCAGGAGAAGCCACAGGAGAAGAAGTAGATGTGGAAGAGGGATATGAGCCAATTGATAGAGAATTTAGAGAACCAAGATTTACATACATGGACATTACATGACTTTTCCAGAAAACTTAATACATGACACAAACAGATGTCCAATGACCGTATTAGTTTAGTGTCTTTATAAACTCAGAACATAATCTTCAAAACATGGTGAATCTCTTCAATATCTTCCATAAATATCTTCCCCTTTTTTTCGTACCTAAAACCTTTCTTTATATCCGTGGGAAAATAAAACAAAAAAAGGGTGATCTCAAATGCTCATTAAGGGTAAGAATTGAGAAAATAAAACAAACCATATACATTTGAACATAAAAACATGAACATAAAGTTTAAACATCAAAATCTTGAGTTGTGAAATATATCTTGGCAGTACGTAAGGAATAGATCATAAAAGAACATTAATCATGACAAAATAGCCTGGAAATAAAACATGTAATTGTGTAAAACCATTAATCACATGATATAATTTCCATAGTATCCAAGGCATTGCTGCCAAGACCATCATAGTGGACAATGTACATTACTGAACCGGGTTTACCTTCCGTTCCAAGAATGTATTACTGAATAGTATTTACTTGTCATTCAATCCATGACTATCTATAAATCATTACCCAATGCATTGGAGGGATATATAGGTCCCACCAATTTCATAATGAAATCATTATTTCATGTGCCAAATAATAAACATAAATCATTAATCATAACCCAATGAATAAAATGGGTTTCGTAAACATCATCTCATCATAACATAATCCATATAAAGAAATGGATATAATATCATCATAAAAAAAAATAAACCCATGTAAACAATAGAGACATTATACTTTAAACATAACCAAATTAAAGAATGTCATCGTAGATGAAAAATTGTTTTGATAAAACACTTGAAATGAATTATTGAGGAAAATATCTTTTCTTCTTTCAAATCATTTTCCTTTCTCAAAATGACATGAAATCTTAAAATAAAATATTTTTTTGAAAATAATATTGATATTTTGTAGAGGAATCTTTTTTTAAATAAGGAATTGTGAAATCATAAAAATCTGTTCTTTCCGTATAAGTTAAAAAACATTCTTCTCACACTTTTTTCGGAAAAGTCAAAAAAGTACCTCTTATGGTAAACAAAAGAAATATTCCTTCCATACCACATAGTAAAAGTCAAAAAGAGGTTGGAAAGACTTCAAACATACATGAAAGAATAATAAAAACATTATGAAAACATTTTTTATAAAACATGGACATGGATGATAAATATAACCCCAGTAAATACTTATAAATAAACAATCTCGGATAAGAATGAGATTGGAATAATTATCCCTTACTTTAGGTCCAATTTCTTATATACGTGTATGAAACTTATGTATATTGGATTTAAACATATTATAAATTATTAACATAATGATAAAAATATTTATGATATCATATGTGATTTCCTATGACTTTATATTTTCCGTTCATTTGTCAATTCCATGTTAAATCAGCATTTTGGGTAAAATCATTTCATTTGTCATATGTGTTTTGACTTGTAATTTTTTATATTATTATTTAGATGATGATTAATTACTTCCATAATGTAAAAAAGGTTTATATATCATATATATTCAATATATTAATGTATATAATTGATCGATAAATGGAATGAAACACACCGTTCATGGAGACGGTAGGTCGTACGTATGCATTAATGTTGCTTTAGTTTCCTTATTAAATTGAATAGAAGTAAATTATATAAATATACATAAATCTAGAAGAATTATTATTTCATATATCTCATTATTATTTATTAGATATACTTTATAATCATTATTTAACGGTTAACATGGAGAATGAATCTCATCGCGTCCTGGAGATGGTAAGTTGTGCATACGCACGGGCGACAATATCATTCCCATGATTGTGGAATTTTATTGAAGTGTATGGTGTATAATATTTCAGAATAAATATCACTTTACAATAATAATATATAATTATTTATTCCATTATTATACCCATCAAAGTAGATTGGTGGTGAAAACAGATTACACCATGGTGTGGAGACGGTAGGTCATACGTACGCACGCATGGTGACTTCATTTTTCAGAAGATGGAATGAAAATGGAGTATGGTTGTTTCATATTCATAAAAACACAATCCAAGTATTTTTTTTTGTGTATACTACAAGATAAAAATGGTGTATTGTACAATAGAAGATATCAAAAAAATTAAAAATAATATATCTCATAAAATCTCAGGGTGTTACATTCTACCCCCTTAAAATGAATTCCGCCCTAAAAATTCATTAGGGTTATAAATGGTTTACTACATGAATGTATAATTCATAAAAACCCACATCATAAAAATTAATACTAAAAATTAATTTAAAAAACTAAAGTATGAAACGTAACGGTTACCTAAATTAACTCATCACTGGGTTTCCACATAAGATAACATCGGTGAAAACATGGATATGGAAGAGAAATCTAACCATCATGTTCTGATGGAGAGTGGTAGAGAACATGGCTATAAAAAAAATCCAACAATCACAAAGCCATATACTTTTGATGATCTAAGGTACCATCTGATTCATTGGAGATGAGGGTACTAGGACAACATTTTTGGTTTTCTAGATCATTTCTCTAAAGTTTAAAATTTTGAAATGGAAGAAATACTTACATGATTTTGGTACAATCTCATCATTGGACATTCATTGAACTATTTACACTTCATATCTTAAATAAATTAAGTTGAATTTATCATTTGTGAAGTGTTAGCAGATCATGTGATAGAATGATGGGTCATTCCATCTTTCTTAAACAAAAGGATAGAAAAAGTTATTAAATATACAAAAGTCCATATATGGTGATATTAATAATATATGGTTCCAAAAATGGACTTATAAATTATCTATAATACAACTTAATAAAATAAAACTAATTTCTACTGAACAGGGACTTCATGTAGGCTAGTGGTAGGCGATAAAGGCATATCGCACTTCGGTTGTGGGTTCGATTCTCGCAGCCTTGTTCGATGCGACGGGTTGTCGCCCGTCCTATGGGTTGTCCTTTTTCTAAAACTACACCATTATAAAATTCCAGAAATAATATCAAAAAAGTTCTATATTTAAATAGTATTATCTGATGTCCAACTTAATCCATTACAACCTTTAGTCTTATCCAAAATACTCTTGTCCAAACTCACAGTATGAAGAAAACAATTTCTAGATAGGTCATATAACAAGCATGTGAATACCATCATTTATCCCCCGTATATCATAATATATATCTTTTTTCTCGCATTAGAAACATTTTAATACCTTAATCATGTATTCTTGAAACATTATTTACAATAAAACAATAGTAAAAACATGAATGCTATCAAAAGTTAACTCTTTCCACATACAAAAATCCCAAAAATTCTATATAATAAAACCATGATATCAATTTTTCCTTATATCCCCATAATAAAATTTATGATATCATATATGATTCCCTATGACTTTATATTTCCATTTCATTGGTCAATTCCATGTTAAAGCAGCATTTTGGGTAAAATCGTTTCATTTATCGTATGTGTTTTGACTGGTAAATTTTCATATGATTAATTAGATCAGGATAAATTACTTCGAGAATGTAAAACATGGTTTATATATCATATAAATTCAATATATTAATATATATAATCGATCAATAAATGGATTGAAATGCACTGTTCATGGAGACGGTAGGTCGTACGTACGCATGAACTCTGTTTTCGTTTCCTTATTAAATTGAATGGAAGTAAATGACATATATATATACATAAATTTGGTAGAACTATTATTTTATATATCTCATTATTATTTATAAGATATACTTTATAATCATTCTTGAATGGTTAACATGGAGAATGAAACAAATCGCACCGTGGAGACGGTAAGTCCTACGTACGCACGGGCGATAATATCATTCCCATGGTTGTGGAATTGTATTGAAGTGTATAGTGTATAATATTTCAGAATAAATATCACTTTACAATAATAATATATAATTATTTCTTTCATTATTCTACCCATTAAAGTAGGTTGGTGGTGAAAAAAAGATTACACCATGGCGTGGTTGCGGTAGGTTGTATGTACGCACGCGTGCTGACTTCATTTTTCATAGGATGGAATGAAGATGGAATATGTTTGTTTCATATTCATAATAAAATATCAGTATAAAAGTGATACTATATTTGTTACTTAATAATTAAACAACCCATATAGAATATGTATATGAAGAAATAAGTTTCAACGATTCAGTAAAGGATATTACCTCTTCTTTGGCATGCCTCTTCTAAACCTCCTATTAGGGAAATAAAGTTGGTCTTTGAAGAAGACCATGACCTCTAGTATGTTTCTAGTAAAGTTTATAATGTAAATGGGCAGGTTTTTGCTGAGTTAGATAGCTCAAAATGGAGTAAAGAGAAGATGGAGGTGGGGCCCTTTTATAAGAGATGAGAGGGGCACTTTTAAAAACATCCAAAATATTAATTTATTAGAATATCAAACCCCACAGAAAAAACTGAAAAAAATGACTCAAAATCGAATATTAGATGACATAGTGTTGTAATATCATCATCCAATAAAATTATGAAATTTTTTGATTTTATATTAAACCTTATCATTTTGATTTATTCTTTTTTCATCTATTTAATTTTATTTGTCGTAATAATATTCTAATTTTTAAATTGTTATAAATACTTACTTATGTCTTATGAATTTTCTATAATTAGATACATTATTACTGTTTCGACCATATAATTTTCAACTTGTATTTTTTAAATATTTTTGTGACTTTTAAACAATTTAATAATATGTTATTTTTATAACATATCAATAGTGTCAATTTTGAAACTATTCAATTATTTGATTTTAAATAAAATCCACACAAAAGATATATTCCAACCAAAATATTTAATAGATTCCTAACATGTCATGTTAATTTGAAAAATTCATGGAGAACAATAATTAGTTCATATAATATTTATTTTAATATTTTTAAAACCATTTATTTGATATTTCTCTTAATAAAATAATTACTACAACATTTGTTGTATATATATATAATATATTTATTTTTTTCAAAATAATTAAAAGTAAAATACTATAATGAAGATAAATATAATATCTTTCATAATAATACTTTTACTCTAATTTATCATCTTAAATTTATAACATTAAAATTTTTATATTTATTAAATTATGAAGGTGACAAATTTGACATAATTTAAATAAAATAATATAAGTTTCTTAATCACTTTTATAAGGCTCCAAATGATCAAAACGTCGACCCTTTGATTCTTATGGTTTATATATACTCTACCAATAAGGTTTGGTCAAGTTTTTGTTCCTTTTATGGGAATTATTATTTTAATAAAAACTATTTTATTGATTTTTCACTAAATAAATAATTTCTGCATAATTAATGTTTAAGATATTGAGGTAAATATATATTTCTTAAAAATTACAAATAAATTAACATGATAAAGAAAAAAAATTATCTCTCAAATGAGAATTTATAATCAAATTTATATATTGTATAACCTTATATTAAAAATAATTTAATTATTAATGTTTGAGTGAGACATATTTAACTTTCCTTTAAATAAAATAAATTAAATGTCTTAATCTCATCCAAGTGGGTTCCAATAGATTAGATTTCGACTCACGCTTGACATAATTGAAATTACATTACTTTTTTTGGAAAACACAATACATGAAAAAAACAGATGTCGAATGACCGTATTAGTTTAGTGTCTTTGGAAACTCGGAACATAATATTCTAATCATGGTGAAAGATCTTGAACGTCTCCCATAAATATGTTCCCCTTTTGTTTTCTTACCCAAATCCTTTCTTTATATCCTGGGGAAAAGAAAACATAAAAATGGTGATCTAAAATTCTTTTTAAGGGTATACATGGTGAAAATAAAACAAACCATATACATTTGAACTTAAAAACATGAACATAATGTTTAAACATCAAAATCTTGAGTTGTGAAATAAATCTTGGCAGTATGTAAGGCATAGATCATAAAGGAACATTAATCATGATAAAATAGCATGGTAATAAAACATGTAATTTTGGAAAACCATTAAGCACATAATATTATTTCTATAGTATCCAAGGCATTTTTTCAATCCCTTCATAGTGGAAAAAGTCCATTACTGAACCGGGATTACCTGTCGTTCCAACCATGTATTACTGAACCGTATTTACTTTATGTTCCATCCATGTATATATCATGATATATAAATCATTACCCAAGGAATTGGAGGGAGATATAGGTCTCACCCATCTCATAATGTACTCAATCTTTTGTGTGCCACAAAATAAACATAAATCATTCATCATAACCCAACTAATAAAATGCATTTCATAAACATCATCCCATCATAACATAATCCATATAAAATAATGGATATAATTTCATTATAAAAAAATAAAACCTTGTAAATAATAGAGACATTATACTTGAAAAATAACCGTATTAAAGAATTCCATCATAGATGTAAATTAGTTTTGATAAAAGACTTGAAATGAATTATTGAAAAAAATATCCTTTCTTCTTTCAAATAATTTTCCATTCTCAAAATGAAGTGAAAGTTTAAAAGAAAATATTTTTGTTGAAAATAATCATGAAATATTGTAGAGGAAGCTTTATGTAAATAAGGATTTACGAAATCGTAAAAATCCTTTCACGCTGTATAAGTTTAAAAAACATTCACCTGGTACTTTTTCCAGAAAAGTCAAAAAAGTACATCGTATGGTAAACAAAAGAAATATTCCTTCTATACCACATAGTAAAAGTCAAAAAGAGGAAAACACAACTTTAAAAATACATTGAAGAATAGTAAAAACATTATGAAAACATTTTTTAAAAAACATGGACATGGATGATAAATATAACCCTAGTAAATACTTAAAAATAAAAAATCTCTGATAAGAATGAGATTGGAATAATTATTCCTAACCTTAGGTCCAATTTCTTCTAAACGTGTCTAAAACTCCGGTATAGTGGGTTGAAACATATTATAAACTTTTAATAGAACTATAATAATATTTATGATATCATATATGATTCCCTGTTACTTTATATTTATCATTCATTTGTCAATTCCATGTTAATACAATGTTTTGGGTAAAATCATTTCATTTATCGTATGTGTTTTGACATTTAATTTTTAATATGATTACTTAGATCATGATTAATTACTTCTAGAATGTAAAAAAATGTTTATATATCATATATATTCAATATATTTATATATATAATCGATCAAGAAATGGAATGACATACACCGTTCATGGAGATGGTAGGTCATGCGTACGCATTAACGTTGTTTTCATTTCCTTATTAAATTGATTGGAAGTAAATGATATATATATATATAATAGCATTATTATGTCATATATCTCTTGTTTAATTATTATATATACTTTATAATCATTCTTGAATGGTTAACATGGAGAATGAATCTCATCGCGTCGTGGAGACAGTAAGCCGTTCTTACGCACAGGCGACAATATCATTCCCATGATTGTGGAATTATATTTAAGTGTATAGTGTATAATATCTCAGAATAAATATAACATTAAAATAATCATTAATAATAATTTCTTCAATTATTTTACCCAAGAAAGTTGGTTGGTGGTGAAAAACTGATTACACCATGGAGTGGAGATAGTAGGTTGTACGTACGCACGTGTGGTGACTTCATTTTTCATAGGATGGAATGAAGATAGAATATGGTTGTTTCATCTTCATAATAACACAATCCAATTATATTGTTTCATATACTACAAGATAATCTTGGTGTAGCATACAATAGAAGATATCAAAGAAATTAAAAGGAAAATATCTCAAAACATCTCAGGGGGTTACATTCTACCCCCCTTAAAATGAATTTTTTCCTCAAAATTCATCAGGGTTATAAAATGGTTTACTACTTGAATGTTTCTTTCATAGAAACCCACATTGTAAAAAGAAATACTAAAACTTAATTTTAATAACTAAATTATGAAACGTAACGGTTACCCAAATTAACTCATCACTTGGTTTCCACATAGGAGAACATAGGTGAAAACATGGATATAGAAGTGAAATCTAACCATCAAGTTCTGATGGAGAGTGGTAGCAAACATGGCAATAAAAAATCCAGCAATCACAAAGCCATAAATTTTTGATGATCTAAGGTATCATCTGATTCATCAGATATGAGGGTACTAGGACAACATTTTTTGTTTTCAAGATCATTTCCTATAGTTGAAAATTTTGAATTAGAATAAATAATTACTTTATTTTGGTATAATCTCATTGTTGGTCGTTCTATGAACTATTTCCATTTCATATCTTGAATAAATAATTTTTAATTTGTTATTTGTGATGTGTTAGTTGATCATGCGATAGAATGATGGTTCATTCCATTTGTCTCAAAAAAAAGGTTAGAAAAAGTTATTAAATATACATAAGTCCATATATGGTGATATTAATCATATATAGTTCTAAAAATGGACTTATACTTCATCTATCAAACCAATTAATAAAATAAAACTAATTTCTACTAACGAGGGGCTTCCTCTACGATAGTGGTAGGTGATAAAGGCTCGTCGCACTTCGGTTGTGGGTTTGATTCTCGCATCCCTGTCTGACACGATGGGTTGTCACTCATCCTACGGGTTGTCCATTTTATAAAACTACACCATTAAAACATTCCAGAAATAATATCGAAAAAAGATCTAGCCTTAAAAAATATTATATAATGTCCAACTTAATCCATTCCAACCTTTAGGCATATCCAAAATACTTCTGTCCAAACTCCTAGTATAAATAAAATGATTTCTAGAAAGGTCATTTAAAAAGCATGTGAATACCATCATTTATCCCCTATATATTATAATATATATCTTTTTGGTCACATTCGAAACATGTTAATTCCTTAATCATGTATTCTTGAAACATTAATTACAATAGATCCTTAGTTAAAACATGATTTCTATCAAAAGATTACTCTTTCCACATACCAAAATCCCAAAAATTCTATATACTCAAACCACGATATCACATTGTCCTTATATTAGTCATGAGCTCATTAATAATATCCAACATATTATTTTCTCCTTATACCTTCATTATATGCATATCATGTTCCATCCAAAAAATATTTCAATCAATTTTCATGGTTACCGGTACCATATAATTATTGGAAACCACAATAAACCAATACATAGATATTCCAATATTCCAAGACACTATAAATGAGATTCCACAACACTATTTTGGAATCCTGTTACATAAACACTTAATCATTCCACCATTTCGTTGTCATATTCAACATATCCAATAGTGATCGCATGTGACTTCCCTTTGTCCTTTTCCTTAAGAGGTTGTTGATGTCGATCATCATTAACCCTTAGATTATGGAATTGGTTAGCATAATTCCCCATTTCCCTGCACTTTTAGAATTGAAGTGTTGGTGGTGCGTTATCTGTAGCCTTTTCTCTATTCACATCATTAGCTACCTTTTTCCCATTACTTCGGCAACCAGCTACTCGATGGACTTCTTTTACACACTTAATACATTTTCTGGTCCCTTTAAGACAATCTCCACCATGCTTCTTTCCACACATTGATCATAACGAAACATTTTTCTTCTTTTCACCATAGTTTTGTGATATTCCCTTAAACTCCATCTTTCATTTCTTGACAATACCATGAGATGGATATGTAACACCCACTTCCAGTTCTACCTTGATATCACAACACAAAATCTCTTCATAGCTACTGAAGTCTCTTATAGTTAATTCCTTTCAAAGACTTGGTTTTAATCCACTGAAGAATCGATCAACTTTACTTTCAGGTTGGATGATAAATCCAGATGAAAACATTTCAAGCCTTGTAAAATTCACTTTGTATATACCAATAGATTCATCATCATTTTTTTTAATCTCAAGGAACTCCTTTTCCAACTTCAATAGAAGAATACGAGGAAAGTACTTATTGAAAAATGTGTTCTTGAACTCAACCCATTCCATGGATTCAATTTCATCTTGGGGTCTTGTATTCTTAATTAGTGTCCACCACTAGTCTGCTTCACCTTCTAAATGGTAAACATCCAGAATGACCTTTTCATGTTCCAAACAGTTAACTATGGAAAATATCTTTTCAATGGTATTGATCCATTGTTCAGAAACAAGTGGATCAGAAGACCCACTGAAAGAAGGTGGATGTTGCGTCATGAAGGACTCAATAGAATATTGTTCCCTTCTCTACTCATTTGGAAGTCCAGAATGATTCATAGTCTGTGTAAGTATAGAAATAATTTATTTCAATCCATTTTCCATATCCTTTGGTTGTTCAGGAGTAAAATCATTTCATTTCCCAGTGCATTGATCATTAACACGGTTCCTTCAGGTTCTAGCTATTATCTAAAACCCAAAAAAGAATAGTGTGAGAGGAAAAAATCGTACTAGGAAAACAACATAATCATAGGGGAGTACATTCAATCTCTAACATATTTGGTTTAATCCTAAGTTATTCATGATCATTATCATAATTCTAGGATTTTAACCTATACTTTATACTTAAACTTACGGACATCCCTAGAAATACCATAGAAATATCTCTAGGGATCTCACTAATGTTTTCATATCCTAGTTTCCATAGGTTAAATAAACCTTCGATCTAATACCAACTATAGAGAACCAAGCTTGAAATTCATGGACATTACATTAATTTTGTGGAAAAATTAATACATGACACAAATATACACCCAATGACTGTATTTGTTTAGTGTCTTTGGAAAATCAGAACATAATCTTCTAATCATGGTGAAAGATCTCCAACATCTCCCATAAATATCTTCCTTTTCTGTTTTCTGACCTAAAACCTTTATTTATATCCTAGGGAAACGAAAACATAAAAAGGGTGATCACAAATGCTCAGTAAGGGTAAGCATGGAGAAGATAAAACAATCCATATACATTTGAACTTAAAAACAAGAACATAAAGTTTAAACATCAAAATCTTGAGTTGTGAAATAAATCATGGCAGTAAGTAAGGTATAGATCTTAATGGAACATTACTCATGATAAAATATCTTGGGAATAAAACATGTAATTGTGTAAAACCATTAATCACATGATATGATTTCCATAGTAACCAAGGCATCGCTGCTAAGACAATCATTGTGGACAAAGTCCATTACTGAACCGGGTTTACCTGTCGTTCCAGCTATGTATTATTGAACCGTATTTACTTGTCATTCCATCCATGTCTATCTCATGAGATATAAATCATTACCAAATGCATTGAAGGGAGATATTGTTCCCACCCATCTCATAATGAAATCATGTTTTAGTGTGACTCAAAATAAACATAAATCATTCATCATAACCCAACAAATAAAATTGGATTCATAAACATCATCCCAGCATAACATAATCCATATAAAACAATGTATATAATTTCATCATAAACAAAATCAAACCATTTATATAATAGTGACATTATAATTGAAACATAACCATATTAAAGAATGTCATCATGGATGGAAAATAGTTTTGATAAAATACATGAAATGAAATCTTGAGGAAAATATCCTTTCTTCTTTCAAATCATTTTCTTCTCTCAAAATGACCATAAATTTTAAAAGAAAATAATTTTCTTGAAAATAGTCATGAAATATTGTAGATTAATATTTATGTAAATATGGTGTTATGAAATCATAAAAATCCATTCATTCCATATAAGTTAAAAAACATTCTCCTCGTACTTTTTCTGGAAAAGTCGAAAAAGCACCTCGTATGGTAAACAAAAGAATGATTCCTTCCATACCACATAGTAAAAGTGAAAAAGAGGTAAAAACAACTTTAAACATATATGGAATAATAGTAAAAACTTTATGAAAACATTTTTTATAAAACATAGACATGGATGATAAATATAACCTCAATAAATACTTACAAATAAATAATCTCGGATAAGAATGAGATTGGAATAATTATCCCTTACCTTAGGTCAAATTTCTTCTGTATGTGTCTGAAACTCATACATAGTGGGTTTAAACATGTTATAAACTTGTAACAGAACCATAATAATATTTATGATATCATATATGATTCCCTATGACTTTATATTTCCCGTTCATTTGTCAATTAAATGTTAATGCAGCGTTTTGGGTAAAATCGTTTCATTTATCATATGTGTTTTGACTTGAAATTTTCATATGATTACTTAGATCATGATTATTTATTTCTATAATGTAAAACATTGTTTATATATCATATATATTCAAAATATTAATATGTATAATCGATCTATAAATGGAATTAAATACAGCTTTCATGGAGACGGTAGGTCGTACGTACACATGAACATTGTTTTCATTTCCTTATTAAATTAAATGAAAGAAAATGACATATATATATATATCCAGTAGAAATATTTTTTAATATATCTCAGGATTATTTATTAGATATACATTATAATAATTCTGGAATGGTTAACATGGTGAATGAATCTCATTGCGTCGTAGAGACGGTAAGCCGTACGTACCCTCGTGTGATAATATCATTCCCATGATTGTGGAATTGTATTGATGTGTATAGTGTATAATATTTCAGAATAAATATCACTTTAAAATAATCATATATAATTATTTATTATATTATTATACCAATCAAATAATGTTGGTGGTGAAAAACATATTACACCACGGCGTGGAGACGGTAGGCCGTACGTACGCACGTGTAGTGAATTCATTTTTCATAAGATGGAATAAAGATGGAATATGGTTGTTTCATATTCATAATAACACAAGCCAAGTATATTGTTGCTTATACTACAATCTAATCATGGTGTAGCGTACAACATAAGACATCAAAGAAATTAAAAATATATATCTCATAAAATCTTGGGGTGTTATAGAGAATGTAGAGGGAGTCCTTCAAAAATAGAAAGAACCAAGGTAGTTTTGGCGGATGACCATTGAAATTTTTGGTCAAGGATAATAGGTCTGGTTTGAATCAGATCCTGAGAGATAGACATAAAATTTTAGGCAAGGGAAGAGGATGAGAAGGTAGGCAAGCCAGGTCTCAAGGGTACTAAAACAGGAGCCACAATAGAAGTGCTCTATGAATGATGATAAGGTCTCAAAATGTTGATGAAGTAATAAATAATCTCACCACCATATTGCATCATGATTTCAATTTCATCCTTATTATCCATGAACATGTCCAACAAAGAATCGAAATACTTAAGCTTTTGAATCTAATTTTTGAATGCTTGAGTGACAGTAGTGATCCTAAGATTCTCTACAGGGTACATGAAGTGTGTTGTCATGTCATGATTCGAGAAGATACTATTGAATTAGAAGTGAACCTTCTTAGTAATTTCCTCTTGAGCATCATTTGCAATTTTGGAATGAATACCCAAAAAATCAAGAACTTTGTCAATGTTCTTGAAAACCATATATAGGGACACTTTGTCAAAGCCACTGAGCACAACGTGAAATTCATGTTTGACAACTATTCTGAGTAGATCACTATCCAAGTAAGATTGAGATGATTGTCCATAGGAACTAGAAGTAGTAACAATTTTAGTAAGATACTTCAGTTGATTCATAACTTTCTAGAGACAGCCCTTATACTCATCAGTAAACTTGTTAAGACCAGTGACAAGACCATGTATCTCTTGAACATTTTTTATATTTCTTTCAGCTACCTTGTCTACTAAGGAAGTGTGTTTATATTGAATCAAGAAGGATACTTCTTGTGGAATCTAGTCACTAACATCCTCAACATGATGAGAAACAGTTTATGGCCGTGATTTCATCACTCTCTTCATTTCTTCTACCATATTTCGGAGAGACTTCACTTCACCACTTAACTATTTGTTCTTAACTCTAACTTCTTGAATTTCATGAACCATTTTTGGCTGAATCTGCAAAATAATCTTCTCTAACAATAGGGAATCATCTCTATCACTCAATTTTGTCAAATGAGATGGTTGATTATTAATTATCTTTTCAACCCCATCCAATATGGTAGCTTCAAATGCTTTTAAATCATCCTTACTCACCATGTTTGAAGGTTCTTGTGATTTTTTGGAAATAGGTGCTGATATAGAACTAGGTTCCTTTGTAGCTATAACATCAAGATAAGATATTGGTTTCAATTGAAACATAGTAGATAGATGTATAGATTTAACTATGGATTATTAGGATTCATTCACATCAAAATAGATAGGAAATTTATACCATGTATCCACAGAGCGTGAATAAACTGGATTCAGAACTTCAACACTTTCCAGATTCTGGTGCTTCTCCCCCTAAACATGTGCATCTTTTTCAAGACTAAGATATTTAGATACTTGATCTAATTATAATATTTCATTACATACACCCTCACCCATTTTTTCTAGATAATTGAAAGGCCTTCTCCATTCTCTCTTTAGCGGATGTGATAATTTCTGAAACAACTTGTTCCTCGGGGTGTTTCTCAAGAGAATATTATTTCTCAAGATAAAGATATTATTCTAAATGTTCTTCAAAAATATCGTTTTCCCTTTCAACAACAACAAATTCTTATTTAGAGGTAGGTTCTTCCAGATCAACAATCTCTTCAGGGACATTTACTTCCTTCTCAATCAAGACTTGAGCATCAGGTTCAATGTCTTCCTCATCCAGGATAGTTATCCATGTAGCTACAACAACTTATATTCCTCATCAAAATAGTCCATGATTTCATCTAGTTCCAAACCATGATCAGAAATATCCTTAGTTCTTGATGATTTTTCAACCTGGTTGAAATTTTCATATTTCCTATCATTATCTTCTACCCATGTTTTTCTATATTTATTTCAACTGATTTTCATTCTCTGGACTGTAAATTTTAAAATACAATATTTATAATCCTTAATGAATTCTTCATATGGTCTAATCGACCCTTTTGCATGAAGAATATATGAGATTAACCATGAGTAGAACAAAGAGGTTGACTTGGAGGATGTCTTTATCAACTCACACATATGGAGGATGACATACTTCATAGGTTGATCTTGTGTCCATTCTTCATAAGATGTATCAAAAATATATCCTAACACTTGAGTGTATAAAAATCACCTTTTTTGGGGATAATCAGATTCTGGAAAAATTTAATCAAAATTTTGGTTTCCCCATCTAGCTCAACAGCTATAGCTCTTCTCATTGTTTCATTTCTAGTTAAGCTTCTCAATGATGCTTCCAAAACAAAGATCACACATAGAGGTGGAGGACCTCTCTGGTAGTCCTCAAAAATACCCTCATGAGGTATCCTTAGGCATGCAGCCCATAACCTCAAAGAAAAAGTAAATCTCTGGCCATTGATCCACTTCTCACAACAAATCCATCTTCTATATCAAAAGAGAATTGAAAAAACTAATAAAACGGTGAACCTAGTTTTGGGTAAGTGAGCTTATCCTCCTTTATGAACCAATCCATCCAATCTTTCTCTTTTATAACTTTCAATAATAAATACCTACTTGAAAACAACAACTAGGGGAAAATTTCCTTTTTATGTACCACTATTCTGTTCACCATGTTCATATTCAGCGGACATTTGGGTGCTAACTTTGGTGCTATTTTAATCTTCTTATTTGAACTGTGATTCCCAGTGGTTGATAAGGATGGATGTATCATTATAGGGCATTAGATGAAGGTTTAAGGGAGATAAATGTTGAAAGAGGGTCTAAAGTTTGAGAAAATAGAGCTCGGGTAAAGAAAGGAGTGAAAGTTCATTCATTTTTATCATTTAGGGATACCAGGCATCGCAAAAAAAATTGCAGGAAATTAAAAAATAAAACAATTAATTACAGCGATATGGGTTACATTATGTAAATAAAATAATAATTCATCTTTACAGTGAGACCGTAATAGAAATTTATGGTGGGACCAGAACTAGATTTTACGTTGAGATCGTAATAGGCTTTCATGGTGATATTGTAATAGTGTGATTTCAAAACTGTGTGATCGTATTTTTTGAGACAGTAAGATAGTAACTGATTGATAGAAACTGTGAGAATGTAAACATGAAACAATAACTTTTAAGACAGTCAAACTATTGAAATGTTAGAGTTAGATAGTAATCTTAAGACAATGACTTGTGAAACTGTAAACTATGAAATAGTATACTTACTACATAAGATTTATCATTCCCAACTCATGTATGATGTAATCTATTCTTTCAAAAATTAATGGTTTGGCGAATATATCAGCAAGATGTTCCAATAAATTCCAAAGTGAGATAACCTTTTGGATAATAATCTCTCAAAAAGTGAAGCCTTGCAACAATATTTTTTCTCTTACATTGTGAAACAGGATTTTTTTGTGATGTTAATAGCACTTGTATTGTCAAAATTTATAGGTATAGGCCTAAATTAATATCTATAATCTACTAATGTGTGTTTCATCCACCAAATTTGTGCACAAAAACTACCAGTAGATATGTATTCGGCTTATGATGTAGATAATGCAACAGAGTTTTGTTTCTTACTATACAATGATACTATTGACTTTCCTAAAAAATGACATGTTCCAAAGGTTCATATTCTATCTAACTTACATCCACCAAATTCAACATCAGAATAACTAACTCAAATGATTTTCATCTAGTATAGAACAATACTATATTTTGTGTATGCTTGAGGTATTTAAAAATTCTATTAACAACATTTAAATGAGATTCCTTAGGGTTTTCTTAGTAATTTTAACACATACATACACTAAAAAAATGTTAGGTTGACTATAAGTTAAGTATAGTAAGCTTCCAATCATTCCTCTATAAGTGGTTTGATCAATAGATTTTCCATCTTCATCAAGATCAAACAGACAAAAAGTACTCATTAGAGTTTCACTACTTTTAGTGATATCCAAGCCAAAATGTTTTAGAATATCTCTAGTATATTTTATTTGATTTAAAATAATTCCATCATTACTTTGAAAGATTTGAAATCTAAGAAAGAATTTTAGTTCTCCAATTAAACTTATTTCAAATTAGTTTTGCATCATTTTAGAAAATTTGACACATACATTATTTTTTGAAGATCCAAAGATAATGTCATCTTCATAAACATGAACTACTAAAAATTCATTGGAAATATGTTTTATAAAAAGGGTAGGACAAGCTATTACTTTTATAAAACCTTTGGAAATAAGAAAAGTACTTAATCTATCATACCAAGCTCTTGGAGATTATTTTAAACTGTATAAATCTTTTTATATTTTTAAAACATGATTTGGAAAATGTGGATTTGTAAAATCATGTAGTTTCTCAACAAATACATCTTCAATTATATACCAATTTAATAATTAACTCTTAATATACATTTGATATAGTTTTAAATTCAGATGTGCAGTATAAGCAAGAAAAATTTTGATGGCTTCAAGTATAGCTACTGGTGAAAAGGTCTCTTCTTAATCAATTCATTCTTCTTCAAAATAGCCTTGTGCAGAAAATCTAGCCTTTTTTCTAACTATGTTACTAGATTTATCTACTTTATTTATAATCACCCACTTAGTGCCTATGGAAAATGTGTCTTTAGGTCTTTCAACAAGTTTCCAAACATTGTTCCTTTCAAACTGATTAAGATCTTATTTCGTAGCCATCACCCAAAATTCATTGTTGATATCATAGTTAATATTTTTAGGTTTTGTAACACCAGAATCATCCACAGTATGCTTCCCTTTGAATAATACAGTAGCGTGTGTTGTACGTAACTTCGAGTTCTAACACACACCACAACCAATCAAACTAGCCGTTATGAATAGTAATATCCACTTTAAAATTTTATAAATTTTATCATTCAAAATGGACATCATTTTTGGATTTGGAATATCGAAATTAGCCTAGGGTGAATTTTTGGTATTTTTTAGAAAACATTCAAATTTTGATGAATAGTGAAAAATACTAAACATTAATTAAAAACAACTTTTATAATCCAAAAAATGTATATTGATAAATAATATTATTTAGAAGTTTTAAAGAATAATTAGAATATATTTTTACAATTTAAACCAATATTGGTAATTGGATGTAATTTCACATTTAAACTAGACATAAACTAGTGTCAATCTTTTGATAGTTATTATTTCTTAAAAAACACGCTCTTTGTTTTGACAACTGAAATTAATTTTAAATTAAATTCTGCCACTTCTGTGTTTTGAATTTAGAAAAATGTATTCCATATTTAGAATCAGGAGGTCCAAATTTTGTAAATATGTGACTTTTATTTTTAGACATTATGAATAATTGCTTCGGTAAATATTTTATTTACCATGGTTAAAGGTTAAATCCTGGAAATAAGGGTAAAAAAATAATATTATAATAATATTAAATTACCCTAAAATGTGTCTTAACCCTATTGGTTGATACATTTCCGACCATGGGACTATTTGGGACAATTTTGGGACCCCATGGAGCCACTTGTATGTGATAATGGCACTTTATATTAATTACGTTAAAGTAAATACAAAAATGACAAAAGCATATATCTTTTTGAAAAAAAATTTAAATAGGTTTATATATGTTATATTTTAGACTATTAAAATTCATTAGAGAGATAAAAATATTTCCTACATAATGGTGTTTTATTTATAATTTTTAGACATTGAATAATTAAATTTATTTATGACACAATAATGATGGAGTATAATCCTTATTAATGAAAGAATCAAATAATTGGTATTATAAATGTTAAAATAAATATACTTTTAATGTTTTGATGAAATAAAATAATTTTATTGGTTAATATGACATTTTAGGATTTCTCAAATTAATTTTTTATAATTAATAAAGTTTTTAAGACTTTAACAAAAATCAATTATTAAATTGTTTCAAAATTGACATAAATGAGTTTTTAAAACAAATATTATATTATTAGTTGATATTTTGTTCCTAAAAATCTAAGGTTTGTCCAAAGGACTTATATAAAGATACTTGTATCATTAATGGACCACGTGGGGGTCTCTTGTAAGTATATAGTAAGTTCATTAACTATATAATATAAAAATAAAAAGAAACATGGTAAATGTCAAACTATTTAACTAAGAGTTAAATCAAAAAGATAAAGTTAATATAGTGACCCAAACCTATCTAAAACCTATTGGTTGGGTGGTTTTTGACCTATCCCTACCTTAACCATTAAATAATACACTTTTAAGCTTTTATAAATCGAATATTAATTTACTATAAAATAATTTCTCTAGCTTTTCCTAAGGTGCCCCTCACCCCTCTTATAAAAGGGCACTCCCCCTACTCACTAATTCACACCTTCAAAGCTTTTTGGATCGGGAAAACCCTGCCCAAATATCCTCTAAACTTCCCTAAATTCATCTTAGAGGCCCTCATTTGGTCCTAAATCCAACTTAAGGAGCCCTTTTGATGAAATCAAAAGGAAACCCCCGAAGAAGAGGTAATAATTTCACTACCCTCTTTCAAGTTATTTTCTTCTTCCACTTCTTCTTTTTTGTTATTTCCATTCTAAAATAATAACTCCAGAATCATCTATATACTGTGAAGTTTTTATAAATATGGTACATCCATCTTCATTATTCTATCCATCCTTTGAATGACATGTCACCATACGTGCGTACGTACGGATTACCGTCTCCACGTCGTGGTGTAGTTGTTATTCAATAATTTATTATTTGGATGGGTATAATAATGTTGTGTAATTCATGTAAATAATAAATATAACATTATAATGATTATGTATATATGATATAACATCCAATTATATATTATTTTAATATCAAAAGAGTGATATTGTCACTCTTGCGTACGCACGAATTACCGTCTCCACGAACGCGATGAGATTCATTCCCCATCGTATCCATTCAAGACTAAATTTCATTTGATGATTAAAAATAATTTTCAGAGACATGATATAATTCTGGATATTATTAATATACATCCCATCCATAACAAATATGTATCACATAACCAATAATATAAAGGAAAATGAATCCGTTAACACCCGAAACGACGATAATACTAAGATATTATTAACAAATCAATGTTAAAAGATAATTTATGATATCATATTAATGTATATATTTCTTTTATAATTAATTAACACTTATTTTACCATTATACAGGAGGTTAACCTACCCTCGACCAAGGAAAAAGTACAAATTAAGGGGTTTCTTATCTCACTTTTAATTCTGTGAGATTTCCATTTTTCACCACTTATTTATTGCTTGTCGTGTGTGTACTACTCATGATTGTATTCATTGTGTAATATAATTAAATTTATGGATATTTACATCATCATTTTACTATCCTTCATTCATGGGTGTATGTTTCATATGTTACCAAATCGATAAGGGAATTTCAAATTTCAATTTCCATTCATTCGGCTTTATGCATACTTCATTGATTATTTTACTCCAAGATTATGTGTGGAATCACTATTCATTTTCTTATGTCATAATTTCCACTCCCCTTTCTGTGGATATACTCTTGATACACATAATCACTCCATTGATAATTTCTCAAGTCATTGATATGAACTTGACAAGAGTAATTTTAACTTAGTCTTCATTTGTTGAGTTAAATATCCAATTAATTGATGTTGTATTTACAAGAATATGTGTGAATGTCCTCTGATTGATTTACACTGAATATCCAATCATATTTATTGTATTTATATTTTTCACACATAATTATGTTTTTTATTTATCCTTAACCTAAGGATATGGTCTATATAAGATATTTCATATCAAATTACATTCTATTGAGACTTCTTTGTTGTTATACACAAAATCACTTTTATATGGAGTATATAATGTACTATGACATAGTATATCATGAATACCTTTATTCTCATGATATTACAAAGTTTTGATTACCTCAATTATTTGTATTCTAGTGTCTCTCTTTTGGTTTGGAACTCTATCTAAAATATCATTTTAAATGTTTTAAAGATTTATTATTCTATATCTTTCTCATTAATGTACATGTTTTAAATATGGTTTTAAGGATTTATTTATATAGAAATTAATGTTTTAAAATTAAAATTCCATTTAAAAGTTTCAAATTGGTATGAGACACTTTGATTCAAAAATCTATTTTTAAATGGCTTCTTGACAAATAGTGTGACTTTTAAATGATTTCAAGAAAAATGGGGATATTTCTCTCTAATAGTTTTGATGATTATTTTCATCTATGTAAATATCCTTCATTATTTTAGATTGAGATTAATCTATTACAATAAAATCTTCCATATTGTATTGAATGATTTATGTTTGAATGCGGATGTGATATTTTTATTCCATTCATGGTTTGTGGATAAAGTATTGACATTACGTATGCTAGTTTTAATATGAATGTTTATGGTATGTTTAAACCTGTTCATATGAGGAATGCATTGGACATAGTAAGTAATAGGTGTAGCCCTCTACAGCTCCTCAATGCATCGGTAGGTCTCATGAGACAAATTAGTGTCTTGGCATAAGGCCTTGACAAAATTTTATTTGTAGTCTTGGCACAAGGCATTGACTATGTGGTAACGTTAGTCTGGCATTATACATTCCATCATTATAAAAGTGGTTATCGATATTGCATGTGACCATTAGACTAGTAGAATGTCCATGTGAATAAGTAAATGGAATTATTGGATTTTATCTTTTACATATTGTACTGAAGTTCATGTTTAAAAGGCTTTTGTTCCAGTCTTATACACTTCCTTAAATGTTTATGCTTATTTATTAAATTTTCCGCTATAATGTTATCCTTAGTGAGCATCTGAGCTCACCCCTTTCTATTTTTTATTTTCCCAGGATGGAAAGAAGTATATTATGACTGACCTCTAAGGATAGTCTATGTGATCTCAGTGTTTTCTATGGAGACAATTTTGTTGTAGTTTTCCATTTTATGATGTAATGTAATCCTTATGAATGTATCTTGTACTTCTAAGGCTAATAAAATAATTGGTATTTCGAGAATTTATATTTTATTATCATACCAATGATACTTAATATTGCACTGAATCTAGGCTTCTGGGGTCGGGGTGTTATAGGTTCAAGTTGTGACAAGAAGACTTGATGTTCAAATTTACTTCTAAGAGAATCTCTAGTTTGATTTTCTTTATCTAAATCTCCTACAACGACATCTAAATGATGGTTCTTAAGAGTTATAACATCTATAGAAAAAGAAGGACTAGTGATTTCTGGTTCTTAAACAGGTTTGGGTTCATTGTGACTCGAATCTAAATAATTTATAGAACTAGAAGTTTTCAAAGATTCCTTTACATGATGGTTGGAGGATTTTGAATTAATGTCCAGATTTGAAACATTATCCTCCATGTTCTCTAGATAGGTCTTAGGCTTATGTGGATCTATTTCATTAAATTTGACATGGAAAATTTCTTCCACACATTTAGTTATTTTTTTAAAAACTCTATAGGATTTACTAGAGATTAAATATCCTATAAATATTCCTTTATCACTCTTGGATGTGAATTGGTCAAGACTATCCTTAGTATTAATGATATATACTTTACAACCAAATCCATTTATGTAGAGAACTTTGGGTTTTATATTGTTCCAAAACTCATATAGAGTTCATTTAAGAATGTATATAATCAATACTCTATTGATAATATAGCATGATATATTTACAGCTTTAGCCCAAAAATAAATAGGTAAGTCATATTCACTAAAAATGGTTTTATCGATCTCTTTTAAGGTTCTATATCTTCTTTCTAAAACTCCATTCTGTTGAGGTGTTCTAGGGGAAGTGAAATTATGACTATAGCCCTTTTGTGAGAAAAAAGGATTCTAAATCATGATTTTCAAACTCAAGGCCATTATCACTTCTTAAGAATTTCATTCTAAGTCCACTACATTTTTTTACAGATTTGGAATATTTGATAAAATGAGAGTAGGCCTCGCTTTTGAGATCTAAAAATAATGTCCAAGTATATCTAGAAAATTCATCTATAAGAAAAAAGCATAGTGTTTACCATTCAAACTAGAAACTCTATATGGTCCAAAAAAATCCTTGTGAACCAATTTGAGAGGTTGAAAAGTTGGAACTTCTTTCCTTGATTTGAAGGAAATTTTATGTTGCTTTCTCTTTGGAAAAGTATTACACACTTTATCATTTGGAAACTCATGTTTTTGTAGGTATTTGACTAAGATTTTTCTAGTTAACTTTATAATGGAGTGAATATTACAGTGTCCTAGTCTCCTATACTAATGACAAGACTCTTTGTGAAGTACACTTAAACATGAACCATTTTGAGTGACTAAAGAATCTAAGTTAACAGAAAATATAAATCCTCATTTCTTAATCCAGAAAATACTAATTCATTTTTAGAATTTAAAACATTGAAAGCATCATTTTCAAATTTAACATGAAATCCATCATCACATTTTTGTGAAATACTAAGCATATTATATTTGAATCTATCAATAAAAAGTTCATTGGAAATTAAAAATGAGTTAGAGTTACCGATTTGGACATGGCCAATGATATTTCCTTTGGAATTGTCACCAAAGGTGTCATGTCCACCATCAATTGGTATTAAATTCTTGAAGCATGAATACTCTCCTAACATGTGTCTTGAACACCAATTGTCCATGTAACATAAGAATTTACAAGATCTCTTTAAGAAGATTTCCTATAAAATAGTCAAATTAAAAAATATTTTGGTGCCCATGTTAGTTTGGGTCTAGTAATATTAATGACTAGTGCTTTAAGAACCACCATATACCTCATAGATTTTCTATAAGATTTATGTAATGTGGTTAAAAAATAAACTATATTTGGTCCAGAAAAGCATAAATCCATAGAGAGTGTATCATAGCTTGAAATAGCTGAATGTTTTTTAGAACCAGTCCTAGACTTATAAACAAAATTAATTCTTCCAAAATTTCTTTTACTAGTTTTATATCCAATACCAGTAGTATATTTAGGATCAATCTATTTACCTAGAATTTTTATTAATGTATATTTTAACATTAGTAAACCTTTCAATATCCTTTTTCAATTGTTCATTAGTTATCTTTAGTTCATTATTTTCATTGAGTAATTGATAATTTTTCTCCCTTTCTACAGTAATATCAGTTTTAACAGTTGAGGTAAGAGCATGTTGTTTCTTTAAAGATTTGTATTTATCTTTTAGTTCATTACATGTATATTCAAGCATATTATAGTACTAGAACATTTCCTCATTAGATATATTTTCAGAGTCACTTTCATCTCCAAAATAATACGAATTTTGTAAAGGAGATTCCAGTGTTACCTCAGATGTTTTTTTCATAAAACACATATTTTCTTTGTTAGCATGTTCATCATGTGAGGATTCTGATTCACTTGAACTATCCTCAGAATCAATCCATGTTTCTTTCATTGAATTTTTATACATTCTATTTTTGTCTTCATATTTCTTTTTGAACTTGAGCTTAGGACAATCAACCTTTATGTTTCCCTTTTTGCGTACATTAATAGCATACTATCTCATCAAACTTGTCACTTATTTTCCAATCTTTCACCCAGCTTGATTTTTGAACATATCTTCCCTTGAAGTCGGGTTTTATGAAAAATTCCATCTTTTTGTAAAATAGCTTAAACATTATGGATAATTGATCCATCTCTTCATCACTGTTAGGTGATGATTTATCACTACTTTAGCTTTCTACGGTGACTTACAATTTCCCTTTCTCTTTTTTGTTTAGAGGTAGTGGACTTAAATGCAACTGATTATCTTCTACATTCATCCTCCTCTTCCATGTTGACTTTCATCTCCTCTTCATACATAATTAGTTTCCCAGTGACTTCTTTAACAGTTAAATTGCTGATGTCTCATGATTATATAATAGAGATAGAGGTCACTCTCTATCTGTTAGGCAGATATCTGAGAATCCTTATAATCTATTCTTTGGCAGTGACTTCTCTTACAAGAGAAGTCATTGTGTTAACAATTTTGTTGAACCTGAGATATATATCAGAAATAGGGTCATCAGGATTCATTTTAAAGTTATCATATTTAATAGTATAAGTACTAATTCTCACATCATTCACACTATAATTTCCTTCATGTGAAATAGACAAAGTATTCCAAATTTCATGGGCACTTTTTCATGTAGAAATTATATTGAATTCCTCATCTTCTAAAGAGAAATACAGATTATTCATGGATTTTAATTTGTTATTTTAGGATGTCTTGATTAGTTCATCCCAAGTAATTCTATCAGTAGTATGAATCTTATACTCATCTATAATTTAAAACCAAATTTCAGAACCCATACTATCTAAATGCACTTTCATTTTAATTTTCCATTGGGAATAATTAGTTCGATTAATGAATAGTGGTTTGTTTGTTAGAGAAACTTCTAGTATATTTTACATAATAAATAAATACTTCGAAAGAGCTATAAATTTATAATTAACAGAAATTTATTGATCTTTAAAGAATAACTAAAATCACTGTTGAATAGGGTCAAAAACAGAGTCTTAATAGGACAAACAAACACCCTGTGATACCAAACATTGGTCAGAGTAGAGTACTCAAGAGGTGGGTGATTTGAGTATCTATAAATAAATTTGTTTGAAAAGTATTCTTAAAAGGTTCCCCAATAAAATAAATAAAACCCATTTAATCAATGTGACACGGTTTTGAAAGTTTGATTGTTTAAATAACTTCTCCGAAGATTGATTAATTATCAGTAATCTTAATAACAGTTATTAATATTTCATTCGAAACTATTCTAATAAGGAAAATAATTATAACTTCTTTCTATAATTAACTATCAAATCATGTTTAGTGATTTCTGAATTATATAGTAAAATCGAGAAATCTAACTTAAACAACACAAGAGATATAAAACAAGTGGTTTAGTCTCAAGATGAGACCTAATCCACACCCCTTGGTTATCACTTAGCACCAAGAAGTTTATATTAATAAACTTGATCCACACCCTTGATCGGGGTAAACAATAGTACATAGGACTGTCCAGGTCACATGACCTCTTCCACAGTTCATCATGGGTATGAAGTATAAAGTCACATAGGGACCTCTTCCACACATATCTGTGGGAATAAACAAGTGTAAAAGGATTTGAGAGGAATGATATCTTGTATCCTTCAGTTTAATGTAAAAGATAGTGTGTCTTTTTATAGACACACACACACACTACTCAAAGATAAAAATAATACACAATTGATCAAAGATGATGAGATAAGGTTAGAAGTTCTCTGAGTGTTATTCTATACAAATTTGGACTTCTTGGATGAAGTAGATGTAAGAATCAGGTCCTCTTGCAAGGAAGAGAGTATCGCAGGTCCGATGCACTAGTTTCTAGTTTGATCTGGCTTGTTTTCTTCGTTGAGTTGGTAATGAAAAGATGTTCTTGACTCTAATCAATGGAATCTTATATTTTTTATTCATGAATTATTTGTGTGTTCTTTGCATGAATTGAGTTGCATTTTTCAGTTCTTTTCTCAAGAATGGTTGTGCTTCTTCATTATCATTCACGTACTTATTTCCATATCCTATCTTTTCATTTTTGGCCATTCTGTTCTTTTTATTCTTGGAGTGCAAGTGTTGGAGCCGAAAGGATTCATGTGTTCTACTCCTCGTACCTCATACTTTTAGGTGATATGTCTACAAAGAAATATTAATTATGTATGTGCATTCACAAGAATAAAATATGACTGTTAAAAATTAAATTTAAAAATAACAAAACATATTAAAGAATGGTGTCACAATATATCTGAAAATGGTGTCTCCATGAAACAGTCTCTCCATGAAATGGTGTCTCTTTCTCTTCATTTGAGTAGTGAGATAGTTATGATGTCACAGTTGTATAGATATCAGTAACTCGTAACACAAATGTAGTGTTATGATCATGGTGTTTGGTCATGGTGTCTGGTCATGGTGTTTGGGTCATAGTGTCTGGTCACGGTGTCTGTGTCACCGTGTCTGGGTCATGGTGCCAATTCATGGTGTCTAGTCACGGGGTATGTATCACGATGTCTGGTCATGGTGTCTAGGTCCTTTATGAGAAAAACATAACTGGTGGCATACTCATGGTTTCTCAGACTTAGCCAAATATCTGCATGTAGACATAAATAGTGATATACATTGAATGGATTAGACTAAATAATTTATCAAGGAAATCCATTATAACAAAAATTAAAACTAGTTTAAAATAAACAAACATAGAACTTAAGATCTTGGATGGGTTTATTTAAATCATAAAGAAACCAATCATTTGTACACATTATTTGAGGAAGCATAAACATGATTTACAAGCTTTACATAATGTATAGGATTTGTGATCATTAAAACCTGAATAGAACATGAGGATTCCAATACATATAATGATCTTATACATTCATATAATCATCAATTGATGTCTTTTTTTATTACCCTTACTGAGAATCTAAGCTCACCAATTCTTGTGTTCCCTTTCCCTGGGTTATGAAAAAAGGTTTTAAGTAGGGTATGTCAATAAGGGTAAAATCGTGAAGTAATGTTTGAGAGAGGATAAAGAATGAACTTAAAAGATTCAATAATCACTTGAATTAAATGAAAATCATATCCCTACCTCAAGAACATTGGAGAAACACACACGGTTGAGGAAGTGGGTCAGTGTTTTCCATCCCCCATAACTAGCCTCTTATGATGCCGCTTGATCACCAATCTTCGATTCGGGTTTTTGGTGTTGCTCGTCACTGCTCGCTAGAACCAGCTCCATCCACCAAGGTTTTGGCATCATAGCACTTTACCAGAACTTATTTTCTTGTTGAAGCAGTGCTGAAACCTCTCCCCAAACTCTATATAAATAGGCAAGGGGGAGGGTGTCTAATGATCTTAGAATTTATGAGGTTTCATTAATAAGAACCTTCCCAAATTCTAACAATGTGGGTGCATAGGATTTTAACGGTCAAGCCAATTAATGGATTGACACATCGTTGGTCCCATATAGATGCTTGTCCGTTGGAGGGAATGAAATAAATAAAATAAAATATCACAGTTATTTTATTTATTCTTTTAAATTTCCAAAACCTAAGTTTTTCTCCAATCCTACTATCATCTAATTGAAGCCTCCATTAAGAAAATCTTGGCACTGCGGATTCAATGGTGCCCTCAGATTTTTAATCTGAGAACCGGTTCAAAATTTAGAAAATTTCACTCACACGTTTACTGAACGTACATTAATAAAGATCAGAAATTCATTCCAGGAACATTGGGCCTCGGAATCAGGCACCATTAATATTTGAAGACTCGTAATAATTCCATATAATTAAAAAAATTACATGGAAAATCTATATCTTTATATTATCCCCACCTTAGAGATTTTCATTCCCCAAAATCCACAACATAGACTAAGAAAATCAATGGGGGTACTGAGCACGAATCTAAGACTCCCACTCCCATGTGCTCTTCTAGAGGTTCTTGTGATTCCAAAGAATGTGCCCCAGAGGTATCAACCACCCACGAAATACTCGCTCTTGTCTATCCCCAATCTCTACTGGAACCTCCATAAACAACTCCCCATCATCAAAGTTCATCTCACCGTGGTCGATGATGTGAGATGGGTCATGAACGTATCTCCTCAGCTGGGATACTTGGAAGACTTCATGCACCCTCTCCAACTATGGTGGAAGTTCCAAGCGGTATTCCACCTCTCTTATCCTCTGAAGTATCAGAAATAGTCTGATAAACCTCGGTGATAACTTTTCACCTCAGCCAAATCACTGTAAACCTCATCTAGGTGAGACCCATAATAAGCAATGGTCTCCCTACACAAACATAAAAGGTCTCTGCCTCCTGTCAGCATAAGACTTTTGTCTACTCTGTGCAGTCTTCATCCTCTCCCAGATGACCTACACCTTCTCAGTGGTAGCCCGTACCAAATTAGGACCCATAAGTGCTAAATCCCCTAGGTATGTCCAGCACAGAGGTGATCTGTATGTTCGATCATGAAAGGCCTCAAATGGTGCAATACCGACGGTGAGTGATAGCACTTATTTTATTTGAACTCCACTAAGGGAAAGTGATCCTACCAACTAAGACCAAAATCTAGGATGAATGCATGAAGCATTTCTTCCAATGTCTGAATGGTCCTCTTTGTATCACCATCTGTATTAGGATGAAAGGTGGTGCTCAAATGTAGCTGAGATCCAAACGCCTCTTGCAATTCATTCCACAACCAAGAAGTAAAACAGGTGTCACGGTCAGAGATGATCATCGATGGAACCCAATGAAGTTTCCCAATCTCATGTATGTAGAGTCTTCCCAAGCCCTCTATTGATCCCTACTCTCAGATAGGTAGGAAGTAAGACGACTTGTGGATTCAGTCAACTATCACCCAGATGGAATCATGTCCGATGGACGTACATGGAATCCCTATCACAAATTCCATGAAGATTACATCCCACAACCCATTCGGCACCTTTAGTGGTTGTGCTAAGCTCGCTGGTACCTGATGCTCGACCTTCACTTCCTGACAAATAAGGTGTCGAGAAACAAAATATTCCATTGTTTTCTTCATCCCTAGCCACCAGTGCTGATGCCGGAGGTCCTAGTAAATCTTCGCTACACAAGGATGTAGCGCCATAGGGGACTTATGGAACTCCCTCAATACCTCCTCACGTAGTGCCATGGGTACCATGTTACGTCCTCTGAAGAGGATGATGTGCTCCCCACCTTCATAAAATCTATTAGGTGCATGTCGTGAGGATATCTGAGCATGTTGAGCCTCGCAGTCAATGTCCCCAAGCTGTGCCTCCCTGAATCATAGAAGGAGTGGGGGAGTTACTTTCATAGAATGAAGGTATTCTTCTCCATCTCTATCCATGAAGGATATATTCAACATTTCTAGCTGCTCCATCGCCTCACTCAGCAACTGCAGAACAGATCTCCTGCTAAGTGCATCTGCTACCACGTTCCCCTTCCCAAGAGTATAGAATATCTCAATGTCATAGTAGTAGAGGAACTATAGCTATCTGTGTTATCTCAGGTTTAGGTCCTTCTGAGAGAAGATATAATTGAGACTCTTGTGATCAGAGTAGACTATAAAACATTTTCTCATCAAGTAATGTCACCAAATCTTCAAGACGAAGACCACTACCGGTAACTCTATGTCGTGGGTAGAATAGTTCTTCTCATGTTGCCTCAGCTTCCGTGAGCCGTATGTGGTCATTTCTTACTCCTGCATCAGGAAACACCCATGTCTGGTCCCTAATGCATCATAGTAGACTACATACCCAACACTCTCTTCTGGTATCCTCAAGATGGGGGCACTCTTCAGTCAATAACTCAGCTTTTGAAAACTCTACTGGCATCTATCTGTCCAAACAAAGGGTTTTCCCGTCTTCTTCAAAGATTATAAGGGTTCCACAACTCTGGAAAAGTCAGGCATGAATCTTCGGTAGTATCCATCAATCCCCAGGAAACTCCGCACCTCGAT
Organism: Viscum album; assembly: GCA_963277665.1. Lineage (NCBI taxonomy): Eukaryota > Viridiplantae > Streptophyta > Magnoliopsida > Santalales > Viscaceae > Viscum > Viscum album. Next base: position 1,119,040,459 of record OY728129.1, read on the forward strand.
CACACTCCTAGGTGGCTCCCAAAAAAGCATGACCAATATCTTCTCTGGATCCACTACAACTCAATCCTATATAATAACGTGTCTTATAAAGTAGACCTCTCATATCTAGAATTGGCACTTCGAGATCTTACCAAAAATTTGGTGCCCTCAGAGTGTATCCAGAACTATCTGCAGATGATAAGCATGATCCTCCTTTTTCGTTGAGTATATCATGATTTTTTCGATGAAGACCACCATAAAGCGATTGAGGTGTGGCTGGAAGATCATTTTCATGAGTCCCATGAACACTACAGGGGAATTGGTCACGCCAAATGGAATAACCAGGAACTCATAGTATCCATACCAACATCTGAAGGTTGTCTTCTGCACATCATCATCTCATACCCTAAGCTGATGATAGCCTGATCTGAGGTCTATCTTCAAAAACAAATGAGATCCCTTCAGCTAATATAAAAGATCATAAATCCTCTAAAGTGGATACTTGTTCTTCATGGTCAATGGATTCAGGAACCGATATTCCCCACAGAGTCTCAAACTCCCATATGCCTTCTTGAAGAAAAAAATTGGGGATGACCATTGAGAAACGCTGGGCCTTATGAACCCCTTTCTCTGCAAGTCCTCCAGCTATACCTGCAACACACAAAGCTATATGGGAGCCATCCAATATGCTGGTGTATATATCAGTGTCATCCTAGGGAATAGGTTGATGTAAAAGTCTACCTATCTTCATGGAGTTAGTCCCAGAACATCATCAGTAAAGACATCAGCATATTGGTTCACCGCTAGAGGATAGCATGGACTCTCAATATCAACTACCCCAAGGGTATGGTTGGCCAACTGATGTGTGATTTTCCGCACCCTCCTCTGGGTGAGTCCATCCAATGATGCCAAGGTTCCCTTCTTGTTGGTGAAGGATAACATGGTCCCATCCTCTTGGAAACACCACCTTTGTGCCTAATAAAGTCAAAATGGGCATGGAATGTGGATAACCAATCCATACCCAAGATCACATCGTAAGAACTCAATGCCACTACTAGAAGATCCCAGCCTAATATCTCACCTCCTAGAGTAATCTCACACTACCGGAAATAGTTATTAATCATCGAATCCTCTCCCATAAGAGTCTCTAGCAGTAAGGATCTATCTAACACCTCCATCGGAATCTCTAAGCTCTGAATGAGGTCCCTGGAAATAAATGAGTGACTGACACCTATGTTTCTAAATACTGCAGCTAAGGTGTAGTAGACACAGATCGTACCTATAATCATCACTGGAGCGTTGTGGTCGTAGGCCTCAACTTCATGAAGCTGAGATCTTCCTTGTCCACCTACCCCCTTTGGTCGGGTGTGGACCTCCTAGAGGTTGTGGCGATAGAACCTCCAATCATCGCACACTGTCAGTTTCATAACCATCTCCTCTGCCACATCCACCTACTGCCAAATGAACTCCCCAATCGAATCTATTTCTCTTCCTTGGTGGTCCCTCGACCATCTTCTGGTTGTTCGTATGGTGGTTCGGGCAGTCATGTGCCATGTGACCCTGCCCGCCACACGAGTAGCACTGCCTTCTCCTTAGCTGTCCTCCTATGTCTCATGATCCTCATACCACCGACCCTATATCCTATGATCGACCACCAGAAGACCTATCCCCCATGGTCCCCTACGTCATCCATCTACTTCCTGCTATAGATGACTCTCCTACCTGAAGTCTGGTGGTGGCTCTCACTGTCGGTACCTGCTCAGCAAGGAACCTCTCCACCAAAAGTTCTTGCTCTAGCACCCCAGCCTGCATCAGAATGCTGAGTGAAATCATCGATGCTCTAATATCATGTCGGAGACCTTGCTCAAAGGTTCGGGCCCTGAATAAAGGTTCTCGTACCATGTCGGTGGAGTATGGGGGAGATCAGTGAACCTCACCATGTATTGGGCCACAGTCATTCTTCCCTATTATAAGTGGAGCAGATCATGTATATGCACAACGCGTAAGGTCGTTAGGACGAACTCTTCCATGAAAAGGATCTCGAAGTCTTCTTAGATGTGGTTCATCTCGTCACATATCTTTAGCATCAAGATCTACCATCTCCCTACTGCTTCCTAAAAAATATTGGCTGTTAAGATCACCATAAGGTCAGCTGGTGTCCCAACCAGGCAGAAAACTCTGGCTACAGCCCCCAGCCATTCCTCAGTAGCCTGGGGTCTATCTCACCTCGGAACCTCAGAGACCTCTACCGCTAAAACTTGTGCAAAGCACTCAGTTGGTGTCTACCCTCTTTTGATGGAGCTAGTGGAATCTTCTTCACAATGGGTGGTGGTGCTACTGGTATACCACTCGATGGTGCTAACACAGTAAGAGGGCCTCACACCAAGGCCTCATAACTCAGTGGGCCATCATCGCATACTCTCTTGGGAATCCTGGATGGTTGTCTACATGGTAGAATCCTAAAAAAAGACTGGTGTGCCCTGGTAAATTAGTTATACCTGTTGAGCTGACTCAAAGTGATCACAAGAAAAACTTTTCAAAAATACACACAATCAATTTTTTTCATGCACTGAGTTGGAAATCAGAATTCGGGGTCCCGGTGTATAGAAACATCAGTTGCCACACCAACACTAGATTCCCCAAACTAAAAACTACAGTCATAACACATAATACTATTGACACATAGAAAATATCATAGTCTTATTTCTTCAGTAGAACTGAATCCTCTAATACCACTTTGTCACGACCCACCCCCTGGGGCCCGGGTCGTGACTACCCCAAGCCTGCCTTCCATAGGCTGGCTCCTGTAATCTAGCACTGAAAAGTTGTATACCTAAAATGGGTAGGCATTACCTTTTACCTTGTACAGGCACACAGTTTAAGAATACAACAAGAAGCAACCACGAAGTAAACTGCTGTAGTAAAAGTATGCTGAAAGTAAAGGGGCCGGAATACAATCCCAACTAAAAAGTTCAAGTCCATCTAAAAAGTACAAATACAACTCAAAAGTGAAAAAAATCTCATGGATCATCCACTGAGGATCCTACCTGAAGGGTAGGTATATCTCACGATTAGTATTCCTTGTCTCACATCACGCCAAATGGTCCACCACCGAGTAACGTCGAGTCCAGGCTCCCGTAGCCTCGATCAATGTTGTATGTCGTCTGCACAAGACACAACAAGGTGCGGGCGTAGCCCATGCATGGGTGATTATAACGATGCCCATTAGGGACCTCAAGACCACTATAGGTATTCTAGATTTCCATGATAGAAAAACCACAAAGTAAGAGTTCAAGTCTACTTAGTTATATGCCCATACATATAGAAAAGTTATCCAGATATACTCATCTCATACATGAGGGAAGAATACCACAAAGGTAACACCACGAAGGTAGAAATACCACACTCGTAACACCACTGAGATAGAAGTACCACACAGGTAACACCATGAAGACATCACCACAAAGGTATAAGTACCACATAGGAAACACCACTAAGACAATTCCATGAAGGTAGAAGTATCACACACATAACACCACGAAGATAGAAGTACCACGCAGGTAACACCATGAAGATAACACCACTAAGGTGAAACGACTCAGCTCATAATCAGGTATAACATAAGTACATAAGTATAGTTAATTATCCGTAAGTTGGATCATCTTATTCTTTTAAGAAGCATTAATGCTGGCCCACATAGGATCGATAGGTACTAACCCCCGCTGACCCACACAGGATCTGACCCACACATGATATGTATGCGCTGACCCACATAGGATCGTTGAGCATTGACCCACACATGATCTGATAGAAGCTGACTCACACAACATCGATAGATGTTAACCCACACAGGATCGATTTTCTTTCATCATGTTACAGCCAGCCATAGGATTCCTCGCACCCAGTGCGCTCGACCTCCGTAGAATCTGCCTCTCGAGATATCAGTCATACCTCGACCACCACAATGCTCCAAAAAGGAGTAACCCAAAGGACAACCATTTCATAAGGTTTCCAACATGACATACGGTGCGTCAATTGAACGCCTAGTTTGAGAGTTATATGTGTTTTACTTACGAGGGCCCGGTTGGATTCAGGTTCGATCCAACCTGACCATACTCTAAATTTCTCCAAAACTAAAGTGAAGTATACAAAAAGGATCATCTTGATACAAGGATCCCATCATTGTAGACGGTTCGTCAAACGGACGTATGGTTATCAAGATATGGTCCCTTCAATGTTTTTGGGTCCGGTTGGGCCTGGGTCCGATCTAACCCGGTCGGACCAACCTTACCCGACCTGGCCTGGGCAGGCCCGACCCAGTTCATGTTGACCTGACCCGATCCTAGTCTAACTTAGCTTGGTTAGGATGTGGCAGCCTTGTCCCACAAGACTCGGGAGGCTTGGCCCGCAGTGTAGCATGGCTCGACCTGAGGTGGAGCGTGGCCTGGCCCGAGGTGGAGCGCGTCTCAGCTCATGGTGGAGCCTAGCCCGACTTGATGTAGAGCACAGTCTGACTCTCGGTGGAGCACAGAACATAAGTGGCACGGCTCGGATGAAGCAGGGGGCTCCCTAGCCGACACGGGGGCTGAGACGCCCGGTCTTCCTGAACGGTCAAACAGTCATTTTGTTCTTGAAATGGTGGCGCCACATGGGTGCCACTCAGGCACCACGGAACCCGCCGATGGAACGGGTTCCTCCTCCACCGTGGCTTTGGTTGTGGCCCCTTGCTCACCGAAAGAGTGCTAGTTGCACCGCCCTCCAATTCTCTGGTCGGTCGATGTGTTGTCCGCCTCCTCCGACCACCGTGGCTGAGGAGCGGTGGCCCCTTCCTCCCCAGCGGTGCGCGATGGTGCGCCGCACCTCCTCTATAGCTGGCTGGTGTCGGCCTCTCCACTGACTATCATGGCTTAGTGTCATGGCCTCCTCTTGTGGTGCCCAACGATGCACCTCCTCTATCGTATACAGTCAGTGCTTCCAAGCCGGTGGTATTCCACGAAGAACAAAAGGGTAGCAAGGTAGTGGAGGGTCCGGTCCGAGTTCATTAGGATTGCACCCTCCACGTTAGCTTTTAATCATGAGGGAGGATTAAGGGATTAAATAATCTCTTGAATTAAACAAAAATCATATCCCTACCTTAGGAATGATGGATAAATGCCCGCAGTTGTGGAAGTTGGTCTGTGTTCATTGTCCCCCGCAACTAGCCTCCAACGACGTCGCTCAATCATCGATCTTTGGTTCAGGGTTTTGGTGTCACTAGTCACCGCTCACCAAAACCGGCTCTATCCTCCAAGGGTTTGGTGTTGCAGCACTTTACCAGCACTTAGTTCCTTGGTGATGTAGTTCCAACACCTCTCCCCAAGCTCCATAAAAAAAGAGATGGGGTGTCTAACGCTCGTATAATTAATGAGGTTTCATTAATAGGAACTTTCCTAAATTCTAACAATGCAGTTACATAGGATTTTAAGGGTCAAGACAATTAATGTCTTGACATGCCGCTAGTCCCATGTTGTCACTTTTCCATTGGAGGAAAATAAAGAAATAAAATAAAATAACAAAGTTATTTTATTTATTCTTTTAAAAGTTCAAAACCTAACTATTTCTCCAAACCAACTACGGTCAAAATAAATCCTCCCTTAAGTGAATATCGGCGTTGTGGATTCAATGGTGGAATCACATTTTTAATCCAATCGCTGGTTCAAAAGTTAGAAAATGCCGCTCCTAACTTTACTAAACGTACTTTAAAAAAATTTCAGAAATATATTCCGGGCACACTGTGTGACCGAATCACGCACCATCGATTTTCACAGACTCATAATAATTCCATAAAATTAAAAAAATTACATGGAAATCTGGGACTTTACATATGTACTCCTCTAAAAATAGTTTAGGTGCATAAAAAACATGAGTCTCAAAGAAGGAAAATTAAGGCAAAACATTTTTACCGATTTGGTAACTATTGAAACTTAAACCCCATGAAAGAAAGATTATAAAATAGATATTTTAATAACCATAAATTTAATTATAAGATAAATAGAATACAATAATGGGAAGTACATACACCACACAAATGTAAAGAGTAGAAAACAGAGAATATATCTCATAGAAATAAAAAATGATATGAAATCCCCTTACCTTGTGTCTTGACTCTCATAGTGCACGTTCAAACCACCTGTATGATAAATATAAATTTATTATAAATATTTTAAAGAATGATATTATTATATTTAATTACATATATGGTTTTATTATGACTTTATATTACCCTCTTGTTAACAATGATATTTTAAGGTTTCACATTGGGTAATATTCTCTTTATTATTCACATGTGTCATAATATGTTATATATTTGGTATTTCAAATTTATATCATGATTTCCATAGTTTTAACCATGATAAAAATTTGATTTATATACAGTATATTTTTATTATAATAATCCATATAATATATAAGTGTGAAATTGAATACATTTTTCAAGGAGATGATGGGTCGTATGTACGCATGATTGCTATTTTCATTTAATTTTCGTGTTGATAGAATTAAAGTAAAAGACATATATGTATATATATGTATATATATATCATTATTAAATTATCTTTATTATATAAAATATATCATATATATTCACTAAAACCATCCTTAATACAATCCATGTGGTGTATGAATGAATTATATTGCTATTACGGGGTGGTAGTCCACACTTCCTCAAAGGAAATTATTTTATTAACACAAAATGGAAAGTAAAAATATATGGGTTGTAAAAATTAATAAATAAGATTAAAGACATAAAAAAAAATATATCAAATATATAAATAGACTCTCCATCATTATGGCCACCATGTAAGGTGGTAATGGAAAAAATTAACAATCATTGTTTCTTGAGGCAGTAGTTCGTCGTACATAGAAATAGTATGTTTGTGATCCATTTGAAGGAGGTGTGTGTAAATTTGAGAAGAAAAATTTAGATAAAAACACCTTAGTATATTGGGGATACTTTTTTATATAATATTAGAATAAATATATTTTTATGGGGTGGAGAAGGAAAATAAAAGAAAGAACATGGGTGAAGATGTTACCTCTTAATCGGGTAACCCCTTTTGGGTTGTGCCAAAAGGATTCATTGGATTAGATTTTGCCAAAGGGAAGGATTCTAGGAGGAAGGTAGGATTCATAAAAAGTTTATTGGGTAAGTATTGTCCTCAATTAATATTTTTTTAATGGTTTTAATAAGTGGTAGATGTGGTGTCTTTTTATAGGGAAGGAAAAGGACACACTTGGAATTTTTCAAAACAAGTTAGGTGTACACATATACTTACTTAAAAAATGCATAAATAGCCAACATAAATCAATAATTGAGTTTTTTTCCCAATATATGGATATAAAATTGGTTTTTGAAAAGTTTCTAGGTCATTTGGGCCCTTAAATTTAAGATTTAGTCCCTAATTAATCTTAATTTTCCTTAATCATTGGGCTTAATTTTAATCACTTTTTATAATATTTTTTTTAAAAAAATAACTTAATATTATTAGACTCTAAATATTTTACATATTACAATGGTGTATTTTAGTTTTTATAAATTCAATTCATAGAATCATGAAAATTAAGATTAATTTCAATCCTAAAGATGGGATGAAATTACGTGTTTTTAAAGTAGAAAAATGTTCAAAATTTTGTTATGTTTTTATATTCAATTTCAAAGTGAAATTGATTATAATTAAATAAATTATATTATTATATTTATAATTTATCTAATGTGGCCTTAAAAAAAATCGAAAGTATAATTTAACATTAATAATTGTTTAAAAAATGCAATTTTTAACTAAAACACGGTAGTTTTCACTATTCATCAAAAAAATGAAGTTTCTCAGAAAATTCAAAAAAATATATCTAAGATAATTTAAAAATTCTTAATTCAAAAATGAAGTTTATTTTATCAAATTCAATTTCTAAATTTTTATAAAATTTATTTTATTTTTTTTCACAGATGGACATGAAAGGTATTTCATTTTGAGAAAATAATATTTTCTAAACATATAAAGGCTTTACTAAATATTATATTATTAATTATAAATATGTTTTATTAATATAAATACATTATGAAAATATTTTATAAGTATTTATTACTATTAATATTACTATATTTTGATGGATAGGTTATAACTAACTTATTTAAATAATTATAACAATAAATTAATGTTTCATAGAAACTCGGTATTACATGTAACGTGTGCTATGTCGCTGTTCTGTGTGAAAGAAATGTTGGAATTAATGAAAAAATATTTTTAATGTTGCATGGAATAAAAAATATCCAATGATTAAATTAAGTCACAAATATATATTACAAAATATATTGGAGTATTACATTCTACCCCCTTTAAAATTAATTTCCCCCTAGAACATTGTCTGTGTTATCAAAGGATTAATTCTTGAAAGTTCCAGTCATAGAAAACCACATCATAAAAACTGATGCTAAAATTTACCTTAAAACGGGAATGTTGTAACCATAATGGTTACCCAATGTAACATATAACTGGGTTTCCATATAAGAGAACAAAGGTTGGTATGGAAGATTGGACATGGAGGAAAAGCATAAATATTTATAGAAAGTGATTGAGTTCATAAATTAAAAAAAGGTGAATAATCATATAATGTTTTAGGGCCTCAAAGTAATAAATATGTGATGATTTAAAAGTCCATCAGTTCAACAAAAATGAAGGTATTGTGACAATACACTTGCCATTTTGTTCATTATCATATCATTGATTAATTAGTTTATTGACCAGGAATAAAACAAATTTTTTTTGTTTTGGTTGTTATTTTATCTATTTATAATTCATCCATTACATCAATTAATAAATGTATAGAATTTAACATTGATTCTCAAAGAACTAAAATACACTTTTAACAGATATTAAGTCCCATAAAATAATAAAAAGTATAACTATTTATTTATAACTATTCATAAAAATAAATATGGTTAATATATTAATATCTAAACATAAAAAATAACACTACTATTTCATCATAAATGATTATTAATCAAAAATAAATATACATAAACTAGAACATAGTGTAGGATTGTGGTAGGAATGAAACCCTTATCATACTTTGGTCCTGCGTTCAAGACCAGAAGATTTATCTCACTTTATTGGTTGTCACCTAACATAAATGATGTCGGTTTCGAAAACCACACTAATATAATTTCCAAAATAAATATCATGGACATCCATAAAATAATTATAATTACTAAATAACCTTATATCTATAGTTTTTAATACAAACTCAATATATTAATACCTCTTTTTAAGTTTAACATAAATGTTTATGAATATTTAATCTTATAACCCATCCAAGAGATGGAAATCCAAATATTTAGATGTAAAGTCATGAAATTATATTAACATTGATCCCCTATATATCACAAAGTACCACTAGTTTTTCATATTCCAAACATGTGAATACTCTTATCATATATTCCCTTGAAATAAGGTAATAACCTTAATTACCATAAATAATTTTTGTAAACATGAATTCTTATTTATTCCAAAGTATAATGGATATATTTCTCAAATCCAAAAAAAATTTAAACATCATCAATGATATCATAACCCACCTATTAATGAGCCCTTACATTGTTCCATGGGAATTAGTGCTATCCAATTTACTTATTCATAACAGGATTATCATAACATAAATAAAATATTATGGGTTACCATCCCTTATCAAAATATTTCCTTTTCATTAAATCACTCTATATTTCCATCAAGAACATTCACCATAAAACTTGTAAATACTAAACAAAAAACATATGTAGAACAACCCTTGTATAAGTCATCATCTATATAATGTAATTTTTGAATCCAAATACATATAAACATTGAATATTATACTTCATATGTATTCAATTAACAAGGACGCATCATCATATTACACAATACATCTATCCTTTTTCATTTCATCTGTAGTCTCGTCACCACCATGAATGTAACCATTACTCACACCACCTTGTTAATTCTCTTTATATGAGTATTCCACTTTGGAAATTGAGTTTCATAATGACCCTTTATTCCAAATTTAAAACCCTTACCCTTCATTGATTTATTAGGGAGGCCAATACTCTCATCCATTCTATTAAATGAACTCTTCATTTTTCCTTACAGTCACATTATTTGTGTCCTTGTCTTCCATAATCAAAACATCTTGTTATTCCTCTTAGAATTCAATTTGGTGATTCTTTCCACATTATTGACATAAAGGAAATTGAATATTGTCTCCTCCATGGTCTCTATTACCTGAACTCTTAGGAAAGTATTTCTTTCTCTTCCATTGTGAGTTCAGGAGTTAGCTAAGGTACATATTTTTAATCATGTTCCATGAAAATTCATTAGGAATGATCACAACATCTTTCACATTAGTGATCATCCTACTTGACTGATCATCAAAAAATCATCCATCACATTCAAAATTAATCTAGTTATTTCTAGTTTTCACAATTAAATAAACCAAAATCATATTGTGAGAATTTCTTATCATAGTATACAACCAAATAGTCATTAAAATAATTACTTGTGGGATTTATAAATCATAAAACCAACCTTAATATACAACACCCTAAAATTATCCAAGGTTATTAATAGCTAAATAATATATAAATCCTTCATGATGGTTCATTAAGAGTTTGTAAATTTCCAAATCATATACCCAGAGAGTTTCAAACAAGGTGTGCAGCAATGACAATTTTCATGTACCAGATTACCCCGAGTCGGGACCGAAACATCTTCTCAGAGTTTTTAACCCTAGGTACATTTGTGATAGAGACACATCCACTTGTAGTATCCAGAAAGGTATGTATTTCTAGTAAACCACTAACTCTAACCATTACCAATAATCCATTACATTTTACAAAACATTGACTCATCCTTGTACTTATCCATTGAGACATCCCCAGACATATCCTTAGGAATATACATGGGGATATATCTAACATTTTCTCATACTTGTTTAAAAAGGTTTAATAAAACATTCCTTTGATACCATCTATAGTTACCCAGGATTAACATTCATTGATATTACATCATTTTAGATGAATATTATGTACATTACAAAAATACATGCCCGATGACCATAATAGTTTAGTGTATTTGGAAACATGGAAAAAAAATCTAATTTCCTAGTGAAATATCTTCAAAATATCCCATAAATATCTCACCCTTTAGTACTCCTACATAAAACCATTCTTTGTAACTTGGAGAAAAGAAACATAATAAATGGGTGATCTCAAATGCTCCGTAAGGGTAAATAAAGGAGATATGTAAGCATAATTATGACTATAAGGGTATGGGAACGTGATCATGATAATATAATATAATACCTTACATATCAAAGATCATATACAAGACTCATGCCATAAAAAATGGTAGTTTCATAATACATGACTCATAAGGAAATAAAGAACATAAACCATGAAATCATAACATATGAATAAAATGTGGGATTTTGGTAGACACATAATCATATAATATGATTTCTATTATAACCAAGTATTTGATTCCAAGACCATTTTGGTAGTATGGGTTCCCACCCCATACCATCTTGGTAGTCATGGTCCACTCCCATGGCCATATTTGTAGCATGATTTGACTCATCATATAATCCTATTAGTCATGGTTCACTCTCATGGTCATCCTAGTATCATTAGTTCACTTCTCATACCATCTTGGTAGTCATGGTTCAATCCCACGATGGTCTTAGTAGTCAAGATTTACTCTTGATGCCACCTTGGTCTATCTCATGAGATATATATTGTTACCCAAAGCATTGGAGGGAGATATAGGTCAAAACCATCTCATAGTGAAATTATACATACATGTCCCACAAAATCAAAAACAATATTATCTTAAACCATGAAATTAAATGGGTATCATAAACATGTAAACATATCATAAACTATGGAAAAGTTATAGGTTTCATAATCATTTCATCAAAATCATAATTGAAGAAAAAAATGGATTTCAAAAACATATAATGTGTAAAAGAGAAACATATTTCAGGAAAATAAAACCTGTGAAAGAGAAAAAAAATTCAAAAACACAAAACTTATGAAATAGAAAGAGGTTTCATAAATACCATGACATTAATCATAACCCATTAATAGAAAATATTTGAATGTAACATTTAGATAAATTCATAGAAGGGCATGAGTAACATCAATGGATGTCATCTTAGATGAAAAATAATTTTGAAATATCATTCAAAAACATTTATTGAGTAAAATATCATTTCTTCTTTGAAAATTTATTTTCAATATATAAAATCATTTTCCTAGAAAATAGCATGAAAACTTATAAAGAAGGCTTGAAATAATTTTCAAACCATTTTTCCTAGAAAACATATAAAATTGGATTCAAAAAAAACATTTTTCTTCGAAAAAAATTGATAATGCACTAAGGAATATTGAAAATATTTTGAATATAGTTTTCTATGAAAATACTTTGAAAACATAAAAATGAATCTTCAAAATGTTTTGAAAACTGATTCTTTGAAAATACTTTGAAAATATATAAATAAATATTTAAAACGTTTTGGAAAAAATTTCATTGAAAATAATTCAAAAACATGTAAATAAATCATGAAAATTTTTTGATAACCATTTCATTGAAAATAATTTGATAATATATAAATAAATCTCAAAATCGTTTTGAATACTTTTTAGAACATAAAACATTTTTAAAATCTTTTTCTTTGAAACCCACTTTAAAATAATGAATATATAAGATATTAGAAGAAAATTTTCATTTAAAAAGAATAAATTTTTAATCTTGTGAAATAATCTTCAAGGTAATTATTGTGGGTAAATCCATATATGTCGTATAAGTTGAGAAGAACATTTCTTTTTCACAGTGAAAGGGTTAGAAAAATTACTTGTTTAGAAAGAAACAATAAGATTCATTTCTAAGTAGTGGAAAAAGATAAAAAGGGTTAAATAATTATTTTAGTGATTATATAATTTTATTATTATATTCTTGGAAACCCATTTTAGAAAACAAGGTTTTGAAGGAACACAGATTTTCGACGGAAGAGAGGGTAAATTTGGGATTCCTTGAAATATTCTTTTTATTAAATATAATTTTTATAAATGAATGGGAAAATGGTCACAATACATGAATATATTATGAATAAATAGAGGATTATAAATTTCATTAATTATTTAGAGATTTGGATCATATGATTTCATCAAAGTAAGTATAATGATGAACAATCTCGAAAAGAGATGATATTGTTTCGATAAACTCTTATCACTTGGTATCCTGGGATCATACTCTCCATATAATATAATTAAATTATATAAATCTTTAAATATAATTAAAATAATTATATTAATTATATAACATGAAAAATGGAAATATATAAACCTCAAAAAATATTTTTGGTGTATAACAAAACATGAGTCTGAAATAAGGAAAATTGAGAAAAAATAATTTTACCAATTCGGAAAACTTTTTAAAGGTAAACACATTGAAGAGAAGATCATAAAATGTATATTTTTATACCCATAATTTAAATTAAATTATAAATATAACACCATAATTGGTATTAAATACACCACACAAAAGGAAAGTGTGGTGAACATAGAATATATCTCACGGAAATAAAAAGTGATATGAAATCCCCTAACCTTGTGTCTTGACTCTCATTGTACACATTCAAACCACCTATATAAAAAATATAAATTAATTATAAATATTTTAAAGGAACATGTTATTATATATAATATAATATATATTTTTATTATGACCTTATATTACCCTATTGTTAACAATCCTATGTTATGGATTCACTTCAAGTATTATTCACTTTATTAATAGCATATGTCTTAATTTGTTATCTATTTGGTATTTATAATTTATATCATGATTTAAAGAATGTAAAAAATGATATAAATATAATTTATATAAATTTTATTTATATTATAAGAATCTATGAAATATATATGTATGATATAGAATACACCGTTCAGGGAGACGGTAGTCCGTACGTATGCATGAACGTTATTTACATTTAATTATTGTGTTGATGGAATGATAGTAAAAGGCATATATGTATATATCTGTATATAAAAGTATATATAATTATTAAATTAGATTTATTATATCACATATATCTTATATATTCACTAAAACCATCTTTAATACAATCCATGTGATGTATGAATGAATCATATCAATTTGAGGGAGCAGTAGTCCACACTTACTCAAACGAAACTGTCGTATTAAAAAAAATAGAAAGTATAAAAAGATATGTATTTTAAAAATTAATAAATATGAATAAATATATAATAAATTTAATATAATATGTATATAAATATATTTTATATCGTAATTGCCACCATAGTTTTTGGTAATGAAAAAATGATCAATCATCATTTTGTGAGGTAGTAGTTCACCATACATAGAAACAATATATCTATTACCCATTTGATGGAGGTGCAAGTAATTGTAGGTAGAACCATTTACATAACAGTATAAAATTATATTGGGGTTAATTTTTTATATATAATCATAGAATAAATAGAATTTTAGGGATGGAAAAGGAAAGTAAAACTAAGGACTTGCGAGATAACGTTACCTCTTAATTGAGTAACTCCTTTTGATTTTTTTCAAAATGATTCCTTGGATTGTATTACTCCTAAGTGAAGTATTCTAGGTTGAAGGGAGGATATTTAGTAATTTAACTGGTCAGTACAGGTCCGAACATAATAGGTTTGATAGGTGTAAAGAATAGGGATAGGTGGTGGCCTTTTATCGGGAATGAAAAGGACTCAAATGGAATTTTTGAAAACAAGTTAGATATACAAATTCCCTTGCCTAAAAAAGTCATAAAAAGACAAAAATAAATTAAGAATGGAAGGTATGTGTCTGAAATATGGACAACCAATGGGTTCTTTATATGTTTATATATCATTTGGGCCATTAATTTTAAGTTTTAGTTCCTATTTAATATTAATTTGACCTTAATCACTGTGATTAATTTTAATCATATTTAATAATATTTTCAGTAAAAATTTAAGTATGTCTTATTAGAATATAAATATTATACTTATTAAAATAATTTATGTTATTTTTCAGAAATTCAATTCATAGAAGTGGAAAAATTAAGATTAAGTTGATATATTCAATTTAAATTTTAAATTTTTTATAATGACCTATATTGTATTAATAAATTTATAATTTATCTAATGTGACCATAAAAAAATTAAAGTATAATTTTAAATTAATATTTATTTAATCAAAAAATCATGTTTTCAACTAAAACGTTGTAGTTTTCCCAATTCATAAAAAAGGATGTTTCTTAGAAAAAACCAAAAAAATACCCTAGTATAATTTATATGTTATGAATTAAAAATGAAGATTATTTTATAAAATTAAATTTCAATAAGTTTATAAAATTATGTTTTTTGTTTTTAACAAATGTACATGAAAATTAGTTCAGTTGAGAAAATATAATTTTTTAAACATATAAAGGCTTTACTAGAAAATATATTTTTCATTATTAATATGTTTTAATTATATAAAACCATTATAAAAATTATTTATAATTATTTATTACTATTAATATTACTAGGTTTTAATATCTAGGTTATAATTTACTCGTTTAGAAAATTATAATAATAAAATGATGTTTCATAGAGACTCGGTATGGCATGTAACGTACACCAAGTCGATGTTCTGGGTGAAAGAAATATTGGACTTATTGAAAGTTATTTTTAGTGTTGCATGAAATAAAAAATATCAAAAGATTAAATTAATTTGAAAAAAAAATATTTCCCAAAATTTCATTTTCAACCAACTTTTTCATCAATTGGGAGGTGAAAGTGTCAATCATGCGTACGTGTGGATTATCATATGCACACAAAGATACAATTAATTTTCCATCACCATATATCATAGATGTTTATTATGGTGGGTTTAATATTTATGTATGAAATTTATGATATAATTATACTTCATTAATTATAATATCATATCTAACTTCTTATCATAAAATCTATTGGAAAATAATAACATCCCTCTTGTGTACATGGGGACTACCTCTTCCACGAAGCAATGTGATTCATTTTTTGAATCCAATTTACATGTATTTTAATAAATATATATTTAATGAATAAATATTATATTTATGATACATTAATTTTTCTTTAAATGGGAACTAATATTTACCTTCTTTTCAATCAATCAATGAAAAAGTGAAAACAACATTCATGTGTATATATGTCTTGTTGTCTCCATTAAGAGATTAAATTATCATTCTATATATATATACACTTTACAGATGAATATAAATATATATATATATATAATAAAAATATATGATATTAATATCAATATTATCATTCTAGTAATCATAATAAAAGTAAAAGTACTGAAACTACCAAATAAAAATTCTCATGAAAAAAGATACAGTTAACACCCAAAAACTAGACTTTTAATAAGTAATTAGAAATAAATTAATGTTGAAATATTATAAAAAGATAATATATGATATTATTATTATTTAAAATATCATTATATATAATAATATGCAAATTTAATTTATTATAAATATTTTTTCATTGATTTCAAATCAAGTGGAACTTGATGTAATGGGTTTCTTGTCTCACTTTAATTTTCATGAGATATATTCCATATTGAACTATTGTTTTCTTTTGTGAGGTGTATATACTACCCATTTAACAAGTTATATCATTATTCTCATTATCTTTATATTATTTAATGTTTTATTTTATTTTAATCTTATATTGGTCTTATGAATGAAATGTTACCAAAGTACTAAGGTATTTATGGTCTAATATTATTTTAATCATTCTTGTCTGTAACTAAAACTACATTGAGGAAATTATATGATAATTTTTTGATAAAAACATTTTATTTTATTTGCCTTATATTATTTATATAGAATACCTATTTTCCTATAATATTTTTTACTTTAAGTATTCTAGAGATCAAAATAATTATTTTAAGAAAACTGACTACGTTTTCCTATTCAATTGAAAATAATTTTTCTTCCATGTCCATTTTTTAATATAAAATGATTTAAAAATTATTCCATGATATCCCATGATTATTTAAAGTAATTTGTATCTGAGTTTAAATTTATATAACGATTTTTCAAAGTAAAATTTATTGCATTTTTCAAATGCAGTTCTTTTTGAGTTTTTTTAAATGTTTGAAAGGGAAATTTTCTTTCAATATATATAGAATGAATGAAATATATTGATGTCATGAGAACTAAGTTATTTTGAGATTACATTACATGTTTCTAAGGATTATTTAAAAAAAATATTTTCTTTAATATTTTCGGAATTTTTATATTTAAATATGTGATTTCAAATTTAAAAATATATTTTTCCCCAAGAAATATTCTAAGTATTCTTTTAATGGAATTTTTCATCTAAGATTACATAATTTTATGTAACCTAATATTTTACAAGTTTTATATTTTAATTCCCATGTGTTATGCTATAATAAATTTATGAGATGTTTATAAAACCTGTTTATTCTCCATGGGTGATTCCAAGATGAAATGTTCATGAAATCAATTTTTTTATGGGTAATGATTTTATAAATTTTAACTGATATTACAAATCAAAATTTTATGATTTTAATTTTTTTATGATTGGTCATAGAATTATATATCCCTCCAATGAATTTTGTAAAGTTGGATATCTTAGGTGATAAAAAGGACTGGAATCTGGTGAAAACCTATTTTAGTGAGGGACTCTACCCAACTGATTATATTAGGAATGAACTATGACTAATTAAATTAAATCGGGAGTAAACCCAATACACTATGATTATATTGGTATTAATCCTTAAATACTATGTAAATGGTCTTCTATTACTTTATGTACACTATAAATCTATGAATTATACTAATGTTATGATCTTAGTGATATTATTATTTGATTCCTCTATGATTCTTGTCTTATAAAACTCAATGATTTATACCATGACTCCAAATTATGATCTTTGATATAAAGGGTATGGTTTTAAAATGTTAATATAATGTTCTTATACCCTTATTCACATGTTTTGTTTTAGTTATCATTATTATCTCCATTAATTACCTATAATGAGCATCAGATCTCACCCATTATTATGATTCATTTACTTATGTTATGAACAAGGGCTTAAATTATGATAATTCTAATAATTATTCTAGTTATGAAAAAATTAGTGGGAGATTATTTAGCTCTCTTATGAATAAGTTTATTATGTATACAAGTTTCCAAAGGCACTAGACAAATATTATTTGAGCATGGGTTAATATTTTATATAATGAATGTTTTTATAATAAGAAATAATTTTTATTTATAAAAATACTAGGTCACTATATTCAAAAAAATTGAAAAAATATAATTCAAAACATATCATAATGTATTATATAATATAATTTTGGGAGGATATTTCAAAACTGTATATTTAAAACATAGGATTTTTTAAAAAAATTATCTCTATCAACATCCATTTTAGCTGAGATATAGGAACTATGAATGGATAATAAAAATAGAGGAGCACATAATGGTTTTAAGAAATTATTTTAAAATAGTGACTCCACTTGGTGCATTGTGGGATTTAAAATTTAAAAATTTTCATTGGAATGAATGGTGATAAATATTTAAAAGGAATGAATTATTTCAATAGTTTTCCATAAATTTTTAATTTGGAATAATGATTTAAATTATTCATTTGTTAGACTGTAAAAGGGAGGTCCTAAAGAATAAGATGAAAAATCATGGTTAAATGTTTAAAAATAATATTGCTTAAAGTATATGTTTGTGTACTATGTTTTCAAAATTATTATGTAGTGATATTTTTTTAATGATGTTCTGGTATATTATAAATGTTATAAGGATCATTAATCTCTTAATAATTATTCTATTGTTCATTTTGTTTTCAAAATTTCAAAACATATGTTGAATAGAATAGAGACCTTTTAATATTGATTTATTAGAAAGGTTATATTTTAGGTACATTTGATTGAGTTGTAAATAAACCCTTGGGTTAATATTTTCTGAATGATAATAGTCAATTAATATTATTTTATTTTAAAAAAAATAAGTTTTATAGAAAACCTTAGAGGTTAAAAGGTGATTTGATTATGCTCATCATATTTTTTGGAAATTTATAATATCAAGGAAAATTGTGAATATCGTTATCACAAATTTTTTTCCATTTATAATGTATTTCTATTAATATAGTTAA
Source organism: Viscum album (assembly GCA_963277665.1). Classification (NCBI taxonomy): domain Eukaryota; kingdom Viridiplantae; phylum Streptophyta; class Magnoliopsida; order Santalales; family Viscaceae; genus Viscum; species Viscum album. The sequence continues at coordinate 1,119,059,697 of OY728129.1, forward strand.
AAAAGACACCCTATAATCGGCGATATAACATGTTTCCTCTATCAAGGCCACAAGGCTTGAACCAACAATTGAAGGGTGGCAATGGTCAATCATGTACCATTGACCTACATGATATCCAATTTATTATGGACTTTTTCTTATTTAAATTTTTTGATAGAAAATAATTATGTTTAATTTGGGAACATCTGTTTTATAATATAGATAACCTTGGGATTGAAAACTATTTTGGTGATTATGTGATTGATGATATTTTAGAATAATATCACTATAATTTTGGGTAACATTATATGATTAAGTTAATGTAATATTATGGTATTTTATTTTAGAAATAAAGAATATATTGTATTTTTCAAGAATATATAATATTAATGTGTCTTTATGGTGACTCAAGTTATTTATCGAAATAATAATCATATTTTCAAAATTATAGGAATTTTAAATATACATTTTTGTGTATATGAATTTAAAAGTGACTAATATTTATTGGAGACAAATATAAAATTAATTCCAGAAGAATATGTGATAAATTTCGTCTTATTTTTGGGTTTTTAAACATAGTTGATAATATTTTGATGAATTTTAAGGATAGTTATTTATTTAATGATCTAATTTGGACATTGGGTGTTATTTATTAGGCTTTTTAAATTACTTTTTCATTTCTTCATATGAATTATTATTCATTTCTTATTGTTATTTATCCTCAATCTAACCATTTTGTTCTTCATTAATGAATAAATATAAGAGTAATACCATATTATAATATAATGGATTGTATGATCCCTTAGGAGATGATTATAGTGCTTCAGGAATGAAAAATTCATCTTCAATACTGATCATTTTGGGTAATATATGAGATTGTGGTGAAATTTATTAAAGGATGAAATCATACTTTTCATGTAAGTATATTTACTAAGGTTCATAGTCTAGATGGTAGAAGGATTCCTTAACTCTGTTAAAATGGTCTTGAAATGAAATATTTATCTTATTAAATTTATTTATGAATAATTTGTTCTCTTTTTAATATCTCATTGTTTTAAAATTTATATTTGTTTACTTTCTCATGATTATTCACTTTCTTCTGATCAATGTTATTTGTCACTCCCCGTCATTATTTGGACATTATGTATTTACTCCATATCTATAATTTCAGTTCCCACTAATATTAAACTATATCAAATCCTACTATGTGTTATATTATATGACCTTCATATTTCCCATCCTATATTTTCAGGAGTAAGTTTTTTCAACCATTTTTTAATGTGGGATTTCTATAAAGGAATTTTCAAATTCCAATCCCTTGATTACTGAGATCAAGTTCAAATTATGAGGATGTCATTTCTAGAAATGGGAAGAATTTAATAACCCAGGTAATGTCAAGATGAATCATTTTAATAACTTAATAAGATTATTTATCAAGAATTTATAGTGTTATATTCATTATAAAAATATTAAATAAATTTTCTCACAAAAAAAGATTCATTTCATACCAAATTGGGTTTCCATGTGTTATATGGTTTTATTTAAATGATATATTTAAAAATTATAGAGATTAAATTCAATAAAATGATCTTTATTTTTCAATTAAGTCAAAATTATCTTAGTATGATTTTTTATATTTTTATATGTTTGATTTTCAATTAAGAATAAAAAATAATGATTTTTATTGGAAATTGCAGTTCCATTTCAATTACTTATTGAGTAAAATTATATTTTGGATTAGTTTTAAAATTAAATAAGTTAATTTTTTAAAAAAAAATATAATTATATTATTTGGAATGGGTTTTATTTTTGAAAATGGCATAAATCACTTTAATACTATAAAAACTATTTTTTTCAAAAAAAGTGTTTTTCATCATATTTTAAAAGTTTGATTTTATATTTAGTTCTACCATGTCTCTGAATTTATTTTTATAAAATAGATTACATATGTAGAATAAAAATAATTAATATTAGGTAATAAGGTCAACGAAATATTTGGTCATAATGAATAGTAAAAACTATAAAAATGGGTTACCACGTCTAAGGTTAGAATAAGTTTAATGGCAGTTATACTGAAGTACATAACGGTGATAGTTACCTAAATATATTCTTAAATTATATTTTATGGCCATATTTACCTACCTATATCTTCAAAGATTCATAAATGGTATATTTTGGAGCCATTTTGATTGAGTAAGGCATTAATATTATTTCGTATTTTTAAAAATTCCAAGTGTTTCATCTCCACCACTACTAATAGAAAATCCCCTCTCCTCTCATCTACACTCTTCAAGAGGCTTTTTAATCAACCAATCCCTAAATGAAGTACATAACGGTGATAGTTACCTAAATACATTCTCAAATTATATTGAATGTCCATATTTTCCTGCCTATATCTTCAAAGATTCATAAATGATATATTTTGGAGCCATTTTGATTGAGTAAGGCATTAATATTATTAATATTTTTAAAAATTCCAAGTGTTGCCTCTCCACCACTATTAATAGAAAATCCCCTCTCCTCTAATCTACACTCTTCAAGAGGCTTTTTAATTAACCAATCCCTAACCTAATCCATTCTTAACATCCCCTCATGACCTAGATTCCATTTTGTATCATATAACCATGCTAATAAGGATTTAATTATAAACATAAAGAGGTTGTATTTAGAAGATTAATATATAGAATGTATGAAATGAGATAGACTCAAGGAAAAAGACAATTTAACTTGAAATCATTTTAAATTTTTTAAATATTTATCTTCTAAAAAAATAATTCAATGTCCATATTCTTGAAAATATTTTATGGATATATTTAAATAGATATAAATTAATTAGAAAACAATATTTTGGATCGATTTTGAATTCATTTCAAATGTTTTCAAAATGAATCGTTTTATGTACATTAAATGAAGTGTTTTGAATTTATTTACAAAAGGAAAAAAGTAATGTTCTATTTTAACGTATATAGGATAAATGGTTTTTCACACCATCGTAACTTTTATTTTATGTTTGGATTCCTTAATAATATTTTATATATTATTCAAATAAAAAACGTATTTCCCTTTTTTATGGGTATTTTTTTAAGAAGATGATAACATTTCCAAAGTAAGATTCTATTGTATTAGGAAAAAATTTAATTTACAGTAGTTTGGTTAAAGGAATTTTACAACTATATCTTTGGAAGAGAGGCATCTACTCCTCCATGAGGGAATTGAAGAAAATTTTATCATCACAACTCACCCCTTTATTTGTGAGGCCATTGTAAATGGTGTTAGATTCATTATATTAATGTGTAATAAAATACCTCATGTTTGAAATTATATCTAGTAATTTGATCCATTGAGTAGTCATCTTATAGGAGAGGTGAATATTACCAATTCAGAAAGTTTTCACAATATAAGTGGAGTCACATTCAAGACTTAAATAATCCCAGCAACATTTTTTCCTTATCAACCACATTGATCAATAAGAGAATTTCATATTTTATTGATGAAGTGATTCCATAGGATCCATATAGGAATCTCATGATGTCTACATTATGATATCTAAAGATGGATCCAAAACCCATAGGGCCTAGATTACCTTGGGATTCACTATAAGAGTATAATTTGTTCCAACTAATAATCAATGAATTCCAAAATACATTAAGAGTTCTGGTAGAAAGATGATAAAATCCTCCAATAACAATTAGTTTTAGAAATAAAAAATAAGCATAGAATTATTTATGTTATCACGATTGTTTAAGTTAGTATTCCATACCACCAGGATGATTTACACAAGGAAGATTTCTTGTTGAAGGAGAAATATTCATGGACCTGATTAATCCTTATATGCTAAAGTAAATGTATTAATTAATCAATGGGAACCTAAAAAGGTTATGATTCTACTGAGAGAGGGAAATCATGGATTATTATTTGATATTTGTTCGGATATATTTAGTTTAGGGTGGATGAGAATCAAAAATAACAAAGATATACTACCATAACATAGATGTAGTGACATATCATAAAAAGAGGTGATTAAAATAAAAATTGTGTTAATGGAATACAAACCATCTAGAGAGAAATTAGATACCCACTAAATAAATACAATATTCGATAGGTATATTCGAAAAGGCCATCCTCTAAATCAATGTTAGTTTGTAAGGAATAATCCATTTTATGTTCAAGGTTCCAATCCAAATATGAAAATTTCTATGTGATTCATTTGTGTGATACATATTAGAGGTGATCATACCATCTATTACTAGTTCTCAAATCAATAATTCATCATTATTATTAATGTTTAAATTATGTTAAACTAATATAAACACATGAGGTAGAGTGCTAAGACTATCCATTTGATCTTAGAATGTGAATTTGGTATCAACCACTGGATCATAGGATTCAAGCTGGTCCACCATGGAAATACCAATACAATTATATAAAAAAATAAGATAGGAGATCTTATTAACTAGCAATTGAGATTTCACAAAGGTGATAGAGAAGTTGGTTTTGAAGGAAGTCCAGATAAAGGATTCCACACAACTAATATATCAAGATTTTGGTTTTCTAAGAAACCTTGACCTAAGGAATCCAAGGGAGTCTTATTTCTCATTTAAAATCCTTCATTTAAATTGATCTATAAGATATTGATAAAAGTTATTAAGGTTCTCAATTCCAATTCCTCCCAAAAAATGATTTTCATGTGGGTTTAAAATATTTTTTCCTGGGATATATGATGAAAATTTATGAAAATAACTGGGATAATTCTAGATATGGAACATGATAAATATATAAAAATATGGGTGAGACCGATAAAAAAATATTATCAGTAAGCCTAATATAGCATATAATATTGGTGAGCCCGATACAGCTTATGTGACAGGTGATCCAAATATATCTCTCCACCACATTGGATAATGTTTCTTTTCTTCCAAGAAAATAAGTTGGGAGTTAAATAGGGGGTTTATACTATGTATTTAGTAGGGTTATAGTTATTTCTAAAACATTTTTTGAATATAATTCTCTATGTTTCCTAAAAGGGTTTATATTTTCGTTCAATGGGGTTAAAAGGATTTCTTTGAGAGAAAAAACATCTTTGCATGTGTTTATGATATATTTTATATGGTCAAATAATATGATGATAAAGGTAAACATTTTATATACTTTCATGTTTTTTAGTGGACTAAAAAAATTCTTTATTTTATGCCCCTTACTTATTTTTTGGTACTCATATAACATTTTTAAATGTTTTCATTTTTTTTAAGGAATAGTAAGAACAATGGATAAGTAAATTTTATATTTGTGAATATTTTTTAGGAAAAAAATGTTTCATTTAAAAAGTATTATATTCTTGGAAAGTAGATATTGAGTATATTTTTCCAATTTATAATATAAAGGTTATTTATGTTAGATTTATTACTTTATTATTTAAAAAATAAATCATAAAATATCTTTAGGAATGTAATAAAGTGAGTAATAGTAAAAAAACTGGATTATGTATTGTTTGAGGTTGGTACATTATAATAATTTCTATCCATTTTTGTCTACTAATGTTGTTTTGAGAATTATTTTAACAATTTTTTAATCATCAATAATTTCCCCAAGACCTTGCATAAATTTGATAAGAATATTCTTGTAATCAAAAAATGCATTAATAATCTAATTTTGGCTCATTATTTATTCTTCATAATTTTCCAAAAAGTCTGGAATATTTTCATCAGAAAATTTTGAATGACTTTTATAGATATTTATAATATTCTCCCGCATTACATGAGATGTCTTGGGTATAATCACTTTTATAAAGATAGGGTTTGACAATGATCCCCTTAAAGCATTGATTTCTTTGGAAACTATATGAAATTTTTTGTGATATCTATATATTTATTATATATTATCCATACCTGTAGATATTAAATACATTTCATCAATATACATATCCATTCCCAGTGAATAAAAATAAAATTTCACTTGATTTTTCCATACATGGATTTTAATGCCTTTAAAAAAAGAGATTCCCTTATTAATCACCCTTACCACCATCTTGTCTCAAAGAGAGAAATTCCACATAAACCCTTAGCCATGGTACCACATTTTGGTCCCCTAAAAGGTATAAACCCTAATAAGGGGGTGGTTAATCAGGGTGTGTTAATTAAAACTTTCCCTTATCAATGATCTTATTCTATATTTATAATTAATATTTTATCTTGTTTCTTTATAAAAATAATGTAGTAAAAATATTGGACACATACAACTTTACATGGTTCCCCAAAATTTCATATTCTCAGGGGTATGCTTGGAAATTTTCTAGTAGAGTAGAGACACTATCTATAAATATTTTTGAATATATGTTTATATCAGTCACACTGGACCCCTTAGTTTATAACCTTACAGAACTAGAAATCCCACTGCTCTCATCAGAGAGTGGAATCCATTGATCCTTGTGTTTTGTATTCTCCTTCAATTAAAATAGAAGTAAACTACCTGAAGAATTTTTTTTTATATAGGATCAAATTTCTTATACTTTAAAAAAATCATAATATATTTTCCATCAATTGAACTATTATAAAACTTCCTTATTCCCCTTATACTTTTTACAAGTATGAAAAACATTTCTGATCATCCTCTCAATAATGATCGGTTTTTAGTGATATTTATAGAATAAAAACTCTTATTTTTTACATCCTATTCATGATTCTTCCCTCCTTCATTTCTCTAAAAAATTAATTATCATTCCTCTTATGTTAATCATAAGTATTCCCATTTTGTGTTGAGAGAGGCTGCACCTTTTTTTGTTTCACCTACAACACTTTTCATTTCAATTTCATGTTTTCTAAATATATCCCATTGACATATAAGATATAATTTTCAATAAAAAATGCCATCATATTCTATATATTTCAAACACACCTAACTCTCCTAACGTATTAGAAGAAAATATATATCATGATGTTTATCTGTATTATGAATTGAATCAAATATGTTGCTTCTCACTCTGCAAGCTCTATGTCACCACCTCTATTTTTAAAATGGTATGTCACATGGACAAAATCAAAACCAATATCTAAATAAATTTCAATTTTGACATGAATTATTGATTAAATATAAAACTCTCTGATGTTGGGATTAGTTATGTTCATTACACACATCACTTGAAATTATCTCCACGAAAATCTCATTTCATTTTCAACCCACACATGATCAATCAAATGACTTTAAAATTCATATAAAGCCTCAATGTTTTATGGTTATATATCATACAATAATTACAAATGTCATATGAATTCTTAGAGTCATAAAATGGAATAATTTATCAAACTACATTTTGGAGTCAAACAAATAATTTATGCACTCCTCGATGTATTGGGGTGGAATTCATATTCTTACTAGATTAATATTCTATGATTTATATGAAATCATCATCATAATTCCTTAAATATTCTATGATTCCATGAAATCTTATGCTTCACCCTCAATGTAATATGATATAATCAAGTCATGTAGACATCATTAAAGTTATATGCTTCACCTTTGGAAAATTTCCCACCAACTTCAATGTCATATGAAAGAAGATTTAATGTCCCTAAAATCATAAAAAACAAATCATAATACTTTAAAAGATATATGATTTTAGATTAATACATTCCCATGAACTCTTGGACTATGGACTTTACCAAAAAAATAACATACATATAAAAACTATTTTCCATAACTTATTTAAACTATAACATAATTGATCCAAACCTCTTGTAGCCTTTAATAAATGAACTCAAAAAAGCATCATATTCCACATTTATGGTTATTTCCATGATATTTCCAATAAATAAAACCCAAAAAACAAATATAGAGTATTTCTTTTAACATTAATAACATGTGTAATCTTGGATATCCCATGAGTAATGGGGTGTTTATTGAAATAATACTTCAAGATATACCAAATAAGTGGAATTCATAGAAAGTTTATATTAATGAAATCATGTAATTTTATGAATATTACATGAATAAACTTATTTTATCACTACTTCAATATGATCTTGAGTTGAAAAAAAAATTGATAATGAAGTTAATGAAAGAAAAATAACGTAATTTTATTCAAGTATACTCAACATGTATCTTCTAAATCATATAGTAATGCTTCTTCTAGTTTTTAGAAAGGTGATGTATTGAATTGAATAGAAAATGGTTCACTTGTACTCATGAAAAAAATAAAAATGAAAAAATAAATAGAAGAATAATTACATGTATAATTTTTAAAGTAAACGTTTAGTAAATTATAAAATTAGATTTTTAATATATAAAAAAAGGGACACAACTCAAATTAATGTCAAAAGATGAGAAATTAAAAGTATGGGGAAAAGTAAAATGAGAAGAAAAATAAGAAATCATTTTATTTTTACAGTATTTTCCTATTCTAGTAAATAATTGGTAATAGAAAATTAATAGGTAATATTTTTTTCAAAAATGTTTCATTATCTTATTTCTAATCATCTTATTAAATTTAGTAAAGTTTATATAATATGAAATATTATGATTTTTTATTAATATGTAACATGTATAAAGAAAGTATTTTAATTATCAATTTGATTCCTCTTTAAATTCTATAAATCACAAAATCAATATTAAAGGAATTATTGAAATTTTGGAAAAATATTATGAATTAATTGAAAACCATTCTAATAAGTATAAGAAATTTGGAAATAATTATAATAATGTTACTAAATAAAGGATTTTCCTTTAAATGACTAAAAGTTTAATAATTTTGATTCTAATATACCAATTCTTATAGAGGAGAATCAAAATCTAAAGGATTTTTTTCTATGAATGATGGGGAAGAAGAAATTAAATTTAATGATTTGTATGATAATTTATCTAAACAAAAGAAATAGAATAACAGTTTAATTTTTTTGGATTAATGTATAAATTATAAAATATATGATGATCTTAAATTTTTTCTTTAAAATAAAACTTGAATATTAAAGATGAAATTGAAAATTTAAAATAATTATTATATAGATTTACTATTTAAAGATAATATCAAGTTAAATTCATGAGATTACATAATATTTTTAGTTCAAATACTCATAGAACAATTCTTCTTTATAATGTAATATTACTAAAAATGTACAAAATCGTTTTTTGAAAGGAAAAACTAATGTTATTTAGTTTCATAAATTGTATTTTCATTATTACAATGACCACACAATAAATATTATTCAATATCTTTCTCCTAGAAAGGCATTTATTTATAAATATACTTTTAGATTTAAAAATTTTAGTCCCTATTTATGTTATGTTCATAAAGGTTCAATCTCAAATACAATTATATCTAAGAAATTATGGATGCCAAGGTAAATATATTTCTATTATTATTAATGAAAAAATTTGTACCCTTGATATTTTTCACATTTTCTATGTTGGGAAGTACATGAAATAACTTTTTATTTATTTTTTATATTGTGTATGAATACTCTATTTTAAATTTGGTTTATTATATTGTGTGATTTCTACTGGTTAATTTTAATTATTTTCATATTAATTTATAAATTTTTAAGTATCTTGACATGTTTTGTGATTCCTTGTGGATTTAAAGGTTTTATATAGGATGATTTATCACTATTTTATTCAGAAATAGTTTGTAATCTATGTTCACTACAATATTTATCAAATGAAAATGAAGACACATTTATGGGGAATATTTAATTTCTTATTCTAAAAACATTTCATTTTTATTATTTATTTTTAATTTTAATCTCTTACTAATATGAAAAAATTGATAATGAGTTACTTTTAAAAAAAATTAAAATTATTTGAAGTAAATTTGAAACATTTTAGTTTTATTTTATCTAAAACATGATATAATATATTTAAATATTCTCAATTATATATGTTTTAGGATTCCATTTTGGTTTTTCTACTTCTTGAGCATGAATTGTTTTATATTTTTAATGTTTAACATAAAATAAGTATATAAATGTTTCTTCAATCTATTTTGGGGAGAAATATTTTTTTTAAAGAACATAGTTGGTGAGAAAATTTGTATTTACTAAATAAACTCGATTGAAAAAATTATAGAGTTATTTTATAAAAGGATAATAATTGCTAACATTTTATAAAGGATGAGACTCGTCTAAATATTTATTACTTTATATGTTGTTAACAAAATGGGGATAAATGTTTGAGATCTTTAGTGTATATAATTTAACATTTATTTCTTAATGTTTTTGACCAATTAAAAAAAAGGGGGAGAGAATATTTTGGATCTATGTTCAATTTTTTAATTATAAAAATTTTGAATATTATTGAGTGTCTCATTCTGGAAATATTTGATTTATGTTTTTAAAATTAAAAAAACCCTAAATTTATTGCATCCCTCATATTTTTCGTGGATACATTCACTACTTATAGAATGTTGTTTATTAATTATTTGCTATTTTATATTCTTATTCTCATTACTTTTTTCATTTCGATTCTTTGAATGAAAATTCTTATCTTCTTTATTTAAAATTTTCATAAAGTAAAATTCCTTATGATTATATCATGTTTCTTATGAGAATATAAGAATGTATTATGTCATTTAATGTCTTATGCACTAGAAACAATTATTTTAAAATTATTATCTCTTTTATTTAACATGTATGAATTTTTTGACTAATATTATGGAATTAAAACTTATAATTAAAAATGGATTGAATATCAAAGGATGTTTTTAATGGATTATGAGAATTTATACATAATTCATTAATGACAATATTTTATTTTTTTTACCATTTTAAATATTTATTTAGTATTCTAACATGTTCATCATTGTGAAGTTTTTTATATCCTCATAGATTATCAATGTAATTTAAATAATAATTCATGTGAATATTATTATTAATAATTTATGATGAAGGATCATGAAATTTGATGTGAAAAATAGTCATTTTTATTTTCTCTATTTAAAGGAAAAAGCAACTCACTTCAAGTAAGAAGAATAAAATGGATTTAATTTTTTATTCTTTCATGTTGAATGGATTTACTCTAAGTCATGGAGATTTATAATATAAAATCATTAACTAAAACAATACTAGAATTATTGAGTTGAATTTTTGATTATTTTTAATGGTATAGATGAATATTTGTACACCATCACTTTTGATCAAAACTTCCACTTTCTCATTTTCATTTTTTTATGTTTCTATTTGTATTGTAACACCTTATGGGTTATACTACTTCTACAAGGTACCAAAAAGTTTTAACCACTATATAAAAATGTATTTTTATGTGAGTTTTGATTTATCCTATTAAAAATTAGTTGTTCAGGGTCACTCATTAAGTTATCCTAGTTTATGTATTCTATTATAAAAAATTCTAATTAGTTTTGGTTATGGTCTTCAATAAAAATTTCAAGGTATGATAGATCCTGTCAAAATATCATAATAGAAATTATATTATATGTAAAATTTTGGTTTTAACTTAAACATATAAAAATACATTGTCAAAAATTGATATATATATATATATATATATATATACTCCTTGGTTGTAATGAAGAGATTATATTTAGGATTATTTGGATCTAAACTTCTATAAATTCTTATGTTTATATTTACAGTATTTCAACTTACTCTCTTAATAATACTACTTCATGTTTTATTATTTGATAAATTTTAGAATAATATTAATCCACCTAATTCAATAATATATTTTTAAGTAACTCTGAATTTCTAATATTTTCAATTAACCACCTCTCCTTTCCTAATAATTCTATCATTTTAGGTGGGACCTAATATAATATCATTACTAGGGTTTTTGGGTTTTGATATATGAAATGACAACATAATTTATTTTCACTACATGTATAACCAAAATGTAGTGTTATAATTCACCAACATAATCTACCATGTTCTATGAGTCATACGTTTCTCACCAAATTTATTCATTACATATGTATATAGTGTAAGATGAACTTTTCTCAGATCATTCCCAATTTCAATATACTCATGATCATTTTTCATCTTTATAGAATGGTTTATTGAGTGATGAAGTCTCCCATATCAAATGCTTATATCTATATAATATTTCAATTTTCTTGTAATCTCATAACTTCCATATTGGTTATTAAACCTCGAAATGATTGGAATTTACTATAAATCATTCAAAAGAGTTGATTCATATTTCATTAATTAAGTAAAACTACACTTTTGGTATTTTATAAGATATTCATAGTATGTAAAAATAATTTATAATCATTTATACATGCATGTATTCTTTTATAGATCATACTCATTGTTTATAGCATCCATTTAGGATATTTTTTTAGAATATTATGACCACTAACTCTTGTAAAAATATCATTCCAGAGGGAAATTAGTTTTCTAAAGATCGTGTCCCTCCATCCAATGTATTCCGTCAAATTATATAGCTTTATTACAACTGATGATGTTATATATTTAGTAAAACTAGAATACATTTCCATATTTTCAGGACACATTATCTTCTAAAATAACCTTGGAAAATCTTCAAGGTTTCCTTTAACTATAATTTTAATTTATTTTATATAATCTACATAAAAATTTATAGTTTTAATAGTATCAGACAATCCAGAAGCCATAGTGTTATCCTAGTATCTTTCTACGTTTTGTTTTTACTTATGTTTATTCCATTATTTATAACATTAAACTCTTCTATAAGAGATCAAGTGTTCTACCAAATACCCTAGATATGTTCATCTTGAATAAAAATGTTATAAACATGGAAAAATGATTTTATTAGGGCCATTACCACACCATAGTGACTGGAGTTTTTCATTGGATTTTTCCCTATGAAAACAAGGAGAAGTAACTCAATAATTATGGACGTTATGGTCAATATTTTAGATTTTCTAGGAAAAACTAAGGATAGACTAGAAAAATGAGGGATAACATTCTAGGGAGGACACCGTGGTTGATTTTAGAATCACTATTGGAAATAAGGTGAACTGTGGGAATTTTTTATGTCATAGAGGAATCACGTAAGGATAATTGAGTCAAGAATCTATAAAACCCATATGTTGTGGTCCTAGACATATTTATGTTAGAATTCTGAAGCTAATCTGTAACATAATCTATGTGAGCCTAGTTCATGGAATTTAAAAGGGTGTTTTATCTAAGAATTTTTATTTCATGGTTATCACTATGTTATGCCCATTGAGAATATTTCTAGAGTATTTTAAATGACATGTTTTCTTGGAATGAGTATAAGATATATGCTACATGTCATGATGTTACCTATAGAGGTAGGTTCCATGCTATGGTGGTGATGACCACACCCTGGAGGAGTTGATTCAGTGTATTCATAGGTTCAATGTTCTTATATTTTAGGAGGAGGATCTTCGAACGAGATTGGATATCTTGAATTTGAGTTATTGGATATATGTGGATAATTTTAAATTTATTGTCAAGAATATTTGGCAGAAGTATTTTCTAATCAAAAACTTTAAATGTTCATGAACTTTTCTGAGGAAAATGAGGAAAATTTCTCTAGGATATAAAGAAAAGTAAATTCTAGATTTATAGTGATGTTTATCTCTATAAATGAGGGGAGCCAATTATTAGGAAAGATAATTTAGATTGAGACTAATTTGATATTTTTTATATTGAGAGAGGAATTCTATATTTATGATGCATATAAAAGATTAATGTATTATAAATCATTGAAGAAATTTCAAAATAAAGAATATAGTGTTTCGATGATGACTCATTTAAAGGTGATCTTTTTTGTGTGATGTTCATTAAAGGATTGTAAAGGAGTAGTATGGAGATCTAGAGCACCAATATATACTCAGTGAATTAGAAACAATGTGGTTTTTCTACTTTAGATAATTTGGTTTATTGATAATCCCTTTTTATTTAATCATGTTCTTAAAATTCTCTCCCTTACCATTATAAAAAAACAAGGTACAAATATAATTCAAATCCTAATATGAATCATATAAATTCATAACACAATAAATCCAACAAAATGAACTGACTATATAATTTAAATTTCTATTCACACAAAGTGATTAAATTCTTAGATACACTATTAGTGGGGATCAATTATGGTATGGAATTTTTAGAACTTAAATGTGATTTCCTAAAACTCTAAGGAACCTAGAAAATATTAACCTCATAATTAGTTAGGTCACCCTCTAGTTATTCCTTTAAGAATAATCAAATCGTTACCTATCCAGCATATAAATATTTAATCATATTAGTCAAAAATACTTCACCCACATACATACATACACTAATTATGTCAGGAATAATATTATAAAAATAATCATATATTTTACTTCATTTACTCAAACTGGGTTAATCCAAGGAGCATTTAATCAATAATGTGTCGATAAAATGGAATCGACTGAACTCATTCTTTGTGGTTGAGATTAGGATGTTCCTATGGTCACTTCCATAATAACGTTTAGGTAAATGTCACTACTTCTCATGGATCACATCTCTCAATTCCTCTCTTTTTCTCATAACTCAAGAAATAGATTACAAATCTGAAATATAGGTCAACACATAACAACCTCACTATTATAGATGAACTGAGTTTATATCAACTCCATTAACCTCCATTTTCTTCTTCAGAATACAACTATTAATATCACATGAACAATTTCATAATTCTATTACTCCTCATAGAAACTCCCCTATACTTATTGGGAAATTTATTCAAAGAGTGGAAATGCATTCTTCTCTCTACACAAACATAAATCTAAAACTCCTCTCTCAATATTATATATATCAAACCTTCCGTAATCCCAATTATTTTACACAATAGAATAATCCCACAATTTATATCTCTATAAATCCAAAATATCATTTTCTTTATATTCTAGATAAACTATGCTCATTTACCCTATCAAATATATTTAATAATTCATGAGTCTGATAAGAAATATTTCCACTGACTCTTCTTCAAAACCGAATCAAACTCATCCAAATATATTGTATAATTATAAGATAATATATACCAAGTGCTTCCAAGATTTTCCTCAAAAAATATAGTAACTTTTGGAAATATAATATATTTAATCAATTCCTACATGAAATGTTTTTCACCACTACAACATGTAACTTACCTCCACAGAAACCTCCATGGAATAGATCATATATATTCTTATCATTCTCATAAAAAAGGTGTTTTAAAATCCTTCATAAACATTATAACCTGATGAAACCATAGTGATAACCATGAAATAACACTCCATTAAAAAAAATCCATTTGAAATTCCTTACAACATGCTCACTCTTCCCATGTTCCACTTCAAATTTAGAATCACAACACTCAACATTCCTTGGAACATAACATATGGATTCTCTATCTTCCCAAATCATTTAACCTTGCATAATTCCCATATATAATTGAATATTCCCATAGTGGGTCTCCCAATTTCCAAAATAGAATCTAAAAATACAACATGGTGTCCCCTATAATTTGTTATCCATCAGCATCCCATTTCAGTATATTCAATTCTTTAATGAAATGATACAACCTCTACCACTGTTTCCAAAACAATTGTGTTTACACTCCACTTTTGAATATTGTAACTTCTAATATAAATCCCCATTCACTGTGGAATGAGTAAAAATTAATCCTCATTTTTAAAAGTTAAATTCTAACCTATAAATTTCATATTTCATTAAATGATATCCTACTTCAATTCATTTTTCAACCACCACATTCAGGGTCCTATGTTCTATGATGTGATATATCTACTGCTATCCTTCTAGATATTTTCCATCCTTCCCTGGACTTATTCATGACTGTATATCTTCATTTATAACCCTTAATAACTTACATTTATTCTTTTCATTGGTGTTATCAACCCAAACTCTATTACTAACACCACCATGTTTTTATATTATATTCCTTAACATCAGTACTTCTGAAACACCAGCTTCTATTTTGGAATTCCTAAGAACCATTTCTCAATAAACGTAGTTCCTCCATTCAGAATAATGTTTGAAATAATGCTCGCACCATAAAATCCTAGTCCACTCCACTACTTTGGTTGATAATAAATCCACCATTGTGTTTCTAATAAACCCATAACATTAAATTCACCATTAAGATTCCAATGGTATCCCCATTTAGGTTTTTTTTACAACAATATCTTGAATCAAAAAATCATCATGTCATTATGTTATATACTACTCCCCCTCTCTAATCCTTGTTTAAGGAGTGGGTACACTCATGGATTTAGTAATATTACTACTCCCCCTTTTAAATAAAATAATAATATAACCACTTGTTATGGGTAACTACCATCTTTTAACTTTCCCACTAGTCTTATTTATGATAAACAGTAAAATCCCCAAATTTCATTTATCTTGATAGATTCGGTGGGGATCCTACTTGACAACACTTGTTACTATTTTACTAGACGTATTCTTCTTAATCTTTGATGATTATAGTTGAATCATAAATTAGTCTTATCAACCTTTTTATTATAGCCCTTGAATCAGATTATAGAAAAAAATATACAGCCATTTTCAATATGCATCAGGATACCGGTAATATCTACCTCAAGTGAGAGATACCACATCTCAAATACAACATCATATTTTTTATAAGTTTCATAAACATTCCAATTGTGGTTTTATTCCAAAATAATTTCAAGGAGTGGAATTACCATTAAGCAATGACCCATTAACATAACCTCTAAGTCTACTTAGTTGGAACCCAATATAGAAAATAAGTGATTATGATAAAAAAAACATTATTCTGCATTGCACTCCCCTTTTTCCAAAATAAATATGTAGTCACAATTTCAAACATATACCAAGTAACTCTTCATATGAACTCAAAAAAATTCATAAAACACACTAGTGATAAAACATAAATTTCATACTATGTGATTTATACCATATTTCACCATTACATAACAACATCAAACACAAAACCTGATACCAATTATTAAAACTAATGTCGATGTTTAAATAAAAGTTCTCTTTTATCCTTTAGGTGTATATCCACAGTTTTGGGGGTATCAAATTTGGATCATCATGTCAAAACTCCCCAGGTATTCACTTCTTTCATAACTAAATATGTAGAAAAAATCTATCAAATGTTTCAAAGCATTTTTTATCCTATTATTTTCAAATGATAATAAATGTCAAATTAATTATTGGATTCAAACAAATAAATCACAAAAACATTTTTTTTATTTTATTAATTTATAATTTCCTTTTCTATCTTCATGTATTGATTCCAATATATAAAATTTTTTCATTACACAACCACCTTAATTAGATGTTTATACCAATTGTATGATTGAACTTCCCATTTGATAATGTGTTTCAAAAACCCCTTGTTATCATATCACCCCATAAACCTATATAATTCCAATTAAAATTTTCAAAATTTCAAATACACGAGGAGAGGGGAAGATTCCACATTACTCAAGTTAAGTTCGATGATGTGCCACTATGGACTACAAATTTTACTTTACCAATTAATTTAGAGTATATCTTTATATCTCAATCAGTTTTGGTAGAATCTAATTTCATTTCAACTTATATAGTCTTATTCTTTTCTTCATGTACCAAATCAAAAATTAATTTTTCCTAGTTACTCCTACCAATATGAATTTCTTGAAAAATCATATCTTGTTATTTTATTTTCTAAACCAACTATTTTCCTTGTTATTCACTACAAGAATTATTATATTTTTCAATAAATACCATTTATTGGGACAATAATTTCATATAAAAGTTTATAGTTTCATAAATTTTTAAACTTATTTCATGTTTCTAAATATTCTTCTTGTCTTTACAAGACAATATTTATCCAAAAAGATATTTACAATTTCTCTTCACACAAATTTTATAATGGATATATTCTTCACCTATCCCTTCAAAAACTATTTTTTTGGCGAATAGATATATCATTGAATGAATGACAGTTTCCTTCACTCATTACAGTTAAAATTATTTAAATATTTCCATTAGATTCATTATTATCCTGGTAAAAATTATTGAAATGAAAATTATTCCTCAGTTTTTGTGGTTTGTAGCCTTATTTTTTATACTTCCCAAAATCATCCCAGTAATATTTACATTCCAATTATTTTTGAAAAACATAAAAATATATCCATTAATACAAGAATAAAATAACATGTCTCAATTCCTTATATTGTAAATCATTCATATATCTTTTTATTTTATAAATACCATCCCAAATGTAATCCCAAATTGTCCAGTATATTCTATTTCTATTAGAACTTTTTTCTTTATTTTTACCTTTAGAGGGGTTACATCATAACTAAGTCCAATTTTTCACATGAAAAAGGGCCTTTGTATCATAATAATTCTTTAATGATTTTCCATATATATAACTCACTTATTCATTATATCATTATCACCTATTAAAGTATATCAAAATAAAAAGGGTAATGAAAAGTTTTTAATTGGAATACCCTTGGTACATGATTTTTCTACTTACTTCTTGACCGAGATTAACTCAAATTCCAACTACTGGATTCACCTTTATTTTTATTTTAGTCTGGGTATTTATATCGTTCTTGAGTGTCTTATCATTAGATGTATATTTATATTATGCATGGGGAAGCTTATCCATAATCCTACTATGCTATTTCATCATAGTTTTAATTCATGAAATATAATACTTATGGAATATCTTCTCTTTATTTAAGAACCATACCTACTTGATAGATTCATATAGGTGTGAAGGAGGTTCTTACTTATTTTAATTTAGTTTTTGAAACTCATTAGGTTCAAGTATTTAATGAATTTAGATAAATATACTTGTATTTTACATCATTACCATAATTTACACATTAAATATATTAATAATCTCACACAGAATAGAGAATAATTTTTTTAGTGTCTTTGAGGACTAGTTACATAATAAACTTATTTTCAACTCTTGTGAACATTTATCCATTATAAAAATATTATAATCCCCCTTCTAGAACATTCTTATAATTTATACGTATCTTTAAAAATTATGGAAGGTGACCATGAGAAAGAGGAGAGCTCAAATTCTCCCTAAGGGAAACCTTATTAATATATCATCAAATGTTATATCACAAGAATATAGAAAAACCAGAACAAGAAATAAATTTCATAAAAAATTAATATAGTTAATATAAGATTTCAATAATTCCGTATAAAAATGCTTGTTATCTCAAAATGAACAATAATATACCATGAAATAATAGTGTGGGATAAACATGGAAACACAGAATGGCGAAATGATATAATAAGATCATAGAGTCAAAAATATGTAGCAAAAAACTAAAACATGAGATAATAAGAATATGTAAAAGTTCAATCCAAAGACCATAATCACATAGTTAAAAAATTCCCATAGTGGATTAGGTTCACTCTTCATTACAATAAACATAGGGGACAACATGTCATTGTCGATTGGATTCACTTCTCATTCCCATAAACATATTATGGAAAGTACCACATTGGATTATGTTCACTTACTAATCCCACAAATAACATCACATGATATATAAATATTTACCCAATGCATTGAATGGATATATAATTTAGAGCCCACCCACCATATAACATGGTGTGCATAGGCTAACCACTTTGTACTATACAAGGTACCTCATCAGATGAAAAAATTACACAATTTACTAGAGAGATATATAATTCCAATAAAACCAACAAAATAATGAATACAATAACATATACATTCATATTATTGTTATATGAGTAAAATATTAAATACAAAATGAATAACTAGGATAAATCTCATGACAAATAATTGGATTTCATAATCTTTTCTCAAAGAATAATTGAATGATATATCATAAATATTCCAAATTGAATAAGGAAATAAATAAATTTGGATGTTTATATTTTAATAAAGAAAACTATGTCATGAACATTGAGTTATAATTTAGAAAAATTCATGAGAAGGATCAAGTATATGTTAGAAAAAATTGAACCTCATAACTGATGATTTTCAAAATCCACATATGTTCTTTTAAGGAAGGGAATTTCTCATAATTTCCTTCTAGTCTAGAATTAAACTAGGATTTTTTTTACATAAAAAAATGAGGGTTTTAAAAATATGTTCATTGGAAAAAACATTTTATAGAGGTGACACGTTTCCTGAAATAAGAAATCATAACGTTCTATTTTATGATTTAAAAACACATTTGTTGAAATCCACATTGTAAAAAGGATAAATAAACATCATTTTGAAATGAGAAAGATGTATATATGAAGGTCACAGAAGATAACACATAATTATATTTCCAATTAATAAGTATAACTTTTGAGGGAAAGGGAGTTATAGACATAGATAGGAAACTATCGCTAAGAGGATGGGAATTACTCTCAAAAAAATAATATAGTTTTTAACAATAAATTCATCAATTTAATGATTTGAATCAAAAATGTAAAATTAACTACAAGTAGGGATCATTATATAAAAATATAATAAAATTAATTTATGTTGCAAGGCCATATTAAAAAATCATTATGAAATAAGAAATAATTTGAGTCAATAAAAACCATTACCATTTTTGAAACATTAAAGTTAGAACTTAATGAGAGAAGGAACGTTGACTAGAAAATTAAATTACATGAAATTTAAGATAGTCATTATTGAAAAATATTAAATGTTATTAGATACACCATTCCAAATAAATCAATTTTTGTAATAATAAATATGTATTAATGGGTGGTAATTAAGATTATAAACCCTTACATTGTTCCTGATTCGTTCAATGCATGTTCCTAACTTTATCAGTACCTTGACCATTCTCCTAAAAGGATCCTTGGAAATGAAGTGAATAGGATAGATATTTGTGGAAATATGATGTGAAAATTATATAGTATTCTTATAGGATAAAATTAATGAGTTTTTGGAATGAATTGGAAGTTATATGTGTGGTGTGATATGGAGGAAGTGTATCCCTTTTATAGGTGAAGAAAAGAACACTTTAGGGGATAAACTAAACTTATCAGTGATACCATTACACAATTCATGGGTAAATGGCTAAAAAAATAAGAATTTTTAGGGTCACATTGGGCAGATGAAGACAACCAGAGTATTTCCAAACATGTTTTAACTTGTTGGAAGTAGTTTTTTTTTATCATGTTACTTTAACCTTTTTCTATCAGAGTAACTAGTTTTTATCCAAGTAATATATTTTAGACTAAACATATAAAATAACCCATATTACCAAATTTGGTCCTATGTAACCTAAATTTAATTTACATTTAATCTAATTAAATTTTTAATTAAATAAAAATTAACTTTTAAATTTAAAAATTTCATATATAAAAGAACTATTTGGTTGAAAAAATGTTAATTTCTCTATTAAGTGTTCTTTAATATTATTTAGAATTCATAAAAT
Organism: Viscum album; assembly: GCA_963277665.1. Taxonomy (NCBI): domain Eukaryota; kingdom Viridiplantae; phylum Streptophyta; class Magnoliopsida; order Santalales; family Viscaceae; genus Viscum; species Viscum album. The sequence continues at coordinate 1,119,081,013 of OY728129.1, forward strand.
TTTAAAAAAATAGATAATTTATTTAAATTTTACTTGAAAATTAAGTAAAAATATTAGTTTTACTATTCTCATGATCATTGACTTTAATCATTGTAATCATGATTTTATGCCCAAAAAAAATTTAACTTATTCAATAATATTATCATGTTGATATAATATACGAAATCCATTTTTTATTTAATTTCTACAATTAGTGAAAAAAAATTAATATTAGCTAATAAATCAATTTTTAGAGTAAATTATTACTTATATTTCCAAATTGATATGTGTGGGTTTTATAATTAAAAAATAAAAATTTTAAATTATTTAATATACTTATATATATATATATATCATATAAAAATGTTTCAAGAGCATTTATTTTAGTAACTTATAATTATAATTTCATAAAAGTGAATGTTTTAACAATACTAATATTTTTCAATATTCACCTGAAAGCAGTGTTTTAGAAAAATACAATAAATTTAGACTAAGATAATTTTTACATTATATAAATAAAAAATTAATATTTTTTTAACTAATTAATTTTCTAAAATTTCTAAATTTAATTTTTAAATAATAAATATAAATCAAAAACAATAAAAAAAATAAACATCCTTTTTCTTTAAAAGTCTAAATAATAATGTGTAAAATATACATGATATATAACACTTCACATCGATAAATACCTAATTATATCATCATAGTTTATAGTTACAAATCTCATCAATAATCCCATATAAGATCTAATAATAATGTATGTCGATGTTTTTTTTCAATGGTCGCGATTTTTCTAGAATAGTTCCCTTGGACATTTACGTAAGCTTGAATTTATCTCATATAAAATTCTTCTCATATCGTAATTATTATAGTTTAAATTGTAAAATTTCTATTGATCATCTTAAAAAAGATAACTCCTTTTTAATATTGAATAAATGATATTCATAAGGGACACTTCCACTACCTGATTCCATTTATTTTATTTTTCTTCTTAGATATTGTGATATGGTTACTTTCTTTTATACATTATAATTTAATGACTATATTGTAAATATACAATTTAATAATATTATTTTCATATGTCTCAATTTATTTTATATTTTTCATTTTTTTAAAAGTAATCTATGAACAAATTTTTAAATTAATAAGAAGATTTTGTAGTAAAATATAGTGGTGTTACATTCCACCCTTAAATAAATCACGTCCTCACAATTGTAATTATTTACTACAGATAAATGTATTTAGCGGAGTAAAAAAGATAGATGTGACTCAAGAAATAATTTATATAGATATATCAACCTTCCAATATTAGGAAATATATCTTTCCCATCATAATAGGACAATCCCAAAGGAAGGATAAGAACACTCGAATGGATCATAGTTTCATAAACAATGAAGGATATTCATATGAAATGATGATACTACAAGGAGTTATTATTTTTAACCCAATAGATAATAGTTGGTGAAAATATATGTTACATAATTCTTCCACAAATATAGAGTGAGAAACACATGACACTAATTAATCATCACTATTTATTTCAATAGTAGTCATTACATAGGATTTCCCTTATTTCCATTATCTAAGATGTTTTTTTTTGTGGATTTTCATGTTAATATCTTGTATTGGTGTATTTGATTACATAGTTCCCAAATTCCTCAAATCAAGAACTTCAATTTTCAAGTGGATCCTTCGGTAGAATGTTATTTTTCACTGTCATGTCAATTGAACTCTTCCTTTTTCCTCAACAGCTTGATTCTCAATGCCCTCTTATTCCATAGATCAGGACATTTCCAGTTTCTTTGATATATTTCCCAAGAAGCATCTTCCCACATATTTAACATGTATAAAATTCATAAATTTTTCCATCATCATATTTTTCACATTAATTTCTATGAGACTCTATCCTCCTCTTGTTTTATTTGTCTAAAATATCAACTTTGTAAATGTTGTAAATCATATTTTTGTGATAAATGGTTTGGAATAATCACAATATTTCTCACTATAGCTCTCATTCCAATGGGTTTCTTATTGAGGAAACAATTGAATTATTACTCACACCCATTATTAACATGGTTCCTTCTAGTTCCATGCATTAATAAAATGAAAATAGGTTACCATGAGTGATAAATAATTAAAATTAGAACAGAATTATCATAAATAATATTATAAAAAAACACAACATTGATATTTATTAACCTTTAAAATAAATCACTTTCACTTAAATCTAGGATTCCTTAAGTTGGTTTCTCTTACACTCTTTAATATAATTCTTTAACATAATAAATAATTCATAATGTATTGTAAAGAGATTGTGATTATCTAAAGAATATACCTCAGGAGTTTCAAACCAAGTGGGGTGTTAGGCCAGTTTGTGATTCACCAGGTAACATTTGAGTTACTACACAACAAAACATTATAGGTTAATTACCTCTTAGTACATATGTTCTAGAATTTTCATATATTTATAGTATCTTTTCATGGAATTTGTTTCTAGGAAATCCACATAGTCAAGACTTTTCAAAAATTTAAAGATATTATTTTATACTTAGTTGTATCCCTTTCTATGTCATTAAAGTTCTCTAATATTTATCCATATCATAATGACCCTAATCCAAAAAATAAAGAAACACTCATCTGATACATAGTATGATGAAATAATCTAATAATATATTTAATTTAGATCATTACCATAAGTTAAAAATTACATCACATAATAATCCCAAACATCTTAGAGAAAGCTTTGGTTTAATGTATTTGGAGAACAGTTCTATAAGTAACTTATTATACATAATTGTGATCCTTTATACATAATTGAACTCTTCTAGAGCAACTTTTAAAACTTCTTAATAATTTATAGTTATCTTCATAACCTAGGGAAAGGAATCATATGAAAGGTGTGATCTCAAATGCTCAGTAAGGGAAAACTTATAAACATATTATCAAGTTTTATATCTCATTGATATGAGAAAACATTACCTTGGGAAATGTTATTATTAAAAACAATATGATAAAATAATATATGATAATAAATTAAGAAGGAATGATATGTAATCTCCAAATAACAAACATGTACCACGACATAAGAGTGTGAGATAAGCATGGAAACAAGGTATGAGGAGATGTTTTCATTATATCATGGAGTTATAAACATGTGGAAACAAAATAAATAATGAAATAATAATAATATTTCACGTTTTAATCAAAATACCATCATCAAATATTGGATAAATTCTTATAGTGGATTGGGTTCACTCCCCATTCCCATAAACATAGAGGACAGTGTCCCATGGTCTATGGGGTTCACTTACCATTTCCATAAACATAGTGTAAAAGGCCCAATAGTGGATTACTTACACACCCTAATCACCTAAATAAAATCTCATTACATATACATATTTTCCTAATTTATGGGTGGAATATATAATTTCATGCCCAACCATGAGAGAACATTTTTGGCTTTGGCTAACCTCATATTCACAATAAATTATATCTCAGCAGATAAAAACATCACCAAATGCATTAAAGGGATATATAATTCCAATAAAAATTATCACATAATTAAAATAATAATATATACATGAATAAATTTTCCACATAAGGACAACAATATATATATATAAAGCATAATTGTGATGAATCCCATCATAAAAGTGTGGGTTTCAAAATCTTGTCCTAAAGCATAACTGAATGATATATTAGAATGATTCCAAAGAGGAGAAGGAATTAAATAATTTTTTATGTACATGTTTTAATAAAGAAAAATAAGTCTATAATTATTTTTAAATGATTTATTAAAACTCATGAGAAGGATAAAGTATAGGCAAGAATAAAAATGAACCGCATAGGTGATTATTTTTTAAATGAGCATAGGTTGTTTTAAGGATGGAAATAACTTATAATTTAACACTATATAAAAATTTAACAAGGATGGTTTTATATAAAATAATAATGTTTTGGAAATTATATTCATAGTGGGAAACATTTTTTGGAAAAGTCACATATCATGAAATAATAAATTAAAAGATTCAATTATTATTTCTTAAAAACATCTTCATTGAAATACAACATCATAAAAAGTATAATAAAATTTTATATTGTAAATAGGAAGATCGAAATATGAAAGTCACATGAGATAACACATAAATAGGTTTCCAATTAAAAGTGGGAAAATTTCTGGGAATGGAAATAAAGGACAGTGAGGGGAAATCGTTGTTAAAGATAATTTGAATTATTCTTAACAATTATATGCTTTTTGAGCAAGAAATTCATCAAGGTAATGATTTGAATCAAAATTGAAACATTCCCTATAGAGTGGAATTATAATATCATCATAGAATAGAAGAAATTAATTCTATAAAAAAATAGTACAAAAGATTCATTATGACTCAAGAAACAAGTTGAGTTATGAAGAACCCCAATAGCTTTTGAAATTATTCTGTCAAAATCACCTGACAGAAGGAACATTGAATAGAATAATGGATGTCAGTAAATATAAGATAATAATGATTAAAAAATATTAAATCGTGGTAGAGAATCTATTAAAAATAAAAAAAAAGTTTTATAAAAATAAATATGTATCAATGATTGAAAATTCTTGCAAGAAACCCTTACCATGTTCCTGATTCATTCTATGAATGTTTCTAACTTCATTAGTACCATGTACTTTCCATTGAATATATCCTTCGGAATTAATGGATTATGATAAATAATTGATACTTGAGGCTTAATAACATGAGATATTATTTTTTAAGGATAAAATGATGCAGTTTCAAGACATAATTCAAAGAGATAGGCATGGTATGAAGTGGTGGAAGTGTGTCTCCTTTATAAGGGAAGAAAATGGGACAATATAAATACCCTTTACTTTTCAATGAAACGATTACACTATTCAAGTAAAACTGAATCCAAAAGTTAAAAATAATGGAGTATGGAATGATATTTGGTCAATAAATCCTAATTAAATTAATTCCACGTGTGTTTTAAATAAGTTGGATGTTATTTGTTTTTATATTTATTACTTTTACCATTTTTTTGTTTTTATTGTAGTAACTAGTTTTTACCCAAGTAATATAGGTTATACTAAATATATAAAACTTAACCTATTACCAAATATGGGTGTGAGGAACCCAAATCTAATTTTTATTTAATCAAATTTAATTTCTATTTAATATAATATTATATTCTAAATTAATATATATATATATATATGTAGAAAAAAAATTGTAGAAAAGTATTGTTTTCACCATTCAGTGTTCTTAATATTATTTGGTATTGATTACCAATTAAATGAGTAATAATTTATTTTAATATAGGCACAAAAATTATATTTTTCACTTTCTAGAAGATAATAATCTTTCTTGTTAGATAAAAATTACCCAATATTAATAAAGCGATTCTATGAAGATAACTTTTGTACTATTATCATGGCCATTATCTTTATTCACAATAATCATAATTTAATGGCCAAAAATTAAATATCCCTTATCAAATAATATGATCAAGTTGATCTAAAATATGAAATAATTTTTTTGTATTTTATTCTTACAAGTGGTGAAAACTAATTTTTTTAATATAAGATAATATATATGTTTTTATATTAAAATATTATTTATGTTTCTAAAATGGTATACATGGGTTTTATAAATACAAAATAGTAATATTAAATTATTTATTTTAGTTATATATAAATAATATAATACTTTTTAAAGAATATTAATTTATTCTTGTACTATGATAATGTCATAAAAGTGATGGTTTTAGCAATATCAGTATTTTTCATTATTCAAATAAAAACCAATGTTCCCCGAAAAATCATGAAAATTCATAATAAGATAATTTTTAGATTTTAAATAAGAAAATTCATTTAGTTCTATATAATTTGGATTCTGAAATTTATAAATTTATTTTTTAAATTTGTAATATAAATAAAACCTATATAAAAATATACATGCTTTTTCTTTAAAAGTCAAAATGTGACCTCTTTAAAATACATGTGATAAATAACTTATTATATAAATAAATACCTAATTATATCATCCTAATTTCAAGTTACATTTACCCTAATGATTTTTTTTAGGATATAATACCAAATTTTACTCTGGTGGCAATCGAGAGAGGTGATTTTTCTAGAATGGATCTCATGGAAATTTCCATGACCTTAAATTTTTCTCGCATAAAATTTTACGCATACCATAAGTGATTAAGTTCTACTCAGGCTTGGTAAAGAGAAAAACCAATTTAGGCTACCACATTCCCATGATCAGATAAATGAGCTTAATAAGGGAAACTTCCACTACCTCACACCATTTCATTCCTTTTTCATCATAGAATTCATAATATGGTTTCTTCATTTTATAATAACAAATTTAGATCTTATATTATGACAATAAAATTTAATAATTTTCTTTCAAGTATAACAATTTCATTTTAGTTCAATGTTGTGTCTGAAGAATGTAATTGACACATTTTTCAAGTAAATGGAAAATTATATACTAAAATATAGTCATGTTACTAAACCCATTATCCTTGAAATATGAATTGAGTTTTTTCATTTTTAAGGAATTCCAACCAATTTCTTTACATGGGAATCATTCTTCTCCCATATTTCAGTACCCACTTTGAATGGTATCTTTTTTTCTATCTTCAACTTGTAAGCATCATTTTTTAATGCACTAACATAGATATATTATGACTTATTACCATATTTTAATTTCATATTTTTTTGTATCCTTTCATCTACCACTTGTGATATGTATACAGTTTTTACATTTAGTTTTCTTGATATCTCATCATCATCAGTGAATTTAACATCACTTGGAATATTAGGATCCTCAAATAATCTTGAAACATCATCAGAAACATCAATAGATTTACAATCTGAATCATTCATACCAATCTTTTGACTTTTTTAGAATCCTCAATATGGATCACATGTTTCCCTTAAACTATTCCATCAAATGCATAGACTTATCATTCATCCATACAATATATTTTCATATTTGTCATATAAACATAGGGTATTGTTTCTTTTAGGGATAATTGCCCACCACTTGAGATGTCCTCTTATAGTGGGAGAGTTCCCATATGATATATATATATATATATATATATATCATATGTATAAACTTATCATCCCTTCATACAGGATATTGTTCACTCTTAATCACTACCTCATGATTTTTTTCTCATAGATTATAACTAGAAAAGACCTCTTGTAGGGATAGATTTATCCATTGATATATATTGTTTCACCCCATGTGATGCTAAGAATTCAATGCCACAACATAGAACATGTGGGTCATGACATGGAACTTGAAAGCTAAGAAATGTGGCTATTAAACCCATGTCATGAACCGCAAGGAGCATTGAACTCCTATATCCAACACTCTTTAACCTCATCCTCGTATTAATTATTCATATGATTAGAATTTGTCCATTTTTATTCATATTCGTCGAATTAGGTTCAAAAATGTTCATGTTAAACAAAAAAATACATTGATTTTATCTATATAATGCATCGTTTTTTACATGGGTAAATTATATGAATTATAACTTTAAAAATATAATTATAAATTATAATATATATATATATATATATCCTATATAAAATAATAGATAGAAAGACTAGTATTGATAATACATTTCAAAATAGATACATCTAATAAAATTTGAATATATTGATATAATTTTATATAATACAAGCACACAAAAATAGATATATAAACAAATTAAATATTTTCATGTATATGTATAATAATGTGTGTGTGCGTGTGTGAATATTTGTACATAAATATATAAATCTTATGTTTTATAATAAATTACAACACATTATAATTTGATTCCATTTTAGTTCATCGTGGTATATATGGTCATCAACCACTTATTAGTTTCTGGGGTTGTATTTCTAATATTTCTTGTCATTATATACACTATCATGAAAATTCAATGAATATGAAATGTGTTATTCATTATTATTATATTGGGTTATTTATTTATTTATCAATTTATTAGTTACTTTATTATTTATATTTTTTATCTTTACCATAAACCTATTCCTACAATTAATTGTATACTCTTTTAACAAGCCTTGTACATAGACTCTTAGGTTGATTTTCAAATTATTTAAATTGTGTTTTTTGTGCATAGTTGTGAATTTTCTAATGAATTTTTATGCTTTATAAATTTAATAATATTTATGGGTGATATGATAATTCTGAATGGAAATTGAATTATACTGACATTTGTGACTCATTAAAAGAATTCAATTAAATAAATTAATTTTATAAACTGTATTTAAGTACTCAAATCAAATTAAGAAAGTGATCATAGAACCCCATCATTATCTAGATAGAGTATTTTTTTTGTTATTAATGTTATTATATAGGTATATGTATCATAAATATTATATATTAGATAATATTCATATTTTAATCATGTTTTTTGGAATATATAACCATGACCTATTATACATATAAATAAAAACAAAAGTTAAATATTAAATATATTATATGCTAAAAATAATATATAAATTTATAAATTTCTATACATATACACATATAAACACAAACATGTATATAAATACACAAAATAATATACATATTTATACATATGAAATCAGATGAAACACACAAACGCACACACACACACATATATATATATATATGATTAAATATACAAGAAAATATATACACATGACTAGGTGGACAACTAAAATAATTAGGGATTGAATTAATAATACTGTTTATATTTAAATTTTTATACACACACACATAGAAACATATATGAAGAGGGAATCCGAGATTGTTCATATTTATAGAACATGAGAAGAACATAAATATCTATCACAAAAAACTCATACATGATTGGTTAATAATTCCTTAAAAAGTGTTGTGAATAAAATACACATTGTTTTCAGGGTTGTTTCATCTAAAAAATTCAACAGATATTGCACTACGGTTAGGGTTTCATAATAGTTTGAATGAAGATAGAGTGGAAGTTCGAATGTTATGGTTTTTTAAAAAGTAGGTAATGGTGTTCTCAGTGCTAATAAAAAACACCAATAAATGTACAATTTATCAGCACTGAAACAATATGCAATTTTAAAGAAATCATTTATCGATGCTAAATTTAGCACTGATATTGGAATGGATTTGTTGTGCTAAAAAAGTGATGATAAAAATTCATTTATTAGCTCTAAATTTAGCATAAATAAATACATGGTTTATGAATGCAAACTTTTGTACCCATAAACACATAATGCGTAAGAAAGTTTATCAATACATAAGATAATGATGATAAGAAAGGTATTTCCATTTAATAAATATTCATAAAAACAAATTGAATATTAAAAATTAAATAACACATTTAAAAATTATAATAAAATACTAATTATGTAAAATTGAATAATGAAATTAAAAAAAATTATAATAAAAATAAATTAATAATAATAACAATAATGAATAAATAAAATTGACTATATAAATTTTAAAAAATATTAATAAATGAATACACATTAAAAATTATATTTAATTACAAAATATTTTCATTAATTTACCAATTAAAAGTGAATAAATAATAATTATACAAATATTTATATTCAAAAAAATTAAAAATTAAAATGAATAAATATTAAAATTAAATAAATATTAATCACCTAAATTAAAAACCTATTAAATAATTATTATTAAAAAATGTATAAATAATTATTAAGAATGTATAAATTAAAAAAACTAATAAATATTAAAATTAATAAATTATAAAAATATAAAAAATAAATAAATAATATTGAATAAATAAATAAAAAAATGATAAAATAAAAATGAAAACATTTTAATAGTATTAAAAAATGAGAAAATAATGTTAATTATATAAATTATAAAAATATTAAAAGTGAATAAATATTAAATTAAAAAAGAATGAATATTAAAAATATCATTTAAATAAAAAATATTTAAAATAATTTATTAATTATAAAAATGTATACAATATTAATAATCAATATAAATTTAAAAACAATTGTATTCAAAAAAATGATTTGTGAACTCAACAAACAAGTGTACATATCCAACTATATACAATGCTTATAATGTAATTTTATTCTAATTTATAAATTAAATAAGATTAAATTAATTATTAACAAATAAAAATCTTTTTATTAATTTATATTATTAAATAAATATCGATAATTAATAAATATATGATTAAATATAATATTATTATTATAAATAATAAATAATATTAATATTTTTTATTTTTATTTAAATATTATTTTTTACCTATTTGGAAATATTATTAATTATATAAATGAATTAATTGTTCATAATAAATAATACCATATATTTATATTTATTGATATTATAATTGTATTAAATTTAAATATAAGAAATCAATAATTTTTTTAAAATTTTATTATAAATATTAAATTTAATATCAATTATGTTTAAAATATATATTTTATTTGTTTTTATTTATATTTATATTTATATTATAAATTTTCAAAAAAAAATAAAAAATACATATTGGTCGAACAGACCAGGATAGGACCCATGGACCCTTTCCATTTGTTTAAAAGAAAGAGAATAGTGCGGAAAATGAAGGATGGGGTCAAAGAAGGAGGGAACTTCCCTCATCAAGAAAAAATTAAGACAACACTTGATGAGAATGTTGCTCCCCATATCCTCGACAACAACCTCGAGCACATGGGTGTCATCCATGCATTCACATCTTTCCCCTCTACTAAGGCTCTTACTCATCATCTAATGGTAATTTAGATGACTATTTATTGAAACTAATCAACGGTCCACCATTCCAAGAGATGTCTTAGATATCTAACTCAGGATTTTACCAAATTTTATCTTTAATATTGATGGATAAAAACAAAAAAAAGATCAACATAGTCATTATTGAATAAAGTGACATAGTTAAAAATTAAAAAACAACTTCAGCTTATAGATAAAATCATTATTTCATTTACATGGAAAGGAATTGGAACGATATATCACCCTATAGCTCCTTTAAAAGGATTTTCTATTTGAACTGATAATCTTTTCTTTGTCAAATTCTTCAACAAGGTATTTTATAAAGTTATTGCAAATAAATTTCAATAAATTAAAGAAGTGTCAAGGATATGAAGATCATAAAGTAGATAAATCACCCTGACCTAAGCATTAACTAATACCAATTCACTTCTCTAGATGGTATGTCAGGTCCGGATTCCAATGGTTTCCTGGAGTAGTGTAAGTAGCTTTGTCGACACCTCTATTGACCCCCACATCTCACTTTCACTTTAGAGTGTTCATAGCCTCAAAATTTTAAACTACATCATAATCCTTCACAATGTAAAGATTGATAAATTTTAGAATAGACCTGATAAATTCGAATTAATTCCTTATAGAAAATATCATATCCTGAGTTTTATTTTTTTATCCTTCCCCCCATCTGAAGCTTGAGACGTTCTAGAACTATAACTACCCTTTGTTGTATCATGCACCATTATGGCCTCCATAGAATCCATTATCTTATTAGAGTATTTCTCATCACCCTTCCTTGAACCGTCATTAATTTATGAAGGTGTAGACTATATAGAAATGGGTGTACCTTATTCACCTTGTGTAAGTGTGGTGACAACATGAGGGTCCCAAGTCTTAATATGAAATTGCTTCTCCTTATTTGTTTCAGAAAAGAGGTTACAAAATTATCTTAGGGAAAACTGACATCTGGAACTGTGTTCCTTCCTACACTAGTAGAATCACTCATAGTTTTAGGAGAATCCATTGAAGCAACAATAAGTGTAAGGGATTCAAGAACCTTGTTTATATTCTCTAAGGGGATACGTAATTCATCCTTCTAGTGTAACCCCATGCTATAATTCACTAAGACCATAAATTGAGGACAAATGTCTGGAGAAGCATTTCCACACAACATAATAAGATCCATTTCAATAAAATTGGAATGATTTATAGTCATAAACATTATTTTTTCTTCAAAATCACGATAATTATTTCCTTTGAGATCTCTTGAGGAAATTATTTTACCCTACCTCAGTTGTTGATCAGCAAGATCTTGATTAGTGATTTTTTCATTAGATTTAGTGACAATATCAACACACTCATCCCCATCGAAGACTTGGACACTATCCATTGCATTAGATCCCTGATCAACAATTTCATACCATGATATGTGTCTCTTCTCATGAATACTATAATAAACATGAGAAGGCCATGAAACATCAACAAGACTTTTCAATATTGATATCTCACCATACTTTCACTCATTATAGGCCACTTGTGTAGCTCCAACTTCATCCTCCCCGAAAACTCAAACTGAAGCATTGAATTACATGATTAGATAAAAAGTAATGTCCCATAATTCCATAGTAGAAGCAGCATTATGGTTATATATAGATCCATCATTATGTTCAAATAATAAAGAGAGTAAGAAACCTCATTGAAAAACTCCTCCTTAAGATTCCCTATTGAGTATAAACCAATGAAAAAGGAAAAAGATTTATCATACTTAATGGTAATATAAAAATACAAATCCAAAGTGTATAGAATAATATTTACACTTTTTTAAAGTATAATTCAATGATTCTAACAAAAAAAATTTAACAATTTGAGTTGAATAGCAATGTTTTTTAATATTAGGTATTTTTTAGTGTGAAATTGAAAATTTAAAAATTCTTGAATTTTACAGTTTTCAATAGATTCTGTATTTTAGGTATATCATTTTATTTAATGAACCAAATTACATGATTCATTTTTCAGGATTCAGATATTCTTTTGACACATATTTTTCAATTGTTCCAAGTCTTGATGTAGCTATCTTCTGTCCCAAATAAACCAGTATTTGGGGAAATTTGTTCTGTCTAGAATAGTAGACACCACCTCAGTAACTGAGGTGTAACTCCAGCTAAATGTGTGGAAATACATAGATTCCAATGGGATATGAAATAGGATTCAATTACAATTGTCTTTGATGAGTTTCCAAAAAATTATCCCATTACGATATTATTTAAACAGTTCAAATGAGTGCAATATGAAAGGTATATTTATGAATAAACTATTATATATATTAATTAACTCATAAAATTTGAACCATCTATTTAAAACATTTGAAATTTGTAGAATCAATGGATGGTTTAATTATAATCAACTATTGATAAGAAACTAGTGAGATATTTGGAGAATAATTTGGAAAAAATGTGTACACTTCATATGGACAGAAGGAGAATAGAAAATTTTCATCTCCCCCATTCTCTTTATATTTCTATACCCTAATAATTCTTATGGGGGTTGGATGGAGAGAAAAAGGGTCTTGTTCATATAAATATCATGATAAATATATACTACATTGATGTTATAATGGATAATAGGGGGGATGATCATGTGATGCAAAAATAATCACTATGTAGTGGGAACGATTCAAAATACTCTATTTTAGTTTCCCCTGCCATCAAGTCATTGACCGGCTCTTGATTCAATATTTTTAATAAGTATTGTGACTTATTGATAGAATCATGATTGATGTTGTAGTAGGAGGGGATTTGTTTTACAAAACTCCAGATACATCTAAGACATTAATTTCAAATATGGTCTAAAATTCTAAACAATTTGGATCAAGAGGCCTTTATAATGTGACATCTTCTCATGAATTCCCCACTGTTAGTTCTAAAAACAACATGTTTCTGAGTCAACTTTATGATCTTACAACCACATTGAGGTGAATGATGTCGTCCAATAACCCACCAATACCTCCCAAACCTGAAGAAACATTTCAAATTCAATTCCATTGTGTACTCTTTTCTTCCAATCCACATTTTGGTGACCAATTCTCAAATATGAAACAACATTTTAAGAAATGAAATTCTTTATTTCCTAGAAAACACTTTCAATCAATCCAAAAAAGTCAATTTCAAACCAACCAAAATTTCATTCAGGGATCCAACAAAAATCAATTAATTCACAACAAATATGTTTCAATTAGAAATCTAATTCTCATCTAGGAAGAAACTTTTATCCTATCCCTACAACTCAAAAAACATCGAGAAACCATGAATAATCAATGAGTCAACAATAAGAAGCCTCAAAAAAAATCTCTTTAATACATTCATGACTCAAATGGGTCAACTTTCCTTTAATGTTAGTTTTATAAAAAATATAATTATTATATGTTTATCATCATAGCCTCAAGTGAATCTATAAGATTAATTGAAGGAAAATGTCAGTGAAATTGAAATTAGGAGTAAAAAATATTGAATAACTTTCAAAATGATAAATTAAAACCTATTTTTGACACTATTAATAAGAATCCCACCACTGATGGATAAGATGGAAATTATGAATTTGATTTAAATAAACAACAATTCAATAGAAGAAATTTCTTTCAAAGAACAAATAATGATTGGAATATGATGTATGGTTCTTATGTTTCTCCATGAAATGCTCAAAATATCTTATAAATATTCAAACCACCGCTGCATTATCCAATGAGTGAAACACCAGTGATTTCATGTTCTAAAAATGAGTTGGATAATGAGGTTTTGGAGAATTTTAAGAATCTTCATGTCAACATACCATTTCTCAATGTTATGAAACAAATTCCAAGGTATGCTATGTTTCTGAAAGATCTTGTACCCGCAAGAGGGAATTCAATATATGTGAAAAGTTAAATATATAAAGTAATGTTTCGTACATGATTCAGTATGACTTTCCAATCAAATATAAAGACCCAGAAACCTTTTCAAATCCCTACACCATTGGGAAATTTTAATTCAAGGATGTCATGCTTTATCTAGGAGCATCCATCAATGTTATGAAATATTCTATTTACTCATCTCTTCAGGATAGAGAACTAAAACCCTATGGAATTATTATTCATCTTTCCAAAAAAATTTAATACCAAGGATTCTAAAGTTATATATGATGTTCTCATTCAGGTCAGAGGTATGATTTTTCATATGTATTTCTATGTATTAGATATGGAAGATGATTGTTTTAGTACTCATGAACCTCTCATTATAGGGAGACTATTTCTAAAAACTATGAATGAAATCATCAATGTTCATTAAGGAATGTTTTCACTAGAATTTGGATAATATATTTTCCTTTTAAATATTTTCATCCCATGAAACACCTAGTTGAGGATCATTCATCCCCCAAGGTAAAGTATTTTATTAGTTTCCCACTGGGATGTTTCCTAGTTATCCCTTTTATGAAAAACCAACTACTATATTAGACTATAGAATTTTTTTTATTCTGAATTAGAATAACAAGAGAGTGAAAAATAAAGCATGTAATGAGTCTTGTAATGTTAAAACTACTTTAAAAGAGTATTTTGATCTCTGAATTGATGAATATGAATTTTTGGAAACCCTTGAACTTTCTAGTAATCTCCCTGGAGAAGATGCTAATTTTTCACATGAAACAAATCCTGAGAACATGGAAAGTAATTGGAATGATTAATTTCCCATAAAATCTATTACTCCATTGAAAAATAACACATGTGAGTAGTGTCCTTTAATCAATGAAAATACCCCACTTGAGTAAGATTTGAAGACACTTCCTGAGAACATCATATATGCTATCATGGGTGATAATGAACAATTTCCTATCTCAATTTAAAAATATCTATCAAGGGAATAAGAGAGACAACTATTATGAGTTCTCAAAACCCATAAGAAATCCATAGGATTGACTCTATATGATTTAATTGGAATTAGACCCTCAGTTTTCATGTATGTAATTATGTTATAGGAAAATTCTAAACCAGTGAGACAATTTCAAAGGAGGTTGAACCCGAATCTTTTAGAGGTTTTCAAGAAAGAAGTCACCACTATGTTGGCTACTAGAATTATTTTTACCACATCTTATATTTAATGGGTGATTCATATCCAATTTGTTCAAAAAAGGTGGAATTACAATCTCAAGGAATAATTTTGGTTAGCATGTCCCTATTAGGCTTACAAATAAATAGAGAATGTTCATTGATTAATGGAAAATAAATATTATTACAAGGAAATACCACAACCCATTTTCATTTCCTGATCAAGTACATGAAATACTATGTGGTCAAACCCACTATTGTTTTCTTGATGGATTCTCTGGTTATTTCCAAATTCGCACTATATTTTATGATCAAGATAAAACCAATTTCACATGCTCCATTGTAACTTCTAATTATAGGAGGATGCACATTGGTTTATGTAATACTTTTAGAACTTTTCAAAGGTGTATGATGAGTAATTTTAGTAATTTTTAGAAACATTCATGGAATTATTTATAGATGACTTACCTATTTCTGGATCATCATTTGAAAGTTGTTTGACAAGTTTGGATAATGTTAGTGAAACTTTAATTAATAAGAATCTTGTTATCAGTTAGGAAAAATGACATTTAATGGTGGTTAAGTGGATTTTTTTTTGTCCTGTTATGCCTCTAGATAAAATTCAAGTTGATCAATTCAAGGTTTAGGTCGTTGGTTAACTTCCATGCCCAAAAATGGTGATATATGTGGAATCCTTCCTTGTTAATGATAGTTTTTATAGGATATTCAAAAAGGATTTTAGTAAGGTTTCACTTATATTTTCTATATTTCTCCAAAAACACTCCCAATTTATATTTTAATGAGAATTTTAAATATTCCATTCATGAACTGAAACAAAAACTAATAACCCCTCCCATTTTTCAACCACCCAAATGGGACTTTCTCTTTGAAACCATGATTGGTGAAACTGACTTTACTCTTGGGGAAGTGTTAATTAAAATGTTGGAAATGAAAAATCATGTGATTGCCTATAACTCAAGAAATTTAGATTGAGTCTAATTAAAATACACCACAAATTAGAATGAACTTCTAGCCTTCATCTTTTCATTAGAAAAAAATTGTATGTTGTCTGTTGGGATCCAAGGTTATTGTTATCACACACCATTATACAATCAGATTTTTTATGAAGAAACGTGATATAAAACCAAGAATTATGAGATGGATAATTATGTTATAGGAATTTTATTTTGAAATAGATGATAAAAAAATAAGTGAGAACCTTGTTTCTGATCATTTGAGCCGGATACCCTCTAATTTGAATGGTAAAATTTAGATTTGTCCACCAATTAAACAAACCTTTCATGAATGAGATTTTTATTATTTTCAAAGTGAAAGACCATGGTTTGATGATATTTTGAATTATTTTTCTTTTGATGAATCTCCCCATTGCTTTTCAAATCATAAAAATGATAAACTTTTTAGTGATTAATAGAATTGCATTTGGCTTGATCCTTACATGTGGCATGTTGGTAGTGATCAAATGATTAGGATATGAATTCCAAACTCTAAATCTCAATCTATCCTATATTGTTTTCACACATTAATATGTGGAGGATACTTTGGGCCTCAAATAACTAAAATAAAAAAATCTAGATTCTGATTTTTATTGGCCCACCATTTTTTGAGATGCTTTTGAATTTTTTATAACTTGAAAAAAAAATCAATTTCAAAGAAACATTTCCAAAATATATTAGATTCCATAGAAGCCACTTTTATTTTGTGATGTAATTTATGTTTGGGTTAGGGATTTCTTGGGGACTTTTAATAGTTCTTTTGGATATCTTTTCATCTTGATTGTTGTTTATTATATCTCCATGTGGGTAAAGTCTATTCCCATAAGAGTTGATGATGACAAAACTGTGTCCAAGTATGGGAAAGGAAATCTATTTTCAAAATATGGTTTACCAAAGTTTCTAATTATGGATCAAGGTGCACACTTTTTTAAAAGTACATTGGAATCAATTTTGAAGAAATATAGAGTTCATAATAGGGTCTCTAAACTATATCATCCTCCAAAAAATGTAATGGCTGAGTTTTCAAATAGATAAATCAATCAAATTATTGAAAAACCTATGAACCCAAATAGAAAGGATTCAAGTTTTAGATTAAATGATTCACTATAGAACTATAAGATTTCATTTAGAACCCCAATTGGAATTTTACCATTCATATTAGTCTATATGAAGGCTTGTCACATGTCAATTGAGTTAAATCAGAAATATTTTTGTGTTGTTAATACATATAACCCAAATCAGTTTTCTATTGGAAAAGAATGAAAGTTTTGTTTGTAGTAGTTGAAGGAGAACAGAAATAATGCCTATGAAATTTCTAGGTTGTATAAGGAATGAACCAAATATTTTAATGACAAGATGATTATCATTAATAACTGTAAGGCAGGAGGCAAACTGTTGTTGTTTGATTACATATTCAAGTAGTTTCTAGGTAAATTGTTTTCCAAATGGTCTGGACCATTCATTGTTACTCATTTTTTCCTTTTAGTGTAATACAAATAAAAGGATCTAAAAAAGGGAAACCATTCATGGTCAATGGGAACATGTTGAATATGTTTAGATATAATGTTCAAAATTCTCTTATGGAGGAGATCCATCTTAATGGAGATGAATGCAGATAAATATAGGTTGTGCCTTTCTTTCTCACTTATTTTTTTGGGTCCTAAATTTATAAAATTGAATTCTTATATAAATTTTTTTCACAATGATAAAATTGAACAAATTAACAATGGGGGGACATTATGGGTAGGTAGATTAGGTTTTTGTGAGATTTTATTTCAAATGTTTTATTCCATTTTTTACTTGTTTTCTTGAGAGAACCAATCAATGATTTCTTTTACTATAATATCGTATATTTCTATCAAGACATCAGGGTTGAGGTAATTGTAATTTAAATTATTAAGGTGATTATTTGTATTTTTAAGCCCCATTTTCATGATAATACTTTTTATTCTGGCCTTCCTTGAATATTTGATATCTTTGTGATCCCTTAGTGCCTATGTACAACCTGTTAGGTTAGACACATTATAATCCACTTTTCCATTTCCTACATACATTGCAATTGGAAAATTATGATCTAGTTGAACTTAATTGAGGGGGGATGATAACATGTGGTGTGATTACTCAATAGGCGTTTCTTTCGGTGGAGATTCAAAGAGATGATTTTTTTATGGAAAATATTTATTATTTGAGTTATTCCTATCTATATGTCTCAATGGAAATAGAGTTATGCATATATTGACCTCTCAATGGAAGAAAGTTATGCCCTATCTGGAGAAGTCCAAAAAAAAGAATAAAAATGTCATTTTTTGGGATGAAATATTGATGGGGTATGATGGAAAAGATATTATAAAAGATTCTAAGATCTGATTTTATTCTATAAATAGTTCAGTGGAGACCATACTTGAGTTAAAATTAGAATCATACATTTTTTCTTCAAAAAGAGCCAAACCCACCTTATTCGGCCTCAGAATGTTTATCTTTTGAAACCCCCAACCTCCAGAAAAGAAAAACCTTGAAAATAAATCATGATAATCACATGTTATTGAATTACATCAAGTAGAGATGTAGAAAATTTTAAAACCTACGGTGATTCTTAAATTAGTTTTCATGAGAACATCCTTGTTGAATATCCATATTTGTTTGCTTGTGAAAATAAATTTAAGGTAAGTGTTTTGTGTGGATGGTAAGAGAATGATGTAGAAATGTATTGAATGAGGTAAAAAGGAGAATCTGAAATATTTCTAATGAGGAATTATATCTTTTGATTCTTGTTGATTAATTTTTTAACCTCATTGGATTGTGTTTTGAATTTGCATTGATTTGATTTTAATCCACACTTGCCCAGATTCCATGTGATAAGTGTGGGAAAATTGACTGAGCTTATATTTCTAATTGTTTCACATATAATTAAATGATTTAAACCCCAAAAATTTAACTATTTGATCTGAATAGAAATGTTTTGTGATTTTAGGAATGTATTGATCTTAAAATTGAAAATTATACAATTCTGGAATGTTAACTATTTTTAATAGCTTCAATATTATTGGTATATAATATTATTTATTTATCCCCATCAACTAATTAATTTTTTAGGATTATTATGTTCATGTGATAAATATTTTTCATTCGATCCAAGTCTTGATTCAAACATCTGCATGCCCAAATAAATTAGTCTTTGTGGAAAGTTGTTATGTCCAACAGAGTAGACCCCACATTAATAATTGAGGCATAACTCTCGATAAATATCTCCAAATGTACAATTAGAGATGAAAGAGGATTCAATTATGTGAATTATTTATATATTTTAATGAAAAATTATTTTATAAATAATTTATTTAAATATTTCAAACCATTTTTATATGAAATGACTCTTTAAGAAGAAAAAGTTACATTTTGTAATTAAATCATAAAATTTGAACCAAGTGTCCAAAGCATATGAAATTTGGTGGGTCGATTGAGGGTGTAATTAATAACAACTCTTGAGAAGAAAATAGTGGGATATTCAGAAAATAAATTGGAAAAAAAGATCATAATTCGGACGGGCATAAGGAGAACAACAAATTTCCATCTCCCCCTTCCCTTTATATTTCCATATCATCATCATTCCAAGGTGGTTAGATAGAGAGAGAAAGGGTTTTTTGAGATAAATATCATGATAATTATGTTGTTAATTCATGATGGAATGGGGAAGATGGTGGTTTCTCATGTGATGCAAGGCAATAAACTATGTAGTTATGGATTATGACAATCGGCAGACACTCCCTTCCAAGTTGTGTTTTTCTTATGTAATCTCTTCTAAATTTATATTCAACTTATATTTTTGAATGAATGTGGTTGTTTTATTTATTGAATACTTTTTCATATAGACTTTGTTTGGATTTTTTTATAATATATTAAGTAAAATAATTGATTTCACTATTCTTCGGTGACGTATTTCCTTTGACCATTACTATTTCAATTCGGTTTGATTACATGGTGGTCAACAAATAATTAAATCACTTCTATAAGAGGGGAAATAGTCATATTAAGAAATTGATATAAAAACCATGAAAAATAGGGTGTTTATCAAATGTTCTTTGGGTGGTAATTGATAAATTTAATTGAAAAATAATTTTAACCATGGAAGAGGGGAGAAACTTAGAGGTTTGAGCTTGTCCACAACTACTATGTTGATTCTAATTTCAAATCTATTTTATTTCAAATCAATTTTCTATATTTCTCATGAAATTTAGTTTAAATTTATTTTATGTATTATTAATTTCAGTAAAATCCCCATTTTATTTTCTTCATTTGAAAACAAAAAAACAAACGTGATTGTAACACCCCAAGATTTCATAGTGCGCTATTTCTTCAAAGTAATTCAATAACTTTCACTACACGCAACACCGAGTTCAGGCACACCACAAGATTATCAAACTAGCCATTCAAAAGTAGTTATGAATAGTATTAACTGAATTTTTAACATTATATAATCCTTATAATTTTAGAAACCATATTATGCGTTTCTTAGACATAATGTAAGAACTAATTAATTTTTTCATATAAAAGAAGTATTTTTCAAAAAAATGCAATTTTACCGTCATTTAATAGTGAAACCTTTCTAAATCCAATGTTTGAAACATTTATATATTCAATTTGAAAAAATAAACTTTTTTCTTTAGAATCAGGAGATAAGAATTTAGTTTCGATAAATATTTGGTGTTTTTCTGACAACTTTCATATTTGGGTGAATAGTGACAAATACTATATTTTGACTGAAAACAACTTTTTTAATCAAAATAATTTATAGTGTTAAATTATACATTGTAATGGTTTATAAGTATAAATAGAGTATATTTTCACCATTTAATCCAATGCTGGTCATTGTAAGTAATTTCACTTTGAAATTGGACATAAACAAGTGTCAATTTTTTTATAGTTATTATTTCTTAAAAATACGCCTTTTTGATTTGACAATGGGAATTAATTTTAAATTAATAAATGAAACTTATATGTTTTCAATTTTGGTAAAATAGATATCATTTTTTTAATGGTTTAGAAGTATAAATAGATTATATTTTCACCATTTAATCCAATTCTGGTCATTGTATGTAATTTCACTTTGAAATTGGACATAAAAAAGTGTCAATCTTTTGATAGTTATTATTTCTTAAAAATACGCCTTTTGGAATTGACAACGGGAATTAATTTTAAATTAATAAACGAAACTTATATGTTTTGAACATGGTAAAACAGAAATCATTTTTGGATATGGAATATCGAAATTATCCTAGGGTGATTTTTTGGTATTTTTCTGAAAACATTCAATTTTTGATGAATAGTGAAAAACACTAAGTTATAGTTTAAAACTGAATTTTTTATTTAAATAGTTATTTATTTATTTTAAATTTATTTTAGGTAAAAATAGATACATAATACCTATATAATTTCAATTTAATTCATCGGAGTCAGTTTATAATAATTTTAGATATATAAAAATTTTATTGAACTTTTCACCGCCTTTTACCCATCTCCTATGAGAATTTTCAAATTCACATAAAACATAATTTTACCGCTTCTATGAGTGGAATTTTAAAAATCCGAGAAACAAGGTTAATATCAAGGATTAAAATGTGTTTTAATAAGATAAAAATAATTCTTGGTGAATAGTAACTTTTTACTTTTATTTACCACGGTTAAAAGTAAATAGGGTAATTGAGGGTAAAAATGATATTAATATTACCCTAAAACATGTCCTAATTCTATTGTACAACTATATCTCGACCAAAAACAACCTTAGGAATATAATATTATCATTTAGGTCCACTTGGATTAGATTAGGACATTTATTATTATTTAATTCAAGGAAGAGTTAAAAGAGTTAAAATCAAAGTTCAATAACTAAAACATTTTTAATATAGGGTTATACATAAGATAAATTAAATTATAAATATTAATTAGAAAGATAAAAATATTTCCTACATAATGGGATTTTATTTATAATTTTTAGACATTAAATAATTTAATTTAGTTATGACACAATGATGATGCAGTAATTACCATATTAATGAAATATTAAGATAATTGATATTATAAATACCCAAATAAATGTAATTTGAGACTTGTTATGAATTATAATTATTTTCTAGGATAATATGACATATTAGGATTATTTATATGAATTTCTTTAGAAGTAATAATGTTTTTATAAATTTATCAAAAACAAAATACCCAATAGTGTCAAAATTGACATAAAAGAGTTTTTAAAACAAATATTATATTATTAATTGATATTATATTCTTAAAAAATATAAGGCTCAGCAAAATTACTTATATCATGAAAGGTGTATCATTACTGGACTAATTTGGGGTCTATTGGAAGTTTATAGTAATTTTATTAACCATATAATATAAAAATACAAAGAGAGATGGTAAATGTCAAACTAATTAACTAAGAGTTAAAACTAAAGGATAAAGTTAATCAAGTGACCCAAACCTATCTAAAACCTATTGGTTGAGTGGATTTCGACCCATACCCACCTTATCCTCAAAATAAATTTCTTTAGAGCCATTATAAACCGAATATAAATTTATTATAAAATAATATTTAAAGTTTTTCCTAAGGTGCCCCTCACCCCTCTTATAAAAGGGAACTCCCACTTCTCTCTAATTCATACCTTCAACGCCTTTTGGATCGGCCAACCCCTATGTGAATATTCTCTCAACTTCCCTAAATTCAACCTAGAGGTCTTAGCTTGATCATAAAGCCAACCCATGGATCCCTTTTGATCAAATCAAAAGGAAGAACCCGAAGAAGAGGCAACGCTTTCACCACCCTCTTTCAAGTTCATTTCTTATTCAACTTCTTCTTTCTTTGTTATTTAAATTATAAAATAATAACTCTAGTATCTTCAATATAATATTATGTTATTATAAATATGGTACAACCATATTCATTATTCTATCAATCCTTTGAATGACATGTCACCATACGTGCGTACGTACAGCTTACCGTCTCCACGTTGTGGTGTAATTGTTATTCAAAACATCATTATTTGTATGGGTATGATAATGAGGTGTAATAGATGTAAACAATAAATATAACATGATAATGATTCTGTATATATGATATACCACCCAATTATATATTATTTTAATATAAAAAGAATGATATTGTCGCTCGTGCGTACGTACGGACTACCGTCTCCATGAACGCGATAAGATTCATTCCCCATCGTATCCATTCAAGAAAAATTTTCATTTGATGATTAAAAATATTTTTTAAGGACTTAATATCATTATGGATATGAATAAGATACAACCTATGTATAACAAACACGACTTATGTAACAAAACATATAAAAGAAAATGAGTAAGTGAACACCCGAAATGACGATAATATTAAAATATTATTAACAAATCAATATTAAAAGATCATATATGATATCACATTTATCTATATGATTATTGTATAATTTAATAAAAATGATTTAACTATTATACAAGAGGATAACCTACCCTTTACCAAGGAAAAGTACAAGGTAAGGGTTTATTTCACAATCTCTTTATTATCTGAGGTTGTTTATACGTAATTATCTACTGGTACCTCTTTATCATCCACATCCATGTTTCTTAGAAATGTATTCCAAAGCATTCTTACTATTTTACAGAATATTGGTTAAAGTCATTTATACCCTTGTTTGACTTTTTATAAGATGTTTATAAAGGAATCTTTCTGTCGTTTTCCAAATATGTTCTTTTTTAACCTTTTCGAAAAAACATTAATGTAAAAATGTCTTTTTTTAACTTATACGGTGGGTGAGACTATTTTCTACCATTATAAACTCATCGAAGCTTCCCTTACAAGCTTATAAAAATATTTTCAAATTAAATGTTTTATTTTATAATTACGTGACTCTTATATTATTTCAAAATATAAATAGATATTTCTCTAAAAAGAGTTTTGATTTCATCTATGTCAACATCCTTTGATGGATTTTAAGTTTATTTGGAGTTGATTTATTATGATACAAAATTTCAATATTGTATTGAAGGTTTTGTTATATGTTTCACTGTGGATGTGTTATTTTTATACCATTCATGATTTATGGTTAAATTATTGACATTTCGTATGCTAGTTTTAATACGAATGTTTATGATATGTTTAAACCTTTTCATATGAGGAATGTATTGGACTTAGTAAGCGACGGGTGGAGCCCGTTATAGCTTCTCGATGCATCAGTAGGTCTCATGAGACAACTAGATGTGTAATTGGTCGAGGACCTTTCCAAATTTGATTTATGGTTTTGGACGAGGCCTTAATCATTTTTAGACGTATTGGTTTAGGCCTTAACAAAATGTTTCAGAATGTCCGACATTATACATTCCCTCATTATGGAAATAACATTGATGGTTCATGTGGTCATTCGACTAGTAGAATACCCATGATTATGTTTTATTAGAGCATTATTTACTCAGCTCATATTCATTCCATAAAAGTATTAATGTTTATTATTGGTAAAGGCTTGTGGTTTCAATTATTTACCATGCTTAATATTTATGTCATTTTCCTCTATATTACTTACCCTTACTGAGCATTTGAGTTCACCCCATTCTTATGTTTCATTTTCCCAGGATATGAAAAAGTTATTTATGATTGACCTGCAGTCATAATATAGGAGTCTTGGATGTTTCTAGTGATATATATTTTTGTTGTATTTCTCTTCAAGCTATAAAGTTGAACTTATGTATGAATATTGTTTCCAATAATACTAAATTGATCGGTCTTTCGAGACATGATTTACTTGTGATCCTTCCAGTGTTATGTAATAATGCACCGACTATGGGTAACTAGGTTCGGGGTGTTACAGTTGGTATCAGAGGAAGTTTATTACAAACCTTGGAAGTTATATTTAGATAAACTTTGATTAGATCACATAGCCCTAAGATAGACTTTGAAGATTAGTATAGAAGAACTTTTTAAAATTTTGGTATTGTAGATATTTTTTGAGTTTTCTGAGAAATACATCCCTTTATGGATACGAGTAGATAGACGTGGCTCTGGAACAGATGTACCTAGGGGTAAATCCTGAAAACACTACATTGAGCTAGACTCAAACGGGAACTGGTGCATAACAACTGGCCTTGCAGCACTCTTGGTTACGACACTCCCGAGGGATATACTTAGGATAATTCTCATTTTCTTTACAAACCATTATGAATGGTTTATGAGTATATACTTCCTCAAAGAACATTTTTATGATTATGGATTATGTCCATAAACTGTTCAATTTATGTTAAGTGTTCTACAAGTTTGGATTTATGTATTTTGATTCATAAACTAATCT
Organism: Viscum album; assembly: GCA_963277665.1. Classification (NCBI taxonomy): domain Eukaryota; kingdom Viridiplantae; phylum Streptophyta; class Magnoliopsida; order Santalales; family Viscaceae; genus Viscum; species Viscum album. Next base: position 1,119,107,157 of record OY728129.1, read on the forward strand.
AGTGTATTCCATTTTTTAGAAATGGCGCCCAGTAGAAGGAATGTGAACTCCATAAATACGTATCATCCAAAGATTAAGAAGGATCGTATCTTTCCCAGTATTATTCCAACATTTAGAAGGGAAACAGTCTCCCATGTATTCTCAACATAGGAAGAAATAGTATCATGTGTTAATAAGATAAGTAAATAATTCTCTGAGTCCTATGGAATTGAAGTCAAGAAAGAGAAGAAAAGGATAGAAGAGAGAAAGATGGATATAGGGAAGAGGGAAAAGAATAATTTTCCTATATGTGATAACTTTGGGAAGAAACACCCTGAAACTTGACTGAAGGGAATGGGAGTTTTTTATAAGTTTGGAGAGAAAGGACACCAAGTACGTGACTGTAAGGGTAAGAAAAAGGTTTCAAATGTACAATGCTTCACCTACAAGGAGTTGGGACACTATACGAACCAATGTCCAAATCAACATAGTATGCCCCAAATGATGTTATTGGATAATAATCAAGTTATGATACTACCACATATGAGGAGGAATGATTAGAGTTATTATGTTGTTATTAAATAATTATGTCATTTGAGTGTTGTATCAATGATGTACTGGTTATAATAATTATGGAGTATATAAGGATTGTAATGTAGTACTATTTTGTTAAGGACTTGAGATTGTGTGGAACCAAGAAAAGTGACTCAATAGCAGGTTAAATTTTTGGAAAATATATGGTTGAGAGAAAGATAAACAATAATATGGGTATGATACTGAGGTAGTGATTTTGGAATAATACATGATTGATTTTGATAAATTATATCAGATATTCTTGACTATCATGAAAGTGATTAATGATTTGTATATTCCATCATTGCATGAGTTTACAATATTTTTGGATAGAAGGAGTATATCCAGTATTCTATAATGAATAAGGGAGCATGAAAGTAATCAATAAGGTTTTATATTAATTCAGGATGTTGTAGTGTTTTAAAATAATACATGATGAAGGTGTTCACATGTTATTACGCGGAAAAAAGGATCTTCATTGTGTTTACCTTACTTATAAATTTTGGACTGTGAGTTTAGATAGAATTATTTTGGATAATTCTAGTCCGATATTATTTTTGGATTGTCATAAAAGGACAAACTGGAGGTCGGGCGGCAACTTGTCGCGTCCGGCAAGGCCGCGAGACTTGAACCCACAACCGAAGGGCAGCTTGGGTGTATCACCTACCACTGACCCACGTGATGTCCTGGATTGAATAATGTAGTTTTTTAAAGGGTATGGTAGATGAATTATAAATTCCTCTTTTTAACCCTATACGAATAAGATAAATAGAATATTTTTTTCAAGTTCTATTATCTTTTAGAGTGAAAGATGAGTTTGTGGTAGAAATAAGTTAAAGGATGGAACTCTACTTGACAAGTATAAAAATTTTTTAGTCTCTTATTTTATGAAGAAATAAATTCTTAAACATTAGGTAAGGCATCCTAAAACTAAAAATGTGTTATCCTAATACCTTATGTTTTTTTGAACCGATGGTATTTTAAATCATCATAGATTGGTGGCATTGAGGCTCACAATTCTACAATTATTTGTGATTGATGACCTCAATCACTCCCTATAAATATTTACGTTTTTTCCACCAATTAGGTGTCTCTAATTTCTACCAATGTTCTCCTAATTGAGATCATAATTTGGTGGTGACTTTTTCATTCCACTTTTCCTCTTATTAAGACTAAATTTTATTAACCCAATTTCCGATGTGGGTTTCCCCACAAAGGTATTTTCTATTTTCAACCTTTTATTTTTGAAAAACAATTTCAAATTACGATGATGTAATTTATTTAAGGAGGGAAGAATTTAACACCCCAAGATTTCATAGTACGCTATTTTTTCAAAGTAATTCAATAACTTTCACTACACGCAATAATGAGTTCAAGCGCGCCACAAGATTACTAAACTAGTCATTCAAAAGTAGGTATGAATAGTATTAACTGAATTTTGAACATTATATAATCCTTACAATTTTAGAATCCATATTATGAGTTTCTTAGAGATAATGTAAGAACTAATTCATTTTTTCGGATAAAAGAAGTATTTTTCAAAAAATACACTTTTACCGTCTTTTAATGGTAAACACTTTTTAAATCCAATATTATAAATATTTGTATATTCAATTTGAAAAAATAAACTTTTTTACTTTAGAATCAGGACTTAATAATTTATTTTCAATAAATTTTTGGTGTTTTTCTGATAACTTTCATATACGGGTGAATAGTGACAAATACTATATTTTATCCGAAAACAACTTTTTTAATCAAAATAATTTATAGTGTTAAATTATACATTTTAATGGTTTATAAGTATAAATAGATTATATTTTCACCATTTAATCCAATGCTGGTCATTTTAAGTAATTTCACTTTGAAATTGGACACCGAAAAGTGTCAATCTTTTGATAGTTATTATTTCATAAAAATACGCCTTTTGGATTTGACAATGGGAATTAATTTTAAATTAATAAATGAAACTTATATTTTTTGAATTTGGTAAAATAGATATCATTTTTGGATTTGGAATATAGAAATTATCCTAGGGTGATTTTTTGGTATTTTTCTGAAAACTTTTAATTTTTGATGAATAGTGAAAAACACTAAGTTATAGTTTAAAACCGAATTTTTTATTTAAATAATTATTTATTTAATTTAAATTTATTTTAGGTAAAAATAGATACATAATACCTATATAATTTCATTGTAATTCATTTGAGTCGGTTTATAATAATTTTATATATATATAAATTTTATTAAACTTTTCACCGTCTTTTACCCATCTTCTAGGAGAATTTGCAAATTCACATAAAACATAATTTTACCACTTCTGTGAGTGAAATTTTAAAAATCCTAGAAACACGGTTAATATTAAGGAGTAAAATGTGGTTAAATAAGATAAAAATAATTATTGGTGAATAGTAACTTTTTACATTTATTTACCACGGTTAAAAGTAAATAGGGTAATTGAGGGTAAAAATGATATTAATATTACCCTAACACATGTCCTAATTCTATTGGACAAGTGTATCTTGACCAAAAACAACCTTAGGAATAAAATATTATCATTTAGGTCCACTTGGATTAGATTAGGACATTTATTATTATTTAATTCAAAGAAGAGTTAAAAGAGTTAAAATCAAAGTTCAATAACTAAAACATTTTTAATATAGGGTTATAAATAAGATAAATTCAATTATAAATATTCATTAGAAAGATAAAAATATTTCCTACATAATGGTATTTTATTTATAATTTTTATACATTAAATAATTTAATTTATTTATGACACAATGATGATGCAGTAATTACCGTATTAATTAAATATTAAGATAATTGATATTATAAATACCCAAATAAATGTAATTTGAGACTTTTTATGAATTAGAATGATTTTATATGTTAATATGACATATTATAATTATTTATATGAATATTTTTAGAAGTAATAATGTTGTTATAAATTTATCAAAAACAAAATACCCAATAGTGTCAAAATTGACATAAAAGAGTTTTTAAAACAAATATTATATTATTAATTGATATTATATTTCTAAAAAATATAAGGCTAGGCCAAATTACTTATATCATGATAGGTGCGTCATTAATGGACCACTTGTGGGTCTATTGGAAGTTTATAGTAAGTTTATTAACCATATAATATAAAAATACAAAGAGAGATGGTAAATGTCAAACTAATTAACTAAGAGTTAAAACTAAAAGATAAAGTTAATAAAGTGACCCAAACCTGTCTAAAACCTATTGGTTGAGTGGATTTAGACCCATACCCACCTTGTCCTAGAAATAAATTAATTTAGAGCCATTATAAACAGAATATAAATTTATTATAAAATAATATTTAATGTTTTTCCTAAGGTTCCCCTCACCCCTCTTATAAAAGGAAACTCCCACTTCTCTCTAATTCATACCTTCAAAGCCTTTTGGCTCGTCCAAAACCTACGCGAATATTCTCTAAACTGTCTTATATTGATCATAAATCCAACCTAAGGATCCATTTTGATCAAATCAAAAGGAAGAACCCGAAGAAAAGGTAATGTTTTCACCACCCTCTTTCAAGTTCCTTTCTTCTTCAACTTATTCTTTCTTTGTTATTTGCATTATAAAATAATAACTCTAGTATATTCAATATAATATGATGTTATTATAAATATGGTACAACCATATTCATTTTTCTATCCATCCTTTGAATGACATGTCACCATACGTGCGTACGTACGGCTTACCGTCTCCACGTCGTGGTGTAATTGTTATTCAAAACATTATTATTTGTATGGGTATGATAATGAGGTATAATTGATGTAAATAATAAATATAACATGATAATGATTCTTTATATATGATATACCACCCAATTATATATTATTTTAATATAAAAATAATGATATTGTTGCTCGTGCGTACATACGGACTACCATCTCCACGAACGTGATAAGATTCATTCCCCATCGTATCCATTCAAGAAAAAATTTCATTTGATGATTAAAAATAATTTTTAAGGACTTCATATCATTCTGGATATAAATAAAAAACAACCTATGGATAACTAACACGGTTTATGTAACAAAACATATAAAAGAAAATGAGCAAGTGAACACCCGAAACAACGATAATATTAAAATATTATTAACAAATCAATATTAAAAGATCATATATGATATCACATTTATCTGTATGATTATTGTATAATTTAAGAAAAATGATTTAACTATTATACAGGAGGTTAACCTACCCTTGACCAAGGAAAAGTACAAGGTAAGGGTTTATTTCACAATCTCTTTATTATCCGAGGTTGTTTATACGTAATTATCTACTGGGATCTCTTTATCATCCACATCCATGTTTCTTAAAAATGTATTCCAAAACATTCTTAATATTTTACAGAATATTGGTTAAAGTCATTTATACCTTTTTTTGACTTTTTATAAGATGTTTATAAAGGTATCTTTCTGTCGTTTTCCAAACATGGTCCTTTTTAAACTTTTCAAAAAAAGTAATGTAAGAATGTCTTTTTTTTAACTTATACGACGGGTGAGACTATTTTCTACCATTATAAACTCATCGAAGCTTCCCTTAAAATCTTAAAAGAATATTTTCAAATTAAATGTTTTATTTTATAATTATGTGACTCTTATATTATTTCAAAATAGAAATAGATATTTCTCTAAAAGGAGTTTTGATTTCATCTATGTTAACATCCTTTGATGGATTTTAAGTTTATTTGGAGTTGATTTATTATGATACAAAACTTCAATATTGTATTGAAGTTTTTGTTATATGTTTGACTGTGGATGTTTTATTTTTATACCATTCATGATTTATGGTTAAATTATTGACATTTCGTATGCTAGTTTTAATATGAATGTTTATGATATGTTTAAACCTTTTCATATGAGGAATGTATTGGACTTAGTAAGTGACGGGTGGAGCCCGCTATAGCTTCTCGATGCATCGGTAGGTCTCATGAGGCAACTAGACGTGGAATTGGATGAGGCCCTTTCCCAATTTGATTTATGGTTTTGGACGAGGCCTTAATCATTTTTAGACGTATTGGTCAAGGCCTTAACAAAATGTTTCATAATGTCTGACATTATACATTCCCTCATTATGGAAATAACATTGATGGTTCATGTGGTCATTCAACTAGTAGAATACCCATGATTATGTTTTATTATAGCATTATTTACTCAACTCATATTCTTTCCATAAAAGTATTAATGTTTATTATTGGTAAAGTCTTGTGGTTTCAATTATTTACCATGCTTAATATTTATGTCATTTTCCTCTTTATTACTTACCCTTACTGGGCATTTGAGTTCACCCCATTCTTCTGTTTCATTTTTCCATGATATGAAAAAGTTAGTTATGATTGACCTGCAGTCATAATCTAGGAGGCTTGGGTGTTTCTAATGAAATATATTTTTGTTGTATTTCTCTTCAAGCTGTAAAGTTGAACTTATGTATGAATATTGTTTCAAATAATACTAAATCGATCGGTCTTTCGAGACATGATTTCCTTGTGATCCTTCCAGTGTTATGTAATGATGCACCGACAATGGGTAACTAGGGTCGGGGTGTTATATTTGGTATCATTGGAAGTTTATTAAAAACCTTGGAATTTATATTTAGATAAAATCTGATTAGATCACGTATCCCTAAGATAGACTTTGAGGATTAGTATAGAAGAACATCCTAGAATTTTGGTATTGTAGAGATTTTGTGAGTTTTCCAAGAAATACATCCCTGTCTGGATACGAGTAGGTAGACACGGCTCTGGAATAGATATACCTAGGGGTAAAACATGAAAACACCACTTTGAGCTAGAGTCGAACTAGAACTGGTGCACAACAATTGGCCTTACAGCACTCTTGGTTACGACACTCCCGAGGGATATGCTTAGGATAATTCTCATTTTCTTTACAAACCATTTTGAAGGGTTTATGAGTATATACTTCCTCAAAGAAAACATTTTTATGATTATGGATTATGTCTATAAACTGTTAAATTTATGTTAAGTGTTCTACAAGTTTGGATTTATGTATTTCGATTCATAAACTAATCTAGTGTATGCCATTGTATAGAAATGGCGCCCAGTAGAAGGAATGTGAACTCCAGAAATGCGTATGATCCAAAGAGTAAGAAGGATCGTATCTTTCCCAGTATTATTTCATCATTTAGAAGGGAAATAGTCTCCCATGTATTCTCAACATATGAAGAAATAGTATCATGTGTTAATAAGATAAGTAAAGAATTCTCTGAGTCCTATGGCATTGAAGGCAAGAAAGAGAAGAAAAGGTTGGAAGAGAGAAAGATGGATAAAGGGAAGAGAGAAAAGAAGAATTTTCCCATATGTGATAACTGTGGGAAGAAACACCCTGAAACTTGACTGAAGGGAATGGTTGTTTGTTATAAGTTTGGAGAAAAAGGACACCAAGTATGTGACTGTAAGGGTAAGAAAAAGGTTTCAAATGTACAATGCTTCACCTACAAGGAGTTGGGACATAATGCAAGCCAATGTCCATATCATCATAGTATGCCCCAAATGATTCTATTGGATAATAATCAAGTTATGATACTACCACAGATGAGGAGGAATGATTAGAGTTATTATGTTGTTATTAAATAATTATTTCATTTGAGTGTTGTATCAATGATGTACTGGTTATAATAATTATGGAGTATATAAAGATTTTAATGTAGTACTATTTTGTTAAGAAATTGAGATTGTGTGGAACCAAGAAAAGTGACTCAATAACAGGTTAAATTTTTGGAAAATATATGGTTGAGATAAAGATAAACAATAATATGGGTATGATACTGAGGTAGTGATTTTGGAAAAATACATGATTGATTTTGATAAATTATATTAGATATTCTTAACTACCATGAAAGTGATTAATGATTTGTATATTCCATCATTGCATGAGTTTACAATATTTTTGGATAGAAGGAGTATATCCTCTATTCTATAATGAATAAGGGAGCATGAAAGTAATCAATAAGGTTTTATAGTAATTCAGGATGTTGCAGTGTTTAAAAAAGAATACATGATGAAGGTGTTCACATGTTATTACGCGGAAAAAAGGATCTTCATTGTGTTTACCTTCCTTATAAATTTTGGACTGTGAGTTTTGATAGAATTATTTTGGATAATTCTAGTCCGAGATTATTTATGGATTGCCATAAAAGGAAAAACTGAAGGTCGGGCGACAACTCGTTGCGTCCGGCAAGGCCGCGAGACTTGAACCCACAACCGAAGGTCGACTAGGGTGTATCACCTACCACTGACCCACGTGATGTTCTGGACTGAATAATGTAATTTTTTTAAAGGGTATGGTAGATGAATTATAAATTCTTTTTTTTGAACCCTATACGAATAGGATAAATAGAATATATTTTTCGAGTTCTATTATCTTTTAGAGTGAAAGATGAGTTTGTTGTAGAAATTAGTTAAAGGATGGAACTCTACTTGACAAGTATAAATTTTTTTTATTATCTTATTCTATGAAGAAATAAATTCTTAAACTTTAGGTAAGGCATCCTAAAACCAAAAACATGTTATCCTAATACCTTACATTTTGTTGAACCGATGGTATTTTAAATCATCATAGATTGGTGGCATTGAGGCTCACAATTATAAAATTATTTGTGATTGATGACCTCAATCACTCCCTATAAATATTTACATTTTTCCTCCAATTAGGTGTCTCTAATTTCTACCAATGTTCCCCTAATAGAGATCATAATTTGGTGGTGACTTTTTCATTCAACTTTTCCTCTTATTAAGACTAGATTTTATTAACCCAATTTCTGATGTGGGTTTCCCCACAAAGGGATTTTCTATTTTCAACCCTTTATTTTTGAAAAACAATTTAAAATTACTAGGATGCAATTTATTGAAGGAGGGAAGAATGTAACACCCCAAGATTTCATAGTACGCTATTTTTTCAAAGTAATTCAATAACTTTCACTACACGCAACACCGAGTTCAAGTGCACCACAAGATTACTAAACTAGTCATTCAAAAGTAGGTATGAATAGTATTAACTGAATTTTTAACATTATATAATCCTTAAAATTTTAGAATCCATATTATGAGTTTCTTAGACATAATGTAAGAACTAATTCATTTTTTTGGATAAAAGAAGTATTTTTCAAAAAATGCACTTTTACCGTCTTTTAATGGTGAACCCTTTTTAAATCCAATATTCGAAAAATTTATATATTCAATTTGACAAAATAAACTTTTTTTCTTTAGAATCAGGACATAAGAATTTAGTGTCAATAAATTTTTGTGTTTTTCTGATAACTTTCATATATGGGTGAATAGTGACAAATACTATATTTTATCTAAAAACAACTTTTTTAATCAAAATAATTTATAGTGTTATGTTATACATTTTAATGGTTTATAAGTATAAATAGATTATATTTTTACCATTTAATCCAATTCTGGTCATTGTAAGTAATTTTACTTTGAAATTGGACACCGAAAAGTGTCAATCTTTTGATAGTTATTATTTCTTAAAAATATGCCTTTTGGATTTGACAAGAGGAATTATTTTTAAATTAATAAATGAAACTTATATGTTTTGAATTTGGTAAAACAGACATCATTTTTGGATTTGGAATATCGAAATTATCCTCGGGTGATTTTTTGGTATTTTTTTGAAAACTTTCAATTTTTGATGAATAGTGAAAAACAATAAGTTATAGTTTAAAACCGAATTTTTTATTAAAATAATTATTTATTTAATTTAAATTTATTTCAGGTAAAAATAGATACATAATACCTATATAATTTCAATTTAATTCATTGAAGTCGGCTTATAATAATTTTAGATATATAAAAATTTTATTGAACTTTTCCCCGTCTTTTACCCATCTTCTAGGAGAATTTTCAAATTTACATAAAACATAATTTTAACACTACTATGAGTGAAATTTTAAAAATCCGAGAAACATGGTTAATATCAAGGAATAAAATGTAGTTCAATAAGATAAAAATAATTTTTGGTGAATAGTAACTTTTTACTTTTATTTACCACGGTTAAAAGTAAATAGGGTGATTGAGGGTAAAAATGATATTAATATTACCCTAACACATATCCTAATTCTATTGGACAAGTGTATCTCAACCAAAAACAAACTTAGGAATAAAATATTATCATTTAGGTCCACTTGGATTAGATTAGGACATTTATTATTATTTAATTCAAAGAAGAGTTAAAAGAGTTAAAATCAAAGTTCAATAACTAAAACATTTTTAATATAGGGTTATGCATAAGATAAATTCAATTATAAATATTCATTAGAAATATAAAACGATTTCCTACATAATGGTATTTTATTTATAATTTTTAGACATTAAATAATTTAATTTATTTATGACACAATGATGATGCAGTAATTACTGTATTAATGAAAGATTAAGATAATTGATATTATAAATACCCAAAAAAATGTACTTTAGAGCTTTTTATGAATTAAAAAATATTTATAGGTTAATATGACATATTATTATTGTTTATATGAATTTTTGTCGAAGTAATAATGTTGTTATAAATTTATCAAAAACAAAATACCCAATAGTGTCAAAATTGACATAAAAGAGTTTTTAAAACAAATATTATATTATTAATTGATATTCTATTCCTAAAAATATTAAGGTTTGTCCAAATGACTTATATCATGATAGGTGTATCATTAATGGACCACTTGGGGTCTATTGGAAGTTTATTGTAATTTTATTAACCATATAATATAAAAATACAAAGACACATGGTAAATGTCAAACTAATTAACTAAGAGTTAAAACTAGACGATAAGGTTAATAAAGTGACCCAAACATGTCAAAAACCTATTGGTTGAGTGGATTTAGACCCATCCCCACCTTAGACTCGAAATAAGTCAATTTTTAGCCATTATTAACCGAATATTAATTTATTATAAAATAATATTTTAAGTTTTTTCTAAGGTGCCCCTCACCCCTCTTATAAAAGGGCACTCCTTCTTCTCTCAAATTCATACCTTAAAAACCTTTTGGATTGGCCAAAACCTGCCCAAATATTCTCTAAACTTCCATAACTTAAACCTAGAGGCCTTAGTTTGATCATATATCCAACCAAAAGATCACTTTTGATCAAATCAAAAGCAAGAACCCGAAGAAGAGGTCATGTTTTCAACAACCTCTTTCAAGTTCCTTTATTCTTCAACATCATCTTTATTTATTATTTCCATTATAAAATAATAAATCCAGTATATTCTATATAATTTGATGTTATTATAAATATGGTACAACCATATTCAGTATTATATCCATCCTTTGAATGACATGTCACCATACGTGTGTACGTACGACTTACCGTCTCCACGTCGTGGTGTAATTGTTATTCAAAACATTATTATTTCGATGGGTATGATAATGATGTGTAATTGATGTAAATAATAAATATAACATGATAATGATTCTGAATATATGATATATCATCCAATTATATATTATTTTAATATAAAAATAATGATATTGTCGGTCGTGCGTACGTACGGACTACCGTCTTCACGAACGCGATCAGATTCACTCTCCATCGTATCCATTCAAGAATAATTTTCATTTGATGATTAAAAATAATGTTTAAGGACTTGATATCATTCTGGATATGAATAAGATACAACCTATGGATAACAAACATGGCTTATGTAACATAACATATAAAAGAAAACGAGTAAGTGAACACCTGAAACGACGATAAAAATAAAATATTATTAACAAATCAATATTAAAAGATCATATATGATATAATATTTATCTATATGATTTTTGTATAATTTAATAACAATGATTTAACTATTATACAGGAGGTTAACCTACCCTTGAATAGGGAAAAGTACAAGGTAAGGGTTTATTTCACAATCTCTTCATTATCTGAGGTTTTTTATACGTAATTATCTACTAGGACCTCTTTATCATCAACATACATGTTTCTTATAAATGTATTTCAAAACATTCCTACTATTTTACAGAATATTGGTTAAATTCATTTATACCCTCTTTTGACTTTTTATAAGATGTTTATAAAGGAATCTTTCCATCATTTTCCAAACAAGGTCCTTTTTAACCTTTTCTACAAAATTAAGGTAAGAATGTCTTTTTTTAACTTATACGACGGGTGCGACTATTTTCTACCGTTATAAACTCGTCGAAGCTTCCCTTACAATCTTATAAGAATATTTTCAAAGTAAATGTTTTATTTTACAATTATGTGACTCTTAAATGATTTCAAAATAGAAAAAGATATTGCTATAAAAAGAGTTTTGATTTCATCTATGTCAACATCCTTTGATGGATTTTAAGTTTATTTGGAGTTGATTTATTATAATACAAAACTTCCATATTGTATTGAAGGTTTTGTGATATGTTTGACTGTGGATGTGATATTTTTATACCATTCATGATTTGTTGTTAAAGTATTGACATTTGGTATGCTAGTTTTAATACGAATTTTTATGATATGTGTAAACCTTTTCATATGAGGAATGTATTGGACTTAGTAAGTGACGGGTGGAGCCCGCTATAGCTCCTCGATGCATCGGTAGGTCTTATGAGACAACTAGATGTGGAATTGTCCGAGGACCTTTCCCAATTTGATTAATGGTTTGGCTGAGGCCTTAATCATTTTTATACGTCTTGGCCGAGGCCTTGAAAAAATGTTTCAGAATGTCTGGAATTATACATTCCCTCTTTATGGAAATAACATTGATGGTTCATGTGGTCTTTCAACTAGTAGAATACCCATGATTATGTTTTATTATGGCATTATTTACTCAGCTCATATTCTTTCCATAAAAGTATTCATGTTTATTATTGGTAAAGGCTTGTTGTTTCAATTATTTACCATGCTTAATATTTAAGTCATTTTCCGTTGTATTACATACCCTTACTGAGCATTTGAGCTCACCCCTTTCTTATGTTTCATTTTCCCAGGATATGAAGAAGTTAGTTATGATTGACCTTCAGGCATAATCTAGGAGGCTTGGATGTTTCTAATGAAATATATTTGTGTTTTATTTCTCCTCAAGCTGTAAAGTTGAACTTATGCATGAATCTTGTTTCCAATAATACTAAACTGATCAGTCTTTCAAGACATGATTTCCTTGTGATCATGCTAATGTTATGTAATAATGCACTAACTCTGGGTAACTATGGTCGGGGCGTTATAGTGATAGTTTTTTCATCTCAAATTCCATCCTCCTCGAGAGACAATCCATGGACTGCAATATTGCATTTCTCTAGGGGATAAATTTTTTGACTGAGGTTTTCATGGCGAAAACCCTCACATAACATACATATATATATATAGATAAAAACATACATGTTCATACATAAATACATGAATACATGTCATATACACACATACACATATTTATGCATACATACATACACATACATTCACATACACACATACACATACACATATATACAAAAACATGCACAAACATACACATACATGAACATGCATAAACACAGAAACATACATACACACATATACACATACACAAAAACATAAACATGCATACACATACATATAAACAAATGAATAAATAAAAATACACATACACATATATATGTACACATACATGTACGGAAATAAACATACACATACATACATAAATACAAAAAATACACATACACACACACACACATAAATAATATACTCACTCATACATATACATACATCCACATATATGCACATACACATACAGGAACATAAACATAAATACATATACATACAAATAACATGCATATACATATGTACACAGCAAAAATTTACATTCACATACACATTCACACATACATACACAGGCATACACAAACAGATATACATACATATACACACATATATACAAACATACATACATACATACATACATATATACATACATACATACACACACACACACACATACACATACACATACACATTCTCATACACAATCTTACATACACATACACATATATATACATGCATGTAAATTCACATACATACACATAGATAAATATACACATAAATTTATATGTGTCTTTGTGTGTGTACACACACATGTGCATTAATGAATTCATGCACATATATATAAACAAATTCATACATACTATTGGAACCAAGGTCATCTGGGATGAATTTTGATGGTGTTTGTGTTTTTTTTAGTCCTTTATGGGATAATCAATGAGTTTTTTCGTTAAGGTAAACAAGTTGTAAAATATAGAAGTCTGGAAGACTTTTTTAAATGTATTTGTTTTTTTTTAAGTCGGAATGGGTAATGGAAGATGGTCTAGAGGGTGTTGAATATGAAAGATTAAAAATTTAATCAAAGAAATTGATTATTTAAATTAATTATAAAGGTTAATTATTAGGTTTAATTAGAAAAAGAAAACGTTAATAATGAAAGGATGTTTTTTATAGTAGTTCGGTCCAAAGTGGGCATTCTTTTACTCTTATATCTCTCTACTCTATGAGAGAAACATTTGTACTAAAAACAATTTTTATGGGGGAATCATAACCCAATTTCAAAATCATTTTCTATTGGATGGATAACCATTAAACTAAATTTAGAATGGGGAGTCACAACCCTTACAACCTGACTTTAAATAATGGAAGTCACAACCCGAATAGTCCTAACTTTAGATATTTGGAGCCGCAACCCTAAGATCCAGACTTTCTAATCTAGGAGTCACATCCAGAGGGAAAATAATAACAAATAACGATTTTGTATGCAAAATCATAAACATAAAAAATATAGTGTGTGTGTGAGATGGGAAATAGTGTTACAGACTCAAAACCAGATGAATGAGAAGACAAAATAATAAAGCACAGGTACTGGTTCTTGAGGATTTGATCGGTATGTCTCGTTAATGAAAATGTAGTCAAAGTAGTAAAATATTAATCATTTGAGAGATCACAATGTTTATGAAACAGAGTGTCATAGGATGTTGCAAATGTATAGTAGATTGAAAGTTCAAAGCACTTTTCTCTTTTAAATAGAGTACCAAATATGTTAGCATGTGTCTGTATGTGTAAAGTTATATTTTGTATAGTTATGTGCCATCTCTTTATCCTTAAAGAAATAATGATATATATAAATAAAATATTTAGTAGTTACAATAGTTTTTCTTCCATAGAGTATTCAAAATAAATTTAATCAATGATGTTCATAAATATTTCCATGAAAATCACAGCATCGTTGCCTATTTAATTCCTATAGAATAACTCTTAAAAAGAAATAATAATTTGAATAAGTATTCAAAAAATATCTCCAAAAATATATCATTATTGAAATATTTAAAACTCATTTAAATCCATTCAATACAATTTAATTTTATTCAAAATAGTTCTTGTAAACTAGCAACACAATCTATAAAAAATTAAAATATTTGAATTTAAACAATTATAAAACTTCGAAAATTTAAGGGATAAAGATGTTGGAAATTTTATTAATTTTTCTCTCCAAATATAGCACCAAAACATTAAAATCAATTTGATAAAAATTCTTAGATTAAATGGGAATTTTTTTCATCGTAAAAACCATTAAAAATAATCTATATATATGTGGAAAATCAATTTAAAAAAAATACACCAAATAAACAGTAAATTCCGAAATGAACATTAACGTAGGGTTGATGCACTATTCATAAACAATTACATAGGTTTGCTTCACTATTCATGAATAGTAATGTAGTGTAGTTTCACTATTCCTAAATAGTAACGTAGGTAATGAATCATTCTTTGTTGAATGAACAGTAAAGTGGCATAGGGAATGAACAATGAAAGTAGAGATGATAAACCATAATTTTTACAATTTATGAATAGTAAACATAGAATATGGATGATGAAAAGTGAAAATAGGTTTTATGAACCATAATTTTCACTATTGTGAAAGTTGTTTACAAACCATACTTTGCGAAAAAACTGGACAATATACATAAATAGACTTCAATGAATTTTTAAGAGATCAAATAAGAAGATTAAGACTTTAGTCAAAATTAATTATATTTAGAAAAACTTATTATATTTCTAATGAATAAATAATAAAATTAAACTTATATATACTATTCAAAAAATCATCAAAAAATAGAAGAAAAATAATCTGTAAAAACTGCTACTATGAAACTTCATAGAAGAACTTCAAACAATTTTATCACCAACCAAACTTCCTTTTTAAAAAATGATGTAAACTAAATAAATCAATATATAAATGTTGGATATCTATAAAAAATATTCATCCAAAAATGATTACTATATAAGTTTCAGTAAAATAAATACATAAAATTTTTAAAACTGAAAACATAAGGGGTTCTAATACTCTAGTATAAATGTAATTGAATTTTTAGAGTACAATAAAATCTTTTTGGACTTCCTAATAAGCTAATGAATTGAAGATAAATCTATTTTCTATCTTAAAGTATAAGTATCAAAAAATGAAATTAATTTAGTTTAATAAATCATAAAAATTTATAAATTTTTTTAAACAAAAAACATATGTAATCAAACAAAATAAATCATGAACATGCAAAAAAAACTCTCCAAGTAATCAAACAAAATAATGAACATATACAAAAAAACTCCCCCTTTTTTTATTTCAAAACCAAAAAAAAAGTTTAAAACAAAAGGTTAAAAATTCCCCCTGTAAATAAACAAAAAGTGGAAACAAACTCCCCCTAAACAAATGAAATAATAGAAAATTAAAATTCTAACATACGAAGATCAAATTAATTTTTTTAAAACAGAGAAGAATCTAAAGGATTTGTAAAAATATCTTCATGCTAATTTTTATAAGGAATAAATTCTAAATAAATATCACCCTTATTCACATGATCTCTAATAAAAGGAAATCTTGGATCAATAATCATTGTTCTAGAATGTTGTAATAGGTTTTTAGAAAGAGAAATTGCAGAAGTATTATCACAATATATAGGAAGTTTATCAATATAAATACCAAAATAACATAAATTTTCTTAATACATAAACATTGAGCACAATTACTAGAAGTAGAGATATACTCATATTCTGTAGTAGATAAATCAGAAAATAATTATATCTAAGATGACAAGGAAATGAAAATTTTTCCGAGAAAATGACACATACCTGATGTGCTTTTTCAGTCAATTATACAGCCTCTAAAATCAGAGTCAGAATAAGATGTTAAATCAAAATAGTTATATTTTGGATAAAATAAACCAGAATTAGAAATTCCTTTAATATATTTAATTATTATTTTTACATCTTTAATGTGACTTTATTTAGGATCTACTTGAAATCTATCACATAAAAAAACTGAAAATAATATCAGGACTAGATGCATCTAAACATAGTATACTACCTATCATGTCTCTATAAATATTAAAATCAACAAATTTTCCAGAACAATAAATATCTACTTTTCAATTATTACGCATAGTAGTTTTCATAGATTTATTATAATTAAGACCAAATCGTTTAAATAACATGTTAGCATACTTAGATTGGTTAATAAAGATTCCATATTTCCATTGAGAAATTTGAAGTTGAAGAAAAAATTTAATTCTCCCATTAAACTCATGTCAAATTTAGAAGACATCAAAGAAGAAAATTCATTTCATAGAATTTCACTACATGAAACAAAAACTATATCATCAACATAGATTTGAACAATTAAAATATCATTACAAGTTATTTTAATAAAAAAGTGTAGGGTAAACATTACCTTTCTTAAAACCATTATTTAACAAAAACAAAGAAAGTCTTACATACCAAGCATGAGGTGCTTGTTTGACACCATATAAAGCTTTAGATAATATAAAAACATGATTAGGATATTTTACTTGTTATAAACGAAGGGTTTGGGAAACATAAACTTCTTCAGTTATGAATTCATTTAAGAAAGCACTTTTCTCATCCATTTGATATAATTTAAAACCTCGAAAAAAAAATTACAAGAAAATTATAATTTATTCTAACCTTAAAATAGGTGAAAATAAATATTCAAATTCTATACCTTCTTCTTGAGATTATCCTTTATCAACAATTCTAGATTTGATTTTGAAAATCTGTCCAGACTCATATATCTTGTTTCTAAATATCCACTTCGTTCCAATTACCTACTTATTCTCAGAAAATTCTACTAAAGTCCAAACATTATTTCTAACAAACTTATTTAATTCATCTTACATAGAAAAAATATATTTTTCAACTTTTATAAAATAAATAACATTGAAGGAACAAAATCAAAAATAAAAGTAGAATTGGCACACACACAAATATAATAGAATTTCTAGTTTTAACACCATAAAAAACATTTCCAATTACATTTTCAATAGGACTATATTTGTGAATCTTCAATGATTTTGTATCAGGTGGAGAAGGATTATGCTCCCCCTCAGTTGATTCATTATTATATTGAGGAATTTATTCAGAAGAATTAAAATCTCTAAACTCATCATCAATAACATTAGAATTAGAATTTAAATTAACATCATCATCATCAAACATAACATGAAAATATTGTTCAATAAATATAGTTGTTTTATTATAAACTATATATGATTTACTATTATTATAATAACAAATAAAAATATCTTCATCAATATTAGCATAAAATTTATCTAAATTATCCTTGGAATTGAAAATAAAAACTTTGCAGCCAAAAACTCTAAAGTAACCAACTTTTGAACTTTTATTTTTAAATAATTCATATGGAGATTTCTTTATCAAAGTTATAATAAGAATTCTTTTTGAAATATAACATAAATTAATAACATCCTAATCCCAAAAATATCTAGCCAAATTATATTCACTTAACATAGTTCGATCAATTTTAATAAGACTTTTATTTTTCTGTTCTACAACACCATTTTATTATGGTGTTCTAGGAGTGGGAAAATTATGAAAATAGCCATTATTTTCACTAAATTTCTCAAATTATAAATTATGAAATTCACCTCATTTATCACTATGAATAGAAATAATCATACAACCTTTTTTATTTTGAACTAATTTATAAAAATTATTAAATCTAGATAAAGAATCATTTTTATGAGAAAGAAAGTATACCCATGTAAATATATTATAATCATCATATATTTCATTCTACCAAGGCTGTAAATTTCAGTGGGGACAAATAAATCAAGTTGTACCAACTGTAATTTTCTATTTTTACTTATCTCATTGATAGGTTGAAATAGAATTTTTTGTTGCTTCCCTTTCATGCAAGCGTCACATACATGAAGTTGTTCTTTATTTAAAGAAGGCAGCAGTAACACATTCTCATGTTTTGAGAGCTTATGTAAAAATATAAAATTAACATAACCTAAACATTGATACCAAAGGATTATATCATTCTGTACATCATTCAAACACCATACATGTTGAATAGTTAGTTCAAAAATATCAATAGTATAAATATTATCATTTCAATTAGCATAAAATAATAAATAATCATTTTTAAAAACAAAACATTTATCATTTTGAAATTTAACTTCCATTTCATCATCACATAATTTTTATATACTAATTAAATTATCTTTCAAACCTTCAACATATATAACTTTAGAAATAAAATTAGAATTTGCAGTACCAACTTTACCAAAACCTTTTACTTTTCCTTTTGAATTTTCTCTCAAAGTAACAGTTCCTCCATCACATGTGTTTTAAGTGGAGAACTATTATTGTTCTCTGGTCATATCCTAAGATCATCCACTTTCCAGGTACCATATTTCATTCTTGAGACATCCAAGTCATTTTACCTACACAAATCAATTACATGACAATTTTGGTACCCAGGCGACTTTAGGTCCAATTAGATTAGTAATAAATTCATTAGGTACCTATATATAATTTTAACAAGTGTTGTTAGGTACTATTGAAAGTAAATACTTAGAGATATTGGTTTTTGTAAATCCAAATGATTTTTTAAATCTAAGAGAGAAATAATTTTTATAATGACCTTCCATGCCACATTTAAAACAAGTAACTGCTGAAGTACAACCATTTTTACTTTTAAAAAACTATGTTTTATACATTTGGGGTAATCTCTTATCATAGGTAAAACTATCATTATTTTTATTAGTTTTAGTCAAATTCATTATCTCATGATATTTTTCATGACCTTGAATAAAATTAGATAAACCTTGTTAAGACATTCAACTTCCTTTTTCAAATTTTCATTCGAATCTTGCACAGATTTAAAATTTTCATAAACTTTTTAATAAGAATTAGAAGTAGTGTTTCTTAATTTTTCTTTTTCCTATAAAAGTATTTTATTTTCAGAAATAATCTTATCATTATTTTCGTTAAGTTTATTGTATAAATTAGCATCTTTGAAAATATCTTTTATTAATATTTTAATTTGTTTATCTAATTCATTAATATTTGGGTTTTCAGAATCACTTTCCGAATCAAAAAATCCAACATAATAACAATAATTAATAATAATATCCATTGATTCCATTAAGAACAAGTTATCATATTCTTTTTCATTTTCATATTGTTCACTGGAATCACATTCTTCTACACAACTCCTAATAGTGGTCAATGTTTTTCTATCCTTATTTTTGTATTTTTCTTTATTCTTTAGTTTAGGACAGTCAGGTTTGATATGTCCTTTCTTTCTACAGTCATTTCATGTTACATCCAATGAATTATAACTCGAATAAACTTTCTTATCTCCCTTATATTTTCTTTTTGATGGTTTTTTTTAAACTAATTCTTGAATCCTTTCTTGTTCATTATTTTGTAAACACCAATCATAATCTATTCCATGCTTTCCTTTTCACGACCCTATAGATCAGAATCATAATAGTCTTTAAAAAAATTCACATATTTAAAAAGTACCCTTGTTATTTTCATTGCCTCATCAGCATCTATGTTCATCAGTTTAAGTTCATATTAGAGTAGTGATCCAATAAATTCATCCTGGGTGTATTCTTTGAAAGTTTAGCTTTCATCCATGGAAATATTCTTGGCATGACATTTCTTTGGTAACTCTCATAGGAATCTTTCAACAATTACTGGGTTTTTTAAATCATCTCTAGGTGAATTCATTCCATTCAAAATGCTTGTGAATATATGGAACATTTGGTTTACTATTTCATATTCACCCATCTTGAAGTCTTGGTACTCGGCACATAGCATTCCAAGTTTGGTACGAATCAATTTTTCTAAGCCAATGTGTGTAACTTGTAGAATATTACAAATTTCCTGAGTTACATCACAAGCATAAACCTGACTAAAAACACTTCTATTAATAGCACAATATAAAATTTTAATAACTTTGTAATTTAAAACATATTTAACATCATCATTTCTAGTAAGAGTATATGGGTCGACTTTAAGCAGTGTGTACTATTTTGACATGATAGACTAGTAATAAATGCTCAAATATTTGGGGTAATCCTCTATTCAGGATCTAAAATAGCCATAATCATTACCATAAAGGTGTGGTTGATTTTGAGGAATCCAAGAATCATTGGGGTTCAATCCTTCCATATTATATGAACTTTATCCTTAGACTTTTAGGTCTAGTAATAGGTTAGCATAAATAAAAACAAAACAGACTCTGTAGATGGATTTGGTAATTTTTAAAAGGAAAAATATTTTGATACAAATTGAAACATATCAAAAATATAATTATTGAGGTAAATTTTTCAACAAAATATTTCCCTTTGATACTAATTGTTATGTATCATAAATAGAACAATATCGCTAATCGGTTCTAAAAAAACCTTTTATACAAATTGTTAGGTCAGAACAGATAATGGAAGATGGTCTAGAGGGGGTAAATATACCAGATTATAAATTTCATCACATAAATTTATTATTTAAATTAATTATCAAAGTAAATTTTTATGGTTAATTAGGAGTGGAAAAATTAAATAATGCAATGATGTTTTTATAGTAGTTTAGTCCAAACTGAACATGCTTATACTCTTATATATCTTTACTCATGGAGAGATATGTGTACACTAAAAATGATTTCTATGGGGGAATTATAACCCAATTAAAAAATAATTTTCTAGTAGAGGGATAACCACAAAACTTACATTGGTATTGGGAGTCACATCCCTTACAACCATCCTTTAAATAAAGGGAGTTACAGCCCAAATAGTCTTTACTTTAGATACAGGGAGTCATAACCCTTTGATCCTGACATTATAATCCAAGAGTCACAACCCAAGGGAAAAAAATAATAAATAATTCTTTTGTATGAAAAATCATAAACAGAAAAAATGGAGTGTGTTTGACAGATAGGAAATAGTGTTACAAACTCAGAACCAGACGAATGGGAAGATAAAATAATAAAGCATGTGTATTGTTTCTTGATGATTTCATTGGCACGTATCTTCAAGGATATTGTATTTAAAGTTTAAAAGATTCATCAATTTAGAGATCATATACGTGATGAAACAGAGTGTTGTTGGATGTCGCAAATGCATAGTAGATTCAAAGATCACAACACTTTTTTCTTTGCAAAATAGAGTATCAAATATGTTGGCCTGTGTCGGTGTGTGTATAGATATATGTTGTATTGTTCTGTGTCATCTCTTTAACCTGCAAGAAACAATGATATATAGATATAAAATATTCATTAGTTATAGCATCTCTTCTTCCTTAGTAAATTCAAAATAAATTGAGTCAACAACATTCATAAATATCTCCATGAAAATTGCAGTATCGTTGCCTCTTTAATTCCAGAAGAATAACTCTTAAAATGAAATAATAATTTGAATAAGTCTTCAAAAAATATATCTAGAAATATATTAGTGTTTAATGATTTAAAACTCATTTAAATCCGTTCAAAACAATTTAAATTTAGTCAAAATACATCTTGAAAACTAGCAGCACAATCCATAAGAAAATTCAAATATTTGAATTTAATCAATTTTGAAACTACCAAGATTCATTGGAAAAAGATTTTGGAAAATTTATTAATTTTCCTCTCCAAATATATCACCAAAAACACTAAAATCTCTTTAATAAAAATCCTTATATTTAATGATAAATTTCCCATCAAAATCCCTATTAAAAATAATACATGTATATACAGAAAATCAATTTAAAAAACGCACTGAATGAACAGTAACTTCATAAATGAACATTAACGTAGGGTTGATGCACTATTCATGAACAGTAATATAGGGTTACTACAGTATTAATTAACATTAATGTAGGTTTTTTTCACTATTTAGGAATAGTAATGTTGGGAATGAACCATACTTTGCGGAATGAACAGTAAAGTAGTGTAGGGAATGAACAGTGAACATACGGATGATGAACCATAATTTTATCTATTAATAGACACTAAAATTAGTGTATGGATGATGAAAAAAAATTGGGTTGATGAACCATACATTTCACTATTTTGGAAGTAGGGTACAGACCATACTTTTCAAAAAAACTAGACAGGATGCGTAAAAAACATCAATGAATTTTTAATGGATCATAGAAGCAGATTCAAACTTAGGACAAAACTAATTATATTTAGAAAAAATTATTATATTTCTAAATAATTAAGATTCAAATAAAACTAACATCTACTTCTCTAAAAATCATCAAAAAAACATAAGTAAAATATTATGGAAAAATTGCTACTAAGAAACTACATTGTAGAACTTAAAACAATTTTATCACCAACTAGACAACATTTTTTAGACTTTGATATAAATGATATAAATATAGATAAACATGTTGGGTATATATAAAATCTAGTTTCATCCAAAAATTATTATTATATAATTTGAAGTAAAGTAAATACATAAACTTCTTAAAACGAAAAACAGAAGAGGTTTTAAAACTATAGTAGCAATGTAATTGAATTGTTAGAGTGCCATAAAAGATTTTTCATACTTCCTCATAAACTAATGAAATGAAGAAAAATATCTTTTCTATACAATAGTATAAAGATCACACAAAACCAATTACTTTATTTTAATAAATCATAAAAATATAGAAAAATTTTTAAATAAAAAACATATGTAATCAAACAAAATAAATCATCAACACGAAAAAAACAAACTCTCCAAGTAATCAAATAAAAGAATTCACATGCACAAATAGTTCTCCCATATTTGATAAATGTTTTAATGTGAAAATTGGTGGTTTGTTGACTATTCATGATGTTTTCATGGAGAAAGAAGGCACTCTGCATAGTCAAGCATGTGAATCATTGATTCTAGTAGGTGGTCCATATGTAAAACTATGCGATGAAGCATTGGGAGTTCTACAAAGGTGGTTTTTCTTCCATGAAGTTAAGTTTGCAGTTTTCATGATAATACATGGTCAAAAGGTAGTGTTTTTAGAATGACCTTGAAGTAAATACAAGGCCAGTGATGGGAGTTCACGGAAAAAAGAAGTATTTATTAGCATTGATAAAATGTACTTTTATCAGCATGTAATCCAATGCTGACAAAAATGTAAACAAAATTATTAAAAAATAATAAATAAATAAAATTAATTATATAAATAAGAAATTACTAAAATTGAATCATACTAACTATTTAAATTAAAAAAACTAAAAATGAATTTAAATAAATTATTTATATAAATTATAAACATATTAAAATATTAAAAAATAATAAATAAAAATGAATAGCTACTAATCATATAAATTACAAACATATTGAAAATATTAAAACATAAAAAAATAAATAAATATAAATACATATTAAAAAATGAATGAATTCCAATAAATTTCAAAATTTATAAATATTAAAAACGAAATAGAAATTAAGTAGAACAATACTAAAAATTTATAAATTAAAAAAAATTAAAATTAATTGAATTCATAACATTAATAATATAAATCAAAAACCCATAAACAATGATAAATAATTAATATTAATTATATAAATAACGTAATTATAAAGAATGAATTATAATACCTATTTATATTACAAAAAAATAAAAATTATACAGATAAATTAATAATATAAATTTCAAACATTTTAAAAATAATAAAAACATGATAAATAAAAATGAATAAATATTAATAAAATAAATTACAAACATAATAAAAATAACAAAAAAAAATATATAAATATTAAAAAATGAATAATTTCGTAAAATATTAAAAAATAATAAATATTAAAATTGAATAAATAATATTAAATGAATGAATAATAAAAATTAATAAATAAAATTGAATAAATTAAGAAAATATTTTCAAAAAGGTTAATTCATAATGTTAATTACATGAATTGAAAAAATATTAAAAAAAGTTACCCTTAAATACTAAATATTTATAAAAAAATTCTAATTCAGAGTGAATAAATAACATTTCATTATGGATTTGGATAAAAAAATGTACAAATAAAATGAATAAATGTTATAAATGAGTAGATATTAAAGATATAAATTAAGAACAAAATAAAAATATTACATATAAATGTGTTTGTGTGTGTGTAAATTTGAAGTTGTTGATTGAGTGATTATTCTATATTTTTATTTTCTCATCATTCCTCTTTTTAAATGGGTTGAAAGGAAACTCTTACGTGACCTAAATTCCCAATGACACAATGACCTTAGAATTGTATGAATTATTGGAATAGAGGCACAAAGCTGTTAAATCTTAATTTAACCCAACTACACTGAAACAATTTCTCCCCAATACCTTGAAAAGTTTTCACCTAGCTCACCACCTGACAATGCTATAGGCATGTAGTGCCTTATACAAAGATGTATGGGTTGCTGGTGTGTCCACAATATATCTCCTTCAATCTTAAGTCCATTAATCTCTACCTAGTGACTGCTACTGCTAAGTTATGTAATTCTTGGGATGGTATATTATCTTTTAATTTTATCTATTATATGACCTAGAGGCTTTGTGACATGAAGACTCCTTATAGATTGGATGTCATGTGTTCGGAAGGCCCTATTTTAATTTATTAATATATATATATAAATTATAAATTAACTATACATTTTTATATTTTTTATTTTAGTATAATTATATACTCAATAATATAGTTTATATATAGAAAATATTATACAAAATAATAACTGAAAATGAATAATTTAACAAGAAAAATTTGAGGCTAGAACCCTTTACTATAGAAAATAAAATATTGAACCCCTACTTGACTGGGTTTGTGGAACCCATTACATGTCAAAATACCCAAGATAGGTGGGCTAAAGGCCCAAAAAACATAACATAATAAAGTCTAACATTAGCAATGACACAAGTTCAACAACATGACTCGAAGTTACCTTGTAAAGTTGGCCTTAATCTTAACACCAACAATGAAAATCCCAAACAGGCTACCACCACCGGACATCACACCTCCACTACCTCAATGTCATCCCTTATGATTATCACTACCGATCATGGATCACCGGCATCAACCGCCACCCACCTTTCAAGGATCGCCCAGCACCAGAGCTGCAAACAATGACAAGAATGCCTCTCACCAACCTTCATTCATCTCCAGAATTGCACCAAAGTATTGAATTTTCATGACCCACTACCAATAACTGTCTACAAGCGAGGGTTTAGATCTCACTGTTGACCCCCCGTGTTGAAAAGGGGTATTCTTTTTCCACTATCCCCCACATCGAGTGGGGGTCTTCCTTCACTTTGTTCCCCCACATCAAATATACAATATGAAAATAAATATATAACTTTAAATATGTATCATATATAATTTATCTATACAATTCATATTATATAGACTTATTCCTATACAAATTATATTTAAAATATATATAATTATGTATATATAGAGTAAATTGCTCACAGTACCCTTTATTAGTGCTAAAAATAATTTATAAAGTGCAGTTTCATCAGTGAAAAAAAAATTACTAGTAGAGGGATCCTTTTTATCGTCTCTTTTTTAGCACTGATAAAGATGGTCCCTTATCCATATTTTTGGTTAGCATTGTTTTTTTCTATTCTGTAGTAGTAAATATGAAAATTATTTTAGTGCATTTGTATTGAATATATATATATATATATATCATAATTATTATATTAATTTATTTACTGAAACTATAATAAATTTGAATTAAAACTAGATAATTTAATATATATAATTATCATGTATCAATACCTAAAAGGTTAAACAATGAGGTATAATGGGGTGAAAATGGTAGGGGTTCTTTAAAACGTATTTGGATATATCTAAATAATTTCAAATATTGGATTAGGGGAACACATATTCCTTCCTCTATGTATAAATATCTGCATGAACACAATATTTTAGGATCGAAAATGATTGGCCCAATTATGTGTTGATAAATAAGAGATATGATAAAGTAAAAAATGTAGATATATATGAAACCAAATATAACAGGGAAAAAACATCAGATGAGGGAGTAAAATACTATGGGAAAATAGAATGATCACTATGGTGAAATGTGGGTACATACTCTCTCTTAATTAAAAGGATAGCATCCATTTTAATTGTCTCTCCTAAATGTTTAGAGAAACCACAACATGAAATACAACACAAATAAACACTCAAAATAGAAAAATATTGGGTGAAGATAAAGATAATGAAACCAATGGAGAAGCTCCCCACTTATAGGCTACTTCCAACACCTTTTAATATATTCCACCACTAGTGGGTTTTGTGGTGTTTGAAAACAACCACCTATCCATGTCAACCCCTAAAAAATCTAGGGGTGTCACCATCCATGCATAAAACAAATTACCACCATATATCCCAATTTAAGATTTATTGAGATCCCATCATATATCCACACATCTTTTCAATCTACCAACCCTCCTACTCATGTCTTTGTAAGGAAGATTTAGGATCTTCACCATAAGAATTAATTAGAGACAATCAAATTCACAATGAAATCATTAATATTTTCTTGAGTAAAATTTCCATATGTGTAAGCTTAGTTCCTCTACCACATGTTAGAAAAAATTCATATTTTACCCCAAAGTTCTTTATCATAGAATAAAATGATGGATTCTTAACAATGTGGAAGATTCCATAGCTATCACAAAATAATGGAATCCTCTCTTTTCTATGTATGAGATCCTCTAATAAAATTATCTTCTAATTTTCTATTTACAAGCCTATGTAGATTTCATGTACTCTATATTCATCCTAGATAAACCCAAAACTATATGTAACTATGAAATATAGCTTCTAACTCTGGAAAAAACAATAAACATGTAATAATTAGTTGATTTTCATTGGTTTCAATCACTAAAAAAATATGAATCAGCATATCATGTGATAGTAAAATCTGATCCTCTGTAACATAATGAATCATCTGATATCTCCTTGATTAATCTTATGATTCTCTTCACTATGTTCTAATTCTCTTGTCCTATATTCTCTGTATACCATCGAATAGCTCCCAATATATGTCCAATTTCCTGTCCAGTAAAAACCATAAAAAACATCAAACTCCCAAAAGCTAATGCATACGGTACTTTAGAAATCTCCATCCTCTCTGATTCATTTGTAGTACTCATTATAGAGGATAACTTCAAATTTAAAAAAATGAGGTAGAGATTGGATTATATTATTTCTTGTTGAATCATTTCAATACTTTCCAAAAGTAATTCATTTGTGATAACCAAGTATTAAAACATTTTTTGTCTCAATATGTCTACATCCCAATAGTCTTCTTTTCTGGTCCCAAGTCCTTCATATTAAACATCCTATACAATTGTTCCTTTGCTTCCTAGATCTGATCATTTTCAAGGCATGCAACAAACCTGTCATCCATATACAAAAAAATAATTATGAAATCATTACCATCTAAACCCATGAAATATTCACAAGTATCTAAAAAAATTCTATATTATCCAAGGATTATTATATAGGAATCCAATATCTTGTACCAACATATCTCTTCTTTCATGAGACCGTGAAAATTTATGTTCAGCCATTGAACCCAGTTCTCCTTTCCTTTTTCTATAAATACCTCTAATTGAATACTATAGATCTCTTCCTCATAATTAACATGGACAAAATTAGTCTTCACATTGAGTTTTAATAGATATAGATTGAATGCAACACACATCTCTAGAATCATCTAAATAGTTATCAATATAACAACAAGATAAAATATTCCATTGAAATCAATACATTACTTCATAGCATGTCCTTTTAACACTAGCCTTTAATGATATATTTGTATCCAATCATTTCCATCCCAATTGATATTAAAGGGTTATTTTTTTACAGATATCCTTCCTTCTATGAGGTAATGGAAAAAGATCCCAAGTCTTGTTCTTATACAGGGCTTCAAGTTCAACTTTCATTGTCATCATCCAAGATGATACATTTAGACTTTGGGTCACCTCCAAAAAATAATATGACATAATATCCTATGTAAATAAGAAGTATGTAATATTTATCTAAGTCATGTATTATGACTAAAATAAAAGTGCTCCTTTCTCCTAAGTTGACTTTCATTGTCCACATTCATCCATTACTTAGTCATCATGCTCAGGTAATGATTTAAAGGAAACTAGTTCTTCCTTGTATTTTTCCTCCACCTCAAATGTTCTATTTTAAATATAATATTTCTCCATGTATCCATAAATTTTCATTTTAATCCTTTATTCTATGAAAATTATATCTTTTCTAATGGTATGATTTGGGAATTGGGGTCCCACAAACTATACCACTTCACACCATCAACATTTCCCAATAAGATACATTTCCAAGATCTTGAATCCTTATTTGATATTTCATGGTCATTAAAAAATTAAAATAAAGTAGTTCCAATAGAGTATAATTAAGAATAGTTCTCGGGATTACAATTTGACATACTCATTAGTGTCTTCAGATCAATCATAATTGATGGATACATGTTGATCACATAATGGTAGATATTCACTATCTTCTCACTGAATGTTTTGGTAGTTCCTGCAATATTAAATATCACACATGTTCTACGCAACAGAGTTTTGTTTATCCACTCTACCAATCCATTCTTCTAATGAGTGTATTACATAGTGAACTATCTCTCGATTCCTTCATATTGACAAAAATTGTCAAACTCCTCAATTATATAGTCTCCACTATTTTCAGATCTCAAGCACTTTGTCTTCCTTCTAGGTTCAAGTTCATTCAATTCCTTGAATTTTTTAAAGGAATAAAACATATCTAAATTTCTCGAGATTGGGTGCATAAAAAATATCCTATAATAATCATCAATGAATGATAAAAATTAAATTTCTACTTCTAGGGATATAATCAGTGGTTCTCATATTGGAGAATGTATCAACATTAGTATATCTTTGACTCTCATTATGGAAATCTTGAAAATTAACCTATGTTTCATTCTCAAAAAACAATTCCCACAAAATGTTAATGATTATTATACAAGCCTAGATAGAAATATTTGGTCAGCAATAATCTCTAGGCCTCATTCATACATATGACCAAGATTCTAATTCCATGACATATTCAATTATATGATAATGGTATTTGATATGAAAAATATCTCTATATCCGTGTACGTTTCATCGATAATAATGTAAAACTTCATCTATATCTTTTACTCCTTTATCACCATAATTTTTCTCTTCACAATTCTTATCAATCCATTTTCAGTGTGAGTCTTGTATCTGATATCATCAAATTGTCCCAATGAAAATAATTTTTTCTTTAGAACCATCTTATGGAATACACCTTGAATGATTTGAATAATACCATCAAGAATCTCCAATTTTATGGAACAGACTCTAGTGATCTACAAGTTTTGATCATTCCCCATGTACAAAATTCTTTTTGGGATAGTTGTATACTGATCAAACCATTATTTTCAATACTTATTGTGTGATGTTACTCCCATGTAGTTTAACCATGTTTTTTTAGATTTTTCTGGCCTCTAGTAGTCATTTCCAATTCATTTACTAGTATGTCACCATTTCTAGAAGTAAATTCCACATTTCAATCTATGTCATGATTCTAGCTCCCACTAGAAACAAACTCCATTTTAACATCTGCTGGATTTTCACAAATTTCCAGTAGGTAGTTATCCTTCCATATCACTTCTTTCTTCTTCATTTTCCATAATGAAAATTATTCCCATTGAATTTCTTGATCTTCAATTTTAGTGTGATTTAGACACACTATATAATCATAAGCTCCAATATTTCACAATGGTATATTTAATAATTTCAAGACATTTTTTCAAGTGTCAATGATCAATTGTAGTTACAATCATATAGTATACTTAAATTTAATATAATGATTAATACTTAAAATTTGGATATCAGTGGGCCAAAAACATTCTCTAATATCACTTTTTAGGATAAAAAATGATTAAACCACATGTGAAAATATTATTAAGATATATAATAAAGTGAAAAATGTGGAAATAAATGAATCTTTATATAACATGAAAGAAAACTTTAAAATAATGGGGTTGAACCCATTGGAAATAAAATGATCACTATAGTTAAATGTTGGTAAAAAATATTTAAATATTACAAGGAGAATATCCATCATAATTAAATATCTTAAATAAGTGGATAAAATACGATAGAACTCAAATAAATAAACACTCAAAATGGGTAAAGATTGATCAAAGATAAAGATGATGAAACAAATAGGGAAGCACCATTTTTATAGGCTACTACTAGTTCCACCTACTCCATTACTCCATTGGTTGGTTTGGTGGAGTTAGACACTAAACACCATATTGCACCAATCCCCATAACTAATCCAACAGGCTCAATTGTCTAGGAGTAAAAATTTTACAACAAATATCATAGTTAGAGATTTATTGGGAACCAATCATATCTGTATACATCCTTCATATCTTCCAAATCATGTCTCTATAAGGCCTCTTGAGAAAATTGCCCATCTGAACTTATGAGGGAAAATTTCCTTCATTACAATATAATTTATCTTTTCTTTAGTGTGAATTTTCTATATTCCCCCACTTCCTTCCTCTAACACATCTTAGATAAAGTGATATTGTTCCCCAATATAGTTTATCTTGGAATGAAAAGATGGATTCCTTGTAATGTGCATGATTCTACAATTTTCACAAAATAATAAAATATACTCTTGTATGTGCTTGAGATCCTCCAAAAACCTTCTCATCCAAATATCCTCTTTATAAGCATGTGTATATTCCATTTACTTTTCCTATATCATGGATAATTCCACAACTAGCTGTAAATTTGAAATCCATCTCACATCTCCCCCTAAATAATTAAACAAATAACTAGTAGTGGATTTTCTATGGTCATAGTCACCTATAAAATCTAAATCAATATATCCTCTGATAGTAAAATCTTATCCCCCATTGCATTATGAAACATATAAGTTCTCCTTCATACATCATTGGGTTTTCTTCTCTATGTTCTAATTTTCTTTTCATTGATTCTCTATATACTGACTAACTACCCCCACTACATGTGTAGTGTTTGTTCTAGTACAAACCATAGCAAACATCAGACCCCTCATAAGTGATGGATGTGATACTCGATACATCTCCATCATTTATGCTTCATTTCTAGGACTCATTGTAGAGGATAAATTGAAATTAATAAACAAAATGTGGTATATATTGTCCTATATTCATTCATGTTAAAGCATTTCAAGACATTCCATAAGAAATTAATTGATAATAGCCAAATATTCCCATTATTTCTATTTCAGAAAATCTATATCATTATAATGTTTTTTTCGAGTCCCATGTCCTTCATACCAAAATCCCTATCAAACTATCTATTTATCTCCTAGATCTAATCATTTTTTAGGGACAACAACCAACATGTCATCCACATACCGTAATAAATGATCAAATATTAACCATATGAACCCCTAAAATATACAAATGGATATTAATGATGTATATTATATCCATGGATAATGTATATGTATAAAATATCTTGTTCCAAAACCTTAGTGCCTTATTGAGACCATATAAATATTTTTTCTACCTAAATACCATGTTATATTTTTCTTCTTTTACAAAGCCTTCTAGTTAGAGCATATAGATATCTTCATAAAGATAACCATGGAAAAAATAAATCCCCACATCCTGATACACTAGATGTAAATTTTATATAATACACATATTCGAAAAAATCCCAACAGTCATCAGTCTAAGAACATGATAAAATATTTCACTAAAATTCAAACCTTCATTCAGAGCATATTATATGATTATCAGTCTTTTACAATGTCTTTCCACGTGGTACTTTCCATCATGCTTGATCTTAAAGGACAATTTTATATTGATATCCTTCCTTCTTTTAGGTAATGGAACAAAATCCCAGGTCTTGTTCTTATAAATTTATTCAATTTTCTGTGGTATTTACCAACATCCAAGAGGAAGCAACTGGATGTTGGTTTATAACCGAAAAATAAGATGGCTCTACATCCTCTATTAATATGAAATAAGTAATATTTCTCTCATGAAAATTTTCAAAGTTTCATACTGATTCTATTTTCTCTTGAGTTTGTCATCATATTCCAGAATCAATCTATAGTTGATCATCATGCCTTAGTAATGCTTCTAAGGAAAATGGTTCTTCATTATATTTATCCTAAACCACAAATATTATAGTTTTTTTATTCATTTTATGATTTTATCTATAAATTATATGTTTTTCCTTATCATCTACAAAAAATGGAATCTATGTACATAAAAATTGTTTAGTAAGTGGGGCCCACAAATGATACCACTCCACCAATAGCATATCCCAAAAAGATATATTTCCTGGATATTGGATCTAACTTTGAATTTATAGGTCATTAAACAATGCATATATAAGACTTTAAAAATTATTTAACTGAGAATATTTAACATGTTTACCATTCTATATCTTCTATGGTTTCTTCAGATCAATCACCATTAAAGGAGATCGGTTTATTAAATAGCATGTGGTATTGACTGCTTCTACCAAGAGTGTTTTTGAAATTCTTATAATCCTCAGCGTCATCCTCATTCTATTAAATAGGGTTCTATTCATTTTATCTTCAAATCCATTATACTAAGGATTATATGATACTATAAACTATCACATGATTCTTTATCATTGAAAAAATATATCAAAATACTCTCTTTTCAATTTCCCACCATTGGAAGTCCAAAAAAATTGATATTTTTTCTAGATTCATGTTCCTTCCATGATTTTTTTCAATGAATTGAAACACAAAATCATTCCTCCTAATCGAGTACACCCAATATCTCCTAGAATAATCATCAATGAATGATAAAAAGTACCCTATTACTCTTAGGAATATAAATAGTGACCAAAAACAGCAGAATTGATCAAATATAAGACATCTTTACTTCACACTACTGATTTCCAAAACATTGACCTATATTGCTGAATCAAAAAAAAAATTCACAAAATATTCAGGGTAACATTGAAATCCCAAGAAAAAAATTCTGATCAGTAATAATTTTTATACCTTGTTCAAACATATGGCCATGAATCTGATATAATGAAGTTTTAAATGCTTTCATTGAGGAAATAACTATTAGAACATATTTGTATGTTTCACCCATAAGAATGATAATGTTCTTTAGAAAATTCTTTCCCTTCATCACCACAAGTGCGCCCTTAAAAATTCTCATCATCCCATTCTTGGTATGAGTCTCACATCTGATATCATAAAATTTTCACAAAGACAATATGTTTTTATCTAAACCCTTCAAATGGTAAACTCCTTGGATGTTTCAAACAATACCATCATGAAACATTAATTTTATGGTATTTAATCCAAAAATATTCATGATGTGTTAATTAATCGTGTACACAAGTCCTTCTATGAGTCTATTATACTAATCAGGACACTCTTTTAAATATTTAATGTGTCAGGTTTCTTCGGTGTCAATTATCCATGCATTTTTTAGATGATTTCTACCTTCAGTAGTCATCAAAAGTTCACCGACTTGTATATCTAAATTCCAAAAATAAATTTCCACATATCCATCAATGTCATGATTTTATCTCCCAATGGAAAAAAAGTCTATAGATATATCTAATGGT
Organism: Viscum album; assembly: GCA_963277665.1. Lineage (NCBI taxonomy): Eukaryota > Viridiplantae > Streptophyta > Magnoliopsida > Santalales > Viscaceae > Viscum > Viscum album. The sequence goes on from OY728129.1 coordinate 1,119,141,672, forward strand.
CTTTCCATTATAACCAATAGGAAATTATCATTCCACACCACTGCATACATCTTTATTTTCCATAATGGAATATTATTACTATTGAATTTCATCACCATCTACACTTATCCTCAATCAAGAACATCCAATATTTCCCAATGGTTTATTTAATCATATCAATAATTTTTTTAATATGGAAGATCAACCATTGTAACAATCATAGGGAATACTTAAATTTATGAGAATTATTAATACCCATAAATGTTAACACATTAGGCTAGAACATTTATATGATACATATTTTTGGGATTCAAAATGATTATCACACCAGTGTGGTTTTAATTAAAAGGTTTAATAAAATGAAAAAATGTGGAAATAAATGATATAGGATGTGAAGTGGAAAACCCCTCAAATAAAGGGGTAAAAATATACAGGATAATAGAAAGATCATTATGGTGAAATGTGGCTATAGAATATTTCACTATTATATAGAGAATATCCTTCATAATCATATCTAATTATTATTTAGAAAAAATAACTCCCAAAATACAACACATATAAAGTCTAAAAATGGGAGAATATTGATTTGTATTGAAGAGAATAAAATAATTGTGGAAGTTTCCCATTTATAGGTTGTTGTCATCCCACCTTGCTTCATTACTTCATCAGTGGATGTGTGATATTGATCCATAGCTTTTCCCCGATCTAGATAAGGTAGTGAGGGTGCTTCTTGTTGATGGATACAAGGTGTCCATTGAGAGAGATGAGGATACATGTGTGGTTTTCATGGAAGGTCACTCCTATGGGGTAGGTTGACAACTTTTCCATTGTCATGTGGAGGCCAGAATAAGATACCCATAAATATTTCATGAAAGGAGGTAATATCAAACAACCCAGACCATAGAAAACCCAAAAAGGATATAAGATAAATTATATGATTTGGTAAGAAAATTAAAATATAAAATGAATAAAACAATGGGAATAGTATCATGAAAAATACCTTATCATGAAGAATATAAAAATATACAAAAGAAAGTACATTTTAATTTACATGGTTCAAACCACTTTGGTCATACTCCATTGAAATAACACCAATAATATCCCATTTTTTATTAAGTAGAGAATAAAATGGAATCTTATAACAAAGACATATGAAAATGGAAAACACAATGAAAATAGATTTAAATAGTGGAATCAAATTCAATGACACTTTCTCATTCCGAAATGATGGAAAATGAGAGACACATAAGGGAAACAATTATCGACAAGAAAAGAAAAGACTAGGCTGAAACACCCTTTCTAGGGTTTTGCCTCACTTGTTGAAGAAATACTCCATACTATTGTGTTAAATTACCTCATCCTAATAAATCACACAATTATGAGCTCTCTGTTGGAACCAAGTTCCCAGAGTTGACTACTAGCACTATATCCAATAGGCCTTGAAAATAGATCCCCTCACTCTGGATAATTTTTTTCACCTCTCACTCAATTTCTCATGGCATAAAAATTCTCTAAGATTTTAATTCTAACTCTCCCAACATAATCATAAATCATAGTCACTTAAAATTTAAGAATGAAATCCCCTAAACAAACCACAGTGACATCAGGAAATTTGTTTGATCGAGAATCATTGGGAGGAATCCATTAAAAAATCATGAATTGATGTCACTGCACAAGGGTCTTCAAAGGATAATACGTGTAAGGTTACCTGATGCGCTATGTAAGGGAATACACCCATTGTGTAAGGGTAAAATAGTGATACATAAGGGTAAGTTGACTACTAAATAACATTTTGAACAAACTACATAAGGGTTCCTCGACCAGAACTATAGCCTATAATGGGTACCATGGTCCTCGTGTAAATGTGATCCACTAGTGCTCTCATTCACATAAGGATACCCACTCCATTCCACTAGTTACATAAAGGTAACACAGAATATGCCTAAAGGTACCATGCTCCCACATAAGGGAAGGCTAATCCAAACGACTAATGCGTAAGGTAATCCAAAGTATATGTAAAGGTTTCCTACATATTTCCTTAACTATGTAAGGGTATAAAAACCCATACATAAAGGTAAACATTGTATTTGAAAACTTATGTAAGGGCACAAAAACACTTACATAAGGGTCAGTTGAGAAATAATAAATTCATTTAATGTTAAAGAACCACTTATATAAGGGTATCAGATCCTCGCATAAGGGTAACACACCTATAGTAAGGGTAAAATGACCCTGACATAATTGTAAATAAAACAAGCCTGAAGATTTCAAACTAAATTCTAATATTAATAAAACAAAATTAAATCACTATTATAAAATTAGCCTTTAATAATACTAAAATTTGAATTAATTAGTGCTAACAAAGTGATCCCTACCGTAAAGCAGTTAAAGGCCTAAGATGTTATCAACACCAGAAAATTATAGATAAATTGTAGATTTATCAGTACAAAAAATTACTTATAATTCACACTTTTATCAGCACTGATAAAGAAACCCTTTATCAACACTTCTAAAGGTTCTTATAAAGGGACTCTTTATCAATATAGTTAAAATACTTGACAAAGGACTCCTTTATCATTGAATTTGGTAGCACTAATAAAGTGGAATACTACAGTGTTATGGTACAACACACTACATCACCAGAAATAGAGCACAATGTGTATTGTAACAACACACTACATCACCAGAAACAACACCAGAAATAGCATAAGAGATTAGAAAAATCAAATAAAAATACAGAATTTAAATTTAATAAAATTTCCAACACAAATACAGGAAAAAAACTATTACGTATTTTGTTATTTTCTTTCTGTTTTACAAAAATTAATGTCAATTTTGAATAAAATGGAAAACTATGAGTCATAACGGTCACACCCTAAGTCGAATTGAGTTGAGGCAGATTCCAACACATCACAAATTACTTATGGATCTTTTTACTAATGTACCTAAACAATAAGAATTTTTTTGATCAGTTTTGAGTATGTTAGTTATTTGTTTATTAAAATTAATGTCAATTTTGAATAAAAAGACACAATCAGAGTCATACCAGTCACAGCATACAAGAAAATGAGGTGAGGCTAATTCATACACATCCCAAATCACTTATCGGTCATTTTATTATTTTATAAAAAAAATTGGATTTATTTCCTTAGTTTTGAGTGTTGAACATGTTTTTTTTACTAAAATATCATTTTAAACTAGAAACATGCAATTTGAGTAATTCTGGTAACATCATGCGTGGGTTTGACAATAGACCGATTAATACACATAATAAATGAATTATGAATCATTTCTAAAAATCACAATAATTAAAGCATGTTTATTAGTTTTCAATGAGTGACAATTTTTGTATTAAAATGTCAATTTTGAACAAATAATGGACACTTTGATTCATAGTGGGAACATCATATATATGATTGATGTGGGACTGATTACTACACATAAAAATGAATTATGGATCCTTTTCCTAAAGTTCCAAAGCAATCTGATTATGTTTTCTATCTTTTGAGTTTTACATCTATTTTTTCACTAAAATTGTTGTCAATTTTGTATAAAAATATGCACTTGAATTCATAATGGCCACAATGTACATCGTATTGAGTTGAGGATGATTATAATACATCTAAAATTACATATATATTATTTTCTTAAAGTATCAAAACTATCCAAAAGTGTTTCCTTCGTTTTTTGTATGTCGCCTGTGTTTTTTATTAAAATTTCATTTTAAACTGGAAACATACACATTGAGTCATATAGGTTGAATCGTGTATGGGCTTTAGATGATACTGATCCATACACATCACAAATTAATTCTGAATCATATTCTTAAATTTTCATTACAATATAAGTTAATATCATTAAATTTTAGAGGGTGAAACTTTTTTGTATTAAAATTTCAATTTTAATACTGATAACTGAAACTTTGAGTCTTACATGGCACACCGTGAGTCGATTGTGGTGAGGATGATTCCTATAAATAAAAAATGGATTATGTATTTTTTTTACTAATGTACCAAAACAATAAAAATGTGTTTTGTTGGTTTTGAGTATGTCAGTTGTTTTTTAATTAAAATTAATATCAATTTTGAATAAAAAAATGTACGTTGAATCATACCTATCACCACATGAATTATATTGAGGTGAGACTGATTCCTACACATAAAAAATGAATTAAGGATCATTTTTCTTAAATTATGAAAACAATTTGAATGTGTTTCCTCAGTTTTTGAGTATGCCACTTGTTTTTTTTACTAAAATGTCTTTTTAAACTGGAAACATTCACTCTGAGTCACACAGGTCATATCATGTGTCGGTTTATCAGACTGATTCATACATGAAAAAAATGAATTATGAATCATTTTACTATATTATCAATAAAATTCGAGTGTGTTTTCCTAGTTTTTTATGATTGACAATTTTTTTTAATGTGAATTTCAGGTTGATAACAGGAACTATGAGTTATACTAGGAATATAATGTATCATATTGGGGTGTGTATGATTACTACATGCCACAAATGACGTATATATCACTTTTCTAAAGTACCAGAACAATCCAAATATGTTTGCTCAGTTCTGAGTTTTTCACTTTGTTTCACTAAAATTAATGCCAATTTTGAATAAAAAGACGTACTAGGAGTCATACCATTAACACCAAGCATAGGATTAAGGTTAGGGTGGTTATGAAACATCTAAAATTAAGTATGTATAGTTACAAAAAATTATCAAAGAATTATGAATGTGGTTCCTCAGTTTTGTGTATGGCACTTGTGTTTTTTAATAAAATGTCATTTTAAACTGAAAATAGGAACATTGAGTCATAAAAGTGGAATCGTGTGTGGGTTTTACATGATATTAATTCATAGATATAAAAAATTAATTATGAATAATTTTTCTAAATTATCAATACAATTCAAGTGTGTATTCTAATTATTTATTGATTGAAAATTTTCTTATTAAAATATCAATTTTAAACTCATAACATACAATTTGAGTCATACTTGAACCATCATGTATCATATTGAGGTTTGGACGATTCTTACACTTCAAAAATTATTTTTGGATCATTTTTACTAAAGTACCAAAACCATCCTAATGATTTTTTACAGTTTTATGTATGTTAATTGTTTTTTTCAAAAAAAATAATGTTAATTTTGAATAAAAAGATACACTTTGAGTCATACATATCACACCGTGCATTGAATTAATGTGTGTCTGATTCCAACAAATATCAAATGACCAATGGATCATTTTCCTAAAGTATCATGACAATATGAATGTTTTTCATTATTTTTGATTATGTCACTTGTTTTTTTTTACTAAAATTTTATTTTAAAAGTGAAACAAAAACTATGAGTCATAAAGGTTGAATCATGAGTGAGTTTGACATGAGAATGATTTATACACATCACAAATGAATTATGAATCATTTTTATAAATCATTAATGCAATATGAGTGTCTTTTTTTTAGTGACACTTTTTTTATTAAAATTTTAATTTTAAAATGATAACGAACACATAGACACCCGACCTCCTTGATGACCAAGATATATCCATGATGGTTTTCCTCCAATTGTTCTATTATAAACCTGCTAATATTTGTGGTGGATTACACACATAATTATTCAAACATTTATGTTGTATTATATACCTGTTTGATAATTAGAAGTTGTCAAGATGTTTCTCAAATAAAACTATTGAAGAAATTGAAGCTTACAACACATAATAATATTACATGTGGAATTCTACCCAATATAAAATCACATATACAAGTGGTTAAAAATTTATTTCAATAATCCACCTGAAACAATTTCACAATGGATATTATCATAGGTGAAATGTGTTGTGTTCACTTTTCAAAAAAATTTATCAAACACAATCTTTGTACGATCCTCATTCTACTTCATTTACCAATATTTTATTATTTAAATGCCAGTGTATCATATCCTCCTCTGCCTGAGTCTCCACATCAGTCTCCTCTTCTACCTCCTCCTCCATGTCAGTATCTGACTCTGACTATTCTTTCTCCTCCACCTTTGCCTCAACTATTGTGCAATAAATATATTTTTTTTAGGTCAAAGATTCTAAAAAATTGTTTTCCACCATTATAATTCTCTTTGAGAAGGAGATAAAAAATAATATATAAGAATTCTCACACTAATTCATTACACCCCAAATATATTTTTAAGGTTATAAATCATACTTGATCACAAAAAATGTTGGTAATCACCTAAATTTGTTTGTCGGTATACATATTGACAAAAAGTGTTTTTCCCAAGAATCTCAAAAAAATTAATTTCTTCTCTTGAGTATCTAGGTTGTTGGAAATCATGATAGTACTGAAAAAAATATAGACAATCAAATGATTGACTGACTGAAAATTAATTTTTTTTTATAAATTAATATCCCCTTTTAAGGGATAATTGGGAACCCAACATGACTTCAAAACATAAGGACACACAAAGGCCCCCACGGACCAAAAGTCAGGCCATAAGCACCCAGTTCACAATAAGGAAAATACCCACCAAGAATTAAAAACGTTAAGATCATCATCCACATTTCCATCACAGTTCAAAAAGTTATCCCATGAAAACAACACACGGTCTTGGTACCGATGTACAGGGATATACCCTCTCAAAAAATCCATATCCTAATTTCAATGGTCAATAGGAAACTCCATGCACTAAACCCCATCCGATGCCACCTCTTAATAAATAATATGATGAAAGAAACCTTGGATGTGGTCCACAGAATCCACAAGAAGAATCATAGTTCCAAAAACTCCATTCAATTCCAATCAAAAAGAAAACTATGGAGAAATAATCTATATAGAAAAGTCATAAACCAATGAAACCTACACCTTGAATCTGATCGTAGCCCAGCGAAAACCAGTAGCAGCAAATCATTACAAAGAGTCGCATCACCATCCACCTCTAGATGATAACGGACCAAGAGTGCCTACTTCCAACCCCACCACTACCGGAGTGCCTCCTGTGACACCGGTGAAGATCTGAACCACCAAACTAGCAACCTTAACTGAAAAAACAGATGCCTCAAGACCTTAGAGGGAAAATTGACACCACCTAGGGCATGAAGACCCACCAATAAGGTCTGACGCCACCACCAATGAAGGGATATGGGGAGAAATGGACAAAAATATTTTCTCTAGGCAGAGATATATAGAGACACACACCATAGAATGACTAAGCTAGGGGAATAGGGCTAGGGAGCCAAAGGGGGCTGGAATAGGTAGGTGAGAGGGAGAAACTACTAGTAAAAGGGTCATCTGTGGAAACACTAGAATATGGGAGACCAAAAGAGATGTAGGGGGAGACAATGCTGAAACTAGTGACGAACTCTGCCCTCCAAGCCGCCACAACACCAAAAACCCTAGCGGGGAAAGAGGGAAGGTAAGAGGCCACTCTGAGGCCCCCATAAAAAATCAAATGATTATGAAATATATTTAATAAAATTTTAATTTCCTTTAAAAATTACTTATTATGGGGTGATGGTATTTTCTTGTTTCATGATCTCTCTAATAAATTTAGAAACATAATATTCAAAATTGATGTCATTATATTGTTTTGGACACTGTATAAGCATTAACCAAAATAAGTAAATTGTTTTGAAATGTCTTTTAAAGTTAAATATTTTTATATATAACTTAATTTGTTCCCATTTTTAGTAATATATAGGCTTTATCTATTCAGACACTCACTTCATTCCATGATTTAGCCAATATTTAGTGACTGCCATATCATAAAGAAAATTCTTGTTAAAACATATACTAAATCATATAATTCAATTTTTATATATAATATATTGATTTTATTTTATTATGTATTCACAATACACATAATTTGTGGTCGTTGGGTTGGATATCCATGAATTGGATCGAAAATGTAAATATTCAAGGTGTCCAGATTGATTGCAATTAACATACAGTGTGCCTTAAAAAATAAAAACAATTAAGTAATTCCAAAATTAAAAATATCCATTTTGTGATTATATTGTAGAGTTTTACCTTTTCATTGTATGCATCAAAAATCATTTATCTTATAATACGTTTTTATTAAACTCTTTGAGTAACTAAACTTTTTTCTTCTTTATTTATCCTTCATCTATAGTATGTTTTTTGTAGAAATGATACAACGATTAATGAATCAAAATCATGATTCGCATGTTATTCCCTTTATATAGTTGTAATATAAACTCCTATAGAAAATATGAATAGTTATTAACTTTAATAAAAAAATTATCATACTATTTGGAAAGATGTATTAAGAAAATGTACCTTATGTAGGTATTCGTAATTGAGTTGCCCAACCAGTCATGCTTGATAATCTCATTTAGAGTCTTAATACCAATTCTATATGTCATATAATTTCAATATATTTATTCTTTATATTCAATGTATGACATAGTTTTATCTTTAAATTTCGTCTCTACATGAAGTTGTAATGATAATAAATGTGTTCTAGAACTGATGGGGAGAAGGTACTCTTCAAAGGTCATTTGGTTTTCAAGATTGATTCACTATATTTTCTTGATTCAACCTTCGGTTTCCCCATTGCATTATCCATAGGTAATATTATACCAAAATTTAAACTTTTTATCATCAACTATTATAGGTTTTTTCATATGAAAAATTTTGTTAAATACATACATCATGTATCTTTATATGACTAGATAACCATTATATGAAATCACCAATAGCAACATTGACCACTGTAATATATGGACCATCAAGTGGAACATGAAAATCAATAGCCGGCTCATGAGCTACCTCAATCACAACTCTCATGTGATCTTTGGTGACTTCTTTATGGTTTATCTTTTCTCCTATGTGATTATATAGTGTACCCGTTACAAAACAACAGTGCATGGATGTTGAAAGATACAAATCACATATAACTGTACCGTATAGAATTTTAGTAATATAAAATTATCAGAAGTTGTTTGATTCACATTTAGGAGAATGAGTGAAGAAAAAAATGATTACCATAGGTATGTAATCTAGTTGGGGAAATAAATAAAATCAAATATAGTTGGATCATCTAGTTCATGTACATATCTTTTCTCCACCACCATTTTGTTTTGATATTTTCTGATCATTAGAATTCCAAACCAGACTGAACAATAATATCTTGTATTGAGTCTATATTGTGTCTAACATCATGTCACCATATTATATGTATCTTCACGTGGTTTTATCTTCTCTAAATATGTTCAAGGAGAGACTCCAAACCCTAATCCTTTAACACGAACATATTGTTTTGGCCGCTTTAATGCTACTAAAATTAGTTTTTCTTTTAGTACGGTCATTGTCGATTATTGTTTCTAAAACATTTGAAAAATATGAACATAAATAGATATTTTTATATAATATTTTTATAAATAATAACAAATTAAAATTATGTCATACATACACATATTTCCCATACTGTTTTTTGTGTTTTCATCAATTAATTTACCCTCCTTATTTACACGAGCCTCCTTCCATAGCACATGGTGTGGGATGGAAGTGGCTTCAGATTTTGATTCATCAATTTTCATATACACAAATGAATATATGTTGTTTCATATCACATAATTAAAATTTTATTTTTTATTTAAAATACATACCAATTTCTTCTCTAATGAAGTGTAACTTATCCATTCATTTTGATAGGGGTACATTGGTTTTGATGCACATTCTTTATTTTCAACACTCTTTTGTTTTTTCACAAATTAATATTTGTGAATCATGTTGGATGAAATAAATAATTTAAAATAATATATTATCAACTTCAATTCACCAAAAATTATTTCTCATTGCATCAATTGATGAAAGCGGTATATTCTTCCTGATTTAAAGTGTGTGCATAACTAACTAGTGGGTAGAGATTTACATTCTCCACATCAACTTTAAGATGTTACTTCATAAGAAGAGTCTTAAAGCCTCTCTATATTATTCTAGTCTCCATTAAGATAAATTTATTATGTAAATATTATATTACAAATAAAACTGCATGGAATAATGAAAATTAAATCAATGTTTCATTATATAATGTTTTAGTAAAATAGGTAAAGTATATCATAACATTAACATTATATCTTTCTAAAGGATTTACATCATTAGAGGATGGATGTGGAACCATGAATAAATATAAATTATCACATTCAACCTCATTGTTACCCTAAGATAACTAATGAACATTGACTAGTTAGGGTCAATAGGGTAGTTGTGTTAATTCCAACCAACCTCAAATTTTATAACCAAACTTCTTGCTTGATAATTTTTTTCACCATTGTGATGCTACATTATTATTATTTTCATCAAAATGTTGTTGATCACTTAATAATTTCATATTTTCATCATCAATAGGTAGTTATTCCTTTAGATTGGTAACATCATCATGTGCAGAAGAAATTTTCTTCATGATTAGTCAAACTTTTAATTTTCCTTGAATAACAACAATAAAATACAATTAATGAATAAAATTCCACATTTGCATGCATCTTGAATGAAAATTGTTACTATATTGAATAGAGATATAATAATTCAATACTCCAATACAACTAACCTCTACTACCTTTGTTTAGTATGTTCTTAGTGAGTTCATTTCCTTTCATCTATTGATGATGGATGGAACTCTCACTTTCAAACTAGCCTTCCTCTCATCATTTTGGATCCAAATTTCCTTGATGACATACCTCTAGAACAATTAATATTTCATTTTGTTGCTTGATATCCATCCCCTATATTTTATGGAAATCCACCAATGATTCTTGAACTACTCTAACCAAAATTCATCCCATATCAGGTACTAGTGATCATTTTGGATGAATACAACTTAGAGTAGTTTAAACAACAAAGAAGATATGGGGTATGAGTCTCAAGAAACAAAATTCAAAAATAATTTTTTGGGATATGAAAGGTCCCTTACACTACCATGAGAACATCACTCATACCCACCAATCTACACTGACTCTAACATATGTTACTATTCCTTTTCTGTCACCTATATCTCAAAAATAATATCTCCATATTCACTAAGGTTTAAAAATAACCTAAATGAAATTTTAATTTTTGATTATAACCTTTTACATTTCAAAAATTAAGGATTGAACATTCAAATTCACAATACTTTTACTCACAACCATTTACTTCCACTCAAAAACATTTAATTTTTTCCACTTCCTATTTAATGTATCTTTTTTTAGAAGGTCTTAGAGTAGATACAAGTTTTGGTGGTATTGGTGTAGAGAAAATGGGAGAACTAGAAAACCTAACATTTCTTCAAGCATCCAATAGAAATTATCCTGAAGATGAAGTTAAAATCATGTATGTAGATCTCTTCTATTTGTGGGTGGAATTCCTTAGAGATCCATACTGAAACCCTTTCAAATTTTTCAAGGTTAAAGAAGAATAAAATCAAAATGTATGTTTGGAAAGTTTTTTCACAAAAAATGTGCAACATGATTAATTTCATGAGTTCACCCATCATAGTAGTATTCTCATCCAAGTATGTTGAACTACAGATTTCATAGAGGATACAATGCGACTGAACCCAAATTAAAATTAAATTTTAATGCTATTTTGTAAAAAGTAATTGAGTTATTTCTATAAGAAAATGTATATCAATAAAAAATAAAATTCCTTCATTATGTTTTGATTAATTTGTAAGTTTTATTTTTTTGTTCTCAGGAAATAATAAATGAGGATGATGAAAGGCTGAAAGAGTGTAATAATGAGTTTAGAGATGTGATATTCCAAGTCATGGAAGTGTATTTGATGGAGATTAAGGAATACAATCCGAGTGATAGGTATCTCATCAAGGAACTTTGAAACAACAATGATGGGAGGAAGGCTAGTTTGAAGAGGTAGTTTAATCCATCATCAAGAAATGGAAGGAAATAATGTTTTGGGGATGTATTAAATAAATGTAGTGAAGGTTAGTTGTACTAGATTATTGTCATATTATATCATTCAAGACAGTAACAATTTTCATTCAAGATGAATGAAAATGTGGACTTTTATGCATGGAGTGTATTTTATTGTATTTCTGTCTTACCAAAATGAATCACTATTTACACAACCTTATTTGTGAAACTGTGGTCCTTTTTTATGAAAAGTTATTCATGTTTATTGTGATTATTATGAGTTGCATTCTTATTTAAATTATCATACATTAAGAACATTTTCATAAAATATAAATGAGATACATGGTTTTCCTGTGGATTGGGGGAATGGAAAAATATTAGAGAAAACCTACCTAGTTACTTTACTTAACCAATTTATGTGCATTTTTGTGAACATGTATCCAATGTTTCCTCGATATAGGGTTTCATTTTTACCTATGATTTATCAAATTTTTAGTTTTTTTATTCTTGTAGGCACTTATATTCAGAGGATTTTATTGTGTACTATTTTACATAGATTCACTTTTCATGTGAGTAGGATTTTTAAACCATTTCTCATAGATCATGTTTGACACCTAAAATTTATTATCAATCCTTTTGAACTTGGTTTATGGTTCCAAGGGTTGGGTAACATTTTGATTCATCTCAGGTCACGTTATGAATAGTTGGACTATATTTCAATGTTACAGTTTAATAAAAGATAAATTTATTGATAAGATAGCACACATACACAAACATAGAGAAAATAAATTTTCTTAAATTATTTAAATTTATTATTTGAAAAGGATTTATATATAAACTAATTTTATAGAATAGTAAACTCATATATAACATATTCTATAGATGAAGCCGCATATGGAAACTCTTATATTGAAATCTGGTCTGGTGTGTTGTGTTATGATAGGTTACCATTTATAAATATAAAATAATGTAAATTCCTAAAATATTTTTACTATTATTTTATAAAAATTAAATCCTTATTTTAACTAATTATATATTTAAAAGACATGGTAAATTATTAGAAACTATTCATTGATAATGGAAATAAATGGTATCTCCTTTAATGATCTACATAACCCATTGAATATAATCTTCTCTTATAACTATAATGCTTTAGTGGATATATTTTTCATTAAATGTGATAATATTAGGAACATATCAATAAATTATAAACACACCTCTTATTGACAGTACATCCCAACTTTTCAGTTTGGATCAAATAAAATACTGAAAGAGTATGCTTAATTGGTTTTCAATGAAAATTTAAATAGTTTGTTCATTATTAAATTATATCTATATAACATATTGATATTGTTAACCAATATAAATTTGAAAATTTAAACTTTAGTTCCATGAATTATATTAACCCATTCACATTAAAACAATATTTATATTAACCCACTTTATATTATTCATATCAAATAATATTTCTTCTAAAATTTGTCCAATATAATGTTAAACTTTTTTTCATATTTATGTGAATTTCATACTATGGAAACAATATTCAAACAATTAAAATCCACACTGTCTAAAAGGTAACAAGAAATAATATAACTAGAACACCAAAAAAATCACAATCAATTGCAATAGTGGATGGATATATGGTTTTCAGTGGTCTCATATGAAGCTGGAATGAGTTTATAGAGTAGGTGTGATGTTGGGTAGGTATAGGAAATTTAGAGAGATATAGAGAGAGAGAGATGAGATGAGATGTAGGGTTCTTTATGGTTAAGAACAATACTAAAATGAAAATCATAGAACCCAAAAAAACATGAAATGAGAGACTAAAAGGAGAAAATACCATGCATTGGATTCTAGGATTGATTCACCTAAGAGAACATAGAGGAGTAGTGGCTATAATAGGTGAGTTCCATTAGTTCTTGAGAATCATGACTGAATTAGTCTCGTTTAGGGTTATTTTAAATAAATCATGGACACTTTTATGACAGCTTTCAAAAAATCACTGATAAAGCACCCTTTGATCAGCACTAAATTGATAAGAACTAACAAAAGGCATCTTTACCTATGCTTTTTTAGAACAGATAAAGATAGATCATTATCAGCACTAAAAAAAGTGTCGATAAAATACATCTTTAAAAATGATAATGCTTTAGAGATGATAAATATTTCATTTAACAGGTCTTGTTTAACACTGTTAATGCTCGATCTTTATTAGGGCTAAAACATTAGCTTTGATAAAGTATTTATAATTATAATTATAAATAGAAAAATTGTAAAAAAATCATATATTTACATATTTGTTTATTATAATTTTATAATTTTTTAAATATATAATTATTTATTTATAAATACAGTTATAAATTTTTAAAAATTTATATTATTTTATTTAATACTATTTATATATAATTTTATAGATATAGTAAATATACATTTACAATTATATTTATAATTATTTATTAATAAATATTTTTATATTTTTATCATTATATATTTATATAATTATATATATTTAACAAATATATATAAATATAAATATAATAAATATATTTTTTTTATTTAAATATATTTTTTATAATTATATAATAATAAATATATTCATATAATTATATATATTTATATATTTATAAATATATATAATTAATACATATAAAAATAAAAAAATTCATTATTTAAACATATTTATTATTATTTTATAATTATTTAAATATATAATTATTTATTTACAAATATATGACTAAAACTATTAAAAAATTATATATATATATATTTATATATATATCCCCCAAGGAGCAGCTCAGTGGTAGTTGACCATTTGGGTCTAGAGGAGGTATCGAGTGTGAGTCTCACTAAGTACATTATTTAAATATATTTATTATAATTTTATAATTATTTAAATATATATAATTATTTATTTATAATTATATGAATGCTTTTTTGGAAAATAATATTTATTTATTTATAATAAATATAAATTTATAAATTTATAAATATAGTAAATATACATTTATAAATATATTTATTTATAAATATTTATTCACAAATATTTTTTTGACATTATTAATGGATATAAAATCTTAAATATATTAATTTTAAAAATGTGTGAAATTGAATATTTTAAAATGAGCACACTTCAATAATATTGAAAAATGGATATGTTTTATTAATTTAATGTAAATTATTAAAAAAATATGCATATATATATTGAAGTAATGGTGAATACATATTGAAAATACAAAAAATTGTAAATAATTATATATAAATAAATAATAGAAAATGATTAAATTTAAAAATAAATTAAGAATACATAAAAATATATTAAAAATGAATAAACAATACATGACTATAATAATATTGAAAATAAAAAAAAATAAATTTGACTGATTAAAAGCATAATATATTAAATGTATCATGTTATAATAGAATTCTAAAATATACTAAAATTTAAACTAATTACATTAATATTAGGTGTATTTGTTTCTATATAATATTTCATTAATTCTGTAAATATTTGTGTGTGTATGTTGTATATAAAAATGTATTAATTACATACATGTATGTGAAGTCAATTTAACACACAGCGTTGGATATATGTTAAATTGAAAAATTGAACAACATTAAAAATGAATAAGACATTAATATGTTTTTAATTTTTACATTTTATTCATTTTATCTATATTAATATTTAATATATATTATTTATTACTATTTATAATTAATATATATATATATATATATATATTACTTATTCATTTTTATTAATAATATTTTCATTAATAAATTTTTAAATAATTTATCAATTTATTCATTTTTAATTATTATAATTTATTCATTTTATATATCTATATTTAATATATACTATTTTTTAATATTTATAATATATATATTAAATTAATTCATTTTTATCAATAACTATGTAATTAATAATATGGTTAATATTTCTTAATTTACACATTTTTAATTTTTATTTGTTAAATTATTTCATTTTATTCATTTTACATATCTATATATTTAATATATACTATTTCTTAACTTTTATAATTTATATATATGAATATTCATTTTATTTATTTTTAACAATAATTATTTAATTAATAAATTTGTTAAGTTTGTTTTATTTTTATTTTTTTAAGTATTTCACTTTATTCTCGACCATTGTGAGGGCTAAAAAACTAAAAAGGATACCATTTATCAGTGCTAAAAATAAAGCGCTGATAAATGGTACTCTTTATCAATGTTAAAAATAAAGCGCTAATAAAAGCTACCATTTATCAATGCTGATAAAGGTTAACCTTAATCAGCGCTAAAAAAGCACTGATAAAGGGTACCCATTATCAATTCTTTTTATTTAGCACTGAAAAAAGGTTCCCTTTAGGAGTGTTTTTTAACACTAAAAATGGTGGCCTTTATTAGTTATTTTTTCTAATTCTGATAAATTTCAGCACTATTGAAGGCCTCTTTTGTGGTAGTGAAGGTAAAAAACATGCAATAGAATATTATTCAAGGGATCAAAAAAAACAAAAAACATAATATTTTAATTTGTAATGTCAAAACATGAAAATTTTATTTAAACTAAACCATACAAAATAAAATATAAAAAAATAGGGCTGATGTTCTTTGAGGACTATACTATCCTAACTAATATACTGGTACAGATAGTTATCAGTAACTAATGACTGTAGGCTCAAACTTGATCAACTGAGGCTGACTAAATACCAACCATGTACTATAGCACCACATGTCATCCCATGCCAACATATCTACGATTAAAAACTTTAAAATAATGATTAGGAAAAATCTAACTACAATAACCAAAATGCTTGCCTTCACTTACCCAAGATTTGACATCACATACCAACAACCAGCTACACACATTCCATCAGAGGTCTTGGTCAGCTCTCCCATGCTTGTAGGACACCCAAAGAAACTATATTTGTACCCAATTTCTAAAACATAACTAAAAATTCAAAAAAACAAAAATGATGAGTATAAAAAAATTCAGAAGTATTAAAGTTATAAATAAAAGAAGAAGGAAAACAAGAAAAACAACAACCTGATAGGACACAATTCTCCAATTAATCCCAATCAACTCAGAAAATCAGCCCTACCATCTCCATGTCTCCCAACTGGGGGGTCTACAAATAAAATGTTGAGCTAGTCCTAGGAATTTTGAAGAAATAAAACTTATAAATACACCTAATCTATACTAAGGGATACTTGAAAAATTCATAGGGCCTTGATGCTATCATAATCGGAGTATACCAAAATGTTTTTGGGCCATACTACCCCTAGATGGATCATTGGTGTAACATCTCTTAATGTGGATAGATTTTACACACTAATAAAAGTTTAACTTCTTAAATTGACTACCATCCTCATCTTTAATTTTATATTTAGATTGGAATTCATCTAACTTCCCTCCACCATAAAACCATGTATTTAAGGATATAAAGACAATATACCTAACTTCACTTCCTCTAAAGTGATATAATCCCAACCATATATCATATAATCCCTAATAGGAATAAATGAATCATTGAATTAATTTGACTACAAAACAGTCTGGTTCTCATCATCAATATTATCATATACATTTTCTAAGTCAATGAATAGCTTATTAAAACTATATGAGAGGAGTCTATAAATTTTCTAAGGGCCAATTTATAATTATAACAATTCATTTTCTTTTGTAACTTCTTAAAAGGGATCTAGTCATGTATAGAATCTCTAACTTCAACCAGATTGCCCTGGAAGAAGTCTCACTAGCCACTATTTTGAAAAAACTTATCACCTAGTGTCAAAAAAATAGGGAATGTTATTTCTTTAAATTGTTAGGGTCAATATCCTAAAAATATATCAAGATCTATCCTATAGTATAGGTAGTTTTGATCTTCCTCTTAGATATTACCAAATCATCATCAAGTCTATTGTGGACATGAAGAGTATGCATCTTAACTCCTCTATAAATTGAAATTATTGTCTCAATCATACTTATATACCTATAATATTGTCAAAAAAATATTTAGACTTGATTTACTAGGATTTCATACCACTTGTTATGTGGAGGATAACTCATGTGACACAAAAATCTCCCAAGGTATAAGGCAGTATCTCACAACCCAGCTCAAAAAAAACCCTAACATCTGTGAAAAAAAACATTATTTGATAAGAAGTGAAAACAAAAAACAAAAGAAACATCTGATGGGAATAGTATCATGAAAACCAACATTTCAATAATAATAAAAATATAAATTAATGAATGTAGGAATTTTTTTGGTTCAGACACCTTTGGTCCTACTCCTTGTTTAAAACACCTCCCACACCCACATTAATTATTTTTAAGAAAATTATAAAATGAAATCTTACAATAGATATACAATAAAAGGAAAAACACAAGGATGATAAATCAAACAGAATCAAATGTAATGACAC
The DNA here is from genome assembly GCA_963277665.1 of Viscum album. Classification (NCBI taxonomy): domain Eukaryota; kingdom Viridiplantae; phylum Streptophyta; class Magnoliopsida; order Santalales; family Viscaceae; genus Viscum; species Viscum album. The sequence goes on from OY728129.1 coordinate 1,119,159,943, forward strand.
TCTTTGGGGAGGGAATAAATAAGAGAAAGAAACACACTAGGGAGAAATGATCAATAAGAAAAATAAATACCTTGTTGAAAGACCCTTACTCGGGTTCAACCTCACCTATTGAAGAAGCCCTATAAATTATTATGGCACCTTTCCTCATCATCAGAAATTTCACAACTATAAACTATCCTTTGAAACTAACTTTTAGGAGTCAAATAAAAGCACCACTTCCAAAACTTCTCGAAAATATACCTCCTCAGTTTGGATCATCTTCTTCCCCTATCTATCAATATCTCTCAACTTCAACCATATATGAGCTTTGAGTTCTTTCCCACTTGGAATATGTAGGTATCTTAAGCACTTAAAATCAATGAAACAAATTCTTCAAACAAATTAAAACTTCATCGAGACACATGGTCTGTTGATAATCTTCTAGAATAATCCATTACAAAAAATTACGAATATTTGTTGTTGTGTAAGGATCTTAAAAGGAAGCTCCATGTAATTGACACTTGGCGTACTAGGAAAGGTTCTCCACATATTGCATAAGGGTAAACTAGAATTAAATAAGGGTCATTTGATGACTATGTAAGGGATATCACCATCTAAATATGGGGCATTCAACAAAATTAATAGTTGTGTAATGATACCACAGTCCACATATAAAAGGTAAGTTGCTAGAACTCTTGCTCGTGTTTCGGAACATGATCCATTCCACTAGTTATGTAAAGGTAACATAATCCCTGTGTAAAGGTACCGCACTTCTGTGTAAGGGAATGCAAATCTAAACCACTTCCATTTATAGGTAGTCATGAGAATACTTAACGGTATCACACATATTACCCAAGCTACATATGGTTACAATAACCCATCTGTAAAGGTAAACCATGCATATCAAAACTTAGATAAGGGTAAAAAACCACTTATGTAAGTGTTGTCCTAGAAAAAATAAATCAATGTAAAGGTAAAAACCCACTTACATAAAAGTAACAGATCCTCAAGTAATGGTAACACACCTTGCATAAAGAAAAAATGAACCTTTATAATGGAAAATAAATAATTCTAGAATCATGTAAATTGAATTCTAATCTTAATAAATATAAAATATGGATAAAAACATAAATTAAGATATTATTCGTGGAATAAACAAATTTAAAAACTAAACATGTAAATTTTATAATTAAAAAATGAAAAATTTAATAATTGTGCTCCAATGTTTTTCATGGTGACTGGATTGGGTGGTGGATGGGTAGAAGCCACTCAAGCAATTTTTTAGTGATTCTTAAAAAATAAAATTTTAAAAAGGGCATGGGGTTTTATATTTCATATAAAATGGGTATACATAAGTGAGAATTTAATTCACGCATCTCTCGTCAAACTGGAAGCATGAATATCATTCATGCTTCTTGGTGCCTAGAAGGAGGCATGAACTGCATTCACACCTCTATCAAAAAATTTATAGAGGAAGTGAAAACATGGTTCACTCCTAATGATTATTTTCAATTTTCAATTTTTTGTTTTTTTATACTGTATATTATTAAAAGAAAAATATTACTTAATAGTTAAGTATTTATAAGTAATAAATAATATATAAATAATATATTTAATATAAATAAAATTTAATATTTATTAATAATATAATTACTAAAATAAAACTTAACAATTAATATAAATTATAATATACTGTCACTTATTCATTAATTAGAGTGATTAATATATTTAGAATTCTTTTTGAATTTTTTGTTGAAAATTTTATTTTTAATTTACCAATATGTAATATATTTATTAATTATAAATTTTATTATTTATTATTAATTAATAAAATATTATTGTGTTATTAAAATAATTAATAGTATAATAAATAATATTTATATTTTTTAAAATATGCATCAATATAATTATTAATAATTTATTAATATATAATAAAATTATTAAATATCAATTGTATTTTTTATTTTTAAATAATAATATTTTATTATGTTATTAATATAATTAAGAGTATAATATATAATTAGTTATATAATTATTAAAATAATATTAATTATTAATACTTATGATAATAAAATAATTCATATTCAAAAATATTATTAATATTTAATAATAAGATTATATAAGTATTTAATATAGATAACATAGATAATAATAATTATAATAATTAATATAATTAACAAATATTGATTATTATTACTACCAATGTTGTTATTGATACTATTATTTCTTGATAATTCATAAACATTTTTATTAATTTATAATTATATCAATTTCATGATTTTATGTAACAAAATATAATATATTATTATGTTTTTAAATAATTTAAAACAAATGATTTAAAAAAAATATAACATGTATCAGTTCAATCTATGTCATTGTATCGGGAGGTCCTTCATTCCACAACCATGTGTATAGATATTATAGCCACATTATGTCTATTGATGTCCATACCCAGGCATATTCACCTCATGTGTAGCATCTCTCATACCTACCTTCATATCATCGTGTGTGAGAGGCCATAGATCTACAGTCTCCTTGACCTTACCCAGTTCTAGCTATAAGGAAAGGGACTACTGAATGGAACTTTCTCTAACATGTGATGAAGATGGTTGTTGTGTATTAGGTATCTATGGATAAAAGGAAAATAAACACCACAACAAGTAGTGTATCCATAATAGGATCATTACCCTCTAATTCATGTATTTTAGACACATCACCATCATCATCCCCTTGAACTTCAAAGAAAATATCATGAAAAATATAATCCATAGGAAGAGGAAACCCTATAACTACTCTATGAAAATAGGCCTAGTCAAATGGACCTCACTCTATGGGATCATTTTTCTGAATGAGGTATGTGATATAGTCATCCTAAAAAAATTAAGCAGTTAACTAAAGTTACAAAAAAACAATTAAAAAGTGTAAGGATGAATTATTACCAGCTGATGATAGCCTTGTCGATGTTGTGTAAGATATATTAGTGCAAGCATGAAGAACTAGGGCCCACAATCAATATGATTAGATATATACATTTGTGTTGTGTCTGCCTCTCATAATCGGAAATCATGAAATATATCCCACATCCCAATATAGAGTAAATAATATCACATTCAATTTAAGTATTTCTTACTCAACATCTTTATAGAATAAAGTAAAGGAAATTGATTGGGTTTTGTGGGAATTAGATTATAGAATCTGAGGTACCTCAAAACTCTATCAGTATGATGTCTTTCAATAATATGAAATCGATCCCAAAGCACAATGCTTGAGCCAACAACAAGCATCACCATATAGTGAGGTGGCATACTCTGGATGATAGGCGGAATATACGGAAACCAAGAAAATTGGAATATCAAAAAATTAATAAGTAATTAATAAATGATTTTATGTACAATAATTAAGGAAAATTTTAATATATAATTATTAATTATATATAAAATATGTTCAAAGACTATCCATTATAAATCTATAATCATGGACATCTTGTCTGATATGGTTAGAATATTTATGTGTTTGAATCCACATATTGATAAAAATTTTACATTTATATTTTATAGTAGAAATTTATAAATTTATTTTTACAAAAAAACGAAGTAAAAACATACCATAACCCACATGGGGGATCCTATAAAATATCAGCAATAAATGGCATGTGAGAATGTATAGCTATGCAAGGGATGTTCTCCCATATCCATATATGGATAAGAATACGAAATCTAGTAATCTCTATATTATTGATGTGACATGTGATGCATAGTTATCTATATATATAAGAAAGACGTACAGGCTTCCATCTATACCTATATTACTTTCTAAAGTGCTCGTGTAATGGTAACTAAATCAAGTGGAAAAATGTAGTTGAATTATTTATGAATATCATGTCTCCAATAAGTATTAGAATGTATGAATGTGAAAATATTAGCATAGTGATATCATGAGCATCATTAACTAGATGGGTGAGGTGATCATCTATCCATGGATTGTGTAATTTACTCCTAATGATGGACCTACCCTCTCCCATAACCGTAATTCCTAGTATTTTATAAACCTAATCAAACTAATTTTCACTAACTCATCCCATTACATCTCCACCCTTAATGGGGATTCCAAACATAACGTACATATCATCAAGAGAAATAATCATCTGTCACCCTGGAAAATGACATATATTTGTCTCTATCCTCTATTTATCAACTAGGGCATCAATGAGATGAATATTGGTGAAGGTGAAGTCACAAATCACTATATTTTAGAACCAAGAATTTAAATTATGAGGGACTATGGTAGTAGGTAATGCAACATGGTGTGAATGATATGACCTATATATGCTCTGAGCAGGAACATGAAATCCCTCTATGTCTATACGTGAAACATGAATGTCATGGAATGTGAGTAATAGAATACCCGTCATCTCAACCTTTTATATCAATATTAACTTTTATATTTAATTTAATAAAATTTATAAATTATTTTAAAAAAAATACAAGAAGAAAAAGTAGGTAGATAGTTTGAATACATAATTAATCATTATGGAGAAAAATGAGGTAAAAAATGGATGTGACTGATCCAATATGTATATTTGGTTCCTTCCCCATATCATCCTCTCCTTCATCATCACTTATTGCATCATCAGGTAATTCATCATCAGATAAAGTCTTGTTCATTAAATTGGGAGTATCAGTAGAGATTTCCACTGAAGTTATTTTCATATTTTGATCAAATTGTTTATAATTAATTTTTATTACCAATGTCCTATAAGAATCCAATGAATGAGAATGTTGTGATGGACCAACTTCAACAGATATCCCATTACTTGTTTATGTAGTAGTAGTTCACGCAACATCAATAACCTAAAAAACCACTTATAATTTCATAAAACCATTACTACAATATTTCTTGAACAATGTTAATGCCTCATCCTAATCATCCTCATTAAGAAGAGGCTACTCAATGTTCCATTGCTGATCAACATATTTAATATTTTGAAATATAATTGATTTAATTAAATGATTATCCCTTATTTTTAATTTATTATGAATCTTTCTATGAACTTCATCCAATGTTAGACAATCAAAACTATTTTATACTCTTGAAGGTGGAAAACTTTAGCTAAAACCTAGATCAATATAATTAACTCGCAAATGTTTTATATAGATGCAAACATGATTACCTGTGATTTTTTAATAAAGGATTATATATCTTTACACTACCTAATCAAATTATTTACATGTTTTATTTAGTTGTGATTAAATAATTGTGACTTAATCTTGAGACTTTTTTTATTCATTGGTTTATTTTATTTGATAAACTAACCAAAACCAAGGGTGAATCATGGATCCTATACTATCTTAGACTTCTAAAACCACCAATATATTTTTAGTCATGGTTTAAAAATACAACATCAAATAGTAATGCCACTTATTGAACATAATTTAATGACAATGTTACTCACATGAAATGAGGGGGTATAGGGGTTTGGTATACATAACATTTTTACATGGAATCAAAGGTCCGTACGTACTTATAGAGTGGGATAACAAAAATTTATTCAATAAGTAAATTAAAATTCAATTATTACATATTCTATAACCACATGAAAAAAATATGATAAGTAATTTAAATCCTACATTGGTCGGTCATCTCAAGATCAATCATTATACAATACTCTTAACATGTTTTTTTGGGATACTTATTACATTATACATATTGTAAGATTATATAAAAACTATATCTAATAAATATTAAATATATATATATATATTTACACATTTATTTATATTTAGATATTTATGAATATTTAAAACCATTGCACATAGAAAAATATATCTAAAACCTTGATCGACAAAAATAAACATTCCATTAAATTATATTTATCAAGACAAGACCCATCGGGGTTTATCTGGATAGTGTAAAGTAAAACATAACTACCAAAAATCCAACTCCAATTGGCTAGGGGCTAGAAAAATGAATCAAGTGGGAATATCACACATATGGGAGGCCTTAGAGTAAGGCACATATATACACAAACACCTCTCCAAACCCCAATACAAATCATTAAGGTTATATACAACTGATACCAAGATGAATTCATACCACTAAATGTAAGATCAAAATTTAGATACAGATAGCTCAATTAAAGGACGGGGGTGAATTGATGGTTTAAAAAAATAATTTTTATCCATAAAAAATATATGTTTAACAAAGTTAAAAATTTGGATTCAAAAACACTCTTTAGTTCTTAACAAGGAAACTAACTTTCTTAGGATCTGATAAGATGGATCTGATAAAGAAACATCAAAAAAGTTTACTTGGTGAAATATTCTACCTTAATGCATATAAAATCTTGCTTATATCAGAGTACACAAGAATAAGAAAGTATAATAAAGATATTATTTCTTTATTTAACAAAAAGAATAGGAATTAAAACTTGTAATAACAAAAAGTAAACAAGTATAAGAAATATTTTAATCCAAAGAGAATTGTATCCAATAACCTTGGATAAAGGTCCCCTGATTTATACTTTCAAGAAAGTATATCTTACCCACACTAGGGTAAGACCTCAATAAGAATATCATAATCTATCTCACAATCCCCACAAGGCCTCGATTTATAAGGTGATTTGCACCTATGTCTTCCTATCCCCACAATCCCTTGATTTATCCGTAATAATTAGATTCACACTAGGCAGGATGAACAAGATGTTCTCCGCTTGAACAATTTGATCACCACAATCGCACATGGAATATTTGATGAGAGATCTTCGTAGCACAAATTCTCTCTCTATAATTCAACACGATTATTATTGAGATCAACAAATCTCCACAAAAACTCTATCCCTGATCTTGATAGGTATTTATAGGCATGAATTCCAATATTCAAATTCCTCCTCTATCAGTCATATTTTTCCTTAAATTTCAATGGGACCTGTACATGTGTCACACAGCCAATGGTTAGTTAAAATCATATTTTATGACATCATTTCAGGTAAGAAAACATGAGAAAACTCATCATGATTAAGAAACATTAAAAAGTTTAGGATATGATAAAATAAAATGATAATTTATGAAAATTAGGTAACTGTAAGAAAATCATTTAATCAGATTCAGAAGATATCTAGAATTGGATTCTAAAAATATTAACAATAGGATTTTAAAATAATAGAGAATGGGATTTTAAATTATTATGAAATCAGAGTCTGATTTAATAAGAAATCAGAGCCTGATTTTAAGAGAAATCGGAATCTGATTTCAGAAGAAATAGGAAGCTGATTTCATAAGAAATTAGAATCTGATTTTCGAAGAAATAAAAGTCTAATTTTAGAAGAAACCAGAGTCTGATTTCAGAAGAAATCGGAGTCTTATTTTACTGAAAATAAGAGTCTCATTTTAGAAGAAAACAAAGTCTGATTTTAGAAGAAATCAGTGTCTGATTTCAGAAGAAATAGGAGTCTAAATTCTGAAGAAAGAATATTATATCCTTAGAAGAAATCGCATTCTGATTTCTAAATAAATTGAAGTCTTAATTCTAGGGAAATCAAATTCTTTGGAACTATAAGATTATAGGTTTATTTAAGGTTCCTATTTTTGACTTAATAAAAATATGGATAGAATTGTTTTAAGAAAACATTAGATAAATCATAGAAATCCATAGGAAAATATAAAACATTCTTAGACAAATAATATTTTTCTTTAACATAAAGTCTCTTAGAAAAATTTAATTTTCCTTAATAAATGTGTTTCTTATTTGAAAAACATAAAGGAATGGAAAATTCATAAGGAAACATATTGACTCAACACTAAATCCCACATCAGTGTATGAAACAAGTATGGGAAATAAAAGGTGTTAAATATAGCCCCACTAAAACAATAAAAGATTCTAAACTTATATAAAGTATAGGAATACTATCAAATAAAACTCCATGAACTAGATATAGTTTTCCTAGTGAAACTATACTCCACCATCTCCTGGTCCACCTGAGACTCCATAGTAAGGTCTTTCATCTATATAAGACTTGATACATTAAGGTTGATCCCATCTAGGGGTGAGTATAAACATACCCATTAGGACACCCTAAAATAACAAAACATAAAACATTAAAGAGAGATAGATCATGAGAAAGGATAAAATCCTCCCATATATACTCAATATAGACACCAAGTCTCAACGTAAGGTCATGACCATACTACCTACTTAGGATTCCATTCGAGGTTTCAAGGTAATGTTTTTTATATAACTCACTCCTCAGGTATTTATAACACAAATGGAACTCATTTGAGAGGTCATGATCATCCGGAATTTCCATGAGGAAATACACATTAGAAATCAGTAGATGTTGATACATAGATAGGAGATCAAATCCAAGACTTATGGGGGATACCTAACCCCTATCATAGTAAGCCAATTGGATGGGGACCACACAACCCTAATATTGATAATGGGATACCTAAACCAACCATGGGTATAATGATAGAGGATCACACCCTAGACCACATTGAGGGATATCATACACTATCCATGGTTAACACATAGTGGGGAAAACTCACCCACTGATCAGGATATGATGACTCATTGTAACCTCATAGAGATGAAAAAATGGAACATACCCTACTGATACTCAACTAAGATGAAGTGGATGGGGGATCCAACCTATCCTGGGAGTAGTATGCAGCATGTGTAGGGAATACACTATGTGTCTTGGATATTATATACTTACATGAGTTTTTTTCTATTCTTGTGCCCTCTTCCTATGCCCATTTACATTTTCCATCCTCATGTACTTGGTTTGTGCCCATGTACATTGTCCATGTCTGTGAACACCAGTCATATTTGTACCTATTAGACATGTTAATTCCCATTGTCCATGCCTATGCATGTTTACCCCTATCATAAACATCGGTTTATCAACTATGTTTTACATATCATGTAGACTATCCCCATAATGTGTGATGTTTATCACTAAACATAACTTAATCCATCTTGAAAAGGGGTCCACGCTGAATGTGTTCATCCAAATTATACATCATGTAACTTAGTTTTTCAAAGAATCTATAGTATGTTCTATGTGTTTCACTTGCATCATCAGTTCCTTTGATTCCATTGAGAATCATGCCCATAGATCTTGGTTTTGGGGATGACTACACCTGATCCATTTTTGGTGGCTGGATTCAAGACATCGATCTACTCAATATTTTCTTCCCGTCAAACTACATCACCAAAATGAAATATCATAGACTAAAAACACCATATCTAAATTCATGATATTTTTTTCACCATCCCTACACTACATTAATTAACTTTATCCCAAATATAAACCCATATAAATGATCTCTTGTTCTGAAGATCTATTTCACAATGATCATTTTCCAGGTATTACTAAACCACCAATCAAATGAGATACTGATAATGAATTCTTAATGAACTAGGGAACAATTTTATAAAACAAAAAGTTGAGAAAATTAACATCAGTCATGTTTTTAGTTGAATTCAATATCTTGATGTAGAAAATAATGATCATCAAGGAAGAATATGGAGGAATAAACAAATCAATTCTAAATTCTGATGAGATATTATATACTAAAAATTAAACATGGATCCATGAATTAATTTGATAAGGAATTAATTCACATTAAATAAAGGATAACCCCATAATGGGATTAAACCAAAAAAAGAAACCTCATACCTCTAGATTAGATCAATCGATGAGGAATAATGAATATTAAATCATTATAATTGGTGAGATCCAAGAACTCCATTAATGAAGGAAAATAGTATGTAAAATAGATCTTCGATTGAAAAAATAATTTTCCCACAAAATTCCACCTCTACATTCATTAAAATATCTAGGGGAATGTTTTTAACCATAATAATTTCTCATAAACATGTTTAAATAAGGGTTCATTAGTTCATAACCATTTAATAAATATTAAATTTATTTATTTTTTAATTTATTTATTATTCCACCTGAAACCTCCCTTAAACCAAATTATCAATGCGTACAGAGTTTATATTGACCCTAGGTTAAAACCCACATTCTGGATTTATTATGGTCTATTCATTATCATATAAAACATCACTAGGTATATATTCCATTATTTTAGGAAAACTATGTACGTGTGATATAATATATTTACTATTTTTATTATATCAACATAGAGGATCCTCGGATGATGGATTCCCACACTAACATCATGCCTGACTCCTAAAATATTCTTTAAAATATTCAAAAGTTTGACATGAAAAAAAATATTCATTATATTCTCTCCTCCTCTTGGATTTTTTTAGGAAAGAAAAAATATTAATAAAAATATGATGATATTAATCTCACATCTAATTTTCCTACTCTCATGTGCTCTATAGAAGATTCGTGTGCTTCTATCAGACAAAAAACAATGTAAACACATTACCATAAATAATCATGTATTGTCGGTCCACTATTTTTAATGGGAACCCTATGAAGGTAGATCCATCCTGAATTTACACCTTTACCCAATCGATAACATGTGGCGAGTCATGCATATACATCCTCAAATTCAACAAGTGGAATAAATCACCCACTTAGTCTAAATGTGATGTTAGATCTAAGTTGTATGTCACCTCAAAAATCCATCACAGTATCTTGAAAGGGGAAATGATCCCTAGAGATAACTTTCTACCCCATAAAAATATATGTAAACCTCACCATGGTGAGACCTTTAGGAATGTATGGTCCCTCTAATTTAACTCTAAAGACATCCATCATCAGTTTGTATAAGATTTATGATGTCTTTGGGAAGACCTCATATGATCATGGATAAGTTGAACCTTCTATGTCACTGCTCACACCAACTCTAGGCCCATGAGTGCTGACTCCCCTATATTTTTCTAGCACAATGTTGACCTGTGAGGTCTCCTATAAAAGGCCTTGAATTGTTCCATACCTATGGTGGAGTGGTAACTATGGATACATGTGAACTCCACCAAGGGTAGGTGATCCTCCCAACTATTGATAAAGTCCAACATCCAATCCCAAAACATGTCCTCCAAAACCTGAATAATAGACCCAGTATGTTCGTCTCTCTTGGCGTGAACCCACATTATCAACCAAAACTAAGTCTCAAAGGCCTCCTGTAATCCTCTACATAATCATTATTTTAGGTGAGAATCATAGTCTGAAATGTTCATCGAGTAAACTCCTTGAAGCAGTACTATATATTATATGTAAATTCAACCTAATAACTCTACTAAACTCTACTCTCAGATGGGTAAGAAGTTGACTAACATAGTGAGTTGGTCTATGATAACCAATATAGCATCATGAACTCTATCTAATCATGGAAGTCCATACGTGAATTCTATGGAAATAACATCCCAATTCCACTTTAGTAAGTTAAGGGGTTGATCCAAACCCACTGGAACCCAGTGCTCATCCTTCACCTAAAAACAAGTGAGTTATTGAGAGATAAACTCAATTGAACACTTCTTCATTCCAAGACACCATAACTGATATCAAAGTTCCTGGTAAATATTTTCCAATCATGGATGTACTATAAATGGGGGTATTTGAAATTCTCATAGAACCTCCTCTCGTAGCATCGTTAGTACCCTCATCCACCCTTGGAAATGGATTAAATGCTCTTAATCTTCATAAAAACAATGAAAAACAAGTCTAGTGGATACCTAGCTATATCATGACTCATAATATATATATCCTAGATAATCCTACCTAACACATTGATTAAGTGCTGGGGTGAAAACCATTAAATAGAGGTATGTTTAACCATTCTCATATACAAACTAAAACTATAGTGAGTCTAACTACTCTGACGCCTCGCTCAACAACTATGAAAAAGACCTTTTGTTGAGATCATATTTTGTCATGTTACCCTTTATGAGAGTGTAAGATATCTCAAAGTCGTAATCCTATAGGAACTACATAGGTCACCTTTGTATAAAAAAAGATATTTCTTTGAAAATATATAACTATATCCATCACCATTGACTCATCATAAGATATTTCTTTGAAAATATTTAATTGATACTATTTTGTTTATAATATATGATAAATCACACGCACATAAGTTAGTGTCACTGTATCTTTAGGTGGAGAAAATTGTTTCAAACTCTATATCATGGGTCATGTAGTTCTGATCATGGGGTATCAGCTATAAAAACCTATAATAAACCATTACCTACATCCAAATCAGAACACATCCACTCCTAGTTCTAGATGCATAAAAACACGACATACTCAGTACCATCCTCTATCCTTATCAATATGGAGGGGAAATTAAAACTCTGTTTCAACTTATAAAAGTCCCTCTAGTAGTTACCTTTCGATGAGAATTTCTTCCCCTTTTGGGTCAAGGTGGTCAAGGGTTTAAAAATCATGAATAAATCCATCATGAATATCCAATAGTAACCTTAAAATACAAGTAAGCTCCACACCTCAGTTTAACTTTTAGGTTCATCCCATGATACTAAAACCTCATCTTTTATTTGGTCAATAACTAATCCCTTTTCAATGATGATATGTCCTAGGAAGTGAACCTCTAGAATATATAACTAATACTTCAGGATATTTTCACAAATGTTGTTCTCTTATATTTTTTATATATACATCCTCGAATGTCTCACATTCTCCTCCTGTGACATAGAGTACAAAATTATTTCATCGATGAATACTACCAGAAACTAGTCAAATAAGGCTGAAAGATCTAGTACATAGGTCCCATGAACACTACTGGGGAATTCCTTAGGATTAATGGAATCAACAATTACTCATAGTGACCATAATATCATCATAATGTTGTCTTTATCATATCATCATCTCAATCTCATAGCTAGTGATATCCAGACATATGGGCAATCTTTAAGAAAAACCTCACTCATTTGAAATGGTATTAGTGGTCATCAATTCTCAAGAGTGGATACTGACTCTTGATGGTCACCTAATTTAGGTAATGGTAGTCCATACATAACCTTAAGCTCTTATATGCCTTCTTAGTGAACAATATTGGGGTTTCCCAGGGGAACACATAGGGTTTGTAAAATCCCATACTCTATAAATCATCTATCAATACCTTTTCCCCCTGAATGTCTAATAGGGACATCCAATATGTTTGTTCTAACATTGGGGTAGTCTCGTGGTACATATTTATGGAGAATTTTGTCTCTTTATAGTGAGTTAATCTTGTCAAACCCTTAGGGAAGACATCCTCATACCACACCACAACTACAGGAAGTTAAAATCTCATAACATTTACTACACCAAGGGTAATACTATCCAACTGATATATAATCAGATCTATCTTCCTATGTATGAGCTAATCCTACTCTTACAAGACATCCTTCTCACCAAAAAATTAAAACCTCATTCCATATACTTGGACACACTTCATCCACCACCTAAAACTGTGAATCTATGCATTAACTATGGAGAGCCATTCCATACCCAGAATGATGTCATGTGGCCTCATCATGACCATGAAAAGATCACATTGTAATATCTTGCCTCTATGAATCATTTCACACTATTTTCATAAGCGTGTGATCACTAAATATCCCTTGATAAGAGTCTCTAAATGCAAGGGTTGAGCCAAAGTCCCCATTGGAATCTCTAGATCTTGAAGAGGTATATGGAAAATTAAGAGTAGGTCATGCATGTATCTATCAAGACTGTGGATAATATATAGAAGACACAAATCGTACCTCGAATCATACTTGGAACCTATGGTTTATAAGCCAAAACATCCTATAGATTACCTTTTTGTGACCACTTTGACACTTAGTTTGGCATGGACAACCCAGGGTGGTGGTGGCAATAAATCAAATCATGGAACACCTCCTCTTGTTCTCCCAACTCCTCTACCACATACAATACCCTACAAACCTATATTATCTATCCATTTTATCTTCCTGGGTGTTCCATCAATCATATCCTAGTTTTTTCTTGACAAGTCATATAATCCCACATGAGATGTCCTCACCTATTATAGTAGTATCATCGCCTCTCTATTAGATTATTATAATCATATTGGGAGACCAAAATAGTAGACCCTCTATACTCATATTGTATCTAGAAATGCCATGCATATATGGATCTATAATTCTACCATAAACTATTGGATACATAAGTCTCATCTATGGGGTGTCCACTACCAACACTAACTAATAGTGGATACTCAACCAAAACTTTCTCCACTACCAAGGCATTCTCTAGCACCCTTACATAATAAGTCTTGAAGAATTATACCATTATAGTATGGATATATTAGTTAAGTCCATGCTCAAAGTTCCATGATCAAAATAACACTTTAAGAACAATTTCAATGTAGTACCATTAGAGGTTAGTAGACCTTGATGAATACTCTATTACTGACATGCTACCCTGGTGGAGCTCGAGAATCTCCTAGATGTCCATCACTAGAAACTTCAATGGATATAAATCTTCTATGAAGAGGCTCTCAAACACATCCCAATAGATAGTCACCTTATCATGAATATGATCCACCAAACCCCACTACCACCCTTTAGATCCCTAGACATGACTATCCTCTATGACCACCATTGGTCTGGAAGGGATCCTTACAAGGTAGGAAACTCTCCAAACTACCTCGATCCAATCCTTTACTTCTTGGGGGTATGGATAACCCTGTAATTTTAGGCGTCTTTTCCTTTATAACTCATGGAGTTCTCCCATCCTATGAACATCCTCTATTAATACTACTAGAGTTTCTTATAGCTAAAAACGTGGGTTTAAGATCAGAAAACCACCTGGAGGTACTACCTCCAATATATGACTCGGAACTGAATCATTATCACTAGGTAAATCATCCTCATGTTTCTACTATGTAATCCAATTTGGATGTCATTAGGGAGGCATTCTACAAAAATTTAAGACACACTATACTCAAATAGTATATATGGGGAGTGGACTCAAGAAGGACATGGAAACCACAAATCATTCCTATATGATTCATATACCTATATTTTCCCTATAACCACTTCCTACTTGATCCAATTAAAAAATAGATTATCATATTTCTATTGAATTGATATGTTAGCCGCTGAAATATCTCTGAGTTCCCTAGCCTGATATCTAAACCCGTAAAAAATTAACACTATTTCCCTAGTTTCCAATCTAATCCTCATGGCTAGACTATCTGAAAATTAAAATCCTAATTTTACACCTCTCTAGTACCACTATATCATGACCTAACCCATCAGATCCCTCCTAGCTGGAGGCAAGTTGAACATGACTCCCCAAGCCCACTACCAATAAGTGTGGGGCTGGAGACAACCATCGAGTGGTCATATCACACACATTGTATGAATTAGATGATGGTATCTATACACACACAAACACACACATATCCAAAAACCAATATAATTAATAAAGGAAAAAATACAACTAGTAACAAGATTCATGAATACAAATAAATCTCACATCAGAGTATGACACAATTATAGGAAAGAAAAATGGATAAATACAATCCCACCAAAGCTACAAAAGAGTCCAACCAACTAGAAGGTAGGGGAATGATATCAAATGAATCTCCTAGAACTAACCATTGTATGTCAAGTGAAACTATGCTCCTCATACTTCTATTCCACCAAGTAAATATTTTAAATTCATGTCTTATATATAATACAAGACAAGTTTATGAATATCCCATGTGGGGGTGAGTTTAAACATACCTAGTAAGCTATCTTTAAATCACTAAATATAAAACAACAAAGAGAGTTAGATCATAACAAAAGATGAAATCAACCCAAATATAATCAATATTCACACCATGTCTCACAGTATGGTCACAATGATAATTCCATCCTAGTTCAAGGTACATTCGTCCAAGGTAAATCACTCCTCAAGTACTACTAACATTGATAGCGCTCATTTGAGAGGTCATGCATGTAGTGTCTTACCATGAAGTGGTACATGCTTGAACTCAGAATACATCGATAAAAATATAAGGGATCACAACTAGGTCTTGTGGGGGATACCTAACCCTATCTATATTAAACAACTATGAAGTTTATCCCACACCCTGGATGTCGGTAATAAGATACCCAAACCAAACTAGGGGAGAAATATAATGGATCACACCATGGGCCACACATAGAGATACCTAGCTATATCTTGGACTATCCTATAGAGGGGATCACTCATCCTATTCTCAAAGCTAGATTGATTGGTGTACCATCTTAGGGATGGAAAAAAGGGAACGTACCCTACTGATATTCAACTATATTGGAGAGGAAGGGGGATCCAACCTCTCTATGGAGAAGTACATAGTGTTTATCGGGAATAAATGATGTGTCCTTGATAGACAAGAATTATCCAAGTTTGTGCCTATCCCAGTGTACTCTGGTTCATAGACACGTACATTGTCCATGATCATTTACACTACTAATTCTCATATACTCTATTCAAGCATGTGTACACTAGCATTTTCAGTGTACACTGTTTGTGTATGTTCCCACTTGTTGTGGTCATGCCTAATTGGTCGTGTCTGTGCCCATGTACCCATGGGGTACATGTCCTACCATCAACCATGGGTCACATTACATATGGACTGGCCAGATGACATGTGATATTAATCTTTGTGAATATCCCTAGCCACTATGAAAAGGGGCCCATGTAGTGTGTATTAATCTAAACTACTTACCCTGTAACTCAGATCTCCAGTATATTCTATGAATCTCACCCACTTCTCCATTGACTTTTATTATGTAGAGAATCACACCCATAGATCTCAAATATGGGGTTGACCACACTAGATCTTTCATTGGTGTCCAGATTCCATCCACCCTTCCACTTGAGAATCACTTCTCACCACACTGTGACACCACATTGCTAAACTAAATATGAAAAATACATGATCCAAACTATTGATTTTCATTATTCATCACCGAACTACATTCTTTCATTCAATGAAAAATCTAAACATTAATAAACAATATTTTTCACTAAATATATATTTCAAAATGATCGAATTCTTAGTATTGTTGAACCACCGATCAAATGGGTTACTAACAATGAATGCTTGAAAAAAGAGGCATGAAAAGTAAAAAAAAGGCGAGAAAACAAGGGTCAAACATTATTCAAGATGGCCTCAATCCATTGATGGAAAAAATCAAATTCATCAAAGAATAATAAGGAAGAATCCACCAATAAATTCTAAACTCTAAAGGGAGATTATCTACCACAAATCAAACATCGATACATGAATTTATTTTCTAATGAATTAATTTGTGTTTAATAAGGGATAACCAGACAAAGGGATTAGACCAAAAAATTCATCCTACCAAAATATTTGATTGATCACTATTGAAGAATGAATCTTGTGTCATTGTCATTGGTGAGATTTAATAACTCCGTTGATGAAGAAAACCTCCCTGGTAAATTGATCCTTGATCCATGAATATGTTTTAACCACTATTTCCCTCCTCCATGATCATATCAAATATATAGGTTTATGTGGATAACCCTAAATTTCTTTTATAACCATGTTTAAATAATGGTGGATTAGTTCATCACTATTTAACAAAAAATAAATTTATTTATTTATTTATATATTAATTATCTTGCCTATGAATTCCTTTAAACCAAACACTCAACACGTTAAAGGTTATGACACACCAAGGGTAAAACCCATATTCCATATTTAATGGTAGTCTTGGATTTCCCATTTGAAAAACCATTCGAGTGATATTCAATTATTTTATAAAAACTACATGTGAATCATATAATATATTTAATATTTTTATTATATAAAAATAGAGGCTCCATATTCTTTGGAATCATGTACTAACTCTATACATGACTCTGAAAATATTCATTAAAATATTATTAGTTTTTACACGAAACAAATAGATTTGTTAAAGTATTAACACAAATATGATTACATAGAATGAAAATTTAATAAAGCATTATATGTATTTATACTACATCATAAAATATTTAACATGTTTTTATTATTTATGATTAAATAACTGTGACTTGATCTTGAGACTTTTATATGGATTGGTTTATCATTATTTGATAAACCAACTAAAGTATAGGAAGGATATTTTGGAGCCTCTCCTATATTAGATTTCTTAAAATACTTGTATCCTTTCAGTCATGGTGTAAAAATCTGGCATCAAACACTAATAACTCTTATCAAACACCCATTTATTAAAATAGTACTCACATGCAAGTGAGTGGTTCTATGGGTTTGGGATATTGATATTTTTATATAGAAATGAAGGTCCTTACATATATATAGAGATGTTTGAAATGGGTTCATCAATGAGGAAGATAAAATGAAATTTTTAGAAATACTATAACCACGTCTAAAAATATATATCGTGATGTTTAAATAATACATTAATCTATCATCTCAAGATCATTCATTATACAATACTCCTAAATTGTTTTCTGTGATACTTAGTATGTTCTACATAGTGTACCTTTAAATATAAATATATCTAATAAATAATATATATATATGTGTGTGTTAAATGATTTTGAATATTAATATATATATATATATATGCATATTTTTATTTTGTTATGTCTTTTAAATATTCTTATTATTTTTTTAAAAATATTTTATTCAAATAAGATAGCATATATTATGTCAGTAAAGATATTCATTTTTTCATTTATTTTATAATATACAAGTAAAATATATTACCTATTTTTAAATATATATACCTCAATATATATTAGTTATTTCTTAAATATTAATATATATATATATATATATATATTTGTGTGTTTGTTCATTTTTTTATTTAACAATTCCTTTTAAATAAGCCTAATACTAGTTTACAAATATTATATTCAAATATTATATTAAAATATTAAATTCAAATATTATAACATATATTTTCTAAGTATCAATATAAATTTTCAGAAATATAAATATTTATATTTTATACATAATTACTTAGAATTTCAATTATTAATAATTGATATAATTTAAAAAATATTGTTAAATATAGTATTTAATCTCATCAATATGACTAATATTATAAATATATATCGAATAATATATTTTATATTTAAAAAAAAATAAAATATGAAAAA
Organism: Viscum album; assembly: GCA_963277665.1. Classification (NCBI taxonomy): domain Eukaryota; kingdom Viridiplantae; phylum Streptophyta; class Magnoliopsida; order Santalales; family Viscaceae; genus Viscum; species Viscum album. Next base: position 1,119,178,976 of record OY728129.1, read on the forward strand.
TAATATTACATGTATATATATATAATTATATTCAAATAAATTTATAAAATATCTCTATAAATAGTAATTAATTATATAATTTTTATAAAATATTTATGTACATTCATTTTATTTATCTATGTCTTAAATATTATATTTTAAGTTTATCTTAATTTAAATATATTATATAATAAAATATATACATGTAAATATATTTAAATACAATTATTCAAAATTAAATTATAAATATAAACATCTTTCTAAAAATAATATTTCCCTAATATAAATTATAATATTTAATATAAAAAAATAAATTATGAAAACACCATATTTGTATTTTCTAAATGATTCAATATAAATTAAATCATGAAATGAACGATAATACAAACATAAACAAAATATTTCAAAGAAAATTAACTAATACATTTATACAACTATAAAATTTAAATAATTACATCATAAAAAGAAAATAAATAAAGCAAGGAGACCAATAAATTTTTAAGATAGAGATTTCACCTTCTCAAAGGATAGAAATTAATATGTTGATATAGAGATCTCATAGAGATTCATTGAAAAATAAGAGTTTTAATGAAGTAAATGGAGGGGAGATCTATCTATAATTTTTTGTGGTGGAATTTTTAAACCCCATTCAGGCATCCTGTGTATCCATTTCAAAGGAAGCATGAATGGGGTCCATAATTCTTGGTGAATGAGGGAAGTTTGAACAGGTTGTATCTCTCCCTTTAACCCTTTTTAGAAATATATAAAATAATATCCAATTTTTTTAATAAAACCAATCTTATTAAAAAAACTCCATCCACTCCTACCCCATTTTCCATTTTTATAGACTGATTTTCATGAAGTTTTCTTGTTTTTTAAAGGTTTTGATAACTGATGGTTTCCATTAAGGGTTTTGGTTTCCCTAAATGGTATTTAATGTGTCCCATTCAATACCTCTTGAAAGCATTTCTACTCAATATCTCAACTTATGCTAATAGGTTTTCAAATTTATATGATGAGGTTTTTTACGATTATGATAACAAAGGGTTTAAAATTTATACTTTTTTATAAAAAACATTTTTATAAGATAAATTATAAATTACAAATAAAATCTATAAATTCAAATAGGATTTGATCATTATTTGATCTATAATCACCACATGAACATAATATAAAATTTTTTACACTAATTCTTTTTAAACAATATAATTTAATTACTATTAACGGATTACCCAACCTATCTAATTTTTCAAGAATAATAATGGAATTCTACCCACGAAATAAATGTTAATCCCAAAGTAGATAAACCCACACATGTACACAGACTAAAACAAGTTGATACATAATGAATACAATATCAAACAATAAATAATCTAGAAGATTATGAATATAAACTCAAATATTTGGCTTAATTACCTAACACTGATACTCTATTAGTCATCTAACCACAATCGTAGTGTATTGAAAAACATATCTCACTAATATTTCATGAAACTAGTATCAGTATCTTGACCAAGAACCTATATGAAAACATCAATACACTAGAGATCAACAAAAACTGATTCAAAAATATAAAACCCTAAATAAAATTCATCAATTACCATCAGATATTGGCAATCAAGGCAATTGATGATAGTTATGACACCGTAAAAATCCCTTGAAAATATAAAAACCCATGGTGCTTTTGTGTGAAAAATAAGCATTAATGGTTTGATACATAACTAATAGAAAAGTAGAAAATTGAGGAGGAGGAAACATGATACAACCTTAGGTGGTCCCAAAAATTATCTTTTTCAAGTATCAAAGGTAGTTACCTTGTTTATAAAAATGTCTTCTTATTCATCTTCAAACCTAAATTTTAATCATGGGTAAATATGGTATTAAATTTTTTCAATAAAATAACTTATTTAATATTAATGTTAATATTCTTTTAGTTCTATATTTTAATTTCCATAAATTTTTTATTTTCTATATTTATAACTCATGTTGGGAATGTTTCTGTTCAGGATTCTCACTTGTATTGTTACACGTGAGCATCATCCTTTTCCTTAAATATTTTATTGTATGTGAAATATTTTGAATTTACTCTGATCTATTTATTAATTTGATCATTAGTTGGATATTACCCATGGTTTTTTTATTTGGACCTTTTATTAACTACAACAAATTGGATGATATTTAGCACTGAATTTTGTCAACGGAAAACAAACAGAGTTGATAAAGGAGGAATTTTATCAATGATAGATAAAATAAATAATAAAGTTAGATGTTATCAATTATAAATAAATCATAGCGAAAATGGAACCCTTTGTCAATGCTTTTGTTATCATTGATAAAGTTGACATTTTATTAGTGCTTTTCATAGCATTAATAAGTTCTCCACCTTTAACAACATGAAAAAAGTTTCGATAAAGAGAACAATGAATAATTTATTTTATATATATATATATATATATATATTTAAATAATATTTTTATTAAAATAAGTATATATATGAAAATATAAGATATAAACATGAATTATATAACTATAATATAAAATTATTATCAATCTTATCTTCGAAATTCAATATATAAAAAATTATCGAATTTATATTAATCAATAAAAACGTTTTGTAGTATATTTATATAAATTAATTAGAAAATGCATATAAAATTAATATAAATATGATATATTAATATTTTACTTATAAAATTATATAAATATACAAATGAATATTTTTATTTAAATTAATGATTCATATTTGAATCTATATATTTATAGTCTTATTAAATAATTTAAAATATATGTACATGAATTTTTATGTTTATGTATGCATGTGTATATATTTGGGTGTATGTATATATCTGTATGTATGTATTAATATATTAATATGTTAATATATGTCTGCATGTGTATATATTTGGGTGTATGTATGCATGTGTATATATTTGGGTGTATGAATTTTTATGTGTATTCATATAAAAATATGTATGTGCAAGTATATATGTTTTATATGAGTGTACATGTTTTTTGGTGCATATGTGTGTGTACTTTTTGAATCTGTATGTTTATTTCTGTGTCTTCATATGTTTGAGTGCTCATGTGTGCGAATATATATGTGTATGAAGGTATATATGTGTGTATGTGGATGCACATGCATGTGTGTGTAAATTTATGTGTATGTGTATATATGTGTATGTGTATGTATGTGTATGTATATATATGACATGTGTATATATTTATGATTGTTTGTGTATGTTTATACTGCATGAGTCTATTTATATAGCATGTGTATATATGCATATGTATGTGTATGTATTCATATGTATGTGTATGTATGCATATGTATGAGTATGTATGCATATGTATGTGTATGTATGTGTATGTATGCATATGTATGTGTATGTATGAACACATATATGTAATTGTATGTATGTTCATGTTTATACATGTGTGTGCATGTATGTGTTTGTATATGCAAATATGTATATGTATGTACGTGTGTATGTGTATGTATTTGTATATGTATGTATGTTTATGTGTATGTATATATATGTTTACGTGTATATAAATATATGTGTATATAAATATTCCTTTGTGTGTGAGTATGAGTATGTGGATGTGAATGTGTATGTATACGAGTATTTATATTTGTGTGTGTGTGTGTGTTTGTGTATGTGTATGTGTATATATGTGTACATGTATATATATTTGTATATATGTGTTTACATGTATGTGTATGTGTATGTATGATTATGTTGTACGTGTATGTATGCATATGTATGTGTATGTATGTTCATGCACGTGTATGTAATGGTAAGTATGTTTTTGCATATACATACAAGTATGTGTATGTATATGCATGTGTATGTGTATGTGTATGTGTTAGTGTATATTTATGTGTAAGTATTATTAGGTAGTATGTGTATATATGAATATGTATGTATATGTATGAGCATGCACGTGCATGTAATTGTAACTATGTTTATGTGTATACATACGTGTATGTATATGTATATTCATATGCATATGAGTGTGGATATGTGTGTGTGTGTGTGTGTGTGTCACGAACCAGTCTAAGATTCCATCCAACCCGACACCCAACTCAGCCAGTGATAAGGCTCGAAGGGCATTTCCAATCCCTACAGGGAATCAAAAATCCCAATTTGAGAATAATTTCTCCCATGATAGTCAACCATAACGACTCACGGTAACCCATAATCTCATCAAGAAATTACCACAACGATAAAAATACAACTATCACAAGTTAAACATTTTACATTAATAACCATAAACCAAACGTACTAAAATACAAACACATGGAGGGGAATCGACTAGACAACCACATATCCATGCAGAAAGATGTCTAAAACCCTCATTCCACTTCCACCAACACTTGTAAGAATAGGAACCTCTAGAAACTGGATCCACCGTCACCACCACGAAACATCTTCCCTTTACATGGTTTAAGCATAACAAGGTCTACATACACCTGTGGGTGTATGTAGGGTGTGATAAAAATCCCAATAGGATACTACCCAAAGGTATTTCATGATATATCATTATAAGACAAATCAATATGCATGTTTCTATGAAAAATAAAGGTAACATTTTAGAGAAAACACATTATAGGAAGCATTATATGGAATTAAAATGAAATGTGAAGTTCACTATATCTCAACGGTAAGCATGGAATCACATGAGCACTATGAGTAATCCCTAAAAGAACTAAAATTAGTGGGACACTGTGAACCTCGTGTCTCAGTGCTATGGTATAGAAATTAGGACCCACAACTTCCTCATTCATGATCCACTATAGAGGAATCCATCCAAAGTTCTAGTGGTCGCCAATCATCATCAAAGTTTCGTTAGTTTTGTGGAATCATTCTAGTTCTAGTAAACTGAGCCTCATCCCCACTGATCTAACTAGCATAATATCCCTAGTCCACCCATCTTATTACAAGGGATTCCCTTTGTGATTGATTCTATTTTTCATGTCACATATACCACATCATTCACATACACACACCAAACAATATGAACACACATGAAAAATCATCATTTTCATAAGGAAACCCTTTCCAAACCCATACAACCACCAAAACCATTTGAAAACATGTTTCACACTACTCACACAATTTATAGAACACATTTGGAAAGTACAACAAGCATACCAAAATCATCCAACAATGCAAAAGCATAGAACCACCTACCTCAATCTTGGAAACTTCCAAAATCCAGTGGAAACCCACAACCAAACCATAAATAGATCCTATAAAGGTAATAACATACCATAAACATCAATATTGAACCCATATAACCAATATTCAACCCACTTTAGGGATATCGATCTTCTTGAGAAAGAAGAATATGAGAAAAAATGAAGGATAACCCAAGGAGAAGGATATAAAAAAGAGTGGAGTGACTAACTTGATGAATCTTGAAGATTTCACATTAAAAACACGAAGGATATAGAGGCAGAAGGGAGACAAGTGGAGAGGAAGAGGAACCTGAGGCCGGAAATCCTGAATTGGAGAGGAAATGGGTGGATTTAGATTAAAATCATGGAAGATCAAAAGTGGGAGTTTTACATTTTTAACATTTTGGGTAGGTCTTACGGTTTAGAGGCACGGTCTTCGAGACCATACGCTAACTTTGTAGCCTCCACTATCCAAGATAAAATTGGCTTCATGGTTTTATGAGGGAGGGAACATGCCCGTTCATTGGTTCATTCAACATAAGAAGTTCCACTTCCCATATTTCATGGTCTCTTCTGGGCTGGTGCACGGTTTAATTTAACCATGCACCACCCATTATCTGTCCAAAAAATCACCATTTTCCACCAAAAAGTCTAAGGAAAACCAAGAGATAATTATAGAAGAAAAAATAAACTAAATAATATCTTAAAATAGAATTAGGGATGTGATAATATGTGTGATTTTATATCCATGTGTGTGTATATATGTATGTCTATGTGTATGTTTGTGTGTATGCATATGTATATGTGTATGTGTGTCTCTGTGTGTGTGTGTGTTTGTGTGTGTGTGTGTGTCTCTGTGTATGTGTATTTGTCTGTGTATGTATATGTGTATGTGTATGTGTATGTATGAGTACATGTATGACTTTGTGTATGTATGTGTGTATGTTTATATGAATGAGTATGTATGTTTATGAATTATGTGTATGTATACATATATATGTGTATGTATGTTCATTCATGTGTATGTAATTGTATATATGTGAATGTGTATAAATTAATGTGTATAAATACATGTATGTGCATGAGTATGTGAATGTTTATGTGTGTTTGTTTATATGTATGTGCAAGCACATGTGTATGTGTATGTGTATGTGTATGTGTATGTGTATGTGTATGTGTATGTGTATGTGTATGTGTATATGTATGTGTATGTGTATGTGTATGTGTATGTGTATGTGTATGTGTATGTGTATGTGTATGTGTATGTGTATGTGTGTATGTGTATGTGTGTATGTGTATATGTACGTGTTTGTATCTGTACATGTATTTATATTAATATGTGTGTGTGTGTGTCTATGTGTTTGTTTGTTGATTTAATATTATTTTTTCATTTTTAATATTTCTCTATTTTAGTATTTCTTAATTTCATCATTTTTAATATTTATTTATTTTTAATATATTTTTATTTAATTTTTATTTAATATATTCAATTTTTATTTTTATTTATACAATTTTATATATTAATACATTTAATTAAATATTTATTTTTTATCTATTATTAAGCAATATAATGGTTTCTAATTAATTATATTTTTTATATGCAATCACATCAATACATAGATCAATAGTTACAAATAATATTGTTATTTTCTTATCCATTCTTATCCATTTTTTATATGTCTTCAATTCATGTAACAAATGTCACGAATTCGCTTTTTTTAAAATATTTTCTTGTAATTTATTTAATATTATTTATACATTTTTAATATAATTTCATTTGATAATATGTTTTTTATTTTTTATATTTATTAATTTTTAATATGTTTCGAATTTATTCTTTTTTTAATTTACTTATTTATTTACTATGTTTTAATATTTTCAATATTTTGGAAATATATATGATTAATATTTATTCATTTTTATTTATTGTGTTTAAATGGTTTCGATATGTTTGAAATGTATATAATTGATTCCTATAAATGTATTTTAATTTTAATATTTTTTATAGTCAATATAATTCATCTTTAATAAATTTGTTATTTATATAATAAATAAAATTTATTTATTCACTTTTTATGTGTCTATAACTCATTTAATTATTGTTAAGAATTCATTTTTAAACCTTTTTTAAAATTTATTCAATTTTATTTATTCATTTATAATATTCTTTCATTTAATATTATTTATTCAATTTTCATATTTATTTTTTTTAATTTTTTTGAATAGATTCATTTTTTAATATTTATCTATACATAATTATTTTCTATGTTTTCATATTTTCAATATGTTTTAAGTTTATATGATTAATTTTTATACAGTTTTATTTATTAATTTGTGACATTATTAAAATGTTAGCTCGTGGGGTGTTAGCTGAGTGGTGCCTGTTGGTTGTACCCCTCGCTCTCCGTGGGAACTGGCCCAGGCTCGAGTCCCGCCAGACTCGAGCATTGTGCATATTATTCACAAGGCAATTCAAATACATTTTCCTAGATGAGGAAAGTGCGGCATGGTTTTTTCTTGGCAAGGGACCCTAGTAGTTTTTTAGAGTTACCCTTACACACATTTTTCAGTTGGGGGCTTACTCGAGTGGTAAATGCTCTCTGTAATCATACATCAAACCCAGGATCAAATCTCGATGAGTGAAAATTTCCATAGGTACTATAGCAGTACTACAACAGGCAATGTAGCGGAACTGTACCACTATAGCAGTGCAGGAACAATAGTGGGGTACTATAACTATAGTACTATTCATCTAGAATGGGGTTTTGGGCCACTAGGTCGTGAGTCCATCAAGGGAGAGATGACACAGACATGACGTGAAGGTGGTGACAAAGGCAAGACACATGAAGGGCCTTTAGGCCATACAATGGTGGGCCTACAGGCCATGAAATAGTCTTCGTGCCCACTGGGCCTTCAGGACAAAAAAAATATATTGTAATAGATTGGTCGGTTAGGTGGGTTATCCCTTGGGGAGCTATGACCTCCCTTTCAAGCTTGGGTGTGTGTGTGTTTTAATTTAATTGTACCCCCAAGCACCAAATATAATATTATTAAAATGTTATAAATTTATGCAATTAATTTATTTATATATGTTTTAAATATTTTTTTAATTTAAATAGTCAACATAATTATTTTTTAATATATTTTTATTTATATAATTTATATTATTAATTTAATAAGTTTTATTCATTCTTATTTGTGTTTAAAATTCTTGTAATTAATTTTACAATTTCATTTTTTAAATAGTTTTATTAACTATTAAAATTTATTTCTTCATTTGTAATATTCTTTCATTTAATGTCATTTATTCATTTTTAATATTTATTAATTTTTAAATTTTTGTGAATTTAATAATTTTCTAATACTTATTTAAATATACTTATTTACTATGTATTAGTATTTTCAATATTTCATAAATTTATATGAATCATATTTATTCATTTTTATTTATTGAGTTTTAGTATTTTCAATATATTTTAAGATTTTATAAATCATTTATTTAAATTAATTTTTAATAATTCATTATTTTAAATATATAATAATTTTTATTTTTAATAAATTTTTTTTATATTGAAAGTTGTATTTATTTATGGATTTTATTCATTTTTATGTGTTTGTAAGATATGCAATTAATGTTTTGAGTTCACTTTTTTAATAATTTCATAATTAATTTTAATTTACTTATTCATGTTTAATATTCATTAATTCTTTATTGTTTATAACTTTTTAATATTTATTATTTTTGCAACATTTTATGAATTTATTCATTTTTTAATGTTTATATATAATTAAGTATAAATGAATTTTTCCTATTTTCAATATGTTTTTAATTTATATAATTAATTAATTTAAATGAATTTTTTAAATTTTTTCTAATTTAAATATATAGTTTATTTCATTTCTCATAATTTTATTATTTATAGAATTAATATTATTTAATTATTCATTTTTATTCATTTTTTAACATTTTTCATTACTAGTTTGAGCACTAATAAATACAACTTTGTTCAGCATTGATAAAAGTTATGACTTATCAATGCTAAAAAGAACTGAGAAAAGTTGTATTTATCATCACTTATTTTTTTAATGCTAATAAAATACACTTTTATGTATGCTTTTCAATATGCACTGATAAAATTATTCTCCCTCTTAATTATGTAAACCAATCAGATAATTTCTTCCTCACATCGCACTCAAACTCTCGCAAAATTGAATGTATGTTGTAGCAAAGGTCGATCCTTTTGGACTAATCAAATCTCAAAACCAATTGTATGAAATTCAAAAGTTTTTTTAAGGAATCTCATTTGATATTTCATGTGTTTTTTATAGTTTCTATTATTTCATCTACCCTTTAATCTCATATAATTATTTGAAATGTGATTATATATCATGGGTGAATCTTATATAATTGTTAGGAGCATGTTTAATATGATGTGAGTCGAAAAAACTCAGTTTAATCACACATGAGTGTAGATATCCCATTTTATGTATCCACAACCAATAAAATTCCCAATAAATCATATGTAGTTGGACTTTACACATGAAATTCAATAAAAATATCATTTTAAAGTGTAGGATTATACCAAAATTAATTATCAACTTAATAAAACAATATAAAGCATGAAATTTAGGAGGCTCACTTATCCTCCAAGAAGTCTCATGTCTCAATGGTGGTTATAAATATTCACACATTATACAATATAGAGATCACATTATTTCTACCATGATGCACCTATGGCGTCCCTTGATCTATACCTTCGACGTGATAGATTTTATGGTGTTAATATGTGCTTTAAATTCTAATGACCTTTATTTGATTACTTTATTAGTCGAGAGATAGTGACCAGAGACACACACTTTTAATCTTCCTAATAGGAAGATAATCATTACTTTAAATAATATGGAATACATATTTGATATACAATTCCATGATTATGTGGTTACGGGTGCGACATTAGGAGAATGACATGATATTGTACATCTTTTGCAGGTAGTTAATGTTGTTGGTTGACCACATATTTTCCAGAGTGGCTGATTGTGCATGGGATGCCTCAATGATTAGTTTTTGGTCATTCCAGATGATGTTGATGAGTTGAACCTTATTCAAAATAGACATTCAAATATTATGTGTCTAATCATAGGATAATTATGTACCGATTACTATACTATCTTAGTACTCACGATTCACTTACCATTACTTTGGGATTTATATTGGATGGAAATGTATAGTTGGTGGGTCATCTTTTTTACCATATCCATGTAGATTCCTTTGTACGACATTTCATGTGGAGTAGCACAAGATTACATTATCTTTCATTCTATTATAGATGTTGGCATGGGATCATTTTCTACACTTTTCTACTAGAGTAATTACACCACATCTTTAACACGTTTTTTAATACTGTCATTGGGGAAACTGATATGTTTACATAATTAATTTAAATTTATTTATTAATTTATTACTATTATTTAAAGATTAATCATGTGTTACTTTTCTTTACTAGGAGGAGATAGGGTCAATATTATATCCATTCCTAGTGGAATTGTGTGCATAATTTTCATTAGATTTTCTCCTCTCTAAAACAAGATGATGTAAATAAAATATTAATTTATTTAAATAAAAATTTATAATGTTATTAATTTTATAATATATTATAGTTATAACTTGGTTATATTATTATTCTTGTTTATCGGTGATTTTCTAAGTTTTCATTTCAAGTTTCATGTATCACATATACTGGAGTTATCTTTGCCTCACATCCTTGACATTACAGAACTATGGTTAGAAACTGTGGAGAAATGTTTACATTGATCCACTTTTATATCATTGATTGGAAATGGCCAGATCACATTGTGCAGCCATTTTGGTGCCTACAACTCATCCCCACTGTAGCATGAAAGGTTTTTACATTGCACTATATTACATTGGTAGGTAAGAAAACAGTTGATTGGACACTCTATCATGCCAGTTACATAATGTGTTGTATATTATTTTAGATTACAATATCATTTATTACACATATCCCATAGAATTAATCTAAATTTATGGTCATGGAGAGAATGTGTATTGGTACTGATATCTCATTATCATAAATCTTGTGTACCATGGGATAGGCCGCCACCATTTGGTATTTTAACTAATTACTGTCATTTTCATTATTAAATATTATTTATCAACTTGAATATTCTCCAATTTTAATTCATAGGAGTTATATAACCCCATATATATATCCTATCCACATGATGAGGATGTTTTTAGTCATGGTGTACTTCATTGCGCTCTAGTGGCTCTTAGAGATTCTATTCATGCCTTATAAAGAGGCATCTAATATGATGATCCAAATATGTATCATGCTCCACATTCACACATTGTGGATATTAGGTATGCTTATAAGTCTTTTAAATTCATTGGGGTTGATGCATGTCATGCACCTCTACAGACACCACTGGGACAAGTATAGAGGTGAGAATAAAGATGAGGACAGAGGGTAGGAGAGGGTAAAAAATGCACAAGAGAGGCTCATGCACCATAGATAGGTGATCCTATATAGTAGAGATATTATCCAACACAATATGGAGAGGATTATTTACCATGTAAATTTATCCATGAATCTGATATACCATCATCATCTCAAACACATCATGCTACTAACATCTCGAGAGCTGTAGAGTGGTGGGACCAACCTATGATATCAGGTTTTCTAAAATATTCGTGAGATATTCATACTCTAATGACTTTTTTGATGTGTTAATACCATTTCATCATATTTATCTCATCCAACAATAGTCCCATACTTTTTGACCTATGGGTCCACATCTTAGATAGAAGATCCCTTATATGGGGTATGTTAGAGAGTCATCTACTTTGTAGTAAGAGGACGAACTAGTACCACAACAAGTTTTGGTTTCAAAAATAGTTGATTAGTGCATGAATGAAACAATGGAATAGTAATTATTCCATTTTCTGAGGTAGAAGTTTCACATGAAGAGTAACCCACTCATGTAGTGGACACACTAGAGTGGCATAGACTTTATACCCAAAGTTTCTTTGAGGTTAATATGTTGGGTTATGGAACATAGAGGAAACGATTTTGATATTTTTTATTGTAAAATATTTTACATATAAAATTGTGTAATTCCTGAAGTAATTAGATTCATTCTTATAATTTACATTTCTAAATAAATTTTTAACTCATTTAAAAACTACTATATTAATTACTCGATAAATTTAAATAGTTCAACTATATAATTTTATAAAATTATGGATTTTAAATGAAAACAAAAATTTCTATATGTTTTTTTACCCAAAAGTGTTCATGTATAAATGAAAATTTCAATTCTAAATATGACTTACCAAAAAACTTCATACAATATTTTCATTTTACAAACATTCTAAATCTAATTTTTTATTCTATTATGATAATTATTAACTTCTCAATTTTCATTGATCATAATTGGAGTGACCCGTGTTTTTTAGGATTAAGGCTTTACTCAAATTTGAGGTTTCCAAGTCCTAGAAACATCCTAGAGTTAAAATATTAAATTTACCAATTTAAACAACCCCCAAAAAAATATTATGATGATTCTATTGCTCTCGTGGTTTGACGTTACCCCTGGATAAGTCGAGGTAGAATAGTTGTAATCAAAGACACTAGAGAAAAATGTATTAGAAATATTATATTATACATAATATATTATTTATAATTCTCTTTAATTCTTGAAATTTCATATCAATTTATCTCAGGGATGGAATAACAAACCCTAAGATCAATAAAACCATCAAAATACTTATTTTGAGGTTTTATACATAGGTTAATTTATTATTTTACCCTTGGGTGGAAATTGGGCATAGAAACCTCAAATTTCAGTAATATCTTGATCATAAAAAACACGATTCGCTGCCACAATTATTATGGTCAGTTTTTTTATAGACAAAAGATCTATAATAATCAATGAAAAATGAATACATTGATCGCCATATTTTTTCAAAAACACAAAATAATAAATTTTGAAATTGTAAAAAGTCATTTATCAACAAGAAATAAAAATATAATAAATAAATTATAATAAAAATAAAAAATATATTTGTTATAATGAAATAGATTTACCATGAAAAAAAATCCCAAAATGATAGTATTAATATATCAATTCTTACTATGAAAAGTCACAAAAATCAAAATTCGTGAATTATCAATGAAAACTAAAAATATTCATGAAATTGTTTCACATCTTCCATTAATTTTTTTCCCTAAAAATTAAAAAATATATAATATAAATAATATTTTTCATTTTAGTAAATTATAAAACTATAACATTATAAAAATCCAAAAACATCAAGATCATGCAATCATAAATTATATTTCCCTAGTTCTTGAGAAAATGAAATCATATCATACTCTCTAGACCTATATACGTAAATAAATTGTGAGGGGGCCCAAAAAATATAAAAATTAAATCTTATATCATGATTTCTTCTTTTAAAAAAATCAAAAAATGGGATACCATTATTTTTGAAAAATCAATATTGAATTTTTGATATTCTTGGTCATTAAAATTGAAACATAAGGCTTTTTTGTGAAATATTTGAAATGGTATGGGTTGTTAGATTATTCTTTAGAATTATTTTTTTAGGTACATAAAGAGCCTCATAGAAATATAAATGATATAAAATAGGAATTTGAGTTTTTTAAACCTACTATATTGAATCACATGGTATCCTTTGTTGGTGTTTAATATACAATTTTAAAATCTTTTTGGAAGGGCTTTTGAGGGATTGTGAAAGGGAAACAACATGGGTGTTGTGTATGATGAAAAAAGGTATAGAAATGTATTGTGTGGTTTTGTAGCATGTAGATACATGGGAAAAAGTTTTTTGGTGGGGGAAGTAGTGAGAAATTGAAAATTGGGTTGTGAAACTACTTATTTGAGGTGTTAGAACAGTTCCACAAGTTCATTTTTGATCTCTATGGAGTGACATTTTTCATTATGTACTTATTATAGAAACCGTAGAGGTGTATTATGGTGTAATTTTTTACATGTTTTCTACACTAATAATGTAATTCACGTTTCATTATTTTACTTTTATTTCTTAGACTCTATTATTATTGTGCAGTTTTTTATAGCTTCCCTATGGTTTTCAATCCTATATATCAAAGGGATTTTGAACATTAAAATATGTATCTCAAATTATTTCCTTCTATTTTTTTGTTCTCCTATTTTCATTAGAGACACTCGTAATATTTCTATCGCGATCATGTTTTAATCCTATTATCGATATATTTTGTCCCTATCTACCAGTATCATAGGAGGTTATCTGTGTTCTTCACTAATTATATATGATTGATTCATACCAAGTTAATTCTACATACATAAAAAAAATTTAATGGGGAAAATTATTTTACAATATGGATACAATGAGTCAACAATGTTTTTGTTCAAGAGAATAAAATGAAGGCACTGAATAAAAATTTAGAGAATAAAAATCTCTCAAAAATAATTTATATGAAATAAATGATTTCATCATATGTAAATACTACAGAATGGGGATTTAGGTAACCATCTAGATTATCTCACTAATCTTATGATATAGTTGACTTTAGTAGATGTCAATATTGATGATAAAGTTAACATGGTACCTACTAAAATAGAAGGAGAAGACAAATATTTTCCTATCATGGGTTCGTTTCCATATTCATATGATGATCTCATCACCACATTGTTATTTGAGAAATACACACTGATGTTGTATGTTGTTATTCCATTTTTTGTGAACAAGACTCGGTGAAAGAATAATAATGGTGATTTTTTTGGTAAAAGTAGTATTCTACCTATGAAAAATTGACATTTTAATCAGAGAGGTTGAAAAAATACAAGATGAAAAGGAAATTGATTCTTTACAATTAGGAGGTCCATGTGTAGAGAAACCGATACACTTTGAAAAAACTTAAGGATTAATAGAGAGATGAATGATACCAATTATGAGGATACGAAAGTAAATCTTATAAAGTATGAGGGTGATTTAGTTTCAATTAGTGTTGACTATCATAGGACAGATCTATATAACAAATGGTTTTTTATTCGGCATCATCGTTCCATATTTCACCAAAGAGGGAAATATTATATTCATAAAAACTTGGTGAATTTGGTAGATTGAATATGAGAAATGGATATTATTCTAGTGTAATTAGTGTTGGTGACATTAGTATATCTATAAATGAATATTGTTTGCTGATCTTGAGGGATGTGCGATATGTGCTAGGTAAACAATATAATGGGTTATCTTCTTATACTCTTAAAAATTAATGGTTCAAGAGATTTTTTTAATATGATATGGACATTATATAGTATTTTTATTGTATATTCAGAAGTTATAATGGTTTAAACACTTTATATAACCGATGTATGGGTGTTTGGTGTAGGGGGAAATGTAGTTTCAAAGAGGACTTCATCATATTTATGGCATAGGAAATCATTGTTCATGAGTAGAAGACCATTGAAAATGATGAGGAATGTTTAGAATGCAACATAATCTAGGTTAGTTGTTTTAGGTATTACACCTAATTCATTTTCTTCAGATAGTACCACTAGTGAATATTGAATTAAAATCAATGACCAAGGTGATGTGTTGGGAGTTACAAACTACATAGAGGATGTTGAGTTAGTGGAAAAATTATTTTTTGTAGGAACTTTTGGTTATATGGATATCACTATTATGGGGGTTACAGGTGTTTTCAGTTCTAGTCTTATTCGATAGGCTAGTGTAGACATATTTATGATGAAGTCTTCAGTTCCAAAATTTATTTTTTAAGGGGGATTTCTGGTTTCTGTCAGATATTGAAAAGAGAGTTTTCATATTTTCTAAAAAGGATGGTGGCTAGTGTGATACCAACTAGTTTTCAATCCAACTATGTTTTTTGGATGATATATCCATATTTTATAGTTTAAAGGGGGATATTATTGATCTTTATCCTCAATATCAAGGATAAAAAAATGATATGAGGAATGAGTTTTATTTTTTCAAACTTCACATATGGAATAACATGATATCCTATTTTTCTGTTTGATATATAATTTTAATTTTTTTTAATGGATTATGATGTCTTATAAAAAGGGAGTGGAAGGGGTGTTGCATATAGTGAGGATTAGGTGTGGAAATGTGTTGTGAAAAATTTTAGTAAGAAGATATGCGGGCGTTGATTATTGGGTTTGGGAACCAATGAGTAGTTGTAAATCAGGTTGTGAAATGACTTATTTAAGGTGTTGGAACAACACCACAAGTTCTATTTTGATCTCTAAGGGGTGATTTTTTATAATGAGAAGATTATTAGAGAAAATTCAGAGGTGTATCAGGTTGTGGTTTTTCATCGGTTTTCTATGCTCTCATTGTAATTATAGTTTTTGAGATTTTACTTGTATTTTGTAAAATATCTGATTATAGTGTAATTTTTTAGATTTTCTCCATCGTTTTTAATCCTCTATATCAAAGGGTTTTCTCATGTTAAAATGTGTATCCAAATTTTTTTCTTTCTATTTTTTTGTGATTCCATTTTCATTGTACATTCCGATTATATTTCAATTAAAATAGAGTTTTTATCTAAAGACCAATCCATTTCCTCCCTGATAATTTAATCATGATCAAGGATCATTTAAAAATACTAGAATAATTTTAGATAATTTAACAATAAATATTTTTATCTCAATATGGGATTAACAGAACACACATGTCTTTTGATATGTATATACCTTGATAAAGAAGAGGTATTGCATAATGTCCTTTGATCCCTCTATGGAATTGTGAATCCTTCCTCCATTTATTCAATACTGCCTCTAAATAGAATAATAATAATGTAGTAGTGATAATGCTTCCAATTTAAACCTCCTCTCATATGTCGTCGCCCAACCTAGGAACACTACAAACATATATCTACTAAAATCATCAAATCATAAAGTGTATTAACATAATTTAGTAGTATAATTTTCATCACCCCATCTACCACCCCTAATATCAATTCCCACCAAGAATCCACAGTAAATGACAATATATATTTTCAATTTCTCTTATTCAATGTATACTAGTTGATTATCATACCAGGAAATGATTAATGAACCAAACCAATCACCCAAAAAATCCTAGATGTTATGGGAGTTTCCTATTTATCATAGTCCTTACAAGCACAAAAGATAATCCTTTATAGGGGTTGTATCCTAAAACTACTAGTTGATAAAATTAGTATCCAATATAAAATTATTTTTTATCCACTACTCATTATAGAAATAAATATTGTGTTTTTTTTACCCAACAATCCCCCTTCCAACCAAATATTACACCACTAGGCCTCTCCTACAATGATAATCTATATAAAATAATTATATTTTACTTGCACAATTGATTATCTCTTTATCAGTACATACTACCTATACATTTTTATCATATAAACATTAACAACATGTACCACCAAGATTGGAATTCTCTAACATGAGACATTATAATAATTCCCATATATGTTTGTGGATACATGAAATATTTCACAATTAGTCTGCAACCTGATTTTTATTCCATTTCAGGAACCAATTCCTCTAGAAAATCACTTTTAGGCCCAACACAGAATCCCTTGTGGGGTTCTATTTGAAAAAAATTGTTTTTAGGATGAAAACATAAACAATAGTGTATTTTGGGTCTATAAGGACTAGGATTAAGAGGGATCTCCGATAACATAAAAAACCATAACCCCCCCCCCTCTTCCAGCCTCCACACTACACTCACTATACTCATGTTATAAATTCAGGGCCTTGGTGATCATTGAATCCATGATTTAGAACATATAAAGGTTTTTTAATTCATCATTGATCTTGATGTTAGGCTTCGTTTGATAAAAAACATCCATTCTCACATCAACTCCAGTGGCCCTAAATAGAAATTTGTGGAGATTCAATAGATAACATACTAGGTATAAAACTAGATCCAATCCCCATTATCTATGTAGGAGGAATCTATAGTGTACTAACCCTCATCATAGAATGTAGTTTTGGGTTCTACTTGATGATGGAAATGTGTTTTCTGTCACAGGAGATGAGGAAACATGTGTGGTATGCATGAAAGGGATCCCCTGAAGCTTATGAGTGTTTTCTCCACCTTAAACCCATGTTTTTCATGTCCAATACGTCTGGTGGTGGCTGGGCAGAATCCAATCTTACCCGATCTTCCAAAAAAATTATTTTCATTATTTAGGTATATGGTTGTGTATATTTTATTCACATATATTTTAAAATAAAATGGTGTTTTTTGTTATTTTATTTAATTGTTTAATGTTTTTAATGATATGAATTGTGATTTTAATTGATATAAATTATAATTATTAATTATATTTTAATGTTTAATATTAATTTTTGATGTTTTTATATTTTTCATGAGGCTCTTTCTCTTGGGGGAATCCCTGTTTTATTTAATAAGTTATGCCTAATCTATTCTATATCGTCCACATGTCTCAGGTAACCCATCGTTTCCTGTATTAATTTATTTATTCTTTATTATTCTCAATTTAATAATGAAGTGGTAAATTTTTTGGGGTGATTAACTTCGGGGTTGATTTTAGTGGTGGACAGATTCCTGGAGTGGTGTTCTATTTTTCAATGAGGAAGAAGAATCGATGATGTAGGTTCCCTGGTGGGACTCCTTAGATTGTTTAAGTAGGTGAAACACAAAGGTTTCAAACCTAATATCTAGTCTCAATTTTTCAGTTTTGGATTTTTTTAGAGTGAGGCTTGGAATATTATGTTTTTCATGGGTTATCTCATACACAATAGAGGATTCAGTTGTGTTGGAGTAGATGTGGTCATCCCCAGTTCTTGGTGATGAGTTATGATTATCTCATGATGTTATCTAGTGTTTCATTAACCTATAAAAAGATGATAAGTATGCACTAAAATGTAAAGCCATATCTCTATAAAAATACTCAAGAATTTCATAGACGGTAAGCATGAGACTCAGTTAGAAGGACTTGTTAAGTTATTTAATTTTTTATGAGTTCTTGAGTAACTATTTTTATGATGTATTCTTAGTTTTATTGTTTGAGTTTTTTCACAGTATGTGGTATATAATATATCCCTGGATTTTTTTCATCCCAAGTCTTGGATTAGTAAGAACTCGACCATCAGATATTTTCACCATGAACCCTTTGTCTGATATAGTTTTTGTTTGGTGATTCTTGCATTCATTTTACTCTCTTATTAATTAGTAGTGAAACCTTAGTTCCCCAACCCCATTCATGTAGTAAAATTTGATTAATCATATAAAAATCATATTTTCCTCTTTGTAGGATTTATTTACTACCTTTTTTCAACTGGATGATGCTAATATATGTTTACATTGGTTCGGATGTTGGAAAATTTATTTTGAGTTAATCAATTAAAATATTTTCTTGTTTATTTATTTGTTTTTATCAAATTTAATAGATTATAAATTAATATACTTTTTTCCCATATTTATTTTATTCTTTACTGATGGAATCATTTTTTTTAGCTTCCCTTATTAAAAATTCTATAAAATTCGTATTATATTCATCTATTTTTTATGTTGTCTACTGTTTAGAGAATTATTTCACAAGTTTTATATTTTATCTTAGATTGTTATGATCCAAAATTATATTCCATGTCTCTTTAAGATATAAAATGGGATCTTTCCTACAATTCATCCCCCAACATCTAATATCATGTCCAATTTGGAATTAAATTTTCATATCAAAATTCAATGTTTATTATTTTTTTGTGTGGAATTTTTTTATATGATTATTTTTTATTTGATTGACCAACATGGTAATGTGTTTTTTTTCTATATAATTCCATGTTTTATGTTCATTTGATATATGGACGTGTAATCTTGTTATTTCTACATATTTTCCCTATTTTTATTTGATTTTTTTTAGATTCGGTAGTTATTGTCATGAGAGTAGTTTGTTAGAGAGATGGTATGGTTTTTTTAGGTGTTTCCAGTCTTGTATTACTTTTGGTTTATAGCTGGTTTTGATCTCTTTGAGTTGTTCATTCAGGTAACCATTTATTATTGGAACATCACTTTAGTTGGTGTGTAGTTTAGGTTGGGTGTTATTTTTTGGTATATATTTTTCTAAATTGGTCTCATTGAGGATTCTTCTGGTCTTCGAATTTGTAATCACTGTGGATTTATTATTTCTTCTTTTTTGGAATAATTTTACATGGACTTGTACTTAGATCAATGTTGTTTTAGTGTCTACGTGGGGGTGTTTGTTTTCTTAATCAGACTCATAGAGGATCCATGATGATGTATAGGCCTATGTGGTTTTAGGGTGAGGGTCTGTGTGGTTCAGATGATCAGAACTGTATTGTTTTGGCTATTCCAATTTGTTGTGTTATTTCAATCTATGGTGTTTTCTGTTGAGGCTACTATTGGATTGGATCTTCTTTATGTTTTGAGCTAGTTCATACCATGTATTACTGTTTTCCATGGTTTTTCTATTTGAGGGATGATACTATTATTTTCTGTTATTTTATTATAGGTAAAAATGATATTTCCAAACCACTGATGGAATGAGTTCTACTGGATATTGGGTATGTGATTATGGGAATATTAGGTAAGGTAAAGGAAGAGTTTAGTTAATTTTGTTTCTTAGTTTTTAATTTTATTTTAAGGATGTTTTTAAGTTTTCATTATATGTCATTATTTATGTCGGTGTGTGTCATTGAGATGCATATAAAAGACACACTAATGTACTCTTAGAATTTTTTACGATTTCATGTTTTCTAGAATAAATGTGATAGGCTAGGTAATATAGGGACATCGGGTGTTTAGGTTTATGAATTTAATTTTCAAAGAGAATATTATTGAATTTTATAATATGGTTTTTAAAAATTAACTAGATTTTTCATGATTATAAAAGTTAATTGTTTATTATTTTTAATGATATTAATTGTGTCTTTACTTGATATAAATAATAGTTATCAATTATATGTTAGTTGTAAAATATAAATGTTGTATTTTTTTATGTTCGATGTGGGGATCTTTATATTGGGGTTTCCTTGATTTTTTAAAGCTATTAATCTCAAGATATCCTCCAAAATCTATGTGTCCTGGGTGACCCACCCATTTCTATTATGCATTTATTTATTCAAAGGGATTCTAAATTTTAGATTGTTATAGTCCATTTTGTAGGGAGTCCCACTTGCGGTTGGTATTAGGGATGAAGATATTTATGGATTAGGGTTTTTATTTTCACTATGGAAGAGGAGCCGATGATGGAGGTTCATTGGTTGTACCCCTAATATTTTCAGAGTAGACATAGAATAGAGGTTGCATACCTACTATCCAACACCAATTTAGTGGTTTTAGCTTATGTGAGAGTGATATGTATAAGAAGATGTTTTCTTTGTCGGAGTTCTCATTTAATAAAGAGGAAGTGATTGTAGAAGATTAGAGTCTATCATTACTAGTACTTGGTAAGGAGTTTCAATGATCTCCTGTTGTTCCTCTGTATTCCTTCTACTCAAACATTTATGATGAGGATGCACTGAAACCCTGATCTCCATTCATAGTGTAAGACTTAATCTGTTTGAATATGTTGATAATGAGCCTCCATAAGGTCATATCAAGCGGTTCTTTAATTGTTTATAAGTTCTTAAGTCGGTTATTTTATGATTTAATTTTGGTTTTTCTGTTTATCTTTTTCAAAGGTATGTGTTACATATCTTATCCCTGACTTTGTTTCATTCTATGTCCGGGATCTATAAGAACATGGCCTTTAGACAGTTTCCATATGTACATTTTGTTTTATATGGTTTTAATTTACTGATTCTTTCATTCTTTTTACTCTCTTATTTATCCATAGTAAAAACTGAGGTGCCCCTTTCTAGTGCATATAGACCAATTTTTCAAAGCACATAAAAATATTAATGTCCCATTTTCATGATTTCTTTACAAACTTTTGTGAACTAGTTGATACTAAAGTATAATATCATTGATTATGATGTTTTGAAATTAATTTTGAGTTAATCAATTTATATATTTTATTGTATATGTCTTCAATTTGTAGTTGGTGTGAGATATTATAAATTAATCAGGGTTTTTTCACATATTTCATTCATTATTTATTAATGGAATTATTTTTATTAGCTTCTTCTATTGAAAATTCAATGAAAGTTGAATAATATTAATTTATTGTTGTTTTTATCCTCTCTTTCAAAAATATTTAGCATGTTTTGTATTTTAATTCGGAATCTTTTAATCCAAAATTATATTCCATATGTCTTTTTAGGCTTTTGAATGTATATTTACCCATAGTGTACCTCACAAAAGAGTGTGTAGGAAAATATTTAAATGATTTCATTTATAAAAAAACCCTTGAAATTTCTCCCCATGAACCCGATCCATTACCCACCTCCCCAAATACACTCTTTTAACACCTCTTCCTCCACCCGTCTACCTTCTGAAAACCCTCCCCCTCACCTCCCTCTCTCCCCTAACCTAATGGATTTTGTATGATCATCATATTATTATATTCATAAGAAGATAACCCAAACATATGAATATGTTTCTTTAAAAATCAATACCTAAAAAAGTATTTAAAATTGAGTTCCTAGAAAATGGAAACAACTGTATTCCTCTACTTCCTCTGTGAAGAAGAATGCTTGATGAAGATCTCATTGCAGTGAAAAAAATCACCATGCCTTCGAGGGGGAACACTAACCAATGTATTCATAATGAGGATACCAAAATATTGAAGTTTTTCTATCACCTTTATCTCAGATGATGTACATTATTATGGGTGGAAGATAAAATTGAGAGGCATTCTCATTAATCAATTGTTCACAACATGAGGGATCACGCCCCTTTATATATCAGTCCATGAGTAGTTTCATAAAATGAAACACATATTCCATATTTATGTATCCATATTAATTTATTTTCACTTCTATAAATCCATTGAATCCCATTCAAAAAATATTCAATTCATTCAATCCACTCATAATGCATTGATAATAAAAACAATTTGGGAGAACCAAATATTTATATAATATACATATATTTATTATATCTTATATTTAATACATGAATAATAATACCTACATAGAATTAATATTATTAAATATATAGTCATATATATGATAATATATATGTGTTTGTGTGTATTAGTTCATATTCAACAATATTTCACTTGAGATAAATTCTCATAAGGTGTTTATGCATAATTTCTCAAATCTTTTTGAATCAATCCAAACTATTTTGGATACGAGTTTTCATGAAACTTCCATCATTTTGAAAAAACACTTTATCCAAAAAAAAATCCTTATCCATAGGCCTAACTATGTGACCATGTGACCCTTATTAGCATTGATAATAACTATTAAATCTCTATTTATAGATGGATGAAAATTGTGGCCTCTATAAAAACATCACTGCTACTCAAGATACTAAGGGGGTCTGGTGTGATCTCAATCAAACATACTCATGTCTCTATTTGAACATTTCCACCACAATATGTATTATATACATCATATGTATCTTATATAATCTCTTTGTCCATGACATTGAAAGACCACTATACATGGAACATCTCAATCTAGTATAGGAATCTTATAATTTTCTTGATTCTCTTAAGATGTCTGACCAAGTGGATGAATAAATCACATGTCATTCATCTATATGATAGTAAAATCACATGTCTCTTATCCAAGTAGTTGAACACATCATATGTTAAATAACTAAGCAAGGACATGAGTTTCCTCAGTCTAATCAAATCTAGAGTGAGATGTCTTTTATTCTCATGCAAGTGGGAAAATCCCATCTTAATTACACTCCAACCAACAACATGATCAACAACATACCCAACCACGCCCTGATTATCTATGTTTATATAATGACTTTTGTATGTTTGGTATCAAAGTATAAAGGTTCTCATGATAGGTGTCTCATTAACATTAGGTAAGAAGGACTTATAATAAGCATAATCCTCTAATTATATCCATGACTTTATGATATTCCATGGTATATACCTTTACAAATCAATCCAAGTAACAAGTATCTACTTATTACCTCATGAATCTATTATTTAATATCTAATACAAAACTATTTGTAATGTATATAATAAGTTATTCAAAATAACCTTTATATACCATCAGAATCCATTATACTCAGTAATAATCTTTAGTTAGGAAGAACTCAAAGTTTTTACGTTGAGGTTTTATTCATCATTCGATCATTTATGTAAAAACATTATAGCACACATGAATTAATTATAAAATCATATTACCTTTATTATAACAATATGATAAATTTACAATAATTACAACCAATATATTATAGGGATATAACATAACCCTCATACTATATCTACAATAATTTATTTTGAACATTACATACAACTGTAACTCATGTCACATCCCTATGTGACCCTGTGATAAAATAATCCTAATAATACCCTAGTGAGTAACATTTATGGTGTATGGTATTTTTAATAATGGTGAGACTTCAGAAAAATATACTTAAGGTCAACACATAGATGTTATATACAAACTCCAAAACTTTATAACCACAAAATTTATAATTTTTTCATGTTTTCTACTTTTAACTCTTTCTAAGTACATCATCATCATCATAAGAATCATTTCCATCAAAAAAAATCCATTAAATTTTTTATAAATAATTTAACTATTTACATTATTACTTTTCCATCACATACTAAACCTTTTTTATGATAAATTGGTGTCATATTTGTTACAATAACTAATTTTTCTATTCATATTTAGATTTACCACCATACCCTAAACTCTTTTTAGGATAAATTAAAACCATATTTAATATTGTAAATAAATGTTACTTTTTAAATTTATCTTTACCATTATATATAAAACTTATTTTAGGATATCATGTTTAATTTATGATAACTAAATATAAATTTTTATTTTTATTTTTAATCATATATCCTATAATTTTTAGGAAGTTAATTATAGAATCACTATAATATTATACTAGTATAATACTTTTGTTTTCAGTAAAATTCAATTTCTTATAGTTGATAAATGTAACTATTTACAATTTTATTTTCTATCACATATCCTAAACTTCCTTAGGATATATATTAAGTGGAGAATAAATAAAATTTTAGACTATTATAATTCTTTAGTTAATTTTAAAATTCAATTTCACACGGTAACTAAATGTAACTGTTTTCATTTTTATTTAATGTTACAAACCCTACCACTTCTGGATATTAATATAAAATCACTCAAACTCAAATAAAAAAAATTATTTTTTAATTTTGGACTTATCTAAGTCTAAACATACTTCCATTAGCCTCTTTGAAATTATATTCTCTTTATAATATCTTTCTAAGATTAAACACAATTGAATTTTTATTAAATAAC
The DNA here is from genome assembly GCA_963277665.1 of Viscum album. Lineage (NCBI taxonomy): Eukaryota > Viridiplantae > Streptophyta > Magnoliopsida > Santalales > Viscaceae > Viscum > Viscum album. The sequence goes on from OY728129.1 coordinate 1,119,204,529, forward strand.
TTTGATTTCCTTTTAAAAGGAATATTAAATAAATAATTGTTTCCATGTTGTATGTGGTATTTTATGTGCTTGGAACATTATTAAATTAAAAAAAATACTTTATTAAAATATACCACCAATTTTTTTTACAAACACATTCTAATATATTTAACAAAATTTGGGATAAAAACTTTTTTCATGGATACACACTTTATCTAAATATTCTTCTCAAAACATGTTATAGAATCCAATGAATCATAAACCATGTGTATAAATTTAATTATCTAATAAAAATATTTTTTATCAAACATAATGTCTTATCACATAAGATAAATGATATTAAGATATACATATTTTAAAAAGATTTATTCAACCATGATAAAAACTATTACATTCAAATCCTCAAGGTAGTAGCTAATTACTTTGTCACTTGAATGATTACTACAAGCTTAATTAATTCTTCTATTTATTTTGAACTCCTTTATATTTTAAAAAAATTATAAAACAAATGATCATTATAACATTACCTACAAAATTGAAGAACTAATTTCTATAATATTCAGACCTATCATGGATCTTCCATAGAGCTCCCAAACTTCTCCAGGTATATCTTGGATAACCCAATCATATTGAATTATTACTATTCCTTCTTAAAATCCCTATGTTTCAATGAGAATTATTTTCTTATTAAAGAAACATTATTAAACATATCAATGAAATTTTTTTCTTATAGTTAGATATTTTACACACTTGTCCTATCTATATAAAACCATAATCTAAACATCATATTCCTTGTTCATCTATTCTCAACACTTTGATAATATTGGGTAAACATTTCATTGAATTCAATAATATTTTCAGAAAATTTCTCTAAATGATAATAGGATATATTACCTTCCCATAATAATCCATTTCCATCTCATATTTAAATAAATTTATAGAATTAAAATATTCATAAACCATATTTAAAAACAACCCTCTCATTTAATTTAAACAACCATTGATTAAAATCTCTTCACAGGAGAAAAATGTGAAAAAATACACATCTTATGATGAGTTTATCCAAGATTGAAGCATCCAAGTTATCAATATAATAACTCTTTTTCTAAATTACTTGAATAAAAACTTCATTATTTAATTATATTTCAAATTCTGACATATTTTTTAATTACAAAATTTTTTATAAGATACTATTAATATCATATATATTTCAGAACAATGGAATAGATTTCTATAAACAATAAAGCATTAAGGAAAATTTTAGTTGCACCAAGTCGTTGATACATTCAATCATATCGAATATAATTTGGTGTAACTAATCATTTTTAATATATGTTACTAAAACCTTTAATTTACCTAATCATATTGAGTATATGAGTGGAGACTAAGATTCCATTTTTCAGTATTTAAAACCTTAATTTAATCATTCCATGCTTCCATAAGAATCTAAATTCACTTTTTGAACAATTATAAGAGTAATTTATATATTAATTGACTATTTTAACACATAGAATATTTCAATTAATCAGTAAATTTTCTTAATGTACCAGATTTAGGAGATTCTTACTTTAAGCTTCTCATTTCAAGGATTAAAAGGAAGTTCATTTTAATGATGATGAATAATTTTTATACAATAGTACTTTTATATATATAAATCATCTATTATATCTCTTACTTACTGAATTTTAATGATATAGATCCCACTAATCATGGTAAACCCATAGATCATATCAATTTAGTCAATCAAGATCTATATTTCACTAATAAAATGACCATGCTATGGTGCGAAACTCACCACATTGTTATTTAGGTTGGGCAACATCACAATCCCAATAATTGTGATTCTTGGAAAATTAATTGGATAACCATTTATAAAAATCCATTATATGGATTCACTAAATTATATTCCTTTGGTATCCCAATAGTTGGGTTTTTCTAGCTAATTGTAACCTAAAAAAGACATAAAAAAAGAAGCTAACACAGGATAATCTAGGGGAACCCAGTTATGGCTTGAAACTACCCATTCAATAAAACTGAGTCACTCATTACTTTATTACCTTAGGCAATATAACCTAGGGTTACCCCAATATGGCATGAAACTACCTATTTAGAAGATCAAGGTCATAAAAAATGTCTCTTGGGAAGGAATCTCACTATTATAATTTATTAGGTTTTCATTTTTAAAGTTTTGTAAAGACTCGGAAATTCCATATAAATTTTTTTAATATTATTTGGGATTATTATGAGTCTGCAAAAATTGACTGCGCTGAATTCTGAGGCCCGATGTACCCATAAAAGAATTTTAAACTCTTTTTAAGGTACATTCAGTAAAAGTGCGGGTGGCATTTTCAATATTTTGAACCAGTGCTCAGATTAAAAACCTAAGGGCACTGTTGAATCTATAGCGCCGAAATTTTCCTAGGAGAGCCTTAACTTTGACCACAATAGGTCGAGAGAAAAAGTTATTTTTACAGTATTTAAAGAATAATAAAAGAACATAAAATAGTTATTTTATTTTTTTACAATAGTCGAGCGGTGGTGGCAAGACCAATGAGTTGTCAAGCCATTTATTATTTTGACTCTTCAGTTTTGTAACCACACCATTGAGATTAATAGGTTAATTCATTAATGAACCTCATTAATCGCGTGTTGCATTAATCACCCATTCCCTATATTTAAATGAGGCTTGGGCTTGGGTTATTGACCTAGAATTGAGGAACCTATGATGAAGTGCAATGGAATCTTCCACTGACGAAGAGCAGAAGCTTGGACGACAACGTTGGAGGAATCGATCTGGGATTGATGAACGTCGGTGGCTTCATCAAGCGTGGATTCTTCTTCCACAACTCTGATGTCACATCTGATTCCGAGATAGGAGATTCATTTAAATTCATGTGAATTTTTCATTTTCTGGTTCTTGAAAATAATGATGAATAGAAAAATTATTTAATGAGTTATAGTTTATCTATGATGAATTAATTGATGATTGTTTGTTATGATTCTAACGCGGAGGGCACGGGCCAAATTATCAAGGCCCGGACCCTCTGATGTTTGGGTTTTTGTTGTGTTCTCCGTGGGTGAAGTTAAAACTCGATGGGAGCTTGAATCTGAAAGCCATGTATTGATGAAATCATTTGGGGAGGCCCGTAGGCACATTCGGAAGGTAAAATGGACCATTGGAGCTCACTAGGTGGCCCATAGAAGTTCCGCTGGCATGGAGGCACCAATGAACAGCACCAGCGGGCAATGGAAATGGCCGGCATTGGCTGACCATGGTGGAAGTAGGCGGAGTGTTGTCAAACACTGCGAAGGGGAGTTACAGCATTGAGTCGCGGTGACAGGCGCAGTCGGCTCTTGGTCGGCCGTGTTGGTGGAAAAAGGTGCGTCGTCGCACGCCATGGTGAGAAGGCTGCAGCATCAAATCCGCGGAGGAGGTGAAGGGGACCCATGCCATGTGGGTCCCACTGATAATAGGGTGGAACCACATGGCACTACTGGTTAAAGAACCCGAATGGAAAACCCGTTCGGGAATATGGTCCGCCACCTGGGTGGTGGACTGCTCCAACCACCCAGGCCGGGTAACTCGGAGGGTCGAGTAGGCTCACAGCCCAGCTGGTTGAGCCCACGTTCTAGCCCACTCCGGACTCCCCAGCTAGTTCGTGCTGGTCTGGGTCGGCCCATAATGGGGCGGGGAAGGGCGGGTCAGACCGAACCCAGACCATTTTCAGACCAGATTTGCTTTAAAGGTCTTATCTTATAAACAAGATTTTTGTTTGACTAACCGTCTATGGTTCTAGAATCCTTGGAACGAGATGGTCCTTTTGAGATACTCCACCTAAGTTTTGGAGAAAGTTGGAGTATAGACAGGTTGGATAAAACCTGAATCCAACTGGTCCCTAGGCACTAAAATTTATATAACCCACGGACTGGGCATCTGATTGACGTGTCGTCTATCGTGTTGGGACCCTTATGACATGTCGGTCCATTGGGTTACTCCTTTGTGGATCTTCTTGGTAGTTGAGGCATGAATGATATCTTGAGGATCATATACTATGAAACTCAAGTGCACCGGGTGCGGAGAATCCTGTAGCTGGATGTCAATTGAAGATAGACCCTATGTGATCAGCATCAGAGAAACCTTGTGTGGATCAACATCAGATTGACCCTTTGTGGATTTACATCATAGAGATCCTATGTGGATTAGGAACATAGAAACCCTCTATGTATTAGAATCATAGCAACCCTATGTGGATCAGCATTATAGCGACTTTGTGTGGATCGGGATTCTAGCAACCCTGTGTGGATCGACATCATAGAGATCCTATATGGATCAGTAACATAGAGACTCTCTGTGGATTAGAATCATATAAACCTTATGTGTATTAGCATTACAGTGACCCTGTGTGGATCGGGATTCTAGCAACCCTGTGTGGATTAGAAGTGCAGGACCCGACGAGGACCAACCTTAGAGCAACCCATCGTGGATCATCAACATTCAACCCTATATGGATTAACAATGGGACAACTTCTTTGTGGTTTAGTTTTAGAGTCTTCCTAACGGAATAAAATGATATATCTTATGACTAATCATCTTTATTCCTGATCTCTCAGTTGTATACCTGGTTTGAGATGAGTCATTTTCTTTGTGCTTTGTGATTGAGATTATGCTTTGTGGTTTTCCTTTGTGGAATTATGAGAGACCTTAAGGGGGTCTTGGGGTCCCTACTGGGTATTGTTATACTCACCCTTGCACGGGTTTCACCCACATCTTCTTGGGTCTTATGCAGACGATGAGAATCTTGGCATATACTTTAGGGAGCTAGGGCTAGGTTGTACACATAGGTGATTGGTTGACATGTAGATCTGTAGAGACGATCTGTACCTATCCTTTAGGTAGGAACCCTGGTGGAAGATCTCAGGAGCTATTTCTATTTTTCTATTGTATTTTACCTTTTAGGTGGGCTTGTATTTTGGCCCCCTTTAATTTCAGTACACACTTTTACTAATGCATTTTTACTATGTATTTTGCATCTTTTCATGTTCTTGGTCAGTGTATTTGTAGGTTTAAAGGAAATTCCTTCCCATTTTTTGGGATATTCCTTTCCTGTGCTAGTAGGAAACCTCAGGCCTATGGAAGGTGGGATTTGGGTAGTCAGGGCACGGGCCCCAGGGGACGGTTCGTCACATTGGAGTACTTCTTTCATTGAGTGTTTTAATAAATGTTTCAAGCCATCTATGATTCTCTTTATGATTTATAATTTATGAGAAACCACTTGGGAGAAGTGTCCAAAATCATTAATAAAAAATCATATATATAATGCCCCACCAAAATCAAAGTTATTCATATGTCGTAGCCTCTGATAGAAGTATATATAAGATTAAGTTTCCATTTATCATACAAGTATATCAGCAAATACAATTTATATACTTTGTGTATTTTAGAGATGGATAACAAATTACATTACTTATAGGACATAAAGATCCAAACCATCAAAAATATATTTTAATAAATATTTCTTCTCTATATGGTTATTCACCATGTTAGATGAATTTCCAATTATTATTTTATCCTATGAATTAATTATCACTCTATTTTGACTAGTAAATCGATTAATAAATCACATATCATATTTTTCTTGATCAACTATCCAACCATGGATAACCCACTTACTATTGGGAAATACACAGTTTATATATTGTTGTGTATTTTTCAGTCTATTTACCCAATGATTTCTCAACTCTATCTAATCTTGGAATTTTTTTTAAAAACAATTGAGCACACTTTTCTCACCAATGAAATTCCCCATCACTCCTTGTAACTCATGGTTAAAGTTTAATAATAATATTGAATTTAATAAAAAACTCTAACAACATGCATCACTAAAATAATTTTTGGAACATGACTAATTAATTCAATATTTTTTTAATTCAATAAAAATTTATTCTTCAAAATCAAAAATCTAAATAACCCATTTCATGGTTAAAAAAATTATATGAATAACCAAAATCAACAAAATTTGTTTTAAATGGGTAATAGGAAGGGGGTTGCAGATTCATCTGCAGCACTCTCTTCTTCGTGTGGCGGCGTGGATATGGTTTGGAAGTGCAATTTCGATGGATTGGGTTCATACAGCGGTATGGATTCTGATCTGAATGCTTGTGTAATTTCATATCTAGGACTGCCTTCAGCTTCTTCTCGGCAGCATGGGCGGCAGCATCTAAGGTTTTCAGCATTGTTGTTTCAGTCTACTCAGCTTGATTTGGGGTGGCGAGGAGTTTGTTCTAGATTTTCGTTGCTGTTTGCGCCTAGTTTTTGTCTTTCATTTGGTCCTATTCCTCGCATCCGCTAAGGCGAAGGCGCTCAGGTTCCCTTTCAAGTTGACGACGTCGATGGCTTCATTCAATATGATTTTAGATCCCAAAGAAGTTCATTTTCCATTCAAGCCTTGGCCGCTCAACCTTCTCTGGCCTCACGTTACTCTATGCCTCTTCACGTCGGATATGTAGTAGAGCTAACATAGTGGTTTTAGGATTTTTGGTTCGTCGATCGATGGGTTGAAAGGTGATAACTGAGTCATCCTTCTAACATTTTTTCTTAATAGTTTTATGGATCTTCGTCGATGTCTTCATGTAGAACCCTAAGTTTCTTTATCCCCTAATCTGGGATAATTTTCCTCTACGTCTCTCCAAGTAGGACCCAAAGAAGAAGTAACAATGAGGCTTTTGGGATGTTTGTTAGGTGGCCTTTGTTCCTGGCGTGAGTCCTTCAACAATGGAGACTTTCTGTGTTGGCATTGGCTTCACTCATGCTGATTATTCTGGTCTATCATATTTTTTCAGTGTTTTAAAGGGTGATGTTCATTTTTGGTTTTGGTGGTGGATTTTTCCAATCTATGACGGTGATGAGATATTTTTGGTGGCGCTGTGATGTGTTTGGTTTCTCTGTGCTGGTGGTTTGGATTACGGTGGCAACGGTGGCAACGGTGGTGATGGTGGCGACGGTGGCGACGGTGAACTCCAACAGATGGATAACTCCAGTGGTCTGGGGAGGCGTGAGATTTTCCATGATGATAGTGGTGTCATAACGGTGAAGTCATCGGTGGTGATCATGACAAAGGATAATGATGTGATTGTGGCAGTGTTTTGAATTTTGAAATTTGTATTTTCCAACTTTCATTTTGGTTCCCACTGGGGCTGTGTCTTTTTAAAAAATCAATAGAAATTTAATGTATGATGATGATGATGACAAAACTTATTTTAATGTTTTTTTCACTTACCTAGGTCCTTATATGTTCATCACCCATAAATGAGGGCCACAAATTAGTATCCTCTAATCCTTAAAACCCATCATAATTAAGCCTTTAGAATCTATAATCTAGTATATAAGATGAATAAAATTTGATAAACTACCTATATTTTGCAAACCAATATTGTGCAAATGAAGATAAAACAGAGGGGGATGAGAGATATCCATGTTAATGTTGAGAGTAGTGTAAACCATCAATGTGTGCCTCTAAGGAAAAATGGGATTAACACTCAAATACATATGAAATGATAAAAATGATGAAATAGAACCACAGTCATAGTATTTTGTACAGATGAGAAGAGAGGTAGGGTTCTTCATGTATAAGAAAAGTGCAAAACACAGAATCCAAAACATCAAAAAATGAGAGGAAGAATAGAAAATAACATACATTGGATTATAGCCTTGATCAATCTGAGGAAACATAAAGGATTCACACCCACAGTAGAGGAGTTCTATAAGAGCATGAGAATCACGAGTGATTGAGTCATGGTTAGGGTTTTTTTTAAATAGATTGTGGACACTTTTAATAGCGATTTTAGAAAAGTTCTGACAAAGATCCCTTTTATTAGTGCTAAATTTATAAGCACTGATAAAATGAATATTTATCAGTGCTTTTTTAGCGCTGATAAATCTTGAGCTTTATCAGTTCTAAAAAATCCCTAATAAAACACATATTTTTCAGCACTAATGTTTTAGCACTGATAAATATATCTTTTGACAATTCTTTTTAGCACAAATAATGACTAATCTTTATCCGCACTAAAAAAATCACTGATAAAAGTTTTATAATTATAATTATTTAAATAGCTTTATTATAATTTTATAATTATTTACATAAATTTATTATAATTTTTTAATTATTTAAATATATATATTTATTTATTTATATTTATATGAATACTTATTTAAAAAATAATATTTATTTATTTATAATAATTCTAAATATAGTAAATATATATTTGTAGATATATTTATTTATAATTATTTATTTACAAATATATTTTTAACATTATTAATGGATATATAATCTTAAATACAAGCATTTTAAAAATGATTGAAATTGAATAATACAAAATGAGTACACAATAAAAATGTTGAAAAATGGATAAGTTTTATTAATTAAATTTATTCTATTAAAAAAATGTGGATATATATACATATATATTGAAGTGGATGAATACATATTGAAAATACTAAAACATAGTAAATATATATATATATAAATTAGTAATAGAAAATAATCAAATTAAATAAAACATTATAATTGAATACCCTAACTGTAGTATTAAAAAAATTAAATTGACCGATTAAAAATACAGTATATATTAAATGTATCATGTTATAATGAAATTCTGAAATATACTAAAATTTGAATAATTACATAAATACTAGGTGTATGTGTTTCTATATATTGTGTAAATATATTTGTGTGTGAGTTTTTTAATACAAATGCATTAACACACATAGATACACACACACACACACACATATATATATATATATATGTGTGTGTGAAATAAATATAACACACAACATTCGATATAGGTTAAATTGAAAAACCAAACGACATTAAAAATGAAGAAGAAAATAATATGTTTTTAATTAACATTTTCTATATTCTTATTCATTTATATATTTATATTTAATATATAATATTAATAAATATTTATAATCTATATATATGTGTATTAATTTTATTCATTTTAATAAATTATTATTTAATTAATAAAACGTTTCATATTTCTCTTAATTTACTCATTTTATTTTTATTTTTTTAATTTTTCATTTTATTATATACCTTTATCAGTGCTAAAAATAAAGCACTGATAATGGTTTCCTTTATCAGTGATTTATTTTACCACTGAAAAAGGTTATATTTTATCATCACTAAAAAAGGGCTGATAAAGGGTGCCCTTTATCAGCGCTTATTTTAGCACTGATAAAGATGAAATTTATCAGTGAATTTTTCTACCACTGACAAATGTAAGTGCTGTTATAGGAAGGTTTTGTTGTAGTGCACATAATGTTTTTGATCTTTTCAGCATGAACACCAACTATGTTTTTCTTATTACCTTATTTTTCTAATGAAATTGTTTCCCCAAAAAGGATTGTTGTCAGAATGAAAGGTTCATCAACTGAGTTTTCAGTAATAGTGTACAAAGAATCGCCTATGATAATTGGTTGTACCTGCATGAAATTTGAAAGTTATGAGTATTTTTGTTGTCATTAACTCAAAATATTTGAGATTTTTAATGTTTAGTGTTTTCTAGAATTATATATTCATAATATATGGATAAGAAATTCATATAAAAATCCAAATGGAAGACATGATAGTAAATCACCTTGAATAATATTTGATAGTAATAAAAGCTAAATGTTACCAAAAATTGGCAGGAATGGAAATAATGATTGTAACAGAATACTATAAGTTTTGACAATGATTTATAATTGGGATGAAAAATATGAACAATTATGTGAGGGAACTAATGGAATCTAGAAATAATTTACCCTCAAAACATATTCAATAACAATCTATCATGGAACATCAGAAATAATATAAAACATCATTCAATAAAAAACATAAAAGAAAAGGTAGTGACATGTTCCAAATTTACCTAGATAAGGAGAGAAAATAGATAAAGAAAAGATGCAATATCACAAATCAAGAAATGAAAAACCTGTATGTAATTGGTATTTTATGATTATGTTAATGAAATTTTATAGGTTGTGATATCATGGATAAATAATGTTATATTGTTTTTGTTGGAAATTCCTAAAGAACTATCAAATTCTCACTACCATGGTTCTCCTTTCATAGATCTCAATGTATGTAACTATTGTACCTTAGGTTGAAAAACAACAAACTTAAACACACTTTAGAAGACATCAAATATTCTGATATTTCAATTTATCATAAACTATTAGTACTCCATAATTATATTTTTTCTCTTTTTAGTTATTATTATAAAATTATTACTCGAAATAATTCACCACAAATTAGAATTATAGTAGAGGTTTGAGGAACAACATGTTAATGAGAACATCCTGACATTTAGTTGTTCTACAGATTCAACTATATATGTCCTCAAAATTTGAAAATGTTTATAAAAACTAGTTTTATAAATTGTGATTTGGGTCTCTATACTGAATGCTTGCTACAATTTATTCCTTTTTATTAAGTTAATAATGTTAATGTCAAAGATATTTTTGGAAGGTGTCCTACATTTTTATAAATTAAAATTATGGTATATCCCAGATTTTTTCCTCTAAATATTAACTACTCAACTTTAGTGTGATCCAACCACTGGGGCCTTCCCATGGAAATTGCCACTCAGAATATCTAATTCATTTGTAGTTTAAATTTCCACTTCTATTTTTTATTTCCAAGTTATAGTACTAGAAATTTCCATTGGAAATCTGAATATAATCAAAGTGTAAATTTAAATTCATGGTTTATAGATGGAATTTCTAGTGGAAATTTCTAATGATGATTCCTAGTGGGAAATCTATGTATTACATGTTTTTAATGGATTCCAATAATATACATTGGAGACTAAAAAGTCATATTATAGCTTAATAACTATCATACAGTCACATATTACATCAATTTTAACTATATGAATATGTTTATCAAAATAACTCTTTCGACCCCCTTTCTACCACCCACCTAAATGATCTAAATAAAATTGAAAATTTCTAGTCATGGTTTATATTGGGAGTTTCTAATGGAAATTTCCAATGAGAATTCCCAGTGAGAATTCCATGATGTACATGTTTCTAATTGATTCCAAGAAAAGAAATTGGAGGCTAAAAAACATATTATAGTTTAAAAATTATCATATACTCACATATTAAATCAATATTAGCTATCTAAGCCAAAGTGGAATCTTTCATTAATGAATTATAGTGGGAGTTTTTGGTGGAAATTTACAATGAAAATCACCATTGAATGCATCCATAGATTTCTATGTTGGAAATTATAAGCATTGTAAGTTTCCAATTTAATCCAAGAATAAATAATAGAAACTATAGTCAAATAAAAATCTAGAAGCTGTCATACAGCCACATATTACATCATAACCATTTTCACCCCAAATATATCACCCACTCAAATCATCAGAATAACTAAAATTATTTATGTTTTGTCATGACCTGTCACCTAGGGCCTGTGTTGTGACTACCCCAAGACCGACTTCCATAGGCCAGGGGCTGGCGACTAACACCAAAGGCGTAATTCCCTAAAATTGGTAAGTCATTACCTTTATAACCTGCAAGCATACGTAACCAAGCACATAGCAAGATATGAAACACCAAGTAAAACTATATAACAAAAGAGTGCTGAAAGTAAAAGGGGTCGGAATACAATCCCAATATTAAAGTACAAGAAACTGAAAGTAAAAGTTCAACTAAAGATAAAGGAAAACAGATGTGGGGTCATCCTCTGAGGTTCCTACCTGAAGGGTAGGTGAAGATAACCTCCTCATCCCTCCTTATCTATCTATCCCCTCTGTTACCGACTCTTCGTAAGGTCCACCTCTTGGTACCGTTCAGTCCCGGTACTCTCGGCCTCAATCAGCCCTCTATGTCATCTGGATCCAACACAACAAGGTGCGAGCATAACCTGTGCAGGGGTGAGTATAACGATACTCAGTAGGGACCCCAAGACCCTAAAGGACTCACAAAATCCACCAAGGATAAATCAAAAATATTGAAATCAATAGATAAATCTACTTAGGTATATGCTCATACATATACCTAAGTTATCAAGTGATCCATCTCAGTCATGAGGAAAACACAGAAAAACTGACTCAGCTCAACCAGGATTTTATTGTATGGGTAGTATCAAGTAACATCTCCAGTCACATTGTCGAAATCTTGGTTGCTAGAGAACTCCTCCTCTATCGAGTACAGTGGGTCATCCGTGACACCAAGCGTGCTTCCCACTAACTTGGACTACTAAGGTACTCCTCCGGTAGAGTACCATGAATCTGTCATGTCACCAAGCACACTCCCCACCGTGGGTCTACTACGTTACCAAGCGCGCTCCCCCTTGTAGCCTACAGAGGTACTCATCCTGTCGAGTACCATGGGTCTTCTGCGACACCAAGGCGCTCCCCACTATGGGTCTATCGCGGCACCAAGGCACTCCCCACTAGGCTAGTAGAGTCACTCCGAGTGAAAACGGTTAGCAGTCATCAGGTCTCTGCCAGCTACTAGGTCTCCGCACTACGCACGCTCATCTCCGGGAGGTTCCACTCCACAAGCTACTCGTCGATACTCCAACTTTCAGGAAGTCCCACAAATAATTATATCAAAGGTCCACCACGTGAAAAGGGTCTCAACGAAACAGACGGTGCATCAAATGGACGCCCTGTCTGTGAGTTATTAGCCTTTTAGTCCCGGGGGCCCGGTTGCATTCGTGCTCGATCCAACTAGAATGTTTCCCATCTCAAACGAAAAATCTAGTGGATTATACTCAAAAGTCCCATCTCTATCAAAGAATTCTAGTGTCACTGACAGTTCGTCAAACGGATGTCTGGTGCCAAAGATATGGCCGAAGGGGCGTAAGTGGATCGTAGTGGACCCGGGTCAAGTCCAACCCGGTTCGGGTCGACCCGGCATGACTCGTTGGGCCAGGACCGGCTCGTTGGGTGGGCTAGTCCATTTTGTTCAGCACGGGCCGATGCGCCCCACCCAGCAGGCTACAAGGGGCCGTGAAGAGCCATGAGGGCATGAACCGGGTGCGGGTCGGCGCGAGGGCGGTTTGGCCCGGAGGGCGTCGTTTGGGTGGCTCGGAGGTCCGCGGGGGCACAGCTCAGCCCGAGGGCCAGAGTGGTGCGGTCGGGGCTAGTTCGTCTAGTGTGTGGTGCAACTGGGGCCGGTTCGGCTGGGAGGTTGGAGCGGCCAGGGTGGTTCGACAGGCGGATGGCGTGGTTAGGGCATCTCGGCCAGGAGGTCGGGGGGCCAGGGAGCAGCGCGGCTGGGGCGCGGCGCGGTTAGGGCATGGCATGGCTCGGGGCCGGTTCGGAAGGCGGTGGCATAGGGCCAGTTCAGCTGGGAGGTCGGGGCGGTCGGGTTGCGGCGCGGTTGGGGTGAGGCATGGCCGAGGCACGGTGCTGTCGGGGCATGGCGCGGCTCAAGGCCCGTTCGGTCGGCGGTGGCGCGGGGTGCGGCACTGTCGGGGCATGGTGCGGCTTAGGGCTAGTTTGCTCGGCGGCAGTGCAGGGCCAGTTCGATCGGGAGGTTGGGGTGCCACGGGGGTAGCACGGGTCGCAGATGCCGCGGGCGGTGGCGTCGTTGCCTTTGTTGCCTTCCTCTGTTTTGAAGAACACCGCAGATCAACACAAGGGTTACGGAGAGGACAGGCCATGTTAGTTTGGCCCACACTCTCTACCTTAGAGTGGTAGAAATATGTTCATAAGAACAAATCACATCAAAGCCTCCATCAAAGATTCTTCCCAACCCACAAAAAAAGAAGGGGTGTACTTGTTTAAGTGATAATCGAACAGAATTAAACCCCTACCTTGTTCGTTGTTGGTTGACATTGGCGCGAGAAGGAAGATGTCGATTCATTGTAGACAAACACGTCCTGCATTGAAGGAAGTTCCAAAGAATAAGGTTAAGTTGAGGTCGTTCTTCATAGTCAAAGGTTTTCCTCGCTGGCGTTCTTCGTCAGTGGAGCATTCTTCTTCGGTGGAGCGTTCTTCTTTGGGTGCTTTCTCCTAAGTTCCTCCTCTCCCCAAATCCACCCAAAATGAAAAGTCCATCCAAGATAATAGATTATAATATCTATTAAGTCATTGGCATAATATTCAAAATGGTTTAATTGATTAAGGGGGAGTTGGAATAATAAAAAGGTGCATAGGAACAATTAAAATTGTGGGAAGTATTGAAGAGGCTCCCCCCACATTTATTAGGGACTTGAGGGTTTCTCCCAATTAAAGGGGGTTTCAAGGGGGTTTAATCTCAGGTGGTCCCCACCACCATAAATTCTTATAGGAGGTTATGGTTTGGGTGGTCCCAACCTCCATAACCTTTCATGAGAGGTTAAGGTCTAGTGGTCCCCACTTCCAACTTCTATATGTAGGTTTAGTTTTGGTGGACCCCACCTACCAACACCCCCATGGGTGATGAAAACAAAAAAAATGTCACCCACTTTAATTTTTATTTTATTCTTACATGAAAAACCCAAAAACTATCTTTCACTCTTGACCCACTGTCGTCGAAGTGAAAGTCTCTTAAGTTAATACTGGTGCTACGAGTTCAACATTTCCCTCATATTTCAATTCGGAGCACCAATTAAAAAGTTATAAAAACCCACTTGCACGTTTATTAAACGTACCCAAAAAAAAGTTCAGAAATTCATTCTGGGAACTCCGGGCTTCAGAATCACGCGCAGTCAATTTTCTCGGACTCATAAAATTTCCATATATTTTAAAAAATTACAAGGAAAATCCATATTTTTACATTCTCCCCCCCCCCTCAAGGATTTACATCCCCATAAGCCACAACTCAAACTAAGGGAACAAGTGGGGGTACTGAGAACACATCTGAGCCTCCATCGCCCATGTGCTCTCTTGGAGGTTCTCATGCTACCAGCGAACACTCACTAGAGGTATCGACCATCCACTAATGACCCACTCATTTAGATTTTCAATCTCTACTAGAACCTCTGTAAAATTATCCCCATCGTCGATGTCCATCTCGCCATGGTCGATGATGTGAGAATGGTCGAGTAGGTATCTCCTCAGTTGGGATACGTGAAAGACGTCGTGCACTCGGTGCAATTGTGGTGGAAGAGCTAAGAAATAAGACACCTCACTATCTATAATGAGGACCTGGAAAGGTTCAATGAACCTCGGAGATAACTTTTCGCCTCGGCCAAATCTCTGTAGACCTCATCGGGGTGAGACCCATAGAAAGACATGATCGCCATCCTCGAACTCCAAAGGTCTCCGTCTCCTATCTGAATATGACTTCTGCCTACTATGTGCATTCTTCATCTACTCCTGGATGATCTACACCTTCTCTGTGGTAGCCCGTACCATCTCTGGTCCCACTAGTATTGAATCCCCTGGGTCAGTCTAGCACGAAGGTGATCTGCAAGGTTGCCCGTACAATGTCTCTAAAGGTGTCATCCCTATGGTGGAGTCATATCTGTTGTTGTAGGAAAACTCCACCAAAGTTAAGTGATCCTCCCAGCTGCGACCAAAGTCGAGGACACAAGCACGCAGTATGTCCTTGAGGGTCTAAATGGTCCACTCAGTCTGGCCATCCGTCTGAGGATGGAAGCCGGTGCTCAAATGAAGCTATGTCCCGAATGCCTCCTGAAACCCCTTCCATAGACAGGAAGTAAAACTTTCATCACAATCGGAGATAATCATCAAAGGTACTCCATGTAGCGGCAAAATCTCTTGCACATAGAGGCATCCCAAGCTCTCTAATGAACCATTCTCTCTGATCGGTAGGAAGTGGGCCGACTTAGTGAGTGGGCCGATGATCACCTAGATAAATTCATGTCCTCTGGATGTACATGGAAGTCCTGTCACTAAGTCCTTGGATATCTCATCCCACTTCCACTCTAGGACCTATAAAGGATAAACCAAGACTACTGGTACCTGATGTCATGCCTTCACTTACTGACAAGTGAGGCACCGAGAAACAAACTCTGCAACTGATTTCTTTATTCCCAGCCTCTAGTGCTATCGTCGGAGATCCTGGTACATCTTCACCACTCTAGGATGTACCTCTATAGGGGATTTGTAGAAATCCATCAACACTTCCACCTGAAGTCACACTGATACCATGGTACATCCTCTGAAGAGGACAATGTGCTCCCCACCTTCTGAAAATCCATCAGGTGCCTATCCTGTGGATATCTGAGCACGTCATGTCTCGCAGTCAGCATCCCCACGCTGCTCCTCCCTGAATCACTGAAGAAGTGGGGGAGTGACTGTAAGAGACTGTAGAAAATCTTGTCTGTCTTTATCCACAAAGGATATCTGCAAAGCAGTCAGCTGCTCTGTCTCCTCTCCTAGTAGTTGTTTACCAGATCTCCTGTTGAGTGCATCTACAACAATGTTCCCCTTCCCAGGAGTATAGACTATCTCGAAGTCATATTCCTGAAGGAACTCAAGACAACATCATTGTATCAGGTTCAGGTCCTTTTAAGAGAATATATACCTCAGAATATTGTGATCAGAGTACACAATAAAAGGTTCGTCCATCAGATAGTGTTGCCACATCTTCAAGGCGAAGACCACTACTACTAACTCCAGGTCATGGATAGCATAGTTCTTCTCATGATGTCTCAGTTTTCAAGAACCATATGTGATCACTACTCACTCCTGTATCAAGACACATCTGAGTCCGGTCCCTGATGCATCACAGTAGACTGCGTACCCTACACCCTCCTCTAGAATCCTCAAGATGGGGGAACTATTCAGCATCTACCTCAGCTCCTAGAAACTCTACTGGAATCTCTCCAACCAAACAAAGGGTTTCCCCTTCTTCATCAAGGCTAATAGTGGTGTTGAAACTCCGGAGAAGTCGGGGACAAACCTCTGGTAGTATCCATCCAAACCCAGGATACTCCATACCTCTGTCACACTCCTGGGTGGCTCCCAAAAAAGTACTGCCTCAATCTTCACTGGATCCACTGCAACTCCATCCTCCGATATGACATGTCCCATAAATTGAACCTCTCGGATCCATAACTCGCACTTAGAGAGCTTGCAATAAAGTCGGTGCTCTCAGAGTGTGTCCAGTACTACCTACAAATGATAGGCATGCTCCTACTTAGTAGTCGAGTGGATAAGAATGTCGTCGATGAAGACTACGACAAAGCGATCAAGGTATGGCTGAAAGACCCTATTCATGATTCCCATGAACACTGCTGGAGCATTGGTTATGCCGAATGGAATAACCAAAAACTCATAGTGGTTGTACCGACATCTAAAAGTCATCTTCTTCACATCCTCATCTCGAACTCTAAGAGGGTGATAGCCTGATCTGAGGTCCATCTTCGAGAACCACCGTGCTCCCTTCAGATAATCAAAGATGTCTTCAATCCTCAAGAGTGTGTACTTGTTCTTCATGGTCACCTGGTTCAGGCGCCTATAGTCAACACAAAGTCTCAAGCTCCCATCCACCTTCATGGCGAACAGAATCGGGGTTGCCCAGGGAGAAACACTAGACCGGATGAACCCCTTCCTCTGCAAGTCCTCTATCGGTACCTACATCTCATGAAGCTATGTGGGAGCCATCCGATATACTGGTGTAGATATTGGTGTTGTCCCAGGGTAAAAATAAATGTAAAAGTCCACCTCTCTATGAGGAGGTAGACCCAGAACGTCATCAGGGAAGACATCCGTGTACTGGTCCACCACTACAGGATAACTCAGACTCTCTACTTCAACAGCTCTGAGGGTAAGGGTAGCCAACTGATGATTGATTAGCTGCACTCTCCTTTGGGTAATTCTATCCTGCACTAAAAAGGCTCCCTTCTCACCGATGAAGGTAAAACTGGCCCCATATGTGCGGACACACCACACTTTGCACCTAATACAGTCAATCTGATCATGTAATGTAGATAACCAGTCCATACCCAAGATGACGTCGTAAGACCTCAATGCTACTACTAAGAGATGCCAGCCAAATCACTTGCCACCTAGAGTAAGCTCACACTGCTGGAAACAGTGCGTAATCATCAAATATGCTCTAGTGGGAATCTCTAGTCATAAGGATCGAGCCAATGGCTCCGTCGGAATCTCCGAACACTGAATGAGGGCGATGGAAATAAATGAATGACTGACACCTGTATCTATAAGTACTGTAGATATGGTGGATTGACACAGATCGTACCTCGTATCATCTCCGGAGCACCGTGATCATAGGCCTCAGCTACCTGGAGCTGAGCTCTCCCTTATCCACCTGCTCCATGTGGTCAGGGTGGACCTCCTTGTGGTGGTGGAGGAAATATCTCAAATCTTCACCAACTGCCAGCTACATGACCAGATCCTTTTCCATGTCTGCCTGCTCCCTGGGGACCACCTCGATTGAATCTTTGTCTCTGCCTGGGCGGTCCTTCGACCATCTACTGATCAACCGAACAGAGGGTCAGACAGTCACAAGCAATGTGACCCTGCCTGCCGCATGTGAAACACTACCCACTCCTGGAATGTCTGTCTCTGCTTTGGGTACCTTGCACAACCAATCCTGAGTCATGTTGTCATCCACCTATAAGTTTGGTCCCCTTAGACCTCTACGACATATGTTTGCTGCCAGCTGCAGAAGACTCCACTACATGTCGACTAGTGGTGGATCTTGCTGCTGGAGACTACTCAGCAAGGAAACTCTCCACTAGGAGGGCTCTCTCTAACACCCCCACCTGTGTCGGGATACTAAGTGAGATCACTGAAGCCCTGGTCTCCTGCCTGAGTCCCTGCTCGAAAGTCTGGGCCCTGAAGAATGGGTCTTGCACCATATCGGTGGAGTAGCGTTAGAGGTCTGTATACCACACTGAGTACTAAGTACAGTTATGCTACCCTACTACAGATGAAGAAGCTCTTGAATGCATACTTTTCAGAGAGTTGTTAGGACAAACTCTGCCCGAAATAGGCTCTCAAAGTCTGCCCATAGAAGGGTAACCTCATCGTGGACATAGAGAATCAAGCTCCACCATTTTCCCGCTGTACGGGTTATACCCTCACCATGTTGTGTTGGATGCAGATGACAGACAAGGTTGACTGATGCCAAGAGTACCAGGACTAGACGGTACCTGGAGGTGGACCTTTCGATGAGTCGATACACGGAGAGGACGGACGGATGAGGAGTGCTGAGGAGGCTATCTGTACCTACCCTTCATGTAGGAACCTTGCAGGATGACCTCTCATCCATTTTCCTTTATCTTCAGTTGTACTTATACTTTCAGTTTCTTGTACTTTACTATTGGGCCTGTATTCTGACCCCTTTTACTTTCAACACTCTTTTGTTATGCAGTTTTACTTGGTGTTTCGTATCTTGTTGTGTGCTTGGTTACGTATGCTTACAGGTTATAAAGGCAAGGCCTTCCCAGTTTTAGGTAATTATGCCTTTGGTGCTAGTCGTCAGCTCTTGGCCTATGGAAGGCAGGCTTGGGGTAGTCACGGAACGGGCCCTGGGGGACGGGTCGTGACATGTTTGTTAAATGACATCGAGATTTATGTTTCAGTGAATGAATGATTCAACTGTCTTCAAAGTGTCTTAACACAACCAAATAATTTTTGCTATAATCTTACACCTCAACTGTTTTCCTTCTAGGATCATTAGGAAAATAATGAACCATAGACAACTATATCTCATTGACTTCCTTTTCTCTCAATCAAGATGAAACTACAACACTGACTTCCAAGCATTATGTTACACAAAAATTAATGATACCGCAGTCTAAAGTGGTGTTTCCCTAGTGTTGAGTATTCTTAATTATCATGTCCCATTTATGATTCTTGATATGGTCTTAAAAATTTCAGTTGAAAAATTTTATAAATACAATTTTTGTAAAAAAAATTGCAATGAGAAATCCAAAATGAAATTTATTGATTTTTTTTTCAAACATTGTCTAACTTCTTACCACACTAACTGTATATTTAATAAAATGTTTGATAGTTCTTGTTCAATGAAGTGGTTTCATGTAATTATAATATATAAAAAAAATTAATATCCATGAATAAAATGGTCTATTGGATATTATCTGAATTGACTGGGTAGAATAAATATGTGTAGGACCTCATTCTAGAAACCATTGGCCAATTCAAAAATATCTCCTTCAAGTTTTCATTAACTGAATAAAAAACTCTATATAAGTCAATAACAAATGAAAATAAAATAATTTAGTCATCTTTATTTTTAAACATCCATTAAAGCAATAGAAATCATGAAAAATAAGATAATTCATTATGTAAAAAATATAATTCAGTTATACTCTAAATGTGTTGAGCATAAAGGAAAATATTTCCATTTTGGACATGCCAACCATAGTATGTGGTTGAAATCTTTCTTCAATTATCATAGTGTACACATCGATCACCTTTTTCAAAAAAAATATCCAACAAAAGATAGAACAATAACACTAGTTACGTAGACTGATATGACACATACCATACTCGATGTGCACCTCTTGTTTAACAAATCGATAATGTCATAAATATTTATATGATATGATTTCTCAAGTAATTCCCAAACTAAATTGATTCTATCATGGAGAATATATGTTTTTTCATTAAATAAGAGAATATATTAAAATAAATTCTAATTATATATATTCAGTTACATTACCTATCCCCATTAGCAACATCAATCTTCATATACAGGAGCCATGCATCATGTCCCGTCACTATTATCTCCTACTTCACCCACCTAGGAGGTAACTGGGATAGCTTCTGGGGCCTTTTATTTTTTTTCATTACAATAAAATCTGGGAATATATAAGTATATTGATGCTTCAGTTTCCTCTCCATACTCTTGGCACCTCTAATCAATGAGGATTCTTTTTTTGAGGCAAAAGAGGTTGTAGTGGTCTTTTGAGGACCTTTTACTTCTTCCATAATTATATATTCATTGACCCATTCCTCTAACTCTCTTCCCTCTATACTATTAGTTTCCCTCATTTCAAATCCAAAATATTTATGTGTGTTCCCATCCATAACATTGGTTGAAGTTTTATTTTTTTCTAAATTTTAATCATCCAAATATCCTCTAAAATAGTGCATTTATCCTCACTAGGAACTGGTTTCATCTCTTCCTTATTCTATTTTCTGTCTCTAAAAATAATAATTTGTAAATTATTAAACTTTAGTTGTTCCTATAGTCTCTTAAAATTTTTATTAAGATTCACATTCTCTATATAACACCCAATATTTTTCTTATTTGAAACTTCTCTCACCTACACTTTAATGAAAATTGCGTATTTTTTCATCAAAAACCACCTAAACAAGTTATTTTGTTTCATCACTAACAGAAGGATGACCAAGTTGTTTTTTCATCAACAACCCATTAAATAGGTTTTTTACCATAATAAGGACTTGGTTGCTACCATGGAGTGCATTGAGTATATATGGAATATTTGAAACATAAATTTAGACATTATAAATTAATTTGAAAGTAAAGGATATATTGGAAAAATATTCTAGTAACATTACCTTAGGAATTTCATGTGGAGAAGGATCAAAATATTTCAAACTTCACCTAAAAAATAATAGTGTGCCCTCTTTTTTTTGTGGAACATTCCCAAACTTTTGATCATGCCAATACTATATCAGTTAATATTGTTAGGAAAATCTCAGTTAACTAAGAAAAAATTAATACTGTTTAAAAACCATTAAAATTTACCAATATAC
Source organism: Viscum album (assembly GCA_963277665.1). Classification (NCBI taxonomy): domain Eukaryota; kingdom Viridiplantae; phylum Streptophyta; class Magnoliopsida; order Santalales; family Viscaceae; genus Viscum; species Viscum album. The sequence continues at coordinate 1,119,226,189 of OY728129.1, forward strand.
TAGAAATAGAACCTAAAACTTTTAAAGGAGTTGTGAAAGGTTCTTCATGGATGTAATCAGCTGGTGATGAATACCATCACACCCAAGAATAACTCTTCACTTTTGAGATGTCTTCAAAATATGTAATGAAGTTACAACCCACATAGGGACTGGAAGTGGCAAAAAATAATGTCACACATGTAAAAAGGGAAACCAAACATTCCATATCAGAAAAATATTTCTCTTCACTATATTTAATAGTTTAAATTATGGATATTTGTAACACACCTTGTGATAGTAGCTAACCAAAATATCCAAACCTCCTCCTCAATATTGTAGAGTTATTTGGATGTAATGTATAGGTATATGGAAATGGTATGTCAATATCCTAAATTTTATATATGTGAGAGATTCCAAATGGTGTTAAATCCATAATACTTCCTACCATGTTAATCATTTGTAAGTTTACACTATACCTATATAGAAAAAATAAAACAGAACCATCAGTTTTTTTAAAATCAAATAATGGAAGTTTTTATGGATAAACACTTTAAACAACAACAAAAATGGAATCCTTTGATGAAATTTTATGTGATTCTTAGAAATACTTGGCATGATATCATTAAATATTTTCCACATACTAGTTATCGAAGACCTGTAATGGATTCTAGTTGATGTATAGGATTCTTATGCCATTAAGAAAGAGTATCCCTAATATATTATCATCTAGTATGGAAAAAGTGAAATCAAGAAATTCGAAGTGGAAATTCCAACTAGAAATTTTCTAAATGATTTTGTAAATTGTTCTCTAGTTGGGAATTCCCACTCGGAATTATAGGCACAAAATTTCAAATGATTATGTCGATTTTTCTATAATTGGAAATTAAAATTGAATTCTTATATGAATTTATAGATTCAATTTACAATAGAACTTCCCACTGCGAAATACCACTGGGGAATTTCTTAGTGAATTTCTAGCGGTGGTTTTCACTGTGAATTTCCAGTGGAAATTTCAAATGGGAAAGACCACAAGAAATTCCTAATGGGGGTTTCCACTATGAATTTATAGTGGGAATTTCTACTAGTAATGACCACTAAGAATTCCTACTAGAATTTACATAAGTAAATTTCTACATATAAATTTACACTATAAATTCTTGTTGTAAAATTTCAACTCATTGAAGTATTATATATCATGTAATAAGAAATTATAATTGAATTTAATTGGGAATGACTACGAGGGATTACAATATGGATTTACACTATAATTTTCAGTGGAATTCACACTATGTAACTTCTAGTAGGTAATTATAGTGGTAATTTCAATAAGAAAATACTTTACTGTAACATCTGAGTGCTAAAATTTCAAGTTAGAGTGCATTGAAAATATCATCTGGAAGCATATAGTTTACCAGTAATCAATTAAAGTTCAAAAATATTTTTTGGAATAATTTTAAAAATGTTAATATAAATATCTTTATGTAATAAATTTTGAAATCCCGTGGGGACTCCCAATTATAAAATTAAAAATAAATTACAAGTGTATAAAAATTCCAAGATATAATGTCTTCTTGGAATTTCCACTGGGATTTCCACAGGGTAATGAACATAGGGAAATTTCCACTCAGAATCCTCAATGGAAATTTTTGACTCATTGAATTAACATTTATTCTAGTTGGAAATTAAAATTGAATTAAATTGGTAATAGACAATGGGGAATACACTGGGAATTCCCACTGGTGATTTCCACTAGATATTTCCATTGAGAATTTCCACTGGGAATTTCCATTGGGAATTACCACTTGAAATTTCCAGTAGGATATTCCACTAGGAAATGTGTAGGGTTTTTTGAGGGATTCATAAAGGGTGTCACCAAGATATTCATTGATCTGGATTCATAGATGTTTTTCTAGGGGATTCACCAAGGGGTTCACCAAGGGATTCATTGAGGGGTTTCCCAAGGGATTCATTGAAAGGGTATCTTATGGAATCATAGAGGGGTTCATCGAGGGGATTATTGATGGAATTAACAAGGGGTTTGATGAGGAAATCATGGAAGGGTTCGTTAGGCCACCAATATTTTTTAATGGCTGACCGATTTGATTTTCAAACCCCATAAATGATCAAAGTGTGATAAAATATGTTATTATTTTGGCACCCATCCAATAGCCAACCTGAGATTTGAGTTCCAGACCAAACCTGAGATGATATTTTTCTCTTATTTATAAGGAACCAATATTTTAATTTAACATTACATGTATAATTTGAGGGTGAACCAACGGAAAACATATCATTCATATTAAATAAAAAATATAACATGTGAAAAATAAACTACGTTTCATATTTTTAGTAGGATTTTTTTTGATGAATTTACTTTCTTTTTTTAATGATATTTATACTATCGTAGATGTATAATAATGAAGACCACCAAAAAAACCAATCTAATAAAATTATAATGTTAAACAAATCTTTAATTAAAACTATCATGGATATATAACCAAAAACACCAACCATATTCTTTTGGATGCAACTAAATTTGAATTTATTGATTTGTTTTATTTTCCTTTAATAGATTAAGAAATATCAAACTGAATTCATACAGTAAATACTAAAATTTTAAAATAATATTAATATTAAAAAATTAAATTAGTTAAAATGAAAAAAATATATATTTTTAAAACATAAAGTTGTTGGGGGTCACTGAGCAATTGTTGGGGAACAAATGCCAAAAAGGGGGATTAAATGGCCATGAGTCTAAGAAGCAACAACGACTGATTCAGGAGTATAGGTAGGGAGTTGGTTGTGAATATAGATTACCTAAGTGATAATAGTTTGTGGGAGGTATTTTTTAATAAGGGTAATATATAACTCAAGCTTTAAGTACACAGAAATTACATTGCTTTTGCAGAATACTTAATACATTACACAAAAAGAAGCCTAAAGGCTGTATGAGTTTAGTTTCAATGGAAACATGGTGAAAATCTTCTAATTTGGTGAAATATCTTTAACATATCCCATAAATATCTTTCCCATTGGTTTTCCTACCTAAAACCATTCTTTATTTCCTTGGGAAAATAAAACAAATGGAAAGGGTGAGCTCAGATGCTCAGTATGGGTAAACAAGGAAAATATCAAACAAAACATGAACTTAAGAATGTAAAAACAAGAAAATAACTTTTAAAAATCATACCACGTATAACATAGATCAAAATATTGAGTCATGAAATTAATCTTGGAAATTCATAGGTCATAAATCAAAAAGGAAAAAGAGCCATGAGAAAATAGCATTGGCATAAAACATAGAATTATGGAAAACACATGATGATAAAAAATCATTTTCATATTAGCCAAGGATAATTTCCAAGACCATCATAATAGAAAAATTATTTTACTAAACCAAGATCACTCTTTATTATAGCCCTATATTATTGAACTAAGTTTACTTACCGTTCCATACCTATATTACTAAAACAGTATCATTTTCCATTCCAGCCCTGAATTACTGAACCGATATCATTTCTCATTCCAGTCATATCTATATCTTGAGATATAATTATTTAACAAATGAATTGGAGGGAGAAATAGGTCTCACCCATATCATAATGAAATCATTCTTACATGTTCCACAAAAATATAAATCATTCATCATAGCATAACCCAAGGAATAAAATGGGTTTCTTAAACATCATTCCATCATAACATAATCCATATAAAACAAATAGATTTCATAAATATCATTCCATTATAAACATAACCATACCACTAGAATAATAGGTATAGTATACAAGAAACATAACCCCATTATAAAATTCCATCTTATATGAAAAATAATTTTAATAAAACACTTGAAATTAATCCTTGAGGAAAATATCCATTCTTCTTCAAAAATATTTTATTTTTTCAAAATTCCACACAATTTTAAAAGAAAATAATATATTTGAAAATAAACTATAAATATTATAAAGTAATATTCATGTAAATAATTTGTTATGAAAACATAAAAAGTCATTCATTCCGTATAAGTTAAAAGAAAACATTCTTCTTGTACTTTTGTCGGAAAGTCCAAAAGTACCTCATATCGAAAACGGAAAAATATTCCTTTCATAACGTTTAGTAAAAATTAATGAATGGGTAAAGTTTCCTATAAAAAAATTTATAAGGATAAAAATAAATTTTTTATAAAACATATTTAGGAAATTTGGACATGGATGATAAATATACTCCGGTAAATACTTACATATAAACAATCTAGGATAATAATGAGATTAGGAAATTATCCTTTACCACTTTATAATCAGTCAAATAATATGCATCATAAAATAAATAAAATTATATTAATATTTAAATATTATAAACTTCAGAATAAGAATCATAAAACATTCATCAACTTCATAAATACCACACAAAAGAAACTGGTGGTGTATAAGTCATATGTCCTATAGAAATAAATGTGAGGAAAAATAATCTCTTACCTTAGTTATAGGTTCTTTAGTACGTGTAAAAAACTCTAGGTCATACGTACGCATGAGCAGCGATATAATTACACTATATATAATATTTATTAATTATATTAATTTATATAATCTTTCTTTAATGAAGATCATATAGAATGAATCGCTTCACATCGTGGAGATGGTAGGTTATACGTACGCATGAGAAGCGATATCATTCCCATAATTGTGGAATGGTATTGAATTGGATGGTGTATATAATATTGTAGAATAAATATAATGTTATAATATTCAAATATAGTTATTATTTCATCATTACACCCCTCCATGTAAAGTGGTTATGAAAAACTAATTACACTATAGCATGTAGACGGTAAGTCGTATGTACACACACGTGGTGATTTTATTTTTCATAGGATGGATATATGGTGGAATATGGTTGTTTCAGAACCATAATAAAATATAATTGTATAATTTAAACTTTATTTATTACTTTAGGATGGAAATAACTCATTAATAGGAAGTATAAGAAGAAATAAGTTTGAATTAATCGGTAAAGGAGAATACTTTTTCTTCGATTAACTCCCTCTAGATCCCCTCTTAAAGGCACTAGAGTTGATATTATGAGAATAAAAGAACATATATAATATTAATAAGTAAGTTGAAAAGGGAACTATTTAGTATATATCTGATCCTTAAAGATGAAACTGAAGTGAAGTTGTGAGGGAGGATGTTCCCTTTTATAATTGAGGTGAGGGGCACATTTGGAATCTTCAAAAATATTAATTTATAATAAAATAAAACCATATCCAAAAACCTAAAAAATGTCATATTATAGAATATGAGATTATATAAGGTTGTAACATAATAAAAATCTAAATTTTAGAGAAGTTTTTCTATTAATTTAAACCTTGTACTTTTAATTAACACTTAGTTATCCAATTTAATTTTTAACTAAGGAAAAACATATTTCAATATTAAAATAGTGTAAATTTTACTTTTTGATGTAAATTAAACCAAAAATGAACAATGTATAATATTTAAGACCATATAATAATTATTTTATATTTTTAAAAATATTTTATGATTTTTAAATAATTCAAAAATACATTATTTTTATAAACAATCAATAGTGTCAATTTTGACACTATCGAATTTATTAATTTTTAAAAATATTGAGGTAAGATGTTATCCTTAATAAAAATATTTCATTATATCCCTAATGGGTCAAGGTCAACTATAAAATTCTTTGAATATATTAATTATCTAAAAATATATTTTTTTAATATTATTAAAAACATTAATTTGATATTTTCATTAAAAAAATAATTACAACGTCACTTTTGTGTAATTATTTAATATATATATTTATTGGGTAAAATTTAAAAACAAAATATCATAATGAAGATAATTATTTTATATTTCATAATAATACTTATAGTATAATATATCTCCTATAAAATCCAACATTAAAATTTTTTATTTAAAAAAAACATGAATGAAACAACTTTAACATCACTTTAAATAAAATATTTTAAGTGTCATAATCTTTTCCATATGCCTCAAAATGGCCAATAAATAGACCCATGGATGATTATGGTTGATATATACACAAAAAATAAGATTTTTTCATGTTTTTTGTCTTTTAATGGTTATCAACATTTTAATAAAAATTATTTTATTGATTTTTTATCAATTAAATAATTTCTACATCATCAATGTATAAGACTTTAAAGTAATTATTTATTTCAGAAAAATTAAAAATAAATTACCATGATAAAAAAAAATAGATATAAAATGATTATTTATTTTCAAATTTATCTTCTATATTACTTATTTTAAAAATTATAAAGTTATTCAAATCTGAGTAAGACATATTGAACGTTTCATTAAACAAAATATATTAAATATTTTAATCTCACTCAAGTGACATCCAAATGATATAATTTCAACCCAATGATTATTTAGGGGATCATAACTCATTCAATTATATTTGGACAAGTTTTGGTGTAATATTATAAAATTGTATTTACCCTTGATTACCTGATTTACCTTTTTATAATATTTATTAAAAAATATTGAAGTTACTATTTATAACGCCCAATAATAAAACTAAGATATTTACATAATTTGGACACATTTATTCCAAATATGGGATCTATTTTTTAAAATTATTATCATATAAGTTTCAAAAATTAATTTAAAATTAATCATGTGGTTTGAATGAGAAAAGAGGTTTTAAAAGATAAAACATTTCAAAATATTGAAATGTTTTTATATCAAAATAAAATGTAAAATTAATGAAAATTAACTAAACTATATTAAATGATAAAAATATAATCTACATTTATTTTAAAATCATTAAATAATATTACATAACCATATAAATTTTTTCAATGAAAAAAATTTGTTTTCAAATAAAATTTAGTATATTTTTAATATTCATCAAAACATGAAACTTATCAGAAAAATATCAAAAATTTATCCAAAGTAAATTTTTATATCCAACTTCCAAAGGAGAATTTTATTTTGTGAAATATAATATAAAATTTTGTTAAAAACTGAATTTAAATTGGGTGTGCCATTACAAGGCAGCAAAACTACTTTTAAAAAAACTATTTCTTTTAACCAAAAAAATAAATTTGTTTTTATATAATGTTTATAAAATATATAATATAAATTTAAAACATTATACTGAGTATATTAAATATATATTACATTAATAAAATCCATCAAGAGTGATTTTATTATTTTATAAACTCATTTATTTTCATTTAAATATTTTTTTAGAAAAAAAATATTTCAATTTATTTAAAAAGGGTTTTATTTTTATTTATAAATAATTTATCACCAAATAATTAATTATATATATACATGTCTAAATTATATTTTCATAATTCGGTTAATATTTTTCATATTCTCCATTATATTGGAAAGTTTATATTATAAAATAATGATATTTAGTTGTTCACATAAACTTAGTCTTGAGGGAAGTGAATTCTATCGAAAGAACTTGGAATTGTGTGTAACACAAGCCAAGAACATTATTGTTTATACCGTAAGATATGTTGGTTTTTCATGTAGTGTAATCCTATCATGGTTTAGTGTACAACACAAGACATTAAATTATTTAAATAAATAAATAAATAAATAAATGATATATCTTATAAAAATATTAGGGTGTTACATTCTACCCCCTTAAAATGAATTTCCCCCTCGAAATTCATTTGGGTAATAAAATGATCTATACTTGAAAGGTTTATTCATATAAACCCACATAGAAAAATGAATAATAATAGATAATTTTAAAAAGAAATGTGATAAACATAACGGTTACCCAAAGTTACTCATAACTAGGTTTCCACATAAGAGAACATAGGTGGAAAGTGAAAACATGGATATGGAAGAGAAATATAAGTATCAAGTTCTGATGGAGAGTGATAGAGAAAAATGTTAGTATAAATTTAACAATCAAAAATCCATAAATCTTTAATGATTTAAGGGTCTATTTGATTCATCATAAATAAAGGTGCTAGGATAAAAAAAATTAAGACCCTTTCCATAGAGTTGAATAATGAGAAGAAATACATTCTTGATTAAGTATAATCACATCCTTTCCTTATACCTTGATCAATTAACACTTCATCTCTTATTCCTAGAAATAAAGTTGTATTTTTCATTCATAAATAATTATTAGATCATGAAATCCATAAGTATAATGATATGCCATTCCATCTGTCTAAGAAAAGGTTATCATAAGTTATCAAATATGCATAAGTCTACCTATAGTGATATAATTATTTATTCTAAAAAACTTCATTTGATGTTTAAAATAAACTTTCCATAAATTGATAACCTTGAAATCCATTTGAAAACTGAAAATACTAAGCTTTATAAATTGGTTAACTAAATTAGTTTAACATTTATCTCTCATATATCATAAGGTATCTCTTTTTTGTCACATTTCAAACATGTTAATTCCTTCATTATGTATTTTCATGAAACATGGTAATAAATTGAATTACCATAGAACTTTAGTGAAAACATGCATGCTTTAAAAAATTAAGTCTTTCTACATACCATAAATCCCAAAAGTTCAATATACATAATCCATGATATCATACATCACTATGTCATCATATCAGTCCTGAGTTCATTAATTCTATCAAACATATCTTTATTTCCTTATCCCAACATTATGCACATATTAAGGGTTATCATGCCCTTAATGTTTTTCCAAAAATATCTGATCACTTATCAAGGTTTCCAATACCACTCAATATATAATCTTAAATACATGTGTAAAACCCATCGTGGACCATGATATATATATATTTCATTATTCGGTAATACCATAAAATGGATTTTACAACCTTATTATGAAATCCCATTACATAAACACTCAATAATTCCACCACTTCATTTTCGTACTCTACATCGCCAATAATGATTGCATGCTATTTTATATTGTCTTTGGCCTTAAGAGGTTGATAATTTCAATCATTATAGATATCCATTGTATTAGGGAATTGGTTGGAATAATGCCCCATTTCTTTTCACTTATAGCATTGAAGTGTGGGAGGTTAATTATGTATATTATTTTCTCTATTCACAACATTAGTTATCTTTTTTACATTACTTCAGAACTCTACTACCCGATGAACTTCTTTTCCACACTTAAAACATATTATAGTCTCTTTAATACAAACTCCACCATGCTTCTTTCCTCACATTGTGTATAAGGAAATGTTCATCTTCTTTTCACCAATGTTTTGATATTTTCCATTGAACTCCATCTTTCGTTTATTGTCAAAACCATGAGATTGATATGTAAATACAACTTCTATCTCTACCTTTATAGCACAACACACAATCTCTTAATTGATACTAAATTATATTATGGTTAATACCTTTTGAATGCTTGGATTTAATCCACTGAAGAATCGATCAACCTTACTTTCATGTTAGATGATAATGCGAGAAGAATACCTTGAAAGTCTTGTGAAATTTTCCTCATATGTACCAATGGATTCATAATAATTTTTCCTAATCTCATGGAATGCCTTTTCCATATTCGTACGAGTAATATAAGGAATGTAATTATTGAAAAATTAGTTATTGAACTCATCCCATTCCATGGATTCAATTTTATCTTTCTTCCTAATATTCTTGATTAGATTCCACCACTAGTCCTATTCATATTCTAAATAATAATAAGACAAAATAAGTTTTTCATATTCTAAACAGTGAAGGATAGAAAATATATTTTTAGTGGTATTGATCCATTGTTTAGCAACAAGTGGATCAGAAGACCCAGTGAAAGAAGGTGTATGTTTCCTCATGAAGGACTCAATAGAATATTATTCCTTTCTATGACCATTTGGAATTCCAGAATGATTCATAGCTTGGGTAAGTATAGCGATAATATTTTTCATTCTATATCCCATAACATATGGTTGTTTAGGATGACAATCATTGCATTTCCCATTTCATTCATCATTTACACGTTTCCTTTGGGTTCCATCCATTATCTAAAACCCAAAAATAATGGTGTGAGAGGAAAAAATCACACTAGGAAAACAATATAATCAAGGGGATGTACTTTCAATCTCTAAAATATTAGGGTTTTTTCAAGGTTAACCATGATCATTAAAAAAATCAAGGATTGTAACCTATGCTTTGAATTTTCCTTAGAGATATCCCTAGACATATCCTTAGAAATATTTCTAGGGATCTCACTAAAGTTTTCTCATTCTAGTTTCCAAAGGCAGGATAAAACTTAAATCTAATACCAATTATAAGGTCCCAAGCTTTACGTACATGGACATTACATTACTTTTGTGTAATAATTAATACATTACATAAAAATACAATCAAAGACCTTATTATTTTGTTTCCTTTAGAAACATAGAATAAATTATTCTAATTTGATGAAAGATATTCAACATCCCCCATAAAATCTTTCTATTTGGTTTTCCTACCTAAAACCTTTATTTATATCCTGGAAAAAGGAAAACATATGAAAAGGGTGTTCTTGGATTCTCAATAATGGTAAATAAGAAAAATATAAAACAAAACATGAACATAAGAATGTAAAAACAAAAACATAAATTTTTTAAAATCATTCCATGTATAACATAGATCAAAATCATGAGTCATTAAATAAATCTTGGAAATTCATAAGGTATAAATCATAAAGTAACATGAGCCATGAAAAATAACATTGGAATAAAACATGGAATTGTGGTAAACATGTGAGCATAGAAAATTATTTTCATATTTTGCAAGGCTAAGTTCCAAGACCAGCATTGTGGAAAACATCCTTTATTGAACCGAGTTCACTCCTCATTCCATCCCTGTATTACTGAACCGAGTTTACTTACCCTTCCATCCCTCTATTACTGAACTGAGATCATTTCTCATTCCAGCCCTGTATTACTGAACCAAGATCATTTTCCATTCCATTATTATCCATATCATGAGATATAAATATTAACCTAATCCATTTGAGGGAGATACAGGTCCCACCCATCTCATAATGAAATCATTCTTATGTGTTCCACAAAAACATAAATCATTCATCATAACATAACCAAAGGAATAAAATGGGTTTCTTAAACATTATTCTATCATAACATAATCCATATATAAAACATGGATTTCATAAGTATAATTACATCATAAAAATAATAGAAACATAATAATAATAGGGATAGTATACTATAAAAATAACCCTATTAAAAATCCATTTTAGATGGAAAATAATTTTGATAGAATAATTGAAATTAATTCTTGATGAAAATATCATTTCTTCAAAAAAATTATTTTCTAAAAATGCAACGCGATTTAAAAAGAATATAATTTATTTGAAAATAAAAATTATATATTATAAAGGAATATTCATGTAAATAATTCATTATGAAAATTTAAAAATATATTCATGCCGTATAAGTTAAAAGAAAACATTCTTCTTATACTCCTGTCAGAAAGTCAAAAAGCACCTCATATCAAAAATAAAAAAAAAGATTAATTTCATACCATTTAGTAAAAATTATCGAATGGGTAAAATTGAGTATAAAAATTGTTATAAGTATTGAAATAATATTCTAGAATACATATTTAGGAAACATATACATGGATGATAAATATACCCTAGTAAATACTTACGTATAAACAATCTTAGATAATAATGAGATTGAGAAATTATCCCTTAACAATTTATAATCAGTCAAATAATATGCCTCATAAAATAAAGAAAATTATATGCATATTTAAATACCATAAAATTTATAATTAGAATCATAAAAATATTCATGGACAGTATAAACACCAAAGAAACAAAACAGGTGGTGTATGTGGCATGTGTCCCACAGAAATAAATGCGAGGCAAAATAATCCCTTAGCATAGGTATGGGTTCCTTCATACATGTGAAATACTTATATATAAGGTTTTAAATAATTTTATTAAATTATTTCAGAATCATTTTCATTTTTATAATTTCATAAGTTATCATATTATTACTTGTTTGTTAATAAAATTATTACTCATCCATTGGGTATTAACTGCTTTATTTTATTACGCGTGTTTTTTTAGATAAATTATATTTATTATTCTTAGTTTATTTTTATATCATTTTCATAATTATATTAGTATAACATATATCATATTTATTCATTCTAGTAATTTACATAATCTTTATGTAATGATAATCATGTAGAATGAATCGTATCGAATTGTGGAGATGGTAGGTCATAGGTTTGCACGAGCGACGATATCATTCCCATTATTTTGGAATGGTATTTAAGTAGTATATATAATTTTTTAGAATCAATATAATGTTATAATATCCATATATAGTTATTATTTCCATCATTACACCCATCCAAGTAAGGTGGTGATGAAAAATAGATTACACCACGACATTGAGACGGTAAACCATACATACGCACGTGTTGTGATTTTGTTTTTTGTAAGATGGATAGAAGGTGGAATATGGTTATTTAATAACCATAATAACATCTAATCATATAATTGATATTTTATTTATTACTTAAGGATGGAAACAACTCATGAAGAAGAGGTATAAGAAGAAATAACTTTGAAATAATCGGTAGAGGAGATTACCTCTTCTTCGACGAGCTCCCTCTAGATCTCTTCTTAAAGGCACTAGAGTTGGTATTTTGAGAAGACCAAACCCTCTATAATATGAATAAGGAAGTTTAGAAGGGAAATAATAATGGTATATATGATCTTGAAGTCTCAAAGTGAAGTGAAGTTGTGAGGGAGGATGTACCATTTTATAATTGAGGTGAGCGGCACATTTGGAATCTCCAAAAATATTAATTTATAATAAAATAAAACCATATTAAAAAACCTAATAAATGTCATATTTTCGAATATGATATGATATAATTTTTTAATATCATAATCCAATAAATTTTAGATAATTTTTTTTCAATTTAAACGTTATCATTTTAATTAACACTTAGTTATTCTATTTAGTTTTTAACTAAGGTGACAAATATTTCAATACTAAAATAGAGTAATTTTTCCTTATTTGGTGTAAATTTGACCATAAATGAACAATTAAGAACAATTTAGACCATATAATAATTATTTTATATTTTTTTAAAATGTTTTATGATTTTAAAATAATTCAAAAATACATTATTTTGATAAACAATCAATCATGTCAATTTTGACACTATTCAATTTATTGATTTCTAAAAATAACAAGATAATATTTTATACTATAAAATATATTTTATTATATCCCTATGGGGCCAAGTTCATCAATTAAATTCATTTTTTATATTAATTATCCATAATTGTATTTTTTTTAATATTTTTAATAACATTAATTTGATATTTTTATTAATAAAATAACTACTATATTAGTTTTGTGTGATTATTTAATATACTTATTTTTTGGGTAAAAGTTAAAAATAAAATAACTTAACGAAGATAATTGTTATATATTTCATAATAATACTGATATTCGAATATATCTCCTAGAAAATCCTTTATAAGAGATGTTTTATTTAATAAAACTTGCATGTGAAAACTTTAACATCACTTTAAATAAAATATTCTAAGTGTCATAATCTTTTATATATGGATCCAAATTGGAAATAACTGGACCCTAGGATGATTGTGGTCGAGATATACTCAAATAATAAGATTGGTCAAGTGTTTTTGTCTTTTAATGGTTATTATCATTTTAATAAAAATATTTTATTGATTTTTCATCAATTAAATACTTTCTACATCATCAATGTATAAGCCTTTAAAGAAAATATTTACAACCAAAAAATTAAAAATAAATTACCATGAAAAATAAAAAACATTTTTTATTTCAAATGATTATTTATAGTCAAATATATCTTCTGTATAACACTATTTTAAAAATGATAAAGTTATTAAAATTTGAGTAAGACATGTTTAACTTTTATTTAAATAAAATATATTAAATATTTGAATATCACCCAAGTGCATTACAAAGGATACCATTTCAACCCAAGGATGATTTAGGTCAAAAAGAAATCATCTCATTATATTAGGACAAAATTTAGGGTAATTTTATAAAATTATATTAACCCTTAATTACATGATTTACCTTTTTACCTTATTAGTAACAATTACCAAATTTACTATTCATAATGCCCAAAAATAAAAGAATGCTATTTAAAAAAATTTAATTCACTTATTCCAAATATGTAATCCCTTTTTCAAAATTATAACCACATAAGTTTCGATAATTAATTTAAAATTAATCTTGTGATGAGAGTTATAAAATGGGTATTGAAAGTTAAAACATTACAAAATATTGAAACGTTTTTATATCAAAATACAATGTAAAATAAAGGCCAACAACCTAAATTTTATTAAATGATAAAAATATAATTTATTTATATTTTAAAATCATTAAATAATATAACTTATCTATATAAATTATTTCAATGAAAAAAAATTGATTAAAAATTAGTAAATTTTTATTATTCATCAAAACTTGAACTTTTCAGTAAAATATATAAAATTCATCCAAAGTAAATTTTTATATCCCTATTACAAATAAGAATATTATTTTGGGAAATATAATATGAAATTTTGTTAAAAACTTGATTTAAAATGGTTGTTTCATCAAAAGGCGGCCAAAGTGTATTTTTTGAAAAATTCTTCTTTTATATAAAAAATTGAATTTGTTCTTATATCATGTTTAAAAGACATATAAAATTAATTCTAAACATTATATTTATCATATTAAATATATATATAATTAATAAAAACCATCAATATTGATTTTATTATTTTATAAACTCACTAATTTTCATTTAAATAGTTTTTCAGAAAAAACATTTCATTTTATTTAAAAAGCGTTTTATTTTTATTTATAATTAATTTATCATCAAATTATTAATTATATATGTGTGTGTGTAAGGGAGAGGATGGAGTCTTGTGGAGACGGCGACGGTGACTCGCGGCGACCTGCGTCTTGGCCATGGCTTTCGAAACCCTAAATGAAGCTCGGGGATGACTTCCCTCCCCTTCCAGGAGGTGGGAGGGAGGTGAAGGACCGGGTCTCACAGCCTCCAACACAGCGGAAACCTTTTATTCCTTTCTCAAACCCTAGATACCTTTCGAATTTCCCGTCGATTTCTTTATGTCCGAAAGTTTCTGATCTGCATCAGGGTGATCCTCAGCTACTAATCTCTCCATCCGAGTTCTCTAAAGCTTCGAGTCACTTGGATTTAACGCTGGTAGCACGCTTTGATTGGGGAAGGCCCTCGGTTGATGATTTCGACCGCTTCATCTTCGGAAAGTGGGATTTGCAAGAGCGCGTTGTTGTTGGGCTTCTCGACAGTCGCCAATTCATGATTCGCTTTTCCTCGTAGGATGATTTGATCCGCGCCTGGTTCATTTCCCCTCGCAGATGCAACGGATGTCGGTTCTTCCTCCTTCGTTTGTCATTTGATTTATACATGAATCGTGATCCGTCAACCACTGTGGCATGGGTTAGTCTTCCACAGCTCCCTCTCCCGTTTCAAAATCCTGCAATTATTCGCATGATTGGTAATATGGTGGGGCGTTTTCTCTGTTCTGATGTTTGTACGTCCACTGTAAGTCATCCGGTGAATCCTCGTCTCTGTGTGGAGGTGGAAGTTGCAAGTCCCACGGTCAATTGGGTATGGATCACTGTGGGTGAGGAATTCAGATAGAGGCAGCCCGTGATTTTCGAATCTTGGGTAGGATACTATAACACCTGCTGTCGTCTGGGGCATATGGCGTCAAACTGTCACTCTGAGGTGCTGAACAGAAAGTCCCATAACCGGAAGGGGAGGGTGGATGATTCCTCCAAGCTAAGATTGGTGTCTTCTGGGAGTGTGGCACCTGGAACTATGGAGGAGAATCGGTCGTCAGTGCCTTTGAGGAGCTGTGCAGAAGCCCCTTCGAATCCTGATGTATCTGCTGTGTTCAGCAGGCTTCGACATGATCTGCAGTTGGGTGATGTGGTGATTCACGCGAATACCAAGGAGGCCTCTGGTTCTGGTTAAGGGGGAGGTACTGCAGGTGTAAACATTGTTGTGAGGGAGTTGCAGCATGAGGTGTGTGTGTCCACACCTACTAAAATGGCGAGCAATTGGGGCAAGGAAGCAGTGACTGTGGTAAATGGAGTGCAGGATGATGTTGGCAGAGGCTGTGATACAATGAAGGTTTCAGATTGCAGTAATGGGGTGCAAGGTAGGGTTGTGATTTATGGGGAGATGGGATTCATAGTTGATACTTTCAATCGGTTCCAGGAGTTGGCAAAGGAGCTAGCAGAGGAGGGAACGTCTAGGAATGAGATGCAGCGTGATGCTCCTTCGTAGGAGGGAGGCAATGGGTCAAAGTATGTGCTGCAGGGGACTTTAGTTCATCCGGAGTCCCCAGAACAACCACGGTGCCTTGCTGTGATTGACACCAATGGCCAATTCCAGCAGCGTCGTGGAGGGAATGATAATTTTCAGCAGGTCATTATCCATGGAAAGTGGGGGGATTACGATGAGAGTGATCAAGAAAATTATGGAAGTACAAACAAGCCTTCTTTTAGTGATGTGGTCCAAGGCGGGAAGGAGAAGGTGAGAAGGGATCAAGAAGTCTTGACTGCCCCTCCACGACGCAGGTCAAATAAAGACTACTCCTATTTTCCAAATTCGTTAGTCACTAGGAGCTTTGGTGGCAACGAGGAGCTCTTATCCTTGGAGTGGATAAATCTGCGAAGAAAATATGCTAAGGTTCTGAGGCATTACGAAAGCTCGGAATGGGAAACAGCCACAGTGGAGGCGGATTATGAAGATGGGTATGGGTTGTGTGACATGTAAGCTCTTTTCTTTTGCCTTTTCTAGCTTGTCTACTGCACTTTTCTTCTACTTTAATAAATGTTCAGGGGGTTATCCCCTGGCTGAGCTTTTCTGGTATGTGTGTGTGTAAAGTATGTTTTTATGATTTAGTTCATACATTTCATATTCTCCGTTATAATGGAATGGTTATAATGTAACAAATTAATATTTAGTTGTTCACTTAAACTCGGTCATGCATGAAATGAATTATATCAAAAGAAAATGAAATTATGTGTAACACAAGCCAAGAATAGTATTGCATTTAGGTAATAGTGGTGTTCTGTATGTGATAGATGGATATAATAATTAAATATTTCGATCGAAGAGAAGAAGAAAAGTAAAATACTTTTTTTGTGATAAGGATGATCATTTTTAGAGAAACTCTTATGCTTTCAAAAGTATTAATGAATAAAAGAAGATCCATGACACCAATTCTGAGGATATCAATATAAGTATTATAAAGGATGATGGTTATTTACTTTCAGTTGGCATTGATTGTCATAAGTCAAATATGTACCAAAAATGGGTGGTTGATTCAGTAGCATAATACCATATTTCAAAAAATAGAGAAATATTTTTTCCTTTTAATGAAGGTGAATTTGGTTGATTGAATATGGGAAATAGAGATTATTCAAGTGTCATTAGTGTTGGTGATATTTTTATCACTAAAAATTTAGGTTGTATAATGATCTTGATGGATGTGAAACTTGTTTCAAGTATACTCCATGATTTTTATCTTCCTATACTCCTAATAATGATGGATTTAAGAGTTCATTTGGTAATGGAATGTGGAAATTATTCATAATATCAAAGGTATATGCATGAGTCAAAATGTTTTACATGATTTGCAGGACCAATGTAAAATTTTTTAGTGATGTTAAGAATGCAGCTATGAAGATGACTTCATAGATTTGTGGAATAGGAGATCGTCACACTAGATTCGGAGACCATCAACATGGATAATGAATGTTTTAAAGATGGATAGATTTTCTTTGGGTGTTTCAGGACTTACACCTAATTCATTTTCTTCATAAAATGTCACTAATGAAGAAATAATTAAAATCAAAGATTGAGGTGATGCTATGAGAGTTATAGATTGCTCAAAGGATATTGATCATATGTAATGATTAGTTTCTGAAAGTGCTCTTGATTGTATAGTGATAACTTTCATGGGAGAGCTAGGTATTATTGGTTTTAGTATTATTCAGTAGGGTAGTTTAGAAAAAGGTTTGATACTTACTTTTAAATTCAGATATCTTTTGTGGTGGGGGGAGGGTTGTCATGTTTTTATTAGAGATGAAAAAGGTGTTGTCATATTTTCCATAGAGGATGGTGGTTGGTGCAATACCAAATGGTTTTCAATCTAACTGTGATTGTTGGATGAGATCACCTTCTTTATTGGATTGAAGTGAGGGATGTTTGAGGTTCATCCCAAATATCATGGAGATAAAAAAGAGATGAAATAAGAGTTTTAATTTTTCAATCCTCATACATGGCATCATTTAGTGTCCTATTATTGAGTTTCAGATATACATTTAAAATATTTTGGAAGGGATTATGAGGGATTATAAAATGGGAGTAATAGGGGTTTTCGTACTTTTATAAAAGGTTGTGGAAACGTTTCATGCCACATCACAGTGAGTAGATACATGGGTGATAGTTTTTGGGTGTTGGAAGAAATGATAAGCATAAAATCAGATTTTCCAAAGGATTATTAGAGGTTTTGAAATGATATCGTGTGTTTGGTATGGATCTCCAAAGGGTTACATCTTATCATGAGATGATTATTAGAGAAAAGGAAGAGGAATAACAGGGATTAATTTTTCATAGGTTTTATATTTTCTCACTGTAATTCTTGTTTTGAGATTTTACTTGGATTTTCTAGACTCTTTGATTATGGTGGTATTTTTTATAGTTTCCTAATAGTTTTTTAATACTATACATAGAAGGGTTTCTTCGTATTAAAAACCAATGTCTTAATTTATTTCCTGCTATTTTTTCATTTTTTTCATTGGATTTTCCCACAATATTTCACTCAGAATTCAGCTTTTATCATAAGAATAATTTGTTTCCTCCCAAATAGATTCCAATAACAAGTAATAATGAAAAGAAAAAAAAATTTCATACTATAAATGACATTAGAGGAAATTATAGCAATTAAATCTTTAAAAATTATCAAAAATTAATATAATAATATTTCTATAAAGATCCTAAAAACATAATTAAAAATGATAATTGAATAACAAATATATACAATTCTAGACAAAAAAGAAGGTACTTTTACATAACTAGTCAAAATCTATTAGAAAGATCAAAATTTGAATTATAAAATGAGAAAAATAAGAAAAAACAAATCCATTGATTAATAAAATCACAATTATAGATTTGAAAAATAAGAAAATAGATTCAATAAGATGTTCAACGAACAAAATAGAAGACAAAATAACTTCATTACAAGGGTAAAAACTCAAATCTTGATGAAATTGAATCAATGAAACATATTTTAATCAAGTAAATAAAAATGAAATGTAAGAAAATGTTCAGAAACAAAAAGGTCAAAATGATAAAATAATGTAATAAAATGGTGACATAAGGTTTTACATTCAATGACCAATTTACATATATGAATAGGGAGAGATTGTCATAATAATTCACTATGAAAATAAAATATTACAAGAAATATAAGAGACACATTAAAATATGGAAACAACATACATAACACACAAGATGGAAAAACAAACATCACACACAAGAAATCAGAAACTGAAAAATAGAAAACCAATACAAAACTAAGACCCCGTTACCGGGGCTCAGTTTCACATTTTCTAGTGAAGGTCAATAAAATTTTTTGAATTAATATTTATCATGTTCTCTATATTTTCTTGGTTCATTATCATGTTTTTCACCCTCCATGGTTCAATAATAAGAGTTATATCCCTCTTTCCAATCTATCTAAACATTTTTCCACAGAAGAGGGGCCTTTGGAACTTCTATATATCTCTATCCAATAAGGAATTAGTTGTGGAATGTTTTTATTCTCCCTCATTAACTCTTGATCAAATCAAAAAAAATAGATCTATTGGAAGGATCATTCAATCGCACCACATATGGTATACTTGAAATGCCTCACATAGAAAATAGTGGAGGAACACAGAGGAAGCACCTCTAAGAAACTAAAGATGGGAAACACACCAAGGTCCCTATATGAAATTAATGAAAATTAGTTAAGTACAAATCTAGAGGTACATTAATATGTCTTATAATCCATGAAATAATCCAAAAGTGGTAGTAAAAATTTTATATTCCAAGAAATATTGAAAAATGAAATTTTCTATAAGAAAGAGGTAATCAGGAAATGTAGGAACAAATACATCAGAGGGAAAATCAAATTCATGATCAATTTAATCAAAATATTATTTAAAATGAAAAATATTCAATATATAATGTAACGCCCCAACCCCAGTTACCTAGAGTCGGTGCATTATTACATAACATTGGCATGATCACAAGAAAGATCAAATCTCGAAAGACCGATTTGTTTAATAGCCTTGGAAACACTAGATATATTCATAAAGTTTTACATTACATCATAAAGTGAAAAACTACTACAACAACATAGTCTCCATATTCCGCACTCATATCCCCACATACTATCCCTACAGGTCATTCATAAATTACTTCTTTACATCCTGGGAAAAATAAAACATAGAAAAGGGGTGAGCTCAAATGACCAGTAAGGATAACAATATAGAGGAAACTTTCATAAATAAGAATAAACATTTAAGGAAATGTATAACTTAAAACAAAAGCCTTTTAAAATTGAACTTAAACATAGTATGGAAAAGATAAAATGAAATATTCCCATTTACTTATTCACATGGATATTCTACTAATCTAATAATCACATGCAATATCAATAACCACTTTCATAATGATGGAATGCATAATGCCAGACTATCATAACCACATAGCCAAGGCCTCGTGCCAAGACTACAAATAAGATTTTTCCAAGGCCTTGTTCCAAGACACTAGTTTGTCTCATGAGACCTACCGATGCATCGAGGAGCTATAGCGGGCTCCACCCGTCACATATTAAGTCCAATGCATTCCCATATGAAAAGGTTTAAACATAACATAAACATTCATATTAAAACTAGCATAAGATATGTCAATACTTTCACCATAAACTATGAATGGTATAAAAATAGCACATCCACAGTCAAACATATCACAAAACCTTCAATACAATATAGAAGTTTTGTATCATAATAAATCAACTTCAAATAAGTGTAAAATCCATCAAAGGATGCTGACATAGATGAAATCAAAAATCTTTTTACAGAAATATCTCTTTCTATTTTGAAATCATTTAAGAGTCATATATTTATAAAATAAAATATTTTCTTTGAAAATATTCTTATAAGATTGTAAGGGAAGCTTCTAAGATTTTATAACGGTGGAAAATAAATGCACCTGCCGTATAAGTTAAAAAAAACATTCTTACCTTAATTCTGTCGAAAAGGTTAAAAAGAACCTTGTTTGGAAAACGATGGAAAGATTCCTTTATAAAACTCTTATAAAAATTCAAAAAAGGGTATAAATGAATTTAACCCATATTATTTAAAATAGTAAAAATGTTTTGATATACATTTTTAAGAAACATGGATGTGGATGATAAAGAGATCCAAGAAGATTATTTCGTATAAACAACCTCGGATAATGAAGAGATTGTGAAATAACTCTTACCTTGTAATTTTCCTTGGTTGGGGTAGGTTAACCTCCTGTATAATGGTGAAATAATTTTTATTAAATTATACAAGAATCATATACATTAATATGATATCATATATGATCTTTTTACATTGCTTTGTTAATAATATCTTAAATTTATCGTTGTTTCGGGTGTTAACTAACTCGTTTTCTTTTATATGTTTTGTTATGTAAGCCATGTTTTTCATGGATAGGTTGTATCTTATTCATATCCATAATTATATCAAGTCCTTAAATACTATTATTAATCATCAAATGAGAATTATACTTGAATGGATACGATGGAGAATGAATCTCATCGCGTTCGTGGAGACGGTAGTCCGTACGTACGCATGAGCAACAATATCATTCTTTTGATATTAAAATAATATATAATTAGATGGTATATCATATATACATAATAATTATCATGTTACATTTATTATTTACATGAATTACACATCATTATTATACCCATCCAAATAATAATTTATTGAATAACAATTACACCACGACGTGGAGACGGTAAGCCGTACGTACGCACGTATGGTGACATGTTATTCAAAGGATGGATAGAATACTGAATATGGTTGTACCATATTTATAATAACATCACAGTATATATATGATATTGGATTTATTATTTTAGAATGGTAACAGCAAAGAAAGAAGAAGTGGAAGAAGAAAGGAACTTGGAAAAGGGTGGTGAAATCATTACCTCTTCTTCGGGTTCTTCCTTTTGATTTGATCAAAAGGGTTCCTTAGGTTGGATTTCTGATCAAACTAAGGCCTCTAGGTTGTATTGAGGGAAGTTGGGAGAGTATTTGGGCAGATTTTGGCCGAACCAAAAGGCTTTTAAGGTGTGAAGTAATGAGAAGGGGGAGTTCCCTTTTATAAGAGGGGTGAGGGGCACCTTTGGAAAAGCTAGAAATATTAATTTATAATAAATTCATATTCGGTTTATAATGGATAAAAAGTTTATTATTTAAATTTTAAGTTGGTTATGGGTCGAAAACCACTCAACCAATAGAATTTAGATAGGTTTGGGTTACTATATTAACCTTATCTTAAAGTATTATCTCTAAGTTAATTAGTTTCACTTTTACAATGTCTCTTTGTATTTTTATATTATATGGTTAATAAACTTACCATATACATCCAAGCGACCCTAAAGTGGTCCATTAATGATACACCTATCATGATATAAGTATCTTGGCCGAACCTTATATTTTTAGGAATTTAATATCAATTAATAATATAATATTTTTTTTAAAAACACTTTTATGTCAATTTTGACGCTATTTGGAAAATTGATTTTTGTGAAAATAATAACAGAATGATTAGTTCGAAAAAAGTCAATTAAATCAAACCTAATATGTCATTTTATCCTATAAAATTAGTTTAATTCAATAAAAGTCTCAAATTATATTTATTTGGGTATTTACAATATCAATTATTTTAATATTTCACTATTATGGTAATTACTGCATCATCATTGTGTCATAAATAAATTAAATTATTTAATGTCTAAAAATTATAAATAAAATATAATTATGTAGGAAATATTTTTATATTTCTAATTAATATTTACAATCGAATTTTTCTTATGTATAACCCTATATTAAAAATGTTTTTGTAATAAACTTTGATTTTAACTCTTTTAACTCTTCTTTGAATTAAATAATAATAAATGTACTAATCTAATCCAAGTGGACCTAAATGATAATATTTTATTCCTAAGGTTGTTTTTGGTCGAGATACACTTGTCCAATATAGTTAGGACATGTGTTAGGGTAATATTAATATCATTTTTACCCTTAATTACCCTATTTACTTTTAACTGTGGTAAATAAAAGTAAAAAGTTACTATTCACCAAAAATTATTTTCATCTCATTGAACCACATTTTACTCCTTGATATTAACCATGTATCTCAAATTTTTGAAATTCCAATCACAGAAACAGTAAAATTAAGTTTTATGAAAAATTCAGTTTTTTAACTACCACTTAGTAGTTTCACTAGTCATCAAAAATTGAAGTTTTTTAGAACAATGCCAAAATTTCCCCCTAAGATATAATTGATATTCCAAATTAAAAAATGATGTCTATTTTACAAAATTCCAAACATATAAGTTTCATTAATTAATTTTATAATTAATTCCCGCTGTCACAACAAATAGCGTGTTTTTAAGAAACAATATATATCAAAAGATTAACAATTGTTTATGTCCAATTTCAAAGTGAAATTAATTCTAATGAACACCATTGGATAAAATGGTAAAAATATATTCTAATTATACTTTAAAACCACTCAATAATATAATTTATCACTATAAATTATTTTTATTTAAAAAGTTGTTTTTAAGTATTTTTCACTATTCATAAAAATTGGATGTTCTCAGAAAAATACCAAAAATTCAACTTAGGATAATTTCGATATTCTGAATCTAAAAATGAAGTCCATTTTGAAATATAAAATATATATAATTTCAAAAATTAGGTATTACTATTCATAACGGCTAGTTTGATCGGTTGTGGTGTGTTAGAACTCGATGTTGCGTACAACACACGCTATCGCAATATTCAAAGAGAAACGTACCGTAGAAGCTTGGGGTGTTACATTCTCCCCTCCTTCAAATAATTTCGTCCTCGAAATTTCTAGAATACTACCTCATGAAAAGACTTGGGTGGTTCTTCATTATAAGTTCCTCGGGTTCCCACGTTGCCTCTTCCATCTTATGGTTTATCCACAAAACTTTTACCAGACGCGTCGTCCGGTTTCTCAGTACTTGTTCTCTCATATCAATAATCTTGACGGGTTCTTCGCAATAAGACAGATCGGGTTCCAGTTCCAATTCCTCATAGGTGAGTATATGTGTTGGGTCAGGCATGTATTTCCTCAATAGAGATACGTGGAACACATCGTGAACTTTGGAGAGACTTGGCGGAATTTCCAATCGGTAAGCTACATCCCCAATTCGTTCTAGAGTTTTGAAAGGTCTGATGTACCTGGGACTCAATTTACCTTTCTTACCAAAACGTATGACTCCCTTCCATGGAGATACCTTCAGGAAAACATGATCACCGACTTGAAATTCCAAATCCTTCCTTCGATTATCGGCATATCTCTTCTGCCTACTTTGAGCTACTTTGATGTGATTTTGGATTACCTTCACCTTTTCCATCGTTTCATCCACCAGTTCTGGGCCTACAAGTTTTCTTTCACCAACATCATCCCAACAGGTTGGTGTATGACATCTCTTTCCGTATAACGCTTCATATGGTGCCATCTGAATACTCGAATGGAAGCTATTTTTATAAGAAAATTCTACCAAAGGTAAATATTGATCCCACATACCCTGAAAGTCAAGTGAGCAGGATCTCAACATGTCTTCTAAGGTTTGAATAGTTCGTTCTGATTGTCCATCTGTCTGAGGGTGGTAGGCAGTGCTCAAATGAAGTTCAGTATCCATGGATTTCTGAATACTCTTCCAGAATCTTGAATTAAAATGGGGATCACGATCAGAAACAATCGATAGGGGTACTCCATGAAGTCTCACAATATCATTAATATATAGTCTTTCTAGACTTTCTAGTGGTAGATCTTCTCTTATAGCAAGAAAATGTGCTGACTTGGTAAGAAGATCAACAATAACCCATATTGCATCGTTCCTTCTAGGAGTCTTTGGTAGCCCCATGACAAAGTCCATCGTAATATTGTCCCATTTCCACTACGGTATGGGAAGAGGTTGCATGACTCCTCCAGGCTGTTGCCTTCCAGCTTTCACTTGTTGAAAAACCATACATCTTGACACAAAATTAGCAATCTCCCTCTTCATGTTGTCCCACAAAAAATGTTCCTTCAAATCTCTATACATTTTGGTGCTCCAAGGGTGTATAGTGAAATTGGAACTATGAGCATCATCCAGAAATTCCCTATTTAGATCAGGTATATCGGGAACACAAAGTCTCTTCCCGAATTTCAAAATTCCATATTCATACACAAAGTCTCTCAATCTCCCATCATTCATAGCTTTAATCTTCTTTTTAAATTCTTTATCATCGGTCTGAGAACTCTTAATCCTTTCTAGTAAAGATGGTTTGGCAACCATTTGAAAAAGCATTGATGTTTCACCTTCCCTGGTTATTCCCATGTTCATCTTCACTAGATCCATGAAAATTGGATCCCTTTCAATTCTCATATTGTTCAAAACTCCATGGTCTTTTCTGATCAAAGCATCTGCCACCTTCTTTGCCTTCCTCGGGTGGTAGTGTATCGTGCAATCATAATCCTTGAGTAATTCAAGCCATCTCCTTTGCCTCATGTTGAGTTCTTTTTGTGAGAAAATATACTTCAAACTCTTGTGATCAGTATAAATCTCACATTTTTCACCATAGAGGTAGTTCCTCCATATCTTCAAAGAAAAGTTCATAGCTGCTAACTCGAGATCATGAGTAGGATAGTTTTGTTCATGAATTTTCAACTGTCTTGATGCATAGGCAATAACTCTATCATTCTGCATAAGGACACAACCAAGTCCTTTCTTCGATGCATCACTATAAATAACGAACCCATCATTCCCCGATGGTAGAGTCAATATAGGAGAATTGAATAATCTTCTCTTCAGTTCTTTGAAAAATTCTTCACACTCTTTTGTCCAAACAAATTTAACCCCTTTACGTGTGAGCTTCGTTAATGGGTTAGCCAATCGGGCAAAATTCTGGACAAAACGTCGATAATAACCTGCCAAACCAATAAACTATGTACCTCATTTATACTCGTAGGTGATGGCCATTCTTGGATTGCCTTGGTATTAGAAGGATAAACAAAGATTCCATCTTTAGAGACAATATGGTCAAGAAAAGAAATCTCCTGAAGCCAGAATTCACACTTGCTAAACTTCCCATATAATTCTTGTCTTCTCAGAGTCTTCAGGATAATGCACAAGTGATTTTCACGATCTTCGTAGATTTTGGAGTATACCAAGATATCATCAATAAATACCACAAAAAATTCATCAAGATACTTTTCGAAAACTCTATTCATCAGATCCATGAATACAGAGGGTGCATTAGTCAATCCAAAAGGCATTACAGTAAACTCGTAATGCCCGTACCTGGTTCGAAATGCTATCTTCGGAATGTCTTCCTTCTTCACACACAACTGATGGTATCCAGATCGAAGGTCAATCTTTGAAAAGTATTAAGCTCCATGCAGTTGGTCAAATAAATCATCAATTCAAGGTAGGGGATACTTGTTCTTTATTTTTATTGCATTGATCTCTCTGTAGTCGATACATAACCTCATAGATCCATCTTTATTTTTAACAAAAAGAATAGGGGTTGCCCATGGAGAAACACTAGGGAAAATAAATCCCTTATTACTCAATTCCTCTAGTTGTTTATTTAGTTCGACTAATTCTACAGTGGCCATTATATAAGGGGTCTTCGATATAGGCCTTGATCCAGGAACTAAATCAATGGAAAACTCAACTTCTCGTTCTGGAGGATGTCTAGGTAAATCGTCAGGAAACACATCTAAATATTCTTTAACAACGGTTACATCCTCTATTTGAACATTCCTTTCCTCACCCATATTCATTTCATTCTTTTCCTCCCCAATAATTGAATTTATTTGAGCTACTGGGGGTGGATCTAGATAAGAATTAGGTGGTGATGATTCTGCTCTAAAGATAAGGTGTTCCTTATCATCATCATCAAAAATTGTAACCTCCTTCTTCTTACAATAAATCTTCACATCATAGTCCGAAAGCCAATCCATACCAAGGATTATATCAAACTCAATCATAGGTATGGCAATGAGATCAGCAGATAAAGAAAATTTATGTGCTCTAATGGGGACTGATTCACAAAACTTTGTTGCAATGATACTTCCCTTAGGAGTTTTAACTGACAACTCCCTTGTTAAATCAAATTGGAAATATCTAATTTTCTTAGCAAACTGGGAAGATATGAAACAATTCAATGATCCAGAATCAAATAATGCATTTCCTAAACTTGAGGAAACCATTAAATTACCTACCACCACGTCTTTCGGAGCTTCTACCTCAGCAGTAGTGATAGCATATGCTTGGACTTGATCCCTTGGCCTTTTCTGAGGTAAGTTCCCCTGACGCTTAGTACATTAATTTGAATAATTTCCAATCTCCCTGCAATTGTAGCATTGAACATTGGTAGCTTCCTTCTTCCCTTTGCATTCATGAGCTTGGTGGACTTTTTCACCACACTTGTAACAGACACCCATTCCCTTTAAGCAAGTACCGGGGTGTTTCTTCCCACATTTACCACAGGATGGATATTCAACCTTTCCCTTCTTCCCCTTATTTCCATTCCTAGATTGATCAGCAGATCTCTTCTTCTCTTGCTTTTCTTTAAAGTCATAAGACTTAGATAATTCATTTTCTGTCTTGATAGCACATGAGACAATGTCTTCGTATGACGAGAAGGATTGTGAGACTAATGCTCGGTGGAGAAATGGTTTTAAACCATCAAATAAATGATCAATCTTACTTCTTGGGTTACGTATATAATCTCCAGCATACCTTTCTAACCTTGTAAAGTTAGCCTCATACTTTGCGACATTCTCATCCTCATTTTGTCTCAGACTCAGAAATTGTCTTTCCATATCTGCTCGATGGTCACGAGGAAAGTATTTTTCCAAAAACAGATCTTTGAACTCCCTCCATTCCATATTTGATACTTCATCATCTCCCTTCATGTTTTGAATCAATGACCACCATTGATCAGCATCTCCAGTGAGGCGGTAAACTGCCATGATAACTTTTTCCCTTTCACTACTCTCCAAAGCCTGAAATATTTTCTCTAGGGAATTTATCCATTGCTCAGCTACTAAGGGATTTGTACTCCCATTGAACGTTGGTGGTTGTTTCCTCATGAATCGATCTAACATTGATCCTCCACGCTGCGGATCAGGGTGCTCTATACAGGTAAGGTTATTATTCATAACCTGAGTGAGTTGTCCCAGTATGGTGATTAGCTGATCGGCACCAGTTGCATCACCATCTCCACTATAATTATCTTGAGCAGGAGAGAAATCCCTACATAGAGTGTGTGCATTGATACGGTTTCCATTTCTTCCACTAGGCGCCATTTCTAAACAATGGCATAAACTAGATCAGTTTATGAATCAAAATACATAATCCCATACTTATAAAACACTTAACATAAATTGAACTATTTATGGATATAATGAATAATCATAAAAATGTTTTCTTTGAGGAAGTATATACTCATAAACCCTTCATAATGATTTGTAATGAAAATGACAGTTATCCTAAGCATATCCCCCGGGAGTGTCGTAACCAAGAGTGTAGCAAGGCCCGTTTTCGTGCACCAATTCCCGTTCGAGTCTAGCTCAAAGCGTTGTTTTCAAGTTTTACCCCTAAGTACATCTGTGCCAGAGCCGCCTCTACCTGCTCATATCCAGACAGGGATGTATTGCTTGTAAAACTCACAAAATCTCTACAATACCAAAATTCTAGGAAGTTCTTCTATACTAATCCTCAAAGTTCATCTTAGGTCTACGTGCTCTAATCATAGTTTATCTAAATCTAGCTTCCAAGTTTTGTACTAAAATTCCTCTGATACCAACTGTAACGCCCCGACCCCAGTTACCTAGAGTCAGTGCATTATTACATAACATTGGCATGATCACAAGAAAGATCAAATATCGAAAGACCGATTGGTTTAGTAGCCTTGGAAACACTAGATATATTCATAAAGTTGTACATTACATCATAAAGTGAAAAACTACTACAAAAACATAGTCTCCATATTCCACACTCATATCCCCACATACTATCCCTTCAGGTCATTCATAAATTACTTCTTCACATCATGGGAAAAATAAAACATAGAAAAGGGGTGAGCTTAAATGCCCAGTAAGGATAACAATATAGAGGAAATATTCATAAATAAGAATAAACATTTAAGGCAATGTATAACTTAAAACAAAAGCCTTTTAAACTTGAACTTCAACATAGTATGGAAAAGATAAAATGAAATGTTTCCATTTACTTATTCACATGGATATTCTATTAATCGAATAATCACATGCAATATCAATAACCACTTTCATAAGGATGGAATGCATAATTCCAGACTATCATAACCACGTAGCCAAGGTCTCGTGCCAAGACTACAAATAAGATTTTTTCAAGGCCTTGTTCCAAGACACTAGTTTGTCTCATGATACCTACCGATGTATCGAGGAGCTATAGCGGGCTCCACCCATCACATATTAAGTCCAATTCATTCCCATATGAAAAGGTTTAAACATAACATAAATATTTGTATTAAAACTAGCATACGAAATGTCAATACTTTCACCATAAACTATGAATGGTATAAAAATAGCACATCCATAGTCAAACATATCACAAAACCTTCAATACAATATAGAATTTTTGTATCATAATAAATCAAATTCAAATAAGCGTAAAATCCATCAAAGGATTTTGACATAGATGAAATCAAAACTCTTTTTAGAGAAATATCTCGTTCTATTTTGAAATCATTTAAGAGTCATATATTTATAAAATAAAACATTTTCTTTGAAAATATTCTTATAAGCTTGTAAGGGAAGCTTTTACGATTTTATAATGGCGTAAAATAACCGCTCCCGTCGTATAAGTTAAAAAAAACATTCTTACCTTAATTCTGTCGAAAAGGTTAAAAAGCACCTTGTTTGGAAAACGACGGAAAGATTCCTTTATAAAACTCTTATAAAAATTAAAACAAGGGTATAAATGACTTTAACCCATATTCTTTTAAATAGTAAATATGTTTTGAAATTCATTTTTAAGAAACATGGATGTGGATGATAAAGAGATCCCAGTAGATTATTTCGTATAAACAACCACAGATAATGAAGAGATTGTGAAATAACCCTTACCTTGTACTTTTACTTGGTTGGGGTAGGCTAACCTCCTTTATAATGGTGAAATAATTTTTATTAAATTATAAAAGAATCATATACATTAATATGATATCATATGTGATCTTATAACATTTCTTTGTTAATAATATCTTAGATTTATCGTTGTTTCAGGTGTTAACTGACTCGTTTTCTTTTATATGTTTTGTTACGTAAGCCATGTTTTTTATGGATAGGTTGTATCTTATTCATATCCATAATGATATCAAGACCTTAAATACTATTATTAATCATCAAATGAGAATTATACTTGAATGGATACGATGGAGAATGAATCGCATCGCGTTCGTGGAGACGGTAGTCCGTACGTACGCACGAACGACAATATCATTCTTTTGATATTAAAATAATATATAATTGGATGGAATATCATATATACAGAATCATTATCATGTTACATTTATTATTTACATGAATTACACATCATTATTATACCCATCCAAATAATAATTTATTTAATAACAATTACACCACGACGTGGAGACGGTAAGCTGTACGTACGCACGTATGGTGACATGTTATTAAAAGGATGGATAGAATACTGAATATGGTTATACAATATTTATAATAACATCACAGTATATATATGATACTATAGTTATTATTTTATAATGGTAACAACAAAGAAAGAAGAAGTGGAAGAAGAAAGGAACTTGGAAAAGGGTGGTGAAATCATTACCTCATCTTCGGGTTCTTCCTTTTGATTTGATCAAAAGGGTTACTTAGGTTGTCTTTATGATCAAACTAAGGCCTCTAGGTTGTAGTGAGGGAAGTTGGAAGAGTATTTGGGCAGATTTTGTCCGAACCAAAAGGCTTTGAAGGTGTGAAGTAATGAGAAGGGGGAGTTCCCTTTTATAAGAGGGGTGAGGGGAACCTTTGGAAAAGCTAGAAATATTAATTTATAATAAATTCATATTAGGTTTCTAATGGCTCCAAAGTTTATTATTTAAAAGTTAAGCTGGGGATGGGTCGAAAACCACTTAACCAATAGAATTTAGACAGATTTGGGTTACTATATTAACCTTATCTTTAAGTATTAGCTCTAAGTTAATTAGTTTCACTTTTACAATGTCTCTTTGTATTTTTATATTATATGGTTAATAAACTTACCATATACATCCAAGAGACCCCCAATTGGTTCATTAATGATACACCTATAATGATATAAGTCTCTTGGCCGATACTTAGATTTTTAGGAATTTAATATCAATTAATAATATAATATTTGTTTTAAAAACTCTTTTATGTCAATTTTGACACTATATGGAAAATTGATTTTTGTGAAAATCTTAATAGAATTATTAGTTCGAACAAAGTCAATTAAATCAATCCTAATATGTCATATTATCCTAGAAAATTAGTGTAATTCATTAAAAGTCTCAAATAATATTTATTTTGGTATTTACAATATCAATTATTTTAATTTTTCACTATTATGGTAATTACTGCATCATCATTGTGTCATAAATAAATTAAATTATTTAATGTCTAAAAATTATAAATAAAATATCATTATGTAGGAAATATTTTTAACTTTCTAATGAATATTTACAATCAAATTTATCTTATGTATAACCCTATATGAAAAATGTTTTAGTAAATAAACTTTGATTTTAACTCTTTTAACTCTTCTTTGAATTAAATAATAATAAATGTCCTAATCTAATCCAAGTGGACCAAAATGATAATGTTTTATTCCTAAGGTTGTTTTCGGTCGATATAAACTTGTCCAATAGAATTAGAACATGTGTTAGGGTAATATTAATATCATTTTTATCCTTAATTACCCTATTTACTTTTAACTGTGCTAAATAAAAGTAAAAAGTTACTATTCACCAAAAATAATTTTCATCTCATTGAACCACAATTTACTCCTTGATATTAACCGTGTCTCTCGGATTTTCGAAATTCCAATCACAGAAGCGGTAAAATTAAGTTTTATGAAAAAATCAGTTTTTTAACTACCACTTAGTAGTTTCACTATTCATCAAAATTGAAGTTTTTCAGAACAATGCCAAAATTTCCCCCTAAGCTATAATTGATATTCCAAATTCAAAAATGATGTCTATTTTACAAAATTCCAAACATATAAGTTGCATTAATTAATTTTATAATTAATTCCCGTCGTCACAACAAATAGCGTGTTTTTAAGAAACAATATATATCAAAAGATTGACAATTGTTTATGTCCAATTTCAAAGTGAAATTAATTATAATGAACATCATTGGATAAAATGGTAAAAATATATTCTAATTATACTTTAAAACCACTCAATAATATAATTTATCACTATAAATTATTTTGATTAAAAAAGTTGTTTTTAAGTGTTTTTCACTATTCATAAAAATTGGAAGTTCTCCAAAAAATACCAAAAATTCAACTTAGGATAATTTCGATATTCCGAATCCAAAAATGAAGTCCATTTTGAAATATAAAATATATATAATTTCAAAAATTAGGTATTACTATGCATAACGGCTAGTTTGATCGTTTGTGGTGTTTGTTAGAACTCGATGTTGCGTACAACACACGCTATCGCATTATTCAAAGAGAAACGTACCGTAGAAGCTTGGGGTGTTACATATAATAAGATAGAAAGCGAAAGGGATAAATTTTAAGTAAAATAGGCCATGTGGGAGGCCCAAATTCAAATAGGTCCAACGCATGGTATAAATCTAGTAAATATTAAACATGGAAAGTAAAATTCAGAATTAAAATCATATTAACATGAATATTAAATCATGAAATTAATTAACAATAGAAGTGAATAAAAAAATAAAAAACTTATACCTTTCAAATTAAATATTTAATGGATTTAATATGAAATACAATATATCATATCTATAGATTGAAAATTAAATATGAAACCTCTTTATATGTCACTGTTGGCATTAGGAAAATGACAAGATAGCTAAACACCTCAATGAAATAAGAATATTTTAAATGAATGGTATAAATGAATACTTAAAGTGGACCTGAAATCACCTCCTAAAGAGACAAGAACCCACACATATGCTAACAATTGACTTAATTAATAATAGGGTATCATTAAAAGTAACATGACATCATGAGGTCTTAAGGATATGATCTAACATTCCATAAAACACCAGTGATCTCAAGGAATCTAGATACCAACCAAGAGAAATGAAACCTAGTATACTATAATTTCCCTCCATCTAGCACTCTCTCACATGGCCAAAATGGGCTGGTGGACATCAAGAATTCCTCCATGTACACCAGAGGTTTCCAACTAGTAGCGGGGGTATAGAGAATATAGTGGGGATACTATACCTCCTGGTATAGACTTTCAATATAATGGAAATAATCAAATATCAAAGTGACAAAAATAGAGGAAACAATACAACATAGAAGATAAACTGAACAAAAAAATCAATGGAACAATACAATTATAATTACAGAAATATATAATGATAGGCCATAATTTGACTAAAATTCATGCTAAAAGTCATACTGATAAAAGGATATGATGTTATAGATAAACTCAAAAGACCTTAGTCGTGAACCCCACACCAATCTTGTCTCTAAGATCCAACCCATACAGCAAGAAAAAATCAATAACAAATTTCTTTTCCCTTATCTAAACATAATTATATATAATCTTCTCAAGTACCAAACAATGTACCAAATAGGGTGAGTATAACTTAGTAGTTTGACATCACTGTGTCTAAAAAAACCAATCAGATAGTAAGTCCGTGCAATAAATCAAAAAAATAGTATTACTAGTTATTCAATTAATATAGTATAATAACCAAACTTATTCATCACCGTGATAGAATATATCTAATAATGTAGCATTACGATTCCAATGAAAACCAAAATCCCATGGAATAATCACATAATCAGGTAAAATACCTATGTATAAGAATTCCATAATACCCATTCTAAGCCTTATAAGCACTACAATATAACTGGGCCAAGTTCTTTATATGATCATTTTAGAATAATCGGGCTAATCCCTTTATATAATAATTTTATCATGATCAGTCCAAGACCTCTATATAATTATTTCATCATAACCAAGATAAGACCAATAAACATCATAGTATGAGATACAACACAATTCATAATGCAAAAATAATGCAATATTACATCCTAAACCACAAGGGTCAATTCATCCAATTACCTTTTATCTTTCAATTCCCTTTCATTCATCATGGTATGTCTTAAACCATTAACATGATAGTGCACACAACCATATCATATCATTGTACCACTTGTCAATTCAATGAACAAGTAATCAATTTTCCAAAGTGATCCTATCACAATCAATCACCTATGGTCTCATGTCTTGTTATTTCCTGTTTTAATCCATTGTCTAATTCACTATGATCATAAGGGTAGGATCCCCCTATGGGAGGAAATAAGCTTCATCTCAATACTAATGGATCCAAAGGGATCAAAGGAGTAGTCCAAACACAAGATTATCATCACCTATTATTCTTTTAGATAACATGCATGTTGTTTTAGTGCAATCAAATAGTATATCACATACTTAAACGATAAGGAATAAGACATAGGGATTTATTCTAGACAACCTATTGTTACCTGATGATCTAATAAACACTCCCAACTAGTAATTCCAATTAAGAATGAAAGGGAAATAGATCATAAGGAAATTAAATATCATACAAACATCAAGGTCAAAACCCAAAACAATAATGATCATGGGATTATACCTCTATAATGGAGGATTGTATAAGGGTGGACAAACCCAAAGTAAATGGACTCACCAAAGATCAAATTGTAGACCAGGATTTATGAAAGGGAAGGAACATCTCCAAAGTCTCGTAGAGTCAACCTAGGGTTTGAGAGAGTATATTGCACGGTAGATGAAATTAAAATCATATGCATAGAATGATATAAAATTGTAAGTCATGATATATTCATGATGAGAACCAATTTAATGATCTGAATTAATCTATTTATAAGATATTAAAAAATTCATTTGATATGGATGAAATATCCCTGATTGACCATTTATTGATGTGAAAAAATTTCATGGTTTGTAAGTGTTTCACTCTCTAAACTAGTTTAAAGAATCTTCTAAGAAACTGGTTCACGTTGCATAATACATTCAAAATTTGAATGTTACTATTGAACAGATTACCACCTAGATTTTTAAAAAAAACTATAAACCACCTATAAAGCTTTCTAAACCCACAGAGAACTCTTGTAATCCTTTTGAAACATTTATAACTAGACTCTACTAATTCAAAAAAACATACATCCTCAAACTTTAGGTCATTCTATTTGGGAAAATATCTCCACCCCTAAAGAAAAGTCTCAACTAAAAGGTTTTAGGAAGAGAAAAACCCAAATAAAAGAGGTTCAACCAAAAATCAATAGGTACATACATAGAAAAGATAGGTTATTACAACCCCCACCCCCCACCCCCATACACACACACACACACACACACCATATAATAGCTCATCCCTGAGATTCTCTAAGAATCACTGTAGGGTCTGGATGAACAATTCTATAAACTATTCTCACATATTAGATTCCATCTCCCTAGTATCATTTTGATCACTCCCATGCTACCACTACACTCAAAATGGAGGTACGGTCTTTCCATAGAGATACTTCTCAATACATTCTACAATATGTATTGGATTCTCCTCAAAGGACATTCCTACACCAAGAACAATTTCATCAAAGTCTACCACATAATATAGTTAATAATGATATCTCTAATGTTGTGAAATGTGAAACACATCATGAATAGAACTTTAGTGATTTATAAGGGCTAATGGGTATTCCACTAAACTATCCCTTTCTACAATATCGAATATACCGATAAACATGGGCACTAGATTCCCCTATTTTCTAATATGGTATTTCACCAAGATTGGTGAAACCTAAAGGAAAACACGATGACCCAACTCAAACTCTAGTGGTCATATTCACTAATCAGTGTATGAATTAATCTATCTCTACATGGTCACCAATTCCATCCTGATCAAATGATCCTACTCAAGCATCTCATGTATGAGACTAGGTCCAACAGGCACTGACTCTACTACCTCTAACCAACAAAGAGGGTAATGTCACAAACTTCAATATAAGGCCTCAAAAGGATCCATTTTCATTCATGCATGAAAGATGATATTATAGTATAAATCCATGAGTTCCAAATTATTCTCCCATTAACCTCCAAAATCCCATAAATAGGCTCATAACATATCCTCCAAAATCTAAATAGATCATTCAGATTGACTGTTAGTTTTTATATAATAGGTTGTACTCAGAAAAACCTATAATCTCAAAGACTTATGATGACCCTACCAAAACTAAGAAGAGAATTTAATATTTCTATAAAAATCATTTCTCCTCATAACACCATGAAACATAAGTCACACACATAAATACTACCCAGATCACCAATGGTGAAGGTCTCACTAATGGAAATAAAGTGGGATGCCTTCATCAGTCGATCCACAATCACCTGCACTACATCATTATTTTGAGGTTTCCTAGATAATCCTATAAAAAAATCCCTAGTGACATTATCCCATTAACGCTATGGAATAGGAATACGTTTCAGAGCCCATTAGGCCTCTAATTCTCAATCTTCACCTGCTAATTCATGAAACATCTCACCATGAAGCCCACAACCTACGTATTCATTTCTGTCCACTAGTGTAGTCTATGAATATCACAGTACATCTTTGTCAAACTTGGGTGTCCACCCATATAGAATAATGAAACTCTCTCATCATATATTCACACAAGTCCATAGGAACCATACTCAAACATTGATAATAAGAACATCACCATTTCCAAGAGACCATACTTGTGGTGTCTTCCCACCATATAATATATCCCTCTAAGATAAGTGCTCTAGATCATAAATTTTTTTTTCTTGATCTATTCAAGAAGAATGGGTTTAACATATGTCAAAGTAATATGTACTCATCCATAGTACTCCTAAACTTTTAGATGGATGTCTATGACTATTTTTATCATTCAGAACTTGTTGAAAGACTTGCAAACTACCTCTATTTTTGTATTCCTTCTCAAGGAATTAAAAAATACATTCCCCTTTATTAGTGTTTAAGTCATATTGAAGTCAAAATACTACAGATACTCAGACTTCCTACTCTGTCGATGGTTCATGTCTCACTGAGAAAAGATGTAGTTGAGGCTCTTGTGGTCTATGTACACTACAACCCTCTCACCCAAAAGATATTTTCTCCATAATCTCAAGAAATGTACCACTACATATAACTCTGGATCTTGAGTAGGATAATTCCTCTCATGCAGTCTCAACTATCTAGATACATAAACGACCATATAGTCCTCCTACATCAGTACTGCTTCATGTCTGGCCTCATATGCATTGAAAAACATAGTATACTACGTACCAGGATTAGGTAATGGGATTATCTTTTATAAGGTTATAATTCCATTCAACTCCTTGAAATATATCTCATAAGAATCTGACCAAACAAAATTCACCCCTTTCTTGGTCATCCTAGAAATTGGAGCTTCTAGACTAGAGAATTCCTAGATGAAGCATCAAGTAATAACCTACAAAAACTAGAAAAATATGAATTTTGAAGACATTAATGGTCCTATCCCATGATATTAGGCCTATAACCATCTCTAGGTCCACTTAGACTCCAAACTCTAAGATGAGATAGCCCATTAAGTTCATTTATCAATCCAAAAACTTCATTTAGATAGCTTGGCATAAAGTTGATACTCTCTCAATGTATTCAAGAAGATGTAAAGATATTGGGCATGATTTTCTACTTAATTGAAGTACACAAATATATAATTAATGAAAACCACAAAAAATGACCTAGGAAAAGATGAAAGACCCAATTCACCATGGCCATGAACACCGCTGGTGTGTTCATCAAATTGAATGACATCACTATATACTCATATAAACCATACCTACTCCTAAAAGTAATTTAGGGTATATATAATGGTCTCACCCTCATATAGTGATACCATAACCTAAATTTGATCTTAGAGAAATTTTGGCACCTCTGAATTGATTGAAGATATGTTCAATGAATGGAAGGGGATACCAGTTCTAGACCATCATCTTGTTCAATATCTAATATTCCCCACACAAATGAAAAGTCTCAACAACCTTCTTGGATAAAATCATTGGATAACCCCATGGTGACGTACATGGTTGTACGAAACCCTTATCTTCTATATCTTCCAATTTAACCTTCAATTCTGAAAGCACCACTGGTGTCATCCTATAAAGGGGGATATAAAATGTCTCTTCTTGTGGAACCAACTTGATCATGAAAATGATCCTCTTCTTGTGTAGTAATTTGTAAATATATTTAGGAAAAAATCCTGAAATGGTATACCACTGGAGGAAAAGTATCCTACTATATTCCACCATTATCTAGAGCAATACCTTCTATCTAATCCATGATAAAATCCAATATGTACTGAATTAGTCCTGCGTAACTAGAACTAAGATCTTAATCACCATATTGAAAATAGCTATCTATTTCTAAAGATAGAAAGGTAACTCTCCTTGGATAATAGCTAGTATGAGCCCAGTACAAAACTAACCAAATAGATAGCCAGAATAATATTAAAACCTATCATTTCTAGTATAAAAAATTCCAAAAAATAGTAATCACCAATTTATAAGAGAACATGCCTTGAAACATTTGATATTCTCTAACCACACTCACAAAAGTTTTTTGATGGTCAAGACACCATCCAAGATTTACAAAACCAATCCCAAAACATTTGAAAAAAATATCAGATATAATTTAATGTAATTCTCTTGTATTAGACTAAATGAAATATGAGGTTTATGATAGCAGAATCATAACGCTAATGGTAGAAGGTCCTGCATCCAAAATAGATGAAGTAGATTTTATAGTGTGTAGATAACTTTCCCCTCTACCATAGGATCATGACTGACTCCCATGCACTATTCCCTCTAGCTAGTAATACTACTCCTACACTAGAGTACCACATCCATTTCTTTGGAATAAAAAACTGTTAGAACTCTAACCACCAGTCTTCTAAGGGGTATTTGAGTTCTTCCTAGTCTATGGTACCTATCTTGATCCCCTAACATTTCTCTATAGTTTTATTCCACTATAAAACCTTTTCAAGTGGATCAGGATTCCATAATAATAGCACTCTAATGTAGGTTATATATACTAAGTTTTCTCATGTCCATACATGACATTCTGATAGAACTACAATGAAACACATTACAAATATGGTTTCCCACCACTCTAACTACTCTTCCCAAAATTTATGTGGTGATAAATATCATAGTTATGATTCTTTCCACCAAAATATGAGCTCTTGATTTTCCCTACTAAAATAGATTGTCCATTGTTTGGGGCCTCTCTATAATTATATTTCCTAATGATATCCTGATTCATCATGTCCAAAATTATACTCAAGTGAAAAGAAATCACCAAGGGATTCATTTCACGGTGAATAACATCCTAAAAATGCTTCACCCTTGCAATCTCATTAGCTGCCAAAGATGGCGCAAAGTGATCCAATTCTGTGAAATGTCTATTATAGTCCATCACTAACAAGATTTCCTAAATTGGGTTCATAAAATCATGATCTTTCTCATCTCTTAAAAAATTTGGATAGAAGTTTCTTTATAAATTCATCACAAATTCCTTCCAGGATGACCCCCTTCCTACCCATATTACTATAAAGTGTCCCACCAATGCTTGGTTGGTCCACAAAGCATTAATCAATAATATTTACCCTCATATATGTGAGTGTATCCAAAATTTTGAATATTTTTTGGAATGAATTGATCCAGAACTTATCTTCATGGTGGAATCCCTCCCTAGTGAGCGTAGGTGGATGATGTAGTTATAAGTCTCTCATTCACTCATACATTGAATTCATAGTGTGAATAATCTCCCTTTACATGTATCACATGACCCTATGGAAGTGATCTTGGAATTGATCATTCATATAACTTTAAGGATCCACAAGAAGCTCTAGTTCAACTATGTTAGAATTATTCTAATTTCATCTCTCCTGATACTCAGTTTGATGATGAGGAGGAGGAATTTTCTCTACAAGACAAATGAAATTCTTAGAAAAATGGATAGCATCAAGTTCAACCTCAACAGGTTACAAAAACAGAGAACTAATGGCTCATATACTATTTAAACATTTCTTAACAAGTGAATTGGCATGGAATAATAGTTTATTTGTTCCCTTTTTTTAGATAAATCTATTATCTCATTTCATAGTTTATATAGGAAAATATTTCACATGAAATAAATATGTCCCTATCATGAACAATGCTTGGTAATATATAACCCTATGTTTCTACCATGATGCATGCATAATTATCTCACACCATACCAATCCCTCCATATGAATATCAAGA
This sequence comes from Viscum album, assembly GCA_963277665.1. Lineage (NCBI taxonomy): Eukaryota > Viridiplantae > Streptophyta > Magnoliopsida > Santalales > Viscaceae > Viscum > Viscum album. The sequence continues at coordinate 1,119,267,113 of OY728129.1, forward strand.
AACAATAACATCGCACAACATTTGAATCACCCAAGGTGAAATAATATCAATCATAATAAGATAACATTATGAACAACAATCCCATCCCAGGGAACTCATATTTTCACCTGTATATGGGTTAGATACTCCCATGTGAAATCACATTACAAAGTCTTAACACATCCTTGTATCCTTTCTACCTTTCCCAAAAAGTAAATCGACAAAAAAACCTGAGCTCATTTTATACCACAATGTAATATCCCCCGATCTAACACTCCCTTGAATAACCAAACTTGGTTGGTTACTAGACCTCAAGAGTGCTTACCCATATGTTAGAGGGTTATGACTAGGATCTAGGGTGTAGATAATATAGTGGGTAGACTATACCCCTTAGTATAGAGTTTCAATATAGTAGAAATAAACAAATATTAGAGTGAAGGAAAAAACAAAACTAGTACAACACAGTGGATAAACAAAATAATAAAAGTCAACTGAAATATAAAATGATAATAATAGAAAGACGTAATGATAGTCTAGAATTTAAGTAAATTTCATTCTAAAAGTCATACAGATAAAAGACCAAGATGATATTGATAATGTCAAAAGAACCCAGTCCTAAACCTCGTGTCGGTCCTGTATCCAATCTCTAACCCATTAAGCAAGTAACAATCAACAATAAATTCTTTTTCCCTTGTCCAAACCTGCTTCCATGTAATATTCTTGGGCACCAAATAGTGGCCCGAATAGGATGTGGGTATAAATAAATAGTTCAAAACCACCGTGTCTAAAAAACCATTCTAAGAGTAAGTGCATGCAATATAACAATAAAACATGATTATTAATTAATCAATTAATACAATAAAACAATCCAAATAATTTGGAATCATGCTATAATATCTCTAATAAAATAGAATTACCATGCCTACCAAAACAACAAGTCCATGGAATAATCAAAAAAATGGTAAAAAAATCCTCTATATTAGAATTTTAGCATACTAGAGCCAAGCCCTATAAGAATTACAACATAACCAGACCAAGAACTTTGTATAATCATTTCAGAATGACTGAGCCAAGACCCCTATATAATAATTTCATCATAACTAGGAAAAAATATCTATATTATCATTTCAGCATAACCGGTTCGATCCCTATATGAATCATAACATATGATAAAATACAAGTCACAGTGGAAAGAAGAAGACGACATTACGTCATAAACCACAAGGGTCAATTCATCCAATTACCTTTTATCTTTAAATTCCATTACAATCATCAAGTTATGACTTAACTCATTAACATTCTAGTATGCAAAACCATATCATATCTACCAGTCATTTCAATAAACAAGTAATCCATTTTATAAAGTGATCCTCTCATAACCAATCACCCAAGGTCTCATGTCATGCTAATTCATGTTTTAAGACAATATCCAGTTCATTATCGTTCAAGGGTAATCTTTCTATAGGGGTGGCTGCAAGCCAAGTCTTAACACTTATAAATACAAAAGGATCTGAGGATTAGACCAAACACATGATTATCATCACCCAATATTTCATTCGTTAACATGCATGTTGTGTCAGCAATATCACATTGTATTACACATACTTAAATAATTAGAAATAGACCATAAGGATTTGTTATAGAAAACCTAACTTTATTTAACAGTCCAAGAAACACTCCCAATAGGTAATTCCAATGAATAATGAAATTAAAGGAGATCCCAAGGAAAATATAGATCACACAAACATCAAGATCAAAACCTGAATCAATGTTGTCCAAGGGATCACACCGCTATAATGGGGGGTAGTAAAAGGGATGAGATAACCAAAGTTAAGGGACTCACTAGTGATAAAATGATAGACCATGATGTCTGAAAGGGGAGGAATCACTCCAAAATCACATGAAGTATCCCTAGGGTTTGAGATGGGAGGTTTCATGGTAGATGAAAATAGAATCGTATGCGCAAAATGGATTAGAACTTCCGGTCACATATATTTAGGATTTGAACCCCTTTCATGATGTTAATTTATCAATTTATGAGATATAGTAAAAAAATATGCCACCTCAGGTTAAAATAACCCTAATTGAACATTTCACAATATGATCCATTTTGATGGTGTGTAAATGTTTCACTATCTGAACCAGTTCATGAAATATTATTGGAAATAGGTTTATGTTGTGTAATATCTTCATTAAATGGAAGTGACAAGCACATAGATCACTACCATGATTTTGGAAAAAAATCCCAAACCACCTTCGTAACTTTCCAAACCCACAGAAAACTCTCATATTCCCTTTGAAACATGTAAACTCGAACTCCATTAATTCAAAAAACCATACATCTACAAAAAAAATTTCATTTTCCCCAGTAAAATCTATCCAACCAAAAAAATGATTGACCAAAAAGTTTTAAGAATATAAGAAACCCCAAATAAAATTCATTCAACCAAAAAATAAGAGGGGCATACTTGGAAAAGAAGGGATCTTACAACCTTCTCACCATATAACATATTATCGCCGAGCTGCCCCAAGAATAATTGTGGCATATAAGTGTAAAATTATAGCCACTATGATTGTATATCAGATTCCTTATCCCATGTATCCAATTTAACATTCCCATGTTTCCACTACACTCAAACTAGAGGTATGGTCTTTCCCTATATATACTTCTCACCATGGTCCAAAACCCATATCAGATTCTCCTCAGAGGACACATCTACACCAAGAATGGTTTCATCAACATCTACCACATGAGAAGGTTTAGTATGATGTCTTGGAAGCTATGGAATGTGAAACATGTTGTGCATGGAACTTTAGCACTATGGAAGGACCAATAGATATGCCACTGGACTGACCCTTTCCACTATATCAAATGCACTAACAATCCCAGGCACTAACTTCCCCTATTTCTTAATATTGTGTTTCCCCAACCTAGGTGACACCGGAAGGAAAACACGATGACCCACCTCAAACCCCATAGGTCATATCCACTGGTCAGAATAAGATTTATGCCTTCTCTACATGGTCACCAACCACTTCCTGGTCAACTGAAGCTTCTCATATGTATCCTTCATGATACTAGGTCCAATAATAACTAACTCACCTACCTCTAACTCATAAAGAGGGTAACGACACAGTCTCCCATATAGGACCTAGAATTTATCCATTTGTATTGATACTTAGGATCTTTTATTATAGTATAACTTCATGGGTGTCAAATACTACTCCCGTTAACCACAAAAATCTATAACATATGCTCGTAAAATATCCTCCAAAATTTGAATATCCTGTTAAAATTAGCCATCAGTATGTGAATGATATGTTTTAATCAAGATAACCTATGATCCTAAGGACTTATGAAGACCCTTCAAAAACTAATAAGTGAAATGAAGATCTTGATCAGAAATAATGCACCTTAGAACACCATACAACCAAACTATCTCGTGCATGTAATGACTACCCATATCATTAATGGTAAAGGTCTCCCTAATAGGCAAGAATTGGGATACATTCATTAGTTGATCCACAATAACCCATACTACATAATTCTTGTGAGGTTTCCTAGGTGATCCTATCACAAAATTTATAGTGACATCATCCCTCAACAACCTATCATACCTTTAATTATTTTCCTTCACATGAAGATCGGTGAAACATATCTCCATGAAATACAAAACCTCCTTATTTGTTTTCATCCACCAGTACTATCTATAGAGATCACAATACATATTTTTCATACCTATGTGTACCACCCATCTAGAAACATGATACTCTCTCATCAACTCCTCACAAAATACTATAAGAACCCATACTCGGCCATGGATTAGAATAAAATCACCACTGATAAGCGACCATACTAGTGGTGGATCCCCACCATATAATCTACCCCTTAGAGTCAATCCCTCTAGATCAGATATCTTCTTTGTCTTGATCCAATCAATAAACGTTCGTATAAGAGTTGTTGAAGTCATAGCTACTCATCCCCGGGATGCTTGAACATCTAGATTCATGTTTTCAAATATTTCCATAATATTCCAGTCCTCAAAAGACTCCAAAAATTCCTCTTTATAAATCTTATAACTCAATGAATTGAAAACATCATTTCCCTTTCAAGGTGTGTAATCTTGATTGAAGTCGAAATCCAATAGATACTCAACCCACCTCCTCTACTGAAGGCATAGGTTTTGATAATAAAATATGTAACTGGGGACCTTGTAGTCCATGCACACTATAAAAATATTTCCAGAAATATATTTTCTAAAGTATTTTAGGGAATTTACCTCCACAGATAGCTTTTTATCATGAGTTGGATAATTCCTCTCATGCAATATCAACTATCTAGAGCCATAAGTGACCACATGATCCTCCTACATTATAACTGCTCTAAGTATAACCTCAGATGTATCAAAAAATAAGATATACTCCTTATCAGTCTTAGGTATGGTGGGTATTATTTATGAGGCCAACCTTTCCTTTAGATCTTATAAATATCTCTGGTAACCATTTAACCTAAGAAACATCACCCCTTTCTTGGTCAGCTCAAACAGTTGTTCCTCTATATTGGGGGTTTCCTGAATGAATAACTGATAATAACCAGTTAAACCTAGAAAAATATGAATTTCAAAGATTTTATTGTGATACTCTCATGATATCATGGCTACAACCTTCTATGGGTCCACTAACAATCCAACCATTGAGATAACATAGCCCAAGAAGTGCACATTATCAATTCATAAACTACATTTAGATATATTTGTGTAACACTACTACTCTCTCAATATACTCAAGATGATGTCAAGATGTTGGGAATGATCATATTATAATTTATATTATAGTAATATTTCATCAAAAAAATCCATCCTAAACTGATCCAAGAAAAGATGAAAGCTCTTATTCATCAAGGCTATGAACACCATCAGTGCGTTCATTAAACCGAACAACATCACTATTGACTGATATAATCCATACCTACTCCTAAAAGAAATCAAGTTATGTTTTTTGGTTCAACCCTCAACTGGTGCTACCCTAACCTCAAGTAGATCTTAAAGAAAATTCAGGAACCTATCAGTTAATCTAAGAGATTATCGATGCCCATAAGGGGACACTGGTTCTTGAATTTCATCTAGTTTAATTCTTGATAGTCCACACATATGTCCAAATTCCCATCAAACATCTTGGTGAAAATCATGAGAGAACCCCCATAGTGACATAATTGGTTGCATAAAACCCATTTCATCTAGATCTTACAATTGAACCTTCAATTCTTGATACTCCCCTAGTGTCATCCTGTATGGTGGGATAGAAATTGGCTCTACTCCCAACACTAAAATGATTATGAACTTGATCTACCACTTGGGTAGTAATCCATAAAACTATTTAGAGAAAACATACTAAAAATATTCTACCATTGAAGGAGAAGTATCCTACTACATTCCACCACTATCTAGATAAAAACCCACTATCTATTCCATGATACAATCCAATCTTCCCTAAATTGGTCCTACACGACTTGCCTGAAGATCCCACTCACCCTGGTGAAAATAAATACCTCCTTCTTAATATATAAAGGTAACTCTCTTCTAGTAATATTTGATATGAACTTGGTAAATAACTAAAAAATAATACCTCTAATCAAATAAAAACCTTGAATTTATAACACAAACAATTCCCCAAAAAAAGGTAACCACCCATTTCTAGAGAACATGCCTTATAATGTTTTTTATTCCCTAACCATACTCCAAATATTGTGTATATGGTAAAGAAACCATTAAATATTTCCACAATAAATCTCATACTATTTTTAATGATATTAGATATAATTTTTTACAATTCTATTATATCAGAAAAATGAAAGCCAAGGTAGATGATATGTGAATTTTACCAATGACAGTAGAAGGTCCTATATCCAAACAAGCTAGAGTAGATTGTATAGTGTGTATCTAACATTCCCCTCTTCCCCAAGTTCCACTATGACACCCCTATATTGTTCCCTCTAAATAGTTATATCACTCCTATATTATAACACCATGCCCTATACCTCAAACTAAATTTCCAATGGAACTCTAGTTATTAGTCTGTTCAGGGGTAGCTGAGTCCTTCCCACACTCTGGTACCTATATTGATCCCATGCCCTAATTTGTTGGTGCATGATCCTATAAAACCTCTAAAGGTGGCCCAGCCTACCATAAGTACATAACTCCAATGTAAAGTATATACACTATATCCACTTGAGGCCTAAATTTCCACACTGATAGTACTAAAATGAAACACAATCCTGAGATGGATATCCACTTCCCTAACTGATCTACCCATAGTTTCCTTAGCAATAACATTCATTACAACACTTTTTTCACCAGAAGTAGGGATCCTAGTTTGGCCTACTGAAACATTGTGATGGTTATTTAGGGACTCTAACATATTCATTTCCTTGATAAGAACTGGATTCAGCATTTCCAAAATATAAATCAATAAAAAAACATTTACCTATGACCTAATCTCAAATAAATTCCCATCCCTAAAATATAATTCCCTTCCCATCTCATCAGATGCCAAAAATTACAAAGTGCCCCAAGTTGGAGAAATGTCTGGCATAGTCCATCAATGACAAGATCTCTTGTGTCAGGTGTATGAATTTTTTAGCTTTATCATCCCTCAAATTCTCTGTATAGATGTGAGTTAAGAAATTATTCTTGAATTCCATCTAGGATAACACTTTTTACTGCCTAGTTATCTCTAAATTTTCCCACCAATGCTTGGATGGTCTATGAAGCATGTAAGTTGCAAGATTCGCCCTCCAATCTATGGGTGTCTCAATATGTTTAAAGATTTTATTAGCTAAACTGATCCAGAACTCGGATACCAAGGGTTCTCCCTACATAGTGAACATAGGAGGATTATATATGTAAAAATCTATTCTGATTAGACATCGAAGGAATGGTCCAAACAATCTCCATTTCCATGGATCGCAAGACCCTTCGGAAGCATTTGTGGACCCGGTCATCCATCTCAATATCATGATCCTTGGGAATATTTCATGTTTCAATGATTATGCATGTTTAGTTTCGAACTCTAAAGGATTAAATTTTATCTTGAGATTATTACCAGAGAAAAGGTGAGTAATATGAGGGTATTATTTTTCACAAGTTTTCAATGCTCTCACTGTAAATCATGTTTCATTATTTTGTATGGATTTTGTAGACTCTCTTATTATAGTGAAATTTTATGAAGTTTCCCCATTGTTTTTTAAACCTGCACATCAGATGTTATTTCCAAATTAAAATTTTGAATATTAATTTATTTCCTTCTATTCTTATGCTTTATATTTCATTGGATATTCTTACAGTATTTATGTCACAATCGAGTTTTTATCCTAGGACTAATATGTTTCCTCCCCAACAACTGGTATAAAAGGAGGTTATTTATGTTTCACACTGATTGGATATGGTTGATGAAAACCAATGGATTTACATCCTCATAAAACTATTTAATGATGAAAATGATTTTACTCTATGTAATAAATGAGTAAAAATTTGATTCATGAGAAGACAATGAAGGAGGTAATGAAAAAAATCATATAAGTCATAGAATATGAGTGATGGTGATTAGAATGATAAAACAGAGTTATCAACAAGAACAATATTGATGTATTTGGCTGATATATACTTCATTAGGTGATTAATTTGACAAATACAAAGACATCTTGGTGAATATTAAAAGCATGTATAAATCAAAATCCCTTAAAAATCATTTATAACTGAAAAAACAATTATTTCATTTGTGAATGATCGATAATTGAGATTTATGGAACCATCTAGATGAGTTTACTAAACTTTTTATAGATATATATTAAATGGTGGTCATGATTAATGATAAATGTAATGTGGTTCCTATTGAAATGGAAGAATACAACAAACATTTAATCCTCTTTGGTTCATTACAAGATTTATATAATACTATTTTCCCCACATTGATGTTAGGGAAAAACATTGTGATGTTGGATGATCTAATTTCATAATTATTAATGAAAGAGAGTTGGTGAAATATTAATGAATATTATTCTTTGGGTAATATAAGAATTTTGGCTCTAACAGATGGATGTAGTAATTTTAGAGTATGATGGAATACAAGAAGAAAAGTCAAGTGATTATTTTGTGATAAGAAGGGCCATGTGAAAAGAAACTACTACACTTTGGAAATTATTAAGGAATAGAATAAGATGCATGAAACAGATTCTAAGGATATCAATGTAAATCATATAAATGATGAGGTTGATTTACTCTTAGTTGTAAATTATTGTCACAGGTTAGATATGTACCAATAATGGGAGGTTGAATCAGTAAAATTATACCATATTTCAATAAATTAGGAAATATTGTATTCATATTAATAAGGTGAATTTGGTACATTGAATATGAGAAATAGATATTCTACTTGTGTAATTGGTGTTGGTGATATTTTTATCACTAAAAATGTAGGTTGTACACTGATCTTTAGGGATGTGTAACATGTGTTAAGTATATTCCATGATTTTTATCTTTTTGTAACATGATAATTTTGGAATTATGTGTTCATTTGGAAATGGATGATGAAAATTATACTAAGTATCAATGGTACAAGTGTTAGGTGTAATGGTTGACATGCCTTACAGGACCGATGTAAAGGTGTGCAGTGAATTGAAGAACATTGTTATGAAGAGGACTCTGTCATATTTGTGACACAAGAGATTATCGTGCCTAAGTTGAAGACCATAGATAAGGATAATGAATGTTTCAAAGATGAATAAGGTCAGGTCAGGTGTTTCTCGACTTACCCCTAATTTCTTTTCTTTAGAGATTGTCACTGGTAAATAATGAATTAAAATGAAAGTTCAAGATGATGTTATGAGAGTTACAGAATTCATGGAGGATGTTGAGAAGATAGAACAATTAGTTTCTATGGGTACACCTGATTATATAAAGATCACTATCATGGGGGATCTAGGTGTTGTTGGTTTGAGCCTTTAATCAGTAAGGTAGTGCAGACATAGGTGTAATGAAAACTTTTTCATTTAGATTTTTTATCGGGGGTCTATCAGGTTTCTATCAGAGATAGAAAATAGTATTGTCATATTTTCAAAAGAGGATAGTGGTTGGTGTGATACCAACTAATGTTTTATCCTATGGAGTTTTTTGGATGAGATTTTTATTGGTTGCAAACCAAAGTCCCACATCATATTCCACCAAGGATGGGGGCTCTCATAAAATCTTGGATAGGAAATTCCTTTTATCACCCATGGGTTTTAGGAAAGAACCCCAAAAGGGCCTATGTATTGGGACTGGAAGACCTAAGTCTATAGGAAAACAATCCTAAGAAGTGGTATCATATCCATGGTGTATCCCAGCTGTGATGTAGGGTAGATAATTCCCAAAACTAGCTTGACAACAAAAGAAGTAGATCATTTGAAGCAAGTGAATACATGGTGCCTTGTGTAAAAATTCTTTTAGATAAATGGTGGTCAGGTGGTGAGTCCCTATGATAATAAAATAGAGATGCAAGATGGTTGGATATGATGAATTATCATTTAATGGAAGTAATAATTGTGTGGTATTTGGTTTTACGGGAGTATTTTTGGGTACAAAGTGAAGTCCCACGTCAAATTCCACTAAGGATAGTGGCTCACATATAAGACTGGATGGATAATTCCTCCCATCACCCATACTTTTTAAGATGGAACCCCAAAAGGGCCTACGTATTGGTCCTTGGAGCCCTAAGGTTGGAGTAAATCAATTCATAAAATTTTCTTCTTTGATGGATTTAAGGGATATATTATTGAGGTTCAACCTAAATATCATAGACATAAAATGAGATAAAATAGAAGTTTGAAATTTTCAAACCTTCTATATGGAATCACATGATATATACTATTATTTTTGAGATATAATTTTCAAATATTTTGGAAGGGATTTCAAGGGATTATAAAAAAGAGATCATTAAGGGTCATATATATGGTGAGAAAAAGGCATGAAAATGTGGTGTGTAGTGTCAAAATGAGAAAATACATGGGTGATGGTATCTGGGTGTGGGTAGTAATTATCAATGGAAAATTAGGTTGTGTAATGACATATTAGAGGTTCTGGAATTATTTAGTGTGTTAGGTTAGGATCTTCAAATGGTGACATATTTTCATGAAATAATTATTTTATAAAAGGAAGTGGCATATTAGGGTTTAATTTTTCATAGGTTTTATATGCTCTCACTATAACTCATGTTTTAGGATTTTACCTGGATTTTGTAGAATACTTTATTATAGTATATTTTTATAGATTTTCCTTGAATTTATTTAATCCTTCACATCAAAGAGTTTTCCCATATTACAAATCTAAGTCTAATTTTATTTTCTGCTATTTTTCTTCATTTTTATTTTCAACGATGATTCAGAAAATATTTATATCTCAATCGAGTTTTTCTGCAAGGAAACATTTATTTCCTCCCCAAAATATACCAATAATAGATAATAATAAAAAGAATAAAATTTACATACTATACATGAAGGTAGTGGTGATTAAAATAATTCAAGATTCTAAAATTCTCAAAATAAATTATAATAATCCTTCTATAAATATTATAATAAATATAATCAAACAAACTGAAAATTAACTAAGAAATATATACATTTCTAGAACCAAATATTATAATTGTACATAAATAGTCTAAACTGGAAAGAAATATCAAATGTAGAATAATAAAATTAGAAAACATGAAAACCAAAATATATTGATTTCACAATTCACAAGTACATATTTGAAAAATAAGAAAATAGATTCAATATTTTTTTAAAATAAAAAAAACCCACTTCATTTCAAGGGTACAAACTCAAAACTTGATGAAACCAAATCAATGAAAAATATTTGAATCATGTCAATAAAAATAAAACATGAGAAAATGTTAAACAATTAAAAGTTAAAAAATTATAAAAGAATGTAAAAAAATGAGGACATAAGGATTTACATTATTCAAAAAATTATCATATATTCACAAGGATATATCATCACAAGATTTCACTATAAAAAGAAAATAATACAAGAAATATGATAGACACATACCAATAATGAAAAAACAAACATACAAGACACACACGATGAAAAAAAGAAGCACAAACTAGGAATCAAAAACTGACAAAGGAGAAATTGATACAAAACTGAGAACCACTTACCAGGGATAAATATCTCATTTTATAGTGAAAAAGGTTAATAAAATGTTTTGAATTATCCATTATTAAGTTCTCAATATTTTCATGGTTTGTCGTCAATTTTTTCTCCCTCTATGGTTCAGGAATAAGAAACATCTCCCTCATTCATCCATGAAAGAGGGGCCTTTATGACTCTTATCCAGCTCCATATAGTAATAAAGTAACTATAGAATGCTCTTATTCTCCCTCATTACCTCTTGATCGAATCATATAATGTGTCTATTGGAAGGATCACTCAATCGCACCACACATGGGATACTCAAAATGCCTCACATGGAAAATTGAGGTGAAACTATGAGGAAGAACTATTAAGAAACTAAAAAGGGGAAACACATCAAGGATCCCAATATAAAATCAAAGGAAAGTAGATATTTACAAATACATAGGAATAATAATATATCTGATAATACATGAAAGAATCTATAAGTGGTAGTCAAGATTTCTTATTTTCATAACATTTTTTAAAATTAGAAATATCTATAAGAATGTGGCAGAAATGAATGGTATGAACAAACACATCATGGGTAATATCCATTGCATGATCAGTTTAATCAAAATATTAGAGAAAATAAAAAAAATATAAAATGTATAAGAATATAGTTATGGAAAGGGATGCAGGTTAGGTGTAACAGGCCATGTTGGAGGCCCAAATGGAAATAAGTACAACACAAGGTATAAATCCTATAAATATTAAACATGGAAATTACAATTCATAATTAAAATCATATTAACATGAATATTAAATATTTAATTTAATTAATAATATAAGTTAATCAAAAATTCACAATCCTATACCCTATAAATTAAATTTCAAATAGATTTAGTATGAACCATAATATCACAAATCTCTATATTAAATATTAAATCCTAAACCTCTTAATTTAGCATAGTTGAATCCATGACATGACATGATGGATAAGTAGATCAATAAAAAGGAATAATTTCTATGAAAGTTATAATAGATTCTTTAAATATGATATAAAATATCCTCCTAAGGAGACAATTTCCGACACATATTCTAATTGGATATTTCCCTGACATTATGGTACCATTAAAAGTGACATGAAAACTCTTGGTACTAAGTATATGATATAAAATGGTATAAAACACTAGTTATATATGGGAATCCAACTAAAAAAAAGATAAATAGAACCTACTATACCATTTAATGACATTTCAGTAAAAAATAGCATCACTATAGGGATACTATAATAAACTCCATGAAGTCCAATTTTCAATGAACCTATTCACATCACACTTCTACTCTAAACACTTCTCAAACACAATCACCACTTGCAATAGGTTGAAAAAATTAGAGATAAATCTAAAAAGTAGATAGAAAATATATTAATAAATTGATATGAATAATATCTCTCTCCTAAGGCAATTAGGTAGAAATGTGAGACAAAATACACTAACTGGTTATCGTTTCAACAAACCTCGCTACTAACCGAATCTCTTTATAAGGACAACCTCACTTACCCTTCCTAACTCATAACCTGAGACACAACCCGGAACCACCTATCAAACGGTCACTATATGGATCAAATAAACCATCAATATAAAGGAACAACAAGGAAACTCCATCAATAAATATATAGAGGAAATATAATTATATTACAACAAAATTGATCAAAAAACAAGGTTGAACAGATATTAAAATCATGCAGTAATGTAAAATTCATAAAAATCATTTAAAAGTAATGAATATTGATTTTGAATTTTTTAAACAAACATTATTCCCAATTTAGCTCTGATACTAATTATTATAGGTTTTTTGGGGGGGAATCCATATTTAACATCCTAATGAATCTATTAGGTTTAATCTTTGTTCATTAAAATCCAAAAAAAATAAAAAATAAATGTTTATTCAATCATTTTTTCATTAATAAACAAGAAAAAATATTTTTAAAAAAAGATTCTAAAAACAAGGAATAATCAAATGAATAGTCCATCATAAAGTAAATAGTGGTAGTGGAAATTCAAAAAAAATAAAACATAAAAAATTATCTAAAAAGAATAAAAAATCAATCTAGGAAGATTATTATAAATAAAATCAAACGAGATGATAATTAACTAGGAAATATATACATTAAACTAATCGAAATATTTTCTTGTACATAATTATTCTAAACCAGAAAGTAAGATAAAAAAGCCACTTAAAATGAAAAACAATGATCAGAAAAAACTATTGATTATAAAAAAACACAAGTATTGATTTAAAAACAACAAAATAGATAAAAAAAATATGTACGAAGAAAAAAAGAATAAATTTATGCTTTGTTAAAATCAGAGAACCTTAAAATTGGATAAAATCAAGTCAATGAAAAAAATTTAAATCAATCAAATAAAACTAAAATGTAATAAAACATTAAGTGACTAAAAGGATTCAAATGTGATAAAAGAAAGCAGTAAACCAAGGATATGGAAAATTGCATTATTTAGATAATTTTCCTAATTTTAGGTGAAAATATCATTGCATTCTTTAAATTTGTAAATAAAATAGTATAGTAAATTGGAGATACAAAACAAATAAGTACACAGAATGAAACATGTCATACAAGAGAAAAAAATAAGAAATACACACCAAACTTTAAAAAATGAAAAAGGAAAAAATATAGGATTGGGACCCCCTTACTAGGGCTCAATCTCACATTTATCAATGAAGAGGGTTGGTAAAAATAACTGAATTCATCATCATTGTGTTCTATATATTTTTATAGGTTTTTCATCAATTTTATCACCCTCTGTTAGATACCAATGATATTTTCTACAATTGACTATAATAAAAATAAAAAATAATGTGTTAAGTGATAAAATGATTGAGTTTAGTAATTTGTTTTAGTATTTTTCTAAAATTTTGAAAAATATAATTATTTTTAGATCTAGAAACAATTTAGTGTTATCATACTTTTTCAATTGGTTCACATCTTCACAACAACCTATTTTGAAATTATGGTGCACATAGTTATTCATCTGGAACATGAAGCTATGATTTATATAAAATTGTATTATCACTATATGTATCCAATTGAAAATTAAACAAAATATGGTAAAACACTCATGGTCTTGTTTTTAATTCTTTATAGATCATATGTTCAAGTAATCATATCTTGAACACATGGCTTGTGCAATTCTGTATAATTCTTCATTGGTATGTACATCATGGACTGTAAAGGATGTGTGTTCAATATGGGTGTATAATTCTTCACTCACCCATGTTTCAAAGTACTCATCTTAAAATTTTCTAGAAAAAATTTAAACACAGGTAATATACCTTTATTACAATTCATTAACATATTTTTTGATAAATAATTCAATCCAAAGAGCTCTAATTTTATTCTTTCCATACTTGGTCCAATAGGGGATAAAATCCTTTTTTATTCAATGATGATGGGGACCTATGGATATTTTTCTCTTGATTATTCATGGGGTGGATAATTTATTAAAAAATTATATGTGTACAGATTTGGTTTTATGTTCTTAGAGATGATTTTAAGAAGGTGGGTTATTGGTACTGATGGGTCCAATGATGAGTACAATGTGATATCATGGGTACCTTATACAATCTATTATTTTAAATATATTTCCAAGTCTACATCTTTTATAAATAAAAGGATATATTTGAAAATTTATTTCCTAATTGTGTCGGTGCCACCTATATGGAAAGATGAAAATAAGTTCACCTCTTTCATTGAATGTTTATTTCCCTATTATATAAGAACTACCTTTTTCAAAACATAAAAGGAAGTTCAAAATAATGGTTGATCAATTTATTGAAATGAAATATACAATAAAGGTTATCTACCAAGATCATGAAGATATAATATGGGTCAATATGTGGAATCCAAAATTATGACCATTGATTAGTGATATCCTTACTACCATAAAATACTTGGATCTGAATGAAAACCCAGGTAGTGACATTGGATTTTAGTTATTATCTATTTTTTAGAATAAATTACTGGATTGAAGGGTCTAAATTAATGAATTTAATTAAATGGGGGTTCTCATTATTCTATATTCATTTTTATTTAATTTACATGTTTTAAAATAAGAAGTTATTTTTATTGTTTCAAATGGAATGGTTTTTTTGGATATGAAGTCCCTGAATGTGAGATTAAAAGCTAGATAAATTTAGGGGGTTTACAAGAAGATATATAGGATGGATGTGGTGTTTTAATACCTTATTACCTAGGTTTTAATCAACCACTCTTTATAGTTTTATTATGAATATTATTTTTTGTGTTAACATTTCAAACCTTTTAATATTTATTACACTTTTGTAGGACCTAGCTCATGTGTTTTTTGGATTTTCTGTATGTTTTTTAATTTAAGGTTGGTTGTTTTTTATAATGGTTTTATTTTTTATAATTTGGGTTTTGATTCAGGTAGATATTGTAAATATTAACTATGGAAAACAACTTTTACACAAGTTAAAATTTTTTGTTTTTATTTAGTTAAAATAAACTATGGAAAAATACTTTTGTATAGTTAAAATGAATAGGTGGAGGTTGTTTAAATGAACTATAGAAAACAAATTTTGATTCATATTTTACTTTATGTTTTTGGATTTCATTTAGGGAGAGATTAAAATTTTAATATTATAGAATTTTCTATAGAAAACACCTTCTGTACAAGTGAAATATTTTTATCCTTTTGAAATTTATTTCCTCCCACACATTAATATATTCATTCCCACTAAATATATCCATTCAATCTGAAAATATCACCATATAGAGGAATATATATCCAAATTAAAAAGTTCAAGTATTTTATTTTTTCCTTTGAAAGAATTAAAATGTTTTCACCTATGATAGCCTTGGCCCTTATTATTCTCATACTAGTTAATCTTTGGAGTAAAATGTTATTAAAGAATGTTTTTTTGTATATGGACATCCTATGTTGTCTAAAATTCTTTTAAAACTCTTCAAATTAACCAAGGTTACTTCTCATGTTAGTTCTCTAACATGTGAGGTAGTGGAAGTCTAGGCATCCAATTATTATATTTCATAGTCCTACAAAGATTTGAATCTTGGATTAACATTGTTCATTAATTAACACATGTATATTTATAAGGGAATTTTTTTAAAATATTTAATTTATAATATATAAGAAAATATAGTGCTAATTTTGTGCATGTGTAGGTCTTCTGGTGGGTTCATGAACATCTACCTCATGTTCCAAACAATGAAGACGAAATGAATTTAGGTGTGTATGAATAGAGTCACACACACAGATCGATTACTGAATCTGGTTCTATTGCACACATATATAGCTATGTTATAGTAGTATTCATAAATAAACAATCGTAAACTAATCATACATGCATTACAACATATATCTTGGTATAAGATTCACACACAAATTGTATTAGATTATACAAAGATATATAATTAGGGACTATGTTGTTATTACAAATCCATATTTATATCACTATTATACACACAAAATGTAAAATGATAAGTCAAATACAATATGTGTGTGACTCTACTACTATTATACAGACTTTAATATAATCTTATACACATCTTTTTCTTTATTCTAGTCTGATATGCTTCCATCCACAATTTCATGAAATTGGACCTACTTACATGAGCGGGGATGATCAATTGCTTCTATCCATAGACATCTAATATTTGGGATAACCTACTTATTTCCTTCAATGTGTTCCTACTATAGGTAATCACTGTCGTTGTGTACATGCCATGACTGAGTGGGTGAACAACATACATTGACCCCACTACTAGTGTGAACTAAGATGTTGATAGTTTATGTGTGATAGATAAATTATGGATGAAGTTTGATAGAGTTTAACATAAAGTCTCTTGGATTTTGAACATATTTAAACATGTTTGTAGCACTCTTCTTGTAGATTATTTCCTTTTCTTAGCATTTGAATTTTTTTTACATTATGATTAAACACGCTTTTTAAAATAAAGCCTTTTTTTTGGAGTTTCATATAAGTTAATTTTATAATTATTATATAATAAATATTAAAAATATATTAAATATAATAAATATATTACATATAATGAATTTCACATGTGAAATATAAAATCCTAGCATCCAATATTAAAATACCAACATATAGTATTTTTAAAAAAAGATATAATTTAGAAATATATCTTAATAGTTGAAATTTTTTATAAAAGTGGATTATAATATTATCAATAGATAAATATATCATATGATATTATTGATAAACATTTGACCAATAAATATATTATTTTTTTGGTGTTATTATAATTATATCAGAACTATTTTATCTATCATAATAATTTTTTGTGAAAATTTAGTGAGATGTATATATCTATTGGTAAAATGCTTTACCAAAAAAATATAATTTTACAAATAGATATACGCCTATAATAAAAAGTTATCTATTTTTTGTGAGGAAACCTTATTCCCTTGTATTTTTATCTCTTTAAACATTCTCTTTTATTTGTTTTTTTTCACTTTGTATCCTTTATATTTATGAGATGATATTGGATGATTATTTTTCTTATTTCATGCTTGGTTTAGTGTTTCTTTTGTAAATTATTATTTTATATGAATTGTATCCCAATGTATAGAATTTCTATAATGAATTTTTTTCATGTTTATGTGGGTTTTTTATTCATTATTTGAGGGAGAAATCATTCCAATGAGCTTGTTACTCAATTCACATGCACTAGTTGTTAGCCTTTGGGGACCGGGAATTCCCATCAACCCCCATGATGAACCATGTAAAGTGATTAGTAGGGTCATCCCGGGTTTATTTGTGTCATGAATGGGGTAGGATAATCACATTTTTTCACTTTGGAAATTATAGACTATAAGAAAAAGGAGACACACAAAACAGGATAAAGAAACATACATGTCACACAAGTTGAAAAAATAAGAAGCATGCACCAAACATCAAAAAAAGGAAAAATAAATACAATACCAATCCCCCTTTCCTATTCTCAGTCTCACCTTTTTCAATGAAGATGGTTTTTAAAAATAACTAAATTCATCATTGTCAAGTTCTAAATATTTTCCTAGGTTTTTCATTGAATTTTTAACCCTCTGGGAATAAGAACTAGAACCATCTACCTCTTTTTGATTTACCAACACATGTGGTATAAAAATAGGGGCATACTAGACTTCTCTCCAACTCTGGATATTTAAGGTGAATCACCTATGTTATCCCTTTCACCCACATTCTCGCTTAATCAAACTAAATGAGAGCTCCTTTACATGAGGGGCGCACTGCCTGAGGTAGTCCATAACGAACTATGAGGATAATTTTGGGTTTTTTGGTTCACAAAATTCAAAATAAAAACTAGAAGTTATTTTTAGTTTACAATATATAAAACAAAATGAAAATAGATGTTCGAATGTGATTCTAAACAATAAACAAATTTCAAATGATTACAACCAATGGACAAAAACACTTAATAGTGGAAATTACATGAATTCAAGACTTACATTAATTATAAAAATAAAAAATATAATATTTTTTATAAAAATATTCATGGTAAAAAGAATAAAAATTATTAGAATTAAATTCCAGATCTACATACTTACATTTCCAGAATTGTGAAATAATAAGAAAAAACTAAAAGAAGCAGCATCAATGAAAACTGAGAAAGAAAAAAAACCTGAATAGATTATATTTAATCATTCAAAATAAAAATTGTATTTGAAATATATTTAGGAATAAAACTAACTTCCACTAATTTTAGGTTTAAAAAAATGGAAAGGAACTAAGTAAAAGGGATGCAAGGATTTACTTTTTTTGACCAATTGTCCTACATGAACAGGGAAATATCATCATGGTTGTTTCACTATAAAAAATTAATGGAGTACAAGAAATATTTAATAGATCTATAAAATAGTAAATATATAAAATTAAAAATTAATAAACAATTGAAATACATAATACGTTCCAAAAAATCAAAAAAACTGAGAAGATGACTCAAACCTCTTTATCAGGGCTTGGCCAGACCTGTATTGAAAAACGGGGTTCGAACCACCCGCTTTAAATGTTGATGTGTATTCCTAAAATCCTAATGTTGTCAACATATTCAATATATAGGTCCATATCCTCTTTTTGAGTTTATTTCTATCTATTATTTCATGCTTCAAGCCACCAGGTGGGTCACAGAAACTCTAAGATACGTCAAAGAACTCCATAAAGCTGACATTCAGCTTCTCCTCCAATGAGGATACATGAACAAGGGGCACTAAATCTCTACTATAATGATCTATCTCTCTCTCAACATGG
Source organism: Viscum album (assembly GCA_963277665.1). Taxonomy (NCBI): domain Eukaryota; kingdom Viridiplantae; phylum Streptophyta; class Magnoliopsida; order Santalales; family Viscaceae; genus Viscum; species Viscum album. Next base: position 1,119,286,570 of record OY728129.1, read on the forward strand.
TATTGGAGATCTCTGCATGATTCATTGATCTGGAAGAAGATGGGAATATATACCCTTGTGAGTCAAAGTTATTGGAATGATTTAACAAAATTAGAGATAAAGGACAGGATGGGGATAATAAAACCCTAATATCTTGATAAAAATATAAATAAAACCTTGTGTAAATATCATTAAAAACCAATGCGTAAAGTTAATAAAGGTAGACCCCCCACATGCATAAGGGTAAACACATAAATGTAAGTGTTAGACTCGTGTTCAAAAGGGTAATACATAAGGGTACCTATTTGAGGAGTAGGGTCAACCATTTGAAACCACTATAATGTATGGGTACAAATAAATGATAAAATAGTACCATATGAGGGTACACAGTCCCTAACTTAAGGGTAGAATCCCCCTATGTGAGGGTAAGAATAGCACTGTGTGAGAGTACATTCCACTAGATAAGGGTTGATGTATGGAAAACCTGACCTACATACCCTCTCAAAATGGTACTCAACCCAAATTTCGACATACCCAAAGGGCATTCCCAATCCCCACAGGATGGAGACTATAAGATGGGAATTAAAAAATAACCAAAGGGAATGATTTCACCCCAATTTAAGTAAAAACATTGAATATATATAAAAGATTAAAATACAAGAAGAAATAACATATTCAACAACTAAACTAAGATAGTGGAAATGATACATCATTAAAGTAGTCCAGACATCCAAAAGTGAAAGTCCAACATCAAAGGATAACTAAAACAAAAAAATTGACTAATTCATGTGATAGCGTGGGAAAACTCCCAACATCTCACCACCAGCTACCCAAACACAGCTGACTGAAAACCTCACAAACTCACTATGGAACCTTTCATTTCCCTACATAGAAAGACATAAAAAGGTCTATGAACCTCCGAATGGGAGCATAGGTTGTGAGCTAAATATTCTTAGTAAGACCCCCCCAAGTGCTCCATATCAAGTATCTATATAGTAATCTGAAAAATGGTCAAATTAAAAGAAAAAAAGGAATGATGTACACTTTCGAAGTTTTTATATCAAAATGATTTCAAAAAATTCCCACCATAATACTTTCCATCCCCAGGAATTCATGTTGAATATTGATGTTTGGAAAGAAGATGAGGAGAACACTCCCTCATCAACGACTTGTGCTCCCAAATCTCATGAAAATATGATCTGTGTCTCCATAGTACTCTAAAAAATTGAATCAATTTCCCATTAAAAGATTTCACTTGAGATTCAATTATCTCCATTGGATATTCCACAACATAAACATCTAGTTATAACTAAATATCTTCCCAAATCATAATTTAATAGGAATCCATATGGTATTTCCTGACCGTTAAGATGTGGAAAACATCATGAATTTCTATTATATAAACTATAAATTCCAACTGATAAGGAACCTTCCAAAGATGATCAGTGACCTCAAATAGTCCAACATATCTTAGATCCAACTTTCCATAATTTCCAAGTTGACAGTGACCTAACCAAGAAGAAACTTTCAAGAAAATATGATCACCTATATAAAAATATAAAGGACGTTGTTGTCTATCTATATATGATTTCTTTTTTACTCTGATCTATAAAAAAATACTTACATATATCCCAAATCCTCATTGATTTATCCTGAATGAGACTTGAACACAACAAAGAGGCTTCACCCACATCTACCTAACAAAGAATTGATATTCACGGGTGACCATAAAAAGCCTCAAAGGTATCCATTCTGATCAATGATTTATAAATTTTGTTATAAGAAAACTCATACATCCCCAGATGGATATCCCATTATCCACCACAATGAAAGTTAAAAGCATGGATCATATCCTCCAGTATCAGAATAGTATGATTTTTTTGATAGTCTATCTGTAGATGGTATATTTTACTCAACCTAACTTGATTCCCCATCACCTCTTGGATACCCCTCTTGGAACCTTGAATAAAACCTAGTATCTGTTTTTAAAATAATGGTATAAAGAACCTCTTGTAACCTTATGATCTCCTAAACATATAGATTACCCAGTTCTTCAACTTTAGTGGTGTTCCTAATTAGAATGAAATGAGTGGACTTTGTCAATCGATCAATCACCACCCAGATGGAATTTCTCCCTTAGGAAGTCCATGGTAATTCAACAAAATAATCCATGGATACTTTATCCCATTTACAAACTAGAACCAGAAGAGTCTGGATAAAACGAGAGGGTTTCTGATGTTCTTCCTTTATCTATTGGTAGGTGTAATAGTGGGACGTATAATCTATAATGTCACACTTTATACCTGGCCACCAGGGTCACCATATCATGTCATAATATATCTTCTTAGTTCCTAAATGAATATATAATGATGAAATGTTACATACATAAAAAACAAAATTCCTCACAGATATTGGGATGCAAACTCGATCCCAAAAATAGAGAATACCATCTGAAGAGAGAGACCAACCAGAATTGGTCTCCCCACTATATAGGGTTTATGAAATTCCTATGAACTCATCATCCTATTGTTGACCCTATAGAATGGTCTCAAGGAAAGATGATGGTAATTGATCACTGGTAATGACCATACATAAAACATCCTCTTGAGAATCCATATTCAATTTATTAAAGAGTCCCATAAGGTTCCACTCTTCCTTCAATTCCAAAACAACATGTGACGGTACTTTCCTACTAAGAGTGTCTGCAATGAAATTCCCCTTCCCTAAGGTGTAGGAAATATCAAGGTCAAATTCTTGAAGGTATTCTACCAAATGTCTCTATCTTAGATTTAAGTCTTTTAAAGTGAAGATATATATAAGACTCTTATGGTTAGAAATGACCATGAACCTCTCCCAAAAAAGATAGTGCCACTAACACTTAAGTGCATGCATAACCATAGAAAGATCTAAATCATGTGGGGGTTATTCATCTCATGTGTTCGAAGCTAATGAGAGTAGTATTTCACCACATGATCATTCTAAATAATCATAAAACCCAAAAAAGTGCTAGAAAAATCATAGGAAACTATATACCCCTTATCGGGATCAAGTAAAATTAAAATATGAGTCGATGTAAGAAGTTTTTTTTTTGCTCATCGAAAGAAGACCGGTACATTTTAATCCCAAATTAATTTCAAACCTTTCCTAATATGGTCAGAAAAAATTGATACCCTCTTTGATAAATCCTTGATGATCCATTGATAATATCTGGTAAGACTATGGATGTTCTGAATCTCAAATATGTTCTATGGTTATTCCCAAGACAATACAATCCTCACCTTCTCTTGATTAACTGATAATTCATGATCAGAAATAATGTTCCCTATATAGGGACTTGGTTTTTCCTGATTAGTACTTTAAAATATTTCAAAATATCATTCCACCGCTGGGCGTAGAGATGGTGTGCAATTCTGAGGCTCGATGTGACCAAAATTAATATTATAAAAAGATAAAAAAAATTATATTATTCACAAGTAGTTAATTAAATAAATTAGTATAACACGTAAACAGTTGATTGGATCAGAAATCTGAGACCACAGTTGGGTCTAGAATGCGGTGTTTCCCCTAGATGAAACATAAAATAAGTCGGTGTTGGGCGTCTGGATCCCTCGCTCATTGGGAGGGCGTTTAAAGTGATTTAATTAATTAATTTAATTTATTTATTAAAAATAATTTAACCTAATTTATGGATATAAATTCATATTTTAGAATAATTTCTTCATAATTATGTTTTTCCAATGATGAAAAACCCTCTCTTCCTCTCCTCTCCCTTTCGTTGTCGAATGACAAACAACGAAGAACAAATGACAAATCCTTGGATCTAGACAGATCGAGGTGAGACAAACACAATAGAGCTCGGAGAATGCATTATTCACCAATGATTGATCCAATATCCATGTAGGAATCGTATTTGGTGTTTTTACACCTCTCATTAAACTTTGAGTATATTGATTTTCAGTTCGTTAATATGCGCCCTTGTATGATCTCAGAAATTGAAATAAACTGCTTTTATCAATTTATTAATTATTTTTATTGTTCATCATTCATCATTATAATGATGACAAACCAAGAATAACCTGAAAAATAGCCAAGGTTAGTCATTAGGTTTTTTAATCATGATTATTTTCTCTATTCTTCATTTGTTCATCGCCATCATTTATTATGGTCTTCAGTTCAATAAATACCTAATGTGAAACTAATCCTTGAGACATCAGATCATTTATGAGGACATGGATTTGTGATCAATCGAGGTGCGATGCGATTTTACGGGATATTGAAAATGGATCCAAGACCAAATTGAGGGTTTTAGTACATGGTTTGGCACAACAGATGTGCAATACTCGGATAGCATTCCCCAAGAAGATCGTGTGGATATGATTTAGTATAGATCTATACAATGATGATAGATCGAGCGGTTGGTGATGCCGAGCATGGTGGAGGTGGCAACGGTGAGAGACACTAGTGTTAAAGGTTTGATGGATAGGTAGTCATGGTCTATGGATGTCCATGATGTGCGAGGTGGAGGTGATACGGCTTTACAATTCTGCTACAGGTTGGAGCAAGTGGGGGCATGTTCTTTGGTGTTGGAGCATGACTGATGAATGGGAGTTAGGGTTTACATGGGTTCCAAATCATGGAAGAAGAATGAAATTAGAAAAATAAATAAATAATTATTATTATTATTATTATTGAAGAGTGGGGGAAATCTGGGCATGGAGTCAAAGAAATGGGAGGCACCTATTTTGGTGGGGCATGGCACATCTTGGATATGATTATTTAAAGAAGTAAATTATAAATAATAATAATATAATAATATTATTATTATTATTAGATGTCAAACCATAATTAGTTTGCAACTCCTCTATGCAACCTCAGTTTAACAAACCATTAATAGTAGCATGATCCTAACATTGAGATGGTCATTTTAAGTCTGATGTTGAATTCCTTTTTCGGTCTTCTAGTTTGGGTCCCCAAAACGCTGAAATAATAATGATATACTATTTTTTTAAAATCCTTGACCCAAAATAACTCATGCATACGATGTTTGATGGATGTGTTGTCAGTGAGTTTGTGATCCCAATTAGGATACGGATCATTTGACACAAATTTTGGATATTTAAATTGAGATCGATACATGGACCCCACGAGGCCTGGTTTGCATGTGTTGAGGTGATATGAAACTTTTTCACTAGGTATCCATTTTGGACAATTGGGTAGTCCATATCATGCATTTTCTTGTGAGGGTCGCAATGTAGTGATCCATATAATTTGTTTCAGGACCAAGGCGTGGGCCCCTTGTGACACCATTCAAGCAAAATGTGGTGATATATGTCTTTTCCATTAGATGTCATTTTAGGGTGAATGAATAGTCAATATTTTGTGTTTTTTCTCTAATGATATGAATTGTGTGATCCATTTGGTTATTTGGTGCCATTTGAGGAGGTCTAACAGTAAAAGTACGTTGTCTCCCTTTAGTTTAACAATGAGAAATGCGCACTTGTCAGATTTTTGGCTAGAGATATCATGTACTCTTGGTGTACACTAGCACGTTTAGGGGTACCTGATCTTCAGTTTAGTACCCGATTATGTATAGGTACACGGCCAGGAAAAGAGGTGGGGCCACACAACATGTGCGCCCCACACGCATCGTGTACCAATTTATGAATCTTTTATCTCTCGTATCTTTTTCTTTTGTACTTGGAATTCAACATATGAGTATCCTATACTGAGTGTTTTTTCATGTAGAATGTGATGGTGCCCTCTGTAGTGTATTTTGAGATATGATGTGAGTTATTCCGGGTGCAAAGCCTATCCGGGGAGACACTCGATGACTGTAGTGGCATGCTTTCTAAGAGGTACCATCCAGCAAGGATGGCCAGTAGTCCTCAGTGCTTCCAAAGAGGTATCATCTAGTAGGGATGGCCAGCGTTCCTTAGTGATTCCTGAGAGGTACCATCTAGCAGGGATGTCCAGTGCAGTTCCAGGCCGACCATCCCACCGGGGCGGGTAGCGTAGTCCCTGAGGGGATACCAAGAGGACTAATAGTGTATTCCTACTAAGAGATATTGGTCTTACCCTCAAGCTATGATGGGAGGTTTCATTCATCAACAACAGTTTCGGGTTTACCCTCTAGTGGGGCTGGGAAGTGGCATTCCCTAACAATAGTTTCTGGCTTACCCACCGTGGGACTGGGAAGTGGCGTTCCCTAACGATCGTGTCGTGTTTCCCTCCAGTGGGGCTAGGAAGTGGTGTTCCTCGATGTCTACCAGAGCAGGACCCTAAACTGTGTGGCACAGTGGCGAGTTGTGATTTGATTTACCTAAGGAATCATGATAAAGAGGGGTTCTTTGCCTACTGAAACCCATTCTTGTGACACGACCTAAAACATTGTGGGAGATTCAGTGCCACCAAAAGAGGATAATCTCAAATTTTTGTGATTTTATCCCCTTTGAATTGTGACTCCTATAAAGACACATGAATTTTTAGGATTTGTAGATGGCATTTTACTTGGAACTATTGGCTACTAACTTTCTTGGGATGAGCTGTGAGATGCAGATCCCCTTACTCCCTCATTTGGGTTTCTTTGACTAAGAATATATATATATCCTGTTTCTAGTGCCCACTCCTTGGTTTTTGGTTACTCACCTTCCAGGATAGGTGAAGACGTGCGAGGTATGCCACGTTCTTTCATTGTCTAGATTCTCGTGGTTGTACAATTCTACTCTCCTACTATAGGTAGCGAATACTCGATGAGAAGTTCATATTCTCACTATTTCTAGATCCTTGTGTTTGGATGATCTTTCTTCACTCTCTTTTTGGTTTGAGCTTCATTCCTTTTACTATACATAGTCCTATCTACTGATTTCATTTTCAGATTATCTCTTACAGATCCCCCTTCACCTTTTCGGGGCATCCTGCTAAGTTTTTTTATACTCACCCCTACATGGGATTTTCCAACACATTTTGTGCCTTATGAAGATGATGGATAGGTTGATCATGAATTCATAGGAGCATAGGGAAAAGGGTGCTTGGACCGCATATGGTGGTCGTAGCTTGGGTTCTAGGATTAGGGCTCTCTTAGCTGTTTACTTTTTAGTTACTACCAGGTTGTGGAACTTTTATAGTTGGGCATGTATTTTTTCCTTTTTCTCCTTTCATTTTACTCTACGGTACTTGTATTGTTTAGTGGTTCATGCATGTTTGGTTTATTTATAGTAGCATTTAATCTTTTTTTCCTTTCACTCTATACTTTTGCATTGAGTTGGCTGCGTGTGTGAATAGGTTAATAGGAAAAGGCCTCTATGAGTTCATTGTAACTTCGGTGCTAGTCGCCAGCCCCTGGCCTATGGAGTCGGGCTTGGGGTAGTTGAAACTTGAGCCCCAGCATGGGTTAGTTCATGAAAAGTGGTATCAAAGGGAGGTTCGACCCTTGGAATGTTGTTCGGATGTTTCCATAAAAAGGTCTTGTTTGGGTTTAGGGAAACAATGTTGAAGTATCTTGAGAGCGGCTATCAGGCTAGGGAGTCTACTGATGGTACGAGTGGCTGGTGTATCAGAACCCTGAGACACTTGTTATAGGGAACAATGGTACAGGCATCATATAGGATTGAGTCTATAACTTTCCTTCTTAATTCATCTCCCCATCATAGTTTATATATATATATATATATATATATATATTCTCATCCAACTGTGGTATTTCTTAATAACATTCAGGATGTCTCTGCAACAATAGCTAGCTAGGATACTAGCTCCATTTCATGATGATGATTATGTGAGCAATGAGACCTCAGTTCAGGACCCATTATGCGATACCCTTTCTCCTGGTGAGTATGTTGCAGCACCCCCACCTATTGAGTAGTAGATAGTCCCAATAGAGTAGGCTGATGATGTGCACAGGTTGAGCACACTTTGTGAGTTCCAGCGATATAGACTATTGATGTTTACGGTGAGCCAGGCCCTAAGGTAGAAGAGGTTTGGTTGGGGTCAGTGGTCTGCCTCTTCAGGCTTCCATGGACATCGGCAGATCAGATGGTGAATTTGGAAGCCATCCTTTTCTACGGAGCATCTGGGCGATGTTGGGGCCTAGTTACTCAGATACTCAATGAGTCGGAACTCTTGTGGGATGACTTCTAGTAGCTATTTCATGAAGAGTAGTAACCCTCAGCTTGTGCTCTGTTAGACTTAGAGAGATATTTCAGTTTCAGCAGGGAGGGATTATGGTGTATGAGTACACGACTAGGTTCATAGACCTTGCACGCTACTCTTTGTACATGCTTTGTGACTACTACATCCGAACACGGAGCTTTGTGCAAAGAATCTATAGGTATATCTATGTTATCATAGTACCCTTAGGCATACCCACCTATGTCTGGGTGCTAGATCAGGTGCTGGTGATATAGAGCCTCCAGTCACGCCATGCAGCTGGTTATGGAAAATAGCACAATGGAGCTGAGACTTCTTCCGCAATTATCAGACGCCAATTGACAAGATCTCAGCATAGGAGATCATCTAATGATCAGTCTCAGGCTTAGGGAGCAGGAAGATGGGTCCACAGATAATCTCTGGTTTGTATTTCTATGATTATATAGAGCATAAGATGATAAGAGGTACACCTTCAATCTTTTCTACCTTTTACAGTAGAACTTGTTATGCACTGTGTGAAGTGATCTTTTCTCCCTGCTCCTTGCTTGAATTTTTATTGGGGTGACGTGGGGCGTCGATGCAAACTTGTGTCGGTGTTGTTCGACATAGCATTTAATTCATGAAGAAGTGGGGTCCTTCCCCCACTGATATGTGCTTTTATGATGCGAGAAAAACCATGAGGGTGACTCAGTGCTGCCCAAAGTGGATAGTTTCAAGGTGTGGATGAAGATTCCCTATGAATTGTGCACTCAGGGTGAAATTTTGTATAAGAGTGCCTATTTTTGGGGATTACTCTCCTTCCAATAGGTGAAAAGACATGGGGGTTATGCCATGTGCTTTACGTGTTAATCCTCTTGTGGTTGGATGAGTTTACTTTCCTAACCTGTCCATTGGTACCTTGGGTGATTAACGTCAAGTCTTGATATTGCAGTTATCAAGTACAAGTTTAGGTGATGGAGACCCCATGGACAGAACTACGAAACTCACTATCTAGTTCTAATAGTGATGGTCTTAAACCTAAGTATTTGGAGATGATATATTTCAGGAGAGTTCTTTTGGGTTACTCAGACCACCATAGTTTCGGGTATGTCTTCACCCATAGAGACTTGAACTGGAGGTGGCGACGCCGGTCGAACTCATTGTAGGAAAATGAATTCGAGATAGTCTATACTCTGGGAATGGTAAACATTGTACCAAATGCCCTTATCAAGAAGTCTTAGGCTCTCCAAGTGTGGGAATGTTTGGAGTATTTAGCTTCCATTTAGCTGACCCTGATAGAGAAAGAGGGTACAACTTTTCATTAGTCGATGGTGTTGACTCCTTCGCTTCTCAAGAATGTAAGAGTGTCTCGATTGTGATGTATCAACTGTGAAATACTTTTTGAACAGATATCCTTAGGTGTTTTACCATATGGATATTTTAAAAGAGGGAATCATGGGACCTTGTTTTAAGGATAAACGGTGATTCTAGCTATGCAAAGAGACGACGAGGTTGTATGCCGCCTTTTTCTACCCCTAATAGCTAGAGAGGGTGCACAACACCTCCCATGTGTCGTAGCTGAGGAGATACATGTATGTTCCAATGCACATCATCGATATAAGAAAAACTTATAAGGACGGACCATCTCTTCGGTTTTCATGTTGTGAAAGAATGAAAACGTGCGGGTTTTCCTAAGAGTGGGAGAGCCAAGTGTGGACTCAGTATCCCGAGATATTGTTTAGTTTTTCTTTTTGGGGAAGAAAAGATTGAAGGATGGAATTATTTAGAGACCCAATTTTTTCCTAATAATAATTTGAAATATTTCTAAATATCATTCTAGATATAGGTGCGGAGATGGCGTGCAATTTTGAAACCCGGTTTGCCCAGAATTAATTTTATAATAATATTAAATAGGTTTTATATTGTGCACATGTAGTTAATTAATGAAAATAGGATAAATCATAAATGGTTGATCAGATCAGAAATAAAAGTCCATGGTTGGGTCCGGAACACGTTGTTTCCCCTAGGTGTGACATAAAATAAGTTGGCGCGGGACATCCGGATCTCTCACTCATTGGAAGATCATTTTAAGTGATTTAATTAATTGTTTTAATTAATTGATTAAAAATCCACTAACCTAATTTATGGATATAAATTAATATTTTAGAATAATTTCCACATAATTTTATTTTTCCAATGATGACAAACCCTCCCTTCCTATACTTACCCTTTCATTGTCGAATGACGAACAATGAAGAACGAATGAAAAATCCTTAGATCTTGATGGATTGAGGCACCGCGAACGCAATAGAGCTCAACAAACATGTTCTTCACCAACAATTGATCCAATCTCTAGGTAGGACTCGTCTTTAGCATTTTTACACCTCTGATTAAACTATGAGCATATTGATTTTCTATTCTTCAATCTGTGCCCTTGTATGATCCTAGAAATTGAAATAAACTTCTTTTATCAATTTATTAATTATTGTTATTATTCTTCATTCATCATTATAATGGTAAAAAACCAAGACTATCCTGAACAATAGATGAGGTTAGTCATCGGGTTTGTTAATCGTGATTTTGTTCTCCATTCTTCATCTTTTCATCGTCGTCATTTATTATGGTCAGCGGTTTGATAAATATCTGATGTGAAACTGATCCATGACACATCGAATCGTTTATGAGGAAACAGATTTGTGATCGATCAAGGTGTGAGGTGGTTTGACGGGATATTGGAATTAGACCCAATACCAGATTGAGGGTTTTGGTATGTGGTTTGGCACAACATAGTAGCGATACTCAAATAGTGTTCCCCGAGAAGATCGTGTAGATGGGATCTATTAGTGATCTGACCAACGATGATAGATCGAGTGGTTGGTTGTGTCGAGCATGGTGGAGTCAGCAATGGTGAGTGACACTATAAGTCTAGGTTAAATGGTTAGGAAGTCACGGTCCATGGATGTCCATGATGTGTGAGACAGAGGTGCGGAAACTTTTTGGTTTGGCTACTGGGTGGTGCGAGCGGGGGAGTGTTCTTCGGTGTTGGATCATGACCGATGGCTAAGAGTTAGGGTTTATAGGGGGTGCATATTGTGGAAAAAGAAAGAAATTAGAAAAAAAGAACTAAAATAATAATAATAACAATAAAAGTATTGAAGAGTGGAGGTGTACTGGGCATGGAGTCAAAGAAAAGGGAGGTTCCTATTTTGGTGGTGCATGGCATATCTTGGATATGAAGATTTAAAGAAGTAAATTAAAAATAATAATAATATATTATTATTATTATTATTTTGGATGTAAAACCATAATTCGTTTCCAACTCCTTTGTAAGACCTTAGTTTGATGAACCATTAATGGTAGCATGACCCTGACATCGAGATGGTCATTTTAAGTCCGATGTTGAATACCTTTTTCAGTCTTCTAGCTCGGGTCCATGAAATGAAGAAATAAAAATGATATATTATTATTGTTAAATCCTTAAACTGCCATAAATCATTAGTGTAATGTTCAATGGATGTGTCGTCAGTAACATTGTGATCCTAAGGACAAGGCAGATCATTTGACCCCAATTTTGGATATTTAAATCGAGATCAAGGCATGAGCCCCGTGAGGCCCGGTTCGCACGTGTTGTGGTGAAATGAAACCTTTTCACCAGGTAATTGTTTTGGACAAATGGGTAGCCCATATCATGAATTTTCTCATGAGTGTCTCAATGTAATGATCTGTATAATTTGTTTTGGGACCAAGGCATGGGCACAAAGTGACACCATTCAAGTGCAATGCGATAATATATGACTTTTCCATCAGATGCCTATTCAGGGCGAATGAATAGTCGATCTTGTGCATTTTTTATCCAAGGATCACAATGGTGTGATCTTTTTAGTTATCTGGTTCCATTTGAGGAGGTCTTCAACTAAAAGTATGTTTTCTCCCTTCAGTTTAACAATGATCAATGTGCGCTTGTCAGATGTTTAGCTAGAGATATCATGTACTCTGGGAGTACACCAGCACGCCTTGGGGTACTTGATTTTCATTTTAGTACCCGAGTATGGATAGGTACATGACCAGGTGAAGAGATATGGGTACACGAAATGTGGACCCCACACGCACCATGTATCACTTTATGAATCTTCTATCTCTCATATCCTCTTCTTTTGGACTCGGACTTCGACATATTAGTATCTTATCCTGAGTGTTTTTTTCATTTAGAATGTGATGGTTCCCTCTCTAGTGGCTTCTGAGATATGATGTGAGTAGTTCTGAGTGTTACGCCTATCCAGGGAAACACCTGATGACTACATCATCATGTTTTCTAAGAGGTTTCATCCAGTAGGGATGGCCAGTGTTTCTCAATGCTTCCTAAGAGGTACCATCCAGTAGGGATGGCCAGAGTTCCTTAGTGATTCTTGAGAGGTACCACCCAGCAGGGATATCCAGTGTAGTTATGGGAAGACCCTATTGTCGGGCTGAGTAACATAGTCCTTAAGGAGATATCAGGCTTACCCTCCAACTATGCGGGGAAGTGGCATTCCCCAACAATAGTTCTAGGCTTACCCTCTAGAGTGGCTGGGAAGTGGTGTTCCCCGATGTAATAACCCGACCCCAGTTTCCCAGAGCCAGTGCATTATTTGATTAAATTGGCATATAAACAAGGAATATGCATCCCAAAGTACCAAGTAGTTTAGTATTATTGGAAACAATATACATACATAAGTTCAACATTACAACTTGAAAATAAATACAACATAAAAACTCCTTATACAAGATCCATAACTCCTAGGTTATTTTGGCATTTCATTCATAATAAAATTATTGATGTCCTGAGAAAATGAAACATAAGAAAGGGGTGAGCTCAAACACTCAGTAAGGGTAATTAATACAGCCGAAGATATATAAACATTAGGAAAGTTGAATAACTAAAAACATATTCCTTTAACGAAAAATTGAACACCATATAGCAGGAATAAGAGCTAAGTAAGTGATGCCATAATAAAACATAATAATGGGTATTCTACTAGTCAAATAAACACATGAACCATCAATACTATTTTCATAATAAGGGAATGCATAATGTGTTATATCATCACCATACTGTCAAGGCCTTATGCTAAGATCATAAATAATCATTTTTTAAAGGTCTTATGCCAAGACCGTAGTTTGTCTCATTAGACCTACCGATACATAGAGGGGATATAGAAGGCCTCACCCAACACTATCTATGCCCAATTAATTCATCATATGAATGGGGATAAACATAAATAATATATACATTCATATTGAAACTAATATATGAAATGTAAATAACTTTCCCTGAACATTAAGCATAAACACTAACCATTCAAAGTAAATTGATGAATGGTTTTAAGATAGAATATCCACAGTCAAAATAATCATAAAACATTAAATTAAATATGGTATAAGATACCATAAAATAATAATACCAATAATATATAACAATCAATAATAGGGTTGAAATATATGAAGATACACTTATAAAATCTCAGAGTAATTCTTTAGATGATACTCTTATATTTTGAAAAGAAGAGTTCTTTTGAAAAATTCTTTGTATAAAACCATAACATAAGTGAGATAGTATTTTCATATTAAAATTATTTACTTTATAAATATAATGGTTTCCAAAAAAATATTATATAGTTTCCTTGAAAATAGGTATGGATTTGAGATATTCCCTTGATTCGGGCATGTATTTCGAAAATAATTTTGAAAGCTCCTTTTAAAACATGTAACTCCCCATAAAATAAGGAATGATTCTGGATGGTAAACATATAAATAACACTCACACAAAATTTATGAGTAGTACATAATAATACATAAGAATTTTATTAAGGTAATTAGACAATAAATGTAACCCGAATGAAAATAGAGGTTCGGGTGAAAAAAACCCTTACCTAAAGTCTAAATGTGTTCCGCTCTTGAACTTAAGGTCCTGAAATATAAAATTAGATTTATTAATAACTTATTTAAGAACCTATTAGACATGATTATAGTTTATAATAATTCCTTTTAGTTTGTTTATGTTTTTATTGATAAGTTATTATATTGAATTTTTTCGTTCTGGAGTGTTCGTTTTCTTGATGTTCATAAACGGTTAACTTATTTTTCAGTAATGGAGTCCATGTGGAATGGATGTAAATCTCTAGAATTGAAATTAAATATTATTAATTAACATAAATAAGTTTTAATGGTCGTTTATATCATTTGGTTTCATGGAAATAGGATGAATCATTAGATTAATTATTAATGACATTCACTTAGATTTATTTTGCGGTATTTTGATTATTAGGAACTAGTTTGGTCATATGATTTAATAATATGTATGTATACTTGTTTATGAATATTAATTAGGTTATAATAAATATATTATAGTCTGTTTCAACTATAAAAATGGTTTCATTACCAGTAATTAATGATAAATTCAAGAATGAAACTTCGTCATCCATGAAGGTAATAAATTGGGACCTCATGGATATTGATTTTGTTTATAAAATAAAAGAGAGAGTGTAAGAATATTGATGATGGTTCTTCCCTTAAAATGATATAATCCAAGTATATAGATGATATTGTAATTATCATGGTCAATTGGATAGAGGAGGTGACGAGAGGATTACAAAAGAAGATAAAGTGAAATGAAAATGAAAAAGAAGGGTACTTTACCTCTTGAAATAATCTCCTTGAGAACCTCCTTAAGGGAAGGGGTTTTGGTATTTTGGAAAGAAAAAGAGCTTCATGGACGTGGTTACTGACTAGGGAAGGGTATTTGGGCAGTTCTTTGAGGAGCTTCAAGGCATAGAGGATTGAATAGAAGAGGGAGTGATGGGGGGTTTTATAGCGGAGGAGAGGAGTGAGTTTTGAATATTTTATTCAGTATTTTATTAATTCCCTCAAGACAACCAATAGTGTTGTTTCATGTGACCCCTAATAGAAATAAGTGCATGTGAGTTAGAACCAAGTGGCCTTGTATCACTCATGATGTCATAAATAGTGTATTTGACTAATAATTTGTATATATGGTATTTTATCGTATTTCATTATTCATAAAAAATTCATGAATTTCAAAAAAATACTAAAAATTAACCCCTACCATTTTTCGATGTTTAGAATTAAAAAATGAACTCCACTTTTGAAAAATAATTTTCTAAATATTATTAATTTAATTTTTAAAAAAAAATCATAACTGATTCAAAAAATAATAATTTTAAAGGTATAATTAGTTTTATATCACATTTAAAAATTAATTAAGATCTCATTATCTTATTACCTTAAGAAAATAAAATAATATCATTATTTACTATACATAAGTTTCATATTACTATTCATAAGGGTATGGTACTATTCACTAAAAATCATGTTTATTCTATCAGATTCCAAATGAATTATTGATCACAACTCTATATGACCATTTTTCAAAATTCAAACCATAGAAGAGGAAAAGTTGTGTTTAACAGCTAGATTATAAAATGTGATGTTTTTTAGGGACATAGTGTTTCATGTATTCAATATTTATTTTCAAAACCTTGGGGTGTTACATTCTCTCCTCCTTACAAAAAAAATTTCCTCAAAATTCACAAAATGTTACCTAAAAACATTTGGGTATTTCTTCAACATAAGCTCCTCAAGCTCCCATGTTGCATCATCCATATTATGGTTCCTCCAAAGAACCTTTACCAGATGATTCATCTGATTTCTCAATACTTGTTCTCTGGTATCAAGAATCTTGATAGGCTCTTCACAATAAGATAGATCGGGTTCAAGTTACATTTCTTCATAGGTGAGTAAATGTGTTGGGTCTGGCATGTATTTTCTTAACATTGAGACATGGAACACATTGTGAACTTTGGAGAGACTTGGCAGAATTTCCAAACGGTAAGCCACATCTCCAATTCGATCCAGAATTTCAAAAGTTCTAATGTACTTGGGACTTAATTTTCCCTTCTTACTGAATTGTATAATACCCTTCCATGGAGATGCCTTTAAGAAAACATAATCTCCTTATTGAAATTCCAAATCCATCCTTCAGTTATCAACATAGCTCTTTTTCCTACTTTGAGCTGTTTTGATATGGGTTTGGATAATCTTCATCTTTTTTGTTGTTTCCTTAACAATTTTTGGGCCAACAAGCTTTCTTTCACCAACATCATCCCAAAAAGTTAGTGTACAGAATCTCTTTCCATATAATGCTTCATATGGTGCCATCTAAATACTTGAATGGAAGCTATTATTATAGGAAAATTTTATGAGCGGAAAATAATGATCCCACATACCTTGAAAGTCAAGTGAACAAGACCTCAACATGTCTTCCAAAGTTTAAATAGTCCATTCTGATTGTCCATCGGTTTGTGGGTGGTAGGCAGTGCTCAAACGAAGACTATTATTTTGGGACTTCTAAATACTTTTCCAGAATTGAGATGTAAAACATGGATCACAATCAGAAACAATTGATAAGGGTACACCATGAAGTCTTACAAGTTCATTAATATATATTCTTACTAAACTTTCAAGTGGTAAATCTTCTCTTATAGAAATAAAATGTTCTGATTTTGTAAGACGATCAACAATGACCCATATCACATCATTATTTCTTGGAGTCTTTGGTAGACCCATGAAAAATTCCATCATAATATCATCCCATTTACACATAGGAATAGGAAGTGGTTGCATGACTCCTCCAATATGTTGTCTTCCAACCTTCACCTATTGATAAACCAAACATCTCGACACATGATCAGCAATTTCCCTCTTCATGTTTTCCCACAAAAAATGTTCATTTAGATCTCTATACATATTTATGCTACTAGGGTGTATAGGAAAATTAGAGCTATGAGCTTTATCCAATAGTTCCCTCTTTAGATTAGGAATAGCAGGAACACAAATCCTCTTTCCAAATTTCAAAATTCCACCTTCATATACGAATTCAGTCAACTTCCCATCATTTACAAATTTAATTTTCTTTTGAAACTCCTCAATATCATCCTGATAAATCTTTATCCTTTCTAGTAAAGAAGGTTTGTAAATCATTTGGAAAAGTAGTGATGTGTTACCTTCCTTTATAATTACCTTGTCCATATTTACTATATCCATGAACATAGTATCCCTTTTAACTCTCATCTTTTTCATAATTTCATGGTTCTTTCTACTCAAAGCGTCTGTCACCTTATTTTCCTTCCCTGGGTGGTTTTGTATTGTGAAACCATAATCCTTGAGTAGCTCAATTCATCTCCTTTGTTTCATGTTGAGTTATTTATGTAAGAATATATATTTCAAAATCTTATGATCTATATATATCTCAAATTTTTCTCTATAGAGGTAAGGTATCCAAATATTAAGATAAAATATTACCACTGCTAACTCAAGATCATGATTTGGATAGTTTTTTTCATGAATTTTTATCTACCTATATGCATATACAATAACTTTATCATTTTTCATAAGGACACAGACAAGTCGTTTATTTGATGCATCACTATAGATTACAAATCCATCATTCCCTAATGGTAAAGTTAGGATAGTTGAATTCACTAACCTCCTCCTCAATTCTTCAAAACAGTCCTCACATTCTTTTGTCCATGCGAACTTTACCCCTTTACATGTAATCTTGGTCATTGGGTTGGCTAAATGGGCGAAGTTCTGAACGAATTATTGATAATAACCTACTAAATCAATAAAACTTTGCACCTCAGTTATGTTTGTTGGATTAGGTCATTCTTGCATAGCCTTTTTCTTTGGAGGATCAATAGTATTCCATCTTTAGAGACAATGTGGCCCAGAAAGAAAACTGATTGGAGCCAAAATTCAAACTTACTGAACTTCCCATATAATTCATTTCTTCTAAGAGTCTTTAGAATAGTACACAAGTGATTTTCATGATCCTATTATCTTTTATATTATACAAAGATATCATCAATAAACACCACCAAAAATTCATCAAGATATTCCTTTAAAACTCTATTCATTAGATCCATGAAAACATATGGTGCATTAATCAATACAAAAGGCATTACTGTAAACTCTTAATGCTTGTATCTAGTTCGAAATGTTGTTTTTGGAAAGTCTTTCTTCCTCACAAGCAACTGATGATATCCAGATAAAAGATCAATCTTGGAAAAGTATTAGTCTCCACGAATTTTATCAAATAAATCATCAATGTGAGGTAGGGGATACTTGTCCTTTATTTTTATAGCATTGATCTCCCTGTAGTCAATGTACAACCTCATAGACCCATATTTTGTTGGAACCATAACCGTTAAATGCAGGAAATGGATTATGGTTTGTGTTTGTTTTCAATCCTCATTATAAGTTTAGAATGTTTGCCAGGAAAGGGATCATACAGTTCAAGTGGGAAACAGTACTGAAGGTGGCATTGTTCTCCAGTGTTTTCCAAATTTTTGGGCCTGAAAATTGGAAAATAGAGAGATGTGTTCTTATAAAAGGAAGGTGCATAAAATATTGGAGTGGAGCACGAAAAGCTTGGAATTTTCATTAAAAAAATTTTCAAAGAATAGTGAAATCAGGTTGTATTTTTTACACAAAAAAGTATTTCAGGATCAGAATGTTGAAAAATGGAAAAGGCATGAGCTGCACAAAAAATATAGGGATGTACGCAGAAAATGGTTCATGCACAAAAATCATTGCACGATAAATGAGAGGTTTTGCATGACATAGTGGGTTTTTCTCTTAGGGGTCAGTGATGCCTATAAATAAGAGGTGAACCCCATCATTCGAAAAGGCTGGAGACATAGAGAAGATCCGAGTTCTGATGCGTGTAAAAGTTGCACGAAAAGGGAGTTGTGCGGAAAAATTGAAGTTGCGTAGAAAAGTTAAAGTTGTGTAGAAAAAAAAAGTTGTGAAAAAAAATTCAAGTTGCACAAAAAAGTAAATGTTGCGTGTAAATGGTGTAGTTGCATGAAATATTTTCTGTGCAACAGAAAATATTGCACGCAAAAGTAAGATCTTGCATGCAAAGGATAGGTGTTTTGCACAATTGTAAGTGTAGGTTGAATACATGTTCTGAATATTTGATTCATAGGTTAAGTGCTTTCAAGTGCATCAATTCATGACTTTGATTCAATTATTTTCTCATTTGGAATAGAGATAAAGACTTCAATGCAAATTTATTGAAGCGACCTTCAAGTCGATAAACTATGTTTGACTTCTCTCAAGGTAGTGAGCTTGGGGGAGTCGAGGGAAGTGATCTGAGGGATGTAGTGAGCTATCCCTAAACCTTTGTAATGGAGGTGTTCCTAGAATAGAGTGACTCTGATAAATCTTGTTATCCTCAAACTATTAAAGATTAGTGGATTTAGGTACGACCGACGCACTTTTGGCGTATTCTCCTTGGATGTAGCCCTTTGCAGTGAACCTAGTAAAAGTGTTGTGTTGTCTCCCTACTTTCGTTTATTTGACAGATTTAACAAGTTTCTACCAACGTGTGAACAAGATCCACAACTTTAAAAATAAAAATTTGACACCCAAATTCACCCCTCCCCTCTCAAGGTGTTCTAGGGTCCTTCATCTTTCTTCTTAACGAAAAGAATAGGGGTTCCCCATAGAGAAACACTAGGGCGAATAAATCCTTTATCACTCAATTACTCTAGTGGTTTCTTTAGTTCCACTAACTCCATAGTGGACATTCTATAATGGGTATTTGATATGCGCATTGAACCAATAATTAAGTCAATAGAAAACTCAATTTCCCACTCTCGAGGATGTCCAGGTAAATCCTCTAGAAAGTCGTTAACATGTTCTTGCGCAATAGGTACATCCTCTATTTGAACATTCTTCTCCTCACCCATAGTTATTTCATTCCCTTATTCCCTAATAATTGAATTCATAAGAGCTACTGGGGGTGGATCTATATGAGAATCAGATGTTGATGTTTCGGTCCTAAAGATAAGGGATTCCACATCATCCTCAAAAATTGTAACCTCCTTCTTCTTGCAATAAATTTTCACATCATGGTTTGAAATCCAATCCATACCAAGGATTATATCAAATTCAATCATGGGTATGACAATAAAATCAGCAGATAACACACATTTATATTCCATAATGGGGACTGCCTAACACTAATTTGTTGCAATGATATTACCCTTAGGAGTTTTGATTGATAACTCCCTTACTAAATCAAATTGGAAATATCACATTTTCTTAGAAAAATGGGAAGATATGAAAGAATGCAATGATCCAAAATCAAATTAAGCATTGTTTTAGTTTGATGAAATGATTAATGTACCTATCACCACTTTGTTAGGAACTTCAACCTCCACAGTTGTGACCACATAAGCTTAGCCTTGGTCCCTTAGCCTTATTTGGGGAACGTTTCCTGGACTCTTAGGACATTCATGTGCATAATGTCCCATATCCCTACAATTTTAGAATTGAACATTGGTAGCTTCTTTCTTCCCCTTATAATCCCAAGATAGGTGGCCTTTTTCTCCGCACTTGTAACAAACTCACATTTCCTTCAAAGAAAGTGCCAGGGTGTTTCTTCCCACAATTACTACAAGATGGAAGTTCAAATATTTCCTTATTTCCCATTTCCTTCTTTCCTTTTCTAGAGTTGTTAGCAGCCCTCGTATTCCCTTGTATTCTTTTAAATTCATAAGACTTAGGAAATTCCTTTTCGTTCATGATAGCACTTGAGACTATATCTTCATATGATGAGAAACTTTGGGAGACTAGAGCCCTTCGGAGGAATTTTTTAAAACCATCAAATAATCGATCAATTTTTCTCCTTGGATTATGTATGTAGTCTTCATCATGCCTTTCCAGCCTTGTAAAGTTGGATTCATACTTGGCAAAAAAATATCCTCCATCTGCCTCAGATTCAAGAATTGCCTCTCCATATCTGATCGATGTTCACGAGGGACATATTTTTCTAGGAAAATTTTCTTAAAATACCTTCATTTCATATCTTCTATTTCTTCCTTCTCCTTTATGTTTTGGATTAATGAACACCACTAATCTGTGTCTCCTGATAGATGATAAACTTTTAGGAAAGCATTCTCTCTTTCGTTACATCCCAAAGTGAGAAATATCTTCTCTAGGGAACATATCCAATGTTCTGCTACAAACAGGTTTGTAGTCCCATTGAATGATGGAGGTTGTTGTCGCATAAAGCTATCTAATATTGCTCCTACACGTGGAGGATCCGGATGCTCCATACGGGTAAGGTTATTATTCATAACCTGAGTAAGTTGCCTAAGTATAGTTATAAGTTGCTCAGCACCAGTCACAGCACCATAGCCAACATCATTATCTTATATCGGAAGGAAATCCCTACATGGGACATGCGTGTTCATGCAGTTTCCATTCCTTCCACTAGGATCAATTTCTAAATAATGGAATACACTAGATTAGGGTATGAATCATAATGTATAATCTTGATGTATGAAAAAAATACTTAGCATAAATAGAAATTCTATACATACCTAATCTCTTAATCATAAACATGGTATCTTTGAGGAAAAATTTACATTTAAATCATTCGTAATGTCTTGTAAAGAAAATGTGAATTATCCAAATCATATCCCCTGGGAGTTTCAATACCAACAGTGCAGCAAGACCCATTTTCGTGTACTAGGATACCCCATGTCAAGCCCAAAACTCCTTTTTAGGGTTTTCACTCCTAGGTACATATGTGCCAGAGCCACCTCTGCCTGTTTGTATCTAGAAAGGGATGTATTTTCTAGAAATATTCACATAATCTATTCTTTACCAAAATTATAGGATGTTATTTTATGTTTGTCCTCAAATAATACCTTAGGGATTTTTTACCTAATCTACATTTTCAAATATAGTTTCCAAGTTTTCTACTAAACTTCCTATGATACCAACTATAAGGACCCAACCCCAGTTGCCTGGATATGGTGCCTTATTTGATTAAATTGTCATATAAAAAAGTAATATGCATTATAAAGGAATGAGTAGTTTAGTATTATTGGAAACAATATACATACATAGGTTCAACATTACAACTTGAAAATATATACAGCATAGAAACTCATTAGACAACATCCATAACTCCTAGGTAATTTCATCATGTCATTCATAATAAAAATTTTCATGTACGGAGAAAATGAAACATAATAAAGGGGTGAGATCAAATACTTAGTAAGGGTATGCAATACAGCTGAAGATATATAAACATTAGGAAAGTTGAATAACTAAAAACGTATTTCTTTAACAAAAACTTGAACACATTATGTCAGGAATAAGAGCTGAGTAAGTAATTCCATAATAAAACAAAATCATCGGTATTCTACTAGTTGAATAACCACATGAACCATCAATACTATTTTCATAATGAGAGAATTCATAATGTGGGATATCATCACCATACCTTCTGGCCTCATGCCAAGACCATAAATAATCATTTTTTCAAGGCCTTGTCTCAAGACCGTAGTTTGTCTCATGAAACCTATCGGTGCACCGATGGGATATAGTGGGCCCCACCCAAAACTTTCTATGTCCAATTCATTCCTCATATTAATGAGATAAACATAAACAACATATACATTCATATTGAAACTAATATATGAAATTTAAATAACCTTCCCTGTACATTATGCATAAACAATAACCATTCAGAGTAAATTAATGAATGGTTTTAAGATAGAATATACACAGTAAAACTAATCATAAAACATTAAATTAAATATGGTAGATGATACCATGAAATATTAATCCCAATAATACATAACAATAAACAAGAGGGTTAAAATATATTAAGATAATCTTATAAAATCTTTGAGTAATTTTTGAGATGATACTCTTTTATTTCGAAAAGAAGAGTTATTTTGGAAAAGTATTTGTATAAAACCAGAACGTAAGTAAGATTGTATTTTCATATTAAAATTATTTATTTTATAAAGATAATGGTTTCCAAAAACATATTATATAGTTCCCATGAAAATAGGTAATGATTCTAGATATTCCCTTGATTCGGTCTTGTATTTTGGAAATAATTTTGAAAGATCCTTTTAAAACATGAAACTCCCCATAAAATAAGGAATTATTTTGGATGGTAAACATTTAAATAACACTCAAAAATAATTTATGAAGATTAAATAATAATACATAATAATATCATTAAGGTAATTATACAATAAATGTAACCTGAATGAAAATGAAGGTTCGGGTGAAAAAAGCCCTTACCTTAAGTCTGAATGTGTTTCACTCTTGAACTTAAGGTCATGGAATATGAAACTATAATTATTAATAAATTATTTAAGAACCTATGTACATGATTTTAGTTTATCATAATTCTTTTAATTCATTTATTCCCTTATTTATAAGTTATTATATTGAATTTTGTCTTACTGGAGTGTTCGTTTTCTTGATGTTCATAAACGATTCACTTGTTTTAAAGTAATGGAGTTCTTGTGGAATGGATGTAAATATCCAGAATTGAAATTAATATTATTAATGAACATCCATAAGTTTTAATGTTCATTTCTATCATTTGTTTACATGTAAATAGGATGAATCATTAGATGAATTATTAATGACATTCACTTAGATTATTTTAGCAGTATTTTGATTATTAGGAACTAGTTTGGTCATATGATTTAATAATATGTATGTATACTGGTTCATGAATACTAATTAGGTTATAATACATATATTATAGTCTTTTTCAACCATAAAAATGGTTTCATGACAAGTAATTTAGGAGAAATTGAAGAACGGAACTCCGTCGTCCATGAAGGTTATAAATTAGAACCTCATGGATATTGATTTCATTTATAAAATAAAATGGAGAGAGTAATAATATTGATGATGGTTCTTACATTAACATGATATAATTATAGTATATATATTATACTAGAATTATCATGGTCATTTGGATATAGGAGGTGAGGAGACAATAACAAATGAAGATAAATTAAAATGAAAATGAAAAAGAAGGGTGCTTTACCTCTTGAAATAACCTCCTTGAGAACCTCCTTAAGAGAAGGGGTTTTGGTATTTTGTAAAGAACAAGAGATTATTGGATGTGGGGAGTGACTAGGGAAGGGTATTTGGGCAGATATTTGAGGAGATTCATGGCTTAGAGGAGTGAATAGAAGAGGGAGTGATGGGGGTTTTTATAGTGGAGGAGAGGAGTGAGTTTTGAATATTTTATTCATTGATTTGTTAATTAACTCAAGACAATCAATAGTGTTATTTCATGTGACCCCTAATAGTAATAAGTTCATGTGAGTTTGAACCAAGTGGCCTTTCATCACTCATTATGTCATAAATAGTGTATTTAATTGATAATTTTTATATACAGTATTTTACCGTATTTCACTATTAATCAAAAATTTAGGAATTTCAGAAAAATACAAAAACTTCACACCTACCATTTTTTGACATGTAGAATTAAAAACTGAACTCAATTTTACAAAAATAATTTTCTAAATATTATTAATTTAATTTTTAAATAAAATCATAGTTAATTCAAAAAATAAAAGTTTTAAAGGTATAATTAGTTTTATATCACATTGAAAAATTAATTAAGATCTCATTATTTTATTACCTTAAGAAACTAAAATAATATCATTATTTACTATTCATAAGGGTCGTATTACTATTCATATTACTATTCATAAGGTTATGGTACTATTCACCAAAAATCAAGTTTGTTCTATTAGATTCTAAATGACAAACTGATCACAACTCTAGATGATCGTTTTTCAAAATTCAAAACATAGAATATGATATTTTGTGTTTAACGGCTAAATCATAAAATGTGATGTTTTGTAGGGACATAGTGTTTCATGAATTCAATATTTATTTTCAAAACCTTGGGGTGTTACACTCGATGACAGTTCTAGGCTTACCCTCCAACAGGGCTGGTAAGTGGTGTTCCCCGACGATAGTTCTGGAGTGGGGCTGGGAAGTCGCTTTTGTAATGGCTGGGACCTCTACGGTCCATTACTTTGTGATTTTTTTGGTGTTGGAGGTGTTCCGGGAGGTCAAGGGGACTTATCCCCAACACTTTGCCAATTTTCCAGTTCTGTGAACAGTGTTTCCAGTTTTATGAACAGTAGCAGATCGGTCTCACCGATCGGTCTGACAGATCGGTCTCACAGATCAGTTTCACAGATCGGTGTGACAGATCGGTTTCACAGATCGGTATGACAGATCGGTTTCACATATCAGTCTGACAGATCGGTTTCACAGATCGGTCTGACAGATCAGTTTCACAGATCGGTGTGATAGATCGGTTTCACAGATCGGTCTGACAGATCGGTTTCACAGATCGGTGTGACAGATCGGTTTCACAGATCGGTCTAACAGATCAGTTTCACATATCGGTGTGACAGATCGGTTTCACAGATCGGTGTGACAGATCGGTTTCACAGATCGGTTTCATAGATCGGTTTCACAGATCGGTGTGACAGATCGGTTTCACAGATCGGTCTGACAGATCGGTTTCACAGATCGGTGTGACAGATCGGTTTCACAGATCGGTCTGACAGATCGGTTTCACAGATCGGTGTGACAGATCGGTTTCACAGATCGGTTTCACAGATCGGTTTCACAGATCGGTTTCATGTACAGTAACAGTGGGTGAACAGTGTTTCCAGATTCCTACAGTTTTTCCCCTTTTGACGTTTCCTTTGACGTAAAATACTTTTTAAGCCTTATTTTAAGGGCACTTAAGGCTGTTTAAAATGCCATAAATCCTATATTAATTATTCCTAAGTCTTGGAATGTTTTACTTGGTCAAACCGCGTGGGTTAATGCGATCCGTTTTTAATGGATAATTAACCGGATCTTAAACCGTTGCCCCATTTAATCTTCAAAAAGGGACGAGATATCATTCTCCCTTGTTCTTTCCCTTTGTTCTCAACTAAGAGGCACTAGAATCTTTCAATCCTTTCCGTAGGAGTTGCACAATCAATCTTTACTCCTAGGATTGGTTCCGCTTTGTTTTGATGCAACCAAGCTGTGTCGATCAATCTTCGATATAAGGTATGTTGTATCGTCGTTCTTTTGGGGTTCATCTTCTCCTATCCTCCTTTCCATAATTATACCATGTAATTTCCAAGATTCTAATGGGTTTTCTTGGGGTTGGTTGGTACTGTCGTACCGCAGCATCCTCCGGTGGATGCAGTTGTCGCGAGGGGAGGCTCGTGACATGTTGTGTGGATAAAGAACGTGAGGAACTGTTTGAGGTAGGGGATTCATGGCTTCTCTAATTGTGTATGTGAAATCGTAGAATTAGCATGATTTAGTCCTTTGGATCACAATGAAATTGACCTAATTAAATACTTGAACCGGGTTAAAAGAATTGGTTGATTGCACGTTGTTGCTTTGTACCGTGATAACGGTTTGCCTCATGTTTTCCTAGATAGAGTGATATCTATGTTTTTCTTTAATTAGTTGCTCTTTCATGATGGAAATTGATAATGAACGTAAATACGGAATTAATTTTTAATTAATTGGCTAAAGATAAAGAGGCATATAAATTAATCTGGTTATTGTCGTTGTTGTAGTCGTTCTAATTTGAGGATAATCAAATTAGGGAAGTAAGCATGGTTATTTATTTGTGATAGCTTACTGATTAGGTATCCCGTAATTGGAACCTACGAATAACAAATTTGTTAATTCAAGATGGATTAAAGAACTATTAATTCGATAATTTCAAAAAGGTTTCTGAGTTACCCTCTTGTTTTTTAAAGGGTCAAGATCCCATGATGTGATGTTTGTTTTCCTGTTGTTGGTGATTTTATGTGAGCTTGGATGGAAGTTGTGATATGTGGAGGTATGGAGGCCTTGTGGTTATGGCAGCAGATGACGCCTAGAGTGGCGAGATGCATCAGTTTATGCATGTGGGTGTCAGGGAGGACACCAGGGGTGATGGAATGGGATGGATGTGGTTGCTGGTTGCTTGCGGTTTTTCTTGAATGTTAATCTAATTTGTTTTTTCCACTGCTCAAGGCAGCTGGTCTTGCTACCCTTCTTCCAAAGGAGGCGAAGACGTGCAGGGTATGCCACGTGCTTTCCATGTTTAGCCTCTTGAGGGAGAATGGGTATATGATCTTTATATAGGCGGCAAAGACTCGATGGGTAGTATATCTACTCATCGTGTTGAGCCTCCTTTGTGTTTAGAAGCATAGGATGCTTTTCTAGAATGCCTGGGAATGTGGAAAAGTAATTTTGTAATGAATGTTTGATTAAATGGTGATAATCCACGGGGATGGAGGTGCTCGAATTTAAAGGTGATGTGAATCTTAAAAAGGAGCATTTGTTTTTGAATGTGATGCCAATTCAGTTTAATGTGGAATTGTTCATTCTTAATTAATGTTTAAAGAATTAATTAATGTACAGTGGAACTGATAAAATGATAACGGAGTAATCTAATAAATCTCTTCAAATGTTTGTGTGCTTATAGGATACCTAGTCTTAGAAGTAGCAGCCTGGAGTCTGAGAGACGTTAGCTGTAGTTGTATCTAAGACTAGGTAATGCCCATAGTGTGGATGTGAGTTACTTATATATTCTGTACTTTTTGTGTTTCTATACGCTACTCCACCCTGTCGGTAAGGGAAACTGACACCCCGGGGATTTTGAGCCCTGGGGGGGGTGTTTTCCCCAACATTCTGATGGGAGGTCGAATGGCTGACTACCCCATTTGGCCCCGCTCTCTTCTCTTGGTAGATACTTGTGCCATGAGGCACAGCGGTTAGTTACCCCATATATGTGTGTAGAGGGCTGTAATGGCTTGTGGTTATTCACACACATATATTCTGGATATAGTATCCTATGGACTACTATAGGTGTAACGTGTATAGGCTATGATGGCTTGAGGATCCTTGCTCAGAGTATGGGCTGTAATGGCTTGAGGTATTATATCTGACGTATGATACACGTTATGCGAGCTGTGGTGGCTCCCAGAAACTACCTGGTTACCTTTGGTTGTGAGGACGGCGTGGTGCTTCGCCCAGGTGTCTGCGGGCAAGCCTATGTGGTGCACGAGGTGCAGATTGTGGAGCTTATCTCAAGTGTCTGCAGGCAAGACTTTGGAGAGAGATGCACAGGACGTATGTCATTGGGGCAAAGCGGAAAACCAGTGGGGAAGTAGTAGCGGGGTACCCTTGATATTCTATACTATATGCTATATTCTTGTATGCGTTACTTGGTGAGAGTAGCCATGGTGAGTTTGGGAACATAGTATACCTGTTTAGGTGACGAGTTAGTTTCACTTGTTGTTCACTGGGCTTTAGCATGCTTTCTTTACTTTTGCACGAGAGGCTTGCGGAGGATCCTACTGAGTATACTGTTATACTCACCCTATGTATCTATAAACTATTTTTCAGGTCACTTGGAGCAGGTTGGAGATCAAGCGGGTTACTACTAGCTTGTGGTTGGAGGAGGAGCTGTTCGGGCTCGTGGTCGCTGCCATTTTTCTTTCTTTTGGGTACTTTTAGTTTTCCCTTTCAGTTGTAGTACTTTTGCATGACATTTCATATATGTACTTGGGTTTATTTTATATTTCAGTTATGAGTTGGAGTTGGTTGGAGTCTATTCTATCTCTCTCTTCTGCATGTGTTCTCTTAGAGGGTAATGCCTCCCATTTGTATTTTATTATACCCTCGGTGCTAGTCGCCAACCCGGGGCCTACTAGAGGCGGGACTCGGGGGTCATTATCTCCCTTTTCACATTGTCGGCCCAGGAGGGGTACACTTTGTGGGGAGGGGGTCGTGACAGAGTGGTATCAGAGGTCTGGTTGAGGGATAGGATGGGGTTTGGAGTTAGGAATAGGTGAGGATGCATGGGATGGTAGGGCAACGGTGTCATTCATGTTTAGAAAGTGGGGTAAACACTGGAGACCGGCAGAGACATAGGCGTTCAGGGCCCCCTATGATCTGTTGCACGGACCTTTAAGTTTATGATGGCTACTAAACAAAGTGATACTGGTTGCAGGGTAGAGACCTAGGAAAGGATCATGCATCATTATTCTTTGCACCTGTGTTTGAATGGGTAGACCTTGGGATAGGTAACCTGAAATTAATAAAACAAAAAAAATTAATTAATTAATGTTGAGTCTTCCATATCCCAGGATTAGGAGCTCTAACAGTTGTTATTTTACAGGTATGGCTCCAAGTCGACGTCCTCGTCAGGTTTGCGCAGAAGATACCCAACAGGCTGTTCCAGCAGATCACCGCCGAGTAGAGGTTGACGACGATGACACTTGGAGGAAGACACTTCGAGAGTTTCAGCGCCAGAGTCTACAAAAGTACGAGGGCTCCGTTTCAGATGCAGTCACAGAAGACTGGTTGGAGGAGATCGAGATAGGCTTCAGTTCGATTCGTGGTCGGAAGGAACACTGGGTGTCCTTGGTTGTGACGATGTTGCGTGGAGCAGCAAGACAGTGGTGGTTCTTGTTCCTCGGGGATCGTGAGGAGTCATCTATCTCATGGGAGGAGTTTCGAGACAGGTTTAGAGTCGACTTTCTTTCTTCGACTGCGAAGGCGTCCAGTTGCTAGGAGATTCTCACCCTTCGACAGGGGAGCTCCAGTGTTCGAGAGTTTAGAATCCGTTTCACGAACCTTCTACGATATGCTTCAGACCTGTTACCATATGATGAGGCCAGGGCGAGGCATTTCGAGGAGGCTTTGCATCCAGAGATCCAGCGCTAGGTCACCCCATTTATGCTGAAGACATATCTTGAGGTGCTGGCGAGGGCAGAGGTTATTGAGAGGACTTTGACCAGGACCGGATCGTCACGAGAGGGGAATTGTCATGATTCCTCACGAAGCAGAGCTGTGGTCCGGGGTTCCCGGTTTTCAGGACAGAAGAGTTTCTGTTCACCTGGGGGTAGGTCCCAGCCCTTCCCATCTCGTTTCTCTGGAGGCAGCAACTCTCAGGAGTATGCCAAGGGATCAGGCGCTTTTTTTTCTTGTGGTGGTCGTGGTCATCAGTAGCGGGAGTGCCCGACTTTTCAGAGCAGTCATCGTGCACCAGGCGCTCCACTCTAGGTTCCTCTGTTGAGGCAGTTTCAGCCGAGGCAGCAGCAGCAGGTTGCACCAGCTTTAGATCACTAGAGGGTAGATGGAGTAGGCAGAGGACAGCCCCATGACGCTCCCCGTCCTCTGAGAGCAGAGCGCGGCCGTGGTGGTGGTCATCATCAGGGTCAGAGAGGCCGTGGAGGTGGTCGTGGTCAGCTTCATGCTCTAGCGTTGCCAGCTCCAGGCGATCCAGACGTCGTCTGAGGTACCCTTTGCTTGTTTTCTACCTTGGTGTATGCCTTGTTTGATTCCGGAGCGACACGCTCCTTTATATCCCCTACCCTTTTCCACGCTTTGGGACTTGAGGTAGAGAGGATTCCAGTACCCTTGGCGTTGACTACGCCAGTTGGAGGTCGAGCTAGCTTGTTTGAAGTATGTAGAGGTTGTGAGCTAGTGTTGGGGAAGCACCTCTCTTGGGGAGATTTCCTATGTTTACGAATACAACCATATGATGTCATCCTCAGCATGGATTGGTTGTATTCAGTGCAGGCTATTGTGGATTTATACAGGAAGAAGGTCGTTTTCTTTGATGCAGATGGAGAGAAAGTAGTGTTTGTTGGTGAGAGAGATCCTCGGATGAGTCATAGACAAGTTTCATCCTTATCATCCATGATGTCTGGGATGATGCTGAGTTCTTTAGAGGTTCAACAGTTGGCATTTCCTAGGGTCGTAGAGGAGTACCCTGACGTCTTTCCAGAAGAGGTTGTATCCTTACCCCCTCGACGAGAGATCGAGTTTGGGATCGAGCTACAGCCGGGAGCATCTCCTATCTCTATGTCTCTGTATAGGATGGCCCCTTTTGAGTTACGAGAGCTACGTATACATCTCGATGGTCTGTTGCAGTGTGGTTTTGTTTGGCCAAGTGTGTCACCGTGGGGTGCACCAGTTTTGTTTGTGAAAAAGGCTGACGGCAGTTTGCGGTTGTGCATCGATTATCGTCGATTAAACAAAGTGACAATAAAGAATCGCTATCCTCTTCCACGGATTGATGACCTATTCGATCAACTGAAGGGTGCAAGTTGGTTCTAAAAGATCGACTTGCGGTCAGGATATAATCAGATGCGTGTAAAGGATGAGGATATCCCGAAGACTGCTTTACGTTGTCGTCATGGGCATTATGAGTTTGTTGTAATGTCATTCGGCGTGACGAATGCTCCAGCTATTTTCATGGGGTTGATGAATGCTGTGTTCCGTGAATTCTTGGACAAGTTTGTTGTGGTTTTCATCGATGACATCCTTGTGTACTCCACATCTGAAGAAGAGTATGCAGAGCATCTACGAGCCGTTTTGGGAGTTCTTCGCCAACATCAGTTGTTTGGTAAGTTGTCCAAGTGTGAGTTTTGGGCTCAAGAAGTTCGTTTCTTGGGGCATGTTGTGTCCCAACAAGGAGTAGCTGTGGATCCTTCAAAGATAGAAGCAGTAGTGTCTTGGGCAGCCCCCAAGACAGTGTCAGAGGTGCGAAGTTTCCTTGGTCTCGCAGGCTATTATAGGAGGTTTGTAGCCAATTTCTCCCGAGTTGCGACTCCTCTGACAGCTTTGACCAGGAAGGATCAAGCATTCATGTGGACTGATCGGTGTCAAGAAGCATTTGAGTATCTAAAGGAGAAGTTGGTAAGTGCTCCTGTTCTTTGTCTTCCAGCTGAGGGAGTCCAGTTTGACGTCTTCTGCGATGCGTCACATCTGGGTCTAGGCTGTGTACTTATGCAAAAAAGGTCAGTTGTTTCTTATGGGTCCCGAAAATTGTGTACCCATGAACGCAACTATGCCACCCATGATCTTGAGTTGGCAGCCGTGGTGTTTGCGCTGAAGTTGTGGAGACATTACCTCATTAGCGAGCACTTTGTGGTTTTCACTGATCATAAGAGTTTGAGGTATGTTTTCTCTCAGCGGGACTTGAACTTGCGGCAGCGTCGGTGGATGGAGTTCTTGCAGGAATACGACTTCGAAATATCATATACACCTGGGAAGGGAAATGTTGTTGCTGATGCGCTGAGCCGAAAGTCACATAATGATGTTGTGCGTGAATCTGGTGATTCTTGGAGAGTAATGGAGGAACTGTCAGCATTACATCTTGATATGGAAGAGGTTGGAGGTAGAGGTTGTCTTTACCAGATGACGGTGCAGTCATCTCTGATGCAGAAGGTGGAAGAGTCTCAGTTGGGTGATCTAGAGGTGGAAGTTTGGAGAGACGGAGTTGTTTGTGGGGATCCCCCTGATGGTTGGTCGGAGGATGAACAACACTGAGTGTTGTATCATGGCAGGATTTTTGTTCCCTTGGAGATGCACGAGACGGTTCTCCGAGAGTTCCATAGTTCACCCTTGGCGGTACATCCTGGTGTGACGAAGATGTACCGATCCTTGAGGAGTCAGTTTTGGTGGCCTGGGCTGAAGCGTACAGTTGCAGAATGTGTGTCTCGATGTTTAGTCTTCCAGAAGGTGAAGGCTGAACACCGTGTTCCTGGTGGTCTTCTCCAACACATAGAGATTCCTCAGTGGAAGTGGGAGGACATCTCAGTGGACTTTGTTACATGTTTACCTCGAGCTCCGAGAGGACATGATGCTATATGGGTGGTAGTGTATCGTTTAACTAAATCGGCCCACTTCATAGCAATCAAGGAGTCGAGCTCAGTGGAGGTTTTGTCGAGGCAGTATCTAGAGGAGGTGGTGAGGCTTCACGGAGTTCCTAAGACGATCATTTCTGATCGAGATCCTCGTTTTACCTCTAGGGTGTGGAGAGGCCTCCAACATGATTTTGGTTCTCAATTATGCCTTAGCACTGCTTTTCATCCTCAAACGGATGGTCAGACAGAGCGAACAATCCAAACTCTTGAAGACATGTTGCGCTCTTGTGTTCTTGATTTTGGAGGTTCATGGAAAAAGCACTTACCCTTGGTAGAGTTCGCTTAAAATAATAGTTTTCACTCTACCATCAGTATGGCGTCATTTGAAGCCTTGTATGGCCGGTCATGCCGTTCTCCGTTGTGCTGGACTAGGGTCGGAGAGTCATAAATTCTCAGACCAGAACTAGTGCAGAATACAACAGAGATGGTTTAGGTGATTCGTGAGAGGATGAAGACAACACAGGATCATCAAAAATCATATGCTGATCAAATAAGGAGACCGTTGGAGTTTAATGTTGGGGATCATGTGTTTCTAAAGGTTAGTCCCCGTCGTGGGCAGCGAAGGTTTGGTCGTGGAAGTAAGCTTTCTCCCCGGTTTGTTGGGCCTTTCGAGGTGTTATCTCATGTTGGAGCTGTGGCATATCGAGTAGCACTTCCCCCTCAGATGAGTCGGATACATGATTTTTTCCATGTATCACAGCTCCGTCATTATCTTCATGATGAATCTCATGTTATCGATTGGGGAGAGATCGATATTGATGATGATGCAACCTTCGAGGAACGACCTGTGGAGATCCAAGACCACAAGGAGAAGGTGTTGTGTGGGCGTTCTATCCCCTTAGTTCGTGTCTTGTGGCGACACGGTGGCATGGAGGAGAGTACCTGGGAGCGTGAGTCACAGATACATGCTCAGTACCCAGAGTTGTTCAATGTTTAACTCCTTTCATGTAATGATGTTTCCTCTCTGGTTAGACCTTTCATGTTTTATTTATGTACTTTTCATGTGATGTTATGAATGAATTGTTTGGGTATGGATTTTTTGTTCCCATACTCCCGGATGTCGTAGTTTTGTTCCAGATTTCAAACAACTCATGGTGGTTTTCCCCTGAGAGGTATCTTATGGGGTGGTTGTTCGGACCCCTCTTTTCTTCTAGGTTGGTTTTTAATTCTCGAGGACGAGAATGTTTTGAGAGGTATCTAATGTAATGGCCCGGACCTCTACGGTCCATTACTTTGTGATTTTTTTGGTGTTGGAGGTGTTCCGGGAGGTCAAGGGGACTTATCCCCAACACTTTTCCAATTTTCCAGTTTTATGAACAGTAGCAGATCAGTCTCACCGATCGATCTGACAGATCGGTCTCACAGATCAGTTTCACAGATCGGTGTGACAGATCGGTTTCACAGATCGGTCTGACAGATCGGTTTCACAGATCGGTCTAACAGATCGGTTTCACAGATCGGTCTGATAGATCAGTTTCACAGATCGGTTTCACAGATCGGTCTGACAGATCGGTTTCACAGATCGGTGTGACAGATCGGTTTCACAGATCGGTCTGACAGATCGGTTTCACAGATCGGTGTGACAGATCGGTTTCACAGATCAGTGTGACAGATCAGTTTCACATATCGGTTTCACAGATCGGTTTCACAGATCGGTGTGACAGATCAGTTTCACAAATCGGTCTGACAGATCGGTTTCACAGATCGGTGTGACAGATCGGTTTCATAGATCGGTCTGACAGATCGGTTTCATAGATCGGTGTGACAGATCGGTTTCACAGATCGGTTTCACAGATCGGTTTCACAGATCGGTTTCACAGATCGGTTTCACAGATCGGTTTCATGTACAGTAACAGTGGGTGAACAGTGTTTCCAGATTCCTACAGTTTTGCCCCTTTTGACGTTTCCTTTGACGTAAAATACTTTTTAAGCCTTATTTTAAGGGCACTTAAGGCTGTTTAAAATGCCATAAATCCTATATTAATTATTCCTAAGTCTTGGAATGTTTTACTTGGTCAAACTACGTGGGTTAATGTGATCCGTTTTTAATGGATAATTAACCGGATCTTAAATCGTTGCCCCATTTAATCTTCAAAAAGGGATGAGATATCATTCTCCCTTGTTCTTTCCCTTTGTTCTCAACTAGGAGGCACTAGAACCTTTCAATCCTTTCCGTAGGAGTTGCACAATCAATCTTTACTCCTAGGATTGGTTCCGCTTTGTTTTGATGCAACCAAGTTGTGTCGATCAATCTTCGATATAAGGTATGTTGTATCGTCATTCTTTTGGGGTTCATCTTCTCCTATCCTCCTTTCCATAATTATACCATGTAATTTACAAGATTCTAATGGGTTTTCTTGGGGTTGGTTGGTACTGTCGTACCGCAGCATCCTCTGGTGGATGCAGTTGTCGCGAGGGGAGGATCGTGACATGTTGTGTGGATAAAGAACATGAGGAACTGTTTGAGGTAGGGGATTCATGGCTTCTCTAATTGTGTATGTGCAATCGTAGAATTAGCATGATTTAGTCCTTTGGATCACAATGAAATTGACCTAATTAAATACTTGAACCGGATTAAAAGAATTGGTTGATTGCACGTTGTTGCTTTGTACCGTGATAACGGTTTGCCTCATGTTTTCCTAGATAGAGTGATATCTATGTTTTTCTTTAATTAGTTGCTCGTTCATGATGGAAATTGATAATGAACGTAAAGCCGGAATTAATTTTTAATTAATTGGCTAAAGATAAAGAGGCATATAAATTAATCTGGTTATTTCCGTTGTTGTAGTCATTCTAATTTGAGGATAATAAAATTAGGGAAGTAAGCATGGTTATTTATTTGTGATATCTTACTGATTAGGTATCCCGTAATTGGAACCTACGAATAACAAATCTGTTAATTCAAGATGGATTAAAGAACTATTAGTTCGATAATTTCAAAAAGGTTTCTGAGTTACCCTCTTGTTTGTTAAAGGGTCAAGAGCCCATGATGTGATGTTTGTTTTCCTGCTGCTGGTGATTTGATGTGATCCTGGATGGCAGTTGTGATATGTGGAGGCATGGAGGCCTTGTGGTTATGGAAGCAGATGACGCCTAGAGTGGCGAGATGCATCAGTTTATGCATGTGGGTGTCAGGGAGGACACCAGGGGTGATGGAATGGGATGGATGTGGTTGCTGGTTGCTTGCGGTTTTTTCTTGAATGTTAATCTGCTTTGTTTTTCCCCACTGCTCAAGGTAGCTGGTCTTGCTACCCTTCTTCCGAAGGAGGCGAAGACGCGCGAGGTATGCCACGTGCTTTCCGTGTTTAGCCTCTCGAGGGAGAATGGGTATATGCTCTTTCTATAGGCGGCAAAGACTCGACGGGTAGTATATCTACTCACCGTGTTGAGCCTCCTTTGTGTTTAGAAGCATAGGATGCTTTTCTAGAATTCCTGGGAATGTGAAAAAGTAATTCTGTAATGAATGTTTGATTAAATGGTGATAATCCACGGGGATGGAGGTGCTGGAATTTAAAGGTGATGTGAATCTTAAAAAGAGCAGTTGTTTTTTAATGTTATGCCAATTCAGTTTAATGTGGAATTGTTCATTCTTAATTAATGCTTAAATAATTAATTAATGTACAGTGGAACTGATAAAATGAGAACGGAGTAATCTAATAAATCTCTTCAAATATTTGTGTGCTTATAGGATACCTAGTCTTAGAAGTAGCAGCCTGGAGTCTGAGAGACGTTAGCTGCAGTTGTATCTAAGACTAGGTAATGCCCATAGTGTGGATGTGAGTTACTTATATATTCTATAGTTTTTGTGTTTCTATACGCTACTCCACCCTGTCGGTAAGTTCAACTGACACCCCGGGGATTTTGAGCCCTGGGGGGGTGTTTTCCCCAACATTCTGATGGGAGGTCGAATGGCAGACTACCCCCTTTGGCCCTGCTCTCTTCTCTTGGTAGATACTTGTGCCATGAGGCACAGCGGTTAGTTACCCCATATATGTGTGTAGAGGGCTGTAATGGCTTGTGTTTATTCAAACTCATATATTCTGGATATAGTATCCTATGGACTACTATAGGTGTAACGTGTATAGGCTATGATGGCTTGAGGATCCTTACTCGGAGTATGGGATGTAATGGCTTGAGGTATTATACCCGACGTATGATACACGTTATGCGAGCTGTGGTGGCTCTCAGAAACTACCTGGTTACCTTTGGTTGTGAGGAGGGCGTGGTGCTTCGCCCAGGTGTCTGCGGGAAATCCTATGTGGTTCACGAGGTGCAGATTGTGGAGCTTAGCCCAGGTGTCTGCGGGCAAGCCTTTGGAGAGAGATGCACAGGACGTATGCCGTTGGGGCAAAGCGGCAAACCAGTGGGGAAGTAGTAGTGGGGTACCCTTGATATTCTATACTATATGCTATATTCTTGTATGCGTTACTTGGTGAGAGTAGCCATGGTGAGGTTGGGAACATAGTATACCTGTTTAGGTGACGAGTTAGTTTCACTTGTTGTTCACTGGGATTTAGCATGCTTTCTTTACTTTTGCATGAGAGGCTTGGGGAGGATCCTACTGAGTATACTGTTATACTCACCCTATATATCTATAAACTGTTTTTCAGGTCACTTGGAGCAGGTTGGAGATCAAGCGGGTTACTACTAGCTTGTGGTTGGAGGAGGAGCTGTTCGGGCTCGTGGTCGCTGCCGTTTTTCTTTCTTTTGGGTACTTTTAGTTTTCCCTTTCAGTTGTAGTACTTTTGCATGACATTTCATATATGTACTTGGGTTTCTTTTATATTTCAGTTATGAGTTGGAGTTGGTTGGAGTCTATTCTATCTCTCTCTTCTGCATGTGTTCTCTTAGAGGGTAATGCCTCCCATTTGTATGTTATTATACCCTCGGTGCTAGTCGCCAACCCAGGGCCTACTAGAGGCGGGACTCGGGGGTCATTATCTCCCTTTTCACATTGCCGACCCAGGAGGGGTACACTTTGTGGGGAGTGGGTCGTGACATCTTTCCCCAATGATCATTCCAAGTTACCCTCTAGCATGACTGGGAAGTGTTGTTCCTCAATTACTACTAAATAAGGACCCTCAAGTGTGCGGCACAGTGGCGAGGCATGGTTCTATTTACCTAAGGACTCGCGAGAGAGAGGGGTGCTTTCCCCACCGAGATGTGTTCTTGTGACACAAACTAAAACCACGTGGGAGAGTGAATGCCACCCAAAGAAGATAGTATCAATGTGAGGTGATTTGAGACCCTTTGACTAGTGAATCTTATGTAGACACATGAGGTGTTGGGCTTTGCAGATGGCATTTTACTTGGAACTGTTGGCTACTCACTTTCTTGGAATGATCTGTGAGATGGAGATCCCCTTACTCCCTCATTTGGGTTTCTTTGACTGAACTCACACACACACAAACACACATATATATCCTATTTCTAGTGCCCACTCATTGGGTTTTGGCTAATCTCCTTCTAGGAGAGGTGAAGACATATGGGGTATGCCACGTGCTTTCTGTGTCTAGCTTCTCATGGATGGACGAGTCTACTCTCTTACTATTGGTAGCGAAGACTCGACGAGATGTTCATCCTCTCACCATTTATATCTCCTTGTGTTTAGATGAGCTTATTTCACTACATTTTTGGGTTTATCTTCATTCATTTTACTATAACTTTCCCTATATACTACTTTCCTTTTTAGAGTATCTCTTACGACTCCCCCTTCACCTTTTTAGGGTGTTCTACTGAGTATTTTTATACTCACTCATGCATGGGCTTTGCCCGCACGTGTCATGATTTATACAGACGATTGATAGGTTGATCGTGAATTCATAGGAGCATAGGGATACAGGTGCTTGGACTATGTGCAGTGGTTATAGCTTGGGTTATAGTAGAAGGGCTCTCTCAACTGTTTACTTTTTAGTTACTGCCAGGTTATGGAACTTTTCTGGTTGGGCGTGTATTTTTCTCTTTTTCCCCTTTCAGTTTACTCTATTGTAGTTGTACTATTTATTAGTTCATTGATGTTTGGTTTATTTATATTAGTGTTTCATATTTTGTTCCTTTCCCTTTTCACTTTTTCATTGAATTTGTTGCATGTGTTTGTATAGGTTCTTAGGCAAAGGCTTCTATGAGTTTGTTGTGACTTCAGCTCTAATCACCTGCTCCTAGCCTATGGAGGTGGGCTTGGGGTAGTTGCGGCTCAAACCCTGGCATGGGTCGGGTCGTGAAACCCTAATAACTTCACTTACACAATCTAGAAA
This sequence comes from Viscum album, assembly GCA_963277665.1. Taxonomy (NCBI): domain Eukaryota; kingdom Viridiplantae; phylum Streptophyta; class Magnoliopsida; order Santalales; family Viscaceae; genus Viscum; species Viscum album. The sequence goes on from OY728129.1 coordinate 1,119,325,568, forward strand.
TTTTATTTTTAGATCTTTTCATACAAATAGTGACCTTCATGGTTTCTGAAACTAAACTCAAATGGTGTTCATGATCATGATTGGATCTCAAATAAACCAAAATATCATCTAATAACATTTCCACAAAATGGTTGAGATATTTATATAATATTTGATTCATCAAATCCATAAAAATTTCAGTATCTTTAGTCAGACCGAATGATATAACATGATATTCTAAATGGCCATACCGGCACTTAAAATCCATATTCGGTATATCATACTCTTAAAATATGAGCTAATGATAACCTAAATGAAGATTGATCTTTGAAATCTACCTATCTCATTTTAATGTAAAAAAATCCTACACATGAGGAAAGGGATACTTATTATTCATTTTTTCCTATTTTGACTTTAAATAGTCCATGCATAATCAGATTGAACCATCTATCTTTTTGGTTGAGAGCATAAGGGATTCCAAAAGAAAACACTAGGGTGAACAAAACCTTTTATAATCAAATCATCCAACTGAATCATAATCACTTTTTTTCATTAGTTCCATGTTATAAGATGGTATCAAAATTGTCTTCTTACTAGGCACCAGGTTAATTGTAAACTCTACCTCCCTCTCTAGAGGAAGACTGGAGAAATTTTCTAGTAAAACATCGAGAAAATCCTAGAAAATAGTGTAATAATCAACAATATAAGAAACATCATTAGGATAAATTAATAGATAAGAAAATAATCTCCTGAAATTTGGGATGGAAAGTCTTACATGACTACACCTCAGAGCCCACACTCCTTGAAACACCCATGAGCTCCCATCAGTCACAAGAAATAGGACACGCTAATGATAACAATCAACCTCAGCATGATGAGCTATAAGCCAATCTGTCCAGATGATGAAATAAAATAGATCCATCTTATGAATGATAAAACCCAAGACTAACTTTGCATCATCTATCGATAGAAAACCGGAAATACCCTGAAACCCATGCTCTTTCCTCTTCCCAATAGGTTTCACTAACTTCATAATAAAGGATATGGGTTTAATGGGAAGTTTAATCATATAAATAAAATGAAAATATATAAATTAGTTATAAGTACTAGTATCAAATATATCAATCACTATTGAAGATGTAATAAATATACTTCCTCACACTATTGTTGTACCTGCATCTAAATCTTCTAGAAACTAATCTATTGTGTGACGGTGATTTACTCCTAAGTCTATTGTTTGGAGCCCAGTAATATTTGAAGAATCTATCTACACCATAGTAGCCTTTGGATCCAATGATACCTAACCATAATGAGGCATATACATATCCTGAAAAAAAATGTTTTAGATGACCATAACGTCCACAATTATTACATATATTCACAGTTTCATGATAAGAATGTTGTGTGTGACCGACCTTGCCACATTGATAGCAATTTAGGATAAAAATATTTGTTGTAACTGAAGGTGCAGAGGAGGCATGCCATTGAGAACCACCTCCACCACTCCTGCAATGATCTTTCCACTTACACTTTTTCCCTTTCACATCCCTGAAGCTCCCACTAGGTGGAATATAAGGGTAAAAATAACTAACCTTTCTTACCATATTCATCTATGATATAATTTACCTATCTACCATCTTTCTGTAGTTTGAAAGCTTCGGTATAAATACATGTGATCTGATATTTGGTCACAAACCCAATAGGTACTTCTACACATTCATCTAGTCATTATTTAACACCTATTAAGCAAAATTAAAAGGTCATCCAACCAATTGGTGTATAATAACACTAAATTTAACCACTGCTATAAAGAGAGGAACTCTAGAGACATCACCTTCATTAGTGGCTCTAGAAAAAACTTTTAGAAGAAGTGAGTATTGAAACCCTTCTAGTCCAAAACCATGTGAGAATATTCCTTTATCATGGAATCCCACCATCAATTATTAGTACCCTCATGTATGAACACTATACACTTCACCTTGATACTCTCAAGTTTATCCAGGAAGTCAAATATCTGATCAATTCTTTCTGAACAGTCCTATGCCTCTGGAGGTTAATTCTTACCCTTAATGGACAATGGTTTCTCACGCAAGAACTCCTGTGATCTATCCATGTATCCTCTATCTCTAGGATACACTTTACCAAATACGTTCTAGACTTGCAGTACATTTTGTTTTGCATCAAAAACTATACACATGATAGAATCGATAATATTTTGATCTATAGGTATATTCCCTTGAGAAGAATCTACTTCACCCTCCAGAGGAATTTATAGAATACATCTTATAGGCATACCACTACACATCAGCACATAAGAAATGATCATACAATATAATATTCTCAGTTCAAAATAGAAAACCATAAGTAAAAAAATTGAGATTAAAGATCGAGAACTCAATACATGTGACATGAATCCAAACATACCTTGGTAACTTGAGTCTCTTCACGTTAAAAGATATCCAGACACTCACCATAACCTACCTATATTTCTCGAAAGTCATATCTTAAGTCTACCAAACTTCCCAAGACAAGGACTCTTGAGGAAATACCACATCTGATACCAAATTATGGTGAACCCAACCTGGATACACTTTCAAAAAGGTACCTAAATCAAATTTCCACATTCCTAAAGGGCGTTCTTGATCCCCATGGGCTAGAGACTAGAACCCAAACATCAAACAACAATAATATGGAACAATTTCTCCCAACCTGAAGAAAAAACATAAAATATATATAATTGAGTGAAATAGGGGGAGAGATAAAATATTCCATAACTGAAAGAAAACAATGAAAATGATACACCTCAAAAGCAATTAGAAAATCTCAAATTAAAAGTCCAATATCAAAGTAAAACTAAAACAAAAAACCAACTACTTCATATTATAGCATAGGAAAACTCCCACCAACTCACTAATAGCTACCCATGAACTGTCGACAGAAAACCTTGTTGCCTCAATGTGATTCCTTTCTATTCCCTACATTGAAATGCATACAAAGTTCTATGAAACATCGAAGGGGTGAATAGGGATTGAGATAAAAAGACTCGGTAGGATCCAACCCAGGTTTTCCATATCAAGTCTATGTACAAAAATCTAAAGAATTTTCAACTTTAAAGAAAAGAAGGAAGGATAAATAGTTCCATAGTTTTTATATCAAAAGCATGGTAAATCATATTATATTCTCTTATTCCACATTTCCAAAATAATAAAGGTAAAAAAGTTAAAATAATTTCACATATATCAAATCAAATAAAATCATTTATCATATATCACATAAAATCCATGGTAGTACAAGATAAAATAGTACAAGGCTAAGTATAGGAAACATCGCGCCAAGGATCACTATAGTTTAGGATTGAAAACTACTCATACCACAATAAATATTTAGTGAACTATAAAATCCTTAGTACACATGCCTATGGAGGAGAGAAACACCCCATGAGTAAATCCCCAAATAATTTCAAAATCAATTCCCTATAATAGTAGGCCTAGTGAATAGAGGAACACAGCATGAGTGAGACCCCCCCCCCCTAAAAAAATACATGGATGATAGACCTATTCTACACCTTCCACTTAAGTACCCAAGGTTTCCCATGTGCTCTATTTTCTAAAAAATATTATCAAAACCATGATTTGAAAAGTATTTTATAAATACATTTCACAATGATTTGAAAATAGATTTTCTTTTACCAAAACTAGGGTAAAATCATCTTTTTCTCAAAAACCTATTTCCACACAAAAAAATCAATCATTATAATTCATTTATAAAACATTTTATAAAATTAGAATAATAACATTTATTCAATATATTATAGATATGGAACCACCTACCTCAAAATTGGGTTGCACACACCCACAATAGGATCCACCAACTCAGATGAAATAAAATACAACAACGGAGGGCCTAAAATCAATCCTCACATCTCATAATCAACTCAACAAATAAAAGTAGTCAGTGAAGAGAAAAAACAAAACATACCTCAATGAACTTTAATGCCGAACGAAAACCAACATAAGGGTTAGCCTCCATAGTAAGATCATGCAATATATCTTGAAATGATCAAGAAGATTATCATCGCAGATCAGAAGATCCAGCAACACAACACAATGGTGCTACCGTGGTCAACAAAAATGAAGAAGTATAAGGATTAATCACTTGGAGAAGCACACCTCATCCACAATGGAGATAAATCATTGACCATAATAATACAGAAGGAACATAGATCCCCAAAATCACATCGGAAATATCCTAGGTTGAGAGAGAAAATACCTACAACCAAATGAAATAAACATCAGTTGTGCAGCACACGAAAAACAAAATTCTCAATAATTACATGGTGTGTAACCCCCTTTCACGTTGTGTAATCCAAAAAACCCAAAAAAACTAAAAAACTCATCGAATCGGGTTAAAATCTTGATTTTACCAATACACTAAATGTAATATTTTCATGACATGTAAACCCTCCATGCCTTGTATCGATTCAAGACATATGTCTGGAAACCAAAACACATCGTGTATACATAACATGGCATGTAAAAATTACATGATATGCAATCATTACATGGCGTGTAATCACCAAAAACACTACTCAAACCCTATATTCCGAACTAAAAACTGAAACCAACACTAGAATTATCTGAACCTAAGGAGAACCCTTCAAATATTTTAACATGTTTATGCATGGACTCCATTTATTAAAACAAACAGTCATCCTCGAACTTTAGGTCTTTTTCCCCAGTAAATGTTCTCTATCCTTTAAATTACCTAACACACCAAAATAAAGAGGTAAATGACAAGAGAGAAGAGAAATACCTGGATGTGGGTTATGAGATGTTACATGTTGTCCACTACATAAGTGTGATTAGCCACTTTCATAAGGGTGTTGACCACTTATGAAAGGGTTAAGAACAATATGTGTAAGGGTACATAGCTCAAAATCATGGCTACATAAGGGTATACCTCAGTAATAAAAGCATGCATAAGGGTACACTAGGACTTACATAAGGGTAAAGGATAGAAACAAATTCCCACATAAGGGTACCCATGGATTTACATAAGGGTAGACAAACTTTACCAAGGCTATGTAAGGGTCAAGGGACACCTATATAAGGGTAAAGGGAACTTCAAAATAGATATGTAAGGGTACATAAAACCTCATGTAAGGGTAAATAAAAGGGAAGAAGAATCACATAGAAGTAATACCAAGATATATAAGAGACAACAATAAATACTAGGGTGATGAGGAAAACCAAGAAAAATGTCGTATTAAACCCCACAATTAATTAAAAACTAAAAAATGTGGAAACCCAAAATGAAAAATATCCACCTTGGAAGTTAGATGAAGAAGGGATTTAATATGTATCATCATCACACTATCCACCTTGAAAATTTAAACCCTAAACCACATTATTAGCCTTCACCACCAAAATGATCATCAACTTGGCCATCTCATCTTAAAAAAGGAAAACAGAAATAGGGTAAAACAACTATATGACCTTAATCATACTATCAGTCCAACTGCCCATAACATGTACCAATTGTGACACATTCTACCCAAATTGAATGATATTTTAAAGCTTCTAAACATTATAAAAATTTAAACAATTCTAAAAAAATGCATGTTAAAATCCATACTTATACTTACCTGATTCGGCCTTGGAAACGATGCTAATGATTAAGTCAGGACCGAAAAGTAACATTCTATAATAGGACCCTAAACTATATCATTTATACCTATAAGACAACAATATATATATCATTACCCATCCTCAAACACAATGTGAAAAAATAAAACATAGAGAATTCACAAAGAATGAAACTCAGTAAAATCAGTGCAGTCCTAAAAAATAGCAGAAAAGGAAAGGAATAGAGAGATCATGCATAGTAAATGAAAAATAACATTGAAAGAGTATCCAATTGAACCTATAAAACTTAAGGAACAATAATCTTAATATGGATCCATAATATCCACGTAAGGATAATACTGCCTAAACAAAAACTAAAAAGATATCTCCTCAAACAAAGGGAAATGATAAGAGCACATGCAAGAAATCACAATATCCTAGGAAAGATCTAAAATGTGAGAATAAAGGAGGGAATCTAGATAGAGTCATAGGGGAAAATAATTCTCTAAAGGGTCACACATCCTAGTATTTTATTACTAATAGAACATAGTTCCTAACACTAGGAAGCCAAAAAAAATAAAAATTGCTAAAAGGGTCAAAAAGAAAAACCAAGAATATTGGTGATGATCCAACTAACAAAAAAAAGAATTGTTCCCACAAAATACCCAAGCCTAAACATTGTAATAGATATAGGTCCATAACAAGATCCAATTACCCTAAAGGGTGTAGAGGAATACAAAAGAGTTGTCACAACCCAACCCGATGAGGTCCGACCCGCAAATCCCCAAGCTCTCCTCCAATAGGCCAAGGGGTGGAGAATAGCACTGAGTAGGAATATCACATATATGGGAGGCCTTTTACTATGTTACATGTACACACACACCCAAAAAAACATTAATTCAACACTGAAGAGATATATAAAACTTGAGACTAAAAATGCATGCATACAACTATCCCAAATTAGAGTACCATAGAAGTTATAAAATCATAAATATAGTAAAATAACACACCTCCCAAAAACTATAAAAGTTTCCAAGATGCTCAGAAGGAGGGGATTTCTATCAAATGAAACTACCAGAAAGTTCCTCAGCCTAGCTATGGTAAACACCTCATTCAGTCTAGCTCTCTAAGATCCACATTCCTCGGGTCCTCTAAGGACTCTGTTGAAAGGCATGTGGTCTGCACAAGAGACAACATGTGTGGGTAAAGTCCATGCATGGGTGAGTATAATAATACACAGTAGGTTCCCCAAAAACCCAAAATAAAATAGAGAAAATAAAAGTCATTGGTTCACTCGACCTAGATAGAGTGAACCCAATTGGGAGAGAAACTCCATCTTGAACCATCCTCGGTTATACAAAACATGTTAGTTCAATCCCCAAGGGGTGTCAACCCAGACACGTGACAACACCGCATGGAATCCCAAATATATTTGTCTTAGAATTCAAGACTCGTGAGGTTCCGACCTCATATCCAATGATATGATTCTACTTGAGGATCTAATAGTGACACAAAACTAGGCTAACACACTCCATAAGCTCATTCATCCTAGATAACACACGTCTGAGTGATACGCTCCATCAAGAACAACTCATGAGGTCATGCTCTTGTTCCCATAACTATAGGTCCTTCCATTTCTAACTTGTGCCATGTGCAAGTTTTAAGAACCCAAGGGAAGAGGCCCACCCCTCACCACTACACACAGTTGATGGAGCACTACTCTGGACTATGCACCATGTGCATCCTCTCTAACGAGAGAGAATGGAGGGACCTGCACCTCATCACTACCCTATAGTCGAGGGATTAATAGCTCCTAAATAACCAGTAAAACCTCTGTTACATCTTAATGGAGTGGATAACACCTCAATCTGTTGAGGGAGAACTAACTCCTAACCAGGTATCACACATAACTAGTAGAGGGAGACACCCCTCATAACTGTACTCAATATATAAGGGATAACTAAATCCAATGGAGGACCTTCACCATGATATGACAAGGGAGTACTACTCTATAGATGAGGAAATGTACCCTGGTATAGAAGGGGAGTATATATCAAAGTATAGAGGACTTGAACCCTAGAAAGACAGGGGTGTACACTCTACCAGCTCAATTACTATGGGGGACTCGCACCCTGGAACGACAGGGGATTACTGACCCTAGTCTAGAGGAAATGTTTCCTAGTATGATAGGGTAGTACCAACTCTTCATGGAAAACATGTATGGAGGACCCGCACCCTGGAACAATAGGGGTGTTCCAGCTCCAAGGAGAGAGGACCTACATCCTAACATGATTGAAAATTACATACTCTATCAATAAATCATGTCTTGAGGACCCACTCCCTGGCATGTTAGGGTACTCCTAACTCCACGGATAGAGGACCCACTCCCTATTCCAACATGGGAGTAATGGTTGTATGTAGACAATGAGTATAGAGGGATCTCACCCTAGTGCGGTAGTGGAGTTATGTCTAAAACTACATGAATGATACGGGGAACCCATACCCTAATCCATTAGGGGAGTACCAACCATGAAAGAAATAAAAAAAGTTATAGAACTCGCACCAATGAATTGGGGAGTCCTTTCTCTATAAAAGTATATAGGTAAGAGAAACTCGCATCCTAATTCCATAGGGTAGTACCATTCCCAGCATCTCTCTTAAATAACTTCACCAATCTCCAGCATCATCCAAGCGATGCTGAAAGAAGTGTCATTATTATCATACCTCACATTGAAACAACACCACAGGTAGGGGACCCATTCCCTAATACCACAAGGAATAACCTCTCTACTGGCCTAAAATGTTCTTGTGACCCACATCCTAAGGTGAAAGGTAAGGGTACCGACCCCAACGCTAACCCAATGATCCACCCTAATAACTGACCAAGGTTAAGAACCTCTACACAATATTCGTGCTCAAAACACACCACCTAATATCATTTAGAACAAAACAGAGGCCACCATCATGTTCTACATGGAAAAATTATCATGATAGGATACTCATAAGTCTGATTCCATGTTCTCAAGAAAAATATACATAAGGCGAAAGATCTCAAGAAGATTTTCAAAGGAGTACAAGGCATTCATTGGGGTCTACATAGTGTGTAAACTCATCCAATAACCTGTTCATGTATCATGTATACATATTTTTCTAAACCATGTAGGGTTTTACTATGTGTATATCCCATACATGGAATGTTCCACTTTTCACATCCCTTGGTCATGTATCCTCTTCCATACGGCCAGCCAGTTGTGTTTGTCACATGCCATGTATCCCATACTACATAGCGTGTTTAGGATAAACAGCCACTTGGTTGTGTGGTTTTCCCATTCCTGTTTCCAAAACCCCATGTCTGTGTACTTTGGTTGTGTACTTATACACATGTATTATTACATGTCCAACTTTGTCCATGTCCTTTGGCCACACAGTTTGGGGACACTACATGGCGTGTAAACCTGATACACAATATGTAGTCCCCAAAGGTATTCTTAGATGAATAAGAATGGATAAAAGGGATGTATATCTCGACTACACACCATGTAGATGGTGATTTAATATGAGAATTACCTTTGAAAACACCCAATTCACTTTGATTTACCCCAAAACCAACAGATCAACCTAGTAGGGATCACCAGTGATTGTAATAGGGATCTACAACCACAAAATAATAAAAATTGAAGGGGGTTGGGACCAAAACTCAAATCCCCCTACCTAAAGGGTGAAACACCAAAGATTTGGGTGTAGAATGATGCTCATATTGTGATGCTCCCTGATCTTATGGTGGTCGGTGCCAAGAACAGAGATCGACAGTGCTTTGTTGTGTTGATTTGTCCTTATTTTCTTCTAATGCCAAAGGGGAGAGGAGAGGAGTGGCTATCCTTTGGTTGTGCACACAAAATGTGAGGGATGGGGTTGGATTAGGTTAGGTTAAATTATTTAATTGAATTTTCATTTAATTAATAATTCCACCACATAACGCCCTACCAAATCACCTCCGACCAAAACTCTCGGTATGGATAACTTTAGGTTGTGCCTAGGGTGAACCCGACATTATAAATAAACCACAACCTCAAAATTCCTATATGAGACTCCATTCTATATTTATTCTATGTTTCAATAGAAACTATGCGTGTGTGACAAAATATATTTATAATTTTTAAAATCACCTCCTTGAGGATCTTCGGACCCTAGAATCCTGCATCGACTCAATGACTATCTTCATAAATATTCTTATAAATTTTAAAAAGTCTTAAAGGTCAAACCTAAGTCACTAGATTCACCCTAATTTAAGTCTTTTCATCCTTGAAAAGATAAATCTTAGGCATATGAAAGTAAACTATGCTCTCCATTGGAACTCTCATTCCATGGAGCTCACCAAAGGTTCTCATTCCACTTCTAAGCATGGACATAGGGGAACCAATAAATCCAAAATACACTTACATCTAGCTCCAACCAGGGAAACATCATGCAATAAAGTAGCACATGTCTCATTAGCTGCGATAGGTGGAAAAGAACCAACCACCATGGTCCATCTGTAGTCATGGGGTCTAGCGGTACACCACCTCTCTAACCTAACACATACACAAACGTAACCCCACAGTTCACATCCACCCATGGATGAACTGCTCTATGACCTCCTCAAGTATCTTGTTTTGAAGGTTTACATGAAGCACGTGATGGTACCAATAAACAAAATAGGGATTCCCAAGTGTAAACATAGGGTCTTACCAGGCCCTTCATCTATGAACCTCCAACTGTAATATAGCTCTCCAAAATAGAAACATAGCCACACCCACTAGTGTCATCTAACTGGGTATGGATGGTAGGAGACCATTCCACACAGTGGAAACATCTTAGGGTCTAACTCTGCCTCTATGGAATGGTTCTAAGTAAGTATCACCCTCTATCAGGGCTTCCAAGAACATGGTTTAAGATGAAACAAACTCCATTGGATAGGTGAGGAACTTCTTTGACACTCCATCACATTACCTCATGCTAAACACACAAGTATAAGGAATTCATCCACCACACCTCAACACTATCTACTTTAGGTAAAACTTACTTGCCTGCATGGTTTATATTGTGTCACAACAATGCGTCTTGGTTGGGAAAGTTTTCCTTTTCCTTGTGAGTCCAAAGCTATTCCAAATAGTTCCACGTCCTCCTTGAGTATCTCACGTCCAATGTTGATGCCAAGCACATGAGGGTACTGAAAAACAAAAAAGGGATACCCAAACACTCAAACAAGGTCTTACTAGATCCTTTGTCAACAAACCACCAACATGTCACCATATCCTGAACACCCAAGTCATAGGGACTCATCCACCATACCTCGATACTATCTGCTTTTGGTGGCACTGACTCGCCCGTATAGTTTTGATCGTGTCACAAAAATGTGTCTTGGTGGAAGAATGACCCATCTTCATCTTGCATTGGAATATACATCGAAAAACACCAACATAGGTTTCTACCAATTCCCTTCATCATCCCAGTTTAAACCATGAGCAAGATTCAGAAAACAAAGAGTAACTCACAACAGTGTCTAACAATTTCTATTATAGAAAGTAGAAAGGACATAGATCATACCTCTATTAATCCTTATAGATTTTGAAGAAAATGGCTCTATGGCCTATAGTTATCCTCACTCATGCCCTCTGGCTCCCTAAGGACAGCATGGACCATCTAGGGATGGTGGTGGAAACACCTCGAACTGCATGCCACTAACTACTGCTCTCCCAGCTCCTCCACCTCACCCACCATCTTTTTGGAACTAGCTTCTCCAAATTCTACCTCTTACAAGGCATCCCATAGATCAGCTCCCTATCAGTACAATGGTGGTTCATAAAATCTTTGGAAAGGTGTCATCAGTCATCACAAGCATAACACTGCATCTCCTGCGGCTGACCAGATCACTGATGTGGCTCCTGTTCTACAGGCCCACATGTCTAAGTCTAGACATGGTTATGCCTCTTGTTCCAAAATTAAGTCATATTATGTATTCCAATTTCTACAGTTGCCTCAGCCTCATGACCACCACTATGGATAACATATTTCTATCCCTCTTCTAGGAATCTCTATAAGACTAGATCTCACTCTAGTACCCCCACATAAAAGGTAAGGTGAAAGGAGACTACACCTACTCAAACATCTCTACAAAGGCCCTGCTCAAATGTCTGAGATCTGGAGAACGGGTCTCGTAACATATCTAGGTAGGTACGTCATAGGCCTGTGAACCTTGATGAATACTCTTCCACCGTCATGATACCCTTTCAAAGCTACAGAAGATCCTGGATACGCATCAAACTCAAATTGGTTGGGTAAAACTATTCCCTGAAGATTTCATCTAACTCCACCCAAGAGAGAATTATCTCATCATGGGACTGCATCACTAAACTCTACTATCACCCAGATGAACCCTGTATAAGGATCTCTACTAGTACAATCATATGATCAAGATGTGTCCTCACTAGATAGAGAACATGCGTGACTGCCTCGATCCAGTCATTAGCTTCCTGGGGGTCTACAGAACCCTGGTACCTCAGAGGTCACTTCATCTAAAACTCTTGTAGAACACTCAACCTATGAACATACCCAGCCTGAACTATCAACACAACCAACTCCTCAATAGGTGGTGTCCCAACTAGATGACCACCTGGATAGAATTCCGAAGAATAAGTTCCCTACACTGAAGCCTCACCACTGAGCGGATCATAACCAAAATGTTTCCATGGAACCTAATCTGGATATCATTTTAGTGGAATATTGAAACAAAATTCAAGATACACCACTATAAAAAAGTATATCTAGGGAGCTGACTCAAGATGTATAAGGAAAAAACCAAAACACAATCTTATATGATGCATGTACCATTATTTCCCTAAGACCATTGTTTGAATGTACTAATTCAAAAGACATGTTATCAGAGTCCTGGTGAATGGATATGTCATATGTTGCACAAAAACTGGAACCTCTAGCCTAAGATCTGAACTCCAAACACCCTAATACTATCACTTTAAAAACCAAACCAAACTCATGACATTGCGGTCCCAAAGTGGAACCCGCTTTGATACCACTATATCATGACCCGAACTGAAAGGTTCTAGGCCGCATCTCCCCACGACCACCTTCAATAGGATAGGGTATGGAAACTAGTGTTGAGTAGGGATATCACACAGATGGGGGGTCCTTTTTCAAAATTACCTATATGCATGCAACCAAAAACACCTCGATGGAATGGTATAGAGATATAGAAAACTGGAAACTAAAAATGCATGAAAATAGATATCCAAAAGTAGAGTACAATAGAAGTTCAGAAAGTGTAAAAAGGGAAACACACACACCCACCAAAAACTATAAAAGAATCTAACATAATTATAAGTAAGGGATCATTGTTAGATGAAACTACCAAAAAGCTTATCATCCCAGCTCTGATAAACACCTTAGTCTATATATCTCACTATGTTATGCCATCCTCGGGTCCTACGAGGACTCTTTCAAAATGCATGTGATATGCACAAGACACAATTCATGTGATCAAATCCCATGTAGGGGTGAGTATAAGATTACTCAGTAGGCACCCCCAAAACCCAAAAGAAAAGTGAGCAACTGAAAGGCAATTGTATGATTGACCTAGCCAGAGGGAACCCAATTGAGAGAGAAAATCCATCTCGAACAATCCTCGGTTATACACGATAAGTCAGATCAGTCCACAAGGGGTGTCCACTTAGATTTGTAACAACCTCGAAAAGAATCCCATAAATACACCCAGATATAAGTGTCTCAGACTCCAAGTCTTATGAGGTTCTGATCTCATAGCCAGTGACATGATTCTACTCAATTATCTAATGGTAACACAAACACTCAATGAGATCATCCAACCTAGATAACACATGTCCAAGATATATGCTCCATCGAGAATAAATCAATATCTCTATATCCAATTCCCTACACAAAGGTCCTGCCATCACTAACCTATACACTATGCAAGGCTATAAGAACCCAATTGGAGAGGCCCACCCCTCACCACTACACATAATTGATGGGATCACTACTCCAAACTATAAACCACATACATTCTCTCTAATGAGAGAGAACGGGGAGACCTGCACCTTGATACTTAGCTGCAGTTGAGGGATTATTGGCTCCTAACTAACTCATGAAACCTCTATCACTCTGGAATAGAGTGTCCCACACCTCAATCCGTCAAGGGATCACTAACTCCAAACTAGGTATCACATGTAACTAGTGGAAGGTCATGCTCTTCATAACTAGACTCAATAGATAAGGGATCACTAACTCCAGTGGAGGACACACACCCTAATATGATAGGGGAGTAATAATCTGTATATGAGAACCCACACCCTAGAATGAAAAGGGAGTACAAAACAATATATAGAGGACCCACACCCTGTAACAACATGGTATTACACTACACGAGCTTGATTACTATGGGGTACCCACACCCTAGAATGACAAGGGAGTACCAACCGCAGACTAGAGGACCCGCTACCCGATATGAAAGGGGAGTAAAAAAACTATTGGGACAACATGTATAGAGTACCCACACCCTAGAACGATATGGGAGTTTGGACTCCAAGGATAGAGAACCTTCACCCTTACACGATAGGGGAGTACCCACTCTACCGATACGTCACGTTTGTAGGGCACACTCCCTAGTATGGAAGGTGAGTAACAACTCCACGGATAGAGGACCCACACCCTATTCCAACAGGGGAGTAACGGATCTATATGTCCAATGAGTATGTAGGGCCCACACCCTGGCACAATAGGGAAGCATTGTCTCCAACTACACGAACGATACGGGTAACACACGCCCTAATCCACCAGGGGAGTACCAACCCTAAAAGAACTTAAAAAGGTATAGAACCTATTCCAATGATGTGGGGAGTCCCATATCTAGAAAATAAGAGATGTAAGGGAAAACTATGCCCGGATTCCATAGGGGAGTACCAGTCTCAGCGTCTCTCTTTTTTAACTACACCAATCTTCATCATCTGCCAAGCGTCGCTAAAAGGAGTGTCACTCTTACCATACCTTTCATTACAACCCCACCACAGGTAGGTGGCCCACGCCTTGATACCATATGGAAGCACTTCTCTACTAGACAAAATTTTTTAAGGGATCCACATCCTAAGGCGGAAGGGAAGGGTACCGAATTTGACGCCAACTCAGTGATCCACCCTGATCACTACCCATGGTTAAGTTCCGCTACACAAGTTTCATGCTCAAAACATGCCACACCATATCTCAAATTTTAAAATAAAGGACACCATCATACTTTATGTGGAAAAATTCTCAGGATAAGATGCTCACATGCCTGGATCTGTGTTCTAGAGAAGGAGATATATAAGGTGGGAGATCTCAAGAAGATCTTCAAAGGAGTACACGTCGTGCACTGGGGTCCACACGGCATGTGAACCTGCCAGAGAACCTAACCGTGAATCATGTATTCATTTATTTCCATCCCATATAGGGTTACATAGAATGTAATGTTCATACACTACTACAAAATAAAGATATAGCCACGGTTTGGAACCGTGGCTATAGGTTATATCCACGGTTTGGAACCGTGGCTATAGGTTATATCCACAATTTCATAAACTGTGGCTGGTATTGGCGTGGCTATAGGGTAAAACCTATAGCCACGGTTTTAAACCGTGGCTATAGCCCAATAGCCACGGTTTGAACTGTGGCAATAGCCTATAGCCATGGTTTTCAAACCATGGCAGAATCCTAAGTCTGGAAATATATATAGCCATGGTTTAAAACTGTGGCTATAGGCCTATTTCCACGGTTTAAAACCGTGTCTATAGGCCTTTTTCCACAGTTTTAAACCCTGTCTATATGTCCCCCCATTCCATAAAAAAACAGCCCCCACCTACCCCCTTCCCCAACACTGCCCCCTACACTCCCCACCACCCACTGCACACACCCCTGCCCCCTGCCCACTGCACCTCTCCCCCAGTCTGTGTGCCCCCTTCCCACTGCACCTCCCCCCCAGACCACTGCATCCCCCCCCCTGCACACACACCCTGCCCTCAGCACACCCCATGCCCCCTACACTTCCCCCTGCCCACTGCACTTCCCCCCCAGCCCACTACAAACCCCCTGCCCCCAGCAAACCACACCTTCCCCCTCACCCTATCCCCTGCACACAATCCACGAGTTGTTATGTTTGAAAGGAAAAGGAGAAGACCTCACATTTCTAGAACATACATCAATCAGTATGGGATTATGATTAGAGTGATGCTTTTGTAAGATGAGTCCAGAAATAATCAAGGGCTCATTCCCTTCATCGATGCAGGCCAAGAATCTATCAATACTGTTGGCTTGCCTCCCATTAATGGTGTACCTACTCCAGGTGAAATCTATGATCAAATTCGAAAGAATAGTGGATGGAAGAACGAAAAAAATCAGGTATTTTGTGATTTGGAGAGAACGTGTAGCGAATGATATTAACCTCCAACAGGAAGTTTCCAAGTTACTAGTGTGAAGAACAGAAGAACCTACTTCCTAGCATGTCCTAGAGGGGACCCAGTAGGATCCTAAGGGGAATCTAGTGGTTTAGGCCACCAAAACCATCAAGTTTATTGATCAACTTCTTCCTTATATATCAATACAAAAACCTGAAATAAACATAATCAAAACTATTAAAACAATAAAATAAATAAAATCTAATTCTGTAGCAGCAAAATTACAACAACTTTGGGCCAAAAATTGAGTTCCAAAATGATCGAGTCAGACTTTTATGTAGTTATGATTATTTTAGATAATCTTCTAAGCTTTCCAACTCAATAAAGATCACCCCAATATAACATCTATAGCACAAGTAATCACAAACAATTGAGTTCCAAAATGATCGAGCCGGACTTGAAGAAGCATAACTACAGCCCCCTGCCCCCCCACCTGCACACCCCCCTGCCCCCTCTCCCTACCCCCTGCCCCCCCCCCCACCTACACACCCCCCTTCCCCCTCCCCTCCCCCCCCCCCACCTGCACACCCCCTCCCCCTGCCCCCCCACCTTCCCCCCCCCCCACCTGCACACACCCCTCCCCCTGCCCCAGCACACCCTCCTGGTCAAAAAGAGAGAAGTAGATGTATTCTTAGGAAAAAAACGAAGGAAATAAATTAAGGGACACAACGATTTACTTGGTTCGACCCGCGATAGTTTCGGGCCACAAGCATTCGGCCCAACCGGATCGGGCAACACCAATCCAACAAAATCCTCATCCGTATTTTCATTCACATGTTATGAGATTGGTGAGTATCCAATTGAAGACCATTTTATAGCTTTCCAACTTGATAACTTCATTTTCAGTTCAGTAATTCTAATCATTAAAGGTTTGTTGGTCATAAGAATGTGCCTAAGGTCTTTGACTATGGGAGGGTTCCCATGCCCATGGAAATTCCAGAAAAAATCTTCATTTATTAAGAGCTGACTTGCCTCTGGTCTGAGGCCCCCCTTTCTTCATGTTTTTTAGTTTATTGGATTTAGTGTTCTCTTTAGCCTTTCCTTTTGAGGCCTTATCCTCAGGACATTCATCAATTTCCCTAGAGGAAGGGGGAGATTCATCCTTCCCATTTATTTAAATTGTTATATCTTTGTATGGAGCACTATCATCTACATCTTCCACCCATGATTTCCCACTTAGAGGCAAGAATTTCTTTAGAGAGTGAGCAAAGCCTACATCCACGGCTCTTGAAACTCGCCTTTTTCCAGATTTCACAGGCTCTACCTGAGTAAAAGAGTCCCCTTTATGAGAATCTTGTCCAACCAAATATAAAGTAGGCAAGGCAGATGCATGCCCAGAACTAGCACTACCCAATTGTGTGTCTGGGACTACTTCATCATAGCCATATATAGTAGCACTGAGGTTCTCATACTATCCACCAAGTGACTCACCTGAACCATGTAGGTCCTACCCTGAATTGTTGATTTTCACCTTATGTCTATGCATGATCGCAGTAGGCATTTGTGAGTCTGGGAAAACTTCATCAGAGCCACATTTAGTAGTTCTGAAGTTCTCCTACTTTCCATCAAGAGACTGGTCTAAGTTGTTATTTCCTGGCCTGAGTTGTGGGTCTACTCATTATATTCCAAACAATCATTATATGGGGCTTTATAAGCCTGTTTAGAGACCACAATCAGTTGATGCGGCTGGGCAGTCACATAGGACACTGGGATATCTTCAGGCACACTCTCCAGATTGAAATCATCATGATACTGCATTTGATTTATTGATTCCTCATGTTGTAAACCAATATAGATATTCTGCATGTCAACAACTATAAATGGTTTAACTGCATGCTAGAGGAGAACCTATTTGTTATCCCCCTCTAACTCAACAATTTCAATAAGTGAAACCAAATCAGGATCCAATCCATCTGTATGATGTGAGTCCAGATTATGTTCCTCACCATGAAAGTTGGAGCCTGCACTAGAGTTTGCAAAATCAGTATCATGAGCCATCCCCTTGACATTTTCCAGGCCTCTTTTGCATGTTGCCTCAACATGACCCTTAAAATCGCATTTTTCATAGACCATTGAGCGATTTCACTCAGATAAGAGATGTCCAAATAGACTAAAACCATCACAAAACATAGGATTCCATTCATAAAAAATGTCTTAATTAAATCTATCATCTCTTATGGTAATAACAACTTCCTCTACCAATCTACCTGCTATATCAACTTCAACAAGACTCTTGTAAAGTGACCATACCTTGGATTTTTGGTTTGGTTATCAATTCTGATGGGATTTTCAACTAAGGAAGCAATACCCATAAAATTATAGGATGACAATATAACCAATTGAGTTTAAAGATGTGGATCCATAAACGAGTATGTTTGTTTTGGATAGTAAATGGATCAATGTTCTGCTCCCCAGCCAGCACCAGTCCCCCTGCACCCCCATGGATGGATTCTCATTATTTAATCACACCCATATTTGTACAGAATTTGTTTTTAAACCATGGGTAATAGATAAATATTCATGAGTAACAATAGATTTATTAGGATAGTCTGTCACATTCCTCTATGATCTTACATTGAAAAAAATAGTGGATCAATTAAAGTTATTTTAACACAATTATGAGTCTTTTTGTTAGTAATATTATCATCATTAGTTTGTATGGTAGCTACTCTTATTTTCCTAAAAACATGTAATGATTCAACTTGGGTGAATTCTTGATTTAAGATCGCTATTGTATTTTAATTGAGTGTGGTCACTAGAATGGATCATGCTCATCTAAGAATGTGTTAAAAACAAATGGATAATGAAGACCACCGATGATGAAAAATGGAAGACAACATCCTTTGGAAAATTTTAAAAAAATGAAGTTGGAAACACTATTACCAATAAGTTTTTAAAGAAGGTAGATCATACATCCTTGGGTAATAAACCTAAGAAGTCTAAGCCAAGTGATAAATATAAAAGGATCATTTCTTCTATCATGGAAGAAGGAGAAAAACTTAGATTCAAGCCAACAATCCTTTCTTGTATGTGAAAATAGAGGCAAGAAATAGCATAATGGAAGATTTGTCTAAGGAGAATACAAATGTAGGTGGAAGGGGGATGGTGTGGGATGGATGTGGCTGGAGCAGGGCCAAATCACGGTGTGACTGCGGCGTGACCGCCGTGTGACCGCGGTGTGACCTCAGCATGACCGCGGTGTGACTGACTTTCTTGTATGTGAAAATAGAGGCAAGAAATAGCATAATGGAAGATTTGTCCAAGGAGAATACAAATGTAGGTGGAAGGGGGATGGTGTGGGCTGGATGTGGCTGGAGCAGGGCCAAATCACGGCGTGACCGCGGCGTGACTGTGGCGTGACTGCGGCATGACTGCGGCCTGTTGGCCTGGTCCAGCGACATCTACGGGGCAGCATCTTCCAGCCAGATGATGTACTTGACAAAATCAACAACTATAAACAATATCATTTTTACACAGGCATCATTGATGAACATGTAAATATCAATTTGAATTAAAAATTAACAATGTTTATCAAAAATATAATTATATAGAATTAAGCCCATGAAGTCATGTATATAGAAGTGAAACAGTATCATCTTTTAATATAGAATTAAGCAAATGAATTCATGTATACATGACTCAAATGGACTCAGTTCCATTTTATTATTGTAACTACAAACAAATACAAACAACAACTGAAAACAGCAAGTCATGTATACAGAAACTGCAAACAGAATTTTTTTTGTTTTCTAATACATGCTGTAATTAATATATAAATGTGAGATGATTCAAAAATCTGAAGATTATATTAAACTGTGAAATGAAATCATATAAAGTTTAAAAAATTAATGGTAAAAACTCAGAATAATGGCCTTAATAAGTGTTAGATAAAAATATCCATCCATATCATATCAAGGTTATGTAAATGTAACACATATAGAGAAATGAAATGCAGAGGGTTATAAGGGCAGGTTTGGTGAAATATGAAATCTCCACGTATCTTTTATCTTAAAATATGGAGATGCATATGGAGAAATTAAATGTAAATCCAAAACCTAGATATTTTTTACTTCCCATATAATTCATTAAACTCCTTATAGTTTGAATTTGACAACCCACTACAATCAATGTAGGATAATTAATTATGTTTTTTAATTCCTCTTACATTCCAGCTAATAACATCTACAGAAACTCTTGCTTGGGATTTTTGATGGGAAGCATAAATGAATTCCACTTCATGGTTATTGTCCCATAAAATCCATATATTAATATTAATTGTACTAAAATGTATGTAATTGGACACATGTAATTTTCTATAGACATCTTTGATAGAATATACCTTGAGTTTGGGTTCCCAAACTGCTAACATGGAAATCTGCTTGCTCCAGATAAATTTGAGATTATATTCACCTTGGTTTGGGTATCCCAATCCCCTGGAGTTCAATATTATGGAGTAAATCATGATGTAGAAGGGGTTAGTCATGGAAGACAATAACATCTCTCTCTTTTTTGGTTTATTGGAAAAAATCCTATTCTTTTTCATTGATGATGTCACGAAACTATTGGGAGGGGGATGGAGGACTTCATCTTCCTTCACATACCTCATATTAGAGAAGATGGGACCTTATCATCTCCAGTCAGGGACATGAATTGAATGGAATTATACAAATAAATAGGAGGGTAAGAGACATGAATCTGAGGCTCTAGAATATTATAATGCACTTCAGGGAACACATCACATGATGGGGAAGAAGAGGACTATGTTGCTGAATGAATCAGAGACCCCAGGAGAGTGAAAAGTTTCAATTCAGGACCTTAAATGGGGGGATAAATAAGAATATTTAGTATACATAAGAAGAATGCATTAAATTGCATACAGTAAACAACATTGAAATGAGAAAGAAACATACCTCCAGATAAAAATGAATTCAATGTGTACTTGAGAATGAATTCATAAAAAATAGGAATACCTGAAAATGTATTCATTATGTATTTGGACATGTGATCATTAAAATGAATCCATTATGCACCTGAAAATGAAAAAAAAGTGTAGTAGTTATTACTTAACAAGGTAGTGGAACATTAAAGTGGGTAATCAAGTACATAAAATGAGATTGCAAATACAGAGCATAAGTAATTCAAAAAAAAGCATGCTACTATAGTTAATTTATTAAAACAAAATTACTTTGAAAAAATATACTGATACTACAATTAAAATTAAAATTATTAAAGAATATAAAGTTTATAAAAGCTACAAAAACTGCATTTAAAACAATGGAAACAGAATAAAAGTAGGGAAAAAATTACGATTAGAAAAGAGGAAGAACCATTGAACATAAAGGCTGAATTAAATAAGGTCGAGAAAATTAGGATTTTAGTAATGGTAACGAACCTGGATGGAAATCTATGATCAAATGCGGAAGAATTGTGGATGGAAGAACGAAAAAAATCAGGTATTTTGTGATTTTGAGAGAACGTGTAGCGAATGATATTAACCTCCAACAGGAAGTTTCCAGGTTACTGGTGTGAAGAACAGAAGAACCTACTTCCTAGCATGTCCTAGAGGGGCCCCGGTAGGATCCTAAGGGGAATCTGGTGGTTTAGGCCACCAAAACCATCAAGTTGATTGATCAACTTCTTCCTTATATATCCATAGAAAAAACCTGAAATAAACACAATCAAAATTGTTAAAACAATGAAATAAATAAAAGCTAACTCTGTAGCAGCAAAAGTACAACAACTTTGGGCCAAAAATTGAGTTCCAAAATGATCGAGTTAGACTTTTATGCAGTTATGATTTTTTTAGATAATCTTATAAGATTTTCAACTCAGTAAAGATCGCCCCAATCTGACATTTATAGCACAAGTAATCACAAAAAATTGAGTTCCAAAATTATCGAGCCAGACTTGAAGAAGAATAACTACAGCCCCCTGCCCCTGACCCCCCACCTGCACACCCCCCTGCCCCCTCTCCCTGCCCCATGCCCCCCACCTGCACACCCCCTGCCCCCCCACCTGCACACCCCCTCCCCCTGCCCCCCACCTACCCCCCCCCCCCACCTGCACACACCCTTCCCCCTACCCTAACACACCCCCTGCCCCCCCCCCCCACCTGCACACCCCCCTGCCCCCTCTCCCTACCCCCTGCCCCCCACCTGCACACCCCCTACCCCCTCCCCTGCCCCCCCACCTACACACCCCCTGCCCCCGCACCTGCCCCCCCCCCCCACACCTACACACACCCCTCCCCTACCCCAGCACACCCCCCTGCCCCCCCCCCCCCACCTGCACACCCCCCTTCCCCCTCTCCCTGCCCCCTGCCCCCCACCTGCACACCCCCATGCCCCCTCCCCTACCCCCCCCCCCCCCCCACCTGCACGCCCCCTCCCCCTGCCCCCCACCTGCCCCCCCCCCCCACCTTCACACACCCCTCCCCCCACCCCAGCACCCCTCCCCCTTCCCCAGCACACCCCAATCTGAGGGAGTTTGTCCTAAACATGAAAAATTATACATGATTGCCTCATTTGTAGGAAAAATTTACAAGAAACAAATTATATTGAAATTCAAAATGAATCCTAGTACATCTATTAAAACCATTTTGATGAGGTTAATAAATTCATGTTAGATTTAGACAATATTAATGTTTATGTAGATGATGAGGATCCAGAAATGATCATATTAATCACTCTTGAAAATAGAATAGCCTAGCAGAGAGGTTAAATAGTACTATTCTAGAAAGATTTAGAAGCATTCATGAATGCTCAAGACTCTCCAAATATTTTTGGGCCAGTGAATCAAATAAAAATCTAGCCTAGTTTCCAAGGGAATCCTTCAAAGAGAGGGAATTGATTACGATGAATTATTTTCCCTTTTTTCTTAATAATTATTTCATTCATATTTTGATAGATTTTTCAACTTAGAATGACTTTCATATAGAGGAGTTAGTTGTTAAAACTGATTTTCATCTTGGTGATTTGAATGAAAAGATTTATATGATACCTCTTGATGATTATCCTGCTGAGATTAAACCAAAGAAATTATTCCATTTAAATAAATCTTGGTCTATCCTGAAACAATCCTCATGGAAGTGGTGCTTCAATTTTGATTCATTTTTTTCTAGGTAACAAGTTCATTAGATTTCATTATAAATAGGTAAATGTTGGAATCTCTCAGTCCTGTTAATTTCTTGCTTGAACAACATTTTAAATTTTCCTTGAATAAATCACCTACTACTGAAGTTGATGTTGAATTTATGTCTAGAATTCCTTATTCTAACATTGTTGGTTGAAAAGCGTATTCTATGATTTTCTCTAGAACTGATTTTTCAGTTTCTATCTGCACTCTATGATGGTTCATGGGCACTCCAGGGAAGCTATAATGGTATTCCCTTAAGTGGATATTGAGGTATCTTTATTTTACTTATAATATTTCATTATTCTGTGGTACAAATGTGGATACTACTTAAATTATTTGTGGTTTGGTTGATTCTAACTATAATGTTAATGTTGACAATTTTAAATCCTAAACTATTAATGTGTTTACTGAATTTGGAGGTTTCATTTCCTAGAATTGAAATATGTAATCTATTGTTGCACTTTCAGCTACTGAATTTGAATACATAGCTTTAATTGAGGTAGTTAAAGAAAATTATCGATTGAGAAGTCATGGCGGTAGGGCTATATCTAATACTAGTCATAGTTAGCTTAAGGTAGATCTATAGGTTAGTAGTCATTCTTATTCCCAATAAGATATGGTAAATATTAATGATATTGATCAAAAAAGCAGTGTAATCAGATGCATGAAACTATTCATACATTACCAATCCAAAAATAAAATTTACATCAAAAGTGAGTCTCAATATCAGTATCATCAGAATCATGATAACCCTCATCCACACCTCCTACAGAAACACTATCACCACCTCTCACACCACCAACATCATCATCGGCATCTGCATCCGAACCGGCACCAGCACCAGGTCCAGCACTAGGTCCGGCTCCGTCTCCGACAGAAGAATCTAAATTAGCATAACGCATCGACATCAAAAATGCATCAACCGTTGCAGCTGATTCTGGAGGAAGTATAGAAGAAAGGGAAGACATAAATTTCATCATATTTGTAGTTATCATCTATTCTGATTTTTGACTTGCTTATTTGATTGCGGAATTCATTTGTTCCACTGTGACAAAACCAGAACTGGTACTCGAAGAAACGTTAGTAGAACAGTATCGAGATGGTACAATCTTCTTCCCAGGTCGACAACGCACTCTACCCTGATGCTCATCTCCTAATACCTAATGTATATGATCGTTTGGGCCCAAATTGTTAGGTTCTTTTTCTGCCAATGCCTCTAAATCATTATGTTGATTGATATATAACATAAATTAAAATGATAAAATAATATAAGGAATTAAATTCAGTAAAAATCAAAGAAATTGAAATTTACTTACAATCGCCTTCTCGGTGTTGGTATTTGGCACAGTACCATCTTTCTTTTTCCCACTTGTACAAAAAAAAGTTGAGTGAGGAACGCAACCCTCTATATTCGATGCCTTTTTATGGAAAAAAAAAAATAAATCAAAATTGGAAGTTAAAAAAAATACACTAAATAAAGCTAAATATTTTAAATGTTAAATTACCTGCGTCTACTCATGATCTGGTAATGAAGTGTGTCTGCGAGTATAAATGTGTTTCATTGCACTCTTGTTTGTTTTATTTCTGTTTGATTTCTCCTATAAACAAATAATTATATAAATTCATTAACATAAATAAAACAAGTAATTTAAAATCCTTTTCAAATAAATAAATGAATATTTATATAAATTTAACAAACACCTTAAACGTTGGACTCTTCCAATAGATGATCATCTCTTTATATTGTGATATTGGGCAATCTTGAATCACCGGTACTTCTTCAAGCTCTATACCAACTCTCTTTTTCCAACCAAGATATAAATCATACTTGTAGGCTCTCCACATTTCACCTAAATCCATTATCCTTGCAGCCTTTTCATTTTTTCCATCAGGTTATATCAAAGCTTCAATGGACATAATATTTGTTAAGAAAATATTATAAATTTATATATATATAAAAGGTGATTAACATTACTTACCCAAATCTCTACCCATTCATTGTCCTTTATTTGTTGTCCAACTGCCTTCCAACTTATCGGTTGAACCGGAATGATATTGTTGTGTCTAGCAAGTGTTCCCATAAAACTGTTACATTCCGTGCCATTTTTATTAATTATAGCATTGTCCTCATTATAATCAACTATGATTTGCGTGTGCTGATTCCAAACCTTGCACATTTTTTTTCGGCCTCGTCGTCTGGTAGAGGCTGGAGCTAATCATGAAACCAAAAATAAAAGAAAATAATATATATGAATTTATCATTAATTATTAACAGTAATGTTTAAACAAATACCAGTAGATGGGGGATCTGCTGACCCCTGAAGTGTTGCATCTGGAGGGGGGAAGCCTACATGGTAGGTGAGATATCTATAGGAGTAATATGTATAGTAGATGAAAAGTGTACTGATGGAGGCAGAAAACCCGATGGATAACCCTGTACAGATGAGGGTGGACATGGATATGGATATAGAGGTGGGATATATGGGGTCACAGTACCCTATACAGTGGATGGAGGGAATGGAAAATGAGGGATGGGAGTCTGAGAACTACCATCCGATGTGGGTGCGGGAAAAAAGGGATACGGAAAAGGTGGGTATGGATAATATGAAGGTGGCATAATGGGAGGATGGCCTCCTGGTGTCTCAAGCAGCGTAGTAGTAGGCTGACCTGTAGAATCAGTACCCCCCGCCACAATATCATCCTCAGTGGCATAATCCAAGTGTCTCCTCGATGATGAATCCTAAAATAACATAGATGATAAAATAAAATGAACGATAACAAGATAAATAATATGAAAGACCATAATATTCAAACATAATTTGTACTTACATTGTTTCCAGGAGGAGACCTACGTTGTTCATTTCTTGGTATTCTTCTACTCCTTCTAGTATCATCAAAATCAAACATTATGACCTGGAAATTTAAAATAATATTCTAAAACAAATAGAAATAATGCAAAATGTTAAATAATACAATTGTATCATAAAACAATGAGATACATTTTCATGTGTGATATTTATATTGATAAAATATCAAGACTTTTCTATGTTCAAGATTTACTAGAGAAGTGGTTAAACATAAATTGGTGAGGCTATTAATAGTTTTATATTCGATAATGGTATAAAATATACTATTTATTTTGATATCATGTATGGAAGTTAAAAAAACACATACAATATTGCGATAATATCAGGTAAATACTTACAAATGTGTCAACGCTATGTGGGGTTTGTGACAATTTCTAGTTCACAATCTGTTCTAACAATTGCATCATCTGTATCATCAAATGCAACATTCGAATAAATACTGATAGGTTCATCCACAAAATCATTTTCATCCATTCCTTCATCAAAAATATGTCTAGGAATAACATCAACAATAACACCAAATTGTGGTTGTAATGGGTCACTTACATAAAACACATGTTTAGCTTGTGACGCAAGAATATAAGGTTCATCGGTACGAAGCTGGCGGTTCATATCAATAACTCTAAATCCACGGTTATCAATATGCATTCCTTGTCATGTCATTGAATCAAACCACTTTCATTTCATCATTGCGACATGACCATGTGCATATTAATCTAATAAAATGATTCTTTCAACAACACCGTAATATGATATATTTTCTGATCGAGGATGCCTGTCCGATGCACTCACATAACAATCTTTTGTGGTGCTTATCGTGACACCATCATGTTGTGTTGCCATTTCTTTTGCACAACTATTTATAACAAATTTAAATCTATTGACAACCATTGACTTACAATCACGTACCACATCATTTGGACCAAAGGACAATGCTTTTATTTCATCTGATACTTCAATCATTGGTAGAGTTAAAGCCTAAAATATACCAACATAGAATATTAAATAGAGACATGTGATTATGTTATGAGAAGAAGAAAAATAAATCTATTACCTTTGACTTTAACCAGGCAGCAAATTCTTTGTTGTGCAATAGTTCCCTCCTCTTAATAGATAGAGAGCGATGTCTCTTTTTTATAATTTGTAAATGTTCTCTACAGATATGAAAGCATTAAAATGTCAGAAGATATAAATAAATCACACAATGAAAAAAATACATATTTATTAGTTTACTTACTTGATATAATCATCAATCACACCACAGTTGAATAATACTATGCGATGTGCCATTTCCCACTCTTCCCTGCTTAAATTACACAACAAGTACGATCCAGATATCCCCCCTGTTTGGGGCAGTGAAGGAAATGCAGGTTCAATGGGATCATATTTTTTATCTTCAGTTCTCATTAGTCGGTTAGACCTCGTAGTGACATTAGCCAAGTACGATGAACAGAAATCCATGCATTCTTGTGCTAAATAGCATTTCACAATAGAGCCTTCAGGATGATATTTATTTCTCACATAAGATTTCAATGTAAACATCATTCTTTCAGTAGGATACATCCACCAACTCGAAACAGGACCACCGAAGAGATCTTCTGTGGGAATATGCACAGTCAAATGTAACATACATGTGAAAAAATATGGTGGGAAAATTTTCTCCAAGTCGCAAAGAATAATCGGTGCATCTCTCTACAATTTTTAAACAACACTTCTGCTCAATCTTTTGGAACAAAGATCTCGATAAAATTGACATAACTTAATCACCACAACTCTAACATTATGTAAAAGTAAATGGAGAATAGAAATGGGAATCAACTCATGTAACAAGACACGGTAATCATGGGTTTTAAGATATTTGAGTTTCACATCTTGTGTATTCACCCTTTTCGAAATATTACTTGAATAACCATCCGGAACCTTCAAACTTTCCAAGACCTGGAGAAATTGTTTTTTCTCCACATTTTTCATCGAATAATAGGCAACAGGTATTTTCCACTTATTTTGACCAATTAACTCAGGATGAAGTCTTGCTCTTATACCCCAATCCATCAAATCACGACGACACCGTAAATCGTCTTTTGTTTTGCCTTTGATATTTAAAATAGTAGCAAGTAACATCTCACAAATGTTTTTCTCGATATGCATTACATCCAAACAATGACGTAATAAATTCTATGACCAATACGGCAACTCAAAGAATATGCTTTTATTTCTCCAATTACTATTGGAATTCGAATTAGCATGCTTTCGCTTTCTAATATTTGATTGACTTTTGCTAAGAACATAATTCAAATCATCAAGTTATTTAACAATATCAGTCCCTGACATTTGTTGAGGTGTCTCATCTGTCTCGATGGAATTATCGAACTGTATCCAATTTTTTCTGTATGGATGATCCATTGGTAGAAAATGTTGATGCCCTATGAAGATGAAAGTTTGTCGAAACTTTAATCTTCGAAAATGTGTATTTTTCATACAAATAGGACAAGATAATTTCCCTTTAGTACTCCAACCAGACATCATTCCATAGGCAGGGAAATCATTTATTGTCCATAATAAAGGTGCACGAAACACAAAGTAATCCTTTCTGAATGCATCATATGCTTGTGCACCAACAATCCAAATATCATTTAACTCCTCTATTAATGGCTTCAAGTATATATCAATATCATTTCCAGGATCACTAGGTCCAGATATCAATATACTCAGGATAGTGAATGGCTTCTTCATACACATCCATGAAGGAAAGTTATAAATGTGAATGAAAACAGGACAATTACTGTGTGCAGTATGCATTTGGCCAAATGGGTTGAAACCATCACAGGATAATACCAATCTAACATTTCATGGGTCGGCTGAAAAATCAGGATGTAACCTATCAAATTTCTTCCAAGCCAACCATATACAGGATTCACTATTTCATCATTATCCTTATTTCTTTCATCTGCATGCCATCTCATATTATTTGCCATTTGTTCTGACATAAAATATTTTTAAAGCCTCGGAATTAAAGGGAAGTTCCACATCACTTTTTTTGGTATGAAAGATTGAGATCCGTCTTTATTATTCTTCCACCTTGATTTGCCACACTGTTTGTACTGACTCAAGTCTGCATTCTCCTTCCAGAACAAACAACAGTCTTTGAGACAAGAATAAATCTTACTATATGAAAATCCAAATTTGTCAACCAACTTTGATGCCATGTAATCATTTTCTGGAATACGTGCATCATCAGGAAGTAAATCCTTAATAAATGTAAGGATATAGTCTATAGTAGTATTACTAAATCCATACATCGTTTTCCCATGATATAATCGCATTAAAAACTCAAGTTTGCTCATTTTTTTCACATGCTTGATATACTGGGGTATTTTCGTCTTCCATCAGCTTTATAACACTCTCAACGTCATCATCCTGATTAATAGATGAGAACTATGTTCCAGTATTCATTTCCTATTGCACTGGTCTATATGAGAATCTTGCTTCAGAAAAAAAAGGAAACCGATCAGAAATCAGATTTTTCATACCAATCTTTTCTGCTGAATCAATGTCATTCAACACTTGAGATTTTTCTCCATTTTGATACCACACATGATAATTTTTCTAGAAACCACTTTTAGTGATATGGTAACTCACTTCCTCACGAGTTAACCAAGGTCTTACAACACAATCAAAACACGGGCATCGAATCAATCCTCCATCTGAATCATTAGTGAATGCAAAGTCCGAAAAATATTGTAACTCCTTCTGAAATTCATCAGTGATCCGATCAATATTGTACATCCAGTATCTATCCATTCTGAGGAAGATAAACATACATTAAATAAATAATATATAAAATGACTTAACATTATATGTATTGTTTCATAAGATATTAAGTAATCATCAATAACAAGTTAATATAAAATTCATAACAAATATATTAAAATTATGGTTTAGGTAATTCATACATGTTTTAAATTATAAAAATTCACGAATAGTCATACATAAGATCCAAGAATGAGGATTGATTCTAGTAAAAAGAGTTTATATGAGTTTCATGATTTTCATGAGTTGTATGATTTTCATGAAAAATGTGGTGATTCTTGGAAGATTTATGGATCAGTTTGGTTTTTTCGATTTCTTGCGAGAAATAGAATTTTTATAGTGGCTGATATTATTTATAAAGGATAAATTTGTTATTGGATTTATTTGAATACTTATTAGGAGAATGTTTCAACAACTACATATGGGTAAAATGTAACTTATTATAGTCTACCTACTCCAAAACTATCATAGGATGATTTCTTTAAGATAACCATGCCCTTTTGGGCCGAATTATCCTTACAAGATCCAGGTTTCACCTATGATGATTCATGAGTTTGGATGACCACCCCTGCATGCGCCATTCATACTATGACCACCAATGCCTCGCTAGTAAAATAAGCAGAACAAACTCATCCCTCCTCAAGCTAAGTGTTAGATGAAGCCTGAGAATACTATTCCTAATCAGATTTCAAATTAATTGCTCCAATACAATCATGGAATTCTACATTACCATGATACATGGTCTTTGTGATTGGATGATCCTTACCAGATCTAGATAAACTCATTTGTATATGACATAGGTATATTGATATCTAGTGTATCACCAACAAAAGAAAAAGAACACATTCATCCCTCCTCAATTTGAGTGATAACCGAAGACTTGAGTTTACCTATAGACCGAGACTCCCTCTAATAATTTAGTAAAGAATAGCCTTGAATAAAACATGAAGAACAATAATACACTTGAGTTTCTTAGATAATTGGTTTCTTAACTTTGAACTCATCATTTACAGAGAACTAAATAAACTCTGAATACTTCCTAGATAAGTTGAACTTTGCATAAAAATGAACCTAAATAGGATGTTTCCCTTCAAGCATTTTCTAATTTATGCACAAAAAAATTCTAAGAATTTCACTGCAATGTTTAAGAACTGAAGGATTTTTTAAAGGAAGATAAAACTAAAGAATCCAAATCTAGAGGAATAAAAAATTCAATACATTCCCAGAGTGAACAATCAAGCGTCGTCAATAGAGGCGGGGTTCAGCGAGGAGGAGGGTGTGGAGAGGCCGATGGAGGAGGAGGGCGCGGAGAGGTATAGGGAGGAAGAGGGTCACGGATCGGGGGAGGAGCGGAGGCGTTCGACAGGTAGGAGGTCGCAGAGAGCTTGAGGGAGGAGGTCGCGGCGGCGTTCGACGCGGAGGAGCTCCAGGGAGGAGGTCGCGGCAACGTTCGGCGAGGAGGAGCTCGAGGGAGGAGTTTGTGATGACGTTCGGCGGGGAGTAGCTCGAGAGAGGAGTAGGGCGCAGAGAGGTCAAGGGAGGATGGGTTGCATATAGGGGGGGAGGAGCCCGATGCTTATGCGGGAAAAAAAGGAGTATCCACGGTGTGTTAATTAAACTGTGGCTGTAAACATACTATATCCACGGATCTATAAAACTGTGGCTATAGATCTGTGGCTATAGCCTAAATTTCCAGTAGTGATACATGGTGTGTTTCGCTTCACCCTACCCCTAGATGTGTATCCTCTTCCACATGGTCGGCTAGTCATGTCCCTCACACACTATGTATTCCATACTACATAGTGTGTTTAGGATAAATAGTCACTTGGTCGTGTATTTTTTCCATGCTCATTTCCGTGACCTCGTGTCCATGTTATTTTGTTGTGTAATTTGAAATGGCCATGTACTGTTACACAGCCAACCTTGTCCATGTCCTCTGGCCATAAGGTTTGGGGTCACTACATGGAGTGTAAACCCAATACATGGTGTTTTGTCCCTAAAGGTATTCTTCCCCAGATAGGAAGGGATACATGGTGTGTCTTACTGGACTCCACAGCATGGAGATGGTAATTCCTGATAGAAATTACCTTCAAAAATTCCTGATTCACCCTGGTTTACCCCAAAACCTACAGATCAACCTAACAGGGATCACTACCAATTTTAATAGGTCACTAAAACATCAAAACAATGAAAAATGAAGAGTATTGGGGGGAAAACTCAAATCTACTTACCTTGAGGGTGAAACGTTGAAGCTTCGAGTGTAGAACGACACCCGGGTCATGCTGCTCCTTGATCTGATGAAAATCAGCGCCAAGAACAAAGATCAGTAGCTCTTCATTGCATTGATTCAACCTCATTTCCATCCAAACCAAAAGGGGAGAGGATAGGAGTGCCTCTCCTTTGGTTTTTTGTACCAAATATGAGAGCGGGGGAGGGATTAGGTTTGGCTAAATTTTTTAGTTAAATTTTCATTTAATTAATAATTCCACAACATAACATCCCGCCAACCCACCTCTGACCAAAACTCCTAGGGAGAACAACGGAATGTCTTGATTATAGTAAACACGACATTTTGAACTCAAACCCAGACTCATAATTCCAATATGAGACACCTGTTGAGATTTATTCCATGTTTCAAGAGAAACTGTGCACGTGTGAAAATATATATTTAATATTTTTTAAATCACTGCTATGGGACTCTTCGAGCCCTATAATCCCACACCAAATTAGTTCTTGGATTCTTAAATATTCTTATAAATATTCCAAAGTCTTACATGTCAAACTTGAGTCACTTAAAGAGCTAATATATGCTCAACTCGTAGGTAAAAGATAGACACTAGATACACAATATCCTTCTAGAATACCTCACTATTAACCAACTCTCAAACATTGGAAAACCTGACACAAAACCCTTTCCTACCCAAGAAAAAGATACATATATAGACAACACCTTACAAAGGCATATAAATTCTCATATAGGCAAGGAAAATAGGTAAATGTAAAGGAAACAACAGTAAAAAAAGATATTAAATTATAGACAATGAGAGCTAAGCAAATGAGATCATCAAACATCAAAGCATGTTGTAATGTAAAATCCACTAACAATTCATTTAAATCAATGAAAAAACAAATTATAATTTTAGTGACATAAAATAAAACCAAAAAATTGGCTCTAATACCACTTTTTTGTGTGAGGGGGCCACTGACTGAGGCAGTCCACAATCAACCGTGAGGATCGATTTGGGTGTTTTGTTTCATAAAATCTAAATCTGGAAATAGAAATGATTTCTAATTTATAATATAGTAAAAAATAAATAGAAAACATAAGTTCAAATTCAATTATAAACAAAAAGAAAATTTTATATGATCACTACCAGGGAACAGCAACACATGATAGTGGCAATTACATGAATTCAATACCTTCGGTAATTATCAAAATACAGAATTCAATAATATGTACATAAAGATTATTGATATAAATAATTTAAAATGGGTTAATTATATTTTAGATGTAAAAACATATATTTCTATAACTATGAAACAATAAGAAATAACTAAAAGCAGCAGCGGTAATAAAAATTGGGCAACACAAGATCCCAAAACATATTTTATTTAATAATTCAAAATCATAATCTTAATTGAATTATATCCAATAAGAAAATTAATATCTAGTGATTACAGGTCAAAAAAATTGGAAAGGAAAATAGTAAAAGGGACACAAGGATTTATGTACTTTGGCCAATTGGTATATGTGCACGGGGTAGGATCATCATAGGTGTTTCACAATGTAAATGGAATAGGGTACAAGAAACAGTCAACCAAATTGTACAAGAGGAAAAATAAAAAATACACAAAAATGTAACAAATGGTGTGGAGAATAACTTCCAAAAAATCAGCAAACAAAAACCGAAAACATGACCAAAACACCCTTACCATGGTTTGGTTAATCTTTTATTGAAAGAGGGTTGAACTAGCTATTTTAAACATTTATGTGAAGTCCTAAAAGCCTAATTTTGTCAAGATCATCAAGATCCAGGTGATACTCCTCTATATGAGTTCATTGCTATCCAATATTGCATGATGCAATCCACTAGGGGTCGCAACAACTCCAATATCCATAGAATAACTCAACCAAGAAGACAATTAGTTTATCCTACTTTGGTGATCCAAGAACAAGGGTCGTCAAAGCTCTCCCTTTAAGGTCTCTCTCTCCCTCTCTTAGCATAGTCGAGGAGCTCTCCAAAAGATTCTTCTACCTTGAAGAAGAATGGAAGATATACTCTCGAGAACCAAGGTTGTTGCAACGACATAACAAATCGAGAGAGAAAGGAGGGGCTCGGGACAATCGATCCCAATTATCTTGATAAAAACATGAAACAAACCATGCCTAAAGGAAATTAAAAACCAATATGTAAATTTAAGAAGGAAATACCCTGATGATTAAGGGTAAACACATAAGGATAAGGGTCAGACACACGTGCCTAGGGGTACCCAACTGTGACGTAAGGGTCAACCAGACGAAACCACTTCAACAAAAGGGTACAGAGTAGTAGCATAATAGTACCATGTAAGGGTACAAAATACATCACATAAAGGTAGAATCATGTTGTGTGTGAGTAAAACCAGCACTATGTGAGGCTACCTACCACTGCCTAAGGGTTTTGGCTATTTCATAAGGGCAATCAACCACTTGTGTAAGGGTATAGACCACGGGTATAAGGGTCAATACCCAACTATGTATGGGTACACATCTCAAAATCGTGGAAACGTAAGGGTAGACCTTAGAAAAAAAAGCATATGTAAGGGTACATTGGGACTTATGTAAGGGTAAAGGAGAGAACCAAAGTCTTATGTAAAGGTACCCATGGACAAACATAAGGGTATCCAAACTTTATTAAGGCTATTAAGGGTAAAGGGACACCTATGTAATGGTAAATGGAACTTCAAAATCAGTATGTAAGGTATTATGAAAACTCACATAAAGGGTAAAGAAAAGGTAAGGAGGTTTTTGTAGGGGTAAAACCAAGATATGTAAGTGGTTAAGAATAAAGACCAGGGTTTTTTTATATATATGGGTTTTTTATAGAAAAATGATAGAGTTAGAAATATTTTTAGAAATGGGTCTCAAGATGCGTGAACCCCGTTCACGTATCTTATGCATGGAGAGATGGACAAACGGGGTTCACACATCCTTTTCATATTCGATAAAGAATGTGTGAACCCCATTCACACATCTACCATCACTAGGATGCGTGAATGGGGTTCATGCATCCTGTATAAAGTTTATATAGGATGTTTGAACCCCATTCAGGCATCCGACAGAAAGCTTAAATAAAAAAAATAATCAATTTTGTATATGAAAATTTTTCTTATGTATTTGATTGATTAAATTACAACCCCTTTCTACAACAATTAGATTTGATTATAATTGATATACATAATCTAACACATTCTTAACCCTCTTAAGGATTGTTTCTTATTTTGGAAGAATATGAAATCAATATTTTTCATAATGTCCATAATTTTATCACATGATGGAGGTATTTTAATAGTAAAATCCTCCATTAAAAATTGTGTACGAGTTGAACGTGTGTTCTTTTATAAAGTTTGAATATGTATTTTCTCAAAATTGGAAAAATTAACTTTTAAATCCATACATCTCATATTGTGGTTTTTCTGATCTTCAATCATAATCATCTACTCTTCACAATTATGCATTATTCATTGAAATTATTCTTCATGAAATTTAATTTTTTTAAACAGAAAATCATGTTCCATGTTTTTTGGATTCAAATAATTGAAATAAGTAATATTTTTTAAGTTTTCTTGATGTTCATGGATCTTTTCATCTAGAGTATTAATATTTATTAATAAATACCAAATAGAATTTATTAATTTTGGAAGATAATTTGATGACAGTAAGACACTCATTAAAAAAATTATAACTCTATAAATGATAATAGTAATGCACATACATAATGTATCATAAATCAAAAGTCAACCTAATCTATGCCTCTGGTGTGGATTCTCCTTTGTCTCACAGCCATGTGTATGCTGGACACGTCCACATCATGTATGTCTCTGTCTACACTCTGGCATACGCTGCACATCATCCTCAACAGCCACCTCCACATCCTCCCATGTGACAGGCGATGGATGTACATTCTCACCGTCTGTACCCTTTCCTACATCTAAGGATAGTGGAGGCTAGCTGTAACTCTCACCAGTATGGAAAGAAGATGATTGTTGTGATGTGGATGTCTATAATAAAGAATCTAGATCAACCCAGTCGATGTCTGTATCTACCTGTGGCTGAGCCTGAGAAGTTGGAGGAGCATATGACTGATCATGTTGAACACCCTCCTCCTATGGAACAGAAGCATCTTACTAGTCAATATGAACATCCTCCTCTTGTGGAACAGTAAGATCCATAATAGGGTCATCACCCCTGGTACAACTATATGAGTCTCAACAGGCTCTGCATCCTCCTCAGCATGTGGTGGATCAAAGAAAATGCCATGATAAATCTCATCCATCGAAGGAAGCAATTATGTGACAAGGCTGTGAAAATATGTCGGGTCAAATATGGTACTCTCTACTGGATCAGACATGTGAAGTAGATGACAGATACAAGCATCCTGTAAAAACAAATTCTATTGTTAAGTAATATGAATAAAAATTATACTAAACAGTGAAAGGAACTATGTATACCATCTCATGAAAGCCTCATCTGTGTCATGTCAGAAATATGAATGGGGACCTATAGTACCAAGATGCGTAATCCATCTGATCCACCAAATGAAAATGTATTGTCCCCACCCCTCAAAACTAGAACTCCTGTCGTCTATCCTATAAAACAATATATCTGGCATAGTATCTCCTCTAATCAAAATCTCTCTTCCCTGATATCTGTAGGGAATATAGTGAATCTAACTGATTGGGAAGGCCAGGAATAGGCTGAAAGAATCTGAACTGCCTCATAACTCTATCGGTCTGATGCCACTCGACTATATGAAAATGAATCAATGGAACCATGTAGGAGCCCATAGTAAGTTTCACCGTACAATATAGTGGAAGACTCTGGATCATATCATCTGTATATGGAATCCATAAAATCTTAAAGAAAAAATAAATAATAAATGAATAAATGAATACATGTACAATAAAAAATAAAGATTTAACAATATAAATAATAATCACTTAAATCGTGTGGTTGAATTATTTCCAACATAAGTCGGTAGGCGTGGACGTCATTTCTGGGAGAATCTGAATGTCGACGTGCCTGTCTCCACCTGTAGATAATATTTTTATATTTACATTTCATAATATAAAGTTATACAATTAAGTTAGATAGTGTAAGGAAGGAATAACATACCAACTTCCATGCGGAGCCTCTACTACAATATATGTTGGCAATGGAACATGAGCATGTAGAGCTACATGAGGGATGTGCTCCCATACCCGCATCTATAGAAGAACCATGCATATCGTGATCTTCATCTTATCGATGAGACATACGCTTCATAGCACCCTGTATGTATATTCTAGACAAGCAGACCCCCAGCTATACTGGCATGCCTCACCCAAATTCTCCAAAAAAGATAAATACATAAAATGTACAAAAGTAGTGGAGTGATCAACAAAAATCATGCCACCAATCAGACTCAAAATTTATGCACGTGAAAATCACAGCATGGTGATCTCATCAGCATCATCTACTAACTTTGTGAAGTGCAGGTCTAACCAAGGCATGTGTAATCTACCAACTAAGATGGTCCTTCCATCATCAGGGACCTCTATTCCCAGTATTCTATGAACATGCTCTAGAAAATATGCTCCAACTTGGCATGTCAGAGATGCACCATCGATGGGGAGGCCAAACATAATGGCCACATCCTACAGGATAATAGTCATCTCCCCATATATAAAATGGAATGTATGTGACTCTAGCCTCCATCTCTCTACAAGCGTAGCAATGATCTGATGATCGAGAAAGGTGAAATCACACATCACTATGCCATATAATCCAGCACGACGAATATGAGGGATGATAGAGAGAGGTGGTGCGGTATGATGGAAATGATGAGATATACGTACACTCAATAGAGGCATTAGACATCCCTCTAAAAGCAGTCATGATACATGAGTTTCCTAAGATGTGAGCAATGGAAAACCTATCATCTGCACAAATGATATCATCATTACTTATTTATAGAGAATTCATTAAAAAAAATTAAACTTTTATTTAAAAAAATCTACAAAAATCAAATGAAAAATTATTGTGTTAGTATGTTCAATTTATACTTGATTTGTTGTGTGTGGATTAGTGTCTTTGTTACATGTGGAATCATGATATATTCATTTTCGTTCTATGTTGATTTTTTTAATAGTTTGAGTATCACAAAATTCTTTATTATAGAATCAAAAAATGAGACAAACCAAAATTGAAACATGTAAGAAATGGATTAATTCAGAAATAAAAGGATTCAATACTGAAACTTCCACATAAAAAACAAAATATACATATTCATGATACAATACATAGACTCGATCATGGCTGACAAAATGTGGAGCTCTTTCCTATCACATGGAGACATCTCTTATGAGTATGTCCTTCTGCGTGACAAATATTGCATCATATTCTACCTCCTCGTTGTCATGGCTAATCAATTTCATTTATGATTCAACTTGATTTTGGTCTTCCTCAGGGTCGTAATCTAGTAGTATGAATCTAATAATTTAAAAAACCACATACATTGAAAAAATTATAAACGAAAACAAAACCAAATTATGAAACCTAGAAATATCAGGAACGATGGTCGGCTGATCAGTAGGCAATGAGATAGAATGAAAGCCACCAACAGGCATCCAAGATGCACTATAATAGTTAACCAAATTGCTCATGTGATACACTAGGTCAACATATGGATCCTATGATATATTTACCAAATCACAAGTTTCGATAACAGGTGCACATGGATATCTAAATTCTTGAAAGTTTCTGAAATCACAGTACTTGTTATCTAACATCACTACAAACACTCAACCACTAGTGCATGTAGCCCGGTAGTAGCACAGTCTTACATGAAAGGTTATATTTTTCCTGTCAAAGGCTAGACCAGTCCATCTTGAAGCTTCATTTAGTATCAAATAAATATCACTATGGAAATGATGCGTAAAATTCATTCCATTTTCCATCCTCTGATAAGCCTTTTGGGACTAATCAACAAAGTAATGAACACATCTATAAAATGTCTCTTACACTAACCTTGTGATTGGGAGTTTGCGCACACCCTTGAGGACCCCATTTATGCACTCCACTATATTAGTGGTCATATGTTCATATCTTCTGCCACCATAATATTCTAATGACCATTTTTCCTTCAGGATTTTCATTATATATTCATACAAATCTTCATTAGCAATTCGGATCTCTTCAATACATCGATCAAACATTTCTTGTTGGGGTTCATATATTGAAACCATAACAGAATAATCTATTAAAATTGAGATTAAATTTTGTTTAAAAAAGGTAAGTTTAGAAAAACATACCCAACTTGAGGATCGCCTTCTTTATGGCATCATCTCTAAAATTCTTATGCACATTACTTGAAATATGTCTAATGAAATAACGATGATAAGCATTTGGGTCAGTCATGAAATCCCATCACTAGACACGACCTTTATAATCACTCAATGGTGATCAGATATTAGACACACGCCATGGTTTTGTGTGACATGAACATGTACACATGACAAAAACCATCTCCAGCATTCAAAATTATCCTTTTAAAAAATAGAAAAGGAATGTTTTAGAGGAGCACGATTACCTTCCTGTGTGGAAGCAATGAGTAGAACACATGTATACATTCCATACAAGAAAGTGCGATCGACCTGAATAAATTGTTTGCAATAGGGTAATGTAGAAATGCATAGCATGAATTCCCAAAAAAAATTATTGAACTTCACATTTTTTTGATCAACTCGATGATTGGGGGATACATACTCAATAGTGTCCAACTGATAAATAATCTGATTGTTGAGAGACAACAATTCCATAAGTTGTGGAAACATAACATAAGATTCATCCCAATCACCATACACTTTTACAATTGCCTTCTATTTTTCATTCCATGATTTGGTATATGATATCTTATAGTTATACAATTGTTGAATTATTTCCTAAACAAGGTCAACAGGAACATCCTAACATGTTCATATCATCTCACAAATAACATTTGATATAAACTCTGAATCAATGGAAGAGTGATCCTACAACAAGATTGGATACACACAAGTGTGTGGCCCTTCTAATTTGGTTATTCTCCAACATGAAAAAATTTATCAAATATTTACCTTAATCAAAATTTGCATGTTGGCCCATATTTTTCACAACGAATGATATATTAAACAACAAATGTGAAATGTCGCTCAATGTGGTATTGCTTTATCAAATTTTTCATGGCCATTTTACTTTCAAACTTCTTCCCGATATAGATTGCATTATCATTTGATGCAGACTTATTCACTATAATGCCATGAAATTCAGAATCCAGTGTAATGACATCCCAATCAAAATTTTGTTCACGAGACATTCCTTTAACTATGGAACTCAATACTGAAGGATGATTACCACTAAATGGTGGATGTCGTGGATGCCTGCCTCTCAAAGGAACCTCAGAAGGTTCATTTCCCCATCACCCTCACCCATATCTCTCAAAATAACCTTAGAAGGTTTATTCCCCACATCATCCTCACCTACATCATCTCCTGACGGCTCCCCATATTCTTCTTCCTCAGATAAACTTTCATTCATTATATCATCACACAAAGGGATGTCATCTACATTTACTTCCAAATATTGATAATCTTCTTCATAATTTTCTTTTATTACTGGAGTCATATTAGAAGGAGGTGATGCAAAAGACTGATTTCACTACTGGAATGGGAGGTTTTCCCCATGCTTCTTTACTAATGGTTTACTTAAACCGTTGGTAAAGAAGGGTCAGGACACCCTTTACCAACAGTTCACTAGAACCGTTAGTAAAGTGTACCCCTTTTCCAATGGTTTTTATAAACTGTTGTTAAAGTTTTACCCCAAATACACTCAGCCGCTCCTCTCCCCCATTCGCGAGACAGAACCCTAAATCTTCAGCACTCCTCTCTCGACTTCCCCCATCCAAACTGCTGAAACTCCATCCCATTCATCTCAAATCAGGTATTTTCTACTTTATACACATAAAATATTTAAGTGATACCTTGTTTTTATTATTATTCATCTAATATTTTAGTTTTAAGTTTTTATTTTGATGTGTATGTCTTTTTTTCTATTTTGATTTAACCTAGAATTTCTCCATTCCCATCCATTTAATTAATTAAATCTTTAACCCTCTGTTGAAGATGAAACATCTAAAATTCATTGCGGTTGGATTCCAGATTTTCTAAGTATATGTTTTTATGATTTTTCTTCATATTGTAATTAATTGTTACTTGGAAATTCATTTATATGTGTTTATTAATTTTTATCAAAGTTTATATGAATGTTTTCCTTGAAATTCCTTGTAAAATATTATTTAACCCTATTCTCATTGAATTGAACAAGTCATGAATTTGATGACTATAATTTTGAAATCTTTCAAGTATTTATGAATTATTCAATTACATGACTGTTTAGATTTATTTTCAAAGAATATTTAAAGAATGAATTGGTGAAATTGAGTCTTTGTCTCGAGTTTTTATTCAAAGAATGAAATAAATTGATTTTCATGAAATGAGTTGACCTATTTAATGTTTTATAAGTAGTTTCATATGATTTAATTTGTGAAATGAAAATGGACCCTCTTGGAATGATTTTTTTTAAATGATATTTCTTTGGTAATTTTAAATTAGATATTTATTCATGTGGAAATAGGTTGTAATCCCATGTTTTGAATTAATATTGAGAATTTTTAATTGTAAAACATCCTTTAATGCCTTTGGGATGTTTTGAAATAAAGGATTTTTTAAAGGCCTATTTAGAATTACATGTTAGTTTTTGGAAGGAAGTTAGTATAGATAACCTTTCTAAATATTGAATTAAATAAGGGGTGTTGAATTGAATTGAATATTTTTTACCACTCAGTTGGAACTTTATGAAGATCCTAAATTGTAATAATTCATTAATGTAACTTGCTCAATTCTTGTAATTACAATTGATGGATGTTGAAAATGGGATTAATCACATCGATGGAGATTGGGGTGAGATTGAGATATGATTTGAGGTCTGAATAATATGATTGATATTGATAAGGATCCTCATTGTGATCCTCATAACTTCATTATCTTACTCACCTTTTTTGACTAGTCATGGTGACTTAGATAGTTAGATGGTAAAATGTAGATTTATGATTCACTAGTGGACTCATACCTCATCTAGTGGAATCAACTACTAGAAATTTGGGTTTTCCCAACGCTCATATACCAACGATTCATCAAAATCGTTGGTATAGGAGGCCTTTACCAATGGTTTCATAAAACTGTTGGTAAAGGCATACATAGGTGATGATTTCCCAACGGTTTTATGAAAACTTTTGGGAAATAATTCCTTTTATCATTTACTTAAATGTATTTTCTATTAAAGTTCAATCTTATTGATTTTTTTATGAAAAAATGACTTATATAAATTCTTTTTATAGAATGGACAGAATTTGGATGTATGAAACCGATCGGTTCTCAATCGATTTTCAAAAAAAAATAGAGATCTTTATAGATTTTTCATTTCACAATGCTTCAAATAGTGGTTGCATACACTGCCCATGTTCCAATTGTGCTGGTGGACCTTGTTTGAGCCATGAAGAAGTCAGCTACCACATAACCAAATATGGTTTTCAAGCGAACTACTTTGTGTGTTATCACAATAGGGAGAAAATGAAATCTCAAATTGGTGATGATCAAAATGAAAGGACTGGAATGGAGAATTTGTTAGATGATCAGTTTCCGTTCATTCGTCATCATGAAAAAGAAAGGATTTTGACTCAGGAAGACTTCGATATGAGGAAATATGATGCATCTAGTGAAAATGATGATATTGATAGGGTGAAAAATTGAATGATGCTGCCACGACTCTAGTATATCAACAATGCGATAAAATGAAAAGATGGAATTTTTAATCCGATTGTTTCATGGGAAAACTATGTATGGGATTTCTAATATAGAAATCGATTACATTCTTACCCTCTTGAAGGATTTACTTCCAGATGAT
This sequence comes from Viscum album, assembly GCA_963277665.1. NCBI lineage: Eukaryota > Viridiplantae > Streptophyta > Magnoliopsida > Santalales > Viscaceae > Viscum > Viscum album. The sequence goes on from OY728129.1 coordinate 1,119,368,715, forward strand.
GCAGATATTCCCTCAAACTACTATATGGCATGGAAGTTAGTTGAGGAACTTGGATTTTCAAGAAACAAAATTCATGCTTGCCCGAAAGATTGCAGTTTATTCTAGGAGGAAACCTTTGAACGAAATGATTGTATAAAATGTGGCACATCCCCCTGGAAGTCAAAATCTGATGGAACACCATCCCACATTCCACAGAAAGTAATTTGGCACTTTCCATTTATCCCCAGACTCCAGAATCTTTTTATGTCTGATGACATATCAATAAAAATGAGATGGAATGATGTCGAGAGAAAGAAGACTAATGATGAGTTGGTTTATCCTGTAGATGGATTTGCATGGCAGATATTTGATGCTCGATATCCTGATTTTTCAGCTAATGTGCATAATGTGAGGATGGGTCTTTTATGAGATGGTTTTAATCCATTTGGGAAGATGCTTACTTCGCACAGCACATGACCAGTTTTTATACACATTTATAATCTTCCCCCATGGTTGTGTATGAAAAAACCTTTCACTTTCATGAGTATACTCATATCTGGACCTTCTGATCCCGGCATTGATATTGATGTATACATGCAACCTTTAATAAAAGAGTTGAAACTTCTTTGGGATGTAGGTGTGCGCACATACGATGCATGTTCGAAAGACATATTTAAGATGTGTGTTGCGCTTATGTGGACGATCAATGATTTTACGGCTTATGTAATGATGTCTGGATGGAGCACGAAGGGAAAACTATCTTGTTTAGTTTTTATGAAGAATACACGATTTAGAAGACTGAAACATCGTTGTAGTTTCAGTTTTATATTACATCGACGATTCTTTCCAAAGGATCATCCATATAGAATAAATCGTCGAAGATTTGATAATACTATAGAGACCGATGATCTGCCTCAGCGTATGTCTGGAACTGATGTGCTTAATGAATTGAAAGATTTTAGTTTTTCATTCGGGAAGGATCAAATGAAATCCTGAAATAGAAAGAATGTTTCCATTGAAACTTGTTACAATTGGAGGAAGATGAGTATCTTTTTTGATTTGCCTTATTGGTTAACATTTTAAGTGAAAATAACAACTAGCATACAGAAAACCAAATAAATGCATTTGGATTGTGTTGATACTTTATAACAATGATCCATGGGTCATATGTGATGTTTAAGAGTCAACCCCGCCTCAATCTGAGGCATAGTGTTGCCGTCACCACTCAAATTTTCTTTCTTTTGTTTAAAATGGACATCATTTTAAGTGAAAACAACAACTGACATACGGAAAACCGACCAAATGCATTTAAAATGTGTGGATGATTTATAACAATAATTCATGAGTCATATGTGATGTGTATGAGTCAACCTCTTCTCAATCCAAGATGCAGTGTGGCCGACACCACTCAAAGTGTCTCTCTTTAGTTTAAAATGGACTTCATGTTAAGTGAAAACAACAACCGATATACGGAAAACCAACCAAATGCATTCATATTCTGTTTAAACTTTAGGAAAAATTTCCATGAGTCATTTTTGATGTGTAAGAGTCAACTCCTTCTCAATCTAAGGCCCGGTGTGGCCGGCACAACTCAAAGTGTCTCAGGTTTATTTGAAATGGACAACATTTTAAGTGAAAATAACAACTAGCATATGAAAAACTGACCAAACACATTCGTATTGTTTTTATACTTTATAAAAACGATCAATGGGTCATATGAGACATGTACGAGTTAACCCCACCTCAATCTGAGGCACGGTGTTGTCGGCACCACTCAAAGTGTCTTTCTTTTGTTTAAAATGGACATCATTTTAAGTGAAAACAACAACTGACATACGGAAAACTGACCAAATGCATTTGGAATGTTTTGATGCTTTAGGAAAGAGATGCATGAGTCATATGTGATGTTTATGATTCAACCTCATCTCAATCCAAGACGCGGTGTGTCCGGCACCACTCAAAGTGTCTCTCTTTAGTTTAAATTGGACTTCATGTTAAGTGAAAACAACAAATGATATACGGAAAACTGACCAAACGCATTTGGATTCTATTTAAACTTTAGTAAAATGATCCATGGGTCATATTTGATGTGTACAAGTCAACCGCGCCTCAATCTGAGTCATAGTGTGGCTAGCACCACCCAAAGTGTCTCTTATGTTTAAAATGGACAACATTTTAATTACATATGGAAAACTGACCAAACAGATTCTGATTGTGTTGATATTTTATCAAAATGATCCATGGGTCATATGTGACGTGTACGAGTCAAACCTGCCTCAATCCGAGGTGTGGTGTGGCCGGAACCACTCAAAGTGTCTCTCTTTTGTTTAAAATGGACTTAATTTTAAGTGAAAACAACAACTGACATACGGAAAACCGACCAAATGCATTTGTAATGTGTCTTTTCTTTAGTAAAACGATCCATGAGTCATATGTGACATGTACGAGTCAACCCCACCTCAATCCGAGACCCATTTTTTCCGGCACCACAAAAAGTGTCTCTCTTTTTTTTCAAAAGGACATCATTTTAAGTGAAAACAACAACTGACATACGGAAAACCGACCAAATGCATTCGGATTCTGTTGAAACTTTAGTGAAACAATCCATGAGTCATATGTGATGTGTACGAGTCAATACAGCCTCAATTAGAGGTGTGGTGTGGCCATAACTACTTGAACTGTCTCTCTATAGTTTAAAATGGACAACATTTTAAGTGAAAACAACAACTGACATACGGAAAACTGACCAAACGCATTTAGATTCTATTGAAACTTTAGGAAAAAGTTACATGAGTCATTTTTGATGTTTAAGAGTCAACCTTTCCTAAATCCAAGGCCTAGTGTGGCCGGCACCACTCAAAGTGTCTCAGGTTTATTTGAAATAGACAACATTTTAAGTGAAAACAACAACTGACATACAGAAAACTGACCAAACGCATTCAGATTCTGTTGAAACATTATTAAAACGATCCATGGGTCATATGTGACGTGTACGTGTCAACCTAGCCTCAATCCTAGGTTCATAGTGGCCGACATCACTCGAAGTGTCTCTCTATAGTTTAAAATGGACTTCATTTTAATTGAAAACAACAACTGACATATGGTAAACTGACCAAACGCATTTGGATTCTATTGAAACATTAGTACAGATATCCAAGGGTCATATGGGATGTGTACGAGTCAACCGCACCTCAATCCGAGTCATAGTGTGTCCGGGATCACTCTAAGTGTCTCTCTTTTGTTTAAAATGGACAACATTTTAAGTACATATGGAAAATCGACCAAACAGATTCTGATTGTGTTGATATTTTAGCACAACAATCCATGGGTAATATATGATGTTCATGATTCAACCCTTCCTCAATCTGAGGCGCGGTGTGGCCGGCACCACTCAAAGTGTCTCTCTTTTGTTTAAAATGAATAGGATTTTAAGTAAAAACAACAACTGACATACGGAAAACTGACCAAACGAATTCAGTTTTTATTGAAACTTTACGAAAATGATCCATGGGTCATATGTACTGTGTAAGAGTCAACCCTGCCTCAATCTGAGGTGCGGTGTGGCCGGCACCACTCAAAGTGTCTCTTTTTTGTTTCAAAAGGACATCATTTTAAGTGAAAACAACAACTGACATATGGAAAACCGACCTAACGCATTGGGATTCCATTGAAACATTAGGAAAATGATCCATGGGTCATATGTGATGTGTATGAGTCAACCCATCCTCAATACGAGGTGTAGAGTGGCTCGCACCACTCGAAGTGTCTCACTTTTATTTTAAATGGATAACATTTTAAGTGAAAAGTACAACTGACATACAGAAAACTGACCAAACGTATTTGTATTTTGTTGATAGTTTAGCACAATGATCCATGGGTCATCTGTGATGTGTATGAGTCAACCTCAGCTCAATCTGTGGCCCGATGTAGCCGGCACCACTCAAAGTATCACGTTTATTTGAAATGAACAACATTTTAATTAAAAACTACTAGCATACGTAAAACTGACCAAATGCATTCAAAATATGTTTAAACTTTAGAAAAATGATCAATGAGTCATATGTGACGTGTATGAGTCAACCTCTCCTTAATCCGAGTCATGGTGTGGCCGGCACCACTCAAAGTGTCTCATTTTTTTTCGAAATGAACAACATTTTAAGTGAAAATAAATGACATATAGAAAACTGACCAAATGCTTTCAGAATATGTTGATACTTTAGGAAAATGATCTATGGGTCATTTGTGATGTGTACGAGTCCACCTCTCCTCAATACGAGGCATGGTGTGGTTGGTATCACTCCAAGTGTATGTATTCTGTTTAAAATGGACATCATTTCTAGAAAAAACACATTTAAATGTGTATGTTTAAATGAATTATGTATGTTTATAATTAAGTTATCAATTCTGATTTAATTCTGGATGTGTATAGTTCCAAATGCATTATATGTTAAATGTGTATTAATTTTTTATGTATATTTATGTGTTAGTTGGTTATTGCAGGTACATTAATCGGAGAAGAGATCAAAGAATTACCTGAATAGATGGGTGAACGGATAGACACCCTATCAGTGATGTTCAAATTGCAGGCTTCTATGCATTTTGCACATAATAGCCTATTCCAATAGTTTCAAACCATTGGCATAGGGTTCATTGAAATTTTTTACCAATGGTTCAAAGGGAACCGTTGGTAAAAATACATTCCCAACAGTTTTAGAAACTGATGGGAACCATGGGAAAATGTTGGTTTCCCCAATGGTTCAGGGGAAACCATTGGGAAAAACTTTTCCCAATGGTTCTATGTAAACTGTTTGGAAAAGCTATCCCAACGGCTTACTTACCAACAGTTCTGTGGCCTTTCCCAACGGTTCATAACTGTTGGTAAATCTTCCTTTTCCAATAGTGTGTGAAAGACCAACTTCTATGAAGCTCAAAAAACATGGTTATGTAGTAGTCAGTTGAACCACATCTATATCAGAAATCACCACATACAACTCCATCAAACCATTATCACATTTCAGTATAAATAAAGAAGATGCATCCATCCAATTATCATCATCGACCAAAGGGTACTCGGTGTGCTAGAAACATTCAGGATGTAGATATCGATATGTGATTAAATAAATGGATTGATCGACCTTCAGTTTTAAATGATTATGAATCTTATTGCAAACTGCATCCAATTTCATACAACCATAAAGATTTACCACTCTGATAGGTGGCACACTATAGCTAAATCCATCCTCTGTATAAATGGTCTCATCGTTGTAGTATATTTGCGCAGACATTATTACCTATAAAAAATAATTAATAAAATATTATATACTACATCAAAATTTTACATTATTTAAATTGGTTTTTAATAATTGACTTTATCTGGATACTTTTTGTGTATTGATTTTTCACTATTGAGGTATAGTGATGATGATATTATTACCAAATCAAATTTAATATAACGTTATATATTTTAATTACTTATGAATAAATAATCATGACTTGATCTTGAGACTTATGACTAGTTTATCATTAATTGATAAACTAACCAAAACCTATGGATAGACTCCTGGAGTCCCTATTGTAAAATGTTTCATCAATCGTCAGTCTCCTTTCAAACATCAATGCCTCCTATCGAACGCTTGTTCTCGAACGTCTCTTCAGGGATGCTTCTTCGGGGACGTCTCTTGTTGATTTCCTTTTAATTACAAATTTACTCACATGCATGTAAGGGGGTCTAGGGGTATGAAATACATTACTTTTTTTAAGCGGGCATGCAGGTCTTTACATACTTAGTCAGAGATGACTCGCAGGTTATCAATACGGAAAAATAAATGCAATTATTACAAATTAAATAACCACATTCACAAAATAAGACATGCAATTTCAATTATGCATTGGTCGGTCATCTCAAGATCAGTCATCACACAACTTATCATGTTTTTTGGTATACTTATTATATCTATTTCTAGATAGAAAACATATTAAATATCTACATCTTTTTTATATTTAATAAATTTAATTATAACTAATAATATTTAAAATAATTATCTATACAAAAATGTTTTTATACCATCAAAAAAAGAGTTTTCTATATATTTTTCAATAAATTTAAATATAATACACATAACTAATATATTATTCATAAATTATATAACTAGTGTGTTGTATGAACCCAGTTCTTATTATTGAGGTATGGGTTTCTTCTTTTCCTTTTTCCTTAATTGTTTTTTATAAAATAAGAAAAATGGGGGAAAATCCCCAAAATTTGTGGGTACACACCGTGTACTTTTCCACCTTCCATGTACTTTGGCCATGTGGGATGAGTATACAGGGCGTGTAGGCCTATCGGCAATGAAGGGTGTAAAACCTGACTACACACTGTGTACTTAGTATATACATGCCATGTAATCAGTTGGAAATTTAACAGTAAGGTGGCGGGAGTAGCCACCAGAAAAATGACAGTACACTTTGTGTACTTAGAAATACACATTGTGTAACCAAGTCGGCTGATGAACAATGAGGCGGTGGAAAGTGGCCGCCACAGGAACAGTTAAAAAATAGAAAGTACACGTCGTGTAGTTATTTTTTTCATTAAAAATAGGCAATAGCCTCCTCTTTCGACAGAGGAAGCTTAGAACTCAACGAGAGCCATGGGAGAGAAGGCCGGAACTTGGAAGAGCTCCTGACCGCACACCGGTACTCCAATTCCTTCACCTTTGATCTCGTTTGAACCACGTGGGTGATTTATTCTCTATTCTTGAACTTATCCTTCCGATTCTTTACCTAAGAGAAGTTATTTGGGTTTGAATGTGTAATTTTTTATCCCAGATCTACATCGTTCTTTGTTGATTCGGGAGGCATTGTTCACATATATCGATCAGAGGAGATCGAGGTAGGTGGTCTGGTGTTTTTTTCCAACTATCAAGTTGTTTTTGTGTACTGTTGTGCTACATTCCTATAACATCCAGTCTTTTTATAACATAACTTTTCATTCCATTACACGGAACTGAGGATCTTTAAGGTTTAGTGTCTTGGAAACAAGGAACATAAAACATGAAACAAAAAAAAACATTCTTCTTAAACACTTGAAAGGCTTCTCCTCATGTTCACCCTAGGCTCATTATTGCATCTCATAACCTGGGGACATACATCAAAAGGAAGGGTGAGCAGAAGGCCCAGCAAGGGAAACAAGTGAAATATTTTACATATGAACTTGAGATACATCAATAAAGTCATGAAAAGAACTTTAATGCATGAAAATGAAATCATGAGGCATATCATAATAGAAATAAAACTTTTTCATAACTTGAAGATGTGGCTACATCATTTAACATAGACAATCATGAACATATCACCAAGGTCCATCCCCAAGGTGTCATTTTAAAATTACCAAGGTTATTCACCAAGGTATCGTGAAAATTGTAATCTCTAGTGGTTACATCATTACCCAATGCATTGGAGTGCTATCAGGGCACACCCTTAAATTTGCCTTTATTATCATGTGAGCCACATATATCATCATCAAACATTTCATAAATAACCCATATAGCATAAAGGAAATGGGTTTCATTTCATAATCATAACTTTTTAAAAACTGCTTTAAAGACATGATCTTTATATCACATTAAAACCCACAGAAAAGGAAGGTGGGTCTCATGTATGTAAATCCCAGAATTTAAAATAGAACATTTTGGTATATATGTGAATACCCCTTTAGAATAAATATCTTTGAGTATTCACTTAATAAAATAAAAGGACTTTTAGAAAAAGAGATAGACATTTTGAGACAGAAATTCTGCAGCATAACGGCAACGTTCCGAGGTTTTAGAAGACATTAAAAGAGAGGTAAAAAGGGTCAAACATTCATAAATGACCCATAAAATAGTACATGGATAGAATAAGAAGGATACATGATCATGGTAATGAGATTTCAAGGACATACCATTTGAAATGAAAAACATGGAAGGAAGAAAAAAAATTAGATTTCTCTTATGAAAGTTCGGCAGCCTAACGGCGTTACTTAAACATCAACAAAAATGATTTGAAAAGATCAAATAGGATCTCTCATCATGTGAACATAAGAGTTCAGTATGATATATATAGAGATAATTCCCCAACATAACAAAAAGTAACTTGAAAGAATTGACATGAAAGTAGAACTTCAAAACGAGAAGGGTGAAGAACCACTTAAAAATTCGGCAGCCTAACGACGCCACTTAAAACATCAAAATACTGAATTGAAGAGATCAAATGGGGTCTCTCATCATATGAACATAAGAGTCCAGTATGATATATATAGAGATCATACCCCAATATAACAAAAAGGAACTTGAAATAATTGACATGAAAGTAGAACTTCAAAATGAGAAGGGTGAAGAACCACTTAAAAATTCGGCAGCCTAACGGCGCCACTTAAAACATCAAAATACTGAATTGAAGAGATCAAATGGGGTATCTCATCATATGAACATAAGAGTCCAGTATGATATATATAGAGATAATACCCCAATATAACAAAAAAGAACATGAAAGACTTGAATGAAAATAGAACTTGAAAACGAGGAAGGTGAAAGAATCCCTTAAAAATTCGGCAGCCTAACGGCGCCACTTAAACATTCTTAAAACGAATTGATGAGAGCAAGGGGGGGTCTCTCATCATATGAACATGAAATAGGAAGTAGGATGAATATAAAAGAACAACCTCCAATATAATAACATGGAGTATAAAAGAAAAGCCATAAAAGAGATTACTTGAAAAGAAAGAGAGAGGTCGGATCCCTTACCTTAAAATGTAACTCTTAAACCTCAAAGGTTGGGACCTTGAGGGCTTGGGGGCACCTTGGGAGGACTCCTTGGGAGGTAATGAGACCAGAAATTCGTTGAGAATGAGTGGGGAGTCGAATGGATGAGAGGAGGGCTTGGTATTTATAGGAAAAGTGAGGGGACAAGGCATTAATGGCCAAGGGACACCTCACATGTGCTTTTCTCAAACCCATGTGCTCTCCCTTGTCATTTATCATGGAGTTAGGCCACATGGGGCCCCCAAAACAATAATTCATCACCCTTGTCCGGCCAACCCTCAAAAGATCTCATGACATCATCATGACACCGTTATGATGTCATTAAACATACCGAAACCCTAAAACTGTATTTTTACTATTCACTGAAAATTCAACTTTCTCAGAAAAATCCCAAAATTTCACATTAACCAAATATCAATGCTATGATTTCAAAAATGAAATCCATTTTATAAAAATAATTTTCTAAATATTTTTAATTTAATTTTTAAATAAAAACACTATTCATCGAAAATTCATTTTTTTCAGAAAAAACCCCAAAAATTACCATAACATAATATCGATGCTCTGAGTTCAAAAATAAAGTCATTTTTATAAAAATAATTTTCTAATTATTTTTAATTAAATTTTTGATTAAAAAACACTATTCACCCGAAAAAACTAATACTTGAATAATAATTAATGAAACCGTTATTTAACTATTTTATTGAATCACATTACTTAATCAAGGTGCCTAGATTATTTTAAAACTGTCTTTAAGTGAGATTACTAATCCATTTGGTCATATTACTAATCCTAATCATAAAATCACTATTCATAATTTACTATTCATCAAAAATCAAGTTGATCTTATTAGACTCTAAATTTAGTACTGAACATAATTGCAGAAGACCATTTTTTGAAAATCATTACACATTTTTAATTATTTAGGGTTTACATAAACATATTTAAAATATCCTTTTTCTAAAATTCATCAAAAATATGCATACTATATTTATCCGGTCATTTCAAAATTCATAAACTTCATCATAAGAAGAAATCGTCATTTTTATTTAAAACAAGGATTACACAAGGTAGTTACGGTCTCATTACATAACCCCTTATAATACTAGCATAGGACCTAAGAGTAAGGTGTGCTAGGGTGATAGAAGCTTGGGGCGGCTCAGTCAACATTGCCCGAGTAGTAATTTCTATCAGTTTGAACTTCTCACGAAGGCGATTTCGTTCCAGCTTCACATGATGAAGTTCGGCTTGGATTTGATCCAGAGCAAAGCCCAGTGGTGCTACCTCCTTCCCAAGCTCTGTTAGATGGGCTTCGATCGGTCCAAGACTACTAGGTGAGGCCATCGAATCTTCTTTTTATAATAATTAACCAAGATTACTTATATTTAGAGACAATAATCAAAACATTTTGTTCACAGCGGTAATGTTGACCGATGGTTATATAATAGTCAAAACCCACTGATCTCATTTTAATTATAATCATGTTTATCAAATAAAACATTTTTGTTGAGTATAACAATAACACATAAAATTAGGAAACAAAATTTATTTAAAAATTTCGGGTCGTTAGAATCTTCCCCCCTTAAGAAATTGCATCCTCGCAATTTTAAAATTGGGTTTTGAAATTTCATTGAAAGTCCCACATCGGAAAAGGAGTCAGTAAAACTATTACTTTAAAATAAAGAAAGGGAAGTACAATGGTCACCCGAGTTAACCCACACTAGGGTTCCATGTAGGAAAACATGGACATGGAGGGAAAAAAAGGGTCAAGTTCTGAGGGAGAGTGATAGAGAACATGATTAGGAGAAAGTTAACCATGAGAAAATCCCAAACTTATGATGTGTGTAAACGGTCTTTGATTACCTAGTAGGAAACGTAAACCAAAAACATTTTTGTTTTACGTTTCTTTTCATAATTTTGAGGATTTCATTTACTACATAGAACAAAAACATAAGAAAATATACCTACCTTCAAGTAGAGTTTCATCATTTAACAAGTCCCTACCAACACTAATCTTTTCTCCAAATGATGAGAATTCAAAAACACTTGGTCTCATAAAAGCACAAGAATCATCTTCTATAGAATCACATAATCTACAAAAGATTAACTATCTATTTCTTCTATCTTTAAACATTATCCCAAAAACAGAAAGGTTAAGGTAAAACAACTCTTCAAAAAGAAAGAATCCCATAGGAATGGAAACTACTTTTAAATCATCAAAGTTCCATGGTACTACCCAAAGTTCATCATAGACCATTCCATAAATAACGGTCCTTAAAATTCCTCAAAACAAACCAAACTAAGATTGAAACCCAAATACAATAAGGATTTGATAACATAGTCTTCCAAAACAACTTCATTGTTCATCTCCAGACAACATCAACCAATCCTAACATCTTATAAAAAAGTAGCTAACCTAAACATATTTTACCCAAGATAGGTTAGTCATTCCCATAAGTAACCTAAATTACTATAAGTTCACCTTAAATTCATCGATTCTTCAAAATATAAGTCAACCTTACTCCTCAATGAAAATACCGTAGTAATCTATTTACCTCGATCAAATATGGTTCCCAAAATAATGAACGTCTTCCAAAATAATAATCATATTTTAATCCCCTAATCATCCCTGTAATATTAATACGAAAATCGTCGCATTTCCTATCACATTGGTTGTCAGAACATGTTCTTCCATTTCCCACCATTAACTAAGAAGAGAAAGCATAATTAGGGGCTTAAGTACTTAGCTAATAATCATGAAAAGGAACTGAAAGCATATAAGGATAACTTGTATATGAAAGGTATACCCTAACTTGTGATCTCCTAGGTTCCCATCTAGGTTATGAATGATCATATATTCTTATGTGAACCTTTATTTTATTTTATCTTTGTTCATTTAACAATGGTTCATACCAAGCTTATGAATTTACCAAAGCATATCCCCCGGGAGTGTCGTAACCAAGAGTGCAGCAAGGCCCGTTGTCGTGTACCAGTTCTCGTTCGAGTCTAGCTCAAAGCGGTGTTTTCGGGTTTTACCCCTATGTACATCTGTGCCAGAGCCACCTCTACCTGCTCGTATCCAGACAGGGATGTATTTGCTTGGCAACCCCTTACTCAATACTCACCAAAATACCAGGAAGATTTCCTATATTAAACTTTTCTATAGGGTTCCTCCTAGAGATTTCATATCCTAATTTCCAAAAATAACTAAACCATCCTTTGATACCAACTATAACATCCAGTCTTTTTATAACATAACTTTTCATTCCATTATACGGAACTGAGGATCTTTAAGGTTTAGTGTCTTGGAAACAAGGAACATAAAACATGAAACAAAAAAAAACATTCTTCTTAAACACTTGAAAGGCTTCTCCTCATGTTCACCCTAGGCTCATTATTGCATCTCATAACCTGGGGACATACATCAAAAGGAAGGGTGAGCAGAAGGCCCAGCAAGGGAAACAAGTGAAATATTTTACATATGAACTTGAGATACATCAATAAAGTCATGAAAAGAACTTTAATGCATGAAAATGAAATCATGAGGAATATCATAATAGAAATAAAACTTTTTCATAACTTGAAGATGTGGCTACATCATTTAACATAGACAATCATGAACATATCACCAAGGTCCATCCCCAAGGTGTCATTTTAAAATTACCAAGGTTATTCACCAAGGTATCGTGAAAATTGTAATCTCTAGTGGTTACATCATTACCCAATGCATTGGAGCGCTATCAGGGCGCGCCCTTAAATTTGCCTTTATTATCATGTGAGACACATATATCATCATCAAACATTTCATAAATAACCCATATAGCATAAAGGAAATGGGTTTCATTTCATAATCATAACTTTTTAAAAACTGCTTTAAAGACATGATCTTTATATCACTTTAAAACCCACAGAAAAGGAAGGTGGGTCTCATGTATGTAAATCCCAGAATTTAAAATAGAACATTTTGGTATATATGTGAATACCCCTTTAGAATAAAGATCTTTTAGTATTCACTTAATAAAATAAAAGGACTTTTAGAAAAAGAGATAGACATTTTGAGACAGAAATTCTGCAGCATAACGGCAACGTTCCGAGGTTTTAGAAGACATTAAAAGAGAGGTAAAAAGGGTCAAACATTCATAAATGACCCATAAAATAGTACATGGACAGAATAAGAAGGATACATGATCATGGTAATGAGATTTCAAGGACATACCATTTGAAATGAAAAACATGGAAGGAAGAAAAAAAATTAGATTTCTCTTATGAAAGTTCGGCAGCCTAACAGCGTTACTTAAACATCAACAAAAATGATTTGAAAAGATCAAATAGGATCTCTCATCATGTGAACATAAGATTTCAGTATGATAGATATAGAGATAATTCCCCAACATAACAAAAAGGAACTTGAAATAATTGACATGAAAGTAGAACTTCAAAACAAGAAGGGTGAAGAACCACTTAAAAATTCGGCAGCCTAACGGCGCCACTTAAAACATCAAAATACTGAATTGAAGAGATCAAATGGGGTCTCTCATCATATGAACATAAGAGTCCAGTATGATATATATATATATCATACCCCAATATAACAAAAAGGAACTTGAAATAATTGACATGAAAGTAGAACTTCAAAATGAGAAGGGTGAATAACCACTTAAAAATTCGACAGCCTAACGGCGCCACTTAAAACATCAAAATACTGAATTGAAGAGATAAAATGGGGTCTCTCATCATATGAACATAAGAGTCCAGTATGATATATATAGAGATCATACCCCAATATAACAGAAAGGAACATGAAAGACTTGAATGAAAATAGAACTTGAAAACGAGGAAGGTGAAAGAATCCCTTAAAAATTCGGCAGCCTAACGGCGCCACTTAAACATTCTTAAAACGAATTGATGAGAGCAAGGGGGGGTCTCTCATCATATGAATATGAAATAGGCAGTAGGATGAATATAAAAGAACAACCTCCAACATAATAACATGGAGTATAAAAGAAAAGCCATAAAAGAGATTACTTGAAAAGAAAGAGAGAGGTCGGATCCCTTACCTTAAAATGTAACTCTTAAACCTCAAAGGTTGGGACCTTGAGGGCTTGGGGGCACCTTGGGAGGACTCCTTGGGAGGTAATGAGACCAGAAATTCGTTGGGAATGAGTGGGGAGTCGAATGGATGAGAGGAGGGCTTGGTATTTATAGGAAAAGTGAGGGGATAAGGCATTAATGGCCAAGGGACACCTCACATGTGCTTTTCTCAAACCCATGTGCTCTCCCTTGTCATTTATCATGGAGTTAGGCCACATGGGGCCCCCAAAACAATAATTCATCACCCTTGGCCGGCCAACCCTCAAAAGATCTCATGACATCATCATGACACCGTTATGATGTCATTAAACATACCGAAACCCTAAAACTGTATTTTTACTATTCACTGAAAATTCAACTTTCTCAGAAAAATCCCAAAATTTCACATTAACCAAATATCAATGCTCTGATTTCAAAAATGAAATGCATTTTATAAAAATAATTTTCTAAATATTTTTAATTTAATTTTTAAATAAAAACACTATTCATCGAAAATTCATTTTTTTCAGAAAAAACCCCAAAAATTACCATAACATAATATCGATGCTCTGAGTTCAAAAATAAAGTCATTTTTATAAAAATAATTTTCTAATTATTTTTAATTAAATTTTTGATTAAAAAAAACTATTCACCCGAAAAAACTAATACTTGAATAATAATTAATGAAACCGTTATTTAACTATTTTATTGAATCACATTACTTAATCAAGGTGCCTAGATTATTTTAAAACTGTCTTTAAGTGAGATTACTAATCCATTTGGTCATATTACTAATCCTAATCATAAAATCACTATTCATAATTTACTATTCATCAAAAATCAAGTTGATCTTATTAGACTCTAAATTTAGTACTGAACATAATTGCAGAAGACCATTTTTTGAAAATCATTACACATTTTTAATTATTTAGGGTTTACATAAACATATTTAAAATATCCTTTTTCTAAAATTCATCAAAAATATGCATACTATATTTATCCGGTCATTTCAAAATTCATAAACTTCATCATAAGAAGAAATCGTCATTTTTATTTAAAACAAGGATTACACAAGGTAGTTACGGTCTCGTTACATAACCTCTTATAATACCAGCATAGGACCTAAGAGTAAGGTGTGCTAGGGTGATAGAAGCTTGGGGCGGCTCAGTCAACATTGCCCGAGTAGTAATTTCTATCAGTTTGAACTTATCACGAAGGCGATTTCGTTCCAGCTTCACATGATGAAGTTCGGCTTGGATTTGATCCAGAGCAAAGCCCAGTGGTGCTACCTCCTTCCCAAGCTCTGTTAGATGGGCTTCGATCGGTCCAAGACTACTAGGTGAGGCCATCGAATCTTCTTTCTATAATAATTAACCAAGATTACTTATATTTAGAGACAATAATCAAAACATTTTTTTCACAGCGGTCATGTTGACCGATGGTTATATAATAGTCAAAACCCACTGATCTCATTTTAATTATAATCATGTTTATCAAATAAAACATTTTTGTTGAGTATAACAATAACACATAAAATTAGGAAACAAAATTTATTTAAAAATTTCGGGTCGTTACAATTCCCATGTTTGGGGTGTTGTATGGTTGAGTCCTTGACTAATTAAATACCTATAATTTCATAGGTAATATTTTGATTATGTATAAACTGTTGTTTGGGATCACTGCCTTGATCCAAGGCCACCCCGTGGGTGCGTTTCCCTTGTTTATCAGTTTGGTCAGGATACCTGTGGGTATGCCGTGATTGTATCATTATTGAGTTTTTTTGAGAGAAAATATATATGAATTGTTTTCTTATGTGTTGGGCTCGTCCCGGTTACTTACTTAGCCTGAGGGAAACTTTTTTTATGTCTGTGGGCAGTAGCTTCTATGCATAAGGGCAATATCTTGTATGCCTGATGGAAATATCAGTTATGCCTAAGAGAAATCACCTGAGGGTTTCGATTTTGATTACCTGAGGGTAAGGATTTTCATGTCTGAGGACACTGTTTACTTTAAATATTCACTGTGGTGATTTCTTATGTTACACCTTCCAAGCTAAAGCATAGGCTTGGTATTGTTTTACCATCTACTTGTTAGATAGCCTGTTGTGGTTTTTACTACGGTAATGTATAGGAGATTTTCGGTTGAGGCTAGGTATCGAGAACTTATAATTAAATTATATTGAATTGTTAAATAGTAATTAAATGGTAATGGAACTAGTAGGAGTAGCTACTTTTGAGTACTTCCTAGTTTATTGTATTTCATTATCGCACACCATTGTTGCACATTTTCACTGAAATTTGGGCACGGGCCTTTGGTGGTTTCCTACTAGTATTTATTTCTCATACCCTGTTTAGGTCATGTCTTGGGCCCAAACAGATTATATTTCTACAGGTGTTGATAAGGGAAAGATTCCCTATACAGTTACTTGATTGTTATAGAGTAGTAGGAGAGCATGGGACCGAGCTTAGGCTTGCGATGTTGCTGGGTTCCTGCTACATTGTTTTGTTTTTCTTGTTGTACTTTTACCTTATGTTGTATTGTTTTAGATTGCAGTGTATCCTGTGTTGGTTGCTTTCTTAAAATTAGGGACATATTGCATCATCATATATATGACTATTGGTTATCTTTTACTTCTGTACCAGTGTCCATTTCATCTTGGTATTGTTTACTACTTCCGCTTTTGTATGTTATATTTTGTTCCTCTATGCTACACTTTGACAAATGAGGGCATAATTTCCCCACTATCAATCCTAGGCCCTCGCTGATAGTCGGAAGCCTCAGAAGTTTGGGGAAATGCGCTTGAGGTCATGTGACTAACCGGGTTCGGGGCACCCGCTATGTGTCACCCGGATCCGGGACGTTACAAAGTGGTATCAGAGGGTTTTTCTTTTCTCTGAGTTATTTTATTATTTGGAGACAATGGAAGGAGATATATTGATAAGGGATTCGGTAATAATTGTGCCTAGGAGTAGCTACCCTGTGTACAGGTAAAGGCCAGATTTCCTTGAATTAAATTGTAATTTTCTGTTTATGATTATTACAATTGATTTGATTTTCACTGTTGGGTGAAGCACTTGTGGTGTTCTGTTTTGTATTTTTATACCTGGGTTCTATTTAGTTGCAACCTGATGAGATGAGGGCATGTCATCTCATGCATCATTTAGGCACATGTTAGAATAACATCCCATGCATAGTTTCCATGCCATGTAGGTGCATTATAAATTGCATGTTGTTGTGATAGATGTTGTGCTAGAAAATTCTTATTGTTGTGATATATGTCTTGATAAAATACCTGCTACTTGATAGGGTATTGTTATGTAAGGTTTTGTGAATGAACGCCAAACTTTGGTTCTTGAGGATTATGGGCCCTCATCAACGGGAATTTGGTGGATCATCGACTTGTTTACTTTGTTATAACACGTATAAGATTCCAAGCTTTGGTTCATGGGGAGTATGGGCCCTCACGGATCGAACTTTGGAACTTTGGTGTTCATTCAGTGGTTTTATGGACTCCGGAGTAGTTTCTGAGGCTTACTGTCTGGAAAACCCTAGAATACACGCCGTGTAATTTTTGATTACACGTCGTATACTCTTCTATTCAGGAAGAGATGAAAAAAATTAAGTACATGCCATGTACCTTATGTACATTTCGTGTAGTTTCTAACCATGTTATAGGCCGTGTAGGTAGAAACATGATATTGGGAAAACTCTAGAGGGAACACGTTGTGTACCGATTGTACACGTCGTGTCGTGTTGACCTTGTGTCTGCTGTGTGACTAACAACACGGACGGAGAAATATTTACTTAAACACGTTTCACATTTGAACACATCGTGTACTGTAGTCTGGGAATCCGGTTGTGTAACTAACAACATGGGCCAGTGGTATCCTTTCTAGAACACACCGTGTAGTGTGATCCGTGTATCCGACTGTGTCTCAAACAATACGGGTCGGCGAAGCTCATCTAGTACACGTTGTGTACCTGTGGGACACGCCGTGTAGTCTTGACCGGTGAGAGACCGTGTGGACTTGGCTATGTGGATAGGGAAACAGGGTGGTGCACATGCCGTGTGTGGGTGTAACACGCCATGTAGTTTCAGTCGAGTAGTCGGCCGTGTCACTAACAACACGGGCAATTGGAATCTAAGTCGTACACATCATGTCCATATGGAACATGTTGTGTAGTGTGAGTTGTGTACCCTGTCGTGTCATGAACAACACGGGTCGGTGAAGCTCATCTAGTACACACTGTGTAGACCTTATACATGTCGTGTAGTCTCGTTCAAAAGAGAGTCGTGTGGTTAAGCCGTGTAGAAGGACTCGGGCAGGGGAAGAAAATTCAAGTACACACCGTGTGTGTGGACAACACACCATGTGTTTGGGGTGTTACAGGACCAGTTCTGGAATAAGTACACACCCATGTGAAAGACTTAAGGGAACATGTCGCGTAGTTATTATACATGTCGTGTATTCTTGTTTTGTAACACTTGAATGTTTTCTTTCTATTGTTCCCTTCTTAGGCTTCTAGTTCTTAGTCCTTTATGATCTTAATCTAAGGCATGTATTTGTCCTTGTAAAGTCATGCTACCGAGATGACCATGAGTTTTTTTCCAAGATAGCAGCAATTATT
Organism: Viscum album; assembly: GCA_963277665.1. NCBI lineage: Eukaryota > Viridiplantae > Streptophyta > Magnoliopsida > Santalales > Viscaceae > Viscum > Viscum album. Next base: position 1,119,387,188 of record OY728129.1, read on the forward strand.
ATACTCTATAGATGGTAGGCCATGGGCTACCGATGGATCCTCCAGCAGTGCCAGATGCGGCGCCAGCCATTATACCAGATGCAGGAGAAGATGTGCAGTTTTGTGAAGGCTTCATGTGGTTCATGTAGACCTTCCAGGGAGCACCACAGGCTACCACATCTATGGAAAAGCTGACACGTATATTTCATAAACATTATCCGCCTACGTTCTTAGGGGATGGCAAACCACAGGCTGTGGAGTCTTGGATGGGTTCTATGCAGACGATCTTCGAGCATCTGGAGATGCCTCCTAGGAGGAGGGTCAAGCTCGCTACTTACATGCTGCGTGATTCCGCCAAAATATGGTGGGATGTTACCACCCAGACCGAGCATCACCGAGACATGGTGTGGGAAGATTTTTAAGCAGTATTTTATGAATTTTTTGTTCCGGAGATTCTAATGGAAGATTGAGCTCGATATTTCATGAATCTGCAGCATGGAACCATGTCAGTGATGGATTATTCTGCCCGCTTCACTGAGAAATAGTGTTTTTCACCTGTTCTAGTGGGTGATGAGACATTGAGGGATAGATGCTTTGAGTATGGTCTTCGATATGACATCTGAGCACTGGTAAACATTTTCAGGTTTCCTATAATGCATGCTATTGTGAACCAGGCGTTAGTTACGGAGTGGAACCTGCGGGAATCTAGTGGTGTAGGACAGGGTGGTTCGGCACCAGTCTCTGGTATTATTTCTACCGACAAGAGGAAGAGGAAGATGGATTTATCTCAGGGTGGAAGTACTAGCCAGAAGAATTCTTCAGGTGGCTAGGTGATGTGCTACCAGTGTGGTAAGGAGGGGCATAAGAGACCTCAGTGTCCACGTGACCCAGTGGAGTGATGAGCTTGCGGCAAGATGGGTTATCTCCAACGTTTTTGCAGGGCGTTTCCACTAGTGACTAGTGAGAGGGGTTCTGTGTAGACTCTGTGTGCAAGAGCAGGGTCAGTAGCTTCTTACCAGTTAGGGAATTGGAATATGTTAAGACGTTCAAGCTAAAGTGGTGGTCGTGGTCGTGGTATCCATACACTAGGATCTCAGAGACAGCAGGGCGGGTCAGCTCAGGGTAGCCAGGCTGTGTCGTAGGGCCGCGACACTGGGAAGGCATATGCAGTGCAACAGACCCAACAAGAGTAGGATCCCAAACCTTCTACTATTAGAGGTACTATTCTAGTTGCCTCTGTTTTATCTTCGGTACTTTTAGATACTGGTGCTACACATAGATTTATATTTGTGCCCCTTATGGAGAGCCTTGGGCTCTTTGTTTCTTTATCTTCTGATATCATGACACGAGACACTCTGTTGGGAACTAGAACGGCATGTGTGTGTCAATTTAGGGAGTTCTCCCTTGAGGTTGGTGGGTGTCACTTTCTATGGGACCTCTATGTCTTAGAGATGATGAGCTATGATTCCATTATCAGGATGGACTGGTTGGTACCCTTTCAAGCCTTTGTGGATTGCTATCATTGCAGGGTGAGTTTCACATCACCATAGGGCGGATATTTTTTATATAGGGGTGAATGGGATGTCCAAGAAAGCCGAGCTGGACTTGAGCATCGTGGGAGAGGTGGAGTGACAGTCCAGATTGAGAGTTTATATCTGGATGACCATAGAACTTGTCAGAAGGATTTCCCTCCAGTGGTTAATCGTTTCAGGTATGTCTTCTCGGAAAACTTTTCAGGTCTACCTTCGGAGCGAGAGGTGGATTTCTCTATTGATCTTGTGCCAGGAGCGGCACCGGTGTCTATTCCTCCTTACAGGATGGCTACACCAGAATTGCAGGAGCTCAAGAAGTAGTTGGAGGAGTTGTAGGCAAAGGGTTTCATCCGACCCAGTACTTCTCCTTGGGGTTCGCCTGTCCTGTTTGCGAAGAAGGCGGACGGTACCCTCAGACTTTGTGTGGATTATCATAAGCTGAACCAGTTGATAGTCAATAACTGATATCCCTTTCCAATGATTGATGATCTTTTTGATCAACTTCAGGGAGCACGAGTGTTCTCGAATATTGACTTGAGATATGGATATCATTAGTTGCACGTTAGACCATCGGACATACTGCTTATAGCCTTTCAGAGCAGATATGGTCTATATGAGTACTTGGTCATGTCGTTCGGACTCACGAACACACCAGCAGTTTTCATGGCTCTAATGAATCGTGAGTTCCACCCTTATATGGATTCTTTTGTGGTAGTCTTCATGGATGATATCTTGGTGTACTCTCACACTCAACACGACCATGCCACACATCTTGAGATCGTTTTGAGTACACTGATAGAGCATTAGTTATATGCTAAGCTCTCAAAGTGACACTTTTGGATGGACCAGATTCACTTCCTGGGTCATATTATCTCAGAGGTAGGAGTTGCGGTAGATTCAGAGAAAGTGAGAGCAGTGGTTTCCTGGGATCATCCTAAGAATGTGTTCGAAATACAGAGTTTCTTGGGGCTGGCTGGTTACTACATGCACTTTATACACGACTTCTCCCACTTAGCAGCGCTGTTGATGGGTTTGAATAAGAAGGTTATGAAGTTCATTTGGTTAGAATCTTGTGAGACTGCCTTTTAGGAGCAGAAGGTAAGTTTGACGTCAGCACCAATCATGATACTTCTAGAGCAAGGGAATAGCTATAGAGTTTAATGTGATGCATCAGAAATTGGGTTGGGAGCAATTTTGATGTAGGGAAATCGAGTAGTTGTGTACGAGTCTCGGTAGTTTAAGCCACGTGATAGGAATTACCCAACACATGATCTCGAGTTGGCTGCAGTTGTTCATGTGTTATGTTGTTGGATACATTATCTCTTGGGAGAACATTTTGTGGTGTTTACGGAACACAAAAGTATGAAATATATATTTATCCAGCATGACCTGAATTTAAGACATCGAAGGTGGGTTGAATAACTTAAGTCCTTTGACTTCGAGCTTGCCTATACACCTGGTAAGGGTAACGCAGTTGCTGATGCACTGAATGGGAGGACTCAAATACAGGCAGTGCATGAGGCCAGTGGTGAGTGGAATCTTATAGCCTTGTTCTCTGAGATGCATTTGGAGGTGCATGATAGTCAGGAGCGAGCCTATATTTCTTCCTTAGCTGTGACTTCTACATTCCTAAATAGAGTGAGGATGAGACAACTATCAGATTCGGAAGGACTAGTTCTACAGGAGTCGGTGGAAAGTGAGGACCCTCTTCCTGGTTGGACGATAGGTGATGACGAGGTACTACGTATCCATGGACAAGTGTGGGTTCCAGGGGATATATGTGAGGAGTTGATGTGGTAATTTTATGCTTCAGCTTGGGCAGTGTATCCTAGAGTTACCAAACTGTACCGTGACTTGAGACGTTAGTATTGGTGGCCAGGTATGAAAAGAGAGGTCGTTGGTTTTGTTATGAGATGTTCCACCTGTCAGTAGGTGAAGGCGGAGCATCAGAGGCCAACAGGACTGTTACAACAGTTACCCATTCCAGAGTGGAAATGTGATGATGTCGCGATGGACTTCGTGACCGGGTTACCGAGGTCACCTCGAGGCATTGATGTCGTATGGGTTGTTGTGGACAGACTTACGAAGGTAGATCTCTTTTTTCCGATCAAGGAGATCTTCGGTGTTGACGAGATTGGGAATTTGTATATTCAAGAGGTAATAGGTCTTCATGGGGTCCCTTTTTCTATCGTTTCAGATAGGGATTCCCATTTTACGTCTTGTTTCTGGAAAAGTTTTCATAGGGAACTGGGTACACAGGTACTTCTGAGCACAGCTTACCATCCTCAGACCGATGGCCAGTCAGAGCGTACGATACAGGTGCTAGAGGACATGCTGTGTGCATGTGTATTGGACTTTGGGGGCTCTTGGGAGAAGCACATACCCCTGGTCGAGTTTGCCTACAATAATAGTTTTCAGGAAACTGTTGAGATGACACCTTACAAGGATTTATATGGTAGGTCATTCCAATCATCCTTGTGCTGGTTGGAGGCAGCTGAGGCAGCTTTACTGGGACCAAGTCTCGTGTAGGATACTTCAGAGCACGTCCAGTTGACTCAGAAGTGGATGGCTACTGCACAGTCTCGTTAGAAATCTAATGTTGATCGTCGTAGACAACCCTTGGAGTTCGTGGTCGGAGATCAAGTTTTATTGTGTGTTTCACCAAGGTTGGGACACAGGCGGATCAAGAGATAGGGTAAACTTTCACCGAGGTATGTGGGTTCGTTTGAGATTCTAGAATGAGTTGGTCCGGTTGCCTATCGGTTGCAGTTACCATAGAGGTATCAGGTCATGCATGACGTCTTCCACTTATTTCATCTGCGTCATTATCACTCATACTTGTCTCACGTTTTTCAGCCCAAGGAGGTTGAACTTCAGGTCGATGCATCATTTGAGAAGCATCTGATTCGTATTGTTGATAGGAGCACGAAGGTTCTCAGAGGCCAGTCATTTCCTCTCATACGGGTGTTATGGCAGCATGGCCGAGTGCAGGAAAAAACCTGGGAGTGGGAGACTGACGTATGTACTCAGGGGCCAGAGTTGTTCTCATCTTTATCTTCACCACACTTGGAAGGGCAATTTGTGGACGAATTGCTTTAAGGGGGAAAGTTTGTAAGAACCCGGTTCTTATTCTTGAGGTATGGGTTTCTTCTTTTCCTTTTTCCTTAAGTGTTTTTGAGAAAATGAGGAAAATTGGGGAAAATCCCCAAAATTTTTGAGTACATACTGTGTAATTTTCCACACACTATGTACTTTAGCCGTGTGGGATGAGTATACAGGGCATGTAGGCCTGTCGGCGATGAAGGGTGTAAAAACTGACTACACGTCGTATAATTAGTATATATACATCTTGTAATCAGTCGGCAAGTGAACAGTAAGGTGGTGGGAGTAGCCTCCAGTGGAATGACAGTACACGCTGTGTACATATAAATACACGTTGTATAACCAAGTCAACAAATGAATAGTGAGGCAGTGGAAAGTGCCCACCAGAGGAACAGCTAAAAAATGGAAAGTACACGCCGTGTACTTGAGAGTACATGCCGTGTAGTTATGTTTTTTAATTAAAAACAGGCAGTAGCCTCCTCTTTCGACAGAGGAATCTTAGAACTCGACGAGAGCAGCGGGAGAGAAGGCCGAAACTTGGAAGAACTCCCGACCGCACAATGGGACTCTGATTCCTTCATCGTTGAGCTCGTTTGAACCACGTGGGTGATTTTTTATCTCTTCTTGAACCTATCCTTCCAATTATTTCCCTAAGGGAAGTTATTTGGGTTTGAACGATTAATTTTTTATCCCAGATCTACGTCATTCTCTGTTGATTCAGGAGAATTCTTTCACGTATATCCATCAAAGGAGATCGAGGTAGGTGGACTGGTGTTTATTTCTAACTGTCAAGTTGTTTTTGTGTACCATTGTGCTACGCGCCCATGTTTGGGGTGTCGTATGGCTGAGTCCTTGACTAATTAAATACCTATAATTGCATAGGTAATCTTTTGATTATGTATAAACTGTTGTTTGGGATCACTGACTTGATCCAGGTCCACCTCGTGGGTGCGTTTCCCTTGTTTAGTCATTTGGACAGGATACCTGTGGGTATGCCGTGATTATAGCATGCTTGAGTTTTCTTGAGAGAAAATATATATGAATTTATTTTTTATGTGTTGGGCTCGGCCCGGTTACTTTCTTAGCCTGATGGAATTGTTTTGCTTAGCCTGAGGGCAATATTTCATTTAGCCTGAGGGCAACTTTTCTTATGCCTGTGGGCAGTAGATTCTGTGCCTAAGGGCAATATCTCGTATGCCTGAGAGAAATATTCATTATGCCTGAGGGAAATCACCTGAGGGTTTTGATTCTAATTACCTGAAGGTAAGTATTTTCATGTCTGAGGACACTGTTTACTTTAAATATTCACTGTGGTGATTTCTTATGTTACACCTGCTAAGCTAAATCACAGGCTTGGTATTGTTTTAACATCTACTTGTTAGATAGCCTGTTGTGGTTTTTGTTGTGGAAATGTATATGAGATTTTCGGTCGAGGTCGGGTCTTGGGAACTTATAATTCAATTATATTGAATTGTTAAATAATAATTAAATGGTAATGGAACTGGTAGGAGTAGCTGATTTTGAGTACTTCTTAGTTTACTATATTTCATTATCGCACACTGTTGCACATTTTCACTGATAGTTGGGCACGGGTCTTTGGTGATTGCCTATTGGGATTTATTTATCACACCCTATTTGGGGTCATGTCTTGGGCCTAAACAGATTATATTGTTGTAGGTGTTGATAAGGGAAAGAGTCCCTATATAGGTACTTGATTGTTGCAGAGTAGTAGGAGAGCATAGGACCAAGCTTAGGCTTGCGATGCTGCTGAGTTTTTGCTGCACTATTTTGTTTTGCTTGTTGTACTTGTACCTTGTGCTGTATTATTTTAGATTGCAGTGCATCCTATGTTGAATTCTTTCTTAGAATTAGGAACATATTTCATCATCATATATAAGACATTTGTTCATCTTTTACTTCTGTATCATTGTCCATTTCAGCTTGGTATTGATTATTTCTTATGCTTTTGTATGTTATATTTTGTTCTGTTGTGCTACACTTTGACAAATGAGGGCGTAGTATCCCCACTATCAGTCATAGGTCCTCACTTCTAGTCGGCAGCCTTTGGCATTTGGGGAAATGTGCTTGAGGTCATGTGACCAATCAGGTTCGGGGCACCCGCTGTGTGGCACCCAGATCCAGGACGTTACATGTATAAAATATTATAATTTAAATTAATATTACTTTCAAAATAACATATTTAATTTTCACAAATATTTAATATGAATTCATACAACATTTTAGACATAAAATAATTAATTTTCCTAAACATTCAATATGAATTCATACAACAAACACACCATTCAAAAATTAAATCATACAAAAGACACTAATTTATACATCAATACATATGAAATAAATAAACCATACACACAAAAACTAATTTCTACATATAAAAAACCAAATAAATAAACCATACAAATGAAATAAATAAACACAATTAAACAATTGAAAATTTAAATAGAAATTTCACCTTCTTAAAAGCAGTAAAAATTTGTTGAGAAAAAAATTTTGTCGGGATTTCCAGCAAAATTCAGAGGAAAAGAATGAAATTTGGGAGGGGGACCGCTTTTATATATTTTCTCAGTAGGATGCGTGAACGGGGTTCACGCATCCTTCATTCCCTCTTCAAAGGATGTGTGAACCCTGTTCACGCATCTTTGGCCTTGCTGAAGATGTGTGAACCATGTTCATGCATCTTTGGCGCGGAGAGATGCGTGAACGAGGTTCACGCATCCTTTATCGAATCTGTGAAGGATGCATGAACCCCATTCATGCATCTCTTTGCGCCAAAGATACATGAATGGGGTTCAGGCATCTTGAGACCCATTTTTTAAAATATATTTAACACTATCTCTTTTCTATAAAAAACCCATATATATATAAAAACCCAAGACCAGGGTGATAAAGAAAACAAAGAAAAGAAGCATATTAAAACCCACATTTAAAACATAAAAGGGGGGAAACTCAAAACAAGAAGTCATGATACACTCAATGGATGGAGGTCAGGTGAAACAATCCAAGCAAGAGACCCAAACATAAACAGGCCCACCACATGGTATAAATCTAGCAAATATAAAAGATATGGAAATTAAAGTGCAAAATTAAAAGCACGTTAACATGAATATCTGATTATCCACTAAATGAGGATAATATTCATTGTTAATATATATAATATTCATGTGCATTATTATTCATAAACACCATTTTAGTGCATTTTACACTTTGAACATCATTTCACATTATGATTGTAATTCCTTCTTAAAATGCACTATTATGTGGTACATTTTTTTAATAACATTTAAAGTACCCAGTGATCTTGATTTTATTTTCATATTTAATTTTCAGATTTCAAATTATATTGGTAACAATTCATACTTGTGGAGTGTTGGAATATTCACATTGGAAGACTACCAAAATGGGATTTCATGCAAACAAATCTGGAGAAGGCAGATTGGACACTAGCCCACTGATGAGAATGTGGGGCCAACATACAGGTCCAATGAAGCCCAAATTTTGTTTTATGATATAATACATATAGAGGAACAAATCATTCTTTAGGAGAAAGTGCTAATTAGTCCTCCATGGTGTTTATTAAGGCATCCCAATTTGAAGATAAAATTATGGGCCAGATTCTGAGACCCATAAAATCAGCCCACCAATTTAATCATATCTCAAAAACCACATATTTATTTGGACTTAAATTTTACAGAGAGCTAGGGGACATCTATATATTAATTTTTATATTCTATTCCCCACTACAATTCGGCCATCTAGAAGGTCTTCTAGGCAATTTTGTTCGGTGGAAGCAAGTTGACTGCAACTTCGAGTCAAGGGTGGAAAAGTCTCTTCTCCCTTACTTTACACCACCCTAGGCCTGTCATACTCAAGTGAGATCCTTTGTACTGTTGGGTGATCGACCCAAGTCTCTTGAAATGCATATTTAAGGCAGTGTTGGTGGAGGAGTGTATCATCTTTTGAACTTTCGTTCATTGTAATGTTATGCTGCGATTTTGTTGTCTCGAGTTTGTCTTTCACATGTAAGTTGTTTTAATTCATCCTAGTTTCTTAATAAAAGTTCTTCTTCTACTATTATTTTTTTCTTCTCCATCTTACTTTGATATTGTTGCATTAAGATGTGAATTTATTCACACCAAACCTTGTGAAATTATTCACACAACGGTGGAGTGATCATTTTCTTTTTATTGTTTTCTTTACTTCTTCAATTCCTCCCTCATGAGTCTACTTCCTGCTTCCATTGAAACCATAGCATCAATGGAGGTATAACCCACTTATGCTTTGATCCAAGGGAGTAGAACGGGGATGGATTGGATGTTATTTATCAACCCATTAATGTATAATCACTTCTTTTAATTGAGATTTTTATTTGATGATTTTAAAACTTCTTCGTCCTTGTTGAATTTTAAGGCCACATACTTCAAGTGTTAATACAAACTTTTACCTTGGAGTGGTCATAAATTGTATCTGCTAAGTGTATAGGTGATTAGTATTATGGTGTGTTGGTATAAAATCAGTAAGTGATGAATTTGTTTGATCTCCTTAAATGAACTCATCTCAAATATAAGAAATTAAAATAATTGAAAAGGGAATACGTCCAATCCACCCCAAGTGATAACCTAGGATCAACTCATTCTTTTAAATTGAATTCACTTAAGTATCTTAGAGTTCATTTAAACCCATCTCAAATCAACCCAAGTTGGCCACTTCATAGCCAAAAACAATCCATAGAATGTACGTGTCTGTAGGTTACTTCTTAGGTCTCTGAGGATTCGACAACCCAAGCTAGACTACAAGGACCGTTCTACCTTCTTCTCTTGGGTAAATTTGAGCATGAAATATCAAATACTATGTTTTATTTTCAAGTCATTCAAGTTGATTTGTCACAAAAAAACATTGTGTATTTTCACGTGTCCATGGGATTTGCATGGTGTCACCACCATCAATTGCCTTGGTTGTCTCTCTATCGTGGTAATTGATGCATTTGAGTTATGGGTTTAGATGTTTACTCATTCGTTTTTAATCTCAAGAGTATTGATGTTTGGATATTGGTTCTTCATCAAGATCCTAAAACTTGTATCATGGAAGCTCGGCAATACATGTTGTTCAGTTCACCACAATTGTGGTTCAATAAAGAACAGAGTATCAGTGTTAGGTAGTTGAGCCAAATATGCAAAATAAGAAATTGTGAATTACATTTTGCATCAAAAAATAAGTATAAGTTAAGATACTCAGGAGACATACTTCCGAGAGGCATAACATAGGACACATTAAAACCCTTCCAGGGAAACAAAAGCATTCAAGAAGCTAATCCAAATCAGTCTGTGGGCATCTGGAAACGGCAGATGGGGTAGGATTTGCTGCGACCCAGCCACCGCCCGATGCAGTCTCCGTGAAAAACGTGGGAGCAGGGCAGAGCCACTGCACTGCACCCCCGGGGGAGCCCTTCCATGCAGATCACGCACGTCTCATCCTCCTCTCCCTCAACGCTCACCCCGTTCCCATCCCCCACCACCGCCCTCAATGCCTTATCTGCCACGGGGCGACGCATTATGGAATCCTCCTGCATAGCCATCTGGGCCTGGATCTTATTTCGGAACCAGTAAGTCATCCACTCGACTCGGGTGACTATGGCTTCAACGCTGACGATGGGGTTCATGGTTTCATGGACGATGGTGGAGGTGGGTTCGGTTCCTTCCTCCTTTCTCAATAAGCTAATCAACTGGTCCAAATGGAATAAGCTCAATCCAATGTCGATGTTGTCATCGTCCACGGCTTCAAGGTGGGCACTCGCATCGGGGGATGTGGATGGGGCGGCGGCGCTGCCATGCCTCACGGGTGTGAAGCCAGTGCAGGATTCGACGGCTGCCGGTGGAGGGTCGTTCGCAGCATCGTTGGGTTGGGCATTTATGGTCGGAGGGGGGTTTGCGGTGGCGGCATTGTCGCCGCCGGGTTTGTCGGCTTCGCGGTATTGAAAGAAGGGAGAAAGGCTTCGGAATTCCATGGGGGACCAAAAGTCTGTATGCGGCACCTCGTGGTCGTGTCGGTATATATATAATATGGTAGAAGTCACTTGTGTTTCCTTAATCTCGTATCTAAAATTATTGAGATATATCTAAATAAGCTTCACACAACCCCTACCATTTTCACCCCTTTATATATCGTTGTTTGAACTTTTAGGCAGCGATACATGAGAATAATCGGCATTTAATTAGATAGTTTTAATTCTAATTTAGTACAGTTTTAATGCATTTATTAATATAATAATTATATTGTATATATCAATACATATACACTACAATATTTTTCATGTTTACTATTGCAAAATCACAAAAAAAAAGTGTTGATGAAAAAAGTTGATAAAAGGACATTTTATGAATGCTAAAAAAATGTCAATAAAAATGTATTTAGTGTTAGCACTTTTTTTAGCACTGATAAAAACATAATTTATCAAAACTTTTTTAGCACTGATAAAGACTATGGAGAATAGTTTAATTTATATAAACATATTTATATTTTTAAAAATAGTATTTATATAACAATAATTATATATAATATGAACTATACAAATGCCTTAAATATAGTTCATATTTAAATTTATATATTTATAATTATATATGTGTGTGTTTAAAATATACTACTATTATAGATTGGACTTTAATTAGTGGTAGATAAGTTTTTTTATCAGCACTAAATGTAAGCACCTTTAAAACCCGATTCATTTTATCAACGCTAACAAAAGAGCTGAGAACGATGGCTTTTATCAACGCTAACTTTATGAGGACATGCTTATCTGGGTCCATGCTAGTTTGAGGAAACATTGTTTAATTCAGGAAAGTTTTATACCCTAATTTACCCCCAATCTCAAGGTATATCTCTCACATGAATCCCAAGTGGGCATAACAATTGGTATCAGTGCCTAACTAGGTTTCTTTTATTGGATTTATTGTGTTCTAAATCGATCTGATTCGTTTTTCAAATTGAATTATATTCTGCCCGTATATTTTGTACCATGGCTAAGGGAACGAATTTGAAGAAAAAACATAAGTCCTAAGATTACCACTCTCGCACGTAGACCAACACAGAACAACCTCATTGTTTTTTATGCACCGAGTATAGATTGGTTCCCTTTATCTACACGTCGCTCCTCCACAATCCCGTTGTGAACATCCTATAAACAACATCACTTTTCCATGAGTCACCATGTAAAATCCTTATTTATTTGGAAATTTCTTCAATGAGTGCCAATACTTTCTTCTCTTTTATTGATCAAAAATATGGAATTAATCTCTCAATATCATATATATAAAATAATCTTCAATCTCACTTTTTTCACAACACCGAAATCCCTTCATTTATATAAATAGATAACTCTATAACTCTAGAATTTTCTTCTCTATATCCAAGAGAAATTCTCCTCATTTCCCTCATCAAAGATCTCAATTAAGTCATGAGTATGATGGGCCAATCCTTCATACAAATATTCTTCAAAATCAATTCAAATTATCTACATATCTCCTATAATCCAAAGTCAACATACCCTATCTACTTCCTGAATCCTCCTCCTTAAAGTTAGGAACTTTAAACCAAAGTACACCGACTCAACTCATCCCTGACATGGTCATCACCACCACGACATGGAACCTACCTCCACAGGTACCTCCCTGGAATTTAGCCTATATCCTCCACTCATTCCTGTAATACACATCATGTCGACTCCTTTTGAAATCTACTCACCATGGCATAACATAGTTATGACCTTGACATAAAGCTTCTCCAAAAAAAAGCACCCATCTAAATGCTTATCCCCACACTCACTCTGCTTGTGTTCCACTTCAACCTCAGAATCCCAACACTCAACATGCCTTAGAACATGATATATGGGTTCTCTAGTTTTCTGAATCTGCTATCCTTAGACAAGTCACATACGATATCAAAAATTTCCTAGTATCCCCATGTTTCCAACAAGGATTCTGAAAAGCCAACGTAGTCTCCTCTATGGTGTGGTATCCCTCAACTGCTCGTTTCATCCTTTGTTAATATTTACTAATATTATAAGGTTTATGGATCATATGATACAATTATTATTGTAAATGATAATGGATATCATATTGAGGAAATAATAACGATAATTGAAGATGAACTTCTTAATTTTTCAATGTTTTTTGAGAATTTAAAGATCTATGAAAAGATTCCATTGTATACTCATTGCACTAAATAGACAACATCATCAACTATATTAAAGCTATATAATTTGAAAGTTGAAAATGGATGGAGAGACACCAAATTTAGAAAACTAATTTCTTTCTTGAATGATATGTTACCAGAAGATGATCATACTTGTCAAACATGTTATGCGAAACAAATGTTGTGTATAATTAGTATGATCTCTTAAAGAATACATGCATGTCCAAATGATTGTATATTTTTTATCATGATCTATGAATCACTTAAAAATTGCCCAAAGTGTGGTGTGGATCGATATAAGAAAGATTAATTGATTCCTTTGAAATTTTTATGGTACTTTATAATCATTCCAATGTTCAGACAGCTATATGGAAGTGAGAAGACTGCATGACAATTGTATGGTACATAGTTAAAAGAATTAAATATAAGAAATTGTAGGTTCCAAGCACTGAGGAAGCATGTTTGGTAAGAAATTTATTAAAATTTCTTGTAATATTTAGTTTCTCCAAACCCTGAGTGAGAATATTTCATGATAAATTTATAAATAATTTATTTATTTCTGAAGAAAATAAATAGATCGGCTTAGGATAATTTCTTTGTTGACGATGTTGATCTTCCAAAAGACCCTTTTCGGATTACCTTTGTTACGATGTGAAGTTCCAAGGGTAAAATTCCTCTAATAGTGATTCACACGTGATCCTTTGATATCCTATAGCATCACGACCCAAATAGACACCCAAAAAGTGCTTCAGGGCCGGTGGACCACTAGCCATAAGTGCACATCCCCTAACACCAAAGCTTCCCGACTAGAAGCGAGGGTGTAAATAGGTATAGTGGGGAGGTTATACCCTCAGGTGAAAGATATTATACTAATCCGAGTAATATTATATAACATGCATCGGAATAGATAAGACTCAGGAGGCTTGAACTAGAAGCAAAAAAGTGGAATCACAGTCAGTTATAAGAAATAGAAGAAGCAATAAATAAACAACTATAGTGAAAGATAAATAAACATATCAACAAGTTCAACACACCACTTGTATCCATTACTAGAACAAATAATCAACCATGAATTTCATAATAGTCCATACATGTCAATATACAAAAGATAGTCACCAATGGTCGACCAGTACAAGTCATAAATATAGCATGTTGATACAGAAATTAAACTAAACAAAAGAGAAACTCAAACTAGGAACGACCTCAAGGTCCTGTGCCAAACTCCATGAAATCATCTACTAAGATCCAGCTCCTGAGGCTAATCCTTTACCTGAATTCAAATTCATAAATTGTGCACGCATATTAAAGGGCCCATGTAGGGTGTGAGATGAATCTCAATAGTGTATCACCCAATGGTGTGTACTAATCATATGTGTTTAACCAGGCATGGAAAAATAAATAAAAGTATGCAGTACAATCCAATGAACATACACAAATTACAATGGTTCTCAGTAGAGACCAGGGAGGTTTCACCTCCTCCGGTCAATACTAGAATATCAAAAGTAAAGAGGGTCCTTGGACCATGGCTTAAGTCACCCCTGATGTCAAAAGTCCATGTGAACCCTCAGGTTTCACCTCAATCAAGTAACTTGGCGCCTCTTGCCTCCTGACACCACATGTATCAATGTAGTACTGGCATCCCTAACGCACGACCAAACAAATAGTAACCTTGTCCCACAAACCCCTGTATGAAAGCATGCATCAGAACAAGGCCCGACAACTAGAGGAAGAATGAGATATTCCATGAAATAAAAATATCTAGGCCCACGACCTCAATCATGGTGAGCCTCATCCCCCAATCGATAGCCTCATCACTATCAACTGAAGGCTCGTCACCTTTCCACATGGCTTTTTATGGTAAGCACCCCCAAAGCATAATCACCTAAGCCACAACTATTGGGGGACTCTACCCACATGGGTGGCCAAAACCACCTCATCAACGAGGTCAACCTATGTGCACATGACTCAATTTGGTTCTTTGGCCATCACGAGTGAGTGGCGATCACCAATAATAATACCTAAGACATACCAACCGACACCTCATACCCCTATGAAAATGTCGCTCGAATCTGATGGCCTTGTCATCCCAATATCATGGTTCATTACCAACCTAATGGTCTCACCGACACCTCATTTTTTTCATAACTATATTTTATGGTTTTTTGGTAGCGATCTTTCATCTGATCATGTTCAATATTACTTTCCATTAGAACATGATGGTTTAATTATTCTTACATGACCATGTTATCCAATTAGAATGTGTATTTTTGTAGTAACTGATGCATTTCATTTTCGCTCTTATTAAGATGATATTTTAACCATATGTGGGTTTCCCATAAGGGAACTTTCAAGTATGAACCATTAACTTTCGAAATTCAATTTCAAAATTTTTAGGACGAAATTTTTATAGGGAGGGGATAATGTAGAATCCCAAGGATTTAAAAATAAATTTAATATTGAATGCATAAAACACTGAGTCTCTACAAAATGACACTTTGTTATAACTTAACCAATAAATATAATTTTTCCACTTCTGTGATTTGAATTTTGAAAATATGTCATACACAGCTGCGCTTAGGGTGATTTTTTGAGTCTGGTTGAACAAACTTAATTTTTTGAGGAATAGAAACCTACCCTTATGAATATTAACTTACCCTTAAGAATAGTAATGTACCCTTATTAATAGTAATATAACCTTATGAATAGTAACCTCACCCATGGATGTATAAATAAAATTTAGGCACATTATAAATGAAATAGAATATTTTATAGATTATTGATTAAGTATTGGTATTTTTGTGAGTGATAAATATTTAATTACAGTTTTAAATTAATAAATGGATTTAAAATTAATTTTCATAAAATTTGTTACTAAATAAATATTTTTTTTCAAGGATTTTGTTATAATTTTATGAGACCATAGTTAATTTTTGAAAGTATTACAAAATCAGTTTTAAATTTAAAATCTGTATTTTTCAATTAAATAATGATTTTATTTAAAAATTAAATATCACATATTTAGAAATTATTTTGATAAAATTGAATTAATTTTTGGATTCTAGACATCAAAAAATGGTTATGTTGAATTTTTGGTATTTTTCTAAAATACTTCAATTTTAGGTGAATAGTAAAATATGATTATTTACGATAAATACTAAATACATGGTTTATTGGGTCATAGGTGATGTAAGGCTGATGTAAGACCCCTTGGTTCTAACACACATGCACATATTAATATTCTTGTTCATAAGAATCAATACTATTGCTGGTCTTGAGCAAAATAATAAAATAATGATTAAGATATTCAAAAATTACTCCTCTCCTCCACTATAAAAACCTCCCTCACTCCCTCTTCTCTTTGCTCCTCTCAAGCCTTGTTCCTAGTCCAAATTATTCCCAAATATCTCCCTAAGGTTCTAACCCAAGTCCTTCATCCCTTGGTCTCATAAAAATACCAAATAATCTCCCCTAAAGAGGCTCTCAAGGAAGATTAATTCAAGAGGTAATTCCTCTTTTCAATTGTTTTACTTTCTTTTCAAGTTCCTTTATTTTTATTTCTATCCTCACCTATCCTGATCCAAATTTTATTTCAAATCTATTACCTTACATGTACTATAATTTTTTAATGATTATGTAATAAGTTATTCCCATCTCTCCTTTACCCTTCTTTTATGCTAGTAGTAAAAAATGCCATCTGATATGTGCTAATTTTCCACATTCAAGGATGATGGGTCATCGATTTTTATTACCATCTTCAATTCTAGTCATTAAACCATTATTATGGTTGAACCATAATATAATATATATGTATTATGTCTCCTCTATGGTTCTGGAATCTTTTTTTACACATGATTTTGATTTATAAAGCAAAATGAGTTCATTGTGTTCAAAAACCGCCAATTTACCCAAACGGTTAACATTAAATAATTTATATAATGATTCATACTCACTCCAAGTAACCAAATAAAATTTAAAACCATGTAACATTTTTTATTTTCACTAATAACATATAACTTCAGTTCTAGACAACCATCCTCATTTTACATGATTCTCCATTCATGTATATAAGTATACCGATCATGAAACAAATGGACCCGAACAATGAAATTGAACCTCTTAACCCATCAAAAATACCATGAATGAACTTAATAAGGTTATAATAAATCAATTAAATATAGAGGAGGTTCTGTAATTATTAATTAATTAACCTAAATTTTATTATTTGGGTCATTAATATCAAGAGAAGAACATCATCGGACTTAAGGTAAGAGTTTCTTCATCTCACTTCCATTTTTGTGAGATAGTCGGTATTAACTACTATTACTTGTGTATGGTGTATGCATACTGGCCATTGATATTTCATATCATTAATCTCTTTATTTTTATGATATTCAATTTATCATTTGATGATTATTAATTTTGGGGCATACGATTCAATGGATTACAAGGTTGTAAATATTTTCTACTTGAACCTCTATTTTCATTTGGGTTGCTCTTATTCTCTACTCACCTCAATGAAATTATTATTTATTCTAATGTACTCCTTAGAAATTATTTTTTAATTATATATATATGTTTATCAATCATAATACTTCTTTATTTTATGGGTAGTTAAATGTTTTAAAAGAATCTTTCAAAAACAATTTCAAAATGCAAGCCCGATTCAAGGAACTTCTCGAATTTTTACCTATTTTGAAGTTAACTCTATAACATATTTTAAGCCAGATTTATCTTTCTAAAATAACACATTTTAACATGAAAATCTATTTTGGTTCATTTCTGGTTTTATGAAAGAAAACATGTCTTTGCGCTTTAAAATCTCTTTAATGAATTCTTTAAACCACACTAAAATGTTTTAATTCCAAAGCTTATTTAAAAACACTGTTTACATGATTTCACTTTATTGAGACATCATTTATGCCTAAAATGTTATATAAATGTAATTACCTTTTCTTTTTTGGTATATACATGTTTAAAACTATATTTATGAAAAATATAAATGATTTTCCAAAATAATTCTTCTTTCTAAAGTAAAATAGATTTTTCTCACCTCACTTTAACTTTTATGAGATATATGCCTTGTTCACCACTTATTCCTTGAATTTGGTGTATGAAATTCCCCTTAGTATATCATATCAATAATCTCCTTATTTTCATGATATTCTAAGGGATTATTATTTGAATGCTTCAAGGTGTTATGGGACATTTTGGAATGTTTAAGAATTATTTCATTAAGAATTTCTCAATGGTATCATTTAAAAGTATCTTTATTTATGTCAACATAATTTGATGAATATTGTATTTAATAGAGTTTTATATCTTATGATATCTTCTATAATATGTTTTTTAAGGTTTTATAATTATTTTTAATGTGGATTTTCTATCTTGATATCATTCACAAATTTACTTCGAATGGTTAGTGTTTATGTTCAATGTACGGGAAAAGTTATTTACATTTCATATGCTAGTTTCAATATGAATGTATATGATGTTTATATTTATCCCCATTCATAAGAGGAATGAATTGAACTTTTTAAGTGTTTGATGGGTCCCACTATATCCCCTCGTTGCATTGGTAGGTCTCATGAGACAAACTACGGTCTTCGCACGAGGCCTTGACAAAATGGTTATTTATGGTCTTGGAAAAAGACCTTGATGGTATGGTTATGATGTACCGTATTATGAATTCCCTCTTTATGAAACTATTAATTGAAAGATCATGTAGTTATTAGACTAGTATAATACCCGTGATTATGTTTTATTATGGAAATATTTACTCATCTCATATTATTGTCATATTATGTTCAAGTTTATTTTTAAAGACATGTGTTTTTATCTATTCACCTTGCCTAATTTTTATTTTTATGAAATCTTCCACTGTATTTCTTACCCTTACTGAGCATCTAAGCTCACCCCTTTATTATGTTTCATTTTATCAAGACATGAATAAGTTTATTATGAATGACTTGTAGGGATAAACTTAGATTTGTGGATGCTCCCAATAAAACTTATATGTTGTATTTTATTTCAAGTTGTAATGTTGAACTTTTGTATGTATCTGGTTTTCCAAAAATATTAAAATACTTGGTCTTTCAGTATTTTATTCCTTGTAATCATTCTAATGTATTAAAATAATGCACCGGCTCTGGGATTTTGGGGCTGGTGCGTTACATCACCTCTCTACTGGCTTGAAAAGTTATCGGGACCCACATCCTAAGGTGAAAGGTAAGGGTACCGACCCCGATGCTAACCTAGTGATCCACCTTGATCACTGACCAATGTTAAGCACTGCTACACAATCTTCATGCTCAAAACACACCAACCAATATTGTTTATTCCAAAACGGAGTCCACCATCATGTTCTAGATGTAAAAGTAGTCCTGATAGGCTACTCATAATCCTGAATCCGAGTTCTAGAGAAGGAGATACGTAAGGATAAATATCTCAAAAAGATTTTCAAAGGAGTGCACGACATTCACTAGGGTCTACACGGTGTGTGAACCCATCCGAGAACCTGGTCATGTATCATGTATATATAGTTTTATAAACCATTTAGGGCTTCATGGTGTGTATAGCCCATACACGGAATGTTATGCTTCACCCTTTCCTTGGTCATGTATCCTCTTCTATGCGGACAGCTAGCTGTGTCCCTCACACACCATGTATTCCATACTACATGGTGTGTTCAGGATAAACTGTGACTTGTTTGTGTGGTTTTCCCATGCCTATTTCCAAAAACACATGTATGTGTACTTTGGTTGTGTACTTTTACACAAGTATTATTACATGTCCAACCTTTTTCATTTCCTCTGGCTACACGGTTTGGGGTCACTACATGGCGTGTACACCTAATACACATCATTTAGTCCCCTAAGGTATTCTTCCCTGAATAGGAATGGATAAAAATGATGTCTCACTAGACTAAACTCCATGTAGATGGTAATTTAATAAGAGAATTACCTTTGAAAACACCTAATTCACTTCGATTTACCCCAAAACCAAAAGATCAACCTAACAGGGATCACTTTTAACTATAATAGGGATCTACAACCTCAAAATAATGAAAAATGAAGGTGGTTGGGACAAAAATTAAAATCCCCCTACCTCAGGGTGAAATGTCGAAGCTTCGGGTGTAAAACGATGCTCAGATCATGCTTCTCCTTGTTCTGATGGTGGGTGGTACCAAGAATGGAGATCAATAGTGCTTCATTGTGTTGATTCAGCCTCATTTCCTTCTGACACCAAAGGGGAGAGGAGAGGAGTGTCTCTCCTTTGGTTGTTCACACCAAACATGAGGGATGGGGTGGGATTAGTTTGGGTTAAATTATTTAATTAAATTTTCATTTAATTAATAATTCCACCACAAAATGCCCTGCCAACTCACGTCCAACCAAAACTCTAGGTACGGACATATTTTGGTTGTGCCTAGGGTAAACACGGCGTTCTAAACTCAACCCCAGGCTCAAAATTCCAATATGAGACTCTATTTAATAGTTATTTCATGTTTCAATAGAAAATATGTGTGCATGAAAAAATATATTTAATATTTTTAAAATAACCTCTTTGAGGCTCTCTAGGCCTTGGAATCCCACGTCGACTCAGCTCTTAACATCAGAAATATTTTTAGAAATATTCCAAAGTATTAAAGGTCAAACCCGATTCACTATATTCACCCCAATTTAAGGATTTTCATCCTCAAAAATAGAAATACTAGGAATAGGGAAGTAAACTAAGCTCTCCACTGGAACTCCCAGGCCAGCGAGCTCACTAAGGGTTCTTATTCTGCTTGCAAGCACAGGAATAGGGGAACCAATAAATCAAAAATACACTTACGTTAATCTCCAACTAGAGAAACATCATAAAACAAAGTGGAGCATGTCTCCTTAGCTGCTATAGGTGTAAAATCACCAACCACCATGGTCCATCTATAGTCATGGGGTCTCGCGGTACACCACCTTGCTAACCTAACACATACAAAAATGTAACCCCACAGTTCACATCCACCCTTGGATGAACTTCTCTATGAAATTCTCAATTATCTATTGTGGAAGGTTTACATGAAGCATGTGAGGGTACCAATGAACAAAATAGGGCTTCCTAGGTGTAAACATAGGGTCTTACTAGGACCTTCATCTACAAACCTATAAATGTAACATTTCTCACCAAAATAGAAACACCAACACACCCACTGGTGTAATCTAGCTGAGTATGGATGGTAGGAAACCAGTCCACACTATGGAAACATATTAGGGTCTAACTCTTCCTCTATGGAATGGTTCTAAGTAAGGATATACCTCTATCACGGATTCCAATCACAAGGGTTAAGATGAAAAAACTCCACTGGCTAGGCGAGGAACTACTTTGACACTCCATCGCATTACCTCACACTGGACACACAAGTATAAGGAAATCATCCATCACAGCTCAACACTATCTACTTTAGGCTGAACTTACTCGCCTACATGGTTTTTATCATGTCACAACATAACATCTTGTTCAGGAAAGCATCTCTTTTCCTTGTGAGTCCAAAGATATGCCAAACAGTGTCACGTCCTCCTTCAGTATCTCACGTCCAAAGTTGATTCCAAACACACGAGGGTACTAAAAAACAACAAAGGGGTTCCAAAACACTCAAATAAGGTCTTAATAGACCCTTTTTCAACAAACCAACAACATGTCACCAATTCTTGAATACCTAATTCATAAGTACTCATCCACCACACCTCGATACTATCTGCTTTGGGTGGCATCAACTCACCCACACAGTTTTGATCATGTCAAAAAAATTTGTCTCGGTGGAAGAATAACCCCTCTTTATCATGCATTCGAAACTAAATTGAACAAAAACAACATAGGGTTCTATCGATGCCCTTCATCACCCCAATTTAAACCACGAGCAAAAATCGAAAAGAAAAGATTAACTCACAACAGTTTCTAACAATTTATACTATAGAAAGTAGAAAGTACATAGATCATACCTCTATTCATCCTTAGATATTCTAAAGAAAATACCTTTTATGGCCTATATCTATCCTCGCTCAGGCCCTCCATCTCCCTATAACTGGTGTGGACCATATGGGGGTGGTGGTGGAAACACCTCGAACCGCCTTCCACCAAATACTGCTCTCCCAACTCCTCCACCTCATATGAAATATTATGGAACTACCTTATCCAAATGCTACCTATTCCTTGGTATCCCATAAATTGGTTCCCTATCAGCATAATGGAGGGTCAGACAATATTTGGAAATATTTCCCCAGCCGTCACAAGCATAACAATGCATCTCCTACATCTGACCTAATCACTGACGTGGCTCCTATTCTATAGGCCCGTGTGTCTAAGTCTGGACATGGTTATGCCTCATGTGACGTGATTCAGTCATCTTATGTCTACCAATTACTATAGATATCTCGGCCTCATGACCACCACTATGGGGCACATCTTCTTGTCCCTCTTCCAGGAATCTCTCTGAGATTAGAGCTCATTCCAATACCCCTGCATAAAAGGGAAGGTGCAATGAGACTACACCTACTTAGAAGTCTCTGTAGAGGACCTTATTAAAGGATTGAGATCTAAAGAATGGGTCTCATACCATATCCAGGGAGTAATATGATAGGTCTGTGAACCTTGATGAATACTTCACCACAGTCCTGCTACCCTTCCGAAGCTGCAGAAGCTCTTAGATGCATATCGACCTCAAAGTGAATGGGTAAAACTCTTCCCGGAAGAGTTTCTCTAACTACACCCAAGTGAATGTCGTCTCATCATGGGACTGTATCACTAAAATCCACCATCACATAATTGAACCCTACATAAGTCTCACTTCTATGATCACCAACTGATCGAGATGTGTACTCACTAGACATAAAACATGCGTGACTGCCTTGAGCCAATCATTAGCTACCTGGGGGTCTAAAATACCTAGGTAACTCAGAGGTTTATTCCTATGAAATTCATGTATAACACTCATCCTATGTGCATCCTCATCCTGAACTATCGGCATAACCAAATCCTCAATGGGTGGTGGCTCAATTGGATGACCACTCGGAGAGAACGCCTAAGAATGAGTGCCCTACACTGAAGCCTTTCCACTGAGTGGATCATAACAACAATTCTTCCATGGAACCCTTTCTGGATAACATTGTGATGGAATATGGAAGAAAAATTCAAGATGTTCCCCTGTCAAAGTGTATATCTAGGAAGCTAACTCAAGATGTATATAGAAAAACCCAAAACACAATCCTATATGATGCATATACCATTATTTCCCTATGACCAGTGTCTTAACGTACTGAGTCGAAAAACAGGTTATCAGAGTCCTGGTGAATGGATATGTCATTCATCACACCAACATTGGAACCTCTAGCCTGAGAGCCGAACTCAAAACACCCTAACATTGAACTATGCAACCAAAACCAAACTCACAACACTGTGGTCCCAAAGTGGATCCCACTCTGATACCACTCTATCATTATCCGACCTGATAGGTTCTGGGCCGCAACTCCCCAAGTCCACCTCTAATAAGATAGGGGCTGAAAACTAGTGTCGAGTAGGCATATCACGCAGACGGGGGGGGGGGCTTTTTTCAAAATTACTTATATGCATAAAACCACAAACACCTCAATGCAATAGTGTAGAGATATAGAAAAATAGAAACTAAAAATGCATGAAAACAGTTATCCCAAAGTATAGTACAAAAAAAATTTGGAAAGTGTAAAAAGGGAAACACACATGCCCACCAAAAACTATAAAAGCATCTAACCTTCTCAGAAGTAGGGGGTCATTGTTTGATGAAACTAATGAAAATCTCATCATCTGAGCTCTGATAAACACCTTGGTCATTCTATCTCACTATGTTATGCCAGCCTTAGGTCCTCTTGGGACTCCATCAAAAGGCATGGGGTATGCACAAGACACAATGCATGCGAGCAAAGCCCGTGTGAGGGTGAGTATAAGAATACACAGTAGGCACCCCAAAAACCCAAAAGAAAATTGGGCAACTGAAAGGAAATTGTATGCTCAACCTAGCCAAAGGGAACCCAATCAAGAGATAAAATACATCTTGAACAATCCCTGGTTATACACGATAAGTCAGATCATTCTACAAGGGGTGTCAACCTATAAATGTAACAACACTACAAGGACTCCAAAAAATACACCCAGATATACTTGTCTCATACTCCAAGTCTCACAAGGTTCTGACCTCATAGACAGTGACATGATTCTACTCGAGGCTCTAACAGTAATACAAAACCAGGAGAACACACTCCATGAGATTATCCATCCTAGATAACACCTATCTGAGAGATATGATCCACTGAGAATAACTCAATATGTCTAAATATAGTTCCCCGAACAAAGGTCATGCCATCACTAACTTGTACCCTACGCAAGGCTGTAAGAACCCAAGTGAATTGGCCTGCCCCTCACCACTTCACACAGTTGAAGGGAGAACTACTACAGAATATGCACCACATACATCATCTCTAATGATAGAGAACGGGGGGACCTTCACCTCGCTACTTCGCTACAGTCGAGGCATTACTAGCTCCTAACTAACTCATGAAACATTTATTGCTCCTAAATATAGTGGACTACACCTCAATTCATCAAGGGAGCACTAACTCCAAACTAGGTATCACACGTAACTAGTGGAAGGGCCCAATTATCATAATTGCACTCAATAGATGAGGGAGCACTAACTCTAGTGTAGGAACCACACCCTGATATGATAGGGGAGTACTACTCCGTATATGAGGACGTACACCCTAGCATGAAAAGGGAGTACAACTTAAAGGATAAAGGACCCATACCCTATAACGACATGGGGTTACACTGCATGAGCTTGATTACTATGGGGGACCCACACTGCATGAGCTTGATTACTATGTATACCAGCTCATGAAAGCCTCGTCTGTGTCCTGTCATAAATCTGACTGCAGACCTGTAGTACCAAGATGTGTAATCCATCTGATCCACCAAATGAAAATGTACTATCCCCACCCCTCGCAACTGGAACTCCTATTGTTTGTCTCATAAATCAATATATCTGTCATGGTATCTCCTCCAATAAAAATCTCTCTTCCTTAACATCTTTAGGGAATGCAGTGAATCTAACTGACTGGTCGGGTCAGGAACAGGCTGAAATAATCTGAACTGCCTCATAAATTTATCGGTCTGATGCCACTCGACTATATGAAAATGAATCAATGGAACCCTGCAGGTGTCGATAGCAAGAATTGACGTACAATATGGTGGAAGACTCTAGATAATAACATGTGTATATGGAATCCATAAAATTTGAAAGAAAAAAATAAAAAATACATGAATACATGAATACATGTACAATAAAGAATAAATATTTTACAATATAAATATTAATCACTTACATTGTGTGGTCGAATGCTTTCCAACATAAGTCGGTAGGCATGGACGTCTTGTCTGGGGGAATCTGAATGTTGATGTTCCTGACTCCACCTATAGATAATATTTTTATATTTAAATTTCATAATATAAAGTTATAAAATTAAGTTAGATAGTATAAGGAAGGAATAACATACCAACGTCCACGCAGAGCCTCTACTACAATATCTGCTGGCAATGGAACATGAGCATGTAGAGCTAAATGAGGGATGTGCTCCCATACCCACATCTGTAGAAGAACCATGCATCCTGTGATCTGCATCTTATCGATGGGACATGCGCTGCATAGTACCCTATATGTATATGCTAGACAGTCTTACCCCCAGCTATATCAGTATGCCTCGTCCAAATCCTCCAAAAAAGATAAATACATCAAATGTACAAAAGTAGTGGAGTGATCAACAAAAAGTGTGCCATCGATCAACCTCAAAATATATGCACGTGAAAATCATAGTACGGTGATCTCATCAGCATCCTCTACTAACTGTGTGAAGTGCTTGTCTAACCAAGGCATGTGTAATCTACCACTGAAAATGGTCCTACCATAATCAGGGACCTCTATGCCCAGTAGTCTGTTAACAAGCTCCGACAGATCTACTCCAACTCGGCCTGTCAGAGATGCACCATCAATGGGGAGGCCAAACATAATGGCCATATCTTGCAGGTAATAGTCATCTCCCCCTCTCTAAAATGGAATGTATGTGACTCTGGCCTCCATCTATCTACAAGCGCACCAATGAGCTGATTATCGGGAAAGGTGAAGCTACACATCGCTAAGCCATAGAATCCAATGCGACGAAGATGAGAGATGATAGTGGGAGGTGGTGTGCTATGATGGAAATGATGAGATCTACATACACTCAATGGAGGCACTAGAAGTCCCTCTAAAAGAAGTCATAATACATGAGTAGACTCAGATGTGAGCAATGGAAAACCTTCTATATTCACAAATGATATCATAGTTACTTTTTTATAGTGAATTCATTAAAAAATTTAAACTTTTATTTAAAAAACTACAAAAATTAACTGAAAAATGATTGTGTTAGTATGTTCGATTTATACTTTATTTGTTGTGTGTGGATTAGTGTATTTGTTACATGTGGAAGCATGATATATTCATTTTCATTCTATGTTTATTTTTTTAATCGTTTGAGTATCAAAAAATTATTTATTATGGAATCAAAAAATGAGGCAAACCAAAATTGAAACATGTCAGAAATTGAGCAAGTCAGAAATAAAAGGATTCAATACTGAAACTTCCATATACAAAACAAAATATACATATTCATGATAAAATACACAGACTCGATCATGGATGATGAGATGTGGAGCTCTGTCCTGCCACTTGGGGACATCTCTTACGAGTATGTCCTTCTGAGTGACAAATACCACATCGCATTCTACCTCCTTGTTGTCGTGGCCAATCTATTTCATTTCTGATTAAACTTGATTTTGGTCTTCCTCAGGTCTGTAACCTAGTAGTATGAAGCCAATAATTTAAAAAACCAAAGATATAGAAAAAATCATAAACAAAAACAAAACCAAATTATGAAACCTGGAAATATCAGGGATGATGGTTGGCTGATCAGCAGGCAATGAGATAGAACGAAAGACACCAACAGGCATCCAAGATGCACTATAATAGTTAACCAAAGTGCTCATGTGATACATCGGGTCAACATATGGCCCTTATGATATATTTAGCAAAGAACAAGTTGCAATAACATGTGCACATGGATATCTAAATGAATGAAAGTTGTTGCAATCACCATACTTGTTATCTAACATCACTAAAAACACTCAACCACTAGTTCATGTAGCCTAGTCATAGCACAGTCTTACCTAAAAGCTCGTCTTTTCCCTGTCAAAGGCTAGTCCAGCCCGTCTTGAAGATTCATTCAGTATCTGATCAATATCACTATGGAAATGCTGCGTAAAATGCATTCTGTTTTCCATCCTCTAATAGGCCTTTGAGGACTGATCAGCAAAGTAGTAAACACATCTATAAAATGTCTCTTTCACTAACCCTATGATCGGGAGTTTGCGCACACCTTTGAGGACCCCATTTATGCATTCCACTATATTAGTGGTTATATAGCCACATCTTTTTCCACCATCATATGCTAATGACCATTTTTCCTTCGAAATATGCATCATATATTCATACACATCTTCATTAGCAGTTCGTATCTCTTCAAGGCATCGATCAAACCTTTCTTGTTGGGGTTAAAATGATGAAACCATAACAGAATAACCTATTAAAATGAAGATTGAATTTTGTTGAAAAAAGGTAAGTTTAGAAAAACATACCCAACTTGAGGATCGCCTTCTTTATGGCATCATCTCTGAAATGCTTATGCACATTACTTGCAATATGTCTAATGAAATAACGATGATAAGAATTTGGCTCAGTCATGAAATCCCATCACTAGCCACAGCCTTTATATAATGGCTCGATGGTGATCAGATGTTAGACCCACGCCATGGTTTTGTGTGACATGAACTCACACACATGACAAAAACCAGCTCCAGCATTCAAAATTCTCCTTTTCAACAATAGAAAAAGCAAGTGGCAGAGGATCACATTTACCATCCTGTGTGGCAGAAATGAGTAGAACACCTGTATACTTTCCATACAAGAAAGTGTCGTCGAACTGAATAAATTGTTTACAAAAGGGAAATGCAGCAATGCATGGCCTGAATTCCCAAAAATTATATTGAACTTCACCTTTGTTCGATCAACTCGGTGACTGGGGGATACATACTCAACAGTGTCCAACTGATAAACAATATGATTGTTAAGAGACAATAATTCCATAAGTTGTGGAAACATAGCATAAGATTTATCCCAATCACCATACACTTTTATAATTTCCTTCTGTTTTGCATTCCATGCTTTGGTATATGATATCTTATAGTTATACAACTGTTGAAATATTTTCTGAACAAGGGCAATGAGAATATCCTGACATGTTCGTATCATCTCACAAATAACATTTTATATAAACTTTGAATCAAGGGATGAGTGATCCAGCGACAAGCTTGGATGCACACAAGTGTGTGGCCCTTCTAATTTGGTTATTCTCCAACATGCAAAAAATTTATCAAATATTGCCCTTAATCGAAATTTACATGTTGGCCCATATTCTTCACAACAAATGATATATTTTGCCTTCTTTGACTCATCAACCAAAAATGTGAAATGTCGCTCAATGTGGTATTGATTTATCACATTTTTCATGGTCAGTTTACTTTCAAACTCCTACCCGACATAGATGGCGTTATCATTTGATGCTGACCTATTTTCTATAATTCCAGAGAATTCAGAAGCCGATGTAATGAGATCTCAATCAAAATGTTGTTCATGAGACATTCCTTTAACTAAAGAACTCAATACTGAAGGATTATTACCACTAACTGGTGGATGTTGTGGATGCCTGTCTCTCAAAGGAACCTCAGAAGGTCCATTGCCCACATCACTCTCATCCACATCTCTCAAAGGAACCTCAAAAGGTTCATTCCCCACATCACCCTCACCCACATCATCTCCTGATGGCTCCTGAGATTCTTCTTCCTCAGATAAACTTTCATTCATTATATCATCACACAAGGAATGTCATCTACATTTCCTTCCAAATTTTGATCATCTTCTTCATAATTTACTTCTATTACTGGAGTCATATTAGAAGGAGGCAATGAAAAAGACTGATGTGAAGGACCAACTTCTACAGAGCTCACAAAACATGGTTCTATAGCAATCGGTTGCACCACATCTATATCAAAAATCACCACATACAACTCCATCAAACCATTAGCACACTGTAGTCAGAATAAGGAAGATGCATCCATCCAATCATCATCATCGACCAAAGGGTACTCAGTGTGCCAAAAACGTTCAGGATATTGTAGATGTCGATATGTGATTGAATAAATGGATTGATCGACCCTCAGTTTTAACCGATTATGAATCTTATTGCGTACTGCATCCAATGTCATATAACCATGAAGATTGACTACTCTGACAGGTGGCACACTATAGCTAAATCCCTGCTCCATATAAATGGTCTCACCGTTGCAATATATTTGCGCAGACATTATTACCTATAAAAAAATAATTAATAAAATATTATATACTACATCAGTATTTTACATTATTTAAATTGGTTTTGAATAATTGACTTTATCTGGAGACATTTTATTTATTGATTTTTCACTATTGTGGTATAGCGATGATGATATTATTACCAAATCAAATTTAATATAATGTTATATATTATAATTACCTATGAATAAATAATCATAACTTGATCTTGAGACTTACGATTAGTTTACCATTAATTGATAAACTAACCAAAATTTATGGATAGACTCCTGGAGTCTCTATCATCAAATATTTCAGTAACCGTCAGTCTCCTTTCAAACAGCAATGCCTCCTGTCGAACGCTTGTTCTTGAACGTCTCTTCAGGGACGCTTCTTCGGGGATGCCTCTTGTTGATTGCATTTTAATTACAAATTTATTCACATGCATGTGATGGGGTCTAGGGGTATGAAATACATAACTTTTTTAAGCAAACACGCAGGTCCTCACATACTTAGTCAGAGATGACTCGCAGGTCATCAATATGGAAAAATAAATGCAATTATTGGAAATTAAATAACCACATTCACAAAATAAGACATGCAATTTCAATTATGCATTGGTCGGACATCTCAAGATTGGTCATCACACAACTTATCATGTTTTTTGGTATACATATTATATCTATTACGAGATGAAATACATATTAAATATGTACATCTTTTTTATATTTAATAAATTTAATTATAACTAATATAATTTAAAATAATTATTTATACAAAACTGTTTTTATACCATTAAAAAAGAGTTTTCTATATATTTTTTAATAAATTTAAATATGATACACATAACTAATATATTATTCATAAATTATATAACTAGTGTATAAAATATTATAATTTAAATTAATATTACTTTCAAAATAAAATATTTAATTTTCATAAATATTCAATATGAATTCATACAACATTTTAGACATGACATAATTAATTTTCCTAAACATTCAATATGAATTCATACCACAAACACACCATTCAAAAATTAAATCATACAAAAGACACGAATTTAGACATCGATACATATGAAATAAATAAACCATACACACAAAAACTAATTTCTACATATCACAAATCAAATAAATAAACCATACAAATGAAATAAATAAACACAATTAAACAATTGAAAATTTAAATAGAAATTTTACCTTCTTAAAAGCAGCAAAAATTTGTTGAGAAAAAATTTTTGTCGGGCTTCCCAGCAAAATTCAGAGGAGAAGAATGAAATTTGGGAGGGAGGATACCGCTTTTATAGATTTTCTCGGTAGGATGCGTGAACGGGGTTCACACATCCTTCATTCTCTCATCGAAGGATGCATGAATCTCGTTCACACATCCTTTATCGAATCTGTGAAGGATGCGTGAACCTCGTTCACGCATCTCTGCACGTCAAAGATGCGTGAACGGGGTTTACGCATCTTGAGATCCATTTTTAAAAATATATTTAACTCTGTATCTTTTCTATAAAAAAACCCATATATATAAAAAAAAAACCCAAGACCAGGGTGATAAGGAAAACAAAGAAAACAAGCATATTAAAACCCACATTTAAAACATAAAAGTGGGGAAACTCAAAAAAAACAGCTCTGCTGGATGTATCGCTTGATCTCACTGCATTGGGGAGGCTTGAATCGCACCATGCATAAAAACAAGGAGGCACATGGAGGAAGCACCGATAATAAACTGAAAAGGGGTTGTACCTTGAGGATCCCTACACAAAATCAAGTCAAAACAGGTAGGTGCGAATCTAGAGGGACACACGTACAACTCGTAATCCATGGAAGAATCCAAAAGCAGCGCGCAAAACTATATGAGCCAAGACATGTTGCAAAACGGTAAATTCCATTAAGAGGCAAGGATGAAAGGTGCAAACAAACACCCCAACGGTCATATCCACCGCAAGATCAATTTAATCAATGGCTCGGAGAAAATACAAAATATGCCACCTATAAGAAGTGAGTTAAGGTAATGGATGGAGGGCAGGTGAATCAATCCAAGCAAGCGACCCAAACAGAAACAGGCCCACCAGAAGGTATAAATCTAGCAAATATAAAAGATATGGAAATTAAAGTCCGAAATTAAAAGCATATTAACATGGGACACATTAAAACCCTTCCAGGGAATTAAAAGCGTTCAAGAAGCAAGCGAAGACCAGGCAAATCAGTCCGTGGGCATCTGGAAACGGCAGATGGGGCAGGAGTTGCTGCCACCCAGCCACCGCCCGATGCAGTCGCCGTGAAAAACATGGGAGCACGGCAGAGCCGCCGCACTGCACCCCCGGGGGAGCCCTTCCATGCATACCACGCACGTATCCTCCTCCTCGCTCTCAACGCCCACCACCGCCCTCAATGCCTTCTCTGCCGCGGGGCGACGCACTATGGACTCCTCCCGCACAGCCCTCCGGGCCTGGATCTGATTTCGGACCCAGTAAGTCATCCGCTCGACTCGGGTGACTATGGCTTCGACGCTGACAGTGGGGTTCATGGTTTCATGGACGACCGTGGAGGTGGGTTCGGTTCCTTCCTCCTTTCTCAATAAGCTAATCAACTGCTCCAAATGGAATAAGCGCAATCCAATGTCGGTGTTCTCATCGTCTGCGGCTTCTAGGTGGGCGGTGGCGTCGGGGGGTGTGGATGGGGCGGCGGCGCTGCCACGCCTCACGGGTGTGAAGCCAGAGCAGGATTCGACGGCTGCCGGTGGAGGGCCGTTCGCAGCATCGTTGGGTTGGGCGTCGACGGTCGGAGGGGGGTTTGCGGTGGCGGCGTTGTCGCCGCCGGGTTCGTCGGCTTCGCGGTATTGAAAGACGGGAGGAAGGCTTCGGAATTCCATGGGGGGATCAGAAGTCTGTATGCGGCACCTCGTGGCCGTGTCGGTATATATATATATATATATAATATAGTGGAAGTCACCCGTGTTTCCTTAATCTCCTATCTAAAATTATTCAGATATAATCTAAATAAGATTCGGACAACCCCCACCATTTTCACCCCTTTATATCTCGTTGTTTGAACTTTTAGGCCGCGATACATTATAATAATCGGTATTTAATTATATAGTTTTAATTCTAAATTAGTATAGTTTTAATGCATTTATTAACATAATAATTATATTGTATATATCAATACATATACACTACAATATTTTTCATGTTTACTATTACAAAATCACAAAAAAAACAGCGCTAACGAAAAACGTCGATAAAATGACATACTTTATGAACGCTAAAAAAATGTCGATAAAAAGCTATCCCGTGTTAGCACGTTTTTTTTAGCATTGATAAAAATGTAATTTATCAACATTTTTTTAGCACTGATAAAAACTATGGTAAATAATTTAATTTATATAAACATATTTATATTTTTAAAAATAGTATTTATATAACAATAAGTATATATAATATGAACTATATAAATGCCTTAAATATAGTTCTTATTTAAATTTGTATATTTATTTTCATATTATATAATTTATAATATACGTGTATATTTATAATTATATATGTGTGTGTTTAAAGTATACTACAACTATAGATCGGGCTTTAATTTGTGGCAAATAAGTTTTTTTATTTAAAACCCGATTAATTTTATCAACACTGACAAATGAGCTGAGAACGATGGCTTTTATCAACACTAACTTTATGAGGACAAGCTTATCTGGGTCCATGCTAGTTTGAGGAAACATTGTTTAATTCAGGAAAGTTTCGTACCCTAATTTACCCCCAATCTTAGGGTATATCTCTCACATGAATCCCAAGTGGGCATAACAATTGGTATTAGTGCCTACCTAGGTTTCTTTTATTGGATTTATTGTGTTCTAAATCGATCTGATTGATTTTTGAAGTTGAATTATATTCTGCCCTTATATTTTGTACCATGGCTAAGGGAAAGAATTTAAAGAAAACACAGAAGTCCTAAGATTACCACTCTGGCACGTAGACCAATGCACAACAACCTCATTCTTTTAGATGCACCGAGTATAGATTGTTGCCCTTTATCTACATGTCGCTCCTTCACAATCCATGTGTGAACATCATATAAACAACATCACTTTTCCATGAGTCTCCATGAAAAATCCTTATTTCTTGGGAAATTTCTTCAATGAGTGCCAATACTTTCTTCTCTTCTATTGAGCAAAAATATGGAATTCCACTCTCAATATCGTATATATTAAATCATCCTCAATCCCACTTTTTTCACAGTAGAAAAATCCCTTCATTTATAGAAATAGATAACTCTATAACTCCAAATTTTCCTTCTCTATATCCTAGAGAAATTCTCCTCATTTCCCTCATCAAAGATCTCAATTAAGTCATGAGTATGATGAGTCAATCCTTCATACAAATCTTCTTCAAAATCAATTAAAATTCTCTACATATCTCCTATAATCCAAAGTCAAGATACCCTATCTACTTCCTGAATCCTCCTCCTTAAAGATAAGAACTTTAAACCTAAGTACACTGACTCAACTCATCCCTGACGTGGTCATCACCACCACGACATGGAACCTACCTCCACAGGTACCTCCATGGAATTTAGCTTATATCCTCCACTCATTCCTGTAAACATATCATGTTGACTCCTTTAGAAATCTACTCACCATGGCATAACATAGTTATGACCTTGACATAAAACTTCTTCAGAAAAAGCACCCATCTAAATGCTTATCCCCACACTCACTCTGCTTGTGTTCCACTTCAACCTCAGAATCCCAACACTCAACATGACTTAGACCATGATATATGAGTTCTCTAGTTTCCTGAATCAACTATCCTTACACGAGTCCCATACAATATAAAAAAATTCCCTAGTGTCCCCCTGTTTCCAATAAGGATTATAAAAAGACATCATGGTCTCCTCTATGGTGTGGTATCCCTCAGCTGCTTGTTTCATCCTTTGTTAATATTTACTAATATTCTAAGGTTTATGGATCATATGATACAAGTATATTTTTAAATGATGATAGAGATCGTATCGAGGAAATAACAACGATAGTTGAAGAGGAACTTCTTAATTTTTCAATGTTTTTTGAGAAGTTAAAGATCTATGCAAAGATTCCATTGTATACTAGTTTCACTAAATAAACAACATCATCAACTGTATTAAAGCTATATAATTTTAAAGTTGACCATGGATGGAGAGACACCAAATTTAGAAAACTAATTTCTTTCTTGAATGATATGTTACCAGAAGATAATGATCATACTTTTCAAACATGTTATGCGAAACAAATGTTGTGTACAATTAGTATGATCTCTTAAAGAATACATGCACGTCCAAATGATTATATATTTTTTTCTCAAGGTCTATGAATCACTTAAAAAATTCACAGTGTGGTGTGGGTCGATACAAGAAAGATTAATCAATTACTTAGAAATTTTTATGGTATTTTCCAATCATTCCAATGTTCAAACAGTTTTATGGAAGTGAGGAGACTGCAAGACAATTGACATGGTACATAGATAAAAGAATTCAAGATGGGAAACTATAGGTTCCAAGCACTGTGGAAGCATGTGGGGTGGGAAATACATTAAAATTTATTTTAATATTTATTTTCTCAAAACCCCGAGCGAGAATCTTTCCTGATAACTTTATAATCAATTTATTTAGATCCGATGAAAATAAATAGATCAGCTTAGGATCATTTCTTCGTTGACGATGTTGATCTTCCAAAAGAGCCTTTTCAGATTACCTTTGTTATGATGTGAGGTTACAAGGGTAAAATACCTCTAATGGTGATTCACATGTGCTCCTTTGATATCTTATAGCATCATGACCCAAATAGACACTAAAAAGTGCTTCCGGGCCGGTGGGCCACTAGCCTTAAACGCACATCCCCTAACACCAAAGCTTGCCGACTAGAAGCGAGGGTGTAAATAGGTATAGTGGGGAGGTTATACTTTCAAGGGAAAGATATTATACTGATCCAAGTAATAATATATAACATGTAGAAGAATAGATAAGACTCAGGAGACTCGAACTAGAAGTAAAAAAGCGGAATCACAGTCAATTATAAGCAATAGCGGTAGTAATAAATAAACAAATGCAGTGAAAGATAAATAAACATATCAGCAAGTTCAACACACCACTTGTATACACTATTAGAATAAATAAGAAACTATGTATTTTATAACAGTCCATACATGTCAATATACAAAAGAGGGTCACCAATGGCCGACCAGTACAAGTCATAAATATAGCATGCTGATACAAAAAAGAAACTAAACAAAAGTGAAACTCCAACTAAGCACGACCACAAGGTCTCTTTCCAAACTCCATGAAGGCAACTTCTAAGATCCATCTCTTGAGGTTGATCCTTTACTTGAATTTAAATTCATAAAGTCTGCACGCATATCGAATGGCCTGTGTTGGGTGTGAGATGAATCTTAGTAGGGTACCACCCAATGGTGCATACCAATCACATGTGTTTAAGCAGAAATGAAAAAATAAATAAAAGTATGTAGTACAATGAAATGAAAAGACAAAAACTCTACTAGTGCTCAGAAGACACTAGGGAGGTGTCACCACCTTCAGCCAATGCTAGAATCTCAGAAGTAAATAGGGTCCTTGTCTCATGGCCTAAGTCACCCCTGATGTCAAAATTCCACGTGAACCCTCAGGTTTCACCTCAATCAAGTAACTCGGAACCTTGTGCCTCCTGACACCTCATGTCCCAATGTAGTACCAACATCCCTAATACATTCCTAAACAAATAGTAACCCGGTCCCACAGATCCATACATGAAAGCACGCATCAGCCCAAGGCCTGACAACCGGAGGCAGAATGAGATATTTCATCAAATAAAAATATTTAGGCCCACAACCTCAATCACAGCGAGCCTCAACCCCCAACAGATAGAATCATAACTATCAACCAAAGGCTCATCACCTTTCCACATGGCTTTCTATGACAAGCACCCCCAAGCCATAAGCACCTAAGCCACAACTACCGGGGGCCTTTACCCACACAGGTAGCCAAAACCATCTCATCAACATAGTCAACCTGTGTGCACATGAATCAATTCGATGCTTTTTCCATCATGGGTGAGTGGAAATCACCAATAATAATACCTAAGCCACACCAAATGGAACCTCATACCCCTATGAAAATGTTGCTCGAATATGATGGCCTTGCCATCCCAATATCATGGGACATTCCTAACCTAAAGGTCTCACCGACTCAAACCGACATCCACAATACCCAATCCTATGGTCAATACCAATCGAGTAAATTCAGTTCAATCCCAACCAGTGATCAACATCACTCAATCCCAATGTTCATGCCATCCCAACTTCGGGTCGAGCCCGTCACAACCCCATGGGTACCACCATGTGAAATCTCAAGCATTACACATATATAAATCAATTTATAACACTTTAAGCAACCAATTCAATTTAAATAGATTGAATTTCACAATATAACAATTAAATCAATTCATAATAGAGGTATTGAATGCCTCAGATTCCATTAACTAAATCAAAATAATTAAAATAAATCATTTAAGAATAAGATAGTTCAATTTAAGTCGATTTGGAAACCCGGGCCAAAACACCCCAAGGATCAATGACCTCTGACCCAAACTTGCTCATCTGAAAAAGGTTTGGGCATTCCCAACAGTATCCCTTAGGGTCACATGGTCATTTTGATATGAAGCATGAGGTATATCAAGGTCCCGCTCAAAATACCCAAAATGAATGCTTTAAGTCGTTCCCCCCAAAATGACTGCAAAAACACAAATCAAGGTATGAACCACATACCTTGGACTCGTAGATATAGGCTCATCTGACACCAATCTCTAATTCAAATCGTATTGGCATAGATCTGAGTTTCTATCTTAGGACCTGAAAATATAGAGAAACAGATCTAACAGATTCTGTGCTCCGCAATGCAAAAACAAAATGAAGAAGAGGATAGGGTGAGGTTATCCTTACTGATGCACTTCCAACACAACCAACCAATCAATGAATGGATCAAAGATGAAGGAGTGGGATTAAAAGAGGAGGGAGGGGAAAATGGATGAGCTCTTCCCCTGTTGTGTGAGTGACCAAGGAGAAAGAAGGAAGAAAAGAAGGAAATATGAAAAAATTAAAAAGGGGGTAAAATTTAATTCTACCTCATTTACTAGGATACATGGTTTACCCACACGTTTTTTCAAACTGTGTGGTAATTGTGCATGATACAGTGTCAAGGTACTGCCTAAGTGGCAGTACCCATGCGGTCTACCGCACGGTTTTCACTGACTGTGTGCAAGTCGTGCGGTATCTCTATAAATTATGCAGACGAGCGCACATAATTGTTATCCCCACTTGAACGGTTTACCAAAACAATGCGATGGTTCAAAATTGGGTTGCACGGTTACCTAGAAGGGGTCGCACGGTTTACCCTAAACCATGCTCCCTGACTTGCAATTTCAAAACATGCCATTTGGCCTCTGATGCTCCCAAAACCAAACTAAAACACTCAAGGCACTCCTCGGGCCTCTATACTAACCCAAAACCATCATATAAAGCTGACAGAACTCTCAGAATTGAGTTTTGATCAATGAAAAAAAAGTAGCATAGCCACTAACTGAAAAATTCAAAACATGAGTGAATTTTGACCAGTTATAAAATCTCGAGATGTTATAATATCCCCACCTTAACCTATCTCATCCTCAAGCTATAAAATGAAACACAAAGATGGTACCAAACACAACCATCTTGGTAAAAACTAACCCATACTTCCTGGGTCTCAAGGGTTCAGGAAAAATTCCTCAAAGGGATTCCCAACCTTAGGAATTTCCTAACCCAGTGTCAATTGACCCAAACTCAAATCATTAAATTAGTCTCATGACCATTCCAGTACTCAATTGTCCTCCCTTGACACATATTCACTGCCACACCTCATCATGTGCTCTCGTTTCATACATAACACCCATTTATATCATGCACGGCATCGATGCCCGCCTAGAGCCCATGTCTCATGGCACTATGAGGACCCGCATAACCTTGGATGCTCAAATCAATCCCGGTGCCTCACACCTCAATCAAATACTACATCCTTGATGCCCTAATTCCCAAGTCAGCTCATGTAAACCACATCCTTCAAATGCCCCGATGCCTAAGAACCTCAAAACTCGCATCCAACAATGTTCTTGATGCCAAGAACCTCATATATATATATATAATCACGCACCTGATCCAGTGCCAATCTACTGACTAGAATTTGGTCGGTCCATGTACAACTTGTGCACCTCATTCACTCAAAATGGACATGCCTCAACAGGCCATTCAAAAATAAAAACAAAAGTAAATCACAACCACACCCACAACGTACCTCTAACCATCATCGGCTCACCAACCTACTCAGCCACTGGCAGCTGCACGGCGTGCACCTGGCCTGAATCTCAACTATTGGATGCTTGGCCTCCCTATAGTGCTGCTCCAGCCACTGGCCAATAAACCCACTGATGGGTCTCACTACCTCTTCTATGACCTTTGTGTGCAACGAAAACTCGACTACCCTCACCCGGTACTGATCCTAAACTGACCCCATTCGCCTGAGTCTACCCCAGTCCCTATTTACCAGCTATCTAAGAAGGCTTCCTGCATAACCTTTATAGATGACCGACCTATGCACATGACTAACACTCTTTTATAGGCCGCTCACATTGAGTCTGGACATATCCTGATTGTCCACACAGGAAGAAAACTGTTGAAGAGCCACTCTGAGGTGGTCTTCTCGATTCCTTGGCCTAACTGCCCTACTAGAACTCATCCTGACCTCGTTACCTTCCAACTAAAACATCACCCCTAAAACCACCTAAAGCCACTGCCCGGCTCAAGTAAGACTTATCTGTCAGGTTCACCTTGGCTATGAGTGCCTGTTTCACCACCTTCAAGAATGAGGACAACCTAAAGATGTTTAACTGCACCTGAATAGGGTTCCATAAACCATCCTCGAAGTGTCTCACCCTCAAAGTGTCATTATTAACCATATCGGTTGCATAATAGGAAATCGTGATGAATGTCGATGCATAGTCCATAACGGACAAGTCACCTTACTAAAGGCTTAAGAACTCCCAATCCATTTCATCCATCAACGACTCAGGGAAAATTTTCTCGAAGAATCTAGCCTCAAAATCCTTCCAGGGAAAACATATATTTCTATAACTATGAAACAATAAGTAATAACTAAAAGAAGAAGTGGTAATAAAAATCAGGAAACACAAAATCCCAAAACATATTTTATTTAATAATTCAAAATCATAATCATAATTGAATTATATCCAATAAGAAAATTGACATCCAGTGATTACAGGTATAAAAAAGGTGGAAAGGAAAACATTAAACGGGACCCAAGGATTTATGTGCTTCGGCCAATTGGCATACGTGCATGGGGTAGGATCACCGTAGGTGTTTCACAATGTAAAAGGAATGTGGTGCAAGAAACAGTCAACCAAATTTTACAAGTGGACAAATAAAAAATTCACAACAAAGAAACAAGCGATGTAGAGAAGAACTTCCAAAAAATCAACAAACAAAAACCAGGAACATGATCAAAACCCCCTTACTGAGGCTTGGATAATCCTTTATTGGAGAAGGAGGGTTGAACTAGCTATTGTAAACATTGATGCGAAGTCCTCAAATCCCAATGTTGTCAAGATAATTAAGATCCAGGTGCGACTCCTCTATCTGAGTTCATCACTATCCAATATTTCATGTTGCAAGCCATGAGGGGGTCGCAACAACTCCAATATCCATTGAAGAACTCAATCAAGAAGACAATCAACTTATCCTACTCCGGTGAGCCAAGAACAAGGGTTGTCAAAGCTCTCCCTTCAAGGTCTCTCTCTCCCTCTCTTAGCATAGTCGAGGAGCTCTCCAAAAGATTCTTCGATCTGAAAGAAGAATGGAAGATATACCCTCGAGAACCAAGGTTGTTGCAACAACATACTAAATCGAGAGAGAAAAGAAGGGCTTAGAAAAATCGATCTCTATTATCTCGATAAAAACATGAAACAAAACATGACTAAATGTCATTAAAAACCAATGTGTAAAGGTAAAAAGGCCAGACCCCGATGCGTAAGGGTAAACACAGAAGGATAAGGGTCAAACTCACATGTGTAAGGGTGTCACGTAAGGGTACCCTACTACGACGTAAGGTTCAATCAGCCGAAACCACTACAATATAAGGGTATAAAGCAGCAGCATAATAGTACCACGTAAAGGTACAAAATCTCTCATGTAAAGGTAGAAACCTGTTGTGTGAGGGTAAAATCAGTGCTATGTGAGGCTACCTGCCGCTACATAAGGGTTGTTGGTTTCTAGATAAGGGTAATCAACCACTTGTGTAAAGGTATAAACCACTCGTGTAAGGGTCAATACCTAGTTATGTACACTACCACAAAACGGGGCAAGGGAAGTGCGTCGTTTTATCAGCGCTAAGCAGAAAGCACTGATAAAGGGGGGGCCTTTATCAGTGCTAGGCTTAGCACTGATAAAAGTTTTTAATAATAATTTATATACAATTTTTATATTTATATTCAAACATAATGTTTATTTGTATATATAAAATACAAAACGCATGTTCAAATTAATATATATTTTTTAATAATTCAAATATATATATATATATAATGTTTTTAAAAAATTATAAGATTATAATTAAATATATATGTGTTTCCAGTAAATTTGGTCAATTAATATATTGATCATGCGTGAATATATGTTATTTATCATCATGAATGTTCATTTATACGTTACACTCTTCTTATTATTCATGTTGTCTATTGATTGCTCATTTTTTATTATGTCTATTTTACTAGGTGTATATGATTAATTCATGTTACCCATATATACTATATTATGTTCTCAATAATTATAAAATTACATTAAATATATTTAAATAATAAATATATTTATTATATTTTTAATTATTAAATTTTAAGTATATATAAATACTTTTTAAATATATTTATTTGTAATTATAATTATAACTATATATATATATATATTTAAATAATTATAAAATTAAAATAAATACATATATTATAATTTTATGAATATATATATATATATATTTATAAATATATACAAAAATTTATAAATATATTAATTTATAGTTATAATTATAATTATAAATAAATATATATGTGTGTGTATGTGTGTAAAAAATTATAAAATTATAATAAATATATTTATTATACTACTTATAAAGTTATAAATATATAATTAGATAAATATATTTATATACAAATATTTGTAATTATAATTCTTAAATAAATATAGATATATTTAAATAATTAAAAAATTATAATAAATATATTAATTATATATATTTATATGCAAATATCTATAAATAAATACAAATAGTTATAAATATAATTGTAAATAAATGTAGATATATTAAAATAATTAAAAAAATTAATAAATATATTAATTATATATATTTATAAAATTATAAATATATTTTTTATAAATTTATAACTATTTATATATATGTATTTATTTATAATTACAACTATAAATAATTTATTTATTATAATTTTTAATTACAAATAAATAAATATATATTTATTAGTTATAAATATAAATAAATGCATATTTATTTAAATAATTATTAATTCATAAAAATTATCTTTATTATTTTCATATATAATGTTATATATAATTAAATAAATATATATAAATATTAAGAAATAAATACAAATATTTATATTTATAGTTATAAATAATTATAGATATATTTAAATAATTATAAAATTATAACAAATATATTAAATATAGATATTATTAAAATTATAAATATTAATTTTTTCTAATTTTATAATTATTTAAATATATATATATATATATATATATTCATTTATAATTATATATATATATATATTCACATAAGTAATTATAAAAATAGAATAAATATAGTTATATACAACTATAATCTTATAAATATATATAATTAATATATTTATTATATATATTTCTAAGATTATAAATGTAATAAGTATATTTCTTATAATTTTATAATTATTTAAATTATAAATTTATAAATATAAATATATATTTATCATGTATATAATTTTATAAATATATATAGTATTAAAAATCAATTATTAACATTATATCTTTATCAGCACTTTTTTTGCGCTGATAAAAGCATATCTTTATTAGCGCTATATTTTTAGCACTTATAAAAACGTCCTTTATCAGTGCTTTTTTAACACTGATAAAGACTTATCTTTATCAGCGCTAAAAAAGCACTGATAAAGGCATGTTTTATCAGCGCTTTCTATTTTAGCACTGATAAAACATACCTTTATCAGTACTTTTTAGCTAGTACTGATAAAAGGTTCACCGGGTTTTATAAAAAAAACTCTAACTTCCTCCTCCTTCCTCACACCCCTCAAGCTCCTGCGGAAGCCAATCGCTGCCACCGCGCCTCCTCCTCCTCCTCCTCCTCTCTCACCGCCTCTCCTCTGTCGTGAACCACACCTCCACTGTGAGCCTCTCCTCCCCCAGGAACCAGACCGTCATGCGCCTCTCCTCCGTCGTGCGCCACACCTCCATCGTGCGCCACACCTCCATCGTGCACCACACCTCCATCGTGCACCACACCTTCATCGTGCACCTCTCCTCCACTGCGAACATGTCTCTGCCGTGTGTTGAACGACACGTCCACGATGAGTTTTCTCCTCTTTCTCTTTTTTTGATGGTGATGTTGTGAATTATATGGGCTAAACGCCCCGCTGAAAATAGTATCCATTGGTGGTCCTTGTTTGCGCACTAAATGAATTGCATGTTGGTTGGTTTTTGAAGTGGATTTGATTATTATTGAACTTTGGTGTTCTTTTGTTATCATTTTATGAATCTTATATATTAATTTGATTTAGTAATATGTAATGATATATTATATGATTTTTGGACACCACGTTATGTATGTTTGATATATTTATGTTGGAATTTAATTTATTTATTATTTAAAGGAGTTTTTCATTAAGTTTTGAATCATGTTTGGTCTCCAAAAAAGTATTTTATGTGTTCAACTTGGGTGATATATTTGAGGATCATTTGGGAAATTTTTAAAAATAATTTCATGTTTTGGTTGTCAATGAATTCTCAAATTCCTGGTTGGAACTTTATAAAAAAAATTGATTTGGGAACATTTTTGCTATATTATATTTGGATTTTTATGGTTATATAAAGTGGTTCATTTTCTTTTGTAATGTGTTATACATGCGTAAAAAGGGTTTGTTTTGATGAAGGGAGTTTAGAGGTGAGGTGGATAGTCTTTTTATGTCATTCAGATTTTATGTGATTGACTTTATGATTGATTTTGATCTCCTCCATTTCATTTATCATGAGAACCCCAGTTACTTAGGCGGGGCCTAGGACATGTACTATCTAGACATTGATCCACTCTCCCTAGAATGATATTACATCCCCACACTTAATAGGAATCAATATGCTCTCCCTATACATGGATCAAAACACTTCACTTTCTAGGCATTGATACATTCTCACCGAGAACCACTATTGCACCAAAACCTTGACCAATCATACTCATTGATCCCTCCCTCTACTACACATCCACATTTAAATCTCAACATTGTTGAGGCATGTCCTTCTTCCCTCTTGGATCTAGATTCTCTTGGACACACCTTTTAAAAAAAATTCTAATGCTTTCATCTCATGGTTTCCCATTCTACTAAACACCTCGCTTCTGACTAATTCAAAATGAATGTGACTTTTGAACTCTCCAAGAGTAGGAAGGCCATTCCCCCCCCCCCAAGTTTGAATCCTCCACCATTGAATATCAATCTAAACATTACCCATTTCAATGGAACCACCACTTTTTTACTAGTGCAATTCTACTAAATCTTAGAAAACTACATCACTAGAGGAAACCTAGTAGTCTTGAAACCAAGACTTTCTATTGAGCCTTGATAAAATAGTCATAATATGTTATGTAACCAAGATTTAATAACACTTTTTGGTAACTAATAGTATAATAATAAAATGATCTGATACCACTAGTTGGATTTGGTACAAATCAACAATCCTAATGTTAAACCCCCAAAACATAAATTAAACCCCTGAAACTTACAGATAGCGGAAGAAATTACATAACATACCTAAATTGAAACAAATACCCAAACCTGATATACCATAACATAGAAGTACCAGCTAAGTCACTACATCAGATCTCTACCTTCTAGTTCCGGTAACCTCATGGTTTTGAAAATACCTCCCCCAAAGGAAAATGAGCAATAAAGGATAAATTCATAACATAAATAAAAT
Source organism: Viscum album (assembly GCA_963277665.1). Taxonomy (NCBI): domain Eukaryota; kingdom Viridiplantae; phylum Streptophyta; class Magnoliopsida; order Santalales; family Viscaceae; genus Viscum; species Viscum album. Next base: position 1,119,431,838 of record OY728129.1, read on the forward strand.
AAGCACACCACATGAAATTTATGTTGTTTGGATTAAAATCCTACTTTATAGGGGAATACATTGATATTTTTACTAAGGGGTAAATTGAGTTATAAGGGAAACATATCTTTCGTTATCCCTACCAATCCAAAGCTACATGAGACACTTTCTGGACACCCTAGTCAAATAACCATAACAATGCATGTAATTAATCCTTCCACCTGCAAGCACTTTATGGTGAATCCCCTCAAAGGAAAAATGATATAATTCAAGTGATTATCAAATAATATTTTATTTTTAGAATAATTTTAAATCTAAGTATATAAATTATTATTTTATTAAAACTTTAACAAATTATATGAATGAATTATTAACTATTGATATTCAATGTTATGAAGTGGTCGTGACATTTAGGTTGATTCATACATCAATGGTACCAAAACTAGATTGTATTTATGAAATTTTCTTTAAAAGGTTATAGACTATTTTGTGACTTGATGTTGTTAACCTCATGAATGAGTTTTGGAGAGGTAAGAATTCTCTTGAGATTTATAATGATACTCTCATCACTTTGATTATAGAGGTTACTGATATGAGTTTAGTTAAGAATTTTAGAATGAATAATCTTTGTAATTTCATTTATAAAGTCTTTTTGAAGATTTTAGAAAATAGACTATGGAAAATCATACCATCTATTAGTTTAGTACTATAGTTCTTTTCTTATTTTGACTTGAGACATGATGTACTTAAAAGGATTGGCAAAGCAACATAGTTTCTTCTAGTGATGAGTGGCATAGGAAAATTCTTTGTGTGAAAGGAATGGTACTTGAGAATTTTTTGATTATGTAATAGGTTCATGCTTATTGATTTTCTTAGGTGTATTTATAAAGGAAGGAACCAATAGTACTTCATGTGAGAGACATATACATTGTTCTTGGGGTGTACAACCAATTGATTTGGTGTCACCTAAGGATCATTGGGATAATGTAGTGTTTGTAGTAAACCGGAACATGAGTGTTTCATGGTTACGAGTATGGTCTGTTGGGACTCTGGATATAACTGGACAATGGAAGCGTGGATAAGGGATATCCAATGTTGGGGAGCATAATATCAAATGATTTTAGAAATTATTATTATTACACCTACCTTTGAAATAATGTGATGGAATCATATAACACTGATTGATTTGGGATGAATCGAGGTATTATATATGCATCTTTTATAAAGTGTCTATATTGGGATCTATGTCTTTGTCAAAATACCTAAGTGTCTCTTTTAAAATGATTCAAGTGTTTTGAAATTTTTCTTAGAGGGATGTCGCTCATTTTAAATGATTAATATTGTTGGTTCATGAAGTTGTCTTCAATGATTTTAAAAATGGAATTTTGGTTTTGTGAAAGAGTGTTTGGAACTGATTTATTTATTTTAAAAATGGCATGTAATTTTAAAGAGGAAATTGTGTAAATGGTTGGTTTTTTTAATGAGATTTCAAGTGTGATTTTTAAAATAGTTTTCAAAGGAAATTTGAACTATAGTTTTTTCATAATATTTTAAGTTTATATTTTTGTAGAATTAGGAAAACCATTACATTATATCAATATTCTGTGTATTTATTTTGTTAAATACTAATATCACCAAATCAAATAGGATGGATACAAATAAAGACTATATGGATGCCAATTGTTTGACAAGAGAGTATGAAGATAGAATGAAATAGTTCATCAAGTTTGAAAAAGATCATGCATATGACCCTTCTCAAATCCTTTGTTAATGTTTATGATGTTTTTATTCAAGACAAGTTAGTCTAGAGGAGTTAGAAGAACACTTGACATGTCATGGAATATATCCAAGTTATAAATGTTGGAATAAACACAGGAAAAAAGATAATGTAGCTAGTAGCTAGGATAACAATGCATTTTATGGATAATCTAATATGATTACAAGTGTGGATAACGAATAAGACCATATCGAGGATGTGATTATAGGTGTGAATGATGATGAAGATCGTATTGAGGAAATGAAAAGTATAGTTGATGATGAACTTTATGATTGCACTAAATTGTTTGATCAGTTAAAGAGTTGTGAAAAGATACCTTTTTATAGTGGTTACACTTAATATATAGCATTGTTAGTCATACTTAAGTTGTATAATTTGAAAGCATGCAACGGATGGAGTGATTCTAGTTTTATAGAATTACTTTCCCTCTTGAATTACATGCTCCTAGAAGATAATGAGCACTCGAGCTGAACATATGATGTCAAACGAATGCTACATTCGATGGGTATGATTTATGAATGAATGTGCGCTTTCCCGAATGACTGTATATTGTTTCTCAAGGAACACAAATCACTTAGAGAATGCCCAAAGTGCGGTGCTTCTCGATACAAGAAATATAAATCCGGTCCTATGAAATTTGTATGGTACTTTACAATCATTCCAAGGTTTAGGCACCTATATGAAAGTTAGGAGACTATAGGGCAATTAACATGGCACACAGATAGAAGAAATAAATATGGTAAACTAAATCACCTAGTAGACTCTCCTCAGTGGAAGAGAATTGATCATGAGTATCCTGATTTTGGAAATGAGCCGAGAAACCTTTGTCTTGCATTATCTATAGATGGATTGAATCCTTTTGGTTTTCAAATTAGCACTCAGAGTACATGGCCAGTTATGTTGGTAAATTATAACATGACACCATGGTTATGCATGAAACAAAAAAAAATTCATGCTGTCTATGATTATATCAAGACCAAAACAACCTGGTAATGATATTGATGTTTATTTGTCTCCATTGATGGAGGATTTAAAATTATTGTGGGATTTAAGTGTTATGATGTTTTATTCTTATAGAAATGAAGATTTCACAGTGATATCCATGTTGTACGGAATGGTAAATGAATTTTCTTATTATGTAAATTTATTAGTACATAGCATTAAAGGAATTCATGGGTGTCCCATCTACAAAAAAGGTACACAGTCAATTAGGTTGAAACATTCATCAAAAACTATGTTTCTAGGAAATCACATATTTCTACCCCAATGACATAAGTACCGATCTTAGAAGACATCATTCGATGGAAGTTCAGAAGAATGTACATCATTGTCTCCACTAACAAGTGGTCAACTTCTTGAGAAAGTAAAAGATACAGACACTACTTTTGGTAAACTATTTTCAAAAAACCTTACGAAAACCAGTTGGAAGAAGAGATCAGTTTTTTTTTTTGAATTACCATACTGGAATTGTCTATATGTAAGACACTTTCTTGATGTTATGCATGTGGAAAAAAATGTTTGTAACAGTGTCATCGACACATTTCTAAATGCACCTGGAAAAACAAAATATGGAATTAAAGTTAGGTGAACATGGTTGAAATGAGAATATGAGAAGAGTTGGCGCTAATGAAGGCTGAAAATGAACTTTTCTTCCTCCAATTTCTTACACTCTTTCCTAGCAAGAGAGATATCAGTTTTGAAACTTCATGAATGGCGTAAAGCTTCTAGATGGGTATTCATCAAATATCAAGAACATTGTGTCAATAACCAATTTAAAGTTAAAGGTTCTGAAATCACATAACTGCCACGTTTTGATGCTAGATCTAATTCATATAGCTTTACATTTAATTTTTTACAAGAATGTTAATTATAAATTAAATAAGATTTTTTTCTTCTTCAAATCTATATGCATCAAAGTTATAGACCTAATGAAATTACTGAGTATGGAAAGAGAAATTTCTGTCATATTGTGTGAATTGGAAATGTTCTTCCCGCCGATATTATTTGATATGATGGTTCATCTAATGGTTCACTTTGTGAGATAGATTCGACTATGTGGTCCTACACACTATAGATTGATGTACCCCATTGAACGGTATATGAAGATTTTGAAAGGGTATGTCAAAAATCAAAGTTGACCAGAGGGTTGTATTATAAAACGATGTATTGTTGAGGAAGTCGTTGAATCCTGTACTGAATACCTATATAGTGTGGAAAGAATTGGTCTACCAAAATATCATCACACTGGGCGGCTTTTGGGTGAAGGAATTTCCGGAAGAGAGGTTGTCATAATCAATATTACAGATTTGGAGCAGGCCTACCTTTACATTTTTCATAACAGTTTGGAGGTTGACTCATATATAGAAACCCATAAAGAAATTATTATGAATCTGAATCCATCAAGGGATGAAAAATGGATATCAAATACACATAATCGATAGTTTATAGGATGGTTTCAGGACCATATATTTAAGGTGTCAAATGAAAATCTGGACTCAATTTCAGAACGAATTAGATGGCTAGCTGGAGGACCAAGTGTGTATGTATTATCTTATAATGCTTATGTAATTAACGGTTATACATTCTATACTAATAAACATGATGAAGACAATACCATGAAGAATAGTGGAGTTGCACTTGTGGCTGAAATGATTCATGTTTCTGGTGTTAAGAATAGAAATCCAATTTATGCGAATATTTCATACTTTGGTATCATCAAAAAAATATGGGAGTTGGATTATATAAACTTACAGGTGTTTATTTTTCAATGAAAGTGGGTTGATAACATGAGTGTTGTTAAAATAGATGAGCTGGGATTCGTAAAAGTTGATTTTAGTACGGAAAGGTATAGAGAAAAACCATTTATAATGGCATCACAAGTGGTACAAGTATTTTATGTTCTAGATCCCGTAAACCAAAATTGGTCAATTTTTTCTGTTATCCACTAAAACCAATGAAGGGTCAGATGAAAATTCAATGGAGGATGACCCTTTCATTGGGATGTCGCAATAATTTCATTGTGGTCCCAATGTAGATGGTGTTTTGTATGTCATATTAGACAACAATGAAGGGATTTAGATATTCGATAGAGGGGTCAAATCTATTTAGCCTTTAAAAAAAGGGAGTTCAATAATCAGGTTATATTTTTTTTAATATACATCTTGTGACCTTATGTTATTATTTGTTCGCTGCTGTTTTCATGTAATCTAAATTAAATGTTAAACCACTTCTAAAGATAATGACTTCTGCATGTGATGATGCTTCCAATCCTAAGGCACAATAGGTCTCTTAACCTCTTGTTGCTCGCAGTGTAGAGGAACAACAGGTCTTTTTACCTGTTGTTGTTCACTACTGGAATTATAGATATTTGTGACAGCCTATTGCAAAGGTATCTCATTGAAAATAGGCTTTAGCGATGGGGTCCCATCGCAAATAGCTCGTTGCAGAAAACGGCGTTGCAAATAACCATCTGATTATATACATTATATATAAAAAAACATTTGTGACGGGTCCGTCACAAATACTATTTGTGACGGACCTGCCGTCTCATCGCAAATACTAATAATAAAAAATTATATTTAGATTATTTACGACGAGATCCCGTCGCAAAAGGTCCTGTCGCAAATACTAAACATAATAAAAAAAATTAATAAAATTATGATTAATGAAAAAATTATATTATTATTATTTAAATAAAAAAAATAAAAAATATTATTATTAGTAAAATAAAAAAACATTAAAAATATAATACTAAAAAAAATATATTTAATAAAATTATGATTAATAAAAAATTGATATTAATATTATTAAAATAATAAAAAAATAAAAAAATATTAAAATTCTCAATATTTATAAAAAAAATATAAAAAATCATAAAATGTTATTATTATTATTAAAATAAACAAATATTAAAAAATATAATACTAATTATAAATAATAAAGTATTAAAAATAAAAAAAATTAAATTATGCAATATTTGCACCAATATAAAAGAAAGAAACTGTAAATAGTTCATATTACTACAAATCTTGAATTCAAATTTTTTTAACATAAAAAACAAATCACTGAGGGGTCGTCTTCTGGAGGAGGTGGAGGAGGTGGAGGAGATGGTGGAGGAAACTTCATCCCTAAATTATGAGTCAGACGACGCATGTACTTCATCTGCTGATCGTGATGCTGCTGCTGCTACTGTTGCTCCCATCGATGCATCTCCTCCTCGTGTTGCTGTTTCTAATGCTGCTATCATTGACACATCTCTTTATACTGCTTCTAAACTCTCTATAAGCTCAGCCTGAGCTCACAACAACTCCTAAAACTATGAAGCAAAAGATGATGTCTCTCCATGAACTCCTCTCGAGCTGGATGCCAACATCACAGCAGTACCATAATAAGTACCAAGAGTCAAATGATAGCTGATACCAACTACTCGGACCTTCTTAAAGCCATACTGAGTCGCCTGCATCCATACCACCCCATCGAAATGGTGGGCACTGGTCTGCTCAGTCATCTCGTCCTGACTCTTAGCCTGTGTCTGAGAGGTCACAGCCTCATACGACTCCTTCAATTCTAATTTGAAATTTAAATGGTGAAAATAGTATATACAGTTAATTGTAAAACTGAAAAAAATAATACTAACCACAATCTAACGCTGGAGATCACCTCTAATCTCTCCAGTGGCTGGATCGTTGTACATCCTTCGATAAACGTCGAACTCCGTAATATCGGGATGCTCGACTTCCTATAGAAATATAAAATAAACCATTTATATTTAAAGTTATATAAAATATTTAAAAAATATACTTACCAGATTCTCTCTATGTGTACTAAATGTACGGCTACCAGCTCAATTTTTCACCTCCTGTCTCCCCTGATTCTGTCATCCCACTGAAGATCTCCTCTGAAATCCACCACCCAACCAGTGTAAACATAATCCATCCCAAACGTGAGATGAAATGTACTTTAGTCAGTGGGCTCTACACGACTCATCAAATTTTGTCACTCCTGCTTTCTTAATGGATATTCTTCTCAAATTGTGCAAAAACTGACAGAAACAGTCATGCATAGACACCTTCCATGCCACGTGGATAGTGCCACGCATGATATCATCGATGGGATACCATAAACCCTAAAAATAATTTATAATATCAAGTTATTAATATAATAAATTTCAAAATAAATATTTTTTATTTATGTATCAGCCAATGATTGAACGTGTCGCGCCTCACATCAACGGGAATCTACTCCCATGTGATTCATGGTTGAGAAAAATAATTGTGCAAGATAGCGCTCCCCTGTCCAATAACTACATGCGCAAAACTGTGAAAAATGAATAAATAATCAAACAATTAGTATATATATAAATAAATTAATGAAATCTAACTAAAATATAAAGGTTACCATACCTCTGTATGCGTGGATCGAAGACAAGACGTGGGTGTCACTCAGGGATAGGTTCAGGAATCATCAGTCGCGCAAGACCGTGCCCCCTCCGTGTACCCCCTGAACTGCCAGTAGGCTGAGGGTCAGATGATCCAAAATCCCCCTCATTCAAAGGTAGATCAGCCTCCTGCAACTCGCGAAATATATCAGGATCCATCTGAAACACAAAATGATTGTTTTTAGCAGATAGTTGAAAATAACTATTATATATAGATATATATTAGTTATAATTATAACCAACATTTAACTATGTCAATGTCCATCTTTATCCTCATCTTCATAGCTTTCCATGTCAATGTCTTCATCTTCCTCCTCAGCATCATCAATATCCATATGAGTTTCAGTTTCATCATCTCTTGTCATTTCAAATTCATTTGTAACATCATTAACATCTTTATCATCATCGATCCTTAATTGTGGGGTGTCATCTTCGATATTCGTGTCTCTTTGTGAAAAAGATGGATTTTGAGCAGTCTCTTGAAATTTTTCAATTCCTTCCACTTCAGCGGAACCACATTCAGTTTGAGTAAACTAATTTTCTTGAGATTTCATTTTTATTATGCTCTACTAATCACTCAAGTCTCTTGAAGTAGCACAGTACTTTGCGTAATAAATTTGATGTGCCTGTTGAGCCAGTAAAAATAGTTCATTTACTGCAAGAAGACTTTTATATTTAATATCAACGATTCCATGAGTCGGATGAACACACAAGCCTCTCTCAGTATCTAACCACCGACATTTAAACATTGTTATGTAATTATTTCCTAGATAACACAGCTCAATAATTTCATCAAGAATGCCATAAAATTCAACTTCGGTTTTTTTTGTGATGTGATCCTCTCAAGAAAACTCCACTTTTCATTGTTTTTTTATCCTTATATGCACATGTATGAAATCATAAACCATTCACCACATATGCATTATAAGATTTAACCATTTTGGATGGTGGGTTACTCAATATACACAGTCTCTTATCAATTTTATCAGCATGTTGTGACACCTAAAAATTTGTAAAAAAATTATCAATATGATAAATAATAAACAAAATTGATATTAAACAGTCAATAATTTATGTTACCAGTTTTTGAAACCATTGAGAAATTTTTTTTGTCTGTGTTCTTCAAGAGCAGCTATTGTAATTTTTGGAAATTGTTTCTTGATATGATTATCATATAACCTACAAATAAAATAATTTTACATACTACAATATAAATTATAGAATAAGTGATAGAATCACTCACAACACAATTGATGTCATTTCTTCACAGTTGAGCAGAACATATGTATGAGCTCTGTGATGTTCATCATCTAAAATCCATCATTCATGAACTCCACCAAAACCAAGATTTGGATGATTAAAAACTGATAATTGATTTTCCATTCATCATTAACATTCCCCTAGTTTTTTTCCATGCGATTGTGTTTTGAGTGATATTGAGATTCAAAATAATGAGAGAAGAAAAAAGCAATTTCCTCTTGCAAATAAGATTCAGCAATTGAGCCTTCAACTGATGCTTTGTTACGTACTTTTTTCTTCAATTTCTACATGCATCTCTCGAATGGGTGCATCCATCGAAACTGTATGGGACCTCCATATTTAGCTTCACGTGGAAAATGTAATATCATATGTTCCATTGATTCAAAGAAAGTCGGCGGAAATATTTTTTTCAGTTTATATATAATTACAGCAACATCTTCTTCCAGTTTTCTTAGGGCATCATAGTCTGTTGTCGCTGCACAAATGTCTCAAAAAATATGATATGTCTGTTATCGAATCCCAAATCATAGAATTCAACAAACCTCTGAATCCAATCGGCATAATTATTTCCATTATAACATGACAATCATGACTTTTTAATCTAGTAATATAACCATTCTTAACACATCTGCCCAAATTAGAAGCAAAACCATTTAGAAGTCTCAAATCTGCAATCCACTAACAAAATAATAAGAGAATCTATTTGGAAAGTGTATAAGCTGCTTTTGGCTTCATTAACCTCTGTGATCTGACATTTTCAAATAGTTCAAGTTCTGGTCACCTGCAAATTTGGGCAAGATCTAATCGTGCCTTTATAGTATCTTTGGTCTTACCTGGTGTATCCAAAACTATATGAAATAAATTATCAAAATAGTTCTTCTCAATATATATGACATCCAATATGTGGCATGCCAACAAATCATACCAATATAGAAGATCCCAAAAAATGCTTCATTTTATCCAATTATGTTCTTTCCCAAAGCCATCAATTTTTTATTGGTTTACTGTTAGCCTAAATGTGATGGGAGGTAATGAAAATACAACTGATTTTAACTCTGTACCTGAGATCATATTTGGAGGTTCATCCCTTTCAATTGTACCTTTTCTGAAATGAGATTTGTTCCTCCTAAAAGGATGATCGGTTGGAAGAAATTTGCAGTGACAATCATAATAGCAAGGTTTTTTTCTATTGACGATCATAAAGGATTTTTTGTCTTTTATATAGTAAGGACATGATTTCGGACCATGTGTACTTTATCTAGATAACATGTCATATGCCAGAAATTCACTAATCATCCACATCAATGTAGCTTTTAATATGAAATTTTGTTTCACAGAAATATCATATGTACTAACACCATCACTACACAATACATTTAACTCATCAATCAATGGCTTGAAATAAACATCAATATTCTTTTTCAGATGTCTTGAGATTAATAGAGTTAAAAAGATATAGGTCTCCTTCATCAACATCCATGGAGGTAAATTTTACGGAGTTTTAAAGACAGGACAACATGAATACTGACTACCATAAGAACCAAACAGACAGAAACCGTCATTAGAAAGACCCAATTGCACGTTTCAGGCTTCTAAAGCAAAAGACGGATTCAAACGGTCAAAATGTTTCCATGAATCACCATCAGATGGATGATTAAATCTTTTATCAGTTGAAATCTTGGTTTTGTTCCATGACATCATTAAATTTGTGTTCTGAGACATAAATAAATGCTACAACCTGGGTTTAAGGGGAAAATATCTCAACTGTTTTATTAGAATTAATCCAGACTTCCCTAGTTGAGCTTCTTTATACCTCAATTATCCAAATGTGGGACAACTATCCAATGACTCATTTTCACTAGAATATAAGATGCAATCATTTGTATATGCATGAATCTTCTGATAACTAAGGCTCAGATTACAAACCAACCTCTTTCTCTCATAGTAATTTGCATTCAACACATTTACTTCAGGTAATAGTGTTTTAACCAAAGAAAATATCTGATCAAAACAGTTGTTTGACATTGCATTATCTGATTTAATAGCCATAAATTTTGTAACCGCTTATAATTTTCTTATCTTGCAACTAGGATATAATGCATCCTCAGCAGACCTCAACAACTCATAAAATTCGGATGGTGCCAACTCAGGAGTTAAATCACTATCATCTTGAGTTTCAGTTTGTTGAACAGATGGACCTGCAACATCATGTACTAAATTTTGAAACCGTGATGGATTTGGAATCAAGTTATTAGTATCTTCTCTAGAATTGCGTTCACCGTTTTGATACCAAAAAACATAATCTGGTTGAAAACCAAACCACAAGAGATGTCCCCCAACCTTGTCAAATATGTCAAATGTTCTCAGAGCACATTTTTTACAAGGACACTTAATTGTGCCTTCTGAAACATATTCTGGTTTTGGTGATGCAAATGATAAGAAAGTTTCAACACCCTCAATATATATAGGATTTAAACCAGAACCATTTGGATTTCTACACTGATTTATCCAAGCGTGATCATCTAATAATGACTGATGTCGATTTCCTTGTTCTATATTTTTCTATAAAATATAAATCATCACTATTTTGGAATAATTTGAAATTATAAAAACACTATTTGAAAAAGAAGATAAATAATTAAAACTACTTCTTAATAATTACCATTAAATTTAGGAGACACAGTTTCCAGTGGATTGATGGCTACTCTTTTTTCTGACGGCTCATTTACTTGCATCTTTATCACACTAAAATCACAATGAAGAATCTGCTTGGAGGTAAGCTTATTCATTATCGTGTATACGAGAATGTATAAGCGTACCTCCGAGTAGTCTCTTCATTGTGATTTCAATGTGAGAAAGATGCAAGTAAATGAGTCGTCATACAAAAGAGCCTCCTTTTCTTCGATGAATCATCTTCTTGCAACTATCACCGCCTGAAAACATTATAACAAATGTGGTCATATGAATGCACATTCAAACTCGTGCATATGAGATTGGATATGCATTCATAGAAGCATACTTTTCATAATGTTTTGAGTCGGTAAAAGTTGAAAGCATAAGAGTCATCGAGAAAAAGGAGTATCATCAATCCATTGGAAATTGTGCCAATTTATTACAGGTTATTAGAATTTATTCCTATTTATTCCTATTTATTACTATTTATTTCTAATTATTCCTATTTATTACTAATTATTCCTATTTATTGCTAATTATTACTATTTATTACTATTTATTACTAATTATTCCTATTTATTACTATTTATTTCTAATTATTCCTATTTATTACTAATTATTCCTATCTATTACTAATTATTCCTATTTATTACTAATTATTCCTATGTATTAGTATTTATTATTATTTATTCCTATTTATTACTAATTATTGCAATTTATTCCTATTTATTATTAATTATTTTTATTTATTATTAATTATTCCTATTTATTCCTAATTATAAATATTTATTCCTAATTATTCCTATTTATTCCTAATTATTCCTAATTATTATTAATTATTTCTATTTATTACTAATTATTCCTATTTATTACTATTTATTTCTAATTATTCCTATTTATTACTAATTATTCCTATTTATTACAAATTATTCCTATTTATTACTAATTATTCCTATTTATTACTAATTATTACTATTTATTACGAATTATTCCTATTTATTCGTATTTATTATTAATTATTCCTATTTATTACTAATGTTTTTCTATTTATTACTATTTATTCTTATTTATTACTAATTATTCCTATTTATTACTAATTATTAATAATTATTAGTATTTATTACTATTTATTAGTATTTAGTCCTATTTAGTACTATTTTGTCCTAATTACTACTATTTAGTCCTAATTACTACTAATTACTACTAATTACTACTAATTACTAATAATTATTACTAATTACTACTAATTATTACTAATTACTACTAATTATTACTAATTACTACTAATTATTACTAATTACTACTAATTATTACTGTTTAGTACTAACTATTACTAATTATTCCTAATTATTCCTATGTATTACTAATTATTCCTAATTATTACTAATTATTCCTATTTATTACTAATTATTCCTATTTATTACTAATTATTCCTAATTATTCTTATTTATTAGTAATTATTCCTATTTATTACTAATTAGTACTAATTATTACTAATTACTACTAATTATTACTAATTAGTACGAATTATTACTAATTACTACTAATTATTACTAATTATTCCTAATTATTACTATTTAGTACTAACTATTACTATTTAGTACTAACTATTACTATTTATTACTAATTATTCCTATTTATTACTAATTATTCCTATTTATTACTAATTATTCAAATTTATTACTAATTATTCCTATTTATTACTAATTATTCCTATTTATTACTAATTATTCTTATTTATTCTTATTTATTACTAATTGTTTGCTATTTATTACTAATTATTCCTATTTATTACTAATTAATCCTATTTATTACTAATTATTCCTATTTATTACAACTTATTCCTATTTATTACTAATTATTCCGATTTATTACTAATTATTCCTATTTATTGCTAATTATTTCTATTTATTACTAATTATTCCTATTTATTCCTATTTATTACTAATTTTTTGCTATTTATTATTATTTATTACTAATTATTACTAATTATTCCTATTTATTACTAATTATTCCTATTTATTACTAATTATTTCTATTTATTTCTAATTATTCATATTTATTACTAATTATTCCTATTTATTACTAATTATTCTTATTTATTACTAATTATTCCTATTTATTACTAATTATTCCTATTTATTACTAATTATTCATATTTATTAGTATTTATTATTATTTATTCCTATTTATTAGTATTTATTATTATTTATTCCTATTTATTATTATTTATTCTTATTTATTATTAATTATTCCTATTTATTACTAATTATTTCTATTTATTCCTATTTATTCCTATTTATTACTATTTATTCCTATTTATTCCTATTTATTCCTATTTAATACTATTTATTTCTAATTATTCCTAATTATTCCTAATTATTACTATTTATTTGTAATTATTTTTAATCATTACAAATTATTTCTACTTATTGCTAATTATACCTATTTATTTCTAATTATTCCTAATAATTACTAATTATTCCTATTTATTACTAATTATTCCTATTTATTACTTATTAGTACTAATAATTTCAATTTATTATTACAAATAAATACTGTTAACAAAACAATTTAAATCTAATTAAATTAAAACTAATAAAAAATAATTAAAATTAAGATAAAAAATGAAACAAATATTAAATTAAATAAAATATAAATACCTTTAAACTTGATCTTCTATTGATGTAGACGGCTTCAAAACTTTTTCGTCAAAAAAAACTAACTCAAACAAATTCTCACTCTGAAAATAGGGCTGAGAGAGGAAGAGAAAGTGAGAATTGAGAGGAGGATTTGAAAAAACTGATGGGGGTATATATAGGTTAGATTAGTTGTGACGGGACCTTTTGCGACGGGAATACCATTGCAACAGGTCTTTGTTGCGACGGGGCCCGTCGCAAATACATTTGTCCGCATTAATTGTTGTCGGCGGTTAAAAGGGTATTTGCGACGGGTCCCGTCACAAAAGGTACCTGCCGACACGCGTTTTGCGACGGGGCAACATCCCTTCGCAAAAACTCATTTACCGCCGCTGGGTATTTGCGACGGGTCCCGTTGCAAATACCCTCCGAGCAACGAACTATTTGCGACGGGGGAATTTCTCTTTCACAAATAACCTTCCCGTCCCAAAAAACCCATTTACCGCCGCCAGGTATATGTGACAGGACCCGTCGCGAATACCTCCGAGCGACAAACTATTTGCGACGGGAATATTCCTCCCGTCGCAAATAACCTTCCCGCGGTTTGGCGCGCAAACCGCGCCAAACCGCGCTTTACTTTTTGCGACGGGCCACCAAAACCCATCACAAATAACAAGTTATTTGCGATGGGACGACCCCCCCCCCCCCCCGTCGCAAATAATCTCTGGACTGGACTATTTGCGACGGGAAATAATCTTGTCACAAATAGCCCATCGCAAAAGTTTGTTTTTCCCGTAGTGGTTGCTTCTCCTAATGTAGAGGTACAACCACCATTTACACATGCCGATTCTAGCACTCCAGAGGAACATATTGATGATGTTGAAACTAAGAAAATGGTAGGCAACGAAACACTAGTGGTGCAAAAAAAAGAGCGTCGTAGTTTGACGGTGTTAGAAAAAATCCTTAGGGAAAAAGAGAAAGACATCAAATATGAGGTCAGATGGAATAAGCGGGGCCATCACATTAACCCCAACAAGACCATGTTCAGTAGTTATATTGGAATCGTCACTCGGCAATGTGTGCCGATTGATGTACAGTCGTGGCACCATGTTGTCACCGGGATTAAGACAGTGATGTGGGGAGATATTACAGTAAAATTATGATATCAATTCTTTAATTTATTAAAAAATAAAATAATGAAACATTGACTTACTCTTCATCATCCCTTGTAGAGTGCATTTATAGTGGATGACTCGCACGAGGACTATGTATTAAGGGTTTCTGGAAGGATTCATAGAGGAGTTCGCACAATTTTAACAAAATGTTATCTTAAAGATGTTGAAGGGAAAATAAACCTGCACCCACCTCTTATTTATGCACACCTGATAACCCAAGGAGCGTGGGATGCATTTACTAGTCATCGTGTGGAGCCGTCTTTTTAGGTACATTGTTTTTGTTAATATGTTGTTTGACGATACGTGTATTCATCACTTTGATTGACAGATTTTTATTTATGAAACAAAAACTGAGTTCTAAAAATAAGAAACAAGCAGAAAAACCAGCATACCCCTACCATAAAGCAATAATGGTGTATGATTCACTTGAAAAAAAATTGATGTGTATTTTAAATCTACTTTAATACTTTTTATGTGACATAAAACAACACCATAACTATGTTCCTCTATTTATATGTAGATTGATGAATCCAAATCTAATGTCACTTCCATCCCACGCCATGTGTTATGGAAGAAGGTGCGTGTAAATAAAGATGGGATACTAATAGATGAAAACACATAAAAATGTGGGAAACATGTGTGTGTATGACATAATAAATATATATTTTACTTTAAATCGATATTACGTAACAATGATTACTTATTTTCCTATATTTTATATCTGACATAGTCACAAGAATCAGCAACACCCAAACCGGATGCAGATATACTTTCAGTGGCCTTAAAGCAGCCAGAAAATTATGTCAGTGTCAGAGGTTTGAGTTTTGGGGTGACACCCCAAACATTTTTTGAGAAAAAAAAAACAAGAGGAGTATGAAAGTGAAGAAATCAAAATGATGAGAGAAAGAATAGATATCCTTGAAGAACATATGCAATTGCAGAGAGAGTTCGTGAAAAATATGATAGTGGGGGGGGGGAAGAGAAGAAACAACTCAAGAATAACCAACACGTGAAGATCCCACCCCACCCCCACTAGCTTTGAGTCAATCCATTCCCCTCAAAAACTTGTCTTAGCTAAGGAAATCAATGTTCTAATAATTTTTTCTATGAATTGTGAATCAGATAGACACTGATACCTTTCCTTTACAGATATTGTACATGGTGAAAATGACTGTGATTTATATCTATCAACGCCCACTCATCACCTTATAGTGAGGGCTACGGTGTTCAATATCCAGAACGCCATGCTACATAATAAACCACTTCCAACAGGTCATGTTAAAGTGTTGATTAACGTAGCACATGATCCTAGTGTTGAGCTACCTATTCCAATTGATGATGAAGATATTCATAAGGTTAAACAATCTCTTGGAACATTCATCGCACGACTGTCACAACTTGTAATAAAACATGTCGACAAGAAGGTGTTCATTTCCAATTTATTTTTCAAGATAAAACTTTAACATTTAATGAAAAAGGTCTAAACTGATGAATTTTATTACAGAACAACATAGGGAAGGGGTGAAATAAAATAACAGACCCAAATCATCTCAAGGATCAACAAATAGATCAAAACGATCTACTGAAATCACCTTAAACACGCTCATTCTATATCTGCATTTATTATCATTATAGGATCAAGTGAATACGAAGTTGAAAGATGGTGGGGTTTACACAATTCTTTTTGATGAAAATATATACAAAGGGGAAGATCCATATTTCATTAGTGTTGACAATGTAAGTGAAATCCTAGAGTAAGATTGGCTAGGCGGCTCAGTTGTAAATGTATGCATGAGGTATGTTTTCATGATTTGATTTTCCAAAAGATTATATACTATGATAATTATGACTAAATACATTTCATATTTTTTGTAGGAATATATATGAAAAAATTGAAGGGATTCCCCCATGAACAAAAATTTGGACTCGTTATCCCTCACGTAACCTCTACAGAACAAAAAAAATAAAATCCAAGAAAGAGGGTGAAATAGAAGCAAGCCTACTCAAATCATTTAATAGAAAAATTACAGATGATAGGCTCTTCTTAATACCAATGATGTAGGGGTAAAACTCTACAATTTAATCATATAAAATATATTTTTATTTATTTCATTACTTATTCTTTTTTATATTCTTAAGTAGCATTGGATACTCATTGCGGTCAATTTGGATACTCCAAATATTTATTTCTTGGATTCAATGCATGGATATCCAACAAACCGACCACACATGATGGTGTTTGTCAATTTTTAATACACTACATCCAACATTTTAGAACTAAACATCTAGTTATATAATTTATATTATCTTTTAATGAGTATTCTGTTATGATAGGGTGGTGCATGAATATCATCTACATCATGGAATGAGGCCAGAGGAAAAGGATAAGGAGAATCACAAGTACTATGACTGGATACAAATCAGGGTATATATAATAATACTTCACTATCCAAACACATATAAAAAAATTACTTATATTTCTCGATGTTTCTACAGTGTCTGAAACAAACAAACGATAAAGACTGTGGTTATTATGTTTGTAAATTTATTAAAGAGATCATATTCCATGAACAAACCAGCATCCCTCAAGAGGTATTTTTTAAGATAATTACTATTTCATATAAAATATTTATTAATCCTTTGTGTATTTATATTCTTTTAGTACTACCATGATTTTAGAAAAGAATCATATTCACAAGATGATATATATTTTTTTAGAAACTAAAGGGAAGCATACTTGACAGAATAATGTACACAAATAGAATTAATATGTGATCAGTATGACTCGAAGTGTCTATTTTTATTGAAAATTGTTAGAATTTTTAGTAAAAAGAACAAGTTCCATGCTGAAAACTGAGAAAACACGTTAGGATTATTTTTATACTTTAGGACAATGATTCATATGTCATTTTTGACATGTAGGAATCAACCAAACCTAAATTCGATGCATAGTGTGATTGTTATGACTTTAAGTGTGTATTTTTATATTAAATTAACAATAAATTTAGCAAAAAAGAACAAGTGACATACTGAAAACTGAGAAAATGCATTCATATTATTTTTATACCTTAAGAAAATGATCCATTCATCATTTTTGATGTGTAGGAATCAACCACACCTCAATCCAACGAATAGTGTGACCAATATGACTAAAAGTGTCTATTATCAGTTTACAATTGACATTTTAGATCAAAACATGTCACTCACTAAAAACCAAGAAAACTCACTTCGATTGTCTTCATAATTTAGGAAAATGATTTATAAGTTCTTTGTGACATGTATGAAGAAGTCTCATATCAAATTGATGCACGATGTGACTGGTATGACTCAAAAAGTGCGTTTTCTAGTTTGAAATGATATTTTAGTAAAAAAACAACTAACATACTAAAAATTGAGCAAACACATTCAGATTGTTTTGATAATTTTTTAAAATGATCTATAAGTCATTTTTGACTTGTAGGAATCAACCGAAGCTCAATCTAATGCATGGTGCGACTGTTATAACTCAAAGTGTCTCTTTCTATTTAAAATTGACATTAATTTTATTAAAAAAACACAACATACTGAAAACCAAGAAAACTCATTCGGATTGTTTTGATAATTTAGGAAAACGATCCATGAGTCATTTTTGAAATGTAGGAATCAACCCCACCTCAATACAATGCACGATGTGACCGGTATAAATCCAAATGTGTCTTTTTATTTAAAATTGACATTAATTTAAGTAAAAATAACAACTGATATTCTGAAAATTGATCAAACGCATTCAGTTTGTTTTTATACTTTAGGAAAATGATCCATAATTCATTTTTGATGTGTAAGAATCAACCGCACCTCAATATGACGTACGGTGTGACCGTTATGACTAAAAGTGTCTGTTATCAGTTTAAAATTTACATTTTAGCTCAAAACACGTCACTCACTAAAAACCAAGAAAGTTATTTCTAGATGTCTTCATAATTTAGGAAATTGATTATTATGTCCTTTATGATGTGTATGAAGTAGTCTCACATCAAATTAACGAATGATGTGACCGGTATGACTCAAAAAGCGTGTTTCTGATTTGAAATGATATTTTAGTAAAAAAACAAAATTAACATACTGAAAGATGAGAAAACACATTTGGATTGTTTTGATAACTTATAAAAAAACCATGAGTCATTTGTGATGTGTAGGAATCAACCACACTTTAATCTGAGGAATGATGTGACCGATATAAATCCAAATGTGTTTTTATTTAAAATTGACATTAATTTAATTAAAAAAAACAAGTGACATACTGAAAACTAATCAAATGCATTAAGATTGTTTTGATGCTTTAATAAAATGACCCATGAGTCATTTTTGATGTGTAGGAATCAACCTCACCTCAATCCAATGCACTATGTGACCAGTATGACTAACAGTGTATGTTATCAGTTTAAAATTGGCATTTTAGCTCAAAACGTTTCACTCACTGAAAACCAAGAAAACAGCCTCTTGTTGTCTTCATAATTTAGGATATAGATTCTTAATTCCTTTGTGACGTGTATGAAGTAGTCTCACATAAAACTGATGCATGATGCAATCAGCATGACTCAAAATGGGTGTTTCCAGTTTGAAATGATATTTTAGTAAAAAAACACAAATTTCATACTGAAAATCGAGCAAACTCATTCGGATTGTTTTGATACTTTAGAAAAAAGGTCCATGAGTCATTTTTGATATGTAGGAATCAACCAAACCTCAATCTGATGAACGATGTGGCTGGTATAAATCCAAATATGTCATTTAAATTTGATATTAATTTTATTAAAAAAACAAGGGACATACTCAAAACCAAGAAAACCCATTCATATTGTTTTGATATTTTAGGACAATGATCCATAACTCATATGTGATGTGTAGGAATCAACCCCACCTCAATAGGATGCATGGTTTGACCTGTATAACTCCAAATGTGTCTTTTTTATTAAAAATTGACATTTTATTAATGTATTATTTCGTATTAATGGTTAATTTATTTCTTTATAGTATTACTAACATAATATTTGTTTTATTATATAGGTGGAACCTTTTGATTGAGTCGGGATGATTTGTTCGGCAACTAATACCATGGGTGGACATTTTGGAGAGGGGATCACAGATGTCAAAGGATGAAACATTAATTTTTTTAACTGTTTGTTGGATAATTTTATATGTAATTATATAAAACATTATTTGAAATGTATATAGCATTGTTTGTAAACCCCTTGTGTGCACTACTTTGTTCATGTGTGCATTGTTATGTGCTCTGCTTTGTTCTTGTGTACATTGTGCATGTGTTGTTTTGTGTAGGTGGTGTGTGTGTTTTGTGCAGGTGCTGCTAGTGGGTGTGCTATTTATATGTGCAGGTGTTGTTGGTGGGTGTGTTGTTATATAAATAGCACATCACAGGAATTTAGGCCTTTATCAGCACTATTTTGAGCACTAATAAAGGCCCGTTTATTAGCGCTATTTAGGGCATTGATAAAAGGTTTCCTTTATCTGCGCTAAAATGGCACGGATAAAGGTGATCCTTTATCGGTATTTTTTTAGCACGGATAAGGGACACCCTTTATCAACACTTTTTTACTGCCATTAAAGGGGACCACATTTATCTTTGCTGAGATTAATAACACTTTTCTAACGTTGTTAAAAGTGCTTTCTAGTGCTCATAAAAGCACTATCTGTAGTAGTGGTAGGGGTACACAGCTCAAAAATGTGGCTACGTAAGGGTAGATCTCAACAACCAAAGCATATGTAAGGGTACACTGGGACTTACGTAAGGGTAAAGGAGAGAAACAAAGTCTTGCGTAATGATACCCATGGACATACGTAAGGGTATCCAAACTTTATTGAGGCTATTAAGGGTTAAGGGACACCTATGTAATGGTAAAGGGAACTTCAAAAGCGATATGCAAGGACTTATAAAGCCTCACATAAGGGTAAAGAAAAGGTAAGGAGGCTCGTGTAGGGGTAAAACCAAGCTATATAAGTGGTGAATAATAAAGACCAGGTTAATAAGGAAAATATAGAAAACAAGCATATTAAACCCCACATTTAATTGAAAACATAAAAAGGTGAAACCCAAAACAACAGCTCCGCTGGATGTATTTCTTGATCTCGCTCCATCGATGAGGTTTGAATCACACCAGACATAAAAACGAGGAGGCACATAGAGGAAGCACTACTAATAAAGTGAAAAGGGGTTATACCTTGAGGATCCCTACACAAAATCAAGCCAAAAAAGGTAGGTTCAAATCTAGAGGGACACACGTACAACTTGTAATACATGGAATAATCCAAAAGTAGCGCTCAAAACTATATGTGCCAAGGCATGTTGCAAAATGGTAAATTCCATTAAGAGGTAAGGATGAATGGTCCAAACAAAACCCCATGGTTCATATCTACTGCATGATCAATTTAATCAATTGATCATAGAAAATACAAAATATGTCATGTATAAGAAGTGAGTTATGGCAATGGATGGAGGTTAGGTGAAATAGTCCAAGCAAGAGACCCAAACAAAAACAGGCCCACCACAAGGTATAAATCTAGAAAATATAAAAGTTATGAAAATTAAAATGAAAAACTAAAATCATATTAACCTTCATATCAAATATGACATTTTCATTTCAAGTTATTCAAGTTGATTTGTCACAAAAAAAAACATTGTGGATTTTCATGTGTCCAGGGGATTTGGATGATGTTGTCACCACCATCAATTTCCTTGGTTGCCTATATCTCTCATGGTAATTGATGCATTTGGGTTAGGGTTTTAGATTTTTACTCATTGGTTTTTGATATCAATAGTATTGATGTTTGGATATTGGTTTTTGATCAAGATCCTAAAACTAGTATCATGGAAGCTCGGCAATACATGTTGTTCAGTTCACCACAATTGTGGTTCGATAAGGAACCGAGTATCAGTGTTAGGTAGTCGAGCCCAATATGAAAAATAAGTAATTTTGAATTGAATTTTGCATCAAAAAATAAAATGAACTTAACACGCGATTTACAATCCTACAAGTATTCATATTAATTCAATTTAATTGAAAATAACAAAATACATACATGAAAATTCACAATTCCTAATAATTATGGTAAGAAATTTCATCATATGAATTTTAGAACCTATTAGTACAAGTTAAGATACTCGGGAGACATGCTTCTGGGAGGGATAACATGGGGAACATTAAAAACCTTTGAGGGAAACAAACCCGTTCAATAGAAGCAAGAAAAAACCATGCCAATCAGTCAGTAGGTATCTAAAAATGGTAGATGGGGTAGGAGTTGCTGCCACCGAGCCACCGCTGGATGTAGTCGTCATGAAAAACATGGGAGCACGATAGAGTCGCCGCCCTTCACCCCTCGGGGAGACCTCCCATGCATACCATGCATGTCTCCTCTTCTCCCTCAATGCCCACCCCATTTCCATCCTCCACCACCGCCCTCACTGCCTTCTCTGTCGTGGGACAACGCACTATGGACTCCTCCCTCACAGCCATCCAGGCCTGGAAATGGGTGATTGTGGCATCAACAATGGTAGTGCCAATGGGTTTCATGGTTTCATGGACGAAGGTGAAGTCAGGTCAAGATTTGATGGTTGCCAGTGGAGGGCAGTTCTTGGCGTTTTTGGGTTGGGCGTCAACAGACGGTGGGGTGTTTGCGGTGGATTCATTTTCACCACCGCGTTTTTCGGCTTCTATGTCTTGAAAGGATGAAGGAAGGCTTCGAAATTCCATGGGGGGATCAAAATACTGTATGTGGTACCTAGTGCCCATGTAGGTATATATATTATATAGTGGAATTCACTCATGTTTCCTTAATCTCATACCTAAAATTATTCAGATATATCTAAATAAGTTTCACATAGCCCCTACCATTTTCACCCCTTTATGTCTCATTGATTCAACTTTTAGGTAGCGATACAAGAAAATTATAGATATTTAATTAGATATTTTTAATACTAATTTAGTACTTTAAAAAAAATTATTAATATAATAATTATATTATATATACTAATACATAAACACTACAATATTTTACATGTTTACTATTACAAAATCACAAAAAACAGCGCTAACAAAAAACATTCATAAAAGGATAGTCTTTATTAATGCTAAAAAAATGTCGATAAAAAGGTATCTTCTACCAATAAAAATGTAATTTATCAACACTTTTTTTAGCATTGAATAATTTACTTTTTATAAACATATATTTATATATTTTAAAATATTATTTATATAACAATAAGTATATATAATATGAACTATATAAATGCCTTAAATGTAGTTCATATTTAAATTTATATATTTATTTTCATATTATAAAATTTTAATATAAATGTTTATTTATAATTATATACGTGTGTGTTTAAAATATACTACTACTATATATTGGACTTTAATTAGTTCAAGATACATTTTTTTATTATCATTAAATGTAAGCGACTTTAAAACCCTATTGATTTTATCAATGCTAAACAAAGAGCTAAGAATGATGGACTTTATCAATGCTAACTTTATGAGGATAATATTATATGGGTCCAAGATAGTTTTAGGAAAGAGTTTTTAATTTAGGAAAGTTCCATACCCTAATTTACCCCCAATCCCAGGGTTTATCTCTCACATGAATCCTAAGTGTGCATAAAAATTGGTATCAGTGCCTACCTAGGTTTCTTTTATTGGATTTATTGTGTTTTTAATTGATCCGATTGATTTTTAAAGTTGAATTATATTCTCCCCTTATATTTTGTACCATGGCTAAGGGAATGAATTTGAAGAAAATGCATAAGTTCTAAGATTACCACTCTGGCACGTATACCAATCTAGAACAACCTCGTTATTTTAGATGCACCGACACTACTACAAATATGCCCTTTATCAGCGCTAAAAATGACATTTAACAGTGCTAGAAAAGCGCTGTTAAAGTCGGCGAAGATAAAGGGGGGTCCCCTTTATCAGCACTCAAAAAAGCGCTGATAAAGACCCCTTTTATCAGCGCTAAAAAAAGCGCTGATAAAAGTACCCCATTATCAGCGCTTTTTTTAGCACTGATAAAGGGGTCTTATATCAGCGCTTCCTTTATCAGCGCTTTCGTTTTAGTGCTGATAAATGACCCTTTTATCAGTGATTTTAAAAAAAACGCTGATAAAAGTTAACGGAAATAAAAAAATTAAAAAAATTAAAAAAATTAAAAAAAAATTAAAAAAAATTAAAAAAATTAAAAAAAAAATTAAAAAAATTAAAAAAATTAAAAAAAAAATTAAAAAAATCCTGCCAATGCGGAGGGACTTTTATAGCGCTTGATCCCGTATTTTAACAGCGCTTTCCACCCCCTCTAGCACCCCGTACGCACTCCCTCCACCCTTTATCAGTGCTAGCCCACATCCACCCCCATGCACGCGCCTCTGCCTCCACCAGGTTTTGAACTCGAGACCTCCCCCCTGCGCGCCTAAGCCCTTACCACTACTCTATTTTGATTGTTTTCTATTTCATGATATCTATATATATATATATATAGGTATATTTATTCTTATAGTAATATATATTTATATTAATATATATATAGTTATATTAATATATATATATATAGTTATATTAATATATATATAGTTATATTAATATATATATAGTTATATTAATATATATATAGTTATATTAATATATATATAGTTATATTAATATATATATAGCTATATTAATATATATCTCTATTTATATATATATAGTTATATTTATTTGTATAGTAATATATATTTATATTAATATATATATATATAGTTATATTAATATATCTATATATAGTTATATTAATATATCTATATATAGTTATATTAATATATATCTCTATTTATATATATATATATTTAGTTATATTTATTCGTATAGTAATATATATTTATATTAATATATATATATATAGTTATATGAATATATATATTTATAGTGATATTAATATATATATTTATAGTGATATTAATATATATATATAGTAATATTAATATATATGTAGTTATATTAATATATATATATAGCTAGATTAATATATATATATAGTTATATTGATATATACTAGTTATATAAATATTCATATATTGGTATTTTAAATAAAATGGATATTAGTTATTATTTAGATAAAGCTAATATATTTTATATATAAATATGTTTAATTATTTATTTTAAAAATTTAATTTTTAGGTGTGAATATATAAAAAATATGTACATATAGTTATATATTTGATTATAAATAGTAGTGAATTATAAAAAACAATAAAATTTCAAAGACATAATATCAATATGAATGTAATACCTTGGAATAAATTCAGTCCCCACCAAAAAAGCCAATAATACCCCCTAAAATGAGGCTGAAAATCCACAAAATGTTAAAAAATCGGGGTACCCCGACTAAAAACTCAGTTTTGGAGGCATTTTGGGCCTCTTTTGGCCTCAAAAATCCCTTGAAAGGGGTTAACCCAGTCACAACGACGTAGATCTCGTCGCAGGCTTCTATTTGATATGTGGTAGAGCTCAAACGGACACCCGGATCAAAAGTTATGGCCGTTTGAAGTTTGAGTTGTGTTTTCAACATATTTTGGATCTTTTTTTAATTTTTTTAATCTTTTTAGTCTTCAAATTGTTATTAAATGACTATTACGCTATAATAATTAGAAAATTATTAATTAAAAATATTTTTTTTAATTTTTTAAGAATCCATTTTCACTAAATATCTTATATATTAAGTATATTAAGTGTAAATGTACATTTATACTTATCTAAAATATATTTAAAAATTATATATTATATTTATATCAATATAACTATATTTATATCAATATAAATATATTAATATATTAATATATTAATATATATTTTTTAATTTTTTTTTGAATTTGACCCTTTATCAGCACTAAAAAAAAGCGCTGATAAGGAGGTACTTTTATCAGCGTTTTTTTTAGCGTTGATAAAGGCACCCTTTATCAGTGCTTTTTTGAGCACTGATAAAGGGACCCCCCTTTATCAGCGCTTTTTCATTAGCGCTGATAAATGGGGGGTGCTAGGAAAACTGTTTTTGTGGTAGTGCGAGTATAAATTGGAACCCTTTATCTACACACCGCTCCTTCACAATCCTGGTGTGAACATCATATAAACAACATCACTTTTCCATGAGTTACCATGTAAAATCCATATTTATTTAGAAATTTCTTCAATGAGTGTCAATACTTTGTTCTCTTCTATTGGGCACAAATATGGAATTCCTCTTTCAATGTCTTATATGTTTAATATTACTCAGTCCCACTGCTTTTTCACAGTAAAAAAATCCCTTTATTAATATAAATAGATAAATCTATAAATCCAAATTTTCCTTTTCTCTATATCCTAGAGAAATTCTCCCCATTCCTCTCCTCAAATATCTCAATTAATTCATCCGTATGATGGGTCAATCCTTCCTAAAAATATTATTCAAAGTCAATTAAAATTCTCTATATATCTTCTATAATTTAGAGTCAAGATACCTGATCTACTTCTGGAATCCTCCTCCTTAAATATAGGAACTTTAAACCTCCAAGTACATTGACTCAACTCATACCCAGCATGGTCATCACCACCACAACATGGAACCTACCTCCATAGATATATCCATGTAATGTAGCTTGTATCCTCCACTCATTCCCACAAAACATATCATGTCGACTCCTTTAGAAATATAATCACCATGGAATAACGTAGCAATGACCATGACATAAAAGTTCTCCAAAAAAACACCCATCTAAACACTCATCCCCACACTCACTCTTCTTGTGTTCCACTTTAACCTCAGAATACCAACACTCAACATGCCTTAGACCATTAAATATGGGTTCTCTAGTTTCCTGACTCAGCTATCCTTACACAAGCCCCATACAATATCAAAAATTCCATAGTGGCCCCCTGTTTCCAACAAGGATTCTGAAATGCCTCCACGGTCTCCTTTATGGCATGGTATCCCTTAGCTACATGTTTCATCCTTGGTTAATCTTTACTAATATTATAATGTGTATAGATAATCTAGTACAATTATAATTATAGATGATGATAGAGATCATTTCAAAGACATGACAACGATAGTTGAAGATTAAATTCATGATTTCTCAATGTTTTTTGAGAAGTTAAAGATTTATGTAAAGATGTCATTGTATACTAGTCGCACTAAATAAACAACTTCATCAGTTGTATTAAACTATATAAGTTGAAATTTGATAATGGATGGAGAGACACCAAATTTAGAAAACTAATTTATTTCTTGAATGAAATGTTACCAGAAGATAATGACCATAATTGTCAAACATATTATGAAAAAAAATGTTTAATACAATTAGTATAATATCTAAAAGAATATATACATGTCCAAATGATTATATATTTTTTCTCATGGTCTATGAATCACTTAAAAAATGTAAAAATTGTTGTGTGGGTTGATACAAGAATAATTAATCAATTCCTTTTAAATTTTTATGGTACTTTTCAATCATTCCAATGATCATACGGTTATATAGAAGTGAGGAGACTGCATAGAAATTAATGTGGTACATAGATACAAGAATTAAATATGGGAAATTGTAGGTTCCAAGCACTGCGATAGTGTGTGGTGGTTGGAAATATATTAAAATTTCTTTTGATATTTAGATTCCCAAAACCCTGAGCGATAATTTTTCATGTTAAATTTATAATCAATTTATTTAAATTCAAAAAAATAAATTCCTCAACTTAGGATCATTTTTTCATTGACGATGATGATCTTAAAAAAGACCCTTTTCTAATTACCTTCATTCTAATGTGAGGGTCCAAGGGTAGAATCCCTCTATTGATGATCCACACATGCTCCTTTGATCTCAAAACAATGGTAATAGATTTTCAGGTGCTAGCATGGAAAATCGGTTATCTTGTGTTGTTTGTATTGATTTCTCATCCTTTTTTATTAAAGGAACCACTCTTTAATTTCTCATTATGGGGAGGGAGCGAGGATGAGTAGATAGTTAATTTTGTTATGCATAATGATTCTATATTTTCACACCGTACAACAAAATAAACATAACAATCTATTTATAGATATAAGATTTAGGTTAAAATATCATTTAATTGCATGGAGACCCTTAAAAAATATTATAAACTTTAATAAAACTCATGTCACATAATAATAATAATAATAATAAACAATAATACTATTATTATTATTTTGTGGTATGCACCAACTTGCACAATAAAAAATATTCTTTAACCAGCTATTAATTAATATTTTCTACCGGACACGATCTTGATCCATTCAAACTCCTCTAGCATTTATTTAACACCTGAATAAATAATAAATATTTTATTCATCATTAAATAATTGTGATTCATAAAAAATGAATAAAATTATTCTTCAGTCCTGAGAATAATATTTATTCTATTAATTAAATTCAAATAGAATTTAATCGAGATCAATGGAAACACATTATTTATAACCGTCTAGAATTCTTTATCATTGGCATTGGGTGAATTTTTCTAAATTTCAAGATTACTCTCTAGAAACAGTTCAAGGAACCCAAGAGAAAGAACTTAATGTTTCAACGACAACAATCACATATGAATACTCACTATAATTTAATCCATTTTTCAAAATATCTCATCAAGCAGGTTGTACATCTGTGTCACCAACCTATATACTCAAATTGTCATTCTTTGACTATTTAAAATAAACACATTGATACACTATGGACATGGAATTTAATGCAATATTTCTATTCCAATCAAAGGGCTAATATATCAATATCCATAAAGATAGAAGGCACAAATACTTCCTTGACATATCCATTAATAACATGTAAATCAAGATACACCCAACGTATCCTACCTTACAGTGAACATATGTCGTCATATTTTTTATCAGGAAATCTAAGTGCATGAGTCAGGATAAAGATTAATGATAATATTAATGTCTAAAGACCATTACACATGCTCATAGATATAAATATTATATGACACCAAAACATGTAGAATTATTACACTCGATTATGTTCTCATAATCTCCCATCTTGGAGATTAATAAGTGTGAAATTTATGAGAATAAGCCTCATCCTTTTACCAGTACTCATAACTGATAGTCATATTCTATGTGTCCCATCATAGAATGTTATCCGACCGTAGAACTATATTGAAGAATATCGTCAAAGAACTTCATGTTTATCATCATAGAGGGGAACTACCAAGTCCTTACCAATGCGATGAATACTCTATAACATTATTATATTAAAGTCATACAAAACAAAGAATAGTATGCAATAGGATATTTTATTACTATTCATATCATTGAATATTCATGTAATCAAAGTATAAATAGTTGTTCCTATGACACCAACTCCACCAAACTCCCATTTGTACTTGACCCAACTATCTTTCACTTTCATTCCATTAGAAATCGCATGATAATCATGTTTCTAATGAGTCAAGGATTAAGTTCGGCGGTCCTCCATGTTGTCTTACATGGAAATACTACTCACTACAACCTCACCTATCTGAGAAAAATACCTCAAGATATGATACTTTTGAATTATTTGATTCATCCACTGATGTGACCTTTGATATTTTGTGAGAGTCACTTCTTCAGTATTATCACAATAGAGTGTGATATGATCTTTACTTCTAAGAACCAGGTCACACTGCAGGAAAACGACCATTTAGCGGCGGTTTTTTCGCGGCGGTTTTAAAAACCTCTGCTAAACGTGTTTTGGGCCACCATTTCGCGGCGGTTTTTAAACCGCCGTGAAAAAACCGCCGCGAAATGCCTTAAATTTTTTTATATTTTTTTTATATATATATTTTTAAAAAAAAAAAAAATTCCAGGATTAGCGGCGGTTTTTTAAAAAACCTCCGCGAAATAGCGGCGGTTTGGGTAAAACCACCATGAAATGAAAGGAAAAAATAAAAAAAACACGATAAACCCTGAAATCACTAAAAAGACCATAAATTTTGATTCGGGAGTCCATTGGAGCACCACGACCAGTCAAATCGAAGCTCATGAAGAGATATAGAGGCATGTATAATAAAAACTGTGAGATGTATTGAGTCAATAAGGTTTTACTTATGAATTTTCCATTCCTTTTTGTTTTGAAAATCACAAACACCTTATACTTAAGAAAATATAAATTTTACCTCCAAAAGGAAAATTTACTTCTTTAAGGAAAGTTACCCTAACCCAGATTCTCTTATACATAGAAATATTTTTCTTTAGTACAAAAACTGGATTCATACCCAAAATCCCAGAAGTCAATTAATGTAAATATTTAGAGCATTCTGTTTTTAGGATCTGAATTCTAGATGTGAACTGTAATGAAGTTCTAATCCGAATTCTGGACTCCGAACTTTCATGAGGTCGACTCCAAACTCTTATGAGTTCGACTCCAAACTCTTATGAAGTTTGACTCTGAACTCTTATGAGTTCGACTCCGAACTCTTAAGCAGTTCGACTCCAAACTCTTAAGTAGTTCGAATCCGAACTCTTAAGTAGTTCGACTCCGAACTCTTAAGCAGTTTGACTCCGAACTCTTAAGTGGTTCGACTTTGAACTCTTATGCGGTTCAACTTCGAACTCTTAATTGGTTCGACTCTGAACTCGTATGAAGTTCGACTCTGAACTCTTATGAAGTTCGACTCCGAACTTTTACTAGTTCAACTTCGAACTCTGCAAGTTCAGATTCTGATCTCTGGTGAAACCAGACTCTGAATTCCTATAAAACAGAATCCAAACATTTCTTAACATAGACTCTGAATTTCATTTTGGTTAGACTCTGAACTTTTGACTTTCTTACACTCCAAAATGTTGAATAGCTTTTACTTACATATGCTTCATTTCAAAACTATATCGTGCATTCAGTTATACATGATTTATTATTAAACGATGTCGTTCATTCTATTTCTAATTAACTGTTGGTTGAGTTACACGTGTACAGGTCCCTCCAAATTTCATGGAAAATATGACCATTGGAGGAGGGAGCCGACCGTTGGAAATCTGCCTATAAATAGGAGCTCATTTGAAAGAGATCAACAACAACAAGTTGATCAATCTAGAGATCACACGCTGTTAAGGTGATCTCTAGAGAGAGAATATTTTCATGCCTTGTGCGTACTGAACCACTCGTTCAGATTGCTTTGTGTGACTTTGAATGTTGGTGATTACATTCGAAGACTTCCGGGGATAGGAAGACAGAGGTGTAGACTACCTTGAAGTTCGAGGGCTTCCTTGCTGAGGAAGATAGAGGTTCCAACTACCTTGAAGTTGATGGCTTGTGGGGATAGCAAGACAGAGATTCCGATCTTCGTATCGAGGGCTTACCCTGGTGTGGGTAAGACAGACTTGCTTGAAAGTATAAATCAAGGGACCTTTATCCAAGGTTGTTGGATACCCTTCTCTTTGGGTTAAAAGATTCATATCTTGTTACTTGTAGTTTTACTACTAGTTTCTCCGCTGCACTTTTGTATTGTAAGGAAGGTATAACCTTATTATATTTCCTTACACTTGTACTATGATTAGTTTAGATTCTACATGCTTTAAGGCAGAATCTTATATTGTAAACCTTGTTTCCAATTCTCCAGTTGGTGATTAGAGGTGTTGTGAATTTTCTTAGTTTAACTTTTTTAAAATTAGTTTTTTCCTTGTCTAAGGAAAACATAGTTATCTGTAACCAACTTTAAAGGTTCCAAAAGAATTTTTAAAGTGTACAATTCACCCCCCCTCTTGTATATTGAGTATCTACATCGTTATTTCGATCCTACAATTGGTATCAGAGGAGGTTTCAGAAATACTTGTACTCACTTATAAGTTTTTCTTTCTCATTTTTCCATTGTTCTTCATCCTTGCTTACAAACTTTGTCATTACAAACTTTTTCATTCTGAACTTTTTCATTCCGAACTTTATTATTCCAAACTTTTTCATTACGAACTTTTTCATTCCGAAATTTGTCATTCCGAACTTTTTCATTCCGAACTTTGACATTTCAAACTTTGTGGTTACGAACTTTTTCTACTAACTAGTTTAGTTGCCAAGTTTTTATTAGAATGGAAGGAGTCAATGTGGGTTCTATTGACAATCTAAATCCTACAAGACCACCAATATTTGATGGTAATGAATATGAGAACCAGAGAGATCGAATGAATACTTTTGTTATCAATACTGGAGTGGATAACTTCATTATTCTTACCGGTGATTATAAAATCCCTGATAAGGAAGTTAGAACTTTCACTAACCAGGAAAAGCAAGAGTATCAAATCAATTATAAGGTACGCAATACTCTACTATGTTCAATGACTAGAAATATATATAGCCAAATTTATTCTTGTGAAGCAGCTAATTGTATCTGGAAGAAGTTAGAGGTTACACACTTTGGCACTTCTAAAGTGATTGAGACTAGGAGAGATATGCTTAGAGCTGAATACCATGGCTTTAATTTTCTTTATGGTGAACCAATTTGCAAAGTTCAACAGAGATTTATGACTATAGTCAACAACTTACAGTCTATGGGAGAAAAAGGGTTAGATGATGAATCCCTTGTGGATAATATAATTGATATTATGCCCAATGAGTGGGAATCAAAGAGAACAGCTATAGATGAGAACAAGAAGGTCACTCAAATTTCTCTTGATGAGCTATTCAGAACTCTTCTTCAACATGAAACAAGAATGAAGAGAGATGCTAACAACATCAAGAAGAAGAATGGGAATAGTACTGTTGCTTTTACAACAACATCAAATCATATGAAAGCTAAGACTCCTGAGAGAGTAACTAGATCCAAGTCTAAGAAAGTTATTATCCAATCCGAATCTAGTGAGAGTGAAGTGTATGAGAATGAGTTAGCAAATCTTGCTCGAAGGATGAACAAGATAGATGGACAGAGAAATTTCCAGTCCAAGTATAAGAAAAATGAAAGGAAAGACAGGAAAGATGGAGAAGTTACTTGTTATGAATGCAAGAGAGCTGGACATATTAGACCAGATTGTCCTTTGCTCAAAAAGAAAGAAGGGAAAGAAAGGCATTTTGAGAGGAATAGAAAGAAGTATTACAAAACCAAAGCTAAGAAAGTTCTTAAAGTAAATGACACCTAGAGTGCCAGTGGTGGTGACTCTTCAGATGAATCTTCTGATTATAAATCTTCAGGACAGAAGAATCTTGGTCTTATAGCCAGATTACCCATTAACAATCATTGTTTTATGGATAAGGTATGAAATTATGAATCATTGACCAATGTATCTTTAAATTATAATGATAGTAAGTATTATAACTCTTCTGATGAAGAATCCTCTTCTGATGAAGAATCCTCTTCTGATGAAGAAAATACTTCACCTACCTATGAAGAAGTTTCTAGGTTTGCTGAACTTCTAGAGATTGAGAATTCTAAACTCAATAAAAAACTTAATAAGGAAAACTCTAGGAATTATATTCTTACAAAAGAAATATCATATCTTACTAAAGATCTTGATAGGAAAAATGATGATTTTATAAATATTTCAAAAAATCTTGAGGAAGTAAGTTCTGAGAATAACAAACTTTATAAAGAGTTAGAAAAAGTAATTTCTAAGAAAAGTATCTTCGAGCCTAGCTCTAGTTCTAAATCTAATGATTTTGAAGATAAAAACTTGGTTATAAAACTCAAGTCCGAAATTTTTTCCTTAAAGAAGTGTTTATCAAACTTTACACATGGTAAGGAAAATTTTGATAAAATGTATTCTCAAATACGACCTTTGAGAAACAAATCCAGATTTGGTTATACCCATGCAAAACCAATTTTTAGTAACAACTACTTTGTTCCACAAAGTGCCCCATTTTGTACCAAATGTCAATGTGGTGGTCACTGGGCAAAGAATTCTTCTTTAAATAAAACCCAATCTCTAGGTTTTCATAAAGCCTATTTTTCTAAGAAAGTGTGGGTTCCTAAAATTTTGTTGTCTGGAAATCTCGAATCCAAGCAAGTTTGGATTCCGAAAGTCTAATTCTTTTCTTGTTTTTAAGAAGATAAAGGAAGTACCAACAACAATACATGGTATATGGATAGTGGATGTTCCCGGCACATGATTGGTAACAAAATCTATTTTGAAAAGATTATCAAAACAAAAGGTGGAAAGGTAACCTTCAGAGATAATGCTCAGGGAGAAATTATTGGTATTGGTAATATTGTTCTTTTAGGTAAAACTTTGATTTCAAATGATTTATTTGTTAAGGGTATTAAGCACAACCTCATTAGCATAAGTCAGTTATGTGATGAAGGTTACCTTGTGAATTTTAGGAATGATAAGTGCTTAGTACACAATTCCAAGTAAGAATTTATTCTCTCAGCCAATAGGCAAGAGAATGTTTACACTTTGAACTTAGAAGGCCTTAGAAGTCAAGATATACCTTGCCTAAGTGCAATCGAAGATCATTCATGGTTATGGAATAGAAGACTAGGTCACTGTAACCTTAGAAACTTATGTAAACTCTCTAAGAAGAAACTAGTTAAGGATCTACCGGAGCTTAGATTTGATTCTTCTAAAGTTTTTGATCCTTGTCAATATGGCAAGAAATATAAATCTAGTTTTAAATCAATTGGTGAAGTCTCAACAACTAATGCATTACAGTTAGTGCACATGGATCTTTTTGGTCTAACACAAACTGGAAGTATTGGAGGCAAATACTATGTGTTTGTTCTAGTTGATGATTACACCAGATTTACTTGGGTCTATTTTCTATCAAAGAAGTCTGAAGATTTTTCTTATTTCAAAAGTTTTAGAGCACAAGTTAAAAATGAGAAAAACCTTCCATTGAAAACTATTCATAGTGATCATGGAGGAGAATTTCAAAATTCTGATTTTGAAACTTTTTGTAGTAGAAAAGGTATTACTCACAATTTTTCAGCACCTAGAACTCCTCAAAAAAATGGTGTAGTTGAAAGAAGAAATAGAATTCTTCAAGAGATAACTAGAACCATGTTGAGTGAATATTCTATAGCTAGACATTTCTGGGTTGAATCTGTAAGTACTGCTTGTTATACTATAAATTGAGTTTTGATTAGATCTTTTCTTAATAAAACTCCTTATGAAATATGGAACGGTAGAAAACCAAGACTTTCCTACTTCAAGGTTTTTGGTTGCAAAGTATTCATTCTGAATACTAAATATAATCTACTTAAATTTGCACCAAAATCTGATGAAGGAATTTTCTTAGGCTACTCCACAACTTCTAAGGCATATAGAGTTTTCAATAAAAATACTTGTACTGTTGAAGAAACAGTGCATGTAAAATTTGATGAGTCTGATACTTTTGTTTTCAAACCATTCCAATCTACATCCTTGGATGTGTTTTCAAAAACTGATTGTCAACCTTTGATAGAATATCCTTCTGATAAGGAAAATATTCAAGAAGATACTTCTGGAACATTTATCCTAGAAGACTTTCTACCCTATGTTGATGAACAGGTTTTACAAAACCCAAATCAGGTGTTTCTTAATAATCATCCCAGTGATAGAATCATTGGTGATGTAAATCAACCTTTAAGGACTAGAAGTTCCTTAATAAATGAAGTAGAACATCTAGCATTTCTTTCCCAATTAGAACCAAAAAGAACTGATGAAGCTTTAGGTGATGATGATTGGATCAAAGCCATGCAAGATGAACTAAATGAATTTGAGAGGAATAAATTCTGGACCTTGGTTGAAAGACCTAAGGAAACTTCTGTTATTGGAGTAAAATGGGTCTTCAGAAACAAGTGTGATGAAAATGGAGTGATAGTAATAAATAAAGCTAGACTCGTTGCTAAAGGCTATAACTATCAAGAGGGAATAGACTATGAAGAAACCTATGCTCCAGTAGCTAGACTTGAATCTATTCGTATTCTACTTGCCTTTGCAGCATTCTTCAATTTTAAACTTTTTCAAATGGATGTGAAATGTGCTTTTCTTAACAGTTCTGTTCAAGAGGAATTGTTTGTTGAACAACCTCATGGCTTTGAAGATACAAAACATCCTGATCATGTGTTTAGACTTACCAAAGGTTTGTATGGTCTTAAGCAAGCCCCACGAGCCTGGTATGATAGACTCACATGATTTTTGCTTCAAAATAACTATGTTAAGGGAAATGCATATCCAACCCTTTTTATAAAGAAAAATAAGAAAAATGTTTTTATTGTTCAAATTTATGTTGATGACATCATATTTGGTTCAACTCAGCAATCTTTAACTGACTCTTTTGCAAGTCTAATGAAATCTGAGTTTGAAATGAGTATGATGGGTGAGTTAACTTTTTTCCTTGGTTTTCAAATTTCTCAAAGACCAGAAGGAACCTATATATCTCAACATAATTATATTAAAGATCTTCTCAAAAAGTATGTCTATGACAACACTAAGAGTATAAGTACTCCCATCAGTACCTCAAGCTCTCTAGATCATGATGAAGCTGGGAAACCAGTAGATTAAACATCTTTTAGAGGTATGATAGGAATTTTAATTTACTTAACAGCTAGTCGACCAGACTTAATGTTCTCAGTATGCTTATGTGCAAGATATCAATCCAATCCTAAGGAATCTCACTTAAAGGTAGTAAAAATAATTTTTCGCTACCTTAAGGGAACCGTGGATCTAGGATTATTTTATACTTCTGGAAATAATTTTATTCTAAAAAGCTTTTCGGATGCTGAATTTGGTGGATGTAGAATGGATAGAAAGAGTACATCTGGAACTTGTCATTTCTTAGGGGATTCGTTAGTTTCTTGGTCCTGCAAGAAGCAGCATTCTGTAGCACTTTCCACTGCTGAAGTTGAATATGTAGCAGCTGGAAGTTGTTGTGCTCAAGTGTTATGGATGCAACACATACTCACAGACTAT
Organism: Viscum album; assembly: GCA_963277665.1. Classification (NCBI taxonomy): domain Eukaryota; kingdom Viridiplantae; phylum Streptophyta; class Magnoliopsida; order Santalales; family Viscaceae; genus Viscum; species Viscum album. The sequence continues at coordinate 1,119,468,648 of OY728129.1, forward strand.
GGCATGAGTTTTACTAAGACTCACATTTTGTGTGATAACACAAGTGCCATTGCCCTAAGTAAGAACCCTTCACATAACTCTCGTGAAAAACACATAGATATTAGGCATCACTTTCTTAGGGATCACACACTAAAAGGAGATATCATTCTTCAGTTTATCAGAACGCAAGATCAACTTGCTGATATTTTCACAAAATCATTACCCTCTGATAGATTTGAATACATTAAACAAAAGTTAGGAATGATAACCGTAAGGTAATAATTCTTCATTAACTTCTTGTTGAACAATTATCCTAACTGTAATAAACTCCTTTTCATAGGGGGAGTACATTTGTTTGTTAGTGTAACTAAAATTTTCGTAGTTATTTTTTCAAACTTTTCGGAACTGAAGTTTTCGGAGTGGAAATTTCTGAAACTAAAATTTCCAGAATGGGAATTTCCGGAACTGAAATTTTCAGGATTGAAATTCTCGAAATGAAAACTTTCGGAATGGAGATTTTCGTATTGGCGTTTTCGTAATGGGATTTTCGTACTGAAAAATTCCAGAATGGAGATTTTTGTACTATAATTTTCGTAATGGGACTTTCGTACTGAAAAATTCCGAAATGGAGAGTTCGTAATGGGATTTTTGTACTGGAGTTTTCGTAACAAAATTTTCGTTCTGGAACTTTCGTAATGAGTTTTTTTTTAAATTTATTTCTTCAAGAAGAATATTACCAATTACGAACAATGTTTCTAGCCAATCCGAAAGCTATGATTTCCTTACTTATAGTTTCGTAATCATATTTTGCTTGCTGGTATTTTACTTGTTTTTTAAAAAATTCGGATTCTAGTTTTTCCTCAAATCTGGATGTTTTTCCCTAAAACCTCAAAAGATCGGAGTCAATTTTTTCTTGCGGGAGTGTTTTCAACCGTCAGATCAGGTCAAAGCTCTTTCAACCGTTAGATGGATTTTGGAAGACCAAATGTCACAACCATCGCCTATATAAAGGGGACCCCAATTCTCATCCCACATCGGTTTTCCAAGATTTTGTGTCTTGAAGCCCTGCTGCACTTCTTAAGGCCGGTTCCGAACTTTGCAAGGCCGTTCCGAATCTTTCAGTTTTCTTCACTCTGAATGTCTGTAGAAGAAACATCTCAAGATATGTCAACTGCGAAACCAATCTCTAAGTGGTTAGTCTTTAGGGAAAGGTTAGTTCATCAGAATTTCTATAAGCTTGATTCCCTTATAACCAAGAATATAAAGCTGAATGGTTGGGAAGATGTCTGCGTAGAAAATTCAGATAAACAGGATCCAGTTTATACTGATTTTCTGATCGAGTTCTACGAGTCTGTTTCCTTCCAAATGGAATATGACAGAGAATGGTTTTCCTTTAAGTCTTATGGCAAGACTTATAAGCTATCCTACACCAAGGCCGCGAGCTTGGTTGGTTTATCCAATGAAGGAGAAAATTAATTCTTCTCTCACAAACTTCTCAATGTGCAAGGAAGTTTCAACAAGGAGAAGGCACTGAAGTGTCTTGGTCTTAAGGATGATTCAACTATCAAGATTTCTCGTCTATCTCCGAACAATAGAATCCTTCAGCTTTGGGTGCAAGGATTTCTGGTTCCAAGAAGAGGTGATAAAGACAATTTGAAGAAGAGTGATATCTATGTCTTAGATTTCTTGGTAAATCTAAGAAAGATAAATTTGATGAGGCATGTCTTGATTACGACCAAGAACATCAAGGAAGGGAATTTGAGAGCTCAGATTATCATGTTTCCTGCCTTACTATCTAAGCTTATAGTTCGGTGCTTAGAATCTTTCAAGGTCACTTGCAAATCAAAAGTTCGGAATTGAAAGCTTATGTTAGTCAGTGATGATACCCTCAAGAGGATGAATATGGGTTTTTCCAGTGAATCCGGAGAATTTTACCCTCTATCTATGGAAGAGGTTGAGACAACTCAGAAAGAATCACAGAATCTAGAACCATCCAAAAAGAAAATAAGGAAGAGAAAGGTTAAGGAAGTGGTTGCTGATGAAGAAAATCCTCAGTTTAAGGAAACTCAGTCTGCTCCCCCCAAGCCAAAGAAGCAGAAAACATATACAGATGAAGTGGTAGCTAAGTGGAGGAAAGATAAAGAAAAGAGGAAGGAGTGGGATCCACAATTCGGATTGGACCCTGTAGAGGCTAAGGCCTTAAAAGAAAAAGCTGCTGAGGAGATAGAGAAACAAGAGAAGGAAAAGAAAATGAAAAAGAAAATGTCTGAAGCTGAAGTGGTGCAATCATTGCTGAAAGATTCAGAGTTATCTTCTGAAAAGCTTCCCGTTCCGGAAACGTTCGGTTATGAACCTTCTTTACCAGAAACTCCAGCCAAGAATTATGTCACTCTGGAAAAGGCCAAGGGTAAAGAAGTAGTTGAAGAGGCCAAAAAATAAGTTGTTGTAGAAGAAGAAGTAGAGGAAGAAGTTTAAGAAGAAGAAGAAGAAGAAGAAGAAGAAAGTGAAGATTTGGATACCCTGATCAAGCAAGTACAGGACTACAAAGATAAGACTGAATCTGCAAAGTTAGCATCTCCAGGAAAGAAATATCAGGAAGCTATTAAGAATGATGATAAGAAACAGCAAGAAGAAGAATAAGAAAATGTATTGTATTATGAGGAAGAATCCTATGAGAGGAATTTCCTTGAGTAAGGACAATAAAAACAGAAACCAGATGAAGACAAGATTATCCAAGTGTCTGAATCTGAGGAAGTATTCCTTAATAAAGAACCCACTCTGAGAGCTGATAAGGGGAAGAAAACTCTCGTGGAGACACCTATAAAAGATTTCATCAGAAAGAAAGAGGTTGGTGGTACCTCTAGAAGAAAGATGGTGCAAGTTGAAGAAGAGCAGTCTCAAAGAGAAGTTTCTGAATCGGAATCATCATCTCATGGCCATAATTTTGTGGTACAATCACTGAGGAAGTTGGTAGACACCATTCCTATTTTTCCAAAAATAGATTCCAGATTCCAGATGCTGCAACAAAGTATGAATCAGAAATCGGATTATTTATCCATGATCATGGATAAGTTTGTGAAGTTGGAAGCTGAACAGAAAAGTTTTCTTATCGATTATGATGTACATAGAAAGTCCTGCAGTAAGGTAACCAAGTGGTCTAAGAGAGTTGATGAAGATTTAGTTCAGTTTGAGAGTTTTCAGGATGAAGTTCAAAATGATTTTGAAATGGAGGATAAAAAGGTTAACGAGATTTATAAAAAGCTGACCCAGGAGCAAAATTCTCGGAATCAACAGGTCAGGGACCTGAATGGGAAGCTTAACTCAGTATCTCAGAATTGGAAAACTGAAAGAGATTTCTAGATTGAGTTTCAGCAGAAGTTGGAAAAGCAAGATGAGATAATAAAGTTGTATAAAGAAGCCTTGGAGGCTCAGGCTGAAGCTTTAAAAGTTAAAGAAGAAAAGGTAAAATCCTTGGAGAGGCAAGGTGAGGAAGACCAAAGAGACTTGAAGAAACTCAAAACCTTGTTAAAGAATCTCATTCTGAAGGAAAAGGAAGACAAATGAACCCAATCCGATCTTTTTTTGTATTTTTATTTCTTTGTAAATTTTTCAAACTCTAATGAAATGATTATTTGGTTGGTTGTATCTTGTCATATACTAATGTTTCAGGTGCCATATTTTGTTTTCCATTCCCTTCAATTCTTTTTAAAAATCACAAAGGAGGAGAAGGAAAAAGAACTACTCCTAAGGAGGAGAAAGGAAAAATTTCTAAGAGAAATATTCTTAAAGAAAGGGGGAGTTTTCCCCTATGAAGTTTTTCATTCTTACAATAATGAAAACTCCACTCCGGAAACTCAGAATAAAATCCTTAGAGTTTCAATGCCTAAGGAGGAGTTAGTTGTATTCATTTTCATCCATGAACAAAGGGAGATAAGTTTTAATTTCAAAGCCTAATGATTTTTTTTAAATCCTTATATGCTTTTTCGAAAGGATGTTTGTGCTTTCCAAAAAGGGGGAGATTGTTGAGTCAATAAGGTTTTCCTTATGAATTTTCCATTCCTTTTTGTTTTGAAAATCACAAACACCTTATACTTAAGAAAATATAAATTTTACCTCCATAAGGAAAATTTACTTCTTTAAGGAAAGTTACCCTAACCCAGATTTTCTTATACATAGAAATATTTTTCTTTAGTACAAAAACCGGATTCATACCCAAAATCCCAGAAGTCAATTAATGTAAAGATTTGGAGCATTCTGTTTTTAGGATCCGAATTCTGGATGTGAATTGTAATGAAGTTCCAATCCGAATTCTGGACTCCAAAATTTCATGAGGTCGACTCCGAACTCTTATGAGTTCGACTCCGAACTCTTATGAAGTTCGACTTCGAACTCTTAAGAAGTTCGACTCCGAACTCTTAAGCGGTTCGACTCCGAACTCTTAAGCGGTTCGACTCCGAACTCTTAAGCGGTTCGACTCCGAACTCTTAAGCGGTTCGACTCCGAACTCTTAAGCGGTTCGAATCCGAACTCTTAAGCGGTTCGACTCCGAACTCTTAAGCGGTTTGACTCCGAACTCTTAAGAGGTTCGACTCCGAACTCTTAAGTGGTTCGACTCTGAACTCGTATGATGTTCGACTCCGAACTCTTATGAAGTTCAACTCTGAACTTTTACTAGTTCGACTTCAAACTCTGCAAGTTCAGATTCCGATCTCTGGTGAAACCAGACTCCGAATTCCTATAAAACAGAATCCGAACATTTCTTAACATAGACTCCGAATTTAATTTTGGTTAGAATCCGAACTTTTGACTTGCTTACACTCCGAAATGTTGAATAGATTTTACTTACATATGCTTCATTTCAAAACGATGTCGTGCATTCAGTTATACATGATTTATTATTAAACGATGTCGTTAATTCTGTTTCTAATTAACCGTTGGTTGAGTTACACGTGTACAGGTCCCTCCGAATTTCATGGAAAATATGACCGTTGGAGGAGGGAGTCGACCGTTGGAAATTTGCCTATAAATAGGAGCTCATTTGAAAGAGCTCAACAAAAACAAGTTGATCAATCTAGAGATCACACACTGTTAAGGTGATTTCTAGAGAGAGAAGATTTTCATGCCTTGTGCGTACTGAACCGCTCGTTCAGATTGCTTTGTGCGACTCCAAATGTTGGTGATTATATATGAGGACTTCCGGGGATAGGAAGACAGAGGTGCCGACTACCTTGAAGTTCGAGGGCTTCCTTGCTGAGGAAGATGGAGGTTCCAACTACCTTGAAGTTGAGGGCTTGCGGGGATAGCAAGACAGAGATTCTGATCTTCGTATCGAGGACTTACCCTAGTGTGGGTAAGACAGACTTGCTTGAAAGTATAAATCAAGGGAACTTTATCCAAAGTTGTTGGATACCCTTCTCTTTGGGTTAAAAGATTCATATCTTGTTACTTGTAGTTTTACTACTAGTTTCTCCGCTGCACTTTTGTATTGTAAGGAAGGTATAACCTTCTTATATTTCCTCACACTTGTACTCTGATTAGTTTAGATTCTATACGCTTTAAGGTAGAATCTTATATTGTAAACCTTGGTTCCAATTCTCCAGTTGGTGATTAGAGCTGTTGTGAATTTGCTTAGTTTAACTTTGTTAAACTTAGTTTTTTCCTTGTCTAAGGAAAACATAGTTATTCGTAACCAACTTTAAAGGTTCCAAAGGAATTTTTAAAGTGTACAATTCACCCCCCCTCTTGTATATTGAGCATCTACATCGTTATTTCGATCCTACAAGACGGTCTAAGGTGCGGAAGATATGAGAGTTATAAGAAAGTTGAAAAAAGTTCTCCAACTTCAAACGGCCATAACTTTCGCTCTGGGTGTCCGTTTGGGCTCTACCACATATCAAATTGAAGCCAGCGAAGAGAGATACGCACTAATTTGACACAAGAAATCTCCTGTCATGTTTTCAACCCCAAAACCCCCTCCAAATGCCTCCGAAACCCTGTTTTCGTCACCAATGTCCCGTCGAACTTGTATTCAAACGGACCTAACTTTTGATCCGCATGTCAATTCGGACTCCTCCACCTTCCAGATCATAGCTCGTTCCATGAGATTCAGTTGGACTGGTTGCGATGCCCACATGCACTCCTGGATCATAAGTTATGACCTTTTTAGTGGGTATCGGGTTTGTTATGTTTTTCGATGCCTCGTTTCTAGCACCCGTTCCCCGTCAGCTTTTTTTTAAATGGTCATAACTTCCAATCTGCCTGTCCATTTAGACTTTTTCACCTATCAGGTCGAAGATCGTTTCAGGATCTTTGATTTGACAGGTCGCGGATCTGAAACGGACTCTCGAATCATAAGTTATCTCTGTTAATGTGAGTCCAATGTTTTTGTCACTTTATAATCGTTTTGACGGGTTTTAACGATTGCTCCATTTATTACTGTTTATTTGGGTTTCCATGACTTGTTATCTTTATCAATGGTTTTTTGTGGGTTATTATGATGATTATGTTGAATTATTAAGGGGTTTTCCAAAGTTGTCATGAGTTTTCATGCGTTCTCATTCTTTCTAATGCCTCATTCTTCATATGCTTCTCCATCCGTTTTCATGCGTTTTCATGATTTTTCATCCCTTATCACGTCTTTTCATACTTTTTCATGTGTTTCCTTTATTGTTTATTATTTATTATTTATAATATACTTTAATTTATTAATTATCTATTATTTGTTACTGGTTATTTATTATTTATTATTTATTATTTATTATTTATATTTATATTTATATTTATATTTATATTTATATTTATATTTATATTTATTTATTATTTATTATTTATATTTATTTATTATTTATTATTTATATTTATTTATTATTTATATTTATTTATAATTTATTATTTATCATATATTATTTATTATTTATTATTACTAATAATAAAATATTATTAATAATAATAATATTTGTTACAGGTTATTTATTATTTATTATTTATTATTTATTATTTATATTTATTTATTATTTATTATTTATATTTACTTATTATTTATTATTTATTATTTATATTTATTTATTATTTATATTTATTTATTATTTATTATTTATTATATATTATTAATTATTTATTATTACTAATAATAAATTATTATTATTATTAATAATATTTGTTTCTGGTTATTTATTATTTATTATTTATTATTTATATTTACATTTATTTATTATTTATTATTTATTATTTATTATTTATTATTTATTATTTATTATTTATTATTTATTATTTATTATTTATTATTTATTATTTATTATTTATTATTTATTATTTATTATTTATATTTATTTATTATTTATTATTTATATTTATTTATTATTTATATTTATTTATTATTTCATATTTATTATTTATTATTTATTATTTATTATTTATTATTACTAATAATAAAATATTATTATTAATAATAATATTTGTTACTGGTTATTTATTATTTATTATTTATATTTATTTATGATTTAGTATTTATTATTTATTATTTATTATTTATTATTTATTATTTATTATTTATTATTTATTTTTTATTATTTATTATTTATTATTTATATTTATTTATTATATTTATTTATATTTATTTATTATTTATATTTATATTTATTTATTATTTATTATTTATTATTTATTATTTATTATTACTAATAATAAAATATTATTATTATTATTAATATTTGTTACTGGTTATTTATTATTTATTATTTATTATTTATTATTTATATTTATTTATTATTTATTATTTATTATTTATATTTACTTATTATTTATATTTATTTATTATTTATTATTTATTATTTATTGTTAATTATTTATTATTACTAATAATAAAATATTATTATGAATAATAATATTTGTTACTGGTTATTTATTATTTATTATTTATTATTTATTATTTATATTTAGTTATTATTTATTATTTATTACTTATTATTTATTATTTATTATTTATTATTTATTAACTATTATTTATTATCTATTATTTATTATTTATTATTTATTATTTATTATTTATTATTTATTATTTATTATTTATATTTATTTATTATATATTATTTATATTTATTTATTATTTATATTTATTTATTATTTATTATTTATTATATATTATATATTTTTTATTATTTATATTTATTTTTTATTTTTTATTTTTTATTTTTTATTGTTTATTATTTATTATCAATTATTTATTATTTATTATTTATTATTTGTTATTTATATTTATTTATTATATATTATATATTATTTATTATTTATTATTTATTATGTATTATTTATTATTTATTATTTATTATTTATTATTTATTATTTATTATTTATTATTTATTATTTATTATTTATTATTTATTAATAATAATATTTTATTTATTATGTGTTATTTATTATTTAATATTTATTGTTAAATATTTTTTTATTTCGTATTTATTATTTATTATTATTTATTATATATTATATATTATATATTATATATTATATATTATTTATTACTTATTATTTATTATTTATTGTTTATTGTTTATTATTTAGTATTTATTATTTATTATTTATAATTTATAATTTATAGTTTATAATTTATTATTTACTATTTATAATTTATTATTTATTATTTATTATTTATTATTTATTATTTATTATTTATTATTTATTATTTATTATTTATTATTTATTATTTATTATTTATTATTTATTATTTATTATTTATTATTTATTATTTATTATTTATTATTTATTATTTATTATTTATTATTTATTATTTATTATTTATTATTTGTTTATTATTAGTTATTGTTTATTATTATTTATTGTTTATTATTATTTAAAATTTATTTTTATTTATTATTTATTATTTATTATTATTTATTTATTATTATTTATTCTTTATTATTATTTATTCTTTATTATTATTTATTCTTTATTATTATTTATTATTTATTATTTATTATTATTTATTATTATTTATTATTTATTATTTATTATTTATTATTTATTATTTATTATTTATTATTTATTATTTATTATTTATTATTTATTATTTATTATTTATTATTTATTATTTATTATTTATTATTTGTTTATTATTATTTTTTATTATTTATTATTATTTATTATTATTTATTATTATTTATTATTTATTTATTATTATTTATTTATTATTATTTATTTATTATTATTTATTGTTTATTATTTATTGTTTAATATTTATTGTTTGTTGTTTATTATTTATTATTTATTATTTATTATTTATTATTTATTATTTATTATTTATTACTTATTATTTATTAGTTATTTTTTATTATTTGTTATTTATTATTTCTTATTTCTTATTTCTTATTTATTATTTATTATTACTTATTTATTATTTATTATTTATTATTTATTATTTATTATTTTTGAGTTTATATATATTATTTATGTATTATTTGTTTTTTCAATTAATATATATAAGTATATTAAATTCGGTTTATTAACCACATGACGAGCTTACTGGAGTAGTAAAGTCTTTGGAAAATATGCAAGAGGTTAGGGGTTCAAATCTCACCAAACGCAATATTTCTTTATATTGCATGGGCATGTTCATGGGATGTGCATGCATGGATAAATAAAGTAAATAAAGTAATATGAATTAAATAAATAAAATACGAAATAAATAAATAAATAAAATAAAATAAAATAAATATGAAATAAATAAAATTAATTAATTAATTAATTAATTAATTAATTAATTAATTAAAAAAAATTAAAAAACCACCGCGAAACGTTCTGTGACGGTTTTAAAAATCGCCGCGAATAGTTTCCCGACGCACGATTTCGCGGTGGTTTTTCAAAACTGCCGCCAATCTATTGAGCGGCGGTTTAAACCGCCGCGAAACGTAAAACCAAACCGCCGCTAAATGCCTTTTTTGCCGTAGTGTCAAGATCTTGGATGAAGTTTCGCATTCATACTAATTATTTAGTTTCCTCAAAAGTAGCAATATACTCAAAAATTGTTGTAGAATATTCAACAACCTAATTTAATCTATTCTATCTCACAACACCTCGATTCAACATGAATATGTATCCCATTTTTGATTTTTTATCATCTTGATTAGTTTGGAAACTAACATCTACATATCTTCTGATGATTAATTCCTCATCTCCTCCATAAACTATAAACACATCCTTAGTACGCCTCAAATTCTTAAGGATAGTCTTGACTACCATCTAATGGAAGTAACTTGGGTCAGCTGGATATCTTCTTACCACATTTAATGCATAGTAAATATCTATCATATTATATAGAATAACATACATGACTGACCTAATCACTGACATATATGGAATGCTTTTCATTCTTTTTCAATCCTCGTGTATTTGAGGAAACATTTTCATGGAATGATAAATTCCATGTGATGCTAGAAACAATCCCTTCTTAGAATGGTCCATAATGAACTTCTTTAGTATCCTAACAATATACGTACAATGACTTAGGCTGAACGATCTCTTGGATCTATCATGATAGATCTTGATCCTAAGAATATATGTTGCCTCACCTAATTCCTTCATAGGAAATCATTTATTCAACCAAGGCATAAAAAACTATAAGAATGGTATTTTATTTCCAATGAGTAATATGTCATCAAAATATACTATTAAGAAAATGACCACACTCCAACTAAACCATTTATATACCCAAGGATCACATTCGTTCTTTATGAAACCAAATTATGTTATAGATCCGTCATAATGAATGTTCTGTGACCTAGATGATTTCTTTAATCCATAAATGGATTTTCAATTTTCATATCTTATTCGCATCCTTTTTAGTCACAAACCCTTCAGGTTGTGTCATATATACATCTTCATAAAGGTTCCCATTAACAAAGGCTATTTTGACTTCTATTTCCCAAATCACATAGTCATGGAAAGCCACAATGGAAAGTAAAATTCTGGTCAATTTTAGTATTGAAACATGTGAAAATGTTTCATCATAGTCAATGCCTTGATTTTGTTTAAACCCTTTTACAAACAGTCATTCCTTATAAGTACTGAATTTTCCTTCCATGTCCAGTTTCTTCTTGAATACCCATTTACAACCAACCGTCTATACATCCACTGGAGGATTTACCCTTATATAAGCTTTGAGTTATAGGTTTTACCTTTATGTAAGGATTGTTTTACCCTTATAGAGCTTTAGTAATGTATGGAATTCCTTTACGTAGCTATGGGATGACCCTTATGTGAAGTTTGTAGCAGTTGTGTGACCCTTGCATGAGCTCAGGTTGACCCATACATAACCAACAGAATAGAGGGACTTACCCTTACATGAGAGTTGTTGTACCTTTATGTGAGGACTTTGTGAACCTTATAAAGCTAAGGTTTTGGTTCATAGTACCCTTACATTGCAGTCAAATGACTCTTACATAGCATTGGTCTACCCAAATATAGTGTGTTGGTGAATCCTTATTTAGAAGTCACTCAAGTTTTTTTGCAATGGATTTTTCATCACGCTCATTAGATAAACGTGTTTTTAAAGTTTGTTGAAGGATTATCAAATGGATTTAAAAGGTCAATCTCCATCATCCGGTATTCATAGAGACAGATAAAATAATGGAGAGGGAAAATCGAAGAGAGAGATTGAGATAAGGGTAGAAAATGATTAAGAGGTGAGGGTCTATTCGTGGCTCAGTTGGCGACACTGCTCGTAGGTGTCTCTAGAGTATTTTTCTGATGTTGGGATCATATATTGTAGGTTATAAGGAAGAGGAAATATGTTGTATGTTTTCTTGGGATGGGTTTCAACAGGTTAAGCTAAACCCTTGTAAGGTATTTTTACACTTTTTTCTTTTTGTTTTTCTGAAATTAATTTCATAGTATTGTTGATTTCATTTCATTTTTCCTGTTTGTGTGAGAATTATTGTATCGTTCCTCTATAATTCAAATTGTTTGTTGTATTTTACCTTCCTTGAAATTATATTTATTATTTTAATGATTTATTTTCTTAATAAAGTGGTGTTAGGTGGTGTTATTTCCACAAAGTAGGACCAAAGTGGTTTGAACAATATAAATCTTCCCATCTTCTTTTTGTTTACTACATTATTTTTCAAAATTGTAGATATGTGTGTTATTGTATTCTCCATAATTTTACTTATATTTTTTTGTATCTCTTTACTTATTGAATTACCCTTTTAGGCTCATTTCTTTATTTTATTTTCTTATTGTGTGGTTGGTTTTTATGACACTCTCTCCATCCAGGGATTCTTTTGTGTCACTCGGGTTGTCCTCAAATAAAAATATCTATATTTATAGAATATTCATAATCATTAAATCCAACAACATCTGGACTATAAGAATGATATTTTTTCAAAACAAAGACAAAAAACTGGAATACATTTACACATACCTGAGTAAAATTTTTAATTAATTACAATGGGTCTTTCCCAGACTTCCCATAAGCCTAATAAATGTACAAACAAAAAAGATATATCTGAATGAGAACATATCATGGAATACATGAGGCTACCTACTATGTTTGTATTATGAATTTGAGTCATTAAACCAATTTCAGAGTCAGTACTAGGGGATTGGGTCATAGAAAATTTGAAGTGATGACATAAAGGTGCACTAAAAGGTTTCAAATTATCTAACAAATTCATTTTCAACACCTTATAAATATGGGTAAATTGGGAAAAATACAACACCCTATAATTTATATCCCTAGTGATTTCCATACCAAGTATTTTCTTTTCTTTCCATAAATATTTATTTTCAAGTCATTATGCAATTGGTTTTTCATTTGATTTATTAACTTGATGTCTTTTAAAATTACAAAAATATCAAAATTTAAGACTAAATTAATAGAAAAAAAACTTGATAGATTTAAAGTAAACATGAGTATCATATTTACTTTTAGTAAAATAATTTTTAAGTATAAAATAATGAAATTCCTTATAACATTGTCTAGATGACTACTTAAGTCCATACATGGATTTTCTTAAAAGTTTCACTTGATTTCTCTTAAAATATATTTAAAATCCATCATGTGGTTTCATATAAATTTGTACATCTAACTTACCATGTTAAAAAGTGGTTTTAACATCCAATTATTCGATATTAAAACCATTTCATTCCACAAAGGCTAACAATAATCTAATGGAGGAATTCTTGAAAATAGGTGAAAGAATATCACCATAATAAATTCCTTCACATTGAAGGAATCCCCTTACAAAAATTATAGATTCTAATTTATTCTCCTTTTCACAAGTTTTTTCTTCTTTCTTCTTAAAAATCCATTTACAACCTATATTTTTCTCCTTATCATGTTTTTCAACAATTATCCAGGTTTGATTTTTAATAATAGAATCCATTTCATCTCTCTTGATATCAAGGCACTACTAAGATTCATCAGAATAAAGATCTTTTTTAAATTTTTATGGTTCTTCACTGCCCAGTTCAATGATTATATTAATGTAAAAAAATAGCGACATCATCCTTGGTTAACTAGCCTAGAGTCCGAATGGTTCTTCAATCCCTATCATGAGTCAACTGGAAGTCTCTTAAATAACCATCTATCTAAACCTCGGACTCTGATTCGGATTCACTAATATAATTTGGTTCAATGTGAGTTAGTTGGGGTGGATTAGTGGATACATCCCTAGTTTTAGGCTACATTTCAAGTTATAATCTATCCTAAACACCTATAGGTTCAGATGGATTAGACTGGACAGGATTAGAATCCTTTTTCTAGAATCATAAGCCTTATGAAAAACAATATCAAGAATGATTATACATTTCTGATAAGCAGTCCTGTCAACCTAAATTCTATACCATTTGACCCCATTTAGGTATCCAACAAAGACTCATTTCATAGTCATATGTTCTAGTTTATCAATCATGATGTGTGCATAGGCAGTACAACCAAAAAATATATGATTTCCTAACCTAGTGGTGAACCATTCCAAATCTTATCATGACTAACCATCTCGAAAACATAGTAAAACCTTAAACAGAACCCTTTCCTACCCTAGAACCAAAGAAACAAACACAAAAACCTAATAAAGGAATCTAAAAGGCTCATATAGGTAAATAAAATAGGGAAACAGTAAGAAAACAACAATCGACAAGAGATTGTAAATTATAGCCAATGATGGCTAGGCAGCCTAGTTGAACAAACATCAAAGCATGCTATAAAGTAAAATCCACTAATAATTCTTTTAAAGTAATGAAAAAAAAATTTATAATTTTAGTGAAATAAAATTAAACTGAAACATCGGGTCTGATACCACATTTGTACACGAGGGGTTCAATTCCTGTGGTAGTACACAACCAACCATGAGGGTTGATTTTGGTGTTTTGATTTGTAAAATCCAAATCTGAAAATTGAAATGATTTTCAGTTTATAATATAGAAAAAAATAAATAGAAAACATAAGTTCAAATTCAATTTTAAACAATAAGAAAACTTTAAATGATTACTACTAGTGAACAGCAACATCGGACAGTGGCAATTACATGAATTCAAGACATGCTGTAATTCTAAAAATACAGAATTCATTGATATATAAATAAATATTCCTGACATAAAAAAATTGAAAATAGGAGAATTAAATTTTATATGTACAAACAGACATTTGTAGAACTATTAAACAATAAGAAAGAACTAAAAGAAGTAGCGGTAATGAAAATTAGGAAACACAAAATCCCAAAACATATTTTATTTAATCATTTAAATTAAAAATCATAATTGAATTATATTCAATAATCAAATAAATATCCAGTGATTACAGGTAAACAAAAATTGGAAAGGAAAACAACAAAAGGGACACAAGGATTTATGTTCTTCGGCCAATTAGCATACATGCACAGGGTAGGATCATCACAAGTGTTTCACTATGTAAAAGGAATGGGGTACAAGAAACAGTGAACAAAATTGTAAAAGAGGATTAATAAAAAATGAACAATAAATAACCAAGTGACATAGAGAATAACTTCTAAAAAAATCAACAAAGAAAACTGAGAACAGGACCAAAACTGCCTTACTGAGGCTTGGCTAATCCTTTATTGAAGGAGGGTCAAACCAGCTGGTATAAACATTGATGTGAAGTCCTCAAAGATTGATGTTGTTAAGATGATCAAGATCCAAGTGTGTCTCCTCTATTCGAGTTCATTTCTATCTAGGATTTTAGGCTGCAAACCACTAGTGGTCACAACACTCCAAGATTCGTTGAAGAACTCAATCATGAGGATATTTAGCTTCTCCTCCTCTGGTGAGCTAAGAAAAAAGGTCGTCAAAGATCTACCTCTCTCAACATAGTAGAGGATATCTACACAAGATTATTTGATCTGGAAGAATAATGAAAGATATACCCTCAAGAACCAAGGTTGTTGCAACAACATAACAAATCGTGAGAGAACGAAGGGGCTCAGGATAATCGATCCCTAATATCTTGATAAAAACACCATACAAACCAATGTGTAAAGGTAAGAAGGCTAGAACCTAATGAAAAGGGTAAAAACATAATGATAATGGTCAAAGTTGCATGTGTAAGGGTACCACGTAAGGGTTCCCAACTATGATGTAAGGATCAACTAGTTAAAACCACTACAAAATAAGGGTATAAAGAAGTAGCATAAGAGTACAACGTAAGGGTAAAAAATCCCTCACATAAGGGTTGAAACCCATTGTGGGTGGATAAAATGAGAACTAAATGAGGCTACCCTCCACTATTTAAGGGTTTATGGTTGCTGCATAAGTGTAATCAACCACCTATGTAAGGATATAGACCACTTGAGTTAGGGTCAAGATCCAGTTGTAAAGGGGTACATAGGTCAAAACTGTGGCTACATAAGGGTAGAACTCAGCAAACAAAGCATATGAAAGGGTAAATCGGGACTTACATAAGGGTAAAGGAGAGAAACAAAGGCCTGTTTAAGGGTACCCATGGACTTATGTAAGGGTATCCAAACTTTAACGAGGCTATTAAGGGCCATGGGACACCTATATAACTATAAAGATAACTTCAAATGGTATATGCAAGGGTATATAAAACATTGAATAAGGGTAAAGAAAAGGTAAGGAGGCTCATGTAGGGGTAAAACCAAGCTATCATTAGGGGTCAAGAATAAAGACCAGGGTGATGAGGAAAACAAAGAAAACAAGAATTTTAAAACCCACATTTAATTAACAACACAAAAAAGGGGGGGACCCAAAACAACAGCTCCGCTGGAAGTATTGCTTGATCTCACTGCATAGGGAAGACCTAAATCGCATCACGCATAAAATCAAGGAGTCATATAGAGGAAGCACTGGTAATAAACTGAAAAGGGTATGTACCTTGAGGATTCATACAAAAAATCAGGTCAAAGAAGGCAAGTGTGAATCTAGAGGGACACACGTACACCACATAATCCATTGAAGAATCCAAAAGTAGCGCTCAAAACTATATGATCCAGGGAATGATGCAGAAATGGAATTTCCATTAAGAGGTATGGATGAAAGGTCCAAAAAAACACACCATGGGGTCATATCCACCGCATGAAAATAAAAAATATGCCACGTATAAGAAATAAGTTAAGGCAATGGATGGAGGTCAGGTTAAACAATCCAAGCAAGAGACCCAAATAGAAACAAGTCCACCACAAGGTATAAATCCATCTAATATAAAAGATATGGAAATTAAAGTGAAAAATTAAAAGCATATTAACATGCATATCAAATATGACATTTGATTAACAAGAAAAGTGAATACCAAATATTGGCAAGATTAAGATTTAGGGGCGGGGAGAAAGAGCTCGACATGCTTTTTTTTAATAACAGGGTGACCAACTTTGATAGTTGAAAAAGCTAAAATTGGAGACCACCTAAGGTAGTCCCATGTTTCCTCCTCCTCCTTTTCTAGTAGTGTTGCATCGAGTCATTGAAATTTATTTTTCACACAAAACACTATGGATTTTCACGTGTCCAAGGGATTTTCATGGTGTCATCGCCACCATCAATTTCCTTGGTTGCCTATCTGGTAATTGATGAATTTGAGTTAGGGTTTTAGAGATTTGACTCATTAGTTGTTAATCTCAAGAGTATTGATGTTTGGAAATTGGTTCTTGGTAAAGATCCTGATACTAGTATCATGGAAGCTCGGCAAGACATGTTGTTCAGTGCACTTCAAATGTGGTTCAATAAAGAATTGAGTATCACTATTAGGTAGTTGAGCCCAATATGCAAAATAAGAAATTTTGAATTGAATTTTACATGAAAAAAAGATGCACGTAACACGCGATCTTCATATTAATTCAATTTAATTGCAAACAAAAAAAGCCATACATGCAAATTCACAATTACTTACCATTATCATAAGAAATTTCATTATATGAATTTCAAAACCTATTAGTACAAGTTAAGATACTCAGGAGATGTGCTTCCAGGAGGGATAACATGGAGCACATCAAAAAAAAAATAGGGAAAAAATGTTCAATAGAAGCAAGCCAACACCATGAAAATCAGTCATTCGGCATCTGGAAACGGTAGATGGGGCAGGAATAAGCGCAATAGAATGTCAATGTTGTCATCGTCCGTGGCTTCTAGGTGAGTGCTGGCGTTGGGGGATGTGGATGGGGCAGTGGCACTGCCACGACTCACGGGTGTGAAGCCAACATAGGATTCGACGGCTGTGGGTGGAGGGAAATTCGCATCGATGTTGGGTTGGGTGTCGACAGATGGAGGGGGGTTTGCGGTGGCGGCTTTGTCGCCACAACGTTCGTCGACTTCTATCTAGACACAGTCTTGAAAGAAGGGAGTAAGGCTTCAAAATTCCATGGGGGGTCAAAAGACGATATTCAGCACCTCATGCCCATGTAGGTATGTAAGGGTGTAATTTTGGCCCAGCGGCCCGAAAGCCAGACAGGCCCGCCCAAAAGCCCAAGCACCCTGGCCCGGTAAAGCCCGCGTCGGGCCAGGCCGAGCTCAGGCCATAGGTTCAGTAGGCCGGGCCTATGCCTATCCAAGAAGGCCCGCGGGCCAGGCCAGGCTGGCCCGAAAAAGCCCGGCCTGCTAGCCCGTGCAAAGCCCAGCCCGCTAGCCCGTGCGAACCCTGCCTGCTATAAAAAAAATAGCGGGGAAACTACTGGTAGGGGGATTCGATCCCCCTACCACAAGCATTCAAGGTTGCACCTGGACCAACTAGTATATGCGTTGCGCCTATTAAGTTATCACCATCCTGTATATATATATATATATATATATATATATATATATATATATATATCAATAATATATGTATATATATGTCATTATATATTAACAAAAAATAATATTATATATAATTATAATTTGTGTATATATATACACAAAACTATATATATATATATATAATAGTGTATATATATAAACAAAGCTATTAATATATATATATATATATCAATGATTTAATATTATATATATATATATAATAACTTGTTATATATTAATAAAAAAATAACACACTCACCTAATGATGTTCGTGCAAATCCCTCAACCTCATTAATTTTTTTGTAAGTATGTTGCAACGTGAATATATCATATATACTATACATATATAAATCTATTTAAAAAAATTAACTCACCCACTGCGATGCACCCCCAACCCCTAATTATTATTTTTACAATTTTCTCATATTATATATATATATATACCAATCATTTAACATTATATATATATAATAATTTATTATATATTAACAAAAAAAAATAACACACTTACCCAATGATGTTCGCGCACACCCCCAACCTCACTAATTTTTTTAAATATGATGAAACTTGCATATTATATATATGTATATATAAAAACAAATCTACTAATAATATATATATATATATATATTAATGATATATAAACAAAGTCATTAATAATATATATCAATTAAGTGTGACTTAAAAATCCATTAATAATGTATGTGTGTGTGTGTGTGTCAATGATTTAATATTATATATACAATAACTTATTATATATTAACAAAGAAAAAACACACTTACCCAATGATGTTCGCGCACACCCCCAACCTCACTAAATTTTTTAAATATGATGAAACTTTCATATTATATATATGTATATATAAAAACAAATCTACTAATAATATATATATATATAAAAACAGTTCCATTAATAATATATATATATAAAGCTATTAATAATATATATCAATTAAGTGTGGCTTTTAAAAATCAATTAATAATATATATTTGTGTGTGTGTGTCAATGATTTAATATTATATATATAATATCTAATTTTATATTAACAAAAAAATAACACACTCACCTAATGATGTCCGTGCACATCCTCCAACCTCGTTAATTTTTTTAAAATATATTGCAACTTGCATATATTATATATAAATCTATTTAGAAAAAAAAATTAACATGCCCACTACAGTGCACCCCCCAACTACTAATTATTTTTTACAATTTTCTCATATTATATATATATAATAACTTATTATATATTAATAAAAAAAATAACTACTCACCCAATGATGTTCGCACACCCCCAACCTCGTTATTTTTTTTAAATATGATAAAACTTGCACATATTATATATACTATATATACATATATAAATCTATTTAGAAAACAATTAACCCACCCACTGCTGCACACCCCCTAAGAGTGTAATTTCAGTCCAGACAGGACCAGGTCAGGCCTACCCTGCAAAAAAATTAAAAATCGTTTAAAAAAATGTTTTAAATTAAACAAACACTTAAAAATACTTTTCATAAATAAGTTACAAAAAATAAATGTAAAAAACATTTAAATAACAACACTTTAAACCCACCACCCACTGCTGCACACCCCCCAATCACTCGTTATTATTTTTTTCAATTTGTACATAATATATATAAATTCACAGACATATATAAATATATTTAAAAAAACATATCCAGCCACTGTAAAATATTTTTATATAAAACGTGTTAAATTTTTAAAAAAATACTTGTAAAAAATATGCGTTAAAAAAATGTTTTAAATTAAACGTCTAAAAATAAATGTAAAAAAACGTTTTAAACAAGTGTTAAAAAATGGTTTAAATAATAGTTTAAATAAAAATGATTAAAAAAGCTTTTAAAACAAACATTTAAATTAATTTTTTTAAAAAAACACATAAAAATATTTTTCACATTAAAATATAAAAATAAAGTTAAATGTTTTTAAAAAATACTTGTAAAAAGCATGCGTTTAAAAAAAATAAAAAATGTTTTAAATTAATCATTTAAAAGTAAATGTAAACAAATGTTTAAATAAAAAATATTAACAAATGCTTAAAAAGATTACAAATAATTAAAAAAATAAATGTAAATAAATGTTTTAAATAAATGTTATAAAAATGTTTAAATAATAAGGTTTTAAACTCACCCAATACTGCAGCGCACCCCTCATTATTTTTTTTACAATTTGTAAATAATATCTATATATATATATATATTCACAATATATAAATTCATTTAGACAAAAAAAACATATCTACCCACTGTAAAATTTTAATAAAAAATAAAATAAACGTTTTTACAAAAAACATGCATTTAAAAATAAATGTAAAGAAACATTTTAAAAAAATGTTAAAAAAATGTTTAAATAAAAATGTTTAAAAAAAGTTTTAAAACAAATAATTATTTTGAAAATAATAAAATCACACAATGGCTCGACTCGAGAAAGCTCGTCCCGGCCTGAAAAAGCCCGGCCCGACCCGATGGTTTGGGTCGGCCCGAGGTCGGGCTCGGGCCGCCTCATGGGGTTGTTCGGGCCAGCCCAGCCCGGTCCAAATAGTGGCCAGCGGCCCAACTTTTTCCATGGCAGGCCCGGCCCGACCCAGCCCTGTCTGGGCCAGGCCGGGCCGGGCCGGAACGAAATTACACCCCTATAGGTATGTATATTATATAGCAGAATTCACCTGTGTTTACTTAATCTGGTATCTAAAATTATTCACATATATCTAAATAAGCTTCAAACAACCCTGTCATTTTCACCCTTTTTTATCTCATTGCTTAAACTTTTAGGTAGCGATACATGATAATTATAGGTATTTAATTACATAGTTTTAAAACTAATTTAGCATAGTTTTAATACATTTATCAATACATATACACTAAAATATTTTACATGTTTACTACTATAAAATCACAAAAAACTTATCTAACAAGAAAACATTGATAAAAAGAAAGCATTTATTAATGCTAAAAAAATGTTGATAAAAAGGTATCTGATATTAGAAAGTTTTTTAGCACTGATAGAAACGTACTTTATCATTGTTTTTTTTATCATTGAATAATTTAATTTATATAAACATATATATATATATATTAAAATATTATTTATATAACAATAAGTATATATAATATGAACTATATAAATGCCTTAAATACAGTTCATATTTAAATTTATATATTTATTTTCATATTATATAATTTATAATATACATGCATATTTATAATTAAATATTTGTGTTTTTAAAATGTACTACTACTATAGATCGGGCTTTAATTAGTTCTAGATAATTTTTTTATCAGCACTGAATGTAAGTGCCTTTAAAACCCAATTAATTTTATCAATGCTAGTGAACAGGTTGAGAACGTTGGCTTTTATCAATGCTGACTTTATGAGGACAAGATTATCTGGGTCCATGATATTTTGAGGAAAGAGTGTTTAATTATGGAAAGTTTCATAACCTAATTTACCCCCAATCTCAGGGTATATCTCTCACATGAATCCCAAGTGGTCATAACAGTTGGTATCAATGCCTACCTAGGTTTCTTTTATTGGATTTATTGTTTTCAAAATTGATCCCATTGATTTTTGAAGTTGAATTATATTATGTCCTTATTTTGTACCATGGCTAAGTGAAGGAATTTGGAGAAAAGGAAGAAGTCCTTAGATTACCACTCTAGCACGTAGACCAACGTAGAACAACCTCATTGTTTTAGATGCACTGAGTATATATTGGCACCATTTATCTACACACCGTTCCTTTACAATCCCAGTGTAAACATCACATAAACAACATCACTTTTCCATGAGTCACCATGTAAAATCCTTATTTCTTTGTAAATTTCTTCAATGAGTTCCAATACTTTCTTCTCTTCTATTAAGAAAAAACATGGAATTCCTCTCTCAATATTGCATATATCAAATCATCCTCAATCCATCTACATTTTTCACAATAGTAGAATCCCTTTATTTATATAAATAGATAACTTTATAACTCCATAATTTCCTTTTCTCTATGTCCTAGAGAAATTCTCCTCACCCCCCTCATCAAATATATCAATTAATTTAAAAGTATGTTAGGACAATCCTTCCTACATATTTTCTTCAAAATTAATTCGAAATTATCTACATATCTCTTATAATTTAGATTCAAGATACCCAATCTACTTCCTGAATCATCCTCCTTACGTATAGGAACTTTAAGCCTCCAAGTACACTGACTCAACTCATCCCTGACATGGTCATCACCACCACGACATGTAACCTACCTACACATATACCTCTATGGAATATAGCCTCTATCCTCAAATCATTCCTACAAAACATATCATGTCGAATCCTTCAGAAATCTACTCACCATGGCATAACGTAGTGATGACCTTGACATAAAAGTTCTCCAGAAAAAACACCCATCTAAATGCTCATCCCTACACTCACTCTGCTTATGTTCCACATCAACCTTAGAATCCCAACACTCAACATTCCTTACACCATGATATATGGGTTCTCTAGTTTCCTGACTCAATTATCCTTACACAAGTCCCATACGATATCGAAAATGCCATAGTGGCCCCTTGTTTCCAACAAAGATTCTGAAATGCTACCATAGTCTCCTCTATGGTGTGGTGTCCCTCAGCTTCCCATTTCATAATTTGTTAATCTTTAATAATATTATATATATTATGGATCATCTGGTACAAGTATAATTTTAAATGATTATGGTGATCGTATTAAGTAAGTGACAATAATAGTTGAAGACGACCTTCATGATTTTTCAATGTTATTTGAGAAGTTAAGGATCTATGAAAAGATGTCATTGTATACTAGTTGTGTAGTACCCTCAGTTTTTGGTATGTAACCCTTACTTTTCTATTTTTATGTTTATAAATTTAAAGGGTGGAGGGTGGGATATTTGGGTGAACTTTCAATAAGTTTTTGGGGAAAGGGGGGGTGTGCATGGGCTGCGCACGGTTTGTCTAAATTGTGCGTAAATCCTAGAAGAAACAGTGTACAGTAGCAGTTTTTGATGAAGTAGCATCAGCATGATGTGCGCACAGTTAGGGAGACCATGCAAGGAGGTCGTTTTAGGGTTTCCATAAGGTTTTATCTAATACACGGTTAGCACACAGTTTATTTAACCGTGCAAACTAATTGTGCACAGAGTTAAAGTTAGAACCTAAAAAAATAGGATCTCACTTGTTTTGCCTCTAAATCCATAGTTTTTTCTCCTTGGTATCCCTAACTTGTGATTATTCTCCATTCAAGATAGTATAACCTCTCCCAATAAATTTGGAATCAATATGGAGCCCTCCCTTGGCATTTTCAATATTGGTTCTTGTGGTAAGTGTTGTTCTTCACCGTTCTTGTCATGTTTTCTTAGATCTACTTAGATATACTTATCCTATCCTATCAGTTTCTCAGATATACACCCGTTATGGGTGGATATAATTTTTTAGATTCCAAATATGATGAGATTCAGTCTTGATCGTGATAGGAGAAGAGATCTGAGGTGGTTTTGTGGATAATCAACCTGGTTTCTTGAGCATTCTTAGTCCGTTTTCAGTTTTTTTCAAAACGGTTGAGGTAGGTGGCTTCACTCTCGATTCCTCATTCTAGAACTGATTGGAATGATTTCAAATTTATTTCTTTGTTATGAATTTATTTTGATTTTTCTATTTAATAATTGTTAGAAACCTTCTTTTATGATAGTTTAGTAAATTGTGGAAATCTAAAAAATTGGTGTTCTTGATAATGTGCTTTGGTTATTGATTTTAAAATGTGGATTTTAAAATGGTGAATTTTTGGAATTGTGGTAATTGTATTTAATTAAAGTGTTTTCAATAAAAGTAATGGTTTTATTGAAATTAAATGGTTGGTTTAAATTGGCGTGTTTAGTGGTTTTCAATAAAAGAATGGATTTATTGAAATGGATGAAATGTTTGTTTTGGCATTGGTTAAGGGCATAATGGTTGTGCGTATTCATATTTCATTAAAGAAGCTTGGTTTAATTATGACCTTTTTCTTAGTGCCAAAGGTGTAACGCCATGATGGTTGTTTGTTTTCATAAGGAATTCAGGATGGATAAGGTCCAGGAGTCTCCCCCATCATTCATGGGATGGATAAGGGTCAGGGCTATCCCTCATCAAACATTTATGTGCATTTGGGTTGGATAAGGGTAAGAATACCCCCCCCCCCATCATTGTTGGAATGGATAAGGGTCTGGGTTTCCCCCCTCTTCCAGGTTTCATGCATGGTCAATCATGTGGATATGTGGAGTGGTTGCACAAAATAGAATGTTAAATGATTTAAATGATTGTTTATATGTTTTCCTTGGAAAACTATTTACTATGGATTTAGTTTATATTTTGATATAAACTATTTTTAGAAATTGTTTTATATAAACTATTTTATATAAATGTGACTAACTTTTCTATCCTAGTAGCGTGATTAGGTAAGTCATTGGGGAAAACCTACTGAATTTTATGCTCACCCCTTCTTTGGAACTTTGGTGATTTTGCATATGTTATCTTCTGAGACATTAACAAAGGTAAATCATCACACATATTTTGCACCACCTCATGATACTTGGGTTGTTTGGTGATGTTGGAGCATGGATCTTGTGGATCATGGAGTATTTTGGTTGTCTTGTAGTTTATTGTTGTTATCTTATATTGTTTACTTTGATAGTTTCTTTTTATTCTGTTGTAGTACACTTTGGTGTAGTTTTGATATAAATGAAGTGGTTGAGCTGTCTTGTTTTTATCATGCATCATATAGTGGTTATTTGGTTATGGTTTTTCTGGTTATTGGTTTATTTATTAAAGGGTAAATTGTCCCCCACTTTCATTGAAACCCTTCGGCATTTATTTCCAACCTTTGGCATCTTGGGGATGTCACCTAAGGCCAAGTAATGATTCATTGTATTCTCAAGATATTGAAAATAAGTGGGTTTGGTCCTTTCGGAACAAGTAATCATCAGTTTTCTTAGTCTTGGGGTTGAAATTAATTCTTTCATATTCCTTAGGTGGTGATCTTAGAAAGGATTGGGATTGTTGGGACTTAAAATGTAGAGCGCAAAAAGATGTATCTAACCTTTTTATGTTGAACTTCGTGTTACTAGGGAGTTGGGTACATAAGTATTTTGGAGAAACTTATAAGATTATGGAAATCTCATTATCATGGGTTTATCCAATTAGAAGAGCATAACATGAATTGAAGAGGAATGACTTCCCACTAGGATTTCATATTTCATTTTGGGAAAATAATATATGATGTGATGCATTGTGTAGATTTTAAAAAAATGTTGAAATTGTTTTCAAATGAAAGACTTTTAAAAGAGCATGATTGACATATTTTGAAAATGGTTTGATTTTCAAAAGAAATAATTGATTTTTTTTAAACGGTTGACTGAGAAGAAGTTGTTTTTGAAAAGCAATGTTGTGATAGCTGATGTGATAGAATTTGAAATTCTAGGCCATTAGTTTCTAGAGAGTGATACTTATAGAGTTTATTGTTTTATTATAAAATGGCACCTGGTAGGTGTTGTAAAAACTAATCAGAAGAATCTATTGATAAGTTGGTTTCACCCAAGACACAAGTGAACCAATAGTTGGTCCAAAGTATCACTCAATCTTTTCAAACCATTGAGTCGGGATTGAAGAAAAATACTATTTTTATGATATTTTTTAATACTAGAAATTCAATTGGAGAAAGCATATTTTTTCACAAGAGGAGGTGAGAAATCTAGAACTAAGAGAAAAATATAGAGGGAAACATATTTTTAAGAAGGTTGAAAAAAACAGAATCAGACACCATTGATGATCTATTTGATCAATTGAGGGGAGCCCAGTGGTCCTCAAAAATTAACTTGCGATCAGGATATCATCAATTGTGAGTTCAGAAGGAGGACATTCTGAAAATAGATTTCAGAAGTATATATGGCCACTACTAATATGTAGTAGTGCCTTTCGGTCTCACAAATGTACCAGCAGTCTTTATGGAATTGATGAATTGGATATTTCAGAGATATCTGGATTATTTTATTATGGTGTTTGTGGATGACATATTGGTGTATTCAAGTAAAAGGGATGAGCATGAGAAACACTTGGAGACAGTTTTGGGAATCTTAAGAGATCATTTCTTGTATGCCAAATTATCAAAGTGTGATTTTTGGATATAGGAGGTATGATTTCTTAGCCATGTAATTTCTGAAAAAGGTGTTTTGGTTGATCTAGAGAAGATAGAAGTTGTTATCTCTTGGAAACCTTAGAATAATGTCTTTGAGTTATGAAGTTTTTAGGGTCTAGATGGTTATTAATGATGATTTGTGCATGAATTATCATGACTAGATTTTTCTACTACATCTTTGAAAAATAAGAAAATTCCATTCCAATGGACTGAGTAATGCTAGAAGTCTTTTCAAGAGTTGAAAGTTCGACTTACATCAGCACCTATCTTGATTTTTCCAGAATCAGGACAGAGGTATGTGGTGTATTGTGATGCTTCGGGATCCGGATTGGGATGTGTTCTCATGCAAGGAGACCATGTAGTTGTTTATGGTTCAATTCAGTTGAGAGTTAATGAGAAGAACTACCCAACACATGGCTTAAGTTAGCTACATTCATTCATGATTTGAAGACTTGGTGCCATTATCTCTTTGGTGAGAAATTTAATGTGTTTACAGATCATAAGAGTTTGAAACATATTTTATCACAACGGGATTTGAATCTGAGGAAAAGTAGATGGATGGAGTATCTTCATATGTTTGAGTTTAATGTGATGTATACACCAGGAAATGGTAATTTGGTATTTTATGCATTAAGCCGAAATTCATATGCACAGTTGGTGAAAGAATATTCGGATGAGTAGCAGTTAATGTCAATCCTAGCCAAAATTCATGTGGAATGTGAAGAACAAGGTGGTGTTTTAGTTTTCTTTTTAGTATATGTGGTTCTTGATTCAGTAAAGTTGGTAAAAGAGACACAAACATATGATGTGGAATTCTTGGTTATGAGTACAGAACTCAATTGTGGGGAGACCATTGCGGGCTAGAAACTTGATGGGAATTTGGTTTTGTGGTTCAAAGATCAAATGGTTATACCTATGGATTTTTAGAATCAAATTCTTCATGCCTACCACCATTTGAGATGGGTTATACATCTGTAAATACAAAATATGTATAGCGAGTTGAAGGCGTAGTTTTGGTGGATCGATATGTAACGAAAAGTGGCTGAGTTCGTTTCAAGGTGCTTAACTTGTCAGCAAGTTAAGGCAGAACATCAGCGACCAGCATGTATGTTGCAATATTTACCTATCCCAGTGTGGAAATAGGAGCAGATAACAATGGATTTTGTTACAGTCCTCCCAATAATATTCTGGAAACATGGTGCCATATGGGTGATAGTGGATCAGCTCACAAATTCGGCTCATTTCATTCCTATTCGTAAAACTCATATGATAGAGGATATATTAAAAATATATATCCAAGAAGTGATAAAGAGACATGGTGTTCCAGTTTTTATAGTCTCAAATAGAGATATGAGTTTTATGTCTCATTTTTGGAAATCCTTACAGAAAGCACTGGGGACTCAGTTGACTATGAGTACAACATATCACCCTCAAAGGGATGGCCAATTCGAAAGGACGATACAGATGTTGGAATATATGTTTCGAGCTTTTGCAATGGATTTATGTGGCTCATAGGATAATCATATACCCTTAGTGGAGTTCTCGCATAATAACATCTATCAGACCTCGATACATATGGATCCTTTTGAAGCATTGTATGGGTGTCCATGTCATTCTCTACTATGTTGGGTGGAAACAGGTGAGACTTCACTAGTTGGGCAAAAACTTGTCCAATAAACAATGGAGAAGATTTAGTTGATCAGGAAATTGATGGAAACTTCTCAGAGTCATCAGAAATCATATGTGAATCATCACTGAAGACTGTAGTCATTCGCAATGAGTGATTATGTGTTCTTGAGGATCTCTCTAAGGCTTGGACATCGTCATTTAGTGAATCAAGGAAAGTTATCCCCTCGATATAATTTCCCTTTTGAGATACTATAATGGGTTGGAGAGGTGGAATATCGGTTGTCATTTCCACCACAATTCAGTTCGATGAACAATGTGTTTCATGTATCTAAGTTGAAAAAGTATCAGCCTAATCCTGGCCATGTGATAAGATGGGATCACATTGACCTAGAGTCGGATGCTTCATTGGTACATATTCTAGTGCAGATTGTGGATAGGAAATAGAATTTATTATGTGTAAAAAGCATCTATCTAGTGAGGGTTTCATGAAAACATTTTCAAATTCATGAAGAGACTTGGAAATGAGAGAAGGAAATGAAATAGAAATGTTTGTAACTCTTTTGTGGCAGTGATGGTTTTCTACTTTATGAGGACAGAAATACCAATGGTGGGGAGAATGTAGTACCCCCAGTTTCTGGTATGTAACCCTTAATTTATGATTTTTATGTTTATAAAGTGTATGGGTGAGGGATGGGAGAGTTGGGTGAACTTTTAATTAGTTTTTTGGAAAAAAAATGGGATGTACACGGGCTGCGCATGATTTTTCTAAACCGTGCAGAAATCCTAGGAGAAACCATGTGCAGTAGTAGTTTTGAGGCAGTAGAATCGACACGATGTGTGGACAGTTAGGTAGTCTATGTGAGGAGGTTGTGCAAGGGTTTTCATAAGGAAATATCTAACGCATGGTTAGCACACAATTTGTCTAACCATACGAACTAACCATGCACAGAGTTAAAGTTAGATCCTAAAAAATAGGATCTCACTCATCGTTCCTCTAACTCCCTCATTTTTTCTCCTTGGTAGCCCTAACTAAATATTATTCTCTATTGAAGGCAGGAGAACCTCTCCCAAGAAATTTGGAATCAATCCAGAGTGCTCCCTTAGCGTTTCCAAGCCCGATTCTTGCGGTAAGTGTCGTTCTTAACCGTTCTTGTCGTGTTTTATTAGATCTACTTAGATCTACTTATCCCATCCTCTCTATTTATTAGATATATGCACATTTTTGGTAGATCTATGTTTTTTTATGTCAAATATGATGATATTTAGTCTTGATCATGATAGTATAAGAAATCTAAGGTGGTTTCGTAGAGAATCAACCCGGTTTCGTGAGCGTTCTTCATCCTTTTTCAATTTTTTTCAAAACGGTTGAGGTAGGTGGCTTCACTCTCAAATTATCTTGATATAAATAATTGGAATTATTTATAATTTATTTTTTATGATGAATTGATTGTGATTTTTATGTTTAAGAATTGTTGAAAACCCTATTTTATGACGGTTTGGTAAATTGTGGAAATCTGGAAAATTGGTGTTCTTGGTAATGTGCTTTGGTTATTGATTTTAAAATATGGATTCTAAAATGGGAACTTTCTAGAATTGTGGTAATTAGATTTAATTAATGTTTTTTCAATAAAAGTAATAGTTTTATTGAAATGAAATGGTTGGTTTAAATTGGTTTGTTTGATGGTTTTCAATAAAAGAACAACTTTATTGAAATGGATGAAACATTTATTTTGGCATTGGTTAATGGAATAATGGTTGTGTGTATTCATATTACATTAATGAGTCTTGGTTGAAACATGAAATTTTTCTCAGTGCCAAAGGTGAAATGGCATGATGGTTGTGTGTTTTCATATAGAATTTTAGATGGATAAGGGTCAAGAGTCTCCCCCATCATTGTTGGGATGGATAAGGGTTAGGTCTATCCCCCATCAAACATTCATGTGCATTTAGGTTAGATAAGGGTAAGAAGTCTCCCCCATCATTATTGGGATGGATTAGGGTTATGTATTTCCCCCTATTATAATTTTCATGCATGGTTGGTCATGTGGATATGTGGAATTGTTACAAAAAATAGAATGTTAAATTATTTAAATGATTGTTTATGTTCTTTCCTTGGAAAACTGTTTACTACAGATTTAGTTTATATATTGATATAAACTATTTTTAGGAAAAAAATTATATAATTTTTTTTATAAATGTGGCTAAATTTTATATCCTAGTGTCATGATTAGATAATTCATTGGGGAAAACCTACTGAGTTTTATACTCATCCCTGCTTTGGCACTTTGGTGCTTTTGTAGATGTTATCTTCTGGGACATGGAAAAAGGTAAAGTATCCCATGTATTTAGAACCACATCATGATACATGGGATGTTTGGTGATTTTTTAGCATGGATCTTGTGAATCATGGAGTCTTGTGGTTTTCTTGGAGTTTCTTGTTGTTATCTTACGTTGTTTACTTTGATAGTTTCTTTTTCTTCCGTTGTAGTACACTTTGGTGTGGTTTTGGTATAAATGAAGTGGTTGAGTTGTCCTGTTTTTATCATTCATCATATAGTGGTTTTTTGTTTATGGTTTTTCTGGTTATTGGTTTATTTATTAAAGGGTAAATCTTCCCCCACTTTCATTGAAACCCTTTGGTATTTATTTCTAGCCTTTGGCATCTTAGGGATATCGCCTAAGGCCAAGTAATGATTCATTGTATTCTCAAGTCAATGAGAATTAGTGGGTCATTACAAGTTGCACTAAATAAAAAACATAGTCGGTCATATTAAGGATATATAATTTTAAAGTTTACAATTAATGGAGAGACACCAAATTTAGAAAAACAGTTTCTTTCTTAAATGATATGACCAAAAGATAATGATCATACATGTCAAACATATTATGCAAAAAAAATGTTTTATACAATTAGTATGTTCTATGAAATAATATATTCATGACCAAATGATTATATATTTTTTCTCAATTTCTATTAATCACATAAAAAATACACAAATTGTGGTGTGGGTTGATACAAGAATGACTAATCAATTCCTTTGAAATTTTTATAGTACTTTCCAATCATTCCAATGATCAGAAAACTATATGAAAGTGAGGAGACTACAAGGAAATTGATATGGTACATAGATATAAGATTTCAAGATAGGAAACTATAGGTTCCATGCACTATGGTAGTGTGTGGTGGTGGAAAATATATTAAAATTTCTTTTAATGTTTACTTTCCTAAAACCCAGAGAGATAATTTTTCATGTAAAATTTATAATCAATTTATTTAGATCTGAATAAAATAAATTCCTCAACTTAGGATAATTTCATCATTGATGATCTTGATCTTCTAAAAGAATCTTTTTGTATTACCTTCATTGTGATGTTAGGGTCCATGGGTAGAATCCCTCTAATGGTGATCCACACATGCTCCTTTAATCTCAAAACAATACTAATTGATTTTCAGGTGCTAGCGTAGAAAATCAGTTATCTTGCATTGTTCATGTTGACCTCTCATCCTTTGTTCTCAAAGGAATCAATATTTAACTTATTAGTATAGATAGGGAGAGAGGAGTAGTATAGAGTGAATTTTGTTATATGCAATAATTCTATATTTTCATACCATAAAACATAATAAACATAACTATCTATTTGTAGATATAAGGTTTAGGTTAAAATATTATTTAACTGCATGATGACCCTTAAACAATATTAAAACCTTTAATAAACCCCATGAAACATAATAATAATAATAATATTATTATTATTATTATTATTACTATTATTATTACGATTATTATTATTTTATGGCATGCACCAACTTATGAAATAACAATAATTATTTAACCATCTGTTAATTAATATTTTCCACCAAACATGATCTTGGTCTATTAAAACTCCTCTAGAATTTATTTAACACCTGAATAAATATTAAATATTTTATTCATCATTAATTATTTGTGATCAATAAAATGAAAATAAAATTTTTCCTCGGTCTTGATAATAATATTTATTCTATTAATTAAATTAAAATAGAATTTAATCGAGATCAATGGAAACAATTCATGTATGAATGTCTATAATTATTTCTCATTGACATTTGGTGAGTTTACCTAAAGTCCATGATTACTATATATCAACAGGTCAAGGCTCACAAGA
Organism: Viscum album; assembly: GCA_963277665.1. Taxonomy (NCBI): domain Eukaryota; kingdom Viridiplantae; phylum Streptophyta; class Magnoliopsida; order Santalales; family Viscaceae; genus Viscum; species Viscum album. The sequence goes on from OY728129.1 coordinate 1,119,500,827, forward strand.
TAAGTAACTTAATGTTTCAATGACAAAAAACATATATGAATACTCACTTTGAAATATAATCCATTTTTTAAAATATCTCATCAAGAAGGTTTCACATCTTTTTCACCAACCTATATTCTCGATACATCTTTCTTTTACTGTCTAAAATAAACACATCAATAAACTATGGACAATGAATTTAATGAAATGATTATATTCCAATCAAAGGGCCAAGATATCAACATCCATAAATATGGAAGGGACAAATCCTTCCTTGACTTATCCATTAATAACATGTCAATCATGATGCTCCCAACATACCCTACCTCATAGTGAACATATGTCGTCACGGTTTTTATCAGGAAATCTAAGCTCATGAGTCATGACACACATTAATGATAATATTCTAATCTAAATACCATTACACATGTTCATAGATAGAAATATTAGATGACACCAAAACATGCAGAATTCTTATTATCGAGTCTGTTCTCGTAATCTCTCATCTTGGAGATTAACAAGTGTGAACTTTTTGAGAAGAATATCCATCCTCTTACTAGTACTCACACTTGACAATCACATTCTATATATCCCATCATATAATGTTATCTAACCATAGAAATATATTAAATAATATAGTTATATCACTTCATTCTTCTCATCATATAGGGGAAATATTATTCCCTTACTAATGTGACGAATACTCTAAAACATTTTTACATTAAAGTAATGTAGAAAAATGAATAATATGTAATAGGATATTTTATTAATATTAATATCATTTAACATTCGTGTAATAAAAGTATAATGAGTTTGTCCTAGGACACCAACTCCACCCAACTCCCACTTGGACTAAAGCCAACTGTCTATAACTTTCAGTCCTCTAGAACTCATATGATAATCATGTTTCTAATGAGTCAAGGATTTATTTTTGGGGTCCTCCACATTATCTTACATGGAAATACTACTCAATGAAACCTAACCAATATAAGAAAAAAAACCTTATGATATGATACTTCTAAAGTATATTCTTCATCCACTGATGTGACCTTGTATCTTTTGTGAGAGCCACTTCTATAGTATTATTATAATAGAGTGTGATATGATCTTTACTTTTAGGAACTACATCATGATCTTGGATGAAATTGTGCATCCATATTTCTTATTTAGTTGCCTCAAAAGATGTGATATACTTAGAATCTGTTGTAGAATCTACAACCACAACCTTATTTGATCTCTTCCAGCTCAAAACACCTCCCTTCAACATGAATATGTATCCTATTTGTGATTTTATATCATCTTGATTAGTTTGGAAACTGACATATACATATCCTTTGATGATTAATTCCCCATCTCCTCTATAAACTAGAAACATAACCTTAGTAATCCGCATATTCTTAAGGATGGTCTTGACTACCATCTAATTGTAGTAACTTGGATAATCTTGATATCTTCATACCATAATTAATGCATAGGTGACGTCTATCCTAATATATAAAATAACATACATAACTAACCTTATCAATGGCATATATGGAATCCTTTCCATTCTGTTTCTTTCCTCATGTATCTGAGGAAACATTTTCCTAAAATGATAAATTCCATGTGATACTAGAAACAATCCCCTCTTAGATTGGTCTATAATGAACCACTTTAGTATCTTGACAATATTTATACATTGACTTAGGTCAAGCGGTCTCTTGGATCTATCATGATAGATCTTGATCGCAATAATATATACTACCTCACCTAAGTCCTTCATGAAAAATTATTTATTCAACCAGGGATTAACAAACTATAAGAATGGTATTTCATTTCCAATGAGTAATATTTCATCAAAATATACTATTAAGAAAATGACTACACTCTCACTAAACCATTTATGGACCTAAGGATCACATTTGTTCTTTATGAAACCAAATTTTGTTGTGGATTCATCATAATTACTCTTCCATGACCTATATGCTTTCTTTAGTCCATAAATGTTTTTTTTAATTTTAATATCTTATTCACATCCTTTAAAGTCACAAACCCTTCAATTTGTGTCATATAGACATCTTCATAAAGTTTCACATTAACGAAGACTATTTTGACATCTATTTTCCTAATCACATAGTCATGAAAATTCACAATGGAAAGTAAAATTCTGATGGATTTTAGTATTGAAACCAGTGAAAAGGTTTCATCATAGTCAATGTCTTGACATTTTTTAAACCATTTTGAAACCAATAATGCGTTATAGGTACCTACTTTTCCTTCCATGTCTGGTTTCTTCTTGAATACCCATTTACATCCAACCAACTTGACATCCATTGAAGGACTCACCCTTATGTAATCTTTGAGTTGTTGGTTTTACCTTTATGTAGGGATTGGTGTAACCTTACATAGCTTCGGTAACATGTGGAATACCTTTACATAGCTATCGGATAACCCTTACATGGAGTGTATAGAGTATGCGCTACCCTTACACGATCTCAGGTTGACCCTAACATAACAAATAGAATAGAGTGACTTACCCTTACATGAGAATTGTCATACCTCTATGTGAGGACTATGTAAACTTTATGTTGATAAGGTTTTGGTTTATAGTTCCCTTATATAATGGTCAAGTGAACCTTATATAGAATTGGCATACCCTTATATAGTGTGTTTGAGGACCCTTATCTAGCAGTGATTCGAGTTTTTTTGCAATGCATTTTTCATCATGCTCCTTATCTGAACTCATGTATAAAGGTTGTTGAAGGTTTATAAAATGGATTTAAAAGGTTGATCTCCATCATCCTACATTCATAGATATTGATCAAAGCCTAGAGAGGGAAAATATGAGAGAGAGAGAGAGATAAGGGTAGAATATGATTAAGTGGTGAGGGCATGTTCACGGCTTAGTTGGAGACACCTCTCATAGGTGTCTTTGAAGTATTGTTTTGGTGTTGAGATCATGGATTATCAATTATGTGGAATAGTAAAGATTCTATAGGTTTTATTTGGAAGGGTTTTAGTGGGTGAAACTGATCCTTGGTAAGGGGATTTGGGTATTTTTCTTTTGGTTTTTCTAAAAAAAAATTCCTGGTATTGTTGATTTCATTTCATTCTTCCAGTTTGTGTGGGCATTATTATATTGATCCTATGAAATTCATCTGATTTGTTGTATTTTACCTTCCTTGAAATTATATTTTTTACTATCATGATTTCTTTTTTTAATAAAATGGTTTTAGGTGGTGTTATTTCCACATAGTAGGACCAAAGTGGTTTGAACCACATAAATCTTCCATTGTTTTTTTTTGTTTACTGCATTGTTTTTTGAAATTGGATATCTGTGTGTCATTATCTTATCCGTCATTTTAATTATATATTTTTTTGTATATCTTTCTTTATCAAATTACCCTTTCAGGAACATTTCTTTTTTTTGTTTTCTTATTGTGTGGTTGGTTTTTATGACACTGACTCCATCCTCATATTTTTTTTTGTGTGTCAATAGGGTTTTCCTACCATAATAATATCTATATTTACAGTATATTCAGATCATTAAATCCAAAAACATCTTGGCTATAAGAATGATTTTTTTCTAAAAAATACAAAAAACTAGAAGAAATTAACACATACCTGAGTAAAAAATTTAATTCATTCCAATGGGTATTTCTTAGACTTTCTATAAACCTGCTCAAGGTACAAACAACAAAAGATATATCTAAGTGTGAACATATCATGGAATACATGAGGATACCTACTATGTTGGTATAATGATTTTTACTCATAAAATCAATTTCAGAATCACTTCTAGTGGATTGGGTCAAGGAAAACTTGAAGTGATGACATAAAGGTGCACTAATGGGTTTCAAATTATCCAACAAATACCTTTTTAACACCTTATGAATATGAGAAAATTGGGACAAATACAGGACCCTAGAATTTATTTCCTTGGGGATTTCCATACCAACTATTTTATTTTCTTTCCATAAATATTTCTTTTCAATGGCATTATGCAATTGGTTTTTAATTTGATTTATTAACCTGATGTCTTTTCAAATTACAAGAATATAATCAAAACATAATAGTAAATAAATATAGAAAATAGTAATAGATTTAATTTAAACACAAGTATAAAATTTAATTCTAGTAAAATCATTTTTAAGTAAAAAATAATCAAATTCCTTAAAACATTGTCTAGATGATTGCTTAAGTCCATACATGGATTTTCTTAAAAGTTACACTTTATTTATCTTAAAATATATTTAAAATCCAGAATGTGGTTTCATATAAATATTTATATCTAACTGACCATGTAAAAAAGTGGTTTTAACATCCAATTATTCATCATGAAAACCATTTTAGGCGACAAAGTATAACAACGATATAATAGAGAAATTATTGAAAACAGGTGAAAGAATCTCACTATAATCAATTACTTCACATTGGAAAAATCCATTTAAAAAAATTATAGATTTTTATTTAATTTAATTTTTACCAATTTTATCTTCTTTATTCTTAAAAATCCATTTACAACCTATAATTTTTTCCTCGTCATATTTTTCAACAATTATCCAGGTTTGGTTTTTAGGAATAGAATCCATTTAATCTCTTATAATATCAAGACACTTCCAAGATTCATCAGAATATAGATATTTTTTAAAGTTTTTATAGTTCATCACCACCCAGTTCAAAGCCTATATTAAAGTAAAAACAGTGACATCAGCCTCAATAAATAAGGATATAGGCCTAATGGTTCTTTGATCCCTATCATGAGTCAACCAGTAGTCTCTTAAATCACCATCTATCTCAACCCTAGACTCGGATTCAGATTCACTAATAGTTTCTAGTTCAATGTGAGTTGGTTGGGGTGGACTAGTGGAGACAGACCTAGTTTTAGGCTACATTTCATGTTATAATATAGCCTCAACCCATATAGGTTCAGATGGATTAGACTAGACAAGATCAGAATCCTTATATTTAAAAGCACTAGCCTCATGAAAAACAACATCAAGAATGATTATACATTTATAATAACCATTCCTATTAACCTAGATTATATACCTTTTTAAAGCATGTGGGTATCCCACAAAGACAAATTTTACAATCCTGGGTTCTAGTTTATCAATCATGATCTGTGTAAAGGAAGTAAAACCAAAAAATCTAATATTTCCTAAACTAGGGGTGATCTAGTCCAAATCTCCTTAGGGGTTTTGAAACCAATGTTTTTTATGATCCCCTCCCACAAAATCTACCCCTATTGGGTTGGTGATAAGAAAAAGAGGATAGTGACCACCCAAATCTCACCTCTAATAGGCCACAGGTTGGCGAAAATCACTGAGGGTATAATGAACATAAAAATGGGAGGCATTTCCCTCTAAGAGAACATATAGAAGAAAGTGATAAGACAAATGCACAAATCAACTCATTCTCGGATATAGTAAAAGGAACACAAGTGCATAAATGTAAAGTCATACAAGACTAAAAAACTATAAAGGGAAACTACAAGTACTAAAAAGGTAAACTTTCCAGCAACCACGAATCCCAAACAGATCCTAAAAAATCACAAAGATTTTAATATTCAACCTGATATCCAACCTAATACAAATAACCTAAAAATAGTTTATATATACATAAGGTGATAATAACTAGTACACTCAATGAGATCCTCCCTAGATCCTCTCATGAAAAAGACAAAGAAAGCATACTGAATTTTAGTGAATAGGAAGTGAAACTAACTCGACACCTAAACAGGTATACTAAGTCTCTAGCCTCACCATGGATATCTCTCACCAAGTAATTATTACAAGATATCATAAATTATAGTAATAAAAACATGGGTACCCTGCTACCACTTCCCCTCTAGTTTTCCACTCGACCCCCATTCTGTATATCCTGATTCATCTCTCTCTAAAAGAATCTATCCTGAAGACACCTAGGCTAAGTATCAAAACATGAATCTTGTGCATCATATCATATCATCATCCCATTCACATATTCATATTGTAAATGAGTAGTTTATAGAATCTATCACAACCCATATGTCATGTGTTATAAATCAAGTATTGTACCTCAATCCATTATAGCCAATACATTGAGTATGTACCTCGATCCATTATATTCAATACACATTATACCTTTAATAATACTTTAGATACTATATCCTGAGATATATGTGTGAAATAAAAAAAATACATCACATCCCTCCACACACATATATGGGGAAACTAACCACCATACATTCCAACACATAATACTACCAGGAGAAGAGTGTAGATCCAGAAGGGGTAGTTAGCCATCTGTCCCTCTCCAATATAGTTGTTGGGGAAAACACCCTCCTAGAGTCCACTGGTTATCGGTGTCCCTACCAAAATGGGTGGGGTAGTATACAAAATCACAAAACATATAGGATATAATATGTATCACAACTAAACTATGGGAAATAACCTAGTCTCATTCTTAACTGAAGCTATCATCACTCAGACACCCTATTACCACTACTCAGTTCTAGATATTCTATAAGAAAACAAGCATTTTAAGAAGACTTTCATAAAATTACTTCATTTATTTAAACATTATACTTTACATTAGTTAATTAATTAACCATTAACTAAAATTATTCCATTCACATCTCATTAACCATCAAATTGAATTTCATACCCTCAAGTCATAATCCAACTAAGTCCATGGTTTCTCAAGATTAAAAGCCTTTTCATTCCAAGTACCAAACTCATGGGTTAAAAAATGTATTATTGTTTTACCATTATATAATTATAGTTAATATAGAGAACATATTAAGTAACCATAAATAGATTCATAACCAAGAACTTTTAGTTACATCAATTAGTGGGGAAATGAATATAGAAAAACAAGAAACCTGGCCATCCGACCTTTAAACAGATTAACAAGAAAGCATCTTAGATATAAGAAAAAAATGGGTAAGATCCTATTTAACATATTTCATAAAATATAGTATCATCCCTGACACCCTCGTTCATATCACCATGCATCTATCCATTATAAGTGTGAAATTTTTCCACAAACTTCGGACCTCCCTGCCCAAATCTCATTAGCCAACAACCATTCAAGTCTCACATCACATCACATAGAAAGGATCAAATCCATAGAAACATGGAAGTAAAAAAACAACCATCAAGTTAAAAAGGGAAACTAGGCCCTAACACATTACATTTATCCTTCACATGAAAATAGTCTCACATGGTCCCAAACACAATGGATTAAGCCTTCCTAAGAAAATGAGCTCACTTGGTCCCAAATATTTATCTTTACCAAACTTTCAGTTTTATTCCATCTTGGATTTACTAATTAAATTATCAAAAGTTATAACTATGAGTAATTTAAGACATCATATATATAAAGTTATCATTTATTAAACATGATCTCAAGCATCAAATCTAGTTTCAGCAAATTGTGAGAAAAACAATTCTCATTTGGCATGCCCTTTATTATTATCACAAAATCATTACAACTTTAGGTTATTTATCAATTTTAATTAGCACATGGATGAAAAAAATTAACTAAACATGCATCAATCATTAATTTGATTCCCATAAAATTAAAAGAATCTAAGGATCCATTAAACATGCCCCTTTAAGTTCTTTAGCCAACCAAATAATTACTGGATTTATGTTCTTTAACCATTTTAATCAAAACAACATATTTTAACCTATGTATAACCATCATACTAAACAAAAAAAATCATATAGTACACACTATATATAAAATAAAGATGAAAACTATTATCATGGTAGAAGAACGTGAGATCTCTAACCATAAACCATGTTCATTCTTTAATCCAGTTCAATATTTATTAGGTTAATTCCATCATTACCCAAAAATATAAATCTGATAACTTGATGATTTCATGTAAATAAAAAGGAGAGACAATGAATACCCTATCTCAAGATTTTTATGTTCTTAAAATAGAAACAAAACATCAATGTGGATCTCTGATCACCTCTCCCAAAAGGAAACTATGATCTCCCAAGGACTTTGTTCCACAATCATTTCAAAAAATAGAAAAATAAATTTGATTAGAATGATGAAAATCAAACACTATAACATGGTAAGAATAAAAGGATGAAAATGGAATCAAATAGAGAGTAAATTGTAGGAAAGGAGTAATAACTCTCTTTATATCATCAAAGATCAAACACAGGAAGTTGGGGAATAAATCTTATAGAAATGGGCTTCAAAGGCCTTTATAAATATCTCATGGAAAACAAGGGTTCGAGGGATAAAATTGAGAGAAAAGTGGGTTTTGAGGGGTTTATGGTATTTATAGGACAAAAAAACTAAAAACCATGATGCATCCCCTCATACCAACCCATAAAGTTCATGAAACATGGCATATTATAGCGCAAGGAAAGACATTATGCCGCGACCCCCTGCCAAAGGCATGTCTGAGAAACATGGAATCTTCCATGGTGAAAATAATATAAAATGGGAGAAGGACTATGAATCATGGAAACCCATTAAAATTTAGAACCAGATACCCTAAATTAAGGTGATGCAAAAACATGGCCCTCATAGTGTAGCTAGCCTGAAATTTACAGAACGCCCCTCGAAGCACTACACCTCAGCTGGAGCCTCAACACTGCAGCTCTCAACTTCCGAGGAAGGGATTATGCCATAGACCTTATCCATGGTGAATCCATTCCAAAAAATTTAGTGGATCCCAAATCCACCCTTGATCCCTTTTTTCTATAATCTGCCACACTACGCTGCAACGACCATGTTTGTAAAATAATCCAAGGCTCTATGATGCAGACACTCATCAACACCCAATTTTCCCTCCAAAACACCTTGAAACCTTCTCCAAAACCTCCAACACCCAAACTCACAAAAGAAAGATCTATTATGGTCTGGTTCATTACATCACATACCTCTTAAACTATTCTCATCCTTGAGAATTTAAAACCACACCCAGAGAGAAAGAAGTAACATGGGTTTTTTGAACAACCACCCCATGAGATGTCTCTCAATAATATATCCTCTATGTGATCTCATACACCTCACTCATAGGAGCAATGTAAAAAACCATGAAACAAAATAAAATATCTCCTAAACACTCTCCTAGGAAGATATCACTCAAATGAGATCAAGGTCACCAATAAAGCATCAAAGAAGAGGAAACCATCTCGTAAACTAGAAAAGGTCAACATCCAAAAATGAGTAATGCTACAAGAGAATATCTAAACATCAAATAGCTTAAGATATTGAGTGTGTATCTATGACTCACATTCATAGATTCTATCTTCCATTCCACTATGTCACCAAAATCGAAGAACCAAATGAATAATATTCCCATGAAATACCTTCTCCTAGCGGTCCTTGATCTCCAAAAGTTTCTCATAAAAGTTCATGTCATTTTTAACATCGATATTTACCAAATAAATGACATGGAAATCATCATGAATGTAACTATGGAGCTGTGAAACATGGAAGACATCATGTGTTTAACTTATCTATGGCATAAGTTTTATCTGATACACCATGGATCCAACATGATCCAACACCTCTAAAGGAACAAAAAATCAGGTAGAAAGATTACTCCCATTAAAAAACGTCAATATCCACGATGAGGAGTCACCTTCAGGAAAACATGATCTCCAATATTTAATTCCATAGGTATCATCCCATTGGTCTATATAGGACTTCTGATGATCCTGCGCTACCTTCATCCTCTCAAAAATCACATGGAACATCTCTGTTATTCTTTTCACTAGCTCCAACCCAAGAATTTATGACTTCTCAACCCCAATCCAGCATAATAGAGAATGAAAAGGTCATACATACAAGTCTTTAAATAATGCAATAAAAATATTTAACTAAAAACTATTTTTGTAATAAAACTCGACCAAAGGAAGGTTACTCATCCATGAACTTCCAAAATACAATATAGAAGAATGAAACATTGTGTCAAGAGTCTAAATATTCTTCTCTATATTACCATTCATATGTGGATGAAAATAAGTGATAAGGTATAACTAATATCCAAAATCAATATAACGAAATTTCTACACCCTATAGATAAAACTAGGATCATGATCGAATATGATCTTCTATGGGAATCCATTGACTATCTCCATCTCCTACATGTTGGAACCATAGTCATTATATGCATGAATTAGAGTATGGTTTGTGTTTGTTGTCAATCCTCAGTTGAATTTCAGAATGTGTTCTAGTAAAGTGATCATATAGTTCAATCAGACAACCGTATTGAAGGTGGCGCTGTTCTCCAGTGTTGGCAAGAGGAGGTGCACACAAAGAGGAAGTAGTGCACGAAATAAGGGAGGTGTTTGCGAAAAACAGCGGTGTGCGCGAAAAATAGTGTGGTGCGTGAAAAATAGAATGGTGTGTGAAATAGTGGAGAGAGATTTTTCACACAAGAGGTGTTTCGGAATTAGAATGTCGAAAAATGGTAAAGGTATGGGATGCGCGAAAAACATGAAGATGAGTGCGGAAAACGGTTCCTGCGCAAAATGTATTGTGTGCCGAATGAGAGGTTTTTCATGCCACAGTGGGTTTTTCACGCAGGGGTCGGCGAAGCCTATAAATAACTAGTAACCCCCTTTATTCCGGACAGTTAAAGAAATAGAGAATATCTGAGGGATGATGTGCATAAAAGGTTTGTGAAAAGGGAGTTGCGCGAAAAAACTCTGAGCTACGTGAAAAAGTCTGAGTTGTGCGAAAAAGTCTGAGCTACACGAAAAAGATGAAGGTGCGAGAAAAGGTAGAAGTTGCGCGTAAAATTTGAGGTTGCGTGAAAAAGTTGGTGTTGCGCAAAATATTTTTCCACGTGAAATTCATGTATTGCGCGCAAAAGTGATAACTTGCATGAAAAGGGTAGGTGTTGTGCGAAATCATCATTGTAACATGTTTTCACATTCTGTTTATCTGGTTCAGGGGTTCAGTGTGTTCAAGTGTATCAATTCTAAACTTCGATGCAAGCATAGTCTCGTGCTAAGCAAAGGCAAAGACTTCGATGCGAATCTATTTAAGAGACCTTCGTGTCTATAAACTGACTGGGACTCCACCAAAGGCAGTGAGCCATGGGGAGTCAACAGGAGTGACCTGAGGGACGCAATGGGATATCCCTAAACATTTATAAAGGAAGTGAGCCTGGTATAGAGTGACTGCTCTCGAACCATTGTAATCCAAAACTAGTGAAGAATAGTGGAATTAGGTACGACCGACAACCTGTCAGCGTATGCTCCTTGGACGTATCCCTTAGTGGTGAACCAATTAAAAAGTGTTGTGTCATCTCTTTGCATGTGAATGTTTGATTTCTGATCATATCCGTCATATAGGTTTAACTAGTTCCTACCAATGTGGGAATAACATCCATCAGTTTAAAAGAAAAGTTGACATCCTGATTCACCTATCCCCTCTCAGGGTGTCCCAGGGTCTTACAATACAGATACTACCTTCAGAAACCTCCATTGATATTGAATCCTTAAGTTATATAAATTAGGATGATTTCATCAAACAATCTATTGTCATCGATATAGAACAAAGACTCCATAATCTAAAGATAAACTTCTAATTAATTCCATTGAGATTTCCTCCCACTTCTACTAAGGAACATCCAATAGTTGGAGAAAATCACTGGGAACATGGTTGTAGTCCCTCACCTTCTGGAAGACCAAGCATCGAGATATAAACTCTTCAATTTCATGCTTTAACCCAGACCACCAAAACTGCCCTCATAGAGATTGGTATATCATTTTCACTCTAGGATGTACCACCAAGGGTGATCTATCGAACTCATAGAGAACCAAATCATACTTTGCTAAAGGTATAAAGTTCCTTCCCTATAATAACACCCTTTTTTGTTCATACTCATAGAAAGCATTAGGGGAATCACAAAAAACAACTCGGTCTCTCCTGAACTCCACCTCAAAATCCCCCATCTAGGACTCCTCCACCTATTACACCAAATATTATTTCTATATCATCTAAAAAAGAGAATGTATTCCTCCATCCACTCCCATATCAAGATACATCAATTAGATATCTTCCATCACTTTCCAAGAATCTCCATATTCACACACGACATCACTATGTGACTTCATACTCAGCGCATCATCCATAACATTTCCATTTACTAGTGTATAAGAAATATTGTATTCATAGTCCTACATGAATTCCATCCACCACCACTATCATAAGTTTAGGAGGCACAAGAAGAATTCATACCTCGGGATCTTATGATCAGTAACAACTATAAAATGATCTCTAATGAGGTAATGTCACCACAACTTCAAGGAAAACACAATTGATGCCAACTTTATATCAAGGGTGGCGTAGTTATAATCATGTGGATGTAACTATGAAGACATATAAGAAATAACCGATCTATATTGAATCACAACATGACCCAAAATAAGATTCAAAGCATCATAGAAAACCTTTAACTAAACTACCTCTGTTGGGAAACAAAGAAATGGAGCACTGATCAACTTCCCCTTCAGGTACTCAATATATCTTTACCACTAGTCAGTCCAGAAGAACACCTGATACTTTTTGGTTAAGGCTATTTAGGAGTCACAACTTGAGGTAAGTCACTTATGAACCACCTATAATAGCCTACAAAACTAATGAAACTTTGTTCCTCTATAGTATTCTTAGGGGATACCCAATAAAAAACTACCTCAATCTTTGAAGGATCCACATCCACTCACTAATAAGAAGTGAAATGTCCCAAGAAACAAACATCACAATCCTAGAACTCACACTTCGATAAATTCTTGAATAGTTGATGGTGATGAATAACTATCAAAATGTCACACAAATTCTCAACATGATCTTCCTCAAACATGGAGTACATAAGGATTTCATCTATGAAAACCACTATGAGATTATCCAGAAACTACTGGAACATTATTCTTATCAAACCCATGAACACGGCTAAATCATTCATCGCGTAGAATGACATAACATTGAATTTTTAATGCCCATGAAGAAATCAGAAAGAAATCTTTATAATATCATCATATTTAACCCGCATCTGATGATATGGTGAACTCAAATCGATCTTAAAGAACCAACTTGATCCTTTCAGATAATCAAATAAATCATCAATCCAAGGAATTTGATAGTGGTTCTACACTGACACTTTATTCAAGTAATGATAATTGATGAAAATACATAAACTTTCATTAACCTTTTTCATGATAAAAAATGGTGTACCCCAAGTTGACACACTTGGTATAACAAAACCCTATAGAAAAATATCATCAAGATATACTTGTAGATCTTGAAGCTCAGAAGGTGTCATACTATATGAATAAATTGAGATATGAGAAACACTTGGTTGTAGATCAATCCTAAACTCGATCTCCCATCAAGGGAGAAACACTGCAAACTCCTCATTAAAAACATTAGAGTACTCATCTAACAGCTTAGGAAACACTATCAGTTGAACCTATGATAAGATCAACATCATCTCATACATCAAGGAAGATAAGGACATAACATTCATTTGACCCATCTTAGGTCTCTATCTCCAAAAAACACAATGGAATCTCCATTATTATCATATAACACAACCTTCATCCTAAAGTAATACATAATATACTATAGTAAATATAACTATTCCATATCGAGGATGGTGTCGTATGGTTATATCCATAAAAATTGAATGTCTCTCCAATAGAGGAGCTTCCCCAACAGTAGCTCATATTTTCTATATACTTCATATAGGTAATCTCAGCCACTAATTGGAATAGTAAATGCCAAGGGCACTGTAAATATCTCCACCTCAAGTCCCAAATCATGGACCAAGGCATGTGATATGAAGGAGTGTGTAGCTCCTAAATTAAACAAGGCATGCACCCAAATAGAATACAAGAAAGGGGTGCCTCAAATGATATATGGCTCTCATGAAGCTAGAAACTCTAGAGAATGATACTAACCAAGACCCACTCTATGGCCTATTCAGTCCTAATTAATACCACCTACATTTTTGTGATATTCTCTCTGAGGATGAGGATCATCTTAGGGCTGCCCTATTCTTGCCATGTATCCTCTTTTCTAATCCCAAATTAGAGAATCCTATTGTTGCTACATAAATTAAAACTGTCTCAATAGAGGAACCTAAATAGGAACACCTAGTGCATGTTGCATTCCTAGAAAGTTTGGTCACCCTAGTCACTGATGACCTTAGCTGCCACATGAAAAAAAACACATCAGATCCCCTAGTAGAAACCTAAGATCTTCTAACCTCGGATAAATGAGATGGATAGGGTTGGGACCTACCCCAAATTGTCTGAAATCTATTCTGTCTAGGAAACTAAGAACACCATACCATAAATCTACTTTTTGAGAAATCTTTATGACTCCCCTCTCTTTATGAACTAGTTTAGTATAGTATACTCTCAACAAACACTAATCTCCCCAACACCTTGATATATATATGTGGTATGAATGGGGTGACCTGGAGTTAGGTCTATGGATAAAAGTATTTATCTAAATGAAACTACCTAGAATCCCCATCTACAAACAGGTTTGAATAATATCATAGAAGTGTCTTGAAATGGATTACAAACTCTCGTATGTTGGAACTCCCATGTCGAAGGGTAAGTTTCTCCTAGATCCTGGCCACCTTTACAGTCAAAGAAAGAAACTCAGCTCATAACTGGTAGATAAAATTATCCTTGGAGACCTAGTACTCCTTGAATCCCCTGAGTAATAATATCCACTACTTCATTGTTTTTCAATTTAAAAATAGAACATCCCATGAAACCCAATACCCCTTATGAGCATAGATCGAACTGAAAGATATCTCAACATCCTCCAACCATTCTTCTATCATTATATTCAAAAAGGATCCCACGTTATTCTATATACTCTGGCACTGAAACTCTTGGAGTGTCCACCTCCAGATTTCATCATCATCAACCTTTACTATGAGGTGATCTGTTGGAACCTATTACTAAACATATTTGGTGTAAACCTGATGAGGACGTCGACCTAGAGTCGTACTTGTAAAAGAAAAAAAATGGTTAGATACTCCTAAACCTAGAATATATAATATTTAACATTAATTAATTAATTTTATTTATTTAATTTTTAACTTAATCCCAAGGTCTACCCATTTCAAAAATAGGTGTAAGGAAGAATGACGCATGATCCTTTCCTAGGTCTCTACCATATATCCAGTATCACTTTATCTAGTAGGATCGATAAAATTAATGGACCATGTATCATATCATAGAAAGGATAGATAATCATTTCTTAGCTATTTTTCCTTGTTTAAATCTCTTACTAAACTTAGCTTACACCATTTACCTACCAACCCTATATTCTTCATATGTGTATAACTCCAAACTCCATTATATCCTTCAACCTAAACCTTTGATACCACTCTGTCATGATCCCCTCCCCCCAAAGGTACCCCACCCTGGTCAGCAATGAGAGAAGGATAATGGCTACCTATTATGTATGAGGAGTATTTAAAGATTAAATATGGGATGTCTACAGATTCCTTCCACTCTATTTTTAGTTCCCCTTTTCTAGTTCATCTTTGGTTTGTGGCCTACAAGGGAGCTTGCTTCTCATACAGAGCAAGATACACTGATGGTGTTACACTTCCACTACCCTTATTGGAAGAAGTTCTTGATAGTATTATAACATGATGCCTTGGATAGGTTTTATGCAATCCAAAATCTTGTTGTTCCTCTTGAAATCTCATTTTGTTTCCCCCTCAATACCATGTTGGTGTAAGATATTTACACCTCATTTTTTGTATTGTAACTCTTTGTTTTAATAAATTCCTTTGGGGCGTAAATTGGGAGACCAATTCATGCCACTGATTTTAAAAAAAAATACATGTAATGTCATACAAAACTAAAACAACTAGAAAGGAAAACTATAAGTTCCCAAAAGGTAAACTCAGAAGTAACCATGAATCCCAAATAGCTCCTATAAAACTATGATCTAGTAATATCCAACTCAATCTTCAACCTGGTCATACTGACATGAAATATAGTTTATATATACATAGGGTTATCATAATAGGTATACTCGGTAGGATCATCCCTAGAGCCTCCTATGAAAATGATAAATAAATCATACTAAATCTTAGTGAACTATAAGTGAAACTAACCCATCACCTAAATAGGTATGCTAAGTTACCATCCTCACCATGGTTATCTATCACTAAATAAAATATACAAGAGATCATATATTATTTAAAAAACATAGGTGCCTCGTTATCACTTCCCCGCTGATTTTCCTATCTAATCGAACATCATATGTCTTGAGATATCTCTCTAAAAAATAATCCAATCCAAAGACACATGGGCTATATATCACAACATGCATCTCATTTATCACATCATCTCATCATCTCATCCATATATCCATATAGTAACCAAGTATTTTCTTAGAGCCATCACAACCCTTATCTCATGTATTATATGTTGAGTATTGTTCCTCAATCCATCACAACCCATACACCGAGTATGTACCTCAAGCTAACATAACCCATGCACGTCATACCTATAATATTTCGTTGTATTCTATATCTGAAGATACATATGTGTGAAATAACCACAACCCATTATATCCCTATAAAAAAATATATTGGGAAACTAAGAATCATCCATACCATCACATAATACTACCAAGAAAAGAGATCACGTCCTGAGGGAGTAGTCATCCATCTCTCCCTTACTAATCAAAATCTTGGGGAAAACACCCTCCCATAGCCCATTGGATGTCAGTATCCCTACTGACATGGGTTGGGTAGCATACAAAATCACAAAACATAAAACATATAATATAGATCACAGCCATACTATAGGAAATAAATTTCTCTCAATGTCAACTGTATTTATTGCCACTCGGACACCCAAATGCCACCATTAAGATCTTAATATCCTATAAGCACACAATAATTTTAAGAATAATTTCATTAAAATAATTCTTTTCTGTTAAAATTTCACTTCATATTTGATAATTCATTATATATTAAATAATATTATTCCACTCACATTTCATGAATCGTCATATTGAAGTCTATTCCCTCTAGGCATAATCCAAACAAATCCATGGTTTCTCAAGATTAATGGCCATTTCATTCCAAACACCAACCCCATGGGTTAAAAAAATTATTATTCTTTTACCATTCCATAATTCTAGGTAATTTAGAAAATATCCTAATCTTACATAAAGAGATGAATAACCAAGCACTTTCAGTATCATCAAGCAGTGGGGAAAGGAATGCAGATAAAAAAGCAACCCGGCCATCCAGCCTTTAAACAGATTAATAAAAAATCATCCTATATTTAAGAAAAATAATAGGTAATCCCAGATTAATTCCATTATATCAACTCTGGTACCTCCCCAATACCCTCATGCATATCACCAAGCATCTCGCAATCATAGGTGTTAACTACTTACACAAACTCTGATCCTCCCCGCCCATATCTCATTAGAAAATAGCCATCCCAGGATCACATCACGTTGCATAATAAGGATCACATCTATAGTAGTATAGAATGAATAAGACAACCATCAAAGTAAACAGGGAAACTAGGCCATAAAACAAGGCACTTATCCTTTACATGAAAATGATCTTACTCAGCCCCAAACACAAGGCATTCAAACTTCATAAGAAAACAGACTCACTTGGTCCAAATATTTATCTTTATCAAACAACCAATTTTATTCCATTTTTAATTAACCAATTAAATTATAAAAGGTTATAATTATGAGTAACCTAAGGCATCATCTATAACAAGATACCATTTATTAAACATTATCTCTAACATCAAATCCAGTTTCAAAAAACTATGATATGATCAATTATTATTTGGCATGCCCTTTATTATTATCATGATAATAATTAAATCTTTAGGTTCTTTATCTAATTCCATTAGCACATGGAAGAAAAACTTTAACTAAACATGCATCATGTATAAATTTTATTTCCATCAAATTAAAATAATTTAAGGATCCATTAAAAATGCCTCATTGAGTACTTTATCCAACCAAACAATTACTGGGTTTATGTTCTATGTTCATTTTCATCAAAACAACACATGCTAACCCAAGCATAACCAACATGATAAAAAATAATATCAAATATAGCACACTATCTAGAAAATTAAGAGGCAAACTATTATCATGGTGAAATAACACATAATCACTAAGAATAAACCAAGTTTCTTATTTAATCTGATTCAGTCTTTATTAGGTTGATTACACTACCACCCAAAAAACTAAAGTACGATAACTTTATGATTTCACATTAATAAAAAGGATGAGTGATGAATCCCCTATCTAATGAGTTTAAAGTTATTTAAATAGAAACATAACATCAATTTGGATCTCTGATCACCTCTCTTATAAGGAAACTATGATCTCCTTAGGACATCATTCCACTAGAACACTAAAAAACAACAATAAACTCCATTAGAATTATGGTGATCAAACTTGATCTCATGGAAAGAAGAAACGGTGGGAAATGATATATAATAGAGAATAAACGATAATAATGGAGTAATAAATCAACTCTAATCACCACATATTGAACACATTAATTTGGGGATCAAATCTGATTGAAAGGTGATTCAAAGGCCATGAAAAATATCACCTAGGTACCAAGGGGTCAAGAGAGAAACTTTAGAGAAAAGTGGCTTCGGAAGGGGTTCAGGTATTTGTAGAAAAACATAAAAACCAAAGAGCACGACACATACCTGAGGACCAGACTTTTAAACAATATGAAACAGGTCATATTAAGGTGAAAGACAATACATTATGTCATAGCCTCTAGTCAGAGGTGAATCTGAGAAACACGGTGCCTTCTAGGATGAAAATCCTATAAAAGGGGGGAGGGACTATGGTGCAAGGAAACCAATTATGCCGCAAAACCCAGTCACCTAAAGGGATGTTATGCTGCAATATAACCCCCATAATGTAGCTATACCAAAATTGATATAACAACTCTTGAAACACTACGCCATAGTCGGAGCCTCCACACCGCAACACTCGATTTCCAAGGAAGGGCATACATTATAGACTTACTCCATGGTGAAGCCTTTCCAAAATTATCAGTGGATCATAAATCCTCATGAGATCCCTCTAATGTTGTAACCATCTTCCACAGTGCAAAAACTCCTCAACTCCTTATTTTACCTCCAAAACACCTTGAAACTTTCTTTGAACACCTCTAACACCCAAACTCACAAAGGGATACTAGGGTTTAGTCTATATAATGGAACTAGAGGGGAATATTTTGATCAGATTGATTTTAGTAGTGGCATCTTCTTCCCATAAGGACTTGGGAATACCATAATATGATAGCATTCTTATCACTCTTTATAAAACACTCATATTCATCCTCTCTTCTAGTTCATTATATTGTGGGGGTATCCACACCAATTTTGTTTCTAATAATACCTTCAGAACTACAATAGTATATGTAGTCACTGGAAAAATACTCTAGACCATTTTCTATCCCTAGGGTTTTGAGTTTATTTATAGATTAATTTTCACCAATATACTTTAAAATTTTAAAGGTTTCAAAGGTTTTAAATTTGGGATTGAGAATGTAAATCCATACCTTCCATGAATAGTAATCTACAAAGGTCACATAGTAATTCCCAACACTATAGGAAGAAGTCCTAGATGGATCCCACAAATTAGAATGTCCATATTATAATGGATCTTTATCACTCTATGAAGAACTTTTAAAACCGACTCTTTTGGAATTACCAAGAATACAGTCTTTACAAATGGGAAGTATTTATGGGGTAACATCATTTGAAATCCCTTCCTTTCTTAGTTCATTCATTCCCATAAAGCTTACATTTCCTAATTGTCTATATCATAACATTGTGTTATTTTCCATGGGATCAAGTATTGCATTTAACTGCTTTATATGAATCCTACCATCTATTACATATAGACCATTGGATAAGGTTCCTTTCATAGTAGTGAGTGACCCCTTATAGATCCTAAGACTCCCTCAAATTAGACCTAAACATATACCCATTTTGGTATAAGACTCCTAGTAAAATAATATTTGTCTTCAAATCAGGCACCCATATGACCTCCTCTAGAGATTTGACTGGCTCATCATACAATTATAGAGAGAGGGTAACTTTACCCATGATTATTAAAAAAAATATTTCCTAGGTAAACTTCACAACTCTCAATATCTCTTAAATTAGCGAAGTACTCACGTTTGGGGCACATTGAATAAAAATCTAGAATCCACGATCCATTAAACATCCATAGAATCAGAATAAACATTTAGAACATAAAAAATATCAAAATCCTATTCAATCAACAACTAATGGTTACTCTTATTGGTGTTGTCCTTAGAATTGGCCCCTTGGGGAAAATTCCTTATAATGTGACCGGGTTATTTTCATTGAAATAATTTAATTTTTTTTACCCCTAGACCCTGATAAACTCCTAGACTTTCTCTTACCTTTAATTATCCATCTCTGAGTAGGCCTACCTCTACCATTAAGCCCCCCAGATTCCTTATTAACAAAACTAAGATTCTTCTTTGTAATTTCATTAGAAAACAAGGAAGACTTAACTTCTTTTAAGTTTAAATAATCCCTACCAGACATCATTGAATATTTAATTGAATTATAGGAGTCATATAAAGATGTAAATAGAATGATATTCAAATCATCATCATCCAAGTTAACTTCTATATTCTAAAAATCAAGAATTATTTAATTAAAATCATCGATATGAGTCCTAAATGCACTTCTAAGATGCATAAAAAGTTATACATTCACATCTTCTTAATTAACTGGACTACTAAGGTCATTATCATATATAAATTTTCAAGTTTATACCATATTTGGGAAGCAATGGATTCATAATCTACCTTGATAAGGACCATATCACCTAAATATAGATCATTAAACTATGGGAGTTCCTAAGAACATCAGTAGGGACATCAAATTCAGTGGTAATGGAATTTCCATCAAAATATAGTTTGACGACATTATTTTTTGGACCACACAGGGAATCAAGGAGCTCATTATGGTTTATTATAATGTTCATATTTATACACTAAAGGTTAAAATCATTATACCTGTCAAATTGTTCAATTTCAAATTTCATCGATCCCATTATTATAGATTAAGTGGCCCTAATACCAATTGTTAGGGATATGTTGATGTGGGAGTCACTAAGAAACACCCAAGATCCACTAATCTAGGTTCTAGGTTCATGATTTGATATCGGCAATTTGATAAACATTAAAATATAAGGGGGAGTATAAATTCAAGATTAATATAGTGAAAGAAAAGTAAAGAACACATAGATATAATGTTCTTTAGTCCACTATGAATATAAATTCATGATGATAAAACCACCATGATACTTTATTTCTAAAGAAAGAAAACACTCATATTAAAATACACAAAATTAGTAAAGGACCATAGAAACTACCTGATGATTGGATCAAGCTAGACCAGATGGTAGTGGTGAAATTTGTCCTGGAGAACTAGCAATCCGACTTCATGGATGGATTCATGCTACACACATGCATAAAAGGATACAACATCATACTCGATAATAATAATTGAAATAATAAAAGATGAATAACCATCTTACAACACCAAGTTATAATATAAAAACTTGGAAGAAGCTTGGATGGAGCTCAAGATTCCAATGTTCTCCTTCACGTAAGCTCATCCTACAATGAATTCCAAATAACCTTCAACGCTCTCCACTAAG
Source organism: Viscum album (assembly GCA_963277665.1). Classification (NCBI taxonomy): domain Eukaryota; kingdom Viridiplantae; phylum Streptophyta; class Magnoliopsida; order Santalales; family Viscaceae; genus Viscum; species Viscum album. Next base: position 1,119,522,511 of record OY728129.1, read on the forward strand.
ACCCTAGACTAGGTTTGGTAATAAAAAACATCAATGGCTTAAATGGACCTTAATAACCTTGGATTGTAAATCCTCCATGCACCACTCTCGATTATTTCTCTTCAGCAGGATTAATAAATTTTCCCTCACAACACACTGAATGGTGATGATGATCCACAAGGTGCAATCATGATGGCGGATGAGGTATTAGTGAGTTGTGCAATAAAAGTGGTATGTGGAACATGTGGATGACCTATATGCAATAGATGGTTTGGTTGTTAACAATGACACAACTGGGATGTCCATGCGACATCTTGTGATTCGTCCCAAAAGTAACACGAATCATTTGAACCTTACGTGACTTTATACTTATGTGAGACTTTACCATTATTTAACTAGGTTTACCCTTACATGAGCAAATTTACTCTTACACAAGGAAAGAGTACCATTATGTGATCTAGGTTACCCTTATGTGAGCCCGGTAGTACCCTTATGCAAGGAGGATTACCCTTATGCGAAACAGGGTTTACCCATACATGATCCAGGTAGTACCCTTATGCAAGCAGGCATACCCTTGCACAAAATAGGCTTTACCTTTATTTAATGGGTGAGATACCCTTACAAAAAAATCAAGATACACTCACTACTACATATTGTGCTTTTAAAAGAGCTATAAATTGGATTTATCGACATTTAAAAAGAATTGTTTATCTAAGCATCATTAAAAGGGGTCCCCTTTATGAGTTCTAAAAAATAGCACTAACAAAAATAAATAAAAAATAAAAAATCATGCAAATTGATACATATTCAGATTGGGGGATCACCACCCTTTTATCAGTGCTCGAAGCCCTCACCCCTGTTTTTATTAGTGCTCATTTACCCCTCTCTCTAACCTTTTATCAGTGTTAGAGCTTTTTACCAATGCTAAGCCACCTTTTTTTCACACTCGTGTGCCCCTACCTTCACTGGGTTTCAAACCCAATACCTCCCCCTCATGGATCTATGCCTTTACCACTATAATATATTATTTTGTTCAATATTTTTTGATATATCTATTTATTTATATACATTTTGTTATATTTTTTATATTTATTATACACATATATTAGAATATATAGAGAAATATATATCTGTTAGTTAATACAGACACACAAAAATATATTTATATGTATAATCATTATATATACATTGTATAGGTATATAAATATTCATACATTATTATTTTAAATAAAAAATATTATTTTTTATTTATATATGGTATATACATTCAAAAATATATTTTATATGTAAATATGATTATATTGTTATTTATGAAATTATATTTTTATGTGTATATATATATAAATATGTATATATGTGTATATATATAAAAATATGTATGTGTGTGTGTGTAGAAATATTTATATATGTGTATATATATATATATATATATGTATATATGTGTATATATTTAATTATAAATAACACTACAATATGAAAAATGATAAAATTTGAATGTCATAATATCTATATGAGTGTAACACTTGAGAATAAATTGAGTTTGTACCAAAAAAAGATAAGAGGACTCTTTTAAACGAGGATGAAATTTCATCAAATGTTAAAGATGGTGGTGCCCTGATAAAAAACTCAGTTTTGGAGGCCTTATGGGCCTTTCTGACCCAAAAAAATGATGAAATGGGTTCTTCTAGGTCACCACTATGTATATCTTTTTGCAATATTTGATTTGATATGTTGTAGAGCTCAAACGGACACATGGATTAAAAGTTATGAACGTTTGAAGTTCGTGTCATGTTTTCAACTAATTTTAGATCGTTTATTAATTTATTGATTTTTTCTATCTTCAAATTGTTATTAAATAACTATTACTCAATAATAATTAACATTTTTTAATTAATTTTATTGTTTAATTATTTTATAAAAAAATTTCTACTAAATATTTTATATATTAAGCGTGATTACATATTTCATATTATATATGTTAGAATTTATAAAATATATTATATTTATATAAATATAAATATATTAATATATTAATATATTAATATATTATTTTTAATAATATATAACTTTTTTATGGAATATACCTTTTAATTTGCGATAAAAGAAATTTTTTTAGCACTGATAAAAGACATACTTGGATCAGGGTTTTTTTAGCACTAATAAATGGTAGTGATAGATAAATCCAAATCTGTGGTAGTGGATTAAATTATTGGTGAGTTACCCTTACACAGAGGGGTTAGCTACACTTACGCAACTGGTTATCTTTACACGGGATCCATCTATAGGGTAAGAAAAACCCGCAAATTCCAATATGCAAAATAAGAAAGTGATAATTGAATTTTGTATGAAAATAAGAGGCTCTTAAATCACGTATCATGTATAATAGAACATCAACCATACAAGGATTCATATTAATTCAAAATTCACAATTATTTATCATTATCTTATAAAATTTGATCATATAATTTTAAAAACCACTCAATATATGTTAAGATACTTAGGAGGCATGCTTTGGGAGGTATAACATGGGACATATTAAAAACCATTGTGGGAAAAAAACCCTCAATGGAAATCGTCAGTTGTCAAGATGTTCAAGAAGAAAGCATGAACACCATGAAAATTAGTTCTTCAGCATATCAAAATAGAATATGGGGTAGGATTTTCTACCACACAGCCACCACCCAAAACAGTCATCATGAAAAACATGGAAGCATGGTAGAGCCACCACCATGAATCCCTATGGTATCTCTTACATGCATACCATGAAGGTATCCTCCTCTCCCTCAACACCCACCACATTTCCATCCTCCACCACCACCATCACAACCTTCTCTGATACGGGCCAAAGAACTATAGATTCCCCCCACACAGCCATCAGGGCCGGGATCGAGTTTCAAACCCAGTAGTTCATCTGTTGAATATCTACTTCCATCTAGGTGGGGCCACAAGAGTTGATACGAGAAAGGATTTCATCGATCAATCGAAGCCAGACATCAGGTTCGATGATGGATCTGGATGACCTTTTAATTTCCGATATCAAGAATTTGATGAGCCTTGAGGCCCTCTCTCACATGAAGAAGGATCTTTTCAGTGGTTAACACAATGTCACATGGAAACAGATCACTAGTGGTGATCTAAATAGAAGTTTCAGTGTAAATAGAATGATTTAGTTTCTTTATATTCAGATTATCATACAACCCACACACCACACATCTCTATATAGGGATAAAAACATATAAGAAAAATAAACGATCAAAATAGAAGAAATGGAATTTCATGGTTGTTTGTAGTAGTTTTTGTTCAAGCATACATATCCACACATGTAATGCTACCCAATGTTGAATTCTTTAGGCCTCCATTACTACAGTGGAGGTAGGCACAATCCAAGTAAAAACATGTTTATTGTCTAACATACCCCCTTTAAATGTGTTTTCCTCGTGACCTAGGCATTTTCATCATATCCAGGTGACTGAACAACATGTATAATGACTTCACCATAGTCATTAGATAAAGTAAATTCAAAAGCACATGTGGAATCAGATAAGAAGATCACTAAAGGTGGTCGCAGGAACAAAATAACAGTAGCAGGAAACAAACTAGATTTTATTGCTTCAATTTGGAATTCTTCCACCTTTTAATCCTCTTATTTTATCAAATTATTGTCCACAGAATTCTCTACATCATGTTCTTTGAGATTTACCCCTTTCTCTGGGTCTTCACTAAGACTCGAATACATAGGAAGGAGGCTCCATTATTCATCACCAGGGGAACCGACATGGGGCTTTGATTCTTCAACAAGCCTCAATTGACATATGGTTATCTAGATAGAATGTTGATAGGTGTATTAACTTTTGGGAAGGATTATTCATTGTATATCAACTCCAGTTCTTCAGTGTTCACACCTATGATTCTGTGTAGCTCCATGAGAGTGGGGAGTTCAAGGAATTCATCCTGGTGATGGGGATGTTGATTATTGTGTCTATCATCATAGTTTATGTTCAAAGAGAATTTGAATAGATTGTCGAAGAAACAGAATTCAGTATTTAGGAAAATCATTTTTTAGATAATATAGATTGCAATTAATTTTTATCAGAATCACAAACTTCATTTTTTTCAGAATTGAAGATCGATAAATTTTTTTTCAAAATTTCAATCTACTGTATTTTTTTTATGAGAATGAGGGGTGAGGATTTGGATGGGAAAAACAATGAAATAGGAACCAACATTGGGAGGTGTGTAAGTCAATGGTGAGATTTGAGAGGAGAAGGAGAAAGAGATGGGTAAAAAACAATGTTGGAAACACCATTTGAAAAATGAAAAAATAAAAATCTAACTAAATTTTAACAAATAAAAACAAAAAATAAAAGTGGGATGAAATATAGAGACCCAGGATTAACATGCATGGATATTAAATCATTTTAGATGAATATTTAGTACATTGAAAAAATACATGTCCAAGGACTGTAGTAGTTTAGTGTCTTTGGAAACTTGGAAACAAAATCTTCTATCCTGGTGAAAGATCTTCAACATATCCCATAAAGATCTACACCATTAGCACTTCTACAAAAAATATTTCTTCATAACCTCAAGAAATGAAATATAATAAAGGGGTGAGCTCAGATTCTTAGTAAGGGTAAACAAGGGAGACATGTAAGCAAAAACATGAACATAGTAGAATGATAGCGTGATCATAACATTAAGAGATCATACCCTTCATATCAAAGGTCATAAACATGAGCTATGAGATAAATCTTGGTAGTTCATAAGACATGAATCATTATGAAATAAACATCATGAGCCATGAAATAATAACTAAGTAATAAGACATGGGATTTTTGGCATACATATAATAATAGAAACATTTATTTCAGGGCTACCTACCAATACCTTTATAACATGTTAGGCTTGGGATACAACCTGTGTACCTACTTTTGGATTGGGCGAGAAACCCGTGTACCCACTTTCATTTAGACTTGGGCTAAAACCCATGTACCTTATTTTTTTTGGTCTTGGTCTCCTACCCATGTATCCTCTTTCATTTAGGCTTGGGATACAACCTTTACACCCTCTTTTTTTGGGTTCGAGATATAATCCAAACACCATCTTTCTTTTCGGTCTTGGGCTACAACCCAAACACGCTCTTTCTTTCCAAGCTTGGGCTACAACCTATGTACCCTTTGACCTAATATAAAACATATCATTACCCAATGAATTGGAGTAATATATAGGTCCCAACCATTTCATAGTAAAACGATTCACACATGTACCACAAAATAATAAAATAGTCATTATATCATGACCCATAAAAAGATATGGGTCTTATAAAAATAAAATAATGACCCATAAAATGAAATGGGTATCATTAAAATTTCATCACATCATAACCTAGGGAAAATAGATAGGTTTCATAACCATTTTATTGAATTATAAACCATGAAAGAGAGATAGATTTCATAAACATATAACCCGTGAAAGAGAAATAAGTTTCATAAAGGTCGTGATATTAAGCGTGACCCATTCATAGAAATGGTATGAATGGAACCTTTAGAGAATTTCCAAAAAGGGAATGAGTAGCATCAATGGATGTCATATTATATGGAAAATAGTTTTGAAATATCTTTCAAAAACATTTCTTGAGGAAAATATCCTTTCTTCTTTAAAAAAGGCTTGTTAATACATAAAACCATTTAAAATAATTTTCTTAGAAAAGACCCTTGAAAACATATAAAAAATACATGAAATCATTTTGAAAATATTTTTCCATGAAAATTACTTTTAAAAAAAATATTAAATATTAAAATTTTAAAAATGAAAAGGAATATTCAAAGGAATGATTGTGGGTAAATATTTACATGTTGTATGAAGTAAAAAAAGGAACATTCCTTTTACATGGTAAAAAGGTTAAAAGGAATGCCTTGTTTAGAAAGTGAAAATAAGATTCCATTGAAGAGATTGGTAAAAGAAAAAAAGAGTAAAAATGTCTTTAAAAGATTTTAGGATAATGGTATAATATTCTTGGAAACCCTTTTTAGAAAACATAGATTTCTAACTAAAGAAAGGTTAAAGTCGAGCTTTCCTAAAAACACTTTCTTAACTATATTATGTACCAAAGAGTAGAATATGGTACTAATACATGAGTGTGTCATGAAATAAAAAATGAGAAGGAAACTCATGAATATTCTTGAGAGATGGATCATAATATTTCATCAAGGGAAGCAATAACATAAACAATCTCAAAAAGTGATGGGATTGTCTTAATAAACTCTTATAACTCGGTAACTTGGGATCATACTCTTCATGAAAAAAATGAAATTACATGAAGATTAATATATCATGAAAAGAATTAGATTCATGATATAACATCTAAAATGGAATTATATACACCTCTAATAAGAGTTTAGGTTCTTAAAAAAACATGAATCTCAAAGAAGGCAACTTGAGACAAAACTATTTTACCGATTTGGTAACTTTTGAAAGCTAAACCCCATGGAAGAAGGATCGTAAAATGGGAATGTGAATACCCAAAATTTTAAGTAAAAGATACATATAATTAAATCATGGTAAGTACATACATCACAAAAAAAAGAGTGGATAACGTAGCTTTATCTCACAGAAATTAAAAGTGAGATGAAATTCTCTTACCTTGTGTCTTGACTCTCTCCATACTCGTACAAGCTTTCTCTTAATCGGGTAACTCCTTTTGGTTTGTGCCAAAAGTATTCCTTGAGAGGATTTCTGCCCAAATGGAGAATTCAAGGTCAAAGGTATGATTTTTTGGAGGCTACTTGGGCAGAGCTTGGATGAACTTAAAAGGTTTGAGAGGTGTGAGAAATGGGTAGAGGTGGTGGCCTTTTATAGGGAAGGAAAATGACTCACATGGAATTTTTAGAAACAAATTAGGTGTGCACATGTTCTTACCTAACAAAATTCATACCAAACCAACAAAATGCAATAATGGAAGGTGTATGGATGAACTATGGACAGAAAATGGATGTTAGATGAGTGTCTAGGTTATTTGGGCCCTTAATTTTAAGGTTTAGTCCCTAATTAAGCTTAATATGGCTTTAACCATTGTGAAATTTTAATCACTTTTACTAATCATTTTGGTCAAAAAATTAACATAGTCCTATTAGACTCTAAATATTAGACCAAATACAGTGGTGTATGTTATATTTTTAAAATGTGTCTAAAATTATTTTCATTATTATAACCAGTTCATTCAAGAAAATTATGTTTTTAAACATAAAAAGGACTTTACCAAAAATCATATATTTTATTATCAATATGTTTTATTTATATAAAACAATTATAAACAATATTTTAAAAGTATTTATTACTATTCATATTACTAAGTTTAACCACTAGGTTATAAATATCTTATTTAAATAATTAAAACAATAAAAAGAGATATTTCATAGAAACTTAGTGTTGCGTGTATCGTATGCCAAATCGGTGTTGCATGCATCGTACACCAAGTCAGTGTTGTGTGGAATGTATGCTAAGTCAGTTCCATTTGAAATGAATCTTTGATTTAGTTCATTGCAAGATATAAATTAAAATTAAAATTTATTCGAAAAAAATAGGTCCATAAAAACTCAGAGTGTTACATTCTATCCCCCTTAAAATTAATTTCACCCTCGAAATTCGTCTGAGTTATCAAAGGTTTAGTACTTTAAAGTTTCATTCATAGAAATACACATCGTAAAAATGGATAATAAAACTTCCCTTAAAAAGGGAAATTTTTAACCATAATCGTTACCCAAAGAAACATATAACTGGGTATCCACATAGGAGAACATAGATTGGGAGTAAGGATTGGACATGGAGGAAAAGTGTAGATATTTATAGGGAGTGATTAAGGTCATAAATCACAAAAAAGTGAATGATAAAGGGAAAGTTAAGGGCCTCAAAGTCATAAATCTTTGATGATTCCAGAATCTATTGGTTCAACATAATTTAAGGTATTAGGAAAACATTTCTTTTCGATCACTTTCAGAACATTGATTAATTCTTGATAAATTTCTATAAAAATCATTTTTGGTTTGTGCTTTGAAAAAATTATAAAACATTCATTACCTTAGGGAATGAATGTCTAGAAATTAACTTTGATGAATAAAGAACTAAAATATGCCTTTAATGGATCTTAAATCCCATAAAAGAATAAAAAGTCTAACTATTTTTCTCTTAAAAAACAACATGTATTAATCTATAAAAAGTAACACTAATAGTTCATCATAAATATTTATTCATTAAAAATAAATATACATGAACTAGGACATCATGTATGCTAGTGGTAGGCATGAAACCCTTATCATCCTTCGGTCATGGGTTCAAGACCCATGACCTTGTCAGACTTTATTGGTTGTCACCCAACATACATGATGTTATTTTCACAAAAATATAAAAGATTGATATCCTTGAAATAAGATTAATCACTGATTAGCCTTTTAACCAAGGTTTTCAACACAAACTTAGTGCACAAATACTTCCTTTGAATCTTAACTTAAACTTTTCATGAATGGTTAACCTTATAACCCTTCTCAAAGGTGAAAATCCAAAACTTTAGAAAGAGAGTCATGAAATCAATTTAACATTGATTCACTTGTATATCAAAAAGTATCTCTTGATTTTCACATTCCAAACATGTGAATATCCTCATCATATATTCTCTTAAAACATGGTAATAACCTAAATTACCATAAATCCTTTTGGAAAACATCCATGCTTCCTTATTCCAATGATTACTGGATACATCCCTTAAATCCAAGAAGTTGTAAACTTCATCCTTGATAACATATAACATTTTTTCAATAATTAGTTCCAGGGAAATTTGTACCATCCAATTTACTTACTCATATCTAGTATATATTTATCCAAACATCAGTATCTTGGTGTTAGACATTAATTAAGGATTAATTTCCCTTAATCAAAATATCACCTTTCCATGAAATCATTTTTCTAGTCCCTCGTGGCCATTCAATATATTCTTGTAAATCCTTAGAAAAAAATGAACAATCCGTACATAATTCACCATTCTTAATTCTAGAATCTAAATACATAAATACTTCAATCCTTCAACTTTAATATTTGGAATAGAAGAGTTCCTTACTTGGTTTAGAAGTAAATCCTTAGCTCAGGGCATTGTGTTGGGTAATTACCATGTTCTCTATAGATAAGAAATTGAACTATGTGACAACTCATCACTCTATGGCCCTTTTTCCCGCACAAATAACATCTTCCCCTCCATTTGAGGTATTCCCCAAGGTTCTTCATCCCTTATTCTTGACATACAGGAAATTGAATATTATTTCCTCTATGTTCCTTACCATGAAAGTACATCTTTCTCTTATTCGACCTATTAGAAAAAATTCCAAAGCTAACATTTTTAATCATATACCGCGATAGCTGATTTGGTATAATCATAATATTGTTTTCTCCACTGATCATCCCATTTGAAAGCTCATCAAAAAATATTCCATCACTTTTAACATTAATCCAATTCCTTCTAGTTCTTTCCATTGACTAAAACCAAAAGAATAATGTGAGAAATACTTATCATAGTAGAAAACCACATAGTCAGCAAAATAATTACTTATAGGATGTCTAAATAATGACACCTTCCATAATCTATAAAACCTTAGGTTTATCCTAGGTTATTCATAGATAACATATATCTAAATCATTCATGATGGTTCATGAAGAGTTTGTGAATTCCAAAAGTATATCCCCTGAGAGTATCAAATCAGGTGTGGAGAAAGGCCTGTTGTCATGTACCAGATTACCCTGAGTCAAGCCAGGAACATTTTGTCAAAGTTGTTACCCCTAGGTATATCTATTCCAGACACACATCCACTTGTAGTATCTAGACAGGTATGTATTTCTATGAAACCACTCACTCTATCCTTTACCAAAATTCCATGACATTTTCCTAAAAGTTAACTCATCCTTATACTTATCTTTAGAGACATACCTATACATATCCTTAGAAATAAACCTAGGGATCTCACTAAGGTTTTCTCATCCAAGTTTCCAAAGGTTGACTAAACCTTTCCTTTGATACCAACTATAGCGACCGGGGCTTAGCATACATGGATGTTATATCATTTTAAATGGATATTTAGTACATTGAAAAAATACATTCCCAAGGACCGTAATTTCTTAGTGTCTTTGGAAACATGGAAACAAAATCTTCTATCCTGGTGAAAGTTATTCAATATCTTCCATTAATATATACACCATTAGAACTTCTACCTAAAACCTTTCTTCATAACCTAGAGAAAGGAGGAATAAGAAAGGGGTGAGATTAGATGCTCAGTAAGGGTAAACAAGGGATACATGTAATCATAAATATGAACATAGTAGTATGATAACGCGATCGTAACATTAGGATATCATACCCTGTATATCAAAGGTCATAAACATGAGATATGGGATAAAGATTGGCAGTTCATAAGACATGAATCATAAGGAAATAAACATCATGAGCCATGAAATCATAACTAAGGAATAAGACATAGGATTTGTGGAATACATATAATAATAGAAACTTTAATGTTAGGGCTACCTGCCAAGACCTTTATAACATGTTAGGCTTGAGCTACGACTTGTGTACCTACTTTGGGCTTGGGCTAGCAACCCGTGTACCCACTTTATTTTAGGATTAGTCTACAACCCATGTACCTTCTTGTTTTTGGTCTTGGGATACTACCCTTGTACCCTCTTTCATTTAGGCTTGCGCTACAACCTGTACACCCTCTTTCTTTTAGGGCTTGGGCTACAACCCAAACACCCTCTTTCTTTTCAGGCTTGGGCTATAACCCAAACACCCTATTTCTTTTCAGGCTTGGGCTCCAACTCGTATACCCTTTGAGCTCATATAAAACATATCATTATCCAATGTATTGGATAGAGATATAGTTCCCACTCATCTCATAGTAAAATCATTCACATATGTGCAACAAGATAATAATACATTCATCATATCATGACCCATAAAAAGATATAGGTCTTATAAACATCAAATCATGACCTATAAAATGAAATGGGTATCATTAACATTTCATCACATAATAACATGTGGAAAAGATATAGGTTTCATAACTATTTCATCGAATCATAACCTGTAAAAGAGAAACGGATTTCATAAACATATAACCCATGAAATAGAAACATGTTTCATAAAGACCATGATATTAAGAGTGACCCATTCATAGAAAGGATATGAATGGAACTTTTAGAGAATTTCCAAAAAGGGAATGAGTATCATCAATGGATGTCATCTTATATGGAAAATATTTTTTAAATATCTTTCAAAAAAATTTCTTGAGGAAAATATCATTTCTTCTTTGAAAAAGGCTTGTTAATACATAAAACCATTTAAAAATAATTTTCTTAGAAAATACCCTTGAAAACATATAAAGAAAACTTGATACCATTTTGAAAATATTTTTCCTTGAAAATTACCTTTAAAATAATTTATTAAATATTAACCTTTTAAAAATGAAAATTAATCTTCAAAGGAATGATGGTGGGTAAATCCGTACATGTCGTACGAAGTAAAAGGAACATTCATTTTTCACGGTAAAAAGTTTAGAAGGAATGGATTTTTTGGAAAGAAACAAGAATATTCCCTTGAAGAGATTGGTAAAAGACAAAAAGGGTAAAAATGTATTTAAAATATTATAGGATAATGGTATAATATTCTTGGAAACCCTTTTAAGAAAACATAGATTTCTGACCGAATAAAGGGTAAATTCAAGTTTTCCTAAAAACACTTTCTTAACTATATTATGTATGAAAGAGTAGAATGTGGTACTAATACATGAGTATATCATGAAATAACAGAGGATAAGGAAACTCGGGAATATTATTGAGAGATGGATCATAATATTTCATCAAGGGAAGAAATAACAAAAACAATCTTGGAAAGCGATGAGATTGTATTAATAAACTCTTATAACTTGGTAACTTGGGATCATACTCTCCATGAAAAAAATAAAATTACATGAAGATTAATATATCATGAAAAGAAGTAGATTCATGATATATCATGTAAAATGTAAATTTATACACCTCAAAGAAGAGTTTAGGTTCATAAAAAATATAAATATCAAAGAAGGAAAATTGAGAGAAAACTATTTTACCGATTTGGTAACTTTTGAAAGCTAAACCCCATGGAAGAAGGATCATCAGATGGGAATGTGAATACCTAAAATTTTAAGTAAAAGATACATATAATACAATCATGGGAAGTACATACACCACACAAAAGGAAATAGTGGATAACATAGCTTGTATCTCATAGAAATTAAAAGTGAGATGAAATCTCCTTACCTTGTGTCTTAACTCTCTCCGTACTTGTACAAGCTTCCTCTTAATCAGGTAACTTATTTTGGTTTGTGCCAAAAGGCTTCCTTGAGAAGATTTATTCCCAAAGGCATGATTTAAGGTCATGAGAGGATTATTGGGAGGCTACTTGGGCAGATATTGGATAAACTTAAAAGGTTTGAGAGGTGTGAGGAATGGGTAGAGGTGGTGACCTTTTATAGGAAAGGAAACGGACTCACATGGAATTTTTAGAAACAAATTTGGTGTCCACATGTTCTTACCTAACAAAAGTCATACCAAATGAACCAAACTCAAGAATGGAAGGTTTATGGATGAACTATGGACAACCAATGGGTGTCGGAAAAGTTTCTAGGTCATTTGGGCCCTTAATTTTAAGGTTTAGTCCCTAATTAAGCTTAATTTGGCCTTAACCGTTGTGATTAATTTTAATCACTTTTACTAATCATTTTGGTCAAAAAATTAACATGGTCCTATTAGGCTCTAAATATTAGACTGAATACAGTGGTGTATGTTATATTTTTGAAATTCCAATCACAGAAGAAAAAAAAATAAGATTATTGTTAATCCTGCAGATGGGACGAAATAACAGGGTTTTAAAGTAGGAAAAGTTCAAAGGTTTGTTAAGATTTTTTTTATTCTCAAAGTGAAGTTGATCCTAATGAATTTAATTGTATTAGTATATGTAATATTCATCTAATGTGACCTTAAAACATATTTATAATATCATTTATCATTAATAGTTAATTAGACAAAAAGGAAGCTTTTAACTAAAAAGCAGTATTTTTCACTATTCATCAAAAAATGAAGTTTCTTAGAAAAATCCCAAAAATTCACCCTAGTATAATTTTGACATTCTTAATTAAAAAATTAATTTTATTTTATTGAATTAAATTTCTAAATTTATCTAAAATTACTTTCATTATTAGAAGTAGTTCATTTGAGAAAACGGTGTTTTTAAACATAAAAAGGACTTTACCAAAAATCAAATCTTTTATTATCAATATGTTTTATTTATATAAAACAATTATAAACAATATTTTAAAAGTAGTTATTACTATTCATATTACTAAGTTTAACCACTATGTTATAATTATCTTATTTAAATAATCAAAATAATAAAAAGAGATATTTCGTAGAAACTTAGTGTTGCATGTATCGTACACCAACTCAGTGTTGCGTGCATCATACACCAAGTTGGTGTTGCGTGGAATGTACGCCAAGTCAATTCCATGTGAAAGGAATTTTTGACTTAGTTCATTACAAGATATAAATGAAAATTTATATTTATTTGAAAAAAACAGGTCCATAAAAATTCGGGGTGTTACACAAAAAATATCACAGATGAGAATAGTTTTCCACTATTAATCGTCTTCTCTGAAACTCCTCAGCTGCTCCAATTGATATGGTTGTAGATCTCATGAATCATTCCCAATACAACTCACCTTCTTGTGTTCTGATACCACTAAAGTAGGATCTTTACAACAACTAACCCAACATCACGTGGATGAAGATCACTGGTGGTGATCTCAATAGAAGTTTCAGTGGAAATAGAATGACTTTATTTCTTCAGATTTAGATTATCATACAACCCACACACCACACATCTATATATAGGGATTCAAATGTATAAAAAAATAAACAATAAAAACAGAGGAAATAAAAGTTAGGTTGGTTGGAGTAGGTTCCACCCAAGCCTCTAGATCCACACACATCAAGCTACCCAATGTTGTGTTGGAACCACTTTGTGTATAGGTTTGTATTTGTTGTCAATAGTTGTCAATGGAATATCAAAATGAAAGAGATCAAGAAGTACTCCAATAAAATGGAGTAATGGAAGCTCACAATGAAGGAGATCATGAAGTACTCCGATGAAGTAGAGGAGTAGTGATTCAGACGATTGTTGTGCTGATCGTAAGTTCAAAGAACATGTGTCAAAGATGATACATTGTTTACAACAATGAAGAATGTGAGGAGTAATCCATCCAAGGCTGATTAAAGCAGGATGGTGTTTTTGGATGAAGACCATGAAATTCCTCCTTATTGCATAAGAACCATGGGCTTTGATGAAGACCATGCAATTCCTCATTATTGCATGAGAACAATGGGTTTTGATGAAGACCATGCAATTACTCATGATTGCGTGAGAACCATGCTAGAGACTTCTTGACAGATTGAATCACATGGTTTGCATGAAGTTGATCGTGATGGTTGATAAAGGAGGCAATGTGCCAATGAGTTGACTTATGAAATGGCCATGCACATCACATTGTCATAGAAGATGGTGGTACTAAAGTTGTTCCTTCAAAGAATACATATAACAATAGTGGAGTTTGTGATAAAAGAAAAAGAGTTGTTGAATGATACAGATCACCAAGAAAAAGTGATGTTGAGGTGATCGTGCTTGTCGACAAAGCAAACAAACGACATACAAATTTGTTGACAAAGGAGATTCCATGGTGACATGTCGAGTTCAAGAGTTGCGGTCAACGATCTATGTTTGATTCAAGAACATCGACAGAGGAATGGATGATCTGGAGGCGGTACAAAAAGAGCAGATACAAGGTGGCGCCGTTTTCCAGTGTTTGCCAAATTTCAGGGCCTCAAAATCAACAAATGAAGAAGAGTGATTTTGGAAAAGGGACTTGCGCGCCATACTCTTGGAGGATAGGAAACTTGCGCGCCATATGTTTTTGAAGATCAGAGCATCAAAATATGGCAAAGGGATAAGGGTCGCGCAAGTTTTGGTGAGGTCGCGCAGGTGAATTATGTGTTGGGAAGAGACTTGTGCGCCGACACCTTGAATGCATTATAACTTGCATGCCTATGGTTTTTCGAGATCAGAAGATCCAAATTTGGCAAAGGCAAGATGTTCGTGCAAGTATTGGTTGGGTCGCATAAGTGAGTTGCGCGACAGAGGTTGTGGGAAACGAGACTTGCGCGCCGATGATGGACTTGCACGCCTCTGCGCCGGGGGTCCAGTTTGCCTATAAATACTGGACCACCCCTCCTCATTTCGAACGGAGCTCAAGACTTTGAGATTTTTCAAGCTCTCGTCGCGTAGGTGGTTGAACCGCGCAAGTGGTAGTTGGGTCGCACAAGTAGAGGTTGCGCGCCGACTGATGGTTGAGCGCCCCAGGTGATTTGGGAAAGGAAGGAAGTGAGTCGCGCAGGTTTGAAGTTCAAGAAGGTAGAGTCGCGCAGGTGCTTTGGAGACACTTGCGCGCCAGGTTATACTTGCGCGCCTAAGACTTGCATGCCAGATGGAGACTTGCGCGCCGGGCTTGAAAATGAGATCCGAATATTGTTGAAGCACACCCACCTTTCTGGAGCTGCACAAGAGCTAAAGATTGCCTGATACTTTCGGTGCAAAGCGAGATTGAAGAAGAAATCTAAATGATACATGCATGATCTCATGCATACATGGTGAATTGATTCTGACGAATGCCGAGTAAGCTGAACATCATTTATTGAGCAATCACATAAGTGATTGTGATTCAGGCAAACGAAGACAAGGGGATCTAGTGCATTCAGTCATAGCACTAAAGAAGAAAGATTGAACTATAAAGAGCATCAACTCTGAACCCTGATGCAAGCAAAGTCTCATGCTGAACAGGAGACAAAGAACATCAATGCACATTTATTGAAGAGAACTTCACGTCTATAAACTGAGTGGGACTTCACCAACGGTAGTGAGCCAGGGGGAGTCAACGGGAGTGACCCGAGGGACGTAGTGAGCTATCCCTGAACAATTTTAAAGGCAGTGAGCCTGGGACAGAGTGTCTGTACCCGAACATTTGTAATCCGTAGCTAGTGAAGCATAGTGGATTTTGGTACGACCGACAACCTGTCGGCGTATGCTCCTTGGACGTAGCCCTTAGTGGTGAACCAAGTAAAAATAGTTGTGTCATCTCTCTGCATGTGAATGTTTAATTGCTGATCATATCCATCATACAGGTTTAAGTAGTTCCTACCAACGTGGGAACAAGATCCACAACTAAAAGAAGAAAAATTTGCCACCCTGATTCACCCCTCCCCTCTCAGGGTGTCCCGGGGTCCTACAAGTGGTATCAGAGGGAAAGGTTAACGTATGTTGGATATTCTACAGTAATTCTATTGAGAAGAGGATTTGATATTCTTTCCTAAAGTCAACAATGAAGAGCAGTCTTGATGAAGTTTTTGAGCAGACGTCTACATCTAGAAAGACCATGACAAACAGGAAAAAGAAAGAGAAAAAGCAGCTGAAGAAGTCCCTCATATCCAAAGAAGATGCAATGTCTTGTTCTCCATGCCATTCCAAAAATGAAGAAACATCAGGCATGGAAAGTATAGATAAAGTGACTCAGAGATCTTCCAGAGGAAAGGATGACACCCCCAATTCATGCTTTCAAGAAAAACTCAAAACATATCTGCATGATATTCCAGAAGAAAGGGATGTTATTATCTGTAGCCTTTTTCAATCTATGCAGGTTGAGATCACTAGACTTGAAAGGGAAGCGGACAATATGGAAAAGGGGCTGGAAGGAAAAATTATGGAAAGTATGAAGCTCACCAAACGGGTGAAAGCCCTTGAAGAAAAAGGTGAAGTCAACAATACTCTGGAAGAACGGATCCATGCACTTGAAGCTGAGCTGAAGAAGAACAATGAAGTCAAGAATTTTTGTCTGGAAGAAACTTCCATTAAATTCAGGGAACTTGACTCTTTGTTACAAAACAAAGTTAAGATGCATGAAGATGAGGTTGAAAGGTTGAAGAAGAATTGTGAAGAGAAGATGATCACGATTGAAGATCAGAAGATCATCCTCAATATTGTGGGTCAAAAATTGGAAGATCAATTGACCAAGATTGAGAACACACATATTGAGACTTCACAAAAGAATGAAATGAGTGATGCTTGAACTCAATGTTCGTTGGAGGAGTCTAAATCTGAAATGCCTCCAACATGTGACAAGAAGATTATGACAACTCTTGATTATCCACATCAAGAATCGGTTGCTGCCGGTACTCAATGCTCAATGGAGGATTCTATTGTCAAAAGACCTCCAACATGTGATAAGAAGATCATGACTTCGCTCATTGATCTATCACATGCAACTGAGAAAGTGAAGGTACCATCCAGACCATCTTGTACTCATGTTTCTAAATACACTCCGACAATCAGTGCAGGTGGGAATAAAAGCTCTAAACAAGTATGGATGAGGATCAGTGAGAAGAAGAAACCTACCACCATGACTAGGGTGGATAGGAAGAAAAAGGAGGAAGCTTCTTCCTCAAATAGAGCACAAACGATTAAGCAGATGGCCCAACAACTTAATACTGAAGAAACAAAGAATAAAAGATTTGTGGGCCAATGTTGGTGCTGCAATAGATTTGGGCATTGTGCACTGGATTGTTTTTATAATCCCTTTCATGGAAAAGCACAGGGAAAGCCTATATCAAAGGGGAGAAAGCCAGAGAAGAAGAAGCAACATCCACAGGTCCAGAAGCATCTGTTTACAGCAAACAGATTTGGAATGCTTGATAACATCTGTGATGTATGCAATGACAGTGGTCACAAGACTGGTGCATGCCTAGGTCAACAAATATCCAGAGCTGATAAGAACAGAAGACCACACAAGCCATCCATGTATGAAGAAAGTACCTTGGGGAGAAATCAGAAGAATGTTGTGAACACACACTTCCCCAAGAAGATCTCAAGTAGGGAAGCTGAGAAGACCCAGGATTTTAGATCCATGAAATTGAAGGGTCATTCATCCAAAAGAAACACTAAGTGGGATGAATCTCGGATGAACCCATGTGGAAGACCTAAACCAGCTGCAAAAGTTCCAAATGACATATTGGTCATCTGGCCAGAAGATTTGAAAAGAATAAGGAAACTTGAAGATGAGAAGGCCAAGGCTGGTGACAAAGGAAAAGGAAAACTTTCACATAATGAAGACACGATGCTTGAGAGATTACAAACAAAGAGAAGCACTCGTATCAAAGAAGTTCTGTGTGAGAGATGCAAGAAATCTGGTCACATTGCAAAAGGTTGCCTAACCTTAATACCAGAGCAAGAAGCAGTCCTGAATAGGAGTAAGAATTTATCATTCATGATGGTTGCTAAGCAGAACAATTCTCCACACAAAGCAGAAGAGAATGTGAACAGATCCATGCCACACTGACAGATGTCAGAACATATGTTCAAATGTGCAGGCATGAAGACTAGAGTGAACAGAGGAACTTGGTTGAGAAAAGAACCTCAACCAAGAAAGTCTTCTTGATGAATCAAGAAGTAACCACCTTATTCCCGTAATCATTTGTGTATTGTATTTGTGCTAATAACGCAGGGAATTGAAGGTGAAGCATGCTCTCAAGGGGAGAACCTGAGAAGTAGTGAATGTTTTCAACTCTTGATAGCCAAGCTGAAGAATTTTCCATACTTGGTAGATTCTTCAATTGATATTCAAAGATTATGATGATGAAGGATCACCCTTGATGAAGATGATGAGGAGTGTTTCCCTTAAGGGGGAGAAGAATGAAGAAGCTTCCATAATCACTATTTCAATCAATATCAACTCCAGTTGGACTCAAAAGCAGTTACTCTGTGAGTTTCTTGAAGAACACGCCAATGGAGAAGGTATGTTATTTCTCAATCACTATACCTTGGTTACTCAGATCAAAGATTATTTTACAAAGGGGGAGTAACTGAATTGATCAGTGACAGAAAGAGAATGGAAGTGCCCCAAGGTCACTTATCCTGCCGATTTCACTTGAATGTTTTTGATCTATTTGCTGATGTGAGTGCAGGATTTTCAGGTTGATTATTCTCTATCATAGTTGATCTTCTTCTACCTGGAATTAAAGTGGTAAACCCTTGAAGACAAGATACATGAGTTATCATCTCATGTTGGTATCATGATCTGTGGATAATGGACAGCCTTGTTGACTTAATCAAATCCTCTTGTTTTCTACATCGAGCATTGCTCAAGTAGACTTAGAGTGAGATGATTAATGAAACATTGCTTAAGTGTGGATTGATACCCTCCCTACCATGTGCTTTGTATTTCTTGTCAATAAGGGGGAGAGAAAGTGAAATGAATGTTTGAAAAGAAAAGTTGATTGAATAGAAGATTCTCATTTTGACATTGACAAATTCATTTCAGAAGATGTATAAGGTATTGACAACAAAATACAAAGGGGGAGATTGTTGGAACCACTTTGTGTATAGGTTTGTATTTGTTGTCAATAGTTTTCAATGGAATATCAAAATGAAAGAGATCAAGAAGTACTCCAATAAAATGGAGTAATGGAAGCTCACAATGAAGGAGATCATGAAGTACTCTGATGAAGTAGAGGAGTAGTGATTCAGACGATTGTTGTGCTGATCGTAAGTTCAAATAACATGTGTCAAAGATGATACATTGTTTACAACAATGAAGAATGTGAGGAGTAATCCATCCAAGGCTGATTAAAGCAGGATGGTGTTTTTGGATGAAGACCATGCAATTCCTCCTTATTGCATAAGAACCATGGGCTTTGATGAAGACCATGCAATTCCTCATTATTTCATGAGAACAATGGGTTTTGATGAAGACCATGCAATTACTCATGATTGCGTGAGAACCATGCTAGAGACTTCTTGACAGATTGAATCACATGGTTTGCATGAAGTTGATCATGACGGTTGATGAAGGAGGCAATGTTCCAATGAGTTGACTTATGAAATGGCCATGCACATCACATTGTCATAGAAGATGATGGTACTAAATTTTTTCCTTCAAAGAATACATATAACAATAGTGGAGTTTGTGATAAAAGCAAAAGAGTTGCTGAATGATACAGATCACCAAGAAGAAGTGATGTTGAGGTGATCGTGCTTGTTGACAAAGAAAAAAAACAACATACAAATTTGTTGACAAAGAAGATTCCATGGTGACATGTCGAGTTCAAGAGTTGCGGTCAACGATCTATGTTTGATTCAAGAACATCGACAGAGGAATGGATGATCTGGAGGTGGTACAAAAAGAGCAGATACAAGGTGGCGCCGTTTTCCAGTGTTTGCCAAATTTTAGGGCCTCAAAATCAACAAATGAAGAAGAGTGATTTTGGCAAAGGGACTTGCGCGCCATACTCTTGGAGGATAGGAAACTTGCGCGCCATATGTTTTTGAAGATCAGAGCATCAAAATATGGCAAAGGGATAAGGGTCGTGCAAGTTTTGGTGAGGTCGCGCAGGTGAATTATGTGCTGGGAAGAGACTTGCGTGCCGACACCTTGAATGCATTATAACTTGCGCGCCTATGGTTTTTCGAGATCAGAAGATCCAAATTTGGCAAAGGCAAGATGTTCGCGCAAGTATTGGTTGGGTCGCGCAAGTGAGTTGCGCGACAGAGGTTGTGGGAAATGAGACTTGCGCGCTGATGATGGACTTGCGTGCCTCCGCGCAGGGGGTCCAGTTTGCCTATAAATACTGGACCACCCCTCCTCATTTCGAATGGAGCTCAAGACTTTGAGATTGTTCGAGCTCTCGTTGCGCAGGTGGTTGAACCGCGCAAGTGGTAGTTGGGTCGCGCAAGTAGAGGTTGCGCGCCGACTGATGGTTGAGCGCCCCAGGTGATTTGGGCAAGGAAGGAAGTGAGTCGCGTAGGTTTGAAGTTCAAGAAGGTAGAGTCTCGCAGGTGTTTTGGAGACACTTTCGCACCAGGTTATACTTGCGCGCCTAAGATTTGCGCGCTAGATGGAGACTTGCACGCTGGGCTTGAAAAGGAGATCCGAATATTGTTGAAGCACACCCGCCTTTCTGGAGCTGCACAAGAGCTAAAGATTGCCTGATACTTTCGGTGCAAAGCGAGATTGAAGAAGAAATCTAAATGATACATGCATGATCTCATGCATACATGGTGAATTGATTCTGACGAATGCCGAGTAAGCTGAACATAATTTATTGAGCAATCACATAAGTGATTGTGATTCAGGCGAACGAAGACAAGGGGATCTAGTGCATTCAGTCATAGCACTAACGAAGAAAGATTGAACTATAAAGAGCATCAACTCTAAACCCTGATGCAAGCAAAGTCTCATGCTGAACAGGAGACAAAGAACATCAATGCACATTTATTGAAGAGACCTTCACGTCTATAAACTGAGTGGGACTTCACCAACGGCAGTGAGCCAGGGGGAGTCAACGGGAGTGACCCGAGGGACGCAGTGAGCTATCCCTGAACAATTGTAAAGGCAGTGAGCCTGGGACAGAGTGTCTATACCCGAACATTTGTAATCCGCAGCTAGTGAAGCATAGTGGATTTTGGTACGACCGACAACCTGTCGGCGTATGCTCCTTGGACGTAGCCCTTAGTGGTGAACCAAGTAAAAACAGTTGTGTCATCTCTCTGCATGTGAATGTTTAATTTCTGATCATATCCATCATACAGGTTTAAGTAGTTCCTACCAACGTGGGAACAAGATCCACAACTAAAAGAAGAAAAATTTGCCACCCTGATTCACCCCTCCCCTCTCAGGGTGTCCTGGGGTCCTACATGTTGAATTCTTCAAGCTTCCATTACTGCAGTGGAGGTAGTCACATTCCAAGGAAAAACATGTTTATTATAAAACACCCCAACTGGTTGAACTCGAGTTGGTTGGGTGTGGATTGGGTGCTAGTAGTGTGGTTCATGGTTTCATGGATGATGGTGGAGGCGAGTTTGGTTCCATCCTCATTTTCCAATTTTCTAATCCATTGGTCCACATTGAAGAAGTGAAATCAAAGTTTATTTTGTCATCATACATTTATTTTAGGTGGTCACTGATGTCGGGGGATGTAGATGGGGTGGAAGAGATTCCATGGCTCATGGGTGTGAAGCCAGCGTAGGAGTTGATGGCTGCCAGTGGAGGGCAGTTCACATTGGTGATGGGTTGGGCGTTGACAGATGAAAGAGCGCTGTTGTGGGCGCCCTCAAACGATTAATGTGATTTTGGGGTACTTAGGTGCATCAGAGTGGCTGACCAAGGTCGTCTCTCAAAGGAGGAAGTGAATTAAAACAACTTCCTAGAGGTATTCTAAAAATAAAATATAATAGAATTAAAAAACTACTTGAAAGGATGTGGGTGGTTTTTTATCATTTATAAAAATTGAAGAAGTTTGCTGGAAGAAGATTGCATTTTTTTTGTTTTTAATTTTGAAATGAAGTTTGATTAAAAAGACACAACAAGAATATGTTTTTTTAGAAAATATTTTAAAAGGCGTAATCGATCTAACTCTACATCTTCACTCTATTATTAATCATTATCATTTAAATTAACATTCACTTAATTATGATCCCTTAATTTGTTAAATCTTGAACCCTATGAGAATTAACTTTACCACGAAGATGAAGTGAATTTAACCCTAGGCTAACTCCGAAACATGCAATCGCAACACCCTGCTTTGATTGATGTTCTAAGATTAGCTTATGGTCAGTGGTAAATTAAGGCACATATCCATTTTGTAAATGAGGACTAATTGAGTTTAGGGATTATGTTTGAACTCTACAAATTAATCCTATGTGGTTTTGAATTACCGGTTAAGGTTGCGCTCTCACAGTTCACACAATTCCTGACCTCGCGTGTTTTGTGTTAACTATTCAATTGCTTATTTAGTTTCATTTAAATTAAAAAATAAATTAATAGATCATAATATGTTAATTATAGTATCTCATTGATTCAAAATAAATGAATGAAGAAGGATAGAGGTCGATCGATTACTAAAAATAACTACTCTTCCATGGGTGGTGTAATCATCGTAGAAGCGAATTGCATTTGCAAAGGTTTATAATGGGTATAACCCAATAACGCTTATACTCAAGAATTCCAGCCCAAATAGGAAGATTAAGAGAAGAATAAATTTAAACAAAAAATAAGAAAATAGAAGAAATAAAATAATAACAAAGAAGTTTAAAACACAAATGAAAATATTACAACACGAAGAAGAGAAGGAGGCTTCGATGAGGGGATCCTTGCTTCAAGAGCTACCCCTCTTACAATGATTGGAGAATTTGGGTGAAACCAATTCTCCTCTGCCTCTAATATCCTAATGCACGTCCCAACCCCACCAAATGAGAAAAACACCAATTTATAGAGTGGTGGGGAGGCTAGATTCAAAGTGGTTTCAAGTGTGAATGGGGAATCTCGTCCAAATATTTTATTCCAACTTGAACCGCCCATTTGACCACCAAAACGCGTGAGTGGCCAGACTTCCAGAAGGATCATATGTGAGGATATGGGTTCTAAATCTCTTATAACAATTTGGGCTCAATCCAAGCCCATATGAAGGAGTTATGGCTGAAATACATAAGCTTCTCCATTCTGGCGTGTCCATCCCACCTTTGACTTTATGGCCCAATTACTCCATCCAGATGAATTATTTTTATCAAGTGTCCTGAATAAAAGTTGTATCCAATTAATTAAGGAACACAATTACAAAATATTAAGTTCAAATAATTCAAATAAAAATATTTATGATTGAAATACTAAAGTGCTTTTGAAAGGGTAAAACTGGAATTTTCATCAAATATTCAAATGAATGATCTAATCCCAAATACTTTCTAATTGAACATATTTAACACAATGTGAGGAAATTATATAATTTATTATCAATAAAATATTCAATAAAATAGTGTTTTATCAAATCCCCCACACTTACCCTTTTGCACTCCTGAGCAAAATCTCATATCAAGTAAACATCAATATCAAATCAAAACCAATTTTAAAACACATATCCTTAAGATCAAACAATTACAAACCAAGAAACAAAAGATATAATGCCTCATAAAAAACCATTATTTCAAGTTCTTCATTTATATCATTCAATATATTTCCACTTTGTTTATCCTCCCATGCACAAAACACTTACCTCGCTTGAATTTTCTCTTATCACACAAATGTCAATTTTTTTGCAATGTCTTTCTCATCCAAACTCATACAAGGGTCACCATAGGCTTGATAAATTCCTATATCGCTACTCGATGTGAGTCAAGGACATATGTTTATCATGAGGACTTTTCAGGTTTGTTCTATGGATTTCGGTTGGTAGGATTAAGATGTGAAAAACTCTGATGCTGAATGAGGAGGGCTTGACTCTTTTTGAAGCAAAATTGCATTAATCTAATTTTTACTTAAATATGATCTTCTCCTCAATACCCATAGTATCAATTCAGCTTCATCATCATGAAAAGTCATGGAAAGTTTACACCATTCATCATTTCAGCATAAAAAATGTCAATCTTCTCAAACATGATTTTCTTGAAATCTCCAGATGGGCACAGCTTTCCACCTCAATTAGAAGCTCGAGAAAAGGCACAGCTTCACTTGTCATGAAAGCTCCAGATGGGCACAGCTTCCAATATAATGACTTTCTTCAGCAGCAAACACATCTCTTCAGAAATTAATTTTCCACCCAAATTATCACAGAATGTGGTAGTACAACACAAGATAGATTCCCCCATACTTAAGCTCAACTAGATTATGCAATTTCACTTCAAGAGTTGATTGGATAGGGAAAATTGGCTTGTAATGTGGCTAACCTAACAGGCTATGCATGGATTCTAAGGGATAAAAGGATTAAATGTTCAAGTTATGCCATTATGAAAAAGGATTATTTGAAATAGGGGCTTTAATACCAAACAAATGTCTCAATCATTTAAACATAAGTACCTCAAACCCTCAAGTTTTGACAGGAATAGATCAAATTCTGGTTAAATCAAGCATGGTTTGGTTCTATCAAGAAGTGAGGTGAATGTAAAGAATATGAAAATAATGGTTCAGAAGCCTCACAGGAAATTGATTTCAAATATAAAGACAGTGAGATGTGGCATGGGATTCAAAATTTAGTGTACTTTTCATGAAATTACTAAATATTTGAACTTAAAAAAAATCATTTCAACATTCATTTAAGCTTAGTTTCAAGGGATAAATTGTTTCACTCATTGATATGCATTTTAAATTTGTTATGAGAATCATTTCAGCTCAAAAATTTCAAAAACACATAGAAAATTAAAAAATAAACACACAAAATTTGAAAAACACGCAATTTTTTTTTAAACAGGAAAACAATTGAAATTACTAAACTAAAAGGTTCCCTACCCCACACTTAAAATATTGCATTTTCCTCAATATGAACCCATGAGATGATATATGCACATGAAATGCAGAATTTTTAAATAGGAAAAATAATATAAAAGTGAAAGGGTTAGGAATAGCCTGATGTGCTCAAGTGATGATGGGGTCATGCAGTGTGATAAAATCCACTACATCAGTAGGAATTCCCTCAATGTATCTCTTCAAACGTTGCCCATTGACTGTAAATCTTCTTCCAGTGTCCTCTTGTGTGATCTCCACTACACCATAAGGAAAAACATTAGATACAATATAAGGACCTAACCATCTAGAACGCAACTTACCAAGCATCAGTTTCAGTCATGAACTATAGAGAAGGACTTTCTATACAACATGAAACTCCCTTTGTTGGATCATTTTGTCATGAGTTGCTTTTTATCTTTCCTTGTAGAGCCTTGAGTTCTCATATGAAGACAATCGAATCTCCTCAATCTCTTGAATTTGCAGCTTCCTTTGGATTCCAGCTTGGGCCAAATCCATGTTGCATTTCTTTATAGCCCAATAATCTCGATGCTCAACTTCTACAGGGAGATGACACACTTTCCCAAAAACAATCTGAAATGGGGACATGCCAATGGGTGTCTTATATGCTGTCCTATAAGCCCACAATGCATCATCCAAGCGCTTGATCCAATCCTTCCTATTTGGATGCACAGTTTTCTCCAATATTTATTTCAACTCACGATTTGAAACCTCAGCCTGGCCATTTGTTTGGGGGTGGTATGGTGTTGATGTTTTGTGTGTCACCCCATACTTTCGAAGGAGGGAAGAAAAATTCCTATTGTAAAAGTGTGCCCCTTGGTCACTGATGGTGGCCTTTGGTACTCCAAACCTGCAGAAAATTTGAGCCTTGACAAAATCCACTACAACATGAGAATTTTCAGTCCTGGTGTCCTTGGCCTCCACCCATTTACTCACATAATCAACAGCAACCAAAATATACAAAAATCCAAATGAACTAGGAAAAGGACCCATAAAATCAATGCCCCATACATCAAAAATCTCACTGAATAGTATGGGTTATTGGGGCATCTCATGTCTCCTAGAAATTCTCCCAGTGTGTTGGAAATGAGAGCATGACTTAAAAAACACATGGGTATCATGGAATAAGCTAGGACAATATAATCCAGAGTCTAAAACCTTCCTAGATGTTCGTTGGGGTCCAAATTGTCCACCATAAGCAAGTGTATGACAAAAATGAAAAACAGACTCAAACTCATGATCGGGAACACACCTCCTAATGACTTGGTCACTACACATGCGCCAGAGGTAAGGATCATCCCACACATAAAACCTAGACTCACTTTTTAATTTTTGTACTTGATGCTTCTTGAAATTTGATGGGATTTCAGAGGAAACAATGTAATTAACTAAATCAACATACCAAGGATGCGTACCTGAGATGGTATAGAGATGCTCATCGGGGAAAGTGTCCCGAAGTGGTACCTGGTCCAAGGTGTCACCCTTTGGTGTGTGAGTAAGCCTAATCATGTGGTCTGCCACCAAATTCTCTGACCCCTTCTTGTCCTTTATCTCGATGTCAAACTCTTGAAGAAGTAGCATCCAACGGATAAGTCATGGCTTTGCATCTGGCTTCTTTAGGAGGTACCTCAAAGCTGCATGGTCAGAAAAAACAACTACTTTAGATCCCAATAAATATGAACGAAATTTATCTAAAGCAAATATAACAGCAAGAAACTCCTTTTTTGTTGTGGTGTAGTTTGATTGGGCAGAATCCAACATCCTCAATGCATATGAAATCACATGTGAACGTCCCTCTGCCCTCTGAGATAAGACAGCTCCAATCGCGAAGTTGGACGCATCACACATAAGCTCAAATGGAAGGTCCCACCATGGGGGCTGTATGATCAGTGGAGTGGTCAGACACTTCTTTATCTCATCAAATGATACCCTGCATGAATCATCAAAATTGAAGTCAATATCTTTTTGAAGCAATCGAGATAAGGGTAGAGTGATCTTACTAAAATCTCTGATGAAGCGTCGATAAAATCCAGCATGTCCAAGGAATGATCGAACATCACGCACACATGTAGGATATGGAAGGGATGAAATAATTTCTACCTTAGATTTATCAACTTCAATGCCATGTTGTGAGACTATATGACCTAAGACAATTCCATTTTCAACCATGAAATGACATTTTTCAAAATTTAAGACCAGATTCTTCTCAATACAACGATGCAACACATCACCCAAACTAGAGAGACATTCATCAAATGAGAATCCATAAACTATAAAATCATCCATAAATACCTCCATGCAGGTCTCAATGAAATCTGAGAAAATACTCACCATGCATCTCTAGAAGGTACCTAGGGCATTGCAAAGTCCAAATGGCATCCTTCGGTAAGCAAAGGTACCGAATGGGCAGGTGAATGTCGTCTTCTCCTGGTCCTTTGATGCAATGGGAACCTGAAAATAGCCAAAGAAACCATCCAAGAAGTAATAATGTGTCCTACCTGCAAGTCTCTCAAGCATCTGGTCAATGAATGGAAGTGGGAAATGGTCCTTACGAGTGGATTGATTTAGTTTCCTATAATCAATACACACTCGCCAACTGTTTTGTACTCTCACAGGAACTAACTCATCATTTTCATTTTTTATAACAGTGAAACCAGTTTTCTTTGGTACAACTTGGATAGGGCTAACCCATTGTGAGTCAGAAATAGGGTAAATGATACCTGTCTCAAGTAATTTTTCAACTTCATTCTTAACAACTTCCAAAAGTGTTGGATTAAGTCTCCTTTGTGGCTGCCTAATCGGTTTAGCCCCATCCTCCAAGAGAATCCTATGCATGAAAATGGAGGGGATAATACCTGATATGTCTGCCAATGTCCAACCAATTTCCCTAATGTTATCTCTCAATAGATTCAAAAGTTTTTCTTCATGTTCAAAAGAGAGATTGTTAGCAATGATAACAGGTAATCTATCACCACTCAGCAAGTATGCATATTTAAGATTTGGGGGCAATGGCTTGAGTTACAATGTAGGGGGGTGATGTATGGATGGAGAAATTGATGCAATAGACATATCTGCACAATGAACATCAGTATCAGAATAAAAATCATCAAAATTAAAAAATAATACATCAAATCCATCAGCATACTCAACAGCCATGTCATAATCAGAGTTTATATGATCAGAATTTAAATCCACATCAAAATCAAATCCAAGATAGGTTTGTCCATCAAAAATAGGTGTGGAAGTACTCTTAGACATCAAACTAGAACCAATACTCATAATCTCTCTAAACATAGGACAATCAAAATCCATGGAGTTTTTACTTGGTGATTCAAAATGGGAGATAAAAAAAGCAGAATGGTCCTCAGAGGGGTACTTCATGGAGTTCATAACATTAAATATCACAACTTCATCCCCAAATTCCATGGAAAGTGTACCCTCATTGACATTTATGATAGTTTTTTCAGTTTTGAGGAAGGGTCTACCTAAGATAATGGGGGCATGAGAACTTACCTGATCATCCTCCATGTTAAGCACATAGAAATCTGCTGGAAAGATCATGTCTCTTACCCGGACAAGTACATCCTCAAGGACTCCCACTGGATATGTCGTAGATCTGTTCGCTAATTGCACCACTACTCTCGTCGGCTTCAACTCACCAACCTGTAAAGAAGAGAATACAGAGTGAGGCATCACATTTATTGAAGCTCCTAAATCACAAAGAGCATCAGAGAAGTTCAACTCCCCTATGGTACATGGGATGGTGAATGTCTCGGGATCCTTTCACTTTGTTGGCATTGCTAGAGTTGGTGTAATGAGTGCTGAGACATTCCTTCCAAGGTTGATCCTCTCATTTCCCTTGAACCCTCTTCGATTGGTACAAAGTTATTTTAATAATTTAGCATACCTTTGAATTTGTTTAATGGCTTTAAGTAGAGGAATGTTGATCTCCACACGCTTGAATGTGTCCAAAATCTCATTTTGCATTGCTTCTTCAGCCATCTTCTTGGTTTTAACAACCCTGTTTGGAAAAGGAAGGTGTTTAGGAGGAACATCATCAATCTTTTTCTTACCTTTATCTTTCTCCTTGGATTTCTCATTAGTTGGTATGGAATGCGGCTTCTCTGGAGTTGAGGTGAATCCCGGTGGAATGGTAGGTACAGATGTATCATTCATTTGCTTCCCACTTCTCAATGTGATGGCACTAACATTCCCCTTTGGATTTGGAGTGGGTTGGGAAGGTAGATTTCTGGAATTCTTACTTACAAGTTCATGGAGGGCGGTGGCAATCTGGCTCATTTGATTCTTCAACTCCCTCAACTCCGAACCTTGACTCTTCAGCTCATTCTGTTGATTAAGAACAATTTGTTTCAAAAGATCATCAGTGTTATTATCTACCTTGTGTTGTATATTCCCTTGTTGTTGACTTGTTGATGTTTGAGCTTCAAATCTCCTTTAGGGTTGCTGGAATCCCTGTTGGTAAGGTGGAGGCTGTTGGAAGTTTGGTTGAAAATGGGTCCTTTGTTGTTGCCCAGAGCCATACCTCATGTCTGATTGATCCTTCCACCCTTGGTTGAATGTTGAATCAAACTTATTTTGGGGATATGGTTGTTGTTTTTGTTGCTGATATGGTCTCCCAGGGAACACTGCTGCACAATCTTCTGTTTCTTGGAGTTGTGGCCAACTGTCAGTTGGGTGGCTTGTCTCAGTGAAAATACTACAAGGCCTTGAAGGAGGGGGTTGGGATGTCTTTTGAGCCAAAGAAATCTGCCTCACCATAATTGTCAATTCTTCTAACTTGGTATCAATCAAATGACTCTCAAGAGAAGAAGGACTTACCGGATGTACTCCCCTGACATGTGATGTACCTCTATCGCCAAATTGTTGTGAGTTTTGGGTCATCTTGTCGATCAATGCACGTGCGCCTACTGGTGTCTTGTCCACCAATGCTCCTCCAGCTGCGGCATCCACCATGCTTCTCTCCATAGGTGTGCATCCTTCATAGAAGTACTGGATGAGTTTTCTCACTGATTTGGTGATGTGGGCAGCTTGCACACAACTTCTTGAATCACTCCCAATACTCATACATTGACTCTCCTTGTGCTTGCTTGATCCCCGAGATCTCCTTACGAATGGAAGTGGTCCTCGATGCTAGAAAAAATCTCTGCAAGAAAAGACGTTTCAAATCGTTCCAACATGTTACATCTTCAGGTTATAAATAGTACATCTAATCCTTTGCAGCTCCATCAAGTGAAAATGGGAATGCTCTTAATTTGATTTGATCTTCAGAGACATTTCTAGGTTTTAGGGTTGAGCAAACCATATTAAATTCTTTCAAATGTTTATTAGGATCCTCACCAGAGAGGCCATGAAACTTTGGAAGTAAGTGAATTAACCCATATTTTAGTTCAAAGTCTGATTTGAGATTTGGATATGCAATGCAATTTGGTTGATAGTTAATATCAGGTGCAGTCAATTCTCGAATGGTTCTATTTAGCTCATTTTCATTATTTTCATACATTGGTTCTTTTTTTATGTTTGAATTTGAATTACTTCCAATTTCAATGTTCTGGTATTGGAGTAATTCTCCAACTGATTGAATGTTGAAACTTCCTGTAGACTGAGAATGTCTGATTCAAGCTCGAAGGCTACGTTCAATCTCAGGGTCAAGATCTAAGAGATCTTTGGGATTAGTTTGTGTCATAAATCAATGAAAGATGAAAATAAGGAAAGTGGACCATAGTAAAATAAAAATTAGAAGTTTGAGTTGATGGTCCAAAAAGAAGTAGAATAAAATAAAAGAAGAATAAAAAAATCAAATTGGGTAAAGAAGGAAGAAAGAAGAGAGGAAGAGAATAAAATATAAAATAAAATAAATACCTCTAATTGGTTGAAATAATTACTTGTCTCCCCAGCAACGGCGCCAATTTGAAAGAGCGCTATCATGGGCGCCCTCAAATGATTAATGTGATTTTGGGGTACTCACGTGCAGCAGAGTGGCTGACCAAGGTCGTCTCTCAAAGGAGGAAGTGAATTAAAACAACTTCCTAGAGGTATTCTAAAAATAAAATATAATAGAATTAAAATAATACTTGAAAGGATGGGTGTGGTTGTTTATTGTTTATAAAACTTGAAGAAGTTTGCTGGAAGAAGATTGCATTTTTTTGTTTTTAATTTTGAAATGAAGTTTGATTAAAAAGACACAACAAGAATATGTTTTTTTAGAAAATATTTTAAAAGGCATAATCGATCTAACTCTACCTCTTCAATCTATTATTAATCATTATCATTTAAATTAACATTCACTTAATTATGATCCCTTAATTTGTTAAAGCCCGAACCCTACGAGAATTAACTTTACCATGAAGATGAAATGAATTTAACCCTATGCTAACTTCGGAACATGCAATCGCAACACCCTGCTTTGATTGATGTTCTAAGATTAGCTTATGGTCAGTGGTAAATTAAGGCACATATCCATTCTGGAAATGAGGACTAATTGAGTTTAGGGATTATGTTTGAACTCTAAAAATTAATCCCATGTGGTTTTGAATTACCGGTTAAGGTTGCGCTCTCACAGTTCACACAATTCCCAACCTCGCATGTTTTGTGTTAACTATTCAATTGCTTGCTTAGTTTCATTTAAATTAAAAACTCAATTAATAGATCATAATATTTGAATTATAGTAGCTCATTGATTCAAAATAAATGAATGAAGAAGGATAGAGGTCGATCGATTACTAAAAAGAACTACTCTTCCATGGGTAGCGTAATCATCGTAGAAGCGAATTGCATTTGCAAAGGTTTATAATGGGTATAACCCAATAACGCTTCTACTCAAGAATTCCAGCCCAAAGAGGAAGATTAAGAGAAGAATAAATTTAAACAAAACAGAAGAAAAGAGAAGAAATAAAAGAAGAACAAAGAAGTTTAAAACACAAATGAAAATATTACAACACGAAGAAGAGAAGGAGGCTTCGATGAGGGGGTCCTTGCTTCAAGAGCTACCCCTCTTACGATGATTGGAGAATTTGGGTGAAACCAATTCTCCTCTGCCTCCAATATCTTAATGCACGTCCCAACCTCACCAATGAGAAAAACATCAATTTATAGAGTGGTGGGGAGGCTAGGTTCAAAGTGGTTTCAAGTGTGAATGGGGAATCTCGGCCAAATATTTTATTCCAACTTGCACCGCCTATTTGACCACCAAAACGCGTGAATTGGCCGGTCTTCCAGAAGGATCATATGTGAGGATATGGGTCCTCTATCTCCTATAAATATTTGGGCTCAATACAAGCCCATATGAAGGAGTTATGGCCGAAATACAGAAGCTTCTCCATTCTGGCGTGTCCAGCCCACCTTTGACTTTATGGCCCAATTACTCTATCTAGATGAATTATTTTTATCAAGTGTCCTGAATAAAAGTTGTAGCCAATGAATTAAGGAACACAGTTAAAAAATATTAAGTTCAAATAATTCAAATAAAAATATTTATGATTGAAATACTACAGTGCTTTTGAAAGGGTAAAACTGGAATTTTCATCAAATATTCAAATGAATGATCTAATCCCAAATACTTTCTAATTGAACATATTTAACACAATGTGAGGAAATTATATAATTTATTATCAATAAAATATTCAATAAAATAGTGTTTTATCAACAGACGACAGGTGGGTTTGCGGTGGCAGCATTATCGTCGCCGCATTTGTCGACTTCTATATGGATGCGGTATTGAAAAAAGGTAGGAAGGCGTCGGAATTCCATGGAGGGATCGAAATACTATATGTGGAACCTCGTAACTGTGTAGGTATATATATATATAGTAAAAGGCATGTGCATTACCTTAACCCCATATCTAAAATTATTTAGATATATATATATGTATATGTATATGTATATGTATATGTATATATATTTTGACAAAAAGAGAATCAGATAGATGAATCAAGATCCAAGATTACAAGACATAACATCCAAGAAGGAAAATTCTCCAACCAAAAGTGGGGAACATCAGAAAATCCCTAGGTTTCAAAAAGGTGAGCTGCTATATTCCCCTATCTTTTAGTAAAGGAGAAAGAATAGGCCACAAAGTGGTGCAGTAGTGAATAGATCTTAGACACAAGAGGGTCAAAAGTATGAATTCCCTGATTTGTAGCATGAAGAGCATTGATAACCGAAAGGAAACCAAATTCAATGATGATGGATTTCTAGCCTCTTTCCAATGAAAAACCATTCCTATGAAGACCGCATAGGCCTCAGTCATTGAAGGATCCCAAAAAGCATTGTGAGCAGTATGAGACACTGCAATAATTTTCCCATAAGAGTCATGTACGAAAGCACCAATATCAACCCTACCATTCCCCGGTACAGTCGTATCCACATTAATTTTAAGAATACCTGGAGAGGGTGGAGTCCACCTATGAATGGGGGGATGTGAACTTGAGACTGCAGTCAAAGAATCCTGCCAAGACCAAGTATCCATCCAAGACCTTGCTCGCTCCACCCAAAACATGATTGGCCTTGAAAACTGATTGAAGAATTGGTCATTCCATCTCACCCAAATGATCCATGAAACATTACATTAGGATGCCACCATCTCTGTGGGAAGAGTGGAGGATCAGTCTACAGGTAAATAAGGGAGTTCAAGCATAAGAGACAAGAACTGATCTATGTTTGATTTCCAGGAAGACCAAATGCTTGTAGCTCCGAGACAATGAACGACATCATGCATGGAAGATTCAAGAGAATCCAAACAGAGAGAGCATGAAGGGTCGTTTATAAGATGTCAGTATGTGAGGAACTGCATGGAAGGGAGGATTCCACTACAAATCTGCCACCAGAAGAAGTGGACTCAAGGAGGAACCAAAAGGCGCCATAAGATTTTACAGATCCTTTCAACTCCTGGGTTCTACAATCCATGGGCCAAATTGTAACTCGATTTAACAGAATAAGAACCTCAATTATCAAACCACCAATAGATATTGTCGTTCCCACCGTTCTTCAAGCATTGAATACTCAAAATTATTTTGTATCTCTATTATTGAACCACATCCCAAAATTCTTAGTGCACCAACCATCACCAGATTCATTGAAGAGGGAACAAACCATAGTGTCTTCCAAGCCTGGGACTACCGAAGAGGTTTTCATTAGACCCTCACCATCAAATAGCCAAGGATCCTTCCAAATTCTCACCGTAGACCCATTACCAATCCTCCAGCCAATCCCAGAGCCAAGAAAAGTGCGAGATCACCAAAGGAATCTCCGAAGGAAGCTGGGATGAGGACCAAATAGATGAGTCACAAAATTTGGAGTGGGGGAAGTATTTGGCTTTGAGGATCTAGGCACAAATACAGACTGAGTTGAGAATAAGTCGCCAACCTTGCTTGGCCAAGAGTGTGTCATTAAAGGAGGAAAGGTCTCTAAAGCCCATGACATCGCTTGACTTAGGATAATAAAGTTTATTCAACGACATCCAATGAATTTTTCTCTTCCCATTATTGTTTCCCCAACAGAAGTTAGCAATGCTGGCATAGATAAGGCCGATCATTGAAACATGAAGTTTAAAAATGGACATGACATAGCTAGGGATCGATTGTAAAACCGATTTAATGAGTGTTTCTTTCCCAGCTTTGGAGATTCGATTTGAACTCCATCCTTGTATCTTTTCAGCAACCTTGTCAAGGACACATGAAAAAACTTCTTTTTTTGAATGGCCAATAATTGTTGGAAGCCCAAAATATTTATTGTTTTTCATAACAGCCTGGATACTTGAGAGAAGAATGAGATCCTATTTCCTATTTTGGATCACTCCATCACAAAAATAAATTTTTTACTTTGCCAAATTGATGGATTTACGGGATGCTTTCTCTTACTGATGAATAAGATGACATATAGAAGTTCATTCTTCCTATGTAGCTCTTGAAAAAAGAAGGCTATCATCAGCAAAAAGGATATGAGAAATAGGAGGGCTTTGTCTACAAACCTTATCCCCATGAATATAATTATTCCTTCAACTTCTGAAAGAAGATTAGAGAAAACATCAGCAATAAAAATAAACAAGAAAGGGGACAGAGGGACCCCTTGAAGGGGACCTCTGGAGAGGAAGAAGCTCTTTCAAATGCCACCATTAATTTTGATTCTAAAGGACATCATAGTGACACATTTCATGATGATATTAACCCATTTTGGGCTGAAACCCATCTTTTCAATGAAAACCCATAGAAAGGACCAATCAAATTTGTCATAGGCCTTAGTCATGTCAAGTTTGCACATCATGATACCTCTCTTTTCCACGGTACGGATCTTCATGGAGTGAATGATCACATGTGCAATAGTGATGTTTCCCGTGATGGGCCTTTTAGGGATAAAGGCACTTTGATTTTTAGAGACAATAGATGGAATCCAGGATTGAATCTAATTCACCAGAATCTTAAAAAAGATCTTATAAATCACATTTCACAGCCCAATGGGCCTGAAATCAGAATCTTGGAGGGGTTTTTTAATTTTGGGGATGAGAGTAATAAAGGTTTGATTCAATGCACCAAAGTTAGACTTACCCTCCCAAAGATCCCTCATCAGGGCAAAAAATGCCCCTTCCAACAATATGGAAATACTACTTAAAGAAAAGTGCCTAAAATTTGTCTGGCCAGGGGACTCAGTAGAGTGGATTTGTTTGAATTCCCTCACAATTTCCTCATCGGAGATGTCATGGGTGAGAACGAAGTTCATAGGCTCAGTGATGACCAATTTAATATAGGAGGCAATATCATTAGAGATGAAAGGGCCATCAGCCTTGTACAACTCCTGGAAAAAAGAGTGATAGTATCCTGCATTCCCCCTCTTTGAAGACAAACCTGCCTTCCGCATTGTTAAGACTGGTGAGGGAATTCCTTCAATGCCTCATCGATGCCTTCTGGTGAAAGTAGGATGTATTAGCATCACCTTCTTTGATGTGGCTATTGTACGCATGCATAGTCCGGAAACTTTCCTTGGTGTGGAGAGTCGTGTCCAACTCTGCTTCAAGGCACTCGATTTTGGAGATAGAGGTATCTGAGGAGGGGCTAGAATATAGATAATTCAATCTTCTTTCGATATCATCACAAGAAATATGAGGTTGGAGAAAAATCTTTTTGTTCTACTATTTCAGACAATCGGCCACCTGTTGAAGATTACAATTCATACCAAGATCATATGTATTCCAACTCGAGCGAACCACCTCCTCACATTCACTGTCTTTGATCCAATAACGTTCAAATCTGAAGCAACTATTATGGATCTGAAATAGTAGAACAAAAAAGAAATTTCTCCAACGGGAAAAACAGGCAGGCCTAGAAAGATAAGTTTATGTTGAGGTTGAGAGGAGTGGGCATTCAGAGATTTGAAGATTTTATTTTTGTCTTTTTTCTTCTCAACCTCTGAGATGAATGACCCTGCTGGATTTTTGGTGCGCATCCACGGACCGTCTTGTAGAAGGAAATTGCCATCCATATTGGGGTTTTGGTGATGGTGTCTTTCTCGTTGTGCACCAAGAAACCGCAAAAGAAGCAGAAGACTGGAATCTTTTTTTACTCAATGAAATCCAGGTTTTAGAATCCTCAGATAGAAAAATACCACCCATAAGCAGCCTGCCCAACATTCACCATAGCCCTGATCCGGATCGCTGGTCCCAGTGAATGGGATTCGATCGATCCCATTCTATAAATTCACCAATTTCACCGCCAATATCACGTATAATTTGTTCAGATCTTCAGTAAAAGGGAATTCTCTCAAGATGTATCCAGAAAGGAGAATCGGAGAAGTCCACGTTCGGGATGTCCATGCCGCCTGGCCAGATCTTCCATAAAAATAAGTTGATTATCAAACGTCCATGGTCTGCCTTTTAATATCCTCTGTTTATCTTCATCATTAAAGAATTCAATGATTAAACGATTTCTTCTGATACCTCTGATCGCCACTCCTTCTAAGAGCCATATACTCTGTAGGGTGCTTTTTAGGGCATTTGTATTAAGGTGTCGATCGGAGAGAAGTTTCATGATCAGAACCAGCGTCGCCTGGGAATCAGAACCAGCGTCGCCCGAATCATAACCAACATCGCCCAAAAACACGACCGCTCCAAATGTCCCGAGGATTTGCAGAATCACAAAAATAGAAAAGAATCCCCGTCGAATGCTCTGACCGCAACAAAAAAGGCAGAGCCAATCAGAGGAGATGCCGATGCAGATTCCGCGAGAAGGGTTTGCGGCCTCGACTGCAAAAAGGAATCCAAGAGAGTCAATTCCAGCCAGAACATGAAGAACGTGTCAGGGAGACAAGAAGGGCCTGAAGAAGTTGAGGGGATGAAAACGATCGGACTACGATGTGGAGGGGTCGCCGCAGAGCACCCTGGAGAAGACGATGAGGCCACCACCGATCAGATCAAAATAACTCAAGAGAACCTGGGAACCCTAGGAAAACCAAGGAGTCTCACCCCGGGAGATAATTTATTTAAACCTTTTCTATTAAAATTATTAGATATATCTAAATAAGCTTCAGACAACCCCACCATTTTCACCCGTTTATATCTCATTGTTTGAACTTTTAGGTAGTGATCCATGATAATTATATGTATTTAATTAGATAGTTTTAATTCCAACTTAGTAAAATTTTAATACATATATCAATACATATACACTACAATATTTTTCATGTTTACTATTACAGAATCACGAAAAAATTGCCCTAATAAAAAATGTTGATAAAATGAATGTCTTTATGAGCACTTAAAATGATATCGATAATAAGAAATTCTATGTGAGCACATTTTTTAACACTGATAAAAGAAAACAATGAATAATTAAATTTATATATACATACTTATATTTTTTAAAATATCATTTATATGACAATTAGTATATATAATATGAACTATATAAATACATTAAATATTGTTCATATTTAAATTTCAATATTTATTTTCATATTATATAATTTATAATATACTTGCATATTTATAATTATATACGCGTGTTTATAATATACCACTACTATAGATCAAGATTTATTTAGCGCTAGAAATGTTTTTTTATTGGTGATAAAAAAAACCGATGTTGTAATCACCTTAGGAAACTGGTTGATTTTATCTACGCTAGAAAAACGCTGAAAACAATGACTTTTATCGGTGCTAACTAAAATTGCTGATAATTGTTAACTTTTATCGATGCTAATTCAAAGTGATGATAATAGGCATTTTGAATAATTTAATTTATTTATACATATTTATAAATTTTCAAAAGTGATTTATATAACAATCAATATATACACTACTACAAATTAGGGTTTATCCAGCATTGCCATTTATCAGCATGCACCTTTTATCATCGCTAGCTAAAGCGCTGATAAATGGTACCTTTTCTCAGTGAAAAAAAAACATTTATAAATGACTCCTTTTATCAGTGTTAGAAAAATGTGCAGATAAAAGGTATCTTTTCTCAGTGTTAAAAAAAGCATTGATAAATGTGACTTTTATCAATGATAAAAAAACAATGATAAAATGTACGTTTATCAGCACTAACAAAAACTGCAGATAAAGGATATCTTTTATCAGCACTAAAAAAACTGTTGATAAAAGCTACCCTTTATCAACACTTTTATTTTAGCGTTGATAAAACTTACTCTTTATCAACATTTTTTACTAAAGTTGATAAAGGGTATTTTTCATAAAAAAAAATATCATTAAAAATCTTATATAAATATATAAATATATTTATATTGATATAAATATAATATATTTTATTAAATATGATTTATAGAAGACTAAATATGCATTTACTCTTAATATATAAGATATTTAGTAAAAAATGTCTCATAAAATAATTTGAAAAATAATATTAATTAATAATTTGCTAATTATTACTGAGTAATAGTCATTTAATAACAATTATATGGCATAAAAATTCAATAAATTAATGAACGATATAAGATAATTTGAAAACACCACTTGAAATTCAAACAATCATAACTTTTGATCTGGTTGTATGTTTGAGCTCTACCACATATCAAATTAAAGCCTATAGAGAGATCTACATTGTATTGATTAGGAGGGACTACAATCGCTATTTTTTAGGTCAAAAAGGGTTCGAAAGGCCTCTAAAACCGAGTTTTTAGTTGAGATACTCTACATTTTTAATATTTGATGGGATTTCAGCATCGTTTAAGAGGACCTTATTGTAATTTTTCAGTGAAGACTGAATTTATCATCAGGGCGTACATTCATATAGATATCATGATTTTGAAATTTGGTCATTTTTCATATTGTAGTTTTATTTATAATTAAATACATGCATGTTTTTCTATCACTACTACAAAAACGGGCTTTATCAGCGCTCAAAACGGACTTTAACAGCACTAAAAAAGCATTGTAAAGCTCAGCGCTGATATAGGGGGGTCCCTTTTATCAGCGCTCTGAAAAGCGCTGATAAAAGTCAAAAAAAAATAAAAAAAAAGAATTATATAATACGGGAAGAGCTTTTAACAGCGCTTGACCCCCCCTTTATCAGCGCTAAGCGGACCCCCCTCACACTCTCCTGCACGCTGCCCTTCCCGCGCATCCTCACACGCGCGCACCCCTTTGCTTCCACCCGAACTCAAACCCACGACCTCCCCCCTTTCGCGGCTGCACATTTACCACTAAGCCATTTCATTTTTTTTCTATTTAATGATATATCTATTTATTTATATATATATATATAGTTATATTTATTCGTATATTGATATAGATTCATATTAATATAAATATATTTATTCATATATTAGTATATATATATTCATTCGTATATTAATATATATTTATATTTATTTATATATATATTTTTAGTTATAATTTTTTATTCGTATATTTATTTGTATATTAATATATACTTATAAGATTAGTTTTAAATACATTTATAAAATATGTTTTTTATGCATATTTATAAATAAATAAATAAATACATACATACATATATACAACACACACACATACACAGACACACACACACACAGAGACACATATATTTACGAATAAATACATATATATGTGTATTTGAAAAGCCATAGAATGTTAAAACGACCATAACTTATAATCCAGAAGCCCGTTTCAACTCCACAACCAGTCAAATCGAAGAAAATGAAACAATATTCGATATGATATGTGGTACAGGCCTAACGGACATCCGGATCAGAAGTTATACTTGTTTGAATGTTAACAAATCGGGGTATCCCGACTAAAAACTTAGTTTTGGTGGCCTTCTGGGCCTTTTTTGGCCTCAAAAAATGTGACAAAAGCTTTTCTTTAGTCACTAGCGTGTAGAGCTCGTCACAGACTTCAATTTGATATGTTGTAGAGCTCAAACGGACACCCGGATCAAAAGTTATGGTCGTTTGAAGTTTGAGTTACATTTTCAACTTATTTTAGATCTTTTATTAATTTTTTTGATTTTTTGTGTCTTCAAATTGTTATTAAATGATTTTTAATCAATAATAATTAGCAAATTATTAATTAATAATATTTTTTAAATATTTTAAAGTCATTTTCACTAAATTTCTTATATATTAAATGTGATAGTCTATTTATACTTATCTAGAACATATTTAAAAAATATATATTATATTTATATCAATATAAATATACTTATATAACAATATTTTTTTTTCATGATTTTTTTTGAAACATAAAATTTATCAACGATAGGAAAAAGCGCTGATAGATCCCCCTTTATCAGCGCTAAAAAAAGCACTGATAAAGGGGGGACTTTATCAGCGCTAAAAAAAGCGCTGATAAAGGGGGGCCTTTAACAGTGCTTTTTTTTAGCGCTGTTAAAAGTGCCCCTTTATCAGCGCTGATAAAAGGGTAACGCTTCCCTTGCCCGTTTTTGTAGTAGTGTATATTCACATATGATAAATCAATTGTACAAATAAACTTCTAAACTTATTCAAACAAAAATGCATTTTTAAATATATAAACCATATGGAGATAAATATTTATTATTCACTTTATTTAAAATAAAAATTATCTATTTTATTTACCTTATGAAAATGCATTAATATATACACACACACACACACACACACACAAATACAGGTAATGTTTATATATAAATATGTGCATGTCAGTAAAAAATTATATTTATGAGTATATTTTAATATATGTAAATAAATACATATATGTAATTATTTGTGCATGTATGTGTGAAATATAAATGTGTACGCGTGCGCCCCATAGGGCGCAGTTCAGTGGTTCCACCCCTGTTGTACTTGTGGTGGTGAGTTCAGGAGATCCTGGTTTCGAGCCTCCGCGTCTGCAGATTTTCTTTCCTTTGTTCCCCTCCCCTCGGACCTACCATGTATAAATGTGTACGCGTGTGTATAAATATGTGTGTCTATGTGTATATCAGAATTGTGTAAATAGATTATATATAAATATTTTTTTTATAAATATATCATTATCATTATCATTAAATAAAGTATATAAATTTATTTACAGTAAATTTTTATAAATACATTATAAATATAAATATATATATATATATATCTAAATATAAAATTATATGTGAATATGTATTTATATATATGTATGTATGTATGTATGTAAATATATCGACAAATAAAATGGGGTATGAAGGGTATACAGTGGGTTTTTAGGGTTATACAGGAGTGTTTAAGGGTTTCATAGGGTTAAGGGTGAAGGGAAAAGTGTTTAGGGTTGAGGGAGCAGGGGTTAGGGGTTAGGGTTTAGGGCTTAGGGTTGGGGCCTGGGGTAAGGGGTTAGGGTTTAGGGTTTTAAGGGTTAAGGTTTGGAGGGTTTATGGTTTGGAGGTTTTAGGGTTTGGAGGGGCGGGGGGGGTTGCGAGCGCTGATAGGGGGTGTGTGAGAGTACGAGCGCTGCAAAATATTTTTTTATCAAATTTTATCATCGCTTTTTTAGCATTGATAAAGGCACCCTTTATCACCACTAAAAACAGCGTTGATAAATACACTCTTTATCACCACTTTTTTAGTGTTGATAAAGATTCAACACTTTTTAGCATTGAAAAATGAGGTCTTTATCAGCACTAAAAAGAACTGATAAAGGCTAGATTTTAATGGTTCTTGGACGAACAATGCTTTGTTAGCACTGATAAAACCCATTTGAAGCGATTTTAAAAGCGTGATCTATAGTAGTGATATTTTTATAAATACAATATATAATTATTTGTAATAAATCATGTACATAGTAATAAGGTGGAAACAAAGAATACAATCAATTAGATGAAGAGAATGTTATTCATATCTTAAATGAGTTGGGGCATGTCATCAAATGATGACTCATCACTACTATAGAATGCATGAAATTTAACACTAACTTCTATTAGTGATAGCTAAAAGTATTGATAAAGAGGGTGTCTTTATCAACGCTAATAAATGGTTCTTTTATTAGCACTGAAAAAAGCACTGATAAAAGAGCCCATTTGTGAGTGTTTTTTTAGTGATGATAAAAGTTGTATTTCATAAAAAAATATCATTAAAAAAATATATTAATATATAAATATATTTGTATTGATATAAATATAATATATTTTATTAAATATGATTTATAAGAGGCTAAATATTCATTTACACTTAACAATACAAAAAAAGAAGACATTAGCGGTGGTTATTTTTGCTACTGGTGGTGGTTCAAACAACTGCTAAATCATATAGCAGTGGTTACGAAAACCGCCACATATTTTATGGTCGGCCATCATTTAGCGGTGATTAATTTCTTCTAGTGGTGGTTTCAGTATGTGTCATTTTTCGGGAATTTAATGGTAGTTTCGATTTTATTTAGCAGCGATTTAAAAAAAATAACCTGAAAATAAAATAGATAAAACAAACCTAACCGATGCTAATATATATAGTGGTGGTTTTGTTTAGTGACAATTAATAATAATAACTGCTAATCAATATTTTAAGATATTTATTTAGTGGTGATTTATAAAAACCACCGCTAAATATTTCTCTTAAAATTTGGTTTTTTAATATATTTAATAAAAAAATATGAATATAAAAACTATGACATGTAATAAACTAAAACATAAATGTATAGTAAAATCATCATACATACATCATACATCCACAATCATATATACATACATTCACAGTCACCATAACCTTAGTCACTAAAACCTCAGTCAACCCATACCTCTGTCATCAATATATACAAATAAAATATGTCCAATAATAACCCATGGCCAATATATGTTCATCCCATGACGTATGTTGCATCCATATGGCTCCACATAATCTCATCAACTGGAACCGACCACATGAACTCATCAACTACAACAAAAAAGGGGATATGAATTAAAACTGAACATAATAAATCGGAAATACAGTGAAATCATTGATAAAATTTAAACATATCACATAAACTAAAAACCAAAATAACTGCCTTCTGAAGAATGTTGTGGATCAAAATAGTCAACCTCCTTCCTACTTCCAGTATCTGTCACCTACAATAAAGAACAACAAATTAAAGAAAAGAAACATGAAATAAAAAATACACAGAATATATTCAGAATGGTGCACATAAAATTAGTCATTTTGTTAATAAAACAGAATAAATTTTTACATAAAACAAATAATATATCATGAAAAACTCCCTGAAAACATAAACTTACCTATTTAA
The DNA here is from genome assembly GCA_963277665.1 of Viscum album. Lineage (NCBI taxonomy): Eukaryota > Viridiplantae > Streptophyta > Magnoliopsida > Santalales > Viscaceae > Viscum > Viscum album. The sequence goes on from OY728129.1 coordinate 1,119,566,611, forward strand.
GATATGATTCAACACTTGAAACAAAAAAGGTATAAGTATATAACAATCTAATTAATCTTTAAATTGACATGCAGTGTGCATGATTTTTTTTAATAAACAAAATTTAAAGACATTGATATGAAAACATGTCCTATATTTCAAAAATAACTCAAAGGTGATTTTCCCATGATTTCAAATCAATATGAGGTCGTTTTCTATGGTTTTGACCACTACACACATATTTTAGTGTTTTAAAAAACTAAAAATGTGTTTACGGTCATCCTGGGAAAACTGTAACTTGGAATGATACACCATCATATCCTATATTTCCCCAATAAATCCATGGTTTTTTCTTCTGATTTCATGGAAATCTGATTCAGTTTGCCTATTTTTACCTCCCAATACTTGTTTTTAAAGGCTTTGACACCTTTAAAAACTATTTACTGAGTCATTTCAACCACACCGCAAGTCATATTGACATGTTATATACATATAAATGTCAAAAATAACTCAAATATGATTTTCGTGTGATTTTACATCAATATGAGACTATTTTCTATGGTTTTGACCGTTACATGCACGTTTTAGTGTTTTAAAACATTAAAAACACGTTTATGGGAATCTCATGAAAAATGTAACTTAGAATGATGTGCCATCAGTTCCTACAATTCAAAACTAAGATCTAAGGTAGTTTTCCTCAGATTTCATGGTAATACGGCATTTTTTTTTTCTGGTTTTGACCCCCCAAAACATGTTTTTAAAGGCTTTGGTACCTTTAAAAACTATTTATCAAGTCATTCCAACTACACTACATGTCAAATTGAAGATCTGTCTACACATACTTGTCAAAAACAACAAAAAATTGGGGTTTTCATGATTTCACATCAATCTGAGGTAGTTTTCTATGTTTTTGACCATCACACACATGTTTTAGTGTTTTAAAATACTAAAAACTCATTTACGGGCATCCCCGGTATATTGTAACTTGGAATGAAATGTCATCGATTCCTACATTTCAAAAAATCAATCTAAAATCTTTTTACTATGATTTCATGGAAATACAATGTCATTTTCCTAGTTTTGACCCCTCGTCACACGTTTTTAAAGGATTTGGTACCATTAAAAAATATTAATCGTGTTATTCTAACCACACCGCATGTTGGATTGATGTGTTGTATACACAAACACGCCAAAAATAACTCAACGGTGGTTTTACCATGATTACACATCAATCTGAGGTCATTTTGTATGGTTTTGACCGTTACACCCGCATTTTAGTGTTTTAAAACATGAAAATTGCATTTACGGGCATCTCGGGGAAACCGTAACTCAGAATGATATGTTGTCAGTGCCTACTTTCAAAAACCAATATATGATAATAGTAATCTGATATAATGTAAATAAGACATCATTTCCCTAGTTTTGACTCATGATACACATTTTTAAAGGATTTGGTACATTTAAAAACTATTTACCGAATCATTTCGACTACACCACATATCAAATTGACATGTTTTATATGCATACATGTAAAAATAACTCAATGGTGGGTTTACCATGATTTTATGTTAATCTAAGGTCGTTTTCTATGGTTTTAACTGTTACTCACATGTTTTAGTGTTTTAAAACATAAAAAACATCTACATTAATCTTAGGAAAACTGTAACTTGGAATGATGTTCCGTTAATTCCTACATTTGAAAAATCAATCAATGGTTATTGTCCTCGGATATCATGGAAATCTAATATCATTTTCTGAGTTTTTACCCCCCGACACACATTTTTAAAGGATTTTGTACCTTTAAAAACTGTTTATCGAGTCATTCCAACTAAATCGCATGTCAGATTGATTTTTTATATATGCATACAATTAAAAAATAACTCAATAGTGGTTTTCTCATGATTTCACAACAATATGAGGTCGTTTTTTATGGATTTGACCAATACACACACATTTTAGTGTTTTAAAACAAAAAAAACACGTTTACAGGAATCTTGTGAAAACTGTAACTCAGAATGATGTTTGATCAGTTTCTAAAGATAAAAAATAAACCTAAGGTCATTTTCCTATGATTTCATGACAATCCAATGATGTTTTCTTAGTTTTGACCCCCCGACACATGATTTTAAAGGCTTTGATACCTTTAAAAACTATTTACAGTCATTCTAAATAAAACACATGTTGGATTAACATGTTTTCTATGCATACATGTTAAAAATAACTCAACAATGGTTTTACCATAATTTCACATCAGTTTGAGGTTCTTTTCTATGGGTTTTACCATTACATGCACGTTTTAGTGTTTTAAAACACTAAAAATGTGTTTATGGGAATCTCAGGAAAACCATAACTTGGAATGAAATTCCATTGGTTACTACATTTTAAAAATAAATCTATGGTCATTGTGCTCTAATTCCATAGAAATATGATGTTGTTTACCAGGTTCTGACCCCCCGACACACATTTTTAAAGGCTTTGGTACCTTTAAAAACTATTTATTGAGCTATTTCGACCACACCACACATCGAATTGATGTGTTGTCTGTCCGTACACACAAAAAAATAACTCAATAGCAATTTTCCCACGATTTAACATTAGTATGAGGTTTTTTCTATGATTTTTACCGTTACACACATGTTTTGGTGTTTTAAAATACTAAAAACACGTTTACAGGTTTCTCGGGAAAACCATTACTCAGAATGACGTGCCATTGGTTCTTGCATTTCAAAAATAAATACATGGTCGTTTTCCCTTGATTTCACGGCCATGCAACTTTGTTTGTCTATTTTTGACCCCCTAACACATGTTTTTATCGACTTCAGTATCTTTAAAAACTGTTTATTGATTCATTTTGAGTACACTACATGTCAGATTGATGTAATTTCTATGATTACACATCAAAAATAATTCAGTAGTGGTTTTCCTAGGAGTTCACATCAATATTAGTCCATTTTCTATGGTTTTGGCTGTTACATGCACGTTTTAGTGTTTTAAAACACTAAAAAAGTGATTACATGAATATCTAGAAAGTCGTTACTCTGAATGACAGTCTATTGGTTCCTACATTTCAAAAATAAATCTATGGTTATTTTTATATGATTTCATGTCAATCCAACATCATTTTCCTAGTTTTAACCTCCTTACACACATTTTTTAAGGCTTCACTAACTTTACAAACTGTTTACCAAGTCATTCCGACCACACCACATGTCATATTGATGTGTTTTCTACATATACACATAAAAAATATATCAACAGTGGGTTGAACATAATTTCACATCAATATAAGGTCTTTTGATATCATTTTGACCATTACATGCATGTTTTAGTGTTTTAAAACAATAAAAACGTGTTTACAGGAATCAAGAGAAAACCATAACTCAGAATGATGTGTCGTCAGTTCCTAAATTTAAAAAATAAATCTATGGACATTTTCCTATAATTTCAAGGAAAATTGATTCCATTTTCCTAGTTTTGACCCCCTGAAACATGTTTTTAAAGGCCTTGATACCTTTAAAAATTGTTTACCAAGTTAAAATTGAGAAAACAAGATCAGATTGTTTTAAAAGTTAAGGACAATGATACATAATTAATGTTTTATATGTAGGAATCAACCACAGATCAATCCAGCACAAGATATGGTTGGTATAACTCAAAGTGCATGTTTTCAATATAAAAGTGTCATTTTAGTTTTATTTATGGATTTTTTATGCATTCTTTTTAAATGTGTGAATGCTCTATGTTATATATAATTTAACTCAGAAAGATGAGTCATATGGCCAAAAATTTCCTTAGGGAGCATGATGGTCATCCACTAAAATACAGAAACTGAAGAATTTTCCATTGCTGACCGCCACTGATCTTGTGTTTATCTATTAGAGTCTTGTTCTTGCACATTTTCCTTCAAAATTGAAATTTTTTATTTATGATTACCGATCTAAGCCACTAATCAAACCCCCACTATGTGTAATAGTAACTGATAATGACACCCCACCAAATATAGCTGATGGAGTAGGCTCAGTACCCACCCCTCGTACATTTCTGGGAAGCTCCTTCCCTAAAACGATTGCAGCTGCATCATTCTGGGAAGCTGATCATGATTGTTAAGGTTCACATCCCATACTTCTTTAATTTCAAATTGTTAATACATAAATATTAACAAAGACTTCTTAAAATATCTGAACTTCATATTATTATCTAATTAAAAAAATTTCACTACCATTTATTTTTATTTCATTATTATAAAAACATAATAATGACAAATAAATTATAAAAAAAACAAGGCTTAAACCCAATTAATTAGGGCTGGCTAGATGTATCAAACAATGCCAAATTGGCATCATTTGATCCATATAGTCGACCCCAATTAATTTTATTTATGGATTGTTTGTGGTTATAATATATTTTTCATTATTATGTTTTTATAGTAATGAAATAACATTAAATAGTATTGAAAAACACTTAGTCCAATGTTTTTAGTTGGTTCATTTAAAAAACATCCATCAGGTTTCGTATACACTTTAAACCACATATCTGTTTGGCCAACAAAGTGAATTAATTTATTAATCTTTATAAAAAAATATAAACATGTTAGAAAAAACCTTGACTTATAATAAAATGGTATAAATAATAATGGATAAAATACAAACCAAAATTGTTCTTTTTCTCAAAAAACTTTGTGAACCAATGATATGAGGAATGATTTTTTTCTCACGATTCACAATATTTTTTTAGATAATTACTAAAAAAATAGAATCATTAATTAAAATTAAAATTTTATTATGTTTATGCCATTAAGATACTATAAAATATGCAATTACCTCATGAGACACATCTCTGTTAATATCGACAAACGACTTCCATTGCTCACAAGAAATGCCTTCACTCACTTTCTCAAACATCTTTCACAAGCTTAGAGATGTGTCATTAAAATAATTCCATAATTTCCATTTGAAATATCTCTATTTCTTAACCAATTTTTTTAGAGTCCATGTTCGTGAAACAGAGTTAGGGACATCAAAATGAAAAAACATCTAGAAATAAAAAACATAACACTTTATAATTATATTAAACAAATTTACTCATGTATTTTAAATTAGTTTTCAATTAATATTAAATTAATATTATACTTAATTTATTACCAACGAACTCATTTTTCCATGCTATGTGAATATGCCTCCAATATTTATAATTAACGAGGAAGCTCACTGTCTCGCAAGCAAGCTGTCCAAGAATCCACCCATAGATTCTAGAAGTGTCACTGAGAGGCACCCCAAACTCATAAAATGGAACAATAATCTTAAATTACTACAGGTAACATACATATTCCATGTTCATATTTATATCCCTTCTATTATTATCTTTATCTATTTGAAAAATTCATTAAACAATTAATAAAATATATAATTTTTTTGTACAATAACATACATACCAGTAACGGTAACTCACCAATAACCCCTATATGGAGGGGTGACCAAATAATCCATCACAAGAGGTGGATTAGATAGTGGGATACCAACAAAATTTTGGGAAATAGATGGATCACTAATAGTCACATGTATAATGGAATCACTCGAATTCACTAAAGCTGATAGTAGTGGTGGCGTGCTTTGAGATGCTGATCGGCTAGGATCTTGAAATTTTTTTGTTATTGAAAATCCTATAATTTAGATGGTCTAGATACATTTAATGTATAAAAAATGAAAAAATAAAATATTTTTACAGAAAAAAATAAAAAACAAAACAATGTATACATGCACGAAACACTTATCAGTGAGAAATTATAATATATTTTCATTACCAATTTATACATTATATTATCTTCATCTTTATTGTCTTAATTATTATCAACCTACATTAATATGAGTGATTCATTTTCACCCTATCTTGCAATTTCTATTATTTCTATATTTTTAGGAAAAAACTATTTAATGTTTTTTGGTTGATGAGGTTCACTATCACAAAGTACCAATTGATTTTCATCACCCATATCATATAAGTATCTCTACTTTAAGTGTACAATGACACTCCAACTTTAATGTATTTAATCATACACATAATAAACCATATTCTATTATTAATCCAAGATAAATGGATCATGCTCTTCATGCTCACCAATATGGATCAAGAGAGACTATTTGATAGAAGTAAAATGTAACAAATATTTCATCATAACCCTATCAATGTTAACCCACTTTCGTTTGAATAAGATAACTAAAAAATGAACATTATAGTTTAATTAAATCATATAATTTATATTTCTATAGTATCCCACCTTTTCAAGTGTAAATAAACCAATATTTTGAGTTTTTGAGTCTTCTTCACGATAAATTATATGAAACCTGAAGCCATGAATATTATAGGCATCAAGTCTTTTAACTCACATTAGAGGAACCCAAGCCAAAAAACTTCAAATAATTTGATATTTCAGCTCTATTATGAACATTAATTATCTATATAAGAATATATAATGTGTTACTTTTAACATAGAAAAAATAACTACATGTTAATAATAGGAAAATGAGTATATAATACATGATGAGAAAACCGTTTCACAATGTATTTATTAACAGCTTTTGTTAATTCCATCTCATTCCGATCTCGACCCCTTAATCGCATCATTATTTGTAATAAAAATTCTTTAATAAATGGATCTAAAATAGGACTATTGAGTATCACATATCTATGTTCTTGTATCATTTCCAATTCAGTCGCTGTAAAATTTGACCCCTTTCAAGTCGGTCATCTAATAGTTGGAAATAACGATGATTGGTTTTTATAATGAGTATTAATGGAGATGTCATCAACACATCCAACATAATTGAATCTATTCTCAATCCCATCCAAATTCCTAGAACATAAGGTTAATTAATAAATCTTTGGCTATGTAACCTTCAGTAATAGAGCCTTCTGGTTGAGCTTTATTCCTCACATATGATTTCAAATGACCTAAGTACCTGATGAAAAAAATAAGAAATAAATTTAAAAAAATTATTTAATGATTTGATAAAATTTAATTCACCAATTAAATTAAAAATAATATCAACATACCTATCAATTGGATACATCCATCAATAGTGTACCGATCTACCAAGTTTAGATTCTTCAACTAAATGAATATTCAAATGAATCAAGACTATGAAGAATGACGGGGAAAATAATATCTCCAAATGAAAAAGTTTCAAAAAAAATTCATTCTTAAAGTTTGTTAAGATTAGTTGGATTTAGAGGTTTTTGCATAAAGCTATTTGAAAAAGTTATGAAACTCTAATACAACCATAGTTACATTTTCTGAAAATGTATTGCGCAATGCCAATGACAACAACTACTGCATCAAAATATATGAGTCATGACCATTAAATCTATGTAACTTTTAATTTTTTAATTCAACGTACCTTGATATGTTACTTGAATATCCACCTAGCACTTTTAAATTCTTTAAAGTTCAAAGGAATATGTCTTTCTCATGATTTTTCATTGTAAAAATAGATGAAGGATACTTTCTATTATAATTTTCCCATTAACGATGATTTATATTCATTGACTCCAAATCATTAGGAGAATTAAGGCGATCCTTCGATTTACCCAACTCATTAAGCAATGTAAAAATTTCATTATCACAATATTCTTATCAATATGCATGATGTCAAGATTATGACATGTCAAATTAAATACTCAATAAGTAAGTTTGAAAATGTACTCTTTTCCTTACATTTTTTTTATAGATGCTTCAGATACTGTACCTTGTACCCTTTACCCCTTTATTTAAACTGATTAAAATTTCCAAATTCTTCAGTGACTTTCAATAATTGTCCCAAGATTTCTGAACCAGATAACACCTTCATTGGATTTCTTAATTCAATATCTCCATTGAATTGTGTCTTGTTAAAACTAATTTTATGAGTGGCATCAAGAAATTAACGATGACACATAAAACACCATGTTCTACTATGAGGTAATAATTGAGATTCAAAATCAAAAATAAAAACTAGAAAATCCAAAATAGTATGAGTGTTCCAACCAAATAAATTTCCTTATCAAGGAAATTCAATAATTATCCACATTAAAGTAGCATGCATTTTGAATATTTTTCTCATTGAAGCATCATATGTTTCCATGACATCATCCCATAATTCTCACAATTATTTGATTAATGGTTGAAGGTCTAAATGATTAAAAAATTCTTCTTCATATACATCCATAGAGGTATATTATAAGGGATAAAAAAACTTTCCAAATTATATAATTATTACTTAAAGTTACAAAAGGGTTAAAACCATCAGAATCCAATCCCAAATATACATTCCTAGGATCTTAAGAAAAACATGGATATAATGAATCAAACAAATTCCATGATTTTGAATCTTTTGGACATATAATCAATCCATCATTACTATCTTGAGCATACCACTTCATGTTGTATGAAGTCTTAAACTACCATAAAAATATTTGCAACTGTGTGTTTAGAGGGAAGTAACACAATAACTTTGAAGGAGTTTTCTTCTTCTGTTTCTTCCTGGGGTTGCATTGATTTATAATCTCATTGTTTTTCATTTAATTATATCTTCTTGTATAACATCTTATTCATTCTTCTTTATCAAAATATTCTCCCCAATAAAGAATGAAATCATTATGGTAGGGATGTATCTTTGTATAAGAAAGTCTAAGTTAGTTGAGAACTTTCTTCATCTCATATAATGATGCAGTGATATTAGATTCACTAAATTCATCAAGAAGAAAATCTAAAATAATGGACATTTCTTTTTCAGTAATCCCATAGAGACACTTGATATGATACAACTTAATTATAAAATACAACTTCAAATACTTGTCACACCCTTCATATAGTTATTATTTTCTATCTTTAACTAATTCATAAAAATCATTTTTCTGGTCACTGAAGTTCTGAGCAAGATTAACCTGCACAAGATCAACTAGAGCATATTTTGATCTATTAAAATCTTATAAATTTTATCCTGCTAATCCAAATGAATCATTAATCAAATTTCAAACTAAATTCTCCTATGGTGGGTCACTTTGTGTTTCATTGATAGGATTGTCATTGTTTTGACATTACATAACATTTGATTCACGATGTCAAATCCAACATACATCTCAATAAGGTAACTATTTCAATATATAAATCTCATATAATTCATTTCTATTCAACCATCGCTTGAATTTATAATCCGTACACGTATATTTTATTCTACCATCCACTGATCCGTCTGCAATTCCACAATCTAAAAATCCTTCTAAACCCTTGGCATACCGAGGTATGTTTTGAGCTAAATTAATACAAATTTTATCCATAGGTATTATATTTTCAATCTTCTCCTATACAATCATATATAAATACATAAATTTTTAATCAAACAAGTACACTCAAAATTAAACATCACCCAACTTATTCATTGACCAGGGTAGGGTCTTAATTCGATATAACAAAAATTCAATATAAAAATGATTCTATCAAACATAAAAAAATAAATAACACTCAATTAATTAGATATTTATATAATTTTATTTAGAACCTTTGAAATATTCAATCAATCATACCTTCAATGATGTCAGGGGTCACAATCATTAGAAAAATGGGAATAGAGGCCTTTGGGTGTCATTGTTGAGGAATGGGGGGTTACTGTGAGGTCCTCATCAGGGAGAAGGGGAGGTCAGGGTCATGGGGATTAGAGGTGGGTAGGTGGGGGGGGGGGGGTATGGTCATCTTCAAGAATAGGGGGTCGGGGTTATAAAGGTTACCAATAGGGGGTTCGAGGTCATGAAGGTAAATGGAATGGGGGTCGGGGTCATGACGGTCGCCATCGGGAGCAGGGGGTCAATGTCAGGGGTCACCGAGGGGAGCAGGAGGTGGAGGGGGTGGGTCGTGGATATGGAGATCGGTGGGGGGGGGGGGGGTCAAAATTAGGTTTTTTTAAATATTTAGTGGTGGTTATATTAAACCTACCTATATTATAATTTTTTTTAATACGATTCATTTCACAACTTTTATTAGAATCGCCGCTAAGATCTATTTTTTATAGTGAAACATATAAGATATTTAGTGAATATAATTATAAATAATAAATAATTAATATTAAATAATAATTTTCTAATCATTATTAATTATTAATCATTTAATAACAATTGAATGACAAAAAAATTCAATAAATTAATTAATGATTTAAGATAAGTTGAAAACATGACTTGAACTTTAGGAAACAATAACATTTTATCCATACGTATATTTGGACTATACCACATATAAAATCGAATATTGAAAAAAAATCTATGGCATGGTGACATGGGGGAACTCAAGTTAGAATTTTTCAATGTCAAAAAATGTTTGGAAGGCCTCCAAATTTTAGTTTTTTGTCAAAGTACCTTAATTTTTGAACATTTGATGAAATTTTAGCTTTATTTGAGGGGGTCTTATTGTATTTTTTTAGTGGAGACTAAATTTATTCTCTGGTATTACAGTCATATGGAAATTATATTATTTTAATTTTAACTTTTTTATATTTTAGTGGTATTTATAATTAAATATATAAATATTTTTATAAATTTACATATAATAAATCAATTGTACAAATAAAATTTTTAACATATTTGCATAAAAAATATTTTTACATATATATACCATATAGAAATAAATATTTATTATCCATTTTATTTAAACTAAAAAATTATCCATTTTATTTACCTTATCAAAATGAATTAATATAAATAAATAAATAAATAAATATATATACCTATATAAGTAAAGTTTCTATTAAAATATGTGTGTAAAAAAACAAATATAAATTTATAATATATATTAATAAATACATATATATAAACATTTTTGTGTGTATGTGTGAAATATAAATGTGTATGTGTGTGTAAATATGTGAGTGTATGTGTGTTTCAATATTTTAAAAATACATATTACATATAAATATATTTTTATAAATATATCACTATCAATAAATATAGTATATAAACGTATCTATAATAAATATTTATAAATATATTATAAAAATGTTATATCTAAAAATTCAATTATTTTTTAAATATTTATAGATATATTTGTAAATATATAAACATATAAATATATATGTAAATATGTATAAAAGTTTTGTCTAAATATAACATATATAGTCATATTTTTAAAATGTATTTAAAAATAATTATATAAATGTATATAATTATATGAATAAATATATAAATAAAAATTAGTTATGTATAGATATATAAATAAATAGATATATCATAAAGTTTTATACAAATATTGATGGTGTAGTGGTAAAGGAGTTAGAACTTGAAGTAAAAGGTCAGAGGTTTGATTCTATGCACGAGAAAGAATAAAGGGCACCAAAACCCTGATAAAGGACTTATAAAGCACTAATAAAGTAGGTGGAATTGAGAAAGGATGGGTTCTAGGCATTCAAGGGGTGCATATCACAGATAAGGGGGAGGGGGGGTCAGAATGCTGATAAAAGGGTTGTGCTAAAAGTTTTTTTTTAAATTTTATTAGTTCTAAACAAGTGCACTGATAAAAGCCACCTTTATCAGTGCTAAAAAGATTGATGATAATGGCTATATACTTCTAAGGGATCTTAACTTGTCAAAAAAAAATTTATCACTGAAAAATCATATTTTTGGTGATTTTAAAAATGTGATCTTTAGCAGTGCATCCCACCACGTACGAGGTTTATACCTACCTGATATCTTTCATGAATATGTGCATAAATGTAAATATATATATATGTGTGTGTGTATAAGAAACTGAAAAATGAAACTTAAAATATTTAAAGGAATTAAATTATAAAATTAACTTATTAGAATTATAGTAATTTTTCTAATTAGTAATTTATATTTTAAATCCTTTTTTCATGTATAAAAATTTATAAATTTAATTAAACTATTGTATTTTTAATTTTCATTAGAAATTCATAAAGTGAATAATTAATAATTTTTTTATATACAATCAATAAAATATATACATATTTAATTAGTAATAAAATTATATATAAATATATAAATTTTCCTCTGGGTGCATCTTAGTGGTAGGTGTGCTTGCGGGGTCTCGGTGAAGTATCAAGTTTGAGTCTTTCCGAGTACTTCCCTATCAGAAGTGTATGATTTTCTTTTCTTTCTTCCCCCTAACTGTTATATATATATAATATTTATTAAAATTATTATATTTAATTATATAGTTTATAATTAATGATATATAATGAAAAAACATTAAACATAATATTACTATTCATACATCTATATTAATGATATATTTATAAAACATTTAGTCATTTATATAAAGATTTTTTTAATTATAATTAATAAATTCACCAATAAATTTTTTTAATAAACCATTTTTTATAATATAAATACATTTATAAATAAATTTATCATAATATTAATACATTTTTAATAAATTTAATATTATTAATTTCTTTTATTCATTATTAATTTTTTATAATTTATTCATTTTCATTTATTTTTTCATATAAAATATTGTGTATATGAACTTATAAAAAATATATAAATATATTAAAATAAAATATAGTCATTAATATAATTAATTAGTAATAATTATATATCTATATATTAACAACTACGAATAGAGCCTTTGGGCCACAGGGCCTTTGAGCCATAATGGGACTTTGGGCTATGGAGTAGGCCAGAGTCTCCTATACTAGAGCAACCCCATAATTATAGATCATATTAGTAGTATCCACAAGATATAGCTAACCAAACTCTTGATTGAATGAGGGATATGGTGGACACGCCAACAGATTGTGCACCTCTACATAAGGTACTATAAGATGATGACAACATTAGGTTGTTAGATATGTGTAGAATTGTTGAGGTTTTTGGGAGAGGTTGTTTTAGTTTAGTTGGATCAAATAAAGTTATAAGGTCTTTGGGACTTTGGGCCTACGGTCCATGTAATTCTAAGGCCATTGTGCCACTAGGCCTTTAGGTCATGTAAGAGTTCCCTCTCAACCTAGTTTTTTTTGGAAGGCCAAAGGAAAAAATAATATATTACCAGAGGCAATGCTACAATGATCTAAGAAAAAGGATGAAAACTAGTGAATAGAATCTTGGGAGCCTCTTAATGAAGTAAGAATTTGATCCACATGATTCCCTTCTCTTCAAATGAAAGAGAACACACAAGATGAAACTTTCGACATTAATAGATGGATATTATCCACAATCAACCTAAACATTTCCCACCCCACCTACAAATCCTCAAGGTATTTAATGATGATTTGGAAATCTGATTCAATAACAATATATTTCTAACCTTGATAAATGATTAATTCCAAACTCAAAATAATAGACATAGCTTTCGTAATAGTGGGTTTCCAACTTACCATAACCAGAGAGTGAAAAGCCACAACAAGAGACCCTTGGTGATCATGGATGATGAACCCTAGACCAATACCAAAGTATGCACTGCAAAATCTATATTAACCTTGAGAAACCCCAATGGTAGTAGTATCCATTTGATTAAGGAACACTACATGGTGACATTCATAGAGTCTTTAGGATACGACCCCCATATATTAATATATCTTTGGGATTTATCCAGCCACAAAACATCATCCTTCAATACATGATCAGACACAAAATCATTACTGTAACATCCCCTAATCCGACAGTCTCTCACATGTCTAGAAAGGGTTGGTTATGAGACATCATGTGTGCCTCCTCGTATGCCAGAAATTGCAGAATAGAAGCAAGGGTGTGATATGTATAGTAGGGAGACTATAACACTTGGTTACAAAGTTATAACACATTAGAATCATCCAATAACAATAAATAAATATTAGAGTGAGGAAAAAATGAAAAAAATGATAAAACAGAAACCAATTAATAATCCAACTAAATAATACAATGGATAATAAATAAATAATATAATGACATGATGGAATGTAACTAAATGTCAACTATAAGTAATAAAAAACAATAGAATAGCATATTAAAAAAAGACTCAAAATTCCCTAGTCCAGAACCCCATGTCAATCCCATCTCCAAACTCCATACCCATATAGCAAGAAAACAACCAACAACAAGGTCCTTTTTCCTTGTACAAACCTACATCCATGTAATATGCTCAGGAATCCCAAATAGGGTGTGAGTATAACTCAATAGGTTGAAACGACTGTGTCTAAGCATAAATAGTCTAATAATAAGTGTATGAAATAATATAGTAAACAAGTGAATTAATTAATTAAACAATTAAATGAATACAACATCAACCTACTTCGGCACCATGTGAGAATGTATATGATCATGTATCACAACCATTCCAATCATAACCATATAAATATGGTAAAAAATAACCTGTCTCAGCACCATGCTATAATGTCTTTAAGCATTTATTACAACCATGCCAACCATAACCTTATAAACAAGGTATAAATCAAACAATTCTGGGTCAACCCCTCTATATAATTATTTCAACATTTAATCAGTTTAATCCCACTATATAAGCATTTCAACACGTGTTAATGGGCCTATCCCACTATATAAGCATTTCAACATGTATCTATCGGAATATCCCACTATATAAGAATTTCATCATGTATCACCGGGCTAAGCCTGCTATATAAGAATTTCAAATGATTCACTAGGCATAGCCCTCCATATAAGCATTTCAGCATGAATTATTGGTCCAAGACTGCTATATGAGCATTTCAATATGATCTAGGTCAATGCCCTATATAATCATTTCATCATTTAATCACAACATAAATAATAATAACAAGGATATCACAATATCACATCATATGGACCAATGGTTAATTATGAAAATTACCATTCATCTTTCTATTACACATTTCATATATCAATTGGCCATAACCAATAACATGCCAGTTATCTCAATAAAAAGAAAAGAAAAGGTAAATCTATATATAGAAAACACTGAAAACCCATGTAATGCTAAACACACTTTAAGCCATTAAACAATTCATTTATATCTAAGGGTTCACTCACCTGAATGATAGCCACAATACAGGTCAATAACCAATTGGATCCAAAGGAAATCCAAGGAATATTCTAATTCATCATTTTATTTATTTGACACATGATATATTGGTGAAATTTTTAGTATTTCAAATACTTACCATTTATCAAACTAAATGTTTAAGGTTTAGATACCCTACCTTTAACTTATGATAAAACAATGCTTCCAATGTCAAACTCCCATGAGGAAGAAGGCGTGGATGATCACAAGTAGGATCCTAAATCAAAATTGATCAAGATCAAAACCAACAATTCACATGGTCAATAGATTACACCACAATTTTTGGATTAATAAGGAAGAGAAGGGAAAAATAAACCAAAACCACCTAACAAGGATTAATCACACAAGAAGTATGTTCAGAAGAGAGTTTGGAACTCCAAAATAGTCTGGAATGTGACCTAGGGTTGAGAGGAGGAAGCTGCATGTGAGATGAAATAAAAATCAACCGTAAGACATAACTTAAAACTATAAGTTGGGTAATTACATTATATGTAATATAGTTACACACCGTGTAATTATTTTTAATGGGATACACCAAAAAACCCATTGTCTCGACTGAATATTAAAATCCCCTGAAAATTACATGATGTGTAATCATTTACACGATGTGTAAATGTTCTATATATGTTTTTTCATCCCATTTTACTTATAAAAACCCGAAACCCCTTTAAGTCTTCTCAAATTACCATGAACCTTTGGTAACATTTGACCCATTTACCCAGACTCCATTAATTCAAATAAAAATCCCAAAACACACCTCGCATAGACCCTCTCCAGTTTTCTCAAGTTTCATCACAACCCAAGTCTACATTTATTCTAACAAATAGATATACACAAACTTTAATTAATTTTCCCCAACAAAGGATCTCTGTATCCAAAAAAATACATGACCACCAAGGATCAAATGAAAAACTCAAAGAGGGATGTACTTGGAAAAAAAAATCTTATAACTTCCCCACTATATAACAGACCATCCCCAAGCTTCTCCAAGCATCATTGTAGGGTCTTGGTGAACAAGTTTGGCCACTATGATCACATATCAGACTCCCTATCTCAGGTCACCTCCTGAACACTCCCATTCTTCCACTACACTCGAACCAAAGGAATCACCATACCCTAAAGATACTTCTCACTATGGTCCAAAATACGTATCAGATGCTCCTCAAAGGATTCATCAAAACTAAGCTCAACGTCTTCTATTTCTATCATATGAGAAAGATATGAATAATATCTCTACTACTATGATATGTGAAACAATTTATGCAGGGCACTGTAGTGCTATAGAAGGGATAATCGGTATGCGACTGGACTGACCCTATCCACTATCTCAAATGGACCAAAAAACCTATCCACTAGATTTCCCTATTTAATGATACGATGTTTCCCCAACCAAGGTGACACTTGAAGGAAAACTCGATGAACAACCTCAAACTCCATATTTCATCTCCGATGGTCAGTATAATATTTCTTCCTTCTATGCACAATCACCAAAAACTGTTTGATCAATTAAATTTTCTCAAATGTATCCTACATGAGACTTGTAACAACAAGAATGGACTCATCTGTCTCCAATTAATAAATAGGAAATTAGAATGACCTACCATGAAAAGCCCCAAAGTTTCCATTTGTGTTGATTCCTGGAAGCTATTATTATTTGAAAACTCCATGAGTTCCATATGATTCTCCCATGTACCACCAAAATCCAAAACACAGGCTCATAAAATATCCTCTATAACCTGAATATTCCTCTCATATTTACTGTCAGTCTGAGGAGGATAGGTTGTACTCAAAAGAACCTATGATCCTAGAGCCTTATGAAGAACCTTCCAAAACCATGGTGTGAAATGAGGATCTATATCTAAAATGATACTCCTTGGAATACCATGCATCCAAACTACCCCAAACACGTAGAGACTTCAAATATCATTAACTTTGAAGGTCTCCTTAATAGGTAAGAAGTGGGATAAATTTTCCAATCGATCCACAATCACCCACACAACATCATTATTAGGGATTTTCCTAGGTAGTACTGTCACAAAATCCATAGTGACATTATCCCATTCCCACCCAGGAATGGAAAAAGGTTTCAAAATACCAACTAGCCTCTAATTCTCTACTTTCACTTATTGATAAGTGAAACATCTTGCCACAAAGTTCACTACCTTATTCTTCATTCCTGACCACCAGTACTATCTACAGAGATCATGATACATCTTTTTAAAAATTGGATGTACCACCCATCTAGAAGCATAAAACTATTTCATCATATCCCCACAGAAACCCATAGGAACCCATAATCATCCAAGAAAAATAATAGAATTTCCACTACCAAGAGACCATCCCAATGTAATCTTCCCACTATATAAGTTGTATCTCAGAACTAATCCCTCCAGATTAGATAACTGCTTAGTCTTAATTTGGATCAAAAGCACGGGTATAACAGATGTCAAAGACAATGTAATGACCTAGAATTTCATCAATCAAATTTACCTTCTTATAATTAAGTTATATAGTATAAAACACATAAATCACATAGAGAACCTAATAAAAACATTATTTTCATAAATTAAGAATTAAATAAGTTGTATTTATAGAAATTAAAGAACCTATACCAATGAAATTGCAACACAAACATTGGAATATTAATGTAACCATTAGTAATAATAAACCATAAAATAGAATTATATAATGGAATAAGTAAAAAAATGTTTTTAAAATGCTAAATTAACTATTGGTATTTTGGTGAAACATAGATGTTTATTTATAATTTTATAATAAATATAATGATTAAAAGAAAATTTATTTTCATAAAATAGATTAATATATTAATATTTTTTTGTCTTATTATTATAATATAATTTTATGATACCTTAATTAAATTTTCAAAGTTTTATAAAATCAGTTATAATTTTAAAATCAGTATTTTTCAAATAAATGATGATTTTAATTGAAAATAAAATTTCTCAAATTTATTAAATTATTTTCATAAAATGGAGTCCTTTTTTAAAATATATACCTAGAAAAATGGTTAGGGTTATTTTTTTTATAAAATAGTTGATTTTTTGGTGAATAGTGAAATATAGTAATTTACCGTATTTAACATTATAAGTAAATAAATGAATTTTTGAATCATGGTTGAGTCATGTATGATGAAAGTGGAAATTTTATTGAACTAATATTCTCTAGTAACTGTTTTTAGTTATAATAATCAACAATATTGACAATATTGATCCAAAATAATAAACAAATGAATAAAATAATAAAAAACACCCCTCTCCTCCCACTACAATTCCACCCCTCCCCACCTCTTCTCCTCACACAATCTAAGACTTTTATCTTGCTTATATTCTACCAAATTTCTCTACCAAACCTATTACCCAAGTTTTGGTCTTTCCAGTCTCACCAAAATACCATTTCCAAGTTTCTTAAGGTGGTTCTCAAGGAGACAACACTCAAGAGATAAAACTCTCCCCCTTTCTCTTTTAATTTTTTTTCTTTTCTTATCCTTCTCTCAACTCCATTATACAAAGTAACATGATAAATAAATTATCATATATATATAATGGAATTTTATTTTTTTAATGTAATATCCATCATAAAATCTCTTCTCCTCTCTTTTTGTTATAAAAATGAAAACATCGTCCGTGAGGTGTCAATTCACCACCTTCGTGGACGATGATTTTTTGTTTTTCATTACCACCTTCAAGGCTAGTCATAAAACCATTTTAATGGTTAAAAAATATTATAATATTTGTATTAAAACCTATTTAATTATTTGGAACTAATATATAAAAATATAATTAAATAAAATGATACTAATTTGTGATGGTTTTAAAAACTACGAACATAAACTAATCATTTTTTCATCAATGTTTTATCTAATGAATAATACACATGTAAAAAAAGAAAAATATATATGAGAAAATTTAAATTTATAGAAATAAATTAATACCATATCATTCTAGATCTGGATTTTTTCTTCTATTTGATAAGAACTTTCATAATTATACACAAGTGAACCAACCATGAAACCATGAAACAAACACTCCTAAAACGAAGAAATTAAACACTATAAGTCAAAATAATGGCCATAAATGAACCTAATAAAATTATAATAAATAAAATATATGTATAATAGGTTCTTAATTAATTATTTAATGGATTTAATTTGATTATCCGGGACATTAAGTACAATTTTAGAACACTTTCAGACACAAGGTAAGAGATTCTCTCCGAACCCCTGTTTTTTTTCAGGTTACACTTTATCTCTCTTTAACCCAATGTAATTATTAATTATTCTTATATAATACTCCTAAATTTTATTTTTATGTTCCAAACATATGTACCTAGCTCAATTATTCTTTATTTTATGGGGAAATACACATTTTATAAGGTTTCCTTCTCAATTTCTCCCAATAAGAAAGACCGATTAAAGGGAACTTCCACATTTCTTACCCATTATCACGTAAAATCCATAATATATTTTAATCCACAATTATTTTTATAAAATAACTAATATTTTCCTGAATTTTTTATTTTTTTTATTTTTTGTTTTATACAAAAAAATATTCCTTTTTTCTATTTTAAATTATGTTTAATATTTTCCCTTAAATATTACTAAAGTGATTTATTTATAAAGTTTCTTAAACACTCTTTTTACATGTTTTCAATTTAGTTGGACATAATATTTCATGATATATTCCTAAAGTACCTTATTAATGTCCCTGTATGATTTAAATCCATTCTTTCATAGACACCATTATAATAAACCCATTGGTTATGCCTCATGACATGATTACAATACCCATTTCTTTCCATGGGTAACCCTTATATTTGATTCTTCATATGGAACACATATGAATGAACATGTTATGATGGGTGTTTCCAGATGTGATCCAATTAATTGGGTAATGTTTTAGTCTCATGAGACATCATGTTAGGACAGAGAGTAAACCTGATTCCTTTATGGGACTTTTTCCACCATGTGATATAGTCTTGGCAGTTACCCTTGAGTCATGTTTATGCCATGTTATTTGCTTCTCCAAAAAACTTATATTTACATGATTAAATGTTCCCATGTTATATATTCTATGATTATATATATTTATTCACATTCAAAACTTTTTTATGTCATCATGTTTTTCTTCTAACCCATGTTCTATTCTTTATTTCTATTCTTATTCCCTTACTTGGATTTTT
Source organism: Viscum album (assembly GCA_963277665.1). Lineage (NCBI taxonomy): Eukaryota > Viridiplantae > Streptophyta > Magnoliopsida > Santalales > Viscaceae > Viscum > Viscum album. The sequence goes on from OY728129.1 coordinate 1,119,586,802, forward strand.
AGCCCATCCATTTTTATGAATGTATTCCCCAGGTTATCTTATACAGATGTAAGAGCTCAAATTAATTTATGATCTCATTATGGATGATTAATATAAATAATATTTATTCTATTTCTATGTTTTTAGTTTTATGTACCTAATCTTCCAAATACACTAGAATTTCGATCCTTGGTTTGTATTTGATAGTTAATTAGTATTAAAATCATGTAATAATATGTGTAACAGGATAAAGAAATTATAGTTGGTATCATAGTATGGTCTATTTTTTGGATATTATGACTATAAAACTTTAGTAAGAACTCTATGGATAATTCTATCACTATGGATAACTTATATTGAAGTTTAGGGAATCAAAAGATATGATATACTTTAACTTTACAAGTTTATCCTTATATGTTCAATGTTTCCTTTTTATATTCTTATTAGAAAAGTATTCAAGCCCCCTGAATTATACTTTCTTTTTTAATTAATGGATGGAAATATGAGAAATCATGCCAACAATCAATGTGATAGGAAATGTGATGATTTCCCTAATGAAATGCTAAATCTTATGGGATCAGGCACTCAAAACTTCATGATGGTACCACCAAAACTAGATTAAATTATGAATAATAACTTGAATCGTGTGAAACACCCTCCTTCTCCTAAGAAAGAGAAAGTTGTAGTCAAATACTTTATGTGTAAAAGGCCTCTTATCATTAATGAATGTTCTGATCCCCTCATCATATAACAATGGATTAAATCCATTGAGAAGATATTCTATGTCCTCTAGTGCTCAGAATAATAGAAATTTGTATTGGAGGTTTATCGTTTTGATGGGGTAGTTGATCGGTAGTGGACATTGATCAAAAACAAAAACTCTAAAGATGAAATTGATTCCATGGACTGGGAATCACTAAATAAAATATTTTTCAATAAATATTTTCCCCTGATCTCCCCATGTTAAGATGAAGAAGGAGTTCCTCGGACTGAAAGAATGGTAGAAGAGTTTATCAGGGTGTATGGGCCAAATTTACATGGATTGAAAGATATGCCTCCATCTTTGTCATAAACACTGAAAGAAAAGTGGGTCAATTATTTAGTGTACTAAATATGAGTCTATGAAAAGACATGGTGATTCGAGAATTTGAAAACTATTAGGTTATTTTCTTTTGTACCCTTAAGTTTTAAATGGTTATTGAAGACTCTAAATGGTCTCATGGGCCCATATATAAAAAGTGTAAAATGGAATTTAAAATGGGATGATCAACAGATAAATCACATGATGAAAAGAAAACCCAACATCCCAAATGTCAAATTTGTGGAAAAAACCATAATGGGAACTATATATGGGGAATTAGAAGATGCTTCAAATGTGGAAAAGAGGGACATCAAGCTAATTGTCACGAAACACCTTCACTAAAAGGAGGGAAAGATCAGCAAATTTCTAAGCCCTTCCTTCTTTAAGTTGAAGGAGATATAATGAACCCTGAAACCCGCCTTCTATAGGTCCCAGAGTGGTGACTAACCCCAAGGGTATGGAAATCACACACAAATAGAAGGCATTACCCTTTTTGTTTTATAGAATCGCGAGATAAGATAGTAAACCCCAACAAAACCAAAAGCAGAAAGTAAAGTAAAGCAAAAAACCATTTCCAATGCATGTTACAAAAGTAAAAATCAAAAAGTGAAAAGTGACTACAAGGGTAAAGTACCAAGGAAAGAAAAACAACAACTGCAACCGCCCCAAAGGTCCGAGCTAGTATGGTCCCGCGCGATCCCCGAAGTCCTCCTGGAAACCTGAAAGCAGTTTTATATACATAGGGTGAGCATACAAGTATACTCAGTAGGGAAAACCAAAGACTCTCGTGCACAAGTGGGGGAATGTGCTAAAGTCCCGTGAGAAGCAGACAACCAACACTATCAAGGAGTTCATCCATCCCACTCACCAGCCACACTCACCAAATAACGCAAGCAAGTAATGTATATAATAAGAGCACATCTATGTTTGGGTACCCTGCGCCACTTTCCCACTGGTTATTGAAGACATCCTACGCATCGAACCAATCCCGCCATTCTCACCGTAGTCCCACTGCCACACCCCACCCGCACACACCTGGGCACCAACCTCATGCAGTCCCATTGACAAACCCCACCCACACACACCTGGGCCACAACTGTCACACGTAACCATGCCTGCAAACACCTAGGCCAGAACAACCACCACCACGCCCGAAGACACCTGGGCTAGAAGATCCACTGCCATGCCCGAAGACACCTCGGCCTCATCCCGAAGATACTTGGGATACCACCTTCCCGCACACACCTGTGCCATAACCACCACACTACCCCGCCCGAAGGTTCTTGGGCTAATAATGGACCTCAGGCTATCACACCCTACCTGAAGATACTTGGGCTATCCGGGAAAGGGAGAAGAAAAAGAGCTAATAACCAGCCACTAATAATAGTGTTGGGAAAAACACCCCCCCATGAAATGGGGGTGTTCGGCACTAAGTGATCATCTTGGGTGGGGCGCGAATAAGAAACACAAAACTACAAGTATATGTATAGGTAACAAGCACTCACCCAAAGTTTAGGGTTTTCTTCAGCCCGACTAAAGAACACAAACAACACTACGTCCAAGTCACAACTCACACCAAACCAAAACCCATTTGTCCCATCCTGGTTTACATGTTTAGTAATAATGCTTAAATGAGTTTTCTACTACTGGGAAACTAACACCATAAGAACAATCCAAGGGAAAAAGATCCAGCCAAATGTCAAGCATCAACTACAACATCCACACCCGATCCTCTTGTAAAGTCACAACAACAAAGGGATAAGTGAGATCCCTAGAAGTACTGGAACTAAAGAAAACCCAAGATACACCCCCATGTACCCAATATCCAGGAGCCAACGTTTTCTCAATAATAGAGGATCCCTCCCCAATTCGTGATATAAAAAAGCTAACCACCCGGTCTTAAAATTCACAACCACTGAAAGCATAACACAGGGGATCCCATACCCAATTTCACAACCACCGAGAGTATAAAAATAGGGGATCCCATCCCCTCCCACATCTCACAACAACCGGCCCATAAAAGAAGAAGAATCAAACCACCACCACTTAGCAAAGCAGGCCCATGCAGGTATTTTCAGATTTATAAGACTTAACACACTCAATGATTTCAATTTTCGTGCCTTAACCGGGGTTATCACAGAAGGGATTAATCCTAGTGCTTTCAATTTATTTAGCCGGATATATGCAATTAACAAAATTCCTTTACACAGAAAGGGTTCAAAAACACGATCCATTTAAACATCACCAGAGGTAAGGGTTCATTAGTGCACAGAGAAAAGACCACCAACGACCATGATTTTCAGTAGGCGTAAGCCCGCAAAATTCAGAAAATAGTATCATAAAACAAGGAAACATCATCAATCATAGCCCCCCTCATTCTTTGAGTCCATTCATTATCTTCATTAAGGTTCGGGTTCATCCAATTATACAGAATCAAAAGCATGCCCACCCCGCATGATACACAAAAGTGAGAGATGAGGAGAAATTCCCTACTTGTTGATCAACGATCGACACTGAGCCTGGGCGCGGAACTTCACAGATAGCGATGCGGCTCGCCTGAACGAAAATCCATTCGTCTGAACGAAGGGTACTACTAGAACAGGGTGATCAAGAAAAGAATAAACCATGGCTAACCCTTTAGTTTATAAGGGCAGGGGACGTTTGAGATAAGAACGTGAAACCGCATAAGGAGCAGGGGTCGTGGGTTGACCACACAGCCCCACACGTTATCAAAGGGGTCTAAACCGACGTACACACTAGGTTAATTTATTAAATATTTAATTAAAAAATTTACGGGCATTACCGGGATTTAAAACAAGATTAAAGGGGTCAAAATAAGGTTTAAAACCCAATTCGCGTGAAAAGGAGCACTACTGAAAAGACCCCGTGGGGTAGGCGAGAGACACAGGTAGCTGAGAGCTACCGGTAGACTGCAGCCATCGGTAGACTGAGCTACCGGTAAGCTGCAGCCACCAGTAGTTGCAGCTACCGGTAGACCGAGCTACCGGTAGACAGAGCTACCGGTAGGCTGCAGCTACCAGTAGACCGAGCTACCGGTTGGCCTGCTACCAGTAGGCTAAGGATACCGGTAGGCCTACCGTTAGGCCAAGCTTCACCGAGATTCCCAGACCAGAAAACCCAATATGAGATTTTCAAAAAGTAATGGACCCCAAAAACCCAGACCATTACATCAGATACCTCTTAAACGATTCTCGTCCTCAAGAATCAAAACAAATCAGAAGGAAAGAGAGGGTCCGAACAACCACCTCGAAAGATACCTCTTAGGAGTGAACCTCATTGTTTACTAAGAACACATTCCTATCAAGAACCAAGCAACATAACATGTCAAACTGCCCAGCCATGTGGGTTGGGGAGTCTCCTTCCCCATGTCAAGATATTATCCGCTTTGGGCGGCACTGACTCTCCCACATGGGTTTAATCGCATCCACCTTAATGTATCTTGATTAGGGGTCGGGTCCTCCCCTCCCCATAGCTAGGGCTTTTCACAAACATTCAGAGGAAAGAAAACCAGTATTTCATAGCCAACAAGGTAAAACGTTCTACCACAACAGGTATAACAAATAGAACATCACAAACTCAAAACAACTCTGGGTACTGGGCATGCATCTGTGCTTCACTCTCCCATGTACTCTTCTCAATCCCACCATGTCTCCATAACACACGAACCAAGGGAATGGTTTGCCCACGAAGCACCTTCTCCTTGCGATCCTTGATCATCACTGGTCTCTCCACAAAAGTCACGTCGTCCTCGATGTACAGCTCTCCCCAGCTGAGGATGTGTGAATCGTCGTGCACATACCGACGAAGTTGGGACACATGGAAGACATCATGTATCCTCAGTAGCGGTGGTGGTAATTCTAGCTGATAATCCACTTCGCCAACCCGCCGCAACACTTTGAAGGGCTCGATGAACCTGGGAGAAAGCTTACTCCCCTTGCCGAACCTCCGTTGTCCACGCCGAGGGGAGACCTTCAAGAACACGTAGTCTCCAACCTCAAAATCCAAGGGTCTCCTCCTGGTATCAGCATATGACTTCTATCGGTCCTGGGCCGCTTTCATCCTTCCCTGTATAAGCTGAACTTTCTCCATCGTGCTCTGCACCACCTCCGGGCCAAGGATGCCCACCTCTCCAACTTCGGTCCAACACACAGGTGAACGACATGGCCTCCCGTAAAAGGCTTCAAACGGGGCCATGCCAATGGTGGAGTGATAACTATTATTGTAGGGGAACTCTACCAGAGGCAAGTGTCACACCCATGATCCTCCTGAGTCCAGAACACATGCCCGCAACATATCCTCCAAGGTCTGGATGGTGCGCTCTGTCTGTCCATCTGTCTGGGGATGGAAAGCAGTGCTAAGACGCAACTGGGATCCAAAAGCATGCTGCAATCCTCTCCAGAATCTTAAGGTAAACCATGCATCCGTATCCGAGACTGTAGACCTCAGAACTCCATGAAATCTCACCACCTCATCCACGTACCTTCGTGCCAAAGCATCCACTGCACTCGACTCCCTGATTTCCAGAAAGTGAGCCTATTTCGTCAACTGGTCCACTACCACCTAGATGGCGTCGTATCCCCCTTGGACCTTGGGTAGTCTCGTGACAAAATCCATCGAGATGTCGTCCCACTTCCACTCGGGGACATCTAGAGACTGCAGTAGGCTGCCTGGAACTCGGTGTTCAGCCTTCACTTGCTGACACACTAAGCACTTGGCCACAAACTCTGCCACTGCTCGCTTAACTCCGGGCCACCAAAACCGTCTCTTCAGTCCCTGATACATCTTGGAAACTCCTAGGTGTACCTCTAGGGTTGAGGTTTGGAACTCACTGAGAACCTTGCCGTGCATCACTTATGGAACAAACAACCTTCCCTAGAAAAGCATCCGGTTCTGACCATACTCTGTCCATCCTTCCGGAGCATTTCCCTGGTCAACTTGGTCACGCATCACTTCGCACTCTGGGTCTCCCCACTGAGACTCCTCCACTTTCTGCAATAGAGAAGACTGCACTGTCATCTAATACATGCAACCTCTACTGCTATCCATCCTCGCATCCAGGTGTAAGGCAGCCAACTCCTCCATTGCCTTCTAGGTGTCTGCCGACTCTCGGACCGCATCCTTCTGTGATCTTCTACTCAAGGCATCAACCACTATATTCCCCTTCCCTGAAGTGTAGGAGATCTCAAAGTCGTAATCCTGGAGGAACTCCATCCACCTTCACTACCGCAAGTTTAGGTCCCGCTGGGAGATGATATACCTCAAGATTTTGTGATATGTGAAGACCACAAAGCATTATCCGATGAGGTAGTGCCACCATAAATTTAGCGCAAAAACGACCACTGTAAGATCCAAGTCGTGGGTGGTATAATTACGATCATGAGGGTGCAGCTGCCTAGACCCATAAGAGATCACCCCTTGTCGCTGCATCAATACACATCCTAGGACCTATCCTGAAGCATCACAGAACACCTCATATGCCTCCCCTTCTTCTGGTAATCTCAGAACTGAGGAACTAACCAACTTCTCCTTCAGATAGCTGAAGACTGACTCGCACTGCTCACTCCACACAAAAACTTGGTCTTTCTTGGTCAGGGCTGTCAAAGGGGATTCTACTCAGAAGAATTTGGGTACGAACCTCCGATAGTAACCTGCCATCCCAAGGAAACTATGGACCTATGCCACATTCTTGGGTGCTTCCCAAGAAACAACTACCTCAAACTTTTATGGGTCCACCGCTACCCCCTGCCCGGACACCACGTGCCCGAGGAAGTGCACTTATCGTGTTCAGAATTTTCATTTCGACAAATTCCCATAGAGCTGGTGCTGTCGGAGGACCTCCAAAACCATCCTCAGGTGATCTGCATGGTCCTCCTATGATCTTGAATAAATTAGAATGTCATAGATGAACACAACTACGAACCGATCCAGGTATTCCTGGAATATGGAGTTCATAAGCCCCATGAACATAGACGGGGCATTCGTAACACCGAAGGGCATGACCACAAACTTGAAGTGTCCATATCTACACCTGAACACCGTCTTCAGGATGTTTCCCTCTTTCACCCTCAACTGGTGATACCCAGATTGTAGGTCTATCTTCGAGAACCACCCTGCCCCTTTCAGCTGGTCAAAAAGATCATCTATCCTTAGAAGAGGGTAGCGATTCTTGATCATCACCTGATTCAGCCTCATGTAGTATATGCACAACCTGAGACCACCATCTGCCTTATTTGAAAACAAGACTGGATCACCCCACGGTGACGCACTCGGCCGAACATAACCCCTCTTCATCAGATCGTGAATATGAATCCGCAACTCCCGTAGCTCTGAAGGTGCCATCCGATAAGGAGCCATCGAAATCAGACGAGTGACGGGCTGCAGGTTTATCCCGAACTCGATATCACATCGAGGGGGTAGAGTCGTCACCTCCTCAGGAAAGATGTCCGTAAACTCACAGACAATCTCTGGAACCTCCACCATCTCAGCATCTACTGACTCCACTGACAACTCGGCTAACAAGGAGAGGAGGGGTTCCTCTCGCCTGTTGCCCTTCTGATTGCTCCGCTCGCTGGTGAAAGTAACACGTCGGTCGCCCAAGTCCAAGAACACAACCCTTCCTCGGAAGCAGTCGATGATGGCACACATGGAGAACAGTCAATCGATGCCTAGGATGACATCGTATGGCTGTATCTATAGCAGAAGAAGATCCCTAACTGACTGATGTGGCCCTATCATCAGTCTGCATCCTCGACAAACAAATAACAGGTTGGTCTGACCTCTGACTGGTGTGCTCAGTACCAGGGGCACTGGAAGTCTCTCGGCATCTAGACCCAAGGCACGGGCTAGACTGGGTGCAACAAAGGAGTGCGAAGCTCCGGTATCGAACAAGGTAAAAGCAAGGGTACTGAACAAACGGATCGTACCTCGAACAACCTCCAGCCCTGCTGGAACTACTGCCTTCGTGGCGTGTAGCTATCCACGCCCAGCTCCTTTTCCCCTTGGCTTTCGGCCACCTCCCCGACCACGCCCCAGTCGAGGTCCCTGAGGAGCGCCTTGAGGTCGGCCTCCTCCTCCTATGTCTGCTCTCGGAAGAGCGAGAGCTCGCTGTCCCTGCTGCTGCTGCTGGAAAGGACTGGATGGAAGCTGCTGCTGGGGCGGGTGCTGGGGATGTCCACCACCACCGTATTGTACCCGGTCTGGGAACTGACTCCGGAGATGTCCATGGCTCCCACAGACGAAGCACAACGGTCTCGGGCTCGAAGGAAAAGGGCGAGGACCAGGGGATCGAAACTGAAACTGCTGCGGCCTGCTTCTTGCTGGTCAGAACCTGGAGGGTCCTGACACTGGAGGCCTAGTACTGATGGACTTCCCCTTCGATGGTCCCAGTTGGATCCCCTCTCGCGACACACCTCCTAGATCATGCATCCTATCCACTACTTAGGCCTTCTTCTGGACCTCCAAGTACGTCGGCAGGGTAATAGAGGTAACAGCATACTGGAGGGAGGGTCGGAGTGCCTCCTCCAAACGTCTTGCCCGAGACTCCTCGTCAGGAAAGAGGTCCAGAGCAAAACATAGGAGGTCCTTGAACTTGATTCCTAGCTCCCTCACTGATATACTCCCCTACTGGAGGGAGAGTAGCTCCTGTCTCTTTTCCACCTTCATCGTCGAAGAGAGGAATTCCTCCCGGAACTCCCTCTCGAAAACAGCCCATGCCACCTCAGCCTCTCTTCTCTCCCCCAGGTAAAGCGTCCACCACTGACACGCTACTCCCTGCATCTGGATGACGGCCAGAGGAACCCAGTACTCAATTGGAGCCCGGATCAAGCCGAAGGCTATCACTAGATCCTCTATCCAGCCTTCCGTCTTCATATCAGAGGTGCTGCCCTCATACTTCTCAAGGGTCTGTCGCTGGAAGGCCCGAAGTGTCTTCTGCCACTTGTCGTCCTCCTCCTCTCGATCAGCTCTCTGCTGATCGGCCAAGGTAGTCTCCGGGGCCTCGATCGCCCGCACCAAACGTGGTCACCTTCCAGGTGCCATAGCTACAAGGTAAACAAGGAATGCCTAAGCCCAAGTAGTGCAGATTTTTTTTTAAAACTTATTAAACTTTTTATTTATTCTTAATTCCAAAAACACCCCAGAAAAATGAGAACACAAGTCATTATGATGCATGTAACTTTCCTAGGGTCTCTACCCTGCACTCAGTGTGGCCTCACTTGGTCGTTCGGTAGGTCCAAAGTCCTTGCGTCGGATCACGAGGGGCCCTAAAATCCCGTGTCCTAGCCGGTCTTCCCTGGCCTAATTCACGCACCAAGGTCACCCAACACTGTTTCCCTACCATCCCATGCAATCCTCACTGTGCCTAACTCTAGAATCTATCCTATCTCTCAACCTCCTTTGATACCATTCTGTCACGACCCACCTTCACCAAAAGGAGGGAAAGGTTAGCAGATTGCCAAGACCTTCCTTCTTTAAGTTGAAGGAGAGATAATGACCTCCGAAACCCGCCTTCTATAGGTCCCGGAGTGGCGACTAGCACCAAGGGTATGAAAATCACACACAAATGGAAGGCATTACCCTTTTTGTTTTATAGGATTAGAAGATAAGATAGTAAACCCCAACAACACCAAAAGAGAAAAGTAAAGTAAAGACAAAAACCATTCCCAATGCATATTACAAAAGTAAAAATCCACAAGTGCAAAGTGACTACAAGGGTAAAGTACCAAGGAAAGAAAAACAGCAACTGCAACCACCCCAAAGGTCCGAGCTAGTATGGTCTCGCATGTTCTCCGAAGTCCTCCTAGAAACCTGAAAGTAGTTTTATATACGTAGGGTGATCATACAAGTATACTCAGTAGGGAAAACCAAAGACTATCGTGCACAAGTGGGGGAAAGTGCTAAAGTCCCGTGAGAAATAGACAACCAACACTATCAAGGAGTTCATCCATCCCACTCACCAGCCACACTCACCAAATAACTCAAGCAAGTAATGTATATAATAAGATCACATCGATGTTTGGGTACCCCGCTCCACTTTCCCACTGATTATTGAAGACATCCTACACATCAAACCAATCCCGCCATTATCACCGCAGTCCCACTGCCACACCCCACCCGCACACACCTGGGCCCCAACCTCACGCAGTCCCACTTCCAAACCCCACCCGCACACACCTGGGCCACAAATGTCACACATAACCACGCCTGAAAACACCTAGGCCAGAACAACCACCACCACGCCCGAAGACACCTGGGCTAGAAGATCCACTGCCACGCCCGAAGACACCTGAGCCTCATCCCGAAGATACTTGGGAAACCACATGCCCACACACACCTAAGCCATAACCACCACACTACCCCGCCCGAAGGTTCTTGGGCTAATAATGGATCTTAGGCCATCACAGCCTACCCGAAGATACTTGGGCTATCTGGGAAAGGGAGAAGAAAAGGAGCTAAAAACCAACCACTAATAATAGTGTTGGAAAAAACACCCTCCCCCATGAAATGGGGGTGTTCGACACTAAGTGATCATCTTGGGTGGGGCACGAATAAGAAACAAAAAACTACAAGTATATGTATAGGTAACAAGAACTCACCCAAAGTTTAGGATTTTCTTCATCCCGCCTAAAGAACACAAACAACACTACGTCCAAGTCACAACTTATGCCAAACCAAAACCCATTTGTCCCATTATGGTTTACATGTTCAGTAATAATGCTTAAATTAGTTTTCTACTACTGGGAAACTAACACCATAAGCACAATCCAAGGGAAAAATATCCAGCCAAACATCAGGCATCAATTACAACATCCACACCTGGTCCTCTTGTAAAGTCACAACAACAAAGGGATAAGTGAGATCCCTCGAAGTACTGGAACCAAAGAAAACCCAAGATACACCCCCATGTTCCCAAGATCCAAGAGCCAATGTTTTCTCAATAACAGAGGATCCCTCCCTAATTCGTGATTTAAAAAAGGTAACCAGCCGGTCTTAAAATTCACAACCACTGAAAGCATAACACATGGGATCCCATCCCCAATTTCACAACCATCGAGAGTATAAAAACAGGGGATCCCATCCCCTCCCACATCTCCCAACAACCGGCCCGTGAAATAAGAACAATCAAACCACCACCACCAAGCAAAGCAGGCCCATGCTGGTATTTTCAGATTTATAAGACTTAACACACTCCATGATTTCAATTTCCATGCCTTAAATGGGGTTATCATAGAAGGGATTGATCCTGGTGCTTTCAATTTATTTAGCCGGATATACGTAATTAACCAAATTCCTTTACACAGCAAGTGTTCACAAACACGATCCATTTAAATATCACCAGAGGTAAGGGTTCATTAGTGCACAGAGAAAAGACCACCAACGACCATGATTTTCAGTAGGCGTAAGCCCGCAAAATTCAGAAAAGAATATCATAAAACAAGGCATAATCATCAATCATAGACCCCCCTTGTTCTTTGAGTCTTTTCATTATCTTCATTAAGGTTTGGGTTCATCTAATTCTAGATAATAAAAAGCATTCCCATCCCGCATGATACAAAAAAGTGAGAGACAAGGAGAAATTCCCTACTTGTTGATCAACGATCGACGCTGAGCCTGGGCGCGGAACTTCATGGATAGCGATGCAGCTCTCCTGAATGAAAATCCATTCATCTGAATGAAGGGTACTACTAGAACAGGGTGATCGAGAAAATAAGAAACCATGGCTAACCCTTTAGTTTATAAGGGCGGGGGACAGTTGAGATAAGAACGTGAAATCGCGTAAGGAGCAGGGGTCGTGGGTTGACCACGTGGCCCCACATGTTATTAAAGGGGTCTAAACCGATGTACACACCAAGTTAATTTATTAAATATTTAATTAAAACATTTATGGGCGTTATTGGGATTTGAAACAAGCTTAAAGGGGTCAAAATAGGGTTTAAAACCCAATTCGCGCGAAAAGGAGTGCTACTGGAAAGACCCCGTGGGGTAGGCGAGAGCCACCGGTAGCTGAGAGCTACCGGTAGCAGAGCTACAGGTAGTCTACAACCACCATTAGACTAAAATACCAGTAGGCTGCAGCCACCGGTAGACCGAGCTACTGGTAAGCGGCAGCCACCAGTAGTTGCAACTACCGGTAGACCGAGCTACCGGTAGACAAAGCTACCGGTAGGCTGTGGTTACCGATAGACCGAGCTACCGGTTGGCCTGCTACCGGTAGGCCTACCGTTAGGCCAAGATTCACTGAGATTCCCAGACCAAAAAACCCAACATGAGATTTTCACAAAGTAATGGACCCCAAAAACCCAGGCCATTACACTAATAACTATTTAAGGGATATGAATAATCCCACTAATATGGAAGAAGAAAGGAAGGTTCAAATCAACACTCATCCTATAGTGTAGTTTTTCAAATTCAAGGAACATGGACATTATGCTATCCAATTACCTAAGCCAAGGGTTTCCAGAAGCAATCAATAACAACCTCCAAAGAAGCAAGGAAGGGAACATTCTATCACTACTACTGAGGTGGATCCTGAAAATAATGTGGTGATAGATATTATGGTTATTAATTTAAGAATATAAAATATACTATTTGATTATGGTTCTATGCATTCATTCATTTCTTGAAATTTTAGTATAAATTCTCAAACACCACCTCAAAATATTGAGGTTGAGTTATCTATGAGAATATAAAATAAGGAAATTATTGAATCCAAAGTATATAACTCTTCCCCACTTAATGTTTGTGGACCTAACCTCCCAAAAAATATTTTCAAACTTACTTTGGTGGAGTTTGATGATATATTGGTCATGGACTGGCTATCTTTATATAAATTCAACATCAACTACCGGTAAAGGGAGATCAATCTTCACATCCCAATGTATCCTACAATTCTGTGTAAGTGTAAGGAGGAGGATGAATCTCATTTAGAATCATCATATCAATTTTTGATATTATTGACTTATGAGAAAGAATATCGAGCTCAAATGATTTATAAAAATGAGAGAATCATGATCGAAGACATGCCCTTTGTGAGGGACTACACTGATGTGTTCCTTGAATAATTGCTTAGTCTTCCTCCTGACCAAGAGGTTGAGTTCTCAATTAAAATTATTCCTGGATCTATACCTATATCAAAGAAACCTTATAGAATTTCCACCATTGATTTAGAGAAACTGAATAAGCAGTTACAAGATAATCTCAACAAGGGTTTTATATGCCTGAGTACTTCACCATGTGGTGTGACATTCCTCTTCATCAAGAAAAAGGATGGATCAATACACCACTGCATTAATTATCATGAACTCAACAAAATCAAGATAAAGAATAAGTATCTCCTTCCATGGATATATGACTCATTCGATCAACTATGTGGGACCAATTATTTGTTTAAGGTGGTCCTTCGGTCGGTATATCACCAATTAAAGGTGAAGAAGGAAGATATTACCAAAACTTCATTTCGAACAAGGTATGGACACTATGAGTTCATACTGATTAACATTAGACTCACTAATGATCTAACAATTTTTATGGAGTTAATTAATAGATACTTTAAATATTACCTCGACAAATATGTCATAGTATTTATTAATGATATTTTGATATACTCTAAGAGTTAGGAGGAACACAAGGAGAATTTCAATTATGTGCTAAATACCTTGCAAAGGGAGACACTCTATGAAAAGTACATTAAATGTGAATTCTATATGGAGGAATTATCATTCTTGGGTCATGTAATCACCAAAAAAGGAATATTTGTGGACCCATCTATGACAAAGGAAATTAAAGAGTGGCCCATACCAACATCTATAATGGAGATCCATAATTTACTTGGTCTAGCTAGGTATTACTGATGATTTTTGAATAACTTATCATGATTTTAAAACCCTTTAACCAAGATGAATCTAAATGGAGTAATTTTTTTCTAGATCAGTGAATGTGAAGACTGCTTCAAAGTGTTGAAAAATAGGCTTATCACTATACCGTTAATCACACTACAGACAAGTGGGGAACTCTTTTCAGTATACAACAATTCTTCAAAGAAATTATTAGGCTGTGTACTAATAAAAATAGATAAAGTGATAGACTAATGAAATGCATGGCCGATTGTCTCCTATCGACCGGTCAAATTTCCGGTGCTCTGCTAATGTGTATAGCAGCACTCGGGTCGAATCCTCGATGATGATACTTTGAAATAGTCGTTTGTTTTTAGTTGATTGTATTCTGATTGAGGGGTTTTTTTTGCAGAGCTTATGAAATAATTTATGTATGATGTTTGATTTAACAAATTGATAAATATTGGGGTGAGTTTATTATTAGGGATTTAAGCTTGTGATATCCTTGAGATTTGCTTTATATTTCATTTAAATTAACACCCACTTCACAAGTTGACGTCGATTATAATTCCTAAGTGTTAAAGCTTTAATCCAAGCCTTAAATTAACTAGGATTCTAAAATCAATCAGTACTTGTTTATGGTAGTGTATTTATGGTTCCAATAATCCATGGAAACCACATGCTAAACAAAAGATGTCATTAATCCATGACATATTAAGTCCAATATACACAATGTTAAATTAACGAATACTCATCGAGCAAATACTCTAAATCACTTAACATCCCTAAATTTTGACTCACCCCAATGAGATATTTACTCATCCATTTGGGTGTTTAATATTCTGGTTATAATAATTATGATGATAAATTAAGAATAGAAGAAAAAGAAAGGGATTAGAAAAGAGTGGTACGTCGAACACACACACACACACGAACAATGATGATAATTAAAAACAGATTTTTGATTGAATGAGGAAGAAAAATAAGGGAAGGAGATACAACTGAATTTAAACTATTTTAAGAACATAAATATTAAACTACATAAGGTGGATGAGAATAAGAGATATTGAATAAGTAACTTTCATTAAAACAGAATTACAAAGAAAGAGACTTACAAAATTACAAAAACGAAGAACACGAAATTAAGTGAAAACAAAGAGAAGAGGAAAGGTCTCTCAAGTGAAAACTTAAGTATGATAGATCCTCCTAAGAATTTGTCAAGGCCTTGGTCGTGCCAATATGATCTCCTCTCTACTGAAATGCCAACCCTTCTTAAGGAGAGAAGGGGAGAGTATTTATAGCCCAAGGAGTGGACTGTTTACATTCCAGCAATACCCCTCCACTTGGCTCGAAGATATGGACATCATGAAAGCCGAATGTCGAGAAATAGCCTTCTTCAAAGTTGTAGATAATAAAGTGATCCGACTACTATAAAAATTTGGAGTCATTTGGACTTAAGGAGAAAACGTTATGGCCGGTTTATTAAACAAAGGAAAACTGTCCATTTCAATCCAGTCTTTTTGAAGTCCATAATGTGAAAGGGTTTTTGAATATGAATATGCCTTTAAATCCGAATGGGTTATTCAACAAAGTCGGCCGCCTATATATCCTATTTCACACTGAAAAATATCAGCTCGATTTGATGCTTACATAATGATATATGTCATGCATACTATACTGATTTTAATTCTCGGCCAGAATGGTGGGCTGGACTTCAAAGATTCATTTGGGCCCCTTGTACTTAGATTTGGGCCTTGAAATTTTTATCAAAGATGACATGTAGTGTCCCCCGAATTAATGGTGGAGATTTAATGTTTTTGAACTTCTGTATTGATACCAGTAAATCAATCTTCAAGGCTGGTCCAGTTTGTTCACAAATTCTTTGGTCTTGTTTGTGAGGACCATATGACCCTTCAAATGGCATAATTGGATCATGGTACCTTCTAATTAAATGTTTTATATTGAAAGGATAATACTAAAAAACAATAACCACACAATTTGGATCATTATAGTGATAGTTATTATTAAAACATTAAACTGACTCAATTGGACTACTTCTAAAAATGCTCAAAAATTATACTTAGTATTAAAACATTAATATTTCACACAAATTATGCACATTTCATATAAAATAAGTAAAGGGGGAATATAATAAGTCATGAAAATATTAATAACATCAAATCCCCCACACATAGTTTTGTGAATGTCTTCATGTGCAATAAATATAAAAACATGACAAAATCATTTTTACTCATCAACAGATTTTAAAATTTTGTTTTGTCCAATCCGGGGAGGTTTAGACTATTTCACTCATCCATTTTGAATTACACCACAAGTTGTTACAGAAAAAATGTTCCAAAACTAATTCATTTTTTCATGCTCAAATTTAGAAATGGAAAATGTGGACACTCAAAACTCACACCTCTTAAGATGATAAAATTTATTTGTGGAGGTTCACTCTTTCACCAACCAAAAGTGAAAATCTTAGAGTTTGAAAAGAGCTCTCAGCTTACAATACCTATCCAAAGTGCACAATAATCAAGATGTATTTTTAAGTTGTTTTTCTGTGGCTATGGGACGATAGGAATATAATGTCCAAGAGAGAGAAGAAGATGGTTAAAATACCAACATAGAAAAAGCAATGCACATTTTTTTGAAATAAAACATGGAAGGAAATGAAAACACATATTTACAAGGGAATGATAATGTGAAGAAAGACAAAATAGAGGAAGAAAATATGAAGGTAATGAGAAGATGAAATATTTACAAAACACAAAACTTCTCTCAAAAAGAATATAATGCAAGTGTTCCTTTTTTTTCTTTCTTTTTTCTTTTTTTTTGAAAGTTGAACTTGGAAAAGATCTCACACTCATAACCCAACCCATGATTGATCTCCTCACGACACTAATTGTAATAGTTATAACAAGATCAAATGTTGAGAAAGATTGATTTTTGACCTACCCAAGACACAACCCATTTTTTCATCATTTTTTTTTGATTTTTTTTTATTTTTTTTCGAATTTTTTTTGAACACTTTTCAATATCATTTGTACAATACATTCCCAAATCCCACTGAATGAAAACCTCCCCCCCAAACTAAAATGTATGCTTGCCCTCAAGCATATGAAAACACACCAAAAAGTAAGGAAATGATACCCAAAAATGAAATCCATTCCCCCCCACACTTAAATTTCAAAAAATTATGCAATGAAAATCCATGTTGATATTGGGTGGGAAAAAGGTATTGGGATTGTAATGTGGCTATAAAAGAAAAGGTTTTCATAGGCTCAAAGGGGATTTCAAAAGGAGGATTAATGTAAGGGAAATGGGAGGCTATTTGGCTATTGTGATTCTCATGTGGTTCAGAAAATGACTCTATCATATTAATGCACACTAAGGCAGGAAATTCAGCTCGAAGGTCCACAAACTCAAGACTCAAAAATGGGGGTGAAAACACACATTTTGAAAAGATGGCCATAGGTGGCCTTGGCATGAAAGAAAATGTTGTTCCTCACGGTTCAGGAAAATCATTTTCCAAATCAAAAATTGAGCATTCAAAATTTGATAATTTTGACACAAAATTCTTTATCGAAAGTCATAATGAAAATAAAAAGTTTTTGAGATGAAAACATGTCTGTTAACTCCCAAAAATGGTTGTACAAAATTTCAAAACCCGATGGTGAGTAAGCATGACTTATAATTTTATTTTTTTATTTTTTAAGTGATTGTTTTTTTTGGTTTTTTTTTAGTTTTTAAGGTTTTTTTAAAATACACACCCTCACAAGAGAGAAAGAGAAAAAAAAGGGTTGAAAAAAAAGTGGTAAAAAAAATGAAGGAGGGAAGAAGAAGAAGAAGAAAGAGGTAGATAGACGAAGAGATAGAGAGAGAGTTAAAGGTAAAGAGGTGCCCCCTGGTTTGGATTTGGCGGGTCGCCTTCTCCATCTAGTGGTAGGTTGGCTAGAGAAGTTGGGGATCCAGTGGAAGTCGAGGTGGTTCCAGGACAGTGGGAAGTTACCTGAAAAACAAAATTTATTATTCATCTAATGAAAAACTAAAAAGAAATTGAAATTTCATAAATGTAAAAGAAAACATGGGTTGCCTCCCAAGAAGCGCTGCATTTAATTGTCTACAGCTGGAAAATTGCAGTGGACTACCCATAGACTGACAGTGGCCATCGTATTTTCTCAACTTCAGTGTGCTTCCAGAAAAACTTTTTCTTTGGGAGGCCTAATGATTCATTGGATAATTTATTCTCATCCTTGTTGGTGTGCTTGTAATTCAATGGGGTTGGAAAGAGAATATTTCTATCCTCAATTTGGTCTTCAACCTGAGGAATGATTTTATCAACAAAGTGATGGTTTTATATTCTTGGAAATTCAGGAAGATGTCTCAATTCTAATGGTTAATTTATGTATGGTTCAGATAATACGAAGGCAGAGTATGAGATCCCAATTGTTTTTGACTCATTTATTTCATCACTTACTGATGTAGAGTCATGGGGATCAGTGGAGTCATAAGACTGAATACAATTTTCAATATCCTTTATTTCAATGTTGTTCGCCAAAGAATTGTCAATTTCAACCTCACCAGTGATCAATTTATTAATTAGAGTACAAATATCACAACCTTCACTCCCATCAGGACAATATAAACAAATTGGTTTGGGGTTCACCTCACATATAAAAGGATTTTTAGAATCATGGATAGGAAAGGATGAATGTGGGATAATCAGATTTGAATAAAAAAATTAGCATTCAAGTTCATTATCTTTATTACCATTCATGTTGGAGCATTGGAGGTCAGGGGTAATATGAGATTCCAAAGAGTTTTCAAGATCCTTTAGATCAATGGAGTTTGCATTTGTAATGTCAACATCAATTTCTCCATCTATGACTTGGTTAATGAGGATGAAATATTTACAAACTTCTTTATTAGTAGAACATGAAGAACATGTTGTATTGGGATTCAACACACTCTCAGAGGGGGTTTCAGAAGAATGGATAGAGAATAAAGATTCATTCTCTGATGGGTATCACATGGATTGAAAAATATTGAACTTGACCAGTTGGTCACCAAATTCCATGGATAAGATGCCATCATGGACATCAATTTTGGTTTTAGATGTCATGAGGAAAGGTCTTCCTAGAATTAAGGGAGACTGAGAAGAGTTTGTCTCACCTTCCATGTCAAGGACATAGAAATCAACAGGGAATATAAGATCACTGACTTGGACAATGACATCCTCAATTTTTCCCTCAAGACTAGTTGTGCTTCGATTGGCTAACTGAATAACAACACCCGTTGGATGTAAGGGACTTAGACCAAGGTTGGAGAATATGGATTTGGGCATGACATTAATTGTGTCTCCTAGTTCTATGAGTGCATCATCAAAGTTGGAACTTCCAATTTGGCATGGAACTGTAAAGGTACCTGGATCTTTTCACTTAATGGGTATGGACTGCTGGGTGGAAACATTTTCAAAGGTCCTAAGTTGCCTCTTGTGGGTACACAACTCCTTGAGAAACTTGGCATACTTAGGAATTTGTTTTATGGCATCTAAGAGGAGAATGCTGAATTCAACACGTCTAAACATGTCGAGCATTTCAGGATCAGGTTCAAAGGACTTCCTTGGTTTAGAAATAGCTTTAGGAAAAGGAATTGGGTTCCTAAGTGGAATGGAAGGAGGTGAGGGAATGGTTTCAAGTTCCTTTTCAAGTTTCTTTTTCTTTTCATTTTCTAGGTCAACATTCAAAGGAGGGATAGAGGACTTATCTTGAGGCATATCAAGTTGCTTTCCTGATCTAAGTGCAATTTCACTTACATTACCCTTGGGTTTGGGTAATGGTTGAGCTGGGAGTTGGGAAGAATTTGATTGTTGTTGCTGGCTCAGGTGGGATGCAAGTTGACCTATTTGAGTTTCAATGTTTTTAAGGCTAGAACGGGTGAAAGAGGCAAGATCTTCCACTGCACTTTCCCATGGTTTCTTGGAAGAACAGGCTTGTCCCTGGTTGGGATTACCTTGATTTTGGTTCTTGGGAAATCGATTGTATTGGTTTTGGAATTGGGAAGGCTCACTAGGATAATGGAATCCAGGAGGAGGATTGTTCCTTTGAGGTTGAGGAACAAAAGGATAAGGTTGATGGAAGTTACCACCACCTTGACCATATTGGAATTGGTTTGGGTTTTGAGGAGAGAATTGAGGGGGATGAGATATGGGATTACCATACCTAAGGCCTTGGTTATAGGAAGAAGAGAAGGGCTCAGAGTGAGGTTGGTTGAAGTTTCTAACAAACTGACCTGATAGTTGAGGATTGGTGTTCCGCTGAGCATATGCTGCATTGAGCTCCATTGGTCCAGATGAATCAGATTGATCCTCTTGAAGTTGTGGACATGCGTCAGTTGGATGAGATGGAGAGTTGCAGATTCTACAGTTTTTGACAGGTCCAGGAAACATTGATTGCGGAGAAGACGAGGTTGGGGATTTGGTGGCCACAGCTAGCTGTCGCACAAGACCTGTAAGTTCACTCATCCACTCGGTCATTTTGTTCGGCTCAATTGATTGATTATCTTGGTCTTGTTTGACTTGAGCATGTGCTCGAGTATGGAATTGTTGTGTGTTTGCAGCCATGTTACTTATGAGATCTCTTGCAGCTGCAGGAGTTTTATCAACAAGAGCACCGCCACTTGCAGCATCTATGAGAGTTCTCTCCATAGACAATAACCCCTCATAGAAGTATTGGATCAAGAGTTGGTCAGGGATTTGATGATGTGGGTGGGTTGCAACAAGATTTTTGAACCTCTCTCAGTACTCATGGAGTGATTCACTTGGGAATTGATGGATACCACTTATTTCCTTTCGGATAGAAGCAGTGTGAGAAGCAGGAAAGAATTTCTCCAAGAATAGTCGCTTCATGTCATTCCATGTAGTTATGGAACCAGGAGGTAGGTAGTAGAGCCATGACTTAGCAGTGTCAACTAGGGAAAAAGGGAATGCTCGAAGTTTGATTTGTTCTTCAGAAACCCCTTGAGTCTTCATGGTAGAGCACACTACTTGGAACTCTTTAAGGTGAAGATGTGGATCCTCACCAGCTAGCCCGTGAAAATGAGGGAGAAGATGAATCAAACCCGATTTGAGTTCGAAGTCAGCTTCTATGTTTGGATATTGAATACCAAGAGGTTGGTAATTCATATCAGGGGCAACAATTTCTTTAAGTGTTTGTTCCCTAGGATTGGCCATATCTAATTCAATTGGTTGTACAAGGACTGGTTCTTGAATTATTTGATTAACTCTTATGTTCCTCCTAAGTTGGTGAAGTGTTCGCTCAATTTTAGGGTCCAACAAATCCGAGGGATTGTTTGGAAGGTTACGGGGCATTCAGAGAGATTTTGGAAGAAAGAGGAAGACGGGTTTTTCTTTGTATTTTTTCAGTTTATGATTTTTAAGAGGAAGACGGGTTTTTCTTTGTGTTTTTTTTTTCAAATTTTAAATTTTTTTTTTGACAATAACCAGAAACTAATGACTACTTAAAGCACTATCCCCGACAATGACGCCATTTGAAACGCATGGCCGATTGTCACCTATTGACCGGTCAAAGTTCTGGTGCTCTGCTAATGTGTATAGCAGCACTCGGGTCGAATCCTCGGCGATGATACTTTGAAATAGTCATTTGTTTTTAGTTGATTGTATTCTGATTGGGGGGTTTTTTTTGCAGAGCTTATGAAATAATTTATGTGTGATGTTTGATTTAACAAATTGATAAATATTGGGGTGAGTTTATTATTAGGGAGTTAAGCTTGTGATATCCTTGAGATTTGCTTTATATTTCATTCAAATTAACACCCACTTCACAAGTTGACGTCGATTAGAATTCCTAAGTGTTAAAGCTTTAATCCAAGCCTTAACTTAACTAGGATTCTAAAATCAATCAGTACTTGTTTATTTTAGTTTATTTATGGTTCCAATAATCCATGGAAACCACATGCTAAACAAAATATGTCATTAATCCATGACATATTAAGTCCAACATACACAATGTTAAATTAACGAATACTCATCGAGCAAATACTCTCAATCACTTAGCATACCTAAATTTTGACTCACCCCAATGAGATATTTACTCATCAATTTGGGTGTTTAATATTCTGGTTATAATAATTATGATGATAAATTAAGAATAGAAGAAAAAGAAAGGGATTAGAAAAGAGTGTTACGTCGAACACACACACACACGAACAATGATGATAATTAAAAACAGATTTTTGATTGAATGAGGAAGAAAAATAAGGGAAGGAGATTCAACTGAATTTAAACTATTTTAAGAAAATAAATATTAAACTACAGAAGGTGGATGAGAATAAGAGATATTGAATAAGTAACTTGCATTAAAACAGAATTACAAAGAAAGAGACTTACAAAATTACAAAAATGAAGAACACAAAATTAAGTGAAAACAAAGAGAGGAGGAAAGGTCTCTCAAGTGAAAACTTGAGTATGGAAGATCCTCCCAAGCCTTTACAAAGGCCTTGGTCGTGCCAATATGATCTCCTCTATACTGAAATTCCAACCCTTCTCAAGGAGAGAAGGGGAGAGTATATATAGCCCAAGGAGTGGACTGTTTACATTCCAGCAATACCCCTCCACTTGGATCGAAGATATCGACATCATGAAAGCCTAATCTCTAGAAATATCCTTCTTCAAAGTTGTATATAATAAAGTGTTCCGACTACTCTAAAAATTTGGAGTCATTTGAACTTAAGGAGAAAAAGTTATGGCCGGTTTATTAAACAAAGGAAAACCGTCCATTTCAATCCAGTCTTTTTGAAGTTCATAATGTGAAAGGGTTTTTGAATATGAAGATGCCTTCAAATCCGAATGGGTTCTTCAACAAAGTCCGATGCCTATATATCCTATTTCACACTGAAAAATCGTAGCTCGATTTTATGTTTACATTATGATATATGTCATGCATACTATACTGATTTTAATTCTCGGCCAGAATGGTGGGCTGGAATTCAAAGCTTCATTTGGGCCCCTTGTACTTAGATTTGAGCCTTGAAATTTTTATCCAAGATGAAATGTAGTGTCCCCCAAATTATGGTGGAGAGTTAATGTTTTTGGACTTCTGTATTGATCTTAGTAAATCAATCTTCAAGGCTGGTCCAGTTTGTTCACAGATTCTTTGGTCTTGTTTGTGAGGACCATATGACCCTTCAAATGGAAGAATTGGCTCATGGTACATTCTAATGAAATGTTTTATATTGAAAGGAGAATCCTAAAAAACAATAAAAACACAATTTTAATCAGTATAGTGATAGTTATTATTAAAAAATTAAACTGACTCAATTGGACTACTTCTAAAAATGCTCAAAAATTATACTTAATATTAAAACATTAATATTTCACACAAATTATGCACATTTCATATAAAATCAGTAAAGGGGGAATATAATAAGTCATGAAAATATTAATAACATCACCTACACCTCAAGGAAGTTGAAAATTCATGAGAAAAACTATCCCATTAATGATCTGGAGTTGGTGACTATGGTCTTCTTGTTGAAAATACAGTGACATTAACTCTATGGGGAGAAGTGTGAGATTTATCCTAAACATAAGAGCCTAAAATATATATTCACACAGAAAAATGTTAATATGATTCAATGAACATGGTTAGATCTCATCAAGGATTATGACTACTCAATACACTACCATCCTAATAAAACAAATAAAGTAATGGATTCTCTATATTGAAAGGATCTTGAAACTTTAACAATGATGAGAATTGAGAAAGATAAAATCTTCTTAGACCTACAAAGGATGGACATGGGAATCATTAAGGAAGGAACATCATCAATCCTTTCTCATATGATTTCTTAACCACCCCTTATAGAGAAAATAAAGGATGCTTAAAGAAATGATGAGGAAGTTCAGAAAAAAATGGCGACTATAAAAAATGGGAAATCCTCAAAGTTAAAAATTGATGAGGAAGGTGTCATAGGATTTGGGTCACAAATATGTGTACCATACAATACTGAGATAAGGAAAGAGATTCTGAATGATACATATAGCTCAAGTTTCTCTATTTACCCAAGAAGCACAAATATGTATCGAGATATTTTATAGAACTATTAATGGGATAATATGAAGAAGGAGAACACTAAATATACATTAAATTTACTAGTATGTAAGTAAGTAAAGGCTGAAATACAAAACCCTATGGGGATGATGAAAGTATTACCCATACCAACATGGAAATGAGAAAACATCACCATGGACTTTGTCACTAACATTTTGAAGAAATATAGAGGAAACAATGAAATATAGGGTTTTTGTATCTTATTATAAAGACATATCACATTACCACAATTTTAGAGGATTGTTTACTCGATGAACTTGCATAGATATACATTAGAGAAGTAGAGAGGCTGTTTGAAGTACGATTATCAATTGTATTTGATCTAGATCCAAGATTTACCTCCATGTTTTAGAAAAGTATCCAACATGATCTAAGCACTAAGTTAAACTTCATTAAGTCTTATCATCATCAAAATGATGGCCAATCCGAGAAGACTATTCAAAAACTATAAGACATGTTGAGATCATGTTTTATGTACTTCAAAAGAGGATGGTACTAACCTCTGGTCAATTTCTATTAAAATAATTGTTTCTATTAAAGCATCCAAATGGATCCATATTCATCCCTTTATGAGAAAATATTTAGAACACCCACATGATGGGATGAATTCAGCAAAAAGAAGATGTTGGGACTTGAAATGTTTGAAGAAATGGTAGAAAAGGCGAAAACCATTCAGCATCATATCTGGGATGCCAAAAGTCGACAAAAGTGTTATGAAGACAATTAGTGATGGGACTTGGAGTTTAAATTTGGAGACATGGTATTCCTCTGCATATGTCCATAGAATAGGATCATGAGATTTGGGAATAATGGAAAGTTTAGTCCTAAGTACATCGACCCCTTTTGAGATTCTTGATCATGTCAGAGCTGTGGCCTATCAACTAGAAATTCCACCTACCATGACTAAAGTACACTATGTATTACAAATATACCTTATAAGTAAGTAAATACTATATCCCTCACATGTATTGAATTTGGAGGTGACACAACTGGAGAATGACCTCTCATACAAAGAGCATCCAGTGAAGATCTTGGACCATAGAAATAAATTTCTACACAAAAAGACTACTCACCTAGTCAAAGTAATATGGTGGAACCATAAGTACGGAGAGGAAATATGGTTACTAGAGGAATAAATTAAAGAGAAGTACCCCCACATATTTTCAACTTAGAATGTAAAATGAAATTTTGAAGAAGAAATTTCAAAATGGGGGAAGAATGTTAGAACTCAGAATTTTATCAATAGAATTTCCCTTATTATAATTATATTATATATTATAAAATACCTAAATCTAATATATAACCTAATAAAATCCTTATTTTCATAAATTAATAATGAAATAAGTGGTATTTATAGAAATTAAGGAACCCATACCATTAGAATAGTAACTTGACCGTTGGGATAGTAATATGACTATTAGGAATAGTAAAACAACGAATATAATAGTAACCTCACCTATAAAAGTATAAATAAAATTTAGGTATCTTATGAATTAAAATATAATATATTTATATCATGTAATAAATAAATAAATATTTTAAAAATGATAAATTAAGTATTGGTATTTTTGTGAAACGTAAATGTTTTTAACAATATTATAATTAATATAACTATTTAAAAGAAAATTTATTTTCATAAAAAATATTATTAAATTAATAATTTTTTGTCTTATGATTATAATATAATTTTATTAGACCTTAATTAAATTTTCAAAGTGCCATAAAATCAGTTATAATTTTAAAATCAGTATTTTTCGAATAAATGATTATTTTAAATAAAAATTAAATTTCTCTTATTTAGATAATTATTTTTATAAAATTTAGTCCTATTTCAAAATATAAACACTGAAAAATAGTTGGGGTGAATATTTTTTATTTTTCTAAAATAGTTGATTTTTTGGTGAATAATGAAATATAATAATTTATGGTATTTAACATTATAAGTAAATAAATTATTTTTTCAGTCATAGTTGAGTAATGGATGATGTAAGTGGACATTATCTCAAAATCACATGCACTAGTTATTGTAATTATTCACAAGAATCAGCAATATTGATTGTCTTGGGCCAAAATAATAAACAAATTAATAAAATAATAAAAAAACCGCTCTCCTCCCACTATAAATACCACCTATCACCACCTCTTCTACTCACACCTTATAAGCCTTTTATACTACTTATATTCTTCCCAATTAATCTCCCAAACCTCTTCCCCATGTTTTGGTCTTGTTGGTTTCACCAAAATACCTTTTTCAAGTGCGTTAAGGAGGTTTTCAAGGAGACGACACTCAAGAGGTAAAACCCTCCCTCTTTCTCTTTTAATTTATTTTTATTTTCTTATCCTTCCCTCACCTCCCATATAAAAATTAAGATGACAAATATATAATAATATATATATTCTAATTTTATTTTTTAATGGAATATCCATAATCAAATATCTTCACCTCTCATTTTGTTCTAAAAATGAAAACATCATCAATGAGGTGTCAATTCACCGCCTTCATGGATGATAAGTTTTCATTTTTCATTACCACCTTCAAGGATGGTCATAAAACTATTTTTATGGTTAAAAAAGATTATAATATGTGTATTCTAATTTATTTAATGTTCTATAACTATTATATAATCTTATTATTAAATATAAAAATACTAACTCTTGATGGTCGTAAAAACCGATAAAATAAACTAATCATTTTTTCATTAATGTTTTATCTAATGAATCATCCTCATGTAAAAAAAGAAAAAGATATATGAGACCATTTAAATTTATGGAAATAAATTAATACCATATCATTCCAGTTTTGGAATTTTTCTTCCATTTGAAAAGAACTTTTATAATTATACATAAGTGAGATGACCATAAAACCTTGAAACGAACACTCCCAAAATGATGAAATTAAACAATATAAGTCAAAAAAATTGTCACAAATGAGCCTAATAAAATTATAATAAATTAAATACATGTAGAATAGTTTATAAATTAATTAATTAATGGACTTATTTTGATTATCCCTAACATTAAATACAAGTGAAGAACACTTTCATACATAAGGTAAGTGATTCTCTCTTAACCCCCATTTTTTCCTTCGATTTACACTTTCTCTCTCATTATCCCAATGTAATTATTAATTATTATTTTATAATAATAATAAATTTTGTTTTTATTTTTCAAACATCTATACCTAGCTCAATTATTATTTATTTGATAGGTAAATACATGTTTTATAAGGATTTATTCTCAATTTTTCCAAATAAGCAAGCCCGATTAAAGGGAAATTCCCCATTTATTACCCATTCTCTTGTACACTCCATAATATATTTTAATCCACCATTATTTTTATGAAATCAATAATTTTGTCATGAAAAATTATCCTTTTCTATTTCTAGTTTTATATAAACAATCATTCCTTTTTATATTTAAAGACTCTTTAATATTTTACCTTAAACTGCACTAAAGTGGATCATTTCTAAAGTTTCTTAAAAAATATTTTTACATTTTTTCACTTAATTTGGAAATTATTTTCATTATATTTTCCTAAATTCCCTTATTAATATCCATGTATGATTTATATCCATTATTTCATGGACACCAATATGATACACCCATTGGTTATGCCTTATGACATGATTATGATACCCATTTATTTCCATGGGTTACCCTTATGTTTATCCCTTATGTTTGATTCTTCATGTGAAACACATATTCATGAACATGTTATGACGGGTGTTCCCAGATAACACTATGATTCATTGGGTAATGCTTTAGTCTCATGAGACCTCATGTTGGTACAAGGAGTAAACCTGATTCCTTTATGGGACATTGTCCACCACGTGATATAGTCTTGGAAGTTAGCATTGACTCAGGTTCATGTCAGGTTATATGTTTCTTACACATTACTGTGTTTCCATGATTACATGATACCATGTTATATATGTTATGATTCCATATGTTTATTCATGTTCCATGAATTTTTATTTCATTATGTTATGACTTCAAACCCACGTACTATGCATTATTTCTATGCTTATTCACTTACTATGATTTTTAGATCATCCCCTTTTTCTATGTATTCCCCAGGTTATCCTATATAGATGTAAGAGATTAAAATAAGTTAAGATATCATTATGAATGATTAATATAAAGATGTTTTATTCAATTTCCATGTTTTCTATTTTATGTACCAAATATTCCAAAGACACTAGACTTTATAATCCTTGGTTAGTATTTTATGTTTAATTATACTTAAAATCACGTGATAATATGTGTAAAAGGATAGAATAATTATAGGTAGATATACTCATCCTTGTGACTTCTGAAAATCTATAAGCATGTCTAAAAAGAGGGTCATTACTCGCCACTCATTGCAAGACTCCCATAATTCCTCTACCTGCATATTTTGGCTCAATGCATTGGTAAAAACATTTACCTTTCCTAGTGTATAATCCAACTTGAATTCAAAATAATAGAAATAATCAACCCACATCCCTTACCAAAGGTTCAGGTACTACAAAGAGAATATGTACCAGAGGCTCTTATGGTCCGTGTATACAAAAAAACTCTCACCCATGTGATAATGTCTCTAGAATCTCAGGGAATGTACCACTACTAATAACTCCAAATTTCTATTAGGATAATTACTATCATGAAGTCTCAACTGTTTGGATTAATAAACAACCACTCGATCCTCTGGCATTAGAACTACCCTAATTCTAACTCTAGATGCATCATAGTAAATGATATATACTTTATATGGAATAGGTAAAGTGATGATAGGTGCTGATGTCAGGCTGCCTTTCAGATCCTAAAAGGATGTCTCAAAATTATCTAACTAAAAAAACTTCATCCCTTTATTTATCCTCCCTGACCTCAGTGATTCCAAATGGGAGAAGTCCTAGATAAAGTGCTGATAATTACCTGCTAAACCTAGAAAGCTCTAAATATCTAACACATTCTTTGGATGATCCAAATATATCACTATTGAAACTTTCTCTGGGTCTAGCGACACTCCTATCTATGAGATGAAATGGACCAATAAATGCACTTTATCAATCCAATAATTGCATTTGGTTAGCTTGTCATAAAGACGATGATGTATCAATAAACTATAGATGATGTCAAAATATTTGGAATTCTAATTTTCTGAGTGGTAGTAAACTAAGATTTATTAGAAAAAAATTATTAAAAGTAGTCCATAAAAGGATGAAATATCCAATTCATTAAGACCATGAATACCTCCAGTGCATTGGTCAAACCAAATGACATCACAATGAACTCATATAATCCATAACTGCTCCTAAAAATAGTCCAAGGTATGTTCGATGGTATCATCCTCAAATTATGGTATCCTGATCTAAAATCAATCTTGTAGAAGATCTTAGAACCACTCAGATGATTGAAAAGACCAGTGATGTGTGGAATAAGATAATGGTTCTTAACCATCATTAGGTTCAATCTTCGATAATCCATACACAAGTGTAAAGTCTCATTAGCCTTCTTAGAGAAGGGAACTGGAGAATCATAAGAATATGAAATAGGCCATACGAAACCTTTATTTTCTAGATCTTCTAACTGAAATTTCAACTCTCAAATATCTTCTAGTTCCATTCTGTAAGGTAGGATAAAAACTGGCTCTACTCCCAGCACCAACTCGATCATAAACTTGATCTCTCATTCAGGTGGTAATCAGTAAAAATTATTAGGAAAGACATCCTAATAATGGTATACCACTAGTGGAAAATAATTATGATACATTACACCATAATCTATGAAATAACAAATATTTGAGCCTTGAAATAATCCAATATGCACTAAATTGGTCCGGCACAACCAGCCAGAATATTCCACTCACCTTGGTGAGAATAGCTGCCTCCTTCCATAGATAAAAAGGTAACTCTCCAATTGTAATATTCAATATGATCCTGGTATAGAACTAACCAATACATACCTAGAATAAAATCAATTCATTTCATATCCAATACAAATGGTTCCCAAAATAAATGGCAAGAACCAATCACCTAAGAACACACCATGAAACATTTGATATTCTCTGAATGCACTCCCAAAAATGTGTTAATGGTTAAAACACCATCCAAGATTTCCATATCCAATACCAAAAAATTTATAAAAATTGTGAATAAAAAGGAATGAGATGATCTCGTATAAAAACACACACGAATGGGTAGATGATATAAGAATCATAACTATGAAAGTAGACTGTCCTGTATCCACAATAGACAGAGTAGTTTGCATAACATGCAGCTAACCATCCCCTCTTTCCTAGGCTCCAGCCTGACTCCCCCGAGCTATACCCTTTACCTAGTACTGTTGTTCCTACAATAGGTTACCACATCCCCTACCTCGACCAAAACATCCCATGGAACTCCAGATACCTGTACGCTGAGGGATAACTGAGTCCTTACCATACTTTGGTACCTGTCATGTTCCCCTACCACTAAACTTATATTGTATTCCCCTACAAAACCTATTTAGGTGGCCCAATCAACTGCATGCATGATACTCCAAAGCAAGGTATAGACATTGAGGGCATTTTTGGACCATATTTACACATTGATAACACTGTAATGGAACACAGTCCTGAGATGGATTACCACTACCCTAACTGCTCATTCCACTAATACCTTGGTGAAAACTATCATAGTGATGTTTCTTTACACTAGAATAAGTGTTCATAGTTCTCCCTACTAAAACGGCATGCCCACTGCTTAGCGCCCATCTCAAATTCCATTTCGTGATGAGTTCTTGATTCATAATGTCTACAAAAATTATTATACGAGACACATTCACCTATGACCTGATCTTATAGTGAATACCATCATGAAAATGTATCACTAGGGAGATCTCATCAGCTGCCAAAGATGGAACAATTCATTGTAGGTCGGTGAAACATTCATCCTAGTCCATCACTGACATTACCTCCCATGTAACGTGTATGAATTCATGATCCTTATCACCCCTCAATGTCTCAGGATAGAAATGGATTAGGAAATTCATCTTGAAGAACTTATATGATAACTCCTTCTACTTTCCTACCTACTCTAAAATGTCCCACCAACACCTGGATGATCCATGAAGCATATACATAGAAAGATTTACCATTTTATCTACAAGAGTCTCAAAATGATTAAAGATTGTATGGAATGACTCGATATAGAACTTAGATACTTGGGTACCTCCCTCCCTAATAAACATAGGTGGATTCTGTAGATGAAAATCACTCATCAGCACATACATCAAAGGCATGGTGCCAATAGTCTCACTTTCCATGGATCTCATGAACCTCAAGAAGCTATTGCGAAGCTGAAAATTGATATAATCCTCAAGAACTATAGGAAGGTCTGGTTCATCTACATTTAGAGTGTGATGATTTCTATTCTCCTAATTCTCAACTCAAATATAATGAGGATAAATTTTCTCGACAATACAATCACACTCCTTAGAAAACTGGATATAATAAATTCAACCTCAAAAGGTGACAACAATAGAGAACCATATACTCCTAGTCTCTCTAAACATTACTTAAATTTTTTTTACCATGACATAACAATTCATTTATTTCATTTATCAGGTATAACTAAAATCTCATATCATAGTTCAATAGGCAAGTATATATCACCTGAAAAATAAATATTTACCTATCATGAATAATACATGTCAATATATATCCCTATGATCCTATTATGATTCATCCATACTCATCCCGAACTATACCGAGCCATGATTATAAATCTCAAAAACTTATAACATCATAAAACCATAACCACACACAATAAGTAAATCACTCAGGGTGAAATAACATCAACTATAACAAGAACGTAGTATAAACAACAATCCACCCAAGGGAACTCAGATTTCACCCCATACATGGGTTAGGTACCCCCATTAAAAGCCCATTAATAAGTCCCAACACATCGTAGTCTCATTTTTACCTTTATCAAATAGTAAGGAAACATAAAATAAACCTATACCTTTGATACCACTTTGTAACATCCCCCAATCTGACACTCTCTCACGTAGTCAGAAAAGGATAGCTACGAGACCTCAGATGAACCTCCCCATATGCCAGAGGCTTTCGTCTAGAAGTGCGGTGTGATATGTATAGTGGGGAGACTATACCAAAAGTTTATAAAGTTACAACATATAGGAATTATCTAATAATAATAATAATTAAATATCAGAGTGTGGAAAAAATGAAAAAAATGATATAGAAAAAACCAACTAAAAATTCAAGTCAATAATCCAAGGAATAATAAAGGAATAATGTAATTACATACTACAATGTATCTAAATTTCATGATATAAGTAACAAAGTAAGAAACTAGTATACTCAAAAAAAGACTGAAAAGTTCATGATCCTAAACCCCATGTCAATCCCATATCAAAATTCCATACCATCTAGCACACAAAAAATTAACAGCAAGGTCCTTTTCCCTTGTCCAAACCCGAATCCATGTAATCTGCTCGGGTACCAAATAGAAGCTTAAAAAGTGTGTGAGTATAACCTAGTAGGTCAATACCACCATGTCTAAGAATAACCAGTCTAATAATAATGTATGAAATGATATAATAAAAAAGTTCATTAATTAATTAAATAATTAAATTAATACCACGTAAACATACTTTGGAACCATGTTGTAATGTATCTAAGCATGTCTCAGAACAATTCAAACCATAAATATATCTATGGTAAAACATAACATGCCTTGATTCCATTCCACAATGTCTCTAAGAATTTCTTACAACCATTCAAACCATAACATTATAACTAAGGTATAAATCACAAAAAATCTAAGTCAAACCATCTATATAATAATTTTATCATTTAATCAGGGTCATGCCCGCTATATAAGAATTTCATCATGTGTCATTGGGAAAATCCCTTTATTGAAGAATTTCAGTATGTATCACTAGTCATAGCCCACTATATAATCATTTCAGCATGTATCATTAGACCAAGGCCACTATATAAGCATTTGAACATGAGTCACTGTGAATAACTAGTTATATAAGAATTTTAGCATGTATCACTAGTCCAAGCCCACTATATAAGCATTTTAGCATGAGTCACTAGACGAAGCCCTCAATATAAGTATTTCAACATGAGTCACTAAGACAAGACCATTATATAATAATTTCAGCATGAGTCACTGGGACAATGCCATATATAAGCATTTAAACATTTAATCACAACACAAGTCAAAGAAACAAGGATATCACAATATCACATCATATTTCCCAATTCCAAGAAAGCGTGGGAGCCGAAGAAAGTCGGACCCATAAAAATATATAAGAAAAAAAGAGAAAAACAGAGCTAGAGTTACAAGGGGTTATTACATATCCGAGAGTGAATCACACCACACATATCAGCATTCACCATTGCTTCACACCAATTAGAAATTGTAAAAGACCAAAACATACCCGTCTCACTGACATCCTTCTTGGGCATCACATCTACAACTTGATTTGCTTCTTGATATGTGTGGGAGACTTCCAAATTGAGATGAGCTCTCTTGTTGAGACACTCAACCCAAAGAGGTAGAATTTTCCATGGTACATCCCGTGTCCTTGCCTTCAAAGCTTTCATAGCAACCTCGGAGTCAGATTCAAGCCACAATGGTGTCCAGTTGTACCAAGCAGCATAATCAATTGCATATATCATGGCCAATAACTCAGCCTCATACGCCGTTTTAATTCCAGTAGAGTGATAAAAACACCCCTTGACGAATCCACGATGAGTACGAAAGACACCTACACATCCTGAGGGGCCGGGCATTCCTATCGCAGACCCATCTACATTAACTTTTAACCATGATGCAATTGGAGGAATCCACCGAATGTATTTAACCATTCTTGGTTTCCTCAGTCGACCTACAACACCCAACAGTCTAAGAATGTTCAACTCTCAAATCGTGTTAAACATACCTCCAGGTTCCACAACTGATGTGACATAGACCTCATTGTGTAGCGCCATCATCCCTGCATAAATAGAAGACTTCATTTCATTGAACAACAACTGATTGCGGGCATTCCATATGTGAGATACCACTGCCGCAGCTGCTGCAAGTAGCAGGTGGAAAACCTGCTCACTGTAATTGCCCATACAAAGTTCCTTCATGCACTCTTCAAACTAGTTGTTTCTGTCGAATTCCATATCAAACAACATTCCAATATATTCCCAAAGTGTATGCGCAAAGTCACATGCAATGACCAAATGATTTGTGCTCTCTTCAGCATGCTGGGAGAGACAGAAAATGGAGGGCATATTAAATCCAGCCTTCTTAAGTCGATCCTGAGTGGTCAGCCTTCCTTTCCAAATTTTCCAGAGCAACACAAACCTTGAAGGATGAATGAAAGATTTATTAAACTGCATTATCCACACTGGTGGTTGGGTAGTAGCACCACATTCAAGTTTGTAAAACTCTTTTTCATTAAAATTCCCCTGCTGATTGTGCTTCCATATGATAGTATCATAGTCTATGAAGTTATAATTATGAATGTCCAGACTGATCTGATGAGAAATTGTGTAAAACCTGGAAATCTTTGATAGCGGGCTTGAAATTGACATGTGAGTGTCTTCTATAGGGACATCAATGACATCCTTCAATGGTGCATCCAGCCATACGGTAGTCCAGCAGTTAAGTTGTGAGTCTCTACTCACAATACACTTGGTGTCATGTGTGAGTTTCCTGAAAGAAGACTTAAGAGATGTACAGATAGAGGATGTGAGGTGATATCTGTATCCATTGAAGAGCCGCCTCTTGAATCTGTTCAGCAAAAACTCAGAAGAATTATCACTCGATATAAGATTCCAAATGAATTTCCCAATCAGTCCATCATTAAAAATTCTGAGATCTTTGATTCCAAGGCCTCCCATTTCAATGGGTTTAATGTACTCAGACCATGCAACCGTGACCAGCTTCCTCTCATGAACATAGCCTGTCCATATAAAATTTCTGATCATTCCTTGAATCTCCTTCACAAGACCTCTAGGCCATTTATAGAGTGAGAAAGATTAGACAAACTTAGAAGTGATCACAGAGTTAACCAGACACACCCTTGCATCCTGGGACATGGATTTTACTTTCCGTTGGGCCATTTGATTGATAATGCCTATCCGTATGCTTTCAAGGTATTTCCTCTTTATCTTTCCATAAATAAAGGAACTCCAAGATAATTAAAAGGAAGTGAGGCCCTCTTAATGACAAGCCTCCTGGTTATCCTGTTTTTTTTTTGTTGATGCTCACACCATCACCAACGACAATGGAGGATTTATCCCAATTTATGACCTGCCCAACAACTTTGTCATAATGGGTGAAGAGCCCCTTGATAACAGTAATGGTCTTTTTTGAGGCCTGACCAAACAAGAGTATGTCATCCGCATACAAAATATGTGAAGGGACCAGATTTTACCTGCCATCTTTGATTTGCTTGTACAGTCCAAGTTGAGCCAGCTCATTGATACATTTACTCAGGTAATCTTCAGCAATGGAAAATAGAAGCCCTGACATAGGATCACCCTGCATCACACCCCTGGTGCACTGAAAAAAACCTCTAGGTGCCCCATTAATAAGAATGAACAGTTTGGAAGATTCAAGGATGGAATTAATAATCTTGATGACTTCCTTTGAGAAACCATACCTTTGAAGGATGTCAAAAAGAAATCCCCATTTCAGTGTATCAAAAGCTTTTGATATATCAAATTTGAAGGCAAAGTTTCCATATTTCGTTGGTCTTCTCATCAAGTTTACTCCTTCCGATGCTGTGTACAAACAGTGTTGAATGCTTCTCCCAGGGATGAAACCAAATTGGTTCATTGATATATGTTCCTTCATAATATCCCCTATCCTATTCATAAGGATCTTGCTAATGACTTTAGGAATCATGTTCCCAAGAGCCACTGGTCTGTAGTCCCTGATGTCAAACACATTCTCCTTCTTTGGTATCAAGGAAATGAAGTTAGCATTAGCTCCATGTGGCATTGAGAAGTAAATAAAGAACTCCCTGATAGCCTGAGTCACCTCATCTTGAAAAATATCCCAATAGAACATGAAAAACTTGTTGGTGAATCCATCAGGTCCAGGAGCACTTTCCATGTTAAGAGATAAGAGGGTTGCCCTGATTTCCTCCTTGGATGGGGCCATCAATATGTTGCGGTTATGGTGTTCCTCAATGCAAGTGATGATGTTGTCAATTAGTTTTTGAGTTCTGTCCACTCCATTATCAGAATAAATCTTCTGAAAATATTCCACAGCTGCTTGTGCAATCTCACTTTCAGAGGTGAAAACGTTGCCATTTATTTTTATAAATTTAATCCCCACTTTTCCTTCCTTTATTTGTGAAATCTGTGAAAATTTTTGGAGTTTCTGTCTCCCTCCTTCAGCCATTTCACATTCAATTGCACTCTCTCCAGCCTCTCCTTCATAATAATAAGTTCATCAAGTTTATTGTGTTCTTGTATTTCTTCCCTAGACGGTGTGACCTGCTGTCGGCTAACTTCCTGACTATGGGCAAGGAAATCCTCAGCATTTTTAATGTCAATATCCAATCTGGAGAAAGACTTTTTACTCCATTCTTTAAGCATCCCCTTAAGATGCTTTAGCTTCACAACAAGCCTGTAAAAGGGACTGCCAATGGGCATCAACTTCCATGCTTCCAACACTGTCTCCCTACATCCAGGTATCACAAGCCACCCATTATTGAAATGGAAAGGAAGAGGCACTGACCTTGATGGATGCATTCATAGGTCCACAATGATAGGATTGTGGTTAGAGTGATGCCTTGGGAGAATAAATCCCGAAATTCCAATAGGAGCAGTCCTATCATCCATTTGGATAAAACACCTATCCAGCTTACTTGCTTGCCTCCTGTGCATCGTATATCTACTCCATGTGAAGTCTGCACCTGCAATAGGTACCTCAACAAGGCTGCAAGAATCAATACAGGAGGAGAATTCCAAGGAGGCAATGTGATTGAAAATTTCCCCAGTTTTTTCTTCAGGCCTTAACACAGTGTAAAAATCCCCAATAACCAACCATTTCCCATTCATGTTGTTTGTACTAGATTTGAGCTCATTCCATAGTTCCCTACTCTTAATATATGATGTCGCTGCATATATAAAAGATACCAGCAATTCACATCCTGAAATGCTGCAAGAGACTGTGACACACTGAGCACTTTGGCTGAAGGAGTTAATGTGAACAGACTCATGTCCAAACACCCAAAGATGATAAATATTGGAGGCATGAGAATTCTGAGAGATGAAGATATATCCAAGAGATTTCTATTTAAATCCCTTCCAATTTCTAAACAATAATTTGGGTTTAGCAATGCCAATTAGTGTAGGTTTGTGGGCCATGATAAAGTGTCGAAGGGCCCTGGCCGTGGGGTTATTCCCCAGCCCTTGATAGTTCCAATAAAAGATCTTCATTTTCTAGAGGTCATGCCCCTTGTCTGAGGGCCTGCTTGTTGTGTCACATCTTTTTTATTTTTGTTTCCTTTCCCTTTCCCTTTTCTCTCTTTCCCCTCTTCTTTTCTCTCCTCTTCCCGACCAGGTGTATCTGCAGATACGGCATCACCTTCATTTATGGGGTGAGAATCCTGCTCACTGGTATGCATCTCTTCAGCATTCATTGCTACCTCAATTGGGGGTTCCTCAGCCCAGTGGATCCCATTCAGAGGTGTGAACATATTTTTAGAGCGCGTAGATTCCTCACTTCCCCTTAAAGTGATTTTCTTGGCTGCTTTGGATGGTGGAACTAGTGAGAATCCCTCATCATCAGCGCCACATTCACCTTCCCCAGCCTTAACTAACCGCTTCCCCATATCTCCATCATAAGATGGATTGGAAAATTTCCAGCCATCAGTTTCCAGTGCCTTTTGAATCTGCAATCCATGTATGCCCAGATTTTGCTCAGACCCCTCAGCAATGACCAGAGCTTCAGCTTGACTTCCCCTTTGGACATTGATGTAGTCCTTAGGCATCACCTCAATCTTGCTGCCACTTATATCAGTAGTGACATTGCCCCCCATTGGAGGCCTTCCCGAGCTTCTTGGTCCGGATGTTTTCCCCCTATGCATGCCTATCTCATCATCAGCTACTGCAGGTTGCACGAGTGCAGCCTTCCCTTTTCTTCTGCAGGAACTTACATCATGCCCTCTTCTTTTACAAAAGTCACATTCTGTCTCCCTTTTACATTCATCCAGGATATTCCCAAAGAGATTACACTTCATGCAGAATTTTGTCTTACCTTCATATTGAATACCAATTCTAATTGTATCATCCCTTGTTGTGAGCACCACCTCCTCAACCAAAGTACTAGCCATGTCAACCTCCACAAGAATATGGGAAAAGTGGCCAAAATGTGGGTTCTCAGTTTTCCTGTCCATTCTAATGGTGTTTCCAATAGAGGATGCAATGTCCCATAAAATTTTAGGGTGCCAATAAATCCAATTCAGTTTGATTCGGATCCATACCTGAGCACAGGTATTCCGAACATTATCAGCGTCAAATTCTCTATCCCATTCCTGAATTTTTAGAAATACAGGCTTCAAAGCAATGGATCCCATGCTCCATGCCCTTCTCTTGAGTTCGTCAGATGAGAACAGGATATGATAGAATCCTTTTCCCATGGAAATCATTTTCCAATCAGCAAATACCCAGACCTCCACAAGTCACCAAGTGAGATCAAAGTAACTCCACCTTTTATCTCCTTTCAATACTAGAACTCTAGCGATGATGGAGTATTTTCATAGATTGAATCTCTCCTCAACGGCATCCTGATTGGTAGCAACATGTGCAATCCGCCCCTTCCTAACAAATCTTCTAGGCGTGGGTGCATTAAAATTAGAGAAATATTGGGGAGTGAGGAATCTTACCACATCCGCAAAGTTCTTCCCAGTGGATTGGGTCCCCTCCTTGTTCGGGTTACGCATATTCATGAGCTGGAAGAGCTCCTTGTGTCCTACATGTTCAGTCCCGCGTCGCTCGCTCGAGATAACAACGTGATTGCTAAGGTTAAATCCATTCTGTTCCACCGGTTCAGGATTCCCTGCATTCACGAGCGTCAAATCCAATAACATTCTATTTATCTCAGTAAACAAGCCAAGCCAAGGTAAATCTATATCAAGAAAACACCCACAACCCATGTCATGTTAAACAAATTTTAAGTCATTAAACAATTCATCTATATCCAAGGGTTTTCTCACCTGAACGGTAGACACAATTAATTTCAATAACCAATTGGATCCAAATAGAATCTAAGTAATATTATAATTCATCATTTAATTTATTCGGTGCATGATATACTGGAACAATTTGCAGTATTGAACATACTTAACAATTGTCAAACCAAAGGGTTAAGGTTTAGACCCCCTACCTTTAACTAAAGATCAAAAAATGATTCTAATGAAAAATTACCATGATATTGAAGGTGAATATGATCATAATAAGGATCCCAAATCAAAACAGATCAAGGTAAAAAACAACAACACACATGGTCAAGAGATTACACCATAACATTTGGAGAAACAAGTTAGATAAGATAAAACTATACCAAAACCACTTAATGGGTATTGATCACACAATAGATACATGTTAAAGGGATGTTGGAACTCAAAAATTGTTTGTAAATTTCCCTAGGATCGAGAGGAGGAAGCTACATGCGAGATTAAATAAAAATAAACTACACTTCACACTTTAAAACTACAGGTCGGAGAATTACATGAAATGTAATATAGTTACAAAATGTGTAATAATTTTTAATGAGATATGCCAAAAAACCCATTGCCTTGATTGAATATTAAAATCTCTTGAAAATTAAATGATGTGTAATCTATTTACATGAAAGGTAAATGTTCTGCAGATGGGGTTTTAGCCCATTTTCCTTATAAAAATACAAACACCCTTTAAGGCTTCCTAATTTACCAAGAACCCTTTGTAAAACATGAACCATTTACCCATACTCTATTAATTCAAACAGAAAGTCCGAACTGATCCCCATGTAGATCCTCTTCAATTTTCTCAAGTTTCCTCACAACCCAAGTATGTTTTTATTAAAAAAAAATATACATCAATGAACTTTAAGTCATTTTCCCCAACAAATTCTCTCTGTCTCTAAACAAGACATGACCACCAAGGCTCAAACATAAAACTCAAAGTGGTATGTACTTGAAAAATGATAGGATCTTAAAATTGCAATGAAACCATATAATCCATGTTTGAATACAAATATCAGTCACTCCATGGGTTGGGATGAATTCATTCCACTCTAATAATATCAATAAATCATCACTAAGAATCTCCCATTAATCTTGTACATGATCTGTACCTGATCTCCATAAACTAGAAGCTTGAGAACATGAAAAATAGCAAGGAAGGTTATCTCAGCTTCACCCCCACAAAGAGAATATAAGGGATTGTTGGGAATGTGACATTTAACCAAAATATTTCATGTTTTTAATTATTTCCTCATAGACCTATCAACAAAACATTTTCATTTTCAAAGGGACCTTTAAATTCCAAAGATGCATCCAAAAGGTAGAAATAAGAGAGTATCCATTCATCAAAGAACATCTACACCTAGAACACACTGAATAAGACTTGAATATCCCATACATCAAATATAATTTATGCATACTATCTTCACGAGTTAAAGGTTTTTCTAGGATATACTTATGGTTAAAAATATTAAACTAAAGATATATTTTCTAATGGTACTAGCTATTTAGATCACCATCCAACAATTATCCAACCAAAACATCCTCATGTCCATGAAACAATCATGAAGGGGGTTTTGTTCCATAAATATTATCCAACCATAAGTCATTATAAATATGGACCTTGTCACCCCATGAGATCCTTCAATAAAGGCCGAGATTTAGAATAACAATGGAACCCCAAAAACTTCTCACGAAGAAGCTCGTCCTATGCCCTAGGCTGAAAGATATGAAATCATAGCGAAGGTAATAGTTAACTATAACAATATTTAGATACATAATATCAATAAATAGAAGTTTCCTCCACCCTTATTTCACATGTAAATCATTATTGGAATAATTTAAATCCCTAAATCCCAAGACACTTCAAGACTTCATAGAACAATGATCCTCCCAAGAGATCTAGTGAATAATTTTCTTATCATCATCCTGACCCCACCAGAAATTATAAAATTATGAATGGAGCAAATGAACAAATAAAGTAGGAAGTTTGAATAAGAAAATCATATAGGAAGGAATTTATTGAGAAACTAATTTTAAGAGGACTTCATTTTCACCCCTAGAGATCTTCTTCCCAACCCATCCTTAAATTTTGGAATTGACCCTATCTAATATGAAAGAGAATAATTCATTTTTAGAATTTATAATTTTTTTGGAGGGATAAATAATTATGGTGTATTACAATAATCTTAATTCCACATAAACTATAGATCCAATATTTCTTTCCATATTTCAATCCTCTACTAAAAGTTATATATTATTTTAAAAAATTTATACATTGACCAAATTCTCTCTTATAAGTATTAATAATGTTCAGAATTTACTGATATTCTATGACGTTTTTATTGAAAAAAGAAGACAATAATAAAAAATGGAAAATAAGAATAATTTAATGATAAACTATAGAACCCTGAATAAGACCCCTCCATAGAATTCGATAAACTATGAGAGAAAAAGGTGTCAAAAAAATGAATAAATATGAAAAATATGATATCCTTGTCATTAGTGTTGGATTTGGTGCCCAAGAACCAACTTTTCTATACTTTATGATCACTTGTATTCATTTTTTTTAATATTAATAAACTTCTTATCAAATCATGATTATTATTCTTCATGTAATTATATGTGATAATTTCATAAGAGTAACCATTTCACTGAAAGGTCATATCAATTCTATGCTATGATGAGAACCTATAAGTGTCATGAAAATATTCTTAAATATATTTTCTATAGCTAGATGAAATCATTTGAGGGACACAAATGATAAATTCTATTAGGGGTTGGTACTCATATTACTTTGAGGAACCTTGTCATGGTGTACGACCTTGGTAATTTCTAGTATAATAAATTATGAGAAAAAGATCCTATAGAAGGAAATCCACATTTATATGTGTCATTGGATGTTTTTATATCTATATGTGTGTAATGATCCTTATAATTTAATATTATTATTAATGGATTTTATGAGTCGCATACATTGATGTATTTATGAAAACCGTGAGGACATATGTTCCCAAAAAAGTAGGATATATTGGGTGTGTCAGGAGTAATACTTCATTAATGAATAATGTGAGAAATTATTTATACCTTATGATCTTTAATATAAGTTTATATCTGAGTATCTTTTATGGAAATGATATATCCTAATTAATCCATGTCCATAGTTTTCTATTGGCAAGTTTATTTCCTGAAATTCAAAGAAAGAGACATTGAGAATATAGGTTGATGGCATCAACATACAATTTTCTTGATTAGACATATCACAATAAAGATACTATAAAAAAAATTCACATGAGGTATTATATTGATGAGACATTGACTTCTTTATCTATGTATTCCTTTGCATTTTTCGTTATGCTAACCTTGGACTTTAGGATGCTTCACCCAATGCCATTGAGAAAGAGTCCTAGAGGGTCACACACTAAGTGTATCCAGAATATCAGTTAAATAATATTATTAATTATTATTTAACAATTTTAATAAATATTATTCCCACACATGGTTTAATAATTACTCATGTTTTCTTGATCACATATATTCTATCACCAGTTATTTGCGAGAATATATTATGAGCATAATATTTAATTAATTTTTATTTTCTATTTAGTGAATATATTTTTTATTAATTTATTGATGAATAATGGAGTAAATTTTATTTATTAAATAAATAGGTATTATTCAAGGCCCGATAAATATTATGGAGGAATGACGAGTTGAGTTTAATTATCCGATGAAAAATAATATTTATTGAATATTATTTGAATAAATAATATTTAATTTAATTATTGAGTTTATCACATGTCAATAAATAATAATAATATTATTATTTTTATATACATGGGGTTCCACAAGGATTATAGAAATAATAATGGTGCATGTGCGATTATTATTTTATAACCCTAGTTGTATATAAACCCAATTATATTATTTTCTTAAGTGAGCCATTTTCATTTTTTTTGCACAATGACATCTGGAGAAAATCTTATCGAATCCCTAGAGAGATCCCTCTCTATGAACTCCCTCAAGAACAAAGATAAATACTCCTCCACCATGTACATCTCATATCAATCATCGATCATGAATAATATCAGAGTTGGGGATTCCCCATCTAGCGGTTCTGTTGTGCCAGGAACCTTCAAATGGTATTAGAGTGATCACATAATTATTATTTAATAAGAATCATGATATCTTCTCTTACTCTTTTTATTTCTCATAAATATAAAAAATAAATTAATCTTATAAACAAAATATATTTGAAGAACTCATATGGAGGTTCCAAGGAGTCTATATAGACTACATAAGAGTACACACCATGTAACCTGGAAGTACATGCCATGTATCCATATTTAACGCACCCTAAATTAATTGGGAATTAATTTGATCCATGTACATTTATTACACTTAGTGTGTATTTAAATATAGTATATGTTGAACACGCTAGCCTATCACATGGTCAGTCAAACTACACACCATGTAACTTCCACACATGATGTGTAACCTATTAGTCAAATACGAGATGTGTATTTTTGTACACAGTCTACATGATTAGTGACCATATAACTCAGAGACCACACTCTGTTTAGCCCATGTACACACCATGTACTCCATAATTTTATATGTCACAATTACATGATGAGTCACTAGGTGCGTTCCATGGATAAATAGTGAGAATAATACACGATATGTAACTGGAATGTACACATCTTGTATTTTTACCAAATTACACAGAATTAAAAATTAATTTATGATACTTATTAAACCCTATCAACATGTGTTCTATGTGGTCATTAAGTTGATAGTACACACCATGTGATGAGTAATATATATATATATATGTGTGTGTGTGTGTGTGTGTTTAATTAATTTCTATTTAATGTTCAGAACTACATATCATATATAACTCATAATATAGTTATTACTATAGGCGCATTGAAATATAACATGCTAAAAAAATACCATGTGTTCTATGTGGTTATTAAGTTGATAGTAAATTCCATGAAATTACGTGATAAGTCATGAATTCTATACTTCACATGATTAAAGAGTATATAAATATAACAAACATTGGGTTGTTCAGATGGGTACTCATC
Organism: Viscum album; assembly: GCA_963277665.1. Classification (NCBI taxonomy): domain Eukaryota; kingdom Viridiplantae; phylum Streptophyta; class Magnoliopsida; order Santalales; family Viscaceae; genus Viscum; species Viscum album. The sequence goes on from OY728129.1 coordinate 1,119,631,170, forward strand.
GTGTTATTTCCAAGGTACATTTTTGTACATATTAAATTTTAAATAAATTTATTTAATTTGTTTAAAATTATCATGGTCGATAATATTAATAAATTTTAATTGAGAATTAAGATAAAATAATTGATTAATTAATGAATATAATTAATTGATTCAAGTGCGATTTATCTTAAATAAGGATGATTAAAATTGAATTCTACTTTATTAAATGTGTAATTCATTCCATTTATGTGAATGATCATGATAATATATCAGACTTTTGTATTTGATTGGTTTCCCTTTTAATTTATTATTAAATTGAATTAATTTCCTATGATTCATCCCTCCTCACATTATGTAAGGGCCTGAAATCCCATGGTTTATTTTATGTAAACCCATTAACCAATATTTTGGTCCCCCTCACTTGTTTTTGATTAAAATCATATGTAATATATGGATATCCTAAGCTAGTGGAGGCTGTTAAAGTTTGGATGTGATGTGAAACCAATCCAAGAGAGATAAATAGGTGGACTAGTGAAAAGTTGTAACACGAACCATAAAATGGTTCAATGCATTTTCCCCTAGGTAAACAATTAGTTCATCATCCACTAGATAAACCAACCATTAGTAAAATATCACGATCATACTACTTTATTATTTTATTTATATCAAGTTTCATGATTATTTCATTGTGGTTGTCTTTTTACAATCACATGATTTAATGAATTAAAGACCATGAAAGAAAACTAAAATAATTTGGGTATGTGTAAATTTTATCTAAGAGATTGTTAATCACTTACGCAAATCCAATTAATATTAATAATCATGTAATAAAGATAAAATATTCAAATTATTTATAATGATAAAATACCTCAATTATATATATTAATTCCATATATCCTTCCACTACTTAAGTTAAAATCAAATAATAGTTCAAAGTGTTTGACCGGCCAAAATCAGGATGATTTCAATTATCGGGAAAATTTAACTTGATGTTTTGGGTTAACTTAAGTTAGTTTACATCAAGGATTGACTTCCAAAGAAGGGCATAGTGTAACTAAGAGAAAAAGGATGAGGAAATCTAATTTAAGGATTTTAGTATTGAGGAGTTCACTCAACATATCAAGGAACTATGAATTAATGGAGTTGGAATTTGAAATACCTACCTAAAACACTTCAAATTGCTTGACCGAATGAAGTTGGGGTGATGAGAAGGGAAATATGGATACTTGACACTATAATTTTCAAGAAATAGGATATTTCAAATCCAATGGTGAGGGATATCATGTTTCAATAAAATAATGGGAGACTAATAAATATAATATTTATTTAGTTGTCTAATTTTTTAGATAAGGTAGTAAAATTATTCTCTTATTATTTGTAGAAATAAAAATAAAAAAGAATTCAAACATATCACTATGCACTACCACAAAACTGGGTTTCCACAGTGCCACCTTTTAACAGTGCTAAAAAAAGCACTGATAAAGGGCACTTTTAACAGTGCTAAAAAAAGTACTATTAAAAGTGACCCTTTATCAGTGGTTTTTTTAGCATTGTTATAGGGGAACCCTTTATCAGTGCTTTTTTAGTAGTGATGATAAAGAGGGAGCTTTATCAGCGCTTTTTCCTAGAGCTGATAAATTTCAAAAAAAACATTCATGAAAAATAATATATTGTTATATAAGTATCTTTATATTGATATAAATATAATATGAATTTTTTAAATATGTTTTAGATAAGTATAAATAGACTATTACATTTAATATATAATAAATTTAGTGAAAATACCTTCAAAATATTTTAAAAAATATTATTAATTAATAATTTTCTAATTATCATTGATTAATAATCATTTAATAACAATTTTAAGACACAAAAAATCAAAAAAATTAATAAAATATCTAAAATTAGTTGAAAACGTAACTCAAGATTTGAACAGATATAAATTTTGATCCGGGTGTCCGTTTGAGCTCTACAGTATATCAAATAGAATCTTTTGATGAGCTCTACATGCTAGTGACCCAAGGGAACCTTCTGTCACATTTTCAAGTCCCAAAAAGGCTCATAAGGCCTCCAAAATGGAGTTTTTAGTCAGGATACCCCGATTTTTTAACATTCAAATAAGTATAACATCTGATCCGGATGCCCTCTAGGCCTGTACCACATATCATATCGAATATTGTTTCATTTTCTTTGATTTGACTGGTTTTGGATTTGAAACGGACTTCTGAATTAGAAGTTATGGTCATTTTAACATTCTATGGATTTTTAGATACACATATATATATATTTATTCGTAAATATATATATATATATATATATGTGTGTGTGTGTGTGTGTGTGTGTGTGTGTGTGTGTCTGTGTGTGTGCATGTGCGTTGTATATATGTATGTATGTATTTATTTATTTATAAACACACATAAAAAACATATTTTATAAATGTATTTAAAACTAATACTATAAATATATATTAATATACAAATAAATATACATATAAAAAATTATAACTAAATATATATATATATAAATAAATATAAATATATATTAATATATGAATAAATATATATATACTAATATATAAATAAATATATATGTATTAATATAACTAAATATATTTATATTAATATGAATATATATTAATATACAAATAAATATAACTAGATATATATATATATATATATAAATATACAAAAATATTAATATATGAATAAATAAATAAATATATTAATATATGAATAAATATATATGTATTAATATAACTAAATATATTTATATTAATATGAATCTATATTAATATACGAATAAATATAACTATATATATATATATAAATAAATATAAATAAATATTAATATATTAATAAATAAATAAATAAATATATATATTAATATATGAATAAATATATATGTATTAATATAACTAAATATATTTATATTAATATGAATCTATATTAATATATAAATAAATATAACTATATATATATATATAAATAGATATATCATTAAATAGATAAAAAAACTAAATACCTTAGTGGTAAAGGTGCAGGCGTGCAAGGTGGGTGGTCTCGGGTTTGAGTTCAGGTGGAAGCAAGGGTGTGTGCGGGCAAGTGGGGGATGTGCGGGCAAGTGTAGTACGCTGAGAGTGGGAGGGGGTCCGCCTAGCGCTGATGGGGGGGGGGGGGGTCAAGCGTTGTTAAAATCTCCCCCGAGCATTGTATTTTCTTTTTAACTTTTTTTTTTAATTTTTTTGACTTTTATCAGTGCTAAAAAAGCACTGATAAAGGACCTTTTTATCAGTGTTTTTCTGAGCACTGATAAAAGGGACCCCCCTTTATCTTCGTCTCAATTAAAAACACTTTTCTAGTGCTGTTAATGCCCTTTTCTAGCACTGATAAAGACTATATTTGCAGTAGTGATGATCCATACATGATAAGGATGAAATTATCATATGAAAACATTTCCAAGAGTGGGAAAGGAATTTACACATTATTCTACACCATGAAAGGAAAATATACGTTCTTGAATAATCTATTCCAAAAGCACCTGGTAAAGAGGTTAATATGGACGAGTTATCTTTATAGGGGAAACATTTTAAAAATTTCATAGATGTTCTATGTTTCATGCTATCATCCATGACTAATGATATTCTAAATAAACATGAGGAAATGGATTCATATATCATGATGTCTCACATTCAGGATATATTTAAAGATAAGGCAAGACATGAGAGATATGAGATCTCCAATTCTCTATTTACAACTAATATTAGAGTGTTGGCACCAATTGGTCCTCATATATTCAAGATTATTAGCTACATTGAATTCTTAGACATATTAGGTATTAAATTTCTAGATGAGTTTCATATAGATCTCATACTTTCCTCACTACCCAAGTCCTTCTCTAGTTTTATTGTTAATTATAACATGATCAATAATGAGGTGAGTCTTTCAGAACTTCTTACTTCAATTCTCCAAGTGTACAAGGACATGGGGCATGAGAAACCTATACTCCTTATGCTGAATAATAAAATAATGAAAAAGGTAAAGGGGTCTAAGACTCATAATAAGTCTAAAGCTCCTGATCATTTTCCTTCCAAGAAAAAGAAGATCTAGAGGTAGGGAAAGGAAAAGGAAGTAATATGTTTTTCATGTGGTAAGAAAGGCCACTAGAAGAGGAACTAAACCTAGAAGAAAGGGGAAGATGAATGTGAATTAATTGTCGAGTTTAATCATTAAATATCTACACATTTGTAATTAAATATAGATAATGGTGATCACAACTATTTCCAAATGCAGGAACTGAGTAGATTCTGAAATATTTACAAAGTAGAGGTGTATTTTCAAGATTTTAATAGCGTGAGGATGGATAAACTAGTCATTGGAAAATACCACCTTTAATTTCCAATAGGAATTATATTGGATTTAATATATTGTTATTATACAAAAACCATTACCAAGAATATAATTTATGTATCATACCTAGATACAAATTGTTTTATTTTCAAATTTGTAAATAAATGTTGTTTCTTTTATAATGATGACGTATGTTATGGCATGGTAAATTTAAATAAAAGTATTTATGTGTTAAATTATTCAAATAAGTATTGGAAATAGATAATGAATCATTTTTACATGACTTATATAACACCTATCTATGGAATCACTATCTTGTTCATGTAAACAAGAAGCATTTAATAAAGCATTATCAATATGGTTATTTAGAATCTATTGAGACAAAACCCGTTAAAATATTCCATGATTGTTTACATGAAATAATGACCAAACCACCATTCAGTGAACATGGTGAATGGGCCACAAATATTTTAGTATTTTTACACACTGATGTGTGTGTACCATTTCTAGTAGATAATTGAGGTGGGCATTCTTACTTCATAAATTTTATTGATTAATTGAGTAGATATGGATATGCCTACTTGATGAGGTATAAGTTTGAGTCCTTTGATAAATTCCAAGAATTCAATAATGAATTAGTGAATCAACATGGAAAGTGGATAAATAATCTTTAATTGAATTTAGGTGTTGAATATCTTATCGAAGAGTTTATTTAATTTCTATGGGAGTTTTGGATTCTATATCAACTCACTCCAACTTACACACCACAATAGAATGGTGTAAGTGAAAGGCGGAACCGTACCTTTCTAGACATGGTAAGGTTGATGATGAATCATGTAGATCTTATATAATGATTTTGGTGATATAAACTACAAACTATGGAATACACACTAAATTGGGTACCAACTAAAGTGGAAAATGGGATTCCATTTGATTAACAGAGTGAAAAAACCCCTATTTCATATACAAATGTATGGGTTTTCAAGGAATTTGTTAATTTATTATCTGGTAACAAACTATAACCCTAATGAACAAAGTATATCTTTATAGGTAATCTTAAGTAAAAAAGGGATACTACCTATAAAACCCATCAAATAAGAAAGTAACTATTTCCATAAAATCCAACTTTCTTGATAGGGAGTACATTCTCAAGAAGGATAGTGGGAGTAATACTTACTTTGATGAAGTTTATTCTTAAGATACATAAGAGTTAGTATAGGAACATATTCCATAGGTACCCATTAAATAAGTTGTTCCTGAAACACAAGTACTACATAAGAGAACTAGAGAGGTGAGAGTACCAGAGCGATATAGTTTTCTAGACACCAAACGTGGGGACTAATTATTAGTTGAAAATAATGAACCTCTATCCTACAAAGAGGTAGTATAGATATTAAAAGCTATAAAATTGATATATTCCATGAATTATGAGATATATACCATGTATTATAACCATTTTTGGGTTCTGTGCAATTGATAAGCTGAAATCATATATACATTTTCAGTCATTTGATTAAGTATTTTCAATGATTTATTCGATAATGCACTTGGTATGAGTTTATTTTTGTAGAAAATAAGATTCTAATGTTTAAAAGGAGAAAATGCAGAAAAGGATAAAATTTTCATATTACACATCGTGAAACCTCTTTACATCACATGTAGTTGAGTTTCACAATATGATGTAAGTCATGAAGTAATTCATGAAAAAATTCACAGAAAACATCAAGTGGTGAATTACATGATGTGAGTTGCTGATACACATCATGAATCCTTCAAAACATATCTCCCTCCAACCGAAGGAAGATACACATCCTAAATCCAAGTTACACATCATGAGAAGAGTCAAAGTTTCGAACCTCAGATGAGATACATGTGAGATATGCATAGATTCAAAATCTAAGGAAAAAAACATAGATTAGCACTACTTGACATGAATCCCCTTTACACATCATGCAATATTTCTCCTATATATATAGTAGTAGGGCATTGGATTTTAGAGAGGTTCTAGAGTAGACAAATTTTGTTTTTTCATTCCGATCTCATTATCTACCACTTCCTCTACCCCAAACTCAGGTTTCTTAGTCTCATTTTATTGTTTGAATCTAATACAAGCATTGTGGATTGAATTTATGGTTGTTTTTCATTTCTTTTACATTACTGATGTCATTTTTCTCATTTTTCATTTTGAGTAGCAAGCCATGATGAACCGTTGGTGTGATTTTTCTCATCCTTATTTCAAGTAAGTAGTTAATTGAATTGTGTTTGGTTCGAGATATATATTGCTTGTTCTTGGTTGTCTATTTTTCAAATTTGTTTATCCTAAATCATTTAATGTTTGGAAATTATTTAATCTCTTTTTTTTCCTGCATGTTAAGAATGATTTCAATTCATCATTTATTTTCATTCAATTCGACCATGAGTGGCTAAACCACCTAGGGTAGGGATTGAGAGTAGGGGTGTCACGACCCGTCCCTTGGGGCCCATGCCGTGACTACCCCAAGCCCACCTTCCATAGGTCAGGGGTTGGCGACTAGCATCAAAAAGGCACATCCCTAAAACTGGGAAGGCATTGCCTTTAAACCTGTAAACTCACACAAACCAAGCACACAACAAGACACAAGTACAAAGTAAACTATATAGTAAACAAGGTGTGTACAGTAAGTAAAGGGGCCAGAATACAAGACTAACTGGAAAGTACAAGTAAAACTGAAAACATCTCCTGTGAACACCCTCCAAGGATCCTACCTGAAGGGTAAGTACATCTCTTGAACGGTTGTATCTATGGTACAACTTGTCTAAGGTCCACCTCTATGTAGCCTCTAGTCCTGGTACCCTCAACCTCGATCAATGCTGTCTGTCATCTGCACAAGACACAACAAGGTACAAGTGTATCCCATGCAGGGGTGAGTATAACGATACTCAGTAGGGACCCCGAGAGCCCTTAAGGTCTCTCATAATCCAAAAAGTATAAACCACAAAGCACTAAAACAACAGTTATACCTACTTAGGTATATTCCCATACATATACCTAAGTTATCAAGTATACCCATCACATTCATGAGGAAAACAAGGCCCAAATCTTTAGCCAAAAGCACAATTGTTCCATGAAGGAATGAATACCACAAAGGTAACACCACAAAGGTAAGTACCACAAAGGTAACACCACACAGAAGAATACCACACAGGTATTACCACAAAGGTAAGTAACACAAAGGTAATGCCACATAGAAGATTACCACAAAGGTATCACCACTCAGAAGTGTACCACAAGGGTAAAGACTCAGTTCACACCTGGTATAACTTAATTATGAAAGTATAGATGATTAACTGTATTGCCAGATCATCTTACTTCATCGAGAAAATCTACTGTTGACCCACACAGGATCGAAGATGACCCACACAAGATCTAAAGATGACCCACATAGGATCTGTAGATGACCCACATAGGATTTGAAGATGACCCACACAAGATCTGAAGATGCATACCTACACAGGATCCAAAGATGACCCACATAGGATATGAAGTATCCTCAAGTACAGCCAGCCACAGGGTTCTCGTACTAAGCGCGCTTGATTCCGAGAGGTTTTGATCCTCAATCCATTGGTATATACTTAAACTGCCATATAGTCCCATGAATAAGTATCCCAAAGGTCCATCATGTCATAAGGGACCCAACGCGATAGACGACGCATCAATCAGACACCCAGTCTGTAAGTTATTAGCGTTTCCGTTCCGAGGGCCCAGTTGGATTCGAGTTCGATCCAACCCAGATATACTCCAAATTTATCCAAAACTCAAGTGGAGTATACCAAAACGTCCATCTCAATCCAAGGATTTGAATGCCGTATACGGTTTGTCAAATAGACGCCTGGTTTTCAATATATGGCCACAAAGGCGTATCTGGGCCCATATGGGCTCGGGTCAGGTCCGACTCAGTAGGACCGACCCGACCCGACCCGAACTGGTCCAGGTCCAACCCAGACTAGCTGGGCCACGGTCCGGATGACCCGCGAAGGGGGGTGGCTCGGCCTGGCCCGCTGGGCGCGGCCCACCGGTGTGGCCCGCTGGGCGCGACCCGCTGGGCAAGGCCCACTGGCGTGGCCCTCTGGGCATGGGCCGCTGGGTGGCCCGTGGTGTAGCTCACGGCTGGGGTGGCCCCTTGTGGTGGGGTCCACCATATCTACCACTTGGTAGGGGAGGCACCCCCCAAGTCACCTGAACAACCCATAGGCCGTTTGGTTTTTGGCCAACCAGGCGGCGCCACGTGGCGTTGCCGGCTGGCACGCGGGACCTGCTGGAGGGATCCCAATCAGCGCGATGCAGCTGGATGGAATGGCCGACTCTCCTTTTAGCGGTACAGATGTGTGCTGCTCCTCCACCACTGCCGGTGGGGTGCTGGTGACCCTCTCCGCCTTAGCCAAGCGGCCGCGGTATCCAGCTCCGGTGGCACGGACGCACGCCGCCGCTTTTCCATGTGGCCAACCGGCGTTCCGGCTGCCACTCTGCTCCACCGCGGCCAATAGGCCACAACCTCCTCTTCTAGTGGAGCAGACGTACCACTACCCTCCTCACGGACGACTGGTGTGCTGGCCTCTGTTTGTTCTCTACCGGCAACGGTCACCGGTGAACTTCCTCAAGTCATCGGGAGAGCTCCGGTGGCCCGTTCTTCAAACCTAAAGAATCATTACGGGTCTCGGGATGTTGTCATCTTTCCAAGACCATCAGGGTCAGATTCCATTCAACCTAAAGTCTCACCCACAAAGTTCACATCATTCAATGAATTAGAAGAGGGATCAGGCCGTGTTATCTTGGCCCGCACCCTCTGCGTTATATTGGTAACATGCGGCTTATGAAGATTGAATCACAACGTGGAATCACAATGAACAAACAATAACAAACAAATTCAAAACCCCTACCATGACGTTTGTTGGAGGTGCCGTGAGGAAGGAGATGAAGATGGTGATGTCGGCGTTTCCTCGAACACCGGTTCGTTCATCGTTGGAGATGTTCTTCGTTGGAGGAGGTTCTTCCACCAAGTTCTCATCTCCACCAAATTGGTTTGCCAACAATTTTTCACCAAACCCACGAGAGGTGAGGAGCCCCTCTCATTTAATCTTACTTAATTAATTAATCAATTAATGTTCGCTCATTAATTGGGGGAATTTTAAGAGTTATCTCACATTAAGAGAGGAGTTCAAGTTCAGGTGGTCCCCACAACCAAAATTCAAATGGGAGGTTTAAAATAAATAAAATAAAATTTGATTGTTTTATTTTATTATTTTTGTAACTCTCCCACGACAATCCAAAAAACTAACTTCCACCCTTGACCTACTGCGGTCGAGGTGAAGGCCTCCTTAAGAGAATATCGACACTGCAAGTTCAACAGTGTCCTTAGATTTCAATTCCAAGAACCGGTTCTCAAGTTACAAAATTCCACTCATGTGTTTACTGAATGTACCTAAAAAAAGGTTAGAAAATCATTTTGGGCACACCAGGACTCAGAATCACGTGCCTTCAATTTTTTCGGACTCGTAATATTTCCATATAATTAAAAAAAATTACATGGAAAAATCTAGGTCTTTAAATTCTTCCCACATCAGGGATTTGCGTCCCTGAAAGCCACAACAAAAACTAGGGAAAAAAGTGGGGGTAATGATCATGAATCTATGCCTCACACTCCAATGTGCTCTCCTGGAGGTTCCCGTGCTACCGAAGAATGCGCACCAGAGGTATTGACCACCCACGAAGGACTCTCTCCTATTGATCTTAAATATCTACTGGAACCTATGAAAAAGTCACCCCATCATCGATATCCAGCTCGCCGTGGTAGATGATGTGTGAAGGATCATGTAAGTATCTCCTCAGCTGGGATACGTGGAAAACATCGTGCACCTGGTGCAACTGAGGGGGAAGGGATAAGCGATATGCCACCTCGTCAACTTTGCCGAGGACCTAAAAGGGTCTGATGAACCTCAGAGATAACTTGCTGCCCCGACCAAATCTCCTTAAATCTCATTGAGGTGAGACCCTTAGAAAGACACGATCCCATCCTCGAACTCCAGAGGTCTCCTCCTCCTATCAACATAAGACTTCTGCCTGCTCTGTACAGTCTTCATTCGCTCCTGGATGATCTGCACCTTCTCTGTGGTAGTTCATACCATCTCTGGTCCCATGAGTGCTGACTTCCCTAGGTTAGTCAAGCATAGAGGTGATCTGCAAGGTTGACTGTACAATGCCTCTAATGGTGCCATACTGATGGTGGAGTGATAGTTATTGTTGTAAGGGAATGCCACTAAGGGCAAGTGATCCTCCTAGATACAGCCAGAATTAAGGACGCAAGCACACAACATGTCCTCAAGGGTATGAATGGCCTGCTTTTTCTGACCATCCGTCTGAGGATGGAAGGCAGTGCTCAACCGAAATTGTGTCCTGAACGCCTCCTACAACCCCTTCCATAGCCAGGAAGTGAAACGTGCATCACGACCAGATACAATCATAGATGACATTCCATGAAGCCGTACAATCTCCTACATGTAGAGGTGTCCCAAGCTCTCTTATGTTCCCTACTCTCTGATAGGTAGGAAGTGGTCCGACTTGGTGAGTCGGTCAACGATCAACCAGATGGAATCATGACCCCTAGTCGTGTGTGGAAGTCTTATCATGAAGTCCATATAAATTATATCCCACTTCCACTCTAACACCTCTAGTGGATGAACTAAGCCTACTGGAACTTGGTTCTCTGCCTTCACTTGCTAACAAGTGAGGCACCGTGAAACAAACTCTGCCACTACTCTCTTCATTCCCATCCACCAGTGCTGATGACAGAGGTTTTGGTACATCTTTGCAACTCCTAGATGTACTGCTAGAGGGTATGTATGGAAATCCCTCAACACTTCCTCCTGTAGTGCCATCGGTACCATAGTACGTCCTCTGAAGAGGATGACATGCTCCCCACCTTTAGAAATTCTATCAGGTGCCTGTCTTATGGATATATAAGCACGTCGAGGCTCGCAGTCAGCGTCCCCAAGCTATGACTCCCCGACTCACTGAAGGAGTGGGGGAGTGACTGTTAGAGACTGAAGATAAGCTGCTTTATCTCGATCCACGTAGGATATCCGCAAAGCTACCAGCTACTCCATTGCCTCACTCAGAAACTGTATTCCAGATCTCCTACTGAGTGCATCTGCTACTACGTTCCCCTTCCAAAGAGTATAGACTATCTCGAAGTCATAGTCCTAGAGTAACTCAATCCAATGCCGCTGTCTCAGGTTTAGGTCCTTCTTAGAGAAGATATACTTGAGACTCTTGTGATCAGAGTAAACTGTAAAACGTTTTCCCATCAAGTAATGTCACCACATATTCAAGGTGAAGACCACTGCTACCAACTCCAGGTCATGGGTAGAATAGTTCTACTCGTGTTGTCTCAACTGTCGAGAACCATATGCGATCACTGCTCACTCCTGCATCAGGACACATCCAAGCCCAGTCCCTGATGTGTCACAGTAGACTACGTACCCAATGCCCTCCTCCAGTAGCCTCAAGATGGGGGCACTCATCAGTATCTTCCTAAACTCCTAGAAACTTCGATGAAATCTCTCCGACCACATGAAGGGTTACCCCTTCTTTTTCAACACTGATAAGGGTACCACAACTTTGGAAAAGTCAGGCACAAACCTCCGGTAATAACTGGACAAACCCATAAAACTTCGCACTTCCATCACACTCTTGGGTGGATCCCAAGCAAGCACAACCTCAATTTTTTCTAGATCCACTGCAAATCCAGCCTCCAAGATGACATGTCCTAGAAAGTGGACCTCTTATATACAAAACTAGAACTTATAGAGTTTACCATAAATATGGTGCTCTCGGAGTGTGTCCATAACTATCTGTAGATGATAGGTGTGCTCCTCCTTTGTAGCTCAGTATATCAGAATGTCATCGATGAAGACTACCACAAAGTGATCGAGGTATGGATGAAAGATAAGGTTCATGAGTCCCATGAACACTGCTGGGGCATTGGTCACACCCAATGGCATAACCAAGAACTCATAATGGCCATACCGACATCTGAAGGCCATCTTCTACACATCCTCATCTCGTACCCTGAGTTGGTGATAGCCTGATCAAAGTTCTATCTTTAAAAACCATTGTGCTCCCTTCAGATAATCAAAGAGATCATCAATCCTCTATAGTGGGTAATTGTTCTTCATGTTCACCTGGTTCAGGCACTGATAGTCCACACAGAGTCTCAAACTCCAATCCACCTTCTTGGAGAAGAAAATCGAGGCTGCCCAAGGAGAAACACTAGGCCTAATGAACCCCTTGCTCTGCAAGTCCTCCAGCTATAATCACAGCTCTTGAAGCTCTATGGGAGCCATATGATATGCTAGTGTAGATATTGGTTCCATCACGGGATACAAGTTGATATAAAAGTCCACCTCTCTATGAGGAGGTAGACCCGGAACATCATCAGGTAAAACATCAGCGTACTAGTCCACCACTATAGGATAGCTCAGATTCTCAACATCAACTGCTCCGAGGGTAAGGCTAGCCAACTAATGTGTGATCGACTGCACCCTCCTTTGGGTAAGTCCATCCTGCACTACAAAGGTTCTGTTCTCTCCAGTGAAGGAAAACCTTGTCCCATCCATGTGGACACACCACACTTTGAACCTAATACATTCGATCTGAGCATATAATATGGATAACCAGTCTATACTGAAGATGACTTCGTAAGGCCTCGACGACGCTACTAGAATATCCCAGCCAAAGCTCTCGTCTCCTAGAGTAAGCTCACACTTCCGACACTAGTGTGTAATCATCTAATCCGCTCCCGTAGGAGTCTCTAGATGTAAGTATTTGTCCAATGGCTCCACCAAAATCTTCGAGCTCTGAATAGGGGTTATGGAAATGAATGAGTGACAGGCACCTGTGTCCATAAGTACAACATCTTGGGTAGATTAGACACAGATCATATCTCGTATCATCTCTAGAGCACCGTGGTTATAGGCCTCAGATGCCTAGAGTTGAGCTCTTCCCTATCCACCTGCTCCCTATGGTCGGGGTGGACCACCTGGTGGTGGTGGCGGTAGAGCCTTGAATCACCACCCACCGCCTTCTGAATGACCAACTCCTCTGCCACATCAGCCTATTGCCTACGGACATCCTTGATCGAATCTTTGCCTCTACCCAGGCAGTCCTTCAACTGTCTTATGGTCGTTCGTATAGCGAGTCGAGCAGTCGTGAGCCATGTGACCCTGCCCGCTGCACGAGTAATACTGCCTGCTCCTCGCCTATCCTGCTCTGTCTTGAGATCCACACACAACCAACCCTGTATCCTATGGTCATCCACCCATAGGTCTGGTCCTCTTAGACCTATGTACCATCTGTTTTCTACCAGCTGCTGATAAATCTGCTACGTGTCATCCGGTGGTGGGTATCGCTACCGGTGACTGCTCAGCAAGGAAGATCTCCACTAAGAGTGCCCGCTCGAACACACTCGCCTGCATCAGGATGCTGAGAGAAATCATCGAGGCTCTAATATTCCTCCTAATCCCCTAATCAAAGGTCTGGGCCCTGAAGAAAGTGTCCTGTACCATGTCAATGGAGCAGCGCAAGAGGTAGGTGAACCTCACTGAATACTGAGCCACGGTCATGCTACCCTACAGCAAGTGAGGAAGCTACTGTATACACACTGAGTGTAAAGTCGCTGGGATGAACTTTTCCCTGAAAAGGCTCTCAAAGTCCGCCCAGATGAGAGTCACCTCGTCATGAACCTGGAGCATCAAGCTCCACCATCTTCCCGTTGCTGCCTGAAGATGATTGGCGGTAAGGATCAATATGAGATCAGCTGGTGTCCCTACCAGTTGAAAAACTCTAACCATGACCTCCAGCCAGTCCTCAGCTGCCTGAGGATCCGTCTCACCACAGAACCTTGGTGGACTCAAGTTTTGAAACTCATGCAACGTGCTCAAGCGGCGTGCACCCTCTACTGCAGGGGATGGTGGAATCAGCTATCCAATGGGTAATGGTGCTACTGATACACCACATGGTGGTACAACTACCATAAGGGGGCCCTGCACTAAAGCCTCGTCGCTCTATGGGATGTCATCGCGTACTCTACCTGGAACCCTGGCTGGCTGTTTGCATGGAGGAATCCTAAAAATAAATAGGTATGCCATGGTCAAAAGTTATACCTGGTGAGATGACTTAAAGAGACCACAAAGAATTTTTTTCAAAAAACAGGCATGCAATTAGTATTTTCGTACACTGAGTCGGAAATCAGAAGTCAGGGTCCTAGTGTATGGATACATCGTCCACCATACGATCACTGGACTCCCCAAACTAGAAACCACACTCATAACACTTAACACTATTTCCACATAGAAAAGATCAGAGTCCTAGTTCTTCAGTAGAATCGAACTCCTATGATACCAATTTGTCACGGCCCCTCCTCTAGGGCCCATGCCCCGATTACCCCGAGCCTACCTTCCATAGGCCAGGGGCTGGAGACTAGCACCAAAAAGGCACATCCCTAAATCCGATAAGGCATTGCCTTTAAACCTATAAAATCACACAAACCAAGCACACAACAAGACACAAGTACAAAGTAAAATATATAGTAAACAGGGTGTGTACAGTAAGTAAAGGGGCCCAAATACAAGCCCAACTAGAAAGTAAAAGTAAAACTAAAAACAACTCCTATGAACACCCACCAAGGATCCCACCTGAAGGGTAAGTACAACTCTCGAACGATCATCTATGCGGTACACCTCGTCTAAGGTCCACCTCCGTGTAGCATCCAGTCCTGGTACCCTCGACCTCGATTAACACTGTCTGTCGTCTGCACGAGACACAACAAGGTGCGGGCATAGCCCGTGTAAGGGTGAGTATAAAGATACTCAGTAGGGACCCTGAGACCCCCTAAGGTCTCTCATAATCCACAAAGGATAAACCAAAAAGCATGAAAACAACAGTCATCCCTACTTAGGTATATGCCCATACGTATACCTATGTTATCAAGTATACCCATCACGTTCATGAGGAAAACAAGGCCCAAATCTTTAGCCAAAAGAACAACTATTCCATGAAGGAATGAATACCACAAAGGTAACACCACAAAGGTAAGTATCACAAAGGTAACGCCACACATAATAATACCACACATTTATCACCACGAAGGTAAGTACCACAAAGGTAACCCCACACAGAAGATTACCACAAAGGTATCACCACACAGAAGTGTACCACAAGGGTAAAGACTCAGATCACACCAGGTATAACTTAAGTACAGAAGTATAGATGATTAGAAATATTTAAATATCATCTTACTTCGTCGAGAAGCTTTGCTGTTGACCCACACAGGATCAAATATGACCTACACAAGATCTGAAGATGACCCACACAGGATCTAGAGATGACCCACATAGGATCTGAAGATGACCCACACATGATCTGAAGATGCTGACCCACACAGGATCCGAAGATGACCCACACAGGATCTAAAGTCTCCTCAAGTATATCCATCCACAAGGTTCTCTCACTAAGTGCACTTGATTCCGAGAGGTTATGATCCTAAATCCATTGTTCGATACTTCAAATACCACGTAGTCCCATGAAGAAGTATCCCAAAGGTCCTTCATGTCATAAGGGACTAAACAAAACAGACAATGTGTCAATCGGACGCCCAGTTCGTAAGTTATTTGCATTTTCGTTTCGAGGGACTGGTTGGATTCAGGTTCGATCCAACCCGGCCATACTCCAACTTTATCTAAAAATCAAGTGGAGTATACCAAAAGGTCTGTCTCGATCCAAGGATTCTGATGCTGTATACAATTCATCAAATGAATGCTAGGTTCTCAAGATATGGCCACAAAGGCGTATCTGAGTCCAGATGGGCCCGAGTCCGGTCTGACCTGGTTCGACCTGACCCGGTCTGGGTCCGACCCGAACTAGAAAGGCCACGGCGGGCTTGGCCCGTGGGGCTGCGGTTTGGCCTGGCCTATGAAGGGAGGCGGTGCGGCCTGACCCACGATGGGCGCGGCCCGCTGGCAGCCCACGGTGCAGCCTGTGGTTGGGGTGGTCCCTTATAGTGGGGTTCACCCTAGCCATGACCCAGGAGGGGAAGCGCCCCCCCAGGTCACCCGAACGGCCTATAGCCCATTCGTTTTTTGGCCAACCAGGTGGCGCCACATGGTGCCACCGGCTAGCACGCTGGACCCACCGGAGGGGTCCCGCTCGGCATGATGCTGCTGGCTGGAATGGCCGACCCTCCTTCCAGCAGCATGGATGTGCACCGCTCCTCTACCACTGCCGGCCGGGTGCTGACCGCCCTCCAATCTCCACTGCGGCCAAGCGGCCGTGGTCTCCATCTCCAGCGGCACAGACGCAAGCCTCCGCTTCGCGACGTGGCTGGCCAGCATGCTGGATGCCACTCTGCTCCACCACAGCTGATGGGATGCAAACTCCTATTCTAATGATGCAGACACACTACCACCCTCCTCGCAACCGGCCGGTGTTCCAGCCACTGTTTGTTCCCTACCGGCACTGGTTGCCGGCGAACTTCCTCGGGTCACTGGGAGAGCTCCGGTGGCCCGTTCTTCAAACCGAGAGAACTGTTGTAAGTCTTAGGATGTTTCCATCATTCCAAGACCATCGGGGGTCATATTCCGTTCAACTTGAAGTCTCACCCGCAAAGTTCACATCATTCAACAAATTAGCAGAGGGATCGGGCCATGTTAGCTTGGCCCGCACCCTCCGCATTAGATCGGTAACATGCAGCTTATGAAGATTGAATCACAATGTGGAATCACAATGAAAAAACAAGAACAAACAAATTCAAAACCCCTACCTTCACTTTTTTTGGAGGTGTTGTGAGGAAGGAGATGAAGATGGTGATGTCGACGTTTCCTCGAACGTCGGTTCGTTCATCGTTGGAGATGTTCTTCGTTAGAGGAGGTTCTTCCACCAAGTTCTCCTCTCCACCAAATTGCTTTGCCAACAATTTTTCCCCAACCCCACGAGAGGTGAGGAGCCCCTCCCATTTAAGAGTACTTAATTAATTCATCAATTACTGTTCTCTCATTAATTGGGGGAATTTCAAGAGTTATCTCACATTAAGAGAGGAGTTCAAGTTAGGGTGGTCCCCACCTCCAGAATTCAAATGGGAGGTTTCTAATAAATAAAATAAAAGTTGATTGTTTTATTTTATTATTTTTTAACTCTCCCACAAAAATCCGAAAAAATAACTTCCACCCTCGACCGATTGCGATCGAGGTGAAGGTCTCCTTAAACGAATATCGGCACTGCGAGTTCAACGGTGTCTTCAGATTTCAATTCGAAGGAACGGTTAAAAAGTTACAAAACACCACTCGCACGTTTACTGAATGTACCTAAAAAAAGTTCAAAAATTAATTCTTGGCACAACAGGCCTCGGAATCACGTGTTGTCAATTTTCACGAACTCGTAATATTTCCATATAATTAAAAAAAATTACATTGAAAAATCTGGTTCTTTACAAGGGGCATCTGAACTCAATAAATTTTTAATTATCAACTTGTTAACCTTAGTAGTTAGTCATCTGGATAAATAAAAATTGTCTATCTAATTCATTCAAACATCCCCGACCATGGTACATTTAAATTAAGGACACAATCCTGGTTGAAGTGGATTAATCTATGACCAATATCCTGAGGCACTTTCTTCCTTAGAAGCTACGCTTAATGCATCTAGGTTGTCACTATCTCCAGATCAAGGAATGATTATCTCTTAGGTAGAACTAGTTGATTTGACCATATTCAACTAGTTACCTCCTCTTACTTTAAAGCCTAAAACATAGGATCCTACCAAGTTAGAATTAAGATCAACTTTTCTACAGATCTTCAAAATTGATCCTGATCTCTTCCTTATTCCAGAATTCAACATTAAACTCTCTAGCAATAGTTTTACCAAACTGAATCAAATCATGAGGAATAATATGCCAAAGGATTCCCAACCAAAGGTTACAATTTCCATCCCAAATCCCCATGGGATTTACCTTATACTATCTCTATACCACATCTCATTAGAAAGTGAAGTTTGGGAAACAATCAAATCTAATCTGACCGCAGACTGTGTGAATTAAACGATGCATTCAAGCACATCATCGATCTAGTATTTGATTCAAATCCTAATGGGTGAAAATGGTTATTCAAAATAAAAATGGACATGGAAGGTAGAGTAAATACTTATAAATAAATTATAGTGTTTAAAGGGTTTACAAAACATCAAGGCATTGAATATGAAAAAACCATTTCAAAAGTTTCCATGTTTACATCTATCCGAATTATAATTTCTATAAAATCTTACCATGAATATGAAATTTAGTAGATGGATGTCAAAAAATATTTCTTTAATAGGAACCATCAGTAATATGTTTACATGACACAACCAGAAGGGTTTGTGACTCCATGTGAAACCAAAAGGATTTGAAAGTTATATAGAAACATTAATAGATTGAAAAAAGAATTGAGGTCACGAAATATTCAATTAAATGAAGCTTTATTTTTTTTGGTTTCATTAAGAATGAATGTGAGGCATGTGTTTACAAGTGTTTTAATGGGAATACAACTATTATCCTAGTATTATATGTTTATGAAATATTACTTATTATAAATGACATACTAGTCTTATAGTCCATTAAGGACTGGTTAAAAAATAATTTCTCTATGAATGAATTATGTGAGGCCACCTATATTCAAGGGTTCAAGATCATTCATGATAGATCCAAGGGGCTTATTGGACTAAGTGAAAGTACATAAATTGACTAGATACTAAAGATATATAATATAGAACAATCCAAGAGGATATTGGTTCTAGTTTCACATGGTATGCATATTTACAAGAAAATGTTTCCTCATACACAATAGGAGAAAGAGAGAATGAGTAAGATCTCATATGAATCAATGATAAGATTAATCATGTATTCCATGTTATATACTATAATTTATGTTGCCTACGAATTGCACATAGTAGGAAGGTTTCAAGTTGAAAAAGGTTAAAAACATTGGTATACTATTAAGGTTATCCTTAGGTATCATAGAATAACTAAGGATATGTTCATGGTGTACGGAGGAGATGATAAACTAGTAATTAGGGGTTATATTGATGGTAGTTTTCATGTAGATTATAATTTTTTGAAGTCACAATCATGATATGTTTTCAGTCTCAATGGTGGAGATGTGAGCTGGAAAAGTTAAAAGTAGGTAGTTTTTTCCGATTCCATAGAGGATTCTGAGTATATATTGGATTCTAATGCATCAAAAGAATCTATTTTTATATGAAACATTTTCTAAGAGATTGATGTGGTACCCAATAGAAAATAACCTATCACATTGTATTGTGATAATACTGTAATGGTTTCTCTTTCAAAAGAGACAATGTTATACCTATAGACAAAGCACATACTCCAAAATTATAACCTCTTGAGGGATTTTTCTAAAAGTGGTGAATTTGTAGTAAATAGATTTTACAAAAAAGAAAACATGGTTGACCCCTTGAATAAATTTATATCTTAGAATAAGCATGATTATAATGTAAAATCTAGCATATTGAAGGTTGTTAGTAGACGGGTCTAGTGAAAGTGGGAGTCTATTAGAGTTGGTTCCCTAGAACCAACTTATGAGTACTTTATTATAACATGTATTCACTATTTTTAATATTAATAAAATCCTTATCACATCATTATTGTTATTATTCATTACATAGTATGTGATAATGTCCTAAGAGTAGCCATCACACAAAAAAGTCATATTAGTTCCCCACTGTGATGGGAACCCAAAAGTGCGACACAATATTCTTAAATATATGTTCTATATCTGGATGAAATCATTTGAGGGACACAATTATATAGGATATCAGTGGTGGAGGTTCATAGGACTTTGAAAAACGTTCTCATGGTGTAATCCCTTGGTAATTTCCAGTATAGGAAATTTTGAGAACAAGACCTACTAGTAGAAAATCCACATTTATATGTGAAATTATATGTTCATATATGCAGATGTCTGTATTGATCCTTATAATTTAATATTATTAATGGAATTTATGAGTAGTTAAATTTTATTTGTTGATGAAAAATGTGACAATTTTTTTTGCGGTGAAGTATGATACGTTTGGAGTGTCACGATTAATACTTCATTAATGAATAATATGATAAAGGATTTTTCCCTTTAGTTCTTTAATGAAAATTGATATCTCAGGACCTTTGATGTAAATGTTATATCCTAAATAAATCAATGTCCATGGGGTTTTATAGGAAAGTTCATTTCATGAAATTCCAAAAAAGAGACACTAAGGATATATGTTGATGGCACCGACATACAACCTGCTTGATTAGAGATATTGTGATAAAGAGATTATTTTTGACAGTAAGTTCCTATATAAGGTATTCTGTAATTTTGGAATTAATATCTCTCTCTATGGGTGAATTGGTGTATTACAAGAATCTAACCTTGGACTTTGGGCTACTTCGCATAATTCTACTAAGAAAGAGGCCTAGATGGCCACACACTTTGTATATCCATAATCATAGTTAAATAATAATAATATTTATTATTTATAAAGTTGAATAAATATTATTTATGCATATGGTTTAAAAACTGTTCATTTTTTCTTGATCGTATATATTTTGTTGCTGGTTATTCTAGAGAATATTTTGTGGGCAGAATATTTAATAAATATTTATTTTTTATTTAGTGGATATATTATTTATTTATTTATCGGAGAATAATTCAATGATATTTATTTATTAAATAAGTATTCATTATTCAATCCCCAATAAATATTGTGGGGGAATGGATGGTCGAGTTTAATGGTTTACTAAGAAATAATATTTCTTTAATATTATTTGAATAAATAATATTTTATTTAATTCACGAGTTTAGTGAATGTAAAATAATAATAATAATAATAATAATAATAATAATAATATATACATGGGGTTCTGCAAAAATTACAGAAATAATAAGGGCACATGTGAAACTATTATTTTCTAACCCTAGTGGTATATAAACTAATTTATTTTATTTTCTTTAGTGATCTATTTTATTTTTTTGTATACAATGAAATTCTGAGAGAATCCTCTCAAATCCCTAGAGAGATCCCACTCTAAGAATGCCCTCAAGAATGAATATAGATCCTCCTCCTCCACCACTCTCAAGTCTAGAGATATCAAAGAGAACCCTTACTTGAATAGATTATTAGGGTGGTCAAATAAAAACAATTCTAGAATTAGGATCTACTATACTAGCACCTACAGATTCCTATTATGATGTTTGGAGGTTCGGGGAACATGTGTGGATCACCACCGGAGGGAATATACTATTCATTCCTATAACATAACAATATTTTTGACATAGATACATTGGAAAATCCATCATATAAGAAACAATTCCCCACAAGGTAATTCTTAATTAATAAAATTAATTATATATAAAATGTGACAATTATGCACTTTGGTTCTGGATTTTTTTAACATCTATATCCTTTGATTAGATTTCATTGATCATGATGTTTATTTTTGGGTAAATATTAGATTAATCATCAATAATGACAAAAATACAAGTTGGGGATGCCCTATCCAGTGCTTTAGTTGTGTTCAAAACTGTCAATAAAACTCTAATTGAGAAAAAAATCCCTTTTTAGATCACCTTTCACCTTGATTCAAAAGGAAATAGAAGTTACACATCTCATAATTACCTCAACCCACTTCATATCAAAGCCCATTTTTAATATCATGGATTCTAGGAAGGACCCTTCAACTCTATTATATGCTTTCATCATATACATTTTCTTAAAAAAATCCCCCATTTAGAAGTTGACTAATTTTTAAAAGAATGAAAGAATTCATGTGAGATAATGGAATTTTTTGTGATAATCCTTCTTGGAAAAAAATCACTATGATGTTCACAGATAATGGATGGAAGTATTTTACTAAAGTGATAGGATAAAATCTTTGTAAAAGTATTGTAAATGACATTGCATAAGCTAATAAGTATAAAATCATTCATATTAACAAAACTAGGGACATTAGGGATAATAAAAATGTGAGTTTCATCAATCTTTTCAAAATCAATAGAACCTCTTCATAAATCTGTCAGCATGTAAATAATGTCTGTAACAACCTAAGATTTTGTGAAATATTTTTTCAAATAAATATAATCATTTTGATATTTTTTATTTCATGAAACACCTAGTTTATCTTATGTTACATGGAACACCAATTTTTTCTTGCATTATACGCAACACTGAGTTTATATTGTGTTACATACACCAGTGAGTTTATCTTTCATTAAACACAACACTGAGTTTAAACAAAACATGAAATGATATTAAAATATTATTATTTGATATGATAGTTATCACCTAGACATTAGAATGGTAGGTATGAAAAATATTAACAAAATTATGAAAATATATTGTTTACACATGTATATAAAATTAATTCTTTAGTGACCAATTAATTAAAAATGAAAATAAAAACTACTTTAAAATAAAGGAAATATTTTTCTAAAAAACTATTTTTATGCACACAAAGACATTTTACCTCAATAAATTAAAAAAATAACTTTTAGTGAATTATTTTAAATAAATTTATATATTATATATTCAATAAAATTTTTAACATTCATCTTATGTGTATTCTATATAATATATAAGAATAAATCCAATTTTATGCTTAAAAACTATATTTTTCTAAAAATCAGTTTTTTCACCTTCTGCACTCATTTTAAAAATAATTTTTTACAATTTTATAAAATTTATATGAAAAAATAAAATTCATTTTTGAAATAATCTTGTTAAATTTATCTTTGAGTGAATTTTTGATAATTTTATGAAAAGATAATTTTTTTGATGAATAGAAAAAAATATTGGCTTTTATTAAGAATTTTCATTTCTTTTAAATCATTTAAAAAATAAAAAATTGTTTTAAGATGGTTTTAAAAGTAAAATTAGTAAAATTATATATTTATTAATCCATTTAGGTCATTTTAATCAATTTAATATTGAATTTATATATAAAAACTTTTAAAATATTTAAACATTTTCACTTTGGAAAACCGCTTTCTCATCACACATGTAGGTTTAATTTTAAATTATTTTTTTTAATTTTATTGATGGAATTTGGATAAAATAGATTAAATATTTTTAATTATAAAAATTCATGTTATATAATAAGTTTAACATATTTTTTGGTCAAAATTAATAGTAAAAACTCTAAAAACAAATAATCACGGTTAAAGTAAAAATGTTTTTACCAGGGGCTAAACTAAAAGGATAATAGGTAAAATGACCTATAAACTTGTAAAAATCAAATTTTATGGTAATATTTATACCTCATAACCTCTAATTTTCTATAATTATCTATTTTTGAGCCTTGTGGTATGCAAAAAACACGGGTACACTTTATTCTTTTCAAAAATACCATGTGTGTCCTCTCCTCCCACATATAAAAGGCCACACATTCTCCTCTAATATTCAAACTTCCAAAACCATTTTTTTAATCTAATAAATGAACAAATAACTTCTTTAATTATATTATATCATCCTATAATTCTTATTTTGGTCATAAATCCAACCTATTAATGATTTTGGTGAAAACCAAAAAGAAGTTGTCTAAATAAGAGGTAACATTCATAATTGAGTTTTTTATTTTATTTCTTCATCCACATACTTAATTTCTTATTAAAGAATGATGAAATAATAATAACAATATCTTAAATATATTTATATGCTATTATTATATTTTCACGACCTTCAACCATCTCCCCCTCCTATAAATGAGAAATAAAATCGTTGATCGTGTGTCCGATAGACTACCACCTCGCCAACCGATGTCATTAATTTTTCATCACCACCTATCACAGTTGGATATAATGATGTATTAAATTTTTATATATGGTATTTATGATATTATCATAATTTTAGAAATATTAAAGCACATATACCTTCTTACTCTCTATTCTTTAGGAATACGATAACATCATTTGAGTGTACGACAGACTACCGCCTCCGAAGCGATGTGATTAGTTATTCATGTATTATTTACATGAAAGGTAATAAAAAGTGGTTTAAATAAACATATTTGATATATATTAAATAAAAATTATTCTATAAGGGTAATATATTATTTACCCTTCTTTCTTTAAATCCATCGAGAAAATGAAAATAGTGTTCATGTGTATGTACGACCTACCGTTACCATAAATAGTGTATTTAATTTCTATCGCTAACTCTTATGGATTTATATAAATAAATATATTCTGAATATATATTATAATTATTACATGTTTAAAATTATTGAGATGATGTAACCATTATCATAATAAAATGACCAACCATAACAAATCAAAACATATACTAAAAACAAAGCAGTTATTACCCAAAATGTGATTTTAACATGGAATTGTTTTTAAAATAGTTATAAAAGGTTATAATTAAATAATATATGGAATGATATATATATATATATATATATATGTATGTTTTGGTAATATATTTATCATAAACTTATATTTATTATATAGGAGGTTTGTGTGATGACCCGCGTCACCACGAGTTGTGAAAATCAGGGGAAATTTGAACATTTTGTTCCCAATAGTGTTTCAGGGAAAAAATAGTAATTTATCCTATGAGATGAACTTATATAATTATTATAACCAATCCTTTGGTCCCATAATTTGGTGTTTACCCTAGTATAGTAGTTTTATAGAAATATGAGCCGTTTGAATTTTCATAGAATATTTAATATTTAATTAATTAAATATTAATTTTCTCACGAATGTTCATTTGGTCATATACTTTAAAATTATTTTCATGTTGAAATTACATATCTTCAATTTAGTTTATAATGGGCGGTTTTTCCTAGGTGAGGCAGAACCTTACATCGGCGTTAGGGCCGGGGTTAGGCCCCCTTTTATTTTTTTTCCTTTTTTAATTTCTTATTTATTTTCACTTTTCTTGTCCTATATGAATATGGGGGATTCATTACAATTGTATGAGAGAGTTATATAGAGATAATAGGGATAGGGAGAAGAGTAGGTGCCTCTACAGAGCTCAAATCATGTTGGATCATTGTACGATGGCTGCAGATCGCAGACTGGTGCGAAGCTTTAGTGGTTTCCACTTGAAGGTAGTGACATTTTATGTTTTATGAAAAGATCCCAATATACTAGTTTTTTTAGTTTTTTAATCTTTTTATTGGTTTTTTGGGACTCCTTGTGGGTTTATCTGAGAGTTTCGAGGAGAAAATGGGGGGTTTTAGGGGGAATTTTGGGGGTTTTTCATTCAGAAAAACTAGTGTAAATGGTGTGTGTTTTTATTAACACATGTCATGTGTTCTTCCTATTTAGGGAAGATGAAGTTTTTGGGACTACATGTTATGTACCAGGGTTACACTCTATGTAGTGGGATTGGGTGTGTGTTTGAGTGCTCATCCAGACACACCATGTGGGGGTACATGGCCATGTAGGGTACACGACCAGACCTCGGGTGTGCTGTATTCCATGTTGGAGTACACAACTAGGCCAGGTACATGGCCAGTTACATGGGAAAGGACCCCATGTGGGGGGTATATGCCATGTACTTGGGCATTTTAAATTCCAAGTAGGGTTTGGTAAATGGGTTGGTACCCATGTAGGGGTACATGCTAGGCATCAGGAGGCACACACCATATACCTTTGAAAAGTATACACTAAGTGGCCTAATTCACATAGCCATGGGGGCCGCTGTAGGTACACACCATGTACTAAAAGATTACACTATTTACTTTTCCTAACTAGGGTCATTCTTCATATTTTTCTCCCTATATTAGGGATTTGACTTGTGATTAGATCATTTTCAGATATTTTCTACATAGATCACGATTGTGGTATAATCTTGGTGTTTAGAGACCATTTGGATGAACTTTTATATTGTGAGAGTTTAGTAGGAGGTTTTCCTTGAGGTTTAGTTTTGAAATACTCCTTAGGGTTTTGGTTGTGAGCTGCAAGGCCCATGTGACAATGTGAAATTGTTAGCTAAATGTGTCTTGTGGATGCTATATAGTGTTGTTTGAGGTTATTTTATATAGATTTAGGAAGGTATGATTGATTAGTATATCTGAGTAGATCATGGTTTCCCCTACATGTTGGGATTGGTTACTCGAGGTTAGAACTATTGATGTTTAGATTCTGTTTTTGGAGAATAGAGCTATTGGAACCTTTGGGCTAGGTTGATGTCATAGGATGGTAGTTACCACTGGGTGACAATGAAATTCTAAGACAAGTCTCAGGGACTCTTGAGGATTCCCTTTTGGAATGGTTTTTTTATCAGGTGATCAACAATTTCCATATTCATCTTTTGAAAATTCCTATATGGCATTTTTTATTTTGGATTGTACTGAGGAACCATTGTAGATGGTCTCTTTATTTTGAGGTGGTCATGAGGATTGTTGTGAATACCCTATTGGAGAGTGTTTGGTCTTGGATTCCCCTTTCAGTGTGTTGTTGATTGAGGATAAGTTTGAGGTTGTCGAGGCCCATTTGGGATGTTCTGCACTGGGCATGTCCCAAGATTTTGGATGGGCTAGAGGAACCCCTCATTGGGTGTTCTACTTTTTCTATGAACTTTTGACTAGTTGAGGCTATTTCTGTGGGCATGGACCAATTTATTGGGTTAATTAGAGGATTCCCAGGGTGGAATTCACTTTATGATATGGCTCTGGGTATTGTTAGAGCCCCGAGTTTGATTTGACCCAGAGGTGGGTTGTAGAGAACTCGTGGTGGATGTTTTGTTTTAATGATGAGATATAGGGGACCATTAGATCCTGATATTTTTTGTCTATGAGTATATCAACAAATCTAGTTGAGTTACTTGGATGGAGGGTTTAGGTTTGGATAGTCCCATGTTTTTCTGTCCTTTGGTTGCAATGTTTGAAGCAGTTTCTTCTTAGGGTTGTGGGTTTAGAAGGAATCCTTTTGGATATCTTAGATTGGGAATTGTCCCTAAGTTATTATTTAACTCTCTCCTCCATTTTATTTTAATGGTTAGATGATATTATAGAGATAATGGATAACCTAGATGAGTGAAACCCCCCATATAGTTGAGTGTTATCTATGATTAGTTTGGCTTTAGGATTTTAAGATATCGAGGCACTCACGAAGTAGGTTTTGTATATCTTGGATGCTTTATGCTCATAGGTATGTGGATTCTTTGTGGTCCTAGTTTTCATGGTACCTATGGAAAATTTTATTTAGGTTCATACTGGTACCCATGGGATATTTTATTCGGGTACATGATGGTACCCATGGGAAATTTTTTTCAGGTCAGTAGTTGGTGCCTAATTCATTCTACAGGACCTTCAGGACTGATTGGTTCTCTAGTGGTCAGACTATATGTTCTTGTCACTAGTTTATATCAAGTCATTGGAGTCATAGTGCTTGATAGATGTGTGTTATTTTTGTGGATTCATATGTTTACAACCCATGGTCTAGCATTCATGCCTTTTACATTTAGATATCTTGGGGATCCTGTGTAGATCTGGAGGATATTTCAATTTTCATGTGGATGGGTGATCCATGTGATATAAACCCTACAGGAGGATCTAGAGAGGGGGTAGATTTATTATGGGTATTAGGATAGAAGTAACTGGTTGGATATTTTCCATGTGTTTGTTTCCCCCTTTTATAAAATTGTTTCTTTTATGCCAGATTCTATTAGTTTTCAGATAATATGGGCATATCACATGTGTATTCACTTTTTATGATAGTATATTTATAAGTTCACCATTGGGGGTGGCCTACTGAGATTTATTTCTAACCATATATTTGTTTACCTTGGTGTTCGTGTAGACTTGATGTCTATTTTTAGGTTGGAGCACAAGTTGTGCGATGGTTGGGGATGAGGCCCAATGTTTCTTGATCAAGAAGAGATGCTTATGTGGAGTCACACAATCGGACCAGTGTAACTCGAGCATCATGGAGACCAAGTTTGTGGGTTAGATCAGTGTTGGAAGTAGGGATTGTTGTATTTTACATTCAATTTAGTTATTTTTTATATGCGGTCAGCCTAGTGGGAGACCGGATTTGGTCAGCCCAGTGGGTGAATGGTTGTTGTTGGAAAGATTTGGAATTATGGGAGGAATTATTGAGGCCTTTTGTGGTCCATATTGAGTGACATGTTAGGTCAATCCAATACGATTTGTTAAAAAAATGGTATTAGAGTAGTTTGGTTTTATGTTTAAGGGATTTGGTAGACTAGAGGGATTGGAATGTGTCGGAAATTATGATGGATATCAAACCAGTGTGTCACAGACACCTTTCCTAATAGGAAGTATATGTTTCCAATGAGTGGGATTTTCATTATTAGTATTCATTTTTTTGATTTCATGATTTCACCAAGCATGATGCACTTGAGTTTTCAGATTTATGGTTTATTCTAGTTTTTGGATCTTGGCCCGTGGGAAAGCGGCCAATGTTCATGCATCATTCTTGGAATGTAGGATTCAAATGAAATATGCATGTCTATGGTGTTTTACAATATGTATATATTTTTTCTAATGGAATGTCATATATATCATGAGGTTATAGGTTTTCCAGTATTATAGATACAGTACCTTCATTGAGGGATTCAGGGAAACACTTGTGGGTCAGTTTGGGCTCCGAGTTCCCTGTTGGTGGCTCGATGAGGGAAAGTATGCCTAAGGGATATTTGTTTTGGGATTGAGTTTCACTAAACTGGTGGTTCCTCTAAAGTACTAGTTTCATACTTCTTTGTAGGGAACTATTCTTTCCATGTGTTGTCTTCCAGGTCAAGTGGTGGGACCTATGTGCCTGATATCACTGATGACTTAGTTGGACATGAAGGTTCTTCCTTGATGGAGATTTTGAGGTCTTCTATCACCATGGTGTGGCCCTACATGAGGATATCTTGTGTTTGAAAAGTGGAGTACTTGAAGTGATCCCTGTATAATGGATGGTGTGATAGGGTAGGTTCAGTAGGACCCCTGGTCCTAGACATTATTTGTTATACCTTGGGTAGTACAGTGAGTGTGTGGTTATGAACATTTGATTTTGGATCAAAGCCCATGTGGAGGTTGTTCGGTGGGTTTAAACGACCTATTTTCCTTAGGTCTTGTCCCATATGAGTGTGAGTCCTATTGTTCACTCAAGCAACAGAGTAAGGAAAGACTTGTGGTGGGGATTTCACTACAAGATGTTAGAGGTCATGAGCCTCATTAAAGCGTTTTTTGAGTATAGAGGTTTAAGGTTTTTTTGGTGATATGTGTGAGTAGTTTGGCAATTTCTATCCATTATGTTCAATGGTGGACATAGCATGTCCCATGCATTTTTTTGTTAGGTAGAAGGGCGATGATAAGGATATTCTTATGCTGGGGAGTATCAGATTAATCACTATTGAATGTATCTCATGTGGGGAGAGAGTCATGGATACTATAAGACCAGTCGTTGGATGGTTGAGATAGCATCGATTGTGCTAGTGCACTGAGGATAGAAAGGATAATGGCTATCCAACAAGGACTATTAGGGGTGATAAGCATTTGTGTTGGGAATTTTTTGATGAACCACATTATCACAAGTTGTGAAAATTAGGGGAAATTTGAAATTTTTATTCATGAAAGTGTTTTAGGGGAAAATTGAAATTTCTCCCATGATATGATCTTAGATAAATTTTCAAACCACTCTGGTGGTTCTAGAATATGGTGTTTACCCTAGGATAAGAGGTTGGTGAAAATCTAAGACATTCTAATTTCACATAATATTTAATATTTAATTAATTAAATGTTAATTTATTAATGAATGTTTTCTTGGTCATACATTATAAATAGAGTGCTGGATTGAGATTTCATCTCTACCATTGAATTTGGAATGAGCTTTCCTCCTTGGAGAGGCATAACCTTGCATTGGGCATCAGGGCCGAGCCGCCCTTTTTATTTTTTTTCCTTTTTCCTTTTTTTTTATTTCTTTATTTTCCCCTTGATTTTTAGGTAAATTTGTTGGGTAAAAACCCCTCAAGGTAATATTGAATCATTTTTAAGGTGATTGTGTTTGATGACAAAGAGGGTTTTATTATTGACAAAGAGGGTTTCTTGGGTTCGTTGTGGGGTTCCAGAGATATTGTTGACAACCTATATTGACAAAGAACCATGAAAAAGGAATGGTCTATATAGAGGCATTAAAAAAAGAATAGATACATAGTGGAACCATTTTCTAGTGTTTGCCAAATTTTTGGGCCTCAAAATCAGAAAATGGAAAAACATGTTTTTGGAAAAGGAAGTTGCATGCAATATTGAAGGTGGTTTGGAAACTTGTTATCAAGGAATGTTTTAGGATCAGAATTTCAAAAAATGGAAAAGCCATGAAGTACATGAAATATTTGGAAATGTGCATGAAAGTTGATGTTTCATGAAAGAAACTTGCATGCCCAATGCAACTTCAAATGGGGTTTTGCACACTCAAAGAGGATCTTGCGTGACACGGTGAATCTTCTGTGTAGGGGTTGAATATGCCTATAAATAAGAGGTGACCCCCCATTCAATATATCTCAACACTTAGAGAGAATCTGATCTCCAGATCACGTAATAATTTCATGCAAAGGGAGTTGCGTGAAAGATTTGGAGTTGCACGCAAGATAAGAATGTTGTGTGTAAGATTTGAGTTGCGTGTAAGATTGAAGTTGCGCGCAAGGGATGTTTCATGACAAAAGTGTAATCCTACATGCAAGGAATTAAAATTTCTTGCAAGATGCAGTAAGTGTTGCACTAAAGATTTGATATTTCCCAGTAATACTGTGGTAAATTTGTATTCATCAGTGGATGAAAGTTGAACATCAATAGAGCATCTACCTATAGTAGAGGATGAATTCATTAGAGATAATGAAGGGAGATACAAGTATTTAAACTTTGAGTGAATATTCTAAAGAATTAGTTAGCTCTCTTCAGTTGAAAGAATAGTGAACTTTAAAATTGTGATTGGTTGTAAACTAGGAGGTACAGTGAGTTCGCTCTGAACTTTATAAATAGTAGTGCGATTTTAGTAGATTTGGTACACTAGCACATCCCCAGTGTATTCTCCATGGACGTATCCTAGTGAGGGTGAACCAATTAAAATTTTTGTGTCCTGTTCTTTCTTTAAGATTTGTTCATACTCTACAACGGGAAGAAGAAATAAGAGAGTTTTATCTAACAAAAAAACAATATCAATAGGGGTAGTTGTTTTAATCTGTCATACCCTGATTCACCCCCTTCTCAGGGTATCTGACCTAGTGAACCTAATAAATGGTATCAGAGGGAAAGATTGATATTAGTGTTTCTCTCTTAATGTAGGTCACTAATCATAAATGGATTCTGATATTCGATGGAAAAAACTTTCAATTATGGAAGAATAAGATGCAACCCTACTTCTGATTTTTGGTAATGGATGTGTTCATAATATAGATGCATTATATCTCAGCTGACATCAATAGTGGTGTGTTATTAGAGGCTGAAATAAGGAAATTGGATGCTGACACTAAGGGAATCAATGCCTTAGAAGGATCCCTATCCAATGTAATCTATATGAAGGTGATGTCATGAAGAACATCACATGCTATGTGGTAAAATCTATTGAATATATATGAAGGAGATACAAAGGTCAGAGAGGAAAAGCTGCAAGTTCTATGGAACAAGTATGCATATATGATAATGAACCTAAATAAGTCTGTTAATGAATTATTTGATAGGTTAAATATCATTGTGCAAGACATGCGAGGTCTTGGAGAAGTTATTAAAGAAATAAATATTATGAAGCACATCTTGAGGAAACTTCCACCTTAGTTCAATCCGAAAGTTTCAATATTGGAATATAAATACCCGAAAGAGTTGACATTAGATAACCTGCACAACACCCTTGTTTCATATGAAATGTGAAATGATGATAACAATGCTAAAGAAAAGGGTAAATCTAAAGAGGTGGCATTCAAGGCCATGAAGAATCTCACCATTTAAGATTATCAGGAAGATAAAGAGATATAATAGGTGATGTCATCCTTTCCTCAAATCAATAAAGAGAAAAAAGAAAGTTAAAAGGGAAACTTACACTAGCATATTTTTATGAGTAAAGATTGGAAATCTTGTGGCAAGGTTCCCCATGAAGTTCTAAGAAGATGATGAGGATGAATTCAGGATGAATTCAAAATTACCAAGAATAAGTATTCAGTATATGCGAAAGGAAATAAATAGTTCTAGATAAATTTCTTTAAGAAAAATAACCTTCTCTCACAAGAATGTGACAATTCAAATGAGTTTGAGGTTAAGGAGGTTGAAGAGATATAGAACTGCAAAGATCGTGGAGAAAATTCTAGAGTGGTAGTTTTCAGGAGTTCTCACAAAAAGGAAGAAACTAATGCTGATAAAGAAGATGAAGAATTTGAAAGAAGAGTTGATATAGAAGCTGAATTAGAAGCATCTCTTAAGGAGATATATGTTTGGAGAATAAAGACAAAGAAATCCAATAAAGTGGTTCATGATGCCAAACTCTATATGAAACAACAACAAGAAGAGAAGTCTGAGCTAGTAAAGGAAATTGAAAAACCTAAGTCCTCCATCCCAGAGATCTCAGAAAAGGATGATGAAAATAAACTCAAGGTTGAATAACAAAAAAGGGATATCGATGGATTGAATAATATAATGAAATATTAAATCAAGCATATTTAAGAACTTGAAGAATAAGTTTTCATTGTATGAAAAAAAGTAATGGATCAAGAAAAAATATTTACTTCTAGTGTAATACCAGCAAAGAAAATCATTCAGAAGACTGAAAAGTTGACAGTTGTGCATAATAGCCAAAAAGAAAAGAAGCAAAAATTGTGTTCAGAAGTTAAGGTTGATGTGGGGCTTGACTGAAAATAAAAAACTATTAAAGTTGAAGTTAGACAGAAAGAACCCGCTCTGAAATTGAAGATTGATTTGGGTATGAAACAAAATCAAAATATTCATAGAACCCAATGGGAAATTAGAAGTGCCGAAGTGACACAAAGAAATGCACCCTACATTAGGTGTTATTGGTGTGGAAATATGGGACATTCATAGAATTTATGTTCCATAGCCAAGATATACTGAAGAGAACAAGAGAAAAAATAGTATCCAAATAGAGAAAAATATTATAGAACATCTTTTGAGGGAAATTTTTTTGGGTGTGGAGGATTTGGGAACATGACTAGATACTGTACATCAATCAAGTAGAGGAATGTTCCAAAACAGAACCCAAGCGATCACAAACAGAAAATCAGAGAATCAAAAAATTAGCTAAAACAAGAAATCGATTTTAAGCTCTGTAAGATGAAGATGGTCTATCATATTCTAAGGAAGATCATGTTTTCCAATACATTACAAGTATTAAGTCAAAAACATGGATCAAGAAGAAGAGATCTGAGAAGGCGGTGGTTTCATAAATTACCCTTAAAGCATCAGACTGTTCTGGTGTATGGATCCTTGTCAGCGGTTGAAAATCTCACATGATAGGTAATAAGGATCTTGTTATAGGTATAAAATATTAAAAAGAAGGAGTTTTCAAGTTTTGAAATAATTAAGGACTAAATATTATTGGCTCGAGAAAGGCTAGGTTTGGGGGTAAATAAATAAGACGTGCTGATATCTTAGTTATAGAAGGTCTTAATCACAATTTTCTCAGTGTCAGTCAACTATGTCACTTGGGGAATTCTATAAGGTTTAATAAAAAGACATGTATTTTCAAAGGAATAGATGGTGAAATGATTCTTCATGAAAAAAGGACAAATAGAAATATTTAACTTGTAAGTGGTGATGAAGATGTGTGATTTTTATCTAGATAGGAGGTAAACAAGTTATGGAATAAATGACTTGTTCGTCTATTCCAACCTTCCTTAGAAGATCTGGTAAAGTTTGATACAGTGAGAGACATCCCCAAGCTATCACATGATCATACAAATACATGCGATGCTTGTAAATAGGGGAAGATCATTATAATGATGTACAAAACGAAGGAAAAGAAGTAAAAAAGAGTGCTCAAATTGGTGCATGATGATGTTAATGGAACTATCTCACAAATATCCATTAATATAAAGAGATATTATGTTCTGTTCATTGATGATTATAACATAATGGAATGGGTATTCTTAATTTCCTATAAGTCCTATGTGTTTAGTTTCTTAAAACATTATAGGAGGGAATCTGAAAGGATGATTGGGAAGAAAATTCTGAAGTTTCATACTAAAAATGGTATAGAATTCTCAAATAGTCAGGTGGAATAATATCTTGAGAAACATGGGATAAGGAATAAATTTTCATTAGTAAGAAATCCCTAATAGAATGGAGTGGTTAAAAGAAGAAATTAGATCATCAACAACATGGATAGAATGATGCTTATAGAAAAAGACCTATGAGAGAAATTTTGGAAGGAAGTAGTATGGAAATTAGTCTACATTTCTTACAAGGATCTGTTGTATCCAAAGGAAAAAAATACTCCGTATGATATGTGGTAAGGAAATAATCCAACCGTTAAATACTTTCAAATCTTTGTAAGTAAGTGCTTCATTCTCAACAAAGAAAAACATAGGAAATTTGAGTCATGTGGAGATGAGGGGATATTC
Source organism: Viscum album (assembly GCA_963277665.1). Classification (NCBI taxonomy): domain Eukaryota; kingdom Viridiplantae; phylum Streptophyta; class Magnoliopsida; order Santalales; family Viscaceae; genus Viscum; species Viscum album. The sequence goes on from OY728129.1 coordinate 1,119,666,132, forward strand.
CTTGGATACTTTGGAAAAAGAAAAGCATACAAATGCTTTAACAAGAGGCTAGAAAAGTAGTTGAGAGAAATTATGTCGCTGACTTGTAAAATGAAGAGAATAATCAACAACACACTAAACGGTTTCTTGATGAAAGTGATAAAGAGGAAAGTAACACAGGGGGAGCACAAGTAGAAGATGATGAATCAAAAGAATATAATGATGATGAACAAGAATAATTCAAGTCTATATCTACAAATAATTCAAAGAGTCTAGCCAAAATTTATAGGAATAATATCATTGGTAATCAGACAGAGCCAGTTCAGAAATGAAGAATGAATTCACTACAACAGACATCACTCTTATCTCAAGTTGAACCTAAATGTTTTGCTGATGTATCTGAAGATGAAAACTGGGTTTAGGAGATGAATGAAGAGATAGACCCGATTGAGAAGTATCATACTTGGGAGATTGTTTTGAGGCTGACAAATACAAATTTCATCGGGAAAAAATGGTCCTTTCACAAGAAAATGAATGAAGATAATGTTGTGATATGAAACAAAGAACATCTCGTGTGTAAAGGATACTACCAGATAGAGGGTATTGATGTTGATGATACATTTTCACCTATGGAAAGGATGGAAACAATTAGATTATTCTTGGTCACTACAGTGCAATGAAAGTTCAAAGTGTTTGAGATGGATGCCAAGTCAGCATTTTTGAATGGGGTTTTGGAAGAAAAAGTGTATATTGAGAGGATATAGGTTTTTCTCATTCACTAAGATGAGAATAAAGTTTTTTGGCTGAAGAAGGCTTTGTATGGGTTGAATCAAGCACCAAGATCACGGTATTCAAGGCTAGTTTAGTTTTTAAAGAAGCTTGGTTTCCAGACCAGTGAAATTGATTACAATTTATATGTGAACAATGATAGTAATAAAAGGATGATGGTGTTGGTATATATTTATGATATAATCTTTAGAGGATCAGATGAAGCACAATGTATACAATTTTCTGAATTCATGAAACATGAGTTGAAAATGTCTATGATTGGTGGGATAACATTTTTCCTTGGTTTATAGGTGACACAAGGAATGAATGGCACATTTATCTCTCAATCCAAAAATTCTAAGGAGGTTTTGAGGATATTTGGGATGGAAAATTCAAAGTAAATAAAGACTCTGATTGCTAACCAGATGAAACTATTGAAATATGATGAAGGAAAGATGATTAATATCACAGAATACATGAAAATTATTGGAAGTTTACTGTACTTGATAGTGATAAGGCCTAAAATTGTATTTTCCATATGCCAAGCAACGATATATTAAAGTAATCACAAGGAAATCCACATGCTTTCAGTGAAAATAATACTTCATTATATTAAGGGAATGGTTTATTTCATCTTAATGTATAGTGACAAATCTTAGCTAGAGATTTTGGGATATACAAATACAAATTGGATCGGTTCAGAAAACGATAGGAAATCAACGTCAGGAGGTTCTTTTTATCTTGGTGGATTGTGTATTTATTGTATGAACAAGAAACAAGATTTCATTTATTTGAGAACCACATAACATGAGTATATTTCATCCATGCAATCAAGCACACAATTATTGTGGATGAAGCTGCAACTTGATGACATGGGTGTGACAGTGCAATATCTGATCGGAATTCAGTGTGATGACTAAAGTGCTATAAATCGTAGCAAAAATCGCATCCATTATTTTAGGACCAAGCATATTAAAATCAAATATCATTTTATTAAGGATAAAGTTGATCAAGGGATAGTGAAGTTGGAATATGTGCCTACAGAGCTATAGGTTGCTGATATTAGGATGAAGGACTTACCCAAGGAAGCATTCGAGTGTCATCAACTAGATTTGAGAGTTCATTTGACTCCCACACTTGAAAGAGTGTGGATGTGGAATACCCCCTCTCCCTGAGGTATGGTGTGTTTTTACCTAATGTACTGATCTGGGTTCTCTAATATGTTGTAGACAATAAAGGAGGGACCTTTGGGTTCATTGAAAAAGGGGGAGAAAGAGTGTCTCCTAAATTGGGAGAAACTATGGCTAAAGAAGGGAGAAAATGTCTTAGTCAAAGACATGTGGAGAAGTTGACATATGAAGAAATGATATAGGGGTAGTAAAAGTTTTAAATCTGACGATACTAGAAGTGATCAATCAAAGAAAATATATCATGATAGCTGAGGTTTGTGATGAAATCAGTTTATTGGTATATATTTGGTGTTAAGAATTGGTGTCAGAAATGAAGTGATTTGTTGATATACTTTTCATTTACTCTTGTTTCTCACAGTGAGCATTACTCATGTGGGATTAGAGTATGTGTTGAGTAAATACTTGATCACTATCAGAATTTCAAGAGGCGAATGGTGGATAAATATTGAAAAAGTTTTAGTGAGGTATCAAAGTGTAGATAATCTCTATGAGAAGAGTTTTCAACAAAACTAAAGGGGGAGATTTTTGGGTAAAAATACCTCAAGGTAACATTGAAGAATTTTTGTGGTGATTGTGTTTGTTGACAAAATAGGTTTTCTTGTTGACAAAGAGGGTTTCCTGGGTCAGTTGTGGAGTTCCAAATATATTTTTGACAACCTTTGTTGAAAAAGAACCACGAAAAGTAATGGTCGATCTGGAGGTGGTACAAAAAGAATAGATACAAGGTGGTGCCATTTTCTAGTGTTTGCTAAATTTTTTGGGCCTCAAAATCAGAAAATGAAAAAAAATGTTTTTGGAAAAGGAAGTTGCATGAAAGATTGAAGGTGGTTTGGAAACTTGCGCTCAGGGAATGTTTCAGGATCATAACGTAGAAAAATCGAAAAGGAATGAAGTGCATGAAAGATTTGGAAATTTTCATGAAAGTTGAGGTTGTGTAAAAGAAACCTACGCACCCAATGTGACGTTAAATGAGGTTTTGTGCACTCTAAGAGGATCTTACCCGACATGGTGAATCTTCTTCATAGGGTGTCAGTGATTCCTATAAATAATATGTGACCACCCTCATTCAATATAGCTCAACAATTAGAGAGAATCTGATCTCCAGATTGCATAATAATTCTGTGCAAAAGGAGTTACGCGAAAGATTTTGAGTTGCATGCAAGATAATAAAGTTGCGCGTAAGATTTGAGTTGCACATAAGATTGAAGTTTCACGCAAGGGGTGTTTATCGAAAAAAGTGTAATCCTTCTCACAAGGAATTAAAGTTCCATGAAAGACGCAGTAATTGTTGCGTGAAATATTTGAGTTTGCCTATTAATACTGTGGTAAATTTTTATTCATTAGTGGATGAAAGTTGAACATCAATAGAAAATTTACATACAGTGTAGGATGCATTCATTAGAGACAACGAAGGGACCTAAAACTCTTTAAACTATGAGTGTATCTTCTAAAGAAGCAGTGATATCTCTTCAGTTGAGAGAGAGAGTGAGATTTAAAATTGTGATTGGTTGTAAGCCAGGAGGGACAGTGAGTCCCCTTTGAACTTTGTAAACCATAGTGCCCTTTTAGTGGATTTGATACATCGGCACATCGCCAATGTATGATTCTTGGATGTAGCCCAGTGAGGGTGAACCAAGTAAAATTTCTATGTCCTATGCTTTCTTTAAGATTTTTTCATACTCTATAATGGGAAGGAGAGAGAAGAGAGTTTTATCTAACAACAAAACAAGATCAATAGGGGTAGTTGTTTTAATCTGTCATACCTTGATTCACCACCCCTCTCTGGGTATATAACCTAGTGGACCTAAAAAAATTCATGGAGGATTCCTTTCACATAGGTGAGATATTGATATAGAGAGAAGATGGAGAGGGAGAAGAGGAGGTGTTACCATGAAGCTCAGATCATGGCGAATCATCCTACGGCGGTTGTAGGTCATAGATTGGTGTGAATATTCAGTGGTTTCCATTTGGTGGTAGGATTGTTTTACATTTTATTCAAAAAATCCCCATATATTACTTGTTTTAATTTTTTAAATCCTTTTATGGGTTGTTTGGGACCCCTTTTGGGTTGATTAGGAAGTTTTTAGGAGAAAACGGTGGTTTCGTGGTGTTTCAGGGGGCTTCCTTCTAGGAAAACTAGTGTACACGACATATGGTTTTATGAACACATGTCTTGTGTTCTTTATATTTAGAGAAGATGATGTTTTGGGACAATACACCATGTTCCTGGGGTACATGATATGTATTGGTCTTGGGCATTGTATCATCCCAACCCAGAAGCCACTAAGTGGTTCCTCGAGCTAGTTGGCTAATAAACTCAAGATAACCTGCTTATATTACAGAGGCTTCTAACTATTAGAGAGGGCCTAGGGTATTTCAATGGGGAAACTATACCCTCTTGATCATAGTTTATCATAATGGTCAATAATAAGTATAAGTAACATAAATAGTAATAAATAACCAATAAAAGAATAATAAATTATCCAGATAATAAACAAGAAGAAGCTAAATCAATATTTGATACAAAAGTGATGATCATGACAGATTCTATACAAAAAGGAAAGTACATAGGATACAGGGGTACAAGAATATACAACATGCTAAAAAAAATACAAAAATACCAAAATATTACTCCCCTAGAATCACGAGTATATTCTCAGTCCTCCTCTTCCATACTCCATCTTAATACTGAAAAACAAACATTGAAAGTTGGGTGCTTCCCTTTATCTATCCCTATAACAATGATGTCTACTCATAGACCATAGGTGGGTAGAACAAGGTGTCAGATATACTCAGTATACCACCACCAATGGTGTCTAGAACTATATAGTATGTGCATATAAAATGAGCACTGTGTAGGTAAAGCTATTGGTAAAACAATAAAAAAAATACATTGGTCCGAGATCCTCATGGGTTACCCAAGCGATACTACCTGATTTGGTCTAAGCCAGATATCTCTGAACCAAGGTCAACCTTTATAGATATAGTATTCAATTGAAATTTATATATACATATATACATACATACATACATATAGATATATTTAAATACATAATAACTCTATAGGCGTATATGTATGGAAAAAATGATTGGGATGTGAGAAAGTCAAGTGTAAACATGGATGAAACCCAAGAATGTTCTTTGGCTTGGAAGATGCATACATAAAAATATAAAAAATGCATCCAATGTTCTTAATAAAGAGAAATTCTGAGACTGTCCAATGTTTTCTATAATGAGGAAACCTGAGTATCAATCTTGGACCACTATAAGTATTCATCACTATAAGAGTCCTTCCAAGGCAATCCATAAGTGGAACCCAAGTACCACTCTCGACATCGTCTAAAGGCATAACCCTATGATACCATCTCCAGTATTCCAAATGGGGAACCATGTATCATTCATGGTATTCTATATAAACATTACCCACTGAGTCTATCCAAGGTAATCCACTAGGGAACCAAGTATTTCTCACAGGTAAAGTACATAATGTACCCCCCCTATTGAGCTTGTCTAAGGTATTCTATAAATGAAACCAAGTATCAATTGTAGTGCATTAATATTCATTTAAAAAGTATAATTTATAATTATCGATTAGACCTTCCAAAGAATCATTAATTCAGGAATTTTGTATCATCCTCGGCCTGATGTAAGGGTATAGTTTTAGCTAGCATGAAAACTCACACCATTTAATAAAATAAGTATATTAATTTTGAGGGTCATTTCACATGCCTCTTTTAGAGGTTTAAATCAATTCCATGATTGAGTATCTTAAGAATTTAATGAAGGTACACCATTTGTGGTGGCTCACATCAGGAAGGTCATCCTATGACATTAATTTGCAAGTTTCTAGGATGATGTTAACCATGGAAAAAATATTTAATTTAATTTATTAAAAATTTGGGAGGCATAAATGAGAGAGTCTGGCACATGAAAAAATGGAACATGATAAATAAAATGATACTTTTAGGTAAAATAATTATAACGCCCAACATAGGTTGGTAGATGACCCCTCATCCATTATTTCCCTTCGAATCATGCTAGAACGAAAGAAATCGTAAAAAATCAAAAAAATACCTCAAAATAGGGCATATTATCTAGAAACGAATATCACTAAAAATTAAAGAATAAACCGAGAAAGGAATGAATAGTATTGAATCTCTTACCAATGTTCTTCCAATCAGATTAATAGTGAATCAATTAGCGTCTGGATGAGGAAGAAATAAGGGAGCCAATATTAGGAGTTGAAGACCTTCCATAGAAGAAGAGGTTCTATGCGGGAGGAGAAATGAGAATAGAAAGGGTTATTACCCTTAAAAAAGAACCCATGACATATTCAAAACCTGAATATTTTTCACATCATGAAATTTTTGGGTTTTTCCCTCTATAAAAAAACCAACACATGTCATGAATAGGGTCAGACCAAACCACTTCACATCATGAATTAAATTCATGACATTTATTGAATTCACACCCTATAAAAAAATCATGGTGTCTGGAAAGAGGATTTCATGTCATGAATTGAATTCACATCATGAATTTAATTAACATCATGAAATTTTTCTACAACTAGGCTAAATTCCCCTGCTATCCTCCTTTCCAAAAAAATACCAACTGGCCTTGAGATATGGTTTCCAGGGCTTAAGCTAAATACAAAATCATTGTGGATTTAACCAAATTTAAAATAATTCATACCTATTATAAATTCCAAGTCACTAGAAATTCCCATATTTAATTCAACTCATCCCAAAGTTACCCTTTAGAGGGTTGTAAAGAATCATCTTAGAAAAGTTCCATCCACTGAGTACATAAATTATACTCTATCTCCTAAGACTTTTACTAGGCATGGTCATACTGCTATAATATCTAGAGAAGAGGAATTGAACTTCTTCAGAGAGCTTTTATGCTCCGATCAATGATACGTATCAGATGCTACTCAGAGGATGAATCTACCTATACCTTGATATCCTCAGGATCAAAATAATGAGAGTAGTCACAGTAATAATGGAAAATTTGCGATACATGGAAGATGTTATGCATGGACTGATACCTATGAGGTAAATCCAACAGTTAGGATACCATTCTAACTCACTATAAGATCTAAAAAGTCCTGACATAATGATTGGCTAAATTTCCCTATTTTTGAATCTATATATGACCTAATCTAAGAGAAACTCATAGAAGGACCCAATGTACCTCCTCAAACTTTAGAGGTCAATGGTGATGATTGGTATAACACATCTATCAGTACCGAGTTGTATCAAAATGATTTTGAATAAGTTGTACATTTTTTGAATACTTATCTACAAGATGAAGTCCCAATAGAACTACCTCACCTGCTTCTAACTAGTACATGAGCGAACAACATGACCTAACATAAAGGTCCTCATAGGGAGACATCTGAATTGTTTCCTGAAATATTTTATTGTTATAAAAATCAACTAGAGGTTGGTGTTTCTCCCATGAATCTTCAAGATCAATAGAACATGCATGAAGAAATTCCTCTAACACCTATATCGTATGCTTGGATTGAACATCAGTCTAAGGGTTATATGATGTACTTAAGAGAAATTATAAACCCAATTTTTTTTAAAACCTTTCTAGAAACATGATTTAAATTGAGTGTCTCTATTTGATATGATCAAATAGGGAAGACCATGAAGGCATACAATATATTTAATATAAAGTCTATCATTCTTATCAACTGGGAAGGTTTTTCGAATAGGTAGGAAGTGTGAAACCTTGATCAGTCTATCTAAGATCACCCATACTAAATTTTGGACTCAAGGGAATCTTGATAGGCTCATCATAAAATCAATAGTGATGTCATCCCATTTCCAATTAGGAATGGACATAGTCTGTAAAAGTCTTACAGGTCACTGGTGCTCTGACTTCACCTGCTGAGAGGTGAAACACCATGCAGTAAAACTTATAATATTCATCTTCATACCTATCCACCAATACAGGAGATGTATGTCTCAATAAATCTTGGTAATCTTAGTGTGAATTTTCCAAATAGAGATGTGAGATTTCTACATCAGTTCTTCATGTATGTATGTAGGCACCCAAACACATCTGTGAAAGTTTAGGATCTCATACTTGTCAATAACCCAACTAGGTGGTGGTTCCTCACCTGAGATTCTCTCCCTTAGGTATAGGTTATCATGATATGAAAGTTTTATCATCCTCACCCATTCTAGAAGGTAGGGTGTCACTACCAAATCCATTAAAAATGGATTCCAATGATATTCCTGATCCTCTAGGTGAATATTAGAAAAAAATCCATCAACTACCACTCAAAACTGGCCTCTTGGATAGAATGTGTCTGAGTCTCCCATATTAATGTGTCAACTACTGCATTTCCATTTATAGTTGTTTAAATGAGCAAAAATTCATATGACTAAAGGTAATATTACAACTTATGCTACCTAATATTCAATTCACGCTCTATGGAAATGTATTTGTGACTTTTATGGTATGTGTAAATGACAAACTATTCTCCCAATATATAGTTACTCCAACAATGTAAGGAATGAACTATATTTTCTAGCTCAATGGTGTGCATAGTGTAATTCTTCACATGATGTTTCATCTAGTGGGACTTGTATGCTACAACATGATCTCCCTGCATTAGAACAACTCCAAGACCAATTCATAAAGTGTCATAATAATCTGTATAGTTTCTACTAAGCTCTAAGAGAATAAGGGATGGTAATGAAGTTAGTATCCCTTTAAATGCCTAAAAGGTTGTCTCACACATGTCTGACCATACAAAAATAACACATTTTTTAGTCAACCCTATGAGAGGTGATTCTAGGTGCAGAAAGTTCTGAATAAAATTCCTATAATATCAAACTATTCCAAAGAAACTATGTATCTCAAATAAATTATTGGTATTCTCCAAGGAAACTACAGTTCCCACCTTCTCTAGGTCAATGTATACTTCTTCCTATGAGATTATATGACCCAAGAAGTGAACCATCTCAATCTAAAAGTGGAATTTAATGATTTTGGTATAAATCTAGTGCTATCTTATTGTATTCAACAAGATCTAATGATTTTTGTAATGGTAATGTAGAGTGCAATAATACAACAAGATATCATCAATAAAGACCACAAAAAATGAATCCAAATATGGGTGGAAAACCCAATTCATAAAATTCATGGAAACTGTTGGTGTGTTTATAAGGCCAAAAAATATAACTAGATACTCATACAAGATGTATCTTCTCCAGAACACTATATATGGAATGCCCAATGGTATCACACACACCTAATGGTATCCTAATCTAAAATTCATCATGGAGAAAACCTTCTATCCTCCGAGATGATCAAAGAGTCCATCTATATGTGTTAGTGGATATCGGTTCTTAAATGCAAGCTAATTTAATTGATGGTACTACACACACACATCAAAAGGGAACCATCTTCCTGCTTGGTGAAAAAGATAATTGAACCTCATGGAGAAGTACTAGGTTAGATAGAACCCTTATATTTAAATTCCTTTATCTACTGTTTGATTTTGTAAAGCTCTATAGGTGCTATCCTATAAAGAGGAATGGAAAATGGTTCCACTCTCGGCACTAGATCAATGGAAAACTCCACCACTCTCATAGGTGGTAATCTAGATAAGTCATCAGGGAAGACATCCCTAAAATGATCCACCATAGGATAGAATTTTGTACATCTCATTCCCTAATCATTCATAAATATACTAGCCATCTGGGATATCACCCCACCCATCCCACAATAATCTAATCCAGGTCAAATTCTTAAGACATACCATTCAACCTTATAAACATAAGTACTACATCGAGTGATGTAAAAGACACCCTACAATGATAAAAATCAACATGGGTGTGGTATGGAAACAAAAAGACCATCCTAATAATCAAATTGAATCCATCCATCTCAAGGACAAAAAGATTCCAAAGGAATAGATATTCACCCACCTCAATAAGGAAATCCATGTATTGACACATACTTTCTTATTGAACCCCTAATGGTGTGTCAAGATTCATCATTCCATATAAGTAATCAATTTTTAGGCCCAGTCATTCCATAATTTAGATAGATAAAAAGGATTATGAAGTGCTTGTATCAAATAGGGAAGAAACTAATGTAGGGGAACTAAAATACTACCTAAAATTGTATAAGGACACAGAATCTGTTCCTTAGGAGTAGGAATATCTGTATACATAAGGCCTAATCATGTCCTTGAGATGCAACCTGACTAGATTGGGAAGGTCCACTCTATTGGAACTACACCTATGAAGTTTTGATACCCCGACTACCTACTCAGCCTAATCATATTGTAGTAGTTTATCTCCCTAACTCACATGGATATATTGATCCTACAAATGAATGTGGATTCAGTGAAGATCCCTTCTCACTAGGAACTGAATGGAAATTCTGGAAAAAGAAATTAAGGTGACTCATCCCCCCATAATCTCAGCACTCATTTGGTCCCTCATACACTGGGGATTATTATGGACTAAACTTCCTCACTAGTGACACACCACATAACTATTAGTGCACATCATATGACATGCTTCACCATCGTGAGAAGACTCAAAACAACATTTCCTACCTCTAGGAAAACCGACTCCCTCTCTCGAATCCAATCCACCCTGAATCGCACTAGAATCTTACCTCAGGCTTTGATTAGTGATAAGGGATGGTTTAACTATATTTGAAATGGTGGTCAACTAAAATACATTCACTTATGAACATCCTTAAACTATCTTTCAATCATAAACTCGTCACTGGTCAGGGTCATCACAAAATACTTAAGTTTGGTAAAATGATCCGAATAATCCATCGCAGACATATAACCTTGCTGTGGGTGCATAAACTTCATAGCACAGTTTTCTATCAGCATCTGTAGAAAGAATAAATCATATAAGGTTATCTGGAAGTCTGTCTTGACCAAACCCTGATGAAAATCATCTCGAGAAATAAAATCTCACCAACATTTAGTAGAGACATTAGTGATATTGGTATTGAACTTAATCCTCCACTATGGTGGCATCTCCAAATACTCAAAGACCGATAACATATCCTCTAACCAAGATTATATATCCTATGTACCACCATCCCATGAGAAGGTGGGAGGATGCTGCTGCTAAAATTCTCACATCAAATCTTTCATAGTACGGGTATGTCACGAGGCTCCCTATATAGACTGCATGAATCACATGAATGTCTCTTGAAACTGATCATTGATACCTAGATAAGGAAGAACATGAGGTTCCACTAGCGGAACTACTGGAGTTAATACTAGTGGGTCAGGGACCACCACATATAGAGTATGGTTTTCACTACCCTCCTAGTGAACTAATCGAGGATGTCGTGGTATCATACCTCTAAAATTTCTTAACACATACCTCAGATAATATTTAACAACAAATAGGATCAATGATAATAGAAAATGACATGTCAACAACCTTCCTATAAACGAGTCACACCTCTTTGGTTTCTCCTAAAGCTTGGTATAGATGATAAGAAAGTCCATATATGTCCCAAGATACACTACCTACTCCCCACTAATAAGGTCAAGTTAGGTTCATGGTTGTATATAAGACCATAAGGGTTCTGGTATATGGAGTGTTAATTGGAAGGTATAGAGGAAAAAACCCATTACTTTGCAATTATCATCCCTATTTAATGGTAACCATTTCATTTAAAATTTAAAATTTATTTATATTAATTCTCATTTATATTCATAAAGATACCACATTATATTTATCTGCATTACTATTCCTAATTTATAAAGGCCCATACTTTTTATAAATTATAATTGGTACGTCATGTATCTGCGAACAAACCCCTTACATATGGTATCGGGATGTAATAGGTCATGTAAAATGATATTATTAAATGAATTTCCATTCAAAATTGATAGAAGTACATGATTCATAAATTATAATTGTAATTAATGTAATCAAAATCATTTAAATTTTCAACTCATGTAACCAGTGTTCCATGGCTTAAACATGGTATAATTGGTTAATTAAGGTTTTATTATCAATCTACATGGGAAAAACTATTTAGATTGATGCAAAAAAATTATTTAATATAATTATTTTATCCTTGGAATAAATTTTATCACATTTTCATATATAATAATCACGGAACTCACAACAATCACAAGAAATACAGGCACTTCATGAAACAATATATACCCATATGGCATGGGATAATACAAGACATGTGAATCCTCGAGTTCCTATAATGATGCATGCGATGATACCACCTTGACACACCAGGCTAAGAAAAATGAAGTCTATAATAATAATATCAATAATAATTCCACAAAACACGAGCCTCAACCAATGATGAAATCATTAAAACTATAACAGGTGTAAACCAATAAAAATAATATCCCAATCTAGGTAATTTTCCTTTCCCCTATATGTGGGTTATCTAATCCTAAAAATAGGATCAATGACAAATTATGTTATGTACAAGTCTTCTATATAATACCCAAATAGTAATAAAAAAGGAAAAATAATTATTTGATACCACTTTGTAGAATCCCAACCTAAAATCCACTAAGAGGTTCCCCAAGACGGTTGACCACATGACCTCAAGCACACCTCCCCACACACCAGAGTCTTCCAATTAGCAATGAGGGCCTAGGGTGTGTTCATTGGGAGACTATGAACTATTGATCAGAGTAAAAAACAATGGTAAATAATAAGGATATATAGAGGAAACAGTGATAAATAACCATCATCATAATAATAAATCATCCAGATAATAAATTATAAGAAGCTAAATCAATATCAAATACAAAAATGATGACCATGCCATGATTCCAAACAAAAAGGGAAGTATGTGAGATACATGGGTCCCTTCTCCTTCCCTCATTCGGTGAGGCTCAGCGGCTCGACTTTGACTTCACCTGGATCTTGTTTCAGAAGCAGCTCGGCTTGGTTCATCTTCAGCGTGCCTCGACGACTTGGTTGGAGGCTCTGGAAAGGCTCGACGGCTTCAACACAGCGTGGATCGAGCTACCTCAGGTGTAAATCAGTGGCTTGGTTCTGGAGTGGCTCAGAGGCTTTGGCGAGTCTCGATAGCTATGATGAGTCTCGAAAGCTTCGGCATGGCATGGTCCGAGATTTCTTTGGTGTGAATCAGCGGATTGGTTCTGGAGTGGCTTAGAGGCTTTAGCGAGTATCGGGCACGACGTGTTCGGGTTGTCTCTAGTGCGGTTCAATGCGATTTTGGAGAGATATTTCGGTGTGGGTTGTTGTTGGCTCTGGAGTGGCTTGGAGGGGGAAGGGTATTTTGCCACTGGCGGTTTAGTGCCTATTCTAGGTTTGAGTGTTGTGTTTTGTATTTGAATTTGGTTATTTTTTGGGTGTGATTTGTGGCATCGCATACTGGTATCCTTCCCTGCTAGTCCATCCCTAATGTATGTGGTTTTCTTGCTCTAGATTCCAGTGAGGGTTTGTTTGCGGTTCATCTCTGAGAGGATCCATGCCCAGAGAGGCGTTTCTGGTTCAGTACGGCCTGGATCCCTTCATTGGCGATGCTCCTTTGGTGTGTTGTTGGGTCATCCAGTCCTAGGTGATGATGACCCAACTTTGCACTTCTTGGATGATCTTCTGGTTACTTGTGCGACTGCGGTGGTAGTGAGACATGGTAGGGTTCAATGCTATCTTTGGCGGTGGAGGAACAGTTGATCAAGAAGGCTTTTTTGATTTGTTAAGGTCTTTCGTGTTGAAGTAGGAAGGATGGTCTACAGTGATGACTAACGAATGATGAATTATTCAAATTGTGATATGGTGGAAGTGTTTGTGTGGTTGGTTATGTTTCCGAAAATGGGAAGGCTGTGCAACCTGAATTGACTACATAGAGAAAGCTCTATAGGAGGATCTAGAGCTAGAGGTTCATCTTTTCAGAGCTTTTTCGGATTTGGTCTTTTGAGAGGGTATGGCGCTAGCCATTGGATCAGGCCTGTGCTTTGACACAAGACACTTGCTTTCCAAACAGTCTTGCAATGATGGAAAGCTTCATCGTGATCAAATGCTAGGGAGGGGCATCTTCATGTTTTCATTCTAGTTTTAATCTTTTTTGCCTTCGGGTGTGATTTTTCCAATGTCCATGAAGTCTTTTTGGGTTTCCCCCTTATTCTCTTAAAAGGGGGTTTTATCATAATATAAAAAATTTGAATGCCTTCAGGCCATTGGATGGATGGATGGGTACAAGCATATACACTATGAAAAAAGGAAAAATACCAAAATCTTCCTTTACTAGCATCACGAGAATAGGATGTGACCTATAATCATGTACTCCATCCTAATACTAGAAATCAAACATCATAAGCTAGGTGCTTCAACTTGTCTATCCTTGCAATAATAAATTTTGTTTGGGTACCATAGGCAGACTGAAAAGTGTGTGAGATATACTTAGTTGTCCATCACCAATGGTGTATATAACTATCTAGTATCTTCATATAAAATTAGTAGTGTGAAGGAAAATATAATGGTAAAACAAAAATAAATAATACCCATCATTCTAAGTTCCTCATGGGTTACCTGACCGATAGTACCTGCTTCGACCTAAGACAGATATCACTAAACCATGGTCTACTTGTATAGATATATAATAAAAGTGAAATGTAGATAAATATATATAAAAAAATATATAGATATATGTAAATACATAATAAGTCTGTAGGAATTCATGCATGGAAAACATGACTAGGCCACCAAAAAGTCAAGTGTAAACATGGATCGAACCCAAGCATGTTCGTTGGATTAGTTTATGCATTTATAAATTTAGAAAAATGAATCCAATGATATTAATAAATAGGCATCCTAATCCCATCCATGTCATTCCATATGGAGGAAACCTAAGTATCAATCTAGGATAACTATAAGAATCCATCACCATAAGAGTCCATCCAAGGTGATCTGTAAGTGGAACCCCGATATTGCTCTCAACATGATCTAAAGGAATAAACCTCTGATCCCATACATATAATTATACATTGGGAACCAAGTATCAATTGTGTAGTGGTATAACAACATTACCATCCAAGACCATCCAAGGTAATCCACCAGGAAACTAGGTATCGCTCACACGTAAAGTACATAAGGCATCTTCCCGGTGATCTCATCCAAGTTATTCTATAAAAGAAACAAAGTATCAATCTTGGTGTGTTAATATTAATTTATAAATTCTAATTTATAAATCATGAAAATCCTGTATAATTCATCCTTAAGTCAGGAACCTTGTATTTTCCTCATCCTTATGTAAGGGTATAAGTTTAGCTAGAACGAAAACTCATAACATTTAAGAAAATCAGTATAATCAATTAAATGGGAATTTCACACATCTTTATTGGTGGTTTAAATCAATTCAAGACAAGAGGATCCTATGTCTTTAATGAAGTCACACACTTTAGGGTGGATCATATTGGCTTGGTCACCCTACAACATTAATTCATGAGTTTCTAGGACTATGTTAACAATGAAAAAACCATTTGATTTAATATATTAAACATTTCGGAGGCATCACTAGAATATTCTGGAATGTGGCATAATGGAACATGATAAATACAAAAATAATTTAATGTAAAATAACTATACCACCTACCATAGGTTGTTAGATGACCCCACCATCCATTTTAGCCTCTTAATCAATCTATAATGATAGAAATCATCAAAACAGAAAAAATCCATGAAAATAGGGCATATTAGTTTACACCAAAGTAATTCCTAAAATGGTGGAATAAACTAATAAAGTAAGTAAGATTATCAAATATCTTATATATTTTATTCTAATGAGATGAATGGTGGCTCGATCAGTTTCTGAATAAGGAATAACGAAGGGAACCTAGCTTTGGCATTAGAGATCTCCCACAGAAGAAGAGGTGGTATGCAGGAGGAGACATGAGAAGAGAAAGGGTTCTATACCTTAAAAAAAGAACCCAAGAAATATTCATGATGTGAATATTTATCATTTAATGAAATGTTTTGGGTTTCCCCCTCTTGGAAAAACAAATACACATCGGGAATGGGGTCTAGCTAGACGACTTCACATTGTTAATTAAATTCACAACATCTATTGAATCAACTCCCTATAAAAACTCATGGGGTCCAACCAAATCATCTAATATCATGAATTTAATTTCAGTCATGAATTTAATTCACATTGTGAATTTAATTTAGGTCATGATTTTTTTCTACAACTAGGCTACAACCCCCTTCTACCTTCCTTTCCAAAACAACCACCCAGACTCATTTTACAGTTACCATAGCTTAATCCAAAACGAAAACATAACATGGGTTTGATTTAATTTAAAACAATCTATACCCCTTTGAAAATATAGCACATTACATGTTTGTGGTTGAGGTCTTATTAGACACCTCTTTTTGGGGTACTTGACTATGTAGGGTACAAGGACATACCCTGGGTGGGGAACACTCTATATAAGAGTACACATACAGGAGAGGTACATGGCTAGTGATAAGGGAAGTGACCCCTTTTGGGGGTATACACAACTTATACTAGTGGTGAAAACTGTGTAATCATGTATTTTACACACACAGTGGGGCTAGGTACACATGATGGTACCCATGTAGTGGTACACACCATGTACCAGGAGAAACAAACTGAGTACTTTGGAAAATTATGTGTTGAGTGGCATGATGAAAATGACTAGGGGGGACCTTTGTGGGTATAAACTATATTCTTGAAGTGCATTCCTTATAATTTCACTACCCTATTCTATTTTACCTTTTTTCTCCCTATAGTTAGAATTAGACTGTGAATAGTCAATTCTGAGTTTTTTCCATAGAGATCGTGATGGTGGTATCCTTTTGGTGTTTAGAGACTACTTAAATGGTCTTTTGGACTATGAGAGTTCAGTAGGATATTTTCTTTGAGGTTTGGTTTTTGAATCCTTCTAAGGTTTTGGGTTATGAGATTCAAGGCCCATGTGAGGGTGTGAGCTCATTAGTTGGCTGTGACATGTGGATATTGACCAGTGTTGTTTGAGGATATTTTAGATGGATTCTGAAAGGCGGTATCAAGCAGTATCTCTTATTAGATCTTTTTTGTCCCTATGTTTCAGGATATGTTTCTTGAGGTTAGAGCCATTGAGATTTAGCTTCTTTTTTTGGAGACTAGAGCTATTGGATGTTTTGGGCTGGGTTGAAACCATGAGATGGTGGTTACAACTAAGTTCCATTGAGATTATAATATAAGTCTTAGGTAATCTTAAGGATTCCCTTATGGGATGGTTTCTGATCAAGTGATTAGTGGTTCCCATAGTCAACTACTGAGAATGAATTTTTGGAATGTTTTATTTTGGATTATGTTGAGGAACCCTTGTGGAGGACCTCCTGCCTTTAAGGTAGTCATGAGGACCATTGTTAATTCACTATTTGCAGGTGTATGCTATTGGATGCCCCTTTGGGTGTGTTTTTGATTGAGGATCAGTTGGAGTCTGCCAAGGGTTGTTTTGGATGTTCAGAATTGGTTATGTCTCATTATTTTTGATGAGCTATAGGAACCCCTCATTGGGTTTCTTACTCTTGATATATACTTTGGGTTGGTTGAGTTTGTTTCTATGTTAATGGCCTTAGTGCTTGGATGCAGAAGGGGAGTCCCATGGTGAACGTCACTTTATGCTGTGGCCCCAGGGACTGTGACAACCCTGAGTTTGGTTTGACCCTAAGGCGGGTCATGGAGAGTCCATGATGGCTATTTTATTTGGATGTTGAGATCTATAGGACCATGATAGCCCATACTTTGTTGGTTGAGAGTGGACCATCACCGCTATTTCAGATTCTTGGATGGTTGGTTTGAGGTTGGATCTTCCCATGTTCAGTTGTATTTTTTCCATGATGTTGAGTTAGTTTCTACTTAGGATTGTGGTTTGAGAAGGATACCCTTAAGATATCTTGGATCAAGCATTAGAACTGAGTTGTCATATGGTTCTCTCCTCTGTTGGTGTGTTGTGTTTATATGGGATTAGAGAGTTAATAGATGATATGGATGATTTCAACCCCCATCTAGTTAAGTGTTATCCCTGACTAGTGTGGCTTCTAGCTCATAAGCTGTCGATACACTCATGGAGTGGGTTTTTTTACCATAGATTCTTTTCTCACCCGATTTTAATGATACCTATGGGAAATTTGGATTGGGTCCATGTTGGTACCCATGGGACATTTTTTCCAGGTCCATGCTGGTACCCATGGGACATTTTTTTTGGGTCCATTGATAGTGATCGATTATTTCTGTAGGACCTTTAAGACTGATAGGTTCTCTATTAGTCAACCTAGATGTTCTTGTTACCATTTTAGATCAAGCCGTTGGAGTCCTAGTTCCCGGTAGATGCATGTTGTTCATGTGGATGCATATGGTTATGCCCTCGGGTCCAACATTCATGTCTATTGCATTTAGTTGTCTTAGAGATCCAATGTAGATCTATAGGACATGCCAATTTTTGTGTTGATGGGTGATCCACGTGATGTAAATCCTTTGTAAAAGGCCATATAAGGGGTATATTTACCATAAGTGTCTATATATAACCCACTAGTTTTCTATTTTTTTGGGGTTTCCCCCCTTTTATGTAGTTATTTCTTGTATTCTAGTTGCTATTAGTTTTCATCTAGGATGGGCATATCACATTTGCATGAAATTATTATGAAAATAGATTTATAGGTTCACCATTGGGGGTGGACTACTAATATTTATTTCTAACCCTTGTATATTCATCTAAGTTTTCATGTATACTTGATGTATTCTTCTAGGTTAGAGCACAGGTAGCATGTGTAGGACCCCATAACACCTTGAGAGGGGAGGGGTGAATCAGGGTGTCAACTTTTTCTTTTAAAGTGATGGATATTGTTCCCACATTGGTAGGAACTCGTTAAACCTGTATGATGGAAAATAACAACAATTAAACAACCACACACAAAGAGACCACACAACACTTTTACTTGGTTCACCACTAAGGGATGCATACAAGGAACATACACCGACGGTGTGTCGGTCGTACCAAATTCCACTAATATTCACTAGATTTGGATTACAATGGTTTGGGCATTGTCACTATTTCTTTGGAACACTGCCTTTACAAAGGTTTAGGGATATCTCACTGCTTCCCTCAGATCACTTCTGTTGAATCCCCCTGGCTCACTACCTTGGGTGAAGTCTCACCTAGTTTATCAACTTGAAGGTCGCTTCAATGATTTGGCATTAAAGTCTTTGTCTCTGACTTAACACAAGACTATTCTTATACATTATACCTGATTTTATGATCTTTGAAATCCCTGTTCACTTAAACCTAATGTTCAAAAACTACTCTTCATGAAGCCTCTTTGTGAAACACACTCCTTCACAAAGCACCCATGACTTCACGGAACAAACTACCTTCGTGAAGAAACCCTACCTTTGCAGAACTATCTGTCTTCACGAAGCTTCCTAGCCTTCATGGAACAATCTTTGAAAAACTCATTGATTCAACACATAATACCTTATTTTCACGAAGTACCCTTTTTCCAAAATCATGGGCATCAGTTGAGACTTATAGTCTCTTCACGATGCACCATCTCTCTTAAAAAACCCTATTTGTGAAGCTCTTCATAAACTCAAAGAATCTTCAGATTTTACCTCAAAACTTTGATCCAAACGGAGAGAGGTAGCCTCATATTTATAGGCTTTTCCATTCGCAAAGATGCACCACCACTTTATGGATTTTCTGGATCATTAAACACATTTTCGTGGTGCTCCTCCCTTCACAAAGAACCATGAAAATCATCTATTCGAAAATCTCATCGTCATCACAGAGTCTTCCTTCAATTCACTTCATGGAACCCATCAATTTTTCAAAGCATTCCATCAATGACCAAAAAGCTCTGAAACTTGTAATCACAGAGAACTCCAACTCCGATCGCGAAGCCCGTCATAATCACAAAGCAAACCCTCAGAACACATTATGTCTTTAAAAAATGCAATTCGCAAATCCCATCTTCATGAAACTCATGCCTTTTCCATATTTTAATAAGTCATCTAAGAAAAACCTCTTTGCACATTGAAAACCAACTTCCAAATTTTGGACCCCAAAAATTTGGAAAACATTGAGAAATAACACCACCTTTAATATTGCTTTCAACTTGAACTGTATGATACATTTCCTTGAAATATCCCTAGTCTTCCATGTGAGGATTGACAAAAAACACAAACCATACTCCAATATAAGTAAATAAAATCCCTGGTTCCAACAATATCCCCCTTTGGGTTTGTTGGAAATCATGTAGATATATTTAATAAGGAACCATCCACAATCAGGACCTGAAACACAATAGTTTTCTCCCTTCACATTATCCTCTAACAAACCTGCAACTAGAAAAGCATTTCATCCTCCATATTTATACATTTAATTTAGCCATTTCTCCACATTGAATTTATCTAGTTCTCCCCCATTGGAAATAAACCTAATAACCAGTGTTTGAACTTTGTAGAGCTCAGAACATACTCCCCCCAGATCTTATCTCCCCTATAAAACTGCATCACTTCCACAAACAAATTGTCACAGTTGAAAAAAAATGGAGAGTGGGGAATTTTGGAACCTCTTTATGTACTGGGAGGTGGCTGAACACAAAGTTTCAACCAATGTTTCTCAAACAGAGCTGCTGATAGTGACTTGGTCAGGATATCAACCACTTCCTCATCAATTCTCACATAATCCATTTTAATCATGACTTGTTCAACTTTTTCCTTGATGAAGTGATATCTAATTTCAATATGTTTTGTACGATAATGCTAAACAAGATTCTTCGTAAGATCAATTATGCTCTTGTTATCACAGTAAATCACCATTGGCTGTTTCACCTTATCACCAATGTTAGTTAGTTACTACTTTATCCAAACTAACTGAGTGCATGCCTTTGTAGCGTATATATATTCATCTTCAACAGTACTAAGAGAAGTAATTTCTTGTTTCTTACTCATACATCCCACATATTTCTTCCCAATATAGAATTCACCACCACTGGTGGAATTTCTGTCCACTACATCTTTAACCCAGTCAGCATCAGAAAATGCTGATAGTTCACTATCACTACCTACAACAAAGTATAATCCATAATTGTGAGTACCTTGAATATACCTCATGATTATTTTCACCACCTCCATATGTTATTCCTTCAGATTACTCTGAAATCGGGCCAATAAGCATATTGAAAAGACAATGTCTGGCCATGTTGCTATCAGGTACAATATGCTCCCAATGATCCTCCTGTACATTGAGTGATCTACGGATGTACCATCTTCATGCTTTACAAGTTTTGTTCCAACTGTAATCGAAGTCGACTTTGGTTTGGAGTCATGCATATTAAATTTCTTCAGCAACTCTCATGCATACTTTTCCTGGGAAATGAACATATAATTCTTCTTCTGAATCACTTACTTCCCTAAGAAATATGTGAGTTTACCAATCATGGACATCTCAAATTATGATTTCATGTGATTGGAAAATTCATCCACTAATCCCTGACTACTTTCACCGAAAATAATATCATCCACATATACCAATACCATGAATTGATCCTTATGAGAACTGTTCACAAATAAATTGTGATCCACTCCTCCACTTTTAAATTCAAGCTTTCTCAGATAAGAATCTAACTGAGAGTACCATGCCTGTGGTGCCTGTTTCAAGACACAAAGAGCTTTCTTTAATTTTTAAACCCCCATTTAATCATTTCCAAGAAAGAACCCCATGGGATGTTCAATGTAAACTTTTTCTTCCAAAAACCCATTAAAGAATTATGTATTAACATCCATTTGATACACTTTATAACCTCTTTGGATTTCCATGGCAAGGAATATCTTGATTAAATCCATTCTTGCTACTGGAGGAAATGTTTACTCAACATTAACACCTTTAATCTATGAATATCCCTTGAACACAAGTCACACTTTATTTCGGATCACATTACCATGCTCATCATATTATTCTTAATTATCCACTTTGTACCAATCACGTTTTGAACTTCAGGTCTCTTGACTAGATCCCATGTATGATTCTTGTCAATTTGATCTAACTCTTCATTCATGGATTTCACCCATGATTCATCATCACCGAGTCTTCTGTCAATTCCCTTCGCTGTGCCCATCAATTTCACAAATAATTACTTCAACGACCGTAAAGATATGAAACCCATAATCACGGAGAACTCTTTCTCTGATCACGAAGCCCATCATAATCAAGAAGCACATAGTCAGAACACTTTATGTTTTTGTAAAATGAAATTCGTAAATCCCATATTTGAAAAACTCATGCCTTTTCTATATTTTAATAAGTCCTCCATGAAAAACTAATTTTCACATTGAAATCCAAATCTATGAAACAATATTTCTTGATTGAGAAAAGAAACATATGAGGAGTCTCAGGATCAGTCTGGTACCGATCGAGCATCATAGAGACTCGGTATGTGGGTTGGCTTGGTGTTGGAAGTAGATCCTATTAAATTTTACTTTTAGTTTGTTTATTTTATATACGTATTCTGCCCAGTTGGTGACCAGTTATTTTATTTTTTTCATGTATTGACTTTGTATGATTGTATTTTTCATTCCATTTATTATATCATTCTTTGTTTCTGTTTATTTTTTATGCCTAATATGATATTGATCCTTGTGTATGAGTTTGGTCATTTTCCACTATTATTAAACTATGACCATAGAGTATAGTCTCCCCACTTCACCTTTTAAAACCTCACTACTTGTTAGAAGACACTGATGTTTGGGGAGGCATTATTGAGGCCTTGTGGTGGGATGGATCAAGTGATGTGTCTGTTTGACCTGAGTTGGTTTGTTGTAGTTCAAACATGTATAAGGTAAATTGAGGATTAAGGTAAGGTATTTACATATCAGTTTTAAATTTTAGGATACACATTCCATATTCACCATGTGATTATTTTATGTGGGGTATATACTTCCCATGAACGTATTTTATGATTATTTTCCTAAATATTATGGGCATTTACATATCCATTTATGGATCATTATTTCATGGTAATTACAATTTAGTGATACCAAAGTGGTATTGGTTTTATGGTAAAAAATCATTTTTTATTAGGATTGTTTGTTTTTATACATCCGATGATGAAATATTATAATCCATCTCTCATGAAACTCATAAATTTTATTATCCTATAGTTATTTCATGAGAATATACATTTTCCCTTCATTTCTATCTATTTATTTACTAAATAATTAAAAATTTTTTTAAAGAAAAATCATCTGTATTTCTCTATTCAATCGAAAAACCATTTTTATTTTATATCCATGTTTTCAAAAAATGTTTAAAAAAATGTTTTTATATTCTCCAAAGGATTTATTAAAATTTTTTTATCTAGGTTTTACTTTTTTAATATGTGTTTTAAAAGGAATCTTCATGTCATTTTCCAAACAAGGATTGTTTGGATTTTACTGAAAATGTGAAAGGAATATTTGTTTTAAAATGTACAGAAAGAATGGTATTTTATGTCTTCATGACCAAATAATTGTTTTAAATATTCATTTATAAGTTTCAAATTTTATTTTAAAAAAATGATTTCAAAATTTTTATGAATTTTTAGTGATTTTCAAAGTGGAAAGGCTATTTTCCAGAAGAAATGTTCCAAGTGATATTTCAAAATCATTTTCTATATACAATGACATCCTTTGATGTTACTTATGATTTAATGAGGATAATATTGAATGATACTATCATTATTATTTCTATAGATGGTTAATATTTATTTTGATGAAATATTTATGAAACCCATTTTTTTCCTGAGTTATGATATGGTGAATTGATGAAATGTTTATGAAACCTGTTTTATTTAAAAGGATTATGATGTGATGATATGATGAATTTTTTATGATATTGTGGCACACATAATTATGTTTTTCATTATGAGATTTTTGGGACATGTATTGCCCTCCAATAAAATGGGTAAATCTTTATATCTCACGAGATAACAATCAGAAAAAATTCGATGGTCTTAATCCACTATGGGAAAATGTGATTTTAGATCCACTATGGGAAACATGTGTGTCCTGATCTATAATGAGAAATAGGTGATAAGTCCTTATCCAATATATTGATGTTCAATGTATTTAACCTTGACATATGAAATGGTTTTCTATATTTATGATGGTGCCACACTTTTATGACATGAGCTTATGATTTATGATTGATTTATGATGATTTATCACTCTTATGGGTAAAGTTTTTTGAAATGATAAAGTTTTATGCCATGAATAATTTTTATGATCTATGATTGGTTGGGTATTAAATTTTTATGTTATATTCATGATCATATATGTTATGCTTAACTAATGATTTAATATTATCACAAATTGATATCTCCTATGTTTACCCTTACTAAGCTTCTAAACTTACACTTTCTTATGTTTCCTTCCACAGGTCATGATTAAAGGTTTAGGTAGGGTATGCCTAAGAGGAGTACTATGTGACAAGATCATTGTCGTAGATGTAGAATATAATTCATTAAATAAAAGGATTATGTTTCTAGTCTCTAAATACATTAAACTATTATGGTCCAATGACATGTGTTTATGAAATGTATTGAATATTCATATAAAAAAATGTAATATATATGTATCAAAAGCCTAGGTTGCTACAATTTCGGTCCCAAAAACATTCCAAAACCATTTAAAGAATAAATTATGGAATCCACCAGGTCCAAGTTCCTTCATTTAATGAGTACAATTTAGTGCTAAAACAACATCATCAAATAAGAGATTAAATTAAATCCCCTAATTGATGATAGATGAAACCATCAAATCAATACAATCTAGAAGTCCTATAGAAATTTCCACACCCTAAGACCTATAATGATTCTTATTGAAATCCAAGATCATTTCCTGGATCTCTCTTTTTTTAGTCATAAATACCTCATTATCCATCTTGATCTTTGAGATATATTTTTTCCTTTTACTCGTCTGATGAAAATAATTAGTGTTATGATCAAACTATTAGATAAAAGAATCCCCTTAATAGTTAAAAAAATATCCTTATCTCAAAACACCCCATAGAAAAATTTTTATAAATAAGAATCATCTTGAATGATGCTGGTTGAAGATGGATATGTGTAGAAATGTTTTAGATCCCTCTTAATAGTGCTCCCATAATTTTGATAGCTCTACTTATAAAAATGAGAAGCAACACAACCAATCATATCCTGGTACTTTTTTAGGTTGAAATAATAAAAATATACACAAGAGGGGGGGGGGTGAATTGTGTTTTTTAAACATATATAGATTCTAGAATTTAAATATCTTTGCGATTTATGAAGATGTAAAACATTTTATTTTGTGATAAGTATGAGCAGTGGATAAACATAAAGAATGAACGCAAAAATTTTATAATGGTTCAGGGAATAAAGATCCCCCATTCCACTCCAAAAATTATTTCTCTTCGATCTTGGTTACTTTCACTAGAATGGTCGAATTATTGAAAGACCTTTAAATCCATAATTTAGTGCAAGAATTTGACACTTTTACAACAAAGTTAAAATAGATCCTTCTGGTTCATTTACAGGGAACCAGTTATCCACAAATTAGACCGAGAAGATGATAATACACCACGATTGAGTCCAAGTAGTCAAAACTCCAATAAATCAAAAGTATTTGATTTGATGATGGTTTGGATTGAACTTTACAGTTGTAGAAGAAGAAACTAATAGTATATGGATCTTCTTCTTTAAAAAATAATTTCCCAAGAAAGAATAACTCTCAAGTGATCCTGGTTGCAAATGATCTTCAATAAAAGTAGAAACAAGAAAGCAGATGTTTTAGGTAGAAAAATTATATCTCCAAATTATAGACTCTTTCAAAAAAGTGTTGATTGTTCATTATAGTATCACTAAAAAAATATTCACAGGTATACAGTCATATGTTTATATTTTAAAAGAAATTGTGATAGAATATATAGAGAATATGTATTTCTTCGGTAATCCTAATCTAAGAAAATCTTTTGATAGAATACGTAAATTCAAACTCAAATTGTTCAGGGGATTCGTAACTTCGCTTAATAATTAGAGTGATTTTCCCCAATGAATATGGTTCTTTGAATCGATCATAATGATCCTTTGAATCATCCATAGAGAAGATTTCAATCAGGCTGTAATACTTTCAAGACTGTTGGATGAATCTTGGGTTATATTGTAGCATTAAAACACTGCTATGGAATTGAAAAACATAGGGTTAAACTATATAGCATTGGGTTCCTTTGCATAGTGTAGGGTTCCTTTACATAACGTAGGGTTCATTTATGTAGCATAGGGTTCCTTTGCATAGCATAAGGTTCCTTTGCGTAGCATCGGGTTCCTTCCAACGTATGATTCCTAGACCATACTTTCATATACATAGAGCTTAGGTATCAAAAGTAACATAGGGATGATAATCCATACATTCATCCTTTTAGCATAATATTGATTCAAAATTTAAGGTTGATTAACCATACTTTCAGTCTCCCAAACATAGGGTATGAACAGTGATTCTAGACTTTAATGTTCAGTTAATATACCATATGTTTAATATCTATCATACGGTTGTGGATCCATATGTAAATGTTAACTACCCAATATAACATAGGGATGATGAACCATACATTCATTCACTGAATGTAGGGTTTGAATAGTGTTTACAGAACACATTACATATCAAAAATTCCACATATATATTTTTAAAACATACTTAAAGAAACTTCATTAGAAAAAAATGTTATTTTTTAGCATCAAAATAAATAAGATTTATAGAGTATTATTGGGACAATACATACCCAACAATATCCCCCCTTTTGATGATTAAAAAACCCATAACATAGTTTATAGAAAATGTAGGAATTTTAAACACTAATAAAAATTGTAAAGGAAGCATTTTTTATTTTGAAAATCAAAATTTTTACAGTGGTATTTCGATTTCACAGTACTATTTTGATTTAAAAGAAAATTGATTCTTGAAAAAATGAGAATGCTGTGTTTACCCAAATTTATCCCCCTTTTTATGATATCAAAAAGAAAGTATATGAAAATAATAATAAAACACTTTCAATATTTCACAGAAAAATAAATGAATATCATAGTATACTGGTTAGAAAAATAAGACATTAGTTATGGTAGTGTAAATTTGAACATGAAATCATAAAAAAATATGAAACTGTCAAATATAAAAGTAAAGTGAAATTCAGATCAAATGTTTTGAAAATAATGAGTACATACCACAATCAATAAAAGAAATCTTTAAAATGAGGTGCTCCAATCAGATTGGTTTTCTTGATCATAATCTCTATTGGTAGAAGTCATAGTAGGATGAGGAATGATCTGAACAACACCATAAAAATCAAGGAGTTTCACTAACAGTATCTGAAAATTATTTTTGAAGACATTTTTCCATTACTGGAGCATATTACTTGAATCTTGACCGATCATCAAATTTTCAACCAAATTCACCTTTACAAACTTATTAAATACTTATTTATATTGAATGAAGGAATTCCACTTATCTCTCACTTGATGAATAACTGGTACCAACCAGAAATCATTAGAGGTCAGTTGATTTACCAAATTTCTATGATTCTCCAAAATAAAATTTAAAGGTGTACTGTCACACTAAAGAGTGTGCGGGCTATCATTGAAATCAAATAACACAACAATTCTGGCCTAAAATATTCTTATCAAGTCTGGATAGGTCTGTTGAGAAGATGTTGATACACGGTTAATTGATCTGGAAGATTAAAATTATATGCCTAGTAACTAATTCAATTAATAAAAATATGATTTCTTTATAGATTCTTCCTTCAAGGATATGAACTCATCAGACAACATTTTGATGAACTCTTAAAGGTAACCCACTAACATAAGAGTTTCCTGAACTTATCTTAATTTTGTTTGAAGTTCCTCAAACCCAACCCTAGGAACTGCTGAAATTATAAGATCATAAAATTTATTCCTATAACTATTTAACTATTGTATTAGAGTGAAATTTTGTGCATTCACTTGATTGAAACTTTGAACCATCTCTTCTTTATTTATTTCCAAAGAGTTAGAAGACTCATAATATTGTTCTATGGTTTGTCCAATTTTTACTACAACTAGACTAGGATCTTCATCCTCTATTAATACATATATTCCTACAACAAATTAATTATCAATGACTAAATAAATATTTTTATGGGTGTCTTGATCAACATTAGGAACAACTTCCCTAGTTTGATCAGCCCCTCGAGAAACTTTCTCAACATTCTCAGTTACATGAGCTAGCTACTCAGTAACTTCATCTTCTCTTGATTGGGTAACTGCCACTGGATAAATTTTTTTTATTGAAATTCTTCTACTTTGATGAAGACTAGCCTCATCAACTCTTGATTCTGCTTCTTCATCGGGACTTGGTCTCATTAAACCAATAGAAGGTACTAAATTCTGCTCCCCTAATCACCAACCATCATCCTTTCTTGTTCTTCTATACCGAATGGTAAAACATTATTGTAGGATTCACTCTAAAAAAGTTCTATATTCATGATAGTTCTAGAATTTAGAATATTTCTATGATGACATCTATATGAAAAATAGATGTCTCTTTCCTTTCCCAGCCTGAGCAACATAAGGGATAAAATTATTCCATATGGGTAAAGATCCATCTTTGCATCCTTCTGACAACATCGACACAAATACCTTAACATATACCAACTGATGTTCATATTAATATTGTTTAGAAGAAAAAAACAAACATATCTTGATAAATAAATTTCTCTAACCCATTCATCCTTGGACAAATTCCAGACTGTATGAACTTCATCAAGACTCTTTGATTAACATTGAGATCTCTTGTCATCATTTTCTTAACTATTCTAGTTCTAAAAAGAGAAAAAATTATATCCTTCGATATATATTTCTCATATACTATATTTATCAGATCAAAATCAAATTCCCCCTCATGGGTACAAGCCAAGATCTTTGCAATTTTCATAGAAGAGATAAAAAAATAATCTTTATAAATCTTAGACATAATTGAATCTTCATCATTTCCAAATCTAAAAGAGGAATTTTGATAGAACTATTTTACTTCTATATCAAAAACAAAATATTTGTTTCTATTTACAAAAATGAATTCTAGGCCTTGAAATATTATTATAGAATTTAACGATATATTCTTTCGGTTCCTCTAATCAAAATCAATTACCTTCCCTTGAATAACTTTCTAATATTTCAACTGTCGAAAAGAATCTCTTGGTCCAACTTCATTTACTTTTCCTGAAGTTTCCATTTCTAAAGGTTTGAGATTTTATGGTTTTAAGGTTAGGGTTTCGGTAATCCAGAAAGATATATGCTTTGAAATATGAAAGGGCATAAATGATTAGGAAGGAGATAAGGATAAGTATGATGGTTTACATTTTTATTTTATGTGCTGAAGATGTGTTATAATCATTAACATTTTAATATTGAAAATATGTATTTTAAAAAATAAAATACGAATGAAAATTTATTTCAAAAAATAAATGAAAGAATAATTTTTCATAGAAATTAACACAAATTAAAATATATTAAAACAAATTAAAAGTATAAATAAATTAATTGAAATAAATTGATAATTTTTTTAATAATTAAATAAACCTAACCCCTTAATAAAATCAAAACTTCTATTGGGAAGTGGTTTAGTAAAAATATCAGCTAATTGATATTCAGTATTTATAAATTCTAAAGATATATCCTTTCTAAGAACATGATCCCATATAAAATGATTCCTTATATCAATACGCTTGGTCCTAGAATGAATTATAGGATTTGTTGAAATATTTATTGCATTAGTATTATCACATAAAATAGGTATATTACTAAAATTTATTCCAAAATCTAATAGATTGTGTTTCATTCACAACACTTATGCATATCAACTGCCAGCATACATATATTCTACCTTAACCATTTATAGAGAAACTAAGTGTTGTTTCTTACTTGACCATGACACTAAATATTTTTGTAAAATGTAATAGGTTCTTGATTTTCTTTTTCTATCTAATCCGAAACCTCAAAAATCATCATATGAATATGAAATTAAATTAAAATCATAATTTTTGGGGGTAAATAAGAGACTAAAAAATAGTTCTTTTTTAAATATCATAAAATTCTATTAATAGAAGTAAGATGATATTCTTTTGAGTTTGTATGAAATATAGCACATAAACATAGAAAAAACATTATATCTGATCTACTAGCAGTAAAATACAATAAACTACCAACAATACCTCTATATAAATTTTTGTCAACTTCTTTTCTAGCTTCATCCAAATCATGTTTTATATTTGTACACATTGGAGTTGTATAGGTCTTACTGTTTTCAAGTCCAATATTTTTCAACAAATCGGTAATATATTTACTTTGATTTAAAACATTTCAATAATATTTTTGATAAATCTAAAATCCTAAAAATAAATTCAGTTCTCCCATCATACTTATTTCAAATTTACTTTGCATTAGATTTGAAAAATCATTACAATGATTTTTACTTTTTGAACCAAAAATAACATTATCAACATAAATTCTAACTAATAAAATATATAAAAAAATATTTTTCTTAAAAATATTTGGATCTAATAATCCTATAGAAAATCCATTTTCTAATAAGAAGTAGATTAATCTTTCATACAAAGATCTAGGTTCCTGTTTAAGGCCATAAAGTACTTTGGTATGTTTCAAAATAGAATTTGGTTTATGAGGGTTTTCAAAACCTAGGGGGTTTTCAATATAAACTTCCTCCATTAAATAACCATTTAAAAAGAAAGATTTAATGTCCATATGGTATAATTTAAAATTCATATGAGATGCACAAGCTAAAAGGATTCTAATGGATTTAAATTTAGCTATAGGTGAAAAGGTTTTATCATAATCTATACCTTTTTCCTGATTATATCCTTTAGCTACTAATATAACTCTGTTTCTAGTTATGATCCCTTGACCATCCTATTTATTTCTATAGATATATTTAGTTCATATTATTGGATAATTTGATAGTCTTTCTACTAATTCACAAAGTTCATTTCTTCTAAATTGATTTAGTTCTTCTTTCATGACTGACATCCAACTCTCATCTTCTAATGATTTTTCAATAGATTTAGGTTCTAACTGAGATAGAAAGGCAGATAATTCAACTAGGTTTCTAACATTTCTTCCATATATAATTACTATGTCTAGATCTCCTATAACAGTTTCTAAGGGATGATTATTTAAGGTTATAGACTATCTGGGTAAGACACTTTCAGGTTCTTCAGTTTCATGTTCTTTTGAACTAGACTAAATTTTATTTAAATCATTTTCAAAATCATCTTTAGGATATTAAAGCCTCATGTTTTCAAAAGTGTAATTATTTTTATCTGTTTGGTCTTTATATTTATTAAAATCTCCAGTTACATCAAACTTCACATGAATTGATTCTTAAAATATCCTTGGGTTTTTATTAAAAACTATATAGGCTTTAGAAGTAGTAGAATATCCTAGAAGTATTCCTTCATCAAATTTTGGTTTGAATTTACCAAGATTATCCTTAGTATTCAATATATACACCTTGCATCCAAAAACATTAAAGTACTTTAATTTAGGTTTTCTGTTATTTCAATGTTTATAGGGTCTCTTTTTACTAATTGATCTTATTAATACTCTATTAATGCTACAGTAATTTGTGCTTACATCTTCTACCTAGAAATAGGTAGGAATACTGTATTCATTCAGTATAGTCCTTTCCATTTCTTGAATAGTTCTATTTTTTCTTTCAACAATTCCATTTTTTGAGGTGTTCTAGGTGAAAACAATGTGTGTTTAATACCAAAATTTGAGAAAAAGGAATTAAAATCATGATTCTAAAGTTATACACCAAGATCAATTATCAATTAAATTATTTTAAAAACGTTTTAATTTTGAACAATTTTTCAAAAGATTTCAAAAATAGTGAAGACTTCACTTTTGATTTTTAGAAAATAAACTCAAGTAAATCTAGAAAAATCATCAACTAAAATAGAAAAATATAATTTATTATCCAAACTTGCTACATTGGAAGGTCCAAAAAAATCCATATGGATAAGTTTTAAATATTTATAAGTAGCAATTTTGTTAATTGATTTGAAAGATGATTTGTGTTGTTTTCCAATTTTACTTGCATTACAAAATCTATCATTGTCAAATTTAAGATTAGGAAAATCAGAAAATAATGGTTTCTTAGATTATTTATATAAATAATATATATTTCAATGTCAAATTATTTTATTACAAATCCATGAATCAATTTTTTTAGTAGTTAAACAATCCACTTTTTGTTTACACAAAGACTTTAAATCCAAATATAAACATTGTGAGTTCTTGGTGCTCTAAATTTAAGTAGTTTATCTTTGAAAATAGATAAAGAATTAGTAGAGAAATAAACATAAAATCCATCCTCACAAAGTTGAGAAATAATTATCAAGTTGTGCTTTAACCCTTGTACATGCAGTACTTTTTTAATTGAGATAGTCTTTGGATCTCCCACCATTCCAACTCCAACAATATTTCCTTTTACATTGTCACAAAAAGTTACTAGACCTCCATCCATTTGATTTAATGTATATAAATTTTATGAGTCTCCACTCATGTATCTAGAGCATCAACTATCCATATACCATATAGATCTTATATTCCTATGTCCTTTTTCCTAAAAAAGCAATTAAACATGTGTTTGTTTTGGTACCCATATTTTCTTAGGTTCTACAGTGTCAACAAACAATAATCTTGGAATGAAGATCTACCTTATATTTCCATAATTCATATCACTTTCTTAAGATATATTTATATAAATATAATCCTCTATAATACCACTAATTTTAGGATTTATCAAGTAACAGTTTTTAGTGTAATGACATTTTATTCAATAGTAACATCAGTTAGCATTTTTTGAATTGGGCACAAAATAGTTTTTGTATAATTTTAAATTTTCACCCTTTATTCCTATTCAAAAATTTTCTATTTTAATAAAATTCTTTCCAAGAATCTCATTCAAAGAATTTTCTCCTTTTTTTAAAATACTTTTATCAATTTTATAAGATTCCACTTTATCTTGTATTTATTTAGTACTTTTTTAGAGATAAATTCAGTTTGTTGTAAATGAATTTATTTTTTTGATTAGATCATGATGTTTCTTAAGCATTTTTAATTTTTCACATAAATCATAATTATGTATATTTTTTATGATTTATGTTTATTTATTAAAAAATCATAGTTTTCTTCTATCATAGAATAGTAAGAAGCTAATTTATCATTTGAACAACTATCAGATTCAGAGGTAGAAGAATAATAAGTTTGTACCTATTCTTTTTACTTATCCATAAAAAAAATATTGGATTTTAGATTTTGTAGACATTTTTCTAAATTATATTTTTAATAGATACTGGAGTATTCAGATACAATCGATGTAGCTTTCATGACTCTTTTTTCCTTTATGATCATAATCATAATTCTTATGTTATTTCTTTTCTGTCCTATTTCTTTCATCTTTTAATAGAGGGAAATCAGGTCTAATGAGACCCAACTTTGTGAATTCACATAATCTTACTTTATGGGTTTCTCTTTCATCCTCTATAAATGATTTTATGAAGCCTCTATTTTTCTTATATAATTTCCTGAATTTTATGGCTAGAAGAGCCAGTCCCATTTCAGAGTCTGAGGAATTTGAATTTTTGTATCTTTAGGCTTCTTGTTTTATTTTTCATTCATGTTCATGAGATGTCACTTTAAGATCATTATTTTCCCTTTTTACTATAATATTTTGATTTTCAGCTTTATCTTGCATTTTTTACTTCATACATCATCAATGCTCCAATGAGTTCCTTCATAGTTAAATTCATGACATGTGATGATTGTCGAATGGCAGCAGATATGCCATTCTAGTTTGAGGGTAGTACTCTATGTACTTTTATATTTTGATATGATTTACTGATGGGATCTCCAAATGAAGTAATATTTTTGATAATATTTGTTAATCGTCCATTTATTTGAGAGATTCTCTCTCTACTATTCATTTTAAAGGTGTCAAACTTGAGTTTTACTATAACATATCTCATTTTTATGATGTTTTATGTTCCTTCATAAGAAAATACAATAGTTTTAAAAATATCATAGGAATTAGGGAATTTTTAAACTCAATTTAATTCATTAGGTCCAATTCCATAGATGATACCATTCGTTTCCTTTGATTTGATGTCATATCCAGATTCTATTTCAGTCGTCAAAGTCTCTGGTTTTTCAGGACTCACATAAAAAGTGATGATCTTTGAATAGTCTGTGAAGCCTATATTTTTTAAATATATAATCATATTCTATTTCTAGAATCTAAAGTTGTCATTATTAAAATATGAATCACGAACCATAAACATAACTTCTTTCAAATCAGCTGTTAACATCTTCTTTGTATAGATATTATTCTCCTTAATCTTGATATATATTTATCACAAAATCTCTCCTTTGATACCATTTTTTAGTTTGGAATAATGAAAATATACATAAGAGGGGGGGGGGGAATTTGTTTTCTTTCAAAAATATATACAGATTCTGGATTTTAAATCTCTTTGCAATTTATGTAGATGTGCATCATTTTCTTATGTGATAAGTACGCGCATCGGATAAATAGAAAGAATGAACAGAACAATTTTATAGTGGTTTGGGGAAAAAAGATCCCACAGTCCACTCCACCAACACTTCATCTATGGGCTTGGTGAATTTCACAAGAAAGTTCCTCTTATCAGAAGACATTTAAATCCATAACTGAGTGCAAGAAGTTGAAAAATTTACAGCATGGATAAAATAGAGCCTTATGGTTCTTTTAAAGGGAACCAGTTATCCATAGATTATACTAATAATTATATGCTCCACCATGACTTATTACACGCTTTCAAAACTCCAATAAATAAAAATATTTTGATTTCATGATGGTTTGGGTTGAATTTTATAGTTTCAGCAGCAACAAATGATAGTAGATGAATTTTCTTCTTTAGAAAAGATTCTATTCAAGAAAAAATAACTCAGAAGTGATCATGGTTGTAAATGATCTTCAATAAAAGTAGCAACAAAAAAGTAGCAGTTCAATGTAGAAATTGTATATCTCTAAAGTGTAGCCTCTTTCACAAAAATATTCGATTGTACATTGCAGAAGTACTATAAAAATATGTTCATAGGTATACAGTCGTATGTGTATATTTCTAAAGAAATTTTGCTAGAATATATAGAGAAGATAAATTTATTTAGTATTCCATATCCAAGAAAATTTCTTAATAGAATGCAGAAATTAAAATTCAAATTGTTTAGGGGATTCATAAATTCCATTAATAATAGGAGTAATTTTATCCATTGAATATAGTTCTTTAAATTGATCATAAAGAGCCTTTGAATCGGTCATATAGAAGCTTTCAATCAGACTTCAATACTGTCAAGACCATTGAAAAAATCTCAGATTATATTGTGGAATTAAAACACCTCAGTTGAATAAAAAAACGTAGGATCAAACTACACATTGTAGGGTTCCTTTTCACAGAGTAGGATTCCTTTTTGTAGCATAGGGTTCCTTTGCATAATGTAGGGTTCCTTTTCCTAGTGTAGGGTTTCTTTGCATAAAATAAGGCTCCTTTATGTAGCGTTGGGTTCCTACCATCGTATGGTTCCTAAACCATACTTTTATCTGTATGGAATATGGGGATAAAAAGTAACATAGGTATGAGACTCCATTTATTCATCCTTTCAGCATAAGATTGATTCCAAATGTAAGGTTGATTAACCATATGTTCAATCTCCTGAAAGTAGGGTATGAACATTGATTCTAGAATTTAACATTGGGTTAATATACTATACATTTAATATACATCATTGGGTTGTTTATCCATATTCAAACGTTAACTTCCCAACATAACATAGGTATGATGAACCATACGTTCATTCACTAAATGTAGGGTTTGAATAGTGTTTCCAAAAGACATCCCGTAGCACGAAATTTCATATATATAATTCTAAAACACACTTAAATAATATTTATTGTAAAATAAACAAGGGTATTTGTGAGCATAAAAATCAATAATATTTATAGAGTATTATTGAGACAACACATGCCTAACATCCTTCCTAGGAGAAGATGACCATGTAGATTCAATCATCCCCTGAAAACTATCATTATGGAGCCACAATATTTAGAATTTGAAACCATTTTTGATTATTTGTAACTTAGTTGTCACCTATGTATGAAGAAAAATAGGAAAATGATTGGATGAGAACTAAGGAATATGGGATACACTATACATTTAAAATAACTAACACAATAAATTAAAGCTATAAATCTATCAAGAAATTTAAAAATCCTTGAAGTAGGAATGTGGTCATAAAACCATGTAAAGGCCTCTCTAGAAAAACCTAGGTCCAAGATATGTGCATGAATTAGACAATACAAAAAACCGTATAATTGATGAAGGGTTTCTAGATACACCTCCTTGTTTATCATTATTATAGATGATTTTATTGAAGTCTCCACTAATAAGAATATGGACTTGAAGATCATTCCTGAGAACCTTAAAAAGTTTCCAAGATTTCCATTTCTCACCAAAACCTAAACATCCATAAAAACTATTAAAATTACACTTTGGTTCCCATGGATGGAAAATAAGAATAGTGATATGATTTTGGGTGATTTTTTTCACAACTGCATTATCCTATTGTTGCCACATAATGAAAATCCCACCTACATGACCTATACTATTTTTTTGGGTGTAGAAGAACCGCCCTAGTGGAATGGATAAACATAAATATTTTTTCAGTTCTGATGGACTATTTTTAATATTTACAAGATATAAATGTCATGGCCAATGAAAATTTTCCATCTAATATTTAAATTTGAAAATCCCAAAACCCAGAGAATATTTGTACATGTTAAAATTTTAATTAATTTATATTAAATATGAATAAAGGATAAATGGTCTTAAGATCTTTCTTTGATGAAGATGTTGATCATCCCAAAAAATCCTTTTAAGATTAACTTTGTTTCACTTGTAGGATACAAGTGTAGAATCCATCTAGTGGTAATCCATAAATGATACTTTAATATTAGAGCAACACCGATGGAATTATGGGTGCTAATGCAACAGATCTATCATTTTATTAAATTCATCTTGATCACTTCTATATCATTCAGGCTTGAAATTTTCTCTCTTTATCTTATCATTCTTGAGTGGAGGAGATAAAGTGGAATTCAAGAGAGATGTCTATTGTGCATAATGATTCCCAATTCTCAATTAACCCTATAAAATAGACATTACAACCTATTTATAGTGTTAGGGTTTAGGTTAAAATATTATTTAATTACACCATGAATCTTAAATAATATATTAAACCTAATATTATCCCATTATATAAACAAATATTATTATTTTATGTTGTGTGATAACTAGAAAAATGATAAATATTATTTTACTGGCTTGAAAATTAATATTTATCACCACACAAGATCTTAGTTTTCTCAGATTTCTCAGAATTTATCAAATACCTGAATAAATATTTATTAAATTTTAATTTCATAAATATCTATTCTATTCATAGTTTGCAAAATAAATATTTATTAAATATTCAATTAATAAAAGAAATATTCTTATTTACAATTTGGTGAATAAATATTAATTAAATATTTGCGATCAATAAAACTAGAATAGAATTTTTCTCTGACATTTCTTAATAGGTTGGGTCATGAACCCTTTTTATTAGGAAGGAAATCCATATTTTTTACTAGGATGAGAGGTAACCCTTACATGACCTAAAGGCCAAGTGGCTTGTAGGCCCATTACAATATAGACTGAAGGACTAATAACCTTAAGGCCTATACATTTCCCAAAGAACCTGAGTGAGAAGCCTACATCATGCCATGTTACGAGACATACAACATGCCTACCCCATTAATAGAAATACTTATTGTTTGACCCTATAGGATTATTTTTCATTGGTATTAGGTGAAATTTCATAAGGTATAAGATCAATGTCTAGCAATGAGTCAATACACCCAAGAGAAAGAACTTAACGTCACAATGTTGAGAACAACATATGAGAAATCACCATGTAATATAATCCCTTTATTATAATATCTTGTTAAGAAGTTTTCAAATACATGTCATCAAACTTTATTTTTGACATGTCATTATTTGATTATATGAAATAAACTCATTATGAAACCATGTCCATGGAATTTAAGATTATGGTTCTATTTGAATCAAAGGGTTGAGATATCAGCTTCCATAAATATGTAAGAGACAAATATTTCCTCAAATTATCCATTAATAACATTTCATTCATGACACACCCAAAATACCCTACTTCCAGTGAACATATGGTGTCATGATTTTCATTAGTAAATCTAGGTGTGCTAGACTTAACATGAATTAATTATAATATTAAAGTCTAAGGACCATAAAAAATGCTCGAATATAGGAATATCTGATGTCACATAAACATAAAATATTCTTATAGGTGGTCCTTTTTTCATAACCTCTAGTCTTAGAGATTAAAAAGTGAAAAGTTCATGAGAAGACGTCTCATCTGCTTATGATTACTCACACCTAATAGTAAACATACTATGTTCCCTATCATATAATGTTATCATGACATGCATATAGTTTTAAGAATATCTTCATGGCCTTTGAAGGTTCTCATCATAGTGGGGAACTACTATGACCCTATAAATGTGACATATACTCATTGAAATTATTACATCAAAGTTATGGAGAACAATAAAAAATATGCGATAAGATGTTTTATTAATATTAAAATAATATAATATAAAATTAATACAAAGTATAGAAAGTTGGTCCCAGAACACCAACTCCAATAGACTCTCACTTAGACTAAATCCAACTGATAATGAATTTTAGTCCACTCGACCTCACATGATGATCATGTTTCAGTTGAGTTAAAGATTTAGTAAAGGGGTCCACGATGTTGTATTCCATTTATATTCATCTCACTAGAACTTCACCTCTTTGAGAAAAATCCCCCAAGAGAGGATATATATGTGGTATATGATTCGTCAGTTGATGTGACCTTAGATCCTTTGCAATAAATACTACTGTAGTATTATCACAATAAAGTGTGATATGGTCTTCACTGATAGGTACCAAATCAAAATATTGGATGAATTTTCATATCCAAAACAATTATTTAGAAACATAATTATCTTTAATATACTCAGAAGATACTATATAATCTACAACCATACCTTTCTTTGAGCTCTTCTATCTCAAAACTCCTCCATTCGGAGTGATGATGTATCGTGTTTGTGATTTCATATCGTTTTCATATGTTTGGAAAATAGAATCTGTACATTCTCTAATGACTAGTTCCCCACCTCCTCCATAGACTAAGAACATATCCTTAGTAAGACTCATATAGTTAAGTATAGTATGGAATACCATCCAATAGAAGTCATCCAATTCATCTTGATACCTTTCTACCACACTCAAGGTGCAAAAGACATCAAGTGTAGTATATAGCATAACATACACGACTAACCCAATCAATAGCACATATGGAATCCCAACTATCCTTTTCCCTTTATCATGTGTATGAGGACATATTTTCCTAGAAATATGAATGCCATGTGACATTGAAAATAATTCCCTATTGGATTATTCCATACTGAATATCTTTAGTATCTTGTCAGTATATGTATGTTGACTTAGTTTGATAAGCCTCTTAGATCTATCATGATGGATCATGATCCAAAAAATATATATTGCTTCACCTAAGTCCCTTATGGAGAATCATTTATTCAAATAGTCTTTAACAGACTGTATGAATGGAATCTCATTTCCAATAAGTAATATGTCATCGACATATACTATTAAGAACATGAACACACTCCCACTATACTACTTATAGATACAAGGCTCACATTCTTTATTTATGAAACCAAATTCCATTACGGATTCATAAATCAAAATGTTCCATAACTTGGATTCTTTCTTTAATCCATAAATGGATCTTTGCATCTTACATACCTTATTAGCATCCTTTAGATTCAAAAACCCTTTAGGTTGTTTCATATAGACATCTTCCCCAAGGTTATTTTTAAAGAAGGCTATTTTGAAATCCATTTTCAAAAATCTCATAATCATGGAAATTCAGAATGGTAAGTATAATTATGATAAATTTCAGCATATAAATTGGTAAAAAGGTTTCATCCTAGTCAATACCTTGACACTTTTTAATCCCTTCTATAACCAGTCATGCCTTATAAGTAATTAACTTCCCATCCATGTATAGTTTCTTCTTAAATAACCATTTACAACCAATGTGATTTACATCTAATAGAGGATATACCAAAATACAGACTTGGTTTTGGCACATGGAATATATTTTAGTATTAATAGTTTTTACCACTTGGAAACATATGATCCACTAACTACATCATTTTAGTTTCGAGGATTATTATTATCTATAAATAATGACTCATCATCTTCAATTACTATAAAACCATATTATTTTGGTTCTCTAACCACTCTTTTACTCATATGTAGTACTTGTGTCTTAAAAACATCTTCTTCTTTGGGGAATTGTGGAATCTGTTCCAACACCAAATCTTTTATACCTTAATCCTAGACTTCATTAAACTCTATCTCAATCCCACTATCTATTTTATGTGATCCCTCTCATGTATTATGGAATTTATTACCACTATTATCTTTTTTTATGATGGTTCATATAAGTAATATCCCCTTATTTCATTATGGCATCCTATAAAGGTACACTCTGTTCCTCAGGGTGAATGTTTGTTACTAGAAGATGAATTAACAAATACTTCAAAACCCCACACATGTATGTATGACAACATGGGTTTATTTCCATTCCAAAATTGGTATGGTATATTGTATTTTGATCTTGTTAGAACTTGGTTTAGTATTTGTGCTTCATTTTATAACACGTATCCCCAAAAGGATACTGGATAACTCATATAACTCATCATTGATCTCACCATGTCTAACAGAGAATAATTCCTCCTTTCTCTTACACCATTCCACTGAGGTGTATAAGGAGGAGTGTGTTGAGATATAATCCCAAAATATTATAAATTATCAATGAATTCATGATTAAGATATTCTATACCATAACCCAAGTGGATTTTCATAATATTATTACCAATCTGGCTCTCAAATTCATTCATTTATTCCTTGATTCTCTCAAAGGAATCTGACTTATACCTCATCATGTAGACATATCCATATCTATAGAAATCATCAATAAAAGTTATGAAGTATGAGTACCCAGCCCTTGATTTAACTAGAAGTGGTCCACAAACATTTATATGAACTATTTAAATAATCTCCTTAGTCCTTTCACATTTTCCACTAAATAGAGATTTGGATATTGTTCCTTGTAAAACACATGACATACGCCAAGTGGTTTTAGTTCAAAGGAATCTAAATATATATCTTGGTGTAATTTTATTGAACACATTTTGTTTAAATAACCTAGCTAATGATTCCATAGTTGGGTGTGGTATGAGTCACATGAAGTAGTTTTGTTATCGATTTCCATTACTTGGTTCATGAAATCCAACAAAAAAGAACATTATTTAAATATTCCTTACCATAAAATTGTTATCTTTATAAAAGAAGAAACATTTTCCCCTAAATTTGAAAATAAATCCATCTGTATAAAGTATGGATAAATAAATATTGTTTTTTGTAATATATGTAACAAAATAAAAATCATTAAGAAATAATATTATTATTGTTATCAATGTAAAGTGGTATTCCATGATAGCCACAACAATAAGTCTGTCCCCATTGGATGCTCATAGATACACCTCCCCTTAGTAAATCAATCTAAATCTACTTGGTTAATGTATTTTAATACATATGTGAGAACCAAAATCTATATCTAATAATTTTTTTTCTAAATAAATAAATTTCAATAAATACAAAATACACTTGAAGCTTCCCCTTACTTCTTTTCCTATGTGCTGTTTTTCTTCTAGTGTCCCTTATTTCTACATGTGAAACACAAAAAATCTTGTTCCCTTACTTTCCCTTTGATCTTTCTCTTATTAGAAGTGAATTTCAAATAATAATTGAAGTTAGATCTATTCACCTATAATTTTATTTGATTCACAATAACTATGGAAGTATTTTTATTCTTTATGTCCTTGCTATGTTTTAGAATTAAGGTGAGAAGATCTGCGAGAGACTTATCAATCTTGTTCTTATTAAAATTATCAACAAAACTAGACAATCTATGACAGTGTGGTAAAAGAATTAGATTTGTGCACATTTCATCAAGAAGTTTAAACCCTATAACCCATAGGCGCTCAATGTAGATAATGAGTTTGGCTACATGAGGCCCAGTTTCCACACCCCCTCCAAGCTTACTTTAAAAGAGTTCCTTAGTTTTCTCAAACCATTCCTATCAATATTTCTCTTGATATAGACCACATAGATGATGAAGTATTCTATAAGTGTCTATGTTTTCATGAGAATTAAATTGTTCACTATGCATGGAAGATAAAATTAAATATTGAACTTAAAACACATTTCTCAAATTTCTATCATAGAAAGGGAACTCTTTATCACTCTCCTCATTTTTAGGTGGATCAGGTAATAAGGATTATAACATGTAATATTTCCGTACATGGTGTAACACAACCAGAAGGTGTTTGAACCATTTCTATAAGTTAATAATATTAATTAGATGGTATTTCACCAATATTAATCACATGGATAATGTGGATGATGAACTTTCCATTATTTTGCAATTTTAAAAGATAAGATAACTATCACTTCACTTAATTAGAATATTAAATGAGACATAATGAATTTAATTTTTTTAAGTCTCCCACTATTTTATCAAATCTTAGTAGCCCCCGATATTGAACTCAAAAATGTCTACATGCTAGGAAATTATAGTAGAAATGATCCATATACCCCTTAACACAACCCCATAAAGGGCAGGTCAAGCTAATTGTAGGTATTTAGGTAGGTAGGTATTTTTTAACAGTGGGCTTGCAGCTCCTTTATCCATTGTGTAGACTCCCCAATCTAGAGATCCTGACTCAAATTTACTCAACACTTACCTACAAGTTAAAAAAATTATAGAGAGGGTTACATCTCTTTATATAATATGGTAAAGTCAACCCATAACCTTCATAAGAACACAATGATAAATGTAAATTTCCAAATGAGGGTTGGTTAAACACTTAGTTATATGGATTTCATTCCAAATCAAGTAATGTAAGGCCAAGTTTGACTTAATATTAAGTTGAGTTATTTTGTTTATTATGAGTAAATTTTTATTATTTTATAATTTACATGTCTTTATAATATTAAATGGATTTTACTTAAGTGATTATCCATATTTTTATGAAACATTTATGCACAATCCATTTATTTAAAATTAATATTTGCACATTAGTCCATTTTTTTATGTGATCACGGTCATGCATCCATATTATAAATGATGTATAATAAATAAATAAATAAATAAATAAATAAATAAATAAATGACCATATCATGAGCTTTTCTAATAGTTGATTTATTGAGCGGACAATAAATCAACCGATGGCCTAGGGGAAAAATCATTGTTTCATTCATGGAATGGGTTAAAACATTCCACCAATACACCTATGTATCACCTGGGATGACATCATCTTAGTTCCATCATGAACCACCACCACATGCCTTAGGAGACTATTTTTATTACATGTATTTATAACTCACATGCATGTGATGGGTAGTAAAGGATTGGTTAAGAGAAATTACATAAATCATTTTGGACATGAAATTCACATATAATAAAAGAGGAATGAATGAATCTTAGGACATCATATTTAATTTAATATTAAATAATTTTAAAACCATGTAATAAATTAAATTAAACAAAACCAACACATATACTGGTCATGTCAAAACTCATGAACGGTCATACAAAATAAATGAATACACAAAATTATATTGTTTTACATTCATTTCTATTCAAAATTTATTATTAATATTAACATGCTTACATTAATTAATTAATTAATTAATTCTTTTTATCTTAAAACCATCCAGATTCTCTAGGAGATACCTATCGAAAATAAATTCATGGAAAATAAATGGCATAAAAAATAGTTATAGTAAATTATTTGATAATTTTTAATTATTTTAAATCGTGAATCTTAATCGATGAAATTAAAATTCTACACACTTAGTTTTTAATTGTACAATTAATTATTTAATGTAATTTAAATATTTCCTTTATTGGGAGACTACACGACATGAAATTACAAGCTATACAATTTTTTCCTTAATTTATGTATACCTGGTATAAACGCTTGTGGCTTCTGTATGTACCCCATTCAGAATATATGGAATGAACTAACTAGCTATATGCCATTCATCACACTTTCTATATATCCACACAACCCTATGAATGACTCGACATGTTCTTAGGACACATGACAACATGATGTGTACTAACCAACTACACACTGTGTATCTCACTTGTTGTATCTATACATAACATACCAAAACACTCGAAGTGTATTTTGGATACATTAATTAATGAACTACATTATGTTTATTCCAAAT
This sequence comes from Viscum album, assembly GCA_963277665.1. Taxonomy (NCBI): domain Eukaryota; kingdom Viridiplantae; phylum Streptophyta; class Magnoliopsida; order Santalales; family Viscaceae; genus Viscum; species Viscum album. The sequence continues at coordinate 1,119,710,704 of OY728129.1, forward strand.
ACACATTTTGTGTTTCATTAATATTCCTGGATGTTAGTCTGATGTGGTGTGAAACCATGTATTTTACCACATAGTTAGTAGGAATTTAACTACTGAACCATGTAGACTAAATGATGTGTACACTAGCTAAACGTCATGTAATATTACAAGATTTGTTTTAGACTGGCCCGATATACACACAATGTGCAATAAATTCCACATGTGTAATTAATAATTAACATGTCGTGTATCCCATGACACATCCATGTGAATTAAAATTGCATAGACGATGTGTACTTTGTTTACATGTCGTATAACTTAGTCTCACTATCCAGAATCCTTGGAACCTCTCTATGGAATCTTTAATCATTATTTATCTATTCTTAGTCTTAAGAAATCATGAATATTAATCGATGAAATTAAAATGTCTAAATAATGTTAATTAAGAATCAGATTATAGAATGAATATTTTTTAAATGAAATATATTTCCACTATTTCACATACATATCAACAATCAAACAAATAATTATAAATCTAAACATGCCCACACTAATACCACTTGAAGGTCTCAAGAATAGCGTAAGAGAACTAGTGGGATGGATAACCAGAAAGGATTTCTTAGATCTTATTGATCATTCACAAATTTTGAAAGATGTAAATGTCAAGACTAATGGAATTTTTCCCATTGAATAATAACATTTGAAAATCATGGAACCCATATTAGATCTTTGCACGTTAAATTTATAATTAATTTATATGAGATCTAAATAAAGGATACTTGGTCTTAGAATATTTATTAAATGAATATTTTGATCATACTAGAAAAATATTTTCAGATTACCTATGCTGTGCATATAAGATTCAAATGTAGAATAACTCTAGCGAGGATCCACGCACACTCCTTTGATCTATGAGTAATATAGATTGAATTTCATGTTTTAGCATGATAGATCTATCACCTTGTGTCATTCATATTGATTGATTCTATATAATTTGGGCTTGAATGATTCTCCCTTGATCTCTCATTCTTGAGAGGATGAGAGATAGAGGAATTTGAGAGAGAAGTCTGTTGTGCACAACAACTCTCAATTCTCAATTAACAATACACAATATAAATAAAATCATATTTATAGATTTAGGGTTTATGTTAATTTTTTTTAATTTTACAATGGCCCTTAAATAATATAATAAAGCTAATCCTACCCTATTCCATAATAATAATAATAATAATATTTTATAGTGTTTTCTAACTAGTACAATGATAAATGTTATTTTACCAGATTTTTAAATTAATATTTATCATAGAAAATGATATTTTTCCGTTTGAATTCCTCAACATTTATCGAAAACCTGAATTAATATTTATTAATAAAAAAATATTATATTCATAGTCTAGAAAATAAATATTTATTAAATATTCAATAAATAAAATAAATATTTTTATTCATGATTTCATTAATAAGTATTTATTAAATATTTGTGACAAATAAAAATGAATTAAATTATTCCTCAGTCTTGTAAATAATATTTATTACAATAATTAAATTTGAATAATATTTAATCATGATTAATGTAAGAACACAACATGTGACCCTATAGGATTATTTCTTGTTGGAATTAAGAGGTCTTACCTAAAGTTCAAGATTAATGTTTATCAATGGGTCATTACACCAAATATAAAGAACTTTATGTTGAAAAGTTAATGATCACACTGTGATTCATTGTTTTATTTCACCCTTAAAAACTATGTTAAACGGATTTTGTGTTGTAAATTACAATTACTATAAAAAATTACACATTATGATTGATGAAATTATTTTTTTATCACTGCTAAAATGGGGAATTTTATTTTAATTTATGATTGCATTATAGGAGGAGGTGATTTGGAGGATGTAGAATGAAGTTCAAGCAAATCAGCCCAAACTACATAGGATCCAAAGAACCCGTGTGGACTCAAACACACACTTTAACTAATTCATGCATCCAATTGAGATGATATTCAATGGGATGATCCAAAATTCAGTGTTCTACAATTCTTATGGGGACACCAAAGCCTAATTCATCTATTTATGGGTCCATATGAACTGTTCTGTCCAAGAAAAATAATCTTCTTGATGTAAAAAGTGGTGTTCTATATTTAGGATATGTCTAGAGCTTTTGACCACCAAATGATGCCACGGGTTTGATGAATATAGTATATAGGTGGGTTAACAAATTTTTATTTTTCTCTAAATATTGATAAGACTACCTGAATATCTAAAACCATGGGACAATTAGTTTTACCCAATTTATGTTCCTAAAACCACCTTTCACTTTGCCTATAAATTGGAATACTGGTAACCTCATTTATAAGTTAGAAAAAGAGGAAAATATCTGAAATTTTGGAGACCCAAAGGAGTCCTCACTTCATCCAATAATATATGGAGGTCCCTATCCTCTTGGGGGGATCAGAGATGAAGGTGAAGTTCACCCGAACCCGCTCCTCATCTCGGTGGCATGCTAAACGGTGAAAAATCATTTCAAGGAAGATATACACACATGGGAGGGAGTTTCAACACTTCTTATGATGTTTTTTGTGTGTAAATTTCATGTGAAAAAATTAATTTAAATTTTATATTAACATTATTGTTCTTTGAAATATATTTTTTGGTTTAATCAACTAATTTTTTTTTATCTAAACACTGATGGGGTTGATATTTCAAGTGGGTATTTTGGGTTGATCTGACTGGATAACACAAGTATACATTTTCAAATTCACATGTATGAGATTTCATTATTATTTGGTAGAACTTATTCTATGCTTTAGGTCCAAATCTTGACAACGTGATTGCTGTTTCAAGGGTTAGTTCCTTGTGCATCATTTTAAGATGCAAGAGGGGAATCAAGATCTTTAGAATCCTCAACCTAAGAATTCCATTAAACCATGTGAAATTTTTAGAACAATGAAATATCAGAGTTTTATAGTGAACATGAAATGACATCCTTCAAACATAATTTATAAAACACCAACTTTATTTATCAACTATTAAACTCTTTAACTAAGTCATTTTATTTTTAAAACAATTTTCAAAAACACCCCCTCTTTTACTAATTTTTATTAAAAACACACTCTTTAAATAATCAAAACTCATTGAGATATGAAATAGGGTCTTACCTATATTATAAATAAACATCTAATACATAATCAATTTGATGTTTCATGATAATGTTTTCAAAATTTTCCACCATTGTTAGGGAGAAATTTTGTTTTTAGTGTTCGTTTTTTAAAATAGTATTGTATATTTTGTAATTATTTGTGTGCTTCTTTTATTCCTTCATTTTTAGTTGATTTCTAAAATAAAACTTTTTTAAGACTTGTTCATGGCACAATATTCATCATAGTAATTACTTAATTTTGAAAACAAAACGGATAAGATCTTGCATCATCGAAACCAAGAAGTGCAAAACGATCCATTGAATGAGGATACACAAAACATAAACAGCCTTAGTGATCATTCTTATTATTCTAAAAGAAACATCAAAATAGAAATAAAAATGCATTTTATGGATGAAAATAACCATAAATTAAAAGAACTAACCTCACCTAATGTATAGATCCACCCCGCATACATTCAAATACTGGGTGAGGCACCAAATTTTAAACTTAAATATGGTTTAATTCACTTATTACCAAGATTCCATGGACTCTAAGGAGAATATCCACATAATAATTTAAAATAATTTCATACTATGTTTTCAAAATTAAAACATGCTATTTTGGAGGAATAACAATTAAAGCTTTAGGCATTCCCATTATCTTTAGAATAAACTGCAAAATATGGGTTATATTATGTTAAATACCCAATAAGAGGCTAGGAGGACATGAAATTCCTTTTCCTTGAAAATTTTTTCCCAGCCTCTCAAACTGAAACTATATGTAAATAATTTTTTGGAATAAATAAATCATAAGGGGAAACACTACATGAATATTGGGAATGATTTAAAAGGCTTTGTTCAAGTTTCCCATACCACCAAATACATGATCAAATTTTAATAAAATATTTTTATAGAGGCTTAATTCATATTAATTGAAACAAGATTAATGCTGTTGTAGGTGGTGGCATAGTTGAAAAACCATAATCACTGTAAGGAACCTCATTAAGAACATGGAATAGAACACTCAACAATTCAGTTCAAGGTCCAGTGTACCCTTTCAAGGTTCCCATGAGGTCAAAAGTACTAAATTCAAGAAGAAGATGGAAAAAAAGTTAGTAGAGGTAAGTACCCTTATTCTATAATTTGATATTTCCCAAGGGAAATCCTAATCTCCTCCTCCCATCCATTGTGGTATATGTTCTTCTAACACCCACTATTATGACCAATGTCCTCAATTGAGATAAACATCTAATATTTGTGAGGAAATATTTCCAAGCCTCCCCTATAACCAACCATTTTGGAAAGAACCTTACTATCCACACAACCAAGGGTGGAAAGACAACCAAGAGTATATGAAAGGGGTGGGGATATTGAAACCAACTTCAACATGCATGAAACCAACTGAGGCAGAGTAGTCATCCACCACCACCCAAAATTCCTCAAACAACCCAAAGGACTTTCCAACAGCCCCCTCCAAAACCTGAGACTATCCTAAAATTCATGATAAAAAAATGTCTAAAAATAATCTCCAATTCCAATAAACCACCCATGTAGCCATATAAGTACTAAAAACCCAATTAGGCCAACTCTCGAACTTGGTGGGGGAAATCCAAAACCATGGGTTGGGTAAAATACCCTCTCAACCACCAGTAAAACCTAGAGATAAGGGAAATGTTAGTGCCATAATCCTTAGAAGTGGAACACAACTTAAAATCCAAATAAACCCTCTATTAAAATCATCCCCTCCTGAGGAAACCACTATCCCAACCACTGAGAATGGTCCAAGAATGTAAAAACCTTGTCCAGATAAAAATAACCCTAAAGAAAATAGTGTGTATATTGATGAGTCAACTAGCCCAACCGTCCCTCTTCCATTTACTCAAAAGTACACCCAACCATTAAAAAAAAATAAACCGAACTTGATAAATAAATATTGGAAAATTAAAAAAAAAATTAGGTTAAAATCCCTTGATTGATTCCATAAATAAAATTCCACATTACGCTATGTTTCTAAAGGAGATGTGTACACACCAAAGGTAAATTCTAGGTAATGAAAAAGTGAGATTTGGGAGGAATGTATTAGCATTGATAGATCCATATCTTCCCACCAAATGAAATGATGTGGGAACATTCTCTATTTCTTACACCATAGGGGAGTATTTATTTTCCAATGTTATTCTTTATTTGGGTTCTTCTTTAAATGTGATGCCTCACTCTATTTTCTATTCATTGTTGGTCAGGGAACTATAGCCCACTAGAATATTTATTCAACTAGAAATCCAGAGTATAACACACCATGCTAGTTTGTTAGATGATGTTCTTGTGAGGGTGACAATTTTAATTTTCTTGCTGATTTTTATGTTCTTAAAATGGAAGATGATAAGATGAATAGAGATACCCAAATTATATTGGGGAGATATTTATTGAAAACTACCAAATCCATAATTAATCTCTACAATGGTATATTATCTAGGGATATTGGTAGTGACATTTTCTACTTCAACATCCTTGATTCCATGAAGCTCTCATCACAAGAACACTCCTCTCTCTTAGTTAATTATATTTATGTACTCCCTTACCCTGAAAAAATTCTTTTCTTTCCACTGAACCCCTTTTGGAGTTTTTTTCCTTGATAAGCATGCTAGGAAATTAATCATTCATAGAATGTTATACCAATTTAAAAAAATTTCATGCATCTTTGTTAACTGATGATTTCTTGAACACTCAAGATATCATGACAAGCTCATTCCATATATGAGGATGTTATCATTGACTATTTAGATGAGATAATTGACCTCCCAATTTTAAATTTCCTCCCATCAATCCAAATTCTACCTAAATTAGAACTTAAAAAAATTCCTTTAGATTTAAAATATTCTTATCTTGAGAATGAAAATAAGATTCCTATCATCATTTCTAGTTCAATCTTTCCAAAGCATGAATTGGGAATCCTTAACCTTTTGAGGGAGTAAAAAAAAGCTTTGGGATAGAAACGTGATAACATTCCTAGTATTATCCCATCAATTTTCAAACATCATATATTTTTAAATTATGAGGATAAACCTGTTATGAAGGAACAACATCGACTAAACCAAAATCTTTGAGATGTTTCTAAAAAAGAGGTAACAAAATTACTGGAATCTGGAATCATTTACCCTATTTATGAAAGTCAATGGGTCAGTCCAATGCAATATGTTCCTACAAAACTTGTCTTACTATAATTAAAATATGAAAACAATGAATTGGTTCCAACCTGCGTGAAGAATAGTTAGAGTGTCTGTATAGACTATCGTTGACTAAATAAAAACACTAGGAATGATCATTTCCCATTGCTGTTCATTGAGTAAATTCTAGAGAGGGTACCGGGAAAGTCCCACTACTATTTCCTTAAAGGGTATTCTGGATAATTTAAGATCCATATTTATCTAGAGTATTAGGAAAAGAATACCTTTAATTTCCCCTTTAGAACATTTTCCTATAAAAGGATTCCATTTGGTCTGTGCAATGCTCAAGGTAATTTTCAGCGATGCATGGTTAGTATTTTTTATAAATTACCTAGAGAATTTTATGAATGTATTTATGGCAGATTTTACTATTTATGGTTACTCTTTTGATGAATTTTTGAGTAGTATTGGTTCTATCCCACATCTATTTATTGAAAAGAATATCATATTAAACTATGATAAATTACATTTCATGGTGCAATAAGGTATAATACTTGGACATGTCATTTCCATGATAAATAAAAAGTGGATTCCATTTTTCCCTACCATTCCCCAAAAATCTTTGGTATGTGAGGTGTTTCTTGGGTTGTGCTGTATTTTAATTTCGTTTAATTCATGAATTTATTAAGATTGCACTCCACGTCTCCCATTTTTTCCAAAAAGTATTTTTTTTCTATTAATATAGAATGTGAGGAAGATTTTAAAAAATTAAAATGGAGTCTCACATCACCCCCAATAATCCAACCACCTCAGTGGGATTTACCATTTGAGCTCATGTATGACACCTTTAACTATGAAGTTGGGGATGTATTTTCAAAAAGGGTTGATCGAGATCTATAGGTCAATGCCTATACCTCACGAACATTGGGCCCTGACCAAGAAAACTACACCACAACTGAAAAATAATTACTTGTGATTTTTTTACTTGGATAAGTTCATTTCATACATTTTAGTGACCAAAGTCATTGTGTTCTTAGATCATGAAGCCCCCCTATATCTCCTTAAAAAAATTGGAAGCCAAGCCACATCTCATTCACTAGATTATCCTACTTTAGGAATTTATTCTAGGAATTATGTATAAAATAAGAGAAGAGAATGTGGTAGCTAACCATATCAGTTAGAACCTCCCTTCCTCGAGCATTGACTCTCCCCCATCTATTCCTATAAAGACATATCTTCTGTTGAAAAATTTTACCATGTTAAAGATGTTATTCCTTGGTATATTGAAATTTTAAATTATTTTGTACCATCATTCATTCCACTAGATTTAAATAAAAATCCCACTCACCACCTAAAACATGAAACCTGTTAGTATATTTGAGATTATCCCTACCTTTGGAACACATGCAGAGATCAATTACTCAGGCGTTGTGTTCCCGATAGCGAGTTTCAGTCTATCCTTAGGTTCTACCACACTCTTTCTTGTGGGGGTAACTTTGGCCCCCAACGTACTGCTCTTAAGGTCATCAATTCAGTTCCCTTTTGGGAAACATTATCTTGGGATGCCCATGATTTATGTAAATATTATCCTCACTATCAAATAATGAGTAATGTATCTAAAATAAATGAAATTCCACAACAACCATTTATCTTCCATGAAAATTTTAATGTTTGGGGCATTGAATTTATGGGACCATTCCCTAATTCATTTGGAAACTTGTACATTTTTTTGGAAGTTGATTACATGTCAAAATGGGTAGATCCACATGCCAAGAGGATAGATGGTTCTAAGATAGTTTTTGAATTTTTGAGAACCCAAATTTTCTGTAGGTTTGGATTATCAAGGTTCATCATCAGTGACCAAGGTTCTCATTTTTTCAACTGAATAATGCAATCACTTTTGCATCGGTATGGGGCCAGGCATCGAGTGTCTACTTCTTATCACCAAAAAAACAATGGTGAAGTTGAGGGCTCAAATAGAGAGGTAAAAAAAATTCTTGAAAAAAATGGTTCAACCCAATAGAAAATATTGGAGTCTCATACTCAATGATTCATTATGGGATTATCGTAATGACTTTTAAACACCCATTAAAATTTCACCTTATATGCTTGTTTCTAGAAAGAGTTGTCACCAACCTATTGAGATAGAGCACCAAGACTACTAGGCCATTAAACAATGCAATTATAATATTTCCAGTTCATGTGATCAAAGGAAGATACATATTTAGAAGTTGGAAGAAATGTATAGAGATTTATATTATAACTCCCAAATTTATAATGAGCCAACCAAGGCTACCCACAACCATCTCATCTTTCATCATCATTTCCACATTGGTAGAATGTCCTCCTTTACAATGAAAGACTGAAGTTTCTTCTAGGTAAGATTCATTTACTCTAGTTTAGTCCATACACTATTATTAATGTTTATCCATTTGGTGTTGTTTAGGTTTACAATGAAGAAACAAGACAAATGTTCACTATCAATGAGCATCAGTTGAATAACTTTCACGAATCCATTATAGAGTCCTTGATAGAGGAACACCATGTTAAGGAAGTAATATATGAATGAAATCCACTATGTTTTATCCTTCCTTCCCACATTATCTTTTATTAAATTAAGGAAACTACATACTCTAGGTGTGGGGGGATTGGTATATTCCTTGGTTAGTTAATTATTTTCATCAACTTTCTTCTTTTTATCTTTTTCATGTATTGTATAGTATTTTTACTTTCCCCCTCTTTAAACTCTCACTTTTTACGAGAATATTAATTTTTTATTCCCACTTAATCATAGAAAATTATGCTCACTTAATCATGGAAAATTATTCCCACTTAATCAAGGAAATTATTGAAAATGAAAGAGGAACTTCCCTACTTCATGTTGTTTTAACAAAAAATCTCCTGATAGAATGTGTGTTTTGGCATGAATTTAACACTAAGGAGTGACTTTTCTAGTCAATTAATTTCATGTCAATGATATAAATGGATTTATAAATTTGATTCCTTTGATAAAGATGGTACCCTTTATGTGAGTATTTTATGGGAAAATTGTGTAGCTTAATATCTTTATGCATATTTTCACCCAACCATGAAGTGTGAATTTTTACTACTAAATAGAAGGTGAATATAAGTTAGGTTAATATTTATTATCTTTCCAAAATTATTTTTTATACATTTGTTCCTTATCCGATCTTTTTCCTTACTGTACCAGATTGGCATATGTATGTGTACCTGTTATTGGACTGTTGTGCGCCCTCAAAACAAAAAATAAACTAAAAAAATAAAAAAAAGGTTTGTCCCTTGTTAAGGTCAAAAAACACTCTTCCTAAAACTTTTATATTGTTATAAATATTATAATTAGTGTTTTGATGAGATCAAACAAGGGTTGAGTGATGAGTGTGAGATTTGTTCCAAGTTCAACTAAAAAAACAAATAAAAAATAATAGATGAGGGTAGTGATGAAATGTACAACATATGGGGATATATATGTTTAAAGATTAATTTTTTACTTTTGGGAATGCTTAAGTGAGTGAGTCTTGAAATTTGATTCCAAATAATGTAGGGAATGTTTGGTGGAAAGAATCATTTAAGTAGATTTTTTTTAAAATAACACATATTTATTAGATAGAAAGTGGAAATAATAGCATGAATTGGTTGTCCCACAAACACATAGAGATTTAGTGACATTTTTTAATTTTGAATTATCTTCTCAAATTGGTATCATTAAGATCCTTTAATTTCGTCCTGATAAAACTTATGAGACATATTTTTCCATGATCACTGAGAATAAATCCTTGGTGTGATTTTTACTTTGATAACATTTCTTTAAAGAACTGAATTTTCATTGAATGTTAAGTATTCATGAAGTTGTAAATATCTCTATGAATAATTTTTGTAAATGTTACTTCTACTAGGAGTGAAAATGTTTTGGTGTGGGGGTGTGATCGCGCTGCAATTCACTATTTTATTTCACCCTTACAATAATATGTTATACTGATTTTGTATTGTAAATTCCAATTATTATAAAAAATTGAAATTCATGAATGATTCAATTATTTTGTTTTTATCACTTTCAAAAAGGGAAATTTTATTTTTTTTAATGATTTAATTATAATAGGATGTGATTTGGAGGGTCCAAAATGAAGTTCAAGCAAAGCGGCCTAAACTACAGAGCATCCCAAGAACACATGTGCACTCAAACACAGACATCAAATAATATATTCATCAAATTGGGATGAAATTTTGTGTGATGATCCAAAATTCATTAGGATACAACTATTATGAAGAGACCCAATCCTAATTAGTCATTTATGTGTCCCATCCTAACTGATTTTTTCAAGAATAGGAATACACTCGAAGTCAAAAGTGGTGTTCTATTTTTCAGATATATATAGAGATTTTGATCTCAAAATTATTCCATATTTTCAGTGGAGATATTAAATAAGTGTGGTACTTTTTTTTACTTTTCTAAAAAGTGAGAAAATACTTTATGGATTTCTAAAACCATGGTCCATGTGGTTTTACACAATCTTTGTGCCAAAAATAACCTTTAACTTTTCTAATAAATTGGCACTTTGGGAACCCCATTATTAAGTTTGACCATGAGGAAAAGATATGTAATTTTTGATACCTAAAGGATTCCTCTCTTCATTCTAAAATCTATTCCGGCCTCTATCCCCATAGGGGGGTCATGGATGAAGGTGAAGTTCCACCTGAGCCCCCTACTCCTCTCAATGGCGAGCTAAATGGTGGGTGATCATTTTGAGTAAGCCAGACACACTTGGGAGGGAGTTAGAACAATTTTTATGATACCAGTTTTGTGAATTTGTGTGTAAAATATTTAATTTAAGTTTTATCTTAACATTATTCTTCTTTGAAATCTTTTTTTGGTTTAATTTGTTGAAAATATTTTTATCTCAACACTGATTGGGTTGAGATTTCAAATAGGGATTTTGGGTTGATCTGATTGGACAACACAAGTATCCTTTTTTACATTAAAATTCATGATATTTCATTATTATTTGGTAGAACTTATTCTATTATTGGGGTAAAAAACTTGACAGCACGATTTTTGTGTTAAGGGTCGGTTCTTTATGCATCATTTTAAGAGGAAATAGGAGAATCAAGATCTTGAAAACCCTCAACCAAAGAATTCCATTAACCCATGTGAAATTTTATAAACAATGAACTATAAAAGTTTCTTAGTTAACGTGAAATGACCTCCTTCTCACATAATTATTAGAATTACACCTTTATTTATTAACTATTAACCTCTTTAATTAAGTCATTTTATTTTTAAAAATGTTTTCAAAACCACCCCATTTTTAGTAATTTTTATTAAAAATACACACTTTAAACATCCAAATATCATTGAAGGATGGCCTAGGGTATTACATATAATATAAATGAGCATTTAAAACATAATTAATTTAACATGTCATGAAAACACATTCAAATTTTGGTGTTGTTTCTGAGGAGCACTTTTGTTTTTAGTGTTCATTTTTTTATAAAAGTATTATGTATTTTGTTATAATTTGTTTTCTTCTTTTATTCATTCATTTTTTAGTTTATTTCTAAAATAATTCTTTTTTAGTCCTTGTGAATGATGCGATCTTCATCTAATTAATTACTTCCTTTTGAACACAAACTGTAGAGGATATTTCAACGTTGACACCAAGAAGCACAAAACAATCCCTTGAAGGAGGACACACAAAACATCAACACCCTTTGTGACTGGTATTTTTCTTCTAAAAAAACATCAAGAAAGAAATAAAATTTATTAATATGGATTAAAATAATCGAACATTAAAATAACTAACCTCTCCTGATGTATAGATCCATCCTGCATATATTTAAATACAAGGTGAGGCACCAAATTTTTTACTTCAAGCTGTTTTAATTCACTTATTACCAAGATTCCATGGAATCATGGGAGAAGATCCACATAGGAATTTAAAATAATTTCATATTGTGTGTTCAACATAAAAACATGATAATATAGATTAAGAATAAGTAAATCTTAGTTCATTACCATTATCTTTAGAATTCACTACAATATAGTGGTTATATTATGTTAATTCTCCAATAGGAGGCTACATAAACATGAAATGCATTTTCCTTGAAAAATATTTTTCAGCCTCTCAAATTGAAACTATAAGGAAAGAAATTTGTGGAATAAGGAAATAAAATGGGAAACACTATATGAATATTGGGAATTATCAAAAAGGATTTGTTTAATTTTCCTACACCAACAAATAATTGATCAACTTTTAATATAATATTTTTATGAAGGATTAATACATATTGAAGGAAACATGATCGAGGTTTATGTAGTTGGTATGCTAGTAAACAAAACCTCGATAACTATAAGGAAACTATTTGAGAACATGGCATAGAACACTCAATAATCCATTTATAGGTCTATTGTACCCATTTTAGGTTTTTATGAGGTGAAAAGTACTAAATTCAAGAACAATATAGACATAAAGTTTGAAGAGGTAAGTACACTTATTTGACAAGTTTATATTTCCCAAGGGAGATCACAATCTCCTCATCCCATCCATTGTGGTATATATTCTTCTAACACCAACTATTTTGACCAATGTCCTCAATTGAGAGAAATATCTAAGATTTGTGAGGAAATATTTCCAGGATGTCTCTATAACCAGTCCTTTAGGAAAGAACCTTAATATACATTCAACATTAGGTGTAAAGAAAACAAATACTATATAAAATGGTGGTGTTAAAAATAACATAAATAAACATGGAACCAATTGGGGTAGAGTAGTCATCAACTACCACGTAGAAACAATCAACCACCCAAAATTCATTTCCAACAACCCCATAAAAAACCCGATACTAGACTAGAATAAATGATGAAATAAATGGCTGAAAATAATCTTCAATTCCAAAAAACCATCCAAGAAACCACACAAGACATAAAAAACCCAATTAAGACAACTTGAGAACTCGGTGGAGGGAAATCCAAAGTCATTGGTCGAGTAAACTACCCTATCAACCACTAGTCAACCATATGGATAAGGGAAATGTTAGTTCCATTACCCTTAAGAGTGGAAAAAAACTTAAAATACAAATAACCTCCCCCAATTAGAGTCATACCATCCCAAGGAAACCACCATCCTAACCACTAAGAATGGTCCAAGAAAGAAAAAACCTTGTCCATAGAAAAATTTCCCTAAAGGAAATAATGTGTATGTTAATGAGTCTCCTAGAACAACCATTACTCTTCCATTTACCCAAAATACCACCCAACCAAGAAAACAAAATGAAACTTAAATTGATAAATAAATCTTTTAAACTTTCAAAAAAGTGTAGGATTACACCCCCTTGATTGATGTCGTAAACAATATTCCATGATACTACATGTTTCTTAAGAAGACATGTACACACTGAAGGTGACTTTAAGGTGATGAAAAGGTGATATTGGGGAGGAATGTATCAACATTGATAGATCCATTACTTCCAAAAAAATTTAAGGATCTATGATAATTTCTCAATTTCATGCAAGATAAGAGAGTATTTATTTTCCAATGCTATTCTTGATTTGGGTGCTTCTATAAATGTGATTCATCGCTCCATTTTCTCTTCATTGTAGGTTGGGGAACTGGATCCCACTATAATTGTTGTTCAACTAGAAAACTACAGTACAACACAACCCTCATAAGAACACTATTCTCTCTTAGTTAATTCTATTTATGTACTCCCTTCCCCTGAAAAAAATTCTTTTCTTTCCCCTCACCCCTTTCATATTTCCATCATCGATAGACATTCTAGGAAATAAATAATTCATATAATTTTGTATGAGTTTAGAAAAATTTCATGCATGTTTGATAATTGATTATTTCTTGAAAACTTAGGATCCCATGACCATTGATGATACTGCTAATCTTGTAAAATATAATTACTTAATAGAGGATGTTATAATTGAGTAGTTAGATGAGATCATTGACCTCCCACTTTTACATTAACTCCCATCAATCCGAAATCCACCTGAATTGGAACTTAAAAAACCGCCTCATGATTTAAAATATTCCAATCTTGAATATAAAAACAAGTATCCTCTCATCATTTCCAGGTCACTCCCTCCAACAGAAGAATTGCGACTGCATAACCTTTGGAGGGAGTATAAAAAACTTTGGGATGGACACTTTCTAACATTCCTAGTATTATCCCATAAATTTTTACACATCACATATTGTTAAATGATGAGGCTAACCTAGTGAGGTAGACACAACATTGACTAAACCCAAACCATATAGATGTTGTTAAAAATAAGGTCACCAAATTACTAGCTATTAGAATCATTTACCCTATCCATGACAGTCAATGGTTCAGTCTAGTGAAAGTTGTTCATAAAAAAAATGGTCTTACTATAATTAAAAATGAAAACAAGGAATTGGTTTCAACCCATGTGAAGAATAGTTGGAATGTCTGTATAGACTATCACCGACTAAACCAACACACTAGGAAGTAACATTTACCATTTCTATTTATTGACCAGATTCTAGGGAGGATAGAAAGGAAGTACCACTACTATTTCCTTGATGGGTATTCTGGATACCTTCAGATCTATATTTCTTTAGAGGACCAGGAAATGACAACCTTTTCTTTCCCCTTTGGCACATTTTCCTATAGTAGGATTCCATTTGGTATATGAAATGATCTAGGTACTTTACAATGATGCATGGTTAGTATTTTTTGGATTAACTATATAAATGTATGAATGTATTCGTGGATGATTTTACTATTTATGGATCCTCTTTTGATGAATGTTTGAGTAGTCTTGGGTCTTTCCTATGTCGTTATTTTGAAAATAATCTGTTATTAAACTATGAGTAATGTCATTTCATGGTGTGGGAAGGTATAGTAATTGTACATGTCATTTATGAGGATGGTATCCAAGTAGATAAATCAAAAATGGATGTCATTTCTTCTGTACCATTCCAAAAAAATGTACAGGATGTGCGGTATTTCTTGGGTCATGCTGGATTTTACTATCGTTTCATTTGTGACTATAGTAAGATTACACTACCCTTCTCCTGATTTCTCAAAAAATAAAAAAAAATTGTTTTTGATAACGAATTTGAGGAAGCTTTTAATAAATTAAAATGGAGTCTCACATCACCCCCAGTAATCCAACAACATCAGTAAGATTTACCATTTGAGCTCATGGGGGATACCTCTAACTATGTGGTTGGGACTGTTTTATCATAGTAGGTTGATTGAGATCCAAATGTCATTGCCTATGCCTCACGAACCTTATACCCTACCTAGTAAACCAAACCTAAACTAAAAAAGAATTAATTTCCACTATGTTTTCCTTAGACAAGTTCAAGTCATACTATTTAGGGTCCAAAATCAATATGTTCTCAAACCATGCAACCCTCTAGTTTCTCCTTAAGAAACTGTAAGACAAACCATGTCACATTTGTTAGATGACCCTAATTTAGGAATTTAGTATAGAAATTAGGGATAAAAATGGAGCATAGAATGTGTTGGTTCACCATATCAATAGGATACTCCCATCCTCAGACATTGACTCATCCCCCTGTATTCCCATAAATAAAATTTTTCCTAATGAGCAATTATACCTGTGCAAGATGATATTCCTTAGTATATTGATATTGTAAATTATTTGGTTTCATCTTGCATTCCTGTATATTTAAAAAAAAAAAAATTCAAACTGACTATTTAAAATATGAGTCTCATTGGTATATTTTGGATGACCCCTACCATTTGCGCACATGTAGTGATCATGTCCTAAGGTGTTATATTCTTAATAGAGAGTTTCAATTAGTCCTTAGGTTTTACACACTCTTACTTTTGGTGGCCACTTTTTCCCCCAATATACCACTTGCAAGGTCATCGATTCAGGTCTCTTTATGGATAACATTATTTTAGGATTCCTATGATTTCTGTTGTAACACCCTAAGATTTTATGAGATAAATTATTTTTAATTTCTTTGATGTATTGTATTGTACACTGCACCAACATTAGATTTAAATATAAGAAAAACTGTGTTATCTTGCAGTATACGTAACACTAACTTGGCTTGTGTTACACCCAAGAGCGACCTTCCTCGATATCTTGCGTTGTACGCAATACCGAGTTTCACTAAACAACGATATATTATTAAAATTTTATTATTTAATGGGATATAAAATAGTCATTATGAATAGTGTTAACAAAAATTTTAATTTTATATAATATTAACATTCAAATTATGTATTTTATAGAACATGATATAAGAACAAATTCAATTTTTTTAGATAAAAGAAGTATTTTAAAAAAAAAAATATAGTTTTTCCGCCTTTTGATGGCACACCAATTTTAAATTTAGTTTTAACACTTTTATATATTTTATTTGAAAAAATAAATGTCATATTTTTAAGTGAGACATAAAAATTTAATTTTGTTGAATTTTTGGTATTTTTCTAATAAAATTCATATTTTAATGAATAGTGAAAAATACTACATTTTAATTCAAAACTGCATTTTCATCTAATTTATTTATATAGTTAGATTATATTTTTAATTGTTTTTAAAGTGTATTTAGATTATGTTTTTATTATTTAATCTAATTTTGTTTATTGGAAGTAATTTTACATTTAAATTGTACATAAACACATGTCAATCTTTTGATAGTTTTTACTTCTTAAAACTCCGCTTTTGGTTTTGACAACGGGAATTAATTTTAAATTAATTAATTCAACTTTTATGTTTTGAATTTTGAAAAATGGATTCCATATTTGGAATAAGTGGGTCCAAATTATGTTAATAAGTTACTTTTATTTTTTGGATATTATGAATAGTAACTACGGTAATTTTTATTTACCACGGTTAAAGGTAAATCATGTAAATTAAGGTAACAAACAATATGATAAAGATAATAAAATTACCCTAAAATTTGCCATAATATTATTGAATGAATTAAAGTTGAACAATATCACAAAGGGGTTAGAAATTATTCATTTAATGTACTTTTTTTCCATAAAAGTGATGCAATTACAGTTAAAGAAAAAGAAAGTGACAACATATCACTCTCATATATATTATAAGTATAATAATTTTAATGTAGTGATAAACTTGATAAAACTTCAAAAATAAATATTCTTCCAAAATATAATTAAATTATATACATAATGTGAATTTATTTATAATTTTTAGAGACTAAATAATTACCACTAATGATGACACAATAGTGATGTAGAAATTATTTTATTAATAGAAATATCAAATAAATGGTATTAAAATTATTAAAAGAAATATAATATAAACTAATTAATGTTCTCCATGAATTTTATATGTGACTATGATATGTTAGGTGTGTATTAAATATTTTTTTTGAATTTATCTTCTGTGTGTATTTTATTTAAAGTCATATAAATGAATAGTGTCAAAATTGACACTATTGATATTTTATAAAAATAACATATTAATAAATTATTTAAAAATCACAAAAATATTTAAAAATTATAAAGTGAAAATTATAAGGTATAAAATTTTATAAAGTATCAAATTATGGAAAATTGATAACACATAAGTAAATATTTATAACCATTTATTGTTTAGAATATTATTACCACAATTAAAATTAAATAGATTAAATAAGGATAAATCAAAATGATAAGGTTTAAAAAAAATAAAAAGATGTATAAATTTTATTGGTTGAGATTATTTAGACCGAAAATAATCTTATATTATAAATAATCCACTTTGGAGGTATTTTAATTTAAAAATTAATTTATATTAATTTAATAGTTTTGGTATTTCCAAAGGTGCCCCTCCCCTCTCTTATAAAAGGGCTCCTCTCCTTCTCTTTTAATCACAACTCTAAAGACATTTTGTTCAGACAATACCTACCCATTTCCTCTCCCAAATTCCTTAAATTCATCCTAGAGTCCACAATTTGAGAATAAATCCATCCTAGGGAGACCTTTTGTGCAAATCAAAAAAAGATACTCGAAAAAGAGGTAATTATTTTATCCCCTCTTTTAAATTTTTCTATTATTCTACTTCCCATTCTTATGTTGTTATCATAATAAAGTAGTAAATAAATTATATTATACATGATGAGATGTTATTATAATTATGGGAAAATATTATACCTCCTTTTATCCATATTACTAATAATAATATCACCATGCATGCGTACGTACGGTTTACCATCTACACGCCGTGATGTAATTTTTTATTCAACAACACTTAATTTGTATGGGTATAATGATGCATATAATGGATGTAATTAATGAATATAAAATTATAATTATTCTATATAATTAATATACCATCCAATTCCATACCATTTAACCATTAAGTGAATGATATTGTCGCTCGTGCATACGTACGACCTACCGTATCCACGATGCGATAAGATTCATTCTCCATGTTAACTATTCAAGAATTATTATAAAGTATATATAATAAATAAGCATGAAATATATGAAATAATAATTCTACTGGATTTATATATATATATATATTTATATCATTTACTTGCTTCCATTCAATTTAATAAGGAAATAGAAACAACATTCATGCGTACGTACGACCTACTGTCTCCATGAACGGTGTATTCCATTTCATTTATCTACCTATTATATATATTTATATACTGAAACTTTATGATATATAAATCATGTTTTACATTTTTTAAGTAAGTAAATCATGATCTAAGTAATAAGATCAAGAATAACAAGTCCAAACACGTATGATAAATAAAATGATTATTACCCAAAATATTGCTTTGATAAATGAATGGGTAATATAAAGTCATAAGTGAATCATATATGATATTAAATATTATTATGGTTTATTTAGAAGTTAATAATATGTTTAAAACAACTATACAGTAGTTTCAGACACATATAGAAGAAATCAGACCTAAGGTAAAGGATAATTTTTCAATCTCATTTTTATCCGAGATTGTTTGTATGTAACTATTTACTGGGGGTATATTTATCATCCATGTCCTTGTTTTATAAAAATGTTTTCATAAAATATTTAATATTCTTATATGTAGGTTTAAATTAATTTTTACCCATTTTTTACTTTTAATACATGGTTTAGAAGGAATATTTATTTCATTTACCATACAAGTTACTTTTTGACTTCTCTGGAAAAAGTACGAGGGGAATTTTTTTTAACTTATATGGCATGAATGGATTTTTACAGTTTCATGACACCTTATTTCTATGAAGGTTACTCTACACTATTTCAAGTTTATTTTAAACTAAATTATTTTATTTTAAAATAGCATGGAACTTTTAGAAAATAAAATGTTTTTGAAGAAGAAAGGTTATTTTCCTCAAGAATAAAGTTCAAGTGTTTTATCAAAATTATTTTCCATATAAGATAACAATATTAAATAGGGTTATGTTTCTATCCCTATTATTAATATGATTTTACTATGTTAATAATGAAATAATATTTTATATGTATTATGTTATGATGGAATGATGTTTAAGAAAACCATTTTATTTCTTGGGTTATACTATGATAAATGATTTATGTTTTTTTGGAACATGTAAGAATGATTTCATTATGAGATGGATAGGAACTATATCTCCCTCCAATTAATTGGGTAAAGATTTTATTTCATGAGATAAATATGACTGGAATGACAAGTAAATCTGATTCAGTAATACAAGGCTAGAACGATAAGTAAATCTGATTAAGTAATACATGGATGGAACGATAAGTAAACCCAGTTCAGTAATGGACTTTGTCCACTATCATGGTCTTGGAAACAATGCCTTGGATACTATGGAAATAATATTATGTGATTATTTGTTTTCCACAATTCCATGTTCTATACCAATGTTATTTTCTTATAGTTTATGATTCCATTATGATTTATGCCTTATGAACTACCAATATTTATTTCATGACTCAAGATTTTGGTATATGTTAAATGTGGTATGTGTTTTTTATCAAAAGTTATGTTCATGTTTTTGTATTCTTATGTTTATGTTTTTGAAGATTTTTTCCATGCTTACCATTACTGATCATTTGAGCTCACCCCTTTTCATATTTTCTTTTCCCCTAGGATTTGAAGAAGGGTAATAAGTAAGATGTTCCAAAAAGGGGTTCTAGTTATGAAATATAAAGTAGGATACAAAGTATATGTTTTATGAACCAGTTTTTTATGTTTTCTAGTTTCCAAAGGCACTAAACTAATAAGGTATTTGGGTGTCTATTTGCATCATGTATTAGGTATTATGAAAAAGTAATGTAATATCCATTTATGTTAAGATTGTTTCTTTACATCTGTAAATATTTTCCTCACTATCAAATAATGGGGAATGTCTTTAAAAAAATGAAATTCCAAAACAACCCTTTCTCTTTCATGGCATTTTTTATGCTCGAGGAATTGAATTTATGGGACCATTACCTAATTAATTTGGAAACATGTAAATTATTATTACAATTTATTATGTGTAAAAATGGGTAAAGGCACGAGCCATAAGGTAAAATGATTCCAGAAAAATTGTGGAATTTTTGAGAACCCAAATTTTCTATAGTTTTGGATAACCTATGTTCATCATAAGTGGCCATGGTTCTCATTTCTGCAACCGAAGAATGAAATCACTTTGGCGTTGGTATGGGGTCAAGAATTGAGTGTCTACTACTTATCACCCACAAAACAATGTTCAAGATACAGTTTCAAATAAAGAGTTAAAACAAATTCTTGAAAAGATGGTTTAACCTAATAGAAAATATTGGAGTCTTAGACTCGATGTTTCATTATGGGTTTACCGTACTACCTTTAAAAATCCCATTGGAATGTCACATTATCAGCTTGTTTTCTAAATGATTTATCACCTCCCTCTTGAGATAGAGCATAGGGACTATTGGTCCATTAAATAATGAAATTCTAATCTTTATGTTTTAGTCACTGTATCAGGTAATTTTCGGTACTGTAGCTTCCAATACTATTCAAGTTAGGCCACCTGTTTGGTCTTGGAGTCCTTAAGGCCTTCGGGCCACCCGGACCATTGGGTCAATAAGAATTTCAGGAAACCTTTAAGGCCTTCGGGCCACCTCAGGGACTTAGGTCCACCTCAAGGCCTTCAGGGCCACATGATATGTAGATTATTAGATAGATTCTACAAGTAACTAGCTCTAGAGGAGGATTCAAGAGAAGAACACATTCACCAGAGCAAGGATAATAGATTTAGAATAATGGGAGGGTATGTAATTGCCATTGACACTGGGCCTGTGAATATCTACACAAGACAGCTAGCTGAACATCCATGCAATAGTAGAGATCTAATCATGATGCAGATGCTCGGGAGGGTCGGTTTCAAGTAGTCATAGTCTGTAAGATTTCTTTAAGACCTACGGGTCCTGTAATATCTCTAATACTATGGGTAATGTAATCTCTAAGCCTACAGGACTTTTAAGGGTTCCCCCTCATCCCTTGAAAAGGGGGTTATGAAAAATCAATAAAATATAAGTCCTTCGGGCAATTCAGGAATAGATATTCATATGAGAACTCTCGAATTTATAAGGATCAAACCAAGGCTTCCCATGATCATCTCATCCTTCATCACCAATTCCACATTGGGCAGAAGATCCACCATTATAATGCAATGATTAAGTTGCATCTAGGTAAGCTCTGTTCCCACTGGTTTGGTCCATGCACTGTTAATAATGTTTATCCATTTGGTTTTGTTTAGGTTAAGAATGAAGAAAAAAAATAAACCTTCACTGTCAATAGGAAGCAGCTAAAAAACTTTCATGAATCCATTCCGGAGTCCCTGATGGAGGAACTCAAAGTTTAGGAAGTAATATATTAATTAAAAACATAATGTTTTATCCTTCCTTCCCAAATTATATTTATTACACTGATGACACTACATACTATTTTTGTGTTATGGATGGGTACATTCCCAGGTTAGTTAAGAATTTTCATAATATTTCTTATTTTTATATTTTTTTCTTGTTGTATATCATTGTTACTTCTCCCTCTTTCCACCTCACTTTTGTGATGAAATATTTATTTTTGATTCCCACTTAATCATGGAAAATTATTCCCATATAATCATGGAAAATTATTCCCACTTAATAATGGATATTATTGAAAATGAAAGAGGAATCTACTAATTTAATTTTATTTTAACAAAAAAAATCCCTTGATAGAATGTGTGTTTGACATGAATTTAACATTGAGGTGTGACTTTTCTACTTAATTTGTTTCATGTCGATGATATAAATGGTTGTATCATTTTTATTATTTTGAGAATAATGGTACTCTTTGTGTGAGTAGTTTATAAGAAAATTATGTTACTTAATATCTCCACACATCTTTTCACCCAACCATGAATTGTGAATTTTTACTACTCAATATAAGGTGAATATAAGTTAGGTTAATATTTATCAACATTCCAAAATGATTTTTTATATACATTCATTCCTTATTCAATATTTTTCATTACAGTACCAGATTGGCCTATGAATGTGTACCGATTATCTGATTTTTGTATGTTCTAAAAACAAAAAATAAACTAAAATATATGGGTTACCCCTAGAGAAGGTCAAAACCACTCTTCCTTGATCTTTGATCATGTTATAAATATTACTATTAGTGTTGTGAGAATATCAAACAAGTGTTGATTGATGAGTGTGATATTTTTTTCAAGATCACTGTTGAAAAAACAAAAATAATAATAAATGAGGGTAGTGATGAAATGTACATCATATGGGGATATCCAGGTAGGGAGATTAATTTTTTAATTTTGAGAATGCTAAAGTTATCGGGTCTTGAAATTTGATTTCAAAGGATGTAGGGTAGATTTGGTGGATAGAATCATTTAATATTTTTTTAAAATAACCTATATTTACTAGATAAAAAGTGGAAAGAGTATCATGAATTGGTTTTCACACACATATTTGGAGAGTTATTTACATTTTTTACTTTGGAATTGTTTTTGAAAATGGTATCATTAACCTCCTTTAATTTTATTCTCATACAATTTATGAGACATCTTTTTCTATGATCACTAAGAATAACTCCTTGATGTGATTTTTTATTTGATCACATTTATATAAAGAATTAAATTTTAATTGAATGTTAAATTTTCCTGAAGTTGGGAATATCAGCATGTATAATTTCTGAAAATGTGACTTTTCCTAGAAGTGAAAATTTTTTGGTTTTAGGGTGTGATCGCACTGTGATTCGCTATTTTATTTAACCCTTACAACACTATGTTAAATTGATTTTTTATTGTAAATTCCAATTATTATAAAAAGTTTAACTTCATTATTGATTCAATTATTATTTTTTACCTATTTTAAAAAGGGATATTTTATTTGTTTTGATGATTTCATTGTAGGAGGAGGTGATTTGGAGGATTGAGAATGAAGTTTAGGAAAAGCGGTCTAAAATGCATAGGAGACCAAGAACCCATGTGGAATCAAATGCACACTGCAACTAATAAGTGAATAAAATTAGGCTGATATTTTTTGAACTGATCTAAAATTAAGTTGGATAAAACTATTCTGAAGACACCCAATCCCAATTTTTCCATTAAAAAGCCCATCTGAACTGATCTATTCAAGAAAAGTAATCTGATTGAAGTCAAAAGCGGTGTTGTTTATTTTGGATATATCTCGAGATGTCAACCTACAAATGATGCCAAATTTTCAGTGGATATATTCAAGATTTTTTGTAACAAATTTTTAGTTTTCTTCAAAGCTATATAATACTGTTTGAATGTCCAAAACTATGGAACATGTTTTTTTACACAATATATGTGCCTAAAACCACCTTCCACTTTGCCTATAAATTGGCACCATGGGAACCCCATTTGTAAGTTCAACTAGGAGGAAATGATTTAGAAAATTTGGAAACCCAAATGAGTCTTATATTTATTATATAATCTCTAGATACCCATATCCTCATATAGGGATCAAGGATGAAGGCAAAGTTCCACCTGAGACCGTCCTCCTCTCTATAGTGAGATAAATGGTGGACGATCATTTCGAGGAAGCTGTACACACTTGGGAGGGATTTCCAACACTTGTTATGCTATTGGTTTTATATAATTTTTTCAGAAAAAATTTAATTTAGGTTTTATATTAACATAATTCCCCCTTAAAATATTTGTTTTGGTTTAATCAAGTGAAACAATTTTTATCTCAACACCGATTGGGTTGATATTTCAAGTGGGAATTTTAGGTTGATCCGACTGGATAACACATTTAACATTTTTAACATTCAAATGCATGTGATTTCATTTTGATTTTGCAGATCTTATTCAATTATTGAGGTCCAAACCTTTAAAACATGATTTTTGTGTCAAGGGTCGGTTCTTTGGGCATCGGTTTAAGAGGCAATAGTGGAATCAAGATCTTAACAACCCTTAACCAAAGAATTCCATTAAACCATATAAAATTTTCAGAACAATGAACTGTACAAATTGTGTAGTTTATATGAAATGACCTCCTTCTCTCACAATTCTTAAAACACCACCTCTATTTATCAACTATTAAACTCTTTAATTAAGTAATTTTATTTTTAAAACTATTTTCAAAACCACCCCCTGATATTTGTAATTTTTTTTAAAAGTATACACTTTAAACATCCAACGCTACTTGAGAGACAACCTAGGGTCTACCCTATATCATAAATCAACTTTTAGAACATAATCAATTTTGAGTTTCATGAAAACACATTTAGTTGACAACCACATATGAGAAATCATTATATATTATAATCTCTTTGTCACAATATCTCATTAATAATTTTTCGCATCTGTGTCATTAACCTATATACTTGATGCGTTTTTCTTTGAATATATGAAATAAACTTTCCGTTACATGATGGACATGGTATTTAATATTACACTTCCATTACAAATTGCCAAGATATCATTTTCCATAAATTTGGAGGGGAAAAATAATTCCAAAACTTATCTATTAATAACATTTCATTCATGAAACACCAAATTTAACCTTCTTCCTATGAAAATAACGAATCATGGCTTCGGTCTGTAGATCTATGTGCATGAGTCATGACATGAATTAATGACAATATTAAAGTCTAAGTACAATCTCACACACTCATAGATAGTAATATCTAGTGGAACATAAACATGTGGAATTATTAATAGTGGGTATGTTCTCATAACCTCCCATCTTTGAGATTACCAAGTATGAATTTCAAGAGAAAAAGTCTCATCTAATAATGAATACTCACACTTGATAGTAAACATACTATTTTCCCCGTCATAAAATGTTTTATGAGTATAAAACTAAGTTTAAGAATTTCATAATGGAATTTGAAGGTTCTCATTATATTAGGGAACTTATATGACCTTATCAATGTAAAAATACTCTAGGACATTTTTACATTAAACTCATCCAGAATAATGAACAATATAGAATAAGACGTTTTATTAATATTAAAATCTTTGAATATACATGTAATCTAATGTAAAATTAGTTGGTTCTAGAACACCAAATATAACATACCCTTTCTGTAAGAAAAAACATTTAAAATATACTTTGGGTGAGATCCCTATCATGTACTTGTAATATGACATGGTCTTAGACAAAAAGTACACATTGAGGCTATATTGGGTGCTCTATAAATGGTGTGTGAAAAATGTTAATGGGTTTCCAAGACCATGATAGTTCCAACACAAAATTTTCATTATACTAAAAGGGATAACCTCTTAAATAGTTACCTATTATAAATAGTTTTATTATGGTAGTTGGGGAAATGTCTAAAATAATAAATCCTTTATTTACCCTCGAGGGTCTTCAAATTATTCTAGGAATCAAATAAAACTTCATCCTTTGAATCACTATGTTATCTCTTATGGAAACCATTTTTTTATTTTGTATAATCCAAATAGAAAACCAAATACAATTATGAATATATAGTATAATTTAAATTTTAATAGACTAGTGAATAAATAGTTTGATGAATCCAAACAATTAAAAACTCATCGATGAAGATCCAATTAGACTGATAGTATCCATGAAACATGTGTAATGCCCACAGATTTTAAAAGAGGAACATCATGTTCGATATACTATATGACATGTAACACTAAGATAATATTATAATGTAACATCCTAAGGCTTTATGATATATTTATTTTTAAATAAATTTAATCTCTTTGATATATTTCAAAGCATGCAGTGTCTGGTTTAAATGAAACACAATACTCTATTAAAATATTAATATTTAAACATGACCATTATAACCTATCCATTAAGTTAGTTGGTACAAATAGGGCTAACTAAATTATGAAAACTATATGGTATAAAATAAATTTAACTATTATCATTTGATTTGAAATAAAATAGAACCCATTTGAAAGAAAAATAAAAGTTTTTTTAAAAACAGTATTTTTCTAAAAGGTGGTTTAGTCTCACTTTACACAAATAATTTAAAATTAATTTTTAATAATTTTAGAAAATTTATTTAAAAAAATAAACTTAAATACACATTTAAAAATGATTTTTGATTTAATTTTTGAGAATTTTATGAAAATATTAATTGTTTGATGTTTAGTGAAAAATATTAATTTTTATTACAAAGTTTCTTTTTGTTTAAATTACCTAAAAAGATAAATGATATTTTGAAATATTTTTAAAGTAATATTATTTAAATTATAATAAAATTTATCTAATTTTGTTCATTGTAATATATTTTTTTATTTAATTTTGATATTAAAACATTCTATACTTATAGGAATCTTCTCTTTGAAAAATGGATCTTTCGTCACTCCTGTGGGTTTAATTTTTAATTAGATTTGGAAAATTCTATGAATTGAATTTGAAAAAATGGATTCCATATTTTGAATCGGAATAATTTAAATTATCTAAAATTTTTAACTTAATTTTTGACCATTATGAATAGTAAAAGAAGTAAAAATTATTTATCATGATTATGGTAAAAATGAGTTTACTGGGGGTAAAACTATGAAGATAAGGGTTATAAAATACCTAAATATTTTCTAACACCAATTATACGGCAATATTTAGACCCTATAATATCTAATTTATATAATGGTACATATTGGAGGCTATTGGCATGAGAAAAATATGGGTATCTCTTTATCTTTTTAAAAATTCTATGTGTGCCATCTCCCCCACTTATAAATGGCCACCCCTTCTCCACTAATATTCAAAATTAAAAAACAATTTTTTAAGAAATTAACTACAAAAATACCTTACTTACTCCTTTAAAAACATCCTAGAGGCATTTTTTAATCATAAATCTATCCTAGGAAGTCTTTTAGTGAAAACCTAATGAAGTTCCTCGAAGAAGAGGTAAAATTCTTAAATGAGCATTTTCATTTTTTTTATTCTTACACATACTTAAAATATTATAAATAATGATAATATAATAACAAAAATATATTAAATATACTGATATTTTATTATGTTAATGGAATAACCTATATAAATATCCACTTCCATTAAATGGAAAACGAAACCGTTGATCGTGTGTACGACGAACTACTACCTCATGAACCAATGTAATTATCTTTCCATAAACACCATTAAAGGATGGATATAATGATGAATTTAACATATTTATTAGATATTAATAAGATTATTATACATATGTAATTATGATATAACATATATCTTCTTACTTTCTATTTTGAAGGGGATATAATAAAGTCGCTCTTGTGTATAGAAGACTACAGCTTTGCGAAGAGATGTGGTTTTTTTGGATTACCCTGTACATGGAAGGTATTAAGGATAAATTTAATGAATATATATTTTATTTATGGCCTAAAAATACTTCTTTAAATATAATATCACATCTAAATTCCTACCTTCTCATTTGTTGTAAAATAATAACGTCACTTGTGCGTAGGTGTGGACCACCGCCTCCACATAGCGATATCAAATGTTGTTTATTTTTTTACATGGATGCTAATGAGGATGTATTTTATTAATATAAATAATATAAATTAAATAATAATTATTTTTTAATTTTAATTTAATATTTATTTTACTTTCATTTCATCCGTTGAGAAATATGGAAACAACGTTCATGCGTACATACGACCTACCATCTCCATATATATTGTAATCCATTTTCTATCTCTACATTTTATAGTTTACTCAAAATAAAAATATAATTAATATATGTGATAATAATATAATTATTAATATTTTGGATATTATTTAACCATGATCAATGTAAAAGGACTGAAATTACCGAACAAAAACATACATGAAAAATGAAGTAATTATCACCTGAAACAGTGAATTTAACAAATAATTGTTGTTTAACGAGTGATAAAATACTAAAAGTAAATCATATATGATGAGATATATATTATTATGGTTATTTAATATATTTATAATAAAACTATATTTATTATACCTGAGGTTTGAACACTTACAAAGGAAACCGGACATGTGGTATGAGTTTCTCGTCTCATTTTTACTTTCATGATACATACATCATATTCACTACTTATTCCTTTGTGTGGTATATAAAATTCTCATTTTTATATTTTATATATTTATTATATTTATCTTCATAGTATTTAAAGTTTAATTTGAAGTTATTCATTTCATAGGTTAATTGATTCAAATGTTACAAAAGTGTTAAGTGTGTATTTCCCAATCTCATCATTATTTTGGATTGTTTATGTTTATGTTTACCTTGGGTGAATTATTTTATTTTTCTTAAAATCAATATTTTTTATTATACTATGGTTATTAATGAAAATTTCTAAGCAATGGTATCATTTTTACTCTCTTTGATTCTTAAAATGATTGAGAAAATATTTTTAACGAAATCTTACTTTATTTCTCTCTTTGATCGAAATTATTCTTTTCCAAAACAATGTTTTCAAAAAATATTTTCAAAAATGTATTTAACATTCACCAAATTAATTATTAAATAAATTTTTACCCAATTTTAACTTTTTAATTTTTTTGAAAGTAGTCATCATGTCATTTTTCAAACAAGACTAATTTGGATTTTATAAAAAAATGTGAAAGGAATCATTTTTTAATGTGTACGACATGTAAAAATTTTTAGACATCATAAAAACTAAATGTATAAATTATTACTTTATAATTTTAAAAAATTATTTTCAAAAAAAATTATTTTCAAAATATTTTTTTAACTTTTATTTTTAAAATTATGTTCAAAGTAAACACTATTTTCCTCAAGAATTTTTTAAATGTCATTTTATTCAACAAAGATATAAAACATTTATTGTACTTATGATCCACTAGGGAACCATTGTAATTATACCATACTTATCATTTATTCAGAGGGTTTATCTTCAATTTCGCTAGGGATGTACAGGTTTGATACCATTCATATGACCCTAGATGGTTTATGATTTTGTTTATTGACTATAGTAATTATTAACATTTTGTATGCTATTTTTTAAATAAAAATGTTTATGTTGATTATGTTTCACCTATTTAATATGGGGAATGCATTGGAATCAATATTTTATGGGAGGGTAATTTTATAAACCCTTGATTCATCAGTAGGTCTTATGAGACAAACTATCTTGGGTTTTTAGCAGAGGTCTTACCCATTTATGTAAGATGTGTTACTATGAGGATTTGATGGTATGGGTAAGATATTTGTTACAAAAATTATTATGTTTTTAGTTATTACTCTATTTATTTTTGGTATGGTATTTTTTCCTTGGGTTCCCTGTGATTTTCTAGAGAAAATGGTGTTTTTTGTCTCAACAATAGGTGGCACATGGTTAAGGGAAACCGTGTTCCATACCCCTAAAAACCGTGTAGCCTCGTTCCTCATGGAAAGTGAGGGACACATGGTTGTATTTATTTTTGGTATGGTATTTTTTCCTTGGGTTCCCAATGAGTTTCTATAGAAAATGGGGTTTTTGGTCTCGAAAACCGGTGGTGCACGGTTAAGGGAAACCGTGTTCCATACCCCTAAAAACCATGTAGCCTCGTTCCTCATGGAAAGTGAGGGACACGTGGTTGTTGTATGGTTTGAAAAACTATGAGGGATAACCATGTGGCATGTTCCTCTTGGACGGTGAGGGACGTATGGTTTCCACATGGTTTGGAAAACCATCCAGGATAACAATGCGACCTATCTAGGTTATTAAAAATTTGAAAAATTACACTTTTTTCCTCTTTGTATTTAACCCAAAATCTCCTCTAATATGATACCTATGGGATTTTAAATCATGGTATCTTCCTCAAAACCATACTAGAGCCTTTGAGAATCAATCGTTGGGTGGTTTTGGCCTTAGTTATTTAATAAATCATCAAGTAAGTCATTTATCATTTGGTTTCTCTTTTATTCTAGTGTTTCTCTTCAATCTTTCTTGGGTTCTTCTTTTCCAGTGGGATTTTTTACCAAATTAGGGGTAGATCTTGAGTTTTTGGGTGAAATCATGATGTTTTTGGTTATATAGTTCCTTTATAGGGTCTCTTGGTGGTGCAGTTGTGGTTTTCCACCAGTTTCTAGAAATTTCCATGTGGGATGTTGGAGGTTCCATGCTTTTACATTATTAGAATATTTTTGGTTGCTTTATTGAATTCTTAAATGCGTCCTATGGATTATTGGTGTTGTGAGAAACATGTTTTAAAAAGGTTTTGAGATGGACATGTCGTGAAAGTTTAATTTCTAAAAGAAATTGGTTATGTTTTAGGCGCGATTCATTATGATGCTTTTTGATTGTGTTTTATGCCTTGTGTGAAAGGTGAGAAATGTGTTTTGAAAGAAATTTGAGGTGTGAATTTGTTGAAAGTTTTTTTTTCAAAATAAATGGATTTTTTTATTGTGGGATTCTTTATTATTAACCTTAAATGTGATTTTTGAGTTTTGAAAGTGATGTGAATCATGTTATAAGGTTGGTTTGGTATGTGTGTGGATTTGAAAGTGGATTTACTAATATAAATGGACAGAATTCATATGTTCCCTTCATGTTGTGTTTTAAAATGAATTTTATGAGCTGTGAAAGTGGTGTGAAATGTATTTTAAAATGGTTTTAGTATTTTTGGGAATATTAAAGTGATTTTTTAGGGAAAATGGTGGTTTCTATGTGATCCTTGATCATTAGATCAATGTAAATTATGAAAGTGGTAATTTCCTTATGTGTTAATGATTCTTGGAATGTGAATGTGAAAGTGGTGATTTATGTGATATGTGAAAATGAATTTGAACACAAAGGGAATCCCAGGTATCTAGGTGGGTGGAATAGAACTAGTACACTAATTGATTCGAAAGTGGATGAGGCACATATTCTTCTAGCAGGACTGATGATACAACACTAACCAAACATGTGATATGATCTAATAACAATATACCTTAGGATAGGATCCCCTATAGTGGCTTGTTCATGGGAACACTATTGGTTTTGGATTATGATATGAAGACCACTAGACCATATGATGAGATCCCCTCTTGTGACTTGTGCATCGAGGTATGAGGTTTATAAGGTCCCATTAGTGCTAGTTACCAATAATGATTCCCCTCGATTATCAGTTCTGTTATGATGCTTATGTGATGTGGTAATTACCTTTGGTATATGGTGGACCTTGTATATGTTTAATTTAAAAGAAAACATATTTTGAGAAATGTTTTTCCTTAAAAGTTCTTTCCTGAAAATGTTTCCTCTAAAATGATTATTGATAATGTTTTCAAAGTTTATATAAAAATATTCATGATGATTTATATTCTAATTTTATAGCATGGAATCCTTATTTTGGGTGGCATCCTATTGGGATTTTTCGGACACCCTACACACACCTTTGGGTGTATGCAGACTTTGTTATGTATGAACTAGGTAAAGGAAAGATATTACGTGGTGGTGATGATAGATCTGGTTTCTAGTTTTCTACTCATTGTAGGTGTTGGTGGGGTGGATTGAGGGTGATATCCCTCTTATTACACATAGTTTTTTGGGATTTTTTTGATTATTCCCCTTCCATTATGGTATTATTGGTATTGGCTAAGGTTGTAAAACCTTGAATTTGAAAATTGTTGTATCTAATTTGGTTATGATTATCAATTATGTAATATTTTATTTTTTGGGGGGATTTTTTATTACTATATTCATGGGTGAAATCATTAATAAACTATATTATTAATACCTAGGCACTAGTTTCCAGCCTATGGAGACCAAGAATGACCTTCAAGCCATGTCATGGGCTGGGTCGGGTGGCAATTTAGATGGCACTCTGGCTTGGTTTATGAAAAAATGGTATCAAAGCAGGATTCACTCTTTTTGGGTTAGGTTATTTGGGAAAAGTCTAAATAGAGCAGAACTATGACTATCATGACTTGAGGTTCTAGTTACAAGTGGGGTGTCTGGACAACACACCTCGTGATAGGAATCATGTTTCCATGGGATACTAGGACTTGGTTTGTCTTACCCTCTAGGTGATACATATAGGTTGTAGACTATATACTTACAATGGGTGGAGGTGGATTTGTTTTGGTTTGTCGCATTTATTGTGTTTGATATGGTTTTGTTTGATTTATGGAAGTGTTTGGGTATTTTTTTACTGAAAGTTTTAGAATGTTATGTTGATGGTTGTATTAATAGTTTTTCCTTGTTATTATTTCTTTTTGTAGCAAGATGCCTCCCCAGAGAACCATGGGAAGTAGACAGAGAGAGTTATCCCTCACCAATTGATTAGAGACTAGTGTAAGAAGTGATTTGAGTTGTCTATGCTCTAAGGTAGGGAGTGGGATCTGGTCCTACTTGGGTTAGTGAAGCTAAACAATTTCTTGGAAAGGAAAAATCTCAGAAGTTCCTCAAGAATAAGCCTCCTTCTTTTTTGGGTAGCACAGATCCCCAAGAAGCTAAGGATTTTATTGACAATATAGAGAGGATGTTTGATTTTCATTACACTCCTGAGGTTGTTAGGGTGAACTGTGATTCGTTCATTTTGGATGTTCCTAGTTAGAAGTGACAGGTCTTAGTGGTGTAAGCTATGAAGCATGAGAAGATGAGATGAAAGGATTTCAAGGATGTATTTATTGAGTAGTATTGTTCTGAGATTTTGTCCCTTGCTAAGTCTTAGTAGTTCTTTGGATCTTCGGTAGGGTGACCATATCATGATGTAGTATTCTAACCAATTTATAAATTTGGTTTGGTTTTCACCTAAGATAGTTTTCAATGAGAAACTTAAGGCTCAAATTTTAGAGATGGGGACATAGCTAAAAATCCAATATCAGGTATTCTTGTTCAAGTTGAAGAAGTATGCCAAGGTGGTTGATTGTTCTATGGTGGTAGAAATTTATCATAGAGTTAAGTCTAATTTTTGTGGAGAAGTGTCAGCAATGGGAAATTTCATGTCATCTGAGAAGAAGATGAAGCAGGATAATAAGGGGAAGAGGGAAGGTGGTAGTTTAGTCCATCATTCCTAATTTTCTTCGTCTATGGATCTAGATTATAGGTCTGTAATATAACACAATTTTGGGAATGTAGGGAATTTGCGATCAACATGTTGATATATACCTAGTATTTTCTATAGCATGGAACTATGGGACACTTTCATCAGTTTTTCAAGATGGTGAACACATACCAAAGATGGTGATGGATCTATGTCTTTCCAAGAGAGGTAAGCCCAGTTAGAACCATTCATAATGGTGGGTTCTCGGTTTAGATATCATAGAGTCAGGGCTAGATCCTCTTCTGTTAATAGTTGGTTTAGGGAATATCCATAGGTCAATGGTCATTCTCAGGGTCAAGCTAAGATGAGGCAGCTTCGTGTTGTGGATCGAGTGCCAATGGAATTGAATGCATGGTCTATGACAGTTCAAGGTACCATTCACATAACATCATTATTATTAGTTTTTCTATTTGATACTAGTGCCTCTGTTTCTTTTATTTCAACCCCTCTTGTGGATTTATTGAAATTACTATATGATATTATTCCTTATGCGATGGAGTTGGTGATTTCACTTGGTAAGAGGTGAGATAAGGGTTTCATGTGTCCATCTTGTTCAATCAACCGGTAAGGAGTCTATCTTGAGTTGGATTTATTAGTTTTGGAAATGGAACTCTTTGACATGATTCTCAGTATAGATTGGATGATTTATTTTCAGTTGCACATTGATTTCTATCGGTCACGAGTATGTTTTGTAGAACCTGATGGAAGTACGTAGCTTTTTCAAGGTGAATGTGATCCTTGACCAGGAAATTCTATACTTCCACTTATTGAATTGGGAAATATTGTTTATTAGATCTCATCTCTTATGTTGGAGGATCAATATAGTAGTACTGAAACTAGATTACCACCCATGGTGAATGGGTTTCTAGAGGTATTTCCAGAGGATTTTTTTTGGGTCTACCCCCGGAGTGGGATGGGGAGTTCACCATTGATTTTTCATTGGGAACATAGTCGATATCTTTTACCTCATACCACATGACCACTATAATATCCCAGAATTTCCGTATATATTTTTTAATTATATGGAATTATTTCGAGACCGTGAAACCTGACGGTGCGTGATTACGAGGCCCGGAGTGCCCGAAATGGTCCGTTGAAGTTTTTTTTAAACTTTAAATAGTACGCGTAAGTATTTTTCCTAAAAAAGTGGAATAAATCTTAAATGATTTCCTGGAATAAAAAACCGAGGGCACCATTTCATTCAGGATGGCGGGTTTACCCTAGGTACGACTTAAGTTTAGTCGGCGCATGCCTCCTATGAGAAAACCCAAAAATGGCATAACTGTAAATAAAATAAATACATAAAATTATTTTATTTTTCAATTGTTTATAACTCATAAACGGTAACTTAGATTAAAAATCTGATACCACTGCTGAACTCTTAAGGTTATGCTTTCTTTAGGCAGATACTAACATTGGTTGGTGTAGGAAACTAGTGGAAGTTAGTTTTTGGTCGTAAATAAAATAATTAAGTGACAATTATTTTCTTGTAAAATCTATAACTTTTAAACGGTATCTTGGATTAGAAATTCAAGAGTACTATTGGGCTTTTTGGGGTGTGTTTCACTTATTTAGAGCCTAACCTCAACCAGTGCGGGTCGAGGGTTACTGTTAATAAATTTTCTGAACTTTTTTTTGGGTACGTTCAGTAAACACGTGAGCGGAATTTTCTAACTTTTGAACTGTTTCTTGAATTAAAAATATGAGGATACTGTTGAATCTGTAGTGCCCGGATTCGTTTAAGAGAGACTTTACTTTCACCGTAGTAGTTATGAAAAAAAGTTGTATTTTGGAACTTTTTAATAGAATAAATAAAATAACATTATTATTTTATTTTTATTTTGTTCCTCCAAAGGATAAGCGGTAAGGTGGGATTGGTGATGTGTCAATCCAATAAATGGATTGACCCTTGAATCTATGTAACAACAACATTGGGGGAAATTAGGAAGATTCCTATTGATGATCCCCATTAACTCCCCGCGTCGTTACTTACTCTCCCCCTCTCCTATAAATATAGCGCTTGGGGAGGGGTATCAGACAAGCTTTGCCAAACAACAAAGTTCTGTTGGAACACTATGATGCCAGTCCCATAGATGATGAAGCCGACCCCGTGGGAGGTGACAGACGACAAAGAAATGAAGGACGACGTATGAGTGGCGTTGTTGGGAGATGGTTGCAGGAAGGAAGAACACGATCCACCTTCAATTGTGGATGCTCTCCAACCGGTTTTTGAGGTAGGGAATTTATTTATATATGATTGAATTTATTTATCAATTCTTTATATTCTGGTTTCACAATGATGATGGCCAAACTAACACGACCATCGTCCCATGCATATAACTTGCCTCTTATATTTTGATTCTTGGTACGTTTTTCGTGCGTTCTTCAATTCCAAATATTTAATGATGCTAGAAACGCAATATTTTGTTGAGCGCGGCATATGGACCCATATCGCTCAACCCAAGGATCACAAATATGCGATCATTTTATTTTTCGGGCTTGAAACAAAGACGAAATTTATCACGGAAGGAGGCGGCGACCGACACCTGGCCGGCCGTGAGGAAGGAAGGGTGGCGCACGTCCGCACTGTCAAATGATGAGGAAGCTGTAGCCCGTCGGCTGCGGTGGGGCAGGGTGGTGGCTGACATCTGGCCGACCACGTTGCAGAGTGGCAGTGCGTGTCCACACCGTCAGAGGAGTAGGAGGTTGCGTCCCCTAGGCCGTGGAGGAGGTCGAAGATCGGCCGGCTGTTCCAGCCGCGGTGGAGCAGTGGCGCGCGACCGCGCCACTAGGAGGAGGACTGACTGAAACACTAGCTGACCCTTGCAGTTCGGTGGGGCCTGCTCGGGTCCCGCAGTTACTTGGTAGCGCCTAAAGGCGATTCTTGTTTCCATTCCAAATGGAAGGGGGGCACTCCCCCTTTAGCGCCAGCTCGGGTGGACCGTGCCACTGGGCCGCGCCACCGGGCCACACCCTGTGGGCCGCACCGGGCGGTCCCCTTCGCGGGCTGGGCCAGACCACGACCCAGCGGGTTGGGCCCACTATATCTCAGGACAACCAGGTTGGACCCAAATTGGGCTAGGTTGACCTGAAACAGTTCTTGTCGGCCCAGGATGGGTCGGTTCGACCTGGTTAGACTAGATCCGGGCCCATCTGGACCCAGATACGCCTTTATGGCCATATGTTGAGAACCGAGCATCCGTTTGACGAACCGTCTATGGAACCAAAATCCTTGGATCGAGATAGTCCTTTTGGTATACTCCAATTGAGTTTTGGATAAAGTTGGTGTACATCTAGGTTGGATCGAACCCTAAATCCCACTGGGCCCTTAGAGCGGAAACACTATTAGCTTACAGACCGTGCGTCTGATTGACGCGTCCTCTGTTGAGTTGGGTACCTTATGATGTGGAAGACCTTTGGGATACTTCTTTTTGGAAATTTGGGGTGATTTAGGTATAACCTATGGCTTGGGGTGTAGTTATCCCAAGCACGCTATGTACAGAACCCTGCGACTGGCTGAGACTTGACGACTGCTTACCATTTTGATTCAGAGTGACTCGACAGGCCCAGTGGGGAGTGACTTTGTGTGACATGGTAGACCCATGGTACTCGACAGGAGGAGTACCTCAGTAGGCCACGAGGGGGAGTGCCTCTATTTGACGCAGCTGACCCATGGTGGGGAGCACTTCTGTGTGACGTGACAGACCCACGGTACTCGATAGAAGGAGTACCTCAACAGTACAAGGTTAGTGGGAAGTGCCTCTGTGTGACGCGGTAGGCCCACTGTACTCATTATAGGAGGCGTTCTCTAGAACCCGAGGTGTTCGACATTGTGACTAGGAATTTTACTTGTTATTATCCCTAGAGAATCCCGTGGTTGGCTATCAGTACGCATACCGATCCTGTGTGGGTCAGATCTTGTGTGGGTTAGTGCTCAGTGATCCTATGTGGGTCAGTGCTTATCGATCCTATGTGGGTCAAATACTATGTGGGTCATTGTGGGGGTTAGTACCTATTGATCCTGTGTGGGTTAGACTCCGTATAATCAGCAGTAGTGCCTCTTGAGAGAATAAGATGATCTAGCTTCGTGACTAATCATCTGTACTTCTATACTTCCCTGAAAACCTAGTTTGAGCTGAGAATTTTTGTGAGCTGTCTTTACTTTGTGCTTGTGATTGAGG
Organism: Viscum album; assembly: GCA_963277665.1. Taxonomy (NCBI): domain Eukaryota; kingdom Viridiplantae; phylum Streptophyta; class Magnoliopsida; order Santalales; family Viscaceae; genus Viscum; species Viscum album. Next base: position 1,119,748,576 of record OY728129.1, read on the forward strand.
TTATCTTTGTGGTGTTACCTGTGTGGTACTTCTACCTATGTGGTGTTACCTTTTTGGTATTATTCCCTCATGTATGAGATGAGTATATCATGATAACTTAGGTATATGTATGGGCTATACCTAAGTAGAGTTGATTTCTTTCTTTGTGGTTTTTCCTTTTTGGAACTTTAGGAGACCTTCAGTGTCTTGGGGTCCCTACTGAGTATCATTATACTCCCCCTGAACGGGCTTCTCCCACACCTTGTTGTGTCTTGTGCAGACCATGTACGACATTGATTGAGGCTGAGGGAGCCAGGACTGGATAGTGCCCGAAGGTGGACCATTCAGCGTGACGTGACGCGGAGGAGACTGACGGATGTGGAGTGCCGATGAGGCGATCTATACCTACCCTTTAGGTAGGAACCTCGAAGTATTACCCACTAGCTGTTTTCCTTTTTCTTTTAATTTTATTTTATTTTCAGTTGTACTTGTACCTTTACAGTTGGGCTTGTATTCTAGCCCCTTTCACTTTCAGCACTCTTTTACTACACCAGTTTACTTCATAGTTGTTTCTTGTTGTGTTCTTGGACCGCGTGTTTGTATGGGATTAATTGAAATTCCTTCCTAAATTAGGTAGTATTCCTTTCAGTGCTAGTCTCCAGCCCTTGGCCTATGAAATTCGGGCTTGGGGTAATCACGACATGAGCCCTGTGGGACAGGTCGTGAAAACCACCACCTAGTTAAGGGAATTAAAGGTATAATATGATGATTTGGAATCTAAAGGATTCATTCACTTGTGCGTCTCACCTTGGGCTGCACCAGTGCTATTTGTGAAAGAGGACAATGAATCTACCTGGTTATTTATCGATTACCAAAAGCTAAACAAGGTGAAGATCAAGAAAAAGTACCATTTTCATTGCATTGAACCTTTTTGATTAGATTAAGGGGGAAAGGTGGTTATGTAAGATCGATCTACATTCCATTAGTATATCAACTTGTTTTTTTATATTTTTAGATGACATCGTAGTCTTTTCTAAGACTGAGGAGGAGCATGATTGGTATTTGAGGATTGGGATAGGAACCCTTTAGGATCATCATCTCTATGAGAAGTTTTCCAAGTGAAAATTATGAATCAAAGAGGTGAAGTTTCTAGGTCATTTGATCTTGGAACAAGGGATTTTATGAACCTTGAGAAGATCATTGCTGTAATTTCATGGAAACAACCAAATATTTTTTTTAAATTTAAAGATTTTTGGGTTTGGTAGGGTATTATAGGTGGTTTATTTGGGATTTCTCTTGACTTGATTCATCTATGACTGTGCATACCCGAAAAGGGGTAAAGTTTGAGTGGAGCCCAAAATGATAAGCATCCATTGAGATGCTTAAGCGGTTGTTTCGTAGTTCCTTGAAACATGTGCTATAGTTTTAATAATCATTTCTTACATGTAGTTTCCATTGGATTTATTCATGGAACCTGAAACTTGCAACAGTTCTTTATCCAAAGGGGACCTGCTTTCCAAAGGCAAGTGTTCAGTAAGTTTGTACTTTACGATACTTAGAAACATACATTGGTTGAGAGGATGGGAGGTCAGACTCATCACACCCTTTTAGGGGGAATTATTGTATACTCTAGGATTATCTTTGTAAATTTAATATATTTTCACAAATCCTTTTTAATTCACCAAGCATTACATAAGTTTCCCTTAGAATTTACAATCACTTATTAATATATATAAAATTTAGAATCATCAGTATGCATTCAAGGTTCTTCATTAATGGAGACATCCTTATGTATTCATGGTTCTCCATCAATCCTCTAATATACTATTTCAAGATTCTTTTAATCATAATTATGATGATACTAGTTTTTAATCCATTCAGCAGGCCACTCTGAAATTTATTATCATCTAGGGAGATGAAGGCTTGTTTTGATATTGGGATCATACCCATGAAATGGGTTACCTACATATCCTTGTGAAAGGAATCAGAACCCTCATAGTTCGGTGCCGCTTAATGGGACACATCATACCTTTTAAGATCATGTGATAAGGACATAAACATATAGTTTAATGTCATGTGGTAAGGAAATATAAGTAAGAGGTGATTAGTCAATGTTTGGTGTGGGGATTATGCCAAAACAACCCAATAAACTTGGAAAGGATATGGGTTTCCAAGTTAGATTAGACCCTGTTTGGAATATGGCCCAAGGAGAACATGGTGAATTTGAAATATTGGGTTTAAACCTCAAGGAGGATTCCTACATACCTTATGTGGATGGGAATCAAAGCCCACATAGTTTGATAAATCTGATAGAAGAGTATAGTCTTTTGAGAGAAATGAGTTTGGGCTTACTTCCTAAAAAGGATGCCTTGATGATTTGGGGGTTTAATTTGGGGATTATTCCTAAGGAGGATGCCCAAATTAAGGGAATTAGGGTTGGATTTTTGAAGATGATGTCCAATGATCTCGGGCCCTGAGAGGGCTTCCTACGTATCCCAATTATAGAGGGAATCAAAGTTTTCATAGTTCATTCAAAATGGGTGTTTGTGTAAATGTTTTAATCATCACGAATATCTATGCCCACGTGTGTCATTCTCGGTGTGAGAAACAGGAGGATGCGAAATATTCAACAATGAAACTTTACACTTTTCCTCCTCCGCTAGTGGAAGAGGGCGAGGCGACCCGAGAAGAGGGTGCATTGACCGTGGAAGAGGGAAAGGTGATGAGATTTCCCTCTATTCACTTTACATTGGATAAGGGTCTAATGAATGGAGGAAGGGATGAAGGTTGGGGGCTTACACCAGGATGGATTCCCATGGTGACAAAGCTCAACAGGAGAGGGAAAGGGTAATGAAAGTCTCTTTTCCCATCTCCCCACTGGTCTTTGGCACCGAAGAAGAGAGGAGGAGCAATGATGCTACCTCCAGAAAGAAAAGATAGGGGATTATGCTAGGATGGTTCCCCTAAAATTGATCCTGGTATGGGAGGGATACTTATCTTTTGTTTAGAAGAAATAAAATAAAGTGTGTACTTTACCTTCCCTACCAGAGACCTAAAGTTACATTTCTTCTCTTTGAGAAGGGAGAGGCCAGGACCCAACCCTCCTCTAAACTAGGAACTTCCCAACACTATTCCTAGGAGAAAGTTCCTTGTGACCGTGGATATACAAACCCAAATACACTCCATGAAACTTATCCCCATTGTAAATAAAATGTGGGAAACCTATGACTGTATATATACAAACCCAAATAGGAGACACACTAATGTGCCTTTACAAATGGTTTGATAAGTTAGGATGTTTTGGTGGAGGTCTCAATATAATCCCTTTCAGAAAAGGGAGAAAATGAAGAAGAAGCCTTGCCATGAATGGATTTGAAGAGGGCTTGATGGCTAGTAGATTGAAGAGTGTAAGTGAATCAAAGAGGGGTTCCCAAGTAGGTAAGGGCCGACAATTATGGGAGCATAAGTAGACTTGGGTGACCTGGTATTCACTTTAGCGATAAACAACCTGTATGGTAATACTTGGGCGAGACTTGGATCAAGCCTTCAGGAGTATTCATAGGTGGTCCCAGAAGTGGGGTGCTCAAGTTCCTTTGAAAGGAATAATTGGTGTGCAAGTGTTTCTGATTTAGGGAGGTTGGGTGATTTAGGAGTGCAAGTGTTATGGTTTTCAAACACTAAATGGACTTAAGACTAATGATCCTCCTTTAAATCCCCCACTCATGGTATTGAAGAACTACCTTGAAAGTTTATGAAGACTTGGGTGAATCACTTGGGAGACCAGAGCAACAATTGGGATTTAGTGAAATTTGTCCATACAAATGAAGGCCCCAAGGGTCTATTTATAGTCAAAAATAGGACCTTGGGTAAAAGGAGTTTGGGCGCACAGGTAGGCTGCACACCATTTTGGGGTGCGCAAGTAGGCTGCACACCAACACTCTTCTAGTCTGACTAAGGCGATCCAAAACTCATGCCTTTTCAAATCATGATTTTATTCATGTATTTTTCCCTTTTATTTGTAAGGTATTTACCTTTGTCATTTTTTAGAATCTTTGACGAAGTGTCAACAAATTCCCCCCTTCAGAATTGGATCTAGAATGAAAAGAGGATCCTATACTGAGGTAAAAAAATGAAGGAGAAATAGGAGAGTACTGGGGAACACAAGTGTTATTCACGTGAGACAACTGGTCGTACAAGTTCTCAGCATACAAGATTTCAATGTGCAGGGTAACATGCGTCACCTATATATAGTGGCATCACATCCGTGAAAAACTATGCAACTTCCAAAATTTCATCTCTCGGCATGCAAGTCTTCTTCACTCAGACGTTTCTGTTTCACCATGATTCTTCTGTATGTTTTTTTAGTTGCGCGCTATAAGTGGGGAGCCATACTTTCATGCCGACTTATACTTGCACGCCAAGTTTATAATTGCGTGCCTTAATGCCTTTTCCATTTTTTTGTCAAAACAACAAAAATGAGATTACTTAAAAGATGATTTCTGTCCATTTTGAAGGTTCAATGGCTCCCAAAATAATTGGAACTACTGATGATCTTTCCTACAAGAGGATTGATGACATGATGAATGCCGTCAGTAATGACTACTTCAAAGTTTGTGATACCACCCTTCCAAACATAGAAAAATATTTGAAGAAATATCATTTCAACTTTGATCAAAGCACCTATCTGCCTTTGTATAAATATGTACATTTAGAGGATGTTAATATTCTAGATCCAAAGAACTATGTCCCGCATTCTTGGTTTCAAGATTATACCAACTTCTCATTGGCCAATGTTTCTATTGGGGGCTCATTTTCTAATGATGGGACAACAGAGAAGGCTCATATTATGCATCATAGCTTGTGTGCTCTAGATTTGAAGGAACATGCACCCGAGCTACAAACACACTGTTATTCATCCATCTTTCAGGATTCCCAGATGGATCAGTCCAAGGGTTGGAAGAAAATTTAGGATTTCCACCCAGGAGGAGGTGTACAACCCACATGGATGTGGGCATACTGGGTTCCTATGACCTGTATAGAATTTACAGATGACTTGAAAGGCGTCAGGATTTACGAGTCCATTTGTGTTAAGAAAACTTATGTGTACAAGAATGATGATTTCATGCCTAAATTATTAAGCCGATGGAGTCCAGAGACTAATTCCTTCCATTTAATACATAGAGAGGTAGGAATTAGCTTGTGAGATGTTTAAAATATTTCAGGATCTCCAATCCTTGGAGACATGTATGATGATTTTATTCCTCCCAAGGTGACATGGAATAACTTGGAGAAGACATTGGATTTGGTTTGTCAGTTGATGAAAATATTTAACAAACTCAGGAACATGACCACCATGAAGTATCGATCTAGGAGAGATATTATTCCATAGGAATGGATGGAAAATATTTTTGATAAAGAATAAGGAAAAGGGGCCCACTTATACCCGTTCGACTAGCTGTCCAAGGGAAGAGAAGAGAGATACCCCTGACACATTTTGGACAACATTGGAGAAAGGAGAATTTGACAAATGGGGATATAAAGTCAACCCAAAAATTCCTGCAAAGACACGTTTGGAAGGTTTCTTTTCCATGTGGATCAGTGTCTATTTGTAACTAGTCTGAGACTCCAAAGGAGGCGTGATGCCAGGAACCTTTGTTATTGCGGCCAAGATGGCAGAGAAAAGGATAGTAGTGTTGGCCACTCTTGTTTTGGCCAAGATTCATAGAATTTTTCTGAAAATTTACAAATGGAAGTATACCTTTAGAATAGTGGGATCATTATAGGTGTCATGGGGATGGATCGCTACTCAATTCAGAACTGATGCTATAAAAAGTTTTTTACTGGTTTTTGGAAGTCCTTTATGACCACCTGTTCAATCTTTCTTTGGTATTTCACCCTTGTATCTGAATGCTTATGACATCAAGGATAGATTGAGCATGCATAAGGAGTTCCATTTCATTCCTTATGGGAATCCACCTACAGGGTGTTTTTTTGATGATGGGATGACCAGTTTAGAGTTACGGGAATACATGATAGCTTATAGAGATGGCATGTTCGCCACTAGAATCGATGAAGGAATCATATGTGAGACCTATTATCCTTATAGATTTGTGCTTTAATTAAAATTTCTACAATAGAATACTGTATCCCCTACTATTCATGTCATATTAGAGCAACACCCGATGGTTCCCCGAAAACTATGGTTGTTGAAATCTACGGAGAAGACTGGGGAAATTTTTAATTTACCTGCTGCTGATGCAGTAAGCAGATTGATTATCTGGTATTCCAAAAACTAGGTTGCATCTTACCCTGAAGGGGTATTAAATCATGTCTTCCCTCGAGTAGGGGTGAATAGAAGTAGCAAGAGAGAGTTGCTTCATTTGTAAAGTAAATCTTCATCATCAAGGGCCCACTCGCAAGAATCATAGGGTGGAGGTGATGATGCTCCAAATTCACCGAAGAGACTTCGTGCCAGATATAACCCTCCTGCCAGAAATAAGAGAGACACTCCATCAATCCCTACCGAAGCTATATCGAGGATATCTGATCAACATAATTATTAAGAGTGACATGTTCCATTTTCTCATCCCTTATTCATGACTATGGGGGTTGGGAAGAAACTCAAATACAAGGTTGCAGGATCCTCTTCACAACCCTCTGACATACACTCTGAATATATATGACCAGAGGCTATTCAAACATGGCCGAGTATGTACTGTGATTCCAAAACCATGTGGATGGATCTACGTGAAGGACTTCATATTTCAGGAGTAGGGGATTTATGGAATTATTATGAAATTCTTTTTAAATATAATCCCAATGAGGTGAGGACCTACATTTGAGAACTGGAAATGACCATATATGCCATCGATGAATCAATTCCTACCATAAAGCGGGTGAAGAAAATGATAGATCATGGTTCCATCGAAGAGATTAGTCCTTCATTAGATGAATAATGGCATGAATTTGTAGTCACTAAGGTTGTAAGTTTCCTTTCTCTTATATTCTCTTATACTTTTCAATTTGAACATTAGTCAAAACATTGTTACTTAGGAGAAATATCATCTTAATTTACAGCTGGTTAAGGGAAAGACAACTGAAGTTCCTTCACCACAGTATATCCCTTGAGGCATTTCTCTTGGATCTACCAGATCACCCCATGAATCAGGAGAGATATCTCCAAGACAACAGACCATGGAGGATGAAATAGAAAGGGTATTGGGATCTCCAATACCTGTCTTTGGAGATGATGATGTACACCCTCTTAAGAAGGTGAAGAAGCAAAAGCACCGAAGAAAGAGAGCCATGGTTAAGCGCTTTCTTAGTAGTGGTAAGTCTTCCTGATAATCATGAATTTTATTCTTTATTCATGAAAAAAATGTTTAAACTTCTTGGAATTATAGGGGATTCTTCCATTTCTTATTTAAAAGAAACTACTAATAAGATTCAAGGAACCACGGGGGGTGATGATTAATAGGAAAAAATTCCTACTAATCCGATGGTTCCTGAGGAGGAATTGAGGCCTGAGGAACCAACATCTATTCCCAAAATTACTCCCATTCCTTCTATTAGAGGAGAGGAGACTTCTTGTAAATCAAAAATACTTCATAAGAAATAAAATTTAACAACAAATAACTTCCATACTATGATATTTTAGGTTCATCACATGCACTATAACATATGGAAACAACTGACACTAACCTTACAACTATTTATGAGGAAGCTACTTGGGGTCAAAGGTTTTCAGAGGAATGTTGTGAAGAAAACACGCCAAGTTCTCTCATGAATGAGACTATCCCGAGATCTGAGATATCATTGGATGAAAGGATGAACCTTGGCATGTCTTTTGAATAAGTATTAGAACATGTTAATATACCAAATTCTTTAGAAGATTTTGGAGTTTCTTTTATAGAATCAACTGGATTTGAGTTTTCATTATTCGTCCTGTAAATATTCTTATGATTAACTTTCTAACCATGGTTGGTTGAAATATGTAGTTTCATATAAAGAAACTGTTGTCAGAACGATACTTGAAGGAAGTATTAATATTAACATCAATACCATCATTGTAGAGACATTGGATCAAGTGGAACTTGAGATGGCAGATCTTCCTAAAATTCATTCTGAGGATCCGGAGCACATTAAAGATAGCATTACTCATCCAGATACATCTAACAAAATTGCTGAAACTGAGAATATTAGGGAGGAGTCTTCTTAGGATATTGACCTACTGTTAGGTAATAGATAATGATATTATGATTACATTCAATTTTGTTATCTCTTAAATCTAACCATAACCATAATTCTTGATTTACTATATAGGGATATCAACTTCAATGGCTATTTCTGGGGGTGAAGCCTCTGCATCAGCCCAAACAATATTGGAAGGTGAATCATCCATTGTTCAGGAAGGATCAGAACATGGTAATTATTTAAGTGCATTAATCCCAGAATACATCCCTCCTTATGATGGTGATTCTCAATCGGACCCATAATTTCAAAATTTTCCTCATCTTGCACGTCGTAAATCATAGAAAAACATCTAGAAGATAATATCTGAAATTACTCTTGAGGAAATTCCTTCAATAATTCCACGACTTTCATCTCTACTTATCATGCTAGGATTTGGTGGTTTCGAATACCATGAAATTCATACATCGGTGAAAGAGATTATTCTAAGGAGGGAACAACATAAAAATATTTAGCAATACTTGATAAAAGTCAAACTATCTATCAACACTGAATAATTTCAAGCAGTACTGTCCTAGGCTGAGGCTAATCATACTATAAAGTTGAAGGGACTGAAGCAGAAAATTAAAGAAAAGACTGTTCAACAGATTCATCTTCAACAGGAATTAGATGTTATTATAGGGGAGCTTGACCAGCTTTATAGCTCATTAGGAGAAGTCTGGAAAGAAGGTGAAAAATACATTGTAGATGCTATAGAATCACTTCATCATACTGAAGAGAGCAGATCTAGTCAAATAAAAAAGCTTCAATAGGAAGATGACGAGGCTCAAGGGGAAGTCAATCAAATGAGGAATTATGGAGAAATCCTTTTATAATTTTTTATTTCTAAAAAGATAGAGATTCCAATTTGTGGATGTTCATATATGAAAATTTCCATAAATGAAAAGCATTTAGTCTTCAATATTTTTTGATTTAACTCTCTCTAACTGCCTTTGTTTTACCTAGGACATTGGGAGTAGTAAGCATAGTTTGATTTTTTCTAGGGTTATATGGACATCCCGAAAAACTTTGTATCTTTTGAATTTTTATTGCTCAATATTACCTAAATCATAAAAAATGTACATTTAGTGAGTTGGGACTCTATTTTTGTTCAGAGTTCCCTTTGCAGGTTCTCAATCTAGTGAGTACCACGTCTCTTGTTGTTGGAAGTTTAGAGTCATGCATGTTGGACTATAAAGTTCTAATGATTAAGGTCGAATAACTTTGACCATAAATTTTGAAATTAAATCCCAAGAAAGACTTAGTGACTAAGAATTGATTTACTATTCTTTAAATATTTCCAAGGGGAATCTTGAGCCATTATTTTTAATGGTCACAAAATTTAAATCTTGTATCAACATAAGGGGAGTTTTTTCCAAGAACGAAGTTACCATTATTTTACAAACCTGTTATGGGGGTTATATTATGCAGGGATAATGGGGGCATATGCTGCATAACCAAATAATGGAATCTTTTGACTGCTAGGCCTGTTATGTAGAAAACTTATACCAGGCCACTTAAGGGAATATACTACATAGTCAAGCAAAAGAGACCTTAAGAATTTAACATTTTACTTCTGATAGATAAGAAAAAATAAAGTTTGGGTGACTCAAGACGAAAGTGGGTGGATTTTCCAAGGAAAGGGGTTTTAAGAATGAAAGGGATATTTTATAACAACATATGTCATGAATAGGAAAACCAATTCTATAAAAATTTTGTGTATGAATAATGGTTTAAGTTTATCAGAAAAGAGAATTTCTGATATAAAACTGTGGAATTTTAAGTCCTATAGTGAGGACATTGTACAATGAAGTTTTAAGTCATGAAGTGAGGACATCATACTGTGCAGTTTTAATTCATGCAGTTAGGACATTGTATTATGTAGTTTTAAGTCATGTAGTGAGGACATTTTACTGTGCAGTTTTAAGTCATGCATTGAGGACAATGTACTGTTTAGTTTTATGTCATTCAGTGAGGACATTGTACTGTTCAATTTTAAGTCATGCAGTGAGGACATTACGTGGATTTAATTTTAGATCTTTTATCTTGGACCAAATGTATGATAATCTCCCAATTTCTTGATAATTTGTTTGGAAACATACTACCATATTCAGGTATGGAAGGGAAAATTCTAAACTCTGATTTGGGAATTTCTAGATCTGAAGAATGATATGGAAAAGGGGCTAAAGGAATTAGAAGAATTCTTTTCCAAGAACAAAGTTACCATTATTTGAAAAACCCGTTATGGGTGCTTTATTATGCAGGGCCAACTTAGGTATATGCTATATAGCCAAATAGTGGCATCTTTTGACTAAAAAGTCTGTTATATAGGCAACTTATGCAAGACCACCCAAGGGCACATGCTACATGGTCAGGCAAAAGAGTTCTTAAAAATTTTGACATTATATTGCTAAAAGTCGAAGAAAGTTTATGGAGATTCAGATTTTCCAAACCATAGAGTTTGGTTTATGGAGAAAGGTACCTGAATATAGAGAGGGTATTTCCAACCAAGATTTCCAAAGAATCATAGGAATAATACTTTTACAAAGGTCGAACCAAAATGTAGGAATTGTGGTGTCTGTAGTTTTAGGTCATACAACTAGGACCAAAAAATGGAAATAGTATATATTATGTGGCCATGTGATTCCAAGGTTATTTCATATTGCTTTGAACACATGGAGAGGGAAATGTTTAAACCATGGTCTTGAAGAGTTTTAGATCGAGAGAAAGATAATGGAACAAATATACTTGAATGACTGTTTTTAAAATACAGATTCTTGCGTATTTTCATCAATGTTTGAAGGGGACAAAGACACTATAACCAAGAATGAAATTACCATCAGTTAATAAACCCATTATGGGGGATTTATTATGCAAGACCAACTGGGGCATATGCTGCATAGTCAAATAATGGAATCTTTTGACTTATAGGCCCATTATATAGGAAACTTATGCAAGGCCACCTAAGGACATGTGTTTTATAGTCAAGAAAAATATCTCTCAGGTATTATAAACTCCATCACCAGAAACCGTAAGAAAGATTATGAAGATTTGGAAAATATTCAAGATTAAGAGTGTGAAATATAGAAGGGAGTAATTCTCAATTCACATAAGAAATATTTGAATCAATATTGGACATGAGTTTGACGTCCTTTACATAGATCTAACTCATATGTAAAATGGAGACTTTATTTGTTTCCTTTTAATTAATATTGTGATGTGCAGTTTAAAGTCATGCAGTGAGGACATTATATTGTGCATTTTTAAGTCATGCAGTGAGGACATTATACTGTGCAATTTTAAGTCATGAAATGGGTACATTGATAGCCCCGTAAGAATTTGATACACCTTATTTATATAAATAATCCTTTTACCCAATTCCTAATCCCACTTGAGATATGCCCAGTGTGAGAAACATGGAGCAGTAAGGGTTTCTTTCATAACACAAAGGTGGCACAAGTGAAGAATATGGGTGTTAAATTTCCATGCAGTTTAACATCATGTGGTAAGGACGAATATGAACTGATGTGTAAGGAAAGTCTTTTTGTAGATGGACTAAGGGATAAAACCCAAGTGTCACTACATGACTTGCTGAGAGAAAGAATCAAGCCATATGTGGTTCTTTAAACATTCCCTAAGCAGGTTTGATTCTTATATAAGGAATGATGGGTTTTTTATATACCGTGGCTAGTCCCAAGATTGAAGATCTAAGCGTCTCAGCATATCTCATATAGATGATAATCAAGCCGTACATAGTTCTTTAAACAACCATTTCCCACACTAATCGAGTTTGACATGGGAGATGGGGGCATTAACACATTCTAGAAGAATGATTAAATTTAAGACACAAGATAGTATGAAAATCAAATCATGTATCTTAAAAGAGAACTCTATATAGATCTAGTTCATATACAGGAGAATAAAAAAAGGAAATAAAAATTTTGTGATTGCGTCTAGGCCAAAGATTGTAGATCCAAGCATCTCTACGTATCTCAAATAGATGAGAATCAAGCCACACATAGTTCTTGGAACAAGGTCCCTATACAGATCTGAATCATACATAGGGAAGAGAGGGACTCATATTCCACTAATGAGTAGCAATGGTGTCCATGATTCTTGCTTATGGAAGATCCTAACATCAAGTAGAGAAGATTTTATCCATACAATTTAATGTCGTGTAATGAGGAAAAATGGAATCATGCAGTTTAACATCGTGCGACATGGTCAAAGATGATACGCATTTTAACGTCATTCAGCATGGATGATTATGGTTGTTAGGAAGTTTAACATCTTTCAACTCGGAATTTGTACTATTTAGTTTTAAGTCTTGAAGTAAGGACATTGTAGGTTATGCAGTTTTCAGTCTTACAGTGAGGAAAAAGGGTCTGTGCAATTACACAAAGTATTTCTTCATGAATCTCGCATTGGTTGGAGTTGTAATGAACTCTCCATCCATTGATATTAACTCATAAGCTCCATTTGAGTAGTCCTTATGTATAGAATAAGGTCCTTACCACTTTAGCTCAAGCTTTGGAGGTTTCTTTCCTGGTATCATTGGAGTCCTGAGGACCAATAACAATTCTCCTTGAAGAAATGAATGGAGGAAAATTTTCTTGTTAAAATCCAGTGCTATTCTATTATGATATACTTCTAAATGATGAAAAGTATGAAATATTTTCTCGTCTAATCATTCTATCTCATTAAACCATTTCTGAGACCTCTTATCTGTAGAAAACTAATCACAAATTTTAACTCTGAGTGAAGAAATTCCATTTCAATTGGAAAAACTGCTTTTGTTCTGTATACCAATGAATAAGGAGTTGCTTGGGTGGTAGTACGGGTAGTAGTCCGATAAGCCCATAAAGAATTCAAAAGTTTATCATGCCATGATTTCTTATCTTTATCCACCATCTTCTAGAGAATATTTGATAAGGTCTTATTGAAGGCCTCTATCTATCCATTGTCCACTGCATGATAGAGAGATGAATGGTTGAATTTGATATTATGTTCCTGATATATCTTTTTTACCTCAGAAGAACAAAAATTGGGACCATTGTCTGTCAAAACAGTATGAGGGACACCAAATCAGGTGATGATATTAGATTTGACAAAACTAACAATGATTTTGGCTCCAAATTATTTGATAGGTATTACCTTAGCTCATTTGGAGAAGATGTCAGTAGTAGTAAGAATATACTTGAACTGCTTAGACATGGCTGAAGGATAAGGTCCTAATATATCCATTCCCCATGTGGAAAATGGTTAAGAATATTTAGCTGTATATAGAAACTATGGGGGTTGATGAATGAAGTTGGCACACATTTGGTAGGGATGGAATTTCTTAGTGAAATCTGTACAATACTGCATCATTAAAGGATGAAAGTATCCAAGCCTTTAGATCCGATCAGAGAGTCTGTGCCCAGACTGATGGACACCACAAACTTCTGAATGCACTTCTTTCATGACAGCTGTCGTTTCTTCTCCATCAATATATCTGAGAAGGATTGCATCGAAGACTTGTTTGTTAAGGATCTTCTGGTGGTCTGGACTATCATAAAGAGTAAAATTTGTTGCTCATCGTCAGATCTATTCCTTTTCATCCCTATATGGTGGAAGTACCCCATTTTGAAGGTATTCTACAATGAGTGTTCTCCATCCCATGGCATGACCATATGACTCAGAAATAGGGCTATATCATCAATTTAATCTATTATGGGTTGAATGAAAGGTGATACCACACGATGATGGGATATGCTAATGATTGTCTCATCCCGATTTGGATCTTCCAGAGCTGTAGCCACATTAGCCAGTGCATCAACATGGGCGTTTTGTGATCGAGAGACATAAGACAATGCCATATCTAAGGGAAATTCATCCATTAACCCCTAACATAATCACAAAAAGGTATTAACGCTTCTTTTCTGATAGAATATTCCCCATTTATTTACTTGATTACTAATTCTGAATCACCTTTCACTTTTAAGTGATTCACTTGCACTTGAAGGGAAAATTCCAAACCTGCGATGAGAGCTTGATATTTTGCCTCATTATTGGTACAACCTTCTAACAATAGGAAGGAGTAAGGAAACACTTACTTTTATAGGGAAATAAGGACAATTCCTAACCCAAATTTGTTGAGTTTAGGGTTTTCCATTTTCTTCCCTGTTGGACTTCTGGAGGCACCATCAAAGTACATCTCCCATGTTTGGGAATTATCCTAAATAGAGAAGAGCTCTTCATCAGGAAGTTCAGTATTAAATGATGTATCTTCTGCATATGGATGTTCAGCAAGAAATTAATCCAGAGCTTGTCCTTTTATTTCCTTTTGATGCAAAAACTAGATATCAAAATGTTGTAGAATAACCGTCCACCGTGCCAGATGCCCTATAATCATAGGATGACTAAGGATAAATTTGAGCAGGTTATTGAGAGATAACAATTGGACTTCATGATGTTGCAAGTAGTTCCTCAATTTATGAACTTAAAAGATTAATGCCAGATATTACTTTTCAATACTTCAATACTGATTTTCCACATCAAGCATAGTTTGAATGAGATAGTAAAGATTTTTCTCATTCTCAGCATCATTCTTTTGGGCAAGGAAGGCATCTAGTGATTTCTCTAAAGCTGTCACATAGAGAATAAGTGGTCTTACTTTAATAGGTGGAATTAATACTGGTGGACTCAAGAGATATTTCTTGAGGGTATCAAATGCTTCTTGGTAGTCTTCATTCCATTTATAGGTGACTCCCTTCTTCATTAATCTGGTGAAGGGAAAATAATTACCTTCCAAATTGGAGATAAAGCACCAAATATAGGCCATGTTTCCTTAAATTCCTCTTAATTATTTCAAATTTTGAGTAGGTGACATACCAAGGACTGATTTTGTTTTCTCAGGATAAAAATTGATACCACGATGGTGTACAATGAAGCCAAGAAAATTTCTTGAGGTTACCCCAAAAGCACATTTCATGGGGTTCATATTCAAACTGTGATGCCTAAGTTTTTTGAATATGATCTCTAGATCATCCAAGTGATTGGAACCTTGTCTGGATTTGACCACCAAATCATCCACATAACAATCAAAAAATTTCCCTAATAAGGGTTTGAAGATATGGTGCATGGCATGTTGCACATGTATTATTTAAGCCAAAGGGAATTACTCGATAGAAAAACCCACCTTGAGGGGATCTAAAGGCTATAGATTCTTCATCCTCTAGGGACATACATATCTTATTATACCCAGAGTATCCATCTATGAAGTAAAGAGCTTCATATCCATATGTTGCATCAATTAAAAGTTATGTAATCGGAACTGGAAAATCATCTTTAGGACAATACCAGTTAAGATCTCTGAAATCAATGAAAACTATGATTTTTCCATTATTCTTTTTCCCTGGGACAATATTGTCCATCCATTTAGGATATTGAACCTCCCTAACAAAGTTATCCTTTATAATCTTATCAACTTCAGCTTCAATTTTTTGGGGCATGAGATGGGTGTGTTCTTTTTGCTGCCTGCTTGAATCCACGACGTTCTTATGGAAAACCCAAATGATGGGTGGCTACATCAGTATTAATTCCTGAAATTTCTATATAATTCCAAGAAAATTTATCTCAATGTTTCTTTAGAAATAAAGTACACACCACTTTCTCTTCAGAAGTCATGGCCGCACTAATTAGAGTGGGGAGTGGATCTTCTTCTTTACCCAGATTTATTTCTCTGTGCTCATCCACAGTGGTAGAGACACCTTCATCAAATGATGGAGGAGCATCCTTGAGATATTCCTCATCTTCTTCATTACATGTTACCTCTTATATTTCTACTTGCATAGTAAATGACGAAACTAAACTTCCAGAGTTAGAGGAGGAGTCAGTATTTGAACATCCTGAAGAAGAGGCCACTATATCTGACCATACTGATGGTGAAGGGTCTTCCTGTGATAATAAAGGGGAGATGATGGATTGGGAATCAACATCTTTGTCTTCCTCTAACATTGCTACAACTTCTTCTACTATGATTGACAAATTAGAGCCTTGTTGTAATTCAAAAGATGATATGAAGACATCTCCATTTAAGCTTCCATCACTGCTTGGTGAATCAACAGTTTCTACCATGTTGTCAGGCTCATTTTCCACAATCAACATTATGGAAGTCACCAGAAGAGTGCTTGGATTTGGTTTTACACTTTCAATTTTATTGATGGGTAGCACATAATATGTACTAAAATGTATGAATGGGGTTTTTGGAATCTTTTCCAAACCATTTGGAGTATTAACTCTAGTTATTTCCTTCATCATGGACCTCTTTCCTTTTGCGTGATAAAACTCTGCCTCTATGTATTGATATTCACATGTTTTTCATGGATCCTTGTCACCATAAAATGTACCAATTTTACCATTGAAATAGTTCTTAAGACATTGGTGGTATGACGAAGGTATGGCCACATGGTGATGCAGCCAAGGCCTTCCAAGTAGAATGCTGAAGGCTGTGTCCTGAAAAAAAACCATGAAATATGAATTAGAAACAAGATCTCCAAATTGAGTTCTAAGTGTAATATCACCTAGAGGTTCTTTCTCAATCTTGTCATATCCTTGAAACATTAAATTGGAAAGAGATAAGTCATATCCATTTAGGCCTAATCGATGAAGTATAAGAAAATGAATGAGGTTAACTACGAAGCCATTATCAATGAAGGCTCATTGGATGTCTATGGCATTAACCTTTCCAGAAAAATACAAAAGTGTGATATGTCCATGTACAACATCATCTTCAAATTCATCTATAAAAGATATTACTACATGAAATTCTACAGAATCATTCTCTATACGATAAACCTCAGTAGCAACAACTTCTGTTTCAAACTCTTGAGGACTTGAAAAATCCTCAATAAGTTCTTATTGAATATCTTTTGATAGATTAAATGCATTAAGAATTGATAACATGGCCAATACTTGGGACAATTTTTTTGAAAACATCATACTTTTTATCCAGAGGTCTGCATTTCCCTACATGGAAATGAAGTTTTGTAGGTGTCTTAGAAGTTGATGCTTCTGATATAGATATACCCTGTGTTAGAGAAGAAGCTGTAAATACTTCTGAATTTGGTATATTAGACTGACTAGGTCTATCTACTTGCTGAGAGGAATATGGTGTGAATTCTAATTGATACTCCAAAATAATCATGGCAGAACCAGATCTGTCTTGTGTTGAATAATCTCCTTGTTCTTGTTGATCCCGATGAAGGGATCTTACATGAGTTTCTACCACATAAATGGTTCCATAAGGGGTGGAGTTAAAATGGTGGTTTCTAGAATTCCCACGTCTTCCTATGCATCTTAGACCTTGGCCTCTTCCTCTGGTTCCACAATTAGGTAAAAGGAACTCTGGCTAATTATAATCAGAATAACCATTGGAATAAGAATCCTTTAAATGGATAACATTGAAAAAACCAAATATCAATTCTTTATCTAATGAAGATTCTTCCTGATAGGTTGGTTCTGGTTGTGCTGTTTGGTGGGGCGGTTCCCGTACTTTTGAAGCAGATGGCATGAAATATGCCATGGTCAAGGAAAACTTTGGCCTTAACATGATCTCTTCTTCTTCTAACTGTTCTTTTTTCCTTCTGATAATCTCGTTTCTTTGAGGATTGACCTTTTGATGAAGGTGGTTTTACTGTGGAAGGAGTGGAAGAAGACACAATCAGTTGTTTCGACTATGTTCATAAAATGGAACGATTTCGGTTAATCGTTTTCCTGATAATCTAATTATCATATTTCTGCACATTTTTTACTTTCAACTTCCTTCCATTCGCCTTATTCCTCTGGATTAGTAGCAGTAACACATGATACTTGGGCTGAATTTTTTTTCAGTTTCACTTGTCTAGAGTCTACCATTTTTTAAGGAGGTCCTTGAAAACAAAGCACTCATAGATGGGATGCACCAACATCTGTTGAAAGGGAAAATAATTCAGAAGATCTTTATCTCCTTATTTTTTTGGTTTATTCACCCTTGGCAACTGAACCAGATTATTTTTCAAAGATGAGATAAAGTAACCAGGAACTTATTCATTCTGGAAGGAATAAAAGTTTCTCTTTAATTCCTCAAACTACTTCCACCTTTGATCTCTTTGATAATATTGATGAGGTGTTCATTGCTGCGATGATCTGGAGGCAGATCCCTTAGATACGATGAAGTTTTTGAGGTGGAAACAGGTATAGGTGCTTGCTTGAGTGTAATAGTAGCAACCCATTCTTTCCCTCTTCTCCTTCCCAGAGATGATGTAATTACACGAGTTTTAGACATAGTTTATATAATAGAATCTTCTATCTATTGAGAAATTAAAGTAAGGTATCAAAACCCTCCTATATATTTTATAGGGATCAATGGTGTGTGTAACTTATCACATAGATTTTCCACACAAATTGGCAGCAAATCTTCTTGAGGGAGTTCCAGACTTAAGGAATATGTTAATCCTTTCCATAACGCAATGAAATATGAAACTCTTTCATTATAACTTTGTTTACAATTGGTAAAATCAAACACTATCATATTCAGTAGCGTTGAGCTAAATTGAATAAGGAAATTCTGGCAGAGATCTTCCCATCCAGTAATTGATCACGATTATAAACTTGTATACCAGGTAAAAGCTAGTCCCTATAGTGACTACACAAAACACCTATGTTTTACTGCTTCTTATTTTTGAGGAGTTCCTATCATGAGATCACAATGAGAAACAAAATGTGTTAAGTGTTGTTCTGGATCTCCCGAACCAGTAAATATTGGAAATGTGGTATTCACAAAATTTGGTGGGGGAGGGATCATGTCCACCCATTTAGGCTAAGCTTTCTTTTCCATATGAACTGGCACACATCATTCCTCCATAGCTTCCAATCAAGTTTTTAATGCCTAAATTGTGTTCATAAGCATTTGGGGAATATCTGGATGAGCTGGAACCTATGAAGGTACAACAACCAGAGCTTGATCTTGTACAACGACCATTAAAACCACTGGTGGCGGTGCTGGTATTTGCCTTGGATAACCCATGGGAAAAGGCTTATCAAGATGTGTTTGATCCTGCCTTGGTTGTGTACCCAATGGAAGGAATTCATTATTCGCATCTGTAGTCACTACAAATCCTCTTTGATAAGGAGCTCCTACAGGATGTGCAAGTTGAGGATCTGCCTGAGAAGTACGTCTAGCAGAAATTCTACTTCGAAGTAACTCTATATTGAGTCTTTTAAAATCCTTCATTTCCTCTTCTTATTGTGCGAATATCTCTTCAAGAGAAAGATATTTACCTTCTCAAGTGGAAAAGTAATATGAAATATGACTTTTACCTTTCCCCTTGTTAGATTCCTTTCAGAGGGGTGGGAGTTAGTTATTTGAAGGAATACCTGGATTCTGGGTAAGCCTATGATTTTGGGCATGCAAACCTTCTTCATTTTCCTCAGTGTGTATCATATTATGGATAAGAACCCCATATTCTGATTCCCTTGAACTGGACTCATTTTCTGAAGGATCTTCTGTAATAGTTTTAATGACATTTACTGACGCATAATGCAATGATGGAATTATGTCAGTATATTTTTAAGATCATCTCCCTCTGTATCTTCCACGAGACTCTGTTCTCCTATATGATGGATTATCAGGAGCTGTTTGATGGAAAGTAACCTGAAGGGAATCCTAGGATAGTTTATTTGTGCACTCTCTTTGTGGATTCTTCCCTAATCGGGAGAAAACTAAATTCCATTAAGGAGGGGATTATAGATGTGAAAAAGGACCCGTCCATGTAGGATGGGGATATTTATTTTCTTCTTCTTCAAATCTTTGAACATTATTTAATGAATTTTAAGGTTGAATTAACTAATCCCACAACCTCGCAATATGGGGTGATTCTTGAACTGTTATGGCTAAGATTCATGCAACTGCTCTTCTGATTTTGTGAATTTTGGTTCAGAAATTAGCTGGGTGCATCATCCGAAAACCACTCAAATCACCTATTTTAGAAGTTCATTGTACTATTTAAGACATTTTCATTATTTAACGGCTGACATCCTCTAAGACGGATGCCTGCTCAAGATTCTCATATGCTTGATGTAAAAGTAACTCAACAACTTCTTTTTTTTTGGGACTGACCTTTATGAGAGCTGGTTGAGGCCTATTCTTGAGCATACATTTTATTACATACAAAATCTGTTGATTGTAGCCAAATGTGGGAATAACATTGCATGATACCAATTTTGGTAGACTTTGATGATTTTGGAGTGTAATGAAATTCAATGCTCCATGTAGACCCCATCCTCTGATATGAACACCATATGGGGTATCAAAAATTAACTGGAGTAGCCTCTTTAGAGCACTGAGGCATGCATGATGAAGGGTTCTCTACTATTTTCAACCTTTGGATGTTGGGAAAGTGAGAGAGATTTCAAGTCAATTTGGAGTTGCAACCCTTCTTTTACCTTTACATTATTTTGATATTCATCATATGGTAATTCTTTGGTTTTAAAATGACAAAGAGTTTTCCATAAATTGAGGAAGATATCATGAATGCAATCTTCTGCTATAAATTCTATAATGTTATACTGAGAATTTTCTAAAGGCCATAACATGACAGATGTTTTTCCTTTAGCCAATTGTTTTCTCATGTTTAACATATCTTCATCATCTTTTACTAGAGATTTATACACTTGGTATGACCAAAGTAAATGCCCTATATTAGAAGAAAAATGACCCAAGGGAGGTTCAGATAATGACCATTCCCTTAAGATGTCTTCTGGTTGAGAAAGTGTTTCACCCATCAATGACAAGGCATCAGACATGACTGACCTTGTGTTTGCAAGTGCCTCAAGATAGGAGGGATTTCTCGTTGCTACATTATCAATTATAGATTTATCTTGACAATGAGAAATACTACTATAGAGAGGACTTACGCAGTGAATGCCATCATGAGGAGGATCACCATGGTGGATTACAACAAGGGATGAATCCTCTTGCTCCTTGGTCTTCTAGCTACATGGAGGATTGACATGGATCTCATCTAGAGATAGGAACTCTGGATTGACCAAATTTTCATGATGAAAGACTTTATGATGATGTGTCTGATAGGGAAACATAGAATTATTACTACCAATACCATAATTTGGTAATGAGAGGATAAGATCTTGAGCTACAACAGATAAATGTCTGAGGGCTTCAAGAACTACAACATTAGCAGGAGGCAAATCATAGATTGACTCTTGATTTTACAAGAATGATTGGAGAGACTTCTTCTTGGATGTTCTCTTATACTTAGTTGGGGCCACTTACTAGGAAAATTGTTTATCACGGGCAGGTGTATGCACCTTCCTTGGATTGGTTACCGGAATGGACCGATTACCTCCAATTATAAAGGGTGTATGTTACCGATCTTGTTGTCCGTATGATATGGGGGAATATGCCCCATGACCCTCTGGGACTGGAAAAAATGTGTGAATCTTCTCTGAGATGTCATGCTGATGTTTCATCCCATATGTGGGGACAGATTTACGTGTCTTTTCCCCTGGTACTATTGAATTAGTTGTTATAATATCCTGGCATGTTTCCAGAATATTGGAAGAGATTTGTGTCTACCCTTTCACCATTGATAAGATGTGTTTGGTGACTTCAGAAGCTATAAGGGGAATATACACCCATTATGTATCTAGAGTAAGTGTATGTTCCTGCTCATATCCTACTGTTCCTATCAATGGGTATTGAAAGTACTCATTCATGGGGGCAGAGAGTTGGTTCTTCCCCAGATTTGTCATCGGAGCTTTCTGACTAACTTCTCCGAGTTCTGCCAAATGAGACTGTTGGTAGGATTGATGAATGATGGTATGTGTATGTGCCTACTGTCTATTTCCTATCAAGTATGGTTGATGGACTTCCTTCAATACTGGAATATGAGACTACTATCAGAATTGGGGATTGTAAGTAGGTTTATGTTCCTGTTTACAAGTTTCCACCACATTAGATTGAAGAGATTCTTTAAATGCAGTCAGACGAGCCTAATGACTGAATGATAACTTGTAAGAAGGTGTATGTTCCTGTTCACAGTACTCCATTGAGTTTATCTAGTGGTATTGGTGGGTTTCTTCCAGACAAGTCTGTTGGACAACAAAATTAGGACGGACGGGTGTATGTTCCCACTTTTTGTTTGCCATCAAGTTAGGTTTATGGCTTCTCCAGAGGGGGAAGAGGTAAGAACCTGCTCCCTATTGACCGGACGTTGTCCCCAACAGTTAATCATGCGTGATTGGGTCTAATAGACCTGGGATAAATGTCCAGAGGCAACACCCCCATCATGTTGGGGGTTCACTACCATACAATTCTACCGGTGAAGATTATTGGTGGGATTCCTCCAGAAGGATCCCTACATATTTGAATTGAGGCATTGAGTGACCTATTGATCCATATTCCTGTAGTATGAGAGGGACTAATTATTTCATTATAGGGATAAGGACCCGAAATGGTTGAAAACAGTGGATGGAATCGTCTGCTTCTTGATCATCGATCATTGTTGGCTGGATGATCGAGGATTGTTATTGACTTGGAGGGCATGTCGGGTAGCCTCCAAATTTAGGATTTTACCATGATAGCGATACTCCTTTACCAACATGTTGGAGACCCAGCGTTGAAGATGCTAAGTGGGCGATAACTTCCTTCTCATGGATGAAGATCCAGCTTGAGTAGCGGTCGGGAAGTTTGCAGATGTCGTCTTGAAGAAAGCCATTTTGGACTAAAGGGAGTTCTGAGGAAAACTTGTAACAACAATAAAATCCATTAAAGTGAAATATGTTAGATGAATACATGAGTGATTGATTCCTTTGTCTGGACTTCCTTTATCAATTGATAGGGGCCTGACAGGTGGGTAACATTATTAACTTGGTTAAAGATTCACGTTGGGTTCACCATTTTTGTTTCGTAGTTTCTTGAAACTTGTGTTCTAGTTTTAAGAATCACTTCTTCTAGGCAGTTTTTGTTGGATTTATTTATGGAACCAAAAAATTCCAACAATTCTTTACCCAAAGGGGACATTCTTTCCAAATGTAGGTTTCATTACGTTTGAACTTTACAATACTTAGGAATGTACATTGGTCGAGAGGATGGGAGGTCAAACTCATCACACCCTTTTGGGGGGAATTATTGTCTACTCTGGGATTCTCTTTATAAATTTAAGATATTTTCATGAATACTTATTAATTCAACAAGCATAAGATAAGTTTCCCTTGTAATTTACAATCACTTATTAACATGTGTAAAATTTATAATCATCAGTATGCATTCAAGGTTCTTCATTAATGGATATATTTGTATGTATTCGTGGTACTCCATAAATGGTATCCTCTAATATACTATTTCAATATTATTTTAATCATCTTTATGATGATACTAGTTTTTAAGGCACTCAGTGGGGGAAATCTGGAATTTATTGTCATCCAGGGAGACGAAGGCTTGTTTTGATATTGGGATCATACCTATGAAATGGGTTACCTATGTATCCTTGTGAAAGGAATCAGAACCCTCATAGTTTGGTGCCGATTAATGGGACACATTATACCTTTTAAGGTCATGTGATAAGGATCTAACCATACAGTTTAATGTTATGTGGTATGGACATCTAAGAGAGAGGTGCTTAGTCAAAGTTTGGTGTGGGACTTATGATGAAATAACCCAATGAAATTGGAATGGATAAGGGTTTTCAAGTTAGATTAGACCTTTTTGGGAATATGTCCCAAGGAGAATAGGGTTGATTTGAAATGTTGGGTTTGAACCTCAAGGAGGATTCCTACATATCCCATGTGGATGGGAATCAAAGCCCACGTAGTTTGATAAATCTCATAGAAGTGTATAGTCCTTTGAGAGAAATGAGTTTGGGATTAATTTCTCAAAAGGATGCCTTGATTATTTGAGGGTTTAATTTGGGGATTATTCCTAAGGAGGATACCCAAATTAAGGAAATTTGGGTTGTATTCCTAAAGAGGATTTCCAGTGAGCTTAGGCCCTAATAGGGATTCCTACATTTCCCAATTATGGTGGGAATTAGAGTTCTCGTAGTTCATTCACCATGGGTGTTTGTGTAAATGTTTTAATCATCATGAATCTCTAAGACCACGTGATTCATGCTCAGTGTGACAAAAAAGAGGATGTGAAATATTCAAAACTGACACTTCACACTTTTCTTTCTTCAGTAGTGGAAGAGGGCGAGGAGACCCGGGAAGAGGGCGCGTCGACCGTGGAAGAGGGAGAGGTGATGAGCCTTCCCTCTATTCAATTTAAATTAGACAAGGGTCCAATGAAAGGAAGAAGGGATGAAGGTTAGGGGCTTACACCAAGATGGCTTCCCATGGTGATAAATCTCAACGGGAGAGGGAAAGGGTAACAAAAGTCCCTGTGCCCATCTCCGCTCTGGTCTTTGGCACCAAAGAAGAGAGGAGGAACAATGATTCTACGTCCTGTAAGAAAAGCTATTGTCTTATGCCAGGACGGTTTCCCTAAAATTGGTCCTTGTAGGGGAGGGAGACTAAACCTTTGTTAAAAAGGAAGAAAATCAAGTGTTAAATTTACCTTCCCTACTAAAGAACTGAGGTTCCGAGTCATCTCTTTGAGAAGGGAGAGGCCAGGACCCAACCCTCCTCCAAACCGGGAACTTCCCAACACTGTTCTTGGGAGAAAGGTCCATGTGATTGTATATATACAAACCCACAGACAGTATTTGAACCCTAAACCCATTTCAAAACAAATGTGGGAAAACTCTAACTGTAGATATAAAAACCCAAATAGGAGACACACTAATGTGCCTTTCCCAAAGGTTTGATAAGTCAGGAGGTTTTTGTGGGGATATCAACATAATACCTTTTAGAAAAGGGATCTAATGAATAAGAAGCCTTTCCATAAATGTCTTTGAAGAGGGATTGATGGATTATATACTGAAGAGAGTAAGTGAATCAAAGATGGGATCCTATGTAGGTAAGGGCACACAAGTATAGGCGCACAAGTAGGTTTGGGAAACCTGGTATTCACTAAAGCGATGAACAACCTGTATGGTAATACTTGGGAGAGACTTGGATCAATCCTTTAGGAGTATTAACAGGTGGTCCCAGAAGTGGGGTGCTCATGTTCCTATTAAAGGAATATGTGGTGCACAAGTGTTTCTGATTTGGGGAGGTTGGGCGCTTTAGGCGAGAAAGTGTTACGGTTTTCAAACACTAAAAGGACTTAAGTCCAATGATCCTCCTTTAAATCCTCTGATCAAGGTGTTGAAGAACTACCTTGAAGGTTTATAAAGACTTGGGAGAAGCACTAGGGTGACTAGATTAACAATTAGGCTTTAGGGAAATTCTTCTGTACAAATAAAGGCCCCAAGTGTCTATTTATAGGAAAAAATAGGACATTGGGAGAAAGGAGTTTCGGCACACAAGTAGGCTACGCACATATGCTCTTCTGGTCTAACTAAGGCGACCCAAAACTAATACCTTTGAAAATATTGATTTTATTTATGTATTTTCCCCTTTTCTTTGTAAGGTAGTCCCCTTTGTCATTTTTTATACTCTTTGACGAAATGGAGTGTCAACAGCTGTGGTTGACCACAACCCCTCTTTTGATATTTTTAGAATCTAAAAAAGGGTATGTGGTCTACTGTTATTCTTTAGGTATGGGTCTTGGGTTTATTTTTATGTAGTATGTACATTTAGTGGAATATGGTTCTTGAAAAATCTGACCACATGTGAATAATTACCCAACCCATGACATGGAGTTATCAGAAGTGATGCATGATTTGAATATGCAAAATAACTATCTTTTTGGGGATAATTTTTTGATTTATTTGGATCATAAGAGTTTAGATCACATATTCTCATAGAAATATTTGAATTTGAGGTAGCATCCTTGGGTTGAGTACCTTCGTGGGTTCTACTTTGATATAGTGTATACCCCAGGTAAAGTTAACGTGGCCATAGATGCCTTAAGAAGGAAAGTTCTAGTGAAATCATTGAAGGAGTCCAGTGATGAGTGGACCTTGATGGTTATTTCTACCCAATTAAATCTCAATAATAAGGAGCACAATAGAAGTGTGTTCTTTGCTACTATTCAACTAGAACATTCCCTTTAAGAGATGATTCTACAGGAGTAGGTGAGTGAATAGTTGTGCCAATATTCGATGAAGTTTTTAGATTGTAATATCCTATTAATATTTTCATGTATTCCTAAGCACCAATTTTTAAAAATAATTGGTTGGGTTTTTTTGTGGTTGTTTTGGGTGAAAATTTATAACTTTTTTAAAGTTTTTGGGCTGCTCACATTTTTCCTAAACCGTGCACCCTACTAATGAAAATAGTGAAAACTGAGGTAGTGGGGGTATTCATAGGTGGCGCATGTTTTTTCAAACCGTACAACCATTTATTATATACCACACACCTAAACAAAAGGGGTTCATGACTAGGGTGCACAATTTTTCTAAATCATTAAGTTCTACCCAACTAACCATGCGTATGAGTTTTTTAATCCAAAAATAAAGTTTTAAAATGCTGAAACCCATATTTTAGGTCACTAATAGACCTGTATGACCCCATTATGGTTTCTTATTCCTTGGAGGATCCTAATATAAGTTTCCCCCCTCTAAAACCCTGTGGAATAGAATCAAATCTAGGCGAACGATGTTATATCTTCTCCTAGTAGGTTTCCTCTTCATGTTCTCTATCTCCCACTCTCTCCTCTTTCCTCTCCGGGGTTTTGTATATCCCCAGGTTGATTGGTGGATATAATCCACATTATTTTGAAATTGAACCTAGGAAATGCTTCTTGGATCCCATTTTTGATGTTCTTTGATGGCGAATCCCATTTATAGTTTTGTGTTTCGAGATCCCATGATCCAAAGGTGGGTGGTTCCATTTAGATTGGCCAATTTTATTAATAATAAATTGCTTGATTTAAATTCATTTTATGATAAAAATTTAATTTCTTGATAAATTTCTTTCAATTATTTTATTAAAAACCTAATTTTATTTTAATGGTGATTTCAAATTGAATTTCAGATGAATTTGGGGAAAACCCAAATTCCATTTAATTGGGGATGAATTGTGAAATTGGATGGAATTTGATTAAATTAAATTGTAGAAATTAATTTATTGAAATTGATTTTATGAAATTGATTTCAAATTGTATTTGGGAAAATGGCTTAAATTGTTTTAAAAATCCTGATGGTTTTATCATGGAAAAAAGAATGTTCATATTAAAAACCCATGTTATGGGTTTTAAATAGAAAATTGGAATATTTAAAATAGATAATGGGATCAATTGTATTTTAAGTAGTATTAAAATAAATTTCCCATAATTGATTTCAACTAGAGAACATTAAATCTTAGGTAATTAGTGAGTTATTGGGATATCACTCTACAATTTTACAATGTTACTAAAATATAAATGAAACACATCACATACCTTATGGGATGGTGATGAAGTTATGTTGACTAGTGTGGAAGGGATGTGTGTATACACATATTTCTATGTCACTTTGAGTGTGAGGGATTCCCATATCCTGGAACTATAATACCTTTTGGAACATTACCATGTTGCTCACTTGTTTTTATTTAAAATATATGTCATTGTTATTTTAAAATATTTTACATGACTTTTGAATTTATATAAATAATTTTATATCAACTGTTTTATTCATCAATTTGTTTAAAGCATTTACATCATTTCAAATGTAAAGAATATTTTTTTAAATATTCGTTTGAAATGAAAATACCCATTTATTTAAAATTGAAAGCTTCATCTAGTTAATTAAATGTGGAATCTTATAATGTTTTCCTTAGTGAGACCCTATTAATATTTTATCTCACACCCTAATTATGCCTTTGGGTGTTTGTATATAATCTTATTCAAGGTTTGATCAAGGGTAAGGTGCCACTTGGAGGTGATAGTAGCTATTAATACTTTGACTTGGAGAGTTGTGTCCTATGGGAGTTTGGTAGTTATAATATTTTATAGTAATTTTATGTAGTATATTAGGCTTTTTGTTCCGATTTTACTTCGGCTAAACTTCTCCCAAAAAAGTTTCTTTTGTATACATACTATTTATTCCATGAGTTTTTGTGGAAAATTAATTCCTAATTTCATTTTTTGTATGATTCCAGGTGCTATTATCCAACCTATGGGGATTGGGAACACCCTTCAGGCCATTTCAGTGCCAGATCGATTATCGAGATACCAGGGTAATGAGGCTTGTTCATGAAAAATTGGTATTAGAGCTCTAGGTTTATCTTTTTATTTTTATGTCAGTATGAAGCTATATAATATTGTCAGGAATTTAGAGGTAATAATGATTGATTTACTGGCCAACTATCACCGCAATGAAACATAAGTAACTAGAGGTGGTTTTGGAAATACTTCATGAGGATTAGTTCTACTATTTTCCAAAAAATTTATTTGGATAGGTTAAAATCCAAATCATTTTTGTATATCTATTGAGATTAATTTCCTTGTTTCTCTATTTGAGTGTTAAATCTGATGCCTTCTATTTTGTCTGTTGATGGTGTACAACGTCATACCTTTAAGAAGACATGAAAATAGGATACATGAGGAAGCTTCTACTGAACCTCAGTGAGGTAATCCTATAGTGGACACAAGTCTTTTTGAAGTGATTATTCATACTATCTATGCTCTAAGACCGGTACCACCACCAGCTCCCATTCAGGTTCCAACTATAGAACCTGAAAGGTATGAAATCTATAATCGTTCTCAAGAGTTCATTCTCTAGAATTAACCATAATTCAAAGGATACAATGATCCCCAAGAGTATGAGGAATGTTTGAGAAGGATTGAGCATTTTTTTGAGTTCTTAAAAACACCCAACAAAATCATGGTGAAGTGTACCACCTTTATGCTTGAAGGATCGAGATGAAGATGGTGGGACACAATGGTAACAATGAGGAAACATGAAGGATTAGAGTGGGAATACTTCAAGGTTTTTTTCATAGACCAGTTATATCCAGATTAAATGATGTTGTCCAATTCCACCAAGTTTTTCAAACTCAAGCAAGCTAACAAGACCGTGAAAAAAATATACAAATCATTTTTCAAATCTTATACAGTTTGAACCCAAGATATTATTGAATGATAAGATTAAGGCTTGATAGTTTGAGTTGGTAATTAGACCTAATTTTCATTATCATATTTTCTTTTTGAAGATGAATTCTTATTCTTGATGTTCTATATCAAGTGATGATGGTCAAAATAAACCTTTATAGAAAGTGTAGAAGCATGAATTACTTCAAGGAAAATAATAAGTGTGATGATTCTAATGGTGGTTATCAATATTAGGGTCAATCTATATCTCCTTTAGTTCATAGAATAATCCCTTTTATTTTTTACCGGTGTGGAAAACTGTGGTATTCAAAGAGGGTATGCACTAAGGCACCCAGGGTATGTGGTTCCTATGGATTCTTAAGTCCCTTGAAAAAGTTATACCATGTTTATTCCGATCCACATAATGGAACAATATCATTATAACCATATAAAACTATGTGGAAATCAGATTATTCATGTAAAAAAAGGTTCCATCCCTTGGAATCTAGAATAAATATTCTTCTCGCAGGGGAAGAGTCTCTAGAGGAAGTGGATATGGGTACGGTGACTGTGAGAGGTACCATTACAATAACTTCATCATTAGTGACTACTTTATTTAATACGAGTTAATCTCCTTCATTTATTTAACTCTTATTTTCAATCTACTTAATCTTCATATAGATCATTTTCTTATGTGATGGATATTACTTTTTTCCTTGGAACGAAGAGAGAGTAGGGTCTCCATAACCCTGCTTGTGTTTCTTCTTTATATGAGGTCGGGATTTCTTGGAGTTTTTTTGGGCTTGAAATGAAACCTCTTGATGTCATATTTTGGATGGTATTGGATCATTACCAATAAATCTCAGATTGATTATTATCTTTTATGGGTCTCCTTTACTGCACTCGATGGGGTTTTCCAAATCTTTCATGGAGAATGAGACCCGAGGTTGAGTAGTGTCATAACATCTTATCCATAATTGGGTAAAGTGATATCTGTGTTTTATTTTGATATGTAGAGGGAATCTTTGAGTAGTTATCTCCCTCTAGTTTTCATCCAGTTTCCCAACATATTACCTTATGATTTCTTAGGATTTCCACTGATAAGGATGGTTGAGTTTTCTATTAATTTGGAACCGAGTACTCAACCAATGTCTATTACCTCTTAACACATGGAAATAACTAAAATTAAGGAATTTAATACATAATTGGATGATATTATAGAGAATTTATTTATACACCCGAGTGTGTCACCTTGGGCGGTGCCAATTCTCTTTTCTAAAAAAGATGATAGTTCACTTCTCCTTTGTGTTTATTACTAAAATCTCAATATAGTTATGATAAATAATAAGTATATATTTCCATGGATAGATGAGATGTTTTAATAGTTGAAAGGGTACAAGTTTTTTTCAAATATTGATTTGTGATCTGATTACCATTAGTTGAGAATAAAAGAATCCTACATTTAGAAAACTACCCTTCGGAGTAGGTATGACAATTATGAGTACCTTTTCATGCCTTTGGTTTAACCAATGCTACTGTAGTATTTATGTATTTAATGAAAATGGTTTTCCATGATAACCTTTATTATTTCATGGTAGTATTTGTGGATTACATACTTATTTACACTAATTTTGAGGAGGATCATGTACGTCATCTGAGAGCAGTTCTAGAATTTATGAGAAATCACTTACTTTATGCTAATATTTCAAAGTGAAAATTATGTATTTAAGAAGTGAAGTTATTGGGACATGTGGTGTTGGAACATGGTATTTATTTTTATCCTAAAAAGGTTAATGATATTATTAAATGAGAGCAACCACATTTTTTTTCAATATTTAGTACTTCTTAGGTTTAGATGGATATTATCCCCAGGTTGTAAAGGAATTATCAATGATGGCTTCTCTAATGTCTACTATAACTTAGAAGAGATTAATGTTTTCTTGGGATGAGAAATATAAAAATTATAATGTTGAGATAAAATTTCTTTTTAATATTATACCAGTGTTGACTCTTCCAGATTCTAGACAGGGCTCTGTGGTCTTCTATGATGCATCGTGTTCAGGTTTGGGATGTGTTCTTATGTAGGGTGGTCATTTAATTTCTTATGTCTCTCATCAGCTTAGGCCACATGAAAATTATTATCCAACCCTTTACCTTGAACTTTTAGCTATGATGCACAAGCATAAGAGTTCGTGGCATTACCTTTTCAGTAAAAGGTTTACCATGTTTTTAGACTATAAGAGTTTGAGTTATATCTTATCGCACAAATATTTAAATCTCTACCAAAGGAATTGGGTGGAATAACTAAAATATTTCAAATTCTACATCGCCTATACCTTGGGGAAAGGGAATGTCATTTAAGTTTACTTTATTAGGAAACTTCCTACCTAATCCATGAAAGAATCATTAAAAGAGTGGAACACAGTGGATCTTTTTGAATATTTTCATATTGGAGTCTAGGAATCAAGGGTTTAGGTTTCTTTGGCTAGTGTTCAGTTGATGTACACTCTTCTTGATATGATCCTTTAGGAGTAGAATATTTATGATGATTTCCATAGAATTAGAGACTATCTTTATGGTGGGGAGACCATTGCTGATTGGTCGTTATCTAAAGTGGTCATTCTATTCTATCAGAATTGTTCTTTTGTGCCGTTAGAGGTAATGAAATATGTAATGAGTGATTGCAATAATTCCTAGTGGTAAGTGCACCTAAGAACCAAAAAGATGTTTTATGACATGTTTTGTAGATTCTGGTGGCCATGTATGATATAGTACATTTTTAATTTTGTTTCATGTTTCTATACATTCCAAAAGGTCAAGGTTGAGAAATAGAAACACTTGGTTTTGCTTCAGCCATATCCAATGCCGACATAGAAGTGGGATGAGGTATCTATGGAATTTGGGGTGGGGTTTCTTCATACCTAGAGAAAGAAGAATGGGATATGGTTTGTGATCAATTGAGTAAATAAATTGGTTCTCTTTATAACCACTGTTGACACAAAAAAAGTGAAGGAGTTGGGAAATCTCTACGTGAAAGAGATTGTTCATTTTCCTAGAGTTACATTGATCGCACTGTGATTCGTTGTTTCATTTTCACCCTTACACCACATTTCTAAAATAGTTTTGTATTGAAAATTATAAATATAATAATAAATTTCACTTAATGTTAGATTAAATTATTTTGTGTTTATTACTTTTAAAAAGTGAAATGATATTTTTTTTTGATAATTTCATTGAAGGTGGAGGTGATTTAGAGGGACCATGATGATGTACAAGAAAAATGGGCCAAACTAACCAGGATCCATGCACACAAGTGGATTCAACCACATACTGCTACTAAAATGTTTATCTAAATGGGAAGAAATGTTTTGGGATGGTATGAAATTTAATGAGACACATTTCATATGAAGAAATCCAAGCCTAATTCGGCCATCTGGTGGCCCATCCTGACTGATCTGTCCATCACACTGAATATGAATGAAGTCAAAAGTGGTGTGAACTATTCTATAATATCTCAAGTTGTGATTGTAAAAATGGTGCAAAACTGTTGGTGGAGATATTATGGATGTGGGGCTATAACATTGTAATTTTTTCAAAAGTGAGATAAGACTGTCCAACCATCTAAAACCATGGGCCAAGCGGCTTCTCGAAATTAGGGTGCTCAAAACCACCTTACAATTTTTCTATAAAATGGAACCTTGGGCTCCCTATTTGTAAGTTCAACCAAGAGATTAAACTGATTCCAAATTGAAGTTCCAGAGGATTAATTTCATCCCCTTGGAGGTTATGCAGCTCCCTATCATCATAAGGAGAGTTGAAATGAATAAAGAGTTCCACCCAAGCTTCATCCTCCTCCCGATGTCGAGCTAAACGGTGGGAGTTCGTTGTGAGGGAGCTACACACATGTAAAGGGAGTTCTGACACATATATTAGATACTGTTTTGGAGCGATTTGAGTTTCAAAACATTTATTTCCATTTATCTTTAATTATTTATTATTTTAATGCTTGTTTTGATGCATGTGATTGATTTGATCTTAATTTCTAACCGATCGATGTGATATTTTGAGTGCGTGACTTGTGTTATTCTTATTGGACAACAGACAAATACTTTTCTTACCCACTTTCATGATATTTCATTCTGCTTTGGAATCTCTTATCCCATGCATATGTTTTAGACCTTGACAATATGATTTTTATGTCAAGGTTTGGTTCTTCAAGCAATGAAATAAAGGCTTATGGATTAATCGAGATTCCAATTAATTTAAACCAAATAATTACTCCAAACATGAATGAATCTATAAGAAAAATGAACTTGAAATGCATGTTGTGAAATAAAAATGACCCCTTTATCTCATTTTTTTTTCAAAATCCACTTGGTCTTTCAACTTTTAAACTATTTTGATTAAGTTATTTCTATAAACTATTTTTAAAATCACCCCATATTTTAGTAATCTTTATTAAAAATACATATTATAAATTACCAAAAATCCTTGAGAGACGACCTAGGGTCTACCATAGACTATAAATCATCCTTAAAAACTAATAAATTTGATGTGTCATGACAACGCATTCAAATTATGGCACCGTTTTTGGGGAGCACTTTGGTTTTTAGTGTGTGTTATTTATAAGATTTTTGTAATTTTTTTGAATATTAATATGTTTTATCTTATAACATTGCATATATTTTTGTTTTATAATTTTTTTATGTAGGTTATGTGCATGAAACGTTTTACTTCAGGAGAATTACCACCTTTCGAACCCGAATCAGAGAGGATCCTACATCAGCAACACTTAGACGCACAATACACCCCTTTAAAGGAGGACACACCACAACATGAGAATTTTCTAAACCACTCTTCTTCTGGAACCAAATTAGAACCTGAAATTAATGAGTATAACATGGATGAATACAATCAAAAAATAAAATAACTAACATCACCTAATGCTCATATCCAACCCACATATATTCAAATACAAGGCGATGCACCCAATTTTGAACAAAAATCTAGTCTAATTCACTTATTGCCAAGATTTCATGGACTTACTGGAGAAGATACACATAAAAACTTAGAATTTCATACTTTGTGTTCAACCTTAAAACCTGATAATGTGGATGAAGAACAAGTTAAGATTAGGGTATTCTCGTTTTCATTATAAGACACTGCACAAATTGGTCGTATTATGTTAATTCACCAATTAGAGGTTGGGCACACATGAAACACCTTGTTATTGAAAAATACTTCCCATCCTCGAGAACCAAAAAAATAAGGAATGACATTTGTGGGATAAAACAATAAAAAGGGGGAACACTTCATGAATACTATGAGAGATTTAAGAGGTTATGTACAAGCTGTACAAACCACCAAATAAGCGATCAACTTTTAATTCAACATTTTTATGAAGGTTTGATTCTTGTTGATAGAAATATGATTGAAGTTGCTACAGGTGGTGCACTAGTTGATAAAACCTCAATTTATTCAATAAAACTAATTGAGAACATGTCAAAAACATTCAAAAATTTGGTTCATGATCTAGTGTACCCATTCGAGGTGTCCATGATGTGAAATCTACCAAATTCGAGAAGAAGGTGGACATGAAGTTTGAAGAGGTTAGTACCCTTGTAAGAAAAATTTCTCTTTCCCATGGGAAATACTAATCTCCTCCTCCAATAAATTGTGGTATATGTTATTTTAACACCCAATAATCTGAAAAATGTCCTCAAATGAGAGAAAATTCTAAGAGTTTTGAGGTAATCTTTCTAGGACACCCCTATAACCAACCCTTTAGGAAAGAACCTTACTATCCATCCAACCTTAGGTAGAAAGAAAACCAAGATTATAGTGTAAAAACCCATGGTTTTAAAATATAAATTGAAATTTATAAAACTTTGTGTTAATTAGATATTTATAACTAGACTTTAAACAAAAATTTGTTGCTTCTATGTTTTGAATTTAGAAAAATAGTTTTCTATATTTGTGTTCAGTAAGTTATTTGGAGTCTGATAAAACCAACTTGATTTTTTTCTGAATAATAACATACCCTTATGAATAGTAATATGAAAAGTAATATGAACCTACTGAGTATTAATTGTATTATTATTTTATTTTCTTAAGGCTTTAAGATAATTACATTTTTTATTTTTCAATGTGATATGAAAGCAGTTATAGAATTAAAATTGTTAATTTTTGAATAAAGTTTTTTTATTTAAAAATTAAATTAATACTATTTATAAAATTTGTTTTAAAAAATGGAGTTCATTTTTTAATTCTATATGTCGAAACATAGTTACAGTGAATTTTTATGAAATTCTTGGATTTTTGATGAATAGTGAATTACAGAAAAATACCATATATTACATTTATCAATTAAATACACTATTCATGACATCATAAGTGATGTAATCCCACTATGTTAGAAATAAAATTACATTATTACTATTTGGGGACACATTAATTAAGACTATTCATAGTCTTGATCAAAAATATTATAATAATGATTAAAATAATTTAAAATACCCCATCTCCTCCCATATAAATACCACCCTTATTCTCCTATTCCTCCCACACCTCTCAAGCCTTTATTATTAACTAAGTTCTACCCAATAATCCTCCCAAGGTTCTTCCCTATTTCCTAGAGCTAATGGTCTCACTAAAAGTCTAAAACCAAAAGCCTTAAGAGGAATCTCAAGGAGGAGAGATCAAGAGGTAAACATCCTCTTTGGTTTTCTTCCTTTTCTTTTCATTTTCTTTTATATTCTTCTTCTTTCCTCAACTAACCTTATCCAAGATGAATTAATTATCCAGTATCTTAAATATTCTGTATTTAATCATGTTTATGGGATACTCACCATTATACTTCTTCTCCTCTCCCACTTATTCAAGAAATCAAAACACCATTC
Source organism: Viscum album (assembly GCA_963277665.1). Lineage (NCBI taxonomy): Eukaryota > Viridiplantae > Streptophyta > Magnoliopsida > Santalales > Viscaceae > Viscum > Viscum album. The sequence goes on from OY728129.1 coordinate 1,119,784,774, forward strand.
GTGATGTGTCAATTTACCAACATCATAGACGATGTGATTTAAATTTATTTTACTTCCTTCAATACTGTTCATTAAACCAATTTTATGGTTTAAAAAGATTATAATTTATGTATTATATCTTATATAATGTTCTGGAATCACTTTTTACACATGTTATTAATTTATAAAACAAAATGAGTTCATTACGATCGAAGAATCTCCAAAATGACCTAAACAAATATCAATAATGTCTTAACTTATGAATCATACTCATGTATGAATTCAAAATGATAAATGGTATAATTTATGGTCCTATAAATCTTTAAATACCATTCCATTACAATTATGGAGTTTCACTTCCAATCAATAAGAATATCCATCATGAACCGATCATGAAAATCATGTAAAGAACACTCCCAAAACAATGCAAGGAACAAAATAATATCAATTAAAGGGTGAAATGATGTAATGAAATGATCATATAAGGTATTATAAAAATGAATTTTTTTATTTAATATATTAATAACACTCTTTAAACCATTATATTGGAGTTTTAAACATGTTTTATGTAAGAAAAACCCTAGGTAAGGGAATTCTTAACTTAATTTACATTCTTTGGGTTAACCTTATACTTCATTGTTTATGTGGTATAAAAATTATTTTTTTGATGAAATTTGTTTATATTATGATTAATTATGTGTATTTATAGTGTATATACATATCTCATCCACTCTATTAAGTATAAATTCAATTATATGATATTTTTAAGGGGCTCTTCTTTTAAAATCCTCTTTTTAAAATTTTGTTTTACAAAATTCAAAAACAATATTTTTAAGAAATTATTCATATTGTATGATTATGTTTTAGTTCTTGGGAATTTTTTATGATTAATGGTGGGACCTATATCTCCCTCCAATTCATTGAGTTTGTTTATGTTGTAGGTTGGTCGTATGGTTACTCCAAGTGTAACTGTGATGGTTACACGAATTGTAAGGTAGTCTTGAGGGTTTAAAATTATAAGGTAGCTGAGAGGGTTACAAGATTATGTAAGTAATGATACAAGATACCTTTATTTTTCTATTTATGTTCTTATATTTTTTTGGGATATTTTAGAAATCTCATTTTTCACAAAGTAAGTATATATGGGTGACAAGTATGTCTTTTGAAGATGATTTCATACATTACACGTATTCATGGACTAATGTGCCATTTCCTACTTTTTATATCCCTTACTGAGATTTTTATCCCCATACCAAGTTTTTAAATGATTTTCACAGGTTATAAGGATGTGTAATACCAACAAGTAATCCATGTTAAATGTTTGAATAATTGTCAAATAAAACATGTTTTATTTGAAAATTTTTATATTTGGAAGAAATGAATAATGTTTTTATGGTATCTACTCTATATTAATGTGTAATTTTATGAATGTATTATGTCCCAATTATCTAAATCTCTAAACTAGAAATATCCTCAATGTGAAAGGAAGTGATTTCTTGACTAATTTCAAGATTATGTAATTTAATATGGATGAGTCTTTATAGTTGGCATCAGAGGATGGTTTAGATAACTTTAGGGGTTAGGGAGATGTTAATAGAATACCATAAATAATTTTTACCCTATGAATAATTTTAAATGTTATAGAATTTAAATATTACCATGTTTATTCAACTAAGATATGTTTGTTTAGAATGTTTTTCCGTAGAAGAAACAAAGAAGATGAAGAGGAGAGGCACTGACAGAATGATATCCTATTGAATCTGCAACCCAGAATGGTAGGGATTAGAACCTAGCAGTTTATGATAGTAATGGATCAGCTAATGCAGGAAATAAATGGTGGTGACATCCATGCCAGAGAAAAAATATAGGTACTGCAATGGAACATGATGATAGTTGAACATTTTATGAAACAACTCCCTCCTGATTTCAATGGATCTTCTGACCAAGTAGCAGATGAATGATGGATTAAAGGCATTGAAAAGATATTTAATATTATGGGATGTTAATATAATCAAAAGGTAAGTCTTACCATTTATCATTTCGAAGGTGAAGTTGATTAGTGGTGGTCAATGGTAAAGAATATTAGGGATATAGAGGATATTTATTCCTTAGAGTGAGATTAATTTAAACGTATTTTCCTTGAAAAATATTTTCCTATGGTGGTGCGACTTAGGATAAAGAAGTAATTCCTTGAATTGAAGAAAAAGGAGGAAGATTCAGTGGCTGTGTATGAAGATAACTTTACCTGACTGGAGAGGTACGATCCAAATATTATTCTGGATCTTGATAGAAAAATCAACCAGTTTTACTTAGTAGTGAAGCCATGGTATTGAAGGGCATTGGCCTCCTGATAATTCAAAAGTTACGAGAAACTTTTCTGATGTTCAGAGAGGTTAGAGATGGAGATTGATGATGATCATGTGCATTTCGAAAACAAGGAGAATAATAGTTCTAGATGGAAAGCGATGGGTAAGAATCAATCAAAGAAATATTATGGTAAGAAAATACAGTTTCCAGTTTGTGAAAAGTGAGGAAAGAAGCACCCTAGGTAACACCTTACCAAAACTAGGAAGTGTTTTCGACATGGTAAATTTGGAATTATAGCCCGATAATGTAATGAAAATGATCCTAAGACTAATAATAATAAGAAAACTATTAAGTGTTTTAAATGTGATGAGATTGCTCATTATGAAAATTTCTTCCCAAAGAAAGATCTGAATGATGCAAAGAAGCCAGAATATAAGCAAAAAGTTATAGTGAGATCCTTTGAGACTACATCAGAAGATGCCGAGCCATCCAATAAATTCATATCAGGTACCTTATTCGTTTACCCAGATTTTTCTAAAGTTTTGTTTGATATGGGGTCTAGAAATTCCTTTATTTCAAAGGATTTTTCTGATAAATTGGAAATATCACCTCAAAAAATGAGACCAGAACTTATTTTTAAAACACACCAGGGAGAAATATTATAGTAAAGAGGAATTATAAGAATCTTTCTATTATGGTTTGTGGAAATAATTTACCTGAAAACCTTGTTGTTTTTCCCTTTTTAGGAATTGATGTCATTCTGGGAATGGATTTGATATCTGTTTATCATGCTAAGATTTATTGTAGAGGCAAAGAAGTTTTTTTCCAGAAATATTATCAGTTTTTATTCTAGAACAAACCCATACAGTTGATAAAAAATCAGGAAGCTGAGAAACTTTTGAAAGATGGAAATGAAAGTTATCTTGCTAATATTGTTGAAAACAAGGGAACTGTTCGTATTAATGATGTGCTAGTTGTAAATGAATACCTTGATGTTTTTCCTGATGAGTTACCCGGTGTCATACCTGATCGGGAAGTCTAATTCATAATTGACTTAGTTCTTGATGATAATTCAATTTCAAAACCCCCATATAGAATGTATCGAATGGAACTTATTGAAATAAAAAATTAGTTGCAGGATTTTCTTGATAAAGGATTCATTCATCCTAGCACTTCACCATGGGATGCTCCTATTTTGTTTGTTAAAAATAAAGATGGTTCCATGAGACTTTTTCATTAATTATAGATCTTTGAATAACATCATTGTTAAAAACAAGTATCCTTTTCCTCACATAAATTACATGTTTGATCATCTTTAGGGAGCTCAACACTTTTCCAAGATTGACTTGAGATCCTTATACCATCAGCTGAAGGTGAAGGAGGATTACATCCCAAAAATAGATTTTTGTACTATATATGGGCATTATGAATTTGTTGTTATTACGTTTGGGTTAACTAATGAACCTACTATATTCATGAATCTTATGAAAATAATATTTCATGATTTATTGGATAATTTTTTAGTTATGTTTATTCTCATATTTTCTAAGAGTAAAAAGAAACATGAAAAACATCTAAGGATTATTTTACAAACACTAAAGGAAAATAAACTTTATTGAAAATTAATAAAGTGTTATTTTTGGTTATAGAAGATTTCTTTCCTTGGGAACATTATAAATAAGGATGGAATAACAGTTTATCCTTCCAAAAAAATTGGTTGATGAATGGCCAAGACCCAAAAATGTTATTAAGATTCATAGTTTTATTGGATTTGGAGGTTATTACCGACAATTTGTTAAAATATTTGCATGACTATCTATCCCAATAACTATGTTAATGTGAAAAGGGGTTAAATTTATTTGGAAAGAAGAATGTGATGTTTTTTCAGGAACTAAAGAAGAGATTGGTGAATGATCAATTTTTGGCCTTTCCTTCCCGAAATGGTGAGTTTTTCATCTACAGTGATGCTTCATTGAAGGGACTTGGTTGTGTTTTGATGTATAATGATCAAGTAATTGATTATGTTTCAAGACAACTATAACCTCATGAGTTAAATTATACCACACATGATTGGGAATTGGAAGCTATGGTTTATTCTTTGAAAATTTGGAGGCATCATTTATACAGATCCAAATGTCAAATATATAATGACCATAAATGTATGAAGTATATATTCACTAAAAAGAAATTAAACATGAGACATATAAGATGGCTTGAACTGATAAAAGATTATTATTTCACGATCAATTTCCATCCAAGAAAAGAAAACAAAGTGGCAAATGCCCTGAGTTAAAAACATCATACATTATTAACCAAGTTATGTTAGGAACATGATCCTATGATTAATGAATTAATGAATTTTTGGATTAGAATTTGTTGGTTCAGGAAATAACTATGTTTTGTTTTAGGTTTTAGTGCACTCATCATTATTAGACAGAATTAATCAAGCTTAGAAGGAATACTGTGAGCTATAGAAAAAGGTAAAATTGGTTAAAATGGAAAAGTTTCTTGAATTTAACCTTGATAAAGATTGTTTTTTAAGATTTGGTAAAAGGTTGTGTATGTCTTGTGATTCACTGTTGAAGAAATAATTTTTGAGTGAAGCTCATAGTTCTCCATTTTTAGTTCATCCTAGCAGTACTAATATGTACATAGACCTTCGAGAGTATTACTAGTGGGATGAAATGGAAATGTATATTGCATATTTTTCTAGGAAACGTTTGACATGTCAACAGGTTAAAGAATAGAGGTAGTTACTAAAGGGGATGCTTCAGAATTTTCCAGTGCCAGAGTGGAAATGAGAGAATGTATCCATGGAATTATTTTGGGATTACCAAATACTTCTCGAGGTAATAATGATATTTGGTTTATTGTTGATCGGCTGACAAAATCTGCACATTTTCTTTCTATTCAAGATACAATGTCTTTGGATAATCTTTCTCAACTATACCTAAAAGAGATTGTTAGGTTACATGGAGTTACTCTTTACATTGTATCTGATGAGGATCCCAGGTTCACTTATAACTTTTGGAAGGGACTTTATAAGTCATTGTGCACAAATTTAAATTTCAATACAACTTTTCATCCGCAATCAGATGGGCAGTCAGAACAAACAATTTTGACTTTGGAGGATATTCTTCGAGCCTGTTCAATGGACTACCTGAGAAGTTGGGATTAACATATTTCTTTAGTTGATTTTTATTATAATAACAATTTTCACTCCATTATATAGATGGAAACTTTTGATTCTTTGTATAGGAAGCTGTGTCGAACTGTAGATTTTTGGAATGAAGTTGGGTAAAGGAAGTTGATGGGACCAGAATTAGTAGAGGAAGTGGCTAATAAAGTGAATATGATCCATCAACACATGAGGAAAGATCAAAGCAGACATAAAAGTTATGCAGACAACAGAAGAAAATCTTTTTCTTTTGAGGTTGGTGATCATGTTTTTCTTAGAATCTCACCTTGGAAAAGTTTTATGTGTATTGGTAAGAAAGGAAATCTAATCCTATAGTTCATTGGACCTTAAGAAATTTTGGAGAAAGTTGGACCAGTCTCCTACTGAGTATCTTTGCCTCCGAATTTATCTCAGGTACACAATGTTTTCATGTTTCGATGTTGAGAAAGTATGTGCCAGATTCATCTAATATCTTAAGCCTAGAAAGAGTTTAGTTGAAAGAGACCCTTTCTTATGAAGAGAAACCAGTTCATATTCTTGATCAAAGAAAAAATTTATTTCGGAATAAGGTAATCCACCATGTAAAGATTTTTTGGAGAAACCACATAATTGAAGAAGCAACACAGGAATATGAAAATGCTATGAGGGAAAGGTACCCTCACTTGTTTATTTAGTAAATAAAATCGTGAGGGTGTAATTTTCGGAAGGTGGGGATAATGTAAAACCATGAGGTTTTAAAAAATAAATTTAAATGCATGAAAATTTGTTTTAAGTAGAAATTTATAATTATCCTTTAATCATAATTTTGATGCTTCTATATTTTGAATTTCGAAAAACTGTCATTTTCAATTGTGTTCAGTAAGTTATTTGGAGTCTGATGGAACCAACTTGATTTTTGGTGAATAGTAACATAACATAATGAATATTAATATAAAATTAATGAATAAAAAATTCTATTATTATTTTATTTTCTTAAGGCTTTAAGATAATGACATCTTGGTTAATTTTTCAATGTGATATAAAAGCAATTATAGAATTAAAATTGTTAATTTTTGAATAAAGTATGATTTTAATTAAAAATTAAATTAATAATATCTAGAAAATTATTTTCAAAAAATGGAGTTCATTTTTGAATTATACACGTCAATAAATCATTAGGGTGAATTTTTCTGATTTTTATGAAATTCTTTCATTTTTGATGAATAATGAAATATGGTAGAATAATGTATATTCAAATTATATGTTAAATACACTATTTATGACATCATAAGTGATGCAATCCCACTTGGTTCAAACTAAAATTCCATCATTACTATTTTTGGTCACATGAATTAATACTATTCATAGTCTCGAGAAAAATATTATAATAATGATTAAAATTTTGTAAAATACCTCCTCTCATCCATTATAAATACTACCCTCATTCCGCTCTTCCTCCCACACCTCTAAATCCTTTAGCCTTACCTAAGTTCTACCCAATACTCCTACCAGGGATCTTACCCACTTCCTAGATTTGATAGTCTCACCAAATTTCCAAAACTAAAGGCCTTAAGAGGAATCTCAAGGAGAAGAGATCAAGAGGTAAACATCCTCTTTTGATTTCCTTCTTTTCTTTTCATTTTATTTTGAATTTTTATTCTTTACTCACATCCAATTATCCAAGAGGGATGAATGATCCAATTTCTTACATATTCTTGATTTCATCATGTTTATGGAAGACTAAAAATTATACTTATTCTCCTCTCCCACTTATTTAAGAAATTAAAACCCCGTCTGTGATGTGTCGATTTACCGACATCGTGGATGATGTGATTTCAATTTATTTTACTTACTTCAAGACTGGTCATGAAACCATTTTTTTGGTTGAACCAGATTATAATTTATGTATTATATATTATATAAGGTTCTGAAATCTTTTTTTGCACATGTTATTAATTTAGAAAACCAAATGAGTTCATTACGATTGAAGAATCACCAAAATGACCTAAACAAATATCAATAATGTTTTAACTTAGGAATCATCCTAATGTCAGAATTCAAAATGATAAATGGTATAATTTATGGTTCTTAAAATATTTAAATACAACTCCATTCCAATTATGTATTTTTACTTCTAATCGACAAGAATATTTATCATGAACCGATCATGAAAATCATGTAAATAACACACCCAAAACAATGCAACGAACAAAATACTAACAATTAAAGGTGAAATGATGTAATTAAATGATCATATAAGGTATTATAAAGATGAAAATGTTCCTATAAGATATTAATAACACCATTTTAACCATTATACAGTATGTTTAAACAAGTTTTAAGTAAAACAAACCCGAGGTAAGGGAATTCTTAACCCAATTTCCATTCTTTGGGTTAACCTTCTACTTCATTGTTTACATGGTATAAAAATTGTTTGTTTGATTAAATTTTTTTATATTATGATTAATTATGTGTATTTAAATTTTATATAAATATTTAATCCAATCTATTAAGTATCAATTAAATTATATGATATTTGTAAGGGGATTTTATTTTAAAATCCTCTTTTAAAAATTTTGTTTTACGAAATTCAAAAACAATGTTTTTACAAAATTATTCATGTTGTATGATTGTGTTATGGTTCTTGGGAATTGTTTATGATGAAGGGTGGTAACTATATCTATCTCTAATTCATTGGGTATGTGTAATTTGGAGGTTGGTCGTATGGTTACTCCAAGTGTAACCGCGATGGTTACACAAATTGTAAGGTAGCTGTGAGGGTTAAACATTATAAGGTAGCCAAGAGGGTTAAAAGATTATGTAATTAACACACCAAGATACCTTTATGGTTATATTTATGTTATTATATTTTTGCGGTGATCTTGTGGAAATATCATGTTTCACCAAGTAAGTATATATCGGTGACAATTATATCTTTTGAATATTATTTCATACGTTACAATTATTTATGGACTAATGTGTTCTTTACTACTTTTTATATCCCTTACTGAGATTTTGTTCCCATACCACGTTTTTAAATGATTTTTATAGGTTATAAGGATGTTTAAGAAAAATAAGGTAGCCATTTTAAATTTTTGAAGAGTTTTCAAAGAAATCATGTTTTATTTGAAAGGTTTTATAGTTTGGAAGAAATGAATACTGTTTTTATGGTATCCACTCTGTATTTATGTGTAATGTTATGAATGTATTATGTACAAATTATCTAAAGCTATAAAATTTAAAAGATCCTTAATGTGAAAGGAATTTATTTCTTAACTAATTTCAATATTATTTAATGTAATATGGCCAGGTCCTTTTATATAGGCAAGGCGGTATTCAAAACAACCTCAACATCCATAGAACCAATTGAGGAAGAGTAGTAATACACCACCACCAAGAAATAATCAACCACAACAAAGGAAATTCCATCAACCCCCTCCAAATATCGAGCCTATCCTAGAAGATATGATGAAATAAATGGCTACCAACAATCTCCAATTCTAACAAACAACCCAAGATTCCATACAAGACTTAAAAACCCAATTAGGTTAACTAGCTAACTTAGTGGGGAAAATCCAAAGTCATGGGTTGGGTAAACTACCCTCTCAACCATTTATTAACCCTCGGGATAAGGGAAATATCATTTCCATAAACATTATTAGTGTAAATCAACATAAAATCAAAATGACCCCTCTAATAGATTCACCCCCTCCTGAGGACACCACCATCCCAACAATTGAAAATGTTCCAAATGTTGAAAAACCTTATCCTAATAGAAGCCCTACCAAAGTAAAGAGCATGTCTGTTGATGAATCACCTATCCCAAACATTCCTATTCCTTTTAACCAAAGGTACACCCCTCCTAGGAACTGAAAGTAAACTGAAATTGATATAGAAATATTTGAAACTTTTAATAAAGTGCAGGTTAAGATTACTTTAATTGATGTCGTGATGTAAATTACACGATACAAAAAGTTTTTGAAGGATATGTGTACACACCGAAGGAGACTACGAGGCAATGGGAAGGTGATCTTGGAGAGGAACATCTCATAATTAATAGAGCCATCACTTCCCACCAAATTCAATGATCTAGAAACATTCTCAATTCTATGCACCATAGGGGAGTATTAATTTTCCAATTCTATTCTTGATTTGGGTGCTTCTATAAATGTTATGACTCCATCTATTTACTCTTCATTGTTGTTCAGGTAACTTAAGCCCAATAGAATTTTTGTAAAACTTTCAAAATAGAGTACTACACACGCCTCTTGTGTGTTAGAGGAAGTTCTTATGAGGGTGAAAAATTTAATATTTCCTACCGATTTTTATATACTAAAAATGAAAGATGATATGATGAATGGACATGCCCCGATTATATTGGGGATACCCTTCTTAAAAACCTCCAAAAACCATAATTAATTCCCACAATAGTAAATTATATATAGAGTTTTTTGGTGAAATTGTCCACTTACACATCCTTGATGCCATGAAGCACCCCTCAGAAGAACACTCCTCTCTCTCTATTAACTCTACAGATGTACTTACTTACCCTAAAAACAACTCTTTTCATTACACATATCCCATTTATGAGTTTTAATCATTAATTGAAATTCTAGGAAATGAATCATGCTTTGATTATTGTAGTGGTTTAGAAAAATATCATGCAAGTTTATTAATTTATGATTTCTTGAACACTGAGGATATCATGACCATTGATGATACTACTAAGCTTGTAAAATCTCATTAATCATCTGAGGATGATACAATTTAGTAGTTCGATGAGATTAGCGACCTCTCACTTTCAAAAACACTCCCATCATTCCAAAATCTTCTTGAATTTTAACTAAAAAAACTTCCTCAATATTTAAAATATTCATATCTTGAGAATGGAAATAAGTTTCCTATCGTCATTTCTAGTTCCCTACCTCTAAAGCATGAATTGAGACTTCTTGAACTTTTGAGAGAGTATAAAAAATCATTAGGATGGACAATTGCAGACATTCCTGGTATTATACCATATATTTTCACACATCATATATTGATAAATGATGAGGCTAAACCAGTGAGGAAGTCACAACATTGACTGAACCCAAACCTCCTAGATGTTGTTAAAAATTAGTTAACAAAATTATTGTCTACTAGAATCATTTACCCCATATCTGATAGCCAATGGGTCTATCAAATACAAGTGTTTCCTAAAAAAACTGGTCTTACAGTAATTAAAAATGAAAACAATGAATTGGTTCCAACTCATGTGATGAATAGTTGGTGTGTCTGTATAGACTATTTCTAATTAAACCAAAACACTAGGAAGAACCATTTCCCATTAACATTCATTGACCAAATTCTAGAGAGGCTAGTAGGGAAGTCCCATTACTATTTTTTTGATGGGTATTTTGGATACTTTCAGATCCATATTGCCCCTAAGGATCAAGCAAAGACAACCTTCACTTGCCCCTTTGGCGCATTTTCATATAGGAGGATTCCATTTAGTCTACGCAATACTCTAGGTACTTTCCAGCGATGTATAGTTAGTATTTTTTCAGATTACCTAGATAATTTAATGGAATTATTCATGGATGGTTTCATTATTTATGGATCTTATTTTGATGAATGTTTGAGTATTCTTGCTTCAGTACTATGTCGTTGTATTGAAAATAATCTTGTATTAAATTATGAGAAATGAAATTTAATGGTGAGATTAGGTATAGTATTGGGACATGTCATTTCTGTGGATGATATCCAAGTTGATAAATCAAAAGTGTATGTCATTTCTTCCTTACCATTCCCCAAAAATGTATGGGATGTGCAGCCTTTCCAAGGTCATGCTGAATTTTACTGTTGTTTCATTCAAGACTTTAGTAAAATTGCACCCCCTCTCCCGATTGATCCAAAAAGAAAAGGAATTTGTTTTTGATAAATAATTTCAGTAAGATTTTAATAAGTAAAAATGGTGTCTCACATCACCCCTGGTAATCCAACCACCTCAGTGGAATTTACCATTTGAGCTCATGGGTGATGCCTATAACTATGCTAATGGAGCAGTCTTATCACAAAAGGTCGATCAAGCTCCACATGTAATTGCCTATGGCTCACATAAACTGGACCCTACCCAATAAAATAACACCATAGATGAAAAATAATTTCTTACCATTGTTTTTTTGGATAAATTCAGGTCATATCTTTTATGTTCTAAAGTCATTGTGTTCTTTGACCATGAATCCCTATGGTATCTCCTTAAGAAACCAAGATCCAAACCACATCTCATTCAATAGATGCCCCTCCTTCAGGAATTCAATTTACAAATTAGAGATAAAAAAGGAGCATAGAATGTGTTGGCTAACTATATCTATGGGATCCACCCATCCTTAGACATTGAATCATCCCCCTATATTCTTATAAATGACTTGTTTCTAGATGAACAATTTTATTAAGTGTAAGATGCTATTCCTTGATATGCTGAAATTGTAAACTATTTGGTAGAATCTTTCATTCCTACTTATTTAAACAAAAACCAGGCCGACTGTCTAAAACATGAGTCCTGTTGGTATATTTGGGATGACCCTTACCTTTGGAGCACATGTATTAATTAAGCCCTTATGCGTTGTGTTCCAGATATCGAGTTTTATTCTGTCCTTAGGTTTTGTTACACTTTTTCTTATGGGGGACACTTTGATCCCCAATGGACTGCTCATAAGGTCCTTCATTCTGGTCTCTTTTGGCCAACACTTTTTCGGGATGCCCATGATTTCTGTAAATATTTTCCTCACTATCAAAGAATGGGGAATGTATCTAAAAGAAATTAAATGCCATAAAACCCTTGATCTTTCATGAAATTTTTGATGTTTGGGGCATTGAATTTATGAGACCATTACCCAATTCATTTGGAAACTTTTAAATTTTTATGGCAGTGGATTATGTTTCAAAATGGGTAGGGGCACAAGCTACAAGGACTGATGATTTTAAGGTAGTTGTGGAATTTTTTGAGAACCCAAATATTTTATTGGTTTAGATGAACTAGGTTCATCATCAATTACCAGGGTTCTCATTTCTTCAACTGAACAATGCAATATATTTTGCGTCATGTGAGGTTGGGAATTGAGTGTCTACTACTTATCATCCACAGACCAATGGTCAAGATGATGTGTCAAATAGAGAGGTAAAACAAATTATTCAAAAATCAGTTCCAAAAAATAGAAAAGATTAGAGTCTTAGACTTGATGATTCATTATTGGATTACCATACTTTCTTTAAAAATAATATTTAAATGTCACCCTATCGGCTTGTGTTTGGAAAGAGTTGTCACCTCCCTGTTGAGATGGATCAATAGTCTTATTGGGCCCTTAAGCAATGAAATTATAATCTTTTTAGTGCATGTGCTCAAAGAAATTTGAAGATTCAGAAGATGGAGGAAATGAGAAGAGATTCATATGAGTGCTTCTAGATTTTTAAGGAGAGAACCAAGGCTTCCCACGAACGTCTCATCCTTCATCGTTAGTTCCACATTGGGCAGAAGTTCCTCCTATACAATGCAAGGCTGAAGTTGCATCCAGGTAAGATTCATTTATACTAGTTTGGAAAATACACTGTTACTAATGTATCTTCACATGGTTTTTTAAGTTCAAAATGAAGAAACCCAGAAAACCTTCACTATAAATGGGTAGCGACTGAAGCACTTTCATGAAGCCCTTCCGGAGTCCCCGATGGTAGTGCTCCATGTTCAAAAAGAAATCTATGAATGACTCCCACCAAGTTTTATTCTCCCTTCCAAAATTCTATTTTAGTAGACTGGGGACACCACACCCTTTAGGTGTGGGGTTATGGGTATATTCTTGGGTTAGATAAGAATTTCCATAATCTTTCTTATTTTTTTATTTTTAGCTTTCTGAATAGTATTGTCACTTTCCCCCATTTCCCTCCCCCTCAACTTTGTGCCAGAATATTACTTTTCTTTATTCCCACTTTATCATGGAAAATAATGCCCATTTAATAATAGAAGTTGTTGAAAATGCATATGGAATTTCTCTATTTCATGTTGTTTTAACATTAAAAAAATCTCTGATGAAATGTTCATTTCATCAAGAATTAAATACTGTGGCATGAATTTATTTTTAAATTTAGTTCTTTATCAATGATATAAATGGTTGTATTATTTTGAAACCATTGAGAAGAATGGTACACTTTTTTGTGAATAGTTTAAAGGAAAATTGTTTCACCTAATTTCTCCACACATATTTGAACACAACCATGAAGTGTAAAAATTTCTTACTTAATAGAAGGTAAATATAAGTTAGGTTAAGTTTTATCTACCTTAAAAAATAAAATTTCCATACGTTAATTCATTATTCGATCTATTCCATTACTATACCTGATTTACCTATGTGTGTACCTGTTATCTGACTATTTTACACCCTCAAAATAAAAAAAATAAAAAGGGTTGTATATTGGGTTGGTTAGAAACCACCCTTCCTTGAATTTTGTCCTTGTTATAACTATTACAATTAGGGTCATGAGGAGATCAAACAAGGGTTGGGAGAAGAGTGTGAGATTTGTTCCAAGTGAAAATTTTGAAAAAAATAATAAATGAGGGAGTGATGAAATGTACAGAATATGGATATATCTAGGTTGGTTTCTTATGGTTTGACTTATGGGAATTCTTAAGTGACTGGGTCTTGAAATTTGATTACAAAGGTTGTAGGGCAGGTTTGGTGGAAAAGGATCATGTAAGTAGACAATTTTTAAAATAACTTTTATTTACTCGATATAAAGTGGAAAGAATAGAATGAAATGGTTGTCACACACACATGTGGAGAATTAGTGAAATGGTTATCTTTTTAACTATTTTCTCAAATTGGTATCATTCAACTCTTTTAATTTCATACTGATAATTTTTTTGAGACATCTTTTTGTTTGATCACTGAGAATAACTCCTCGGTGTGGTTTTTAATTTGATCTCATTTCTATTAGGAATTAACTTTTCATTGAATGTTAAATTGTTATGAAGTTAGAAATATATACATGTATAATTTTTGGAAATATGACTTTTCCCAGGATTGCAAATGTTTAGGTGTGGGTGTGTGATCACACTACGATTCATTGTTTCATTTTCACTCTTACACCACTATGCTAAACTACTTTTGTATTGAAAATTATAAAAATAATAACAAATTTTACTTCATTTTTGATTAAATTATTTTGTGTTTATTACTTTTAAAAGGTTCAATGATACTTGTTTTGATAATTTTGTTGAAGGCGGAGGTGATTTGGAGGGCCCATGATGATGTCCAAGAAAAATGGGCTAAACTGCACAGGATCCCTACACACCAGTGGACTCAACCAAATTATACTACTTAACCATGCATCCAAATGGGATGAAATTTTGTGGTATGGTCCTAATTTTAATGGAATACATTTCATTTTAATAAATGAAAGCCTAATTTGGCCATATGGTGGCCCATATGGACTGATCTATTCAGCACACCAAATCTGAACGAAGTCAAAAGAGGTGTGCTGTGTTCTATCAATATCTAGAGATGTAATTGTCCAAATGGAACCAAAATTTCAGGTGAAATATTCATGAGGTTGGGATAATTTTTTTTAGTTTTTTCAAAGGCGAGATAAGGCGGTCTGTTCATAAAAAACCATGGTCTAATTGGTTTCTCAAAATCAAGGTGCTCAAAATGACCTTCCAATTTTTCTATAAAATGGAAAATTGGGCTCCCCATTTGTATGTTCGACCAATAGAGTGATGTTATGCCAAACTGAAGTTTCAAAGGGGTCCTTTCACCCACTTGGAGGTTTTGGAGCTCCCTATCCTCATAGGGAGAGCTGAAATGAAGAAGGAGTTCCACCCGATCTTCCTACTCCTCCCGATGTCGAGCTAAATGGTGGGCGTTCGTTGGGAAAAAGCTACACACATGTACAGAGAGGTCCAATGCATATATTAGGTACTAGTTTATAGTTTATTTGGTGTTAAAAAATTTCTTTCCATGTATATTTAATTATTTATTATTTGAATTCTTGTTTTGATGCATGCGATTAATTTTTTTCTTAACTTCTAACCAATCGGTGTGACGTTTTGAGTGTGTGTCTTGTGTTGTTCTGATTGGACAACACACAAATCCTTTTATTACCCAATTTCATGATATTTAAATCTAATTTGGAATCTCTTATTCCATGCATAAGTTTTGTACCTTTACAATATGATCATTATGTTAAGGTTTGGTTCTTCAAGAAATGACATAAAGTCTTAGGAATTAATCAGGATTCCAATTAATTTCAACCAAATAATTACTCCAAACTTGAATAAATATCTAATAAAAATGAACTTATAATGTGTGTTGTGAAATCACAATGATCCCTTTATCACATTTTTTTTCAAAATCCACTTGGTCTTTCAACTTTTAAAATATTTTGATTAATTTGTTTTATTTAAACTATTTTCAAAATCACCCCCATATTTTAGTAATATTTATTAAAAATATATACTATAAACTACCAACACTCCTTGAGAGACGACCTAGGTTCTGACATAGTCTATAAATCATGCTTAAAAACATAATCAATTTGATGTGTCATGACAATGCTTTCATACATCTGCCAAAGTTTTTGATAGAGATCATCAGTTCAATTCCCCTTTTTAGAGAGGCCTTCAGGAGGCACTAGGATCTCATGTCCGTTTGAGTATGACATACCATCCATAGTAGGATGGACATACAAAAATATGTATAAAAATTCTTGAGGATATGCTATGTGTCTGCATTCCTGAATTTGGTAGAGCTTGGGATAAACATCTAGGGCGGGTTAAGTTTTATTATAACAATAGATACCACTCTGTGATCATAATGGATCCTTTTGAGGCCTTGTATGGTCAGCCTTGCATATATTTATTGTGAAGGCCATATATTGGTGAAATTTCATTGGTTGGATCAATCTTGGTTCAAGAGATGACATAAAATATTCAGTTGATTCATCAGAGAATGTTGATGGCATAGAGTTGGTATAAGTTTTATGCTGATCGTCATCATAGACTATCAGAGATTTATATTGGTGACCAGGTGTTCTTGAAAGTTTCACCCCATTTGGGTCATCAATGGTTTGGGAGACAAGGGAATATTTATCCTTGTTTTGTGGGACCTTTTGAAGTTATTGAGAAGGTGGGAAAAGTTACTTACCATTCATAAATTAAACTGTAGTTGGTGTCGATACATAACATGTTCTATGTATCTTAGTTATGAAAGTATATGTTCGATCCATATCATGTTATGAGATGGAGTGATTTTGAGGTTGAAATTGATTTATCTGTGACTAAATGGCCATTCGGGATAGTTGATTCTGAAACCAAGGTAATTAGTGGGAGGATGATACCGTTGGTTTGAGTGATATGGTAGCATAGTTTGGATTCTCATTAGACTTGGGAGAGGGAGGCATTGATTAAAGAGAAGTGGCCTCATCTTTTTGGAATGGATGTAGGCTTTATGGGGACATAAAGTTTCTGTAGTGGGGAGGTTTAAATATTCTGTTAATATTTTCAGGCATTCCATAATCAATCATTTTAATAATATTTGGTTGGGTTTCCTTTGGGTTTGATTTATACGAAAAATTAGATATTTTTGGATGTTTTTGGGTTATTCATGGTTGGCACATTGTTTTCCTAAACTGTGTTCCCTACTAATTTAAACTATGAAAATTGATGCAATGGTGTTTTGAAAAGTTGGTACAGGGTTTTTCAAACCATGCACCCACTTAGTACAAACACTGCACCTGAACAAAAGGGGTGCATGACTAGGGTGAATGGTTTGTCTAAACCATGCGAATCTACCCCACTAACCACATGTAAAGGTTGTTTTTAATCAAAAATCAAGTTTTAAAATCCCCAAACCCCTATTTTAGGTCACCAAAGGACATGTATGACCCCATCATGGTTTCTTCTTACCCAGAGAATCACAAAAGAAGTTTTTGGCCCATATTCACCCCTTATGAAGAGAATTGAAGCTATTTGAATGACGTTTGATCTTCTCCTGATAGCTTTCCTATTCCTGTTATCTATCTCCTACTCTCTCCACTTCCCCCCTAGGGTTTTGTAGATACCCATGTTAATTGGTGTATCTAATCCCCACTCTTTGGATCTTGAATCTAGGGATTGATTCTCAGATCCTTTTGTCTATTTTATTTTTTTGGAGAATCCCATTTAGGGTTTGGTGTTTCAAGATCTCGTGATCCCAAGGTATGTCGTTCCATTTTGATTGACCAATTTGATTAACCATAAATTTCATAATTTAAATTATTTTTTTGATATAAATTCAATTTATTGATAAATTTATTTCAATTGTTTTATTAAAAACCCAATTCCCTTGGATTGGGGATTTGAAATTGAATTTTGAATGAATTTGGAAAAAACCCCCAATTCCACTGAATTGGGGATGAATTTTAAAATTGGATGGAATTTATATAAATTAAATGGTGGAATTTAATTTTTAGAAATTGTTTTGGTGAAATTGATTTAAAATTGTATTTGGGAAAATGGTGTAAACTATTTTGATATAAACCCAAGGGTTTTATGGTGGAAAAGTCATGTTTTGATTAAAAACCCATGTTATGAATTTTAAATAAAAAATTAGCATATTTAAAATGAATAATTAGATGAATTTTATTTTAAGAAGTCTTAAATTAAATTTCCCATCATTGAATTTTACTAGAGCACATGAAAGCCTAGGTAGTTAGCAAGTTATCATGATAACACACTATGATTTCACAACATTACTAAAACATAAATGTAGCACGTCACATCCCCAATGGGATGGTGATGAAGTTCTCTTGCAAAATGTCAAATTAAAGTGTGTCTACAAATATTTTCATATCACTTTGAATGTGAGGGATTCCTGTTGCCTGGAATGATCGTACCATTGGGTACATGGAAATGTTTCTTACTTGTTTGTATTTTAAATATATGCCATTGTTGTTGTAAAATATTTTACATTCCTTGTGAATTTATATAAACAGTTTTATATAGAATGTTTTATTCAACAATTTTTTAAATTATTTCCATCATTTGAAATGTAAAGCATGATTTGTTTAAGTTTGATTTTGAAATTCCAAAACCTATTTATTTAATATTTAAATCTTTATCTAGTTAATTAAATATGGAATATTATTATGTAATCCTTGGTGAGAATCTAATGGGATTTTAGGAAACACCCTACATGTGCCTTTGGGTGTTAGTATATTATCTTATTTCATGTTTGATCAAGGGTAAGGCACCACTTGGAGGTGGTAATAGCTGTTAATCCTTGTACATTGATAGTTGTGTCCACTGAGACATGTCCAATTATCTTTTTTTTCTGTTACTTTGTTATAGTACATTGGGTTGTTGATACCTGTTGGACATCTAGTACACTTCTCAATGTGGAGTTTTTTGTATTCATACTCACTTGTTTATCTTGCTTTCAAAATGTTTATGAAAAATTTGTTACCACTTTTTTTATGATTACAGGTGCTAGTTTTCAACCCATGGGGTTCAAGAACACCCTTCAAGCCATGTCAGTTCTATCTCAGTTATCGGGTTTCCTGGTTACTCAGGCAGGTTCATGACATAGATGGTGGGGTGGTTCCTTGTGAATGGTCTTTGTCTCCCTCGAGAGCTTTGTACTTTAGAGGTCGCTTCATGGTGATATTATTATTAGGGAAGGAGGTGATGCATGATAGCCACCAGTCTCAGTGGTCTATTCATCCTAGTTCCAGTAAGATGTTTTATGATGTGAATCAGTAGTTTTGGTGTCCAGGTATTATGTAAGATGTAGAAAACTTCATATCAATATGTTATACATGTTAGTAGGTTAAACTAGAGCATTAAAGGCCTTATGGTTTGGTTAATCCGCTAACCATTCCTACCTGGAAGTGGGATTAGATCACCATGGACTTTATTGTTGGATTACCTCATACAGCTCTAAGAAAAAAATTTATTTTGGTAGTCATTGACTATTTTACCAAATCAAACCATTTTATTCTGATCACAGATTCATCCAAAGTGAATGGGTTGGGTCAATTGTATGTTCATAAGACATTGAGGCTTCATGGTGTTCCATCATAAATCATTTCATACAGGGACCTTGAGTTTACCTCGTGGTTTTGGTAAGGCCTTGAAACGATGATGGGGTTGTAGGTCTTGTTGATTATGGAATACCACTCTCAAATGGATGGTCAGATGGAGTAGGAGAATCATATTTTGTAGGAAATGCTCTGGGCATGTGTTTTTTATTATGGCGGATCATGGGATAGTCAATTGGGGTAGGTAAAGTTTGTTTACAAAAACAACTATGAGTCCTCAATTTTAATGGATCTTTTTAAGGTTATTTTTGGTCATCCATGTTGGTCCCCTTTCTGTTGGGATGATGTGGGTGAGACCTCATTGTTGGGATGAATCCTTTTGCAGGAAAAGTATGATAAATTTAACTTGATCAGGAATGATTTTATGATGTTGGAGAGACTTCATAAGACTTATTCTGAATATATTCATCAAGATTTGGATTTTCTTATGGGTGACCAGGTGTTTTTGAAAGTGGAACCTCATTTGGGTCGTCATCATTTGGGTAAGAAAGGTAAGCTAACACTGAGGTATGTCATAACTTTTGAGATCACTGAGAGAGTCATTAAGGTGGCATAATGGTTATAATTTCCATCATATTTTACATAAATTCATGACATGTTCCATGTATCTCAATTGAAAATGTATTATCTCAATCGATATCATGTGCAGAATTGGGAAGAGTTGGAATTATATCCTGATTAGCTGGTGTTTGAGTAGATAGTACAGATTGTGGATTATTAAAAGAAAGTGATTCCTAGGAAGTCCATACCATTAGTCCAAGTTCTTTGGCAGCATGGAAGTGATGAGCATGAGACTTAGGAGCGGAAGTCATGGGTTGAGAAGGAGTATACATTTTTGTTCTCTAATCATACTTTAGAGTGACTTTATAGGGAAATAAAGTTTTCATGGGGGGAGAATTGTCACACACATGATTTTTTTTCATTTTTTATTTTGTTTATTCTTGGTGTGGTTTTTATCCCTTGGGTTTTACATGAGTTTTTGTTTGAGAAAAATGGTTTTTTTTGGTCTTGAAAGTAAGTGGCACAAGATCTACACACGGTTAAGGGAAATCGTATGCCATCCTCCAGGAAAATGTCTGACCTTGTTCCCCTTGGACAGTGAGGGACTCATGGTTGAATCATAGTTTTGAAAACCATGTGCGATAACCATGAGACGTGTTACCCTTAGATAGTGATGGAGTTAAGGTTTTTTCATAGTTTGGAAAACCATGCGGGCTAACCATGTGACCTGTCCAGGTTATTAAAAATTTGAAAATCACACCTTTTCCCTATTTATATTAAACACTAAATATCATATAATCCTAAACCTATGGATTTTATGCCATTTTATCTTCCTATAAACCTTATTTTATCCTTTGATCATCAATATTTGGGTGGTATTGACCTACGTTCTTTAATAAATCATCAAGTAAGACATTTCTCTATTGGATTCTCCCTTCTTCTAGGGATTCTCTTCCCTCTTTATTGGGTTCTTCTTTTCTAGTGGGATGATTGACCTAATTAGGGGTCGATCTAGAGTTTTGGGGTGAAATCATGATGTTTGTGATTCGATCTTACCTTTATAGGGTCTATTGGGGTTGAAGTTGTAGTTTTCCATTAGTTTTCAGAAGTTTCCATGTGAGAGGTAGGTGGTTCCAGGGTTTCACATTATTTTATGATTTAAACTTTCTTTCTTGGTTTAATAAATATGTTCTATGGATTATTGGTGTTGTGAAAAACATGTTTTAAAAATATTTTAAGATGCATATATGGTGAGATTTTATTTTCTAAAATAAATTGGTTATTTTTCATGTGTTATTCATTGTGGTGACTCTTGACTAAGCTTTATGCTTTGTGTGAAAGGTGAGAAATGTGTTTTCAAAGGCACTTGAGGTGGGAATGTGTTGATTTTTGGGTTTTCAAAATAAATGGATTTTTTATCTCTTGTAGGATTGTTATTTTTGAAACATAAATATGGGTTTTGAATAGTGAAAGTGATGTGAAGCACGTTATAAAATAGTTTTGGTATGTGTTTGGTTTTGAAAGGGGATTTTCATATGGAAATGGTTGGATTTAATATGTTACCTTCGTGTTGTGTTCTAAAATGGATTTTATCAGTTATTCAAGTGGTGAGAAATCTATTTTAAAAGTATTTTTATATGTGTGTGAATATTAATATGGTTTAGTTTATAGAAAATGGTGGTTTACATGTGATCCTTGATTGTTGGTTCGATGAGAATTGTGAAAGTAGTAATTAACATGTGTTTTCATGATGTTGGTACTATGTATGTGAAAGTGATGATTTATGTGATATGTGAAATGTAATTTGAGAACAAAGGGAATCCTAGGTATATTTGTGGGTGGACTATAACATGTATTCTAGTTGATTAAAAAGTGTATGAGGCCCATATTATTTTTTCATGATTGACGATACAACACAAACTAAACATGTGATATGATCAGAGACCATAAGTACTTGGTATGGGATCCCCTAAAGTAACTCATGCATGAGAATTTTGTTGGTTTTTTCTTATTATATGGTGACCACTAGACCTTGGGATGGGTTCCCCTCTAGTGTCTCATGCATGGGAACACTATTAGTTTTATTTAGGGTATTTGGATCACCAAGGTTCAAGGTTCCCAGGGTCACATTTGTTCTACTAACCCATAAGGATTTTCCCATGGTTCTATCTTGTGATGTTATTATTATGTGATTCTTTGATAACTTTCGGTATATGGTGTAACTTGTGTATGTTTAATTTTAAAGAAATATTATTTTGATAATTTTTTTTCCTCAAAAGTGTTTTCATAAAAAAATTTATTTCGAAATGATTCTTGAGAATGTTTTCAAATTTCTTATAAAACTGAGCATGTTTATTTATCTTTTATTGTTATGGCATGGAATACTACTTTTGGGTGGAATCCTATAGAGAATTGGACTATACTCTACATGAACCTTTGGGTGTATATAGAAATTGTTATGTATGCCCCAGGTAAAGGAAATATATTTCGTGGTGGTGATGGTGGATCTGTTTTCTAGTGTTCCACTATTTATAGGTGGTGGTGGTGGTGGCTTGAGGATGACATACCTCTTGTTACACGAAGGTTTTTGGGATGTTTTGGTTGTTCCCTTTCCATTGTGGTATTTTTGGTATTGGTTAATGTTGTTAAACTTTGAATCTGAAAATGGTTGTATCACTTTTGGTTATGATTATCAATTATGTGATATTTTATTTTCATGGGTGTTTATTGCTATATTCATGGGTGAAATCATTACCAAAGTGTATTTTTGATACCTAGGAACAAGTTTCCAGACCGTGGGGATCAGGAAAACCCTTTGGGACATGCTACAAGCTGGTTTAGTTGTCGATTTGGATGACACTCTAGCTTGGTTCGGGGCAATGCCTAAAATTATGGATTTCTATTATTATAATATTAGTTATTGATATTCGATGTGATTATTAAATTATTTAGAATATCCATGGTTATGTTTCAAGATCATATGATTTTTAATATGGTATTATTTTACCATCATTTATTCCTTCCATATTATTCTTCATGTTCAAGTTATTTTTTAAATGAAATGTGTTTCAATTATTTACCTTTCTATATTTATTATATCTTATGTATTAGTGATATATTCCACAATATGCACACCCTTAAAAATAATTTGAGCTCACCCATTTCTTATGTTTCTTTCCCCATGATTCCATGATAAGTATTATTATTGATATGCAGGGATATGTTAGAGGTTATAATGATTTACTCAAACAAAACACACCGATGAGCCCGTACTAGAGTGGTAAGGGCTCCTGCTTGGCATCCAAGAGACCCAGGTTCAAAACTGGGTGGAGGTGAATTTCTAGGGTACTGTAGCAGTACTGTATCAGTACTGTAGCAGCATGAACTATTCACCTGATTTGGGCCTTCGGGCCACTAGTTTGGGCCTATGGGTCTCTAGGGCCTTTGGGTCATCCAAAGGTCTTCGGGCCTCAGGGCCTTTGGGACACAAAGACCATGGAGTATCCTAGTTCATACAGAGAAGGCCTCAAAAGAGGATCAGAGCAACAAGACTAACAGGAACCAGAAGCAGAGCTACCAGATTGGAAGAATGAGAGTGTATGACAACCGCCATCAGGACCAGGCTCCGTGCAGCTTTGTACGGGGCAATGCTAGCCGATCAACAATGCACGGTGGGAGCTAGGTGATCAATGATGCAGAAGCTAGGGGAGGGGCAGTTCCTGTGGGTTGGGCCTATAGGTCATGTATTGGGCATAGTATGCCTTTGGTCCTTTGGGTCATGTATTGCAAGTCATGTCGGGCCTTGTGCCTTGGGCCCACGGGTCATGTATGGGTTCCCCTTCACCCCTTAAAAAGGGGATTATCTATAATAAAATAAAAAAGAATGGCCTTCGGGCCATTTGGGCATTTGGGAAAAGAAAACACTATTTTTTATTTTATGTTTTCAATTTAATATTAGATTCAAGTATATATCTAGTTTACCAAGACTATTAAACTATACATTCCTTTGGGATTTCATTCCTTATATCTTATAATAATGTAATAAAGTAACCACCAACTCTGGGCTATTAGGGTTGAGCTTCTTATAGTTGGTATCAAAGGAATTATAATAGAAACCTTGAGAAATAGATTATGGAAAACATAGAATAGGTAATATAAACTTATGATTTAATTTGAATATAAGTATTAAATAACATCCAAAAGTTTTGGAAAGGAAGCTATTATGTGGTTTTTCATAGAAATATATCCCTATTTTGATACTATAAGTGGACATGGTTCTATCATAGATATACCTAGGGGAAATAACTCTGGAAAAGGAATGTTGATCTAGAATCGAGTGTTACCGGGTACACTACAATGAGACTTAATACGTACCTAGTTTGAAATTCCCAAGAGATATGTTTTGGTTAATTCAATTTTTTAAAAAAAACCATTATGAAGGATTAGAAAATATTTTTATGATTTGAAAACGTTAGAAAGAAATAATTTTTATGATTATGATATTATCCATGCATGAGTTTTCAATTTATGAAAATTCTCTCACTAGTTTTGGGAACATAAATTATTTTCCAAAATGTTATGATCTAATATAGTGTATTAAATTATTTAGAGATGTATCACAGTGGAATTAATGTGAACCATATCAATTCATATACTCCATGTAGGTATTTCTATCATTTTCAAGATAATTAAGACGAAGCTAGATCTAGAGATGGAATTGATCAAATTATAACCATATTGGGGAATCTTACTCAGGTTATGAGCAATAAACTTTCCCATATGGAGTATTCAGCTGATCCACCATGCGGTGTAACAATGTTAGAACACTTCATGCATCAACAAACCCCATCATTCAATATGAATACAAATAAATTTGTACCTTATAAATGGATAAGTTCTTTAGAGAAGATATTTCTTAATTTGGGTAGTAATTAAAGAGAGAAGATTTTCATTTAATTTTATTATCTCTTAGGGGATATAGATAAATGGTGGTCACTGATTTAAAACACTAATGATGTGGAGGAAATAAAGAACATGGAGTGGAAGGAATTTAAGGAATTTTTCTTGGAGAAATATTTTACTCATGAGAGGTGAGCAGATATAGAGAGACAATTATTGAGTTTAACATAAAAGGAGGATGAAAATGTTTCCATGTATGAGGCCAAATTTATAAGGTTATAAAGTCATGCTATGTAATACATACATAATCTAAAGAGAAATACTGAATTTTTTTTAATGGTATTAATCCAATACTTTGAAGGGAAATAGTCTCCAAAACCATCCCATTATATGATGAAATAGTATCATGTGATATAAATATAGAGAAATAACCTACAAGTATTATGGATTATAAGTAATGTAAGAGAATAAGAGGATGGTAGAGAAAAATTTGGATAAAGAGAACAAGGTAAAAAAGGATTTTCCCCATGTGATAATTATGGAATTAAATACCATAGTAGCTTCTCAAAAGGAATGAAAGTTTGATATAAGTTTTGAGATAAAGGACACCATGATCATGATTAAAAGAGAAAGAAATAAGTTGTCAATGTTTAATGATTTAACTGTAAGGAGATGGGGAACTATGCAAATGAATGTCCAGAGAGTCAAGGGAATATACCTCAAAATAATCCAAGGGATCAAGGCCAATCTTATGCTATTTATAAATATGAAGTGGAATGATTAAAATTATTTCATATTTGGATTCATAAATTTTATTTTAAAAAAATTTCATCAATGATATTCTCTTTATAATAATCATAAAACGTTTAAGGATTGTTCTGTAGTGTTTTTTCTATAAGGATTTGAAGACACATGTTGAATGGTACTAAGAAAAGTGATTAAGTGGAAAGTTAAAATTTATGGAAAAAACATTATTGGGGGAATATAAATATTAATATGTTCTAGGTGTTGAGATAATAATGATAAATATATATTCATGGGATAGTATTGGTGACCATGTAATTGGTTAGGGATTGGATAGTTTATGTTATATTTTCTGGAGTTTATTCCATGCTTTGATTTATGTAATAGATTTGATAGACTATGATTTTTTTGGAAGAATAATTTTTTAATTATTTTTTAATAGTGATAAAGGTATTAAAATAATTGGTATTTTATATTAAGAGCTATATTATTTTTTTGGGAAATATAATGTTAATTTTATTTTTAAAATTTAGTGACATTCCTTCTAAATTTTTTGGACATTGAATTTGGATAGTCATATTTTGGAAGAGTAACTATGTATGAAATCGATTAAGTTGAACATTGGGTTTTACTATTGAGTTTTAGAGATTAATATATTATATTGGATGACTCTCTCTAAACATTTTGGATTGGGTAATTATTTAGAGACATATTAAAGGACTTGTCAGTCTTTTATGGATATTACAATCCATTAAAAGTTAATTTTAGTACTTAGAGCATAAAAAAAATTAATTTTAGGATATGAAATTCTTGGAGTAATAGGTGAAGTTGAAATTTATTGAATAAAAAAGGATTATTTTTGTAAGATATATAAATATATCAAGTAATTATATTTCCATATATTCTTAGACAACAAAATAATTTCTCAAATTTAGGAAGAGTATCATGAAACAAAAATGTTCTTATATTAACTTCATATATGGTGAATAAAATGGTCTTTTAAATCATCATATAATTATGGTTTTTAGGTTCTTAAATGTCCATTGATCAATCAATTTCTCATGATCAATGATCTTTATCACTCTCTATAGTTATTTATACTCTTATTCCATGTCTATATCTTCACTTCCCACCAATGTTCTCCTACTTGGAAAACTACTTATGTGTTATTCTAGATGAACTTTATACATCCATTTCTATCTTATTAAGAGGATTTTTTATTAACCCTTTTTAAGATGTGGATTTCTAGAAAAGGTATTTTGGAAATTTCAAACCCTTAATTTCTGATATCAATATTAAATTGAAATGACACAATTTATTTAAAGGGGTAGAATGCAACACCCTGGGAGTTTAAAATAGAAACATCATATTAGATAAAATTTATGACATGAAACACAAATATTAGACAAGAATTTAACACCATGATACTTTAAGATATATTTCTTTTTAAATAAATTCAATCTCTCTGATGTCTTTCAATGCATGCAACATCGGGTTTAAACGAAACATGATACTCTATTAAAATATTATTATTTAAACATAAACAATATAACCTAGCCATTAAGATAGTGGGTATGAATAGGAATAAATAAATTAGGAAAATTATATGTTATAAAAAATTCAACGGTTACCTATTTATTTTTAATAAAATAAAAATCATTAGAAATAAAAAAGAAATGTTTTCTAAAAAACTTTATTTTTTTAAAATGTGACTTAGTCAGACTTTGTGCACAAAATTTAAAATTAATTTTGAACACTTTTAGAAAATTTATTGGAAAAAATAAAATTATTTTTTAAATATAAATTTTAAAAATATCTTTGGGTGAATTTTAAATACTTTTTTAAATATTAATTTATTAATGAATAGTGAAAATACTAATTTTTATCAAAAAATGCCTTTTATTTTAAATTATTTAACAATATAAATTATATATTAATTTTTTTAATATAAAATTAGGTCAATTATATTATAATTTAACTGATTAGGGTATTTATAACCAATTTCATATTTAATTTTAATATGAAAATATTTAATACTTAGGAAAAGTTTCTCTTTGAAAAACCGCTCTTTCATGGTGCTTGCATGTTAAATTTTAAATCGAATTATAAAGATTTTATGAATTTAATTTTGAAAAATTAAATTCCATACTTGGAATCATAAAAATATATATTATATAATAAGGGAAACACAATTTTTTTACCACTATTAATTGTAAAATCAGTAAAAATAAATTACCACGGTTAAGGTAAAAAAGGGTTTATTGGGGTTTAAACTGAACAGACAAGGGTTAAAATGATCTATAAATTTTACAAAAACCAATTTATAGACATATTTAGGTACTATAATGTATAATTTTTAATAATTATCCATTTTGGATTCTTTTCTCATAATGAAAAAAAGAGTATCACCTTATTTTTTTAAAAAGTCCATTTGTGTTCTCTCCCCCAATTATAAAATGCCACCCCACTCCTCTCCTCTTCACATTTACCAAACCCTTTGGATCAGCCAATTACTACCCAAATAAATTACTTAATACTCTAAAAATATCCTTTATTCATTGGTTTGATCAAACGTTCATCCTAGGAAGGCTTTTGGTGAAAACTTAAAGAATTTCCTTCAAGAAGAGGTACCATTCTTAGAAGAGCATTTTTGTTTTATTTCTACATAAACCATCTTAACATATTGTTAAATAATTCCAATAAAATCACAAAAATATATCCAA
Organism: Viscum album; assembly: GCA_963277665.1. Taxonomy (NCBI): domain Eukaryota; kingdom Viridiplantae; phylum Streptophyta; class Magnoliopsida; order Santalales; family Viscaceae; genus Viscum; species Viscum album. Next base: position 1,119,813,190 of record OY728129.1, read on the forward strand.
TATACATATATGTTATTATTTTAATGTATTAACCTATATGAATTTCCACTTCCATCAAATGGAAAATGAAATAGTTGATCATGTGTATGGCAGACTATCGCCTCGTGAACCTATGTAATTTGCTTTCCTTTACCACATTTCATAGATAAAAATATAATGATAGATTTAACACACACACACACACACACACAGATATATATATATATATATATATATATATTATATTATGAAATTATTATACTTATATAATTATGATATCACATATACCATCATACTTTCCATTTCATAGGGGAGATGATAATGTCACTCGTGTGCATGGAAGACTACTGCCTCGCAAAGTGATGTGATTCATTTTTCACGTACTCTTTACATGGAATGTAATAATGATAAAATTAATGAAAATATGTAATATTTATGACCTAAAATTACTTATGAAAATATATTATCACATCCAATTTCATACATTCTAATTTGCTGGAAACAAATAATGTCCCTCATGTGTACGTGTGGACTACCGCCTTCACATCACGATGTAAAATGATTCCCATTTTATTTTTAAATAGATGGTCATAAGGATGTTTTTGATTACTATAAATGATATATATGAAATAATAATTATTCTATAATTTTTATTTAATATTTATTTTACTTTCATTCCACCTGTCGAGAAAAATAGAAACATCGTTCAAGCGTACGTACAACATATCGTCTCCATGAACGATGCAATCCATTTTCTATATATAACTTTTATAAAATTTATATAAATACATATATAATGAATATATTTTATATTTATATCATTCTTAAAATTCTTTAGGTGACGTAACCATGAACAAAGTAAAATGACAGAAATTAATGAACCAAAACATACTTGAAAAATGAAGCAATTATCACATGAAATAGTGATTTTAATAAATAATAATTATTAAAAGAGTGATAAAGACTATAATTAAATCATATATGGTATGATATATGTGAATATTTTTATTTAATAAATTTATAATAAAACTATATTTATTATATATGAGGTTCGAACATGTATGAAAGAAATCAGATTTGAGGTAAGGGTTTCTCATATCACTTTTACTTTCATGAGACTTACGCCATATTCACCACATACTCATTTTTTTGGTGTATATAATTCTCATTATGAAATTTTATATCTTTAATATATTTTTATTTGTGGTATTTAAAGTTTCATTTGAAGTTATTCCTTTTATGGGCATATGATTCAAATGTTACCAAAGTGGTATGTATGTATTTTACAATCTCATCATTATTCAAGACTATTTATGTTTAATTTTATCTTGGGATAATTATTTTTTATTTATTAAAATAATTATATTTTCTTATCCTATGGGTATTAATAAATTTTTAATGTAATATTACCATTTTCCTCTCTTTGGTACTTAAAATGGTTGATATTTTTTAAGAAAATTTGACTTTATTTTAATCTTTGGTCGAAAATATTTTTATCAAAAACAATGTTTTCTATTTTTTTTTCAAAATGTTTTAACATTAAAAAAATGAATTGATAAATATTTTTTTACCTCATTTTGAATTTTCAAAATTATTTTTGAAAGTAATATTTATATCATTTTCGTAACAAATCTTGTTTGACTTTTACCAAAAATGTGAAAGGAATCATTGTTTTAATGTGTATGGTATATATGGAATTTCTGACTTTATTACCACTCATTGTTTTAATTATCCTTTTATAAGTTTCAAAGACTAGTTTCAATTAAAATTATTTTTGAAATATGTTTTTAATTTCACATTTTAAAAATATTATGAAACTAAAAAAGGTTATTTTTCCTAAGTATGTTTTTAATGACATTTTTATTCATAAAGGACATAAAAACATTATTTTACCTATGATCCACTAGGATATATTATAATATACCATTCATATTATTTCTATTGTTGGTTTATGATAAGTTTTACTAGGGATATACTAGTTTGATACTATTCATAGTACCCAAGATGGTTTATGATTATGTTTATTGATTTGAGTAATTGTTAACATTTTGTAAGTTAGTTTTTAAATAAAAATATTTATGTTGATTCTATATCACACCTTTCATATGAGGAGTTCAGTTTCCTTAATAAGTTATGGCTGGGGCCTCTTATAGTAGCTCAATGCATCAGTAGGTATCACGAGACAAACTAGCTTGAATTTTTGGTTGAGGACATATGCATTTATGTAAGATTTCTTAGATTGAGGCCTTGACGGTATAGTTATGATGTAAAAAATTATATATTTCCCTCATTATGATATTAATTAGCAACGTTCCATGTGATTATTCTATTAGATAGTATATCCGTGGTTATGTTTCAATCTCATGTGATTATTTATATGGAATTATTTGATCATAATTTTTTCCTACCATATTATTATTCACATTCATGTTACTGATTAAATGGAATATGTTTCAATTATTTTCCTTTCTAAAATGATTATGTATTATGTATTCATGATAACATAAACTATGCCCAAACCCTTATTGAGAATTTAAGATAACCCCTTTCCTATGTTTTTCCCATAGATTCCAAGATGCGTATTATGATTGATATGTAGGGTTATTCTAGAACAAATAATGATGAACATGAAGAAAATTCAATGTTGTATTTTATGTTTTCAATTGTAATGTGAGATTCATTTATGTATCTAGTTTATGAAGACTACTAAACTATGCGATTATTTAGATGCAATTCCTTGTATCTCATGCTAGTGTAATAAGCAACCATTGGCTCTACACTCTTAGGATTGAGGTTTTTAAAACCTTACATTCTGATAAGACTGATGTAAGACGATTAAGATCCGATTAAACTAAAGAATCCATTATATATATAAACAGGATAATGCTGATGAAGATGATCCAAATCGAAGAAGATATATTCTGATCATCTCAGGTAGATCAAGAAACACAAGTAAAAAAAATGACATTATCCAAAAAAATAATATCCATGCAGATGAACATAAATAATCCGATACAATATTTTTGATGAAAATAAGAGACACCAATTTCTAAATAACAAGATAGTGGAAAATATTGGAGAATCATAGAAGGAAACTCCTACATAGAGGATACTAAACTCATACTAAATGTTATCTCAATTAAATAAGGGGGATTATCATAAAATTAAAATATATAATTGTCTCATAGTCAAAAAAAATAAATAAACACACACACAAACACACTTATATGAAATATTTTTATTATTTATTATAATTTACATAGTTAATATACATTTATTTCTAATATTTAGTCATTTTTAGTATATTTTTTAATCCTTATATAAATATTATTTATTTATTTTTAATTAGAAATTTATTATAAATATTTTGTATTTAACTATAACTTTTAATATTAATTCGTTTTGAATATTTTTTAATTCACGTAATTAATGTTATGAATTCAATTTTTAGATTTTTTTTGTAATTTATTCAATTTCATTTATTTATTTTTAATATTATTTATTCATTTTTAATAATTTTATAATTTATTCATTTTTTTAATATTTATTTATACATATTTATTTATTAATTTTTTATATTTTCATTATGTTTTCAATTTATATGATTAAAATTTACTCATATTTACTTATAAAGTTCTAATATTTTCAATATGTTTTAAATTTATATAATTAATTTATTAAAATGAATTTTTTAATATTTTCAGAATTTAAGTAGGTACTGTAATTCATTCTTAATATTTTTTTATTTAAAAAATTAGTATTATTTATTTATTCAATTTTTACGTTTTTTATTTATGTAATTAATGTTATGGATTCCCTTTTTTTTAAATATTTTTTTAAATTTATTTAATTTTTTATTCATTTTTAATATTGTTTAAATTAATGATATTTTTCAATTTTTAATATTTATAAATTTTATTTTTTAAGAAAATTTATTCGTTTTTAAATATTTATTTATACATATTACCTAAATGGCCCAAAGACCTTTATTATTATTATTTTGGATAATCCCCCTTTTAACAGCTGAAGGGGAACCCTTACATGACTCATAGGCCCAAGGAATAAGGTCTATACACGACCCAATACATAACCTTAAAGGACTGAGACTCTATACACTTGAAATAAACCCTCCCCTGCATCTGCATCTTGTTGGCGCCTAGCTCCCTACCTCGCATGGCTGATCGGCTAGCATTGCCCTATGAAGAGTTGCATGGTGCCTGGTCCAGATGGCAGTTTCCATACCCTCTCAATCTCCCAATCCGTTTATCTCTACTATGACAGTTTCTATTTTTTGCTCTGAATCCTCGTTTGGGTCTGCTCCTATGTTGTCTGCCCTGTTTATTGGTCTTTTCTATGGCCCGAAAACTCTATGACCTGAAGGCCATTGGTGGCCCAAATGCCACTAGGGGCCTGAAGGCCCTTGCAACCCGAAGGCCCTATGGCTCGAAGGTCCTGAGACCTGTAGGCCCAAACCGGTGTCCCGAAGGCCCAAATCAGATGAATAGTACTGGATGCTGTAGTACCTAACAATATGCGCTATAATACTTCTACAGTACCTAGAAATTCACCCTCACTCGGATTTGATCCTAGGTCTCTTGGATGCCAATCAGGAGCCTGTATTACTTGGATACATGCTTGTTGGAATTTTCCCAATGTTTTTAATTTATATGATTAATATTTAATCATTTTTATCTATTATGTTTTAATATTTTTAATATGTTCATAATATTTATAATTAAGTTATTTACATACATTTTTAATTTTTTTTAATTTAAATAGTTTTTATAATTCATTTTTAATAATATTTTTTTATTTATGCAATTAATGTTGTTTATTTATTCATTTTTATCCTTATTTTAAGTTTTTTACAACACTGGATTAAATAATAACAAAAATTATTTTTTACCAATGCTGAAAAATACTTCTTTTATCTATGGTCTCCCATCACTGACCGAGTACTACATTCATGATTATTCCAAAAAAATCGTCTTTGGATAATGTATAGTCATGTAGACCAAAAACTTTACTTCAATGTCAAAATCTATCCTTCACAAAACTATCATTTTTAGGTTGCATCCATGAGTATATGGTTTACATACATGACTACGAGGGTCGCGTTCTTGACTATACATAGATCCTTCATTTATATTTAATACTTCATAGAACTTCACCAAACCTCCTATTTTGATACCCCCAAAATTGGAAAACACATGGAAATAGTGTCATTTAAAAAAGTCTTATGGGATTACACATTCTACAACTTATCTCACTTAATAAAAAAACTCATTCATCAACCAAAAAAGGACTGACAACAAACAAAAAACACTATCAAAATCCATCCTAGATCAAATTCATTATGATACTATATATGAACGTATGTATGTATGTATGTATATGCACACACACACACACACATTTGGATGCATGTGTATGTACCTGTATTTACATGTATGTATATGTATGTGTACATGTAAGTACGTATGTGCATGTGTGAGTATATATGTATGTTCATGTGTATGTGTTTGTATGCATGTATGTGTATATATATATATATATATATGTGTGTGTGTGTGTTTTGTTGTGTATGTTGTGTACGTACATGTGTGTACGTGTGTGTGTGTGTGTGTGTGTGTGTGTGTGTGTGTGTGTGTGTGTGTGTGTGTGTGTGTGTGTGTGTGTGTATGTTTATGGGTATGCATATGTCATATTCTAGTGGCCTTTATTTGGGATGCAAATTCGATTGGGAAGTGACATTGGGACTCATGGGAAAGGATGGACAAAACCTTCCAGGAGGGAGGAAATAATGTATGGTGTATGTAAGGCACACTACAAGGCATGCATGGAAATCTTGCTTGGGATGTGATTAAGGAGATGACTTTATAAGAAACGTTTATGGAGCCAAAAATGCAATGGGAATGCATGGTTGACTTGAGGTAACTCATTTGGCTAATGGACTTTGATTATACCCCATATTTCAACTATTCAATCTCATACTTGATGGATCATAGGGTGTAGTGACATATCATTTTGGCATCATATTTGGGTTGCACCCAACATGGGTTTCCAGGCTATCCAGCCACATACACATCCTTCAAACATGCAAGCATGAAACCAACCTTCATTAAAGCAGTTCTGGATAAAAACTAGTGGGAGATTTATGACTAGCTTTACATCAACAATGAGTCAAACATGTTTGTTTTCACTTCATCATCTTTAGGAAATTTTTCTATAAATGAATTTCGAAGGGTGTCAAACACCACCAACCACCATGATACTTGGTGTGAGATTCTTTAACAGAAATAAATACCTTCAAAATAAAACTTCCTTGTGTAGAGAATTAGGAACTGTGTGATACCTACTAATGAAAATGTGAAAATAATTGGTATTTAACTAGTTTCTTAGTGCTCATACTGCAAGGAAAGTAGGGAGGAGAGCTCAGATCATCTCTTTTTGAAGGGAGAGTAGGCATGTTCGATTTTAGGATTCTTTGGTGATTTGACATGATTCATTTCCCAGATTCTTTCAAACTCACCATTTATTGATCGCTGGTTTCATGGCGCAAGTTTCATAGGTCTAGAGAAGAAGGCTCATGCAGTGTTCATGGATGTTGGTTGTTGAAGCATCTATAATGTAAAGAATTCAGCATGTTATGAGGGGATTGTCTTCTCAAGGAACTCCGTGATTTCTATAACCTAGAACCTCATGTCTGATATGGTTTGACAGCTTGAGAACTATGATGACGTATCTACCTTAAGTCCAATCCAGGTGGCCATCATGTGTAATAATCCCCCTCTTGACAAACATGGGATTATGTATTTTGTCTTTATCATCCCTTTAGACCTAAGATAAATACATATTGATCCTGCTGCATGGGTGAAATGAGGGGCGGTGTCTTAGTTCAGGATCATAGGGGATCAATCATCCTTGGGTATGCAGAAAATTTTAGTAGTGGTCACTCCCTTTAGGTTGAATCCATGGAAATGTTAACAACCTTTAATTACACACACAAATGAACATTGTGCTAGAAGTAGTGTAAAATATCTCCATAATCATCTTTAATGCGATAAGATGTAATGTTAACACCCATTGGTTAATCACTTATGATATCTAATGTTGCATTATTCTTATCACTGACCACATAGAGATTCTCCACACTTAGCATGAGGGAAACATGGTTACTGAATACCAAGCCTCTACTGTGGCCTAAGGGGAAAGTTTTATTTTCTTTTCTGATTGGAACTCTCTATTTGATGAAGGGAAGATTTTGGTGAGAGGGGATGCCCTCAGGATACATTATTTTATACCTCTGTGATCTTTTCCTCTTTTTTTTGTACTTATTATGTGTACTCGGTTTATTTAATAAAATGAAGACGATGATGATGATGTGTGTATGAATATGTATGTATATATATGTGTGAATTTGTTTGTTATTTCATGTATGTGTCTGTATGTATGTGTATGTATGCATGCATATGTGTAAGTATGTGTATCTTTATTTATGTGTATGTTTATGTGTATGTCTATATATGTATGTATTTGTACGTATGTGTGTGTATTCATGTGTATTTTTTTATGTGTAATGGCCCAAACCCTCATGGACCATCCCTTTTCCAAATTCCGAATCCTAAGGGTGGCACCTTGGTGGTAGGGCGTCATTTTGGTGTACGACCGATCGGTGTGTCACCGATAGGTGCGGCCGATTAGTGTGTCGTTGATCGGTGCGGCCGATCGGTGTGTCTCCGATCGGTGCGGACGATCGTTGTGTCGCCGATCGGCATGGCCGATCGGTGTGTCACCGATCGGTGTGGCCGATCGATGTGTCGCTGATCAGTGCGACCGATCGGTGTGTTTCCAATAAGTGAGATCGATCAGTGTGTCGCTGATCAGTGCGACCGATCGGTGTGTCCCCGATTGGTGCAATCGATCGGTGTCACACATCCTTGTCGAGTTTTTCTTCTGTAACTTCTCCTGACACCTTGTCAAGTTTTTCTTCTGCATCTTTTCCAGTAATGCCACTTTTAAGACCTTTTTACCTTTTGGGAAGTGGTTCAAGTCCGTTTTTAGCCCCATAATCTATATTTGAATTCCTAAGAGTGGGGCGAACCTCAATGGACCCATCTGTGTGTCCGCATAACGTTTCTACTCTATTTATATAAAATCCTTCAAAGTAACAGCTGTTACCACGTTTTCTGATGAGAATCATTAAATAACTATTAATACCATCATGTGAAATTTCCCAACCGGGTGTAGAACCACAATCTAACTTTAAAGCCATTCAAATTCCCATATCCCATAACAAAGGGGTATCATCCTTATATCGCACATGAATTCCTTCTTCTTCTTCCTCTTGGCTGGCCTCCTTTTCTTCCTAGTGCGTTTGGAGTTCCCCTTCCCGAGGCAAGTGGTACACCTGTGCTGGAACCTTTTCTGCTCACCCTTGGAGTCCTTGACGTTCTTACCCTGCAATTCACGCATCCCCCATTCTTGGCATGTGGAGAAGAACTTCGATCCTTGACTATCCACATAGGGATTTTTCCTTCATCTCTCCTTAATGTGTATCATGCGGGGTGGGTACTCTATTGTTTCTATGGTTATGGATGAAACCAGACCTTAACAAAGATAATAAACACACTATTAAAGAATTATGGGGTGTGTTTGACAATTCTTCTTTACTTTTTATAATTTCTATATGTTGTGAACTGTATGGGCTATGCTCACTGAAAATCATGGATGTTGGTGGTCTTTCCTTGCGCACTAATGAAACCTTGTCTTCTGTGATAATTGAATGGATCCAACATGGGAATTTGGTTAATTACGTAAGCTGGACCTATTAAATGAATGACCAGTGAACAAAAAACCTTGTGTGATCACCCCGGTTAACAAAACAGAAAGAAGAAAACTTAGTGAATGATGTGCTTGAACCTGAAAGTTTCCCTATGTTTTGGTAGTAGGTGTGTTTTACTGTTTTATGCTTATGGGTGATATGGGTGAGTATTGGATCCTCTATTGTGGCACAATTATTGGTTGTGAATCTGAAGAGGTGTGGGGCTATATCTTGAGGCTTGGTTTGGTTCCAATACTTTGAGGGATCTCACTGATCCCTTTGTTGTTGTGACTTTACAAGAGAACCGGGTGTGAATGCTTAAATTGCGGTTTGGCTATTTCTATTTCCCTGGCTTGTGGTTATTCCTGTTAGTTTCCCATTAGTTCAGAGGTTACTTAAATGGGATCACTTGAACATGAAACCAAGAATGAGTTAAATGGGGAATTGGTTTTGGGAATGAGTTGTGACTTGGTCGTGAGTGTTGTGCATTATTTAACGAATGAATAGTATCAAGGGTGTTGTGCTTCGGTTGTCTTTATAAACCCTAGGTTGGGAAGATTAATTTTTACTTATACATATATCTGTAGTTTTTATGTTTCTTATTCGCGCCCCACCCAAGTTGAGCACTTAGTGCCGAACACCCTCATTTCATGGGGGAGGGTGTTTTTCCCAATACTCCTATGAGTGGCAGGTTATTAGCTCCTTTTATGCTCCCATTCCTGAATAGCCCAAGACTCTTTGGGCAGGCTGTGATGGCCTGAGGTCTATTATAGCCCAAGATTCTTCAGGCAGGGTAGTTGTGGTGGTTGGCCCAGGCGTGTGCGGGCAGGTTGTTTCCCAAGAATCTTCGGGATGAGGCCCATGTGTCTTCGGGCGTTGAAGTAGTTGTTCTGGCCCAGGTGTGTGTGGGTGTGGTTAAGCGTGGTGGTTGTGGCCCAGGTGTTTGCATGCGGGATGGTTGTTTTGGCCCAGGTTTTTACGGGCAGGATGTGTGGTTGTGGCCCAGGTGTGTGCGGGAAGGTGTGGCAGTGGGACTGTGGTGAGAATGGCGGGATTGGTTCGATGTGTAGAATGTCTTCAATAACCATTGGGAAAGTGGCACGGGGTACCCAAATCTCGATGTGCTATTACTATACAATACTTGACTTGCGTTATTTGGGGAGTGTGCCTTGGTGAGGCTTGGGTGGATAGTTTTCCTTGCTGGGTGCTTTGGTTATCTCTTTTTTCCACGGGGCATTAGAATGCCTCCCCACTTGTGCACGAGAGTCTTTGGTTTTTCCTAATGAGTATGATTTTATGCTCACCCTACATATATAAAACTTCTTTCAAGCTTCCAGGAGGACTTCAGGGATCATGCAGGGCCGTACTAGCTCAGACGTTGGGACAGTTGAAGTTTCTGTTTTTCTTTTCATTGGTACTTTACCTTTGTAGTTTCTTTGTACTTTGTGGAATTTACTTTTGTATCATTCATATGGGAATGGTTTTCTTTTGGCATTAGTTTTACCCCAATTTTGGTGTTGTTGGGATTTACTACCTTATCTCCCGATCATATTAAAGAAAAAGGGTAATTCCTTTCATCTTGTGTGTGATTATATACCCTTGGTGCTAGTCCCCACTCCGGGACCTATTGAAGGCAGGTCTCGGGGGTCATTATCTCTCCTTAAACTTGAAGAAGGAAGGTTCTGAAAATCTGTTGTCCCTTCCCTCATCTTGGTGAAGGCGTGTTGTGACAGAATGATATTAGAGGGCGGATGTTGAGAGATAGGATGGGATCTGGAGTAAGGCATAGTGAGGATTTCATGGTATGGTAGGGAAATAGTGTTGGGTGATCTTGGTGCGTGAAATAGGATAGGGAAGACCGACTAGGACATGGGATTTTAGGCCCCCCCGTGATCCAATGCATGGACTCTGGGCCTACCAAACGACCAAGTGAGGCTGCACTAATTGCAGAGTAGAGACCCTAGGGAAGGTATATGCATCATAATGACTTGTTTTCTTATGTTTCATGGGTATTTTGGGGATTTAAAATGAATGATAAGTCTAAGAAAACTTAAGAAAAATAATCTACACTACTCGGGCTTAGGCATTCCTTGTTTACCTTGTAGCTATGGAGCCTGGGAGACAACCACGAGTAGTGAGGGAGATCGAGGCCTAGGAGTTTGACTTGGATGATAGATAGAGGGCTGGCCGAGAGGAGGAGGATGATCAGTGGCAGAAGAAGCTTCGAGCCTTTCAGCAGCAGACCCTTGGGAAGTACAAGGGCAACATCTCAGACATGGAGATAGAGGAGCTGGTGATAGCTTTCAGCTTGATCTGGGCTCCGAAGGAGTACTGGATTCTTCTAGCTGTGATCCAGATCCGTGGAGTAGTACGTCAGTGGTGGACACTTTATCTTGGGGAGAAGAGGGAGGCTGAGGTCACGTGGGCTGACTTCAAGAAGGAGTTCCAGGCAGAATTACTCTCTTCCACGATGAAGGATGAAAAGAGGCAGGAACTACTCTCCCTCTAGTAGGGGAATATGTCAGTGAGAGAGTTGGGGATCAAGTTCAAGGATCTCCTTCACTTTTCTCCCGACCTATTCTCAGATGAGGAGTCTTGGGCGTGACGTTTGAAAGAGGCACTTCGGCCTTCTCTCCAGTATGCTGTTATGCCCTTTACCTTACCGACCTACTTGGAGGTCCAGAAGAAGGCTAAAGTGGTGGAGAGGATGCACAGGATGGGAGGTGTATCACGAGAGGGAATTAAATTGGGCTCGTCGAAGGGGAAGGTCGTCAGCAGTAGGCCTCCTACGTCAGGGCCCTCTAGGTTTCAACCAATAAGAAGCAGGCCTCATCAGTTCCAGTTCTGATCTCCCGGCCCTCGCGCCTTCCTTTAAGGCCCAGGGCAGAGATGCTTCATTTGTGGAAGCCATGGGCACCTTCGTAATCAGTGCACAGACAAAGTGTAGTATGAAGGTGGTGGGCAGGATCAACACCCACCTCAGCAGCATCAGTTTCCAGGTAGACCCTTTCAGTAGCAGCAGCAGGGGCATCAAGCTCCCACTCCTCTGAGGGTAGGCATCGCAGGAAGAGGCTGACCTCAGGGCACTCCTTAGGGACCTTGACCAGGGTGTGGTCGGGGAGGTGGAGGACAGCCGAGAGGCAGAGGAACTGGGCATGGGCAGTTTCACGCCGCAGAGGTAGCAATTCCAGCAGGGCCAGAAGTCGTTCGAGGTACGATCAGCTTGTTTAGTACTCTTGCCTACGCCTTGTTTGATACAGGAGCTTCACACTCTTTTGTTTCACCCAGTCTAGATCGTGCTCTGGGTTTAGACGCTGAGAGACTTCTAGTTCCCCTGGTGATGAGCACACCAGTCAGAGGTCAAACCGACTTGTTTTATGTTTTTCGAGGGTGTAAACTGATGATAGGGCCACATTAGTCTATCAGGGATCATCTACTATTGCAGATAAAACCTTACGATGTAATCCTAGGCATTGACTGGTTGTTCTATGTATGTGCCATCATTGACTGCTTCCAAGGAAGGGTCATGTTTTCATATTTGGGTGGATGACATGTAACTTTCATTGGAGAGTGAGGTTGCCAAAAAAGTAGCAGGCGAGAGGGACCCCTCTTTTCCTTGTTATTTGAGCTATCAGTGGAGTCGGTGGATGCAGAAATGGGGGAATTTCTAGGGATCATTAGCGATTTTATGGACATCTTCCCTGAGGAGGTGGTAACTCTACCCCCTCGGCGTGATGTTGAGTTTGGGATAGACTTGCAACTTGGTGCCCGTCCGATCTCAATGTCTCCCTACCAAATAGATCCTTCTGAGTTACGGGAGTTGCAGATTTAAATTGATGATCTGATGAAGAAGGGTTTTGTTTGACCAAGTGCGTCACCACGGGGTGCTCTAGTCTTATCCACAAAGAAGTTACATGGTGGTCTTAGGCTGTGCATAGACTACCAGAGACTGAATCAGGTAATAGTCAAGAACCGTTACCCTCTCCCGAGGATAGATGACCTTTTCGACCAGTTAAAAGGGGAAGGGTGGTTCTCCAAGGTTGACCTGTGGTCGGGATATCACCAGCTGGGGGTGAAGAAGGGTGACATATCAAATACTTCCTTCTGATGCAGATATGGGCACTTTGAGTTTGTGGTCATGTTGTTCGGTGTTACAAATGCTCCATATGTGTTCATGGGGATCATGAACTCCGTCGTCCAGGAATAACTGGATTGGTTCGTAGTAGTGTTTATTGACGACATCTTGATCTACTCAATATTAGAGGAGGATCACGCTGAGCACCTGAGAATGGTTTTAGAGGTCCTCCGATAGCACCAAATCTACGGGAAGTTGTCCAAGTGCAAGTTCTGGACGTGAGAAGTGCACTTACTTGGGAACGTGGTGTCCGAGCAGGGGATAGCGGTGGACCCATCGAAGGTAGAGGTAGTTGTTTCTTGGGAAGCACCCAAGAAAATGGAATAGGTTCATAGTTTCCTTGGAATAGCCGGTTACTATCGGAGTTTTGTTCCCAACTTCTCCCGAGTTGCAGCACCTTTGATAGTTTTGACCAAGAAGGACCAAGATTTCGTGTGGAATGGGAAATCTGAGGTAGCCTTTAGCTATCTGAAGGAGAAGTTGGTAAGTTCCCCAGTGCTAAGGTTGCCATAAGAAGTGGCGACGCATGAAGTATTCTCAGATGCTTCAGGATAAGGCCTCGGGTGTGTGCTGATGTAATGACAAGGGGTGATCTCTTATGGTTCTAGACAGTTACGTCCTCATTAGCGTAATTATGCCAGCCACGACCTGGATCTTGCGGTGGTAGTTTTTTTAAAAAAGTTATGGCGGTATTACCTCATCGGGGAGCGCTTCGTGGTCTTCACGGATCACAAAAGTTTGAAGTATATATTCTCCCAGTGGGACCTGAACTTACGGCAGTGAAGGTGGATGGAGTTCCTTTAGGACTACGACTTCGATATTTCCTACACCTCAGGAAAAGGGAATGTGGTGGATGATGTCTTGAGCATGAAGTCGTAGAAGGATGCAATTCGAGAGTCGGAAGATGCTTGGAAGGCGATGGAGGAGTTAGCTACCCTGTACCTGGATGCGAGGATGGATGGGGGTAGAGGTTGCCTATATCAGATGACAGTGCAGTCTTCTCTACTACGGTAGGTGGAGAAGTCTCAGTGGGGAGACATAGAGAGTGAAGTGATGCATGACTGGGTTAACCAAGGCAATGCTCCGGAAGGGTGGATGGAGGATGGTCAGAATCAGATGCTTTTCCAAGGAAAGTTGTTTGTTCCAGAGGTGATGCGTGAGAGGGTTCTTGGTGAGTTCCACAACTCACCCCTAGTAGTGTACTCGAGAGTTTCCAAAATGTACCGAGGCTTGAGGGGTCAGTTTTGGTGGCCTGGTGTAAGGTGGTCGATGGCAGAGTTCGTGGCCAGGTGCCTAGTGTGTCAGTAGGTGAAGGCTGAACACCGTGTTCCAGGCGGCTTGTTGCAGCCTTTAGACATCTTCGAGTGGAAGTGGGATGACATCTCGATGGATTTCGTCATAGGGATACCTATGGTTCAAGGAGGCTGCGACGCTATCTGGGTAGTGGTGGACCGATTGACGAAATCGGCTCACATTCTGGTGATCAAGTAGTTAGGTGCAGTGGATGCCTTAGCATGGAGATATGTGAATGAGGTGGTGGGGTTTCATGGAGTTCGAAGGTCCATAGTCTCAGATAGGGATGCACAGTTTACCTCATGAGTCTGTAGAGGATTGCAACATGCTTTTGGCACCCAGATACATCTTAGAATTGATTTCCACCCCCAAACAGATGGACAGACAGAGCGCACCATCCATACAATGGAGGACATGCTATGGGCATGCATTCTGGATTTTGGGGGATCGTGGGTGCGACACTTGCCTCTGGTAGAGTTTTCCTACAATAATAGCTATCACACTACCATTGGCATGGCTCCATTCGAAGCCTTGTACAGAAGCCCATGTCGCTCACCCGTGTGCTGGACCGAGGTTGGGGAAACAAGTGTTCTTGGCCTAGAAGTGGTGCAGAGCACGATGAAGAAGATTTAGATTATACGGGAGAGGATGAAGGCAGCTCAGGACCGGTAGAAGTCATATTCTGATAATATGATGAGACCCTTGGATTACGGGGTCGGGGACCACGTATTCTTGAAGGTCTCCCCTCAGCGTGGGCAATGGAGGTTCGGAAGGGGGAGTAAGCTCTCTCCAAGGTTCATCAGACCATTCAAAGTGCTGCAGTGAGTGGGAGAAGTGGCTTATCAGCTAGCGCTACCACCACCTCTACTGAGAATACATGACGTCTTCCATATGTCACAACTCTGACGGTATCTACACGACGATTCACACATCCTCGACAGGGAAAAAATGAACATCGAGGCCGAAATAAATTTTGTGGAAAGACCAGTAAAGATTGAGGATTGTGAGGAAAAGGTACTCTGCAGATGGACCATTCCTTTAGTTCGTGTGTTGTGGATACATGTTGGGTTGGAAGAGATTACTTGGGAACAAGAGGCACAAATGCGCGCCCAATACCGAAAGCTGTTTTGAGTTTTTTTCTGTTATACTTGTTTGTTATAGAACAATTTACCTTGTTAACTATGGAATGTATAGTTTTCATTATTCTCTAGATTCATGTGAAAAGTCCTGACTGCGGGGAGGGGAGGACCCGATCTCTAATCAAGACGCATTACGGTGGATGTGATTAAACCCATGTGGGCGAGTCAGTGCCGCCCAAAGCGGATAGTATATTGACATGTAGGAAGAAACTCCCTAACCCATATGACTGTATAGATTGAACCTTTAATGTTGCATGGTTTCTTAAGGGGGAGGTGTTCCTATATGTCGAAGAGGTTCACTCCTGATAGGTATCTTTCGGGGTGGTTGTTCGGACCCCCTCTTTCCTTCAGGTCTGGTTTTGATTCTCGAGGGCGAGAATAGTTTGAGAGGTATCTGATGTAATGACCCAGACCCTCATGGCCCATCCCTTTTCCAAATTCTGGATCCTAAGGGTGGCACCTAGGTGGTAGTGCATCATTTCAGTGTACGAATGATCAGCGTGTCGCTGATTGGTGTGACCTATCGGTGTGTTGCCGATCAGTGCGATCGATCAGTGTGTCGCTGATCGGTGCGACCGATCAGTGTGTCACTGATCGGTGCGACCGATCGGTGTCACACAGCCTTGTCGAGTTTTTCTTCTACAACGTTTCCCGTAATGCCACTTTTAAGCCCCTTTTACCTTTTGGGAAGTGGTTGAAGGACGTTTTTACCCCCATAATCAATATTTGAATTTCTAAGGTTGGGGAGACCCTCAATGGACCCAACTATCTGTCCGCGTAACGTTTCCCCAATATTTATATAAAATCATTCAAAGTCATAGCTGTTACCACCTTTTCTAATGAGAATCATTAAATAATAATTAATTCTATCATGTGAAACTGCCCAACCACATGGAGAACCACAATCTGACTTTAAAGCTATTCAAATTCCCATATCCCGTATCAACGGGATCTCATCCTTATATCGCACAGTAATTCCTTCTTATTCTTCCTCTTGGCTGGCCTCCTTTTCATCCTAGTGCGTTTGGAGTTCCCCTTCCCAAGGAAAGTGGTACGCCTGTGCCAGAACCTTTTCTTCTCACCCTTAGAGTCCCCGACCTTCCTCCCCTACAAGTCGCGCATCCCCCGTTCTTGGCGAGTGGAGAAGAACTTCAATCCTTGATCATCCAAGTAGGGATTTTTCCTTTGTATCTCCTTACTATGTATCATGCGGGGTGGGTACGCCACTGTTTCTATTGGGATGGATGAAACCAGACCTTAACAAAGATAATAAACAGACTATTAAAGAATGATGGGGTGTGTTTGAAAATTCTTCTGTACTTTTTATAATTTCTATATGTTGTGAACTGTATGGGCTATGCTCACTAAAAATCATGGCCGTTGGTGGTCTTTTCTTTCACACTAATGAACCCTTGTCTTCTGTGATAATTGAATGGCTCCAACATGGGAATTTGGTTAATTACGTAAACTCGGCCGATTAAATGAATGACCAGTGAACAACAAACCTTGTGTGATCACCCTGGTTAACCAAACAGAAAGAAGAAAACTTAGTGAATGATGTGATTGAACCTGGAAGTTTCCCTATGTTTTGGTAGTAGGTGTGTTGTACTGTTTGATGCTTATGGGTGATGTGGGTGAGGATGGGATCCTCTGTTGTGGCACGGTTGTTGGTTGTGAATCTGAAGCGGTGTGGGGATATATCTTGAGGCTTGGTTTGGTTCTAGTACTTTGAGGGATCTCACTGATCCCTTTGTTGTTGTGACTTTACAAGAGAACCGGTTGTGAATGCTTAAATTTCTATTTGGCTATTTCTCTTTCCCTGGCTTGTGGTTATGCCCGTTACTTTCCCAGTAGTGCAGAGTTTACTTAAATGTGATCACTTGAACATGAAAATAAGAATGAGTTAAATTGGGAATTGATTTTGGGAATGAGTTGTGACTTGGCCGTGAGTGTTGTGCCTTCTTTTATGAATGAATAATAACAAGGGTGTGGTGCTTAGGTTGGATTTGGAAACCCTAAGTTGGGATGAGTTCTTGTTACTTATACATATATCTGTAGTTTTTATGTTTCTTATTTGAACCCCACCCAAGTTGAGCACTTAATGCCGAACACCCCCATTTCATAGGGGAGGGTGTTTTTCCCAACACTCCTATGAGTGACTGGTTATTAGCTCCTTTTCTGCTCCCTTTCCCGAATAGCCCAAGACTCTTCAGGCAGGCTGTGACGGCCTGAGGTCCATTATAGCCCAAGATTTTTTGGGTAGGGTGGTTGTGGTGGTTGACCCAAGTGTGTGCGGGCATGTTGTTTCCCAAGAATCTTCGGGATGAGGCCCAGGTGTCTTCGGGTGTGGCAGTAGTTGTTCTGGCCTAGGTGTTTGTAGGTGTGGTTACACGTGGTGGTTGTGGACCAGGTGTTTGCAGGCGGGATGGTGGTTGTGTCCTAGGTGTTTGCGGGCGGGATGTGTGGTTGTGGCCCAGGTGTGTGCGGGAGGGATTGGTTTTATGCATGGGATGTCTTCAATTACTAGTGGGAAAGTGGCGTGGGGTACCCAAATATTGATGTGATATTACTATACATTACTTGACTTGCGTTATTTGGGGAGTGTGCCTTGGTGAGGCTTGGGGGGATAGTTTTACTTGCTAGGTACTTTGATTATCTCTTTTTTCCACGGGGCATTATAATTCCTCCCCACTTGTGCACGAGAGTCTTTGGTTTTCCATACTGAGTATACTTGTATGCTCACCCTACTTATATAAAACTGCTTTCAGGCTTCCAGGGGGACTTCAGGGATCGTGCAGGGTCGTACTAGCTCGGACGTTGAGATAGTTGCAGTTGCTGTTTTTATTTTCTTTGGTACTTTACCTTTGTAGTCTCCTTGTACTTTGTGGCATTTACTTTTGTAACATTCATATGGGAATGGTTTTCTTTTGGCTTTAATTTTACCCCAATTTTGGTGTTGTTGGGATTTACTATCTTATCTCTCGATCCTATTAAAGAAAAAGGGTAATGCCTTCCATCTTGTGTGTCATTATATACCCTTGGTGATAGTCGCCACTCCAGGACCTATTGAAGGCGGGACTTGTGGGTCATTATCTCTCCTTAAACATGAAGAAGGAAGGGTCTAGCAATCTGCTGTCCCTTCCCTCATCTTGGTGAAAGCGGGTCGTAACATTATGTATGTGTATTTATGTGAATGTCTATTCATGTATGTGTATGTGTGTGTATATTTTCATTCATGTGTGTGTGTATGCATATGTATGTGTCTGTTTGTTTTTGTATTTATGTGTATGTTTATGTGTATGGTTATGTATGAGAATGAGTGTATTGGAATTTATGTGTTTGTATTCTTATGTATGCATATGTACGTGTATGTATGTATACATGTATGTGTATGTATATTAGTATGTGTATTTATATGTGTATGTGTGTATGTATGGATGTGTATGTATGTATGTATGTATGTATGTGTATATATGTGTATGTATGTGTCTGTATGTATGTATGTATTTATGTATATGTGTATGTGTATGCTTATGTATGTATATGTGTGTATTTGTATTTATGTGTATGTATGCAAATGTAGGTGAAATTTTATATATATGTATGTGTATGTCCGTACATGTGTTTATACATTTGTATATATGTATGTATGTGTATGGATGTGTATGTATGTATGCAAGTGAATGTGTGGGTGTGTGTGTGTGCATGGATGTATGTGTATGTATATATATTTATGTGTATGTATGCGCATATATGTGCATGCATGTATACATGTGTTTGTTTGTATAATACTAATAATTAATGTTCATCAAATATAAATGATGCAATTATCTATATATTCATTTTAATAATATATATATATAAGTAATTTATATTACTTTTTTTTATATATTTTATAATTTAAATATAAAAAATAAGGAATAGAATATTTTTTAAATATAGTTGATAATAAAATTAAAATATTTAATTTAATTATAAATTTTTTTGATTTTTTTATTTAAATAAAATATAATTATAATATACATAAATATAAATGTATGTTTTTTAGTATAAACTATTTATTCATTTATATAATTCAAAATATTTTTGAAGATATAACTAATAATATTTAAATACTATTTGTGATTATTAATATTATTTATTATTTATAGTACTAATATAATATATATTTAATTAATTATTAATTATTAATATTTAATTAAGTATATCAATTTATATAATAATTTTGTATACTAATAAATAATTCTATTTTATTTTTTGTATAAATTACACTAAATTCAATTATATACATTGCATATAGCTGGATATATGCACATTTGTGTTGGGTTCACCTATTAAAAATATTTAAATACAATCATTATTAATTATATATATATTATTAATATTATATATATTTATATAGTTAGTAATTTATTTTAAATATTTTCTATTTAAATGTAATTTTCAATATTTCTTTTATTTCATTTTAATATTATTAACTTTAATAGTTTAATAATTTATATAATTTATATTATTAGTTCATTTTTTAATATTCATATATTGTATTCATTTGTATTTTTTTTCATTTTATTAATTTTTATTATTTATTCATTTAATTTTATTTTCATAATATTTTTTTTATATTTCTTATAATTTATTCATTTTTAATATTTATCCATTTAATTTTATTCTCATTTATTCATTTTCTAATAGTTATTTATACATTTTTCACTTATTAATTTTTAATATGTTTTTAATTAATATAATTAACATATGTTCATTTGTAATATTTATTGCTTTTTATTTTTATTTGTTATATTTAAATATTTATACAATTACTATTTATTCTTTTTTAATTGGTAATTTATTGTATATATTTTTTGTTTAAATATAATTTATAATATTTATTAATTTTTTAACATTTTTTTGAACTCATATAGGCAATATTATTTTTTGTATTTTTTTTCATTTTTATTATAAAGTAATTTAGTAATGTTTAATATTCATTTTTGCATAATAAGTATTCTATTGTAATTTTTAAATTTAAATTTTAAATTTTTAATATTCAATTTTTTCTATTAATTTTTATTAAAGGAAAAAACCTCTCGTATCATAATTATCTTATGTATTGATTAAATTAATTATTTATTAGGTGTTTATGAGTGCAAAATTTAGTGATGAAAAGGGTATTTTATTAACATTTTTTGGGCCAAAAAAGTCACGTCTTTAACGATTCTAAATTTAGCACTCATAAATGATTTTTTATCCGTTCTTATTGTTTTAGTGTTGATAAAAGGGTATTTTTATCAGTTCTTTTTTATTAGTGCTGATAAAACCATTTCCCACTTTTTTAAAGAACCCCAATAGGCATTCCAATCCTCCCTCTCCGTTCATACTAATATGAAAACCTAACTACAATGTTGTATGTGTTGAATTATTTTGGATGAATTGACATTGAAAACCACATCTATGCTATTCATAACTTCTTTTTAAGGATTTATATATTGATCTTTTATGAGTTTTTTTTCAATTTTTTGGGCTGTTCTTCCCTTGTTCTATAAATCCACACTATATCCGATTCTATCTATATATAAATCTATATACGTGTGTGTATAAATTTATATATAGATAGTAGTATTAATTCGATCCTTAATTATTTTGGTTGTCCTTTTCATAATCATGTGTATATATTTGTTTATACACACACACACACACACACACACACACATAAATGTGTGTGTTTCATATGTTTTTATATGTATAAAGATGTATATATGTTTTTTGTGTTTATTTATATATCAATTTGTTTTTTTCTTTGCATAGATATATAAATTTATATATTTATATATTAAAATTAGTATATATATATATATTTAATATTTATATTTATATTTATAATAGCCTACAATTTTATATAAAATAAAGATGATTAAAATATGTATATTATCTTATATATACTATTTATGATATATATACATATATAATAACATTAATAATATATTCTATATAGAGAGGACTATAAGAAAGAAAACACACACAGACCCTCATCATCCCATTGGGTCAAGCCTGATCCCTCCCCCAAGGATTGGAAAAAACCCATTGTACTTTTTATTTATTATAATATATGTGTCCCTAAGGACCAGTGGCTTAATGCCATACATGGCCTTTTATTAGGCCCCAAATAATAGCCTATAATTCCCAAGGGAAAGAGGCCCATGAGGGCTTTGACGCCTCCTGAAGTTTAGCCTGAAGTCCCATGGTCTGCAAGCCTCCCCCATTGTGAAGGCCACTTCCTGCTACCCCAAAATCTGTATGAATTTTCCTGATTTCATTCGATCATTTTCAGTAGGACATCCACAGCAGCAGAGTTATATGATGCCTGCCCGACCCCAAATCCACAACATCGCCATTATAACACCCAAAAAAGATATGGGGTTAGAAGTATAAATGTCAATACCCATGTCAACAAGGTGAATCTTTCTTTTTGGAAGCCTACCTGATTAGAACTCTACAATTAAAGTGGTTTTTCTTGGAGTAGTGATCATGATGGGAGACCTCCTAGGAAGTTTCCTAGGGTGTGTGAAAGTGAGGAAAAATTACATTTGAAAGAACATATGTTGTCCTATGGGGACAATAATTAGTATGTTAATACATTCAAGCATGTGGGTGGGACCCAGGTAGGGGACCACATGTTGTGATTCCTGGTGTATTAAGACACGATGTCCATGTTAAGGTAGGGTGTTTTTGCTGTTAGTGGGGCCTAGTTGATACATAGGTATCAAAGGTGGTACCCAACCAGAAGTGCAGTGGCACTATCTAGGTTGAAATGTAGGGTCCACAATAGGGATGTTGTGCTCTGGGGGGGGTGTAACACCCCATAGATATGGGGATAAAAGATAAATGCTACTACCCATTTTAAAAAGGATAACCTTTCTTTTTAGGAGACCAATTTATTACAATTCCATAGTTAAATAGGTTTGTCTTGGAGTAGTGATCAGGATGGGTGACCCCATCAAAATTTTTTCTATGTGTGTTCGAGTGTGGGAAAGGCACACTGGAATGAACATGTGTTAGCCTATGTGGATAGTCATTAGTTTTACGACCCATTTAGGAACATGAGTGGGCCCTATGTAGGGGACCACGTGTTGTGCTTCCTAGAAATCCAGGACCTGACTAACATGTTAAGGTATGGTGTCTGTGTTGTCTGTAGGGACTTGTTGTTACATTGGTATCAAAGTCGATACCCATCCATGAAGTTAAGTGGCACTACCCAGGTTGAAATGTAGGGACCACAATGGGGATTTTTTGCTTGGGGGGGGGGGTGATTTTAGCACCCTATCAATATAAAAGGGCTAAAAAGATAAATCTTACTACCAATGTCCAAAAATTTCACCTTAATTTTTAGGTACCTACCTGATTATAACTCTGCAGTTAAATAGGTTTTCCTGAACTATTGATTAGGATAGGTGATCTACTAAGAAGTTTCCTAGGGTGTTACTTAGTGAGGAAAAAGCACACTAAAAATAACAAGTTTTGGACTATAGGGAAAACCATTTGTCTAATGATCCATTCAGGTATGTGGGTGGGTCCTTGGAAAGTTTCCATGTGTCTATAGGGAAACTGGTGGTGCCTGGAGGGATAAGACCCAGTGACCATGTTATGTTTGGGTATCTATACTATTATCAGGTTCCACTTGTTATAACTGTCCTTCCTTATACCTATCTCTATCCTGGATACACACATACCACTACTTTCAT
Source organism: Viscum album (assembly GCA_963277665.1). Taxonomy (NCBI): domain Eukaryota; kingdom Viridiplantae; phylum Streptophyta; class Magnoliopsida; order Santalales; family Viscaceae; genus Viscum; species Viscum album. Next base: position 1,119,836,296 of record OY728129.1, read on the forward strand.
CCCATATCACCAATGTCACTATCCCTCCCTCTTCCCATCTCCATCCTAAATACACGTCGACCACCGCCTGTGTTCCGCTAACACACTATGCTCACTGAAATGAAGGTCCACAACTGCACCTATCCACGAATCCTATAGAAACCACTACCCCACAAATTGGGTCCAAATTCATTATAGTAAGGGGTTCTAATCCCCACTTAATTGATACAGAATACACCCTTAAAACTATTACACTCCAATATAATAAAGGGAATTTATGATCACCTCCAAATTTTGATTTGAGTAATTCAACATTGTTTTGAAAATTAGTATATTTCATCAAATTATTAAAATGAATCACATATCCCAATAAAATACCATTTCCATTCTAAATTATCATATTACCTATAAAAATTACTGAATTAAAAAAATAACTAAAACTCATTGGTAAATTAACAACTTAGAAAAAAAACACAGTTGAAATAATATGAAAATTAGCCTAAAAATACAACTATCAGGCCAGTTACAAGGGTATCCAATTAGTTGTAGATAAAATTATATACTCAATATAAAAAACCAAAATATAATAATACAAGAACCAATAAATAAATAAATTAATAAATAAATAACCCAAAACAATAATAATGAACAATACATTTTACATAGAGTAACTTTACAGGAGAATGTATATAATGATAAGAAGTATATGAAATATAACTCAAGAAACTAATAATTGATTGAAAACCATATATAACATGATAAACTATAAAGGAATCAAAATATAATGTTTTTAAATTTATTATAAAACTTAGGCTTTATATATTTATGCAAAAATATGTTTACACACACACAATTTTTTATTTACACACAAATATTTAATTTTCTTACACATCTATCTGTGTGTCCCTGTGTATTATATAAAATTATATATATATATATATATAATTATATTTATTTATTTTTGTATTATAAAACACAGTATTTTCATCAATTATTTAAATTAATTTATTTATGTATGTTTTATAATTTATAATATTATTTTTTAAATTTATACTTTTTACAATTTACCCATGTAAAAAAGATGAATTATTTGGATAACATCAATGTATTTATTTATTTTTGGTAAATATGAACATTGGAGCCCAGCCCTCCTCAAGGTTCCTGTCATGTGTTTAATTGCCCTCTTGCCTAGATGCATGGTACCACATCCTAGAACACATGTTCCATGTCGTAACCCTACATTCCAAGTCTTGAATAGGGTGAAGGGGGAATTCCATGATCACACACACACACACATATATAATGGGAAGTATCCCCTACAAGATGCCTTTTAAAATGATAAAAAGTGCACCCCATAAGAAACAAAATTGTGAGGCAGTGATCTACAACGAATAATATCCTATACGGAGGGATGAAAAATCTATGTATATAGCATCAGAGTTGGAAGAAAGTTCTAACTACTCAGGAAATGTTGAGGGGGGGGGGGTATTATTGGAGATAGGAGGCCAATGATCCTCAAGGTTTGTGACATGGGTTTAACAGCCCTCATACATAGATTCCCAGTGTCATTCCATGGACCATATGTGCCACACCGTGGTGCTACATTATATATCCCGCATGGGGAGAGGGGGAGTTCCATGATCACACACACACACAGAGATATATATCATATAGAAACTCTCCCCCTACAAGAGGAATTTTCTAATGATGTGTAGTAATTCTTAGGAGAAAAAAAGCATAAGGTAGTGAGACATGGTATAAAATATCTTGCATGGATGAATAGAAGGTCTATTCATTTTATAGAACAATTTTAGGAAAAGGTGTGATCCATATGAATGATTCTATTAGAATATGTCACAAGAGATTCGTGTCATTGCACTAAAAACCAAAGTCAACAAGTTAAGGATCCTAAACAAAAGAATAGTAAAATTAGATACCAATATAAGGGAAAATAATGATTCTTAAGATAAGTAATTAGAGGATATTCCTTATAGAATAGAAAATCTCAAACTTGATTTTAAGAAGAAGGTCCTGTGTATCACCCCAAGATTTTACTATATAATTTTTCCTTTAATTAAAAACTATGAATATACTGCATCACACACAAAAACAAAATAAAATACAATAAAGATAATTTAAAATAAAATTATTAAATTTGAATATTATGATATAACTGTTAAATTATCATGTATAAAATAAAGTTTCCATATTTAAAAATATATGATGAAAAAGGAAAGAAATGGCATCAGGTAGCGGAAAATTACCTTATAAATCTTAATTATATTATCTTAGAGAGGAGGTAGGTTTAATTGGTTTTTCTATAGATCAATACCAAGATGAACTTGAACAATTACAGTATTAGTTAAATCATATACAAGAGAAATTCATGATCATGGAAATTCCCATGAGATCTCTGTGAGCAGAACACCACCCTCACATGCCATTAGAGCACACATTATCATAATATAAGAATGAATTAAATGATTTGAAACATTTTTATATAAAAAATATATATTTATAAGTAAAATAGATCATTTTAAATTACTATGTTGTATTTATAAAACCCATTCATATCGTATTGGAAACATAAGTAGTTTTTTACTCTAAAAATAGATTTATTTGCTCATTGAAAAATTAGTTTGCATAACTAGTAGGAATTAAATCTAAAAAATGGATTTAATAATTTAAATAAACATAATATTATAATATAATAAGTTATTTTTTATTTTTTTGATATAAAATTATGATTACTTAGAGTAAATTTAATGACCATCATAATGTTAAAACCATTATTTTCAATGAATTTTTTAATTAATATTATGTATTATTTATTTGATAAAATAAATTAATCACTTCTAAAAAGTTAATTTAATAAAAATTTAAAGCCTATATTTAAATAAATTATGAATAATTTAATTAAAAATAAATAAATAATAATAATAACAGTTAATGGGGAAAATAAAATTTTTCTATATATAAAATGTTTTAACTTAAAAGTTAGTTTTATCTTTATTATAAATTGGATTTGATTAAATATAGATTAAATTTGGGTTTATAAAATCCAATTTTCATATGAGGGGTTATTTTATATGTTTAGTAAAACATGAGTTACTTGTGTAAAAACTAGTTACCATAGTAGAAACAAAAAAAAGTTAAAAGTAAAAATATAAGAACAAATGACATTTAGTATTTTTAAAACATGTTTTTAAATACATGGTTAAGGAATTATAAACCAAATATCACCCCAAAATCCATTATTTTAAAACTTTTTGATTCAATGAACCTTTAATTGTATAATTATTTTATTTAAACATAAAGGGTATTCACAAAATTTCCCTTTTATTCACTTATAAAAGAGGCACACTTATACCACTTTAATCAACACCAATCCCTTCAAATTCATTCCTAAATATCTCTCATTTTTACTCCTCCCATAAGAATATCTCAAGTTAATAATCCTATATTATTTATTATTAATCATAATCCCTTAATTTCCATTGATACTTTCAAGGTAAAGTTCAAGGTACCAAATAAGTTAGGCACATGTGTAGAACAAATAAAATACATGTTTAGGGTTTCTTGTATTAATTTTCAACCATTAGGACATATTTATTATTATAAACCATGTTTTATTTGTAATAGTGTTTTTACTTACCTTAAATATTTTTCAATCATGATTCTATTATATTTTATGATATTAAAATTTCTATTCAAATTTCCTTCTCACATTGGGTTTTAAATAAAAACTTTCCAAATGTATAACGAATTTTCTTAACTCAAATAATTTCATGATTAATAATGATTAATTTTTTACTATGGTTTTACAATATGGATTTATTATATTTCATAATGATATAATAATTCCCCTCTCTAGTGAAAGTGAATTTTTTTAATTCAAATAATTTCCTTGATGAATTGATTGCTCAAAAAGTATATCACTATTGAAATCAATTATCATCTTCTTTAATGGAAGTTTCCCCTCATTGTTTATAATTTACCTTCCCACCAATATTAACATCTTTATCTAGAAACATAATGATGTGTTATCTCATGTGATATTCATATTTTCCTCTTGTAATTTACAAAATAAAGTTTTATTATCCTTTTTATGATGTGAGATTTCAACAAAGGTGTTTTTAAAACATAAAAAGGGATACACATGATATCTTATTTCATGATAAGTTTCACCTCCATAAAATGTTTTTCACCATGAATAGATTTTGAAGAACCTCATTATTTTATATGAAAACATCCTTGTTCAATTATGTTATAAGGGTAAATTATAAGATATTTCTTTTATTAAAATATCCTATACTCATTTCAAAAATTATCACCGATATGGTTCATTTTCATTCTTAAATATTCTTGATCCTTATCATTAATATTACTACATTGGAACTCAATGTTCAAGAAATAAATTTCATTATTAAAATATGAACACCCAAAATTATTTTATTCCTTCTTCTCTTTATAATCTTTATGATATATCCTTTAGTTATGGTTTCAAAAAAGATTATGAAACCCTCTTATTTCTTGTGGGTTTTATCATGATTTTGATTTATGTATGAATTATTTTCCTAAATTGAAAAACATATGAGTGTAACTATTATTACTTTGATTATGTGATAGGTGGTATCCAGACTATATATCCATCCAATGCATTGTATAATTTTTTCATATCATGAGAAACCATGTATAGTGAATAAGCGATTAGCCGAAGGACACTATGTTATGTGATTGGTGGTATAGAAATTATATAACCCTCCAATGCATTGGGTAATACTTTATATTTCATGAGATATTATTTATGAGATCAGAGAGTAAAAATAACCCATTATAGGACTTTGTATACTATGTTAATGAGAATGGGAAGTAAACTTAGTCCACCATGGGATGTTTTACACTATATTTATGGGAATGGGAAGTGAACCCAATCTACTATGTGACTTTTTACACTATATGATGATGGTATTGGGAATGAATATTGACCTATTCTTATGATGTTAGGTTTTATGCTGTTTCCTTATATTTATGGATCCATGATTTTATGATATCATTTCCTTATGCCATTTTTCTATGCATATCTCATACTCTTATTTCCTAGTATACATTGGTTCTTTTGAGATCACATGTCTTTCCATTATGATTTATGGAAAATATTATTATCCAATGTCCTTTTTAATAATAAATTTATCCCTCGTTCATTTTTTCTCATATTATTATGATGTAACCTATGATGAATTATTGATAATTTTTCCTTTACTAAGATTTTGAGATCATCCCTTTCTTATGTTTCCCTTACCAAGGTTATGAAGATAAGTATAAATGATGATAAAGTTCTAGAATGTCTAAAAGAGTATGAGTATGGTTAAATTTTCACATGTTTTTCAAATAATTTACCTATGTAATTGGTCCTCAAAACATTAAAAAAAAGGTTTACTGAGATATTTGAGATTATTATGAGATGTATTTTTTTAACTTAAGGTAATGATGTAAATTAAAGATATGTTTAGATCATGTCATTATAGATGGTATAAGCGGAGTGTTTAGTTATTTTTTAGGCTCACTAAATACAATAAAAATTGGAGGAATTTTTTTTGAATGAGGGAAATTTATAACATCATGAATTCATTTATTGAAGATTCTGAAAAATGTAACTAAATTAGGTGTCTCTAATTTAGAAGCCTTGAAAAACATCATTTATTTAGCGATGCTTATAAATTTCTCTAAATATAGATGTTTATAAGCATCACTAAATTAGAAATGTTTATAAATGTCGGTATTTTGTGACATCTCATTTTTTAATGTTTTTTTAGAATTTTTAGAAAATAAATATCGCTAATATAGAAACATTTATAAATGTTTCAATTTAATGACACCTCATTTACAGACTTTTTTTTGGAAACATCGATATTTAAACTTTGGAAAATGACACCTCATTTATCGAAGTTTCCAAAAAACATCGGTAATTTGTTTTTTTAAATTAATAATTTTCTCTTTTTTTCTTGAAATTGATATTTTTATTTTTTTTGAAATTCAGTATTATTTTTTTTAAATCTTATTTTTAAAATGAAAAAAACATCACATGTTCATCCACCTTTCCCGTTACTCTAACCCCCCCCCCAACTGCCTCTCCAGTACTATTCCTTCCTATTTCCCTCCAAACCCACCCCTTCGCGTACATCCCCATATTGTTAATCTCAGTTCATTGCCAATCTAGTTACATACCAAACACACACGTGACCCCTCCAGTTCCCCACCAAACCCACATGTGACATAGCCACAAAAACCTAGACATTTTCACGGGTAAATATACCCACCACTGGGAATCGAACGTCAAACACCTACATGTAGACTCGAAGAACAGACCGACTCATCCATGTTAAATTTGAATATTTTATTATATTATGTTTTATTTATATATATAAATACATTTTAGTATTTGAAAAATTAACATTATATATATATATATATTTATATATCAATTGGTATATATATGTTTATTTTTTTATATTATATTGTGTATATATGTTTATATTTTATATTATACATATATATTATTATATATATATTTTTTAAATTATATTATATATATGTATGTTTATATTTTTTGTTTATTTATACGATTCTATTTTATTTTTATTTTTATGATTATATTTTATAAATATATATGTGTATATTATATATATTTATATATATATATATATGTGTGTGTGTATAAATATATATGTGTATATATATATAGTTATAATTAACATTATATATATATAGTTAGTCAAGTTTTAAAACACTAAAAAATGTTACCAAAATATCCACTTTTTCTTAAAAACACGACTAAATTTAAAATATATATTTATTATACATATATATTTATATTGGTGTGTGTGTCTTTATATATGTGTTTGTGTGTTTCTATATATATATATGTTTACATATATGTGTCGGTGTTTCTATATATTAATATATGTGTGTGTGTGTCTATGTTTATATATGTTTATATATATGTGTCTGTATTTTAAAAATAAATAATATATATATATATATAGTTTTATAAATTAATTGACACATATATATATATATATATTTAATTTTATAATATTATATATATATATATTTAATTTTATAATATATAATATAAATATGTTTATATTTTATATTTATATATATGTTTATTATATATATATATATCATAAGTTTATATTATTTTATGTGTGTGTGTTTATATTATATAGATATATATGTGTTTATATTTGTGTGTGTGTGCATATAAATAGATATGTGTATGTATGCATATATATATATATAATTATATATATATAATTAGCCACATTTTAAAAAAATCATAAAAATGTCACTAAAATAGTTATGTCTTTTTAAAAACAAGACTAAATTTAAAAAAAAAATATATTTTAAAATTAAAATATATGTATATATATATATTTATATATTTATATATTTATATATTTATATATTTATATATTTATATATATCTGTGTGTGTTTATATATATATATAAATTTATGTATATTTATATATATGTTTATATATGCCTGTCTATGTTTATATATATTGATATATTATTAGTATATTTATCTATATATATATATATTTACATTGATGTGAGTAAATGAACTATATAAATATAAATATTTTTAGTAATGTTTCTTGAAAAAATGTTTCTAATTTATCAATGTTTCATTAAAAATGTTTCTAAATTGGCGATCTTTCATTAAAAATATCGCTAAATTAGAAGCGTTTCATGAGAACCCCCTAATTTAATGTTGTTTTTCAGGAAATGTTTCTAATTTAGTGACATTGTTTTGGAAATGTTACTATTTATCGATGTTTCTTGAAAAACATCACTAAGTAGGGACGTTGTCATGAAGCATTGCGCATTTAGAAATGTTTTTAGGAAAACATTTATAAATCACAAATATTTATAGGAAACATCACTAAATTAGTGATGTTTATCAAGAAACATCACTAAATTAGCATTTTTTTCAAAAATCATTGCTAAATTAGCAACATTTTTTTTGAAATGTTTCTAAATTCGATACGTTTTTTCACAAAACATCACTAAATTAATGATGTTTATAGGAAAAATCACTAAATTAGTGGAGTTTCCTAAAAAAAATCTGTAAATTTAAAAATTAGAGATGTTTTAAAAAAACGAATTAAATAAATGTCCATAAATTATAGTTTATTTATAGTGGATTAGTTTAGTCATTTTAGTGATTAGTATTAGATAACTTCAGTGAGCACTTAACGGATACATATATGTATAAGATAACATCCTGAAATTTTGGAAATTGTTTGAGTATGTGGTTTTATTAATAATGAAACCCCTATCTAGCTAGTATAAGTGGGTGTAGGATCTGAAATAAATGCACCTAGGGGTAATAAACATGAAAAGGTTATGTTGGGTATTAAATCAGTTGTCAACTGGTGCATGAAAAATAGGCCTAACTTCCTACATGGTTTGACACTCCCATGTGATATTTTTGGTTAATCCCATTCTCTTTAAAATCCATTATAAAGGAATTATTATATTAAGATTTAGGTTAAGGAGTATGAGAGAACCCAACCTTAAGAAACCTAGAATGAACTGAGAGTGATTTATGTTGAGATGAAAGTTAATGTGATGCTTTTAAAGAGTAATAAATTTTAAGGATGAGTTTTTATAAGATCATTTATGATAATAATCGTATAATGTTAATTATTTATCATTCATGCTTACCTATTTTAGTTTTAGTAATGGATGGTACCAGAAGGAAATGAGTTAACAATGGGTTTAAGGGATAATGCAATAATTACCATAATGAAAAACCCACTAGAATGGGATATATAGTGATAAAACATGTGATTATTCCAAACTAAAAATAATGAAATTTTATTAACAAAATTTAAAAAGGTGAAATACCTAAAAAACAAAAGAAGAGAAGGATGGAGTCTCACGGATGTTCAGGTGAAAATGATGATGACGGAAAAAAATTTCAATTTCTTTCATGTCAAAAATATTGGAAGAGTCACCCAAGGGAATGTCCCAAAGAAACTAGAAGATGTTTGTGCTATGGTAAAGGAGGTCATCGAAAAAATATGTTAATGAGGAAAAAGGAAGATCTAGGTTAACACAATGGGGAAAAATAATGTTCTCCAAAATGATCCCCTAGAAAATTGATGTTTTAGAAGTGATGAATTTGGGAACTATGAAAACTAGTTTAGTAATACAAGCGATTACGATGATAATCGATACCAAAACCTACTAGAAAATGGGAATGTAATGAAATTGACCCAGATACCCTCTCAAACCCATACCATACCTAAACCATCATAGACCCGAACGACATTCTTGATCCCCATGGGATGCTGACTAGCACCTGAGTATGAACAAAAACCAGAGGGAACAAATTTTTTTGACCAGAAGCAGACACTGTGACATGTATATACACTATGGGAAGAAACAATATAAGTGAAATCAAGAATTATATATCATAATAAAAGGAAAATAGTAGATGTTATATAACCAAAAAGTATCTAAACAATATATAATACACAAGTCTAACAAAAACAGAAAGATAAAATCAAAACAGGTACTCAATTTGATATTGTGGAAAAACTCCCACCATATCACTAACATCTACCCAGAAATAGATGACAAAAATCTCACTGCCTGTAGAGACTCGTAGCTTGACGTACATGGACATTACATTAATTTTGCGGAATACTTAGTACATAACAAAAACACACACACAAGGATCGTAATAGTTTAGTGTCTTTGGAAACTCAGAACGTAATCTTCTAATCGTGGTGAAATATCTTCAATATCTCCCATAAAGATCTTCCCTTTTTTTTACCTAAAACCTTTCTTTATATCCTGGGGAAAAGAAAACATAAAAGGGTGAGCTCAAATGCTCAGCAAGGCAAATAAAGGAACTAAAAATCATATCATATCTTTTTGAAAATCATAACCTGCAAAAGAGATCATAATATCTTAACATGGAATAAATCAAAGAAGTGAGAATGAGATCCCCATAATCATAACATAAAACTTGAAACTTTGTGGCATACACACATAATCATAGAGAATCATTTCTTGTTAGTCAAGACTCATTGCCAAGACTATCTTAGTGGACAAAGTCCCTTTCTGAATCGAGTAACCCTCGTTTCAGTCCTGTTTCACTGAACCGGTATAACCTACCGTTCCAGCCCTGTCTATCTCATGAGATATAAAATCTTTACCCAATGCATTGGAGGGAGATATAGGTCCCACCCATCTTATAATGAATCCTTTCTTATGTGTGCCACATAATCATAAAACATACATCATCACATAACACATGTAACAAAAATGGGATTCTTGAAACATCATGACATCATAAATCAATTCATATAAGATAAAGGAATTCATAAAAATAATTCCATCACAACATGATCAAATAAATGTAATAATAGGGATAAAAACAGAACCCTTTATTATCTTATATGGAAAATAATTTTGATAAAACACTTGAACTCCATTCTTGAGGAAAATATCCTTTCTTCTTCAAAAACATTTTTCCTTTCATAACATGTCATAAAACTTTAAAATAAAAGAATTTGATTAAAAATAAACTTGAAAACTTGTAAAGGAAGCTTCTTGGAAATAATGTTTAAAAATCCATTCATGCCGTATAAGTTAAAAAAAACATTCTTCGTACTTTTGTCGGAAAAGTCAAAAAGTAACTTGTACGGAAAACGACAAAAGATTCCTTTCATTTCTTTTAATAAAAACTCACCGAAGGGTAAAATTGGATTTAAACAATTGTAGTTGGATGGAAATAATATTACATATTTATGAAACATGTATGTGGATGATAAAATATACCCCAGTAAATACTTACGAATAAACAATCTCGGATAAAAATGAGATTGTGATATTTCCCTTACCTTAGGTCCGACTTGCTTGTACGTGTCCGAACCTCCTGTATAATGATTTACATAATGTTATTGACTTATTACAGAATCATATTCATTGTTATGATATCATATATGGTTCTCTTATGGCTTTATATTACCCGGTCTTTTGTAAATTCATGTTAAAGTAGCATTTTGGGTAAAATCGTCTTATTTGTCGTTCGTGTTTTTAACTTGTAATTATTAATATGATTACTTGGATCATGATTACTTATATCCAGAATTTAAAACATTATTTATATATAATATATATTCATAATATACATATATATATTATATATTGATAATGGAATGAAATTCACCGTTCATGGAGACGGTAGTCCGTACGTACGCATGAACGCTGTTTTCGTTTCCTTATTGAATTGAATGGAATTAAGTAGATGAAATACATATAAATATACATAAATACAGTATCATTATTATGTCATATATTTCATTAGTACTTATTATATATGCTTTATAATCATTCATGAATGGTTAATGTGGAGAATGAATCTCATCGCGTCGTGGAGACGGTACTCCGTACGTACGCACGAGCAATGATATCGTTCCCATGGTCGTGGAATTATGTTAAAGTCTATGCATATTATTTCAGTATCAATATCACTTTATAATAATCATATATAGTTACTCATTACACCATTATACCCATCCTATTAAGGTGGTGGCGGAAAATAGATTACACCACGGCGTGGAGACGGTATTCCGTACGTACGCACGCGCGGTGGTTTCTTTTTCCGTAGGATGGATAGATGGTGAGATAGGGTTGTTTCATAATTATAATAACATATCAGTATATGAGTGATACTGATGTTATTACTTCATAATGAAACAACCTAAGAAGAAGAAGTGGAAGAAGAAATAAAGATGAAAGAATTGGTAACGGTAATTACCTCTTCTTTGAAGCGCCTCTTTGAGACCTCCTCTTAGGGCACTAAAATTGGTCTTTGAGGAAGTCCAGAACCTCTATGATGTTTCTAGGGAAGTTGAGAGGAGAAAATGGCAGGGTTTGGTCGAGCTTGAGTTCTCAATTTGGTGTGAGGAGGAGGGGGAGGAGGTGTCCTTTTATAAGGGAGGAGAGGGGCACCTTAGGAATATCTAAAAATATTATTTTATATTAAAGTCAAAATCGGTTTATAATGGTTCCAAAGGGTCTTATTTCGAAGATAAAGTGGGTATGGTTCTAAATCTTATCAACCAATAAGATTTAGACAAGTTTAGGGTATTATTTTAACCTTATCAATTAGATTTAACTCTAAGTTAAATAATTTAACTTTTACCATGTCTTTTTGTTTTCTTTCACTATATGGTTAATACACTTACTATAACATGCCAAAAGAACCCCAAATTATTTATTATCAATATATATATCCTTATATAAGTCATTTGGCCGAACCTTAGATTTTTAGGAATAAAATAACAATTAATAATATAATATTTGATTTAAAAACTATTTTGTGTCAATTTTGACACTATTTGATATATGATTTTTGTGAAAGTCATAACAGAATTATATGTTCTAACCAAGTAGATTAAATCAACACTAATATATCATAGTAACCTAGAAAATTAGTGGAATTCATAAAAAGTCTTGAATTACATTTATTTTGGTATTTATATTATCAATTATGTCAATATTTCATTAATAAGATAGTTACTGCATCATCTTTGTGTCATAAATAAATTAAATTATTTGATTTCTAAAAATTACAAATAAAATACCATCGTGTAGGAAATCTTTTTAGCTTTCTAATTAATATTTACAATCGAATTTATCTTATGTATAACCCCATATTAAAAATTATTTACTTATTAAACTTTGATTTTAACTATTTTAACCCTTCTTTAAATAAATTAATAATAAATGTCCTAATCTAATCCAAGTGGGCCGAAATGGTCATATTTTATTCCTAAGTTTGTTTTTGGTCGAATTACACTTGTCCAATAGAATTAGGACATGTGTTAGGGTAATATTAATATCATATTTACCCTTAGTTACCCTATTTACTATTAACCGCGGTAAAAAAAGTAAAAAGTTACTATTCACCAAAAAATTATTTTCATCTCATTGAACCACATTTTAGTCCTTTATATTTACCGTGTCTCTCGGATTTTCGAAATTCCATTCACAGAAGCGGTAAAATTAAGTTTTATGCAAAATTCAGTTTTTAACCTACCACTTAGTGGTTTCACTATTCATCAAAAATTGAAAGTTTTCAGAAAAATACCAAAATTTCACCCTAGGATAATTTCGGTATTCTGAATCCAAAAATGAAGTCCATTTTGAAAAATAAAATTTATAAAATTTCAAAAAGTGGTTATTACTATTCATAACGGCTAGTTTTGATAATATTTTAATAGCATATCGTTGTTTAGTGAAACTCGGTATTGCGTACTACACACGCTATCGAGGAAGGTTGCGATTGCGAGTAATGCAAGGAAAGTCAAGGATACGTGTTGTGCGAGCTCCTTTTGGTGTAGCGTAGAACACAAGACATTAATAAAATTAAAAAGAATAGTTTTCATAAAATCTCGGGCTGTTACATTCTACCCCCCTTAAAATGAATTTCTCCCTCGAAATTCGTCGGGGTTATAAATAGTTTACTATTCAAAAGTTTCTTTAATAGAAACCCACATCGTAAAAAGGAATACCAAAACTTGTCTTTAAAAACTAAAGTATGAAATGTAACGATTACCCAAATAAACTAATCAATGGGTTTCCACATAGGTGAAAATATAGATATGGAAGAGAAATCTAACCATAATGTTCTGATGGAGAGTGGTAGAGAACATGGCTATGGAAAATCCAGTAATCACAAATCCATAGATTTGTGATGATATAAGGTACCATCTGATTCATCAGGTATAAGATCACTAGGACAACATTTTTGTTTTTCAAGATCATTTCCCTAAAGTTGAAAATTTGAATTAGAATAAATACTTACTTTATTTTGGTACAATCTCACTGTTGTTCGTGCCTTGAACAATTGCCACTTCATCTCTTAAATAAATGAAGTTGAATTTGTGAAGTGTTAGCAGATCATGTGATAGAACGATGGGTCATTCCATCTGTCTCAAACAAAAGGTTAGCAAAAATTATATACATAAGTCGATCTATAGTGAGATTAATCATATATGGTTCCTAAAATGGACTTATACTTCATATATCATACTGCTTAATATAATAAAACTAGTTTCTACTAAACAGGGACTTCCTGTAGGCCAGTGGTAGGCGATAAAGGCCAGTCGCACTTCGGTTGTGGGTTCGATTCCCACAGCCTTGTCCGAAGCGATGGGCTGTCGCCCGTCCTGCAGGTTGTCCTTTTTCTAAAACTATATTACTATAACATCCCATCAATAATATCGAAAAAACTTCTATCCTTAATCCATTCCAATCTTTAGGCTTATCCATAATATTGCAGTCCACTCTCATAGTGAAAATGATTACCATATATTTAATACCATCATTGATCCCCATATATCATAAGATATGTTTTGTTGGTCACATTCCAGACATTCAAAGTCCTTAATCATGTATTCTCTTGAATACCCATTGAACCTTAATGAAAACATGAATGCCGTTACCAAAATCCTCAAAATTCTATATACTCAAACCATGATATCACTTAGTCCTTATATCAATCATGAGCTCATGAATACTATTAAACATTTCATTTTCTCGTTTTCCCTTCATTATGCGCATATCATCTTATTTCCAAAATATATCAATCACTTTGAATACCACATCAATAAATATTGCAATACTCAATGATACAACATTATTTCGAAATCCCATTACATAAACACTTAATCATTCCACCACATCGTTGTCATATTCAACATTGCCAATAGTGATCGCATGTGACTTCCCTTTGTCCTTTGCCTTCAGTGGTTGCTCATGTTGATCATCACTAACCCTTGGATTAGGGAATTTATTAGCATAATGCCCCATTTCCTTGCACTTGAAGCATTGAAGTGTTGGTGATGTGTTCTCTGCAATGTTTGCTTTATTCACATCATTAGAATCCCTTTTTCCATTACTTTGACACTCAGCTACTCGATAACCTTCTTTTCCACACTTAAAGCATTTTCTAGTCCCTTTAAGACAATCTACACCATGCTTCTTTCCACACTTTGTGCATAAGGAAACATTCATCTTCTTTTCACCATTATTCTGAGATTTCTCCTTGAATTCCATCTTTCGTTTCTTGTCAAAACCATGAGATGGATATGTAACACCAACTTCCATTTCTACCTTGACAGCACAACGCACAATTTCTTCATAGCTACTGAAGTCTCTTATAGCTAATGCCCTTCGAAGACTTGGTTTTAAGCCACTGAAAAATCGATCAACTTTACTTTCAGATTGGATGATAATGCCAGATGCATACCTTGCAAGTCTTGTAAAATTTGCTTCGTATATACCAACAGATTCATCATCCTTCTGCTTCAGCTCAAGAAACTCCTTTTCCATCTTTGTTCGAAGAATACGAGGGAAGTACTTACTGAAAAACAAGTTCTTGAACTCGTCCCATTCCATGGACTCAATTTCATCTCTTTGCCTCGTATTATTGATAAGATTACACCATTGATCAGCTTCACCTTCCAAACGATATACTGCTAAGATGACTTTATAATGTTCAGAACATTGAAGAACTGAAAATATCTTTTCAGTGGTACTGATCCATTGTTCAGTAACAAGTGGATCGGTTGTCCCACTGAAAGAAGGTGGATGTTGCCTCATGAAGGACTCAATAGAATATTGTTCCCTTCTCTGCTCATTTGGAAGTCCAGAATGATTCATAGCTTGTGTAAGTATAGCAATAAGATTTTGTACTCCATCTCCCATCACATTTGTTTGTTCAGGAGGGAAATCATTGCATTTTCCATTACAATGATCAACACGGTTCCTTCGGGTTCCAACCATCGTCTAAAACCCAAAAAGAATAGTGTGAGAGGAAAAAATCATGCTAGGGAAAACAACATAATAAAGGGGGAGTACCTTCAATATCTAACATCTTAGGTTTAATTCTATGACCGTTAGCATAATTCTAGTACTATAACCTATACGTATACTTAACCTTAGGGACATCCCTAGACATACCTTAGAAGTATCTCTAGGGATCTCACTAAAGTTCTCGCATCCTAGTTTCCAAAGGTTGACTAAACCTTTCCTCTGATACCAACTGTAGAGACCCGTAGCTTGACGTACATGGACATTACATTAATTTTGCGGAATACTTAGTACATAACAAAAACACACACACAAGGATCGTAATAGTTTAGTGTCTTTGGAAACTCGGAACGTAATCTTCTAATCGTGGTGAAATATATTCAATATCTCCCATAAAGATCTTCCCTTTTTTTTACCTAAAACCTTTCTTTATATCCTGGGGAAAAGAAAACATAAAAGGGTGAGCTCAAATGATCAGCAAGGCAAATAAAGGAACTAAAAATCATATCATATCTTTTTGAAAATCATAACCTGCAAAAGAGATCATAATATCTTAACATGGAATAAATCATAGAAGTGAGAATGAGATCCCCATAATCATAACATAAAACTTGAAACTTTGTGGCATACACACATAATCATAGAGAATCATTTCTTGTTAGTCAAGACTCATTGCCAATACTATCTTAGTGGACAAAGTCCCTTTCTGAATCGAGTAACCCTCGTTTCAGTCCTGTTTCACTGAACCGGTATAACCTACCGTTCCAGCCCTGTCTATCTCATGAGATATAAAATCTTTACCCAATGCATTGGAGGGAGATATAGGTCCCACCCATCTTATAATGAATCCTTTCTTATCTGTGCCACATAATCATAAAACATACATCATCACATAACACATGTAACAAAAATGGGATTCTTGAAACATCATGACATCATAAATCAATTCATATAAGATAAAGGAATTCATAAAAATAATTCCATCACAACATGATCAAATCAATGTAATAATAGGGATAAAAACAGAACCCTTTATTATCTTAGATGGAAAATAATTTTGATAAAACACTTGAACTCCATTCTTGAGGAAAATATCCTTTCTTCTTCAAAAACATTTTTCCTTTCATAACATGTCATAAAACTTTAAAATAAAAGAATTTGATTGAAAATAAACTTGAAAACTTGTAAAGGAAGCTTCTTGGAAATAATGTTTAAAAATCCATTCATGCCGTATAAGTTAAAAAAAACATTCTTCATACTTTTGTCGGAAAAGTCAAAAAGTAACTCGTACGGAAAACGACAAAAGATTCCTTTCATTTCTTTTACTAAAAACTCGCCGAAGGGTAAAATTGGATTTAAAAAATTGTAGTTGGATGGAAATAATATTACATATTTATGAAACATGTATGTGGATGATAAAATATACCCCAGTAAATACTTACGAATAAACAATCTCGGATAAAAATGAGATTGTGATATTTCCCTTACCTTAGGTCCGACTTGCTTGTACGTGTCCGAACCTCCTGTATAATGATTTACATAATGTTATTGACTTATTACAGAATCATATTCATTGTTATGATATCATATATGGTTCTCTTATGGCTTTATATTACTCGGTCTTTTGTAAATTCATGTTAAAGTAGCATTTTGGGTAAAATCGTCTTATTTGTCGTTCGTGTTTTTAACTTGTAATTATTAATATGATTACTTGGATCATGATTACTTATATCCAGAATGTAAAACATGATTTATATATAATATATATTCATAATATATATATATATATATATATATTATATATTGATAATGGAATGAAATTCACCGTTCATGGAGACGGTAGTCCGTACGTACGCATGAACGCTGTTTTCGTTTCCTTATTGAATTGAATGGAATTAAGTAGATGAAATACATATAAATATACATAAATACAGTATCATTATTATGTCATATATTTCATTAGTACTTATTATATATGCTTTATAATCATTCATGAATGGTTAATGTGGAGAATGAATCGCATCGCGTCGTGGAGACGGTAGTCCGTACGTACGCACGAGCAATGATATCGTTCCCATGGTCGTGGAATTATGTTAAAGTCTATGCATATTATTTCAGTATCAATATCACTTTATAATAATCATATATAGTTACTCATTACACCATTATACCCATCCTATTAAGGTGGTGGCGGAAAATAGATTACACCACGGCGTGGAGACGGTTTTCCGTACGTACGCACGCGCGGTGGTTTCTTTTTCCGTAGGATGGATAGATGGTGAAATAGGGTTGTTTAATACTTATAATAACATATCACTATATGAGTGATACTGATGTTATTACTTCATAATGAAACAACCTAAGAAGAAGAAGTGGAAGAAGAAATAAAGATGAAAGAATTGGTAACGGTAATTACCTCTTCTTTGAAGCGCCTCTTTGAGACCTCCTCTTAGGGCACTAAAATTGGTCTTTGAGGAAGTACAGAACCTCTATGATGTTTCTAGGGAAGTTGAGAGGAGAAAATGACAGGGTTTGGTCGAGCTTGAGTGCTCAATTTGGTGTGAGGA
Source organism: Viscum album (assembly GCA_963277665.1). Classification (NCBI taxonomy): domain Eukaryota; kingdom Viridiplantae; phylum Streptophyta; class Magnoliopsida; order Santalales; family Viscaceae; genus Viscum; species Viscum album. Next base: position 1,119,854,749 of record OY728129.1, read on the forward strand.
GGAGGGGGAGGAGGTGTCCTTTTATAAGGGAGGAGAGGGGCACCTTAGGAATATCTAAAAATATTATTTTATATTAAAGTCAAAATCGGTTTATAATGGTTCCAAAGGGTCTTATTTCGAAGATAAAGTGGGTATGGTTTGAAATCTTATCAACCAATAAGATTTATACAAGTTTAGGGTATTATTTTAACCTTATCAATTAGATTTAACTCTAAGTTAAATAATTTAACTTTTACCATGTCTTTTTGTTTTCTTTCACTATATGGTTAATACACTTACTATAACATGCCAAACGAACCCCAAATTGTTTATTATCAATATATATATCCTTATCTAAGTCATTTGGCCGAACCTTAGATTTTTAGGAATAAAATAACAATTAATAATATAATATTTGATTTAAAAACTATTTTGTGTCAATTTTGACACTATTTGATATATGATTTTTGTGAAAGTCATAACAGAATTATATGTTCGAACCAAGTAGATTAAATCAACACTAATATATCATAGTAACCTAGAAAATTAGTGTAATTCATAAAAAGTCTTGAATTACATTTATTTTGGTATTTATATTATCAATTATGTCAATATTTCATTAATAAGATAATTACTGCATCATCTTTGTGTCATAAATAATTTAAATTATTTGATTTCTAAAAATTACAAATAAACTACCATATTGTAGGAAATCTTTTTAGCTTTCTAATTAATATTTACAATCGAATTTATCTTATGTATAACCCCATATTAAAAATGATTTACTTATTAAACTTTGATTTTAACTATTTTAACCCTTCTTTAAATAAATTAATAATAAATGTCCTAATCTAATCCAAGTGGGCCTAAATGGTCATATTTTATTCCTGAGTTTGTTTTTGGTCGAATTACACTTGTCCAATAGAATTAGGACATGTGTTAGGGTAATATTAATATCATATTTACCCTTAGTTACCCTATTTACTATTAACCGCGGTAAAAAAAGTAAAAAGTTACTATTCACCAAAAAATTATTTTCATCTCATTGAACCACATTTTAGTCCTTGATATTAACCGTGTCTCTCGGATTTTCTAAATTCCATTCACAGAAGCGGTAAAATTAAGTTTTATGCAAAATTCAGTTTTTAACCTACCACTTAGTGGTTTCACTATTCATCAAAAATTGAAAGTTTTCAGAAAAATACCAAAATTTCACCCTAGGCTAATTTCGGTATTCTGAATCCAAAAATGAAGTCCATTTTGAAAAATAAAATTTATAAAATTTCAAAAATTGGTTATTACTATTCATAACGGCTAGTTTTGATAATATTTTAATAGCATATCGTTGTTTAGTGAAACTCGGTATTGCGTACTACACACGCTATCGAGGAAGGTTGCGATTGCGTGTAATGCAAGGCAAGTCAAGGATACGTGTTGTGCGAGCTCCTTTTGGTGTAGCGTACAACACAAGACATTAATAAAATTAAAAAGAATAGTTTTCATAAAATCTCGGGCTGTTACACTGCCTCACTACAGTGCCTTTATTTTCCCTAAATTGAAATACATACAAAGTTACATGTAGTGCCTAGGGTGTGAATATGCTGTGAGACAATGTAAAGTCTCTTGTTTTTGAATTGGGTTAAAATACGAAGGTTTTCAATTTTTTATTTGGTTTATTGGTAGTTTGGTTTTAAACCGAGCTCCATAATTTTATTTCGAGTTTTGGAAAACCTAAAGGTGTCGTTTTTGAACATTTGTAATAACCTGATAAATTTTAGTGGGTTTCCTGATGTGTCTCGAGAGCAACAGATCCAGAAAATTCAACTTTAATGGATCTGCACATGTAGCACACGGTTGTGGTCCAACCCTTGTAGTTTACCCTATTTAATAAATTATTTAATTTAATTAAAGAAGATTATATGAGAGATTTTGATTAATTAAAAGAAATTTTAATTAATAATAACAATGTAGTTATTATTATTATTATTATTATTATTATTATTGTGGTTGTTTAATTAAATGAATGAGAAATAATTAATTAAATGATGGTTGAAGAAATTAATGTGGATTTGGGGTTTATCGAAGAACCTTTTTAATTAAATAGAGTTTCAAAATTATTAAAGGACCATTTATTATTAAACGGAGGAATGTTATAATAATAATAATGTTATTATTGTTATTATGGTGTCATAAATTATTTTTATTCTTTTAGATTTTAATTGCAAGTTAAATGAGTGTATCATTTATGAGAATTAAATGTGGCTTTGATCTTCTCAAAGAAACATTTAATTAAATGGAGAGTTTTAGTTTTAATGAAGTGTTGTAATTCAGTATATGTGTTGGGTTTATCAAAGAATTGAAAAATAATAATAATGAGATTATTATTATTTTAGTTCTATGAATTTAATATTTTTTATTATTATGGTAATTAAATTAGGGGTTATGGGTTGGAGTTTTTATCATATTAACGATATTGGAATAAATTGGGGGTTTGGGTTTTAAATAAATGAAATTTGGAAAAATAATAATAATGATGTTTTTATTATTTTTGTGGTTATCTAGTTAAATAAATGTTAAAATAATTTAATGATAAATAGAGAGTTTCATATTTAATTACGAAACATTTATTAAGAGAATAATAAATGAAGAAGCGTTTTTAATTAAATGGAGAGTTTTTTAGTTATTAGATAAGTGTTTAGTGTGTATAATAATAATAATAATAAAATGGTTATTATTATTTTAATTACAACATTCAATTAAATGGACTAATTTAAGGGTAAAAAAAAAAGAAAATAAAAAGGGATACACGACCTGTAGGTGGTGCGACCTCCCATGTTTCTCCTCCTCCATGTGCGACGCAAAGCATCTCTGACCTACTCCTTCGCACGACCCTCCTCCTCAGGACCTCCAGTAGTGAGAAACCCCTGTACGACCCTGCTTGCTACAGCACGACACCCGAGCATAGCTCCTGCAGCACACAACCCCCCCTCTGGACGGTACCTAAAGGCGCACCACCCCTCTCCCGGACTCCACTTTGCGCGTGACGATTCCTCTCAGACTCTTCACAAATCTTGTCTGCCATATCAAGGTGAGTCCATCTGTGTATAACTCATGATTCACATCTTCCATTTGAATCTTATCTCTCTCATTTTTTGATCGGTTGAAACCCTAAGGTTTGGGTTTAGTCCGATCATTGCGTTCCTCTATTTTTAGGATATGTGAATGTTGACTCGGGACCCATTGGTCCATAATCCGACATCCTCCACTAAGGGAGAGGTGTATGGTCTTGAATTATTTTGTTGTAATTTTTTCGAGTAAGTTTATAAACCTGCTGTTTGGTTTTTAACCGGTTATATTATGGTCTGTTAAGGTTTTATGAGTTCTTGGTACCAAGTTAGAGGTGCATTATTCATTACTACTTTGATTCTGGGTACCGGTTTAATATATTTAATTTTTGTTGATCAATATAGAAAATAGAGACATATAAATAAGTAAATAAATAAAAAAATTAATATATATATATATGAAGGTGTATGCGTATGTGACTGAGGACCAGTTTTAGACTGGTTTCCGCTAAGTACATTAAAGCGTTGCGGAATAAAAATGGTTCTACACTGAGGTAGGGTTCCAAATATTTATCTATTTATTTAAAAATTCTTATTAAATTATTTAAATAAATTGAGAAAGTGAGTTTCCATGATTATGTAATATCTATGTTTTATTAAAATACTAATTAAAGATAAACTGCTTGTTAGTGGTAATGTTATATAATGATTGCTGTGGTTTTTCTTTTCATATGTCTTCCTGCTAGTACTGATATATGATTTTTCGATGTATTACACTTTTGTTGTTATTAAATGATATCACCCACATGAGATAAATGAGGACTTGATCATGTGTTGGTTTTAAGAAAGTCTTGTTATTTTGGTTTAAGTAATATGTTTAAATAATTAAATTAGTTGAATGGAGTTGTTTGAGTAATAGGGTAATTGATCAATGATTTAATTATCAAAATGTGAGTTGAGAAATGGTGGCATTTACTAAATATTGATAATATTGAATATTTTGACATGTTTGGAATATAAATTGGTATATAGTAATAATTAATGGATAGAATAATTATTACATGATAAATGGTAACTGGTTAATTAAATGATGAACTAGTTAAATAGATACGATTTAATTAATTAATTGTTGAATTAATTATTTTGCATGCATTATTTTAATATTATGAATTGATTTATTATTATGACTGTTCTCCAATAATACCTTTTTATGCGTATTATTTTTCCATGACTTAAGTTTTCTTGGATGGAGTTATTTTAAAATATGATATGCTGTCTGAGAAGGTTGCTAAATATTTGGGCTTTGTTTAGTATGTTTTGATATGATTATGACGTGAATGTAAATTGTTAATGTTCTGGACGAATCACTATTTGAGTGGACATGAATTGTTAAAGAATTTGGATAATTAAATGTTGAGTTAATTATTTAGTTGTCTTGGTAAGAATAATTAATTGTTAGTTAATTATTTACTATTGAGATGTTGAATGGTTTATTAATTGATGACTTACTTGATGGGAAATTTATGTTGTTAAACATTTTTTGAATTAATTAATGGATTGGATTAATTAATTTATGGATTAATTAATGGATGGTTTTGGGGTGTTAGACATAGAGTTATACACCAATGATTAATATATATGTATGATTAATAAATGGGTTGTGAGATAGGGACTGATGCTCCAAATACTCACGGGGTGCTAGACACAACATTCTACACCCATCTATCATGAAAATATTCCTTTATGGGCCAGGGACTGATTCTCCAAATACCCATGGGTTGTGAGGTAGGGATTGACGCTCCAAATACTCATGAGGTTTCTAGATATGATGTTATACTCCCATTAATTTTCATTAGATTTCGGGTTCAATTAGTCATACATGAAATGCATTAATGGTTAATGAAAAATGTTGTGACATGATGTTTGTGAATTGAATATGAGAAAGGGTTCAGTATTATTAATGAATTGGGTGAATCACTGTTAGTGGACAGACCTAGGGGTGAATCACTATTTTTAGTGGATGGGCTCGGTTACACTATAAGAAATATTAAATTGAATATCTTATGAAATGTTATCCAAGCCAAAGCACAAGCTTGGAATCAGTCTTTACATTGATTACTTAGATGGTCATTAGAGACATCTGTGGTGAGTGACTTATATGGGGGATGTCGGGCTTAGGAAGAATCTCGAGACTATCATAATTTAATGAGGTTTGAATAATTGATAAATGAAAATGATAGTTTAATTATTTTTGAGTATGCATGACAAATGTATAATGCAGGTTCAAACACCAACTGATTGATGAAGCAGGTACTTGGGTATAAAGTTACTTTGTATGGCTTACTTTACTTCTGCATGATTTCACACGGTTTAAATTATTTATTGAATGTCTGGATTTGGGCTAAACACTGTTGGTCCCGGCCTATTGGGATTTATATCTCACACCCTAATCAGGCCACCATTGCACCGAGGTACCCTAGTAGATTCTATTTGGTTGCAGGACTATGTTGTTTGCATATACTTGGGAGATAAGAGTAGAGGACCGAACGGAAGCTCGGGATGCTCAATGAGACCACCCTTGGGGATTTGAGTCATTATTTATTTATTTCTTAATTGGAATGTAAAGAATTTTTTTCATTGTTTTATATTTTTGTATCATTAGAATGTCATGCAGGTATCTTCTGTATAATTGGCGTTGGCCATTTATTTTGTACAAGATTTATAAAATCTGTCTTCTACTACTTTATCATTTATTAGACCCCTTACGCTATTTATTGCCTTTGTATTTTATTGAACACTGAAATGAGGGTATAGTCTCCCCACTGACTATCCATAGACCCTCACTGCAAGTTAGCAGCCTCTGGCGTATGGGGAGACACGCTTGAGGTCATGTGGCGACCGGTCTGGCCACCGATTTAGTGGTGAGCTGGGTCAGGACATTACAAAGTGGTATAAGGGGGTTTCATTTACTTTGTCTTACTATTTTGGGGTTGGTAGACATTAGAACTGGGATGTGTCGGCATTTGGGTTAATATCTGTTCTTGGGAGGGATCACCCCATGTACAGGAAATGACCAACTGGGTAGGGATGGAAATTGATATTTGTACTATTAGAGGTTACTGTTGATATGATTTCACCTTGAGTGACTGGGGTATTTTCCACTTCTTATTGATTTTAGAATTTTGAAAAATAATTGTCTTGGCCTGATATGTCAAGGAAGTTTCATACATGTATCATCTTAGGCACTTATAGATTCATATGTCATGCATATAACATTCAATGCAGTTGCATTAGCAGGATGCATGAAAATTTGGATTCTGTTCCTTGGGTGAAATGCTATGTTTTGATATTATTTATCATGATTCTATAGATAGCATGTTTCAGTGATAGATTTAACATGCTTGAGTGATTATATGCCATACTGCCTATGTTATTATCATGTTTTGTTGTTGTGCCAAGATTCTGTGTTATAGCATGTTGTTGTGTTGCTGCTTATTCTAACATGCTAGATATTTTTTGATATATGAAATAGATTCTAAATTTAAAATGTTAAACGAATGTTTCTGTGATTAATGGGAGCCAAATTCGAGAAATAAGGTGTATGAGTGCCTTATCGATTGGTTGATGGAAACCCATGTGTTTGAACCTTATATAACCATAGTATGTTTGAAAATGGTTATAAATGTAAAACTGCTAATTTTTGATTGAAATGAACAGTTTTTGGGTTTCTTTTTGAAGAACTCGGATTGAATAAATGGGACCCTCGGAGGTCACCTTCTTGGTAAAAGGAATTTAGATTCTAAATTTCATGTTTAAATTTGAATAAGATTGAATGTTAAAATATTAAAGAGGATGTTTGTGATAACTTTTCTATTTTTTTGTAGGGTGTTGTTTTGAAAACCAAGTGTCTTGTTATGAAAAAAAATACTTGTGGTTTTGTTGAAATTCATTCAAATGTTGAAAGGTTGAAAAGAATTTATTAAAACAGATAAAACGAAAAAGGGGATTTTGAATATTTTGATTTTGTTTTTGTGTGACCAGGAGAGAGGGTCGACGTTTATGTTTTATAAGGAGCTAACCTGCGGTAAGTACCCTTAGAATGATCTAGACCATTTAAGTATGTTCATCCCACTACTCAGGAGGACTTCTTGGGACTCAACTATTATGACACACCGATAGGATTATATTACTGCTTTTATGATCAATGTTTTATGTGGTGATCGTGGTCTGAGGAACGTTACATGAATGCGTTAATATGTTCTAAAATAGCACGCTGGTGAGTGGCTGATCTTTTATTGTGATTTCATGGACAATCCTATGGTGGGTAGTTTCACATCATTTTTGATAAACATGTTGGTAGGAGATGCTGAGATTTTAGAACAGAGTTGTCTGGTAGTAGTTCGATTGATCTTCTAAATGACCTTGATATTTCTCTTAGTTCTATCTTCTAAATATGATGAGCATTTCCTATATCTTGACCGCTTCATGGAGATAGTAATATAGCGTTGGTCTTACGCTGCGCTACAGTTTAAATTTTGTTGTTTTAATGAGTGGTTGTTATTTGGGTAGTACGCGAGATGCGTGGTTTCTTTGGGCTACTCCTTTATTCGTGTTGGGGCACAATTGTTTTTTTAAATAGCCCTTCGATGGCTTGACTTTGAAATTTCACCAGAGATTGGGTAAGGACTTCATTATACATGCAGATGGTTTTGGAATAGTTTTAAGGGCATGTCATCAAATAAAGGGAGAATATGGGTTTTAGGTCTATGACATCTTTTTAGGGAAGCATGCACAACCTATTCTGTTGGTTGATTGATATTCAACCATTTTAATTGACAAGGTCCCTGTAATGGCCTCAGATATAAGATTTGTTTCGATGTTTAAGCTATAAAGTGAGCTTTGGATCTAGTTTTAATGGCTTAGCCATTAGGCTTGGGAAAGGTTAAATGTGTGTTCGACATTGGGAATGAAACACGTCATCTCTAACAAGATTAAATGACATTGTTAGGCCAGTTTTTTTAGTAGTGGTTCCCAATGTCTTCTCGAGGATGAGTAGTTTTTAAGGTGGGTAGATTGTAAAGTACCGTGTTTTTGAATCGGGTTAAAATACGAAGGTTTTTGATTTTTTATTTGGTTTATTAATATTTCGGTTTTAAATCGAGCTCCAGAATTTTATTCAGAGTGTTGGAATACCTAAAGGTGTCATTTTTGGACTTGTGTAATTACCTGATAATTTTTAGCTGGTGTCCTGATGAATCTCAGGATCACCAGATCTGGAAAAGTCCACTTTAATGGATCTGCACTGGCAACGCACGGTTGTGGTCTAACCAGTGCTATTTACCCTATTTAATATTTATTTAATTTAATTAAAGAACATTATATGAGAGATTGTGATTAATTAAAATAAAGTTTTAATAATAATAATAAAAATAATTTACTTATTATTATTATTATTGTGGTTGTTTAATTAAATGAATGATAAAGAATTAATTAAATGATGTTTGAAGTAATTAATGTGGATTTGGGGTTTATCGAAGAACCGTTTTAATTATTTAAAGAGTTTCAAAATTATTAAAGTACCATTTATTATTAAATGGAGGAATGTGCTAATAATAATAATTTTATTATTATTATCATGGTGTCATAAATTATTTTTATGCTTTGAGATTTTAATTTCACGTTAAATGAGTGTATCATTTATGAGAATTTAATGTGGCATTTTATCTTCTAAAAGAAATTTTTAATTAAATGAGAAGTTTTAGATTTAATGAAGCATTTTAATTAAATATAAATTTTGGGTTTATCAAAGGATTAAAAAATAATAATAATGCGATTATTATTATTTTAGTTCTATGAATATAATAATTTTTATTATTATGGAAATTAAATTAGGGGTTATAGGTTGGAGTTTTTATTATATTAATGACATCGTAATAAATTGGGGGTTCAGGTTTTAAATAAATGAGAATAATAATAATTACGATGTTATTATTATTTTTTGGTTATTTAGTTAAATATATGTTTAAATAACTTAATGATCAATAGGGAGTTTCATATTTAATTACGAAACGTTTATTAAGAGAATAAAAAATGAAGAATCATTTTTAATTAAATGAGGAGTTTTTCACTTATTAGATAAGTGTTTAGTGTGTATAATAATAATAATAAAATGGTTATTATTATTCTAATTATTACATTAAATTAAATGGAATAATTTAATGGTGAAAAAAGAAAACAAAAATGGGAGGCGTGACCTGCAGGTGGCGCGACCTCCCATGTTTCTCCTCCTCCATACATGACACAAAGCATCTCTGACCTCCTCCTCTGCACGACCGTCCTCCTCGGGACCTCCAGTAGTGAGAAACACCTGGAGTACCCTCCTTACAGTAGCACGACAATCGAGCGAAGTTCATGCAGCACGCGACCCCCCTACAGGAAGTACCTAGAGGTGCACCACCCCCTCTCCCAGACTCCACTTTGCGCATGACGATTTCTATCAGAATATTCACAAATCTTTTCTGACACATAAAGGTGAGTCTGTCTACGTATAACTCATGATTCACATCAGCCATTTGACTCCTATATCTCTCCTTGTTTGCTTAGCTGAAACCCTAAGGTTCAGGTTTAATATGATCATTGAATTCCTCTATTTTTAGGATATACGAATGTTGACTCGGGACCCATTGGTCCATAATCCGACATCCTTTGCCATGGGCGAGGAGGATGGTCTTGAATTATTTTGTTGTTATTGGTTCAGGTAAGTTTCTGAACCCACTGTTTGGTTTTTCACCAGTTATATTAAGGAATGTTAATTTTTTATGAGTTCCTTGTACCAAGTTAGAGGTGAATCATTCATTACTATTTTGATTTTGGGTACTAGTTCAATATATTTAATTTTTGTTGATCAATGTTGACAATGCACACACACACACACAAACACACACGCACACAAACACACACACATATACATATGAAGGTGTGTGCGTATGCGACTGCATACTAGTTTTAGACTGGTTGCCGCCAAGTACATTAAAGTGTTGCAGAATAAAAATGGTACCACCCTGAGGTAGGGTTCCAAATCTTTATCTATTTATTTAAGAATGCCTATTATATTATTTAAATAAATTTAGAAAGTGAGTTTCCTTGATTATGGAATTTCTATGTTTTATTGAAATACTGATTAAAGATAAACTGCTTGTTAGTGGTAATGTTATATAATGCTTGCTGTGGTTTGGATTTTGATATGTCTTCTTGCTGGTACTGATATATGATTTTTCTATGCATTACACTTTTGTTGTTATTAAATGATGTTCCCACATGAGATAAATGAGGACTTGATCATGTGTTGGTTTTAAGAATGTGTTGTTATTTTGTTTTAATTAATATGTTTAAATAGTTAAATGATTTGAATGGAGATGTTTGATTAATAGGGTAATTGATTGATGAATTAATTATCAAAATGTGAGTTGGGAAATGGTGGCATTTACTGAATATTGAGAATATTGAATATTTTGACATGTTCAGAATATAAATTGGGATCTTTTAATAAATAATGGATGGAATAATTATTACATGATAAATGGTAAGTGGTTAATTATATGATGAACTGGTTAAAGAGATGCGATTTAATTAATTAATTTTTGAATTAATTATTTTTCATACATTAATTTAAGATTGTGAATTGATTGATTATTATGAATATTCTCCAATAATAACTTTTTATGCATATTAGTTTTCCATACCTTAAGTTGTCTTGGATGGAGTTATTTTAAAATATGATTTTCTTTGTGAGATGGTTGCTAAATATCTGGGCTTTGTTTAGCATGTTTTGATATGATTATGACGTGCATGTAAATTGTTAAAGTCCTGGACGAATCATTGTTTGAGTGGACATGACTTGTTAAAGAATTTGGATAATTAAATGTTGGGTTAATTATTTAGTTGGCTTGGTAAGAATAATTAATTGTTTGTTAATTATTTACTATTGAGATGTTGAATGGTTAATTAATTTTTGACTTATTTCACGAGCGATTTATGTTGTTAAATAGTTGTTGAATTAATTAATGGATTGGGTTAATTAATTTATGGATTAATTAATGGATGGTTTTGGGGTGATAGACATGGATTTATACAATAATGATTAATATAAATGTATGATTGATAAATGGGTTGTGAGACAGGGACTGATGCTCCAAATACTCACGGGGTGATAGACATGGCGTTCTACACCCATCTTGCATGAAAATATTCTTTTATGGGAAATTAACTGATTCTCCAAATACCCATGGGTTGTGAGACAAGGACTAACACTATAAATACTCATGAGGGTGCTAGGCATGATGTTCTACTCCCATTAATTGGCATTGGATTGTGGGTCCAATTGGTCGCACATGAAATGAATTACTGGTTAATGAAAAATGTTGTGACATGATGTTTGTGAATTGAATATGAGAAATGGTTCATTCTTATTAATGAATTGGGTGAATCAATGTTAGTGGAAGAACCCAGGAGAGAATCACTATTTTTAGTGGATGGGTTCAGTTACAGTATAAGAAAGATTAAATTGAATGTCTTATGAAATGTTATCCAAGCCAAAGCACAAGCTTGGATTTAGTCTTTACTTTGATTACTTAGATAGTCATTAGAGACGTCTGCGGTGAGTTACTTATATAGGGGATGACGAGATTAGGCCAAATCTTGAGACTTTCATAATTTAACAAGGTTTGAATAGTTGATAAATGAAAATGATAATGTAATGATTGTTGAGTACGCATGAAAAATGTATAATGCAGGTTCAGACACCAGCTGATGGCTGAAGCAGGTACTTAGGTATAAAGTTACTTTGTACTACTTAATTTACTTCTAAACGATTTCACATGGTTTAAATTATTTATTAAATGTATGGACTTGGGGTTGACACTGGCGGTCTCATCCTGCCGAGATTTTTATCTCACACCCTACTCGGGCTGCCATTGCACTGAGGTACTCGAGTAGATTCTTTTTGGATGCAGGGATATGTTGTTTGCATTTACTTGGGAGAGAGGATTAGAGGACCGAGTGGAAGCTCAGGATGCTCGAGGAGAGCACCCTTGGTGCTTTGAGTAATTATTTATTTATTTTTTGTATTGTAATGTAAATCATGTTGTTTTGTTCATTGTTTTCTATTTTTGTATCATTATCATGCCATGCATGCATCTTCTATATAATTGGCTTTGGCCATTTGTTTTGTACAAGATTTATAAAATATTTCTTTTACTGGTTTATCATTTATTATACTTTTCAACTATTCATTTCCTTTTTCTATTATTAAACACTGATATGAGGGTATATTCTCCCAACTAACTATCCATAGACCATCACTGCTACTCAGCATCCTCTGGCTTCTGGGGATACACGCTTGAGGTCATGTGGCAATCGGTTCGGCCACTGGTTTATGGGTGAGCCAGGTCAGGACGTTACAGATAAATAGGATAAGTAGGATCCCACATTGGTGTTCCATACCAAGTCTTTGTAAAACAATCCAATCATGCCCAACATTAAGGAAACAAGGCATGATAATCAATTTAAAAAATTTATATAAGAATAAGCTAAATAAATCCCCCTTTTTTGAAATTTAAAAATAATCTAGGTAAAATAGTTTAAATCATATAAAATATATCAATTAATTGAAACTAAATAATGTATCACATATCATATGAAATCCAAATTAGTACAAACCAAAGCATAGGTAACTTCATGCGAAGGATCACTACTAGTTAAGCTAGATAGAATAATCACACCCAAACATAGACAATCACACACATCAAGTCTCTAGTTATATACATAAAATATAGAGATAAAAGGAATACCCTAGAAAGTGAACCTCTAAATATGTCTAAAAATTCCCTAGAATAATGAGCCTAGGGAGAATAGGAACACTCTATGAGTGAACCCCCAGAATGTATCAATGGATGAAGGCTATTACTACACCTTCAACCTAGGTAACCAAGGCTTACCTTGTGAAAAAGTTTGCAAACCATTTCATCAAAACTGTGCTTTGAAAACCATTTCAAAAATCTATTTCAAAATGATTTGAAAATACTATTTTCTTTTTACAAAAATAACTGGAGGACCATATTCTCTCAAAAAACTATTTCCATGAAAAAATTAAATCATGAAAAATCATTTATCAAATAATTTATAAAACCCAAGAAATACGGTTCATCCAACATAGACTAGAGATGGATCCACATACCTCAAACTCAAGTCATAGATTCCCGTAATAGGATCCAACAACAAGGATGAATGAAAAGAAAAAAATAAAGGCCCAAGAATCAATCCTTACATATTAAAAACAATTAAAATAGAGAAATGTTTGACAAAGAAGATAAAACAACATGTACCTAAAGAAAATCACACATCACATCACAACCAACACAAAGGTTATCCTCTGTAGGAAGATAACATAATGAATCTTGAAAGGATCAAGAGAATCAATACCACAAGACCAATGAATCTAAAAATGTAGTGAAATGGACCTAATGAAACCAACAATAATGAAGAATTAGAAATATCACATACCTAAAGAGACATAACACAACCACAATGAATATCAATCACTAATTGAAATATTATGGAAGGAGTAGAGATCCCCAAAATATCCTAGGAGAGATCTCAGGTTTCAAGAGAGTAAGCTACTATCGAATGAAAATAAAATTGAACATGTAACTCTTAAAACCTATAGGTTGTGAACATTACATGATGTGAATCCCGAGTTCGTGATGTGAAATACATGAAAGACATATAATCCAAAAAACATGTTTCATCAGATTAAAAATAACTCCGATAGACCTTTTAACAATATGAACCAGTTTTATGATGTGTAAAGATTTCATACTTTGAACCAATTCATGACATCAGACCGACTACATATTCACATTTTGTAACCCTTTACTGATGTGAAATCATTCCCAAGGTAGATTTTGTAGAAACACTTATAAAAATACCCTAGTTTAACCCAAAACCCAAAGTACATCCTCTAAAAACTTTTTCACTTTTATAACCAGACTCCATTAATTCCAAAACATATAAATCCCCAAACTTTAAGTCATTTTCCCCTATAAACACTACCCATCCTCAGGAGTCCAAAAATGCACCCAAGTAAAGAGGGAAAAAAAATATATATGAGAAATACCTGAAAGAAGGTAATGGGATTTCATAAACTCTCCACTATAAGACATTCCTTCCTTGGGAATTAATGTGTAAGAATGATGTATAGAAATAGGTGAGGCCACTACTCCCTTATGTATGACTCGTGCTCCTAAGTATTGTGAGAATCTTATCCAAGTCACCATAATGATTCGACCAACAGAATCCACTTCCCATGAAAGAATTTCCCCTGACTGTTAAAAATATCCACCAATTTCTCTATAATAGAAACATCTAGCTTCATATCGATCTCTTCCAATATCAAAACATGAGACGGATTTGGATGGTACTTATTGAGCCAAGATATATTGAAAAAATCATGAGTACCTATCAATCGAATTGGAAATTTTGACTGATAAATAACCTAACTAAGCTGCTCAATAACATCAAACAAACCAAAATATCTTGGAGCCAACTTACACTATTTTCCAAGATGATAGTGGCCCAACCAAGGAGAAACTTGCAAGAAAACATAGTTACCGAAAGAAGACTCCAAAGGTTGGTGCTGACAATCTACATACAATTTCTTAAAAATATGAGATGTAACCAAACACCAACATATATATCAAAACCTCACTAATGTTTCTTAAAAGAGACTGAGTCCTATAAGAGAGGCCTCTCCTACCTCATCCCAACAAAGAGGTGACCTACACATGTGACCAAAAAAATCCTCAAAGGGAGCCATTCTGATCGTGAAATGATAACTATTATTATAAGAAAACATAGGTAGTCCAATATGTCTATCCCATGATCCACCAAAATCCAATACATATGCATAGAGCATATCATACATGATATGAATAACATGCTTCATCTGGCCATTTATCTTTGGATGGTAAGTTGTAAACAAACTGACCTGATCCCCAATCACCTCTTAGAGACTCTTCTAGAATCAAGAAAAAAATAGGATCTCTGTCTAAAACAATGATAAAGGGAAACCCACATAACATCGAAACCTCCAATATATAAAACATTCCTAGCTCTTGAAATTTAACCGTGTCCCTAATCAGAATAAAGCGAGCTAACTTTTTCAACTGATCAATCACAACCCAAATAGAATTCCACTCTCAAGGATTCCATGGTAATCTAATTATAAAGTTCATTGGACCCTTGTCCCATTTCAAAACCATCACCTAAAGATATTGGAGAAATCAAGAAGGTTCCAGATGATCTAACTTTACCTATTAGTAGGTGTAATAATGGGGCATGTAATATAAAATTTCATGCTTCATACCTGATCAATATAATCACTATTGTAACACCCCAAGGTTTTGAAAAAAATATTTAATGCATGAAACACTGAGTCTCTACAAAACACCACTTTGTTATAACCTATCTAGTAAACATAATTATTTCCATCTCTCTGATTTGAAGTTCGAAAAACTGACATATACAGTTGAATTCAGTAAGATATTTAGAGTCTGATAAGAAAAACTTAGTTTTTAGTGAATAGTAACATACCATAATGAATAGTAATATGAATAGTAATACGAACTTTATGAATAGTAAATAATAATATTTTATTTCTTATAGTAATAAGATAATGGGATCTTGGTTAAATTTTCAATGTGATATAAAATGAATTATAGTTTTAAAATTATCATTTTTCGAATAAACTATGATTTTATTTAAAAATTAAATTAATAATATTTAGAAAATTACTTTAAAAAAATGGAGTTTATTTTTAAATTCTACATTTCTAAAAATGGTTAGGGTGATTTTTTGGGATTTTTCTGAAATACATGAATTTTTGATGAATAGTAAAATACGATAATTTACGATAAATACTAAATACATAATTTATTGAGTCATAGGTGACGTAAGGATGATGTAAGGCTATTGGGTTCGATCTAAAATGCACAATTTACTATTATTTGTCAAAATAATCAATACTATTGGTTGTCTTTGACAAAATAATAAAATAATGATTAAAATATTAAAAGATTACTCCTCTTCTCCACTATAAAACCCCCACCACTCCCTCTTCTCTTCACTACTCTAAGCCTTGATGCTCCTCAAATTTCTTCCCAAATACCATTCCCTAGTCACTCCCCACATAAAATATCTCTTTTTGTATCCAAAAGACCAAAACTCTTTCCCTTAAAGAGATTCTCAAGGAGGTGGATTCAAGAGACAAATTCACATTTTATTTCTTTCATTTTCATTTCAAGTTCTTTTCTATTCCTATCCTATCCTCATATACTCGATTTAAATTACCATGATAACTATAGTATCATCTATAGAGTTAATTATATCATTTTAATGGAAGAACCATCATCAATATCCTTACTCTCTCTCTCTTTTATGTTATAAACAAAATCATCGTCCGTGAGGTGGCAATTTACAACCTTCATGGCTGACGAAATTTTGTTCTTCAATTTTTCCTTAATTACTATTCATGAAAACAGACTGTAATATATGTATTATAATCTATTTAATATTAAGGAACTAGTATGTGTATATATTATAAAATCTTATGACCAAACTAGTTCCTAATAATCAAAATACCGCTAAACAAATCTAAGTGATTTTCATTAATATTTCATCTAATGGTTCATCCTTATTTCTTGTAACCAAATTATATAAATGAAAATTAACATCTATTTATGTTCATAAATAATTTTTATATTAAATTATAGATATTTACATCCATTCCACATGAACTCCATTACATAAAAACAAGTTAAACGATTAGGAAAACAAAGGAAACGAACACTCCAGAATGACGAAATTCAATCTTATAACTTAACAATAAAGACATAAATAAAATTAATAAAATTATGATAAAATGAATACATGTCTAAAAGGTTTTTAATTAAGTTATTAATAAAACTAATTTCATATTACCGGACCTCATGTTCAAGAGCAGAACACCTTTAGACTTAAGGTCATGTTTTTTCACCCGAACCTCCATTTTCATTCAGGTTACTTTTATTATCTACTCACCTCAATTAAATTCTTATTCATTCATATTTACTCATCATAAATTCTGTGTGAATTAGCTATATATACGTTCCAACAAGAATCATACCTTCATTTATGGGGAGTTATATTTTTTAAAAGGACCTTTCAAAAATTCTTCCTAAAATACAATCCCATATTCTTACCTATTTCCAAGGGAACTATATAATCAGTTTTTGGAAAGACTAATCTTTATAAAATCACTCATTTTATTATGAAAATAATATTTTACTTCACTTATGGCTTTATACAAAGATTTTTCCAAAATAACTTTTATTTTCAAAATAAAAGAGTATTTATGTCAAGAATTAATCAAAGATTTTATAAGAGTATCTTCATCTATTTCAACACTCTTCTTGATTATTATATATTATTGGGATTAATATTTTATGAGACCAAATTTTATATAATTTTTTATGATTAGTTTTACTATCTATGTGATTTATTTAAAGCATTCACCATATTACTCTGAATGGTTAGCGTTTATGTTTAATGATTGGGGAAACTTAGTTAAATTTCATATGTTAGTTTCAATATGAATGTATTTGTTGTTTATGATTATCCCAAATCATATTAAGAATGAAGTATACTTATTATGTGATGTGTGGGGCCCTCTATATCCCCTTTATACATCGGTAGGTCTCATGAGACAAATAAATATGGACTTGGTTGAGGCCTTTCCCATTTAGAGATATGGTTTTGGACGAGGCCTTAATCATTTTTAGATGTCTTGGCTGAGGACTTTATGGTATGTTTTAGAATGTCCCACATATGAAATTAACTAATTATTAAGCTAGTAATAGAAAGTTCATGTGGTTATTAGACTAGTAGAGTACCCATGAATATGTTTTTTATGACATTATTTACTCAGCTCATATTCCTTCTATAATGTGTTTAAGTTTATTATTTGTAAAGGCATGTGTTTTTAATTATTCACCATGAATAATGTTTAAGTTTATGTTATATTATTTTGTATTGCTTACTCTTACTGAGCATTTGAGATCACCCCTTCTTATGTTTCATTTTTCCCAAGACAAAAAGAGGTATATTATGATTGACTTTCAGGGATAATCTTGGAGTGGTGGATGTTCCCAAGAGAACTTATATGTTTCTTTACATTTCATGTTGTAATGTTAAACTTATGTATTTATCTTGTTTTAGAAATCTACTAAACTACTTGGTCCTTCAGGATACATATTCCTTTTTATACGACAATGTAATAAAATAAGGCACCGGATCCAAGAAACTGGGGTTGAGTCCTTACAGTTGGTATTAGAGGAAGTTTATTTGAAAATTTGGAAACTAGATTTAAAAATGTAGATTAGGGAACAAATCCCTAAGATAGTCTTTGAGGATAAACATACAAAAATGTCTTGGTATTTTGGTAAGAAATATATTTTGTGGATCTTTCTAGAAAATACATGTAGAGACCCAAATCTTAACGTACATAGACATTACATTACTTTTGCGGAATACTTAGTACATAACAAAAACACACACACAAGGACCGTAATAGTTTAGTGTCTTTGGAAACTCGGAATATAATCTTCTAATCGTGGTGAAAGATGTTCAACATCTCCCATAAAGATATTTTTTTAAACCTAAATCCTTTCTTTATATCCTGGGGAAAAGAAAACATAAAAGGGAGAGCTCAAATGCTCAGTAAGGGTAAACAAAAGAAATATCAATCACATCATATTCATGAGAACATATCTTTTGGAAATCTTAACCTGCAAAAGAGATCATAACTTCATAACATGGGATAAATCATAGTAGTGAAATGTAATCCCAATAATCATAACTTAAAACATGAAACTCTATGGCATACACACATAATCATAGAGAATCATTTCTTATTTGTCAAGACTCATTGCCAAGACTATCTTAGTGGACAAAGCCCCTTTCTGAACCGAGTTCATTCCTCGTTTCAGTCCTGTTTCACTGAACCGGTATAACCTACCGTTCTAGCCATGTCTATCTCATGAGATATAAAATCTTTACCCAATTCATTGGAGGGAGATATAGGTCCCACCCATCTCATAATGATACCATTCTTATGTGTGCCACAAAATCATAAACCATACATCATAGCATAACCCATGTAATAAAAATGGGATTCTTAAACAATATGACATCATAAAACACTTCATATAAGATAAAGGAATTCATAAAAAAATATTTCCACCACAACATAATCATATCCATGTAATAATATGGATAGAAATAGAACCCTTTATTATCTTATATGGAAAATAATTTTTATAAAACACTTGAACTCCATTCTTGAGGAAAATATCCTTTCCACTTCAAAAACATTTTCCTTTCTTAACATGTCTTAAAATTTTGAACTAAAAGAGGTTGATTAAAAATAAACTTGAAAACTTGTAAAGGAAGATTCTTGGAAATAATGTTTTAAAAATCCATTCATGCCGTATAAGTTAAAAAAAACATTCTTCTCGTACTTTTGTCGGAAAAGTCAAAAAAGTAGCTCGTACGAAAAATGACAAAAGATTCCTTTCATATCTTTTACTAAAAACTCACCGAAGGGTAAAATAGGATTTAAAAAATTGTAGGTGAATGGAAATAATATTATATATTTAGGAAACATGGATGTGGATTATAAAATACACCCCAGTAAATACTAAAGTATAAACAATCTCGGATAAAAATGAGATTGTGATATTTCTCTTACCTTAGGTCCGATATGCTTCGTAAGTGTCCGAACCTCCTGTATAATGATTTAAATAAGGTTATTGACTTATTCCAGAATCATACATATTGTTATAATATCATATATGGTCATATTCTTAGCTTCTTATTAGTAATATTTCATTACTACTTGTTATTCGGGTGTTTATTACTTTTTGTTCTTATGCGTGTTTGTCGAATAAATTCTTATTCTTATCTTTAGGTTATAGATACCTAATTTCCAGAATGGTATTAGTGTAACATATATTATATTCATTCATTCAATTAATTTATATAATCATTATGAAATGAAGATCATGTAGAACGAGTCGCATCACATCATGGAGACGGTATTCCGTACGTACGCACGAGTGATGATATCATTCCTATGATCGTGGAATTGTATTGGAGTGTATGTATAATATTTCAGAATCAATATCACTTTATAATAGTCATATATATTCATTATTTACAATATTATACCCATCCAAGTAAGGTGGTGGTGGAAAATATATTACACCACGGCGTGGAGACGGTATTCCGTACGTATGCACGCGCGGTGATTTCCTTTTTCCGTAGGATGGATAGAAGGTTAATTAGAGTTGTTTCATATTTATAATAACATATTAGTATATAAGAAATACTTATGTTATTACTTTATCATGAAACAACTAAAGAAGAAGAAGTTGAAGAAGAAAGAAATTGAAAAAGATCGGTAATGGATATTACCTCTTTTTGACGCGCCTTCACTTAACCTCCACTTAAAGAACTAAGGATGGTCTTTGAAGAAGACCAGGACATCTAGGATGATACTAGTTAAGTGGAGAAGATATTTGGGCAGGGGTTGGCCGAGCTTTAATGCTCAAATTGGTGTGAGGAGGAGAGGGAGGAGGTGCCCTTTTATAAGGGAGGAGAGGGACACCTTAGGAAAATCTCAAAATATTATTTTATATTAAGGTCAAATTCGGTTTATAATGGTTCCAAAGGGTCTTATTTCGAAGATAAAGTGGGGATGGGTCAAAATCCTCTCATCCAATAGGATTTAGGTTATTATTTTAACCTTATCAATTAGATTTAACTCTAAGATAAATAATTTAACTTTTACCGTGTCTTTTTGGTTTCTTACACTATATGGTTAATAAACTTACCATAACAAGCCAAACGAACCCCAAATTGTTTATTATTAATATATATATCCGTATCTAAGTCATTTGGTAGAACCTCAGATTTTTAGGAATTAAATAACAATTAATAATATAATATTTGTTTTAACAACTAATTTATTTCACTTTTGACACTATTTGGTACATGATTTTTATGAAATTTATAACAGAATGATAAGTTCGAAAAAAGTTACTTATATCACAAATAACATGTCATATTAAGCTATAAAATTAATGTAAGTCATAAAAAGTCTCAAATTACATTTATTTGGGCATTTATAACATCAATTATGTCAATATTTCATTAATAAGACAATTACTGCATCATCTTTGTGTCATAATAAATGATAATTATTTAATCCCTAAAAATTCTAAATAAATTCCTATGATGTAGATATTTGTAGTATCTTTCTGGATACTATTCATTTTTGAAGTTTCATGAAGTTTATCACTAAATGAAAATTATTATACTTATAAGATTTAAGAAAGTGACATGTTGTCACATTCTTTGGTTTTAATAATAATTAAATTATTTTCATGGAAAAAAGTCCATAAAATGAATCTAATACGACCCTTAGGTTATATGGGTATACTTTTATCCATTCAATAGGATTTTTCCAAGTGTTAGGGTAATTTTATAATCTTATATTTACCCTTAATTACCCGATTTACCTTTAACTATAGTAAATAAAATTTACCGTAGTTACTATTCACAATGCCCAAAAATAAAAAGTAGCTTATTAAAATAATTTGGACCCACTGATTCCAAATATGGAATCCATTTTTCCAAATTCAATACAAAAAATATGCAGAAATTAAATTAAAATTAATCCCGTTGTCGAAAGAAAACGGGTTTTTCTTTAAAACATTGCAAAAGATTGAATTGATTTAACCTACGAATTCAAGGTAAAATCAATGCTAATGACATACATTATATTAAATGGTAAAAATATATTCTATTTATACTTTAAAACCATTCAATATTATAATTTAACCACATAAGATATTACGATGAAAAAAGTTGTTTTTAATTAAAATATAGCGTGTTTTTACTATTCATTAAAATATGAAAGCTATCGGAAAAATATCAAAACTTTATCTAATGTAAATTTTTATATCCTGATTCAAAAGAAGAATTTTATTTTGTCAAATTGAACTTATAAATACGTCAAAAACTAGATTTAAAGTGGATGCGCCATCAAAAGGCGGCAAAACTGTATTTTTTGAAAAATACTTATTTTACCCGAAAAATTTATTTTGTTCTTGTAAAATGTTCTAGAAAATGTGTAAGATGAATAATAATGTTATAAAATTCAAAATTTAGTTAATACTATTCATAACGTCTAGTTCATAATAATATTATAATAATATATCGTTGTTTAGTAACACCCGGTATTGCGTACAACACACGCTATCGAGGAAGGTCACGATTGCGTGTAATGCAAGCCAAGTCAGGGTTGCATGTTTTGAAAGAATCCTTCGTTGTTTCATATAACAGAATCCAACCATATTTCATTTATACATTGAATATATATATATATATACTCAATGTTGCGTAGAATAACTATTATCAAAATTGTGTGTAACACGATCCAAGAATAGTGTTGCGTATACTGCAAGCTAATACGGTGTTGCGTATAGCGCAAGGTAATCATGGTGTAGAATACAACACAATATATTAATGAAATTAAAAGAATAATTATCATAAAATCTCGGGGTGTTACATTCTACCCCCCTTAAAATGAATTTCGCCCTCGAAATTCGTCAGGGTAATATATGGTTTACTATTCAAAAGTTTGTTTAATAGAAACCCACATCGTAAAAAGGAATACCAAAACATGGCTTTAAAAAACTAAAGTATGAAATGTAACGGTTACCCAAATTAACTCATCACTGGGTTTCCACATAGGAGAACATAGGTGAAAATATGGATATGGAAGAAAAATCTAACCATCAAGTTCTGATGGAGAGTGGTAGAGAACATGGCTATGGAAAAGCCAACAATCACAAATCCATAAATTTGTGACGATCTAAGGTACCATCTGATTCATCAGATATAAGATCACTAGGACAACATTTTTAGTTTTCAAGATCATTTCCCTAAAGTTGATGAAATTGGAATTAGAAGAAATACTTTAGTGATTTTGGTATAGTCTCACTATTAGTCGTTCTTTGGACAATTTCCACTTCATCTCTTAAAGAAATGAAGTTGAATTTTTCATTCGTGATGTGTTAGCAGATCATGTGATAGAATGAGGGGTCATTCCATCTGTCTCAAACAATAGGCTAGAAAAGTTATCAAAAAATACATAAGTCCATCTATAGTGAGATTAATCATATATGGTTCCTAAAATGGACTTATACTTAATATATCATACTACTTAATATAATAAAACTAGTTTCTACTAAATAGGGACTTCCTGTAGGCCAGTGGTAGTCGATAAAGTTCAGTCGCACTTCGGTTGTGGGTTCGATTCCCATAGCCTTGTCCGACGTGATGGGCTGTCGCCCGTCCTGCAGGTTGTCCTTTTTCTACAGCTATATTACTATAACATCCCATCAATAATATCGAAAAAAGTTCTATCCTAACTTATGTCCAACATAATCCATTCCAATCTTTAGGCTTATCTAAAATATTTCGGTCCAAGCTCATAGTATAACGAAAATTATTACTTGAAATGTCATCAACCAATCATGTGAATACCATCATTTATCCCCCATATATCTTGTTGGTCACATTCCAAACATTCGAAGGCCTTAATCATGTATTCTCTTGAAAAATGAATACCCATTGAACCATAGTGAAAACATGAATGTAGTTAAAAGTTAACACTTTCCACATACCAAAATCCTCAAAATTCTATATACTCAAACCATGATATCACTTAGTCCTTATATCAATCATGAGCTCATGAATACTGTTAAACATTTCATTTTCTCATTTTCCCTTCATTATGCGCATATCATCTTATTTCCAAAAATATCACAATCACTTTGAATACCACATTAGACCAATACATAAATATTCCAATACTCCATGATACAACATTATTTTGGAATCCCATTACATAAACACTTAATCATTCCACCACATCGTTGTCATATTCAACATAGCCAATAGTGATCGCATGTGACTTCCCTTTGTCCTTTACCTTAAGCGGTTTCTCATGTCTATCATCACTAACCCTTGGATTAGGGCATTTATTGGTATAATGTCCCATCTCCTTGCACTTGAAACATTGAAGTGTAGTAGGTTCATTCTGTGTATCCCTTCCTTTTTTTGCATCATTAGACATCTTCTTCCCATCATTGTGGCATTCAAATGCCTGATGACCTTCCTTTCCACATTTGAAACATTTAATTGTCCCTTTAAGACAATCTCCACCATGCTTCTTTTCACACTTTGAGCATAAGGAAACATTCATCTTCTTTTCATCATTATTCTGAGATTTCTCCTTGAACTCCATCTTTCATTTCTTGTCAAAACTATGAGATGGATAAGTAACACTAACTTCTATTTCTACCTTGATAGCACAACGCACAATTTCTTCATAGCTACTGAAGTCTCTTATAGCTAATTCCCTTAGAAGATTTGGTTTTAAGCCACTGAAGAATCAATAAACTTTACTTTCAGGTTGGATGATAAATCCAGATGCATACCTTGTAAGCCTTGTAAAATTCGCTTCGTATATACCAACAGATTCATCATCCTTTTGCTTTAGTTCAAGAAACTCTTTTTCTATCTTTGTTCGAAGAATACGAGGGAAGTACTTACTGAAAAACAAGTTCTTGAACTCGTCCCATTCCATGGACTCAATTTCATCTCTTGGCCTCGTATTATTGATAATATTCCACCATTGATCAGCTTCACCATCCAAACGATATACTGCTAAGATGACTTTATCATGTTCAGAACATTGAAGAACTGAAAATATCTTTTCAGTGGTACTGATCCATTGTTCAGCAACAAGTGGATCAGAAGACCCACTGAAAGAAGGTGGACGTTGCCTCATGAAGGACTCAATATAATATTGTTCCCTTCTCTGCTCATTTGGAAGTCCAGAATGATTCATAGCTTGTGTAAGTATAGCAATAAGATTTTTCACTCCATCTCCCATAACATTTGTTTGTTCAGGAGGAAAATCGTTGCATTGTCCATTACATTGATCAACACGGTTCCTTCGGGTTCCAGCCATCGTCTAAAACCCAAAAAGAATAGTGTGAGAGGCAAAAATCATGCTAGGAAAAACAACAAAATAAATGGGGAGTACCTTCAATATCTAACATCTTAGGTTAAATTCTAAGATCGTTAATGTAGTTCTAGGACTCTATCCTATACGTATACTTATCCTTAGGGACATCCCTAGACATACCTTAGAAATATCTCTAGGGATCTCACTAACGTTTTCGCATCCTAGTTTCCAAAGGTTGACTAAATCTTTCCTCTGATACCAACTGTAGAGACCCGAAGCTTAACGTACATAGACATTACATTACTTTTGCGGAATAATTAGTACATAACAAAAACACACACACAAGGACCGTAATAGTTTAGTGTCTTTGGAAACTCGGAATATAATCTTCTAATCGTGGTGAAAGATCTTCAACATCTACCATAAAGATCTTCTTTTTTTTTAAAACCTAAACCCTTTATTTATATCCTGGGGAAAAGAGAACATAAAAGGGTGATTTCAAATTCTCAGTAAGGGTAAACAAAAGAAATATCAATCACATCATATTCATGAGAACATATCTTTTGGAAATCTTAACCTGCAAAAGAGATCATAACTTCATAACATGGGATAAATCATAGTAGTGAAATGTAATCCCAATAATCATAAATTAAAACATGAAACTTTGTGGCATACACACATAATCATAGAGAATCATTTATTATTAGTCAATACTCATTGCCAAGACTATCTTAGTGGACAAAGTCCCTTTCAGAACTGAGTTCATTCCTCGTTTCAGTCCTGTTTCACTGAACCAGTATAACCTACCATTCCAGCCATGTCTATCTCATGATATATAAAATCTTTACCCAATGAATTGGAGGGAGATATAGGTCCCACCCATCTCATAATGATTCCATTCTTATGTGTGCTACAAAATCATAAACCATACATCATAGCATAACCCATGTAATAAAAATGGGATTCTTAAACAACATGACATCATAAAACAATTCATATAAGATAAAGGAATTCATAAAAAAATATTTCCATCACAACATAATCACATCCATGTAATAATATGGATAGAAATAGAACCCTTTATTATCTTAGATGGAAAATAATTTTTATAAAACACTTGAACTCCATTCTTGAGGAAAATATCCTTTCCACTTCAAAAACATTTTCCTTTATTAACATGTCTTAAAATTTTAAACTAAAAGAGGTTGATTAAAAATAAACTTGAAAACTTGTAAAGGAAGCTTCTTGGAAATAATGTTTTAAAAATCCATTCATGCCGTATAAGTTAAAAAAACATTCTTCTCGTACTTTTGTCGAAAAAGTCAAAAAAGTACCTCGTACGAAAAACAAAAAAATATTCCTTTCATATCTTTTACTAAAATCTCACCGAAGGGTAAAATAGGATTTAAAAAATTGTAGGTGAATGGAAATAATATTACATATTGAGGAAACATGGATGTGAATGATAAAATACACCCCAGTAAATACTAAAGTATAAACAATCTCAGATAAAAATGAGATTGTGATATTTCCCTTACCTTAGGTCCGATATGCTTCGTAAGTGTCTGAACCTCCTGTATAATGATTTAAATAATGTTATTGACTTATTCCAGAATCATACTTATTGTTATGATATCATATATGGTCATATTCTTAGCTTCTTATTAGTAATATTTCATTACTACTTGTTATTCGGGTGTTTATTACATTTTGTTCTTATGCGTGTTTGTTGAATAAATTCTTATTCTTCTCTTTAGGTTATAGATACCTAATTTCCAGAATGGTATTAGTGTAACATATATCATATTCATTCATTCATTCAATTCATTTATATAATCATTATGAAATGAAGATCATGTAGAACGAGTTACATCACATCGTGGAGACGGTATTCCGTACGTACGCACGAGTGATGATATCATTCCTATGATCGTGGAATTGTATTGGAGTGTATGTATACTATTTAAGAATCAATATCACTTTATAATAGTCATATATAGTCATTATTTACACCATTATACCCATCCAAGTAAGGTGGTGGTGGAAAATAGATTACACCACGGCGTGGAGACGGTATTCCGTACGTACGCACGCGCGGTGATTTCCTTTTTCCATAGGATGGATAGAAGGTTAATTAGAGTTGTTTCATATTTATAATAACATATAATTATATAATAAATACTGATGTTATTAATTTATCATGAAACAACTAAAGAAGAAGAAGTTGAAGAAGAAAGAAATTGAAAAAGATCGGTAATGGATATTACCTCTTCTTGACGCGCCTTCACTTAACCTCCACTTAAAGAACTAAGGATGGTCTTTTAAGAAGACCAGGACCTCTAGGATGATACTAGGGAAGTGGAGAAGAGATTTTGGCAGGGGTTTTCCGAGCTTGAATGCTCAAATTGGTGTGAGGAGGAGAGGGAGGAGGTTCCCTTTTATAAGGGAGGAGAGGGGCACCTTAGGAAAATCTCAAAATATTATTTTATATTAAGGTAAAATTCGGTTTATAATGGTTCCAAAGGGTCTTATTTCTAAGATAAAGTGGGGATGGGTCGAAAGCCTCTCATACAATAGGATTTAGGTTATTATTTTAACCTTATCAATTAGATTTAACTCTAAGTTAAATAATTTAACCTTTACAGTGTCTTTTTGTTTGCTTACACTATATGGTTAATAAACTTACCATAAGAAGCCAAACGAACCCCAAGTTGTTTATTATTAATATATGTATCCTTATCTAAGTCATTTGGCCGAACCTTAGATTTTTAAGAATTAAATAAAAATTAATAATATAATATTTGTTTTAAAAACTAATTTATGTCAATTTTGACACTATTTAGTAAACGATTTTTATGAAATTCATAACAGAATGATAAGTTCGAACCAAGTTACTTATATCAACAATAACATGTCATATTAACCTATAAAATTAATTTAAGTCATAAAAAGTCTCAAATTACATTTATTTGGGCATTTATAACATCAATTATGTCAATATTTTATTAATAAGACAATTACTGCATCATCTTTGTGTCATAATAAATGATAATTATTTAATCTCTAAAAATTCTAAATAAATTTCTATGATGTAGATAATTGTATTATATTTCTGGAGACTATTCATGTTCGAAGTTTCATGAAGTGTATCACTAAATTAAAATTATTATACTTATAAGATTTTAGAAAGTGACATGTTGTCACATTCTTTGGTTTTAATAATAATTAAATTATTTTCATGGAACAAAGTCCATAAAATGAATCTAATCCGACCCTTAGGTTATATGGGTCTACTGTTAGCCATCCAATAGGATTTTTCCAAATGTTAGGGTAATTTTATAATCTTATATTTACCCATAATTACCCGATTTACCTTTAACTATAGTAAATAAAATTTACCGTAGTTACTATTCACAATGCCCAAAAATAAAAAGTAGCTTATTAACATAATTTGGACCCAATGATTCCAAATATTAAATCCATTTTTCCAAATTCAATACACAAAATATGCAGAAATTAAATTAAAATTAATCCCATTGTCGAAAGAAAACGGGGTTTTCTTTAAAACATTGCAAAAGATTGAATTGATTTAACCTACGAATTCAAGGTAAAATCAATGATAATGACATACATTATATTAAATGGTAAAAATATATTATATTTATACTTTAAAACCATTCAATATTATAATTTAACCACATAAGATATTACGATGAAAAAAGTTGTTTTTAATTAAAATATAGCGTGTTTTTACTATTCATTAAAATATGAAAGTTATCGGAAAAATATCAAAACTTTATCTAATGTAAATTTTTTTATCCTGATTGAAAATAAGAATTTTATTTTGTCAAATTGAACTTATAAACATTTCAAAAACTAGATTTAAAGTGGGTGCGCCATCAAAAGGCGGCAAAACTGTATTTTTTGAAAAATACTTATTTTACCTGAAAAATTTATTTTGTTCTTGTAACCTGTTCTATAAAATGTGTAAGATGAATAATAATGTTATAAAATTCAAAATTTAGTTAATACTATTCATAAAGGCTAGTTCATAATAATATTGTAATAATATATCATTGTCTAGTAACACCCGGTATTGCGTACAACACACGCTATCGAGGAAGGTCGCGATTGCATGTAATGCAAGCCAACTCAGGGTGGCGTGTTGTGAAAGAATCCTTCGTTATTTCGTATAACAGAATCCAACCATATTTCATTTATACATTGAATATATATATATATATATACTCAATGTTGCGTAGAATAACTATTATCAAAATTGTGTGTAACACGATCCAAAAATAGTGTTGCGTATACTGCAAGCTAATACGATGTTGCGTATAGCGCAAGGTAATCTTGGTGTAGAATACAACACAAGACATTAATGAAATTAAAAGAATATTTTTCATAAAATCTCGGGGTGTTACAATACATCCCTATCTTAATACTACAAGTGGACACGGTTCTGGAAAATATGTACCTAGGAGTGAAAACTTTGACAAGGAGTTTCAAGCTTGAATTTAGGTATCCTAGCACAGGACAATGGGACTTACTGCGCACTTGGTTTGATGCTCCCAGGGGATATGCTTAGAATAATATAAATTTTATTTACAAGCCATTATGAAGGATTTAAATGTAATTTTTTCTCAAAGAAACCATGTTTTTGATTATGGGATTATCTATGCATAGGATTTCAATTTATGATTACTATTTTTCTATGATATGATTTTACATTATGATTCATAACCTAATCTAGTGTATGCCATTATCTAGAAACGACAGCTAGTAGAAGAAATGGAAACTGCATGAACACACATATCTCATGTAGGTATTTCCTTCTGATGCAAGATAATGATGTTGGCTCTGGAGCTGAAACTGGTGCGGATAAACTTATAACTATACTGGGAAAACATACTTAGATTATGAATAATAACCTTACCCATATGGACCATCTGAATCCACCACATGGAGGAGCTATGTTAGATCACTATATGTGACAACAACCTCCATCCTTCAATGGGATTATAAACCCATTTGTAGTTGAGCAATGTATAAGTTCCATAGAGAAGATATTTCTCGCATTGGGATGTAACGAAAGAGAGAAGGTTGTCATGGTAGTTCATCATCTATCGGGAGATGTGGACCAGTGGTGGTCGTTAATCCAAAACAAAAATGAGGAGGAAGAGATAAAAGAGATTTAATGGAGGGTCTTTAATAAAATATTTCAAGAGAAATACTTTCCTCGTGAACAGTGAGAAGATATGGAAAGTAAGTTTATGAATTCAATGAAAAAGGAAGATGATAATGTTGAAAATTATGAAGCTAACTTCAAATGGTTAGCAAGGTATGCTGGGGACTACATAAAAAATACAAGGAGTAATATTGATCGATTCTTTAATGGAAAACAACCATTCCATCGATGATCAATGGTATACGAAAGTTTCTCATCATATAAAGATATAGTTTCATGTGATATCAAGAAAAAAGGAATTCTATAAGTCTTGTTAATTTAAAGGAAGGTAAGAGAATAATAGGGTTTCTGAAAACACTATAAAAGGAAAAAAAATTAAATGGAGAATAAGGGAAGATTTTAATTTCTACTCTGTGATAATTGTGGAAGGAAACACCCTAGTGTCTACTTAGAAGGAAAAAAAGTATTCTACAAATGTGGAAATAAAGGCCATATTGATGGTGATTTCAAGGGGAAGAAAGAAGATATTAATTTCCAATGCTATAATTTTAGGGAGATGGGAAACTATGCTAATGATTGTCTAAACCATAAAGGAAACATGCCAAAAAGGCCAAGAGAGCAGAGACAAGCTTATGCAATCACAACTGAAAATATTGAAGTTTTTAATGATGCACTGGTAGGTACTTTAATCATTTCCTCAAACTTATCCAATTCTTTATTTGATTCTGGATCATCTCATTTTTTCATATCTTCTCAGTTTTCCAAGAAAATTAGATATTTCCAATTTGATTTAATAAGGGGGTTTTCACTCAAAACTCCTAAGGGAAGTATCATTGCAACAAATTTGTGTTAGATAGTCCCTATTATGGAATATAAACATGCTTTATCTTCTAATTTTATTGTTATACCCATGATTTAATTTGTTATAATCCTCGGTATGTATTGGATTTATAACCATGATGTGAAAATTTATTGCAAGAGGAAGGAGGTTACAATTTTCGAGGATAATGTGGAATCCCTTATATTTAGGGAAGAAAAATCACCATCTAATTCTCATATAGATCCACCCCCAATAGCTATACTAAATTCAATTATAGGGGAGGAAGGGAATGAAATAACTATGGGAGAGGAAAAGAATGTTCAAATAGAGGATGTACCTATTTTTCAAGAATATGTTGAAGTCTTACCAGAGGATTTACTTGGACATCCTCTAGAGTGGAAAATTTAGTTTTCAATTGACTTAATTCTGTGTTCAAGGCCCATATCAAAGTCCCCTTTATAGAATGGCCACTATGGAGTTAGTGGAATATAAGAAACAATTAGAGGAATTGAGTGATGAAGGACTTATTCTCCCTAGTTTTTCTCTATGGGGAGTCCCTCTTCTTTTCGTTAAAAAAATATGGATATATGAGGTTGTGCATTGACAACAGGGAGATGAATTCTATGAAAATAATGAAAAAGTATCCCATACATTGCATTGCTGATTTATTTGATCAAATTCATGGAGCCCAATATTTTTTTGAAGATTGATCTTCTATTTCGATATCATAAATTTATTTTGAGTAAGGAAGACATTCCAAAAACTAAATTTCAATCTAGGTATGGGCATTACGAGTTAACAGTAATTCCCTTTGGACTAACTAATGCACCCTCTATTTTCATGGATCTAATGAATAGAGTTTTCAAGGAATATCTTGTTGAATTTTGGGTGGTATTTATTGATGATATATTGGTATAATCTAAAATCTATGAGGATCATGAAAATCAATTGTGCACTATTCTGAAGACCCTTATAAGAATTGAATTATATGGGAAGTTTAGAAAGTGTGAATTTTGGATTCAATCAGTTTCCTTTCTGAACCACATTGTCTCTAAAGATGGAATTTTTGTTGATCTAGAAAATATAGAGGATATGAATGGCCTACCCCAATGAACATAACTAAGATACGTAGTTTTATTTTTTTATAAGGTTAAACTTTGACTATTTATCCAACCCAATGACCAAGATTTCACGTAAAGGGGTTAAGTTTGTTTGGGTAAAAGAATGCGAGGACTGTTTTGAAGAATTGAAAAGGAGATTAGTGAATTCTTCGATTCTAACCCAACCATCAAGGAATGATGGGTTTGTGATCTATAACGATGCATTAAATAAAGGAATTGGTTGTTTCCATACGTAGAATGATAAAGTTATATCCAATGCATCAAGGCAGTTAAAAATTAATCAAAAAAACCATTCTACTCATGATATTGAGTTAGATACTATGATATTTACTTTAATAATATGGAGACACTATCTCTATGGTGAGAGATGTGAGATATATACAGATCACAAGAGTCTGAAATATATCTTCTCACAGAAATAACTCAACATGGGGAAAAAGATATGGATCAAACTAATCAAGTATTATGATTATACCATATACTACCACCCAATAAAGGAAATTAAGGTAGTTGATGCTTTGAGCAGGAAGGATCATAGAGTTCTCAACAAAATGTGGATTGATAACGATTCTTTGTATATGGATCTAGTGGGGATGGATAGGGGAATTATCAAAGAAGGAGAAACACCGATACGTTTTCATTTGGATTCCCAACCATATTTATTATAAATGATTAAAATCTCTTAGCTTGATGACAAGAACCTAAAAAATAAAATTAATGCTGTGAAAGAGGGGAAGTTGGCTGACTTCGTATGTGAAGATGGAATCCTGAAATTTGGGAAGAGGCTTTGTATTCCAACTATACCCAAGATAAAAAGGGAGTTATTGGATTATTCCCATGGTTAAAATTTATCTATACATCCTAGTATCACTAACATGTATAGAGATTTAAAGGAACATTTTTGGTGGGATGACATGAAGAGGGAAACTGCAAATTATGTATGAAGATGTCCACTATGTCAATAAGTGAAGGCCGAATGACAACATTCCAAAGGAGTAATGAATCCTCTACCTATTCCTACATGGAAATGGGATGAAATAACCATGAAATTTGTCACTGTATTACCCAAAACTCCATCAAATAATGATGCAATATGGGTAATTGTGGATATGACTTATGAAATCTTCACATTTCCTCTCTATAATGGGGAATTTTCCACTAAAGCGCCTAGAAAGAATTGATATCAATGAAGTTGTGAGACTTAATGGATCACCTCTCTCAATTGTGTCTGATTGTGATCCCTGATTTACATTGAAATTTGGGAAAAGTTTTTAGAAAGCTTTAGATATCAAACTTTGATTGAGTACTGCTTATCTCCCTCAAACTGAAAGGAAATCAGAGGGGATGATGCAAATCTTAGAGGACATGTTGAGATCATGTTCATTTGACTTTAAAGGTATATGGGATCAATATTTATTTTTAGTGGTGTTTTACTACAATAATAGTTTCCATTCAATTATTCAAATGAAACCATATGAAGCATTGTATAGAAAGAGATTCCGTACACCAACTTGTAGGGATGAAGTTAGAGAAAGGAAGCTTCTGGGCCCAGAGTTTGCAGAGGAAACAATAGTGAAGGTAAAAACATTTAAAGGCCATATCAAAGTAGCTCAAAGCATACAATATAGCAATGCCAATAATTGAAGGAAAGATTTGGAGTTTCAAGGGGGATATCATTTTTTCTGAAAAGTATCTCTATGGAAGGGAGTTATAAGATTTTGGAAGAAATGGAAACTAATACCTAGGTACATAGGACCTTTTAAAATTATGGAGAGAATTGGAGAAGTTGAATATAATTTGGCTATGCCACCTAGCCTGTCTAAAGTACACAATGTGTTCCATGTCTCACTGTTGGGGAAGTACATGCCAAAACCAACACATGTCCTCACTTCTGAAGGTATAGAATTGGAACCTAACTTATCGTACTGTGAAGAGCCTATCCAGATTTAGGACACTAAATAACAGGTGTTGAGTAATAGGATGACTCAACTAGTAAAGATACTTTAGAGAAATCATAAAATCGAGGAGGCAACATGGGAGCCTAAGGAGCTTATGATAAAGACCTACCCAAATCGTTTTGTGAGGCAACATTCTATGAATTTTGAGGACACATTTTTTGTAAGGAGGGGAGAATACAACACCCCAAGGTTTTCAAAATAAATTTTGAATTAATGAAAAACTAAGTCTCTACAAAATACCACTTTGTTATAACCTATCGAGTAAACATGATTCATTCCACCTCTGTGATTTGAAATTTGAAAAACTGACATACACAGTTGCGTTCAATAAGATATTTAGAGTCTGATAAGAAAAACTTAATTTTTGGTGAATAGTAACATACCCTTATGAATAGTAACATGAATAGTAATATGACCCTTATGAATAGTAAATAATAACTTTATTTTATTTTCTTATGGTAATAAGATAATGAGATCTTGATTAATTTTTCAATGTTATATAAAATGAATTATTGTTTTAAAATTGTTATTTTCAAATAAACTAGGATTTTATTTAAAAAATAAATTAATAATATTTAGAAAATTATTTTCAAAAAATGGAGTTCATTTTTGAATTCTACACATTGAAAAATGGTTAGGGTGAATTTTTGGGATTTTTCTAAAATACATGAATTTTTATAAATAGTAAAGTACGAAAATTTACGATAAATACTAGATAAATGATTTATTGAGTCATAGGTGATGTAAGGGTGATGTAAGGAAAATTCATTCAAACTCATATTTACATATTACAATTTTGGGTCAAAATAATCAATACTATTAGTTGTCTTTGGAAAAATAATTAAATAATGATTAAGATATTCCAAAATTACTCCTCTCCTCCACTATAAAACCACCCATCACTCCCTCTTCTATTCACTCCTATAATAATTTAAGCTCTTAAAAGTTCTACCCAAATACCATTCACTAGTCACTATCCACGTCCAAGAGCTATTTTTATTTCCAAAATACAAAAAATCCTTCTCTTAAAGAGATTCTCAAGGAGGTGGATTCAAGAGGTAAATTCACATTTTATTTTCTTCATTTTCATTTCAAGTTCCTTTCTATTTTTCCCTCTCATCAGCTCCTCAGTCCAAATGACCATGATAAATACAGTACCACCTATATACTATAATTATATAATGTTAATGGATCAACCATCATCGATATCCTTATTCTCTCTCTTTTATTTTATAAACGAAATCATCGTCCGTGGGGTGCCAATTTACAACCTTCGTGGACAGTGTAGTTTCATTTATCAATTTCTCCATAATTACTGGACATGAAAACATTTTTATGGTTGAAAAAGACTATAATATATTTATTATAACCTATTTAATATTCAATAACCATTATATTCACATATTATTAAATCTTATGAACAAACTAGTTCCTAATAATCAAAATACCGCTAAAATAATCTAAGTGATTTTCATTAATATTTCATCTAATGATTCATCATCATTTAATGTAAAAAATGTTATAAATGACCATTAAATCCTATTTATGTTCATAAATAATGTTTAAATTAAATTCT
This sequence comes from Viscum album, assembly GCA_963277665.1. Taxonomy (NCBI): domain Eukaryota; kingdom Viridiplantae; phylum Streptophyta; class Magnoliopsida; order Santalales; family Viscaceae; genus Viscum; species Viscum album. Next base: position 1,119,890,651 of record OY728129.1, read on the forward strand.
ATTGATTTACATCCATTCCATATGAACATCATTACATAAAAACAAGTGAACCGATTATGAAAACCAAGGAAATGAACATCCTGAAATAACAGAATTCAATCTTATAACTTATCAATAAGTAAATAAATGAAAATAATAAAATTATTATAAACTAAATAAACGTCTAAAAGGTTCTTAATTAAGTTATTAATAAATATAATTTCATATTCCAGGACCTTAAGTTCAAGAGAAGAACACATTTAGACTTAAGGTAAGGGGTTTTCACCCGAACCTCCATTTTCATTTGGGTTACTTTTATTATCTAATTACCTCAATTAAATTCTTATAAATTAATAGATAATCCTAATATTTTCTGTTTTAATTCACTATATATATGTGACAACCAGAATAATACCTTCATTTATGGGGAGTTATATGTTTTAAAAGGATCTTTCAAAAATTCTTCCTAAAATACAATCCTGATTCAAGGGAATTTCTAAAATTCCTAGCTATTTTCAAGGGAACTATATAATATGTTTTTGGAAACCATAATATTTATAAAATCACTCATTTTATTATGAAAATACTATTTTACTTAACTTCTGGTTTTATTAAAATATTTTCCAAAATAACTCTTTTTTTTAAAGTAAAAAAGTATGTATCTCAAGAATTACTCGAAGATTTTATAAGAGTATCTTCATATATTTCAACACTCTTGTTGATTATTATGTATTATTGGGATTAATATTTTATGATATCATATACCATTATTTTGAATTTTTTATGATTATTTTTACTATGGATATGGTGTCTTGAAACCATTCACCATATTACTCCTAATAGTTAGCGTTTATGTTTAATGATTGTGGAAAGTTAGTTACATTTCATATGTCAGTTTCAATATGAATGTATATGTTGTTTATGTTTATCGCCACTCATATGAGGAATTCATTGGACTGATTGTGTGATTGGTGGGTCCCACTATAGCCCCTCTTTGCATCGGTAGATCTCATGAGACAAATAGATATGAACTAGGCCGAGGCCTTACCCATTTTGAGATATGGTTTTGGCTGAGGCCTTAATCATTTTTAGAAGTCTTGGATGAGGCCTTGATGGTATGTTTCAAAATGTTCAGAATATGAGCTTTTCTCATTATGAATCTAGTAATTTAAAGTTCATGTGGTTATTCGACTAATAGAATACCCTTGATTATATTTTTTATGGCATTATTTACTCAGCTCATATTCTTTCCATAATGTGTTCACATTTATTATTTTTAAAGGTATGTATTTTCAATTATTCACTATTCCTAATGTTTATGTTATCTTCTACTGTATTTCTTACTCTTACTGAGCATCTTAGCTCACCCCTTATTATGTTTCATTTTTCCCAGGACAAGAAGAGGTATATTAGGACTGACTTGCTGAGATAATCTTGGAGTGGTGGATGTTCCCAACAAGACTTATATGTTTTTTTTTCATTTCATGTTATAATTTTTAACTTATGTATGTATCTTGTTTCCAAAATCTAACAAACTACTTGGTCCTTCAGGATGCATATTCCTTATTTATATTCCAAAGTAATAAAATAAGGAATTGACTCTGAGAAACTGGGGTCAGGTCCTTACAACTGTCCTATGTCATAATAAATATTCATAGTTCCTAGATGAATGACCCACAATGAACTGTGACATTAAAAAAACTGAGTTCCTCATAGATATTGGGACAAAAAATAGATCCCCAAAATGGATAATACCATATGAAGGGATATAAAAACATGAAACGGTATCCCCGCCATATAGGGCTTCAAAAATTCTTTTAAATTCAACATCATAATACTAATCCTATAAGATAAATGAAGATAACTAAAACCTAGTCAGGAACATTCTTGAAACATCATATTGATAATCTAGTTGCAATTGATCTAAGAACCCTATGTGGTTCCACTCCTTCAATTCTATAATATCCTATGATGGTACTTTTCTACTGAGGGAATTTTTAATGACATTCTCCTTCCCTAGGGTGTAGGCGATGTTGAAGTTTAATGCCTGATGGTATTCCACCATTTGATTATGTCTAAGATTCAAGTATTTATGAGAAAATATATAGCTTAGACTCTTATAGTTCAAAAAGACAATTCAATTATTCCCAAAAATACAATACCACCAATATTTATGCATATAAATAACTATAGAAATATATAAATCATGATTGGGGTAATTATAATCTTGTAGTTAAAGTTGTAGAGATATGTCGGCCACCACATGATCATCCTGCATAGGCTTGAACCCCAGACCAGTAGTAACGACATCACAAAAAAACCATATACCCCTTACCTGGACCATGTAAGATTATAATTGGAGCTGATGTCATAATTCATTTCAAATTGTCAAAATAATACTGAAACATTTCTTCCCATATGAATTTCACCCCTTTCCTATTAAGAGTACTCAATGGTGACAAAAACTTAGAGAAATATGTGACAAACCATCAATAGTATCCAGTAAGGCCAAAGAATATTTAAATATCGAATTCATTCAATGGATCTTACCATGAACAGAAAACCTTAACCTTTTTAGGATGAACTATTAATCCATGATAAAAAATCACATTCCCAAAGAACATCACTTCTTGGATATAGAAATTTCATTTTTAAATCATTCCATACAAATAATGACTCATGAGGTTTTCCAGAACCAAACTCAAATGGTGCTCATGCTCATGTTTAGATTTCGTATACACCAAAATATTATCCAAAAACATAATGAAAATAGTTTCAAGATACTACTGTAAGATCCAATTAATCAAATCCACAAAACTATAGGATCACTATATAGAAAAAAGGCAAAAAAATATATTTCTAACTTCCATACCACCTAAAAGTCATCTTCAGTATATCAAAATCTAAAAATTTTAGTTGATGATAACCTAACCAAAGAAAGAAATTTAAAAACCACTATTCCCCTTTTACTATTCAAAAAAATCATCTACACTGGTTAAAAGATAATTATTATTAACTATTACCCAGTTCAACTTTCTATAGTCCATGACAAATTAGAGTGATCCATATGCCTTTTTGGAAAAGAGTATAGAGGATGCCTAAGGTGAAACACTATGATGAAGAAAACCTTTTACCAGTATATAAAACAACTGAATATTAATCTATTTTATCTCTTCTGGAACCATATGATATTAGTTTATTGAAACTATATGCATATCTAGAACTAGATCAATCATAATCTCTACCTCTATCTTGGGAGTAAGACTAGAGAAATTATATGGGAAAACATTAGTAATGTTTTAAAAAATAATAGGAAGATAAATAATAGAAAAAATTCCATTAGGATAAACTACTATAGAAGACAAAAAACTAATGATCTCTAGGAAAGAAGGACCTATATGAACAGATTTCCAATCCCACTCTCCTTAAAACCATTGATATCTCCCATTGGCAATAAAGAATAAAACATGTCAACAATAAAAATAAACCTAAGCATGATGTGCAATAAGATAATAAATTTTAATAATGACATCAAATAGATCCAGATTGAGAATGTGGAAATCCCTGACTAACAGTACATCAGCTATCAACAATGAACAAGAAGTACACATAAACCCCTGCTCTTTCCTCTTTCCAAGAGGTGTCACTAACTTCATAACAAAGGGAAGAATTTCCATTGGAAGTATAAGAATATTGAAAAAAATTGAAGATATTAATAAGTGGAATTCACCCATATCAAATTAAGTATCCACTACAGAAGATTTAATAAATATGATACCTCTCACTATCACTGGACCAACATCCACCTCTGTTGGAAACTCATCCACTGCATGAAGGTGATTCATTCCTGAGGCCTGTGGCTAGGTCCCTATAGAATTTAAAGCATTTAAATTAACTGTAGTATCCTTTAGATGTGATGATCACTGAACATAATAAGGTATATACATATCATGATATAATTTCTATATATATCCATAGTTTCTATAACTGTTACACATTGTCGTAGGTCTGGAAAAAGAATGTCAGTTTTGAGAAACCTTTCCATACTGATAGCAAGTTAGGGGAACACTACTAGCTATAAATGAAGGTGCAAAGGAATACCAATACTTAGAAACACACCCTTTCTATGATTGTTCCACTTCCTCTTACTCACTTATTTTCCACTAAAGCTTCCAATAAGGAATGATAAGGGGCAGAATAACCAACCTTGCTTTTCCATATCCATATCATCCATCATTTCCCTATTTACTATCTTCACATTGGTATAAAGATTTAAAATAAATATCTACAATTTAATATTTGGTTTCAAACCCTATAGGTACTTTTAAGATTCCATATAGTCATTCTTTACAACCTTTAGGGAAAAAATAAACCATCTCCTCAAACTGATTGGTGTACACCAACAGAAAATTTCCTCCCTGCTATAAGGAGAGAAACTCCAGAGAATTTTCCATCATTATAAACAATTGAAAAAATTAATAGAAGAAGTTGGTATTAAAACCCTCATTGTAAAAGACCACATGTATTTCTTCCTGTACCATAGAATCCCACCAAATATTTATAGGCCCTCAAGTATGAATTCGAAACACTCCACCTTGATATTCTCAGGTGTAACTAGGATGTCAAAGATTTAATAAATATTTTCTATCCTATCCTCCAAATATTAGGTTTTATTCATACTATTAAATTATTGTGTTTCATTTCATAAGAACTCTTATGATATATCCCTTTATCCTCCTACTCATGACTATACATCAACAACTATGTTTTGGACTTGCGGTACATTCTGGTTTATAGCACAAAATGACTGCATAATGGACTTAATATGATTTTAATATAGAGGAAACTTACCTTTAGGATCATTCACTACACCCCCTCGAGGATACCAAGGAAGAAATATATGAGAACTATTGATATTTATAGAAATAGAAGAAATGACCATAGAATAGGATAATCTCAATTCAATCCAAAAAACCATAAGAAAAGATAAGATTAAGATGAAGAACTCAGAATAAGGGACACACATCCCAACATATCATGGTAACTTGAGTCTCATCATTATAAGAGATGACCAATAACTCACCACAACCTACCATTCAAGTCCCTATAATTCTACAAACTGCGCACAACTAACCTCTGCTACCAAGTTACCAACTTCTTAAAACTGACCATAAATTTATAAAACTGAGCGCAACTAAGCTCAGTCTACAAACTTCCTAAAACTGGTCACAAATAACCTCTGTTACCAAACTATGAAAAACCTGACCTAGATAGCCTCTCTAACAGACACCCGACCTAAACCACCATATAACCGAAGGGAATTATTGATCCCTATGGGTTGGTGACTATCTCCCACGAATCAACAAAAAATAGAGGGAATGATTTTTCTAAAACTAAATCAGACAACATGTAATATATATACATGATGATGATAAATAGTGTAAGAGAAAACATGAAATATATTTCATAGAAAATTGGAAATTGAAGAAGTGATACAACTCAATTGATGATAAATAATATCCAAGGTATAATTCAAATGGACAAGGACAATTAAAACCAAAATAGATACTCATTGTGATAGCATGGGGAAACTCCCACCATCCCACATAAAACTACCTAGACATGGTAGAAAGAAACCTCACAACCTCACTATGGTGCCTTATCTTTCCCTACATCATAATACATACAAAGGTATATGATTTTCAGAAGAGGTGTATAGGGTGTGAGATAAATAGGCTCACTAGGATCCCACTCAGGTGTTCCATTTCAAGACTTCGTATAATAATCTAAACATGCTAAAATTTTAATAAAACAAGGAATAATAATTCTATAAAATAGTTTTTATATGAAAACATTTGTTAATAAATACACCTTTTTCCATATTTGCAAATAACATAGGTAAACAATTTCAAAGAATATCCCTTATATAAAACCAGTCAAACCAAATCATGTATCTTATATCTTATAAAATTTAAGCAGTAGAAACCAAAGAACAAGTAACATCACACCATGGATCACTAAAGGTCAGGCTATTCGGAAAACTCACACCCAATTATGTGTATAAATTCTCAAGATATATGCCAAAAATCTTGGGAGTATAGGAACACCACAACAAGTGAACCTCCCAATAAGTCTAAAAATTTCCTTGAACAATCGGCCAAGGAAGAATAGGATCACCCCTTGAGGGTACCCCCTAAAAATATCAATGGATGAGGGAAATTTCTAAAAATTACACCTAAGAATCGAATGCTTCCCATGTGATACAATTTCTAAAACATTTCCTCAATCCATTCTTTGAAAACCATTTCATAAATCCATTTCACAATTATTTTGAAATACCATTTTATTTTACCAAAATAAGGGGAAAATAATCTTTTCTCAGAAACTATTTTCCATACATACAATTCGATCATGAAAAATAATTTATAAAATAATTTATAAAATCAGGTCCATATAGTTCATCCAAAGTAGGCTATAGATGGAACCATTTACTTCAAACTCAGGTCTCACACACCCACAATGGGACCCATGAACACATAAGAACACAAAGAAAACAAAAAAGGCACTATAATCAGTCCTTACATATCTAAATAAATTGAATAATAATAATGGTTGGTAGATAAGATAAAACTAAATGTACCTAAAGAATTTTTCATGTCACACTACAACCAAAACAAAGTCGAGACTCTCAAGGAAGATTATACAAGGGATATTTAAATGATAAAGAGAATCAATACCTCAAGACCAATGGATCTGAAAATGTGGAGCAATAGTGTTTCTATGACCAACAACAATGAAGAATAATAAAGATCACTTATCCTAAGAAACAAAATACAACCACAATAAAGACCAATCACTAATTTAAGTGATCTAGAAGGAGTAGAGATCCCCAAAATCACATGGGAGAGCTTAAATTTTCAAGATATGAGGCAACAGTCAAATGAAAATATAATTAGATGTATAATTAATAAAACCTATAGGGCATAAAAATTGAATGACATGAATTCTAGGATCATGATGTTAAATTAAAAAAAGTATTATACACTGGAAAACACATCACCTCAACTTAAAAATAACTTTGATCAATCTTTTCATGATGTGAACTTGTGTCAGGGCATGTAAACATTTCATGCTCTGAACCAATTCATGGAATAAACCTGGTAATAGATTCAAATCTTGTAAAAATTTAACAATATGGATTAATTTAGTAGGATTATTCTACTAAAACACTTAGAAAAATCCCCTAGGTCAACCTGTAGCCCAAAAGGCATCCTCTTAATCCATTTTCTCATTTATACCCAGACCCCATTAATTACAAAAAATATACATCCCTGTAAAATAGGCCAATTTACATAGAAAAATATATCCATCCCTTAATGTCCCAAAATAGTCTCAAATAAATAGGGAAATGAAAATATAGATGATAAATACTTGAAATAATGTTATGAGATGTTATAATAAATAAGGGAAATCCTTTGAAATGACTATTATTGAAGTCGATAGTGATAATTAAGTGGTTACAAGTGTTTTTAACTCTATATTTTTGGATTTATTATACCAATAATGTTTTTACCAACTATTATATTTTTTACAGATAAAAAACCTTTGTAGTATCATCGTTATATATGAATATCGTTCATGGTTTGTGGAATTATGATTCATAAAACTCTTCTTTTCCTTCCTTCAAGATTGACATATTTTGATAGGAAAATATATATTTCCAATTATTAGAAGGGTGATATCTCTCTGTAAATTATATTATAAGTTACATGTATTTTTTCTACACAAATATATATTTTTATTAGTGGATAATAATTAAAATTATGAGGGTAAAATTTATTTAGGGGGTATAATGTAACACCCCAAGATTCTACTATATAATTTTTATATTTAATTAAAAATTATGTCGATAGATTTATTCAAATGAAAAACCAAAATAAAATGAAATTTAAATATTTTAAAATAATATTATTAAATTTTACTATTATAATATGTCCTTTAAGTTAGAATATTTAAAATAATATTATTATATTATGAAATTTATGAAGAAAAAGGAATGAAATGTCATTAGGTTGAGAAATTATCTCTTATGAATCTCATTTATCCAAGATTGGAAATGAAGTAGATTCACCAGGGTTTTACTTAGACCAATCCCAAGTTAATCAGAAAAAATTACAGTATGAGAAAAATCTAATGCGATAGAAATTCATGCTCTTGGAAATTTCCATGAGATCTATGCTGGTGGAATCATCACCCTTGTTTATAATCACAATGTAGATCATTCTTAGGTATTATACAATGATATTAAGGGGATATTTAACTAGAAATTAGTATTTTATAATTATGTATTTACTGATGTAATAAGTTATTTATCATGTATATTTTACACATTTCACATTTTTTGACTTTTAAAGAAAAATGAAGTTTATTTTTACATAGTTTTCTCTAAATTTAATATTTAAGAACTACATTTATAAATTTTAGAATCTAAGTTAAATAAAACTAATATCATTTTTGGATTTATAATTTTAAATTTTTCTAAGTATTGAATATTTAAATTTTCTAAAAACATTAGTTTTAGGTGAATAGTGAAAAATATTGATATTGCCAAAATCGTCCCTTCTATGGCATTATCATAATACAAGAATGACATTAATGTTTTTAAAACCTTTATATATATATATATATATATATATTTATAAGTAACATAAATCATTAAAAATTTCAATGTTTTATTTATGAAACTGATATATATCATTTTGGAAACATAAGTAACATTTTACTCTAAAAACTGATTTATTTTCTTATATTAAACAATTAGTTTTCATCTCTTATAGAAATTAAATCTAATAAATAGATTTAAAATTTTAGATCAATATGACCATACTATATAATAACATAAATTTTATTTTGGAGCATAAAAGTGTGATTACTAAGATTAATGTTAATGACCATGACTATGGTAAAAGTATTTTTTTCTATGAATTGTTTTATTAATATTGAATAATTTTTATCAAATAAAATAAATTAATATCTTATAAAAATTACATTTTATTATAATTTTTAATAATATATATAAATAAATTATCACCCATTCAATTTTGAATCAACACTAAATAGTATTTTTAAAACTCAATGGTGAAAATAATATTTTTCTATAAAACAGTTTTTAATATATAAAATGTTTAAATTTTAAAGATAAATTTCTCTTAATAATAAATTGAATTTGAATAAATGGAGATTAAATTTAGGTTCATAGAACTCAAATTTTGTAATAGAGTTTATTTTTTATGTTTAGTGTTATATGGTTAAAAACTAGTAACCCTGATAAAAATACAAAAATGTAAAATTAAATACATAAGAAGAAATGATTTCCAACATATTTAAAACATGTTTGGAAATAATGTTTTGAGGATTGATCAACCAAATATCACTCCAAAATTCATTATTTAGAAATTTTAGAGTCAGTGACCCCTAAATGGTGAAATGGTATCATTTAAAAGTAAATGATATTCCCCAAAGTTCTCTTTTATTCAGTTATAAAAGGGTCACACTTAAATAAAGTAATATTATACCTATCCCATCAAATTCATTCATGAAAATTTTCCATTTTTATCCTCCCAGAATACTTTTTCATTTACATAAACCTTAATTAACAATTATTTATCCTAATCAATTCATTTAAAAGGGTATTATCAAGATAAAGTTCATGGTATGAAAGAAGTCAGGCACATGTGCCTAATAAATTAGGAACATGGTAAGGGTTTTTTGTCTTAAATTTTTAGATTAAGATATAGTTTTATTATTATATACCATGATTTATTTGGAATGGTTTATATAACATGATTTTATATTTTTCAATCATTATTCTCTTATATTTCAGGATATTCAATGTTCCATTAAAATTTTGTTCTCTTATGGGGTTGAATTAAAAACATTAAAATTTGTAACATTTTTTCTTGACTTAACTTCTTTCTTAAGTCATTATGATTCCTTTTTTTACTATTGTTTTAAAAGATATATTTATTATATTATATGATGATATAATAGTTCATATATCTCGATAAAATTACCTTTTTTATTAAAATCATTACCTTGATGAATTTCTTACTCAAAAAGCATATCATTGTTAAGAATAATTCCCACCCTCTTTAACCACAATTCCCCTACTTGTCTAAAATTTAATTTTGTTGAAATGTTCTCATTTTTAATTGGTAACTTAATTTTGCGTTTTATCACAAGGACTTCATAATTCTCACATCATATTTTTAAAGAATGTTTTATTTTTCTTTTTACAAAGTGGGATTTCAACAAGGTTCTTTAAAACATAAAAGGAAACCTTCATATTTATTATTTCATAAAAGTGTCACCTCCATAATTTTTTTTTCACCATGAATATATTTTTAAAACCATAATTATTTTATATAAAGTATACTCATTCAATTATGATCTAAAGGTAAATTATAAGCTATATACTTAAAGATCCCATGCTCATTTAAAAAATCATCCCCTATACCGTTTTTTATTCTTACTTATCCTTGATAATTCTAATGAATTTTCTTATATTAGAACTCAAAATTCAAGGCCTATGTTTCTTTATTAAAATATGAACTTATAAAATTATTTAATTTCTTATTATAATGGTAATACTTATGATATATGCTATGATTATTCTTTGAGACAAGATTATGAAACCCTATTCTTTATCAAAGGTTTTATCATGCTTATAAATTATTTATATATTATTTTCCTTATGTGAAACTTATATGTATATTCATGTTATGATTTTCCTTATATTATGGATGGTACAAGAATTATATTTCCTTCCAATGCATTGCGTAATGCTTGAATCTCATGAGATACTTTGTATAGTGCATGTGAAGTTAGCCTCAACACACCATGTTCTATGATAGATATGTCCGAAATTATATAGACCTATAATGCATTGGGTAAATCTGTATATCTCATGATATGTTATGTATAAGATTATGGAGTGAACCAAATCCACTATGGAGAATTTTTCTTCAATGTTTATGGGAATTGTGGGTGAACCCAATTTACCATGGGATGTTATCCACTATTTTTATTAGAATGAGTAGTGAATCCAATCCACTATGAAACTTTTTACACTATGTGATAATGGTATTAGGAGTAAAATTTGATCTATGTATATGATTTAATGTTTATTTTTTTTGATAAAAATATACAACTCCATGATCTTATGATATCATTTTCTTATTCCTTGGTTCCATGTTTATTTCAAACTCTTATATCATGGTACATGTTTGTTACTTTGATATTATATTCATTTACTTTAGTATTTATTGATAACTCATATTTTCCAATGTTATTTTTAATAAGAAAAATTTCCCTTGATGATGTTTTATATGATTATTATCTAAACCTTAACGACATATTGATAAGTTTTACCCTATTGTGTGTTATATCACACCCCTTTATTATGTTTCCCATACATAAGTTACAAAGATAAGTATAAATTATTAGAATATTCTAGAAGAGGTTATATAAGAGTTTTAGTATGAAGGAAGTTTCACATGTTTGTAAAAAACAATTCATATGTAACTGGTCCTCAAAATACACCAAACTAAATGGATCTATGAGTTATGTGATACTATTATGAAATTTAATGTTTAAATTATGGTAATGATATAAACTAAATACATTTTTTGATAAATTTTTCATATCCTTGACCCAAAACATGTTTAAATTCTAATAGAAAAGAAGGAATAGCTTGTTGTACATATGGAATAACCAGACAAGGTGGTACAGGGGCTGAAGCAAGAGAAGATAATCTTTAAGTATTTCATTGATTATATGAAAACCAAGTTGAAAGAGTAGAGTGAAACTCTAGATAAGATTCCACATGAATTAGATAATTAGATGTTTAATGAAATGATAGTCAAGATTGATATGAGTACTCATCTTAAAACAAAAAGCATGAATAAAAATTAATTGGATTAGGATTTAATATCAGTTAATAAGTAAGTATAAAAATAATGATCTAATGGTAATACAATTATAAAATATTATTTACACTTAATATTTGATCATCCTTCAATAGGATACAACGAGATAAAGAACAAGTATTCTATGTTAGGGGAAACACATGAAAGAACTGTTATGTAGAAAAGGTCATGTTTCATGAGAAAATTCAGCCTCAAACATGATGAAACCCATCCTAAGAAAAAAATGATTAAATATATGGTATTTTCCATGAAAAGGGAAAACTATTTAAGTACTTGGAAGAAATTTGAGAAGGCCTCTATAAAAGGAAAGGAAAAATGAATGATTTCTAGTGGAAGGTATGGAGACATGTGATTTTATTGTGGTATGCATGGAAATATTTATTGATTTTTCATAAACAATTAGAATATATATATTTATATTAATTTGAATTAAAATATTAAAAAAAATCTATCGACCATAATATTGGAGGAATGGTTATTTTTCCAATAATTATTTATATACTAATCGTGACTCTAATGAAAATCTCAAGATAAGTTTAGATAGAATGAAGAGAGGAAACCATAATGTATTCAATGATTAATATTTTCTATTGAGAATTATATTTTATGGGAAATTTGAATAATATCACTATGATTACATTATGGTGAATAAAAGATCTAAATCAACTAGTGAATAAAGAGTGTCTTCAGAATACAAGAATAAGCTTTAGAAACACAAAAGGAGTTCACACATTGATGAAGCTAGATAATTTTATGTAAAAGAAGAATAAGAAAAAACGTTATATATTAAAAAATATAATAATTCTTATAGTGAAAAACAAGTAATAAATATGGATCTGAACATAATAGACACACCATTATGTGTCAATAAATCCTTTTGGTAAGAGTAATTAAGGAAAACCAATTTGTGATTTGGGATACTAAGAAAAAAATAAAACTAAATAATTTAAAAAGAAATTAGATTATATAAAAACTAATTATTTGTTGATGATATAATCTAAATTATAGGATAAAGGAAATTTTTTGATCTATATTATATCACCATCTTCCTCAAATTGAGAAATATGGAAGCATACCCTCTCCCTGTGTATTTAAAAATTTGTTAATTATTGTTGAAGTGCTGCAAGTTTTGGGGGAGATATTATCCATTTTTAAATTTAATCAAACGATGCATATGGAATAAAGGAATGGTCTAAATTTCCAATTTAGGATTGGAATAATTGCAAATGGTATCTTTTTAGAGCTGAAATTACCCAAAGATGTTTTGGGACACGCATTATCCAATTACGGGATCTATTATATAATTAGTATCACAATTGGTATCAAAATCCAATTGAGGTGGTGGTATCAAGAACATATATTATTAGTTGGTATCAATCCTTGAATTTGTAAGGAGAAATAATAATTGAGGATAATAAACAAAAAATATTTCATGATTTATTTTATTGAAACTAAAAAGTAATATAACATTAAATATCATTTTAATATCTTAAGATATTGAAATTTTCCAGAGAAGGATGACATTCATGATGAATATTTTTTTATTAATTTGTGAATCTTAGTTATTTAGGGGGAGTTTGGATATGAATATCCAATTTTGATATCCCTATCAACCAAGTAAATACACTGGAAGTATGGAAGAATAAATTTTCTTTAACAATCAGTATCAGTTTTGATAATTGGTATCAGGTTTGGTGACTAAAGTTGAAATATAATGATAAATTATATTACAAATCACACAATATGTAATTTTTTTTATCACTAATGGTTTTGTGAAAGTGCGGTTGAGTTTATAGAAAGTGTTCTTTGATAGATTCTGAAAAGTTTGACTAGATGTTTCTTTTGGAAATAAAAAAATTAAATGGAAAACAATGTTATTTTTATATTAATATCATTTTTTTTAAAAAGGTTCAAAATTAGTAAAATTTGATGTTACGTTAATGGATTACCTCTTAGTGGTAATACCACACCCTAAAATTATCTCAGAATACACCCTCATTTGATAAGTTTCCAGTGCTTGAAAATGAAATATGAAGTTTTTTTAAAAGTTATATCCCTCACTTGAGATGGACATTGAAGGAGTCTTGAAGTATATTGGAAAAGGTGGTATCTTAGTCTCTCTAATCTGATGTAATGAATATACTAAAAAGTGGTATAATATTAATTTATTATGCTACTATGCTCATCAAAGATGAAGGAGAAGACAATATCAAGTGGCATTAAGCGGTGTCCACAATAAATCTTTTATGAGAAATTAGATTATTATTATATGTTGTTCAATATTAAGAAGACTAAGGGGAATTATAAAAGATATTTGTTACTCATAGAGAGAGGTATTATTTTTATTTTTTGTCAAAGGATGAATAAGAATCATCATGAATCAAAGAATCAACCCACTCCTTGAACATGGAGTAGAAAGGGGGAGTAGGGTGCATTGTGATGACATAATAATACATTGATTCATGATAATATTTGAAATAAATACAAAAGGGTAAATTTTTGTTATCATAATGGTGAATTTGAACTATTTTATTTATTGACAAATTAATTGTGGATTTATTAACAACCAAAGTAATGGAGTTGGTTTATTTTTTTTCTCTAGTGTTATTCGAAACATTTTTTTAAAAAGAGGAGCCTAGTTTATCCAAATAAATATGAGTAAGTATAGAAGAGAAGCTGGTTTTTTGAAAAAAACGTGGTTTTAGAATATATTGTCAACACATGTTGGTGTTAGTGTTGGGGTTGATAACACCAATGAAATGAATACCTGGATATTTTGAAGGGTTATTAAAGAAGGTATATATTAATAAGTAAGGTCAAGGAAGTATTAAAAGTCTCTAATAGGATGGAAGTGGATCAAAAAAAATCATAGAATATAGATCAATGAATATAGTGTATGAAAAATGACTAGAAGGATAATTTTATTCAACGACTCTTGATTTTTTTTGCTACAAAGTAAATTTTAAAATTGAGGAGTAATTTTCCCTCACATGATGTTGCATGGAGTTTGTATTATCTATTTAAATATGAAAAAATGGGTGTTGAAGATCTGGTGTTTTGGAATACATTTTCATGGTTACATCATTTTAGTGAATAATGGAAAATATTGAAATGGGAAGCCTATATATACCACACTATATAGGACACCATAGTAGATTTTTTAGAATCCATTTTGGTAATGGGGTGGTCCACTATGGGAGTTTTGGATGGTGCATGGGACTTGTGAAAGTCTATATGAGTTTGGAAGCAAGATAAAACCAATTTCATGGTCCAATGAATGTTAATTTTTAGGATTTTAAAGAAGAAGTGGAACATAGGAAGAGTGTTCATGGTGTTTCCATGTAATAGTTATCAAAGTGTTGTGTTATAATGAGAATATTTCTCAAGAATTTGAAATAATATGTTTTGTGATATTAAGAAGAATATATAATATCCATTACATAGAGGTGCCTATGGAGGCTAGTTACATGCCATGGTGGTGATAACCATGCCATTGAGTAGTTGAGAAAGAATTTTCCTTGGAAAAAATTTATAATATTTTTAGATGAGAATTTGGGAACTAAATGTTATATCTGGACTTAAAATTATAGAATATTTGTGTATGAGTTTGTTTGTTTGAAGAATATATATAGGAAATATTTTCCCATCATACTTATGACTTAGTAATGATCTTTTATAAGGGAATGAGGACAATCTATCTAGGATATAAAGAAAAGGATATTTTGGAGTTAAAGAGATAAAAATAATGGGATTCTACAACTGTGTAAAATATAGGGATTGAGGTATATTTGATATTTATTATATTGAAAAAAGAATTCAAAATTTATGATGGAGTGGACATAAAAAAGTATTGTAACTCTTTCAATAACTTTCCAAAAAAGGAAGGAGAAGTTCCCATGATGACTCATGGAAAGGTGTTACTGTTCCTATGATGTTCACAATAGAATTGTGAAGGAAAACATGGGGATAAAGTGAACCAATTTAAACTTGATGCATCTACCATAATGATGTTGTCATGTGTTGGTCTGTATGCTAGAGTAGTAATCCCTTTCTAGGGTAGTGAGAAAAATATAGTAAGTTAGGTATGTAGTGATATTTACATAAAACATATAAAAGGAGTAACTCCAATCCTATCCTAATCTCACTATCAAATAGTGTTTGTATTTGATCTGGGTACATCAGGATGTTTCTGATTATATGTTTCTTGGTTTAACCTAGTTGAAGTAAACCATGAAAAATATTCATACTTTGTTTTCTTGTGTGGTAATATTATTCTTAAAATAATCAGTGTGTATATGTGTGTGGGTGAAGAATTTTTGACCAATATGATTAAAGAGATGAATACTGGAGATGTGAAAATTATATTATTATTAAAGGATGAACTAGAGGGTGAACCAAATAATTTTGAAGTCAATATTTTCTAGGTCCATGAGTGTTTGAGGAAATATTGTTTAATTAAAAAAATTGCCATACCCTAATTTACCCCCTCTAAAGGTAACTCTCACATGAAACCACTTTGTTCATAGAAATTATAATTCGAGGCTGGGTTCCTTTTATTAGATTTATTATGTTCTGAATTGATCCGATTATTTTTTGATGTTGAATTATATTCTTCCCATATGTTTTTTTACATGTATAAGGGAATGAATTTGATAAAAAATCCAAAATATAAATTTATTAACACTCTAGCATGTACAAAAATGAAATAAAAACTCACTATTTTAGATTCATTGAGTATATATTGGTTCCCTTGATCTCCACACCACTCCCTTATAATCCCACCATGGACTGGATCTCTCTCCCTAGTCTACCCTACCCTTTCAGAACAGTTTTTCCCTCAAAGAGATCAGAGACTGCCTTGGTGGGTTTCTCTACTCTAATGAAAGTTATAGAGGTTGTGTTGATGTGTAATTGTCCCACCTTTGCATGGAGATAGACCTTTCCCTCCCCATGTCATATATACTCTTTCTTAGGGTGCATAATGCATTATCCTAGAACCAAGACATCTCCTACCTAGTCTTCCCCAAGTATTGTTCTCCCTACCTGCTTCAAGGGCACTCCCTTCAGGTCTGAAAAAGGTAGCATCACAGTTATAGTCAGAATTATCATAAGGTGGACCATGCCCGAGTTAGACAGTCAGCCCCAACACCCATTTTCCCTATCCCTTTGGGCGATTTTCAGTGTGTGAAAATCTCTCCTATGAAGCTTCTCTCTGGTCCCTTTCTCCCTGATCTAGAGCCACTAACTATGCCTTCACCTTCATTAAACCTTCATAGGTGCTTGGACCTAATTCCTTTCCCCCAAAATTTCTCGTCTTTCCTCCAGGCCGGTCTTGTTCTCCCTCCCCTCCGGCATTCTCTGGTGTCCCAGGAGTCCCACCTAGAAGAGATCATGCAAAGCTACTTACCTTTCCAAAATGACTTGCTTTCGTTTCCCTTTCCTCCCTGATCCTCCTACAAGCCCCTTGGTAGCCTTTGAATCTCAAGGTCCTACCCTGCCTCCTCAAGATGTTACCACGGGTGGGATTCCCCCCTCTCCAACTTTGGTTTCTCCCATGAGACCAACTGGTTGTTCCCTTAATCAAAACCCCAGTGTCCAAGATCGGGCCTCTAGACTCTCCCCCATTGATCGAATAAATACACCATCCCCCCAGGTACCCTTTCTTCCGGAGTCCAAGATTTCTATTAAGGAAAGTGGCATGTAAACTCGATCAAGATTAAATTACAAAAGAGATCCCTCATCCTCCCACTTCAAGAAGGCTAAGAGTTCTAGAGTCAAAACCATTAACATATTCACCCAATGATTTCTTTAATTATATGGAATGCCCGGGGGATCAGTTCCGGGGTTAAGGCTAATTTCTTCACCACCAAATTTAGTAAGTATAAATCCTCTATGGTTTCTATCCTTGAGAACAAGAAAACCCTAAATAATAATAATGATTTCTCCAAGAAAATCAAGTTCCATGACTTCATAAATGTTGATCACATCAACAAGCACATTTGGATCTTCTGGAATAGGGACATCTTGGTGGATCTGGTTCATGCATGCAGCCAATTTATCATGAATAAGGTGTCACGCAGTGACACTTATGTATTCATTTCCTTTATCTATGGGAGTTGTGGCACCTGACTATGGGAATTTCTCAGGCATGAACTTAACTCCTTCGATCCTAAGAACCACCCATGGATTGTTGGGGGGGACTTCATTGTCATTGCTAACCCAGATGAGAAGAAAGGAAGGGGCCCCTTTAATAGGAACTATAGCCTGGTCTTCAAGTAGTTCATGGCCAAGAAAGGCCTCAGTGACCAAGGAATCTCAGGAGACCTCTTCACCTAGTGCAACAACCAAAGAGGGTCTCATCAAACATGGTGCCACTTGGACTATTGTTTGGATAACATGTAGGCCCAAACTTTTTTACCCAACTCCAAGGTTATCCATATTGTTCATGGATTATCAGACCAATCACCTCTCATGGTGTCTCTAATTGTAGAAAAAAATTTCTAGGGGAGATTCTTGTTTTATCATCAATGGGCCAACTTCCTAGGGTTTTATGACATGGTGAGAGAAGTCTAGAATGACCATTATTATGGGAATACATGGGTGGACATCCAAAAAAAAACTTTGAATCCTCAAGATAAAGCTTTTGGAATGGGAGAAATGGATTCCTCCCATGGATGGAGACAATGATGTTTCCATGTAGGTGGTTGAGGGTCTTGAGCAGAGTCTAGAGGAAGACTGGGATGATCAAATTTTCGAGGTCCTTTCCATAAATAATCTATGATGGATATGATCCTTAGAAAAGAACGACTAGAGAGAGAAAAATCTAGAATCATGTGGCTTAATGAGGGAGACATGAATATGAATTTCATTCATGATTGTATCAAAGAGAGGAAATATATAATGAAACCAAATATTCTCTGTGAAAATGTAACCTACACGGATGATAGGGATACTATGGGTGGTTTGGATCATACATTCCATAAGGAACTCCTAGATGACCCTAACCATCATATACCGGATGGGTACCCAGGGTGGAATAGTTCATTTTCTGATGTGATCCCCATCCATCTCTCACAATAGGAAAATAAGGGTCTAAGACTGATTCTGGATGAAAAGAAGATTCATGGAGCAATGCTGAGCCTGAACCCTAAAAGCTCCCCCGGACAGGATGGCTTCCTAGTCTCTTTTTACAAATCCTTGTGGGATGTTGTGAAAGTGTAGATCATCTATTATATCCATGACTTCTTCTGAGGGGGAGGCCCAACCTAGGTTGACCGTGCCACTACCATAGTGCTCCTTCCCATAACTAATAACCTTTACTCCATCTATCATTACTTCCTAGTGATCCTGTGAAACTTCCCATATAAGATGCTAGCCAGCATCATCAACTACATGCTTTACCTTCATAATCCCCATTGTATTTCCATGGAGAAACATAGTTTTGTAATGGGGTGCTCTATCCGAGGTGTGATTTCAATAGCACAGGAAATGATGTGAGATATCAACTTCAAGACTCATGGTTTGAACTTATCCATAAAGATAGACATGAATAAAGCTTATGATCGCATTGTGTGGGGATTCATCAATAAGATACTAGTTGGTATGGGCTTCTCCCCATGGAACATTGATCTTGTATTTAGGTGTTTCAGATCCTCTTGGTTGGAAGTCACTTTCATGGGAAAGACATATGGTTTCTTCAAGGCCACTAGTGGACTAAGGAATGGTGATAAAATCTCTCCAAGTCTCTTTATTTTCACCCAGGATATCCTCAGTATCCTCTGGCATAGAAGAATTCGAAATTGAGAGATCCTTCCTTACGACAACATCAGAGGTCTCCCTCTATCTCCCACCTCATGTTTGCAGATGATACTTTCGTCTTCAAGAATTCCAACAAAATATCTATTAGATCCTTAAACAAGATATTGGATGATTATTTCCAATTGAGTGGCCAGGTTATTAACAAGGTTAAAAGAAATTTATTCATATCCAATAGATATATTCCCAGACAGATCTCCATTGTTCAATAGAGCCTCAGCACGAAAAGTGGGTCCTTCCCTATGGAGTACCTGGGGGCTCCCATCTCCTCAGACTGACTCTAGATTAAGGACTTTGATTTCCTGATCCACAGAATCAAAGACTAGATTCTCAACTGGAAGAAGAAATAATTATCATTCGGGTGATGGATCTCACTAGTTAGCAATTTCCTTCTTTCCACCCCTACTCATTCCCTCTATTTCATCAAAGTTCTCAATGGGATTATCATAAATATTGATAAAATCCTAGTCGGTTTCATATGGTACCCTACCGAGGAAGGGAAGTGACAATGGGAATATTGGTGCAGGGTGGAAATACTAGCAAGGGAAGGTGTACTTAACATACCAAACCTCAAGGATACTCTCACATGCATGCATAGTAAATTGGCATGGGAAGTTATTGAACAACACACACTTTGGGGGATCCCCATGAAAAACTCTCACTTTGGTTTTCCACCCCCGACTGAGGGTCATGATTCCTCACATTGGTCTATGATATCCTATCTGATCACGAATCTTCAACCCCATGCCTGTTGTATAATTGGAAAGGGTGAAATCTCCTTTTGGCATCACAACTGGGTCGTGAATACTCTTGGCCTCCCGGGATGCATTGTCACCTTTATCTCCTTCAGGGAGGCTAGACTTTCCCTACCTTTCATCAAGAATATGCTAAATGAAAATTAATAGGACACCTTAAACCTCATTGATCTCAATTTGGAGCCAGACAAATGTGTCTTCTCTCCTTCTTCCTTGGATGCCTTCACCTCTAGATATTTCTGCCGCACCCTAGCGATGCATGCACAAAAGGATTGTTGGAATGAGACTCTCTGGTCTTGTGGTATTACCTGGAATTTCAACTTTCTAACTTTAAGGATAAGTAATAAATTTGTTCCAATAGATAAAAATATCAACGGTTGTAGCATTCACCTAGCCTCAAGATTCCCATGCTGCAGTCATCACAGGGAGGAGAGTACGACAAACTTGTTCTTTGAGGGAGAATGGGTGAGTGCAGTGTGGGAGTACTTTGGGTAGTTCAATTATTTTCACACTCATAACACAGATGATATGGCTTTTCTGGAGAGGTGGGTTCATGGTGCGACTAAGAGGGGTATAGAGAGGTTATCCCACACACTGGTCTTGCACACAGGCTATTGGTGCATTTTGCTGGCAAGAAATAGGTGTAGGCATGAAGGTTTCCAAGCCTCGAGCAGATCCATTATTGTCAGAATGAAGAATCTCCTCCTTGATATGGTAATACTCTTCTCTAACTAGTGGGTGGCTCCCACCCTTCATAAGCTTCAAATGTCCTTACCCAATACTCAATCTGGTAATAGTAAAAAAAGAAAGAATTGGGTCTACTAGTCCCCTCCTTCCATGGTCCTGAAGATCAACATGGATGGTTCCTACAACATTTGGGTTCTCCATGGGGTGAGGTTGTCCACCAACCTACTGGATCATTCCTTATGGTATTTTTGATCATCCTGGGTCTCAGTTTAGCCCTTCAAGAAGAATCTAGGGTGATGCTTCAAGGGCTTATGTTATGTCTCCAGAAGAGGTTAGAGCTATCATAGGTTGAAACAGATTCAATGCTTCTCTACAGCACCCTACATGGCAGTGGAACCTCTCCATGGTTGATCCACTACATTTTTAGAATTTTCTAGGGCATGCTTGTCAATAACACCAAAGTGGTTCATTCTTGGAGTGATGGAAACCAAGTTTCCGATCACTTTTCTTCCCTTATAGTTTCGAACTCGAATCCTACATTCCTCCTCAATTTGTTCAGTATGAAACCTGAGGGTGTCAATCTGATATGGGTGGATGCCATTGGCCTTCATTACTTCAAAACTCCCTATGTTTACCCTAGTCTTGTCTCTTTTGGATGTTAGGGTTTCCCTTTCTTGGTAAATAAAAAATTTACGTTGATGAAGATATCCAATCTAGTTCCTAGATCCTCCTTCTTTAAGATAGGAACTTTTAACCTATGAATATTCTGACTCAACTCCTCCACGACGTGGCCACCATCACCACAACATGAAACCTACCTCCACAGTTACCTCTATGATATGTAGCATATATAGTCTACCCATTCAAAAAAAACATGTTGTGTCAAATCCTTTTGAAATATTCTCACCACAGAATAAAATAGAGATAACCATGACATAAAAAATCTCAAGAAAAAAATTCCCTTCTAAATGGCCAGAACAATTCTAACTCTAATTCATTTATACTTATTCTTTTAAATCCCAAAACCCCACATGACTTGGACCATGGCATAGGGGTTCTCATACTTCCTAACTCAGCTTTCTTTAAATGAGTCTCCTACGACATCCAAAATTCCCATAGTACCCCCATTTCCAATGGTGATTCTGAAAACTCACCATGGTGTCCTCCATGGAATGATATCCCTTAGCTTTCTATTTTATTCTTCATTATTCTTCCCTAAAATTAATAAACCTTGACTACAGCTTCCAAAAAACTAGATCTTCCACTCTTTATTTTCTATAGGGAAAATTCCAATGAAAAAAACCACTCACCATGGTGTGGAAATGAACCTTATAAAATAATTTGTCTATTTTTATATTATTTTTATTCAAGATAAAATTTTTACATAAAATTTGGAAGAACAATAGATCTACCATGGAATAGATCAAAGTTATAAATGGTGGACTAAACACATAGAAAATATGAATGTTGAAAGAGACTGGGATAACACTACAATTTAGGATCATTTGATATATGTACAAGTGTAAACGATGATATAGATCATATCAAGGAAATGAAAATTTTATTTGAAGATGACCTTCATGATTTTAAAAATATTTTTTTGAAGATAAATTTTCATGAAAAGATGAAATTTTATACTAGTTATACTAAATATAAAACCTCATAAACCATACTAAATCTATATAATTTTAAAGTTAGAAATCATTGGAGAGAAACCAACTTTAGAAAAATTCTTTCTCCCTTGCATGATATGTTACCTGAAGACAATGGTCATACTTTTCAATCATATTATGCTAAAAAGATGATATATACAATGTTTATGATCTCTGAAATAATACATACCTGTCCAAATGATTATATTTTTCTTATCAAGGTCCATGAATCACTTAAAAATTTCTGAAAGTGTGGTGTTGCATGATACTATAAATATGAATAATGTCCTATGAATGTTTTATACTATTTTCCAATCATCGAATTGTTTAAAAACTATATTAATGTGGGGATACTAAAATGAAATTGACGTTCCATGAAAATACAATAATTTTATATGGGAAACTTCACCACTTAAAAAAATCTTCATAGAAAAATAAAATTTATCAATAGTATCTTGAATTTGTAAATTATCTAAGAAAAGTTTTTATCATATTATTTGTATATGTAATGAATCCTTTCTGTTAAAAAAATTACACTCATAGTACCTAATTGATTATTTTGGTTAATTATAAATTTACATCATGTTTATGCATGAAGTGAAAATACGTTATGTTTTCAATTATTATATAAATACCAAATCACACATGGTAATGATATTATGTTAGGTATCACCTAGAGTGATGATAAGAAAAGAAGGGGGTTTATTTTCAATCTTCAAAATTCAAGGTTACCAAAAAATATATTGTAGGATTTTTTGGATTAAGGTTATTTAAAAATTAATCCAAAAATAAATGATGTAGTGGTAAAATGAAGTGATTAAGTTGAAATAAATTAAATACAGACACAAAACGTTATATTAATTCTGATCAATATTATCATATTCCTACATTTAACATCCAACATATAAGTATGGATATCCATTATAGAAAAATTCCTTCTATTGATTTAATCCATTTGTATAATTTTACAAATAGGATAATCCCTCACTTAATATTTTGATAGGATCAAATCTTACCCATGGATTTTATTAAGGGAAATCCCCAAACCTAACTAGTTGCTTTATGAGAGAAGAGAGAACCTAGTATTTATATTAGAGAAGCTATATCGAAATAATTTTTAATAGAATAAATCAAAATCTTTGTCACGTTTCATTTGATCAGGTTGGAATAACTAGTTGGTACCTTTTATGGGTGGAATAACCCATAAAGTTTTATAATGCAGTGAAACAAAATTCCATAAAAAAACTCATAGATGGTTGGGAACAGAATTGATGGTGTAGAAATTTTATTTTACAACCTTCAAAATGATGAATGATTCAACTCAATAATTCCAGAATTGTTTCAGAAAAGGATTGTAAATGATAAAGCTCAATGACTTATAATTGAACTATATATCAATCTAGAATAAAAAATAACGTCATTATATTTTTTACATACAATGAGTTTATTTTTCCTATAAAAAAACAATGACTAATTTCCACTTAAAATTGTAGGATCCATCATAAAAAATAATAAACAAAAATACTCACATTGATGATTTATTAAATTACCTTGATACTCTATAAAAATGGAAACAAAATATTCAATGATAAACACATTAGAATAATAAATAAAAATTTAAAATATTAATAAATACCCCATGATAATCATTATTGTATTATTTATAATGTCTTATAATTAATTAAAAACAATATCCATTAATATTCCATCCATTTTGAATTATAATTTTTAATGTTATAGTGTTAGTAAAAAAACCAGGAATAATAAATAAAATAGATAATAATTTTAAAATAAATCTCCAAAAAAATCTAATGTAAAAAAAGAAGACATAATTGATGATTCATATAATTCTCTTGTTTTATAATAATTTACATTCTTGTATATGTTTCAATATTCATATAAAACTTTCATATCATAAAACTTATTATTTATAAGACTTTCAATTTTTGAAACACTTATGAATTGTTAAAATTTCCATTTTCATAATACTTCTACTACCTGAAGTAAAAATTTTAAAATTAATAATAATTTTTTAGTAATTCATATGAATTTAAATAAAATAATACATTTCTTGTCACATAACATATTTTACATTTCCAAAAAACTAGAAATTTGAAAGAATGTTATCTAGTTTTTAATACTTTTAATGACATAATACTTTCTAATACTCACATAATAAATTTTTCATTCTTGTAATACTTTGTACTAGGTAAGAATTTGACTCATAGAACATAAAATTTTTCTTCATAGAACCAAAATAAACAAATTAGTGAGAATAAGAATAAATAACAAATGATAAATAAAAAACAATGTTATATAAGCAGTGTAAGTTTCAAAAATAATTTGAGGGATATAATATAACGAAGTATTTTAAATTTTCAAAATATAAATAATATAAAGTCACAAGGAGCAACTCAATAAGATAACCCTTTCTGATAATTATAAAATCTCAAATATATTGACAATATTCTCTCCTCCATTTTATAATTTTCTAAAAACATTAAATAATGATGATTTAATTATGTACACTAAATACCTAAAATATTTCTACACCTTTTTGTAAAATCATATCAAGTAATAAAGAGTAAAAAAAGTCTCCACTTAAACAAATACAATAATTATTATCATTTTATAAAATAACTCTATCATTTTTATGAAAGTGTTTATTTATAAATTACTAACATTTCTCACCCAATATACTATTTGAAAAAAATACTTCTCCCTAAAAAATATTAAAGAAACATTTACATACTCACCCTAAGTTAAACATTCAAAACAGAAAAGATTCATTATTAGTATGTATAAAAACCAACTTGCATACTAAAACATATATAATAAAGAAGGTTTAAACATATTTTAGTATATTTAAGAAGAAATAAAATTAAAATATTTTAACATGATTATAACCAACTTCAAATTTTTTTAAATTTTTACAAGAAGAAACCAAACTAATTTTTTACATATTAATAAGATATAATAATTATAAATTAATAATAAAATGGGAAATATTTTAGAATAAGAAATTAAATCTTCTCCATTATAATTACTTTTCTTTTATTTTATAAATAATGCAGTAAATTCTTTTTACAAACCATTTCTAAATAAAATAGTGATAACTCCTCATGTATAAATTCTTAAAATCCCTAAGGAGTCACAAATAATTTCAATATACTTAAATAATTATAAAATGATATGAAAATAATTAAAAGTCATCAATAGTTATCACACATGCCTATAAACTAGATTTAAATTAAACTTTTCATACCCACTTGATAAAATCAATAAATAAAAGTTTCAAGTTGTTTCCAACATACCAAATGTCAAAAATTTGAAGGGTATTATTGTTGTACATAATAATAACATAAATATATTTACCATGGAATTTAGACCATATTAGATCTAATTGGACTTAATAATAAACCTTTAAGAACCCAAGCTATAAACAGATTTCCCTGTTTAATTCTAAAAGAGGATTTAGAAAGAAATTCCTTTTGGGGAAAATTTATTGAAAAACATTGTTTGGTATTTGTAATAAGGACAAAAGAAACCATATCTAAAACAATTAACAAAATAAATAACTTTATCTTTTACATTACAAAATTATTTTTGTATATTTATGGTAATCTCCAATTATAATATAGACAATTTATATGATTCTTCGATCTAAAAATTTTCGGTATTCTCAAGAATTCAACTAGATCATTATTTACAATAATAAATATATATTATATCCTTCAAATTTTCAATTTCATCATTAATATTCACATTTTATTTTTTAACAAATTCAAGTTCATCATTGATTTTATCTTAATTATATAAATCAAAATTTTTAAACTGTTATTCTATTTTATAAATTTAGATAAATTAATCAATGAAACATTAAATTTAAATTCTTCTTCCTCATTATTCTTAGAAATAAAAACTTTTTTGTTTTCATTCTCCTCATTAAGCTTAAATATTTCAGAATAAATATTCTTAATATTTTCAACCTCTAAAGAAAAATTATTATTTCATTTAGTAACATCCTTATGATTCATTTTATAGTTTTTATACTTATTAGAAGGGTTTTTGGTTTTTTTATAATATTTATCACAAATTTCATTAATTTCCCCAATAGCGAGTTTGTGATATCTATAATTTGAAGTGGAATAAGAATAAAAATTAGAACTAATTTCTTTATCTATGTTACCTATCAAACAAATATTAACAAATTTCTTATCAGATTCACCTAAATAACCTGAAAAAGATTATTAAAAATGAGATAAAGAAGAATTTATACCAAAATACATATTACCCATTCCTTTTATATTACATATTTTTTACTATAATTTTAATCTTCTATAAAACTCCAACTTGATAGTAAATATTTCTCATTCGTCTTATCCTTTTCCTTTTTCACTTATTTTATATTTTTTGGTTTATACTTTCATATTTTATGTATTTATTTTTATTACATTCAAAATTTCTAATTTCATAATTAATAATACCCATCCTTTAAAAATTATATTTTACTTCTCCTTCCATTTTTTAACATTTCCATTTTACCATTAGAATATGTAAACACATTTATAGTCAATAAAAATAATATTCTTTCTTAGAACTATAGGAACATAAAAAATCATTGGAAGAGTTATAAGATACATGTTTAGTATAATTGAAATCAATTTACTTATTTTTTCATAAACATAATTATCAATATTATTTAACACAATATCATATTTAATTAGTGATATAATAATCTCTCCATGGTATATTCAGACACGTTCTTGATTTATTCAATAGAACCTACTTATAAATATACTTATTTGGTAGATATCAAAGGATTATTTCAATCACCAGTTAATTCTTCATGGTTTATCCAAGAGTACACATGTTGTTAATGTTATAAAAACCCCCTATGGGTGATTTTTTGGGGTTTTTTGTTTAAAATTAAGTATAAGGAATAATAAATTATTTGTATATAGGTTTTCTTGTGTTCATTTCTTAAAGGTTTACAGAGGTTGGGATCAACTTAGTTGTTGTTTAAATCAGTTATGGAAAATTAGGTTTTTTCTAATCATTGTATTTTTTGGTAAATTCCCTAGTGTAAGAATTCATGGAAACCTATGAATCTCTAATGACATGAATTTAAAATTCATATGATGTGAATTTTATATTAATTTCAAGACTATAATACTTCTACAATTTGACTTCAATGTTTTTCATAAAATTTTCAAAGTTAGATCTTATGACTTCTATATAAAAAATATGCCTTGAGGATAAAATATTTCTTTAGAGGTGAAATATGTAAATTTATGGAAACAAATGAATTATAAATTATTATGATGAGTATTTCATAATACTTACACTGTATAACGTTTGGGATTATATAAATTCCACTATATGAATTTAAGGAATGTATGGATTCTTAGTATGGATTCAAGAGGAAACATAAGAATTTGTTCCATCATATGACTTTGAGATTTAATATGAATTAAGGAGACATAATATGAATTTTTTAACCATAATACATTGATTATTTGTATGAATTTCAAATTTATATGATTTATCATGTGTCAGTTACAAATGAAATGAGATTTTCATGAAGATAATTTTAGGCCATGTGTGTACAAATCCTAACTAATTCAAACATTATGGGTTTTGGTTTCAATTCATGATCATGTAGAACATTAATTTGTATGATTTGTATAGATCATGGATTTTTTTAAACATCAATTACACAATTTTAATAACAGAGGTGGTGAGTGGAGCTTATAGCAGCATAAAGCAATTGATTTATTTTAATTAAAAATATTGATAAAGATCATAATGGAGATTATATTATAATATTTTGGGGTAAATTATTTGTGTTTGAAATATTAATAATATGGTGGTATTTTTTTTTGAAAAATTCTATATGATGTATTGATTGAATATATGTTCAAAAATGGAAATTAATATTAAAAGTGGTGCAGGTGAAACAAAAAAAATGTGTAGTCGCTTTTATCACAAACATGAAAAAATTATAATTCTCATATGAGGAACAATGATTAATTTTTTTGGGAGATGAAGTTGGAAACATTTAGAAATAGGATTGAACAAAAAATAAGGGTTTGTATTCTATAAATATACCTGAAATATAGATCATTATTGAGAGGTTTATCAAAAGTATTTTTCATACTAGGAAGAAGAAGATTTAGAATGAGGAAGAGTCACAGGAGTTCATTCACTATAATAGTTGTTTTTAAGTCCTTTAAAGGAGGTGTATTCTATCTAAAACACCATTCATGTTGTATTTTTTATATATTTATAAAATTAATAAGAACACAAAAGGAATAAAGTAATTCATTCCACTATGTGATGAGAGCAGTGAGTTTCCCAGTTATTTGTGGTTGTAAATGAAGAGGGTCACTTTGACTACTCTAAACATGTAATTAAAAGGAGTGACCATTAGTGTATCTAATTCATGGGATAATTTCCATGCATTCTCCTTAGATTATCCAATTTGGGTAAACCAAGTAAAATTTCTCGTTTACTCTATATTTACTAAATTATTTCTATGAGGAAGAAAGATAGAAATATTCCTTTGAAAAGTGTTAGATACATATGAAAAGAAACCAATTCTTTAGGAGGAGCATTAGAGAATCCTATATATAAAAAGGTGATTTCATGAATGATATAAGGAATCATGTTGGCGATGGATAAATAAAAATGGCTAGGTTAAGGAATGGTCTTAAGAATAGAGAATTATAGGTTATCCTGAGGACCATAACCATATCTACCTCACCACACTTATGGTGGAAGCCATGGAAATGGAAAACAGACAACATTTTGGCCCATTCCCATGGTGTACCACCACGTAGATTGACCTAGCTTAAGGTTTTCAACATTAACATGACTATAGTAGAGGTCATGGTATTGGCCATGGTGATGGTCGATCTGAAACTCATAATAGATGATTCAGCTTCTAGCCTCCCATGGAGTTACTTATCCTTATAAAAAAACATGAGGCTTTTGTTATAGTGAATTTTAATGCGTTTTAATTCTTCCTTACACCTATAAATTGATATTACATCTTCTCTTGGCAATCCATATGATATTATAGAGTTCTAAAATCACAAAATAAACCTAGGTTAGAATAAAATTATATCTTCTTGTTTCCATCAAGGTAATTCCATCCAATCTTTCCATAAGATCAAAGTTAGGAATATGGAGCATTCTTCTTATTTATTAATGATGGATGGAATTTAGGATTCTTGAAGCTAGAAGGAATCAAAACACATTCTTCCTTTTCAATTCTTACAAAAATTTTCTTATATAAAGATCATTCTAACCAAATGTTGGTATTTTTTTTGTTTTATTCCCCACTCTCTAACATTATGATGAGCACAAATTAATTTAATCCGAAATTAATTGTGGGATCATTATGTGATGATTTAACTATTAAATATTTCATTATACTAAAATTATGGATTTGATATTTATTCTAAAAAAATATATTCATCCTCCCCATTTTTGAATTCTATCAAAGATTAATAAATGAAAAAAACATTCATTTAAGGATCATTTTTTTAATTAATTCCTTCTTAATGTTTTTCTTTATTCTTCACTGGTACTTAATTGATAGGTCATTTGACTATATCTGAGAACCTATTTCATAGTGTAAATGATTTTATATTTTTTAAGATTTTTTATACGGGTTTGGTGTTGGGATCATAGACATGGTAGGGTCATAGTGGTGATGGAAGAAATCCAAATGCGGTGTGGGTAAATATGGTTTTGCAAGATATATCACGTGGGTACTTTTTTCAAAGGTGCGACAATGAGAAAATTTTGAGAAAATGGTGGCTAGAATTCAACCACCATCAATGATTACATCACGATCCACATGATCCATGGATTCTTGAGAGATACGCATGAAGGTAGCAGATGACACAACATCAAGGGTAGAAATGTGTGAAATATCTAGAGTTTGTTGGAAATTTTATCTTACATGGTGTGTAATCTTGAATAAAACATGTCATGTGGACCCCTTTATTCAAAAAATGGATTTATGGGATAATAAAAAATATCACATGACCATTTAATTTATCTTCATTTCATGTGATTCCTAGGAATTTTTTGTATTTTCATGAATGTGTTCCCTCAAAATAACTTAATATAGATATTTTCACTCAATTATGTTCCCTTTAGGGTACATTAAGACATTTATTTCTAAGTAAAGGATGAGATATCCCCTCTATTTAATAGATCTAGATTGTTTTAGGTGTCTTTTGACTAATATCTTTATATTTTTATCCCCTTTCTAGTGGGGTTTTATAGATAGGGTATAACATACACTATTATCCCTAGGTGTGATCCCCTACTCATGTATATTATTCTTGTGAGTGACTTAAGTGTTGAAAATACCCATAGAATTAGTTTTCTTGAATAGGAATTACCTTGGATATTCGAGAAGAATTACTTGGTTAGTAGAGAGGAAAAACATCACCCTGATGAATTGTATCTTCCTTTGAGAATATATGGGTTTATATTGTTTATCCTCTTTCTTTTATGATTTACAACTAACACCCTGTTTCCCACACTTTTACGCCAGGGCGCGCGCGCATGTCCATCACGCATGGGAGGACGCGTGGCTTGCAGCCCCGCATTCCTGCTTTCCAAAGGCAGGCGGCATCCATTCCTTTTTTAGGGACGTCTGCTCCTTGATCGAAACCGGGATGATGGGATGTTGGTTCTTCCTTCCATGGATTCCTCCTCGGAGCTCATCACCTAATCCGGGTCTCCCTCATAGATTTAAGACGGGTTCGTGAAGCTCATTCTCGGTGCCGCATCTATATGGATGCCAGTTAATTACGCTGCTTCCGTCGAGACGCTCCAAGGGGTCTTGTCGGGGCAGCAACCTTCGGTGAGGATAAAGGTCACGTTGGGGTGTCGTCGACGTGTCTTGACGCTGGGGATCGACATGTCTGCCTTCTGACCCTTATCACGGGGCTTCTAGAGGGCGCGGAAAACCGAGGCATCCCACATCGAACGCGGGGAATGTGTACCATCTGAGGTTTTCCTCAGCTTCCCATGTTTAACACGGGGTATGCCGCGAGTTTAACATCTTGCAGAGACAGATCAGACTAATCGAAACACAGAGAGTGGATCATATTGAAGGACCCCCAAGGGGGAACACCGATGTTGGGACCAGCACATGGGTGGCTTCCCGGATACTATGGAGTGGGGTGGAGTGGCATGATCTCACCGTGATGTGGAGGCCCGGGTAAGGATTAGGATGGATGATGGAGTGAGGCATGGGGCTTATGCTCTGAGATGGCCCAAGAGGGGGAATATAGTTTAACGTCATGCGGGACGACGACATACAGTTTAACGTCATGCGGGACGAGGGATATGGGGATTACGCTCTGAGGCGGCCCAAGGTGGATATGGGGCTTACGCTCTGAGGCGGCCCAAGGTGGATATGGGGCTTACGCTCTCAGGTGGCCCATGGTGGATATGGGGGTTACGCTCTAAGGTGGCCCATGGTGGATATGGGGCTTACGCTCTGAGGCGGCCCATGGTGGATATGGGGATTACGCTCTGAGGCGGACCATGGTGGTTGGGGAACTGACGTGGAGAGGTCGGAACGACCGGGTGGTGGGCTTGAACCTCGTGGATGCTTCCTACGTACCATGCGTTAGAATAGATCAAAGTCCATGTAGGTCGCTGGCATGGGGATTACGCTCTGAGGCGGCCCATAGGAGGATGTCATGGTCGATGCGCACTCTAAGCCCACGTGAGTCACGCTCGGTGTGGGAAACAAGAGGCAGTAGGGACCAGATGATCACGTCGTGAAGGGTGCGTCCGTGATAAGCGGAATGGGGCTTACGCGTTGAGCAGACCAAAGAGGAAACATGGGCTTACGTGTGGTTAGTGGCCCGAAGAGGAAACCGGGGCTTATGCGTGGTTAGCGGCCCTGGGTTCCGGGGCTTACTCCAGGGTGGAGGCCCGTGGTGCGACAAAGCATACTGGGAAAGGGACTCCACTGGCCTTGGAAGGGGGGAAGTACGGAGATGCATGGGTGCAACCTTCCGTAAGAGAGGCTAGGGGATTACAATATGAGGCAGCCCTTCCCCCGCGGACAAACGCCACTCTGACAAGGAGGATCTCATTTCATGTGAGGAAGAGTCCATTCCCGTGGAGACGAGAGGCGTAAAAAATGTCTGAGCTGGGGGGACCCTGCGTGCGAAGCATGGGGTCGGACCACAGTTTAACATCATGTGTTAAAAACGAGGTGATTAGAAGTTTAACGTCCTGCAGCTTGGATGAGGTGGGTTCACTCCACACCCCTAGGGCTTACATGCCCAATGCCCTCTACCCCTTGTGGGAGGGAAGGCATCGGAAAGGCCGTTGTGAAGGGGGGACGCAGGGCGAACCACTGGGGGGTCCACGTTAGCGTGTCTATGTGAAGAAGCAATAGCCGTTAGTGTGCCTATGCGAAGAAGCATAAGGCAAAGCAACGCAATGGGAAACACTGCCCAAGGGACCTTGAGGTTACTTCGTACGAGCCTGGAATGCCGTACGAGAAAACAACGCATGGCGCGCATGCCCAGCAGGGAAGACATCACATGCCGGCGCGGAAAGGCAGCTAAGGGGCATCAAGGTAAAGGGGTCCTGGGTGTTGTGCGCAAAAGGAAGGTGTGCGCGCAAAACACCAGGATGGCACGCAATGGGGCCAAAGTATTGTGCGGATTGGGGATTGCACGCAAGGTATTGCGCGCATAGAAGAGGATTGTGTGCAAGGGACAATGATTGCGTGCACGAGAAGCAATGGGAGGAGGATGCAAATTCACCGAAGTCGGTGGAGTTGCGCACAAAGGAGAACCCCGGGGCAAAGTTGCGCGAAAAGGGGGATTACCTGGAAGTCATATTGCGTGTGGGGGGTGTCAAATTGCGCACCCGAGAGATGATCCGAATTCCTCAACCCCCAAACCCTCTAGGGTCACCTTCTATTTATAGGTCCCAGCCGGCGCAGAATCCAGGCGGTGCACGGAAGTTTCCGCGGCGGGAACCGTCGGCGCGCAAAGCCTCACCGCGCGGAATCGGGGCGCGCAAAATTGCGCGCACCAGCGGCTCGATTACATGAATCTCGGGGATGCTTTGCACAGAAAACAATATTTCGTTCAAGTCCTCCTTTATTTCGCGCACCTCTTCCCGGGCCTCCGGACCAGGCCTTTGATTCCGAATACGACTTCGCTTTTCCATTCCGAAACTTCCTCTGTGATTTACAGAATTTTTTTTCGGCGTCTACAAATTCCCCCCCTCGGAATTGGATCGGCGAGAGGTTGCAACGATTGGATTCCGAGGGAAACGTCGAAACGCCTAAGCAGAGCCAGTCCAAGGCGCTTAGCACGCGAACTACCCACGCGGCGCACAAAACAACGGATCAGCACGAAATTTACTTTCCCCGCGGCGTGGAACCCTGGCCTCGCCTATAAAAAGGGGCGCTGGGTCCCAGATCCGTACCACAGCTTTTCCACGTGATAGGCTTAGATCTCTCATGTGCAAAATTTCTCCCACGGCTGCGCGTAAAAACGCTTTGGTAGCGCAGAATTCCTTCCGAATTTTGGCCGTCCTTGCGCGCCTACTCGGGATCTTCCATGCTTAGCCCACCGATTGCGCGTTCAAGTCAATGATTTCACGCCGCCACTTCAGATTTCACACATCACTCTCAGATTCCGCGCACTACATCCTGGTTTTTCTCAACTCCCGAAATATTTGAGATTGCCGCAAACCGAATTGATGAGGGGGAAGCCACCGCCCGTAGAATCGAAATGGTGGCGAACGATTAGGTTAATGGCGCCAAGGTGATCATTTCCAACAATCTAACCTTTTTCAATCTATTGACCCCAGCCGAGAAGATGTATCCGCTGTCTGACAACCTCCCGCTCTGGAATTTTGGCATTCTGGAGGAGGTGCCCCTACCAGACTTCGAGGTGGACACACCATGGTCATGGGTGACCTGGGAGGACGAGATTCCTCGCTACAACATCACAAAAAACGGACGTCCTGCCAGGGAAACCAGACATATGGAAGTATATGTTTTTAACCCGAGGACCAGGACCATTACTGGGGATGAGCCTGTCGTAGAGAATTCTCCGACCCTCTATGCAAGCACGTTCCGTCAGAGCGTCACGGTTGACGCGAAGGGCTGGCTGAAGGATTGGGACCTACGGTCCGGGGGAAACTTCACCAGCGAATGGGCCTCGGCATTCTGGGTTCTCCATACCTACAACCAGTTAGGGGATGAACTGCGGTATATTGGCCTATTCGAGGTGGTATGGACGTCGCAGTTCCACTTCCACCGTCAACCTGAGCTCGGGCCGGAGCTCTTCACCTGGTGGTCTCCTGACACCAATACATTCCACCTTCATCATGGGGTAGTCGGCATCAGCCTCATGGACATTCACTGCATCGGGGGTATCCCACTGGAGGGCTACCAATACGACGAGTTCGTTCCACCAAAGAACACCTGGGAAGACAGGTCACAAATGCCTATGCTGACGTGGAACCTGCTGGAGCTGGCCAAAGAGAGGCTGGGGGTCAAGGAATTCGTGAAGGACATCGCCTACAAGGGCTAGTTTAGCCTGTTCCTTGAGAAGGACCTGGCCGTCAAGATGCCGGGACGGGGAAAACGGTGCCCAACCGCGGCTCAGAGGAGCAGGGATGGGTCATACTGGAGGACCCTGGAGGCGGGGCAATACCAATCATGGGGCTATCGCATCATCGAGGCCTGGGACCCGAATTTCCGGTATGCTGGGTTCCTTGCCGCCTTCCAGAGCGGGTGGCTCCTACTAGTGCGGGACGTGAGGATGGGCATCCGTCCAGCAACACTGGTGATGGCGGGCACCATGGTCGCCAAAAAACAGTTCAACTTGGGTGTCCCCGTACTGGCTAAGCTGTATGCCATCCTGGGGTGCATCTCATGAGGGGGGTCACCTCGGAGAGTATGTGGCCCCTTCCAGATCTTCCACATCTGGGTGGAGGCTCACCTCGGTGGGTATACTTTCCCAAATGCCATCCGTCCTGCGGGAAATGGCCTGCGACCGTCCTTGCTGAACATCGCAGGGGTGGCGCCGATGACGCTCAATGAGGAGGGCATGAGGATCCGCATCGGCAACCATACCAACTTCCACTTTATCCCGTTCCACACCCCGGTTGGCCAGATGGTGGACAATGGGCAAGGATCTCTGTAACAACAGGAATATTTCCAAAGCATTCGAGGCGGGGTGTTCGTGGCTCGGATCAACGAGAAGGTGATCTGTGAGCCTTACGTGCCATCCCGATTCGCTAGGCAAATCAGTTTCATTCAACGAATGACGAAGAAGGTATTCATGGCTATCTGGTAGGAGAAGAATCCCTGTATTCTATGCCAGATGTGGTTGATGTTTACCACTTTCGGCTCTGGCGAAGTCATTACTCTTCCTCCCACTGGGGTTGATGCTGGTTTAGCAACCGAGTATGCCGAACACTGGACCATAGCGTACCCTGAGGGGCTTTTACGCAAGAGAGTCCGGCAACTTGAGGTTACTCGCGTGGAAACCGGGCGACGGGGGAGAAGGCAAGGGGCTTCCGGAAGAGGGGAAACAGGGGTGCGTTAGGTAGCGAGGCCTACGCAGGCCGGGATATCAGCAGCAGGAACATCACGCAACGCCACTGTGACCTCGTTGCCCATAGGGGGGTCACATGAGGCGGTCGGGGAACTGCCCATGAAACAGATAAGATACCTACTCGAACCTTCCCAAAATGCAATTTTCCTGGCACTGTGGTCGGCTTGGATGACCCTACGACAATCGCTGAGCGTCGAAGTCGTCTAGAAGAAGATCATGCAAAACGGGATCCAGTTGCCAGAGGTCGGGCTCGTTCGAGTTACCGACCGGGTAAATTTACATCAGCAGCATGCTTACCTGACAGCCATGGACACATTCGCGCGTGAAAGGGGTCGGCGTGGGGAGCCTCCTTTCCTAGTGAAAGTGATTCTTGGCCAGGAGCATGATCCAGAAGTGATGTCGCCGGGAGAAGGAGACAGCGACGAGGAGTCAGAGGAGGAGGAGACCAGAGAAGGAGAAGGTGAAAGAGAAGATGAAGAAGAAGTAGAACTCGAAGATGAGGGGTCGTAAGGGGAGACCTACCAGGGGAGTCTCCTGGAGAGCGGCAAGATTGTCGGCTCTGATCTCGACATAACCGAGATACTCAAGGTTTGTCTCTTCATTCACTTTGCTTCTTCATCCATTCTTCTCTCCAATTTCTAAACCATCTCTCTTCCTTACTCAGGAACGACTAAGTGTTGGATGGGAGTCCCCACAAGAGGAGGGAGGAGAGGAACAGGTGGGACATGATGGGGATCCGACACCCATCATTGAACTAACAAGCGCAGAGGGGTATCCCATCATGGTGGCTCCTGCAGCGGTTGGAACGCTGGAGACCGACGCTCTGGACTCCTGTAAGTCTCATGATTCACTACTGGCACTTGTTATCAAAAGATCCCCACTAATCAGTTTACACCTTGCACAGTGATCTCAACATTGGAGGCTTGTCAGGCTGCGGAGCCCGGGCCGTCCGTGAGCGGACTAGTGGCGGACATACCACCTCATTCAGAACATGCTCCCCGCACTGAGTCAACCCAGGCAACTGGTGAGCAGGGGATAATGGACTTCGGCGGTGCTGTTCCAGAGGTGGGGCCGGAAGCTGTCGGGGGCACCGTCGCTGCTGGGGCGAGAGAGGAAGGTCGCTCAGATGTCGAGGATCCTATTCCTCATGAAGACATCCCTGGGGCAGATCCTGCCGCCGATCTGCTGGATGCCTTCCCTACATACCGACCTGCTGACCCTGAGGAGGTAGATGACTCAGACTCAAGGGAAGTCGAGGAGAGCCGGATGACATGACGCAAATGGTGGAAGTGTATCCGACGCTTTCTCAGACAGCCCCAGTCGGATTGGCTGAGGCGGATGGGATCAATCCAAACCTGGCTATGCTTCCTGTGCGTCGGAGGGGCTGATGCTCAGCGCCTTCATCTGATGGTCCGTGATTACATGGCTGAGAAGATATGCGAGAGCAGCCGGCGCACCGATGTTGCCCAGTGTCAGGAAATATCGACGGGCACCCGAGCATTGCTGAGGTCGGAGCAGGAGGTCCGGCACCTCGAAGTGTAGGCGGAAGATAAGGATGCCTTCATCGCAACATGCTCTGAGCTTGTGGAGCAACTGGCGGCTCAGCTGGCTGATGCGCAGGAACAATTGATGGAGGCGAGTCACCAGATGACCGGACTTCGAACCGAGCAGGCGCAGGCACAAGCTAGGATTGGCGAGCTGCGCTCTGCGGCGGCTGACGAGGAGAGAGTCTTCGAGGAGCGAGAAGCAGTCTTGAAGGCTACCAGCCAAAGGGTAGCAGCGCTAGAAATGTCGATTCAGCGCGCCGATCCTTAAAGGATTTGTTTTGGACATCTCATGAACCTCTTGATTGTACCTCTCACCATATCAATCCAATACATGTCCATATCCATTTATCTTGGTTTAGTATGCTCAACCATAATTCTGAAATGACTAACAACCCATCACTAAGATCTTGTGGGTCGCTCCCAACGTGAGAAGCAAAGGATACTCGGGTCATAATCTCGTCCAACTATGGGGCATTGACAAAGCCTCAAGCATCCTAAATTGGGCCTGGATTTCTGAGGAGAATACCTCAGACTGATTGATATATCACCTTCCCAATGTGCTCTGACACACGAGCTGGGCAATGCCGGGGGCATTGAAATCCATCCGAACATAGGTAGATGGAAAGAAAAGGTGAATCACGCTACCCAAATTCAGAACACTGTGGGGCACGACAATGGAGGATAACTATTAACCATTATGGAAACACAACATCCATATCATGTTGGCCTGGAGTGGGGACAATAAATGATGGCTGACCGCTGACCATGTTCGCAACACGGGGCCTAACTCAAATATCGTCGGTCAGTTTCCCGGAACGTTGGCTCAGGACAGTAGGCGGACTATAGGTCTAGCATCCATGTTGCTACAATAGGTAGACCAAAGGTCTATCATCCATATTTTGGCAGTAGGAGGACCAAAGTCTGTCACCCATACTGTTAGGGGGTCCCGTCAAACACGACCAGTCCTCCAGAACATTGGCCCAGGACAGTAGGCGGACCGTAGGTTTGTCATTCATACTGTTAGGGGGTCCTGTCAAACATGAAAGAGAATGAGGATCCGAATAAAGGGGGCATGAAAAGCGTGGAAGGTGGAGTGATGGTTTGTTCAAACAGAGTCCCACACTCCAGAAATTGCGCCACCATGGCGGAGGCGCATTAGGCGGACGTACCAACCTTGTCATGGGTCATCCCAATTTTCAGGCAGGACCTCTCTGGCGAGAGAACTGCCACTTCCCATTACTACTATGGGGCATCCCGAACATATTTGGGGTGGATGTCACGATTACACCACTTCCCACGATGTCAGGTCGAGGGGCCGACAATAAGGAGGGATGAGGTTTGGTAATCCCTGGGGCTGGACCCAAGACAAAATGTCCGGGCGTTCCTACGTATCTCATTAGGATGAGAATCAAGACGTACGTAGTTCTTGAAAGGCATTTTAACGTCATGCTAGACGAAATACAGTTTAACGTCGTGTGGGACGGGGGACACATCTCATCTGGGGACAGGCACGACACGACGAGTAACCCGACGTGAATGAGGACATAATCCCGTACCACACCGTACAATCCCACAAGGGAGACCGAGTCACAGAAATCCGAGCAAAGGATATTATTTTTAGGTCTTAGAACTCGGAACAAAGGAGAAGGGGGAATGGGAGACACATGTTAAAGTAGTTGCAAAACCCAACGTGAGTGTGGGGAAAAGTCCTGCTTACTATGTGCTCCTGGGGATACATCTAGGCCGAGAGACCGAACACGCAAAGTTAGGCTGGGCCTGCCGCGAAGTTCCCAGGTGCTCCTACATATCTCATAAAGATGATAATCAAGCCATACGTAGTTATTGAAAGGCATTTTAATGTCATGCTGGATGAAGGAGTCGTGCGGGTCTAGCCCTCGCACCAAAAGAAGTGACATTTGATATGTCTTGTTTGTTCTTGAAGGTAAATGATTTTTCTTTTGTGGGGTGACTGGCCTAGGGTAGAAATTCCTGGCATCTCCACAATAATCAAGCCATAACAGGCATTGACAAGCGGCATGGTAATCGACCAATACCTGGCGTGATGTCCCCCATGGAGAGGTCATCACAGTGCAGTTCCATTTTTCGTCGTGCGGCCAAGACGATATCATCACAGTTTACGATCGTATGGTTTGGACCAACAACACAGTTTAAGGTCATATGGTTCAGAACAACAACACAGTTTAAGGTCGTATGGTTTGGACTGACATCAAAATTTAAGGTCGTATGGTTTGGACCGCCAGCACAGTTTAAGGTCGTAAGGTTTGGACCGGCAACACAGTTTAAGGTTGTAAGGTTTGGACCAACAACATAGTTTAAGGTCATAAGGTTTGGATCGTCAACACAGTTTATGGTCATAAGGTTTGGACCAACATCACAGTTTAAGGTTGTATGGTTTGGACCAACATCACAGTTTAAGGTCGTATGTTTTGGACCACCAGCACATTTTAAGGTCGTAAGGTTTGGACCGTAAAAACAGTTTAAGGTCATATGGTTTGGACTGTCAAGAAAACGTGAGATGCGATACGACATACCTGATGCGAGTGAGGGAATAATCCCATACCATCACCGAGCGCGGTTCCGAGAGAGGAGCCTCGGGCCAATGGGGCCTATGAGGGTTCAACAATCAGGGAGGGGTAGGAGATGCTAGCTCCCATATATGCTGGGCCCGACACGCAATGTCTGGGCGACTCCTCGTTCCCCATGGGGATGAGGGTCAAGCTGCATGAAACCTATAGAGAAGAAACCCAAGCACATACTCTGGCGCTCAGATCACAGGAGCTCCGATAGACACCGTTACACAACTCGGTCTGTCTGATGTGCGGGGGTGTACTGAGGGTTAGTACAAGGTGTGTCGATATTCCACCTTGACACGGTGGGGACAGAACATAATGTGAATCATGCAACCAACATTCAGGGCCCGGGGAAGCTGGCGTGACGACTGAGGATTACTGCAGACCACGTTCGCAACACAGCATCCATATCGTGTTGGCCTAGAAGCAGTGGCAAACAAATGAGCATCAACCACTGACCATATTTGCAACACAGTATTTGTATCAATTTGTCACCCAAAACCCTCGGGGGCATTGGCCCGTGACGGTAGGAGAGCCCTTAGGCGTTGTATCTAGACCGTTCTTGGGGGTCCCTCTGGGTGTGAAGGATGATGGGGGCCCAAATGAAGGGGAAAATGATGCTTGGAAAGTGGATGTAACTTGCCTAAGTTGAATCTGATACTCCCGGTCCTAGACCAGAGTACTCTGAACACATTAGCAGACCACTAGGAAGGGTCA
Organism: Viscum album; assembly: GCA_963277665.1. Lineage (NCBI taxonomy): Eukaryota > Viridiplantae > Streptophyta > Magnoliopsida > Santalales > Viscaceae > Viscum > Viscum album. Next base: position 1,119,932,015 of record OY728129.1, read on the forward strand.
AAGGGCTCAGTCTGAGAGCGGAAAAAAGATGGCGGATCCCCGGGAAAAAGGGGGGCATAATGCCAAACACAGTGGAAACCGGGAGATCGTGGGATCTCATAAGTGATGGGGCTGGATGTAACATCTAGGTGTTCAGGCGGTCCTATGTATCCAATATGGATGTGAATTAAGCCGCACATAGTTCTTGAAAGGTAGTTTAATATCATGCTGGATGAAATAAGGATATTAGTTTTAGGTCTTAGAACTCGGACCAAGGAGCCCATATATAGGGAAAAATGCAGTTTAAGGTCATGCTGGACCGGGTGCAGTTTAAGGTCATGCAAGACCATACAGTTTAAGGTCATGCTGGACCATACCATTTAGGGTCATGCTGGACCTAGAAAAGGCTAGGCAAAGTACTGCTTGAGGAACCTGGCTTTGGTGGGAGGAGTTACGCGCTCCCCATCCATAGTCGCCATGGAATATGCACCATTGGGATAAACCTTATGGACAATAAATGCCCCCTCCCATTTAGGCTCCAACTTGGGTGGTTTCCTGCTAGGGATCATTGGCGCTTTGAGAGCCAATACTAGGTCACCTTGTAGGAAGGAGCGGAGGTGAACCTTCTTATTGAAAGCTCGATCCATCCTACTCTGATGCCTTTCCATGTTATGTAAAGCGCGAAGCCTACTTTCGTACAACACTTCCAATTAGGCTAGACGGATTTAGGCAACTCTATCCGGTGCTTGCTGGTCATAGACCGCCACGCGTAATGAGCGCAACTGGATCTCGATGGGCAGGACGACCTCATCTCCATACACCAGGGAATACAGAGTCACCTGGGTGGAGTTACGATTCGTCGTCCTATAAGCCCAGAGGGCATTGGGGAGCTTGTCCGTTCAAATTTTCTTGTTCTGACCAACCATCTTTTGCAGAATGTTAGAGAGGGTTTTGTTAAATGCCTCGATCTGTCCATTCGCCTACGCATGATAGCGGGAGGTGTGGTTAGAGCGAATGTTGTACTTGGCGTACAATTTCTTCAGCTCGGCTGCTCGGAAGTTGGTTATGTTATCCACGAGGATAGCGTGAGGTACTCCAAACCGATAGATGATATTGGAGCTCACGAAGTCAGCGATAGAATAGTCCTTGACTTCCCTGAGCAGGATTTCCTCCGCCCACTTCGAGAAGAAATCCATAGTGGTTAAGATGAACCGGCACTAGTGGGCCGTCACCGGCGGGTAAGGCCCCACGACATCCAACCCCCATACTGCAAAGGGCCAAGAATACTTGGTAGTATGGAGAGGCTCCGGTGGTTGATGCACAAAGTTAGCATGAACTTGGCACGCATGACACCTCTTGGCATACTCAATTAAGTCGGGGATCATGGAGGTCCAGAAGTATCCCAACCTCCGAATCTGGTGGGAAAACTTCGACCCGGCCTGGTGGGCGCCACAGGAACCAGCGTGCACTTCTTGCATGACATGTGGGATCTCGACTCCTTGAAGACAACGGAGGAGAACACCATCAAATCCGTGCCTATAAAGGAGATGCTCAAGGCTGGGACCACTTTGAATGGTGAACTGCGGTGCGCGGCGTCGGATTCGTTCTCGCTCGGCTCGGTCCGGCGGAAGATTGCCGTGCTGGAGATACTCAACCAAGGGCATCCTCCAGTCAGGAACTGTCCCGATTACCATGCCTGAAGCCCCCGGGGACCCTAACATAGGGGCACCATCGGTGAGATGGTTCACTCACAGGCCACGATCAACCCCCGGGATAACATGAGCAATGAATCTACGGTGCGCCACATGGAAGACTAGGTCATCCTGTTCGGGCTCTGCAAGTGATGCAGCTAGGCTGGCCAAAGAATCTGCTCAACTGTTCTTCGACTGGGGAATGTGAATGTCCTCTGGCCAAGAGGGGAAATTAGCCATTAGACGGAGGGTGCACTCCAGCAATGGCACGAGTTCCATCTTCCTGACATCATAGCCACCATTTTCCTACTTGATGACTAGATCAGAGTCCCCCTTCACATACAGATGGTGTACGTCAATCTCGAGAGCCAACTCGAGGCCAGTAATGATGGCATGATAATCTACCTCATTGTTGGTGCATCCGTCTGACAACAAAAATGAATACGACAGAACGACTTGCTCTAGGGTGATGAAGACGATACCTAGGCCCACTCTGTTGAGCCTAGGATCGTTGAGCCTTCTACCGGTGGGGCTCTGGGAGGCGCCGTCAAATTGCATCTGCCAGCATGGGATGGCGTGATCGACTGAGAGGATTTCCTCATCAGGAAAGCCCAGATCCAGTGGCCGGTCCGTGGAGGTGGGGTGGGCAGCTAGGAAGTCTGCCAACACCTGCCCTTTGACGACCTTCTGAGGTACGAACCTGATGTCAAACTACTAGAGGATCACCACCCAGCACGCCAATCTGCCGGTCAATATAGGTCGGTTCAGGATGTATTTCAATGGGTCTACTCAAGAGACCAGCTGTACCTCGTGGTGCTGCAAGTAGTGCCGCAATTTCTACATGGAAAATACGAGCGCCAGGAAGCTCTTCTTGATGGGGGAATATTTAATTTCTGTGTCAAGGAGCATGCAGCTAAGGTAGTAGAGGCTATTCTTTGTTCCCTCATTGTTCTTCTGGGCGAGAAGTGTGCCGAGGGATCGCTCCAGGGAGGTCACGTAAAGGACCAGCAGCTTTCCGGAAACGGGTGGCATCAAGACCGGAGGGTGAAGCAGATAATGCTTGATTTCCTCAAAAGCAATCTGACACCCTTCGTCCCATTCGTAGGCGACACCCTTCCTCATGAGCCGGGAAAAGGGCTTACACTTTCCGGCCAGATTCGCGATGAAACGACATATATAGGCTAGGTGTCCTTGAAGGCCTCTCAGCTCCTGAATATTACTCGGGGGAGGCATTTGACTAATGGCCTTGATCTTGTCTGGGTCGATCTTGATGCCTCAATACCTAATAATGAAGCCAATAAACTTTCCAAAGGTGACCCCGAAGGCACACTTTAGTGGGTTCATCTTCAAGTGGCGAGAACAGAGGAATCCAAACACTTTCTCAAGGTCTTTGAGATGGTCTTGGCGCTGACGAGATTTAACCACCAGATCATCCACATAACACTCCACCAGCATCCCGAGAATCAGCTTGAATATGTGGTGCATGGCCCGTTGATAGGTGGCACCTGCATTCTTCAGGCCGAAGGGCATAACCTGGTAGCAGAAAGTACCCTGTGGGGCTCTGAAGGCAGTGAACTCTTCATCCTTGGGGGCCATCCGGATCTGGTTGTACCTGGAGTACCCATCCATGAAGGAAAGGTCTTGGAAACTGGCCGTGGAATCGATCAACAGCTCTGTCATGGGAAGGGGAAAGTCATCCTTTGGACAGTGGCGATCGTGATCGCGGAAGTCGATACATACACTAATCTACCCATTCTTCTTCCTGACCGACACAATGTTGGATAGCCACCTAGGTACTGGACCTCTTTGACAAATTTGTCCTTGATGAGCTTATCAACTTCGGCCTCAACCATGGCACTGTGAGAGGGGTGCATCTTTCTGGGAGGCTGCTTGAACCCACGATGGTTTGCTGGAAGGCCAAGGAGGTGGATGGATACCTGGGGATCTAGTCCCAGCATCTCGTCATAACTCTATGCGAACACATCACGATGCCATCTGAGGAAGTCCACGTACTATTTCCGTTCCTCGGGAGGCATAGCGGCGCTGACCAGTGTGGGTCTCGGGTCCGCCTCGCTACCGAGGTTCACCTACACTAACTTGTCGATCGTGGCGGGGACGCCCTCTTCGAAGAAAGGAGGATCATCTTCCATGTCGTCATCTCTGCTTGCAGAAGGGTCATCCACGGGGGGAGCCGTTTCAGGGATGCCAGACCCTGATGGGAAGCTGGTTCCGGCTTGGGTGGCAGAGGTTTCCAGGTCAGGGGACCCATGCACTGCGGATATCATGGCGACAAAGTCGGTTGATCCAATCCCATCTGGCCTTCGGCCCAAGGGGCCACACTTTATGACATCAAAGAAGTGGTGGCGCGTTGTCTTGAGCTGAGCGATTCCAGCCTGGCGAAACAGACACGTATGACGTACTGTTGTTACCATGAGCCCAACATCCCGATATAGTATAGTGGTAGAAGGCTTGGGGATCACCTGAGCCTGGCTGGTGTAAGAGTACGAGATGATTTCCTGCTGTCGCTTGGACCCGGAAATATGCCTTCCTCTGGTACCTGAAACAACAAAGAATTGTCCCATGTCGGGGGTCCTGGCCTCCAACCAATGTATTGGGAGGACATATGCATTGTCTAATCCTGCCCAGGGACCACTCGCGACAGTTGCGGGCTCAACCTCACCTGCCAGGATCTGATTGTCCTTACTCTTGTAGTAGCCATCGTCCAGATAACGGGCTTCACAAGAGGAAAAAGGAGACACATCTCCTTGGAGCATGCCCACTCGACCCTTAAGGTAGTATTTGAGGAACTGGTGATATGAGGAGGGGACCGCTGCGTGAAGGTGGAGCCATGGCCTGCCCATCAATGCGATGTAGGCAGTGTCCTAAGAGACAACCATGAATTTGGTATTGGAAATCAGGCCGCCGAACTGGGTCTTCAGACGAATCTTACCAAGTGGAGTTTGCTCGGTCCTATCATACCCCTAGATCCTGAGGTCGGAGGGAGTTAAATCATCCTCAGACAACCCCAGTTTCCGCAGCGTCCAAGTTGGGATGAGGTTAATCCCGGAACCCGTGTCAACAAGACAGTGGTGAACTTCCACGCCATTGAACTGGCCACTGACGTACAGTGGGAGAATGTTCCCCTGTATGGGGGGGTCTTCATCTTCACCAGAGAACGAGAAGACCAAATGACATTCGGCGTCCTCAATCTCCTCATTGTGGAAGTCTTCTGCGGCCGCCACCTCCGTCTCAAACTGGAGGGGGCTCCTTAGAGCCCCGACGAGGGCCTCAGGCATTTCCAATGGTAGGCGAAGGGCCTCTAGGATAGAAAGCCTTGCCGCAATGCTGGCTAGGTGCTTAAGAACATCATAATTTCGAGCCAAACACGAGATTATGCTTACAGGAGGCCTCTCTGTGATTGGAGGCATGACGGGCCTCTCCAGCGGGACCAGTGACTGACTGGTACTAGGCACGTCTCGCCGTTCACTAGTCGAAGCCCAGGAGGTGGCTGCCGTGTGAGGACCAGAAGGCTGTAGCCGGACGATGGAAGGGCAGGGATAGCCGCAGCACGAATGAGGTGGTCCTGCCTGATCCAGCAACACAAACAGTGGTGGAGGCGGACCTGTCAACACCGGGTGAGGGGACCACGTGCGCTGATCTCTGTATCGGGCCTGCTGCCTGGTCTCAGTAGTGTGTACGTCCTGGCTAGAGGTGACGACTACCGTGCCCTGGCGATTCACGTATCCACGGCTCCGCCGACGTTGGCGACGACTGGGGACATTGGGGAAGTCCACCTAGCATTCCTAATCATCGGGAGCCAAAAAGGGATTTACCAACTCTACGGTGTTAATCGAAGCGTACCCCGGGCTTTCACTCGAGGAGTCATCCGCTACCGGATGGAGTCTCGGAGGGATCCCCATCTCTGGGGGCATAAAATCTCCAAGCGTGCGAGAAGATGACGACACTGGAATGGCGCGTTCTTTCTTCTTGCGCCGCCGCTTGCTCTTCTGGGAAGAGGTTGGCTGGGACGACGATGCCAAAGCAGCGCTCATAGATGATGAGGGTTCTGGCTAACTTAGGCGGGTACAGATGATGCCATGGGCACATGAAACCGTCCTGCGGGCCATCCAGTTGTTATACTTCCTAGACCCACGGTCGGAAACCTGCTGCCACTCATCCTCATTACCGCTGCTGCCATCTGATCTCGCGAAGACACCTTCCACCTATGCCGGGGCTGGGCCCAACCTGACTATGTTGTTGTCAATATGGTATTGGAGCCAGTCCTTGAACACATAGAATCGCTGGATGGTGTGACCCAGGATCCGGTGATAAGGGCAGTAGTTAGGGTGATCAGTGAGACGCGCCTCTTCTGGCTTCCGGCACTCAGGCAGCCGCACAATATTCTGCTCCAAGGCACTACGGAAATAGCCGAGGACCTGGGCCTCGTCAAATGAGTAAGTCCGATTCCTTCTGTCTGAGAAGGGGGATCTTGGAGGCTGACCATGGCCAGGGGCCGGAGGAGAATGCCGAGGAGGCGGAGCCTGATTATCTTGCCAGGGTGGCGGCGGCACGTTACGCGGAGGCGCCTGCCGATTTTGAGGCGGTCTCTGCTAGGCCGGAGGCTGGGCCCGTGGGGGTGGACCCCTATGGGGCTACTGAGCTAGCCTTACTGGTAGAAAATCCAGCTGTTTAGGAGCCTCTATCTGGGCTACGATAGTGGGCTCGGCCCTGGAGGCTCTCCTTGCAGGGATTACAGGAGGCAGCGAGCGTGCCTGACTGGCCTGTTGCAGGGCTTCTTCGAGGCGTTGAACCTTGTCTAAGAAATCCCAGAACCCCCCAGGGTAATTCTGAGTGATCAGAGAAGGAACCAGCTTTGCCTTGACGTTCCCTACACACATCGTCAGTAATTTATCCTAAGTTAGTGGCATGTCGAGGGAGTACGTGAGCCCCTTCCACCGGGCGACGAAGTCCGCGACCCACTCATCGGGCCTCTGTTTGCACCTGATGAGGTCTGCAATGTTCGTCTTCCAGGTTGTAGAACTGAACTGGTAGAGGAATTTCCAGTGAAGGTCCTCCCAGCTAGCCACAGATCCAACAGGGAGATGGCTGTACCAGACGAAGGCTGGTCCTTCCAGCGTCTGGACGAAGCAACGAAGCTTGGAAGATTCCTGCTGCGCCGGAGTCCCCAACATAGGCCCACACCTCGAGTTGAAGTGGGCAAGGTGTTGTGGCGGATCTCCTATCCCGTTAAAGGGGGAGAAAGTGGGGTTCTCGAATCCCGGCGTGGCCGGCATATCATCCACCCATGATGGGTATGGTTTGCTGTCCAGTGGAATTGCCACCTGCCGAGTTTCCAGGGTCTCCAAGCAGGCGATGAGTACTTCCATCAGATCTTCCAGACATGGATTCCTGTCCTGACGGGGATCTCTAACCACAAGCACATTTCCAGGCTCTCCAATCTGGTATTCAAGCCCAGCAGCTTGCGGGGCGGCTGGCGGAGCGACTCTCGGGGCAACGGGAGGAAACCGAGCATGGTCCCCTAGGTGATTCCGCCGCTCCAGAGGGTTCAGCGAGACGTATCATGCCCTCTTTCCATGGGCGCCGACATCTCCCCTATCGGCGAACACGACATAGTTGTGGTTTCCCGAGGGAATCTCGACAAGGGGTAGGTGCTTCTGCCCCTGCTGTCCTAACCTGGGATTACCATAGTCAGGTCGCCGCTCTGCGATGCGTTCGGCCATGAGTTCATCAACCAGCCTCTTTTGCTCAGCAAGATGCTGGCGTAGCGTGGCCTTCTCAGAGTCTTCCGATGCCTTCTGCACCAAGGCAGATGGGTTGGCGGTCTTGACAGCCCCGACATTCTCTTTACCCTTGCCACTGTTTCGGCTCAGCGTCAGTGCCTCAGTGAGCATGGGAAGACCTAGGAGGCTCCTATGGTGGCGAGTGATCCTCCCAGATGGGTCCAATGGTGACTTGTCCTCAGGGGGTGAGTCTCCATCGAGGAGTTCCACACCGTTTCCCTCATCTGAAAGGTCAGCCATGTTGACCGCCACTACCTTTGGTGACATTCCCTCAGGGCTGCCTGGTGAATCGGGCTGTCGGCGGATCGCACAAAAAAGAAGGGAAACTTACTGCCCCCCATCCGCGAATGTGCGCGTGGAGGGTGTCTTCCTCGATAACCTTGCAGTGTACTTGAAAACTCTGAACGCATTATTGCTGGAGGGCCCTGCGGTGGCCCGATGACTCGGGGTGCCGAACTGCAGGGAGCGCTGCCAAGTCGACCTGATGACACTGCTCACCGATATCCTCGAGATGTGCTTGACTCCCAGGATAAGGCTCTAGATGATGGAGAAGATGGGAGTGAGTCAACCGAAGAGTATGGCGGAAACATTCAAACTCTCCTGGGGTGAGCGCCTCTGGCATATCAAAATTCGACCCTACGACCGGCCAAAACTTCTTGGGGAAGTGGCCCGCTACGAGGACGGTCCAGAAGCTCCATGACTCTAGTTCGGGATCCGGACCTTGATGCCCCTGATCGTCAAATGATAATGTCTGGGGAGTTGGCAACGGCGCCGAGGCAGGTCTCCGGGCCGATGAGCTGGCCGGTGGGGAATGCGGCGAACATTCCGATTGGACGCCGATCCCTGAGTCGTCCTCCAAGGGCTTCAGTGCCCTGGCTGCCACGTCGCGATAGGATGGGCCAGTGAATGGGCCTCTTGTCACAGCATCGGTGCTCACCGAGGGTGTGTCATCTTGCGACTCTTCTGTCGATCCCCAGAAAATTTCCCCACACTCCCTGATTGAGGTGGAAGGCGCTTCCGGGGAGGCCAGCGATAACTACGGGTTTGACCCCTGGGGGTACGCCAAGTCCTCATCCTTATAGATGTACCTTCGTAGGGAGGAGGGAATCATATGGATATCGCATTTGGGGAGTACGAAACTGACGCATTGCGTCCCCATTCCCGCCCTCGACTTAGAAGGTCAGGGGGAAGGTTCCACCGTCGAGTCATACTCCGCCTCAGAGTCTGAGAAACGGACCTGTCTGATTTCCATCCGGACTCCCCTAACATTCCTCCTACGGTGACGACGCACCACCTTCCTACCCCTGGGTGGCTCCTCAGGGTAAGGATGATTTCCATCAAGGAGTCCCCTGGCCGCAATAGTGCTGGGACAGAGGGGACTGAAGGCCGGTGTGCGGGAAGCACCGGGACAGATGTCAAAAGAGACATGGGGAGGACCTCCATGTGAGTGAGCGACTGGATATGCCACAGCTCCATAATCGCGACCAGTGGTGGGAGGAGTGACCTCATACCCAGTGCAGCGGGTGCAAGAAGGATTCATACCCGGAGCATGGCTATCGCGAAGAAGCCCTCGGCTTTCCAGATTAGTGGCACAGAATGAGCCTGTAACGCCCCGACCCTAGTTACCTAGAGTCGGTGCATTATTACATAACATTGGCATGATCACGAGAAAGATCAAGTCTAGAAAGACCGATTAGTTTAGTAGCCTTGGAATAACTAGATACATCCATAATTTTTTTACATTACATCATAAAAAAAACATCTTGTCTTCATATCCCCTCATACTATCCCTACAGGTCATTCATAAATTACTTCTTCATAATCCTGGGAAAAATAAAACATTGAAAGGGGTGAGCTCAGATGCTCAGTAAGGATAACATTATAGCAGAAGCTTTCATAAATAAACATAAACACTTAAGGCAATTTATAACTAAAACAAAAGCCTTTTAAACTTGAACTTCAGCATAAAATGGCAAAGGTAAAATGAAATAATGCCATTTACTTACTCACATGGATATTCTACTAGTCGAATGATCACATGCAATATCAATATCCACTTTCATAATGATGGAATGCATAATGATAAACTTTAATTTCTTTTCAAGGCCTCGTCCCAAGACCTTGGTGCTAACTGTAACCGGAACCCAACCCGGAGTGCCTCTAATAACCGGACACCAACCCGGAGTGCCTCTAATAACCGGAGACCAAACCGGAGGGCTTACTTTTACCAGTCCCTAACCTGGAGGGCTTACTTTTACCAGTCCCCAACCTGGAGGGCTTACTTTAACCAGTCCCCAACCTGGAACATACTTGTCCAACACATTAATATGAAGTAAAGGTTGAAATATAACATAAACATTCTTATTGGAACTAACATACGAAATGTCAATACTTTACTCATAAACCATGAATGCTATAAAAATAACACATCCACAGTCAAACATAACTCATTCGATATAATATGGAAGATTGTATTGTATCACATTAACCTCAATAAAGAATAATGAAGGATGTTGACATAGATGAAAATAATCATCCAAACAATTTTAGAGAAATATCCCCCTTTTCTTGAAATCATTCAAAAGTCACAATATTTGTCAAGAATACATTTAAAATAGATTTTTGAATCAAAGTGTCCCATACCACTTTGAAACTTTTAAAAGGAGTTTTGATTTTAAAACTTTAATGTCCATATAAATAAATCGTTAAACCATTTTTAAAACATGGACATTAATGAGCAAGATTTAGAATAATAAGTCTTTAAAACATTTAAAAATGGTATTTTAGTTAGAGATTCTAACCAAAAGAGACACTTGAATACAAATAATTGAGGTAATCAAAACTTTGTAATATCATGAGAATAAAGGGATTCATGATATACTATGTCAAAGTACATTATATACACCACATAAAAGTGATTTGGTGTATATCAACAAAGAAGTCTCAATGGAATGTAAATTGAGATGAAATCTCTCATAAAGGCCGTATCCTTAGGTTAAGGATAAATCAACGACATAATTATGTGTGACAAATATAAATACACTAAATATGATTGGATATTCAGTGTAAAACAATCAAAGGATATTCACACATATTCTTGTAAAAACAACACCAACGAATTGGATGTTTAACTCAACAAATGGTGAGTGAGTTAAAATTACTCTTATCAAATTCATATCAATGACTTGAGAATTACCAATGAGTGATTATGTGTATCAAACTTATATCCACAGAAAGGGGAGTGGAAATTATGACATAATCAAATGAATAGTGATTCCACACATAATCATGGAGTAATATAATCAATGAAATATGCGTAAAGCCAAATGAGTGGGAATTGAAATCTCAAATTCCCTTACCGATCAGGTAACATACGAAACATACACCCATGAAAGAAGTATCATACCATGATGATGTAAATACCCATAAATTAAAGTATATTACACAATGAATACAATCATGGGCAGTACACATACACCACATGCAATAATTAAGTGGTGATCAATGGAAATCTCACGAAATTAAAAGTGAGATAAGAAAATCCCTTACTTTGTACTTTTTCCTTGGTCGATGGTAGGTTTACCTCCTGTATAACGGTGAAATAATTGTTATTGAATTATACAAGAATCATTTACTTTAATATGATATCATATATGATCTTTTAACATTGATTTGTTAATAATATCTTAGAATTATCGTCATTTCGGGTGTTAACTGTAACAGCCCGAGATTTTATGAAAACTATTATTTTTAATTTTATTAATGTCTTGTGTTGTACACTACATAAAAAGGAGCTTGCAAAACACAAATCCTTGACTTGCCTTTCATTACACACAATCGCGACCTTCCTCGATAGCGTGTGTAGTACGCAATACTGAGTTTCACGAAACAACGATATGCTATTAAAATATTATTAAAACTAGCCGTTATGAATAATAATAACCAACTTTTAAAATTTTACGAATTTTAGCTCTCAAAATGGACTTAATTTTTGGATTCAGAGTATCGAATTTAGCCTAAGGTGAAGTTTTGGTACTTTTCGGATAACTTTCATATTCTGATGAATAGTGAAAATTACTAAATTATAATTAAAAACAATTTTTTTAATCAAAATAATTAATAGTGATAAATTATTAATTTTAGTGGTTTTAAAGTATATTTAGAATATATTTTTACAATTTAATACAATTTTGGTCATTGGATGTAATTTCACATTTAAACCAGACATAAACAAGTGTCAATCTTTTGATAGATATTGTTTCTTAAAAACACGCTATTTGTTTTAACAGCGGGATTTAATTATAAAATTAATTAATGCAACTTCTATGTTATGAATTTGGTAAAATAGACTTCATTTTTGAATTCGGAATATGAAATATAGCTTAGGATGAAATTTTGGCATTGTTCTGAAAAACATCAATTTTTGATGAATAGTGAAACTACTAAGTGGTAGGTTAAAAACTGAATTTTGAATAAAACTTAATTTTACCGCTTCTGTGAATGGAATTTCGAAAATTTGACAGACACGGTTGATATCATTAAGTAAAATTTAGTTCAATGAGATAAAAATAATTTTTTGGTGAATAGTAACTTTTTACTTTTTTTACCGCGGTTAATAGTAAATAGGGTAACTAAGGGTAAATATGATATTACTATTACCCTAACACATGTCCTAATTCTATTGGATAAGTGTAATTCGACAAAAAACAACCTTATGAATAAAATATGACCATTTAGGCCCACTTGGATTAGATTAGGACATTTATTATTAATTTATTTAAAGAAGGGTTAAAATAGTTAAAATCAAAGTTTAATAAGTAAATCATTTTTAATATGGGGTTATACATAAGATAAATTAGACTATAAATATTCATTAGAAAGCTAAAAAGATTTCCTATATAATGGTATTTTATTTTTAGTTTTTAGACATTATATAATTTAATTTATTTATGACACAATGATGATGCAGTAATTATCTTATTAATGAAATATTGACATAATTGATGTTATAAATACCAAAATAAATGTAATTTGAGACTTTTTATGAATTACACTAATTTTCTAGGTTACTATGATATATTAGTGTTGATGTAATCAACTTGGTTCGAACATATAATTCTGTTATGAATTTCACAAAAATTATATATCAAATAGTGTCAAAATTGACACAAAATAGTTTTTAAATCAAATATTATATTACTAATTGTTATTTTATTACTAAAAATCTAAGGTTCGGCCAAATGACTTAGATAAGGATATATATATTAATAATAAACAATTTGGGGTTCGTTTGGCATGTTATAGTAAGTGTATTAACCATATAGTGAAAGAAAACAAAAAGACACGGTAAAAGTTAAATTATTTAACTTAGAGTTAAATCTAATTGATAAGGTTAAAATAATACCCTAAACTTGTCTAAATATTATTGGTTGATAGGATTTCATCCCATCCCCACCTTATCTTCGAAATAAGACCCTTTGGAGCCATTATAAACCGATTTTGACTTTAATATAAAATAATATTTTGAGATATTCCTAAGGTGCCCCTCTCCTCCCTTATAAAAGGGCACCTCCTCCCCCTCCTCCTCACACCAATTTGAGCACTCAAGCTCGGCCAACCCCTGCCAAAATACCTTCTCCACTTCCATAGAATAATCCTATAGGTCCTGTTCTTCTTTAAAGACCAATCCTAGTTCCCTAAGTGGAGGATTCAAAGAGGCGTTTCAAAGAAGAGGTAATAACCATTACCGATCTTTTCAATTTCTTTCTTCTTCAACTTCTTCTTCTTTAGTTGTTTCATGACAAAGTAATAACATCAGTATTACTTACATACTGATATGTTATTATAAATATGAAACAACCCTAATTCACCTTCTATCCATCCTACGGAAAAATGAAATCACCGCGCGTGCGTACGTACGGAATACCGTCTCCACGCCGTGGTGTACTCTATTTTCCACCATAACATTAAAAGGATGTGTATAATGGTGTAATGAGTAACTATATATGATTATTATAAAGTGATATTGATACTTAAATAGTATACATAGACTTCAACACAATTCCACGACCATGGGAACGATATCATCGCTCGTGCGTACGTACGGACTACCGTCTCCACGACGCGATGAGATTCATTCTCAATGATTAACCATTAATGAATGATTATAAAGTATATATAATATGTACTAATGGAATATATGACATAATAATTAATCTGTATTTATTTATATGTATGTCATCTACTTAATTTCATTCAATTCAATAAGGAAACGAAAACAACGTTCATGCGTACGTACGGACTACCGTCTCCATGAACGGTGTATTTCTTTCCATTTACTGATTTATTATATATGTATATTCTGAATATATATATAAATCATGTTTTATATTCTGGAATTAAGTAATCATGATCTAAGTAATTATATGAATAATTACAAGTTAAAAACACGAACGACAAATGAGACGATTTTACCCAAAACACTACTTTAACATGAATTTACAAAAGAACGGGTAATATAAGGTCATAAGTGGACCATATATGATATAATAACAGTGAATATGATTCTGGAATAAGTCAATAACATGATTTAAATCATTATACAGGAGGTTCGGACACTTACAAAGCAAGTCGGACCTAAGGTAAGGGAAATATCACAATCTCATTTTTATCCGAGATTGTTTATTCATAAGTATTTACTGGGGTGTATTTTATCATCCAAATACATGTTTCATCAATATGTAATATTATTTCCATCTACCTACAATTGTTTAAATCCATTTTTACCCTTCAGTGAGTTTTTAGTAATATCTATGAAAGGAATCTTTTGTCGTACGGGGTACTTTTTGACTTTTCCGACAAAAGTACAAGAATGTTTTTTTTAACTTATACGGCATGAATGGATTTTTAAAACATTATTTCCAAGAAGCTTCCTTTACAAGTTTTCAAGTTTATTTTTAATCAACTTCTTTTATTCTAAAGTCATATGACATGTTATGAAAGGAAAAATGTTTTTAAAATAGAAAGGATATTTTCCTCAAGAATGGAGTTCAAGTATTTTATTAAAATTATTTTCCATATAAGATAATAAAAGGGTTCTGTTTTTATCCCTATTATTACATGGATTTGATTATGTTGTGATGGAAACATTTTTATGAATTCCTTTATCTTATATGAATTGTTTTATGATGTCATGTTGTTTAAGAATCCCATTTTTATTACATGGGTTACACTATGATGTATGGTTTATGATTATGTGGCACACATAAGAAAGGATTCATTATAAGATGGGTGGGACCTATATCTCCCTCCAATGCATTGGGTAATGGTTTTATATCTCATGAGATAGACAGGGCTGGAATGGTAGGTTATACCGGTTCAGTGAAACAGGACTGAAACGAGGGTTACTCGATTCAGAAAGGGACTTTGTCCACTAAGATAGTCTTGGCAATGAGTCTTGACTAACAAGAAATGATTCTATATGATTATGTGTGAATGCCACAAGGTTTCATGTTTTAAGTTATGATTATTGTGATTACATTTCACTACCATGATTTATCCCATGTTATGAAATTATGCTCTCTTTTGCAGGTTAAGATTTCCAAAAATGTTATGTTCTTATGAAAATTATGTGATTGATATTTCTTTTGTTTACCCTTACTGAGAATTTGAGCTCACCCTTTTATGTTTTCTTTTCCCCAGGATATAAATAAAGGTTTTAGGTAGAAAAAAAAGATCTTTATGGGAGATATTGAAGATCTTTCACCACGATTAGAAGATTATACTCCGAGTTTCCAAAGACACTAAACTATTACGGTCCTTGTGCGTGTTTTTTTGTTATGTACTAAGTATTCCACAAAAGTAATGTAATGTCAATGTACGTCAGGATTCGGGTCTCTACAGTTGGTATCAGAGGAAAGGTTTAGTCAACCTTTGGAAACTAGGATGCGAAAACGTTAGTAAGATCCCTAGAGATATTTCTAAGGTATGTCTAGGGATGTCCCTAAGGATAAGTATACGTATAAGATAAAATCCTAGAACTATGGTAACGATCATAGAATTTAACCTAAGAAGTTAGATATTGAGGATACTCCCCCTTTATAATGTTGTTTTCCCTAGCATGATTTTTGGCTCTCACACTATTCTTTTTGGGTTTTAGACGATGGCTGGAACCCGAAGGAACCGTGTTGATAAATGCAATGGACAATGCAATGATTGTCCTCCTGAACAAACAAATGTTTTGGGAGATGGAGTGCAAAATCTTATTGCTATACTTACACAAGCTATGAATCATTCTGGACTTCCAAATGAGCAGAGAAGGGAACAATATTCTATTGAGTCCTTCATGAGGAAACATCCACCTTCTTTCAGTGGGTCTTCTGATCCACTTGTTGCTGAACAATGGATCAGTACCACTGAAAAGATATTTTCAGTTCTTCAATGTTCTGAACATGATAAAGTCATCTTAGCAGTATATCGTTTGGAAGGTGAAGCTGATCAATGGTGGAATCTTATCAAGAATACAAGGCAAAGAGATGAAATTGAGTCCATGGAATGGGACAAGTTCAAGAACTTATTTTTCAATAAGTACTTCCCTCGTATTCTTCGAACAAAGATGGAGAAAGAGTTTCTTGAACTAAAGCAAAAGGATGATGAATCTGTTGGTATATACGAAGCGAATTTTACAAGACTTGCAAGGTATGCATCTGGCATTATCATCCAACCTGAAAGTAAAGTTGATCGATTTTTCAGTGGCTTAAAACCAAGTCTTCGAAGGGCATTAGCTATACGAGACTTCGGTAGCTATGAAGAAATTGTGCGTTGTGCTATGAAGGTAGAAATGGAAGTTGGTGTTACATATCCATCTCATGGTTTTGAAAAGAAACGAAAGGTGGAGTTCAAGGAGAAATCTCAGAATAATGGTGAAAAGAAGATGAATGTTTCCTTATGCACAAAGTGTGGAAAGAAGCATGGTGGAGATTGTCTTAAAGGGACTAGAAAATGTTTTAAGTGTGGAAAAGAAGGTCATTGAGCAGCTGAGTGTCGAAGTAATGGAAAAAGGGTTTCTAATGATGTGAACAAAGCAAACACTGCAGAGAACGCACCACCAACACTTCAATGCTTCAAGTGCAAGGAAATGGGGCATTATGCTAATAAATGCCCTAATCCAAGGGTTAGTGATGATCAACATGATCAACCACTGAAGGCAAAGGACAAAGGGAAGTCACATGCGATCACTATTGGCAATGTTGAATATGACAACGATGTGGTGGAATGATTAAGTGTTTATGTAATGGGATTCCAAAATAATATTGTATCATGGAGTATTGGAATATTTATGTATTGGTCTAATATGGTATTCAAAGTAATTGAGATATTTTTGGAAATAAGATGATATGCGCATAATGAAGGGAAAACGGGAAAACAAAATGTTTAACAGTATTCATGAGCTCATGATTTATATAAGGACTAAGTGATATCATGGTTTGAGAATATAGAATTTTGAGGATTTTGGTATGTGGAAAGTGTTAACTTTTAACTGCATTCATGTTTTCACTAAGGTTCAATGGGTATTCAAAAGAATACATGATTAAGGACTTTGAATGTTTGGAATGTGACCAACAAAACATATCTTATGATATATGGGGATCAACGATGGTATTGAATCTCTGGTAATCGTTTTCAATATATTATGAGAGTGGACTGAAGTATTATGGATAAGCCTAAAGATTGGAATGGATTATGTTGGACATAAGTTAGTATTATTTAAGGATAGAAGTTTTTTCAATATTATTGATAGGATGTTATAGTAATATAGTTTTAGAAAAAGGACAACCTGTAGGACGTGCGACAGTCCATCGCGTCGGAAAAGGCTATGGGAATCGAACCCACAACCGAAGTGCGACTGTCCTTTATCGCCTACCACTGGCCTATAGGAAGTCCCTGTTTAGTAGAAACTAGTTTTATTTTATTAAGCAGTACGATATATGAAGTATAAGTCCATTTTAGGAACCATATATGATTAATCTCACTATAGATCGACTTATGTATATAATTTTTGTTAACCTTTTGTTTGAGACAGATGGAATGACCCGTCATTCTATCACATGATCTGCTAACACTTCGCGAATAACAAATTCAACTTCATTTATTTAAGAGATGAAGTGGAAATTGTTCAAGGCACGGACAACAGTGAGATTGTACCAAAATAAAGTAAGTATTTATTCTAATTCAAATTTTCAACTTTAGGGAAATGATCTTGAAAACCAAAAATGTTCTCCTAGTGATCTTATATCTGATGAATCAGATGGTACCTTAGATCGTCACAAATCTATGGCTTTGTGATTTTTGGCTATTTCATATCCATGTTCTCTACCACTCTCTATCAGAACATGATGGTTAGATTTCTCTTCCATATCCATATTTTCACCTATGTGGAAACCCAGTGATTAGTTTATTTGGGTAATCGTTACATTTCATACTTTAGTTTTTAAAGACATGGTTTGGTATTCCTTTTTACGATGTGGGTTTCTATTAAAGAAACTTTCGAATAGTAAACTATTTATAACCCCGACGAATTTCGAGGGCGAAATTCATTTTAAGGGGGGTAGAATGTAACAGCCCGAGATTTTATGAAAACTATTCTTTTTAATTTTATTAATGTCTTGTGTTGTACGCTACACCAAAAGGAGCTTGCACAACACAAATCCTTGACTTGCCTTTCATTACACGCAATCGCGACATTCCTCGATAGCGTGTGTAGTACGCAATACTGAGTTTCACGAAACCACGATATGCTATTAAAATATTATTAAAACTAGCCATTATGAATAGTAATAACCACCTTTTAAAATTTTAAGAATTTTAGCTCTCAAAATGGACTTCATTTTTGGATTCGGAGTATCGAATTTAGCCTAAGGTAAAGTTTTGGTACTTTTCGGATAACTTTCATATTCTGATGAATAGTGAAAATTACTAAATTATAATTAAAAACAACTTTTTTAATCAAAATAATTAATAGTGATAAATTATTAATTTTAGTGGTTTTAAAGTATATTTAGAATATATTTTTACAATTTAATACAATGTTGGTCATTGGATGTAATTTCACATTTAAACCAGACATAAACAAGTGTCAATCTTTTGATAGATATTATTTCTTAAAAGCACGCTATTTGTTTTAACAGCGGGATTTAATTATAAAATTAATTAATTCAACTTATATGTTATGAATTTGGTAAAATAGACTTAATTTTTGAATTCAGAATATGAAATATAGCTTAGGATGAAATTTTGGCATTGTTCTGAAAAACATCAATTTTTGATGAATAGTGAAACTACTAAGTGGTAGGTTAAAAACTGAATTTTGCATAAAACTTAATTTTTCCACTTCTGTGAATGGAATTTAGAAAATCCGACAGACATGGTTGATATCAGTAAGTAAAATGTAGTTCAATGAGATAAAAATAATTTTTTGGTGAATAGTAACTTTTTACTTTTTTTACCGCGGTTAATAGTAAATAGGGTAACTAAGGGTAAATATGATATTACTATTACCCTAACACATGTCCTAATTCTATTGGATAAGTTTAATTCGACCAAAAACAACCTTATGAATAAAATATGACCATTTAGGCCCAATTGGATTAGATTAGGACATTTATTATTAATTTATTTAAAGAAGGGTTAAAATAGTTAAAATCAAAGTTTAATACGTAAATCATTTTTAATATGGGGTTATACATAAGATAAATTAAACTATAAATATTCATTAGAAAGCTAAAACGCTTTCCTATATAATGGTATTTTATTTGTAATTTTTAGACATTAAATAATTTAATTTATTTATGACACAATGATGATGCAGTAATTATCTTATTAATGAAATATTGACATAATTGATGTTATAAACACCAAAATAAATGTAATTTGAGACTTTTTATGAATTCCACTAATTTTATAGGTTACTATGATATATTAGTGTTTCTTTAATCAACTTGGTTCGAACATATAATTCTGTTATGACTTTCACAAAAATCATATATCAAATAGTGTCAAAATTGACACAAAATAGTTTTTAAATCAAATATTATATTACTAATTGTTATTTTATTCCTAAAAATATAAGGTTCGGCCAAATGACTTAGATAAGGATATATATATTAATAATAAACAATTTGGGGTTAGTTTGGCATGTTATAGTAAGTGTATTAACCATATAGTGAAAGAAAACAAAAATACACGGTAAAAGTTAAATTATTTAACTTAGAGTTAAATCTAATTGATAAGGTTACAATAATACCCTAAACTTGTCTAAATATTATTGGTTGATAGGATTTCGACCCATCCCCACCTTATCTTCGAAATAATACCCTTTGGAGCCATTATAAACTGATTTTTTACATTAATATAAAATAATATTTTGAGATATTCCTAAGGTGCCCCTCTCCTCCCTTATAAAAGGGCACCTCCTCCCCCTCCTCCTCACACCAATTTGAGCACTCAATCTCGGCCAAACCCTGCCAAAATACCTTCTCCACTTCCCTAGAATAATCCTAGAGGTCCTGGTCTTCTTTAAAGACCAATCCTAGTTCCCTAAGTGGAGGATTCAAAGAGGCGTTTCAAAGAAGAGGTAATAACCATTACCGATCTTTTCAATTTCTTTCTTCTTCAACTTCTTATTCTTTAGTTGTTTCATGAAAAAGTAAAAACATCAGTATTACTTACATACTGATATGTTATTATAAATATGAAACAACCCTAATTCACCTTCTATCCATCCTACGGAAAAATGAAATCACCGCGCGTGCGTACGTACGGAATACCGTCTCCACGCCGTGGTGTACTCTATTTTCCACCATAACCTTACAAGGATGGGTATAATGGTGTAATGAGTAACTATATATGATTATTATAAAGTTATATTGATACTTAAATAGTATACATAGACTTCAACACAATTCCACGACCATGGGAACGATATCATCGCTCGTGCGTACGTACGGACTACCGTCTCCACGACGCGATGAGATTCATTCTCAATGATTAACCATTAATGAATGATTATAAAGTATATATAATATGTAATAATGGAATATATGACATAATAATGAATCTGGATTTATTTATATGTATGTCATCTACTTAATTCCATTCAATTCAATAAGGAAACGAAAACAACGTTCATGCGTACGTACGGACTACCGTCTCCATGAAAGGTGTATTTCTTTCCATTTACTGATTTATTATATATGTATATTCTTAATATATATATAAATCATGTTTTATATTCTGGAATTAAGTAATCATGATCTAAGTAATTATATGAATAATTACAAGTTAAAAACACGAACGACAAATGAGACGATTTTACCCAAAACACTACTTTAACATGAATTTACAAAAGAACGGGTAATATAAGGTCATAAGTGGACCATATATGATATAATAACAATGAATATGATTCTGGAATAAGTCAATAACATGATATAAATCATTATACAAGAGGTTCGGACACTTACAAAGCAAGTCGAACCTAAGGTAAGGGAAATATCACAATCTCATTTTTATCCGAGATTGTTTATTCATAAGTATTTACTGGGGTGTATTTTATCATCCACATCCATGTTTCATCAATATGTAATATTATTTCAATCCACCTAAAATTGTTTAAATCCATTTTTACCCTTCGGTGAGTTTTTAGTAATATCTATGAAATGAATCTTTTGTCGTACGAGGTACTTTTTGACTTTTCTGACAAAAGTACAAGAATGTTTTTTTAACTTATACGGCATGAATGGATTTTTAAAACATTATTTCCAAGAAGCTTCCTTTACAAGTTTTAAAGTTTATTTTTAATCAACTTCTTTTATTCTAAAGTCATATGACATGTTATGAAAGGAAAAATGTTTTTAAAGTAGAAAGGATATTTTCCTCAAGAATGGAGTTCAAGTATTTTATTAAAATTATTTTCCATCTAAGATAATAAAAGGGTTATGTTTTTATCCCTATTATTACATGGATTTGATTATGTTGTTATGGAAACATTTTTATGAATTCCTTTATCTTATATGAATTGTTTTATGATGTCATGTTGTTTAAGAATCCCATTTTTATTACATGGGTTACGCTATGATGTATGGTTTATGATTATGTGGCACACATAAGAAAGGATTCATTACAAGATGGGTGGGACCTATATCTCCCTCAAATGCATTGGGTAAAGGTTTTATATCTCATGAGATAGACAGGGCTGGAACGAAAGGTTATACCGGTTCAGTGAAACAGGACTGAAACGAGGGTTACTCGATTCAGAAAGGGACTTTGTCCACTTAGATAGTCTTGGCAATGAGTCTTGACTAACAAGAAATGATTCTATATGATTATGTGTGAATTCCACAAGGTTTCATGTTTTAAGTTATGATTATTGTGATTACATTTCACTACCATGATTTATCCCATGTTATGAAATTATGCTCTCTTTTGCAGGTTAAGATTTCCAAAAATGTTATGTTCTTATGAAAATTATGTGATTGATATTTCTTTTGTTTACCCTTACTGAGTATTTGAGCTCACCCTTTTATGTTTTCTTTTCCCCAGGATATAAAGAAAGGTTTTAGGTAGAAAAAAAAAGATCTTTATGGGAGATATTGAAGATCTTTCACCACGATTAGAAGATTATACTCTGAGTTTCCAAAGACACTAAACTATTACGGTCCTTGTGTGTGTTTTTTGTTATGTACTATGTATTCCGCAAAAGTAATGTAATGTCAATGTACGTCAGGCTTCGGGTCTCTACATTAACGGGTTCATTTTACTTTATATTCTTTGTTATGTGAGCCATATTCATTATTAATGGGATGTATATTATTCATATCCAGAATGATATCAAGTCCTTAGATACTATTTTTAAATCATCAAATGATAATTATACTTGAATGGATATGATGGACAATGAATCTCATCGCGTTCGTGGAGACGGTAGTCCGTACATACGCACGAGCGACAATATCATTCTTTTGATATTAAAATAATATATAATTGGATTTTATATCATATATACAGAATCATTATCATGTTATATTTATTATTTACATGAGTTACACATCATTATTATACCCATCCAAATAATAATATATTGAATAACAATTACACCACGACGTGGAGACGGTAAGCCGTACGTACTCACGTATGGTGACATGTTATTCAAAGGATGGATAGAATACTGAATATGGTTGTACCATATTTATAATAACATCACAGTATATATATGATACTGGAGTTATTATTTTATAATGGTAATAACAAAGTAAGAAGAAGTGGAAGAAGAAATGAACTTGGAGAAGGGTGGTGAAATCATTACCTCTTCTTCGGGTTCTTCCTTTTGATTTGATCAAAAGGGCTCTTTAGGTTGGATTTCTGATCAAACTAAGGCCCCTAGGTTGTAGTGAGGGAAGTTGGGAGAGTATTTGGGCAGGGTTTGGCCGAACCAAAGGGCTTTGAAGGTGTGAAGAAATGAGAAGGAGGAGTGCCCTTTTATAAGAGGGGTGAGGGGAACCTTTGGAAAAGCTAGAGATATTAGTTTATAATAAATTCATATTCGGTTTCCAATGGCTCCAAAGTTGACTATTCAAAGGTTAAGGTGGGGATGGGTCGAAAACAACTCAACCAATAGAATTTAGACAGGTTTGGGTACTTATATTAACCTTATCTTTAAGTATTAACTCTAAGTTAATTAGTTTCACTTTTACAATGTCACTTTGTATTTTTATATTATATGGTTAATAAACTTACCATATACATACAAGCGACCCACAAGTGGTCCATTAATGATACACCTATCATGATATAAGTCTTTTGACCGAACCTTAGATTTTTAGGAATTTAATATCAATTAATAATATAATATTTGTTTTAAAAACTCTTTTATGTCAATTTTGACACTATTCAATAGTTGATTTTTGTGAAACTCATAACAGATTGATTACTTCGAAAAAAGTAAATTAAATCAATCCTAATATATCATATTATCCTATAAAATTAGTTTAATTCATTAAAAGTTTCATATTATATTTATTTGGGTATTTATAATATCAATTATTTTGATTTTTCACTATTATAGTAATTACTGCATCATCATTGTGTCATAAATAAATTAAATTATTTAATGTCTAAAAATTATAAATAAAATATCATTATGTAGGAAATCTTTTTATCTTTCTAAGGAATATTTATAATCTAAAATACAACATATATAACCCTCTGTAAAAATTGTTGTTTTAAAAGATATATGCTTGTGTCATTTTTGTATTTATTTTAACTTAATTAAAATAAATTGTCATTATCACTTACAAGTGGATCCATGGGGTCCCAAAATAGACCCAAAGATGCCCATGGTCGACCATGTATCAAACAATAGGGTTAAGACACGTTTTAGGGTAATTTAGTATTATTATAATATTATATTTTAACCCTTATTTACCGGATTTACCCTTAACCATGGTAAATAAAATATTTACCGCAGTAATTATTCAAAATGTCTAAAAATAAAAGTTACCTATTTACACAATTTGAATATCCTGATTCCAAATATGGAATCCATTTTTCTAAATTCAAAACACAGAAGTGGCAGAAATTAATTTAAAATTAATTCCCGCTGTCAAAACAAAAAGCGTGTTTTTAAGAGATAATAACTATCAAAAGATTGACACTTGTTTATGTTCGGTTTAATTGTAAAATTATGTCCAATGACCAAAATTATATTAAATGGTAAAAATATATTCTAAATATACTTTAAAACAACTCAAATTCATAATTTATCACTATTAATTATTTTGATTAAAAAAGTTGTTTTTAATTAAAATTTAGTAATTTTCACTATTCATCAAAATATGAAAGTTATCCAAAAAGTACCAAAATTTCACCCTAGGCTAATTTAGATATTACGAATCCAAAAATGAAGTCCATTTTGAGAGATATAATTTATAAAATTTCAAAAAGTAGGTATTACTATTCATAACGGCTAGTTTGATTGGTTATGGTGTGTTAAAATCTCGACGTTGTGTACAATGCACACCATTGCATTATTCGAAAGGAAACATACCGAGGAAACTTGGGGTGTTACATTCTCCCCTCCTTCAATAAATTGCGTCCTCGCAATTTTTAAAATTTTTCTTGGGAATATAATGGAAGGTCCCACATCGGAAAAAGAGCCAATAAAACTATCACTTTAAAAGAAAGAAAGAGAGGTATAAGGGTCATCCAAGATAACACATACTAGGATTACATGTAAGAAAACATGGATATGGATGATAAACTAAGTGTCAAGTTCTGATGGAGAGGGATAGAAATCATGATCAGGAGAAAGTTAACAATGAGAAAACCACAAACTTGTGTTGGGACAAACAACCATTAGTCTCCTAGTAGGAAAGTAAATGGACAACGTTTTTTTTAAAGTTACATTACATAAGGAAGATGAATTCCTTTATGATATTGACTAAAAACATTATGAGATATACTTACATTTTAAGTAAATTTTCATTCTTTAATAAATTTCCACCACTAACTCAATTTTTTTTAAACGATGAGTATTCAAGAAGACTTGGTCACACTGGAAGAGCTAGAATAAACTTCTATAGAATCACATGATCCATGCAGGATAAACCATATATTTACATTGTCTTTGAAGATTAATTAAAACCAAAATGGTTAGTGAATGATCTAATGATCCCCCAAAAGGATATTCATTGAGATAAATATGCACTAATCTTAATTTCTAAAATTAAACCAACAATACCCCAAAGTTAAATAGATACCATTCAATAACCAATTGTCCTTAAAATCCTTTAATATAATCCAAACTAATATTGAAACCCAAATCATAGAATAATTTGATTATGTAGTCTCCCATGTTACATTGTATCTCCAAATGACATCAAATACTCTTAAAGTCACATACTTAAAAGTAATTAACATCATCACATATTCTCTGTTATAGATTAATAATTTCCATAAATAACCCAAATCACTATAAATCAACAATAAAAACGTAGATAAAAATCCACCATTACTCTACAAATGAAACCCCATTGTATTCTATTTTCCTTGGGCATATAGTGTTTCCAACAAAGCGAACATCTTCCAAAATAACATTTATCACTTAATCACCAAATAATTTTCCTATACCAAGGGTATTCATTTGATAAGACATAAGAATCCAAATCATCTTATTATTGATCAATAAAATCATTTAACAAAAAAATAGTCACATTAACTAGGGACTTCACGTAGTCTAGTGGTAGGCGATAAATCCCAATCGCACTTTGGTTGTGGGTTCGATTCCCACAGCTTTGTCCGACGTGACAGGTTGTCACACGGTCTACGTGTTGTCCTTTTTCAAAAACTATATTTTATAATATTACCAAAATGAGATAAATTCCTCAAAATAACATAATTTAATCACAAATGTTATATCATACTTTGCATTTTTATCCCGAATTATAATAACTTATAATTTTCTCAAACCCCAATGATCATATAAAACCAAATGGTTATTTATACCTATATCCACAAGAGAAGAGACAATTCTTCCTCAAATATCATTCTCACATGGAAAACTGAGGGGTTACAAATACAAGAGAAAATTATTCCAAAGTAAACCCATCAATAAAGAGCACTAACACTTTTAAACATTTCACCATCCATTTATTTCCACATAGGTTCTTCATCATATGTTCCTCGGGTTCCCACATTGCCTCTTCCATCTTATGATTTCTCCATAGATCTTTTACCAGACGAGTCATCCGGTTTCTCAACACTTGATCTTTGGTAAGAAGAATTCTGATAGGCTCTCCACAATAAGATAGATCTGGTTCCAGTTATAATTCTTCATAGGTGAGTACATGCGTTGGGTCAAGCATGTATTTTGTCACTAGAGATATGTGGATCACAACATGAACTCTGGAGAGACTAGGCGGATTTTCCTTTTGGTAGAATGCGTTCATGTGTCACAATGGTACCTCAGGAATTTTTCCAAATCATCTAATTCCTTTACCCAAAAACTCCTCATCCATTTTGGATTATATCGATGGAAGCATCGATGCATCATAAAAAAATAGGTATTTCTTATATATAATTTGGAGACATCGTCTTTAACATGTTTTTTTAGAAAAATTCTCACTGATTCATCTTCAAATATTTCAAAATAAGGTTTTGGTAAATCAGTTTTCGTATATCCCAAAAGACATAAATATATAATTTGATACATATAGGCTGCTCGAAGGTCTCCCTCTTCTGCAGCATCTAGAAAATCATTTAGTGCATCGTAATTTTGAGATAAAGTGAATAATTTGAAAAGACACTGATGGTACTTCCCACGCTTAGCGTGGTAAGAAAGTTGAGAGCGCAACATTATCCCACAGTTGGTACTTGATCCTTGAAGGAATCGTGCAATGCTAGAGGTATTGGATGTCTCATAAAGTTGTTTGCATGTAACTTGGACATTTGAAAAAGTTTCAACATCGTCTGCGCATGACTTCTGGGTAATAATTGTAAGTAGTTCTTCAGGAAGAGAGAGAAGAGTTGTTCGTGATCTTGCTCCCTCCATGTTTCAACTAACAAAATAAAATACAATTAGGGTTTTTGAATACTTATCTAATAGGAATAAAAAAAGACATAATAGGATAATCTTGTAATTGAACAATATATCCTGACTTGGGGTACCCTATGTTAAAATCTACATTATCCACTATCTATTTGCCGACATATATTCTTAGGGGCATTTTTTTGTATTCCCTTAATAATGGTTTATACTAATCTTGTGAATTTACCAAAGCATATCCCCCGGGAGTGTCGTAACCAAGAGTGCAGCAAGGCCCGTTGTCGTGTACCAGTTCCCGTTCGAGTCTAGCTCAAAGCGGTGTTTTCGGGTTTTACCCCTAGGTACATCTGTGCCAGAGCCACCTCTACCTGCTCGTATCCAGACAGGGATGTATTGCTTGGAAAACTCACAAAATCATTACAATACCAAAATTCTAGGAAGTTCTTCAATACTAATCCTCAAAGTTCATCTTAGGTCTACGTGCTCTAATCAGAGTTTATCTAAATCTAGCTTCCAAGGTTTGTACTAAACTTCCTCTTATACCAACTGTAACACCCCGACCCTAGTTACCTAGAGTCGGTGCATTATTACATAACATTGGCATGATCACGAGAAAGATCAAGTCTCGAAAGACCGATTAGTTTAGTAGCCTTGGAATAACTAGATACATCCATAATTTTTTTACATTACATCATAAAAAAAACATCTTGTCTTCATATCCCCTCATACTATCCCTGCAGGTCATTCATAAATTACTTCTTCATAATCCTGGGAAGAATAAAACATTGAAAGGGGTGAGCTCAGATGCTCAGTAAGGATAACATTATAGCAGAAGCTTTCATAAATAAGCATAAACACTTAAGGCAATTTATAACTAAAACAAAAGCCTTTTAAACTTGAACTTCAGCATAAAATGGCAAAGGTAAAATGAAATAATTCCATTTACTTACTCACATGGATATTCTACTAGTCAAATGATCACATGCAATATCAATTTCCACTTTCATAATGATGAAATGCATAATGCTAAACTTTAATTTCTTTTCAAGGCCTCGTCCCAAGACCTTGGGGCTAACTGTAACCGGAACCCAACCCGGAGTTCCTCTAATAACCGGACACCAACCCGGAGTGACTCTAATAACCAGACACCAACCCGGAGTGCCTCTAATAACCGGAGGCCAAACCGGAGGGCTTACATTTACCAGTCCCTAACCTGGAGGGCTTACTTTTACCAGTCCCCAACCTGGAGGGCTTACTTTAACCAGTCCCCAACCTGGAACATACTTGTCCAACACATTCATATGAAGTAAAGGTTGAAATATAACATAAACATTCTTATTGGAACTAACATACGAAATGTCAATACTTTACTCATAAACCATGAATGATATAAAAATAACACATCCACAGTCAAACATAACTCATTCGATATAATATGGAAGATTATATTGTATCACATTAACCTCAATCAAGAATAATGAAGGATGTTGACATAGATGAAAATAATCATCAAAACAATTTGAGAGAAATATCCCCCTTTTCTTGAAATCATTCAAAAGTCACAATATTTTTCAAGAATCCATTTAAAATAGATTTTTGAATCAAAGTGTCCCATACCACTTTGAAACTTTTAAAAGGAGTTTTGATTTTAAAACTTTAATGTCCATATAAACAAATCCCTAAAACCATTTTTAAAACATGGACATTAATGAGCAAGATTTAGAATAATAAGTCTTTAAAACATTTAAAAATGGTATTTTAGTTAGAGATTCTAACCAAAAGAGACACTTGAATACAAATAATTGAGGTAATCAAAACATTGTAATATCATGAGAATAAAGGGATTCATGATATACTATGTCAAAGTACATTATATACACCACATAAAAGTGATTTGGTGTATATCAACAAAGAAGTCTCAATGGAATGTAAATTGAGATGAAATCTCTCATAAAGGTCGTATCCTTAGGTTAAGGATAAATCAACGACATAATTATGTGTGACAAATATAAATACACTAAATATGATTGGATATTCAGTGTAAAACAATCAAAGGATATTCACACATATTCTTGTAAAAACAACACCAACGAATTGGATGTTTAACTCAACAAATGGTGAATGAGTTAAAATTACTCTTATCAAATTCATATCAATGACTTGAGAATTACCAATGAGTGATTATGTGTATAAAACTTATATCCACAGAAAGGGGAGTGGAAATTATGACATAATCAAATGAATAGTGATTCCACACATAATCATGGAGTAATATAATCAATGAAATATGCGTAAAGCCAAATGAGTGGGAATTGAAATCTCAAATTCCCTTACCGATCAGGTAACATACGAAACATACACCCATGAAAGAAGTATCATACCATGATGATGTAAATACCCATAAATTAAAGTATATTACACAATGAATACAATCATGGGAAGTACACATACACCACATGCAATAATTAAGTGGTGATCAATGGAAATCTCACGAAATTAAAAGTGAGATAATAAAATCCCTTACTTTGTACTTTTTCCTTGGTCGATGGTAGGTTTACCTCCTGTATAACAGTGAAATAATTGTTATTGAATTATACAAGAATCATTTACTTTAATATGATATCATATATGATATTTTAACATTGATTTGTTAATAATATCTTAAAATTATCGTCATTTCGGGTGTTAACGGGTTCATTTTACTTTATATTCTTTGTTATGTGAGCCATATTAGTTATTAATGGGATGTATATTATCCATATCCAGAATGATATAAAGTCCTTAGATACTATTTTTAAATCATCAAATGATAATTATACTTGAATGGATATGATGGACAATGAATCTCATCGCGTTCGTGGAGACGGTAGTCCGTACATACGCACGAGCGACAATATCATTCTTTTGATATTAAAATAACATATAATTGGATTTTATATCATATATACAGAACCATTATCATGTTATATTTATTATTTACATGAGTTACACATCATTATTATACCCATCCAAATAATAATATATTGAATAACAATTACACCACGACGTGGAGACGGTAAGCCGTACGTACGCACGTATGGTGACATGTTATTAAAAGGATGGATAGAATACTGAATATGGTTGTACCATATTTATAATAACATCACAGCATATATATGATACTGGAGTTATTATTTTATAATGGTAATAACAAAGGAAGAAGAAGTGGAAGAAGAAATGAACTTGGAGAAGGGTGGTGAAATCATTACCTCTTCTCCGGGTGCTTCCTTTTGATTTGATCAAAAGGGCTCTTTAGGTTGGCTTTCTGATCAAACTAAGGCCCCTAGGTTGTAGTGAGGGAAGTTGGGAGAGTATTTGGGCAGGGTTTGGCCGAACCAAAGGGCTTTGAAGGTGTGAAGAAATGAGAAGGAGGAGTGCCCTTTTATAAGAGGGGTGAGAGGAACCTTTGGAAAATCTAGAGATATTAGTTTATAATAAATTCATATTCGGTTTCCAATGGCTCCAAAGTTGACTATTCAAAGTTTAAGGTGGGGATGGGTCGAAAACAACTCAACCAATAGAATTTAGACAGGTTTGGGTACTTATATTAACCTTATCTTTAAGTATTAACTCTAAGTTAATTAGTTTCACTTTTACAATGTCTCTTTGTATTTTTATATTATATTGTTAATAAACTTACCATATACATACAAGAGACCCACAAGTGGTCCATTAATGATACACCTATCATGATATAAGTCTCTTGGCCGAACCTTAGATTTTTAGGAATTTAATATCAATTAATAATATAATATTTGTTTTAAAAACTCTTTTATGTCAATTTTGACACTATTCAATAGTTGATTTTTGTGAAACTTATAAAAGATTGATTACTTCGAACAAAGTCAATTAAATCAATCCTAATATATCATATTATCCTAGAAAATTAGTTTAATTCATTAAAAGTTTCATATTATATTTATTTGTATATTTATAATATCAATTATTTTGATTTTTCACTATTATAGTAATTACTGCATCATCATTGTGTCATAAATAAATTAAATTATTTAATGTCTAAAAATTATAAATAAAATATCATTATGTAGTAAATCGTTTTATCTTTATAAGGAATATTTATAATCTAAAATCCAACATATATAACCCTCTGTAACAATTGTTGTTTTAAAAGATATATGCTTGTGTCATTTTTGTATTTATTTTAACTTAATTAAAATAAAGTGTCATTATCACTTACAAGTGGATCCATGGGGTCCCAAAATAGACCCAAAGATGCCCATGGTCGACCATGTATCAACCAATAGGGTTAAGACACGTTTTAGGGTAATTTAGTATTATTATAATATTATTTTTTAACCCTTATTTACCGGATTTACCCTTAACCATGGTAAATAAAATATTTACCGCAATAATTATTCAAAGTGTCTAAAAATAAAAGTTACCTATTTACACAATTTGAACATCCTGATTCCAAATATGGAATCCATTTTTCTAAATTCAAAACACAGAAGTGGCAGAAATTAATTTAAAATTAATTCCCGCTGTCAAAACAAAAAGCGTGTTTTTAAGAGATAATAACTATCAAAAGATTGACACTTGTTTATGTTCGGTTTAATTGTAAAATTATGTCCAATGACCAAAATTATATTAAATGGTAAAAATATATTCTAAATATACTTTAAAACAACTCAAATACATAATTTATCTCTATTAATTATTTTGATTAAAAAAGTTGTTTTTAATTAAAATTTAGTAATTTTCACTATTCATCAAAATATGAAAGTTATCCAAAAAGTACCAAAATTTCACCCTAGGCTAATTTAGATATTACGAATCCAAAAATGAAGTCCATTTTGAGAGATAGAATTTATAAAATTTCAAAAAGTAGGTATTACTATTCATAACGGCTTGTTTGATTGGTTATGGTGTGTTAAAATCTCGAAGTTGTGTACAATGCACGCCATTGCATTATTCGAAAGGAAACATACCGAGGAAACTTGGGGTGTTACAGAGCCTTCATGATGGGTGGCACTACCGCGGATTGGTCCACGGTGGACATTGTCTGTGCCCACGACCGGGAGAGTCGACCCAACCTGCCTGTAGGGCGGTCGGGGCCTCGACCCCAGTCGGGCATGTGACTGCCCCTGCTCAACGTGTGCGTGGATCTGGTAGCAGGCGTCAGCAGTGGCTCGGGCCACAGTGGCTGCTGATATTGGTTCCCCAGGACGTGCATTCTCTTCCGCTCGTGCCCGACGCTGGTGTCGGGTCAGATGGGTTGGAGCCGGTGGTGCGGGCACAATGATTTCCTGGTCCTCAGCTCAGGGATTCGGGCGATGATGTCGACGCAGCCTGGCGAGGGTTCTTCCCATTAACCCCTGGAACGGGTCTCCGATCGGGTGGACCCGGACATCCCCCATCTCATTGGCGTAGGGGACGGATGTGTCAAGGCGTTCCTAGGATAGGCTCCCGAAGCGGTTGAACGTCGGAGTGGGGAGTGGCGGCTCCCTGCGCAGCCCTTGAGGGCGGCAATGATAGTGGGGTGAAACCATCTCTAGATCCAAATGAGCCAGGCCCCCGGTGGGGATGACCCCTTCCTCATCGTACCTACGAACCATGTCGTGGATCACCCTTAGCCGGATGATTTCTAATGGGGAGATGGGGCGTGAGCACCCGACAGTGGCGGAAATTGGAGCCGGAATGACTGTGGAAAAGACGAGACCGCACGGGGTAGCCGCGTCGGTACTGCCCCTGCCCCTGCGTCGGTGGGAAGGTGGCGATTGAGATCCGGATGCAGTGATCTGATTCCTGGAATATGGGAGATGAACCCATTAGTACTAACAAGAAAAGAAATCGACAACTAATAGCCCATCGTCGTTCCGTCTTCCGTGGTCAGCGAGAGGGATCCACACTGACGACGTCGCGGAACGGAGTGCACAACATCCAGACTGCCTCAACCCCTGGCGGGTTTCACATCCCGGTGATAGGTTCCCGGAACTGGTGACAGACTGATCTTCCGACATCCCGAACGCTACCTGTCCCCATATTGAGGAGAAGAGCTTCACGTCAGGTTCACCATTTTTTTTTCGGGTTCACCATATTCACGTTGGGTTCACCATTTTCTATTTCTGACACTTTTACACCAGGGCGCTCGCGCGTGTCCGTCACGCATGGGAGGACGCGCGGCTCGCAGCCCCACATTCCCGCTTTCCAAAGGCGGTCGACATCCGTTCCTTATTCAGGTATGTCTGCTCCTTGATCGAAACCGGGATGATGGGATGTTGGTTCTTCCTTCCGTGGATTCCTCTTCAGAGCTCGTCACCTAATCTGGGTCTCCCTCATATATTTAAGATGTGTTCGTGAAGCTCATTCCCGATGCCATATCTGCATGGACACCAGTTAATTACACTGCTTCCGTCGAGACGCTCCAAGGGGTCTTGTCGGGGTAGAAACCTTCAGTGAGGAGAAAGGTCATGTTGGGGTGTCGTCGGCGTGTCTTGACGCTGGGGATCGGCATGTCTGACTTCTGACCCTTATCACGGGGCTTCTTGAGGGTACAGAAACCCAAGGCATCCCACATCGAACATGGGGAATGTGTACCATCTGAGGTTTTCCTCAGCTTCCCATGTTTAACACGGGGTATGCCGCAAGTTTGATGTCTTGCGGAGACGGATCAGACTAATCGAAAGAATGAGAGTGGATAAGATTGAAGGACCCCCTAGGGGGAACACCGATGTTGGGGCCAACATGTGGGCGGCTTCCTGGATACTATGGAGTGGGGTGGAGTGGCATGATCTCACTGGGATGTGGCAGCCTGGGTAAGGATCAGGATGGATGATGGAGTGAGGCATGGGGCTTATGCTCTGAGATGACCCAAGAGGGGGAATATAGTTTAACGTCATGCGGGACGAGGGCATACAGTTTAACGTCATGCGGGATGAGGGATATGGGGCTTACGCTCTGAGGCAGCCCAAGGTGGATATGGGGCTTACGCTCTGAGGTGGCCCAAGGTGAATATGGGGCTTATTCTCTAAGGTGGCCCATGGTGGATATGGGGGTTATGCTCTAAGGCGGCCCATGGTGGATATGGGGCTTACGCTCTGAGGCGGCTCATGGTGGATATAGGTATTACGCTCTGAGGTGGCCCATGGTGGTTGGGGGATCAACGTGGAGAGGTCGGAACGACCGGGTGGTGGGCTTGAACCTCGTGGAGGCTTCCTACGTACCATGCGTTAGCACAGATCAAAGTCCACGTAGTTCACTCGCACAGGGCTTACGCTCTGAGGCGGCCCATAGGAGGATGTCATGGTCGATGCGCACTCTAAGCCCACGTGAGTCATGATCGGTGTGGGAAACAAGAGGCAGAAGGGACCAGACGATCACGTCGCAAAGGGTGCATCCGTGAGAAGCGGAATGAGGATTACGTGTTGAGCGACCCAAAGAGGAAACATGGGCTTATGCATGGTTAGCGTCCCAAAGAGGAAACATGGGATTATGCGTGGTTAGCGGCCCTGGGTGCCGGGGATTACTCCAGGGTGGAGGCCCATGGTGCGACAAAGCACAGTGGGAAAGGGACTCCACTGGCCTTGGTAGGGGGGAAGTACGGAGATGCATGGGTGCAAACTTCCGTAAGAGAGGCTAGGAGCTTACGCTCTGAGGCAGCCCTTCCCCCGCGGACAAACGCCACTCTGACAAGGAGGATCTCATTCCATGTGAGGAAGAGTCCATTCCCATGGATACGAGAGGTGTAAAAAATGTCCTAGCTGGGGGGACCCTACATGCGAAGCACGGGGTCAGACCACAGTTTAACGTCATGTGTTAAGGACGAGGTGCTTAGCAGTTTAACGTCCTATAGCTTTGACGAGGTGGGTTCACTCCACACCCCTAGGGCTTACATGCCCAATTCCCTATACCCCTTGTGGGAGGGAAGGCATCGGCAAGGCCGTTGTGAAGGGGGGCCGCAGGGAGAACCACTGGGGGGTCTATGTTAGCATGGTTATGCGAAGAAGCAATAGCCGTTAGCGTGCCTATGTGAAGAAGCATAAGGCAAAGCAACGCAATGGGAAACACCGCCCAAGGGACCTTGAGGTTACTTCGTACGAGCCTGGAAGGCCATACGGGAAAAAACGCATGGCGCGCATGACCGAAAGGGAAGACATCACGTGCCGGTATGGAAAGGCAGCCAAGGGGCGTCAAGGTAAAGGGGTCCTGGGTGTTGCATGCAAAAGGAAGGCGTGCACGCAAAACACCGGGATGACGCGCAATGGGGACAAAGTATTGCACAGATTGGGGATTGCACGCAAGGTATTGCATGCGTAGAAGAGGATTGCGCACAAGGGACAACAATCGCGTGCAAGGGAAGCAACATGAGGAGGAGGCAAATTCACCAAAGCTGGTGGAGTTTCCCGCAAAGGCGAACCCCAGGGAAAAGTTGCGCAAAAAGGGGGATTACCTGGAAGTCATATTGCGTGTGGGGGGAGTCGAATTGCGCGCCCAAGAGATGATCTGAATTCCTCAACCCCCAAACCTTCTGGGGTCACCTTCTATTTATAGGCCCCAGCCGGTGCGAAATCCAAGAGGCACATAGAAGTTTCCGTGGCAGGAACCTTTGGTGCGCAAAGCCTCACCGCGCGGAACTGGGGCGTGCAAAATTGTGCGCACCAGCGGCTCGATTACATGAATCCCGGGGATGCCTCGCGCACACAACAATATTTCACGCACCTCTTCCCAGGCCTCTGGACCGGGCCTCTGATTCTGAATATGACTATGCTTTGCCATTCCGAAACTTCCTCTGGGAGTTGCGGACTTTTTTTCGGCATCTACACACCATATTTTATTCTTTGTGTTTGATGATTTTGGGGTGTCTCACTAAGTAGGTTCATACTCACCCTACATGGGATCTACTCTCACATGTCATGTATTATGCAGAAAACATGTCTTTTAATGGATCCCTAGGTGGAACTAGGAGAATGTGGATCTTATTTGGGCTAGAATGATTGCATAAAGATCCAGGAGTTGTAGTTTGGTAGCAGTTTACTATTGTTAGAAGGTATGACTCCTTTATAGTGTTTGTGGACTATATTTAGCTCTTTAGATCTTTATGAACTCTTTTTTCATACTGTTATGTTTAATTAGATGTTATTCATGAATTTAAAATATCAATTAAACACCTTCATGTATTATAGTAGTGATTTGATATGTTCGTGTGTGTGTGTAAAAGTACTTCAGGCTATGGACTCCCATGTGTGTGATATGCTTACTCAGTGCTAGTCACCTTCCCATGGACTATAAAAGGGGGTTTTGGGGTGTCACTATTAGATTACCTCTAGCCAGATGGTCCCCAATGGGATAGGTCACGATAGAGTGGTGTTATAGGAGGCTGGTCAATGTTAGGATGAATGTTTTAATATAGTGTATTTTCTAGGATTTTTTTAGAACTGTGAATATAATATTAAAGTGTATTGAGTTCAGATCATTGGATAGGGACCACAATGATAGTACATAAACCAAAATATCCATTTTTATGACCTTTATAACCTACTTGTTGACATGGTATATGTAGGAATTGGTGGTTGGGAAAACAATGACTCGTACATCATATAAGAAGGAGTTGTGGTTCCCATGTCTTTCTTGATTTGGATCCCCAAATTTTCTCTTTTTACCATGGGTTGTCTTGACAACAATAGGATGCCTCCACAATGAAAACTAGATAGGATTTCACTATATCATCATAATGATGATATTTCTAGTGATGATACTTAAGTCTAGGCACATGTACATGATGTGGTTCCTCTAGGTTGTTCCTTAATAAAACCTCCACCCATTGCACTACCAGTTATTATAGAAGCACCAATAGATGATGTGCATAAACTTAGTTCACTTCATGATTTACATAGAAAAATAACCCTAAAGTTTCAATTAAATATAGACCCACCAAGTAGTATGGGATTGGTTCAAGATGGTGGAGTGTGTTTTCTTTCTTTTTATGACCCCTCCAGACCAGATGGTGGTCCTAGCGGTGAGTGTACACCATGGACCATTAAAGAGATGGAGGGGTTTAGTGATGATAACACATGATGAATTGACCATATCTTGGGTAGAGTTTGAGTGAATATTTATTAAGGAGTTTTATCCTATTAATTTGTGAGTAATACATGTCTAGGATATTTTGGAGCTCCAACAGGGCAACATGTCAGTCGTAGAGTATGCGTGGAGGTCCACCGAAATGTCATGATATACCATGGATATGGTTTGTGTTGGATACATTATATAATAGAAAATTAAGTATGTAATTAATAGATTTATCTAAGCTATATTCGTATCTATTCTCCTCCCTTATTATAATGGGGTATTAGAGCATGATTTGGTTGTGGATAGCTTCTTGGGTGAGCAGTCATAGACTATTGGTTCTGGCACCAACACCCTCATGTCGAGTCCTTAATATATATTATTTAATGAATAAATTAGGAACCTAGATACATGAGGTGATTATAGATATAGTATTAGGAAATTGGAATTTTCATTCTGCAATTTTTGGGAGGATCTATTATGTTAAGGTAGAGGTAGTGTTTCTCATGTGATGGATGAGGAAATATCACATGGGACTGATCAAACCACAGTGCAACAGACATGGAATTAGTTAATGGGCCTCTAAGCTAGAAAAACCAAATTTAAAAGGGATTTATGAAGGTTTTTATACATGTTAGTGAAGCTGGTAGAGATATGGGTGGTGGGAGATATTATCATCTATTACCAACACAACGTCATCTAGGTGGTCTATTCCAGACTCTAAGGACTGTTAGGTAGTGATGTAGAAAACTAGAGGTAGTATAGTATTATAACCTAATGGATTTGGGTATGATCTAAGGCATGATCTATTTATTATCTACTTTGGTTATAGTATTTATAGATATGGGAAAAATCCATTCATTCCTTACTGCATCCCCTTTCTAAGACCTAGAGATTCTAGTGTAGCATTTGGCCGAAACATTTCAATCAGATGTCCCAACAGGGGGAGATTTGGCCATCACACACTTCTACCTATATTGTTACTAGACTCTTGTAGGAGATAGTTTTATGCGGGATCTATTCATAGTCACAATTATACCCTATTATTTCATTCTTGGTGTGGACTAGCTCTCTATAGTCCATTCATATATTCACTATTTAAGGTGGAGGATGTAGTGTGTCTCAATAGATGGGATAAAAGTATCCTTCACTGATGAGAAGGAATATCTATCAGAGTAGGATGGGATCATATGTAAGTGGATATAACTGATTTCTACTTAGTTGGCTAGTATGACCCTTGGATGTGTTAACTTGGGGAGCATTCGGTTTCCTACAATAGTGGAGGAGTTTGAGGATGTCCTCCCTGAGTAACTTTTGGGATTACCTTTACATTGATAGGTTGAATTTCTCATAGACCTATACCCAAGGACTAACTTGATATCTTTACCAGCATATTGGATGGCTCTCATAGAGCTTCAAGAACTCAAAATGTAGTTATAGGATCTATGGAGAAAATAATTTGTTAGACCTAGTGTGTCCCTATGAATATCCCCAGTGTTGTTAACCAAGAAGGTAGATTAGAGATTGAGTTTATGCATGGATCATAATCATCATCTAAATCAGACGAATTTCAATAAATCATCAATAGTGTTCATGGAGCTCATGAGCTATATATTTCATCCCTTCTTAGGTTCGTTCATGGTGGTCTTCACATATGACATCCTCTTGTACTTTGAATTAGAGGAGGAGAATTCGAGACATTTATGGATGGTATTGGACAAACACTCAGAGAACTAGATTAATGGGAAGATCTCAAAGTTTAATTTCTATATTTTAGTGGTCCACTTTTTGGGACATTTCATATTAGAGGCGGGAGTATTAGTTGACCCAGAAATGATCAAGGTTGTGCTAGCTTTGGAGACACAAAAGGGTCCTAATGATTTGTAGATATTACTTAGGATGGTAAGATATTATTAAATATTGGTTCTAAATTTTTCATGGATCGTACCATCTTTGAGTTCCTTAACCCAAAAGGGGGATACTTTTTTGTGGTATGAGATGTTTTAATAGGCCATTTAGAAGTTATGAAAGAGGATGATG
This sequence comes from Viscum album, assembly GCA_963277665.1. Taxonomy (NCBI): domain Eukaryota; kingdom Viridiplantae; phylum Streptophyta; class Magnoliopsida; order Santalales; family Viscaceae; genus Viscum; species Viscum album. The sequence continues at coordinate 1,119,971,188 of OY728129.1, forward strand.
AGGACCCCCATCTTGAGACTTCTAGATGAGGGAGTTGAGTACATAGTGTTTTACAATTCCTCCATATATGGAATTGTATGTCTTATGATGTATATGTAAGTCATTCGTTATTATGGGTAGCAATATATTATCCCACATGAGTATAATTACGCGACCCATGATCTAGAGCTGAAAATAGTCGTGTTCACCTTAAAATCTTAGCAGAACTGTCTTATGGGAGAGTGATTCGTCATATATTATAACAATAAGAGTATTATGTATATATTCTCATAGAAATAACATAACCTAAGTTATAATATGTTTCTAGAATTCATGAAATATTACGACTTTGAGATATTATATACTCCCAAAACGGGGAATTTGGGGAAGGTGATCTTAGTAGCAATTCCTATTCGCTATTTCTGTGTGAGGTGATAGATTAGTTGTCATATTTTCAGCATAACCTTATGTATGAGGTTGGATAAAATTAACTTCTATTAAGGATAGTTACCCCATTACATATTTAATGTTACATGGAATAAAAACACATAGATATCAATTGTGAGGTCTGGAATGACTGAATATTCATAGGACATGCTCCTGATGGATTTTCTAATGGTGGGGAGAAAATCATCCTTTTTTGAGAAAATAATAGGATACCAGTCACCCTAAAGGATTAGTTCTCAAGATAACTTCATACATCCCACTTAGTAGTACACCTAAGAGGGATAAATTTATACCAGGGCCTTGAGCATCAGTTTTGTTGGAAATGCATGAAGAGGAGTATTGATGATTTTATCTCTTAATGCCTCAAATACCAATAGGTAAAGGCCGTTCACGAGGTTCCCGTAGGTTTGAGCCAACATATTATTGTTCCAGAATAGATGTGGGGTAATATCTCTATTAATTTTTTATGGGACTTATATGATCAGATATAGGTCAAAATTATATTATTGTGATCATAGGCTGACTCACCAAGTCATCACACTTACTAGCCATTCGATAGTGAGGTTAAATGGATATTTTTGGATTCATTTATGTATAAGAGATAGTTTATATTCATGGATTCCCCTCAATGATTATTTTTGACTGTGATGATAATTTTATATCAAAATTATAGGGAGAATTACATGGGGATTTTATGAATCAATTATGTTTGATCATGACATTACACCCCTAGATAGAAGACCAAATAGAGAAAACCATTCAACTCTAGGAGGACATGTTCTGAGCCTGCATGTTGGATTTTTTCCATATAAGGGAGGATCACCAATCGTCAATGTATTTTTCATATAAAAACAGTTACCATTCCACTATTATTATGACACCATTCGAGGCCTTGTTTGGGAGACCCTATAGGTCACTGCTATATTGGAAAAATCTAAGAGGGAAAACACTTCTAGTCTTAGAGTTGGTGAAATAAATGATATAGAAGGTGTAGATAATCCAAGAGAGGATAATTACTTCCTGGAGTAGTCATAATTACTATGAAAATCGGTTTTAGATTCCATTGGATTTTTATGAGGGAGACAATGTGTTCCTAAATTCCACACCTTTAAAGGAACTATGAATGTTTTTATGAGGTGGTATGATATATCCAAGTCTAATTAATCCTTTATAGATACTATGTAGAGTTGATGAGGAGGTGTACCAGTTGGGATTTCCACTATAGTTAGATAGGATTCATGATTTATTCAACGTGTTTTATATAAGGAGATACTCAAAAAACTCACCACAAATTATTGATAGGGTTGGGATAGACATTAAGGATGGAGATACCTTTTAGAGTACTCTGTTATGATCAAGGATCAATAGAATAAAAACCTTCATGTGATAGAGATTCCCTTGGTGAAAATTATTTGGATGATTGAATACCTCAAGGAGAGATCACGAGAGATGGTGAACCAAAGGCGAGTTTAGTATCCTCACTTATTTGAGTAGTTTTTTTGGGGATGAAAATCATTGATAAAGGGAGAATTTAATGAATGTTTTATTACTATTTAATGCTTTGGAATATTTTAAACTACATTTTTGGATCAAGTTGTAGAGTAAATTTGGAATTTTGGGGTTTGTGATGGTTGTTATTTACTTAATTTTTTTTGAGGGTTTTGGTTTAAAACAAACAACACCACACCCTAGTGTAAGTTGTCTTTGTCTTAGGTGATCCCTCTATAGGCCATGAGAAAGGAAAAATTATCAAGACATGGCCTTGTCTCGAGTGTAGATTATTATAGGAGATCTTGAGAACCATGGACAAATATACCTCACAATGTCTGTGGTAGAGGCTATGGTGAGGGATAATAGTAAACCTTTTGAACACACTAAGAGAGTATCTTTATACCGAGTGTCCTATCTTGATATGTTCAATGTAAACATGACTATGCTAGAGGGCATGTTGATAACTGATCTGAAATTCAAAATAACTGATTTGGTTTCTGGTCTTCTAGGGAGTTATAAATATTTATGGAAATTCATGATAACTTAAGTTCATGGTGTTTTAATTCATTTTAAGTCATCCAATCCTCTATTAATTTATATTCTCTTTTCCTCTTGAAAATTTATCAAATATTGGTGATTTCTAGAAGCTTTTGATGAACCTGGGTGAGAAACAAAATCTATCTTCTGGTTTTTTCCAAGGGTGGTTCATCTAACATATCCCGAAGATAAAATATGGGGAGATAGAGGATTATTACAATTTATAAAAAATGTATGTAATTGAGGATCATTTGAGTTTTCAAAGAGCACAACCAGTTCTTCTTGTTCAATTCTTGCATAATGTTTCTCCTCTAATGATTAATCCAACCCTATATAGGTATTTTTTATATTTCTTTATTCATAGTTCTTGATTTATGTGAACTACACAAATTAATTTAATTATAAATTAATTAAAAGATCTTTCCTCATTGGTTTACCATTGAATATTACATTTTTCTATAATTTAGGATTTGATATTTATTTTGGACAATTAGTTTATCCTCCCTCTCTTTTGGATTCTATCGAAGATAGAAAAATGAACATGGACTTAATCTTAGGATCACTTTTGTGTTTCATGATTTTATCCCTATATTCTTTATTAATCATTGTAAATATATTGGAAAATTATTTGACACTATTTGGGAACCCAATTTTTAGTGCGATTGATTTAATGTTTCCATATATTTTTTATAGAGGTTTGGTGTTGGGATTAGAGATGTGAAAAAGGTGTGAAGGTTATGATGAAAATACAATGGTGGTGTGGGTGACATTGGTTTTGAGATCAAGATTATGTGGGTACTTTTTGTGATGGTGTGATGAAAATAATTATCTATTCAAAAGTTGGATTAAATTATTCCATAAAAAATGAATCTATAACTATCCACACAATCCATGGATTTTTGAGTGGGATGTATGGTGGAATCATAGGAGACAATGAAACACAAATAGACACATTAAATATCATAAGTTTCTAGGAAATTTTTACCTATACGGTTAGAAAAAAAGCTTTATGTTGGCCTCATCTTATGAAAAATTGAATTCCAAGATGAGAAAAAAAATAACATTGCTGTATACTTTGTCTACATGTCGTGTGGCTCTTAGGTAGACTTTAGTATTAAAATAAATATTTATATCAAGCCAACTTAGTATGTGTGAATCCCATTGATTCCACTCCCTTGAGGGTATAGTGAGGCATCCTAACTTGAGTAAAGGATGTGTGATCCCATATGTGGGATAATTCTAGATACAATAAGGCATCCCTCTATGCAACCTAGGGTATGATCTTTTATCTCATCATTCCCTAAGATGGGCCTGATATCCTATGACTGACATCCATGGTGTGTGATCCCTTTCCTAGTGATTTTTTATGGATAAGTATAGGTATACCCCTTAATCCCTAATAATGAACCCTACCTATATATCTTTTACTTATGAGTGTTGTTAGTTTTGGTGACACCTGTGGATTGAGTTCCCTCAGATGAACATTTCCTTATATATTTGTGAATAATCCCTAGGATGGTAGTGAGGTCATACCTCAAATTGAGACATGGAGTCTTCCTTTTAGTACATCTATATTTATCATATATATCCCCCTTGTTTATTTATTTAGAATTAACTTCATCTTTTATGGGTTTTTTGTGATTTCGGGGTATCCTGCTGAGTATGATTATAGTCACCAATACATGGGATCTTCCTTCATGTGTCATTTATTATAAAAACTAAATACCTTTTATTAGAGTCCTAGGTGTACTTGGAGAATGTGGGTATTAGTTGGTATAAAATAATCATACATGGATATTAGAGTCACTATTTAGTTAGAGTTTACTTTGGTTAGTATGTTAGAATTATTTATGGATTTGGTGGCTTGTATTTTTCACCTTGTATCATTCCATACTATTTTTCACACTTTGATGTAGAACTAGATGTTATTAATGCATTTATAGTATCATTTATTTATATTTATACACTATACAAGTGATTAGAGCTATGTGGTGTGTACATGTAATATATGCTAAGGCCCCCCATGTGCGTGAAATACCTCTTTGGTGCTAGTTTCCAGCTCGTGGACTTTGGGAGGTGGGGTTGGGGTCTCTATATCAGATTACCTCTGACCATGAAGGCGCTGGTGATTTGAGACCTGACATAAGACCTCTCACACAATATCGAATAATCTTCTGAATGTGTATGAATGTAATTCAAAATTCTATGAATCAAAGATAAAAGTATTGTGTAAAAATAATGAATATTTAAGGAAGACCCCAAATGAGATAATTGATGCATTTTTTGATCAGATAAATATTATTATCGAAGATATAAAAGGTATTTTGGAAATTACCAATGATGTGAAAATTGTTAAAATAATCCTCGAAAGAACCTTATGAGATAACATTGGATAACCTTCATTCCACTCTTATTTCATATGAGATGAGGAACAATAATAATGAATCAGTTTCAATAGAATAACCTCCAGAGATAATATTAAATTTTGTTAAGAAAATATATTTAACAAAATAACTCAATGATAAATAATTTGATTAAAAAAATGTTATTTCATTCCTCTAATCTCAAAATGTGAAAAATTTAAGTTCAAGGGTAACTTACCACTAGTTTTTTTTTCTGATGGGGAACATTTGGTCATCTTTCTACTAACCATCCCAAAACATTTTGGGATGATGAAGAGGAATAATAATCCGAAATAAATTCATTAAAAGGTGAAAAAACAAGTCAAAATTTAAGAATAAATTATTAAATAAAAAGAACCGTCTATCTAAAGAAGAATTAAGGCACATTAATCCACTTGTATTTCTTATGTGGAACCTAAAAAATTAAAATAGGATACAAGAAATTAATGGTAATTAAAATATATACATGAAGAACTTGACCAAATTGAAATGGAACAATAAAGGGATGTTTCCAAATGGTTACAAGACAAAAATATGATAAAAAATGTGTCTTTGAAGAAAAAACTCAAGGAATATTAAAAGGAGACTCTGAACATGGCATGATAAGTTTGCAAACAAATTACAAAATAGAAGGAATTTATGTGGATGAAATTTTTATATCGATGTCCCTATTTAAATCCATAAGATTATTGTTTCATATCTTAGTGCAATGAGTCTTTAAATTTTAATATATGGATATGAAAATGGATTTCCTAAATGGAGTTCCTAAAGAGGGGGTTAACATTGTAACAACAGATGGGTTTTTTATTGATGAAGATGCAAATAAAGTGTAATGATTGAAGAAGGCCTTATATGGATTAAAGTAAGAAAAAAGGGTCTATAAATCATGTATTCATCAATATAAAAAAAATAAGATTTTAGATATTGATATTTGATGATAATCTCTTTATCAAGAAGGAAAGGAATCAATAGATGTTGGTTCTCATTTATGTGGATGACATAATTTTAGGAGGATTAAATGAAGAAAAATGAAAGATATTTTTATATTACATGAGATGTGAATAAGGGATTTATTTGATTGGATAACTAAAAATATTATATGAATTATTTGTGATCCAAGGGAAGAAATTTTCATTAATTTATCTAAAAAATATTCTAAAGAGTTCCTTAAAAGGTTTGACATGGTAGATTTCAGGATAATTATGACTATAACAAAGACCCAGATGAAATTATCAAAGGTTATGGATAGAAAAGAGGTTGATATGACACTATATAGTAAAATAATTAAGAGTTTTAAATATTTAATATCCACTCATCAAATATTATTTTTTTACTTTCTAGATTTACCACTACCAAAGCTAGCCAAATGAAAGTCACATGAAATTTGTTAAAATAATACATTAGTATATTATTCACATAGTGGAGTTTAGTATGTTTTGTTGTAGTATTTCCTAAAATTGATTATTGGGTTATAAAATTTTAATTCGGTAGGTTTAGTGGATGAAATAAATTCAACTTCTAGAGCTATATTTTATCTTGTAAGTTCATGTATCTCTTAATTGAGAAATTATAAAGAGTTTATCTACATAAGAATAATATTGGGTGAACATGTACTAGCAACTCAATCTTGTAATCATTTGATACAGATGAGACAAAAACTTAAGAACATAGGGTAGGAAGTAGCCTCTCATATTTTCATCATGTTTTATAACTCAAGTCCCATAAATTTCATCAAAAATTATATTCATCATTTTTCAACAAAATGTATCAAGATCAAATATCATTTTCAAGGAGTAGTTTTAACAAGGATTTGTAAGGTTAAATTATGTGTCCACTAAAGATCAAATTACTAATATAATGACTCAAGATATGCCCAGGATTTTTAAAGGAATCGATTGGATCCTAAAATCTAACTAAATCCCCACAACTAGATTATTAAAGGACTAATCCGGATCTATGTGATCACTAGGAGGGGGTGGGGGTGATTCAGTGATCTTATGATTATATATTTTCTTAATTTTTGAAAAAACCTTCACATAATGTTAAAGAATTATGGATTTGTTTAAAATAAGCACACATCCAAAATCCTAATGAATAGTGGTATTTACAAAGTTAACTACTCAAAATGAGGATCTAGTCCTTGGAATGGTTTGGAAATAATCCAATACCATAAAATCCACTAGAAAAAATCATTTTACATGGTTATACTAAATGGGTAATATCCTTACACTTATTGAATCATAATATATGTGAATAATTACTAGGGGTGAATAGTCATTTAAAAACATAAAGTACCGATTAACAGGTGTTCTATTAATTAACAAAATTATAGTGAGTTCCGTGTTCAAGACATAAATTGAAAGAAAAAAAATGAAAAACTAGAACTATTTTATAGTGGTTTAGATCAGTAAGATCCTAGTCCAATAACCAACTTTCTATTTACCGTGAGAAGATTGGTACTCACTAATAAAATCACTTTTAGGTGTGAGAAACTTTTATTAATTTTCCCATTTAAAAATATCTATAGGCACAAGAAAAACTTTTTACAAGAGTCTTAACCTATTCAATGACCTAACTTTTGTTCAAAATTCACCACTTAAAACTTCCTTTTGGGTGGTATAATAATTAATAGACAAGAATTTTTTATTATTAGGTAAATAATAAACAAGATAAGAATAAATTATAATGAAATAAAGAAAATATAATATGAATAAAAAAATATAGTGAAACACAGTAGAAAGATAAAATAATGAGGATGTTTATGTTCATTGATCTTGATCACTACAATATTTAATAGTTAAACATTCACGTTCTTTTGTGATTTCTGAAATGGAAAGTAGTCATAGAAGAAGTTCAACGTGTATCAAGAATATTGTTCATATTGTAAGAATTAAGAAATCCATTAAGATTATTTGGAGAAGTATTTAAAATGCATTATATTGTCAATAATTATCAATAAATCACCTATGATCATATTTTATCTTGTAGAATATTAGTTTCCTAATATAATCACTACTATACGATAATTATAAATATTAAAAACAATAAAACATGTCATTACCTTTTAATACCCCATGTGTGATCAATAATAATATCGAATTACTTTTATTTCGGCATCAGACTGATTAAAATAATTTCAAATATATTTATTAAAGGAGACAAGAGTATTTCAAGCAATTAAAATAATCAAAATTTCTCTCATAATCTTTTAAAATGAATAATTAAAATATTATTATAAAAATAATAACATGAATTTTTTTAAATTTATATGAATTTATATTATAATTTTTGATTAAAAAATTATAAAAAAGTTTTTATAATATTTATTTACTTTAAAAATCACTAAAATATTGGGAGAAATTTAAAATAAGTTTTATTTAATCATTTTATAAAAATAATGAATAAACAGAGTTCCCTAAAAATAAATTTTATCTAAAAAATAATTAAAGTGTTTTACTGACCACGCTAGGAGCAAGCCTCAGAGTCGCTATACTAACCATGTGTGCATGGTTGGTACACTTCCCATACAATCATGCGTGGTCGGTTGAAATTTATTACTGGAAATGCACTTAAACATAATTCATAATTCATGTGATATGACAAATCATTCATGTGGTAAGTAAAAAAATGAATGTGGTTGGTATAATGCAACTCACGATCAGTTAAATACACATCATTCTAGGTACTCAGAGTAATTGTGGTAATTTGAAACTAGTTTCCTGGTAGGTATGGATTTTCCTTCATGGTAATAAATCTTCAATTCATGGTAACTAGCTATGGTAATTTCTCACACTGATTCATGTTAAGTTGGAATTCCTCCTCATGGAAACTCCAAGTAACCTTCACAATGGGTACCTGGGGTGCTTGGTGTCAGGTGGTACCATGGGTGTAGTCGAACTAGTATATCCAGTCGAATCAGGAATCATAGGAGGGGTATAGTGTGGTGTTTGGATATGTGACATTTTCTAAAAAACCCTTATGAATTAATCAGTTATGTGGAACTCTTCCGAAAATGAATACGTAAAACTCATCTGTAAATGACTGTATAGCACCAAACTATAAATAACTTTGTTATTTTCTTCTACAAATGGATACGTTGAAAATGTCTTTATGAATCATGTTTATCATTCGTCTATGCTAATACTCACTTCTCACAAATGGCTATGTCGGTTATTCCTTCTGCATTTTGTATATATAAATATAATTTACAGTGAACTCATTATTATTGAATACCTATAACTAAACTTCTGTTATTTTAATTTATACACTTATATATATATATTTATATTATAAAAAGTTACACTATTTAAAGTGTAAACTATGTATTTTAAAATTTTAAATTTAATAAGATATAATAAAATATATTTTTAAATTATAAAAAATATAAAAAATGAAATAATATTTTTGAAACATATGAATAATTACTAAATTATTTAAAAATAAGAGAACAAAAATATGTTCAATTATTAACACATGTTCTCAAATAATTTTTATAATTTTTTTAAAAATTTAACATTTATCAATAAATATTATGAAAATTTAAGTGTTTAAAATTTTTCAAATTTAATCAAGTGGAAGAATATTGTAATTTATAAAAAAATTAAATTATTAACATACATGTTCAAAAAGGAAACTATATCCTTCTTTTGGTAATTTAATAAGTGGGATATTTATTTAATTATCTAAATAATGTTCTCCCCTTTTGAAATTTATCAAAAAGTAAAAAAACTATTAATATTTTTCCTATTAAAAAGTAACAGTGTTAACTACCCATTACTAACATTTAAAAAAATTATACATGTAAACATATATTTTAAACCACATATATATTTAAAACAAGCATTAAATATTATAATCCCAAATAATAAGATTATAACATACCAAGTTCAAAATTCATCTTATCAAATTTAGTAGAAATTAATGGTTTAGCGAATATCACAACTAGTTGTTTTTTAGTTCTAACAAGTAATAATCATATATGTACTTTATTTACAAGATTCTTTATAAAATTAAATCTAACATATATATTTTTTGTTCAATAGTGTTGAAGAGGGTTTTCAGAAATTTAAATTGCATTAGAATTATCATAGATGATTGGAACTTTACCAAAATAATATTAAAATAATATTACGTATATTTAATCCATATGCATTGTAAACAATATCTATATAAAGATATATACTAAACTTCAGCTATGGAAAGAAATACTGGTAGGTTATTCTTATAACTCAATTAAATTAAAATTTTACTTAGAAAATGACACATACCTACGGTGTTTTTAAGATCAATCCTATAACCCCTAAATTAAAAATTAGAGTAAGATAATAAATCAAAACAATTCTGATTTGAATAAAATAAACTAGTGCTTATACTTCCCTTAATATATATAGTTACTCTTTGAACTAATATAAGACTATATTCCTTATGGTTGGACTGAAATCTTACACATTAACAAAATGAGAACACTATGTATTTTCTAGATGTAGTGAGATACAATAAACTACCTATCATGCCTCTATACAATTTAATATCAACCATATTTACATATTTATCCAGGTTCAATTAGGAATTAGTACTCATTAGTGTTTTCATAGCCTTACTATAATCAAGGAAAGTTTTTTTAACAAGTTGTTTAACATATTTATCTTGATTTAAGAAAATACATTATTTTTTTATTAATTTGTAAACCAAAGAATTTCTTTTGTTTTCCCATTTATCTCATATAATATTAACTTGTCATTATTTTAGAAAAAACATTAAATAGTGAATAATTTTTTGGTCCAATTATTATATCATCAACATAAATATGTATAATAAAAAATTCATTTGAAAGATTATTTCTAAATAAGTTTGGATAAAAATGCCCTTTAACAAAATCATTTTTCATTTAAAATTGATTTAATCATTCATACAAAACTCGACGAGCTTTTTTAAGACCATATAAATCATTATTAACTTTAAAAACATGATTTTAAAATTTTCTATTTTTAAATCTCGTGGTATGTTTAACATAGACTTGCACATAAATTATTCCATTATGAAATTAAATTTTTATATCCATTTGACATAATTATATATTTTGAAAAAATATAAGTATATTATAATTAAAATTTCTTACATCCTAGAAATAAGAGAAAAATAATCTTTAAAGTCAATTCCCACTTCTTAAGAATAACCTTGAGCTAGTAGTCCTGGTTTATTTTTTACCATGTTTTTATCCTCATCATGATTTTTACAAAAAATCCATTTTTTCTGTATTATTGGTTTATCCTTTGGCAGTTCAACCAAATTCTATAATTTATTTCATTAAAATTTATTTAATTTATCATTCATATCAGTTATCTAAATTGAATCAATTAAATCATTATAAGTGTTTATAAGAACAAAATTTGAAAAAATTATAATTTTATTAGTAATCAAAACACATTTTCTAGTTTTTATAACAGATTCGAAATTATAAATTAATTTTTCAATTGGAGAATATTTATGTGTTTTCCACTCATTTGGATCATTTTAAGAAGTTATATGCTCCCCAACAATTGTTTATTTCTCATTTTCTTGTCCATTATCTTCATAAAAATTAAATTCCAAAAATTCATCATCATATTTGTTTAAATCATAATTATTCTTATTATTTCTATTTTTATTAAACGTAACATATACAGAATATTCCAAAACTAAAGTTATCTTATTGAAAAATATATATTCCTATATAGTATTATAATATCATAAAAATATTCCTTTATCTCTTTTAGAATCGATTTTTTTAAATTATCTTTTGCATTTAACTTAAATACTTTACAACCAAATACCCTAAAAATCCAACTTTATGTTTTAAAACCTTTAAAAATTTTATAAAGGGAATTATTTAAAAATGGTTGAATATATAATTTATTTAAAACCTGAAAATCTATATTTACAGCTTCTACACAAAAATATCTAGGCACATTAAATTCCATAAGAATTGATCTAGCTGTTTCTTATATATATCTATCCTTTCTTTTAACCACACTATTTTTTTGGTTCCCTAGGCGATGAAAAATAATGTTTATATCCATTTCATTAATTTTTTTTATCAAATTATGAAATAAATAATTCACCACCTCTATCAATTATTTTAGATACGATTGAGAGAATATTGATTTTATGAATAAGTTTAGAAAAAGAACATAATTTAGTTAATGTTTCATTTTTATGTGAAAAGAAATAAACCTAGATTAATATATTATAATCATGTACTATTAAAAAAACATATTTATTACCACCAAATCATATAGGTTTTATAGTTCAAAACAATTAAAAATGTAATATTTCTAAATATCTAGTTATTCTAAAATCATTTACATATTTTAATATTTCATTGTGCTACTTAAACTTTAAAAATGAATAAAAAATAAAGTACTTAAATTTATGGAACATGGAAAATTAAATAACATGTTCGTTTATTGATAGTTTGTTCAATAGTCAGAAATTTTCATAAAAAAGACTCTTATTCCATAGAATTTAATATACTCATACATCATTTAAACACTTAACCTTTTTTAGTGAGTTTAGAAAAATAAATAGTGTAAAGACTCTCTTTTCTATTTGTAAAGAATAATATAGATTTATTTTTCATTAAAATACATTTATTATTTCCAAAAACAAAATTTAATCCATCATCACAAAGTTGTGATATAATTATTTTTATGTGTTTTAGATCATATTTAAATAATAATAAAAGTTAAAACAAACAAACATCACCAATAACTTTAATATGGCCATTAAAGTTTTCTTAAAATGTGACTAGGCCAGCATAACATGAATTGAAATTTATAAATTTAGAAATATCATCTATCATATACCTATAACATCCACTATCTAAATACCACGAGTCTTTGATACTTGTTAGGCATATTTTATTTTAAATAAACAATCAAGTATACCTTTTTCACACACATGCTAACTTGAAACCAACTCGATTACAACAAAAAAAATTTAGAATCTAAATAGATTTAATACATTTATTAGTGAGATGGTTAGAAAATAGATATATAGAAATAAATTTAAAAGTATTCCAAAATTATTCTGTAAGTATAAAGGAAAATTAATTGGATGAATTCCCTTTCATTCTATATTTAAAATAGGTTACATTGAGAATAATTCCTTTTAAGATTTTAACAAAGTTATTTTTATTCAAACATAGTGGAAAATTATTATAAAAGAAACCATTATTATTAGTGTTTAGTTTCATAAATGATATAAGTTTATCTTACTTTTATTTTCCATGAACTAATGTAGATAGGTTCTCTTTAAGATTGATAACTTCCTTTTTCAAATTCAAATTCTTCTTTTTGATAATCTCTAAATCACTATCGAATTTCACATTTGTGCCTAGAGATGTGTTTTTTGGTTTCTTATTTTTTTTATTAAGTTTATTATATTCATTTTAGGCTTTAGGTAATGTATCCATAACAAAATTAAATCTTCTCTCTTGATCTTTTTCATTCGCTTACAATTTTTTATTAAGTATGCCATTTTGGTCTTTAAAATTTAACATTTGAGAATCATAAATCAATTTATTTTTTCATTATATAAAACAAAGATATCTAAATTTTCACATTCTATTTTTAGTTTCCTATTCTTATTAACAACTTCTTATTTTTTATTTTTATATTACTATAATTTTCAATTATCCTGACTCCATAATTTCTTAAAATAAAAATGCTACTAATTAATTAAATTTTAGTGAACACCATGTTCATTATATAAATTATAGTATAAATAAAAAGAAAGGAAATATATATTTTATAGATGTTCAGATCAATAAGATCCTAATTCACTCATCAACCTTATCTTCTCAGTAATAATACTGCTAACTGCTAAGAAACTAACTTGTAAAGGCATGATGATATCTTAAATAATCTAGATTTTATAAATAACTAATGTAACAACCTATAATTTTTATAGGAATATTAACCTAGTTTATGACGTGACTTTTTTTGGGACTCACAACCCAAAAATTACTTTTAGGTTGTAGAGTACCAACAAAAAAACCTTATTTTGATTGGGAAAAGTATAAACCAGATATAGAAAAATTACAAAAAAATAAAGAAAATATAATATTAATAAAAATATATAGTGAAACCTAGTAGAAAGATCTAATGATGAGGACATAGATGTTTGATGATATTGATCACTACAGTAGTAAAATGTTAAACATTGAAGTTATTTTACAATTAAAATAATGGAATATTAGTCATAAAGATGTTCATTTGAAATCAAGAAGATAATTCTTATAATAATAATTTAAAAATTCACCCAGAGTTGAAGTATACATATTTTCAATGTCTTCCTTGATAAATATTTTTCAAAACATCACCAACAACCATATTTGTTCTCTTGGTAGGGTAGTTTCCTAATCTAATCACCACCTTACAACGGTTAGAAATATTTAAAATAACGAATCACATTATTACCTTTTAATACATCAATCATGATCATTAATAACATTGAATCGCTTTGATTTCTACATTAGGATAATTAAAAAAATTTATAATATATTCATTGAAGTAAACGAGAGTATTTAAAGTAATTAAAATAATCAATATTTATCTTATAAAATTATAGTAAATGAATAATTCAAATATTATAGAAAATAGGGCATAAAAAGGATAACTTCAAAATATTAATTTTAAAAGAATTTATATGGTAATTTTATTTCAAAAAATTATAACAAAGTCATTGTGATATTTATTTATTTTACAAATCAACAAAATAGTGAAGATAATTAAAAAACATTTATAGTTAATTATTTTATAAAAATAATAACAAAACTGAGTGTCATAAAAATATTGTTCATTGAAAAAAAATTAAAGTGATATATTGACTATGTAGGGAAAAAGTCTCACAATCTCTATAATGAGCATGGGAGGACAGTTATTACATTTCCCATTCCATTGTTAATGGTCTGTGGAAATTAAATAATGATCGTGCACTTGAAAATAATTCATAATTCATGTGATATAACAAATTATTCTTATGGTAAGTAATAAAAATTCCTATGGTAAGAATAATCGAACTCACAATCAGTTTCATATACCGCATGATGGGTAATCAAAGCACTTGCAGTACATTGTAACCAGTTTCATGGTTGATATGGATTTACCTTCCCAGTAGGTGATCTTTTATTCATGGTAACCAACCAGGTTAAGTACTCACACTGATTCACAGTAAGTTAGAAGGAATCCTCCCTATAATTTCAAGTAACCTGTATGGTGGGTACCTGGGGTGGTCAAAATCGCATGTTTCCAAGGGTGTAGTCAAACTAGTATATGTAGTCAAATTTAGCATCGTAGGTGTGGTCAAGGAAAGTGTGTGGATTCATGAATTTTTCTCAAAAAACCCTTACATAGAAATTAGATACGTAGTGTTTTTATGAAAAAAACACATAACACTCATATGAAAATAGATATGTAGAAACAAAATGAAAATAATTATGTCGTTTACTTTTATAAATGGATAATTAGTAAAAAGCTATATGAATTTCATTTATAATTTGGATATTTCGATACTCACTTCTCATAAATAGATACACGGTTGAATCCTTCAGTATTTAGACTAAATAAATATCATTTACATCAGTATCCTTATTCTCAAATACCCATGACTAAACTTTAGTTATTTTTTCTTCATCCTCTTTAAGATATATATATATATATATATATATTAAAAATTAACCTATTTAAAATATAATCTATGTATTTTAAAATTGTAAATATAACAAGATATTTTTTTTTAATAATATAATAAAATAACTCATGAAATAATATTTTATAAACATATGAATATAAATAGAATTAGGTATAAATAAGATAACAAAAATATTAACAATTATCAACACATGTACTCATATATTTGGTATAAAACATTTTTAACAAATTTATATTTATCAATTTATATTATGAAAATATAAATGTTTAAACATTTGGAATTTAATTAAAAGAGATTAAATTTTAATTTATCAAAGAAAAATATTAAATTATTCACATAAATGTTCTAAAATTAACAACACTTTTATTTCACTATAATAAAAAAAACAGTGAATTTACTCTCTTCACAGATAAAATATGTTATAAATAATTTTTAACAACTATTAGAAACTATCACTAATAGGTTCAGTATGTTTTCACTACGCTACTTGTACTTTCATCACTCTTTCACTTCTTTAAAAAACATATTTTTTTCACTTTATTAACCATAAAAATGAAATAACTTCCTTAGAATTCTATATAATATTACATCCATTACACTATTCATGTGATTTCTCTGTCTAATCGTCCATCTAAAATACTCCATCCAGTGCCTTCTGAAAACTGATATATCTATTATACGCTATATCCATCTGTTAACATTTTCACAAAATCTATATGATTACAGAATATTTGAAACTTTATCCCATTTCGTCAACCAATTTTCTCTAATCTCAACTCCTCATTTAGATACTAACATCTTCCTCAAAAAAGATATTCCTTGGTTAGAAAATTCCTTCTCTAACTATGTCTTGTAGAATTTTTTCTAGTATCCCTATAAAATACTATCTCTATAGCACTTAATCTTTTATATTTTTGGATAATATATATATTCATATAGTACATTCAACCTACATATATATGTGTGAGAATGAGAAAATTAAAGATTAAAAATTAACTTTCCCACTTAATGAAAAACTGAAATTCAATACCCATGCTCAGAAAAATTCACTTGGAAGATTCCCAAGGTTCCTAGAGTATTCTTGAATATTTTTAAAAATTTGAACATCAAATACCTTCAAAAACCATCTTTACCTCACCAATAATAAAAAAATCGTCCTCTTATGATATTTGGAACATTCAAAGATCAAATTTTAATGATCACATTTGATTTTATTATGTAAGTTTCATAATGGCTTTTAAACTAGTAAATCAAATAACACTTAATTTTTTAGTAAAAAAATTATATCATTTCTTCCATAAATTATAACTTCTTCTGATTAATCCTATAAAAACCTCATAGGAACTCCTAATAATTATTTCCTATAAAATTCCTCTATCCATTTCATTACATAAAAACTCTCTATCTATTACCTTTTTATGCCAACCTATGCCTTATGAGCATTGTTAAAAATATTGTTATGATGTTTTCAGCCAAAAAATTATATGTGATGACTTTGAGTATTCTTTATAATCTTCGATTTGTCTAATGGACTCAGTTTGATGAAATTTTAAGAAATTTTCTGAAATTATTCATCTGATTTGAATTCATTTTTTTGGAACTCATATAATTAGGACGTCATCAAATTACATCCCTATAGGTTTTGGGCATAGTTTAAGTGCCAAATATGGCATGACAAACTTGATTTTTTTGTCGTAATAGATGATTAATATGTAATGTACATTTATAATAAACTCCTTGAAAAAAATGGAATCAATGATTTATTAACATGAGAACGCCAAAACATGAATGCATGATCATTTAATAATATTTATAAACAATTTAAACAATTAAATAATTTTCTTTTGATGAATTATTTCTTTATTGATGTATATGAAAATGTCTCTATGTCATACCATCATTAAGTTTCAGTAATCAAGGGAATATTCTCTCCAATTGTGATCCACATGTTCTCTAAAAACCTTTGAACGTCACCATTGGAATCTCTGGGTGCTATAATAGTAGATCCCAATGACTGTGTTGTTTATATTTGATCACATCAATAATCCCTTCTAGAAGGATTCTTCTAGATATCTCTATAATTGAGATTGGTGGAGGAGGAGGATCACTCTCTGTTCAATAGAGTGTTCTAGGAGAAGGGAGCTTACTCAGGTCTTGAGTAAAAAATAAAAATGTTTTTGTAAAGAAACAAAAAATAGAAACACCATAAGAAAATAATATAATTGGGTTTATATAATGATAGTGTTAGAAAATAATAATTCCATATGTTCCCTTATTATTTCCATAATCCCTCTAGAACCCCATTTTTATGATAATAAAATTATTATTATTTCTTAACATGCATAAAACCCACAAATTAATTAAATATTATTTATTCAAATAATATTCAATGTATATTATTTCTCATCAGACCATTACACTCGGTCCATCATTACTCCAAAAGTTTTATCAAGCATTGAATTATGAATATTTATTTAATAAATAAATATCACCACATTATTTTATAATAAATAAATAAATATTATATTCACTAAATAACAAGTAAATACATATTACATATTCCATTCATAAAATATTCTCTCAAATAACTAGTGACATAATATATTTGTCAAAAAAACATGAATAATTGTTTAAACAGATAAAAGGGTAATATTTATTTAACATGTTAAATAATAAATAATCATATTATTCAACTAAGGTTAAAGATACACTAAGTATGTGACTCGATATGGATATTACTTAGTGGAATTAGGTGAAGTAGCCCAAATTCCAAGGTTATAATCTTATAACACTTCATGGAACCCACAAAGAAAGAAGCTAACGATTTATTGACATAAAACCTCACACAAAAAATTACTATGCAATATAATTACTATAACATGATATCTCTTATCAAACAATTTGCAAGCCGGTTTCCTCAACCCATGTGCTCAATGTATCTTTCTTTGAATTTATGAAAATTAACTTGCATACAATACACTATGTGTAACATCCTTGGTAATTATAAAATAATACATTTTCATTACTATTAACAAGTATGAATTACATATTTTATTTACCATAATAGGGATTCTATCTTTGATGGTGTACGCATCACGCAACAATGAGTTTCTCCAAAATCTTATGTTGTACACAACATTGAGTTATACTGAAAAATAATATAATAATAATATTATTTTAAATGGTAGTTAACTCTTATCCATTGTATTGGAATAAATTAACAAAACTAACTAAAATATTATTGTACATGTTTGTTAAATATTTTTAAATTTATCCAATAAATTTTAGAGTCTTAAAATGAGAATAAATTCGATTTTATTCATAACATACTCTAATATTTTTAAAAGGTAGTTTTACGGCCTTTTGATGGAGAACCATTTTTAAATATTTTTTTAACACCTTTATATATTATACTTGAACAAATAAACTTATTATTTAGAAGCATAACATCAAAATTTACTTTGGATGAATTTTTGGTATTTTTTTGATAAAGTACATTTTTCAATGAATAGTGATAAATACTGCATTTTAAGTCAAAACTGTCTTTTAATATAATTTATTTATATGGTTAGATTATATTTTTAATTGGGTTTAAAGTGCAATAATAAAATGTTTTTATCATTTAATACAATTTTGGTCATTGAGAGTAATTTCACTTTAAAATTGTACATAAACAAATTTCAATATTTTGATAGTTTTTATTTCTTAAAAACCTGCTTTCTCATTTTGACAACGAGAATTAATTTTAAATTAATTTTTAAAAATTTTATATCTTTAATTTTGAAAAATATATTCCATATTTTTAATCAGTGAGTCCAAATTATGTTAATAGGTTACTTTTATTTTTAGACATTATGAATAGAACTTCAGTAATTATTTTTTCTTTACGATAGTTAAAGGGTAAATTATGTAAATAAGGGTAAAAATAATACTATAATAATATAAATTTATCCTAAACATGTCCAAAACTCATTTTACCAGTCATGGTCGACCAAATCAACCCTTAAGTCGAAAAAGTTTCATATGGGTGCCACTTGTGAGTGAAAATGATATTTAATTACTTTTAATTTCAAGATTAGGGAAATATAGCATAAACTTTTATCTTCTTAATAAAAAAATTTAATATGGGGTTATACATAAGATAAATTCGACTATAAGTAGTATTTGGAAATATAAAAGGATTTCATACATCATGGTAATTTATTTATAATTTTTATATATCAAATAAATAAATTTATTTATGACACAATGATGATGTATTGATTACCTTATCAATGAAGGATTTAAATAAACGAGATTATTAATAATTAAATAAATTTATTTTGAAACTTTTTATGCCATCCACGAATTTTAGGGTTGATTATTACTTGTTATCTTTTAATTAGTGAAGTTATTTTGGAGGAATCAAGTTATTATGAATTTTTTAAAAGTCATGATATGATTAGTATAAAAATTGACATAAATGAGTTTTTAAAACAAATACTATTTTATTAAATGATATAACAATTTTAAAAATATAAAATTCAGCCAAATTAAATATATAATTTTGAAAATTTCATTAATGTACCACTTGAGGTTCTATTGGAATTTTATAGTAACTATATTAACCATATAGTATAAATATACAATAAGACATGGTAAGAGTTAAATTAGTTAACTAAGGGATAAAGTTAAAAGATAAAGTTATATTTGAGACCAAAAATTTTATAAAACCTATTGTTTGAGAGGATTTTGAAAAATATTCATCTTTTATTTCAATTTAATGGGTTTTTGACTTTTAGAAATCGAAATTATGTTTATAATAAACTAATATTTCAATTCATTCCTAAAATACCCTTCCTCCCTCTTATAAAAGGCCACCACTTCTAACCCTTAATCACACATATAAATCCCTTTTGATCATCCAAAATCTACTCAAATAATCCCCCATCACACCTCCCTTACTCATAGAATATTTACTTTGGGAATAAGGCAATTCAAGAAATCCTTTTAGCTTTAATCAAATGGAGTTACCCGATGTGAGGTAATGTCTTCTCTCAAGCTTCTTTCATTTATTTTCCATTATCCAAACCCCTAAAATATATTTATTCAATTATTTTATAACAATAAATTATCTTAAATATAATATTATGTTTTTATTCCATTAATTATACCTTCACTCATACACTACTGCATCTAGTGGACTTAGAACATATAGTTTCTGTGGACGGTGAACTACTACCTCACGAAACGATGATTGCTTGATTATCTCCTACTGCCTCCCATGGTGGCCATTTTGATGGAACTGTATTTATATATGATATATATTATATTTATATTTTATTTATTATTCTGTATTTTTCATTTAGATCATACTTTTATGCTTTCCATAATGTGTAAATACGATAATTTCATTTGAGGAAGTGCAGACTATTGCCCCCTCAAAGTGATATGAATTGTTCATTCCATACATGGAATGTATAATGGATGAAGTTAATGATATTACGTAAAATATATAAAATATTATATTACAATTTAATTATAATATACCTATGTATCATTTAGTTTTAATTAGTTTAAATATAGAAAATAAATGAAAGTAGCATTCATGCGTACGTACGAATTACCATCTCCATGAACGGTGCATTTCATTTCTTATCTCCAAATGTTATGGAATATTATAAATACATATATACTGGATCTAAATACACATATAATTGATATATATTATATTTAAATCATGAATACTATTATGGAGATAATGTACTTTTGACACCATGGACAATTTGTAATTATAACAAGATCATTTTTAACTCAAGTACCCAATATCAACAAAATGACTGATATTAACTTAAATAATTATTCTATTTTTATAACAGGGTAATAAGTTATATAAAATGAATAATAAACAATAAAAATGTTCTTAATCAAGTAGAAATTAACTTAAGTTTGTTATTCAGGAAGAATAAGGAACATACATGATGAATCAGACTCATGGTAAGGGAACTTCTTAACCAAATTTACATTTCTTTTGGTTAATCTTATACTTCATGATTATGTCATGCTATGATTATGTGAGAAATAACTTTTGATACCCTATATTGTATTTATACTTTATTTATGATAACCTATATTGAATAAACATAATCGATCTATTTTATTTATAAAATGATATTTGTAAGGGAATTTCTAAACTCAATTTCCACTCATTGGGTTTTACAAATACTTAGTTTATTATATTATTCCATGATTATGTATGGAATCATTGTTTGTTTGTTTATTTTGTAATTTCCACTTCCACTTTTATAGATATAATATTGCTACACATAATCACTCCATTGATAAATTTTTACTTCATTGATACAATCTTTGTAAGGGACTTTGTCTCAATCTCATTTCATTGCAGAATATTTTGATAATATACACCTAATTATTTTATATGGTGTATTATAAAACCATTTTAATTTCAATTTCATTCAAATAGAATCATTTTTTATGAATCATTTTACTAAATGAAAAAAGGAATGTTTTTAATGTATGCGGTGACAACGACCTCTTCACCGCCGTAACCATTATTTGATATTTGGATTATTCTATAAGCCTTAATGTTTTAAAAGGAAAAGGAATCCCTTATTCCCTTTTTGGATGTTTTGGAATTGAAAATGTGTTTTTAAATTGATTGAGTATATCCATATCTAGAAATTATTTCTTGTGATTTCAAATCAAATGTTATTATTGAAATTTTGATATTTGAAATATTTTATGTATTATGATTATATAATGGTACTTGGAAATTTAACAGGTGGTTATGTGATAAACCAAATGAAGAGTGGTTCCATGATAAACCAAGGATGGGTGGTTATGTTATAACCTCCAATGCATTAGGTATGGAAGTCAGCCGTATGTCTATTCCATTTAGTGATATGTGTGGAAGGCGATCTTATAGTTATTCCATTTAAGTATGTTTATGTACCAAGTTAACTTTATATGTTACATGTTTATTTCTATGGTCTTGTAGCAGTATTTTGGTTACATAAAGGGTAAGTAATGATCTTATATTCAGTGAATTATATTTTCCACTTATTAGAGGTGAAAAGTATTACATTATAATAAAGTAATCATGGTTTTCATGTTATCCCAAGATTAAAAGTTTTTTTTATATATCCCTTACTGAGCGTTTTATACTCATCCAAAGTTTTGAAAAGTTTTTCACATGACATAAATATTTATAGAGTTAAGGATGGGATCAAGGAAAAGTTATGCTGTTAAAACATTAAATGATGTCATATTTCATTTTAAATAGTTTTTGTTTTAAAAAAGGATAGTGAGTAGAAGTGTCTGCTTATAATATTCAAGATGTTATGTATAATTTATGACCTAATTCTCAAAATCTGTAAACCTAAAAAGATCCATTATGTGATTTAAAGTAAAATTATCGACTTATCTCAAGATTAAGTAATGTTTAAAGTTGGGGCCTTATAGTTGGTATCAAGTCAGTTTAGATAACTTTAGAGGTTAGGGTGTTATTTTAGCATAAGTGACATATCCATAATGGTTAGCATATTATAAAGAGTAATAGTTATTTTAGATAAATTGAATGAGTTTAAGATAAAATGAATAAGTATATCTTAGTGTTTGACCTCCTCATAAGATAGTATATGATTATTTTACTAATATACTCACACTGACCTTTTGGGTTTTAGTAAATTGATGGATCTAGAAGGAACAAAATTAACAATGGATGTGAAGGAAACTGTGGTGGTTTTATGAATAAGAAAATCAAATAAAATGAGAGCTGCAATTATAAGTCTTGTGATTATTATTAACCAAATATCTGGATTCCGGATTGACCACTTGAACCCTGGAGATTTTTCTAAGGCATCGTATATGTGAGAAAAAAATCCCTATGGATGTTCAGGTAATAATAAAAAAGGTAAGTATATTAAAAAACCTATGTGTCAAGGATGTGGAAAGAAACACCTAGGAAAATGAATCAAATGTAAAAGAATATGTTATATATGTGGTAATGAAGGTCATAAATCAATAACCTATCATGGTAAAAGGAAGCGTTCAGTTGAATCAAGAAATGGGAAAGAATTTCTTTCTGAGGGATCAATTGAATGTTGTAAATGTGGTGTGCATGGTCATTATTAAAATAGATGTCCTACGAAGAATTTTTGGGAATGAGATCAACAGTACCATAAAAATATATGTTTACCAAAACCTAATTCCATTCAAACCGAGGATGAGTAAACTGAAAATGACCAATGAAGGGTATGGATTATTTCTTAGCTGATGTTTTGGAATTATTGAATCTTAGGATATGATTCATGATTTTGTTTGTAGGAAGAAGTATTACAAACTAAGTTGGAAAAAATGGTAAAGGGATAATTTAGAATTCTAGATTATTAAGATGTCTACATTATATAAATTTAAGAGTAATTTTAGATATCTGGGTGATGAAATGTTTAAAATTAGTAATTCTCTTTTATTGATAGGATTAATTTTGAAGGATTTTATCTTGATTGCGTAACCCTGAAGTTTGTTATGTGAAAATTATATTTAAGGAAGAATTATATTTTATTTTGTGGATATAGTTATAAAGAACCATTTGGGTTTATATGATCCTTGAATTTGACGCAATTACGGGTTATTACTTTTTTGTGATGCAAATGTGAGGAATGAGATCAATTTTGAGGTTAAAATATGTTATTATTATTTTTGGGGAATTTATCTAATTTTTTTTAGAATGTCATAAAATTATATAGTTTTATAAAAAGAAAAATCCTCAGTATTTGTGACCACCCATCACATCCTACAAGGCTTTAAGAATCAAATCCACTACCGAAGGGTGACAAAGGCGCATCCCCTACTACTGGCCTATGAGAAGTCCCTAGTTAGTATGAAATATATTTTTTAGTTAAATGATTTTATATATCAAGAATAAGTTTATTTTAGGAACATATTCATATCCTTGGTATAGGAAAGTTATTTGGTGATTAAGTGATAAAGGTCATTTTTGAAGACATTTTCTCTTTTGGGAATACTATATGCCTAAGAAAAATAGAATACTATGTGATTTCATTTTGAGGAGTAATGGTTGAATTTTATTTTAAAAGAATCTATTTTTTTTATTATGGACATATGTAAATTTGTTTTATTTATGTAAATGATTAACCTATCATAGATAATATGTGATTTGGTTAATTACTTTTTAGTATGAGATTTTTAGACTAGTCGATGTTATTTGGAGATAAATGTTAAGATTTATCATGGAAGACTATGTAATAAAATCCTTATGAATTTTGGGTTTGAAAATTAGTTTGGATTATTTTGAAGAATTTAAAGGACAATTTTTTATTGAATGGTCTTTTTTGAACTTTGGGTATTGTTTGTTTAATTTTGAAGATTAAGAGTAGTATTTATTTATATAAAGGATTATCCTTTTTGAGGATTATCTGATCCTATAATAAACATTTTGGTTTTATTTAATGTTTAATTACTGGGGAAATATATATTTCATCTTTTTTGGATTATTTGATTCTCTATAAGTTTATTTTATCACTTCAGGTGTGACCAAGTCATCTTGAATACTCATCATTTGGAGAAAATATGAGTTTTTTGTATAATTTTTTAAAGGATGAAACACTACTTGAAAGGTAAGTATATATCTTTATGTTATTAGTCAATCTCATAAGAAATTCCTATAATTTTTGAAAAGGAAATTAAAATAAAAAAGTTTTCCATTCACTTTCCCTACTGGGTAATCAAAGACCGTTTAACCCATAAAAAATTTATGGTTTTCTCGTAGTTAACTTTTTTCAGATCATGTTTTCTATCACTTACCATCAAAACTTGATGGTTAATTTTCTCTTTCATATCCATGTTTTCCGAAATGGAATCCTAGTATATTTTATCTTAGGTGACCTTTTTACTTCACATTCATTATTATAAAGTGGAGGTTTCATTGACTCTTTTTTCGATGTGATATTTCATTGAAATTACCGAGCCCAATTTAAAATTGCGAGAATGCAATTTCCAAAAGGTGGGAAGGATGTAACATCCCAGGTAATTATAGAATAATACATTTTCATATATATTAATACTTATGAATTAAATTATGATTTTATAGTAATGGGGATGTAATTTTTTATGGTGTACCTTACATGAAAAAATGGGTTTCTCTGAAATCTTATGTCACACACAACTTTGAGTTATATGGAAAAATAATATAATAATATTATTATTTAAAACGATAGTTAACAACTAGACATTGTATTTTTGTAAATTAACATAACTAACTACAATATTATTATACATGTTTGTTAAATATTTTTACATTTATCTAATAAATTTGAGAGGCTTAAAATGAGAATAAATCCAATTTTAACCATAACATACTCTAATATTTTTAAAAGGTAGTTTTACCACCTTTTGATGGAAAACTCTTTTTAAAAATATTTTTGGTCACCTTTATATATTATATTTGAAAAAATAGACTTCTTCTTTATAAGATTAATATCAATGTTTACTTTGGGTAAATTTTTGATATTTGAATGATAAAGTTCATTTTTTAATGAATAGTGAAAGATACTGCATTTTAAGTCAAAACTGTGTTTTCATATAATTTATTTTTATGGTTATATTATATTTTTATATTAGTTTTAAAGTGTAATTATATTATGTTTTTATCATTTAATCAAATTTTGGTCATTGGAAGTAATTTCACTTTAATATTGTATATAAACAAATGTCAATATTTTGATAGTTTTTACTTTAAAAAAAACCTCTTTATCATTTTGACAATGGGAATTAATTTTAAATTAATTTCTATCAATTATATGTTTTGAATTTTTAAAAATGGATCCCATATTTGGAATCAGAGGTTCCAAATTATGTTAATAGGTTACATTTAATTTTGGGCATTATGAATAATAGTAGATATTTTTTATTTATGTGTGGAATCGCTGTTTGTTTATTTATGTTTTAATTTCCAATTACATTTGTGTGGATATACTATTTCTACATATAATCACCCCATTGATAAATTCTTACTTCATTTATACAATCTTTGTAAGGGAAATTGTGTCAATCTCCTTTTATTGCGATATATTTTGATAATATACACCTTTTTATTTTATACACTGTATAATAAAACCACTTGAATTTTAATTTCCTTCAATGGGAATATTTTTTTACAAATAATTTTTATAAATGAAAAAAGGAATAATTTTAATGTATGCAGATACAATGAATTCTCCACTACCATAACCGTTGTTTGATACTTGGATTCCTCTATAAGACTTAATGTTTTTAAAAGGAAAATAAATCCCTTATTACCTTTTTGGGTGTTTTGGTATTGAAAATGATTTTTGAAATGGATTGAGTATTTAAATACCTTGAAATAATTTCTTGTTATTTCAAATGAAATTTTATTAGTGAAACATTGATATTTTAAATATTTTATGTGTTATGATTATATAATGTTACTTGGACATTTGATGGGTGGTTACGTGATAAACCAATGATGGGTGGTAATGTGATAAACCAAATGACAGGTGGTTCCATGATAAACCAAGGATGAGTGGTTACATTATAACCTCCAGTGCATTGGGTATGGAAGTTTTCCATATGGCTATTCCATTTATTGATATGTGGGGGAGTTGAATAATGGTTATTTTATGTAATTATGTTTATGTACCAAGTTACCTTTATATGTTATATGTTTCTTTATATGGGTTTGTGGTAATATTTTGGTTACACAAAGGGTAATAAATGAGCTTATATTCAGTGAATTATATTTAACACTTCTTAAAGGTGAAAATTATTACTTTATAATAAAGTATTTATGGTTTTAATGTTATCTCAAGAGTAATAGTTTTCATTATTTATGTATCCCTTACTGATATTTTTATGCTCATTCCAAGTTTTGAAGTGTTTTTCACAGGATATAAAGAAGAATAGAGTCAAGTATGGGATCAAGGAAAAGTTATGTTCTTAAAACATGAAACGATTTCATATTTCATTTTAAAGAGTTTTTTTTAAAAAAGGATAGTGAGTATAAGTTTCTTCTTAGAATATTCAGGATGTTATGTATATGTTATGACCCAATTATTTAAAGCTCTAAACCTAAAAAATATCCTCAATGTGAATTAAATTAAAATTATCAACTTTTATTAATATTTAGTAATGTTTAAGGCTGGGGTATTTTACTATGGCTATAGATTTATTTAGGATGTATCATTACCATAAAAGGGAATGGGATATAAAATTATATTAATGACCAGAAGAGTCAAATCCTTTCTCTAATTATTGATTAATGAAATAGTACTTGTGACACACCTCATATGATAACTCTGTTCTTTATTACATATTAATATATGATTTATTACATAATAACACACTTAATACAAATGAAAAGATCAAGAACTCTAGTGTCTCTATGAATTAGTTACATTATATATAAACTTAAAATAGGGAAATACATCATCTTTATTGAGAACTTCCTTAACATGCTCATACTTCAAAATGCATGGGATAACTTGGGTACATAAATAAGAAAGGGGTGATCTATAAATCCCAGTAATGGAATAAACCTGTCATAACATGATGAAATTAATACATGTTATACAATAGGCATATCAATGGGGCTTAAAATAAGTGAGGATGATAAAAATGAACATTAATGCATGATATAACATGACAATCAGAAAGAGAATATGTGAAATGTAGTGACAACTTAAAACACTGCATCATAAAAATAGGTCTAGGATAAATTCAAAGACATAATTATGGAAAAACTACCATAAAGGAATAATTTTTACTCCCTATCCCAATAGGACATCTCATGAGACTAAAACATTACCCAATGCATTGAAGCGCTATATAATTCTGAGCGTACCCATCACATTCATTTAATTTTTATGCTAAAGTGTTCCAAAGTGATCAAAAAACATGGATTAATTCAACATAATATTTTATTCCATAATCAAGGAGTGTAGAATACATACATTTATGTCCCTAATAAATGAAGTAATTAAGATGAGAACCCTTGATAGGAAATATTTTATGGGTATTCACTACACATTTGTTTGGCATGGAAAATCATGGTGAAATTTTGGCACCATAACATTGTCACTTAAAAATTCATAAAATGAGTTAATGAGAGAGAAAAGGGTCTATAATAATTTGGAAATAAAATGGACTGTAATAGAGAAATTTATAGACATATCCTACCATTATTAATAGGAAACAAAATGCATAAGATAGTAAATAAAATTTAATAAAGAGGACAATGAGAGGATACCTTGCTAAATTTTAGAATGGTAATGGGTGTACAAAAAGGTTCATCGTAGGGATTAATGAGACTAAAATGGGGATATAATCACATGGAAATAAAAAAGTACATTAATAGAGATGTATAAAATCTTACCCCAAACATGAAAAAAATGGAATTTTAGAGGGAAAAAAATAAAATAGTTTCTTGGGAAAAAAGAATAGTGGAAGATCCCTTACCTTGAGATTGTGATTCAAAATTCTTGGTAGGAGATTCTTGAGAGATTGGGTGAACATTGGGAGGACTCTAGAGAGAGGATTAAAGATTAAATACATGATACAATTATTTTTAGTGAAGATAAATGGTATCTTGGGTGGGTTTATATAGGAAAATATTGGGGAGTTATTTTTTAATTTCCCAGACATATGTTTTGGACTCTATATAATAAAATAAAAAAACCACTATCCTTAAAATGTTTTCCACTTGGATTATTACAAATAGGGGTGGTTTTTATTATTCTATAATTTTAAGGTCTGAAATTATTAAAATAAAACCCTTTTTTATATTGAAGCGAGTCATACTCTTAAAGAACTGATTTTACAACATTAGAATATGTTATATCTTTTAGAGGATTCATAATGGCTTTATAAAATAAATAAAATAAAATAAAATAAAATTATTTTATAGGTAAAACATATATTTGGTCTTTCATAGCCTATATAGTATTTATTACATCAATTTTGGTTCATTATGATGTCATAATACATACCTTAAATTTATACCGTATTTAAATTTTACCTAAAAATTTGACATCCTCAGAAAATTATGAAAAATTAAACGTTAGATAATTTCAATGTTATAATTCCAAAAATAATATTTATTTTATCCAAATATTTTAAAAAATATGATAATTTTCACTTTTACAATAAGAATCGACATTTATTGAGAAATGACTTATTTTTTATAATAATATTTTTCAAACCCTTATAAAAGTTAAATTTTACTTCATAAAAATAATATGATCATTCATATTTAATGAAAATTATTTAATAATAATATTTTATCAAAATATTATTGATTTCAAAAATCAATTAATTCATCAAAATAAATTTCTTAATTAAATTATAATATTACCGAAAAATATATTTTTTGTTTTATTGTATCAAAATAAAAATCCTTTATAAAGTAACGATAATAGGATAAAAATATATATCTTATTAAATAAAAAATAATGCACATAAATTTTTTTCCAGGTCCATGATTCATATCCCTTTAATACACCAGAAAATGACCTAAGGGTAAGGTGCATGGTTGTGAGACTCTTATGGGGTGGTTTAGTGAACATGGTTTAGGCCGTGATCTCAATAATATTGAAATTCTCTTGAAAACAGATTTACTCATGCTAAATTTATTATATCTAAACATGGGATTAGTTGAAAGAAAATATCAGTGATGCTATATCAATTGAAATATATGATAAATGGGATTCATAGGGTATGATCTAACTAGTTGAGGCCATCACATCCATTGCCCATGTCAATTAAATTTGTTAAAACTCTACATTTATACTAATGATATGATTACTATTAAATAGCTACATTATCAATAGTTATGATGCTTAAATATATTTTAAATATGATATTATATAATAAAACCAAATAAGTTTATGTTTTTTCTATAACTATAATACAAAACAAGATATTTAATTAAATCAAAAGTGGAATGTTATTTATAATAGTTCAGAACATCAAAATATCCCCCCCTTAAGAAATTTACCCCTTGAAATTTTCATTTATCATAGTAAAACATATGAGGTTATCTTTGTTTCATTACCTCCTATTGTTCCCATATCGCTTCCCCAAACTTTTTGTTTCTCCAAAACACTTTGAAAAGGTGAATTGTATTATTTTGTAGAAATTTCTCTCTATGATATAAGATCTTAACTGAACGCTCTTTATAAAAGAGATAATTATCCAATGGAACCACCTCTAGAATGAGTACATGTGGAAAGTATATCATGTACTTAATAAAAAGGGATACATGGAATACATCATGTACTTGAGATAGGTTTGTTGGGAGTTCTAGTCGATAGACCACCACTCTGATGTGATCAAGGGAACAATGTATATTTGACTAAGTTTTTTTATTCTTCAAAAATATCATTAATCTACTACCTGGAGATATGAATTGGAATACTCTGTATCCAATATGAAATCTATATCTCATAAATAATTGGAATAATAACTCTTCTTTCAAATCATAGTAGCATTGATGTGCTTCTAAATTGTCTTATACTCTTCCACCATTTCCTTGACCATTTCAATACCTAGTAGTTTTACTTCCCTAACTTCATCCTATCATGCATATGTTCTTCACATATTCCCACAAATGGATTCATATGGATCCATTTGGATCGTCTATTGGAAACCAATTTTGTATGATAACTCAACCCGAGGTAGATATTGGTCTCACCTCCTTTGAAGTCAATCGAGGATGCTCTCAACCTGTCTTCTAGTCTCTGAATAGTCCTCTTAGACTGACCATCAATTTGAGGATGATAGGATATCCTTAAATTCATCACAATGTTGAGATCATTTTGGATAATTTTCCAGATCATGGAGGTAAATATCAGATATCGATAAAATAAAATCGATAGTGGTACTCCGTGCAGCATAACCACTTCATTGATATATATCTGTGCAAGTTGGTCGAGTGAGAATTCCTTTTGAATTGAAATAAAGTGAGCTGTCTTTGTAAGATGACCCACAATGACCCATATACCATGGTTTCCTATAGATTCATTCAAAATTCTGGTGACATTGTCCATAATGATGTTTTTCTATTTCCATGTTTCTATGGGTAATGGTTAAACCATCCCCTTAAAGTTTTTCCTTTAGCCTTCATTTGATGACATACTAGGAACTTTAATGTACATGTAGAATTCTCCTTCTTTATATTTTCCATCCAATAGTTCTCATGGAGATCTCGATACATTATTCTGATCCCTTGGTGAATAGAGAAGGTTGATCTAGGTGAATTATTTATAAGCTCTCTATTTATCTATTGATTAGATTGTACACATAGTCATGACCTATATCATACAAATCCTTTTTCATTAACATTGAATTATGATGATTTTCCCCTTATTATAGCTTCCACATTATTATAAATTCCTGCTTCATCTCTTTAGGAATCCTTAATCTTATCCAGAAGAGATATTTGAACAATCATTTGTGAAAGGGTTGATGATGTTCCTTCCTTTATGATTCCCATATCCATCCTTTCCAAATATAAGAAGATAAAATCCTTCTTAATTCTCATCAATGATAGAATTGTTGGATCCTTTCTAATTAGTGGGTCTATAACAATATTCTCTTTCTCAGGATGGTAGTTAATTGAGTAGTCATAGTGTAACACCCTGATATTTTATGAGATATATTATTTTTAATTTCTTTGATGTCTTTTGTTGTACGCTACACCAAGATTAGCTTGTTCTATACACAACACTACATTATATTGTAGTGTACGCAACACTATTCTTGTCTTGTGTTACCCACAATTTAATTTTATTTTTATTGAATTAATTTTACTCAAGACCGAATATAATATATAACTAAATATTAAAACCTAGTCATTATAATGGTGGGTAAGAATAATATTAGCTTCCTTCTAAAAAAAATATTTAAATGAAAATAAGTGAGTCTATAGAATAATAAAATCACTCTTTATGGATTTTATTAGTGAAATATATATTCAATATATTCAATGTAACGTTTTAAATTCATATTATATGCATTCTATATATGATATAAGAAAAATTCAATTTTTCATAAAAAAGAAATATAAAAAAGGTTTACCACCTTTTCAGGGAGAACCCTTTTAAATATAGTTTCTAACAATTTTATAAGTTATATTTGACACAATAAACTTATTATTTGGAAGAATTACATCAATATTTCCCTTTATTGAAATTTTGGTATTTTTCTAATGAAATTAATATTTTAATGAATAGTGAAAAATACTGCATTTTAATTGAGAACTACCTTTTCATATAATTTATTTATATAATTTGATTATCTTTTTAATTGATTTTAAACCATAATAGGATTATGTTTTTATAATTTAATATATATTTTTTCATTGGAAGTAATTTCACAATGAAATTAGATATAAATTCACATCAATCTTTTGATGGTTTTTACTTTAAAAAAACATGTTTTATAGTTTTGACAATGAGAATTAATTTTAAATAAATTAATGAAACTTATGTGTTTTGAATTTTGAAAACTTGATTCCATATTTGGAATCCTAGGGTCAAAATTATGTTAATAGGTTACTTTTATTTGTTTTTGATATTATGAATAGTAACTATGGTAATTTTTATTTACCACAGTTAAAGGTAAATCAGGTAAATTAGGATAAAAAACTATATGATAAATATAATAAAATTACCCTAACACCAACAAAAATCCTTTTGGAGAAATTAAATTTGACCAAAATCACCTAGGGGTTGGAATTTATTCATTTAATGGACTTGTTTCCATGAAAGTTATGTAATTACAATTAAAACAAAAAAAAGTGAGAACATGTCACTCTCATATATCTTTTAAGTACAATAATTGTAATGTAGTGATAAACATGATAAAACATAGAACATAAATAGTCTACTAAAATATACTGAAATTATATACATCATGTAAATTTATTAAAAAATTTTAGATACTAGGTAATTATCATTAATGTTGACACGATATTTATGTAGAAATTATTTTTTAATATAAATATCAAATAAATGGTTTTAAAAATATAAAAAAATAAAATAAAATATGAACTAATTAATGTGATCCATGAATTTTTTAGGTGACTATGACATTTTATGAGTACATAAAATATTTTGTTTTTGAATTTATCTTCTCTTTGGATTTTATTTAAAGTTATATGAATAATGAAAAAATTGACATTATTGATATTTTATAAAAATAACATATTATTAAATTATTTAAAAATCATAAAAATATTTTAAAATTACAAAGTAAAAAATTATAAGGTTGAAAATTTTATAAAGTATATAATTATTGATAATTTATAACACATAAGTAAATATTTATAACCATTTATTATTTAGAATATTGTTACCACAATTAAAATTAAATTGATTAAATAAGGATAAATAAAAATGATAAGGATTAAAATAAAATAAAAACAAGTATAAATTTTATAGGTTGAGAGGCTTTATACCCAAAATCATCTTACCTTCTAAATAATTCACTTTATAGGCATTTGAATTTATAAATTAATTTATATTAATTTAATAGTTTTGGTATTGCCAAAGGTGTCCCTCCCCTCTCTTATAAAAGGGCACCTATTATTCTCTTTTAATCACACCTCTAAATCCATTTTCTCGGACAAGACAAACCAATTTAGTCTCCCGAATTCCTTCAATTCATCCTATAGGCCACAATTTGGGTATAAATCCATCCTAGGAAGAATATTTGTGCCAATAAAAAGGAGATACTCCAAAAAGAGGCAATAGTTTTATTACCACTTTCAAAATTCATTTCTTCTTCTACATCATCTTCTTTTGTTGTTCCCATACTAAAGTAATAAATATTGTATCTTTTATATTCCGATATATTATTATAATTATGTTACAACCTTATATCTCCTTTAATCTATTCTACAAAGAAAGATATCACCATGCATGCGTACATACAACTAACCGTCTCCACGCTGTGGCGTAATTTGTTATTAAATAATACATAATTTGGATGGGTATAATGATGACTATAATAGATTTAAATAATTAATATAATATGATAATTATTTTTTAAAATTAATATACCATCCAATTCCATACCATTTGTAGATTAATTTAATGATATCATCACTTGTGCGTACGTACGACTTACCGTCTCTACAACGCGATAAGATTAATTCTCCACGCTAACCATTTAAGAAAGATTATAAAGTAAATATAATAAATATACATGAAATATATGACATAATAATTCTAATAGATATATATATATATATCATTTATTTTCATCCATTCAATTCAATAATGAAACTAAAACAATGTTCAAGTGTATGTACGGCCTACCGTCTCCATGAACGTTGTATTCCATTTATCAATATATTATATATATTTATATATTGAATATTTATGATATATAAATATTTTTTTACATTTTTTAAGTAATTAAATCATGATAAAAGTACTAATATCAAGAATAATAAGTCAAAACACATACAACAAATAAAACGATTATTACCCAAAATGTTGCTTTAACATAAGATTGATAAATAAATAGGTAATATAAAGTAATAAGTAAATCATATATGATATCATAAATATTATTATATTTCTTTTATAAGTTAATAATATGTTTAAATCCACTATATAAGAGTTTTAGACATATACAGAAGAAATCTTACCTAAGGTAAGGGATAATTTTTCAATCTCATTTTTATCCGAGATTGTTTATACGTAAGTATTTACTGGGGGTATATTTATCATCCATGTCCATGTTTTCTAAAAATGATTTCATAAAATGTTTTATATTATTTTGTGTATTTTTAAATTAATTTTTACCCATTTTTTAATTTTACTACATGGTTTTTATGGAATCATTATTTTCTCTACCATACAAGTTATTTTTTGACTTCTCTGACAAAAGTATGAGGAGAATGTTTTTTAACTTATACGGCATGAATGGATTTTTACACTTTCATAATGCCTTATTTCTATGAAGCTTACTCTACACTATTTCAGGTTCATTTTCAAATAAATTCCTTTATTTTAAAACTACACTATAATTTAAAAAAATAAAACATTTTTGAAGAAGAAATGGTATTTTCCTCGAGAATCATGTTCAAGTGTTGTATCAAAATTATTTTCTATGTAAGAAGATTCTCTTAAAATAGGGTTACTTTTATATACCTATTATTATTATGATTTGATTGTGTTAGTGATGAAATAATGTTTTATATCTATTATGTTATGATGTAATGATGTTTAAAAACCCCATTTTATTTCTTGGGTTATGCTATGATGAATGAATTATGGTTTTGTGAAAGATGTAAGAATGATTTCATTGTGAGATGAGTGGGACCTATATATCCCTCTAATGCATTGGGTAATGATTTATATCTCATGAGATAGACACGACTGGAATAACAAGTATATAAGGTTCAGTAATAAAGGGATGAACTGATAAGTAAATTTGGTCCAGTAATACATGGATAAAATGGAAAGTAAACCCAGTTCAGTAATGGAATTTGTACACTAAGATAGTATTGGAATCAATACGTTGACTACTATGTAAATCATATTACATGCTTATTGTTTTTTAAAAATTCCATGTTTTATTCCAAGTTAATTTTATCATGGTTAATGTTCGTTTATGATCTATGCCTTACGCACTTCCAAGACTTATTTAATGACTCAAGAATTTGATATTTAGACTGTATGTTCATGTTTTTAAATTCTTATTTTTGTGGTGTGTTTTATGTTCTAAATGTTTACCCTTACTGAGAACTTAATCTCACCCTTTTTATGTTTTCTTTTCAACAAGATATAAATAAAGTTTTTAGGTAGGAAAAAAGGGTAAGATATTTATGGGAGATATTAAATATCTTCCACCAAGTTAGAATATTATGTTCCACATTTCTAAAGGCACTAAAATAATATGGTCTTTGGGGGGGTCTGTCTGTGTCATGTATTTAGAATTCTGAAAAAGTAATGTTATGTCCATGCACGTCAAGCTTGGGTCTTTACAGGTGGTATTAAAGTAAAGGTTTAGTCAACATTTTTAAAATAGGATTCAAAAACCTTAGTGAGACACCTAGAGATATTTCTAAGGATATGTCTAGGGATGTCCTAAGGATAAGTCATGTATAAGTCACAGTACTAGGATTTTTGTGATAATCATAACTAACTTAGGGTTAAACAAAAGATATTCCAAATTGATATACTATATGTAATTTTCCTTATGTGTTTCTAATATCTGATATGTATTTCTCACACTTTTATTTCTGGTCTTAGTCAATAAATAGAACTATATAGAATATAGTTAACCATTTAATTCTTCAGATGTGGAAATTATGGAAATTATGATGATCAATTTTTTAAGTGGAAATATCATGAAGCGAATCATGATGATGGTATGATTATTGGTCATACTATTAAGGATGAAGAGATTTAAATGACATGTAAAAGGTATGTCATGTTCTTATAGTATTTATAACATTAAACCTAAGAATATAGTGGTTTAGAAAATTTAATACATGATTTATATTTTAGGAAATACGATGATGATATATCCTGAGTAATGGTTTAAGAATAAAGTTGGATGATTGAGGTATATATGTTTCAGAACTAAAAGATTATGTTTTGTGAATTAGGAATTTTATAAGTGTTTTTAGTATATGTTTTTCACTGAGGATTGGAAAGGATATGTTGAATAGTTATAAGGATCCAAAAAGTGATTTAATGATAAGGTGATATACTTGGAGAACACATGATTAAGGGAAAGATAAACCTCAATATGTTACTTATGTTAAGATAATGTTGTTTGGATAATGATATATTAGGTTTTAACAAGTAAATTGGATGATGGTAGTTTCTTGGGAACTGATTATGCAGTTGTTGACAAGAGGGTTATGCTATTATGGATGAATTATACATCCTTTTGGGACTTAAGGAATGTATCCAATAAGTTCTAGAATAAGTAAACATGCATGTTTTCAATAAGGATATATTATAATTTAGGTTATTACCATGACTCAAGAGAATACATGATAAAGGTGTTCACACTTTTGGAATGTGACCAACCAGAGATACCTCATGATATATGGGGGATAAATCTTAGGATGAGTAAGTGAACCTTTTTCTATAGTTTTTGAATTTTCTACTTTTAAAAGGATTGTAAGGTTATAAATTTATAGAAATAGTAAATTAAACATCTGATGAAATTAGTCAGAATAAATTCTTATCTCACCACTGGTGGACTTATGCATATTTGATAACCTATTCTAACCTTTTTATTGAGACATATGGAATGTACTATCATTTTATTTATGGATCCCATGATATACTAACACTTTAGGAATGACAAATGCAACTTCATTTCTTTGAATAAGAGATGAAGAGGAAATTGTTCAAGGCACGACCAACAATGATATTTTACTAAAATTACGTATGTATTTCTGATCATGTTCTTAAAATTTAGGAAAAGGATA
The DNA here is from genome assembly GCA_963277665.1 of Viscum album. Taxonomy (NCBI): domain Eukaryota; kingdom Viridiplantae; phylum Streptophyta; class Magnoliopsida; order Santalales; family Viscaceae; genus Viscum; species Viscum album. Next base: position 1,120,009,231 of record OY728129.1, read on the forward strand.
TTGAAAAAAAAGTTATCCTAGTACCTTCTTATCTGATGAATCATATGGTCCATTAAATCATTGTAGAATTATGGATTTTTGATTGTTAAATTTCTTCTAACCTTGTTCTCTATCACTCTCCATAAGAACTTTATGGTTATATTTTTTCATCCAAATCCATGTTTTCAATTACAAACTATGTTCTCATATGTGTAAACCTAGTGATGAGTTACTTGGGGTAATCTTTATGTTTCTAACTTTTCATTTTAAAATGAAGTTTTAGTATTTATTTTTATGAAGTGGGTTTCAATAAAAGAATCTTTCAAGTAGTAAAACTTTTATAACCATAATGAATTTTGAGGGATAAATTAATTTTATGGGGGGTGTAATGTAACACCCCTATATTTTATGAGATATATTCTTTTTAATTTCTTTGATGTATTTTGTTGTACACTACACCATGATTAGCTTGTGCTATACACAACACAGTATTAGCTTGTAGTATACGCAAAACTATTCATGGATTGTGTTACACACAATTTTAAATTATAATGATTGAATTCATTTCATAAAATACTGAGTATAATTCATAACTAAATATTATAACCTATTCATTATAATGATGGGTATGAATAGTATTAACTTCCTTCTAAAAAAACTACTAAAATGAAAATAAGCGAGTCTATAAAATAATGAAATGACTCTTTACAGATTTTATTAGTGAAATATATATTAAATATATTCAATTTAATGTTTTAAATTAATCTTATATTATTTATTGATATGATATAGCTACAAATTTATTTTTTTAGATAAAGGAAGTATTTTTCAAAAAAAATACAATTTTACCGCATTTTGATGGAGAGCCATTTTAAATCCAGTTTTTAACAATTTTATAAGTTATATTTGACATAATAAACTTTTTATTTGTAATAATTACACAAATATTTACCTTGATTGAATTTTTGGTATTTTTCTGATGGAATTCACATTTTAATGAATAATGAAAATTACTGCATTTTAATTCAAAACTACCTTTTCATATAATATATTTATATAGTTAAATTATATTTTTAATTGGTCTCAAAGTGTAAGTGGATTATGTTTTTATCATTTAATCCAATTTTGGTCATTGGAAGTAATTTCAAATTGAAATTAGATATAAATGCACATAATTCTTTTGGTGGTTTTTACTTTAAAAAAACCCATTTTCTCATTTTAACGACATGAATTAATTTTGAATTAATTTCTACAACTTAGGTATTTTGAATTTTGAAAAATATATTCCATATTTTGAATCAGTCTGTACAAATTATGTTAATAGGTTATTTTTTTTGACATCATGAATAGTAACTATGGTAATTTTTATTTACCATAGTTAAAGGTAAATCAGGTAAATTAGGGAAACGAGCAATATGATAAAGAAAATAAAATTTTCCTAAAACCATAAAAAAACTCTATTGGATGAATTAAAGTCGAAAAATAACACATAGGGGTCATAAGTGATTCATCTAAGGGGATTTTTTTCTAAGAAAGTGATGTAATTATAATTAAAACAAAATAAAGTGACAACATGCCACTCTAATATATCTTATAAGTAAAATAATTTTGATGTAGTGATAAACATGATAAAACATCAAAAATAAATATTATAAAAAAAATATGGTGAAATTATATTCATCATATTAATTTATTTATAATTTTTAGGGGATTAATAATTACCATTAATGATGATAGAATAGTGATGTGGAAATTATTTTATTAATACACATATCAAATAAATGGTTTTAAAAATAATAAAAAAATATAATATGAACTAATAAATGTGGTCCACGAATTTTATAGGTAACTATGACATTCTAAGTTTTTATTAAATATTTTGGTTCAAATTTATCTTCTATGTGGATTTTATTTAAAGTCATATAAATGAATAGTGTCAAAATTGACACTATTGATATTTTATAAAAATAACATATTATTAAAATATTTTAAAGTCACAAAAATATTTAAAAATTAAAAAGTGTAAATTATAAGGTCAAAAATTTCATAAAGTATCGAATTAAGTACAATTTATAACACTAAGTAAATATTTATAATCATTTATTGATTATAATATTATTACCACAATTAAAATTAAATAGATTCAGTGAGGATAAATCGAAATTATAAGGGTAAAAATGAAATAAAAAAACGTCAAAATTTTATTGGTTAAGAGTATTTTAAAAAAACTAATCTTATATTCTAAATAATCTACTTTTTAGAAATTTTAATTTAAAAATTAATTTATACTAACTTAATAGTTTTTGTATTTCCAAAGGTACACCTCTCATCTAATATAAAAGGGAACCTATCCTTCTATTTTAATCACAACTCTAAATCCATTTTACGTGGACAATACCTACCCATTTAATTTCAAAAATTCCCTCAAATCGTCCTAGAGTCCTCACTTTGGGAATAAATCCATCCTAGGGAGACCTTTTGAGCAAATCAAAATGAGATGCTTGAAAAAAGGTAATTGTTTTATCACCTCTGTCAAAATTATTTTCTTCTTATAGTTCTTGTTATTTTTTTGTTCCCATACTAATGTAATAAATACAATATCTTATACATTATGATATGTTATTATAATTATTGGACAACCTTATACCTCCTTTTTTCCATCCTACGATTAACAATATTACCATGCTTGTGTACATATGACTTACCGTCTCCACGCCATGGTGTAATTTTTTATTCAACAATACCTAATTTGGATGGGTATAATGATGAGTATAATATATTTAAATAATGAATATAACATGATAATTATTATGTATAATTAATATAACATCTAATTCTATACCATTTAACCATTAAGGGAATGATATTGTTCCTCGGGCGTGCGTACGTACGGCTTACCGTGTCCAGGATGTGATGAGATTCATTCTCCACATTAACCATTAAAGAATGATTATAAAGTATATATAATAAATAAGAATTAAATATATGATTCAATAATTCTACTAGATTTATGTATATATATATCACTTCCTCGCATCCATTAAATTCAATAAGGAAATAAAAATAATGTTCATGCGTACGTATGACCTACCATATCCAGAAACAGTGCATCCCATTTATCTATCTATTATATATATTTCTATACACAATATTTATGATATATTAATCATTTTTTACAGTCAAGAATTATGTAAATCATGATCCAAGTAATAAGATCAAGAGTAACAAGTCAAAACACATATGATAAATAAAAATATTATTACCCAAACCGTCGCTTTAACATGGAATTGATAAATAAACAGGTAATATAAAGTCATAAGGGAATCACATATGATATCACAAATATTATTAGGGTTTTGTTTAAAGTTATTAATATGTTTAAACCCACTACATAGTAGTTTCATACACGTACAAAAGAAATCAGACCTAACGTAAGGGATAATTTTTCAATCTCATTTTTATTCGAGATTGTTTATACGTAAGTATTTACTGGGGGTATATTTGTCATCCATGTCCATGTTTTCTAAAAATGTTTTCATAAAATGTTTAATATTATTCTATGTATGTATAAATTCATTTTTAACCATTTTTTACTTTTAGTACATGGGTTTTATGAAATAATTGTTGCGTTTACCATACAAGTTACTTTTTAACTACTCCGACAAAAGTATTAGGAGAATGTATGTTTATCTTATATGACATGAAAGTATTTTTACTCTTTCATAACACCTTATTTCCATGAATCTTACTATAAAATATTTCAAGTTTATTTTCAAATAAATAATTTTCTTTTAAAATTACATGGCATTTTTAAAAAATAAAACATTTTTGAAGAAGAAAGTATATTTTCCCCCAAAATTAAGTTCAAGTGTTTTATCAAAATTATTTTCCATCTAAGATGATTCTATTTAAATAGGGTTATGTTTATATCCCTATTATTACTATGATTTTATTATTTTAATTATGGAATTGTATTATATATGGATTATGTTAGGATAGAATGATTTTTAAGAAACCCATTTTATTTATTGGGTTGTACTATAATGAATGATTTATATTTTTGTGGAACATGTAAGAATGATTTCATTATGATATCGGAGGGACCTATATCTCCCTCCAATGCATTGGGTAAAGATTTATATCTCATGAAATAGACATCACTGTAATAATAAGTAAATCTGGTTCAGTAATACAGTGCTTGAATGGCATGTAAATCCGGTTTAGTAATATATGACTAGAATGGTAGGTAAACCCGGTTCAGTAATGGAAATTTTCCACTATGATGGTCTTGGAAGTAGTTACCTGGCTAATATAGAAATAATATTATGTGCTTATTTTTTTCCACAATTCCATGTTTTATGCCAATGTAATGTTATCATGGTTAATATTCCTTTATGATCTAAGCCTTATGTATTGCCAATACATATATCATGACTCAAGATATTGATATTTAAACATTATGTTCTTGTTTTTACATTATTATGATTATGGTATGTTTTATGTTCTCAATGTTTACCCTTACTGATCATTTAAACTCACCCTTTTTATGTTTTATTTTTCCAAGGATATAATGAAATATTTTAGGTAAGAAAACTAAAGGGGAAGATATTTATGGGAGATATTGAAGATCTTCCACCAAGTTACAATATTATGTTCCAAGTTTCCAAAGTCACTAAACAAATACGGTATTTAGGATTCTATTTGTTTAATGTATTAATTATTATTCAAAATTAATGTAATGTCCATTTACATCAAGATTGCGTGTTTACACACATTCCTTGATCATCTCTAACCAACTTCGTTGGAACATATTCAACTTTTTTTGTTTGAATATATAAACGAGGCTTTTGTGATTCATATATATTTCACACTTCTCCCCAAAGAGATAATGCCACCATATTTTCTAATATAAGACCACTGAATCCAACATCAGATCATAAGTTAGGTAATTCTATTCATGAGATTTAAACTACCATAAAGTATAGGAAATAACTTTGTCCTTATTTAATAAAACAAATCCCAATCCCTTCTTCGAAGCATAACTAAATACCACAAAAAATTATCCACTTGTGGGTAGGGTGATTATATGAATTGTGATAAGAATCCTTTTTAACTACTTTAATCTCTCTTCACAATCATCATCCCACATAAAATTAACTCCCTTCTAAGTTATCTTGGTTAGAGGGGTTGCAAATCATGATAAATTTCTCACAAATTGACAATAGTACCCACATAAACCAATGCAACTACAGATATATATCACTAATATTGGCCTCATACATCCATAAATTTAATCTATCTTTGAAGTGTCCAATGATATCCCATTTATTATGATTATATACCTCAAGAATGAATCTTCATTTAGCCAGAATTCACATTTGTTGTACATAGAATTAAGCTTCTCCTTTTGTAAGGTCTTTTGCATAGTGATCAAATTATTCTCATGTTCCTCGTTTATTTTGAAGTATATTATAATATAATATATAAATACTATAAAAAATTAGTCAAGGTAATCTCTAAATAATATATTAATCAATTTCATGAAGATATATGGAGCATTAATGATTACTAATGGCAATACTATGAACTCACAGTACCCCTACCTTGTACGAAAAGGAGTCACAAGGATATACTCCTTATTCACCATAACATAGAAATATCTCAATAGCTAATCAAACTTCAAGAAGTATTGTGATCCAAATAGATGATTTAATAAGTCATAAATCCATGAAATATGATACTTGTTCTTTATTGTGATCTTTTTGAGCTTAAGATAATCAATGAAAAGGAGCATTGACCCATACTTATTCTTAACAAACAGGATTGGTGCACCCCATAGTAAAGTAGTTGGGTATATGAACTCTTTATCCAAATTCTACAATAGTTATTTATTCATATCCTCAAGTTTTATAACAACCATTTTTTATAGAGTCTTGGCTAATAGAAACTCCCCATTTATAAGATTTATTGAAAATTCAACCTCTCAGCTAGGAGAAAGACCAATGAATTCATGAGGAAACACATTAGTGTATTCCCCCACAATGGGAATGTCTTAAAAAATAGATTATTTCCTTAGAATAAATAATTTTATGTTGATATAATTTCTCATAAGGAAATAATATCCATCCCTGAGATGTTGGTTCTAAATAAGATTCATCCTACTCTTTGCACTTGCATAAATTTGGGGGATAATTCACGATATGGAGAGTGATTTCCTTATCATGGTAATTAATGTTGTTTTTATATAGGTAAATCCAATCCATACCCAAAATTTCATAAAATTACACAAAATCGATTATAAAAAGGCCATATAAGAATTTTATCCTGAAAATATTGATAGGTTATGAGTTATATACTTGGGATGCAACAATTTACCCATTTTTTTTTCACCGAAAACTCTACTTCCATGATTTAAGGTGGAGTTTAAAAAGGTATACTAAAATTTCATGACATTGAGGAATGTGTAGAAATAGAATATAAAAGTATGTTCTTTATTCTGGAAATAATATATAGCGTACCTATCACCACTTTGTTTTCATGATCCACCTCATTTGTTGAAATGGAAAAATCTATCCCTTGCTGACTTGGAGGCTGTTGATTGACTCTGAAAATCATTAGCTTGGTGAATTAGTTTTCAAAGTGACCTTGTTCCTTACAGTTTAAGTAATGAACAATGCACTAAGGGTTAATTGGAGCATTCCATTCCTCTATTGCATTAGTGTGTTTCTCCTGTCGACAATCATTTGCTACAAGTCCTTCATTCTAATACATAAATCATTTCTCCCCCCCTAGAAAATTCCTATGGTGATTCTTTCCACACCTTTGAAAAGTTGTATGTTAATACTTCTTGGAACCATTAGATTTCTACATCAGACCACCTGAATGAAACTCCACTTTCTGCTTCTTATCCCCGTGAAACCCTTGAGATTCTATAATCTCTATTTCGAATTTGAGAGAAAATTAGACAATTTACTCATAGCTATAAAAGTCATGGTTTTCCAGGAATTTTTATAGAATTGGTCTTATCACACCAAATAAGAAACCAACCTTTCATTTAGGGGGTAATGACAATGCCGGAGGCATATCATGTAAGTCTAATGATGTTTTCCCCATACACCCAACAAATTATTCATCTTTTTTATTGATAGAAAGGAATTACCTTTCAATTTTATGTCGAAGACCATGAAAAAAATATTTATCACAAAACATTTTCCATAATTTTTTTAATCCCATCACTTAGATCAATTAATCATGATTTATATTTTTGACCAATGTACACCACTTATTAGAGTCTCCCTCCATACGATAAAGGAAATTTTGAAACTTCTCTTGCTCATAACATTGATTGATAGAGAAGATATTCTCAATGAAGTAGATCCATCATTCCATGATTAAGGGATCAGATGATCTATTGAAAGTCAGAGGACTTTTTTCCTAAAGGTCTAAATCACAACTTGTTCTCTCCTAGGGGGATTTGGATGATCCTCCTGATCCAAGTTTATATTTAGAGCCCAATTCCAATGATATAATTTCATCATAAAGTTCATGATTCATACTCCTATCAGGTTGGGAATATCATTTGGACAGTCATAACATTTCCCTTCACATTGATTGTTTACACAATTTTAGCTATTTACAACCATTGGATATAAAAAATGAAAATTAGGGATGGTAATTTAAAAAACATTAAACACATAAATGTGAAATCCAATGACATTAAAGTTATAACTTATAAATTACATTAATTTCACAACTTATGAGTTTCTAGGCTTTAATCTATGTTATCTGTGATCTATTTCCTAACATATATTCTTATGGGAAAATTTTTTATTCACTTAATAATGTTTCATAATGAACTTATTAATTTTCAAAATCTTATCCCCTAGGAGTGTAAAAAGAGGTGTGAAACAAGGCCTTTTTTGTGCACCAGTTCCCGGTTATGTGTACGTCAATGTGGTGTTTTCAGCTTTTACCCCTATATAAATTTGTTCCGTATCTACATCCACTTGAAATATCCAAACATGGATTTATTTTTTTGATAAATCACATAATATATAATTATAAATACATATGGATATTTTCTTATACTTATTATTATCCCTGATACTTTTACTATAGTTTTCTAATCCTAAACCCAAAATAACTAAACTTTTCCTTTGATACCATCTATGACAACCCTAATCTTTATTATATATTAATACATTATTTGTCAAATAATATTATGCTTAATAAAAACTATATGATCAATAATTATAGTGTCTTTTGGAATTTTCTACGTTACATAACATCTTAAAATAAGTAAATACATCATCTTTATTGGTAACATTTTTAAAATGCTTGTACTTAAAACTGCACGGGATAACCTGGGGACATATATAAGAAAGGGGTGAGATTTAAATCCCAATAAGGGAATAAAAATTACATCAGATGAAGAAATTAATAAATTTTAGAAAATAGAAATATTAATGGGGCTTAAAATAAGTGAGAATCATAAACATTAACAATGAGGAACGATATAGCACGAGAATCATAAAGGGAATATGATAAATGTGGAAACAACTTAAAACACTGCATCAAAAATATAGTTAAAGGATAAATTCCAATACATAATGATGGAAAAATTCCCATTAGGGAATTAGGTTTACTACCTTTCCAAACATAGCATCTCATGAGACTAAACATTACCCAATGCATAGGAGAACTGTATAATTCCATGTGTACCGACCACATTAATTTCATTATCATGCTTAATTATACCACATAGATCATAGAATATAGATTCATTAAACATTATACTTTATTACATGATCAAGTAGTGTGTAATAAATACAATTAAGTCCCCAATAAATGAATTATGAGTGAATATATATGAACACCCTTGATAGGAAGAAGGGTATGGTTATTTACTACACATTTTTTGGCATGGAAAATTGTGGTAAAATTATGGTAGCATAACAGTGGAATTTAAAAATTTGTAAAGTGGATTGATGAGATAAAAAGGGGTATCTCATCATTTGGACATAAAATGGTACATAATAGGGACATGTAATGACATATCCCAATGTTATGAATTGTAAATAGAATGCATTAGATAATAATAAAACTTTAATAAATAGGAAAATGAATGTATCCCTTACTAAACTTCAGCATGGTAATGACTATAAATAAAGGATCATGGGACTGATTAAGGAGAATGAAAGGGGGATATCATAAAATTTTCTTAAAAATGGTGGTAAGTGAAATGTATAAGAAATACCCCAAACATGGAAAAGCTAATTTAAGAGTCATAAACTAAAAGAGGTGCTTGAATAAAAAAATAATGGAAGATCCTTTACCTTGAGAGTGTGATTCAAAATGCTTGAAAGGATCTTCTTGAGAGATTGGTTGCACATTGGTAGGACTATATAGAGGGTATGGAAGAGTAATTACAGGATCCGAAGATTTTTATTGAATAAAAATAGGATCTTTTGTGGGTTTATATAGGAAAAGAGAGGGGAGTTCTTTTTTTTATTTCCCACACTTAGGTTTTGGACTCTATATAATAAAATAACAAAAAAAAACCTTCCCATGGATTTTTAAATGGTTTCTACAAAATAGGGTTGGTTTTCATTATTTTATAATTCCAAGGGTTTAAAGTATTAAAATAATACCCTTGCTTTTGTGGAAGTGAGTCATACTCTTAAAGAAATCATTTTAAAACATTAGAATATATAATTAGTTTTAGAGGATTCATAATAGATTTATAAAATAAATAAATAAAAATTGAATAAAATGATTTTTAAGGTAAAAAATATATTTGGTCATGCATACCCTTTATAGTATTTATTACATCATTTTTGGGTCAGTATTATTTCATAATACACATTGTATATTTATATCATATTTAAATTTACCCAAAATTGCGATTATCTCATAAAATTATGAATAATTCACCATTGGATAATTTTGACATAATGATTACAAAAATAATATTCATTTTCTTTAGTTAATTTTCTAAATGTGTGAGGTTTCACTTTTAAAATAAAAAACAACATTTATTGAGAAATTTTGTGTTTTTTGACAGTAACAATTTTCAAACCCTTATACAAATTACATTTGACATTATAAAAATAAAATGATAATTTATATTTAATAAAAATTATTTAATAATAATATTTTATTAAAATAATATTTATTTTAAAAATATATTAATTAATCAAAATAAATTTCTTAACAAAATTTTAATATTAACCAAAAATGAAATTTGTGTTTTATTGTATCAAATTTAAAAACATTTATAAAGTAACAATAATAGGATAAAAATATATTAATTTTTATATAAAAATAATATACATACTCGTATTTATAGGGTCTTGATACATATCCCTTTAATAAACTAGAAAATGCCCTAACGTTAAGGTGCATAACTATGATACATTCATGGGGCGGTTTGGCGAACATGGTTTGGTACATGATCTTGATGAGATTGAACATCCATCATAAATAGTTTCACTCCTGTTTAAGTAGTTGGATCTCACCTTGGCCTTAGTCGAGGAAAAATCACAGTTATTCTATCTCCCTCAGAAGCTCCAATAAATGGGATTCATAGGGTATTATCTTACTAGTTTAGGTCATCATTTTCTTTTTATGTGTCAATTGGATCTGTTAAAAATATATATTTATAATAATTGTATGATTACAAATCAATGGCTCTGTGATCAATGGTTGTGATTATTAAAAACTCATTTAAATTAAATATTATATTATAAAACCAAATAATTTTATGTGTTTTCTATAACCATAATACATAATAATACATTTAATTAAATAAAAAGTGGAATTTTATTTATAACAGTTCTGGTCATTACACCCAACATATCCAACTTCATCACAAACATATTTCCTCATAGTTTTTTCAATACATAAAATTACATGAATCAGAATATCCATTAAGAATAATCTTAATGTATAAGGGTAATTATACATATCTATAGATCTGAACATCCAATGATATATATAAATGTTGATTTCCTACTGGTAGGTCTCATTTTCTTAATCTACTAGACAAGAAATTACTAAGGGTATACAAAATGAGAAGGTTCCTAAAAGTCCTATCACTCTCCACCATTGATATCCTATATCATTTTTTGTTCCTAAAATTTTTTCATACAACTAATGAACATACATTTAAGAATGAATTTTTTGCACTTTTAGGTTACCATTATAGTGGGGAATTATTAGGACCTTTTAGTGTGACATTTACTCTTAGAACATTATCACATACTATGTAATGTAGAATACAAATTATGATGTGATAAGTAGTTAATAAATATTCTAAACTACGAATATAATTAATCGTAAATACGTGTTAGTTTGTTCTAGGGAAACAACTCCAATAGACTCCCACTTACACTAGAGCCAACTTAAATGAACCTTTAGTCTTGATACCTATATCAGAATACTCATTCTTCTCTTGAGATAATTTTTTAGTCATGAGGTATACCATAATTTCTTCAATGAAAACATTTCTTAATGAAACATTACCCCTATGAGAAAAATACCTCAATAGGTGACACTTCTAGAGTATGTGTTTTGTTCATTGGTGTGACCTTGGTTCCTTTTCATGAGACAACACTACAATATTTTCAAAATATAACGTGACTGGGTCTATAGATTCTCACAGTTCTTGAATGATATAATAAAAAATTAAAAATATATGGCATCATTCAAATTTTTCTTATAGAGATAAAAAACTTCCCCACTAGTCGTTTAGCAAGGTGCTTCTGGTATAGGTTCTTCCAACACATATAATATCATTTTACAACATAGGATAACACATAAGAAAAATTTTCATTATAGAAAGTTAGTGATAGTGAAATTATTATTATTCTTGAGTATGGATCCTTTTTATAGGTTTGAAGACATATTTAATGATGCTTTTACAAATAATAAGTAAAAAATTCATGTACATTATCTGATAAAAGTAGATAATAATTATTATAGTATAATTATTAATCTCCTACTATTTTATCAAAATACAATAGCCTCCACTATTAACTTTGAAATATTTCGTTTCTGTGATATCATAGTGGAAAGGACACATATTAACCTGATCATAAACCATACTTGGGTTTGGAAATTTATTTAAATGGTTTAATCTAGGCATTAAATTTCAAACTACATTCATTAAAGGTTCCATGATCTATTGAGTAGGATCCACAGTCCAAAAATCATTAAATAGGATTTCCTCAACCTTTTCCTCTTAATTACATTATGTCCTTATTTAGAAGTTAACCCTTGATGTGAACTATGTTAATTTAACCCAAAAAATCGAGCTATAATTTTATGATAACTAAAATCACCACGACTTAGCCCAGTCAAACAATTTGACCTATAGTTTGATTTTAAATTAAGTTGTGAAAGGATATACTAACTTAATATACATAATTGAGGGTTTTTATCATTATTTTTAAAATGACCATTTTATATTTATTACGTTCTTGATAATATTTAGTTGATTTACATAAGTTATTTAAAATCTATTTGATAAAAATAATGCACAATCTAATTTATTTTAGTTCTACCATACATGATCATTAATTAATTTATTTATGTGGTCATGATAAGGAATCAAAAATTAAATTAACCATGAAAATTGAAAAAAATAAAGTGGTATGATCATGATATTTTGATAATTTTTAGTATATATAGTGGATGATAAACTAACCATCATACTAGGGTAACACACATTGATCCATGAAATGGGTTGTGTTTTAGCTTCCCACTTTTCCACCAATAAATCTTCTAGATTGGGGTTTCCTCATCTACAAACTTGAATTCACTCCACTCACTTGGGAGACCCATCCATTACATAAGAATTTACTCATACATGGGTATGGGGAACCAAAGGATTGGTTAATGGGGTTTACATAAATGAAAACATGAGCATGAAATCCCTTACCTAATGAGAGGATGTATAACTCATAGTCTATATATTTAATTTAATTTAAAAAATTAGAAGAAAAAATCTCATACAAAGGTGTGTTCTATTCTCATGATCATTCACAAACATGCTACTAATTATGAATTGAATAAAAATAGAATTAAATTCTAATCATTCTTTATTTTAGAAAAATCACATTTGGCTCAATTATTTATCTCCATTAATTAATAAATTATTTTATATTAATTCTCATTCAAACATTCTTGATATTCTCATACATCATAATTTTTTAAAAAATTAAATAAATTTATTTAAAAGTAAATATATACAAAACATGTTTATTGAGGCAACACAGTGAGTTCCCATTTGAACTACTAAGTGTGTATTATATTCGTATAATTTTTACTCATACGGCATATGGAATACATAAATTATCTTGTAATTTCATGGAAATCACATATCCAAATAAATGGCACACAAAACACATGGTATTTATGTGGCATGTTATGTTATAATGAGTCAACAGTAATGATTGTATTACAACTTATACACGATATACAGTTTTTAACGTTACCTAGAAATTAATTAGAAACTTAATATATATATATATATAAACCATAATATGGCATTTAAATAGTATTATAAATGAAACATAGAACAAATTATGATAAGGTTTACGTAGTATAATAAATTAAATTATAATTATTTAGAATTTGGTAATATACACTACATGTAGTTTCCAACTACATGATAAGTATATTTATCATCATCTATCCCTAGAACATGACTAGGGACTTATTGTGCAATAATTCCCCTTAAAATAAGAGAGTACCCAATGTATTCATGGGATTCTCAAGATGTAGTATTCGAGTTACATGGCCAAAAATCATGTAGGCCGGGTAAGAAAAAAATGGCCCATCTTTGAATATATGACTACACATCATGTATGAATGTTACATGCCACATAGTCAGGTTGATCATGAAGAAGAATTTCCTAATCAACAAATTATGTATTCAAATACACCCACATGTAATAAATGTAAACAAATTGAATTAATTCCTGATTAATTCATGGTGAATTAAACATGGGTACACGATGTGTACCAACAGAACACATGTTCTATTTAACCGAAATCCGTGGAAAATTTGGATTAGTTCTTTGAATATTTTTAATTCATAAAATAAATAAATTTTGATTAAATTTGTGAGAACAAAGATAAATAAGAGAATATATCATGATTTGGAATAAATAATGATTAAACCAAAATTTAAAATGAATGGTAAAAAAAATAAAACCATCAACAATATTTAAATAGTTAAAAATAATTATGTGATCCATCTGATACCATTTGAATGTTTTGGGTGCATCAGAAGCACCAAATGGGGCATATCAAATTGATTTATTTTCAAAATTGATGATTAATTCGAGATGTACATCGACGATAAAAACCATGACAAAACAGAATTGAATCAAAGATTAATTTACCTGAGAACACTTGAACCTGAACATATGATAATCACATATAATTTATTATTAATTTAATTTATTAAGGAATAACCTTATGATGAATTATTTATTTTTTGATGAGTTTTACAACATATTTACATCATACCGTCATTGAATTATAGGAATCAAATATGGATTCTCTCCAGTGGTGATACACATGTGCTCCATAAACCCCTAAATGTTTTCATAGTAATATCTATGTTTTACCAGGGTAGATCCTAATTCTTAGATCATTCATATTTGGTCTCCTTGAGAATCACTTCAAGGATGATTCTCCTTGATCTCTTCAGAATTTTTTGTGATGGGGGGATTTATCTCTATTGTTGAGATCATCCTAGGAGAAGGGAGTTCTCTATGGACTTGGGAAAAAAAATTTGAATGTTGTTGTCCACAACCAAAATAAATGGAAACACCATAAGAAAATAATATAATTGGTTTTATATACGGATTGGGTTAGAAAATAATAATTGAACATATTCCATTATTTTTTCCTCAATCCATACAAAATCCCATGTCTATAATAATAATAATATTTTTATTATTATTTCTTAATATACACAAAACTCATTAATTAATTAAATATTATTTATTCAATTATTAATTATTCAAATATTATTCAATAAATATAAATTTTCACTAGAATAATAAAATCGGTCCTCCATTGCTCAAAAATATTAATTTTTCCATGAATAATAAATAATTATTTAATAAATAAAATAAATTGAATTATTCACTAATAAATAAATAAATATTATATAAACTAAATATCAAATAAATATTTATAACATATTTTATACACAAAATAATCTCTATAATTACCAGTGATGTAATATATACGATGAAGAAAACGAGAATAATTATTAAATTATATTCATGAATAATATTTATTCCACTTGTTAAATAATAAATAATAATATTATTTAACTGATGTTTTGGATATAGCTAGTGTGTGGATATATAGGCCTATTTCATAGTGGAATTAGGCCAAACAACTTAAAGTCCAAGGTCAACATCTAGAAACATGACAAGGTATCCATAGATAATTATGTTAATGTAATAATGATATGAAACCTCATATTGATGCTTAGCATGTAATATTATCCCTTTATCGTGATATCTCCAATTGAGAAGGTTTCATGTTGGTGCCATCAACCAATGTGTTTGATGTCTCTTTATTAGACATTTTAGAAATTGAACTTACCAACATTACACCATGGCCATGGATTTATTTAAGTTGTGTCATTTCCATCAAATGGTCTATTTTATAAAATTTCATTAAAGAACAAAGGATAAAAATTCTTTCTCTTATTAATCATTAATGAAACATTACTCAGGATGTACCCAACACATCATACTTCACCGTGAACATATGACATCATAGTTTTCATAAATACATTAAGGAACATGACTCATAATATCTATCAATAATAATATTAATGTAAGAGGATCAATACACACATATATAGATAGGAACATCCAAAGACACATCTAAATTTTTATTTACTATTGGAGAGTCTTGTTCTCATAATCTACTACATTGAAAATTACCAAGGGTGTACACCGTGAGAAACTGCCTTAATATTCTATAAGTCTCTACCCATGACAAACTATATCATTTGTGTTATTGAAATGATTTCATGTGACTAAATAATAAATATTTAATAATTTTATCATGGAACTAATGGGTTCTCATAATAGTGGGAACTGCTATGAAATATCAATTTAGGAAATCATCAAATATTATGTCACATAGAAGAAAAATCATGATGTGATATGTTGTTTATAAAAATTCAAAGAAATGTATATAGGTAAACATAAAGTACACAAAATCTAGTTCGAGGGTACAAACTCCCAAAATCCTTCCATAACATCCATTCAAAATTATAAAATAGACATAACTTCATGAAAAAAATATAATTTATTCTTATCAAGACCTCTATATATTTCCAATATCTTTTCAACTTCTTTAGAACATCATAAAATAAACATTATACATACAAAAATTTTCTCCCTTTCTATAAATGATTGGATTATGATTTCTTTCATAAATCATGATGTTGGAAACATTTAGAAAAAAATCATCAACGGATTTTTTAATTAATTTAGAACTCTATCTGATGAACTTTTTATGTAATATAAAATAAAAATTCAACACAAACACTCCATCTGAGCATGTTAGTCTAGAATAATCCATCCGATGGATTTTTTTTGGAAAACTCAGTCTGATATTTTCTTTTTGTTAATCAATTGATAGAATGTTTAACAAAGTTACTTGTTTTATATTAAGACAAAAAAGTAAATATAAAAAACATGGATCACACTTTCTTTATCCAACACAACTTGCTATAAAAAATTTGAAACACCTACAAACATTTTGGTCCCAACAATCTCCTCATATATATTTATTTTCATCCGAGTTACATAAATTAATAAAAAAATTTAACTCAAGGAATGGAATTTTTATTCTATAATTTTAAGCCTACATGAGTGAACTCAGTGCAGGAAAAAAGAATCAAGAACAATAATATCATGTTTTCTATAAGTTATGGCTCAATAATTTTTTAAACTTTATAAGAAACTTCTTCTTCTTTCACATGTAAATTTCACAAAAACATTCATAAAAAAGCTTCATTATAAAAGAAGAAATTTCCATATATCCACTTAAAAAAATTGTTAAAATAGTTTACATGTTTTGAAATCACAACTTACCCATTTTAAGAACTACACTTAAATACATGATTTCCCTTGAAAGGAAAAATAGATAATAATGGACAGATTTATTTTACAAAAATTTTATCCATTTTGATAACACTTTGCAATGAAAATTTGGAATGGATTTGGAATCACATAACTTATCCTTATAGTGGGAGAGGTTTAAAACCCATTATCAATCATATCTTACGAAATATATCCTTTGAAAATGGTTTTGTGAAGAAATCAAAAACTTTCTCTACTGTAGGAACAAAATCCAACTTCATTTTATTCTTATCCACATGTTCTTTGATGAAGTGATATTTTATATCATTTTTATTGGAATTATAATGTTTCACTATATTTTTATTTACATGTTTTTACTTTCATTTTCATAAACCAAGAGAAAAAGAAACTTCATATAAAAAAAATTCTTCTAACTATGTCTTCATCCAAATAAGTTTTTATACAACTTGATTAGTAGATGCATATTAAACTTACTCTATACTAAGTGTTACTAAATTATATTCCATTTTATTGTCTCTAACAAATATTTATCCAAAGAAGAAAACATTAATAGATTTGGATTCTCTATTATATATAATTTCTTCTCAATCTTTATCTATATAACCAAACAAGTAAATATTTCATGAACTTCCATATTTAAACCCAAAATCTATTGTAACTTTAATATATATGAGAATTGTCCTTCCATCAATGAGATGAGATTCATTGGGTGAAATTTTTTAGTTAGAACAATTTATAATATCATACACTATATATGGTTTGTAAGCTATCAAATATAATAAACTTACAACTAAATTTTTAAACTCTTTAATATCTACCTCATTTCCTTAACCATATTTTGAAAAAAAATCCCATAAAAATTGTTGTAGAAATTGGGTTTCAATCTTCTCAGAATTTTTTTTAGAAGTTACTTAGTATACTTCTCTTGATATAAGAAATTGTTTTTCTTCTTTTGTAATATTTTTAAGCCAATAAATCATTTCATTTCTCCTAGAATAGACATTTCAATAAGATTTCTCATATGCTCATCACAATTTTCACAATTTTCTTTATAATTCCTTTTGAATATGAAATCATCAACATAAATAATAAAAATCAGGGTAACATATTTATTTTATTTTATAGATAGTTTACTATAAAATCTTCCATTTTGATGTTAAACTTCCATAATAAAGTATCTAATTTTGAATCCGAACACATTGAAGCTTACATCAACCCATAAAAATACTTCTATAACATACACAAACAAATTTCAACTTTCCAATGAATTAAACCACATAGTTGTTCAATATAAGCTTCTTCATTCATCTCTATATTATGAAAAGAATAATTTTCATATCTCTATAAAATTTAACATCTTAATTGTATAGTGATAACAAGTAATATTCTAATTATTTATAATCATTAGACATGAGAAATGGTCCCATGAAAGTCAACGCCTTCAATCTGGGTGTAACCTTTACAACATACTCTTGCCTTGTTTTATATAACTTCACCTTTTTAATTAAAGTTGTTTTAGAGAACCAATTTTGTTACAATAAAATTCTTATTATTTAGTTTTGGTACAATTTTCTAAGTATCATTCTTCTCAACATGATCTAGCTCTTCATTCACAGTATCAATACACTCTTGATGTTATAAAGATTAATCAATATCTTTTGGATTAATTTTTGAATATAAGGAAGTTTGTGAAACTGTCATTGATATTATTTTGGTTTGAACATTTTATTATCGATCTACAATAATGTTATGAACTTCCATTTTATTCCTCATCCTACGACGTGAGGTATATAATTATTACTCATCACTTGAGATAGATGTGTTTGAATATTCAACTCAAGCATCTTTAATATTTTTTTTGATTATAAAAAACATTTTCAACTGAATCCACCCAATCTTTCCTTTCATTCATATATAACACTATTTTGGAAACATTTTTATCATCATGTTAATTTTTTTTACATATTATGAATAAAAAATCTTTCATGTTTAGTCATTATAATGTTTATACCCTCCACCATTAAGAGGCTATCCAAGAAATATTCCATAAACACCTCTATAATCAAACTTACCATGATTTTCACCCTTGACGTTCATAATTGTAATAATGATTAAATCACTTAGGTGATTAAAACATGGGGTTTATTCACAGAGCATCCAAACTATTTTCCCACACTTTTATTGAAAATGTAAAATATGTTGAGATATTATAATTTATGTTTTAAAAAAATTAAAACATGTAATGTATTTAAATTCATAAATTAAATAAATGAATTACATATATTTACATATTTAATGTTTAATAATTGGAACACAAATTTCTGAATATTTATACTTCAGGGGATGAGTTGAATGTATCTCAAAAATCTTATGTACTAAGTTTGTAATATTCCTTTTCTAAAAATAGAAAAACACCCATATTATATTATTTTAATGTAAGTAATATCATGTATAAAATCTATGTTTTTAAGCTTTGTCATATTTTTCTAACACATATGCACTTTCCTTTTATGTTAAAATTGACTTTCTTTCACCATGTTCAGATTGCACGAACTTTGTAAATCAACAACTTGAAACAAAATTTCCTTTCTTCATTGGACACTAATTATTACATTACCATATTCTACAATATTCATAAAAAAACTTATTTTCAAAAAATAAAATATTTAACCTCATCACATAGATGTTAAATACTTAAAAAATTATGTTTCAACCCTTTATAAAATAGGGAATGTTTGGATTTTAATTTTTCTTCACCAATGATAGTATATAAAATTCCTTTTATTATGAGTGAGTCATCATTAAAAAATTTGAATATAATTTATTTAAAATATTTCACATTATTCAAAAACATCAAGTCTCTAAATATGTAAAAAAGAACACCCATTGGATAATATCCAAGATTATTACCCTTTTGTAGATTTAAGAACAGTATCCACAACAAATAATTTTTCCATAAATTTTTATATATACTCATATGGTTTTTGAGATTTGTTGTATAAACATTATTGATCAAGAATTGGTATGAGAAATAATTTTTAATGATTTCTAGGTTGATCACATCATTTAAAAATACTTTCCAATCATTGGAATATATTTTCAACCATCAAAATGATATTCTAAGGTTTTATTCTTTGAGTGGTTTGAATTACCCTCAAACATTTTCACTAATTTCTAATGGATTCACTGTAATTTGGATGATTATACAAACATCTATATGTTTAATGAAAAATACTCCACAATACCAATAGTTAATGAAAAAATGTATTTCCATTTTTAACTTTCATATTACCCAAAGTTGGGATTTTGCTTTTCCTAAACTATCTTACCTTACACTATGATATTTTATTGTGCACAAAATCTTTGGTTACATCGTGATATTTTATTCTTACCTTCAATAATAAATAAAATTGTAACAATATTTGATTTAGAATTTAAAACCATTGAAAATTATAGTTTTGAGAACTTCTTGTTTTTATTACAAAAATGGTATTATTAACTTCCAATTTCTCCTAAGAATCTTCATTCTTATTTTCAACCTTTGAGGATAACTTTTTTTATCCTTCTTTGGTTTATAATTCTCAAAACTTTCACCAAATTATGTAATATAGTTTTGGAAATTGTAAACTTCTTTCCCATATTTAGCAAGATTATTAGACAAGTTTCAGATCCACTACCTTTATTTTCAACTTTAATTAAATCTTGAGGTTGAGATTTTTATTCCCATCCAGAAACTTCTTCAGAAAATAATTTTATTTTTAAAAAATTGATATATATTCAATATAGTATTATTTATTGTTTGATAAAATGTTTTCTTTCTTAAAACTATTGTTCTCCCTCTCAAGTCCTACAATATTTTTAAGGCATTATTTCAAATTTACCTTTAGCATAAACTAAATATGAGTTTATTATTCTTATTATAAAATATTTTTTTTATCACTGGTGATTTTTTCATCATTAATTTTTTTAATAAAATATTTTTCAGTAGAATCATCAAGGGATTTTTTAGTTTCTTCTTCACATCCATCATCTTCATCACAATAAAACAAATAGTTTCTTCTTTTTTATTAGAGAACCTTTTATCCTTTCCCCTAAAATAACATGTATTTGTTTTACTTCTTCTAAAAATTATCTTATTGAATTTATATCATCATCATAAATTTCTTATTATTCTTTTCTATGTGAAACATTTGTAATAAAATGTCCAATATCTTCATAGCCATATCTTTTTAGTGATAAATTACCTTTGTTAATTCAAGTTCCTATTTTTATATTTTATAATGAAAATATATAAATTCATAAAAAACATTTAATACAATTTTATTGAGTTCCATGTTCACCATAATCTTTATTGATAAATTTTTTATATTTTACTTAATTGGTATCTTTGAAATAAATTTCATGATCAAACTTCCCTTTGTTCTTTAGAACCTTATCTCTTCTCATTTCATAAGAAATGCGAGCACCATACAGATATTCTAGTGACAGAGTTTCAATATCTCTATCTTCAAATTATGAAACGTTTTTCACCAAATTTCTAAAGAAGAATTCATAAGATCTTTTAAAAAATGGTTGAAACTTAAAAATTCTCACCAAGACATCTTATGGTGCTAACAATGTCATTCACCCATGAAATAACTCATCAAAAAATTCATAATCACCCATTTTAAGATCTTCATGATCCATTACCAAGATTTTTATGTTTTCTATATTTAATTTAATATTTGTTTTATAGATGTTCTTCAACTTTTCCAAGATTCCTTTATCCATACCATCTCCTTTGTCTCTAAGAAACTCACTTTCATAGAGTGATGAAATTATAACATTTTTTTCTTGGATACCATTCCCCAAATTCTTTTTATCATATTTTTTAGGGTAAATCCGTCACCCCTAGGTTGGAAACCATATGTTTTTGATTTGAAAACTATATAACTATAGGATATAAGATAATGAATCATTCTATCTTTCCAAATACTAAAGTTATATCCTTAGAAATAAATCCACATACTGTTCATTGAATTATGAATATCCATTGCAACTTCACTATTTTTCAAACTTCAGAAAAGCATTAATAAAGGTAACCGTCACTTTAATACCACTTGAAAGGGACAATAATGATCTATGTAATCACTAATTTGCGGAGGGGTGAATCAATGATCTTATATTTTTTTATATTTTTTTACTTTTGGAAAAAATATTTTACTCCTGTTAAAGAGTTATGAATTTTCTTAAAACAAGAACACATGAATAATATATATGAACAAATGTACTTATAGGGTTCACTACTAACCAATAGTATATTGTAATTGGAATTTTTTTAAATAATTATATACTGCAAAATCCACTATAAAATAGTCCTTTTATGTTGTTACAGTAAGAATAGAATATAATTACAATTTTATATCACTATAAAAAAATGCATATACACTCTACACAGATAATATATATAACAAATATTTTGTAAAAATTTCTATAAAGTATCACTAATATGTTTAGTATGTTTTCATCGTGTTTCATTTAATTTATTCACCAGTATGATTCATTAAAAATCATATTTTGCAGTTTCTCACTCAGTATCAAGAAATAAATTCTTCTTTAGACTTTTTTTTAAAACTTACACCTATTATACTATTCATTTGGTTTCTTTATCTAATCATGTATCTAAAAAAGTCTATCCAATGAATAATAAAAATTGACAAAACTTTCTTATCCACTATTTTTCAATTCACCTTTACACACTATCTATCTGATTCCACATGATATGAAACTTCCTCTGGTGTATTCAGTCCTATTCCTCTGATGTAAACTTCTATTTTTGATAAAAAATTCTTATTCATCCAAAACATTACTTGGTTGGAAACTTCCTCCTCAAACTTTAGGTTTCTAAATTTCATTTAGAATCTCTATCTAATAACATTTCTAAAGTAATTTTGATTTTACACGTGTGAATAGTACATATATGCATACTATACTTGCACATTATTTATAGATTCATGATTATGAGAAAAGGTGGGATTCAAATTTAACATTCTCACTCAATGAAAAATTAAAAATCAAAACTTCTGATCATAAAAATTCATGAGGATTATTATCAAGGATTGTTGACCCTTATCAAAGATTCAAACATCTACTACCTTCAACAAAATTCCCTCTACCTCAGTGATAATAAAAAATATTCATATTTTGGTATTTGAAACATTAAAAGATAATGTTTTCATCATCACATTTTTTTCTCTATGAATTCTTCACAATGAGTTTTGAATTGTTGAAACATCATATTACTTAATTTTCGATTCAAAATGTTGTATAAATTATTCTTTCTATTGAGATATCATCTGATTATTCATGTAAAAATTTCATAAGAACTTCTCTAAAGTCTTTAGTGAACACTTCCTCTATCTGATGACTTGCATCCCTACACTATGCTTATTTACTTCATACTTCCTCCTTTGTCTAATTATCTTTATGAAAAATTTCCTTATGATTTTTTAACCAAAACTATTTTCTTTGATGACATGGATCATTTCATTCGATCATTGTTTCATCTGATGGAATTATTCTAATAAATTTATAAGATATCATCAAAAAAATTTATATAATTTGAACTCATTTGTTTTTTCTTCTTTTGATTAGGACTTCATCTAATGATATTACTCAAGAAATTTCCTTGAAAAGTATACATCCAATAAAACATCATAAACTTTTAATAAAAACAATTATCAACCAATCCTCTATCTATTTTCCTATATCTGATGAAATTCCTCTGAACAACATAATATGTAATTAATATATACAAAATATTCCCCCTTTCTATAAGCTATCAGATCCCAATTTACTTTAAATAATTATGATGGAAACATTTATAATAGAAAAACATCACCAGATTTCATACTTAACTAAAAATATGTATGATGAACTTTGTAAGTAATATAAAATAACCATCATACATAAACACTCTCTTTGAACATATCAGTCTAGAATAGTCCATCTGATGGAAATTGTTTGGAGAAATTATTCTGTACTTTTCTATCAGTTGGCAATTTATTGAAATTTTTAATAGAGTTAGGAATTTTATGTTAATAAAAAAAATGCAAAGCATGGGGCACACTTTATTAATCCAACCCAACTTCCTATAAAAATATTCTATTTTTTAAACACTTCCAAAACTTCTTGGACACAACATATGAGTTGGACCTAAGACCCCCATTACCCATGAAGTATTATTTTTGAAAAACATAAAATTTCTATTTTTTTACTTTGTGAACTTCTAATTATATCATATAATCATTAAAAAAAGTGTTCTTTTGGTTCATTGAAAATGGGGGAGAAGTGTTAACTCAATCTATAAAAAATGGGTAGAATTGAATGTGTTTTTAGGAAAGGGGTGAGTATCATAATTGTTCATTTGGTGGAGTAATGTTTTTGAATGGAAGATACCAACTTCCAATGTTTATAAAAAAAATTTCATTAAACTCTTGTTTTCCACACCATTAATGGATCAAGTGAGATTATAGTTGGTGATTAGTGAACCATTGGTTCACACCTTGAACTATGTAAGTTCACCTATTTATGTTATGTTCATATATTTTTTATTGATTTTTTAGGGTTGAAGTTGTGTAATCATAAGATCAAAGTATGTTGGAATCGTTAACAAACCCTGGGGGAATTATTATATAAAATTCTCAAGGTGTGATTCTAGGATGTTTTTTGTAAGTAATGAAGTGAAAGAAATATTCAATGTGTCTTGTCTTGTTTTTTTGGAGATATTTTCAGGAAGTTTGAAAGTGGTTTGGATTAACTTTATTTTGGTTTGAATAATTTTAGGAAATCTATTTTTTTGTAGTGTTTGTATTTTTTTTGGAAGTGTTCCTAGATTAAAAATTAATGGGAATATATAGATCTGGCTTCATATGAATTTAGTATTATTATAGTTTGGATTTTATATTACTTGAGGGAGAATAATATAATCAGGTGGGGGATTTAATTTCTCATAAATAGTAATAGTAAGGTTAATAATTATCCCTCAACCAAGATTTTCCATTATTTCCATCTTTAACACAGGAAGAGTTATTCATTCTTGATCTACTTTTTTCAAAATATAAAATTCTTATAGAAATTTGAAAATTTTATTCTTCTTTTTTATCTTTCCAATTATGTAGAATATTTTTTTAACATTATAAATTAGGGAAAATGTATTACTTGGTGTTTTTATTAGTTTTCCATTCAACTATTTTGGAACTGGTAGAACGGTCTTACATTCTTTCACACAGTGTCCATATTATTCACCTAATCCTTATAAATTATATTGATACTTAATCCTCTCGTGAAATTAAATCCCTTCTTGTGAAATAACTTTTCCATTTAACATTAGTATCTTCTTTCTCCTTCTCAACGTATTTGTTTATTTCCAACTAATCATTGAAAATAGTCAGGCACTCCATCTTGATATACTCAAATTTCATGGAGTTCTCATAGATTTTATTCATTCCTTTTGTGTTACATAATTTTTAAAATAATTTTAAAATTTCACATGGAATGTATTCAATCAATAAAATCATCAGGTTTCATTCCTAGGTAGATTACCTTTTTAGATTTAGCTTACTTCATTTAATTTTGATCTCCAAGTTCAATCTGTGAAGATACATAGTTTGGACCACTTACCATAGTAAAATCACTTTAATTTGGTATTGAATACATTTTCATATTTTATTTTAGACTTATTGGGAGTTACTTTCACTGCTACCTTCTTTTATTGAATACCTCTCCACTTTATTTTTCTCAAGGAGGATCCATCTTTCTTTCTAACTTACTTCTATCATTATCATAGACTCCTTTTTTTTTTCATAATATGACTTGTTCTTGGTTGGTAAATACCAGAACAAATCATAATTATGTACACACAAGTTTGAATAATTATATAAATTTTCCATGTTTTGGAATATGTTCTTGGTGAACTAAAATTTCATTTTTATGAATGTGAACAATTTTTAATAGGTCTTCTCCTTTCTCTATCATTTCCCTCTTTTACTCCAGGACTTAGACATTCTATATAGAGTGAAAAAATATTCCAAAACTGAATTTATCTATAACTAAACCTCCATTAACAAAAAAAATAATAGATAAATATCTCCCTTTTACCTATGGATGTCAATTTTCCAAATTTAATTACTTTCTATTTTTGGTGAAAACACTAAAATTTTCAGATATTCTTTGGGGATTCTTTTATTAGATTTTCCAATACCCATCCTTGATTTTTTGTGGATATTTTGGTATTTTTATCCATTAAAACTTGTATAGTTTTATATTTCACACTTTCCTTAGTATATAAAACTACATTAATACAAATAGTTTCATCTAGAGTTTGAGTTACCTTTTATAAAGAGATTTTTGTATTTCAATTAGGGGATAATTATGTATTTTTCAATCTCACCTCACATTGGAGACACATAATTTTGACTTAGTTATTCTCATCCTAAGTTAATATTAAAATTCTTCTCAATATTTCCCTAACTTCTTATTAAGTTCTTTATTCATTTTTCCTGATTCTTCCACAAAGTTATCAAGCTCTGTTAATCCTTTTTCTCTATCGTCTATCTAAGAATCTTTAACACTAGTGGCTGATTTGTAATTTTTTTAAAATTCATTGATAAATTCTATAGATATTATTTTATACACAATTTTATCACAAATAAAATTTTAATTCCTTTTAAAATAAAGAATTTTTTTACCGCAATGTGAAATCAATTTTTTCCATGCCCTCGATAAGGTCTATAAGAGAAATTCTCTTTTATAACTTCTTACATAGAACAACCAATATTTCATAAAATTTAAGTTACAGAATTTCATTAAAGATTACATTGATAACATCGAATATACATGTGACTAAATCTTTAGGAACTTTATTTAGATGTTCTTTAACTTTTGGTTTGGGGTATTAATTTTCTTAAAGACTCATCTTATTCAAACTCTCCCCATCTTAAAATTTGTCCTTCAAAAGGACCATTCACAATAAATTTTTTAAATGAATAATTATTATAACACAGTAGAATAGAACCACTGGATCCAGTTCCATAAACACATAATTTACACATTCACTTTGATACTAGCTATAATTGTATCACCTTAATACTTTACAATATATTTATTTTTAAATAAAATTTATCTCTTCGGCCCCAACCCTTAAAAAATCTATTTCTATGTATAAATACAATATTTTTATTCAAAGCATTTTTATCACTTTTTGTGACTATATTTTAAAATAATATTTCCCAAATTTAGGAAATATATTTTAAAAAATATATTTTTTTCAAATAAACAATTAAAAATTATCTTTTAATAAAAGTTTTATAGTTTTATGAAGAGATTAATTTTTTGATACATGGTGAAAAATATGATTTTTTATTAAAAATTGTTTTTTAAATTAAAGAATTTACCAAATTTTATTTTATTTTAAATGGTTTTAAAATTAAAATTAGTAATTTTTATTATCATTAATCAAATTAGATCATTTAAAAAAATTTTATGTTGATATTTGATATTAAAACATTTTTTACTTTGGAAAACATTTACTTTGGAAAACCACTTTTCTTCATTCTTACATGTTTGATTTTAAAATAAATTATACCACTTATATGAATTGATTTTAGTAAAATGGATTCCATATTGATAATATACATAATTAATATTATGTAATAATGTGAACATAGTTGTTTTCTTAATAAATAGTAAACACAGAAAAAAATATTTATAGTAAAAACGTGGTTTTACATGTTACATGTACTTGTTCTAAATTTAATTTTACATGCACATAGTATTTATATTTGATAAATAGTATTTTATATAAATAATAAGTGTGATTAAATTATCTAATAAGTCTTAAAGGTTAAATCACCTGTGTTAAAAAAACTAGTTACTATGGTGGAAACTAAAATGGTTAAACTGAGTAACCTTAGAAGTTAAGAAAATAATATGTTTAAAACACATTAATTTTTAGTGATGAATGTGTGGATAAACCATATATTCCCTCCAATCCATTATTTATAATTTTTTAGCTACTTAAATAGAGAGTGAATTCCCATTATTGAATAGTTATAGGTATTTACAAAAATTCCATTCCTCCTAAATTATAAAATGGAACCTCTTTCCATCACTTATTCACACCTCTTAAAACGTTTATCTAAACCAAAACCTACCAAAATATATCCACAAAATTGTAAAGACCCGGAATTTATGTGGAAAGTTTTTTCATAAATTCATGGGAATTTTACGAGTCTGTGAAAATTTACGGTGCTTGATTCTAAGGCCCAGTGTACCCAAAATCAAATTTTGAAGTTTTGTTCTGGTACTTTTAGTAAATGTACGAGCGGGTTTTTATAACTTTTGAACCGATTATTGGAATTGAAATCTGAGGGCACTATGGAACTCACAGGGCCAATATTCTCTTAAGAAGGCTTTCACCTCAATGGTAGATGGTCGGGAACGAAAGTTAGTTTTTGGGGTTTTATGAATAAATTAAATAAAAAAAAGTTATAGCTTTATTTTTATTTTTAGTTGGTTGAAACCCCCAAGAGGATGTTTGAGGTGGGGCCCACCACACCTTAACCTCCCATGAGAGGTTATGGTGGTGGGGTCCACCCGTGGTCTAAAACCCCTCTTCATGTGGAGTTAATGTGGTGGGGACCACCCGAAACCACTTAAACTCTTGAACTCCCAATTAAGTGGGGGAGAAACCTCTTGACCCACTTAATGGTTCCACCATCCTCCACATTGATTAAGTTGGGCTAGCCTAATTAATTCTTAATTTGAATCTTTTTGAAATGTGTTCCAATAACTAAATAATAAGATAAATCTATTATTTTGTTGAGGGATCATTTCTTTTTGGTGGAGCTTGGGAAGATGGGAGAATTTGGGAGAAAATTGTTCTCTCCAATGAAGAACGATCCTACCAACAAAGGACTTCTTCTGCCAATAATGAACATTTTCTCCGTTGATCTCCAACCGGAACAAGGGAGGAAGCGCCATCCTTGAAGAACACTGTCAATGTCGTCCTCGACTTCTTCATCTTCTTTCCCGACGTCAACGAATTGACGTCTGCCTTTCCGCGGCATCGAAAATGAACAACGAACCCAATATAGGGGTTCAACCTTGGAAAATTGTTGCTCGTTCTTCAACTTGATTTTAGGATTATGAATCAAAGCCGCTTAATATCATCCTAACACGAAGGGGGCAGGACGAACAAACACTGCCTGACCCCTCCGCCTTCTTTGTGGATTATGATGCTCAACAATGCATGAGTCTGGTTTGAGCATATCTCATCAACCATGATAGCGGATCAAAGGCGATGTTCCGAGTAAAGCACAACTACTTCCGGAATGAGAAACAGTCCACCAGAACTCGTTCGGTGACCCGTGGAAGATTCGTTGGCGAAAGGAATCGGTGACGAAGAGAAGGAAGGTTGGCGCTCCAGCCGGACGCATGGTCAGCAGCGGTGCAATTGCATCACTGGAGGAGAAGTCCGCGACCGACTGGCTGTGGCAATTAGTACAAGGTCGACTTCGATTGAAGCCGGCGGCCCAAGCCATTGGTTCGGCGGAGAAGGCGCGTCGCATCCGCGGCGCACGATGAAGAAGAGGGGACCCAGTGATGCAGAAGAGGCCGAAGCTAGGCCGACTGCGATGAAGACTAGCAGCCCAAGCCACCGGGTCGTCAGGGGTGGCGTGGTGCAACAGCGCTGCGCGGGAGACGGCTAGCCGCTCGGACAGCCGGGAGGAGTGGGACCCATCGCGGGTCCCGCATGATATGGACCGACCCCACTTGGTGATGGTTTTCCTCCCACCCAAATGACTATGACATTCAGGTAAACAAGGGGCGCGTGGCCTCCCCCTGGATGCGGCTAGGGCGGGCCTCGCAGGGCGCCGCCAGCCGCTGGACACCCTGTCCATGCGGGACGCCAGCCAGGCCACGAGGGCCGTGCTACCCGCGGTCCAGGCTTCCCCCGCGGGCTATGCTACCCGCGGTCCAGGCTTCCCCCGCGGGCCGGGCCAGACCCGTGGACCGGGTCAGACCCGCGGACGGGGTCAGACCCCAATCTGGACCCGGGTCGAGCCGGGTCGGTCCGACTGGGCCGGACCAGACCTAGACCCATTTTGGCACATTTTCACTTTTTCGCCCATAACTTGGGCTACGTGTGTCCGATTGAAGAACCATCTAATACGATGGAAATATTGGAGCAAGAAAGTTCTTTTGGCATACCCCACTTGAGGTTTGGACGTATTTGGGGTATGGTCATGTTGGATTGAACCTAAATCCAACCGGGCCCTCGGAACGAAAATACCAATAACTCTTAGACCAGGAGTCCGATTGACACACCATATGTCACGTTGTGTTCCTTTTGATGAGATGGAACTTCAGGATACATAAACTTGGGATAAAGGGGTATTTGATGTATCGAAACATGTCTTGAGTTGCAGACCCTCCCAGAATCAATAGTTCTTTGTGGAAACCCTGTGGCTGGCTGTGCTCTGACGACTGTTCCAGGATCATGTGTTGGTCTGACAGTTCTGACTTCTGTTCCTGGATCATATGTTGGTCCTACATAATAGATGTTCCTGGATCATGTGTTGGTCCGACATCTTTGACGACTGTTCTGGGATTATGTGTTGGTCCGATAGTTCTGACTTCTATTCCTAGATCATGTGTTGGTCCGATATAATAGCAGGTCCTGGATCATGTGTTGGTCCAACAGATCTGATGATTTAGTGGCTATATCTGATCATCTCTATCTCTCTACATAAGTTGTATACTTGTGTGAGATGAGTAAATAACTCTTGTTTTTCCTCGTGATTGGGATGGATTACTTGATAACTTAGGTATATGAATGGGAATATACCAAAGTGTGGATATATTTCGATTCCAAACTTTGTGGTTTATCCTTGTTGTATTTTGTGAGACCTTGAGGTTCTCGGGGTCCATAGTATGTATTGTTATACTCACCCTTGTACGGGCTATGCCTGCACCTCATTGTGTTGGTGGCAGACGACAGACATCGCATACCGAGGATCAGAGTAACATGAATGGATGTTACCCGGAGGTGTACCTTACGACGAGTCGGTACACGAAAGACACAGACATACATGGAGTACTGAGGAGGATATATCTACCTACACTTCAGGTAGGAATCCTGGTGGATGAACCAAAAGCTGGTTTACTTTTCTTCAGTTGTACTTGCTTTCCCTTTGTACTTGTACTTTATAGTTGGGCTTGTATTTCCGTACCCTTTTACTTTTCAGTACTCCTTTGTATACAATTTTTACTTAGTGTTTTGATTTCAGCTCGTACTCTATTGTGAGAGGTTACTCTACATAAAGGCAATGCCTTTCTAGTTTAGAGATTTACGCCTTTGGTGCTAGTCGCCAGCTCTTGGCCTATGGAAGGCGGGCTTGGGGTAGTCACGACATGGGCCCCGGGGGACGGGTCGTGACAAATTGGTATCAGAGGAGTCAGTTCTACTACAGAACTTAGAACTATGATGTTTATTTTCTATGAACCAATAGTGTTAAGAGTACTGAGTGTGGGTTTCAGTCCAGGGAGTCTAGTGTTGGTACGGCGGCTGACATATCCATACACTAGGACCCTGACTTCTGATTTCTAACTCAATGCACAAAAACACTAAGTGCGTGTATGTTTCAAGAGTTTTATTTGTGATCTCTTTGATTCAGCTCACTAGGTATAACTTATTGACAGAGGCACACCTGTTTCTTTTTAGGATTCCTCCAAGAAGACATCCAGATAGGGTTCCGAGAGTTGTACGAGATGACATCCCATCGAGCGACGAGGCCTCTATGCAGGGCCCTATTATAACTGAGGCACCAGCGATACCACTACCCGTGGGGACACTGATAAAACCATCCCTAGCAGCAGAGAGTGCACACCGCTTGAGCACATTGCATGAGTTCCAGCACCAGAGGCCGCCCAGGTTCAGGGGTGAGATGGACCCACATTAAGATGAGGATTGGCTGTAAGCTGTGGTGAGAGTCTTCAGACAAGTAGGGACACCAGCCGATATTTTGGTGATCCTTGTCGCGAGTCTCCTTCAAGAAAAAACAGGCTGATGGTGGAGCCTAATTCTCCAGGTACATGACGAGGTGACACTACTCTGGGCTAACTTCGAGAGCCTATTTCAGGCGGAGTTTGTCCCAGCCACCCTACGTGCAGTACAGATACAGGAGCTACTACATCTACAGTAGGGTAGAATGACGGTGGTAAAGTACTCAGCGAGGTTCACCTACCTATCACGTTACTCCACACATATGGTATGAGACCTATTATTCAAGTCCTGGACCTTTGAGCAGGGGATTAGGTGAGAGATAAGAGCTTCAATGATCTCCCTCAGCATCCCGACGCAGGCGGGGGTGTTAGAGAGATCCCTCATAGTGGAGAGTTTCCTTGCTGAGCAGTCACCAGCAGCGAGACCCATCACTAGTCGACTTGTAGTGGAGTATTCCGTAGCTGGCAGTAGACAGATGTCGCAGAGGTCCAAGTAGACCATACCAACTGGTGGACGACCTCAGGATACAGGTTCAGTTGTGCGGGGCACACGAGACAGAGCCAGTCATGCCAGGAGAGGACAATGTTACACTTGCGGTGGGCAGGGTCACATGGCTCGTGACTGTCTGACCCACCGTAATGATGATCATCAGACAGTTGAGGTACCTTCCAGGCAGAGGCATAAGTTCAATTGAGGTGGACAGCAAGGAGAAGGCAGACGTGGCAGAGGAGCTGGCCGTGCAGCTGTTGGTGGATGACTATTCGAAGTGTTACCACTATGACCACTAGGAGGTCCACCCCGGCCACAAGGAGCAGTTGGACATGGGCGAGATCAGCTCCAAGAAGCTGAGTCATATGATCATGGCGCTCCAGAGATGATTCGAGGTATGATCAGTGTCTAATCCACCTTAGATGCAGTTCTTATAGACACAAGTTCTAGTCACTCTTTCATTTCCATTGCCCTCATTAGGAGATCTAAGATTCTGACGGAGCCCTTAGCTCAATCCTTATGGCTAGAGACTCCTATGAGAGTAGACTCAATGATTACACACTAGTTCCAACATTGTGAGCTTACTCTAGGAGGCAAGATCTTCTGCAGGGATCTCCTCATAGCGGCATCAAGGACTTACGACGTCATCTTGGGTATAGACTGGTTATCTATAATTCATGCTTAGATTGACTGTGTTAGGCACAAAGTGTGGTGTGTTCGCATGGATGGGACTAGGTTCACCTTCACTGGTGAGAGGGGAGACTTTTTAGTGCAGGATGAACTTACTTGTAGGAGGGTGCAGTCGATCACTAATCAGTTGGCCTTCCTTACCCTCGGAGCAGTTGATGTGGAGAGTTTGAGCTATCCTATAGTGGTGGAACATTACGCAGATGTTTTCCCTGACGATGTTCCAGGACTACCTCCTCATAGAGAGGTGGACTTCTACATTGAACTGTACCCTAAGACAACACCGATATCTACTCCAGCATATCATATGGCTCCCACTGAGCTTCGTGAGCTGCGGGTACAGCTAGAGGATTTCCAGGGGAAGGGATTCATCCGGCCCAATGCTTCTCCCTAGGCAGCCCCAATTCTATTCACCAAGAAGGTGGATGAGAGATTGAGGCTCTGTGTTGACTATCGTCACCTAAATCAGGTGACTATGAAGAATAAGTACCCACTCCTATGGATCGACGACCTCTTTGATCAGCTGAAGGGAGCACAACGGTTCTCGAAGATAGTCCTCAGATCAGGCTATCACCAGCTCAGAGTTCGAGGCAAGGATGTGCAGAAGATGACCCTCAGATGTCGGTATGACCACTACGAGTTCATGGTTATTCCTTTCAGCATAACCAATGCTCCAGAATTATTCATGCGACTCATGAAAAGGATCATCTAGCCGTACCTCGATTTCATTGTCTTAGACTTCATCAATGACATTCTGATATACTCGATTACTGAGGAGGAGCATGCCTACCATTTGCGGGTAGTACTGGAAACAATTCTAGAGCACCGGATTTATGGTAAGCTCTCAAAGTACCAGTTTAAGATTCAATAGGTTCACTTCTTGAGACAAGTCATCTTGGAGGCTGGAGTTACAGTGGATCTAGCGAATATTAAAGTGGCAATTTCTTGGGAGCCACCCAGGAGTGTGATAGAGGTATGAAGTTTCCTGGGTTTTGCTGGATATTACTGGAGATTCGTGCCGGAATTCTCAAGAGTTGCAGCAGCACTATCATCTTTGATAAATAAGGGACAACCCTTCGTGTGGTTAGAGAGATGTCAGCATAGCTTTCAGGAGCTGAGGTAGAGACTGACTAGTGCCCCCCCATCTTGGGGCTTCCAGAGGAAGGCATAGGATATGTAGTTTACTGAGATGCATCAGGGATCGGACTTGGGTGTGTCCTGATGCAGGAGAGAGCAATGATTGTGTATGGTTCTCGGCAGCTGATACAACATGAGAATAACTATTCTACCCATGACCTGTAATTAGTAGCAGTTGTCTTTGCCTTGAAGATGTGGTGACACTATCTTATGGGTGAAATTTTTACCATGTACTCTGATCAAAAGAGTCTCAGGTATATATTCTCTCATAAGGAACTGAAACTAAGACAACGATGTTGGCTTGAGTTCCTCCCGAACTATGACTTTGAGATAGTCTATACTCTTGGGAAGGGGAACGTTGTTGCGGATGTGCTCAGTAGGAGATCAGGTATACATCTGTTAGGAGAGGCAACAAAGCAGTTTGCTGCCTTACAAATATCCTTTGTGGATAGAGACAGAGCAACTTTTCTACAGTCTCTTACAGTCACTCCCCCAATCCTTCAGCGAGTTAGGGAAACACAACATGGGGACGCTGACTATGATATACAACATGCTCAAATATCCACAGGGCAGGCACCTGATGGATTTTCTGAAGGTAGGGAGCACGTCATCCTCTTCAGAGGATGTACTATGGTACCAGGGTCACTTCAGAAAGAAGTGTTGAGGGATTTACACACATCCCCTTTAGCGGTGTATCATGGAGTGGCAAAGATGCATCATGACCTTAGACAACAGCACTGGTGGCCAGGTTTGAAGAAGGTAGTAACAGAGTTTGTCTCTCGGTGCCTCACTTGTCAGCAAGTGAAAGCGGAGCACCGGGTACCAGCAGAATTGATTCATCCTTTAGAGGTCACAGAGTGGATGTGGGATGGGATATACATGGACTTAGTGACGATTCTTCCATGTACATCCAGGGGTCATGACTCGGTTTTGGTGATCGTTGACCGACTCGCCAAGTTGGCCCACTTCCTACCAATCAGAGAGCAGGGTTCAGTAGAGAGCTTGAGATGCCTCTATGTGCAGGAGATTGTGTGGCTACATGGATTACCTTATTCTATTGTCTCCGATCACGACACATGGTTTACTTCCTAGATATGGAAGGGGTTGTAGGAGGCTTTTGGGACATAGCTTTGTCTAAGCACCACCTTCCATCCTCAAATGGATGGTTAAACTGAGTAGACCATTCATACCCTTGAGGACATGCTCCATTCATGTTTCCTAGACTTCGGTTGTAGCTGGGAGGATCACTTACCTTTGGTAGAGTTTTCCTACAACAACAGTCATCACTCTACCATAGGTATGGAACCTTTCAAGTAATTGTACGAGCGACCTTGCAGATCACCCTTGTGCTGGACAAACCATGGGGAGTCATCACTGGTGGGATTAGAGATGGTACGAGCTGCCATGGAGAAGTTGAAGATCATCCAGGAGTGGATGAAGACTGCACAAATCAGGAAAAAGTCGTATTCTGAAAAGAGACGGAGGCCTCTGGAGTTCAAGGATAGAGACCATGTATTTTTAGGAGTCTCACCACGACGAGGCCTATAGAGATCTGGACAAGGAGGAATCTTATATCCAAGATTCATCAGACCTTTCCATGTCCTCAATAGAGTAGGCTAGGTGGCGTATTGCTTGGCTCTTCCTCCTCAGTTGCGCTGGGTGCACGACGTCTTCCATGTATCCTAGCTGAGGGGATACGTGCATGACTCTTCTGACATCATCGACCATAGAGAGCTGGATATCGATGATGGGGTGACTTTCACGGAGGTTCTAGTGGAGATTGAGGATCGATAGGAGTGGGTCCTACGTGGACGGTCGATACCTTTGGTGCACATTCACTGGAAGCACAGGAACCTCTGGGAGAGCACATAGGAGCGGGAGGCTCATATGTATGCTCAGTACCCCCATTTTTTCCCATAGATCGAGTTGTAACTTACGAGGATGTAAAGCCCCGAGGTGGGGAGAATGTAAAGACCTGTAATTTCTGTGGAAATTGTTTCTTAAATACATGTCAATTTTATGAGTCCGAGAAAATTTACGGCGCTTGATTCCGAGGCCCGGTGTGCCTGGAATCAATTTCTGAAGTCTTGTTTAGGTAAATTCAGTAAACATACGGGCAAGTTTTTAGAACTTTTGAATCGGTTCTCGGAATTGAAATTCAAATGCACTGTTGAACTCGCAGTGCCAATATTCTCTTTAGAAGGCTTTCTCCTCGACAGTTGATGGTTGGGAATGAAAGTTAGTTTTTGTGTTTTTATGAATAAATTAAATAAAAATATAGTTATAGATTTATTTTTATATTTAGTTTGTTGAAACCTCCAAGAGAAGGTTGGAGGTGGGGGCCACCACACATTAAACTCCCTTGAGAGGTTATGGTAGTGGGGCCCACCCAAGGTCTAAAACCCCTCTTCATGCGGAGTTATTGTTGTGGGGACCACCCGAAACCACTTAAACTCTTGAACTCCCCATTATGTGGGGAGAAACCACTTGAGCCCACCAATTAATGGTTCCACCATCCTCCACATTGATTAAGTAGGGATATCCTAATTAATTATTAATTTGAATCTTTTTGAAATGTGTTCCAACAACAAAATAACAAGATAAATCTATTATTTTGTTGAGGGAATCATTTATTTTTGGTGGAGCTTGGGAAGAGGGGAGAATTTGGGAGAAACATGTTCTCTCCAATGAAGAATGCTTATCCCAACAAGGGACTTCTTCCACCAATGACGAACAACTTCTCCTTTGATCTCTAACCAGAACAAGGGAGGAAGCGTCGTCCTTGAAGAATGTCGACAACGTTGTCCTCGACTTATTCATCTTCTTTCCCGACGTCAACGAATCAACTTCCTCCTTTCCGAGACATCGACAACGAGAAAAAAACACAAGGTTTGGGTTCAAGCTTGGTAAATTGTTGCACATTTATCACATGGCTTCTAGGATTATAAATCAAAGCCGCTTGATATCATCCTAATGCAGAGGGCGCATTCCGAACAAACACGGCCCGAACCCTTCACCTTTTTTGTGGATTATGACGCTCAACACGACATGAGTCTGGGTTAATCATATCTCATCAAACATGATAGAAAATCAAAGGTGATGTTCTGAGGAATGCGTGATTACTTCTGGAACGAGAAACGGGCCACCAGAACACGTTCAGTGACCTGCGAGAGATTCTCTAGCAATCAGAACCGGTGACGAAGAGAATGGAGGCCGGTGCTCCAATTTGTCGCATGGTCAGTGGTGGTGCAACCACGTCACCAGAGAAGGACGCAACCGACTAGCCGCGGAGGTGCAGCTTTGGCCAGTGCAAGTCCGGCCACGAAGGAAGTCGACAGCCCAAGCCACCGGTTCGCCGGAGAAGGCGCGGTGCATCCGTGCCACATGGTGAAGAAGAGGGGCCGCGACCCCTGGTCGCGGCGATGTAGTGAAGATCGTCACTAGGAAGGACACGATGAAGACCGGTGGACCAATTCGCCGAGTCGCCGTGGGTGGTGCGGAACAATGGCACCGTGCAGGAGACGACTGGCTGCTCGGCCAACCAGGATGAGTGGGACCCACCACGGGTCCCGCATGATACAGACCGGCACCACCTGGCGCCAGTTTTCCTCCCACCCGAACAACTATGCCGTTCGGGATTCCAGGGGGCGCGCGACATCCCCCCTAGGTGAAGATAGGGTGGGCCCTGCAGGGCGCCACCAGCCGCTGGCCACCCTGGCCATGCGGGCCGCTAACGCAGGCCACACGGGACGCCAGCCAGGCCATACAGGCCGCACCCGTGGGCCCGACCACCCCCACGGGCCAGGTTGGACCCGCGGGCCAGGTCAGAACTGTAGACCAGGTTAGACCCACAGACCGGGTCAGACCCCAGTCCGGACCCGGGTCGGGCCGGGTTAGTCAGACAGGGTTGAACCAGACCCGGACCCGTTTTGGCCTGTTTTCACCTTTTTGCCCGTAACTTGGGCTATGGGTGTCTGATCGACGAACCGTCTACAACGATGAAAATATTAGAGCGAGAAGGTTATTTTGGCATACCCCACTTGAGTTTTGGATCCAGTTAGGGTATGGTTGGGTTGGATTGAACCTAAATCCAACTGGGCCCTCAGAACAAAAATGCCAATAACTCTCAGATCAGGCGTCTGATTGACGCACCGTCTATAGCGTTGTGTTCCTTTTGACGATACAGAACTTCAAGATACATAAAATTGGGATGAAGTGGTAGTTGATGTATCGAAACTTGGCTTGATGAGCATACCCTCTTGGAATCAAGCGTGCTTTGTGGAAACCCTGTGGTTGACTGTGCTCTGATGACTGTTCCCGGTTCATGT
Organism: Viscum album; assembly: GCA_963277665.1. Lineage (NCBI taxonomy): Eukaryota > Viridiplantae > Streptophyta > Magnoliopsida > Santalales > Viscaceae > Viscum > Viscum album. Next base: position 1,120,048,044 of record OY728129.1, read on the forward strand.
GTTGGTCCAACAGTTTTGACTTCTGTTCCTGGATCATGTGTTGATCCGATAGAATAGCTGGTCCTAGATCATGTGTTGGTTCGACAGCTCTGACGACTCCTCCTGGATCATGTGTTGGTCTGATAGTTCTGACTTCTGTTCCTAGATCATGTGTTGGTCTGACCGAATAGCTGGTCCTGGATCATGTGTTGGTTCGACAGATCTGATGATTCAGGGGCTATATCTGATCATCTATATCTCTTTATATAAGTTGTATACCTGTGTGAGCTGAGTCAGTAACTCTTGTGTTTCCTTGTGATTGGGATATATTACTTGATAACTTAGGTATATGAATGGTCATATACCTAAGTGTGGATATCTGTTGATTTTATACTTTGTGGTTTATCTTTTTTGAATTTTGTGAGACCTTGAGGGTCTCAGGGTCCCTACTGAGTATCGTTATACTCACCCGTACACGGGCTATGCCCGCACCTCATTGTGTTGGTTGTAGACAACGGACAACGCTGAATGAGGATCAGAGTAACAGGACTGGAAGATACCTGGAGGTGGACCTTACGACGAGTCAGTACATGAAAGAGAATGATTGGTGTGGAGTACTGAGGAGGATATCTGTGCCTACCCTTCAGGTAGGAATCCCGGTGGACGAACCAATCACTGTTTTACTTTTATTCAGTTGTATATGCTTTCCAGTTGTACTTGTACTTTACAGTTGGTCTTGTATTTCCGACCCCTTTTACTTTTCAGTACTCCTTTGTATACAATTTTCTCTTAAATTTTTTCTTTCATCTCGTATTATTTTGTGAGAGGTTACTCTACATAATGGAAATTCCTTCCCAGTTTAAGGATTTACACCTTTGGTGCTAGTCGCCAGCCCCTGGCCTATGGAAGGAGGGCTTGGGGTAGTCACGACATGGGCCCCAAGGGACAGGTCGTGATAAAAATCCTTAGACACATTATATATCTAACTTTATTTCCAAAATAAAAACACTAGGGTACTGAATAAGTCATCCAAAGGATATTTTTCTATTAGAAGGTAATCGTCTTCACTAAGTTTTTCTTTTTTATATGTTCTATTACAACCTTCATTCATGTATAAATAATTAAAATATAATTAAAATAGTATATAAAATATAATAATATGTTATTATGTGTGTGGAATAACCTATATCCCACTTTACTTCTGTTAAATGGGAAATTCAACCATCGATCACGTTTGTGACAGACTACCACCTCGCGAACCGATACAATTAATTTTTCATTACCACCACTCATGACCGGATATAATGATTGACTTGTTGTATATATATTCTATTAATGAACTATTTATAATTATGAAAATATAATATATCATTTACTTTCTAATCATCCCATTCACAAAAAAATGATGATGTTGTTCCATTGTACATGTGGACTCCTTCCTAAACAAAGCGATGTGATTCATTATCCATCAAAATATCAATGGATAATATATGTAAGTAAATTTATGTAAATAACATGTTATTTTTGATATAATTATCATTATCAAATGTTTAAATAATACTTATCTACTTTCTATAAGGATCATTGAAAAAAATGAAATGTTACTCATGAGTACATAAGGATTACAATCTCCATGATTGCAATATAGTTTATTTTTCATAACCATATATCATGGTTGGTATAAAAAGTATGATTTATGTATAAAAATGATAATTATTTCATTATTATTATTATGGAGATGATATAAAAATTTCCTATTTTACCATAGTCAATATATCATAGTCATTTTGGACATATTAACCAAATATCGTCAAAACATCCAACGTTAACTTAATTGATTAAGTAATTAAACATAACATGGTCATAAATATAATTAAAGGAATAATAAAATTGAAAAATGTTCTAAAGAAAATAAATATTTGACATAATTTCGTTATTAAACAAGATAAAGAACACACATGATGAGTCAAACTTGAGGAAAAGGGATTCTTTCTCAATTTCCATTCATTGAGGCATGTTTGAATGTTATGAAAAATTTTATTTTATATAGTATATATAGAGACCATGAACATGCTATATCACAAATCATTAATAATTAATGTTATTTTAAATTAAAATTCAAATTATTTCAACCAAGGGTAATTGAATTAAAAGTTACAAAGTGGTAAGGGGTTTCATAACTCAATTTCTTTTCATTGGGTTATATTACATCATCATTATATTTTATATTATAATATTATGTGTGTAATGAATTTTTCTTATTTTATGTTTTATTCCCACCTATTTTATGTTTATTGACATTTTATAATCATAATAAATTCATTTATTAATTTTCATTTGTACTTTTTTGTCATTGTAAGGTTTCTCTGTCTCAAATTATCTTTTTTAGGACTTATGCTATGTTATAAACCTATATTATTTTATAAATGTTATCTACTACCTAATTTATATTTCAAATCATGAATATATTTAAATTCATTGTATTTAATTTTTAATTTCAAGTAATTTATTTCATTTGGGTTATGATTTGAATGTTACTAAATTGGTAATGGCTTGTTTCATAATCTCATCATTTTTTAGGATTTTTTATGTTTAAGTCTCTACTGGGGGAAATATATGATATTTCTTTATTAAAACAATTATAATTTATTTTCCTATGGTTATGTTTGAACATTATATTTTTTTATTTTGTTTTCATATTTCATGTACTCAAAATAGTTTTTAGAGAAATAGACTTTATTTCTTTATTAGTGAGGAATTATTCTTTCAATGTCCATGTTTTTTAAAAATGTTATCATGAATGTTTCTAATATTCTCCAATTATTTATTAAAGAAAAGTTTCACATGTCTATATTTTAGAAAATTATTCAAAATTAATCTTCTAACCATTCTCTAAATGTGGTGCTTTTTTAATTTTCATACAAAAACATGAATGGGATCTCTGCTTTAACATTCTTAGAATGAACAAAATTTCATGACATCATGACCAACCAATTATTTGATTCTTCCATAACAATTTTAAAAGGTTGATTTCAATAATTTTTTTTCCATAATATTGTGGAAATTTTTTGTTTTTAAAATTAATTTTCAAATCTAAAAGGACATTTTCCTAAATAATGAGTTTAATGATCTTTTTATAGAGTTTCTATCCATAAATGATAAAAAACAATTATTATATTTAATTCTTATTAGGTAAATTTTGTAATGATTACATAATTATACTTTATCTATATTGTTTTTGATAAGTTTGATTCAGAGAAATATTAACATTTCATAACGTTGTTTTCATTATGAATGTTTATGTTGATTATTTATTGAATTGGTTTTCTCACCTTTCATTTGAGGAATATATTGGACATAATAAGTGATGATAGGGGATCAATATTTCCCCTCAATGCATTGGTAGGTCTCATGATAAAAACTAGCTTGGGTATTTGTGTGACGCCTTAACCATTTATGTATGATGTCTTGGAATGATTTACTGATGACATTTTTATGATTTCTGAAATTATACATTCCATAAGCATAAGAATAAATACTAATATAGATGTGATTATTTGAATAGTTTTTATATTCATGGACAAGTTTGAAACTCTTGTGATTATTTATAAGGATTTTTTAACCATTGTTTATTCATTCTATATTATTATTCTTGTTTAGGTTATTGATTAAATGGACTATTTTTTAGTTATTTACCTTACCATATTGATTACACCTTATTTAGACATGATAGATTCCACTATATGTGACCATTATGAATAATTTGAGATGGCCCCTTATTTTTTTCTTTTTTGAGGATATAAAGAAGGAATATTTAAATGAGTTCAAAAAATAATAATATTGACTTTCACAATATTGTATTTTTATGTTTCAAATTTAATATGAGATTCAAGTATGTATCTATTTCACTAATATTGCTAAACTATTCAATAATTTGGGATAAAATATCTTGTATCTCATGACAATTTAATAAAGAAACCAATGACTTTGGGCTACTGGGGTTGGGGTCTTTACAATAAAATCCAATATATGACCATTAATAATTATTATTAAATCTCTTACTTTCGATGTATCTTTTTAGGATTAAAGATTTAGATAATTTAGACACCTCATAAGCTAAGAATTCCCATGTTCATTGTATCAAATAAGCACTTACCATTATTTATACGAAAAACTTTCACACATAATATGTCTTCATCATCTTTTATAAATTCTTTCACATGTTCTATACTTCTAAACATGTCACATGTACCAATTTTCTCATAATATTGGTAAATAGAAAAAAAATGAGCAGGTGATCTCAAACACTAAACAAGGTAAACATATAAATGAATAAACCATGGTATAAATATGGTTTAAATATTATGGTAGGAATAATTAAACAACATGAACCCATAATCTAATTGAAGACGAGGGCATATTATATCAATGAAAATAAATAACAATATGGATATCAATAATAACAATCTCATACTGATGGAATGAATAATTATAAACATCAAAAGCATGTAGTCAAGGCCCTATGGAATGCCACTTTACTTTTCATTTAGATTGTAATCAATACATCTTGTTGAATTAGGTATGAATACACCAAATATCCAAACCTATTTTCTCTCATGATAAATATCAATAAATGGAAGGTATATATAATTACATACCCCACCAATCACTTAATAAAGTTTAATTAATTCACTATAAGAGTCACCAAGACCTTTAATACCATTCTTTGAGTAACCTCTTATTGAATAAAACATGTACCTCCATAAAATGAGGAATAAAAAAATAAATACATAATCAACCTAAATTATTAATATATAATAATAATGAATGTAAATACTTTTACCATGTCAATAAAAAGGGATAATATGATCATAAATCACCCATATAAAAAAGGTGGATGATAAAATGATACATATTTAACTTTCTAATAATCATCTGTATTGTAATAACATTATATGGAATGCCAATAACATTCCCCATGTTATTAGAATACTATATTTTTTTAGGAAAACATAATACATTTGAAATTATGTAAAAATTTGATGTTCACACCCTATAGATAAGTTTGTATATGACTGCTTCAGTACTAGAATAACATGATATTAATCCATTTGGAGAAAGAATGTTGTTGGTCTAAATAGTACTTATCCCATGAAGTGAGAAATATTTGTCAAAGTTTTTATATGGTAGGAATCTATATACATAAAAATGATAGATTACCACATAATAGAATAAAAGGTAATAATGCACCTAAATTTCATGTAATAAGTTCAAATAATGATCATAAACCAATTAATGAAAATTGAGAAATAAAAAATATTTACTACGGGGGAAGAAACTAAATCCATAGGCACTCGAATAAGGTAAAATGACTTGGATAGTAAATCCAATGAAATAAAAGGAAATAATGTATAGAAAATTCATGATATACTAAATCAATAAAACACCATAAAAAGGGAGAATGTTGCATAACATGTAACATGTATCAAAGAATCGTAATTGAGATAAAACACTCTTACCAAATAGGTGCATAATACCAAACATATCTCAAAGTGAGGAATTTGAGATGAAACATGCTTAGCTATTATTCCCAAAATCTACGAACATAATTTAACCTCATGTATCAAAAAAATATCTATATTAATCAATTAAATTATAAAATTACTCATATATATTTTCATTTATCCTCTTTATAAATTTTAATTATCTATATCAATTATATCGTTTTTTCACATCAGGTGTTTATAGTTTTAATTTTTTATATTGGATTTATAATATCATTGTATGTGTTCATTCTTGTTTCAAATTTCATCACTAATAGATAATTAAACATACTTTTAGGAATGTTTTTCAATTATTTATGATTTTTAAAACTCATTTTATGAGTTTTATAGTATTTATCTGTGGAGATGAAATCGAAAAAATGCATGTTTGAGTGATTCTTGATAATTGTAGTGTATTTTATTAACTAATGAATTAAATATTGATATAAAATATTCATAACAAAAAAGAGTCATTATTTACACATTTATATCATATTTTATCTATAATCATGTTCCCATAGTCATCCATGATATAAATTTATAGTAATGATCAATTAGGTGGTTAAACCAACCCAAACACGAACATACTATGATTTAATGAATGATTACGAGGTGGTTTTGCCATAATATTATTATACCAAAATAATAATGATGTTATTTAGTATTAAATAGTGTGATATATCATAATTTTAAAAACTTATAAAAAAAATTAATGGATATGTATATATTACACAATTAGAATAAAATATTATCATCTTAGTAGGATTATTTTAAATGATTAAGTTAACGATGATATTTTTTTGATCATATAATTAATAGGTTATTACATTTTTTAAAATTTGAGACCCTTAATTATATCATTATAATCATATTTATCCATTAATACCATCTTTATTTTCATCATTCTAAGGTGGTTAAGGAACAAAAAACACAATACGTTATTGAGGCACTGGTTTACAAAACACACGAACAATGATTTCATTTTTCATTATGGATGGGGTATATAAATAAACAATGATCATAAAATAAATATTTACAAACTTATAGTATATAAATGATACTAATATCATTATATTAATTTTTATATAATAAATTTAAAAGAATTTAATTAAGGAGAAAAGCAAAGTAGATGATAATACTTATATTAGGGGCTTGACTTTTCCTTGGGAGTCTCCATGGAAATTAATTCCTTTGGATAAATGATGTTGGAAAAAATCATTTTAATGTTGGATAGGGTTATATGGGTAGAAAATTGGTATATTTTAACGATTAAACTTTAAAGAAAGTCTCATCTTGATGTGTTGAATATTTTAACCATTTATAAGTGAAAGAAACGGTAATTTTCAGTGTAAACCTTATATTTTTAATAATGTAAAGTTATTCTTCATGTGACAGAGGCCAAAAGATGAAAAAATAAGGGAATAAAATGATTTTGGGTTAAAACTCACTGCAAACAGTCCTTTTTAGACAACTTTGAATTTTTTTAGTTTTTTTGTTTTAACTTTATATCCTTTACCTTAATTTAATTTTACCCTGGTAATTAATTTATACCTTGAATAATTAATTAAAATGAAAAATATTAAGATATAAATTTTTGGATAATTTTGTACTTATAATTTAAATTATAAAATAATTCTCTCGAATAAAATTTCTAAAGATATTTATAATTAATTTTAAGCTAAACACACTTAATCAATTCGGAACATTTCTTAGAGAAATAACATTTTTATGATTTAAATTTATATTTAAGATAATATTATCTTGGATACTTATTTTAAATACATAAAATGATTTTATATAGAAAAATAAATTATATGATACTTCCAAGGCAAGGAAAAACTAAATCTCTCTTAAAAACTACCTGATTAAATGAAAAGATCGAAAATAATCTTTATATTAAATTAACATTTTAATAGTTATAAAAATGTTTTCCATGGGTTTTATAAATTCAAATAATATTTTAAAAAGAATAATGTTATTACTAATATTAATATTTTATTACCAAAACTTATTCATATATTTCTAGGTTATTCTTATATAATGGTAAAGTCATACAAATTATAAGTTTTGTGAAAACCATATTTTTGACTAAAAACTGCCCTTTTAAAAATAAGCTCAAAGATTCTTACTAAGAAAATTTTTATTTGAGTAATTTAAAATTTAAAAATCTATTTTTGAGTTTTGGAATAATATCATAAAATATAAATAAAAACCAATTTTTATTGAAAAATGATATTTTCAAATATTAACTGTTATTATTCATTTTTCATAACATTTACCAATTAAATTGGTGATAACAAATTGTTATTATAAAAAAAATCATTAATTATATGTTTTTTGAAATATAAATTCACATCAACTAAAAGGCAATTTAAAAAAAACAAATTTCTAAATAATAAATAATCTCATTTTCCAATTAAGGAAAACTAATTGAATTTAATTTATATCAAAAGTAGCCTTTATTTTATATGTACATGTAATTAATAATGTGGTTAATATAATTTAGTTTCACTTTTTAAATGTCTAGGTCTTTAGTGGTTATATTTAAATATTTATTTTTACCTAAATATATCTATTTTCTAGTTTGGTGTTTCATGTAAAGAAATATTTCAAACAAATTGACTTATTTAAAGGATACCAGATATTATAATTTCAGGGTGTTAAATTATCCCCACCTTATATAAATTGAATCCTTGAATGAAGGATCATAATATCAGAATAATTTTTATAGGGAACTCATAATTAACCATTCATAGAAAGATAATCATTGATTTATTTAGGATGTTGAATGAGATTTATCTAAATAAAAATTATTATAAGTTCTTTATAAATGGAGAAAAACCATTCTTAATTTCAAAAATAATTATACTAAGTAATGTTGATCTGTATCTATAAGTAATAACTTCCCACAAACCATGAAAATTATTTAGATGATAATCATATGATCAAGAGAAATATCCAGTAGTTGGTGTAAACATACACAAAATAGCAGTATAAAAAATTGCAAGTAAAAACTCACCATCTAATTTATTAGTAGTATTTTCATTGGATTTTTTCTTGTTTTCATGGTTATTGGTGTATATATACTTAGTTTTACCTTTAATCAGAACAATTATTTTCATAATTACCAACACTCTTTTAATTAAAGCAACTTATTTTTGTAGCTCTTCTCTTTCCCTTACACTTGTGAGTTTGATAACCTTTATCTATATAGTTATAGAATTTACTTGTCGTTTTAATGAATTTTTCCCTATTTTTATAACATTTTTTACATATACAAAATTGAATCTCTTTTCCTCCATCATATCCATCACTCTATATTTCATGAGACTTCATATTTCTCTTCTGTGGTGTGTTTGGGGGCACCAACTATGTTCACATTTTTAATCATATTTCATGATAAGTTTTTTTTTCAAATTCACAATATTTATTACTCCAAGTGTGATTATGATGGGTTTTTAATCATGGTAATAGCTATATTGTCCCTCAAACCCATGGTTAATTTTACTTTAATCAATGACTAAAACAAAAATATCTAATAGGAGTGGTGAAAATTATTAGTGAATAATTATTAGTATAAATAGGAAAATTTAACCTCAAGATGTATCACTTTATAATACTATCATGTTTTCATATAATTATTATAGCTCAAATTGTATCAGACTTGGTTCAACCTATATCTCTCTATCAGTTTAATGTATATCACTCTTGGTTTATCCTAGGTTACATTATATTGAGTAATATCATAATTATTAACCAAATACTTAAAATAGAGATCCCAAATTACCTTGAAATTTATAATAATATTCAAAACCCAATAATCATGGAAATCTATATTCTAAAAAATACAACTTATCCTAACTCAAAAAGTAGTCTTTCCTAAAATATTATATCCAAGTATGTATATACCCTAAAAATATAATTTCAATAACATACATTTCCCCAAACCTATTTGATTATATATGACATTAAACCACAATGATATTATATATTCCACAAAAATTAACTTTATCAGAAACATTTATATTTTATCAACCACTAGTTTATAAGTTCACATAACAGAGAATATATATCATAATATAAAAAGATAGACTAACTTCTCCAAAAATATAATGAATCAATTATTAACCACATAGTTACCAAATAATACCTTATTTACTTATTTAAAATCAAACAACCCTTTATTACATCAATATCAAGTATATTTAAAGAAAGAGTTATCCATTCCTAAATCATACGTTATCTTAACACTTATCCCCAAAATATAACCCTGATAAAAAATCAATTTAAATGGTTATTGATACCATTTAATATATTTTTAAAAACATTTAAATTGCCACAATTGAAGAAAAATACTTAGATTTTTCATATAATCCTCAATAACATTTATAATATACCGGAATTCCATTTATAAATATCACTTTACTAATTAAAATAGATAAGAGTATCAAGAATTAATTTCTATTATTATATCAACCTCACCACCATATGTAAGACTAAGAAACTCACATTTTCAATCATAACATGAAAAAATAAGGTTCCTAACCATTTAAACATTATACCTTATTTGGTCATAAGACATAGTGGTTTCTAGGTATATACCTTTCTAAAAATTATTTTCATGATCCTACTACAATAAAACACTAAAACCAAAATTTTAATGATAATATCTAATATATATATATATATATATATATATATATATATATATAAACATCAATAAAAATAGATCTTCCCATTTAACACCATTTTTTTAACATATGATAATTTTGGATAAATGTATGACTCTCTTATTTAAATCCTTGGTTATCCATGGTTATTATTCTATTAATTTCTCTAAACTAATTAGTTAACATCATTCTTGTATCCATCATAATGGTTCTTAAAGAGAATGTTATTAACAAAAGGATACCCCCAATAGTTTCTATCTTGGTGTGAAGTATTAAGTCTAATCATCATCAATTATAGTGATGATTGATTCAATGCTTAACTTACCCTTTAGTGGTGATTACCCCTAATTTTATGTATTCCATACCCCCATCCAATTGATAGTATGAATACATGGATGTATTTCTAGAAAAAACTAGTTAATATCTAATTTAACAAAACATCAGGATGTTATTTAACATATAGAATTATTCTTAGGGTTCTCACTGAAGAATGTTTATCCTAATATCTAAATAAAATGTGCATTATTTATGTAACATTAAATCATATTCTTATCCCAAATAAATATATGTACCTTTGAACTTATAAGAAACCCTAACTTTTTAAAATATAAATTACCCTCAATAAACAACTTAATCTTAAAATTTATCTAAACCTATATTTTTATACCAATTGTAAAGCCCCAAATCTACACTCTTTGATCTGGTTCCATAAACATGTACTTTTCATATTCACTTTGATACTGGTTGTAAAACCCTAGATAAAACCATATATGATTAAAAAATAAATAATGATTATTGAATATATTATATATGAAGGATACTTTTAGGTTTATAAATTTAGATAATTTAGAAACATCATAAACTAATAAATATCATTTTATTAGTATCAAATATAAATTTGTTCCTACTATATATATGAAACCGCTTATGAATAACATGTATTAAAAATCTTTGATAAATTATTTCACACGTACTATCGTTCCAACAAGTAATGTTTACTAATTTTATTCATAACCTAGGGAAATGGAAACATAAATTAGGGTGATATCAAATACTAAATAAGAGAAACATATAACTGATGTAATCCTAGAATTAACATGGAATAAATATTATGCTGGGAATATTTAAAAAACATAAGTATATAATTAACTTCAAACTGGGAGAATTTTATTTCAATTAAAATATAAGAAAAACATATATCAATAATAATAATCTCATATGAATAGAAATAATATTTCTTGAAATCAAAAACCTTCTGTCAAGGCCTTATTCCAAAACACTTTTTTATCATTGAGACTATAATAAAGATATTTTTATGAATTGAGAAGACACTAACCAAATAACCAAACCAATTTTTTATAATGAGACATTTTGATTCATCGAGGGGATATATAATTTTAGGTCCCAACCATTACCCAATTAAGTTTAATGAAATTAAAATATGAGTCATTAAGACCCTTCATATCATTCCCCGGGGAACCTCTTACTGAATAAAACTTGGCTCCCCATATAATGAGTTACAAGGAATTAATTACAAAATTAAATTGAGTTATTACTAAATAATGATAATTTACTTTTAAAATGTTCCCATGTCAATAAAAGAGATAACCTAATCATAACTCATCTGGATAAAGAAGGTGGATGGTCAAACAATGGATAGACAAATTTTCAACAATAATCCATATTTCAATAAAAATATAAATAGCACCAATAATTATCCACATTTCAAAAATATTTATTATGTAATATTTAATGTTCACTCCATATAGAGAAATGGGTATATTTATAATTCAATATTGGAATAATATGATCATAATCCATTCAGATAAAGAACATGGATGGTTTAAAAAGAACATATCCCATGAAGTGAGAAATATTTTTCGAAGAGTTTATGTGGTAGGAATATACATCCCAATAAAAAAATGATATAAAAAGACATTATACAATAACATGGTATAATGTTCCCAACCAATATTAAATAAGTTCAATCAATGATCAAAACTCAAAAAACAAAAATTCAGTTACCAAAATGTATTTACTATGTGGGAAATAACTAAATCAAAAAGAACTTGAATAAGGAAACATGATTTGGATGCTAAATCACATGAAATATAAGAAAATAAACTATTGAAAACTCAAGGGATATTAAATTAATATAAAACCATACAAAGAGAACATGATACATAACTTGTAACATATCTAAAAGAATCACAATTAAGACCAATAAAACCCATACAACATGAGTAAAATTTTAATAAAACCCCCAAAAAATAGGGATTTTAATTGAAATTAATATAAAGTTATTTAAAGATAATTGAAGAAATTATATCTCAAATATTTTTTATATAACCCAAAAAAATTTAACTTATGTGCACAACACCAAACATGTCTTAAAGGGTTGAATTTGAGATGAAACACCCTTACCTATTGTTTTTGACTTACACAAACATACTTTAACCACATGTATCACAAAATATCTATCTTAATTAATTATTTCATAATCTTCCACATATCTTATTTCATTTATAATCTTCATCAATAGTTAATCTATATATGAAATTTATTGATTTTCCACATCATTTGTTTGAAGTTTTGATCTTTTGTACTAATTTAATAATAGTGGTTTTGGTGTTCATTATTATTTCAAATATAATAAATAAAATAAAATTAAAAATACTTTATGGATTATTTATAATTATTTATAATGTTTAAAACTCATTTCATGTGTGTATTTGTCTTTACCCTTGAATATGAAATTGATAAAATCATGTTTTGAGGATTTGCGCAGATCAAAGTGTATTTTGTTAGTTAATGAATTAAATATTAATATAACATATACAGAACCAAAAAAATTATTTACAAATTTATATATCATTATATTAGAAATTATGTTTCCATAATCATTCATGATATAAATTCACATTATTGTTCAATTAGGGAGTTAAACTGGCCCAAAATGAACATACCCTGATTTAGTGAATGGTTATAAGGTTGTTTTCTTGTAATTTCAATATACAAAAAGAAGAAAAATCTTATTTAGTGTTTATTAGTATGATATATCATAATTTTAAGTATTTATAAAATTAATTAATGGATATGGAAATATTAAACAATTTTAATTAAATATTATCCTCTTAGTCTACTTATTTTAAACGATTAAATTAATGATGATGATTTGTTGATCAAATCATTTATAGGTTCTTATATTTTTTATTTATTAAACTTAATTATATTATAAGAATCATATTTACCCTTAATTATCATCCTTACATCCAAATTTTTAATGTGGGGAAGTAAAATGAAACATGTGACAACTTATAGGCGGTAGTCCGTATACCACATGAATGTCAATTTTGGGTTTCCTAATGGATATTGTATATGAATAAAAATTATAATAAACTTAATATAATATCATTAATGTTTATAAATTATACTAATATAATTATATTAGTGTGGATAAAATATATTTAAATTACACTAATGAAGTATAAAATTTAATTTGTTGATAATACTCCCATCACAAACTTCAATTTTCATTGGGAGTATCCTTAAAAATGAAGGCCTTATGATTACTAATGGTGAAGATGTAACATTTTGATAAGTTAAGGGAAGGGTAGTTTTTGGAGTAATCCTTGGATTTCAAATAATTCATATTTACTATTTAAGTGAAAAAGTCCATGAAATGGAAAAATGAGGAGAGTAAAATGAGTGTGGGTTGAAACTCACCTCAAATAACCCTTTTTGAGAAACCTTTGAGTGTTTTAAGGCTATTTATTTTAACTTTTTTCTTTTAACCTAATTAAATTTTATCTTGGAAATTAATTTCTATCATTAAAAAATAAATTTTAACCAAAAAATAATTTTATACTTAAAATCTAAAATTTGAAAAAAAATTACCAAATAAAATTTTTAAAGGTGTACAAAGTTAATTTTAAAACAAACACACTTAATCACTTATAACCGGTTTTATAGAAATCATGTTTTTATGATTTAATAATATATATAAGATAAAAAATATCATGTACACACCTTAAAATAAAAAAAATTGATTATTATAAAAAACAAAGTATATGAGGCTTCCAAGGATAGAAAAAAATTAATCTCACTTGAGAAATACTTGATTCAAAGAAAATACTGAAATAATATTTATATTAAATTAATATTTTATTTAGTTAAAAAATATTTTCCATAAATTTTATAATTTTAAATAATATTTTAAAATGAATAATTTTATTCCAAAAATTCATGATTTGTTACTTAAAAGGATTTATAAATTTAGGTCATTCTTATATAACGGTAATGTCATATAAATTAAATGTTTTTTGAAAACTATATTTTTTTGACTAAAAATGATATTTTTAAGAAAATATAAAAAATTAATACTAAGTATATTTTTATATGAGTTATTCAAAAAATAAAGTTAATTTATATTAATTTAAAATTTCAATATCTATAAATTTAGTTTTGAATAAAATCATAAAATACAATGAATTTATTTTATTAGAAAATGACATTTTAAAATATTAATTGTTATTATTATTATTATTTCTTATCATTTACCAACTAAATTTGTGTCAAACAATTATTAATATTAAATGAAATTTATTATTTATCATATATTTATTGAAATATAAATGTTTCTCACCTAAAATATTTTTTTTAAAATAAATTTCACAATAACAAATGATTTTATTACTCATTTTAGGTAAACCAATTGAATTTCATTAATATTAAAAGCTAAATTAATTTTCTATGTACATTTAATTCATAAATCCATTTCTCCTATTCATTCCCTATAATTCAATAGCTATGTTTTTAACAGTTACTTAAATATTTTTATTTTATTTAAATATATTTTGGTTTTAGTTGAGTTCAATGTTGCGTGTAGAGAATGATATAAAAAAATATATTTATTAAAATTTAATCATATATTATAATGTTTGGTTGTTATATTTTTCAATTTTGGGAACATAAAATAGTTTTTTAACCTTATTATAATCCGAATACTTTTTCTACTTCACAACCTCTCATTTATTCTTGTTCTTTAATGTTTTATCCAAAATGTCTATTTCAGTAATGATTGGGATAGAGATTGAACTCTACATTTGGTGAACTTCTTCAATTTATTCAAATGTGAAATTCATATGATTTAGATAAAAAAATCTAGATTATAATATTATATATAATTAGAGGAT
The DNA here is from genome assembly GCA_963277665.1 of Viscum album. Classification (NCBI taxonomy): domain Eukaryota; kingdom Viridiplantae; phylum Streptophyta; class Magnoliopsida; order Santalales; family Viscaceae; genus Viscum; species Viscum album. Next base: position 1,120,063,431 of record OY728129.1, read on the forward strand.
ACATGATATCTCTGATACCAATGGACGTTCCTAGGTTTGGTGGATTACTGGGGTGAATTAGAGATCTATTTTTATGATTTGTCTTATTTAATCCAAACTCTTGGACCGGTTAAAGTATTAATCCACTCTTCTTATATCTCTTAACCTTACCTTAATGATGAAGGAAATCAAAAAAAAACTCATGGAATTTTACATGGTTTGGTATTTATATCCTACTCCTCTCTGGAATTTTCTAGACACACCAACAAAATATTATTCCACTTTTAGTGTAAACAGTGAAAAAACATAGTCTACCACCATACTTATATGATATCCCATCATGTGCTAAAAACCCTATTGGAGAGTCTTTATATTTTATCACACATTTCCAATATCCCCTATGACTCTTTATATTTTACACTTATCATTCATTGTAATCTAATAGAGTTCCTCACATAGTTAGTAAATGGATCATTTAAAAAACCATTGAGTAGGATTTCGACTGATCCTTCTTTTTGGTACAAAACTTATTATCCTTTCACTTATTATCTATCGAAAAATGGAATAAATAATTTTATTTTATTCTATGATACAATTATATCATTATTCTCTTTTTTCTACTTATTAGATAACAATAGATGTTCTATTTTGAATGTCATATTAGGTTCACCTTCTTTCAGAAGAATTTGTTTTTTATTTTAATAACATCGAAAGAGTATAATCGTCTTTTCTACTGATTATCTTATTTATATTCATAGAATGATGAATATTTTTTTATATATTATTTGTGAAATTTTCAATCCTCAAAAACATGAGATCTTATCATCAGTAAAAATTATTTTAAATCCAAGTCATATCTTCTAACAAATCCTCCTTAAAAATTAGAATATTTCCTTCTTTTAATCTCTCAAAATTCAGTGTATTTAAATATTTTTAAATCTTCATCCATGTGAGCATGAAATAATGAAGTATGACCCAAAATTCCCTTTGTAACATGGAACTCATCTCAATATCTCGCTTGATTCATTATCCCTATTTGATTAATGATCCATTTGGATGATCATGACTTTTAAAACCCATGAAGAGAAGGTATTTAGAATATTCTGATTTTTCATTCCCATTTCATTAGAATATTAGTTCTAAATATCATATATTATTTCATCTAAATGATCCTAGAATTCCAATAAGTAAATTACTCATATGGAGTGTGAAGATGACTCATATCCAGAGTCAAATGGCTCATACATAGTCTTAAAATGGTAGATACCCGGTTGGAATCACTTGTTCATAACTTCAATTACTCTTACAGAGATTATTAATCAACTAAACATGGTCTAGATAATGTGTATGTTGGTCAAAAATAAACAATACACAATTTAAAATCATATATACATAGATTTCCTTTAATCGTAGATGACTTGTACACAAATGTACCTATGTTTATAATTGAATCATACATAGATTATATGTCTTAGTCCTATTTTAAATAGCCATTAAAAATACTAGATTTCCTTTAATTAATCTCAAAGACTTAAATATCCCCTTTGAATAGCTTTCCAAATTTCCCAAAACTATTATAGATGTATCTTTTCATCCAATAACACATGTCCTTGATTTCCTCAAATATTATCTTCACAACCATCATATATAAAAGCAATGATCTTTGAACATATCAAGTAGAAATAACTCAAATTATCATTTCCACTTACGATGTCAATAACTCACTCATATCTTCATAAATTTACAACACATATTGAAAGCTCCTTTTTACTATAACAACTGTCATTGTTAACGTCAAATATAATATTCACTTGGGATATTCAATCTCCACATTTATTTTTTTGTAAATACTATTAGGAATATTGATCAATATGTGTAATTTAATGAAATATTTTATTCTACCCCTTATTAAAAATAAATTAAAAGGAATATATGGTAATAAATCTCACTCATCTTCAACGTTTTCCTATTATTCCCAAAAAGACATCCTCTCCCTCTTAAATATATAGTTTCAACATAATATTTTTTTTAGATAAGGATTGAACCACACATTTCTTAGAAACCATCCTTAAGTTATTTAACTCTTACTCTACATGGGAAATAATGGTTTACAAATAAGATATATTTAATGAATACATCAAGGCTATCCACAAAACAATCCATCAGGTGATACGATTCTAAATTTCTCATTTAAGGGGTTGTTTTAAAAAATTTATCATGAAATAGTGTATCCTACACTCATCTGAATAAACAAATCAAATTAATTCAAGTTCATGATAGATAACTACAACTCTCTCTTAAGTTTCCATCAAATAAAACTCCCCTCTTTATAAACATGTTTTGTATAATAAAAAAATTATTGGAAGTGTGATTGAGACACCACACTCTAACTTTTCTGTAAGTATAGTCCAAAATCCATGTTTTTATGAATATAACTATGGTAGACATATCTTTATGTTGGATACTTATTAATTGATATAGCTCACTAACTATTCACCATGGAAGGTTAATCATTACATGATAGAGTCCCTTTTCTTACTATATATAGTGATTACAAAACTCCCCAACTCCCTCTTAATATTTTATACTTTAATTACCAATATGTTATTAAAAACAAAAAAGGACAAGTGAATAAGGAGTGGTTTTTACTGAATCTTCAATAATAATAAATAATTTGAGAACTATATCTCAAAAAAGATCTTATATTATTTGTAACATTTACATTAGGCGTGTTCCTCATAAAATAATCAATTTTTTCAACTATAACCGTATTATGGAATTATATATAAATTATTATTACTTTATTATTTATGGTTATATTTAATGGTATTTTTAACTTTATCCACCAAGGAAAATGTATTTCTGGGTGTTTTCATCATTTTTATAATAAACTACTTTTGAGCTAGTAAAACTGTCACATAGTATTCTATACCATGTCCATCTTGTTCATGCATTATATAAATAATCTATCAAGTGTCTTGAATATAAATTTTAGAAATACTATCTTAGAATTTGATCTCTTTACGTGAAACCACTTTTTTCCCATAAGAACTAGTATCTTCTTATTCTTTTCCCATATTTCATTCAATTTACAACATATCTCAAAAAACCATCAGGAACTCCATAACATAACAAAATTTCATAGAATTTTCAAGGGGTTTCTTCATAAATTTTGTGTTATATTTGTAGAAAAAAATTTTATTTCTTAATGAGTAATGTCTTCAACAATTATAATCTTCTTATTTCTATCTTGAATGGATTTCATTTTTGGATTCATATTGGTTCCATTAATTGTATTCTCTAGGGACTGTTTATAGTGATCCATGATGTGGACCTTTTCCAATAATAGAAAAACCTCAAATTTGGATTAAAATCCTTTTCATATTATCTTTTAGGCTTCTTGGGAGTTCCGTTATCATATTTATTCTTTTATAGAAAAAATTTATTCACTTTATTTTATCCCAAATAAGATTTATCTTTATTTATAACTTGATTATGTATCTGTTGTTACTTTATTCTTAGTCAAAATATGAATTGTATAAGTCATTATATATTTAAAATCATCATAATTATATCAAATCAACTTCTAATAATCATATAAATTTTACGTGTTATCGAATCTGTTCTTGGTGAAAAACATTTTTATGTGGAGCATGATACTTATCAACCGATATTTTCCATTTTCCCCATATTGAAGGAATTATACATTATCCAAAGACTGAAAAATTGTTCCAACATTTGATTGATCTATGATCAACCCTCTTGTACCAGAATTATTTTATAATAAACAAACTCTTTTTTACTTATGGGTGTAGTCTAGATAAATTTAATTACTTTCTATTTTTGAGTGGAAATTCCTCCCCTTTAGGCTATTCTTGGGAGGATTATTTTCAAAGATATTATAATTTCCACCCTTGATGTTATTGTAAAACTCTTTGAATTTTTATCCATATAAAATAACCCATATTTATATTTTACACCTATATTATCAATTATAACTAATTTAATACAAAAATAATAATATAGAGTTTGGCTTTCCATTTTCCAAGATCTTATTGTTTGTTTATCAATTGATAGTTCCATATATTTCAATTTATCATTATGTTTGATTTAATTAATGTTTAGGGAGTACTTCTCATCCTCATATGTTCTAAAACTTTCTTGTTAATCCTTATTTAACTTCTTGGTACGTTCTTCATGCATTTTTCTAGACTTATCCAAAGAGTTATTAAGATATTTTATTACTTCCACCTTAACCTCTATTTAAAAATCTTTAAAATTGATGGTGGTTTTGTAATTTTTTTTGAAAATAATGGATATCTTCCATAAATATTATTTTAGAAACCACTTTCTCTAAAACATACCTTTATAATTCTTCTTTAAATAGGGGAAATATTTTAGGGAAAGTGTTATCCAATTTTACGTTGCTTCCAAAACGTCTATAAGAGCAATGGAATTTTGAAACATCTTACTTATTGAATCATGAATTTCATCAAATTTATGTTCCACTTGTTTATTTTCATCACGAAGTTCCTTAATAATTGAAAATATATAGGTGAACACTTCTTGAAGAACATTCTTCAGATAAACTTTAACATCATAGAACGGTTCATCAATTACATCAATGGACTCACCTTCCTTATACTCGGCATAGTTTGGGCATTCTTCTTAAAAAATATCATTATTAATAGATTTATTAGATGAAAAATTATCACTTTGGGAAACTTCAATTAGTGGTCAATCATTCTTGTCCTTATAATTCCATTTCTATTTATTTACTTATATTTTTGTTCAAGTTTTTTAATATTTTGGGAAACACCTATATTTCAACATTAACTAGGATTGATACTAAGTTATCTATCTAAGGTAATTATAGATTTTATTTAAATTTGTACATCATGTGAGTATGATATAAACAACTATGTTAGAAAAGTATATTGAATTAGAATATAACTGGTAACCTATGGTGATAATTGAAGTGACCATGTTTGGTCGACCACTATGGGGGAGTGAATAAGTGATATATTTTTATGAATTTTCCTTTTCATTTAATCCTCTTAGACAAGTTAAATTCTTTATTCAATCTTCTTATGTATCTCAACCTTACCCAAATGGTGTTGAAAATAAACGGAACCAGAACATAATGTGCAATGAACCAACCCAAATCACCCTCAATACTAGAACCTGACCTGATGTGCCACATTCTTGAAGGGAATTCTCTATCTACACATGCAGTCAATAAGCACCCAGTCATCAAAAAACAAAATAGAGGGAATGATTTCACTCAACCTATACAAATTCATGTAATATATATAAAAATGGAAAATAAAGAGACAAAAGAAGTCTAAGAAATATATTCCATAACTGTAAGAAGACAGTGGAAGAAAAGAACTATAATAGTAGATAAAACTTTAAAGATAAGTCCAACTAGAGGGGAACAAAATTAAATAGCTACTCCATACGATGGTGTGGATGAACTCCCACCATCTCACCACTTGCTACCCAAACTAGCGAACAAAAAACCTCATCACCTCATTGTGGACACTTACATTTACCTATAATGGAAGAAATAAAAAGGTCTATGAACGACCAAAGAGGTGTGCAGGGTGTCAGATAATAGGGTTAATAACATCCCACCCAGGTGTTCCATAATAAGAATTTACATAAGCATGCATATCAAGGGTAAAAAAAATCCAATAAAATAAAATAAAATCACATATATCATTTCCAAGGATAGAAATAGGTCATACTAGAAAACTACTCATACCAAAATCAATAAAGTGTGCAATATAGTTCCTAGAACACATGCCTTTGAAGAAAAGGAATAACCCGTGAGTAAACCCCCTAATAATGTCAATATCTGTCCCCTAGAACAATGGGACTAGGAAATAGAGGAATGTATCCTGATAAAACCCCCTGATAATTATAAACAATGGATAATTGCCTCAAGCTAATCCTTCCTCCTAAGTACCCAAGGTAACCTTCATGATTGTTTTCACAAATCCATTTCAATACTTGGAAAATCATTTCAAAATCATTTTACAAATCCATTTCAATGCTTTGAAAATACCCATTTATTCTATACTTATCGATAACCAAGGAAAAATTGTTTAAAAAAAATACTTTCCATACAAACAAAACAATCAGTCTAATTCCATATATAAAATGGTTTATAAAAAAATAATAACATTTTTCATAAATATAGGCTATATATGGAACCACCTTCCTCAAAACTCAGGTCCCACATGCCCGTAATAGGATCCACTAACAAGAAAAGCCCAACGATGAAAAAAATTCCATTGAATCTAATACTCGTCACAAGATTGATCAAATTTAGAAAAAAGGCGTCAATGGAAAGGAGGAAACCCACATAACTCAAGAACGAATTCCCACCGGACCACGACCAACAAAGGAATGGACTCCAGAATGACATCACACAAAGGATCTAGAATAATACATGAAGAAAAACCAACTTAGACCAATAGATCTGATAATGAAACCCAATAGTGCTACCACGATCAATGGAAATGAAGAAGAAGAATGGTTTCTTACCCAGAGAGATAGACCACAATGACAATAGAGATTGATCATTGAGCATATCAATCTAGAAGGAGTGGATTCTCCCAAAAACTCCCTAGAACTGACATCGTTTGAGAGAATGAGAGTCTGGAAGAAGAATATGAAAAGTAGCATGCCTATTTTAAAAACATTACGTAGGCCATTACATGAATTATATCTACCATAGACCCACATACGCTGGAAAATCCATCACCTTCGACTAAAATCCAACCTTTTATCAACTCATGATGTGTAAGGTCACATCACATCGTGTAACCTCTCATAGTGTAGAGTCTTCCATGACTTTCATCTAATAACTCTTACATGTCTTGTAACCTAGTTACACTATGTGAAATCCCCCTACAACCTGTAGAAAAAGATGGCTAAGGATAAGAGTCTAAAAAATCTCTAACTTCACCATTATTGGTATCCTCCCAATTCCATATCAGAATTATACCAACAACGAGAAATGTAAAACCACGATGTGGTTAAGGAAACACCTAATAGATTGTTAATGGGATATTATATAATCCTCACCATAAAGACTTTATGTCCTTGGGAAGTCATGTGGAAGATGAAATACCTAGAAAAATATGAGTCCACTGTTGCCTCATAAATGAATCTTGTTCCCAAGTCTCATAAGAATCCGACCTATTTTACCACAATACTCTAACCAATAAAATCCACTTCCCACACAATACTTTCACTTGAGAGTGAATGATCCCAATTGATTTCTCTGGAATAGAAACATCTAGCTACAACTCAATTTACTCCCAACTTAGAACATGATTGGGATCAAGATCATACTTCTTGAGTTGAGATATGTAGAAAATATTAAGAATATTCATCAACTGAATCAGAAATTCTAACCAATAAGAAACATGCCTGGGACACTCAATGACCTCAAATGGTCAAAAATATCTCAAAACCCACTTTCCTTATTTTCCAAACAGATGATGACCCATCCGAAGAGAAATTTTAAAGAAAACCCAGTTACCAATGGAAAACTCCATAGGACGATGCTACCAATACACATACAATTTCTATCAACTCTAGGATGCAATAAAACATCATTGTACATCCCAAATCATTTCTGACATATCCTAGACCAAAAATTTCTCCAACTAAAGATACTTCTCCCACCTTTTCCTAATCAAGAGGTGATATGCACAGCTGACCCTATAACACCTCTAAGGGAGCCATTCATATTAAAGACTAATACCTATTTTTGTAAACAAACTCATCCAGTTATAGATAGATATCCCATGATCCTTTAAAATCCAATATATAAGCACGAGACCTATCCTATAGGGTCTGAATTACATGCTCTATCTAACCATCTGTCTATTGATGGTAAGCTGTGATCAACTTGACTTGAGATCCCATTTCCTCTTGGAGACTCCTCCAGAACCTTGAGGTAAACCTAGGGCCAATATCTAAAATGATGGTATAAGGAATCCCATGTAACCTAAAAATCTCCCGCACATACAACATACCTAGATCTTCAACCATAGTGGTGTCCTCGATCAGAATGAAAGTAAAATATTTCGTCAACTGATCAACGACTACATAGATAATATTTTTCCCTTAGGGAGTCCATATTAATCCAAAAAAAAGTTCCAATTATAAATTTTCCCACATTCCAGACCAGCATTAGATGTGATTGAAGCAAAGCAGAGGGCTATATGTTCTCTGCCATTATCCATTGGTAGGTGCAACAATGGGACACATAGTCTGCAATGTCACGCTTCATACCTGATCACCATAATTTCAGTCTCATGTCACAATACATCTTCATAGTTCCTAGATGGATAACCCATGAAGTGATGTGAAAATTAAATAAGACTAAAATCCTCCCATATTTTGGGACACAAAACTGCTTCCCAAAGTGAATTATACCACCTAAAGATAGAGACTTGAAAGAAATGGTCTACCCACCATAAAGGCTTCCTCAAATTTTTCTATAATTTTTATCATGTTATAGACTCTGCAAAATAGACTCTAGGAGAGATGGTGATAAACAAAAACTAGTAAGAACTATACCTGAAACATATTTTTGAGTATCCAAGTAAAATTGAGTGAAAATCCCCACAAGGTTTCACTCCGACTTTGATTCTAAAACAACATGTGATAGTAATTTTTAATGAAGAGCATCTAAAATTACATTCCACTTCATCAGGTAGTAGGAAATATCATTCGTAAACCTTTAAAGGTATTCTACCCATTACCTCTATATAATATTATTGTATTTCTAATAAAATATATAACTCAAATTCTTATGATCCAAAAAGACTTCGAACCTTTCCCCAGAATGGGAGTGCTTCCAACATTTATGCACAAGCATAACAGCGAAAAGCTCTAAATCATGAGTGGGGTAATTCTTCTCATACGGTTAAAGCTGATGAGAGTCATAAGCTACCACATGGTCATCCTGCATAATAAATCATCGAAAAGAAATACCATAAGAATCATAAAAATGTAAGTACCCCTTTATCCGGGTCAAGTAGGATCAGAATTGGAGCTGATGTCAGAAGTAATTTCAGTTAATCAAAAGAAGACTTACACTTCACATCCCAAGTGAATTTCCCCACTTTCTTGGTAAGATAATTCAAAGGTGACATAAACATAGATAAATCCTTAAAAATCCATCTGTAGTATCTAGTAATACCACAGAAGCTTCAAATTTCAAAGACATTCTAGAATTCCTTCCATGAAAAAATATCCTTCACCTTCTCTGGATTAACTAATAAAACCTGCTCATAAATTTTGTGCCTTAAAAAAATCCAATTACTTATTCGAGAAAATAAATTTCAAAATGTTTCCATACAAAAAAAAATTCTCAAAATTTCTTGAACTAAAATCAGATATTGCTTGTTCTCATGCTTGAATTTTGAATAAACCATAATATCATCCATGATCACTACCACAAACTATCATGATATTGATAGAATATCTCATTCCTCAAATCCATAAAAACTGTAGGAGTGTTAGTCGGACCAAAAGGCATCACAAGATATTCATAATGGTTATACCTACTCCCTAAAACTATCTCTGGTATATCATACTCTTGAAATCTAATATGATGATAACCCAACCAAAGATCAATCATTGAAAACCTATTTTCCCGCTTTAACTGATCAAACAAATCATCCACACATAGAAAATGATATTTTTCCTTAGATATTACTTTTTTCAACTTTCTATAGTCTACTAACAATCAAATTAAACCATCCACCTTCTTGGAAAAGAGAACATGGGATGCCCATGAAGAAACACTAGGGAGAACGAAACATTATTCCAACAGGTCATCCAATTGAATCTTGAGCTCTTTCATCTCATGTAGTTCCATATGACAAAAAGGTATCAATATTGGCTATGCACCTAGTATTGGGTCAATCGTAAACTATACCCCTCTCTTTGGAGGAAGACCAGGGAAGTTATCTTAGAATACGTCATGAAAGTCTCAAACAAAAATAAGAAGAACAGTCATATGATAAACATCATCAGATCAAATGAAACAATAGAATACAAGATCCTATGATCTGGTTGGGAAGGTCCTGCACAACCATACCACTTGTCCCACTCCCCCTGAAACACATGACAGCTCCCATTAGCAGCAGGAAAAAAACATACCAACGATAAAAATCATCCTCGTCCTGATGGATGATAAGACAATCTATGTGGGTGTCTATATTTTGGTTTTTAATACTTATTATTGATTCGATATAAAAGGCTTAACCCCTTTATTATTTTAGATTTAAAGTGTATTCATTCCTGGTTGTAAGGGAATTAGAATTTATTTTATATGAAATAATATCACATTTATATAGATAAAATCCTATTATTATTATTTACACCTTTCATATGTTGGTAACATATACTAGACTTCTGACTCAAAAATTAATAAATACTTTTTTAAATATATTAAAATTATAATATGGATATAAAACTATTATTTTGGAATTTTGTCAATGATTATTAATTAGTTTTAGAGTTATATTCAACACATTGTTCTAACATAGTTTTAATTTTTAATTTCTATCTCTATAATGTTTATTTTTTGAAGATTTAGTGGTTTACTTGAACCAATTATATCAAAAATTCTATTTTTTGTCTATAGAGATCTTTCTCCTCCCCTATATCATTTTAAGGTGATTGTTTCAGGAAAATTTAATTTAAGAACTTTCTAAAAACTATCTTGCATTATTATTATCAATAAAAAGTTATATCACATCTTGTTATCTTGTTGGGCCATAAAAATCATATCAAATTCAAATGTTCATTTACTTCAGGTTAATACTACTTGGGGGTCACATAAATCATTGTAATAACATTAATGGGATTTATTTCACAAGTTTTTTTTATATGTTTAATTTTTTAGATATATTAATTATCCTAAAAATTTTTATAATAATAATAATAATAATAATAATAATAATATTATTATAATTGACTCTATATAAAAATAGTCTTGTTAGACTAGTAAACTAATTTTTTAGAGGGTATAATGTGAACATTATAGTAGGATTTCCCTCAAAATTTATTCTAAGTGTTTGATCACCCATCATAGAAATTGATGTTCGAACTACTTCACATGGAATCAAATAAGTGTTGATAAGAAAAACAAAATATAATATACATTTTCTGGTCAACCCAGAAAACTTTAGTGGTGTTATATTTTTTATAAAAAATGCATTCGTTTAAAAATGAGTTGTGTTTTTAATGAATATCATTATTTGTTTTGAAATCTATTATCATTTGGATATGTTTTTAAGTGATGTATCAACTCTGAAGAAGCTATGTTAAGATCATATTCATGGTTAATAGTAAATGATGTTATGATAATGAGGATATTTCAATAATTGTTGTGATGTTGTGAAGAGATGATTAAATAGATTCCATTATAAGAGGAAAAGTATATGTTGGATATCCTACTGCTTGGAACATCTAAACAGATAGGTTCAAGGAGAATCCCTTTTATATGGATTTATTGTTGAGATAATATTAAGGAAATTCAAGTAAATGTTTTGTTGAATGAAAATCACTATCAATAAAAAAATTGAGAAGATAGCCAATGGGGATATTGAATTATCTAAGATTAATTAAAGAATGTATGTAATTTTTAGGGGTTATTAAAAATATGAATATGTCCCAGACTCTATGTATGTGTTAATTATAATATTAGGTACATATGTGTAAGGTCCATCCATGAATTTTTTATATTCAACTATGTGTAAAAGAAAATATGCATATGTGTGATTCAGAACTATAAACAGGTCATTATAGACCTGTATATGAGTAATCCAAACTATGTTACAATGATTATTAATCTATTTATAAGTCATTGAATATACATATGAGTGATTCTAGCTATGTAATAATCATTTAAAAGCACTATATATTCCATTGGAATTTGTGTAATAATTATTTGTGCACTCTATAAGAGTCATTTAATTATTTAAATTATAATATCTTTGTGGAGAAATAATTTGAGATATTTAGAATTAATATTTTTTAGAAATGGGAATGTAAAATTAGATGATTCTCAATACCTATGCTTCATTGGTTTTAAAATCATGATCATTCACATGGATCATGATTCAAACATAAATAATGAATCATAATGATGATTGAGATAAGTTTAAAATATCAAAGGTAAGTTCCATGCTATATTACAAGAGTCTATGAATGTATGGATAAATATTTCAAAATATTTTAATATATAGTTTTTGTGGATATTAAAATAATGAAATATTTTAATCCTTTAGAAATATTAGTTGGAATACATGACAATGATTTCGAATAATTTTGAATTATGATAAGATTCAATATTAATAAGTATTGAGAATTTTCCAAATAAATTATAGAAACAGAATATTCATGATTCAGTGAATATAAAAATAAAATGAGGAGTGAAATATTGGTATTCTTTAAAAATTTTGTTACTTGATGAAACACATTCATGTCGAAGAAGGTGAACCTAATTCTACATTAAAAAGAGAAAACCTATTGGTATCATATAAGGAGAAGAAATAGGCTTATGATATAATATATTGTAAAAGGAGATCTAATAATATCTCCTTAAGTGGACTAAGAATAAGATTAATGATAATATGTTCAACCCTAGGAAGAAGGAGAATTGAAATTCCTACTCAATAATTCATTAAAGTAGTCATTCACTGATTGTGTGAGGTAATCAATATCGTTTCAAGGATTGATCTGTGCAATACGATAAGAACCAGTGAGAAGTTGGGATTTTTGTGACACAATATAATGACCCTCTAGTGGGGTGTTGGATCACATGATGGGATATCATGTAATATTTTTAGAAGACTATGTCGTGTAGGAACTTCCCTTAGTAGAAAAAAAAATTATGGTTGGGGTGTCAAACCAATCATGATAATGAGTTGGATTTGAATCATGAACATTGTAAAAAAACTAATGTAATATCTTGTTACAAATATGTTAGCTATGTCCTTAATCACTTTGTGGTTTTCCTTTTTTGTTGTTGGTATAAGACCATGAAGGAATTGGGTGGATACCGATAATGGCGAAGTCAATGATTTGTTGGACTCATAGCTTTGACAGGATTTTTTTTGTAGGCTTTATAAGTATTTCATGCCGTGAAATTAGGTTACACGATATGTAAGTGTTTATGGATAAAAGTCATGAAACAATTTACATTTTGAGAGGTTACACAACATGAAGAAACCTTACACATTGTGAGTTAACAAATGGTCTGTTTTTTTTGTCTTAGGTGATGAGTTTTCCATCATATGTGGTACTTTAGTTACTACAAGTCATGTAACCAGATTACACATCAAGTAATGGCCCACATACAATTTTTAAAATAGGTTTGTGGATAATTTTTCTTTGGTTCTTCTTCCATAATCTCTTACTCTTGACCTAGGGAAATTTCTATGTGATTTTGGGAGACTCTACTCCTAGATCAATCTATTAAATGTTTGAACTTTGTTTCCATTATGATGCATCTCGATGAGTAAGCGACCATTCCATTTCTTCATTTCCATTGATCACGATAGTTCCCTTTGGTTAAATTATTATATCTATTGGACTACTCATACCACAATCAATCAAGTGAAAAATCTGGTTCCTAGAACATAGGCCTTGGAAGCATATGAATACCCCATGAGTAAAACCCCTAAAAATTTCAATATCAGTCCCCTAGAATAGCTATCCTTGGATATATATAAATCCCCATTAGAAAAACTCTCTATAATCATAAACAATGGATGATGTCCTCAAGCTAAACCATCCACCTAATTACCCAAGGTAACCTACATTCCCATTTTCAAAAATCCGTTTCAATGATTTGAAAACCATTTCTAAACCATTTCTCGAATCCATTTCAATTATTTGAAAATACCCATTTTTGAATCTATTGATTTTACAATAATAATAAAAAATTAAATAATATAAAATAATAAATATATTTTAAAAAACAAAAAGTGGTCGGGGGTTACTAGGTAGGTGTCGGGGAACCAAAATGGAAAAGGGTGATAAAATACCTAGGAATATTGGAGGAAATAAAGAATGGGTTATAGAGAAGTGGTAGGGTATTGATAGTGAACATAGAGTACCTCAACAATAGTAGGTTGTGGGTAGTTGTTATTCAGAAGGGGAAATGGTATGTAGTATTCGATCTGGGGTGGTTGGCTGCTGGCTTCAAGCATGGGATGTTATATTTTTATTGAAAAAATAAATAAATTAAAGTGGTTTTAATTGGACCCTATTATTTAGAGTTTTAGATTCCTGGTGTGGAAAAACTATATGGAATTGTACATTGGAAATGGGGGTATAATTCTATAAGATCGTCCCTTATAAAAATGGGCCTTGGGAATTGGTTTTTTCTTTAAAAAAGTTTATATTCCAAAATTATTTTAAAGTGTTTTAAAAATATATATCTTTTGTAAAATATTACTATATATATATGTGTGTGTGTGTGTAATATATATATATATATATATATATATATAACCAAAAAAAATAAAATAAATTAAAATATTTTATAGAAAATGACTATTATCGAGATTGGTCATAATGATGAGATTTTAAAACATCCAAATATGATTGGTAGCCTCCCATCAAACGTCAACTTGTTTCAATTGAATCAATGTGTTATTTGATCAAAATGGTGGAATAAAAATGGTTTCAACAACACTAATTTTTATTTATAAATAATGAGATGATGAGATCATCTTGAACTAATCTCTTCAATCAGAAATTATCCATTAATATTCTACCACCATCATCACTATTAGTATTTTAGAAAATGGTGTAATACATTCCCAACATCTTGGGGAAATTATCAAAGTAAATTTTAACTTAGAATCCAACACCAAAATTTGGGGTGGAAAAAACACATTTGGATAGTGAACATCATTCACACATCAATATTGAAAATTTAATGACTTCTTAATATACCTTCCTATTTTTTTACAACATGTGATATGTATTGGGGAAAACAAGAATAGGTAATGATGGGATAAAAAAGGGCGGAAGGATTTAAATTAGGAATATGGGAATCAATAGGCATTGTTTTATGGAAATAAGAGGTTGTAGGTTGCATTGTTGGAAAATCCACATTCAATAGACCAATGAGGATACTGGGTTTACTTTTTATTTATTAAAATCCCAAAATAAAATCTAAAACACATGTTAATACTATTAATTTTAAAATTAATAAACATGATATAATATTCATGTAAATAGATTCTAATAATGAGAACTACTAAAAGGAATAAAGTTTGTGCACTATACATGATGGTAGAGGTAATTACAATAATTCAAGCTTGAAAAATTCTAAAAATAGAATAAATTAATCCGTCTAGAAAGTTTCTAATAAAAATAGTCAAAAAGGGAAAATTAACTAAGAAATATATATATTTATATAACCAAAGTATGTTAATGTACATAATTATTTTAAATAAGTAAAAAGAATTAAAACAACAACAAATAATGAGGAAAATTATGAAAAACAAAATTTATTAATTACAGCAAGCACAAGTCTAGATTTGAAAAAAAAGAAAAAATATTCAGTAAGGTGTTCAAATAGTAAAAATGTTGATAAAACCACTTAATTAAAACGTTGAAACATTTAAATCGGTAAAAAAAAATCAATGAACCATATTTGAATCAATTTTATAAAAATGAAACAAAATTAATAATTTAATAACTGAAAGGAAAAAAATTAATAAAAGAAGTAGAAAACCGAGGACATAATGATTTACATGCTTCCAAAAATTGAACTATATACATAGGGAATGATCATTAAAAAAATTAACTATTTAATTAAAATAACATAATAAATATGAGAGATATATAAAAATAAGGAAAAAGAAACATTAATGACACCTAATACGAAAAAACAAGAAGAACATACTAGAAAAAACTGATGAATAGAAAACCAATACAAAAATGATAACCCCAATCCAGTGATAAATCATAATTTTTTTAATGAAAAAGGAAATTATAATTTTTGGAATATATCATCATTGTGTTCAACAAATATTCTTTGTTTTATATCATGTTTGTATCCCTTCGTGGTTTAATTAGGATAACTATCTCCCTCATTACAATCTATCTACACATGAATTAACAAAATTGGTGAATTTGGAACTTGTATCCAGCTCAATCTATTTAGGAAGAAGGTTTGGAATTTTCTTATTCTCCCACATTATCTCTTTATCAAATTAGAATAAATATCTTCAAGAGGAATAAATCAATCACACCACACATGGGAGACTTGAAATGAATTACATAGAAAATCAAGGAGGAACTCGAAGGAAGAACCATTAAGAAACTGAAGAGGGAAACACCAAAATGATCCCTATATAAAATAAAGTAATAGTAGGTAGATAAAAATAAAAAGGTAAAAGCATTATTTCATATTCCATTGAATAATTTATAATTTGTTCTACAAACATCCTATTACACAGCATGTTTCAAAAAAAGAGTATTTTGTATAAAAGAGGCATGTATGAAAGGTCAAAGAAATAACATCAAGGGGAATATCCCATGTATAATCAATTTAATCAATGTCTTAGTGAAACATATTCCACGTATAAGAGTAAATTTGGGGAAAGGGATGCAGGTTGGGTGTTACAAGACAATTAGGAGGCCCAAATGGAAATAGACTATATAAAGGTTTAAATTTAGTAAATATAAAACAAGGAAATTAAAATATAGAATTAAAATAATATTAACATCCATATTAAATAATTTATTTTATCAAAAGAAGATGTGAATAGCAAATTCACAATCCAATACCTTAGAAATTAAATTCTAAACAAACACAATGTGGAACATAGTATCACAAATATCTATATAATAAGTCAATTCTAAAGACTATTGATTTTTCACTTTTGTCTATTATATGAGACTTGTTGATTAAAAACCTCAATGAAATAAGACTCCATTCATTTTAAGGTATAAATTAAACCTCAATTGGGATAAAAAATATCCTCCTAAAGAGGAAACCACCTACACATATTCTAACATGTGACTTCCTAAAAAACATGGTATTTGAAATATCCTACCCTCCTCATTGGTTTTATAAGTGATAGTGGTGCTACTAGCCTTAGGTGAAATCCCCAATATACCAATGTTTGGAAATAAATTCCAAGGGATTCAATGAATATTGGGTGATAATTTTCCATTTATGCAATAAAATTACTAGTATTATCAAAAATTACATCCAACTCAACTATATGATGCATGAATAAGCATTATAACCCTTCCAATCCTGCACTATACCCAAGATCCCACTCCACATTATGTTCCCATGGTATCAAATCACATAACTAGATAAATACGATACCTTCCCTATACGCACATCCCGATAGATGAAAAATTCTAATGAAAAAAGTACCCAAGTAGGTGTTGAGTATAAACTAGGTTGGATTTCCCCAATGACATCCCAACTCACACCACTAGGCCAAAAATTATTAGAACATTTTTTTTAAAATAATTTCAAAGTAGTTAAAGAAGTTTATATCAAATACAAAACAAATTCCATGGGGAAAATAATAAGTCTTCCAAACCATTTCTCATAATCTTATATACCCTTTAATGTGATTCCAAACACACACACACCCAAACACATGGACACATTCATGTCATGTGATAGTTCCATACTCATGATCAGTCTCTCTTCAATTCACCAAGTCATCACAAGGTAACCAATGCCTAGGTTCCTCAATGAAACACTCTCATTATCAAAGTTTACATACAAGAAATGAATGTGCACTAATAGAGTAAACCTTTTATATTGATTCACATCAAAATAATTAACTCATTCCTACCATGTATGATAAAAGCTATTTCAAATTCCATTTCACATAAAACCAATTCCTTCTTTAAAACATTTCATTAAAAAACATATGTACAAAAAAAAAATAATTTTAAAACTTTAATTTTATATTTATAAACAATGGGAATTCGTAAAAAAGACATCAAATTTCCCACAATTCAAATGCAGTAAACAAAAGGGTTTCCTTTTATAATCACACAAGGTTTTCAAAAAAATTTCAAGAAACCCATTTAAGAAAAAAATAATCCGTCAAGTTATAATTCAAATGGAGACAAGATGGAATTCTCCCACCTATCTACAATTAGAAGAAATAAAGAACGACCTTGGTTCTTTTTTCCTGCCAAATATTACATCATTTATAATAAATATTCCCATCATATAACATACATTAATCCACATCATACTAGATAAATGGTTTTGGGATAGAGGGAAAGAGTAGATCCTAGATGATTGGGAAAGAACAATTACTAAACAATGAATCTGGATCTCCAACATGATTTGATTCGAAAAAAAATGTCTCAGATAATAGGTAATCCTCAAAGGATCCTTAAGAGAAAAGGAATTTGAGATCCTAAGAGATTAGGTGACTAATGAGAGTTCTAGGATATAATTTGGATTAATAACACAATTTTTAGGTCATTAATTTCATGTTTCATGGTCAGGTCGCATAATTTTTCAACTCGTGAATCCATTATAAATGTGATACTAGACAAGACAGGTAGTTTCACATTTTGTGTGGTATAGTTATGAAAATAGTGAACTAACTCTTCATTGTTGTAATCTCATGACAACCCCTCACATGGGTGGCTTTAATAAGTATATAAACTATGCACCAACCATGTTTTTACAACTATTTTACTTTCTATGATTTAACTTGAGAAATTAAATGGTTTGGAAAAACAATTAACTAACCATGAACCTAAATATTGACTCCTAGAAAATGTTACATATGTTTCTAGTGATAGTGTACAGTGTATACTAATGTTCTCAAACCACGAACCTCCAAAAAACACTCCCAAAAGAATCCAAAAACTCCCAAAAATTTCCCATACCTGGCCCAAGTCTTATACAAGATCAAAGTATATAAAATAAGTGTAAAGTACATGAAATAAAGAGTTATAAATTTTCCTGAACATTGGTATTTCCATACCAATAATGCAGAAAACTAGTATTTTCTTGGAAGAGTTCTGGGAAATGTTCTAACATATTATTTTCACGCTCCCATATTTCTTACAAAATCTAACCATGCTGCAAGGAAAACCCATAATAAACCCATTTTTTTACCATGATAGAGATTATCTTGCCTATACAAAAAATTAAATGAAACATGAATAAATTTATCATTCACTTCAAGACAAACATGGTCCTATCAAATCCTATAGGAAGTATTAGGCTGGTATTTCTACAATTGAGAAAAGTGAAACATGTTATGCATATAAATGATCTTTGGAAATAGATCCAATAGATATGACACATTAAGCACTCATTAATGTATCTCAAAATAGATGATTCAATATAGAGAAATCTTGACTTTTTTACCAAAGAGACAATTCCTTTGCCATGAAGAAATTTTCAAGAAAACATGATCAGCTATTTGAAATGATAATGGTCATTGATGATGATTGAAATATGATTTATGATGAATCTAATATTTTTTCCATTCTCTTTCTGATCACCTCAATTTTCTCTGTTGTCTCTTGTGTATGTTTACGCCTGATAAGTGAAGTCACACCTATTTCCCCTAAACAAATAGAGAATAATATGGAAAACTATACAATGCTTCAAAAGAAGACATATATTTGAGGCATGATACCTATTATTGTATGATAACTTCAATAATTCTACGTGCACATCCCATGAGCCTCTAAAATCCATCATAAAATCTCTAATCATATATTCCTATGTTTGGATTGTATATTTGTATTTTATATCCATTTGAGGATGATGCACTATTCTCAAGGTCAACTGAGATCCTAGGGACTGCAGTAAGGATTTCAAAAAATGAGACATAATTCTTTGGTCTGGGTCAGACATTATTAAGACCAAAATTCCATGTATCTTTAATATTTACCAAATATATATTTTAGAAAAATCCTCCAATTCATTAGATTCACAAATAGGGATTAAGTGAGAGGAATTTTCTTGATGATACATAATCACCCATAGGGAATTTTTTCCTAATCATTCTTAGAAAACCTGTCTCAAAATCCATGGATATCTAGTCCCATTTCAATATGGGTATAGGTAAATATTGTAACATACTAGTTGGCCATTGGTTTTCAACCTTGACCTACTATTAGTTGAGGAATCTCAAAATAAAATCTTCCAATTTCCTCTTTACTCTAGCCAACCAAAACTATGCTCTCAAATATTTATACATATTCTATATTCTTGGATGAACGAACAATCTTGAATGGAGGTAGGAATTACAAATATTTTCTAAAGTGGTTGGAGAAACTATTATTGAACACATAAAACACAACACATATTTCCCATATAACTTAAATAACTCAATAGCCTCCCTTGCACTGAGTTTTGAAATTATAGTAACAAATTTAAGATTGGATGTATGAGCCTATTTCACATACTCAACCAAATCATGAATAAATGAAACAAAAAGAAAGTTTCAAGGTTACTTTAATCAGTAGACTCCAGATGTATATCAACTATAAGGTAAATTAGCTAAAAAAATATGAGATTATTTATCAAGTTTCTTATAATAATTCATAATTATTGTTTCATTAATATAGTTACCTTTAGCCAGTGTATACATCAAGTCAATGTTAAAAATTTATAGATATTCCATCCATTTTCACTATGTTAAATTTGAGTCCCTTTGTGAAAAAATATGTTTCATAATAATATGATCTGTAAACACTATAAATTTATCACCAAAATTACAATGATGTAATTCTTTATATCATGGACTATGATAAATAATTCTAGAATGTATATTGGGTAGTTTTTCTCACACAATAATAATTATCATGAGGCATACATAGCCACATAATCTCCCTACATGAAAAAACAACCCAAGTTAGATCATTATGCATCACAATAATCAACATATAACTATCTATGATTGTTCAATGTATGTATATGTGTTGTTTTTTGTAGAAAATTTATCTCTTAGAAATAAATATAACAATAAATATTCCATTCGAAAGGAACACCCTTCCTTTTAAAAGATTTAATTTGTGTAGAAAAGCATGAAAAATCATTAACAAAGCATTTTAAGTATCCCTATATGTAAAAAATTACATATCTCAATGACATTGTTTTGTGGGTTTCAAGAGATATAAATTTCTATCTTTTCATAATCCACTGATACTCTTTTTAAAAAAACGAAATGACCAAGGAAGCATACTTCATGTATCCTTAAATCATATTTCAACATATTTATATAATGTTGATGCTCACAAAAGATTCCAACACTATGGTTGAGTGTTAATCATGTTCTAATTTTTTTCTAGAATACACCATAATATCATCCAGAAAAACACTACAAAAAATCCAAATACCTATAAATGATTAGTTTCATTAATTCCATGAAATCCTATGGTGAATTTATTAGGCCCAACAGGATGACCACATACTCATAATTACCATAAAGACTATAGAAATATATCTTCAGAATATCTTTTTTCTAAACTCATATTTGGTGATATATCAATCATAATCTAGATTTAGATGATCATTAGGAACCCCTCATGTGATAAAAAATGTCATAAATTCATGGAATTTAATACCAATTATTTATCGTAACTTTTTTATTCTTACAATAATCCCCACAAATTCAAGGATTTATATACTTATTATTTACAAAAAAATATATGCTTCCCAGGGGATGTGCTCGGTTAAATGACCCCTTTTATTTATAATTATTCTAATTGGACTTTCAATTCCTTCAATTCCATCACTTCCATACTAGATGATGTAAGAGAAATAGGATTTGTACCTATTAGGATATCAATAATAAAAACTACTTCTATATTGGGTTGTAACCCCATGAAATTATTATGAAATATATTTGTAAAATGGTCAAATATGGATGGAAAATTTCTATTTCCATTCTCATCTATAAATTTTAACATCACCATTTCCAACTAGTAGAAAATAGTTCCAAACACCAGAACTAAAGTTCATTATCTACTTTACTCTACTTCCCAATATCCTTTAAAGATATTTTTTACTCCATATGAGGATATTAAACTCACTTGTCAAGAATAAAAGTCAATATAGGATTTGGATGTCATCAACAAATCTATTTTGAAAATCAATTCATTAATGTCCATATCATAGATATAGAAGTACCATACCTAATCTACCCCATTGATAGTCATAATACATGACACACACTTAAAATAATGACACTTCCATTTTCCAAGATGAGTTTTTAGTTTTAAAATTCATGTTATCATCTCAACCCAAAAACACAGAAGATAAAAAACATGAGAATCAATAAAAGAGTGGGACACACATATATAAAAAAAATCCTTCATAAGGTTTTACTTCACAGGAATCATACCTCACACCATTTAAGGTCCATATTTATTTTATATGATCACTTTATCAATACCAATAAATTTCTTAGTTATTATCCCATGCTATAATTATGAGATATCCCACTACTTTGGAAGTAGGTGTCCCACTTCTATTTATTCATTTTATTGGAGTTCCAATTTATTCCTATGGGGATAAACATGATCCCTCCCACCATATTTTGAGAGATATGATTTTATTCCATAGTCTCTCTATATACCATCTCTATATAATATGAAATACAGAGGATTGAAATATTTGAGAACATATCTGACCGTATCTGTTACACAAAAAATGTGTTCATTAAATGATTCACTTACAACTAATTCTAGTGAAAAGAGAGAAAACTTAATAAACATACCTTTATATTCTATCAAAAATTTATATCATGAATTAATATGAATAAATTAATTTTCTATAACTCTGAAAGGTGTGGGGATAAATGTTTTTGTCAAAAAAATATTTAAAATCCTCCCATGTAATGCCTTGGTCAAGTTTATCTTGGAAAGATAAATTCCACCATTGGAATTCCAAAACATTGATCATGTAGGTTTCCAATATAACCTTCGAATCATGTGGTGATCCATGTAAATATAAGATTTAATTAATCATATTAATTCGTAAATCTCTTTTATTAGGGTCTAAATCCCCCAGAAAAAAATGGGTGGAATCTACTTTTTAAACTGAACTGAGTGGTCCACGTTTTGAAGCTCATCATTTTATTTACCCCTTTCCATAGTTTGAAAATCCTAAATGATGGTTTAGGCTAAATCTTGGTTCACCTATGGCTTATGTGCAACCTTATTTTTCCACATATTTTGGTTGATTCCTAAAATATCTAATTGCTTCTATTTCTATAAAAAATAGAAATTCATTAAGTCTCACTTATTACAAAATGGAGAATTAAAAATTAAAATTTATTATATAAAAATTTACTATAAGAATTATTTTAAAAATATTACCATTTCAATAATTATATATGTTTTTCATAAATCTTAAATCTATATATGGTCAAATGTAATCCTAGTAGGAATTATTAGCACAAATGCATGACATTCCATCCTCATCGACTAAACCCACGATTACGAGATAACAACCCACCTAGAAGTGTCTTAGAACACTTTTGTACACAATCCACCTTGGTAACTTAATGTTCAGTATAAAAATGGTTAGATAAATCTATTTATGTGATACACTTCAAATTTTGAAGATCCTATCTCAATGATACCACCCCAAAAAGAGTAATATCGATCATGACTAATACTATTTCCAACACATGGAAAGAAAAAAATTGATATAATTTCCAACTCAAGGACTGAACAAAACTAATACCATTTGTAACATCCCAACACAATTTATTGTGTTGAGAAGTGTCAATGATTCCATCATCCTTATGTGACATCCCCAAAACACCAATGTATTAAAATAAATTCCAAGGGCTTAAAATAATTTTGGGGGATAATTTTTATATTTAATAAATAAAACTATATATATAATGACAAATAACATCTAAATAATCTATATGATGCATTACTAAACATTACAACCAATGAAATATCCTAAATTAAACAAAAATATTAGAGTTCCAAAAGACAAAAAAAACATAACATAGAATAACTAAAAGACAAAAAACCCAAAGAATATATGGTGGAATCATCCCAAGAAACTCCCAAAATTACTCCAATCTCTAACTCCACATTACATGCCCATAGTATCAAAGTACATCACAAGATAAATACTATACCTTACCTTTACCTGTATCCCAATAGATGACGTCTTCAAATGATCTATTGTTCTGAAGTAGGGGGTGAGTACAAACTCAATAGTATTTCCAAAAATACTACCGAACTCATGCCACTAGGAAAAAAATTGTTAAAACATTTTATATAAAACAATTTTAATATAATTAAACTAGTCTATATTAAAACAAAAATATATTAAATAGAAAATACTAAACTAGTATTCAAAACCATTTTTCATAATTTTGGACACTCATTAACGTGCTTTCACACACATACACACATATACATACCAAGTGATAGTTACATAATCATGAGAGTTGTCGCATCGATTCACCAATTTTTCATAAGGTGACCAATGTCCAGGTTCCCCAATGGAAAACCCTTAATCCAAGTCCACATTAAATAAATGAAGGTTCCCCAATGGCACACACCCCTTATCATGGGTTATGTAAAAATAATGAAATCATGAAAAATATGTATACCAAACACCATATAAAATTACCTTTCACATAAAACAAATTACTTTATAAAAAAGTTTCATAAAAAACTTTTGTGGATCAAAAACAAATACATAACTCTAAAACTATCATTTTAATGTTATAAGAAACATGGGTTTTATAAAAACCATCTAATATCCAATAATTTAATTTCTTTATCCAAAAAGGGTTTCCTTCAAGAATCACAAATTGTTTTCAAAAACAATTCTAGCAAAAAAATTAATCAAAATTAATCCTTGAAGTTCCAAGTCAAGTGGAGTTAAGAGGGAATCCACTAACCTCTCGATGTGTGACAAAAATAAAAAATTACACTAAGATCTTCTTCATCAATCCTTGTATGTTCCTACATTAAAAACTTTGCATCATATAACATCATGTTACCCATTATAAAACAATGATATATCCATAATGTACTAGATCTAATATTCAAATAGAAAGAAGAGTATATCTATGAAGAACATGAAATAAAAACAGCTTATCGATGAATACAGATATACAACACACTTTGAGTTGACAAATGATGTCACTGGATCATAAGGAACCAACAAAGGAACCTTGAGAGAATATTGAATTTTGTTCCTAGGATATTAGGTTACTAATGAGGGTTTAATGCCTTAATTCTAATTAAAACCA
Source organism: Viscum album (assembly GCA_963277665.1). Lineage (NCBI taxonomy): Eukaryota > Viridiplantae > Streptophyta > Magnoliopsida > Santalales > Viscaceae > Viscum > Viscum album. Next base: position 1,120,088,714 of record OY728129.1, read on the forward strand.
TAATTTTGGGGCATTAGTTGAATGTTTCATCATTTTTAAAACTATTTTCCAACCGTGCACGTGCTATTATACAATACATGTAGCCACACATTTTGGGCCATATAGTTCAGAAATATGTTAAATATGGTTAGATAAAAAGTGTTCTAACCTTTTTTATCCCTTGTTTCACTTTGCATGGTTTACCATGGGTACTCAAATGGTTTTAACAAACCATAAACCATCTATGTTCCTACCAAGTGAATCCTAGAAAATTTTTATTGGTTTCCTAGTTATAGTGGAAAGTTTTTAATAACTGTACTCAAATCATGAACCTCCAAAAAACACCACCCAAACAATAAAAAACATCCCAAAAACATCCCAAACATTACCCATAGTATTTACAAGATCAAAGTACATAAAATAAGGGTAAATTACCTAAAACTAGGGTAATAAAATATCACAAAAAGTCACATGAAAACCCGATGTCCTAAGGATAATATTTACAATTATAGAAAACATTTATGAACTATGCAAAGATAACTATGAAAAAATATAAATATTTCCCGGTATAAAATCTTACTAAATCATTGTACCGATCAACATTACTTGAGATATACCAACAGAACCTCTATGAAGTGAAATTTCCACTAAACTTTTTGACATGTCAATGCCACTATAAAAATATCACAAAACAATCACCACTCAGAATAGGTTAAAACAACTGGAGTTAATATCTCAAATAAGAATATAAAAAAGAGGAACAAACTGAGTTAAATAGTATATCATTCTTAAGGCAAGTAGGTTAAAATAAGAGAGAATTCCCATGAACTGATGAACCTACTTCCAAGCCCAACTAATAACCAAATATCATTCAAATGATAACCTCATGAACACCTCTTACCTCAAAACCCATAGCATAAGTATGAAAAAACTATCCTAAGGTCTCTATAAGGCTCAAATAGACCTTAAAAATAAAGTAATAACAATGAAACTCCATAAATAAATAAATAGAGGAAAAATTATTAAATTATAGCAAAATAGATAAATATACCTAGTTGAACAGATAATCAAGTCATGTTGTAATATAAAATTCATAAAAACATTATAATGGAATCAATATTCATTATGTATTTTTTTGAAAAAATATTCCCAAAAGGATCTAATACAAATTATTTTTGGATGTTTTGTTGGTAATTACATATTCAAAGATAAAATTATTCAGTTGGGTTAAATTTTTGTTCATTAAAATCAATTTTTTTTAAAATACATGTTTATTCTAGAAATTTGTTAATAAGTAAACATGATTTTTTTTATAAAAATATTCTTAAAATAAGGAATAATCAAACAAATAATCTAGTGTACTATACATAGTGGTAGTGGAGAAATTACAAAAATTGAATATTGAAATATTTAAAAAAAAAAAATATTTCAAAGAAGAATATCAAAAATAGAATCCAACAATATGATAATTAACTAGTAAATATATACATTTATAGAACCGAAATAGTTTCATATAAAAAATTACTCTAAACCAGTATGTATGATCAAAAGACAAAAAATTAAATGATAATATGAGTAGAACAAAATATAATGATTATATTTAAATTCCTAATTTTCAAAGTCATAAAACAGATTTAGAATGATGTTAAATGTAAATAGAAGGAATTTATTATACATTATAAGCATAAAAACATGAAATTAGATTAAATAGAGTAAATGGAAAAGATTTGAATTAACCTATAAAAATAAAATGGAAAGGACCATTCATAAATTTAAGTTCTAAAAATATATAAAAGAAAATCATAAAATGAGGACATCAAAAATCATATGCCTTATCAAATTTGACTTTTTTTAAGGGGGTTATTTTGTACTCTTAATGTTTATCCAACTTATCCCATGTACTTCAATTTTTGATGATATAAAATACCCTTCATACTTTACTGATGATTTTGTTTTCTAATTATATTTATTATATTATATTTTATTCTTATGTGTTCAGCCATTAATTTAATTAAATACATTTTTTGAACACTTTTTGATAAAATATTTATATGTTTAGAAAATTTTATTTGTGATGTCTTTGGATACGTGGTGAAAATGGCCACATCAATCAATTTCAAATGTAAATGAAACAAATACATCAAATGTAAATATAATTGAACCTCTTATGTGAAAATTACCAATATTGACAAGATTTATTTTGAGAGAAATCACTTACGTGACCATTACACTATGTAAAATAGTTATGTGGAGTAATTGGATAAATAATAAATCTACAACATGACCAATTATCTACATAAAATGGTTACATGATGAATTTAGTTAGGTGAATCGCCTATGTGGTAAAATCAGCTACATCGCTTCAATAAACTATGTTAGTTTTGGAGAATTTCTTATATGAATCTAACAACTAATTTTTTTCAGTAATATATATCATATTATTCTATGTGAATAAAGATTTTACATGATTATATTTGACTACATAAAGTAAAATCATCTACATGGTTTTAGATCATCAAATTGGCTACGCGGATTCAATTCGGCAAGTTGGTTACGTCCTGATGCTAGTTCGATTTATTACCATTAAAGAACTTAAGTGAGAACTATAATGTTTTTATAAAATATTTAAATGATTGATTTTTGTTAAGATGAAAAAGGATATAATAGTATCCATGTACCAATAAAAAACAAGGACAATATATTTTATTTCACTATACTATTTCTATGATATTTCATAGAGAAAGATGTTTCACTGATCACTATTTTTCTACAGATCAAGTGAAGTGAATTTAAATAATAAGAAGTGGATGTATTTAAAATTATATAATTTGAGAAAAAACATATGTATGAAAAGTTAAGGGAACAAGAAAAAAATAAGAATTATTTTCTTAAAGCTCTCAAAAACAACACTTTGTTTTTCTACATTACCATGGAAGAAAAAATATTGACTTACTAGTTATTATTATTATCAATATTTTTTATGATCATAAGACTCTACTTGAGCTTTATATTGATATATATTTTTAGATCCATCCTTTTATAGTCATATCTTTCCATTGTGAGATGATTTTTTTAAAACTCTTTAATTTATTATCATTTGTTGTAATAGTTCCAAAAAAATAACCTTTGAAGGTTTTTTCTTGTAAATATTTTTTGTATCTTGGTTGAAATATTATATTCTTGTACCAAATGAAAACTACTTGTACTAAATCATAAATTCCTTGAAAAAGAACTATAAGTCCTCAACAAAAGGACTACTCTTGTGAAAATCATCACACTCGTATAGACGAGTGGTGGTGTAGTGGACTAAGGAAATCCTTTTAACCAAACCATTATTAATCTCTCTATGTAAATTTTTATTTTTATCCTTTTATTTATAATATATTATTATTTAAATAACATAATATATATTAGTCATAAATTTGGGATGGTGGATTTTATAAGAGAATAAAAATATTAAACCACTTAATCCACAATTACTTGAGTCTTATTATAGTTAGACTTCAGAAACATATGGTATCTGAGGTAAAAATTCTTGAGTTCTCTCCTATAAGAGTTAAAATCTAAAAATATATTAAAAAATGGTTACTATGATTGAAAATAGAGAAGTAATTTCAATAGTCATTTTGCCTTATTTTAATAGTTAAAGTTTCCATTATTGAAAGGAATGGATGATCATATATCTAAAGAGCCTTGGTCTGAATGTTCAACTCTAGTTAATGAAGCCTTAGGAAATTCCAAAGACATAACCATAACATTTTGATTCCAATACTAAATAAATCTATGATCTGAATTCTAAATATATGAATGACATAATATATGGATTAGGTTTATATGAGGTCAAAAGAGTGCCTCAATGTTAAACAACCCATGAAATTTAGACTACAATTTCAGTTTATTATGAAGGAACAATTAATATTTTGTCTCTTTGATATAATACTTCAAAACTAAATATTAAAAATTTTATAATTATTTATAGTTAGAGTATAAAATATTTTAATGGAATAATTAAATAAATGTGAATAATCTTTCTACTTTTGGGACACCTATTACAGGACTAGATCAAGCTCTAAAAGTTCTTAGTATACTACCACCAAGGTGGACTGGTATTTTGGATAATATCTAGCATTCAATAGAGGTTAAAAGATTCAAAATAAAATATCTTATATGTACTAAGATTGTGTATAATGAAAGTATAGAAGATGAGGCCGGAGAACATAGGTTAGTTAAGAAAGAGAATACTTCTTTAAAAGTATCAACTTCAAGAGATGACAAGAAGATGAAAAAAATGTCATATATCTAAGTCATATCATAAAATTATTCAAGTTGTTCATATTCAGACTATGAGATTTCTCAAATAACAATAAAATTAATGAATTTGTATAAATATAGAAGAGTATTTAAGAAAACGTTTAACAAATATTTGAAGTCATAAAAAAATAATGAGGAAGTAATATGTTATTAATGTAAGAATCTTGGATGCATGAGACATGATTTTCCACAGCTTCAAGATGACCGGAAGTTAGAAAAGAAATACTTCAAGAAATTCAGTTACCAGAAGGATAAGAAATACATAAAGGAAATATGGAGCGATTTAGAGGATTTTAGTGATGTTTGATCTTTAGAATCAAAAGCCAAACATTTTAATTAGAAATCAAACATGTTTTTATAGAATATATTGATGAGCTACTTTCGGGATATTTTCTAAATATTAAATTGAACCAAAAAATGGAAATTTTTAATTTGAGGAACTAGAGGAATATTTTTCTATCTTAGAAGCTAAATATTAATATTTAAGAAATAAAAATAAAACTATTAAAAAATCCTATATATTCAGTTATAAATGAATAAGATTAATTAGCTAAAGAAATATTATGTTTAAAAACCAAACTAAAAAATTCTACTGCATGATGCACTGAACATGGAAATAAAACTGAAAAATTAAAAAAATAAGTTATGTACATTAAAGCTACTACTAATATATTTTAAAAAGGTTAAAATTATTTAAATAAAAATATTGGTAACAATAAAACTCATAAATTTAAGTTAGGAATTATAATTCAAGGTTAAAAACCAATGTTTTACGAGAATAATTTTTTCCTAGTTATAAAAATAAAAAACATTCAAAATTTACCTGATTTCATTACGTTGAGAAAAGACACTTTGAAAATAATTTTAATTTGAAAAACCTATAATTTTGTAGAGTTAAAAATTATTTTTGACTTTTTTTTGACGTTCATTCCTAAAGGTTTTGAATAGCCTAAATAAATTTGGATTCTTCAATCATTAGTTCACAATCTTTATGGGACCAAAAAATATGGGTACCAAAACAATTTATTGATTAATTTTTCTTTTTAGGTACGAATTTACATGATCACTAATGAAAAATGGTATATATAAAGTGGTTTATCGGGGAATATGAGTGAATATTTCTCAAATTTCCACTCCTTATCAAAGATATATGGAGGTCAAGTAATGTTTTTCTTGAAAATACTGAAGGAAAAATTATGGGATTTAGATATATTGTAAATCCAAACTCTATTATTATTAATTATGTTCTCTATGTGGAAGGTTGAAAGAACAATTTGATAAGTATCTCTCAACTTTTTGATGTGGGTTATTATGTTGATTTTCAAATAATGATTGTTCTTTTTTAAATATAAAATCATTAAATTTATGCCACCATACATAGGGAATTTCTATTCTCTAGATCTTAATTATTTGAGTAGAAAATAGGTAAACTATTTAAATACTGAATGAAATGATTCATGATACAGAATAGAATATTGGTAAATTTTAGAGTTTATTATTTTAGATAATTTTCCAAAAGATTTTTTTTTGAATTTACCTCATCATAAATTGAATAAAAAGAATTGATGGGTTTCATGTCAAATGGGAAAGTAAAAAAAGAGTCATCTTTTAAACCAATTAAAGAGTTTTATACTAATAAACCCCTAGAAAATATTCAAATGGATTTTATAGCCAATATATTGTGGTAATACTATTAGGGAAATAATTTTATTATTTTTTAATCAATTATTATTCTTGATTTACATGGGTTTTCTTTTTTAGGTTATAAAATTTATGATTGTTCTAATTTTATTGGTTTTTTAAATTGGTTCCAATAGATAAATATGGAAAAATTATTTATTTAAGAAGTTACCTTGGAGAAGAATTTAAAAACCATGAGTTCAATTCCTATTTTTTAAAACCTGTAATCAATAATACCTCTTATACCCTTAAGAAAACTTAATGGAATTTTTTTATTGAAATGAAGAATAGTACATTGTAAGAAATTTCTAGGACTACATTATTTAAATAAAATTGTCCTACTTTTTTTTGGGATGAAGCAATGAATATAGAATGTTATGTCATAAAAAGTTTTCTAATTAGAAATATTCTAAAGAAAACACCCTATAATCCAAGGAATAAAAGAAAACAAAAAGTTTTATAATTTAAGGTTTTTGGATGAAATGTTTCTATTCTAAACACCAAATATAAATATGGTATGTTTTATCCAAAATATAATGAATAAATATTCCTAGTATATTATACTACTTCAAAAGTATATGGAGTTTTCAAAAAAAACAAATATTCTTGAATAATAAACTCATGTAAAATTTGATAAAAGCGGTCCTTTTGATAAAAAAGTTACTCGGATTGATGAACTATGTGTTTCTATTGAAAACATGAGAACTTAAACTCTTTTTAATGACAATAATGATGATGAGTATGAACTTCATTATCCAAAACCAAATCCTAAAATTTGTGATCCCAATGAACCTAAAAGTGTGCAACTTAGAAATCATATAACCCTTAAGAAGCATCCTTTAAAAACTATTATAGGTAGTTTAGATGAATGAATTAAAACTAGACATGGTGTAAGAACCTTGTATAGTTTTTTACCTTTTTATCTATATAAGAATCCTTAGTAGATGAAAGTTGGTTTATTACTATGAAATAAGAATTAAAACTTTTCAAGAAAAATAGGGTATGATAATTAGTTGATAGAAACTATAATTATATTATTATATGAAAAATGGGGTTTTTAGTAATAAGAAGTAAGATCTTGATGTGATAAATTTGAACAAATCAGGGATTGTAACAAAATTTTATAATCAATAAGAAGGTATAGTCTATGATTAGACATTTTCCATAGTATCTAAACTAGAATCCATTAATATTTTTTAGCATATGCATCATATATGAATTTTATATTATATCATATGGATGTAAAATCTATTTTTTAAATGGTTTTTAATATATGAAGACTATGTTGAAAAACCTCATAGTTTTGAAAATCCTAATTTTTCAAATTAATATTTTGAACTTACTAAATCACTTTATGGTCTTATATAAGAATCTAGAAAATAGTGTTAGTGCTTATGTTATTTTATTTAATAAAATGGATTTTAAATAGTTAAGGAAGATCCTACATGATATAAGGAAACATCATATTCATAAATCTTGTTAGTGATCTTATATATTCACGATGCATTTTTTGGTTCTAAAAAAATAAAATTGGTGCAATTAATGTTTAAAAATCATTCATGAAAAATTTGAAATGATCATAATGGGTGAGTTAAATTATTTTTTTTGGTTTTTAAATTTATAAAAAATTCTTTGGGAATGTGATTAATAAAATAAAATACATACTAGAATTGATTAGAAGTAATGGACTTGAAATTGGTAATGTGCATACTACCCCTATGAGTTCCAATAAAAATCATGAATAGGGTGAAGCTGGGAAACCAGATGGAAAACATATTTATATAAGAATAATAAGAACATTATTGTATTTGGATGTAAGTAGACCAGAAATTGTGCTTATTGTATATATTTATACTTTATTTCAATCTAATCCTAAAGAATCAAAGTTAAAATATATGAAATGAATTTTAACATATTTAAAAGGAACAATTTATCTATCCTTGATTTTTCAAAAAACCACAGATTTTAATTTAATATCATACTCTGATGATGACTTTGGTGGTTAGAGGATATATAAGAAGATTATTTCAGGAACTTTACATTTTATAGGTAAATCTTTTATATCCTGGTATAGTAAAAAGAAACACTATGTTTCATTATCTAATGTAGAATAAAAATATATTGGTGCTGGTAGTTTTCTTCAAAAGTACTATGGATGAAACACACCTAAATGGAATTTCTATTCAATTATAATAATATAAAATAAATGTGATTAAACTAGTGATATAAAAATTCTAAGAATTTAATAAGTCATTCACGAACAAACCATATAGACATATGGAATCATTTCTTAAGAAAACACATTCAAAAGGGGATATTTCTCATTATTTTATCTCTATAGTAAATCTATTAGCAGATAAATTTACTAAACCCATTTCATGTGACCATTTTGGTTTTATTAATGGATAATTGTCTCTATTTTTTTTATAAAAAAATTATGTGTTTTATTTATTCTGATTTAATTGAATTTATTCTCATTATTCTTGTTTAAAATTAAAATTGAGTAATTTTTATATTAGTTAGTTTAATGAAATATGCTAATTACCCTTATTTATGTGAATTTTATTCAATTAATGAAATATAAATTCTCTTATTCTTTTAGTTTTTTATTTAATTATCAGTCATCAGTAACCCTAAACCAAAAACCAGGTAAATAAGAAAATTGGTAATCAGACACATGAATGAATACCAAGCCACCTCTCAATCATTTTTTTGTTCTCAAATTCAACCTCCCTTGAAGACAAACCGTCATCTCTAACTTATTGATCCATTTTAAACCTTCAAACAACTGGTACTAAATGTGAAAGTCGAAGTGTGATAATGATGGAAGATTAGACTTGTCTAAGAAATCCAAGGGAAGTGGAAGAAGAGTTATTGTTGGAAAATGCATAGATATGTTGTGGATAAAGACAACCTAAATGATGTTAAAGAAATAACCTAAGTTTAAAGGTTTGTTTTTTGTTTTTGATGAGAAAAAGCAGGGATTCATTTTTAGGAATAGGTTAATGAGTTCTTGATTAATGAAGAGTTTCAGTTTCATCAAACTGAGGATATAATATCATCAGATTTTAGAGGAGAAATATTTGTAGTTTCTTCTATTGAAATGGATGATATATTTTTTCCCCATTTGGGAGAGTTTTATTTTAGTCATATTCTTTTGGAGACAAAATTAGTAGGTCCAAACAATGTGTTAATGCTTTTTTTGGTACCTCAATTTTTTAAAATAAACCTATTAAAGAGATTCATGATGAATGGAATGTTTTATGTAAGTTTGTATATACTCGTATTACACAATTATTATGAGAGATAAAGAATGTTCTTTTTTAGGATATGTATTTGATGTTTGTCTTGATCAATGATATGAAGTTAAGTTTTCTAGGATACATGGTGAGATTCATGCATCATTGTTGTGAAGGAGAAGGGAATTTAAACTATTATCCTTATAATAGATTAATTAATTAAGTTCATAATAAGAAATAATTATATTTAAATGAAGGTGATTTTGTGAAATTTTAAAAACATAATACCCTATCCTTAGTCCAATTTAAGAAGACCAGATATTTTGAAGACTCTTCAATAAATTCCTTTAATACTATTGTTCAGGACTGTGTGACTCAAGGGGACTAAACTCAATCCTTACTACCTAGTGAGTAAACAACTTTTAAGATGGGGTTTTAAAGGGGATTAGGGGATAAGTTATCATCAAGAACCAAGTCTTTATTCCTTGTTATTAATCCTACAGTTGGTAATCCTATTCAGATTTTAGAGGATGCGGCTGCTCAGAATCAAAATGTTGGTGAAGTTGATGTGTCTGTTGAGAAATTTCATCATTTATAGATATTTTTTGAGATAATTGATGAATTTTATGATGATATTATAGACAAGATAAGTAATATGATTTATAAAGTTCAAATACTTCTAGATTTAGAAAAGTTTCATTAGGTAGATGCTACAATTATACTTGGATCACCTATTGATATAGGGAGAGATGAGGATATGTTTATGGAATATACAAATCATGGCCATACACCATCAATACCATATTCACCTTAAATTTCTCAAGGATTAGCTCCTTCAGTTAGAAAGAGATATGAAATACTTGAAAAATAAGTGTTCACTAATAAATTAGTGATTGATCTTGACAATTTGACAGTATATTGTTATGGTTTAAAAGATAAGATAACTATATGAAAATATGATATCAAAGAACTCAAAAATTACTCTATCTCTAAATAATACATTAATAGGTTAGTTATAATGGTGGATTTCCAATCATAAATTATGAAAAATATTTAGATATATTAACATATTCCACAAGTTAATTCTTATATAAGTTATAAGGAACTTGAGGAAATGAAATCCTTGATAACTGGTTTGAAAGTTGTTTTCCTTATATAGATGAGTTTGGATATTTTTTTTATCTCAAAGGGATGTTTCTCAGAATCATTCATTAATGAAATCATGTTTATAACAAGATGTTCTTGATGAAATCAATTTTTTATCAAGATGAAGTGAAAGATACTTTTCACAATCTAAAAAGTGTTGTGTTAAGTTAATTCGAGTTTATAATTAATTACAACCTTATTAACGTACTCGATTGTTTGTTACTATTCTTCCATATTTCATAATGGGGTTAGTCAGATAATGTCAGAGTTGGTTTCTTTATATTCTCATATTTAGTGTCTCTAAGATGATATGGGTTTTCTAGTGACATTGGTTGATATGAAGAAGGATCTTGTTGTTCAATTTCATGATACTCTGGAAGATATTACTAATATTAGTATTGGGTTAGATATTTCCATGAATTACAACATTGGTTATATTGAGAAATAATTTAGAGTTATAGTAGATGAAAATATGAGTGCTTCAAAAGAATCGTGAAATATAGTCAAAGTCTACATTCAAACATATAATAAAAACACTCAACTAGTTTTCAAACATTAGAAGGAAATATATTCAATTTTTACGACTATGTATAGAATGTCTATAAAATATTCAAACTCAAAATATTATTCATAAGAATATTTAAAATAATATTTATAAGAGTAAATTATAGTTATAGGTGTGGAGTTGGTTGTGTACAAACAACCCATAGTTTCATGATCAGTTGAACCCCAACCACTGTTAGTGACGAAGTTATTAAATCTTCCCTTAATGATGATAAGGAAGAAGTTTAGATTTTTGTATTGAAATTGAATAACATGTATCAAAAAGTTCATATACTTACTAATAGGATAATATATGTGCTGACGTCTGTCAATCTAATTATGAAGAAGTTTTTTCTCTATACGCCTTCTAGTATTTCAGATGCATATATTTCTCCTCTTCTTCAACCTCATTATATTAGTAATTCTAAAAGTTTCTATTTAGGATATGTATAATTTATTAAAAAGTTCATTAGAAATGGAATAACATCACCTACTCAAATTCATAAGAAAACATCTATTTTTATTCTAGAACTTTTCAAGTCTGATGTTATTCCATGGATCAATAAGTGTGACAAATCTCTATTTTAGATGATAAGAATAAGACCTCTTAGTATTGATACTTTTAATACTTCTCATCAAATTAGGATTAGAATAATAGGATTTTATGAAACATTAGTGGAATCAGTTCCAAAACTATCTACCTACAAAACCTATCCAACATTAAAACCACTTTCACCTAAAAAATGGGTTACTAGATTGATATATTGTAACTTTATTAAATGTATGTATCATTTTATTTCTAATAAATTAATGAAATAATTCATTATTTCATTATTTCTAATGCGTCTCTTAGTGATTTTTATCATTTGATGTTATTTATTTATTAATTTTATTCCATGAATCTCAATATTTCAATAATTATATAATTAGTCTTCATGATACACATAAATAGTTAATAACTCTAAAGAGTTACATTAATGCATGTTTTATGTCTATTACCCTTCCTTTTTAATGAAAAATGGGGGATAAGATTTCCACCTTATAAAAAAGTGGGATGATTTTCTCTAGACTTAATAAAGGGGGTGAAGTATTTTAAAAAAGATATGATTATACCTTTCAAAAGGTGGTAGATAACTATCTAAGGTGGGGAAACAGTATATTTTAAACTATATTATATATTTTCTATTTAATTTTTGTTATACATTTCCAAATTATAAATTTCTTACTTACTAGAATAAAAAATGGATTTTACATGTTTTATGAGTTTTGTGATTATAAAAAGGGTATATTATTGGATTATTATTGTTGATATAACATTTACCATGTAATTTAGGTTTTTTGAACTCAAATTCCATTCATACATTATTTAAGATCTTTTTTTTCTAAGTGTTTTTATCTTGTTTAATTTTAGTTTTATATGTTCAACCATTAATTTCCATAAATTTGGATTCTAGACATTTTTGGATAAAATCAATCTATGTCTGGAAAATCAACTATGTGATGTTGTTGGATACATGGTGAAAATAGCTACATTGATCAAACAAATATATATAGGAAAAAGATAATTCAAATTCTAATGGAACATATTTCCCTACATGAAAATTTCTTATATCGAGAAGATTGCCTTTATGAAAAATCTATAAAGTCAGCATTAAAATATATAAAATGGTTATTTTGAGTAATCAGATACGTAATAAATCCACGGTGTGATAAATAATATAAGCAAATTAGTTATGTAAAGAATTAAGTTACGTGAATTTACTATATATTAATATTGGTTACATCACTCTAATCAGTAAAGTTAATTTTAGTGAATCATCTATGTGATGAGAATGGATACATCATTTTAATTAACTATGTCTGACTCAAATACATGATTAAAAAGCCTTTGTTAGTCAATATGGATATGTGAAGTAAAATCTGGTATGCGGTTTCGAATCTTGAAATCAGACACATGGATTCAATTCTAAAAATTGGCTATACTGTGCTACTTGTTGGTATTTATTAGCTTTGAAGAACTTGAGTGAAAATTTTAATACTTCTATAAAATCCTAAAATTATAGATTTCCTCATAAGATGAGATAAAATATAATAAGATCCATGTACATATATAGAAAACAAGCATGTTTTATTTTACTTTCTCTAACTATTTCAATGGTATTTCAAGGATAAGGACGTGTCACCGATCCATATTTTTCTACATATCATGTGTAATGAATTTAGATAAAAAGTAGTGCATGTAGGTAAAATAAGAGAATGAAAGTGTGGACCCATTCATGAGAAGTGAGGAAAATAATAAAATTATGAGAATAATTTTATAAAATCTCTCAAAAACGATGCAATATTTTTAGACATAAATAAAGAAGAAGTATTGAAATATCAGTTATGATCATTGTCAATCATTTATTTTTTTAGAAGTTTCTCCATGAGATAATTATTCTTTAGATAATTTATCTTGGATATCCTTATTTTTTATTCAACTATATCTTTCATCTATGAGATGAAAATTTTAAAATTCTTTCAATAATTATCTTTTATTGTAAAGGTTCCAGAAAAAAGAACCTTTGAGAAATGTTTCTTATAAATCCATTCCTACACCTAGTTGATTTTTTTTCTTGTAAAAGTGTCAAATTCTTACCCTTATTCATGTAAACCCTAGATAATACATTATTAGTCCCTATAAAAAGGGCTAGACATATGAATATTATCACAATCCTGTAGAAGAGTAGAATTGGATTCAACTAGGCCACTCTTATTCCACGAACCACTAAAAATATCTCTGTTTCTTGGTTTTATTTTATTGGATTTTATTTTTTCATCAAGCTTCATTATATAACATAACTGAAAGCATTAATAGAAAAGAGTGTGTGGGTTTTCTAAATGAATAAAAATTTAATGAACTCAATCCACCACCTCTTGATTCTTAATATAGTTAGTCTTTGATAACAAAAGGATCTTCACATGATTTCATATTGAAAATAAAATTGTAAAACAATTTGGTGTGAAAAAAATTTAGGGACAAAGAAAAAAATCTTAAGATGAAAAAAATAAGAATCACACACTAGACTTTAAAAATTGAAAAGGGAAAAAATACATGACCAAGACCCCCTTTCTTTGTCTTAGTCTCAATTTTATGGATGAAAAATGTTAGTGAACATCAATAAAGTCTTTATGGATGAGCTCTCTAGTTTTTTTCAAGTTAATCTTCAATTTTATCACCCTATATTTTTATATTGGTGAGAAATTTATAAAAGTTTTTTTTCAAATAAATAGAGTTTTTTTTATGAAAAAACATAAATAATGTTATTGATTTCAAAGTAGTTTTGGAATTTGGAATGCGTACCAAAGGAAATTTAATTTTATAAATTATTTATTAATAGATTTTAAAATTTTATCTTTACTATTAGTATTTCAATGATTGTATCTATAACTTTTCATGCCAACAAAATTATCAAAGGATTGATTATCACTCTCTAAAAATGAATTTCTGTTGATGTTTTGTGATTCCCTAAAAATTGTTCCCACTCGATCGAGATACCTTGTATAGGAATTTACCCCATTTATGTGATATAATTTTATTATTATTATTACATAACGATTGATTCTTATGAGATGATAGGAAAGTAGATGATTCATTTGAGGATTTTAGAGGCACGATGAGATTTACTTACTATGATTTATTGAATCATGCATTTGTATTTTATTGATTGTTTCTCACCCTCAATTATTAATTTAATAAGAAACCTACACACTATGTGACTGGTCTATTTTTACGCTATATTAGTTATTACACACACTATAAGTGTAACCCTAGTTTTAAGATAGACTAGGGAAAGAGGGGAGGTGTTATTATGATATTTTCAATGTGGGATTTTTGGGTGGTTTGTGTATTTAGGATGAAACATTGGTATAAAGTGGTTCCCATTTAATGTTATTGTATTAGAACATCTCATCCAGTGAGTTTTTAATTCTCATGGTTCATCACTAAAGATTACATCTGGTGGATTCAAACCTTATATTAATTATATCCCCTTATTTATTTTATTATGTCACCTAAGTATTACTATTTTTTATTTTTTCTTCATTTTTTGGTGTTTCTAGTTTGTTTTATATAATTATTTTCCTCTGTGGTTATATTAAAAAAGGTTTACATAAAAAGGAAATATTATATTTTGATAATGTTTTTTCTATGGTAAATGGTTGTTTAATGAAAATACACAGTTTTTAAAAGTTTATGTTTACCTTACATACTTCAGAGGTGTTCCTTTTTAATGCTATTTTTTTATTTCAAATGAATGTGAATTTGAAAAATCTTTTTTAAATAGGTAAATTATGTGTTAGTTGTTTTATTTTATGAAGATTCATATAAAATAATGTTTTTTAAATTTTGTTTAAACTATAATTATTAAAATTTCATTTATTAAAATTACCCAGACACCTTTGTGATATCCTAT
Source organism: Viscum album (assembly GCA_963277665.1). Lineage (NCBI taxonomy): Eukaryota > Viridiplantae > Streptophyta > Magnoliopsida > Santalales > Viscaceae > Viscum > Viscum album. The sequence continues at coordinate 1,120,104,066 of OY728129.1, forward strand.
TGGGCTCAGGTTTTACTCACACCCAGCATAATCCTCTCATAGTATAAATGTCTTATGTTTTTATTTTAAATTCATTGATTGTTCCCCAAGTTAATTCTTATATTATATCTTTTTTAGGAATTTTTTAGAGGTGGTGAGTTAACTTGGGCCGCATTAGTTGGATTTTTTATGTTATTTGGGTTTGTACAGGTCTATTTATGAGATTATATATATATGAACTAAAAATAAATTACCTATAAAAACATAAAATTTGTGACAAATAAAACATATATTAAAAAATATAAGTTATTCATATAGATATAACGTTTTTTATATTAATTAGAATTACCAACACCTATATTTACTAAAAAATGTTAATGTAGAAAATAATTTTTTCATACTAACAAATAGTTTACTTACAGATAGATTTGTTAAATTATCATTGTAATACAATTTTTTTAAAAATATAATTAATTTTATTATTATTAATTATTAGTATGAAAAAATATGTTACTATTAAAAAATATGTTTTGATACACCCACAATTTAAATTTGTTTTTTATTAATGTTTTGAGATTAAAATTTGTGAAATTTTTTATTTTTCATAACATTAATGATTAATAATGTATTAAAAAGAAAAATTGAATTAAATAAATATTACATATCATTATATAATAAAAACATAAAATTAATTAAAATAATCATATCACAAACTGTTCAAATCTACATATTTCATTACTAGTAATATTTCCCTTCAATAGCCACCCCTTTAGTTTTCTAATTTCATTCTATCTCCATCTTTTGGGCATGTCTTCAAAATTGGTAGGAAATCAATATTTATATAATAAATTTCTTCCACAAAACTCAAAATATTAATTAAATAATGGAAAATTTTTATTTTGGGTAAATAATAAATAAATTAGGCTGTAAAGAACTAATTGGAAGAAAAAAGATGTGAAATTTCTACCATTATTACCCACTTTTGGTAGAGAATGTTTTGTAAATACTTCTATTTTATTTTTTTATCTCTCATATATTAAAACAACCAGGACATTCATTATAAGTGTGTTGAACCCCTTGTAAATAAAAGTTATCAATGATTGAATTGAATCTAGTTATTTCGATTAAATTGGTTACATTGAAAAGAAAAAAAATCTTTACACATGAAAATTAATTTCTATACATGTCATTGATTTTGAATATGGAAAAGGGGACCAAGATGATAAATAGAGAGTTTTTTTGAATTATAAATTGAAGACAATCCTTTAAAATTTTCATTCTATGGAAAATATTCATTTCAATTGAAATATTTTTTATTCTATATATTATAGTAAAATATACAATCGGCGTGAAAATTTTAAACCTTAAATTATTGGAGACCTAATGTTTTACATATGAATGTACCCCCAATCATCTAATGAGAAGCATATTAATTTTATTCTTTAAGAAATAATCATTGGGCATTTTTTTTGGTTAAATTTTATTTTTTTTGATTTGGTGTGTGGAATACCTCAATATTGTGTTTTTATAAATAATTAATGATTCACATTATGTATTGTATTAAAATTAATTATATTCCTTTAATTACATTAATCAGCTAATGTACTATTGAATTTGATATAAATAGTCTATATTAATAATATATTTTTCAATTCATTTCTTTTGGTCAAAGATTTAATTCCATTAAATTTGGATAAAATTTGATATCTATATTGAATTTAATTTATATTTTTAATGTCATAATAATATTTGTATGTGATTACAAATGAGTAGTGTTTTATGACAAATGTTATTTTACATAATTTTCATCATGATATTTTTAGAGTTTATATTGTATTTTTTTCATTGAATTTTGAAGTAATGTTTAACTCCTCGTTTGGGTATTAATAAACCAAGATCTTGTGATTCACTTCATTTTTTTATATTAGGCATGAGTTTTATGCATTTTACAAGTGTTTTATTGTTGCATCTACATTGTTACACTTCCAAACACATTTAATCAAGTGAGCATGTAAACTATTATAAATTTAATATTCTTATTCCCATCATCATTAGTTTCAATCTTCCTTATTATTTATAATATTATTTTTTTACCCATTTAATGTAAATTATGTAGAATAATATTTTATAGAACACTTAATTATTTATAATATATAGTTTCATTATGAAAATAATATTAAATATGAATTAAATCTATCAGTTGAGGAAATTTCAATTCAAATTTAAAATAAATTATAACCTTTGTAATATATGAATTTTATTCTTAGGAATTTATATATTAGTGGTATACCTTTCCCTCTCCATTTTCTTCTTCCTTCTTGGTTGATTCTATCCAAAAAATATTTTATATTTTTGGGTAATTTGTTCAAATTTATATTCAATATAAGATCATTTTTATATTTTATTCTTTTTATTGTGATTATTAACTTTGTATTCATGTATTATTTAAACAATTTAACTAATATATATAAAATATTCATAAATTAATTTCAATATAAAGATTATTTATATTTTTCTTTATATTACTCACTATATTTCCTATTCATTTTCTCTTTATGTATTGTGAATGAACACATTTCTTAGTGCACAGAATACAAAAATGTAGTATCTAAACACATGAAATCCTTAAATAATTATTTTTTCATTTATTTGATAGACTTTGTTTAACATATACATAAATATTAAGAAACAAAAACATGGTAGATTTATAATAGTAGGACACAATTTGTATTAATGGATGAATAATTATATTACACATAATTTATGCTCATTTTATATTTACATTAAACTTGATTTACATATATGTTTCTGTGGATATATTTGGTTCTATATATCTATGTTGGTATATTTTATTTTACTATTACATCACCCTTGGTATTGGTGGATATGTATGATCTTCAATATATTTATCTTTCAACACATGCATCCCTTTATTTCTCCATCGTCTACTATGTGAGAGATAATTTCTACTTCAATGATTAGTTTCTTAAACATGCCTATTAAAATTGATAAAAAAGTTAAAAATTAAATTTTTGATAAAAATTAATTGGATTGTCTTATTGATAACATGTTATAAGAAGAAAAATATTTAAATTATATCTTGGTTTCCTAGTCCATTTTATTAATATACTCGTCATTTCTTAGTATTTTTTGTCCCTCATAATATAAATTAAGATGTGAATAAAATATTATTTTTTTTGAAATATATTGGTTACATTGAAAAAAATAAACTATTTATACTTCAGAATTATTTATTGGAAACCATCTTTCTTTTGGAAAAATGGAAAATGTGCAATTCCAATGAATGATAGATAATATAAACTATATATTAACTAGAAACTAAAATAAGTATCATTCTTAGTATGAATGTTATTTTAATGAAACTAAATTTTTCTCATTATATATATATATTATTATAATATACAATGTAATTTTAAATTATACAACTTTAATTGGTAGGGATTGTTTGTTTTACAATTGAATACACCCCAATAATTTGATTATATAGGGGTCTAACTTCTGTAAATAGTAATTAAATGTTTTTATTAGTTTATGATTCATTATTTGATTTGAAGTGTGGAATGTATTGATGTTGTGTTTAATCCTAATTAATGCTTGATTCATGTTTTATGATGTGAAAATGTGTAATCATGTAGTGTATAATTGATCTTGATATCAAGGCTTTGTAATTACATGGGTTTTTACATTTAATTCTTTGTTATCGAAGATTTAATTAGTTTACCTATGTATAAAAGTTATAAACTATATTGAATTTAATTTTTGTTTTGAACATAATGATGTTATATTTACTCATATCATTTTTTTAATTAATAAAATTAGAAAATTAGAAAATTTTGGTGTACTGACCTCTATTAATTCTCCATATGGGTATTACTCAAACATTTAAAGAGAAAGTGTTGATGAAAAAATATTTGGTTTAAAAATCCTTGATCATTATGTTATATTGCAACATTTAATACCATTTTTTGTGAGTAAAATGAAAAATAAAGAGTTATGTGATATCTTGATGGAGTAGAGTAATTATAGTTTTGGATTTTTTCTCAAAATTTAAAATAGTTGTGATTTTTTAGGGGTGACCAAATTTTATTATTATCATACTTTTTCAATAGGAACACATCTTCTAAATTTTTTATTTTGAAATTATAGTACACTTAGTTATTCATTTGTAATATGATTTTATGATTAATAACCATGTTTATTATCGTTATATGTATCAAAATGAAAATTAAAAAAAATGTTCCATTTTAGAACTTCGGTAAACATTTAATTTACTTATTTTTATTTAATTATTTAAGGTTATTAAAGATATTGAAAATTTTTGTTTATAATAAAATACCTATAGATAGATCAATTTCTAATGGATATATTATTTCATAATGCAAGAAATCATGTTAAATATATTTCCATGGTCATAAAATAGGAGAAAAATGTCTACACTAAATAATGATGGTGAAGGTAATGAAACACATGAAGGACTATCTATAATTTCTAAAACATTCCATTAAATGTACAAAAATAAAGAAATCCCACTAGGTTTTTCAATGATATTTCAATCACATAGTTAGATTATTGAAAATTTAGATGAATTTCAAGTATATGTACAATAATTTACCTACACATTATCTTTATTTATATTGTGATGTTTCCAAAATTCAATCATGATAATGTATTTTAGGGATGACTATGAATTAATACATGACATATATCAACACACACCAAAACCAATTTAATATTACCTTGGAAATAAGAGAGGAATAGAAAAACCCATGATGCCACAATAGGAATATTATATTGTAGGATCATTATGAATTTTCTGGGCCTTCTTGAGATGAAATCATCCATGTTGATGTATAGGCCATTTGTTTAATTATTTGAAACCTAAGAACATAGCCTATAATTAAAAATACATCCTATCATATTACTTATGACACATATACTGTTACATGGCCATGGCCTATATAGGCCTATTCAACCCATCCTATCACATTGCCTAGATAATCCTATATAATATGGTACATTACTCATGTACATGTGTACAATTATATGCATTCCATGTGTTTAAGTAATTATGGATTGAAGATATGTAATGTACAATTCTATTTATTTATATATAATATCTTATAGTCCTATAAATCATGGATTATATAATCCACATGTTTAGGCTTGGTGTACAATTCATTACCCACCCATGTTGTATAGTAATCATCTTTTAGTTTTACCAAAACCAATTTAATTGGAAGCAATACACCAAGATTTAAATGAATATAATATGTTTTTGGATGAGGAATTCAATCCATAGCTCTCTAATTTATGCCTTTACATTCTTGGTAAATTTAGGGATAATACCTATACATTTAAATATTTATGGGAACACCTCAATATTAGGCTCCTAAGTATTAATGGGATGGCCATTTGGCTACAAAATCATATGTCTACAACATTAGTGTAATTTTCTTGGAGATTGTTTATAGGATGGTTTTTGGTAATGTTAGGCCTATTAATGAGTAGAATCTGATATCATGGGTACCTTTTAAAAGTTTTTATTTTAAACCAAATACCATGTGTAAATATTTGATAAATAAATAGATGTATTTTAATTTTTTTCTCCCTATTGTATATGTACTAAATTTTTTTATATCCAAAAATAAGTTCACCTCTATCATTGAATGTTTATTTCTCAATTTTAGAGGCACTACCTTTGTCAAAGGACCAAAGGAAGTACAACATAATAGATAATCCATTTCTTGAAATGAAGTATCCATTAAAGGGATTCTTATAATCTTATAAGGTAGAAATATGGGTCTGAAGGAGTAAGAAATAATTCTAACTTTTGGTTATTAATGTACATAATATCAAATAATACTTTTATATAAATTAAATACAATGTATTAACATTAGATTTCAGTTTTCCTATACTTTTTTTCTCCAAAAAGTATTGCATTGACAGGTCTAAATTAATGAAGGTAATGAAATAGAGAAGTTTCTTAGTCTATTTATTTTTATTAAGTTTCTATATTGTGATATATATGAAGTTGTTCAGTTTATTGAACTAATTATGTTTTTATTGATCCCAAGTCCATGAATGATAGAGTATAATATATAGATCTTGTTGGAGTTTACTAGAAGTTATGTAGTACTGATGTGGTGTTTGAATATCTTATTACCTGGACTTGACTCACAAACTCTTTATTCCATTATTATGAATGTTTTTGTTATATGTTACCATTTAAAACATTTGTTTTATTTACTACACATTAGTAGGACCAAACATGAATGATTTCATATTTTTCCAACATTATTACATTTAGATTCAAATCATTTTTCTTATGTTTATATTTTTTATTCTTTAAATTTTGATTCAGGTAGACGTTGTAAAAAATAACATTATATAACAACTTTTTAAAAACATAAATTTTTTGTATTAATTCAGTTAATATGAACTGTTGAAAACCCCTTATGAATTTCTAAAATAAATATGAAATGTTTTTTAAAATAAACCCTAGAAAACATATTTTGATTGATATCTCCTTTGATAGTGAGGAATTTGATTAAATTAGAGGTTAAAATTATTCATATTTTATATTGTTCAATGAAAAGAACCTTATGCACCAGTGAACTATTTTTTATCCTTTTGAATCTCAATGATTCCCCCTTAATATATCCATTACATATAAAAATATCCCCATATATAGGAATATGTTTCCAAATTTAAAAGTTAAATTATTTAATTTTTTCAATCTAAAGATTAAAAATGTTTATAATAATGATAGTTTGGCCATTATTATACTAATACTAGTAAATTAGGGGACTTTCATCTTATTATAGATTGTTTGGTAGTGCATGCCCAACTTATATAGTCTAAAGTTCATGGAGATCTCTTCAATTTGACCAAGGTTACTTTTCATATTAGGATTATAGCAAGTGAAGTAGTAGAATATTGGGCATCCAGTTTGTTCATTCCATTGTTCTATAATGATTAATTCCTTGAGGCAACTTTGGTCATTACTTAACATATGTACATTTATAAGGGAATATTTTTTCATATTCAATTTATAATATGTAAAAAAGACAGAATTATTGGTGTTATTATATAGGTTCTATGGTGGGTTCATGAACACCTTCCTAGTGTGGCAGGTGATAAAGATTTCCATTATTCAATGGTACATTTCTTGAATCACACATAGAATAACTGTTTACATTGGTGATATTACACACACACAAATCTATGTAAAAACAATAATCAAAAAATTAGTTGGATGATAATACTGGAATTACATCAGAAATCATTATAGTAGAGTGAAAAATATGTTGTTGTTAACACTACCAAGATATATGATTCATAACATCTTCAATTACACACATAGACATCTACTGTTATTACCAACACAGACTATAATATGAATAATCTACTACAGTTTTTGTGTGAATCTACTACTATTAAACTAAGTTTAATATAATTTAATACACATATTATTACTTCTTCTATTGTGAGATTGGTGATGAATTTCTCCCATACAGAATTAAAATAACGGGGACATACTTACATGATAATGGACGATCAATTTCTTCCAGACATAGACATCAAAAATTGGGAATGATCCGCTTTATTCCACTAATGTAAGCCTACAATACATGATCACCTACTTTGTGGATATGTCAAGATTCATTGCTTGAACTACAAGAATTGACCTCACTTCCAGTGGGAACCATGATGGTGATAGCTGATGTGTGAGAGAATGATTATATATGATGTTTGATGTAGTTTCATGTAAAGTCTCATGGAGTTAAAACATGTTTAAAATTGTTTTAAGAATGTTTCTTAGAGCTTTAAGTCTTCTCTTACTGTCTAGAAATGCATTTAAGTAATGTTTAAATGTGTTTTTTTTCAAATAAATCTTCATTATGTATAAGTTTCAAATAATATAATTTCGTAATTATTATTTAATAAATATAATAAATACATTATATATTTCAATAAATAAATATAATTTGAAACTTTATCAAAAAATACTGAAATACCAACACATAATATTTTATTTAAAATATAATGTACAAATAGATATTGATAATTGGCATTGGTTATAAAATGTGATAAAAATATTATATAGTGATAAGTATTTTTTTGAATATATTGATAAACATTTTACAAACAAATATATTATCCTTTTCCACTGTTATAATTGAAATAGAATTTTTTTATCTACCGTAATAAAATTTATTGATTTTTTACCAATAATTAAGTGAAATATATTGGAAAAACTCATTAACAATAAAAATTTTATTTTTACTAAAAATTATACTCGTATTAGAAAATGTTATATATTTTTTGGTGTGGCATCCGTAACCCGTTGTATTTGACTAAACTTTCACCATTTTTTAGATTTTTTGTTCACTCCACATCCTTTATGTTTATGAGTTATGCTTAGATGATTATCTTCCTTATGTAATTATTCGTTCAATGTTTCTTTTGTAAATTATTATTTCTTATGTATGGTATCCCAATGCATAAAATTACTATGGAATATTCTAAGTAAGTTTCTATAGGGTTTTATTTATTCTTTGAGGGAGAAATCATTACCAGGATCTTGTTCCTTAATGTTCATGCTCTAGTTTACAAACTTTGAGGATCAATAACTCCCTTATATTTAGTGAAAAACTAGATCAGGAGATAAGTTAGGTAAGAATGTTCCATACCAATATCATCACATTATTTTTTTAGTTGGAGTAAGTCACTCAAGAGGGTGATGGGAAATTGAGTTCCTATAAAAATTTATGTTAAAAAGTATAATTTTAAGTTCCCCAAATATAAAATTCAATTGACCAGTTAGCGAGTAGTGAATTTATAGGAGATTGACTATTCAATTAATTTATCAAAATATTTACTAGTTCTCAGTTATATCAATTTGATAATTAATATAACTTTTGAAACTAACCTAATAAGTAAATAATTTCTATAAACACTTGATAATACTAACTATCAGTGTTCAATTTAGTTTTAAGAAATATGTAATAAAATAGAGTAAAACTAAAAGAAAAAACATAGAAAAAATGACACAAGAGGTTCAGTCTCAAGAAGAGACCTAATCCTCTCCACTTATTGGTCACTTACCACCAAGAAGTTTAAACTAATAAACAGATTGATTGACACCCTGGATTCGGGTTAACAAGATCACACTGGATATCCAGGTCACACCACCTCTACCATAGTTCTTCATGGGTAATAACTACCAGGTCACACAATGGCCTCTTCTACAATTATCCGTGGGAGTAAAAATGTGTAATAAGGTATGAGTGGAAGGATATCTTGTATCATTAATTTTTATATCAGAGACAGTGTGTTCTTTACAGAAAGATTGACACACTGCTCAAAAGTATGTAAAAATGCAAAAAAAATTGAAAATAAATATGAGAAAGGATTTATAATGATATGTGCATGAGCGCTGTCGTTGGCGCCCTCAAATGATTAGTGTGATTTTGGGGTAATTAGGTGCAGCAGAGTGACAGACCAAGGTCGTCTCTCAAAGGAGGAAGTTAATTAAAACAACATTTTAGAGGTATTGTAAAAGTAAAATAGAATATAATTAAAACACGACTTGAAAGGATGGGGGTGTTTGTTTATCATTTATAAAACTTGATGAAGTTTTCTGGAAGAAGATTGCATTTTTTTATTTTTATTTTTGAAATTAAGTTTGATTAAAAAGACACAACAAGAAGATGTTTTTTAGAAAATATTTTAAAAGGCATAATCGATCTAACTCTACCTATTCACTCTATTATTAATCATTATCATTTAAATTAAAATTCACTTAATTATGATCCCTTAATTTTTTAAATCACGAACCCTACGAGAATTAACTTTAACACGAAGATGATGCGAATTTAACCCTAGGCTAACTTCGGAACATGCAATCGCAACACCCTGATTTGATTGATGTTCTAAGAATAGATTATGTTCAGTGGTAAATTAATGCATATTTCCCCTTTAGAAATTATAATTAATTGTGTTTAGGTATTATATTTGAGCACTATGAATTCATCCCGTATGGTTTTGTATAACCGATTAAGTTCACACTCTCACAATTTACACAAAATCTCATCCTCGCGTGTTTTTGTGTTAATTGTTCAATTGATCTCTTAGTATCAATTAAATTAAAAACTCAATTAATTGATCATATTATGTGAATTAAATTATATCATTTATTCAAAATAAATGAATGTATAAGGTAAGATATAGATCGATTACTAAAAGACTACTCTTCTATGGGCGGCGTAATCATCGTAGAAGCGTTTTACATGTGCAAAGGTTTATATTGGGTATAACCCAATAACGCTTCTACTCAAGAATTCCAGACCAAAGAGGAAGATTAATAGAAGAATAAATTTAAAAAAAATATAAGAAAATAGAAGAAATTAAAGAAGAACAAAGAAGTTTATTACACAAACAAAAGAATTACAACATGAAGGAGAAGAAGAAGGCTTCGTCGAAGGGATCCTTGCTTCAAGATCTACCCTTATTGAAATGGTTGGAAAATTGGAGTGGATCCACTTCTCTTCTGCCCTCAAATTCCAAATGCACGTTCCAACCCCACCAAATGATAAAAACACCAATTTATATAGTGGTGGGAAGGCTAGGTTAAAAGTGGTTTCAAGTGTGAATGAGGAATCTCAGAAAAATATTTTATGCCAAATTGCACCGCCAATTTGACCACCAAAACCCATGAATTGTCCGGACTTCTTGCAGGATCATATGTTAGGATATGGGTCCTCTATCTTCTCTCAAAGGTTGGGTTCCATCCAGGCCTAGATGAAGGAGTTATGACCGATATAATAAATATTCTCCATTCTGGCGTGTCTATCCCACCTTTGACTTTATAGGCCAATTACTTCATACAAATGCATTATTTTTATCTATTTTCTTGAATACAAGTTGTAGCCCATGAAGTAAAGAACATATTTAAAACATATAAAGTTTAAATAATTCAAATAAAAATATTTATGATTGAAATACTACAATGATTTTGAAAGGGTAAAACCGGAATTTTCATCAAATATTCAAATGAATGATCTAATCCCAAATACTTTCTAATTAAGAATATTTAACACAATGTGAGGGAATTATATCATTTAGTATCAATATAATATTCAATAAAATAGTGTTTTATCAACTCCCCAACACTTACCCTTTTGCACTCCTGAGAAAAACCTCATATCAAGTAAACATCAATATCAAATCAAAACCAATTTTAAAACACGTATCCTTGATATCAAATAATTACACACCAAGATACAAAAGATATCATGCATCATAAAAATAATTATTTCAAGTTCTACATTTATATCATTCAATATATTTCCACTACATTTATCCTCCCATGCACAAAACACTTACCTCTCTTGAATTTTCTCTTATCACACAAATGTCATTTTTTTTCCAATGTCTTTCTCATGAAAACTTATACAAGGGTCACGATAGGCTTGATAAATTCCTAAATCGCCACCCGATGTGAGTCAAAGACATATGTTTATCATGAGGACTTTTCAGGGTTGTTCTGTGGCTTTCGGTTGGTAGGATTAAGGTGTGAAAAATTTTGAGGCTGAATGAGGAGGGATTGACTCTTTTTGAAGAAAAATTACATTAATCTAATTTTAACTTAAAAATATTCTCCTCATCAATACCCATACGATCAATTCATCTCCATAATCATGAAAAGTCATGGAAATTTTACACCATTCATCATTTCAGCATAAAAAATGTCAATCTTCTCAAACATGATTTTCTTGAAAGCTCCAGATAGGCAAAGATTTCTACCTCAATTTGAAGCTCCAGAAAAGGCACAACTTCACTTTTCATGAAAGCTCCAAAAAAGGCACAACATTCAATATAATGACTTTCTTTAGTAGAAAACACATCTCTTCATAATTTAATTTTCCACCCAAAGTATCACAGAATGTGGTAGCACAACACAAGACAAATTCCCCCACACTTAAGCTCACCTAGATTATGCAATTTCACTTCAAGAGTTGGTAGGATAGGGAAAGATGGCTTGTAATGTGGCTAACCTAATAGGTTGTGCATGGCTTCTAAGGGCTAAACAGATTAAATTTTCAAGGTAAACCATTATAAAAAAATAATTCTTTTAAATAGGGGCTTTAATACCAAGCAAATGCCTCAATCATTTAAACATAAGTACCTGAAACCCTCAAGTTTTGATAGGAATAGATCAAATTCTGGTTAAATCAAGCATGGTTTGGTTCTCTCAAGAAGTGATGTGAATGTAAAGAATATGAAAATAATGGTTCAAAATCCTCACAAGAAAGTGATTTCAAATATAAAGATAGTGAGATGTGGCATGGGATTCATAATTCAGTGTAATTTTTATGAAATTACTAAACATATGAACTTGAAACAAAGTCATTTTCAGTATTCATTTAAGCTTAGTTTCATGGGATAAATTGTTTCACTCATTGATATGCATTTCAAAATTGTGATGAGAATCATTTCAGCTCAAAAATTTCAAAAACACAAAGAAAATTGAAAAATAAAAACACACAATTTTAAAAAAACACACAATTTTGTTTTTTTTAATTTTTTAAACAGGAAAACAATTGAAATTACTAAACTAAAAGGTTTCCTCCCACACAGTTAAAATATTGCATTATCCTCAATATTAACCCATGAGATGATATATGCACATGAAATACATAATTTTTAAATAGGACAAATAATATAAAAGTGAAGGGGTTAGGAACAGTCTGATGTGCTTAAGTGATGATGGGGTCATGCAGTGTGATAAAAACCACTGCATCAGTAGGAAGTCCCTCAATTAATCTCTTAAAATTTTGCCCATTGGCTGAAAATCTCTTTCCAGTGTCCTCATGTGTGATCTCCACCGCACCATAAGGAAAAACATTAGATACAATATAAGGAACTAACCATCTAGAACACAACTTACTAGGCATCAGCTTTAGTCATGAACTGTAGAGAAAGAATTTCTCTCCAACATGAAACTCCCTTTTCTGGATCATTTTATCATGAACTGCTTTGAATATTTCCTTGAAGATCCTTGTGTTCTCATATGAATACAATCGAATCTCCTCAAGCTCTTGAATTTGCAGCTTCCTTTGGATTATATCTTGGGCCAAATCCATGTTGAATTTCTTTATATCCCAATAAGCTCGATGGTCAACTTCTATAGGGAGATTACATGCTTTCTAAAAAAGAATCTGAAATGGGGACATACCAATGGGTGTCTTGTATGCTGTCCTATAAGCCTACAATGCATCATCCAAGCACTTGCTCAAATCCTTCCTATTTGGCTGCACAGTTTTCTCTAAAATCTGTTTCAACTCACGATTTGAAACCTCAGCCTGGCCATTTGTCTGGGGGTGGTATGGTGTTGATGTTTTGTGTGTCACCCCATAATTTAGAAGGATGGAAGAAAAATTCCTATTGAAAAAGTGTGTCCCTTGGTCACTAAAGATGGCCTTTGGTACTCCAACCCTGTAGAAAATTTGAACCTTGAAAAAATACACTACAACATGAAAATCGTTAGTCCTGGTGGCCTTGGCCTCCACCCATTTACCCACATAATCGACTGAAACAATGATATACAATAAACCAAATGAACTAGGAAAAGGACCCATAAAATCAATTCCCTAAACATAAAAAATCTCACAAAATAAAATGGGTTGTTGGGGAATCTCATGTCTCTGTGAAATGTTTCCAGTGTGTTGGAAACGAGAGCATGACTTACAAAATACATGGGAATCATGGAATAAGCTAGGACAATATAATCCAGAGTCTAAGACTTTTCTAACAGTACGTTGTGGTCTAAAGTGTCCACCACAAGCAAGTGTATGACAAAACTGTAAAACAGACTCTAACTCACTAAACATGCACCAGAGGTATGGATCATCCCAAAAATAATATCGAGACTCACTTTTTAATTTTTGGACTCGTTGTTTCTTTAAATTTGTAGGGATTTTAGAGGCAACAAGTTAGTTAACTAAATCTGTATACCAAGGATGCATACCTGAGATGGAATAAATATGCTCATCGAGGAAAGTGTCCCGAAGTGGTACCTGGTCCAAGGTGTCATCCTCTAGTGTGTGAGTGAGCCTACTCATGTGGCCCGCCACCAAGTTTTCTGACCCCTTTTTTTCCTTTATCTCAATATTAAATTCCTGAAGAAGGAGCATCCATCAGATCAGCACAGGCTTTGCATCTGGCTTCTTCAAGAGGTACCTTAGAGTTGCATGGTTAGAAAAAACAACTACTTTAGAGCCCAATAAATATGTATGGAATTTATCTAAAGAAAATATGACAGCAAGAAACTCATTTTTCTTGGTTGTGTAATTTTATTGGGCTGAATCCAGTGTCCTCGATGCATAGGCGATCACATGTGAATGTCCCTCCACCCTCTGAGATAAGACAGATCCAACCGTGAAGTTGGAGGCGTCACACATAAGCTCAGAAGGAATCTCCCACCGTGGGGGTTGTATGATAGGTGGAGTGGTAAGACACTTCTATAGCTCATCAAAGGAAGTCCTGCAAGAATAATCAAACACAAAACCAGAATCCTTTTGAAGTAATTGTGACATAGGAAGAGAAATCTTACTAAAATCTTTGATGAAGCGCCGATAAAATCCTGCTTTCCCTAGGAAAGATCTAACATCACTCACACATGAAGGATAGGGTAAGGATGAAATAATTTCTATCTTAGATCTATAAACCTCTATCACATGTTTTGAAACTACATGACCTAAGACAATGCCATGCTCTACCATGAAATGACACTTTTCAAAGTTCAAGACTTGATTCTTCTCAATACAATGATTCAATACCTTTCCCAGACTATTTAGACATTCATCAAATGAGGATCCATACACTGTAAAATCATCCATAAATACCTCCATGCAGGTCTCAATAAAACTAGAAAAAATACTCACCATGCATCTCTGGAAGGTACCTGGGGCGTTGCAAAGTACAAATGGCATCCTCCAGTAGGAAAATGTGCCAAAGGGATAGGTGAATGTAGTCTTCTCTTGATCTTTAGGAGCTATAAGAACCTGGAAATATCAAGAAAATCCATCCAAGAAACAATAGTGTGTCTTTCTAGCTAGTCTCTCAAGCATATGATCAATAAATGGGAGGGGGAAATGGCCTTTGAGAGTGGAATGATTTAGTTTCCTACAATCAATACACACATGCCAACTGTTTTGTACCATTATTGGAACTAACTCATCTTTCTAATTTTTAGCAATAGTAGCACCAATTTTCTTAGGCACAACCTGAATAGGACTTACCCACTGAGAATCTGAAATGTGATAGATTATACCTGCCTCGACCAATTTTTCATCCTCTATAAGGGTTGGATTGAGTCTCTTTTGTGGTTGCCTCACCAGTTTAGCCCCATCCTCCAAAAGAATCCTATGCATGAAAATGGAGGGGCTAATACCTGATATGTCAGCCAAGGTCCACCAGATTTCCCTGATGTTCTCCCTCAAAAGATTCAAAAGTTTTTCTTCATGTTCAAAAGGGATATTGTAAGAAATGATAACAGGTGATTTTTCACCACTTAACAAGTATGATTATTTGAGATTTGGTGGCAATGGATTGAGTTACAGTGTAAGGGGGTGGTGTATGGATGGGGTTATAGAAGGAACTGAAATATGTGCACAAAGAGCATCAGTATCATAATATACATCATAAAAATCAGAAAATAATGCATCAAATCCATCAGCATACTCAACAACCATGTTATAATAAGAGTTCACATGATCAAAATCAGAATATGACTCCATTTAAAAATCAAATATTAGAGAGTCTTGTTCCTTAGAGACAGGTGTGGAAGTTCTCTTAGACATTAAATTAGAACCAATACTCATAATCTCACTAAGAATAGGACAATCAAATTACATGTGGTTTTTTACTTGGTGGTTCAAAATGGGAGATAAAAAATGCAGAATGATCCTCTGAGGGGTACTTCATGGAAACAATTACATTAAATATCACAACTTCATCCCCAAATTCCATGGAAAGTGTACCCTCATTGATATTTATGATAGTTTTTTTAGTTTTGAGGAAGGGTCTACCTAAGATAATGGGGGCATGAGAACTTACCTGATCATCCTCCATGTTAAGCATGTAGAAATCTGCTGGAAAGATCATGTCTCTTACCCATACAAGTACATCCTCAAAGACTCCCGCTGGATATGTCATAGCTCTTTTCGCTAATTGCACCACTACTCTCGTCATCTTCAACTCACCAACCTGTAATGAAGAGAATACAGAGTGAGGCATCACATTTATTGAAGCTCCTAAATCACAAAGAGCATCAGAGAAGTAAAACTCCCCTATGGTACATGGGATGGTGAATGTCCCAAGATCCTTGCACTTTGTTGGCATTTCTAGATTTTGTGTAATGAGTGCTGATACATTCCTTCCAAGGTTGATCCTCTCATTTCCCTTAAGCCCTCTTCGATTGGCACAAATTTGTTTTAAGAATTTCGCATACCTTGGAATTTTTTTAATGAATTCAAGTAGAAGAATGTTTATCTCCACACACTTGAATGTGTCCAAAACCTCATTTTTCATTGCTTCTTCAGCCATCTTCTTGGTTTTAACAACCCTATTTGGAAAAGGAAGAGGTTTAGGAGGAACATCATTAATCTTTTTCTTACCTTTATCTTTCTCCTTGGGTTTCTCATCAGTTGATGTGGAATTGGGATTTTTTGGAGTTGAGGTGAATCCAGGTGGAATTGTAGGTGGAGAAGCATCAGTTTTTTGCTTCCCACTTATCAATGTGATGGAACTAACATTCCCCTTTGGATTTGGAGTGGGTTGGGAAGGTATATTTCTGGAATTATTACTTACAAGTTCATGGAGGGCGGTGAAAATATGGCTCATTTGAGTCTTCAACTCTCTCAACTCTGAACCTTGAATCTTCTGCTCATTATGTTGATTAACAAGAATTTGCTTCAAAAGATCATCAGTGTTAGAATCCACCTTTGGTGGGGGCTTCCCTTGTTGCTGGATTGCTGATGCTTGGGCTTCAAATATCTTTTGGGGTTGTTGGAAACCCTGCTGGTAAGGCGGAGGCTGCTGGATGTTTTGTTGAAAGGGTGGATTTTGTTGTTGTCCAGACCCATACCTCATGTCTGATTGATCCTTCCACCCTTGGTTATATTTTGGATCAAACTTCTTTTGGGGAAATTTTTGTTGTTGTTGTTGCTGATATGGTCTCCTAGGGAACACTGCTGCACAATCTTCTATTTCTTGGAGTTGTGGGCAACAGTCAGTTAAGTGGCTTGTCTCAGTGAAAATACCACAAGGCCTTGAAGGAGTGGGTTGGGATGTCTTGTGAGCCAAATAAATCTGCCTCACCATAGTGGTCAATTCTTCCAACTAGGTATCAATCAAATTACTTTCAAGAGAAGAAGGACTTACCTGATGTACTCCCCTGACATGTGGTGTACCTCTATCACCAAATTGTTGGGAGTTTTGGGCCATATTTTAGATCAATGCACATGCATCTACTGGTGTCTTGCCCACCAATGCTCCTATAGCTGAAACATCCACCATGCTTTTCTCCAAAGGTGTGAGTCCTTTATAGAAGTACTAGATGAGTAATTGCTCACTGATTTGGTGATGTGGACAACTTGCATGAAACTTCTTGAATTTCTCCCAATACTCATACATTGACTACCCTTGTGCTTGCTTGATCCCCGAGATCTCCTTGTGAATAGAAGTGGTCCTCGATGCTGGAAAAAATATCTACAAGAAAATACGTTTCAAATCGTTCCAAAAAGTTACATCACATTTCTAGCTTTTAGGGTTGATAAAACCACATTAAATTCTTTCTAATGTTTATTGGGATCCTCACCAGATAGGCCATGAAACTTTGGAAGTAAGTGAATTAACCCAGATTTTAGTTCAAAGTCTGATTCGAGATTTGGGTATGTAATACAATTTGGTTGATAGTTAATATCAGGTGTAGCTAATTCTCGAATGGTTCTATTTAGCTCATTATTATTATTTCCAGCCATTATTTCTTTTTTTATGTTTGAATTTGAATTGCTTCCAATTTCAATGTTTCTAGAAGAGAGGAATTCACCAACTGATTGAATATTGAAGCTTCTCGTAGACTGAGAATGTCTGATTCGTGCCCTAAGGCTGCGTTCAATCTCAGGGTCAAGATATAAGAGATCTTTGGGATTAGTTCGTGTCACAAATCAATGAAAGATGATAAGAATGAAAGTGTACCATAGTAAAATAAAAATTATAAATTTGAGTTAATGGTCTAAAAATAAGTAGAAGAAAATTAAAGAAGAAGAAAAAACAAATTAGATTGAGTAAAGAAGGAAGAAAGAAGAGAGTAAGAGAGTAAAATGTAAAATAAAATAAATAACTCTAAGTGGTTGAAATAATTTATTGCCTCCCCAACAACGACTCCAATTTGAATGAGCGCTATCCTGGGCACCCTCAAATGATTAGTGTGATTTTGGGGTACTTAGGTGCAGCAGAGTGGTTGACTAAGGTCGTCTCTCAAAGGAGGAAGTGAATTAAAAAAACATGTTAGCGGTATTGTAAAAGTAAAATAGAATAGAATTAAAACACTACTTGAAAGGATGGGGGTGGTTGTTTATCATTTATAAAACTTGAATAAGTTTGCTGGAAGAAGATTGCATTTTTTTGTTTTTAATTTTGAAATGAAGTTTGATTAAAAATACACAACAAGAAAATGTTTTTTTAGAAAATATTTTAAAAGCCGTAATCGATCTAACTCTACCTCTTCACTCTATTATTAATCATTATCATTTAAATTAACATTCATTTAATTATGATCCCTTAATTTGTTAAATCTTGAACCCTACGAGAATTAACTTTACCACGAAGATGATGTGAATTTAACCCTAGGCTAACTTCGGAACATGCAATCGTAGCACCCTCATTTGATTGATGTTCTAAGATTAGCTTATGGTCAGTGGTAAATTAAGGCACATTTACCCTCTGGAAATTATAATTAATTGAGTTTAGGGATTATATTTTATCACTACAAAATCATCCAGTATGGTTTTGTATAACCAATTAAGTTCGCACTCTCACAATTTACACAAAATCTCATCCTCGTGTGTTTTTGTGTTAATTGTTCAATTTCTTTATTAGTTTCAATTAAATTAAAAAACTCAATTAATTGATCATATTATATGAATTACAGAATATCATTTATTCAAAATAAATTAATGTATAAGGTAAGAGATAGATCGATTACTAAAAGACTACTCTTACATGGGTGGCGTAATCATCGTAGAAGCGTTTTGCATGTGCAAAGGTTTATATTGGGTATAACCCAATAACACTTCTACTCAAGAATTCCAGACCAAAAAGGAAGATTAAAAGAGGAAAAAATTTAAACAAAACAGAAGAAAAGATAAGAAATAAAAGAAGAACAAAGAAGTTTATTACACAAACAAAAGCATTACAACACGAAGAAGAAGAAGAAGACTTCGTCGAAGGGATTCTTGCTTCAAGAGATACCCTTATTTAAATGGTTAGAGAATTGGAGTGGATCCACTTCTCCTCTTCACTCAAATTCCCAATTCACTTCCCAACCCAAATTAAAGTGAAAACTCTAATTTATAGAGTGGTGGGGTGGCTAGGTTCAAAGTGGTTTCAAGTGTGAATGGGGAATCTCGGCCAAATATTTTATTCCAACTTTCACCCCCAATTTGACCACAAAACTCGTGAATTGGCCGGCCTTCCAGAAGGATCATATGTGAGGATATTGTTCCTATATCTTATCCCAAAATTTGGGTTCCATCCAGGCATAGATGAAGGAGGTATGACCAAAATTCAGAAGCTTCTCCATTCTGGTGTGTCCAGACCACATTTGAATTTATGGCCCAATTACTCCATCAAAATACATTATTTTTATCTAGTGTCCTGAATAAAAGTTGTATCCCATGAAGTAAGGAACACAGTTACAAAATATTAAGTTCAAATAAGTCAAATAAAAATATTTATGATTAAAAAACTACAGTGATTTTGAAAGGGTAAAACTGGAATTTTCATCAAATATTCAAATGAATGATCTAATCCCTAATAATTTCTAATTAAACATATTTAACACAATGTGAGGGAATTATATCATTTATTATCAATAAAATATTCAATAAAATAGTGTTTTATCAATATGTGTTTCTTGAGATGCAACTCTATAATCTTCAGATGAGGTAAGATGCAGTTTGAGTCATCTTCTAGAAGTTGTCACAAAAACTGAGTTTCATATTCTACCTTCTAGGTATAAGAAAGGTTCTGTAGGTATATATTTATCCTTCTTTGATATTCTAAATAATTTTTTCAATTTAATATTTATCTTGATTGAGATTCGATCTCATTTTCTTACTTTTGTTCTTAAGTTCATAGTGGGTGTGTGAGAGTCTCAGATGTTCTTATATATCTGTTACATGCGGGAACACCACACTTCTCTTTTCTTTTTCTTCTTTCTTCGAAAAATGGTTTTTATTATTTTGGTTCGACAAAGGGAATGTCCTTTCCACGTACATAGGTTCATCGTACTTTTTACTATCTCCTAAAAGTCCTAAAAAGATTATTAAATATGTTATTATCATTAAATGACTCAAATATGACCGTTATAGATAAATTTCATAAATGAAAATTTAAATAGTCTATCGATGAGTACTCGAATCGACAATACATCATTTAGTGAATCGTCTGAGGGTATATCCTTATATCGGTGACTCAACCCATCGATATGTCATTATGTCGGTCTTTCCATATATTGGTGAATCATTACATCAGTGACTCATTTTAACTATCTGCTAGTCCTTGCATCGATAACACCATGTATCTGTAGGTCATTTGGACTAATGGTAGTTCATCTATGTCCATGAGTCATATGAATTGGTAGTTCGTCTACATCGGTGAGTCATATGCATCGGTAGGTCATCTACATCAGTGAGTTATATGCGTTGATAGGTCGTCTCATTTCTTCTATCGGTGTCAGTGACTCATACTTAGATAATTTTAGATATTCTATCTGTCTTATAGTACAACAAAGTCAGAAAGTGTTAATTCCCATAATTACACATATGTAATCATAAATATTTATATGATTGAAATGATATGATATACAAGATAGGCATTGGCATAATTTAGGACCTTTCATGAGGTAAGATATAAGTTAATATATGACAAGATTTGGGATAATTAAACTATAATTTCACATAGATAATCAAAAATAGTTATATGATTGAATTGATCTGATATACAAGATAATATTTTACCTAATTTATGATTTGTCATGAGGTAGTATATAAGTTAATATATGACATGATTTGTGATAATTAAAACCCTTATAGTCAGAGATAGAGGCTAACAATATCAAATGGTCCAACAATCTCCCTCTTTTTTATGATCACAAATCATGGCCTTATTAAGTACCATTGGAGAATGACAAAAGTAGACAATCTAATTATTAGCTACAATAAAATAATTATGTGAAGTTATATTTATCATAGAAACATAAAAAATAATAATGTATAAACACATAATAATGATTAATAATGTTCTACCCCTTTTGGGATTGGCCGAAATAGTAAGGTTAAAAACAAAAAGAAAAAAATTATAAACGGGGAACTAGAAGCCATAATCAAAATACACTAAAAGATAAAAAGTAAAAGAACTCATCCATATAAAAATATCACTCCATACTACTGCTTAGGGTCAATGGGTGCCTTCCCCTTATCATATGGATCAATGGTAGGTCCATTAGGTAGTGGTGGAGAAGCAAGAGAATCTGAAGGGATCTTTAGAGGAGGTGAAGGAATTCTTGTTGGAACAGTTGGTGCCAGGCTTGGTTTGTGCTGGGATAACAGCTGAGGATGAGGTTATTCTATGATAACAAGCTATATTTTGGTCAAGGCTTGAGAAACAGACATCAGAGATGAAGTCATTGTCGAAGAAGAATGAATAGAAGCGTAGCTAGAATAATAATTGATTCAGTCTAAACCTGGAGATAAGGCTTTAACAGTTTGAGGAAATCCTCAAAAATATCACCACAATATTTCATTTCTTTCTCAAATTCATCCTTATTCTCTAGAAATATATCCAAAAGAGGAGTGAAGTCCTTAAATTTCTTAACTTGTTCCTTGGAAAATTTTGTAACTGGGGGTCAAGTCAAGTTTTCGGCCAAATACATAAAATCACTTGTCAATGGGTGCTTGGAGTAAATCTTGGTGAAATACGAATTGTCCTCCTTGTAAGCTCTTCCGGAGTGGAAGATGCTTACTTATTATAAAATATGACCATATCATGAACACGATCACTATTATTCTCAATATTTTTAGGGATTCCCAAGCTAGAGGTATCAAATAGAGATTTAAGATCTTCTTTTACCACACTTATGATTTCCTCAATATCCAGTGTCTGAGAGATCTGACAAGATGTAGAAGGAATATCAATAGCAGTTGAGGTTGATGAAGGTTGAATAATTTCCTTTACTTCCTTTATTATTTTGAAAAAATCAGGAACTCTAATATGAGAAACAAGATCATCAAGTCCTTTCATGACACTCTACATTGTAGTTCTGTATTCAGTGGTTAAGGAAATGATTCCAATAGTTAACTTCTTCATATCTTTCCCATGTTGGGTGTTTCTTGCCACAATGGTTTCAGTAGTTGTAATCAAATTGAGCTTAATTTACTTCAAAACCATTTGTGAGATTGAAACTACATTAGCTTGAGATACACTGGTTGATGTAGGAGTATAACTTGAAGTTCTAGTTTTCCTTACACCTTGAGCCATAAGCCTAATATATTTCAAGTTATCAGTCAGCTCGGTGTTTTATCTCCTAGCTTCATCAATCTCATATCTCATCTGAGGCTGTACTGGATGTCTTACTGATGAACATATGTATTCCGTGAATTTTTCCAAATCATCCTTAGTGACATATTCACTACAATGGGTATCAGCCATGGGTTCTCTTGCAGTAGGTACAAGTTATTTCTCATACGAGTCATCATAATCTAATCTCAGTGACACATTCCTAGGATTACTCACCCATTCAAACATTATATCATCATCCATAGGAGTGAGAGTATCAAGCCTTACTCTTAGAAGTTGATTCTCTACTTCATCTTGATTATATCTTTCTTGAGTCTCCCCATAAATTTGATATTTCCATATGGGTTTCTCATCTTCAGTGTGAGGTTTAATTATTTCAGAAACCAAAGGAGGTACAATAATTTCTTGATCTTCCACTTCAGCAGCAACTTCAACATATTCTCTCACCTCAACAACAACTTCAAGTGGTTCTTCCAATCGAGCCTGATCCGCAACATCAATCATTTCAAAATCTTCCACTTGATCATCCTTATGATTATCAATTACATTACTTTCATCATCATGTCAAGAGAAATGTTCTTCATTTCTATTTTTATCATCATCTTCTTTATATTATTCTTCTTCACCACCACTTCCAATTTCACCATTTTCACTTTCTTTTTCATCTTTATAAGATCCACTAGATCTACTTATATATTTGACACTGCCTAATACTTTTGTCTCCTCATCCCCATTTTCTTCAAGAGTGGGATCACCAGAGGGTAAGGTAAGAGGAGGACTAGGAGGTCCAAAGGAAAAACCATTGTGAGGTCCAACTATTTTAGGATCACTCCTACCATCAACAGGTGAAGCCTAATTTTTAACTGGAGTGGTAGGCTTCTATTCTTCTCCTAAAGAGTAAAAGACATCATCATTTTTCCCCAAACCAGGATTTTCCATTTTCATATGTCTATTTTGATGATCCACTAGATTGAACTTGTAATAGATCATATCTTCATCTCCAAACCATTCTATCTTCCTTGGGTTCTAGTTGATTTTCAACGTTTTAAAAATTTCTTTACTGAGGCAGATCCAACTACACTCAGAAAAAACATTCTCACCTTCATCTACACAACCTTTTTCTTTTAACATATATGAGATCAACCATGGATAGATTCAGGAATTAGTTTTTTAGGAAGGTTTGATCATATCATTCATGTGAAGAACAAGGTATCTACACAAATTTACCTTGATCATGTTTTTCTCAGTAGATAATCCAAGAAGAAATCATGATATTTTAGAGAAGAAAAGTCTCATTTCCTTTGGAAGATTTAATGTTGGATAAAATTAAACAAGATTCTACATTTTCCACTTAACTTTGTAGCAACGAGTCTTTTTTTCTCATCATTATTAGTATGTTACTTTTACGATGTATCAAAGTAAAACATATCACTCTCAGGTGGAGAGGTACCTTGATAATCATCTAATACACCATCATGAGAAACTTTAAGAAATTAAACCCAATGTATTGATGAGAAATAGATTATATTCCCTTTTACTATAGATTTAATCCATGCGTCCTCACTTCCTTCAAACAAACACTCCATATTCAAAAATAACTCATGTACTATTTTCGGATAAAATGGTCATTAATTATTTGAGAACCTCTCAAGCCAACCTTCATCTCATAGAACCTTGAGCAGTAGAGACTTTCTATCTAACATCCATTCCATAGGAACATCATTTTCCGGTGTTACAACATGATTCACAAGAGCATCATTTATGAGTGATGAAGATTTTCTCGATTCACCTTTTTGTTTCTTAGAAGCATGAGACTCTCCATCAACAAGAGCTTACTTCACATGCGCCATTTCAATCCACCAGTCTGATGGTTAGAAGGTTAGAGGTTGGGGGTAAAGAGAGATCAAAATTCGAGGGAGTATATAGGTAAATGAGTTAACTGGATTGATTAATATTTATATCATTTAGGGATAATGAAATTACACAATTGTAAAATTGTGAATTGGGTTCAACAAAATTAATGAAACAATGTTTTTTTAATAAAAAATAAACTATAAACAAGAAAAAATAGCAAATCATTGGTGTGATAATGACAAATTTTGCATAACACTAACAGTGTCAGCATGAAAAATGTGTCAGCATGACATTGCGTCGGTGTCAGCATTACAACTGTGTTATCCTGAAAAAGCATCAGTGTCAACATGACAAACTATATCATAATGAAAAATTCACATAAAAATATCATTGGAATAACAACAGAAGGACTTATAGATTGATCATTCCTAACACATGTCTAATGTAATTCTTTCTTTCATAGTGAAATGTCTTAGTGAATATGTCTTCAAGATGATATTCAGTGACAATAGATTCTATTGTGATATCACCCTTTTGATAATAATCTCTCAAAAAGTGATGTCTTAAATCAATATGTTTTGTTCTAGAATGAGAAACTGGGTTCTTAGAAATTCTACTAGCACTCGTATTGTTACATTTTATAGGTACATATCTAAATAGATATCCATAGTCTAGAAGAGTGTGTTTCATCTCCAAAATCTGAGCACAACAACTACCAGTAGCTATGTATTTAGCTTCTACTATAGATAGTGAAACCAAATTTTGTTTGTTACTGCACCATAAAACCAAAAAATTTACCAAAAAGGGACTTATTCCATAGGTTATCTTTCTATAAAACTCGAATCCACCAAAATTAGTATCAGAATAAGTCACTATATTAAATAATTTTCCTTTTGGTTAAAACAAAATTAAATTGATTGTATGTCAGAGGTATTTAAAAATTATTTTAACAACATTTAAGTGATATTCTTTGGTATTAGATTGAAAAAGGGACCATATAAACACACTAAACATTATATCTGGCCGAAAAGAAGTCAAGTAGAGAAAACTTTGAATCATTCCTCTACAAGTGGGTTGATCAACAGATTTACAATCTTCTTCAAGGTCCAACTTAGAATTAGTACTCATTAGAGTATTGGTACTTTTAATTCTATTAAAGCCAAATATTTTTAATTTTTTTTGTGTTTTTACTTTGATTTAAAATGATACCTTCTTTATTTTGAAAAATATGAAATCCAAAAAATAATTTGAGTTCACCCATTAAACTCATTTCAAACTCACATTGCATAATTTTAGAAAAATCAATACATAGAAAAATTCTTGAAGATCCAAAAATAATATCATCTACAAAAATTTGAACTTATAAAACATCTTTAGTAATTTGTTTTATACATAGCGTTGGATCAACAATTCCTTTTGTAAAACATTTTGTTATGAGAAAAGCACTTAGTCTATCATACGAAGATATTGGATACTATTTTAAACCATATAAATATTTTGTTAATTTGAAAATATGGTTTTGAAAATGAGGGTTTGTAAAACTGGGGAGTGTTAAAAAAACTTCCTCAACTATATACCCATTCAGGAATTTACTTTTAACATCCATTGATAAACCTTGAAATTAATATTTGTAGAACAATAAAGTAGGATTCTAATTGTCTCAAGTCTATAAATAGGTTAAAAAGTCCCTTCAGAGTCAATGCCTTCATCCTGACTATAACTTTGTGCAACCAATCTGGCTTTATTTCTTACAATATTACTAGATTCATCTACTTTGTTCCTAAACACCCACTTAGTGCCTATGGAAAATGTGTCCATGGGTCTATCCCCATGTTTCCAAACAATATTTCTTCCAAATTGATTAAGTTCTTTTTTTCATATCCATCACCCAAAATTAATATTTAATAGCATCATTGATGTTTTTATGTTCAATATATGACAAAAATGCTCAATTTTCAACTTGGTTTCTAAAAGAACCTCCAGCTTATATCCCTTTATCTAAGTCTCCAACAATAACATCTAAATGATGGTTCTTGAGAGTTCTAGTTTGTCTAGAAAATGAGGGGCTAGTAATTCCATGTTCATCTACATGTTTTCAATCATTATTTCAAAATTTTGAACAATTTCTAAAACTATTTGATTTAACATATTTCTTGACATGAGGATTAGTTATTTTTTCATTTATGTCTATATTTGACATATCATATTCAAGGTTTTCTAGGGGGTCTTAGATTCCTATGGATCTGTTTCATCAAATTTTACATTCACAGATTCTTCCACACATTAGGTTATTTTATTAAAGACTATGTAGGCTTTACAAGAGGTTTGGTAACCTAAGAATATTCCTTCATCACTCTTGGATGCAAAATTTTCAAAATTTTCATCTATAATAAGGATATAGACTTTACAACCAATTTTTTTGAATTAACTAACTTTGGGTTATATATTTTTCTAGAAATCATAAGGATTATTTTTGTGGATATGTATGATTAAGAATCTATTAATAATGTAGCAAGCCGTATTCACGGATTCAACCCGAAAATAAATAGGCAGGTTAGATTTATTAAAAATTGTTCTTGTTCTCTCTTGTAAGGTTATATTCCTTATTTCTACAACTCCATTTTGTTGATATGTCCTAGAGACAGAGAAGTTATGACTATAACAATTGTCTGAGAAAAAATATTCAAGGTATTTATTTTCAAACTCATGGCCATGATCAATTCTTGATGATTTTATTTTAATTCCACAGAAATTATACACTATTTTAGCATACCTGGTGAAGTAAGTACATTTTTCACATTTGTGATCTATGAAATAAGTCCAAGTATACCTAGAATATTCATCTACAAGAACATAGACACAATGCTTCCCATTTAAACTAGAAGCTTGAGATTGTTTAAACAAGTCTATGTGAACCAACTCTGAAAGTTGAGAAGTTGAAACTTATTTCTTTGATTTTAATGATACCTTGTGTTGTTTACCCATTTGAAAAGGATTACAGATATTATTATTTGAAAATTCAAGTTTGGGTAGATCCTTGAGGAGTCGTTTTCAAGTAATATTTCTAAGAGAGTGTACATTACAATGTCTTAATCTTCTATGAAAAAGACAAGACTCTTTATGAGGGAAACATAAGAATGAGACTTTTTAAGAGAATAAAGAATCTGTGTTAACATCATATACATTTTCATTCCTAAGAGATGAAAATACTAATTCATTTTTAGAGTTAAGAACATTTCAAGCATCATTTTCAAATTTAACATGAAATCCATCATCACATAATTGTGAAATATAAAGAAAATTATATTACAACCAATCAACAAAAAGTACTTATAAAATTAATACCAAGTTAGAGTTACCAATATGGACTAATCCAGTTATTTTTATATTAGAATTTTCACCAAAGGATATGTATCAACCATCAATATTGATTTGTTTCTTGAAACCTAAATAGTATTATGTCATATTTCTTGAACATCCACTATCCAAGTACCACTAACTCTTGTAGGAGATCTTCAAACTGCTTTCCTATAGAATAATCTAACAAAAAAAGATTTTGGTACCGACACCTATTTGGGTTTAGTGAAATTAGAAATAAATGATTTAGGTGCCCACATTTTTATGGGTTTCCAATAAGAATTATATAACATAATTAAAAAATAGACTCTATTTGGTCAAGAATAGTTAGAGGTAGTAAAAGATTTTCTAAAGCTGGAACTAACCGAAATGTTTTGATTTTTATGTAGAAGAACAAATTTACCAAATTTAGTTACAAAATGTGCTTTAGAAAGGTTTCTCTATCTAGGCTTATTTCCAATACCAGAAGTTCTCTTAAGAGATATCTATTTACCAAGAATTTGAGTAAGAGTATTTATACCATTGGAAAAACTATTCAAGATATTTATTCAATTTCTCATTAGACATTTTTAGTTCATTTTTTTCTTTGATAAGTTGAACATTATTTTTATTTTTATTAGTAAGTTCAGACTTCATATTTACATTGATATCACATTGTTTCTTTAAATATTTATATTTATCTTTCAATTCATTACATGTCTCTTCCATCATCTTACAATATTCAAATAGTTCTATCACTTGTCATATTTTTAGAACCACTTTTATCTCCAAAATATTAAGAACTGTGTATAGTATAATCTAAGGTTTCCTCATTTGTGTTTTTCAAAAAACACATATTTTCCATGTCATCGCTGTCATCAATAGATTATGATGATTCACTGGAGTTATCTTTAGAGGCACTCCAGGTGTCATTCCTAGATTTCTTATAATTCATGTTTTTGTCTTCATACTTATTTTTTTATCTTAATTTTGGACATTCATCTTTAACATGTCCTCTCATATTACATTCATAGAAGAAAATATGCTCTGATTTTTCTTTTCTTTTCCAGTACTTTTTCCAGTTTCCCTTGTTATCATATCTTTCTTTATAATTGGGATTCTTGAAGAAATTATTCTTTATATATAATTTATTGAATCTTCTAGATAGTTGATCCATCTCTCCATCACTATCTGATGTTGATTCATCATTACTAGAGTTTTCAACAAAGGCTTTCACATTCTCTTTTTCATAGTTACTAGAGGTCTTAGTCTTGAAGGCTAGAGATTTTATCTTAGGTTCACCTTCTTCTTCCTTGTTGAATTTCAAATTTTATTCATACAACATTAGTTTTCCAATGAGTTATTTCATAGGTAGTTTGATAATGTCACATAATTCTGTAATGAATACTGAAGTTCCTCTCCATAAATATTGTAAGCATATGAGAGTCCTCATAATTTTCTTGTGGGTAGTAAAATTTCTTCACAGAGAGATCATAGTTTTCACAATTTCATTAAACCTGAGATAAATATCAAAAATAGGCTCATAAGGATTAATTTTAAAGTTATTATATTTAATTTCATATGTGTTAAGTATCATTTAATTAACACTAGAAGTTCCTTCATGTGAAACAGATAAGGTGTCCCAAATTGCATGGGCAGTTATACATGAAAAAATTATGTTAAACTCTTTATCTCTAAAATAACAGTATAAAGAATTCATGGAGTTGAAATTATTAATATAAGTATCCTTATTTGGATCATTCAAAGTAGTTTTAGTAGTAGCAGGTATCTTATATTCATCTTCAATTGAAGACCAAATTTCAAAAACCCATACTTTCTAAGTGCATTTTCATTTTAATTTCCCACTGTTCCTAGAGGTCTATTGGTATCAGCACCTTCCAAACTATTTTCCATAATAAAATTTTAGAAAAATATTTTAATGAGATAAAAATTTAGTATAAAAATAAATTTCAGGATCTTTGAAATAAAATTGAAATCACATTTGAAAAGTTTGAAAAAGCTTTGAAAATTGAAAATTCCAAAACCTCTAATACCAATTGTTGGTCAAAGTAAGACACTAAATAGGGGGGGTATGAATTGAGTTCCTATAAAAATTTCTCTTTTAAGCTATAATTTTAAGTGACAAAAATTTGAAATTCAATTGGAAAGTTATCTAGTAGTGAATTTATAAGATATTGACTTTTCAATTAATTTCTCAAAAGACTGATGAGTTCTCAGTTATATCAATTTGATAATTAATACAACTTTTGAGATTGACCTAAAAATTCAATACTATTATTAACACTTTCTAAGACTAACTATAAGAGTTCAATTTAGTTTTAAAAAGTATGTGATTAAATAGAGTAAAACTAAAAGTAAAAACACAGCGAAAATGAAACAAGATGTTTAGTCTCAAACAGAGACCGAATCCTTTCCCCTTAGTGATCATTTTCCACAAAGAAGTTTAAATTAATAAACAGATTTATCCACACCCCAGATTTGGGTTAACAACATCACATCTACTATCCAGGTCACACGACCTCTACCATATTTCTTCATGGGTACAAACTACCAGGTCACAGAAGGACCTATTCCATACTTATCCATGTAAGTAAAAAGTAGTAATAATTTATGAGTGTAAGGATATCTAGTATCCTTCATTTTTATATAGGAGACAATGTGTTCTTTATAGAAAGATACACACACTTCTTAAAAGTATGTAAAAATTCACAAAATAGATAAAAAAATATAAGAAAAGATTTAGAATGCTTTGTGTGTCTTGAGATACAGCTCTTGACTCTTAAGATGTAGGTGAGATGCAGTTTGAGTCCTCTTTTGGAAGTTAACACAAAAACAATGTGTTTTCTTCAGGCTTCTACGTACAAGTAAGGTTCTTCAGGTATATCCTTCTCCTTTTTTGATATGCTAAAGAAGTTTTTCAATTCAATGTTCAGCTTGATTGATATTACCTCGTGTGTTCTTCCTTTTTTTCTTGAGTTTAGAGTGGGAGCATGAGAATCTCAGATGTTATACTATCTATTATAAATGTGGGAACACTAAAATTCTCTTTCCTTTTTCTTATTTCTTTAAAAAATGATTTTTATTCTTGAGGGATGAAAAATAGAATGTCCTTTCTACATACATAGGATCATTGTACTTTTTATTGTCTCCTAAAAGTCCTAAAAATGTTTATTAAATATGTTATCATTAAATGAATCAAATCTGACTGTTAGAGATACATTTAATAAATGAAAATATAAACAATCTATCACTGAGTCCTCCTGTAGGTGAGACATCCATAGGTAACTCGTCTGTCAGTATCTTCTTCTGTCGGTTCCTCAACCCATATGTATTTCATTTTATCAGTCTTACCATACTTCGGTGGCTCATTACATCGGTGACTCTTTTTAACTATCAGTGAGTCCTTATGCCGCTAGAACCATGCATCGGTGGGTCACTTGGACTAACGGTAGGTCATCTCTGTCAGTGATTCATATCCATCGGTAGGTCATTTGTGTTAGTGAGTCACATGCATCAGTTGGTCGTCTCTGTCAGTGAGTCATATGCATCGGTAGGTCATCTCAGTTCTTCTTTCGGTGTCAGTGACTCATATGTAGATGATTTTAGATATTCTATCTATCTTATAGTACAAAAAATTCAGAAAGTGTTCATACCCATAATTACACATAGACAATCACAAATAGTTATTTGATTGAAATGATCTGATATACAAAATAAGCTTTGACATAATAGAGGATCTGTCATGAGGTAAGATAAAAGTTAATATATGACATGATCTATGATAATTAAAACCCTAATTATACATAGATAATCATAAATAGTGATATTATTAAAATGATTTGATATACAAAATAAGCTTTGATATAATTTATGATCTATCATGAGGTAAGATATATGTCAATATATGATGTTATCTGTTATAATTAAAACCATTATAGTCATAGATAGTGGCTAACAATATCTTACGACACAACATATTTCAATTTAAAAAGAATAGATTATATGAAATAAGAGAGACATAAACAAAAGAAGACCAAGAAATATACATGTCACACAGGTTTAAAAATAATAAGCATTCACTATAACTCAAAAACCAAAGAAGAAAAAAAATAAAGGACCATAACACCCTTACAAGAACTCAGGCTAACCTTTTCAGACGAATATGGTCAATTTAATTCAATAAAGTCATTGATTTTTACTAATGGTTATAGATATCACTACTAGTTTATCATCCCCCCAAATAATTTCCCATCTATTATTTTTGGTTTTATGGACCAAACTAATTCGTCCTCATTAATGATCCTACATGTATTTTAATTACATTGTAAATATGTCCAGTTTTTTTTATATATAAATAAATGAAAACACCACTAGAAAAGCATCCCAGTATTTGGTGCACAAAACATATCTCGAGTTCTAGATTTTACTTTTTTCCATCCAAGATGTTCACTTGTATTTTTTGGGTTTTGATTGGTCAGGATTATCCAAAATTTGGTATTTTAGGGTGGTTGAATCAATCCACAATGCCAAAATCCAAGCACTCATCACCTCGATGCTCCTAGACATCATCGATGCATCCAAGATCCTTCATTGAATCTTACAACTACCCTATGGTGGTACATGAGGTGGTGAAAGAGGTGTAGGGGTATAAATGGAATATCCAATCCACATGAAGAAAAACTAGAGTGACCGACCCTTAATGATAAAGGTTATGCTTCAAGTACATAGTCTATAGGACTCCGTCGACACTGATGGTGCTAAACTCTAGGATGATCTAATGGCGCTTGAGTCCATCCTGTGCACTGTCCCATGAGAGATGATCTCTATATTCACAATCAAGAAATGTTACAAGGAATCATGAGATACTATCAAGATCATGCACATAATCATTGATCTAGTTCACAATACCAATGATTAGAAACTCCACATGAATTATGAAGGAAGTTATTTCCACAACGGTGAAATAGTTGATGACTTCACAATGTGTCTCACCAAGTTCGTCAGTCAACTCATAATTCTTAGAGATCTAGAGCCTCAACAAAATGTTATCAAGAATTATTTATGTGTTCTCCCCTATTTATTATCAGAAATTTATATTTTAATTGATACACTACTCGAAATATTAAAACTCTCTATAAAGTATGTAATATGGAGGCTCAAAGTGGCAGAGGGTTGTTTTGAGATGACACCCACCACTAATGATTGATGGAATCCGATACTCATTGAGGAGGAGTGGGTTGCATGAAATAAGGAGTGGAATATGGGGGATTCATCCTTTAGAGACTCTATGTCTAGAAACCATAACTGTCAACCATCATAGTGAAATACCAGTGGGGGAAACAGTGAAAATGGAAAGGATGGATTGGGATATAGTGGCAGTTGGGATGTCTTAAGGGAAGAATTTCACAACTGCATAAAATTTGAAAATTTGGACAAATTTTTCCACATTGAGCCAAAAATATTTGAGGCCCTTCTAACACAAGGTGATAAAGAAAATCACACACTCTTTATGGAAAGGGTGTGCACTTTGGTGACCAATTCCCCCACACTGCAATCCTCCACCCCAAATATTCTACCACAACAAGGCCTCCCTCTATGAATGGTCAAGGTGAATTTATTCCAAAAAATCAATCATAGGGACGTGTGTAATGACGTCTTATGGTACCTGAACACCAGCTCCACAAACCACATGTCTGGGTCCCATGCTTTCTTTTCGAGTTTGGCTCTAGGATCTGCATCACTATGATGTTTTGATATGGATCCATCACCATAATAGTGGGGTGTGAGACCATATGTTTCTCCTAAAAACCCAGTAATCACCACATGATCATAGGGGTATACTTCATCTCCAGTCTCACCACCAACATTACTAGCATCATTCAACTTGATGAAATTTTTTTGAAGATATTTATTGATGTGGTTATTCAGAGGATCAAAGACTAAAAACCATTCCTTCTATCTAAGGTGAATCTCTTCCTAGGATATATGTAGAAGCCTATACTTGATATTTCAAAAAAATTATAATTTATTGCATGAAGATCAGAGAAGGCATGGAACTACCATGCGAGGTATGAACACCTAAATTTCTAGGCTCTATGTAAGCTCTCTCAGCATGGTATGGTGTGAGGGATTCCACCAATGGATTTTGTAGT
Organism: Viscum album; assembly: GCA_963277665.1. Taxonomy (NCBI): domain Eukaryota; kingdom Viridiplantae; phylum Streptophyta; class Magnoliopsida; order Santalales; family Viscaceae; genus Viscum; species Viscum album. The sequence continues at coordinate 1,120,138,296 of OY728129.1, forward strand.
TCAATTCTAGGCAGATTCTTCACTGGGAATTATTGTTTAGTGTCTTTCCTTAACCAGGAAAATCATAATGTGGAGAAATTCCTCGACCTTTTGCATGCTAACCTTTTGGGTACAATCATACTAAAAATGCCAAGTGGGAATTGCTACTTTATACAACTCATTTATGAAATGAGCTGAAACATGTGACTTAATTTACATAAATTAAAGGGGTATGATCAAATAGAAATCAAAAACATTTTGGCCATTGTGAAGGTAGATATAGGGTATAAGCTAACGGTCCTCTACACCAACTGTGGTGGTGAGTTCACTTCAGTGGAATTCAATGAATATTGTGCCAAGAATGACATAAAATGGAATATCACAAATTCATATTCACCACAACAATTTTTCTTCATTGAATATTTAAATTAGTGAGTGGTTTCTATGACTCGATGAATTCTGAAGGAAAAGGGCATTTTTGGGATGTTCTGGGGTGAGGTCGTCTCCACCGCCAGCTTCAACCTCAACTAATAACCAAAATGAATCCTTAGCGATGTGATTCCGTACAAGGCCTTTTGTGGAAAATGAATAATGGTGTAATTTATTTTCAAAATTTTTCTATATTGTGCATGAAATATATTGTGAAGCCTCACTTGAATTAAGCTTGATTACTAGAGTACACCAATGATCTTTTTCGGGTATGAGTTTGAATTCAAGGCATACCATGTGTAGGATTCTGATAGCATATGCATGTATATAACATGTGGTATGGAATTACATGAGGTAGATTATTGGGACTAGATTTATCATGATTAAAAAGGTATGTTGATTAGTGATGAGACATTTACTATCGAGTGAACTACATTATATGTTACAGGGGTGGAAGAGACCGAAAACGCAACCGGAGTATAGGGATCATCACCCACACCCACCAAAGTGTGATTTGAAGAGCTTGCATTTCCATTTATGGATGAGGTGATGTTTTTTCCATAATTCGTAGTGTATTTTTACTCACCACTATCCAACTTAGTAAAATCACTTGATGTTGATCACAATGATTCCCTGCTTCAGTTCCACACTGTCGACAACATCATCGGTGTAACCCCCCAAGTTATTATGAACCATTTTTTTAAATAAATTTAATTTTATTGATTCCTTGTGTTACTTGATAAACCAATTTAGACTTTCTTTATGCACTACACCAAGTTATGCATTCTCTATATGCAACTGTTTTGTAGTTCCTTGAAACGTGTGCTCTAAATTTAAGAATCGCTATTTACTGGTAGTTTCCATTAGATTTATTCATGGAACTGGAAACTTCCAATAGTTATTTATCCAAAAGAGGACCTGATTTCCAAAAGCAGGTGTTCATTATGTTTTGAACTTTACGATACTTAAGAACGTGAATTGGTTTAGAGGATGTGAGGTCGGACTCATCACACCCTTTTGGGGGGGATTATTGTCTACTCCAAGAGTGTATTTGTAAAATTAAAATATTTTCGTGAATGCTTATTAATTTACCACGTATATCATAAGTATCCCTTGGAATTTATAATCACTTATTAACATGTGTAAAATTTTATAATCATCAGTATGAATTCAAAGTTCTATATTTATCGAAATATCTCTATGTATTCGAGGGTTTCCATCAACGGTATCCTCTAATAGACTGCATTAGAGATTATTTTAATCATCATTGTGGTGATACTGGTATTTGAGATACTCAGTGGGGAACTTTGAGATTTTATTATCATCCAGGGAGACGAAGGTTTAATATGATTTTGGGATCATGCCTATAAAATAGGCTACCTACGTATCCTTGTGAAAGGAATCAGAACCCTCATAGTTCGGTGACAATAAATGGGACACATCATACCTTTTATGGTAATGTGATAAGGACCTCCAAGTGGAAGATTCTTAGTTGAAAATTAGTGTGGTAATTATGCTAATGCAGCCCAAGGAACTTGGAAAAGATATGGATTTTCGAGTAGGATCATACCCTATTGGGAATATGGCTCAAGGAGAATAGGGTTGATCTGAAGTATTGGGTTTGAACCTCAAGGAGGATTCCTACATATCCCATATAACTGGGAATAAAATACTTCATAGTTTGATAAGTCACATAGGAGGGTATGGTCCTTTGAGAGAAATGAGTTTGGGATTACTTCCTGAAAAGGATTCCTTAATGACTTGGGGGTTTAATTTGGGGCTTATTCTGGAGGAGGATGCCTAGACTAAGAGAATTAGTGTTGGATTCCTCAGGAGGATTTCCAGTGAGCTTGGGCCCTGAAAAAGGGATTCCTATGTATCCTAGTTAAAAAAGGAATCATGTTTCTCATAGTTCCTTCTAGTAAGTGTTTGTGTTTATGTTGTAACCATCACATATCTCTAAGACCACGTGAGTCAAGCTCGATGTGAGAAACAAGAGGATGTGAAAGATTCAACAATGACACTTCAGACTTTTCCTCCTCCGCTGATGGAAGAGGGTGCGTCGATCGTGGAAGAGGGCAAGGCAATGTGCCTTCCCTATGTTCTATTTACATTGGACAAGGGTCCAATATAAGGAGGAAGGGATCAATGTGAGGGGGTTATACCAGGATGGCTGCCCTTTGATGTTTGGTTGGGGATTACTCCCAAGGAGGATACCCATTTGAGATTTGGTTGGGGATTACTCCTAAAGAGGATTCCCATTTGAGATTGGTGGGGGCTTACTCTTGAGGAGGATGGCCATTTAAGGTTTAACCTGGAATTTAAGTCAGGTGATGAAGATTGAGGTGTTTCTTGAGGAGTGTATCGAATAAAGGTATTGGAGGAATCCATAAGGAGAGTCCAAACTTGCAACATGTGAATAGAACCAAGAGGACTAAGTCAACTCAAGGAACTTCATTAAGTGTTATAGATTGTCTAAAATATTGGCATTAGATGGTTGGAAGTTGTTCCACAAAAAGGGAATAGAAGAAAATTCCCTCGACTGGATCCAAGAAGTTCATAGTGCCACTCTCCATTTTTCACGGGGGTTAGTGACGGAAGCGAAGAGACCAGCCCGAAGGGCCGGGACAACAGCCCGACATTGAGCCCGAGCAGGGGTGTGGGAGCAAAGCTCCCATGGTATGGACCAGTGGTGTCGCGCAGGTGCTTCACCAAGGTTCCTTGCGTAGGTGCTCCGGGTAGCTCCCCCGCATAGGTACTCCGCGCAGGTGTGGCACGCAGGTGCGGCACACAGGTGCTCCGTGCAGGTGCTCCATGCAGCTCTATATGTTCTAGAACCTAATGGGACTTTGAACCACATTTTCCCTTTAATTCTCTCTTCTATCATGTTTTAGAGATCTACCTCATAAAATTTGGGGGATCTTGACGAAATATCTATGCAATGGTAGCTTTGGGAATTCTTTCTACTTTTTTCCATTATTGAAATGGGGAGCCTAAGGGATCTATTTATAGGCACATATGGGGCGTGGATGAAGAAATATTTCTCCCATAGGAAATTTGCACAGCTCCACCGCGCAGGTGCTCCACGTAGGTTCACAAAACATTTTTTGGCATGGAGATCTACTGCGTAGGTCGACCGCATAGGTTGGATGTGTAGATCTATCACATAGGCCTATGAAGCTAATCCATCGAAAAGTTCTTTGGGAGTATTGTTGATTTTCTTTTGTACTCATTGAACCTTGCTGTGGGATCTAAAATTTTTGGGGTTCTTCTTCAAAAAATTTCTGGTTGCTTTCTCAAGTAGTGTCAATAGCAACATCGCATGAACTTGCATCAGATGCAACCCTAAGATTCTATGAATCAACATTTTATTATTATAATTATTTTGAACAATTCAGTTACAAAATAAGCATTAAACATAGTAACATGAACAGTAATAAATAATTTTTACATATTATTTATAATAGTTTCATATTAATATTACATATTGATAATTAAATATATAAATCTAAGCAAAGCTTATATGTTTTTTTTTAATATTTTCTCAAAAGAACTAATTTTTATGTCTTTCTATGAACAATTAATAAAAATTAATTTTAGACATTTTTATAAATTTAATTTGATAAAATATAATTAATTTTTGAATTTATAATGTAAAAATAATTTTATGGTGAATTTTGGGTATTTTTCTAAAACATTTCATTTTTGGATGAATAGTGAATTATATTAAGTTTTAATTGAAAACTTCTTTTTCGTTTAATTTATTTATATAGTTAAATTATATTTTAATTTTGTTTATAAGTACTATTAAATAAATTATACATAAATTAATACAATTTAGTTAATCAGAATACATTTTTCAATAAAATTTTATATAAAATCATTTCAATTTTTTGAACTTTTTCACTTTATAAATATGTCGTCGCATCCCGTCTACGGGATTAATTTTAGATTAATTTTTGGAAAACTTTGGTTTATAATATTAATAAACAGATTAAAAAATTATAATCAGAATAATTTATAATGTCTAATATATTTAACATAGTTTTTTCATGAAAAATTATTAGTGGAAGTAATTAAAATTAATTACAACAGTTACGGTAAAAACAACATTACTTAGCGGTAAAAAATTAACTTAAGGGTACAAATAACCTAGAATAATGTCAAAAATAAATTTTATTTCTATATTTATACCATATACAACATTTTATTAAAAATATACAATTATTGGAGGCACATGATTTAAGGGAGACCTCTCGATAGTGTTTTCCTTTTAATATTTACAAGAATGTCACTCCTCCACTATAAAACAGAAGTCACACCCTCACTTATCCACAAATATAAATAAATTTTACTTGTCCAAACCACACCAAAATAATTTCCCAAGATATATCCATTCATTTTATAATCCCCTCTTTGGGAAAAAATCAGACCAATGAATCCCTTTATTGAAATCCAAAAAGATTCACCCAAATAAGTGGTTACATCCTTCAAAAAGCACATTAATTTTATTTATTTATCCATCCCATAAATTATTATTATTCTATTAATATATAATAGTATCAGTATCCTCAATTTAAAAATATTTTTTAAGTTTAGGGTGCATCCTAAACTCACAAAAAAATCCATCAAATGAGACAAACAATCATCATTCTGGTGTATGGCAAACTACCGCCTCACAAACCAATGTCATTCATTCATTCATTACCAAATTTAAAGTTTGGTAATAATGATGGAATTGATATATTTATATGATATTTATGATTTATTTATTCTTATATAATTATTATATAACACATAACTTCATGCTTTCCATTTTGTGGGAATATGATAACTTCGTTTCTGGACGTGTAGACTACCGCCTCCAGAAAGTGATGTGATTAATTCACACATTAAATGTAATTTATTAAGGATGATATTAATAAACATATGTGTTATATAAAAAATATTAATTGTACTTTAATTATAATATATATATGTTTGTGTGTGGGTCATTTTTTTCTTTCCATATGATCAAAAAATGAAAACAGTGTTCATTCGTACGTTCGACCTACCACCTCCATGAATGGTATATTTAATTCCCAATTTCTATCTTCTAAAGATTATTATAAATACATATATAAAGAATATATAATATATTTATATCATATTTATCATTCCTGAGAATATTAAATCATAATATAAGTAATAGGAGAAATATATAAAAATCAAAACACATTCATAAAATAAAGAGGTTATTGCCTAAAACATAAATTTAACATAGAATTTTAAATAAATGGGTAATTAAAGGTCTTATGAAAATAATATATTTTATTATATAATTGAATATGGTTATTAATTATATTTATAATAAACTTATATTTAGTATAAAATAGTTTTGAATGAGTATGATGAGATTCAAGACATAAGGTATGGGGGATTTCTAGTCTTGGTTTAATTTATCTGAGACTTATAACTTATTCACCACGTGATTATTTTATGTGTTTTATATAATTTACAATTATTTATTCTATTATTTTAAATATTAAATTTATATTTATTTACATATCCATTTTATGATCTCTATTCCATGGGGTTTTATGGTTCAAAAGTTACCAAATCGGTAAGGTAATTTTTTCTCAATTTGCATTATTTGGGACACATGTTTTGTTATAAAGATATATTATTTTATTAGGTGTATATATATCCATTTTTAAATTTTTATCATGAATATCATAATTTTAATTATATTTTATTCTTAATTTAATTTTATTATTACATGGGGAGTTTGATTCAAATTTAATGAATTGGTAAGAGTTTATTGTTACAATCACGTCGTTTATTAGGATTATTTATGATAATGCTTCCATAGATGAAATATTATCATCCATATATCGATAATTATATTGATTTTTTTCCTCTATTATTGTTCATGATATATTAATTTGTTGGTACAATTGTTTAACTCTTTTTTATTTAAGGTAATTAAGAAAGTGTTTTTTAAAAAATATGGCCTTATTTCTATTTTTAGTTAGAGATTTGTTAAATTAAAAAACCATTTTTTTAAAAATGTTTTAAAATTGATATTTTAAGCTCATTTTCAAGTAAAATTTATTCTAAAAATTTTATGGTTTTGAATGTTTTCTTTATATGTTTTGAAAGTTATTCTAAAAGAAAAAGGTTTTTATAAGTATTTTATGTTTTAAAAATAATTTTTCAAAGTAGATAAGATATTTTTCTCAATAAATGTTTCTAAAAAATATTTAAAATTATTTCACATATAAGATAACATCCATTGATATTAATCATGCCTTTATAGGGATATGATCCAGGGGTACCATTTATATTACTTCTCTAAATGGTTTACGTTTTGATGGAATGATGTATATGAAACCTGTTTATCTCCCGTGGGTTATATGATTCTAAAACATGATTCTTTACATGGGTAATGTGCATTGATGAAATTATTATGATACCTTTCCATTTTCCAAAGGTTATGATATGATGACATGTTTATAATACCCATTTCATGTCATGGGTTATGATGTGATGATTTCTTATGATCTTATGGAACACACAGGCATGACTTCATTATTTGATAGGTGAAACCTATATCTTCAAAAAATTCGTTGGAAAAAGATTAATATCTCATGATATAGACATGTATGGAATGGGAAATGAACGCAGTTCATTAAAGGACTTCGTCTTCTAAGATGGTTTTGGGAGTGAACCCTTACTACTTATATGGTTATAGTAGTGAATCATGACAACTAAGAGATATTGGATAGTGAACCCATTGCACTAACATGGAATTGGAATTAATACATAACTACTATGGAAATCATATTATATTCTTATGTTCCTACCACAATACTAGGTCTTATTCCTATGTAATTTTTTCGTGGATTATTCTCTTTATTCCCTTATAATTCATGTCTTATTAACATCCAATATTCATTCCATGACTCTTTATTATGATATTTGATATGAAATATATGATATTATAATGATATGATCCTGTTATTATATGCTTATGATCATGATTATGCTTACATATCTCCTTTTTTACACTTACTAAGAATCTGAGGTGACATTTTTTTTGTTCCATTTCCCCAGGTTATAAAGATATGTATTATGTAAGATGCGTCTAAGAAGGGTGTTAGTCGTGGATAACCTAGTGGGAGATAATGTAGCTCACTTATGTACCAGTTTTTATGTTTCAGTGTTTCAAAAGGCACAAAACTAAGATGACTTTTGGGCATAAGTTTGTGTAACGTATAAAATGTTCTGTAAAAGTGATGTAATTTCTATGTATGAAAAGCGAGGTTCAATATTGTTGGTATCAAAGAAACATTTTAGTCTTCCTTTTTAAATTAATATTAGAAAACCTTAGCGATATCCCTGAGAACATGTCTCTAAGGATATGTCTAAGTATGAGTCAAATTATCGTAGAATGTCTGAGAATTTTGGAAAAGGATAAAATGAGTTGTTTATTAGAAATAAATCCCTTCTAGGATACTACAAGTGAAAATGTCTGTAGAAAATATGTATATAGGGATAATATCCTTTAAAACACCATATTGAGCTAGACTCAATTGGGAACTGATGCACAATAATGGGATTCCCTATACACCTAGTTTGATACACCCATGTGATATAATTTAGAAATTCACAAACTCTTCAAAAACTATCATGAATATTTAAATAGAAGTTAGATATGAATAACCTATGTTAAACTAAAGGTGTAATTTTTTTAATGAATTTGTCATAACATAGACATCATACAATTCGTTTTTCAAGATTATGAGTTATCTCACTATGATTATTGTTTCGTAATATATGTTTTATGTTTTTTTCCATAGATATAACCCAAAGGAACAACATAAATGATCAGTGTGATAGGAAATAAAACGATTGGTCTCTTGAGCATCCAAATTATATGGGATATGAAATTAAAAATCTCTTTTCAATGATCACCCAAATATTATCAACCTATCAATCATAATGGACTTCAAAATGAGAAAAGGATGGAGTGATATTTTGTTGAGTCCTTTAGGAGGAAACATCAACCTTCTTTCAGTGGGTCTTCTAATCCACTTATTACGGATCAATGGATCATTACCACTGAAAATATATTTTCTATTATCCAATGTTAGGATCATTGGAAAGTAATTAACATCATTTTTTTGTTTAGAAGGAGAAGTGGACTACTTGTAAAATTTAATCAATATGTTGAGGCAATAAGATGAAATTGAATCCATGGATTGGGATGAATTTTTGAACATATTTAAAAATAAGTACTATCCTTGTATTGTTTGTAAGAGGATACAAAAAGAGTTTCTCAAGATAAAGAAAATGTATGATGAATCCATTGTTACCTATGATTCCAAATTTTCAAGACTTATGAGGTACTATTTTGGTATTATCATCCGACCTGAAATTAAGGTTGAATGATTCATTGGTGGCTAAAAGCGAAGTCTCATAAGGGTGTTAGACATAAGATACTTGAGTAATAGATTGTGTATTGTGCAATCAATGTTGAAATTGTGGCTGAAGCTATATATAAATATCATTTTTTTGACAAGAAAAATAAAATGGAGTTAAAAGGAAAATATAAAAAACATGGAAAGAAGAATATTTTATTTTTTTATGCTCTATATATGGGAAGAAGCATGGAGATAATTATTTTAAGGTGTCTAATAAAAGTGTAGAAGGTAAGGTCATCAGGAATTTGATTATTGAATAGATGGGAAGAAGTTATCTAACAATGAGAATGGAGAGAAATCTTTACAGAATGCACATCCCCCACTTCACTTTCTCGAGTGTAAAGATAATGGGAATTATGCTAATCAATTCCCAAACCTAATGGTTAATGATGGTGATTGACATGAAAAACCACTTAAGGTGAGGGACAAGGGTAAATAATATGTGATCACTATTTCGGATGAGGGGGTCCAAGAATGATGTAGTTAATGGTAGATTTTACATCCACTATAGAATTGATAATGTCTTATTTGATTTTAGATATATAGGATCTTTTATATATTATGAATTTTATAAGGATATTAAGATTCCACAAAAATATATTTGAAATTAGCTATAAAACCCCCAAATGGTATGATGATTTAATATCATGTCTATGATTCCTCTCCGGTTAATGTTTGTGGGAATTTTCTTTGTAGAAATATTTTGATTCTTCATATGGTTGCATTTTATGTCATATTAGGCTTGGACTAACTTTCTATGCATAAATCCCACATCAATTATAGGGGAGGATAAGATAAATGTGATATTTAAAAATAACCAATGATCATATATCAATGTGACAACATGTATGAACATCCTATAGAGATTACATCTAGTGTATGGGTCTTAATTCCCATTAAAAATTGTTGTTTATCTCAAATGGTTGGGGAGATTCTCGAAATTGTTGATATGGATATTGTTTGGGAATTTGAGGATTTATTTCTGAAAGATTTTTCTTGATTTTCACCAAAAACTAAAGTTGATTTTTCAATATAATTCATACCTAGTTCCATAAAAATCTCAAATAATCACTATAGGATAACCCCAATTGAGTTGTTTGAAATGAGAAAGAAACACCAAGAAACACTTAACAAGGGATTCATTAGGCCAAGTGTGTCACCTTGGGGTGCACCTGTTATTTTTTTGAAAAAGAAATATATATCAATGATACTATGCATTGATTATTAAGAGTTAAAGAGATCATGATCAATAACAAGTATCATCTTACCCATATTTATGAATTGTTTGATCAACTACACAAAGCTCAATACTTTTCCTAGATTGAAACTCATTTTTGATTTCATCCATTATGGTTCAGAAGTATCATATACCCAAGATGAAATTCCATACAAGGTATGGAAACTATTAATATATAGTGATTCCATTTTGAATTACTAATTCCCTTGATATCTTTATTGATTTTATGAATAGTGTATTTGATATTACCTCAATCAGTTTGTATTAGTATATATAGATGATCTTGTAATGTATTCGAAGCATACGGAACAGTATTAAGTCCACTTAATAATTGTAATAAAGATACTAAGGAATGATAAAATATATGTAAAATTTACAAAGTGTGAATTTTGGATATAAAAGGTTTCATTTTTTGGTTATATAATCTCAAGAGAGGGTATAGTAGCAGATCCATCAAAGACAAAGGCTATTGAATATTCTCCCACACAATCCACGGTGATTAAGATCTATAGTTTTCTTTGTTTATCTAGATATTATCAATGATTTGTGGAGGATTTGTCATGAATATATAATACTTTGACCAAGTTAACTTGAATGGGTTCCATGTACCTCTAGATTGATGAATGTGAGGAAAATTTCACGGAACTGAAGAAATGGTTAACCAACGCACCACTTCCCACATTACCCTATAGTGGAGAAGGGATTGTAATTTATAGTGATTCATACAAGAAGGTATTGGGATGATTTCTTAAGATGAATGACATGGTTATATCTTATAGATCATTCCAATTAATGATTCATGATAAAAATTACCCAAATCATGATTTGGATTTAGTTGTGGTAATTTTTTCATTAACAATATGGAGACATTTTCTATATGGAAATTTTTTTGATATATATAACGATAATAAATGTTTGAAGTATATATTCAAAGAAAAGGAGTTTAACATGCACTATTGAAGATGGTTAGAGCTAATAAAGGATTATGACTACTCAATAAATTACCACCCTGGGAAATCAAACATGGTGGTCTATGAATTGAGTCGAAAGGATCATGCTATATTATCCATGATGAGGATCACAAAAGATTCAATATTTCAAGATATCAATAGGTAGGACCGGGAAATTCTGAAGGGAGGGGAAAATATTATCTTGCTCAATAGAATGTTCAATCCTCTATTCAAGTAAAGATTAAAGTGGCACATGAGGAAGATGTATAACTATAGAATACTGTTAGAAATGTATATAAATTTAACCTTGAACAGGAAGTAATGATGACATTCAATAATTGATTTTGTGTTCTATCAATATTGGATTTAATGGAGCAATTAGAGGAATATCATAGTTCTTAATTTTCAATTCATCTTAAAAGTATGAAGATTTATATATATTTAAAATAATATTTCTGGTGGGATGACATAAAGAGAGCACTACTGGAATTCTAGTTTTTTGCAATGTTCTATTTACGATGGGATCCCGTCGAAAATATCCTTTTGCGACGGGCCCCAATCGCAAATATCCCGTTGCAGAAAATAGTGTCACAACAAATATTTTTTTCTATAGGCCCATCGGAAAATATATATGTTACGACGGGGACTTTCACCCATCGCAAAAAACCTCCTTATTATATACATTATATACCCAAAAACCTTTTGTGATGGGCTTGTTACAATTATTTTTTGCGACGGGTAAGTTCCCTGTCACAAATAGCATTCCAATTATATACATTATATACCCACAAACCCTTATGCGACGGGGCCGTCGCAAATACTAATTGCGATGGGCTCGTTGTCCCGTCGCAATTACTAATCTTAAAAAAATATATTTCACTTATTTGTGATGGGGCCTTGTCGCAAAATACCTCGTCGCAAATACTTAAAATAATTAAAAATAATTATAAAATTATGATTAATGAAAAATTTATTTTTTTATTATAAAAATAATAAAAAAATAAAAACTATTATTATTATTAGTAAAATAAACAAACATTAAAAAATATAATACAAAAAAATATATTTAATAAAATTAATATTAATAAAAAATTAATATTAATATTATTAAAATAATAAAATAATAAAAAATTATTAAAAGTTTCAATATTTTCAAAATAATATGAACAAATCATAAAATAATAATAATATTATTATTAGTAAAATAAAAAATATTAAAAAATATAATACTAATAATAAATAATAAAATATTAAAAAAAAATATGCAATATTTCCACCAATATAAAAGACAGAAACTGTAAATAGTTAATATTATTACAACACTTTAATTCAAATGTTTTTAACATAAAAAAAATCAATGGGGGGGGGGTCATGTGGAGAAGGTGGAGGAAACTCCATCCCTAAACTACGGGTCAGACGACGCATGTACTCCATCTGTTCGTGATACTTATACTATCTCCGCTGATCCAATCGATGCAGCTCCTCCTCGTGATGCTGCTCCGGCTGCTGCTGCCACCGACACATCTCTTCATGATGCTTCTGCAAAGTCTCTATCAGCTTAGCCTGAGTTCGCAACTGCTCCTGATAATGTGAGCCAGAAGATGATGTCTCTCCATGAGCTCCTCTTGAGCTGGACGCCGACATCGTAACAATACCATAATAAGTACCAGGAGTCAAATGATAGCCGATACCAACTACTCAGACCTTCTCAAAGCCATACTGAGTCACTTGCATCAATGCTGCCTCATTGAAATGGTGAGCCACGATATGCTCAGTCATCTCGTCCGGACCCTCAGCCTGTGTCTGAGAGGTCGCAGCTTCATATGACTCCTTCAATTTCAATTTAAAATTAAAATTGTGAAAATATTATATGCAGTTAATTTTCAAACGAAAAAAATAATACTAACCACAATATGACGCTGGCGATCACCTCTAATCTCTCCAGTGGCTGGATCACTGTACATCCTCCGATAAATGTCAAACTCCATAATATCGGGATGCTCGACTGCATATAGAAATATAAAATAATCTTTTTATATTTAAATTTATATAAAATATTTAATAAATATACTTACTAGATGATCTCTATGTTAACTGAATGTACGTCTACCAGCTCGATGTGTCACCTCCTGTCCCCCCTGGTTATGCCATCCCACTGAAGATATCCTATGAAATCCACCACCCAACCAGTGTAAACATAATCCATCCCAAACATGAGATGAAATTTACTCTGGTTGGTCAGCTCTACACGACTCATCAAATTCTGTCACTCCTGCTATCTTAATGCCTATCATTCTCAAATTGTGCAAAAACTGACGGAAATGGTCGCACATAGAAACCCGCCATGTCACGTGGATAGCATCGTGCATACTATCATCGATAGGATACCATAAACCCTACAAATAATTTATAGTATCACGTTATTAATAAAATAAATTTCAAAATAAATATTATTTATTTACATACTAGCCAATGATGGAACATGTCACGTCACACATCAACAGGAATCTGTTCCCATGTGATCCATGGCTGAGAAAAATAATTGCGTAAGATAGCACTCCCCAGTCCAATAGCAACATGCGAAAAACTATGAAAAAGGAATGAATAATCAAAAAACTAGTATATATATAAATAAATTAATGAAAGCTAAAAAAAGTATACAGGTTACCATACCTACGCGTGTGTAGATCAAAACCAAGATGTGGATTCACTCAGGGATAGGGACATGAATCATCAGTCATGCAAGACTGTGCCCCCTTCGCATACCCCCTGAACCACAAGTAGGATAAGGTTCAGATCATCCAAAATCTCCCTCATCCAACGGTAGTTCAGCCTCCTACAACTCGCGAAATATATCAGAGTCCATATAAAACACAAAATTATTGTTGTTAGAAGATAGTTGAAAATAACTATTTAATATAGATATATATTAGTTGTGATTATAATTATCATTTAACTGTGTCAATGTTCATCTTCATCCTCTTCTCCATAGCTATCAATGTCAATGTCTTCATCTTACTCCTCAACATCATCAATATCCATAAGAGTTTTAGTTTCAAAATCTCTTGTCATTTGAAATTCATTTGTAACATCATTAACATATTCATCACCATCAATCCTTAATTGTGGGGTGTCATTATCCATATTCATGTCTCTTTGTGAATCAGTTGATTTGAGCAGTCTGTTGAAAAATTTCAATTCCCTCCAATTCAGCGGAACCACATTTGGTTTGAGTAAACTGATTTTCCCGAGATTTCATTTTTATTATACTCCACCAATCTCTCATGTCTCTTGAAGTAGAACAGTACTTTTTATAAAATATTTGATGTGCCTGTTGAGCCTAAAAAAATGGTTCATTTACTATATGAAGACTTTTAAATTTTATATCGACGATTCCAGGAGTCGGATGAACATGCAAGCCTCTCTCAGTATCCAACAACTGACATTTAAACATTTTTATATAATTCTGTCCTAAATAACACAGTTCAATAATTTCATCGAAAATGCCATAAAAGTCAACTTCAGTTTCTCTGTGATGTGATCCTCTCAAGCAAACTCCACTGTTCATTGTTTTTTTTGATTCCCTGTATTCATGTGTATGAAATCAAAAACCATTCACCACATATGGATTATAAGATTTAACCATTTTGGATGGTGGGTTACTCAATATACACAGTCGCTTATCAATTTTATCAGCATATTGGGACACCTGAAAATTTGTAAAAAAATTATCAATATAATAAATAATAAACAGAATTGATATTAAACAATCAATAATTTATGTTTCCAGTTTTTGAAACCATTGAGAAATTTTTTTTGTCTACGTTCTTCAAGACCAGCTGATATAATTTGTGGAAGTTGTTTCTTGATATGATTATCATATAACCTACAAATAAAATATGTTTAAATACTGAAAGATAAATTATAGAATAAGTGATAGAAGCACTCAAAGGACAAATGATGTCATTTCTTCACAGTTGAGCAGAACATATGTATGATCTCTATGATGTTTATCATCTGAAAGCCATCATTCATGAACTCCACCAAAACTAGGATTTGGATTATTAGAAATAGTTAATTGATTGTCCATTTAATCATTAACATTCCCCCCATTTCTTCCCATTAGATTGTGTTTTGAGGGTTATTTAGATTCAAAATAATGAGAGAATAAAAATAGAAATTTCCTCTTAAAAATAAGCTTCAGAAATTGAGCCTTCAATTGATGCTTTATTACATACTTTTTTCTACAATTTATGCATGAATATATCAAATGGGTACATCCATTGAAACTGTACTGGACCTCCACATTTAGCTTCATGTGGAAAATGTAATATTACATGTTCTATTGAGTCAAATATATCTGGTGGAAATATTATTTCTAGTTTACATATAATTACAGAAACTTCTTCTTCCAGATTTCATAGGGCATCGTAGTCTATTTTCACTGCACAAATGTCTCGAAAAAAATATGATATGTCTGTTATCGAATCCCAAATCATTGAATTTAACAATCCTCTGAATCCAATCGGCATTAGTATTTCTATTATAACATGACAATCATGACTTTTTAATCCAGTAATATAACAATTCTTACCACATCTGCCCAAATTGGAAGCATAGCCATCTGGAAGTCTCAATTCTGCAATCCATTGAAAAAATAATAAGATACTCTCTTTGGAAAGTGTATAAGTTTCTTTTGGCTTCATTAACCTCTGTGATCTGACATTTTCAAATAGTTCAAGTTCTGGTCGCCTACAAATTTGAGCATGATCTAATCACGCCTTTACAGTATCTTTGGTCTTACCTGGTGTATCTAAAACTATATGAAATAAATTATCAAAAACGTTCTTCTCAATATGCATAACATCCAACATGTGGCGGACCAAAAAATCAGACCAATATGAAAGATCCCAAAAAATGCCTCATTTTATCCAATTATGTTCTTTCCCAAAGTAATGAAATTTTTGTTGGTTTACTATTGGTCTAAATGTGATGGGAGTTAATGAAGATACAACTGATTTTAACTCAGTACCTAAGATCATCTTTGGAGTTTCATCCCTTTCAATTGTACCATTTCTGAAATGAGATTTGTTCCTCTAAAAAGGATTATCGGTTGGAAGAAATCTACAGTGACAATCAAAATAGCAAGGTTTTTTCCATTGAAAATCATAAAGGCTTTGTTGTCTTTCATACAGTAAGGACATGATTTCATACCATGTGTACTCCAACAAGATAACATGTCATATGCCATAAAGTCACTAATCATCCACATCAATGCAGCTTTTAATATGAAATTTTGTTTCACAGCAACATCATATGTATTAACACCATCACTCCACAATGCATTTAACTCATCAATAAATGGTTTCAAATGAACAACAATATTCTTTTTCGGATATCCTAGGAATAATAGAGTCAAAAAGATATAACGCTCCTTTATCAAAATCCATGGAGGAAAATTGTACGATGTTATAAAGATAGGACAACATGAATACTGAAAACCATAAGAACCAAACAGTCAGAAACCGTCAGTAGAAAGACCCAATCACACATTTCGGGCCTCTATAACAAAAGACGGATGTAGAAGGTCAAAATGTTACTATGAATCACCATCAGATGGATGATTCAATATTCTATCTATTGAAATCTTGGTTTTGTGCCATGAAATCATTGACGATGTATTCTAAGACATAAATAAACGCTGCAACCTGGGTGTAAGGGGGAAATATCTCAACTATTTTACTGGAATCAATCTAGACTTCCCTAGTTGAGCTTCTTTATACATCGATTTTCCACATGCGGGACAACTATCCAATGACTGATTTTCGCCAGAATATAAGATGCAATCATTTGGACATGCATAAATCTAATGATAACTAAGGCCCAGATTATGAACCAGCCTCTTGCTCTCATAGTAATTTTCAAGAAACAAATTTCCTTCAGGTAACCGTGTTTTAACCAAAGAAAATATCTAATCAAAACAGTTGATTGACATTGAATTAGTTGATTTAATAGCCATAAATTTTGAAACCGCTTCTAATTTTCTTCTCTTGCAATTAGGATATAATACATCCTCAGCAGACCTTAACAAATCATAAAATTCGGATGGTGCCAACTCAGGAGTTAAATCAATATCATCGTGAGTTTTAGTTTTTTGCACAGTTAGACCTGCAACATCATGTACTAAATTTTGAGATTGTGATGGATCTGGAATCAAGTAATTAGGATCTTCTATGGAACTATTTTTACCGTTTTGATACCAAAATACATAATCTAGTTGAAAACCAATCCACAAGAGATGTCCCCCAACCTTGTCAACTATGTCAAACGTTCTCAGAGCACATTTTTTACAAGGACACATATTTGGGCCTTCTGAAACATATTCTGGTTTTAATGATGCAAATGCTAAGAAATCTTCAACACCCTCAATATATACAGGATTTAAACCAAAACCATTTGGATTTCTGTACTGATTTATCCACGTGAGATCATCTAATAATCAATGATGTCGACTTCCTTGTTCCATATTTTACTACATAAAATATAAAATCATAACTTTTTTTGAATAATTTCAAATTATAAAAAAAAAACTATCTGAAAAAAGAAGATAAATAATTACAACTACTTCTTAATAATTACCATTAATTAAGGGTGACACAATTTTTAGTGGATTGACGGCTACACTTTTGTCCGACAGCTCGTTTACTTGCATCTTTCTAACACTCAAATCGCAATGAAGAATCTGGTCTGAGGTACACATATTCATTCTCGTATGCACGAGAATGAATATGCCTACCTGCGACCAGATTCTTCATTGTTATTTCACTGTTAGAAAGATGCAAGTAAATGAGCCGCATGACAAAAGAGCCCCTTTTCATCGATGAATCGTCTTCTTCCAACTGTCACTACCTGAAAACATTATAAAAAATATAATCCTATGAATGCATATCCAATCTCGTGCATACAAGATTGAATATGTCTACGTAGCAGCACATTTTTCATAATGTTTTGAGTTGGTGAGAGTTGAAAGGAGAAAAGTCATCGAGCAAAAGGAGTGTCGTCAATCCACTGGAAATTGTGCCAAATTCTTAAAATTTATTAAAATTTATTAAAATTTCTTCTTAACTATTCCTAACTAATTATTACTAATTATTCCTATTTATTCCTATATATTTCTAATTATTACAATTTATTGTTAATTATTACAATTTATTTCTAATTATTACAATTTATTTCTAATTATTACAATTTATTGCTAATTATTACAATTTATTTCTAATTATTACAATTTATTGCTAATTATTACAATTTATTGCTAATTGTTCTTAATTATTGCTAATTATTCATAATTATTTCTAATTATTCTTAATTATGGCTAATTATTCCTAATTATTCCAAATTATTCCTAACTATTTTTAACTATTCCTAATTATTGCTAACTATTCCCAATTATTGCTAACTATTTCTAATTATTGATAACTAGTCTTAATTATTGTTAATTATTCCTAATTATTTCCAATTATTCCTAATTATTTCTAATTATTCATAATTATTTATAATTATTACAAATTATTCTAATTATTACAAATTATTAATAATTATTTCTAATTATTTCTAATTATTTCTAATTGATATTAATTATTACTAATTATTACTAATTATTACAATTTATTAATAATTATTACAATTTATTACTAATTATTACTAATTATTACAATTTATTACAAATTTAGCAATACTTATAAATACTTAGCAAAATTAAAACTATTTGAATAATGAAAGGAAATTTGGTAATCATCGTTGTGGAGATGATTACAAATTTTCCGTTCATTATCCAAGCAGTTTTCGTTTACTAATTATCTTCAATAAAAAAATTATATTATCGATATTTATGAAAAAATAATATCAATATTATTAAAATAATAAAAAATTTATAAAATATTAAAATTATCAACATTCGCAATAGGCTTTGCTCTATTCTTAACATGTTCAAATCTCAAAGGGTCCTCAATTATCAGGTCATGCGCAATAAAAGGTTTGTGTCAACCATGTCCAATATAAACTCTATAATTGTCCTTGCATGGTTGATCATCTCGCAAGTAGTGTTGCAATAGGATGACCAAAGTACTTTCGTTCCCTTCTCTAAGAATCATCTCACTCCCTTTACATAGATAATTATTCCTTAAAAATTTAATGGGACATCAATATCTTTCCCTTAAATTTTCAAGGAAGAATGGTCTATGTAAAGGGTCTTGAGAGCTAATTCTTATAGATGAGAAGGGCATGACTTGGGTTGTCCTATTACAATGCTACTTGCATGGTGATCAACCAACCAAGGACAATTATAGAGTTTACATTGGACATGGATGACACAAACTTTTTATTGCGCATGACCTGATAATTGGCGACCCTTTGAGATTTGAACATAATAAGAATAGAGCAAAGCCTGTTGCGAATATTGATAATTTTAATATTTTATAAATTTTTTATAATTTTAATAATATTTGTATTGTTTTTCATAAATATTAATAAGATAATTTTTTTATTAATAATAATTAGATATAATTATATTTACTATTTATTACTATTTATTACTATTTATTACTAATTATTAAAATTTATTCCTATTTATTCTTAATTATTCCTAATTATTTTTAATTATTCCTAATTATTTCAATTTATTACTAATTATTGCTAATTATTACAATTAATTACTAATTATTGCTAATTATTACAATTTATTACTAATTATTGATAATTATTACCAGTTATTGCTGATTATTCCTATTTATTCCTATTTATTGCAGATTATTCGTAATTATTGCTAATTATTCGAAATTATTGCTAATTATTCGTAATTATTGCTAATTATTGCTAATTATTACAATTTATTCCTAATTATTCCTAATTATTCCAAATTATTCCAAATTATTCTAAATTATTTCTAATTATTGCTAATTATTGCTAATTATTCCTAATTATTGATATTTAATTTTAATTATTGCTCATTATTCCTAATTATTGCTAATTATTTCTAATTATTACAATTTCTTCCTAATTATTCCTATTTATTCCTAATTAATTCTAATTATTGCTAATTATTGCTAATTATTCTGAATTTTTGCTAATTATTCAAAATTATTGCTAATTATTGCTAATTATTGCTAATTATTCTTAATTATTGCTAATTATTCCTAATTATTGCTAAATGTTCCTAATTATTGCTAATTATTCATAATTATTGATAATTATTCCTAATTATTGCTAATTATTTCTAATTATTTCTAATTATTCCTAATTATTTCTAATTATTCATAATTATTGCTAATTATTCGTAATTATTGCTAATTATTCGTAATTATTGCTAATTATTTCTAATTATTTCTAATTATTCCTAATTATTGCAAATTATTTATAATTATTCTTATTTATTGCTAATTATTACTAATTATTGTTAATTATTACCAATTATTGCTAATTATTAGTAATTATTGCCAATTATTACTAATTATTGCTAATTATTACTAATTATTGCTAATTATTACTAATTATTTCTAATTATTACTAATTATGGCTAATTATTACTAATTATTGCTAATTATTACGAATTATTGCTAATTATTACTAATTATTGCTAATTATACCAAATTATTGCTAATTATACCTAATTATTGCCAATTATACCTAATTATTGCCAATTATACCTAATTATTGCTAATTATACCAAATTATTACTAATTATACCTAATTATTTATAATTGTATCTAATTATTACTAATTGTTACTAATTATTACTAATTATATCAAATTTTTACTAATTATATCTAATTATTACTAATTATATATTATTGTTACTAATTATATCTAATTATTACTAATTACCCCTAATTATATCTAATTATGACTAAATTCTGCTAATTATCTATAATAATATCTAATTATTGCAAATTAACACTAATTATTTATAATTATCACTAACAATAGCAATTTCTTACTAAAAATAAAAATAAATAAAAATCAATTTAAATCTAATTTAATTACAACTAATAAACAAAAAACAAAATTAATAAAAAAATAAAATAAATATAAAAAAATAAAATATAAATACCTTAAACTTCGATATTCTGAAGGTGTTGGCACCTTCCAATTTCTCTCATATAAAAAAATTTAGCTAACAGAATTTTTTTCCATAAAACTGGAGAACCAAGAGAAAGTGAGAGGAAGATTTGAGTGATTTGAAAAAAAAAGGATTGGGGTATACATAGGTTAGATTAGTTGCGAAGGAATTAGTTGCAATGGGATACTCATTGCAAATGGTGGTATTTGCGATGGGGCCCGTCGCAAATACCCTCACCCGCATTAAATATAGTCGGAGGTTAAAAGGGAATTTGCGATGGGACACGTCGCAAATTCCACCTGCCGACATACTATTTGAGACTGGCGGCTATGCCTGTCGGAAATGGTATTTACCGCCGTCGGGGTTTTGCGACGGGGCACATCGCAAATACCCTCGCCCGCATTAATTATAGTCGGCAGTTTAAAGGGTATTTGCGATGGAGACACGTCCCTGTCGAAAATGCCTTTCCCCCATTTTGGCGCGCAAACCACGTCAAACCTATTGTGACGAGTTGCCTATTCCCATCATAATTAACCTACTATTTGCGACGGGTAAAGACTCATGTCGCAAATACATAGTTCGTCCGGCCTTTTGGACAGTATATATTTCCGTCGCAATTGACCCGTCGCAAAAAAGCACTTTTCCTGTAATGAAGATATTGTAGAGGTTATTAGTTATTTGTATTCAAGAAATTTAAGGCTGAAAGAAAAAAGTCTAAGGTTACCTATAAAAGAATAGAAATGAGAGAACATCACTATAGATTTTGTCACTAGACACCCAAAAAACATGAAAGTGAATAATGTTATATGGGAATTTTTTGATCACCTTACAAATACATAACACTTCCTCACTATCAGAGAAGACTTATATTTGGATAACCTTGTGAGGATATACATTATGGTAGTTGTAAGGCTATATATAGTACCACATTCCATCGTATCTGATCGGGATATGATGTTCACCTCAATGTTCTTGTGAATTCTCCTACAATACCTTGATATGGAATTGAGTTTCAACACTAATTATCATCCATAGACAGATGTTCAATCTAAAAGAACAATTCAAACTCTATAGGATATATTGAGATCTTGTTTGTTGGATTTCAAAGGTGGTTGAGATCAAAACCATCATATAGTTGAGTTTTATTACAAAAATAACTTTCATTAAATCATCCATATGGATCATTATGAATCCCTCTATAGAATGAAATGTATGGATCTAATTTATTGGAATAAAGTTGGGGAAATAAATCTATTTGGACTTGTGATCGCTGAAGAAATGGTTGAGAATGTTAAATCCATTCAGCATCATATCAAGGCCTCTCAAATTTGGAAGAATGATTATGTTGATAACTGTCAACATGATCTATAATTTGAATTCAGTGTGAAGGTGTTTCTATGAATCTCTTGCTAGATGAATGTTATGAGATTCACAAAGAAATTGAAACTAAGACCTAAGTATATAGCCCCCTTTGAAATTATTGATCATATTGGGATGGTAGGAATTCTATTGGAACTTCTGCCTAATACATCTCCAGTCCATGATGTGATCCACATATCTCTTTTGAGGAAGTACATACCAGACCCTTCAAAGTACTGAACTCAGAGGACATACCACTAGAGCATAATCTTTATTCTCATGAAAAACCATTTGAAATTATTGATCATACATTGAATATTTTACAAACACAAGACCACTGACATGGTCAATTTTTTATAGATAAAACAATTGTTAGATTAATCTACATGGTAACTTGAGGATACGATGATGGGTAATTATCCTCATTAGTTTTTACTAAAATGTTTAATTTTGAGGGAGAAATTTATTTTAAGGTGGGCAGAATGTAACACCATGAGTTTTTATGAACCCCTATTTTTCAAAACAATTATATTTCTGTAATGCCTTTTGTTACATGCTACACTAAGTTAAATATTTTTTAAATTATACACAAATTTAATCTTCATATATATGCAACATAGGCTTAGCTTGCATCACACACAACACTAAGTTACTACATAACAACATTTTATTATTATAATTATTTTAAACAAGATAGTTATAAAATAGCCATTAAACTTAGTAATATGAATAGTAATTTTTTAAAAAATATTATTAATAATGGTTTCATATAAATTAAACATATTTATAATGAAATATATAGTTTCTGTTAAATTCAATATGTTTTTAAAAAATATAATTTTCTCAAAATGACTACATTTTATGTCCTTATATGAAAAATAATAAAAATAATATTATAAAATATTATAAATATTATTGGATAAAATAAACATAAATTTTGAATTCCAGATTTCAAAATTATATTACGGTGAATTTTGGGGGTTTTTCTGAAATATTTCATTTGTGGATGAATAGAGAAAAATACTGAATTTTAATTGAGAACATATTTGTTTAATTTATTTATATGTTTAAATTATATTTTAGTTTTTATAGTACAATTAGATCAATTACAAATCAATTAATCAAATTTAGGCCATTGGAATCAATTTCACATTGAAAATGGATAAAAAAACATTTCCATCTTTTGAACCTTTTCACTTTAAGAACCCATCATCTCATCCCGTCAATGAGATTAATTTTAAATTATTTTTTCCCACTTCTTTGTTTTAAATTTGGAAAAATTTATTCCATATTTAGAATCATAATAATTTATAATTTTTGATAACTTTAACTTAGTTTTGACCCAAAATTATTAGTGAAAGTAATTAGAATCAATTACATTGATTAGGGTAAAATCAAGATTACTTTGTTGTTAAACTTTAACTTAAGGAGAAAAATAACGTTATAACATGTAAAAAAATAAATGTTTTTCCATATTAATACGATATAATCCCTTTTCTTGAAAATGGACTATTATTGGAGACACATTATGTAAGGGATACCTTTCAATAGTGTTTAACTTTTTATATTTACAAGAATGCCACTCTTCCTCCACTATAAAAGGGAACTCACACCACACCCGGTTCTTCACACCTCTCAAGGAATTTGGATCATCTAAAACCTGCCCAAATAAACTCCCAATTTCCCTCCCTTAATCCTAGAATCTTCCCTTGGTGTATAAATCCAACCATGGAAGCCCTTTGGTACAAACTAAGAAGAGTTACCCAAAGAAGAAGTAAAATCAATGAAGAAACTCTTTCATTTTATTTATTTCTCCACCCACTCAATCATACTTATTAAATGAATTAATAATTTCCTAATTATCCTAAATATACTAATAATTTTTTTGAGTCTATGACCTACACTAATACACACATACAACAAATGGGATGCACAATCATTGTTTATGTTCACAACGAACTGCCGCCTCGTGAATCGATGTCATTAGTTCTTCCATTACCACCTTTCTAGGTTGGTAATAATGGTGGAATTGGTATTTTTATATAATATATAATATTTTTATGATGTATTTATTCTTATGTAATTATTATATAACAAATACCTTCATTATTTCCATTTTTTAGGAATACGATAACTTCATTTGTGGACGTGTAGTCTACTGCCTCCTCAAAGCGATGCGATTCATTCACACATTACATGGAATGTATTTATTATGGGATTAATAAAAATATGTGTTATATATGAAATAATAATTCTAATGGAATTATAATATATATATATATATATGTTTTTGTGTGAGTTTTTCATTTACTTTTCTTTTTTCAATATAATTAGAAAATGAAAACAATGTTAATGTGTATATATGTCCTACTGTATCCATGAATAGTGTATTTAATTTCCTATTTATAGCTTTTATAGAATATTATAAATACATATATACTGAATATATATGATATTTAACTCATATTAATCATAGTTGATGTGATGAAATTACAATATAAGTAAGAAGGCCAAAATAAAACAAATTAAAACACATGCAAAAAACAAAGTGATTGTTACGCAAAACATAACATTAACATGGAATTATTAATAAATGGGTAATAAAAGATCATAATAAAATCATATATGGTATTAAATAATTGAATATGGAACTATAATAGATATATAATAATATTATATTTGTTATAAAATATTATTGAATGAGTATGATGAGAGTCAAGACATCAGGTAAATGGATTTCTAGTATCAAGTTTATTTTTGCATAACTGATGGATTATTTACCAAGAGTTTCTTTTTGGGTGGTATATATACTGACCATGATTGTATTCTAGGATTACTATCTATATATTTATGGGTATTTGATTATCCATTTTATGATCTCAATTTCATGTGGTTTTATAGTTCAAAAGTTACCAAATTAGTAAGTTAATTTTTTTTGAATTTGACCTCTTTGAGTCACATGTTTTCCTATGAACATATATTCTTTTATGAGATATATATACTTATATTTGAAATTTTATATCATGAATATCATTATTTTCATGATATTTTATGCTTCATGTATTATTATTATTACATAAGAACTTTGATCTAATATTACTAAAGTGGTATGTGTTTATTGCTATATTCATATCCTTAATCAGGATTATTTAAGATTATGTTTCCGCTGATAATATATTATGATTCATCTATCAATAATTATAATTATTTTATTCTCCCCTATTATTTCCTGATATCTTCATGTATTGGTGCCATTTTTTTCAATCTTTGGTTCTTCAGATAATTATTAATGTGGTTCTAAGAAAATCTGTCCATAAATCTCTCTTTGGTCAAAAATATGTTTTATTCAAAAACCATGTTTTGAAAAAAAATTTAATTTTTTTAAAATAATATTTTATGATAATTTTCAAGGAAAAATTTGTTAATATTTTGATAGTTTTCAATGTTTTCCCTATATGTTTTCAAATCATTTTTTAAGGAAAATGTTTTCAAAAAAATTAATGTTTTAAAAAGTGTTTTCAAAGTATAAATGATATTTTTCCAAAGATATTTTTGAAAAGATATTTCAGAATTATTCTATATATATGATAAAATCTGTTGGTGTTATTCATGGCATTATAGGGATATTATCCAAGGGCACCATTCATATTATTTCCCCTAACAATTTATGTTTTCATGGAATGAATTCTATGAATCCCATATCTCTTCCATGGGTTATATACTTATGAAACCCAATTTTTTCATGGGTTGTGATTTGATGAAATTATTATGAAACCTATCTGTTTTCCATATGTTATGATATGATGAAAAATTTATGATACCCATTTCATTTCATGGGTAATTATATGATGATTTTTTATGATCTTATGGAACACATATGTATGATTTCATTACGAGATGGGTGAGACCTATATCTCTCCCCAATGAATTGGATACAGA
The DNA here is from genome assembly GCA_963277665.1 of Viscum album. NCBI lineage: Eukaryota > Viridiplantae > Streptophyta > Magnoliopsida > Santalales > Viscaceae > Viscum > Viscum album. The sequence continues at coordinate 1,120,164,771 of OY728129.1, forward strand.
TTTTTTTCTCATGAGATAGACATGGATGGAATGGGGGGTGAAATTTATTCAGTAAAGGATGTTGTTCACTAAAATGGTATTTAAAGTGAACCATGACTACTAAAATGGTTATGGTAGTCATCCATGACTACTAAGATTCTTCAGGGAGTGAAACTAATCCACTAAGATGGTCTAGTAATTTAGTCTTGATTACCATGGAAGTCAATTTATATTCTTATGTATCTTCAAAAATCCCATTTCTTATTCCTATGTTACATTTTTATGAATTATTTATCTTGATTATTTTATGCCTCATGTCTTATAATCTACCAATATTTATTCTATTACTATTTATTATGATCTTTGATATATAGGGTATGATCTTCTAATGATTTTATTTTTTAATCATAGCCTTATACTCATAATTATACTTACATATATCCCTTTATTACTGTTGCTAAGCATCTAAGAACACCTTTTTTTTGTTTCATTTCCCAGGTAATGAAGATGTTTATTATGTATGATGTGTCTAAGAAGAATTCTAGTCATGTAGACCATATAGGGAGATAATGTATCTCACTTATGTACTAGTGTTTTTGTTTTCATGTTTCCAAAGGCACTAAACAAATATGGTTCTTGTGCATATGTTTATGCAGTTTATTAAATGTTCTAAAAAATTTATGCAATTTAAATGCATGAGAAGAGAGCGTCACTATAATTGGGGCCACAAGGACATCATGGTTTATTCTATGCAATCTCAACCTTGGTGAGAAACATTTCACTATGGAGGATGAGACAACCTCTTTTACGGATGAATAATAATTCTAGTGTTGGGGAAATAAGATGCTTGAAGAGATAAAGTAGAATGGGAACAACGACACATGGGAGATCATTGATATCCTTATTGTTCATCATAAAATTGGGATCAATTGTTTCATCAAGGTGAAGCATGATGAGAATGGATTGGTAGAAAAGCACAAGGTGAGGCTCGTTACAAAGGGATACACCTAGAAACAGGGGATTTACATTAAGTAGGTCTTTTCCCTAGTTTTATGCATGGAATTGGTGTGGCTACTTATTGTGGTGGCGGTGAAAGAAGGGTGGGAGGTCTGTTACATGGATTTTTAATTAGTATTACGGAATTGAGACCTCTAGGTAGAGGTATACTTAAAGTAACCACCTAGATTAGTCATCAAAAATAATAGGAACAAGGTGCTCTGGTTCCAAAAAAGTTATATAAGTCCTCCACCATGAACCAAGAGTGTGGAATGCCATTCTATCCTTATAAAGTTATTGTTTCACAGGATTGGCTCTAAGCATGTTGTGTATACACATGGAAATAGTGTATCTCATCTGATCAATGAGATTCTACGTACGACTTCATCATTACTAACACCAATGTCACCAACATCATCATGTTCAAGGATGAGATGATGAAGATCTTTTAGATGAGTTACTTGGGATTTCCCTCATACTACATTAGAAACATAGTAAACCATAATACATGTGGGATTTCTTTATTTAAATCCACCCATTTAACAAAGTTATTAGAGAAGAGTGGAAGGTTAGAGTGAAACCCCTATTAATTACTGATGGAGATCCGATTGAAACTGAGTATTTATAGAACCATCCAATTGGTTGATTCAACTCAATACTAGTATATCATCAGAAGCCTCTGGTACCTTGTGCATACATGACCTGACATTAGTTACATGATGTGTTACATAAGAAAATCCATAGATGAACCACATGAAGTCCACCTGACATAAATCAAGAAACAATTGTGATGCATAACTGTGACATGAAACTATGATGTATGTTATGCGAGGAAGGTAAATAGTTAGTCGATAATGCTAGGATTTAGTGATAGCGACATGGCTGGTGATATTGACAACTACAATAGCACCACTGGGGTGTTCTTCTCCCTTGGAGACAACCCCGTCATCAGGAATGTGAAAAAGAAAATGGTGGTGGAATTTTCCTAATAAGAATAGGAGTAAATTTATGTGGATATTGCAGCATGCTAGTGAATCTACATAGCTCAATTTTTAGGATAATTTCACTTCTCAGACCTTAGTGTGCTGGTTCTCAAAGAGGACAACAAGTTCACCAATACCTTGAGAAATAACCCCATCATCCGTGATAAGATCAAGCACTTGAATAATCAATTCCATTTCATTTGGGGGTGAATTTATCTAGAAAAAATCACTATAGATCACACAGACACAACGAGTAGCTCACATACATTCTCATAAATTCAGTTGGGTACCCCAAGTTTGAGGATCTATGGGAAAACATTAGCATCATTGAGATCCATTGAACGTGGTAGAAATTAGTGCGGTGGTATTTTTAACTAATTTTGATTAATTACACCAATTTTTCATCCTTCCCCCCATAAATTTTACTTATTCTATTTATGGATAAATGTGATTTAACATCATTAAGGATCCTACATGATGTTTAATTATGCTGTAATTATGTCTAGTTTTTCTCTTATAAAGAAAAGAAAATCCAAACAAAAAAGAATCCCAATTTATAGTGCCAAAAAATATCTCTAGTTCTACCTTTTCATTTGCCTTTTATTCACATGTGTTTCATGGTTGTTGATAGGTCAGGTATTTTGAACATATTTTAGGTTCTATATATTTTACTTGGGTCATCATCTTTTTTTTTCTGACCAAATTAGACCAAGAAACATAACCATTCACCTCTTTATGATCTATTAACAAATGCAGTGGAAAAGGTAGGGCATCCAGAACTCGTCTCCAACTATGGATAGTTAGGGACAGTGCCGACATTCTCTCCTTCACTGTACTATCTATTTTTCAAAAATACAAGAACTTCACCAGTAGTATCACTTGATCTCACTGCATAGAGGACACCCGAATCACATCATTCCAAAAATCAATGTGGCACTCTGAGTAAGAAATTCCAAGAAACAAAAATGAGTTTGTACACTGATGATCCCAAACCAAAATCAAGTAAAAATAGATAGGATCAAATATATAGGGACACACATTTGGATCATAAACCCTGGAATAATCTATAGGTGGAACTCAAAATTTCATGAGCCATGGAATGTTGATAAACTATAATTTTCAGTAACAAATATGCATGAATGAATGATACAAAAACACCATGGGTCATATTCATCTTAGGATCAATTTAATCTGTGACTCAAAATTAAAAAAAAATCCATATATAAGAAGAGAGTCAAAGGAAATAATGGTGGTCAGGTCTCTACCACATAATATGCTTTATCCAGTGCTGGATTTAATCAATGATAAACATAAAGTGCTGCTGAAATGGTAACAATAATTAGTTCTAGATAAAAGCACTCATAAAGATAAGTCTTATGAGTGCTAAAAAAATTACTGATAAAAGTTTACCATTTATCAGTGTATTTTTTAGTGCGGATAAAGGTACATATTTAGAAGTACTTTTATTAGTGTTGATCAAAACTTCTAATCAAAAATAATATATATATATATAATTATCATATTTATAACAGAAAATTAATTTTTATTTATATACATTATTTACAAAATGGATGCATATAATTAGTATAAATATTATATATTAATATATATATATATGTGGGTGTGTGTGTGTGTGTTTGTTTTAATAATTTAAACAATGATATAAATATAAATGATGTATTGCTAATATGTGATATCCGAATTTATAAATTTCTTTCAATGATTATGTACATATATGTGTATACATTCTGTTATGTGTTTGTGTTTTGTGTATGTGTATATATTGATGTTGTACATGTATAGATGTATGTATATGGACATATATGTGCACATGCATGTGTAAAGTATATATATGTGTCTAGAACATGTCTACATGTGTATTTATGGCATATAATTATTTCACATTTGATGTATTTTTTTCATTCTTGATATAATATTTTTGGAATTTATTTTTTATACATATTTACATTTTAATAAGTATTATTTTTAATCTATTTTTAATTTAGACGATTAATATTTATTCAATTTTATTTATTAAGTTGTAATATTTTTAAAATGTTTGAAATTTATATAATTAAGTTATTTAAGTACATTTTTTAATATTTCATTTGTTTCTTTACATGTTTTCAATTCATGTTTTTAATCTTATATGAATTCATTTTTTAAAATAGTTTTTCATATTAAATTATATTTATTCATTTCAAAGGGTGATTTAAATTAATATTATTTATTCATTTTATAATATTTACTGATTTATATATTTTTTGGAATTTAATTTTTTTTAATATTTATTTACATATATATTTCTTTCCTATACATGCAATATTTTCAATATGTTTTTTTTATGTTGCGGAAAAAGCCTCATTTTAATTATGAAAACAAATACCTATTTCTATCTGTGTATAGGGAGACTCATTACATAGCCTATAGTCCCTAGGATAAGTGGCCCATTATATGGCCAAAAGACCCAGTGCAGTGTCATGTCAACATCATCCTACCTACGACACTATGATTGTTTCATGCCTGCATCACCGCCTGCATGTATCATCATATGTGTCACCACCTACATAGTACTAGAATAGTACCTTCACCCATTAGGGCTTGAACCCATGACCTACTGGATGTGGAGTTCAGTGGCTAAGTACCACTGAATCACGACACAAGCCACTTGTTTCTAATCTTTATTAATAATATTTTTTACCAATTTTTTCTTTTGAAATATTTTTCATATTTATATAATTAATCTAGATAAAATATTTGTTAATATTTTTTTTAATTTAAATAGTTAATAATTTTTATTTATTTTTATTTAACCATTTTTATAATATTTTTGTTTATTTTTTATACTTATTATTTTTTGATATTTTTTAAACTTTATTCATTTTTTAAAATGTATACATATTTATTTATTAAGTTTTAATATTTTTAAAATGCATTCTTCTTCATTTTAATATATATTCATTTTATTTTATTTAATAAATTTTATAATTAATATATTTTTTCAATTTTTTTAAATATTTTTAAGGTCTCTTTATTTTTAACTATTGAATTTCACTCATTTTTAATATTAATATATTTAAGTTATATTTTTTAAAAATGTTAAAAATATGTTCATAGAAATATATTTATAAGGAAATATATTTATTTTTATATATAAGTGTATTTATAAATGTATATTTACTATATTAATAAGTAAATAAATAAATAAATATATATATACATTTAAAATTGTTTATAAAATTATAAATAAATAATTTTATATTTAAATAATTATAAAATTATAATAAATATACTTATTATATTTATAATAATATATATTTATATATTAATAAATTTATATAATTTTTTTAAAATTATTTATATGATTATAAATATATATATATATATATATTTATAATTAAAAAATTATAATTATTTTAATATATTCATAATTGTATAAGTATTTTTTTAGTTGTAATTATGTTAATTCATAATTATTTGTAATTATATTTTTAAATACATATTTAAATTTCTTATAATATATTTATAATAAAATATATAATTATTTATAATTATATATATTTAAATATATAATCAAATTAAGTATATTATTAAAATTAATTATATAGGTCTTTATCAATGCTAATTTTTTTAGCACTGATACATCAAATCTTTATTAGCACATTTTTAAAAGCATTAATAAAACTCTTCCCAATCTTTTAAAAAGAACCCTAATAGAGTTCTCCATCCTTACATTATTCAAGTGCTTGAAGAACTGAAACATTGTTGTCACACTACCTCAAACATCTCAAACGAATAAACAATTTCAATACCCAAGGTATGTGAATTTTGATCCTTCACTCCCCCTCAAATGTCTTTGTATGTTTTAAATTTTCCTAAAGGGTTTAAAGGGAATGCACAAACAATATTATTTTATCTCGATCAACCTTACTGATTCTCCACCTAATCTACCTCACATCGAAATTTTTTTCCTTCACCATATCCCTCATCCACATGTTCATTTCACTCATTCATCAAAATTTCTCAGTCCAGTTGCATGGAGCTCCTAGTTGTGCACCATAGAAACTCATCCCACTTATCATGTAAGGTGGTGACTGTAAATGATTAGAATATAGTATTTTTTTCATTGAAAAGATGATAATCTAATTCATATTCCAAGTGTCCTTCTTTATCGCATGGATTAACATCAAAAAATTATTCCCACTTGGTTCTATTAATAGGCAGAAGAACCCCAATCATTTTAATATCTCAAATTGTTTATAAATTATAAAAGAATTTTTAAATGAGTTTAATTTAGTTTTTCTGAATTATTCCAATTTTCTATATTTATACAGCTTAAGGAAAAAATTATTTCATGATATTTTTTATTATTATACACATATACATTGATATAAATATAGATAAATTATTTTATATCTTCAAACAATGATGTGTGAATATGTGAAACATGATGAGTGGTATCTATATTTATAAATACATACATGTGTTAGGAAAATGGGTGGTTCAAGAACTCGAATTCTATTTCTTGAACATGGGTTATAAGTTTTTTTTTTCTGAAAAAAGGGATTCTCCAAAAAAAAATTGTAAGCTGGTAGTCCTTTCAAATTTCAATGCCTCTGTTTGATTATTTTAAATTCAAGCCATGTTTTACAAAAGGTGATTTAAATTTTTTAAATCCTTATTATGATGATAGTGATGGTTTTTATTCCTCACGTGTTATTTAAATTATTTATATTGATTTAATATATATAATATTTTAAAAAGGAATGTTTTGTTTAATGAATTGAATTTTTCATCATGAGTTATAGGAAGGACACTTTGATAAAATGTGAACTATTTTAAATAGGAATTGAATATGGGAACCCCATCCAGATACTTATGGTTCTTTTATTTCATATTCTTGAATTTATTTAAACGTTGGGTTTCCAAGACAATGTGATTGGGACCTATCAAAATTTTCATCATCTAAGAAAAGATAAACATTAACACCTAATAATCTTGTCAATGAAAAACCACTTGAATCGCCACATACCATTTGACGAAATAAAGATACATTAACTCCTCCCTTGGGGGTTGTAATCCCACCAAACAAAGTTATCGAGATATTCCTTGATCTACGTGTTTTGAAATAGAATAAAATTTTATTAAATTATTTGTAAAATTATATATATTACAAATATCGTTCCTTTAATGATTTCCAGCAATTGAAAATAATCTAAATACAATTAATTTTGGAACATATTATATTAGATTAATCAATTCAGGTATCTTAAATAATTCTTTTAGAGTGACCTTTTTTAGGTTTCTAACTCACACCTTTTGTGTATTTATTTATTTTATTAAATATTAATATTACTAAATCAAATAGGATGGATATGAATTAAAAATGGATGTATTCCAATCATGTGACAAAAGTGTATGAGTATTGAGTGAAATATTACATAATGTTTGAAAAAGATAATGATTACAACCGTTCTCAAATCCTTTTCCATGTTTATAATTTTGTCATTAAACACTTATTAGTCTAGAGGATTTGTTAGAACACTTGATCTATCATAGCATATATCAAACATATAAATATTTAACTAAACGTAGGAAAAAGTGAATATAGGTAGTTAATAAGACAATAATGCCTTTTACGGATCATATTTTATGATTACTAGTGTGAATAGTGAAGAAATCTATATCAAGGATTGATTGCAGGTGTGAATGATGATGAAGATCGTATTGATAAAATGAAAATGATAGTTGAAGATGAGATTTATTCTTTTACAAAAAAATTGAAGTTAAAGATCTGTGAAAGGACATGATTTCATTCTAGTTATACTAGATATACATCATTTTTATCCATACTGATGTTATAAAATAAAATATATATCAATTGATGGAGTGAAAAAGTTTTACTAAAATACTGGTTATCTTGACTGATGTGATCCCAAAAGATAATGAGCTTCACTACAAAATAGATGATGCTAAAAAATACTATGTTCAATGGGTATGATTTCTGAAAGAATAAAAATATGTTCAAATGACTATATACTATTTTTAAAAGACCTTGAATAACTTAAAAAATTCCCAATGTGTGGTGCATCTCGACACAAGAATGATGAATTAGGTCATAAGAAATGTTTATGGTACTTTCCTATCATTATAAGGTTTAGGAACTTATTTAGAAGTTATGAAACTACAAGGTAATTGACATGGAATAAAAATACAAGAATTAAAAATGAGAAACCTCTTCACCTGATAGAATATCCTCAATGGAATAAAATTGATGAAAATTATCCTGAATTTGGAAATGATATGAGACAACATTGTCTTATGCTATCTATAGATGGAGTGAATCCTTTTTTACTTTCAAAGAAGAACCCAAAGTACATGGCTAGATATGTTGGTAAATTATAACTTTCCAGTGTGGTTACACATAAAACAAAAATAAATTATGTTATCTCTTATTATATAAGGTCCAATATAACTGGATAATGATATTGTTGGTTATTTGGATCCATTAATCACAGGTATGAAAATATTATAGAATAAAACTGTTACATTGAATGATTCTTATAGAAATGAATATTTCATATTTAGATCCATGTTGTACAATATGACAAATTAATTTCTTTCTTATGAGAAGTTTTTTGGATATAGGATTAAAGGAACTCAAGGGTGCCCCATTTTTTAAAAAGTTGAATAGTTAATTAATTTGAAACATACATTAATGATTTGTTTCAAGGACAAGAAACATTTATACCTCTATGACATAAATATCGATCATTAATGACATCATTTATTGGGATTTCAATATAAGGTGCAACAATATCTCCATCAATAGGTGATCAAATGTTTGAGAATGTAAAATATATGGACACTACTTTTCGTAACCTTTATTTTGAAAAAACTTTCCCCAAATGATTGGTAAAATGGATAAGTTTTTTTTGAATTACCATAATTGAATTTTTTGTACATCAAATATATTATTGATGTTATAAATGTTGAAGAAAATGTATTTCATAGTTTCATTGACACTTTATTAAATGAAACTATAAAAAGGATTTAATTTAGGATAAGTTGGGCAATATTGATAAGGGGATACTGGAATATTTGGATCTAATAAAAATTGAAAAACAAAATTTTCTTCCTCCAGCTGTTCACACTCTTTCTAGGTAAGATAGATACCAGTTATTTATCTTATTAACTTATATAAAGGTTCTATAGGGGTATTCATCAAATATCTAGAATATCATGTCAATGAATAATTTAATGTGAAAGGCTTTGAAATCATGTGACTGTCATGTTTTGATAAATGATCTAATGCCTATAGATTTATTTTTCATTTTCCCCAAGAATGTTCATCATATATTAACCAAGATTTGATCATTTCTCAAATATATATATATATATATATATATATATAAATGTTAGAGAACCATTGATTTGTTAAAATATATAAAATGAAATTTCTATCATAATATGTGAATTGGATATGTTCTTCTCACCGACATTCTCTGATATGATCTTTCAATTGATAAGAGATATTCAAATATATGGTTTTGTACATTATAGATGTATATAATGAATTGAATGATATAAGATTATTTTGAAAGGGATGTCAAAAATAAAAGTCATCCAGAAATTTTTTTGTAGAGAGATATATTTTTAAAGATGTCGTTTAATTCTTTATCGAGTACCTATCCAATATAGACAGCATTGGTTTACTAAAATTTTTCACACCAAGTATCATGTGGGTAAAAGAATTTCTAGAATATATGTTGTCACAATTACTTTTATAGATCAAGGGAAATACAAGATTTAGGTTTTTTATAATAGTTTAGAGGTCATGCTATATATTGAAATCGAAAAATTAATTCTTAGGCATTTGAATGCATCATGTGTTGAAATATAGATATGAAATTCACATAATCAATAGTTTATATGATGTAATTTATACCATATTTTTAAGGAGTCAACTCCAAATATGGATTTAATTTCAAAATGACATCGATGACTATAAAGAGGTACAATTAATTGTTTATTATCATATAATGGTTATGTAATTAATGTCTATATATTCTATATAAGTGGCCATGATGCCCATAGCACCACAAAAAATAGCGGAGTTACCCTTGTGAATGAAGTGGTTCATGTATTTGGTACCAAGGACAAAAATACAATTTATACTTATATTTTATACTTTGGCGTTGTTAAAAAAATATGGGAGTTAGATTATACCACCTTACAAGTTGCAAATATTTCAACGAAAATTGGTTGATAACAAGGCTGTAGTTAAAATAGATGAATTGTGATTCATGAAAGTGGATTTTAGTGAGGAAGGGTACAAAGATGCACTATTTATAATGGCATCATAGGAAGTAAAAGTGTTTTTTTCTCTAGATCCAACTAACCAAAAGAGTTCAATTATTCTATTTTTGACCAAAAACACTGACATGTTAGATTTCAATTGAACATAAGATGAATCTTTCATTAGGATGCCACAATAATTTGATAGTAATCGCAATGTAGAAAATGTATTGTATATTAGAGGAGACAACAATGAGGAGATTTGGATACTTGATAAAGGTGTCAAGTCCCTTCAAAATTTTAAAAAATAGAGTTTAATATTTATGTTTTATATATTTTTCTCATGAACATAGAATTTCATAATATTTTTATCTATTCACTACTATATTTATATAATCTAAATTAAATGTTCAATAAATTCTAAAAATAACGACTTTTGCACAAGATGATGCTTCCAATATTGAGGAACAACAAGATTCCCAACACGTTGATGCTATTAATGTATAGGAATAAAAATATTTTGTACAAGCGGATGCTACCAATCTGTAAGAACAACAATAATGATAATTTTTAATTAAATGAAATGGTAGATGGTGAAAAATATATGTCCTATAAAAATTAGGAATGTCATGGTGTTATAGTGTTAACATAAATTATTAAGGTGAGAAATAATGGTATCAGATTTGAGGTTGGTTAAAATTTTTGTGTCCAGCCTGTTAATCCCAAAAGGCTATGTTCATTAGTTAAATTTGGCTCACCACTTGAATGTATGTGCCAGTTGATGTAGATTCATGGAACAATGTTGTGCCTGTTCTTAAGTAACTAATTTGGGAAGATATTAGGTTAACATAATGATATAACAAATATATTTTACTAAAAAATAATGAAATTATAATTTACACTTCATTATCCCTTAAAGAGTTCATTTATACTAGATGATTACTGAATGGATATTGTATTAATTTTCATTGGAATGGTTCAAAAATGATTTCATATAATTCATAGTATCATCTCTAAGATGATAAAAGGAAAATAAACCCAAACCCACCACAGACGTATGCACACCTGATAAACCAAAAACATGGAATACATTTTTTGGTCATCATGAGAAGACATATTTTTATGTACATTGTGATTATTAACACATTTCTTGACAATAAATTTATTAATCACTATGAATAAGTATTTTTAAATTAGGAAACAAAAAACATAGGGTTAAAAAAAGGAAACTTGAGTAAAAAAAATTCACCCCTACCATAAAGAAATGTTGGGGGTATGATTTACTTGAAAAAATATATATTTAAAATCTATAAAAATACTTTTATATGGCATAAAAAAACAACATAATTATATTCCTTTGTTTGGATTCCAGTTGATGATCCGAAACCCAAAGCCACTTCTATCCCATGTCATGTTCTACGGAAGGAGGCTCAAGTAAATAAAAATGGGACACTAGAAGTTAAAATGACAAACAAATTGGGAATCATGTATAAGTATGAGATAATAAAAATGTGTTTTACTTTATATAGGTATTTTATAACAATGAGTACTTATTTTCATATTTTTTTTCTAACTTAGACATAATAAAAATCATTAATTGTATATATGTAAAAACTATTATATATATCCATGATGTGTCTAGAACAGTATAGACACATCAGAGGTATAGGTTTTGGAGTTTCACCCCTAGAAGATTTTGAGAAAATAAATGAATAGGGTGATAATGGTAAATTATTTGAAGACATATAACATTGATTAGCTACTATAGAATAAAAACATAAGCAGTTATCTATGTTTTATAAAATTTTATGGGATGGAATCAAAGAGAAAAAGAAACACAACAAAAACCACTATGTGAAGACACCCCATGCCCCACAAGCATTGATATGATACATCCCCCTCAAAGGGCTATATTAGAAGAGGTAATCAAATTTGTCATAATTTCTTATATGAAATGTGAATCAGGTAGACACTAATAACTTTCATATACTGAAATTATATAGTGTGAATATGATTTTGATTTATATTTTTCAACACCCAGCCATCGCCTTGTTACGAGGGGTGATATATAAAATATTCAAGGACATATTCTACATAATAAGAAACTTCTAATAGTTCATATGAGAGTGGGGATTCATATAGCTTACAAGTCGAGTGTCGAGAAACATGTCCCACTTAATGTTGTAGATATTCATATATTCTATATTTTTATTATAAATATCATATCATGGTTGTTTAATATTATAAAAATACATTTTTAGAGGGTTCATTCCTTTCAAATTTATTTTTACTGAAAAAACGTTAACAATTAATCAAAAAAATCCATGAATTGAATTTTTTTATTACAAATATTAAAATTGAAGCGGTGAAATGGAAGCTAAAATGAAAATGTTCTAAAGGATAAACCAACCAGTAGAAAAAAACTCAAATTTACCTTTACCCTAACCATTCAGCTTCTAGATTTAATAAAATTAATGGTTCTCATTGATACAATATTAAAAAGTTGTGATACAAAAATAAATGATTTTGAGGAAAAAATGCATGAAGAAGATAGTATAGTTTATCTTATTCCTGGGAATATAAATGAAATGCTCATACATGAATGGATAGGAGTCATAATTGTAAATGTATATGTAAGGTGAGTTTTCCAAAAAAAAAATCAAATGGATGATATACTATGTTAATTATTACTAAATAGTATTAATATTTTTCAAAAGCATATTTATCAATATTATATAATAGTGAAACCTGGTGAATATAAATTTGGACTCATTAGTCATAAAATCACTTAAACAGAACTATTGTTATTGGAACCAAAAAAATATGAATAAATAGTCAAAAAAAATAGCAGAAATGTTTGAAATAAAACATCAAAATGATTGAATGTTCTTAATACAGATGATTTGCGGGGTAAAACCTATAATTTTATTATATTAAATATTTTCTCATTTCTTTCATTAATTATTACTATTTTATTTTTAGGAATCATTGGTAACTTATTACAATCAATTTAGATACTGAAAGGATTTATTTTTTGGATTCAATGCATGGATACCCATAAAACCGACCACAGTTATTGATGTTTATCAAATTTTGATGCACTACATGCAACATTTTTGAAATAAGCTTCAATTTATACATTTTATATTATGTTTTAATGAAAATTAAATTATGGTAGGTAGTTATTTGAATATCAACAAAATTATAGGATGATGCAAATCCATGAGTTGAAAAAACATATCAACTTATAAAAATGTATAATTATTAGGGTGAATATAATAAGATCTCACTATCAAAAATGATATAAAAAAATAACTTAGTTTTCTGAACGTTTCTACAGTGTCCAAAAAAATTAACAACAATGATTATGATTTTAATGTTTGAAAATTTATAAAAGATATTGAATTCCACCAACAAACTAATATCCCTAAATAGGCATTTCCGATGATATTTACAATTCCATTTAAAATATTTATTAATCCCTTATTTATTTATATTTTTCTATTACTACTAAGATCATCGATAGTCCTTATATTCAAAAGATGAAATGAATTTCTTTAGAAAGGAGTGGGAAGAATACATTATGTCTTAATGTATAAAAAAATCATGAAGAGGTGAATTATTACTACCTATATAGTAAATTTGATCATTATTTTACCAACTTATTTTATTTAATTTTCTTTTAATTTTAATTTCATATTTATATTTTAAATTTTCATAAATATTAAGAAGAAATGAATTTATCTATAAGGATGAAGAACTCATGATAATGCAATTTTTTTTATTCTGTAATGCATTCAACATTATGGTTTATAAAATGATAATATTCTTAGCTAACCTTAAATTTTTAATGCATTCTTGAATAAAAATTCATGGTGTGATGTGTTGAAATCAATTAGACCTCATTCCAATACATGGAATGACCACTATGACTCTATGTATATGTTTTTAGTTTAAAATTGACATTTTAGTTCAAGACACATGTTTCATAGTAAAAATTATGAAAATACATTCAGATTATTTTGAGAATTTAGAAAAATGATTCATGATCCATTTTAGGTGCTTATGAATCCACCATACCTGAATAATAAATACAGTGTGCTTGTTTTGATATAGCTAGTAACATTTTTTAAGATACTCATGCTTGTGAGAGATTGGAGTTAAAGGATTCAATTGAGATAATGGTGATAGGGAAATGGGTCATGATTGTATACAGGAATCATGAAAATGTGAATTCAAACAACATATTAAGTTATTTTTTATCATATTATTTACTATTTTTAAAGATACTTTCTTATCATTTTTATATTATACTTGTTTAATTTTTTTACAGGTCTTTTTTGAATTCATAGTTTTCTTTCAACTATTTGAAACAAGATAGAAAAGAGAGACCATGATATTTTTTGGTTGAAGTGGATTCCACATGCTTCCTGAAACATGAAGTAAATCATAAGGACTAATTTATGAAGGGATTTTATAATAGGTGAATGGAAAAGTATGACTTCCAAAAATATCTATCATCATGTTGTCTCAAACAGTGTAAGAATTTTATAAAAATCAACCAGCTATAGATCATTCGAATTCAAAGTATTCTTGGTATGATATCAGGTGTATGTTTTTTGTTTAGAATTTAAATATTAGTTCAGAACACACATCACATACTCAAAACCATGAAAAAACATTCATACTAATTTTATACATTAGAAAAAATGATAAATAAGTCATTTTTGATGTGTTGGAATAAATCATTCCTCAATCCATTACATTTTGTATCTCGTATTAGTCAAAGTGCATGTTTTCATTTTTAAATTGATATTATAGTTCAAAACATACATGAAACACTCAAAAATAATAATATAAATTTTTATTGTGTTGAATCTCATGGAAAATTATCTATAAAAAATTTGTGAGAGGTAAGAATCATCTGCACCCCAATATGATGTATTGTGTGACCAATATGACTAAAAGTGTACAATATTAGTTTAAAATTGAAAATTTAGTTCAAAATGTGCATCCCAAACTGAAAAAAAGTCGCTCATATTATATTGATACATTATCACAATTATTCATAAGTCATTTTTGAAATATAATAATCAGTTGTACATCACACCAACACACAATTTGACAAGTATGACTCACAGTGCATTTGTTCATTTTAAATTAACATTTAAATAAAAAAGAACATGACATAATAAAACTCAAGAAAATAAATTCAGATTATTTTGTTGCTTTAGTAAAATGATCCATATGTCATCTGTGATATAAACAAATCAAACACACAAAAATACAATGCACGATGTGATTGGTATGACTAAATTTTTTTATTTAAAATTAAATTTGTAGTTCAAAACACATGTCACAAACTTAAAATTGAGAGACAAATTTATATTTATTTTATATATTAAAATAATAATCTATAAATCATTTTTGATGTGTAGTAATTATTTGTACCACAATATCATACATTGTGTGGTTGGTATAACTCAAAGTATATGTTGTCAGTTTAAAATTGACATTTTAGCTCAAAATATGTTTCACTAGCTTAAAACTAAACAAAAGAACTTAGATTATCTTGATACTCTTGAAAATTATTAATAAGTCACTTGTGAAATATAGGAATCAATAACACATCAAGCTGACACCCGATGTTATTTGTATAACTCAAAGGGAGTGTTTTTATTTTAAACAAAAAATTTAATAAAAAATAAACATGACATAATAAAATAAAATCAAATTCATTCATATTATTTTGATACATTAGAAAAATAATACATAAGTTATTTATGATGTGTAGGAATCAACCAATCATCCATCCGGTGCATGGTGTGATTGATATGAATCAAATTGTTTTTTATTTAAAACTGACATTTTAGTTCAAAACATATGTCACATAATCAAAACTAAGAAAAAATATTAATATTGCTTTGATACATTAGGAAAATTATCTATAAGTAATATTTCCTGTATAGGAATCAACCACACTTATATCCAATACATGATATACCCAGTATGACTCAAAGTTTATGTTATTAGTTTAGAATTTACGTTTTAGTTTAAAAAATGTACCACTTACTGAAAACTAAGAAAACATGCTCAGATTATCTTAATAATTTAGGAAAATGATTCATATATCATTTTTGGCATGTTGGAATCATCCTCACATCATACCAACACATGACTCGACCAGTTTTACTCAAAGTGTAAGTTTTAAATTTAAATTGAAATTTGAGTAAGAATGAAACGTCACATTCTCAAAACTGATAAAATTCGTTCATATTGTTTTGATATCTTAGGAAAATGATCCTTTATTTATTTTTTAAGTTTATTAATTGACCATGCATCAATTCAATTCATGGTGTGACTAATATGAATTAAAGTGTTTCTTTTTATTTAAAATTGAATTTATTTCAAAACATAGGTCAATTACTCAAAACCAAGAAAATGAAATTAGATTGTTTTAATATTTTATGAAAATTATACCTAAATCATTTGTGTTGTGTAGGAATTATCCACATATCAATCTGATACACAATGTTCCCAGTATGAATCAATGATTATGTTATCAGTTTAAATTTGAAATTTTAATTCAAAACATGTGTCCCTCACTAAAAACATAGATAACATCCTTGTATTGTCATGATTCTTTAAGAAAACGATTCATAATTAATTTTTGAAAAGTTAGAATTAGTCTCATGCCAAACTGACAAATGATTTGTTTGGTATATCTCAAATGACATGTTTTCAATGTAAAATGAAAGTTTAAAAAAAAGGCTCATGAAAATCCCAAAACAATGAAAATGCATTTATATTTTTTTATACCTTTTATAATGTCCCTTAAGTCATTTGTGATGTGCATGAATCAACCATATGTCAATATGCTGCATTAGGTGACTGTTATGATTTAAAATTTCCTTTTTTACTTAAAGTTGATTTTTTTTCCAAACACATGAAACATCTTCATAAATAAGAAATAACTTTTGGATTATTATAGTGCTTTATAAAAACGATCCATATGTCATTTGTTACATATAAGAGTATTACACACCTCAAATTGATACATGGTGTTCCCAGTACGACTCAAACTATGCATTTTGAGATTAAAAGTGACATTTTAGATAAAAACATGCATTACATACTAAAAAATTAAAAAACACATTCATATTGATCTGATAATTTATGAAAAAAATCTGTAAATAATTTGTGGAATGTTGGAATTATCCACACCTGAAACTGATACATGTTATGATTAGTATGATTCTAATTGGGTGGTTTTAGATTTAAATTGATATTTTATTAATTTATTGTTTCATATTTATGTTTAATTTATTTCCGTATAGTATTACTAACATAAAATGTATTTTGTTTTATAGTAGGATTATTTTTCTTGGATTGGGGTGGAATTTTGAACAACTACTATAAAGATCTATATTTTTTCAAAGTGGGCATCTTCTAAGGACAATGGAATAATTGATGTTTCTGAATGTTTGAGATAAAACATACTTTCAAATGTAATTGTACAAAATAGTGTTTGAAATTTATATATTTTTTTTGTATTAGTGATGTATTTTTTTATTTCAATTAAATTATGATTTTTACATATACCTGTATTATATGATATAGTGTGCTGTAATTTTAATAACAAAATATAGAATTATGGCCTTTATTAGCAATAGTCTAAGTTCTGATAAAGGACCAACTTTATGACATATTTTTTTGTGCTGATAAAGGGACCCCCTTTATCAGTTATTTTTTAACACTAATAATAGGCCCCCTATTAATGATGTTTAGAACGATATAAATTTTTTAGAAGTAATAAATATATTTTCAAGAACTCACTGAAGTATGATCTGTAGTAGTGGGTTCAATAAGAAAAGAAAGTGGACCAATTTGAAAAATTCCTAGAAATAGGTATAAATATAGAAATTATAAAAGATATAGAAATTAAAACTAATAATTAATAGAATATTAACTTGAATATTTAATAAGTAATTTGATAGAAACATTCCCAACAATAGGTATAAATATAGAAATTTTAAAAGATATAGAAATTAAAATGAAGAATTAATAGAATTTTAACTTGAATATTAAATAAAGAATTTGATAGAACCATGCCCAGCACCAGGAATATTCACATGTACAAGGGATTTTGTTGGTGTAATCACCACTATCAATTGACTTTTTTCTTATCTATAATAGAAATTAATACACTTGAGTGAGGGTTTTAGATTTTTGAATTACTGGTTTCTGATCTCAAGAGTATTTATGTTTTGATTCTGGTTCTTGGTCAAGATCTTAATACTAGCATCACACAAGATTAATGAAACATGATGTTTAATGTAACACAATTGTGGTTTAATAAATCATGAAGTATTAGTGTTAGGTAATTGAGATTAATATTTGAGTTTATATTTTTATGATTATTTTTTCATTATTGTTTTATCTTTTATTCATTATGTATCAAATTATTATAACCAATATGTATGAAAGATGGTGTAGATAGGTTTGGTTCTATTTTCTTTTCCTGATATGGAAATCCACTAGTCCAAATTGAAGCATTGCAATCAAAAGTAGATGTTGTAATTGTCAATGACTTCTAAGTGGGTGTAGTTTTAGTATTCATAAGAAATTTTTTATTCTGATTCCTTTATTTTCATAATATATTGATGAAAAATAAAATGAATTTGTTTTTTAATTTCAATATGTTTCAAGGATAATATTTTCACTTCATCTTGTTCTTTCATCCCCAATTGTTTCTGTGGCCCATTCTTATTTTACCTAGCAACACCAGTAATAATATATGGGTTTTCTCATTATTTTTTATTAAGGGAATTTTTTTATCCATCATAGACATCCACATGTACCACTGATCCTACTCGTTCATTTTAGGTATTCCATATAGCCTTTATTGGTTCACTTTGGCCATTTCACCTCCTATTATTATTAAGGGGATTGATCACCCACATCCATGTACTTTTAAATAATTTGATTATTTTAGCTACTTGGTTCATTTTCCCTCATATTTTAGATGGAATACCAAGCTCCCTTTGTGATATTCTTCAGAAAAGATCAGATATTTGGCCTTTCATCCATCCTTGTACATTCTTTTAAAAACAATATGTGTGGAAAATACATCCCAAATGTCATTCTTATGGATTTTTCAGACCATGTACACATTTCGTTCCCAATTAAAGATCAATAATAAGGATCTAACACTACTATAGATGTGTAATTCATCAGTTCTAGAAATATCCATCACTACCACTAAAAAAAATAACGTTCTAAGAAAAATTTAAATCTAATGACTTTTATCAGTGCTAAAAATAGAGTAGAGAAAACGATCCCTCATCGACACTAAAAAAAACTATTGATAAATGGGGTCCATTATCAGTGAATTTTTAGCACTTATAAATTGACTATTTATAAGGATTATTCCTAGCACTGATAAAAGGAAGGTGATAAAAATATTTTTCTGAAATTATTGCACACTTTTACAAATAAAAAATTCTAAGTAAATTAAATTAAAATCATAAATGAAAAAACACTATATTATGATCATTTCAAAAGTTTGTTTATACAATAAAAATGGAACATAAAATTTAAACAAATATCAATAAAATTAAAACCAAATTAATGTTTCATTGTCTTTGGCTTGATACCCCCAATCAAAAGAGCTTGATCATGCTATAGATTAATAAAAAGCCACCCCAGCTTGAGAAAAACAGTACACATGTGTTAAAAAATAATTCTTATATTATTAAAACTATAAGGAAATAAATTAATAATAAATTAGAAAAAATGAAATAATAAAATGTCACTTTTAAACTAAAATCAGAGACTTCAAGTTATACCAGGAACATCGTGTGTTAGGTTAATGTGTGGACAATTTATACATGTCACTAATGATTTATTGAACATTATCATAAATCATAAATACAAAATGAGTTTATTTTCTTGATTTTAAGTATCAATCACGTGTTTTGAAATAAAATGTTAATTTTAAACATAAAACATACACATAGACCCATACTGGTCACAACGTGGGTCAAATTAATGTGTAGTTGATTCCAACAGATCACAAATGATTTATCGATCATTTTACTAAAGTATCATGAAAAAATGAGTCCATTTTTTTGGTTATAAGTATGTGAATTATGCTTTGAACTAAAATGACCATTTTAAATAAAAACACACACTTTGAGTGATATCGTTCACCCCATGTGTGAGAATGATGTGTTATTGAATCCTATACAATAAATATGGATTAAGGAATATTTTATTAATGTATGAAGACAATAAAAGTGTTCTTTCATGTTTTTCTGTGAGTGATGAGCGTTTTTAACTATAATTCCATTTTTAAACTAAAATCAAACAATTTGAGTCATATCAGTCACACTATGTGTTAGATTGATGTGTGAGTAATTATTACATATTATAAATGACTTATGAAGAATTTTTCAAAAGTATAAAGACTTGTTGAGCATGTTTGATTTTGTTTTCAATGAGTGACATATGATTTTAATTAAAATGTTATTTTTTAAATGAAAGACAAACATTTATAATCATACCAAACAAATCATGCCTTAGATTGAGGTACGACTAATCCAGATAAATCCTAAGTTACATTTATTGTTTTCCTAAAGTAATAAACCAATCTTACTGTTTTACTTAGTTTTGAGTATGCCATGCTTCTTTTTAACAAAAATGGAAATTTTAAACTGAAAACACACATTTTGAGTCATACTAGTCACACTGTCTATTGTATTGAGGTCAAAATGATTCCTTCTTTTAAAAAAATAACTTATGGATCATTTTTCTAAAGTTCACAAACTATCTGAATGAATTTCATTATAATTGAGTATTTCACATGTCTTTTAAATTAAAATATAATTTTAAATAAAAACACACACTTTGATTTATACCATTCACACCCTATATAGTATTAATTTAGGGTTGATTCTTACAATTTAAATATTACTTCAAGTATTATTTTCTTAATTTATCATTAAAATCTATATGTTTTTGAAAGGGTTTTACTGATTTTCATATGTATTTAACTAAAATGTCAATTTTAAATTGAAAATACTCACTTTGAGTAATCCAAGTAGAATCATATGTTATATGGAAATGTGGAATAATCTTAAATGTCGAAAATTTATTGTGTATCATTATCATAAAATATCAAGACAATCAGAGTGTGTTTACTTGGTTTTTAGTGAAAACACAATTTTTTAATTAAAATATCAATTTGAAACTGAAAATACAAATTCTGAATCATATAAGTCACACTGTGTATCCGATTAAGGTAAAAAAGATTCATACATGTCAAAATTGTCTTATGGATGATTTTCATAATTTTTTAAAACAATATAAATTCCTTTTATTAGTTTTGAGTATGTCATAATTTTTTTAACTAAAATGTCAATTTAAAACTGAAAAGACACATTTGAAGTCATATCGGTAACACCGTGTATTAGATTGTGGTTTAGATGATTCCAACATTTAAAAAATAAATTATGGATCATTTTCATAAAGTATAAAATAAATATGGATGTGTTTTCTTGGTTTTGAGTATGTCACACGTATTTTGAACTAAAATGTCAATTTTTAATATAAACCAACACTTTGAGTCATACTGGTCACATTTTGTGCTGATTAATGTGTGGTTGAATTATATATATTATAATTTAATTAAATATAATTTTCATAAAGTATTAAGATAATATCAGTGCATTTTATAGGTTTTTAGTGAGTGACACATGGTTTTAACTAAAATATCATTCTTAAATTAAAAACACGCACTTCAAGAAATGCCAGTCACATCATATGTTTTATTGACATGTGATTGATTCCAACACATAAAAAAGAAAAATATATAATTTTTATAAATTATCAAGAAAATATGAGTGTATTTTATTGTTTTTAAGTGAGTGACATTTGTTTTAACTAAAATACAAATTTTAATCTAAAAAAAACATTTGAGTCATACTGGCGACAACATGCAATAGATAGAGGTAAAAAAGATTCCTATACCAAAAATGACTTTTTGATAATTTTTTGGATGTATTAAAAGAATATGAATCTATTTTCTCTGTTTTGATTATGTCATATGTATTTTCATCTAAAATATCATTTTAAAATTGAAAGATGCACTTTGGGCCATACCGGTCATGTCGTGTAGTAGATCCGCATGTGGTTGATTCTTAATCATCAAAAATTACTAAAAAATAATTTTATTAAATTAATAGGATTTTTCAAGTTCATTTTCTTGGTTCTCAGTGAGTGGTACAAATTTTATCTAAAATTTAATTTTTAAACTAAAAACACTCATTTTTATTTATACTGCTCAAACCATGTGTCAGATTGAGGTACAACTAATTACTACACAACATAAATCACTTATATAAAATTTTACAAAATTATAAAACAAATATGAAATTATTTTCTCATTTTTGAGTATTTCATGAATAATTTCAACAAAAATGTTATTTGTAAACTAAAAATCCACACATTTTTTGTCATACTAGTTTCTTTGTGCCTTAGGTTATTATACAGCTAATTCCTAAACATAATAAATTACTTATAGATAATTATCCTACTATATAAAAATAATATAAAATTTTTTACTCAATTTTTGGCATGCTATATATCTTTTGAACAAAAATATCATTTTTAAATATAAACAAAAAAAAAAAGAGTTATAACTGTTTTATCAGGTGTAAAATTAATATACGTTTAATTATTATAATTAAAAATGACTTAAGGATCATTTTTCTAAAGTATCAAGACGATATGAGTGTTTTTATAGGTTTTCATTGAGTATAACACATTTTAACTAAAATTTCAATTTTTAATTGAAAACAATCACTCCACATCATACTTGTAACATTGGGTGTAAGATCAATGTGTGTATGATTCATACATGTAAAAAATGACTTATGGGCCATTTTCATTAAATATAAGTAAAATTAGAGTTCATTTTCATGATTTTTAATGATTGACATGTTTTTTTAACAAAAATGAAATTTTTTAACTGAAATGAAAATTTTAAACTAAAAACAAACACATTGAGTCATATGTAAATTGAAAAAACACACTATTGAACATAAAAAGATAAAAAAAGTTTTGTTAAGAGAATAAATTGTATTTTAGTGCATTATGATTTCTCTATAAATTATAACACCATGTATTTGGCCCATTCATATCTAAACAAATCATTTTCTGCTTTTGAATAGGAGGACTACCAATAGTCATAGTAGTACAAGAAAAATATAAATAAATGAATAATTTTTTGTAAAAAATAAAACTATAATTATCGATAGAAATAACTCTTAGGGGATTCTAGTTTTTTCATTAAATATGATATCTTTCATAAATTTAAAAACATAATAACCAAAAGATTTTTTGTTTGTTTGTTTAAAAAATTTCATAAACATTAAGAAAAATAAGTTTTTTTTATATTTGTTATAGTAGTGAAATATCATTATATATACCGTATTACTTATCTACTTATAGAAGATGATATGATTCATGTGATCAATGACTGACATCATGCAATTATTTTGATGATATTTAAATATTTCCCAATTATAAAAAAATATCATTAAAAAAAATATAAAATGTTTAACCTGATGTTTATTTATAAAATTTTCTATATATCATTTTAAAAATTAATAAATTTCAACATATGAGGTCTATGTTTTGGGTATCAATGCATTAAATCCATAAATAAATCTTTGGAGTATCCAAATTGATTACAATAAGCTACCAATACGGCCTAATGAGACAAAAAAATGCAATGAAAGGAATGAAAATATATTTGATATGATTAAATTGTATTGTTCTTCCCCGTCATTATGGGTATTAATAAGATTCTATTGTATATAGTTTTTCTCAAACATTCCTTCCAGTGTTTCTACTACTACCAAATATTCCCCTTCATCGAATGATCCATTTTGTGTAGATGTATTGTGAGGAATAATGATTCCAAATACTTATTCACATGGTTTTACATTAAAATAGTACTAATGTATATGTGTAAAAAAAATATTAATATTATTGAACTATAATTTACACAATAGATCAACATTTGGAAAATATTTATGAAAAACATGTTATGTACACATTTACAACTCAGACTTCTAGCCATTCATTCTTATGTATTTGTTTTTTAAATTCTCAAGAATAAGAATGTTTGTAATGGAATTTCCATACATTTGTTCATTAAAAAAAATTATGGTCATATAAATATTTTTAAACGTTTTATCCACATAATATTTTAATATGATTAAATTCTTACATTTAACAATAAGTTAAAGTCTTCTATATGACGGTGTTTTTATCATTTGGTTGATCATTTAGATCATTTTTATTCAAAAGTTTATATCCAATTACCTTTATCAATCTAGAATACAATTCATCAGTTCATGAATTGTTTTTATTAATTTTTACTATTTTTTATAAAAAATAAATTTAAAATGAATACCTCTTTAACAATATGTTTTTTACATGATCAAACATCCATTTTATGAACGTTCCAAAAGTAAGTTCAACAATGTGAACATCCAGATCATCAAACAGAACATGTATCTTAGTGATAGACTTGTGGTATATTTGAATCCCCACTCTCACATAACCTTTTATAAGTTTATTTTTTATAATATATCCTTGGATATTGTACACTATACCCATCATAATAAATTGATGGGTGGGTAATGACAGATATAAATCCCAATCTTTATCACTCTATAGAATACCATTACACGAATGGTATCCATTTCTTCATGATTCACATTTTACATAAATATTTATGATAAAATTGATTACCTCTAGTAAGTAATACCTTTGAAAGGAATGAATTGACTTTAAGTTGGTGGGGGACTTTATGTAGTGGTTATTTTTGTGTTGTTTCTTCTCATTAAAGTCTTACTAAAACATTATCTATCAACCCATACTTCCAATTTTGTTTTTTTAGATAAAATATTCAAGTTTTCATCTCATCCATTTTATTATATTTATATACCTATTCATTTATTTTATAAAAATATGTTGAGTAAGACACTCTAAAACCCTCACATCTTACAGGAACATATTGTTCTGGCCTCTTTAAGGCCACTAAAAGTAGTTACTTATTTGGTAAAACCAATGATGATTCCCATGACTACACCAGATAAAATATATTGGTAAATAAATAATCATTTTCATATAATTAAATTTTACAAAATAATTTGTTTTATTATTTCGTACGTACACTTTATTCGTATACATTTTATATGTTTTAATCTATTAGTATTCTGTATTTATTTACATGATCCACTTTCTATAGACCAAGACGTGTGATGCAAGTAGATTTGGATTTTTATTCATCAATATATATATAATAAAAGGAACATAGATATGTTATTGTTTTATTACACATAAATATATTATAGTATATTTATAATACATAATTTATTTATGTGAAGAAAACCTTATACTTGGTTTTTGGTAGGGTTATGTTGGTTTTTCTACAAACTTCTTATTTTTAGTACCAATTTGATGTTTTCTAAATTAAAAATTATTATTCAATGTTATTAATACACACATTTTAAATTAATGTATTTCTAATCATAATATAGATGAAAATTTACCTCCTAATGAAAAATAGTAAATCATTTCAATGTTTTCATGTTTATCATATGTGAATACATTTGTGGTGGGTGTAGGTTTACATTCCCTTCAACATCTTAGAGATGATGCTTCATAAGAATTATCTAAAATCCTATATGAGCATTTCTAGTAACCATTAAGAAAAATTTCATTTAAAATTCATCTATTATAAATATTTTATGTAAGGGATAGTGAAGAGTAAATCAATGTTTCATTTTTTTGTTTTATAAAAAATATGGAAAATATGTCATAATATTTTCCGAATCTCTTCCAAAATTAGTGACCTAACGTATAGAAAAAAATATTCCATGTATCTGCATCGATCATAACAATAATTAATGTAGTGAATCTAATGAATCAAATGAAAATATACTTTTTGGGGTTTATATGATGGTCAAATGAATTCCATCTAACCATGAATTTGACCCAAATACCTCTCGAAATATTCATTTTTGTTAATACCATTATGCTATGACACACTTTTTTTAGGGAATAGTCTATTCACCTAATACTATTTCCTCAGCATAAAAATCATCAATATGTTGTTACTAGGTATAAATATCATCAGTATGTTGAGAAACCTACCATTTTTTTAAATTGGGAGAGTCAACATGTTGAGAAACCTACTGTTCATAAGGATTCAGAGCATCATTATATTGAGAATCCATTGTCTATAGAAGTGGTTGAACATTTAATTTATATTATGTAAATGAAATAGTAAAAAATTATAATTTGAGATAACACAATGCATATTAAAAAAATACATAACCTGATTATTGAACTCTTTTTTTCATTAAAGGTTCAATGGATTTAACCCCTCTATCGAGTATCCAAATCCACTCATTATAGTCTCCTTATAGATATAAGACCCCATATATATTGGGACCCATTGTGAAATAACTATGACATCCCAGGGAAAGTGTTACCCTCGGTTGAAATCACATATAACCCTTTGGTGGTTTAGTTCGATAACAGAATAATTGACCACTTTCTATTTACAGGATATGGAACATAAATTACCTATACTTCCATTGATATCATTATAAATAGTTCATCTTTATACACTTATTTAATCAACTTTTACAAATATCAAATAATAAATTTTCACTACACTCTTGTTATCAACCAACCTACATTGAACAATAAACACTTGGAATGTTATTTAATCTAACTCATATATTTTTTTGATGATGTCGAAGAATTATATATTCACATAAATTGGATTTTTCTTTTTAAACCACATACATTCATTGTTTCATCTAAATGTTTAATTACACGATTTTTCATGGTACTACATTCATCATGATACTTCATATAGAATGTATAACCATTAATTAATGAACCATTATATGATAATACATATGCACTTGGTCCTAGGACTAGCCATCAAAGTCTTTCTAAAATTGAATTCATATTTAAAGTTGACTTCTTAAAAATATAGTCTTGAATCCATTCTATAAATTATTTATTATTGATATTTGATATCCATATTTCATGCATTTATGGATTTAAATGACTCGGAATCACATTGTGTATTTCCATATATGTTGAATCCTCGGAAATTTTATGCAAAACATAAAGGTGAGCATGATCCTTTTCCATAATAGTAACTATGACAACATCTATTCTAGATATTCTTTTACCCAAAAGTTTCTTGGTGTGATGAGATTCTAGTAGACCAATTCTTTCCACATCACAAAAGTAATTAGTAAATAATTAAATGACTTTCTCAAAAAAATATTACTTTACAATAGAACCTGCTGGTCTAATTCTATTTTTTACATACCCTTTCAAAATATTCATATACCATTAAATTGGGTGCATCCATCTTTAATGTACAAGACTACATTGTTATATCTCTCAAACCAAGTGAACCATCATATCAAAGAAAGATAATAAGAATAAAATCACTAATTCACATAATATGACAATAATTTTCTTTTTCCATAGTTGAAAATTTCATTAGGTCCACAAAATCACTTCATACAGCATTGAAAAAAATAGATCTTGGTTAATATATGACATAAATTCTTAGAAAAAATTTAATATAAAGATACAACCGTTAGATCTTCCATCAAAACTTGATAGTCATGTGATTTCAGTCAATTTAACATTAAATTAGTCATTAATATAAGATTTTTAATATTATATGAATACCCATATGGAACCTTTACATCCTTAAATAAGTTAAAAAACCAATATATCCCTTTTCTGGAAGGAGTGTAAGTAACTGGAGGAAGAAAATTCCACCTTTTAGCCTTCATTGGTGCCACCACTTCCCTTTTACCTAGGTCAATAATATCTAACCTAACACATATTTTATTCAATTTCTAGGTGAATTTAGTAACATGATGAGGAAAAAATCATAGATTTTTTCCATATACATGAAATAATCAAAATTTTAAACAATAAACCAATTCTAGTATAGAAATGTTTAAAAAAACTGATATCTTTTTCAAATAGGTATTGTACAGTTATTCGAAGAAGGTATAAAAAAGTGGTGTCTATATATTTTACATTCTTAAATAGTTGATCACTTTTTAGTGGAAATATTGTTATACCTTATTTTGAATTCCCATAAAATGATGTTTTGAAAAGATCAATATTTATGTCAACGGTATAGAAATATGTTCAAAGAAACGTGGTCATCAATGAATTTTTTAACCTAACAAAGTGTGTATAATGTTCAAAAATAGGACACACTTGAGTTTCATTAATTCTATATCCTAGAAAATTTACATTACCATGATATTAATTTATCAAACCATAAAATGTGAATATAAACATTAAATATTAATTTCTATAAGAAAAATACAATGTAAAACTGAAATCCCACATTAAATCAAATATTCGATCACTAGAGAAAAATAATAATCAATATCATCACTCGGTTGTGTTTGTCCCATTATAGGTAGAGGGAACATAATTTATTTTCACTTCATTAATAAGCATGGTGGAAAGTTATAATTTACTAACATAACCATCCATGGATTAGGAATGCTACTTTTAAATAAAATAGAATTCAATCCATATGTATATAGTGAAAGATGATGTTTTATCAGCTCATTTCCAAATTAAGGATACCTGAGATCAGTAGTAATCTACCGAGAGTCTTCTCGGTGAATAAGTTTCTCATATTTATTTCATGTATCTTTGTGTGACATGAATTTCATTACAGTCTCCTCACTTCCATATAGACACCTAAACATTGGAATCATTGGAAAGTACTATAAAAATTTTCATGGACTTGATTCATCTATATTTAATTGAGATGCATAAAACTTTAAGAATTTTTAATTGATTCATGGTCCTTGAAAAGTAACACACATTCATTTATACGTGCATGAATTCTTTTAGAGATCATGACCATTGAATGTAGATTTTTTTTGGCATCATGTGTCTTATAAGGTGGTACATTATATTATGGTAGCATATCATTTAAGAGAGTAAGTAGTTTAGTAACTCTAGTGTCACTCCATATGTTTCCAGCATTTACATTATATAGCATTAGTATAGCTGAAAATGCTGTATATTTAGTAGAACCATCATATAATGATGTATTTCCACAACTAGTTAACTTCTAAAGTAGTTTTAGACAATCATGAAGTTCATTTTTAATAGTCATTTTCATTTAATCAATATGATCTTTATCATAGTTCACACCTGTAATCATATCCATGATTTTGTCTTCGTCATTATTCATACTTATAATCATATATGATGATCCATAAAATTAATTGTTACCCCAACCAGTCTCTATATTATGTTTTCCCCATATTTAGTCGAACATTTAAAACATTGATCAATTCTGTGATAGATCATGTAGTCTTTCGTCTCCTTTTTAATAATTGATCATGAATAAAAATAGTGTAAACATTTAAACTAGATTTGATATTGGTCATATGAATGATATTTTGAAAATATTATAAACTATTTCCCCTAATCCTCATATAATTTTTCATATGATTGGCATCCGTGAATTTTTGATTAATATCTATCCTATTGGATTCATTAATATTAATATATAAATAAATAAATAAATATGGAGGAGGTATGAGCTTAGAACCAAAAAAGGCCTTATTGAAGAATCAATTATGCAACATGAAGCCATTTTTCTGTGATAGAAAAATTAGATTGATGCATATTGAGATTGTTTAGTAGCGGTGTAAATCATTGAAAAAATGGAAAGAGTGACATCTAAAATGTTACAAAGAATCTAATTACTTTTTTATTTATTGAAAAATATAAAGACCAAGGATGATTTTTTTAATTTTTATAAGTGTTTATATAATAAGAGGGATGAGTTCATTTTTATTCATTTATTCACTTGGTATGTTCCAGGCTAAGTGGTGTTTTGGTGAAAGGATGATTAGGATCTGAAGTTGATGATCATTTTCATAATGATGAAAATGTGGATAGGTACCAATTACCATGTATTGAGAACCCAATGTTGGAAGAAACTATAGAATTTAAATCCAATTAATTAGAATCCTCATGCTAGGGTTCTCAAGATACTTGAAAAACTAAAGAATAACTTCGTTAGGGATTGGATAATGATTCAAATATGAATAGTTCACATAGAAAGAATGATTCTTTAAAGAAGACTAATGAAAAATAATATTGGTGATTGAAGGAATAATCAAATTCAACATATGTTGAATAACTTCCTTAGTGGGATTAGCAGAATGACTCTTCTAAAATTAATAATTGGAGTATAACACCAACTACTTGGGATTACTTGAAAACAAAACTCACACTTAGTGGAACCAACATACAGAATCAACTCTGGAAAAATGTCAAAGTGAAAACTAGGAGTGAGGTTTAACCAGTATAGAATCAAATATAGATTTTTTAATACTAGTCATGATTAAAATTTAAGGAGTGAAATGCTATCTATATATAGCTACAAAGATTGTACTGAGAGTCCCAGTAACAGGGAATAGAGTTTAAATAAAAAGGAAGGTTCGTCTCCCTAGGATTAAGCGATAAATTTATCCTGAAAAAAAAGATCAAAATGATTAATTAAATAAATCCAATGGATAATGGAATTGTTTCAAGTGGGGTTAAGAGAAAGAACACACTAAAAAGAAAGACACACATAATAATTGGAACTGATGTTGGAATGAAAGTTGATGGAAGCCTCAATGAGATCAGATCGGGAAGTAACTACTACAAGTAAAAAAGTTATATAATTGAGGCACTTTGAATAAAACATAAGAGAACTAAGTCAACTTTGAAATTTTCATGATATGAGTTCTCTAGATGGTGGTGGGAAAAATCAATTCCAACCCACATCTCTGTGGTGAAAACAAACTGGATTTTCATTCAGAAAGGGTCATGCAAAAGATTCATGTGGTTAGCAGGCTTCATATAATACAATAGATAGGAAAAAAGTCCCTCGACCGATGAAGTAATGGAATTTAAGTGATGATAATCCTACTATTTGCATGCTTACTGCAACTCCACAACATTTAGACACATTCATTTCAGAGGAGCAAGACATTATTTTTGAGGATGAATCAGTGATGTAAGATCGACTATAGTAGAGTAGAAATAATCACATACCTTAGGGTTTGAGAGGGTAGAGTTTTTTGGACAAGTTCGAGGTGGAGCTATGGTAGAGGTTGAGTTCCGCGAGAGATTGAACTATGTGAATAAGTGAGTTATGTCAGGGTGGAATTTATATGATCTCGAAGAGTTTATGAGTTCTAAAAGAAAAAACATGACTAAAAGTTATCTTTATCAATTTTATACTTTTAGAACTCATAATGACATGTTTTATCACTGCTTATTATTTCAGCACTCGTAAAACCAATATTTATCAGCGATTTTTAGGGTTCGATAAATGAGCATAAAGTAAAATACAAAAATATTAAAGGAATATATATTAAAAATGAATAAATGAAAAAAAGTAAAAAAATAATTAAAATTATCAATGAATATATAATAAAGGCATGAATGCTAAAAATGAGTGAAATTGTATAATTAAAAAAGAATAGTATTCAAAAATATTTAAAAAGTGGATAAGTTTTAGTAATTATATAAATTATTTAAAAATGAAAAATTAATATATATTATAATGAAGATAAATACGTATTGAAAATATTAAAACATATTAAATAAGTATGTATAAATAAATACTACAAAATGATTAAATTCTAAAAAATATAAATATTAATAAATATTAAAAATGAATAAATAAATTGAAATAAAATTTTATTAAAAATGAATTATTAAAATTTAATTGATGGACTAATTATTTAAAAAAAATTAACTCCTAAATTTATTACATGAATTGTTAACATGTACAAAAATGAAGAAAGTATTAAATAAATAACATTAAATAAATTAAAAAATATATATTTCAAACATTTTTATAACATTAGAACTTAATAAATAGATTTGAATAAATATTAAGAAAATAAATTAAAAACATATTAACAATATTAACACGTATTAAATAATTATGTATTGATTTTATGATTAATTACTTGAATTGTAAACAGGTACAAAAAATAATGAAAATATTAAAAAATGTATGTAAGTAAATAAATTTTATAAATTTTAAATATTTTAAAAAATATAAGATTTTAATAAATCAAATTGAATTAATTTTAATCATATAAATTAAAAACGTACTAAGAATATTGAAAATTAGAAAATAATTATCTACAAATAAAATTTTAAATGTGAATAAGTTCAAAAAAATATTTAATATTAATAAATATTACAAAAAAATGTATAATATTAAATGAAAGATTATTAAAAATGAATATATAAAAATGAATAAATTGACAAAATATTTTATAAATTCAATTCATAACATTAATTATAACAATTAAAACAAATAGAAAATGGATACAAATCAATAAATAAATAATCTTAATTATATAAAGAAGAAAATTTTAAAAATGAATTATATTGACTATAAAATAATATTAATAATTAAATTAAATTAAATACATACACATATAATCAGAATGTATAAATCAAAACAAATATGATTACATGGTTTTATTAGTTAAGTAAAAATACAGAAAAATAGTCAAATATTATTTAATTTTCATATATTAAAAAATGAATTTAATATAATAACATAATTAACTACCTAAACAAAAAACTGGTGTTGGGAATGGAATTCATTAGACTTCATTTTCATGCTAAATGATGTTTTCATGCCAAAATTGTGTTTTCATTACAAGTGTCATTGGATGGAGATGGTCATATAAGAATAAATTATATGAATTTCATACGTATTAAAAATATTAAAACATGGTAAATAAATACGAATACATAATTATCATATTAATTACCAACATTTTGAAAATATTAAGACTTAGTAAATAAATATGTATAAATTTTAAAAAATAAATAAATTATGAAAATAATAAATGTTAATAAATATAAAAAATTAAAAAATTATATTAAATGAAATAATATAAAAAAATAATAAAATTAAATAAATTACTAAAATATTTTTTAAAAAGTTAACTCATAACATTAATTACGGGAATTGAATGCACATAAAAAACGAATAAAAATGAATACAACATATATACATACACACACACATACATACACATATACATACATACATAAATACACACACACACACACACACACATACATACATACATACATAAATACACACACACACACACACCACACACACATGCTTAAAAGGTATGCTTAGCCCCCAAGGGATGACCCACATACGGCGGCTTATTTATTCATTTCATTCCGGAAGTCCCAGTGGGCATGAAACCCGTTACATGTCCCAAAGGTGCAGTGCAATGCCATTTATGCATCATACTGTCTGCGTCAAAAGGCCATCATCATGTCTGTGTCACCGTCTACCTGAGGAAATTCTCCCACACCCAAATGTGAACCCGAGTCTGATGTAAGATTATGGTGAGCCTTTACCACTTGGGTTAGCCCCCAACTACAATGAATACAAATCAATAAATCAATAATAATATTATTCTTAATTATTAATGTATGCACTATATAAACTGTATATAAAAAATACAATTAATTATTAACATGTATAATTTTTAATAATAATTTGATATATTATTATTTAATTAAATATATAAATATTTAAAAATAAATAAATAACTATAAAAAATGAATATTTTACAAAAAATTGTAAATTAATATACATTAAAAATTAATGTATATTAAAAATGAATAAATTACATTAAATACTAAAAATAGTGAAATATTAAAAATGAATAAATAATATTAAATCAATAAATAGACGTACACGTACACACCTACATATGAATACACATACTTGTATAGACACATACATGTACATATACACATATATACATTCACATTATCACACAGACACACACACACAGATACATATTAACATACACATACACATACACATGCACATACACATACACATGCATCTGCATATACATACACATACTCCTATCTATACGCATACACATACATACATATACATTCGTGTGTGTGCACATACATTCACATACATATGCATACATACACATACTACATAACCATTAATATACATACACATAAATATACACTCATACATATTCAAAGGCATACATGTAAAGACACACATACACATAGACACATACAAACGCATAGACAAGTATATATACAAATCCATGCACATACACGCACACATATATACATACACATACACATACACATACACAAACACATACACATACACATGCACATACACATACACATGCATATGCATATACATACACATACGCCTATCTATACGCATACACATACATACATTTACATTCATGTGTGTGCACATACATTCACATACATATGCATACATACACATACTAAAAAACCATTAATATATATACACATAAATATACACTCATACATATTCAAAGGCATACATGTAAAGACACTCGTACACATAGACACATACAAACGCATAGACAAGTATATATATAAATCCATGCACATACACGTACACAGATACACATACACATACACATACACGTACACATACACATACACGTACACATACACATACACATACACCTACACGTACACATACACATACACATACACATACACATACACATACACATACACCTACACCTACACATACACGTACACATACACATACACATACACATACACATACACCTACACATACACCTACACCTACACATACACGTACACATACACATACATGTACACATACACATACACGTACACATACAGATACACATACACATACACATACACATACACATACACATACACATACACCTACACGTACACATACACATACACTTACACATACACATACACATACACATACACCTACACATACACATACACATACACATACACATACACCTACAAATATGCCCATACACATATAAATAAACATACACGTAGACATGCACATGAAAATATATACACATCTCCGTATGTATACACAAACACATACATACAATTACTTACACATGCATGCACATTAATACACATATATACATATAAATATATACATACATATACCACACACACACACATAGATCCATACGTGTACACATACATACACATACACATACACATATATACATACACATAAATATACACATACACATACTCACACATACACATTCACATTCACATACACATACACATACACATACACATACGCATACACATACACACATACAGATACACATTCACGCATAGATACACATACACATACATATGTGCACACACATGAACATACAGATACACATATATATAAATTCACATTCACATACACACACACACACACACACACAGACGCACACACATACACATATATACACAAACATGAATATACATACTCATACACCCACACATACACACATCTATACACATACACATGCATACATTTACATAAAAATATATGCACATATACACATGCACACATACATACAATACATATACACATAAACACACACTCACACACACAACACAACACATGAATTCACATTCAACACACACACACACATACTCATACATCCACATACATAAACATGCACCCAAACACATATAGATACATTTACATATATTTTAAATTATTTAAAATGAATATAAATATATAAATTCAAATATGAATCACATATTTAAATAAATCTATTAACTAATATATTTATATAATTTTTTTAAAAAATATATTAATATATCACATTTATATTATCATTATATAATAATTTTAAAATTAATGTATATAGATATACTATTCAACATTTTTTTGACTAATATTAATTTGATAATTATATATATATATATATATAATTATAAAAGTATGTTTGATAATATTTTTTTTTATTAAATGTAATATAAATCATATTCAAATATTATATTTACACACACTAATTATTATGATATAAATCTTATTTTAAAATATATAAATATGTATATATAAAGTAAATTATTCATTATGACCTTTAACAACACTTTTTTTGTTTTGTTAAAGGTATAAATTTTATCATCACAAAAAAAGTGATGATAAAGTGGCACCTTTATGTAGTCTAAAAACGAATTGAAAAAGGGTACCTTATTATCTATAATTTTTTATCACTAATAAAAGTTACCTTTATTAGTGCATTTTCCAAGTTCTAGTAAAATTCACCCCTTAATTAATGATTTTCGTTTAGCGCTGATAAAATCTAGTAATGAATATCACATGATATGTGGTAGTGCCGCCTTTAACTGAATGTTGATGAAGAAATATCAAATAATGGTAAGGTTATTTTGGATCCATAAGACTCATGTTCTAGATTATTTTTTTTCTTAGTTTTATTTTATTTTGTTTCTTTGAATCTCTATTTTTGTTTTTATTTGTTTGTGTTTTGAGAAAAATAAAAGGCGTGTGTAGTGTGGTATTGTTACCATTCACATTGGATACTAAAGGATCTGAAGCACATTAAATATTTTATTAGACTTCTTTCTTTTAGTTTTATTAGTTGTTCTTCAAATTTTTTATTATTCTCATCTTGACTCTTCAAAATCACATTCTATTTGAATTTATTGTATTTTTTTCCTTTAAAAACAATTTTATCACACATATTAAGTGAAAAACAATTTTTTATTTAGTGATTCTTCATTTTTTTATGTCCACATCCTTTAGATTGTCCCTAAAAAACTGGCATCAAAGATAACAAATAAAAAATATAGAACTCACTAAATATTAGATATAACTTTTTGTTGGTGACAATGACTCCAACAATTAACGAATCAAGATGAGAACCCATCATATTCAGTAAGGACTCAAAAATTATTTATATGGACCTAGAAACCTATAAATTCTTATCCTAATAATGGGAAAACAATAACTACATATCCATATGTCCCTTTTGAAATTTTAAAAAATGGCTATATCTTGATTATCATATCCCTAGGTGCTAAATTTCATAGATAAGTATCATATGAAACATCGTATTCTAGTATAAGGTTGAAAAATGAAAAAATATATTTGAATACTTTATGTGTTGGTAATTTATATAAATAAAATAAGTTTTTTACCATTGGAATTTGTAAGAGTGCTCAAATTATGTCCCCACATGTTGAATTTAACAATACTCTCTTAGACCTTTCCATCATTAATGTTAAAATTGAGACTAAATATCAAGTTATTATCTTGATAATTTATCGTAATATTTATAATATAACCGTAGTAGATACCGCGATGTATGGATGAAAATCCTTAGAATTGGAAGTAGTTAAATTGATCCTACTTTTTAAAGAGGTACATGCAAATTCTAAAAAGATACTTGGGATAGAAAGCCTCATCACTAGGCTATAAATATGAATAAGAGGAAGAAGAAATAAAATAATAATGGAATCAATGAGAAAACTACAAAATAAAATAACAGATCAAAATCTAAGGGTAGGATGGT
Organism: Viscum album; assembly: GCA_963277665.1. Classification (NCBI taxonomy): domain Eukaryota; kingdom Viridiplantae; phylum Streptophyta; class Magnoliopsida; order Santalales; family Viscaceae; genus Viscum; species Viscum album. Next base: position 1,120,202,587 of record OY728129.1, read on the forward strand.
TACATGTTATAATTCCGGAAAAGCTAGACACATTTCTCTAAAGTTCCACAAGCCAAAGAAAACAAAATCCCAAATATGATGTATATACTAATAAATCAATTTTTTTATACAGGTTATGATAATACTAATGTTCTAAATGTTTCCATAAATAATTTGTTTAATGAATGGGTGTTATATTCAGGACAATATATTTAAATGTGTCTTGATAAAGAATATTTTCTTGAATTGATTGAGGGATTATAATGACAGGTTTTTTATAAAACAATATTATGAATATATTTAATGGTAGAGATTCAATATTATTATAGCTTCATGATGAATAAATTTTCACCTTTATTACAAAGTGGTTACCAAACCTATAAATAAATATGATATCCCTAGGTTTATTGGAAAAGATATAATAATTTTATATGTTAGATTATAGTTGTCTAAGGATCTCTAAAGGCTCTTTCATAGGAGTAAATGGATATTTAGTAGATGGTATTTTTTTATATAGAAGAAATAACTATATAAATATTGAAAATTTATATATAAATATAACCGATAACATTATGCTTTTCTATATAGTATTGGGTAATGTTACCTCTAAGGGTCTATAAGATCTGAGTAAACATTGGTTAATAAGTAATATTATACAAAGAAATGACACACTATTTGATGATTGTGTTTTAGGGAAGTAAAAAGAGTCTTCTCTAATGATTCATCCTTTAAATCTAGTCACCATCTTGATTATATCCATTCTAATTAATGGGGATCATCCATGAATATCACCAAAGGTGCAATATCTTATTCAATTACCTTTTTGATGATGTATATAAAAAATCATGGATTGAGATTCTTCAACAAAATCTTTTTATTTTGAAAATAAAAACAATAAAAAAAATATTGTTGAGAATTAATGTGGAATAAGAATTAAAGATATAAGAATATACAATTGTTTAGAGTATTTTTCATTTTACTTCATATATATTTTTATGTCTCGATGTGTTATTAGGAATATGCCTATTATGGAGACTCCCAAAAAATGGAATTGAATATAAATGAACTGCAATCTTTTAGAGGGAGTGTAAAGTATTCATTAATATTTAGGACTACCCAAATCCTTTGGGGTTGAGGCCACTATTAATGAAACACATCTTTTTAATTGATTTCTTTCAATTGGGAATAAATTCAAAATTCCTAAATAGTTTTGGCATAGCCAAACCCCTTTCTATGTTTATTTAAGATTCATTGGTTGTACTAAAATCTAATAAAATAGAACTAAGATCCCTTAAATTTAATTTTGTTGATACATTAAGGAATAAATGGCTGTAATTTATGGGTTGATAAAACCGTTCACCAAAAATGTATAATAAGTCATGATGTTTTCTTCTATAGTCTGTTTCAACAAAAAACAAGATATGTCACTAATGAAAATGATCATGAGGCTCAAGATGAGAATGTTCAAGTTGAAACATGAATCTAGTTTGTGTCTCCTAGTAATACTTATCTATTATTAATCATCCTAAAGACTAGTCAATTTTTATAAAACATACTGGATTAGAAAGTGAGCCCTTAGAGGCTCCCACTAACTAGTATCTTACCCAAGATAGATCTAAGAGGATTCTCAATCATCCTGATCATCTTAACCAATATTATTTAACTTAGGTTTATTCCTATGTCTCAAAGTAAATTGGTTTCAAGGATCCCCAAACCTATTGGAAATCCATAAATGATAGATACTCTAATTATTGGGTCTTTTCCTAAGATGATAAAGGGAATTATTTAAAAGAAAACAACACATTGTTTATTGATACAAAAACATATAATTTAAACATTATTAGGTGTAATTGGATCTTTAAAATAAATTAATATAGAATCCATTATTATAAAATCAAATTTTTTGTGAATCTTGTAGTCACTTTTATCCTCCAAAGGGAGGGACATTACTTTTCTGAAATATTTTCTCATCTGGTTTAACATTCATCAATCTGTTCATTACTTTCCTTTTCTACTTATTATTATTGGAACATTGAGAATCTTGATGTAAAAATATCCCTCCAATATAATGATAGATATGATACCATTTAAATTCTACCACCTAATTTCAATTTGTGAAATTTAAACTCCAATATGGTATTTCCATCAAATAAATACTATACGGTTTAAAGAAATAATATAGGTAGTGGTATTTAATATTTGATACATTCCTTCTTATAAAATATTTTAATAAAATTAAAAATTATGCACGTTCATATTTTAAAATTGTCAAAACAATTATTCTTTATATACTGTTATATATCAATGACATGATTATAATTTTCAAGGTGATGAAACTTATCATTTTTTTAATTATCAATCAATGGAGGCCTTTGAAATAAAATCCCTCTAAAATCATAATAAAATTTTGGGGATGGAAATAATTAATAATTTAGATAATAATTATCTATACCTATCACAACATGGTTATATTGGGAAACTTTTGATGAGATTCTTGTTTTACAACTTTAAAACAACTAATGGTCCAATAAAAAAACATTTTAATATCTTTCTTTCTTAATATCTTGATGAATTTATGTTTAAAATACCACATGATAGTGTAGTATGAAACATATTGTATTCCATTATTTTCACTAGACCTAATGTTTTATATGTTACTTATACTCATATCATAATTATGAGTAATCCCATTAAGCCATATAAGATAGAATTAAACTACATTCTTACCTATATTTCTTAAGATTCAGTATTATATTTAGGTTATGAGTATAATGATGATATTACTAATACTATTGTTGGTTATATAGATATTGAATATAAAAATAATATAGATATATGTAATTCCATAACATGATATATATTTACAACATGTGGAGGAATGATATCATGAAAATGTTACATGCAATACATAGAGGCCCTCTCAACCATTAAATATCAATAAATTATCCTGAATAAACCTTTCAAAGAAGTTATTTGGATCAACAGTTTTCTTTATTAAATTAGTTTTTGTAATTTTGTAATTAAAATATACTTCGATAATCGAACTTCCATAAACCTGTCTAATAATTTATTTCTCCATGATATTTCTAAGTATATGGACATTAGTTTACATTTTATTAGAGACATCGTCAAATTAGTAACTATTTGTGTCAACAAGATACACATCAATGAAAATCTAGCTTATAGTATGACTAAGTTCATGACACTATCAAAATTATGAAATTGTTTAGATTTAGTGAATTTGGATCTAATTAAATGAAAATAAGTTAAATAAAATCACTAGTTTCATATGAATATAGTGTAGATTTATAGATTTAATTTCGATATAAAATTATTTTTTTCATTCCTTCATTTAAATATTATATGCATACAAAATTATGTGATTTTTATTCTATGAAAAATTTGAAACCGGGTTTATATTTGTGATTGGGCATAATGTTTTGAGCTTATTTCAATAGGCCCATTTATCTCTCTAGATTTGTCACATTTTCCCTAGAAAACTCAGTTTTCCGGTATGGGTCTTGTCCTTATTATTGATTAAGAGACCTGTTCTTTGCATCATGGAAATCTAGTTGTTCCACTTAGTCCACTCATTCATTTTGGGCATTCCACAAAACCTTCCCCAGTTCACTTTGTTCATTTATTCACTTAATATCGTCATGGGGATTGATAAAACAATAGAAAATATATTTTCCCATTTAATACTTTAGAAAATTTCTAGGAATATTTCTATAGCCATGATTCGAGTCAGTGTGGAAGTTGAAGGCCCAGAGATCCTTGAAGATGTGATAATAAAATATTAAATATTTTACTTTACACATATATAGTTTTTCTAAAATGTGGAATAAATCCCCTTTAGTGTCCTGGATTAGAAATATACGGCCATGTTTGAGATTGAAATATGGGTAATACTCGAGTAATGACATAAATTTTGTCATCATCAGGTTCGCGGTTGGAGGTGACTGTTGGCCAGGTGTCAAAACCTGGTCTGTTAATTTAATAAAATTAAATTAATTAAACTACCCACGATTGGATTCATATGTATAGAATAGGGAGGGTAGGTTCTCTCCCAAGGTGATATATGGATCAAGGAGTAACTAAGAAGAGCAGGTTCCTCCATACCTTATTTTTTATGCTGATTATCACTGGATCGAGGTGCAGTAGCTTCTGAGCATTGTGTTAGACCTGAATCATAAACATTTTTCCAAAAGGATGGTAGATTTATGAAATTTAAATTTCGATCTCATTTGATTAAGTTTTTTATATTTTAGAGCCTTATTATGTCATCTAGAGATCCCATGGGGGTAGATTTAAAGATTTTAGGTGGAAATCAGGGGGTTTGGGTGGATTATATAGGACTCCCATTCTGAATTCCTGATCAAACAACATGTAGTGTAGGATAACATGTTGTGTGTTCTTCTCACTTTGGAAAGATTAAATTTTGAGACTACACATTGTGTACCATTGGTACACACCATGTGGTGAGCCCAAATCATGTGGCCTATAACATGGAGAGACACATCATGTTGAGGGACATGGTTGTGTGGCAATATATGCCTAGGGGTTATGGGCATGGGTTGAGTTGCACGGGAATGACCAAGGATATAATCTTGTGCCCAAATAAGAGTAAAACGTTGTGTACCATGGGTATACTCCATGTATGGGGACATGGCCATCTTCACTATATTCAGGAAAGGACACACAAGTAGATTTGGATGAGGTTACACACCAAGTGACATAGGGTACACACCATGTGACATTGGGTACACACTATGTGACATGGGGTACATGTTGGGTATTCCTTTTTATACTTGTCGAGTATCAAGAGGGAAAAACATGAGATTTTTTCAAGAGAAAAAACTTTTACTAATGGAATATTCCTTATATTTCCCCCAAAGAATTCTCCCTCACGCATCTCCATCCTCATGACTCATATGAAGTCCCACAAGTTTCCAATCCTAACTATTTTTACACATAAGACATGGTGGTGGCCATGGTTTTAGTGTTTGAGATGTGATGTGAGGTTACATTGTGGGTTGATTCTGTTAGAGATTTATATAATAGTATCAGTTGAGTGAGTTAACTTGGTCTATTATTATAAGGGTTTGGTGTGGCATCAAATCCTCAACAAAAGATCATAACCCCATTATATATTCCTATAACTTTTACACTATGGGTGAGTTCCTTTTTTATAGAGTGAGTCATCTCAATCCACTCCCATGAGGGTTTATTATGGAATTTATTCATGAGAATCAAAATTAATACCCCTCAGTGGATTAGACCATGTATCAATTATAGAGTCCCAAACTAATCCTCATTTCTTACATGCTCCCTAGGTAGGGATGTTGGAATCAGAATGATTAATACTACGTGAGTTTTGATCCCCTAACTAGTAGCATAAGTCATGTAGTGTCAAGTATCCCCCAGTGATATCTGGGTCATGACCCCCTATTTATGTATTGATATCTTTGGTGTTCTAAAATGTTGTTTTTCATTGGTGGGGTTCATGGAATCTACATTATTAACACTACACGGGAATCGATCCCCTACTTAGTGAGTTGTTCAAAATTTTGATTGGGGCGTGATACCCATTTTGTGTATCATGTTCCAACTAGGGTTTGTAGTGTCCCCCATTAGTCCTATGGGAGATCCCATACCGGAGTGTTATGATATATTTAGTTTTACATTTGGTTAGATATGACCCCCAGTGGTTCTTGGAGTGATCCCCTATCCATGTTTTGAGATCAACCAGGTCAGAGGGTGGCTTTATCCATAGATGTATCTAATTAGAATGTCTACTCTTAGTTACCATTAAGTACATGAGTATTATTCCATAATATTAGTGATTCTTGATGTTGGAGTCATATTGGATGAGTTCCATTAGGGATGCAAGGGTTTTTTGAGCAAGTTCTCCCGTGCAAGTAATGCATTTGATCCTCAAGTTGTATTATGTGGCTAGCTTCAAGGATGATATCCTAAGAGTTAGAGTCTGTTATGAGTATATCTAGGTTATTCTAGGAGAACTTCAAGTATTTGTGATATTTATTTTACATAACAAGTGGTGAGGATCAGAAGAGTCATGTATAGATGAGGGATGGTAACGATGAATTTTTTTCTCTCTCTCTCCATTGGGATTCCTAATATTATGGATTTTGGTAAATATAACTATTTACTTTTAGTTTATACTATTTCATGGTTGTTTTGGGAACCTATTAGGTATTTTTAAAGTCATCCATGCCTGAGATCTTCTCACACTTGTTGCTTCTTATGAATACAAAAGGTATCTTAGAGGTGTCCATGGTGGATTGAGAGAGGGCAGAGTATAGTTATGGGCTAGATTGGAAAAGTTGTGTACCAGACATTAATTCTACAACAATCCCCTAATTACATGTTTGTTGAAGGATTTCGCTATTTTTGGTGGGCTTGTATTTTCCCGTTTATGATTACCAGTACTTTTGTACTCTATTTGTTGGTTTTAGATGTATACATACAATTTTGTATTATTTTTTATTATTATAGTTTCACTATTTCATTGAGATGGATTTGTTCGTGTGTGTGCGCATAAAGGTACCATAGTATAAGTCCACCCATGTGATTAATATGTCTACTAGGATCTGGTATCTAACCACTAGAATATTGGGGGTAGTCTTGGGGCTGTAGAGGCTCAAACTTACACCATTCAAGAAGGCCATGATTTGTTTGTTTATAACAGAGTTCCATTACAGGAGGTCCACCCTTAAGACTAGAGTTATGATTTTTCTATTGATGATCTTTCTTTGGGATTTATAGTGATAGTGTTAAACTAACTTGAGTTAGCCTTTCGGGCCTAGGAATACTGTTTTGGTGTAGAGACTGAGGCATATGTTCACAAGGACATTGATAATATTTTTATTTACTCAGAACATTAAGGAACTGGTTGTATGGAAACTTTGGTACAAGAATCATATAGGATAGGGTTGTGGTTTACATTTCCTTTCTGAGTCACCTCCCCATATATAATATTTGACCCTATCATATTTTATCTTATTTTAGGATATGTCCATGATGAATGTGTTCGATGTTTCTATAGCATGGTTGAGGGTATGAACCATTGAGTGATGTTTCTTTGATGCAATTTTATAGCTATGTGGTAGTTTTTCTTCCATGAAGATAACATGTAGTGCCTGCACCGATTGACCAATATGTAGACCCACCTTTGAAAGTTCAAGTGGATGCGATATGTCAGACTGATCCATGGATCTCTATGTTGGTGTTTGAAGATGGTACGTTAGGATCAAGCACATATCATGAGATTCCAAGGCAAGGATAACCTATGGTCCAAGTCAAGGGGGCCTGCTAATATAAGGTGTATGATGCAAGTCGTGAAATATAAGGATTAAATGTTAATAAATACCTTGAGGACATATTAGTATACTGAGGATGATGAATTATTTTTCTTGTGATGGAAATGGATTTATCACACAATATTTTCCTACAAATTTAAATATATATAGAGATATAGTTGATAGAAAACTGAGGGATAGGAAATATTTTCAGTAAAGAGGTCCACATGCTTATAGATATGGCTTTGGATATTGAGGTGAAACATTAGGTGGATGAAATTTTGATTTGTTTCCACCACCACCACCCTCAGGTGGTCCAGGACAAGATCAAGGAGCTGGTGGATAGGGACATGGGTGGCTGCAGGTGATAGATATTTTTAACCCAGATTCTCTAAGAGTGATTATAGGTATGATATGTATCCTTTATACTTCTATTTTAGTATTGTTAGATAAGGGTATGAGATACCCTTTCCTTGAAACTTCTTCCTCAAGGATTATCCAAGGTGACATGAGGCATTGGAGGATCCTTGGGATGGTGATGTATAATTTGGATTCACAATTACAATAAAGAAGGGTGCTTCCCCCACTTTTATGTGATCCTATGATGTGAAACAAAAATATGAACATAGTTCAGTTCTTCCCAAAGAGGATAGTGTCTAGGTGTGGTAGATACGTTCATTTGACATGGGATTTTGAGGCAGTTTTGTGTTCTATAGTGTCAGAGTAGGGCAGGATTATGTTAGAAATGTAGGAAATGGTAAAGGATAAAATTTACGTAGCAATTTCTTATGACCTAGATACTTTGAGTTTGTTTTGAGGTATGAAATGTCACTCCCTTTCATCATTTGATGTTTCTAGAGTCATGAGTAACTTTTACCTAATTTTTTCACCTGTATGGGACCTAATGACACCAATGGATCATTTCTAGCTCAATCTTTCTGTTATAGGGATTCTACATGGTTTCATGAGATGTAGTTCCATTGTAGGCTTTGGGAGGGCTTGTAAGAGCCAGCGTGATCAATTTTTAATCCCTATGTTGTTCAGCTAGGAGGTGGATGAGTGCTTGAGGTTAAGTGTGATTGACATCACTTGGCCCAGAGGATTGTTATGGCAGAGCACCCACACCTAAGAATCGATGTCTTCTTCACCCGGTGGATATAAATGAGATAGTTCTTGAAGCTCGATCTCAAATTAGGTTATCACTAGCACCAGGATAGAGTATAGATAATACCGACGATGGATTCTTAAATCCACTATGGTTGTTTTAGTTTATGATGATACATTTTGGCACCTTAGATTCCATAGTTGGACTGTGAGACTAATGAAATAGATCCCTAACCTCCCCATTTTTATAATAGATATTTTTAGTCTTATTTTTTGACATCCTAGTTTTCTTGGTGTTAGGAGTTGCATACACGAGACACTTGAGGACAGTTCTAGACAAGTTCCATAAGTACTAGCCATATGTGAATCTATATAAGTATAAATTCTAGTTTTATAAGGTCCACTCCTTGAAATGTGTCTTCCTGGGATATGAAAGTGATGATAGACCTTGGAAAGTGTTCGGAGAAAAACCCTCAAGGAAGCATTGAACCATTTTTCGGTTTAATGTGTTTGTTGACAAAGAGGGTTTCCATGAAAAGTTATCAAGTTACAGAGATATTGTTGAAAACCTATGTTGACAACGAACCCTGACAAATGAATGGTCATCATGGAGGAAAGGAAAAAAGAACCGATATCAGGTGTTGCCGTTTTCTAGTGTTTTCCAAATTTTTGGGCCTCATAACCAAAAATAGGGAAACATGTTTTTGGAAAAGGAATTTTCACACAAGATTGAAGGTGATTTAGTAACTTGTGTGGAAGGCATGTTTCGAGATCATAATGGTGAAAAATAAAAAAGACAAGATGTAAACGAAAGATGAGGATGCACAAAAGAATCTTGAGAACCCATTGTGATGCCAATTAAGATTTTTCATGCTTGAGAAAGATCTTGAGCGACATGTCAAATATTCTATGCAGGGGTTGACAACGTTTATAAATAAGAGGTGACCCCCCCTCATTCGGTTTAGCTCAATAGTTAGAGAGAATCTGATATTCGGTTTGCATAATAATTTTAAACAAATGGGGTTATGCAAAAGATTTTGAGATGCGCCAAAGATAATAAAGTTGGGCATAAGATTTTAGTTCCAATTAATATTGAAATTTTGAGAAAGCAGTGTTTCATGACAAAATAGGAAACTTGCGTGGAAGGCATTAAAGTTGTGTGCAAGATTTAGTTATTTTTGTGAAAAAGATTTCAAATTTCCCAATAATACTACGGTAAATTTTTATTCATCAATAGATTAGAGTGATACATAAATAGATAATGAACATACAGTAGAGGATGAATTCATTAGAGACAATTAAATGATCTAGAGGTCTATAAACTCTGTGTGGATCTTTTGAAGAAGTAGTGAGGAAATTTCTGTTGAGGAAGCAGCGAGCATTAAAATTGTGATTAGTTGTAAACCAGGAGGGATAGTGAGTCCACTCCAAACATGTAAATAGAAGTGTGATTATATTGTATTAGGTAAATTGGCACATTGTCAGTGTATTCCGCTTGGACATAGCCCAGTGAGGGTGAACTAAGTAAAATTGGGGTGTCCCTTCCATGCTTTAAGATTTTTTCATACTCTGCAATGGGAAGGAGAGGGAAGATAGTTTTGTCTATCAATGAAACAAGATAAAATGGGGGAAGATGTTTTAATCTATCAAACCCTAATTCATCCCCCTTTACAGGGTATATATCCTAGTGGACCTAATTGTAAGGGTTGTGGATGTGCTAGATTGAGAATCACCCAAGGGAATGGGTGAAGTAGCAGATTCTCACCACAATGTTCTCTATCCATTGTGGATAAGTAAGGTGATGGTGTGGTTGATTTTTTTCATTTTACCCTTTAGTATGTGGTCTATGTATCATATCTCTAGTTTATAGTTATTTCCAACTACTTTAAAAAAAATTAAAGGGAGGCACAACTTTTAGTTTTTGTTTGTAGGGTCATTCTTGATGGGATATCCACTATACTTGTTCATGATGTATTTTCTGAATGTGGGGATTGGGTCACCCTTCTGAGCATTGGTTTTCATGAAACAAAATATGGTGAGATAAGGTGATGAGGAGGCTAGTGAACCCAGGTGAGGGATGGTTGTGCCATAATCCATTGTCATCACGTTAAGTGTCAAATATAAGTTGACCATTCTTATTCTAGAATAAATTATTTGGATTTTCATGTTTTATTGGGTCCATGGGTGGGAATATCTCCCTACCCTTAGTGGAGTTTGGGTATCATAGAAGTTACCACTCTACCATAAGAGTATCAAATTTTTAGTCCATGAGTGAGGCATCATGTAGTTCACCGCAGTACTGGTCGAAGTTGGTAAGAGATAGAAATTTTTTCCTAGAGTTAGTGTTTGTGATGATTTCGAAATGTGAAAAACATCTAGAGGAAGATGATGTCCACTAGGAAATGTTAGGGGTTATTTTTGAATGATGAATTTGGCCATTAGAGTTTGATTGGAGGTATTTTCTTCAGTGAGATATCTCCTTGTTGAGGGTTACAAATAGATTCTTGGTTTGGGAGTCCCAGTTAAGAGCTCATATTTCTCCCCTGTACGTATGTTTTTTATTTTTAGGATCAAAATACTTGATGTTTTGGAGAGTTTAGAGACTATATTGTTTCAATGTAAGACTTTGAAAAAATTTATAGTAATATTTTTTAATATGGGAGCTAAGTTAATTTAGAATTACAAGGCCCTGAGACCTCTAATTGGTGATATTAAAATATTGAATAGTTTGTGTCTCATGTAAATGAATTTTATGAAATGTGGAGTGAATCCCAATCAGAGCATTGGATTAGAAATTTGAGACATGGTGGTGTCTAGGACATTTTTCTTACCCTAAGCATGACATAAAAGTTTCTACCATCAGGCCCTCAGTTGGAGGAAATCGTTGATGGGGTGTTAAATGGAGGGAAATTAATTTCGTAGAATTAAATTTCTAAACAGAACCCCATTTTCATCCAATTAATATAATCGTATGGGAGTTTATCTCCCATGATAATGTGTAAAGACCTGGAAATTTCAAGGAAATTTTTTCTTAATTTCTTTGGGATTTTACGAGTGCGCCGTTTCTGACGGAACCTGATTCTGAGGCCCGGTGTGCCTGGAATCAATTTCCAATGTTTAGCTCAGGTACGTTCAGTGAACGAATGAGCGGATTTTTTTAACTTCTGAACCAGTGCCCGGAATCGAAATCTGAGGGCACTGATGAAACCGCAACGCCAGTTTTAGCTTAGGAAGTCTTTTTCGAGAGTTGCGTTTTCTCGGGATGAGATGTTAAAAATGTGAGGATTACAAATATAGTTGTTTTACAATTATATTTTTATTACACCACTAGTGGTTTATGAGTTATGGGAAATGAAGTTGTGATGAAGTGGGGTGGGGGCCACATGAGCCCCCACCTCCTTAAATTTCCTAACACCCCATTAAACACCCTCTCCCTCTTTAATACTTTTCAACCTCTCAAGTTTATGAGGAACCTTCCCTCCCTCTCCTTAATTAAATTCAAACGTGTTTAATTAATGAGGATCCTTCCTACCTTTTTAATGTTCCACCACAGCGGATTAATTGAGTGGGTCCCTATATCATAAATCCCCCCATTTATGACTTGTGTGCCAACAACGAACCCACCACTCCTATTTAAAGGAGGCCAGGGGGAGGAGTTCTGGACGACTTCTTTAAGCGGCGGAATGCTAGCAGCGAAACACGGTGCCCAACACTTGGAGAGCTTTCCTCTTCCTCCAACGAAGAACGAAGAACGCCGACGCCACCCCTAGCTTAATCCTGTCCGATGTTGACGGAACGTCACCCATCTACTACGACGCCGTCTACCGCGACACCGAAGAATGCCTTCTTCGTGGTAGGGGTTTTAAGTTAAAATTTAATGGATTAAATTTGTGCCTGCTTGTCGAAATTGTTTTATTTTGGCCACTTGCTATCAAATTAACGGGAGGAGGTCGGACCGCAAGAAAATGGTTGATCCTCCTCCCCCTTTGTTGATGTACTCGCTGCGGCTCGAATGAAGGCGGCGCGGTGCAACGGCACCGCGCGGGAACAAGGAGGAATGCGGAAAAAGAGCGTGGCGCCATCGCGCCGCGCTGTTGAGGCCGAAAGAGGCCGCGACCGGAGTTGGGCCGTGGCGCCGTCGCGCCGCGCTGGAGAACCATGGAGGGATGCAGCTGGGGCGGGACACGATAGAGGGGAGCGGTGCCGACGCACCGTGCCGGTCGGACAAAGGCCGCAGCGGTGCAGGGAAGGGCAGCCGGAAATCCGGCCGCCGTCACAAGGGAAGGCGGGACCCACGAGGGGTCCCGCGGTGGCTCACCGGACAGCCATCATGACCGTCCAGAATCGAGAAGGGCCGGGGGTTGTAACCCCCAATGGCTGGCAATGGGGCGGGCCCCCACGTGGGGGCTGCCGTTACAAGACAAGGGGGGCAGCGCCCCCCCCCCTTTCCGCGTCCGCTCGGCCAGCGCCGAGCCGCCCAGGCTGGACCAGCCGCACCGGGCCGGGCCACCCGCGCCGGGCCAGGCCACACCGCTCCCTAATGGGCTAGACCCAGAACCGGGCCGGGTTGACCCAGGTGGTTTCGGGTCGGGTCGGTCCGAGCCCAACCCCCCCAAAAATCGGATAGATTCGTTCAAACGTCGGTAACTTGGGCTACAGACCTCCGATCGACACACCATTAGTTGCGATGCGATCCTTAGATTGAGCCAGTAGTTTCAGTATATTACACTCAAGGTTTTGGAGAACATTGGGTATGACTGGGTTGGTTCGAACACAAACCAACCGGGCCTTCGGGGCGAAAACGCTTATATCTTGAGCTCCGGATGTCTGATTGGTGTACCATCGACTTTGTTGGAGCCCTCTTAGTGAGATGGTGCTTTTGGATTAATCCACTTGAGGTTTGGATGTAGTTGGAGCACAACCGGGTTGGTTTTGACTTAAAACCCAACCGGGACCCTGGGACGAAAAAGCCAATAACACTCAGACCGGGCATCCGATTGACGCGCCGTCTGTCCCGTTGAGTTCCTTTTGTCGGGACGGATCTTTGGCATACATAAAAACCGGACTACGTGTCAGTTGATGTATCAAACCCCTTGGATCTTGGAGTGGACCCTCCCGGAATCGAGCATGCTGTGTGCGGGAACCCTAGAGCTGGCTGCGACTGTGACAACGACGATGATTGTACTGGGATCCTCCGTGGGTTTGACTATCGTGCTGGGATCCTCCGTGGGTTCGACAATGATGATTACCATACCGGATCCTCAGGGGGTTCGACGAGAACGACTACCGTACTAGATCCTCTGTGGGTTCGACGAGGACGACTATCATGCTGGGACCCTCCGTGGGTTCGACTATCATGATGGGATCCTCCGTGGGTTCGACGATGATGACTACAATACTTGGATCCCTCGTGGGTTTGGTAGCAATGACTACTAAACTTGGATCCTATGTGGGTTCGGTAGAGGAGATGATTCAGAGGCTACATCTAATCATATCCACCCCTCTTCGTGAGTAGTATACCTGTGTGAGCTGAGTCTTGACTTTCAATCATAACCTTCGATCTGATTGACTTGATATCCTATGTGGATTGGACTATGCTTTCCTGAGTGGATTGGGTCGTACTTTCCTGTGTGGATTAAGTTTTACTTTCCTGAGTGTACTGGATTGTACTTGAGATCGTGAGTTGGAGCTGAACTGGATTTGATGACTTAGGTATATGTATGGGCATATACCTAAGTAGTGTTGGATGATACTTCGTGAGTGTATCTTTACTTTGTGGTTTATCCTTTGTGGATTCAGGGAGACCTTAGGGGTTCTTGGGGTCCCTACTGAGTATCGTATACTCACCCCTGCACGGTCTTCGCTCGCACTACATTGTGTTGGTTGCAGACGACAGACATCACTGATCGTGGTTGAGGCTTGTAGAGTTGGACGGTACCCGGCGGAGGATCTCATGTCTAGTCGGTGCCCAGAGGCGGATTTCACGACGAGTCAGTACCCGGAGGAGACAGACGGTCGTGGATTGCTGAGGAGGAGATCTGTACCTACCCTTCAGGTAGGAATCCGGAGGATGATTCAAGAGCATCTTTTCACCTTTCAGCTGTTGTCCTTGAGTTGTACTTTACTTTCAGTTGTACTGCACCTTTAGTTGGGTTTGTATTCTGGCCCATTTACTTTCTAGAACTTACTTCTGTTTTCAGTTTAATTAGTGTTTACTACATTTTGCGTACTCTGTGGTGTTTGTTTCTTTTTATAAAGGAAATACATTCCCTTTTTATCGGTATTTACGCCTTTGGTGCTAGTCGCCAGCCCCTGGCCTATAGAGGGCAAACTTGGGGTAGTCACGACACGGGCCCCGAGGACGGGTCATGACAAATTGGTATCAGAGGAGTTCATTACTACCACAGAACTCAGGACTATGATCTTTCTTATATGTGGAGAAATAGTGTTAAGGGTATTGAGTGTGGTTATTGGTCCAGGGAGTCCAGTGTTGGTGCGGCAGCCGACGTATCCATACACCAGGACCCTGACTTATGATTTCCGACTCAGTGCACGAAAACATTAATTGCATGTGTGTTTCAAAAGTTTTCTTTGTGATTACTTTGTGTCAGCTCACCAGGTATACTGTTTTGACCGTGGCGCACCTGTTCCTTTTTAGGATGGCCCCATGACGGAAGCCATCTAGGGTTCCGAGTGTTGTACGTGATGGCAGCCCACCGAGCAACGAGTCCTTGGTGTAGGGCCCCATTACAGCGGAGGCACCGGCGGTACCTCTACCCACTGAGCCACTGATGCCACCAGCCCCATCCGCTGAGAGTGCATGTCACCTTAGTGCACTGCATGAGTTTCAGTATCAGAGATCGCCCAGGTTTCATGGGGAGACGGACCCTCAGGAAGCTGAGGATTGGCTGGAGGCTGTTGTTCGAGTTTTCCGGTTAGTGGGGATACCATCTGACCTCATGGGGATCCTTACAGCGAGTCTCCTACACCCGACAGCAGGAAGATGGTGGACGCCAATGCTCCAGGTTCACGACGAGGCATCACATATTTGGACGGACTTTGAGAGCCTATTCCTCTTAGAGTTCGTCCCAGCCACACTCCGTGTGGTGCGCATTCAGGAGTTACTATAACTGTGGCAGGGCAGCATGACCATGGACCAGTACTTGGCGAGGTTTACTGATCTCTTGCGCTACTCCAGAGATATGGTACGGGACCCGTTCTTTAGGGCCCGAACCTTCAAGCAGGGACTGAGGTATGATATTAGGGATTTGATGATCTCCCTCAATATTCCGACGCAGGCAGGGGTGTTGGAGAGAGCCCTTCTAGTGGAGAGTTTTCTCACCGAGCAGTCACCAGCGGCATGACCCTCCATAGGATGACCCATAACAGAGTCTTCTGCAGCTAGCAGTAGACAGATGATGCAGAGGTCCAAGTGGGCCGGGCCATCAGATGAGAAATCTCAGGATGCAGATTCGGTTGTGTGGGGCACACGAAGGAGAGCCAGCCACATGAGGAGCAGGCAGTGCTATGTATGCGGCGGGCAGGGTCACATGGCTCGAGACTACCCGACCCACCTAGTAGATGAGCGGCAGGTGGTAGAGGGACCTCCCAGGAAGAGGTTCGACCATGGCGGTCTATAGAGAGCAGGCGGACGATGAAGATGAGCTTGTCGAGCAGCAGGTGGTGGGAGACGGTTTGAGGCCCCACCACCACCACCACCAGAAAGACCACCCTGACCGCAAGGAATGGGTAGACATGGGAGAGCTCAGCTTCAGGCATATGGGGCTTATGAGCTTGGAGCTCCAGGAGCTGATGGACAACAGCGGGACTAGCTCCAGTCATGGAGACTTTTTTTCATATTGCTTCCGGACTTATTGATGTTGTGTTTGTGGATGTTTTATGTCTTTGTACTTAAGCTACAAAAATAAAGGACACTTTTCCTTGTGACGTTTGCTTCCTCTATTTTTGTGTACTAAGAGGTTCCAGTTAAAACTATTGACTTGACCCTCACTTTTGAGTTACCTACTGGAGGAGACCCAGTGACCACACACTGATGCCGACAGTGTGACTCAACCCTTTGAGGTGAGAGTAACGGTTGGATCTCTTGGTAGTAGCGTCGAGGCCTTACGACATCATCCTTGGTATGGATTAGTATCATCCATATCAGAATTGATTGTATTAGGTAAAGAACGTGATTCCTCCAGGGGATGAGACCGGATTTCTCTTATCGGCAAAGAATCAATATTTGCAGCTCTTGTAGGACTAGAGAAGGTCTGGGTCATCCAAGAGTGGATGAGGACAGCTCAGATCCGGAAGAAGTCTTATGCTGACAGGAGGCGGATACCACTAGAGTTCGAGGATGGCGACCATGTTTTCTTGCGGGTCTCACCTCGATGTGGATTATGGAGATTTGGCCGGGACGGAGAGTTATCTCCACACTTCATAGGACCATTCCAGGTTCTCAGCAGGATAGGCGAGGCGGCTTATCGCCGGGCATACCACCTCAGTTGCACCGGTTGCACGACGTCTTCCACATATCTCAACTGAAGAGATACGTGCACGACCTAATGCATATCATCGACCCCGGGGAGATGGACGTCAGTGACGGGGTGAAATTCACGGAGGTTCTTATGAAGAATGAGGATCGACAGGAGAAAGTCCTACGTGGACAGTCGATTCCTTAGGTGCTCTTTCACTGGCAGCACGAGAACCTCCAGGAGAGCATATGGGAGAAGGTGGTTCAGTTGCATGCTCAGTAACACTTTTGTTTCTCTAGTTTGTGTTATAGCTTTACAGGGACGTAAAGCCCTGATGTGGGAGTAATGTAAAGACCTGGATATTTCAAGGAATGTTTTTTCTTAATTTTTTAGGGATTTTACGAGTGCGCAGTTTCTGACAGCACCTGATTCTGAGGCCCGGTGTGCCATTAATCAATTTCCAAAGTTTAGCTCGGGTATTTGTAGTGAACGTACGAGCGGGTTTTTTTAACTTTTGAAGCGGTGCTCGGAATCGAAATTTGAGGGCATCGATGAAACTGCAACACCTGTTTTTGCTTATGAGGAATTTTTCTAGAGTTGCATTTTCTCGGGATGAGATGTTAAAAATGTGAGGAATAAAAATATAGTTATTTTACAATTATATTTTTATTACGCCACTAGTGGTTTATGAGTTATGGGAAAGGAAGTTTTGAGGAAGTGGGGTGGGGATCACATGAGCCCCCACCTCCGTAAATTTCCTAACACCCCATTAAACACCCTCTCCATCTTTAATATATGTCAACCCCTCTAGTTTAGGAGGAACCTTCCCTCCCTCTCCATAATTAAATTCCAACTTGTTTAATTAATGAGGATCCTTCCTCGCTTTTTAAAGCTCCACCATAGATGATTAATTGAGAGGGGCCCTATGTCATAAATCCCCCCATTTATGACTTGCGTTCCAACGACGAACCCACCACTCCTATCTAAAGGAGGCTAGGGGGAGGAGTTCTGGATGACTTCTTCAAGCGGCGGAATGCTAGCAGCGAAGCATGCTGCCCATCACTTGGAGAGTTTTCCTCCCTCCAATGAAGAATGAAGAACGCCGACGCCACCCTTGGCTTCATCCTTCCTGGCGTTGATGGAACGACGCCTGTCTACTGCGACGCCGTCTTCTGTGACACCGACAAACATCTTTTTCGAGGTAGGGGCTTTAAGTTCAAATTTAATGGATTAAATTTACGCCTGCTTGTCGAAGTGGTTTTATTTTGGCCACCTGCTATCAAATTAACGGGAAGAGGTAGGACTGCAAGCACATGGTCGATCCACCTCCCACTTTGTTGACGTACTCGTTGCGGCTTGAACGAAGGTGGTGCGGTGCAACAGCACCGCGCAGGAATGAGGAGGAGCACGGCGCCGTCACGCCGCGCCGTTGAGGCTGAAAGAAACCGCGACCGGAGTCAGGCCGCGGTGGAGGGGCGCGGTGAAGTCTTTCCATGCCGGTCGAACAACGGCCGCGGCCTAAGGCCGCGGCGGTGCAGGGAAGGGAGACCGGAAATCCGGCCGCTGGCGCAAGGGATGACGGGACCCGCGGGGGGTGCCGCGGCGGCTCACCGGCCGGCCATCACGGCTGGCCGGAATTGGGAAGGGTCGGGGGTTGTAACCCCCGATGGTTGGCAAAGGGGCGGGCCCCCATGTGGGGGCCGCCATTTGAAAATAAGAGGGGCGGCGCGCCCCCCTTTTCTGCGTCCGCTCGGCCAGCTCCGAGCCGCCAAGGCTGGACCGGCCGCACAGGGCCGGGCTGCCCGCGCCGGCTGGTCCGGGCCGCGCCAGCCAGGCTGGGCCACTCCCTAATGGGCCGGACCCAGAACCGGGTCGGGTCGACCCATGGGGTTTCGGGCCGGTCGGTCCGGGCCCAAACCCCCAAAAATCAGGCAGATTCGTTCAAACGTCCGTAGCACGGGCTACGGACCTCCGATAGACGCACCGTCAGTTGAGATGCGATCCTTGTATCCAAACGGTCGTTTAGATATATTACACTCAAGGTTTTGGAGAACATTGTGAACGGTCGGGGTGGTTCAAACACGAATCCAACCGGGCCTTCGAAGCAGAAACACTTATATCTTGAGCTCCGGACGTCCGATTGGTGTACCGTCAACTTTGTTGGATCCCTCTTAGTAAGACGGTTCATTTGGCTTACTCCACTAGAGGTTTGGACGCAGTTAGAGCACGGATGGGTTGGTTTTTACTTAAAAACCAACCGGGCCCCTAGGATGAAAAGGCCAATAACTCTCAGACCGGGCGTCCGATTGACGCGCCGTCTGTCACGTTGAGTTCCTTTTGTCGAGACGGAACATTAAGATACATCAACTCTGAACTACATGTCAGTTGATGTATCGACCCCCTTGTCTCGTGGAGGGGACCCTCCCGGAATTGAGAATGTTGTGTGCAGGAACCCTAGAGCTGGCTACGACTGTGACGACGACGATGATTGTACTGGGATCCTCCGTGGGTTCGACTATCATACTGGGATCCTCCGTGGGTTCGACGATGATGACTACCATATGGGATCCTCAGTGGGTTCGAGGATAACGACTACCGTACTGGATCCTCTTTGGGTTCGACGAGGAAGACTACCGTAGTGGGATCCTCTGTGGGTTTGATGAGGACGACTATCGTGCTGGGATCCTTCATGGGTTTGACTATCATACTCGGATCCTCCGTGGGTTCGATGACGATGACTACTATACTTGGATCCTCCGTGGGTTCGGCATCAATGACTACTAAAATTGGATCCTACGTGGGTTCGGCAGAGGAGATGATTCAGAGGCTACATCTAATAATCTCCACCCCAGTTCGTGAGTAGTATACCTGTGTGAGATGAGTCTTGACTTCCAATCATTACCTTCGATGTGATTGACTTGATATCCTGTGTTGATTGGACTATGCTTTCCTGAGTGGATTGGGTCCTACTTTTTTGTGTGGATTAAGTTTTACTCTCCTGAGTGGACTGGATTATACTTGAGCTCGTGAGTTGGAGTTGAACTGGATTTGATGACTTAGGTATATTTATGGGCATATACCTAAGTAGTGTTGGATGATACTTTGTGATTGTATCTTTTCTTTGTGGTTTATCCTTTGTGGATTCAGAGAGACCTTTAGGGGTCTCAGGGTCCCTATTGAGTATCGTATACTCACCCCTGCACAGGCTTCGCCCACACTACATTGTGCTGGTTGCAGATGACAGACATCACTGATCGTGGTTGAGGCTTGTAGAGTTGGACGATACCCAGAGGAGGGTCTCACTTCGAGTCAATGCCCGGAGGTAGATTTCACGACGAGTCTGTACCCGGAGGAGACGAATGGTTGTGGAGTGCTGAGGAGGAGATCTGTACCTACCCTTCATGTAGGAAGCCGGAGGATGATCCAGGAGTGGCTTGTCACCTATCAGCTGTTGTCCTTGAGTTTTACTTCACTTTCAGTTGTACTGCACCTTTAGTTGGGTTTGTATTCTGGCCCATTTACTTTCCAGCACTTACTTCTGTTTTCAGTTTACTTAGTGTTTACTGTAGTTTGTGTACTCTATGGTGTTTGTTACTTTTATAAAGGAAATTCCTTCCCTTTTTATCGGGATTTATGCCTATGGTGCTAGTTTCTAGCCCCTGGCCTATGGAGGGCAGGCTTGGGGTAGTCACGGCACGAGCCCCAAGGACGGGTCATGACATAATGGACATATTAAAGAGTAATTAAGGTGATGGGGTTCCATCAGACCCTGTTTTTTATTTCAATCATCACCGAATCGAGGTGCAGAAACTTTTGAGAATTCTGTTAGACCTGAAGCTTCAAATATTCACCACATGGTTGTCATATTTATGATCATTACATCATGGTTCCATTATGTTATTTATTTTAAAATTTTAGATCCCTATTATGATTTCTAGAGAAACTTTAGGGTAGATCTAAGGGTTTTAGGAGGAAATCAGGTAGCTCGCAAGGGATTGAACTTCAAAATTCTGGATCACACAACATGTTGTATAGGAACACACACCCTGTGTTCTTCATATTTGGTAAAGATAGACTTTGGGGAATACACTCCACGTACTAGGGGTATATGCCGTATAGTGATCCTACGTTGTGAGGCCAAGGAAAGGGCTAGAGTCATCGTGTCAAGGGAAAATGTGGTGCATCATTACATGAATAGAGGAAAACATTAAATGCTGAGTTATACAGGCACAAAAAAGGACACAAGATTATTCCTGACCAAGAGAAACATTCTTTTTACCAAGGGAACATGTCATGTATGGAGACATGGCCATTCAAGACATGTGTGGGTGAGGACATTCCCATATTGTTGAACAGGGTCACAAGTCATGAGATATGGGGTACATACCATGTTTTCCCCTTTATACATAATGAGTACCAAGAGGGGGTGTGGTTAGGTGTTAGTTATGAGACACAAATTGTGCACTATGGGTACATAACTTGTAATTACCTTAGATAATCCTCCACCTTGTATCTTCCTCTTCATGAATCATATGTAGGACCATCAGTTGCCTATCATGAAGATTTTTCCATGTATGATGATATGGTGGCCAAAGTTATAGTGCTAGATATGCGATGTGATGTGATGTTGTGGGTGTCTTATGTTAGTTTTGTGTTGAATAATATTAGTTGAGTGAGTTCCCTTGGTTTATTCCTATGAGGGTTTCGTGTGTAATCATATCCTCATTAAAGGATAATGACCCCCTTATATCTTCATCAAACTCATATAGTGTGGTTGATATCCTTTATTATGGAGTGAGTTATTATTAGTAGACTTCCATGAGGATTTAATATGAAATTGTTTCCTAAGAATATTACCTGATAACCCTCAGTGTATTTGAGAATGTATGACTCTGAGAGGTCTGGATCGATCTTTATTTATTTCATGATCCCTAGGTAATTTTGTTGAAATCAGAATGACCAACACTACACGTTTGTTGATCCCATATCAAGAAGGATAAATCAATTAGGGTAAGGTGTCCACCCTAGTGAGCCCTTGTAATTGACCCCAATATATATATCAATCATTCCAATGTTCTACCATGTTGTTTTCCTTATGTAGGGTTTTTGAAATTTTCTTTTCCAACACTATATTGGACTTGATCCCCTACTTAGAAAGTTGTTCTAGATTTGGGTTGTGGTATGATACCCATTAAACGTACCATGTTGCAGTTAGGGTTTATAGTGTCCCCTAGTGGTCCTAAGAGAGATCCCCTACCTAAGAGTTATGATCTCCTAAGATTAATTTTGGGTTGGATGTATACCCCATTGGTTCATGGGGTGATCCCATATCTATGTTTTGATATCTATCAATCCCCATGGTGAATTTCTCAATGGAGGTATCCGATGAACATGTACTCTCATAAAGTTACCACCAAGGATAAGAGGATTATTCTATCATATTATAAATTCTCACTATTGGAGACATCTTGGATGAGTTACATTATAGATGTAAAGTCTCTTTGAGTGTGTAACCCCAGATGAGCGATATGTTTATTCCTTGAGTAGGATTCTATGGATGGATTTATGGTTGATACAATGAGACTTGGATTTTGTTACTAGTATATCTGGGTTATTATAAGAGTCTATTTGATATATATAATATTTTTTTGACATAGTAAGTGGTGACTAGCCAAATAGTCTTGTATATTAGTGGATGGCCGAGCCAGAGTTTTTTTCTCTCTCTCTCTATCTTGGGTTTCCTCCTCAAGATTTTGGTCGATCTAACATTTTCCTTTCAATTTATCTATTTTTTTCTGGGGTTTTCAGAACCTAATGGGTATTTTTATACTCACCCCTATATAGGATCTTCCCACACATGTCATGTATTGTGTAGATGATAGGTATCTTAGTAGTGTCCTTAGAGGATTGGTAGTTGGTGGAGCATAGTTCTGGGCAAGATAGACTGAGGTGTGTAACAACCAGGTATTTGAAATCGGTCCACTCCTTATAAGAATGATAGACTCATTTACATATTTTAGTGTGTTTTTATTTCTCACTTTTATTATTTCATGTACTGTCATACTCTGTTTGTGGGTTTTATATATAGGAATTCATTTTTTTAGCAATTGTATTTATTATCTCTATACTGTTGCGTAGAGATGCATCTATGTGTGTGTATACAGGTACTATAGGCAAAGGTATACCATTTGTGTGATTTTCCTACTCTGTTTTGGGCATTATCCCCTAGCCTATTGAGGGTTGTCCTCAGGTTTTAGTGGCTCAACCTTTCACCTGTTAGGTAATTCCTAGTTGTTCATGTCATTATACAAACCTACACAAAGTACCTTTCCCTCATTTCTAGTTTGAGGTCCTTAATACCTTTTATCTCATCTGGTAGAGGTAAACCCTTTCTCCATTCATAATATTCTTTTGAGAATCTTGGATATCTATCCTATCATCCTTCCATGTATTTTCCTTCAATAATAAGAGGTATATCATATCTATCATAGATGTAATTTGAGTGGAGTTTTTAGACAGGGTGCACCTATGTTGCATGATTTTATATCAAGAATAAGCTGATCACCTTAAAATAACTTTGGTTGAAGCTATTATAGATAGTGATAAGGACTTATTTGATCTGTAATAATTCTATTGTACTATATTTTTGGTTCTTAGTTTTAGTTTCTTCTCTTACATTGTATCTATATTTTCTATCTTGATTCTTTTTTTGTTTTGTTCAGTATTTTGAGATTAATTCAAGGCATGTGTAGAGTGGTGTTATATTCATGCACGTATGATCCTAAATGATCTAACGCACATTAAATAGTGTATCCCTATTACCACTTTCTATTTTTTATTTGTGCTTCCTATTTTGTTTCGATTGTTCATATATTTACATTCCTAAATTAAATTTTGTTTTCATTTTTTGTATTCATCCATTCAAACCTATACTATCATAAATATTATGTGAAAACCTTTCCACTATTCAGTGATTATCAACTATTATTAGGGTTATATCATTTAGATTTTCTATAATAGTGGGAACTTAATTTGGGGGATGTTGAAGGGGTGGCAGTGTTTCCACAACTCACAGGTGTGAAGAAAACATTGGATTTTAAGTCCATTATTATAGGCACATTCACATTGTTTTTGGGATGGGAATTGACAGACCCCAAGGGTTTATAGTGGTGAAATTTTCACCGCGGGATTTTTTATATTCTATCAGGATGAAATATTGAAATAAGGGTTGAAGGCATCATAATTGAATTAAGTGATAAAAATACCATATTTGGCACCTCATTTCCATGCTGGTATATATATACTGGAAGGAATTTGTTTTCCCTTGATCCTATATTAAGAACACAATAAGGACCTTGTTGTTCAAGATATATTTAAATGATTATAAATAAAATTCTGAAAAACCCTACCATTCTCCCCTTTATATATCAATGTTTTAACTTTTAGGTTTTGATATAAGATAATTATATGTATTTAACTAGAAAGTTTAAATTATAACTTAGTAATGTTTTAAAAAATATATTAATATAATAATTACATTATATATATCAATAAATATACACTATAATGTTTTTCTTAATCACTACTAAGAATCATAAAAACACAACGAACCAAAAACACTTATAAAGCCTAGTCATTATCATCACTAACAAAATAACCGATAAACAGGTTACCTCTATTACTGTGTTTTTAGTGATAATAAAAACACACTTGACCAATTATTTTTTAGAAATAATAATGGATACTATGAAAAATTTAATATATATATATATTTATATTTTTTAAAATATTATTTATATAGTAAAACGTATATATATATTTCTAGGACTTGGTCAAACATTTTCTGGTGAAGAAGGCCAGCAAAAATATTTGAAGTCATATTCCCCAATTTCTATATATTTATCTAGGTTCCTTATAAAAGTTTTCTCCCACTAGGTTTAAGAATGAGAACTATATCCCCCGTTTTGATCTATCCATATATGAGACATTAATAGAGGGGTATCTGGATGTTTCTCCCAACTATGAATAGACAAGGAGTAGTACTAGATTGCTCTCCTTCTCCCCCATTATCTCTCAATTGATCTAGATGAGAAATTCGCTACAAGGATCACTCGATTGAACTATTCAAGAAAGACCTAAATTGAATCACACATAAAATTGAGGTGGAACCCATAGGAATCACCACTAAGAAACTAGATAGGAGAAAACCTAAGACACCTATATGAAATCAAGGAAAATACGGAACATATGGATCAATAGAGACATGTGTTTGGATCATAATCCATGGAATAATATATAATTTGTTCCCAAAACATCAAAAAATATGACACATTATGAATTGGAATTTATAGTAAGATAGAGGAATTAATGGATGGTCTAAAAAAATTTAGGGGATATATCCACCACATAATAAATTTATTCAATTTATCATAAAAAATAAAAGATATTCTTTTTATAAGAAGACAATTATAGAAGAGGATATTGGGTAGGTGAAACAGACCAAGACAAAGGCCCAAATGGAAACTGCTTAGCATATGGTATAGATCATTAATATATAAATGATGGGAATTAAAATGATGCATTAAAATAATACTAACATTATTTCAAATTAGGAATTTAAATAACAATAGATGTTATTAAAAAATTCATAATTCTAGAACTTGTAAATTAAATATAGAACATATATAATATTCAACAAAATATCACATATCACTATAATATAAATTAAATCATAAACCTCATGATGATTTTGTTCCAAAAAAATTGGGTAATCCAATAATAAAAACCTAAAAAGGAAAATATGATATACTATAACAAATATTTGTCCCCAAACATAAATCAAGGTGATACATGGTGCCCAATTTAAAAGATATTCAAAACTAATTATAAACGTGATCAAAATTAAATAAACTATAATCATAAAAAAACACATAAGTTCACTTACCTGATTCATCATTTGAGATAATTCCATCAAGAAATTCACATCCCAATATACTAGTACCTACACACATAAGAACAAAATAGTAGCCATCCTCTAAGACCATGGTAGAAAAAACATCTTAAAGGAATGGTATTGAAATGAGGAAAAATTTATGTGAATGAAACGAAACAAAATGTAAGAATAGAAAAATAAAAAATAGAATGAGTCTCCACCTGAACCTAGAAAAAAAGGATCTAAAAAACTTACCCTGCTAGCTCTAAAATGAGAAGTGATATTTAACCACCTCAATGAAATAGTAATCCTTTTGACACAAGGTGAAAATTAATCCTTAATTATGATCAATAACCACTAAATAAAGAGAAACCCACCCACACATATGTCAACATGACATTTTTTCAACAATAGGGTATCCCTAAATGTCACGTATAGACCCAATATCCTAAGGAAAATCTAAAAAAGTGGATAAAATGTCAGTGATCATATAGAATATAACTAAAAAACAAGAGAAATACATTCTATTGTTCTATAAAATTACATCTAGGTATTAACCAACAACTCCAGTGATATTTCACCATAACATCCATGAATTTCAATCCTCACTGATCCTATTCACTTGTCAAAACCACTAAAAAAATTGATGAAGCACAATCACCAACCATAATAGGTCAAAAAAACCGATGAAAAAAAATCTAACCAATTGAAAAATTTATGAATAAATCTATTCAAATTCAAACTAACTCTTAATGAATATATATTGAAACATGAGACAAAACAATATTCTCGATAAACCTACCACCAAACTAAAATATTAAAAATTCCCTCAGTAAGGTGAACAACAATAACCCTATCTACCTAAAAACCCATGAAAATACTAGGAAGTTCCTATAAAAATGTCTCTACATAGCTCAAATATGTAGAGAACATGGAGGAAACAAATTATATTAAATTCAATGAGAGCTATTGACCTAGATTAATAGATAATGAAATAATTCTATATTGAAATGAACCCCGATAAAACAAATCAGTTTAAAGAAACAAATATCTATATTGGATTTTGTTAACACACAATTATTCTGAATTTTGATCTGATGTTGGTTTTTTCTGGTCATTTTTTTGGGCAGTATACATTCAAGGAGAAACAAGTTTATTATGTTTAACTTTGGTTCATTGAAATCCTAAAATGATATCTAAAATATATATTTATTCTACTATTATACAACCAATAAACATGAAAAAATATTCATATAAATAGATTCCAATAAAAATTAATAATAAAATGAATACATTCATTGTACTATACATAATGGTATTGGAGGTTAGAACAATTAAAGGTTGTGAAATTATGAAAATATGATTAAAGAATCCATATAATAAGATTCAAATAAAAAAATAAAATGGGATGATAATTAATATGGAAATATATATATTTACAGAACCAAAATAGGTTATCCACTAATACAGATCCCACTTATTTTAATGCTAGAAAATCTATTTATCATTGCTAAAAGAACTGGTATTTTAAAACTAGTAAAATAGGATCCCTTCTATCAGCTTTAAATATAACACTATTAAAATTTCCCCTTATCAATGATAAAAAATAATTGATAAAGATTTCCCATTATCTATGCTAGTTTATCAATTATAATGGTTACATTTTTCTTTGATAGAAATTGCACTAATAAAAGAAATACTATTGCAGAGTTCTTGTAAAATTATATCACACTATAAGAGAAAATAAAAAAATAACAAAAATCATGTTTACCTCACAAATACAAGAATAAAACGCCATATGACAGAAATTTCAAACATTATTTTATAAAATTACATTATTATGTCTAAATTATCACAAAAAATTAAAAAAACCATATTCTATTATATTTTTCCCCGACCACCTCTCAAAATATTATGATCATGCTGTGAGTTACTGAACAAACTAACCCAACTCAAGAAAAATAGTTCACATAGATATGAAAAAAATTATGTTCTTAACAGTATAAAGAAATAAAATAAATATAAATAATAAATAATAAATTAATAAAATTTCAATTTTAAAATCAAACCACACATTTTGAGTCATATTGGTCACACCATGTAATCAATTGAGGTGTGGAATATTCTATTATTTCACAAATGACTTATGGATCATTTTTAAAGTGTATCAAAATAATATGAATGTGTTTTCATTATTTGGAGTATGTGACATGTATTTTTAAGTAAAATGACTTTTTTAAATAGAAAACACACACTTTAAATCACATCGGGAACATTGTGTATTAGATTGAATTTCATCTAATATCTATAAATGAAAAATTAATTATGGACCATTCTCTTAAAGTATCAAAATAACCTGAATGTGTTTTATTGTTTTTTAGTATATCAATTGTGCTCCAAACTAAAATATCAAATTTAAACTAAAAAACATACAGTTTGAGAAATACCAGGAACACTCTGAATCATATTAAGGTGTGGTTGATTCCTATACATAAAAAATGACTTATGAAATATTTTTAAATGGTATCATGAAAAATTGATCACCTTTGGTATATTTTTAGTGATCAGTACATGTTTTTAAATAAATTTCAATTTTTAAATATAAAATTGACACTCTGGATCATACTGGTATACCCATTTATCAGATTGAGTTATGAGAGATTTTTACATGTCACAAACAACTTATGGATCATTTTTCTAAAGTATCGAAACAATCTGAATGTGCTTTCTCACTTTTGATTATGTGACATGTGTTTACATCTAAAATAACAATTTTAAACTAAAAATACACATTTCAAGTAATATTGATAGAACTATGTATCATATTGAGTTTTTGAATATTCCTACATGTAACAAAATAATTATAGATAATTTTCCTGAATTATCAAAACAATATGAATGTGTTTCTTAATCTTGAGTATGTGACATGTGTTTTGATCTAAAATGCCATTTTTAAACTGAAAACGTATACTTTGAGTCACACCAGACACATAATCTTGCCGATTGAGGTTCATTTGATTAATACATGTCAGAAATGATTTTAGGATAATTTTCTTAAATTATTAAAATAATCTGAATTCATTTTCTTAGTTTTGAGAATGTGGTGATTTTTATGAACTAAAATTAAATTTTAAAATAAAACCCACACTTTGAGTCATACCAGTCGCACTATGGGTCATATTGATATGTGTATGATACCTTCACATCAAAAATAACTTGAGCATAATTTTATTATAGTATTAATACAACTAGAGTTTTTTGTTTAGGTTTTCAATATGTGAAACATGTTTTTAACTAAAATGTAATTTTTAAATAGAAAACATTCACTTTCAGTCATACTAGTCACATTGTGTGTCAGATTGATGTGTGGATAATTACATCACATCCAAAATGACTTATGGATCATTTTTCTAAAGTATCAAGTCAATTTGAACATGTTTTCTTGGATTTTAGTGAGTGGAAAACATTTTTAACCGAAATTTCAATTTTAAACTGAAAAACACATTTAAAATCATATCGATCACATCATGTATTAGATTTAGGTGTGACTGATTATTTATGGGTTTAAATCATTTGTAAAGGATGGGAATTTTTTGAAGGGTTTTTTGAAAAAAATCCCTACATACAAGCCTCCATCTAAAACATTTGTATGTCCCTCCAAATGGATGTAATTTCTATAATATGGGTATATTCTTGTTGATATTTATTTAATTAATGAGGGATTCTATAATAATCAAAGCCTAAAATATGAGAAGGTTTTATGTAAATCTGGATTGAGTTTAAAATTTGGAGAATCATATCAGTGTATTGGTGAATGTATAATGAAAATGGAATCATGATCTTCCTTAAATAAGGTATATGGATTTTGAAAAATAAATTTTATTAAAATTTTAATATAAAATGTGGTTTATATTGAAGATTTCGTCAATAGTGCAAGACAAGGATGATGGGTGAGAAATTCATGGGGTGAAAAATCACATGATGATTCAATGTTGTTTGGTCATGGTTAGAGTCCTACCAAACAAATCAATGATGTATCTTCTATTGATGATAATTACAATAGACCATAAGTTTATTAATATTAATATGAACTCATGTTTCTTAGTGTGTCAATTGGATAAGATCAAATCTATATACAATTTATTGATCTTTGGAAATCTTCACCAAATATAATCATTTTTATAGGAAAAAATTTTATTATATTTTTAAAATCATTTAAAATTATTTGTTATCTAAAAAGACTGATTCGATCATAAGAAATAAGAAATTATTAAAGATGAATAGTGTATACAATTCCCTAGGAGCAATTTTCTGTTAAATCCAAAATAGTGTGGCCTTCTACAGGAGTTTGCCGGCTTTCCCTTGATAGATGTGAGATTATATTTTTACAACATAGTATCTTTATAAAATGGATTGATGAAAATTGGTGTGATCATATATTTTGTGGGATCATCCTTTTTATTTTCGTTATGTTTCATGTAGTATGCGGTTTCCTCTTCCATATCAAAGAAATACATTATATTTTTTTTACTTTTTTCATGTAGTTTAAATCAATGTATGAATTCCTAAAAGATCGTAAAAAAATTATAAAATATTAGAAATGGATTAGGACTTGGACTATTAAAAATCAGTATCCGAGTGACTACATACTCTACAAATAATATTTGATATTTATTTCCAAAATTTGTTTCTATCTATGCATAGATGAAAAATATTATTGAAAAACATATATGAATATATGGTGGATCTGATGTGTTTTGGAGTTATACATGAATTAAAGGATGACCTACAATTTGTGTCTATGGGTCTTCATATACCTCCACACCAAGCCTCTATATCTTATGTAAGTATTCTATAATTGTTAGAATGCATATGAATGATGCTTCTGAGAAGGGAAAAAACTCTTCCTGGGG
Source organism: Viscum album (assembly GCA_963277665.1). Lineage (NCBI taxonomy): Eukaryota > Viridiplantae > Streptophyta > Magnoliopsida > Santalales > Viscaceae > Viscum > Viscum album. Next base: position 1,120,233,314 of record OY728129.1, read on the forward strand.
ATTTCTCAGCCAATGTATGTAATAAATGGTTAAAAACCCATTTTTTTCACCACAAACATGGAAATATTATTAATTGATATGTGGGAATAAATTTTCAATGAAAATATGTTCCATCAATTGATGAATTCTTTTATAGATCATGACTAATCTCATTCAATTGAGATATCCATGAAATCTGAGTGACAGTTGATGCAGAAAATGGCTACTAGTTTCTTTCACACTCTATTAAAAATCATTAGAAAGTTAATTTTTTTGAATGAATCTATACTTTTTATGGAATTAAATTAAAAAAAAATATTATGGATGAAATAATGATTTGGGAAAAAAATCACAACATGCATTGGATTAATTCACATTTTATTCCTAAATATCAAAAATGACTTAAGGATCATTCTCCTAATACATTAAGAAAATATAATAGTTTTTTATATTTTTTCAGTCAGTTACACACATTTTAAACTAAACTATCATTTTAAACAGAAAACATACACGTTGTATCATACTAGTCACATCTTGTATTGGATTGAGGTGTGGTTGATTTCTAGATGTCCGAAAATGATTAAAGGATCAATTTTCAAAAGTATGAAGACAATATAAGATTATTGTGTTGATTTTCATTGAGTGGAACATGTTTTTAATTAAAATTTCATTTTCAACTAAAAATACAAAATTTGTGTCGTATCAATCACACTGTGCATCTAATTACAGTGATACCATGTATTTAATTGAGGGATGTCTAATTTATACACATCATAAATGACTTATGGATTATTTTACTAAATAATAAATGCAATATGAATGTGTTTTATCAGTTTTGAGTACGTCATGTGCATTTTGAATTATATAAAAATGTTAAAATTAAAATTAATATATAAAATAATGAGAAAATTAACTAAATAAGTAGTAATAAGTAACATTTTAATGATTTATTTATTCATTCCAACATCGTGAATTCTTCCCATTTGTTTCCAAATAAATTTATTTCCACTTTTGAATAAGAGTGATGTCAACAAGCTTGGTAGTACTGGAAAAATATAACTAAAAAATATTAACAAATATGTAAAATTAAATTGTAACTATAATCATAAATACTTCTTAGGGGATTTTAGTTTGTTGATAGAATATGATATATTTCATAAATTTTCAAATATAATAACTATAATTTTTCATTACTTCGTTTTTGAAACATCAGAAAAATTTAGAAAAATGAATAATTTTTTTTATATATGTTTTGATAGTCTAATATTATTATATATACCTTAATACTTATCCACTTGTACAAGCCTATATGCATCTTACGCACATGGAATATCCCCATTCAATGATTTTTATGTTATTTAAACATTCCCCTATCATAAAAAAATCCATTAAATTATAATATAATATGTATAACTTGAAGTTTATTTGTAAAATGTTTCACGTTTCTTATTAAAAATTTATATAATTTAATGTGTGGTCGATTTTTTGGGTATCCATGCATCGAATCGAGAAAATAAATATTTACACTATCCAAATTAATTATAATGAGAAACCTGTACTTGCTAAAACAATAAAAAAATAATGAAGGGTATGGAAATATATTTGATATGATTAAATTTTATAGTTTTACCCCTGTATTTTGGGTATTAATACATTTTTTCATTAATAAGTATTTTTCAGACATTTTATCCAGTTTGTTGACTATTATGAAATAATTCATTCATGATTTTTTTTTGTTTATAAGTGATGTGATGAGTAAATATTCCAAATTTTTATACATTGGGGTTTCCCTTCAAATAGTACTGATATATAGTCCTATAAAAAAATATGAATAGTATTTAACTATAATTAACATATAAGATCAGTTATTGGACAAAACAATTATGAAATCACACCTCATGTATAAATTTACAATTGATTCTCTTAGCCATCCATGATTTAGGATTTCAACTATATTCTCATGACCAAAAAAGTCCGTAATGGCCTCCCCATAATTTTTTGAAATTTTTATCCGCCTAAAATTTTAATATTAGTAAATTATTAATTTTATTAAATGGGTTAAAGTTAATTTCTAAAGATCTTTTTCAATCTATTGTTTGGTCCTTTAGATAGTTTGGATTCGAACATCCATTTCACCCCTTCCCTTTCTCTGTATCGAATAACTTTCATCATTTTATGAATTTTTTTCTTTAATTTTTAATGGTTATTTATAAAACTAAAATAGAAAGGAGTACCTCATTATTAATTTTTTTTCACAAGATAAAATTTCTATGTTATAAAAATTCTAAAATCAGTATTTATTGCACTATAATATAGATCATCAAGGAGAATAGGAAACTCGTTTCTTGGCTTTTGAGCTATGTGAATTCCCACTCTCACATGATCTTTTAGAAGTTTTTTAGAATATATCCTTGGATATTGTACACTTTTACCCATTTCAATAATGTAATGGGTTGGTGCTAAAAGATATAAATCACAATCATTTTCACCCAATAAAATATCAGCACAAGAAAGGTATCAGTTAAAACATGATTCACATTTCATAAAAATATTAACAAAAAATTGATTACCTATGTTAAGGAATACCTTTATGGGGAATGGATTGCCTCAAAGATGTAGGGGGGTGGGGTTGTTGGGGGTATCTTCATGTAGTGGTTATTGTTGTGTTGTTTATCCTCTGATAAATCTTCCCACAACATTCTCAAAAAATTCAGACTACCAATTATGTTTTTTAGAGAAACTATTCATTTATGTATATTGTCCATTTTAAAATATTTATACAAATGTTAATTTCTTTTCTAAATTTTTTTTGGGTGACACCCCAAGACCCACACCTCTAACATAGCCATATTTTTCTCCCTACTTGGAGGCCACTAATAGCAGGTGTTCATTAGGTTCAATTGATGATGATTTCTACGTAAAAAATAGATAAAAATATAGGAAATTAAGTAATAAATATTTTGTAATACCGATTTAATGTAGTGAAAATTTTATTATGTAACACTTACAAATTCCTCCCATAATTTTTGTGTGTTTTCATCTATTAGTATCCCATATTTATTGGAATGACCGTCCTTCTAGAGCATATGATGGGGGATGAAAATTTATTTATATTTTTATTCATCAATAAGTATATAAACAAAGGATCAGAATTATGTGGTAGATTCATTCCAAATTAAATTAATACAATATATTTAAAATACATACAATTTTTTTTCCGAGTGAAGTGTACCCCATCCTTGATTTACAGTAGGGGTATATTGGTTTTTCTTTATGAGGCTTATTTTCATCACATAGATTAATTTTTATAAATTAACAATTTATAATTAAAGTGATTAATAAACTTATAGTAAAGTAATGCATTACTAATAAAAATGTACATAAAAAGGAAGCTCCGTACAATGTCCAATAAATTCATTCCACATTTCTTGGTTTATCGTGATTGAATAAATATATGGTGGGTGAAATTTTACTTTACCTTCAACATCCCTTAGATGATTATTCCAAAAATTGTCTACAATACACCATGATCATTTACAGTGAGAATTAATAGAAATTTAATTCGGCAATAATCTAGTTTAAATTCACTCTATAATGGATATCGCAGATTAAAAAAAATCCATTATTTTTTTTCTCAAAATAAAGTATTTCATAATGTTACCTTGATCTCTTACCAGATTAGTTTATTAATCAATGTCACTACATTGTGACACATATCTATATCAATTGGAACATAGATATGAGTGGTGAGCCCAATGTAACTAACGAACATGGACTTCTAGGTGTTAATAGACTAGTCACATGCCTTCCCTCTATCCTCGAATTTGATTCCTTTGTATCTAACATTTATAATTTTTTTAACACTATCACACTATGAATCTCCTATTTTTTCTTGGAAGATTTTGTTCAACTTCTACCATTACTTTATATTTAACATCATCAATATGTTATTCATCATTAAAATTTTCATCAGTATGTGAAAAAACATATTTCTCTCCTACATTGGGAGAATCAACAAGTTGGGAGGCCTATTTTTACTTAGGATCTGAATTATCGACATGTGCCAAAACATGTTTTTTAATGTATTAAGAGAATCATCATGTAGAGAAACCCATTGTTTCTCAGGATTTGGAGCTTAAACTTTTAAAGAATACATTTTCTATAGGAACAGACAAACATTTTATTTTGATTTTGTAAATTCTATAGTGAACAAATAATAATACGAGGTAACACAATGGATATTAAAAAAATATTAACTAATTACTGAAATCTATTTTTTTCGTTAAAGGATGATGTGATTTAACCCCTGTATCAAGCATCCAAATACCACCATTATGATCTCCTCGGAAAAAGAATGACGTATCTAAATTGGGACCATTGTGAATTGAGTGTGATTTCCCAAAAAAAATTCATCATCAGATGAATTAATATATGAACTTCCTTGGTTTTGGTCAATAACAAAACAATTTACCACAATCTATTTATAGAATCTAGAAAATAAAATACATGTATTCCCTTTGATTAAATTATAAATAGTACATATTCTTACCCTCCCTTAATGAAATCCACTTTCATGATTACCAATTAATTTATTTTAACTGCACTCCTATTATCAACACACTTGAATTAAAAAAATCAGAATTTAGAATGTTTTATAATCCAACCCCCATTTTTTCGACGATAAAAAATATAACATGTTAACATATATTGGATTCATATCCTTGGTAGAAGTTACATGCATCACCTAATCCACAAGTGTGACTCCACTATTCTTTAAAGTACTATGTTCATCATGTTCCTTTTAATTTAATATATAACCATTAATTACATAAACATTGCTACATAATACTTGAACAAGTGGTCCTCTATACATACAAAAAAGGTGAGAATACTCCCACTCTATAATATTATTTATAAAAACATCTGTTGTATAAATTCCTTAAACCACAAGCCACCCAATTTAATGATATTCTAGTAGACCAATTCTTTCAATATCAGACTGATATTTAGTATATAATTCAATAGCTTCCTAAAAAATATATCGCTCCACAATACATCATTTTTTCTAGAATTTATTATTTACATACGATTTTATAATTTTAATTTACCATTAAATGCAGTATTTCCAAAAATAATTTACAGGAAAACATTTTTAAATATCTCTAACAAATTGAACCATCAAGTGAACCATCGTATCAAAGAATGAAGGTGGAAATAGCATCTCTAATTCACATAATATGGAAACAATTTCCTTTTATACAGTAAAAAATTTCATCGAATTTATAAATTTAATGAAAATTGCTACGAAAAATAAATATCTCTTGTTTAATTTATGATTAATATTCTTAGGAAAAATGTAATCTAAAGATACATGCATTAGGTCCTTCATAAAAACAAGATATTTATCTGATTTCAAGCCCTTTAACATTTAATTAGTCATTGATATGATATTCATGATATTTTATGAAAACCCCTATAGAACCTGTAAAACATTCAAGAAGCTGAAAAGATAATATATATATTTTCTGGAAAGAGTTTATGCAATTAGAGGAAAAAAAAGTATGTATTTCACCATTTTCTAATGCCAAATCTTCCTGTATCCCCATGTTAATCCTGACCAACCTGTCCAAAATGTCATACTTTGTTTTTAGGGGAATTTAGTGAAATTAAAATGACACTATCGCAAATTGTTTTTCCACATGAATGAAATCAATAAAATTTGAGACTTATAAATAATTCTAGTTCAATACATCAGAAAAAATTGATCTCTTTTTGTAACCGTTTTTTGTTTGATTTTTTGAAGAAGGCTTAAAATAGTAAATGTCCATATATATTAATTTCTAAAAAATTGATCACTAGTTATTAAAAATGATTTTATAACATCTTTAAAAATCACATCTAATTATGTCATCCCAGACCATTATTTATGTTATTGATGTAAAAATTGATGATATCCTAGAAACAAAGTCTTCAATGAATGTTTAACCTAACTAAGTTTGTTCTTTACTCATAAACAGCATACCCTTGAGTTCACTTAATTCTATATCCAACCAAGTTCCATAAGAAGGAAGATAATTTATCATCACATACAACATATAACTCAACATGAAATCTTTTTTTTGTAAGCATCGTAAAATGTAACAACTTCCCCCAAAATTAAACTAAAATATTTGATCAATGAATCCAAATAAACTCCAATATAATTACACGGTTGTTTTGGTCCTAATATAAGTAGAAACAATATAATTTTTTCCTCATTTATAATCACTGTGGAAAGTTATAATTTACCAAAATAAGTAGATTTTTACTTTGATTACTTCTCTGAAAACCTAATGGATTCAGTCCATATATAGATTGTGAAATACAAAGGTTTCCCATCTCATCTCCAAATTTATCATACTCAAGATCAGTTTTCATCAACCAAAGAGATTGTTTTGGGTGATGAAGTTTTCCATATTTATTTCTTGTATTTGTGTTCCATGTCAATTATATTACAGTATCCTCACATCCATATAGGCACCTAAACCTTGTAACTGTAGAAATTCAACAAAGAATTTTTAAAGGTATTGATTCATATTTATTGTATCAACATAAACAATGATTTGGGAATTTTTAATTGATTCATATTCTATAAAAATAGTACATAGTCATTTGAATAAGCATTTATTCTTTTAGATATCATATCCATTGAATGCAGTATTCCCCTATTCTCATATATTAATACATGAAAATCATTTTCTTTTGGTAGTATATCTTTCAAGATAGTAAGTAGTTCAGTAAAGCTAGTGTCAGTCCATTTGGATCTAGATTTTAAATTATATAAATTTAAAATGGATGAAAATTGTATATATTTATTAAAACCAGTATACATCGATATATTTTCCCAACACATTAAATTTTCAAACAATTTTTTGACAATCACAATGTTAATCTTCAATTGTCATTATTATTTTATAAATATGATTTTCATCATACTTCAAACCTGTAATCATATCCTTGATATGGTATTCATTTTTTAACACTTATAATCATATCATATGATCTATAAAATACAATGTTAATCAAAATTAAAATTTTCCCCATGTTTAGTATAGAATTTATAGCTTCTATTTATTTCATGATAGATCAAGTGTTCTTCCAATTCCTCTGGGTTAATTAGTATTGAATAAAAATAGTGTAATCATAGAAAAAGGATTTGGTAAAGGTCAAATACATGATATTTTTCAAATTTGATAAACTCTTTAACCCCATATTCATACTCTTTTTTCATATGATTATCGTCTATCCATTTTAAATTCATATCCATCCTATTAAATTGGAAATATTTATATTTAACAAAATAAATAAATACACAAAAATTATAAGATTAAATGCATAAAATTTAATTCTTAAAGTATCAATTAAGATACATAAAGCCATTATTTTAAGATAATATGAATCAAATGATGTGTATTGAGATTATTTTGTGGTGTTGGAAATACTTGAAGGAAGGGAATGTGTGATATATATAAATTTACAAAGAATCTAATTAAATTTTTATTAATTGTAAAACACAGAGATCAAAGAATGTTTTTATGAATATTCTAGGTTAGAGTACAATAAATGGGGGGAGTTGATGTTTATTCATTTCTTCAAATTTTGTGTAATAGTCCAAGTGGTCTTTTAGTGTCAGAATTCTTAGGAGATGATGTTGATATTTTTCAGATCATGAAAACATTGATGGGTATCAATCACCTTGTATTGAGATCCCATTGTTTGAATAAAATCATTAATTTAATTACGGTGTGATAAATGCTTCAAATTTAAACAATTCATGTTCTAGGGTGAGGCATCAAACAAAATCAATGAAAATTATTAATTGGGCTTTAATGAACAATAAAATTCAACACATTTTGATTTATTGTCTTAGTGGGATCAATAGAAACCCACATAATAAACTAATGATTAGAGTATAAGACCAAATACTTAGGACCACTTAAAACCAAAACTCATCCTCATTAGAACTAACATTGAGAATCAACTGTAGAAATTTTTTTTGTGGACACAAGGAATGAGGTTTAAATAAGATGAAAGGAAAGTTAAATTTATTTAATACTATTCATGATTCCAATTTAATGAGGTAAATATAGTATGGGTGGAGCTTTAAAGAGAGTTCATAGAGTCCCCATAACTAGGATTGGGTTTTAAAAAAACCGTGGGTCTATATCAATGGGTTTAACCAATAACATCAACTAAAAAGATGGGTAAAAATAATGCCTTAAATAAATCCAATGGTGATCAGAATGAATGCATGTGGGGAAATGAGAAAGAAATAACTAAAAAGAAAGTCCCTCTTATTAATTGTAATCAAGGTCATACTGAAATTGGAAGGAATCCTCAATGGGGTTAGTAGTGGGAAGCAACTACTACGAGTGAAGATTTACAGAACCAGGGAACTAAAAATGAAAAATATGATGAATTAAGCCAACTTTTAAAATTTACAAGCTGTTTGTTCTCAAGATTCTACTGGAAGAAATTAAATCCAACCCACATCTTAGTGGGACACCAAACTGGATTACCTTTTAGGAAATATCTTTTAAGTGATTGATGTGGTTGGGGTGATTTATCTAATGCCAAAGAATATAGAAACAAGACCCATTCTATAATGTCAATGAATTTAGGTGATGATTATTCTATATTTTCCAAGCTAACTATAAATGAAGACTTTTTAAGCGCATTAATTTCAAATGAGAAAGAAATTATTTTTGATGTTGAACTGGTATATTCAATTTTCATTAATAATTTAATTTTTTTAAAATTGAATTGGTTTATAAAAATATTTTAATGCTATGTTTATTTTATGAAATTAATAAGGAATCATATTTTTGAATTTTCCATTTCTACAAATTTTAATGAAACTAATTTTTTTTTAATTTTTATTTATTGAATTTTAATTAAAATTATTGATACCATTTAATAGATTATTTTGGTATTGATTAGGCCTAATTATGCTATGAAAGTGATTCATCCAGGCTCACTTATGAGAACATTTGATAATACTCATGTAAGTGTAAATAATTTTAAAAAATTGTTGCATAAGAAATTTACTTCATAAACCATGTATGAATCATAGAGTATGTAATTTATTTTTCCTCACAATGCCTATGTTTTTAGAATGCATATACTCATGGTAAATATGTGTGCATGAAAGGTTGACCCATATAGGAAACAATTATTACCATGACTATAATATCTTGTTCATGGAATTTTGAGGAGGTATCGTTGGGTCTAACAATTGTCATAGTATAGAGATGAAGATTTTCAGTATAGTGCAATGTGAGATTGAGGATAAAAAACCCAAGAAATCCCCAGTGCATAGATCTGTTCATTGTATATTGACCCTTTGAGATATGATTTCTCATATAAATAATATGGTTGAGGGTGATAATAGAGAATATGATCAGGAAGAGGGGGACTAAATCATAAGACTTCTTTGGTAAGAAGATTTTGTCTCAAGATGAGTAATAAAGAAGTGCAACCAGTTTAATGAGAATAATTCACGTACCATAGGTTTTGATAGGGTCAATTCATCTGAGAAGTTCTAGGGGGAGTGGCAGAATAGGTCAACTTCCATGAGAGAGATTGAATGGTGTGATGAAATGATTTCCCTTAGGGTAGAATTTATAACATCAAGAAGGGTTTTATCTTTTCTTTCCAAAAAGTGCTGATAAAAATGAGTTTTATCACCACTGAATTAATAAGGGCTAATAAAACCCATCTTTTACAATCCTATAGTTTTATCACTAATAAATATAAGTCTTATTATCCCCTTGTATTTCAGCACTGATAAAAACTATTTAAAATAATATACAAAAATATAAAATGAATATATATATATTTTAAATGAATTAATTAAAAAAAGTGAAAGGTAATTATTAATATTAATAAAAATACAATCTTAAATACTTGAATATTAAAAATGAATGAAATTGAATAATTAAAAATGAATGGACTTAAAAAATATAATAAATGGATAACTATAATTACTTATATAAATTATTGAAAAAATAAAAAATATATATATTAAAATGAATTTGATTACATAATGAAAATATTAAAACATAGTAAACAAACAAAGTAAATGGATTCATGAGAGTAGTTTGATGAAGTGTAAACACTCACAAAAAATAAAAAAAAATATTAAAAAAAATATTTATATGATTAATTTTATAGATTTCAGACATTTTAAAAAATTAAAACATACTAATTAAAATCGAATGAATATTAATCAAATATATTATAAACACATTAAGAATATTAAAATTAGTAAATAGTTATTTATAATTCATAAGGTTTCTTGCATTAATTGTAATCACATAAAAAGATGAAGAGAAGATTCAAAAATGCATTAAAATAAATTAATTTTATAAATTTCAAACATTTTAAAAACATTACACCTTAATAAATAAAATTGACTAAATATTATTCATATAAATTAAAAACATATTATGAATATTAAAACATAATAAATAATTATGTAAAAATAAATATTAAATAATGAATAAATTCCAAATATATTAAAAATTAATAAATATTACAAATGAATAAATAATATTAAATAAAAAAATAAAAAATAAAAAAATAAAATTTATTAAATTAGAAAACTATTTAAAAAAGAGAATTTGTAAAATTAATTACATGAATTACATAGAAAAAAATGAAAAAAATAATAAGTAGACAATATTAATGATATAAATTACAAAATTATTAAAAAATATATATCTATAGTACAAAAATATTAATAAATAAATAAAATCAAATAAAATTAAATACACACACATATTTCTAAGGAATAAATTAAAATAAATGTGATTACATGATTTGATTAGGCAATTAAAAATATTAAAAATTAGTTAAAAAATATTTACCATTCCTATATTAAAAAATAAATTTAATATCATAATATAATTAACTTCATAAACAACCAAATGGTGTCAGGGATGTCGTATGATGGGGTTCAATTTAATTCCAAAATGGAGTGGGTTAGATATGGTCTTATTGGAAATAATTATACAGATTTAAAATATATTAAAAATATAAAAACATAATAAATAAAAATAAACAAATATTAATCCTATAAATGTAAACCATATTGAAAATATTGAAACATGGTAAATAAATTTCTATAAATTTTAAAAAAATGAATAAATTCAAAAAATAAAAAAATTGATGAAGATAAAAAATTAAAAAAGTAATATTTAATGAAGTAATATTAAAAGTGAATAATTAAAATTGTATAAATGAAAAAAATATTTTAAAAAAGTTAATTCATAACCATAATTACATGAATTGAAAACAAGAAAAAATGAATAAAAATGAATAGGGAAATAATTATATTATTTCTAATTATTGATGTATGCACTGTATTGATTATATATAGAAAATATAATAAATTAATAACATCTATAAATTTTAATAATTATTAAAAAAAATATCATTTAATTAAGTATATAAATATTTAAAAATGTATAAATCACTATCAAAATTGGATATATTACAATGTATTAAATGAATATATATTAAAAATGAATAAACATGCATATGTACTTGTAAAGGCACACACACATACATATATACACATATAAATACACATACACATACAAATACACATACGTGCACATACACATACATGTATGTCTACGTACACTTACAAACAAAGACATACATGTGCATGCACATACATAGAGATCCATATATGCATTAACACACAAACAAAAATATTATATAAACATATACATATACATAAGCACATACCCGTAAACATATACACACACATGTACAAACACATAAATACATGCATACACATAAACATGCATGTACACGTATATACACATACACATAGCCATATATACATACACATACACATACACATACACATACACATACACATACATGTACATCCACATACAAATACAAATACACATACACACATACACAAACACATACACAGATACATACATATGTACACATACATATACATATTTGTAGACATATATATATATATATATATCTCTTTGTGTGTGTGTGTGTGTGTGTGTGTGTGTGTGTCTACATATACACATAGATATACCTACACATACACATATGCATGCACACACTTACATATGCATATATAAATACACATACTCGTACATGTACAAATATGTATACATGTACACATACAAATACATTTACATAAACATCTATTCACATATATACATACACACTCATACATACAACCCAAATATATATAAATACACACACACACACAAAATATACACACACCTACCCAACACAACACATGAACCCACAAACATCACATATACACAAACACACATATATATACATACATCCACAAGAATCCACATGTATACCTATATAGATACAGGTATATATATTTTAAATTATTTGAATGAATATAAATATATAAATTCAAATACGTATCACATATTTTAAAATGTATATTCAATTATATATTATATAATTATTTAAATAAAATATTAGTATATCATATTTATATTAATTATATAGACATTTTGAAATTAATGTTTATAATTTTATTTTGGCATAGATTAGTTGGTTATATATTGTTATCTATGGAATCCTTGTTGTTAGGGTTTAAGGGTTTGATCCCTCAAACAACCAACTTTATGAAGTAGGTCTTTGGTGATGATGGAATAATGGTGGATGGGGATACCGATGGGACTGGTAGTGTGATGTTGAAGGCTAGCAGTGATGTTGTGGATGATTGGAGGCAGTGGAATGGTCTTTTTCATAGGAGGAGGTAGACGAGGGTGATAGTAGTGGATGATTGGGTTTAATCACTTGTAGAGGACGATGAGGGATATTTTGATGGCGGATATGTCTGCATCATATTATTTGGATGGAAAACAAAGTGGGGCCACTAAAGAGAGGTGAAGATGAGAAAGGTGGATGATAACAAGGGCTCACGTTGGATCTATGATGACAGGAGGGGAGCATACTACACAGAAAATGTGTCTACATAAGGTGAACCTATGGGGTTTGGAAATTTGGGTCATTTTTTCATGGGATTAAAAACCCATTAAGCCTATGAACCATGTAATGTAATCCCTCTACCATGAAAAATAAGAGGGATTTTTTTGGTCAATTAATTTTTTTTTGGGACTTCCCCCATTCATATTAAAAATAATCTATATAAATATACTGTTAAACATTTTCATCTATTAATAAAAATTTGATAATTTTATATAAATAATTATGAAGTAATATTTTTTTATTTAATATTATATAAATAATATTTATATATCATACTAACGTATAAATACTTATTATGATATGAATATTATTTTAAAATATATAAATATGAATATTTAAATTAAATTATTCATTGTGACATTTATCATCACTTTTTGTTGAGTGCTGATAAAGGTCAACCCTAAATATCATGAAATATATTGTGGTGATTATACACAACCAATCTAAAAAAATAATAAATCTAAAAATAATTATCATATAATGAAAAATCTAAACTAAATAAAAAATGTTTCTTATAAAAAATACAAGTACAAATTTGAAAATCTAGAAAAAAGATTCAGGAAGATGTTCAAACCAAAAAACAGAAGACATAACCACTTTTCTTCAAGCATATAAACTCAAAAGTGGATGAAATATATCCAATGTAATATATTATAATCAAGCCAATAAAAGTGAAATAGAAGTGAATATTCAAAAAAAAATCAAGGATAAAAAAGAAACAAAATAATGTTGTAAAATGAGAACCTGAGGATTCACATGCTTCAGCTGATTTTCCTATATGTTTAAAGATCATCACAAGATTTATCTTGAAAAGAAATTATTATAAGAAATATGATATACATATACAGAGTGATATAAAGGAACATGAACACACAATACAAAAAATAAATAATTTCAAACCATATTTTAAAAATTGAAAAGGAAAAAAGACAATGGTGTGCCAATAACCCATTACTTGGGATCAATTTCAAATTTTCTAATGTAGAAGCTTAGTGAAAATCCCAAGTCACCATCATTTCGATCACTATATATATACATGTTTTTCATCAGGATATTTGATCTATAATTTCATGAACCAGAAATATCTATAAATTTTCAATCCATTTACACATGTATAGAAAAAGTTGAGAATTTGGAACTCATATCCTATCATGTATAGTCATGGAGAAATGTCATAATTTACCCCTTATTCGCTATTATATGTTTTTTGAACTATAATATATCTCCGATGGAAGGGTCTCTTGACATTAATGTATAAGGGAGACTCAAAATAGATATGAAAACCCTGCTCTTTATTACACACTTAAACATTATTTATTACATAAAAACATCATTTGATACAACATGGAAGATTGAGAGGTCTAGTGTATTTGGGGATTATGATCATTACATAAAAAAATAAAACACAACATCTTATTGAAACTTCCTTTACATGACAACTACATTCCCTCATACTTAGCATTGCATTGGATAACCTAAGGACACACATAAGAGAATAGTGAGCTATAAAGCCCAGTAATGGAATAAACAAGGAATGACATGAGGAATTAAATTCATGTTAGACAATAGGAATATAATTTTAACATAAGAGAAACATTAACATAAAGTCATGATATAGCCTTATAATCATAACATGGAGATGTGGTAACAACACTTGACATGGAATTAACATAATCCAATGCTCATTGCACATGGAGCTTGATCAAACCCTCATTGCACATGAATCATGAGTAAACCCTCATTGCACTTAAATTAGCATGTGTCAACACTCATTTCACATGAAGTATCATGATTCTATACTTTACCCAATTCATTGGAATGCTATCAGGGCACACAATTCTTAAACATTTCATTTCATGCATTTGTGTGCCACATGGATAATAAAACATGGATTCATTAATCATCTTAATTTTATCCAAGATAAAGGAATGTGTAATTCATACATTAAACTCTATTATCAATAAGTAAATGTGAATAAATTTTAATACCCTTGATAGAGACATTGGTATGGTGTTCAATATACAATTATATTGGCTCGGAAAAATGCAGTGCAATTTCGGCAGCATAACGACGTGACATAAGGATTCACAAAAATGGTTGATGAGAGAGAAAGGGTCGTATCATCATATTTACATGAAATGGAAACTAAGGGAGTCATATATATAAATGTCCCAATAACTGTAATGGCATTTATCTTCAGGATACAAAAAAAATTCTTGAATGTAAATGAGGAGAGAGAAATTCTTTTCGGAATTTTGGCATAGTAACGGGTGTACCTGGGAGGAATTTTATGAGGGAGAAATGGGTCTCCCATAATAAAAACATAAAGAGGGTCGTATGGGGGAGGTGAGAAACCATACCCCAACATTAAAAATTTAAATTAAAATGGCATAACAACTTAATGAAAATTGGACAAAAAGGAGGAAAACCCTTACTTGGAAGTGTGCTTCCAAAGGCTTGGGAGAGGCTTGAGAGAGGCTTATTGGGAGATTGAGGAGCCTTGGGAGGATTCAAGAGAGACTAAGGAAGAGTTTTGACAAACTCAAAAGGCTTTGGGTGAAGAGTAAGTGGGAGCTTGGGTGGGACTATATGGAAATGAGAAGGAATTCTTTATTATTTAGGTTTGGGACACCTCACATTAATCTAATCAAAACCACAAACCATCCCTTGGTTTTTACCATGGTTTTATCCAAAGGGGAGTGTAAAAAAATATTTTATAAGTACAATGTACCAACTTCTTAAAATAATAGGGTTGATTAAGTGGATGTGAGTCACACTCTCATGGAAAACAATTTAAAAAGATCAAATGTTTTATAAGTCAAGGAGGGTCCACTAAGGCATCACAAAATTAATAAAAAAAATTTATAATAACATTATTTTAAGTATAAAACATATATTGGCCGAATATATCATTTATAGTATTTTATTACATCACTATTGGGTGATTATGATGTCATAAAACACAATATATATTTAAACAGTATTTAATTTTTGCCCAAAGATTTCACTATCTCAGAAAATTTTGAAAAATTCACCATTGGATAATTTAGACATAATAATTCCAAAAATAATATTCATTTTATCTAAATAATTTTCTAAATATTTGAATTTTTTACTTTTTAAATAAAAACCGACATTTATAAAAAAATCATGGGTTTTGACAAAATCAGCTTTGAAACCTTAATAAAAATTACAATTGTATTCATAAAATCATACGACCATTTATATTAAACAAAATTTAATTTAATAATAATAATAATAATATTTTAATAAAATATTTTTTAATTCAAAAATCCATTAATTAATCAAAATATATTTTTTTAGATGAATATTAACTAAAAATACTTTTTAAGCTTCGAAAACTATTTATAAAGTAACAATAATAAAATGAAAGTATATTCTTTATTATATATAAAAATAATGTACATAATCACAGTGCTAGGGTATGGTTACATAACCCCTTAAAATACATGTATAATACCTTAGGGTTAGCTGTGAAATGGTGACATACTCTTGGGGTGGCTCGTATAACATCGTTCAGGTGGTAATTTCTAACAACTTCTACATCTCCCATAGGCTGTTCCGCTCGAGCATAACATTTTCAAGCTAGGCTTGGGATTGGTAAAGAGCGAAGACCAAAGATGACACCTCCTTTCCGAGTTCTGAAAAATGGGATTTGTATGGGGTAAGTCTACCAGATGAGGTCATCGCTTCCTTTTTCTGAGTAAATTGGATTTGTGAAAGCCCTATATTTATACTAATCATGTGATCACTATTTAATGGCTATATTAACAATGGTCATAATTATTGATGGTATTATAAAATCCAAAAGCATAAAACCAATGATGTTCACATTTTATATAAACATTTTACATAATAATACATTTAATATTAACAAGAGGAATTTCCATTAATGAAAGTTTGGGTTGTTACAATCTTCCCCCTTAAAAAAATATTGTCCTCATAATTTTAATACATACAAAAAGAACTCTTAAATTTTAACATGACTTCATGGTTGCTTACCCACCACCATTAAGAATTCCCCAACCCTCATTATCACGTCGATCATGGAGAGAGAGGGTCCACATAGTGCAACAATACCTCAATGTACTTTCAAAGTATTCCACATCCTTAGTCAAGACATAGTCCATGCAACTTGGATTGTACTGATGGAAAATATGATGTGCTTTTCTAAAATAACTATTTCTAACATACAGTTTCAAAATATCACCATGTACCAGGGTTTTGTAAAACAATCTAATAGATTCAGCTTTGAAATTCTCAAAATATAGTTCTTCTAATATATAGCCTAAGTTTCCAAAAAGTTTGGAAGCCAAGACTATATACATATAGGCAGCTCAGAGGTCTCCCTCTTTGGCAGAAATACTAAAATCAAATAGTACATCATTGTCTTTGGAAATGGTGAAGTATTTTAAAATACCCTGATAGTACCTCCCTAGTCGAGAAAGGTGAGAGAGTTGGGAGCTTAAGATTTGATCACAAGTGATCCATGATCCATGATGATTCCTCGGTATGGAGGAGGTATTTGATATGTTGTAGAAAATCTTAAAATAATGTTGGAAATTTTAAAAGGTTTCGATACTATTATAGCTTGACTCTGCAATAATTATTGCTAGTAAGTCCTCAGGAAGGGACAACAGTGTTGTTTGAGGTTCTTCCCCTTCCATCTCAAAACTATCCATTGTCCTGCAGACGAAACATATCAAATTTTGTGTTACCCTCTAGACATGATAAAATTGTTATATTAAACTATGCGAATTCTAATGATTTATTATTCCTTGTTGAAAGGAATGTTAGGGGTAACACATAAAAGGGTAATCCAAATACAAAAATGAATGATTTATAAATAGATTTTATTTCCTTAATTTATGAATCTATTGACTTTTTTTTATGTTATCCATGATATACTTTCTAACATATATTATTAGGGAATTATTTTTTTAGTCCCATAAAAATGGTTCATAATAAACTTGTGAATTTACTAAAGCATATCCCTCGGGTGTGTCATAACCAAGAGTGAAGCAAGGCCCATTGTCGTGCACCAGTTCATGTTCGAGTCTAGCTCAAAGCAGTGTTTTCGGGTTTTACCCCTTGGATACATCTGTGCCAGAGCCGCCTCAACCTGCTCGTATTTAGACATAGATGTATTTTCATGATAAACCACTTGATCAATACTCACCAAAACCAAGATATGTTTTTATTATACTTAGTCTTATCTCTAAGTCTTTACTATGGTTTTATAATCCTAATCCCAAAAATAACTAAACCTATCCTCTGATACCAACTATGAAAACCATGCACTTTATTACACACATAAACATTATTTATTTCATATAAACTTAATTTGATACAACATTGATGATAGAGAGGACTAGTTTCTTTGGAGATTAAAATCACTAAATAACAAATTAAAACAGGAAACATAACATCTTATTGAAAACATCCTTTACATGACCACTACATTCCCTCGTACGTAAAATTGCATTGGATAACCTGAAGAAATTCATAAGAAAAGGGTGAGCTATAAAGACCACTAAGGGAATAAAAAAGGAATAACATGAGAAATACAATAAATGTTAGAAAATTGGCATATAAATGTAACATAAGAGAAACATTAACATAAAGGCATGATAAAGAATGACAATCATAACATGGAGATGTGGCAACAACACTTAACATGGAATTAGCATGAGCCAAGGATCATTGCACATGGAGCGTGAGTAAACCCTCATTGCACATGAAGAACGAGTAAAACCTTATTGAAATTGAATTATAATGAGTCAACACTCATGTCACATGACGTATCATGATACTATACTTCACCCAATGCATTGGAGCGCTATCAGGGCACACCCTTCTTAAACATTTCATTTCATGCATAAGTGTGACAAATGGATCATAAAACATGGATTGATTAAACATCATCATTTATTCCAGGATAAAGTAATGTGGAATTAATACATGAAACTATATAATAAATAATTAAATGTTCATAAATTTGATTACCCTTGATAGAGAAATGGGCATGGTATTCACCGCACAATGATATTGGATTGGAAAAATACGGTGCAATTTCGGTAGCATAACAGCGTGATATAAGGATTCACAAAAATGGTTGATGACAGAGAAAGGGGTGTCTCATCATATTTAGATGAAATGGAAATTAAGGGGGACATATAGATAGATGTCCCAATAATTTTAATGGAATTTAGATTCATGATTCAAAAGAATTTCTTGAATGTAAATGAGGAGAGAGAAATTCTTTTCAGAATTTCGGCATAGTAATTGGTGTACATGGGAGGCATTTTATGAGAGATAAAGCGGTCTAAAACCATTAAAACATAAATAGTGATGTACATGGGAGGTGAGAAACCATACTACAACATTTATAATTGAAATTAAAACGACATAACAACTTAAAGAAAATTGGACAAAAAGGAGGAAAACCATTACTTGGAAGTCTGTTTCCAAAGGCTTGGGAGAGGATTGAGAGAGGCTTCTTGGGAGGTTGTAGTTCCTTAGGAGGATTCTAGAAAGATGAGGGCAGAGGTTGGATGAACTTAAAAGGATTTTAGTGAAGAGGAAGTGGGATCTTGGGTGGGTTTATATAGGAAAAGAGAATGAATTCTTCATTATCTATGTTTGAGACACCTCATATTAAACTAATCCAAACACTGACCAGACCATAGTTTTTGCCCATGGTTTTTTCCAAAGGGGAGTTGAAAATGATATTTTATAAGTAAAATGGCCGAACTACTTAAAATAATAGGGTTGCTTATGTGGAGGTGAGTCACACTCTCAAGGAAAACAATTTAAAAAGATAAAATGGTTTATAAGTCATAGAGGGCCTACTAAGGCATCAACAAAGTAATCAAACAAATTTAAAATCACATTATTTTAAGCATAAAACATATATTCACCTAAAATATCATGTATAGTATTTTATTACATCACTATTGGTTCATTAGAATGTCATAAATCACATTATATATTTAAACAGTATTTATTTTTTACCAAAACATTTGACGGTCTTAGAAAATTATGAAAAAAAACCATTGGATAATTTTAAAATCCTAATTTCAAAAATAATATTCATTTTATCTAAATTATTTTCTAAATATATGAATTTTCACTTTTAAAATAAATACAGACATTTATCGAAAAATCAGGGGTTTTGACAAAAACAACTTTGAAACCTTAATAAAAATTCTAATTGTATTCATAAAATTATACGATCATTTATATTTAATAAAAAGTAATTTAATAATAATATTACTATTTTAATAAAATATTATTTAATTCAAAAATACATTAACTCATCAAAATAGATTTATTAGTTGAATATTTACTAAAAATACTATTTATGCTTCAAAAACTATTTACAAAGTAACAATAATAAAATGAAAGTATATTATTTATTATATATGAAAATAATGTATATAATAATAGTGCTAGGGTCTTGTTACATAACCCCTTAAAACATCCACATAAGACCTTAGGGTATGGTGCGCGATGGTGACAGACTCTTTGGGTTGCTCGAATAACATTGCTCGGGTGGTAATCTCTAACAACTTCCACATCTCCTGTAGGCAGTTTCACTCGAGCATAACATATTCAATCTCAGATTGGGATTGTTCAATAGAGAAGACCAAAGATGCAACATCCTTTCTATGTTTTGAAAAATGGGCTTCGTATGGGGAAAGTCTACTAGATGAGGCCATCACTTCCTTTTTCTGAGTAAATTGGATTTGTTAAAACCCTATATTTATAGAAATCATCTGATCACTGTTTAATGTCTATATTAGCAACGATCACAATTCTTTAAATTATTTTAAAATAAAAAAACATAAAACCAATGAAGTTCACATTTTATATAAAAAATTTACATAATAAGACATTTAATTATATCAAGATGAATTTCCATTAATGAATGTTTGGGTCATTACAATAGACTCGCATTAAAAGTCGATGAGGCCCACAGAGGATGCCCCACAAAGAAGCTGAAAACAAGTACCACACTTAGGATCACTAAAAATCATTTTAATGTAGTTCAAAACAAATATATATGGACTTTAATAAGGATTATAGTCCATGGATGAATTCAGAAGTGGCTCTCAAAATTACAAGAGCAAGGATTTTTGTAAAACTAGAATTTATAGTAAGAAAAAAACATATAAAAGGTCAAAACAAACACACCATGGTGTATATATAACAAATGATAAATTTAACAAATGTAATAAAGAGATTATAAAATATTTCATTTGTAATATGTGTGTTTGGGAATGAAATATAGGCTAGGTTAAATAGTTAATGAAGGTGGTCTAAAGTTAAATAATCCCAGAACAAGGTATAATTATAGAAGATATAAAATATTGAAATTAAAACGTAGAATGAAAATCATATTAACATACACATAATTTAAATAAACATAAAATTTAATACAAATTTCACATGATATTAAGGATTATGGAATGGTTTAAAGAACAAGACATGTTTTTTAATAATAGGGTGATCACGTTATGCTATTGAAAATATTTGATACCACTAAAGGAGGTCTCCGGTTCCACATCCTAATTTTCTCACTTTTCTAATAGAGTTACATCAATCCATTCAAGTTTATTTTTCACAAAAATCACCCAACAAATTTTATATTTTCATGTGTCCTAGTGATTTGAATCATGTTTTCATTTCAATCAATTACCTTGGTTGACACTCTACTGTAGTAATTAATTCATTTCAGTTGGTGATTTAAAATTTTTCTCATTTTTTGTTTTTGATCTTTATTCATTAAAACTGATATGGTTTCTAGAAGTTCAAAAAATATCTTTTATCCACAATAATAACAGTACTAATAATTTGCTTCCTGATAAAGGCAAGTGACTTTTATCGACACTTTTTAACACTAATTATGTGGTCCTTTATCGTACCTGTTTTAGAGCTAAAACATTATTCCTTTATCAGTGCTAATTTATAGCTCTGATAAATTTTTTTAAAAATATTTTTAAATAAATAAAATTAAATGAACCACCCCCTCCACCCTGAATGATTTCCCATGGGACACTGTTGTCATGATACTGGTGAATGCCTAAGAAACCCCATCTGCAAAAAAAAATCACCACCAACATTTCAATAATTTAGAATCCAATGACTTTTGAACCACTACACAACACTTTATATATTAAAAACCTTAGCACTATCTTGAGATATTCTTTCTATTAAATAGTGATATATTTATATATATATATATATATTATTATTTTTTCAAAATGTGTTTGTGTGAATATATATATATTAAAATATATCTATCAATTTATATGTGTCCTTATATAAGTGTTTATAAATACTTGTATTTAGATTCATTTATATATGTGTGTGTATTTATATATGAGTTTATTATTATATAATTCACTATTTATATATGTATATATTTATGTGTATATATGTATATGTTTGTATATACATATATATACATATATATGTCTATATTTATATATTTGTGTTGTGTGTATTTTGTGAAAAATATGTTCATATATATTTGTTCCAAAATGTGCATATATATTTACATATTTATTTTTATCACTAACCCTTTATTTTAATCCTTTTTTTTATTTTATCGTACCATGAAATTTTATGATTAGGTCAACCTAAATTAAATTCATAAAACTATATATATATCACTCTAAATGTACTTAAATAAAACCTTTTTTATTTAAATTTTATACATATTGAAATCCATTTGTATATACATATTTATAATAAATTTCCTTCTGTATTTTAATGAATTATTAATTTTTTATTAATTAATTTAATTTTAATGATATTTTATTATATAAATTATGAAAATAAATTTTATAATAAATTTTTGTTCTAGGATGATTAATAATTCATAGATATGTACTTTATATAGGGTATACATTATTAGTGCTAAAATAATATTGATATACAGATGCCTTTACAATGCTTAAAAAACTCATAAAGGTAACCTTGATTTTTTGTTTTGAAAGAAAAAAACATTAGATTGATAAATAACCACTTGAAATAAACATTGATAATGGTACCCATTTGGAGAGATAAAATGGTGATAATAAAGGAAAAACATTATTGGGGCTAAAAAACAACTAATAAAGGTTATTATGTTTTATTATAAATGTATTCCATTTTTCATAAAAAATAACCACGGATTATTATTTTAAAACATAATATATTATATTAAATAATTATGTTTAATATAGGAAAAGAATAACTCAAACCATTTTACCATGATAACCAATATAAAAAAATTTTTGGACAGGAGAAATATTGATTAATGAGAATAACTATTATTTAAAGATAAAACTAAACTTATTTTTAAATATAAATTTCTAGCATATGATTAAATGATATATATTTTACTAATCAATTTTTAATGTAAAATATATATACAAATATGTTTAAATAAAGTCAACACACACACACACACTTTTGGTATAACTCCCAATTTGGGAGACTTTTATAGGAGCCATTTATGATGGTTGATTTTGTCAAAAAATACATTGAAGTAGAAGTGAAAGGCCAACAATATTTGTGGAATGAATTTTTTCTGCCATATTGGAGGACACAGTCATCATCTGGGGAGGTAATTCTTTATGTAGGTGAAGAACCCAAATTACTTTTGACAAATATGTTTTTTTCACCTTTAATATTAGAATAATTCTTCTGTGATTGTTATTTTTTAACCCCCAGTGTATCCTCCATCAATTATCCGGAGAGGGAAAAATAATAAAGCCTCATTTATATTATGGACTTTGGCACATAATTGAACAACATTAAATTTTTATGTTCATTCATCACTATGACAAAGCGCATAAAATTTGGTGCCAGAAAAAAGCATTGATAAAGTCACCACTTTTTCAATTATTTTTAGCACTAAATAAGGGAACCCATGTTAGTGCGTTTTTTCTAGCACTAATAAATAGTATATTTCATTAAAAATTTATATATCATTAATAATTATATATTAATATATATATTGATATAAATAGAAAATTTTATTTAAAAAATATGGTTTATATAATAATAAATATGCATTTACACATAATATAAATGATATTTAGTGAAAAAATAGATTTTAAAATAATTTAAAAAGTAATATTAATTATATAATCTCTAATTATAATTGAGTATAATTTATTTAATAACAATTCTATGAAATAATAAATCAAAAAATTAATGAATAATCTCAGATTAGTTGAAAACATGAGTTGAACTTGAAACAACCATACCATTTGATTTAGGTGTCTATTTTGGATCAACCACATATAAAATTGATGATTGAGAAAAAATATATAACATGGGGAATCAAGTGGACTCCATTTAGTGATTTTTTTGGGAAACAATTTCCTTAAATTCCTTCAAAATTTATTTTTTATTGAGGTACCATAATATTTGAAAATTCTATGACTTTTCAGCCTCGTTTGAGGGGTTCTTCTTGTCTTTTTTCAATAGAGACTAAATTTATTATCAGGAATTATAGTCACATGCATATTATTGTGTATAATTTTAGGTGTTTATATATTTTAGTGTTATTTATAATTAAATTTTTATATATTTTTATATATTTTCAGATAATAAATCAATTGTATAAATAAATATTTTATAATATTAATATAAAAATGTAAACGAAAATAATTATATTTTTATTCATTTCATATAAAATAAAAATTTATCCATTTTATTTAACTTTCATAAAATAATTAATATATATTTTACCATAAAGTTATTATATATATATATATAAATATGTGTGTTTCAATAAAAATAAATTATATGGGGGGTTCTTAGGAGCTATCTACTCTCTTCTTTGCCTGGGGTTTCCTTGCATGATGTCAGTCACTAGGAGTCCTGGACCAAAAGATTTCTTAATGAAAGTGGTTGTCCCTAATAAATAGTTATTTATTGAGGAGTCTCCTCTCATATTTCATATGGCTCTGGATCAAGTGATTTTCCATCCCTTAGTGGTGTTTGGGAGTCGTGTTTCATTGGTGCTCCCCATGTCGACGTTTCTCCCATACCTCCTATATACTTTCCCACTGACCAAACATCCATGAGCCTTTACTAATTGTAGTGGATCTTGGTATTCTCTAAACCCCTTGATAGGTCATCTCATCTATCCTATATGTGACATAGTAACTCTAAATTGGATGTTCATAGGGTACCAACAGGCATGATAACATTACATGGTCGATGATGGAAATATATGAGTTGGCAATGAAATGGTATTGGGTGGATCTAGTTCATCTAAGGATCATCATCTAGAAGTGGGTGGTCTCAGTTTTCAAGAGGACTATACAACATAGCGAATTTGGGACTAGTTGTTCTTTAGGACATTTGGTTCTCTAGGGCATTATCCATAGGTAATATAGGTACACAGAAAGACCTCTTTACAACATGACATATGTTTCAAGTTGAATAGATTAGGGAATATGTTTTGTGTTGTTGGGGGGGGGGGGGGTCAAAAGCAGGATGAGTATGTTAATACCTATAATATATCCATATTTCTTCTATTGTGGGATTGATTAGATCTCATTCATGTGTTTCATGTAATGTGGGACTGGTATGATGAGGTAGAGCAATAGATTTGCAGTGTTGTAGGGTTCTAGACAAGTATCATCAGATTAGTAGATGAAAAGAGGGATAGTTATATTGAAAACTATTATCCAGCCTTCCACTAACACATAATATGGGATGGATAGGTACCCTATCACAGTGCATCAATCTAGCATGATGCAACAATTCTGATGGGGTGAAACGCATCACTCATTCCCAATACAATGGGTGTAATGTCTGTAGTGTGTGTCTGTGGGGGGGGGGGTGGATTAACTGGTGGAACAAAATTGAGCAAGCTTCCCAAGAAATGTGTAACCACATATTCATCATTTGGTTCCCTCATTTTCTATATCATTTTCACCCATATTTCAACTATTCATGTTATAGGTTCCCTCTCAATCTAGTAAAAAAGGGGTTTGCCTTTTTTTTTAATAAAAATGAACTTGACCCCAACTTGTTTGAAAAAACACAAAATATATATATATATTTATGTGTAAATTTTAATATGTGTAAATAAATAAATATATGTAAATAATTTTGTGAGTATGTGAAAAATATAAATATGCACTTGTGTGTGATTTTGTGTTTCAACATTTTAAAAATACATAATTTTTTTTTTATAAATATATCATTATCATAAAATATTGTATATACATGTATTTATAATAAATATTTATAAATTAATTAAATATAATATATATATATATATAATTATTTTTAAAAATATAGATATATAAGTATATATTTAAATAGGTATAATATGTATACCTAAATATACAATATGTTGACATTTTAAAAAAAATTAATTTAAAAATAATTATATAAATACATATAATTATATGAATAAATATGTGAATATATATATAAATGAATTAGGTATATATATATAAATAAAAAAATATATCATAAAATAATATACATATCCAGATAGTGTTGTGGTAAAGGAATTATTCATTAAGGGTAATGGTCAGGGGTATGATTCTAGGTGCGAGTAAGGTTGAAAGGCGGTAAAGATTTGATAAAGGGGATATAAAGTGATGGAAAATGGGGTAATATTGAGAAAAGGATAGCATGGTGTGCTAGTGTCACATAGAACTGATTAATGGGATGTCATAGAACTGAAAAAGATCTAGGTTAAATAAAAATTTGTTAAATAAAATTTTTTGAACTTTATTAGTGCTAAAAAGTGATTATAAAGGCCACATGAGTTTATGGGATCTTAGAATGTGATCTATCTTTTAGCACTGAAAAACCACATTTATAGTGCTTTTAAAATCAAAATTTATAGTAGTTATTTTATGTTCTACGATTGTGTTCAATTTCATCATCCTGGACATTCACTACCCCAAGAAAGTGGTATCAGAGACATCGAATTCAAAGTGATTATGAAGAAGAGGATATTTCCAATGACTTGAAAATTAAAATTGGTCAGAATAAATTTTTGATGCAAGATTTTGTAAGACATGATATGAATGATTCTAATGTAAAAAACAATATAAAAAGAGTGGTACAAATCTAGTATAGTCAGAAAACATTTCTGTCAAATAAAAATACATCAAGACATCCTTTTAGTGTTTTTGGGTGTGATTGCATTTGATGAAAAAGATAGATGACCATGAATTAGTATAGTTGGTGATTGTTGAGAAAGGTCTTTAATATGGCACAATTTATCAATGTTTTAAAAAAAATTGGGCCTCAAAATCAAATGTTTTGGTTTAGAAAAAATTATTTTTTGTGTAAGATTGAATAGTATGCGGACCACGAGGCATAATTTGTGAACTCTGTAAGGTGGTACATGGAACTGTGAAGGAATTTTGGAAAAGGTATATTTTTTCATAATATTTCTATGCATACCACAAAGAACAATATGCATACCGTGAATAGAAAAAGGTTCGCGGGGAGGCTCGCAGTTTGTGGGAGGAAAATGGTTCACAAAAGAAAAATGGAATGCGGGAGGTTCATCCTTCGTAGAAAGGGGGTAGTGTTTCATTTTTATAATTGACCATTGTAGATGATCAAGTAAGTACCCTGAGGATAGAGGAAAAAATGGTTCTTGGAGGATAGTATTATGCGGTGAAGGCTGTACCACATCAATTATTTGGGTGATTCAGATTAGTAGGATTTTAAGTTATTTTTTCCTATATGAGGACTGAGATTCCCTAAATTATGGGGAGAGATATTTTCATTATAAAACATATCTACTCAGGGATAAAATTTGGTTATTTATGAAAGAGTTCACGGGGTTTCCACAAAGGAGAATAGGTTCATGGAGAAGCGATTCTAGAAAGGGTGAATCAGTTCGTGAAAGAAATTTCGTGAATCATTTTTGTAAGGCACTATAACTCGTAAAGGAAGAAGTGGTCCATGTAAGAATTAGTCCATGGAAGAAGTAATTTCATACAAGAAGAGGTGGTATGTGGAAGTTGAGACATTATGTGAAGCAAGGATAGTCTTATCAGGAGAAACGATTCGTGGAAGCAGAGGTCTTCCGTAGAGGATAGGTGGTTTGTGAAGCACATGCACTATGAAGTGTAGTGAAATTTGTGGAGGAAAAAAGGTTGTTTCTGAAGGGACTAAGATAGTTTGAGAAGGGAATATCCACAACATAACATAATGCAGAAAGTTGATTTCATCTATTGGTGATAATAGGACTTCAACATAGTATCTATCTATAGTTGAGGATATGTGATTTTATACAAATGAAGGAACCTACAAGCCTGAAGAATCTGAGTGGATCCCTTCCAAATGTAGTGATAAAAGGAAAAGGAAGATGATTATCCATTCCACTAGCAGTGATCCAGAGAATGATACATTGGGAGTAAACCTTTGAAATGTTGTGAGAAAACCCTAAATCTAGTGAAGTTGGTGAGCTTGAGAATAAAAGTGATCTATCCTAAACCTTTTAATAGGAAATGAGATTTAGTGGATTTGGTACATCATCACACCCCTTTTGATTATTCCTTGGATGTATCCCAGTGAGGGTTAACCAGGTAAAATAATTGTGTCAGGTGCATGCTTTCATTTCTATTCCTAAATTTATACTGAAGAAAGAGATATATGTGTTTGGTTTAACAATGAAACAAGATTTTAATGGGTAGTAGTTTTAATCTTTCATTCCATGATTCACCACCCCCCCCCCCCTCACCGCTCAGGGTAATTTACCTAGTGGACCTAATAATTGGTATCAGAGGTAATGGTTCAAAGTCTTTAGTTCTATCTCAGAAGAAGAAATGGGGGTTTTCAATAAAAAAGGGATTCCGATCTTCGATAGGAACAGTTTTCCCTTATGGAAGAATCATATGAAACCCTACTTCCAATCATTAGGAATGGAAGTCTTTATAGAATATATATATGTAATATCATCCAATATCGATAGTGGTCCTTTATCAAAAGCTGATAGAAGGGAATTGGATATTGATTCTGAAGGGATCAATGATTTTGGGGGAGCCCTGTCAAATGAAATTTATATAAAGGTAATGTTATGTATGTCAACAAATGCTATGTTAATTTTTTTTTAAAAATATACGAGGGTGAATCAAATGTAAGAGAAAAAAATATGTAGGTTCCAGGGAATAAAACTGAGGATCTCAGAATTCTATCTAATGATTTTATTGATACATTCTTTGACAGGGTAAAAGTTATTGTGGAAGACATGTGTGGTAATGGACAAATTATTGACGATATAAATATTGTGAAGCATATCTTGAGATAACACACATCTTGGTTCACTAATAAACTCTATGTATTAGAAGATAAAGATCGTAAAGAGATGACATCAGATAACTTGCATAGTACCCTTATTTCATATGAAATGAGAAATGATGATACTGATGATGTGGAAAATGGGAAATACAAAGAGGTGGCATTCAAGGTCATAAAGAAGCTCACCATTGAATATGGTCCGGAATATGAAGAGATAGATGAGGTGATTTTATTCCTTTAATGAAATATATAAAGGGGAAAAGGAAATTGTAATGTGAAACTTCCACTTGTATTATTTCAACGTGGAATGATTGGATATATTGCAAAAAAGTTAGGAAAGGATTTTGAAGAAGATGAAGAGGACAAAGTTGAAATTCACATGATGAAGTATTAATCCTATGTGAAAGGAATGAAAAATTTGAGATAAATAAAAAGAAAAACCTAATTTTAAGAGAAATTAAGAGTTCTATAGAATCTGAGATAGAAGAATTGGGGGATTTTATGGATCATGATATGATGCTTTTGTAGAATTATTGTTAAATTCACAAACATAGAAACAAAATTAAAGTGATGAGGGAGAAGTATAAGGATGATTTAACATTTATGATTAATTAGAAGCTACTCTTTAATAGTTAGATTCATGGAGATCCAAAATGAAAAACCCAACAAAGTAGTTCATGATGTTAATTTTTATATGAAATATCATGAAAAAGTGATGCCTTAGCTGAATGAAGAAATTGGAAAAATTAATGTTCTCAATTCTAGAGAGTTTAGATAAGATTATTGCGTACCAGATCAAAATTGAAGAACAGAAAATGGAAGATGATAATTTCACTAAAATTGGAAATATCAAATCATACAGATCGAAGTACTTTAATTGGAATTCATCAATCTATGGTGATGTTTTAATGATTAATAAAAGCTACTCTCTCTTAGAAAAAATCGAGAAAATAGATAACCCAAGAAACAAAAAAGATTAAAATAGCTCGTGGTAGTCCAAAAAAACATAATCAAAAGTCAAAACCAAATTATAAGGCCAGTACGGGGATTGATCAAAAACCGAAAGTAGTAATTTTTTAAGTGAGACCACAAGAACCCACTCTGAGATTGAAGATTGATTTGGGTATGAAGCATAATTATGAGATTCAGAGAACTCGAGGGCCAACCAATAGTTCCATATTTCCACAAGGGAATTTAACTCATATAAGATGATATTATTTTGGAAATATGGGACACTAAAAAATGTTTCTCCATTGAATAGAGGTACTGAAGGGAACAAGACCAACAAATCCATCCATATAGTTGAAAATGTACATCAACAGTGCATCTATCTATAGTTAAGGATGAAAACTTTCATGAAAATTAAGGGACTTAACTATCCATAAAAATTTAGTGGATCCCTTCCAAGAGTAATGAGAAAAGGAAGAGGAAGATGGTGATCCTTTTCATCGATAATGAGATACAGAAAGACACATAGGGAGTGACCCTTGGGAATGTAGTGATCTGACCAAAAATCTTGTAAGGGCAGTGTGCCTAGGCATAAAAGTGATCTTTCCTGAAACCTGTAATTGGAATTGAGCTTTAATGGATTTGGTACATCAACACATCATTGTTTTATGCTCATTATTCATGTCCCGATGAGGGTATAACAAGTAAAATTGTTGTGTCTTGTGCATGATTTCATTTTTTTCATATATTTCTATTGGACAAAAAGAGAAGTGTGTTTTTTTAACAATGAAACAAGATCCAAAGGGGTATTAGTTTTAATCATGTATACCCTGATTCACCACCCCCCATATCAGGGTATTTAACATGGACCTAATAGTTTCGATCAACTTCGGGGTGCTAAAAAACCCCTAGATAGAGACGAAGACAATGTTCATATTAGCAGTAGGTTTCTAGTGACCGTCTTAGTGGAATCTCTAGTGATCCACATTAATAATTGATCTCAAATAGTAATAATTTTTTATCATATTTAGGTCAAATTGAGTCTTTTTTCAGTGATCTTGGTACTAATTATGACTATTTATCCATTTAAACACATTTATATAGTTAGGTTTTTAGACTCATACTGCATCAATGGAGGAAAATACAAGAAACTTGTCTAATCTTACCCTTTTTAATTATTCAATCTAGATATCTAAAAAGGAAGATAATTTTTTATATTATTTATTTGTGGAATCCCATGGTGGTGACCATTATTCCCATGGAAGTGTATAAAAATGGATCATCCATAAGAAATCAGTCTAGTGATAATATGTCTAAGAGTATCTATCCAACTGATGTGGAGTAAATCATTCTCAATAGAAAGTGTGATGCTCAAATTAGATAGTGGATTGAAAAGTGTATCTTCTAAAAATGTTCTAATGAAAATGATTATTCTATTATTTGTATAAATTGAAGAATATATGTGCAAGGAAAACCACACATAATAAAGAAAAACATATACGGAAAATTGTAATCCTAAAGTATAAGATGAAAAAAATGTATTATATAACCTAAGTGAATTCAACGGCATTGATTATTAGTTAGGTTGAATGAAAATAATGGTTGAAGATGAGTGTTAGGAAGTCTTAATGATTAGTTCTTTACCAAAGATGTGGGATACACTGGTCTTCTCATTCAACAATTAAATGCCTAATAAAACTCTCACTATTGAAATATTTAATAATAGAATGATAAATAAAGAATACATTAGGAAGGATAGGGGATGTTTTGGGATAGAGACTAAATGGCAGTGGAGGCAGTTTCAAAATAAAAAAATTCTTCTAAAGGATCTTTCCATATGAAGAAATTTTACACATCACTCAATGGAATTTTACAACACATCCGATGAATTTTTGTCTCAACACCTAGAAAAATATTTATCTCACCTAAAGGAATTTTCACACTGCCATGTACATATCATTTCATTGTTCATATGATCATAAAAAATGGGACATGTTTTTTGATCTACATAAAAAAAATACATTCTATTCATGTCCCTCTATCATGGTTCTCTTCAATCTCCATCATTGAATCCATTTTTTTACATCGTTGACACACCATCATCTTTATAATCTCTTCACTTCAGCTACTAAAAATGTGATTGACCCTTCTTAATAATCTCTAGGAACCGACATCTTTCCTACCCTCCTACCTTTTCACTTCATCACATCCCCATATATTTAGTGGCTCACGGACCACCCCTCCCTCAATGATAATAAAATTATCTACTTATATATATATATATCATCCCACATATCTCTTTTTTTGAACATTTATCCTTTTTTCACTCTTATATTCCAAATTTAAAAACCATGATTTCCCAAAAAAAATCCACCTTGATTCAAAATTTTAATACTTCATCGATATCTTCACCACGATTGTCAGATCTATCATCATCAACTACAGAATGATCAGATCTATCGCATAAACTACACCTTAGTAAAATATCCATGTTTATCAGATCATCCATGTTGACATTATTATGATCATTCAAACCCATTACATGTGTTATATATTCAGATCTATAGAAAACTCATCAATATGACTCCATCTCTAAAAGTCAATCTTCCCAGGTTGGAACTACGAACCTCCTTTGATACAAATTATTGGGGTTGGAGCCCGACAGTGCAAGAGATGTAGTTGAAAAAAACAAAAAATTCTCCCAAAGTATTTTTCCACCCTATAGGATTTTAGACATCACTTGAAGAAATTTTATAACACTGAGGAAGGATTTTTATCTGAACACCCAAAATAATTTTCACTGACTCGATGGAATTTTCACACACCCACATATATTCCATTTTTTGTACTTTTGATCATCACAACCAAGACATGCCACATGATCACTTGAAAAAAGAAGACATTTGATACATGGATCTCGATAATGGATCTTTTCATTATCAATTGGTGATGCTTTCATTCTCCATAATTGACACACCATCATCCATGTCATCTCTTTGCACAAGCTATTGGAAATGTGATTTCTCCATACCTTTTATATCAAGTAAATAGTATCCTACCTACCATCCTTATAATTTTTTAATTAACTATGAAACCATATATATACGGGCACACACACCAACTCTCTTTCAAATAGAAGAAAAATATCTCTTTTTTTCGTATCTTATCCCATGTATCTCTCTTTTTTTGAAACTCCATTAATCCTATTTTCTCTATCATATTAATAATCCTAAAATCAAAATATCCCAACTAGATGTACTATTGAATAAAAATCTCTTATCAATGAAAGGGAAGTGAAGAAGAAATGATAGGTAAGAATTATAGGAAAAGAACCCCATGATCAAAGTCAACAAGTGAGGAACGGATCCATGTCATGATCAAGATATGACATTAAGTGAAACCATTGTATAAATCCTAGGAACTTCACTAGACTGTGTCCATTCTTGAAAGAATAGAGAAGTTATAAGGAAGGTAAAACCCAAAATAATGATTTTTTTATTGTAAATTTAGAAATTACATTATTCTTTAAGTGCGTGTCATCCTTTCATGACAAGACTCGACACAGGTGATTGATTCAAGGGCCTCCTACCATGTCACATCCAGATGAGATTTCTTCTCATGTTATACATATGGAAGTATTAGACATATGATGATGGGAAATGATGGCACATGAGCCTCTGCCTAGTTGGTGAGGTATCCTTAAGTGCATCCACGAGATCCAGGTTCAAAACTAGGCAGAGGAATATTTCCGGGTATAGTAGTAGGTACTGTAGTAGGACTGTAGCAGAACTATTCACTGTGCATTACTGTAGCAGAACTGTATAGTGTACATGAACTGTAGCAGAACTTTAAACTCTGTGGGTACTGTAGCATGCATTGTAGAAGGTACTATTCAGTACTGTAGCAGCTTGAACTCTTCACCTTGGGCCACCAGTTTGGGCTTGGAGTCCTTAAAGATTTCGGGGCACCCATGACTTTGGGTCAGTAGGGATTTCGGGCCATCTTTAAGGCCTTTGGGCCACCTCAAGGCTTTTAGGCCACATGCATTTTCCCCAGACAAACTCGAAAGAAAATGAGCATCCCTAGAAGGGGATTTAGAGCAGGTGCACTCACCATAGCAGAGCCAAATTGTAACGTCCCGGACCCGGGTACCACTCAACGAGTGCCCCGAACCTAGTTCGCCACGTGACCTCAAGCGCATTTCCCCAAATTCCAGAAGCTTCAGACTAGCAGTGGGGGACCATGTATGATAGTGGGGAAACTATGCCCTCATTTGTCAAAGTGTAGCACAGCGAAATTGAAAAAAAACTTACAACAAAAAGCGGAAGTAGTGAACCATACACAAGGAAGTGGATATAACCAACACTATATAAATAATGATGTTACATGTCTCATGTTCTAAGAAAATAGCCAGAACATGTTATACATCAATATAGTACAGTAAAAATCAGAGTATAGAAAAACAAAGCAAACAGCTGGCAACGACATCGTGAGCCTAGGCTCAGTC
Source organism: Viscum album (assembly GCA_963277665.1). Lineage (NCBI taxonomy): Eukaryota > Viridiplantae > Streptophyta > Magnoliopsida > Santalales > Viscaceae > Viscum > Viscum album. Next base: position 1,120,268,091 of record OY728129.1, read on the forward strand.
CCATGCCCTCCTACTCCATAGTAAAAGTCAAGTACCTGTATAGAGACTCTTTCCCCTATCCACACATGTAGAAATGTAATCTATTTGGGTTGAAAAGCATGACCCAGATAGGGTGTGAGAAATATATCTCAATAGGCACCCACCAAAGTCCCGTGCCCAACTACGTGTAAGCATGCAACAACAGTGTGCAATAGTAAAATGGAATTAAGTAAGAAGTACTGAAAGTAACTAACATAACAGTCAAATTTCCATTTTACTATTCATTTAATTCATTTAATTTAGTAACATTTTTATGCTCAACAACACCAATCCCTCAGGACAACCAGAATTGTGCCCTCAGGCAAAAATAGTAAACCACGCCCTCCGTCTTTCCCTTAGGCTATACAGAATCCAACCTGTACGTATTTCCCTCAGGCATATCAGAATCACTCCCTCGGGCATATGAAGTGTCTCCCTCAGGAACGAAAGGTTTCCCTCAGGAAAAATAGGATGTTTCCCTAAGGCTAATACAGTCATGCCCTCAGGCTAATATAGTCACACCCTCAGGCTAATACAGTAACGCCCTTAGGCTAATCACAAAAACACCCTCAGGCTAAACAGGTAACCGGGCCATGCCCAACATGTAAAAAATCAGTAAACAATCAATTCATCTCAAGCCAATTCTACAATTAATACTTTAAAGGCATACCCTCGGGTATCCAGGCCAAATGGCTAAATAGTGGAACGCACCCCTCAGGATGGTCCTGGATCCAAGCAACGATCCCAAACAGCATTTTTACAACTTTATTTAATTACCTATCCAGTTGTAGGAAGTTAAATTAGCCACAGACTCAGCCACACGACACCCCAACATGGGTTCGTGGCACAAAAATACACAAAAACACACGACAGTTGGAAAATAAACAAAAAGGAACCTACCTTATACGCCAACGAACGTTATACCCGAACGCCGACTCTAGAAACGCCCAATAAAGGCGTAGATCTGACGAAGAACAAAACCCATTCAAACATAAATAACTTTACCTCAGGAAAGAATTGGTAAGAACGGTACTAGGAGAGGAGAGAGCTTACCCGTGCGGTTCCAACGAGATCGTCTGAAGCCGAATCAGATTCCAGACGAACACCCGGCAGATCGTCAAAGGGTCGGTCGTCCTCCTTGGCTCCAAAACGGCTCAAACGCATCCCCTGCCAAATGAGGAGGCTACTGCCTGTTTTAAGCCGAAAAAACAAAGTACACAACATTTACTTATGAGTACACGACATGTACTTCTTTCATTTAACTGTTCATTTGGTGGCATCACCACACTGTTCATCCGTCGACATGAGTACACGACATGTACTACTGAGTACATGACATGTACTGTCGCCCAACTGGCGGCGACTCCACCGCCTTACTATTTAATCCTGATGATTGACTACACAGCGTGTAAGGTACCACTACACGACGTGTAGTCAGTTCTTACACCCTTCATCGCCGGTATGGCTACACACCATGTGTACCCATCCCACATGGCCAAAAGTACATGGCGTGTGGAAAAGTACATGGCGTATAGTTTCAAAATTTAGGATTTTTCCCCATTTTCCGCATTTTCTCAAAAACACTTAAGGAAAAGGAAAAATAAGAAGCCCATACATCAAAACTAAGAACCAGGTTGTTACAAACTTCCCCCCTTATATAAATTCGTCCCGGAATTTACCTTCCAAGGGTGGAGAGGATAAAGCTCAGAACAACTCTCTCCACTGAGCATGTACATCACCCTCCTGCTCCCAGGTCTCATCCTGCACTCGGCCATGTTGCCATAGCACCCGTACGAGAGGAGCTGACCGGTCTCAGAGATCCTTCGTGCTCCTATAAATGATACAGATCAGATGCTCCTCAAAGGACGCATCCTTCTAAAGCTCAAACTCCTCTGGCTGAAAGTTGTGAGACAGGTCTGAATGGTAGCGACACAACTGAGATACGTGAAAGACGTCGTGCATGGATTGGTACTGTTGCGGTAACCGCAACCGATAGGCAACTAGCCCTAATCTCTCCAGAATCTCGAATGTCCCCACATACCTCGGTGAAATATTACCCTGTCTACTGATCCGGTTGGGTCCCAACCTCAGTGAAACACACAAGAAAACCTGATCCCTGACCACGAAATCTAAGGGTCGTCTGCGGTGATCAGCATAAGACTTTTGACGAGACTGTGCGATATCAATCCGCTTTCGAATCAACTAGACCTGCTCAGATGTCTCTTGCATGAGCTATGGACCCAGTAAAGCTGCCTCACCTGCCTCTAACCAGCACAAAGGTGATCATCATGGCCTACCATATAAAGCCTCGTATAATGCCATATCAGTAGTTTCCTAAAAACTATTGTTATATGAAAGCTCGAATAGGGGTATATTCTTCTCCCAAGAGCCCCCATAGTCTAGGACACATGCGTACAACATGTCCTCTAGCACCTGTATCGTCCGCTCTGACTGGCCATCTGTCTGAGGGTGGTATGCTGTGCTCAGAAGCACCTGAGTACCCAGTTCCCTTTGAAAACTATATCAGAAACGAGACGTAAAGCAGGCATCCCTATCAGAAACGGTAGAACGAGGGACCCCATGAAGATGTACGATCTCTCGGATATACAGTCTTCTGAGCTCGTCATCACCGAAGGTCTCCTTGATCGGCAAGAAGTGAGCTACCTTCCCGAGTCTGTCCACAACAACCCACACGGCATCATTGCCATGAGGTGACATCGGAAACCCCATCACGAAATCCATTGCGACATCATCCCATTTCCACTCTGGAAAGGGTAACTGTAGTAATAGCCCAGCTGGCCTCTGGTGCTCCTCCTTCACCTACTGACAAGTGGAACATATCGTAACAAAACCAGCTATATCTCTCTTCATACCCGGCCACAAGTACTGACGTCTCAAGTCACGGTACATCTTGGTACGCCTGGGATGAACTTCCCAAGATGAAGCATGAAACTCCCACATCAGCTCCTCGCGTATATCCCCTGGAACCCACACCCACCCATGGAAATGAAAAACCTCATCATTGACTATCGTCCACCTAGGAGGAGGGTCCTCACTTTCCACCGACTCCCATAGAACTATGCTTTATAAATCTGATAGCTATCTCATCCTCACTCTGTCCAGGAGGATAGAAGTCACAGCTAACAAAGAAAGATAAGTCTGCCCCTGACTATCATGCACCTCCAGATTCATCTCAGAGAACAAAGCCATGAGCTCCCACTCACCACTGGCCTCCCGCACTTCCTGTATCTGAGTCTTCCTGCTCAGTGCATCAACCACTGCATTACCATTACCAGGTGTATAGGAAAGCTCAAAATCGAAGGACTGTAGGTACTCAACCCACCTTCTCTGCCGATGATTCATGTCATGATGAGAAAAGATATACTTGAGGCTTTTGTGGTTGGTGAAAACCACAAAATGCTCTCCCAACAGATAATTTCCCCAAAAACACAACATACGCACAACCGCAGCCAACTTGAGATCACGTGTTAGGTAATTCCTCTCATGTGGCCTCAACCGCCAAGATGCATACTCAACGACTCGATCACCCTACATCAACATTGCTCCCAGCCCAATCCCTGATGCATCACATTAAACTGTATAGCTCGTCCCCTACTCTAGGAGTTTCAGGATTGGTGATGATGTCAACCTTCCCTTCAGGTCCTGAAAAGATGTCTCGCAAGCTTCTGACCAAACAGACATCACACCCATCTTAGTTAGACCCGTCAATGGTGCTGCTAAGTGTGAGAAGTCTTGTATGAAATGTCTGTTGTAACCAGCCAGCCATAAGAAACTCTGTATCTCAAACACGTTCGTAGGCTGCTCCCAAGAAACTACTGCTCTCACCTTCTCTGTTTATACTGCAACTCCTGCCTCTGAGATGATATGACCTAGGAAGTGAGTTTTGTCTATCCAAAAGTGGCACTTTGAGAGTTTAGCATATAGTCGATGCTCTCTCAGTGTACTCACTAAAATCTCAATATGGGTGGCATGGTCGTGTCGAGTGTGAGAGTACACCAAGATGTATCCCATGAATACTACCACAAAAGAATCAAGATACAAATGGAACACACAATTCATCAGAGCCAAGAAAACTGTTGGCACGTTCATGAGTCCAAATGGCATAACCAATTACTCGTACAGACCATATATGCTCCGAAAAGCTGTAAGTGGTATATCTGATGGTCTCACGCACAGCTGATGATATCCGAATCTCAAGTCAATTTTCAAGAACACTCATGCTCCACGAAGATGATAAAAAAGATCATCAATCCTCGGTAAGGGATATCGGTTCTTAACCGTCAACTGGTTCAGCTTCTGATAATCCATGCAATGTCTGAGGGTACCATCCACCTTATTTGCAAAAAGGACCGGATAACCCCAAGGAGAAGTACTGGGTCGGATAAATCCCTTTGACTGCAACTCCTCTAACTACCTCTTGAGCTCCTGCAACTCAGGCGTGTCCATCCTATAAGGAGGAATGGACACCGATGTTGCTCCTGGAACGAGTTCAATAGAGAAATCCACCTCTCTCACATGAGGTAGACATGAAACGTCTTCCAGGATGACATACCTGAAATGATCAACAACTATAGGGAAATCCATCTGACAAGTCCCCTGATCATCTAGATATAAACTCGCAATCTGGGCTCTGACTCCACCACACCCATGATGCTCTGGTCCAACTCGACTCGCCTGAACATCCCATTCACCCTTGTATAGAAACTCTCCGCCCTCTGGTGATGTGAAACTCACACTGTGACGATAGCAGTCTACACAGGCTCGATAGGGAACCAACCAGTCCATCCCAAGAATGACATCATAACTCGTCATCTCCAAGACATAGAGGTCCCAAAGGAAGTGACACCCTCCAACCTCAAGGGGGCACTCCCTACATTGACGCACACCAGTCGTCCTAGTCCCCAACGGAGTGTCTAGCGTCATGATATCCGAAGAATAAGAAACATAGATCCCAAGGCTCTCCACAACAGGTACATATATGAAACAATGCGTATCACCTGTATCAAGAAGCACATAAGATAAGACAAAAGCTACTAGAATAGTACCAATGACTGTAGAAGGTCGGGGATCCTTCTCCCGCTGGGTCTGTTGCACTGCATATGCCTGACCAGTGCTGCGGCCCTGCGACACAGCCTGGCTACCTTGAGCTATCCCGCCCTGCTGCCTCTGAGATCCTGGCTTCTGGCTACCACGACCATGACCACCATCCCTGCCTGCACGCCCTGACGTATTCCTGCTCCCTGACTGGTAAGAAGCCATTAGTCCTGCTCTCGCACACGGAGTCTTCATAGAACCCCTCTCACTATCCACCGGTAGAAACACCCTGCAAAAGCGCTGCTGATGACCCATCTTGCCGCAATCTCGACACTCCACTGGGTCTCGTGGACACTGCGGTCTCTTGTTCCCCTCTCTACTACACTGGTAGCACATGATCAGACCACCTGTAGAAGTTTCCTAGCCGGTACTACCACCCTGAGAGAAGTCCATCTGTCTCTTCCTCTTGCCAGTAGAAATAGTACCAGTAACGGGTGTTGAACCGCCCTAGCCCACACCACTAGCTTCTCGCAGGTCCCTCTCTATAATCAGCGCCTGGTTTACAATAGCATGTACTGAAGGCAACCTAAAAACATTCACCAGCGCTCGAATGTCATAATAAAGACCATCCTCAAAACGTCTGGTTCTCAACGTCTCATCAACCACCAGCACAGGTGCAAAATGATGAAGCTCCGTAAAACGAGAAGAATAGTCTATCACTGACATAGCGCCCTGCTGCAGATTCCTGAACTCTCGAGCTCTATCTTCCCTCAGCGTCTCGAGAAAGAAGAAGTCATAGAAGACTGCCTAAAAATATTCCCACACCATGTCTTTGTGATTCTCTGACTGGGTGGTAACATCCCACCACCTCTTGGAATAATCACGCAGCATATAAATCGCGAGCTTGACCCTCCGCACTGGATGCATCTCAAGATTCTCAAAAATAGTCAGCATCGATCCTAGTCAAGACTCCGCAGCCTGTGGCCCACCATCCCTTGAAAACGTAGGTGGATGCTGCTGCTGAAAGATATGCGTCAGATCAACCATAGATGTAGCAGTCTGCGTTGCTCCCTGAAAGGTCTGCATGAACCGCATAAAGCCTTCAAAGAACTGCACCTCCGCGCCTTTTTCTGGTATAGCAGCTGGTGCCACATCTGGCTCTGCTGGAGGATTAACTGGTAGCCCATGGCCTACCATCTCTGGGGTATAATCGTCGCTGCTCTCCTAGAAAACAACTCGCGGTCATCTAGGCGGCATGACACAACATGGTCAAAAGCACGCCTTAGGTTCAAGATTATTTTGACCAAAAAGTAAAGGAACCCCAAGGAAACAAGAGGAAGAAGGCATTCAAAATTTTCAAAACAAGACTACACGGTGTGTATACTGACTGCACGACGTGTACTTGAATTCCATTCCCCTGCCCGGGTCCTTACAAATGGCTAAGCCACATGGATTCCGTCGAAAAAAAACTACACGACATGTATAATATCTACACGGTATGTACGGTGTTATTTTCCAACTTCCCGTGTCATCTGTGACACAACCGACTACTCGGCTTAACTCCACATGGCGTGTTACACCCGTACACAGCGTGTACAACACCCCATTTCCTAGCCACACGGCTAACTCCACATGGTCTCTCCTCGGACAAGACTACACGGCGTGTCCCCAAAGGTACATGTCGTGTTCAGGGAGAGGTGACACCAGCCCATGTTGTTCGTTACATGGCCGAGTCCCCAGGTCACACTACACGGCGTGTCCAGCATTGACACGACATGGTCTGTACAGGATTTCACCGACCCGTGTTGTTAGTTACACAGACGGACTCTGGGTCACACTACACGACATTTTCATTCGGTACATGACGTGTTTTACCCAAGCCTTTCCCTACCCCATGTTGCCGCCCACACGGTTTGTGACACAGAAAGAGACTCCACGTCGTGTACTTAGGGTACACAGTGTGTACTCAAAAAGTTTATTTTTCTTCCCGAACAGAAGAACATACACGGCGTGTATAAAAATACTACACGACATGTATACTGGGTTTTCGGACAGTATGCCTCATAAATTCTCCAGAACCCAGAAAATACTATCACACAACACCTAAGTGTCAAATTCCGACCCGTGGGGGACCATACTCCACACGAATTAAAGTTTGACATCTTATATGTGTTATAAACAATAAACAGTCAATGATCCACCAAATTCTTGTCAATGGGGGAACATACTCCCCAAAAACCAATGTTTGGTGTCCATTCTATAAACAAGCTCACACAAGAAAATACACTATCACAAAGAAGGTATTTATCACGCAGTTATCACAACATCATGCTCCTCTAGCACAACAACTATCACAACAACATGTGAATTTCTAATGCACTTACATGGCATGGAAATAATGCATGACATGTGATATCTAGCATGTGCCTATATGCTGCATGAGACGACATACCCTCATCTCATCAGGTTGCAACTAAATAGAACCCATAAATAAAATATAAACATCACAATCCAAGTGCGTCACCCAAAAGTGAAAATATATCAACTGTAAAATGAAAAATCAATAAAATTGCAAAATACAAGGTAGACTGGCTTTTCCCAGTACACGGGTTAGCTATGCCCGGGAAAAACTTATTACCAACTACCGTTCGTCCTATCCCTGACTACGACTCCAAATAGTAAGTCAAAGAAAAGAACCCATCTGATACCACTTTGTAACATCCTGGATATGGGTTCCACTCAACGGGTGCCCCGAACCCGGTTCGTCACGTGACCTCAAGTGCATTTCCCCAAATGCCAGAGGCTGCCGACTAGCAGTGATGGCCCAGGTCTGATAGTGGGGAAACTATGCCCTCATTTGTCGAAGTGTAGCGCAACGGAATTGAAATAAAACATACAAAAAATAGTGCAATCAGTAAACCATACACAAGGCAGTGGATATAACCAACAGTGTATAAATAATGATGCTACACGTCTCAAGTTCTAAGAAAACATCCAAAACATGTTATACATCAATACAGTACAGTAAACAACAGAGTACAACAAAACCAAGCAAACAGCTGGCAGCGACATCGCGAGCCTAGGCTCAGTCCAATGCCCTTCTACTCCACAGCAACAGTCAAGTACTTGTATAGGGAATCTTTCCCCTATCCACACCTGTAGAAACGTAATCTGTTTGGGCCGAAAAGCATGACCCAAACAGGGTGTGAGAAATATTTCTCAGTAGGCACCCACCAAAGGCATGTTCCCAACAGCGTGTAATCATGCAACAACAGTGTGCAATAATAAAATGCAATTATGTAAACAGTACTGAAAGTAACTAACTTAACAGTAAAATTTCTATTTTATTATTCATTTAATTCATTTAATTAAGTAACATTTTTGTTCTCAACAGCACGAAGCCCTCAGGCCAACCAGAACCATGCCCTCAGGCTGAAATAGTAAACCACACCCTCAGGCTTGCCCTCAGGCTATACAGAATCCAACCCTCAGGTAATTCCCTCATGCATATCAGAATCCAGCCCTTAGGCATACGAAGTGTCTCCCTCAGGCACAGAAGTCAAGCCCTCATGCACGAAAGGTTTCCCTCAGGCGAAATAGGATGTTTCCCTTAGGCTAATACAGTCACACCCTCAGGCAAATATAGTCACGCCCTTAGGTTAATACAGTCACGCCCTCAGGCTAATCACAACAACACCCTCAGGCTAAACAGGTAACCGGGCCATGCCCAACATGTAAACAACCAGTAGACAAGCAATTCCTCTCAAGGAATTCTACAATTACTACTTTAAAGGCATACCCTCGGGTATCCTGGCCAAATGTCTAAATAGGTTAATATCTAAATATTTTATAAAGGTTAATATCTATCCATAATTGGTATTAGTAATATTTTCTTGGAGAATAATATTTGATATAGGTTAATATCTAAATATTTGAGGCATGCTCTTGAGATTTAAATCAATATGATATCCACTATATTGATTGAAGAATATGGATGCATTTGTTAATTTTGTTATGGGAAATGGAATCTTACTATGGTAATATAGTAATTGATGAAGTTAAGAAATATAATTCTCTTTATCTCACAAATGTATGACCATGTTTAGGTAAATTCAATGCAGTTTGGAAATAGCTTCCTATAGAATTGTGGCACAAACGACAAGGTCACTTGAGATAGAGAAGAATAAAAATGTTCTCAAGGAAGGATCCCTCGAAAATGATTAGAGGTGTACATTTGGATATGTTTTTTGATCACGTCATGGTAGAAAAACATAGGGTGTCATTTCCTTGTTATTTACCATCTACAAAAGAAAAAAAAACTAGATTAGGCACCCACTAATGTTAGCATGATGAGAACCAAGTTGATGGGAGATGATATTTATTTTTCAATTTTCATAGATTATTAATCTAGGAAAGTGTGTTATTTTTATTTGAAAACCAAATATCATGTGAATCATTTTTTCAAGATGTTTCATGTGAATATGGGAATTGAAACATGAATATGATTGAAGTGTGTGCATGTGCACAATGGAGGAGAGTTCCATGGTCTGTTTAAATAATATTTTAGGAGTTTAGACACTAGGATAGAAAAATTTATACCAAAGAAACCTCAAAATAATAGTGTTTTAGAGAGGATTAATATAACCATCAATGGGGGATTTATGGGCATTATATTGAATGAAATGTTTCAAAAAACCATTAGAGGGGGGAAATGAAGACTGTAGTTGATCTTATGAACCTTCATACACTAGTTCCACTAAACCATAATGAACCAAGAAGTTTTTTGATCAGGAAATATATTTCATACAAGAAATTGAGATTATTTGGATATATAAATTTGTACACATCACAAAATATGATAAGAAAATGTTGTATGAAAAGGGAAATAAGTGTATATTTTTTTGGGATATACTCATGAGATATTTAGCTACAGTCTGTAGAATTTAATTAGGAAGAGGATATTTATAATTAGAGATGTGAAATTACTTTAAGATCAAATGAATGAAGATTCTGAGAAGCTTAAATATCATGAGAAGTTATAGAATGAGGAAATTTTAGTTAATTTATAAAATTTTCCACCTCCACAACATCAAGACACAAATGATGCATCACTAGGTAATATTCCTATATACGTTGATATATCATAATCATAAAATATTCCAAAATATATCACACTTGAATCATAATTGAGGAGAGTCACTAGAAAATGTAAACTAGGTTGTAGATAATCTCTAATGGGGGAGATCCAAAAAGTTACAATGATGTGATCAGAATCCTAAATAATATGGATTTGAAATTTACACATAGGAGGATATGTGATCCTTGAACAAGAACAAAAAAATTATTTGGAAAAGTTAACACATAGAATTAATTAACTTCATAATTTGTGGGTGTATAGAATCACATGTGAATATAGAGGCTCAAAACCACACTAGAGATCCAGGATTCTTATAAAAGGAATTAGTCTGAAGAAAAGTATTGACATCCATGAAATGTTTTCTCATGGGATAAAAATTACTTTTATTAGAGTTTTCCTTGGATTGGAATAAAATATCAACCTAATGGTTCATAAAATTGATTAAAATAATGAATTCTTACATGGTGATCTTGAAGATGACATATACATGAAGAAATTAGTGGGTTTTTAAGTCAAAGATAAATAAAACATGGTAAATAAATTAAGGAAAAGTTTATATGGTGAGAAATAGGAACCAAAGAAATGATATAGTAAATTTGATTAATGCATGGAGAAAAATGAGTACAAGTTAATGATGCTTTATCACTATGTTTTCATAAAATGGTTTACTAATAGTGATTTCATTATTATTTTTTCCTTATATTAATGATAAGTTGGTTATTGGTAGAGATACCACAAATATTAATATGTTGAAGAAGTTCTTGAATAAGACTTTTAAAACAAAGGACTATGGATAAGCTACAATGATCCATGGTAAGATTATTACCCATGAAATGAGGAATCACATGATTTTACTATCTTAGGAATGTTACATTGAGAATTTTACTTAAAGGATGAACATAAGAAGGGTGAAACCATTTATTACTCCACTTTTGAGTCATTTTGGGCTCACGATAATCCAGATTCCATCAACTGAAGAGGAGAAAGCCGAAATAGAGAGATTTCCTTATCAGAAATTGGTTGAAGGTATCATGTATAAAATGGTTTACACCAAAACAATCATTTCTCCCACTCTAGGGCTTGTGAGAAGATCCTGATTAGATCTAGGGATGGAACAATGGAAAATGGTCCAAAGGATGATGAGGTATCTGGAGGTATAACTGATCATTATTTATGTTTTAGAAGTGATAAAACTATTTTTGAGGGATTTATAGATTTATATATGTCTAGAGGTGTAGACATGAGGAAATATATATCTGGATATCAGATATCATTTGTTGGGGGAGTAGTCTCATGGAAATTCCAACTTTTAGATTGTTTTTCCATTCCTACCATTAAAGAATAATAAATCAAAATCCCTAAAGTTTCAAAGAAGATTCTTTAGATAAATAAGTTTTTTTAGAGGTTTGGATAGATTTAGGAGAATTTTATTCTCTAGTATGATAGTTATAGAAGTATTCATCTCAATAAGGACCTCACATTTTATTCACGGTCAAAACACATTGATGTGTGATATCATGAGATCCATAATGTATTGGATGGAATATTATTTAAAATTTAGAAAATGCACACCAACGATAATGGGGAACACATGATGATGGATGTTCTACTAAAATAGTATCTAGAAGCCTGTAAGGATAATGAGAGTCTAGATATGACCCCAAATTGTTCTTGAGGGAGTGATTTGTGGGGGGGCACTACCAATTATGGATAGTTTTAAAAGAGTCATTTATAGAGGTTGGTTTTTTGGAAATACCATTAACTAGGAGTCTATGGTCTGAAATTTCCATGGGAGGAGTTTTATTTATTTAACAACCAATGTGATATATAAATTTATCTGTGGAAGAGGATTTTTTGGGCTAGATGAGCCACCCTGATTTTTTTTTATAAATATGATTTTCCTTCTTTTAAAATAATAATAATTCTCCTATAATTAGAGTTTTGTAACCCTATATGTATCCTTTAATGTTTATCTGGAGTAGGAAAAAATAAAAGTCCCCCCTTTGTCCTATGGATGTAGGAACACTACCTAATGACATTAATTTTAATTTTTCTTTCAATTTTATTCACTATTTTTGATTGATTTATTCATATCATACTTCTAGTACACCAACACATGCATACATACATACATACATACATATATATATATATATCATAAAAATTCTTTTTGGAGGTGTGTCTAGGTCATCAACCTAGATTATTTTGGAGGAGTGTATGGGGCTCTATGTTTATTTTGAATCAAGGCCTGTATTGGAGGAACTCTAATAGTGTTAAAATTTTAAATTAGAATTATCCATGGATGGATGATAATAAAATCCTTAAACCCACATCACTAGTAATATCTGAGCCTAGATATTTTACTAATATATATTTTATTAATGAATATTTAAGTTATTTGGATTATTTGAAACTTCTCACATTGTTTATTAAAAATGATTGTATGTCCATTTTGGTTATCCCCTTATTCTAAAATCATGTAGATAATAAAATCTGTTATAGAAATGAACCCCTAGGTTGATACATGGTATACTTTGTTTATAAATTTTTATCTATTTTTTCAATCCCTCTGATCATACTCCATGGAATAACCCTTTGAAACTCAATGTACCACCAATAGAAAATCACTATTTCTAGAAGGTTTATATATAAATTTTCACCAACCATGATCTATGGGCCGAAAAACACTTATTAAAAAAATATTTTTTCCACTTTGTAAAACTGATGCTAAAATGGATTTCCATTCTATTTTTGGTTTTCCTCAAGACATAGGTTTATTTAAGTGATAATAAGATCCTTATCTTGAATGGTGGGAAGGGCTTGGAAATTAAAAGTTAGTTGTCATTGTTTGGAGCATTTCCCTTACTACTAATGATGTTTACAACCCTTGTGTGTGAGTAAGGATAGTGTCATTTAAACATAATTGAGTTTCAATATAACTGTATATATAAGGAGGATAATGTTTTGATTGAAAATTATAAATGTTGGATTTATTTATAAATCTCTAAATCATGAACAAACAACTCCCCCAATGAATAGAGACCCATTCCCATATGGAACCCTCAACCAATAGGTGTTTTTGAAATCAACACATATGTTTCAATCCATGAAAAAATATGATCATACATGGGATTTCTATTTGTGATGATTTGTGACCCCTTTTTAAGGAAAATCATAAGGGTGTATAGGTGAGCTAGTCTCAGATATTATAGATACAATAGAAATTATTTCTCATTCTAAATTTTATATCTCTCATGGATTGTAGGTTTTATGTGATGTATCTAGTGAAAAACATAACTCTAAGGTACGAGAAAGTGCCACACAAAGTAGACACACAAGATTACTTAAAAAGAACAATATTCAACCTAAATAAATAATTCACAAATAAAGTGCTACAATAAATCAAAATAAAAAATCAACAGGTAGAATAACCTCAAAAATCTATTGTGATAATAACATAAAAAATAGTGGAAATAAACAAAGTATAGGGAATTTATGTGGTTCAGACCACATTGGACCTACTCAATTGATAGAAAACCCACCAACATCCTTTTATTAAGAAAATAGAATAAATATAATATAATAAAAAATTCCAAGAAGGAAACATAATTCGAATAGACTAAAACTAGATGAATAATCTTACAAATAAATGAATTAGAACAACAAATAAATACAAAAAACATGTAAAATTTCAATAAAAGGACAATAAACTAGATTGAGATCCCCTTACTAGTGCTAAATATCACCTGTTTAAATTTATTTTAGATTTATTGCAACCTATATCCCCATGAATAATTTTATAGTCACACACTCTCCACTGGAACAATGCTTCCAGAATTATCAATGAATGTTGTTTCTAATAGAGCCATGAACATGATCTATGTATCTAGATCATCACATTTCTCTAAAAATTTATCTCCTGGTTCTCCCTCTATATGTTTTCAATTATTTAAAACTATCGTAAAAATGAGGGACCTTGGGTACATAAAATCAAAGCAATAAATCCCTCGATCGAACTTCAACAACATCAAAACAAGTGTTTGATCAAGTAGATTTTAAAAGTTGTTGCAACAAACCTTGAATGGTAAATTTTGTATAAAAGAACATATAAGATTCCATAAATAATGTTCAACCAATTTTTCTATATAAATTTCGTTCTCCCAGTATATAAGTGTCACTCGACAATAATATAAGGGTAGAATGGCAGTATATAAGGTTTAAAAACCACAATGTAATGGTGAGAACCTGCTATGTAAGGGTCACACATGCCTTGAATAAAGGTACCACAATTCTTGTGTAAGGTTAGTGAACTCCATTCCTATTTTATGTAAAGGTATCTTAGACCACTTATAAAGGTAAAATGATTCATACATATAGGTTACCCTACGAATTCAAAGCCTGCATATGTGTACGAAACAAGTTAGGTATGGATTAGAACTGGTAAGTAAAAACCATGTAAGGGTAATATACAACTCACATAAGGGTTACATAACCTCACAATAGGCTAAAAACACCTCACTTAAGGATAAAATAAACCTTACATAAGGGGAAAAAACAGGCCAAAATCTACTAAAACAATATAGTCATAATAAAACTTAATAAGGGTGAAATAACATACAATAGAATATTATTCATGAAATTAATAAATCTAGAAAAACATTTTAATTTTCAGAAATTAACATTCCAAATTTAATAAATATCCGCCTTATAAAATAAAATTTAAACCAAACTTGGTCGATGGACTTTTAGGCATATACTAGCCTAAAGTACGATCTTGTTCTGAAAATATTCAATAAAAAATATCCTAATCTCAAAAATGATCATTCAAGCCTAAAAAATTACCTATAATATACCATAGTGGCATATGTATGCTCATAAAAAAACATCTACTACTAATAAATACTAGAAAATGATCAGAAAACAAATCAATATAAGAAATAACATTGATTATAACTCATTACTTCACTTAATTGAACTTCTTATTATCACATACCTACAACTAGGTAAACAAATTCCATTAGATGTATAAGTCAGATCTCATGTGTATTTACGACACCCAATGAAACTGGAGGAACACCCAATTACTCAAATATAATGAAACTTGAAAATTGAAATGTAGAGTATAAATAAGATCAAAAGATAAATAGTTCCAATGAAAGTAATAAAAGTAGGAAAAAATAAAAGAATAAAACAAAACAAGTTTTTAGGAGATAATTCTCCATCTAAGACTAAAGAGATCAAAAAAACAATCCCTACCCACACCCTCTCTTCCAACTGAGGGCCCCTAAAAATAACATGTAGATCCACTCCTAGGATTACAGAAGAAAGGGAAACTAGAGCTACACCGACTCTAGACTATGGGATCCTAGACCTACATAGATAAACTCAATACATTAAAAGTTAGATTATACCACATTGTAATGTGTTATACTATCCCCAGACATATCTTTATGGATGTATATATTAATGTTGTTAGTTTTTCCACACTAATAGCAATTAAATGATTTAAACTGACTATCATCCTTTCAGTGTTTTATTTTACCTTTAGGATATCCGTTAAAACTATTATACATAGGCCCTAACCTAACCCAATTACCCATAAACTTCATGCATTGAATTTGAAGATCCCTAGAAAAATAGTTGACTTCACATCATTTAAAGTGATTGAATACCTATCATACATTACATAATCTCTAACTATTTAGAATGATTCATCTAAGGAATTGAATAATAAATATGATTGGTCTTCATCCTTAATATCAATATCTATATTGTAAAAATCTAAAACCATCTTATTAAAGAGTCTTTAAAGAGGTTCCTAGGAACATTTTGAAATTATAATGATACATTTTGTTTTGCAGCCTTCCTAAAAAAGATCTTGTCATATAAAGATGATCAAGATTCATCCATATTACACTGGAGGAAATCTCATCGAATAATTCATAGAAAACCTTGTCACCTAGGGTCAACAATAATAGGGAATGCAATTTCTTTAAAATATTAGGTTCAACATCCTCATATGAAACAAAAGTATTCCTAATGGAAGAGACAATGGTAATTTTAATTTTACAAAATACTAGACCATCTTCAAGACCATTTTGGACAAGAAGATTATGCATATTAATTGTAAACACATAAAAAGATGAATAGAAGATTCAAAAATGCATTAAAATAAATTAATTTTTTAAATTTCAAACATTTTAAAAACAATACACCTTGATAAATAAAATTGACTAAATATTATTCATATAAATTAAAAACATATTAGGAATATTAATACATAATAAATAATTATGTAAAAATAAAAAATAAAGAATGAATAAATTCCAAATATATTTAAAATTAATAAATATTACAAATGAATAAATAATATTAAATAAAAAAATATAAAATAATTAAAAAAAATTGAATAAATTACAAAAATATTTAAAAAAGTTCATTTGTAAAATTAATTACATGAATTACATACAAAAACAATGAAAAAAATATTAAGTAGAAAATATTAATGATATAAATTAAAAATTATTAAAAAAATATCGATAGTACAAAAATATTAATAATTAAAAAAAATAAAATAAAATTAAATACACACATATATTCCTAAGGAATAAATTAAAATAAATGTGATTACATGATTTTATTAAGTAATTAAAAATATTAAAAATTATTTAAATAATATTTACCATTCTTATATGAAAAAATGAAATTAATATAATAATATAATTAACTTCATAAACAACCAAATGGTGTTAGGGATGTCGTATGATGGGGTTCAATTTAATGCCAAAATGGAGTGGGTTGGAGATGGTCTTATAGGAAATAATTATATAGATTTCAAATATATTAAAAATATAAAAACATAATAAATAAAAATGAATAAATATTAATCATATAAATGTAAATCCTATTGAAAATATTAAAACACGGCAAATAAATTTCTATAAATTTTAAAAAATGAATAAATTCAAAAAATAAAAAAATTGATGAAGATCAAAAATTAAAAAAGTGATATTTAATGAAATATTATTAAAAGTGAATGATTAAAATTATATAAATGAAAAAAATATTTTAAAAATGTTAATTCATAATAATAATTACATGAATTGCAAACAAGTAAAAATGAATAAAAATGAATATGGAAATAATTATATTATTCTTAATTATTGATGTATCCACTGTATTGATTCTATATAGAAAATATAATTAATTAATAACATCTATAAATTTTAATAATTATTAAAAAATATAATTCATTTAATTAAGTATATAAATATTTAATAATGTATACATCACTATAAAAATTGAATATATTACAAAGTATTAAATGAATATATATTATAAATGAATAAACATGCATATGTACTTGTAAAGGCACAGACACATACATATATACACATATAAATATACATACACATACAAATACACATACGTGCACATACACATACATGTATGTCTACATACACGTACATATATGGACATACACACACATAAACATACATAGACATCCATATATGCATTCATACAAAAACAAAAATATTATATAAACATATACATATACACAAGCACATACCCGTAAACATATACACACACATGTACAAACACATAAATACATGCATACACATAAACATGCATGTACACGTATATACACATAAACATACCCATATATACATACACATACACATACACATACACATACACTTACATGCACATCCACACACGCATACACATACAAATATACATACACACATACATAAACACATACACAGATACATACATATGTACACCTACATATACATACTTGTAGACATATATATATATATATGCATACATATACACATAGATATACCTACACATACACATACACATGCTCACACTTACATATGCATATATAAATACACATACTCATACATGTACAAATATGTATACACATACACAAACAAATACATTTACATAAACATCTATTCACATATATACATACATACTCATACATACAACACACATATATATAAATACACACACACACATACACAACACAACACATGAACCCACAAACATCACATGTACACAAACACACATACATTTATATACATTCACAAGCCTCCACATGTATACCAATATAGATATAGGTATATATATTTTAAATTATTTTTATGAATATAAATATATAAATTCAAATATGTATCACATATTTTAAAATATATATTCATTTATATATTATATAATTATTTTAATAAAATATTAGTATACCATATTTATATTAATTATATAGACATTTTGAAATTAATGTATATAATTCCATTGTGTCATAGATTAGTTGGTTATATATTGTCTTCTATGGAATCCTTGTGGTTGGGGTTTAAGGGTTTGATCCCTCCAACAAACAACTTTATGATGTAGGTATCTGGTGATGAAGGGATAATGGTGTATGGGGATACCGATGGGAATGGTAGTGTGATGTTGAAGGTTAGTAGTGGTGTTGAGGATAATGGGAGAAAATGGAATGGTATTTGTCGTAGGAGGAGGTAGACGATGGTGATAGTAATGGAATATTGGGTTTAATCACTTGTAGAGGCCGATGAGGGATATTTTGATGGTGGACATGTCTCCATCATATTATTTGTATGGAAAACAAAGCGGGGCCACTAAAGACAGGTGAATATGAGAAAGGTGGATGATAACAAAGGCTCACGCTTGATCTATGTTGATAGGAGGAGAGCATACTACACAGAAAATGCAGCTACATAAGGTGAACCTATGGGGTTTGGATCTTTGCGTCATTTTTTCATGGGATTCAAAACCCATTTAGCCTATGAACCATGTAATGGAATCCCTCTAACAAGAAAAATAATATGGGTTTTTTGGGTCTATTAAATTTCTTTGGGACTTCCCCATTCATTTTAAAAATAATGTATATAAATATACTATTAAAATTTTTCATATATTAATAATAATTTGATAATTATTTATATATATAATTACGAAGTAAGATTTTTTTATTAAATATTATATAAATAATATTTATATATTATACTGATGTATAAATACTTATTATGATATGAATATTATTTTAAAATATATAAATATGTATATATAAATTAAATTATTCATTGTGACCTTTATCATCACTTTTTGTTGAGTGCTGATAAAGGTCTACCCTAAATATCATGAAATATATTGTGGTGATTGTACATAAAAAATATAAAAAAATAATAAAAATAAAAATAATTATCATATAATGAAAAATATAAGCTAAATAAAAAAAATTCTTATAAAAAATACAAGTGCAACTTGGAAAATCTAGAAAAAAGATTCAGGAATATGTTCAAACCAAAAAATAGAAGACATAACCACTTTTCTTCAAGCATATAAACTCAAAACTAGATGAAATAAATCCAATGGAATAGATTATAATCAATACAATAAAAGTGAAATAGAAGTGAAGATTCAAAAAAAATCATTGATGAAAAAGAAACAAAAGAATGTTGTAAAATGAGAACCTGAGGATTCACATGCTTCAAATGATTTTTCTACATGTGTGAAGATCATCAAATGATTTATCTTTGAAAATAAATGATTATAAGAAATATGAGAGACATATACAGAGTGAGATAGAGGAAGATGAACACATAATACTAAAAAGAAATAATTTTAGACCATATTTTAAAAATTGAAAATGAAAAAAGACAATGGTGGGCCAAGAACCCATTACTAGGGATCAATTTCAACTTTTCTAATGTAGAAGCTTAGTGAATATCACAAGTCACCGTCATTTAGATCACTATATTTCTACATGTTTTTTTCAGAATATTTGATCTATAATTTCATGAACCAGAAATATCTATCAATTTTCAATCCATTTACACATGTATAGAAAAAGTGGAGAATTTGGAACTCATATCCTATCGTGGATAGTAATGGAGAAATTTCATAATTTACCCCTTCTCTACCATTATATGTTGGTTGAACTAGAATATATCTCCACTGGAGGGGTCTCTCGACATTAGTATATAAGGGAGACTCAAAATAGATATGACAACCCTTCTCTTTATTACACACTTAAACATTATTTATTACATAAAACCTTCATTTGATACAACATGGAAGATCGAGAGGTCTAGTTTCTTTGGGTATTATGATTACTAAATAACAAATTAAAGCCCAAAACACTACATATTATTGAAACTTCCTTTACATGACCACTACATTCCCTTTTACATAGCATTGCATTGGATAACCTGATGACACACATAAGAAAATAGCGAGCTATAAAGCCCAGTAAGGGAATAAACAAGGAATAACACAAGGAATAAAATTCATACTAGAAAATAGGAATATAAATGCAACATAAGAGATACACTGACATAAAGTCATGATATAGCCTGATAATCATAACATTTAGATGTGGTAACAACACTTAACATGGACTTAGCATGAGCCAATGCTCATTGCACATGGAGCATGAGTAATTCCTCATTGCACATGAAGAACTAGTAAACCCTAATTTCACTTAAATTATCATGAGTCAAAAATCATTTCACTTTATGTGTCATGATTCTATACTTTACCCAATTCATTGGAGCGCTATCAGGGCACACCATTCTTAAACATTTCATTTCATGGATAAGTGTTCCACGTGGATCATAAAACATGGATTCATTAGACATCATAATTTATTCTAAGATAAAGGAATGGGTAATTCATACATTAAACTATATTATCAATAAGTAAATTTGCATAAATTTGAATACCCTTGTCAGAGACATTGGTATGGTATTCACTATACAATGATATTGGCTCGGAAAAATGCGGTGCAATTTCGATAGCATAATGATGTGACATAAGGATTCGCAAAAATGGTTGATGAGAAAGAAAGGGGTGTCTCATCAGTTTTACATGAAATGGAAAGTAAGGGGGTCATATAGATACATGTACCAACAATTGTAATGGCATTTATATTCATGATACAAAAAATATTCTAGAAAGTAAATGAGGAGAGAGAAATTCCTTTTGGAATTTCGTCATAGTAACAGGTGTACATGGGAGGAATTTTATGAGAGAGAAAGGGGTCTACCATAATTAAAACATAAATAGGGTAGTATGGGGGAGGTGAGAAACCATACCCCAACAATAATAATTTAATTTAAAATGGAATAACAACACAATGAAAATTGGACGAAAAGGAGGAAAACCCTTACTTGGAAGTGTGCTTACAAAGGCTTGGGAGAGGCTTGAGAGAGGCTTATTGGGATATTGGGGAGAGTTGAGAGGATTCAAGAGAGAGGAAGGAAGAGGTTTTATGAACTACAAAGGCTTTGGGTGAAGATTAAGTGGGAGCTTGGGTGGGATTATATAGCAAATAAGATGGAATTCTTTATTATTTAGGTTTGGGACACGTCACATTAAACTAATCAAAAACACAAACCAGCCCATGGTTTTAGCCAAAGGGGAGTGAAAAGAACTATTTTATAAGTAAAATGGCCCAAATTCTTAAAATAATAGGGTTTCTTTAGTGGAGGTGAGTCACACTCTCAAGGAAAACAATTTAAAAAGTTAAAATGTTTTATAAGTCATGGAGGGTCCACTAAGGCATCAAAAAATTAATCAAACAAATTTAAAATCACATTATTTTAAGTATAAAACATATATTAGCCGAAATTTCCATTTATATTATTTTATTACATCACTATTGGGTTATTATGATGTCATAAAACACAATATATATTTTAACAGTATTTAATTTTTACCAAAAAATTTGACTGTCTCAGAAAATTAGGAAAAAGTCACCATTGGATAATTTTGACATCATAATTCCAAAACTAATATTCATTTTATATAAATAATTTTCTAAATATTTGAATTTTCACTTTTAAAATAAATGATGAAATTTATCAAAAAATCATGGGTTTTGACAAAATCAGCTTTGAAACCTTAATAAAAATTACAATTGTATTCATAAAATTATACGATCATTTATATTTCAAAAAAAGTAATTTAATAATAATAATATTTTAATAAAATATTATTTAATTCAAAAATCTAATAATTCATTAAAATATATTTCTTAGTTGAATATTAATTAAAATACTATTTACGCTTCAAAAACCATTTACAAAGTAACAATAATAAAATGAAATTATTTTCTTTATTATGTATAAAAATAATGTACATAATCATAGTGCTAGGGTATGGTTACATAACCCCTTAAAAAACACTTATAAGACCTTAGTTTTATGTGCGCAATGGTGGAAAACTCTTGGGGTGGCTCATATAACATCACTCCGGTGGTAATTTCTAACAACTTCCACATCTCTCGTAGGCTGTTCCGCTCGAGCATAAAGTTTTCAAGCTAGGCTTGGGATTGGTCAAGAGTGAATCCCAAAGTTGACACCTCCTTTCCGAGTTCTGAAAAATGGGCTTTGTATGGGGAAAGTCTACTGGATGAGGCCATCACTTCCTTTTTCTGAGTAAATTGGATTTGTGAAAGGCCAATATTTATACTAATCATGTGATCACTGTTTAATGGCTATATTAACAATTGTCATAATTCATGATGGTATTATAAAATCAAAAAGCATAAAACCAATGATGTTCACATTTTATATAAACATTTTACATAATAATAAATTTAATAATAATAAGAGAAATTTCCATTAATGAAAGTTTGGGTCGTTACAATCTTCTCCCTTAAAAAAATGGCGTCCTCACAATTTGAATACATACAAAAAGAACTCTGAAATTTTAACATGACATCATGGTTGCTTACCCAACACCATTAATCATTCCCCAAACCTCATTATCACGTCGATCATGTATAGAGAGGGTCCACATAGTGAAACAATACCTCAATGTACTTTCAAAGTCTTCCACTTCCTTAGTCCAGACACAGTCCATGCAACTTCGATTGTACTGATGGAAAATATGATGTGATTTTCTAAAATAACTATTTCTAACATATAGTTTCAAAATATCACCATGTACCAGGGTTTTGTAAAACATTATAATAGAGTCATCTTTGAAATTCTCAAAATATAGTTCTTCTAATATATAGCCTAAGTTTCCAAAAAGATCAGCATCCAAGATTATATACATAAAGGATGCTCAGAGGTCTCCCTCTTTGGAAGAAATCCTAAAATCAAATAGTACATCATTCTATTTGGACATGGTGAAGTATTTGAAAATACCCTTATAGTACCTCCCTAGCCAAGAAAGGTGAGGGAGTTGGGTGCTTACGATTTGATCACAAGTGATCCATGATCCATGATGATTCCTCGGTATGGAGGAGGTATTTGATATATCGTAGAGTGTCTAAAAAGAAAGTTGGACATTTTAAAAGGTTTTGATACTATTAGATATTTACTCCGCAATAATTATAGCTAATAAGTCCTCAGGAATGGACAAAAGTGTTGTTTTAGTTTTTTCCCCTTTAATCTTAAAACTATCCATTGTCCTGCTGACGAAACATATCAAATTTTTTTTACACTCTAGAAATGATAATATTGTGATATTAAACTATGTGAATTCTAATTATTTATTATTCCTTAATGAAAGGAATGTTAGGGGTAACACATAAAAGGGTAATCCAATTACAAAAATGAATGACTTATAAATATATTTTATTTCCTTAATTTATGAATCCATTGACTTCATTTTATGTTATCCATGATCTACTTTCTAATATATATTCTTAGGGAATTATTTTTTTAGTCCCATAATAATGGTTCACACTAAGCTTATAAATTTTCCAAAGCATACCCCCCCGGGTGTGTCATAACCATGAGTAAAGAAAGGCCCATTTTCAGGCACCAGTTCCTGTTCCAGTCTAGCTCAAAGCGGTGTTTTCGGGTTTTACCCCTTGGATACATATGTTCTAGAGCCACCTCTACCTGCTCGTATCTAGACATGGATTTATTTTCATGATAAACCACTTACTCAATACTCACCAAAACCAAGAG
Source organism: Viscum album (assembly GCA_963277665.1). Taxonomy (NCBI): domain Eukaryota; kingdom Viridiplantae; phylum Streptophyta; class Magnoliopsida; order Santalales; family Viscaceae; genus Viscum; species Viscum album. Next base: position 1,120,292,253 of record OY728129.1, read on the forward strand.
ATGTTTTTATTATACTTAGTATTCTCTCTAAGGCTTTACTAGGGTTTTCTAATCATAATCCCAAAAATAACTAAACCTATCCTCTTATACCAACAATGAAAACCATGCTCTTTATTATATACATAAACATTATTTATTACATAAAAACTTCATTTGATACAACATTTATGATAGATAGGACTGGTGTATTTAGAGATTAGGATCATTATATAACAACTTAAAACATGAAACACAACATCTTATTGAAAACTTCCTTTACATGACCACTACATTCCCTCGTACTTAACATTGCATTGGATAACCTGAGGACATTCATAAGAAAATGGTGAGGTATGAATCCCAGTAAGAGAATAAACAAGGAATGACATGAGGAATACACTACATGTTAGAAAATTGGCATATAAATGTAACATAAGAGAAACATTAACATAAATTCATGGTAAAGAATGATAATCAAAACATGGAGATGTGGCAACAACACTTAACATGGAATTAGAAAAAGCCAAGGCTCATTGCACATGGAGCGTGAGTAAACCCTCATTGAACATCAATCATGAGTAAAAACTTGTTGAAATTGAATTAAAATGAGTCAACACTCATTGCACATGATGATTCATGAAACTATAATTCACCCAATGCATTGGAGCGCTATCAGGGCACACCCTTCTTAAACATTTCATTTCATGCATAAGTGTGCCAAATGGATCATAATACATAGATTGATTAAACATCATCATTTATTCCATGATAAAGGAATGTGCAATTAATACATGAAAATATATAATAAATAAGTAAATTTTCATAAATGTGATTACCCTTGATAGAGAAATGGGCATGGTATTCACTGCACAATGATATTGGCTCGGAAAAATGCGGTGCAATTTCGGCAGCATAACAGCGTGACATAATGAATAAAAAAATGGTTGATGAGAGAGAAAGTGGTGTCTCATCATATTTATATGAAATAAACATTATATGGGTCATATAGATACATTTCCCAAAAAATTTAATGTCATTTAGATTCATGATTCAAAAGAATTTCTTGAATGTAAATGAGGAGAGAGAAATTCCTATCAGAATTTCAGCATAGTAATGGGTGTACATGGGAGGAATATTATGAGAAATAAAGGGTTTTACCATAATTAAAACATAAAGAGGAATTATGGGGGAGGTGAGAAACCATACCACAACATTTATAATTGCAATTAAAATGGCATAACAACTTAAAGAAAATTGGACAAAAAGGAGGAAAACCGTTACTTGGAAGCGTGTTTCCAAAGGCTTGGGAGAGGCTTGAGAGAGGTTTATTGGGAGGTTGGAGTGACTTGGGAGGATTATAAATAGATGAGGGAATATGTTTGACGAACTCAAAAGGATTTTAGTGAAGAGGAAGTGGGATATTGGGTGAGTTTATATAGGAAAAGAGAATGAATTCTTTATTATCTAGGTTTGAGACACCTCATATTAAACTAATCCAAACACTAAACAACCCATGGTTTTTGCCCATGGGTTTTTCCAAAGGGGAGTGGAAAATGATATTTTATAAGGAAAATGGCCGAAATTATTAAAATAATAGGGTTTTTTTATGTAGAGGAGAGTCACACTCTCAAGGAAAACAATTTAAAAAGATAAAATGTTTTATAAGTCATAGAGGGTTCACTAAGGCATCAGAAAATTAATCAAACAAATCTAAAATCAAATTATTTTAAGTATAAAACATATATTGGACGAAAATATCATTTATATTATTTTATTACATCACTGTTGGGTCATTATGATGTCATAAATCACATTATAAATTTAAATGGTATTTAATTTTTTCTAAAAATTTTGACTGTCTCAGAAAATAATGAAAAAATCACCATTAGATAATTTTTACATCCTAATTCCAAAAATAATATTCACTTTATATAAAATATTTTCTAAATATATGAGTTTTCACTTTTAAATTAAAAACTGACATTTATCGAAAAATCAGGGGTTTTGACAAAAACAATTTTGAAACCTTAATAAATTTTTTAATTGTATTCATAAAATTATACGATCATTTATATTTAATAAAAATAAATTAAATAATAATAATATTATTTTAATAAAATATTATTTAATTAAAAAATCCATTAATTCATCAAAATATATATCTTAGTTGAATATTTACTAAAAATACTATTAATGCTTCGAAAACTATTTACAAAGTAACAATAATAAAATGAAAGTATATTCTTTGTTACATATAAAAATAATGTATATAATCATAGTTCTAGGGTCTTGTTACATAACCCCTTAAAATGTCTACATAAGACCTTAGGGTAAGGTGTGTGATGGTGACAGACTCTTGGGGTTGCTCGAATATCATGGCTCGGGTGGTAATCTATAACAACTTCCACATCTCCCATAGGCGGTTTCGCTCGAGCATAACATATTCAAGCTCGTCTTGGGATTGTTCAATAGTGAAGACCAAAGATGCAACCTCATTTCCATGTTTCAAAAAATGGGCTTCGTATGGGGAAAGTATATTGGATGAGGCCATCACATATTTTTTCTGAGTAAATTGGATTCGTTAAAGCCCTATATTTATACGAATCATCTGATCACTTTTTAATGTCTATATTAGCAACGATCAAAATTATTTACATTATTTTAAAATCCAAAAACATAAAACCAATGAATTTAACCATTTATATAAACATTTTACATAATAAGGCATTTAATTATATCAAGAGGAATTTCCATTAATGAATGATTGGGTCATTATAATAGACTCACATTGAAATACGATGAGGCACGCAGAGGATGCCACACCAAGAAGCTGAAAAAAATTACCACACTTAGGATCACTAAAAAATCCTTTGAATTTAGTTCCTAACAAATATATAGGGACTTTAATATGGATTATGGTCCATGGACGAATTCAAAAGTGGCTCTCAAAATTACCAGATCAAGTCTTTTTGTAAAACTGGAATTTATAGTAAGAAAAAGAACATATAAAAGGTCAAAACAAACACACCATGGTGTATATCCAACAAATGATAAATTTAACAAATGTAATAAAGAAATTATAAAATATTTCATTTATAATATGTGTGTTTGGGAATGAAATGTAGGCTAGGTGAAACAGTCAATGAAGGACGTCTAAAGTTAAATAATCCCAGAACAAGGTATAAATCAAGAAGATATAAAATATTGAAATTAAAATGTAGAATGAATATCATAATAACATACACATAATTTAATTAAAAATAAAATTTAATACAAATTTCACATGATATTAAGTATTATGTATGGGTTTAAAGAACAAGACATGTTTTTTTAATAATAGGGTGATCACCTTATGCTACTGAAAATATTGGATACCACTGAAGGAGGTATCCGGTTCCACATCCTCATTTTCCAACTTTTCTAATTTTTTTACATCAATCCATTCAAGTTTATTTTTCACAAAAATAACCCAAAAAATTTTATATTTTCATGTGTCATAGTGATTTGAATCATGTTTTCATTTCAATCAATTACCTTGGTTGACACTCTATTTTAGTAATTAATTCATTTTAGTTGGTGATTTAAATTTTTTCTCATTTTTTGTTTTTGAACTTTATTCATTAAAATTGATATGGTTTCTAGATCTTCACAAAATATCGTTTATCCACAATAATAAAAGAACTAATAATTTTCTTCTTGATAAAGGCAAGTGACTTTTATCGACACTTTTTAACACTAATGATGTGGTCCTTTATCATACCTTTTTATAACTAAAAAATTATTCCTTTATCAGTGCTAATTTATAGCTCTGATAAATTTTTTAAAAAATATTTTTAAATAAAAAAAATTAAATGAACAACCCCCTCCCCCTGAATGATAGCCCATGGGACACCATTTTCATGATACTGGTGAATGCCTAAGAAACCCCATCCGCAAATAAAATCACCACCAACATCTCAATCATTTAGACTCCAATCTCTTTTTAACCACTACAAAACACTTTATATATTAAAAACCTTAGCACTATCTTGAGATAGTCTTTCTATTAAATAGTGATATATTTATATGTATATATTATTATTATTTTTTCAAAATGTGTTTGTGTGAATATATATATATTAATATATATCTATGAATTTATATGTGTCCTTATATATATGTTTATAAATACTTATATTTAGATGCATTTATATATATGTGTGTATTTATATATGAGTCTATTATTATGTAATTCACTATTTATATATGTGTATATTTATGTGTATATATGTATATGTTTTTATATACATATATATTAATATATATGTCCATATTTATATATTTGTGTTGTGTGTATTTTATGAACAATATGTTCATATATATTTGTTCAAAAATGTGCATATATATTTACATATTTATTTTTATCACTAACACTTTATTTTAATCCTTTTTTTATCATACCATGAAGTTTTATGATTAGGTCAACCTAAATTCAATTCATAAAACTATATATATATCACTCTAAATATACATATATAAAATCATTTTTATTTAAATTTTTTACGTATTTAAATCTATTTGTATATACATATTTATAATAAAATTCCTTATGTATTTTAATGCATTATTAATTTTTTACTAATTAATATAATTTTAAAGATATTTTATTATATAAATTATGAAAATAAATTATATTTAAATTTTTATTCTATGATGATTTCAAATTTATAGATATGTACTTTATATAGGGTATACATTATCAGTGCTAAAATAGTATTGATATACAGATGCCTTTACAACGCTTAAAAAAACTCAAAAAGGTAACCTATATTTTTTGTTTTGAAAGAAACAAACATTAGATTGATAAATAACCACTTGAAATAAACAATGATAATGGTGCCCATTTTGAGAGATGAAATGGTGATAATAAAGGAAAAACACTATTGAGGCTAACAAACAACTAATAAAGGTCATTATGTTTTATTATAAATGTATACAATTTTTCATAAAAAATAACCATGGATTATTATTTTAAAACATATTATATTATATTAAATAATAATGTTTAATATAGGAAAAGAATAACTCAAACCATTGTACCATGATAACCAATATAAAAAATTGTTTTGACAGGAGAAATATTGATTAATGAGAATAACTATAATTTAAAGATAAAATTAAACTTATTTTTAAATATAAATTTCTAGCATATGATTAAATGATATATATTTTAATAATAAATTTTTAATGTAAAATATATATATACAAATATGTTTAAATAAAATCAACACACACACACAGACACACACTGTTGGTATAACTCCTAATTTGAGAGACTTTTACAGGAGCCATTTATGATGGTTGATTTTGTCAAAAATACATTCAAGTAGGAGTGAAAGGCCAAAAATATATGTGGAATGATTTTTTTTCATCCATATTAGAGGACACAGTCATCATATGGGGAGGTAATTATTTATGTAGGTGAATAACCCAAACCAGTTTTGACAAATATGATTTTTCCACCTTTAATATTGGAATAATTCTTCTGTAATTGTATGTTTTTAACCCCCAGTATATCCTCCATCAATTATCTGGAGAGGGAAAAAATGATAAGGCCTTATTTATATTATGGACTTAAGAACATCATTGAACAACATTATATTTTTGTGTTCATTCATCACTATGACAAAGCATATAAAATTTGGTGCTAGCTAAAAGCATTGATAAAATCACCACTTTTTCAATTATTTTTAGCACTAAATAAGGGAAGCCATGTTAGTTATTTTTTCTAGCACTAATAAATAGTATTTTTCATTAAAAATTTATATATCATTAATAATCATATATTAATATATATATTGATTTAAATAAAAACTATTTTTAAAAAAAAATATGGTTTATATAATAATAGATATGCATTTACACATAATATAAATGATATTTATTGAAAAATAGATTTTAAAATAATTTAAAAAGTAATATTAATTATATAATCCCTAATTATCATTGATTAAAATTTATTTAATAACAACTCTATGAAATAATAAATCAATAAATTAATGAATTATCACAGATTAGTTGAAAACACGAGTTGAACTTAAAACAACCATAACATTTGATTTAGGTGTCTGTTTGGGATCTACCACATATAAAATCGATGATTGAGAAAAAAACTATAACATGGGGACTCAAGTGGACTACATTTAGTAATTTTTTTGGAAAAAACTTCCTTAAATTCCTTCATTTTTTTATTTGAGGTACCATAATTTTTGAAAATTTTATGAAATTTCAGCCTCATTTGAGGGGTTCTTCTAGTCTTTTTTCCGTAGAGACTTAATTTATTTTTATGCATTATAGTCGCATGCATATTATTGTGTCTAATTTTAGGTGTTTATATATTTTAATGTTATTTATAATTAAATTAATATATATTTTCATATATTTTCAGATAATAAATCAATTGTATAAATAAATATTTTATAATATTAATATAAAAATGTAAACGAAAATAAATATTTTTTATTCATTTCATATAAAATAAAAATTTATCCATTTTATTCACCTTTCGTAAAATAATTAATATATATTTCACCATAAGGTTAATATTTATATATAAATATGGGAGCTTCAATTAATAAATTTATACGAGGAGTTCTCAAGAGCTATCTACTCCCATCTTTGCTTAGGGTTTCCTTGCATGACATCAGTCGCTAGGAGTCATGGACCAGAAGATTTCTTAATGAATATGGTTCTCCCTAAAAAATAGTTATTTAGTTAGGAGTCTCCTCTAATAGTTCATATAGCACTGGATCTGGTGATTTTTCATCTCTTGGTGGTGTTTGGGAGTCGTGTTTCATTAGTGCTCCCCATGTTGGCATTTCTCCCATACCCCCTATATACATTCCCACTGGCCAAACATCAATGATTCTTAAAAAATTATAGTGGATCATGGTATTCTCTAAACCCCTCGAAAGGCCATCTCATCTATCATCTATGTGATATGGAAACTCTAAATTGGATGTTCATAGGGTATCAAAGAGCATGATAACATTACATGGTCGATGATGAAAACATATGAGGTGGCGATGAAATGGTATTGGGTGGATCTAGTTCATCTAAGGATCATCATCTAGAAGTGGGTGGTCTCAGTTTTCAAGAGGATGGTACAACATAACGAATTTGGGACTAGTGATCCTTTAGGACATTTGGTTCTTTGGGGCATTATCTATAGGTAATATAGGTACATGGAAAGACCTGTTTACAAGCCGACATATATTTGAAGTGGAATTGATAAGGGAATATGTTTGGTATTGTTGGGGTGTTCAAAAGTGGGATGGGTATGTTAATACTAATAATATATCCATATTTCTTCTATTGTGGGATGGATTGGATCCCATTCACGTGTTTCATGTAATCTGGGACTGGTATGATGAGGTAGAGCAATAGGTTTGTAGTGTTGTAGGGTTCTAGACAAGTATCATTGGATTGGTAGATGAAAATGGAGATAGTTATATTGAAACCTATCCAACCTTCCTCTAACACATAATTATTGGATGGATAGGTACCCTATCATAGTGCATCGATATATCATGATGAATCAATTCTGATGGGGTGAAATGAATCACACATTCCCAGTACAATGGGTGCAATGTCTCTAGTTTGTGTGTGTGTGTGTGGGGGGGGGGGGGGGGTTGGATTAACTGGTGGAACAAAATTGACCAGGCTTCCCAAGAAATGTGTAACCATGTATTCATGATTTGGTTCCCTCATTTTCTATGTCATTTTCACCAACACTTCTACTATTCATGTCATAGGTTCCCTCTCAACCTAGTAAAAAAGGGGCTTGCCTTTCTTTTTTAATAAAAAGGAACTTGACCCAAACTTGTTTGAAATAAACACACACACACACACAGATATATATATGTGTGTGTGTGTGTAAATTTTAATATGTGTAAATAAATAAATATATGTAAATAATTTTGTGAGTATGTGAAAAATATAAATATGAAGTTGTGTGAGTTTGTGAGTTTTAATATTTTGAAAATATATAAAATATAAATTTTTTATAAATATATCATTATCATATAATATTGTATATACATGTATTTAAAATAAATATTTATAAATAAATTAAATATAAACTATATATATATATAATTATTTTTTAATATATAGATATATAAGTATATATTTAAATAGGTATAATATTTATATCTAAATATATAAATATATTGACATTTTAAAAAAATTAATTTATCAATAATTATTTGAATACATATAATTATATGAATAAATATGTGAATATAGATATAAATGAATTAGTAATATATATATATATATATCATAAAATAATATACATATCCAGATAGTGTTGTGGTAAAGGAATTATTCATTAAGGGTAATGGTCAGGGGTATGATTCTATGTGCGATTAAGGTTGGAAGGTGTACAAGATTTGATAAATTGGATATAAAGTGATGATAAATGGGGTAATATTGAGAAAATGATATCTTGGTGTGCTAGTGGCACATAGAATTGATGAATGGGATGTTAGAGAACTGAAAAATATCTAGGTTAAATAATAATTTGTTAAATAACATTTTTTTAACTTTATTAGTGCTAAAAAAGTGATTATAAAGGCTGCATGAATTTAAGGACTCTTAGAATGTAATATATCTTTTAGTACTGAAAAAACCCATTTATAGCGCATTTAAAATCGTGATCTATAGTAGTGAATTAATATTCTATGATTGTGTTCAATTTCATCATCTTGGACATTCACTACCCCAAGAAAGTGGTATCAGAGACATTAAATTCGAAGTGATTATGAAGAAGGGGAGTTTTCCAATGACATGAAAATTCAAATTGGTTAGAATAAATTTTTGATTTCAGATTTTTGAAGACATTATATGGATGACTCTAATGTCACAAACAATATAAAAAAGAGTGGAACAAATCTGGTATAGTCAGAAAACATTTCTGTCAAATAAAAATACATCAAGAAATCCTCTTAGTGTTTTTGGGTGTGATTTCATTTGATGAAAAGGACATATGACCGTGAATGAGTATAGTTGGTGTTTTTTGAGTAAGGTCTTTAAGATGGAACACTTTCTCAATGTTTTCCAAATTTTTGGGCCTCAAAATCAAAAGTTTTGTTATAGAAAACAATGATTTTTTGTGTAAGATTGAATAGTATGTGGACCACAAGGCATAATTTTTGGACTGTGTAAGGTGGTATGTGGAACAGTGAAGGAATTTTGGAAAAGAAATTTATTTGTATAATAGTTCTATGCATACCCTAAAGAACCATATGCATACTGCTAATAGAAAAAGGTTTGCAGGGAGGCTCGCAGTTTGTGGGAGGAAAATGGTTCACAAAAGTAAAATGGTATGCAGGAGATTTATCCTTCGTAGAAAGGGGGTAGAGTTTCATTTTTATAATTGACCGCTGCAGATGATCAAGTAAGTACCCTAATTATAGTGTAAAAATGGTTCTTGGAGGAGTGTAGTATGCAGTGAAGGCTATACCACATCAATGATTTGGGTGATTTAGATTAGTAGGATTTTAAGATATTTTTTCATATATAAGGACCGAGATACCCAAAATTAAGGGGAGAGGGATTTTAATTATAAAAAATATCTACTCAGGGATGAAATTAGGTTATGTATGACAATGTTCATGGGGTTTCCACAAAGGAGAAGAGGTTCATGGAGAAGCGATTCTAGAAAGGGTGAAGAAGTTTGTGAAAGAAATTACGTGAAACATTTTTGTAAGGCACTATAAATCGTAAAGGAAGAAGTGTTCCATGTAAGAATCAGTCCATGGAAAAAGGAATTTCATAGAAGAAGATGTGGTATGTGGAAGTCGAGATAGTCTGTGAAGCACGGACAGTCCTATGAGGTGAATCGATTCGCGGAAGCAGAGGTTTTCCGTAGAGGATAGGTGGTTTGCGAAGCAAATGCACTATGCAGTGTAGTGAAATTTGTGGGGGAAGAAAAGTTGTTTCTGAAGGGACTAAGACAGTTTTAGAAGGGAATATCCACAACATAACAGAATGAAGAAATTTTCTTTCATCTATAGGTGATAATAGGACTTCAACATAGCATATATCTATAATTGAGGATGTGTGCTTTTATACAAAGGAATGGACCAATAAGTCTGAAAACTTATACTGGATCCCTTCCAAATGTGGTGAGAAAAGGAAGAGGAAGATGATTATCCATTCCACTATTAGTGATCTAGAGAATAATACATTGGGAGTGAACCATTGAAATGCAGTTGGAAAACCCTAAATCTAGTGAAGGTGGTGATCTTGAGCATAAAATTTATATATCCTGAACCATTTAATAGGCAATAAGATTTAGTGGATTTGGTACATCATCACACCCCTTTTTTATATTCCTTGGATGTATCCCAGTGAGGGTTAACCAAGTAAAATCATTGTTTCATGTGCATTATTTCATTTCTATTCCAAAATTTGAACTTAAGAAAGAGATATATGTGTTTTGTTTAACAATGAAACAAGATTTGAAGGAGTAGTAGTTTTAATCATTCATACTATGATTCACCCCCCTCACCGCTCAGGGTAATTTACCTAGTGGACCTAATAATTGGCATCAGAGGTAATGTTTCAATGTCAGTAGTTCTATCTCAGAAGAAGAAATGGGGTTTTCAATAAAAAAGGGATTCTGATCATCGATGGGAATAATTTTCACTTATAGAAGAATCTAATGAAACACTACTTCCAATCATTAGGAATGGATGTTTTTATAGAATATATATATGTAATATCATCCAATATCGATAGTGGTTCTTTATCAAAAGATGAGAGAAGGGAATTGGATATTGATTCTAAAGGGATCAATGCTTTTTGGGGGAGCCCTATCAAATAATATTTATATAAAGGTAATGTTATGTAAGTCAACAAATTCTATGTTAGGAAATTTTCTAAAAATCTATGAGGGTGAATCAAATGTAATAGAAAAAAAGATGTAGCCTCTATGGAATAAAAATGAGGATCTCAAAATGCTCTCTAATGATTATGTTGATACATTTTCTGACAGGGTAAAAGTTATTGTGGAAGACATGTGTGGTATTGGAGAAATTATTGATGATATAAATGTTTTGAAGCGTATCTTAAGATAACAACCATCTTGTTCAATAAGAAACTCTCTATATTGGAAGATAAAGATCTAAAAGAGATGACATTAGATAACTTTCATAGTACCCTTATTTCATATGAAATGAGAAATGATGATACTGATGATGTGGAAAATGGGAAATACAAAGAGGTGGCATTCAAGGTCATAAAGAAGCTCCCCATTGAATATGGTCTAAAAGATGAAGAGACAGATGAGGTGATTTTATTTCATTATTGAAATATATAGTGGGGAAAAGGAAATTTCAATGCGAAACTTCCACTTGCATTATTTCAACATGGAATGATTGGATATCGTGAAGAAATGTTGGGAAAGAATTTTGAAGAATATAAATTGGATAAAGTTGAAATTCCAATGAATAAGTATTAAGCCTTTGTGAATGGAATGAAAAATTTAAGATAAATTTTGTAAAAAGAAGAACCTAATATCAAGAGAAAATGATAGTTCTAAAGAATCTGAGATATAGGAATTGGTAGATTTTATCGATCATGAATCTGATGCTTTTGTAGATTTTTTGGTAAATTCAAAAACATGGAAATAAAATGATAGTGATGAGGGAGAAGTATAAGGATGATTTAACATTTAGGATTAATTAGAATCTACTCTCGAATAGTTAGATTCTTGGAGATCCAAAATGAAAAACCCAAAAAAGTAGTTGATGATACCAATTTTTATATGCAATATTAGGAAAAAGAGAAGTCTTAGCTGAATGGAGAAATTGGAAAAATTAATGTTCTCAATTCTAGGGAGTTCAGATAAGATTGTTGTGTACAAGATAAAAATTGAAGAACAGAAATTTGAAGATGATATTTTGACTAAAATTGGAAATTTCAAATCATACAGTTCAAAGAACTTTAATTGGAATTCATCAATCAGTGAAAATGTTTTAATGATTTAGAAAAGCTATTGTCTCTTAGAAAACAAAATCGAGAAAATAGATAACACAAGAAACAAAAAAGATGAAAATCGATCATGGTGGTCCAACAAAACATAATCAAAAGTCAAAACCAAATGATAAGGACAGTATAGGGATTCATCAAAAACTGAATGCAGTAATTTTTTAAGTGAGACCACAGGAACCCACTCTGAGATTGAAGATTGATTTGGGTATGAAGCATAATTAGAAGATTCAAAGAACTCGAGGGACAACCAATAGTGCCATATTTCCACAAGGTAATGTAACTCATATTAGATGATATTGATTCTGAAATATGGGACACTAAAAAATGTTTTTCCATTGAAAAGAGGCACCGAAGGGAACAAGACCAAAAAATCCATCCATATAGTTGAAAATGTACATCAACAGTGCATCTATCTATAGTTAAGGACGAACACATTCATGAATATTAAGGGACCTACCTATCCATAAAATTTTAGTGGGTCCCTTCTAAGAGTAGTGGGAAATGGGAGAGGAAGATGGTGATCCTTTCCACCGATAGTGAGATACCGAAAGACACATAGGGAGTGACCCTTGGGAATGTAGTGATCTGACCCAAAATCTTATAAGGGAAGTGTGCCTAGGCATAAAATTGATCTTTCTTGAAAACTGTAATTGGAATTGAGCTTTAATGGATTTGGTACATCAACACATCATTATTGTATGCTCATTATTCATGTCCCAATGAGGGTATAACAAGTAAAATTGTTGTGTCTTGTGCATGGTTTCATTTTTTTCATATATTTCTATTAGAGAAATAGAGAAGTGTATTTTGTTTAATAATGAATCAAGATCCAAAGGGGTAGTAGTTTTAATCATCTATACCCTGATTCACCACCCCCATCTCCGGGTATTTGACTTGGACCTAATAGTTTTGATCAACTTCAGGGTGCTAAAATACCCCTGGATGGAGATGAAAACATTTTTCATGTCAGTAGTAGGTTTCCAGTGACTGTCTTAGTGGAATCTCTAGTGATCAAAATTAATAATTGATCTCAAAGAGTAATACTTTTTTGACGATATTTTGGTCAAATTGAATCTTTTTTTAGTGATCTTGCTATTAATTATGACTATTTTAACCATTCAAACACATGTATATAGTTAGGTTTTTAGAATCATACTGCATCAATGGAGGAAAATACAAGAAACATGACTAATCTTACCCTTTTAATTATTCAATCTAGATATCTAAAAAGGAAGATAATTTTTTATATTATTTATTTGTAGAATACCAAAATGGAGACCATTGTTCCCATGGAAGTGTATTCAAAAGGATCTTCCCCAAGAAAACAATATATTGATAATATGTCTACGAGTACCTATCCAACTAATGTCGAGTAAATCATTCCCAATAGAAAGTGCAATGCTCAAATTAGAGAGTGGATTCAAAAGTGTATCTTCTAAAAATGTTCTAATGAAAATGATTATTCTATTATTTGTAGAAATTGCAAAATATATATGCAAGGAATACCACACATAATAAAGAAAAACTGATACTCCAAATTGTAATCCTAAAGTATAATATGAAAAAAATGTATTATAGAACTTAAGTGAATTCAACGACATTGATTATCAGTTATGTTCAATGAAAATAATGGTCGAAGATGATTTTTAGGAACTCTTAATGTTTAGTTCTTTACCGAAGATGTGGGACACACTGGTCTTCTCAGTCAACAAATAAATTCCTAATAAAAATCTCACTATTGAAATATTGAATGATAGAATGATAAATAGAGAATACATTAGGAAGGATAGGGAATGTTTTGGGTTAGAGACTAAATGGTAGTGTAGGCAGTTTCAAAATAAAAAAATTATTCTGAAGGATCATTCCACATGAAGAAATTTTACACATCACTCAAAGGAATTTTACAACACACCCGATGAATTTTTGTCTCAACCCCTAGAAAAATATTTCTCTCACCTGAAGGAATTTTCACACACCCATGTACATAACATTTCATTTTTCATATGATCATAAAAAATGAGACATGTTGTTTGATCTACATAACAAAAAATACATTCTATTCATGTCCCTCTATCATGGTTCTCTTCAATCTCCGTCATTGAAGCCTTTATTTTACATTGTTGACACACCATCATCTTTATCATCTCTTCACATGAGCTACTAAAAATGTGATGGCCCCTTCTTAGTAATCTCTAGGAACCTACATCTTTCCTACCATCCTATATTTTCACTTCATCAAATCCCCATATATTTAGTGGCTCACGGACCACCCCTCCCTCAATGATAATAAAATTATCTCCTTATATATATATATCATCCCTCATATCTCTTTTTTTGAACATTTATCCTTTTTTCACTATTATATTCAAAATTTAAAAACCAAAATGTCCCAAAAATATCCACATTGATTCAAAATTTGAATACTTCATCCATATCTTCACCACGAGTGTCAGATCCATCGTCATCAATTGCAGCATGATCAGATCTATCACATAAACTACACCTTAGTAAAATCTCCATGTTTTTCAGATCATCCATGTTGACATTAGTATGATCATTCACACCCATTACATTTGTTATATATTCAGATCTATAGAAAAATCATCAATATGACTCCATCGCTACATGTCGATCTTCTCATATTGGAACTACAAACCTTCTTTGATATCAATTATTGGGGTTGGAGCCCGACAATGAAACAGATGTAGTTGAAAAAAACAAAAAATTCTCCCAAAGTATTTTTCCACCCAATGGGATTTTAGACATCACATGAAGATATTTTATAACACATAGGAAGGATTTTTATCTAAACACCCAAAATAATTTTTCACGGACTCGATGGAATTTTCACACACCCCCATATATTCCATTTTGTGTACTTTTGATCATCACAACCGAGACATCCCCCATGATCTATAAAAAGAAGAAGACATTTGACACATAGATCTCGATAATGGATCTTTTCATTATCAATTGGTGATGATTTCATTCTCCATAATTGACACACCATCATCTATGTCATCTCTTTGCACAAGCTATTGAAAATGTGATTTCCCCTTACCTGTTATATCAAGGAAATCATATCCTACCTACCATACTTATACGTTTTCTATTCACTATTCACCCATATATATAGTGGTACACACACCACCCCTCTGTCATATAGAAGAAAAATATCTCCTTTTTTGTATCTTATCTCAGGTATCTCTCTTTTTTTGAAACTCTTTTAATCCTATTTTCTCTATCATATTAAAATTTTTAAAATCAAAATATCCCAACTA
Organism: Viscum album; assembly: GCA_963277665.1. Classification (NCBI taxonomy): domain Eukaryota; kingdom Viridiplantae; phylum Streptophyta; class Magnoliopsida; order Santalales; family Viscaceae; genus Viscum; species Viscum album. The sequence continues at coordinate 1,120,307,552 of OY728129.1, forward strand.
GATATACTATTGAATAAAAATATCTTATCAATGAAAGAAAAGGGAAGAATAAATTATAGTTAAGATGTATAGGAAAAGAACACCATGATCAAAGTCAACAAATGAGGAACTGACCCAAGTCATGATCAAGATATGACATGAAGTGAAAACATTGTAGAAATCCGAGGAACTTCACCTGAGAGTGTCCATTATTGAAATCATAGAGAATTTATCCGGAAGGTAAAACCCAAAATAATGATTTTATTATTTTAAATTTAGAAATTACATTATTCTTTAAGTGCATGTCATCCTTTCAAGACAACACTCGATACAGGTGATTGATTCAAGGGTTTCCTACCATGTCACATCAAGATGAGATTTCTTCTCATGTTATACTTATGGGAGTATTAGACATATGATGATGGGAAATGATGGCACATGAGCCTCAACATAGTTGGTGAGGTATCCTTAAGTGCATCCACAAGACCTAGGTTTAAAACCAGGCAGATGCATATTTCCGGGTATAGTAGCAGGTTCTGTAGTAGGAACTATAGTAATACTGTAGCATAAATGTACATTGTGCAGTACTTTAGCAGAACCATACAGTGTACGTGAACTATGGTAGAACTTTACACTGTGTGGGTACTATAGCAGGAATTGTAGCAGGTATTGTTCGGTACTATAGTAGCTGGAAATATTCACCTTGGGCCACCGGTTTGGGCTTGGGGTCCTTAAAGCATTCAGGGAACCCAGGAATTTGGGTCAGTAGGGATTTTAGGCCAACTTTAAGGCCTTTGGGAAACCTCAAGGCCTTTAGGCCACATGCAGTTTCCCCAGACATACTCTATAGAAAAGGAGCATCCCTAGAGGAGGATTTAGAGAAGGTGCACTCACCAGAGGAGATCCCAATGGATTTTTCAGAATGGGATAGTATGGCTATGCCATTGGGACCAGCCTGTGCTTGCACGGGAATCCTAGACAAATGACCATGTGAAGGTGGAGAGCTACTATCTTGATGTAGATGCAAGGGAGGAGAAATTCCTTGTAGATAGTCTGGTTGAATTCCATATGACCTCCAGTTCATGTAATTTTCTAATCCTACGAGCCATGTAATCTCTAAGCCTCTGGGCCTTATAAGTGTTCCCCCTCTTCCGTTGAAAAGAGGTTTATCAAAAATCAATAAAAATGAAGGCCTTCAGGCCATTCGGGATGATGGTAAATGATAGTGTATCCAAAATTATTGGATATGTTTTTTCATCACGTCATGGTAGAAAAACATAGGGTGTCATTTCATGGTTATTTACCATCTATAAAAGAAAAAAAATTATATTAGTCACCCACTAATGTTATCATGATGAGAACCAAGTTGATGGGAGATGATATTTATTTTGCGATTTTCATAGATGATTAATATAGGAAAGTGTGTGATTTTGAATTGAAAACCAAAGATCATGTGAATAATTTTTTCAAGATGTTTCATGTGAATATGGGAATTGAAACATGAATATGATTGAAGTATTTTCATGCACATAATGGAGGAGAGTGCCATGGACTGTTTGAATAATATTTTAGGACTTTTTACATTAGGATAGAAAAATTTGAACCAAATAAACCTCAACGTAATAGTGTTTCAGAGAAGATGAATATAACCATCAATGGAAGATTTTGGGGCATTATAATGAATTAAAAGTTTCAAAAAACCATTAGAGGGGGGAATTGAAGACTGTAGTTGATCTTATGAACCTTCATACACTAATACCACTAAACCATAATGAACCAGGAAGTGTTTTGATCAGGAAATATATTTCATAAAAGAAATTGAGAGTATTTGGATATATAATTTTGTACACATCACAAAATATGATAAGAAAATGTTGTATGAAAAGGGAAATTAGTGAATATTTTTCTGGGATATGCTCATGATCTATTTGGATACTAACTTTATAATTTAATTAGGAAGATGATATTTAGAATTAGAGATGTGATATTACTTGAAGATTAAATGACTGATGATTTTGAGAAGATTAAATATCATGAGAAGTCATAGTATGATGAAATTTTAGTTAATTTATAAAAATTTTCACCTCCACAACATCAAGAAACTAATGATGCATCACTAGGTAATATGCCTCTATATATTGATATATCATAATAATATGATATTCCAAAATATATCACAATTGAATCATAATTTAGGAGATTCACCAGAGAATGTAAACTAGGTTGTAGATAATCTCTAATGGGGGAGATCCAGAAAGTTACAATGATGTGATCAGAAGACTAAATAAGATGTATTTGAAATTTCCACATAAGAGGATATGTGATCCTTGCACAAGAACCAATTTTTTTGGGAAAAGTTAACAGATAGAACAAATTAACTTAATAATTAGTGGGTGTATAGAATCAAATGTGAATATAAGTCTCAAAACCACACTAAATATCCAAGATTCATATGAAAGGAATTAATTTGAAGAAATTTATTAACATCCATGATATTTTTTATCATGGGATAAAAAATACTTCTATTAGAGTTTTCCTTGGATTGGGAAAAAATATCATTCTAATTGTTCATAAACAAGATTAAAAGAATGAATTATTACATGGTGAACTTGAAGATGATATATACATGATGAAATTAGTGGGGTTTTAAGTCAAAGTTAAATAAAACATGGTAAATAAATTAAGGAAAAGATTATATGGTGAGAAATAGGAACCAATGCAATGATATAGTAAATTTGATTCATTCATGGAGAACATGAGTACAAGATAATGAAGTTTTATCACTATGTTTTCATAAAATGGTTTACTAATAGTTATTTCATTATTATTTTTTATTTATATTAAGGATAAGTTGATTACTGGTAGAGATACCACCAATATTAATATGTGGAAGAAGTTCTTGAATAAGACTTTTGAAACAAATGACTATGGATAAGCTATAATGATCGATGGTATGATGATTACCCATGACATGAGGAATCACATGATTTTCCTATCTCATGAATGTTACATTGAGAATTTTACTTAATGGATGAACATGAGAATTTTGAAACCATTTATTACTCCACTATTGAGTCATTTTGGGCTCACTATAAGCCAGACTCCATCAAATGAAGAGGAGAAAGGTGAAATGGAGAGACTTCCTTATCAGCAAGTGGTTAAAGGTATCATGTATACAATGGTTTACACCTAACCAATAATTTCTCCCACTCTTGGGCTTGTGAGATGATTCTAATTAGATCTAGGAATGGAACAATGGAAAATGGTCCAAAGGATGATGTGGTATCTGGAGGTACAACTGATCATTATTTATGTTTTAGATGTGATAAACCTATTTTTTAGGGATTTATAGATTCATATATGTCTAGAGGTGTATACATGAGGAAATATATATCTGGATATTAGATATCATTTGTAGGGGTAGTAGTCTCATGGAAATTCCAACTTCAAGATTGTTTTTCCATGCCTACCATTAAAGAAGAATAAATAAAAATCAGTAAAGGTTCTAAGAATATTCTTTAGATAAATATGTTTCTGTAGGGGTTTGGATATATTTAAGAGAATTTTATTCTCTAGTATGATAGTAATATAACTATTCATCTCAATAGGAACCTCACATTTTATTCCAGGTCAAAACACATTGATGTGAGATATCACGAGATCCGTAATGTATTGTATGGAATATTATTTAAAATTGAGAAAATGCACACCAATGATAATTTGGAACACATGATGATAGTTGTTCTACTAAAATAGTATCTAGAAGCCTGTAAGGATAATGAGAGTCTAGATTTGACCCCAAATTGTTCTCGAGGGAGTGATTTGTGGGGGGAAACTACCAATTATGGATTATTTAAAAGAGTCATTTATAGATGCTGGTTTTCTGGAAATACCGTTAACTTGGAGTCTATGGTCCAAAATTTCCATGGGAGGTGTTTTATTTATTTAACAGCCAATGTGATATATAAATTTAGCAGTGGAAGAGGAATTTTTTGGGTAGATGAGCCTCCCAGAATTTTTTTTATAAATATGATTTCCCCCTTTTAAAATAATAATTATTCTCCTATAATTGGAGTTTTGTAACTATATATGCATCCTCTAATGTTTATCTGGTGTAGGAAAAAAATAAAAGTCCCCCCTTTATCACGTGGATGTAGGAACACTACCTAATCACATTAATTTTAATTTATATTTTAATTTTATTCACTATTTTTGATTGATTTCTTCATATCATACTTCCACTACACCAACACGTGCATATATACATACACACACACATATATATAAATATATATATATCATAGAAATTTCTTTTGTAGGTGTGTCTAGGTCATCGACCCAGATTATTTTGGAGGAGTGTATGGGGCACTAAGTTTTTTTTGAATCAAGGCCTGTATTGGAGGAACTCTAATAGTGTTAAAATTTTATATTAGAATTATCCATGGATGGATGATAATAAAATCTTTAAACCCACATCACTAGCAATATCTGAGCCTAGATATTTTAATAATATATATTTTATTAATGATTATGTAAGTTATTGGGATTATTGGAAACTTCTCACATGGTTTATTAAAAATGATTGTATGCCCATTTTGGTTATCCCCCTGTTCTAAAATCTTGTAGATAATAAAATATGTTAGATAAATGAAACCCTAGGGTGATAAATGGTATACTTGGTTAATATATTTTTATCCATTTTTTCAATCCCTCTGATCATACTCTATGGAATAACCCTTTGAGACTCAATGTACCACCGATATAAAATCACTATTTTTATACGGATTATATATACATTTTTTACCAACCATGATCTATGGGTCGAAAAACACTTATTAAAAAATATATTTTCCATTTTTTAAAACTGATGTTGAAATGGATTTATATTCTATTTTTGGTTTTCCTCAGGACATAGGTTTATGAAAGTGATAATAAGATCCCTATCTTGAATGGTGGGAAGGGCTTGGAAATGTAAAGTTTGTTGTCATGGTTTGGATCATTTCCCTTACAACTAATTATGTTTACAACCCTTGTGTTTGAGTATGGATAGTGTGGTTTAAACATAAATGAGTTTCAATATAACCACATCTATAAGGAGGATAATGTTTTGATAGAAAATTATCAATGTTGGATTTATTTATATATCTCTAAATCATGAACTAACAACTCCCCAGATGAATATAGACCCACTTCCATATGTAACCCTCAACAAATTGGTGTTTTTTAAATCAACACATATGTTTCAATGCATGAAAAAATATGATCATACATGGGATTTCTATTTGTGATGATTTGTGACCCCTTTTAAGGCCAATCATAAGGATGTATAGGTGAGCAAGTTTCAACTATTACAGAAGCAATGGAAATTATTTCTCATTCTGAATTTTATATCTCTCATGGATTGTAGGTTTTATGTGATGTATCTAGTGAAACACATAAGTCCAAGGTACGAGAAAGTGCCACACAAACTAGACACACAAGATAAACTAAACAGAACATTATTCAACCTAAATAAATAATTCCCATAGAAATTTCTACAAAAATCAAAATAAAAAATCAACAGGCACAATAACCTCCAAAATCTTTATTGATAATAACATAAAAAATAGTGGAAATAAAAAAAGTATAGGGAATTTATGTGGTTCAGACCACATTGGACCAACTCAATTGATAGAAAACCCACCAAAATCCTTTTATTAAGAAAAGAGAATAAATATTATATGATAAATAATTAAAATAAGGAAACATAATTTGAATAGACTAAAACTAGATGAATAATCTTACAAATACCTGAATTAGAACAACAAATAAATACAAAAAACATGTAAAATTTCCATAAGAAGAACGAAAAACTAGGTTAAGATCCCCTTACTAGTGCCCAATATCACCTGTTTAAATTTCTTTTTGATTTATTGCCACCTATACCCCCCTCAGAACTTTTATAGTCACACACTCTCCACTGGAACAATGCTTCCAGAATTATCAATGAATAGTGATTCCAATAGAGCCATGAACACGATCTATGTCTCAAGATCATCACATTACTCTCAAAAGTTATCTCCTGGTTCTCCCTCTATATGTTTTCAATTATTTAAAACTATCATAAGAATAATGGACCTTGGGTACTTAAAATCAAAGGAATAAATCCCTCGACCGACCTTCGACAACATCAAAACAAGTGTTTGATAAAGTATATTTTAGAAGAAGTTGTTGCAACAAACCTTGAATGGTAAATTTTGTATAAAAGTACATATAAGCTTCCCTACATAATGTTCAACCAATTTTTCTATGTAAATTTCCTTCTCCCATTGTATAAGTGTCACTCGACCACTTTATAAGGGTAGAATGACACTATATAAGGGTCCAAAACCACAATGTAATGTTCAGAACCTCCTATGTAAGGGTCACACATGCCTTGAATAAAGGTACCAACATTCTTGTGTAAGGTTATTGCACTCCATTCCTCTTCTATGTAAAGTCATCTTAGACCACATGTAAAGGTAAACTGATCCATACATATAGGTAACCCTATGAATTCAAATCCTATATAAGTGTACAAAACAATCCAGGTAAGGATTAGAACTGGTAAGTAAAAACCATGTAAGGGTAATATACCACTCACATAAGGGTAATATAACCTCACATTAGGCTGAAAACACCTCACTTAAGGATAAAATAAACCTTACATAAGGGAAAACAAAACAGGCCAAAATCCACTAAAACAATCTAATCATAATAAAACATATTAAGGGTGAAATAACATACAATAGAATATTATTAATGAAATTAATAAATCCAGAAAAACATTTTAATTTTCATAAATTAACATTCCAAATTTAATAAATATCCACCTTATAAAATACAATTTATTGAAAAATGGGCTGATGTTCTTGTAGGTATATACTATCCTAAACTACGAGCTTGTTTCAAAAATGTTCAATAAAATATATCCTAATCTCAAACATGATCATTCAAGCCTAAAAAATTTCCTAGAATATACCATAGTGGAATATGTATTACCATAACAATACATCTACTGCTAATAACTACTAAAACATGCTCAGAAAACAAAACAATATAAGAAATAACATTGATTATTACTCATTGCATCACTTAATTGAACTTCTCATAATGACATACCTGCAACTAGGTAAACAAATTCCATTAGAGGTATAAGTCAGATCTCATGTGTATTTACGAACACCCAATGAAACTGGAGCAACACCAAATTAATAAAATATAATGAATCTTGGAAAATTGAAATCTATAATATAAATAAGATCAAAAGATAAATAGTTCCAATGAAATAAATAAAAGTAGAGAAAAATAAAAGAAGAAACCCAAACAAGTTCATAGGAGATAATTCTCCATCTAAGATAAAGAGATAAAAAAAACCCAACCCACACCCTCTCTTCCATCTAAGGGCCCCTGAATATAGCATGTAGAGCCACTCCTAGGATTACAGAAGAAAGGAAAACTAGAGCTACACCCACTCTAGACTATGGGATCCTAGACAGACATAGATAAACTCAATACATTCAAAACTAGATTATACCACATTTTCATGTGTTATACTATCCCCAGACATATCCTTATGGATGTATATATTAATTTTGTTAGTTTTTCCACACTAATAGCAATTAAATGATTTAAACCACTTATCATCCTTTCCGTGTATTATTTTACCTTTACAATAACCCTTAACACTATGAAACATAGGCCCGAACCTAACCCCATTACCCATAAACTTCATGCATTGAATTTGAAGATCCCTAGAAAAATAGTTGACTTCACATCATTTAAAGTGATTGAATTCCTATCATAAATCACATAATCTCTAACTATTTTGAATGATTCATCCAAGGAATTCAATAATAAATTTGCTTGGCCTTTATCCTTAATATCAATATCTACATTGGAAAAATCAAAAACCATCTTAACAATGAGTCTTTAAAGAGGTTCCTAGGATCATTTTGAAATTATAATGATACATTTTCTTTTTCAACCTTCCTAAAACAGACCGTGTCATGTAAAGATGATCAAGATTAAACTATATTACACTGGAGGAAATCTCATGGAATAATTCTTTGAAAACCTTGTCAACTAGGGTCAACAATAATAGGGAATGTGTTTTCATTAAAATATTAGGTTCAAAATCCTCACAAGAAACAAAAGTATTATTAATAGAAGATACAACGGTAATTTTACTTTTACAAACTACTAGAGCATCTTCAAGACCATTTTGGACAAGAAGAACATGCATCTTAACTCTACAAAAAATGAAATCAGTCAATCTATTAAACATATCAACCTCTAATCTAGTCAATGAAATATTTAAACTTAATAAAAAGTAGATTTAATACAAATATGATTTGAGAATTATCTAGTATAACACAAAACCCCAAGGTATGTGGCAGTGTCACACAAACCAACCACAAAATAGAATTAAAAAAATAGTATTTGAGATGAAGAAATACTTCCCAAAAATATAAGATATAACAAAATAGAAGCAAAAAAATAATGGTCAAAGTAGAATGAAAAATACATAATGAGAATAATATAAACAATACTGGAATGGAAATGAACACAGAGAATTTACCAGGTTCTGACAACATTGGTCCTACACAATAGCAAGAACACCACTCTATATAATTTTACTAAGAAAATAAAAAATGGAGTATTATGAATAGAAATTGAAATAAGGAATCACAATATGAACATACGAAAAAAGAGAGGCCAAATATGAATCCTACATACATAGGAACAAAAAATAGCAAGAAAAACATGGTATGTTTCATTAATAAGAAAAAAAATTCAGATCGGGACTCTAATACCAGGGATCGATCTCACTTGTCCAAATAAATTCAAGGTCCGTTTTTTCTATTTTCCTCCTACAATATTATATATCATCAAGATCTCCACTATAAAATCACTCTTGAAATGATCCACAAATGGTATTTCCATGAGATCTATAATAGGATCTCTATCTTTGTATCATCTATTTCCTCCCCCAATTTTTCTATTAGTTCATCGTTTTCCATGTTTTTTACTATGTCTCTTTATAGGAATAAATAAGAAGCTTAGGAACTTAAAACCAAAGGATAAAATCCCTCGAAAAGATTTTAAAAACATAAAAAATTGTGATTGGTTGGAAGGTATATAGTTTAAGTCATGCCAATAAAGATCAAATGTACACTATTGTGAAAATGTCATTATTAGATGCCCCACAAAATGTTGACCTATAAAAATATGTAGATGTTATTTTCCCACTACTTAAGGGTCACTAAACCAATTATTTAATGTAGAATGACACTATGTAAGGGTTATAACCCACCATACAAGGGTTGGCACTTGCTATAACAGGGTCACATAGTCTTTATGCAATAGTGACATGTCCCTTGCATAAGGATATCATGCACCATTCATCTACTACATAAATGTATATCAAATCTCATGTAAATTTAAATAGATCCCTACATAAAGGTAACCTACAAAGTCAAAGATTACATATGGGTATAAAAATAGTTTGTAAGGGTTATCCCTCCAAAATAAATACCACTTATGGGTAACATACCCCTCATGTAAGGGTAACATACCCTTCGTGTAAGGGTATCATAACATCACATAATGGGTAAACACCAAATTTAAGGGTAAAATAAAGCATATGTAAGGGTAAAAAAATACGTTAAACTATTCCGAAATAAAATATTATCATTATAAAACATAAACAATGTAACATCAATCCCCTTATTATTATCTTGAGAAGAAATGTGTCTGTGTTACTAGGCCTTAGGTGATTTCCATAATACACTAAAGGATGGAAATAAATTTCAAGGGCCTCATCAACATTTTGGGGATGATCATTAATTTCTAAATAAAACAATCAAACCACAAAAAATAACAAAAAAACTACTATAAGATGCATGAATACCTGAAAATACAATCCAAAACAAACCTAACCAAAAGACAATATCATAGTACAAGTTGAATTAATATGGAATAACCAATTGAACCAAAGGATGACAAAATCCAAAGACACCAAATACACCAATCAGAAACTCCCAATCATCTCGAAGCTCCAAATCCACATACCCAGCCCAATGAGAGATTTACTCAGCCATTTGTGTGTTTAATAATCTGGTTATAATTATTATGATTATAAATTAATAAGAGAAGAAAAATAAAGGGATAAGAAAAGAGTCAAGAAACACCACCAAAGAACTGAGATACCTTTCCTTTACTTGTGTCTTGATATATAACATATTTAAACACACCATAGTTCCAAAGCTTATAGTAAGTATAAAACTTTTTAGGATTTAACCAATAACTTCTCAACAGATGTCACTAAGATAAAACTAGTAAGAATATTATATAGAACTATTTAATAAATGTATTTTTTTTATAAAAAACCATAAATCAATTTATTCATGGTTGGAATCAATAATTTATCACATTAATTTTTCATATAATACATTAACAAAAAAAATAAAAATATTACATAATTTTTGATTTCAAATATAATTTTACATTTCCACAGACATCCACAATATGAGGAAACATAAACATGGTTTTACCATTTATAGTTGAAATTCATGTCCGGACTTAGTCCCTTTAATGGAGGTACTTCACGACCATTATCCATCCTATTCAACTCTTTCCAAACAATTATGACCAAATCATGTCAACCCATTTCAATAAAAAGCTTTTCTTACCTTTCAAATAATTTCATAAAATACATTACCTGTATCCATCCAACCCTAATTTTAAAATCACTATTTTAAATTATAAACAACATGGTTTTTCAAAAAGACATCTAATTTCCCTGATTTCCAAAACCATAATTAAAATGGGAATTTACATCAAATCAAACCATGATTTTTACAACAATTTCAATCAATTTATTAAATTTTAAATAAATCCATTATATTCTAATCAAGTGGAATCAACAGAGAATACACTTACATCTCAAATTTTTTTGAAAATGAAGAATAATATAACAAATTGAAAAGCTCATCTTCAAAAACCTCGATCTCACCATTGATCCCATCCCCTTCAACTAATTTAAAAATATATCATCAATATTCCCATCATACTACATATATTTACCCCTATATATTATATCAATAGTTATAAAGGATTGAGGAAGAAGAAATATAAGAACAAGAATGAAAAAAAGTACTTATTGATGAAACTAAATCTCTAATGGACTTGGATCACCTAAAAATTACTCCCATATCAAAGGGAAATTATGATAAATCCTTAAGAAGAAGAGGAATTAATGTTTAGTGAGTATTAGTGGAAAAAGATTGATTAAGGAGGTAAATTATATTACAGACACAATTTTTGAATATAAATTTTTATGTTTCATGGTTAGAAAACATTGTTAGGAAAAAGTTTCCCTAATTATGCAAAAGATACTACCTCAAGCAACACCTCACATGGTTGGCTCACATAGTTAGAAAATTTGTACACCAACCATGATATTCCCCTCTATCCGGGTTTTCATTGTTTCTCCTAGGAATATACATGATTTTCCAAATTTTCCACCAATCATACGCCTGCTCAATGACCTTTGATTCTCTTTCATTGTCTCTTGGAGGTGTTTTACAGTTTCTATTAACCATGTTCAAATCATGAACCACTAGAAATGCCTCTAAACCATGTCAGAACTCCTCAGAACCTTTTGAAACATAACCCAAAAATTATATATACATAAAATAAATAAATAAAGGGCCATGTACCTAAAATTGGGTGTGCTACATTCTCCCCTCCATTGGTCTTCAAATCCCAAAAAATTAGAAAACTCCCATTACCTTACATTAGTTCAGGACATTGGCCCAACATTTCCTTTTCTCACTCTAATGTTTCTTGTTGAGTCTGACCATGTTTACATTAAGATTTTATATACTTTTCCAATGGAATACTTCCTCCTTCCAATTGAAAATATATAATAACACATTAAATGACTTATCATCCATCTCTAGGTTAATCTGATCCCTTAAAATTACATGGTCATGATCAGATTAAAACTTTTTGAATTGATATACTTGTAATACATTATGAACTGAACTAAAATTTAGTGGAATTTTAAACTAATAGTCCACCTCAAAAAACCATTCTTGTATCTCAAAAGGTCATATGTATTAAGAAGACAAAATTCCAGGAATTATAAAATAATAATGCCTAATCCTTAGAGATATTCTCAAGATCACAGGACCACTCACCTCAAATGACAATGATTATAGACGATGTTCTACATGTGATTTTTGATGAGTCTAAGTCATATTCATTATTTTTATAATGAATGTAATATTTTCTATTGTCTATTTCATTAGTCTCAATCCATCTAGTGAAGTTTCAAACATTTCAACCCAAAAAGTTGAAAATGAAAGGAACACTGATATAATTCTTCAAAATGATCCATATGAATCAATTCTTGATTACTATTATTATACAATAACCTTAAAAATGGTTTTTACTCCCCCCACAAGCCACCAAAATCCAAATAAACTAATGATAGAAACCAATAAATCCTAATCATCTCCATTCTCTAAATCCACAAACCCATCCCAATGTATTAATAAAAAACCCCAAAAGAACTATGATACATTTCTTTTACCTGGGTATTGCTATATAACATCTTAAAATGGTCTATAGTTACCATGGTGGGGTGATGATAAAACATAGTAGGATTTATTCGACTAATTACCAACACATTACACCAGGATAAATCATGTTAGAAAATTTTAGAAAATAGTTTAAGCGATGAAAAATAGTTTATAACAAAGTTATAAATTAGTTTTTCAGAGGTAAGAATAAACAAGTTATCACATTCAATTTTCAAATAATACATTAACAAATCATTTAAAATATTTCTCAATTTTTGATTTAGCACATACTTTTCCATGTCCATGTGCATCCATAACACACTCACACAATCATAGTGTTACCATTGATAGTGGAGCTTCACCTCCATTATTTATCCCTTTGATGGTGGTATTTCATGACCATTATCCATTCCATTTAAATTATTCCCAACAATTATGCCAAAATAATATCAACCAATTTCAATAAAATCATTTCTTCCCTTTCAATTAATTTCAACAAATACATTACATGAATCAAACCAACAATAATTTGAATATCAATATTCTAACATTATAGACAATGCGGTTTTTCCAAAAGTAATCCAATTTTCACGATTTTCAAAAACATAATTAAAATGTAAATTTCAATCAAATAATACAATGACTTTCAAAACAATTTAAATAAATTTAATCAATTTAAAATTAATAATTAATGTTTTGATCAAGTGTAATTGATAGAGAATCCATATACCTCTTAAAATTTGGTGAAAATGGGGAATGAAACAACAGATTTAAAAACCTAGCTTGAAACTCCTAGGTTCCACATCTAATCTTATCAAATAAAACAAATTCAACAAGATATCATCAATATTACTATTATAATATATATATATATATACTATACACATAGGATATATAGTTTTAGAAGATAAGGGAGGATGAAATCTAAGAATAACGATGAAGAATTAGTACTTACTGGTAATACTTGATCTCCAATAGACTTTCTACTCCCTAAAAAGTTCTCCTAGATCCAAGGTAATTATCTATAAATTCTTCAGAGGAAAATGATTTCACATTTATGAATTATTAAGGTGGAAACATGTTATTGAGGCGGTAAATAGAATTAGATCCATACTATATGGATATAATTTTTCCTGGTGCATGGTTAGGGAATATAGTTATGAAATTCTCGATCTAACCATGCATGAGCTACTTCATCAATAGAAACCTCACATGGTTGTCTAAAAGGATTAGATAAAATGTGCACCAAACATGCAATTTCCCTCTATTCAGTATTATAGGTCTTCTCATGGGCTTCTTCCTTGTTTGGCCAAACCGTGTGCCAACCTTGTTCCTGCATAGTGACCAATTTCTCCATCGCATGGTTATCTCGAGGTGTTTTAGGGTTTCTACTAACCATGATCAAACCCTAAACCTCCATAAATTCCACTAAAACATTTAAAAACTCCTCTGAACCTCTTTAAACATATTCCCAACATTATATATACTTAAAATACATAAATAAAGGGCCATGTTCCTAAATCCAAGGGTGATACAAACAAGAATGAAATATAATACAACATGATATTATTCACGACATAAAAAAAATAATTTTAATTTGTAAAAATCAACATTAAAAATTTAATTGTAGTTTGTTATCAACGAATCAAATAGTAAATCTATTATCAATGCACTTGATGGTATGTAACGCACAAGATTCCATTATAGCATGTGAAAATTATTATTTAATAAAATGATAATAAAATACACATTTTAATGGTTAATGAAAAAATAATTCAAAATTTATAGGATTAATATCAATTCTGAACATACTTGGTTTAAATAATCCTTAAATGAATTTATGATATATAACATTAGAAATATTCTTTAATGAATAATAAAAAATATAGATAACAATCATTCTTTTTATTCATTATAAAATTTAATAATATGTATAATAAACCATTTATTTACTATTTATTTGATATAAATAAATATAATATTATTAGGATGTAAAAAATGGATATTTTTTGTAAAACTATTTTTTAAGGTAGAATGACAATCGAGTTTAATTAATTAAAATAATTCTTAACAACAAGTTGTTTAAATAAATTTTTAGATTATATATCAAAATATATGAATTTAAATACTTATATTGATTATTACTAGTCATATAGTTAATTTAATATTATCTTATGCTGGAAAATCGTATTTCTTGAAAAACTATTTTTGACACTTTAGGGTCCTGAAAAATCCACAAAGGAGAATGAGAATCCCATTTTAAACCAAGGGATATCATACCCAATTTTCCCCAAAATAATTGGGGAAAGTATAGAGAATAAATGCACAAGAATAACCGGTCTGCAAACTAGTCCAAACAAGCATGTGGCTAGTTCTGAGGTGCACCCCCTCCGTGGACCGATGTCATTCGCAAAATGTAGGTAGAGATCTTCCGTGGGCACGAAGCAGGACGGGCACCGATCCGGTTCACCATCATGAACTTCCCCAGCCGCAGACCACATCGACCGGCTCAAGCTGCATCCACTGTTGTTCGTAGAATGGAGGTGGAGCCCTATGCGGCTGCGAAGAATTCCCCGAGCTCGTTCGGTTTGCGGGGGAGACGCGCTCAGTGCCCACCGCGAGTCGCGGATTGACCAAGTCAGCCGTAAAGAGGGTTTTCGGTCATGGGCCTCCACAAAAGGTGTCATGTGACTGCACATATGTCTCTTCCCCCACTCTATAAAAGGAGACTGAGGGGGAAGAGGGAAGAGGATTTGGAGGAGATCGATCAGGTTCTGGTGGAAGGATTTCGAAGGAAGGCTTAGGATTTCGCAGACACCTAAGTTCTAGTTCACGAACCAGAGTAGGTATCAACCTGGGAATGAACTAATAAGGAAACTAAAATGCATAATAACTTGGTGAACAGTGAACTTAAAATAACAAAGAAGAGAAGACCGAAAACCATGGCCCCTCCGCGGATGCACTCCCCACGGACTAGGGTGTTTATGTCTCTTTTTCGATTCGTTGCACCTCGTAGCACCCTCCTACGTGGGTGAAGCCTCGACCGACGAACCCCTGAATGTCACCATCCTTGGCTGCCGTTGCTCCCATGGAACCCTCTGCGTACCACCCTAGTACGTGGATCAAACCCGAAGCTTTGAACCTCCTTGGTTTTCTGGATGCTCACTGATCCGCGAATTACCCTAGTTCGCGGTATGCTCATCAGTCTGCAGACCACCCTAGTTCACAGATGGTTTCTCCAACTGCGTAGCACTTACCTACGTGACGGGTGCCAAAACCCATACCCCCATGTGGACCATTGAATCCTTTGGAGTTCCCATTCCTCGAGCCAGATAAAATCTTTCCAATCCGGCCTGATCCATCACAACTCCCTCATTGGCCTACTCATTGGTCCCGAGACGAGGCCTCCACCAGATTCACCAGATCCGTGTGGTGTAACCCTCAGCCACATCAACGCACCGTTTTGAGTTCACAAACCCACGGTAAGCAGCTGCGAAGGGGTTCCCCTGACCCCTGAGCAGGTTCCCGAAGCATTCCTGGGTTCACATTCCCACGGTAATGTGGAGTCTGAGCTCAGGAGTCCCCTTTCTGCCCCTCCACTTGTTAGGGATGGGGAACTTCTCACTTCTTCAGGTGGGGTAGTAAAATACTCATCAGAAGGAAGCCCCCATGCACTTCCATACTTCCCCCGAGAACAAGAGAGGTGACAGGCATATGAGCACCTCTTTCCCTCTCCGACTGTGCCTTATCGCCCTGGCCATCCATCTCGGAGTAAGCCCCGACCTTATGGGCCGCTCTATGAGTAAGCCCCACTCCACTTCTCATGGACACACCTTTCGTGACATGATCATCTAGTCCCTGCTGCCTCTTGTTTCTCCTACCGA
Organism: Viscum album; assembly: GCA_963277665.1. NCBI lineage: Eukaryota > Viridiplantae > Streptophyta > Magnoliopsida > Santalales > Viscaceae > Viscum > Viscum album. The sequence continues at coordinate 1,120,324,023 of OY728129.1, forward strand.
TCATGACTCACGTGGGCTTAGAGTAAGCATTGACCATGACATCCTCTTATGGGCCTCCTCAGAGTGTATGCCCCAATCCATTACTATGGACCTCGTCAGAGTATAAGCCCCAATCCATTACCATGGTCCTCTTCATATTGTATGCCCCAATCCATTACTCTGGGCCTCATCAGAGAGTAAGCCCCAATCCATTACTATGGGCCTTCTCAGAGTGTAGGCCCCAATCCATTATGATGGGCTACCTCAGAGCGTAAGTCCCAAGCCTATGTGAACTATGTGGACTTTGATCCCTACCTCCTAGGCAGGTTACGTTGGAAGCCTCTAAGAGGATCGAGCCCGATCACCATCAGACCCCCGAGTCTACATTCACGCCGGTTCTCCGACGCTCCTGTGCTAACTACGTTTACTTTGATCCCTACCTCATAGGCAGAGTACGTAGGAAGCCTCCAAGTGGTTCAAGCCCGATCACCATCGGACCCCCGGGTCCACATTCACGTCGGTTATCTGACGCTCTCGTATGAAATACATGGACTTTGATCCATGTCTCCTTGGGAGAGTACGTAGGAAGCCTCCATGACGTTTAGGCCCAACAACCGGTCGATCCGAATATCTTCACGTCGGTTCACCGCACGACCCCTAGTGCCGCCATAATGCGTCCAGACTCCTCAGGGTCATTAATCCAACGAGGGATGGTAAACCTCATGCATAAATTATTCCAAACCCCTGTGTTCAGCTGACCATTGGTAATCACGTGTAATCCATGGATACTATTCTTAGGTATAAACCAAAGATTCTTGAACATATGAATATGTCTTAAATCTATAAGAGAGTCCCGAAACATGCAATAATTCTCCCCAAAAGGGTGCGATGAGCCCAAATTCCCATCCTCTTGACCAATGTGAGTTCATAAGAATCCCTGGCCAAACCACCTAGTGGATGCCTACCTTTGGAAATAAAGTCCACGTATCATTGGATATGGAACCTTTGGGAATTCCAAAGTGAAGACCGGTGTACTCGACTTTAGCAATTGAGCGGGGTTCAGCCATATGTGAGATCGACAGTCGGGCGCGTTGGTCCTCCATCTCCTATAAGGGAAATGGTTCGAAAGAAAAATGGTGAACCCAACGTGAATCTTTAACCAAGAATGATGGATTTAACCCAATCCCACCTTGTTCCCCCTTTTACTCTCAAGGAGGACCACGCTAGGTCATTAATTACGCATGGGATCATGAGATGATGCTTTGATGGGTTTGTTGTTTGTATTTGTTAAAATGTTTTACAGGTACCACACAGAACTCCCTTCTATCCACTAGCGTCACGAAGGAACTCGCAAGTGCGCACTTCGGGCTACGTGATGACCAGGCATCCTCACCAATGGAGGACCCCGTCACCCACCTAGTGTCTTCAACGCTGGGTCTCGGACACGCTGATCCGAGAGTACCATGTGAACGATACTCTCCCAATGGTCGAGGCAGCCATGCACTCCCTCCAATTCATCAAGACATGTCGGCCACCTACCCAACAGTGTCCGCAAAGGCAGATCCAGACAACCACTATTTCTATCTCCAACCGTTTCCGTATTCTATCCCCGGAACGAGACAACGTGTACCTCCCTTATCTTAGGGAGGCAGATGAGGTTGACGCTGAGGACATCATCCCCACCAAACAGGGGTTCCGCTCTATGTCCCCCGCCGGAAGATATCATCGTGGTCATGCCTTGACTCAACATCCTCATGCTAAGGAGGACGTAGCCCTGAGGATCCAGGCCCATGCTCCCCGAGCTCCGGCCCCTCGGACCGCCTGACGAGGGTGGCAAAATTACAACCGGGGACCGTTCATCACCCTTGTTCTCGAGGAGGAGCTCTACTACCCTGCCACGGAGACGCATCACGAACATGCACATATGCCTGTTCTCCCCTCCCAAGCCTGCCATCCATACATGGTGGTCTGCCATCCAGACATGGAGGCATCGTCCGAGCAGGCGCGCATTCCCGCCAAGCTCCATCAAGCCTGTTTCTCCTAAAGGAAGGCACTTACAAGACATACACCTCTCCCTGTCCAGGGTCGTGAAGCCCACCAACCCAACGTGGTGGAAACCCAACGTCTGCCGGACCAGCTCCCAGCAGGACCTCTTGGCGCCTACCATCCCAGAATGGCGGCGATCAACAAATCCCTCCACCCATATGTGGCAGAAACTCATAGGCGGGCACGTCTCCCTGCCAACAAAGGCCATCAAATCGATACGGTGGTAAAACCAATATATGCAGGGCTAGCTCCCTGCGGATGCACGTAAAGTCTGCCATCCCAATGTGGTGGAAAAAGGAGAGACAAACCAGCGTATCCTGGTACAGGGGAAGATTTGTTCACCTGCCCCGACATAGGATAATTGTCAGTACCCACTGACCATCGGAGGATCGGATTAGGATATTCCTACTCTGACACTGGAATGGGCCTTCATACCCGTTCCAGCCAAATATGTCTCACTACATATCCTGGAAATGATGGAGGAGCAGGTATCGATCCCAGATCATATCTTGAAGACTTTACAGTATGTAATTTCATCAGGGGAAATAGAAAGGATTCGGGACTGTGAGCCCATCTCCCCAATTGAGGCCACTCATCTAAGAGACGAGATAGCTGCCTCGGAGCTGATCTGCATCCCTGCTTCCGCCGAGGAGGGTCGCTAGCTATATTCCACGATGCAAGGGCAACCGGATCAAGCAGCTTCAGTCGTTCCAATTGGGGGACACCCGTCCATCACAGTGGATTCTCCAGAGCAGGCATATATCCTTTCTAAAAGTCAAGATGTTTGTCGGCGTATCCCAACATCATCACAGGACCCAATTAGACAGGGACCCAAAGGTGAAGGCCGTTTTCAACAGTAGACAGTCCCCGCTGCTCACAAGAGAGCACCCCGAACGTGCTGAAGGAAGCTGGAAAATGAAGAGCAGGTTTATGACTCTGCTCTGATTGAATATGGGGTTCCCAATGCCGCTAAGCACACATCACAGGCTCAGAACCCTACCCACCCATTTCTATATTATGGGAGTGGTAGTAGTAGTTGCGAAGGTCCTCCCCGCAATGATGCTACCAGCAGCTCCGAAGGTCCTTCACAGAGTACACATGGGGGTCTCCCCCATGGGAATATAAAAGTCGACCACGAGAGCTTTTCTTCTGATGCGAGTCACGAAAACCCTCCACGTGACCAGAAGATCGAGTAGTAAGAAGGTCCTCCACTTGCTGTGGTCTACCCTAAAGGTCCTCCCCAGGGTATATGCTCCAAACACTCTCTATGCAGTGGGTTCACAGATTGTGATAGTAGTCCTTGCTATCATAGTCGCAACTACGGCGGCCCTCCCCATAGTGACATCTCATCATGATGAGAAGGCCCTCCCCTTTTCGTGGTTCGCCCTGAAGGTCCACCCCAGGGGTTACGTTGCAACGACACTCCGTGCAACCAAGCATCAGATCACGGTGGTATTCCTCGACACCCTGATAACAGAGGTCCTCTCCATAGAGACATCAAGCAATAAGAAGGTCTCCCCTCATTGCGGTACATTCTAGAGGCCCTCCCCAGGGTGTATCCTGCAGATATTCTCCCTACGGTAGCTATAATGGTAGTCCTCGCCACCACGACCGCCATTGCGAAGGTCCTCCCCACATTGGCCCCAAGAAAAAAGAATGTCCTCCCCTTCTCGTAGTGTGTCCTGAAGGTCCTCACCAAGATTCACATTGAACATTAAGCCATGATGGTCATCCTCACCATGTTGGCAGTTGTTGCGAACGCCGTCCCCGTAACGACGCTACGCAGCCATAAGGTCCTCCCCTTACTGCGACACGCCTTGGAGGTTCTCCTGATGTTCTGCACTGCAAAAGTCTTTTATGTAGTGAAGCATCAAGAAGTAATGGTAGTACTCGCCATTACGACCTCCATTGCGGAGGTCCTCCCCGCGATGACATATCATATCGACATAAAGGTCCTCCTCCTGCCAAATCAAGTATAGAAAAGACCTTGTATGTTGAGGCACTCAGAAAGATGGGATCGAGCATGTTAGATTTCAATCTATTCACTAAAAATGCCCTTCTTTGATTAGGAGATGTCCCAGGGCCGTGTTCATCTTCTGAACCACCTCAGAATCACCCACATGACAATTCAATACCTACCGGTCCCACTGCCTCTAACCACACCATCAGTGAGTGCCTTAGTTGGGCTGACTAGGTAGAGGAATCACTGGCAGAGAAGTATGTCGACATGTTTTACATGAAGAAATGACTGGCTATAAATGATATAACAGTCATGTTTTGTCCCACAACCACCTCTCAGTTCGACATACCCAGAGAGTTGTCGGAATAATGTGTGCACAACATCCGCCATAATATATGGACAACCCTATGCCGACTGAAATCAAGTCTTATGCCCTATGATAGGTATGTAGAATATGTTAATACAATAGGAGACCTTCTGCGTCACATTGACCTAGAGGCACTTCCTTCAGCGTGGTGACAATGCCCCGAGAGATGTAAAAGAAACATGGATATAGCCTACCTATGTGCACTACACGAGCTGTGCTGCCTCATCGGTGACGCTCTGAAGGGAGTCCATATCAGGGGATGGGGGGAACACAGAGCTCTATACTTCACTTCAATCCCCACCCAGAAGAACCCATTCGGTAAGGTGTCTTGCAACATCATCACGTCAAGACAACAATTGTAACACCCCGAGCTTCCACGATACGCTTCTCATTCAATAATGCAATATCTTGCATTGTACGCAAGTTCGAGTTCTAACACACCGCAACTAATCAAAATAGCCGTTATGAATAGTAATAACCACTTTTTAAAATTATAGAAATTTTATATTTCAAAATGGACTTCATTTTTGTATTCGTAATATCGAAATTAGCCTATGTTGAATTTTTGGTATTTTTCTGAGAACTTTTAATTTTTTATGAATAGTGAAAAATACATAAAAACAACTTTTTTAATCAAAATAATTTATACAGATAAATTATACTATTTAGTGGTTTTAAGGTATAATTAGAAAATATTTTTACCATTTTATCCAATGGTGGTCATTAGAATTAATTTAACATTGAAATTGGACATAAACAATTGCCAAACTTTTGATATAAATTGTTTCTTAAAAACACGCTATTTGTTGTAACAGCGGGAATTAATTATGAAATTAATTAATACAACTTATATGTTTGGAATTTTGTAAAATAGACATCATTTTTGAATTCGGAATATCAATTATAGCTTAGGGTGAAATTTTGGCCTTATTCTGAAAAACTTCAATTTTTGATGAATAGTGAAACCACTAAGTGGTAGTTAAATAACTGATTTTTCGTTTAAATGAAATATTACAACTTCTGTGATTTGATTTTCAAAAATCCGACATACATGGTTGTCATTAAGAAGTAAAATGTGGTTCAATGAGATCAAAATAATTTTTTGGTGAATAGTAACTTTTAAGTTCTTAATCGCGATTAGTGGTAATTAGTGTAGTTTAAGGTATAAATAATACATTAATAATATGAAATGACCTAGACACATGTCCCAACCTCATTGGTTGAGTCATGGCCGACCAAGACAAGCCATGGCCTAACTTGGGGACCCCATGGATCCACTTTTGTTGGGAAATAACATAAATTACTTTTTATTTAATGTTAAAGTGAAAATGACACTAACATAAATTGTTCTACTAAAACAATTTTTAATTGGGGTTATACAAGTCCAAATTTTGATTATAAATAGTCATTGGAAAGCTAAAAAGATTTCCTACATCATAGTATTTGTTTTATAATTTTTAGACATTAAATAAATTAAAGTATTTATGACATAATAATGATGCAGCGATGACATCATTATTTGACGATTTAAATAAAATGAGAAGATAATGCAAAATCCGAGGCTTACACTTGTCCAAAGCCTATTGGATGAAGATATTTCGAAACCTTATCACCTTAGCCTCGAATTATATAGATGTGGGACCTTTAGAATCCGAAAAGCATTTTGAAATAATGTAACATTTCATTACTTTCCAAAAGTGCCCCTCCTCTCCACTTATAAAAGGCCCCCACCTCTCCCACCTTATTCACACCATCAAGCCATTTGGCTCGGCCAAACTCTGCCCAAATACTCTCCCAACATTCCTTCCTTACTCCTAGAAACCTCACTTTGGGCAGAACTCTTCCCAAGGAAGCCTTTGGCTCAAATCAAAAAGAGTTACCCGATTTTGAGGTAATGTCTTTTATAATGTTGTTTTGTTTTATTTTTCTTCTCCAACCCCCTAAACTCTTTTTATTCATTTCTTTTGTAACAACACCAGTATCCTAAATATACTAGGATGTTGTTATAAGAAGGATTCGAGCTACACTTACACACACCTACATCTAATGGTTAAAGAACATACGGTTTCTGTGGATGGCGAATTTCTGCCTCACGAAGCGATGATTGTTCAACACTCATATAACACCTTCAAAGGTGGCCATTAAGATGTCACTATTTTTATATATGATATATAATATGTTTTTGTTTTACTTATGCTTCTGTATTTCTCATTTATGGCATACTTTATGATTTCCATTATGGGTAAAACGCGATAATTTCATTTTAGGAAGTGCGGACTACCGCCCCCTCAAAGTGATTCGAATCGTAAATGCCATATGTGGGATGTATAAAGGATGGAGTAAATGGTATTATACACTATATTATACTGGAATTATATTATACATTTATATCATTATGATTTACTTCCATTAAATATGAAATTGAAATGAAAGTAGCGTTCATGCGTACGTACGGCTTACCGTCTCCATGAACGGTGCATTTCATTTCTTACCTCTAAATGTTACGTAATATTATAAATGAATGTATATACTGTATATATATGATATATATGATATCTACATCATTAATATAATTCTGGATATAATGGATATTTCACCACATGAACAACTTATAATTATAAGAAGTTTATTGTTGACTCATGTACCAAAGATCGACAAAACGACTGTTATTAACTTAAATAATTACATAATGTTCATAACATTGTAATAAGTGATATAAAAAGGATAATGAAATTTAAAATGGTTCTTAATAAGGTAGATATTAACTCTAGTTTATTATTCAGGAGGTTAAAGAACGGTTGAGTCAAGTCGAACACAAGGTAAGGGAACTTCTTAACCCAACTACAATTCTTTGGGTTAATCTCCTACTTTCAAATTATGTCATGATATTGTTATGTATTATCTTGTATTTGTACTTTCTTTATGTGTAATTATAGTTAATACACATAATAGATCTATTTTATTTATAAATGATCTTTGTAAGGGATCTTCTTAACCCAACTTCCATTCTTTGGGTTAATCTCCTACTTTCAAATTATGTCATGATATTATTATGTCCTATTTTGTATTTTTATGTTATTTATGTGTACCTATAGTGAATACACATAATATATCTATTTTATTTTAAAAATGATCTTTGTATGGGACTTCGTCTCAATCTCCTTTCGTTGAGGCATATTTTATTTTATACACAACTTTCTTTTATACGGTGTATAAACCCCTTTGACTTTTACATTTATTCAAAAGGAATCTTTTTACACGAAGCGTTTTACTAAACGACAAAAAGGGAATGTTTTTCTTTCCGTACTTATGCGGCGACAACGACTTCTCCGCCGCCGTGACCATTATTTGAGTTTCGGCTTCCTCTACAAGCCATCACTTTTTTTAATGAAAAATAAATACAAAGTTTTAACTTACTTTTATTTTGGTATTGAAAATGGTTTTGAAACCGTTTTTATTATATCAATGTGTTGTATTGATATCTTGTGATTGGAATGTGGAAATGTTATGTTTCCTTTATGCATGTTTTATGTGATATGATTATGTTATGGTTTATGATATGTTTAAACCTATTCATATGAGGAATGTATTGGACTTAATAAGTGACGGGTGGAGCCCGCCATAGCTCCTCGATGCATCGGTAGGTCTCATGAGACAACTAGACGTGGAATTGGCCGAGGCCCTTTCCCAATTTGATTTATGGTTTTGGCCGAGGCCTTAATCATTTTAGACGTCTTGGCCGAGGCCTTGACAAAATGTTTCAGAATGTCCGGCATTATACATTCCCTCATTATGAAAGTGGTTATTGATATTGCATGTGATTATTCGACCAGTAGAATATCCATGTGAAGAAGTAAATGGCATTATCTCATTTTACTTTTGCCATATTATGTTGATGTTCAAGTTTAAAAGGATTTTGTTTTAGTTATACATTGCCTTAAATGTTTATGTTTATTTATGAAAGCTTCCGCATTATTGTTATCCTTACTGAGCATTTGAGCTCACCCCTTTCAATGTTTAAAAATTTTCCAGGTTGTGAAGAAGTATTTTATGACTGACTTGCAAGAATAATCAGTGAAGATATGAGTGTGGACTATGAAGACCATTTTTTTTTGTAGTTTGTTTAATTTTGATGTAATGAAAGACTTATGAATGTATCTAGTGTTTCCAAGGCTACTAAACCAATCGGTCTTTCGAGACTTGATCTTTTGGGATCATGCCAATGTTACGAAGTAATGCACCGGCTCTGGGTAGCTGGGGTCGGGGCGTTACAACAATCGAGTGGTCTCCCTATTCAGGAAAGGCAACACACCCAACAGAGTCAGGCCTTGAGTAAGTCCCAGAAGGGTCATGCCCGGCGGGTACAATCCATTCAAGAACTCATGAATCAGGCCACCGAGAGCATACAACAAGCCTCTTGCATAAGAGGGGCCAATCAACGGTCTTTCCCTGCCTCCCCAGAAGGGACTGATCCCTAGATGAACTTTGCATCAAACCCAGTTCACCCAGGAATGGGGGCACACAAGATCAAGCTTGTAGCGATAGCCATAGCCACTGCCGCAATCCAGGGTCAACCCCAGCCTGCAGGGCCGGGGGAATTTTTAACAACAAATTCCCTTTTAATACCGATAAAAATGTGAGGAGACTCAACATCCAAGGAATGTATCCAACCCCCGCTCTTAGGGATGGGGGAATTATTACCCCCACAACAACAACCTCCCCCATGAGAGTCAGTATTCTCTCATCTAAGGAGGATAGTCAGAAGAGGATGTTCTCGTCCTATCCCATCATTTGAATCATCATCCCCTCTGAGAGGAAGGTGTACCATTAGGTCGCATCAAAGAACTCTCCGCATCACCCTTCGTCAAGGGGTCCAATGGCCATCCCGAGACATAAAAAGGAAGGCCAGTAAGAGACGCGGGAGATCCTCTTCCCATTTAGAAGATGGAATATTCTCCGCCCCGCGATTTGTATCCATCAACGCCATAGAGGCTAACCCCATGGGTGACACCAGAGATGATGCAAATCCGGATGGATTGAGAGACGATGGTTCCGGTCATGCTGTGACTCACAACAAACCCCCAGGTGTGCACACCCAGAACCATAGGGACGCCCTAAATATGGTTGTCCTTCCAGCCAACCCTCCTCTGCCTACCCAGCGAGCATCCAATAAGGATAAGAATAAAGGACTATTTACCCTTAACCCGCCTCCTTCTCTCAAAAAAATGAGCCACTCACGCTCGAAGAGAGATTCGCTCGACATAAGAGGAGACGAAAGAATTGAGGCGGCTTAATTCCAAGCTACTCTAGAAGAACCACCTTATTGATAGTGCGTCCGAGGAGGAGCCACATCATGCACCCCAACAAGTGCACCTCAAAGAACTAGGCTTACCCTACCCAATGAGGCGCTCGATCCGTCCAACTACCTAAATGTGGAGGATGAATACCAAGATTTCCCTCCACTTAGGAAGCAACCATAGCAATTATGCCCGAACCATCTGAGGGTGCCCCAAACAGAATATGCACCCTTGATGCCGGCTGAGCCAGATCCTCAAGCAATGCCTCATGCTGCACCTTCCCAAGATCGGGCCCCACAGGATGTAAACCAGGGTCTCTCCAATACCATCAAGGCACTGACAGATCGATTGGAGGCGATGGATAGCCGACGCGCTCCGATACAGCCAGAGCAGAACCCCTACCCAGATTGGGTAAGAAACACGCCTCCCCCACCCAATTTTGGGAGCCATGTATTCCCTATCATCAATGGATCAGGTGATCCAGAACAACATTTGATGAACTACGCATCCTATTGCGACCCTACGATGGGAACTCCGGAACAACAAGAAGCAGTGAAACTCAAATGCTCCATGCAGACCTTGCAAGGATCCGCCTTCATCTGGTAAACGAGTCTACCTGCCTAGTCAATAAAAATATTGGAAGACCTTCGGCAGCAGTTCTGGTTCCACTTCAGCTCAACATTGCCTAAAACAACGGTCAGCGACCTCATGAACTGAAAGCAAAGGGAGAAAGAGAGGGCGTCATATTTCATTGCCATATTGAAAGGTCTGACCTACTCTCTGAAAAGGTCAATGCCCCAAGACGAGCTGCTGGCTATATGCATTGATAATATTTGAGATGAGCTGAGAACACCGCTCATACCAGTGGAGTGCACCACTGGCTTCCACCATCTCTCTGCCATTCCCCAGAGAATTGAGTACTCCCTACAGCGGACCAATTTGAAGTCCCGAGTGGCCTCACAGGCTCCTGCAAAGAGGGAATCTAGAGATTAAGCATCCTCTGTCACGCTCAATCCAGCCCCGACACCTACTCCACCTCTCATGCCTCCACCAAATCGTCAAGGGCCCCCTGTGCATCAGTGGCCGCCTCCTCCCAGGCGAGAAGATTAGATGGGATCAAAGCAGAACCAGTTTGAGGAAAGAAGGAACAAAGTATACTCGTTCCAAGAGGACCAATTCCGAGGATACTTTATTGCCGCTATGAACTGCAAGCTTCTTCGCCTCCCAGAGCTGAGGACACCCAAAGAGGTCAGCCACGATGAAAGGACATACAAATGTCCCTACCATTGAATGTTGGGGCACAATATTCGGGAATGCTTCTTCTTCAAATAACTCCTACAAAGGATGGTAGACTCCGTCCAGGTCGAGGTAGGACCACCCCAAATGCATGTGACATATATTTCTACCACCGACTCTGACAAAGGGGAGGGGTGGCAGGAAGTCACTAGCAAGAAGGGGTAGAAGTTTGATAACTGGATGACTTGGAAAACTATCAATCGAGCCCAGGGCATACTCTGAGCTCAACTACAGCATCCGGTGTTGCCACCAATAGCCCCTGATGCTGCCCAGCTGACAGTATCGGCCTCACAACCCCCCACGAGCTGGTCATCCGGGCGTAATCGAAGAAAGAAGAAATAATCGCAAGAGGAGAAGACCGAAACAGGGCCAATGTTAGTCCCGACTCTGGTAGATTATATGCCCTCGAATTTGGCGACACAGGCACCGAACCACCAAATGGAACTATCAGGGACAACCGACCAGGTTGACCCGTCAGAGGATGAAGATCCAATCTTTGGTTCCATTAACGTCATCCATATTATGGAATCGGTCCCTGATGAAGGGCGTGGCTATGAACCTGAGCTCCTAACACGAGGAGCTGGGATGATGAAACGCAGAGGCAGGGGATACCAAGGGAGGCCCGGTTATGGCCAAAACCAACCTTACGGTTGGAGCTCAGTCCAAACCATCAATATTACAGAAACCCATGGGAGAGCCCTTCAATGGACTCAAAAGGAGAAAGAATACCCCTCCACCTATGCAATCAGCCAATCTGACCCCGTTATTATGTGCTACCCATCAGAGGAGGAACAAGCATCTAGCCACCTAGTGCACATAAACAGACTGGTCTGACTGAGTCCCTAGAACGCGGGGACATTTTCAACATCTGACCCCGCGACCGGTCCCTCCTCATCATGTACTCCAGATCCCAAGCCTCCTGATACAACTCTTGTGCCAGTAGAGAATCATCGGCCGCTGGAGAAAAGGTATGAAATCATTAAGTAGCTGGCGTCAGTACCAGCCAAGTTGTCAATCCTGAATGCCCTGAGTTTGTCAGCTGACCTCAGGGAGGCGCTTATTGAAGCCTTTCTTATCCCCCAGGAGTTTCAAGCTGAGGTAGCTTCCTCCATGACGTACCGGACGGAGACTAGCCCGGCTGAATGCAATGCGATGATTTACTTCACCGATCGGGATGAAGATGCCATCATGAAAGGACACATCAAACCACTATATGTATCCGACACATTGAATGATGTTGAGACCCACAAATTCTTCATCATAAATGGCTCTGGAGTTAACCTTCTTCCCCTACGGACACTCCGTAAGTTGGGCGATAGTGAGGATGATCTAATACCCTCATACAAAACTATATTGGGTTACAACAAGAACGAGTAGAAGAAAATGGGAAAAATTAAGCTAAGGACCCATTTTGGCGACCTCGTGGCCTACTCGGAATTCCTGGTGGTCCGACAGAACAAAGCATTCAATGATCTGTTGGGAAGGCCATGCCTCCATAAGAACATGGCCATTCCTTAATCATACCACCAGTGTATTAAGTACTGCTTCAATTGGAAAAGTGGGACATTGCACACTGACAAGGCCCCTTTCGAGCTCTCCGAGTCACACTACATTGATGCCAGATTTTATGAGAAAAAGAAGAAGAAGCCTTTGGATGATGGTCTTGACTAGATCCCCACTCCCAATGTTCTGGAAGTGGTTCCTGATGACCCCCTCAGGTAGCTTGGCAGAGACTATGTACTTCCCATCAACCATATTGAGGGAACAGGTTCAAGTTCGGACCCACACTCGGATGTCTTCATGACTTCATCCACAATGGTCGAGTGTGAAGATGCGAGGATGTTCGCCAAACCACAATATGGGGAAGAATACTCAAGAGGGGATGCCCACAATGCCTCACCCTCACCTTCAGACTCCCAAGAACCTACGCTGGGATCTCTGAACCCAACATATCAAGAAGGCTAGGATTTGGAAGAAGAGGAGGAGGAAGATCTCAGAGATGAACCTCTCGCATTTGAGGAAGGTATCTCCACCATGGTGGATGAGCTCAGGGAAATAAACTTGGGTACCGAGGAAGATCTGAGGCCAACTCTCAATAGTGCATCCATGTCCCTTGAGGAGCACGAGGTATGTACCTCTTATCTGAAGAAACATCGGGATGTTTTTGCTTGGAATTAAACAGAAATACCGGGACTCGATCCAGAAGTGGCGACGCATCATCTGGGTCTTCCAGAAGACCACCGGGGCTATAAACAGGCCGTTATAAGGACACATTCCTCACAAACTACCAAAATAGAGGCTGAAGTCGATAAGCTCATTAAAGAAGGTTTCATTCGGGAGGTCTAGTACCCCATCTAGTGGGCCAACATTGTCCCTATCAAGAAAAAGAACGGGCAAATCCGCGTCTGCATTGATTTTAGAGATCTCAATCAGAATTGTCTGAAAGATGACTTCCCGGTCCCAATCACTAAGTTGTTAATCGATGCAACAGACAGGTATGAGGCTCTGTCTTTCATGGACGGCTATTCTAGCGATAATCAAATCAGGATGGCCTGAGAAGACGAGGCAACTACTGCCTTCAAGGCCCCTCAAGGAATATTCTATTTTAGGGCCATGCCCTTTGGCCTCAAGAATGCTGGTGCCACATATCAACGCGCCATGCATCATATTTTTAATCCATTCTTAGGGACATTCGTTGAATGTTACGTAGATGACTTGGTGGTCAAATCAAGACAGCACTCAGATCACATGTCAGACCATGAGACTATCTTCAACAAACTCCGATAGCATAGTCTGAAGATGAACCCCTTGAAGTGCGCCTTCAAGGTTACCTCAGGGAAATTCCTCGGCTTCGTTGTACGCCACCATGGCATCAAAGTCGACCCTGAAGATACAAAGGCTATCCTCGGCCTGCCACCTCCCCACAATCTCACCAAGTTGAGGGGATTCCAAGGGCACCTGGCCTATATTAGGTGGTTCATAGCCAACTTGGTAGGAAAATGTTTTCCTTTTACCAGGTTAATAAAGAAGGGAGTCACGTACCAATGGACAAATGACTACCAAGAGGCGTTCGACAGCCTAAAGAGGTACCTTTTAATCCCACTGGTGCTCATGCCCCCAGTTGAAGTATTAACTCTCATTCTCTATGTGACATCCTTAGAGCGATCACTGGGAGACTTCCTCACATAAAAAAATGACACGGGCAGTGAAAACAGTCTCTATTACCGCAGCCCTACAATGATTGATACTGAGACTCGATACTCAAAAATCAAGAAGACCTATTTGGCCTTGGTATTCGCGGTTCAAAAGTTGCGACATTATTTGCAGCATCATGAAGTCCATTTGGTCTCACACAATAACCCGCTTAAATATATCCTCAACGGCCTGATGCTGACCGGGCGCCTATCCTGATGGGCAGTCATCCTGCAGCAGTTCGACATCAGGTTTGTGCCTCAGAAAGCGATCAACGGCCAGGCATTAGTATATTTTCTGGCAGAGCACCCCTTAACAGGGACTACCTCACCAGACATCGAGCTACCCGATGAAGACATATTCTCGGTTCAAGAGGGGTTCCCATCATGGGAAATGTACTTCGATGGCGCATCCCAAAGCCCAACCGGGAAAAGGATGGAAGGCCCCAAATTTAACAAGGTGGGTCTGGGGATAACACTCTTGACCCCGGAGAATGCAGTTTTTCCATATTCCTTTCTCCTGTCATAAGGATGAACGAATAAAGAGGCAGAGTATCATGCCCTCATTGTAGGCCTGGATCTCTCACTACAAGAACATGTACAACACCTTATGGTAAAAGGTGACTCAGAACTGGTCATCAAGAAAGTCAATGGTGACTATGATATCAAAAAGGAGGAGCTGATTCCCTTTTTTGACCATGTCTGAGGGTTAATGGTGGAATTCTCCACAGAACCGACATTGACCTATATCTTCCAGTCTTGGAATGCCCTGGATGACAAATTATCTAATGTTTCCACAGCCCTAGATGACCAAGACCAGGATGAAACATTAATCAGCGTTGCTCATCGTCGAATGCTCTTGCAATTTGTTCATACAAAGATGGAAGAAATAAATGAAGTTAGTCCTTTCCCTGATCCATACGCTCCTTCCACCAGTTGGATGACCCCCATTGCATGCTACCTTTAATGGGGAGAACTTCCATCAGACATGGCTGAATGAGAGAAAATATGGAGAAGGGAAATCAACTTTGTCCTATATGGCGGCACGGGTCAAAAAGAGGTCATCTACAAATGAGGCATCGATGGAATCCTCCTCATATTCATTGATGGAGAAGAAACCACTGCCGTCATGACTGAAGTTCATGCCGGAGTATATGGAGCACACTATTCAGGGTCTAAGCTTTCCCACCAGGTTCGAAGTCTCAGATACTATTGGCCCACAATGGAATGAGATTGCGAGCATTTTACTGCAAAATGCCACTCATGCCAGATTCATGCCAACTTCATACACCAGAACCCATAGTTGCTTCATCAGGATAAGTACTCCTGGCCATTTGTCATCTGGGGAATGGATGTCGTGGGACCATATCCTCTCGCCACAACAAAACAGCTGAAATATATCCTCACAGCAACCGACTTCTTTTCCAAATGGGCAGAAGATGTACCCCTAAATGAAGTCGAGGAAATAACCTTTGTCAGCTTCGTGAAGGCCAATATCATCACAAGATTTGGTATCCCTCATACTATACTTACGGATAACGGCACTAACTTCTGCTCTATTGAATTGGATAAGCTATACCAAGAATATGGTATCAAAGCTAACCACTCATCCCACTACCATGCGGTGGCCAACAGATAGATAGAGGCTTTCAACATGACCCTATCCTACATTCTCCAGAAAATGGTGGACAAAGACAGGATGTCATGGCTGGATAAACTCCCCCATGCATTGTGGGCTTATAAAATCACAATCCTCACTGCTACTCGGGCTACTCCGTACTCATTAGTATATGGAACAGAAGCGGTCCATCCCATTGTGCTCCAACTACCCTCACTCTGCGTTGCCATTTGTGATCAATTATCCTATGACGAGCAATCAGAAAAGTGGATAGGTGAATTGGAATAGATAGACGTGAAGAAGTTACACACTCTACACCATCTGGAAGTATACCAGAACCGGATCGCATGAGCCTTCAACAAAAAGGTTCGTCTTCGGTCTTTCTTGGAAGGAGAATTGGTGTTGGTACTCCGGACCCCAATGATACACAGAAAGAAGCCACCAAAGCTGGAGCCGAAGTTGGAAGGACCGTGTGTCATACACAAGGCCTACTCCAACGGAACACATTCCATGATCTCCATGGACAGACAATTTACAACTGCTCCTACAAATGCGAGATTACTGAAGACGTATTTCGCATAATAACTAAAAAAGATTATATCGTCTGAGTTTCATGACATTAAACTTCTAAGCACCCAATAGTCCAAACTCTATGACCTTAAACTAATAGTATTTCGTCCTCACCGCACGATGTTAAACTGCATGGAAATGATGTTTTAAAAATTCCCTCTCCCCCTGTGTATGTACCAGACCCACATGGGGTGTATCGTCTTTTAGAGAACTACGTGTGGCTTGATTCCTACCCTCGCAAGATACGTAGTGACGCCAGGACCCCCGTCCTGGCCCAGATACCCCTCAAAAAAACAAAATAATAAAAGATAAAAATTCCCTTTCCCCCGTGTATGGACCAGACCTACATGGGGTGTATTATTCTTCCTCTTCGCATGACGTTAAACTACACGGATTTCAGAGAACTACGTGCGGCTTGATTCCTTCCCTCGTAGGATATGTAGTGACGTCAAGGTTCCTTGTCCTGGCATAGCCACCCCTCAAATACAAAAAAAGGAAAAAATGCCCCCATCCCTCGTGTATGGACCAAACCTGCATGGGGTGCATCAAACAAGGAAATACGTACGGCTTGATTCCTGCCCTCGCGGGATGCGTAGTGACGCCAGGGTTCCCCGTCCTGGCCCAGCCACTCCCGAATAAAAGATAAAAATGCTCCCTTTCCCCCATATATGGGCTAGACCAGCACGGGGTGTATTTTTATGTCCTCTCCACACGACGCTAAACTGCATGGATAATGAAAGTTAAAAATGCCCCTTTCCGCCATGTATTGACCAGAAATGCATGAGGTGTACTTCAAAGAGAACTACGTACGATTCCTGCCTTTGCAGGATACGTAGCGACGCTAAGATCCCCTATCCTGGCCCAGCCATTCCCTAGTGGGATAAAATTAAAAATGACCCCTTCCCCCATGTACAAACCAGACATGCACATGGTGTACTTATTTTAGAGAACTATGTATGGATTGATTCTTTCCCTTGAAAGATAGGTAGTGACACCAGGGCTCCCCATCTTAGCCCAGACACCCCCAAATAAATGTTACAAATGCCTTCTGCCCCCGTGTACGGGCCAGACCGACACAGGGTGTATCCCTCGTCCATACCTCATGACGTTAAACTGCACGGATAAGAAAAAATTTCCCTTTTCCCCTGTGTACAGACCAGACCTGCATAGGGTGTATCATATTTCAAAGAACTACGTTCGGCCTGATTCCTACCTTGGAAGGATACGTAGCAACGCCAGGGTTCCCCATCCTGGCCCAGCCACCCCCTGATAAGAAGATAAAAATGCCCTCTTCCCCTCATCCATGGACCAGACCTGCACAAGGTGTATTCCTCGTCCATACCACACGATGTTAAACTACATGGATAATAAGATTTAAAAATTCTCCCATTCCCCCGTGTATGGTCTAGAACTGAACGGGGTGTATACTTCGTCCTTACCGCATGACGTTAAACTGGATGGAAGTAATCCTCACCGCACGACGTTAAACTGCATGGACTTCATCATGACCCACCCAAGATATATTGTGAAACAAGATGAGAATACTCCTTGCACATTTGGTTGCATCCTCTCCATACATCAGACTCCACGACCCGAATAATTGCGGATCTTCATAACCATGAATGGCCATCAGAAGCGGAAAGTTATCGATCCATGGACACCTTTTCATGACTATGCATACCATGCCCTCAGCGGCTCGACATATTGATAGCCCCTGGCCTTTATACTAAAGTCAAGATTTCCTAGGGCGGCACTCTTCCTAGCTCCGTACGCTTACCAGCCTCAGATCCCCTATATCACATCTCCCAATCTGAAAATTTATGGAGCATTGGTTTACAAGTTCATTCCTCTTTTCACATCCAAATGTTTCTAGGGTACCCCTACCTGGTTGGCCTATGTATCAGACCGTGGTTCAAGTGACGACCTGCATCAATGAACATCAATCCAGGACTAGGCAATATTGAATCAACATACAATTGCAGTGAAGATGTTTCTTGTATGCTCAGACACCATTATCCCCACACACCGAACTCTATACAATGATAAATCTCAGATTTTCATAATCATTCATGGCCATCGGAAGTGGAATGTCATCAACCTGGGACACCTTTGCAAGACTATGCATACCATGCCCTCAGCGGCTATGCATATTGATATCCCCTGGCCCATCTACCAAAGGAAAGATTTACTCGGGCGACACTCTTCCTAGCTCTGTACACTTACCAGCCTCAGAGCCCCCACACCACACCTCCTGGTCTGGGAAAACTCAATGTTACAGTTTACGACCTTCATCCCCAACCTTGTTCCAGGTATATCAGAGCATGTTGACCCAGTTATCCTTTGAGTGACTGCAGAAATAGTCACCCAATGGTCCGAGCTCTATGACCGCTAAAAAAGGAGTACCTTGTCCTTACCACATGACATTAAACTGCATAAGAGTGAAGTTACACCCCCACGTGCAAGATAAATCAGTGCAGGGAGCTCTCTAAGCTTTAACAGCAACCAGGGCAGAATATGCCTGACATGTCCAGACATTTTCTTACCAAATGACAGACTTCGTGGCCTGGGCAATCGCGGATCTTCATAACCACTCACGACCATTAGAAGTGGAAAGTTATCGACCCGTGGACACCTTTTTATGACTATTCATACCATGCCCTCAGCGTCTCTTCATATTGATATCCCCTGGCTCGTCTACCAAAGGCAAGATTTCCTCAAGTGATACTCTTCCTATCCCCGTACTCTTACCAGTCTCAGAGCACCCATATCATTTCTCCTGATCCAAGAAGCCTCGGAACCACAATTTACACCATCAACCCCTCTCCACCTCTTGGACACGCCGAGATGCTCAAGCCTAGTTGCATTCCGATCAAGAGCAGCCTTCACAACTACGTCCTTACCGCATGACGTTAAACAACACAAAATATCTTTTCTGCTTGGCATAAAGCTGTAATGACCAAACATTAAACATTCAGGGAAATGCCTCCAACTACAAGAATTTTCACTTGTTTAAAAATGCTCTCTTCCTTACCGCATGACGTTAAACTGCACGGAATCCATTCTTTTCGCATAAAATTAAACTACGTGAAATTTAATGGTTCCCCCATCCTCACTACATGACGGTAAACTGCACAACACCTTTGAATAATGCTCCCTGTATTTATTGCATGAAGTTAAACTGCACGGTGAAACCTATCATGGGTTCAGTAAGGAACACATGCTTTTCTCTATCCCTCAGTGTACAGATCAGACCTACACAAACCACCGTCTCACACCAGCATGAGAAGGAATAACTTTAACCATTCTCAGGATACTTATCCTAGATGCTCCTCCTATATCCAGGCACCCTCTCTTTATAAACCATACTCTGTACTCAGAAAAATCTGAACTCTCCTAAACCACCCCTGGTGGTCCCAAATCTCAACATCCCTGAAGTTGCTCGTCTATCGGGAGAATACAATCATTGACCTAAGGACACCCTTGCAGGACAATGCATACCATGACCTTAGAGGCTCTACATATTGATAGCCCCTGGCCCATCTACCAAAGGTAATATTTACTTAGGCGATGCTTCTCTCCGTACGCCTCTTGGCCCCTGAGCCCCCATGTCATCCTGGGATTCGGAAACCCTCTGAGCTACAGTTTACCTACCTCTTTCACAACCCTGTATGAATATGGTGGAAATTCTTTGGTGAGATTACCAAGGACCATGAGAAGTCGTTCCATTCTAGATAAAGTCCCAACTGTATGAAGTTAAACTGCGCCAAGCTCCAACCGTCCTTTACGCTAGATAAATGTGTAGGATAGGAACCTTATTTCCACACTCCTGATTAATACAAATGTTCTCAAAACCTTTCATATGTCACATACCCTTTCCAAAGCCACCCCTGGTGGTTTTCATAATTCTCCAAGCCACCCATGTTGGTATCCATAAACTGGACTTTCATGAAGTCCTATGGCCATTAGAAATGGAGAGTCATTGACTTAAGGAAACCTTTTCATGACTATGCGTACCATGCCCTTAGTGGCGGCTCTATATATTGATCGCCCCTGGCCTGTCTACCAAAGGTAAGATTTCCCTAGGCGATGCTCTTCCCACCTCTACACACCGTTATGGATCTCATGCCTTGAGACATGCCCTGCATGTCGTTCAAATATAAACACACACCCTCCACATGTGTCTGAAGGACATCGAGACATCTTTTAATCAACCAAACCTCATTGGGGACCTTTCCCCACTATATTTTGCCAAAGATGTTCGACCTAAAACATCAGTAATGATAGTCTTGATGGCGGGACTTTAAACCGCCTACAAAAAGTGGCACAAATCCAGTTAGGCTGAAAACCTAAAAAGGGAGACCTAAGCAAAAGTCGGGCCATACCCACTAGGCCCAGGAAAAATTAGGGCATTAAAAGAAATACAAAAAGTCTGTGGGGTTTTTCTACAAAACCCTAGAAATAGTCGAACTGTGCTTGCTGGGTCCCCTGGATCAGGACAAATTTAGAGCATTGTCCAATCACTCATCGATTTTCAGGACCAATATACATAGGAATGGCCTCCTCTTAGTTCGGATCAGACTAAATTCCGATGGGGGGCATTTGTAGGGTCCTGAAAAATCCGCAAAGGAGAATGCGAATCCCATTTTATCCCAAGGGAGATCATACCCAATTTTCGCCAAAGAATTGGGGAATGTGTGGAGAATAAAGTCACAAGACGAACCGGTCCGCAGATTGGTCCAAACAAGCACACGGTCGGTTCCACAGAGCACCCCCTCCGCGGACCGATATTGTTCGCAAAATGTAGGCGGAGATCTTCCACAGGAGCGATGCAGGATGGGAGCCGATCCGGTTCACCATTATGAACCGCCCCAGCCACATACCGCGTCGACCGGCTCAAGTCGCATCCGCTGTCATTCTTAGAATGGAGGCGGAACCCTACGCAGTCATGAAGAATTCCCTGAGCACGTTCGGTTCGCTGGGGAGATGCACTCAGTGCCCACCGCAAGTCGCAGATTGACCAAGTAAGCCATAAACTATGTTTTCGGTCATGGGCCTCTGCAAAAGGTGCCACGTGACCCATATACATCTCTTCCCCCAATCTATAGAAGGTGACCGAGGGGGAAGAGGGAATAGGATTCGGAGGAGATCGATCAGGTTCAGTTGGAAGGATTTCAAGGAAGGCTTAGGATTTCGCAGACACCGATGATCCAGTTTGCGAAGCAGAGCAGGTATGAACCTGGGAAAGAACTAACAAGGAAATAAAAACACATAATAACTTGGTGAACTGAAAACATAAAATAATAAAGAAGAGAAGACCGCGAACCATGGTTCTTCTGCAGATGCACTCCCCGCGGACCAGGGTGTTTATGCCTTTTTTCAGATTCGCCGCAACGCGTAGCACCCTCCTACTTGGGCGAACCCTCGACCGATGAACCCTTGACCAGTGCCGCCCTTGGCCGTCGTTGCTCGTATGGAACCCTCCGCGTACCACCCAGGTATGCGAATCGAACCCGAATCCACGAACCTCCTTGGTTCACGAGATTCTCACTGTTCCGCGAATCGCCCTGGTTCACGAGATGCTAATCAGTCCGTGGACCACCCTGGTTCACAGATGGTTTCTCTAACCGCATAACACTTCCCTACATGAAGGTCACCACAACCCATAACCTAGTGTGGCCTGTTGAATCCTTTAGAGTTCCCGTTCCTCGAGCCAAATAAAATACTTATAATCCAACCCGATCCTTTGCAACTCCCTCATTGTCTTACTCATTAGTCCCGAGCTGAGGCCTCCACCAGAGTCACCAGATCTATGTGGTGTAACCCTCAAGCGCATCAGAGCGCCGTTTTGAGTTCACATACCCATGGTAAGCAGGGGTGAAAGGGTTTCCCGACCCTTGAGAAGGTTCCAGAAGCACTCCTGGGTTCACATTCCCACGGTAATGTGGAATCTGAGCTTGATAGTCCCCTTTCTGCCCCTCCACTTGTTGGGGCTAGGGCACTTCTCCCTTATTCGGGGGGTAGTAAAATACCCATCAGAAGGAAGCCAACATGCACTTCCGTAATTCCCCCAGGAACAACAGAGGTGTAAAGACCCGTAGCCTGACGTACATGGACATTACATTACATTTGCAGAATACTTAGTACATAACAAAAACACACACTAAAGGATCGTAATAGTTTAGTGTCTTTGGAAACTCGGAACGTAATCTTCTAATCGTGGTGAAAGTTCTTCTATATCTCCCATAAAGGTCATCCCTTTTTTTTTACCTAAAACCTTTCTTTGTATCCTGGGGAAAAGAAAACATAAAAGGGTGAGCTCAAATGCTCAGTAAGGGTAAAAAAAAGAAATATCAATCACATCATATACATAAGAACATAGCTTTTGGAAATCTTAACCTGCAAAAGAGATCATAATTTCATAACATGGGCTAAATCATAGAAGTGAAATGTAATCCCAATAATCATAACTTAAAACATGAAACTTTGTGGCATACACACATAATCATAGAGAATCATTTCTTGTTAGTCAAGACTCATTGCCAAGACTATCTTAGTGGACAAAGTCCTTTTCTGAATCGAGTAATCCTCGTTTCAGTCCTGTTTCACTGAACCGGTATAACCTACCATTCCAGCCATGTCTATCTCATGAGATATAAAATCTTTACCCAATGCATTGGAGGGAGATATAGGTCCCACCCATCTTATAATGAATCCTTTCTTATGTGTGCCACAAAATCATAAATCATACATCATTGCATAACCCATGTAATAAAAATGGGATTCTTAAACAACATGACATCATAAAACCATTCATATAAGATAAAGGAATTCATAAACATAATTCCATCACAACATAGTCAAATAAATGTAAAAATATGGATAGAAACAGAACCCTTTATTATCTTAGATGGAAAATAATTTTGATAAAACACTTGAAATGAATTCTTGAGGAAAATATCCTTTTTTCTTCAAAATCAATTTCTTTTCACAAAACATCATGGAATTTTAAAAGAAAGAGATTTTATTAAAAATAGTCATGAAATCTTTTGGAGGAAGCTTCATAAAAATAAGGCTTTATAAAACCGTAAAAATCCATTTGTGCCGTTTAAGTTAAAAAAAACATTCTTCGTACTTTTGTCGAAAAAGTCAAAAAGTACCTCGTATGAAAAACGACAAAAGATTCCTTTAATATCTTTTACTAAAAACTTACCGAAGGGTAAAATTGGATATAAACTATTGTAGAAGGATGGAAATAATATTACATATTGAAGGAACATGGATGTGGATGATAAAATACACCCCAGTAATTACCAAAGTAAAAACAATCTCGGATAAAAGTGAGATTGTGATATTTCCCTTACCTTAGGTCCGACTTGCTTTGTAAGTGTCCGAACCTCCTGTATAATGATTTAAATCATGTTATTGACTTATTACAGAATCATATTCATTGTTATGATATCATATATGGTTCACTTATGACATTATATTACCCGTTCTTTTGTAAATTCCATGTTAAAGAAGCGTTTTGGGTAAAATCGTTTCATTTATCGTAGGTGTTTTGACTTGTTGTTCTTGACATCATCATTACTTATATCATGATTTACTTACTTCCAGAATATAAAATATGATTTATATATCATATATATTCAGTATATATATATATATATAATAGGTAGATAAATAAAATGAAAAACACCGTTCATGGAGACGGTAGTCCGTACGTACGCATGAACGCTGTTTTCCTTTCCTTATTGTCTTGAAATGGAAGTAAGTAGATGACATACATATGTATATATATACATAAATCCAGTAGATTTATAATGTAATATATTTCATTATTATTTCTTATATATACTTTATAATCATTCTTAAATGGTTAACATGGAGAATGAATCTCATCGCGTCGTGGAGACGGTAGTCCGTACGTACGCACGAGCGATGATATCATTTCTATAAATATTGAATTGAATTGGAGTGAATTATACAATATATCAGAATCAATATGATGTTGTAATAACTATGTATAGTTATTCTTTACACCATTATACCCATCCATGTAAGGTGGTGGTGGAAAATAGATTACACCACGGCGTGGAGACGGTATTCCGTACATACGCACGCGCGGTGATTTCTTTTTCTGTAGGATGGATAGATGGTGAAATAGGGTTGTTTCATACTTATAATAACATATCAGTATATGAGTGATACTGATGTTATTACTTCATAATGAAACAACCTAAGAAGAATAAGTGGAAGAAGAAATAAAGATTAAAGAATTGGTAACGGTAATTACCTCTTCTTTGAAGCGCCTTTTGGAGACCTCCTCTTAGGGAACTAAAATTGGTCTTTGAGTAAGACCAGAACCTCTAGGATGTTTCTAGGGAAGTGGAGAAGAGATTTTGGCAGGGGTTGGCCGAGCTTGAGTGCTCAAATTGGTGTGAGGAGGAGGGGGAGGAGGTGTCCTTTTATAGGGGAGGAGAGGGGCACCTTAGGAATTCTTAAAAATATTAATTTATAATAAATCTAACACCACTTAAAAACCTCCAAAAATGACTCATATTCGAAGATTAGATGAGATAGGGTTGTAATCTCATCAACCAATCAAATTTAGACATGTTTGGATATTATTTTAAACCTTATCAATTAGATTTAACTCTAAGTTAAATAATTTAACTTTTACCGTGTCTTTTTGTTTTCTTTCACTATATGGTTAATACACTTACTATAACATGCCAAACGAACCCCAAATTGTTTATTATTAATATATATATCCTTATATAAGTCATTTGGCCGAACCTTAGATTTTTAGGAATAAAATAACAATTAGTAATATAATATTTGATTTAAAAACTATTTTGTGTCAATTTTGACACTATTTGATATATGATTTTTGTGAAAGTCATAAAAGAATTAAATGTTCGAACCAAGTTGATTAAATCAACATTAATATATCATAGTAACCTATAAAATTAGTGGAATTCATAAAAAATATCAAATTACATTTATTTTGGTGCTTATAACATCAATTATGTCAATATTTCATTAAAAAGATAATTACTGCATCATCGTTGTGTCATAAATAAATTAAATTATTTGATGTCTAAAAATTACAAATAAAATACCATCATGTAGGAAATCCTTTTAGATTTCTAATGAATATTTACAATCGAATTTATCTTATGTATAACCCCATATTAAAAATGATTTACTTATTAAACATTGATTTTAACTATTTTAACCCTTCTTTAAATAAATTAATAATAAATGTCCTAATCTAATCCAAGTGGGCCTAAATGGTCATATTTTATTCCTAAGTTTGTTTTTGGTCGAAATACACTTGTCCAATAGGATTAGGACATGTGTTAGGGTAATATTAATATCATATTTACCCTTAGTTACCCTATTTACTATTAACTGCGGTAAAAAAAGTAAAAAGTTACTATTCACCAAAAAATTATTTTCATCTCATTGAACCACATTTTAGTCCTTGATATTAACCGTGTCTGTCGGATTTTCGAAATTCCATTCACAGAAGTGGTAAAATTAAGTTTTATGCAAAATTCAGTTTTTAACCTACCACTTAGTAGTTTCACTATTCATCAAAAATTGATGTTTTTCAGAACAATGCTAAAATTTCATCCTAAGCTATATTTCATATTCCGAATTCAAAAATGAAGTCTATTTTACCATATTCATAACATAGATGTTGCATTAATAAATTTTATAATTAAATCCCGCTGTTAAAACAAATAGCGTGTTTTTAAGAAACAATATCTATCAAAAGATTGACACTTGTTCATGTCTGGTTTAAATGTAAAATTACATACAATGACCAACATTGTATTGAATTGTAAAAATATATTCTAAATATACTTTAAAACCACTCAAATTAATAATTTATCACTATTAATTATTTCGATTAAAAAAGTTGTTTTTAATTAAAATTTAGTAATTTTCACTATTCATCAGAATATGAAAGTTATCCGAAAAGTACCAAAATTTCACCCTAAGCTAATTTCGATATTACGAATCCAAAAATGAATTCCATTTTGAAAAATAAAATTTACTAAATTTCAAAAAGTGGTTATTACTATTCATAACGGCTAGTTTTAATAATATCTTAATAGCATATCGTTGTTTAGCGAAACTCGGTGTGGCGTACAACACACGCTATCGAGGAAGGTTGTGATTGCGTGTATTTCAAGCCAGGTCAGAGAAGTGTATTGTGAAAGATCCTTTTGGTGTAGAGTATAACACAAGACATTAATAAAATTAAAAAGAATATTTTTCATAAAATCTCGGGCTGTTACATTCTACCCCCCTTAAAATGAATTTCGCCCTCGAAATTCGTCGGGGTTATAAATGGTTTACTATTCGAAAGTTTCTTTAATAGAAACCCACATCGTAAAAAGGAATACCAAAACTTGTCTTCAAAAACTAAAGTATGAAATGTAATGATTACCCAAATAAACTAATCACTGGGTTTCCACATAGGTGAAAATATGGATATGGAAGAGAAATCTAACCATCATGTTCTGATGGAGAGTGGTAGAGAACATGGCTATGAAAAATCCAGTAATCACAAATCCATAAATTTGTGACGATCTATGGTACCATCTGATTCATCAGGTATAAGATCACTAGGACAACATTTTTGGTTTTCAAGATCATTTCCCTAAAGTTGAAAATTTGAATTAAAATAAATACTTACTTTATTTTGGTACAGTCGCACTATTGTTCGTGCCTTGAACAATTTCCACTTCATCTCTTAAATAAATGAAGTTGAATTTGTTATTCGTGAAGTGTTAGCAGATCATGTGATAGAATGACGGGTCATTCCATCTGTCTCAAACAAAAGGTTTGAAAAGTTTTAAGTTCATCTTATGGCTAGATTAATTGTATATGGTTCCAAAAATGAACTTATACTTCATATATCATACCGCTTAATAAAATAAAACTAGTTTCTACTAAACAGGGACTTCCTGTAGGTCAGTGGTAGGCGATAAAGGCCAGTCGCACTTCGGTTGTGGGTTCGATTCCTACAGCCTTGTACGAAGCGATGGGCTATTCCCCGTCCTGCAGGTTGTCCTTTTTCTAAAACTACGTTACTATAACATCCCATCAATAATATCGAAAAACTTCTATCCTTAAACAATACTAACTTATGTCCAACATAATCCAGTCTAATCTTTAGGCTTATACATAATACTGCAGTCCACTCTCATAATATAGTGACAACGATTACCAGTGATTTAATACCATCGTTGATCCTCATATATCATAAGATATATCTTGTTGGTCACATTCCAAACATTCAAAGGCCTTAATCTTGTACTCTCTTGAATACCCATTGAACCTTATTGAAAACATGAATTCTATTAAAAGTTAACTCTTTCCACATAACCCTCAAAATTCTATATACTCAAACCATGATATCACTTAGTCCTTATATCAATCATGAGCTCATGAATACTATTAAACATTTCATTATGCGCATATCATCTTATTTCCAAAAAAATATCTCAATCACTTTGAATACTATATCAATAAATATTGCAATACTCAATGATACAACATTATTTTGGAATCCCATTACATAAACACTTAATCATTCCACCACATCGTTGTCATATCCAACATTGCCAATAGTGATCGCATGTGATTTCCCTTTGTCCTTTGCCTTCAGTGGTTGCTCACGTTGATCATCACTAACCCTTGGATTAGGGCAATTATTAGCATAATGCCCCATTTCCTTGCACTTGAAGCATTGAAGTGTTGGTGGTGCGTTCTCTGCAGTGTTCGCTTTATTCACATCATTAGAAACCCTTTTTCCATTACTTCGACACTCAGCTGCTCGATGACCTTCTTTTCCACACTTAAAACATTTTCTAGTCCCTTTAAGACAATCTCCACCATGCTTCTTTCCACACTTTGTGCATAAGGAAACATTCATCTTCTTTTCACCGTTATTCTGAGATTTCTCCTTGAACTCCATCTTTCGTTTCTTGTCAAAACCATGAGATGGATATGTAACACCAACTTCCATTTCTACCTTGATAGCACAACGCACAATTTCTTCATAGCTACTGAAGTCTCTTATAGCTAATGCCCTTCGAAGACTTGGTTTTAAGCCATTGAAAAATCGATCAACTTTACTTTCAGGTTGGATGATAATGCCAGATGCATACCTTGAAAGTCTTGTAAAATTCGCTTCGTATATACCAACAGATTCATCATCCTTTTGCTTTAGTTCAAGAAACTCCTTCTCCATCTTCGTTCGAAGAATACGAGGGAAGTACTTACTGAAAAACAAGTTCTTGAACTCGTCCCATTCCATGGAATCAATTTCATCTCTTTGCCTCGTATTCTTGATAAGATTCCACCATTGATCAGCTTCACCTTCCAAACGATATACTGCTAAGATGACTTTATCATGTTCAGAACATTGAAGAACTGAAAATATCTTTTCAGTAGTACTAATCCATTGTTCAGCAACTAATGGATCAGTAGACCCACTGAAAGAAGGCGGACGCTGCCTCATGAAGGATTCAACAGAATGTTGCTCCTTCCTTTGCTCGTTTGGAAGTCCTGCATGATTCATAGCTTGAGAAAGTTGTGTGAGCATGGCTACAAGATTTTGCATTCCAGCTCCCATATCGTTTGGTTGCTCAGGGGGACAATCATTGCATTGTCCATTGCATTGATCAACACGGTTCCTTCGGGTTCCAGCCATCGTCTAAAACCCCAAAAGAATAGTGTGAGAGGCAAAAATCTTACTAGGGAAAACAACATAATAAAGGGGGAGTACCTTCAATATCCAACATCTTAGGTTTAATTCTATGATCGTTAGCGTAATTCTATTACTATAACCTATACGTATACTTATCCCTAGGGACATCCCTAGACATACCTTAGAAATATCTCTAGGGATCTCACTAACGTTTTCGCATCCTAGTTTCCAAAGGTTGACTAAACCTTTCCTCTGATACCAACTGTAGAGACCCGTAGCCTGACGTACATGGACATTACATTACATTTGCGGAATACTTAGTACATAACAAAAACACACACTAAAGGATCGTAATAGTTTAGTGTCTTTGGAAACTCGGAACGTAATCTTCTAATCGTGGTGAAAGTTCTTCAATATCTCCCATAAAGGTCATCCCTTTTTTTTACCTAAAACCTTTCTTTATATCCTGGGGAAAAGAAAACATAAAAGGGTGAGCTCAAATGCTCAGTAAGGGTAAAAAAAAGAAATATCAATCACATCATATACATAAGAACATAGCTTTTGGAAATCTTAACCTGCAAAAGAGATCATAATTTCATAACATGGGCTAAATCATAGAAGTGAAATGTAATCCCAATAATCATAACTTAAAACATGAAACTTTGTGGCATACACACATAATCATAGAGAATCATTTCTTGTTAGTCAAGACTCATTGCCAAGACTATCTTAGTGGACAAAGTCCCTTTCTGAATCGAGTAATCCTCGTTTCAGTCCTGTTTCACTGAACCGGTATAACCTACCATTCCAGCCATGTCTATCTCATGAGATATAAAATCTTTACCCAATGCATTGGAGGGAGATATAGGTCCCACCCATCTTATAATGAATCCTTTCTTATGTGTGCCACAAAATCATAAATCATACATCATTGCATAACCCATGTAATAAAAATGGGATTCTTAAACAACATGACATCATAAAACCATTCATATAAGATAAAGGAATTCATAAACATAATTCCATCACAACATAGTCAAATAAATGTAAAAATATGGATAGAAACAGAACCCTTTATTATCTTAGATGGAAAATAATTTTGATAAAACACTTGAAATGAATTCTTGAGGAAAATATCCTTTTTTCTTCAAAATCAATTTCTTTTCACAAAACATCATGGAATTTTAAAAGAAAGAGATTTTATTAAAAATAGTCATTAAATCTTTTGGAGGAAGCTTCATAAAAATAAGGCTTTATAAAACCGTAAAAATCCATTCGTGCCGTTTAAGTTAAAAAAACATTCTTCGTACTTTTGTCGGAAAAGTCAAAAAGTACCTCGTATGAAAAACGACAAAAGATTCCTTTAATATCTTTTACTAAAAACTTACCGAAGGGTAAAATTGGATATAAACTATTGTAGAAGGATGGAAATAATATTACATATTGAAGGAACATGGATGTGGATGATAAAATACACCCCAGTAATTACCAAAGTAAAAACAATCTCGGATAAAAGTGAGATTGTGATATTTCCCTTACCTTAGGTCCGACTTGCTTTGTAAGTGTCCGAACCTCCTGTATAATGATTTAAATCATGTTATTGACTTATTACAGAATCATATTCATTGTTATGATATCATATATGGTTCACTTATGACATTATATTACCCGTTCTTTTGTAAATTCCATGTTAAAGAAGCGTTTTGGGTAAAATCGTTTCATTTATCGTAGGTGTTTTGACTTGTTGTTCTTGACATCATCATTACTTATATCATGATTTACTTACTTCCAGAATATAAAATATGATTTATATATCATATATATTCAGTATATATATATATATATATAATAGGTAGATAAATAAAATGAAAAACACCGTTCATGGAGACGGTAGTCCGTACGTACGCATGAACGCTGTTTTCCTTTCCTTATTGTCTTGAAATGGAAGTAAGTAGATGACATACATATGTATATATATACATAAATCCAGTAGATTTATAATGTAATATATTTCATTATTATTTCTTATATATACTTTATAATCATTCTTAAATGGTTAACATGGAGAATGAATCTCATCGCGTCGTGGAGACGGTAGTCCGTACGTACGCACGAGCGATGATATCATTTCTATAAATATTGAATTGAATTGGAGTGAATTATACAATATATCAGAATCAATATGATGTTGTAATAACTATGTATAGTTATTCTTTACACCATTATACCCATCCATGTAAGGTGGTGGTGGAAAATAGATTACACCACGGCGTGGAGACGGTATTCCGTACATACGCACGCGCGGTGATTTCTTTTTCTGTAGGATGGATAGATGGTGAAATAGGGTTGTTTCATACTTATAATAACATATCAGTATATGAGTGATACTGATGTTATTACTTCATAATGAAACAACCTAAGAAGAAGAAGTGGAAGAAGAAATAAAGATTAAAGAATTGGTAACGGTAATTACCTCTTCTTTGAAGCGCCTTTTGGAGACCTCCTCTTAGGGAACTAAAATTGGTCTTTGAGTAAGACCAGAACCTCTAGGATGTTTCTAGGGAAGTGGAGAAGAGATTTTGGCAGGGGTTGGCCGAGCTTGAGTGCTCAAATTGGTGTGAGGAGGAGGGGGAGGAGGTGTCCTTTTATAGGGGAGGAGAGGGGCACCTTAGGAATTCTTAAAAATATTAATTTATAATAAATCTAACACCACTTAAAAACCTCCAAAAATGACTCATATTCGAAGATTAGATGAGATAGGGTTGTAATCTCATCAACCAATCAAATTTAGACATGTTTGGATATTATTTTAAACCTTATCAATTAGATTTAACTCTAAGTTAAATAATTTAACTTTTACCGTGTCTTTTTGTTTTCTTTCACTATATGGTTAATACACTTACTATAACATGCCAAACGAACCCCAAATTGTTTATTATTAATATATATATCCTTATATAAGTCATTTGGCCGAACCTTAGATTTTTAGGAATAAAATAACAATTAGTAATATAATATTTGATTTAAAAACTATTTTGTGTCAATTTTGACACTATTTGATATATGATTTTTGTGAAAGTCATAAAAGAATTAAATGTTCGAACCAAGTTGATTAAATCAACATTAATATATCATAGTAACCTATAAAATTAGTGGAATTCATAAAAAATATCAAATTACATTTATTTTGGTGCTTATAACATCAATTATGTCAATATTTCATTAAAAAGATAATTACTGCATCATCGTTGTGTCATAAATAAATTAAATTATTTGATGTCTAAAAATTAAAAATAAACTACCATCATGTAGGAAATCCTTTTAGCTTTCTAATGAATATTTACAATCGAATTTATCTTATGTATAACCCCATATTAAAAATGATTTACTTATTAAACATTGATTTTAACTATTTTAACCCTTCTTTAAATAAATTAATAATAAATGTCCTAATCTAATCCAAGTGGGCCTAAATGGTCATATTTTATTCCTAAGTTTGTTTTTGGTCGAAATAAACTTGTCCAATAGGATTAGGACATGTGTTAGGGTAATATTAATATCATATTTACCCTTAGTTACCCTATTTACTATTAACCGCGGTAAAAAAAGTAAAAAGTTACTATTCACCAAAAAATTATTTTCATCTCATTGAACCACATTTTAGTCCTTGATATTAACCGTGTCTGTCGGATTTTCGAAATTCCATTCACAGAAGTGGTAAAATTAAGTTTTATGCAAAATTCAGTTTTTAACCTACCACTTAGTAGTTTCACTATTCATCAAAAATTGATGTTTTTCAGAACAATGCTAAAATTTCATCCTAAGCTATATTTCATATTCCGAATTCAAAAATGAAGTCTATTTTACCATATTCATAACATAGATGTTGCATTAATAAATTTTATAATTAAATCCCGCTGTTAAAACAAATAGCGTGTTTTTAAGAAACAATATCTATCAAAAGATTGACACTTGTTCATGTCTGGTTTAAATGTAAAATTACATACAATGACCAACATTGTATTGAATTGTAAAAATATATTCTAAATATACTTTAAAACCACTCAAATTAATAATTTATCACTATTAATTATTTCGATTAAAAAAGTTGTTTTTAATTAAAATTTAGTAATTTTCACTATTCATCAGAATATGAAAGTTATCCGAAAAGTACCAAAATTTTACCCTAAGCTAATTTCGATATTATGAATCCAAAAATGAATTCCATTTTGAAAAATAAAATTTACTAAATTTCAAAAAGTGGTTATTACTATTCATAACGGCTAGTTTTAATAATATCTTAATAGCATATCGTTGTTTAGCGAAACTCGGTGTGGCGTACAACACACGCTGTCGAGGAAGGTTGTGATTGCGTGTATTTCAAGCCAGGTCAGAGAAGTGTATTGTGAAAGATCCTTTTGGTGTAGAGTATAACACAAGACATTAATAAAATTAAAAAGAATATTTTTCATAAAATCTCGGGCTGTTACAAGAGGTGACGGGAACATGAACACCTCTTTCCCTCTCCCGCTACGCTTTGTCACCCTGGGCGTCCATCTCAAAGTAAGCCCCGACCTTATAGGCTGCTCACTGCATAATCCCCACTCCAATTCTCACGGATGCACCTTTCACAACGTGATCGTTCGGTCCTTGTTACCTCTTGTTTCTCACACCGAGCATGACTCACATGGGATTAGAGTAAGCATCGTCCATGACATCCTCTTATGGGCCTCCTCAGAGTGTAAGCCCAAATCCATTACTATGGGCCTCCTTAGAGTGTAGGCCCCAATCCATTACTACGAGCCTCCTCATAGTGTAAGCCCCAATCCATTAATCTGTTGCTCCTCAGAGTGTAAGCCCCAATCTATTACTATGGGCCTCCTCAGAGTGTAATCCCCAATCCATTACTCTGGGATGCCTAAGAGCGTAAGTCCCAAGCCTATGCGAACTACGTGGACTTTGATCCCTACCTCCTAGGCAGGGTACATAGGAAGCCTCTAAGAGGTTCAAGCCCAATCACCATCGGACCCCCGGGGTCCACATTCACGTCGGTTCTCCGACGCTCCCGTGAAAACTACGTGGACTTTGATCCCTGCCTCCTAGGCAGGGTATGTAGGAAGACTCCACGATGTTCAAGCCCGATCACCATCGGACCCCCGGGCCACATTCACATCGGTACTCCGATGCTCCCGTACGAACTACGTGGACTTTGATCCCTGTCTCCTAGGTAGGGTACGTAGGAAGCCTCCAAGAGGTTGAAGCCCAACAACTGGTAGATCCGACTATCTTCACGTCGGTTCGCCGCACCACCCCTAGTGCCGACTCAATGTGTTCAGACTCCTTGGGGTCATTAATCCAACGAGGGATGGTAAACCTCGGGGATAAATGATTCTGAACCCCTGCGTTCAGCTGACCATTTCCAATTGGGAGTAATCCGTAGATAATATGATTGGGTATAAACCAACGATTCATGAACATATGAATATGTTTTAAATCTATAAGAGAGTCCCGTAACAAGAAATAATCCCCCCCAAAAGGGTGTGATGAGCCCGACTTCCCATCCTCTCGACCAATGTGAGTTCTTAAGCATCGCTGGCCAAACCACCTAGCGGACGCCTGCCTTTGGAAAGCAGGTCCACGTATCATTGTATATGGAACCGTTGGGCGTTTCAAAACGAAGACCGGTGTACCCAACATTAGAAATATAGTGGGGGCTTAGCCATCCATGAGATCGACAGTCGGGCGTGTTGGTCCTCCATATCCTCGAAGGGAAACGGTTCGTAATAGACACATTTTATACGATTATTTTTAAATTAATTTTTTCCATTTTTTGAATTTAATTTGATAAAATGGATTCAAAATTTGGAATACAATTATTTAATATTATTTAATAAGTCCAAAATAATTTTTTTCAAATGTAATATGAAATAAAGTAAAAATTTTAATTACCATAATTTAGGTTAAAACGAGCTTATTGGGGGTTAAATTAAAATGATTAGGGTCCAAATGAAAAAAAGAGTTACTAAAACCTCATTTGTTGGTTTTATTTCAACAATAACCTTATCCACTTATAATATGATACATTTATTATACATATTTCCAAGAAATTGACATGAAATATTGAGAAACTTTGAAAAATTACAAGTGTGATACTCACCTAATTATAAAAGGACACCTACTCCCCACACTTATTCACATCTCTAAAGCCATCTATCTCAACCCAACCCTACCAAAATCTATATATAACATCCTTATACAATTTTTAGTGGTTTTATTCTTTCAAAATGACCAAATATGGTTCCTTAAAAATAAATCCATAGGAGGTTCTTCTAAGAAAAGGTAATTACCTTCACCAAGATCTTTCTTATTTACTTGTTCCTTTACCACCATCAATTATGTATTCAAATATCCAATATAATAAAAACATTATATCCCATATACATATATGTTATTATGTTTATGTAATAATATATATCCATATCCTTCTCCATCATATGTAATATAAAACAAACACTCATGTTTATGGTGGACTACCACCTTGCAAACCAATGTAATTTTTTTCCATCAACAACTCACATGGATAGACATAATAATGGAACCCATGAATATATGTTATTTTTATGAAATAATTTTTTTTAAATGTAATATATCATGTAATTATTTTCCCTTTAATCCATTAATGAAATGATAATTTTGGTCATGCGTACCTATGACCTACAGTCACCATGAAGCGATGCGATTCGTTTTCTATGTTAAATTTTTTAATAATGATTATAAAAATGTATATAAGGATTAAATATGATATATATAAATTTAATATAATTAGTGATATGATTTATCTATATCCTATTCAAAGAACCATAACATACATGACAGAACATGCTTGATAAGACGAAGTAGTTATCACCTAAAACAATGGTAATAATATAATATTATTAACGACCGTGTGATAACATTTTATAAGAGGATCATATATGATATTATAAATATTAATATGGCTATGTAGTAAATTAATATCATGTTTAAAACCATTTGAAATTATTTTTTCAACTAAATAGAAGAATTAGGTAAGGGATTTCATGTCAATTTATACTCCATTGAGACATATTTGTTATTGGGCACCTAATCACTTTTATGTGGTTTACATAATACCCCTTTGATATGTTTAACATGAATAAATAATTATTCATGATGAATTATGTTTCAATTAATGTGTATTAATTCGAATATTATCAATTTAAATGTTACCAAAGAGGTAAATAATTATTTTAAACTGTCAATATTTGGGATTTCTATTATTTTATTTGAAGGAATATTATAACCTGTACTTATTAAAAAATTATATATTATCCAATACTACATATATTTTACCATATTTGGCACTTAAATCAATAAATGAAGTGTTTTATATAAAAACCTATTTTATTTATCTTTTAATTGGATTTTGTTTTCAATATACATATTTTTCAAAAATAATTACAATGGTCCTTTTATTTACTCAAATGATTTATTAAGAAAATTTTAAGTCATACTTGAAATTTTTTAAAAGGATTGAATGAAATCATTCTATTTTTTTTAAATTAACAGTTTTTACTTTCTTTAAAAAAATTTAAAATGTATTTTTTAACATATATAATTGTAATGCATTATCCTTCCACCATAACCATTTTATGATATTTAGCTTCCTAGACAGATTTTCAATTTTTTACAAAGCTAAATATTTAATTAAATATTTTTTCAATACTTCACTTCGTTTTAATAATTTTTCATGGGACATTATTTTATTAAAAAACATTTTTTTGATGAAACGATGATTATCTCTGATCAATTTTGTGGTTGTTAACATTCTCATTAAAATTTTCTTTTCTATGATCATTGGAAATTAGATTTATATTAAATATATATATTATTTGAAATATGGATACAATTATTTAATAATCATTATACCAATTTTACACACATTGTTTTACTATGAAAGTTATTTGATTAACTGGGGAAAATATTTATAAATTTATATTATTTTTTCAATATAGATATTATATTTACAAATAATATTTTGTATGAATCTATTGAAAATTAAATACATTTGTAATTCATTGGAGATGTCGTTAAGGGTGGGGCCATATGGATTACCCCTTGATGCATCGACCAACCTCTTGAGACAAATCATTTGTCCAAATTAAATGGGTGTGTAGTCTATACCTACCCATAGTTTTAAACTATATTGGTCCACAGTCTTGATGATATAGATATCATGACGTATAAGATCAAGATGTACTATATTTAACATTAACTTGATTGAAAATTTAGTTGGATACATTTCATTATCAAGTTTTCGATCAAATGACATGTATTTATAGTTATTTAGCTTTCTATATTGGTTGTTCCTTATTTAATGATGATATTTTATTTTATATGTAACCCTTAATGAGAATTTTAGATCACCATTTTTTTTATTCCATTACCCAGGCTATGAAAAATAATTACTTGATTTAGGTAAGGGATGAAAAATGTTTTCCATTACTATGATTTATATTTTTTGCCGATAAAAAATTGGTTTCAAGTATGTATTTAGAACTCCAATTCTATTAAATTTATTTGTACTTCAAGATTTGATCCCATATATCTACACCAATATAATGATGAAACCCCCAACATTGGGTTACTGGAGTTTGTGTTGTAATAATTG
The DNA here is from genome assembly GCA_963277665.1 of Viscum album. Lineage (NCBI taxonomy): Eukaryota > Viridiplantae > Streptophyta > Magnoliopsida > Santalales > Viscaceae > Viscum > Viscum album. Next base: position 1,120,361,766 of record OY728129.1, read on the forward strand.
GTATCAGAGCATGTTTTGTTGAAACCTTGAGAACTAGATTTAGGAAAACATATATTAAGGAACATAATCCTCTTCTATACTTTAAGGATATGTATAATAATGTAATAATACCATAAAATATTTTTTAAGGTAGAGGTTTTTTATTTTTACTATCATTACATCTATATATAGATATTACAAACGGGTGTTGTTTTGGAACAGATGAATCTTGGGGTAATAACCCCAATTTGTTTGGTCTGATTATATCTTGGACATCATTCTGGTGCACGGTGAGTGTGCCCTTATTTAACACCAGGTTTGAAAATACCACAGGATATTCTTTTGATAAATCAAACATTATTTACAATCCATTATGAAATATTTCAAAAATATTTTTATATTTAAAGTTATCCTGTAATTAACAAACATTATTCCTTTAATATTGAAAATTTAGAAATTATCTAATTATATTAATTATTTCATCAAATTTAAAAGGATATATATATTTATTTTAAATTCACAATAATATGATAAAATCCACTATATTCCATTTTTTGAGAAGTGTAACTTAATAAAAATAATTGTATAAATACTCAAGGAAAATGTAGAGATCTCTCTCTATAGAAATAAATCATATCTGGTATAATAAATGAGTATATCATGGAAACCTTTGGGAAGCTTAATCATGTAATAAAAATTAACCTTTCCTGAATGGAGAAAAATAATATTATAAATCATGATTCATTTATTTTGGATCTTTTCATGTGAAATAAGACTCTATCATTTTGTGGGAATACTAATCCCATGGTAGAAGAGAATTGATTATGTCCATTGAAAATATATTTCTGTCCTTGGGATGAAATGAAAAAGGAAAATTTATAGGAGCGGTATATTGACTTAATGGAGACTTTGATCAAAAGTGGTATCTGGTTGAGAATAAAATGGAGGAAAAATAAATATAATACATTAAATATATAAATTTTAAAGAACCATTTTTTGATTAACATTTTATTTGTGAGAAATGAATTGAAATGAACAAACATTTCCTCATCTTAAATAAAAAAGTATTATAGAGTATGAGACTAACCTTAAAAGAATATCTAGGTATGATAATAAGTACATATTTAATACTAAATTCAAGATTAAGAATTTATTTGAAGGTATTAATATTAGTCTTAGAAGGGAACTAATAATGAAATAATTGTATACACCTTCAAAAAAGAGAAAGAATTTTCTAGATCATAAATATTCAAAGAGAATCAATAAAATAATAGGTTTTATGAACACCAAGAAAAAGGGAAATTGTCCAATAAGAATAAGAATAAAATGAATAAATTTCCATCACCTGAAAATTGCGAAAAAAATATCCTCGAAATGCTTAAAGGGAATGAGTGTGTGTTACAAGGGTAGAAATAAAGGGGAATCATGATCATGAATGTAAGGAAAATAATATACCACAAATATTTAGTGACTCAACTGTATATAAATGGGGAAGTATTCAAACCAATGTCCCAATTGTAATGTTAATACACCAAAAAGAGGCCAATGGAGAAATCCAAGCTTATATGATCATTATAGATGCGTTTTATATTCTCAAAGATGTGGAGGAATGTATATTAATCATAAACTAAAATTTATATAACTATTTACTTTATCCTTAATCCTCTCAATCTTTTATATATTCCATATTTACTATGGAAATTATATATTTCCCTATCACCTTAATAAGGGAGTTTCTAGAAAAAAATCCTAATGGAAATATCATTACAACTAGGATGTGTCAGAAAGTTCCCATTAGGAAACAAATATTTTCCCTATTTTGTTAATTTATTATTATACACATGGTTGAATTTTATATAATCCTTATCATGGTATAACATTAAAAATATGATACAAAAAATTATTATAAGGATATAGAAATTTTCATTCATGATGATGATGAGGAATTCCTTTTCTTTATACTGGAGGTTCATCATCTAATTCATGATTAGATCCATCCCTTGTAGATCTTCTTAATGAGATTCTTTAAGAGGAAGATCAAATATAACCTACTAATGTAAAAGGCAGTATTTAAATAGGGGATGTAGCAATTTTACAAGAATATAATTATGTATTTCCTAAATAATTACATGGAAATTCACTAGTACATGGAGTTTAAGTTTCAATTAATTTAATCCATAATGTAAGAACTATATCAAAGACTCCCTATAGAATGGAATTAATGGAATTAATGGATCCGAATAAACAAAATTTGTTTTTAATAGGGGATTTATTCACCCTAGTGTTTCACATTTGGGAGGTTTTGTTCTTTTCATTAATAAGAATGATAGATCCATGAGGTTGTACATTGATTATAGGGAAATCAATGAGATTTTAATAAAGAGTAATTATCCTATGGCTTGCATTGGTGACTTATTCGATCAATATCATAGATCTCAATATTTTTCAATGATAGGAATTAATTCAAGGTATCATCAATTATAAGTAAATAAGAATGATTTTTTGAAGATAGCATCAGGAGCAAGGTGTAGACATTACGAGTTTAGAGTTATTCCATTTGGATTGACTAATGCACAATATATTTTTATGGATATAATGAACAACTCATTCAAGGAATATATTGATAATTTATTTGTGGTATTCATTAATGATATATTTGTGGTGAATTATAAAATATTTTATAACCAATAGAATCAATGGAGGATCATTATTGTTAATCATATAAAAAAAGGGTTATATTAGAAATTTAGAAAGTATGAATTATGGATTTATGATTTTCTCTTTCCTAGCCATATTGTGTTCAAGGATGTAATATCAGTTGATCTTATGAAGATAAAGGTAGTAAAATATTATCCTAAATAAATGAAAATAACTAAGGGATATAGTCTCATTGGTTTGGTAGGTTACTATCGACAAATTCTTCAGAATTTTGATTATTTGGATAACTCTTTAACCAAGGTTACACATAAATGGGTAAATTTCACATGGAACAAGAAATGTGAAGAATGTTTTGAATAATTGAATAGGATATTTTTCAATGATTTTATTTTTAATCTACCATTATGAAATGATGGATTTGTGATATATAGTGATATATAATATAAAGGAATTTATTGTGTAATTATACAGAATGAAAATTATTGCCTATGGATTAAGGCTGTTAAATACTCAGGAACTAAACTATCAAAATCAAGGTATTGAGTTTGATTCCACAATAATTTCATTGAATATATATAGAAATTATCTCTATGGTGAGAGGTATTAGATATAAATAGACCATAAGAACTTAAAATACATCTTTTCTAAAATATAGGTCAATATGAGGCAATGGAGATGGATCAAATTACTCAAGAATTATGATTTCTCATTTCACTACAACCCATGGATGGAAAATAGGGTAGTAGATTAATTGAGTTGGAAATATTGTGTAGTTATGATAAAAATTGGGATTTATAGGGATCCTATGTTCATCGATTAGTATAGATTTATATTTGAATTATTATGGAAGAAGTAACATCATCCCTTTTTAAAATTATTATTAAACCATCATTATTAGATAAGATAAAAGGTTCATAGTCCAATGATGAGAATATTTAGAAGAAAATTAAATCTATGAATGTTGGTAATATGTAATAATTTATATATGAAGATGTAATTTGGAAATTTATAATGAATATATATGTTCCATTTTTACGAAATTCTAAAGGCAAATTGTTTGATGACGATCATAGATTAAATTTCTATATTCATCCTATTATCACTATGATGTACAAGGATTTGAGGGAACATTTTTGGTGGGATAACATGAAGGAAGAAATTGATGATTACGTATCAATATTCTTGGTTTTTCAATTGGTGAAGGATGGGATACATAATCTTAGAGGAGTCATAAAACCTATACCTATTACTATGTGGAAACGAGATGACATTACCATGAACATTTTCATTAGATTACCAATGGATCCTAGAAAGAATAATGAGATATTTGTTTTTATTTATCACCTAACCAAATATACAGATTTTATTACTATAAAATAATACTTACCACTTGATATTATTTAATTAATCTATATTAGTGATATTATAAGTCTTTATTGTTTACCTCTTTGTGATCCCTGATTTACATCAAAATTTTGGAAGATTCAATAGAAGGTTCTTGTTACTATACTCCATTTGATAATTGCCTATCACCATCAAACTGAGGTATCATTCAAAAAGAATATTCAAACATTAGAAGAACTGTTGAGTCTATACTAACTTTATTTTCAAGGTATGTGGGATTAATATATACCTTTGGTAGAGTTTTCCTATAAAAATATTTTCCATTAAATTAATCAAATGGTATCATTTAAAGCATTATATGGAAGGATATGTCGTACTCCAACATGTTGGGATGAAGTTGGTGAAATGAAACTTATTGTCCTAACATATTTTTAGGATAAATCAATAAATGTAAATACTATTCATACTCATATTTAAGTAGATCAAAGAACACTACAATAAACAATGGGCATGGGAAACACCCCCTTTTATCAATGCTATGCGAAAAGAACTACTAAAGGTAATTATTAATTAGTTCTAATTAAAAGCACTGATAAAGGGATCCTTTATCATTGCTAAAATTTTAGGACTTATAAAGGGTGCCTTATCAGAGCTATTTTAGCACTGATAAAACCATAGCCCCATTTTATAAAATAGGGTTCACAATGCCCTCTATTATTCATTCCCTCAAGATCTCGCGGTATTGTACCCTTGCAACAACTCCCCTCCCCCTAGATATTATCTTTGCTGGACCTCCGCCGCTAGATCTACTCTAAAACGAACCCTACTCCTTATCCCCCCTCGAACCCCTTCTGTGGATCCTCCTCCCTATTAACCCTACTTCTCCCCCTCACCACTAGACACTACTCTATTCAAACCATAATCCTCCATTTTTCAATGGTTGGCAGCACCTCCCGTGCACCTCCCCCTTCGGCGGTCACACCTTCCCCTCCAAAAGTAGCATATATGGCTCCTTGACCACTCGACAATTCTTCTCTCCCTCCATCGTGGGTGTGAACTACTCTAGGTAAGTCTCCCACTTCTCCTTTTAGGTTTATATTTTCAGGAGGGTTGGGTTCCATTGAAAGGATTTAATCTTGTGAGTTAGGGTTTAGTCTTATTGTTTTCGGTAAATCTATCCTTTCTAGTTTTTCTTTATCATGCGGTTGATGTGTGATCAGGGTTCCACATTGGATTTCATAAATTTCTTCACCCAATGTCAGTGGTTCTATGCCCTAAAATTTCTAGATGTTTTTAATATGTTTTTTGTGCATTTATTCTTACTCTATAAATTATGTTTGTGGTGTGAATTGTGTTTTTGAAGCATTTTGCATGCCTATGTGTTTGAAATGATTTTTAATAAAAGAAATGGTTATGTTTTCTGTGTGTTGTAATTTAATACTTCCTAGAAAGGGTATTATGGGTTGTTTGAAAGGTGTGAAATATGTTTTCAAAGGAACTATAGGTGCGAATGGGTTTTGGTGTAGGCTTTAAAAAGGAAAAATAATAATTTAGCATGTCTTGAAATTACTCTTGGGTTATGTTTGATTTTTCAAGGGGGATTGACCAAAGAAGTTGGTTTATTAACTATATTATCTTCTTCTATTCCATAAAAATGGAATTTTTCAAATGTGTGGGTATTAGAAAATGTATTTTAAAGGGGTTTTGGTGTGAGTACAAATAGAAAATGGTTTCTTTTATAGAAAATGGAGATTTAATTGAAATTATAGGCATTGATTTGCAGAGGATTATGGTTCATGGAGCCTTTTTTGGATTGTTTCATATTTCAATGGGAAAGGAAAATTATTTAAATGATGTCTTGGAAATGTTTTTATGGTGTGATTGTGATTCTAATAAATATTTAATGTATATTATGTGATCATTTATGAAGTGTGAACTGTATTTGAATTCTATTCTATTGTTTATGGTAAATGTCTAGACTACACTTTATATAGTGTATCTTTTAAATCTTTTTTGGACCTCTTAATTTACCCTTGAACAGTTCACCCCTTTGTGAACGATGTTTTATCACTATTTGACTCTTCTATCCCCTCATGTGTGAGTTTTTTAACACTAAGTGATTGTTGTTTATCCCTTTTTATGGGAATGATCATTTTTATAGAATTAATGTAAGATGTGTCTGTGGATATTAGTTACATGTTTTGTGAAGATGAGGGAGAGTTATTGCATATCCTTTAAATGTTCGTGATAGAATTTACGTTCACTAACCCCAATTTTCTATTTTTTATATTAATTTGGGTAATAAAACCTATGATATTCCAAAATAATTCTGGATAAACCCAGGTTATTTGTCTCCCCCATAAACCCCTTTATGTTTTGAAATGTATATAATATATTAGTTTTCTCATCAAAATTGTATCCTTTTTCATTTTATCTGAATTTGGTCACTAGTTTTTCGCTCTTTAATGTGATTATTTTATTATGAATGAGGTGGCTAGTAGGGGTGGCTAAAAGGATGTTTAATTTTTTACTACAAGGGTGGTAGGTGATAGAACTATTGGTAAGGGGGGTGGAAAGTGTTTTTATTTTGATGGGTGTTTATCCTGGTTCTATTGATTTCCAAATATTTATTGAAAACGGTTAGCCTCTATTAATCTCTAATTTTATAAGGAAGTGGTTCTCTTCTATTGTATTTGGACACCTTGTTTTGTGTATCTGAATCACAAATAATAATACATGGGATTCAAATAGGATATAGATTAATAAATATTGGATGGATGCTAATCGTTTGACAATAGAGTATGAGAATAGGGTGAAAGAGTTCATCTAGTTTTGCAAAGGATCATGCAAATGATCCTTCACAAATTTTTTGTCCTTTTTTACATTGTTATTATTCTAGACTAATTACTCTAGAGGAGTTGGAAGAACATTTGATGTGTCACGGAATAGATCAACTTTATAACATGTTGGAATAAACACGGAGAAAAAGAGAATGCTTCTACTATCTATGATAAAATTGCCTTTTATGGATCATTATATACGATTACAAATATGGATAATGAAGAAGACCGTATGGAATATGTGATTACAGATGTCAATGATGATGATTATCATATTGAGTAAATGATAGGGACAGTTGAAGATGAACTCTGTGATTTCCCAAAATTGTTTGAGAAGTTAAAGAGTTGGGAAAAGATGCCATTGTATGCTAGTTGCACTAAATATGCAGTATTGTCAGCTATATTGATGTTATATAAATTGAAAGCAGTCAATGGATGGAGTGATGTCAGTTTTACGGAACTAATTTCTCTCTTGACTGACATGCTCCCATAATATAATGAGTTCCCAATCTAGACATATGAAGCTAAACGAATGCTACGCTCGATGGGTATGATTTCTAAAAGAATACATGCCTACCCGAAATATTGTATGTTGTTTCGAAAGTTGAAACAATCACTTATAGAATGACCAAAGTGTGGTGTTTCTCGATACAAGAAAGATGAATCCAGTCCTTTGAATGTTGTATGGTACTTTCCAATCATTCCAAGGTTTAGGCATCTATATGGATGTGAAGAAACAGTAAGACAATTGTCATGGAATGAAGATAAAAGAAATAATGATGGGAAATTACGTCACACAACCTACTCTCCTCAATGGAAGAGAATTGATTATGAGTATCCTGAATTTGGAAATTAGCTGAGGAACCATCGTCTTTCTTTATCTAGAGATGGAGTGAATCCTTTTGGTTTTCAAACCAGCACTCATAGTACATGGTATGTAATGTTGGTAAATTATAACTCCCAAACCTAGATATGCATGAAAAAGAAATTCATCATGTTATCTATTCTTATATTAGGACCAATGCAACCAGGTAACAATATTGATGTTTATGTTTCTCCTTTGATTGAGGATTTGATGTTATTTTGGGATTCAGGTGTTATGTTGTATGATGCTTAAAAACGTGAATACTTCACATTGAGAGCGATTTTGTATGTGATGATAAAGGATTTCCCTACTTATGGAAACTTTTCAGGCTATAACATTAAAGGAACTCATGGGTGTCCTGTGTGCGATGAAGATGTAGAATCAATTTCGTTGAAAAATTCATCGAAGTATGTGTTTCTAAGACATTGTAGATTTCTACCCTGTCGGCATAAGTATCGATCCTAGAAGATGTCATTCAATGGAAGTTCAGAACAATGCACAACACCATCTCCACTAATATTTAATCAGTTGTTTGAGAAATTAAAAGATGTGAACACTATTTTGGGTAAACCATTTTCAAAAAACCTTACGAAAATCTGTTGGAAAAAGTGATCAGTTTTGTTGAATTACCATACTGGAATTGTCTTTATGTCAGTCATTTTATTGATGTGGTGCATGTTGAAAATTTGTATGTGATAGTGTTTTTGGAACATTTCTAAATTATCCTCGAAAAAAAAGGATGGAATTAAGGAAAGATTGGATATGGTTGACATGGGAGTATGAAGTGATTTGGCTCATGTGAAGGTTGAAAATCAAATGTTTCTTTCTCCAGCTGCTTACACTCTTTCCAGGGTGGAGTGATATCAATTTTGCAACTTGTTCAAATATGTAAAGGTTCTAGAGGTGTATTCATCAAATATCAATAACATTGTGTCAATGAATGATTTGAATTTAAAAGGATTTAAATCAAATGACTTCCATGTTTCGATGCAAAATTTAATTCCTATAGATTTATGTTGCATTTTCTCCAAGAATGTTCATCATACGTTAACCAAACTTTGTTTCTTTTTCAAAGCTATATGCCAATAGATTTTTAGACCCAACCAAATTTCCATCTATAGAAAGTGAAATTTTCATCATATTATGTGAATTAGAAATGTTCTTCCCACCAACATTATTTGATATGATGGTTCATTTGATGGTTCACTTGGTGAGTGAGATTTGACTTTGTGGTCTTGTACAGTATAGATAGATGTACCCTGTTGAACGGTATATGAAGATTTTGAAATGGTATGTCAAAAATCAATGTTGGGAAAAGTGTTGTATTATAAAGAGATATATTGTTGATGAAGCCATTGAATTATATACTGAATACCTCTCTTTTTTGGAAATCATTTGTCTCCCAAAATCTCATCACACTAGATGCATTGAGGGTGATAGAATTTTTGGAAGAGATGTTGTGACAATCAATATTACAGATCATAAGTAGGCCCACCTTTATGTTTTTCATAATAGTTGGGAGGTTTATCCATATATTAAAACCCAAAATGAAATTCTTAGGCAGTTGAATCCATCAAGGGATGAAAAATGGATATCAGATACACATAATCACCAATTTATAGGATGGTTTCGAGACCATATTTATAAATAGTTAGATGAAAATATAAATTCAATTTCAAAACGACTTTGATGGCTAGCCGTTAGACCATGTGTGTAGGTATTATCTTATAATTTTTATGTAATTAATGGTTATACATTCTATACATATGAACTTGATGAATATAGTACCATGAAAAATAGTGGAGTTACACGTGAGGCTGAAGCGATGCATGTTTCTGGTAGTAAGGACATAAATCCAATTTATACGAATATGAAATACTTTGGAATTGTCAAACAAATATTGGAGTTGGATTATATGACATTCCAATTGTCGTTTTTTCAATGAAAGTGGGTTGATAACAACAATGGTGTTAAAATAGATGAATTGGGATATGTGAATGTTTATTTTAGTAAATAAGGGTACAAAGAAGAATAATTTATAATGGCATCACAAGCAGTACAAGCATTTTATATTCAAGATCCCGCAAACTGAAAGTGGTCGATTGTTAGGTTATCATCCAAAACTACTAAATGGTCCGATGAAAATTCAGTTGAGGATGATACTTTTAGTGGTACGTTCAAATCTATTTTTAGTGGTTCCAATGTAGATGACGTTTTTTATGTTAGAGGAGACCAAAATGAAGGGATTTGGATAATCGAAAGAGGTGTCAAATCCCTTCATCCTTTGAAAAAAATAAAGCGAGTTCAATAAACAAGGTATTTTTTTGTAATATAGATCTTGTTATCTCTTGTTATTATCTTATCATTACTAAATTTATGTAATCTAAATTAACTATTCAACCAATTTTATAGATAATAACTTCTTCACATTCTGGTGCTCCTATCCTCAAGGATGAACAAGTCTCTCAAGCTACTGTTGTTGCTGCTGCTCACAGTGCAGAGCAGCAACATGTTTCTGAACTTGTTGTTGCTCCTAGTGTTGAGATCCAACAACCATCAGCACATGTCATTGTTTCCATTTCAGATGAACATATTGATGATGTTGATATCAATGAAATGGTCGGGGATGAAGGATCAACGTCCCAGAAAACAGAACTGCTTTGTATTTTAATGGTGTTTTCCAATGTTCTTAAGGTGAAAAGCAAAGGCATCAAATTTGATGTCGGATGGAATGCATGAGGCTAACATGTGAATCCTAACAAGGCTTTGTTTAGTAGTTACATTGGAATTGTCACTAGTAAATGCGTGTTGATTGACATAGATTCGTGGCACCATTTTGTGTCCGGGCTGAAGGCTGTGATCTGAGAAGAAATTACGGTAACATTATGATTTTATTTCTTTAATTTACTAAAAAATAAAATAATGAAATAGTCTCTTACTCTTCTCAATCCCTTGAAGATTACATTTATAGTATATTATTCACACAAGAATTATGAACTAAGTCTTGCAGGGAGGATTCGTTGGGGTTTTTTAACTATTATAACAAAATGTTACCTGAAAGATTCAAAAGGTAAAATAAACCCGCACCACCCCTTATCTATGCTCACCTGATATCCCAAGAAGCATGATATGAATTTATTGGCCTCTGTGGGGATGAGAAGTTTTAGGTACATTGTGGCTGATAGTGCATTTTCTGAGGATACATGTATTTATCCCTTTTATTGCCAATATTTCATTTATTAAATAGAAACTCAGTACTGAAAATAAGGAACCTACATCAAAACCAACATACTCCTATCGTAAAGCAAGGATGGGATATGCTTCACTAGAAAATAAAATGGTATGTGTTTTAAATTTACAGTAATATTGTTATGTTCCAAGAAACAACATCATAGTTATCTTTCTATATTTCTATGTATATGGTTGAGTCCAAATCCAAAGACACATCCAACCCATGTCATGTGCTAGGGAATGAGGCGCGTGTGAATATGGAAGGGAAGCTAGTAGATGAAAACACAGACAAAGTGTGGGAAATATGTGTAAGTATGAAACAATAATTTTCTTTTGTTTTAAGTAAAATAAAAATTACTTATTTTCCTATATCTGACTGTCATTGGAATTAGCTACTCCAATAGTTGATGCAGACCTATTATCGACGAGTTTTAAGAGGCCAAAACAATACGGTCCTGTCAGAGGTGCGATGTTTGGGGTGACACCGTGAGTATATTTTGAGAAAAAAAAAACGGATGATAGAAATGAAATAAATGAAAAAAATGAGTGAAAGGCTAGAAACACTTGAAGAACGATTTCAATGGGAGGGAGAGTTACTATAAACTTTTATGGGTGATAAGAGAGGAGAAGACACAACATAGGAACAACCAGCACCTGAAGATCCCACCTCAGCACCCAACAACATTGAGGCGAGCCATTCCCCTCAAAGAGCTGTCTTAGCCATGGTAATCAATATTCTAATAATTGTTCCCATGAAATGTGACTCAGAAAAACACTGATACTTTTCCTATACTAATCTTATATAGGGTGATAATGACTATGATTTACATCTATCAACACCCACCTATTACCCTGTAGCGTGGGCTACAGTGTTCAACATCCCAGAGGACAAGATGAATAATAGACCACTTATAACAGATCATCTGAATGTAATGATTACTGTAGATCATGATCCAAATGAAGAGCTACATATTTCACTACATGATGATGATATTCATATGACCGAAAAGGCTATTGGGATTTTCATTGCATGGCCATCACAACTTGTTAGAGTATATGTGGACAAATAAGTATTTATTTCTATTTGTTTCATGATAAACCTTTAACAATCCATGAAAAAAGGTATGAACCAATGAATGTTATTATATATGGAGAAAGGTAAGGGGGTGAAAAGAAACATGGGCTCAAAATCATCTAAAGGATTGACCAACATATCCAAAAGATCTACTAAAATTACAATTACACCACATGTTCTCTATCCTCAATTACTAGAATTTAAGACTCATGTGGATACAAAGTTAAAATTGGTAGTAATAATATAGTTGTTTTTGAAAAGAATATATACAGAGAGAAAATTAAAGATTTAGTTTTTTCTAAAAATGAAAATGACATCCTTGAATACGATTGTCTAGGTGTCACATTTGTAAATTTATATATGAGGTATGTTTTCAAGAATTGATTTTCTAAAAGGTGATATAAGATGCTAATTATGACTAAATTCATTTTATATTATTGGCAGGTGTATATATGAAAATTGTTAAAGGTATTTTCACATGATCCAAAATTCGGACTCGGTAGTCCTCATACAACATCTACACAACTAATGATATTAGAGCTATCAATAAGGGATGAAATTGTGAAAGGATTTCACAAAAACATTTGAAAGAAAGATTACGGTTGGCAGACTCATCCTAATACCAACCATACATGGGTAAAAAAACTAATATTAAAGATTATCAATTATATTTTCACTTCTTTAATTGATTATTCAATTTTTTGTTTTTAGGATACATTGGATTCTAATTACGGTGAACTTAGATACTCCAAATATTTATTTTCTAGATTCAATGTAAGGATATCCACAAACCGACAACAAATGATGGAGTTAGTGAATCTGTAACACAGTACATCCTACATTTGAGGTCTAAACAGCATGTTATATATTTTATATTATCTTTTACTAAGGATTTAGTTATGATTGGGTGGTTTATCAATATCATCTAAAACAAGGAATGAGGATAGGGGAAAAGCATAAGGAAGCGAGCAAGTACTACATCTGGACAAGTAATGGGGTATATATAATAAAATTTCACTATCCATACACATATCAAAACAATTTAATTATTCTCCTAATGATCAAAGTTTTTGTAGTGTCCAAAAAAACAAACGGAAATGATTGTGGTTATTATGTTTCTAAATTTACGAGAGAGATCGTTTCCATCAACAAACTAGAATCCCTAAATAGGTATTTTCAAAAACAACTACTATTTAAATTAAATTATTTTTTAATTATTTATTTATATATTTTGCAGTAATACTCTGACTGTAAAAAATCCTCATATTCACAAAACAATATAAATTTGTTCAGAAATGAGTGGGACATATTCATGATGGATGATTGTACACAAATAGCATGAAGATCTGACTTGGGGACGTGTACAATTGGTGGACATTTTTGAGAGGGGTTCACATAGATAAAAAGATGAAACATTGTTGTATGTAAATGTTTGTAAGAAAATTGTAATTGTTATTAAATAAAACATCCTTTCTCCAATGAGTCATTTTTCCATTTTAACAGATGAAATGCACTAGAAACATGCAAGAATGATGAACCACTTTTCTTTGGTATTTAGATAAGAAAAACTAGGAAAATATCCAAAATACCTTCATATCATGCATACTCACACATATTCAAAGAAAATATGAGTAAAAGTATCCACCCTAAATTGATTGTAGTATGAGCATCGATATTCCAAATGGATTCCCAGGCGTTGAACATTTTTATTGGTGGAAATTGTATGTTTTCTGATTATCCATAATAAGAAAATAAAAATTGTTGGAACATCTTTCCTATATAGGGTATCCACCCCAAATCCATGTTTTAAATTTAGAAACATTATCCATGGATCATTTATTATGTTTATTAATCAACCCCTCCCCAATCTGAGGCACAGTGTAACCGGTATCACTCAAATTGTCCCTCGTTTGTTTAAAATGGTCAGAATTTTAAGTGAAAACAACAACTAACATACGGAAAAAAGACCAAATGAATTTACAGTGTGTTGATACATTAGGAAAACTAGACATGGGAGATATATGACATTTACTAGTCTACCCCGCCTCAATCCGAGGCACAATGTGACCGTATCACGAAATGTGTCTCTCTTTTGTTTAAAATGGGCAGAATTTTAAGTGAAAACAAAACTGGCATACGGAAAACTGACCAAATGCATTTGGATTGTATTGATACATTAGGAGAGCGATACATGGGTCATTTTTGATGGGAACGAGTCAACCCCGCCTCAATACAAGGCACAATAATATTGGTATCACTCAAACTGTGTCTCTTTTGTTTAAAATGGACACAATATTAAGTGAAAACAACAAATGACATATATAAAACCACCCAAACACATTTTTATTGTGTTGATATTTTATTATAATTATCCATTGGTTATATTTGACATATTAGAGTCAACCCCGCATCAATATGAGGCATGATTTGACCAGTATCACTCAAATTGTCTCTCTTTTGTTTTAAATGGACAGAATTTTAAGTGAAAACAACAACTAATGTACATAAAACAAAAAAAATGAATTTTTATTGTGTTATTAATTTTGAAAAAAGATATATGGGTCATATATGACATGTAAAAATCAACCCTGCCTCAATCTGAGGCATGATGTTGCCGGAATCACTCCAAGTGTCTCTCTTTTGTTTAAAATTTACATAATTTTAAGTGAAAACAATAACTAACATATCTAAAACTGACCAAAAAAATTCTTATTGTATTTATACTTTATAAGAATAATACATGGGTCATTTTTGATGTGTAATAGTCTACCCTGCCTCAATACGGGGCCTGATGTGACCGGTATCACTCAAAGTGTCTCTATTTTGTTTAAAATGGACAAAATTCTAAGTGAACCAACAACTGAAATATGAAAAACCAACCAAACTCATTCCGATTGTACTAATACTTTATGATAATGATACGTTGGTAATTTTTGACATGTAAAAGTCAAAACTGGCTCAATCCGAGGCACAATGTGACATGTATCCCTCCAATTGTCTCTATTTTGTTTAAAATGAACAAAATTATAATTGAAAACAACAAATGACGTATGAAAAACCAACAAAACTCATTATTATTATGTTGATACATTATTCCAATTATACGTTGGTCATATCTGACATGTAAGAGTCAACCCTACCTCAATTAGAGGCATGGTGCGGCTGGTATCACTCACTGTGTCTATCTTTTGTTTTAAGTGGACAAAATTTTAAGTGAAAACAACAACTGATGTATAGAAAAAAGAAAAAACACAATAGGATTCTGTTAATACTTTAGGAGAATGATAAATGGGAAATTTTTGACCTATATGATGAAATACCGCCTCATTTAGAGACATGGTGTTGCCGGTATCAGTCCAAGTGTCTCATTTTTTTTAAATGGACACAATTTTAAGTGAAAACCACAACTAACATACAGAAAACCAACCAAACGCATCTGGATTGTGTTTACACTTTAGGAGAATGATCCATGGGTCATTTTTGATGTGTACGAGTCAATATGTTTCCAATATGAGGCATGGTGTGACTTGTATCACTCAAATTGTCTCTTTTTTTTAAAATGGACAAAATATTATTTGAAAACAAGAAATGATTTATGTAAAACCAAAAAAACACATTCATATTGTGTTGATATTTTAGGAGAACGATACATGGGTCATATGAAACATGTAAGAGTCAACATCGCCTTAATCTGAGGTACGGTGTGGCCGGTATCACTCAAAGTGTCTCTGTTTTGTTTAAAATGGACAGAATTTTCAGTGAAAACAACAAATGACATATGAAAAACCAACAAAATGCATTCGTATAGTGTTTATACTATAGGAGAATTATCCATGGGTCATTTTTTATGTGTACAAGTCAACCCTACCTCAATCCGAGGCACTGTGTGACCGGTATCAGTCAAAGTGTCTCTCTTTTGTTTAAAATTGACAGAATTTTAAGTGAAAAAAACAACTAAAATTTGGAAGACCGAAGAAACTAATTTTTATTTTGTTTATACTTAAAAAGAATGATCCGTGGGTAATATGTGATGTTTACGTTCCAACCTCGCCTCAATCTGAGGCATGGGATGGCCGATGTCACTCAAAGTGTCACTCTATTGTTTAAAATGGACAGAATTTTTTGTGAAAACAACAACTATCGTACGAGAAACCAACTAAAAACATTCAGATTCTGTTGATACATTGTTAGAACAATACATGGGTCATTTTGGATGTGTAAGAGTCAACACCTCCATAATATGAGTCAAAATGTTTCCGATATCACTCAAAGTTCTCTCTTTTGTTTAAAATGGACAGAATTGTAAGAGAAAACAACAACCGACATACGGAAAACCAACAAAAATGCCTTCAGAATGTGTTTATACTTTATAAAAACGATCCATGGGTCATGTGTGACATCTACGTGTCAAACCCACCTCAATATGAGGCATAGTGTGGCTGGTATCACTCAAAGTGTCTCTCTTTTGATTAAAATGGATAGAATTTTAAGTGAAAACAACAACTGACATACAGAAAACTGAACAAAAGCATTCTAATTGTGTTGATACATTAGGAAAACAATAAATGGTTCATTCTAGAAGTGTAAAAGTCAACCACGCCTCAATATGAGGGATGGTGTGACTAGTATATCTCAAAGTGTATCTCTTTTGTTAAAAATAGACAAAATTTTAAGTGAAAACAACAACTGACATATGGAAAACAAATCAAACACATTCGTATTGTGTTGATACTTTAGGAAAATGATCCATGGGTCATTTGTGATGTGTAACAGTCAACCCCACCTCAATAAAATGCATAGTTTGGCCGGTATCACTCAATGTGTTTCTCTTTTGTTTAAAATGGACAAAATTTGAAGTGAAAACAACAATTGACATACCAAAAATAGACCAAATGCTTTCTAATTTTGTTGATACTTTTGTAGAATGATCCATGCGTCATTTATGATGTGTATGAGTGATCCTTGCATCAATCTGAGGCATAGTGTGACCGGTATCATTCAAAATGTCTATCTTTTGTTTAAGATTGACATAATTTTTAAGTGAAAACAACAATTGACGTACGTAAAATATTCCAAATGTCATTACCTATGAAATAAGACACTAAGTCAAGACTCATAGAGTCCTAAGTAGTCCTTAGACAGTAAACCCCCATTAATAATTCCTCGAACACCATAAAAATATATAAAATTATCCCTAGAGTTCATGGTGAGGGATGAAAACAAAGAGGAAAGGAAGGGGGAGAAGAACGAAAGGGAAAGAAAAAATAATTGAGGATTTAAATTGGATAAATTTTCAAAATAATGGGATCTTAGAATACCTTTTAGGAAGGGGAATTGATGAAATAGGTTGAAATACATTAAATTATTCCATATCATCGGCAACTTTAATTGTCTGGTAGGGCAGTTTTCTAAACTGTTACCAACTTTTTGGGAGGCATTGGATAATAAACCCACTTATGAAAAGTTTGGACAAACAGTTAACTAACTGTGTTCTAATCGGTCAAAATGACTTAGAGAAACTATATATCCATACTACATGGTTTCTTATAACCTTGAACAACTCGTTTTCCTAAAAAATCTTTCAAAAAGGAAACTTGCATGGTTTTTACAGGGACTCATACAACCCATTATTTTCATATGTATTTAAAATAATAATAGTTCAAAATGAATAGGAAACTTCCCCCTGAAAGTGTACCTACATGGGTTCATCTAAATTGAGTCCCCCAATAAAAGAACTACATGCCTACTAATCAAGAGTCTAGGATGGAAAAAGAATAAGCATATATATCCCCAATATTTATAAATTCTATAAATGTCATGAAAAGAAGACAACACAACATAAGATAAAGGCATCAACCACAAGAACACATTTCCTTAAGTGTCCCAAGAATCACCCAAATCCATCTACCATGAGGAATCTATAAGGGAAAGTCCCTATGTCCTAAGAAAACATATCCCAAACGGAACTCAAAATCTATAAACAAATTCCATATCCAAGCTTGACGTGAATCATAACCAAAAAAACCTGAATAATAACTCACATGCATGCCTTAATCAAATTTTTCTTAAGGTTCTCACATTGAACTCTCTCTATATATTTTATCTGAGGAAATGTAAGATATCATTAAGAGGAGATAGTATTTAATGGTTCATTTTTATAATCATAATGAATAATTAGTACATCTCATTAGGTATGGATTTTTCCCATCATTTGATCCCAAATTGACTACCAATACATATCTTATCTCTGTGAACTACTTGTTTGATATGCTGATTTTTTTGCAGGTCTTGTTTCGGTGTGCTACTGTAGAATTTCATGTTAGAGCAGGTTGGGAATTTATCAGCGCTAAAAATAGCACTGATAAAGGGTACCCCCTATCAGCACTGAGCTTTACATAACTTTTTTAGCACTGTTAAAGCCAATTTGAGAATTGATAAAGCCCGTTTTTCAGTAGTTGCAGTAAATATAGTTTTTCAATTAATTACATGACATATTTAGAATTTTATGTGATAGATCACATTTTCATAAAAGTATATCCATGGAAAGGTTTAAAAATGTTTATTAATAAGGGAAAAATGAGACCTAGGTACATCGATACCATTGAAATATTGGAATGAATTTTAACTATGGCATGTCAATTGGAAATTTTACCAAGTCTCTCTAAAGCCAATGTTGTTTTTCAAATATCATTATTAAGGACGAAAATACCATATTGGACCCATGCTATCACATTTTAAGAAATTTAATTGTATCTTAATCTATCATACAATGAGGAGACTATCTAGATTCTTGATACTAGAGAAAAATTATTGAGGAACAAAAAAATGGAATTGTAATGCTACTTTTGAGAAATCATAAAACAGAGGAAACAATGTGGGAACTATAGGATGTTTCAAAGAATAACTTCTTAGAGATGGTATTACATGCTGATCCTAGACACTCATTTATTCTATAATTTTCATGGTCTTGAATTTTCCTTGTTGAGGATAGGGTTGAGTCCTGAGTTATATTTTTGTATTTTAAAACTTTTTTATGAGTTTTTGGCATGCGCACGGTTAGAACATGTACTTGAAAACTGTGGATCCAAACCCTATGGCCTCTTGTGTGTCTAAAAATACTAAAATTAAACAAACAATAAAAAATAATTTAAATAATGATTAATAATAATAATAATAATATTATTATTATTATTATTGACCATTTAGTTTTTTTGAGAGATATCCTAGAGGGGTCATGACCTCCCCCTTCCCTCTCCCCTTCTCACATCACCCCATCCACCTACTCTCCCCATCTCGCAAGACCACCCCAACCTGCCACCTCCATCACCGGTGCCCACTCTTGTCGGACCTCCTCCACAACGGTTCTCTTCTCCTCGCACCACCCCCTTATGCCTCCCCTCCTCCTCATGAAACCCATTGCGCCGCCCATCCCCCTCGCACCTTCCCTCCTCCGTCCGGCCTCCTCTCTGGCATGCAACACCTCCAGTGGTTGTCCCTCACTGCAGCGAGACCGAACTCCCCTCTTTCTCATTTGCTAAGCATCCTTCGTTTTTAGGGTTATTCTTTTGTGTTTTTTCTTGTTGGACGAACACTAATAGTTAGGCTTTGTTGGGGTTTGTGTTTCTCTAGATTTATGGTTTTCGGTAGATCTTGGAGGCCTTGTTCTTCTTTCTATTGAAGCATTGTTGCATCCACACCCCCTTTGAGGAAGGAGTTTAAGACATTTTCATTTCCAGCACAATATATGACACTTTTATGCTTGTAATTAATTTTTAAATGTGATTCTCACCTCTATAATACGTATAGATAGACTAAAGAATTGATTTATTATTTCTATAAATTATTAAAAATAGGTTTTCAAATAGTTTCATGTATTATACCTCGGTTTATGGAACCTAGGGTGTTTTTTTGAAATACCTATTTTTCATTTAATGTGAAATCAGGGTTTTTGAATATTGTTAGCTTTAATCATGTTGTGTGATATAGTTGGCTTGCGAATTGGTTTGTGTGTGTGAAATTTAGTAATGTTTTGGCTTGGTAATTATGTTGAAGAACCTTATAAAGGATCTCATGGGGTTTAATGGGATTTTTATGTTTTTTCCAAATTATGTAGAATTGTGGTTTTTGCCTGAAAATGAAAATGGGAGAATATAGAAGTGGTTTTAGTTGTTTCATAGTAGTTTGGAATGTGCCAGTGGATTTCGAACAATCTATGGGTTCATGAACTGCACACATGGGTGCCCCCAAAGGAATTTTACACATTAATAATGGCATTTTCTTAAAACATTGGTTTCCAAAATGGTTTATTTGTTTATAAATGATGTTGGTTCCTTTGTGTGGTTTCTAAATGTTGTTTGAAAATGAAATATAATAAGGGTATGCCCATTTGACATACGCTCTATGATTGTATGTTTCTTAAAGGATTTAAAAAGGGTTTTATAAAATGTTTTGTTCTTGGAACCATATGGAATGGTTGGTAATTCATAGTGAAAATGAAATTTCAAAATATTGGAAAAATGGATTTTTAATTTGATTTTGGAAAATTTATTTAGGGTGTAAAAATCATAGGGCCCTGTTTGGTGTTGTACATTTAAAAGAGATTTATTGTGTTGAATTTGGAGATGAGTGTGATTTGACAAATATGAGTGCCCAGTTTGAAACTATACAGTTTTTATGGAATGGTTTGAGTTTTTATTTGATGTGACGGACTGACTAGGACTTTATGTTGTGTTTGGAAAAGGAAATTTAGGTTTGAAAGTGTAAACACCCAATTGAAATTTTAAAATGTTTAAGAACTGTCTATGAGCTTATGTGACATGAAGAACCATTTGACACCTTCAATGAAGTGATACAAATGTATGTTTATATATAGGGAAACTCTATAGGAAGGATCTCTCTTTTAGGGTTTTGATATAGGGTGTCAGTTTTTAGGGGAGACAAGTGCGTTGATGACAGATAAGGTGAGTCACACATGTGGGGGCCTCATACTTACTCATTTTATATATATTCCCCATGGGTTATAGGGAATATTTTATAAAATCATGTGACATTTTTTGATCAACCCCAATTAGACGGGTTGGTACCCTCTGGATTAAAGATAGTATAGGTGGGATGTGTTACTACATTGGCTAGATGAGGGTGGACATTTGGTTATAGGCTTAGGGGCTTCACCATATGCTGGTAGGTGGTTCCAAACTGAGTACATCAGGATGGATTCTAGGTATATTTAGCTTCACCCATGGTTACTTTTATATCTATTTATTTATTTTCTATTTTCCTTTAGATTCAGAATTTAATGTTTACTTATTTATTTATTTTTACCACAACCCAATATTGGTTTGATTAGGTTTTTGGTTTAGTTTTTAGTATCAAAAGGATAGTGTATTTTGAAAATGAAATGTGGCATGTGTTGGATTTTGAGACGAGATGCAATGTTTTTTTTCATAAAATGAGAAAAACTTATATTTATAATTGTATTTCAAATTAGTGTTAATGTAATGTTTTTTGGAACAAAAAATACATGGACATTTTGGGTTATCTTTGAAATTCCTATTGATCATTTTAGTGCTCATGACTATTTTATCTTTTCTGTTTTTAGGTCTAGTTTTTGATAACGCTTGCAGCGAGCGTGGTTCTTTGGCAGGTGGTGAACCACGAGGTCACTTGGAGGTACATTTTGCAGTGCAACATTATCTTATTTACATTTTTAGTTTTTATCTTTTTTATTCAGTTTATATTTATTTATTTTTCTCTTCATTATGGTCCCAAATCATTCCCAACTATTTTAATTTAGTGCCCGACACTAGTTTCCAGCCCGTGGGGATCAGGAACGCCCTTCGGGACATATCGTGGACCGATCTGGGTTGGTTCATGAGAAAATGGTATCATAGGAAGCGCTTGATATTTGGGGTGTACAGTAGTTGGAGATTAGGATTTTAGGGTTTCAGGAGATAGGTCATGGCCTAGTTCCTGATCACCACTACTCGGGATGAAATCTATGCTACCAAGGGTAGTCTAGGATTTGAGTATTTTGTATTTGTTTTGGAATGAGGGATAACAAAAGAGGTGATCCCGTGTCACATTATAGTTCCACATGGAGTAGTGGCCCACAAAGAGTCTAAGTGCATGAATCAAGTCCCTCTTAGCGTTATGACCTACTTGGGGAATGTCTAACTGCCATGTCATTGAGTTTGGCTGAGATGATAATCCCCACTTCTTGTGGGTTTGTGTAAGTTGTGCTTTGTATTTGTAACACCCAAAGATTTAAAAGTAAGTTATCTTCTTTAAAGTAGTTTAATAGCTTGCACTACACGCAACATCGAGTTCGAGTGCACCACGACTTACCAAACTAGCTGTTCAAAATCAGTTATGAATAGTATTAACAGAATTTTGAATTTTATATAGACCATATAAAATTAGAATACATATTATATTTTTCTTATACATAATATAAGTACAAATTCATTTTTTAGATAAAAGAAGTATTTTTTAAAAAATGCAAATTTTCCACACTTTAATGGAAAACACTTTTTAAAACCAATATTTGACACTTTTATATTTTCAATTGAATGAAATTAAATTATTTTTTATAATAGAGACATAAATATTTATTTTGGATAAATTTTCATACTTTTCTGATAACTTTCATATTTGGAAGAATACTGAAAGATACTAAATTTTAATTGAAAAACAAAATTAGTCGAAATAATTTATAGTGTTAAATTATTTATTTTAATGGTGTGGAAGTATAATTTTATTATATTTTTATCATTTAATACAATTTAGGTCGTTATAGTTAATTTCAAATTTAAATTTGACATAAACACATGTCAATCTTTTGATAGTTTTTACTTTTTAAAAACCCATTTTTATGTTTCAACAACAAAAATTAATTTTAAATTATTTAATGAAACTTCTATATTTTGAATTTTGTAAAATAGAATTCATTTTTAATTCATAATATCAAAATTAGCTTAGGGTTATTTATTTGTATTTATCTGAAAACATTCAATTTTTGATGAATAGTGAAAAACACTACGTTATAGTTTAAAACCAACTTTTTTTTAATAATTATTTGTTTTATTTAAATTTATTTTAAGCCAAAAGAGATATATAATACCTATATATGTTCAATTTAATTCATTGGATTCATTTTATAATAAAATTAGATGTACAAAATGTTATTGAACTTTTTACAGTCTTTTACCCACCTCCTAGGGACATTTGCAAATTTGCATAAAACGTAATATTACCACTTCTATGAGTTGAATTTAAAAAATATGAGAGACATGGTTAATTTTAGTATGTAAAATTTGCTTCAATAAGATGGAAATAATTTTTTTTGGTGAATAGTAACTTTTGACTTTTATTTTCCACGGTTAAAAGTAAATAGTGTAATTAAGGGAAAAAATGATATCATAATTACCCTAAAACATGTCCTAATTCTACTGAAAAAGTATAATTCAACCCAAAAAAACCTTTTGAATAAAATATGAACCTTTTTGGTCCACTTGTATGAGATTAGGACATTTATTATTATTTTATTTAATGAAGAGTTAAAAGAGTTAAATTCAAATTTTAATAACTAAAACATTTTTAATAATTGGTTACATGAAATATATATTCGACTATAAATATTCATTAGAAAGATAAAAATATTTCATACATAATTAAAATTTATTTATAATTTTTATACATTAAATAATTTAATTTATTCATGACACAATGATGATGCAATAATTACCTTATTAATGAAATATTATAATAATTGATATGATAAATATCTAAATAAATATAAATTAAGACTTCTGATGAATTCCACTAATTTTATAGGTTAATATGACATGTTAAGGTTAGTTGAATAAATTTTATTCAAAGTGATAAATTTTTATGGCTTCCATAAAAAGAAAATACTAAATAGTGTCAAAATTGGCATAATTGAGTTTTTAAAACAAATATTATCTTATTAATTGATATAATATTCCTAAAAAATTTAAGTTTCGGCCAAAGGACATAGATATGGTTATATATATCAATAATTAACCACATGGGGTTATCCTATGTTGTTACAGTATGTTTATTAACCATATAATAAAAATATTCAAAGAGACATGGTAGATGTCAAACTATTTAACTAAGAGTTAAATCTAAAAGATAAGGTTAATATGATGACCTAAACCTATCAAAAACCTATTGTTTGAGAGTTTTTTAACCCATACCCCCCTCATCCTTTAAATAATTAATTTTTGAGCCTTTATAAACAGAAAATGATTTTATTATTAAATAATATTCCAAGCTTTTCCTAAAGTGACCCTCACCTCTCTTATAAAAGGGAACTTCCCCTTCTCTTAAATTTACACCTCCAAAGCATTTTTTCTTGGAAAACCCCTTCCAAAATATCCTCCCAAATATCCTCCCTTCATCCTATATTCCTTAATTTTTCAGAAATTAAATCTATGGATCCCTTTTGATCAAATCAAAATGAAGAACACAAAGAAGAGGTAGATATTTCATCACCTCTTTCATGTTGTTTTCTTCTTCCACTTACTCTGTCTCTGTTGTTTCCATTATAAAATAATAAATCTAGTATATTATATATACTGATATGTTATTATAAAAATGGTACAACCATATTCATTATTATATCCATCCTATAAATGACAAAGTCATGATACATGCATACGTACGGATTACCGCCTCCACATCGTGGTGTAGTTTGTTATTCAAACACTTCATTATCTGAATTTGTATAATAATGATTATAATTGATGTAAATAATAAATATAACAATATAATGATTCTTTATATATTATATACCTTCCAATTACATACGATTTCACCATCAATAAAATGATATTGTCGCTCGTGCGTACGTACGGATTACCATCTCCACGAATGCGATGAGTTTCATTCCCCATCGTAATCATTCAAGAATAATTTTCATTTTATGATTAAAAATATATTTTATGAACTTAATATCATTCTGTATATTAATAAAATACATCCTATCCATAAAAAAACATGGCTTATGTAACCAATTATATAAAGGAAAACATACCAGTTAACACCCGAAAAGATGATACTAGTAAAATATTATTAACAAAGGAATATTAGATGATCATATATGATATCATATTTATGTATATAGTTCTTTTATAATTTTATAAAAATTATTTAACTATTATACTGGAGCTTAACGTACCATCAACCAAGGAAAAGTACAAGGTAATTGGTTTTCATCTCACTTTTTATTCCCGTGAGATTCATGCTATATTGCCACTATGTCCTTTTGTGTTGTGTATGTACTTCCCATGAATGTACAATTTGTGTAATATAATTTAATTTATGGGTATTTAAATCTTCATTGTATGACACTTATTTCATGGGGTGTATGTTTCATAAGTTACCAAATCGGTAGGGGAATTTCAAATTATAATTTCCTCTCATTGGGCTTTACGCATACTTCATTGATTATTTTACTCCATGATTATATGTGGAATCACTAATTATTATTTGTGTAGTAATTTCCACTCCCCTTTATATGGATATAATTTTCATAAACATAATCACTCCATTGATAAATTCTCAATTCATCGATATGAACTTGATAAGTGTAATTTTAACTCAATCTCTATTCATTGAGTTAAGCATCCAATTCATTGGTGTTGTTTTTACAAGAATATGTGGTAATGTCCTATGGTTTATTTACACTTAATATCCAATCATACTGAGTTTATTTATGTTTTTAACACATACTTATGTCATTGATTTATCCTTAACCTAAGGATACTATCTTTATAAGTGATTTCATCTCAACTAACATTCTATTGAGTCTTTTGTGTTGTTATGCACCAACTCACTTTTGTTTGGTTTATATACTATACTTTGACATAGTATATCATGAATCCCTTTATTCTCATGATATTATAATGTTTTGATTACCTCAATTATTTTTATTCAATCGTCTCCCATTTGGTTAGGAACTCTAACTAAAATATCATTTTAAATGTTTTAAAATTTTATTCTTCTAAATATTTGTTTTTAATTTCCATGAGTTAAAAATGGTTTTAAGAATTTATTTATATGGACATGAATTTTTTAAAATTTTGATTACTTTCAAATGTTTAAAAGTGGTATGGGACACTTTTAACCAAAATCTATTTTAAACAGATTCTTGAAAAATAGTGATACTTTCAAATGTCTTCAAGAAAAAGGGGGATATTTCTCTCAATGATTTTTATTGATCATTTAAACTATTTAAACATCTTTTACGAGATATTATTCTTGATTGAGGTTGATTTATTATGATACAAATATTACATACTGTATTGAAGGTTTTGTGATTTGTTTGACTCTGGATGTGTTATTTTTATACCATTCATGGGTTATGGATAAAGTATTGACATTTCATATGCTAGTTTTAATACT
Source organism: Viscum album (assembly GCA_963277665.1). Classification (NCBI taxonomy): domain Eukaryota; kingdom Viridiplantae; phylum Streptophyta; class Magnoliopsida; order Santalales; family Viscaceae; genus Viscum; species Viscum album. The sequence continues at coordinate 1,120,388,185 of OY728129.1, forward strand.
AATGTTAATGTAATGATTAAACCTTTTCATATAAGGAATGAATTGGACTTAATAAGTGATGGGTGGAGCTCGCTATAGCTCATCAATTCATCTTTAGGTCTCATGAGACAAACTAGTTTCTGGGCACAAGGCCTTGACACAATCTTATTTGTAGTCTTAACACAAGGCCTTGACTATGTGGTTATGAAGTCTGGAATTATGCATTACATCCTTTTAAAAGTAGATATTGATATTGAATGTGATTATTTGACTAGTAGAATATCCATGTGAATAAGTAAATGGGATTATTTGATTTTATATTTTCCAAATAATGATGATGTTTAAGTTTAAAAGGTTTTTATTTTAGTCCTATACATTGCCTTAAATGTTTATTCATATTTATGAAAGTGTCGGCTATATTGTTATCCTTACTGATCATCTGAGCTCACCCCTTTCTATGTTTTATTTTTAAAAGATGAGAAGAAGTATGTTATGGTTGACCTACAGGGATATGCTATGAATATAAGTTTCTTTAAAATGGGTACAAAATGTTGTTGATGTTTTTATTTCTCAATGTAATGTAAAACTTATGAGTGTATCTAGAACTTCCAAGGCTACTAAACTGATCGGTCTTTTGAGACATGATTCCTTGTATCATGCCAATGTTATGTAATAATGCACTGAATCTAGGTTACTCGGGTCAGGGCATTATAGTTGGTATCAAACGAAGTTTAGTATAAACCATGGAAGCTTGATTTAGAAAAACACGAATAAGAGAACATTAACCTAAGATATACATTGAGGATTATTATAGAGGAACCTCCTAGAATTTTGGTACTGTAGAGATTTTTTGAGTTTTCCAAGAAATACATCCCTTTCTAGATATGAGTAGGTTGAGTCGGATCTCGCATAGTTTTACCTAGGGGTAAAACCCGAAAACACCGCATTGAGGTAGACTCGAACGGGAACTAGTGCACGACAACGAGCCTTGCTGCACTCTTGGTTACGACACTCCCAAGGGATATGCTTAGAGTAACTCACATTTTCATTACAAACTGATTTGAAGGATTTTAAAATAAGATGAGAATAAATAAACTTGGTTAATCATAGGGTATTTTAGATTGAAAATAAGGTGTTACAATATTCTATAAATTATTTGATGACTCACACTATTATTACTTTTGTTAGTGAATGATCGGATTCCCAAGAAGTCATATTAACATTGAACATGTTGTATAAGGTGGGAACGATGATGGAAATGAGAAACTAAATGGAATATTGATAGGAGTAAAAGATAATGTGTTCGTGCTGAATATATTTTCCAAAAATATGATCAACAACATATATATTAACCAACTCCTTGACTCAATAATGAAGATAAAGGCAGAGAATGGTAAGAGCTCTAGTAGTGGAGACCATGGAGACAAGAAAGCTCAATTTCCATCATGCAGGAAATGTGTAAGGAGACACCAGGGAATGTGCCTCAATGGAACAAATAAATGATTTATGTGGGGGAAAGAAAGACATAAAGTAAAGAATTGATGAGGAAAAATGTAGAGTATTATGAAAGAAAATAAAAATGATCCTAAGAATCCAATTACAATCATTTTCCGTAAATGTAAGGGACCTTGGCAATACCTCAGTCAATGCCCCATTCTATCAGATAACCTCTATGTCAAGGAAGAACCTATTTGGAAATAAATGGATGGAGAAATGTTTAAATGTATGAGATTACTTTGCAAGAATATTCTCTTGTATGTGTAACCATGTAGTTTGTTATGTGAAAATGATATTTGAGAAAGAATTATATTTTATTTTGTGGATATAGTTATAAAGAACCATTTGGTTTTATATGATCCTTGAATTTGAGGCAATTACAGGTTACTGATTTTTGGGATGAAAAATGTGAGTTATGAGATAAAATTTGTGGTTAAATTATGTTATAGTTATTTTGAGGGAGTTATCTCATTTTGGAAATGTTATAAAATATATTTTTTGAAAAATGAGAACACGTAGACCGTGTGAAAACCCATCACGTCAGACAAAGCTACGAGAATCGAACACACAACCAGAGTGAGATTGGGATTTATCGCCTACCACTGGACTATGTAAAGTCCCTGGTTAGTGTGACTAATTATTTTTAATTAAATAATTTTATTGATCAATAATAAGTTGATTTGAGATCTTATGTCTTATCAAATGGATATCCTTAGTATAGAAAAATGATTTGGTTATTAAGTTATAAGTGTAATTTTGGAAAATGTTCACTTTGTTGGGAACACTATATGCCTAAGAAAAATAGAATAATATAGGATTTCATTTGAGGAGTAATGGTGGATTCTTATCTATGTTTTTATTGTGTATTTATAGCGACTTGGGTTATTTATAGAAATGATTAACCTATCATAGAGAATATGTGATTAGGTTAATTACTTTTAAGCATGTGACTTTTACAGTAGTCGATGTTACTTGGAGATACAATTTAATGTGGAAGACTATATAATCAAATTATTCTATGTTTTGGGTTTCAATATTAGTTTGGATTATATTGAAGGATTTTAAGGACAATTGTTTGTTGAATAGTATTTATTGAACTTTGGGTATTTTTGGCTTAATTTTAGAAATTAAGATTAGTATTACTTTATCTAAAAGATTATACATTTTAGGGGATCATCTGATCTATTACTAACCATTTTTTGGTTAATATCTAAAGACAAGGTAAATATATATAGTTTATTCTTTGTGGATTATGTGATTTTCTAGAAGTGGATTCTAGTGCTTCAAGTGTGACAAACTTATCTTGAATACTCATCGTTTGACAAAAAAAGATGAGTTGTTGGTAGAAATTTATTAAAGGATGAAACTATACTTAAAAAGTAAGTATACCTCTTTATGTTCATTGTAAATCTCATAAATAAATTCGTCAAATTTATGAAAAGGAACTTAAAACTAAAAAATGTTATCCATTTACTTTTCCTACTAGGAAACTAATGACCGTTTATCCCATCAAAAGTTTGTGATTTTCTTGTTATTAAATTTCTCCTGATCATGTTTTCTATCACTCTCCACCAGAACATGACACTTATTTTATCTTCAATATCATTGTTTTCGTGCTTGCAATCCTAGAATGGGTTATCTTGGGTGACCTTTGTAATTCTCTTTCTTTCTTTTAAAGAGATAGTTTTATTGACCCTTTTTCTGATGTGGGACATTCAATTATGTTCCCAAGCCCAATTTTAAAATTGTGAGGATGAAATTTCTAAAAGGAGGAAAGAATTTAACACCCCTAGATTTCATAGTAAGTTATTTTATTTAATGTAATTTAATAGCTTGTGTTACACGCAACACCGAGTTCGAGCACACCATGACTTACCAAAAAAGCCTTTCAAAAGAATATATGAATAGTATTAAATTTTTTTTGAATTTTATATACTCCATAAACTTTTAGAATACATATTATGTATTTCTTATACATAATATAAGAAACAATTCATTTTTTTAGATAAAAGATGTATTTTTTAAAAAATGAAATTTTACCACCTTTTAATGGAAAAACCTTTTTAAAAACAATATTTGACACTTTTATATATTCAATTTAATGAAATTATATTCTTCTTTAGAATCGGGACATAAAAATATATTTTGAATAAATTCTTCTTACTTTTCTGATAACTTTCATATTTGGATTAATACTGAAAAATACTAAATTTTAATTGAAAGCAAACTTTTTAATTGAAAAAAATTATAGTGTTAAATTGTGTATTTGAATGGTTTGGAAGTATATTTATATTATATTTTTATCCTTTAATACAATTTAGGTCATTATAAGTAATTTAAAATTTAAATTTGACATAAACACATGTCAATCTTTTGATAGTTTTTAGTTTTTAAAAACCCACTTTTTGGTTTTTTCAATAGGAATTAATTATAAATTAATTAATGAAACGTATATATTTTAAATATTGTAAAATAGAATTCATTTTTGAATTCATAATATAAAAATTATATTAGAGTAAACATTTTGTATTTTTCTGAAAACATTCAATTTTTATTGAATAGGGAAAAACACTATGTTATAGTTTAAAACAGACTTTTTATTTAATTAATTATTTATTTTATTTAAATTTATTTTAAGAAAAAATAGACATATAATACCTAAATAAGTTCAATTAAATTCAATGAAGTCATTTTATAATAAAATTAGATGTATAAAATTTTATTGAACTTTTTACCGTCTTTTACCCACCTCCTAGGAGAATTTGCAAATTTGCATAAAACATAATTTTACCTCTTCTGTGAGTTGAATTTGAAAAATCCAAGACACATGGTTAATATTAGTAAGTAAAATATGGTTAAATAAGATAAAAATAATTTTTTGGTGAATAGTAACTTGTGACTTTTATTTACAATGGTTAAAAGTAACTTGGGTAATTGAGGGTAAAAATGATATCACAATTACCCTGAAACATGTCATAATTTTATTGGATAAGTATAATTCGACCAAAAAACCATAGGAATAGAATAAGAATCTCTTTGGTCCACTTGGATGAGATTAGGTCATTTATTATTATTTTATTTAAAGAAGAGTTAAAAGAGTTAAATGCAAAGTTTAATAACTAAACCATTTTTAATATAGGGTTACAAAGAATATAAATCCAACTATAAATATTAATTATAAAGCTAAAAATATTTCTTAAATAATGGTATTTTATTCATCTTTTTTAGATGTTAAATAATTTAATTTATTTATGACACAATGATGATGCACTAATTACCTTATTAATTAAATATTAAAATAATAGTTATTATAAATATCCAAATAAATTTAAATTGAGACTTTTGATTAATTATACTAATTTCATAGGTTAGTATGACATGTTAGGGTTAGTTTAATAAATTTTATTCGAAGTGATAATGTTTTTATGGATTTCAAAAAAATAAAATACTAAATATTGTCAAAATTGATATAATTGAGTTTTTAAAACAAAATTTATATTATTAAATGATATAATATTCCAAATAATATAAGGATCTTCCAAAGGACTAAGATAAGGTTATATATATTAATTATGAACCACATGGGGTTCTCTAGGCTTTTAGTAGTAATTTTATTAACCATATAATATAAAAATACAAAGAGACATTGTAAATGCAAAACTATTTAACTTAGAGTTAAATCTAAAAGATAAGGTTAATATAATGACCTAAACCTATCTAAAACATATTGGTTGAGAGGTTTTAAACCCATACCACCTTAGCCTTTAAATAATTCATTTTTTATCTATTAGAAACTGAAAAGTATTTTATTATAAAATAATATTTCATGATTTTCCAAAAGTGATCCTCACCGTTCTTATAAAAGGGAACTTACTCTTTTCATAATTTCACACTTCCAAAGCCTTTTGGCTAATCCAACCCCTACCAAAATATCCTCCAAAAATTCCTCCATTAATTCTAGAGGCCTTCCTTTTGTCAGAAATCCATCCTAAGGATCCATTTTGATCAAATCCAAAGGAAGAATGTGAAGAAGAGGTATATATTTCATCACCTCTTTCAAGTTCTTTTCTTCTTCCACTTCCACATTCATTATTGTTTCAATTATAAAATAATAACTTAAGTATCTTATATATACTGTGATGTTATTATAAAAATGTTACAACCATATTCATTATTCTATCCATCCTATAAATGACAAAGTCACCATGCGTGCGTGCGTACGGATTACCGTCTCCACAGCGTTGTGTAGTTTGTTATTCAAACACTTCATTATTTGGATGGGTATAATAATGAGTATTACTGATTTAAATAATAAATATAACATGGTAATAATTCTATATATATGATATACCATCCAATTACATATTATTTCACCTTCAATATAATGATATTGACGCTCGTGCATACGTATGGATTACTGTCTCCACGAACGCATTGAGATTCATTCCCCGTCGTTAATTCAAGAATAATTTTCATTTTATGATTAAAGATAATGTTTATAAACTTAATATCATTCTAGATATGAATAAAATACATCCTATCCATAAAAAACATGGCTTACATAACCAAGAAAATAAAGGAAAACAGATCAGTTAACACCTGAAACGATGATACTACTAAAATATTATTAACAAAGAAATATTAGAGGATCATATATGATATAATATTTATGTATATAGTTCTTGTATAATTTAATCATAATTATTTAACTATTATACAGGAGCCTAATGCACCCTCCACCAAGGAAAATTACATGGAAATGGGTTTTCATCTCACTTCTTATTCCAGTGAGATTCATGCTATATTGCCACTATTTCTATTTGTGAGGTGTATGTTCTGCCAATGATTTTATTCTTTGTGTAATATAATTTAATTTATGATTATTTATATCTTTATTGTATGATAATTATTTCATGGGGTGTATGTTTCGTAAGTTACCAAATCAGTAAGGGAATTTCAAATTCTAATTTCCACTCACTGGGCTTTACGCATACTTCATTGATTATTTTACTCCATGATTATGTGGGGAATCACTGTTTATTACTTGTTTAGTAATTTACACTCTCATTTCTGTGGATATACTTTTGATGCACATAATCACTCCATTGATAAATTCTCATGTCATCGATATGTACTTGATAGGAGTAATTTTAACTCAATATCCATTCATTGAGTTAAGCATCCAATTCATTAGTATTGTTTTTACAAGAATATGTGTGAATGTCATATGGTTAAATTACAATGAATATCCAATATTATTTTGTGTATTTATATTTTTCATAGATAATTATTTCATTGTTTTATACTTAACATAAGGATACAGTCTGTATAAGGAATTTCATCTCAACTTATATTCCATTGAGTCTTCTTTGTTGTTATGCACCAACTCACTTTTTTGGTGTATATAATATACTTTGACATAGTATATCATGGATCCCTTTATTCTCATGATATTATAAATTATTTATTACCTCATTTATTTTTATTCAAGCGTCTCTCATTTTGTTAAGAACTCTAACTAAAATATCATTTTAAATGTTTAAAAATATAATCTTATAAATCATTCTCATTAATGTCCATGTTTTAAAAATGGGTTTTAGGATTTCTTTATATGGACATGAATGTTTTAAAATGTTGATTCCTTTGAAAAGTTTCAAATTGTTATGGTACACTTTGAATAAAAAATCTATTTTAAAGAGCTTCCTGATAAATAGTGAGGCTTTTAAATGTTTTCAAGAAAAAAGGGGGATATTTCTTTCAAAGATTTTTACTGATCATTTACAACTATGTCAAAATAATTTATGGGATATTATTCTTGATCTATGTTGATTTATTATGATACCAATCTTCCATACTGTATTGAAGTCTATGTGATATGTTTGACTGTGGATGTGTCATTTTTATACCATTCATAGGTTATAGATAAAGTATTGACATTTTGTATGCTAGTTTTAATACAAATGTTTATGTTATGTTTAAACCATTTCATATGAGGAATGAATTGGACTTAGTAAGATATAGGTCAATCCCTCTATATCTCCCCATTGCATCAGTAGGTCTCATGAGACAAACTAGTGTCTTGGACCAAGGCCTTGACAAAATCTTATTTGTAGTCTTAGCACAAGGCCTTGATTATGTGGTTATGAAGTCTGGTATTATGCATTCCATTAGTATGAAAATGAATATTGATATTTCATGTGATTATTAGAATAGTAGAATATACATGTGAATAAGTAAGAGGAATTATTTGATTTTATCTTTTACATATTATGCAGAAGTTCAAGTTTAAAAGGCTTTTGTTTTAGTCTTATACATTGCCTTAAATGTTTATGCTTATTTATGAAAGTTTCCACTATATTGTTATCCTTATTGAGAATCTGAGCTCACCCCTTTCAATGTTTTTTGTTTCAAAAATGGGAAGAAGTATTTTATGGTTAACCTGTAGGGATAGGCTAAAGATATAAGTGTTTCTAAAAAGGGGAAAAAATTTGGTTGATGTTTTTATTTCATGGTATAATGTAAAACATATGAGTGTATCTATTACTTCTAAGGCTACTAAACTGATCGGTCTTTCAATATATTATTCCTTGTATCATGCCAATGTTATTTAATAATGCACTGACTCTGGGTAACTGGGGTTAGGATGTTACATCAGGGTTTTGATTGGTGTAAGTGTTATTTTGAATGTGAAAATGGTTTTGAAAAGGAAATGATTCTTCCTAATGGATTTAATTGATAAAGTGGGTTTTAAAATTGAATTCTCTTTAGTTTGATAATTTGGTAATTTTTTGGAATTGGTAAGTAAATGGATTTGTACAACCCATGGTGTTATTTATGAACATTTTCATATTTGGGGGTATGTGTGTGGAAAGTGCACTTTTGGAACATGTGGATGAAAATGGATGGACACACATGTGATGGTTCATAAGATTCCATGAGTGAGTTTTTTAAAATTTAATTGTTTTAGAAAATTTATTTATCTTTTAGGAGTGGATTTCTTTTTGGTTAAAAGTAGTTTTGTGTTTGGAAAATAGCCTTGAAAGAGGTAGTTTGGAAATGTGGTTTTTGGAATTTAGATCCGTGGCCTTAGATGAAGACAATTTTGAAATTTAAATGAAATGGGTGGGTTTTAAAATAAATGTTATTGGTTTGGTTTGTATTTATTTAATTTTTGAACTGGTCTTTTTGGATCAGAATGTTGCTTTTGATTGTACTTCATTCTGATATCGGTTTTTTTGTTTTCCATGGTCTTCAGAAAATGCTACCCCGAATGGTTTGTAAGATTTATAAGGAGTCATGCTTATTTTTTGATTCTTCCCAAATGTTACTTTTCCTTTGCAGTGATCAAGGTTCATTAGAGGTAGTGAGGTGGATTGAAGAGTTTGAGCATGTCTTTCGGGCGTTGGGAACTCCTAAAACTATCAGGGTGCATGCTATATTGGATTTGTAAAAAGTTACATCTTTGGATGAATGGGATCTATTCAACATTAAATAATTGAATTTAAGTATGATGTGGGAAGTTTTTAAGTCTATATTCATCCAATGGTTAACACCTAAGGAGGTGAAGATAAAGAAATGGGAAGAGCTCACGAATGTTCAACAAAGCCAGCCATTGGTGAAGGCCTACATTGACCACGTTAACGAACTGGTTCCCTTTTCTCCATAGGAAGAATCATATGATTTCATGAAGTCTACATTCTTCATTGGGGGCATTTTTACAGAAATTAATGAGTAGGTACTCTCTTCCAAGAAAAATCGTTTCAATAATTTGGTAGATGAATAGTTCCTAGCCATGTTGGACTCCGGAGCATAGGAGTTTGGAAATATGGCGTCTCTTATTGCTCATGATGGTTCCCATTTGGAGAGAATTGTATGCCATATGAAACTACTTCCAAAGAGACTCTTTCAATTGTTCTGGTTTCTGGTTGATCGGATCATCCTTGTGTGTGCCACTAGTGTGGCCGGTTTGGGCACTCAAAGATGTCATGTCCCGTCCTTCCGATGACGTTTTGTCAGTGCAGCTATCTGAATCATCTAGAGATGTTTTTTTAGAAAGAATCACTTGAAGAAGTCATTATGATTGAGGTATTCTCATACCATACTATGAGGAAGGGGATTCTTTATCCATGAGATCCCCATCAATAGGTTGTGAGGTGATTCTCACACACATTCAGGGTTTACAGGGATATGTGAGACCTTATCCCAGTTATTTATTTTTCATTTTGGAACAGGGAAACTTAAGGATTACTTATTCTTATTCTATTACTATTGTAAGTTCGTATCACGTTTTAATATTTTGATCAACTTAGTCTATCATAACAAAAGAGGTTACATCTATTCGAAATATAGTTTTCAAAATCATTCATTTTTTTAAAGTGTGTTTTCCCCATGTTTGTAATTGTTACAGTTTAGTGGGGCTAGTTTGGAGATTTTTGGGGTTTATAAGATGGGTGGATTGTTTTTCCGGTCCTTTGTTTAGTTAGAGATTCATTTCGTGAGCTCTCCCCTATTTCACTCATTCTATAAAAGTTGATTTTGATCGTTTGGGAATTCCAACATTGGCCCCCTCCCTAGGGTTGTGTGTTTGATTTTTAAATTTCCATGCTAGTTGAGTCCATATGGTGGGGAGAACCCTCTCATATTCTCCAATTACCTTGTGTTGCAGTTTCTTCAGGGTGGGATAGGGGTGACTTGTGGATTGAATAGTAACCATGAGTTTCCTGATGTTTCACTCAATTTCCCTCAGTTTTGACTGGGCACACACTCGATTAATGGCTATCTTTGGGCCTGGTGAATTTCTAGGGGCATAAAGTGTCAATTATGGGGAGAATTTTCACATCCAACCCTAGAAACTCCATTATTTTATACATTTCTTGGCCTTGAATTTTTCTGGTTGAGGTTTTGGTTGAGTCCCAGGTAAAAGTTTTGGATTTTAAAACATTAGGGTGACTTTTTGGCATACACATGGTTGGAGCACAGTCTGGCAGACCATGCTACCAAACCATATAGCATTATATGTGTCTAAAAGTAGTAAAATTATATGAAAAAAACATAAATTTAAAATAATGACTAACAATAATAATAATATTATTATGATGATGATGAAGAAGAAGATGATGATGATGATGATTATGATTATTATTATTATTATTGTTATTTTTGATAAAATTTTTATTTAGTGTTTGTTTATTTTTGAGAGAAACCCCAGAGGGGTCACAAAATCCACCTTTCCTCTACCCTTATCTCATTGCCCCCTCCTAATGCTCTCTCCCACTAGAACAAAAACCCCATCCACCCACCTCCATCGTCAGCGACCTCTCGGGACGAACCTCCTCCCCAAAGATGCTCTGCTCCTCACAATTCCCCCTTACACCACCGCTCCTCCTCACACCACAAATCATTCTTTCTCCAACCCTCCTCCATCCGAACACCTATATGGTGTGTGTCACCTCTCGTGGTCATCCCTCCTCATGGCACAACCGTCCTCCCCTCTTCCCCCTATGGTAAGTATACTTTATTTTTAGGGTTCTTATTTAAGTTTTTTTCTTATTGGTTGAACCCTAATAGTTAATGTTTTATTGGTGTTTGTGTTTCTCTATATTTATGGTTTGTGGTAGGTTTAATAGGCCTTGTTCTTCCTTCTCTTAAAGCACCATTGCATCTACTCCCTATTTGATGTAGGTGTTTCAAACTTTTTCTCTTACGACACAATCCATGGAAACTTGTACACTTGAAATTAATAATTAAATGTGATTTTGACCTCTATAATACCTAGTGATAGAATAAAGTGGTGATTTATTATTAATAAAAACTATTAGAAATATCTTTTTAAAGAGGTTTGTGTATTTTTCCTAGGTTTATGGATCCTACAATGTTTCTGGGAATACCTTTCGTTCTTTTGAAGTGAAATTGGAGTTTTTGAAAAATTATACCCTTATTCATGTTGTGTGGTATTGTTGTCATATGAATTAGTTTGTTTGTGTAAAATTTAGAAATTTTTTGGCTTTGTAATTATGTTGAAACACATTTTAATTTTTATCATGTTTTTTAAATGTATTTGTTATGTTTTTTTCCAAATTATATAGAATTTTTGTTTTGGTCAAAAAAGGAAAAGGGGAGAATATAAAAAGGGGTTTGGGTGTTTCTTGGTAGTTTGGAATGTGCCAATAGTTGTCGGTAAATCCATGGGTGAACTAATTACACACATGGGTGTTCCCCCCAAAGAAGTTGACACTTAAGAATGGTGTTTTCTTGAATCCTATGATTCCTAAATTGTTATTTGGTTTTTAAATGAAGTTGGTTCTTTTTTTTGGTTTCTAAAAGTTAATTAAAAATGAAATATAATAAGGGTATTCCCATTTGGAATTATCTATAATATTGTACATCTCTTAAAGGATTTAAAAAGGGTTTATGAAATGTAATGATCTTGGAACCTTAAGGCCCATTTGGAAATTCTTATTGAAAATGAGATTTCACATTGTTGAAAAAATGGGTTTTTAATTTTATTTTGGTAAATGAATTTGGGGTGTGTAATGAATTGGGGATGTTTTGGTGTTGAGTATTTAAAAGAGATGTTTTGTGTTGAATTTGGAATAGTGTGTGGTTTGAAAAATGTGAGCACCCAATTGAAAAATATAAATGTTTTTTGGAATGGTTTGAGCTTTTATATGATGTGACAACCTAACTGAAACGTTATGTTGTGTTTGGAAATGGAAATATATGTTTGAAAGTGTAAATACCTAATTATAATTTTGAAATGTTTAAGAAATATTTTATGAGGTTATATAATGTGACGGCCCAGTTTTCACCTTCAAAGAAGTGATACACACACACAAAGATATATATATATACATATATATAGGGAACCTATATCAGAGGGATATACCATTTTGCCTTATCATATAGGATGTCCTTATTTAGGGAAGGAAAGTGTGGTGAAAGCAGGTAAGGTGAGTCATGCATGCAACGACCTTCTACTTACATAGTTAATCTATATTGACAATGTGTTCCTAGGCATATTTTATAGGATAAAATGATGGTTACTAATCAACCATGATATGATGGATTGGTACCCCCGAGATTTCCGATAGGCAAGGTGGTATGTGCTACTAGATTGGCTAGCTAAGGGGGGCCAGTTGGTTATAGACTTAGGGGATTCACCATACACCGGCAGGTGGTTTCAAACCGAACACATCGGGGGTTATTCTATGGATGTTTAGGATCAGCCCTGGTCACTTTTATATATTCTTGTTTACTTTCTGTTTCCTTTAGTTTCAACAGGTATTTATTATTTATATATTTATTGATTTATTTCCAGAAAAACCCTTTATTGTTTTTATTAGGTATTTGGTTTAGTTTTTAGTGTCAAAAGGATAGTCTGTTTTGAAAATGAAATGTGGCATGTGTTGGATTATGAGATGGGAATCTATGTTTGTTTAATAAAATGTGGAAAATATAATTTATATAAAAATATTTCAAATTAGTGTCAATGTAATGTTTTTAATAAAAGAAAATATATGAATTCAATAGTTTATCTTTGGAATTCCAACTGATCATTTCGACTCTCGCATCTACTTTTTCTTTCAAGTTTCAGGTTCTAGTTTTGGATCACTCTTTCAGCGAGTGTGGTTATGTGTCAGGTGTTGACCCACGAGGTCACTTGGAGGTACTTTTGGATGCACAAATTTATCTTTTTTATTATTTTAGTGTTTTAAAAAAAAATCAGTTTATATTTATTTATTTTTCTTTTCTTGATGATCCCAAATCATTCTTAGATGTTTTTATTTGCTTCCCGACACTAGGTATGAGCCCGTGGGGATTAGGAACGCCCATAGGTCCATACCATGGACCGAATGTGGTGTCTCATTTAGGGTCGACCAAGGTTGTGACAGTTGGTGCCCTAGAACCAAATTATATGTACATTATGATTACCTATGTTCATTTATTGAATATTAATAAACACCTTATCACATCATGATTGTCATTCTGTGTAACATAATATGTGATAATGTCCTAACAGTAGTTGTCACACTACATGTTCATGGCTGCTCCTCACTATGATGAGAACCTAGAAGTTAAATGAATGTATACTTAAATATATGTTATATAGACATATGCTATCACTTGAGGGAAAACAATTATACCGGCTATCAGTGGTGGACACTCATAGGAATTAAAGTAACTTCTCATGGTGTACACCCTTGGTAATATCTAGTTTAGGATATTAAGAGAACGATAGCCATCAGAAGGAAACCCAGATTCATAGGTGTCATTGGATGTTCCAATATCCAATCATCTATGTTGATTCTTGGACTTTAAGATTATTATTAATGAATATTATATGTCACATACTTTGATTTATTTAGGAAAACCATGATAACATATGTTCATTTCAAGGTTAGATACATTGGGTGCATCCGGAGTAATATTACATGAATGATTAATGTGAGAAACTAATTTCCCCTTATTTTATTTAATGGAAGCTGATATCTTAGGTCATTTTATGGAAATGATATAGCCTAAATAAATTGATGTCCATGGTGTTCTATAGGAAACATCAATTTCCAAAAAATCAATGAACGTGACATCTATCATATTGGTTCATGGCCAATGTGAATCCTGATTGACTAGGGATATCATGATAAATGGACTATATTACTGAACATGTGTCAATATGAGGTATTATTTCATTGCGGTATTAACTTATTTACCTATGGGTTCCTTGGTTTGATGCACGAAGCTATCCTTGGAATTTAGGATGCCTCGCCTAATGATACTAAGAAATAGGCATTGAGGGTCACACACTATGTGTATACACAATCATAGTTAAATTATAATATATTATTTATTATTTAATAAGTTGAATAAATAATATTCTTGAACATGGTTTAATTAATTTCATCTTTTATTGATCATATATATTCCATCACAAGTTATTAGACAGAATTTTTTGGGAGTGTATTATTTAATGAATATTTATTTTCTACTTAGTGAATATAATATTTTTTATTTATTGAAGAATAATGTAGTGATATATATTTATTAAGTATATAATATTTATTAAAGGCCTGGAAAATATTTTGGAGGAATGATTGATCAAATTTTTAGGTCTGGTTAGAAATATCATATATTAAATATTATTTGATCAAATAATATTTAATTTATTTCACATGTTAAGAACTAGTAAAGGAAATAATAACATTATTATTATATTATATATGGGGTTCCACATGGGATTAAATAAATATTAAATGGAACTTTTTAAAATATTCATTTCTAGTTTTTATCCATATTTTGACCCAATTAAGTTATATTTTTATAGATCCATTATCATTTTTATTATGCACAATGATAGCCTAGGATAATCCTCTCAATAACTAGAGAGATCCATATCTAGGAATGCTCTCAAGAATAGAGAGTGATCTTCCACCACCATCTACTCTTGAGTCTATAGAGATTAAGGAGAATGATTTGGAAGCAATTCTCATGGAAATCAATAATGAACAATGCATGAAATAGGAGCTATTGTGATAGCACCTGAAAAATACTATGGAGATGTTTGGAGATTTGTAAAATATGTGTGGATCCCCTCTAGAGGGAGTTTGATCTAGATTTTTTACAATGTAGTCACAAAACAATGTAGATCTGTTTTTTGATCCATTAACAAAGAAATATTTATCACTAGTTAATTATTTAATCAATTAAATTATTTATAAATAATATTTGATTATCTGTAACTTGGTTCTGGAATTCTATCCCTTGTCTATTTTCTTTGATTCAGTTCTATTGATCATTGTGTTATCATCATGTAAATAGTGTATTGATCATCCATCATGGCAAAAAGAAAAGTTGGGAATGAACCATTGGAATCTTCCAATATTCTTGGAACCTTGAAGTGGTATCAGAGGGGTCATATAATTATTTATAATTATTTGAAAGATCATTGATTGATTTACGCATTTGTAATTTAGTTTTCAATTAATGATTAATTGTTTTTTAAACCAAATTGAGATATATACTTCTTCCTATTTTTTTATCATATATATAATTAAATAAATTAATTTACGAATGAAATAAATTTGAAGAACTCATTCGAAGGTTCCATGAAATATGGATGGAAAACACAATAGTACACAGTGTGTTAACTATAACTACAAATCGTGTACTACTGTTAAATATACTAGGAATTAAGTCATAATTAATTAAACCCATGTTAATTTAATACATATGGTGAAATTTATTTTACACTATATGTTTACTGATCTATCATAGTGCCTAGTCAGCCGGAGTACTTATTGTGTAGCCTACATACATGGCATGTAGTCCAAAATTCACAGATGGGATGTATATTGATTTACTGAGCCTACTTGACCAGTGACCATGTAACACAAATACAACACACAGTTTAGACCTTGTACAAGTTGTGTACTCCAATGTTTATGAGTCACAGTTTACACATGGAGTCCCTTGAAATCTACCTTGGATTGGCAGTGAGAAACATACACATCATGTAACACATTTCTATACATCATGTACTTATACCAAATTACACATAATTAAAATTAATTTATTATACCTTTATAAACCTTATCAATATTTACTTGTATGTGTCCATTATTTTTATAGGACCTACCATGTGATGTGTTTTAGTATATAAATTTTTTTGATTAATTTCAATATATTTTTCAAATATATTTATGAATTGTGAGTCTTATGAAAATTATTAATCTATGTTCATTGAGGCTTTACTTGTGATAGAAAAATCATTAAATTTGTGTAATCATTTTCTTTATTGTAAAAATCATGAAAGTACGTGACAATTCATATATTCCATATGTCACAGGAGTAAATAGTACCCTGGTATAATACATATTGGGTAGTTTCATAATAGTATTCACCATGTTCCCTCCATGGTACATTAATGTACATAATTAATTTTAAATAATTGTTTCATGTTATAAAGTCTGAGAATATCAAGGAAACATGGATGAGAATTAAGGTAATATAACTGATTAATTAAAAAATACAATGAATTTAATGGAGAAGGATTTTCCTTAAATAAGAACAATTAATAAATTAATGAATTTTTATTGAATGTGTTATTCGTTTCATGCATTTAGTTGATCATGATCCTAGACCATACCATTATATGTTATTAGTTTCTTTTAATTTATTATTAAATTAATTTTTTTCCTCTTTGAAATCTATTCTATTATAATGTAAAGGCCTAAATTCCAATTGTTTATTTTATGTAAACCCATTCCCCTCACCTATTTATGCATAAAATAATATGTAATGGATGGAGCTCCCATGTAAGTGGAAGAAGTTCATGTTTGGATATGATGTGAAACCAATCCAAGAGAGATACATTGGGGGACATGTGAAAATATATAACATGAACCTAAATTGGTTTAAGGTGTTTTTACCATAGTTTGATGGTAAGTTTATCATCATGTTGATAAACTAACCATTATTAAAATCTCATGATCATTGTTATTTATTATTTTATTTATGTAATGCTTCATGGTTATTTCATTATCAATTTTTTTCATGATCACATGAATTAATGAATTTAAAATCATTCAATGTATAACCAAAACGAATTGTCCATTTCATAAATATTATCCAATACTTGGTTAATCACATAATTAAATCCACTTAATAATAAAATTTATGTAATAAAGATAATGACGGGAAATTTACAAGTAAAAAAGATAAAATCCCTCAACAATGTTTATTAAGTTAGTATAGACATCCACTACTTTAGTTAAAGTTGAACCATGCTTCGATGTTCTTGACCAGCCAAAGTTAGGATGCTTCAATTATTTGGGAATTCTAACATGATTTTTTGGTTGAATTATCTTAGTTGACATTAAGGTTTGACTTCCAAAGTTGGAAATGGTTTAACAGAGGGGAAAGGGTTGAAGAAATCCAATTTAAAGATTTTTGGATTGGGGAGTTAAATCAACAAATCATGGAATTGTGAGTTAATATAGTGGGAATTTGGAATGGATACCTGAAACCATTAATGTTTCTTGACCAACCAAATTTGGGATAATGAGAAGGGGAATATGGATCCTTTCCACTGTAATGTATGTGAAACCGAATATTATTAAGCTAATGGTATGGGATATTGGGTTTTGATAAAATAGTATCAGATTAATAAATATTATATTTATTTATTTGTACAAATTTCATCAGATAATTTACTAAAATTATTCTCATATTGTTTTTATAAATATAAATAAAATTACTTTAAACATATCAATATGGTCAATAATTGAGAAGGATAATGTTATCACATGCACAAATTTCAATAAGTGGAAAATAATCATTCATGTTGTCCTTCACCGTGAAAGGAAATTGTATGTGTTGGAAGAACCAATTCCTAAATAATTTGGAAATGGGGCTACTGATGTTGAGTTTTATCTCTATTAGAAACATTTTAATGATACAAAAAATGTTCAGTGTTTCATTCTATGATCCATGGTCAATGATCTTTTAAAGTAACATGATGAAATCTATGCATATATCATGATGTCTCACCATCGGTATCTCTATCAATTGGATGTGAGACAAGAGAGACATGAGATATCTAATGATTTTTGAAAATAATCTTAGATATTCTACAATAGGTAAGCCTTATGTAGTTAATATTATTGGATACATTTAACACTTATACATAATAGGGATTAAATTTTGAAATGAGTCTCACATATATCCCATGTTTCCATCGAAACCCAAGACCTTCCCTATTTTTATTATTAATTTTTGTAATTACAATGTTGAGAAGATTTTTTCAGAAATTATTACATTGATTCACCAAGTGGAAAAGGATATGGGGAATAAAAACCCCATGGTCCTTATAGTCAATAAGAAAAATAAGAATATGTAAAAGGGGCCCAATACTCACTACAAGTCTAATGCTTCTAAGCATTTCCCTTCTAAGAAGAGTAAGATCAAAATTCATGCCATGTAAAAGGAGGTAGTATGTTCTTTATGTCACAATAAATGCCACTAGATGAAGAACTACACCTTGAAGAAAGGTAATTATAAATATTCATTCGTTATCAAGTGTAATAATTCAATATCCACATATTCGATGATAGATACACCTTGTGGTTATCACATCTGTATCCAAATACATGACCCAAGTATATTCCAAAATATTTCTATAGGATAGGTGGTTCTGTAAGCTACCAGATGCTCGAGTCTGGATTTTATATCCATAGGTGTCTACTACTTTTCATGGCCAATGAAAATGAATTTTTTTTAAATTGTGTTTCTCATTTACAAACTATTTCCAAGAACATAATTTTTGTATCATGAGTAGATATAGAAGGGTTTATTTTATATTTCAAAAATAAAGATTTTTTCATTTATTAAGAAAACATATGTTATGGTATAGAGTATTTAAATAATGGTATTTATATATAAAATTATGAAAATAACTTATGTTCAATTGGTAATGAATCATGCTCCCACGACTCAAATAACACCCAACTATGGAATCACCATATTGGTCATGAAAATTAAAATCCTTTAGAATATCATTATCAAGATTATTATTTAGACTAATATAATCTAAATCCACTTGGAAAATGTCATTATTTTATACAAGGATAGATGATGAAACCTTTATTCAATAGATAAGTTGAAAGGGCCAAAAATATTCTAGGATTGGTACACACTGATGTGTGTGGACCATTTCCAATAGAATCTAGTGCTGGGTATTCTTACATAATAAATTTTTATGAATACTTGACTAGATATGGTTTTGTCTACTTGATGAGTTATAAGTCTAAGTCCTTTGAGAAATTAAAAAAATTTCATAATTAATTATAAAATCAATTTGGAAAGAAGATAAAAAATATTTGATCGGATCGAGGTGGTGAATATATAGACCATGAGTCTATCAACATTATAATGGAGTTTGGGATTCTATCTCAACTCATTCCACCTAACACACCGTAGTGAAATGGTGTTAGTGAAATGGGGTCCATACATTGATTAACATGGTAAGAATGATGATGAGTCATACATATCTTCCACTATCCTTTTGGGTATATGATTTATAGACTACAACATATACATTAAAATGAGTACCAACTAAAGCAAAATATGGAATTCCCTTCTAGTTATGGAGTGGAAGGAAAATTATTTTGTCACAAAAACATGTAAGGGATTTTCAGGCATTTGTTAAGGCCTTATCAAGAAAAAAAGCACCCCATGGCACAATTTTTATCTATATTGGGTATCTTAAGGAAACAATGATATACAACATGAAAAATCCCTCAGACAAGAAAGTGATTGTCACTAGACATGCCTTCATTATTGTGAGGGAGCACATCCTCAAAAAGGATAGTGAGAGAAAGATTGGCTTCAATGAAGTTTATTCTCAAGATACACAAGAGATGGTATAGAAATATATTCAATAGGACCCTGTGGAAGAAGTGGTTCTTGAATTACATGTACTACATAGTATAAAAAAAGAGGTAAGAGAACTAGAGAGATATGGTTTTCTAGGCACCAAATATGGGGACTCATTTTTTGTTAACAATGACGAAATTGTCTTGTACAAAGAGCTAGTGGAGAGATTAAAAGAAGTAAGATTGAAAGAAGCCATGAATTCTGAAATGGATTTCATTTATCAGAAAAATTTTTGTGTTCCGTTTGATGCACCAGTTGATGTAAATTCCATTGGGTGAAAATGGGTATTCAAGAAAAAATTGGACATGGAAGGTAAATTAAAAACATATAAAGTAAGGATAGTGGATAAAGGGTTAAAATTCCATAAAGGAATTTAATATGATGAAACATTTTAACAAGTTTACATGTTTAAATACATCATAATTTTCATTAATATAGTAGGTTACCATGACTTTGAGATTTGGTTGATGAATATCAAAACATCATTCATTAATGGGAACCTTCAGGATTATGTCTCTACGACAGAACGAAAAGGTTTTTTCACTCTAAGAGATTCCAAAAATATTTTTCTGTTATATATATCAATTTATGGATTGAATCAAGCATCTAGGTCCTAGAACATTCCATTCGAAGAAGTTATAAAATAATTTGATTTCATTAAGAAATAATGTGAGTCATGTGTTTACAAGAGGGTTCATAGAAATGTAGTTGTTATCCTAGTCATATATGTTAATGACATGTTATTTGAAATGACATATCAGTTTCACATTCAATTAAGGATTGGTTAAACCAATGTTTCTCTATGAATGATTTAGGTTAAGAATCTTATATTCTAGGGATCAGGATCATTGAAGATAGATATAAGAGTCTTATTAGACTATGTCGAAGTATATATATTGACCAGATACTAAATAGATTTAGTATGGAACAATCCATGAGGGTATTTGTTCAAATGTCACATGGTTTACATCTTTCTAACAAAATGTGATCTCAGACATAACAAGAGAAAGATAGAACGACTAATATCCCATAGGATTCAGTTATAGGATCAATCATGTATTCCATTTTATGTACAAGACTTGATGTTCCCTATGAATTTATAAGGGTAATAAGATATCAAGAAGATAAAGGAGAACAAAATTGGTCTACTATTAAGGCCATCCTCAAGTATCATAGAATAACTAAGGATATGTTCCTAGTGTATAGAGGAGACAAGGAGCTGGTTATTAGGGGTTACACTGATGCTAGTTTTCAGACAGATCAGAATGATTGAAAGTCATGGTCTGTATATGTTTTCGGTATCAACAAATGATCTATGTGTCTGGAGAGTTCAATGTAGTGGGTTTTCACTTCTTTTATAGTGGATTATGAGTATATAATGGTTTCTAAT
The DNA here is from genome assembly GCA_963277665.1 of Viscum album. Lineage (NCBI taxonomy): Eukaryota > Viridiplantae > Streptophyta > Magnoliopsida > Santalales > Viscaceae > Viscum > Viscum album. The sequence continues at coordinate 1,120,409,480 of OY728129.1, forward strand.
ATAGCCACAGAAGATGTTTGGATACAAAACATTGTCTTGGATATTGATACCTAACAGTAAAGAACCAATCACAGTGTATTTTTATAATACTACAATGGTGGATCTTACAAAATATTCTAGGGAAAACAACAGACAATGCATATATTCTAGTATTATAACCCCTTGATGATTTTCTATCAAAAGTGTAAAGTTGAAGTAGTAAGATTACCCCCAAAAGAAAATTTGGAAGACCCATTAACAAAAGTCATATCTCTGTAGAAGGATGAGTTTCATGTAAGAGTTGGCGGACTGATGGTTGTTAGCAGTTTGATCTAGTGAAAGTGGGATTATATTTTAATTTGACCTTAAGACCAAATTCTATGTACTTTATGTTTACCTATATTAATTGTTTTTAATATTGATAAAATCATCACATCATGACTTATCTTCTATGAAACATAGTATGCGATAATTTCCTAATAGTAGTTGTCGCACTAAAAGGTCAGGATAATTACCCACTATAATGAGAACATAGAAGTTCTAGGAAAATATTATTAAATATATGTTCTATAGAAGGATTATAACATTTAAAAGATATAAATGATACCGGATATCAAGGGTGGAGACTAATAGGACATTGATGAACCATATCATAGTGTATGTCCTTGGTAATATCTAGTATAATATATAATAATAACGAGACCTGCAAATAAGAAACAAACATTCATATGTGTAATTGGATGTTCCTATATGCAGATGTATCTATTGATCCTTATAAATTAATATTATTATTGATGATTATTAAAAGTATTGCACTTTGATGTATTGATGAAAACAGTGACGACATATTTTCACAATGATGTGGGATACGTTGGGTGCGTCATGAGAAATATTTCATTAATAAATAATTCAAGAAAGAATTTATACCTTATGTTCTTTAACAGCAGTGGATATCTAAGGCCCTTTTAATGGAAATTATATATCCTAAATAAAACCATGGACAATGTTTTCTATATTGATGTTCGATTTTTAAACAACAAAGAATGTTACATAGAGCATATATGTTGGTGGAACTAGTGTGAAACCTCCTTAGTTAAAGATATCATGATAATGGGATTATATTAGACTGTAATAAAACTTATGAGGTATTCATACTTTCCAGCGTTAAATTATTTATCCATGGGTTCCTTGGTATTTTACTAGATTCAAATATTAGACTTTAGGCTACTTCACATAAGGCCAATGAGAAAGATTCCAAGAGGGTTACAGTGTAGCCAGAATCTCAATTAAGTAATATATTATTATTTATTATTTAACAAGTTTAATAAATGTTATTTCATCACATGGTTTAATAATTATTCATGTTTTCTTTCTCACATATATTACATCAACAGTTATTCCAGATAATACTATGTGAGTGGGATATTTAATAAATATTAATTTTATATTAAGTAAATATAATATTTATTTATTTATTAGAGAATAATGGAGTGATATTTATTTATTAAATAATTATTCATTATTCAAGGCCCAATAAATATTGTGGAGGAATGAAAATCTGGGTATTTAGGTCTGGTGAGAGATAATATATATTTAATTTATTTGATTAAATAATATTTAATTTAATTCACGAGTTAAGCACATGCCGATAAAAAAATATTTTTATTATTTTAGACATGGGGATAAATTAGAGATTAAATAAATATTAAATGGCACTTGTGTAAATACTTATTTAAAAAAACTATCAATATTTAAAACAAATTATATTATTATTTAGAGAGCCAATTTTACTTGTATTGTACACAATGAAAGTAAGATGGAATCCTGCTAATCACTAGAGAACTCCCTCTCCAAGATAGATCCCAAGAACAAAGTGAGATATTCCTCCATAATCCTCTATTGAGTATATAGACATAAAAACTAAAACTTTGGAATGGATTATCATGGTGATCAAAGGTGAGTGATGTACGTAGTGGGATCTTCCATCCCTGTACCTATAGAATCCTACGATGACATTTAGAGATTTGTAGAACTTGTGTGGATCGCCTATAGAGGAAATATGATTTTAATTCCTACAACATAATGGCGAAACAACATAGATCTATTTTCAGATATATCAATAAAAAAAAGTATCAAAAGGTTTTATTTTTATTGATTAAATTAATTATAAATAATATGTGATGATCAAGCACTTGGTTACGACATTCTATCCCTTTTTTATTATCATTGATTCAGCTGCATTGATAATATCATTAAAATTCATTTAAATATCAGATTGATCATTCAACATAACAAAAATAAAATTTTTCTATGACTCATCACATGCATCCACTAAGCATTAAACCTTTAGAACCACCCTCAAGTGTTTAGAATGTAATATCCATGAAAATTTTACGGATGGAATTTTTATAGTAGGGAAGAAATTAGAAATTAGGATTCAGTTATCCTAAGTGAACATTATATTTAAAAAAACTATAATACAATAAAATTTTTAATATTTCATGGAACGTAACTTCTAATTTTATAGGATGAATATAGATTTTGAAGTCTCTTTTCCTTGAATGCATTTTTAAAATTTAGCAATATATTTATGTTTTCATGGATAATAAAAATATACTCATTAAATATCCATAGTTTTATTTCTTATAATATTTTATAATATGTATAATAACCCATTTATTGACTATCAATTGTATATAAATAAATATAATATCATTTGACGTAAAATTGATATTTTTCAGAAAACTGCTATTTTAAGGAATAATATCATTCCTCGTTAATAAATTAAAATAATTTTTAATTATGAATTATTTAAATACAATTTGTAGATTATATATATAAATTTATTAATTTAAATTCACATAATTATTTTTAATAGTCATATTGTTTATGTAAAATTATATCATGGTGGTAAAATGTATTTATTGATAACCCATTTTTCAATACGTTTTGTGAGTTTATTTTTAAATTAAATTTCTACAATTAGATGAATTGAATTTTATAAAATGTATTAAATATTTTTAATAGTAATAATTATTAATAGTTAACAAAGTCAACTTAATTTATTTCCCAATCAATAGGAAAAACAAAAAAAATTAATTATCGCGGTTACGGTTAAAACAGTTTTCCCATCGGTTTACCTAAAAGGGTAAGGGTAGAAATGAAAAAAAACTTATGAAATAATATTTTTCAATATAACTTCTATAATACCCCTATACCATTTATATATTATCCATTTTGGATCCATATATCTAAGAACATGATATAAAATTATTGAAATGTTTTTGAAAAAATAAAAGTGTGTAACTAACCTCAATTGTAAAAGGTCTCTTCCACCCATAACTTATTCAATACTATCAATAAATCTATATCAAAAAATCCTACCACAATATCTATAAATAATAATTATCCACATTATATAGGTAATTTTCTTCCTAAATGACCTACCCTAGGGTCTTTAATATGAGATCCAAAGGAGGTTTTTCTTAGTGAAGGTAATTGTTTTCACCAGGATATTTCCATTTTACTTATTATTTTTCAAACACAAATAATGTATTAACACTTTAAAAAAATCACTAAAAAGTATCTCCAAGAAAATTATATATTATTAAGTTGATATAATATTATTTTTCTATATACTTTTCCATAAAATGGGAAATAAAACCCTCACTCATGTGTATGGTGGACTTCCACCTCGCGAACGGATGTAATTTGTTTTTACAACATGAACTCAAATAGATATTCATAATGATAGAACCATTGAATAAATATGTTAAATATTAAATAATATTTATTCTGTAAAGATAATATATCTTATACTTCCTTACCCTTTCCCCATTAGGTAAATGATAATGTCACTCATGTGTATAGATTACCTACCATCTCCATGAAGCAATGTGATTCATTTTACATTTTAAAAATTTATAATTTATTTTAAAATGTATCCAATGAATAAATATTATAAATATAAATTTAATGTCATTCAGGAGATGCTCTAACTATATTCTATTCACAAGAATTGGAACATCCATTATAAATGTTCACGACAAAATGAAGCAGTTAACCCCAAAACAATTTTAATAATGCAATGTTATTAATGGAAGTGTGATAAGATATTATAATAGAATCATATATGATATTTTTAATATAAATATTATTCTTTTATAAATTATTTAAATGTTTAAAATCATTATATATGAGGTTTAATCATGTTCAACAAAAGTTAAGCTTGCGGTAATGGATTTTTTTCTCAATTTTCCAACCATTGAGTCATATTTGTTATTATGCATCTATTCACTTTTATGTGGTGAACATTATTATAATTTTATATGTTTAATATGAATTCATAAATATTAACAATGAATAATTTTTCAATTCAATTTTATCTTTAATGTTTTTCAATTTAGAATTTACCAAGAAGGTAAGAATTTATTTTACAATCTCTAATGTTGGGATTACTCTTTTTTTATTTCAATGAATATTATAACATGTCCTTATTAAACCACATATATTTTCTTATCTAATTTATATTTAAGGATATTACATTTTTCCATTCAAATATTATTCTATTTGGTTATTTAAGAAATAAAATAAATGTTTAAAAGAAAAACATATTATATTTATCTTTTAATCAGATATATTTTTCTTACGGGTCCTTATTTTTAAAAATTGTTTTACCAAATTAATTTCTTCTACTTATTTAATTTATTAATTTTATTTTATGTATTCCTTTTATATTTTAAAATTTTGTAAATGAATCATTCTAATTTTTAACTAATGGAACTTTTAGACTCTATATCAAAAGTCAAATGGAATGTTTTTAACATATACAATGATAAAAGACTTCACTGATGATGTACCCATTTTAAAATATTTATATTTTTCTAAAAATTTCTAATTGTTTTAAAAATGAAATGTTTTAATTAAATTTTATTTTAATATCTCAATACCATTATATTTATTTAACCTAATGATAGGATTTTTTTACAAAACCTATATTTCTGATGAACCAATGATAATATCTTATAAATTTTGAGGTTGTTAAATTAATCTTGAAACATTAACTTTCTGTTGATAATTGGAAACTAAATTTGTCTTAAATATTCATATTATTTTTTTCTTGGATATTATTATTTTCTGAACCATATATTATTTTTACATAGGATGTATTCATATGAATGGTATTTGACTGACTGAGGAAAATATTGATAAATCTGTATTATTTACTCAATATTGTTATTTATTGATAAGGGATATGGTTTATGAATTTAATTGGTCATTCAATAAATTCGAAATGAATCGGAACTTCAATTATATGTGGGTCCTTATTATAGTTTTCCCCTCAATGCATTGGTAGGTATCATGAGACCAATCAGTTGGCCAAATTAATTGAGTTTTTGGGGTATACATACAAATAGTTCTAAACTATCTTGGAATAAGGTATTGATGCTATAAATATCATCATGTTTGAGATAATGAAATCCGATATTAAGAATTTCATTCATTTAGAAATTAATTATTATTATCCAAGATATTATTTCATTAATATTATCTATGGATGCATTTCAAACATACGTTATTGATTAAATGGCATGTTATTTCAGTTATTTACCTAGAAATATTGATTATGTAATATTAAATCAAGATATATTCCACTGTATGTAAATTATAGAAAGAATTTATGCTCACAATTATTTGGTTTCATTTCCATAGTATTTGAAGAAGAATTTTTCCATTGAGTTCTAGGATTCCAAATGTTTTCCATTACAATCCTTTATATTTTCTCCAATGTAAAATGGGTATAATGTATCTGTGTAGATCTCATATACTAATAAATTGATAAGTCCATTAGGATTAGAATCCTTATATATAAGTTAATATAATAAATTAAACATCATCTCAACTGTAAAACCACAGGGATTTACAAATAGATTTATTATAGAATGAATGGATCACTAAGTCTCTACAAAAACCACTTTGTCATAACCTATCCACGTAAACATAATTTTTCCACTTATGTTATGTGAATTTCAAAAATATGACATACATGGTTGCGATCATTAAATTATTTGGAGTCCAATAAGAAATACTTAATTTTTGGTGACTAGTAACCTACCCTTATGAATAGTTACATACCCTTTTGAATAGTGATATACCCTATTGAATAGTAACCTTAACTATGATAATATATAAATAATATTCAAGTGGAAGTATGATATAACTATGTTTTCGAATAAGTAAATAGGTAACTTAAAACTTTTTTTCAATAAATTATGACCTTAATTAAATATTAAATAAATCATATTTAGAAAAATATTTTTGAAAAATAGATTTCATTTTTTAAATATGCATGTCGAAAATTGATTGGGGTGAATTTATGGGATTTTTATGAAATTCTTGAATTTTTGATGAATAGTGAAATACTGTAAAATACCGTATATACAAATTATAAGTTAAATACACTATTTATGACATCATAAGTGATGTAATAACACTTGGTTTGAACTCACATGAATTTATTACTATTATTAGTCATGTAATCATCAATATTTCAAGTCTTGAGGGAAATTAATAAACTAATAATTACAAAATTATGAAAAACTCTCCTACCTCCACTATAACCCCCACCCCCCCCACTCCCTCTTTTCTTCACTCCTCTATGCCTTGAAGCTCATAAATTATCTTCCCAATTACCCTTCCCTAGTCACTTCCCACGTCCTAGAAGCTCTTGGTATTACCAAAATTCCAAAACCCATCCCTTAAGGAGGTTCTGAAGGAGGTTATTTCAAGAGCTAAATCACCCTTCTTTTTCATTTAGTTTCATTTCAATTTGTCTTCTTTATTATCCTCTCCTCGCCTCCTTTGTAAAAATAACCGTGATAGATATAGTAACATCTATATACAAAAATTATATATTTTTAATGAAATAACCAACATCAACATCCTTACTCTCTCTCTCTCTCTTTTATTTTAGAAACGAAATCAACATCCACGAGGTTCCAATTTATAACCATTGTGGATGATGATGTTTCGTTCTAAAATTTATCCTTCATTACTGGTAATGAAACCATTTTTTATGAAAAATACTATAATAAATTTATTATAACCTAATTAATATTCAGGAACTGGTATACGTACATATTATTGAATCATATGACAAAACTAGTTCCTAATAATCAAAATACTGATAAAATAATCTAAGCGAATGTCAAAATTATTTCATCTAATAATTCATCCACAACATGTAAAAAAATGATAGAAATGACCATTAACACTTTGTATGTTCTTAAATAATATGTAATTTAAATTCGTTATATTTACATCCATTCCACATGAACTCCATTACTTAAGAACAGGTGAGTAAATTATGAAAATAAAGAAAACAACCACACCAGAACATTGAAATTCAATAAAATAACTTATCAATAAGTGAATAAATCAACTAAATAGAATTATGATAAACTAAATAAATGTATAATACATTCTGAGATAATTTATTAAAATGTCTAATTTCATATTCCATGACCTTATGCTCAAGAGTGAAACACATTCGAACTTAAGGTAAGGGTTTTCTTCATCTCACTTCCATTTTTGTGAGATTTTCCGTATTCACTAGTAATACTTGTGTATGGTGTATGTATACTAAAAATTGAAGTAAAATATCATTAATATCCTTATTTTCATGGAATTAATTGTATCATTTTAATATTATAAATTTTGGGGCATATGAATCTCATGATTACAAAGTTGTAGGGGTTTTTCTACCAGAACCTCCATTTTAATTCGGTTTACTTTTATTATCTAATTACCTCAATGAAATTCTGATGTATTATTATGTAATCCTCAGAAATTATGTATAAATGTTTTATATAGTTTTACGATCCATAATAATTCTTTATTTTATAGGGATTTATAAGTTTTAAAAGGATCATTCAAAAATTATCCCGATAAACAAACTCGATTCAAGGGATATTTTCAAATCCTAATCCGTTTTCAAGTGTACTACATAATCTGTTTTAATCCACCATTATTTTTATAAAAACACTAATTTTATCTTGAAAAATCATATTGGATCATTTCCAAATTTAATAGAACACATGTGCCTTTTTTATTTAAAATTCTATTTAAAATTGTACTAAAAATTCACTAAAACATTTTATTTGTAAAGAATCTTAAGAACTATTTTTACATGATTTTAATTAAATTGTGCATAATTTATTCCTAAATTATAATTTCAATGTCCTGTTATTTTATTTTTTGGGATATTCATGTTTATAATCTGATTTCAGGGAAAATGTAAATTATTTTCCAAAAGAACTCATCTTTCAAAAGTAAAACACGATTTTTTTTCTCATCTCACATTATCTTTTTTGAGATATATGCCTTGTTCAACACTTATTTAACTCTTGTGGTGTATGAACTGCCCTGTGTTTTATAAGATCATTAGTCTCCTTATTATCATGATATTTGAGGGGATTATGATTTGAATGTTTAAAGGTGGTTTGGGACACTTTGGAATGTTTAAGGATTATAGCCCTCATGGATTTTTCAATGGTCTCATTTGAAAGTATCTTCATCTTTGTCAAAAAAAATTAGAATCTTTTACTTCAATGAGTTTTATCTCCTATTATATCATCCCCCATGTTTTATTGAATGGCTTATGATTAGTTTGACTATGGATGTTCTATCTTGAAACCATTCACCAATTTACATTGAATGGTTAGTGTTTATGCATAATGTTTGGGGAATGTTATTTACATTTCATATATTAGTTTCAATATGAATGTATATGTTGTTTATATTTATCCCTGTTCATATGAGTAATTCATTGGATATAGAAATTATCAGTTGGGGCACTCCATATCCCCTTAGTGGATCAGTAGGTCTCATGAGAAAAACTAAGGTCTTGGCCTAAGGTGTTGACAAAATGATTATTTATGTTCTTGGAACGAGGCCTTTACGGTATGGTGATGATGTCCCAAATTATGCATTCCATAATTATGAAAATATTATTGATGGTTCATATGGTTATTCGACTATTATAATACCCAAGATTATGTTTTATTGTGGCATTACATACTTAGCGCTTATTCCTGCCATAATGTGTTCAAGTCATTGTTAAAGGCATAAATTTTTAGTTATTAAACTTTCCCAAAGTTTATATATCTTATTCTATATTTCTACCCTTACAATAGAATTTGAGCTCACCCCTTTCTTATGTATAATTTTTCAAGTATATTAAGATGTAAGTTATGATTGACTTGCTAGCATAATATAGGAGGCGTGAATGTTTCTAATGGAATAAATCAGTGTTTTTTTGCATTCAAGATGTAATGCAGAACTTATATATGTATCTTGTTTCCAAAATATACTAAACTACATGGTATTTCATGATAAATATTACTTGTCTATATGAAAATGAACTAAAATGAAGCACCAACTTTGGGAAAATAGGGTTGGGTCCTTACAGTTGGAGTCAAAAGAAGATTAATAGAAAAATTAGAAACTAGATTAGAAAATGTAGATTAAGGAACACAACCCTAAGGTAATATTTGAGGACAAACATAAAAGAATGTCCAGGAATCTTGGTATAGAATATGTTATGTGGATATTTCTAGAAAATAGATCCCTGTCTATATACAAATAGGTAGAGGTGGATCTATAAGAGATATACTTAGGAGTGAAAACTATGACAAGGAGTTTCAGGCTTGACCTATGGTGTCCTGGTACACAACAAAGGGCATTGCAGCACTCTTGGTATTGAAACTCTTGAGGGATATGCTTAAGATAATTCACATTTTATTTACCCACTTTTAGGAAGTATTTATTCCCCCAAAGTAACCAAAGTATATGGTTTTGGTATTTATGATGCTTAAATTTATGCTATGTGTTATACCATGATTAGAGTCATAGAGAGTTCATAATGTAACCATCTAATATATAATATGGCATTTATTGGAAATGGATCCTAGAAAAAGAAATGAGATATTCACCAATGTAAAAGATGAGAAGAGTAAGAAGGATACTATCTTGTATGGTATTAAGCCATCATCTCTAAGGAATATTGTCTCCCATGTATCCTCATCAAATGAGGAAAAAGAATCATGTTTTTATAAGGTATGTAAAGAATTCTCTGAGTGCTATGGATTTTAATGAAATAAGAAGAAAAAGAGGACGGGAGGGGAAAATATAGATAAATGGAAGAAGAGAAAGATATATTTTCCCACATGTGATAATTATGGAAGGAAACACCTTGGTATATGATTGAGAGGAAAAGAAGTTTGCATCAAGTATGGAAAAAATGACACCATGCTCATAATTGCAAGGCATGGAAATAATTTCCCTATATTATATGCTTCAACTACAAGGAGATGGGACACTATGGGAATAAATATCCCAAGAATCAAAGGAATATACCCCAAAATATGATTTTGGATAATGATCTAGTTAATATGCTACCTAAGATGAAGTAGAAATATTAATATTCATAGTCAAGAATCATGTCATTTGAATATTTTTTCATTACTGTATAGGTTGTAAGAATTATGATATATATAAGGATATTTTTGCATTAATATTTCATTACGGATTTGAGGTCATATGGTGAATGGTTCAATGGAAAAGTGATTTGGTAGGAAGTTAAACATTTTAGAAAACACATGATTTAGGGAAATACAACCCTTAATATATATCTCATGTTGAGATAATGATGAATAAATGATTGATTTGAATAATTACTAACTACCTTGGAACAAATTATGGACTTATTGATAAGTGGTATATGCTATCATTGTTGGAGTTTAAAACACTTTTGGATTTGAGTAATTTATCCAATATACGTATCTTACTTAAGGAATACAGAGTAATGCATGTTTCGAATATGTTTTTATGGTAATTCAAGTTATTACCATATTTCAATAGGAAATATGATGAAGTTTTTTCCATTTTTAGAATGTGAAATTTAGATCTTATTCATGTTGATTAAGGGTTAATGATATGTTCATCTTGGAAATTTAGAGGACTTCATTATAATGTTACGAATCATTATAATTTTGAATTTTTAACCATTTATGGAATGGTTTAAGTTGATCATTGTATGAGTTTTAGAGGTTAATTTATTACTTTACCAAATGGCGTAACCCATTCTAAGTGATGAGGTATAGATAGTTTAAGTAAAATAAATGTATAAGTTTGTAAGTAGAAATGTATATTTATACTCTTATAGAGTTGAATAATTCCTCAAGTAATGGAAAACAGTCTTAAATAAATCAAATTCCTATTATTATAATAATTGATAATATCAATGAATTTATTTTTTAATTTATAGTTTTTTAGTAATCCACATTCATCTAAACATATCCTCTATCATGTTGCATCAATAGGTCATAGTTATATTTTTCTTCAATGTTCAGGATTTTAATTAATGTCACCTCATTCGAAAGAATAATTTTTGGGGTGACCACCTTATGTCCCTTAAACCTTTTTTTGGAGGATATTTTATTAACACTATGTTCGATGTGGGTTTCCATACGGGAATTTTCAAGTATCAACCATAAACATTCGAAGTACAATTTGAAATTTCGAGGAAGAAATTTTTGTAAGGAGGGGATAGTGTAACACCCCAAGAATTTAAAAATAGATTTATTATAGAATGCATGGATCACTGAGTCCCTAAAAGACCTAATTTTTTTATAAACTATCCATGTAAACATAATTTTTCCACTTCTGTGATGTGAATTTCAAATATCTGACACACAATGTTTGTGATCAGTAAGTTATTTGGATTCCGATATGAAAAACATAATTTTTTGTGAATAGTTAATAAACATATGAATAGTAACATACCTTATGAATAGTGATATAACCTAATGAATAGCAACATTACCTATTGTAGTATATAAATAATATTCAAGTGGAAGTACGATATACCTATGTTTTTTAATATGTAAATAAATTTTTTAACAATATTTTTTAGAATAAATTATTATTTTAAATTAATTTTAAATTAAAAATATTTAGAAAATTATTTTTGAAAAATGGACTTCATTTTTTAATTCTAAACATCAAAAAATGGTATGGGTGAATTTTTCGGTTTTTTATGAAATTCATGATTTTTTTATGAATATTGAAAAACAATAAAATACCGTATACACAAACTAGATGTTAAATACACTATTTATGACATCATAAGTAATGTAAGACCACTTTATTTGAACTCAAATGCATTTATTACTATTATTGGTCATGCAATCATCACTATTACTGGTCTTGATGTAAATTAATAAACTAATGATTAAAAAAGTTTGAAAACTGTAATCTCCTCCACTATAAAACTCCCCCCTCAATCCCTCTTCTCTTAACTCATATATGTCGTGTATCTCTTCAATTGTCTTCCCAATTACCCTTTCATAGTTACTCCCCATGTACTATAAGCTCTTGGTCTTTCGAAAATTCCAAAACCCTTTCCCTTAAGGAGGTTCTCAAGGAGGTTATTTCAAGAGGTAAAGCACCCTGTTTTTTCATTAGTTTCATTTCATCTTCTTTTGTTATTGTCTCCTCACTTACTTCATCAAAATAACCATGATAGATCTATTATCATCTATATACTATAATTTTATCATGTGAATGGATAAAGCATCATTAATATCCTTACTATCTCACTCTCTTTTATTTTATAAATGAAATCAATGTCCATGAGGATCGAATTTATTACCTACATGGACGAAGAAGTTTCATTATTCAATTTCTCCATCACTACTAGTAATGAAACTTTTTTATGGTTTAAAAAGAATATAATATATTTATTATAACCTAATTAATATTTAGGAATATGTATATGTACATATTATTAAATCGTATGACCGAACTGATTCCTAATAATCAAAATACCACTTAAATAATCAAATTGAATGTCATAAATATTTCATATAATGATTCATCCTCTTTCCATGTATCCAAATGATTTAAATTACCATTGAAAATTCTGGATTTTCATAAATAAAATGTAATCTCAATTCTGGATAATTACATCCATTCCACATGAACTCCATTACTTAAGAACAAGTGAACATATTAGGAAAATTGGGAAAATGAACATTCTTGAACAACAAAATTCAATATAATTACTTATCAATAAGGGCATAAATAAAATAAAAATAATTATGATAAACTAAATAAACTTATATACGGTTTTTAAATAAGTTATTAATAGGTCATATTTCACATTCTATGACCTTAAGTTCAAGAGCGGAACACATTCGGACTTAAGGTAAAGGGTTTCTTCATCTCACTTCCATTTTTGTGAGATTTTGCGTATTCACTACAAATACTTCTATATAGTGTATGCATACTGCCCATTAATGTAACATGTCATGATTATATTTATTTTCATGGTATTTAATGTATCCTTTTAATATTAATTTTGGGGTATATGAATCGATTGATTACAATTTAGTAAGGTTTTTTCTACCTAAACATCCATTTTCATTAGGGTTACTTTTATTGTATAATTACATCAATGAAATTATTATGTATTATTATGTACTCCAAATAATTTTTTTAATGTCCTATATATGTTTACCATATATAGTACAATTTTATTTTATGAGGATTTACATGTTTTAAATGGTTCATTAAAAAATTTTATCCTAATAAACAAACATGATTCAAGAGATATTTCCAAATTCTTAAACATTTTCAAGTATAATCCAGAATCTATTTTAGTCCACCATTATTTTTTAAAAAATACTCATTTTATCCTGAAAAATTATATTGGATCATTTCTGTATTTAATATAACAAACATTACTTTTCTATTTAAAATACTCTTTAATACATTATTTAAAATGCTCGAATATGTTTTATTTTTAAAGAATCTTAAGAACTATTGTTACGTAATTTCACTTAATTGGGACATAGTTTATGCATAAAATATAATTTCAATGTCCTATTATTTATTTTTGTGGGATATTCATGTTTACAATCTAATTTCATAGAAAATATAAATTATTTTCCAAATAAACCCATCTTTCAAAAGTAAAAGGGATTTTTCTCATCTCACATTAACTTTTATGAGATATAAGCCTTGTTCACCACTTAATTAATTCCCGTGGTGCATGTAATTCCATTTGTTTTATCATATCATGAGTCTATTTATTCTCATGATATTCTAAGTGATTATTATTTGAATGTTTTAAGGTGGTATGAGACACTTTGGAAGGTTTAAGGATTATTTCCCTCAAGGATTTTTCAATGGTCTCATTTAAAAGTATCATCATCTATTTCAACAAACAATTGTTGAATCTTTTACTTCATTGAGGTTTATCTTTTATGATATCATCCACTACGTTTTATTTAATGGTTTTTGATTAGTTTGATTATGGACGTGCTATCTTGAAACAATTCACCAATTTACACTGAATGGTTAGTGATTATGCTTAATGTTCGGGGAAAGTTATTTACATTTCATATATTAGATTCAATATGAATGAATATGTGGTTTATATTTATACTAGTTCATATACGGAATGAATTGGACATAGAAAGTGTTAGGTGGGGCCCTCTATAACCCCTTTGTGCATCGGTAGGTCTCATGAGACAAACTACGATCTTGGAACAAGGTCTTGAAAAAGTGATTATTTATGGTATTGGCACGAGGCCTTAACAGTATGGTGACGATGCCCCTCATTATGCATTCCATCATTATGAAAATAATATTGATGGTCCATGGGGTTATTCAACTAGTAGAATACCCATGATTATGTTTTATTATGGCATTATATACTCAACTCTTATTCCTTCCATATTGTGTTAAATTTTTTGTTAGAGGAATATGTTTTTACTTATTCCAATAACATAATGTTTATATATCTTCTAATATATTTCATACCCTTGATAAGCATTTAATCTCACCCCTTTCTTATGTTTCATTTTCATAGGATATGAATAAGTATTTTATGAATGGCATTAAAGAATAATCTACAAGGCATGGATGATGCTAATGGAATAAATTAGTGTTGTTTTCCTTTAAAGAGGTAATTTTGAACTTATATATGTATCTTGTTTCCAAAATTTACTAAACTACTTGGCCCTTCAGGATGTATATTCCCTATTTATATGTCGGTGTATTAAAATATGGTACCAACTCTTGGAAACTAGGGTCAGGTCCTTACATCTATGTTACTAGAGTCAAGGTTGTTACATGTTATATAATGGAATTGGAAGGTTTCTGGTTAATTTGTGGAAAAAAATCGTTTATAGTGACAAGGATTTTATTGTTTAATTTTTATATTAAATTGTGTTCATTTATTTCATCAAATTATACAGTGTTATAAATGCATGAAAAATTGAATTTTTTAATTCTCCATTTGTTATTATAATATTTTTTATTATGGATCATAAGTATGTAGCATTATATGAGGCTCCCATGACCTTTATGTTGTTCCCTGTTTACCCTTATATGGGTGTACATGACCTTTATATAGAATGGTTTACCTTTTTGTGAGGCCCTCACTACCTTTATGTACTTTTTGGTTTATTATTACACGATGATTTAGTATCCCTTACATAGTGCAGGTCTTTCCCTTATATAGGTGGTACCCTTATACATGTGGTACCCTTATTTACATTTACGTATCACAACTTCATTTTCAATTTTTTTTGCATGGTTTCCTTTATATTTTATAAGAATGTATTTAACCATTTGATTAGGTGGGAAGTTAGGATGACTTGTGTGTTTGTTAGAGTAATTAATGACCCCATGTGACCTTATCCACTTTGAGAAATTCATTCATTCCATTATGATATTTGGTGATCTCTTTTTTCATATAGTGGAGGTAAAACCGAGTTCCATGTTTGATATTCATCGATAAAGATCCAAGATTCATCTGATCATCATTGAATAGATGATTCTTTATTGGGAAGATGTTTAGTTGAACCACCTTAGACAATTATCAATAGAGACACAGACCAAGTGCACCCCTGGTGCATGTTTTCAAATTCAGCACAAGGACCTCTACATCATTCTACCATCAACGAAGATTTCGTAAATATTGGTAAGATGGTGTAGGATTTTAAATATCCTTATTGATTATTTATATTCAGTTATTTTTTAATTTATATCTAATTTTATTTTTAATTTTTTTGGGTTTTCTTCAAATATTATTTGATTCTGTGTTATGAGCGTAGTTAAATGTTTGTGTTTGTGGGGGGGGGGGTGTTTTTATCATTTTTTAGGATCCCAATGGATATAAATCATGTTCATTATCATGTAAATTTATTTATTTCTATTTAATTTGTTTTGATTCCATATTTAAACTCATCTTGACTCTACCAAATATTCCCTAATTGTTTATTTATTTATTTTTATAATTTTGAAGTCATTCTATCAAACATATAAAAAAAACCAATACACTGTTATATAATACTTGGATATTCTTAAAGGAATACCCTTAATATGTTCCTTAAAAAGGTGGTATCATATCAATTGAATAAGAATATGGAATCCTTTATATATGAGATAAATTTTTTTGATGGTAACAACAAATTCAACCTTTGGTGAATCAAGATGAGAGCCCGGTTTGTACAGTAGGGACATGTTAATGCTTTTCATAGTCCTAGGAAAAAAAATTTCACCATTATTGTAATGGATATAATATATCTACTTATCAACATTTCATTCTTGAAACATTGAAAAAGGCACATTGATTTATTCTTTTATCCATTTGTGATAATGTTCTTAGAGAAGTAACTTATAAAAAGACAACATCAAGTATATTTTTAGAACATAAATAAAATATATATGAATTACTCATTTTTTGATGACCTATATAATAATAACTATCTTTTAACCATTATAATGTTCTTGAGTACTCCAGTTCAATCTCATCTTGATGAATTTAGTGATATTATATTTGAACTTTCAAATATTAATGTAGAAATTGAGACGAAACATCAAGGTATTATCTTATAATTTCACTAGATAGTTCCTATAATACCATGGTTGATACCATTATGTATGGATGAGACTATTTAGAAATATAATATATTAAATTAGAACTAGATGATGTAAAATTTTCTTTTCATTCTGAATAGTTTCATGTTAATACAAAAGTTATGTATGAGGTAGAAAACCTATTTTACAAAGGGAAAACATGATAATAATAAAAATAAGAAAGAAAATAATAAGGTAAGTATAAAGAACACTAAATAATCAAAACATAAATCTATATCTACAGAAAATATGTTTATCTATTATAAACCTTGAAAGTCTAGATACACTGCTCAAGAGTGTTGTAATCCCAAGAGAGAAAAGTTATATACCTGATGAATACTATGTCCAGTATTTGATAGATGATGTTGGTCTTGAAATTTCAAAGGTTCTAAATGTTACTAATAATAATTTTCCAAATTAATTAGTGCTAGATTCAGGATTTTATTTTCAAATATTCCCTATTGAAGATAATTTGTTTAATCTATTTGATATAGTTGAGGGAGAAACTTTTCTAGGTATAAAAAAGAGGTGAAGAATTCAAGTTATATGAAAAATTATATTAGAGGTTCATGACCACTATTTATTGACCTTACTAGATGTATGGTGGATCCAAAACCTATATAGAAACTAAATTTACGTAGATGTATTAGAAAATAAGGTGTACTCTTTTAGGTCTGATGTTGGTCTTATAAAAATCTCAAAGAGATCTAGGATTATAATAAAAGTATGTCTTGTAAATGAGATGCATGTTTTAGATGTAAGGATGAATCATAGAAAACTAGGTAGTATATATGAAACCAAATCAGATAGGACTATGCTTTCGCATAGAATATTTGGGATTTTAAGCTCTAATGGTCTAAAAGAGTTGATTAAGAAAGGAGTTTTTGACAAGAATAACACTAAGAAACCTTCTATTTTATGAATACTATGTTCTAGGAAAGGATAAGAGAGTCATCTTTAATAGGGTTTCTTCAAATTTTGGCCAGCCTTTAGAATGTTTCCATAATGACCTTTGGGGACCACCTACGACCACCCCTTATAGTGGATGCTCAAATTTTATAACATTCATTAATTATTAATCTAGAAGAGTTTGGAATTATGTTCTTAGAAATAAGTTTTATGTCCTTGAATAATTTATATCCTAGAAATCCCTTATTAAGTAACAGACTAGAAGAAAAAATAAAGCTTTACGAATAGATGATTCATTAGAGTATCTCATATTTAACATTATCTAATTTTTTGTGACCGGAGGTTTTTTTATATCAAACTATTTGGGAAACACCCTAATAGAATAGTTTGGGAGAACATATAAACTGAAATATACTCAAATGATTTAAAAGTAGCATACTCAAGTATACACAAATAATTAGGGGTTGAAACTTTAACTATAACAGTTTATCTTATTTCCTGATGTCTTAATTATAAAAATATAATTAAAACTATTTTAGAGTTGGGGTGTATCTAACCCCCTTCATTATACTATTTAAAAGTTCTTGGCTTCATAGCTTATGTTCATATTAATAGAGATAAACTTGATCTAAGAGATCTTAAATTTATATTCATATGGTATTCTCAAGCGTTAAGGGTTATAATCATTGGTTTTTCTAAATAGGATACCAAAATTTCATTATAATTTGGGATGTAGTTCCCCATGAGTCTATAGTTTCTAAATATAAAGTTGTCATTAATGAAAATGATGAAATGCCCTGAGATGAGGCTATCCAAAATAATAATGAAACCTTGTTTGAGGCTCTAGACAAGATTTCTCAACCAGAATATCACACTCAAGACCACAATGAACATGATTCTCTTACTAAATCATATGGTTAGATAATAGATGCCAAAGATGGTCATTATATTAATCAGTTTATAGTTAGGTGGTTCATTAGACCTCCAACTATGTGGAACCATTATATAATGGAATATTTTTATTTCTATTTTACCTAGGATCTTCAATATATGAATCCCGAAACACACATGAAATATATAAATGATAGATACTACTAGCATTAGATCATTCCATGGATGATGAAATGAAATATTTAATATATAACAATGTGTGTAATATTATTTCTAATCTAGGGAATACCAATGTAATTAGCTATAAGTGGATATTTAAAAGGAAAAAATATAACACAATTGATAATAAAATAATGTTTAAATATATGATAATAACCAAATGATTCATCCAAATAGAGAGAATTAATTATTATATGAATTTTTATCCCATGGGTAAACATTTATCAATCCATTTTTTACTTAATATTCTGTATTATTATGATCAAAACATGGAGAAAATTTATTTAAAAACAGCCTCCATGTATGGTGATATAAGTGAGTCTATTTACATGAAACCACCTAATGGTTATTTGAATAATTCTAGGGTGAATCATGTATGTATTCTGAATCAGTTATTAAATGGTGTGAAGAACTTTTCTAGGAAGTGGTATTTCATGTTTGATACATTCATGCATAGATTTTATTTTAATGTAAGTAAAAATGATGCATGTGTATATTTAAAAACTTTCAAATAAATTATGCTCAATTTCTTGTTTATATTGATGAAATTCTTTTTGACTTTTAAGGATATGAAACATATCATTTTTGTTAAGTATCAATTGAAATATGTTTTTGAAATAAAATACCTATTAAATTCTAGGAAAAGTTTAAAGATGGAAATATTTACTAATATAAATACAAATTTTATATTCCTTTCATGACATGGTTACATTATGAAAATTCATAATAGTTATATGTTAGAAAGTTTAAAATATGTTAATATCAGGACAAAAAAACATTTAATGCTCTAACTTTCTCAATATCATGCTGTAGAATATGATACAAATTTTATATCTAAGATACCATTTTATAGCATAATTGGGAGTCTCATATAGGCCATGATTTTTACACGAATCGATATTTCTTATTATATGTTCACTCTTAGTAGATTTATTAGTAATCGTTGAAATATATAAATAAACCATTGAAATGTATACTTGTATACATTTATAAAGCTCTTGAATTATCTTTATGCTATGGAAAAAATGATATCATTATTTAACCTATTATTGATATATCAGATTCAGATTATGTAGGGAGTATAGTTAATTGTAAGTCCCTGATATGGTATTTATTTAATTTATGTTTATAAATGATGTCTTGGGAATGTAATTTGAAATCTATGGTTTCCCTTTCAACCACTTAAATAAAAATATATATCCCTGATTGAGGATGTTGAAAAGGCCATTTGGCTTAATAGTTTGTTTTCTGAACGTATTCTTAATAATTATGTAATTATTATGAACTATTATGGTCATATTAATTACCCCTATCTAAAAATTTAGTATCCCACTATAGGTATAATAATATTTAAGTTATATTAACCTTCATTAGATGATTTATTGAATTAGGAAACATGTGTATCAATAAGATACATAATGACGACAATATGACTGATGGTTTGACTCAGTTTTTGACTCTATTAAAGTTCAATAATTGTTTATACTTAGTGAAAATTGATATAATTAAATTAAATAGGTTAAAAAAACATCACCAATCTCATATAAAAATGGGGGAGATTTTTTTTAAATTTCCTTATGATTTTTTTAATTTTTTATTCCATTTATACATTTTTATGCATGCATAAAAAAGATAATTATTCAATTATCATTTTATTATTGTGCTCTTTTTTGGTATCATAAGAATCTACCCTTACATGATCCACACATGACCATTAAGTGGTTCTAATTTTACTCTTACTTGGGTGTCCCTGAAATTTACATAGCACAGTTTAACCTTATGGGGGGCCTTAACGACCTTTCCATTGTTTCATATTTACCACCATGTGAGGATCTAATGACCCTTATATAAAGTGGATTGCATGCACATAGAAGGTACCCTTATGTGGGTAGTACCTTTACACCTTTACCCTTATATATTAGGGTACCAACTATATAACTATATACAACAAATTTATTTACATTTACAGAGTGTAGAACCCCTTTTAAAAATTGTTTCATTGTTTTTTTGTTTTTAAGGACTCTATGGTACCCTATGATTGGATGGGATGTTGGGAAAACATGTGTGTTTTTCATGGAAATTAATTACCTTAATTGGTCTCATATTCCCTAAGAAATTCAATCATACCATTTTCTCCATGATGCTCTCACTCTCATGTGGTGGTGGGAAAATAATGTTACATATGGGATCTTTATCGAGGAAGCTCTAAGATTCATGCCGTAGTTATTATCTGGATGATCCTTCATAAATTAGAGGTGTGGTCAAACCACCATATATGATTCCCAGTGGAAACTCCAGCTTGGTGAACCTTTGGTCAAATTTTTTAATTTATAATAAATAGATCGATATCTGCCTATGAAGAATAAAGTGTTCCTTGAAAATGGTAAGGATTTACATGAATTCTAAGAACCTTTTTTATTATTTAGATTTTTTTCTTTTTTTGTAGTTTTTTTAATCTATGATTTTGGGTTTGCTTCCTATATTTTTTTAATTTTTTTTTTTGAGAATAACTAAATGCATTTTTTGGGTGGTGTTCTTAACATTCACGCAGAATCCCGAAGGATCTGAATCGTGTTTCCAGTTATTGATATTAATTAGTGTTATTGTGATTTCACATTTGAAATAGTCTTGATTAACTATATCATTATTTGTTTTAATTTTTATTATAGTTTTCATAACCAAATTAATCTATCAAACATATTAAGAGATAAACAATACACTATTTGCTGATCCTTGACTATTATTCAAGGTGAATCCTTATGATTTTCCATAATATATTTCATCCATTTAGTTCTTCTTTGTTAGAGGAAGATGGAACCACAATGTGCACGATGATGAGACTTTGAGGGGACATAAGGAATCCTTTTTTTGGACTTCACCTTCCCCCAGAACATGGTAATGATATATATTCAAATTTGTAAAATACATTGTTTATTTTTTTAAATATATTCTACAACAATTTATTAAGAGATTAGTCGATAATCAAAATATTGATTAGTTGAAAAATTCACTTTCATACAAAAAATTTACCGAATATTATATATATTTAATGATTATATAATAAACTTATTTTTAATTTTATATATTTACCCAATATATATTATAATAATAAATCTATTATGATTATATATTTAAAGTAAAAATATATATTTTTCAATGATTAAAATAAACTTATTTTCAATTTTAAATATTTTAATAATATATTTTTTACTAACAAATTTTAAAAATAAAAAAAATAATTTTAAATATATTTTTCTAATAATGTTATATAGGATTAATTTAATAGAAAACTAAAATATGACATAACTTAAAAAAATTAAATTACTATTCAAAAGGAAAAGATTATTTCACCTCAAATGATTTCCCCAAATCATAATAGGTAAAAAAATTCAATTCAATAGTAATTTTTTTTACCAATTTAATAAAATATAAACACATGTTGTATAATTATATTATATTTAATATTGAAACTATGAAACATTGGGGAAACAATATCTAACAATTATTATTAAATGCTTAATTTGATTGAATGATTAACCGTCATCAGTAAGGCCAATTAAAATCTAATAATGTATGGAAATTATAATAACTTTTTTTTGACTAAATTAAAGATACATTTTATACAAACACATTAGAAGATATATAATGAGTGTAATTTTCATGACATAATAATTTACTAGAAAATTATCATACACATGCCAGAAAAATTGATTTACTAAAACATTTAGAAAAATTCAATAAATATTTAAGAAGAAATATAAGAGTAAATAATATTTGATACATAAAAAAATTGAATAAAAAATAAATATTTTAACATAGTAATTAACTTTTGGTAAATTGATTCAATTTTTCTTTTCATCTTGCATTTATGTTCATTGAAGTGATTTTTAATATCCCTTAAATTTAAACACTCTTTATTGAATTCAATGTTGACTTCCTCACCTATATCAAATTTTTATTGATTTAATTAATTTTCAAAATGTCTCTAAAAATAATATGTTATGTTAAATGTTATAAAATTTCATAGATTAATATAATATAATGTTTCGATAGTTTCAAATTCTTAATTCATATCTATCAATTAGTTTCATAATTTAATGACATATTTCATTTTAATGTAATTTAATTCAAACTGAAATAAATGTGAAAATATGAATTATACATAATAAGTTAAATAAAATAGGTATAAATATAGGGAATTTGAACTTAACTATAGAAAAATATATTATGAATATGGAATCCAGTCTAATTTGTTATATTTAATAGTATTTAATGATCATATATTAACTATAAATGGATAATATTTTGAATGTTCATAGAGAATATATCCCTATAAATCGTTACCAAAATTTATGTATTACATGTTAAATGATAAATGTGAAATATTTTAATTCATTATATTATCAATAATGGTATATGTACTATTTTCAAAAAGAAACATACAGTTTAAAAATGTACAATTGGTTTTAAAATGTTTTTAAACTAAAATTAATAAAGAGATCTAAAATGTATAGTTGGTAAAAAAATGAGTTTACACAAACCTAAATAAAGGGAATTTAAATTTAATACATAATTTTTATTGAACAGTTTGTACTATAATAATAGATATAAAATAGAACGGTTTGGTTAGAGTAGGACGGTTTCAACATCGATAAACAAACAAATATATAATATTTTAACCAAATATATTTCAATGAAAATATTTTCTTAAAGAAAACAATTGTACTATAATTAATTTAGAAAAACACACCGTGGTATTAATAAGTAATAGATAGGAAATATTAATGAAACTCAACATTTTTTCATCTTGTGAAAAATTTTGAGCCTGATGTAGGTTTCAACATCCATAAACATCAATAGAAAAATATTTTTTTTATTGAATGAAATAATTATTTATTTTAATTTACAAAGAAGAGAACTTGTAGAGTACTCTTCTTTTTTCTAAAAGGAATATTATTTTTTCTACAATTCATTGATTTATAAAATTGAGGGTACTTTTCTTCTTCAAAGAGTTCTCAAAATTTATAGTACAAAAGTGTTTATTATACAATTTTTGTACACATAATTCATAATTGTGTTTGTTATAAATTTTACATTGATGTGATATGGGATTTTTAAAGTACTCATATTTCTAAATTTTAAAAATATATAATTTATAATAAATTGAGATTAATCAGATTTCACAAGAGTACTCAAATTTGTAAATTTTCTAAATTGAGAGTACGTAGATTTTACAAGGGTATATTGAATTCCGGAGTAATCATATTTCTCAATTTTATAAAGAATATTACTCTAAATTAAATAAAATTGTATGTAGTATTCAAAGGGTATTCAGTAGTCAAAGAGTAATCAGATTTACCTATTTCAAATCGAAGAAGGGTGACCACAATTTTATAAATTTATATTCACAATATAGTACTCAGATTTCTCAATTATGTTATTCACCTCACTATAATGCATGGTAAAAAAATTATTAATATATAAGTAGATTTATTTTTCTACTACTCACATAAACATATTTCTAAATTGAAGAGTACTCTATAGTTTTAAAAATACACATATATATTACTCTTTTTTATTAAAGACAAAATCACCTACAGATTACTCTTCATTTTAATAAATATGTGAATTTGGGAATAAAATTGAGAAGTATAATTATGTTCACTAAAGAAATTATTCAGTAAATAATTTTATTTTATTGAATAAGTGACTTATATTTATTTTTTAACATAATTATCCATGAAAATGGGTTTTTAATGTGATACCAGTGAGGTCTCACCCATTATGTAACTTTAAAATATTGATATAGGGCTACATGAATTCGGTAAACCCTTAACCATATTATAGTTTCACATGTTTGTAAAATATATGCATATATAATGCATACAATGTTAGGAAAATAGTTTAAATTGTATGAGTAATTAATTTTCAAACAGTTTCAATTGTAGAATTTATTTCTTCAATTCTATTTCCTAATTCTATTTCATAATTAATTTATGTACTGTGTGCATAACTCACTTTCAACAATAAATAATTTAATATTTAAACTATATGCATAATTCATTTCCATATAGTTAAGTTAGTATGCATAATTCAGTTTTCATATAGTTTCAACTTCATATATTTATAAATATGTAACTTTTATTGAACTATGAGTAGGTATAATGTAGTCTTCCTTGTATTTTGAATAACATAAACCCATCATTTAATAAAAAATGTGAACTAATTAACTATACTATAATTCATTGAATGTAATTATAATAATTGAAATAAAAAGTAAAAGGCATCTATTTGTATGAGTTTTCAATATTGATGTAAATGATATCGGGAAAAAAATATTACATACCATTGACTACAACGATGAAATTGATATAGTACTTGATTCATTTGTTTGGGATATTCAATTATAAGAAACACCTGGTAAGGAAATAAACAATAGTATCATATTTAATTACTACTCAGTTATATGACCCAAGTGGTTGTAATTAGCTAATAATCTATACTCATTAAAAATATCCCATTTCTTATTCATGTGAATGAAATAAGTTTATCCCCATCATTATAGTGAAATCCTGAAAAAGTATTATTTAAAATAATATAATAGAACTATTTATATGAATTAACACTAATTCATTAGAAATCAATTTAAAAATATATAAAATGAAAAACTAATAAAACATATACCCCATATTGAAAATAGAAATAAAAAAATAGAATCATACTTATAAAATAAAGAAAGTCACATAAAAAATAGAATTAAAAAAAATAAAACATTATACTTGAAAATTCCACAACAAAATAAAAACACAAATGGAAGCCAAAATTACAGTGTTTATATAACTAAAAATGTGATAAATTTTTGTCAATAATCATTTGGATTAGATTTTTTATAACAATAAATGGTTCATCCAATGAGGTATAATAAAACACCATGTAATAGGGATTGAACTATCCTTGGAAAATAAATACTAGTTAGGTTAAGATTATATATAATTGAAATAACTCAAATTGGATAGTACACTATGATAATAAAATAAGCTATTGAATGAAAACATTGAAGAATGTTGTGTCACCTATGTATGGTTTTAGGAAAAAATCCTTTTAAAATAAACATATATCACTCATATTATAATTTTTAAAAACATTCTTATATAACAATAAAAGTCAATACAATTTTTTTAATACAAAATTATTTATAATTTAAAATAAAACCAGTTGAATTAATAAAATAAGTATTAAACCCATTAAATTTCTATAAAAGGAATCAAACATGAAACAGATGTTTTTGAAAGTAATTAAAAAAAATTTGATACTCTCCAACAATCATATTGGATTTATAGCAAAATAAATTAAACCATGATCCACGATAACATAAAATATCTTCTCTAAATTAAGATTCATTTAATAATAAAATTTTAGGTAAACAAAGTGGCATTGGTTTTCTTGTATAGTTAAAACAATAAATAGGTGAGATCTTTTACAAAAGTGACCATGAGTATTTTTCACATGCTTGGAGAAATATATTACAATTTAAAAAGAAGGATTATTTAATATAATGACCTGAAATAGATGAAATACATGGGGTTTTTAAGAGGTGAGTTTTTTCAATGCTTATAAAACAAGTAATGATGTAAAAAATAATATTGTAAAAAATACCATTGTTTTATAGATGGAAAATGTGGGAGACATAAAAATAATTATGGACACATGGAACATCTATCATATCTCTAAGTGAGACAATAGATGTGGTCCAAAATAGGCTAGGTTTTTTAGATAGTTTTAGGAACTTTAATAAGTTAATATGAATGTATATACATGAACACAGTTAAAAAAATCATTCAATTATGTTTAAATAGGAATTTTCTATGAAATAATGAAAGAAAGGATCATAACCTAGAAAAAGTCACCTTATGGTAATGAAAGGAAAAACCATTATCTAGTATTTACCACTACATTTTCAAGAGACACGATAACCACTGGAAAAACTCCATTAAAAAAATTAATAATATAAATGTTTTAAAGAATAATGTATAATAGGTTTAAATTAATATATTTATAATATATATAAGATAAAAAATAAAAATATATAGGAATATTAATATCCACAATATACATATTAAATAAATATCAAAATATATATTTTGGGATGTATATTTAGAATATATATATATATATTATACATAGAAACCTACACGGGGAACCAAGAATCCCAATTGTATTCTTTTCCATCCTAAATGATTCACCTTAAATTTTACTATAGAATTCAAGAGATTTTCAAGAACCACTTTCAGACCTGATCCTAAATACCAAATAATGAAAAATTAGATCACATATGGGTAAGGGTTAGGCATTATTTTATGTAACTTATTTAAAATCGGTTATAACACATACAGCTCGAGTACTTCAATGAAAATATTTCAGTATAACTTATTGAAAATGTTTCTTCTCTCCTACTAATATATTATTTTTTCGTTCAAGAATTATGTTTTAAAATTTATCCCTAAAAATTGTTTTTTGTAATGAAACACACAAATTCTCAAGATCATGTGGTCTGTTAGAGCATCCCAAATTCTAAAAAAGTCACCCATGAATGTGAAACCATGTTGACACATAATATTTACCCCTAAAATCATAACATAAAGAAAATAACACTCAATTTGGCCAGTGGAAAATGAATAGTTCAAAGAAAAATGATTATATTAAATTTCATGGAAGAGGTATGGTATTTATAATTAAATTCTCCAATTTTCCCCATAAGAAAATGTTAATGTGTTAATGGGATGTGTGGCTGCAAAAAACTGATAATTACTTTTAATTAAAATGATAATAATATTACAATCCCATAACACCTGTGAATATATATAAAAATTAAAAATATTATTGTTCTATTTTTGAATAAACACATACACATAGGCTCTATTTTACATCAATTATAAGATAGTGTTAGGGATTCTACAACAGATGGGAAATAGAGATTTATCAGGAACATAAAATCCTTAATAGAAGAAAAATATTAGTTTTGAAATGAAATATATTGAGATAATAACATATAAACCAATGGAATATATACCTTCTCATATCTGTAATATTATTTTATCAAGAACACCTCTTGTTGAATGTATAAATAGCATAAAAATAATAGTTTTGTAAGAAAATACATTCTTTCTTGTTTTTATCATGGTTCTTTATCAAGAACATACCCGCTTGAATATATAATTTATATAATATAATGGGTTTTTAGATGTTTTATTTATCAAGAACTGATCACTAAAAATTTATAAAACTCAAGACATTCAAGAAAAAAGAAGGTGATGGAGGCTTACAAAATGTGAAGCTGGTATATGGAAAGTTATAAAATATGGGTATTAATGAACACCTAATTATTTGGATCAAGGATATATTTATTCAAAGATGAAACCAAATTATAGTTGTAGAGACCAAGTTTACTTTATCATTGAACATTGTTAAAATACCCACTAACAACAGACCAAAACTATATGTTACCTAAAATATAAAAAATGGGCGGGATATATAGTTAGTTTTATAAGAATTTAGGTGAATATGAAGGTGAGATATATATGGAGAGGTGAAATATGAGAAGATAGAAATTGAAAAAAAAAAACAAAACATTTGATTAATTCTTAATATATATTTTAAAATAATTCAAGTGTAATGTAAATGAACATACAATAATACTTCTAAACGACACTATTAGATTAGACTCGCTATCATCCATAAGACCATCAATATCTGTCTGCATGAAATAATACATGATTTTTTGACCTCTATGTTGGAGAAAAAACAAAAACTATAATTTCTTGATACCTTATAATTAGAAAAATATTAAAAAATAGTTGCTGACTCTAGAAAGGAAATATGTGTCGTTTTCAGTCGAATCGACCCAAGAAAAAAGTGGCAAACCCGGGTCATTAATCATTCAAGTTAAAAAAACATTAACATATATAAAAAAACACACACACACACACACCATTATATATATATATATGTATATATCATAATATATATATAGAATATATAAATATTTGGAGATATGTATATATATATATTAATGTATATATTATGAATATATATCAGATTATATGTATTCTAAACATGTATTAGAATATGTTTATACATTCAAAATTGATATATATGAATATATATTAGAGTATAAATATATATCATGATACATATTAAATACATTTGATTTCATTATGTTTGAAACATATATACACACATATATATGTATCCGAATATATAAATTACATGTGTATTGTAACATTTGATCTGGTTGAACAAGTTGCATCATCTTACTAAAATTATTCCAACATTTCAATTCTTCATAATTAAGAGCATGCTAGATAATATCATCCAAATACATGAAGAAAATACCAGTTTAAAATAATACACATATTCGGATGTTAAATTCATGTAATATATCCAATACAAACTGTATGAAAGAATTTTATAGAAATATAAAATTAATAAATGTTTTAAAAATACAATATGTCAATAATGTCTTGAAAAACTACATTGGAGTTGATTTTATCAATATTTGTTCATAATTATGCTCTTATATTTACATAAAAGTCATTATACTTTATGATTTTATTAATTAAAATGGAAACAAACCATTTATTGGTATGCTATTATAATGTATCATATTTAATAATCACCTAATTCTCCAAGACATGATATAAAACCACAATAAATAATAAACAATTATTGAATATCAATAAAAAAAGTAACAATGGAAATATTCTGCTTCTACTAACATAATAAATAATCCTATGAGTATTTTTGAAAATAAAATAATAAATTTGAATTAATAATAAATTATAATAAAAATCACATTTATTAATTATAATTTTGAATCTAAGTAGATGGTATGTAGAAATATTGATTATTTTTAAAATTTTATTTTAATACATAACTATAAGAGAGACACAAATGATGTCAAAAAAATTTCCAATGATATTCATCAATGTAAAAAATAGTACATATTATGCAATAGTAAAAAATTATAGTATTTATAGATTACGAATAATGTTGAATATATTCACAAAAAAGCAATAAGAATATTTGGAAAATATTGTAGTTAGAACTAAATACAATTGAATGTATAAATAAGAATAAAATAAATATAACATATTTCTAATATGTTATATTTTTTATCAATTAATATCAAATAATTTGTTTTCTTATCTTGGGTAACAAGATAAGAAATACTAGCTTCCCAATTTTTTGTGGAATACATGGTTTAATCCTTTTAAAAACAAAGGTTTTTATAAATAATTTAAATGTCACATAATTAAATAAAAATATTGTGGGATCTAAATAAATAATTGATTTAGGGTTAAAATATTTAAAATATATTTTCATAAAATAAATATGTTTGAACGTCTAAATAAATAAATATTTTAATAGAAAAAAATTGTTCATAGGGAAGACTGGGGGGAAAAGATTTTCATCAACTGAAATCCATTTATAGTGGTAGATTGTGGGGGATAAAGAGTATGTAACCTTACTGTAGTATTGTGCTCCCCATGGATCATAATTATAAAGAATTTAGTGAAAAGAATATTCTAGGAAGAGGGTGGAGGTTTGAGAAAAAGGAATTAAAGAGATGAAATTGAGCGTCGAGGAATGAACATAGAATTATGAATGTTGAGGTGTGACTAGGAATGATATCAATAGAGTTCTAATGATTATTTGGGATGCAAAAAAACTAAAACAGATGAATTTAATGTATAATTAATGTGATATTTGATATTCAGCACCGAATAATTGATTTCTGTATTAGTTTGAAAAACATTTTTATGATTTTCCAGAAGGGGATTGGGGGAGAGTGGATATAATGACCAACAATAAAGGAATGAAAGAAAATATAACTATATAAATATCACCATCCATAATGTGCACTAATTATTTCATCTAACTTCATCCTTATTCATCCATAATTTAATCAAATACTAACTTGAAATTTACTTTAGAAAAAATCATCAAGACTACTAATAACAATTGAAATTCCTACAGATATTATACCTTCATAGTAATTTTAGGAACTCATAATAAATTAGGATTAATAATGGATATATACATGCCTACAAAAAATGAACTGTGATGGTAAACCTAAATATTTTGGAAATTTAATTCAATATAATGTTATACAAAATACAAGAAATTTATATTGAGCTATTTTTTAACAATCGTCAGTTACATATTTGGCCTTTTAGATACATTTGATTTAGTCTGCAAAAATATGTCACAAAGGTGGAATCTATTTTTCCATTAGGAAAGCCCAAAGGGAGGAGGATAATAAATTGGGGATCGGTTTTAGGATCTTGAATTTGGAGGAGGTTGAATTTGGTGTGGGATCGGGGGGCCCAAACATAATGATTCTCCTATGAAAATGCACGTCATGTGGAAATCCCAGATGTGTTCTGTGTGTCTATTTATTTATATTTTTATTCCATTATGTTTATTAGTTTATTTATTCCGAATACATTATATGTTAATAATTATAAATATCATAATTTTTATAGAATAATATATCTCCAAATATATTAGTGGTACATTTCCATTTCTATCTGTTATATAAGAATCAATATTATAATGTAAATTAACAAGGTTGCAAAAGGATAATGGTGGCCATATAGGCATGTAAATTATTATCAATATTATACTTCGAATATATATATATATACACCATCCTCTATATATATTAACATCATTATTGATTGATGGGTATATGTACCATATCAATTTATTTATAATGAAATAATGAACCAACAACCAATATTTGAATTTATACAATGTTATGTAGTGGTATCATCTTGAAAATTTCAAACAAGTTTTCATTATCTACTATATTGTTGCATTGTTTATTTACGTTTTAAATTTAAAATGTTAATATTTGTTTCATGGAATATGTCACTAAACAATTACCTACTTCATTAAGATATTGTTTCTTTATATAATCAACAACTTTGAAATCTTCACACCAGAAGTTATCCTCTAAGTCTTTATACTATATTGAGAAAAGTGAGTAAGGATTTATTAGAGAGATTTTGAAAAAATTATCTTCATTTCATTTAGGTAATAATTATTTTTTAAATATATTCATAAATTAATCAATTTCATATATTTTTTGTATTTCTTTCATATTCAATATAAATTTGACGCTATTTTTGGTTCAAAAAACAATTGAACCTCTTTTAAAATCATTTCATTTTTAGATTCTATTTATTTTAATTTTTTTATTTAAAATTTAATCCTTCATGTTTTCAAATTTCTTGTAGGTTAATCACTCTTGAAACTTACAGTGGTTTCTCATAGTTCTCTCTATTATCAATATTTAGTGTTCAATATCGCATTTAAGTGTATGGGATCTTGTACACTATTTATTCCTTTAAATATTCACATTTAAACTATTGGTTTTACCCATAGTCTGTTCTTCCACTTATTACATTGTCATTGAGCACATATGACATGTTTTTTTAATGAAATTTTAGACTTAAATTATTTTTTTATAATTTAATCTATATTCCTTATTTTTCATGATTTTATACCAGATTTTTTTACTACATTTAAAATATATTTTTTGTAGAAAAGAAATCCATCATGGGAATACTC
The DNA here is from genome assembly GCA_963277665.1 of Viscum album. Lineage (NCBI taxonomy): Eukaryota > Viridiplantae > Streptophyta > Magnoliopsida > Santalales > Viscaceae > Viscum > Viscum album. Next base: position 1,120,442,102 of record OY728129.1, read on the forward strand.
TATTTGAAATTTTTATTATCTGATTAGGAATAATTTTTTAACATATTTTATGGTATTTCGATCCATCCAGTATCTATTATTCGGCTATAAATTTTTTATTTAATCTTAATTCATATGTTTCTATTGTAATCAATCATGATTTTAATAAAAAATTTGTTTTGGTAACATATCATAAATAATGATGTTTTGCTGTATTTTTCAAATTAAATAAATCCTGAAAAAGAAAATATTTATTTAATTTTTATTAAATGTCTGAAAATAGAATTTTAACATATTTTATGTTATATATAAAAATTAAAGATCTATTATTATTATATAAATTATTTAATTAATTTTAACCTTATATGTTTCTATATAAATAAATCATTATTCGTAAAAAAAATTATGTTGGGAACATCAATGATAAAAAAATGATGTATTGTTGTAACTTAGTATGATCAATTTAGTTTTCTTATATAAATTTATCCTGATTTCAATAATATTATGCACTGTTATCCACTCCATAAAAACCAAGACAAATAATTACATTCAAAAGTCTATAATTTCATTCTTTAAATATTTTAATTTCATTTAGGTAGTTGTCTATTCTATGCATATACTACTCGTTGTATAATATAATTTTTTAAAATCATTCTATTAGATCATATATATTGAGTCTATATACTATAATTTTTAAATAATTTAGTGTTTGATTTATTTTTAATTCCCCAAGGTAAGGACCCATGGATTATGTTTTGAAGTATATTACTATAAAAATCACCCAACATTTTATCTCCAGATCTTACAACATGCATTTTAATTCTATATTCTAAGGGTGAGATTTTTTTGTGATTATTATCATTTTATAGTGGATATATTTCAGGAATATTCCCAAATATTGGTGAGCTACTCAGTATAAAATTTTAGGGTTTTCCATATTAATTTTTCCTTAATTGATAACACACGAATATACTTAGATTTATGTTTTTGAATGACATTCATTTCGTAGTTTTAGATAAATTAAAAAACTCTTATAGGTATGTGTTTTATAATTCATTTATTCTATAATTCTCTGCACACTACAACCTACTATGTTCACTACTTTAATTTATTCCGTAATCCTAATGTATGTTTCCAAATTCAGGAACTAGTGAATATAATGCTTATAGTTAATATTAATGCCTTAATTGATGTTTTTTCAAATTCTCACTCATTTGTTTGGTAAAATAATATATAATTCTATAATTTATATAACTTTTCATACAAGACTACTGATGTTATTCATAATCATTATATCTTGTTATGATTCTATGGTTTTATAATTCTATTTGATGTATCAAATGTGAACTATTTATTTGAAATTTTTAAACTATGCATTACTATAAAATGAATTCTTGCCTCCCTTATAGTTTTCACAATAATATTTCATCCATTTCACCTATTCAATAATTTAGGTAATTAAGACTAATTTTTTCATGCTTGTTTAATGAAGGATATACTAAAACAAAGAATTCATATGTATTTGATCATTTTTAATGTTCCTAAATGGTATGTTTCATAAATAGATTTCAATGTATTCATAGCCGAGAAAGAAACCCAAAATTTCCTCAAATACCTTACTTTTTCAACTATATTTTTATATTGATACATATATCACCTGAATTAGTTTTCATGTTCCAGTTCCCTAGTTTTCATAGATAAATGGTCTAAATAGTGTATTTATTTAAATTAAGAATATCATACCTATTATGTTTCCCATATGATAACTTTTAATAAGTGGGTTCCATCATGAATTATATCAAACCATTATACATAGGGTTGTGTACTTGAATTCGATGAATTTACTCATTTTTTAGAAGTTGAAAATATCATAGATGAATTTTCTTAAAAAAATCATTCATCTATAATGGTTTAGTAGAAAACTACTTACATTCTCCACTATTATATTTTTCTTCACTTTTACTAATGTATATTTACCCAATTGGGTACCAGTGAAAATTAGGATATCAGGTTTTATTAATAAATTTGTTGATATGTTTCCAAATTCTTACTCTTTTATATAATGAAAAAATCTATAATTTTATAATTTGTTGAACTTTTTTATTATAGACAAATTATGGAATAATTTTCATTATATATTTTATTATTTCTATGGTTTATATCTTATTTTGAAGTCTCGAATGTGAACTATGCATTTAAAATCTAAAAACTATGGATGAATTAATAAAAATAATTTCTTCTCTATGAATTATTATAAATATATATATTTAATCGAATTATATTAGGAAAAAAATTATTTTTCAAATTGATTAATATAAAAATAAATATTTAATATAAACATGAATTGAGCATAAATATAATATATAACCTATATATATATTTTTCCCAAATTACTATATGAAATTTATTTCAAAACTAAAAAGTAAAATATATATTCAATATGTAGTTTTAAAAATTGATTATCTAAGATATTTTCCAATTTAGTTATTTAATATAGTTAATATGTAGTTTCAAAATACTTTAGATATTTACTATAGTAAATATGTATTTTTCCTTTTGATTAAGTCCATAATTTATAGTAATACATAAAAAAATTATATTTATATTATTCAATTAGATGATATTTTTTCAATGATCATATTAAAAATCTATGACCTATGATTAACTGTTTAATGTTGGTTATAGGGTACATTAAATAAAAATATTTTTATGGTTATTTGAATTGTCTACTTAAATTTTTTTTTGTTTCGATATTATGTTTTTTAAAGTTACATGTTTCATTCTAATAAAACATATTACAATAAAGAACTTATTTCCTCTTGAAACTTTATATTTGAAGGTGGTAATCTATTATCATTTTTTCTTTACATTTATTTATTTTAAAGGAATATTTACCGTTTTTAATATTAAATTGTTTTCCTATAGACTAATCTTAAAAGGATTTTAATTTGTTTTGAAGGTGTATGTGTTTGATCAAAACTAGTTTCCTATAGGACTGATTGAATTATTTTTGGTCGATATAATTATAGGAGTACAATTTGGTGAAATTTTATTTTCAGGTGGGCATTGATGGTCTTTAGAAGCATGTGAATCTAATAGGTTTTGTGAAACTCCAATATGATGATTCATATATTGTTCAATATTTTATGTAACTTTACAAATTTACTATTTTATTTTCGTATATAATTCATTTTCCTATTAAATTTAATCATCGTATCAAACATTCCTGTAGATTTATACAATACAATAATATTTCTTTAAAAACACATGTGTGCATGCTCATGTAGTGAGGCTTGGTGTCGTAAGGCTGATTTTTATTCCTCACACCAACATTTTACATTTGTATCCTATGATATCCATTTTTAATGAACATATAGTGGTAGTTGGTAGCCAATGAAGCTAAAAATAATCTAGTGCAGTGAATCAATTGTGTTCTCTAATTCTATCTGAACACTTTCATCCATGTAAGTTAAACTGAAGGAAATAATCATTCATTTATTAGAAAAATTTGATTTCTATTTCTAAAATATAATCAAAAAATTATAGAAATCAAAAAATTTCCATCAAATTATGGTGTTAGAGTTTGATAATTGAACTTTCCTCTGATGAATATGTTGATGATGCTTGATATTTACATTCATGGAATGTTAGGGGCATGAACACTAGTGGTTCTTATGATATAGTGAGTTTTGAAATAGTAATATAAAAAGAATTTTTTTTAGTAATTATTCAAAATCACATTAGAGAAATATAAAAATAATTGTTTTTCATATAGAGATATTTTTTTGAGTTGGTTGTATAGTTTGGATTAATGGTGAGGGATAGTTTGAAATTCATTGTATAAACTATGTTCTAATTTTCAATCACTACGTAAACAATATTTTATTTTATTTTTTTAATATGAAATATATTTATATTAATTTTTGAATAATCAACAATATTTCATAACAAATATGTTTATATTTTATATCATTACATGAAAATATATTTATAATATCGTTAAAAATTAAAAAATTACAAAAAATTAGTTTTTTTAATCACTGTTTATAATCTATGTCAATTTATTTCATAATCTAGGTTTAATAATTACTAGGTATCGTAATATACAATATAATATCAATATATTTATTATAATATGAAATTATTACCAATTTTAATTATAAGTAATAATCTATGTAAAACAATACATATAAATGACATTTAGAATACGTGCTATAGTCTGTTTACCATTTTTAATTGCAATCAATGTATCAATAAATTCAAAACTATTAATTGAAGTATTTTTACTAGTTAGTTGTGACGGGGACCTATCGAAAATGACCTATTGTAGGGAACTTTGTGGAAAATAGTTTTTTTTCGAAAGTCCATCACAAAAAATCTATTTGTGACGGGAGCCCTTACCGTAAAAAATAGTTCAGTTGGGTGCTTTAAAAAACTCTTTTGGGATGGGCCCATAGTAAAATACTTTAAAAAATATAAAAAATATTAATAATAAAATTTATTAAAATAATACTAATAATAATAAAATAATATAAAATTAAAAAAAAACTGATAAAATTAAAAAAATATAATGAAAATTATACAAGAAAATTATAATCAAATAATCAAACAATAAAATAATCAAAACCATTATATTCAGAACACTATTAATAAATAATATGAATAACAAAATAATAATTAAATATTAAAATATTAAAAATAATAAATAAATAAGAAAATATTTTAAAATAAAAATAAAATAATAAAAATAATTTAATAAAACATTAATAAAATAACACAATATTAAGAAAAATATAAAATCACACTATATTGGAATATAAATATATAGATTAATAAATATTTTAGAAAAAAATTTACATTCAAATATTTTTCAAAACAAAATATAAATCACTAAGGGGTAGGGTCATCTGGACGAGTTGGAGGAGATGCTGGGGGGAATTACATCCCTAAACCATGCATCCAGCATCGTATATACTCCATCATATACTCATGTTGCTACTGCTACCAACGATGCATCTACTCCTACTACTTCTGTTGTTTTCGATGAAGCTCTTCCTACTCTCTACAAAAGGTATCTATAAGCTCACCCTGGGATCGCAACTACTCCTTGTATTGTTTTGTAGAAGATGAATACTATCCATGATCTCTTCTCAAGCATCATGCCGACATCACATCCATAGTATAATAACTCAAAGGAATCAATCATGATCCGACACCAACAACTCAACCTTTATAAAAGTCATATTGGGGCGCCTACATCCATGTTGCCTCATGAAATCCTACTCCACTAGAGGTCTGATCCTTGATCTCGACCTGACTCACATCCTATATATAAAACATCATGGCCTCATATGACTCCTTGAATTGAAATTTAATATTAAAATATTAAAAATTTTATTTTCAGTTAATTTCAAAATTCAAAAACAAATTATACAGACTAAAATATGATAATGGTGATCACCACAAATCTCTCCAATAATAAGAGCACAATAAATCCTTATATAAATGAAAGTCTAAATAATATGGGGCTGTTAGACTGCCTATATGAGTATAAAATAAACTATTTACATCTAAAGTTATATAAATTAGTAAAAAATGTACTTACCATATATTTTCAATGAGTACTAAATGTATGAATTCTAGCTCCATGTGTCGCCTCTTGTATCCCATGGTTTGGATGCCCTAATGATGATCTACTCTAAAAAGTAACTCCCATACAATATGAACATAATCCACCCCAAACCTTAGACGATATGTAATATGGTTGATCGATGCAGTAAGAATGATCAAAATATGTGACTCCTGCCTTTGGCATTGTTGTCCTCCTTAGATTATGCAAACAATGATGGAACCAGTCTTGCATACAGCCCTCCCATTCCTCCCAGATAGAGACCTGCATGCTATTATCAATGAGATACCAAAAACCCTAAAAATAGTTGATAATATCAAGTTATTAATTACAAAATTTCAAAATAGCTATTATTTATTAAAGTTTCAACCAATGATCAAACTTGTGGTGCATAAAATTAATGGGACTATGATCACATGTAACCCCTACTACAGAAAATTAAATCGTCAATATATAAATTCCCCATCCAGTCGCTATATGAAAAAATCTGGGTGAAAAGAGAACAAATAATCATATAATTAGTATATAAATAAATTAATAAAAATTAATAAAAACTAACTAAAATACACAACTAGACATACCTCCACATGTGTCAATCTAAGTCAAGACATGGACATCCCTTGAGGATAGGGTCATGAACCATTAATATTGTAAGACCATGACCCCTTCAAGTGGTCACTGAACTGAAAATAGTCTGAGGGCTAGATGATGATACACCATGCTCATCACTTGGAAGATCAGCCCCCTGCAACGCACAAAATATATCATATTCCATCTAAAACATGAAATGAAAATTTTTATAAAATATTTGAAAACAACGATTATATATATATTATATGATTACAACCCGTATTTAACTAAGTCAATATTCATCTCCATCCTCATATATGTATATAAAGATGTCAATATCTTAAAATTCCTCCTCAGTATCGTCAATTTTATAAGAGTTTCAGTTTCATTGTCTCTTTCAATTTAAAATTCATTTGTTACATCAATAAAAGCATCGTCACCATAGAACCATAACAATCGGGATTCATCATCGATATTCATGTCTCTTCATGGAAATTTTGATTTGTAGTATACTCTTTAAAATTTCAATTCATTACGCTTCAGTGGAACCACATTCATTTTGGATGAACTGATTTTCCAGAGGTTTCATATTTATTATCTTCCACTAATCAATTACCTCTCTTGAAGTAGCATAATAATTTTCATAATAAATTTGATGTTCCTAATGCGAAAACAAAAAAGGATCATTTTTTGCAAAAAATATTTTATACATAATATAAAAATTCCTAGATATGGATGAATTCACAAGCCTCTCTCTATATCAAACCAATGAAATTTAAACATTGTTACATAGTTCTTTCCCTGATAACACAGTTCAATTATTTCTTCCAGCATGTCATAAGAGTCAACTTCACTTTCTCTATGATGAGATAAACTCAATAAAACACCACTATTCATTCTTTTCTATGATTCCCCATATGCACAGGTATAAAATTGAAAACCATTCACCATTAATGTGTTATATGATTTAACCATTTTCTATTGTGGGTGAATCAATACACCCAATTGATGATCAATTTTTGTAGCATATTGAGGTACCATAAAATATTAAAAACAATTATCAATATAACTAGTAATAAATTGATTTTATATATGTAAACCATAAACTATATAATTTATCAATTTTTAAAACCAGTGTGAATAATTATTTTACTGATGTTCTTCAAGAACATCTTTTGTAATTTATGGAAATTGTTTCTTAATATTATTATCATATAATCTTAAAATAAAATAAAATTAATTTAATGAAAAAATATATATTAATTTATATGATCAATCATAGTTATAATGGTTTCATTTCATCACATTTGAGCATAACATATGTACGAGCCCTATGATGTTCATCATCTGAAATCCATCATTCATGAACTACACCAAAGTCACATTTGGGCTGATTAAAAATTGATAACTGATTATTCATTTCATCATCAAAATTTCCCTCATTATGTTCTATGTGGTTATGTTTTGAGGGATATTTAGATTGAAAAAAATGAGAGCGGAAAAATGAAATTTCCTCCTGGAAATAAGCTTATGTAATTAATCCTTCAACCGATGCTTTGTTGCAAACATTTTTATTTAATTTCTGCAGGAATCTCTCAAATGGGTACATCCATTGGAACTATACCTCACCTCCACATTTTTCATCATGTGGAATATTAAATATCAAATTATCCATTTAATAAATGAAGGTTTGTTGGAATATTTTTTGCAGTTTATATAAAATTAAAACAACAACTTCATACAACATACATCATACATCATAGTATGTTTTCACCACACAAATGACCTAAAAAAATGATATTTTATGTTAGTCCATCCCAAATCATAAGTTCAAAAAACCTATAAATCCAATAGGTAGCATTATTTCTATTATAACAATCCATTGATGACTTTTTCATTCGGTAATATACCCATTTTTTACACATCTAGGAAAATTGGAAATACAACCATTTGGAAGCCCCAAATCTGCAATCCACTAAAGAAATAATAAACTATTTTATTTGAAAACATTATAATATAATTTTGGATTCATTAAATTTTTTTCATTCATTTTAAAATTGGTCATGTTTTGGTCACTATCAAATTCGGGAAAGATCTAATCATGCATTTACATTATCTTTGTTCTTACCAGGTGTTTCCAAAATTGTATAAAATATATTATCCAAACAGTTCTTCTTAATATGCATGAAATCCAATATGTGATGGACTAATAAGTAAGATCCCAAAAATGATATGTTTTATCCAATTATTTTTTATCCCAAAGCTATCTTATTTTTGGTTTCTAATCGGCCCAAATGTAATGAGAGGTAATGAAGAGATAATGGATGTTAACTCTATACCTGATATCATTATTGTAGTTACATCTCATTCAATTGTACCTTTTCTAAAATTATATATGTTACTCCTAAAAATTATTATTGGTTGGAAAAAATATTTGAATATAGGAAAAGAAATAAGGTTTTCTCCCATTGATGAGCACAAACACTTTTTTGTCTCTCCTGCGCTACAAACCTGATTTTAGACCATATGTTCTCTAGCCAAATTTCATTCTATATGCTAGGAAGTCACTAATTATCTACATCAATGTATCTTTTATTGGGGGTTTTTTATAATAACATCGTATGTAACGAAAACATTAACCCATAATAAAGTTAACTCATCAATAAATGGTTTCAAATAAATATATATATTCTTTTTCATATGCCATGGAATTAATAATATCAAAAAGAAATATGGATAATTGATCAAAATCCAAGAAGATAAATTTTACAGAGATACCAAGATAGTCCAACAAGAATATTGACAACTATAAGAACCAAATGGATAGAAACTATCAGTATAAAGACTCAATCACACGTTTCAAGCATCTGATTCAAAAGACATATGCACTTAGTAAAAATGATTCCATTAATCACCATTAGTAGGATGGTTTAAGCTATTACTATTTTAAATATTGGTTTAGTTTGATGAAATAAATGAATTTGTGTTCTATGACATCAATTAACGCAGTAATATGGGTGTAAGCAAAAAATTCCTCAGCCATTTAATAATAATCAATCCAGACTACCCTAGTTGTGCCCCTTTTTACCTCGATTATCTAAATGTAGGAGATCTAACTAATGACTCATTTTCAACATAATATAAGATGAAATTATTGGAATATGCAAGAATGTTCTGATAACTAAGACCCAAATTACGATCAAGCCTCTTAATTTCATAGAAAGTTTTAGGAAACACATTTCCTTCATGTTATAGTGCTTTAAAATAAGAGAATATCTGATCAAAATCGCTATTTGACATTTAGTTATCTAATTTAATAACCATAAACTTTTTCAACTGTATTAATGTTTATTATCTTGTATCTATGATATAAGAAATCCTTAGCAGAACTCAACAACTAATAAAATTTTCATGGTTCCATCTCATGAGTTAAATCAAGATCATCATAATTTTTAGTTTTTTTGAAAAGGAAGACCATCCACATCTAGTACTAAATTTTTAAACAATGATGGTTCTAGAAATAAATTATTAGTATCTTCTCTTGAAGTGAATTCACCATGTTGATACCAAAAAATATAATATTTTCAAAAACTAAATCTCAATAGATGACCCCCAACATTTTCAAATGTGTCAAACATCCTAATATCAAATTTTTTACATGGAAACATAATTTTCCCTTCTATAAAAACTTCTAGTTTTGATGATGCAAATGATAAAAAAATTTCAACACCCTCAATATATACAAGATTTATACCAGAACCATTTAGATTCATGTGACGATTTATCCAATTGTGATCATGTTATATATAATGTTGTCGAATTCCTTGCTTCATATTATTCTAAAAACCTAAAATAAATAAATTATTTATTACAATTTATTACAATGTGTTACAATTTATTTTAATTTATAACCAATTATTAAAAATAATTACTAATTATTACTAATTATTACAATATATTATATTTTATAACAAATTATTTCAAATTGTTAATAATTAATAAAATTTATTAAAAATTATTAAAAATTATTACATATTGTTACAAATTAATACAATTTAATAAAAATTGTTTCAATTTATTATAATTTATTATAATAATTTACTATTTATTACTATTTATTACAAATTATAACTAATTAGTATTGCTTATTACTAATTATTAAACAATATTACTAATTATGACTAGTTATTACTAATTATTACAAATTATTTAAGATTATTAAAAATTATAACTAATTATGAGTAATTAGGACTAATTATTACTAATTAAGACTAATTATGACTAATTGTGATTAACTCTCACAAATTATGGTTAATTATGACTATTTCTGACTAATTCTGACTAATTATAGCTATTTTTGACTATTTATTACTATTTATTAATAATTATTACTATTTTATAAAAAACTATTATTAATTTATTACTAGTGATTACTAATTATTACTAATTATTACTTATTCATACTTATTATTACTAATTATTACTAATTATTACTATTTATTACTATTTATTATAATTTATTACTATATATTACTATATATTACTACTTATTACTACTTATTACTATTTATTACTAGTTATATCAATTTATTACTAATTATTAATAATTATAACAAATTATCACTAATTATTACTATTTGTTACTATTTATTACTATTTATTACTATTTATTACTAGTTATTAATATTTATTACTATTTATTATTATTTATTTCTGTTTATTACTAATTTTTACTAACTATTACTAACTATTACTATTTATTCTTATTTATTACTATTTATTACTATTTATTAATATTTATTAATATTAATTTCAATTTATTACTAATTATTTCTTATTATTACTAATAATTACAAAGTGTTTCAATTTATTACAATTTAGTACTAATTATTACTAATTGTTTCTATATATTACTATATATTAGTATTTACTACTAATTATTACTAATTATTACTGATTATCACTTTTTATTACTAATTATTACTAATTGTTACTAATTATTACTAATTATTACTATTTATAACTAATTATTATTAATTATTACTAATGGTTACTAATGATTAATATTTATTACAATTTATGAAAATTTACTACTACTTGTTACTATTTATTACTTTCTATTAATATTTATTATTATTTATGACTATTTATCACTATTTATTACTAATTAGTACTATTTATTACTAATTAGTACTATTTGTTACTAATTAGTACAATTTATTACTAATTAGGTGTAACACCCTGAGATTTTATGAAAAACATTCTTTTAATTTCATTGATGTCTTTTGTTATACGCTACACCAAGATTACCATGCGCTATACGCAACACCGTATTAGCTTGAAGTATACGCGACACTATTCTTGGATCATGTTACACCCAATTTTGATAGTAGTTATTCAAGGCAACATTGAGTGTCTATAGATATATATATATTCAATGTATAAATGAAATATGGTTGGATTCTATTCTACGAAAAAACAAAGGAGTCTTGCACAACACGCAACCCTGACTTGGCTTGCATTACACGCAATTGCGACCTTCCTCGATAGCGTGTGTTGTACGCAATATCAGGTTTCACTAAACATTGATATGTGGTTATAATATTATTATGAACTAGCTATTATGAATAGTATTAACTACATTTTGAATTTTATAACACTATTATTCATCTTACACATTTTCTAGAACATGGTATGAGATCAAAATCAAATTTTCGAGTTAAATAAGTATTTTAAAAAAATGTAGTTTTGCTTCCTTTTGATGGCGCAACAACTTTAAATCCTGATTTTCACATGTCTATAAGTTAAATTTGACAAAATAAAATTCTTCTTTGGAATCAGGATATAAAAATTTACTTTGGATAAAATTTTAATATTATTCTGATAACTTTCATAATTTAACGAATAGTAAAAACACGCTATATTTAAATTAAAAACAAATTTTTTCATTGAAATAATTTATATGGTTAGATTATGTTTTTAATTGGTATTGAAGTAGAATTAGAACATATTTTTACCATTTAATCCAATGTTGGTCATTGGAATTAATTTCACTTTGAAATTGGACATAAACAAGTGATGATCTTTTGATAGTTATTGTTTATTAAAACCCCGCTATTTGTTTTGATAACGGGAATTACTTATAAAATTAATTAATGCCATTTCTATGTTTTGAATTTGAAAAAATATACATCATTTTTGAATTCGGAATATAAAATATAGCTTAGGCTGAATTTTTGGTATTTTTCTGAAAAAAATCAATTTTTGAAGAATAGTGAAAACACTGAGCTTTTGGTTAAAACCAACTTTTTGTTTAAATAATAATTTATTTGATTTAAATTTTTTTATGTCAATATAGATACATAATACTTATATATGTTCAATTAAATTAATTGGAATCATTTTATAATAATTTTAGATTTATAAAAATTGTATGGAACTTTTCACCGTCTATTACCCACCTCCTAGGAGCTTTTGCAATTGTTCATAAAACTTAATTTTACCACTTCTCTGAGTTTAATTTCATAAATCTAAGATACATGGTTATTATCAAGAAGTAAAATGTGGTTCAATTAGATAAAAATAATTTCTGGTGAATAGTAACTTTTTACTTTTATTTACCACGGTTAAAGGTAAATAGGGTAATTCAAGGTTAAAAGAATATTATAATAATTAAAAATTACTTTAACACATATATAAACCTTATTGGATGAGTAATGACCGACCATGAACATCCCTGAGTCAATTTTGGGACCCCATGGAGCCACTTGTGAAAGACAATGACACATTAGATTAATTAATTTAATGTAAAGCCAAAGTTGGCTTTAACCAAAATAATTTAGTGATTACTTTTTATAAGGGGATATATAAATTATCTTTTCAACTATAAATATTAATTGGAAATCTAAAGAGATTTCCTACATGTTGGTATTTTTTTATAATTTTTAGAAATCAAATAAATTAAATTATTTATGACACAATAATGATGCAGTATTTACCTCATTAATAAATGATTTAAATAAATACGATTATAATGATTAAAATATTATCCAAAACATGTCCAATTCTGAATGGATGATTATATCTTGACCATGAGCCATCGTATCTTCTACTATGACGATTTTTGGACCATTAGAAATCGAATATCATTATATTACAAAATAATATTTTCACTCTTTCCTAAAGAGCCCCTCCTCTCCCTTATAAAAATAGACCATTTATATCCAATTCCTCACACCTCCCAAGCCATTTGGCTCGTCCAAACTCTGCCAAATTAATCTCCCTACATCCCTCTCCTACCCCTAGAAGACTTTCCTTTGGTATAAGGAACTCCAAGAAGTCCTTTGGATTCAAACCAAAGGATGTTACCCAAATTAAAGGTAATGTTTTCTCTTAAATTGTTTTCTTTTATTCTACTTCTAGAACCCCTAAACTCTTTTTAATCCTTTCTTTTGTAACAAAACCATTATTCGAAATATAATAGGATTGTTTTATGAGAAGGATTCGAACTACACTTACACACACCTCCATCTAGTGGATGAAGAACATAATGTTTCTGTGGATGGAAAACTGACGCCTCACGAAGAGATGATTGTTCGATTTTATCCTACTGCCTCTCATGGTGGCCATTATGATGGAACTGTATTTATATATGATATATATTATGTTTATGATTTCCTTATGCTTTTTTTACTTTTCAATTATATCAAGCCTTTATGGTTTCCATAGTCGGTAAATACGATAATCTCATTTGAGGAAGTGCGTACTACCGCCCCCTCAAAGTGATGTGATTCGTTAATGCCTTATGTGGGATGTATAAAGGATGTAGTTAATGATATTATGTATGATATTATATTGTAATTATAATATACCTATGTATAATTATGTTTTAATTCCATTAAAATAAGAAATAGAAATGAAAGTAGCATTCATGTGTACGTATGGCTTACTGTCTCCATGAATGGTGAATTTCATTTCTTACCTCCATATGTTATGTAATATTATAAATACAAATATATTCTAGATATATATGATATATATGATTTATAAATCATGAATATCATTCTGGATATAACAAACCTTTGACCACATGAACGACATGTAATTATCAGAAGTCCATTTTTGACTCAAGTAGCAAATATTGACCAAACGAACATTATTAACTTAAATGGATACATAATGTTTATAACATGGTAATAAGTGATATAAAAGGAAAAATAAATTTGAAAAATTTTCTTATGAAAGTAGAAATTAACTTTGGTTTATGATTCAGGAGATTAAGGAACGATCGAGTCAAGTCGGACACGAGGTAAGGGAACATCTTAACCCAATTTCCGTTCTTTGGGTTGATCTTCTCTTTCTTGTTTATGTTGTTATTTGATTATGAGAGAAATGAATTTTTATATCTTATAATTTTTTATAATTTATTTATGTGACATTATAGTGAATACACATAAGTGATCTATTTACAAAAAGATCTTTGTAAGGGATATATTTTCCAATCTCATTTTTATCGAAGATTGTTTATACATAAGTATTTAATGGGGTTATATTTATCATCCATGTCCAAGTTTTATAAAAATGTTTTCATGTATGTTTAAAGTCCTTTTTAACCATTTTTGACTTTAACAACATGGTGTGTATGGAATCTTTCTTTTACGAGGAACTTTTTGACTTTTTCGGCAAAAGTATGAGAAGAATGTTTTTTTTACTTATACGGCATGAAAGGATTTTTACGATTTTATAAAGCCTTATTTTCATGATGCTTCCTCAAAAATATTTCATTAGTATTTTATACAATTTTTTTTTTAAAATTACATGACATTTTTTGAAAAGAAAATGATTTTGAAAAAGAAAGGATATTTTCCTCAAGAATTAATTTCAAGTGTTTTATCAAAACCATTTTCCGTCTAAGATTACATTATTTCATATGTGTATGTTTCAAGTATAATGTCTCTATGATTTACATGGTTTCACTTTTCTTATGATGAAATGATATCCATTTTTTTATATCGATTATGTTATGATGGAATGATGTTTATGAAACCCATTTTATTCATTGGGTTATTATGAATGATGTATGTTTATTTTGTGGCACAAGTAAGAATGATTTCATTATGAGAAGGGTGGGACCTATATCTCCCTCTAATGCATTGGGTAAATATTTATATCTCATGAGATAGACATGGCTAAAATGGAAAGTAAATCTGGTTCAGTAATACAGGGATGGAACGGCAAGTAAACCCGATTCAGTAAGGGACTTTGTCCACTAATATGGTCTTGGCAGTAATGCCTTGGATACTATGGAAATAATTTCACGTTCTTAATTTTTTCCATAATTACAAGTTTTATTCCCATGCTATTTTATCATGATTAATGTTATCTATGATCTATGCCTTACATATTTCCAAGATTTATGTCTCTACTCATGATTTTGATGTTTAGATTTTATGTTCAAGTTTTTGCATTCAAATGATTATGGGTTGTTTAATGTTTTCTATGTTTCCCCTTACTGAGCATTTGAGCTCACCCTTTTTATGTTTTCTTTTCCCCAGGATATAAATAATGGTGTTAGGTAAGAAAATAAAAGGGGAAGATCTTTATGGGAGATGTTGAAGATCTTTCACCACAAATAGAAGATTAAGTTCTGAGTTTCCAAAGACACTAAACTATTACGGTCCTTGTGTGTCTATTTTTGTTACATATTAAGTATTCTGTAATAGTAATGTAATGTCCATGTATGACATGATTTGGGTCTCTACAGTTGGTAACATAGGAAATGTTTTGTTAACCTTTGGAAACTAGGATGCAAAAACATTAGTGAGATCCCGTGAGATATTTCTAAGGTACGTCTAGGGATGTCCCTAAGGTTAAGTATTAGTATAGGTTATAGTCCTAGAATTACGGTAACGATATTAGAATGAAACCTAAGATGTTAGATATTGAAGATAATCCCCCTTTATTATGTTGTTTTACCTATCATGATTTTTGCCTCTCACACTATTCTTTTTGGGTTTTAGAAAATGGATGGAAATAGGAAGATTCACGATAATGGAGAATATGATGGACAGTGGAATGATATTATTCATGATCAAGAAAATGAAATAGGATTTGGAAGGCGAAACATCGTTATTATGCCTAATCATCAATCTAATAATATGATCAATAATCTCATCTTTGGTAAGTTTCCTGACCCAGCTAATAAGAGAAAGATGGAGTTTCATGATGATCATAAAGGAAAGAAAGTTCAATTTCCCTCATGTAAGTCATGTGGGAAGAGGCATCAAGGAGAATGTTTCAAAGGAACTGGAAGATGCTTTGGTTGTGGAAACGAAGGATACAAAGCTAGTAATTGTAAAGGAAAAGGTTCAGTTAACATCATGGACAAGGATAATTGTATTGCTAAGACATCAACAACAATTAAGTGTTTTAAATGTGGATTGTATGGGCATTATGCAAACCCATTCCCTAAGGGAAAATCTCATAAAGAGAATCAGAATGGTCATATGGGTAGTATTTATATGGATGATGATGAAGAGACTACAAATTATATGTGAGATGAAACAATTGTTGAAGCTCGGTCAATGGTTTAAGAATGTAGTGGAATGATTACATGTTTATCAAGAGTAATGTTGTATAAGTAATCTCATGGTACTATGGAATAAAGTGACATCAAAGGATTGTTACACTATTTTCTTTCCTTATGTTTTGAAAGTGTATGATGAATGGTACCGGTAACCATGAAAGGTTCTTCAGATATTTTTGGAAAGCACCTAATATGTGCATAAAAAAGTGCTAAGGAGATAATGAAATGTTTGATAGTGTTAATGAGCTCATGAATTATATAAGGACAAAGTGATATCATGGTTTGAGTATATAGAATTTTTGGGATTTTAGTATGTGGAAAGAGTTAACTTTTGACAGCATTCATGTTTTCACTAAGGTTCAATGGGTATTCATTTTTCAAGAGAATACATGATTAAGGTATTCACATGATTGGAATGTGATCAACAAGATATTCCGGGGATAAATGATGGTATTCACATGCTCGGTATATGAAATTTCTAGTAATTTTTTTCTTTATACTATAAGATTGGACATATGTATTTTGGATAAGCCTATAGATTTCAATGGATTATGTTGGACACAAGTTAGTATTGTTTAAGGCTAGAACTTTTTTCAATATTATTGATGGAATGTCATAATGATGTAATTTTAGAAAAAGGACAACCTGCAGGAAGGGCGACAACCCGTCGCGTCGGACAAGGCTATGGGAATCGAACCCACAACCGAAGTGTGACAGGCCTTTATCGCCTACCACATGCCTACAAGAAGTCCATGGTTAGTAGAAACTAGTTTTATTTTATTAAGCGGTATGATAGATGAAGTTTAAGTCCATTTTTGGAACCACATACGAATAATATCACCATAGATGGAATTATATATATAACTTTTTCTAACCTTATGTTTGAGATAGATGGAATGACCTATCATTGTATTGCATGATCCGCTAACACGTTATTGAAAAAAAAATCAACTTCATTTCTTTAAGAGATGAAGTGGAAATTGTTTAAGACATGAAAAACAATGAGATTATACCAAAATCAAGAAAGAATTTCTTTTAATTCAAAAATTATTCAACATTAGGGAAATGATAATGGAATCCAAAAATGTTGTTCTAGTACTCTCATATCTAATGAATCATATGGTACCTTATATCATCACAAATTTATGTCTTTGTGATTGTTGGATTTTTCATAGCCATGTTCTCTACCACTCTCCATCAGAACTTGACGGTTAGATTTCTCTTCCATATCCATATTTTCACCTATGTTCTTCTATGTGGAAACCCAGGGATAAGTTAATTTGGTTAAATCTTATGTTTCATACATTAGTTTTTAAAATTAAGCTTTAGTATTCCTTTTTACGATGTGGGTTTCTATTAAAGAAAATTTCAAGTAGTAAACGATTTATAACCCCGACGAATTTCGAGGGAGAAATTCATTTTAAGGGGGGTAGAATGTAACACCCCGAGATTTTATGAAAAATATTATTTTAATTTCATTAATGTCTTGTTTTTTACGCTACACCAAGATTACCTTGCGCTATACGCAACACCGTATTAGCTTGCAGTATATGCAACACTATTCTTGGGTCATGTTACACACAATTTTGATAGTAGTTATTCTATGAAACATTTTATGTGTATATATATATATATATATTCAATGTATAAATGAAATATTGTTGGATTCTGCTGTACGAAACAATGAAGGAGTCTTGCACAACACACAACCCTGACTTGTCTTGCATTACACGCAATCATGACCTTCCTCGATAGTGTGTGTTGTACGCAATATCAGGTTTCACTAAAGAAAGATATATGGTTATAATATTATTATGAACCAGTCGTTATGAATAGTATTAACTAAATTTTGAATTTTATAACATTATTATGCATCTTACACATTTTCTAGAACATGGTATGAGAACAAAATCAATTGTTTCGAGTAAAATAAGTATTTTTAAAAAAATGTAGTTTTGCCACCTTTTGATGGCGCACCAACATTAAATCTTGTTTTTGACATGTCTATAAGTTCAATTTGACAAAATAAAATTCTTCTTTGGAATCATGATATAAAAATTAATTTGGATAAAATTTTCATATTATTCTGATAACTTTCATAATTTAATGAATAGTAAAAACACGCTATATTTTAATTAAAAACAACTTTTTTCATTGAAATAATTTATATGGTTAGATTATATTTTTAATTTGTTTTAAAGTTTAATTATAATATATTTTTACCATTTAATCCAATGTTGTTCATTGTAATTAATTTCACTATGAAATTGGACATAAACAAGTTGTGATCTTTTGATAGTTATTGTTTCTTAAAAACACGCTATTTGTTTTGATAACTGGAATTACATTTAAAATTAATTAATGACACTTCTATGTTTTTAATTCATAAAAATAGACATCATTTTTGAATTTGGAATATCAAATATATCTTAGGCTGAATTATTGGTATTTTTTTTGAAAAACTTCAATTCTTGATGAATAGTGAAAACACTGAGTTTTTGGTTAAAACCGACTTTTTATTTAAATAATAAATTATTTGATTTAAATTTATTTTAAGACAAAATAGATACATAATACTTATATATGTTCAATGAAATTCATTGGAATCATTTTATAATAATTTTAGATTTATAAAAATTGTATTGAACTTTTCACCGTCTTTTACCCACCTCCAAGGAGCTTTTGAAATTGTTCATAAAACTTAATTTTATCACTTTTGTGAGTTGAATTTAGAAAATCCTAGAGACACGGTTAATATCAAGGAGTAAAATTTGGTTCAATTAGATAAAAATAATTTTTTGTGAATACTATCTTTTTACTTTTATTTACCACGGTTAAAGGTAAATAGGGTAATTCAAGGTTAAAAGAGTATTATAATAATTCACAATTACCTTAACACTTGTCCAAAACTTATTGGATGAGTAATGTACGACCATGGGAATCCTTGGGTTGATTTTGGGACCCCATGGAGCCACTTATGAAAGACAATGACACATTAGATTAATTAATTTAATGTAAAGCCAAAATTGGCTTTAACAAAAATCTTTTAGTAAATAATTTTTATAAGGGGATATATAAATTATCTTTTAGACTATAAATATTCATTGGAAAGATAAAAATATTTCCTACATGTTGGTATTTTTTATATAATATTTAGACATTGAATAAATTAAATTACTTATGACACAATAATGATGCAGTATTTACCTCATTAATAAATGATTTAAATAAATAAGATTATAATGATTAAAATATTATCCAAACCATGTCCAATTCTGATTGGATGATTATATCTCGACCATGAGTCATATTATCTTGGACTATGACGATTTGTTGACCATTAGAAACCGAATATTATTATATTATAAAATAATATTTTCACTCTTTCCTAAAGAGCCCCTCCTCTCTCTTATAAAAGGAGACCATTTCTATCCAATTCCTCACACCTCTCAAGCCATTTGGATCATCCAAACTCTGACCAATTACGATACCTACATACCTATACTCCCCCTAGAAGTGTTACCTTAGGCAAAAGGCACTCCAAGAAGTCCTTTTGATTCAAACCTATGGAAGTTACCCAAATTAAAGGTAATGGTTTCTCTTAAATTGTTTTCTTTTATTCTACTTATCCAACCCCTAAATTCTTTTTAATCCTTTATTTTGTAACAAAAACATTATCCTAAATATACTAGGATTTTTTTATGAGTATTATTAGAGCTACACTTACACACACCTCCATCTAGTGGATAAAGAACATAATGTTTTTGTGGATAGAAAACTAACTCCTCACAAAATGATGATTGTTTGATTTTCTTCTACCGACTCTCATGGTATCCATTATGATGGAACTGTATTTATATAATATATATATTATGTTTATGATTTCATTATGCTTCTTTACTTCCCAATTATATCAAGCCTTTATGGTTTTCATAGTCGGTAAATTCGATAATCTCATTTGAGGAAGTGCGGACTACCACCCCCTCAAAGTGATGTGATTCGTTAATGCCTTATGTGGGATGTATAAAGTATTTAGTTAATGATATTGTGTATGATATTATACTGGAATTATAATATACCTATGTATAATTATGTTTTAATTCCATTAAAATAAGAAATAGAAATGAAAGTGGCGCTCATGTGTACGTACGGCTTACCGTCTCCATGAACGGTGCATTTCATTTCTTACCTCCATATGTTATGTAATATTATAAATACATGTTTATCCTAGATATATATGATATATAGGATCTATAAATCATGAATATCATTCTGGATATAATGAACCTATGACCACATGAACAACATGTAATTATAAGAATTCCATTTTTGACTTAATTACCAAATATTGACAAAACGAACATTATTAAATTAAATGGTTGAATATTGTTTATAACATAGTAATAAGTGATATAAAAGGAATAATAAATTTGAAAAATTTTCTTATGTAAGTAGAAATTAACTTTGGTTTAGTATTCAGGAGATTGAATAACGATCGTGTCAAGTCAGGCATGAGGTAAGGGAACATCTTAACCCAATTTCCGTTCTTTTGGTTGATCTTTTCTTTCTTGTTTATGTCGTTCTTTGATTATGTGAGAAATAAATTTTTATATCTTATCATGTATTTATACTTTCTTTATGTGAAATTATAGTGAATACACATAAGTGATCTATTTACAAAAATATCTTTGTAAAGGATATCTTTTCCAATCTCATTTTTATCCAAGATTGTTTATACGTAAGTATTTACTGGGGTTATATTTATCATCCATGTCCATGTTTTATAAAAATGTTTTCATGTATTTTTAATGTTATTTTTACCCATTTTTGACTTTTACTACATGGTGTGTATGGAATCATTCTTTTACAATGTACTTTTTGACTTTTCCGGAAAAAGTACGAGAAAAATGTTTTTTTATCTTATACAGCATGAAAGGATTTTTACGGTTTTATAAAGCCTTATTTTAATGAAGCATCCTCCAAAAGCTTTCATGAATATTTTATAAAAAATTATTTTTTTTAAATTGCATGATATTTTTTGAAAATAAAATGATTTTTAATAAGAAAGGATATTTTCCTCAAGAATTAATTTCAAGTGTTTTATCAAAACCATTTTCCATCTAAGATGACATTATTTCATATGTGTATGTTTCAAGTATAATGTCTCTATGATTTACATGGTTTCACTTTTCTTATGATGAAATTATATCCATTTGTTTTATATGGATTACGTTATGATGGAATGATGTTTATGAAACCCATTTTATTTGTTGGGTTATTATCAATGATGTATGTTTATTTTGTGGCACAAGTAAGAATGATTTCATTATGAGATGGGTGAGACCTATATCTCCCTCCAATGCATTGGGTAAAGATTTATATCTCATGAGATAGACATGTCTGAAATGGAAAGTAAATCTGATTTTGTAATATAGGGCTGGAACGGCAAGTAAACTAGGTTCAGTAAGGGACTTTTTCCACTATGATGGTCTTGGAAGAAATACCTTTGCTACTATGGAAATCATATCATGTGCTTAATGTTTTGCCACAATTACAAGTTTTATTCCCATTCTATTTTATCATGATTAATGTTACCTAATGATCTATGCATTACATATTTCCAAGATTTAGGTCTTTGTTCAAGATTCTGATGTTTAGATATTATGTGCAAGTTTTTTCATTCAAATGATTATGGGTTGTTTAATGTTATCTATGTTTCCCCTTACTGAGCATTTGAGCGCACCCTTATTATGTTTTCTTTTCCACAGGATATAAAGAAATGTTTTAGGTAAGAAAATAAAAGGGGAAGATATTTATGGGAGATGTTGAAGATCTTTCACCACGAATAGAAGATTATGTTACAAGTTTCCAAAGACACTAAACTGTTATGGTCATTGCGTGTCTATTTTTGTTATGTATTTAGTATTCCAAAAAAGTAATGTAATGTACATGTACGCCAAACTTTGGGTCTGTAAATTAGGAATACTCAAATGGTTCAGGTGGTAGTTGAACCTTCTCCTAAAAAAATTATCAAAAGATTAAAAGACAGAGAGAAATAATGATAGATAAGGTCAAACAAGAGCATGCCCTTATCCAAAAATGGAAATTGATAAAACAAGTACATGATCAGTCCCCATAACCCTAATCAAAGTCATCTGCATTGTCATTTGATTCTCATTCTAGTTGTGAGGCATTTCAATTTAATATCACAAAATACTTCTCCTTGAGTGTTAGATACTACATATTGTGTCGACTCCAAGAATACTAGGAAGAAGACCCGGTTACTCGACCACACTCTCATGCTGCAGTCTCACGACCACATCGTCTACTGCGACTATTAGGGATCTGACCCCATCTCCATATCCTAGGTGGGACCTCACAATGTTCCTCTATTAAGTGTTGAAACAATGATATATCTTACACTTCTCTTACATGCTCATCATGTTGAACATCCTTAGCAACACAAGCTGAAGATCCAGAGATAGGCATAGGCATGCCCTCAGATGGAAGGTCCACCTAAAAGAGTTATTGAGCAGAAGATGTCTGCACTAACTCAACTAGAGGAGAAGAATACTTAGACTTCCAAGAGGGAACCATTTTAAAACCCTCATCATCAATACAAAATTTAACTCCTCCAGAATTAGCTATCTGAGGAGCCTATGTAGTTCTACCTTTTTCAGCATTGGAAACAAAGACCGAATCAATCAAATAATTTTCACTTGGGCTTCCGCCATGTAAGAACCTCTCATGCATGATATGAGCATCAAAAGTATCTTGTACATGTAACTCACGATCATATTCAATTCCAATCATCACATGAAGTGAATAATTACCTTTACTTTGGACAAAATCTCCCTCCAAAACCCCTTCCACATTAGCAAGAAATGCATCCCTAAAAGAGAGGACATTGTGGGAACCCACTGGATTCAAACCAGTCTTCTCCATCCTCTTATCTTCCTCATTTACTGAATCATCCAAATTTAAGGGACCACTGTTTTTCCCAACCGAGGGTATCACATTCAACACCACATCATTTTTTTAGAGGCATTTGAGAGGAGCCTATTACATGAGCTGGCATGGTAGACATATTATAATTTACTTTATTATTACAGTAGTGAGACGCAAGGTCACCCTTCATCTCACATTTTCATAAGAAATATTTCATAGACATGAATCTGACACATCATCAACATCCATGCCAAAATCACAGATAAAATTATTCCTCTCATATTCTACGTTAATTTTTATATGAACCATTGGTGTGGAAACATTACTCGTGTCAATTATTGTGGAGCTAATATCGATCTATACGAGCCTCCTAAAAAAATTTCCATAATGCACCTACTCAGTTTCCCTATCAAGAAGAATGGGTGTTCCAATCATGGAAGAAATGTTACGAAAGATCCCCGGGTTCCAAAGATCCAAATCTAGTCTGTGAAAAGGAATCCATTTATGATAGAACATATTACTTACTTGCAATACATTGAATTCTAGAGACCATTCATGAAGTTCAATCCATCATGGCATAAAAACTAGGGATCCCAAACTCCAAGCATGATGTATAGATTCATTATAGGAGAAAATGTAGTGAAAAAAATATATTAACAAGAAAGACACACCTCAAATCCAAAATTCCTAAAAAACATGAAGATCTACAAACCAAATCATATAAATTCCATGACCCGTCTTCTTTAGGTAAAATAATCCGTGAAATAGTGGAATATTTTCCCATTGAAATCCTTTTAACAATGTCATCAATGTTTTCTATGATGTGATGCATGAGACCCTTGCACATAATTCTTCTATAATGAGGAACATTTCCTGAGGCCATCACATACGTCAGTCAATTCAAACCTACCAAATAGGTCCGACTAAGAGCAAGGCCCACAACATCCCAAGAGATGGGAAACCCCCTAGAACCTATGAATGTCATCCTTAATGAAGTATCACCAAAACTATTTGCCATTGTGAATCCATAATCTACCATAGTTTCAGGGAAAATCAGACCAGTCAACCTGATTCGGGTCCAAATTTTGGCTTTTCCCACAATGTCACCACCAAAAACAAGAATCCCCCAAGCATCAGATGACGAATGTGTATTCTTTGACCACACATCAATCAAAATCGTGGAAGTCTAGTATGACATGCCAAATCTACCCTTCACCACTACAGATTGTGTTGAGATATCCACCACTAATGCTTCTCAACACTCAGCGGTAATAGATTGGCGATTATCAGCCACAAAAAACACTTTCTCGAGAAGACTCAAGAAACCATCATTTTTCAGTCGTTGCTCTATGACAGAGCCCTCCCCTCTAGAAAAGAGCACTTGGCCAAGATAATGAGGAATACACATCTTCGAAAAAACCATCGAAATAACCAAACCCTAGAGACCTAGAAATGAAACATTTCTACGGGCGCTGAGAGAAGAGCTCTCGAACCCCATCCTCACTAATAAGTTCTAATCATTACAAATTATTAAAAATTATTGAAAATTATTTCAATTTATTACTAATTATTACTAATTATTACTATTTATTACTAATTATTACTAATTAATACTATTTTTTAACAATTACCACTATTTATTACTAATAAATACTATTTACTACTAATTAGTACTATTTATTACTAATTATTACTAATTATTACTATTTGTTACTAATTACTACTATTTATTACTAATTAGTAAAATTTATTACAAATTACTACTAAATATTTCTATTTATTTCTAATTACTATTATTTATTCTCAAATACTACTATTTATTACTAATTACTTTTATTTATTACTAAATACTACTATTTATTACTAATTAATACAATTTATTAATAATTATTACTATTAATTAAAATTTATTATTTTTTTAATAATTATAAAAAATTAGTACTATTTATCAATAATTATTACTATTTATTACTGATTACCACTATGTATTAATAATTATTAATAATAAAAAATAAAATAAAATAAATAAATACCTCTAAACTAAATCTTTCATTGGATGTGAACCTTGAAAATTTCTTTGTTAAGAAATATGAAACTTTGGAAAAACTAAAGAGAAAAATATGATATGAGAGAATGACAGGATGGTTAAGAGAAGAGTGAAATGAGAAAAAAAATCTAAGGGGTATATATTGGTTAGCTCATTTGCAACAGAATTATTTATGATAGAAACTGTCGCAAATATTTCCCCCATATTAATTTCATTGTCAGTAAAATGAAATTATTTTCATTGTGAATAGTACCTCGTCAAAAATAATTAAGACCCACAGATACTATTCACAATGGGTGTTTACACCCATTGCCAAAAGCCTTCCAACATTTTTAAGCGCACCACATGCCAAATCCTTTAGCGATAGAGAAAAATTCCCCACCACAAATTCTTTTTTAGAACCAACTATTTGGAATGGTTCCCTATTCCCATTTCAAATAGTCTTCGACAACAAATTTTTTGTAACAAGTCATATACCCATCGCAAAAACATGTTTTCCCAAAGTGATTGTAATGTAATAAACTATTCATAATATGAAATATATATGTAACAATCTGCATTATCTATAATATAATATTTAATCTGGAATTTCAATTACATGATACAATTAGTTTTCTAAACTACAATGAAAAATCTGCAAGAGTGTGTCGGGAATGAGAAATTTTCAAGAAATTTTGGTGAACCATCAAGGGAAAATTCAGTGACGTAGAACCTTCAAAGGAGTACATATTCTACTCTATGTAAATAAGTCGGTCGGCATGTTGAAATGGATGATGGGGTAGGAGTGGCTGCCACCCAGCCACCACAAAATGTAGTTGTTGTGAAAAATAGGGGAACCGGGTAGAGCCGTCACCATGAAACCTCGAGGGATCTCTATAATACTGAAAACCAGGGTTGGCACATGGGTGAGCCTCTCAATCTCGTGGTCTTGGTAAATTCCCCCTCTTGGGGAAACAAAACATGTATCCCCATCCCTAATCACCTCCGCTGTTGAGAAGCACTCTACTCGCGCCACACGCTCCCATAGTGGCCTCACCCTAATCTGCATCTCGCACCCCGGTTCATATGTGCTTCTAGTCATGACCGACACACCCATACTCCTAAACTGTGGGCTTTCCCTCCTTCTCCCTACCCACACTACCCTCTCATTTCTCTTCAACGCTTTTTTGGATCTCTCTCCCCACACTCTTCTAACATCGATCTCCCCACGTCGCTTCCACCCTGGTGGTTTCCCTTGCCACTCTAATTCATTCCCTTTAACCCCTCCTAAACCCTGTCTCCCATTGACTGATTCCCAATTGGTGAGTGATCCAGAGGAATGGATATTTTTTTAATTTCTTTTTAATCACGTTTATTATATAACTATAATTAACCATTTTTCATCAATTATGCAAAAACTTTTTGATTTGTGGATTTTTGGTGTGCTCCCTCAATTTTGAGAGGGTACAAAATACTATCAATTAATTTCATTTAATTTCATAATTATTTTATTTAATTTTTTTGTTGTTTAAATGATTAATCAATTTTTTAATTGAGTAGATTTTTTATTTACAATTCAATAATATGATTTTTAATTTTTTGTTTGTTCTTGTTTCTTGGATTCATTTTTTGAAATTCCTTTTTTATGTTTTTTTACTATCAAACATCGTCTCCGATCATATTTTTATTCTTTTCTCAGACTTCCTTGTGATCTTATACAAATTAGATCTCCCCTAAGACTCCCCATGATGTTGATTGTAAAGGATTGAACATATGGTCCATGGAAAAACATTTAGAGTTTTATCCCCTCCTCTCTAAATGAAATGAAATCCATATTAGTCAGGAAAGACTAATCATGGATATAAAATTTCTACATAGGATAACCATGAGTGTAATAATTCAGTTATAAGACACCGAATCATAGGGTTCTCCGTGATTTTTTAGATGAACCCCCAAATATCCCTTGGTGCAAGTAAGCTAGTGTGTATACGTCATATAAATTTTGTAAAATCAGTAAACAAATTAAGGAATTGAAGTAATTTTAGTTTATTATATTATATATTAGATTACACAGTGACACATTGTATCATTATTGTGATGAAAATATTTTACTTATTTATTAGGTTCAATGTTTCCAATAAGCGGTAGTTATTTAATCTAACCAATTATCATTTATGTGTAAAACAATATCAAATAAAAAAATCTATTTCAATTTTAGTGATTATTTTTTTTTAATATATATATTATTAAATGATAAGGAAACCTTTTTATGGGTTGGGAAAATTAAATTTTCTAGGTCATCCCTTCATACAATACAAGTCTACTCCTCACCCTCAACACCCACCACATCTCCATCATCCACCAACACCATCACCTCCTTCTCTGATGCAGGGTAAGGAACTATGAAATCCTCCAACACACCCACTAGGGCCTTGATCTGGTTTCAGACCTGGAAAGTCATCTGCTGAATCTACACCAGCATATGGATGGAGATACCAAATTTTACGTGAGAAAGGATGTGGTTGTTGGTAGTATTATATTCATTACACATTTCCATTCATTTCTTTGTCAAAGGGGCACTAGCTATGGCAGATGTGTTTGGTGATGAACCCCATCAACTCATCAAGCAAGAGAGGGGAATTTATTGTAGTAGAAGGGCTGATAGAAGCCTATAAAATCTAGGATCCTCCTCTTGGATATCTCACCACTAAGCCAATAGCTTCATGGGTTCCTATATTCATGAAGTAGTTAGTGAGATAGTTTCCCCACTTATTAAACAGATATATTTAGAGAGTTTTCTACTTGTAATAGTGAAGTGTGTGTACACAATTTTACATATAGTGATCCTTCTATTTTCCCATGGGATTTTACCGGATTTATTTTGGGGGTTTTCCACATTACACAAGGTGTCCATTTATTTGTACCTTTTTCACATTATTTTCTCTTGTTATTATTGTTACATCGGTGGGAGAATCATTTATAGTCCCAACAACTGGTATCAACTGACAGGTTGTAGCTCTATGCTTTTCTCATTTTGTGTATTAATAATTATAGTAAATTTTATCATGTTATATGACTAAGACTCTGGTTGATCATTATAATCATAAACAATTTATTGGAATTATTGAATATGCTATTGTGAAATGGAGGAAGTTCTGGACAAACGATGCGTCTATTTGGAAGATAAATTAATGATCATGAAATTCAATGGGAATAATTTTCTGTTTTTGAAATTAAAGATGTAGTCAATGATACAGAATGATAATGTCCTAGTATAAATTGGTGATAAATCTATTGGTGTGGTAGAGGAGAAATAGAATGAAATTTATGGGAATTCTAGTTCTAACATCCTTTTGGATTTGGAAGACGTGGTCCAATCGAGAATTTTAGAGAAAAATACAGTAAATGAGATATGAGATACTCTGAAAAAGATATATGAGTTCAAGTCTCTTCAACAAAAAATCCTTAATGAAAAAATTGTACACTCTTCAAATGGTGGAGTCATTATCATTAACCAATGACATCAACAACCTCAATACAATTTCACTCAAATCCTAATGTAGGTCTATAAATTTTTGGATACTTAACGTGCGGAGATTATATTCCAGTGTTTTCCAAATTCCTATAACCAACTCATAATCAACCTCACCAACAATATCATAACAAATATGTTTCCATTCCATGATGTTGTAGATGTGGTTCTTGAATAATAATGTCAGTTCAAGGACAAGGGGGACAGACATGCAGCTTCACACTAGGCAAAGGTCCTATCAATGGAGATGGGAGATGACGGTGTGTGGTTCTAGTGGGAGCCAAAATCAAGGAATTTCCAAATCTAGGAGAAGGAAGAAGAATTTCACATGTTTCAATTATGGTAATAAGGTACATTTCATGAAGGATTTCCAGAACATGAATAGTATTGAAAAGATCTCTCAAGGTAATGTGGTGAGAAATCTTGGAAAGGGAGACATTATTCTTATTGATATGGTGATGACTACTAGAAGAAGGAAGCATGTTAATGATGCATGGATAATTTAGTTGGGATAATCAAGGCACATGAAATCACAATAGGGATGGTTTGATAAAAATGAAACCATCCTAGAAGGGCTTGTGTACATAGGGAATGATCAGACCTTGAATATTGCTGAAGTTGGTACATTCAAATTTAAGATACATGTCGGTATTTTTCAAATCATCCATGTAGTATATCACATGAAGGGTTGGAATAAGAACATATTGTCTTTGGGAAAATTTGATGACATCAGACGATAAACTCACATCGAGAATGGAGTGATACGAATTGTGGCAGGTACACCTATGGTGATGAAGGAAAATAAGATCTCAATGAACCTATATGTTCTTATGGGTGAAATATACAAGGAGTCAGAGATAGTTGTCGTATCAACTACCTCAACAGAAGCCTTGACAACATTATGGAATCCGAGTATTAGCTATATGTCTGAACAAGTCTTGATGATTCTTGTGGAATAGAAATTGCTTATTGGGATTACAAAGGTATCCTTACCATTTTGTGAGCATTTTTTTAAGAAACACCTATTTAAGTATGGGATCTCAATAGAAAGAAGCAAATAGATGTTAGAGTTGATTTTTTCTGATATTTGGAAAGCACCAGTTATATCCCTGGGGGGTAAGGTACGTTGTATCATTCATTGATGATTATTCCAGGATTTTTTTGGTGTAACAAACAAAGATGAAGGAAGATTTTTTGAAGTCTTCAATACATTCAAAGAATGGAATGATCTTAAATATAGAAAGAAGATCTAGTGTCTGAGAATTGATTGTGGTGGAGAATATAAAATAATGTAATTTTATACTTTTTTTGAAAATGAAGGAATAAAGAGACAGTTAATGTTGGAATACAATCCTGAATAGAATATAGTGTAATTTAGGATGAATATAACACTTTTGGATAAAACATTTGAGATGTTAAATATTTCCTGAATTGCAAAAAATTGTGCAGATGCAGTGAATGACACCAATTATGTGAACAATAGATCTTCTGCACTGGCGATTAATATGAATTAACCATTAGATATGTGGATTGGTAAACCTAATGACTATTCTCAGTTAAATACCTTTGTATGTCATTTATATTCATTGTCTAATGACCAATAATGATCAAATTTAGATTGGTGGTCCATGAAATGTATCTTCTCTAGGTACACTAATGTGTGAAGGGGTATTGTTTGTGGGACCCCCCTGACTGAAATTTTATCATAAAAGAAGATGTCATTTTTTGCAGAAGACAAGGTGGAAATGGTAACCAATCGAGACATGGAGAAAGAGAATGTAAAAAATACAAAATTTGAGGTAGAGGATTAATCCATGGAAGTAACTATTTCCTCTGAGGCATTACATGAGTTTGATGATCAAGTATCGGTTGAGCCTGGACTACGATGGTCAACTCGGGATAAAAGAGGACTAATATGGATCTCAGACTGTGTGATTGAGAGATATATTATGTACTACTTATTGACAGAGGATGGAGAGCCATCTTTTTTTAAATGGTGACCCAAAGTCAAAATGTATCCTTGTGGATTGTGGCAATTCACTAGGAACATGAAGCCTTACACAAGAACATGACTTGGGATCTTGTTGCATTACCTCATGGAAGGAAGGATATCAGAAATAAATGGGTCTTTGAGATCAAGAAGGATGGAAAGGAACAAGAGGGAAGATTTCATTCGTGGATGGTGGTTAAAGGATACACTAAGAAGGAAAGTATTGATTTCAATGAAATATTTTCTCCAATTGTTAGAATGAAGACTGTTCGATTAGTTCTAGAAATGTGTGCTCCATATAGATTACATATAGAGAATCTAGATGTGAAGAATTATTTTCTTGACGTTGATCTGTATGAACAGATCTATATGCTCCAACCAGAAGGTTTTGAAGAAGAATTCAAAAAGAATACAATTTCCTAGTTGAAAAAATATTTGTACGGTCTCAAACAGGTGCCTAGGTGCTAGTGCACAAGATTTGATTCCTATATCATGAGCCTTAGATACAAAATACTTCATATAGACCCTTATGAATATTTTAGTGGTTCATATGGTAATTATTTCATCATTCTTATATTGTATGTGTATGTAATAGACGAAGCTTCTATGGTATGCTTCTCTTTGAATAACACAGTAGCGTGTGTTGTACGCAACTTCGAGTTCTAACACACACCACAACCAATCAAACTAGCTGTTATGAATAGTAATACCCACTTCTTGAAAGTTTTTAAATTTTATCATTCCAAATGGACTTCATTTTTCGATTCATAATATCGAAATTATCTTTGGGTGAATTTTTTGTATTTTTCAGAAAACATTCAGTTTTTGATGAATAGTGAAAAAAACACTGAGTTATAGGAAATTCACATAAAACATAATTTTACCGCTTATGTGAGTTGAATTTTGAAAATCAGAGACACACGGTTAATATCAAGGAGTAAAATTTTCTTCAATAAGATAAAAATAATTTTTGGTGAATAGTTACTTTTTTACTTTTATTTACCACGGTTAAAAGTAAATAGGGTAATTAAGGGTAAAAATGATATTATTATTACCCTAAAACATGTCGTAATTATATAGGATAAGTATAATTCAACAAAAAACAACATTAGGAATAAAATATAAACCTATTTGGTCTACTTGGATTAGATTAGGACATTTATTATTATTTAATTCAAAGAAGAGTTAAAAGAGTTAAAATCAATGTTTAATAACTAAAACATTTTTAATATAGAGTTATACATAAGATAAATTAGATTATAAATATTCATTAGAAAGATAAAAATATTTCCTACATAATGATATTTTATATATAATCTTTAGACATTAAATAATATAATTTATTTATGACACAATGATGATGCAGTAATTACCTTATTAGTGAAATATTAAAATAATTAATATTATAAATACCCAAATAAATATAATTTTATACTTTTAATGAATTCCACAAATTTTATAGGTTAATATGACATTTTAGTATTGATTAATTGAATTAGGTCGAAGGAACAATGCTGTTATGAATATAGAAAAAACAAAATACCAAATAGTGTCAAAACTGACATAAAGGAGTATTTAAAAGAAATATTATATTATTAATTGATATTCTATTCCTAAAAATATAAGGTTCTAAAAAATGAATTAGATAAGGTTATATATACTAATAATGAACCACTTTGGGTTCTATTTTCTTTTTATATTTAGTTTATTAACCATATAATATAAAAATACAATGAGAGGTGGTAAATGTCAAACTATTTAACTAAGAGTTAAACATAAATGATAAGGTTAATATAGTGACCATAACCCGTCTAAAATATATTGGTTGAAAATATTTCTACCTATACCCACCTTAGCCTCGAAATAAGTCACTTTGGAGCCATTATAATCCAAATATTAATTTATTATTAAATAATATTTTAAGTTTTTTCTAAGGTGCCCCTCACCCCTCTTATAAAAGGGCACCCCCCCTTCTCTCAAATTCATACCTTCAAAGCCTTTTGGCTCGACCAAAACATACCCAAATATTCTCTAAACTTCCATATATTCAACCTAGAGGCCTTATTTTGATCAAAAAGCCAACCTAAGGAGCCCTTTTTATCAAATCAATAGGAAGAACCCGAAGAAGAGGAAATGTTTTCACCACCCTGTTTCATTTTTTTATTCTTACACTTCTTATTTCTTGGTTATTTCCATTATAAAATAATAACTTTAGTATCATATATATATTGTGATGTTATTATAAATATGATACAACCATATTCAGTATTCTATCCATCCTTTTAATGACATGTCACCATACGTGCCTACGTAAGGCTTACTGTCTCCACGTCGTGGTGTAATTGTTATTCAAAACATTATTATTTGGATGGGTTTGATAATGATGGGTAATTGAAGTAAATAATAAATATAAATTTATAATGATTCTTTATATATGATATACCATCCAATTATATACAATTTTAATATCAAAAGAATGATATTGTCGCTCATCCGTATATACGGACTACCGTCTCCATGAACGCGATAAGATTCATTCCCCATCGTATCCATTCAAGACTAATTCTCATTTGATGATTAAAAGTATTGTTTAAGAAATTTATATCATTATGGATATGAATAAGATACAACCTATCCATAACAAACACATCTTACATAACAAAGCATATAAAGGAAAATGAATCAGTTAACACAAGAAACAATGATAATACTAAGATATTATTAACAAAGAAATGTTAAAAGATCATATATGATATAATATTAATGTATATTATTCTTTTATAATTTAATAAAAAATATTTCATCATTATATAGGAGGTAAACCAATCATCGACCAAGGAAAATTAGAAGGTAAGGGTTAATTTCACACTCTCTTTATTATCCGAGGTTATCTTTACGTAAGTATCTACTGGGATATCTTTATCATCCACATCCATGTTTCTTAAAAATGTATTTAAAAAAATTCTTAAAATTTTATAGACAATGGTTTAAAGTCATTTATACCCTTTTTTGACTTTTTATAATATGTTTATAAAGGAATCTTTCCATCGTTTTCCAAACAAGGTCCTTTTTAACCTTTTCAACAGAATTAATGTAAGAATGTCATTTTTAACTTATATGGAGGATGAGGCTATTTTTCCGTCACTATAAAATCACTGAAGCTTTCCTTAAAATATTATAAGAATATTTTAAATGTAAATGTTTTCTTTTATAATTATGTGACTTTTAAATGATTTCAAAAAATATATATTTCTCTCAAATAGTTTTGATTTCATCTATGTGAACATTTTTTGGATGGATTTTAGGCTTATTTGAAGTTGGTTTATTATGATACAAAACATCCATATTTTATTGAAGGTTTTGTGATATGTTTGACTGTGGATGTGTTATTTTTATACCATTCGTGGTTTATGGATAAATTATTGACATTTCGTATAATTGTTTTAATACTAATGTTTATGTTAGGTTTAAACATGTTCATATGAGGAATGTATTGGACATAATAAGTGACGGGTGGAGCCCTCTATAGATCCTCGATGCATCGATAGGTCTAATAAGACAAAATAGTGTCCTGGTACAAGGGCTTGACAAAATCTTATTTGTAGTCTTGGAACAAGGCCTTGACTATGTGGTTATGATAGTCTGGCATTATGCATTCCATCATTACGAAAGTGGTTATTGATATTGCATGTGATTACTCGACTAGTAGAATATCCATGTGAATAAGAAAATGTAATAATTTCATTTTATCTTTTCAATATTATGATGAAGTTCAAGTTTAAAAGTATTTTTTAGTTATGCATTTCCTTAAATGTTTATGCTTATTTATAAATGTTTCCGCTATATTGTTATCATTACTGGGCATCTGAGCTCACCCCTTTCTATGTTTTATTTTTCCCAGGATGTGAAGAAGGTTTTTATGAATGAACTACAGGGATAGTATGAGGGGACATGAGTGTGGTCTATGGAGGCAATATGTTGTTGTAATTTTTCACTTTATGATGTAATGTAAACTTTATGAATGTATCTAGTGATTCAAAGGCTACTAAACTAATCGTTATTTCGAGACATGTTCTTTTTTAATCAAGACAATGTGATGTAATAATGCACTGACTCAAGGTAACTAAGGTCAAGGCGTTACAGTTGGTATTAGAGGAAGTTTAGTAAAAACCTTGGAAGCTAGATTTAGATAAACTCTGATTAGAGCACATCGACCTAAGATAGACTTTGAGGATTAGTATAGAAGAACTTCCTAGAATTTTGGTATTGTTGAGATTTTGTGAGTTTTCGGAGAAATACATCACTATCTGGATATGAGTAGGTAGAGGCGTCTCTAGCACAAATGTAGCTTGGGGTAAAACTAGAAAACATCGCTTTGAGCTAGACTCGAACGGGAACTGGTGCACGACAATGGGCCTTGCTGCACTCTTGGTTACGATTCTCCTGGGGGGACATGATTAGGATAATTATCATTTTCATTACAAACCATTGTGAAGGGTTTATGAGTATTTAATTCCTTATAGAAAACATTTTTTTATGATTTTAGATTATATCCATAAATAGTTCAATTTATGTTAAGTGTTTTTCAAGTATGAAATTATATATTTTGATTCATAAACTTATCTTGTTTATGCCATTATTTTGAAATGGCGCCTAGTGGAAGGAACGAAAACCATATCAATGCACGCAATCCATGTAGGGATTTCCCTCCTACTCAAGATAATTATAGTGGAGCTGGTGATGCAACTGGTGCTGATCAGCTAATCACCATACTGGGACAACTCACTCAGGTTATGAATAATAACCTTAGCTGTATGGAACACCCTGATCCACTACAAGGAGAATCAATGTTAGATCACTTCATGAGGAAACAACCACCAACATTCAATGGGGGTAAAAATCCACTAGTAGCTGAGCAATGGATAAATTCCATAGAGAAAATATTCCACACCTTGGGGGTAGTGAAAGGGAAAAAGTTGTCGTGGCAGTTTACCGCCTCACTAGAGATGCTGATCAATGGTGGTCATTGATTCAAAATACGAAGAAATATAATGAAGTATAAAATATATAATGGAGGGAGTTTAAAGATATTTTCATAGAAAAATACTTTCCTCATAACCATCAAGCATATATGGAAAGACAATTTCAGAGTCTGAGGGAAAAGGAGGACAAGTATGTTGCAAAGTATGAGTCTAAATTTACAAGGTTAGCAAGGCATGCCGTAGATTATATACATAACCCAAGTAGTAATATTGGTCATTTATTTTATGGGCTAAAACCATTTCTCCATTGAGAATTATTCTCAAAATCCTTCTCATCATATGAATATATTGTCTCATGTGCTATCAAGAAAGGAAAGGAATTCTCTAAGTCTTACGACTTTGAAGAAAATCAAGAGAAGAAGAGATATATTGATCACTCTGGGAATGGAAATAAGGGAATGAAGGGAATAGTTGAATATCCATCCTACAGTAAATGTTAGAAGAAACACCATGTTACTTTCTTGAAGGGAATGGGAGTCTGTTAAAAGTGTGGTGAAAAGGCCACTAAGCTCGTGATTTCAAGGGGAGGAATGAAGCAACTGATTCTCAATGCTACAATTGTAAGGAGATGGGACCCCATGAAAATTAATGTCCTAAGAGTCAGGGGAACATTCCTTAGAAAAGTCCAAGGGATCAAGGCCATGCTTAATCTATCACTACTGCTGAGGTAGAAGCTTCGAAAGACGTGGTGGTAGGTAATTTATTGGTTTCCTCATGTTTTGAAAATGCATTATTTGATTCTGGATCATAGCGTTGTTTCATATCTTCCCAGTTTTCTATGAAAATTAGATATTTCCAATTTTATTTAACAAGGGAGTTGTTAGTCAAAACTCATAAGGGAAGTATCATTGAAACAAAGTTTTGTGAATCCGTCCCCATTAGAGCATATAAATGTTCTTTATCTGCTGATCTCATTGTCATACCTATGATTGAGTTTGATATAATCCTCAGTATGGATTGGCTTTCAGACCATGATGTGAAGATTTATTGTAAGAAGAAGGAGGTTAAGATTTTTGATGATGATGATAAGGAACACCTTATCTTTAGAGAAGAATCGTCACCACCTAATTCTTATCTTGATCCACCCCCAGTAGCTCAACTAAATTAAATTATTGTGGAGGAAGAGAATGAAATAACTGTGGGTGAGGAAAGTAATGTTCAAATAGAGGATGTACCTATTGTGAAATAATATGTAGATGTGTTTCTGGACGATTTACCTAGACATCCTCCAGAATAAGAAATTGAGTTTTCCGTTGATTTAATTCCTGGTTCAAGGCCCATATCGAAGATCCCTTATAGAATGGCCACAGTAGAATTAGTTGAACTAAAGAAAAAACTAGAGGAATTGAGTAATAAGGGATTTATTCTCCCTAGTGTTTCTCCATGGGGAGCCCCTATCATCTTTGTTAAGAATAAAGATGGATCTATGAGGTAATGTATTGACTACAGGTAAATAAATGCTATAACAATAAAGAAAAAGTATCCTCTACCTCACATTGATGATTTATTTGACCAATTGCATGGGGCTCAAGACTTTTCAAAGATTGATCTTCGATCTAGATACCATCAGTTGTGTGTGAAGAAGGAATAAATTCTAAAGACAGCATTTCAGACTAGGTACGAGAATTACGAGTTTACAGTAATGCCTTTTGGGATGACTAATGCACCCTCTGTTTTCATGGATCTAATGAACATTGTTTTCAAGGAATACCTCGATGATTTTTTAGTGGTATTTATTGATGATATCTTGGTATATTCCAAAAGCTACAAAGATCATGAGAATCACTTGACCATTATCCTGAAGACTCTAAGAATAAATGAATTATATGGGATGTTTAGAATGTGTGACTTCTGGCTTTAGGAGATTTCGTTTATTGGCCATATTGACTCTGAGGATGGAATCTCTGTTGATCCTTTTAAGACAAGATCAATCCAATAATGGCTAGCACCGATGATTATAAATGAGGTATGCAGTTTTATTGGTTTAGAAGGTTATTATCGACGTTTTATCAAGAATATTTCCCAGTTGGCTAACCCACTAACAAATCTCACACGTAAAGGGGTTACATTTGTTTGGACAAAAGAGTTTGAATAATGTTTCGAAAAACTGAAGAAAAGATTAGTCAATTCTCCTATATTGACTCTACCATAGGGGAATGATGGGTTTTTTATTTATAGTGATGCATCAAGGAAGGGACTTGGTTGTGTCCTTATTGAGAATGATAGGGTTATTTCCTATGCATCACGACAGCTAAAAATTAATGATAAGAACTATCCTACTCATGATCTTGAGTTCGTAGCTGTAATCTTTTTTTGAAGATTTGGATACACTATCTCTATGGTGAGAAATGTGATATTTATACTGATCACAAGAGTTTGAAGTATATTTTCTCATATAAAAAACTCAACATGAGGCAAAAGAGATGGATTGAACTACTCAAGGATTATGATTTCACAATACACTACCACTCGGGGAAGGCAAATAAGTTGGCAAAGCCTTAGAGAAGAAATTATCGTAGTGTTTTGAACTAGATGAGAGTTGAAAGGGATCCAATTTTCATTGATCTAGTGAATATGGATATGGGAATTACCATGGAAGGTGAAACATCGATACTTTTTCAAATGGTTTTCAAACCATATTTAATAGAAAGGATAAAGAGTTCTCAGACCGATGATGACGAATTTCAAAAGAATATTAAAGCTGTGAATGATGGGAGATTGAGTGACATTGTGTATGAAGATGAAATTTTGAAATTTGGGAGGAGACTTTGTGTTCTTGATATACCTAATCTAAAAAGGGAATTTTTATATGATGATCATAGATCCAATTTCTATATACACCTTGGAATCACAAAAATGTATAGAGATTTTAAGGAACATTTTTGGGGGGATAACATGATGTGGGAGATTTCTGATTTTGTGCCAAGATGTATGGTTTTTCAACAAGTGAAAGATGGATGGAAACAGCCTGGAGGAGTCATGAAACCTCTTCCCATACCTAAGTGGAAATGCGATAATATCACGATGGACTTTGTCATGGGACTACCAAAGACTCCTAGAAGGAATGATTCAATATGGGTCATTTTTTATCGTCTTACTAAGTCCGCACATTTTCTTGCTATAAGAGAAGATCTACCACTTGAACGTTCAGCAAGGCTATATATTAATGAAGAAGTGAGACTTCATGGAGTACCCCTATCAATTGTTTCTGATCATGATCCACGTTTTACATTAAGATTCTAGAAGAGTCTTCAGAAGTCCTTGGATATTAAACTTCATTTGAGCACTGCTTACCACCCCCAAACTGATGGAAAATCAGAATGGACTATTCAAACCTTAAAAGACATCTTGAGATCTTG
The DNA here is from genome assembly GCA_963277665.1 of Viscum album. Taxonomy (NCBI): domain Eukaryota; kingdom Viridiplantae; phylum Streptophyta; class Magnoliopsida; order Santalales; family Viscaceae; genus Viscum; species Viscum album. Next base: position 1,120,481,762 of record OY728129.1, read on the forward strand.
ATCACTTGACTTTTAGGTTATGTGGGATCAATATTTACATCTGGTGGAATTTTCCTATAACATTAGCTTCCATTCAACTATTCAGATGGCACTATATGAAGCGTTATATGGAAAGAGATGTCTCACACCAACCTGTTGGGATCACGTTGGTGAAAGAATACTCATAGGCCCAAAACTGGTGGAGGAAATGATGGAAAAGGTGAATGTAATTCAAAACCACATCAAAGTAGCTCAAATTAGGCAGAAGAGCTATGCTGATAACCGAAGGAAGGATTTGGAATTTCAGGTAGGATATCTCGTTTTCTTAAAGTTATCTCCATGAAAGAGAGTTATACATTTCGGTAAGAAGGGAAATTTGAGTCCCAGGTACATTGGACCTTTCTAAATTCTTGACTGAATTGGATTTGTAGCTTATAGTTTGGCAATGCCACCAAATATCTCCAAATTTCACGATGTGTTCCACATATCACTGTTGAGAAAATACGTGCCTTACCCATCGCATGTACTCACCTATGAGGAATTAGAACACAAAACTGATCTGACTTATTGCGAAGAGCATGTCAAGATTCTTGATATGAGAGAACAAGTGCTGAGAAACTGGACGACTCTTCTGGTAAAAGTTCTATGGAGAAAGCATAAGATGGAAGAGGAAACGTGGGAACCCAAGGAACTTATGATAAAGAACCACCTGAGTCTTTTCATTAAGTATTATTCGAGAAATTTAGAGGAAGAAATTATTTGAAGGAGGGGAGAATGTAACACCCCAAGATTTTACGGTATGCTTCACTTTGAATAATACAGTAGCGTGTGTTGTATGCAACTTCGAGTTCTAACACACACCACAACCAATCAAACCAGTATTTATGAATACTACTACCCACATTTTTAAATTTTATAAATTTTAACTTTCAAAATGGACTTCATTTTTGGATTCAGAATATCGAAATTATCTTAGGGTGAATTTTTTGTATTTTTCTGAAAACATTCAATTTTTTGATGAATAGTGAAAAAAAAGTTATAGTTTAAAACGGAATTTTTATTTAAATAATTATTTATTTTTATGAAATTTAATTAAGGTCAAAATAGATACAAAATACCTATATATGTTCAATGTAATTCATTGGTGTTAGTTTATAAAAATTATATATATATAAAAATTTTATAGAACTTTTCATCATCTTTTACCCATCTCCTAGGAGAATTTGGAAATTCACATAAAAATTAGTTTTACCGCTTCTTGGAGTGGAATTTTGAAAATCCAAGAGACATGGTTAATATCCATTAGTAAAATGTGGTTCAATAAGAAAAAAATAATTTTTTGGTGAATAGTAACTTTTTACATTTAGTTACCCCTGTTAAAAGTAAATATGGTAATTAACGGTAAAAATCACATTATTATTACCCTAACACAAGTCCTAATTCAATTGGATAAATATAATTCGACCAAAAAAACCTTAGGAATAAAATATGAACCTCTTTGTTCCACTTTGATTAGATTAGGACATTTATTATTATTTATTTCAAGGAAGAGTTAAAAGAGTTAAAATCAACGTTTAATAACTAAAATAATTTTAATATATGGTTATACATAAGATAAATTCGATTAAAATTATTTATTATAAAGATAAAATGATTTCCTATATAATGTTATTTTATTTATAATTTTTAGTCATTAAAAAATTTAACTTATTAATGATACAATGATGATGCAGTAATTACCTTATTAGTAAAATATTAAAATAATTGATATTATAAATACCCAAATAAATATAATTTGAAAATTTTAATTAATTAAACTAATTTTATAGGTTAATATGAAATGTTAGGGTTTATTAAATGAATTAGGTTCGAAGTAATAATGCTGTTATTAAATTAGAAAAAACAAAATACCAAATAGTGTCAAAATTGACATGAAGGAGTATTTATAAAAAATATTATATTATTGATTTATATTCTATTCCTAAAAATACGAGGTTCGGACAAATGACATAGATAATGTTATATATATTAATAATGAACCACTTGGGGTTCTATTGGCTTGTTATAGTAAGTTTATTAACCATATAATATAAAAATACAAAGAGACATGGTAAATGTCAAACTATTTAACTATGAGTTAATCATAAATGATAAGGTTAATATAGTGACCCAACCCTGTCTAAAATCTATTGGTTGAAATGATTTCTACTCATCCCAAACTTAGCTTCTAAATAAGTCAATTTTGATCTATTATAAACATAATATGAATTTATTATAAAATAATATTTTAAGTTTTTCCTATGGTGCCCCTCACCCCTCTTATAAAAGGGCACTCCCCCGTCTCTCAAATTCATACCTTCAAAGCCTTTTAGATCAGCCATATCATGCCCAAATAATCTCTCAAATTCCATAAATTCAACCTAGAGGCCTTATTTTGATCCGAAATCCAACCTATGGAGCCCTTTTGATCAAAACAAAAGGAAGAAGATGGAGAAGAGGTAATGTTTTCACCACCCTCTTTCAAGTTCCTTTCTACTTCCACTTATTCATTCTTTACTATTTACATTATAAAATAATAACTCCAGTATCTTCTATATACTGTGATGTTATTATAAATACGGTACAACCATATTCAGTATTCCATCCATCCTTTGAATGACATGTCACCATTTGTGCGTACGTACGACTTTCCGTCTCCACATCATGGTGTAATTGTTATTCAAAACGTTATTATTTGGATGGGTATGATAATGATGTTTAATTGAAGTAAATAATAAATATAAAATTATAATGATTCTGTATATATGATATACCATCCAATTATATATGATTTTAATATCAAAAGAATGATATTATCGCTCATGCGTACGTACGGACTACCGTCTCCACGAACGCGATGATATTCATTCCCCATCATATCCATTCAAGAGTAATTCTCATTTGATGATTAAAATTAATGTTTAATACCTCTATATCATTATGGATATGAATAAGGTACAAACTATCCATAACAAACATGGCTTACGTAACAGAGCATATAAAGGAAAACAAATCAGTTAACACACGAAACAACGATAATACTAAGATATTATTAACAAATCAATGTTAAAAGATCATATATGATAATATATTAATGTATATGATTCTTATATAACTTATTAACAATTATTTAAACATTATAAAGGTGGTAAAACAACCCTTGACCATTGAAAATTACAAGGTAATGTTTAATTTCACAATCTCTTTATTATCCGAGATTGTTTTTAAGTAAGTATCTACTGGGACATATTTATCATCCACATCTATGTTTCTTAAAAATGTATTTCAAAAAATTCTTACTATTTTATATACTGTGGTTCAAAGTCATTTATACCCTTTTTTAAATTTTTATAAGATGTTTATAAAGGAATCTTTCGGTCATTTTCAAAACAAGGACCTTTTTAACCTTTTCGACAGAATTAAGGTAAGAATGTCTTTTTTTTAACTTATACTGTGGGTGTGGCTATTTTCCTGCCATTATAAAATTTTTGAAGCATCCCTTACAAGATTATAAGAATATTTTCAAATTAAATGTCTTCTTTTATAATTATGTGACTTTTAAATGATTTCCAGAAAGAGATATTTCTCTCAAATAGTTTTGATTTCATCTATGTCTGCATCCTTTGATAGATTTTAAGATTATTTGAAGTTGATATATTATGATAAGAAACTTCCATATTGTATTTAAGGTTTTTTGATATTTTTTACTATTGATGTGTTATTTTTATACCATTCGTGGTTTATGGAGAAAGTATTGACATTTTGTATGCTATTTTAAAAAAAAATGTTTATGTTATGTTTAAACCTGTTCATATGAGGAATGAATTGGACTTAATAAGTGATGGGCAGAGCCTGCAATAGCTCCTCAATGCATCGGTAGGTCTCATAAGACAAACTAGTGTCTTGGCACAAGGCCTTGAAGAAATCTTATTTGTAGTATTGGCACAAGGCCTTGACTATGTGGTTATGATAGTCTGGAATTATGCATTCCATCATTATAAAAGTGGATGTTGATATTGCATGTGATTATTCTACTAGTATAATATCCCTGTGAATAAGTAAATGGAATTATTTCATTTTATCTTTTCCATAATATAATGAAGTTCAAGTTTAAAAGGCTTTTGTTTTTGTTATACATTGCCTTAAATGTTTATGATTATTTATAAAAGTTTCTGCCATATTGTTATCCTTACTGGGAATCTGAGCTCACCCCTTTCTATGTTTTATTTTCCCCTGCATGTGAAGAAGTATTTTATGAATGACCTACAGGGATAGTATGGGGGGATATGAGTGTGGTCTATGGAGACAAGATGTTGTTGTAGTTTTTCACTTTATGATGTAATGTAAAGTTTAAGAATGTATCCAGTGATTCCAAGGCTACTAAACTAATCAGTCTTTCAAGACATGATCTTTTGTGAAAATGCCAATTTTATGTAATAACGAACTGACTCTATGTAACTGGGGTCGAGGCATTACAGTGGATGAGATATTTGTTGTAGGATACAAAAAATGATCAGATCCAAGAGAAGAAGGCATAGTTGGCTGGGGAGTTTGATATGAATGACTTAGGACCAGAATAAAATATTGATGGGATACAAATGTACCAAGACAGAAATAATGGGAATATTTGGAAATAAAAAAAACAATTACTTACAAAATGTCTTGAAATTGTTAATCATGAATCATTGTAATCCAATATCTACCACTCTTCCCATTAATTTCATGTTATAATCAATGATGAGTCCTAGAAGAGATTTAAAGAATATGAAGATTCCTTGAGCTCTGTATGCATCAGCAGTGGGTAGTCTGATGTTCACTATGGTTTTTACAAGACTAGACATTGCACATGTAGTGGGAGAAGTTAGTAGTTATTTGGAGAATCCAGAATGGGAGCATTGTATCACATGGAATAAGATATTGAGATACATCAAAGAGACCTCAGATGCTACATTATGTTATGGATGATCACATTTCACTATCAGAGGCTACGTTGATTCAAATTATGAAGGAGATTATAACTGGAGGAAATCCACTACCAGTTATGTGTTTACTCTTTTAGGGGGGGTATTAGATGGATTTTAAGGTTATAGTCAGTTATAGATCTATCCCCAATGGCGGTGGAGTACATGGAAGATATATAGGCTCAAAAAGAGGCAATTTTCATGTGAAGGCTTGTGGTAGGAATTCGAGAAAAGACAAGAGAAGATTACATTGTTTTTTGAAAGTCATAGAACCTTGCACATCACTAGGAATCCCTCCATTCATTCCCAAAAGAAGCACATTAGGGTATAATATCACTTTTTTATAGATGTGGTGGAGGAAGGATGTGTGGACATGCATAAAAATCACACTAAAGAAAATCTTGTAGTTTTCTTGATGTATGCGATTGACTCTGATAAGTTCAAATGGTGAAGATCCTCAATTGATCTCACAGTGATGTAAGAAGCATGGTTTGGCAGATAGAAAGGATTTGTGGATATGGGATTGGTTATCAATCGCATCTCCATGTGTGAGATGTGTCGACCATATTCCATTCATTGGATGGTGCCACCCTGTTCTTTGTTAAAAAGGGATGGTAGTGGTAGATGAGGTGGCTGGCCAGCCCCACCAACTCATCCAATAGAAGAGGGTAATTATAGGCAGATGGAGGTTTGGACGAAGCCTTATAGTCAAGATCATCTTCTCAGATATCACATCATTCAACCAATATCTTTACGAGTTCTCATATCTGAACAATAGTTATTGAGGTGATTTTTATATTTTTTCAAGGGTGATATTACAAGAGTTTAATCCTGGTAATATTGAGGAAGTGTGTACCCACTTTTACCCATAATGATCCTTTTATTTTCCCACTGTTTTTAGCCATTTAATTGGGGAGTGGGGGGGGGGGGTTCAACATTACATCTACTGTCCATTTGTTTACACATTTCTCGCTTTATTTTATCTTGTGATTATCGTTGCACTGATGGGCCAATAATTTATGGTCTCATCAGTGGTTGTAGGGTCCTGAAAAATTAGCAAAGGAGATTCTACCCAAGGCCCCCAAAAGAATTGGGGAGAAGTATGGAGAAAATCCAAAGAAAGGACACAGGCAGAACCGGTCCATGGACCGGTCCCATGAAAATGAGAGGCACCCCCTCCGTGAAGAACCCCCCTCCACGAACCATCATTGTTCGCAGAATAGAGGCGGATATCCTCTATGGTCACGAGGTAGGGTGGGCACCGACCCGGTTTACCGTCATGAACCGCCCCAATCGCGGACCGTGTCGACCGTTTCGATCCGCATCCACTGTCATTCATGGGATGGAGGCGGAACCCTCCGCGGCCGCGAAGCACTCCCTGAGTTCAATCTGTGAGGAAGAAGAAGTGCTCAATACCCACCGCGAATCGCGGATTGACCAAATCAGCTATAAACCGGGTTTTCGGTCATGAGCCTCCATAAAAGGTGTCGCGTGGCCGCAGATACATCTCTTTCCCCACTCTATAAAAGGGGGACGAGGGGAGAAGGAAAGAGGAGGACAAGGGGATTTCAAGGGATTCAGATTCAGACAATTCAAAGACGGAGGAAGGATTTAGAATGAAGGCTAAGGATTTTGCAACAGCGATGTTCCAGTTCGCCAACCAGAGCAGGTATAAACCTGTGAATGAACTAATAAAGAACTGAAAACGCATAATAATTTTTTGAACCGCGAACCTAAAATAACAAACAAAGGAAACTGTGAACCATGGCCCCTTCAGGAATACACTCCCCACGGAGCAGGGAGCTTATGCCTCTTTTCCGATCCGCCGCACCACGTAGATTCCTTTTACGTGGGAGAATCCTCGACCGACGAACCCCCAACCGGCACCGCCCTTGGCTTCCGCTGCTCACATGGAACCCTCCACATACCCCCCTAGTACGTGGGCCGAACCCGAAGTCGCGAACCACCTTGGTTCACAGGATGATTGCCAGACCGCGAACCACCCTGGTTCACAGGAAGCCCCTCAGTCCGTGGAATACCTTGGTTCGCAGACGGATCCTCCAGCCACGTAGCACTTTCCTACACGGAGGTTTCCACCACTCCTTCATACATCTGTCCCCTCAGAGCCTTCGGAGTTCCCATCCCCTGAGCCACGTAAAAATCCTTCTAATCCAACCTAATCCTCTGCGACTCCCTCAGTGGCCTACTCATCGGCCCCGAGCCAAGGCCTCCACCAGAGCCACCAGATCCGCGTGGTGTAATCCATAGGTGCATCAGCGCACCATTTTGAGTTCACATACCCACAGTAAGTAGAGGTGAAGGGGTTTCCCCAATCCTTGAGCAGATTCCCAAAGCATTCATGGGTTCACATTCCCACGGTAATGTGGAGTCTGATCTCGGGAATCCCCTTTCTGCCCCACCACATGTTCAGGGATCCTCAGGGGTGTTAAAATACCAATCAAAAGGAAGCCCCCATGCACAGCAAGAGAGGAGACGGGCACAGGAGGACCCTATTTCCCTCTCCCTCTGCGCTTTGATGCATGGGCCTCCTCGGAGTGTAAGCCCCAATCCATCACACCATGGGTATCCACCTAAGAGTAATCCCCGGCCTTATGGGCCACTCCATGCGTAAGCCCCACTCCATTCCTCATGGACGCACCTTTCGTGACGTGATCGTTTGGTTCTTGCTGACTCTTGTTTCTCACACCGATCCTGACTCACGTGGGCTTAGAGTAAGAATCGACCATGACATCCTCTTATGGGCCTCCTCAGAGTGTAAGCCCCAATCCGTCACTATTGGGCCTCCTGATAGTGTAAGCCCCACTGAGCGAACTATGGGGACTTTGATCCATGTCAAGGCATGGTATGTAGAAAGCCTCCACGAGGTTCAAGCCCACCACTCGGTCATTTCTTCACGCCAAGTTCCACCCTCGTCCAGCATGATGTTAAACTGTATTCCCTCGTCCATCATGAAATTAAATTGTATACGCGAACTACATGGACTTTGATCCATGCCTCCTAGACATGGTACGTAGGAAGCCTCCAAGAGGTCCAAGCCAAAAAACCGTTCGATCTGACTATTCTTCACGTTGGATCACCGCGCCACTTCTAGTACCGCCTCAAGCGAGTTCTGACTCTTCGGGGTCATTAATCCAATAAGGTATGGTAAACCTCAGGCATAAATGATTTTGAACCCCTACGTCGAGTCGACCATTGCCCATCAGGGTTGAATCCGTGGATACTATGTTTGGGTATAAACCAAAGATTCACCAACATATGAATATGTCTTAAATCTATAAGAGAGTCCCGGAATAGGAAATAATTCTCCCCAAAAAAGGTTGCGATGAGCCCGACTTCCCATCCTCTCGACCAATGTGAGTTCTTAAGTGTCACTGGTCCGACCATCCGACGAATGCCTACCTTTGGAAAGCAGGTCCGTCCGTCATCAGATATGGAGTCGTTGGGTGTTTCGCGACCAAAACCATGAAACAAAAATGGTGAACCTGACATGAATCTTTAACCAAACATGATAGATTTAACCTGATATCACCCTGTGCCCCCTTGTACTATCAGGGAGGGCCAAGCAAGGTCATTAATTGAGCATGGGATCATGAGATGATTCTTTGACGGGTTTTATATTTGTATTTATTATAATGTTTTACAGGTACCTTCAGAGATCCCTTAGATCCAATGGCATCTCAAAGGAACTCACAAGTGCGCGCTTCCAACAATGCAAGGACCAGCTATCCTCATCTATGGAGGACCCTGTCACCCACCCAGCATCTACAGCACTGGGTTTCGGACAAGCTAATCTGAGAGTACCACGTGAATGGTAATCTTCCGACGGTGGAGGCGGCCATGCACGTCCTCTGGTCTGCCAGAACTCGCTGGTCGCCTACCCAGCAGCTGCCGCAAAGGTAGATCCAGACGGCCCCTGTCATCGTCTCAAACCGTTTCGGGAGTCTATCCCCAGAACGGGACAATGCATACCTCCCTTACCTTAGGGAGGAAGATGAAGTCGACACTGAGGACTTCATCCCTGCCAAACGGGGGTTCCGCTCCAAGGCCCCCGCTGAAAGGTATCATCATGCTCATGCCGCGAATCGGCATCCTTGTGCCAAGGAGGATGTCTCCCCGAGGATTCATCCCCACGCTCCTCGAGCTCTGGCCCCTCGGACCACCCGACAAGGGCGGCAGACGTACAATCAGGGGCCGGTCATCAACCTGGTCCCTGAGGAGGAGCTCCGCTGCCCAGCCACGGAGACGTACCACGAACAGGCACCTACACCTGTTCGCTCCTCCCGAGCCCACCATCCAGACATGGAAGCATCATACGAGCCGGTGCGCATCCCCACTGAGCTCCATCAAGCTCGTCGCTCACACAGGACATCACTTACCCGGCAGGCACCTCTCCCTACCTCGGGTCGTGAAGCCCACCAGCATGATGCGGTGGTGACCCAGTGCCTGTAGGACCAGCTCCTGGAAAATGCTTCTGACACCCGCCATCACGGCATGGTGGCGATCAACAAACCCCACCACCTAGATGTGACGGAAACTCATAGGTGGGCACGTCTCCCCGCCAACAAAGGCCACCAACTCGATACGGTGGGAAACCAATATATGTAGGGCCATCTCCCTACGGATTCAAGTAAAGTCCACCACCCCGATGTGGCTGCAAATGGAGAGATAAACCAGTGTATCCTTGTACAGGGGCAGATTCGTTCACCTGCCCCGACATAGAAGAATTGTCAGCACCCACTGACCACCGGAGGACCGGAGAGGGATATTTCTACTCCGATACCAGAATGGGCCTTCATACCTGTTCCAACCAAAGATGTCTCTCTACATATCCTCGAAATGATGGAGGAGCAGGTATCGATCCCATATCATATCTTGCAGACTTTCTAGAATGTAATTGCATCAGCGGAAATAGCAAGGACTCGGGCCTGTTAGCCCATCTCCCCAATTGAGGCAACTAATATATGAGACAAGATAGCCGCCTCAAAGTAGATCTGCATCCCTGCTTCTTCCCAAGAGGGTCACCGGCCATATTATGCGATGCAAGGGCAACCGGATCGAGCAGCTTCACTCCTTTCAACAAGGGAACACCGATCCATCATTGTGGATGCTCTAGAGTAGGCATATATCCCTGCTAAAATCCAAGATGTTCGTCAATGTATCCCGAAAGCATCACGAGACCCAATTAGATAGGGTCCCAATGAAGTTAATGGTTGTTATCAACAGCAGACATCCCGACTACCCACAAGAGAGCACCCTGAATGCGCCAAAGGCAGCCGGAAAATAAATAGCGGGTTCATGACATTGCTCTGCTAGAAGCTGGGGTTCCCAATGCCACTAAGAACATGTCACAGGCTCATAACCCTGCCCACCCATTACCATATTATGGTAGTGGTAGTAGCAATTGTGAAGGTTCTCCCCGCAATGTTTCTACCATCAGCTCTGAAGGTCCTCCCCAGATCACCCGTGGGGGCCACCCCCGCGGGCATATAACGATCGGTCACTAGAGCTCCTCTTTTGATGCGAGTCACGAAAACCCTCCACGTGACCAGAAGATAGAGAAACAAGAAGCTTCTCCACTTGATGCGGTCCTCCCTGATGGTCCTACCCAGGGTATATGCTGAAAACACTCTGTATGTAGTGGGACCACAGATTGTGATAGTAGTCCTCACTATCATAATCGCAACTACGGAGGCCCTCCCCATAGTGACGTCTCATCATGACAATAAGGTAATCCCCTTGTCGTGGCCTGCCTTGAAGGTTCTCCCCAGGGGTTATGTTGCAATGACAGTCCGCACAGATGGGCATAAGATCATGGTGGTAGTCCTCGCGACCTTGATAATGGAGGTCCTCCCCGTAGAGACGTCAAGCAACGAGAAGGCCCTCCCCTCATTGTAGTATATTCTGGAGGCCCTCCCAAGGGTGTATCCCGTAGATATCTATCTGTGGTAGTAGTAATGGTATTCCTCGCCATTTCCGTAGTTGTGATGGTAGTCCTCGCCAGCACGGCCGCCATTGTGAATGTCCTCCCACATTGGCCCCATGCAACAAGAAGGTCCTCCCCTTGTCGCAGTGTGTCCTGAAGGTCCTCCCCAGGATGTGCATCGAACTTCAAGCCATGATGGTCATCCTCACCATGACGGCAGTTGTTGCGGAGGCCCTCCCCGTAACGACGCTACGTAGCCAGAAGGTCATCCCCTTGCTGCAACACACCATGGAGGTCCTCCCCAGGGCGTGCACTGCAAAAGTCCTCTATGATGTGAAGCATCAAGCAGTAATGGTAGTCCTCGCCATTACGGTTTCCATTGTGAAGGTCCTCCCCATGATGTCATATCATATGGACAAGAAGCCCCTCCCCTGCCGAATCAATCACAGAAAATCCCTCGTATGCCGAGGCACTTAGAAGGACATGATCGAGCATGTCAGATTCCCAACTAGTCACTAACGACACCCTTCTTCGATCAGGAGACGGTCCAGGGCCGCGTTCATCCTCTGAACCACCTCATAATCGCCCTCATAATGACTCAGCACCTACCGGTCCCACTGCCTCCGACCACGTTGGCGGAGAGCATCTCAGTTGGGATGATCAGGTAGAGGAGTCACTAGAAGAGGAGTATTCCGATATACTGCACCTGAGGAAACGACAGACCAGGGATGATATACCAGATTCGTTTTGGCCCACAACCACCTCTCAGTTCGACATACACAGAGAATTGTCGGAGGAGTGCATGCACGACATCTGCCATAATATATAGATGGCCCTCCGCTGGATGAAATCAAGCTTCTTGTCCTATTAAGGGTATGCAGACCATGTCAAGACGATAGGAGACCTCCTGCATCACATCAATCTGGAGGCCCTTCCTACGGCACGACGATAGCACCCCGAGAGACGTAAAGGACACATGGAGATATCCTGCCTCCACTCACTGCACCAACTGTGCCGCCTCATTAGAGACGCTCCAGCAGGAGTGCATATTAGGGGATTGGTGGAACACAGAGCTCTGCATTTCACTCTGCTCCCCACCTAAAAGAACCTGTTCGGCGTAGTCTCTTGCAACATCATCACATCAAGATGCTAATCGAGTGGTCCCCCTCTTCAAGAAAGGAAATACACTCAACAGAGTCAGGCCCTGAGTCAGTCCCAGAAGCTTCGGGCCCGGCGGGAATGAGCCATCCAAGAACTACTGAATCAGGCCACCGAGAGCATACAACAAGACTCTCACCTAAGAGAGGCCAATCAACGATCTTTTCCTACCTCCCCAGAAGGGACTGGTACACAGTTGAATTCGGCACCAAATCTGGTTCACCCCTGGATGGGGGCATGCGAGATCAGGCAGGTCGCAATAGCAGCAGCCACTGCTGCCGTCCAGGGTAAACCCCATCCTGTAGGGATAGGGGCGTTTTTAACAAAAAATTCCCTCTTAAGACCAATAAAAATGGGCGGAGACTCAATGTCCATGGAACGGAGCCAACCACAGCCCTCAGGGTAGGGGGCATTATTACCCCCTCAACAACAACCTCCCCCATGAGAATCAGTATTCTCTCGTCTAGGGAGGACCGTCTGAATAGGAGGTTCCCGTCCTATCCTGTCATTTTAATCATCATCCCCTCTAAGAGAAAGGCATACCGTAAGGTCGCATCAAAGAACACTTCGCGTCACCCTTCGTCAAGAAGTCCGAAGGAAATCCAAGGTCAGGAAAGGGAAGGCCAGTAGAAGACACGAGAGATCCTCTTCCTATCTGGAAGATGACGTCCCCTCCACCCCGCAATATGCATTCATCAATTCCATAAAGGCTAACCCCATATATGACACTGAGGAAAATGAAAATCTGGATGGATCGGGAGACAACGGTTCTGGTCAGGTTGTGACTCACAATGAACCATCGGGGTTGCACACCCGGAATCAGAGGGCTACCCTAAATATGGGCATCCTTCCAGCCAACCCTCCCCTACCTACCCAGTGAGCTCCCAATAAGGATATGAATAATGGAGTGGTTACCTTTAACCCGCCTCCTTCTCTCAACAAAAACAAGCCACTCGTGCTCGAAGAGAGATTTTCTCTCCAGGAAGAAGAGATGAAAGAATTGAGGCGGCTTAATGCTGAGCTGCTCCAAAGGAATCGCCTTATTGAAAGTGCGTCTCAAGAAGAGCCACATCATGCACTCCCAGCAAGTGCACCTCAAAGGCTAAGGCTTTCCCCGATAAATGAAGGACGATCAGGGCTCCTTCCCAATGAGGCACCTGGTTCGTCCAGCTACTTAAATGTGGATGATCAATACCAGGATTCCCCTCCACTTAGGAGCAACCAGAGAAAGTAATCCTGAACCCTCTGAGGGCACCCCGAACGGAATATTCACCCTTGGTGCTGGCCGATCCGGATCCTCAGGCAATGCCTTGGGCTACGCCTGGCCAGGACCGGGCCCAACAGGATGTAAACCAGGGACTCACCAACACAATCGAGGCACTAACAGCTCGATTGGAAGCGATGGAAGGACGACGCGCTCCAATACAGCCGGAGCAGAAACCCTACCCAGATTGGGTGACCAACACACCGCATACACCCAATTTTGGGAGCCCTGTATTCCCCATTTTCAATGGGTCAGGTGATCCAGCACAGTATTTGATGCACTATGCATCCTATTGCGACCCCATGATGGGAACTCTGAAAAAACAAGATGTCGTGAAACTCAGATACTTCGTACAGACCCTGTAAGGATCCGCCTTCGTCTGGTAAACGAGTCTACTAGCCCAGTCAATAAAGAGCTGGGAGGACCTCCGGTAGAAGTTCTTGTTCCACTTCAGCTCAACGTTGCCTAAGAAAATGGTCAGCGATCTCATGAACTGCAAGCAGAGGGAGAACGAGAGGGTCTCAGATTTCATTTCCAGATGGAATGGCCTGACCAATTCCCTGATCAGGCCAATGCCTCGGGATGATATGTTTTCCATATGCATCGATAATCTCCAAGATGAACTACGAACACCACTCATACCAGTGGAGTGCACCACCGGCTTCTGCCATCTCTCGTCCATTGCCTAGAGAATTGAGGACTCTCTATAGCGGACTAATTAGAAGTCCCGAATATTCTCACAGGCTCATGCAAAGAGATCCGCTAGAGCTGAAGCATCCGCTGTCACACTCAAGTCGGCCCCTATGCCCGCTCCGCCGCTAAGGTGTCCACCAAATCGTCAAGGGACCCCTGCATATCAGCAGCTGCCTCTGCCTAAATGGGATGATCAGAGAGGACCTAAGCGGAACCAGTTTGAGGAACTAAGACAAAACGTATACTCGTTCTGAGACATTCAATTCTACGGCTACTTCATTGACGCCATGAATTGCAACCTGCTCCGCCTCCCGGAGCTGGGGAAACCTAAAGAAGTCGGCCGCGAGGACATACCAGATTACTGACCCAACCATAGAATATTGGGGCACAATATCTGAGAATGATTCTTCTTTAAAGACCTCCTACAAAGGATGGTAGACTCCAGACAGGTCGAGTTGGGACCACCCCTAGCTCATGTGGTGTGTATCTTTACATCCGACTCCAAAAAAGAGGAACGGTGGCAGAAAGCCACCACTAAGCAGGGGCAGAAGTTCTAAGACTGGATGACTCAGAAGACTATCAACCGAGCCTAGGGCATACTCAGAGCTCAGCTACAGCAGCCAGTGTTGCCTCCAACAGCCCCTACCGTCGCACAACTGACAACATCGGCCTCAAAATCCTCTACAAGACAGTCATTCGGGCGGAATAGAAGGAAGAAACAATCGCCAGAGGAGCAGTCCATAACGGGGCCAAAGTTATCCCTGACCTTGGTATATTATATGCCCTCAAATTTTGTACCACGGGCACCGACCCACAAAATGACACTGTCAGGGACAACCGACCAGGTTGACCTGTTAGAGGATGAAGAGTCAATATTTGGTTCTATTAACGTCATCCATCTTATGGAATCATTTACTGACGAAGGGTATGGTTACGAACCCAGGATCCCTGCATGAGGAGCCAGGAATGGGAATCATAGAGGCAGAGGATACCAGGAAAGGCATATCCGTGGCCGAAACTAACCCTACGGCTGGACCTCAGCCCAAACCGTTAATATTACGGAAACCCACAGGAGAGCCCTTCAATGGACTCAGCAAGAGAAAGAGTGCTCCTCCACCTCCATGAGCAGCCACTCTGGCCTTGTTGTCCTGCGATAACCACCAAAGGAGGAACAAGTGTTTGGCCGCATATCGTACACAAACAGACCGGCCGTGCCAATCCCCCAGAACGTTGGAGCACCATCGACATCCGACCCCGTGGCCGGCCCCTCCTCGTCAAATGCTCTAGCCCCCAAGCCGCCTTCTAGAACTCTCCTGCCAGTGGAGAAGCATCGTCCGCTGGAGAAAAAATACAACATCCTTAAGCAGCTGGCGATAGTACTAGCCAAGTTTTCAATCCTGGATGCCCTGGGTCTGTCAGCCAGCCATAGGGAGGCACTTATCAAAGCTTTGATCAGCCCCCGAAAATTTCAAGCCGAGGTAGCTGCCGCTGAAATTTATCAGACGGAGACTGGACCTTTTGAATGTAATGCGGTGATTTCCTTCACTAATTAGGATGAAGCTGCCATCATGAAAGGACACATCAGACTGCTCTATGTGTCTGGCACGCTGAATGGTATTGAGATCTGGAAAATCATTATAGAAAATGGCTCTGGATTTAACTTCCTTCCCCTACGAACACTCTGAAAGTTGGGCTACAGTGAGGATGATATAATTCCCTCAGCCACAACTTTGTTGGGTTACAAAAAGAGTGAGCAAAATCCAATGGGACAGATTAAGCTAAAGACCCATTTTGGTGACCTGGTAGCCTACACGGAATTCCTAGTGGTCCGGCAGAGCACAACATTCAATTCCCTACTGGGAAGTCCGTGGCTCCAAAATCTCATGGTGGTTTCTTTATCCTATCAACAGTGTATCAAGTACAACGTCAATGGACAAAGTGGGACGTTGCACACCGACAAGTCCCCTTTATAGCTCTTCGAGTCACATAACATCGATGCCAGGTTCTATGAGAAAAATAAGAAGAAGCCTTTGGTTGACAATGTTGACTGGATCCCCACCCCAAATGGCCTGGAAATGGTCCCTGATGACCCCTTCAGGCAGCTTCGTAGAGATTATGTCCTACCCAGCAACCACGTGGAGAGTAAGGGCTCAGGACCGGACCCGCACTCGGATGTCCTCATAACATCAGCCATAAAGGCTGAGTGTGAGAATGTAGGAGCATCCACTGACCCTCACCTAGGGATGAAAACTCGAGTAAGGACACCCACGACACCTCGCCTTCAGACTTCCAAGAACTTGTGTCAAGAGCCCTTTCCTCGTTAGACCAAGAAGATGAGGATTTGGGAGAAGAAGAGGGGGAAGATCTTAGGGATGCACCTCCCGCATTTGAGGGAGGTATCTCCACCACGGTGGACGAGCACAGGGAAACAAACCTGGGTACCGAGGAGGAACTGAGGCCCACTCTCATTAGTACAGCCATGTCTCTCGAGGAACACGAGGTATATACCTCCTTCCTAAGGCAACACTGGGATGTCTTCACCTGGAATTACACGGAAATGCTGGGAATCGATCCTGAGGTAGCGACGCACCACCTGGGTCTTCCAGTAGACCACCAAGGCTACAAACAGGCCACTAGAAGGACACACCCCTCACATGCTGCCATGATAGAGGCTGATGTTGATAAGCTAATTAAAGCAGGCTTCATCAGGAAGGTCCAATACCCCGTCTGGTTGGACAATATCATCCCCTTCAAGAAAAAGAATGGGCAAATCCACGTCTGCATTGATTTCAGAGTTCTCAATAGGCATTTCTCGAAAGATGACTTCCCATTCCCAATCACAGAGTTGTTAATCGATGCAACGACCGAGTATGAGGCTCTATCCTTCATGGATGGCTATTTCGGATATAACCAAATCATGATGGCCCAAGAATAAGAAGAATCCACTGCCATCAGGGCCCCTCAAGGGGTATTTTGTTATTGGGTCATGCCTTTTGGTCTCAAGAATGTTGGCGCCACGTATCAGCGTGCCATGCATCAGATCTTTAAGTTATTCCTAGGGAAATTCATTGAATGTTACATGGATGACCTAGTGGTCAAGTCCAGACAGCACTTGGATCACCTGTCAGACCTTGAGACCGTTTTCAACAGGCTCTGACTGCATAGCTTAAAGATGAACCCCTTGAAATGCGCCTTTGGGGTTACCTTAGAAAAATTACTTAGCTTCATCGTATGCCATCATGGAATCGAAGTCGACCCTGAGAAGACGAAAGCTATCTTGAGCCTACCACCTTCCTGAAATCTCACCATGTTAAAGGGATTCCAAGGACACCTGACCTATATTAGGCGGTTTATATCCAACCTGGCAGGAAAATGTTTTCCCTTCACTAGGTTGATGAAAAAGGGGGTCACGTACCAATGGACGGATGACTGCCAAGAGGTGTTCGACAACATGAAGAAGTACGTCCTAAGAGCACTGGTGCTCATGCCCCCGATTGAAGGATGTCCTCTCCTTCTGTATGTGACAGCCTTAGAGTGGTCGCTGGGAGCCTTCCTCACCCAAAAGAATGACACTGGCAGCAAAAACAGTCTCTATTACCTCAGTCGAACCATGATTGATGTAGAGACTCGATACTCAAATATCGAGAAGAGCTGTCTGGCCTTGGTCTTTTTAGTTCAAAATATGTGACATTATCTACAGCATCATGAAGTCCATTTGATCTCGTGGAGTAACCCACTCAAGTACATCCTTAGCCCCCTGATGCTAACCGGACGCCTATCCTGATGGGCCGTCATCCTGCAATAGTTCGACATCCGGTTCATGCCTCAGAGAGCCATCAAGGGCCAGACAATAACAGAATTTCTGGAAGAGAACCCTTCGACAGGGACCACTGCACCGGACGCTGAGCTAGCTAATGAAGACGTCTTCTCGGTTCAAGAGGAGTTCCCAGCATGGGAAATTTATTTCGACGACGCATCCCGAAGCCCAACTAGGAAGAGGATGGAAGATCCTAGATTCAACAAAGTGGGTCTAGGGATAATACTCATGTCCCTAGAAAAGGCAGTCTTTCCATAATCCTTCCTTTTGTTAGAGGGATGTACAAACAATGAAGCGGAATATGAAGCTCTCATTGCAGGCCTGGAGCTTGCACTGCAGGAACAAGTACAACACCTTAAGGTTAAAGGTTACTCGGAGCTAGTCATCAAGCATGTCAATGGAGACTATGCTATTAAAAAGAAGGATATGATCCCCCTATTTGACCATGTCCGAGGGTTAATGGATGAGTTCTCCACAGAACCAACATTGAATTATATTCCCCGGTCTCAGAATGCTCAGGCTGATGCATTGGCCAACGTGGCCACAACCTTATCCAACCCAGACCGGGATGAAACGATCATCAGTATTGCTCACCATCGAATGGTATTGCCATTTTTTCATGCCAAGATGGAAGAAATTCATGAAGACATTCCTTTCCCCGATCCATATGCTCCTGCCACCAGCTGGATGATCCTCATCGCAGACTACCTTCAAAGGGGAGAACTTCCATCAAACAGGGCTGAACGAGAGAAAATACAGAGAAGGGAAATCAATTTTGTCCTATATGGTGGCGCGGGTCAGTAAGAGGTCCTCTACAAACGAGGCCTCGATGGAGTGCTCCTTAGATGCATTGATGGAGTAGAAACTGCTGCCATAATTAATGAATTACATGCCGGATAATTTGGAGCACATCAACCAGGGACCATGCTCTCCCATCAGGTTCGAAGGCTTGGCTACTACTGGACTACAGTGGAATGAGACTGCAAGAATTTTACCACAAAATGCCACTCATGCTAGATCCATGCCAACTTCATACACCAACCCCCGAAGTTACTTCATCAAGCTAAGTTCTCCTGGCCATTTTACGTCTGGGGAATGGACGTCGTGGGACCATACCCTCCCGCCACAGCCATACAGCTGAAGTATATCCTCATGGCAACTGACTTATTTTCCAAATGGGCAGAATCCATACCCCTCACGGATGTCGAGGTAAGAAATATTGTCAGCTTCATGAAGACCAATATCATCACCAGATTTGGTGTCCCTCATACCATACTGACGGACAACGACTCTACTCTACTGAAGGGGAAAAGCTATGCCATGAGTATGCTATCAAGGCTAACCACTCATCCTGCTACCATGCGGCAGCTAACGGACAGATAGAAGCTTTCAAAAAGACCCTGTCCAACATCCTCCAGAAAATGGTGGACAAAGACAAAAATTCATGGCCGGATAAACTCCTATGTGCATTGTGGGCTTATCGAACCACAATCCGCATGGCTACTTAGTCTACCCTGTATCATTGGTGTACGACACATAGGTGGTCCTACTCATTGAACTCCAACTTCCCTCACTTCGTGTTTCCATCTCTGATCAATTATCCAATGATGAGCAGTCAGAAAAGAGGCTAAGTGAATTAGAATAGCTAGACGGAAAGCGGATGCACACTCTGCACCACCTAGAAGTGTACAAGAACCGGATCGCATGAGCCTTCAACAAAAAGGTTCACCTCCGGTATTTCGTGGAAGGAGAATTAGTGTTGGTCCTCCAGACCCCAATGATACCCGGAAAGAAACCTCCAAAGCTAGAGCCCATGTGGGAGGGACCATATATTGTACCCAAGGTCTACTCCAATGGAGCATATTCCCTGATCTCCATGGATGGGAAATTCACCACAGCTCCTACCAATGCGAGATTCCTGAAGAATTATTTTGCATAGAGACCAAGATATCATCGTCCTACCCGCATGACGGTAAACTGCGCGGGTAACAAAAAAATGTGGTGTACTCTTCGTCTGAGCTGCACGACGTTAAACTGCCAAGCACCCAATGGTCCGAACTCTATGACCTTAAACTATGTTCACTTCTTCCTTCCCGCACGACGTTAAACTGCATGGATAACAAGAGTTAAGAATACCCCTCTCCCCCGTGTACGGACCAGACCTGCATGGGGTGTATCATCTTTCAGAGAACTATGGGAGGCTTGATTCCTACCCTCACAGGATACGTAGTGACGCCAGAATTCCACACACTGGCCTAGACACCTCAAAAAGAAAAAAAAACAAAAATGACCATTCCCCCATGTACGAACCAGACTTGCACGGGGTGTAATCACGTCCTCACCGCATGACGTTAAACTACATGGACTCCGTCCTTACCACATGACGCTAAACTGCATGATAATAAGAGTCAAGAATGCTCCCTCCCCCCAGTGTACGGGCCAGACCTGCATGAGGTGTATTCATCTTCCAAACTACATGACATTAATCTGCCAATCACCCAACGGTCCAAACTCTATGACATTAAAATTAGAGTATCACGTCCTCACCGTATGACGTTAAACTGCACATAATCTAATAACACCCTTCTTCCTAACCACATGACATTAAACTGTATGGATTTCACAGAACTACATGCGGCTTGATTCCTTCCCACAAAGGATACATAGTGATACCAGGATCCACAGTCCTGGCCCGACCCCCTGAATAGAAAAAAAAATGCCTTCTTCCCCCCGTGTACGGACCAGACCTACACGAGGTGTACTTATAGTCCTTACCACATCATGTCAAACTGCACGGACAATGATGTTAAAAATTCCCCCTTCCCCGTGTACGAACCAGACCTGCATGGGGTGTATCACTATTTCACAGAACTATGTGCGGCTTGATTCCTGCCCTCGCTGGATATGTAGTGATGCTAGGGTTCCCCATACTGGCCCAAACCCCTGAACGGAAGATAAAAATTCCCTTTCCCCCTTGTACAGACCAAAACGGCCTGGGGTTTACTCTTCGTCCTCACCACATGATGTCAAACTGCACGGAATTCATCCTTACCGCATGACGATAAACTGCACGGACTTCGTCCTTACCGCATGACAATAAATTGCACAGACTTTGTCCTCACCGCATGACGTCTAACTGCACAGACATCATCGGCACCCACCCAAGACAATTGGCGATACGAGATGAAGATAGTCCTTGCACATTTTGATGCGTCCTCTCCATACATCAGACTCCACGACCTGGATAATTAAGGATCTTGATAACCACTCATGGCCATCGGAAGTGGAAATTCATCGACCCATGGACACCTTTGCATGACTATGAATACCATGCCCTCAGCGGCTCTGCATAATTATAGCCCTTGGCTCATCTACCAAAGGAAATATTTCCACAGGTGACACTTTTCCTAGCTTTGTACCCTTACCGGCCTCGGAGCCCCCATACCATACCTCATGATCCAGAAGTTTATGGAGAAGTGGTTTACAAGTTCATTCCCCTTTTCACTTTCAGGTGTTTCCAGTGTATCCCTATCTGTCTAGCCTATGTGTATGTCAGTGGTTCACATAGCGACCTACATCAACAAACATCAAGCCAGGACTAGGCTACTTTGACTCAACGGAAAATTGAAGTAAATATGTTTCTCATAGGCTCGGACACCATTATCCCCACGTGCCGAACTCTGCACTGTGAGAGATCTTAGATTTTCATGATCATTCATGGCCATTGGAAGTGGAATGTTGTTGACCTAGGGACACCTTTGTTCGACTATGCATACCATGCCCTCAACATCTCTGCATAATGATATCCCCTGGCTCATCTACCAAAGGAAAGATTTCCTCGGGTGACACTATTCCTAGCTCCGTATGCTTACTGGTCTTAGAGCCCCCACACCACACCTCCTGATCTTGGAAAAATCAATGTTACAGTTTACAACCTTCATCCCACACCTTGTTCCAAGCATATTAGAGCATGTTGACCCAATTATCCTTTGAGTGACTACAGCAATAGTCACCCAGTGGTCTGAGATCAATGACCGATAAACTAGGATTACTTTGTCCTTACCGAATGATGTTAAAATGCACAGAGTGAAGGCGCACCCCTACAAGCAGGATAAATCGGCATAGGGAGATCTCTAAGCATTAACATCAACCAGTGGTGAATATCCCCGACATGCCCAGATATCTCCTCACCAGATGACAAACTTCATGGCCAGGATAATCTCAGATCCTCATAATCATTCATGACCATCAGAAGTGAACATTTATCAACCTGTGGACACCTTTCCATGACTATGCATACTATGCCCTCAGAAGCTCTGTATATTGATAGCCCATGGCTCGTCTACCAAAGGCAATATTTCCACAGGCGGTACTCTTCCTAGATCCATAAACTTACCGGCCTCAGAGCCCCCATATCATCTCTCCTGATCCAAGAAGCCATGGAACCATGATTTACACCAATCAACCCACCTTCCACGTCTGGAGCACGTTGAGGTATTCAAGCCCAGATAGATTTTGATGGAGATAAGCCTTCACAAAGATGCCCATCATCCTAGTTGAATGACGTTAAACTTCACAGCATCCTTTAATGATATCCTCGTCTTTACCACATGACGTTAAACTGCACGGAAGCCGTCCTCACTACATGACGTTAAACGACACAAAAACCTTTAAAAAATGCCCCTCGTCCTTACCGCATGACGCTAAACTGCATGGAATATGTCCCAACCACATGAATATAAACTTCATGGTCAAACTCGTCATGGTTTCAGTGAGGAACATAGGCCTTTCTCTATCCTTCAGTGCACGGGTCAGACCTGCACGAACCACCGCCTCATGCCAGTGTGAGAAGGAATTACTTCACCCATTCTTGGGATGTTTAGTCAAGTATTTCCCCCGTATTCAGGAACCCTCTCATCATAAGCCATAATCTGTAACCAGAAAGAAGACGATCCCTCATAAGCCACCCCTGGTGGTCCCAAATCTTAACTTCCGTGAAGTTGATTGGCTATCGAGGGAATACAATCACTGACCTAAGGATTCATTTGTATGAATATGCATACCATGCCCTCAGTGGCTCTTCATATTGATTACCCCTGGCCCATCTACCAAAGGCAAGTTTTCCTGAGGCAATGCTTCCCTCCGTACACCTCTTGTCCTCTGAGCCCCCATGTCTATCCAGGGATTCAGAAAACCTCTAAGCTACAGTTTACAAACCTCTTTCATAATCCTATCTGAATGAGGAGGAACATCACTGACGAGATTACCGAGAACCAGGAGAAGTCGTTCCATTTTCGATGATGTCCCAACTGCATGACTTTAAACTACACCAAGACTCAACCATCCCTTATGCTAACTAAATGCATAGGGAAGTGGTCTCTTGATCACGCTCTTGATTAGTACGGATGTTCCCAAAATCCATTCAGATGTCACATTCCCCTTCTGATCCACCCCTGGTGGTTTTCATAATTCTCCAGGCCACCCATGGTGGATTCTGTAATCCAGACTTCCTTAAAGTCCCCTTGCCATTATAAATGGAGAATCATTGACCTAAGGACACCTTTACATGACTATTCATACCATGCCCTCAGCGGCTCGGCATATTGATCGCCACTGGCCCGTCAACCAAAGGCATGTCTTCCTTAGGCAATGCTCTTCCTACCTCTGTACGCCAACCCAGATCCTATATCTTGAGTCATTCCCTGCATATCACTCAAATTTAAATACATTTTCCCCCACTTGTGTCTGAAGGGTTTTGAGACATCATTTAGTCAATCAAACCTCATTGGGACCCTCGTCCCACCATATTTGGTCAAAGATGTTCGACCTAAAACACTAGTAATGAAAGTCTTGTCGGCGAGACTTTAAACCACTCACAAAAGAAAGAGGCACAAAGCCTGATAGGATAAAAACCAAAAATGGGCGACCTAAGAAAAAGCCGGGTCATACCCGCTGGGTCCGCACCAGATGGGCCCAGGAAAAATCAGGGTATTAACAAGAAAAGACCAAATTTTTGTGGGGATTTTCAACTAAACCCCAAAAATAGACATACTATGCTCGCTAGATCCCATGGGTCAGACAAAAGTTAGATCCTGTTACGATTTTCCTAAATTATGGTAAGTTCTGATTCAGTAGGTTGTTACTCATGCAATAATCGCTCTAGTGATAACTAAATTCAAAAAAAAAAGAGAAGGTAAAGTAAAAAAATCAACGTAGATTGTATTTTTTTTAGCAAAAAGGTAAGGGCATCCACAATCTAGGGACTCTCACCCATAGCAACAGAAGAGATAGAATATAGTGTTTAGGAATGGCTCTAACAGTTACAAAGGAGTCTGGTTTGCTCTCTCCACCAGATCAGCGACCGTGCGGTGGAGATCGTTGTAAGACTGTTCCAAAAAGGCCTTTTCCCTGGCTTCAATCTCAGCCACTGGACAAGAATTATCCACTATTGTTTAGAGAACGTTGATCTCTTTTCTGTTTGCTTCAAGACAACCAGTCACAGCTTACAACTGATTCCTCAACATTGCCGCCCATTCTTCACATTTGTGAAAATCTGAGGATAGGACAACCGCTTGATCTTGAGAGGTTTCCTCTTGTGCTAACATATGATGGAGCTATATCATGGCTTCCTCCATGGCTCGGGTCCCACAATGAGTGGTAGAAAAGTGAGCGAGTTTGTGTTCACTAGTGGCAGCTTCCTCACGGGCCATGACAACTTGGCAAGCAAGAGAATAGAACTGCCGATAGTCAAAGCCCCACATGAACCCAAACCCAGGAAGAGATGACAAAGAGCTTCGGTCTTAGTTTTCATCTCAACTAGTGTAGTTTCGGCAACGATCTCACAAATTTGAGGCCAGGCCCACCTGCGCACCGCCCGGTGGTCTGCTATAACACGAGGATCTTTGGTATCCTCGCTGGATGATATGACAGCAAAGTATGGCATGGCGGCCCGCACAGACCTGTGATCGCTGGAAGTTAGTTCCGAATCTAGAATGTCTAGAGCCTCCAACCGTGGTTCAGGCTTGGGGACCAAGTTGCTAAGCCCGGTATTTGACTGGCAGAACATCCGGGATTGCCTCGTTTGGACCTGAAACTATAGGTTCATCCTCATCCATGCACAAGAAGGATGAATTTGTCTGAACTGCGGCCACCGCAGCGTTGGGAGAAGAAATTTATCTGAGTCACTTTGATCGACGAGCCATTAGTCGATCCTCCTTTAAAGCTGATGAGGAGGTGTGGTGGAGGCAGCAGTAGCCACCATACCTCTGGATTGCGGAACCTGCCGGACAGCCTCCCCTAGGATCCCATAAGGATAATATTTTACCCATGTTTTTTCATACTCCATGGAAAGGTCGGCAGCCACACCCGTATCAGGTAGGGGAATGCTTGCGTCAGATCCCTCCCGTGTTAGCATCATCCACCATTGACGAAGTATGGATGGGTGCAGTCCTTGAGCCCGAGAAGGGGGAAGGGAAACTTCGACTTCCTTGCACCCGAACTGGCGAGAAAAGAGATACGGGGTATACAGTTCACATAGAGAAACCTCGTTGAACCATGCGGACAGAAATCTGTCCCACAGAGAGATCATGGAAGAATGCTCCTCCAGGCTCCCCTAGAAGTTGTCAACTAAGACTCTAGAAGGGGCGGGGTATGGAGTGAAAGAAAACTTGGAGAAGTCACTCAGAAGTTTGAGGAATTCACCAGAGCTGAGGGATTTCAAGTGAACTCCAGCTATATCCAGCAGGGTTGGCCTAAAGGTAGGATGTGGGATGGTCGTGTTGTGACGATACTCATAACAGCGACTCTGATCCCCTACCCAACCATACAAAAATTGAAATGGCCCGCTTAGGCGGTGGGGTGACCCACCAACCTGCATGTGGCTCAGTAGCTCATAGATACGGGCCAAAGTGGGCACGACTAAATTCACTAGGTGACCCTCTGCTAACTCAGCCGCCATCATGAAAGTGCAGGCCCATACACCTGGGTTAACATCCCGGGAAGAAAATAGCCATCCACTCAAGAACATAGAAAATAGACTGGCCAACCGGAGCATAGGCGACACACCAGGGCGCAACTCGTAACCCCATGAAAGGCAGTCGCCTACTTCTAGAACCGCCCAGTAAGAACCTTGAATGGTTTGTGACTATTGGGAAGGATGAGTCTTGGGATGCTTAATCTTCGGTGTAGGACCAGTGGTGTTAAAGAATAACCCTATACATGTGCTATAAGGAATAAGTGAGCGGGCACGCAACGCATGACCCAATGATTGCTCTGTCGTAACCAACATCTCCTTCTCCAATAAAGGCACTTGGTCGACGTCGTCCCACACGTCGGGAGTGGGAAAAAAATTGTCATACATCTCACCAGTAACCGGAAGTCCTCCTATCTGGTAGATGTCCCACAGACTAATGTCGACTTCACCGAGGGAAAGGTAGAAAGTATTAGTACTTGAACACCGGTGGATAAACAGGTCAGGCATGATCAGAGATAGTGGGTAAACAGCAAATTGGGAAGCCCACACTGCGAAGTATAGATTGACTGCTTGCAGTGATTTGGGAGTCTCCCAAAAAATGATGATGGAACCAGAAAGCCCAGGCCCAATCATTTGAGAAGAGCCCACTGGATCGAAGATCCCATCTGGGAACCCACCCTGCGTCAGGATCCCTTCAAGAAAGGTTGATAATAGAAGGGTAGTCCTTAAGGACAACTTTTTGAGAAAAGCCTCGAGTGCAATGATCGCTTTGGGTCCAGATAGAGCCTCTCAGAATAGATGTGTTTTTTGGAACAAAATTAGAGATTATCTCCCCAGATTAGGTAAGTTTTTCCTGAATGCATTTTGAATACACTTCCAGGAAAGGAGAAGGGAGACCTGAGAAAGTAGGGGGGATAGGGACGTCATCCTGGAGACCGAATCTGTAGAGCGGGAGCCGATTTGATAATGGATAACTTAGAAGCTCAAGAGAGATCAGGTTCTTCAACACACCATCATTAGGAATGATGGACCGACAAGAGTCTTCCTTGAAGCCCTCCGCTTTGTGAATAATAGATGAACGTCTCTCTGAGCCAATTGGGAGAGGATCTGCAGTCGGCCTCAGTATAGAATGAGGGGGAACCATATTTTCTCCCTGCAGTATAAAGACTGGGAAAATGGTTAGTCTGGAATAATAAAATCTAGACGAAAATACCAGGTGCATGACAAAGGCGTCATGAAACCTTTAATGAGACATGGTTCGCGATGACAACATCCCGCAAACCGACCCTACGTGGAAGTACTTCGAGAAACCCTGGCCTGCCGAGCGTTAGCCCAGAAACCGCGAATCAAGTTGCTCCATGGAAATTTCATACCTAAATTTAAGTGATTAGGTTCGAAAGACTTGACTTTTAAAGTTCAAGAGATTTTAAACCATAGAGCATCGGAAACCGCAGGGCATCGAAAACCGCTAAGCATCAAAACCACAAAGAATCGAAATAGCAAAGCAAGTTCCTTCACAACCCGTTATGACATAATTTTTAATAAATTAAGAGAAATGATTCACGTTTCAGACAATGGTTTGTGGGTGAAGGTGACTGCGAAGGAGAACTGGTTCGCGGAAGTAACAACCGGTTCGCAGACGAGGCACTTCGTGAAGGAGCGAGCACGCAGAAGCGAGGGAGCTCTGGTTTCACGAAGAATTCGGTAAAGGAAAAAATGAAGGGCCCCTCGTATTTATAGGCGTGGTCCCCTACTAGGTCCACCTCTCTGCCACAAACCATCTCAGTTTCAGGACCACTATGTATCGGAACGACCTTCTCTTCATTCCGATCAGACCCCATTCCACTGGGGGGCATTTGTAGGGTCCTGAAAAATCTGCAAAGGAGATTCTACCCAAGGCCCCCAAAAGAATTGGGGAGAAGTATGGAGAAAATCGAAATAAGGGACACAGGCAAAACCGGCCCGCGGACCGGTCCCATGAAAATGTGAAGCACCCCCTCCGCGAAGCACCCCCCTCTGTGAACCATCATCATTCGCAGAATGGAGGCGGAGATCCTCTGCGGTCGTGAGGCAGGGTTGGCGCCGGGCCGGTTTACCATTATGAACCACCCCAACCATGGGCCGCGTCGACCGGTTCGAGCGGAATCTGCTGTCGTTTGCGGGATGGCTGCAGAACCCTCCGTGGCCACGAAGCACTCCTCGAGTTCGGTCCGCGAGGGGGGAGAAGAGCTCAATACCCACCGCGAATTGCAGATTGACCAAGTCAGCCGTAAACCTGGTTTTTGGTCATGGGCCTCTGCATAAGGTGCCATGTGGGCACAGATACATCTTTTTCCACACTCTATAACAGTGGACCAAGGGGATAAGGAAATAGAAGGATGGGGGGATTTTAAGGGATTTAGATTCAGATGATTCAAAGATGGAGGAAGGATTTCGAAGGAAGGCTAAGGATTTCGCAATAGTAAAGTTCCAATTCGTGAACCAGAGTAGGTATAAACCTGTGAAAGAACTAATAAAGAACTGAAAATGCATAATAATTTGGTGAACCGCAAACCTAAAATAAAAAACAAAAGGAAACCACGAACCATGGCCCCTTCACGGATGCACTCCCCACAGAGTAGGGAGCTTATGCCTATTTTCCGATCCGCCGCACCGCGTAGCATCCTCCTATGCGGGTGAAGCCTCGACAGACGAACCCCCAACCGGCGCCACCCTTGGACTCCGCTGCTTGCGTGGACCCCTCCGCGTACCCCTTAGTACGTCGGCTGAACCCGAAGCCGTGAACCACCTTGGTTCACGGGATGCTCGCCAGACCGCGAACCACCCTGGTTCACAGGAAGCCCCTCAGTCTGTAGGCCACCCTGGTTCGCGGATAGCTCCTCCAGCTGCGTAGCACTTTCCTACGTGAAGGGTACCACCACTCCTTCATACGTGTGGCCCCTCAGAGACTTTAGAGTTCCCATCCCCCGAGACACGTAAAAATCCTTCCAATACGACCCGATCCTCCGCGACTCCCTCATTGGACTACTCATAGACCCTGAGCCAAAGCCTCCACCAAAGCCACTATATCCGCGTGGTGTAATCCTCAGGTGCATCAGCACGCCGATTTGAGTTCACATACCCACGTTATGTAGAGGTGAAGGGGTTTACCTGACCCTTGAGTAGATTCCCAAAGCATTACTGGGTTCACATTCCCATGGTAATGTCGAGTCTGAGCTCGGGAATCTCCTTTCTGCCCCTCCACTTGTTCAGGGATCCTTGGGGTGTTAAAATACCCATCAAAAGGAAGCCCTCGTGCACTGCAAGAGAGGAGATGGGCACAGGAGCACCCCCTTTCCCTATCCCGTTGCGCTTTGATGCATGGGCCTCCTCAGAGTGTAAGCCCTAATCCATCACACCATGGGTATCCAGATAGGACTAAGCCCCGACCTTGTGGGACACTCTACGCGTAAGCCCCACTCCATTCCTCATGGACACACCTTTCACAACGTGATCTTCTTGTTCTTTCTGACTCTTGTTTCTCACACCGAGAATGACTCACGTGGTCTTAGAGTAAGCATCGACCATGACATCCTCTTATGGGCCTCCTCGGAGTGTAAGCCCCAATTCGTCACTACTGGGCCTACTGAGAGTGTAATCCCCACTAGCGAACTATGGGTACTTTATCCATGTTGAGGTGTGGTATGTAGGAAGCCTCCAAGAGGTTCAAGCCCCCCACTCGGCCGTTTCTTCAAGCCGAGTTCCACCCTTGTCCAGCATGACGTTAAACTGTATGCCCTCGTCCAGCATAACGTTAAAATGTATATGCGAACTACGTGGACTATGATCCTTGCCTCCTAGATAGGGTACGTAGGAAGCCTCCAAGAGGTCCAAGCCTAACAATCGGTCGATCCAACTATTCTTCACGTCAGTTCACCGTGCCACTTCCAGTGCCGCCTCAAGTGAGTTCCGACTATTCGTGGTCATTAATCCAACGAAGGATGGTAAACCTCAGGCATAAATGATTCCAAACCCCTGCGTCCAGTTAACCATTTCCCACTAGGGTTGAATCCGTAGATACTATGTTTGGGTATAAACCAAAGATTCGCAAACATATGAATACATCTTAAATCTATTAGAGAGTCCCAGAACATGCAATAATTCCCCCCAAAAAAGGGTGTGATGAGCCTGAATTCCCATCCTCTTGACCAATGTGAGTACTTAAGTGTCTCTGGTCAGACCATCTGGAGAACGCCTGCCTTTGGAAAGCAGGTCCGTCCATCATCGGATATGGAGTCGTTCGGCATTTCGCGACCGAAACCACGAAACAGTGGTCAATCAAATGGAGCCTGACATTATGGTTTATGATAAATTTAGACAACCTCTCAATTCCCTATATCAAGAATTCAATGTTCCTCAAAGTTGTGTCTCCCAACTTGTTGAAATTGAGTAGAGTGAGTATGGAATTGATGCTAGCAGTGGGGGATAGTGGATTGGGTCGTGCCACATCCACAATTGATGAATGTGAGTCGACCGTAACTGGTGGAATATTGTTCAAAGTGTAATGGATTGGACATGGATGGATGGTGTGTGTGGGGGGGGGGGGGGTGTGGTGGTGTTGTCACCACCACATTCGTCATTTTCTATCAGGACATGGAATTGAAGGAATGAAGTCCTCATAATTTCAAGGAAGGATCGAAAGACTATATACGACACTTGTTGCCCAGGTATGTATATAGTGGAGCTCATGTGTGTTCTGGTAATCCCAAATTAAAAGGGTGGGTTACAACCCCAAAAAATGCCGATGCACGAACATAAAGAAAATCCAAAATTAAGATCATAATTGTCCTTCAAGTTTTCTAAAACTATCGATATATATATCTGAAGACTTTTATCAAACACAATTAATCTAAAATTAATATGAAATTTTTAGTAATTTATTAATAATTAGTTACTAGTTAATAATTTGTAAGAAATTAATATTTAGTTATTAGTTAATAATAATTAATATTTTGTAATTAATTAATTATGATTAATTACAATTAATAATTAACTATAACTAATAAAAAATAATTATTAATTAATAATAAATATTAATTGGTAAATAAATAATAACTAATAATTAATAATTATTTTCTTAATTATAAAATATTTATTATTAATTGTTAATTAATTATTAAAAATTTGTAATAATTAATTAATTACTATATTTTAATTAATTACTAATTATTAACAATTACTAATTATTAATTAATAAATAATTGCCAATAATTACTAAATAATGTTAAATAATCAATAATTTGTAATCAATAATAATATCTAATAATTTCAATTAATTAATAATTACTAATTAGTTAATAACTATTATCTGTTAAATAATTAGCAATCATTAATAATTAATTAATAATTAATAATTAATGAATAATTTATAATTATTAATAATTAGTAATTAATTTATATATAATATGTGGTTGTGGGAATAATTACGTCAATCACGCTCGCACACACACACACATCTCATTCATGGGTCGGAAAGGTTGGTCCTAACCCCCTCTAAGGGGGTAGCCCATCCATCATGCATTATTTTATTTTATATGGATGGTCTGAAGATCCAGTGGTCAGGAAGCCAATTACAAGGCCCAAAATCTAATTTTACTAGCCTAAAGGCCTAGTGTAGTGTCATACCTACATCATCCTGCTCGTGTCACTAGTGTTGCATCATGCCTACGTCACCGCTAGCGCATATCATGCCTGCAATACCATATGCTCGCATCATGTCTGTGTCAGCGTATGCATCATAAATCCCCCCAATGGTATTGTTTATATTTAAGCCATGGTCTTTTATATGTAGGATGACATGGTTTACCACTAAGGAACATTCCCAACCACTATAATTAAATTACAATGAGAAAGTAATTAATAATTAATAATTAATTAATAATAAGTAGTATTTATTTAATAGAAATTAATTAATTATTATTATATCTCAACAATTCTAGGATCAATCTTGAGGGCCCATACCTTTTATTAAAAAGGAAAAACAATACGTTAAATGATAGATGAGGTCAAACAATGGCGACCAACCTTATTGGGGATTCACAAATGCACAAATCCAAGGACACAAGAGAGACTCAATATATTATGATCACCAAGACCACTGAAATTACCTCTACCACATGGATGTCATCCACACCTCCATGTGTTTTCACTCTCTCAAGGCTCCTGTATTGGGTCATCAACTCCCTTATTTTTTTTGAAAACTAAAAAACACTCTATTATATATTATTTTAAACTTCAAATTATTTTGTCAATCATTGATGATTTGAATATAATTATTTTAATGAATTTTATATAACTTGAGGTTTATTAAAATATTGATTGTACTAATTTATATAAATCCGATAACCTAACAAATTACATAATATCAAAATATTAACGTCTTAATGAAAAATCTGAAATTTAAAATATCAAATACATATTACTTTCACCAGTCCAACTGATGTACCATAAAAATTTTCTGAACAAACTAATTGGTAGATATGGAAAGAGGATATGTACATCAGATGATAGACATAAATATCCTACTAATACCACTTCATCTAACCAAGAGATGTATGGAATCAGACTATTGGAATATTTGTTTTAAATACACACCTCATTGATCCAAATAACAAAAATTGATTATATGAAAATTATCGGACCTATAACCACTTGATGTCTTAAAGTGCTTATAGATTAATATAATTCTAAATGTTTTTATTTATGAGTGTGTTTTTGGGTCTTATTCTTATGATGATATGAGTGTAAAATAATATACCATTTTGTGTGTGGTAATTATCTTACTTAGAAACCAATTAAGTAGCTAGGAAATGGAGCTACCAGTTAAGTAGTGGGATAACCGAGCTACAAGAAAAATAAAAACACAATGTTACAAGTTTAGTGGTGGGAAATATGGAGCTATCAGTTGTTATAAAGGAAGAATCCAGAAACCAGTCATTATAGTGGGGAAAATCAAGATACAAGTTATAGTAGTGGGGAAATTATGATCAAGCTGACCAAGGCCTTACTAGGTAAGGATTTTAGAGCCATGATTCAATCTTCAAGAAGTGGATACCTTTCGAACGATTAAACTCAAGGATAACTTGGATTAGGTTTACATATTTACCATTAACATTTATTTAAAATATATAATTCTATAAATATTATAGGGGTATTTTCTTGGTAAATCTAAACTCCATGTTTTTTTATTCCGACATGTTAATATTTTTATCGAATTTCGAATTTCTAAAATAAAAATAGTATTATAATTACATAGTGGATATTAAGTTGATATTTAATTTAAAAAACTGAATCTTAATCATTATCACTCTGATTTTATCTTGTGGGTCTATCAGTTATCAGTAATAAAGATACATTTATAGTGGTCTTATCAGATTTTTGTAACTCTGAAACATTTATATATCATGGAGAAAGAAAAATTATATGAAATAATAAAAAAATTCACCTATCTTGTAGTATAATTGACATAACATTAATTTTTATGCAATATTTGGTATCAGATTAGGGTTTCTTCATCAAAAAATGTAGAAGATAATTCTATTTTTTATTTTTTTTATATTAGAATTTAATATTTCTGTTTCCTTACACCTAACAAGTGTGTAGAGAGTTTTTTATCTAGAATGGACAAATTATATGTTGGATCCATCAATAATATTAATCTAAATAGGCCTCCAATTTTTGTTGGAAGTGACTATGCATATTAGAGATATACAATGGAAACTTATGTTACCAACACATGAGTTCAAAATTTTATTATACTTACTGGGGAAGATAATGTTCTTGAAAAAGAAGTTTATAATTTTTCAGGGGAATAGAAAAATTTATTTTATATGAATTTTAGAGTTATAAATACTCCTCTATGTTATATTCAACTAAATATATAGACTGTTTTTTTATTTTGGAACTGCATGTGGAATCTGGAAGAAACTTAATGCTACTCATTTCCAAAAAACCAAAATTTGTAGAAACTAAGTGAGCCATGTAAGAGTGTGTTATAAAGCCTTTGATTTTATCCAGGATGAATTAGTTTCTCAAATGCCTCAAATATTCACAAAATAGTAAATAGTCTACAATCGTTTAGTAAAATTAGATACTTTTTGATTAGTTTATTGAAATGTTATAGATATTTTACTAAATGAATAAGAATCTAAAATGACTACTATTGGTGATACTAATAATATCAAAAATCTTAGATTATATGATGTTATCATGACTTTAATTAAATATGAATGTTTCATTGAAGGAGATGTATAAAAAAAGGAAAATATAAATGGATTTTTTATTACAACTACCAAAACATCAAATATGTTAAAATAAAAGAAAACATTTATGAAGAAATTGAGAATGGACCATTTGATGGTGAACTTTATAACCTATAAAGAAGGATTTTAAAATATAATAATTTGAGAATAAATTATTCTATATAAATAAAAGATAATAAATAAACTTTATAATTAATTTTCTATGATTTCAGAAAGAAAGGAATTATTAGACTTGATTATCCTATGTTAAAAAGGAATGAAATGAAATCTTCCAAAAATTATTCTAAGAAGGTAAGTAAGAAAATTTTAAAAGTATAAAACAATATTATCCCAAGTAAACGTGATACTAATTCTAAAATTTAATTTATTTAATGTGACTACAGTATAAAAATAACTAAATTCCATGAAAATCATCCAAATCTAAAAATTGTATTAGGGAAAAAATAACTATTGATGCTCTTAAAAATATATCTTTAGATTGAATGTTATATCATTCATATTAAATTGATATTGATGATGCAAATTCATCTTGTTCAAATTAAAAGGAAACATATTTTTTTAATCTTGATTAAATGAGAGTCCATATTTCAGAATGTGAAACTATGTAATAAAAGTTGTATAAGAAAGCACTTCCAGTTTAAAAGAGAATCTGTTGAAAAAAAACAAAATCTTATAAAAGTTTAGGAAAATATAAATGAAATATTTAGGGAGACTAGAAAGCCTATTTTTTAATTACAAAAGTCAAAAGGAAAAATTTATAAATGAAGTGCTGATTTTAAAGAAGAAGCTTGAGTTACAGAATCTAAAGACCCCATATCAGATAATCTAAAAAATAGGAAATAAAAATATAAATGTGTGACTATACCAACATACGTCTGAGATATTAAAACCAAGTTATAAGATTTAATTTTTTAAGAAGATACTGACTATTATTATTTTAGGAAGAATGATGTTTTAAAAATATTAAATACAGATATTATTGAACCTAAATTCATATGGAATAGGCTATAAAACAAATATAAATTCAACCCACTTTTAAAGCCATTATGTTCCATTAAAAAACATTTATGAAACAAATTCCAATAAGGAGTACATTGGTGAATATTTTTTCCCTCAACAACATTCATTCTTTTTGACAACAAAGATCTTTCATATCATAAGATCCTTCAACATACAAACATAAAAGAACAACTCAAATATGAGTTTGAAATATTGTATTTTCAAATACTTTAAAACCAAAAGTACTATAATTTCCAATGAAATAATTTTCAAGATAATATTTTTTGCATTGGCACCTGAATATCTATCACTAATGAACCTTAGTATTACTTATGTATATGCTTGTAAATATGTTACTTTAAAAGAATTGTTTTAATTTTGAATTTTTTCATTTTATTTAGGGGGATTATTTTTTATTTTTTATATAAAACTTTCAGCCATTATTAATTTTATAATGAATTTAAACATTATACCAAAGAATTTATGGAACCATATTGTAATGACGATGATCAATCTATTCTTGAACAGAGGATAACTTCCAATTTTTTCATGATTTTTTTATTTTATAGTATTTTTCAGGAAAAGATATATGTTTACCATATTTTAAAAATACTATTTGTTTTGCGACTTTTATTAATAATATGTCTCCCTAAATATCATTTTATTTAGCTGATTTTAAAAAATTTCATTTAAAACTAGTAAATAATTGTTAATTTAAAAACAAATAAAATAAATCCTTAAAAAATAAATGAACTGATGTTTTTGTTGGAGATATTCAATCAAAATATTTGTATGAATAAAATTTAGGGTGATATGTTATATTCCATAGATACCATTATAATGAGGTGGACCTAGAGCTGGGGTTGACACTCTGATCTATCACAGAGTCTAAAAAATGACAAAGGGAAATACCTTAGAAACAAGTTGAGAAAACACATGAAGAAAATCATTATTTTCAAAGGCAAGAGATTTTTATCTCCCTAGTTGAACCAAGGGGCCGTCGTCATGCCACCTACTTGTGCACCCCCATCTAGAATTCATGTTACATGCGATCCCAATTTCATTTGGACAATTGTTCTATTTTTTCCTCTAAATAGACCCTGGAGGTCTTCATTTGTATGAAAGAATTTTCTTGAAGCCCAATTGATGCTCTGGTCACCCTAGTGCTTCTCCCCAGTCTTCTGAAACATTTAAGGTAGTTCTTTGACACCTAGAGGAGAGGATTTTAATGAGGATCATAGGGCATACGTCATCTAGATTTTTGAAATCCATAATACTTGCGTGCCTAATGCTCCCAACCTTACTAAATCAAAAACACTTGTGTGCGACCTTTTCATTTCACAGGAACTTGAGCACCCCACTTATGGGAATACCTATGTATACTCTTGAAGGCTTGAGTCAATTCTTTCCCATGTATTATCATCAAGGTTTTTCATTTATTAAGTGAACATCAGGTCGCCCAAGCCTATTGGTGCTCCCATACTTGTGCTCCAATACTTACTTGGGCGCCCCTCTTTGATTCACCTATTCACTTCAATCTAGAATCCATTAATCCCTATTCAATTCCATTCATGTCACGTATTCTTCTTCATTGGATCCCTTGTCTGAAAGGGATTCTGTTGATACCTTAACCAAAATCTCTTAACTTATCAAACCATTGGGAAAGTAACATAATAATATCTTCTATTTGGGATTTTATATCTATAGTTAGAGGTTTCCCACATTTGTTTCACAATAGGGTAAGGATTCATAGAGTGTATGTGGGTTATTATATCTAAGTCACATGGACCATTCTCCCAAGAACTGTGTTGTGAATTTCCTAGTTTTGAGGATTGGGGTTTGGGTTCTAACATCCCCCTCTCACCTCTAAGACCTAGAACCTCAGGTCATTGGTAGGGATGGTACGGTTCACAGTTTCATTTCCATTCATGAAAATGAAAATTCTCCCTCCCCTACTATGATAAATTTTAGGACAACCATCCTAGTGTAAGCCTCTAACATTTCAAGTAGTAGGATTCAATCTTGCTCATCTCTAATTCCTTCACCTTCACTCCTTACTTTCATTGGACCCTTATACAATGTAAATTTAAGAGAGGGAAGGTCTTTAACCACACCCTCTTCTCAGGTCGACTCGACCTCATCCACCCTCTCCGCCGTAGGCGTACCCTCTTCCACCATCGGAGTAGGAACCGTGTGGGTGCCTTTGTTAAATATTTGACATTCTATTATTTCTCACACCGATCATGACTCACATAGGATTATAGATTTTTCATGATCACAACATTTGCACAAATAATTGACCTACACATACTCTAATTCATGTTCAAACCAAGATATGTAGGAAGCCTTCTTGGGGACAAAGCTCATTGGATATCCTCTTCTGGAATCCAACCCTAATTTCTTTAATATGTGCATCTTTCTTAGGATTAATCCCCGAATTAAACCCCCCCAAATCACTAAGGCATACTTTTCATAAAGTAATCCCAAAATCATTTCTCTCAAAAGACTATACTCTCCTATGAGACTTATCAAACTACATGGGTGTTTATTCCCATCTAAATGGGATACATAGGAATACTCCTTGAGGTTGAAACCCAACAGTTCAAATCAACCCTATTCTCCTTGGGCCATATTCCCAAGAGGGTATAATCTTACTTGGAAACCCATATCCTTGCCATGTTCCTTGGGACTCTTCAGCATAAGTCCCACACCAAACATTGACTAAGCACCCTTCTCTTAGATTTAGTTACCACATGCCATTAAACTGTACGGTTCGGTCCTTATCATATGACCATAAAAGGTTTGATGATTCCCAATAAGTAACACCGAACTATGAGGGTTGTGATTCCTTTCACAAGGTTACGTAGGTATCCCATTTTATGGGTGTGATCGCAATATTAAAACAAACCTTCATCTACCTGGAAGATAA
Organism: Viscum album; assembly: GCA_963277665.1. Lineage (NCBI taxonomy): Eukaryota > Viridiplantae > Streptophyta > Magnoliopsida > Santalales > Viscaceae > Viscum > Viscum album. The sequence continues at coordinate 1,120,519,817 of OY728129.1, forward strand.
TAAATTCTAGAGTGCCCCACTGAGTGGCTTCAAAACTAGTATCTTCATAATGATGATTAAAAGAATATATAAATAGTATATGATAGGATATTTATAATAGAGAACCTATAATACATAAAAATATCACCATTAATGAAGAACCTCAAATACATACTAATGATTCTAAATTTTACACATGTTAATAATTGATTGAAAATTCCAAGGGAAACTTATTTTATATTTTGTGAATTAATAAGTATTCATGAAAATATATTAAATTTGTAATGAGATTCCCTAAGTAGAAAACAATTCCCCTCAAAATGCAGTGATGAGTATGTCCACCCATACTCTTGACCAATTCACATTCTTAAGTATCTTAATGTTCAAACATAACGAACAATTGCCTTTGGAAAGAAGGTCCCTTTTGGATAAATAATTGTTGGGAGTTTCTGGTTCCATAAATAAATCCAGTAGATACCATTTGGAAGTAGTGATTATTAAAACTAGAAAACGCGTTTCAAAAAACTAAGAAACAAAAATGGTGAACCTGACATGAGTCCTTAACCAACTTAATAATGCTACCCAAATGTCAGCCGTCTATTAATTGATAAATAAATGACTGAAAAAGGAATAAATCATGCATGTATCCATCTAAAACTTGTCACTTTAATTGTGTTTATTGCTGTTTTTACATTTTTTTCTCAGAACTCCCTTCAATCCAAAATTGATTTCATTAAGACAACATCTGTGAGCTTCCTGACCACTTCTCAAGTTGGATCCTCATCCACGGGAAGGACTCCACCACCGATAGAGTATTTTTAATACTAATTCTATATCATGACAACAAGGGAGTACCATCAGCACGGTACAACCCATTCCATGAAGGCTGCCCAACAGACTGTCCTGGTCAATGAAAATTCTTGATCGTCCAACCAATGATGACTGGTGATCAAGAGGAAGACGGTGCTAACCACCATCTTCATCCATTTCGGGTCCTTATCCCCAGAACATAATAACCAGTCCATTCTGTACTAAAGGGAGGTGGATCAAGAGGTCACTCAGAGCCTCAATTTAAGAATGCATGGATCCTTCCAAATGATTCCCACCAACAATCTTTTCCAGCAGAATCGTGTGGCAATGAACCCTCAACATGATGGAAGTGTGGCCTCTAGAAATTATTCCTAAGTCACTAGGACCTGGGTGTGCAAGAAGAACCACTTGGGACAACCTCCGATCAATAGGGATCAGTTTCATACATATTCCCCCTCTAGAGAAGAATATCAACCTAACTTGACGGCGAACAACAAGTGGGAACATACACTCGTTCATCCTAATTCTGTGGCCCAGAACACTCATCTTGTAGAAATCCACCAATACCACTAGGAAAATCCAGTGGAGTACCATGAAAAATCAAATACAACTATTTAAAAAGTATCTACCAGTCGGTAGGATCGTCTAACTACATTTAAATAATTCCTCTAATCAAATGTAGTGGCAACTGGTAAATAGAAACATACACCTGTTTATAATCACCATTTCTGCCAGCAATCTCATCAATTAGTAATGAATGATGTCCGTTAACATTTCTTGATGAAAAAAACTAGCAGGAATATACACCCACTAAAATTAATCAATCCTACCAATAGTCTCATTTGGAATCACTTTGAGAAGTTAGTCGAAAAGCTTCAACCAAAAATATGGGGGATACCCAACTCTCTGTCACCATACATGAGTATTTTCAATACCCACTAATAGGAAGAGGAGTACAAGAGAAGGCACATACATTGAATCTAGAAATAGAATGGGCGTATATTCCCGTTTCATCCACTGAAGTCACCATCCAGATCTTATCAATGGTGAAAGGTAAGGTACAAATTCCTTCCCATATTCCTAAAGCATTCTAGGATATCATAACAATAAATTCAATAGTACCAGGGGAACATACACATAAATCCACCCCCACACCTAGGATGAAACATCATCATTCCAACCCAGAGCAGATACATACATCTTTTCCAATCCTGGAGGGTCATGGGGCATAATCCCCCATATCATACAGACAATCAGATCGGGAACATAAATCATTTTCAATTGGAGTTAATTGGCATGATCTGATAAAAACTCCAAGGAAAGCACATAAACCTGCCCATGATAGCCACTTCTCCCATCAAGTGTCCCCAACTAAGTGAAATAAATAATTAGGATTCAATATGCAATCCCCCCTTAATGTTGGATCTGAATCTACAGATTATACACAAGAGGGGGGTGAATTGTGTCTTTTGCAATTTTTCGATAACTCTTTGATTGAACGAATTTTGTCCTCTATGATTTATCATATTTGATCATGCAGCGTAAATAAAATTAGGGACACAAATATGTAGAGTGGTTCGGGGAACATACGGCCCCTAGTCCACTCCACCAACACTCAACTCCACGAGCTTGGTGATTTTCACTATCTGCTCCTCTTTTCAACAGACCGGTTCACAACTTAGTACAGGCAGCTGACACCTTTACAATCCAAGGAAAAACAAATCCTTCTGGTTCAAACACGAACCTACATAGCTTAGAACAAGAAGATGGTTACTCAAGAATTAAAATAATTTCAGAAAGAAGTTCTCCAGTTGATCTCCACAATTGCAATAGAATGCAATTTATAGCATGTGGATCTTCGTCTCTAGAAATGTTGATTTTCAAGTAGAAGTAGTTCTGAGTAGATCTGGTTGCAGTATAAATAGAGATATAGTTCACAACTTTAGCAGTAGTATATCCATAGTATATATTCAATGTAGAACAGGTGAATCTTCTAACGACTTCTTTCTTGTTATACAAACAGAGCTTTGACGCTCCTTTTTGAATCAGCAGATCAATCGTGAATTTCTGCAGTCTCTGTTTTCCATATTTTTTTAATAATAGATTGATCACCATACACATATATATCTTGTGTTTCAGAAAGAACATTTATAATAAAGCTGAGCATAACTCCTGCACATTTAGATCCATAAAAGTCGCTTTCTAATTCGCGATATTCAAAATGTTGAATTTACAGAGAAGCCGTAACTTCCCTTATAACTGGGCCTAAAAAGCTCATTTTAATTCGATCTTAAATCAATTAATAAAACAGATTTGAATCAGTCATAGTCGTACTTTAAAAGCGACTTTAAATCTGGCTTGAAATCCACCAAGAAATCATCTTGCTTACCGCTGCATAAAAATAACGTCTGTCAAAATTTTCAACGCCAAACGTAAGGTTGATGACGTGGCCTCCAAACGTAGGGTTGATAACATAGTATTCAAATGTAAGGTTGAAAAAATAAGGTTGAATTGTAAAGGTAGGTTTGAACCATCCATACATTTTCTTTAACTCTCAAACATACGAAAAAAGATCCATAATTTCACTTTATCCATACTTTTCCAAAAACATATGGTTGTTTACAAAAAAAAGGTTGATGAACCATAATTTTGAGAAAAAAACGTAACGTTTAGTATTTACATATGGTTCTTTTTCCATACTTTGTTGATAACCAAAAAATAAGGTTTCTTCCTAACGTAAGGTTCTTCTTCCATACTTTGCTGAAAAACAAAATGTAAGGTTCTTCTTCCATACTTTGCTGAAAACCAAAACCTAAGGTTCCTTCCTAACGTAAGGTTCTTCTTCTATACTTTGCTGAAAAACGTATGGTTGTTTAACCATACTTTTCTCTTATTTCCAAAAGTATACATGCTTTTCATCCTTACGGTATGTTTATCCATGTAGGGTATGAACAGTGATTTCAGGATGTGCTAAAACAGATTCCACGCAACATTTATCCATGTAAGGTATGAACAGTGATTCCAGGACGCGCTAAAGCAGATTCCACACAAGTAATAAATTCTCATTATTTCAAGAGTAAAATAAATTAATAAATTCCTGCAAAATACTAAATAAAATCATTATAAAATAACTAAGGGTATTTGTGAGCATCAAACTTATCATAAAGAGACAGAGTATTATTTTCAATAATCTCCCCATTTAAATAACATTATTATGTATTGTTGAAAACAATAAGTTTCTCAACAATCTCCCTCTTTTTTATGATAACAAAACCCATAAAATAATTTACATTAATTAAATTAAATTAACTTTCAAAAGTTAGTTACATAAAGTTTTGAATATACAAATAAAATTTGTTCCTTAAATGTATCCATTTTTAACTTCTCCACCAAAAAGATAATTATAAATCCAAATTTCTCATTTAATTCTCCCCCTAAATAAAATGAATTCTCCCCCTAAATAAAATGTTGATATGTTGTGTTTATCTAAATTATCCACCTTTTTGTAATATAAAAAAGAATGAAAAATCATGGATTTTAACACTTTTAATATTGCACTGAACTGTTCGTAAATGCTTATTATTAACTGTTTATCAATAATTAAATCTAGATTACTAGCATATCAAAAATAAAGTCAGTAAAAAAAATAGAGAAAGAGAAAAATAAACAATGAAGGAAATTTTAAATTAAAAATAGCAGTATATACATGACAATGATATACACAGGAATCAAGGTTTGGGTAAGATAGGCAATAGGTTATATCTACTCTGGATTCCAGACATGATTTCTGTAAATTGTTCCCGAAGTCTCTTCATCATCCCATCTCCAAGTTTGATAATGAGATCAATGTTCTATTGAGTTATATGAATATCCTCGATTAAATTGACTATGAAAAAAATCATGCATCCTTTCCTCTTTTTCAACAAATACTGACAGCTTCTCTGACAACTGATTTAACAGAATTCTTACCGATGGCTCACTAGATGTTAGTTGATCCACTAAAAACATATGATTGTCCAGTAACACTGACAAAGGAGCACTGTTACATTGAAGATATTGTAACCTATCATTCATGTTTCTCATCACAGTTGTGATAGCTTGAAACCTTCTGATTAAATCAGGTGATGTACCTGATCCACTAACAACACTATTTGCAACTGATGAAAATTGGTTCTCAAGAAAAAACTTCAGATATGATAAATCTGATTTCATAACCATTTCAAATTTCAATTGTGTAACAGCAGTTAGCATATCCTATTTAAACATTTCAACTTCTTTCCTTGAAACTGTACACTCCTTCAGCTTTTGAAATTTCAAATGTTCTAAGTCTAATGCATTTCTTAGAGAAACATTATCATATTCCAACTGAGAAACGTTTCTGTACAGTTCTTCAATTTATTCTTTTCTTGAATCAGAGGAACCCTGTGCTTGATTCAGAATCACATTATCAGGATGATGCAGCAGTACCAAAGGTAATGATTCAGCATCAGATTTTTCTTTTTCTCTATACTGAGAAGGTTGGTCCACAAATATTTCCTTAGAGTTTTCAAACTCCTCCACAGAAAAATCCTCATGAAGTACCTCTGTTGGATCTTCAGAAGCATTCTCATCACATTCATCTGCATCTTTGTCTTCCACTGGAGTTTCAAGAACAATATTTTCAGTAGTTTCCTGAGTTCTGGCCACTTCTTCAATAGGCACTACCTTTATCTCTTGTTCCTGTTGAATTTAAACTTCAACATCAGCTACAATATGTTGTTGAGTCTCCCTTTGAGCTTCTTCTGGAACCCTTAATCCCTCTACGGGTGCTGTTCTTTTAGTAACTTCTTCCATGGTCTTATCAACAACATTTTCCTTTATAAAATAATAAGAAAATAAAGCTTCTGTTGTTGTTTCCAATGCAGGAGAAGTAATTTCCTCATTGAAAGGTCTCTTTCTTTTCGATTGAAGTCCTTCCTGAATTTTGTCTTCATCAACATCTTCTACTTCGAAGAGAATCCTTCTTGCTACATTTCTAACTCTTGATTCAGATTTCCCCTCCTTGGACATAGTAGGTTGACCCTGAGCACTCTCTGAGTCTTCCTCAACTCCTACTAGAAAACGTTTTCCTTTAATTGTGCTCCAGAAATATCCAACCTTCCTTAAAGTTTTAGCATTAAACGTATTACTGTGATGACAGGTAACTCGGGCATCCACTAATATCACCATGTCTTTCTTAAGCATCAGTTTAGAAATAAACCGGCCGAAAGGGTAGAAATTCATCCGGGCCTCGCTTTGACAGCAGTAACTGAGATACCTTATCATATATCTTGGAAAGTTTAACTTAATATCGCTTAACAGTAGAAACATTATATACACATCAGGGTACAAAATCTTTTCTATTTCTGCCATTGTTGTAGCTATTCTAGTCTGAATAAATTTGACCAATATTTTCTGATCAGACTCCAAATCCTTGACAAACATTTTATTTATTGTCTTATTACCAAAAATAAAAGACATGATGTCCTCGGATTTATGCACAGAATCTCCAATATTTTTCAAATCGAAATGAAAAACTCCCTCATGAGGGCATTTGAGAATCTGACCAATCTCTACTGATGAGATTGAGAAATCCCTATCTTCTATATTATCCATCATATTATCCTTAGCATCTCTTAGGCTAAACTATACATATTTGAAGAAGTATCTATGTTCTACTTCATACAGAAATTCTGTATTTTCACTGTTAAACATCTGTTCAAGATTCTGAAATGACAGCGCTTTCTTCAATAGCAGATTTGTCTGAAATAACTAGTCAAGATCGATTACCTTGCCCTGTACTATTTTTCATCCCTCAGAGAGTTGTCTCTTGTCATTTCTTAGCTCGGCTTCACTGGCTCTTTTAGTTCTTACCATCTTTGCGAGAATCTCTGAAGGTTTTATGGTTAGGGTTTCAGAGGTTTGAAGATTAGGGTTTAGGAGAAGAAGTGCGATTTTTTTGATTTCAAAAGGGTTTTGATAGAAGTGAAAAGTTTTAGAAGTCGAAAAGGCTCCGGAAGCCTTGATTCTCGTGTAATCACTAATCATTAAATATATTTAAAACAAATAAAATTTTCATATGGAGAAAGAAAGAAAATATTAAACAGTATTCAATAAATGAAATAAAATTTACAAAAATAAATAAAAATAAATAAAAAAATCATTTAAAATTAAATAAACCTAACTCCCCCTTAATAAAATAAAACCTTGCAGTGGGAAGTGGTTTAGTAAAAATATCTGCTAATTGAATATGTGTATTGTTAAAATATATCTTTTTTAATAACATGATATCTTAAAAATTGATGCCTTATATCAATGTTCTTAGTTCTAGAATGACTAATAGGATTTTTTGAAATATTAATTGCACTTGTATTATCACATAAAATAGGTGTATTATTAAAATTCAATCCAAAGTCCATAAGAGTATTTTTCATCCACAACACTTGTGCACAACAACTGCCAGTAGAAACATATTCTACCTCAGCTGTTGATAAGGAAACTGAGTGTTGTTTCTTACTAGACCACGATACTAAAGACTTTCCTAAAAAGTGACATGTTCCTGATTTACTTTTTTCTATCTATTCTACAACTTTCAAAGTCAGCATCTGAATATGAAATCAAATTGAAATCAGAAGTTTTAGGATAAAGAAAAGATTGAAAAACAGTTCCTTTTAAATATCTAAAAATTATTTTAGCCGTAGTTAGATGAGATTCTTTAGGATTTGATTGAAATATTGCACAAAGACATACTAAATACATTATATCTGGCCTACTAGCAGTAAGATATAACAAACTACCAATCATTCCTCTATATAACTTGTTGTCAACTAATTTCCCAGCTTTATCCAAAAAAAAAGTATTATATTAGTACACATAGGAGTTGTAAATGGCTTGTTGTTTTCAAGTCAAAATTTCTTAAGTAAATCAGTAATGTATTTGCTTTGATTTAAAAAATTTCCAAAATATTTTTGGAATATTTGAAGGACCAAAAAGATATTTAATTCTCCCATCATAATCATATCAAATTCTTCTTGCATTAATTTTGAAAATTCATGACAAAGAGTTTTATTAGTTGATCCAAAGATTACATCATCAACATAAATTTGAAAAAATAAAACATTATTTTTCACAGTTTTCTTAAAGAGTGTTGGGTCTTCCATTCCAACAGTAAAATCATTTTTCAAAAGAAAAGAACTTAATCTTTCATACCAAGCTCTAGTTGTTTTTTAAGGCCATAAAGAGCTTTAGTATATTTAAAAATAGAATCTTGTTTTTGTGAATTTTCAAAACCAGAAGGTTGCTCAACATAAACTTCCTCCATTAAATAAAAATTTTAAAATGATGATTTAACATCCATCTGAAATAATTTAAAATTCATACAAGATGTATAGGCTAAAAGGATTCTTATGGCTTCTAACCTGGCTACAGGTGCAAAAGTCTCGTCATAATCTATTACTTCTTCTTGATGATATCCTTTGGCAAATAATCTTTCTTTATTTCTAGTTATTGTGCCTTGGTCATCTTGTTTCATTCTAAAGACCCATTTGGTTCCTATTACAGGATAATTCTTAGGTATTTCCACTAATTCCCAAACATCATTTCTTTTAAACTGGTTTAATTCATCTTGCATTGCTATTACCCAGCTTTCATCATCTAAAGCTTCTTCTATAGTCTTGGGTTCTTGTTGAGATAGGAAGGTAGAGAATTCCACTAGGTGTCCTAAGTTTCTTGTAGTTTGAATTCCTGTATCTAAGTCACCTATTACAATTTCTAAAGTGTGATTATTTAGGGTCCTAGACTGTCTAGGTAATATATTTAATGGTTCTTTAGTATCATGTTCCCCTGAACTAGACTGAATTTCTTTTATATCATTTTTAAAATCATTCTTTATGTTCTCAAGTCTCATGTTATCATTAGAGTCAGGTACATCCATTTGATCTATCCTTTTCTCAAAGGGATCAGATTCATCAAATTTTAATGAACTAATTCTTCAACAATCCTTGACTTATTATTATAAACTCTATAAGCTTTGGAGGTAGCAGAATATCCTAAGAAGATACCTTTATCAGATTTTGGATCGAACATACCAAGATTATCTTTGGTGTTTAAGATGTAACCCTTGCATCCAAAAACATTAAAGTAATTACTTTAGGTTTTCTGTTATTCCATAGTTCATAGGGTGTCTTTTTCAAAATAAGTCTAATTAAAACTCTATTAATTATATAGCAAGCTGTATTCACAGCTTCTGCCCAAAAATATATAGGTAGACTATATTCATTTTACATAGTTCTACACATTTCATGAATTGTTCTATTTCTCCTTTCTACAATCCCATTCTGTTGAGGTGTTTTGGGTATAGAAAAGGTGTGTTTAATACCCATGTTTGAGCAAAAGGAATTAAATTCTTGATTCTCAAATTCTACACCATGATCACTTCTCAATGAGATTATATTAAAACCTTTTTCATTTTGAACAGATTTGCTGAAACTTTCAAATAAAGTAAAAGCTTCATTTTTGTATTTCAAAAAGAAAATCCATGTAAATCTTGAATAGTCATCAACTAAAACATATACATATAATTTACTAGATAAGCTTGCTACTCTTGAGGGTCCAAACAAATCCATATGAATAAATTCTAGAGGTTTAGATGTAGCAACCTTATTAATAGATTTGAAGGATGATTTGTGTTGCTTGCCAAGTTGGCATGCATCACAAAATCTGTTACTTTCAAATTTGAGACCAGGTAAATCAGAAACTAAATGTTTCTTAGATAACTTATGTAAAAAATATACATTGCAATGTCTAAGTATCTTATGCTAGATCCAGGATTCACTTACTTTAGCAGCCAAACAGTTTACTTGTTGTTTACACAAGGAATTTAAATCCAAAGTATAGACATTTTCTAGTTCTTGGTGCTTTAAATTTAAACAATTTATCTTTAGAAACAGTACAACAATTGTTAGTAAAATCAACAGTATATTCATCATCACAAAGTTGAGAGATACTTATCAGGTTGTGTTTTAATCCTTGTATATAAAGTACTTTATTGATTGAGATTGGTTTTGGATCTCCAACATTTCCAATTTTAATGATTTTTCCCTTGGCATTGTCACCAAATGTGACAAGTCCTCCTTCATTTTGAGTGAGTGAAGAAAACATCAATGAGTTTCCACTCTTATGTCTTGAGAAGACACTGTCCATGTACTATATATCTTTTCTACTTTGGTGGCATGCTACCTGCAAAAACATTCAAACAAATTGCTTTGGTACCCATATTTTTTTGGGTCCAGGGGTGTTAGCTAGCAATGATCTGGGTATCGAGATTTGCTATGTTCTTTTAAAATTAGCTAAATCATATAAGTCTTTTGAAACATAGGCTTTCTTAATACCACAAATTTGAGGTTTTCTTAAGAAACAATTTTTAGCTATATGTCCCTTTGTCCCACCAAAATTACAATGAACCTTTTTAGAGATAGGAACAAAATAATTTTTATATAGCTTAAGTTTTTCTCCTTTACTTATAATTCCAAATCTCTCATTTTTAATGACATTTTTTCCATGAATTTCATTTAACAAATTTTCTCCTTTTGTAAAAACCAATTCAGCCTGTTTGTAAGATTCTACTTCATCCTACAGTGTTTTTATTCTTGATTCAAAATTAATATAGTTAGTGATAATCGAATTGTATTTATCATTTAATTCCTTAGGTTTTTTGAGCAATGTATCTCTTTCATCTGAAACAGATTTATGTATGTTTATTAGTGACTTATGTTTCTTAAATAGTGAGTCATATCTTTCATCAAGCATATAACAGTAGGTTGCTAGTTTTTCATTTGTGTATCTTGATTCAGAATTTGATTTAGAGGAGTAGTATGAGTGTAACTCATCAGTTTCAACCATAAAACACATGTTTTCTATTAGATTGACTTCTTCTTTCTCTGAGCTTGATTCATAAGAGCTACTGGAGTCTTCAGATACACTCCAAGTGGCTTTTATAGATTTTTTGTCTTTCTGCTCATAGTCATTTCTTTTGAAGAATTTCTTCTTCTTTGTATCCTTAAATTGTGGATAATATGGTCTGATATGTCCCATCTTCTTTCATTCATAACATTTTACTTCCTTATCATCTCTCTTAAAGGATTTTTTAAGCGTCTTTTCTTGTTGTAGAATTTTCTATATTTTCTGGCTAGCTAAGCCAATTCTTCATCTGAGTTGGATGAGTCAGAGCTTTCTGATTTAGCTTTGACTTCTTTGTTCTTCAACTTTCTATTATTTTGTTGTGAAGTTACCTTCAAGCCAGTATCTTCTCTTTTGATATAGACCTTATGTTCATTTGCCTCATCTTGAATTTCAGCTTCATACATCATCAGTGTACCAATCAGCTCTCTCATGGTTAGATCTTTTACAGGTGTTGATTGTGTGATTGCAGCAGAGATACCATTCCATCGAGTCGGAAGTACCCTTAGTACTTTTAAAGATTGATTAGCCTACTTCATAGGTTCTCCTAGAGCTGTTATATTATTGATAATTTCTGTCAATCTCCCATTCATTTGGTTAATGATTTCATCTTCAAACATTCTGAAAGTATCAAATTTCAGTTTTTCAGTTTCATATCTCATTTTCCTCACATTGTTTGTTCCTTCATATGCCATGTCTATTATTTGCCACATCCCATATGTTGTTGTGCACTGAGATACTCTGTTAAATTCATCTTGTCCAAGACCCCAGATGATTGCATTCATAACCTTCGAATTCATATCATACTCTACCTCTGTAGCAGCACTCTATGTCTCAGGATTTTTAGGAATTTCATAAGGATTTAGAATCATTGAATAGACTTTATATCTGAGTTTTTTCAGATATATTATCATGCATGATTTCCAGGAGCCATAGTTGTCTCCATTAAAATATGGTTCTCTGACCATTGACATCCCTTCTCTTGTATCAGTCATGATGCTATGTTTGTATAATCTTTAAATGCTTCTAGATTACTAAGGCTCTATCAGAAGCACCACCGCTGATACCAATTATTGGATCTGAATCTACAGATTATACCCAAGAGGGGGGGGGGGTGAATTGTGTCTTTTATAATTTTTCGATAACTCCTTGATTGAAAAAATTCTGTCCTCTATGCTTTATCAGATTTGATCATTCATCAGAAATAAAAGCAGGGACATAGAGATGTATAGTGGTTTGAGGAACAGAAGACCCATAGTACACTCCACTAATGCTCAACTCCACGAGCTTGGTGATTTTCAATATCTGGTCCTCTTTTCAACAGGCCAGTTCACAACTGAGTACAGGAAGTTGACACCTTTATAATCCAAGGAAAAACAAAGCCTTCTAGTTCAAACACGAACCTACACAGCATAGAACGAGAAGCTGGTTACTCAAGAATAAAACGAATTTGAGAAAGAAGTTCTCCAGTTGATCTACACAATTGCAACAGAATGAAATTGACAACAGATAGATCATCATCTCAAGAAATGTTGATTTTCAAGTTGAAGTAGTTCTGAGTCGATCCAGTTGTAGTAGACATAGAGATATAGTTCACAACTTCAGCGGTAGTAGATCCACAATATTTTTTTTATGTAGAACAGGTGAATCTTCTAACGAGTTTCTTTTTCTTAAATAAACAGATCTTTGACGCTCTTTTTTGAATCCGCAGATCAATCGTGAATTTATGCAGTCTCTGTTTTCTATCTTTTTTTAATAATAGATCGATCACCAAACACATATATATCTGGTGTTTCAGAGAGAAAATTTATAATAAAGATGAGCATAACTCCTGCACATTTAGATCCATAAAAGTCGCCTTCTAATTCACGATATTCAAAATTTTGAATTTACAGAGAAGCCGTAACTTCCCTTATGACTCGGCATAAAAAGTTCCTTTTAATTCAATCTTAAATACATTAATAAAACAGATTTTAATCAGTCAAATTCATACTTTAAAAATGACATTAAATCCAGATTGAAATCCGCCCCGAAATCAGCTTGCTTACCGCTGCATAAAAATATCGTCTGTCAAAATTTCTGACACCAAACGTAAGTTTGATGACGTGGCCTCGAAACGTAGGGTTGATGACATAGTCTTCAAACGTATGGTTGACAACGTAAGGTTGAATTATAAATTTAGGGTTGAACCATCCATACTTTTTCTTCAACTCTCAAACGTACGACAAAAGATCCATACTTTTACTTGATCCATATTTTTCCAAAAACATATGGTTGTTTACAAAAGTAAGGTTGATGAACCATACTTTTGAGAAACAAATGTAACGTTTAGTATTTACGTACGGTTCTTTTTCCATAATTTTCTGATAACCAAAACACAAGGTTCCTTCCTAACGTAAGGTTGTTCTTCCATACTTTTCTGAAAAACAAAACGTAAGGTTCTTCTTACATACTTTGATGAAAACCAAAACGTAAGGTTCCTTCCTAACATAAGGTTCTTCTTCCATACTTTACTGAAAAATGTATGGTTATTTAACCATAATTTTCTCTTATTTCAAAAAGTATACACACTTTTCATCCTTACGCTACGTTTATCCACATAGGTTATGAACAGTGATTCTAGGATGCGCTAAAACAGATTCCATTCTACATTTATCCACGTAAGGTATGAACAACGATTCCAGGACGCGTTAAAGCAGATTACGCACAAGTAGTAAATTCTCGTTATTTCAAGAGTAAAATAAATTAATAAATTCCTAAAAAATACTAAATAAAATCATTAGAAAATAACCAAGGGTATTTGTGAGCTTCAAAAGTATCATAAAGAGACAGAGTATTATTTTCAATAATCTTCCCCTTAAAATAACATTATTATGTATTATTGAAAACAATACTTTGCTCAACACTTAATACTGGAGTTCTCAAAGCCCTCATACATTTATCTGTTTCATCTCAAGATATTTTAATCTCATTACTGAATTATGGGAGTAGTTTTATTAATTCTGAAGTTCTCCGTCAGACACTTTATCATGAAGGCTTGATTCATGATAATTAGGTTAATCTAGAGAGCTTATCTCTGGATGAGAGCCACAGAAACCCTCCTTGTATCCAGAAGACCAAGTAGAAATGAATTTTAATCCCTTTCTATAATCCACCATGGTGTTCCTTCTCATGATGGAATTCACTGTGAAAGTTCACTCTATAGTAGTATTTCACATTTTCAAAATAATTCTATAATTAATAATGTAGTAATGATAAAGCCCTCTTATCTTGAGGCACTTTCCAGCACAAGGAAAATCATGTCTGATTCCTTATCATTATAGGGTGAAATACATTCTCCACCAAAAGATATCATAAGGGAATAGTCATTCTCTAAACCTCCCATGGGTCATTTTTCTTCTAATACAACATAGGAAAAAGAGACTAATCCCATTGTTTTTAATAAAACAATCGAGAATTTTCCACTTTCTTCAGACCATGTGGACAAACCACTAGTGAAAGATGATGAAGATATGTTAAACAAGAGAAAAAAAATTAGCTAAAGGATAAATACCATTCATGTTCTAGACATTGTAAAATTCTTAATATAATATTCCAGAATTGATGGCAGAAGATTATATTAATGATGTCTGTCTAAACATATGGAATACTCTTCATCATTTGAAAACCAATGTATTACCGTATGATACATATCAAAATCATGTAAAGGTAATATAAGGGTTGAAACGCCAAATTGACTTGGCATATCTCTCAATTTCACAACATCCGAAGGTTGAAAAGAATCATAGAATGCTTTAGCGTTCATGCCTCAATCCTCTAAAAGGGCTACACCAGTTAATTTCAGGCACCCCATCTAGTGTTCGTATCAGAGGATGGGGTCCACATGGAGAATTTCATTTCAATGCACTCCAGAATTAGTAATGTTATCCAAAAGTGGTTCCATGAAATGTTATTTCCCATGACCTGTTGAAATCAATAGATTTTGTATGTAATAAAAAGTTCAATCAAGAACAATCCTCAACTAGGTCTAATTAGAGACATTCCCAAAGAAAAAATATGTTGTGATACTTTTGAATTAAGAATATAAGAATCTTATGTAGGCCTCTCTCTTAAAGGATTTTATCCATCAAATGACACAAATTTCTGAAATATCGCAACGATCATCTAAAATAGGTGATTTGAGTGGCCGTTGGATAATGAACCCAACTAATGTATAAACCAAAATTCCCAAAAAAATCATAAGAGCAGCTACAAAATTCTTTACTATAGTAGTTCAAGAGCCACACTAGCCTAAAGGGCTAGGGTTATGATTAATTAAACTTTAGACTTCAATAAAAAAAGTTCAATGGTTTGAAAAAAATGAATAGGAACAACCCCAGCCTGTAGGGAAGGAGGATTTTTCACATTTAAAATCCCCTCCTCAACAGAAGATTGTTTTCTCCCAATTAAGGAAGATTCCACAAAGAGTGGACACAACTGAACTATCCTAGGATTCCCTTTCGGTATCTGTCCACCAAAAAATTCTCTAGAATTCAGAATACAGGAGAATAAAGTATTATGAAAGATATAGAAGGAGATGATCTTACAAAGATACTGAAATAATTCCATAAATGCATTATACATCAGTAAATGGAATTAACACCACTGTAAGAGATCGTACAGAAAATGATTCTAGTTCAGGGGAATTAGAACATGAAGTTCTTATCCATAATATGGTACACATTGATGCAAATGAAGAAGGTTTGTTTACCTAAAATCATAGGCTTTCCCATAATCTAGATATTCCCTCAAATAAACAAATCACACCCCTCCGAAAGGCATTTAAAAAATGGGAAGAGTTAAAGTCAGATCACATATCACTTTTCCACTAGAGAAGGTAAATATCTCTCACTTGAATAAAGAATTACACATCAATAAGAGGATATTAAAGAGTAGAAAGTCAATAAAGAGTTACTTCGAAGCTACATTTTTGCAAGACCTAATCCCCAAGAAGTTACTCAACTTTCATATCCAATAGAAGCTCCTTTGCAAAGAAGATCTAATGTAACTATAGATTTAGTTAATGAATTCCATCTGTTTGGTAGACAACCATGGCCAGATGAAACACATCCTTATAGGACTTCTCCCATGGGTTATTCAAGGAAAATACCTACAACACCGCCAGTGGATTTTCTTGTTGTTTCACCAGTTCAAGCTCCAACTACTTTAACTGTACAGGTCCCAGCCCATCAAGATATTCCCCACATTCTTATGAACACAATTGAGGCATTAAAAACTTAATTAGAAGCTATGTAACAATAGTGTGTGTCAATTTAGCTGGAAAAAAAGAGTTTACCTTGAGTGGGTGGATCTTATTCCATCACCACCAAATTTTGTGAATACTACATTACCAATCATTAATGGTTCAAGAGATCAAAAAAAAAACATAAAATATTTAATTTCTCATTATGATCCCATGACGGGAACTACTAAATAACAAGAAGTAGTAAATCTTAGGTGTTTTGTGTAGTCATTATAGATAACAAAAGTTTGTATAGTATACAAGTTTGCAAAATCAATCAATTACTAGATGGGAAGATCTCCATTAGAAATTCCTTCTCCAATTCAGCTCAATGCTACTAAAGACAACTGTTTTTTTATTTCAAATTGAAAAATAATGGGAAAATGATATAGTTTCATATTTCATTGCTCGATGGAAAGGATTAAGATATTCATTAAATATGACTCTCACTTGGGAAGAGTTGCTGTCAATTTTTGTGGAAAATCTGTGTTATGAGTTACGCAAACCTATGATCCCTATAAAATACCCAAGAGGGTTTTGAGACCTGGATTTAATATCCTAGTAGGTGGAGGATTCCATTTTCAAATCTAAATCTAACACTCATGTAATTCCATTAGCTATGGGAAGGGGAACAGGGAAAGATGAGGCTGTTATAGTTACACTCAAGAAATCACATGTGCCTGCTTTCATTAAAAACCTTCATCAAATCAAAGGGATCCACCTCTTGAGTGTAAGAATAAATGACCAAATCATCAAGATGATCAAAGAGATCAGTGGTCAAAATAGTTTTAGGAGGTTATGAAAAACTTTTATGCATTCCAAAATGAACAAGTTCATGGTAACTTCATTTCAGCTCTGGAAAGAAATTTGGTTCATTTCCCAAGGCTGACGAATCCAAACAAAGAAGGAGATGAAGATCTTTCAAATTAATTTCCCTTTCATAGATTATAGGGAATCCCACTTAAGAGTGTTTATTTCAAATACCTCTTGTAAAAAATTGTAGATTCTGGACAAGTAAAACTAAAAAGTTCTTCCGCCCAAATAGTATTAGTTACTACAACTGATCTAGAGGAAGAAGGCAAATGAGAGGAAGTCAAACATAAATGTACACCGAAATATGATGATTAGATGATCTGGAAAATGATCAACATAACACATGCCATTATATGAACACAATTTAATCAATCAATTGTGTCTCTTGCCACTCCCGCCATAGTAAAACCACCTTCATCAAATGGTCAATCCTCAAATAAACAACGTGACCAGAAGGGTAAAGTGTATCCAGAAGAAGACAGGTTCCTGTCAAGGACAAAGCTGTATTTGAATCTTGCAGATTTCACTCCATATTTTTCAAAAGCATGAGCATCACCCCCACCAACCCTCACAACCATAACTGACATGTCAAGAAGAATCTTCATCAGATGAAGAATTGATCTTTGGTTCTGTCAGTGTGATTCACTTAACGGATCCCTATTCCAATTTTGATTTTGATTATAATGATCCTATGTTCCATGTACCTAACTGGGGAACCATAGGATGAGGCCAAGGTCAAGGATATAGGTGAAGACATGGGAATTATAGAAGCCATTATTTTAATTATAACGCTACTCGAACTGTATATGCAGTGGGATATCATGGGAGAGACCTTCAGAGGGCCCAACAAGAATAAGGAGATTCTTCCAAGCATGACAAGTTTAGTCCTAAAATGATAATTTTGGAGGAATGATTAAAGGTCACACCATTTTCCACTCAGAAAATAAATAGACCAAATCAGTCTAATCTACCAAATCTTGGAGTATTTCCAGTTTCTACTCCTACACAGGGTACATCTACATTAGAAGTGTCAACTTCCAAGGCACTTGAAAAACCGCTTCACTATGCTATGAAATAAAGACATCTAGACCAAAAGAATGATATTTTGAATTAGATTTCCCAAGTACAAGACATGTTTTCAATTTTGGATTCCTTGAATCTGTCTAAAGATCTTCAAGAAGATCTTATTAATGATTTTTCAAGTCCAAAAGAGTTTGAAACTGACATTGTTGCAACTGAGGTTTACAGAATAGAGAATAATCTAGAAGAATGTCTTGTTGTTATATATTTTATGGATGAAGATGAATATGATGTTGCACATGGACATATAAGGACCTTGTATCTATCTGACAGGTTCAATGACATAGACATCTGACAAGCCTTTATTGACAAAAACTCAGGAGTAAATCTCATTCCTATTCATACACGTCATCGATTGGGCCTCACTAAATCTGACTTATCTCCTTATACCTTAATTTTAGAAAGATATTACAGGAATGATCAAGAACCACTGGGTGATATTACACCAAAAACTTAGTTTCAAGATCTTGTTTCTAATTTAGATTTAATTGTTGTTCGTCAGGACACATCCTAGAACATTCTTCTAGGATGGCCTTAGCTTCATCAACATACAACCATAATTTCATCATACCACCAATATCTCAATTACTATTTCAATGGTCAAATTGGGACATTTTATGGTGACAAGGCTCCATTCAAAACATGTGAATCTCAACATGTTGAGGTAGAATTTTATCACACGAAGGGAACAAGGGCTGTGATAAAGGAGGAAACTAGAATCAATGCTCGTTGTGGTTTGAAAAATATCCCATCAAACCCATTAAAACATTTGAGTATAGATTATGTTTTTCCTATAAATAATATTAAAAGGATAAAACCAAATCTTAACACTTATATTGTGAATTACATAATTTCAATTGCGGAAATCGAGCCTGACAACATAGGAAAATTTATTGATTCACTAAGAAGTAGTGAAATATTAAATAAATATGTCCTAATTTCTTCCACTGAACTTCATCAATTATCTACTTCATCAATAATATTATAGGAAGTTGTAGAAATACTAGAGGAAGACTAGGGTGTTGATTCCTAACTCATTATATCCTCTTCAACACCATAGAAAGTCCTTTCATCATTAGTAGGGTCAGAAATGGTAGCCTATTCTTCAATATTTTCAAATACTAACTTATCACTAAGTTTATAATGTTTTTCTTTGTCGTCTACTATGAATGTTGAAACAGTAGAAGTAACATGTAATCACGAAGAAGAGAAATATCTCAGGGATGATCATACAACATTTGAGAAAGGTGTCTCTTCCACTGTGGATGATCTTAGAGAATAAAATCTGGGTACAGAAGAAGACCCACGCCCCAATCTAATTATTACAACCCGGACTTATGAAGACAATGATAAGTATAATTCATTTCTAAAGAAACATCGAGATATATTTTCTTTGAATTATACAAATATTCTATGAGTTAAACCCGATGAAGCTGCTCTTCATTTGGGTTTGAAAGAAAAAAATTGAGGATTCAAGTAGGTAGCAATAAGAACACACCCATCTAATGCCTCTAAAATTAAAGCTTATGTTGATAAGTTTATAAAGCCTAAATTTTTTAGGTAGGTTCAATATCCCAAATGGCTAGACAAATTTATCCCAGTGAAAAAGCCGAATGGAAAATCAGAGTTTTCAGTGATTCCAAAGAACGTAACCGACATTTTCTTGAAGATGACTTTCCAGTTCCGACCATAGAGCATTTATTTGATGAAACATTTGGTTATGAATATCTTTCCTTTATGGATGCTTACCATAGGTATAATAAAATCTTCATTTCCCTATAGGATGAAGAATTTACAGCCTTCAAAGCCCCTCAAGATGTTTTTTGATATCAGGTAATTATCTTTGTCTTAAAGAATGGGGTGAAAAGTATCAACATGACATGAACCATATCTTTAAACCCATCTTAGGTAAATTGGTCGAATGTTATGTGGATGATTTTTGGTTAAATCCAGAAAACATTCTGATCACTTGGCCGATCTGAAGACCATATTTTATAAACATCAACAACACAATTTGAAAATAAACTACTTGAAATGTGATTTCGGGGTAACCTCAGGGAGGTTCCATGGATTCGTTGTATGCCATCGTGGTATCGAAGTTGATCTTGAGAAAAAAAAGAATAAACCCCTGGTATGTCACCTCCTAGAAATTTGAAAAAATTAAGAGGACTCCAAGGACACATGGCCTATATTGGGTTCTTTGTCATCAATTTTGCAGGTATGTGTTTTCCATTCACCAGATTAATGAAGAAGGGAATCACCTGTCAATGGAAAGAAGACTTCTAAGGAGAATTTGATACCATAAATAAATATCTCTTGATTCCACCAGCATTAATGCCACCTATTGATGGAAGACCACTTATTATCTATGTGGAAACTTTATAGGGATCACTGGCTGCCTTGCCTAAAAGAATGATTATGGGAATGAAAACAACCTTTACTATCTCAGACAATATTTTCTTGATTCAGATACTCAGTATTCATGTATTTAAAAGTGATGCCTGGAATTATCCTTTTCAGTTCAGAAATTGATGCAGTACCTCTAACATCATGATGTCCAATTGGTGTCTCACAATAACCCTCTAAAATTTACCCCTAGTCCCTCTATTCTTACAGGGTGTCTAGCACGGTGGCAAGTTATTTTGCAATAGTTTGATATCTAGTTTGTTCCTCGGAAGGCAATAAAGGGCCAATATTTGGACAACTTCCTTGCTGAACACCCATCTGTGGAAGATACATCATTAAATACTGAACATCCTAATGAATAACTATTCTATATTCATGATAATTCCCAATCATGGGAAATTTAATTTGATGGTTACTCCAAAATTCCAACATGGAAGAGAATGGAAAACCATAAACTCAACAAAGTTGTGATAGGAATTGTACTTATCACCCCAGAAAAGGCAGTGTTTCCTTATTCCTTCCTGTTGTCAGAAGGTGTAACCAACAATGAGGTAGAATATCAAGCTCTCATTTCAGGTCAAGAATGGGAACTTCAGGTACAAGTGAACCACTTCAATGTGAAAAGTGATTCTGAGGTGGTAATAAAACAAATCAATGGGGAATATTCTATTATAAAAGAATATTTAATACCTTTGTGTGATTACATCAGAGGGTTAATGCATGAATTTCCCTTGGAGACGACGTTGTCTTATGTCCCGTGATCACAAAATTCCCAATATAATGCACTGAAAAATGCAGCTACAGCCTTGGAAGATCCAAATCAGGATGAGAAAATCATTATTATATCCCATCGTCATGTGGTGTCACCATTAATTCAAACTAGAATAGAGGAAATTAGTGAAATTATCCCTATTTCTGAGCATATGGTCATACTATGAGATAGAGAACACCCATCATGTAATACATTCAAAATGGATTACTTCCACAAGATATGGCTAAAAAAGAACAGATCTGACAATGATTGGCCAAATTTACTCATTATGAAAGCCTATATCACCAGAAGATCCTCTAAAATGAGGCTTTTATGGAATCCTCTTTAGGTGTATTGATGGAGAAAAAATTGCCGCTATCATGAAAGAAGTACATTCACGAGCTTGTGGTGCTCAAAAGCCTATACATAGGCTTTTTGATCAAATTTGAAGGCTTGGATACTTTTTTCCTTCAATGACAATGGATTCCAAATATTTCACTATGAAATTTCATCCCTTCCATGTGCATTCCAACTTTATTAATCAACCCCAGAAGTTGTTACATATAGCTAATTGATACTAGCCATTTGCCATAGAAGGAATGGATGTTGTAGGGCCTTATCCGCCAACTATGACTAAGAAGTTTAAGTATATTCTTACTACTACTGAATTCTTCTCAAAATAGGATGAGGAAATACCACTCAAATAAATCGGAGCCAAAATCATTGGTAGTTTTGTCATAACTAACATTGTCACCAGATTTAGTGTCCCTCATACTATATTGATGGAAAATGGAAACAATTTCTATTTTTTTGAGATAATGAAGTTATATGAGGAGCCCAGTATCAAATCCCACCATTCATATTGCTACCATGGGGTGGCCAATGGACATATAGGGGCCTTAAATAAGACCCTATAAAATATACTCCAGAGGATGGTGGATAAAGATAAGAAATTTTGGCCTGATAAACTATTTCATACTTTATGGGATTATCAGACTACCACTAGTACAGCCACACAGGGAACTCCTTATTCA
This sequence comes from Viscum album, assembly GCA_963277665.1. Classification (NCBI taxonomy): domain Eukaryota; kingdom Viridiplantae; phylum Streptophyta; class Magnoliopsida; order Santalales; family Viscaceae; genus Viscum; species Viscum album. The sequence goes on from OY728129.1 coordinate 1,120,541,946, forward strand.
TTGGTGTATGGAACAGAAGCAGTTTTGAAAATTTAAATTCAATTGAATTCACTCAGAATTGAAATCTGTGATCATTTGTCTTTAGAGGAAAAGTCTCAGAAACTATTTGATGAGATGGAATGAATAGACAAAAAAGATTTCAAACTTTTCATCATTTATAAGTCTATCAGAAAAAATAGTGTGTGCCTTTAACAAGAATGGTCTCCTTCATTAATTTCTTATAAGAGAATTGGTATTGATCCTTAGGACTCCAATGATACCCGGATGGAAACCTCCAAATCTTGAGCCAAAGTGGGAAGAATCTCATTCCATACACAAGGTCTACTCAAATAGAGCTTATTCCTTAATCTCAATAGATGGAGTGATAATCATAACTCAAAATGATGTAAGATTCTTGAGGAAATTATTTGTGTAATATCACACATGTCCCCACTAAATGAATTAAAACATCACAACAAAAAGACCTAGTTGCAAGACATTAAACTGTTTAACAATTATAATCTGCCATGCTACATGGTAATAAAATGTGTAGCACCTTTTTCCTTGTCGCACCGTGTTAAAATACATGACATCATTTTTCCTCATTACATGACATCAAATTGTAAGGCAAAAATCTTCTCAACTTGACATTAGGTGCTTCTATATAAAAGAATCACTTACATAATTGATGCTCTTTAGTGGAACATGAGTCCCTTTCTTCACTATGTCCGAGTCAGATCTCCGTAGGGACCTCATTTCAAGAACTATGTGTGGCTTTATTTTCATCTATTTTGAGATACGTAGAGATGCATGGATCTCCAATCTTGGGACAAGTTGTAGCAAAAGATATTGTTTATTTCCTTTTCTCCTCTTGTATATGAACCAAATCTATACATCATATTTCCTTAGGATACATGGTTTGATCTTTATACCATTTTGTGTCTTATATTTAACCATTCTTCCTGAATGTGTTTAACGCCCTTGTCTCCCATATCAAACTCGATTGGGGTGGGAAATGAATATTCCAAGAACATGTATGGCTTGGTTGTCATATATATGAGATATATAGAGACACTTAGATCTCCAATCTTGGTCCCATTCATGATAAAAAAATAACCCCTTTATTTCTAATGTAAGAATGAAAACCTTCATTGGGAATGTTTAAAGAACTACATATGGATTGATTCTTTCCCCTAATAAGATATATAGTGAAACATGGGTTTAATTCCTTAGTCCAACTGTATCATGTCTTTCTTTTCATATTGATTCATCTTCATCCATACCACATGATTTTAAACTATATGGAAATCCAAAACTATGTTTGGATTGATTATTTCTCTAACAAGATACGTATTGAGCTTGGGTCCTATGCCCGGGCTCAACCATCACATTATCATAATTAACATATTTAATTCTTATGTCACCTTGGTATTAAAGAAGATTCATTTACCTATCCTTGATTCTCACACTGAGCATATCTCATGTGGGATTAAGAATTGGGTAAAAAAGCATCTATGTATAAATAAGGTTTCTCAATTTCATAGGTGGTTATCAATGGTCTTCACTACATGACTTAAAACTACACAATACAATGCCATCGCTGATTGAATCTAAACTGAGCAGCGTAATATTAATTCAAAGGAAACAAAGAAAGTCACCATTTTATATATGAGTCATATCTATGTAATATACTTCAAACATATGTCCAATATTGATTCAAATATTTATCATATTCATTGAGAATGATCCTATCCCATATTTCAAACTCTTAATATTGAATATTTTTAGATCTTATTAATATTTCTTATGGTTTATAGTGATAGAGTTTCTAATACCCGAGATCTCTTTTTCCCGACTATGAAATATGTGTCTTTAGGTGGCCTTGCAGAAGTTTCCTATATAACAGTCCTCTCTTTCAAAAGATTCCACTATTTGGCTATGAAACATATGCCCTATTTGGAGCTTTTTAATATTGCCCCCATAACAAGTTTTCAAATGATTTTAATTTAGTTCATGGTTGTAGTGTCTTTGTCCCCTACAAACATTGATAATAATATACAATAATCTGTATTTCAAAACAAGCATTCATGTATATTTTTTCCATTATCTCTATCTCGATCTAAAAGTCTTTAAGACCATGGTTTACTCATCTATCTCTCCATGTGTTAAAAGAAATATGAAATGACCTTGGATCACTTGACCATATATCATAAAATGTTTCTATTTCTGGTCCTAGTCATATAACCTAAAACTACAAACACCACACTTCCTACGTTTGGGTCAGACCTTCATTGAAATCCTATCCCTCCAATTCATTGGAAATCATGATTGGAAATACCCTCTCCATATTCAGGTACCCTTATTCATAAACCAAACTCAGTGCTTGGGAAAATTTAAATCTCTATAAACTTTCTTCATATTTTGGAAATAAAATGGAGAACTTCTTAAGAGTTATTTTTCTAGACTATGCAGTACATTCTCATAGGTGGCCTTACATAAGTTTCATACTATGAAGTACATTCTCTTTGGTGGTCGTGCGTAAGTTGCTTACATAACAAGCCTTTAATTCAAATGATTCTACTATTTGACTATGCAATTATTCCCTAGTTATCCCTACATAATACAACCCCCATAATGGGTTAATAAATTAATACTAACTTCATTCTTGGAAAATATTTCCTCTTATGCCTTTAGCCCTTTTCCCGTATCATTCTTTAGATATAAAAGTTCCTAAATCACAGTTTACAATTTTCCCTTCCATACATGAATATGGTAATATGTTTCCAAAAAATTATCCAGAAATTGGGAGAGTCTCATAAATTTAGTCAAAGCTAAAGATCTTAAAACAAATCCACATAATGTCCTCACGAAATGACTTAAAACTACACGGTACAATGTCCTCACTGTATGACTTAAAACTACGCAGTATAATATTAGAAATTACCCTTTATGATAAATTTTAACCATTACTCATACAATGAATTTGTATATAAATGGGTTTCCTTTTAATGACATATGTTGGAATATATAACCCTTTACTGTTAAAATTTCATTCCTTGGGAAATCTAGAAACCGTGGTCTTGAGTCACCCAAATCATATTTTCCATTGTCTATCAACAGTAAAATGTTAAATTCCTAAGATCTCCTTTTCCAGACTATGTATAATGTGCCCTTAGGTGGGCTTGCATAAGTTTCCTACATAATAGGCATGTCAGACAAAAGATTATACTTTTTGACTACGCAACATATACCCTAGTTGGTCCTGCATAACACAATTACCAAAATGGATTTTTCAAATAATGGAAAATTTCTTCATGGAAGAGACACACCTTATGTTTATACAAGTTTTAGATTTGGTGACCATAAAAATCATGGCTCAAGATTCCCATTGGAAAAATTTAAAACAGCATTGGTGCAATTCTCAGCCACTGAGTTTTGTTTGGGATATAATTTCAAAATTTATGGTCAAAGATATTTGACCTTAAACATTATCCCTATATAGTCAAACATGTATGACTCTAAACTACTGACAATAAGATATGTAGTACTCAACATATTGGGAACCCACAAAGGGAACTTTGAACAATATTCAAGTCCCATCTCACTAAATGTACATTTTTTATGATTTAGGTAATATTGAGAAATAAAAAATCAAAAGATAAAAGGTTTGTGGGGTTGTCTGTATAACACTAGAAAAAGTCAAACTATTCTTAGTAGGCCCAATGGATTAGGTAAAAGCAAAGCAGTTTGCAAGAATGAAAACACAGATTATTGGAGAAAAAATGATTTTTATTTATGAGAAACATTTCACAGAAGAGAATCCACAAATTGGAGTATCTCTTTTGTCAGATATAACAAAAAATTTTCTATGTAACTTCTCATTTGGTTAACAACTTCTTGATCCCCATCATATACCCATTGATGTTTGTTTAGCTTACCAGCTTCGTTCTCTTCAGCATGAAAAAGTGCTTCTTTAGCATCTCCAATGGCTTTGAAACTATCCTTCAGGACATCTCCTATGGAGTGATGAAGCTAGTGAAGATCAACTTTGAAGATATTTAATTAATTTGGAATAAATAGCTGCTAAAAATTACTTTTTTTAATCTTCTATTCAGTTCCTTCAGCATTGTAGTATAATTTTCCTCAGCTCAGGACAATGCTACTTGGAATCCATCAGTATTGATATTTTTTTCAAGTCTTGATGAAGCATTTACTCTTGCTCTATCATTCAGATATTCTCTTTCACTATGGTATGAATTTCACTGTATTCAATACCGCCAAATCCTAGTGTGATAAAAAAATAAGAAAGTCATGGAATATTTTATGGCAGTTTGTCAAGGGGCATTTTTGGAGGTTTTGGGCGCAGCAGAAGCACGTTGGTGGGTGTACCCAACATTAATTTTAGCACTAACAACGATCAATCTGAGATCCATCATGATAATAAAACGCTGGATCTTCGGAATAGAACAAAGAAAGAAAAAGAATGTGGGGAGTCCCGGAACCATATAAAGGATCATCATATGTTGGTTATAATTAATTTAATTAACTGAACAGAATTACCTTGAGGGAATTGTTTCATTGTTGATGTTTTCCGTCACGATCTGACATGATCTATCGTCGTGTCGTAGAATACAAGTGTAGAATTCTTCTAGCAGTGATCCATATGTGCTTCATGTATCTCTGGAAATCTCCAAAGGAATCTCTAGGTGCAAGCATGGAAGATCCTTCACTTTCAATGTCTCCCTTTGATCGCCTTGATCCGGTGGAGGTAGATCTCTCTCTATCATAGCTTGAGAGCATTCTTAGTGGAAAAGAAATTCTCTCTTGACTTGAGAGATTTTCAAAATCTGTTGTGTAAAGCAATACAAAAATTGTCTTGGATAATGAGAAATATATAATTGGGATTTTTAATTATATAAAATAATAAAATGAATTAATTACCTAAAAGCATTTATTAATTTAATTTAATTATTAGTAATACCTCATGTCTAATAATAACAGTAGACTATTATTGTTACATTACATGCACCCAATGAATTACTCTTAATATTATTTAGTTAAATAAATAATATTATTTCTCATAAATTCCCAAAAAAACTACACGGCGTTTATATATTAATATACAGGACGTGTACTTTTCTTCTTCCATTTTTTATTTCCTCCACCGCATTTATTAGACCTTGAATAATGACAATTTATTTCTCAAATACATATTTCTACATTACTCGATAATTAATATATTATTCCACACAAAATATAATCCCTTGGATAACTAGCGTCGAAATAAATGCGATCAGGCATCTTGGAATAATTACTAAACCACAGCAGGGAATAATCTTTATTCAACTTTTTAAATTAATATTTAACTAAGATACTTGGACACATATAGCGTGTGACCATCTAGGCATCTTTCTCAGTGGAATTTGGTGTATCCTACCTAATATCCAAGGTAAGAGTCTAGAAACACATCATGCCACCCATAGAGAAAGAAGTTAATTCCTCAACGATGTGTCACGTCCTACAAATGTTTACCATGTAATGAAATCCCTTTGTCTTGATATCTCGAATCAAGCAGGTTTCATGCTAGTGTCATCATCCCATGTGATAGATTATTCTTTCTTTGACATTCTAGAATTGAACATTCCCATTCATCACCATGGCCATGGGTTTATTTAGTCTACATCAATTCTATCAAAGGGAATGAGATATCTACTTTTGTTATGGAACGGAAGGGAAAAATCCTTTCTTGCATTATATATTAATGCAGTATCACTCGTGATGCACCCAATGTCTCCTAACTCACTGCATAAAGCATTTCGTCACATATTTCATCAATAAATCTCTGTTTGGGAGTTTTAATACCCATTAATAATAATCTTAATGTCTAAGGACCAATACACACATCTGCAGATAGGAACATCCAATGACACTATGAAATGGGGATTTCCAACTGGCGGGTCTCGTTATGAAAATATCGTCCTAGATATTACCATGGGAACACACAATGATAAAGTTCTTCAATGTTTTATGAGTCTTCACCCCTAATGACATGTATTATTTTTGTCCCTTAAATAACTTCATCCGACCAAAGAACATATATTTATGAATAGAGTTATGGAATTTTTGGGTTCTCATCATAGCAGGGATCCGCTATGACCCTATAATGCAACAGATATCTTTAGGACATTATCACATGCATTGTCACACAAAAGAATAATCATGATGTGATAAGGTATTTATTAATGAATAAAGTACAATTTAGTTGGTTCTAGGACACCAATTCCAACAAACTCCCACTTAGAGAAGTGCCAACTGCTAAAAACCTTTAACCCGCTAACTCTCACATGATATTCATGATTCTGCTGAGATAGGCCTTTAGTGATGGGGTCTACCATAGTTATATTCCATGGACACATTGATCACAGCCACTTCACCCCTTTGATAGAAATCCCTCAAGAGGTGATACTTCCAGAGTATGTGCTTTGTCTATTGATGTGACCTTGGTTATTTTTCAAGAGCCACCGCTATAAGATTACCACAATACAACATGATTGGATCTTTAATACTAGGAAACACATCAAGATCTTAGACAATGTGTTGAATCTAGATAGCTTCCTTGGCTGCATTAGAATCTGTGATATATTCAGACTCTGTTGTAGAATAGGTGACAACTGGCTTCTTTGAACTCTTCTAGCTCACATCTCCCCCATTGAGATAGAAAACATATCCAGATTGCATCTTCAGATTGTTCTGATCTATCTAAAAACCAGCATCAGCATACCCTCTGATGACAATCCCATCATCTCCTCCATACACAAGGAACATATCCTTAGTTCTTATCAAATACTTAAGGATAGTCTTAAAATCAACCCAATGTTGTTCTTCTGGATCTTTTTGATATTTTCCTACCATGCTCAGTGCATAGGCAACATCATGCTTGGTACATAACATAGAATACATGATGGATCATATAGCTGAAGTGTATGAGATCTTACTAATTCTATATTTCCCTTATTGTGTCTGAGGACACATCTTCTTAGAAAGATGTAGGCCCAGTGAAACTGGAACCAATACCCTCTTGGATTGTTCCATAATAAATATTTTTAGTTTCTTGTCAATGTATCTTCCCTGAATTAGTCCAATCAGCCTATTGGATCTATCACGAATGATCATGATCCCTAGAATGTAGGATGATTCACCCAATTCTTTCATGGAGAAAAACTTGTTCAACCAATACTTAATTGACTGTAAGACTAGTACATAATTTACAAGAAGAAATATTCCATCAACATATACTACTAGGAAAATGATCACATTCCCTTTAAAACTCTTATAAAATATGGATCACATTCATTTTTAATGAAATGAAATTCCATTATGGTTTCATCAAATCGAATATTCCATGATCGGGATGCCTACATTAATCCATAATTAGATTTTTGCAACTTTCAAACCTATTTGGATTCACCTGGTATCACAAACCATTTAGGTTTTTTCATATAGACATCTTTCTGAAGGTTCCCATTAAATAATTCCATTTTGACATCCGTCTACCAAATCAAGTAGTCATGGTAAGATGCTATGTCAAGTATGATTCTTATGGACTTAAACATGGAAACTGGCGAGAAGGTTTCATCATATTCAATTCCTTGATTCTATCTAAATCCTTTATCCACTAGCCTTACTTTATAGGTGATAACTTGACCTTCCATGTCCAACTTTCTCTTGAATACACATTTTCTTCCAACATGATTTATATCAATTGTGTCATTAACCAGAACCCAGAATTTGTTCTGATATATGGAATCCATCTCATAATTCATAGCTACCAGCAATCTTGAAGCTTTTGAGCTTTCTACTACCTATTTGTAGGAGAGATGTTCATCATTGTCCAACAATAATGATTCACCATCCTTAGTGACTTGGAAACCAAATCTCTCTAGTTCCCTTACATCTCTTGAGCTCCTGTGAAGTACTTGTGTTTCTGGAACCTCTCTCATAGGGACATGTAGAACTTGTTTCTGTACCAAATCCTGTGTATCTTGAGCATCAACTTCGTCGAAGTCAATATTTCTCCCACTATCTTTTTTGAGGATGTGCGCCCTCTCAAGAAAGACGACTTGTCTGGCGACATTCAATTTCTTGTCTGAAGGGTTATATCCGCAATATCCTTTCATTTCCTTGGGATATCCTATAAATATACACCTCATGACCCGGGGTGCTAGTTTGTTGCCTGAGAAGGCCATAACCAATGCCTCGCATCCCCATACATGTGTGTGCGACAAAATGGGTTTATTTTCTTTCTATAACTCATAGGGAATTCCATTTTCCGCCTTAGTTGGTACTAGGTATAATGTGTATACTTCAGTTGGTAATGCATATCTCCAAAAGGATAATGGAAGATCATCATGACTCATCATCGACTTCACCATGTCCAACAAGGTGCAGTTCCACCTTTCACTAACACTATTCCACTGTGGTGTATAAGGAGGAGTGAACTGAGATTGAATTCGAGGCTCTTGTAGAATATTTCTGAACTCTTGGTTCAGATATTCTCCACCTCGATCTGATCAATGCTTTTTTATCATCTTACCAAGCGGATTATCTACTACATTTTTGAATTCCTTAAATTTCATTAGGGCTTATGACTTATACCTCATTATGTAGACATATCCATATCTACTCAAATCATCAGTTAAAGTAATGATGTATGAATATCAACCTATAGCTTCTACTGGGAATGGTTCACACATGTCCATGTGCACCAATCCTAGAAGCTTTGTGGCCCTTTCACCCTATCCACCGAAAGGCAGCTTGGTCATTTTAACTTCTAACCAAGCATGACATCTATCAAGAGGTTTTATCTCAGTAGATTCTAAATATCCATCTTGGTAGAGCTTTTTCAAGCAATTCTCGTTTACATGATTGAGATGGTGATGCCATAACTGGGTGACGTATGAGTCATTTGAGTTTGTTTCATTATCGATTTCCAACACTTGTATTTCTTAATTTAAAACATACAAAAAATTATTTAAATCTTCCATACCATAACATATGTTGTTCTTATAAAAGAAACAACCCTTATTTAGAATTTTGAAAATAAATTCATCCATATCCAAACAAGATACAGAATGTATCTTCTTGGTATCACTATGAACATAATAACAGTTATGTAAAACCAAAATAATCCTTATTGGCAATTAGAGGTGGTAGTCGTCAATGTCTAACGCAGCCATCCTCATGCCATTGGCAGCTCAAAGATCCACCTATCCTCTGGAAATATTTATAAATATACTTGGTTCCTTTATTTGAATATAGATGTGATCCCCACATGCTGTATCTAATAACCAATGCGTAGAAATGGATAGATTACACTAAATAACGAACGCACCTTTAGCATCGCCATGATTTTGGGTGAAATTCCTCTTCTTGTTTCCTTTCCTGCCACATGAAAAACTTACCACCTCTCATTCCTTGCCCTGCCTCTGGATCTTCTCCTTCTTGGAGGGACGATGCTCATGGGATTTAGACTATTTATAAGTCTTTGTCCCCTTTGCCTTTTCCTTCCTTTTCTTATTCCCCATATAGACTGCGGGTTTTTCATGCCCCATGTCAATATCTACCTGGATAATTAAGGTCATCAGTTTTGATAGACTCTTCTCATTATTTCTTATGTTGTAGTGGACAATAAAGCTACAAAAGGTATTGGGCAGTGATGATAGGGTGATATCTGTATGCAACTCATTTGGGAACTTAATATCTAATATGTCCTTGAATTCAATGTAGCCAATAAGCATGGCTACATGAGGCCCATCTGGTGAAGACTCCCCAAGATTAGTTTTAATCAAAGTGTTGGAGATCTCACAACTCTCATGTCTATCCTTCTCTTGATAAAGATCCTTAAGGTGAGACATCATGCTATACATGTCCATGTTTTCATGTTGCCTCAAGAGCACATTAGACATGGCCAATAGCATGAAACATTGGGCATCTGTGGCATCATCCATATGTTTCATATAGAGAGATAATTCATCACCACTAGCCTCTTTTCTAGGTGAAAATGGAATAGGCTCTTCCAACACATATAATTTCCTCTCGTGGTGAAGGATAACGCGTAAAAGCCTCTGCCACTCTTGGAAATTGGTGCTGGTGAGAAGGTTTTCCTTCTCAGGTATGGTTCGCCATGATATGTTTGAAGTCATTATTCTTTCCATTTATAAAATTTAAGATGAGAAAAGGTATAGTACTTTATCATGATAAAATTGAGAAAAATAAATAATTTAATACTTATTAGTCTCCCACTATTTTTTTGAAATCCAATAGCCCTCCCTATTGACTTAGGAATATTATGTTGACAGAATATTCTAGTAGAAAGGATCCATATTTCCCTTCACATTACACAAAATAGGGTTGTTCATGCAACTTGAAGGGGTTTAAGTAGGCATTCCAAATGCCAACTTCATTAACTCGTAACTCCTTGATCCATTTAGTGGACTCTCCAATCTTGAAATACTTTTATTTTGGATTTATTAATCCTTTTCCTCTTGGTCACACCACGTCCTGCTATGGAAGTAAACCCTTGATGTGATCCCAGTAAAGTTAACCAAAAACCTTGAATTAGAATTCTGCGATAATTGAAATCACACCAACTTGGGTTGGTCAAGCACTTTGAACTATGGTTCGATTCGAACTAAGATTATGGAAGGCTAAACCGAGTTAATATTTATTTGAGTCATTTTATCCTTATACGTAAATTTCCAATTTATTATATTTGATTACATGACTGATAATATTAAGTGGGATATACTTATGTGATTAACCATGTCTAAGACAATATTTTCACATAAGATGGTCATATTTTTGATCCATCTTGTGTGCTTGTTTAATTCATTAATTGTGTGATCGTGATGACACACACACAATAAATAAACCATGACACTGACAGAAATAAAATAAATATTATGATCATTATATTGTTCTATTGGTTAGTTTATCTACTGGTTGATAAAAAAACCCAAGACCTATGGGAGAAACACCTTGAACATTTCTGGTTTGTGTTTACATCTTTCCACCTATCCACCTTTTCATCTCTTTGGATTGGTTTCACCTTGGATACTAACTTGAGTTGGCTCCACTAGAATGGGAGCTCCATCCATTACATATGAATTTATCTCACACACAGGTGAAGGGTAAAAAGGGTTTTTTCCATAAAATAAACCTTGGGCATGTAGGCCCTGCATATTAATGAGGAGATGGCTCACAGGCCAAAAAAATTAATATAAATAAGTAAATTAAAAAAAAAACCATTCACATACAAAGGTCTTGGTCTAGCTCATGATCATCAATACATGAAAAGATATTTATGCATAAATAAAAATAGCATTTAATTCTTTAATAATTATTGTTTAAGATAAATCACACTCGAACCAATTAATTATCTTTAATTAATAAATCCTTTTATCTTAATCCCTTTTTTGAATTTACTTGAGATTATAATTCATAATAATATTAAATAATTAAATTAAATTAAAAGTATCTTTGTACGTAACTTATACCTTGTAGGTAACCTGTTGAATTCCTATTCATAACAACCTATTGAGTAGAAATGAACATTACATAGATGTAAAATTAAATACATATATATAAAAGAAATATCATGTGTTGTGCCTCAGATTTACGCCTACACTATGGTACACGTCTCAAGGGTTTGTATAAAATAATAATAAATTTTAATAAATCTGCGTAATTTAGATGAGTACACGGCCTGTAGTTCCGACTACATGGTGTGTACTTTTTGTTCACCGTCCATCTGAAGTAAACATCGAGGACATCGTGTTTAGATGTAATTCAGAAATCTTCAGAGTAAACGGTGTGTTGAATGGGACACACACCATGTAGTTTCCGCATTACACAGTTTCCAGCCGGCCAAGCCATGTACAGTGTACACGGTCTAACCCTAACCAGAATGGACTACATGCCGTGTTCAGTGGACCACACGACATGTAATCTAGAAACCATGTGCCACCTATTTCTGGTCAACACACGGAGTCTTAAAGACTAAGATAGGATCCATTTACATGACCTGGTTTGGCGGACCAGTCCAATGCATTGAACCTATACTACATGGTGTGTCCTGCCAAATACATGCAGTGTATTCTAGTGATGTATAGACCAGAACATTTGGAACCTCTGGATGAGATCCTCAATTTTATTTTAATAAATGTTAAAAGAAAAATTCGTTTCATTAAGGTGAATGAGAAAAGATAGAGGAGGAACAACTCTCGAGATTCTTATTTAAAGAATGATTATCTTGAATTTAAACAACTAAATTATTAATTGCATAAATCACCAACAAAAAAATAAATAATTATAATCAATGGTATGACCCCTCTGATACCACATGAAGGTTCCAAGCATAGCAGTAGCGCGTTGGTGGGTGTACCCATATTTAATTTTATTGTTAACAGAGATCAATATGAGATCAATCACGATAATAAAATGCCAGATCTTCGGAATTTAATAAAGAACGAAAAAGAAATAGGGATATCCTAGAACCATATAGAGGATCATCATATATTTTTTATAATTAATTTAATTAATTTGAAACAATTACCTTGATGTAATTATTTCTTCTTTGAAGTTTCTGGTCATGATCTGATGTGATCCATCGCCGCGTCATAGAATCCATGTGTAGGATTTCTCTAGCGGTGATCCACACGTGCTCCACATATCTCTGGACATTGCCGAAGGGAACACTAATTGCTTTCATAGAAGAGCCTTCACTTGTGATGTCTTCCTTCGATTGCCTTGATCCGATGGAGGTGGATCTCTCTCTTGTAGCTTGAGAGCGTTCTTGGTGGAAAAAGAATTATCTCCTGGCTTGAGTTTTTTTTCCAAATCCATTGTGCAGATCCACAAAAAATGGCTAGGATAATGATTAATATATAATTGGTAGTTTTAATTACATAGAATAATAAAATGAATTAATCACCCCAAAATCATTTATTCATTTCATTTAATTCTTATTAATACCCCATGTCTAATAATAACAGTTGACTATTATTATTACTGGACAAGAACCCAAAAAATTACACCTAATATTATTTAATTAAATAAATAATATTATTTATCATAAATTTCCATTAAAACTACACGATATGTATATATTAGTATACAAGGCGTGTACTTTTATTTTTCCATTTTTCTTTTTTTGCTCCACCACATTTATTAGACCTTGAATAATGACTATTTATTTCTCAAATAAATATCAATTCATTACACACTAATAAATATATAATTCATCCCACAATATATTCTCTCAAATAACAAGTTTCAAAATAAATGTTATTAGGAATCCTTGAGTAATTATTAAACCACAGTCGGATATAATCTTTATTCAACTTGTTAAATTAATATTTAACTGAGATAATTGGACACACTTAGTGTGTGACCCTCTAGGCCTCTTTCTCAGTGTGATTTTGTGAATATTTCTTAAATTACGAGGTTAATATCTAGAAACATTCCAATGAACCCATAGAGAAAGAAGTTAACGCCACAACGACGTGTCACCTCCTACGAACGCTTACCGTGTATGTAATCCCTTTTTCTTGATATCACGAATCAATTGGGATGCATGCTACTGTCATCAACCCATGTGATCGATTCTTATTTCTTTGACTTTCCAGAATTGAACTTCCACATTCCTCACCATGACAAAAGATTTATTTAGGCTATATCAATTCATTCAAAGTTCCTAATATATCTACTTCCATTATGGAACAGAAGGGAAAAATCATTTCTCACATTATCTATTAATGCAGTATCACTCGTGAAGCACCCAATGTATCCTACCTCACTAGGAATAGTGTGTCGTCACAGTTTTCCTCAATACATCTAAGTGAACAAGTTATAATACCCACTAATAATAATCATAAAGTCTGTGGACTAATACACAAGTCCCCAGATAGGAACATCCAATGACACTGTGAAATGTGGATTTCCTTGTCACAGGTCTTGTTCTCATAATATCCTCCTGGGTATTACCAAGGGTTCACACCATGAGAAGGTGCCTCAATGTTTTATGATACCTCACCCCTAATTTCCTATATTATTTATGTCCTTAAAATAAAATCATCTAGCCATAAAAAATATATTTAAGATCAGTGTTTTTGGCATTTCTGGGTTCTCATCATAGCAGGGATATGCTATGACCCTTTAATGCAACATCCATCCTTAGGACATTGGCACATGAATTTTCACGTAGAAGAATAATCAAGATATGATAAGATATTTAGTAATGAATAATTTACAATGTAGTTGGTTCTTTCCCACAAACTCCAACACATTTTTGATACTATCTTCCTTATATACTACCATGCTTTGAGATGTACAAGACAATGGGCCTTTTGTAGTTATGGTTCTGATTCAGAGGCACAATCATATGGTGGGACATATTCTAGGATTAACACACATAAAGAAGTGCTATGTTCTACTCCTTCCTTGACGATGGCTGCTTCACCTTATAGTACTATTTGAGCTGAGGCAAAGGCTTCACCTCCGGACCGATCCATTGAAGATTACATCCCTATATGGTCAATTAAGTATTTTGGTTATTGTTAGTTTCAAGTGATAACAAAAGTGAGTACAATCAAAATATCAGTATCTCTTACCCAAAAGTAGGTCAGAATCTTGTGAAAACTCCTCCCCAATATTTTTAGTTTCAACAGTTTTTTTGATGTCACTTGGTGGGGAATGGTCTCCTTAATTTGATCAAGATTCTTGAAATGAGTCTCAAGAGTATTTTTTGTCTCAAGATTCACCTGAGTCATTGTATTTTCAATGATATTATTGACATTATTGTGAATAATTCCTTCATGAATTGTCACAACAATAGTGTCTTTAAATGGAACTGCATATTTCAACTATCCCGGGTTAAAATTTTAATCATATATAGATTAATAGGATGAATAATGAAAACTCACGTCGATTTTATTCAATAAAAGGAAATCCAAAATCATTTAATGCATTGGGTATATAAACATGTTTTAATACTTCTTCAAAAGACATGACAAGGTTCATCATATAATCCAATGATATCATAGATTTTGGGTTAGTGACACATGTGGGACCCCTAGGCGTGTTTGCTTCGCAACCTTCCTCCAACAACCATTGACCCTAAATAGATTCTTCAGCAATAGTTGTTAGGTCAGAATTAGTTGTTTCCATATGTTTTGGTGCATGTGATTATCCTAAGGAACCACATGATGGAAGTCAGTTGTTGTTACATTTGATATCAAATAATGTATTTTTGATTTACCAAAGGCCTCCCCTCTTCTAATAGCAGGAACAAGAGTAGTGTTGGGAATAGATGTTAGTTCTTTTGACCTTAATGCCTCTTCAATAACCTCTAGTTTAGTATGAATTTCTGCCTATTAAGTAGCACATTCCAGGACTCCTTGAAACTTATCAGTATTTACATTTAATGAATAAATAGACGATTCCCGTACAATTCCAAGATTTTTTAGCCCCTTTTCATGAATATGGATGAAATTCATGATTATTAGAAAGCCTTACCACTACTGAGAAAGAATTTAACCATGGATTTTATTCTTCTATGCTTTTGTTTCTACTCCTTCATAGGAGTAATTTCATCATAATCTCCAAATATATGTATTTGAGATGACAATACCACTTTTATCTCATCCTCAATGGCCCATTGGACTGGATATATTTCTCTTGATTCACGTGGTGATCCAGTAGCTGCAAGATCAGTTCCACCAGGGCTATATCATGGTGATGGAAGTTTAGTTGATTTTCCTTTAACTAGTTTCATGTAAACATGATATTTTCCATGAGTAAGAAATCATTAAAAAAATCAAATTTTAGATAAGTAGAGAATGTGAGAAAAAAAATGAAACTTACATATTTAGGATCCACAAAATCATGCCATTCTTCATATAATGAAGGAACAATCCCTTTAGTGGTACCACGATCTATCATTTTCTTCACCTGCTATGTGGTGTGAATTTCTTCATCGGTATCATATATGAGCATTTCCACCTCTCAGATGAATGTTCTTACTTCATTGGGATTTTCCTTAAATAAAACATCCAAAGGGGATCATAGATCCCCTACTCCTATAATATGTAACCCTTTACATAGATCCATCCACATAGTTTCAATATCAAAATATAAAAATTTCCATCTTTGAATAGCCTTTGGTCATAAATATTCAGAGTACATGCCATAGGGCTGTGAAGAGGATCCAGAAGCCTTGGATTTATATTTCCTTCAAACTCCTGCAATCACAGATGGAGGATAAGAAAATGGGAATCGTCTCTCTTTGGAATGACGATGATTAGGTTGCCTCGGTACAACATTAGTAGGGATTGATGGCGTGTCTCTCTTATCTCTAGTAGGTGGATTATTTATGGCACAAGTCCACTTTGGTGAATTTGTATCTTTATCACCTCCACCCTGAGACTCTAGTGAGTCGGCACCTGATAACTAAGATTATCCTTCCAAACAAAGGGGTTCCCAAATGATACTTATATTTACCACCACTTGAGGGAAAACAAGGATTAATACCACTTTAGGGTAACATATGAACAATATTTAGGTATACCATATAGTCAATCTACTTACTGCATCAGCAATAGGTAAATTAATTATTTCACTAGTCTTCTGCACAAATGTCAGCAACCATAGTTATTGGGAAACTATCAAATGTTTCTCTAATCTAACATGCACATAGGGGATACAATATTTTGTTGTAGACATTTTAATTGAGGCACAAATATATAAGGATCATAGGCCTCACATATGATTTCTCTATCAATCATGGTGGCCAATACTACATCCCTGCAAGCAAACATTTATTCCCTTAGCTCTAAACTGGCCATCCCATCATCAAAGAATCACACCGTAAGTGGATTACCATAAAGAAAGAAATGAAATTACTTAAACATACTCATAATTCCCTAGATATCATATGCATTGAGAGAAAAAAGTGAAATACTAGAGAAAACCGGAATAGATGGTTTGAAAGTACTTCCAACGACTTGTACCCCACTTTGTACAGCATAAGTTCTGAAGTGAGTAGCGATCCATCCCCATAACAAATAGAATGGTCCCGCTATTCTAAAAATATAATTCCCTCTATAAATATGTTTTAAGAACCTATGAATATTTTCCAAAACAGGAGTGTCCAACCCTACAATCCTTCTCTCATCCAGCATAGCCGCAATAATTAAATATCCTGGCCTCACACCTCATTTCGAATCTTAGATTGGTAAGAAGTACACGATGATCCACGTGGCCATGAAACCTGCAAAACATGTATTCATGGGAATCTTTGAATTGACATCATATCCCCCTATTTCGAACTCTCTTTTCTCCAATATTGGCCAAAAAGTGTCATGTGTACCTCTTTTCTCTGCCTTTGGAAAGCTAGTTGGGTGAGAACAAGTTGGACCCTTTTCCATCTTCTTTACCAGGAATATTTCCATGCATTCTTATGGATGAATATCACTTCATGTGTAGGACTTTATGGTGGTCATGTTCATGAGTTTGTTAAATATTTTCATCAACTCAAGAACCAAACATGGTGCCTTCTCCGTGTCATTCCATGTCACCTTTTCAGGGAATAAACTCATCATACATATCTCCAAGGATTGGAGATCCATAAATCTTATAGACATCCCACATGTTAATGCCTACTTCTCCCTGTGTTAAATGGATGGAGTTTGTTTCTGGGCTCTATAGGCTTTGTAACACTAGCAAAAAATCATCATTCTGGTACACATAGATTTTCCAAACCAAGAGAGCCGCATAAATCCGACAACCTTTTAGGTCATTTGTAAATTCTATACATGTCTTTCATAGACAATATTCACACATCCATGAATGTTTTACACCTCCTCCTGGGAGTAAATTGTAGAGACCCGTAGATTGACGTACATGGACATTACATTACTTTTGCGGAATACTTAGTACATAACAAACAGACACACACAAGGATCGTAACAGTTTAGTGTCTTTGGAAACTCGGAACATAATCTTCTAATCGTGGTGAAATATCTTCAATATCTCCCATAAAGATCTTCCCTTTTTTTAACCTAAAACCTTTCTTTATATCCTGGGGAAAAGAAAACATAAAAGGGTGAGCTCAAATGCTCAGCAAGGTAAATAAAGGAACTAAAAATCATATCATATCTTTTTGAAAATCATAACCTGCAAAAGAGATCATAATATCTTAACATGGAATAAATCATAGAAGTGAGAATGAGATCCCCATAATCATAACATAAAACTTGAAACTTTGTGGCATACACACATAATCATAGAGAATCATTTCTTGTTAGTCAAGACTCATTGCCAAGACTATCTTAGTGGACAAAGTCCCTTTCTGAATCGAGTAACCCTCGTTTCAGTCCTGTTTCACTGAACCGGTATAACCTACCGTTCCAGCCCTGTCTATCTCATGAGATATAAAATCTTTACCCAATGCATTGGAGGGAGATATAGGTCCCACCCATCTTATAATGAATCCTTTCTTATGTGTGCCACATAATCATAAAACATACATCATCACATAACACATGTAACAAAAATGGGATTCTTGAAACATCATGACATCATAAATCAATTCATATAAGATAAAGGAATTCATAAAAATAATTCCATCACAACATGATCAAATCAATGTAATATTAGGGATAAAAACAGAACCCTTTATTATCTTAGATGGAAAATAATTTTTATAAAACACTAGAACTCCATTCTTGAGGAAAATATCCTTTCTTCTTCAAAAACATTTTTCCTTTCATAACATGTCATAAAACTTTAAAATAAAAGAATTTGATTAAAAATAAACTTGAAAACTTGTAAAGTAATATTCTTGGAAATAATGTTTAAAAATCCATTCATGCCGTATAAGTTAAAAAAACATTCTTCGTACTTTTTTCGGAAAAGTCAAAAAGTAACTCGTACGGAAAACGACAAAAGATTCCTTTCATTTCTTTTACTAAAAACTCACCGAAGGGTAAAATTAGATTTAAACAATTGTAGTTGGATGGAAATAATATTACATATTTATGAAACATGTATGTGGATGATAAAATATACCCCAGTAAATACTTACGAATAAACAATCTCGGATAAAAATGAGATTGTGATATTTCCCTTACCTTAGGTCCGACTTGCTTGTACGTGTCCGAACCTCCTGTATAATGATTTACATAATGTTATTGACTTATTACAGAATCATATTCATTGTTATGATATCATATATGGT
This sequence comes from Viscum album, assembly GCA_963277665.1. Taxonomy (NCBI): domain Eukaryota; kingdom Viridiplantae; phylum Streptophyta; class Magnoliopsida; order Santalales; family Viscaceae; genus Viscum; species Viscum album. The sequence goes on from OY728129.1 coordinate 1,120,561,219, forward strand.
TCTATTATGGCTTTATATTACCCGGTCTTTTGTAAATTCATGTTAAAGTAGCATTTTGGGTAAAATCGTCTTATTTGTCGTTCGTGTTTTTAACTTGTAATTATTAATATGATTACTTGGATCATGATTACTTATATCCAGAATGTAAAACATGATTTATATATAATATATATTCATAATATACATATATATATTATATATTGATAATGGAATGAAATTCACCGTTCATGGAGACGGTAGTCCGTACGTACGCATGAACGCTGTTTTCGATTCCTTATTGAATTGAATGGAATTAAGTAGATGAAATACATATAAATATACATAAAGACAGTATCATTATTATGTCATATATTTCATTAGTACTTATTATATATGCTTTATAATCATTCATGAATGGTTAATGTGGAGAATGAATCTCATCGCGTCGTGGAGACGGTAGTCCGTACGTACGCACGAGCAATGATATCATTCCCATGGTCGTGGAATTATGTTAAAGTCTATGCATATTATTTCAGTATCAATATCACTTTATAATAATCATATATAGTTACTCATTACACCATTATACCCATCCTATTAAGGTGGTGGCGGAAAATAGATTACACCACGGCGTGGAGACGGTATTTCGTACGTACGCACGCGCGGTGGTTTCTTTTTCCGTAGGATGGATAGATGGTGAAATAGGGTTGTTTCATACTTATAATAACATATCAGTATATGAGTGATACTGATGTTATTAATTCATAATGAAACAACCTAATATGAAGAAGTGGAAGAAGAAATAAAGATGAAAGAATTAGTAACGGTAATTACCTCTTCTTTGAAGCGCCTCTTTGAGACCTCCTCTTAGGGCACTAAAATTGGTCTTTGAGGAAGTCCAGAACCTCTATGATGTTTCTAGGGAAGTTGAGAGGAGAAAATAGCAGGGTTTGGTGGATCTTGAGTGCTCAATTCGGTGTGAGGAGGAGGGGGAGGAGGTGTCCTTTTATAAGGGAGGAGAGGGGCACCTTAGGAATATCTAAAAATATTATTTTATATTAAAGTCAAAATAGGTTTATAATGGTTCCAAAGGGTCTTATTTCGAAGATAAAGTGGGGATGGTTCGAAATCTTATCAACCAATAAGATTTAGACAAGTTTAGGGTATTATTTTAACCTTATCAATTAGATTTAACTCTAAGTTAAATAATTTAACTTTTACCATGTCTTTTTGTTTTCTTTCACTATATGGTTAATACACTTACTATAACATGCCAAACGAACCCCAAATTGTTTATTATCAATATATATATCCTTATCTAAGTCATTTGGCCGAACCTTAGATTTTTAGGAATAAAATAACAATTAATAATATAATATTTGATTTAAAAACTATTTTGTGTCAATTTTGACACTATTTGATATATGATTTTTGTGAAAGTCATAACAGAATTATATGTTCGATCCAAGTAGATTAAATCAACACTAAGATATCATAGTAACCTATAAAATTAGTGGAATTCATAAAAATTCTTGAATTACATTTATTTTGGTATTTATATTATCAATTATGTCAATATTTCATTAATAAGATAATTACTGCATCATCTTTGTGTCATAAATAAATTAAATTATTTGATTTCTAAAAATTACAAATAAAATACCATCGTGTAGGAACTCTTTTTAGCTTTCTAATTAATATTTACAATCGAATTTATCTTATGTATAACCCCATATTAAAAATTATTTACTTATTAAACCTTGATTTTAACTATTTTAACCCTTCTTTAAATAAATTAATAATAAATGTCCTAATCTAATCCAAGTGGGCCTAAATGGTCATATTTTATTCATAAGTTTGTTTTTGGTCGAATTACACTTTTCCAATAGAATTAGGACATGTGGTAGGCTAATATTAATATCATATTTACCCTTAGTTACCCTATTTACTATTAACCGCGGTAAAAAAAGTAAAAAGTTACTATTCACCAAAAAATTATTTTCATCTCATTGAACCACATTTTAGTCCTTGATATTAACCGTGTATCTCGGATTTTCAAAATTTCATTCACAGAAGCGGTAAAATTATGTTTTATGCAAAATTCACTTTTTAACCTACCACTTAGTGGTTTCACTATTCATCAAAAATTGAAAGTTTTCAGAAAAATACCAAAATTTCACCCTAGGCTAATTTCGGTATTCTAAATCCAAAAATGAAGTCCATTTTGAAAAATAAAATTTATAAAATTTCAAAAAGTGGTTATTACTATTCATAACGGCTAGTTTTGATAATATTTTAATAGCATATCGTTGTTTAGTGAAACTCGGTATTGCGTACTACACACGCTATCGAGGAAGGTTGCGATTGCGTGTAATGCAAGGAAAGTCAAGGATACGTGTTGTGCGAGCTTCTTTTGGTGTAGCGTACAACACAATAAATTAATAAAATTAAAAAGAATAGTTTTCATAAAATCTCGGGCTGTTACATTCTACCCCCCTTAAAATGAATTTCGCCCTCGAAATTCGTCGGGGTTATAAATAGTTTACTATTCGAAAGTTTCTTTAATAGAAACCCACATCATAAAAAGGAATACCAAAACTTGTCTTTAAAAACTAAAGTATGAAATGTAATGATTACCCAAATAAACTAATCACTGGGTTTCCACATAGGTGAAAATATGGATATGGAAGAGAAATCTAACCATCATGTTCTGATGGAGAGTGGTAGAGAACATGGCTATGGAAAATCCAGTAATCACAAATCCATAGATTTGTGATGATATAAGGTACCATCTGATTCATCAGGTATAAGATCACTAGGACAACATTTTTGTTTTTCAAGATCATTTCCCTAAAGTTGAAAATTTGAATTAGAATAAATACTTACTTTATTTTGGTACAATCTCACTGTTGTTCGTGCCTTGAACAATTGCCACTTCATCTCTTAAATAAATGAAGTTGAATTTGTGAAGTGTTAGCAGATCATGTGATAGAACGATGGGTCATTCCATCTGTCTCAAACAAAAGGTTAGCAAAAATTATATACATAAGTCGATCTATAGTGAGATTAATCATATATGGTTCCTAAAATGGACTTATACTTCATATATCATACTGCTTAATATAATAAAACTAGTTTCTACTAAACAGGGACTTCCTGTAGGCCAGTGGTAGGCGATAAAGGCCAGTCGAACTTCGGTTGTGGGTTTGATTCCCACAGCCTTGTCCGAAGCGATGGGCTGTCGCCCGTCCTGTAGGTTGTCCTTTTTCTAAAACTATATTACTATAACATCCCATCAATAATATCGAAAAAACTTCTATCCTTAATCCATTCCAATCTTTAGGCTTATCCATAATATTGTAGTCCACTCTCATAGTGAAAATGATTACCATATATTTAATACCATCATTGATCCCCATATATCATAAGATATGTTTTACTGGTCACATTCCAGACATTCAAAGTCCTTAATCATGTATTCTCTTGAATACCCATTGAACCATAATGAAAACATGAATGCAGTTACCAAAATCCTCAAAATTCTATATACTCAAACCATGATATCACTTAGTCCTTATATCAATCATGAGCTCATGAATACTATTAAACATTTCATTTTCTCGTTTTCCCTTCATTATGCGCATATCATATTATTTCCAAAATATATCAATCACTTTGAATACCACATCAATAAATATTGCAATACTCAATGATACAAGATTATTTCAAAATCCCATTACATAAACACTTAATCATTCCACCACATCGTTGTCATATTCAACATTGCCAATAGTGATCGCATGTGACTTCCCTTTGTCCTTTGCCTTCAGTGGTTGCTCATGTTGATCATCACTAACCCTTGGATTAGGGAATTTATTAGCATAATGCCCCATTTCCTTGCACTTGAAGCATTGAAGTGTTGGTGATGTGTTCTCTGCAATGTTTGCTTTATTCACATCATTAGAATCCCTTTTTCCATTACTTTGACACTCAGCTACTCGATGACCTTCTTTTCCACACTTAAAGCATTTTCTAGTCCCCTTAAGACAATCTCCACCATGCTTCTTTCCACACTTTGTGCATAAGGAAACATTCATCTTCTTTTCACCATTATTCTGAGATTTCTCCTTGAATTCCATCTTTCGTTTCTTGTCAAAACCCTGAGATGGATATGTAACACCAACTTCCATTTCTACCTTGACAGCACAACGCACAATTTCTTCATAACTACTGAAGTCTCTTATTGCTAATGCCCTTCGAAGACTTGGTTTTAAGCCACTGAAAAATCGATCAACTTTACTTTCAGGTTGGATGATAATGCCAGATGCATACCTTGCAAGTCTTGTAAAATTTTCTTCGTATATACCAACAGATTCATCATCCTTCTGCTTCAGCTCAAGAAACTCCTTTTCCATCTTTGTTCGAAGAATACGAGGGAAGTACTTACTGAAAAACAAGTTCTTGAACTCGTCCCATTCCATGGACTCAATTTCATCTCTTTGCCTCGTATTCTTGATAATATTCCACCATTGATCAGCTTCACCTTCCAAACGATATACTGCTAAGATGACTTTATCATGTTCAGAACATTGAAGAACTGAAAATATCTTTTCAGTGGTACTGATCCATTGTTCAGCAACAAGTGGATCGGTAGTCCCACTGAAAGAAGGTGGATGTTGCCTCATGAAGGACTCAATAGAATATTGTTCCCTTCTCTGCTCATTTGGAAGTCCAGAATGATTCATAGCTTGTGTAAGTATAGCAATAAGATTTTGTACTCCATCTCCTATAACATTTGTTTGTTCAGGAGGGCAATCATTGCATTGTCCATTATAATGATCAACACGGTTCCTTCGGGTTCCAGCCATCGTCTAAAACCCAAAAAGAATAGTGTGAGAGGCAAAAATCATGCTAGGGAAAACAACATAATAAAGGGGGAGTACCTTCAATATCTAACATCTTAGGTTTAATTCTATGATCGTTAGCATGATTCTAGTACTATAACCTATACGTATACTTAACCTTAGGGACATCCCTAGACATACCTTAGAAATATCTCTAGGGATCTCACTAAAGTTCTCGCATCCTAGTTTCCAAAGGTTGACTAAACCTTTCCTCTGATACCAACTGTAGAGACCCGTAGCTTGATGTACATGGACATTACATTACTTTTGCGGAATACTTAGTACATAACAAAAACACACACACAAGGATCGTAATAGTTTAGTGTCTTTGGAAACTCGGAACGTAATCTTCTAATCGTGGTGAAATATCTTCAATATATCCCATAAAGATCTTCCCTTTTTTTACCTAAAACCTTTCTTTATATCCTGGGGTAAAGAAAACATAAAAGGGTGAGCTCAAATGCTCAGCAAGGCAAATAAAGGAACTAAAAATCATATCATATCTTTTTGAAAATCATAACCTGCAAAAGAGATCATAATATCTTAACATGGAATAAATCATAGAAGTGAGAATGAGATCCCCATAATCATTACATAAAACTTGAAACTTTGTGGCATACACACATAATCATAGAGAATCATTTCTTGTTAGTCAAGACTCATTTCCAAGACTATCTTAGTGGAAAAAGTCCCTTTCTGAATCGAGTAACCCTCGTTTCAGTCCTGTTTCACTGAACCGGTATAACCTACCGTTCCAGCCCTATCTATCTCATGAGATATAAAATCTTTACCCAATGCATTGGAGGGAGATATAGGTCCCACCCATCTTATAATTAATCATTTCTTATGTGTGACACATAATCATAAAACATACATCATCACATAACACATGTAACAAAAATGGGATTCTTGAAACATCATGACATCATAAATCAATTCATATAAGATAAAGGAATTAATAAGAATAATTCCATCACAAAATGATCAAATCAATGTAATAATAGGGATAAAAACAGAACCCTTTATTATCTTAGATGGAAAATAATTTTGATAAAACACTTGAACTCCATTCTTGAGGAAAATATCCTTTCTTCTTCAAAAACATTTTTCCTTTCATAACATGTCATAAAACATTAAAATAAAAGAATTTGAATAAAAATAAACTTGAAAACTTGGAAAGGAAGCTTCTTGGAAATAATGTTTAAAAATCCATTCATGCCGTATAAGTTAAAAAAAACATTCTTCGTACTTTTGTCGGAAAAGTCAAAAAGTAACTCGTACGGAAAACGACAAAAGATTCCTTTCATTTATTTTACTAAAAACTCACCGAAGGGTAAAATTGGATTTAAACAATTGTAGTTGGATGGAAATAATATTACATATTTATGAAACATGTATGTGGATGATAAAATATACCCCAGTAAATACTTACGAATAAACAATCTCGGATAAAAATGAGATTGTGATATTTCCCTTACCTTAGGTCTGACTTGCTTGTACGTGTCCGAACCTCCTGTATAATGATTTACATAATGTTATTGACTTATTACAGAATCATATTCATTGTTATGATATCATATATGGTTCTCTTATGGCTTTATATTACCCGGTCTTTTGTAAATTCATGTTAAAGTAGCATTTTGGGTAAAATCGTCTTATTTGTCGTTCGTGTTTTTAACTTGTAATTATTAATATGATTACTTGGATCATGATTACTTATATCCAGAATGTAAAACATGATTTATATATAATATATATTCATAATATACATATATATATTATATATTGATACTGGAATGAAATTCACCGTTCATGGAGACGGTAGTCCGTACGTACGCATGAACGCTGTTTTCGTTTCCTTATTGAATTGAATGGAATTAAGTAGATGAAATACATATAAATATACATAAATACAGTATCATTATTATGTCATATATTTCATTAGTACTTATTATATATTCTTTATAATCATTCATGAATGGTTAACGTGGAGAATGAATCTCATCGCGTCGTGGAGACGGTAGTCCGTACGTACGCACGAGCAATGATATCATTCCCATGGTCGGGGAATTATGTTAAAGTCTATGCATATTATTTCAGTATCAATATCAATTTATAATAATCATATATAGTTACTCATTACACCATTATACCCATCCTATTAAGGTAGTGGCGGAAAATAGATTACCCCACGACGTGGAGACGGTATTCCGTACGTACGCACGCGCGGTGGTTTCTTTTTCCGTAGGATGGATAGATGGTGAAATAGGGTTGTTTCATACTTATAATAACATATCAGTATATGATTGATACTGATGTTATTACTTCATAATGAAACAACCTAAGAAGAAGAAGTGGAAGAAGAAATAAAGATGAAAGAATTGGTAACGGTAATTACCTCTTCTTTGAAGCGCCTCTTTGAGACCTCCTCTTAGGGCACTAAAATTGGTCTTTGAGGAAGTCCAGAACCTCTATGATGTTTCTAGGGAAGTTGAGAGGAGAAAATGGCCGGGTTTGGTCGAGCTTGAGTGCTCAATTTGGTGTGAGGAGGAGGGGGAGGAGGTGTCCTTTTATAAGGGAGGAGAGGGGCACCTTAGGAATATCTAAAAATATTATTTTATATTAAAGTCAAAATCGGTTTATAATGGTTCCAAAGGGTCTTATTTCGAAGATAAAGTGGGGATGGTTCGAAATCCTATCAACCAATAAGATTTAGACAAGTTTAGGGTATTATTTTAACCTTATCAATTAGATTTAACTCTAAGTTAAATAATTTAACTTTTACCATGTCTTTTTGTTTTCTTTCACTATATGGTTAATACACTTACAATAACATGCCAAACGAACCCCAAATTGTTTATTATCAATATATATATCCTTATCTAAGTCATTTGGCCGAACCTTAGATTTTTAGGAATAAAATAACAATTAATAATATAATATTTGATTTAAAAACTATTTTGTGTCAATTTTGACACTATTTGATATATGATTTTTGTGAAAGTCATAACAGAATTATATGTTCGAACCAAGTAGATTAAATCAACACTAATATATCATAGTAACCTATAAAATTAGTGTAATTCATAAAAAGTCTTGAATTACATTTATTTTGGTATTTATATTATCAATTATGTCAATATTTCATTAATAAGATAATTACTGCATCATCTTTGTGTCATAAATAAATTAAATTATTTGATTTCTAAAAATTAAAAATAAAATACCATCGTGTAGTAAATCTTTTTAGATTTCTAATTAATATTTACAATCGAATTGATCTTATGTATAACCCCATATTAAAAATGATTTACTTATTAAACTTTGATTTTAACTATTTTAACCCTTCTTTAAATAAATTAATAATAAATGTCCTAATCTAATCCAAGTGGGCCTAAATGGTCATATTTTATTCCTAAGTTTGTTTTTGGTCGAATTACACTTGTCCAATAGAATTAGGACATGTGTTAGGGTAATATTAATATCATATTTACCCTTAGATACCCTATTTACTATTAACCGCGGTAAAAAAAGTAAAAAGTTACTATTCACCAAAAAATTATTTTCATCTCATTGAACCACATTTTAGTCCTTGATATTAACCGTCTCTCGGATTTTCGAAATTCCATTCACAGAAGCGGTAAAATTAAGTTTTATGCAAAATTCAGTTTATAACCTACCACTTAGTGGTTACACTATTCATCAAAAATTGAAAGTTTTCAGAAAAATACCAAAATTTCACCCTAGGCTAATTTCGGTATTCTGAATCCAAAAATGAAGTCCATTTTGAAAAATAAAATTTATAAAATTTCAAAAAGTGGTTATTACTATTCATAACGGCTAGTTTTGATAATATTTTAATAGCATATCGTTGTTTAGTGAAACTCGATATTGCGTACTACACACGCTATCGAGGAAGGTTGCGATTGCGTGTAATGCAAGGCAAGTCAAGGATACGTCTTGTGCGAGCTCCTTTTGGTGTAGCGTACAACACAATATATTAATAAAATTAAAAAGAATAGTTTTCATAAAATCTCGGGCTGTTACATAAATCCCATATTTTCTTCCTATATTTGGATTGATCCATCTAAGAATATATAAATATGGAGGAATAAAAGTGTCGCTGTACGTCGGGTGTGTGTGGTTTCAAATCTGTAGCACATGGGCTTTAATGCATGATATGAGCTTTTTCTATTGTCCCAGCATTAGTAATTGAACTCACAAGAGAAACATTGGTATATGAGAAGTTGGTATAATCTTGAAACCAAGAGAGTGGGACATAGTTCTTTGGGTCTGGAATATTGCCTTCCTATAGATGATTGTAGATATACAGTGGCAGAAAAGTCATTAGTGGAATGTTGAAGTGATATTTCTTCAGATATTTATTCATATCTGGAAGTGTGGTGTCACAGACGTCATAGTAGTCATGACCGACAACATTCATCATGTCATAAATCCTCTTATTGGATCGTTTATCAGTGATTCTAATTCTTTTGGGAGGCATTGAACCATTATAAAGATCCAAAATTATCTTTCATGTATGTTCATTTTTTTACATTTTGGAAAAATAACTGAAAAAATAATAGATGTATTAAGGCTTGGAAGTCTAAATCTTCTCACGCATGTGTAAAATCAAGCGCTTGTGTAACACCCAAGTTATAGTGTGAAAATAAAAAAAATATGGTAGAAGTACGACTAAATCGACGCGTCTGAGTGAGAAAGAGCTCGCACACCTAGAGTTAAAATTACAGAAGTCAGGAAAAATTACACGGAAGTGAAGCCACTATATATAAGCGATGCAACACACCCTGTGCACTAGGATCTTGTACACTACCAACATGCATGACCAGATTCCTTTCGCACTTAAAACGTGTGCTCCTCAATACCCTCTTTTTTTATTCATTTTTACCTTAGTATAGGATCCTATTTTCATTTAGGATCCAATTCTCATGTGGGGGGGGAGGGGGGATTTATGAAACCTTGTTTCGTCACAAAGTCTAAAAAATGACAAAGGGAAATTACATAGAAAAAATAGGATAAAACACACAAATAAAATCACGTATTGGAAAGAAATCACCATTGAATCTCCCTTGTCAGACTAATGGGAAATCAGTGCTTAACCTACTTGTGTGCCTTTTTCTGGTGTACAACCTACTAGCATGCCTAATTTCATTTCCCCTAGGGTCCTATTTTTTCCTATAAATAGACCCTTGGGGCCTTCATTTGTATGAAAAAAATTCCCATGAAGCCCAATTGTTGCTCCGATCACCCTAGTGCTCCACCAAATTCTTTCAAAACATTCAAGGTATTTATTTAACACCTATGGTGGAGGATTTGACGAAGGATCCTTCGACTTATGTCCTTTTAGTGATTTAACTCCATAACAATTGCATGACTAAAGCGCCCAACCTACCTAAATCAGAAACACTTGCGTGAAACCTATTATTTTCATAGGAACATGAGTGCCCCCTTTGGGGAGTACCAGTGAATACTCTTGAAGGCTTGAGTCATGTCTCACCCAATTATTATCATCCATGTTTTTTGTCACTTAAGTGAACATCAGGTCTCCCTATCCTACTTTCACACCCATACTTGCGCGCCAGTACCAACTTGGGCTCCCCTATTTCATTCACCTACTATCTTCAGTCTACAAGACATTAAGCCATCTACGAATCCATTCATGGCATGTATTCCTATTCATTAGTTCCCTTGACTGAAAATGATTCTATTGAGACATTCACCAAAACCTCCTGACTTATCAAACACCTGGGAACGACACATCAGCGTGTATCCTATTTGGGTTTGTATATACGCATTCTTAGGTTTCCCAAATTTGTTTCATAATGGTGTTTGAATTTATGGAGAGTCTGTGGGTTTGTATATCAACAGTCACATGGAACTTTCTCTAAGAAACAGTGTTTGGAATTTTCCAATTTAGAGGATTGGGGTTTGGGTTTCGACCACCCCTTCTCGTCTCTATGAATCGGAACCTTAGGTCTCTATTTGGGAAGGAACGGCTCACACTTTCATTTCCATGAAATAGAATGATTCGTCTCCCTCCCCGACCGGGATAAATTTTAGGGAATCCATCCCAGTGTAATCTCCTAAACATTCATGTAGGAGGTTTCAGTCTTGCTCTTCTCTACTTCCTTCAACTTCACTCATTACTTCCATTGGACTCTTGTCCAATCTAAATTGATGAGAGGGAAGTTTATTCCCCTCACCCTATTCCTGGGTCAACTCGTCCTCATACACCCTCGCCGCCTTAGGTGCACCCTCTTCCACTAGTATAGGAGGAAAAGTGCTTGTTCCATTGTTGAATCTTTGACATCCTCTTGTTTCTCACACCAAGCATGACTCATGTGGGCTTAGAGATTTTTCATGATAAAAAAATCATCACAAATACATGAACTATGAGAACTCTAATTCCTGTTCAAACCAAGATATGTTGGAAGCCTTCTTATGGCTCGAGGACATTGGATATACTCTTCATGAATCCATCCCAAATTCCCTTAAACTGGGAATCTTCCTTTGGAGTAAAGCCTAAATTAAACACCCAAAAAAACCTGGAATCCATTTTAGGAAGTAATCCCAAACTCATTTCTCTCAGAGGACTATAATATTCTTGTGAGACTTACTGAACTACATGGTATTTGATTCCCATCCAAATGAGATATGTAGGAATCCTACTTGAGGTTCAAACTGAACACTTCCAATAAACCATGTTCTCCTTGGTCCATATTCCCAGCAAGGTCTAATCTTAGTTGGAAACCCATATCCTTTACATGTTCCTTGGTATGCTTTATCACATGTCCCATACTAAACTTTTACTAAGATCCTTTCACCTAGATATCCTGACCACATGACATTAAATGGTATGGTTAGGTCCTTATCACATGACCTTCAAAGGTATTATGTGTCGCATTTGGTAACACCAAACTTTGAGGGTTCTGATTCCTTTCACAAAGATACGTAGGTGTCCCATTTTGTGGGTGTGATCATAATATCAAAATAAACCTTCATCTCCCTTGATGACAATAAATTATAGAGTGCCCCACTGAGTGGCTTAAAAACCAGTATCATCATAACAATGATTAAAAGACTCTCTAAATAGAATACAAGACGATTCCATTAATGGAGAACCTCGAATACATACAAATATATCCAATAATGAAGAACCAAAAATACATATGGATGATTCTAAATTTTACACATGTTAATAAGTAATTGAAAATTCCATGGGAAACTTTTGTTATAATTGGAAAATTAATAAGGATTCCTGAAAATATTATAAATTTATATAGAGAATCTCATAGTAGACAATAATTCCCCCAAAAGGGTGTGATGAGTATAACATCCAATCCTCTAGACCAATGCATGTGCCTATGTATCATAAATTGCAATTGTAACAAATGCCTGCCTTTCGAAAGCTAGTCCCTTTTGGATAAAGAACTGTATAGAGTTTCTGGTTCCATGAATAAATCCAACAGAAACTAGCTACAAGCAGCGATTCTTAAAAATAGACACATGTTTGAAGGAACTGCAAAATAGTTGGTTAGACACATTCATTATAAACAAAATAAAATAACTTAATTTTTTCAGATATTTCTGACTATCTTATGAAATGTTTTGTCCTTTCAATTGGAAATTGGAATCAACTGGAGAACTCATGATTAGAGAAATTCTTTGAGAATGGTTAATAGATTCTGATCTACTAAATATATAGAATAAATTTCAAAATATTTAATTTTATTTTAAGGGTTGATGAATGATATTTCAACTACTAAAGAGCATAAGTTTAATTATCCACTGTTAATCATTGAGTTTTATGGTTCAATAATGTTTTTAGAGGAAGAAGACACTGAGAAGGTAATATTTTCTCTTTTCATCAACAAGTTTTCTATGATTTCTGAAAAATTCATTGAGTTATTAAAAGTACCATTGTAAGGGTAATATCTATTAAATTAACTGAAACATCCTGAATTTTTTAGATATTTTAGAAAATATGAAGCTAAAATAATTTTTTCATAATAATTGAAAAAGTGCGTAAGATTGGATGACAGAACCTTATTTTTCAAAACTATTTTGATATGATACATATTATTTTTATAAACTAAATTATTATTCCAACTTGTATTTAACAGTTTTTATAATTTATGGTAGGATATAATAAATGATTATAAATTACCTAAAAATGATGAATTGATGATAAAAGTGATGACCAGTGACAAAGGACAAGTAATGTTTTGAGCCCGGATCTCAAAACTAAAGATCATGGCCTAAAAATAGATAAATATGAAGTAAATGGTTGACTTTGTTTCTAAATAGGTCATTTAAAACATAAAATAATTTATAGAAGTGCGGAAAAAGAAAAGAAGTGATGAAAATGAGAAATTTGAAAAAATACATCATGTGTCACAGCGTGACACATATGGTCACACATTGATGCCACTTATTGAATTTACATTCTTCTAATTTATGGTCATAAAAGACTCCTGGGTTAGGAATCAATGATTTTACAGTGTAAAAACACTATTTACTATGTAAAAATGTTACCTATGCCCATATACAACCATATTTGAGGAAGATTAGTGCCCGAACGCTTCATAGAGACCCCATTATGACCCGAGTCAACCCAAGACTCATTTATAATTCATTTATGTCACTAAATGATTTTTTTGAAGCCTATTTGTATATTTACATGGGTGTATTAATGAAAAAAACGAGTCTTCAATGATTGTCATTGTGATGAAGGATAGGGAAGCTACTACATTTACGTTTTTCTTTTTTTTTCATTTAAATTTCATTATAAATCTAATACTAATACTTATGTTAATTAATTTGTTTCCCATTATCTATATCTCTATATTCTAATCATAATTTATTTTTATCACTTCCCTCTTCCCACCCTGATTTCTTTCACTTTACAATGGAAGGTGACAAACTCAAGGTCTGTACTTGGGGGAGGTTTTTCAGTGTTCTCAATTATAAATCATTAATTTTAAATTATTAAAATTATATTTTTAGTGGATGGTAGTAAATTTCATGGGTACAATTGTCATCCCCCAAAAATTTATTTTTCATTTTATTTTCATTTAATGATTTACTTCTTTCATCTCCCTTCTATCAGGTAAAATCTACATATAGTGCAATTGAGGATACCTGAAGGGTTGAAATGAAATATAGTAGAGTTGCATCTTCTATGATTTTCATTCCTGATCAAGGTGTTATCTTATTTTAATATTATAGGACATGGGATTTGTTGTGGTAAATAGGTTTCCTGGGTATGGTAAAATCCATCACGGATGAAATAAAATAAAATAAAATAATTTTTAGGTTTTATAAAATGTATTATAAAATTGAATTAAAAATAAATAAATAATAGAAGAACCCACGTAACTAACCCATAGGACCAATAAATGTTTTAATAACCCACATTAAATCTTTATTTATATCTACATTTAGGTTTTAATATTTCATTATATTATTTTATAGGACCCACCCCTAATATTTAATTATTTTAATAAATAAAAAAACCCAAAAAAGAAATCGATTTGGTGATATAAAATTAGTTATTGAACTGACTGCAAATATCTTGAAGTGATATGATAGTGGTCAGCCTCTGTTATATATAATTAAAATAAAATAGTTTTTGTACCTCTCTATGATAGGCACGTCAAAACAAGAACACTTTATAGGGATTTAAGTGTTTTTGATTTCATTATTTTAAATTTCATTGTATTGTAAATAATTATTTTTTATTTTTTTTAGAAATATCTAAAAATATATTTTCCCATGGAATATTCAAACTATGATTATTAACCATGTGTAGACTCCTTAAATGTGCTACAATAATAGAGAGAATTAGTTCAAATTTATAATAAATCTCAGGTGAAAGAACATATAGATGATGTAGAACAACTAAAGAGCCACACAAAAATGGTGTTGGAATATTTTCCTTCATTAATAGAGAAACACGACCCTAAATTAGAGAAATAAACTAAGCCATTGGTGAATGATATTTCCTAACTTTCCATTGAAGTTAATGAATTTCAGGAAGTAGAGGAGGATTCAATTGGAGATCAAATCAACCTCAGTCAACCATTACTAGAGGATATTGATGATGATGATTTTCGTGTTGGGATACATGTGAGAGATCAACAAGATCTGGATAAATTATAAAATGAATAAAAGGTATACCATGATCTCCCCATCCTTTATAGTGTAGGATATCTAGAAACATTGTAACTGTTTATCACCCTAGAAGAATAAGAAACCACCCATGTGGTGACATTTTAAAAGAAAATAGAGGATCCATACTACCTTCATCCATTCATCAAAAATCCGCTCCTAGTGGTGATTTTCAAGGAAGAATAGATTCATTATTAACAATATCTGGAATATATTTCTTTATTAAACTCAAAATCCTTTAATTTGGTTAATATTGATTTGAGTATTACACCCAAATATTTTGAAAATTCAGATTTTATTGATTCTTATTCTTTTTGGGTGGAAGATGGTAAAAATAAAAATTCACCTATTGAGGAACACATGGAGATCATGGAATTCATAGAATAATTTTTAGAAGAATCCCATGATGTGATCCAAGTAGAACTTATGGAGAACTAGAGACGCACACTGTCAACATTTAAGGGGAAAAATTATTCATTAATTCTTCAAATTTAAATTTATTATAAGTTTCATTAGTTTCTAAATATCCCTTTTATTATTCTTTTGATGAAACACACATTGATAAATAAATTAATAATACAAAATAGGTTTCACAAGTTGTAACCAAAGAGAAGGAGGACCCATATTTCATCTAACCCCTTCCATGAAATCTGTACCTCATTACAAAGGGGAAGATATGGTGTACTATATCCATGGAGTCATTCACAACAATAATAAATAATTGAATGCTAAAAAATGTGGTGGTTCATGTCTAAGAAACATAACTAAAAATAAAAATCTTTATAATAAACGGTACTTCCCATCAATAGGTTTTCAAAACCTATGTCCAAATTGGGGAATTATTCTGTGATTTATCCTTATTTTATTTATTTTCATTCTAGTATTTAAATTTCAAATTATTTTTCAATTTCCTTTAGGAATATATTTGGATAATACCTCTTCCCTTTGTCATTTGAAGAATACTTTCACATGGTCCCCTTAATTTTAATATTTAATTTATTTTTTTGTCCATGATGTTGATGGAAAAAATAAATAGGATAAGAAACAAAAGAGGTTTCAATGTTCACCCTATAAAAAAGAAATTAAATCATAAAACGAACATACACTATAAAGGATATTTTATATCATAAAAATTCTACATAATAGAATTTTTAAAGAAATCATCACAAAAATATAAATATTTATTTCAAAGGGGAGTATGAGTTTCAATTATTTAATTTATTTTACCTCTATAGTTTTAAGGTATGTTTTGATATTTAAAACAAAGAAAATCACATACCCCACTTTGAAATCTTGATCTCTATTGTCGATATAGGAGACAAAAGTTTATTAATATAATCATCATTCCACAATTTTCTTTTCATTATTGATAGGATTAGATGAGTGAAATGGGAAAAAATTATGAAGGTTAATCATGATGATAATAATTTAATAAATCAAGATTTTTGGGAATAAGATTTTTTATAAGAAATTATTCTTATATTTGTAACGTTTTGAATTTATCAAACTAATATTGATTTGTTTATTTATTTTATGAATTTCCATGTATAATTTTCCAATTATTAATATAATAATTTTTTTGAGAGATCCTGACATGCAGTCTTCAAGAACATGATTGAAATCTTATCAAATCTTTTACTGAACAAATTCAATTTAAATTTGATTGAAACAATTTTAACCAATTATCCCTTAATCCTTGGAACCACTTTTTCATCAATCATAATTTTACATATAGAATACATATTGAACATGTTAGTAAAATGAGCTACATTACAAGCCTATTATAATCATTCCTACCATACACACAATATATTACATCATATTAGAAGTACCAAATGTGGGGTAATGTTTTCTCATGTTTGATGGGGATATACTACATTGATGATACTCTATCAGGTTTATTCATGTGATTTTTTGATAGGCCATTTATGATTCATTATTTTTCACTCTTCACCTATATTTTAGAAAAAAGATAAATAAGAAGAAAAAATGACAAATGAAAAAATGGGTTGTGTCATAGGAGGATAAAAAATAAGCATTTACACATCAATATTTTTTTATCATATATTGTTACATGGTGAATTTTATGTTTTTATTAATTAAAACATTCAAAAAATTTAAAACAGAGATTAAAAAATAAAGAGAGTGTTATTAATTCATTATGTTGATTTTTATCATGTTTCTCCTTTGAGTGTTAGGATTTGGAGATGAAATTTTTTCCATACTATTTTCATTGTACTTATAAAAATATTATAATAAATATAAATAAAAATAACAATACAGTATATTAGATAGAAGACCCATTCTTATGAAAGGGTTCAAATGAAAATGGTAGTTTGGATGGTGGTACCTTGAAAGTAGGTTCTGTTCAGAAGGTAGTTGTATTTTTCATTATAGACGGCTTTGTTTCTTTTTCCACCGCCAAAATAGATCCACGTCATAATCCATTAGAAGAAGTTATGTGGGGATGTTGAACAAGATCATTAAGAATATTTTCTAAATGTCCATGACCTAGATTGAAGTTATAGGTCCCTACATCCTGAAAAGGAACCTTATTCAAATTCCTAAAAGAAAAGGGTTCTCCCTGAGAATACTCAACATATAAAACAACATTGCACTTTTCTTTTTCTTCTAGATAGATAGATGATGGATCCTAAATCTATTCAATTACCTATCTAGTACCACAATTAAATTATGGAGGATCAGGGCTAAGATGTGTCATTCTTCTTATTTGAAATAAGGCTTCAACACACATGTTGATTCTGGGAATAATATCTGACATACATAATTATTGAATAATGGGAGGGGATTTATTGTGAATATGAGAAACTAAGTAAAAACCACTAATGAGAATCTATTTAAAATAATCAATCTTGCCTGAGGTGAAACTAAAAGGAGCACTAAATTCTTATGGTCTGAGTGAAGATGAAATGTCTGCAACACTAAGATCAGACTGCATATCCACTAAAAGATTCCTCTAGATCCCCTCTAGGGAACTCCGTATTTAAATTTCTTTACCAATTACTCATGAAAAATTTCTACACATTATATTAATTTATAATATCAAACTGCGAACAACGTCTTTCCTAGGATGAATAAAATATTCAAAATCTTGAGTTATAACAGTATATGGTTAAAGTTAAACTCTAATGGATACCTCAATAATATGAGAAACCAATTACACAAAAGGAAATATCTTAGGTGATATGTCACAAACCAAATCCATTCTTGTATCAGGAACTGTAACATCTAGAGCTTATTTTGATTTTGAACATTATTCTTTAATTAAATATAGATCCAAAACCACTATAAATATTTCCTTTATCCACATGAAAATAATTTCACTATTTTTATTAATTAGTTCAACAAATATTGAAATTATATCTATTATTTTCTTAAAGACTCCCATGTTTTATTCTATCATGGATCCAAGATATTTCTTGAGATGACAAATATGATCATTCATTCACATATCAATTCCAAAAATATGCGACCTAATGTCTTTCATAGTGTCTTGGAATTCCCCCAATAGACCATTCTTTAACTCTTACAACATTCCTGGTGAAGTTAGATCAAACTTAAAATACGATATCTTGGAGGACATAGAACATAATTATAACATACGATGATCAATTAGATTATGAAAATTTGGAACAATAGGAGGTTATGAGGGGGAAACAACAATAATATAATATTTATATTTCTTTATAAATTTTAACTAGCTTATCACCACAATTTTTAAAGTGTCTAAGTATTCATTCATCTTAGTCTTAAAGGAAAGAATCACATGAAATAAATATTAAGATAGACCTGGTTGTTCTAAGGGAATATTCTGAGACACATATCTCTAAGATGAATCCATAGTTACAAGTTCATTAGACTCATCCTTGGTAATACAAGAATCCTTCAATCCTTTCATCAAACATTTCAACTCTAATAGTTCCTTGGAAATTATTTTAGAAGTAGCAATAGGATGAACTAAATTTATAGTATGAATACTTCAAATAAAGTTTTCATGGGAGTCCAATATCCTAAGTAGCCTATTAAAATCAGACTTATAAGTAACAGGATATTTGAGATCTCTGATCTCTTCTTTTCAAAAGAAAATCTACACCACTAGATCAAAATAATCTAATATTATATTATCAAAATAATCCATTATAATCGAAAAAATATGAATTTTTTGATCTATATATGCCCAAACAATCGTAGGGAACATCCTCATGAACAAATGGAGGTGGTGATGTTATAGGAGGTATATGGGAATATTCAGTAGATCCCATAACCACATCATCACAACATTCTCTAACAATAGTTAATACTAGGAGAACTGGATCCACTCTTTGAGATTATACTTTATCCTTAGATATTTCCTTAGTAATTGGAACACTAGAAACATACTATATTGGCCTTTCCATAAAAACATAAGTAGTTGTATCAACAAATAAATCAACAACAAGCAGAATTACTTGAGTATAGTAACCAAATCATCATTTGGAAACCTCTTCTTGACTTTGATCATGCTAAACTAAAAACAGAATTACTTCCAGCACTGAAGACTCAGTTCTAGTAGTCACCAAGTCCCCCAATCCCCTACCATGAACTATCTTGTTAAGTTAATACTATATAGTTAGTGTGTTATGATATTAATCCCTCATAATACATACCTTAATAACCTACTTTGATTAAGGAAATTGAATTATAATCTTATAAATAATCAATTCTATTAAACAAGACAAAAAAAAGTGTTATTGTTGTGAAAAACTACCATATACCCTGCATTTTAGTCCACTTAATTTATTTTCAAAACAAATGAAATCAAACTTCCATAAGGGTAGTTATTAATTTTATCTTTTTATTTGAAAAAATTATTTATAAAATGTACTAGTTACCTTAGTAGAATCAATTTCTAGTTATTTATCACAATGTACCACAAATTCATATCATGAAAAATAAAATTCTTCATTTTACCATCTCTATAGACGATCATAGTTTGAATTAACTTACACAACACCTTCCATTATTCTAGAAAATATTTCACTGGATTCTATTCAAAAGTAGTTGTGTTGAAAAAAAACATCTAATGGCCAAACATGCATATTAAAGAAATAATATGACTAAATCTATACACCCCTCATGGTGATAATGGAAAATCTCCACCATTTGGACTGACGAAAAAATCAATGGATTTCCATCAACATTTGACAAAACTACATCATCAGCTTGATTGAACTAAAAATCCAAATTACACATAAACTCATAAAATTCATCTTAAAATAGAAAACCAAACATCTTGTTATCAAATAACAGCTTCTTAAATAAAACAAATGTAATTTATTTAGAATCATATTAGTCAAATTAATCCATGCCACATTAATGGATTTACAAGTAAGTATTCTTTGGGTCACACAAGATTTTTGTTTCTTATAAGATATAGATCCTCTTTTATTTTTTTGGTTTGAATTTCCCATATTTGATAGGGTCAGTTGAAGGTCAAGAGTGGAAACTAGTGGTTCATGGTATAGGGATGCATTTTAGAATTGAGAATAAGATACATATATTAATAGAGAATTGCTTGAGTGTCGTTGGTATTTTAGGTCATGTAACTAAATCCCTAATTTCATATGTACCAGTATAGGTTTTAGTTTCTATTCTAACAGATAAATAAATAAATAAATGAAATTTAAAAAGAAATATTATTTTTTTCCTAACTGAGAAACACTTTATAATATTAACATATAATGCAAAAATTAATATTAATGAAATAAAATAAATTAAAAACATTTAAATTTTGAAAAAGTGAGTTCTCTTTTAATAAAATAAAAACTGTCAGATGAAAGTGGTTTAGTAAAAATATCTACTAACTGATTCCCAATAGAGATAAAATCAAGAGTAATATCAGCTTTTTGTGTGTGATCTCTAATGAAATTTTGACTCAAATAAAAATTAATTGTTATAGAATGACATATCATATCTTCAGAAATATTGATAGCACTATTGTTATAAAATTTAATTGTCACTTAATTATTTTTGAATCCAAAATCCATAATGGTGTGTTTCATCCAAAACACATATAGAAAAAAATTACAAAAGTAATATATTATTATTTATTTGTATGCAATAAAATAGAGTGTTCCTTCTTACTAGACACAATAGAAGGGATTTCCTATAAAATGGAAGGTTACTGAAGTACTCATCGTATATAGCCTTGAACCATTAAAGTCAACATCTTACATTAAAGCTAATTTTAAATGATACAATTTCAAAAAAAGTAAGGAAAGTAAAATTGTTCCTTTTAAATATATTGAAATTAATTTAATTACATTTAAATGAGATTATTTAGAATTTTCTTGAAATTTTTCATGTAGATATACTAAAAAAATGCCTATTTTAATAGCTATTAAATACAATAAAATCCCAATGATTTCTCTATAAATATTGTTATCAACCAATTTCGTAGATTCATCAATGTTAATATTTTCATTAAAACTCATAGGAGATGTATGTACATTTCAATTTTCATGTCCAAAATATTTATGTAAGTAAAAAAATTTCTTTTTGATTCAACACATTTCAAAAGTCTTTTTGATAAATATGAAAACCTATAAAATTATCTGACTCACCCATCAAGATCATTTTGATTTTTTTGTAGGATTTTTAAATTTTATTAAAACAATTTTTATTTGTAGAACCCAAGATCATATCATCAAGATATATATGAACTAATAGTATATTTTAATATTAATATTTATTAAATAAAGTAATATCATTCATACATATTGAAAAAAAAATTTTATAAAATAAAAGAACTCAAATGTTCATACCAATATATAGTTTATAATTTATGTACATAGAGAGATTTGGTAGGTTTAGAAATTTAATTCATAAAATGAGGTTTTTCAAAACTAATATGTTATTCAACATAAAATTCATCCATAAGAAAATAATTTAGAAAAGAATATTTTACATTAATATGATATAACCTGAAATTAATATATTTTCCATAGGCTAAGAGAATCCGAATGGATTTGAATCTAGATATATGTGTAATTATATCTTCATAATAATTACCTTTTTTGTTGATTGTAACCTTTATCTACTAGAATATCCTTATTTATAGTAATCACACCATGGTTATCATATTTATTCCTAAAATCCCTTTTTGTTCCTCTAACAGGATAGTCAGCGGGTCTATCAACCAATTCTCAAACCATTTTCCTATAGTTATGGTTTAATACATCTTGAATTTATACCACCAACTCTCATATAATAAGTGTTATTATATAGAATTAGTTTCTAGATGAGACAAATAATCAAAAAACTCCACAAGATTTCAAACACAACTTATAGTCCTAGTTACTTTATCTTAGATTCTTATAATTGTTTCTAAGAGATGGTTCATAATGTTTATAGAAATTCTAGGTACTACATTTTTTTGGTTCAATAGTATCCATCCTTTAGAATTTGGTTTTGGAAAATCAAGTTCCAATTCATATTCACTTTTACATTCTTAAAGTCGTATAGGCTTCACGTTTTCAAAATAATCACATAATTCATCAATTTGAGTCATTTTGTGATCATATGAATCAATTTAATCAAATTTCACATTCTCTGATTCTTCAACAATATTTGTAATTTTAATGAAAACTCCATATACCTTTGAGTCAGAACAATATCCATGATATATTCCTTCATCATCTTTTGTATCAGACTTACCAAGATTATCCATAGTGTTTAAAATATATACATCACATCTAAAAACATTAAAGTAAGAAACATTAGATTTCAATTATACCATAAATCATAGAGTGTTTTCTTAAAAATAGATATAATTAGAAATATTACTTCAAAATTACATGATTTATTCACATATTCATCACAAAAACGAGTAGGAATTTTACACAAACACAAAATTATTCCTAAGAATTATTTCTATGTCTTTTTTCACCTCTCAACAATTTCATTTTTATAATGTGTCCTAGGGGAAAAAAGTAAGTTGGATACCATGTTTTGACCAATAGGAATTGTAATCGTTGTTTTCAAATTCTCCTCCATGGTCACTTATTATAGAAATAATTTTGGCAGCTTTCTCATTATTAACTAGTTTTATGAAGCTTTTAAAAATAGACGAGCATTTAATTTTAACACATAAAAAATCAAAGTAAATATAGAAAATAAATCAAAAAAATATATTATTTTATTCTTAGGATTGTAATTACAGATGTCCTAAAAAATACTTATTAATTAGTTATAGGGTTTTAGAAGTAGAATCTTCTTCAAACATTTTAAAAGATAACTTGTGTTGCATTCCCACTTGGAATTCTTCACACGAATTCTTTTTTTTAGTTGAAGTTGAGGTGAATATGAAACAGAGTCCTTTTTAGATAACATTATCCAAGAATAAACATTGTAATGTCCCAATATCCTATTCCATATCCATGATTCCTCTATATTAGAATTTAAAAAGTTTACTTTTTTATACAAAAAATATTGAATTCTAGAGTATAGACAATAGTTGTTCTAGGTGCCTTAAATTTAATAATCTTATCTTTAAAAATTGAACATGAATTATTTTTAAAATTAATGTAACAAGATTCATCAGAAATTCGAGAGTTAATTATCAAGTTATGATTTAATCATTCCAAATAAAGAACATTTTTTAATAGGATTGTTCTTGGATTACTAATAGATTCAACTCTTACATGTTTGTGTTAATCATAGTCACCAAAAGTGACATATCCTCCCTCATTTTTTGGTAAGAAGTGAAAGTTAGAGAAATATAAACTCTTATGCCTTGAGAATCAAATTTCTATATACCATTTATCATTTTTGTTCGTCAAAAGTTTTCTATATACAGAAAAATTAAGAAAGAAATTGATTTGGTACACTTATTTTCTAGGGTCTAACATTGTTATCAACTAAAGATTTAGAAACCCAGATCGGTTTGTGTTGTCCAAAAGTTCAAACACTAAAATTTGAAATATCCTTGAAAATAAAATAATGTTTATTTCAATATAATTTATATTTATTCAAATCACAATTATTAGTATAATTTTTTATCTATCCACAATGAAAATAATTAATTTGAGAGAGTTTATTATTTTTATAACTATGAAAAAAATAGTTTTTATAATTTTTTTTCTTCTCAGCATGGATTCCTATTCCAAATTTTTATTATTGAGTTTTGTTATTTCAAATTGTTTGATTAAAATTGTTTTCTCATATAATAAAAACTCTAGTAGTATCTTTAACGTATTGATATTATATTTTTAGTTTTTGAATCCTATTACCATGTTTAACACCAGATGCCCTAGAATTTTTATTCATGATTTTTAATTAGAAAATTTGTTTATTAAATTCCCGTTTTTCATTAGTCATGTAACTATTTAATATTTTGATGGATTTATTTTTATTTTCCAAATACTTCAATTTTATTTCTAGTATGTTACAATATTCATTTAATTCCTCAAATACGAAATTTTGGTTATTTGATTCAGGTGTATGGTCATAAGAATAATATGAATGTACCTAATTAGAGTGTTCCATAGAGAACAAGTTATCCTTATGATTATAATGATAATATTTTGATTTTCAAGATGAAACATCAATTGAATCATCATAATCACTCGACGTTTTCTTCATGGATTTATTGAATTTATTTTTGTAACTATTTTTCATGAAATAATTTTTAATTAAATACTTATTTTCTTGTAGTTGTGGAAAATACTTGTTGATATATCCATGTTTAATTCATTCATAACATATAATTATTTTTAATTTTCATCGTACATCATGTACTTATTGAATGGTTTCTTAAAAACCCTTCTATTATTTTAAAACATTCTGAAATTCATAGAAAAGTGAGCAACCTAGGAGTCTAAGTTAGAAATTTTCAAATTCTCTTCATTAGATTTTTCTCTATTTTAATTTTTCATAAGGCTTCACAACATTGAGATAAATAATCAGGCCAAGGTTATTTAGATAGAAAATCATCCATTCCTTCTAGAAAATATATATTTTTTCAATTGAAATAAGATAACGTACCATAGACATACCTTCTTTATTTTTAGTCATAATAGACATTTTATAAATATCTTTAGATTTCAACATTTTATAGTTATGATCTCAAGAGTCACAAGCTTTGATACCAATTATTTTATGATAATGATCTAAAAATAATCCAGTGGGGGGGGGGTGAATTGAGTTAGTTAAATTTTATTTACATTGAAAAACACCCTCTTTAGTAATGTATAACTTTATAATTATTAATTATCACATGAATCAGTTGAATATAAAAGAAGAAAGAGAATAATAATAAAAATATATTTATAGTGTTTTAGGGAATTTATGTCACCAAGTTCACTCAACTAACACTCTTCTCTATGATTTGGTAGATTTTCACTGGCGAGTCATCATTCTATGTACTGACAATCCTTTTTCTAGTGACTATACTACTGATTGAAAACATTCAACACTTGTTACAAAAGAACATAGTATTCCTACTAGGATCTAGAAAGGATTTATAAAAACAACTTTATGTTATTTTATTTGTAATCTTTACACCAAAATATAAGAAAACATAGTGTTTACATATACATCACACATTGTAAAGATATAACTAAAAAAGGGAATAAATCCCCAGGAGTAAAGTTATGAAAATAATGATACTCTAGGAGAGTTTTTTAAATGAAAACATATATTGAAATAGTATCACACCTATATAATTTGAATATTTTTCTTCTTTTCATGAAGAAAAATCTATTTTCGTACAATTGATTCTCTTATTCAATATATATCTACATATATCTATTATTTTTCAAATGAAATCTCTTTTGTTTTCTAGAAAACACTTGGTTTTTTAGTAAAATGAACACAAAACATCTATATTATATTTATAACACATGATCTATAGAATCTGGGATTTGAGAATTGTACATTTCATTAAAATACCCTGTAAATAGTAAATAAAAACAAAAAATATTTTTACTTGTCTCATGTATTAGTACATAAATCTTATTATAATTAATATAAATATAAAGAGATAATCCAGCATTAAATGATTGTATGAGATAAAACAATATCACTAAAGTGCTTCAAAATTAATAAATATATATTATATCATGATGTATCTGATTTTATATTGTCACATAGACTATTAACACTTGAAAATCAATGTATTAGATTTGAATTACATTGCTAAATTGAGTCTGTATGTATTTTTATTCATGTAGTAGAAACTAATGTAGCTGATTGTAATGACATAGCTAATTTCACCATGTATCCAATTAATATAGATGATTACTTCCTGTAAACATTTTACATAGCTAATTTATCTATATAAATATTTTTACATGTAGACAAAATCCATACTTAGCCAGTTTTTTCAGACTTCGGAAAATATAAAAAAAATATCCAGAATGAATACATAATAAAATTAACAAAAAAACACTTATAAATAAGATAAAAAAGGATGAAACCACTTAAAAACAACATCATTATTAAAATATAAAGGTTATTTGAGATCATAAAAAACTAAAGTACATGGGATATGTTAATTAACATTAATAGTCCATCATGAATATCTTGAAATATTATATAGAGTCAAACCTCATCTTTAAGCTTATTTTTATCCATTACCTACCTAACCTAATAACCAGAGACATTTGGAATATAATGAAAATATATTATTATTAAATTTTATTTATTTATTTATGAAATGGAGATACTATATGTATTGTAAGCCTATAGTAAGTGAAATGTACTAGATATATGGGAACAACTTCTTAACATTCATTACCCTAATAGATTAGTAAATAGAATTCATTATGAGGTAGATTTCAATTATCATACATATTAATGATGACTTGATAAATTTAAATTATAGAAACAAAGATAATTGATATTTCAAAAGTGGAAAATTATAATACCTGTTTAGACTGTTTCTTTAAAGAGTGAAGAGTTTAATGCATTATTTTTTTGTAATTTGATAATTTATTTTACATTTAAAATCATTTGATTAATTTTCTTTTAAAATTAAAATAATGGTATATGTAAGTTCCTTTGAAATTTTGTTGAGATTATATTCTTGGGGACAAGTAACTTCTATGTGTGTGAGAATTGATAGAACCATATTTTTCATAATTATTTAGATATAAAATATATTTGTTTTAAAAATAAAATGATTAATTGTACCGAGATTTTTTTTTTGTAATTATATTAAGATACATGAAAATATCATAAATGAGATAAAATTGAGGAATTGATGATAAATGCGATGGCCTGTGATAAATGAAAATTTAAGGTCTGAGCCTAAAGCTTTAAAATGAAGATGCATGTGGAAATGACGAGAAACCTATTGGAAATTAATGATTTAAAAAATAAATAGGGAATTTAAAATGTGTAATTTTTTAAGATGTGTGGATGATGAAGGATGGGATTAAGAAGAAAAATTTGGGAAAATACCAAATGCGTCATGACATAACACATATGGTCATCCCATGATGCACCTAACCAAATTCTTACAAGCATAGTTTCAGTCTATAAAAGACACTAGGGTTATGTCTTGATGATTTTTTGTCATAAAAAACTATTTACAATGTAAAATGGTTACTCAGGCTCAGATACTTCCGGAATCAATGGAAATTAATGACTAGATGTGCCGTGGAGACTCCATTATGACTTGAGTCTACCCAAGACACATTTATGAAGCATTTACAGAACGTGGGTTTATGTTTGAGCTTATAAACTGATGTCCATGGGTGGATTGAAGAAAAGACTTGTTCCCAAGGATTTCCATGGCACTGTGGGATAGGGATGCCTCTAATTTTATGTTTTTCTTCTTATTTTTATCTTTTACAATATTTTCAAATGAAACACTAAATATTATTTTAACTAATGTTTTCCCATTATCCATATCTCTCTCTTCCATTTCAAATTTATCTTTCATTCTTCCCTCTCCCAGTTTGGATTTCATTCACTTTTAAATAGAATGTGACTAAATCAAGGCTCATCCTTGAACTATGTTTTTCTAGTTTATTTTAATTATTGTGATTTATTTTCAAATTTTTTTAATTTGATTTTTGGTGGATGTGATAAAATTTCATGATTGCAATAGTCATCCAATAGGATATTATTTTTGAATCCATTTATTTTTTTTTTTTACTTATTTTACCTCTCTTATCTTAGGTAAATTCTTCACACGACGGAGTTGATGGTACTTTACGGGATAAGACAACATTTGATGGAGATGAGTCCTTTAGGATTTTATATCTCAATCATTGTGTAATCCTATTTTACTTTTGTAGGTGATAGGATTTGGTGTTCCAAATTGTTTTCTTAGGTATATTAAATTCAAAAAAAAAACAAATCAATGAAAATAAATTCATTTATGAGGTATCTTAAAGTGTCCAATCGAATTGAATTTAAAAAATAAATGAATAATAAAAGAACCTGTGTAACCAAAACCTTGGACCAAGTATTTATTCATAACCAGCATTATTTCTCCGTTTTCTTCATTATTTATGTGTTCGTTTTACATTACATTATTTTAAAACCCCCAAACCCACAAACACACATTTCAATATTTTATAATATAACAAAAACCCCAAAAAGATCTTGATTAGGGGGACAATAATTAGTAATTTAACTGAATATCAACCTCCTCAAGTTATACGATCCTGGTCATCATCTATACTTCATTGGGAACATAAATTAGCTTCTGTACCACCCTTGATAGGAAGATCACTTGAAAAATTATACAGGAAGATAGGATTTAATTTCAATGTATTTGTTTTCATTTCCATTATTGAGAAAATGAGACAAATATTCTATAAAAATTAAGTATGGTTATCAATTGGATTGTTTAGAGAGAATCTAAAATACAAAAGTGAGATATTTTATCAGGTCGTATATGAAAGCTATTAAAAATGGAATATTTAAGATGAAAATCTTATTTCATGGGAGAATTATGAATAGAGTTTTATTAAATTTGTTGAATAATGATGATGTAGAAAATGCAGCACACCCAAAAATACATATTGAAAACCATATCAATTTTGATACATTATATAGAGTGACATTAATTTCTGATTAAAAGGTGAAGACATTTATAGAAAAATCATATATAGTTTACTATATAGAAAATAAAAATTCATATGATTGAAATGTTGAGATTATGACTGATAGGAAAGAATATGAAATTTCAATTTGAGATAAGGATCTTGTGAATAAGCCTGAAGCTGATGAGAATGCTGAGAAAGTTTACATGGAGAAGGGGAAAGAAATGAAAATTTAATTAGAATATTTCAAGAAAGAAGAATAATTAAAGAAAAAATAATTTCATAAGATTATATAAAGATGATTATTGATACCCACACTAGGATACAAAAGTAAAAAGTGATGGAAGAAAATAGAAACAAATAATAAAGATAAAAGGGAGATATATAAAAGAATATATTTGAAGATAAAAATATGAAAAGTACTCTTGGAAGCTAAATAAACCCTATACTACAGTAAAGTAATCAATGAGTAACTATTAAGGATCATATTATTTTATAAATTCAATAAAAGATAATGTTTGACTTAAAATGAAAAGGAAAATTTATTTTCCTTGAAGTATATTATAAGTTATCATCTCAATGTTCACCTCAAATGTTAACTAGAAGCCCAGTGTAAAGACTAACTAATGTTTACAATCTGATGTCCTACCATCTAAACATTAATTTTTTCCAAAAGATAATTTTATGGAAGTGACTGATATTAATAAATATATTGAAAATAAAGGATAAGTTCAATCAAATAAAATTATAGTTTAGTATTTTTCTACTCTTTAATATTTATTGAAAATATCTACAACAATTACTTCTTCACCATCCTAGAAAAAATATTCCAAGGTCAATCTGATGGGAATAAAGTTATTGCTCAATTTCATCCTAGTAGAGTTGTTCTGAGAGAACTATATTTTAGTGAAATTCAGTAAATGGTGATACAATTGAAAATAAATACCCCCTATTTAAAATCCAAATGAATGGGGAGATATTCTTCTTATCCATAAGTACTAAAATAAGAAGAAAAGATCATCAGAATATACAAGTTCAGTAACATCCAAATCCTTTGAAAGAATTTTGGATATTTTCCTAATTATGAAAAGGTGAATAACACATAACATCAACATTATTTCAAAACCTAATATAAGTATATTAATTTTGTTCAAATTCAGATGCAACATGTTAGAATCCCAAATCTCAAATTCAGTTGATTGATTTTGAAGATCCTATGGATTGTACTTTTGTAAGGAGATTTGAATTTATTTACAACATCATAATTGTGATTTATTTGTTTTGTTTAAAAACGTGTTACTATAGAAGTTTTAGAAACTCCCCTTATGGGTTACTATTAAATATGATTAATAATGTTTTATTTTCAGGTTTAAGATTGTTTCCTTATTTATTCATATGTTTCTTGGTAATTATTCATTTTCCTAACATCATGAACAAATTAATGATTCTAGATGAGTTTGTATGAGATTCTATAAAGGTAGATAAGTTTATTTATAGATATTGATGTATTATAAGGGTGTTTAAATTTTAAAAATAAATATAGTGTTGTTACAACTAATTAATGGATAAGGAAGTATGATGGACAAAGGAATGATTCCACTGGATATTGGAATATAAAGATTTCAATTATTTTTTATGATGTTAGAATTGTAATGTGATTATGTTTCATGTTGTATGATTTTTTATGTCATGAAGTCATGATATTCTTGATTAATTAATGTGTTTCACTAAATATAACCACACATACATGTGAAATGTTAAATTGAAAAGAGATGTATGATGTTCACTAGAAAATGTGATTTTTTTAATGATTCCATACCGAGTTCAAATTGATACAGTTTTTCAAATTCCATAAAACTAAGAATTTTTTAGAATGAATTTTAAGGTTATGGGATAGAGAAATACATATTTTCATATCAGACTGATAGATCCATTTCTATCAGAAAAACTTTTATAGATGATAAATAGACTAGGTTTCTTATTGATTAAAAGATGAATGAGAATGAGTCAAATAATTACGATGTCATTAGATTGAAATTTATATGAAGTTATACTAGACTAAGTATTGTGAACCAATTCTTATATAATGTTTGAGAATATGTATAATTAACAATATAGAGACATGAAAATTCATCTAACAGAGAAAACTAGGCAATTTTTTATAAAATACATTAGACATAGAAGGCATGTGAAGATCACTAAATAAATATATCTAGGTGTAATGGAAGGATCCAATCATATAAATAACAATAAAAAAGGTATGTTTTATAGAATAATATTAGGCAATATGTTATTACGAAGAGGTACCAGATATATATTTACCCGATGACATTCTGAGGAGATTTACAATAACATTAAAAATAACTTAACAATGTTGATGCTCTATTTTTATTTAAATGTTCATTATTTTTCAGAGTTTAATAAATATGATAAAGGAAAACAATTCAAGAATCTTTATAAAATTTCTAGAATGTTTGAGAGGAACTGAAAAAAAAAATTAGTTGTTTGTTAAAATTAGAATTTTGATTTTTGGGATCCACCATTTCTTATGGAGTGTACCTATATAAAGGGGGCATGTATAGTATTAATATACAATATTAATGTAAGAGTGAGATTTGAGGTGATGAATATTTCATTTAAGTATTAGTATGAGTTTCAAACAAATGAAACACATTGTTGAGGAAGAGGCACCATACGAAGCTGTTTTGTACATAGGTTCACATGACAATGGTAAAAGAGATTGAAGTCTACTAGACAAAAGTAATTGAATTAAGCGCACCAAATAGTGGTATAAATCATATAATATGAGGTATAGTGGAATGAGGTATAGTGGATCGAGGAATATAGGATCATGGTGCACTAGATAGAGACTTACCGAGTGATGTTTCTGAGTGTACAAGATAGAGTTCTTTGAGACTGAGTTTTTGAACAAGGTCAAAAATATTCTTATCAATTTTTCTTAAGAATATAAGAAAAAAATATTACTGATGAGTGTAACATTAACTACCTATCAATAGATATAAGGATATTAATAAGATTTCACTCTAAAGTATTCACTTATTATCATAGTGAATTTCAATGGACCGATAAGAGTCACCATTAAAAGAATATAGTCACCCACACTAGTGGTAAAAATTGTACATATTGGGATCCATACATTACATTACAATATTTTTATATGAGTGTGGTTGAGATATAATATTATAAATTTTTTAGAAACTCTAGATATCAACAAGGAATAATTTTAAGAGAAAATAAATTATAAAATATCAATACTGATTTAAGCCCCCTCCCAATTTTAAGGTGGGCCACACATTATTGGGAACATAAAAGGTCATTAGATCCTTCGGGTTCACAATATAATATCCCTAATTTTATTATTAGGGATAACTGAATCCCAGTTAATGGTAGAGGTATTCCTACCTTTGAGGGAAAAAAATTTCACGGATATAAAAATAGAATGATACTCTATATTTTATCTATTTTCTGGGTGGTGAATGATACAACTACAGTTGGGTTTCCGGCCATTAGAAAGGATTGTCCTATTAAATTCTATGATAAATGAAATCATGAGTTTCATGGTAAATATTGAAATAATTTTCATATTAAATTGTAGGAAAATTATTATACAAACGTGATATGTCTCAAAAGAGCTATGGAGACATAATAAAAAATGAATGTATATTCAAAATAAATATAACAGTGAAGGAAGAAAAAAATCAAATATGGAGATTTTTTGGAATACATTAGTACAGAATACAACTAACCAATTTATGGATACTTTAATAACGTGAATTAAATAGTTAAAAACATAATAGTATTCAGAGAATTATTAGATGACTAATATAATGTTAATAAACTGATGAGAAACATTCCAATTAAGTTTCATGAAAAAAAATTTAAAGATACAAATGATTTATCCATTGATAAATTTCTTAGCATTATTGTTTCATATGAGATCAATAAATATACAGCGTACAAAATGAATATTAAGCAAGTGATAGCTTTTGATGATATAAGAATGTTGAAAATTAGGGATCCAGAAATTGAGTTTCTGTCTCACAATGATTGAAAATATAAGGATGATAAGGATGAAATGAATGATATAATTATGTCCCATATCTCAAAATAATACTAAAAATGTATAAAAATGTACAAAGGAAAGAAAAAACATAAAGGTCTTGAGTGTGGGAGGGTTATAAAGTTTTCAAAAATTGTTTGAAAAATTAATTTAGAGAACATTGTCTATATTATGAAGAAAATTTATTGTGAAATAAGATGATAAAAATTTATTAGGAAGATAACAAAATAATAGAAGGATGAAAAAGTTAAATGGTAACAAAAAATTATGTTAAGTATGAATGTTGAGTACCATTATTCTAATAAAATCCCAACAAAAAGTAAAACACCAAAAAATTTCATAAACTTATTTGATAATATAGAATGAAAGGATAATGCTTCAAATATTGAAGAAGAAGAAGAATAAGCTGATGAAACCTATATGGAATATTAGCTAATATTAGAATATGTGGCATGTCTTCAAAAAAAATAGTAGAAATAAATTTGAATTTTGAAGAAGTAATGTGAGAAGAAGAACGACAGAATGAAATAATTCTTTTAAAAATTTGATGGGTATAATAAAGCGATTAAGAAGTTTATGTTCAAAGTTGTAGAACAAGGATATACATTGATAGATCTAGATGATAATCTTACTTCTAAGAAATAAGATTAATGTAATATTAAATCCATATTTCTCACGGATGAAATTTACTATAAGAAACCTAATGAAAATTTCAACAAAGATTCAAATGTTAAATCCAAAACATCTCCAATTGGTGAAATATATTTTCCAAAGAATCTGGTGAAGTCTACACCCACCAAAAATACATGTTCAACTGATAATTTTAACTATGCAGTATAAGAAACAACTATTGGAAAGATTAGGTTGATAAATAATTTGATAAACACATCACACCAATGGAAGTTAAGAATTACATGCGAATGAATGTTTTCCCAAATTAAGGGAAATTAGATGTAGATTAATGGGTAGAACCTCAACAAGATTATCCCAGGGGAACACTATATTTCAATATAAGATCAAAGTTCAAGGGATATTATTGGCGTTTTGGTATATATGGGAACAATGCCAACAGATTTTGACACATCATGTGTCTCCCTAAGAGTAGGCACAAACTATGAGGGAACACAAATGGAAGTAAATAGAGTACCTTTATAAAGTTATAGAAAAAAATAATGTCATGTGAAGTTAAAAATTTCTCAAGGAAAAATCTATTTAACAACTTGGAGGATCTTTTGGGATGGTGTGACCACCCCACTCAAAATTATTAAAAATGTATGAAAACGCTTTCTAGAATATTTTTTTAATTTAATAAGTTATAGGGAATATGTGAAGAAGAAAATTTTAGAAAGATATTTTTTCTGTTGGGAATACATTAAAATATATAAAAATAAACAAACAATGGATTCTTGATAGTTTCATTCCCCGAATATGATAGGTGATTCAATGATCCAGAATATTATTGAAGAAAATAATGGAAGGGAAGGTAATTTTAAAAATGATAGTCCCTTAAAAATAAGATTAATTGGATTTATCAATATTAATGCCCTTAAACAGAAGTCAAATGATACTATATTTGTTGATGGTATTAAGTAAAATAAAATTAATGTTAGCCAAAACTATGATGATAGTGAGGAAGTTTTCATAAGAAAATATGATTTTATCTTCCAATCTTTTAAGAAGTAAAAAATTGTTACTAATGGAGAAATAACAACAAAAAATCTTTTCTATATTTTATATTTTTTAAAATCTTTTTATATTAGTGTTAGGATAAAAATAAGCCATGGGATTGAAGACTTCGTATCATGCCCAAAAAAGTATGATAAATGTTTTCATGAAATACGTGATAGGAGAATTATAATAATTGAAAAAAATATGATTCTATTTGTGAATGTTTCTAGAATGGAATGATAGCTAATGTAAGACTTAAGAAAGTTAAAATTCAATCCACCAAACCCCATTAAATTATTCCATTATATTATTGTGATATGATGTGACATCAATCAATAAAATGTGATTTAAAATTTCTTACTTTCATTGACGATTTCATTCATATGTAAAATGTTATGTTCATGAGACATAAATTAGATTGGATAGGAATGTTTCAATATTTATAAAAAATATTGATGATGAATTGAGTGTTTATATAATGAAGATGATGACCAAAAATTTAAATTGGTATATAAGTGATGCATCTAAATCATACCTGAAGAAGAATGGATTCAAGACTAAATAAAATAATCCCAACAAGCCTAAAAAATTACACTGAAATAAATAAAAAATTGAATTTGATTAAATATGGGTTGATTCATGCTTGTTGAATAATGTTTTTCAAAACTCTTATGGAGAGAAGCTGTAATTAAATTCATGCATGTTCAAAATAGGTTTTTAATTCAATTATATTAAACTATGGAACATTTTGAGATGTGGTATAATAAAAATCTTATATTGAAATATTTCTAGGCCTCTGGAAGTCCTTTCAAAATATGGATAAAAATACTGATATAGGAATGTTTAATGAAAAATAAGAAGAAAGAATTTTCACGGGAAATTCAGCAGACGGAAGAAACTATTAATGATATAACAAATGATTATATAAGATGGTTGATTCCTTTTATGTAAAAGTTATTGAAAATAATACTTCATTAATAAAAGTTATCGAATATTCTATGTGATATTTTAATAAAATATAGAATTAGTCTTTTTAAAGAAGATAATGTGAAGGAATATTTATATAATCTTAAACTAGTACAAGTGGATTCATATTTGTATAGAGAAAGGGAAAATATGATTTTAAGAAAATCACTAATTCACACAAAATAAAAATAAAACAATTTGAATATGTTAACATCATCCAAAATCATGAATCTTTAGTTCATAAAAAATGAAATTTAGATTTTTCAATCACATGTCTTTAATATCATTTGTGGAATTAGGGTCAGTTTTAGAGGTAACTAAATATAAATAATGGTCGAATAAAATAAATGAAGAGTTAAAGAAAAATAAAAAAATTGACACAGGGGATCTTGTTCCATGACCTGTATGAAGTAATGTTATAGTTACAAATTTTGTGTTCCTAAATAATATAAAAAACATTATGAAATTTGAAGAAAAAAAGCATGAAATTTTTGCAAAGGTTACTAAATGGTGGAAGGTGTTCTTTTTTAA
The DNA here is from genome assembly GCA_963277665.1 of Viscum album. Classification (NCBI taxonomy): domain Eukaryota; kingdom Viridiplantae; phylum Streptophyta; class Magnoliopsida; order Santalales; family Viscaceae; genus Viscum; species Viscum album. The sequence goes on from OY728129.1 coordinate 1,120,597,596, forward strand.
GAAAATTCCCATATTTCATGACAAGAAACTATAATAATTTTGTTTATATTTTCTTATCATTGACGTTCTAAATCTTATCATATAAATTTAATGTCATGTTTCATAAATATGAATTGAAAATGAAGTTTATACGGATAAAACCTATGGGTTTATATTTGATAAATATGGAACATCTGTGTGTAAAACAAATAAGGATTTTTATGTATTGAAATAGGATATTCATGCCTGGTATTAAAAATAGTATTTTATATATAGTTTTTTAGATTTTCAAAGGGAAAATTTGATAACAACATTTATGTGGAGGAAATAAGAACATGTACCATAATTTTCATTATTGTTTTTTGTGACATAATTTTTATTGGATAAAGAGATAAAAAACATGAACAATTTGATGAGAAAATAAAGATGAATTTTGGTATGTCAATTCTTTGACAATTAAATAAATTTTTGGGATTAAAATTTCAATATAAATTAAGATACATATTTCTCTTATAAGAATATTATTCCATGGACCTGTTAATTTTTTTTCATGGTAGAATCAAAAGAAGTTTCTATACCAATTTCTATCGGCGTGAAGATAAATACAGATGATGTTAGAAAAAGCATGGATTTGAAGTAATTTAAAGAGGCTATTGGTAGTTCACTTTATCCTACCACTTATTGATGAGGCATTGTATATGTTGTAATTTTGTGTTAAAGATATCAAAGTGATCCTAAATAAATTAAACATATTGCAAGATAATTAAATACTTAGGTATGTTAATGGAATATCAAATTATGGAATCATGTATAAAATAAGTAATGATATTTCCTTTCTTGGGTTCATTGTTGTTGATTGGGCTAGGGATTGTAATGATTGATTATCAAAATAAGGAGAAAATGTTTTATTTGGAAAAAATAGAATGAGATAGAATAATAAGGCTCAATGTTCTATTACATTGAGTATAGATGAATAAGAATATGTTACCACCACCCATCCTTATAGGTTAATGATGTGGATGAATGTTTTGATAAAATATTTCAAAGTAATGTTCAGAATAATAATGAAGATTCATTGTGAAAAATAATATTCTATTGGTAACTCTAAAAATACTATAAAATATTTCAAAACAATGAACATTGATATTTAATATCATTTCATTAAGGAGAATGTTTTTACTAGAGATGATATGGTTGAGTATATCAGAAACAAATATCAACTTAAGGATGTATTTGAAAAATATATTCTAATATGACAATTTGAGGAATTGAGGCTACAACTCCATGTTTAAACTATATCAATGACTTATAAAAATCCATAAAAATTTCCACCCACTCTAATTAATTGGATTCTATTATCAAAGGGAGATAAGAAATTATTACTCTATACACTATCTTATGTGAATCTAATATTGGTGTTAACATAAAAAAGTGGGAGTAAAATATAAAGGGGGATTTTATCTTACCATTAATATAAATTGTTTACTCACATACAGATCGAATTCCTTAAAACATATTTCTTAAACTGACTCGTGATATTCTCTATGAGAAAGGGTGTAGTTTGATGGATGTTTTTAAAAATTGGTTATAGTGTTGTTGAAAATTTTAATAATATATCCAAAGGGGGAAAATGAATTTCTTTTTAGTTGTTTTTATTTTGACTGTTTTTTTGTAATTAACATCATATTTTTTACTATCTTTCTTTTTCTGAAAATAATGTTTTAAAAGAGAAGGATATGTAACTTTCTTTATGTGTTATTGATGTAGGTGTTTAAGAATATTTTCTATTGGTTTTAAAAATGATTCATTTTTTTAGTTTGAGGAATATTTTTTTATCGTTATTCTTCTAACATCATGAAAATATGGGAGATAACATAAATTGTTTTAAAAAGGAATAGAAATTTGTTTCCAAACAAAGATAGAGTTGAAGGATGTACAAAGTTCACGTCACGATATGTTGGAGTTTTAACTAATTAATGGAAATTGATGTATGAAGTCCAATTTAATGTGTGCACATGACAATATAATTTGAATGTTTTGATCAGATAGATGGTATGATATTTTAATTTTAATGTAATGAAGTTTCAATATGTATTACGTTCAAAGATATGAATTTGTGATGTTCATATTGAATGAAGGTTATTCTGTAAAGGCGACTTGACTGAAAATTGACAATTTATTTTGAGTAGAGATATATGAAGATCAATAGATGGTTTGATATTGAGAATGATTTTAGGTAGATTTATACCAGAAATAATTTATCAAGTGACCTCATAATAAGAATTCTAACGAAGGAAGTTAAGCTTGATTGGGAAAAGAAATCTCGGGAGTTGTGTAATGCCTTAAGATTTTAAAAGAGAAATGTCATTACTAATAGTATATATGACACACAACACCATGATTAGATGATAATGTAACACACTGAGACTTTATGACATATTTGTTTTAATTTAATTCAATCTCTTTGATTTCTTCTGATGCATTTGAGGCTGAGTTTATATGAAATATAATACTCTATTAAAATATTTATATTTAAACATTAAAATTATAATCTTGGTATTATGTTCTTGAATATAAATAAGCTTAAAATAATTTAAATTAATTATTTTTCTTACATATGTAAAAAATAAATTCATTGGTTATCTATTGATTATAAATAAAATAAGATTAATTTGAATGGAAAAGAAATTATTTTTATAAAAACTATAAAATTCTAATATGTTTTTTAGTCACACTTTGAGCACATAATTTCAAATTAATTTTACCATTTTTAGAAAATTTATTTGAAAATATAAATTTAATTTTTAAAATATATGTATAAAAATTATCATTTTGTTAATTTTGAATAATTTTCTAAAAACTTTTATTTTTGTGATTAATAGCTAAAAATAATGTTTTTCAATGAAAATTGTATTTTAATTTTAATTATTTAAATAGTAAAATTATATTTTTTATTTTTTAAAATTAAAATTATTTTAAAAAATAAACTAATTTAGTTCATTAGAATAAATTTCATTTTAAATTATGATATTAAAATATTTTAAACTTTTGAATATTTTTCTTTGGAAAGACTATATTTTTTGAAGTGTCAGGAGGTTTATTTTTGAATTGAATCATTACAATTCTATGTATTGAATTTGAAAAAACATATTAAATATTTTCAATTATATATTTTATTTTATATAATAATTTAAACATTAAAATATTCATAGTGAATAGTGAAAATAGTATAAATTATTTACTGTATTTAATGTAAAAAAGGGTTTACCAGTGGAGGGTTAAAATAAGAGGAACGGGGTTAAAAATGACATAAAAAATGTCTAAAAAAATTTATATCCATACTTAATTATTATAATCACAATGTTTTAGGAATGAACTATTTTGGATCATTTTTTTCTTGAGAAATATATGTGTATCACTTTTTATATTCAAACATTCCAAGTGCTTTTACTCCCCCATTAATAAATGGACACCCCTCTACTCCCCTCATAACCTATATAAATCATTTTGGTTTAGCCAAAAAAGACCAAATATATTATTTACTTACCTAAAGATATCATATATCCCTTAATTCAATTATAAAACTCTCATATGAAGGATTAAGGTATAATCCTAAAGTGGTTATATGAGGATGAGTAAAAATTTTGAACATGCATATTTGTTTTATTTATTCTTACATATCATTCAAAAATTTTCATCTATGATAATATAATAAAATAATTATCTATTATAAACTGATACGTTATTATGTTAATTACATAACATATATCCTTATCAAATTCCATCAAATAAAAAATGGAACTGTTAGTTGTGTCCATGGTAGATTACTACCTTATGAACTGATGTCATTTGTTTTCCATCACCACCTTTCAAGGATGGATATAATGATGGATTTAACGCACACACACTGATATATATACACATATATTATATTTATGAAATTATTATACTTATAGAATTACGATATCATATATACACCTTTTTACTTTCTATTCTGTTGGGGGAGACGATAATGTCGATCATGTGTAAGGTAGACTATCACCTCATGAAACGATGTGATACTTTTTTTCTTACGCTTGAAATATAATTTATTAAGGAAAATATTAATGAAATATATTATATATTTATGAAAAAATAATAATAATCAAAATACATTATCACATTTAATTTTTTACCTTCTAACCCATTGGAATATAATAATGTTGCACATGTGTACGTATAGACTACTGCCTACATACAACGATGTGAAATATTTTTAATTTTATCATCATGTGGATGTTAATAAGGATAAATTTTATTAATATAAATTATATATAAAACATAGTAAAGAATCATTAAAGGTTAATTGATCTTTATTTTTCTTTTGTTCTATCTATCAAGAAAATGGAAACAATATTCATGTGTACATATGGCATACCATCTCAATGATTGGGGTAATGTATTTTATATCATTAACATTTATGGATTACTATAAATACATATATAATGAATATATAGGATATTTATATCATGTTTTAATTTTTATATATTATTTAACAATGATAAAATCTAGAGAACAAGAATTAATGAACAAAAGGAAACAGAAAAAATGAAGGAATTATCATAAGAAACAATGATTTTGACAAAGAATTGATAATAAACAGGTTATAAAAGACTATTACTAAATAAAATATGGTATGAAAAATATGATTATTAGTTTTTAATAGATTTATAATAAATCTATATTGATTATACATGAGTTACAAATATGTATGATGGAAATTAGACTATAGGTAAGGGTCTCTCATTTCACTTTTACTTACACGAGACATATGCCATATTCACCACTTATTCGTTTTCGTGGAGTATATAATTTCCCATTAATATTTTTTTTTTATCATGAATCTATTTATATTCAGGGTATTTAATATTTAGTTATATGTTATTTATTTCATGGTTCTTAGGATCTAAAAGTTACAAATTTGGTAATGGTTTAATTTACAATCTCATCATTTATCAGGATTGTGTATGATTAAATATCCGGTGATGAAATCTTATGATCTATCACTCAAGAAAACTATGAAATTTCAAATCTTATTATTATTCATTAAATTTTCAAGTAATACTATTTTATTCTTTAGATTAGTCACTAAAATTATTGATAAAATTAATTTTAGAAAATCAATCTCAATTTCTTCTTTCGGTAGAAAATCCCTTTATATTTTAGGTCCATGTTTTCTAAAAATGTTTTTAAAATTTTCTAAATTATTTATTATAGAATCTTTTACCCATGATTTTATTTATTAAAAATTTACCTAAAGGAAACTTTCTGTCATATTCTAGAAAATTATTTTTTGACCTTTTTACCGAAGATGTGAAAGGAATCTTTGTTTGAACATTCTCTGCATATATATAATTTCCAATCTCCATGAGAAATTATTAAACTAATGATTACAATAAATGTTTATAAGGCTCCTTTAAATAAGATTTTTTATTAATATTTTGGAATTTTTTTATTTTATAATATAATTTTCTATGTGAAAAGTATATTTTCCTCAAGAACGTTTTTAATTCCATTTTTATGGTATTTGTATTCATCTTTATTGAGATTTTTTTATATATTCTCTATTGGGAATATGTTGTAATAATACCATCCTAATTATTTCTCAAAATGGTTCATGATCAATTTTAATGGGGAGGAACTATTTTGATACCATTTTCTATATTACACTAAATGGATTATTATTATGTTTATTGATTAGGGAGATTATTAAAATTTCATATGCTATTTTTTTAGTGCAAAAGTTTATATGGATTATGTTTAACCAATTTCATATTAATAATTCATTGGACTTATTATGTGATGGTAAATACCCATTATAGCCCCTCAATGCATTAGTAAGTCTCATAAGACAAGCTATATTGTATTTTTGGCCAACTCTATACCCATTTATGTATTATTTCATAGAACAAGGAATTTATGGTATGGTTATGATTTTCAAAAGTATTAATGTAACATACCATTACCTAATTTTAGGTATTTCCCATATCTCTTTTCATTTCTACATTTCATTGGGTACAATTTTCGAAATTTGATGATGAAGAGTATTTACTGGAGAAAATGGCCAAAGTTTTAGGTATTTATATTTATTGAAATTAATGGAGTATTGGTATTAAAGTGTAAAAGGATTTTTGGGGTTCTATCAGAGTTTAGGGAACACTATAGACGGTTTGGGTTATTTCTTCAAAGCATGGACTATTCAATTCCTACAGTGAATGTTCACATTAGGAATGGATACACATCATGTACTTGTTTATAGAAAGATGTAATTAATTATTATATGGTGTGAATGGTTTATATGTCATGAATATTGTTTACATCATGAAATGGATGAGGTATTTATTTTTAATCTATGGTGTTGTGTTTTTCATTGTTTATTGTTAATTAATAAATTCACATGTTGAAATTGTTTTTGATGAATCCAGGGGAAGTTATTAAATCCTCAGGGTCTGATAAAATTAAAAATTTATATTATCCCTAACAATACTACTTGCAAAGGCATAGCATAGTGGAAGTATGATGTCGAACCCACAAAGATTGTGGAACATTGTGATGAAAAATCACAATCAAAGGTCAAGTTATCCCAATTTCAGTTGATTTTATTTTATTAAATAAATTAAATGAGAAAAACAAAATAATCTAAAAATGAAAATAAATGCGGAAGAGAGGGGTACATATTTATAGACGATGATTTAGTAAATAAATTAATCAAAATTTACATGAAACCATCATATTAAATAGTTATCCAACCATTTAATTGTACTGATATGAGAAATAATCAATCCCAATTATTCTTCCATAACATCTTAATTAATAATTGTCTAACAAACCAAAATAGGAAAAGCACATTAACATTGGATTTCAAAAATTAGAAGAATAATCTAATTCAATGGTCATGAAAGAATTATCTAAATCATGTTGGTGATCATTCATTATTGAAGACATTAGTTCGATGGATAGATTTTTAATAAATAAATGTACCAAAACAACATGATTATATCTAATAAAATTATCTTACTAGTAAATTAATTTTAGAATTTTTTTCTACACACCCCCTTTACCTGATTCCGCTATCCCCTATGGGGTTTATCCAATCATCGCATGGTGGTCACTAGTGATTAATAAAATATGTATTGATTATCTTATGCTTGATAAGGAACTTACTCATCATATTGGACCTCAATAACTTCAATCTTCACATATTCTATGCCCTTTAAATGCACACCATTAAAATAAACCTCGACATAACTCAGAGGCCTTTCCATTTTAGTATTAAAAACATTTTCCCAACATTATTCACCCAGATCCAAATGTGTTCTTGTCTCTATTGGAGTTTCTACCCCATAGTCTTGTATTCCCATACACAAATGTGTCCATGTCAGACCCACAGATGTGGTTATATAGGAGTGAGTTACCTTGGGATTCTGGACCCTGGGCTTATTTTTGTTCAATGGCTTCCCTTTTTCTAGAATGTTGTGGAATCAATTTTGGGATGAAGACCCGCTCCCCCTATATTGGGTGACAATTAAAATTCACAATAGGCTACTTAAGAGGCCTAAACACTCAAGTAAAATCAGGATCTACATAGGACCAAGTGGTTCTTTCCCCCACATGTCCATTTAGGATACCCTTAGAGAGATCCTTACCCACTTAAAAATGATTAGTGGGATTATTTCTCTTAAGTTATTTTTAACTTGAACCCTATGATAATTGTTCATAGAACTATGAAATTACCACATTAATTCATTAAATGTGAAATAACCATGAAATCATTAAATAATATGGGAATAATCCCATATTCAACTCAAAAAAATTCCATACTTTTATGTGGAAAAATTATCCATATCAATTTACTAAATATTTATATCTACCTTTACAGGTACTTTGGTGAAGTTCCCAAAACAAACTAACTTAGACTCTATGTATATTTTAAATGAAACTTCATTGGTAGAAATAATTTTATATAGAATTCTCATATGCAGAAGGACCCATTTCAACCCTTGGATTTTCAATCATTATTGAAAAAAAGTTCTCTTAATATAAGAACGATAGAATTCTGCCATCTATTAATTAAATTAGAGTGATCCTAGTTTCAAGAAGAGATAATCAAAGGGCCATGCCCTTTTCCATAAAACATTGGATAGAAATAGGAAATGAAAAAAATCCATGATCAAGAGAAATGCACTTTCAATCCAAAATTCCCAAAATATTAGAATCTCTAAAACCGATTTCTTCAAGATTCCTTGGAGCTATACCTTTTGTGAGTACAATCCCCGTAAAAAGGAGCACTTACAATGGTCCAATTTCTCTGAAATAGAATCATTATTTTTTTCATTAAGCATTGTGGATCCTTCCCGTGGATGAATATCATAATGATACTAGTGAACTACCAGTATCAATCAATGACCACTACCCCACCTTCTCCACTTATGGATTCACTAAAATCAGAGGCCTAGGATAACCAACATAACCCACAAATAAATTCTTCAATATTGAAGTCAGAATCACACGAGAAATCCATTGGCGGACCCTAGTAGATCAAATTAAATAATAATAATTTATTTTTAATTGGTAAATAATAATTAATATTTAATAATTACTAAATAATAAATTACCATTAGATATTACTTAATAATAATTAATAGTTATTTAAATAATAATAACTAATAAGTTTTAGTTAATTCATCACAATTAATTAAATAATTAATGTTAATTAATAGTTAATTTTTATTATTAATTAATAATAATAAATTATTAGTAAACAATTAATTATTATTTATGATTTTTTAATTATTAAAAAATATTAATCATTAATTCATTATAAAAGTTACAAAATAATTTCAATTTGTAATTAATATTTATAAATTACTAGTAATAATTATTTATTTACTATTTATTATTAATTAATCCGTAGTTATTAATTATTATTATCAATTACTATCTATTAATTGTTACCAATTATTTACTAATAAATAATAATTATTCTTTAATTAATAGTTATTAACTTCTATAATTTAATTATTGGTCATAAATTATTATCAATTTATGAATAAATATTATTAATTAATTAATATTTATAAAATAATAATTATTCATTAATTATAAATTATTAATTATTACTATCAATTAAAAATTATAATCAATTAATAATTATTTAGTAATGCCTAATTGTTATTAGAAAATTATATATATTTATCAATTTCTTAGAAACTATAATTATTTAATTACTAATTAATAACTACTACAAATTAATGACTAATTATTAATAGATTACTAAGTATTAATTATTTTACAAATTTTATTTTTTATTAATTTATTATTGTTTATTAATTATAATTAATTAATAAATTAAAAAATTAATTAATTATTAAACAATTACCTAAAAAATTATAATTTTTATTAATTAAGTACTAACTATTAATGATTAAAATTTTATTACTAATAATTAATATTTATAAATAAGTTTCTAATTACATAGCAATAATTAATAAGTAACAATTAATTTTAATTAAGGACTCAATATTTTTTTAAGATGGGGTTGAATCCCCTTGTATATTAAACAAAGGAAAGGCCTCTTCTATTCTAGGTGGTGAGAAACTCATTACAGGATCCATAAGCCTAGAGGCACCAATACCCATTACATATAATATCGACTTATAGAATGCATTCACTGAGTCTCACCTTGTCTTGTGCATGCCTACCCCTGACCCCACCAAAGGCTGCTAACAACATGTGTCTCCCATGCCACCCCAAGTGCATCACTATTTGTGTTTCCCCCATAGTCGTCCCCATGTACCCGCACCACAAAAATTTCCCCACCATCATCCAGTGTGTCCATTACCCCTGTTGGGGACCTCCCCATAATCTCAGAGGGTGGCAACATGCCTGGTTTTTTTCTTCATGCCCCCAATTTAATTTGGAAGAAAAAATAGTTAGGGTTGAACTATCAACCTTTGGTGTAGCTGATAGTGCCTATTCCACCCGAACGATCTCCTATTTTAAATAAATGAATCATTACTAATTATTACTAATTAACTAATAATTATAAATTATTATTAATTAAATGATAAATAATAATTATTTATTAATTATTAAATAATTACAATTTATTAATAATTTTTTATTAATGATATAGTATTATTAATCAAGTACAGAAAAAAGAGGAGCTAAATCCCACATTGAAAATATTTACAGATTTCTACGGAACCTGGCCTTATAAAAGAATGCTTGGAGTGGATGTTTTTAATTGTATATTTAGACTACTTTAATAGAAGAAATTCTTGATAAAATCAAAGTTAATTTTTTCAATTTTTTGTTATAAATATATATATATATAAATTAAATGAAAAAGAAAAATTTTAAATATTTATATATAGGTTAATTTTTTTTGTTCCTTGAAAAAAAGACATTATGGAAGTGAAAACATTCATCTCAATAGTCTGGAAAATATCCAAAGGGTACCTAACACATTCTCCTAGAGAAAAAGGCGTGATGGGCCCTAGAACCTTTGAAAACTAGTTTAAAAAAATCTAATAATTATCATAACTTAAATTATATTATCAAAAAATCAATATAAAACCACCCTTCCATCATACTTAAATATTTCTAAATAATATTCTAAAAACACCTACCATTTTGAATCCTTTATGAAACATACATTTTTCTAAAATTTAATGATAAAGAATCTCACAATTTTATGAGATATTTTCATATAATATTTATCTCATTGTTTAAACTTTTAGGTAGTGTTATATAATAACTATAGGAATTTAAATATATTATTCTAATTCAAATTTAGTTTCAGTTTTAATATGTACTTTAATATAAAAAATATATATTATAAAATATGTATACATGTACACTATATCATTTTTCATGTTTTTGGACATGACATTAATTTATATAAATTCGTTTTTATTGGGAATTCTCTCCTCACATCACTATATATTCCTCATTTTTAAGACTTATCCTTTATCTAATCTTGGGGTACTTTTATCAGTGCCAAGAAAAATCAGAAAAACAAATTCACCTTTATTAGACTTAGAAAAGGAACCTATCATGACCCCCTCCATACAAAGGTACCCCTCCTAGATTGATAATGAAGTATTAGAGATAATTCCCCCTGAGTCCAGTCTATAGTAGGCCCCGGGTAGGAGACAAGAATTGAGGGTAAAAAATCCAAAAAATGGGAGGCATTAACTTATATAATAACAGAATCGAGAGATATGATAAATCAACCACAATAAACTCAATATCATAATATAAAAGATAAAACCAAAACTATCCATCACTATATGTATAACCTATACAGATGAAAATAAATGTCTCTAAATAAGTACCCAAATTAAAAAGGTAAGGAAATAACACATTAAGAGCCCAATGGTTTGGGTTAGTAATATCCATCGTGGTCTAGATATCCCGCTGGGAAACTTGGAAATTATTTTTTATACAAGGGGTGATAATACAAGTATACTCAATAGGTTTATACCCAAGTATCCCATGCACATGTGAAAAGAGAATACTAATACACCTATGATAAATCAAAAGAACCAAAAACACATAAAAATTTCAACCATCCAATCCCATCCCCAACAAGGATCTCTCCCAAAATAATTCGATCCATGTAAACTAAAATAATACGAATCATATCGATATAAAGTTACCCTTCAACACTTTCCCATTGAATTTTTGATCTCACATCCCAACATCGTATGTCATGACACACCCTTTTATTTTATACATCACACCATTCCAGTGAATTAATATGTAACTGCCCATCATAACACATCTCGACTAGAGACTCCTAAGCCATCACATCACAACATGCCCGAAGACACTAGGGAAATTACAACACATCTCATCCAAAACGGTAACTAGATAAGTAGGGTGTTGTGAACATGAAGGACATCAACCTCATTCCCTCCTCATAGAATACAATACACTATCATAATCCTTCTCAACACCTCATCAAAAAATAATACAGTTCACTTTTATACTTCTAGACATCACATCCCAAACATGTAATCGCCATCTAGAAGAGAGAGCGAGAAAGTGAGTGTATCCAACCAACCATCCTCCTTATCAAGATGTTGTAAAAAAATACTGCCAAATTTATGGGTGTCATAAAATGGTGATGATTGATTTTGGGGAGTGTATAGAGAACCACAGAGAACAAAAATGGTATAAATATGTAGCTACATAGAAGCCCAACCTATAGGTTCAAAAAAAGTTGAATAAAAAATCACAACATCACCACCCATGAAAAAAACAGCACCACTTTTGCTACTGCCCCTTAATTAATAACACCACCCTATAGACCACAAGCCACATTTATCATTTCATCTTATTTATCATTAAATTCCATTTTCAGTATTTGAAAATACCATCCAATTCCAATATTGAACCCATTTATTTCATTTTTCATCTCTTTTAATATATCATTAAACATAAAAAATCTTTGAAAACACTTCCCATTTTTTAATTGATTTATTATAAATTTTCATCCCATTAACTAAACCATCCCATTACATTTTAATTTCATCATTATCATTCAATTACAATACTACTCGGGTGACTATCACAACACAACGCCACTAAAAACCAATAGTCCTCATAAATTTAAGTTACCCAACAACACTAACATTTCAAAACCACATCCACTTCCTCATCACTATAACTACATCATGCCCATTTCCCATCTCATATGCCACATAACACAACCACAACTCATCACATAACCACCTCACAACACAATTGTAATTCGCCACCACACCACAGAAACACACCAAAACACATCATCCATACAAATTATAGCCACTCATCACAACATTTTTCAAATTACATTAAATACCTATTTTAGATTTAGTAATGGGTCTTTTTATCACATTCAACTTCTTTATATAAGAATGTTGTCACACAAGCCATAAATATCTCAAGGAAATCATTTTATTAACCTAATATAATTGGTAAACCAATTTCCATTTTTTTGATAAAAACCACACACAGTAAGGAATGCCCAAAATGACCCTTGTTTAGGAAAATATCCCAAAGGCCTTGATTTTCATCAAGTAATTTATCCCATATAATCACAGTATCAATAATAATATCCAAGTTGAAAAAGAATGTAAATCATTTCCAATCCCAATTGAATTTAATTTTAAAATGGTTAATTATATTTATTTATCTAGATGAAAAACATCTTACCAAAGGAAAAAAAAAATTATTCCTATCTCACATGATATAATTGGTGAGAAACAAATGATCCTCTACATGAACCAAAAATTTATGATCCACTTTGTAATGTTGTATTGAGAGGGAGGGAACTTCTAAGCACCTCGATGGAGGGGAACACTGGGATCAACTTATAACAACATTCCAAAACAACTTATTGCAGAAAAAATACAAAAATTATGGGTTTCCTTTAACACCATCCTTCCTAAGATGATAAAAGTGAAGAAAATTGGTAGAAGGTAGGAAGGGGACTTAGAAAAGACCTCTATGGATCGATCTAAACAGGCCATAGTAGAAAGACAGTGAAAGTGGGATGAAAGAACACCTTTGGATGCACTTGGGATGCCCACAAAAAGAGACAATTGTTTGAAAAGTGATCATGTAAGAACCAGTTCTTATTCTTGAGGTATGGGTTTCTTATTTTCCCTTTTCCTTAAATGTTTTTGAGAAAATAGGGAAAATGGGGGAAAATCCCAAATTTTATTGGTACACGCCATGTACTTTTCCACATGCCGTGTACTTTGGCCATGTGGGATGAGTACATAGGGCGTGTAGGTCTTTCGGTAATGAAGGGTGTAAAAAACCAACTATATACTGGGTAATAGGTATTTACATGCCATGTAATCAGTCAGTAGGTGAATAGTAAGGTGGAAGAGGTAGCTACCAGCTGACCGACAGTACATGCCATGTATTCAAGAATACATGCCATGTACTCATGTCGACAGATAAATAGTGCCATGGTGGAAAGATACCGCCAGAGGAACGGTTTAAAAAATTAGAATTACACACCGTGTACTTAAGAGTACACACCGTGTAGTCATGAAAGTTTTCTTAAAATAGGCAGTAGCCTCCTCATTTGAGAGAGGAGGTAGAACCGCCGTTTGAAAATCGGGAGGACGGCTGAACCTTTGAGGATCACCCGATCGTGCACTAGGAATCCGATTCCACCTCTGTTGATCACGTTGGGACTGTACGAGTAATCCCTCCCCTCTTCATGCTATGTTCTTACCAATTCTTCCTCTATGGGAAGTTATCTACGTTTTAATGGGAATTCTTTTATCCCAGATCTACATCGTTCTTGGACGATTCTGGAGGTGTCATTCACGTATACCGATCAGAGACGATCGAGGTAGGTGGTATGATGTTCCTTTCAACTATTGTGTTGAAATTTTGTACCATTGTGCTACACTCCCATGGTTGGGGTGTCTTATGGCTGAGTCCTTTTCTGAAAAGATATCTTCAATTTCATAGATAATTTAATAATAATTTTAAACTTTTGTTTGGGATCACTGCTTGGATCCAGGACCACCCCCCGGGGGTGCGTTCCTCTGTTTAGCCATTTGTCCAGGGTACCCGAGGGTATTCCATGATAGTGTTGTGCATTTATTTTTCATGAGAGAAAGTTTATATAAATTGTTGAATGTGCTTTGGGCTCAACTCGGTTTCTTTAGCTTGAGGGCAGCATTCTATTAGCCGATGGGCAGTGTTCTATTAGCCTGTGGGAAGTGTTTGGGTAGCCTGAGGGTAACCTTTGTTTATGCTTGTGGGAAGTAGTCTCTGTCCCTGAGAGAAATATCACGTCTTCCTAAGGGTAATGATCGTTAAGCCTGAGGTCAATCACCTGCGGGTATTTGATTCTGTTACCTGAGGGTAAGGATAGTATGTATGAGGAAACGACTATTTAGATTATTCACTGTGGTGATTTCTTATGTTGTACCTTCCAAGACGAACCACAATCTTGGAGGTGATACATAATAATTAAAATGGTAATGAAAATGATAGTGATAGTTACTTTTGAGTACATACTAGTTTAATGCATTTACTTTTACACACTGTTGTTGCACATTTTCACTGACAGTTTGGGACAACCCTTAGGTGGGTGCCTACTGGGATTTATTTCTCACACCATGTTTGGGTCATGTTTTTGACCCAAAAAGATTATATTAATGTAGGTGTCGACAGGGGAAAGGGTCCCTATACAGGTACATGATTTTAGCAGAGGAGTAAGAGAGCATGGGACCGAGTTTATGCTTGCGATGATGTTACATTCTGTTCACTATGATTTGTTCTGGTTGTTGTACCCTTTACTTTGAGTTGTATAGTATTATATTGCAGTGTATCATGTTTTTGCTATTTTTGTAGAAATAGTGACATGCTGCATTTTTATATATAACTATTGTTTATCTTTTACTGTAATTGTTCATTTCTGGTTCGTATAGTTTACTGCTTCCACTGTTGTATATTATATTTTTTTCCCACTACGCTACACTTTGACAAATTAGGGCATAGTTTACCCACTATCAGACCAGGGCCCTCTCTGCTAGTCAGTAGCCTATAGTGTTTGGGGAAATGCGCTTGAGTTCGTGTGACCAACCGGGTTTGGGGAACCCGTTGAGTGGCTTCTGGATCTGGGACGTTACAAAGTGGTATCAAAGTGGGTTCTTTTCTTTGACGTACTGTTTAAAGACTTAGTGAGGGATAGGAAGGACACGGTACTTGGTAATAAGCTATGCTCGGGAGTAGCTAACCCTTGTACAGGGAAAATCCAATCTACCTCATTTATTGAAATTTTTCTGATTTTTCAAATTTGACGGTTGACTTTATTTTCACTATTTGGTGACGCACTTGTAGTGTGATGTTTATATTTTATACATGGGTTCAATTTAGTTACAACCCAATGAAATGATGGTTTTCCATCTCATGCATAATTTTGGCACATTCTAGAAATCACATGTCATGCATTCTTTCCTTACCATGTAGGTGCATTAGAAATTGTACGTTTTTGTGATAGTTGTTGTGCTATGAAATCATGTTGTTGTGATGACTACTTTGATTAATACCTGATATTTGACAGGGTATTTTTGGGTGAGTTTGTTGATAGGATGAACGCCAAAATTTGGTTTTTGGGGAGTTTGGGCCCTCAATAACCAGAATTTGGTGGATCATTGATGAGTTTACTTTGTTATAACATGTATAAGATGCCAAGCATTGATTCGCAGGGAGTATGGGCCCTCATGGGTCAGAATTTGGCACTTAAGGAGTTGTTCAATGTTTGTTTTCTGTGTTTCGGAGTAGTTTCTGAGGCTTAGTGTATGGAAAGACCAGGACACACACCGTGTAGTTCCTTGGACACATGTTGTGTGCTCTTATGATCGAGAAGAAAGGGAAAACTTTTAAGTACATGTCGTGTATCCTATGTACACGCCATGTAGTCTCTTACCATATCATAGGCCATGTGGGAAGAGACATGAGATAAGGAAGATTTGGGGGGAACATGTCATGTAGTGTCGACCCAGTATCCACCCGTGTAACTAACAACACAGACAATGGAACGTTAAGACATACACGTTGTGTGGTCTGACCTAGGTACCCGTCCATGTCACTAACAACATAGGTCAGTGTTATCTTTCCTAGTACATGTCACATCCACCTGGAATATGCCGTGTAGTTTCAGCCGTGTAGTTGGACGTGTAGCGAGCAACACGGTTCGGTCTGGAGCTTCTTTGAACATGCCATGTCTTGTGGAACATGTTTTGTAGTGTGACCTTAGTACACAGACCGTGTGACATAAAACACAGGCCAATGAAATCTTGTAGAGTACACGTCGTGTCGAATTTTGGACATGCCGTGTAGTTTTGATGTAGGAGAGACATGTGGCTTAAATCGTGTAGAAGGACTCGAGTAGGGAAGAATGATTCAAGTACGCATTTTGTATAAGGACAAAACGTCCTGTAGTTGGGGTGATACACGGCCAATTCTGGTAGAAGTACACACCCATGTGAAAGAATTAAGGGAACACACCGTGTAGTTAATATACACTCAGTGTAGTCTTTTTTTGTAAAACCTGAATGCTTTTCTTCTCCTGTTCACTTCATGGCATCCTCATTTCAGGTATTTGATAATCTTAATCTAAGGTGAGCATTTGACCTTGCAGAGTCATGCCACCGATACGACCACTGGTTGTTCACCAGGAGAGTGGCGATGATTAAACTCCTAAGATGGTGGCCCATGGGATACAAGTGTAACCTCCTGTAGTTCCAGATGTGGTGCCAGACGGTATACCGGACACAGGCATGGATGCACAGTTATATGAAGGATTCATTCGGTTCATGAAGACCTTCCAAGAAGCACCGCAGGCCGCCACATCTATGGTAGAGCTGATGCGTATCTTCCAGCATCCGCATCTGCCTATGTTTTCAAGGGATGGTAGACCACAGGTTGCGGAGTCATGGCTGGATTCGATGCAGACGATATTAGAGCATCTGGGGACACATCCTGGGAGGAGGGTCAAGATCCCTACAGACATGCTGCGTGATTCCGCCAAGAGGTGGTGCGATTTACCACCCAGTCTGAGCATCACCGAGACATGGCGTGGGAAGATTTTCAGGCAGCCTTCTATGAATTCTTCTTATCGGAGACGCTGTGGGAAGATCGAGCTCGAGAGTTCATGAATCTGCAATAGGGAACCATGTCAGTGATGTATTATTCTAGTCGCTTCGCCGAGATTCAGCATTTTTTACCCGTTATGGTGGGTGATGAGGAGTTGAGGGCTATATGCTTTGAGGATGGTCTTTGGTATGACATCTGAGCACTTCTGAATTTTTTTTAGGTTTCCTACAATGCATGCTATTGTGGACTAGGCACTGATTACTGAGCGGAACCTGCGAAAAGCTAGTGGTGTGGGCCAGGGTGGTTCGACACCAGTTCCTATTACTTTTTCTATCGGCAAGAGGAAGAGGTGGATGGACTTCTCTCATGGTGGTAGTAATATCTGGAAGAATACTTTAGGTGGATAGGTCACGTGCTACCAGTGTGGTAGATAGGGGCACAAGAGACCTCTGTGTCTGTGTGACCTAGTGGGGTGTTGAGCTTATTGGACGATGGGTCATCTCTAGGGTTTTTGCAGGGCGTTTCTACCAGTGGCTTGGGAAATGGGTCTTATGCAGACTCCGCATGTGAGAGAAGGACCACCAGCTTCTTATGAGTCTGAAAACTGGAATACGTATGGTCGTGTAGGCTGAGATGGTGGATGTGGATGTGGTAGCCAGACACTAGGATCTCAGAGGTTGCAGGGCGGGTCTGCTCTGGGTAGCCAGGCTGTGTCACAGGGCTGCGGCACTGGGCAGGCATTTACAGTGCAACAGACCCAACAGGTGCAGGATCCCGAACCTTCCACTGTCAGAGGTACTATTCTAGTTGCTTCTGTTTTATCTTTAGTACTTTTTGATACGTGTGCTACACATATCTTTATATTTGTGCATGTTCTGGAGATCCATGGGATCTATGTTTCTTCTTCTTAAAATGTTATGACGCTAGACACTCCGTTAGGGACTAAAACAGATGGTGTGCATCAGTTCAAGGAGTTCCCCCTTGAGTTTTATGGGAGTCACTTCCTATGTGACCTCTATGTATTAGAGATGACAGTTTATGATTTCATTCTCGGGATGGACTGGTTGGTACCCATACGAGGCTTTGTGGAATGCTATCATCGCAGGGTGAGTTTCACCTAACCAGAGGGAGAAGAGTTTCTATACAAGGGTGAGTGGGATTTCCAGGCAAGCTGAGATGGATCTGAGCATCGTGGACAAGGTGGAGTGACATCCGAGATTGCGAGATTATATCTGGATGACTTGGCAGCGTGTCAGAATGATATCCCCCAATAGTTCATCTTTTTAGGGATGTCTTCCTGGATGAATTTTTAGGTCTTACTCTAGAGAGAGAGATGAATTTCTCTATTGGGCATGTTCCAGGAGAAGCACCAGTGTCCACTCCTCCTTATAGGATGGACACACATGAGTTGCAGGAGCTGAATAGGTAGTTAGAGGAGTTGTAGTCAAAACGTTTCATCCAACCCAGTACTTCTCCTTGAGGTTCGCCTGTCCTCTTTGTGAAGAAGGTAGACGGTACCCTCAAACTCTGTGTGGATTATTGGAAGCTGAACTAGCTTATGGTTAAGAACCAATATCTCTTACCGAGGATTGATGATCTTTTGGATCAACTTTCAGGTGCACAAGTGTTCTCAAAGGTTGACATGAGATCCGGATATCATTAGTTATGTGTTAGACCATCTGACGTACCGCTTACAGCTTTTCGGAGTAGATATGGTCTATACGAGTACTTGGTTATGCCGTTCGGACTCACAAACACGCCAGAAGTTTTCATGGCTCTAATTAATTGTGTGTCCCATCCTTATCTAGATTCTTTTTTCTGGTGTTCGTGGACGATATATTGGTGTACTCTCACACTCGACACGACCATGCCACCCATATTGAGATTGTACTGAGTACATAAAGAGAGCATTTGGTACATGCTAAGCTCTCAAAGTGCCACTTTTGGATAGACCAGATTCACTTCCAGGGTCATATTATCTTAGAGACAGGAGTTGGGGTGGACCCTGAAAAAGTGAGAGTAGTAGTTTAGTGGGAGAAACCTATGAACGTGTTTGATATACAGAGTTTCTTAGTTCTGGAGGGTTACTACATGTGCTTTATACATGACTTCTCCCACTTATCAGCTCTGTTGATGGGTTTGACTAAGAAGGGTGTGAAGTTCGTTTGGTCAGATGCTTGTGAGACAACCTTTTAGGAGCTGAAGGGAAGGTTGAAATCATCACTAATCTTGATACTTCCAGAGTAAGGGAAGATCTATACAGTTTACTGTGATGCATCAAGTATTGGGCTGGGAGCAGTGTTGATGCATGGTGATCGAGTAGTTCCACGTATGTCTCGGCAGTTGAGGCCACATGAGAGCAATTACCAGACTCATGAACTTGAGTTGGCTGTAGTTGTTCATGCGTTACACCGTTGGAGACATTATATCTTAGGAGAACATTTTTTTGTGTTCACGGACCACAAAAGTATCAAATATATCATTACCCAGTGTGACCTTAATTTGAGACGGCGAAGGTGGGTTGAATACCTTTAGTCCTTCGAGTTAGAGCTTTCCTATACACCTGGTAAGGGTAACTTAGTTGCGGATGCACTGAGCAGGAAGACTCATATATGGGTATTTCATGAGGCTAGTGGTGAGTGGAAGCTTATGGATTTGTTCTCTGAGATTCATTTGGAGCAGCAATATAGTTATGGTAAACCTATCTTTCTTCCTTATCTATGACTTTTACCCTCCTGGATAGAGTGAGGATGAGACAACTATCGGATTCAGAATGCCTAGTTCTACTGGAGTCGGGGGAAAGTGAGGACCCTCCTCCTGGATGGATGATAGACGATGAAGAGGTACTGTGTTTCCATGGATGAGGGTGGGTTCTAGGGGATATAAGTGAGGAGCTCATGCGGGAATTTCATGGTTCAGCATGGGAAGTGCATCCCGGAGTAACCAAAATGTACCATGAATTGAGACGTTAGTATTGGTGGTCATGTATGAATAGGGAAGTATCTGGTTTTGTTACAAGATGTTCCACCTGTCAGCAGGTGAAGGCGGAGCATCAGAGGCCAGACAGACTATTACAACTATTACCCATTCCGAAGTGGAAATGGGATGATGTCATGATTGACTTCATGACTAGGTTGCCGAGGTCACCTCGAGGTAGTGATATCGTTTCGGTTGTTTTGGATAAACTTACAATGGTAGCTCATTTTTGCCGATCAAGTAGTCCTTTGGTGTTGATGAGCATGAAAAGTTGTATATCCGAGAGGTAGTACGACATCATGGGGTCCCCCGTTCTATAGTTTCTATTAGGGAAGCCCGCTTTACGTCTTGTTTCTGGGAAAATTTTCAGAGGGAACTGGGTACACAGGTGTTTCTGAGCACAACTTACCACCCTCAGACCGATGGCCAGTCTGAGCATATGATAAAGGTGTTAAAAGGCATGCGGCGTGCATACGTCTAAGACTTTGGGGGCTCTTGGGAGAAGCATATACCCCTGGTCAAGTTTTCCTATAATAATAGTTTTTAAGAAAATATAGAGATGGCACCTTACGGGGCTTTATATGGTAGGCTATCTCGATCACCCTTGTGTGGGTTAGAGGTAGGTGATGCAACTTTACTGGGACCACGTCTCGTGTAAGAGACTTCTGAGTAGGTCCAATTGATTCAGAAGCGGATGGATTCTGCACTATCTCGTCAAAAATCTTTTGCTGATCTCCAGAGATGACCCTTGGAGTTCATGGTCACGTATCAGGTTCTCTTGCGTGTTTCGCCAAGGATGGGACACAGGAAGATCAGGAGACAGGGTAAACTTTCACCGAGGTATTTGGGACTGTTTCAGATTCTGGAGAGAGTCGGGTTGGTTACCTACCGGTTCCAGTTACCATAGAGGTACCGAGCCATGCACAATGTCTTTCATGTATCTCAACTGTGCCATTATCATTCATACCCATATGACATCTTTCATCTTGAGGAGGTTGGGCTTTAGGTCGATGAATCCTTTGAGGAGAATATGATTCGTATTGTTGATAGGAGCACGAAAGTTTTCGGAGGCCGGTCATTTCCTCTCGTTTGGGTACTATGGCAGCATGGTTGAGTATAGAACTAAACCTGGGAGTGAGAGACCAACATACATGCTTAGTGGCTGGAGTTGTTCACAACATTATCTTAACCACCCTTGAAAGGGAAATTTAGGGATGAATTTCTTTAAAGGGGGATGTTTTTAAGAACTTGGTTCATATTCTTGAGGTATGGGTTTCTTCTTTTCTTTTTTTCCTTATGTGTTTTTGAGAAAATAAGGAAAATGGGGAAAAATCCCATATTTTATGGGTACACGCCGTGTACTTTTCCGCACACCGTGTACTTTGGCTGTGTGGGATGAGTACACAGGGTGTGTAGTTCTGTTGGTGATTAAGGGTGTAAAAACCCGACTACACATCCTGTACTAGGTATTTACACACCCTATAATAAATCGGAAGGTGAACAGTAAGGTAGTGGAGGCAGCTGCTAGCTAAGCGATAGTACACGCCGTGTATTCAAGAATACACACTGTGTACTCATGTCGACAGATGAACAGTGCCATGGTGGAATGAAGCTTCAAGGGGAATAGTTAAAAAAATGAGAAGTACATGTCGTGTACTTGAGAGTACATGCCATGAAGTCATAAAATTTCACTTAAAATAGGTTGTAGCCTCCTCATTAAAGAGAGGAGGAAGGACCTCCATTTGGATCTTAGGAGGATGGTTGAACATTAGAGGATCACCCGATCGCGCACCTGGAATTTGATTCAGCCTTCGTCGATCACGTTGGGACTGTACGAGTTTGCCCTCCCCTCTCCTTGAGGTGTTCTTACCAATTCTTCCTAAGGGATGTTATCTACATTTGAACAAGAATTATTTTATCCCACATCTACGTCATTCTTGGATGATTCGGGAGGCATCATTCACGTATACCGATCAGAGATGATCGAGGTAGGTGGTCTGATGTTCCATTCAAATGTTGTGTTGAAATTGTGTATCGTTATGCTACAGGCCTATGGTTGGGGTGTCGTATGGATGAGGCCTTTGCTGAAAAGATATATATAATTGCATAGATAATCTAATGATAAGTTTAAACTGCTATTTGGGAAAACTACTTGGATCTAGGACCACCCTGGGGGTGTGTTCCTCTATTTAGCCATTTGGCCAGGGTACATGAGGGTATTCTATGATAATATTGTGCATTGCTTTTTCTTGAGAGAAATTTTATATAAATTGATGTTTATACTTTGGGCTCGTCCCGGTTCCTTTAGCTTCAGGGCATCATTCTATTAGACTATGGGCAGTGTTGTCTTAGCATGTGGTTAGTGTTTGGTTAGCCTGAGGGTAACCTTTGTTTATGCCTCTGGGCAGTAGTCTCTATGCCTGACACTATAAGAAATGGGAAATTTCCCAATGGTTCTGAACCGTTGGGAAACCCTGTAGAACCATTGATATATCTTATACCAACGGTTCTGCAAACCATTGGAAAGTAAGCTGTTGGGAAAGCATTTCCCTCTGGTTTACACAGAACTATTGGGATATGTCAGAAAAATAAACCTATCCCAATGGTTTGTCTTGAACCAATGGGAAAACCCTCCATATGAATCCATGTCCCAATGGTTTTCCAAACCATTGGTATAGGTCTTTCCCAACGGTTGGGAAAACCGTTGGGATAGGTCTTTCCCAACACATTGTGGAAACCGTTGGGATAGGTAAATGTATAAAAAAGAGTTCCACCGGAGGTTTGAAACCACAACCTCCACATTATAAATCAATGACTTTACCACTATCCTAGAGTATTCTTTGTGAATATATTTGGATAAATATATATATATTTATATTAATATGTAATTTATATATTTATTTATTTGACGATATTTGAAAAATGTACTCATAAAAAATAAGGGCACTATCCCAACGGTTCTCAAAACCATTTGGAAAGATAGGTGCCCACCCTTTCCCGACGGTTTGGCCAAGCCATTGGGAAAAGTGGCCACAAAGTGGGCTTTTCTCAACGGTTTGGCCAAACCGTTGGGAAAAGTGACCTCAAAGTGGGATTTCCCAAAGGTTTGGCCAATCCTTTGGGAAAAGTGACCTCAAAGTGGGATTTCCCAACGGTTTGGCCAAACCGTTGGGAAAAGTGACCTCAAAGTGGGATTTCCCAATGGTTTAGCCAAACCATTGGGAAAGGGGGACTATACCAATTGTTGGTACAAACATTTGGTATAGAAGAATTGGGAATGGTCAGATTTCTCGTTGTGTGAGAGAAATATCATGTATGCCTGAGGGAAATGATCGTTATGCTTGAAGGAAATCACCTGTGGGTATTTGATTCTGTTACATGAGGGTAAGGATAGTATGTCTAAGGAATCAGCTATTTAGAATATTCATTGTGGTTAATTTCTATGTTGTACCTAACATGCAGAAGCACAAGCTTGGAGGTGATAAGTAATAATTAAAATGGAAATGAAACTGGTAGTGATTGTTACTTATGAGTACTTACTTGTTTATTGCATTTACTTTTGCACACTACTGTTGCAAATTTTCACTGATAGTTCGGCACGAGCCTTAGGTGGGTGCCTACTGGGATTTATTTTTCACACCCAGTTTGGGTCATGTTTTCGGCCCAAACAGACTATATTGCTGCGGTGTCGAAAGGGGTAAGGGTACCTATATGGGTACATGATTGAAGCAGAGGAGTATGAGAGCATGGGATCAAGATTAGGCTTGCGATGATGTTGCGTTCTGTTCACTCTGTTTTTTTCTGGATGTTTTACCCTGTACTTTGAGTTTTATAGTATTGTATTGCAGTGTATCCTATTTTGGATACTATCATAGAAATAATGACTTTCTGCATTTTTATATATAACTATTGGTTATCTTTTACTGCAGTAGTTAATTTCTGGTTCACATTGTTTACTGCTTCTTCTGTTGTATGTAATATTTTTTTTCCAATGCTCTACACTTTGACAAATGAAGGCATAGTTTCCCCACTATCGGACATGGTCCCTCGCTGCTAGTCGGAAGCCTCTGGCATTTGGGGAAATTCTCTTGAGTTCATGTGCCAAACGGGTTCAGGGCACCCGTTGTGTGGCTTCCGGATCTGGGACGTTACAGATCAAGTGTGAGGGGATTTTGGTTTTTTATACCCATCCTAGAAAACACAAGACCATGACACAACACAGAGGACTGCACCACTATAGTACTAAAAAATAAAGAAATCATGACACAACACCCGTCACAACACTAAAACCATTCCAGTCGAAGTCCCTCTGGGAATTTTAGCTATAATCATGTTACATATCCTATAAATGGAAAGGGAATACCATGTAATAAATGTAGACCCCCCCCCCCCAATAAACCCAATACCTATACAAGGCTACACAATCATTGGATACTCCATATGGAAATAGTGCAAATATTTCTAGAATTGCTGAGACATCATCCTTCAAGCCCCTACACTATAGCTAAATTCATCCCACTATAGAAAATAAAGGGATATGGAACATCCCTTTATCATTAGAAATAAGAACCCCTAATGGAATTATCTCCAAAAACACCTCCCTAGGAACCATATTCCATAATAGCCAATCCTATTGCATAGCCACATGATCCACACCATAGGGATCATTTTTATTGAATTTCCTCATCTCCATCATATCTTTATACTACTAACTACCATTCTATCATACATTGAACACCTCTACCTCTATAATTAGTTCAAATTAATGGATTTTAAAATTCATTCTATTACATTAGATACCTCTCAAACTATTCTGACCCTTGAGAATCAAAACCAATCTAGAAGGAAAATAGGGAAAATATCAAAAAAACCATCCCAAGAGATAACTCTCAATTATTTCAACATAAATAAAAACCCTCTCCAGCCAAATGAAATGACACCACATCAAAAAAATACCACAAGATATTTCAAAGAACTACACAACCAAATCAATTTACCATCTTCAAGAAACCATCCATTTTAACAAAAACCTAAAAAACAACCTCAATCACCACCAACACAAAACCCAAAATCACTAAAGCCACCACACAACAGATTCCCAAGAAAAATAATTCAATGTAATTCCATTTTACATGTTATGAAATTGTCTCCATTACATAGCAAAGACTCAGCCGTGTAGTTTTAATCTTATAGAAGTATTACACATCTTGATAAGGAATCATATCACCCCTTTTTCATACTCATAAAGCTCAAGTCACACATCACATTAAGGAAAATCACATTTCATAACCATTATGATTTCTAGAATTACACCATAACGTAAAATAAAATATGGAAAAACAATAGAAAGCCTAGAAAAACTATGGGTACTAGGAATTAATATCCATATCTCACTCCCAAGTACTCTCCTTTAGGCCATCATGCCTCCATATCATATAATCAAAATAAATACTAAATCTATAAAACACATTCTCTTGCTGACCTTGAATCCCCACTAGACACTCCATGAATGTTGTTTCACCCTCGATAGCCAACCACCATTCATTGATATGGGATTCATCATGAATATATTTTTGGAGCTAGATGACATAGAAGATGTTGTGAATCCAGTCTATTCATAGCGGGCGATCGAACTGATAGTCCACCTTGCCAACACATCTCAATAATAAAAAAGGCCTAATAAACATAGGAAAGGGATTACCCCCCCCCCCCAAATCTAAACTTCTACTTCCCATGATAAGAGAAGACCATCAAGAACACATGGTCTCCAACATCAAAATCCAAGGGCTTTAACCGATGATTGACATAAGCCTTATCCAATTAATGCTCTACTTTCATAATCTCATGAATAAACTAAACCTTATCAACCATGATCTATAACACATTGATATCAAGAACTGATGACTCTCCATCATTGATCCAGCACATCAGTGAATGACATTGTCACCCATATAGAGCTTTAAATAGGTCCATCCCGATGGATGACTGATTTCATTAATTATAATACAACTAAACAAAAGGAAAGAGATTTTCCCCAAATCCAAGGAATTAAATGATACCTTCCCAATACAAGTAATTTGATATATCTATAGTGGGTTCCCCTATGCATTAATCTAAGGGTGGAGAGCATTGAAAAGGTTTTACTGAGTGCAAAATCATACTGCAATCCTTTCTTAACCCATGAGGTAAAATGATCTTCCTGAACTATGAAAATAGAGCTTAGAGATCCATGAAACCACACCAACATATCCACATACCTCATTTCCAAAACATCCATGATGCCTGACTCCTTGATTGATAGGATGCCAGATGATTTTTTCAACGAATACATGATTAGCCATATATTAATGAGAACCTCCCTGATCACTGTGTAACCCTATGATGAAATCAATCAATATTTAATCTCATTTCTACTCAAGAAAAACCATGGGATGCAATAATCCCCATGAAACATGGTGATCATCCTTTACAAGATGAAAAAATAAACATCAGGTCATAAACTCTTCCACTTATAATTTCATTTAGGGCCACAAAAACGGTGTCCTCTAGACATGGTACGTCTTGTATAATCTAAAATGTACGACAATATTTGAGTTTTCAAACTCAAAATGAAATCCCTCATGAATCACTACTAGAACAAACAACCTCCTTGGATACAAATTCATGTTTTGTCCATCCGATGACAATCCCTATAAATCATCAAAATGACCAACATGATCATGAAAAACCTCTTCCTTCAATTATCCGCATTTAGAATCCTCCACCTTAGGAAATAAAGAATACTGCAATGTCAATAGAAAAAAGTAACATATGTATTCAATAATCCCCACATCTAAATGTAGGGTTGGCAACTCCTCCATTACCCTCAAAGCCTCTCTAGACTCTGGAACAACTTCCTTATTAAAGGTTTTCCTATATCATTTCCCTTTTCTAAGGTATTGGAGATCTCAAATTTAATGTCTTAAAGAAACTCCATCCTCCTCCACTTCCTCATATTGAAATCACGTTAATAAAATATATAACTCAATCTCTTGTGATTTGTGAAGACCACAAACTTCTCCACAATGAAGTAATGCTGCCACAACTTCAACACAAACATAACCGTTGAATGATTCAAATAATGGGTTTTATAGTTATGCTTATAGGGACAAAACTACTCGAACTCATAATAGATCATGAATTTATGCTGCATCAAGATGCATCTGAATCCCAGATGAGAATAATCATAAAACACCTAAAACATTTCCCATTACTCTATACACTGACGCACTGAAGCATTGATAAATTTCCTCTTTAAGAAGTTTAATGACTTCTAAAATAGATTAGTACTGATAAATTTATGGTTCATCCTAGTTAAATCATTGAATTGGTATTAAATCTATGATAAGTAGTATATTAACCACCAATAATAGCCTGCAAGGCCCATAAAGATGTGAACCTCCACCACATTCTTAGGTGATTCCCAAGAAACAACCACCTCAACTTTTTACAGGTCAAATGAATCACCTTGAAAAGACACCACATGCCAAATTAAACGAACCTATCATGTTTAAAACATAAACCACTACTGAAAATAGGCTTATTTGCGACGGTTCATTTGCGACGGGGGTCTGTTGCGGAAAATGGCATCACAACTAAATCTATTTTCGACGTAAGAGTCGCTAAAAATATTATTAGCGACTGGAAGATTTCCCATCGTTAATACTAGTCGATGTATTTAACAAAATCGTTAATTAAGAATTTGCAACGGGACTGTCGCAAATGTTATTTGCGTCGGGTTACTCATACCGTCACAAATAAGTATAAAAAAAATTCAAAACATATATTAAAAAGTATTTAAGATGGGGCCGTCACAATTAACTTTTGCGACAGGTTCGTCAGCCAGTCGCAAATAAGTATAAAAAATAAAAATAAAATTATTATTATTATAATTCATATGTAAAAATATTATAATTAAATTAAAATATTAGAAAATATTAATATATATAAAAATAATAACTGTTATGAAATTTGAATAATATTATTAATAATATTAATATTATAATATTATATAATAATAATAATATAAAGAATTCATATTATTATAAATAATTAAAAAATTAAAAAATTATTAATATTATAATAATATTATTATTATTATAATTCATATTAAATATATTATAATTAAATTAAAATATTTGAAATTTTTAATATATATAAAAATATTAACTCTTATAAAATATGAATAATATTATTAATCATATTATTATTATAACATTATATAATAATAATAATATAAAGAATTCATATTATTATAAATAATTTAAAAATTATAATTTTACTTAAAATATTTGAAACTTTTTATGTATTAAAAATATTGAATATAATATTATTAAAATAATTAGAAAATAAAAATATGAATATTATCAAAATTTGAAAAACAAATATAAACAAAAAATTAAAATACTAAGTATAATAATATTATTAATAAAATAAATAATAAACTATTAAAAATAAATAGAAATTAAATAATGCAATATATAAGAGAGACAAAAACTCTAAATAGAAAATATTATATATTTTGAACTCACAAACTTTATAACATCAAGAAAATCACTGATCTAATGGAGGAGGGGGAGGGGGAGGGGGAGGATCTGCAGGAGATGGTGGAGGAAACTCTATCCCTAATAAACGAGTAAGTCTGCGCATGTACTCCATCTGCTCATGTTGCTGCCACAAACTCATATGTTCCTCGTACACCTGCTACTGTCGTTGACGCTCCTCCTCATACTACTACTGCTACAGATGCATCTCCTCCTGCTCCTTACGGAGACTCTATATCAACT
Organism: Viscum album; assembly: GCA_963277665.1. NCBI lineage: Eukaryota > Viridiplantae > Streptophyta > Magnoliopsida > Santalales > Viscaceae > Viscum > Viscum album. The sequence continues at coordinate 1,120,627,035 of OY728129.1, forward strand.
CAGTCTGAGATCGCAACTGATCCTCATACTGTGAAGTGGAAGATGAAGCATGATCTCCTCTCGAGCTGGACGGCGACATCACAACAGTGCCATAATAACCTTTGGGAGTCAGTCGACTGCCGATACCAACTACTCGGTCCTTCTCGAATCCATACTGGGTCGCTTGCATCCGGGCCGCCTTATCAAACTGATGGCCACTGGCCTCATCAGCTGTCTCGGCCTGACTCTCAGCCGGAGTCTGTGACACTGCGGCATCATATGACTCCTATAATTGCAATTTAAAATTAAAATAATGAATATATTATATGCAGTTAATTTTCAAATTTAAAAAAAAATAATACTGAACTCAATCTACCGATGGAAATCGCCCCTAATCTCCCAAATAGCTGGATCAGTATACATCCTCTGATATACATTGTACTCCATAATATCAGGCTGCTCGACAGCCTATAAGAATATAAAATAAATTTTTAATATTTAAAGTTATATAAAATATTTATAAAAATTTACTTACTAGATGCTATCTATGAGTACTGAATTTATGACTCCCAACTCGATGAGTCACCTCCTGTCTCCCTTGATTCTATCTCCCCATTGATGATCTCCTCTGAAAGCCACCACTCCACCAATGTGAACATAATCCATCCCATAGGTGGGATAATATGTAATCTGGTTGGTGTGCTCTACAGGAGTCATCAAACACTGACACTCCTGCTTTCTTCATGGTAACCCTTCTTAAGTTATGCAAAAACTGATGAAAGCGATCACGCATGGCCACCTTCCATGCCTCGTGGATGGGGTCACGCATGGTATCCTCGATCGGATACCATAAACCCTAAAAATAATTTAAAATATCAAGTTATAAATTAAATAACTATCAAAATAAAAATCATTTATTTATGTATGTACCAACCAATGGTCGAAAATGGACCGTTACACATCAACATGAATCTGCTCCCATGTGGTCCATGGATGAGAAAAACAGTTGCGCAAGATATCACTTCCCTATCCGACTGCCATATGCGTAAAACTGTAAAAACAATAAAACATTTATTATGTAAATATATTAATGAAGTCATAGTAAAATGCACAGGTTATCATACCTCTGTGTGCGTGCATCAAACCCAAGATGTGGACGTTGCTCGGGGATGGGGTCAAGAATCATCATTCGGGAAAGACCACTCCCCCTCCACATACCTCTTGAAGTGCCTGCAGGATGAGGGTCAGATGCCACCAAATCGCCCTCATTGAAATCTAGACCAGCCTCCAATAACTCATGAATTATGTCTGAATCCATCTGAAACAAAAAATAAATATTGTTAGCAAATAATTGAAAATTATTATTATATATACATATATATTATTTATGATTATATATAACTATCATTGAATTATATCAATGTTCACCTTCATCATCATCTTCATATCTGACGATGTCATCTTTATATTCCTCCTAAATATCACCGATATCCATTTGACTTCCAATTTCTTTATCTCTTACCATTTCACTTTCATTTGTGACATCATTAACATCATCATCATCACCGACTCTTAATTGTAGGGTGTAATCATCGATACTCACGTCTCTTTGAAAAAATATTGATTTTGAGTACTCTCTTGAAAAACCTCAATTCCTTGTACTTCAGTGATAGCACATTCACTCTGCCTAAATTTATTGTCTTGATTTTTGATTTTTATTATGCTCCACCAATCAGTCGAGTCTCTGGACGTAGCACAGTACTTTGTGTAAGAAACTTGATGTTCCTGTTGAGCTAGTAAGAATGGTTCATTTAATGCAAGACATTTCCTTCAGGTAATAGTGTTTTAATGAAAGTAAATATCTGATCAAAACAAGTGTTTGACATTCCATTATCTGATTTGATACCCATAAATTTAGAAATAGCTACTAATTTTCTTATCTTGAAACCAGGATATAATGAATCCTCAGCAGACCTCAACAACTCATAAAATTTAGACGGTGGAAACTTAGGAGCTGAATCAATATCATCCTGAGTTTCTATATGTTGAACAGACGGACCTGCAACATCATGTATGAAATTTTGAAACTGAGATGGATCTGGAATCAAGTTAGTATCACCTTCTCTGGAACTGCATTCGCAGTGTTGATACCAAAAAACATAATCCGATTGAAAACCAAAACACAAGAGATGTCCCCCAACTTTGTCAAACATGTCAAACGTTCTCAGTGCACATTTTTTGCAAGAACATTTTATTGTGCCTTCTAAAACAAATTCTGAATTTGATGCCACGAATGATAAGAAAGTCTCCACACCTTCAATATATACTGGATTTAACCCTGAACCATTTGGATTTCTACGTTGATTTATCCATACGCGGTCATCTAATAATGACTGTTGTCAACTTCGTTGTTCCATATTTTTCTATAAAATATAAAATCATTACTGGTTTTGAATAATTTGATAGAAGAAAAACAATCTCTAAAAGAGAAAACAGTAATAATTACCACTAATTACGAGCGACACAATTTTCAATGAAATTGTTACTAATTAGTAACATAATTGATAATATAATTAGTAACACAATATAACAATGTTATTAATTATATGATTAATATTTATAAAAAATAATATTAATATTATTAAAATAAAAAAAAATTATAAATTATTAAAATTATCTATATTCACAAAAAACTATTCTTAACATGTTAAAATCTTAAACGGTCGTTAATATTTCAATCATTCCCAATAAAAAGTTCACGTTAGTCATGTCCCATTTAAATTCTATAATTATCCTTATATGGTTGATCTCCTCGCATGTAGTGTTGCAATATGACGACCTAACTAATATCATCCCCACCTCTAAGAATCATCTCACATGACCATTTACATAGAGCATTCTTCCTTAAAAATTTAATCCCTTAAATTTTTAAGGAAGAATGGTCTATGTAAAGGGTCATGTGATATCATTCTTATAGTTGATAAAGACATGAATTGGCTCGTCTCATTGAAATTCTACTTGCAAGGTGGTACCCAAGTAAGGAAAATTAAAGAGTTTAGATCGAATATGACTTACGAAAACTTCTTATTGAGCATGACCTAAAAATTGGCGATTGTTTAACATTTGACCATGTTAATAATAGCTTGTTGCGAATATTGATAATTTTAATAATTTATAATTGATTTATTATTTTAATAATATTAATATTATTTTTTCATAAATATTAATCATAAAATTAATAACATTATTATGTTACGTTACTAATTATATTATCAATAATGTTACTAATTAGTAATGATAAGATATGCATAGAGACTCGTTAACCAAAACAAATGTGTTCATCTATAACCTTCGTTAATTGTTCTAATTGTTCGCTAATTGTTCGCTAATTGTTCTGATTATTCACTAATTGTTCTTCTTATTTGCTAATTGTTTGCTAATTGATCTTCTTGTTAACTAATTGTTCTGCTTATTTGCTAATTATTCTCTAATTGATCTTCTTATTCGCTAATTGTTCTGATTATTTTCTAATTTTTTTAATTATTTTCTAATTGTTTTTATTATTTTATAACTATCATATTATTAGTATTTTATTATTATTAATATTAAAATAATATAATTTTTTATATTCTTTTACAATTCTCTTTTCAGTGTTGAAACTTGACATTCTGTCTCCACATGTAATATTTACATTCACTTTCACCTCTCTATTTGTGAGGAGGTTGATAATTTTGAATGTGAATGCAAATATTACATGTGGAGATAGAATGTGAAAATATTTCTAATTATCTGGTAATTATTCTAATTATATGGTAAATATTCTAATTATCTGGTAATTATTCTAATTATCTGGTAATTATTCTAATTATCCGGTAATTATTCAAATTATCTAGAAATTATTATAATTATCTGGTAATTATTCTAATTATCTGGTAATTATTATAATTATATAGTAATTATTCTAATTACCTGATATTTATTATAATTATCTGGTAATTATGCTAATTACTAGCTAATTATTATCTAATTATTCAAATTATTTATTAATTATTTTAATTATTAGTTAATTTCTAATTAAATTAGATTATTACCAAACAAATATCATCTGTAAGTGTAGAACCAAGAGTGCAGCAAGACCCGTTGTCGTGTACCAGGATACCACGGGTCAGGCCCGAAATTCCTTGTCGGGACTTTCACCCCTAGGTACACCTGTGCCAGAGGCACCTCTACTTGTTCATATCCAGACAATGATTACTTGATTGATAAATAATCTAATTATACCAAATTATATTATTTATCTACTAATTATGCCTAATTATTACTAACAAAATAATTTTATTAATAAAACTAAATATAAATAATAAATTAAATTAAATTTATCTAAATTAAAACTAATTAAAAAAATTAAAATTAATATAAAAAAATGAAATGAATATAAAAATAAATAAATTAAAAATACCTTAAATTTTATGATGAACTTTTTAACGCCTTCGAATTCCACTCGAAAAAAAATTAAAACTATTAAATCTGAAGATTGTAGAGAGAAAATAGAGAAGAATTGGATGTTTTGAAAAAAAAACGGATGAGGGTATATATAGGTTAAATTATTTGCGATAGTAGTATTTGTGACGGGTGTACCGTCGCAATTAGAAGTATTTGCGATGGGACATGTCACAAATACCTTCGCCACATTAATTACAGCATACAGTTAAAAGGGAATTTGCGACAGAACCCATCACAAAAACTCGCGTTGTAAAAGGTATTTGCGACGGGTCCCATCGCGAATAACCCTGCCGCCAGAACTTTTTTCGACGGGTAGTGAGCCCGTCGAAAATATTATTTACCACCACCTGGTATTTTCGATGGGGAGGATACGTCCCATCACAAATATCCTTCCCGCGTTTTGGCGTGAAAGTCGCGCCAAAAAAATTGTGACGGGGCATCTCTCACCATCGCAAATAACTAATTATTTGCGGCGGGAAGGCATTCCCATCGCAAATGTGTCTTCAGTCGGACCACTTGCGATAGGAATATATCCCGTCGCAAATGACCCATCGCAATAACAAATTTTTCCCATAGTGAACTTTGGAAACATTACATAGAGATGGTGGGGTTAAAGAACCGGGAAGAAAAATTTGAGATAATATACATGCCCTTCCTCTAACATTGATTTGGACAATATGTCATCGATGAACATAACTATATACTGGTCCAAGAAATATAGGAACAAAGAGTTCATGATCTCAAAAAATACAGCAAGTGAATTCATGAAACTACCACACATGACCATGAACTGAAAGTTTACATAACTAAATTTGAATAAATTTTTCAAGATATCTCCGTCTTTCACCCTAAACTGGTGATACCCAGAAAATAAATTGATCTTAGAAAACCAAATCTCCCCTATCATCTTGGAAACAATATTTTCTATCCTCAAAATTGGGTGCGGATAATTGATCTTCTCTTGGTTCAACATTTGATATTCTATAAAAATCTTCATAAAACTATTATCCATCTTGGTGAATAACAATAAGGTACCCCATGATGAAACACTAGGATATAAGAAATCCTTATATATTAGATAATCTAACGAAATATTCAACTTTTATAACTTAGAAGCCTCTATCTAATAATGATACATCGAAATCGTATAATATATGGGCCAAAATTATTTCATGAACTCTACATCAGGTCGGGGGGGGGGGGGGGGGGGGGGAGGGATCACAACCTATTCGGAAAAAGTATCAAAAAATTCATCCAATGCCCTCAGAAACCCCATAGTACCTATATCTATTGATTCTGTAAAAAAAATGATAAAAAAGAAATAATGGGGTCTATAAATCTACATCCCTCCTAAAAACTCAACTAACCATGCAAAAATGTATGACCTCCCTTGACATCTGAGAATATGACTCTCCTCATAAAGAAGATTATAAAATCATTTACAAAATACAAACATTCATTGTTAGGATGAAATTGTACGGTTGCATATGGAGTAAGAACATATCATCACAAGACTGATGTGTCTACATCATTAGTCTACACTCCCATAACACATCAAAAAATATTTTCTATCCTATATCTCGTGAAGTCGACACCAGGGGCTTGGGAAGACTCCCTATGACTATTCAAAGAGGAAAAAATAGAGCAGGTGAAAAAATTATTGTGAAACTCCATAATCAAAAAAGAAACAAACTAGGGTATGCGATAAGATGATAATACCTCTAATGATCACCTCAACCTCTATAACTACCACATCAAAAACATGCAATTTACCATGCCTAAATACTATGCCACTCTACTAACGACCACCTCCATGACCACACTCAAGCTGAGGTTGTATCACCCCAAGTTTTTGTGAGATTTTTTTGTAAAAAATTAATCTTCTTTTATGTTGGGAATTTCATGCTACCCTAAGGAAAAGTTCCATTATATACTACACTAATATAATCTTTTTCTATATGAAACATTTACTGGGCTTTCATTACACACAACACTATGTTTCAATAAAACATTATTTTATTGTTATAATTATTTGAACGAGATAGTTATAACCAAGAAATTAGACTAAGTAATATGAATGGAAATTACAATTTTTTAAATAGTAATTGTATTGGTTATATATAAATAAAACATGTTTATTTTAAGACATATAATATTTTTAATTTCTTTATATGTTTGGAAATACTATTTTCTCAAATGAACTAATTTTTAATTTTTTTTGGACAATAATAAAATTAAATTCAGACAATATTAGTAATTGAATTTCATAGAATAAACATACTTTTTTAATTCATTATTTAAAAATTATCTTATGTTTTATTTTGTGGATTTTTATAAGAAATTTCATTCTTGGTGAATAGTAATGAAATATGAATTTGTAATTCAAAACTTCTTTTCGTCTAGTTTTTATTATAGTTAAATTAAATATTAAGTTGGTTTTAACAACACAATAGAAAAATTATAAATTTATTAATCCTTTTTTTTTATTAGAATCCTTTTTATTTTGAATTTAGATAGAAAATATTAATGAATTTTTTAACATTACCACTTTAAAAACTCGCTTTCTCATCGCATCTGCGGGGTTAGAATTAAACTTAATTTTCTGCTTCTATGAATTGAATTTTAAAAAATGGAAATATTTTTTTTAATTGGTAGAATATTTAGAGTATAATTTTATAAAATTAATTTTTTACCAAAAAATATTAGTGAAAGTGATTGAAATAAACTACTGTGATTAAGGTAAAATAAACATTAACATGGGATTAAACCTTAAACTTTTGGGGAAAATAGTATACACACTTTTCAAAAACCCATTTTATATCAATAAATTTTCCATGAAACTTATATTACTGGGTTTAGTTTGGTTTTATATGAATTTTTTAGGTAAAAATGTTGGTACACCTAACATGAATTAAAAATTTCTTAGTGTGTCCCCTCCCTCCCAGATAAATGGTCACCACCTCTCCCCCTTCTTAAAACCTCTGAAAAAAACATTCAGCCATGATATTCCTAATTAAAATCCCAAAATATGCGCCTTAATCCTATAATACTATATTTTTTAATAAATCCAACCAAGGAATCCCTTCTGTGAAAACCAAAAATAGTTACCCAAATAAGAGGTAATATCCTTCCTCAAGCACATTTCGTTTATTATATTTCTCCACTACCTCAATTATTTATATTACATGCATACATAATATCCAAAATATCCTAAATATGATAATATTTTTTTATGATAAGGGTTATTTATACACTTACATAGACTTCCATCTAATGGGTAATGAACTTAGCGTTCTTGTGTGTGACAAACTACTGCCTCACAAAACGATGTTTTTTGTTTTTACATTACCACCTCTCATGGTGGGAAATTATGATAGAAAATATATTTTCATATTATATATATTATATATATGATATATATGATATATATTATATATATGATATATATGAAATATTTATTCTTATGTATTTATTATATAATATATACCTTTATTCTTTCCCTTTTGTGTAAATATCAATATTTCAATTAGGGAAGTGTGGACTTTCGCATCCTCAATGTGATGTGATTCATTCAATCTCTACATGAAATGTATTAAATATCTATTCATTAAATATAAATTATATATATTAAATAATAATTAAAATGTAATTATTATCTATAAATATACACCTATATTTCATTTACATTCCTTCTTTCAGTGCGATAATTAAATGAAAACGTTGTTCATGATTACGTACGACATAACATTCTCATGAACTATTTTTTCAATTTCATATTTTTATATTTAATAGATTATTATAAATCCATATATACTGAATATAAATGATATTTATATGAGGACCAAAAATATAACAAATTAAGTCCCATGGGACAAACAAAGCGGATATTTCCCGAAACGTAACCTTAACATGGATGTGTTAATAAGTTGGTAATATAAATAAATATTTGGTATTAGATATAATAATATGGTTTTGTGTTAGATATATAATAAACCTATATTTATTATACCATATAATTGAATGAGCATGACTAGAGTCAAGATATGAGGTTAGGGGATTTGCAATCCTACATTTATTTCTATGATATTCACAACTTATTTACCACTATTTTATTTTATATTGTGTATATACTTACCATGAATATATTATGTTATTTTAATCTATAAATATCTGGTTATTTAAATATCCATCTTATTATCTCACTTTCATGGGTTTTATGTTTCATGTGTTACCAAATTGGTAAAGTAGTTTTGTCTCGATTTTCCTTTTGTTGAGACACAAGACATGTACATAAAGAAAATGTTTTAAAAAATGTTTTAAAAATTCATATTTTAAGATCATTTTAATGGAAGAAGTATTTAAAAAATTTTATGTTTTTGAAGATTCCTATATAATATTTAAATGTATTTTCAAATAAATAGTTTCTAAAAATGTTTTAAAGCTTCCCTTTAAAAGTAATGGTTTTCAAAATATTTTCAATATTATTTTATATGTTTTCATGGAAAATGGTTTCAATATTCTTATATATATTTTCTTAGAAAATGGTTGTCAAAAAATTCAATAAGCAATTTTATGTTTTCAATGAAATGTTTTCCAGAAGGATCTATTTTTTAAAAGTATTTTTTAAAATAGGAACATATATTTTCCTCAAGACATGTTTTTAAAAGGATATTTCCAAATTATTTTCCCTATAAGATGAAATCCATATATTTTAATCATGAATTTATGGGAAATTGAGCCAAAGGATTCATTCATACTATTTATCTTAAATTCTTGTGTTTTGATGGCCTGATTTTTATAATAACCATTTCTATTTCACAGGCTATATGCTTATGAAATCCACTTATTTTCATGGTTAATGGTTTGATTAAAGGATTATGAAAATTTTCTTTTCTATAGGTTATGTTATGATTACATGTTTATGACACCCATTTCATTTCATCAGTTATGATTTGGTTCTTTATGATTTATTAGCACAAGTTTGTAGGATTTAATTATGATATGTGTGGGGCCTATATCTCCCTCCAATACATTGGGTAATGATAAGTAGTATATGAGCTCAAAGGGTACACAAGTTATAGATAATGACCTAAAACAAGAGGGTACATGGTTTGTAGATGAAGCCCAAAAACAAGTGGGTAGATGGGTTATATCCCAAACATGAAAATAAGATGGTACACTATTTTTAGACCAATCCATAAAACCAGAGGGTACATGGTTTATTATACAAATCCAGAATAAGGTACATGAGTTTTATCCCAACAGTAAAAAGTTATAAAGTTCTTGGTAAGTATCCTTGACATAATATTTTCTATGATTATGTGTATGCCACAAATTCTATGTCTTATTCCTTAGTTATTCTTTCATTGATTATGTTGTTCAATTACTTATGATTCATGTCTTATAAAATTCCAATCCTTATGAAATTATTCATTTTTATGATCTTTTATATGTAGGGTATGATATTCTAATGTCATGATCACATTATCATTCCCTTATATTAATATTTATGCTTACTTATCTCCCTTTTCTCTCTTACTGAGAATATAAGATCACACTTTTTTATGTTTATATTCCCTAGGTTATGAATATATGTATTATGTATAATGTGTCTAAGAAGGGGTACGGGTATTCAGAACCTAGTGAGTGATAATGTAGTGCACTTATGTAGTAGTTTTATGTTTCCATGTTTCCAAAGGTACTAGACTAATATAGTATTTAGGAATCTATTTGTGTAATAAATTAAGGATTATGAAAAAGTGATGTAATTGTAATATATGAATGGTGAGGATCTCTATAGTTGGTATCAAATTAAATTTTTAGTTAAACTTTGGAAACTTGGATGAGAAAAACATAGTGAGATTTATGCAGAATTGTCTAAGCATAAGTCTATGAATAAGTAAAAGTTTAGGGAAAAGTCTTGGAAATTTGTTAAAGAATACATAGATTAGTTTAATAAAAATTCATCCATGTATGGAAACTACCAGTGTATGTGGTTTTGAAATAGATGTAAATCGGAGTAAAAACTCCAACAAGGTGAATAAGGCCAGATTCAAGCTATCTAGGTGCACAAAAATAGGCCTTACTGAGATTTTGGTTTGAAAGTCACATATGATATGCCTTGGTAGTTCACAAACTCTTCACAAACCATCATGAAGGATTTAAGTTTTTTTTGAATAACCAAATATAATCCTAGGGTGTTATAGATTAAGGAATGTGACATAACTTAGACAGCATGAATATGGTTTCTCATGATTATGTGGATCCACACTATAAAAACTGTTTCTTACTCTATGATATATGGTATTAGTGAATGGTTATAAACTAAAGGAACCGAGTTAATTGTGATTGTGATGGAAAATGATACAATTTTTATCCTTAAAATATGAATGATATGGGATATGGAATACAAAACCTAATTATTATTATCAGATATATTTCTCATGATTTGAATCATGCTGAGATTCCAAATGAGAAAAGGTGGGAACAAAATTAGGTTTACTCTTTTATGACGAGAAATCCACATTCTTTCAGTAGGTCTTTGATCCACTTTTTTCTGAACATTAGATGAATTTCATGAAAAAAATATTCTCTTATCTATGGTGCTCCGAACATGATAAAGCCATTTTGGATATTTATCATTTGAATGGTGAAACAGACCGTTGGTGGAATCTAATTAAGAAAATGAGGAAGCAAGATAAATATTAATACATGGATTGGGACGATTTCAAGAACTCAATATTTAATAATAACTTCACTCATGCTCTATATATTAATGTGGAAAACATGTTCCTTGAATTGATGAAAAAGTATGATGAATCCATTATTACATACGATTATAATTTCAGCAGATTTGTGAGGTAAGCTTCTAAAATTATCATCCAACCAGAAACTAAGGTCGATAGTTTTTTCAGTGGCATAAATCCAAGTCTCGGAAGGGAATTAGACATATTAGAATTTAGTATCTATGAATATATTATGAATTTTTAAATAAAGGTAGAGATGTAAGTTGGAGTTACGTACCAATCTAATGTTCTTAATAATAAGACGAAGATAGAGTTCAAAAGACAATCGAAAAACCATGGAGATATGAAGATGAGCCTTTCTTTATGGTTTATGTGTGGAAATTATCATGGAGGAAATTTCCATATGGGGCCTAATAAATATTTTATGTGAGGGAGGGAAGGATATTCAGAAATTGATTTCCCAACTGATGAGAATAAGTAGGATAATGATGGAAATAGAGGGAAATATTCCTAAAATGCACCTCCCACACTTCAGTGCTTCATTTATAGGGAGGATTGGAATTATGCTAACCAGTTCCGAAACATGAGGGATGTAAAGGATAATCAGCCTCAGTAACCTCTAAAACTAAGGGACTAGGGGAAATCTCATGCAAGGAATATTTATAAAGAGGGTTGAAACAACAACATGGTGAAAAGTACACTTACCATCTAATCTATAACTACTAATATCTTATTTTGTTCTATATCTACCCACTCATTCATATCTAAATAATTTTCTAACATTATTAAGATTACACCAAAAACTATTTGATGTGGAATTATCATTTTTATCCCCTAATGGTATGATGATTTCATCTCATGTATATGGTTCCTCTCTGATTGAGGTTTATGGGAATTTATTTCTTTTAAATCTATTTATTATTCCCATTGGGGAATTTCATGTCATATTAAGAATGGATTGGATTTCTCTAAATAAATCCCATAACAATTATTGAGGAAGGGATTTTATGTTTGATATTACAAACCCAAATTTGATCATTTATCATTGTGATGATAATTGTGAACTTCCTATGGATATTACATCGAGTGTGTGACTCTTAATTCCCATTCTGAAGGAATATTTGTCTCAAATGGTTGGGGAGAAACTCCACGTTGATGATATTCCTATTGTTCCAGAATTTTGGGAAGTCTTTATTAAATATTTTCCTATCCTTAAAATAGAACATCAGCTCGGTTTATCGATATATCACATACCTAATTCTACCCCAATTACAAAGAATCTCTATAGAATAGACCAAATTGAGTTGTAATAATTGAAGAAGAAACCCCAAGAACACATTAATATGGGATTCATTCGTATAACTATGTCACTATAAGGTGTACATATAAATTTATTTTAAACAAAATATGGGTCAATATGACTCATCATTGATCAACAAGAGTATAACAAGATCCTGATCAAGAACAATTGTCCTCTAGCCTATATTAGTGACTTGTGTAACCAACTAGTTGGAGGTAAATAGTTTTCCAAGACTGGCCTTCATTATAGTTATCTCAAATTGAGGGAAAAGGAAGAGGATATAACAAAGATATAATTCAATACAAGGTATGGACACTATGAATATATAGTGATTCTATTTGGTCTTTCTAATTAACCTTCTATAATTATGGATTTGATGAATAGATTCTAGACATTACCTCAATATTTTTGTAGCTGTATTTATAGATGTTATTATTATCCATTCAATGAGAAAATAAGAGAATGAATACCACTTGAGAATTTTTCTAAAGACCCTTAGGAAGGATAAATTTCATGAAAAGTTTACAAATTATGAATTTTGGATACAAAACAATTCATGTTTGGGTTACATAATATCACGAGATGGTATAATAGTGGATCCATCAAATATAGAGGATATTGAATATTGTCCAAGACCAACCACAGTGACTGAGCACTAGAGTTTTCTAGGTTTATTTGGATATTATCTGTAACACCCCAGGTAAATAAAGAATATAACATTTTTATATTTATCCATATTTTGAATAAAATTTTAACATTAATTTAAAGGTAACACTATGCTTGATGGATTACCCAATACGCAACAACAACTTCCTTTGAAATCTTACGTTTCACTCTAATAATAAAATAATATTATTTTAAACGTTAGTTAACACGTAGTCGTTGTATTGGCGGGAATGAACAGAAATAACTAAAATATTTTTATATATGTTTGTTAAATGTTTTTACATTTATCCAATAAAGGATAATGGATTAAAATGCGAAAAGAATTCAATTTTAGGCATATATACTCTAATTTTCACTAAAGGTCCACTTATCAACTTTTGACGGCGAACCATCATTAAATATAGTTTTGGTCACTCTTATACATTCTATTGGACCAAATAAAATCCTTCATTAGAATCGGGACATCAAAATTTACTTTGTGTAAATTTTCTGTATTTTTCTGATAAAGATCATTTTTTAATGAATAGTGAAAAATATTGTATTTTAATTCAAAACCTCTTTTTAATCTAATTTTATAATATGATTAGATTATCTTTTGAAGTTGTTTTAAAGTGAAATTAGAATATATTATTACCATTTAATCTAATAGTGGTCATTGGAATTAATTTCACTTTGAAATAGGACTTGAACTAGTGTCAATCTTTTGATACTTTTTGTTTCATAAAAACACGCTATTTGTTTTGACAGCGGGAATTAATTAATAAATTAATTAATTCAACTTATATGTTTTGAATTTTGTAAAATAGACATTATTTTTTAATTCGGAATATCAAATATAGCTTAGGGTGAGTTTTTGGTATTTTTCTGAAAAACTTTATTTTTTGATAAATAGTGAAACCACTAAGTGGTACTTAAAAAACTGATTTTTCATTTAAATGAAATTTTACCACCTTTGTGTTTTGAATTTCAAAAATCCGATATACATGGTTGTAATTAATAAGTAAAATGTGGTTCAATGGGATTAAAATAATTTTTTGGTGAATAGTAACTTTTAAGTTTTTAATCGCGGTTAGAGGTAATTAGTGTAGTTTAAGGTAAAAATAATGTTTTAATAATATGAGATGAACTTGACACTTGTCCTACCCTCATTGGATGTGTCATGGACGACCAAGAAAATCCATGGGTCAACTTGGGGACCCCATGGAGCCACTTTGGTTGGGAAATGACATAAATAACTTTTTATTTTATGTTAAAGTAAAAATGACACAAACATGAGTTGTTTTACTAAAACAATTTTTACATGGGGTTATACAAGTAAGAGTTTTGACTATAAATATTCATTAGAAAGCTAAAACGATTTCCTACATCATAGTAGTTTTTTTATAATTTTTATACATTAAATAAATTAAATTAGTTATGACATCATTATGATGCAGCGATTACCTCATTATTTAACGATTTAAACAAAATGAAAAGATAATGTAAAATCTAAAGCCTACACATGTAAAAAACCTATAGGATGGGTGAATTTTGAACCCGTATCACCTTATACTAGAATTATATCAATGTGGGACCTTTTAAATCCGAAACTAATTTTAAAATAAAGTAACATCTCTTTACTTTCCAAGGGTGCCCGTCCTCTCCTCTTATAAAAGGCCCCCACCTCTACCAACTTACACACACCTCTCAAGCTTTTGGCTCGGCCAACCCCTGCCCATTTCATCTCTACACATCCCTCTTTTAATCATTGAATCCTAACTTCAGGCATAATCATTTCCAAGGAATCCTTTGATTTGAAATCAAAGAGAGTTACCCGATTTAAAGGTAATGTCTTCCCTTGAGTTCTTTTGTTTTATTTTGCTTCTCTAACACCCTAAACTCTTTTTATTAATTTCTTCTGTCACAAATACAGTAGCTTAAATATACTAGGATGTTGTTATAGGAATTATTCTAGCTACACTTACACACACCTCCATCTAATGGTTAATGAACATACTATTTCTGTGGATGGCGAATTTCTGCCTCACGAAATGATGATTGTTCAATACTCATATAACACCTTCAAAGGTGGCCATTAAGATGTCTGATAGAGCGCTGTCGTGGGAACCCTCAAATTATTAGTGTGATTTGGGGTACTTAGGTGCAGCAGAGTGGCTGACCAAGGTCGTCTCTCAAAGGAGGAAGTGAATTTAACAACTTATTAGAGGTATTCTAAAAAAATAAAATAAAATAGAATAGAATAAAAGCACTACTTTAAAGGATTGGGGTTTGTTGTAGTTTATGAATCTAGAAGATGTTTTTTGGAAGAAGATTGTATAATTTTTTTTGTTTTTAGTTTTGAAATTAATTTCAATTAAAATGACACAACAAGAAGATGTTTTTTTAGAAATCTATTTAAAAGGCGTAATCAATATAACTCTACATATTCAATTTATTTTTAATCATTATCATTTAAATTAAAATTCACTTAATTATGATCCCTTAATTTTTTAAATCCCGAACCCTATGAGAATTAACTTTACCACGAAGATGAAGTGAATTTAACCCTAGGCTAACTTCGGAACATGCAATCGCAGCACCCTACTTTGATTGATGTTCTAAGACTAGCTTATGGTCAGTGGTAAATTAAGGCACATATCCATTCTAGAAATGAGGATGAATTGTGTTTAGGGATTATATTTGAACTCTAAAAATTTATCCCGTGTGGTCTTGTATTACCGATTAAGATCGCGCTCTCACAATTTACACAAAATCCCGACCTCGCGTGTTTTTGTGTTAATTGTTCAATTTCTTGCTTAGTTTATTACAATTTAAAAACACAATTCATGGATCATATTAAGTGAATTACAGTATCTCAATGATTCAAAATAATTAAATAAAGAGGGTAGAATATAGATCGATTACTAAAATACTACTCTTCCATGGGTGGCGTAATCATCGTAGAAGCGTTTTGCACGTGCAAAGGTTTATAATAGGTATAACCCAATAACGCTTCTACTCAAGAATTCCAGCCCAAAGAGGAAGATTAATAGAAGAAGAAATTTAAACAAAACAGAAAAAAATATAATAAATAAAAGACTAACAAAGAAGTTTATTACACAAATGAAAACATTACAAAATGAAGAAAAGAAGGAGGCTTCGATGAGGGGATCCTTTCTTGAAGAGATACCCCTCTTACAATGGTTGGAGAGTTTGGGTGAAACAAAATCTCCTCTGCCTCCAATATCCTAATGCACGTCTAAACGCCTCCAAATGAGAAAAACTCCCATTTATAGAGGGGAGGGGAGGAGAGGTTACAAGTGGTTTCAAGTGTGAATGTGGAAATTCGGCCAAATATTTTAATGAAAATTGCACCGCCCATTTAACCACAAAATGCGTGCATTGACCCACCGTGCAGAAGGATAAAATGTGAAGATATGGGTTCTCTATATCCTCTCCAAATTTTGGCTCAATAGAAGCCCATATGTAGGCGTTATGGCCGCAATACAGAAGCTTATCCATTCTGGCGAGTCCAGCCCAACTTTGACTTTATGGCCCAATTACTCCATTAAAATTAATTCCTTTGATCTAGTGTCCTAAATAAAAGTTGTAGATAATTACGTTACGAACACTGTTACAAAATTTCAAATTCAAATAGTAAATATAAAAATATTTATTTTCGAAATACTACAGTGAACTATAAAGGGTAAAACTGGAATTTTCATCAAATATTAAAATGAATGATCTAATCCCAAATATTTTATAAATAAACATATTTATCACAATGTGAGGAAATTATATCATTTTTTGTCAATAAAATATTTAATAAAATAGTGTTTTATCAACTCCCCCATACTTACCCTTTTGCACACCTGGGTAAAACCTCATATCAAGTAAACATCAATATCAAATCAAAACCAATTTTAAAACACATATCCTTAAGATCAATCAATTTCACACCAAGAATAAAAAGATATCATGCCTCATAAAAAACCTTATTTCAGGTTATCCATTTATATCATTCAATATATTTCCACTTCATTTATCTTCCCATGCACAAAACACTTACCTCGCTTGAATTTTCTCTCATCACTCAAATATCAATTTTTTGCAATGTCTTTCTCATCCAAACTCATACAAGGGTCACCATAGGCTTGATAGATTCCTACATCGCTACCCAATGTGAGTCAAAGAAATATTTTTATCATTAGAACTTTTCAGGGTTGTTCTGTGGCTTTCGGTTGGTAGGATTAAGATGTGAAAAACTCTGAGGCTGAATGAGGAGGGATTGACTCTTTTGAAGCAAAATTGCATTAATCTAATTTTCACTTAAATATGGTATTCTCTTCAATCCCCATAGAATCAATTCAGCTCCATCATCATGAAAATTCATGAAAGGTTTACACCATTCATCATTTCAGCATAAAAAATGTCAATCTTCTCAAACATGATTTTCTTGAAAGCTCTAGATGGGCACAACTTTCCACCTCAAATAGAAGCTCCAGAAAAGGCACAGCATCACTTGTCATGAAAGCTCCAGAAAAGGCACATCTTTCAATACAATGAATTTCTTTAGAAGAAAACACATCTCTTTAGAATTTAATTTTCCACCCAAAGTATCACATAATGTGGTGGAAAAACACAATACAAATTCCCCCACACTTAAGCTCAACTAGATTATTCAATTTCACTTCAAGAGTTGGTTGGATAGGGAAAATTGGCTTGTAATGTGGCTAAACTAACAGGATTTGCATGGCTTCTAAGGGCTACAAGGATTACATATTCAAGGTAGGCCCTTATAAAAAAGGATTCTTTGAAATAGGGGCTTTAATACCAAACAAATGCCTCAATCATTTAAACATAAGTACCTCAAACCCTCAAGTTTTGACAAGAATAGATCAAATTCTGGTTAAATCAAGTATGGTTTGGTTCTCTCAAGAAGTGAGGTGAATGTAAAGAATATGAAAATAATGGTTTAGAAGCCTCACAGGAAAGTGATTTCAAATATAAAGACAGTGGGATTGGCATGGGATTCAAAATTCAGCATACTTTTCATGAAATTACTAAATATTTGAACTTGAAGCAAAGTCATTTCAGCATTCATTTAAGATTAGTTTCAAGGGGTAAATTGTTTCACTTATTGATATGGATTTAAAAATGGTTATGAGAATCATTTCAGTCCAAAAGTTTCAAAAACACATAGAAAATTGTAAAATAAACACACAAAATTTGAAAAACCCACAAATTTTTTCGTTTTTTTTAACAGGAATGCAATTGAAATTACTAAACTAAAAGGTTCCCTCCCCCACACATAAAATATTTCATTTTCCTCAATGTGAACCTATGAGATGATATATTCACATGAAATGAATAATTTTTAAATAGGAAAAATAATATAAAAGTGAAAGGGTTAGGAACAGCCTGATGTGCTCAAGTGATGATGGGGTCATGCAGTGGGATAAAATCCACTGCATTAGTAGGAAGTCCCTCAATTTATCTCCTCAAACGTTGCCCATTGAATGTAAAGCTCCTTCCAGTGTCCTCTTGTGTGATCTCCACTACACCATAAGGAAAAACATTTGTCACAACATAAGGACCTAACCATCTGGAACACAACTTACCAGGCATCAGCTTCAGTCCTGAACTGTAGAGAAGGACTTTCTCTCCAACATGAAACTCCCTTTGTTGGATCATTTTGTCATGAGATGCTTTTGATCTTTCCTTGTAGAGCCTTGAGTTCTCATATGATGACAGTCGAATCTCCTCAAGCTCTTGAATTTGCAACTTCCTTTGAATTCCAGCTTGGGCGAAATCCATGTTGCATTTCTTTATAGCCCAATATGCCCGATGCTCGACTTCCACGGGGAGATGACACGCTTTCCCAAAAACAATCCGAAATGGGGACATACCAATGGGGGTCTTGTATGCTGTTCTATATGCCCACAATGCATCATCCAAGCGCTTTCTCCAATCCTTCCTATTTGGCTGCACGGTTTTCTCCAAGATTTGTTTCAACTCACGATTTGAAACCTCAGCCTGGCCATTTGTTTGGGGGTGGTATGGTGTTTATGTTTTGTGTGTCACCCCATACTTTCGAAGGAGGGAAGCAAAATTCCTATTGCAAAAGTGTGTCCCTTGGTCACTGATGATGGCCTTTGGTACTCCAAACCTGCAGAAAATTTGAGCCTTGAAAAAATCCACTACAACATGAGAATCGTCAGTCCTGGTGGCCTTGGCCTCCACCCATTTACTCACATAATCAACAACAACCAAAATATACAAAAATCCAAATGAACTAGGAAAAGGACCCAGAAAATCAATGCCCCATACATCAAAAATCTCACAGAATAGTCTGGGTTGTTGGGGCATCTCATGTCTCTTAGAAATGTTCCCAGTGTGTTGGCAACGAGAGCATGACTTACAAAACACATGGGCTTCATGGAATAATCTAGGCCAATATAATCCAGAGTCCAAAACCTTCCTAGTTGTCCGTTGGGGTCCAAAGTGTCCACCACAAGCAAGTGTATGACATAAATGCAAAACAGACTAAACTCATGATCGGTAACACACCTCCTAATGACTTGGTCACTACACATGATCCATAAGAATGGATCATCCCAAACATAAAATCTTGACTCACTCATTAATTTTTGGACTTGATGTTTCTTTAAATTTGCAGGGATTTCAGAAGAAACAAGGTAGTTAACTAAATCAGCATACCAAGGATGTGTGCCTGAGATGGTATGGAGATTCTCATCAGGGAAAGTGTCCCGAAGTGGTACCTAATCCAAGGTGTCATCCTCTAGTGTGTGAGTAAGCCTACTCATGTGGTCCGCCACCATGTTTTCTGACCCCTTTTTTTCCTTTATCTCGATGTTAAACTCTTGAAGAAGGATCACCCAACGGATAAGTCATGGATTTGCATCTGGCTTCTTCAGGAGGTACCTCAAAGCTGCATGGTCAGAAAAAAAAACTACTTTAGAGCCCAATAAATATGAATAGAATTTATCTAAAGCAAATATGACAGCAAGAAACTCCTTTTTCGTGGTTGTGTAGTTTGATTGGGCAGAATCCAATGTCCTTGATGCATAGGCAATCACATGTGAACGTCCTTCCACCCTCTGAGATAAGACAGCTCCAACCGCGAAGTTGGAGGCATCACACATAAGCTCAAATGGAAGGTCCCACCGTGGGGGCAGTATGATAGGTGGAGTGGTCAGACACTTCTTTAGCTCATCAAAGGAAGTCCTACAGGAATCATCAAACACAAAATCAGAATCTTTTTGAAGTAATCATGACATAGGAAGAGCGATCTTACTAAAATCTTTGATGAAGTTCCGATAAAATCCTGTATGCCCTAGTAAATATCTAACATCACGCACACATGAAGGATAGGGTAAGGATAAAATAATGTCTACCTTAGATCTATCAACCTCTATCCCATGTTTTGACACTACGTGCCCTAAGACAATGCCATGCTCTACCATAAAATGACACTTTTCAAAGTTCAGGACCAGATTCTTCTCAATACAACGATTCAACACCTTTCCCAAACTACTTAGACAATCATCAAATGAAGACCCATACACTTTAAAATCATCCATAAATACCTCCATGCAGGTCTCAATAAAATCAGAAAAAATACTCACCATACATCTCTGGAAGGTACCTGGGGCATTGCAAAGTCCAAATGGCATCCTCCAGTAGGCAAATGTGCCAAAGGGATAGGTGAATGTAGTCTTCTCCTGATCCTCTAGAGCTATAGGAACCTGAAAATATCCAGAAAATCCATCCAAGAAGCAATAGTGTGTTTTCCTAGCTAGTCTCTTGAGCATTTGATCAATAAATGGGAGGGGGAAATGGTCCTTGCGAGTGCTCTGATTTCGTTTCCTATAATCAATACACACACGCCAACTGTTTTGCACCCTCATTGGAACTAAATCATCATTCTCATTTTTAACAACAGTAACACCACTTTTCTTAGGTACAACCTGAATAGGACTTACCCACTGAGAATCTGAAATGGGAAATATTATACCTACCTTGAGAAATTTCTCAACTTCCTTTTTAACAACATCCAGGAGGGTGGGATTGAGTCTCCTTTGTGGTTGTCTCACCGGTTTAGCCCCATCCTCCAAGAGAATCCTATGCTTGCAAATGGAGGGGCTAATACCTGATATGTCAGCCAAGGTCCACCCAATCGCCCTGATGTTCTCCCTCAAAATATTCAAAAGCTTTTCTTCATGTTCAAAAGGGAGATTGTAAGCAATGATAACATGTAATCTCTCACCATTCAACAAATATGAGTATTTCAGATTTGGTGGCAATGGTTTGAGTTCTAATGAAGGAGGGTGTAGTATGGATGGAGAAATTGATGCAACAAACATATCTGCACAATGAACATCAGTATCAGAATAAAAATCATCACAATCAGAGAATAAAGCACCAAATCCATCAGCATACTCAATAGCCATGTCATGATCAGAGTTCACATGATCAATATCAGAATATGATTCCATTTCAAAATCAAATCTTAGAGAGTCTTGTTCCTTAAAAACGGGTGTAGAAGTACTCTTAGACATCAAACTAGAACCAATACTCATAATCTCCCTAAGAATAGTGTAGAGACCCGTAGCTTGACGTACATGGACATTACATTACTTTTGCGGAATACTTAGTACATAACAAAAACACACACACAAGGATCGTAATAGTTTAGTGTCTTTGGAAACTCGGAACGTAATCTTCTAATCGTGGTGAAATATCTTCAATATCTCCCATAAAGATCTTCCCTTTTTTTTTACCTAAAACCTTTCTTTATATCCTGGGGAAAAGAAAACATAAAAGGGTGAGCTCAAATGCTCAGCAAGGCAAATAAAGGAACTAAAAATCATATCATATCTTTTTGAAAATCATAACCTGCAAAAGAGATCATAATATCTTAACATGGAATAAATCATAGAAGTGAGAATGAGATCCCCATAATCATAACATAAAACATGAAACTTTGTGGCATACACACATAATCATAGAGAATTGTTTCTTGTTAGTCAAGACTCATTTCCAAGACTATCTTAGTGGACAAAGTCCCTTTCTGAATCGAGTAACCCTCGTTTCAGTCCTGTTTAACTGAACTGGTATAACCTACCGTTCCAGCCCTGTCTATCTCATGAGATATAAAATCTTTACCCAATGCATTGGAGGGAGATATAGGTCCCACCCATCTTATAATGAATCCTTTCTTATGTGTTCCACATAATCATAAATCATACATCATTGCATAACCCATGTATTAAAAATGGGATTCTTAAACAACATGACATCATAAAACAATTCATATAAGATAAAGGAATTCATAAAAATGTTTCCACCACAACATAATCAAATCCATGTAATAATAGGGATAAAAACAGAACCCTTTTATTATCTTAGATGGAAAATAATTTTGATAAAATACTTGAACTCCATTCTTGAGGAAAATATCCTTTCTACTTTAAAAATACTTTTCCTTTCTTAACATGTCATAAAATTTTAAACTAAAAGAAGTTGATTAAAAATAAACTTGAAAACTTGTAAAGGAAGCTTCTTGGAAATACTGTTTTAAAAATCCATTCTTTCCGTATAAGTTAAAAAAAACATTCTTCGTACTTTTGTCGGAAAAGTCAAAAAGTAACTCGTACGAAAAACGACAAAAGATTCCTTTCATACATATTACTAAAAACTCACCAAAGGGTAAAAATGGATTTAAACAATTGTAGGTGGATGGAAATAATATTACATATTGATGAAACATGGATGTGGATGATAAAATACACCCCAGTAATACTTATGAATAAACAATCTCGGATAAAAATGAGATTGTGATATTTCCCTTACCTTAGGTCCGACTTGCTTGTACGTGTCCGAACCTCCTGTATAATGATTTACATAATGTTATTGACTTATTACAGAATCATATTCATTGTTATGATATCATATATGGTTCTCTTATGGCTTTATATTACCCGGTCTTTTGTAAATTCATGTTAAAGTAGCATTTTGGGTAAAATCGTCTTATTTGTCATTCGTGTTTTTAACTTGTAATTATTAATATGATTTCTTAGATCATGATTACTTATATCCAGAATGTAAAACATGATTTATATATAATATATATTCATAATATACATATATATATTATATATTGATAATGGAATGAAATTCACCGTTCATGGAGACGGTAGTCCGTACGTATGCATGAACGCTGTTTTCGTTTCCTTATTGAATTGAATGGAATTAAGTAGATGAAATACATATAAATATACATAAATACAGTATCATTATTATGTCATATATTTCATTAGTACTTATTATATATTCTTTATAATCATTCATGAATGGTTAATGTGGAGAATGAATCTCATCGCGTCGTGGAGACGGTAGTCCGTACGTACGCACGAGCAATGATATCGTTCCCATGGTCGTGGAATTATGTTAAAGTCTATGAATATTATTTCAGTATCAATATCACTTTATAATAATCATATATAGTTACTCATTACACCATTATACCCATCCTATTAAGGTGGTGGCGGAAAATAGATTACACCACGGCGTGGAGACGGTATTCCGTACGTACGCACGCGCGGTGGTTTCTTTTTCCGTAGGATGGATAGATGGTGAAATAGGGTTGTTTCATACTTATAATAACATATCAGTATATGAGTGATACTGATGTTATTACTTCATAATGAAACAACCTAAGAAGAAGAAGTGGAAGAAGAAATAAAGATGAAAGAATTGGTAACGGTAATTACCTCTTCTTTGAAGCGCCTCTTTGAGACCTCCTCTTAGGGCACTAAAATTGGTCTTTGAGGAAGTCCAGAACCTCTATGATGTTTCTAGGGAAGTTGAGAGGAGAAAATGGCAGGGTTTGGTCGAGCTTGAGTGCTCAATTTGGTGTGAGGAGGAGGGGGAGGAGGTGTCCTTTTATAAGGGAGGAGAGGGGCACCTTAGGAATATCTAAAAATATTATTTTATATTAAAGTCAAAATCGGTTTATAATGGTTCAAAAGGGTCTTATTTCGAAGATAAAGTGGGGATGGTTCGAAATCTTATCAACCAATAAGATTTAGACAAGTTTAGGGTATTATTTTAACCTTATCAATTAGATTTAACTCTAAGTTAAATAATTTAACTTTTACCATGTCTTTTTGTTTTCTTTCACTATATGGTTAATACACTTACTATAACATGCCAAACGAACCCCAAATTCTTTATTATCAATATATATATCCTTATCTAAGTCATTTGGACGAACCTTAGATTTTTAGGAATAAAATAACAATTAATAATATAATATTTGATTTAAAAACTATTTTGTGTCAATTTTGACACTATTTGATATATGATTTTTGTGAAAGTCATAACAGAATTATATGTTCGAACCAAGTAGATTAAATCAACACTAATATATCATAGTAACCTAGAAAATTAGTGGAATTCATAAAAAGTCATGAATTAAATTTATTTTGGTATTTATATTATCAATTATGTCAATATTTCATTAATAAGATAATTACTGCATCATCTTTGTGTCATAAATAAATTAAATTATATGATTTCTAAAAATTACAAATAAAATACCATCGTGTAGGAAATCTTTTTAGCTTTCTAATTAATATTTACAATCGAATTTAGCTTATGTATAACCCGATATTAAAAATGATTTACTTATTAAACTTTGATTTTAACTATTTTAACCCTTCTTTAAATAAATTAATAATAAATGTCCTAATCTAATCCAAGTGGGCCTAAATGGTCATATTTTATTCCTAAGTTTGTTTTTGGTCGAATTACACTTGTCCAATAGAATTAGGACATGTGTTAGGGTAATATTAATATCATATTTACCCTTAGTTACCCTATTTACTATTAACCGCGGTAAAAAAAGTAAAAAGTTACTATTCACCAAAAAATTATTTTCATCTCATTGAACCACATTTTAGTCCTTGATATTAACCGTGTCTCTCAGATTTTCGAAATTCCATTCACAGAAGCGGTAAAATTAAGTTTTATGCAAAATTCAGTTTTTAACCTACCACTTAGTGGTTTCACTATTCATCAAAAATTGAAAGTTTTCAGAAAAAATACCAAAATTTCACCCTAGGCTAATTTCGGTATTCTGAATCCAAAAATGAAGTCCATTTTGAAAAATAAAATTTATAGAATTTCAAAAAGTGGTTATTACTATTCATAACGGCTAGTTTTGATAATATTTTAATAGCATATCGTTGTTTAGTGAAACTCGGTATTGCGTACTACACACGCTATCGAGGAAGGTTGCGATTGCGTGTAATGCAAGGCAAGTCAAGGATACGTGTTGTGCGAGCTCCTTTTGGTGTAGCGTACAACACAAGACATTAATAAAATTAAAAAGAATAGTTTTCATAAAATCTCGGGCTGTTACATTCTACCCCCCTTAAAATGAATTTCGCCCTCGAAATTCGTCGGGGTTATAAATAGTTTACTATTCAAAAGTTTCTTTAATAGAAACCCACATCGTAAAAAGTAATACCAAAACTTGTCTTTAAAAACTAAAGTATGAAATGTAACGATTACCCAAATAAACTAATCACTGGGTTTCCACATAGGTGAAAATATGGATATGGAAGAGAAATCTAACCATCATGTTCTGATGGAGAGTGGTAGAGAACATGGCTATGGAAAATCCAGTAATCACAAATCCATAGATTTGTGATGATATAAGGTACCATCTGATTCATCAGGTATAAGATCACTAGGAGAACATTTTTGTTTTTCAAGATCATTTCCCTAAAGTTGAAAAATTGAATTAGAATAAATACTTACTTTATTTTGGTACAATCTCACTGTTGTTCGTGCCTTGAACAATTTCCACTTCATCTCTTAAATAAATGAAGTTGAATTTGTGAAGTGTTAGCATATCATGTGATAGAACGATGGGTCATTCCATCTGTCTCAAACAAAAGGTTAGCAAAAATTATATACATAAGTCGATCTATAGTGAGATAAATCATATATGGTTCCTAAAATGGACTTATACTTCATATATCATACTGATTAATATAATAAAACTAGTTTCTACTAAACATGGACTTCCTGTAGGCCAGTGGTAGGCGATAAAGGCCAGTCGCACTTCGGTTGTGGGTTCGATTCCCACAGCCTTGTCCGAAGCGATGGGTTGTCGCCCGTCCTGCAGGTTTTCCTTTTTCTAAAACTATATTACTATAACATCCCATCAATAATATCGAAAAAACTTCTATCCTTAATCCATTCCAATCTTTAGGCTTATCCATAATATTGTAGTCCACTCTCATAGTGAAAATGATTACCATATATTTAATACCATCATTGATCCCCATATATCATAAGATATGTTTTGCTGGTCACATTCCAGACATTCAAAGTCCTTAATCATGTATTCTCTTGAATACCCATTGAACCTTAATGAAAACATGAATGCAGTTACCAAAATCCTCAAAATTCTATATACTCAAACCATGATATCACTTAGTCCTTATATCAATCATGAGCTCATGAATACTATTAAACATTTCATTTTCTCGTTTTCCCTTCATTATGCGCATATCATCTTATTTCCAAAATATATCAATCACTTTGAATACCACATCAATAAATACTGCAATACTCAATGATACAACATTATTTCGAAATCCCATTACATAAACACTTAATCATTCAACCACATCGTTGTCATATTCAACATTGCCAATAGTGATCGCATGTGACTTCCCTTTGTCCTTTGCCTTCAGTGGTTGCTCATGTTGATCATCACTAACCCTGGGATTAGGGCATTTATTAGCATAATGCCCCATTTCCTTGCACTTGAAGCATTGAAGTGTTGGTGATGTGTTCTCTGCAATGTTTTCTTTATTCACATCATTAGAATCCCTTTTTCCATTACTTTGACACTCAGCTACTCGATGACCTTCTTTTCCACACTTAAAGCATTTTCTAGTCCCTTTAAGACAATCTCCACCATGCTTCTTTCCACACTTTGTGCATAAGGAAACATTCATACTCTTTTCACCATTATTCTGAGATTTCTCCTTGAATTACATCTTTCGTTTCTTGTCAAAACCATGAGATGGATATGTAACACCAACTTCCATTTCTACCATGACAGCACAACGCACAATTTCTTCATAGCTACTGAAGTCTCTTATAGCTAATGCCCTTCGAAGACTTGGTTTTAAGCCACTGAAAAATCGATCAACATTACATTCAGGTTGGATGATAATGCCAGATGCATACCTTGCAAGTCTTGTAAAATTTGCTTCCTATATACCAACAGATTCATCATCCTTCTTCTTCAGCTCAAGAAACTCCTTTTCCATCTTTGTTCGAAGAATACGAGGGAAGTACTTACTGAAAAACAAGTTCTTGAACTCGTCCCATTCCATGGACTCAATTTCATCTCTTTGCCTCATATTCTTGATAAGATTCCACCATTGATCAGCTTCACCTTCCAAACGATATACTGCTAAGATGACTTTATCATGTTCAGAACATTGAAGAACTGAAAATATCTTTTCAGTGGTACTGATCCATTGTTCAGCAACAAGTGGATCGGTAGTCCCACTGAAAGAAGGTGGACGTTGCCTCATGAAGGACTCAATAGAATATTGTTCCCTTCTCTGCTCATTTGGAAGTCCAGAATGATTCATAGCTTGTGTAAGTATAGAAATAAGATTTTGTACTCCATCTCCCATAACATTTGTTTATTCAGGAGGGCAATCATTGCATTGTCCATTACAATGATCAACACGGTTCCTTCGGGTTCCAGCCATCGTCTAAAACCCAAAAAGAATAGTGTGAGAGGCAAAAATCATGCTAGGGAAAACAACATAATAAAGGGGGAGTACCTTCAATATCTAACATGTTAGGTTTAATTCTATGATCGTTAGCGTAATTCTAGTACTATAACCTATACGTATACATAACCTTAGGGACATCCCTAGACATACCTTAGAAATATCTCTAGGGATCTCACTAAAGTTCTCGAATCCTAGTTTCCAAAGGTTGACTAAACCATTCCTCTGATACCAACTGTAGAGACCCGTAGCTTGACGTACATGGACATTACATTACTTTTGCGGAATACTTAGTACATAACAAAAACACACACACAAGGATCGTAATAGTTTAGTGTCTTTGGAAACTCGGAACGTAATCTTCTAATCGTGGTGAAATATCTTCAATATCTCCCATAAAGATCTTCCCTTTTTTTTACCTAAAACCTTTCTTTATATCCTGGGGAAAAGAAAACATAAAAGGGTGAGCTCAAATGCTCAGCAAGGCAAATAAAGGAACTAAAAATCATATCATATCTTTTTGAAAATCATAACCTGCAAAAGAGATCATAATATCTTAACATGGAATAAATCATAGAAGTGAGAATGAGATCCCCATAATCTTAACATAAAACTTGAAACTTTGTGGCATACACACATAATCATAGAGAATCATTTCTTGTTAGTCAAGACTCATTGCCAAGACTATCTTAGTGGACAAAGTCCCTTTCTGAATCGAGTAACCCTCGTTTCAGTCCTGTTTCACTGAACCTGTATAACCTACCGTTCCAGCCCTGTCTATCTCATGAGATATAAAATCTTTACCCAATGCATTGGAGGGAGATATAGGTCCCACCCATCTTATAATGAATCCTTTCTTATGTGTGCCACATAATCATAAATCATACATCATTGCATAACCCATGTATTAAAAATGGGATTCTTAAACAACATGACATCATAAAACAATTCATATAAGATAAAGGAATTCATAAAAATGTTTCCATCACAACATAATCAAATCCATGAAATAATAGGGATAAAAACAGAACCCTTTTATTATCTTAGATGGAAAATAATTTTGATAAAATACTTGAACTCCATTCTTGAGGAAAATATCCTTTATACTTTAAAAATACTTTTCCTTTCTTAACATGTCATACAATTTTAAACTAAAAGAAGTTGATTAAAAATAAACTTGAAAACTTGTAAAGGAAGCTTCTTGGAAATACTGTTTTAAAAATCCATTCTTTCCGTATAAGTTAAAAAAAACATTCTTCGTACTTTTGTCGGAAAAGTCAAAAAGTACCTCGTACGAAAAACGACAAAAGATTCATTTCATACATATTACTAAAAACTCACCAAAGGGTAAAAATGGATTTAAACAATTGTAGGTGGATGGAAATAATATTACATATTGATGAAACATGGATGTGGATGATAAAATACACCCCAGTAATACTTATGAATAAACAATCTCGGATAAAAATGAGATTGTGATATTTCCCTTACCTTAGGTCCGACTTGCTTGTACGTGTCCGAACCTCCTGTATAATGATTTATATAATGTTATTGACTTATTACAGAATCATATTCATTGTTATGATATCATATATGGTTCTCTTATGGCTTTATATTACCCGGCCTTTTGTAAATTCATGTTAAAGTAGCATTTTGGGTAAAATCGTCTTATTTGTCGTTCGTGTTTTTAACTTGTAATTATTAATATGATTACTTGGATCATGATTACTTATATCCAGAATGTAAAACATGATTTATATATAATATATATTCATAATATACATATATATATTATATATTGATAATGGAATGAAATTCACCGTTCATGGAGACGGTAGTCCGTACGTACGCATGAACGCTGTTTTCGTTTCCTTATTGAATTGAATGGAATTATGTAGATGAAATACATATAAATATACATAAATAAAGTATCATTATTATGTCATATATTTCATTAGTACTTATTATATATGCTTTATAATCATTCATGAATGGTTAATGTGGAGAATGAATCTCATCGCGTCCTGGAGACGGTAGTCCGTACGTACGCACGAGCAATGATATCGTTCCCATGGTCGTGGAATTATGTTAAAGTATATGCATATTATTTCAGTATCAATATCACTTTATAATAATCATATATAGTTACTCATTACACCATTATACCCATCCTATTAAGGTGGTGGCGGAAAATAGATTACACCACGACGTGGAGACGGTATTCCGTACGTACGCACGCGCGGTGGTTTCTTTTTCCGTAGGATGGATAGATGGTGAAATAGGGTTGTTTCATACATATAATAACATATCAGTATATGAGTGATACTGATGTTATTACTTCATAATGAAACAACCTAAGAAGAAGAAGTGGAAGAAGAAATAAAGATGAAAGAATTGGTAACGGTAATTACCTCTTCTTTGAAGCGCCTCTTTGAGACCTCCTCTTAGTGCACTAAAATTGGTCTTTGAGGAAGTCCAGAACCTCTATGATGTTTCTAGGGAAGTTTAGAGGAGAAAATGGCAGGGTTTGGTCGAGCTTGAGTGCTCAATTTGGTGTGAGGAGGAGGGGGAGGAGGTGTCCTTTTATAAGGGAGGAGAGGGGCATCTTAGGAATATCTAAAAATATTATTTTATATTAAAGTCAAAATCGGTTTATAATGGTTCCAAAGGGTCTTATTTTGAAGATAAAGTGGGGATGGTTCGAAATCTTATCAACCAATAAGATTTAGACAATTTTAGGGTATTATTTTAACCTTATCAATTAGATTTAACTCTAAGTTAAATAATTTAACTTTTACCATGTCTTTTTGTTTTCTTTCACTATATGGTTAATACACTTACTATAACATGCCAAACGAACCCCAAATTGTTTATTATCAATATATATATCCTTATCTAAGTCATTTGGCCGAACCTTAGATTTTTAGGAATAAAATAACAATTAATAATATAATATTTGATTTAAAAACTATTTTGTGTCAATTTTGACACTATTTGATATATGATTTTTGTGAAAGTCATAACAGAATTATATGTTCGAACCAAGTAGATTAAATCAACACTAAGATATCATAGTAACCTAGAAAATTAGTGGAATTCATAAAAAGTCTTGAATTACATTTATTCTGGTATTTATATTATCAATTATGTCAATATTTCATTAATAAGATAATTACTGCATCATCTTTGTGTCATAAATAAATTAAATTATTTGATTTCTAAAAATTACAAATAAAATACCATCGTGTAGGAAATCTTTTTAGCTTTCTCATTAATATTTACAATTGAATTTATCTTATGTATAACCCCATATTAAAAATGATTTACTTATTAATCTTTGATTTTAACTATTTTAACCCTTCTTTAAATAAATTAATAATAAATGTCCTAATCTAATCCAAGTGGGCCTAAATGGTCATATGTTATTCCTAAGTTTGTTTTTGGTCGAATTAAACTTGTCCAATAGAATTAGGACATGTGTTAGGGTAATATTAATATCATATTTACCCTTAGTTACCCTATTTACTATTAACCGCGGTAAAAAAAGTAAAGAGTTACTATTCACCAAAAAATTATTTTCATCTCATTGAACCACATTTTAGTCCTTGATATTAACCGTGTCTCTCGGATTTTCGAAATTCCATTCACAGAAGCGGTAAAATTAAGTTTTATGCAAAATTCAGTTTTTAACCTACCACTTAGTGGTTTCACTATTCATCAAAAATTGAAAGTTTTCAGAAAAATACCAAAATTTCACCCTAGGCTAATTTCGGTATTCTGAATCCAAAAATGAAGTCCATTTTGAAAAATAAAATTTATAAAATTTCAAAAAGTGGTTATTACTATTCATAACGGCTAGTTTTGATAATATTTTAATAGCATATCGTTGTTTAGTGAAACTCGGTATTGCGTACTACACACGCTATCGAGGAAGGTTGCGATTGCGTGTAATGCAAGGCAAGTCAAGGATACGTGTTGTGCGAGCTCCTTTTGGTGTAGCGTACAACACAAGACATTAATAAAATTAAAAAGAATAGTTTTCATAAAATCTCGGGCTGTTACACATAGGACAATCCAATTCCATGATGTTTTTACTTGGTGGTTCAAAATGGGAGATAACAAAAGCAGAATGGTCCTTTGAGGGGTACTTCATGGAATCCATAACATTAAATATCGCAACTTCATCTCCAAACTCCATGGAAAGTGTACCCTCATTGACATTTATCATAGTTTTTGCAGTTTTGAGGAAGGGTCTACCTAAGATAATGGGGGCAAGAGAACTTACCTGATCATCCTCCATGTTAAGCACATATAAGTATGCTGGAAAGATCATGTCTCTTACCCGAACAAGTGCATCCTCAAGAACTCCCGCTGGATATTCCGTAGCTCTATTCGCCAATTGCACCACTACTCTTGTTGGCTTCAACTCACCAACCTGCAAGGAAGATAATACAAAGTGAGGCATCACATTTATTGAAGCTCCTAAATCACAAAGAGCATCAGAGAAGTGCAACTCCTCTATGGTACATGGGATGGTGAATGTCCCGGGATCCTTGCACTGTGTTGGCATTGCTAGAGTTGGTGTAATGAGTGCCGAGACATTCCTTCCAAGGTTGATCCTCTCATTTCCCTTGAGCCCTCTTCGATTGGTACAAAGTTCTTTTAAGAATTTCGCATACCTTGGAATTTTCTTAATGGCTTCATGTAGAGGAATGTTGATCTCCACATGCTTGAATGTGTCCAAAACCTCCTTTTGCATTGCTTCTTCAACCATCTTCTTGGTTTGAACAACCCTGTTTGGAAAAGGAAGGGGTTTAAAAGGTACAACATCAATCTTTTTCTTACCTTTATCTTTCTCCTTTGATTTCTCACCAGTTGTTATGGAATGTGGCTTCTCTAGAGTAGAGGTGAATCCCGGTGGAATGGTAGGTCCAGATGTATCATTCATTTGCTTCCCACTTCTCAATGTGATGGCACTAACATTCCCCTTTGGATTTGGAGTGGGTTGGGAAGGTAGATTTCTAGAATTCTTACTCACAAGTTCATGGAGGGTGGTGGCAATCTGACTCATTTTAGTCTTCAACTCTCTCAGCTCCAAACCTTGACTCTTCAGCTCATTCTATTGATTAAGAACAATTTGTTTCAAAAGATCATCAGTGTTAGAGTCTACCTTGTGTTGGATATTCCCTTGTTGTTGACTCGTTGATGTTTGAGCTTCGAATCTCCTTTGGGGTTGTTGGAAACCCTGTTGGTAAGGTGGAGGTTGCTGGAAGTTTGGTTGAAAAGGGGGCCTTTGTTGTTGTCCAGAGCCATACCTCATGTCTGACTGATCTTTCCACCCTTGGTTGTATACTATATCAAACTTCTTTTGGGGATATGGTTGTTATTGTTGCTACTGAAATGGTCTCCCAGGGAACACTGCTGCACAATCTTCTGTCTCTTTTAGTTGTGGGCAACAGTCAGTTGAGTGGATTGTGTCAGTGCAAATGCCACATGGCCATGAAGGAGGGGGTCGGGATGTCTTTTGAGCCAATTCAATCTGCCTCCCCATATTTTTCAATTGTTCTAACTTAGTATCCATCAAATGACTTTCAAGAGAAGAAGGACTTACTTGATGTACTCCTCGAACATGTGGTGTACCTCTATCAATGAATTGTTGAGAGTTTTGGGCCATTTTGTCGATCAATGCTTGTGAAGCTACTGGTGTCTTGTCCACCACTGCTCCTACAGCTACAGCATCCACCATGCTCCTCTCTATGGGTGTGAGTCCTTTGTAGAAGTATTGGATGAGGAGTTGCTCACTGATTTGGTGATGTGGGCAGCTTGCACACAACTTCTTGAAACTCTCCCAACACTCATACATTGACTCCCCTTGTTCTTGCTAGATCCCTGATATCTCCTTTCGATTGGATGTGGTCCTTGATGCTGGAAAAAATATCTGCAAGAAAAGACATTTCAAATCGTTCCAACATGTTACATCTTCAGGTTGTAAATAGTATATCCAATCCTTTGCAGCTTCATCAAGTGAAAATGGGAATGTTCTTAATTTGATTTGATCGTCAGAAACATTTCTAGGTTTTAGGTTTGAGAAAACCACATTAAATTCTTTCAAATGTTTATTGGGATCCTCACCAGAGAGGCCATGAAACTTTGGAAGTAAGTGAATTAACCCAGATTTTAGTTCAAATCCGATTCGAGATTTGGGTATGCATTACAATTTGGTTGATAGTTAATATCAGGTGCAGCCAATTCTCAAATGGTTCTATTAATTTCATTTCCATTTTTTCAGCCATTGGTTCCTCTTTTATGTTTGAATTTGAATAGATTCCAATTTCAATGTTTCCAGAAGAGAGGAATTCACCAACTGGTTGAATATTGAAACTTCCCCTAGACTGAGAATTTCTGATTCAAGCCCTAAGGCTACGTTCAATCTCAGGGTCAAGATCTAAGAGATCTTCGGGATTAGTTCGTGTCATAGATCAAATAAAAATGAAAATAAAGAAAGTGGACCATAGTAAAATAAAAATGATAAGTTTGAGTTGATGGTCCAAAAAAAATAGAAGAAAATAAAAGAAGAAGAAGAAAAATCAAATTTGGTAAAGAAGGAAGAAAGAAGAGAGGAAGAGAATAAAATGTAAAATAAAATAAATACCTCTAATTGGTTAAAATAATTACATGACTCCCCGGAAATGGTGCCAATTTGATAGAGCACTGTCATGGGCGCCCTCAAATGATTAGTGTGATTTGGGGTACTTAGGTGCAGCAGAGTGGCTGACCAAGGTCGTCTCTCAAAGGAGGAAGTGAATTAAACAACTTATTAGAGGTATTCTAATAAAATAAAATAAAATAGAATAGAATAAAAGCACTACTTTAAAGGATTGGGTTTGTTGTAGTTTATGAATCTAGAAGAAGTTTTCTGGAAGAATATTGTATAATTTTTTTTTGTTTTTAGTTTTGAAATGAATTTCATTTAAAATGACACAACAAGAAGATGTTTTTTTTTAAATATATTTAAAAGGCATAATCAATCTAACTCTACCTATTCAATTTATTATTATTCATTATCATTTAAATTAAAATTCACTTAATTATGATCCCATAATTTTTTAAATCCTGAACCCTACGAGAATTAACTTTACGACGAAGATGAAGTGAATTTAACACTAGGCTAACTTCGGAACATGCAATCGCAGCACCCTGCTTTGATTGATGTTATAAGATTAGCTTATGGTCAGTGGTAAATTAAGGCACATATCCATTCTGGAAATGAGGATGAATTGTGTTTAGGGATTATATTTTAACTCTACAAATTTATCCCATGTGGTCTTGTATTACCGATTAAGATCGCGCTCTCACAATTTACACAAAATCCCGACCTCGCGTGTTTTTGTGTTAATTGTTCAATTGCTAGATTAGTTTCTTACAATTTAGAAACACAATTCATGGATCATATTAATTGAATTACATTAGCTCAATTATTCAAAATAATTAAATGAAGAGGGTAGAATATAGATCGATTACTAAAAGACTACTCTTCCATGGGTGGCGTAATCATCGTAGAAGCGTTTTGCATGTGCAAAAGTTTATAATGGTTATAAACCAATAACGCTTCTACTCAAGAATTCCAGCCCTAAGAGGAAGATTAAGAGAAGAAGAAATTTAAACAAAACAAAAGAAAAGAGAAGAAATAAAAGAAGAACAAAGAAGTTTATTACGCAAATGAAAACATTACAAAATGAAGAAGAGAAGGAGGCTTCGAGGAGGGGATCCTTGCTTCAAGAGATAACCCTCTTAAAATGGTTGGAGAATTTGGGTGAAACAAATTCTCTTCTATCTCCAATCTCCTAATGAACTTAAAAACCCTTCCAAATGAGAAAAAATCCAATTTATAGAGGGGATGGGAGTAGAGGTTACAAGTGGTTTCAAGTGTGAATGTGGAAATTCGGCCAAATATTTTAATGCAAATTTTCACCGCCCATTTAGCCACCAAAACTCGTGAATTGGCCGGCCTTCCAGAAGGATAAAATGTGCGGATATTAGTCTTATATCTCCCCTCCAAATTTGGGCTCAATACAAGCCAATATGTAGGAGTTATGGCCGCAATACAGAAGCTTATCCATTCTGGAAAGTCCAGCCCACCATTGACTTTATGGCCTAATTACTCCATTAAAATGTATTCTTTTGATCTAGTGTCCTGAATAACAGTTGTAGATAATTACGTTAGGAACACAGTTACAAATTTCAAATTCATATAATAAATATAAAATTATTTATCTTCGAAATACTACAGTGAACTATAAAGGGTAAAACTGGAATTTTCATCGAATATTCAAATGAATGATCTAATCCCAAATATTTTATAAATAAACATATTTAACACAATTTGAGGAAATTATATCATTTATTATCAATGAAATATTCAATAAAATAGTGTTTTATCAATGTCACTATATTTATATATGATATATAATATGTTTATCTTTTACTTAAGCTTCTGTATTTTTCATTTATGGCATAACTTTATGGTTTCAATTATGGGTAAACGCAATATCTTCATTTTAGAAAGTGCGGACTATCACCCGCTCAATGTGATTTGATTCGTTAATGCCATATGTGGGACATATAAAGGATGGATTTAAAGTTATTATATATGATGTTATACTGGAAATATAATATACCTTTATATCATTATTATTTTCTTTCCATTAAAGTATGAGATAGAAATGAAAGTAGGGTTCATGCGTACGTACGGATTATGGTCTACATGAACGGTGCATTTCATTTCTTATCTCCAAATGTTATGTACTATTATAAGTACATATATATAATGGATATATATGTAATATATTACATCTAAATGATGGATATAATTCTGGAATTAATATATATATATATATATATCTCTCTCATTTTGTTTTAATTCCATTAATATGACAAAAAAATGAAAGTAGTGTTCATGTGTACGTACGGCCTACCATATCCATGAACGGTGCTTATAATTTTTTATCCCCAAATGATATGGACTAGTAAAAAAATGAATATATACCTGATATATATGATATTTATAACATCAATGCTATTCTGGAGATGATGTACCTATAACTAAATGGAAAATTCTTTTTCAACAAGTTCAATTTTTACTCATGTACTGAACATCGACAAAAATGTCTGATATGAACTCACTTTATTAACCAATTTTTATAAAATTATAATATGTGATACGAACTGAATAATAATATTTAAAGGAGGTCCTTAAGAAATTATAAATTGACCAAATTTTATTATTCAGGAGATTAAGTAACGATCGAGTCACGTCGGACATGAGGTAAGGGATCCAACCTCTCTCTTACTTCTTAAGTACTCTCCTTTATGTCACTTCTTTTAGGCTCCTATTTGTTATGTTTAGGGATGTTATTTTATATTTCTCTTGCTGTAAATTTTATTTTAATATGATTATATACCCTATTTTATCTCATAATTTCATTTTTGGATGTTTTAAGTGGCGCCATTAGGCTGTCGAGTTTTCATAAGGGATTTTTCATCTCAATATTATTCCCGTGACGTTTATGCTACATGTGCCACAATTTCCTTTGATTGGTGTATGTACTTCCCATTATTATACTCCTTGTGTAATATAATTTCATTTATGGTTATTTACATATTCATTGTATGATCCTTCTTCAATGGGGTGTATGTTTCAAAAGTTACCAAAGTCGGTAAGGGAACCTTTCACCCTCCTCTTTTTAAAAATACTTCTTTTGTTATGACTTTTAAATTACATCTTCTTATGTTGGGATATGTTCTTATATATCCTTATTGATGTAAATTTTATGTCCAAGTTATGAGATACCCTTTTTATCTGTCATCAACTCATTTTCTGAATTTTGAAGTGACGCTGTTAGGCTGTCGAATTTTTGCAAGGGAACTTCTTAACCCAATTTTGATTCTTTGGGATAAACTTGTAATCTTTGAATATGTCATTATATCTGATTGTTTTACACTTAATATCCACTTATATTTGGTGTATTCGTTTGTCACACATAATTATGTAATTGATTTATCCTTAATCCAAGGATACCGTCTTGGTAAGGGACTTCGTCTCAATCTCCTTTCATTGAGACATATTTTGTTTTATACACAAATTTCTTTTATACAGTGTATAAACCCCTTTGACTTTTACTTTTATAGAAAAGGAATCTTTTTCTACGAAGCGTTTTACTAAACGACAAAAAGGAATGTTTCTTTTAACATACGCGGTGACAATGACCTTTTCCGCCGCCACGAGTATTATTTGATCTTTGGATTCCTCAACAAGCCATAATGTTTTTAAAATAAAATAAATACCATAAACTCTTTTATGTATTTTTGTATTGAAAATGGTTTTGATAAAGGATTCTATAATGTCAATATATTTAAATGATATATTGTGATTGAAATGTGGAAATGTTATCATTCCTTTATGTTGGTTTTATGTGTTATAATTTTATAATGGTACTTGGACATTTGACGGGTGGTTACATCATAAACCATATGACGGGTGGTGCCGTGAATACCAGGATGGGTGGTTATGTTATAACCACTAATGCATTTGGTATGGAAGTCAGCCGTATGGATATTCCATTAAGTATGTATGCAAGTTGGCCGAATGGCTATTCCATTAAGTGATATGTGTGGAAGTCGACCGTATGGTTATTCCACTTAAGTATGTTTATGTCCCAATTTTCCTTTATATGTTATGTGATCTTTATATGGGTTTTATGGTAATATTTTGGTTACAGAAGGTTAAGTAATGAACTTTTATTCAGTGAAGAGTTATTACTACTTCGAAAAGGTGAAAATTATTACTTTGATAAAGTATACATGGTTTACTTGTTGTTTTGAAAAACTAACAGTTTCATTCTTTGTGTATCCCTTACTGAGCTTTTTATGCTCATCCCAAGTTTTTGAAATGTTTTTCACGGGACTTAATGTGGAATAGGGTCAAGGATGGGATCAAGGGAAAGTCATGCTACCAAAAACATGGAACTAGACATGTTTCTTTTTAAGAGTTTTTATTTTATGGA
The DNA here is from genome assembly GCA_963277665.1 of Viscum album. Lineage (NCBI taxonomy): Eukaryota > Viridiplantae > Streptophyta > Magnoliopsida > Santalales > Viscaceae > Viscum > Viscum album. The sequence goes on from OY728129.1 coordinate 1,120,666,126, forward strand.
AACTTAGTAAAAGTTTCTACTTTGTAATATTTTGAGATGTAATAGTTATGTCCAAATTTTCTAAAACTCTAAACCAGAAAAGATCCTCAATTTGAATTATTCATTTAATTCAATATTAAGTAAGGATTAAGGCAGGGTCTTTATAGTTGGTATCAAAGATCGGTTTAGATAACTTTAGAGGTTAGGGTATTCTCTAAGCATAAGTGACAGTACCATAATGGTTAGGATTTCAGAAGGAGTCCTAGTTTTAGATAATGTGAATGAGTAAGTATATCTTAGTGTTTACCTTCCTCATTAGTACATGATGGTTTTGTTGATATACTCACACTGACATTTCTGTTTTTAGTGAATGGATGGATCTAGCAGGCACCAAAGAGACAACAGGTTTGAAGGAAACTGTGGTGGTTCTCTGATTAAGATACTAGATAAAATGGGGGATTCAATGAGGAAACTCGTGGTTGTTCAAAACCAACTATCAAGGAGTCATGATCAACCACTTGAACCTTGGTTTGTTCTGTAATGAATCATGTACGATATGACCAATCGATGTAGAATTTCAGGTAATAATTATAAAGGTAACCATTAGAGCTAATATGATCCTTACTTTTGAGGTAATTATGGGTTATTATATGTTATGATGGAAAATGAAAGGCATGAGATAAACTTGAGGTTAAAATATGTTATGATTATTTTTTGAATATTTTATCTCATTTTGGGGAAAGTTTTAAGAATTATAAAGTTTTGGAAAAAGGACAACACACAGACTGTTTGACAACCCGTCGCGTCGGACAAAGCTGCGGGAATCGAACCCACAACCAAAGTGCGACTGGTACTTATCACCTACCACTGGACTACGTGAAGTCCCTGGTTAGTTTGACTAATTCTTTTTAGTTAGATGATTTTAGGAATAAAGAGTAAGTTTATTTTGGGTTATCTATGGAAATGATTAACCTATCATGGAGGATATGTGATTAGGTTAATTACTTTTCAATATGAGAATTTAAGAGCAACTGATGTTATTTAGAGATAAAAGTTAATTTGTACCTTGTAATACTATGTGAATAAATCCTTAAAATATTTGGGTTTCAATATTAGTTTGGTTTGCTTTGAAGAATTTTATGGACAGTTGTTTATCGAATGGTCTTCGTTGAACTTTGGGTTTTTTGTGGACAAATTTTGGAGATTAATAATGGATTTTCTTTTTATAAAGGATTATACTTTTGTGGGTTATCTGATCTCATAATAACAATTTTGGTTTTGGATTTTGTCTAAAGACATGGGAAATATATAGTTCTCTTTTGTGTATTAGGTGATTCTCAAGAGGTTGATAATAGTACTCTTAATGCGAACAACTCTTCCTAAATACTTGTCTTTTGGAGAAAATATGAGTTTGATTAAGGAATCTAGTAAAAGTTGGAAGTCTACGTGACAATTAAGTATGTTTCATTATGATTTAGTTAAGCTCAAAAATAAATTCCTCAATGAAGAGTAACTTAAAACAAAAATTCTGTCTGTTAACTTTTCCTACTGGGGAATCGAATACCGTTTAACCCATCACAAGTTTGTGATTTTCTTGTGGTTAACTTTCTCCTAAACATGTTTTCTATCACTCTCCATTAGAACATGACCCTATGTTTTCTCCTCCATGTCCATTTTTTCCTACATGGAATCCTAGTGTGGGTTAACTCGGGTGACCTCTGTACTTATATTTCTTTATTTTAAAGTGATTGTTTTACTGACTCTTGTTCCGATGTGGGACTTTCAAAGATATTTCCAAGCCCAATTTTCAAATCACGAGGATGCAATTCCCAAAAGGGGGGAAGGATGTAACACCCCAGTTAAATAAAGAATATGACATTTTTATATTTGTCCCTATTTGTGAATAAAATGATAATATTAATTTAAAGGGAACGCTATGCCTGATGGCTTACCCAATACGCAACAACGAGTTTCTTTGAAATCTTACGTTGCACTCTAATAATAAAATTATATTATTTTAAATGTTAGTTAACACGTAGTCGTTGTATTGGCAGGAATGAATAGAAATAACTAAAATATGATTATATATGTTTTTTTAAATGTTTTTACATTTATCTAATAAAGGATAAAGGCTTAAAATACGAAATGCATTCAATTTTAGGCATATATACTCTAATTTTCACTAAAGGTCCACTTATCAACTTTTGATGGAGAACCGTCATTAAATATAGTTTTGGTAACTCTTATACATTCTATTGGACCAAATAAAATTCTTCATTAGAATTGGGATATCAAAATTTACTTTGTGTAAATTTTCTGTATTTTTCCGATAAAGATCATTTTTTAAAGAATAGTGAAAAATATTGTATTTTAATTCAAAACCTCTTTTTAATATAATTGTTTAATATTGATTATTCTATATTTTGAAGTGGTTTTAAAGTAAAATTAGAATATATTTTTACCATTTAATCTAATATTTGTCATTGGAATTAATTTCACTTTGAAATCAGACTTGAACAAGTGTCAATCTTTTGATACTTTTTGTTTCATAAAAACACACTATTTGTTTTGACAGCGGGAATTAATTAATAAATTAATTAATCCAACTTATATGTTTTGAATTTTTTAAAATAGTCATTATTTTTGAATTCAGAATATCAAATATAGCTTAGGGTGAATTTTTGGTATTTTTCTTAAAAACATTATTTTTTGAGTAATAGTGAAACCACTAAGTGGTACTTAAAAAACTGATTTTTCATTTAAATGAAATTTTTACAACCTTTGTGTTTTGAATTTAAAAAAATCCGACATACATGGTTTTCATTAAGAAGTAAAATTTGGTTCAATGGGATTAAAATAATTTTTTGGTGAATAGTATCTTTTAAGTTTTTAATCGCGATTAGAGGTAATTAGTGTACTTTAAGGTAAAAAAATGTTTTAATAATATGAGATGAACTTGAAACATTTCCTACCCTAATTGGATGTGTCATGGACGACCAAGAAAATCCATGGGTCAACTTGGGGACCCCATGGAGCCAATTTGGTTGGGAAATGACATAAATAACTTTTTATTTAATGTTAAATTAAAAATGACACAAACATGAGATGTTTTAATAAAACAATTTTTACGTGGGGTTATACAAGTCCGATTTCTGACTATAAGTATTATTTAGAAAGATAAAACGTTTTCCTACATCATAGTATTTTTCTTATAATTTTTATACATTAAATAAATAAAATTAGTTATGACATCATGATGATGCAGCGATTACCTCATTATTTAACGAATTAAATAAAATGAAAAGATAATGTAAAATCTAAGACCTACACATGTCAAAAACATATTGGATGGGTGGATTTAGAAACCTTATCACCTTATCCTTGAATTTTATCAATTTGGGACCTTTTAAATCCGAAACTCATTTTAAAATAAAGTATCATCTATTTACTTTCCAAGAGTGCCTCTCCTCTCCTCTTATAAAAGGCCCCCACCTCTACCACCTTACACACACCTCTCAAGCCTTTGGATCATCCAACCCCTGCCCATTTCATCTCTAAAAATCCCTCTCTTCATCATTTAAGCCTCCCTTTGTGCATAATCCTTTACAAGGAAGCCTGTTAGATCAAATCAAAGAGAGTTACCCGATTTAAAGGTAATGTCTTCCCTTGAGTTCTTTTGTTTTATTTTGCTCCTCCAACCCATAAACTATTTTTATTCATTTCTTTTGTGACAAATCCAGTATCTCAAATATACTAGGATGTTGTTATAGGAATTATTCGAGCTATACTTACACACACCTCCATCTAATGGTTAATAAACATACTGTTTCGGTGGATGGTGAATTTCTGCATCACGAAATGATGATTGTTCAACACTCATATAACTCCTTCAGAGGTAGCCATTAAGATGTCATTCTATTTATATATGATATATAATATGTTTATGTTTTACTTAAGTATCTTTATTTTTCATTTATGGCATAACTTTATGGTTTCCATTATGGGTAAACGCGATATCTTCATTTTAGGAAGTGCGGACTGCCGCCCCCTCAAAGTGATTTGATTCGTTAATACAATATGTGGGACGTATAAAGGACAGATTTAAAGTTATTATATATTATGTTATACTGGAATTATAATATACATTTATATCATTATTATTTTCTTTCCATTAAAGTATGATATAGAAATGAAAGTAGCGTTCATGCGTACGTACGACTTACCGTCTCCATGAACGGTGCATTTCATTTCTTATCTCCAAATGTTATGTACTATTATAAGTACATATATATAATGGATATATATGTAATATATTACATCTAAATTATGGATATAATTCTGGAATTATAATATATATATCTCTCATTTTTTTTAATTCCATTACTATGACAAAAAATGAATGTAGCGTTCATGCGTACGTACGACCTACCGTCTCCATGAACGATGCTTTTAATTTTTTATCTCCAAATTATATGGAATAGTAAAAAATGAATATATACTGGATATATATGATATTTGGAACATTAATGCAATTCTGGAGATGATGTACCTATAACAACATGGAAAATTCTTTTCTAACAAGTTCAATTTTTACTCATGTACTGAACATCGACAAAAACGTCTGATATGAACTCACTTTATTAACCAATTATTATAACATTATAATATGTGATATGAACTGAATAATAATATTTAATGGAGTTCCTTAGAAATTATAAATTGACCAAATTTTATTATTCAGGAGATTAAATAATGATCGAGTCATGTCGGACACGAGGTAAGGGATCCAACCTCTCTCTTTCTTTTTAAGTACTCTCCTTTATGTCACTTCTTTTAAGCTCCTCTTTGTTATGTTGGGGGATGTTATTTTATATTTCTCTTGATGTAAATTTTATTTTAATATGATTATAGACCATATTTGATCTCATCATTCCATTTTTGGATGTTTTTAGTGGCGTCGTTAGGCTGCCGAGTTTTCGTAAGCGATTTTTCATCTCACTTTTATTCTCGTGACATTTATGATACATGTTCCACCATTTACTTTGAGTGGTGTATGTAATTCCCATTATTATACTCCTTGTGTAATATAATATCATTTATGGGTATTTACATATTCATTGTATGATCCTTCTTCAATGGGGTGTACGTTTCGAAAGTTACCCAAGTTGGTAAGGGAACCTTTCACCCTCTTCTTTTTAAAAAGACTTCTTTTGTTATGTCTTTTAAATTACATCATCTTATGTTGGGATATGTTCTTCTATATCCTTATTGATGTAAATTTTATTTCCAATTGATGAGATACCATTTTTATTTGTCATCAAATCATTTTCTGAATTTTCAAGTGAATCCGTTAGGCTGTCGAATTTTTGCAGCGTAACTTCTTAACCCAATTTTGATTCTTTGGGATAAAATTGTACTCTTTGAATATGTCATTATATCATATTGTTTTACACTTAATATCCACTTATATTTGGTTTATTCGTTTGTCATAAATAATTATGCAATTAATTAATCCTTAATCCAAGGATACTGTCTTCGTAAGGGACTTTGTCTCAATCTCCTTTCATTGAGGCATATTTCGTTTTATACACAACATTATTTTATCCGGTGTATAAACCCCTTTGACTTTTACTTTTATACAAAATGAATCTTTTTCTACGAAGCATTTTACTAAATGACAAAAAGGAATGTTTCTTTTAACGTATGCGGTGACAATGAGCTTTTCTGCCACTGTGAGTATTATTTGATCTTTGGCTTCCTCAACAAGCCATAATGTTTTTAAAATAAAATAAATACCATATACTCTTTTATGTATTTTTGTATTGAAAATGGTTTTGATAAAGGATTCTATTATGTCAATATATTTAAATGATATATTGTGATTGAAATGTGGAAGTGTTATCATTCATTTATGTTGGTTTTATGTGTTATAATTTTATAATGGTACTTGGACATTTGAAAGGTGGTTACATGATAAACCATATGACGGGTGGTGCCGTGATTACCAGGACGGGTGGTTATGTTATAACCTCCAATGCATTGGGTATGGAAGTCGGCCGTATGGCTATTCTATTAAGTATGTATGGAAGATGGCCGGATGGCTATTCCATTAAGTGATATGTGTGGAAGTCGACCTTATGGATATTCAACTTAAGTATGTTTATGTCCCAAGTTACCTTTATATGTTATGTGATCTTTATATGGGTTTTATGGTAATCTTTTGGTTACAGAATGGTATGTAATGAACTTCTATTCAGTGAAGAGTTTTTAATACTTCGAAAAGGTGAAATGTATTACTTTGATGAAGTATACATGGTTTACTTGTTGTTTTGAAAAACTAACAGTTTTCATTCTTTGTGTATCCCTTACTGAGCTTTTTATTCTCATCCCAAGTTTTTGAAATGTTTTTCACAGGACTTAACGTGTAATAGGATCAAGGATGGTATCAAGGTAAAGTCATGCTACCTAAAACATGGAACTAGACATGTTTCTTTTTAAGAGTTTTTATTTTATGGAAACTTAGTAAAAGTTTCTACTTTGTAATCTTTTGATATGTAATAGTTATGTCCAAATTCTCTAAAACTATAAACCTGAAAAGATCCTCAATGTGAATTATTCATTTAATTCAATATTAAGTAAGGTTTAAGGTAGGGGCCTTATAGTTGGTATCAAAGGTTAGTTTAGATAACTTTAGAGGTTAGGGTATTCTCTAAGCATAAGTGACAGTACCATAATGGTTAGGATTTCAGAAGGAGTCCTTGTTTTAGATAAATTGAATGAGTAAGTATATCTTAGTGTTTACCTTCCTCATTAGTACATGATGGTTTTGTTGATATACTCACACTGACATTTCTGTTTTTAGTGAATGGATGGATCTAGCAGGCACCAAAGAGACAACAGGTTTGAAGGAAACTGTGGTGGTTCTCTGATTAAGATACTAGATAAAATGGGGGATTCAATGAGGAAACTTGTGGTTGTTCTAAACCAACTATCAAGGAGTCATGATCAACCACTTGAACCTTGGTTTGTTCTGTAACGCATCATGTACGAGATTACCAATCGATGTGGAAGTTTAGGTAATAATTATAAAGGTAACCATTAGAGTTTATATGATCCTTACTTTTGAGGTAATTATGGGTTATTATATGTTATGATGGAAAATGAAAGGCAAGAGATAAACTTGAGGTTAAAATATGTTATGATTATTTTTTGAAGATTTTATCTCATTTTGGGGAAAGTTTTAAGAATTATAATGTTTTGGAAAAAGGACAACACGTAGACCGTGTGACAACCCGTCGCGTCGGACAAAGCTGCGGGAATCGAACCCACAACCAAAGTGCGACTGGTATTTATCGCCTACCACTGGACTACGTGAAGTCCCTGGTTAGTTTGACTAATTCTTTTTAGTTAGATGATTTTAGGAATCAAGAGTAAGTTTATTTTGGGTTATCTATGGAAATGATTAACCTATCATGGAGGATATGTGATTAGGTTGATTTCTTTTCAATATGAGAATTTAAGAGCAACTGATGTTATTTGAAGATAAAAGTTAATTTGTACCTTGGAAGACTATGTGAATAAATCCTTAAAATATTTGGGTTTCAATCTTAGTTTGGTTTACTTTGAAGAATTTTATGGACAATTGTTTATCGAATGGTCTTCGTTGAACTTTGGTTTTTTTTGTGGACAAATTTTGGAGATTAAGAATGGATTTTCTTTTTATAAAGGATTATACTTTTGTGGGTTATCTGATCTCATACTAAAAATTTTGGTTTTGGATTTTGTCTAAAGACATGGGAAATATATATTTCTCTTTTGTGGATTAGGTAATTCTCATGAGGTTGATTATAGTACTCTTAATGCGAACAAGTCTTCCTAAATACTCGTCTTTTATAGAAAATATGAGTTTGATTAAGGAATATAGTAAAATTTGGAAGTCTACGTGACAAGTATGTATGTTTAATTTTGATTTAGTTAAGCTCAAAAATGAATTCCTCAATGAAGAGTAACTTAAAACAAAAATGTTGTCTATTAACTTTTCCTACTGGGGAATCGAATACCGTTTAACCCATCACAAGTTTCTGATTTTCTTGTGGTTATCTTTCAACTAAACATGTTTTATATCACTCTCCATCAGAACATGACCCTATGTTTTCTCCTCCATGCCCATGTTTTCCTACATTGAATCATAGTATGGATTAACTCAGGTGACCTCTATACTTATCTTTATTTATTTTAAAGTGATTGTTTTACCGACTCTTGTTCCGATGTGGTACTTTCAAGGATGTTTCCAAGCCCAACTTTAAAATTGCGAGGGCGCAATTCCCAAAAGGGGGGAAGGATGTAACACCCGAGGTAAATAAATAATATGAAATTTTTATAATTATCCCTATTTGTGAATAAAATGTTAATATTAATTTAAAGGGAACGCTATTCTTCATGGCTTACCCAATACGCAACAACGAGTTCCTTTGAAATCTTACGTTGCACTCTAATAATAAAAATATATTATTTTAAATGTTAGTTAACACGTAGTCATTGTACTAGCAGAAATGAATAGAAATAACTAAAATATGATAATATATGTTTGTTAAATGTTTTTACATTTATCTAACAAAGGATAAAGGCTTAAAATACGAAAATAATTCAATTTTAGGCGTATATACTCTAATTTTCCCTGAAGGTCCACTTATCAACTTTTGACGGCGAACCATCAGTAAATATAGTTTTGGTCAATCTTATACATTCTATTGTACCAAATAAAATTATTCATTAGAATTGGGACATCAAAATATACTTTGTGTAAATTTTCTGTATTTTTCCGATAAAGATCATTTTTTAATGGATACTGAAAAATATTGTATTTTAATTCAAAACCTCTTTTTAATAAAATTTTTTAATATGATTTGATTATCTTTTGAAGTGGTTTTAAAGTGAAATTAGAATATATTTTTACCATTTAATCTAATAGTGGTCGTTGGAATTAATTTCACTTTGAAATTGGACTAGAACTAGTGTCAATCTTTTGATACTTTTAGTTTCATAAAAACACGCTATTTGTTTTGACAGCCAGAATTAATTAATAAATTAATTAATTCCACTTATATTTTCTGAATTTTTTAAAATAGACATTATTTTTGAATTCAGAATATCAAATATAGCTTTGGGAGAATTTTTGGTATTTTTCTGAAAAACTTTATTTTTTGATGAATAGTGAAACCACTAAGTGGTACTTAAAAAACTGATTTTTTATTTAAATGAAATTTTACCACCTTTGTGTTTGGAATTTCAAAAATCCGACATACATGGTTGTCATTAATAAGTAAAATGTGGTTCAATGGCTTTAAAATAATTTTTTGGTGAATAGTAACTTTTAAGTTTTTAATCGTGATTAGAGGTAATTAGTGTAGTTTAAGGTAAAAATAATGTTTTAATAATATGAGATGAACTTGACACATGTCATACCCTCATTGGATGTGTCATGGCCGACCAAGAAAATCTATGGGTCAACTTGGGGACCCCCTGGAGCCACTTTGGTTGGGAAATGACATAAATAACTTTTTATTTAATGTTAAACTAAAAATGACAGAAACATGACATGTTTTACTAAAAAAAATTTACATGGGGTTATACAAGTCCGATTTTTGACTATAAATATTAATTAGAAAGAAAAAAACCTTTTCCTACATCATAGTATTTTTTTTATAATTTTTAGACATTATATAAATTAAATTAGTTATGACATCATGATGATGCAACGATTACCTCATTATTTAGCAATTTAAATAAAATGAAAAGATAATGTAAAATCTAATCCCTACACATGTCAAAAACCTATTGTATGGGTGGCTTTAGAACCCTTATCACCTTAGACTTGAATTATATCAATGTGGTGCCTTTTAAATCCGAAAATCATTTTAAAATAAAGTAACATCTCTTTACTTTCCAAGAGTGCCCCTCCTCTCCTCTTATAAAAGTCCCCCACCTCTACCACCTTACACACACCTCTCAAGCCTTTGGATCGTCCAACACCTGCCCATTTCATCTCTACACATCCCTATATTCATCATTGAAGCCTCAATTTTGGCAGAATCCTTTCTGAGGAAGCCTTTGAGATCAAATCAAAGAGAGTTACCCGATTTAAAGGTAATGTCTTCCCTTGAGTTATTTTGTTTTATTTTGCTTCTCCAACCCCCTAAACTCTTTTTATTCATTTATTTTGTAACAAATAAAGAAACTTAAATATACTAGGATGTTGTTATAGGAATTATTCTAGATACACTTCCATCTAATGGTTAATGAACATACTGTTTCTGTGGATGGCGAATTTCTGCCTCACGAAACGATGAATGTTCAACACTCATATAACACCTTCAAAGGTGACCATTAAGATGTCACTATATTTATATATGATATATAATATTTTTATGTATTACTTAAGCTTATGTATTTTTCATTTATGGCATATCTTTATGGTTTCCATTATGGGTAAACGAGATATCTTAATTTTAGGAAGTGCGGACTACCGCCCCCTCAAAGTGATTTGATTCGTTAATGCCATATGTGGGAAGTATAAAGTATGGATTTAAAGTTATTATATATGATGTTATAATGTAATTATAATATAAATTTATATCATTATTATTTTCTTTCCATTAATGTATGAGATAGAAATGAATGTAGCTTTCATGCGTACGTACGGCTTACCCTCTCCATGAACGGTGTCTTTCATTTCTTATCTCCAAATGTTATGTACTATTATAATTACATATATATAATCGATATATATGTAATATATTACGTCTAAATTATGGATATAATTATGTAATTATAATATATATCACTCATTTTATTTTAATTCCATTAATATGACAAAAAATGAAAGTATCGTTCATGCGTACGTACGACCTACCGTCTCTATGAACGGTGCTTTTAATTTTTTATCTACAAATGCTATGGAATAGTAAAAAATGATTATATACTGGATATATATGATATTTAGAACATCAATTCTATTCTAGAGATGATTTACCTATAACTACATGGAAAATTCTTTTCCAACAAGTTCAATTTTTACTCATGTACTGAACATCAACAAAAACGTCTAATATGAACTCACTTTATTAACCAATTATTATAACATTATAATATGTGATATGAACTGAATAATAATATTTAAAGGAGGTCCTTAAGCAATTATAAATTGACCAAATTTTATTATTGAGGAGATTAAATAACGATTGAGTCATGTCAGACATGAGGTAAGGGATCCAACCTCTCTCTTTCTTTTTAAGTACTCTCCTTTATGTCACTTCTTTTAAGATCCTATTTGTTATGTTGGGGGATGTTATTTTATATTTATAATGATGTAAATTTTATTTTAATATAATTATAGACCATATTTGATCTCATCATTCCATTTTTTGATGTTTTAAGTGGCGTTGTTAGGCTGCCGAGTTTTCCTAAGGGATTTTTCATCTCACTTTTATTCCCATGACATTTATGCTACATGTGCCACCATTTACTTTGAGTGGTGTATGTACTTCCCATTATTATACTCCTTGTGTAATATAATTTCATTTATGGGTATTTACATATTTATTGTATGATCCTTCTTCAATGGGGTGTACGTTTCGAAAGATACCCTATTCGGTAAGGGAACCTTTCACCCTCCTCTTTTTAAAAAGACTTCTTTTGATATGTCTTTTAAATTACATCTTCTTATGTTGGGATATGTTCTTATATATCCTTATTGATGTAAATTTTATGTCCAAGTGATGAGATACCTTTTTATCTATCATCAACTCATTTTCTGAATTTTGAAGTGACGCCGTTAGGCTGTCGAATTTTTGCAAGGGAACTTCTTAACCCAATTTTGATTCTTTGGGATAAACTTGTACTCTTTGAATATGGAAATATATATAATTGTTTTACAATTAATATCCACTTATATTTGGTGTATTTGTTTGTCAAAAATAATTATGTAATTAATTAATCCTTAATCCAAGCATACCGTCATTGTAAGGGACTTCATCCTAGCCTCCTTTCATTGAGGCATATTTCGTTTTATACAAAAATTTCTTTTATACGGTGTATAAACCCCTTTGACTTTTACTTTTATGCAAAAGTAATATTTTTCTATGAAGCATTTTACTAAACGACAAAAAAATGTTTCTTTTAACGTATGCGGTGACAATGACCTTTTCTGCCACCGCAAGTATTATTTGATCTTTGGCTTCCTCAACAAGATGTAATGTTTTTAAAATAAAATAAATACCATATACACTTTTATGTATTTTTGTATTGAAAATGGTTTTGATAAAAGATTCTATTATGTCAATATATTTAAATGATATATTGTGATTGAAATGTGGAAATGTTATCATTCCTTTATGTTGGTTTTATGTGTTATAATTTTATAATGGTACTTGGACATTTGACAGGTGGTTACATGATAAACCATACGATGGGTGGTGTCGTGAATACCAGGACGGGTGGTTATGTTATAACCTCCAATGCATTGGGTATGGAAGTTGGCCTTATGGGTATTCCATTAAGTATGTATGGAAGTTGGCCAAAGGGCAATTCCATTAAGTGATATGTGTGGAATTTGACCTTATGGTTATTCCACTTAAGTATGTTTATCTCCCAAGTTACCTTTTATATGTTATGTGATCTTTATATGGGTTTTATGGTAATATTTTGGTTACAGAAGGGTAAGTAATGAAATTTTATTCAGTGAAGAGTTTTTACTACTTAGAAAAAAGTGAAAATTATTACTTTGATAAAGTATACATGGTTTACTTGTTGTTTTGAAAAACATACAGTTTTCATTCTTTGTGTATCCCTTACTGAGTTTTTTATGCTCATCCCAAGTTTTTGAAATGTTTTTCACAGGGCTTAATGTGAAATAGGGTCAAAAATGGGATCAAGGGAAATTCATGCTACCTAAAACATGGAACTAGACATGTTTCTTTTTAAGAGTTTTTATTTTATGGAAACTTAGTAAAAGTTTATACTTTGTAATATTTTGAGATTTAATAGATATGTCCTAATTCTCTAAAAATCTAAACCTGAAAAGATCCTCAATGTGAATTATTCATTTAATTCAATATTAAGTATGGATTAAGGCAGGGGCCTTATAGTTTGTATCAAAGGTTGGTTTAGATATCTTTAGAGGTTAGGGTATTCTCTAAGAATAAGTGACAGTACCAAAATGGTTAGGATTTCAGAAGGAGTCCTAGTTTTAGATAAAGTGAATGAGTAAGTATATCTTAGTGTTTACCTTCCTCATTAGTACATGATGGTTTTTTTGATATACTCACACTGACATTTCTGTTTTTAGTGAATGGATGGATCTAGCAGGCACCAAAGAGACAACAGGTTTGAAGGAAACTGTGGTGGTTCTCTGATTAAGATACTAGATAAAATGGGGGATTCAATGAGGAAACTCGTGGTTGTTCTAAACCAACTATCAAGGAGTCATGATCAACCTCTTGAACCTTGGTTTGTTCTGTAATTCATCATGTACATGATGACCAGTCGATGTGGAAGTTCAGGTAATAATTATAAAGGTAACCATTAGAGTTTATATGATCCTTACATTTGAGGTAATTATGGGTTAATATATGTTATGATAAAAACGAAAGGCATGAGATTAATATGAGGTTAAAATATGTTACGATTATTTTTTGAAGATTTTATCTCATTTTGGGTAAAGTTTTAAGAACTATAAAGTTTTGGAAAAAGGACAACACGCAGACCGTGTGACAACCCGTCGTGTCAGACAAATCTGTGGGAATCGAACCCACAACCAAAGTGCGACTGGTATTTATCGCCAACCACTAGACTACGTGAAGTCCCTGGTTAGTTTGACTAATTCGTTTTAGTTATATGATTTTAGGAATCAAGAGTAAGTTTATTTTGGGTTATCTATGGAAATGATTAACTTATCATGGAGGATATGTGATTAGGTTAATTACTTTTCAATATTAGAATTTAAGAGCAACAGATGTTATTTAGAGATAAAAGTTAATTTGTACCTTGGAAGACAATGTGAATAAATCCTTAAAATATTTGGGTTTCAATCTTAGTTTGGTTTACTTTGAAATATTTTATGGACAATTGTTTATCAAATGGTCTTCGTTGAACTTTGGGTTTTTTGTGGACAAATTTTGGAGATTAAGAATGGATTTTCTTTTTATAAAGGATTATACTTTTGTGGGTTATCTGATCTCATACTAACAATTTTGGTTTTGGATTTTGTCTAAAGACATGGGAAATATATAGTTCTCTTTTGTGGATTAGGTGATTCTCAGGAGGTTGATTATAGTACTCTTAATGCGAACAAGTCTTCCTAAATACTCATCTTTTGGAGAAAATATGAGTTTGATTAAGGAATCTAGTAAAAGTTGGAAGTCTACGTGACAAGTAAGTATGTTTCATTATGATTTAGTTAAGCTCAAAAATAAATTCCTCAATAAAGAGTAACTTAAAACAAAAATGTTGTCTGTTAACTTTTCCTACTGGGGAATCGAATCCCATTTAACCCATCACAAGTTTGTGATTTTCTTATGGTTAACATTCTCCTAAACATGTTTTCTATCACTCTCCATCAGAACATAACCCTATGTTTTCTCCTCCATGTCCATGTTTTCCTACATGGAATCCTAGTATGGGTTAACTCGGGTGACCTCTGTAGTTATCTTTCTTTATTTTAAAGTGATTGTTTTACCGACTCTTGTTCCGATGTGGGACTTTCAAGGATGTTTCCAAGCCCAATTTTAAAATTGCGAGGACGCAATTCCCAAAAGGGGAGAAGGATGTAACACCCCAGGTAAATAAAGAATATTACATTTTTATATTTATCCTTATTTTTGAATAAAATTTTAATATTAATTTAAAGGGAACGCTATGCTTGATGGCTTACCCAATACGCAACAACGAGTTCCTTTGAAATCTTACGTTGCACTCTAATAATAAAATTATATTATTTTAAATGTTATTTAACACGTAGTCATTGTATTGGCAGGAATGAATAAAAATAACTAAAATATGACTATATATGTTTTTTAAATGTTTTTAAATTTATCTAATAAAGTATAAAGGCTTAAAATACGAAATGAATTCAATTTTAGGCATATATACTGTAATTTTCACTAAAGGTCCACTTATCAACTTTTGACGGCGAACCGTCATTAAATATAGTTTTGGTCACTCTTATACATTCTATTGGACCAAATAAAATTCTTCATTAGAATTGGGAAATCAAAATTTACTTTGTGTAAATTTTCTGTATTTTTCCAACAAAGATCATTTTTTAATGAATAGTGAAAAATATTGTATTTTAATTCAAAACCTCTTTTTAATATATTTTTTTAATATGCTTAGATTATCTTTTTAAGTGGTTTTAATGTGAAATTAGAATATATTTTTACCATTTAATTTATTAGTGGTCATTGGAATTAATTTCACTTTTAAATCGGACTTGAACTAGTGTCAATCTTTTAATACTTTTTGTTTCATAAAAACACGCTATTTGTTTTGACAGCGGGAATTAATTAATAAATTAATTAATTCAACTTATATGTTTTGAATTTTGTAAAATAGAAATTATTTTTTAATTTGGAATATCAAATATAGCTTAGGGTGATTTTTTTTTATTTTTCTGAAAAACATTATTTTTTGATGAATAGTGAAACCACTAAGTGGTACTTAAAAACTGATTTTTCATTTAAATGAAATTTTACCACCTTTGTGTTTTGAATTTCAAAAACCCAACATACATGGTTGTCATTAAGAAGTAAAATGTGGTTCAATGGGATTAAAATAATTTTTGGTGAATAGTAACTTTTAAGTTTTTAATGGCGATTAGAGGTAATTAGTGTAGTTTAAGGTAAAAATAATAGTTTAATAACATGAGATGAACTTGAAACATGTCCTGCCCTCATTGGATGTGTCACGGCCAACCAATACAATCCATGGGTAAACTTGGGGACCCCATCGAGCCACTTTGGTTGGGAAATGACATAAATAACTTTTAATTTAATTTTAAAGTAAAAATGACACAAACATGAAATTTTTTACTAAAATAATTTTTACATGGGGTTATACAAGTCATATTTTTGACAATAAATATTCATTAGAAAGATAAAAAGTTTTACTACATCATAGTAGTTTTTTATAATTTTTATACATTAATAAATTAAATTAGTTATGACATCATGATGATGCAGCGATTACCTCAATATTTAACGATTTAAATAAAATGAAAAGATAATGTAAAAACTAAGAACTACACATGTCAAAAACCTATTGTATGGGTGTATATAGAACCCTTATCACCTTATAATTGAATTATATCAATGTGGGACCTTTTAAATCCGAAACTCATTTTAAAATAAAGTAACATCTCTTTACTTTCCAAGAGTGCCCCTCCTATCCTCTTATAAAAGGCCCCCACCTCTACCACCTTACACACACGTATAAAGACTTTGGATCGGCCAACCCCTGCCCATTGCATCTCTAAACATCCCTATCTTCATCATTGAAGCCTCACTTTGGGAAGAATACTTTCCAAGGAAGCCTTTGAGATCAAATCAAAGAGAGTTACCCGATTTAAAGGTAATGTCTTCCCTTGAGATCTTTTGTTTTATTTTGCTTCCCCACCCCCTAAACTCTTTTTATTCATTTATTTTTTTTAAGAAATCCAGTATATTCAATATACTAGGATGTTTTTATAGGAATTATTCGAGCTACACTTACACACACCTCCATCTAATGGTTAATGAACATACTGTTTCTGTGGATGGCGAATTTCTGCCTCACGAAACGATGATTGTTCAACACTCATATAACACCATAAAAGGTGGACATTAAGATGTCACTATATTAATATATGATATATAATATTTTTATGTTTTACTTAAGATTCTTTATTTTTCATTTATGGAATAACTTTATAGTTTCCATTATGGGTAAACGCGATATCTTCATTTTAGAAAGTGCGGACTACCGCCCCCTCAAAGTGATTATATTCGTTAATGCCATATGTGGGACGTATAAAGGATGGATTTAAAGTTATTATATATGATGTTATACTGGAATTATAATATACATTTATATCATTATTATTTTCTTTCCATTAAAGTATGAGATAGAACTGAAAGTAGCGTTCATGCGTACGTACGGCTTACCGTCTCCATGAACGGTGCATTTCATTTCTTATATCCTAATGTTATGTAATATTATAAGTACATATATATAATGGATATATATGTAATATATTACATCTAAATTATGGATATAATTCTGGAATTATAATATATATATCTCTCATTTTGTTTTAATTCCATTAATATGACAAAAAATGAAAGTAGCGTTCATGCGTACGTACGACCTACCGTCTCCATGAACGGTGCTTTTAATTTTTTATCTCCAAATGATATGGAATAGTAAAAAATGAATATATACTGGATATATATGATATTTAGAACATCAATTCTATTCTGGATATGATGTACCTATAAATACATGGAAAATGCTTTTCCAACAAGTTCAATTTTTTACTCATGTACTGAACATCGACAAAAACGTCTGATTTGAACTCACTTTATTAACCAATTATTATAAAATTATAATATGTGATATGAATTCAATAATAATATCTAAAGGAGGTCCTTAAGAAATTATAAATTGACCAAATTTTATTATTCAGGAGATTAAATAACGATCGAGTCATGTCGGACATGAGGTAAGGGATCCAACCTCTCTCTTTCTTATTAAGTACTCTCCTTTATGTCACTTCTTTTAAGATCCTCTTTGTTATATTGGGGGATGTTATTTTATATTTATCTTGCTGTAAATTTTATTTTAATATGATTATAGACCCTATTTGATCTCATCATTCCATTTTTTGGATGATTTAAGTGGTGTCGTTAGGCTGCCGAGTTTTCGTAAGCGATTTTTCATCTCACTTTTATTCCCATGACATTTAAGATACATGTTCCACCATTTCCTTTGAGTGGTGTATGTACTTCCCATTATTATACTCCTTGTGTAATATAATTTCATTTATGGGTATTTACATATTCATTGTATGATCCTTCTTCAATGGGGTGTACGTTTCGAAAGTTACCCAAGTCAGTAAGGGAACCTTTCACTCTCCTCTTTTTAAAAAGACTTCTTTTGTTATGTCTTTTAAATTAAATCTTCCTATGTTGGGATATGTTCTTATATATACTTATTTATGTAAATTGTATGTCCAAGTGATGAGATACCCTTTTTATCTGTCATCAACTCATTTACTGACTTTTGAAGTGACGCCGTTAGGCTGTCGAATTTTTGCAACGGAACTTCTTAACCCAATTTTGATTCTTTGGGATAAACTTGTACTCTTTGAATATGTCATTCTATCTGATTGTTTTACACTTAATATCAACTTATATTTGGTGTATTAATTTGTCAAAAATAATTATGTAATTAATTAATTCGATAATCCAAGTATACAGTCTTTGTAAGGGACTTCGTCCCAATCTCCTTTCATTGAGGAATATTTCGTTTTATACACAACTTTCTTTTATATGGTGTATAAACCCCTTTGAATTTTACTTTTATACAAAAGGAATCTTTTTCTACGAAGCGTTTTACTAAACGAAAAAAGGAATGTTTCTTTAAACGTACGCGGTGACAACAACCTTTTCCACCGCCGCGAGTATTATTTGATCTTTGGCTTCCTCAACTAGCAGTAATGTTTTTAAAATAAAATAAATACCATATACTATTTTATGTATTTTTGTATTGAAAATGGTTTTGATAAAGGATTCTATTATGTCAACATATTTAAATGATATATTGTGATTGAAATGTGGAAATGTTATCATTCCTTTATGTTGGTTTTATATGTTATAATTTTATAATGGTACTTGGACATTTGACTGGTGGTTATGTGATAAACCATATGACGGGTGGTGCCATGAATAACAGGACGGGTGGTTATGTTATAACCTCCAATGCATTGGGTATGGAAGTTGACCGTATGGCTATTCCATTATTTATGTATGGAAGCTGGCCGAATGGCTATTCCGTTAAGTGATATGTGTGGAAGTCGACCTTATGGTTATTCCACTTAAGTATGTTTATGTCCCAAGTTACCTTTATATGTTATGTGATCTTTATATGGGTTTTATGGTAATATTTTGGTTACAGAAGGGTAAGTATTGAACTTTTATTTAGTGAAGAGTTTTTACTACTTCGAAAAGGTGAAAATTATTACTTTGATAAAGTATACATGGTTTACTTGTTGTTTTGAAAAACTAACAGTTTTCATTCTTTTTGTATCCCTTACTGAGATTTTTATGCTCATCCCAAGTTATTGAAATGTTTTTCACAGGACTTAACATGGAATAGGGTCAAGGATGGGATCAATGGAAAGTCATGCTACCTAAAACATGAAACTAGACATGTTTCTTTTTAAGAGTTTTTATTTTATGGAAACATAGTAAAAGTTTCTACTTTGTAATCTTTTGAGATGTAATAGTTATATCCTAATTCTCTAAAACTCTAAACCTGAAAATATCCTCAATGTGAATTATTCATTTAATTCAATATTAAGTAATGTTTGGGGCAGGGGCCTTATAGTTGGTATCAAAGGTCGGTTTAGATAACTTTAGAGGTTAGGGTATTCTCTAAGAATAAGTGACAGTACCATAATGGTTAGGATTTCAGAAGGATTCCTAGTTTTAGATAAATTGAATGAGTAAGTATATCTTAGTGTTTACCTTCCTCATTAGTGAATGATGGTTTTGTTGATATACTCACACTGACATTTCTGTTTTTAGTGAATGGATGGATCTAGCAGGCACCAAAGAGACAATAGGTTTGAAGGAAACTGTGGTGGTTCTCTGATTAAGATACTAGATAAAATGGGGGATTCAATTAGGAAACTCGTGGTTGTTCTAAACCAACTATCAAGGATTCATGATCAACCACTTGAACTTTGGTTTGCTCTGTAATGCATCATGTACGAGATGACCAATCGATGTGGAAGTTCAGGTAATAATTATAAAGGTAACCCTTAGAGTTTATATGATCCTTACTTTTGAGGTAATTATGGATTATTATATGTTATGATGGAAAATGAAAGACATGAGATAAAATTGAGGTTAAAATATGTTTTGATTATTTTTTGAAGATTTTATCTCATTTTGGGGAATGTTTTAAGAATTAATAAGTTTAGGAAAAAGGACAACACGCAGACCGTGTGACAACCCGTCGCGTCGGACAAAGCTGCGGCACTACTACAAACACGGCCTTTATCAGTGCTAAAAATGTCCTTTATCAGCGCTAGAAAAGCGCTGATAAAGCCAGCGTAGATAAAGGGGTGGTCCCCTTTATCAGCGCTTCGAAAAGTGCTGATATAGGACCCCTTTATCAGCGCTTCCGTTTTAGCACTGATAAAGGACCCTTTTCTCAGCGCTTTTAAAAAAGCACTGATAGAAGTTAAAAAAATTAAAAAAAAATTAAAAAAAAATTAAAAAACACTACCAATTGGGGGGGACTTTATAGCGCTTGAACCCCCCCCCCCCCTTTTACAGCGCTTTTCGGCCCCTATACAACACCCCACACACCCCACGCACCCCCCTCCACCCTTTAACAGCGCTTGCTCCAATATTCCCCATGCGCGCGCACCCCTGCCTCCACTAGGATTTAAACTCGAGACCTCCCCCCTGCGCGCCTAAGCCCTTACCACTACTCTATTTTGATTTACTTTCCAATTCATGATATCTATATATATATATATATATATATATATATATATTTAGTTATATTTATTTGTATAGTAATATATATTTATATTAATATATATATAGTTATATTATAATATATATATAGTTATATTATAATATATATAGTAATGTTAATATATATATAGTGGTATTAATATATATCTATATATATATATATATATATACATTTAGTTATATTTATTTGTATAGTAATATATATTTATATTAATATATATATATAGTTATATTAACATATATATAGTTATATTAACATATATATAGTTATATTAACATATATATAGTTATATGAATATATATTTATATAGTGATATTAATATATATATAGTGATATTAATATATATATAGTGATATTAATATATATATTTATGGTGATATTAATATATATATATAGTAATACTAATATATATATATGTAGTTATATTAATATATATATAGTTATTAGATTAATATATATATAGTTAGATTAATATATATAGTTAGATTAATATATATATATAGTTAGATTAATATATAGGTATATAAATATTCATATATTGGTATTTTAAATAAAATGGATATTAGTTATTATTTAGATAAAGCTAATATATTTAATATGTAAATATGTTTAATTATTTATTTAAAAAATTTAATTTTTAGGTGCGAATATATAAACAATATGTATATATAGTTATATATTTGATTATTAATAGCAGTTCATTATAAAAAAGGATGAACTTTCAAAGACATAATATCAATATGAATGGAATGCCTTGGAATAAATTCAGTCCCCACCAATAAAAGCCAATAATACCCCCTTAAACGAGTTTGAAAATCCACAAAATGTTAAAAAAATCTCGGTACCCCGACAAAAACTCAGTTTTGGAGGCCATCTGGGCTTCTTTTGGCCTCAAAAAACGCTTGATCAGAGTCCCCCCAGGTCCCAGCGACGTGGAGCTCGTCGCAGGCTTCGATTTGATATGTGGTAGAGCTCAAACGGACACCCAGATCAAAAGTTATGGCTGTTTGAAGTTTGAGTTGCGTTTTCAACATATTTTGGATTTTTTTTAAATTTTTTTAAATTTTTTTAGTACTCAAATTGTTATTAAATGACTATTACTCCATAATGATTATCAAATTATTAATTAAAAATATTTTTTTAATTTTTTAAGAAGTCATTTTCAATAAATATCTTATATATTAAGTATAATAAGTGTAAATGTACATTTATACTTATCTAAAATATATTTAAAAATTATATATTATATTTATATAACAATATAAATATATTTATATATTAATATATTAATATATTTTTAATTTTTTTTTGAAGCCGACCCTTTATCAGCGCTACTAAACAAGCGCTGATAAAGGGGGGCCCTTTATCAGGGCTTAAAAAATCACTGATAAAGGGGGGCGCTGCGAAAAACTGTTTTTGTGGTAGTGCAGGAATCGAACCCACAACCAAAATGTGACTGGTATTTATCGCCTACCACTGAACTACGTGAAGTTCCTGGTTAGTTTGACTAATTCTTTTTAGTTATATGATTTTAGGAATCAAGAGTAAGTTTATTTTGGGTTATCTATGGAAATGATTAACCTATCATGGAGGATATGTGATTAGGTTAATTACTTTTCAATATGAGAATTTAAGAGCAACTGATGTTATTTGGAGATAAAAGTTAATTCTTACCTTGGAAGACTGTGTGAATAAATCCTTAAAATATTTGTGTTTCAAACTTAGTTTGGTTTACTTTGAAGAATTTTATAGACAATTGTTTGTCGAATGGTCTTCGTTGAACTTTGGGTTTTTTTGGGGACAAATTTTGGAGATTAAGAATGGATTTTTTTTTATAAAGGATTATACTTTTGTGGGTTATCTGATCTCATACTAACAATTTTGGTTTTGGATTTTGTCTAAATACATGGGAAATATATAGTTCTCTTTTGTTGATTAGGTGATTCTCAGGAGGTTGATTATAGTACTCTTAATACGAACAAGTCTTCTTAAATACTCATCTTTTGGAGAAAATGTGAGTTTGATTAAGGAATCTAGTAAAAGTTAGAAGTCTATGTGACAAGTAAGTATGTTTCATTATGATTTAGTTAAGCTCAAAAATAAATTCCTCAATGAAGAGTAACGTAAAACAAAAAATGTTGTCTATTAACTTTTCCTACTGGGGAATCGAATACCGTTTAACCCATCACAAGGTTGTGATTTTCTTGTGGTTAACTTTATCCTAAACATGTTTTCTATCACTCTCCATCAGAACATGACCCTATGTTTTCTCCTCAATGTCCAAGTTTTCCTATATGGAATCCTAGATGGGTTAACTCGGATGACCTCTGTACTTATCTTTCTTTATATTAAAGTGATTGTTTTACCGACTCTTGTTCCGATGTGGGACTTTCAAGGATATTTCCAAGACCAATTTTAAAATTGTGAGGATGCAATTCCCAAAAGGGGGGAAGGATGTAACACCCCAGGTAAATAAAGAATACGTCATTTTTATATTTATCCCTATTTGTGAATAATATGTTAATATTAATTTAAAGGGAACGCTATGCTTGATGGCTTACCCAATACGCAACAACAAGTTCCTTTGAAATTTAATGTTGCACTCTAAAAATAAAATAATAATATTTTAAATGTTAGTTAACACATAGTCATTGTATTGGCGAGAAAGAATAGAAATAACTAAAATATGATTATATATGTTTGTTAAATTTTTTTACAGTTATCCAATAAAGGATAAAGGCTTAAAATACGAAAAGAATTCAATTTTAGGCATATATACTCTAATTTTCACTGAAGGTCCACTTATCAACTTTTGACGGTGAACCATCATTAAATATAGTTTTGGTCACTCTTATACATTCTATTGGAGCAAATAAAATTCTTCATTATAATCAGGACATCAAAATTTACTTTGTGTAAATTTTCTGTATTTTTCCGATAAAGATCATTTTTTAATGAATAGTGAAAAATATTGTATTTTAATTCAAAACCACTTTTTAATATGATTATATTATCTTTTGAAGTGGTTTTAAAGTGAAATTAGAATATATTTTTACCATTTAATCTAATAGTGGTCGTTGGAATTAATTTCACTTTGAAATCGGACTTGAACTACTGTCAATCTTTTGATACTTTTTATTTCATAAAAACACGCTATTTGTTTTGACAGCGGGAATTAATTAATAAATTAATTAATTCAACTTATATGTTTTGAATTTTTTAAAATATACATTATTTTTGAATTCGTAATATCAAATATAGCTTAGGGTGAATTTTTGGTATTTTTCTGAAAAACATTATTTTTTGATGAATAGTGAAACCACTAAGTGGTACTTAAAAAACTGATTTTTCATTTAAATGAAATTTTACCACCTTTGTGTTTTGAATTTCAAAAATCCGACATACATGGTTGTCATTAAGAAGTAAAATGTGGTTCAATGGGATTAAAATAATTTTTTGGTTAATAGTAACTTTTAAGTTTTTAATCGCGATTAGAGGTAATTAGTGTAGTTTTAGGTAAAAATAATGTTTTAATAATATTAGATAAACTTGACACATGTCCTACCCTCATTTGATGTGTCATGGACGACCAAGAAAATCCATGGGTCAGCTTGGGGACCCCATGGAGCCACTTTGGTTGGGAAATGACATGAATAACTTTTTATTTAATGTTAAAGTAAAAATGACACAAACATGAGATGTTTTACTAAAACAATTTTTACATGGGGTTATAAAAGTCAGATATTTGACTATAAAAATTCATTATAAAGACAAAAAGTTTTCCTACATCATAATATTTTTTTTATAATTTTTAGACATTAAATAAATTAAATTAGTTATGACATCATGATGATGCAGCGATTACCTCATTATTTAACTATTTAAATAAAATGAAAAGATAATGTAAAATCTAAGACCTACACGTGTCAAAAACCTATTTTATGGGTGGATTTAGAACCCTTATCACCTTATCCTTGAATTATATGAATGTGGGACCTTTTAAATCCGAAAATCATTTTAAAATAAAGTAACATCTCTTTACTTTCCAAGAGTACCCCTCCTCTCCTCTTATAAAAGGCCCCCACCTCTACCACCTTACACACACCTCTCAAGCCTTTGGATCGTCAAACCCCTACCCATTTCATCTCTATACATACCTATCTTCATCATTGAAGCCTCACTTTGGGCAGAATCCTTTCCAAGGAAGCCTTTGAGATCAAATCAAAGAGAGTTACCCGATTTAAAGGTAATGTATTCCCTTGAGTTCTTTTGTTTCATTTTGCTTCTCCAACCCCTAAACTCTCTTTATTCATTCCTTTTGTAACCAATACAGTATCTTAAATATACTAGGATGTTGTTATATGAATTATTCGAGCTACACTTACACACACCTCCATCTAATGGTTAATGAACATACTGTTTTGGTGGATGGTGAATTTCTGCCTCACGAAACGATGATTGTTCAACACTCATATAACACCTTCAAAGGTGGCCATTAAGATGTAACTATATTTATATATGATATATAATATGTTTATGTTTTACTTAAGCTTATTTATTTTTCATTTATGTCATAAATTTATGGTTTCCATTATGGGTAAACGAGATATCTTCATTTTAGGAAGTGCGGACTACCACCCCCTCAAAGTGATTTGATTCGTTAATGCCATATGTGGGACGTATAAAGGATGGATTTAAAGTTATTATATATGATATTATACTGGAATTATAATATACCTTTATATAATTATTATTTTCTTTCCATTAAAGTATGAGATAGAAATTAAAGTAGCGTTCATGCGTACGTATGGCTTACCGTCTACATGAACGGTGCATTTCATTTCTTATCGTCAAATGTTATGTACTATTATAAGTACATATTTATATAATGGATATATATGTAATATATTACATCTAAATGATGGATATAATTCTGGAATTATAATATATATATCTCTCATTTTGTTTTAATTCCATTAATATGACAAAAAATGAAAGTTGTGTTCATGTGTACGTACGACCACCGTCTCCATGAACGACGCTTTTAATTTTTTTATCTCCAAATGCTTTGGAATAGTAAAAAATGAATAAATACTGGATATATATGATATTTAGAACATAAATTCCATTCTGGAGATGATGTACCTACAAATACATGGAAATTTTTTTTCCAACAAGTTCAATTTTTACTCATGTACTGAAAATCGACAAAAACGTCTGATATGAACTCACTTTATTAAACAATTACTATAACATTATAATATGTGATATGAACTGAATAATAATATATAAAGGAGGTCCTTAAGCAATTATAAATTGACCAAAATATATTATTCAGGAGATTAAATAACGATCGAGTCATGTCGAACACGTGGTAAGGGATCCAACCTCTCTCTTTCTTTTTAAGTACTCTCCTTTATGTCACTTCTTTTAAGCTCCTATTTGTTATGTTGGGGGATGTTATTTTATATTTCTCTTGATTTAAATTTTATTTTAATATGCTTATAGACCCTATTTGATCTCATCATTCCATTTTTGGAAATTTTAAGTGGCGCCGTTAGGCTGCCGAGTTTTCGTAAGGGATTTTTCATCTCAATTTTATTCACGTGACATTTATGCTACATGTGCCACCATTTCCTTTGAGTGGTGTATGTACTTCCCATTATTATACTCCTTGTGTAAAATAGTTTCATTTATGGGTATTTACATATTCGTTGTATGATCCTTCTTCAATGGGGTGTACGTTTCGAAAGTAACCCAAGTCGGTAAGGGAACCTTTCACCATCCTCTTTTTAAAAAGACTTCTTTTGTTATGTCTTTTAAATTACATCTTCTTATGTTGGGATTTGTTATTATATATCCTTATTGATGTAAATTGTATGTACAAGTGATGAGATACCCTTTTTATCTGTCATCAACTCATTTTCTTAATTTTGAAGTGACGCCGTTAGGCTGTCGAATTTTTGCAAGGGAACTTCTTAACCCAATTTTGATGCTTTGGGATAAACTTGTACTCTTTGAATATTTCTTTCTATCTGATTTTTTTACACTTAATATCCAATTATATTTGGTGTATTCTTTTGTCACACATAATTATGTAATTGATTTATCCTTAATCCAAGGATACCATCTTTATAAGGGACTTCGTCTCAATCTCCTTTCATTGAGGCATATTACGTTTTATACACAACTTTCTTTTATACAGTGTATAAACCCCTTTGACTTTTACTTTAATACAAAAGGAATCTTTTTCTACGAAGCATTTTACTAAACAAAAAAAAGGAATGTTTCTTTTAACGTACGCGGTGACAACGACCATTTCCACCGCCGCGAGTATTATTTGATCTTTGGCTTCCTCAACAAGCCGTAATGTTTTTAAAATAAAATAAATACCATATACTCTTTTATGTATTTTTGTATTGAAAATGGTTTTGATAAAGGACTCTATTATGTCAATATATTTAAATGAAATAGTGTGATTGAAATGTGGAAATTTTATCATTCCTTTATGTTGGTTTTATGTGTTATAATTTTATAATGGTACTTGGACATTTGACGGGTGGTTACGTGATAAACCATATGACAGGTGGTTCCATGAATACCAGGACGGGTGGTTATGTTATAACCTCCAATGCATTGGGTATGGAAGTCGGCCATATGGCTATTCCATTAAGTATGTATGGAAGTTGGCCGAATGGTTATTCCATTATGTGATATGTTTGGAAGTCTACCTTATGGTTATTCCACTTAAGTATGTTTATGTCCCAAGGCACCTTTATATGTTATGTGATCTTTATATGGGTTTTATGGTAATCTTTTGGTTACATAATGGTAAGTAATGAACTTTTATTCAGTGAAGATTTTTTACTACTTCGAAAAGGTGAAAAGTATTACTTTGATAAAGTATACATGGTTTACTTGTTGTTTTGAAAAACTAACAGTTTTCATTCTTTGTGTATCCCTTACTGAGGTTTTTTTGCTCATCCCAAGTTTTTGAAATGTTTTTCACAGGACTTTACGTGGAATAGGGTCAAGGATGGGATCAAGGGAAAGTCATGCTACCTAAAACATGGAACTAGACATGTTTCTTTTTAAGAGTTTTTATTTTATGGAAACTTAGTAAAAGTTTATACTTTGTAATCTTTTGAGATGTAATAGTTTTGTCCTAATTCTCTAAAACTCTAAACCTGAAAAGATCCTCAATGTGAATTATTCATTTAATTCAATATTAAGTAAGGTTTACGGCAGGGGCCTTATATTATCTATGGTATAAGGAAAATTTCTAATAACTATCTAATCCTCTGACCTAGTTAACTTAGAAGTGTTCCATGTTTCTATGGACAGATGAATGTGAGAAAATTTTCAAGGAAATGAAGAGAAGGTTAGTTATCACAAATGAACTTCCATTACCCTATAGTAGACAAGGGTTTGAAATCTATATTGATGTATCTAATAAGGGATCAGTATGTGCTTCTATATAGAATAACATGGTTATTTCTTATACCTCATTATAGTAGGAAATTCACTAGAAAACATACCAAACTCATGATTTTTTTTAACATAGTTAATTTTTCATTAATGATGTGGAAGAATTATCATTATTGGGAAAAAATGTGATATATATTCCGATAAAATAAGTTTGAAATATATAATCACACATACGAATTTGAACATGCAATAAGGAATAGGTATAGATCTGATAAGTGATTTTTATTGCTTAATATATTATCTCCATGGGAAGGAGAACTATGTGATAGATTCTTAGAGTTGAATGGAACATGCTAGATTATCCAGGATGAGGATAAAAAAGGATCTGGTATTCTTGGATTTGTAAAGGATGGTTATAGAAATCATGAAGGGGAAAATATCATCTTTCTCAATTTAATGTTCAACCATATATCCAGGTGAAGATTAAAGAGGAACATAAGGAATATGTGGAGGTGTAAAAGAATTTTATAAATGTCCCTGAGTTTAAACATTATTAGGATGAAATGATAACGTTTAGAAAACATGCATGTGCTAGTCCCATACAATATTAGAAGAAGGATATGTTAGAGTAATCTCATTATTGTTCATTATCTACTCATCCCATAAGTAAAAAAGATGTATTCATAATTGTAGGAATACTTATGGTGGGATAGAATAAAGAGGGATATAATAGAGTTTATATCTTAGTGCATGGTATTCCATAAAGGTAAGGTAGGAAGACAACGGTCTAATGTGATGTTGAATCAATTTCCCATACTAGAATAGAAATGATAGAATATCACTATGGATTTTTTCATTAGATTACTGAATACCTCTATATGGTATAATTATGTATGGGTGACAGTCAATCACCTTACTAAGTCAACAAAATTAATTTCTATAATATAATACTTCCCTCTGGATCATATTTCCAATATATAATTTAAGGTAGTGCTAATATTTCATGGAGTACCACTTTCCATTTCAGATGATCAGGATCTGAGGTTCACCTCAATGTTTGGTGAAGTATTCATCATACACTTTATAATAAATTGAGTTTCAGCGTTTCTTATCATCTATAGATGGATGGTCAGTCTGAAAGACTGATTCAAACCCTATAGCATAGGTTGATATATACTTCATTATATTTAAATGGTGGTTAGGATCAACACCTTCATGTAGTTCAGTTTCCTTACAAAAAGAGATTTCACTCAAGCTTTCAAATGGACCCTTATGAATCCCTATATGAGATGAAATGTAGAGCTTTAACATTATAGGATAAAGTTTGTGAAATAAAGCAATTGGGACCTGAGATAGTTGAAAAAATCACAGAGAAGGTTAGAACCATTCTGCAGCATTTCAAGGTAGATCATAGTTGTGTAGAAAGTTATTCTGATAACCATTAACATGACCTTGAATTTGAAATTGGTGAGAATGTGTTTCTATTAATTTCTCTATGGAACAAAGTAATGAGTTTTGGGAAGAAATTGAAATTAATCCCTAGGTATATCAGTTCCTTAGAGATTCTTTAGAATATCATAAAGGTATCCTATCACTTGGAAAGTCCTAAAAATATATCTCAATTACATGATATGATCAATGTATCTCTCCTACGGAAGTACATAACTGACAATTCACATGTAGAGAACTTAGAAGTTACACCGCTAGAGAAGGAACAATATTATGAGGAACAACAAGTTGAAATTATGGATCATACGTAGAAAGTTCTATAAAACATGAACAATCACCTAGTCAAAGTTTTGTAGAGAAATAACCAGTTAGATGAAGCAATGTGGTAACATTAAGATATGATTAGGTAGAAGTATCCTAATTTGTTTATATTAGATTGATGAATTTCGGGGGAGAAATTAATTTTAAGGGAGTAAAATGTAACAACCCAAGTTTGTGTGAAACTTTTCTTAATAAATTAATTTTCGTTTATGTTTTTAATTTTATTCTACACTAACTAAAACTTTCATTATACACCACGTTTGTATAAACTTTGTCTACATAAAACATCGACTTGGCTTGTGTTACACACAACACCGTGTTTCTACAAAGCATCATTTTATTGTTATAATTATTTATATTATATATTTATAACATAGCCATTAAACATAGTAATATGAATATAAATAAATAATTTTTTTAATATTATTTATTATATTTTTATATAAATAAAACATATTTATAATAAAACATGTAATATTGGTAATGTCTTTATATTTGTAAAAAATACTATTTTATTAAATGAATCACTTTTTATGTCCTTCTGTTATCAATAATAAAAATAATTTTATTCTATATTAGAAAAATAATTTGGTAAAATAAACTTCATTTTCTAATTCAAAATGCCCAAATTATATTAGGGTGAATTTTTTGGTTTTTATGAGAAACATCGATTTTGGGAGAATAGTAAAACAATACTAACTTTTAATTCAAAAATAAATTTCCATATAATTTATTTAATTTGTATAATTATATTTTATATTGGATTTAAATTCTTAATATATCAATTATACATTTATTAATCCAATTTATTTTATTGGAAACATTTTTATATTGAATTTAGTTGTAAAGTCTTAAGGAACATTTGAACTTTCTAAATTTGAAATCCTAATTTCTCACCACATTTGTGGGATTAGAATAATACTAATTTTTTCCAAATTTCTGAAATGAATTAAAAAAAACAGATATAAATGGTTTTAATCAGTATAATACTTATATTCTAATTATATCAGCTAAATATTTTACCAAAAAGATTAGTGGACTTTATTAATATTTATTATAGTGATTAAGGTAAAATTAAACTTAATAATGGACCAATCCTTAAAATTAAGGAAAAAACGACCTATTCACTTTCCCAGAACCCATTGGATGGCCATATTTTGTCTATAGACCTTCTACTATTCATTTTTTTTTTGTTTTTTATCACTTTTTTTACTTTCAAATGTGGGTACACATAAATTGTTTTCAAAATTCCAAGCGTGTCTATAACACCCCGAGATTTTATGAGAACTATTCTTTTTAATTTATTTGATGTATTGTGTTATCTTTCACCCTATGCAACACCATATTAGCTTGTAGTATACGCAAAACTATTCTTGGCTCGTGTTACACACAATTTCATGTTCGTTTTGTAGAAATTATTCTATGCAACATTAGGTATGGATTTTGTTTAATGTATAAATTAAATAAGTTTTGATAATGTTATACGCAATAACAAATGGAGATTTCACTACACACAACCTTGACTTGACTTGCATTACACGCAATCGCGACCTTCCTCGATCGCGTGTGTAGTACACAATACCGGGTTTCACTAAACAACGATATATTGTTATAATATTATTATGAACTAGCTGTTATGAATAGTAGTATCTAAATTTTTAATTTTATGGCATTATAATTCATCTTACAAATTTTATATAACATATTACGAGAACAAAATAATTTGTTTGGGTAAAATAAGTATTTTTCAAAAAATGTAGTTTTGCCGCCTTTTGATAGAGCACCCACATTAAATTTAGTTTGTGACATGTTTATAATCTCAATTTGACAAAATAAAATTCTTCTTTGGAATCAAGATATAAAAATTTACTTTGGATAAAATTTTCATATTATTCTGATAACATTCATATTTTAATGAATAGTAAAAAGACGCTATATTTTAATTAAAAAAACTTTTTTCATCGCAATAATTAATATGGTTAAATTATAATATTTAATGGTTTTAAAATATAAATAGAATATATTTTTACCATTTAATATAATTTATTTCATTACCATTAATTTTACATTGAATTCATAGGTAAAACCATTTCAATCTTTGGCAATGTTAAAACTTTTAAAACCCATTTTCTTAACAATGGGATTAATTTTAAATCAATTATTGCAACTTCTATGTTTTTAATTTTGAAAATGGATTCCATATTTGAATTCAGTGGGTCAAAATTATGTTAATAGGTTACTTTTATTTTTTTTATTATGAATAGTAACTACGATAATTTTTATTTACTGTAGTTAAAGGTTAATCACGTAATTAAGGGTAAAAATAAGATTATAGAATTATCCTAACACCTTCAAAAATTCTATTTGATGACTAAAAGTCGAACCATATCACTTAAGGGTCGGAATAGATTCATTTTATGGACTTTTGACCATGAAAATAATTTAATTATGATTAAAACCAAAGAAAGTGACAACATGTCACTCTCTTAAATATTATAAGTATAATAATTTTAATTCAGTGATAAAATTCATGAAACTTAGAACATGAAGTGTCTTTGGAAACATAATAAAATTATCTACATCATGGATTTTTTTTTAGAATTTTTAGGTATTAAATAATTATCATTAAAGGTGACACAATAGTGATGTTTAAATTATTTAATTGATTGAAATATCAAATAAATGGTTTTAAAAATATTCAAATAAATATTATATGAACTATTTAATATGTTCCACTAATTTTATAAAAACATATGACATGTTATGAATCTATTAAATCTTTTATTTCGAACATATCTTCTGTGTGGATTTTATTTAAATCCAAATAAATGAATAGTGTCAAAATTGACACTATTGTTATTTTATAAAAATAACATAATATAAAATTGTTTAAAAATCACATAAATAATTAAAAAATTATAAATTGAAATTTATATGGTCTTAATTTTCATAAATTACCCAATTATGGACAATTCACAATACATAAGAAATTATTTATAACAATTTAAAATTTATAATATTATTACCACAAATAGAATCAAATAGATAAATCAAGTTGATAAGGTATAAAATAAATTCCCAACATGTCTAAATTTTATTGGTTGATGAGATTACAACCCTATATCATCTAATAATCAAATATGAGACATTTTTGGAGGTTTTTATGTGGGTTTGGATTCATTATAAATTAATATTTTTGAGGTTTCCATAGGTGCCCCTCTCCTCCCTTATAAAAGGGAACCTCCTACCTCTCCTCTTAACCACACTTTGAGCCTTCATGCTCGGCCAAAACTGGAAAATTTCTCTTTTAAACATCCCTAGAAGCATTCTGGAGGTTCTGGTCTTCTCAATAGACCAACTCTAGTCCCTTAAGAGGAATCTTACAAGAGGTGCGTCGAAGAAGAGGTAATCTCTTCTACCGATTCTTTCAAGTTTCTTTCTTCTTCAACTTCCTCTTTTTTAGTTGTTTTATTATAAATTAATAACATCTATATAAATAATATACTGATATTTTATTATAAATATGAAACAAACCCATTTCACCTTCTATCCATCCTACGGAAAACGAAATCACGGCGCGTGCGTACGTAGGGAATACCATCTCCACGTCGTGGTGTAATCTGTTTTTCCACCACCACCTTACTTGGATGGGTATAATGGTGTAAAGAATAAATATATATATGGTTATTATAACATGATAATAATTCTGAGATATTATATAATACACTCTACTTTCATTCAATAATTATGGGAATGTTATCATCGCTCGTGCGTACGTACGGATTACCGTCTCCACGACGCGATGAGATTCATTCTCTCAAGTTAACCATTTAAGAATGATTATAAAGTGTATATATATATATATATTGAATAATCATAAAATATATGACATATTAGTGATACTGGAATTATGTATATGTTATTTAATTACTTCCATTCAATTTAATAAGGAAACAAAAACAGCGTTCATGCGTACGTACGACCTACCGTCTCCATGAATGGTGTATTTCATTCCATTTATCAATCTGTCATATATTTTTATATGATTAATATATATTATATATAAATCATGTTTTACATTCTGGAATTAAGTAAATCATGATATACATAATAATAATATCAAGAACAACATGTCCAAACACGTATGATAAATAAAACGATTTTACCCAAAACGCTGCTTTAACATGGAATTTACAAAAGAACGGGTAATATAAAGTCATAAGTGAACCATATATGATATTGTAACAAAGAATATGATTATTTAATAAGTAAATGACATTATTTAAATCATTATACATGAGGTTTAGATACGTATGAATCATATCAGACAAATGGTAAGGGATAACTTTTCCAATCTCATTTTTATCCAAGATTGTTTATTCGTAAGTATTTACTGGGGTTATATTTATCATCCATGTTCCTATTTTCTAAAAGTTGTTTCATGTATTTTTAAAGTCATATTTACCCATTTTTTACTTTTACTACATTGTATGTAATTAATCTTTCTTTTTTTCACCATACGAGGTACTTTTTGACTTTTCCAGCAAAAGTACGAGAAGAATGTTTTTTATCATATACGGCATGAAAATATTTTTACGGTTTCCCAACACCTAATTTTCATAAAGCTTACTCTAAAAAATTTCATGATTATTTTCAACAAAATCATTTCCTTTTAAAATTGAATGGGATTTTCTGATAAGAAAATGATTTTAAAGAAGAAATGATATTTTCCACCAGAATTCATTTCAAGGGTTTTGTCAAAACTATTTTCCACCTAAGATGACATTATTTAGTATGATTTTGTTTCAAGTATAATTTCATTATTATTTACATGGTTTGATAATTTTTATAATGAAATTATATCCATTTGTTTTATATAGATTACTTAATGATGGGATGATGTTTATGAAACCCATTTTATTCTTTAGGTTATGGTGTATGATTTATATTTATTTTGTGGCACAAGTAAGAATGATTTCATTATGAGATGTGTGGGACCTATATCTCCCTCCAATACATTGGG
Organism: Viscum album; assembly: GCA_963277665.1. Lineage (NCBI taxonomy): Eukaryota > Viridiplantae > Streptophyta > Magnoliopsida > Santalales > Viscaceae > Viscum > Viscum album. Next base: position 1,120,701,128 of record OY728129.1, read on the forward strand.
TAATCATTTATATCTCATGATATAGACATGGCTGGAACGATAAGTTAATCCAGTTCAGTGGTACACGACTGGAACGAGGAGTGAACTCGATTCAGAATGGGACTTTGTCCACTAAGATGGTCTTGGCAGCAATGCCTTGGCTACTATGGAAATAATAACATGTGATTAATGGTTACCACAATTTTATGTTTTATTCCCATGCTATTTTATCATGATTAATGCTTCTTTATGATATATTCCTTACGTACTGCCATGTTTTATGTCATTGCTCAGGATTTTGATGTTTAAACATTATGCTCATGTTATTTTATGTTCAAATGTGTATGATTTGTTTTATTTTCCCCATGCTTACCCTTACTGAGAATTTTAGAACACCCTTTATATGTTTTTTCCCCCGGGATTTAATGAATGGTTTTAGGTAAGAAAAGAAAAGGGGAAGATCTTTTTGATAGATGTTGAAGATCTTTCACCATGATTACAAGATTATATTCTGAGTTTCCAAAGAAACTAAACTATTACGGTCCTTGTGTGTCTATTTTTGTTATGTATTAAGTATTCCAATAAAGTAATGTATTTTCCATGTATGTCATGATTTTTTTCTCTGCAGTTGGTATCAGGGGAAAGGTTTAGTCATCCTTTGGAAACTAGGATGCGATAATTTTAGTGAGATACCTAGAGATATTTCTATGGTATGTCTAGGGATGTCCCTAAGGTTAAGTATAAATATAGGTTATAGCCCTAGAATTATGGTAATGATATTAAAATTAAACCTAATATGTTAGATATTGAAGGAGCACCCCCTTTATTATGTTGTTTTCCCTAGCATGATTTTTGCCTCTCACACTATTCTTTTTGGGTTTTAGACGATGGTTGGAACCCGAAGGAACCGTGTTGATCAATGTAATGGACAATGAAATGATTGTATTCCTGAACAAATCAATGTTATAGGAGATGGAGTGAAAAATGCTATTGCTACACTTACCCAAGCTATAAGTCATTCTGGACTTCCAAATGAGTAGAGAAGGGGACAATATTCTATTGAGTCCTTCAGGAGGAAACTTCCACCTTCTTTCAGTGGTTCATCTAATCCACTTATTTCTGAACAATGGATCAGTACCATTGAAAAGATATTTTCCATTCTTCGCTATTCAGAACATGAAAAATTCATTCTGGCTGTTTACCATTTAGAAGGTGAAGCAGACCAGTGGTGGACTGTAATTAAGAATACAAGGCCCCAAGATGAATTTGAATCAATGGAATGTGATGAGTTCAAGAACATGTTTTTCAATAAGTACTTCCATCGTATTCTTTGAAAAAAATGGAAAAGGAGTTCCTTGAGCTTAAGCAAAAGGATGACGAATCTGTTGGTATATACGAAGGGAATTTTACAAGGCTCGCTAGGTATGCATCTCGCATTATCATCCAACATGAAAGTAAAGTTGATCAATTCTTAAGTGGCATAAAACCAAGTCTTCAAAGGAAATTAACTATAAGATACTTTAGTAGCTATGAAGAAATTGTGTGTTGTGCTATCAAGGTAGAACTAGACATTGGTGTTACATATCCATCTCATGGTTTTGACAAAAAACGATATATGGTGTTCAAGGAGAAATCTATGAACAATGGTGAAAAGTATATGAATGTTTCTTTATGCTCAATCTGTGGAAAGAAGCATGGTGGATATTTCCTAAAAGGTACTAGAAAATGTTTTAACTGTGGAAATGAAGGTCATCGATCAGTTGAGTGTCGAAGTAATGGGAAAAAGTTAGCTAATGATGTTAGTAGATAAAAGACTATAGAGAACGATCCACCAACACTTCAATGCTTCGAGTGCAAGGAAATGGGTCATTATGCTAATCAATGCCCTAATCCAAGGGTAAATGATGATCTATGTGAGAAACCTATTAAGGACAAGGATAAAGGGAATTCACATGCGATCACTATTTGTGATGTTGAGTATGACAATGATGTTGTGGAATAATTAAGTGTTTATATAATGCGATTTCAAAATAGTATCATGGAATCTCATTTATGGTATCATGGAATTTTGGAATAACTATGTATTGATTTTCAATAATTATATGGTACCGGTAACCATGAAAAGTGATTGAAATATTTTTGGAAAGAATATGATATGCGCATAATGAAGGGATAAAGAGAAAATTAAATGAGCTCAAGATTGATATAAGGACTAAGTTATATCATGGTTTGAGTATATAAGAATTTTGGGATTTTGGTATGTGGAAAGAGTTAACTTTTGACAGCATTCATGTATTCACTAAGGTTAAATGGGTATTCATTTTTCAAGAGAATACATGATTAAGGTTTTCACATGTTTGGAATGTGAACAACAAGATATATCGTATAATATATGGGGGATAAATGATTGTATTCACATGCTCGATCGATGACATTTCTAGTAATTATTTTCTTGTTACTATGAACTTGGATAGAAGTATTTTGGATAAGCCTAAATATTGGAATGAATTAAGTTAGACATAAGATAGTATTGTTTAAGGATAGAACATTTTCGATATTATTGCAGGAATGTTATAATAATGTAGTTTTAGAAAAGTGCCAACCTGCAGGATGAGCGACAAACAGTCGCGTCGGACAAGCCTTTATCACCTACCACTGGCCTACAGGAAGTCCCTGGTTAGTATAAATTAGTTTAAATTTATTAAGTCATATGATATATGAATTATAAGTCCATTTTAAGAACCATATACGATTAATCTCACTATAGATTGACTTATATATATTTAATAACATTTTATAACCTTTTTTAAGATAAATGGAATGACCTATCATTCTATCACATGATCTGTTAACACTTAACTAAAGACAAATTCAACTTCATTTCTTTAAGAGATGAAGTGGAAATTGTTCAAGTCATGAACAACAGTGAGATTTTACCAAAATCAAGTAATTATTTATTTTAATACAAAAATTATTCAACATTAGGGAAATGATCTTGAAAACTAAATTTTTTTTCCTAGTGGTCTCATATCTGATGAATTAGATGGTACCTTAGATTATCACAAATTCATGGCCTTGTGACCGTTGAATTTATCATAGCCATGTTCTCTACCACTCTTCATCAAGAGTTGATGGTTATATTTCTATTCCATAACATATTTTCACCTATGTTCTCCCATGTAGGAACCCAGTGATTAGTTAATTTGGGTAACCGTTATGTTTCTTACTTCACTTTTTAAAATTAAGTTTTAGTATTCTTTTTTACAATGTGGGTTCCTATTAAAGAAACTTTCAAGTAGTAAACCATTTATTACCCCGACGAATTACGTGGGCGAAATTAATTTTAAGGGGGGTAAAATATAACACCCCTAGATTTTATGAGAAGCATTCTTTTTAATTTATTTGAATTCTTGTGTTATCTTGCGCTATACGCAACACCGTATTAGCTTGCAGTATACGCAACACTATTCTTGGCTCGTGTTACACACAATTACAAGTTCATTTTGTAGAAATTATTCTACACAACATTATGTATAGATTTTGTTTAATGTATAAATGAAATATGTTTTTATAATGTTATACGAAACAACAAAGGGATCTTGCACTACACACAACCTTGACTTGGCTTGCATTACACGCAATCACAACCTTTCTCGATAGCGTGTGTAGTACACAATACTGGGTTTCACTAAACGATGATATATTGTTATAATATTTTTATGAACTAGCCGTTATGAATAGTAGTGTCTACATTTTAAATTTTATGATATTATAATTCATCTTAAAAATTTTATATAACATGGTATGAGAACAAAATAATTTTTTCGGGTAAAATAAGTAGTTTTAAAAAAATGCAATTTTGCCGCATTTTGATGGTGCACCCACATTAAATTTACTTTTGACATGTTTATAAGTTCAATTTGAGAAAATAAAATTCTTTTTTGGTATCAGGATATAAAAATTTACTTTGGATAAATTTTTCAAATTATTCTGATAACTTTCATATTTTAATGAATAGTAAAAACACGCTATATTTTATTTAAAAACAACTTTTTTCATCACAATAATTTATATGGCTCAATTATAATATTTAATGGTTTTAAATTATAAATAGAATATATTTTTACCATTTAATATAATGTATTTCATTAACATTAATTTTACATTGAATTCTTAGGTAAAAACATTTCAATCTTTGTCAATTTTTTAACTTTTAAAACCCGTTTTCTTTACAACAGGATTAACTTTAAATTAATTACTGCAACTTCTGTGTTTTGAATTTTAAAAAATGGATTCCATATTTGAATTTAGTGGGTCCAAATTTTTTTAATAGGTTACTTTTATTTTTTGGTATTATGAATAGTAACTACGGTAATTTTTATTTACTGTAGTTAAAGGTAAATCGCGTAATTAAGGGTAAAAATAAGATTATAAAATTACCCTAACACCTGCAAAAATTCTATTGGATGACTAAAAGTCGACCCATATCACCTAAGGGTCAGAATAGATTCATTTTATGGACTTTTGACCATTAAATAATTTAATTTTTATTAAAACCAAAGAAAGTGACAACATGTCACTCTCTTAAATGTTATAAGTATAATAATTTTAATTTAGTGATAAACTTCATTAATCTTCAAACATGAATAGTCTACAGAAATATAATAAAATTATCAACATAATGAGAATTTATTCAGAATTTTTAGGGATTATATAATTATCATTAAAGGTGAAACAATAGTGATGTTGAAATTATTTTATTGATTGAAATATCAAATAAATGGTTTAAAAGTATTAAAATAAATATTATATGAAATATTTAATGTGATTCACTAATTTTATAGAAAAATATGACATGTTATTAATCTATTAAAGCTTTTATTTTGAAGATATATTCTTTTTGGATTTTATTAAAATTCAAATAAATGAATAGTGTCAAAATTGAAACTATTGTTATTTTATAAAAATAACATAATATAAAATTGTTTAAAAATAACATAAATATTTAAAAAATTATTAATTGAAATTTATATGGTCTAAAATGTCATAAATTACCCAATTATGGAAAATTAACAACACATAAGTAATTATTTATAACAATTTAAAATTTAGAATATTATTACCACAAATAAAATTAAATAGATAAATCGAGTTGATAAGGTTTAAAATAAATTCCCAACATGTCTAATTTTTTTGGTTGATGAGATTAAAACCCTATATAATATAAACATCGAATATGAGTCATTTTTTAGTGGTTTTTAATTGGGGTTTTATTTTTTATAAATTAATGTTTTTGAGGTTTCCAAAGGTGCCTCTCTCCTCCCTTATAAAAGGGAACCTCCTCCCTCTCCTATTCACAACACTTTGTGCCTTCAAGCTCAGCCAGCCCCTGCCCATTTATCTTCTCCACTTCCCTAGAAACTTTCTGTAGGTTCTTTTCTTCTCAATAGACCAACTCTATTCCCTTAAGAGGAAGCTTAAAAGAGGTGCGTCGAAGAAGAGGTAATCTCTTCTACCGAGTCTTTCAAGTTTCTTTCTTCTTCAACTACTTCTTCTTTAGTTGTTTCATTATAATTTAATAACATAAGTATCAATAATATACTGATATGTTATTATAAATATTAAGCAACCCCATTTCACCGTCTATCCATCCTACGGAAAACGAAATCACCGTGCGTGCGTACGTACGGAATACCGTCTCCACGCCGTGGTGTAATCTGTTTTTCCACCACCACCTTACTTGGATGGGTGTAATGGTGTAAAGAATAACTATATATATGGTTATTATAACATGATACTAATTTTTAGATATTATATCATCCACTTTAATTCCATTCAATAATTATGGGAATGATATCATCGCTTGTGCGTACGTACGGATTACCGTCTCTACGACGCGCTGAGATTAATTCACCAAGTTAACCATTCAAGAATGATTTTAAATTATATATACTAAATAATAATAACATATATGACATATTAATGATACCAGACTTATTTATATTTTATTTACTTACTTCTATTCAGTTTAATAAGGAAAGGAAAACAACGTTCTTGCGTACGTACGACCTACCGTCTCCATGAACGGTGTATTTCATTCCATTTATCGATCTATCATATATATTTATATGCAGAATATATATTATATATAAATCATATTTTACATTTTGGAATTAATTAAATAATTATATAAGTAATAATAATATCAAGAACAACAAGTCCAAACACGTACGACAAATGAAACAATTTTACCCAAATCAATGCTTTAACATGGAATTTACAAAAGAATGGGTAATATAAATTCATAAGTGAACCATATATGATATCATAACAAATAATATGATTTTTTAATAAGTCAATGGAATCATTTAAATCATTATACAAAAGGTTCGGATACGTACGTAGCATATCGGACCTAAGGTAAGGGATAACTTTCCCAATCTCGTTTTTATCTAAGATTGTTTATTCGTAAGTATTTACTAGGGTTATATTTATCATCCACGTACCAGTTTTCTAAAAATTGTTTCATGTATGTTTAAAGTCCTTTTTCCCATTTTTGACTTTTACTACATGTTATGTAAGTAGTATTTCTTTTGTTTACCATATGAGGTTCTTTTTGACTTTTCCGGAAAAAGTACGAGAAGAATGTTTTTTTAACATATAAGGCATGAACGGATTTTTACGGTTTCACAAAACCTAATTTTAATAAAGCTTCGTCTACAAGATTTCATGATTATTTTTAACAAAATAATTTTCTTTTAAAATTTAATGGCATTTTCTGATAAGAAAAGGATTTTAAAGAAGAAATGATATTTTCCACAAGAATTCATTTCAGGTGTTTTGTCGAAACTATTTTCCATATAAGATAACATTATTTTTTATGATTTTGTTTCAAGTATAATGTCTCTATTATTTACATGGTTTGATTATTTTTATGATGAAATGATATTCATTTGTTTTATATGGATTACGTTATGATGGGATGATGTTTTCGAAACCCATTTTATTCTTTGGGTTATGATGTATGATTTATGTTTATTTTTTGGCACAAGTAAGAATGATTTCATTATGAGATGTGTGGGAAATATATCTCCCTCTAATGCATTGGGTAAGGATTTATATCTCATGAGATAGACATGGCTGGAATGGTAAGTTAATCTGGTTCAGTGTTATAGGACTAGAACAAGGAGTGAACTCGATTCAGAAAGAGACCTTGTCCACTATGATGGTCTTGGTAGCAATTCATTGGCTACTATGGAAATAATAACTTGTGTTTAATGGTTTCCACAATTACATGTTTTATTACCATGCTATTTTATCATGATTAATGCTTTTTTATGATTTATTCTTAAAGTACTTCCATATTTTATGTCATTGCTCAAGATTTTGATATTTAAACATTATATTCATGTTTTTTTAGTTCAAATGTATATGATTTGTTTTATTTTCTCCATGATTACCCTTATTAAGCATTTGAGCACACCCTTTATATGTTTTCTTTTCCCCAGGACTTAATGAAAGTTTTTAGGTAAGAAAACAAAAGGGGAAGATCTTTATATAAGATGTTTATGATCTCTCACCATGATTAGAATATTACATTCCGAGTTTCCAAAGACGATAAACTATTACAGTTCTTGTGTGTCTGTTTTTGTTATGTATTAAGTATTTCACAAAAGTAATGTAATTTCTATGCACGTCAAGCTTTGGGTCTCCTCAGTGTCCCCTCCCACCCTAATAAAAGGACAACAACATTCTCCCTTCATAATACCTCTCAAGCCAATTAGGTTCATACAATATCTTCCAAATAAACTTTAAAAACTCCCAAAATAATCTTATAATCCTCAATTTGGGTTTAAATCCAAACAAGGAATCCCTTTTGTGCAAACCAAAAGGAGTTACCCAAAGAAGAGGTAATATCCTTCCCCAAGCTACATTCCTTTATTTTCCACCAATACCTCAATTATTATTATTAAAAGAATTCATAATATATTCAGTATGATAAATATATTGATATTCTATTATTATTAGGTTTCAACCTACACATAAAAAATATTCCATCTATTGGGTAGCGAACATACCATTCTTGTGTACGACAAAAGATTTCCTCAAAAAAGGATGTTATTTGTTTTTACTTTACCCCATCTAGTGGTTGGTAATTACGATGAAAACTGTATTTTTATATGAAATATATGATATATATGATGTATTTATGGTTTGGTAATTATAATATATCACAAACCTTCTTGATTTCCATTTTTTGTAAATATGATAATTTCTTTTGGGGAAGTGTAGACTATCGTCTCCTCCAAGCGATGTGATCCATTCACACTTTACATGTAATGAAGTAAGTATGGGTTCAGTAAACATATATTAAATATATGACACAATTATGATACTATAATTAGTATATATAAACATATAAAAACATTTAATTTACTTTCATTATTTTAATATGCTAATTAAACGAAAACAACATTCATGCATTTTTTAGAACTAACATATCTATGAATGGTGTAATATATTTCATATTTAGATATTTCATAAATTATTATAAATAAAAATATACTAAACATAAATTATATTTATATCATGGTTTAAATTCTCAAAATCATGGTATATGTATAAGGACAAAAAATATAACAAATTAAGACACATGAAAAAGAAAGCGTATATTACCTGAAACATAACCTTAACAAGGAAGTGTTAATAAGTGGGTAATATAGAGCCATATATGGTATTATATATAAAAATATGGTTCTTTTTAAGATTTATAATAAAATTATATTTATTTTATGGGAGGATTGAATGAGTACAACAAGAGTTAGGACATTAGGTAAGGGTATTTCTAATATCACTTTTATTTCTGTGAGATTTATGCCTTATTCACCGCTTATTTATTTTGTGTGGTGTATATATAGAACATTAATATATTATATTATTTTAATCTTTTTATTTATGTGTATTTATATATCAATTTTATGATATATATTTCATGGTGTTTACGTTTCAAGAGATACTGAATAGATAAAGTAGTTTCCCCAATTTTCCTTCCTTGAGACACATTCCATGAAGTTCAAAAATCTTGTTTTAAAAAATATTTACAAAATTTATATTTTTAGATAATTTTTGAGGAAAATGTATTTTAAAATTTCTTTATAGTTTTCAATCTTCTTTTATATGATTTTTTACAATTTTCAAATAAATATTTTCAAAAATGCTTTCATGCTTCGATTCCAAATAAATGGTTCTCAAAATATTTTCAAGAATATTTTATATATCTTCATAGAAAATGGTTTTTGAAATGTTTTAAAGATTAATATATATGTTTTGAAGGGAAATAGTTTTCAAAATGTTTTAGATCATCCATTTTATAGTTTTTAAGGAAAAGGTTTTCAGAAGGCTTTATGTTTTAAAATTATTATTTTTAAACAGGAAGGGATATTTTCTATAAGAAATGTCTTTAAAAGGATTTTTCCAAACTATTTTCCCTCTAAGGATACATTTTATGGTCTTACTCATGCCTTTCTGGGAAATTATCCAAAGGTTCCATTCATATTATTTCTCTTAATGTATTATGTTTTTATTTCATGTTTTTATGGAAATCATTTCTATTTCAAGGATTATATTATTAGGAAACCCACATATTTTCATGGGTCATGTGTTGATGAAGTGGTTAAAAATCATTTCTTTTTTCCACAGGTTATGTAATATTTCAATTTTTATGAAACCCATTTTATTTCAAGTATTATAATATTATTTTTAATGATATTGTGTCACATGTATTAATTATAACATTACGAGATAGGTGGGACCTATATCTCCCTCTGATGTATCGGGTATGATAAGTGGTATATGATCTCAAAGGGTAAACGGGTTGTAGACCAAGAAAAATTATAATAGAGTATATAGGATTCAGCCCAAACCCAAAAAACAAGTGGGAATACGGGTTGTAGTCTAATCATTAAAATAAGAGGGTACACATGTCATAGCCCAAGAAAAAAACAAGAGGGTACACATGTTATTAGTTGAATCCCGAAATAGGTACACCGGTTATATCCCAATCTTAACTTATTATAAGGGTATTAGTATGTAACTTTGACATAATATTCTCTATTCTTATGTGCATTCCACAAATTTTATGTCTTATTCCATTGTTATTCTTTCATTTCTTGTACTCTTGTCTTCCGTATGACTAATGTATCATGAACTATAAATATTTATGCCATGACTCATGGTTATGATATTTGATATGCAAGTTAGGATATTCTAATGTCATGATCACATTCTCAAACCCTTATGGTCATGTTTATTCTTATATATATATATATATATCCATTATTTAACCTTACAAGAGCATCTGATCTCACTTATTTTTGTTTTTCAATTCCCTATTAATAAAGATATGTATTTTGTATTATGTATCTTGGAAGGGGGATATTCATGAATAAACTAGAGGGGGATAATGTAACACACTTATGTACCCGTGTTTATGATTTCATGTTTCCAATGAAACTAGATTAAAGTGGTATTTGGACATCAGTTTGTGTAATGTATTATGTATTCTAGAAAAGTGATGTAATGTTAATATATAAAAGTGAGGGTTTCTCTAGAGGCCCCTGAACATGAGGAAAATCTTAATTCTTTCCACTAAAATCTCAATCTTCCCTCTATGTATTATAATCCTTATAATATAATTTTAACAATAAAAGATAATTATATGTTTAATGTTGAACCCATCCACCTACACCAAGTTGGGATCACAGAACCCTTAAGAATAGATTTAAGTAATTGCCATGAAATCCAAGAAAAAAACACACCAGTCCAAATACCATCGGAAAATAACATAAAACAAAATCCCCAGAAGACATAAGATAATCATATAATATTGACTCCCCACTAGTCAATATCTCGTAGTACTCGAAACTAGAATCATACTATGAAGAACTGTTCTCCTCGAGGAGCCATACTGGATCCCATCTCATAGTAATCCTCTTTATGAGCTCATCTCTTCAAGCCCTTATTCATTATTTAGAACCTTTTTTATGTAGGAAATGTATAATAAGTAACTACATACCCGAAAAAAGAATCTGATCACCTACTCAAGATGCCTCGCACGTTACTCCTCATTAGAAAAAAGATCAGTGGTGAAACCTAAAAGGTCCTTGAACCTGATCCCATACTCACACATAGACATACATGGATGATGAAGATCAAGTACATCCTTACCCATTACTTCCTTCATAGTCGATGAATCAAACTCTACTCAAATAAATTTTTTAATGTCGAACCATGAAACATACTCCTCATTCTTCTCACAAAGAAGCATCATCCGCCATTGACCAACATCTCCCTATAACTAACTAACTTATAGTAGGACCCAATACTCCAGCCAGGCCAAGATCAAACTAAAATAGATATCATGATCCTCCAAACGGATCTATTCCTTTTGATTGGAAACACCTCCGTCATACCTCCATAAATTATTCCACTAAAAGTGGAACAATGTACTCTTCCACTAATATTTTTCCTCAAGTAGTTCAACTATTTTGTGATGAACTAAATCAGCTTACAGAACCTCTACTGCCTGAATCCCACAAAGCAAATTACCATGAGACATATCTAAAATGGAAAATCGATTTTCTAAGACAATTATTATGTAATTTTATTAATACTATTTCACATAATTCATTTTATTTTCCCAAGATCACCAATTAAGATAAGAACACAAGTAAAACAAGATTAATTTATCTCTCTAAGCTCCCCATGCTACACGTGATGTCACCTCACATGGTTGTTTCAATGGAAAAGATGCATTGAATCAAATCAGGATGGACCTAAATTCCTGTGTTCTAGTAGGTCATCCCTATCCTACATCAGGAACCAATATCAATTCACACTATTTCCTTACTAACCATTGTAATTATTATCGTAACTAACTATAAACAACATAATATCCCTAAACTACCACCTTTAATTCCACTCTATTATGAACCCTTCCCTCTATAGATATCCCTTCTAGGATTGAAATAATGGAAGAGATATATTTAACTCTTGATTCCCACCCACAGTCGGCCCCCAGTTGGCAAATAACACTGAGAGTATTCAAATATCACAATTGGGGGACATTAACCTCCCTTAAAATATAATTAAGTTATATTGTAAATAAATTGAAAAAACTCCACAACATAACATGAAGGATAAAAAAAGATATCCCACAATTCACGTATAAATTAAATAAATATTGGTATAAATATTTAAAAAATTACCCAAAATGAAAAGATAAGGCAACGACATAATAATTTCTCAGAGGTTTAGGCAAGCAATGCCAGCACAGTCCGTGTAGTCCAAATGAAAGACCAAAAAATTATTTACATTTGTGGTGGGAGCCTAAAAGTATAATCAGTAGGGTCATACGCAAGTTTCCCATGCATATGTAAAAAGTTCATACTAATGAACCCATAGGAAAACAAGAAAACCAACAAAACATAAACGGGTTAACTATAAAACCCATTACTCACAAAGGCACACTCACCAAATAAAACAAGTGAATTACAATATTATAATAAGAAAAATATTGATATAAAGGTACCCCAGACCACTTTCCAAATTATTTTATTCTCTCATACCCCAATATAATATGGCCTAACACTCCAATAATTTATGTACATCAAATCAATCTATGAAACCCCCGTGAAACTGACCATCTCTAGAAATATTTCTTGAAGACACATGTACCATCACATCGCATGTCACCCAAAATATTCTAAGCTATTACATCATATCACATCAATAATAATTACCAATGTAGTATGGAATCATGAACATGAAGTACACTAACCTCTTTATCTCCTCCTACCATACACAACCCCCCTGACAAGAAATCTCATAACCTTATCAAACATCACTATAGTGCACTTTTAACTTTTTTAATTTATATCCCATGCATGTAATCACAACCTATAAGAGAGAATGTAAGAGGGTGATTATCCAACCATCCATTCTCATCACCCATGACATTGATATAAACCCCACCCAAATATATGTGTTTCAGTACATGGTGGTCGACATGGGGTTGGTGCATATAGAAAATGAAAAGGAAAATAAATGATATATATATAGCCACACAAAACCCTAACCTATGTCTTCCCCACAAAGTACATACCAACTCATAACATCATAACCCAAACTCAAAATACATCCACATTCATTTCCACCAGTATATGTACAACTCCACACAATAGTCCAAAATCCACATTTCACATTTAATATTATTTCATAACATAATCCATTTTGTAGATTTTATAATACCAAAAATTTCCATTATCCAACCTATTTATTTCAATATTCATTCCATTTAACTTCACCTTAAAAATAAACCATATTTAAGGACAGATACCATTTTTAAATCATTAATTACCCATTTTACTCTGATTAACCAATCCATCCAATGCCATTTTAATTATAACATTACCATTTAATTCCAATAATACATAGGTGACTAATACAAAAGAACAACACACTAGCAAATAGACCATCAGCCTAATAAATCCAACCATCCCTGCATCACCACTTTTTATATCTACATCCACTTCCTCATCCTTATAGAATCATCAAGACCATTTCCTATCACATCATCCAAAACACATCACACAACCACCCCACATCACAATTATACTTCACCACCACACCGTACAGCCAACACATCATCCCCAGACACTACAACCACACATCATGAAACATTTCACATTACATTAAAATATCCATTTCATATTTTAAAAGGGGTTATTTTTTTGTCACATTCCACTTAATTTTAAGGTAATTCTCACAAAATCCATAAATCTCCTAGTGCACCCATTTTATTAGACCAATATAATTGGTTATCTAATTTTCATTTTTTGTGATAATAAACGACACACAATAAGGTACCATCACCCAAAAAAACATAACACAATAAAACCCCTGATGAACACAATTTTGTCTGGGTAATTTAGCCAGTATCATAACAATATCAATAATAATACCAAACTTGTAAAGACATGTGAATCATTCCCAATAACATTTAAAGTTCAATTAAATCAAGATAATTTTCTACCTTAAGTTTGATCAAAATTATCTTACCATATGTAATAAAAATAATATCCATACCACATAATACACTAGGTGAGAAGTGAAGGATCCCCTACATAAAACTAACATTTCTAATCCACTGAGATAGGTAAGATTTAATGGGAGACAATCAACAAAAATCTTGATGATGGGGAACACCAAGATCAACCTAGAATAACATACCATAACACCTTCTTACCAAAAAAATAAAAAGGATGTGTTCCCGTTGAAATAATCCTATCCTATATAAGAAACAAAAAGAAAACTAGGAATTGGACTCAACATCAACCACCATAGATTGATATTTAAGGGTGGGTTCAAAATACATTGAAAGGGGGGAGACCACCTCGGGACACACATGGGTTTTCAAAGAAGCAAGAGAATAATTGGAAATGTTTTCGAGTCATAGGGGTTTTTGGGTATAATACCCATCATAGAAAATAAAAGAACACAGTGAAACCAAGGGGACAGCACAATAATACTTCTAAAACTGAAGAAACTATGGATTAACACCTGTCACTATGCTGAAAAAACTGATGGTAAATGAGTTACATGATTTCTGGATATCATTATGATGGAAATCCTATAAGGGGTGTGGGAGAACACTGTTAGTAAGAAAAACCATTTCAAAGACCCAAGACATGGAAGAGGCTACACTCTATATGGGTATGCCATGATGAAATAGTGCTAATTATTGGATTCAAGTTTTTATTTTCAAGTATTTTCCTTTTTAGTTTTGGTCTATTATTTTCCATTGTGTTCATTTAAGGTTTTGGAAATAAAATGTTGGTGTTTGGGTGGCCAAAATCAGGTGCATGTTTGGCACAGAATTAGTGGGAACAATGCACCCAGCTGAGGTAACTGTTCGATAAAAGACCAAGCCTACCACAAGGACACTGCTTTGGTATGGACCACATCCTAGAACCATAAAACTGATAAAGCATGAGGAAAATTAATTAAATAGTGAAGTATAACCATTCATTCTATTAATCTCATTAAAAAATTGCTTTTACCATTTTCCCTTTTCATATATAACCCATATTCGACCCCTCTTCTTTCCTATTCAAGATTTTCTACCATTGGAGATTCCTTTTCTCCCTCAATATCCCTTGGAAACCCATTTTTAAGGGGGGTTGGTGTGGAAACACAAAGATCCATCAATTATGTGAGTTATTCCATGCCTTCTTCTTTCTTTTTAGGATTTATTCCCTCTTTTCATGGGTTCTAATTTTTCCACAGCTAGGTTTCTATTCATAGGATTTAATCTTGATTTTCTGCATTCAATATTCATGATTAGGGTTTATTTTTTGTTTATTGTGATGTAGTTGTGGTTTGGTTGGATATTAAAACTGATTTTTGGGGGTTTCTACACCAATTGAAGGTGGTTCCATTTATAAAAATTATTTATTGAATTTATTCTTCGTTCTTGAGTAATTTAGTATGTTCCTTGATTAGTATGTGTGGTGTGAAAGCGTTTTATAATAGGAATAAATATTCTTTTGATTTTAAAATGGAATTTCTATGTGAAATTGGGTGTATTCCCTACGTAAACCTTTTTTGTTTCACCTGGTAATGTTCTTTAAATTGTGAAATTTGATTGTTAAATTATGTATGGGTTGCAAGTCATGTTTTGATATGTTGTTGATATGTAGATTATTTTAAAAGTGTATTTTGGGTGTATATTTGGTGTAAAAAAAATGTAATTCTTCTTGAAATTGTTTTATAAATTGGTTTAATGGTTTATTAAATTATATAAGAGTTTCAAAACATATTTGTAAAAGTTGTTTTATGTGTGAATGATTTAAAAATGTAATTTTACTGTGCAAGTTCTATCATGTGATTTTTAATTCCTTTTTTCTTGAATAAATGTACAAGTGGAGTTATGTGACGTCCAAAACTAGATTGATCCCAATAAGGGAATCCTGGTTATCAAGGTGGGAAGACATGGACCTCTATTCCAGTGATTCAGAAGTGGTTATGACCTAGATTCACTTAGTGGTATTGATGATTCCAAGATGAAATAAATAATTATTGTGATTGGAGACCACTATAATTTTGGATGTTTCTTATCTCTAGTGGATTCTTCATGAGAAAGACAATGGTCATGGTTTCTATACCACATTTCACTGAGATACAAGGAACCTAGGGTCCCATTTCTAGCAAGTTAATAGGTGTATTTCTTAGGACTAGTGTGCATTATCTATATCACACTTATAGTTGACATACATTATACTTGGTTGGTAATTTCAGAAGCATGTGTGTTTTCTTTAAAGATGTTTCACATTTAATGTTTCTTTCCTTAAAATTGTTACTATAATCTAGTTTTCATAAAAACCTGAAAGCTATTTGTTATATAATTTTTATAGAATGAAATATTGTATTGGGTGGAATCCTACTAGATATAGGCTCACACCCAAAATAAACCTTTAGTTTTAGTAGACAAGATATTATTTTACCCAGGTAAGGGAAAGGTCTTTAGATACAGTGGTTTGGGATAATAAAGCTTCATCTTGGGGTGGTGTTATGAAGATTACTTAAGGGTGGTGCCCCTTTTCATATAGTGGTTTTTGTGATATACTTGTGGTTTCATTTTGTTAAGGCCTTGTTCGGTTTTGACATAAACCTTGTAACTCAATTCTAAAAATTGAATAATGTTTTTTTGTTTCAATTTCCATATTTTGTTTATTGATTTTTAGTGGTTTTTAATGTATATAAATTGAGGTAAATAGTTCCCACTCTTTATTTATGATACCTTGGTACATGTGCAAAACTATAGGGATAGGGAACTCCATTTAGTCATTTCTGTGAACTATGTAAGGCATCTGTTTTGATGTAGAACCATCTAGGTTTAAGAAAAAATGGTACCCGAGGATGTTTCTATTTGGTTCATGTTATTTAGGTTGAGTCTGTGTTGACTAGAGCTATGATTTTCAAGACTCAGAGTTCTAGTTGCATGTAGGGTGTCTGGCCAGCACACCTCAAGACAGACTTCGAGTCACTATGGGATATTGGGAATTTTGTTTGACTTCTCTTCTAGCTTGGATGTGTAGTATATAGACTTCACATGGAAATAGGGTGTAGGTGAATTGGTTTCGTCATTTAATATTCATAAATAGTTTTATTTATTTATATTTTATGTTATTTCTGAAATTTTCATAACTATTATACTAATATTTTCTCTTGTGATAATTGCTTTTTATAGAAATATGCCTCCCTAGAGATATTCCTTGGAATCATGGGAGGAATCCGTTGATAGTTCTCCCACAAAACTTGATGAAAGGTTGGTGAAAGCTATGGTCTAGGTTGTTCGGGATATGGGATGAGGAGTGGGTCTTGCTTCTGCTCCAATTAAGGAAGATGAGTCTAGCCCTAGGAATGAAAAGCCCCAGAGTTTCTCACGTACAAACCTCCTTCTATTTGAGGTATCACATAGCTTTAAGATGTTGGTGATTTTCATGAGAATATAAAGTGTTTGTTTTAATTACTCGATACTCCTAAAGAATATAGGTTGAAATTCACCTCGTTCTTGATGGAGGGTCCCAGTCGAAGGTGGTGGGACTCAGTGCATCAAGATTGGATGATTGAATAGATGACCTGGAATGAATATATGGTTGTCTTCAAAATCCAATTATGTCCTGAGGTCTTGGATTATTCCATATCCCAGGAGTTTATAGATCTCGTTCAGGGGGACCATTAACTGATGGAGTATGCGAACCGCTTTTCTGAGCTAGTCTGATATGAACCTGAAATAATCTCCAATGTGAAGATGAAGTCTCAAGGATTCGAAAGGGGTTTTTATATGGATATATATAATATTAGGTATTCCAGTTCAAGTTGAATACCAATGATGAGATATTTGATTAAGCATGTACGGTGGATATTGATCATAAGTGTAGGTTTAGTTCCTCTAGGGAAATGTCAGTGATGGGTAGTGGTAGTTCATCTGAGAAGAAGAAGAAGCAAGATGTTCATGGGAAGAAGGAAGGTGGTAGTTCAGGTGATCATTCTAGGTATTCTTCATCAGTATATTCTAATGTAGGGTTTGTTATGTTCCATCAGTGTGGGATGGTATGGAAAATCCAACATTCATGTACATCTCCTCCTAGCCCCTGTCATTGATGTGGAGTCATGAGACACTTACATAATTTTTGCAGGGTGATGTACCCATACCAGAGTGGGACAAGATCAGGGGATTCTAGGGGTGGGTTAGTTCATTTGGATTCGTCTAGAATGGTGGGATCTCAGTTTAATGGTTATAGTGGAAGGGTTGGGTTTTCTTTACAGAAGAGCTAGTTTTGGGAAGAACCGTAGGTTAGTTTTCATTGTCAATATGAGACCAAGCATCTTTTGGGGTGGATATGGCACCAGTGGGATAGGATGCAGGGCCCTCAACAATTCAAGGCACCATTCTAATTGTATCTTCTATAACAACTATTTTATTTGATACTAGTGAATTTGTTTCTTTTATATCATCCCTTCTTGTGAATTATTTTAAATTGAAGATGGAGATGATTAGATTGAAATGGAGTTCGTAACACTGTTGGGTAAGAGGAAAGATTACGGTATTAGGTTCCCCTCTTTGAACTCTAGGTATCAGGGGTTGGGATGGAATGGGACTTCCTAGTCTTAAATATGGACCGTTTTGATGTAATCCTCATCATGGATTGTCTAGTGTGCTTCCAAGAGAATATATATTATTATAGAATACCTATTATTATTAGAGTCTTGGGGGACCCATAGAAGATTAGTTTAGTTATTTCATGCGAGCAGCCAAAGAATGTATTCGATATTAAGAGTTTCATGGCCTGGCAGGCTATTAAAGATGGTTTTTACAAGATTTCTCTCAGTATGCCTAATCCTTGACCACACTCACCCAGAAAGGGGTGACATTTGAATTGATCCCAGAGTGCTAGGCATCGTTAGTGGAGTTGAATAGATAGTTGACTACTGCACGTATGTTGATATTGATAGAATATGGGAAGGCTTATGTGGTCTAATTTGATGCTTCAGGTATGTTCCTTGGGTGTGTGATCATGAAAGATGATCAGTTAGTGGAATATGGTTCTCTTGAACTCAGACCTCTTAAAAATAATTACCCAACCCATAACTTGGAATTAGCAGCAATGATGTATGCCTTGAAGAATTGGTACCATTGTCTTTTTAGGGAGAAATTTGTGATATATTGGGATCATAAATGTTTATCCCACAAATTCTCCCAAAAGAATGTCAATTTGAGAAAGCACCATTATATCGAATATATGAAGTGATAAAATTTTAATGTCAAATATACCCTAGTAAATGTAAATTTGGTGGCTGTAACATTTTTCATAAAAGTGATAGTGCATGATTTGAGTAAGTCTAGTGATGAGTGGACCTTGATGGGGATCTTTTCCCAGATTCACTTAAAGGCCATGGATTAAAGTGGAGTTGCATTCTTGGCGAGCATTATGTTGAATCATTCTTTTATAGTGTTGATTTAGCGATAGAAACCTGGTGATGAGTTGTTTCAACTATATATATAGTCTCTTCATGATGGGGATACATCTTCTGATTGGACTTTATCTCTCGAGGGGTTATTTTTCTTTTAAGGGCCCTTTCATGGGGCTGCTATATTTGAGGAAGGCAGTGATGCATGATAGAAACCAATCCCAGTGGGATATTAATCCCAGGGCTACTGAAATATATTCTGATGTTCGTTATTAATTCTGGTGTCCATCCATGAGGTGATACATATCTGATTTTGTATCTAAGTGACATAATCCTAGTGGGATATTAATCCCAGGGCTACTGAAATATATTTTGATGTTCGTTAGTAATTTTGGTGTCCATCCATGAGGTGATACATATATGATTTTTTATCTAAGTGACATACATGTCATTAGGTAAAGGAATGACATCTTAGGCCCTTTGGTTTAATTTAGACGTTACCCATTCCAACCTGTAAGTGGGATGAGTTCTCTATGGATTTAATTGTTGTCTTACCTCATACACCTTGGGAAAAACTCCATTTGGGTGTTGATTGACCATTTTTAAAAATAATACCATTTCATTCCGATCAGAGATTCAACTAAAGTGGATGAGCTGAGCTGATTGTATGTTCCAGAAGTGGTTAGGTTGCATGCTGTTCCATTATTTTTTATTTCTAATAGAGATCATCATTTTAACTCTATATTTTTGGAAGGCCTTCAAAAGGCATCGGGGTTGTATATTATTATGAGTACAGCATACCATCCTCAAATGGATGGTCAGATGAAATTGGAAAATTAGATTCTAGAGGACATGCTTTGTGAATGTGATTAATATTTCAAAAGATAATGGGATAGCCATTTGGGATTAATTGAATATTTATATAATAACAGTTACCAATCATTAATTATAATCTCTTTTTTTAAGAGATTTATGGTTTTCCATTTTGGTCTCCTTTTGATGGACTGAGGTAGGCGAGACCTCACTCTAGGTACTGAGCCATCTGAAAAAGACATCTTTGAAACTCATGTTTATTAGGAAATGATTATTGATTGATCATAGTCATCAAAAATCTTATTCTTATCAGAGGCGTCGAGTTCTTGAGTATTCCATGTGTGACCAGGTGTTCTAGAAGGTTCCCCCTCTCTTGGGTCACCATTGTTTGGGATAGAAAGGAAACCTAATGCAGAGATATGTCAGAAATTTTAAAATCACAGACAATATTGGAAAGGTGGAATACATGTATGTTTTTCTTTTAATGTGGAAATCAAATGAAGTATTTCTTGTCTCCCAATTAATGATTAATAATCCATATTCGTTCCATGTGTTGAATTGGGATGAGTAGGAGATAAATACCAATTTATGAGTGTTTGAAGGGATTGTGTGAATAGTGGATTCAAAATTCAAGGGTAGTCTTTTCCATTGGCATTTTTACTTTGGATGAATGGGAGTGATGTAAATGAGAAATGGGAATGGAAGTCAGGGGTTGAGAAAGTGTATTCATTTTTATCAATCTTTGAGTTGAATTAACAAGGGTGGAAAGTTCTCATGGTGGGAGAATTGTAACATATGAGTTTTTAATTTCATGTATTTCCTTTTTTATACTTGATATATTCTTTTCTATTGGGATTCATTGAGGATTTCAGAGAAAAATAGAGGGTTCTGGGTGGCCAGAGTTAGGTGTACAATTGGTTCACGGTTAGTGGAAATCTTGAACACAACTGATGTAACCTTGTGGTAGAAGACAAAACTTATTGCATGGGCACTATATAGTCGTGAACTATGACCCAAAATTGTGCGTCGTGATATAGAATGTGGCACCTTTTACTGCACTTTTTATGAAACCATGTGAACTAACTGTGCGCACTATCCAGATCATTAATTTCCTTTTTTACTATTTTCACATTTTTTAATTAACCCCTATTCCACCACCCTTCTTCCATATTCAGGATTTTCAGAAACTGGAGTTTCTTTAGCTCCCTCAAGCTCCCTTGGACACCAATTTTGAATGGGATTTTGTGGTGAAAAATCAATATCCTTCATATAAGTGAGTTCTTCCTTTTATTATTCCTTTTTAGGGTTTCTTACCTATTTTCATGGGTTATAATCTTATAGTAGCTTGAGTTTAGTTCTTAGCGTTTAATATTGACATTTTGGTTTCAATCTCTCAGATTAGGGTTTATTTCTTCTTTCTTATGGTGTAGTTGTTGATTCGAACCAATTTTTAGAGGTTTCTACACCAAAGGTAGGTGGTTCCATGTATAAACATTATTTGGAAAATTATTTTTCTTTACTGAGTAATTTAGCATGTTATTGGATTATTTTATGTGGTGAAAGCTTGGTTTTTGAAAGGATTAAATTTGAATTTTATTTTAAAATTGTATTTATATAAAATATTGGGTGTTTTAATTATGTAAAACATTTATGTGTCACTTGGTAATGTTCTAGAAATTGTGAAATTGGATTATTAAATTATGTAAGGGATGTGAGTCATGTTTTTCATATGTCATTGGTGTGTAGTTGATTTTAAATGGGGATTTTGGGTGCATTGTTATTGTAAACGATTTCTATTGATTATTGAAATTGTATTATAAATTGTTTAAATGATTTATTAAATTATGTAAGAGTTGGAAAACATATTTCAAAATGGTATTAGAGTTTATATGATTTTAATATGGAATTAGGGTGTGCAAGTAGTGGCATGTGATGTGTAATGACATGTTTGGTTGATGAAATGTACAAGTTGTGTTATGTGACATATTAAACATGATTGAGCACAAAAATAAAAGCATGTATATCTAGGTGGGTGGACTATGACTAGTATAATAGTGATTCAGAAGTGGATATGACCTAGTTTCAATTATCTGGATTGATTATGATAATAATAACTAAATATTGATGATGATTGGAGACCACTATAATTTTGGATATTGATCATTTATAGTGGCTCGTGCATGAGAAAGATATTTTTCGTGGATCTAAACCACATTTCACTGAGATACGAGGTACCTAGGGTCCCATTTATAACTAGTGACTATGGGTATTTCCTATGATGAGTTCTCATTGTCTATATCACACACACCATCAGAAAATGGTATGATTGGTTGGTAATTCTAGAAGAAGCTATGTTTTCTTTAAAGATTCTTTCTTTAAAGTAGTTTCTCATTTAATTTTTCATTCCATAAATTTGTCAGTAGCATCTCCTTTTCATAAAAACATTTATTCTATTTGTCTTCTAATGTTTATAGAATATAATCTTGTATATGTGTCATTATACTAGGCATAGGATCACAAATTACATGAACCTTTGGGTGTGAGTGGACTTGGTAATGTTTGACAAAGGTAAGGGAATGGCCTTTGGAGATGATGGTTTGGGTTTCTATAGGTTTATCTTTATGAGGTGTTGTGGAGATGGCTTGAGGGTGTTGTCCCCTTTCCATGTGGTGGTTTTTTGATAGCCTTATGGTTCCATTTTTTTATAGGCTTTTTTGATTTTTATATAAACCTTGTAACTCAACTATGAAAATTGTTTATGTTTTGTTTGGTTTGATTTTTTAGATTTGTTTTATTAATTATTTTTTGATTTTTAATGCATATAAATTCATGTAAATCGTTATCAATATTCATTTATGATACTCAGAAACATATACCAGCCCATGGGGATAGCGTATACCATTCAGGCCTTGACACGAACTTGTTCGGGCACTAGTTTGGATGAAGACCCAGCTTAGTTCGTGACACTTATATTGGAAGAACCACTGAGACCAACTTATTCGAGCTACTACGCCCTAGCTTAATTCTCCATGCCCTGTGGAATAAAGGCCCACACCGCATCCCTTTCCCCAAATCACATTAACCCCCAGATGAAATTTTCACTGTGAATACCTCTGTAGGAACCCTACACTACATCGTCCCCCCTCCTACATCACAATGAAACCCACACAACACAGCCCTAAGCTCCATGACAAAAGGATCCTTCTTGTTGGATTTTCTCATCTCCAACCACCCTTCCTCCCTCAGAATATGATTAAAACATATTATATAAAACTATACCTCCATAATTTAAATACATTAATAGACCTAAAGGTTGAGGAATTTACCACATTGATAATAGGTCACCCTTTATCTATATTGATCCAGAATAGATTAATTTAGAAGATCTATTATCAAAACTAAAGTATATATTTTTAGTATTGATAAATGATATACTTTATGTATTAATACTTTATATACTATGAAATATCATATTTTAGTATACAGATATATTTATATTTATATACATATAGTATATTTTCTTAAATTTTATGTTTATAATACAAAATTTATATATACACTTAATATATATTAAATATAGTGATTAATGTTTTATAAAATATATTTAAATTAATTTTAATTAAAAATTAACTAATTTTTATTAGTAAAGACACATTTAATAATATTTTATTGAGAAAAAAATTTATTAATAAATTATTATCATAAGATATGTTGAAAACATGAATTGAACTTCAAATGACCATAAATGTTGATATGGTTGTCCTCTTTTTCTCTACAAGCCATCAAAACAATTCTTGGTAAATGATCAACCAGGTTTGATATTATTTTACTTCATAATCCATTATTTTATATCAAAACACGTCATGAGGTTGTCCCAAAAAAGTAATTAGTTGCGATGGCCTAATTTATAAACATTCTATGGAATTTCAGTGATGTTTAAGATGGATTTATTGTATTATTTTTGTAGTGACTAAGTTTATTCCCATTTTTCACATTCATATATATATATATATTATGCTACTAAAATAATTTTTGTTTCTCATATTTTATTGTTATTTAGATATATATATATATATATTCATATATAATTTATTTTTATAATTTAATATAACTATATATATATATATTTAAATATATAAACCCTATGAAAACAAACTTTTATTATCCATTTTATTTTTTAAAAAAATTGAATTTATATTACTTATAAAAATATATAAATATATATATTAATATAAATATATATATAGATATATATATATATATTTGTGTGTGTGTGTGCATGTTAAAAACATACACTTCTGTACATAGGGCCTTTATTAGTGCTTGAATTTTATTTTATCAGTGATAAAAGGGGGCCTTTACCACCACACACAAGATACCCCATACCATAGGCCCACCACAACCCACCCACTTATCTCTTGAATTAATTTTTAGCTGGTTAGATTTGAACCTCTACCCAACAAATTCTCAATAAATACCATTACAACTTTGGTAGTGAATTTTAACTATTATAAATTACAACAAGTATTTATCTGTTTATATATATATATTGAAATATATACATATTTTAATATATATATGTGTATGTGTGTGTACAAATATATTTATTTATTTACATTAGAATATATATACGTATATATATATATATATATTAGTTAACACACACACATATATTTGTATAAAAATATATTATATATACATTTGTATAGGTATATACATATTTATACATTATTATAAGTAATATGAAATAGATAATTACTTTTTATTTCTATATGGTTCATATATTTAAAGAAATACAATATATTTAAATATATGTAAATGATTATTTATAAAATAAAATTCTTATATGTAAATATCTTCATATATATATATAAAAAAATAAATGACACTAAAATATAGAAAAATATTAATTTTGACACTAGAATATCTATATAAATATATTATTTCGGAATAAGTTTAGCCCTTATTGAAAAATTAAGGGAGTCCCTCTTAAAATAGGAAGCAATTTTGTTGAATATTGAAAAATAAGGGTATCCCAACTAACAACTTAGATTTGGAGGCATTATGGGACTTTTTAACTAATAATAAATATGGATCATGTTCCCCCAAGTCTAAATGGAATATATCATTTTGTATTCTTCGATTTGACATATTTTGGGGCCCAATTAGACGACAAGATCAAATGTTATGACCATTTGAATTTTAATACTTGTTTTCAACTTATAATAAAATATTAAAAAAATTATTAATTTTTTATATCACAAAAAAATTAAATTTCTATTACTCAATTATAATTATTTAAATTTAAATTAATATTTTTTTTTAATTATTTTATAAAATATTTAACACACAATATAATACATATTAAGTGTAAATACCAATTTCGTATTATGGAAATAAAATTTTAGAAAATATATTACATTTTAATAAATATAAATATATTTATATATTATACTATGAATGTTTATAATATAGATTTTTTTATGAATTTCACCTTTTATTATCAATTTAGAACCGATAAAGGCAATATCATTATCAGTGCTATGAAAAGAGATGATGTAGAGGTACCATTATCAACACTAAAAACAACACAAATAAATGGAACACTTTTGTTTGTACTTTTTTAGTGCGTAGAGAGTTACAATTTATTAATACATTTATCTATCACTAATAAAATTCCCCCATTTATCAATGTTTTTTGTTATGATTTGATAAATTATAGAACATAATAAACAAAAATATGCAGTAGTGAGGTATATATTTTTGTATATATTCTAAAAAAAGATATCCGCATACCATGTGTATAGAGAGACAAACCCACATATCTTTTTTTTAATAAAATAAATCATTAAAATGGGGGAAATTTGAAAATAATGCAATGTTCACTTCCATAATATTCCTAGAAAAGACTGCATAGAAAAAAAAGAAATCATTCTTAAAGAGGACCTCTTCCTAGATATTTGAAAAAGAGTATTTATCTTCCACAACCCCAAACCCGTGGGTGATGAACCCACCTATAGGATTGAGATTCTTCCATGTTTTTGCAACATTAACATGAGAACCAACTTTATCATCAGGTGGGGTGGGACCCGTAAAGTCCTATAGATCCGGTTCTCTAGATTAAATTGTTCCATAAGCCTTGTAACATTCCTTAATGAATAAATCCACACTACTTTATCTATCCAGATTTTCAGAATTTTTAAAAATATTAATTTTCTCATATCTAGTGTGATACTTTGACTAGACACTTTTTGTTTCTCTCTTAACAAAATACAAGTGACATTAAGCTAAATGATATATGTGTGTTTGTTGGGGGGAATTATATCGGTCTACTGTTTCACTGGGACTTTAGTTTCACTAGTTCTTCCTATACCATAAAAAGGGTTTGTCTCTACACTTTGGTTCTCACGACCTGCTTCCATGGAAGCCATAGATATATCTAAAATGCTTGAAAAAAATGCCTTAAGAATGAGACTCCTTGCATCTATGGTGATCAAACACTAAAAAAATGGTGTAGGATCATTGGAATAGTAATTTGAGTATAGTCCTTCAAATTTAGATCAGTTTCTAAATCCTTCAATGGATTAGAGGCATGGTATGGAACCTTTACCCTTCCTATAGTAGTAGAATCATTGGAAATTTTTATGGAGGACTTACCATCCATACCCTCATTATTGAGATTATTTCCATAAAAGGAGAACCATTCTCATGGAATGAATTTATCTTGAATATTCAGGGTGACCTGCTTCAATATAGTGTTTAAAAAGTATTAATGTTTCTTAAAAAATATGGAGTGACTAGTATTATGTCAAGGATATTAATATTGTGTAGTTAACCGAATAACATTACCAGAATATGGACTATCCCCATGGTCTGGTCTATCAACAAATTTAAAAGTAGAAAGTTCAGTAGATAATGTGTCCTTACATATAAGTGAGTTGGGGTCGGTAGTATATTTCACTAATCTGTCATTTACATATGACTTTACATGCCCATTTTCACTTATTACCATCCTTGATAGTGGAGGATTAAAATTTTACATGTTTTTATAACATTTTATATATCTATATTTCGGATAATTGTCTTCTTGAATTTATGATACGTCTAGCTCATGTTCATGCCTAGAGGATCATGGTTCATTAGAGTTTTTTCAGAAACATCTTAATTAGTTAAAGTTAAAAACCAATTCACCTATGTGACTGTGATTCAACTGTTATCTTGGTATAAAATACACAAGATAACCACTCTACTGGATTCAAACATCCTCAATATTATTTTTATTGTGACCCCTAGGGTCAAATATAGTATAATCTAAAAATGAATAATATATTTCAAGAGATCTATCATGATATTCATAGTTTCCTTATGAGCCTCTTTACTGATCTTATGATATATGGTCTATCTACCTATGGTGAGTCACTCCACCAATTAATTTTATGCATTTATCACTTGATTATTTTTCTTAAAAACCAGTACAATAAAGATTCGATGGCCATATCTTTTACACCTATTACTAGTTTCTTATAACGATTAACTTATATGTCCTTATATTGTTAGTATGAACACACCACTGATCTTATTGACTTGAATTATCACATAGATTAAAAAAATATTACATATTTTTTTTAATTATTTCACTTTGATTTGAGGACTTTTTTTATTGTTATGTTCATTACATGCACGTTTTACTTTTTCAATGAAAAAAAAATGTGTTTTTGGTCATCATAGACAAATGATAAATCCAATTCTTTAAAAATTAGTTCATATATATAAAAAATAGATTAAAAAATATCTTCTTATGATTTTACCAAAATCTATGGTCTTTTTAATGGTCTTTTCTCTCAGGTGCAGGTTTTTAAAAAAATATCAATTCATTAAGAACTACTTAATCAGTAATTCATAGAAAATTAGATGAAATATTTATGTTTCGTCTACCCATACATGTAAAAAATATTTCAAAGATAGATTTTATATTATTTCATGTCAATATAAAATAGTTTTCTAAGGTTTTGACAAATACAGAAATTTTGAATGTGTTTAAACACTAAAATATATTTTGGATCATCTAGAGAAAATTAATAATCATAATCACATGTTTTCTGTTTTTACATTTCAAAAATCAATATATTGTTTATTTGTAATTATTTTATAGAAACCAGTAGTCCTTTTCTTGATCTTTACCCTATAAAGCACAATTTTTATAGTCTATTTATTTTTTAAGAATAGCTTATTCATTAAATCCCATTAAACCTCATGTAAAATATTCTTATGCACTAAATAAATTAAAATACAACTTCACTATGATTCCTCATCAATAAATACCAATTTTCTATGTTCCAAAAAATTATATAAATGTTTTTATGTTTTAAAACTCTTAAAAGGTGTTTTTGATCATATTTGGAAAACAATAACTCAGATTGACCTACACCCATTCCCGTAATATCATAAATAAATATATGGTAATTTTCATACGATTTCATTAAATTTGATATTATTTTCATTGTTGGATCCTCTAGCACACACTTTAAAATAAAATTAATTCCTTAAGAACTCCTTATTCAGTTAGTTCAAGAAAATAACAAGACATAATGATTAAAAATATCTATTTACACATCAAAAATAACACAATGATAGTTTTATACGTATTTAAAATCAACACAAGGTATTTTTCAATGTTCATTTACCATTACACACATGTTTTAATGTTTTAAAACACTAAATTGACTATTTCAATCATCCCAGCCAAGAAACGACATGGATTGACATATTGTTACTACTAACCTTTCAATATAATTATATTTTTTTTGTAATATTATTTCATATAAATTAGAGGAAATTTAAATGGGGTTTATCGCATAATTAATGTTTCAAAGACTATAAATTCTTTAAAAACAAATTATTCAGTCTGTTCAATCACACCGTACATCAGATTGATATGTTTTCAACACAAACACATCAAAAATAATTCAAAGACAGTTGTTGGATTATTTCAAATCAATGTAAGGTTTTCTTTTATTGCCTTTATCTTTATATGGATATTTTAGATTTTCAAAACACTAAAAATCCATTTTCAGTCATCTTGGGAAAATGATAACTTAGAGTCACTAATTATCATTCCCTGCATTTCAAAATTCATTCCATGATTATTTTCTTATGATTTTACAAAAATATAAGTTCATTTTTTATATTTTGAACCCTTAGAACATATTTTTAAAGCCTTTAAATTCATTAAGGACCGCATATTTAGTAATTCTAGGAACATTATTATACATACTACTCTAATATAACAGGTGATCACTACACCCCAAAAATATGACATACTGTGAGATCTGAGGACCCATTATTCAAGATTATTCATAAAAATAAAACTCCAAAAATTATTGGGGTTATGTTTGAAAATAAGATTTAATATTTGTATTAATTATTGTAATATTAACTGAGGTAAATGTATTCTATATTTTTCTGAATATATTGTTTTTTAGTGGATTAAAAAAATACCATTTTTACTAGAATCATAGAGTTATGATTATGTTAAAAGTATGTATAATGAAAAAAAATATAAACAAAATTCATGATAAAAAATATATTTTAGGAGTAAAATGAATCATTTAATTTTTTTTTTGAATTTATAAAACCATTATTTAACTTCATATAATTTTAAGTACTATTTTACACTAAAACTATTTTTATTAACTTATATTTTGAGTTAGTTTCCCTCACTTGTATAAATTAAATAAAAAATTTATTTCATATTCCATATCAATATTCACATATAATATAATAAGTACAATTTCATTTTAGGGAAAAATATGTTTACTAGGACAAAATTTCATAACAGTGATTGTGGTAAATGTTTTACATTCAAATATATTTTTTTAAGAGGGAGTAATTTTTATCCAATAAAATAAAATAATATATTACAAAAAAGAATATAATATAACATTTAAAAGTTTTTATAAATATATTAACATTCAATTGATAATCAATAATAAATAATATTAATAACATTTAATCGTAAAAAATTGCTTTAAAAAAGTTTTTCTATCTATAAAATGTTTAAATTAAAAAGAAACATTTTCATCATTTATAATTTTAATTAGATTATGTGAATATTAAATGTTTTTTATAACATAAAAAATTGGTAATAATTGTTACCATATATATTTTAATAAAATATAAAATACTTGGGTAAAAACTAGTTACCACAATAAAATTCAAAAGTTGTAAAAATGGTAAACAAAGGGGTTAAATACCTAACATTTTAAAAAAATTTAATAATGTTGTTTATTTTGGTTTCAACCAAATAATATCTATACTACATTATTACCCATTTGTATCCTTCTTTATTTTTTCACTCTTTATATTAATATAAAATATTTACAATAATTTTATCCTCAACACTTATAAAAGGGGCCTCTCACCACCTATAAAATCTCACCCAAACTCATTGTCTTGAGAGGTAGAATAAGTGATCATAACCCTAGGGGAAATAACCATTTCAAAAAGCAAGAAATAAATTTCATGGGGTTATGAGAATTTTGGGGAATTATTTTCTTTAATAATGAAACTACCTTTTAGGAGATACATAACAACCAAGAAAAGCTTTTAAATGTGTGAGAAAAAACAATAAAACTCAATAAAATATCCACAATGAACTATACTATAGAAAACAAAATGAAAAAAAATAATAATAATAATCCATTTCATAAATACTCGGGAACCTAGGGGGCACTACTGCATACCAAGATGAAGACACTCCACAACATCGACACCATCAACAACAACCACATTGTAAAGGAGATTCAATTGAGAAATAAGATAAATTGCCCTTTACTGTATATCAGTTGAAAGAAATATTAAAATGAACCAAAATTACCACGAAATGGGTGATTATATAACTTAGTAGTTAGTCTCCAAATACTTCCCAACACACAAATCTAGGAGGGAATAATTTAGCACATTCTAAATAAAATAAGATAAAAGGAGATAAAAATAATAAACATAAACAAATTGTATAAATTAATGTAAAATAAATTACTTATTCTCATTCTTAACACATTTCATAATCAAAACATTCAATTCCCATAAATACATAATTATTGAATCCATGGAACTCCCTATACCTGTGAGTGGTGAGTCATCCAGTCACTAAGTCCTTACATGGTGCCACAATTTTGACAGTGAAAGTTGTTACCATGATCCGTCCCAAGTTTATCATTATTTGATGATGTAAATTCCTTCCACAATCCATCCATCATGAACATTAACTCCCACCAACACAATTATTCCTAGAAACAAATTAAAACAATATTTTAAATCGTAAATTCCATGAAGAGTAGTTATTAATCAACATTTTTTTCCATATTTCTAAACAACCCCTTTTGCAAACACATCTAAAATATGACTTCATATGAACTACTAAATATATTTTTCAACTAATGAAAAATAATAATTCATAAATTCTCAAAAAATCATGTTCTCGAATATAAGAGTGAGAGAGAAGCCGCATACCTTGAGTTCATTTGACATCAAGGATTTAAGAAAATTCAAAATATCTCCCCTTTTACTTTTATTCTTCTATTAAAATATAATAAAATATCATAAAAAATAAAAAACAAATTAATTGAGTATTAAAACACTGATATATGGTTCAATTCTTGAAAAATAGAATAGATTCCAGAAAATATTGATAAAAGCGGTCATGAACACTGAATTTCAAGATCAAATACATGAATTTACATTATAACCAGAGTCTAGATATCAATGATAAATTAAAATAATCTATAGAAGCCTAGGAAGATGATACTTTTAAAAATGGACCACATGACGATTGAAAAATTTGTGGATGATTAAAAAAGGTTGGACCTAACTCGATAAACGATGTAAATTATAGATTTACGTTGTGAATCTTCTTGTTAACAGATATGTAAAAATTCAAATCATCTCAAAATAAAATCATAAAAACAAATTTCAAATAATGAATGATACTCAAACTGTGAAGTGAACCTTCCCATATACCATTCATTCTTTTAAAATAACACAGAACATACACCTGAAATATATACACATCATGGAATAACTATTAATGGAATGAATATGTGTTCCGTCTAGATTCAATATAATTTTATATTTAATCATTTAAACCCTTATAGTGAATTATACCATCCAATAAAAAATAAATGACACATATCAAATGATAGAACATATCAAACCAGGGAAGTTACATTCGCCCCACCATAGGGATTTCTATCCTTAAGAAGCAGTATATCAATATTTCCTCATAATTGTTCATGTGATTGATACAAAATAATATTTTATTATTCCCATTTTTTCCTCTAATATGACCATGTAACCATAAAACTCTAAATAAGGAAATATATCTCCATCACAAGGTATCTTCCTATCTATCTCATATCCAAACTTGTTCATAAATCAAAGTCACACCAGGCTCAAGATTAACATGATCCCAAGAGATCACATGAAAAATACATAGGTGAAACTTATTTTATATCTAAACATGAATATTTTTATGTACACCTCTGAATTCTTCTGATGAGGATAATCAATAAACAAAAATTCCAATCATATCAATAACCTTGAATTGTCCCATAAACCGTGATGCAAATTTTACTTACTTTTCAAAGAATTAATGGGGAATTTTTTGATGAATATTTCAAAAATACATGTTCACTCACATTGAAATATAATGTTTTGAGATTATTTTATGCATTTTATTTCTATTGGATTTGATCCATATCCATGCACATATTAATTAATTGAATTTTTAATGTTGTCTCATGAACAAGACATGGTGTAATCAATGATGGTTATTTTGTTTACAACCAATATAGTTATAATTAAATGAATGATTAGACCTAACCCATCACCTGATTCAGCTAGTAAAATGGCCCGAAGCATGTTCCCAATCAGCAACAACTGGTGAAAACCACTGAGAATAACCAACAATATATTTGGAATAGTTTATTCCATAGAAAACTAGCTTGACCCATCCATGAAATGGTACAACCCCAAAAATATCATCAGAGTCAACAACACATATTATGAAATCCTTACTAGAAATATAAAAAATACAAGAATATACTATAAGAAACATTATACATCATATAAAAAACATACAATAATAGGAAATACACCTTTTATCTCAAGTAAAAATCCCAAAAAAATGACTCATCAGGATCCAACACAATGATACCACATCCCCTATTTAGAATAATGGATGATAGTAATCTAGATGATTCACTCAATTATATTGTTCCATTACTATTCTTAATTCCTTCAAAACAAATGCCTACATACTTCCAAAGTAACAATTAGGGCATTATGAACAAATCATGGTCAGATACCATCAGGGAACTATTAAAGTAATTTACCCATGGAAACCAAAAAACTAGTTTGAAAAAACTTTTCAAAAATAAACCACATTGAAAACATGTCAATTTCCAATAAGCCTTTGAAATCCATTTAGGTTTCCAGTCAAGATAAAACATTTTTTCTAAAACAACTCTCAATGCTAGTTAAATAATGAAACAAGGCCCAAATCACAACATGATCAACATATCCAACAAGGTATAATAAATTCATAATAGACAACATTATATATCAATAAAAATATAAATGACCATCACATGGTCATCAAATCAAACATGACACTAATTAAATGGATGAAAGCATATAACCCAATTTGAAATGACTATGTTCACATTAGAATCTAACAATAAGTGTCAAATTTGAGTGAGTATAAACAAATATACTAGCTTTCTAAGAAAAATGGAATATCTCACTATATTCCTTGATCCCAACTCCAAGATCTCTCATCATCTGTCAACAACAAAATGGACACTCTCGTGATTTTCCTACCAAAAGGAACTCACAGTCCCTAGGAAACAAAATGGAAGTTATCAAGTTATTCATCCATGAAGGCTCATATGATAACTCATAAAACCCCTTTATCACAGCCTAATTAACCCATGTGCTACTCCATACCTACATAATCCAAAAAATTCCCCATCCATGAAAATCAAAATCCCAAGGAAATTTCACAAACAAACATTACCATTTTTATTAAAACAATATCAACATAGTAAAATCCATTTCTAAAATAAATTTATAAATCAATTTAAATCCATAAAATCTCTTTGATCTATTTTATAAAATGCTTGGGGTTTACACATGCCACCCCCATTTGAAAAAAACCCTAAAAAGAACAATTTCCAAACCATTCCATAAGAGACTTCAAACATGGGTTATACATGAGCCTTAAATAATTTATTTTCAAATTAAACAAAAAATAAGAAAATAGATATTAAAAATTTAAGTGTAGTTCATGGAAAATTCCCCAAAATAGATAAACCTTCCTTGGAAATGTTTCCCATATTGTCACCATGGACAAAAACCACCTAGAATTGTAAGATCAAGGCATTACACACCTAAGGCACATGAGAAAAAAAAACCAAAAACCAAATCCAAACCCAAGGTTCATCTAACCCCACACTCTATAGTTTCTTATCTTTGTGAAAATTTAAGAATATTTATGAAGGAGGAGGGGAAACAAGAATATTTGGAAATAGATTAGGTAAACTCATGAAGAATCCAATAGGAAATATACAAGGACAAGAATGATGAATTGTGCATGATGGGAGGAGAAACTGAGGGCCAAAGGTTATAATAATTGATATGGAAAATAAAAAGAACCTCTTTTTAAGTAGGCTAGATAGTTCGCCTGATTTTTTAAACCATGCAGAAAGAATTTATGTACTATTAACCCACCAAAAAAGGCTGTACAATTACCCCTTGGAGCTATATAGTTTAAAAATCCATGAAAAAACAATGAAAAATATCATTATAAAAAAACCCCTCATAGGGTTACTTATATAGTTAAACAAACCATGTGAAAACCATATTCCTAATATGTTTTTTTCTAAAAGAATCCCTTTTTATCCCCCGACACCCAATTACTCCATGAATGAAAAAAAGGAAAATTAAAAACAATTATCTATACTAGTGACTTGGTGGGTGTCACAAACTCCCACCATTCCACATATATCCCCCCAAATAATTATGAGGAAGCATTGGAATAAATAAAGTGAGGCCACTACTCCTTCACCAAATATTAACACTCACACACATGATGGATATCAAAACCTCTCTAATATATAACATGGACTAACAAGATTTATATTCCATGGATAACCTAGTTATGATTATCCAAAACATGAACATGAAACCCCACTACTATGGTATCATTCTCCAACATGAAATCTTTTCACTCTAACAAATAAGATTGGTGTGGATAGTATCTCTTCAATTAGGAAACATGTGAGAAATCATGAATTGATTTTATCCATTGTGGAAACTATATTTGATTGGAAACCTTCCTAATATACTCTATAACAAAAAAAAGACATGAAATAATGTGGTGCTAACTTCCCCTACATTCACAAGTGATGATGTATTAGCCAAACATATTCCCAAAGAAATACCTAATAAATATCCTAAAACCCAAATGCATGATGATGACTATTATTATATTACTTATTTAGAGTCAAATTTGTCACTAAACATTTCAAAATCATCTTAACTCTCTCGTTCATCTCCTGTGTGATACTCGATCCAAACAAGGAATTCATACCCTCGTAATGTCAACAAAATAGGGATTGGGATAACAATATATATATTTCCTCAAAATGGGTCTATCCAAACTGAGGACTTGTTATTATTATTATATGGTAACTCGGACAATGGTAGGTTATTTTCCCATAATACCCCAAAATGAAATACATATTCTCACAATATATCATCGAGAGTCTAGATTGTATGCTCATAATGACTATCAATTTATGGGTAATATATGGTTCTCAGTCTATGCTCATCCCTAGAGACTCTTAGAGACATTCTATTTGTGGGAAGTGAAAAATGTATCTCAATTTCCCACTATCATTGACATAAATCCATGATCCCTGAATACATATCAAACATAAATGAATTCATGTCCCCATACCTTATTCATATCCCAAAGGGTAATAAAGTTGGATGATATCATTAATCAATTTAAAATAACTCATATTTAATATATCCCACATATAGTACATGGTATACATATCACAAAATCCATAAATATCTCATCCCATTTCTACACTATAAATAGAACTGTATTTAACAATATGGATGTTATATGATGCTCCGGTTTGATCCACTATAAGGTTAAGAATATATAAATAAATACTCCACATCACATCTCATCCCATTCTAGGAATAATAACCTATCATGTTATAAAAAATCTTGTTTACTATAGGGTGCAAGACCCAATATGATTGATTATATTTATGAATTTTTTCTTTCTTTAGTATAAAAGGAAATCCAACAACTTCCTAAATAAGAGAGAGTCATCAAGAGACCAAGACTAATCACATGAGGTCTCTCAACCATTTAAACCACTACAAACTATTTCCACTCGGGGACATATACCTGCTAAATTCTAATCCAAATGATAAGAGAGGTTTTGAATTTAAAAGTATAAAATAATACCCTATCTATATCATTTTGAACCTCTAGATTGAAATAATAAAAAAAACCCAACAAATTCGACTCAAACACTAATTCCGTACCTACCAACTCTGGATGCTTCCTTCTTAACACTTCAAAGAGAGTATTCCCTTTCTTGAGTGTATAATAAAAATTGAAATCAAAAGTATTATGATATTAAACCCATAATATATTTATGAAGTTAAATTCCCATTAATAAAAAATGTACTTTAGTATCCTGTGATCCGTGTAGGAAATAAAATTCTCCCTGAATATGTAGTGTCACCATGAATTTAAGAAATTCTATAATGAGGCCAAATACAGGTTAAGGGTGGGATAATTCATCTAACCTGGATGTTGATGTTATGATACATAGGGCAACACATGGTTATCCTACATCATCACACAACCCAACCCCCCAATATAAACATCACAAAAAAAAAATATTTCCCTAGTTCAGGAATACTCAAGACTAGTATAGATGTTAAATAGGTCAACAACTACACAAAAACACACTTTCACTTCTCATCCCACTCTAAATTCACCAATTTCTTGGTCAATGCTATCAAGGGGGAAGCTAGATCATATAATTATGGAATAAAAACTCTATAATACAAGGAAAACCCTATAAAACTATGTATCTCAGACACATTATTAGGATTATCTCAAGTAATGATGGGTTGAACTTTCTCTGAGACCATCAAAACCCCTACCTCATAAATCACCCAGGCCAAAACCCTAAATTCATTGTACTAAAACTGGAACATGGAAAACCTAATATATAGACAATAATCCCTCAAAAAACCTAACACAACCTTTAGATGGTCATCATGATCCTCATGTGTCTTGTAATACCCCTACATATTGTCTATAGTCACAATGATAAAGGAGATCAAAAAGTGATGGAAGATATGATTCATCAATTCCATAAAGGCCGAAGGAGAGTTGGTAATCCCAAACAATATAACCAAATACTCAAAATGTCTGTACCGTCTTTGAAATGTGGTATTTAGAACATCATTTTCCTATAACCCCAAATTATAGTACCGATATCTCAAATGTATCATTGAAAATCAATGGGATTCCATAAATTAACAAAAAAAGAAAATTAATTATAAGAAAAATGTACTTATTCTTGACGGTCCACCTTTTAATCTTATAATAATATATGCAATATTCGAGGAATATATACACTTTTTATTTATATATAATCGGTGAATCCCATGGTGACACATTGGGAAAGATAAATCCAATCACCTTAAGATCCTCTAACTAATCCTTCAACTCTTTCATCTCAGTTAAAGACATTATATAAGATGTCTTTGAGATCGGTATCATCCTATGGAGTGGAAAGATAGTGAATAAAAAATATATATATGGTCAAAATCCAAAAACAATTGTCTAGGAACACATTAGGTTTCTTGTCCATGACCAATGGATGTCAGACCACTGAACTCTACTCAATAGCATTGAGAAGAAATCATGACATCTAGAATGAGATCAACACCAATTCTAAAGAAACTAGTGCCTCCCTCCTTGGTCGTGGATCCCACTAACCCTGCAATACATGAATGAAACTCTCATGAAAATGTATATTGAATCCACAAAATTTATAGTTGAATAACACCTTGAATATGATCATCCAGTTTATACTGATTATAAGGTTGAAAATGTCGAGTTCTAAAACAAGTAAGTCCTAGAAGACTTATTCACTGGCCACCATATTACCACTCTTAGGAAACATGAATGCTTGATCCCACTTTCTACCTAATGAGGTTATAAAATGCATAATATATGTCATCAAATCAGCTCACATATCCCAAGAATCAATCAATTTATGTGAAATTAATTAAATGGATTTTTCTTGTGCCAAAAAAAATTTATGCTTTGAAAGATACAATAAAAACTATACGTATAATAGTGGATAACATGAAATTTGAGTCCTCTAGAATTTCCTCTAATAGATTTATATTTTCTATCTTTGAACTACCATGTGTCTCTCCCCCATGTGGAGAATATTATTTTCCTCAGTTGAGAGATCTTCTACCCTTGGTAGCCTCTAACTACACCTAAGATCCCATACAAAAGGTGTACCGCACAATTCTCTCATATGAGGAAAAATTTAAAGAAGAACATGAGATGAACTAGGATTCCAATATGGTGGAATGATCTATGAGTTTTTGGGAGGCTACGCCTTATGTTTCCACGCTTCCTATAGTAGTAAAAAACAATGGTATTAGGCCTTGATGGATCCACATGAGTTGAACTGGATGAATAATGGACATTCCCTATATAACCAAGATGAGACTCATCCCACTTTTGATTCTTTGTTGGTGAAAAACTATAGCTTCCACACACTAAAGGAAAAAAATTAGAACCATCTTTCTTTTTGAATTTTCTTCTTCTTCTACATCCTTACCATCCACCTCTGAATATGTTTTATGAAAGACAAAATAACCGTAGTCCTGATCTATCACTCAAACCCATCTCAAAACATTTATCCTTGAGGTAATAATTCACTGGGGTATCCATTGAGTTGTGAAGCTACTCAATAATATGTGCGGTATAATTAATCACTGAGTGATCCACAACCAATAATTTTAAGAACTCACAGGCCTTCGCTTCCCTCTAAATATTTGGGTAGAACATTAAATTTTAAGCAAGCATGAAAGTGGTCCATGTGAGATACTTTTTAATTTTATCCAACACCATTGACTCCCACCACTACCTACTCAGCCCTTCTAGAAGATAAGTGTTAAATACCACTTTAAATTCATTAGGGGTATTCAAAATCTCAATGATATACTTAATATAATCCAACCAATCCTTGGGATTATCGGGTCCCTTGTTTCCATAGAATACTGGTGTGTCATTCCTCATGAACTCATGGGAATGGTCCACCATCCATGCCTTATCTTGACCACCCACTTGGCATAAGTATTGGATCATATGAGTCACTAAATTCACCAAATATGGATCAAGAGGAGGGTTCACAGGTAGGGTATTCTTTGTGGCACCATCTCTATGCCTAGATGTGGTCCTTCTGGCATGAATCGTCTATAAAAAAAATCTTTTTTATAAACAATTAAATATCAAGCTATACCAAACTGACCAAAAGAAATCCCCATCATGGGTCTCAATAATTATTATGTTAATCACAATAAAATCCGAACAAAAAAGGATGGAAATCATCAAATATTACAAGTACATCCCACTATGTATAATCTTTTAATATAGTAAGGAAAACTGTGCACTAATTTTGGGAGTATCATTGGTGGTTGGCAGATGAGGCCACACGGGATACACATTGTTACTAGTAACTAAGAACAGTAAATGTGTTTCTCCTCCATACCTCCATTTTTCACCCCCAAAACTAAAAATAGACCTTGCCTCACCTCAAGACTCACAACTGGGAAGGAAATATCTCAAAATCTAATGAAAACAACACATAACTAGTCTCTAATCATAACCAAAATCCCAGAACACCGAAGAAAAAAAATGGTTTGACATGAAGAAGAGCTAGATCGACACTCTCTTATTCATACATTATAAGTTTTGACTGTTCTTACCACAATATACAACTTAATACCAAATAAAACTCTACCCCAATATCATTTTGTATGAAACCGACCTATGTCCACCCAACCCCTCACACGAGATGGCCCACCATAAGGTCTAAAGAAATTTCCCAACCCCAATAGGTTAGAGAAAAGCATCGAGCATAACTAAATATTTCTTGTAATGATTCTTCCCATAGTTAACCAAAATGAACCATCCATGAAATGGTATGCTCATAATAATATAATCAAATTAAAAAAATGAAATATAAATTACTCATATAAAAATACAGGAATATACCATATGAAACATTATAAATCATATAAAAAATCCATTAGAGGAAATATACAAGGGAAATCATGTAAAAGTCTTAGAACTCACTCTTAACAAGACAACCCGGTGACACCACATCTCCTTCAACAAGGAATAGATAACGATAATCAACAAGATCCACTGATGACATGGTACCCTTACCTTTACCTGTTTACTAAAAATCAATGTATACTTATGACTAAATGAATATGTAGGGTGTGTGGGAAAAATCCTACTAGGATTCTACCATGAATCTATTTAAGAATTTTTTCATTTAATCATACAAACTAGTTCGAAATAACTTTTCAAAACTAGATTAATTTGAAAACATTTCATTTCTGAATAAGTCTATTTAATTCATTTGGTTTTCAATTCCAAATAAAACATGATTTTAAAAATAATTCTTGACATGGATAAAATAAATAAATAAGTTCCATAGAAAAACATGCTAAATATATCCATAAATGGATAATAATGGTGATCATAAACACCATTATTTAACCATATAAAAGGAAATGGAAATAATGTGGAAATAATGCCCAATATGAAACTAGTAAAATTCCTATAATCATATAATCCAATCCCACATGAGTAAGTGAATTTAGGGATTTAACTGTAATGTTATAATGTTATTGAATGTAAAAAAATATGCTTTATGGTTAAGAAAAATAAAAGATCTCATAGTCTTCTCCATTCCCAACTCCAAGATCTCTCATGGTTTGTAAAACCAAATGGATGATCTAATGGATTTCTGACCAAAATGCTCTCACAATCCCTTTTAAACAAAAAAGGAATATCTTATGGTCTTCCTCCATGAAAGATCTCATGGTCCCTCAGACAACCCCTCGCCCACACCCTATTTAACCGATGTGCCACTTTATGTCGACATAATCAAAAACTGATTCCATTCCATGAAAATAAATTTCATAATCCAATTTCATAAATAAAAAATCCCAATTTCATAAATAAAACAATCCAAAAATTAATTTGTTCCTAAAATCATTTTTGAAATCCATTTAAGCCCACGAAATACCTTTAATCCATTTTATCAAACACTTGGGTTGCACATATGCCTCCCACATTTAGAAAACCCTCTTTAAACAACCAATTTCCATAAAAGTCATAGAACACATCAAAAATTGGATTTAAATCAAACATAAATAATTTATTTCAATATTAAATTAATAGGAACCAAATGAGTTTCACAATTTATAGGTAATCCATGAAAACACCCTAAAATAGTGACACTAACCTTGGAAATGGTTCTGACCTCACCACCTTCAATGAAAACCACCTTGAATACGAAGATCATGGCCTAAAATACATAAAACCCATGAAGAAACCAAATAAACAATATATACCCTAGTTTCATCCCAACCCACCCCCTAGGGTAACACATCTTCAAGAAAATGGAATAAAATAATGAAGGTGTGGGAAATAAGAAGAAACCCTGAATATTTGGACTTACCTAAATCCAAATAACCACAAATACAAGGGAAAACCACCAACTAAAGAGAGGGAAATATTCATTGATAAGTAGGAGGATTTTCTCACTTTGGGAGGATAAAATGAGGGATAAATGGTACAAATATTGACAGGGGAAATGGTGAAAGGCCACATTATTTTTAGTTGGATAGGCCTCTAGGTTTGGCCACATAGTTAGTAAAACTATGCACTGACCTTGTGGGTGATACAGGCACATCAAAAAGAGGCTTCATGGTTACCATTGGTAGCTACATGGTTTGGAGATCTATGCTTAAAATTAGGAAATTACCACTATCACCGAACTATATTCCCTCATAGGGTAGCTACATGATTAAACAAACCAAGCCCCAACTATATTCCTTGTTAGTGTCTCCCCAAAACACCAGTTTCTACCTCTAACGTAGTAAACCTCCAAGAAAAAAACCAAAAGGTAAATAAAACAAAAAATTAAACGTACCAGTGACCCATTAGGTGTAACAATATTATAGAATGATATATAAAGCCATATAATTACTCGAAAGGTTCCATAAGTATCATTTACAGAAATCCATTATTTTAGGAGATTTATACTAAAGGAATGTGATCTTTCAATTAGATACCAAAATCCATGAAAAATATCTACGAATATAATCCAATATCTTAATAGTATTTTTTGGTAGTCTATCCATCTAAGTATGATATTTCATAATCATGGTTAATTGAGTTCCAAGAGCCTATTGTAATGAGTTCCAGAATCATGAAGTCAATCAACGATACTTTTTTGAGACAGTTGCAACTATAACTCCATGAAACTCGATCACATGATAAATATATAAATTTTCAAAAATAATATACCCTGTTGGACTCTCTTATGGGGAGAATTTGTAACACCTTGGTTAGTTGATCCATAGTAAATAAAATAGCTTCCTACTTCTGAAACATTCTCAATTGTCCTTTGAAAAAGTCATAGAAAATTTTATCCCGATTTTATAACAGTATAGGAATATATTACAGTGTAACAACTAGTCTTTGATGTTCTAACATTACCTACTAACAAGTTAGGAATCTCATAACATAATTTACAATCTTACATCTCATACCTGACCACTTAAAGAATTCATTCATCTCCTTCAACATTTTATGAATTCTTAGCTGAATAGACCAATTCAAATATCTATATTCCAAAAGAATATATTCTTGGAAGGAATTTGGAATTTAAATTTGTCTTAGAAAATATAACAAGTATTTCGCATCATATATCCATTCATGAGAAATATCCCCACTATTTAGTTTTAAAATAATGGTGATGTAAGCCAGATATAATTATTGAGAATATTTTACAATCCCCATCAAGTTAATAATGAGATTAAATGGTAATGAAATCACATGTTAATCCTATGAATCATAATCTAGATGCATGTTAGAAATGGTCGTCATCATCAATAATTGGTCATGATCTTCCTAGGCCACATCACTCTATGATTTCTGACTCAAAGCATATATGACATAATTCCATTGATAAGGTGTGCATACCCAGTCAATATCAAAAATCTATAGGTACTCCATATGTATCTATTTTCTCACGTACAAATATTTATTATATAATAAATATTTCAACCCTTAAAGTTAGTGAAAATTGTGATCTTATCTCAAAATAGGTAAATTATCCAATTTTTTAAGGTAAGGAAAACTGTATTTAATTATAGGTAATGCATTGGATAATTGTTCTCGTTTTCGTGAAACTACTTCAAACCACATGCCACAATATGGTCTCCTTATATAATAACATAAAAAATCATAGATCCATATTCATCACAACATACCACAAAGTAATTACCTCATTCAAGAAATATTAGGATGATTCCTAAGGTGAGACATGATTTATGA
This sequence comes from Viscum album, assembly GCA_963277665.1. Lineage (NCBI taxonomy): Eukaryota > Viridiplantae > Streptophyta > Magnoliopsida > Santalales > Viscaceae > Viscum > Viscum album. The sequence continues at coordinate 1,120,745,217 of OY728129.1, forward strand.
TCTATAATGAGGTAATGGAAATCATCATTCCTAATTAATGGAATAGCTATTCTATTCAAAGTATTCATAGGAGATGAAATCCTTGAGAAATCCTCGTCAAGGCAATGATAATATCCCACTAGTCCCAAAAATATTAATATTTAAAAAACAATATTGGGTGTTTTCTAAGAGAATAATGCTTCAATATTCAAAGTGTCAATAGATATGAATTCTTCATAAATGACATATCGAAGGAAAAAAATTCATGAATCTAGAAGATTCACTTATAAAAATAATCATATAAATGATGATTCTACAATGTGGTCAACGTACTTTGAAAGTGATATTAATGGTCAATACTTCTATTAAAGTAAACACAAATATCATCAATAATTACCACAACAAAAGAATCATGGTACCTACATATGATACAATTCAATATGGCCATGAAAACTAAATGAGAATTTATCATAACAAAGGGCATGATGATGTATTCACAATGTCCATGTCTATTATGGAGTTTTATCTTTGGATCTCTTCTATTTTAACTAAAAGATGATGATATTCTAAGCATAGATCTATTTTGAAGAACCAGTTGATGCACATTAATTTAGTAGTCTGGTCATAAATTGGAGTAATATAGTTGAAATTTTTTATTTTAACAATATTAAATTTATAATAATTAACACACAATAGGAGAGTACTATCTACCGTCATTACAAATAACACGGGTGTGACCTAATGTGATGTAGTTGGACCGATGAATCATTTACATTCCATGTCTTCTAACTGAAACATTGGCTCTCATAACCCCATAAGATCAACTCAAAAAGAAATTAATTCAATGTGATTTTTTCCCAATGGAAAATAAAAAAAATTATGTTCAAATCAGTTGGTAACTTAGGGAAATTACTACGAAAGACATCTGAGTATCAATACAATTTGTTTGGAAGAGTCTAATTTTCTTCATCAGTATATTCTAATTTCATTGCTGATAAATGTCAAGAAATTATTTCAACCACTTTCACTAAAGGTACCGCTAATCATGAATTTATATCCCAAGACAACTTTAATAACTAAAGATCTCCATCTAGGGATGTAAATTTCAAAATTTGATCATAATAGATGATATAGGATTTAAATCCAACCATCTAGATCATACCAATGATTAAATAAAAAACATCCATCTCTTGGATTTTAAACTCCAAGAGAAACTATACTACATAAATGGTAATAGAACATGTTGGGAATTTTAATCATCTTTATTCTCAATATCTAATGTATGTCTTGATACTCAGGATAAGATGTATTATTTATACATGTAGTCTATGACAACACGGTTCTTTATTAGACACTTAAACATGATTTATTACGTAAAATACACTTGATAAAACATAGAAGATCTAGATTTCCAATTTATTTTGGGCTTAGGACCATTAAATAATAATGTAATACATTAGATACAACATCTTTATTGAAAAATTCCATTACATGAAACCTACATTCCGTCGTTCTTAGTATTGCATAGGATAACCTGGGGACATGCATAAGAAAAAGGTGAGCTATAAATCCCAATAATGGAATAAACATGGAATGCAATGAGGAATAAAATACATGTTATACAAGATGAATATCAATTGAGGACAATAAAAACATAAAGGAATGATAAATCATGATAATAATAACATGGAAATGTGGCAACAACACTTAACATGGAATTAGCCCGAGCCAAGGCTCATTGCACATGGAGCATGAGTAAACACACATTGCACATGAAGCCTAAGTAAACCCTAATTTTACATGAATTATCATGAGTCAATTCCAATTTCAAATGACTTATCATGATACAATACATTACCTAATGCATTTGAGCGCTATCTGGGCACACCCTTCTTAAACATTTCATTTCATGCATAAGTGTGCCACATGGATCATATAACATGGAATCATTCAACATCATAAGTTATTCCATGATTAATAAATGTATAATACAACAACGAAATTACCATTCAATATATATATGTTAATAAAGGTGAATACCCTTGATAGAGACATGGGTATGGTATTCACTACACAATTATTTTGATTTGGAAAATTGCAGTACAATTTTAGCAGCACAACGACATGACATAAGACTTCATAAAAATGGTTTCTGAGCGATAAAGGTGTGGATAATCATATATACATGAAATGGACAGTAAGTGGGTCATATAGATACATGTCCCTACATATTTAACGGAATTTAGATTCATTATACAAAAGAACTTTTTGAATGTAAATGAGGAGAGAGAAATTCCTTTTAGAATTCTGGCATACTAACGGGTGTACATGGTAGGAATTTAATGAGAGATAAAGGGGAATAACATCATTAAAACCTAAATAGGTGAGTATGGGGGAGGTTTGAAATCATACCCCAACATATATAATGGAAAATAAAAGGTCATAAAAATATTAAGAGTCTTGGATAAAAAGAGAAAAGTATGAATCCCTTACTTGGAAGTGTGATCCCAAAGGATTGGGAGAGGCTTGAGAGAGGTTTATTGGGAGATTAAGGCACATTGGGAGGACTCTAGAGAGATGAGGGGAAATTTTGGAAGAAATAAAAAAGGCTTTGAGTGAAGACGAAGTGGGATCTTGGGTGGGATTATATAGGAAATGAGAGGGAATTCTTTATTATTTAGGTTTGGGTCACCACACATTAAACTAATCAATACCACAAAAAAGACCAGGGTTTTTACCTCGTTTTTTTCCAAAGGGGAGTGTAAAAAAATATCTTATATGTCCAATGGTCGAACATTTTAAAATAATAGGGTTGCTTATGTGGAGGTGAGTCACACTCTCCAGGAAATTCATTTAAAAAGTGAAAATGTTTTATAACTCTTGGAGGGTCCACTAAAGTTTTGTTAAATTAATAAATAAAACCTAAAATAAAATTATTTTAATGGAAAAAACATATATTGGCCGAATATATCATTTATATCATTTTATTATGTCACTATTGGGTCATTATGATGTCATAAGACACATGATATTTTTAAACAATATTTAATTTTTATCCAAAAAATTGACTGTCTTAGAAAATTATGAAAAATTAACCATTGGATATTTTCAACATCCTGATTTCAATAATAATATTCTTTTTATCTGAATAATTTTCTTAAGATGTGAATTTTTACTTTTAAAATAAAAAATGACATTTATCAAAAATTCATGGGTTTTGACAAAAAGAGCTTTCAAACGTTAATAAAAATTACAATTGAATTCATACAATTATAAAATAGATTTTATTAAATAAAAATTAATTTAATAATAATAATAATATTATATTAAAATATTATTTAATTTAAAAATCCATTATTTCATCAAAATAGATTTCTTAGTTGAATATTAAATAAAAATTCTATTTACACTTTAAAAACTATTTACAAAGTAACAATAATAAAATGAATGTATATTAATTATTATATAAAAAAATAATGCAAATAATCCTAGTGTTAAGGTCCTGTTACATAACCCCTTATAACACACGCATAAGATTGAAGAGTAAGGTGTGCGATGGTGACAGAATCTTCGGGTGGCTCGGATAACATTGCTCAGGTGGTAATCTCTATTAACTTCCACTTCTCTCATAGGTGATTCCATTCGAGCATAAAATGTTGAATCTTTGCTTGGGTTTGGCCAAAAGAGAATCCCAATGATTCCACCTCCATTATGAGCACCGTAAAATGGGCTTTATACGGGGCAAGTCTACTGAATGAGACAATCGTTTCCTTTGTCTAAGTAAATTGGATTTGTTAATGCTCTATATTTATACTAATCATGTGATCATTGTTCAACATCTATATTGAATACAGTCACAATTCTTAATGGTATTTTAAAATCCTAAAACATAAAACCAATGAAGTTCACATTTTATATAAACATTATACATGATAAGAAATTTAATTAGATCAAGAGGAATTTCCATTAATGAATGTTTGGGTTGTTACAATCTTCACCCCTTAAGAAATTTGGCCCTTGAAATTTCTTTATCACACACTAAAATATATGTGGGTAACTCTACTTCATCATTTCCTCCGATTCCCATGTCACTTTTTAAAACTTGTGGTTTCACCACAAAACCTTGACATGAGGCATTATCCTATTTCGTAGAAATTTTTCTCTACTTTCTAAGATCTTTACAGGTTGTTCCTGAAAAGAAAGATCATCTTCTAACTGTACCACCCTATAAGAGAGTACATGTGAAGGGTCTGGTATGTACTTCCTTAAGAGGGATACCTGAAATACATCATGCACTTTGGACATGGTAGGTGGAAGTACTAGTTGATAGGCTACAACCCCGACATGATCGAAAATCTCGAAGGGGTCTATGTACCTCAGACTTAACATCCCTTTATTTCCAAACCTAATGACCTTATTCCATGGTGATATGCCTAGAAACACCATGTCTCCAACATTAAACTCAAGGTCTCATAGATGGTTATGTACATAACTCTTCTGTCGACTCTAGGCTTCCTTGATATGTTGCTGAATGGTTTTCACCTTCTCCAGCATTTCATCGACCATTTCTGGTCCTAGAAGCACATGCTCACCAACTTCATCCCAACACACCGGTGTTTTGAACCTTTTACATAAATGGATTCATATGGTTCCATTTGGATTCTCGAGTGGAATCTATTTTTATAGGAGAATTCAACCAGAGGAAGATGTTGATCTCATACTTCTTTAAAGTCCATTGAGCATTCTCTAAATACATCCTAAAGTGTTTGGATAGTCCACTCAGATTGTCTATCAGTTTGAGGATGATAAGCTGTAGTGAAGTTCATCGCAGTATCCAGAGCATTATGAGGACTATTCCAAAACATAGAGGTGAATCTTGGATCTCAGTCAGATACAATTGATAGTGGTATTCCATGCAGACTTACCACTTCATTAATATATATCTTTTCTAGTTGATCCAATGTGAAATCCTCCCGAATAGAAATAAATTTTGCAGAAAATGTAAGACGATCCAAAACAACCCATATTGCATTATTGACTTTGGATGTATTAAAAATTCCAGTGACAATGTCCACGGTGATGTTCTCCCATTTCCATGATGGGGTAATGGTTTCATCATCCCATTCGACTTTTGTCTCTCAGCCTTCACATGCTGACACACTAGGCATTTTGATGTAAATTCAGTGATATCCTTCTTCATATTATCCCACCAATAATGCTCTTAGGGATATCAATACATATTTGTGTTTCCTAGGTGAATAGATAAATTTGTACTATGTGCATCATCCAAAAGTTCCTTCTTCAGCTCTAAACTTGATAGAACACATTGTATTTTTTCAAATATCACAATTCCTTCTTCATTGACATTAGACCCTGAGGATTTCAATCTTCTGATAGCTTCCACTTTGTTATGAATTCCCACATCATCCTTTTGAGCATCTTTTATCCTTTCCAAAAGATACAGCTGAGAAATCATTTGTGAAATGATGGATGATGTCCCCTTATTTATGTTTCCTATGTCCATATTCATGAAATCTAAGAAGATTGGATTCTTCTCAATTCTCATCAGTGATAGAATCGCTGTGTATTTTCTACTTAGTGCCTCTACCAACTTGTTCTCTTTCCCAAGGTGGTAATAGATTGAGTAGTTATAGTCTTTGATTATCTCTAACCATCTTCGTTAGAGCATGTTCAACTATTTCTGTGTGAATATATACATGAGGCTTTTGTGGTCCTTATATACATCACAGTTCTCCCCAAAGAGATAATGCCGCCCAATTTTTAAAGTGAAGATCACCGTAGCCATCTCCAGACCATGTGTTGGGTAATTATTCTCATGAAAATTCAATTGCCACGAAGCATAGGTAATGACTCTGCCCTTTTGCGTCAACACACATCCCATGCCCTTCTTCGAAGAATCCTTAAATACCACATGAAGTTCTCCACTTATGGATAAAGTGAGAACGGGTGCAGTGATAAGTCTCCTTTTAACACCTTCAAGCTTTATTTTCATTCATCGCTCCAAGAAAACATTACCCCCATTCGAGTTAGCTTCGTGAGAGGGTTGGAAAATTTTGAGAAAGATCTCACAAATCATCGATAATATCCAGCTAACCTTAGGAAGCTAGGGATATCCATTACTGATGTTGGCCTCAGCCATCCCACAATTGCAACTCTTTTGGAGGGTTCCATAGATATCTCATTGCTTGTGATGATATGGCCCATGAATTATACCTCCTTCAACTAATACTCACACTTTCTGTACTTTGCATAGAGCTTCTCCTTTCTCAAGGTCTCTAGTACAGTTCTTTGATGCTCCTCATGATCCTCTTTGGTTTTGGAGTGTATCAGAATATCATCTATAAAGTGTACCAAAAATTTGTAGTGGTAATCTCTAAATACACAATTCATAATGTCCATGATGATTGATGGAGCATTAGTGAGTCCAAAAGGCATTACTATGAATTCATAGTTCCCATATATTGTACGAAAAGCAGTCTTGGGGATATCGTCCTACTTCATCCTTTCATTATAGTATCTCGACCGCAAATCTACCTTGGAGTGTCATTGTGCTCTACACAGACGATCAAAAAAGTAATCAATTTGTGGGATAGGATACTTTTTCTTTATCATTATTTTTGTTAAGTTCATGGTAATCGATGAAATGGCACATTGACCCATCTTTCTTCATGATGAAGAGGACTGGTGCACCCCATGGTGAAGCACTTGGCCATATAAACCCTTTACCCAGATTCTTCTGTAGTTGTTTCTTCAGCTCCTCAAGCTCCACAATTGTCATCCTATATGGATTCTTGGATATTGGAAATGTCCTAGGTATAAGATCAACTGAGAATTCAACATCTTTTCTAGGAGGAAGACCGTTAAATTCCACAGGAAACACTTCAGAGAATTCCCCCACAATAGGCATGTCTTTAGGGATAGTTTCCTCCTTGGAATCAATCATCTAAGACAGATATTCATGCTCATAGGGCATTCATATCCATGATTTAGTTGATGGAGATAAATAATACTCATCTTCATCCTTACACTTGTATAGAATCGAGGGTCGATTCTTCACATGGAAAGTGATTTCCCTCTCACAAAAATTTATGTTGGCTCTATATAAGGAAAGTCAATCCATGCCTAGAATTGCATCAAATTCCACCAGAGGGAGTATGATAAGGTTATTTGGGAAGTTCAATCTATATATTATGATAGGGGAGGAGTTATATTCATGGGAGGCAAAGGTTTCCCCATTTGTCGTACTCATCAACATCTTCACATCCATGATTTGTGGTGGGGTTGGGATTGTTTTACTAAAAATTCGAGATATGAAAAAATACGAAGAACCAGAATCAAAAAGTATATTCACTATTCATGAATGAATAACTTGTGTACCTGTCACCACTTCATTATTGGGGTTCACTACGGTAGTAGTGATGGAAAAAGTTCACACTTTCTTCCATGGAGGTTGTTGGTTGCTTCTAAAAACCCTTGGCTTAGGGAACTAATATGAAAAGTGTCTCGATTCTTTGTAGTTGAAGTAATGAAAAACTCATTGAGGGTCGAGCAGAGCATTCCTCTCATCTGTCATAGCAGTGGGTTTTTTCTTGCTGATAGTTAATAGCCAGGTTCCCTTCTCTTCCACACCTAAATCATTTCGTCATCCCCTTCAAGAAATTTCCAGGGTGCTTCTTTCCAAACATTTGGAAAGTGAGGTGCTGGATCTTTTTAGCACCTTTGGATTTATCCATCACATAGACATCATTGAATTCCACATTACGCTTCTTATCCCCATGATACCCCTGAGATTATCCAATCTCTATTTTGACCTTGAGGGCACATTGGACAATTTCCTCATTGTTGTCAAAGTCATGTATTGCCAACGGTTTCTGCATGATAGGTTTCAGCCCCCCAAATAAGCACTCAACCTTGCAATTGTGTGTAACGACAAAGATGGAGGCATATCGTGCAATCCTTGTGAAGTTATCCTCCTACGATCCGATAGATTCATCGTCTATTTTCTTGAGGGCATGGAATTCCCTTTCCATCTTATTTCGTAGGGTGCACAGAAAATATTTATCGGAAAAAATCTTCTAGAAATCCTTCTATTCCAACACCTCGATCTCCTCCTCAGGCTTCATATTTTTGATCAACTTCCTCCATTGATCAGCTCCAACCTCCATATGATAAGCAGCAAGGATAACCTTCACTTTTTCATAACATTTAAGGATGGAGAATATCAATTCAATGTAGTTGATCCATTGTTTAGCAATTGAGGGATCAGATGATCTATTAAAAGTAGGAGGCCTTTGTCTCATGAAGCTCTTGATAGCGACTAGTTCTTTCTTAGGGGGTTTGAACGTTCCTCTTGACCGATGTTTCTATTCAATTCTTGTGTTAACTGAGAGAAAAGAGTGATAAAGTTCGCGATTCCTGCTCCCATCAGATTCTGCATCTCATTAGCAGAGTCATCACATTGATCTTCACACCGGTTGTTATCCCAAGTCTTCCTATTACTGGCCATTAGATGGAATAAAAAGATTGTTAGGGGTAACAAAAAAGGGAAATTCAAGGAAAAAACTAATGGTATATAAATAACATTTATTTCCTTAACTTATGAATCTATAGGCTTCAATCTATGATATTCAAGATCTACTTTCAAACACATATTTTTTAGGGTCATTTTTTTAAATTCACTTAATAAGGGTTCATACTAAGCTTGTGAATTTACCAAGCATATCCCTGGGGATTTTCATAACCAAGAGTATAGCATGGCCCATTGTTGTGTACCAAGATACCCCGAGTCAAGCCTAAAACTCATTGTCGGGGTGCTCACCCCTAGGTACTTATGTGCCAGAGCTGCCTCTAGTTGCTCATATCTAGACATGGATGTATTTTCTTGATAAACCACTTACTCAATACTCACCAAAAGGTAGGGAAGTTTTTATTATACTTAGTCTTGTCTCTAGGTCTTTACTAGGGTTTTATAATCCTAATCCCAAAAATAACTAAACCTATCCTTTGATACCAACTACGACAACCATGTTCTTTATTACATAGTTAAACATGATTTATCACCTAAACAACACTTGATACAACATATAATATCAAGAGTTCTAGTTTCATTGGGGATTAATACCATTACATAACAACTTAAAACATAATATAAAACATCTTTTTTGAAAACTTCCTTTACATGACCTCTACATTCCCTCATACTTAGCATTGCATAGGATAACATGAGGACATGCATAAGAAAAGGGTGATCTATAAATCCCAGTAATGGAATAAACATGGAAGAATATGAGGAATATATTATGTGTTAGAAAATAGGCATATCAATGGAGCACAAGAGAAACATAAATTCATGATAAGGCATGATAATCAAAACATGGAAATGTGGAAACAACACTTAACATAGAATTAGCATTAGCCAAGGCTCATTGCACATGGAGCATGAGTAAACCCTCATTGAACATGAAGCACAAGTAAACCCTCGTTTCACTTGAATTATCATGAGTCAACACCCATTTCACATGACGTATCATGATACTATACTTTACCAAGTTCATTAGAGCGCTATTTGGGCGCACCCTTCTTAAACATTTCATTTCATGCATAAGTGTGCCACATGGATCATATAACCTGGAGTCATTCAACATCATAAGTTATTCCATGATTAGGAATTGTGGAATACACACATGAAAGTACCATTAAATATGTATATGTGAATACAGGTGAATACCCTTGATAGATACATTGGTATGGTAATCACTACACAATGATTTTGACTTGGAAAATTGTTGTGCAATTTCAGTTGCATAACGACGTGACATAAAACTTCATAAAAATGGTTGATGATAGGGAAATGGGTTTCACATCATATATAAATGAAATGAATAGTAAGGGGTCATATAGATAAATGTTCGGACATAATTAATGGAATTTAGATTCATAATCCAAAATAATTTCTAGAATGTAAATGAGGAGAGATAAATTCCTTTCAGAATTTCCGCAAAGTAATGGGTGTACATGGGAGGAATTTAATGAGAGAGAAAGGGCTTTACCATCATTAAAACAAAAATAGATTAGTATGTGGAGGTGATAAATCATAACAAATAATTTATAATTGTAAATAAAAGGGCTTAACAATATTTAGAATCTTTGATAAAAAGAGAAAGGTAGGAATCCCTTACTTTGAAGTGTGATCCCAGAGGCTTGGGAGAGGCTTGAGAGGGGCTTCTTGGGAGATTGGTTTTCCTTAGGACAATTATAGAGAGAGAAGGTCATAGGTTGGATGAACATTAAAGGCTTTGAGTGAAGAGTAAGTTTGAGCTTGGGTGAGTTTATATAGGAAAGGAGAGGGAATTCTTTATTATTTAGGTTTGGGTCACCACACATTAAACTAATCAATATTAGAAACCAGCCCATGGTTTTAACCATGTTTTTTTGAATTGTAGTGGAAGAAAATATTTTATAAATCCAATGGTCGGACATCTTAAAATAATAGGGTAGCTTATATGGAGGTGGGTCACACTCTCAAATAAATTCATTTAAAAAGTGAAAATGTTTTATAACTCTTGGTGGGTCCACTAAAGTTTTTTAAAATAAATAAAACAAACCTAAAATAAAATTATATTAATGTAAAATCATATATTTCCCGAACATATAATTTATAGTATTTTATTACATCACTATTAGGTCATTATGATGTCATAAAACACATTATATATTTAAACGATATTTACTTTTTATCCAAATATTTGACTGTCTCAAAAATTTGTGAAAAAATCACCATTAGATAATTTTGACATCATGATTCCAAAAATAATATTCCTTTTATCTAATTAATTTTATAAATATTTGAATTTTTACTTTTAAAATTAGAACATACATTTATCGAAAATTCATGGGTTTTGACAAAAACAGCATTCAAACCGTTATAAAAATTACAACTGTATTCATACAATTATATGATAGTTTATATTTAATATAAATTAATTTAATAATAATAATAATATTTTATTAAAATAATATTAAATTCAAAAATCTATTATTTCATCAGAATATATTTCTTAGTTAAATATTAATAAGAAATAATAATTCACTTTAAAAACTATTCACAAAGTAACAATAATAAAATGAATGTATATTAATTATTATATAAAAAAATAATGTGCATAATCATTGTGCTAAGGTATTGTTAAATAAACCCTTATAACACCTGCATAAGACCAAAGAGTAAGGTGTGCAATGGTGACAGACTCTTGGGGTGGCTGGGAAAACATTGCTCGGGTGGTAATCTTTATCAACTTCCAATTCACTCGTAGATGATTTCGTTCGAGCATAACATGTTGAAGCTCGGCTTGGGCTTAGTCAAGAGAGAAGCCCAATGATTCCACCTTCTTTTCAACGACAATATTAGTAATGTTCACCCTTCCTTACAGTATTTTAAAATAAAAAAACATAAATAAAATGAAGTTCACATTTTATATAAACATTATACATAATGAGACATTTAATTAGATCCATAGGAATTTCCATTAATGAATGTTTAGGTCATTACATAGTCCCAACTGATTAACCGTAGAAGAATCAATTAAATAATGGGATGCACCAATATCAAAAAAGACATGCATAAGTTTCTAGTTTCGAATAATGGTACCTTCCACTTGTTAGGGACTCAGTTTCTCATCAATAATATCATGTTCTTCTTGAGATTGTTGTTTATCTACTATTATGGGATAACACTTACTTCCTTATTGAGGTGTCGACTAAACAACCAAAGTGTCCCTGATAGTTTCATTGTTCATTTATTTTTGGGGAAACAAAAAAAGTCTAATGCAACTATTTATCCCAAGCTTATGAGACCTATAAATGAACCAATCCTATTTCTCTAGTCAATCTCAAAATTTTATGAAAATAATTATTAACATAATCTTTCATACTGTTGTGCTGTAAATTCCTTTTTGGTGCATTAGATTCCCTCTTTCTATGGTTAAATGGACCGCATTGAAAACAAACTTTTTTCATATCAGATATTATATGGAAATTTTTTGGTTCATTAGTCCATGTATAAGGTTATCTACATCCTTGATAATATATATCTCTCTTCAATTGGTTTCCAGTGTTAGGGTTCCCACCAACTCCCATGGAAGAAAACATCTACCTCCCCTAAGATTTCCATATAGATCTATTTCCACCACTATTTCCTTATTAACCGTTAATATATAATATGAAATACATTGGAAAAATATATTGGATAAAATATATTGTCACAGTCCAAACTCAAATATGCATTCCTTCAATGAAGCACTAGGAGCTACATCTGAAGAGAAATGAATCATATTCATAAACATTGATGAAAACATTTTTACCAATATATTTTCTTCATTTAATATGGATAATTATATTGTCCTTTCTATATTAAATGGGTTATGGTTGAATTGTATATTGATCAATTTGTCAATGTCCTCCCACACAAATCCTTGGTCAAATTTATATTGGATTTCTATATCCCAAAATTATCATGTAAGATCTTATAGTATGTAGGTTTCTAACTTATCCTTTATCTATACCAGTATACAAAGAAAACAAAAGATTGTATTCATTCGGTTTTACACACTTCTTATTTTATAGGTTACGAATCCCCTAAAAAATAGAGTATTATGTTTCTAAAACAGCTTTGAATAAACCACTTTTCCTACATCATCATTTTTGTTTCCTCTATCACCATCGTAAAAATATTTCACAATTTTTTCCATAAGTTTTTGGTTCATCCATGGATTAGGTGAAACTAAACATTCTACATCTTATTCCAAATAATTTATATGGAATCTATCAGGTTCTATTTTACATCACAAGAACTAAGAACTGTTTATTTATCACTATCTAACAACTAAAAGCCTAAAAATTCATGTAACCCTAAGAAAACATTATTAAAGTTTCCCTGTCAAAACTCATCAAACAACATATGAAAAATTTACTCATATTGGAAAGTCCCTAGTCTAATTCATGTTATGAAACAATCATTGACTACACCCATGATGATGAGATGAAAATTTCTATAGAATTTCAGTAGAATAATTTTTTTTACAAAATAACCTTAGAAACATTATGTTCAACATAACGAGGCCTAGATACATCTTTTTATGCTATAAATTTCATGTTCTAACATTCTTATCTCCTATCTGCCAACCCAACGCATGGACCGCGTAAAACTAATACAATTTGTTAAATCCCACCCCAACTAAATGGATTGAGAGGAGGATGAGCTGGTAGTATCTTAATTTGAAATCCCTAATACACTAAAGGCTAGAAATAAATTCCAAGGGATTAATAGAATGTTTAGGGATGTTTTTTCATAGGAAAAAAATACCTATTAGGAAATACATAACATCCAATAAAATCTATTTAACACATGAGAAAAAACCATACAACATAATAAAACATCCACAATGAACATTATCAGAGTAAATATTGAAATAAATATTAGATGTACTAAGAAGAATAAAATACATAAGGACTCATACCCTCATGTGGCACCACTACAGACTAAGATAAGGAATATCTAAATCACCTACACTATAAAATAAAACCACGATGTCTAGGATGAACACAAATGATATATGATATGTTCCCCATACCTATATCTAGGTGGAAAGATATATAAAAGAACCAATGTTCCCAATAACTAGGTGAGTATATTACTCAGTAGCTAATACTCATATACATCCCATCACACACCACTAAAAGAAAAATATGTTGTCATATTTTAAATAAAAAAAGATATAAATAGATAAAAAAATTATATTATAACCATAAATAAGATCCATAATTAAAATATTTAACTAGTATTTATTTTCATTTTTAAGACATGCAACAATCACAATGTTCGATAGCCACAAAATGATATACAATTCATCAAACCATGAACCTCCTAATACTTGGGAATGGAGAGTCATCCTTTAACCAATACATCACTTGATGGCCTAATTTTGATAGTGTCACTTATGAACATGATTTTTATTAAGTTTAGAATTATTTGATGGTGGTAAATCTGAACATAATCTGTCACACATTATTATGAACTCATAAAAACACAATTTGGCCAATATTGAAACAAAAATATTATTTTAAACCATAAAAATCACCAAGATTATTTAGAAATCATCCTTTTTCCATCTTTTAAAACAATGACTTTTGGAAACACATAAAAACCAGGGTTTCTCTAAAAACTAATCAAGATATTTCATAAAAATGTCACAAGAATAATTTAGAAACTATCAAGATGTCATGTTATAGAATTTTAGAGTGGGAGAAAAACCTCATATATTTATTTCAATTAAAATAAAGAATATTTGAGATTACACATATCTGAAATATTACTTCCATTCCCCAATTAAAACCCACTAATATATCATAAAGGGATATTCAATCTCATAGATTCAAGTATTACAACCTGAATCTTGGATTAAGTTCCTTTAAAAAACAAGGATATCCAAAAATAGAAGGAATAACAAGGTCCTAAACATTTATTTTTACAATTTAATTCATAAATAACCATTGGAATCAGATTCTAGATATTGAAGATCACTATAAATCACCATTTGTTGCCTTTGAAGTGAATATGGAAGGAAATGGATTGTGTTAGGATTTTAAAAAATCAGAAGGATTTAAATAATCTAGAATTAACCTCATTCATGATATGGATTTGGGATCCACATCATCAATCCTTGGGTTACCATATAAAATGAAATTCACATAGAAAAAAAGATGAAATATGCAAACAAATTTTACACTATCAATTAAATTCATGCTATTAACTAATCCTTCCCAAAATCTATTCACACATTAAAAAACTCACCAAATCTTCCTAGAAAAAATTCACTTCATGAAATAACCATTAATGACATGAATACATCCTATACACATATTCCAAATTATTTTCTATTTAACCCTCATAACGCTTTTAGTGACATACCCCAACAACTAAAAACATAAAATAAATTCCTAAAACAATGACGTACCTCAAACTAGGGGTGCAACACCAACCCCTCAAGACTAGTCCAGAATTTTGTTTTCCTATTAATAATCTACCAAATTTTCATCCACTAGAATACACATCATATTCCTTAATCTTATAAAAATAATAATTTGGCCTATGTCCTCTATTTTGAAGGAATACTCCAAGGGAAACACATGTTCTCAATGTAAGTACTAACTTTTCCAGAAAATTGAAGGTTTTCTATCATTCCATTTGAAATAAATTTTTCCCTATCTCAAATGATGACATAGATATTAATTTGATACTAAATATTCTTATACTCTGCAGATAACAATTATAATAATTTTCACTTTTTCATTAAGAAAAAGGAAAACGTCATACGTGCATTTATGCAGATTACAACCTTCATGAACTAACATACATAATTTTTCATATATTTTATTTATTTTTTATTAAACTCAATAAAACCATCTTTAAAAACTAAAAAAATCTAAATAATATCACTATTCTTCTATAATAATATTATTATAACAAAATAATCAATTTCATATTGATAATATCCCATTTATTAAAGTGTATTCGTGCTTGGGTCGTTTTTAACTATCTTTAAGAATAATGCTAAAAAAATTAATTCATCGATTATTTTGGAAGCTTAAATAATAACATTATAAGAAATAAATTAGAAATTAATGTTTGTTTTATGTTTTTGTAAATCTTATACTAATATTTAACTTATTGTTAACAAACTTCACATTATCTGTCAAAACAATCGAAACAGGAATGTTATAAATTACACCTTTGCACAACATGACTAAAAATGTAATAAGGTGAACACAGACCATTATATATTATCATGAAACATCTATAAAAAAGACTATAATGATGAGGGAATTTTTAAATTTGAATCTATAAAAAATAACAAACACCACTATTATGAAACAAATAATAATAGACAATAGATTCTAATAACATCTGATGATGAATATAAAATATAAAATTCTAATATATTTGTAATAAATTGTTATAAATGAAGTCGATAGAAGGTATCTGTATGAATAATGTTTTAAAATAGGTGAATAAGATTTTAATTTTTGTTATATAGTAAGTGAGAAAACAGTTGTCTTAGTGTGTTCAAAGATATGAGAAATTCACATTTTTAATTATTTTTTCTTGAGATATGTTTTTTACTATACATTTAATTTCACTCATTTGATGTATATACTTCAAATTTGAACTATTATAACAAAAATTAAAATATAGTCAATGGAATTTTAAGTTCCATTAAGAGATCTATATTCAAAATGTATTTTTATTGAAATGGTACCTATAATGTCAAAAAATAATAAATTTTAGAATATAATATTTGTTTATTGTTTTCATGGTAATTAAATCCCAAGAAAAATACTAAAACATACATAAGGATATTGTAAATATACACATTGGTGTAATCAATATAAAAAAGGATTGTTGATTATCATCTCAATATTTACTCGTTGAATGATGATTGAGCCTAAGTCTACACTCTTGATTGGCCACTACCAATCACATTGCCTAGGATAATTCAATATATACTCATTACACATTGAGTTATGAAAATTCACACTCCATATGAACCATGGTGACGTATTTTCCTTCCACTAATTTGATATCCGACCATTTTAGACAATTGAACTGAATTACTATCTTCTATTAATAACTCAACACTTTGAATTTTCCAAATCCACTACCTTATATTAATTTATTTGATAAGGGTTATTTATATTAAATTCATAATACCATAATGGTTATATATTAATGTTAGGATATTATCCTATATAGACATAGTATTCTATTTAATTGGGGAAAATATTTTTTATATTTCTATTACATAGATATCAAATATTTTATTTATACATGATTGTGTAATAGCCCCCTTATGGAATGTTATAAAATGTCTTGTTAACCCATATGATGAAATCATGAGACTTTATTAGAGATGATTGGGGTCAATTATAGATAGGTCCTTGATGAATCTATAGGTCTCCCAAGGAAATCAAAATCGTTTATTGGCATATTCCATACCCATTTACATATTATGTCTTGGCATAACTCCTTGATTACATGTTTATGATTCCCAAAAATATACATTCCATTAGTATGAGATTAGAAACTATAATCCAAGTTTATTTTATTATTATTATCATAGTATTCTATCTATTTCATTTGATTAAAAAATTATTTTTATCATTTATTTATACCACACTATTTATTCAATGCTTATGAAAAGACATCTTACATAGTATTTTCCTCATTATAGAGCACCAAATATTACCATTATTTTGTTTTCCATTCCCAAGAAAAGATATAAAATAACCATGTCAAATATTTTGTTATATTCTAGGAAGAATAATAATTTTCTCATGAATTATTTATGCTCTATTTTATGTTTTCAAGTTTAATGTGGAAAATTCTTATGTATCTATTATTCGAAGATTATTCAGTTACTATATCCATCGAGAACACTTGTATTCTATAAAAAAAATATAATATCACTACCAAATTTATTTTTTTGATGTCTGAGTGATTACATTTTGTATCATAGGATGATTATTAGAAAACATGGGGTCTATATACTGGGGAACCTTGATAGATTCCATAAATATTTTGAACCCCCCTTAATATATTTTAGAGATTATTTAGAAATTTCTAATATGAATTATATTTTACAATTCAATATTATTCATTTGACGTGTGTATACCATTTTCTAGATATGAATACTATTGGATGGAATGAAACCCTTATCAACTACTATAGGAAGATTTGAGATATTCTTCATGATAAATTCAATGTTTTCAGAGTTAGAGTTGATAATATAATAAATATACTAGGGATGTTGATAAAGGTATCTACAAATAATGTTTCCCAAATAGAGAACTCTACTGGTCATAAACCTATGGTAATTATGTTGGAATGATTCATATAAAAACAACCTTAATAGTTCAATGGATCTACTAATTCATTGGTAACTGATAAATTGAGAACATCCCCAAAAAATATATTTCATTTTTTTGGAAGCAGTGAAAAGGAAAATTTCATCATGATATTATATCATTTTATGGGGGTTCAAATCAATGGTGGCCACTAATTTAGAATAATAAATAGGATGTAAATATATTATACATTTAATAAATATATTTTAATGATATATTAACTAAAAATTTAATTCCTCATTAGAAAATAGTTAAACTATAAAAGAAACTCCTCAACACCAAAAAAATGAGGATTATTTATTTTTGAGTCTGAGGATAACATTATGTAGTTATATAAACATTTTTTTGACTAATTATGAAGTATTAAAATAAAAATTTACCATTTTATGGTGGGATATAAATGAAACTTTTAACAGAATTAGTCTCTCATTAATTTTTGTCATATTGTGATATTTTCTCAAGTTCCATTATAATAGAAATTTAGTTTTCCAAGACATACACTTTAAAAAAAATCTATGGAATAAGTGGTTGATTGGTAACCATAGAAAAGAAGTACAGTGAATGGGAAGAAAGGAACGGTTAAATTTACCACATGTAATAACTATGTAAATAAACAAATGGGGACTTTCATGGAGGGAATATGTGTTTATTTGAAGTGAGGTGAAAAAGGATAATAAGAACGAGAATGCAATGTGAAGGAATAATTTTATAATGTTCTATAAGAATATGGGGAGATATAAAAACCAATGGCCCAGAAATTAAGGAAGTTTTCCTTAAGTAATTCTTAGGTAGTAAATTCGAGCATATTAAATCACTAAAAATGAGATTGAAGTTATAAATAATATGATACAAGTTACAATGATAATAAAATAAATTTTAAATAATTTCATATTTGATTGTATATGTACACACTCTATATCATGAATATAATAAATTATAATTGAATCAAACCCTAATACTCTAAGAAATAATTATTCAGTCAATGCACCAAATGGAAATATTTCTACAATGACTATTTACCAAAAAGAATCTAATAAGAGGTATTGATATACACTAGTGGAAAACAATATTTGTATACCAATGGTGGATTTTTAAATAATCTATTAAAGAGATTAGATATCAATATAACAAGTAATAATTTATTAATTATGAAAAAATATTATTATTTTTTAAAGGGTGATAGAATACCTTATTTTCATGAGAGAGACTTTATCTCATAAACCATTTCATGACCCACCTCCATTAGCCCACTGTTATGAAATTATAGGAGAATAGAATAATAAAACACAATATATGGATGGGAAGGAAATCCTTAGGATATAGGATGTATCCATTATACAAAAATATATTGATGTATTTTGAGAGGAATGACTTGTTCATCCACCTGAGTGTGAAGGTATGTTTTCCATTAAACTCATTCCAAATTAATGACCCATATACTAAAATCCCTATAAAATTTCACCAGTTGAGTTTTAAGAGATAGGGAAATTACTACAGGAGTTTTTTGAAAATATATTTATATGCACTAGTGTTTCATCATTATGGTCCCTAACTTTACTTGAGGAAATGAAGGATGGGTATATGAGGTTTTACATCGATTTTAGAGAGATAAATTACACTAATATAAATAATAAGAATAATTTAGAATATATTGATGGATTATTGGGTAAACTTCAAGGATCTCAATATTTTTAAAAGTTAGATCTTTTATTTGGTTTTCATTAGTCGTGGATGAAGATAGAGGATATAATGAAGGAAAAATTTCATATGAGTATTATACAATATGATTTTATGGTAATTGCACTTAAATTTGTCTAATGCACATTAATTTTTTGGACATGGTGAATTTGGTAATCAAGTATTATCTTTATATATTTTTGTGGTATTAATTGATAATATCATGATATATGCTAATAGTTATTTAGATAAAGAGAACCATATATGAATAATTCCTGAGAACCTCATAGAAAATGAATTATATTAGAAATTTAGTAAGTGTGAGTTTTGGATCAAATATGTTATTTAATTGAAAATGTAGTTTCCAAGGATAAAACTTATAACTAATGTATTACACTGAAAAATAGAACATAGATGTACAATTTTGTTGTTTAGTAAGTAATAATCAGTGGTTAGTTGAAAATCATTCTTGACTAGACAACCATTTAATTTTATTAACTATTAAAGGAGTTAAATTCAAATGGTTAAGGGAATGAAAATATAGTTTTGAATAGACTAATGTTATTTTGTTTAATGAACCATTATTGACATTACTTCCAAGAATAGAACGATTTGTAATATGTAATAATGTATTGAGGATTGGAATTGGTTGTGTACTTTTGAAAAATGGTGGGGTTATTTTTTATAAATTAAGGAGATTCAAGATCTATGAATTGAATTATCAAAAATAAGGAATTGAGTTGGGAATAAAAATATTTTCCTTTAAGATATAAAGAATATATATCTATGGTGAAAGATGAAACAAATACATGTACCAAAAAAGATTGATGAAAATTTTATCTCATAAAAATATTCACATGTGGTGTAGAAGATAGATGTAACTATTCCAAAACATTGATCTATCGATACACTACCACCTTGAGAAGTAAAATAATATCTAATGCATTGATTATAAGGGACCAAGGTGTTTTGATGATGATGAGGACTGAAAAGGATCCTATATTCAAGGTACTAGAAATGATGGATATAATAATTTTTAGGCACAGTGATCCATCATTACATTTCCATGGAATTACAAATAAATATTGTATGGAAAGCATATATTAGTTCTATTAGGATGATAAGGATTTAAAAAGAAATAATAAAGGAGTGATTAAAGTGAAATGTTTATAATTCATCTACAAAGATGGATTATTGTTGTTCGGAAAAGGTTATGTGTTTCATTCATAAAAAATATTAAGAAGGAACTACTATATAAAGAACATTACTCAATTTTTTCAATACAAAATTGTAGTTTAAATATTTATATGAACTTTAGATAAATTTTTTAGTTAGATGGTTGGAAACAGAAAATTGTGGTCTTTATATCCAATTAATATGTGTTCTAGTAGGTAAATGCTAAAAGACGACAACCCAAGGGATTCATGAAACATATTCATATTACTTTATTAAATTTGGAAAATATTATAATGATATTTTTCATTGGACATATGGAGACTCTATGTTAGAAGGATGAAATATTGGTTATCATATAATGCATTACCAACTATGCATATTTCAAAGACGTAATAGAAGTAATTCCCCAAGAGATCCTTACACAACTATTTATCAAAAAAATCAAGAGGCTTCATGGGAAAAATCCATCAATTTTATCTGAGTATGACCCTCAGTTCACATGAAAATTATGTATTATTCTTTAAAAGGGTATTTAAACCAAGGTACATTTCTACACCAATTATAATTCAAAAATTTATTGGCAGTCTTGATGGAAAATATATTCATTATTAGATATGATAATATTATATTGTCTTGAATTTATAAGGAAATGGGATTATTTTATACATCTAGTAGAATTTTCATACAATAATAGCTTTAAATCAGGAATCTAAATGACATATATTTAGAATTTTGTGGGAATAGATGTCTTTCTCCAACTAATTTGAATGATTTTTTAGAAATGAAGCTAGTAGGCACAAATTTTTTGGATGAGTCAACTGGGAAAGTACAGGCTATTCAGAATCCTATCAATGTAGCTCAAAGAAAACAAATGTTCTATGGTTATAATTAAAGTAAAGTGATGGAATTTAAAGTGGGGGGGTCATGTATTCAAAATTTTGTTACTATGGAAGGGTGTTGAAATATTTGGTAAAAAGAGTAAGTTAATCCCTATGTACATTGAGACTTTTTAAATTTGAGAAATAATTGGTTTTGGAGCATACCTTTTGTCTATGACACCCGATATTTTTAAAATACATGGTATATTCCATGTTTCATTAATGTATACGTACATACCAGATACCAAAAATGTAATCGCTGAAGTGGTAGTATAATTGGAACCAATATTTTCTTATAATGAGGTGACTTTCTAGTTCCTTGATACAAGAGAGAAAGTATTTTGGAATCAGACAACTCAACTAGTTAAATTCCATTGGATAAATACAATCCATAGGAAGAAATATAGGATCATGAAGAACCTATATGGAATGAAAACCCACATTTTTTTAAAAGATACCACATATCCCAATTTAAAGGATGGAATGTTTCAAGGGGGAAAATGTAATACATGAGTCCTTACTATAATAAGTGAGCATTAGACAAAAAAACTATTACATAATACATATTATAATGAAACATTATTCATGATTATATGTCGGAGTAAAATTTATAAAATTTTAAATTTAAATTTGATAAATGGATGTTTTTTATTAATCATTTCAAAATTATCTTATTATGACTTTTTGGTATTTTTAAAAAATAATTATTTTTAGGTGAATTGTGGAAATCTTTTTTTTTTACTGGAATCATTGATTTGTTTATCATATCTAGAAGTAATTATTTTATAAAAACCAATAAAACATTTTTCATGATAAAAATGTTTTTAAGAAGTCAAATCAATCATTTACTAATACTATTTTGAATTTATTAAGCCAATGTTTATTGTTTTTTAAACTTAAGTAACATTTAACATTAAGTGCAGTTTATCCCCACTTATTTTAAAAATTAACTCTCATAACATATAAAAACTAAGTATAAAAAATATTTCATATTTTATATCATCATATTAATATTATGTAATAATTTCAATTTCATTCTTCAGTAAACAATTATATTTCTAGGATTAATGTTACGTACCACTATAATGGTAAAAATATTATGTTCAAATAATTTTTATCAACATTGTGTAATTTTAATCTTATAAAACAAATTAATATGCTATCATAAATGATTATAATATAAGGTTTAAACCTATATTTAAATATATAAATACTCATGTCATTCATAATCAATAATGAATATGATTAAGGACCTTAATGGTAAAATAGTTTTTTTTCAAAAAATTAGGTTTTCAACATATTAAATGTTTTAATTTAAACGACAATTTTCCATTATTTATAAATAAAATTCAATTATATATAGATTAATTATTTTAAAACATATATATTTATTCTAAAGGGTTACCTTTTATTTTTTTTTTAAATAAATTTTGTGGGGAAAAACCATTTTAGACATGAAAATCCAAAAGGGGTAAAAAGGGTTAAAAAGAATAAAATGTTTTTAATTTATTGGATTATGTGTTAATCATACTTTAATTATCCAGAGTCCATTATTATCCATTTTGGAGTCTTCTTAGCATGCATTGCATGTGATATCATTATATATTGATGAAATATTTACAGGAATTCCAATCGCACAACTTATAAAATGGTCCTCTCACTAAACCTTCAAGAAAGCTCCCAAATTTTTTTATTACACGTGAAAGGATGCCCTATTTAATTATACTATAATTATATTTCACTTATTTGAGATTATGTTTACAATATATTTTCATAATACCATCATTGTTAAGGATTCCACCTTGGGAAAATCAGGATGTCAATATAAGTACTAAATTTTTCTTAATGTTGATTCTATTACGTATTTCCATTTAAAATATATTTTACTAATATGTCCTTAAAATTTTATGTATTTATATTATAATTATTTTTTTATGTTTTGGTAATAACCATTAAACTTATTATCTATATTTCATTACGAAAAATGAAAACGTCCTTGGTGTTTCTGTACAGGCTACCACCATAATGAAGTAACATGTATCATTTTCATGCATTTTATTTATTATTTAGTAAAATCCCTAACTAAATAATTTAGAACAATAATATCATATAAATAATTTCATTATGATTATATAATAATGATACTATTCTAAAATAATATCTTTTTAAACCATACTCAATCATAGAGTATAGCATATAATTGTTTGGGTCTGTTTAACTATCTAAATGAATAATGTTGTCAATTTCTATCATTGATGACTATGGAAAATTAATAATAGGTGTTATAATACATTAATTAAAAAATAAATATCTTATAATTATGTAATTTTTATAATAATATTTAACATATTATGAATATACAACCCTTTATTCATCAAAACTATCGAAACAAACTTGTTTTAAATTTAACCATTAAACATCATGACAAAAAATATTATAGGTTGAAATTAAAAAATAATTAATTATAAGGAAAATTAAATTATAGTAACTATATAGATATTTTAATCATGAAATTTGAATCTATAAACCATACCCAAAAACTCCATTATGAAAATATTATTAAACAAATAATTGTACCTTATAACATAAGATGATGAAAATAAAATATAACTGACTAATATATTTATAATAAATTGATATAAATGACATTGATAAAAGGTTATAGGCATGAATAAGGATCCTAAATATTCGATTAAGATAGATATTTTTTATATACATGTATTTAGAGAACATTCTACTAAGCATAATTATGGGTAAGGCAACGTTGTCTCAAATTCCATTTCCTTGAGTCATTTTTTTATGTTATGAACCTAATTTCAATTAAATGGTTCATATAATGAGTTTATAATTTATTATATCACTAATTATATCTTATTAATTTAATTTAAATTTCAATTACATGATCTATATTTAAAATTGGTTTGTATTTAAATGTTACCTAAGATGTCCTCATGACCAAAAATCAAAAAATATATATATAGTAAAGTGTGTTTGTTGTTTTCCTAGTTATTAACACGAGTAGAAAAATAAATTTTTATATAAGTTTTGTTGAATTTTATTATAAATTTTATATCTTATATAAATGAATCTAATTTTTTATTTTTTTTACATCAGTTATATAAACGATGTAAAAATTATTATTTTTGCGGCTTTCGACATTATTTATTCTCATAACTGATTACAATGCAATTTAATTAATTTAAATGTTGGTAATTTTAATATTTGAAATATAAATATATCAATAACTTAAATTATCATAATAAATGATGATATAAACATGGAAAATAATGATAATGGTGTATTTTATTTTACATGATTCTATTTGGCTATTCATTGATCTATAACAGATTTATAGATCCAAATTTATGGCCATTGAATGTTTTAATTTTTTTTAATAATAATAATTTGATAAAAATTTATTTATTGGAAGAAAAATGGGATATATAAACTAGATATTATATAAAATATATTAGAATAAAAAAATGAACATAAATATTTGACTTAATTTCCTTTATTGGTTAAACGTCCTTCAAATATGAATATCTATGGATAATATTTAGTTTCCTTTGAGAGAATATCAAATATGAAAACATCAATTATGGTTGGTAAGTATTTATAAACTATGGGTAGTAAATTTCAAATATATGTTTTCTCATATAAACTCAATAGGAATGATTTTACTTTATAAAAAGAATATAATTTATAAACATGTATGCTGAGGAATAGGACTAATAATTCAAGAAAACAATGATGAGACCATAATAATAATTACCATGGTGGAATAATTGAATAATGAATAAATTAAATGATGATATTTATTAAAGATTAAACGATTTAAAATTTATAAAATGGGAAAAAGAAACATTATATATGTTAGTTGAAAATATTTATCCGTAGCATTTTATATTTTAGGTATAACATAAAAATTAAAATCATGCTATGAAGACAATGAAATTTCACTTCCAAGCATTATGAAATTGAAAATCTAACGTAAATTATTCTTATGAAAGATGCTAAAAATAATATTTTTAACATAATTTATTTCTAAATTAAATGTTAAAAATATTATATAAAATATATTTATAACATTAATTTAAAAAAACTGATGGTAAAAATAATTTACAACATTTATTTGACATTGGTTACATAAAAACCAATGTGGAATTTTTTTACCACATTTTGAACATTACTTTTTAAAATAATTGATGTTAAAACATGAAAATATTAAATATTGGGGTTTATTTTTCATCTTAGTACTTTATTTGTCTAGTCATTGAGATAAATCATAATTATAAATAAAATGTTAGGCCATTAAAATTTATGATTCTCTTAAAGAATTAAAACATCCTATGACTATATCTTTTGATAGGTAAGTACATTTTACCTCCTTGAATAGTCAAATTGAAATTGAAAAAACAATATATGCTACCATATTTAATGTTACCCTATTTTCAACTTCTTTTATTTTAAAAACTGATGATAAAATTATGTAAGGAGTCAACTTAGTGCTATTTCATTAAGAACAAACATTAAATCTATTTTAATGAGATTTCATGGGGAACTGAACTTAAAAACCAACATTAATAACAATTTATTAACGTGTTTAAATCCTAGTATGGATATTGGAAGGCAGATGTATTTTTGGAAAAATAAACCTATGTCCAATTACCCTGAAAAGGATAGATGACTATTAGCTAAATCTTAATACAGTGCACGATGAGTTAGCCTAAGATTAAACCCCTTGAAAGACACTCCAAGGGGATGTATTTGGAAAATTCACATGATCTTTATGAAAAATGGTGAAGTATTTTTCTACTATTTCTTTGGTCTCCAAATATTTCTAACTACTAAAATATATTACCATCTTATATTGATAACCCAACATGTTGAGTGTACCCACTCCACCACATTATATCTATTTTTTTACAAATTCACTTACTAATATATTAATAATACACTATATATTCAAAGTTGATGTTAGTATATTTCATTATATAGGAAAATTCTTCCATTTGATGATTTAATTTTTGTTTTCCAGGATTAATTATACAGATACCCATTTTTTATTTATCTATGACTAAGTAATGTAGTGGTAGGTCTCAGGAAAAAAAATTATTGTGGTTATTTCTATATACCTTATCTGTATACAATTAATGTTTTGGAAAAAGGACCTAATGAAATATTTACGATGCATGACATTATGCATTCCATCAATATGAGATCTATAATTGTTATCCATGTTATTACTTATTATAATTGATAAAGTATTTCAAAATTTTTATTTGATTATGGGATTAATTTGAATATTTAATTATATTATATTATTTATTCAATGCTTACTTTATGAAATATTCCACTGTATGCTACTCTTTACCGAGCACCAAAGAACACACTTATTTTTTCCCTTTCCCTAATAAACCTATTAGAGAACTATATGAAAATTTCAAGGATATATTAGAAGGAAAAAAGTTCGTTGTAGTGTTTTTTTAATATATTTTATATTTAGAAAGTGTAATGTAAAATATATGTATGTATCTTGTATTGAAAAACTTCAATATTACTAGATCCCATGAGAACTCATGTATTATATATCAATAATGTAATATTACTATCAACTATATGTTTTCTGAGTCTTGATTCTGACACACACCACATGTCATATTAATGTGATGTTTTCTCATACATGTAATAAATAATTCAAAGATAGTATTCACATGGTTTCACATCAATATGAGGTCATTTTATATAGTTTTGACCATTACACACAATTTTTAGTGTTTTAAAAGACATTAAAATGAATTTTTAGTCATCTTGAAAGATGAAAACTCAGATATTCATATCATCAATTCCAATATTTCAAATATATATGGTTATTTTATTGTGATTTTCTTAGAATTAGATGTTTTTTTAGATTTTACTCCATGGAGTATGTTTTTAAAAACTGTTAATAATTTAAGAACTGCTTAATTAATCAATATGCTCACACTGAACAACATATTAACATGAAATCTACTCATATATATCAAAAATAAATTGAAGAAATATTTACCATGAATTCACATCAATTTGTGGTCGTTTTCAATATTTTTTACCATCACATGCACATTTTAGTGTTTTAAAAAACTAAATATGTATCTTTGATATTTCTGGGAAACTAAAATCCTTGAATGATGATACATTAGTTAATGAAATTTAGATGTAAATATGTGGATATTTTCTTTTTATTCCATGGTAATCAGTGGTTGTTTTCTTTGTTTTCAAACTGTGATAAACCTTCCAAAATACGACTAATTTTTTAATAACTATTTATTTAGATATTTGGAGCACAATACACATTGTATTTACCTATATTAGGATCATAAATTTAAAAATTAGTTCATATATACTTTTCCATTGATTTTATATTCATTAATGATATCATTTTATGGTTTTATCCTTTTCCCACACGTTTTACCATTTTAGGCAATTTAAAAAGTTCTTTGAGTCATCCAGATAAAACAACAACTTGGTTTGATGAACCGATAGTTATTACGTTTTAGAAAAAAATGAACATTTTTTATAATATCATGATAATTAGCGAGTTTTTTCATTTTTCCTCATGATGCCCATTTTTGATGACTTCAAATGATTTAAGAACATATTATTTTCTTAACCCAATCACATTTCATTTCCGATTAACAAACCATCCTATCTTATACATCACAAATAATTTAAAGAAAATTTTCTTATAATTTCACATCCTTATCAGTTAGTTTTTAATTAGTTCTATAACTGTATGTTCCCATTAGTAATTTAAAACACCAAAAATAATATTTGGTCATCTTGAGAAAATTTATACTCATATTGGTGATATGTTATTCCCTATATTTCAAAAATAAATCTACAATTATATTCCTATGATTTCATGACACATGGTGGTAATTTTATATGTTTTAA
Source organism: Viscum album (assembly GCA_963277665.1). Taxonomy (NCBI): domain Eukaryota; kingdom Viridiplantae; phylum Streptophyta; class Magnoliopsida; order Santalales; family Viscaceae; genus Viscum; species Viscum album. The sequence continues at coordinate 1,120,773,843 of OY728129.1, forward strand.
CCCCCTAGAACCTATTTTTAAAGAATGTTAATTCTTTAATAACTATTTATTCCCTCAGTCCAAGAACATTACTTGTTGTATTGATGTTTCTTCTTTACATACACATAATATGCATTTATATGATAGTTTTTCTATTATTTCTCATCAATAAAATTTTATTTTCTATTTTTATACCTTTACACATATGTTTGAGTGTTTTTAAAAACAAAAATTGTTTTTTCGATCAACCAAGGAAAATCATAACTCATTTTTTAATTTTTTTTGTTCCTAAATTTTAGAATTAAATATATGATTATTTTACTATAATTTCACATTAGTTGGAGTCCATTTGATCAGTTCTGACATCTACCCAATTGATCTTTACATTACTAACAAATTTTCATAATATAAAATCATATGATCAATTATAAAGATTAGTCTAGGCACTGTAATGAGGAAAAATATATTAATATGGATCAAAAATGATTTGGGGATCCTTTTCTATGTTTTCCCCACCATTATCAACTCATTTTATTAGTTTTGACCCTCTGATGGGAGATATGACCAATTAATAAATGTATAAAAGTTCAAATGGTCTTTTTAATCACATAAGGAAATACCAGCATCAAATTGATACTCATTTTAATCATAAAAATCATAATTTACTCAATTATAATTCTTCTATGTTTTGACACCAATACAAATGTGTTTTTCTTTTTTTTCCCCATGTTGGTTATTATGTCATTTTAGTGAAAACATAATGGTGAAAGTATACTTGTATCATAGTCAGAAATTTCACCATATGATAGATGTGAGGTAGATTCCTATAGATAATAAATGGATATATGATTTTTTATTTATGATTTCCTACTATTACAAGCGATATTTGTAAATTTAGAACCCATTTACATGGTTTTTTACTTTAATACAGCTACAAAGGTGACATGAAACCTTAATAATAATGAGGAAACAGTCGTTAAATTGATATTTGGTTGATACCTATAGATTATAAATCGACCGATGATCATTGTCCTATGGTTTCATGCTAATATGAGGTCAGTTAATTAGTTTGTAACCATAACTTGGTGATTTTTATTTCTACTAACATGTTTTAATAATATGAAATCATATTATACATTATATAAACAAATTCAAGAAAAAATGTGAATTGGTACTAATTGTTATAAATTAAAAATTATTTTATTATTATTTTAGATCTTTTTATATCACTGAAAACTCATTTTCTAATTTTTTCCTCCCTGATTTGAGATTTGTCATATTAATAAATGCATATAATGTTAAATAGTGTTATCAATTATACCTTGAAATCCATGGATCCTATTAATTATTAATTGACTCTTAAATACTATAAATAGCCTAAAGATCATTGTCAAAAAAATTGAGACATATCCAAATGAATTTTATTGGTTTGACCCCCTAATAGGTGATATAAAATTTTAATAAATTTGTAAAGATGTAATTTAAATTTGAAATTTCTAAAAATATTCAAGCATCTGATATGTGCATGGTTGATTCTTATAGATCATAAATTACCCTATGATTTATATTCAATTTTTTTAGAACAAACCGAGTGTGGGTTCCTTTTTTGACCCCTTTTATTTGATTTATAACTTAAATAAAAATAAAATGTCGGAAATGACAATTTTATAATATCGAGAGAGAAAAACACCATAACGGTATAAAATTTGATTCATAGAAACTATAAATGAATCAAAGATAATTTTATTATGTTTTCATGATAATATGAGTTCATTTTCTTAGTTTTTACTCGTACATTGGATATTTTCCATTCATTAACAAGTGTTAATAATATGAAATCACACAACCCATTATACCGACCAATTCGAAGATCAGTTTGAGTCATGTTTGATTCACACAGATAAAAAATGATTCTAGTATAATTATCCAAGACTTTAATGTCATTCAAAATTCATTCTCTTGGTTTTGAACCCATAATAGTTGATATGTAATATTAATAAATGTATAAAATGTTAAATGATACCACACAATCCACTATAAATAAATCTTATGTGTGAACATAAAAAGTATGATATAACATTAAACTTGTGTGGTACGGTGTTAAATAAAATATAAAATATTCATCTTTTAACATGAATGATATAATACAAGTTTCTGTATCAAGTTATGAAACATCCACCATTTTCTTCAAAACATGTTACTATGATGCATTTTAAACTTCCACTTGAAAAGATTCAAAAAAATATTCTCCTTCATACCTATAATTAGGTAATAAAAAACTTATTGGACATTGTTATGAAAACTCAGTCTGATTTTCCAGTCCAATTTTCAGTCTAGAAATAGATAAGAAATTAACCACTTACACATTACCTAGAAAAGGCATCTGATTTCATTGTCTTATCTGATAACCTTAATTACTATACTTCTTTATTCTACTTCTACTCTAAGATTTTTATCGTGAAAACTCTCTTTAAAAACTCCTCTTGTGAAAAACCTTCAATGATTTTGATTTCTCTCTCCATGTAAATAGTACCAGTGTCTGTAAAAATTACAATGTAATTTATACTATTTATAGGTGTTATTTTAGAGGAATGTGTTGGAACTTAATATTGATTTCCCAATCAAAAAAAGTCTTTATCATTGAATTTAATTTCAATTTTAATCTGGACTTTTACTTCTTGAGAACATATAAATTCTTCTCAATTATTCTCGAAACTTCTCAAATATTCTCAAAACATTATCATGATTTTAAATTAATAAAATTCCTTCAGTTCAACAACAAGTAAAATCCTATTATAATTATTATAATGAGATCATATGAAATTATAAAGAATTTTCCTTTTGACGAGCACTTGTAAAAATGAAGGCCTCTTTATACTGATGATCTGTAACACCAAAAACAACAATTTTTAAAATCATTGTAAAATATCTTCCATAAACACTTTTTTACTTCCGTATACATTTGATTCTTTTATTTTTCCATATATATCTTTTAAAATTCTGAGTAAACCTGTAACACCCCAAGATTTCATAGTATGTTATCTTTTCAAAGTAATTCAATAACTTGCACAACACGCAACCTCGAGTTTGAACTCCCCATAACTTGCCAAACTAGCCATTCAAAAAGCATTTATGAATAGTGTTAACTGATTTTTAAATTTTACATACTCTATAAAATTTTAAATTCCATATTATGTGTTTGGTGGACTTAATTTAAGAATAAATTCATTTTCTTCAGATAAAAGAATTATTTTTTAAAAAATGAAATTTTATCGTCTTTTAATGGAGAACCCTTTTTAAATACAATATTTGACACTTTTATATATTAAATTTGACAAATTAAACTTCCTCTTTAGAACCATGACATAAAAAAATTAGTTTCGATAAATATTTTGTGTTTTTCTGATAACTTTCATATTTGGGTGAATAGTGAAAATAGTAAATTTTAACTGAAAACAACTTTTTTAACCAAAATAATTAATATTGTTCAGTTATACATTTTAAGGGTTTGGAGGTATAATTATATTATATTTTTATCATTTAAAAACATTTTGGTCATTATAAATAATTTCGCATTTAAATTTGACCTAAACATATGTCAATCTTTTGATAGTTTTTACTTTTTAAAAAAATCATGATTTTTGGTTTTGACAATTGGAATTAATTTTAAATTAATAAATGAAACTTATATGTTTATAATTTGGTAAAATAGGCTTCATTTTTGAATTTCTAATATCAAAATTAGATTAGGATGACTTTTTTGTTTTTCTGAAAACATACAATTTTTTTATGAATAGTGAAAAACACTCAGTTATTTTTTAAAACTGGAATTTTATTTAAAAAATTAGTTATTTTATTTTAATTTATTTTATGTCAAAATAGATACATAATACTTATTTATGTTCAATGTAATTCATTTCAGTCATCTTATAATAAGTTTAGATATATAAAATTTTATTGAACTTTTTACCGCCTTTTATCCACCTTCTAGGAGAATTTGAAAATTTGAATAAAACATAATTTTACTACTTTTGGGAGTTCAATTTCAAAAATCTGAGAGACACGATTAACATGAGTAAGTAAAATGTGGTTCAATAAAATGAAAACAATTTTTTATGAATATTAACTTTTAACTTTTATTTACCACAGTTAATAGTAAATTGGGTAATTAAAGGTAAAAATTATATTATTATAATCCTAAAAAATGTCCAAATTATATTGGATAAGTATAATTTGACAAAAAACAACCTTAGGTATAAAATATCATCCTTTATATCTGAAATGAACTGTGTTGCATTTGTTGTCAATGAGGCATGATGTTGTCATGGAATGAATGGATGTCAAGGAATGTCAAGATGTGAATGACAAAGGATGTGATGGTGATGGTGATGAAGGAGAATGACCATGGTACTTAGAGGCATGTCACTTAGGAGATTCACTAAGTGACATAGGATGTTGTGGTTGAAACATTCTCTATGTGTATCAGACGATGGTAGAGTTGTTCTTAATGATCCAATACTTGTATCAAGGTGATACTAAGTGACAACACTTGAAGAATGATGATGGAGCATCATTCCATCAGACGATTGATGATCTGATCTTTAAGTTCCAAGAACTTTTATCAAGTGGATACAATGTCACAACAATGTTAGAAGACCATGCATTGTCTTCACAATGCATGAGGAGTTGAAGAAGATCCATCCACAAGTTCTAAGTGGATGAAGTGGATTAATGAAGCCCATGCACTATCACTTAGTGCATGTGAATTTGAAGAAGATTCAACTTGATCTCTGATTGGATCAATGTATAACATTGAAGATTATTTGATTAAGGAGGTCGGTTGATGAAGAAGAACCTTCGGGAAGTCCATTCTTAAATATTGAATACATGATGCAAAAGAATTGGAGGAATTCTAATGAAGAAGAAGAAATAAAGAAGAGGAAATGGAGAAGAGGAAGAATGTCTTGGATGAAGTGGCATTTGGCATTTGAACTTGGGTGTTACTTTGTTTTTATACAAAGTCCCTAAGTCTCTACTCTAGCAAAAAGGAAGCCACCAAGGGCCAGCCTTAAGGGTTCAACCCAAGGCACATGTGGGACTAGGTCACCACGCCCAAGGGGATCCCATGGGGCCATCCCAAGAGAGGCTGGGGCAGTGTATAATCCCCCGAGGCCACGCGGTGATGAAGCCCGCGCAGTGTGAGCGCGAGGAGAGATCCCGTGTGTGCATAGTGGGCGCCAGTGCCGCGCCCGAGTGGCAGGGGTGGGCGCAAGAGCGCGCCCGCAGAGAGAACCCGGTGCGGGGCGGCACCGGGAGGGGAGAAGTTCAACTGAGGAGTAGCGGAGAGCGCTTGGGTGATAAACCGCAGAACAACCGGGATCCGTTTCGATGTGGGACGTGAGATTTTTCCACAGAGCGAATCCTGGCCGTCCGTCTCATCGCGCGCTCGATCTGGACCGCTCATCGCATCCCGACCACGATGATCTGATCGCGGCCATCCAAAGTTCAGTAAACGCCTGATCTGACGGCTTCCGCATCATCCCCTTCCTCGAGCTTGGCCGAGGCACCTCCTGCAAAGCCGCCGATGAACTAGAGGCTACCCGAGGCCGAATTTCGAGTTCCCGGACACCTCTGAAGGAGCTGAGGCGTCCATCCGGTTCGTATGGACACACTTAACACATACATGCATAAAAATATGCATGCATGAAACGAGTGGAGCATTTCGAGTTCGGCCGAAGGAAAATGAAGTGCCGAGGCTATGTTGGTTAATATTTTGCATGGAAAAGAACAGAGGATTGCATGCGTTTTTAGTCGCATGTACGTGAAAAATAATGAAGGAAAAGAACCCGCGTGAAAAGAGGAGAAAAGGGAGATTTCAAAGAATCTTGAAGATCCAAAATCTTCGGGGGATCAACGATTTATCGCACGTGGATGATCCGAGACGTCTCTGCCTATAAAAAGAGAGGTCGAGCCCTCGTTTAGTTTTGCTGAAAGTTTGAGACCCGCGAGAGCTCCTGTGCCTCGTGAAGAAAGAATCCACTGCGCAACCACTTGTGCGGATGAAGTTCCAGAGCCACCCGAGGCTCTGAAGGAGGTCCCTTCCCGCGTATTCGCACGGCAGAAGGAGCCCTCTCTGCCCGCGAACTTGCGTGGTAGTAGGAGCTTGCGCGGCTGCTTGTGCCTTGAACCCTGTGCGGCCGTAGCACTTGCACTCCCCGTGGCAGTAGCATCTGCGTGCCCGAGTAGCCTTGGACTCAAGTGAAACTTGCGCGGCTGCCTTGTCCATTGGACTTGCGCGATTGAAGACAAGAAGAGTGAGGACGCACCTTACACACCCTTTTTTTGAGGCCGTAAGCATTTTTGTGTGCAAAGGAGAGGGAGACCACACATTTTTGTGTGTGTGCAAAGAGGAGGAAGGTCGGGCCTTAGTGCATTGTGTGATAAGTGAAGAAAGAATGCTGATAACTTAGTTTTGGTGTGCAAAGGTGGAAGACCCGAGACTTTGCTTGTGTGCCAAGTGAAGGAGGAAGGCCCTACGGCTGGTGTGTGCAAAACAAGAAGGCCACCACAAATTTTGTGTGAAAATTAAAGAGGAGGACGTAGCCCTTGTGTGTAAAAAATGAAGAACCAAGTGTGTGCATAAGTGAAGTGCACACTTTGAAGAATATTAAAAGAACAAGGAAGTGTGTGTGCTTAGTAAGTGAAGTAGGCCAAGCCCAAGTGTGTGCAAAACGAAGAACAAGTTGTGTGTGCTAAACAAGTGAAGGCTGAACCTTAGTGTGTGTGCAAAGTGAAGTGTACACACTAAGAAGAAGAAGAAGAAGGATACAAACACTAAATAAGAACACACATCAAGTGTGTAAACAAAAAGAACAAAGAGTGTGAAAGAATTTGAGAAGGTGTGTGTGTGCCAAAAGGAGAATACACCCTTTCAGGGTTTATCACACCAAGAAGAAGAAGGGGAGTGCATGCATGCATGCATGCACGTTCACATGTGAACAAAGATAAATCAGTGGTGTGCATCTGAGTTGACAAAGACCGAAAGTTCTTGGAGATTATTGAGAAGCCATGTTGTCAATGCATGAGGATGAAGAGATGTCATGCACTCAGTGCATGAAGTTGATGTGAAGTCAGACTGAAGCCAGACTGAAGTTAGAGATATCAGTTGTCTGAGTTTTTAGTGATTGAGAAGATCTTGATCAACAGAAGTGATCAGAAGCTTTGAGCAAGACCAACAGACCTTATCAGAGGCTGTTGAAGATTCTTGAAGAGAGAGGCCAGGTCATCCTGAGAAGGAGATAAATCCTGAGCAAGACGAAAAGACCTGATCAAGTGATCAGAAGTGAAGAGCAAGGCCAGCAGTCTTTATCCCAGACTGCTGAAGATACTTGAAGAAGCTTAAAGTGAAGAAGAGCTACTCGTGTGACTCGAGGAGCCAGGAGAAGCCCCCTGTGAGACTCAGGGTGGAAGAAGTCTTCAGTGGGATTCTGGAGCAGGCCAGTGGGACTCTGGTAACACTGTGGGACGCAGTATAAAGACCCTCCTGTGGGACTCAGGAGATATACAGTGGGACTCTGTATCGACCATTGTAATACTAACAGATTATAATGGGAGAAACCATGTTGGGGCGTATAACCAACATGGCAAGGACGTAGGCCTTTGGTGCCGAACCTTGTAAATCCTTGTGTCTTGTGCCTTTATATTTACTGCATCATTCGAGGAATGGTGAGAGATACAAGAAGAGTGGATCGAGGCTTTATCCAGCCATAGAGGTTTAATTTATTAAGAATCAATTAGTAAAAAAGTTTTAAAGGATCACTGATTCACCCCCTCCCCCTCTCAGTGATTCACACTGATCCGGGCACTTCAATTGGTATCAGAGGGAGGTTACCTCTAAAAGATCCAAGGGAGTCTTTATGAAGTACAGATTTGAGGAAATGAGTGACCAGCCTCAAATGGAGATATCTGCCAAGACTCAGAAAAATAGAAAGAAGAAACAGTCCAAGAAGATGAAGAAATCCTGTCCTAGCTGTGATGATGTTGGAACAATGAAAGATCTTCAAAGTGAAATCGAATATCTTCAGAAGGCAGTCCCCAAAGAAGTGGCAATGTGTATAGCTATAGGCATCCTTAATCTTCAAGAAGAAAAATCACAGTTAGAAGAAGAAGCCAATGCAATGGAAGATCAATTTTCAAAAAGGGTTGGCATAACCAACACCCTCAGAAAGCTGTTGAAGGCTAAAGATGAAACAGTATCGCTTTGCAACGAAAGATATGAAGACACTACTGAAGAATTGAAAAGAAGCCTTTCTGAGAAATAATTCTTTAAGACTGTGGTCAACGATGTTTTCCATGCACTAGAAAAGAGGCACAAAGTTTCAATGAATGTCAGAGATGCTCAACTTGAAGACAAAGTAAACAGGGTGAAGGAGCTGGACAATTCATTGCAAAAAATAAAAAAGGTGCATGAAGACCAAATAAAGAAGCTGGAAGAGAAATGGGAAGGAAGGCTAAGAACTATTGAGGATGAGAAGAACTCCCTCAATATGAAATGCTTATAACTGGAGGTGATATTGAAAAATCAGCAATCACCCAAAGCCAAAGCCTCCCAGTCAGCTGAAAGGAGAAATGTTGCAACTCAAGTATGCATTGAGCAGGATGATTATAAAAGAAATACATCCTCTAATAAAAGGGAAACAAATTCTAAAAAGAAGGTACCATCCATCCCATCTTGTACTCATGTTTCTAAATGTGTTTCAACAAAAAGTGCAGGATGGAAGACTAATTCCAAACAAGTATGGATGAAGACAATGAAGAAAGAGAGCTCTCCTAAAACAACACAGCAAGTCAAGAAAAGTACCCAAAAATCAGAAGGACTGAATAGGTCATGATTTGTGGGTCAGTGTTTGTGTTGTAATAAGTATGGGCACTGTGCAAAGGATTGTTGGTACAATCCACTGAATGTCAAAGCACAAAGGAAGCCCATGCCAAGGGGGAGCAAGCCAGAAGAAAAGAAGCAGCATCCACAGGTCCAGAGACATCTGTTTACTGCAAATAGATTTGGATTACTTGAAAACATCTGGTATGATTGCAAAAGTGGTAAAAAAGATACATGTCAATCTCCAACTGTATCCAGAGCTAAAAAGAAGAAAAGATCACCGAACCTGGCTCAGAATGAATCCTTGGGAAGCAAGCATAAGAATGTTGAAGATACTCCTAAGATGATTATGAAAAAGGAAGAGAAGACCTTGGAGTCTAAATCCAAGAAGGGTGATGCATCCAGAAGGAACACCAAGAAGAAATTCTTCTACTGTGGAAAGAAAGGGCATACCATTGATCTTTGTAAATAAGCCATGGAAATCAATAGAAGTAGACTGAACTCAAACAGACAATCAATCCAGATGAAGCAGAAGGGATTGGTTGAAAACAAACTTCCTAAGAAAGGTAGCTTGAAAGCATCAAAGGAACCATGTGGAATATCCAGAACTGAGGCCACACTTCCAAGTGACTTACTAGTCATATGGCCAAATCAGTTGCAACTTGCCAAAGATCTGTAAAGAGATAAAGATGAAGCACTGGGAATTGCTAAGGCAAAAAGGAAACAAAAGATTTCACATGAAGATGTGTTGAGATCTACAGCAGCACAATCATCATTGAAGATCAAATGTGCAAGTGTGAAGAATGGTGAAAATGGGGCATCTCGGTTGAGAGAATCTTCTCAACCTTGTTGTTCACATTGATGAACCAAGGAGGTTCCATCTTATTCCCTAACCACTTGTATTTACATGTGCTAACATTTCAGGGAATTTAAGATGATGATCATTCTCATCTAGAGAGTGGTTTGGACAGAATGGAGTGCACCCCTTAAGGGGGAGCCAATCTGTAGAAGATGGGACTCTGATATTTAATACCATCTTGAGAATAATGAAGGTATTCCAATCACACTTTTACCCCTTGTTTCTTAATTGTATTTATCATGTCAATTAAGGGGGAGTGATTGATTGAAGACAAAATGTTAAAAGGGGGAGCTTTATCTTTGCACCTGAACTTTCTGATGTGTTTGGTGAAGTATGTGCAGGATTCAACAATTCATTGATATATCTGAAAAATTTCAAACCCCTGAAGCATGATCTCACATGTACAGTGAATTTTGGACATCATTGAGTTCCTTGGTTACATCACTCTTGTTTTCTACACCGGGATAGCCCACGTAGACTTATAGTTGATTTACTAAAGGTTCTTTGCTAAAGAGAACATGTGACATCATCCCTCTCTTAGTGCTTTTCAAGAAGATGCTATTTGAAGGGAGGAAGAGATATTTTGGAAGAGAGCCACACCACATATTTGCATTTGATTGCAAATAAGGGGGAGAAAATATTGGCACACATATTGACCCATTAATATGTGCAGAAGTAGTGTATTGACAACAAATACAAAGGGCGAGATTGAAATGCACTGTGTTGCATTTGTTGTCAATGAGGCATGATGTTGTCATAGAATGAATGGATGTCAAGAAATGTCAAGATGTGAATGAAAAAGGATGTGATGGTGATGGTGATGAAGGAGAATGGCCATGGTACTTACAGGCATGTCACTTAGGAGATTCACTAAGTGACATAGGATGTTGTGGTTGAAACATTCTCTATGTGTATCAGATGATTGTAGAGCTATTCTTAATGTTCCAATACTTGTATCAAGGTGATACTAAGTGACAACACTTGAAGAATGATGATGGAGCATCATTACATCAGACGATTGATGATCTGATCATTAAGTTCCAAGAACTTGTATCAAGTGGATACAATGTCACAACATTGTTAGAAGACCATGCATTGTCTTCACAATGCATGAGGAGTTGAAGAAGATCCATCCACAAGTTCTATGTGGATGAAGTGGATTAATGAAGCCCATGCACTATCACTTAGTGCATGTGAATTTGAAGAAGATTCAACTTGATCTCTGATTGGATCAATGTACAACATTGAAGATTATTTGATTAAGGAGGTCGGTTTATGAAGAAGAACCTTCGGGAAGTCCATTCTTAAATATTGAATACATGATGCAGAAGAATTTGAGGAATTCTAATGAAGAAGAAGAAATAAAGAAGAGGAAATGGAGAAGAGGAAGAATGGCTTGGAAGAAGTGGCATTTGGCATTTGAACTTGGCTTTTACTTTGTTTTTATACAAAGTCCATAAGTCTCTACTCTAGAAAAAAGGAAGCCACCAAGGGCCAGCCTTAAGGGTTCAACCCAAGGCACATGTGGGACTAGGTCACCAAGCCCAAGGGGATCCCATGGGGCGAGCCCAAGAGAGGTCGGGTCCGTGTATAATCCCCAGAGGCCACACGGTGATGAAGCCCACGCAGTGTGAGCGTGAGGAGAGCGCCCGTGTGTGCATAGTGGGCGCCAGTGCCGCGCCCGAGTGGCAGGGGTGGGCGCAAGAGCGCGCCCGCAGAGAGAACCCGGTGCGGGGCGGCACCGGGAGGGGAGAAGTTCAACTGAGGAGTAGCGGAGAGTGCTTGGGTGATAAACCGCAGAACAACCGGGATCCGTTTCGATGTGGGACGCGGGATTTTTCCGCGGAGCGAATCCTGGTCATCCGTCTCATCGCGCGCTCGATCTGGACCGCTCATCGCATCCCGACCGCGATGATCTGATCGCGTCCATCCAAAGTTCAGTAAACACCTGATCCGATGGCTGCCGCATCATCCCCTTCCTCGAGCTTGGCCGAGGAACCTCCCCCAAAGCCGACGATGAACCGGAGGCTACCCGAGGCCGGATTTCGAGTTCCCAGCCACCTCTGAAGGAGCTAAGGCGTCCATCGGGTTCGTCTGGCCACACTGAACACATACATGCATAAAAATATGCATGCATCCAACTAGGGGAGCATTTCGAGTTCGGCCGAAGGCAAACGAAGTTCCGAGGCTATGTTGGTTATTATTTTTCATGGAAAAGAACAGAGGTTTGCATGCGTTTTTAGTCGCATGTACGTGAAAAATAATGAAGGAAAAGAACCCGCGTGAACAGAGGAGAAAAGGGAGATTTCAAAGAATCTTGAAGATCCAATATCTTCGGGGGATCAAAGATTTATCGCATACGGATGATCCGAGACGTCTCTACCTATAAAAAGAGAGGTCGAGCCCTCGTTTAGTTTTGCTGAAATTTTGAGACCCGCGAGAGCTCCTGTGCCTCGTGAAGAAAGAAGCCATCACGCAACCACTTGTGCGGCTGAAGTTCCAGAGCCACCCGAGGCTCTGAAGGAGGTCCCTGCCCACGTATTCGCATGGCAGAAGGAGCCCTCTCTACCCGCGAACTTGCGTGGCAGGAGGAGCTTGTGCGGCTGCTTGTGCCTTGCTCCATGCGCGGCCGTAGCACTTGCGGTCCCCACGGCAGTAGCATATGCGCGCCCGAGCAGCCTTGGACTCAAGTGAAACTTGCGCGGCTGCCTTGTCCATTGGACTTGCGCGATTGAAGACAAGAAGAGTGAGGACGCACCTTGCACACCCTTTTTTTGAGGCCCTAAGCATTTGTGTGTGAAAAGGAGAGGGAGACCACACATTTTTCTGTGTGTGCAAAGAGGAGGAAGTTCGGGCCTTAGTGCCTTGTGTGCTAAGTGAAGAAAGAAGGCCAAGACCGTAGTTTTGGTGTGCAAAGGTGGAAGACCCGAGACTTTGCTTGTATGCCAAGTGAAGGAGGAAGGCCCTACGGCTGGTGTGTGCAAAACAAGAAGGCCACCACAACTTTTGTGTGCAAATTAAAGAGGAGGCCATAGCCCTTGTGTGTACAAAATGAAGAACCAAGTGTGTGCATAAGTGAAGTGCACACTTTGAAGAAGATTAAAAGAACAAGGAAGTGTGTGTGCTTAGTAAGTGAAGTAGGCCAAGCCCAAGTGTGTGCAAAACGAAGAACAAGTTGTGTGTGCTAAACAAGTGAAGGCCGAACCTTAGTGTGTGTGCAAAGTGAAGTGTACACACTAAGAAGAAGAAGAAGAAGGATACTCACACTAAATAAGAACACACATCAAGTGTGTAAACAAAAATAACAAAGAGTGTGAAAGAATTTGAGAAGGTGTGTGTGTGCCAAAAGGAGAATACACCCTTTGAGGGTTTATCACACCAAGAAGAAGAAGGGGAGTGCATGCATGCATGCATGCACGTGCACACGTGAACAAAGATAAATCAGTGGTGCGCATCTGAGTTGACCAAGACCAAAAGTTCTTGAAGATTATTGAGAAGCCATGCTGTCAATGCATGAGGATGAAGAGATGTCATGCACTCAGTGCACGAAGTTGATGTGAAGTCAGACTGAAGCCAGACTGAAGTTAGAGATATCAGTTGTCTGAGTTTTCAGTGATTGAGAAGATCCTGATCAACAGAAGTGATCAGAAGCTTTGAGCAAGACCAACAGACCTTATCAGAGGCTGTTGAAGATTCTTGAAGAGAGAGGCTAGGTCATCCTGAGAAGAAGGAGATAAATCCTGAGCAAGACGAGAAGACCTGATCAAGTGATCCGAAGTGAAGAGCAAGGCCAGCAGTCTTTATCCCAGACTGCTGAAGATACTTGAAGAAGCTTAAAGTGAAGAAGAGCAACTCGTGTGACTCGAGGAGCCAGGAGAAGCCCCCTGTGAGACTCAGGGTGGAAGAAGTCTTCAGTGGGATTCTGGAGCAGGCCAGTGGGACTCTGGTAACACTGTGGGACGCAGTATAAAGACCCTCCTATGGGACTCAGGAGAGATACAGTGGGACTCTGTATCGACCATTGTAATACTAACAGATTATAATGGGAGAAACCATGATGGGGCGTATAACCAACATGGAAAGGACATAGGCCTTTGGTGCCGAACCTTGTAAATCCTTGAGTCTTGTGCCTTTATATTTACTGCATCATTCGAGGAAAGGTGAGAGATACAAGAAGAGTGGATCGAGGCTTTAACCAGCCATAGAGGTTTAATTGATTAAGAATCAATTAGTAAAAATGTTTTAAAGGATCACTGATTCACCCCCTCCCCCTCTCAGTGATTCACACTGATCCGGGCACTTCAATATCTACTTGGATTAGATTAGAACATTTATTATTATTTTATTTAACAAAGAGTTAAAAGTGTTAAATTCAAGTTTTCATAACTAAAACATTTTTAATATACTTTTATACATAAGATAAATTAGACTATAAATATTAATTAGAAAGATAAAAAGATTTACTAAATAAGGGTATTTTATTAATAATTTCTAGATATTAAATAACTATTGTTATTTAAGACACAATGATGATTCAATAATTACCTTATTAATAAAAGATTAAAATAATTGATATTGTAAATACCCAAATATATGTAATTTGAGAGTTTTGATGAATTCCACTAATTATATAGGTTAATATGAAATAAAAGGGTCGATTCAATCAATTGTTTTCTATGTAACCATTTTTTATGATTTTGACAAAACAAATACCCAATAGTGTCCAAATTGACATAAAATAGTTTTAAAAACAAATACTATCTTATTGGAAGATATAATATTCCTAAAATTTTAAGGTTCTCCCAAAAGTCTTATATAATATTATATATGTCATTAATGAACTAATTTTGGTTCTCTAGGATGTTTATAGTATGTTTATTAACCATATAGTGTGAGAATACAAGAAGACACGGTAAAAGTTAAATTGTTTAACTAAGAGTTAAATCTAAAAGATAAGGTTAAACTGGTAACCTAAACCTATCTAAAACCCATTGGATGAGAGTTTTTAGACCCCCCCCCCTGATACTCGAAATAATTCATTTTTAATCCATTAAATACCGAAAATGATTTTATTATAAAACAATATTTCATGCTTTTCATAAAGTGACTCTCACCTATCTTATAAAAGGGAACTTCCCCTTATCTTAATCTCTACCTCTAAATCCTTTTGGCATGGCCAAAACCAACCAAAATAACCTCTCAACTATCCTCCCTTAATCCTAGAGGCCTTAATTTGGTTAGGAATCAAACTTATGGAGCCCTTTTGATCAACTCAAAAGGAAACACCCGAAGTAGAGGTAATAATTTCACTAACCTCTTTCTTGTTATTTTCTTCTTCCACTTCCTATTTCTTTGTTGTTTCTATTATTAAAATAATAACTCCAGTATATTTTATATATTGTGATGTTATTATAAAAAATTTACATCCATATTCATTATTCTATTCATCAATTGAATGACAAAGTCACCATACATGGGTACGTATGACTTACCGTCTCCACATCGTGGTGTAGTTTGTTATTCAAACAATTCATTAATTGGATGGTTTTAATAATGTGTATAACTGATGTAAATAATAAATATAACATGATAAAGATTCTTTATATAGTAAATGCCATTCAATTACAATATATTTCTTTATCAATATAACGATATATTCGCTCGTGCGTTCGTACGACTAACCGTCTCCACAACACGATGAGATTCATTTCCACGTTCACCATTCAACGATGATTATAAAAATACACATTATTAACAAGTATGTAATATATGAAATAATAATTATACTTTATATATATATATATATTTTTATGTATGTATTTACATTTATCTCATTCACTTCAATTCAAAACGATATGAAAACAGAAATAGCGTTTATATGTACGTACGACCTACCATCCCCATAAATAGTGTTTTAAATTTCATATATCTATCAATTATACATATTTATATTCTAAATATATATTATATATAGATCATGTTTTCTATTTTGGATGTATTTAAACCATGATTTAAATGATATGATTAAGAATAACAAGTTAAAACACATACGATAAAGAAATTAATTATTACCTGAAATGTTAATTTAACATGGAAATCATCATTAAATGGGTAGTATAATGTCATAAATAAATCATGTATGATATAATAAATATTAATATGATTCTGGTATAATTTTATAACATACTATGGTCATTATAAAAGAGGTTAAACGTACCTTCAACCAAATGAAAATTCATGGTAAGTGTTAATTTCACAATCTCTTTATTATCCGAGGTTGTTTTTATGTAAGTATCTACTGGGAACTCATTATAATCCACATCCATGTTTTCTTAAAAATTTAATTCAAAACATTTTTAAAATTTATTTTACTATGGTTAAAATCCATTTATACCCTTATTTGACCATATATGTTTTGAATGGAATCTTTCTGTCGTTTTCCAAACAAGGTACTTTATAACCTTTTCGACCAAATTAAGGTAAGAATATTTTTTTAACATATACAATGGGTGTGGATATTTTCCACTGTTGTAACATCGTCAAAGATTCCCTTACAATCTTATATGAATATTTTAAAAAATAAATGTTTTTTTTTATAATTACATGAATTTTAAATGACTTCATAATAGAAATAGATATTTCTCTAAAAAAGTTTTTATTTCATCTATGTCAACATCTTTTGATGGATTTTAAGCTTGTTTGAAGTTGATTTATTATGATACAAAACTTCCATATTGTATTGAAGGTTTTGTGATATGTTTGACTGTGGTTCTGTTTTTTTACACCATTCATGGTTTAGGGATAATGTATTGAAATTTTGAATGATAGTTTTAATATGAATTCTTATGTTATGTTTAAACCTTTTCATATGAGGAATTCATTGGATTTAGTAAGTGATGGTTGGAGCCCACTATATATCCTCGATGCATTGGTAGGTCGCATGAGACAAACTAGTGTCTTGGAACAAGGACTTGAAAAAATATTATTTCCAGTCTTGGCACAAGGCCTTGACTATATGGTTATAAAGTCTAATATTATGAATTCTATCATTCTGAAAGTGGCTATTAATATTGTATGTGGTTATTCGAATAGTATAATATCTATGTGATTAAGTAAATGGAATTATTTGATTTTATCGTTTCCATATCATGCTGAAGTGTAAGATTAAAAGGTTTTTGTTTTAGTATTATATATTTAGTAAAATATTTATGCTTATTTATGAATGTTTCCGCTATATTGTTATCCTTACTGAGAATCTGAGCTCACCCTATTCTATGTTTTATTTTTCCCAAGATGTGAAGAAGTATTTTATGACTGACATGTAGGGATAGTATGATGGAAATGAGTGTGGTCTATGGGGATAATGTTGTTGTAGTTTTTCATTTTATAATGTAATCTAAAATTTAAGAATGTATCTAGCACTTCCAAGGCTACTAAACTAATCGTTCTTTCGAGACATGATCTATTATGATCATTCCAATGGTATTTAATAATGCAACTAATCTAGGTAACTAGGGTCGGGGCATTATAGTTGGTATTAGAGAAGTTTAGTAAAAACTTTGGTAGCTAGATTTAGAAACACTCTGATTAGAGAACACTACACTATGATAGACATTGAGGATTAGTATAGAATAACTTCCTCGAATTTTGGTAATGTAGATATTTTGTGAGTTTTCCCAGAAATAAATCCCTGTCTGGATTCTAATAGGTAGAGGACGCTCTGGCATAGATCTACCTAGTGGTAAAACCCGAAAAAACTACTTTAAGCTATAATTGATTAGGAACTGGTGCACAACAACGGACCTTACTGCACTCTTGGTTACGACACTCCCAGAGGATATGCTTAGGATAATTCACATTTTCATTACAAGACATTATAAAGGATTTAAGAGTAAATACTTCCTCATACATTTTTTATGATTATGGATTATATTCATAAACTATTCAATTTACGTTAGGTATTTTAAAAGTTTTTAATTATTCATTGCAATTAATTAACTAACTTAGTGTATGCCATTTTTTAGAAATGGTGCCCAGTAGAAGGAATGAGAACTCCCAAAATATGTATGATCCAATGAGTAAGAAGGTTCATATATTTCATGGTATTAACGCATCATTTAGAAGAGAACTAGTCTCCCACATAATCTCAACATATGATTAAATGGTATCATGTGTTAATAAGATAAGTAAATGAATTCTCTGATTCCTATGGATTTTAAGGGAAATAAGAGAAGAAATGATGGCAGAGAGAAAGATGGATAATGGGAAGAGGGTAAAGAAGGATTTTCCCATATGTGATAACTATTGAAAGAATCAACTTGGTAAATTATTTAAGGGAATGAGAGTTTTTTATTATTGTGGAGAAAAATTACACAAAGTTCCTGATTTCAAGGGTACAAAAAAGGTTTCAAATGTAAAATGCATCATCTGTAAGGAGTTAAGAAACTACACGAATCAATGTCCCTATCATCAGAGTATACTGTAAATGATTATATTGGATAATAATCATGTTATGATACTACCATATATAAAGAATAATGACTAGTGTTATTATGTAGTTATTAAATAATTATTTCATTTCATTGTTGTATCGATGATATACCAGTTGTATGAATTATGGAAATAAATATGGATTGTACTGCAGTTCAATTTCATTAAGGATTTGAGATTATATGGTTCTATGAAAAGTGATTCAACAACAAGTTAATAATTTTGGAAAATACATGGTTATTGGAATGATAAACCTTATTATGGTCCTGATACTAAGGTAGTAATTTTATAATTTGATATGGTTGATTTCGATAAATTATATTAGATATTCTTGACTAACTTAGAACTGATTAATGTTTTGTTTATTTCATCATTGTGGGAGTAGTCCAATTTTTTTGATATAAGGAATATATTCAGTATTCTATAAATAATAAGGGAGCATGAATGTAATAAATATGATTTTATGGTAATTTATGGTGTTACCATGTTTTAAAAGAATACATGATGATGGTATTCATATGTTATTATGTGGGAAAAAATATATCTTCATTGTGTTATACCTTCCTTATAAATTTTGGATTTCAAGTGTGGAAAGAAGTATTTTGGATAAGTCTAATGGTTGGAATGGATTATTTTTTAAATAGGATACTATTTTTAACCTTAAATCATTTATCAATATTATCTTTGGATTGTTATAAAAAATAAAACATGGAGGTCGGGCGACAACTCGTCGCATCCGGCAAGACCACGAGACTTGAACCTGCAACTGAAGGGCGACGAGGGTGCATCACCTACCACTGGCCTACGTGATGTCCTGATTTCTGTAATGTAGTTTTTGAAATAGTCTGACAACTGAATTATAAATTCATTATTTTTGGAACCCTATAATATTATGATAAATAGAATATTTTTTATTTCTATTATCTTTCAGAGTGAAAGATGAGTTTTTGGTAGAAATTAGTTAAAGGATGATACCCTGCTAGTCTAGTATATATTTTTTCATCTTATTTTATGAATAAATTAATTCTTAAACTTTATAGAAGGGACATGAAAACAAAAAATGTGTTATCCCAATACCTTATGTTTGGTTAAATTGAAGATATTTTAAATCATTACAGATTTATGGATTTGAGGCCCTCAATTTTACACTTGTTTGTAATCGATGACCTCAATCACTCCCTATATATATTTACGTCTTTCTTATAATTATGTGTCTCTAATTTCCACCAATTTTCTCTTAGTTTAGATCCTAATTTGGTGCGGAATTTGCATTTCAATTTCCCTCTTATTAAGACTAAATTTTATTAACCCAATTTCCGATGTTGGTTTTCCAAAAAGGTGTTTTCTATTTTTAACCATTTATTTGTGAAGAAAAATTTCAAATTTCAATGACACAATTTATTGAAGTTGGGGAGATTGCAACACCCCATGATTTCATAGTACGTTATCTCTTCAAAGTGATTCAATAACTTGTTCAACAAGTAACATTGAGTTTGAGCGCACCACAACTTACCAAACTCGTCATTCAAAAAGCGGTTATGAATAGTGTTAACTGAATTTTGAATTTAATATACTCTATAAAAATTTAGAATCCATATTATGTGTTTCTTATACATAATATAAGAACAAATTCATTTTTTTCAGATAAATGATGTATTTTTAATAAAATGAAATTTTACTTCCTTTTAATGGCGAGACCATTTTAAATACAATATTTGACACTTTTATATATTCAATTTGACAAAATAAACTTCTTATGTGTAATTGGGAAACAAAAATTTAGTTCAATAAATTTTTTGTATTTTTCTGACAACATTCATATATGGGTGAATAGTGAAAAATACTAAATTTTAACTGAAAACAAATATTTTTAATCAAAATAATTTATAGTGTTTAATTATACATTTGAATGGTTTGGAAGTATAATTAGATTATATTTTTATCATTTAATACAATGTTGGTCAATATAAGTATTTGCAGATTTAAATTTGACATAAACGCATGTCAATCTTTTGATCGTTTTTACTTTTTTTAAAACCCGCCTTTTGGTTTTGAAAACAGGGAATTAATTTTAAATAAAAAATACAACTTCTATGTTTTGATTTCGGTAAAATAGACTTTAGTTTTGAATTCATAATTTCAAAATTAGCTTATGGTGATTTTTTTTGTATTTTTCTGATAACTTCCAATTTTTGATGAATAGGAAAAAACACTACGTTATTGTTTAAAACCAACATTTTATTTACGTAATTAGTTATTTTGTTTAAATTTATTATCAGTAAAAATAGATACATAATACCTATATATGTTCAATTCAATTAATTGGTTTAATTTTTTAATATGTTTAGATATATAAAATTTTATTGAACTCATTACCGTCTTTTACCCACCTTCTAGGAGCATTTGAAAATTTGCATAAAACATAATTTTACCGATTTTGTGAGTTGAATATCAAAAATATGAGAGACAAGGTTAACCTCAGTATGTAAAATTTGGCTCAATAAGATGAAAATAATTTTTGGTGTATAGTAACTTTTGACTTTTATTTACCACGGTTAAAAGTAAATAGGGTAATTAAAGGTAAAAATGATATTATAATTACCCTAAAACTTGAAAAAATTATATGGGATAATTATAATTTGACAAAAAAAACATTGGATTAAAATATGATCCTCTATGTCCTCATGGATTAGATTAGAATATTTTTTATTATTTTATTTAAATAAGAGTTAAAGGTGTTAAATTCAAGTTTTCATAACTAAAACATTTTTAATATAGGGTAATCCATAAGATAAATTCGACTATAAATATTAATTAGAAATATAAAAATATTTCCTAGGTAATGGTATTTTATTTATAATTTTAAGACATTAAATAATTAAATTTATTAATGACACAATGAGGATGCAGTAATTACCTAACTAATAAAAGATGAAAATAATTAATATTATAATACCCAAATAAATGTAATTTGAGACTTTTGATAAATTGAACTAATTTTATAGGTTAATATGACATCTTAGGACTGATTAAATCAATTTTATTCAAAGTAACCATTCTGTTATGATTTTAACAAAAAAGAAATACCACATAGTGTCAAAACTGACAAAAAATTGTTTTTAAAACAAATACTATATTATTGGTTGATATAATATTCCTAAAAAACTAACGTTCATACCAAGAGATTATATAATATTATATATTTCATTAATTAACTACTTGAGGTTATCCTGGAAGTTTAAAGAATTTTATTTAACTATATAGTGTAAGAATACAAGAAGACACGGTTAGAGTTAAATTATTTAACTGGGCGTTAAATCTTAAAGATAAGGTTAAAATGGTATCCTAAACATGTCTAAAACCTATTTGTTGATGGTTTTTCAAACCAAAACCACCGTATACTCTAAATAAATCATTTTATATCCATTATAAACCTAATATAATTATATTATAGAATAATATTTCAATCATTTCCTAAAGTAACCCTCACCTCTCTTATAAATGGGCACTTCCCCTTCTCTTAATTTAACACCTCCAAAGCCTTTTGGCTTGGCCAAATCCTACCCAAATATCCTCTAAACTATCCTACATTAATCCTAGAGGCCTTAATGTGGTTATGAAGCCAACATAGGGAGCCCTTTTGATCAAATCAAAAGGAAACACCTGAAGTAGAGGTAATAATTTCGCCACCCTCTTTCAAGTTCGTTTCTTCTTCCACTTCCTCTTGCTTTGTTGTTTCCTTTCTAAAACAATAATTCCAGTATATTATATATATTGTGATGTTATTATAAAAATGGTACAACCATATTCATTATTTTATCCATCATATGAATGAAAAAGTCCCCATACATGCATAGGTACGACTTACTGTCTCCACATCATGGTGTAGTTTGTTATTCAAACAACTCATTAATTATATGAGTATAATAATGAGTATAACTGATGTAAATAATAAATATAACATGTTAATTATTCTTTATATATGATATACCATCAAATTACATACAATTTTACCATCAATATAATTATATTGTCACTTGTGCGTATGTACGTCCTACCGTCTCCACGACACGATGAGATTCATTTCCACGTTCACCTTTTAATGATGACTATAAAAATAAATATTATTAATAAGTATGTAATATATGAAATAATAATGCTACTGGATATATATATATATTTATATATATTTTCATGTGTGTGTGTGCATGTGTGGGTGTATTTACATTTATCTCATTCACTTACTTTCATTCAATACGATATGAAAACAGAAACAACATTTAGGCATATGTACGGCCTACCGTCTCCATAAACGGTGTTTTCCATTTCATATATCTATCTATTATACATATTTATATTCTAAATATATATTTTATATAAATCATGTTTTATATTATGGATGTATTTAAACCATGATCTAAATGGTACGATCAATAATAACAAGTTAAAACATGCACAATAAAGAAAGCAATTAATACTTGAAATGTTAATTTAACATGGAAATCATTATTAAATGGGTATTATAAAGTCATAAATAAATCATGTCTGATTTAATAAATATGAATATGGTTCTGATATAATTTAATAACATACTATGGTAATAATACAAGATGTTAAATGTACCCTCGACCAAAGGAAATTGCAAGGTAAGGGTTAATTTCACAATCTATTTATTATCTATGGTTGTTTTTACGTAAGTATCTACTATGACCTCTTTATTATCCACATCCATGTTTTCTGAAAAATATAATTCCAAATAGTTTTACTATTTACTATACTATAGGTTAAATTCATTTATACCTTTATTTTACCACATATGTTTTGAAAATAATCTTTCCGTCCTTTTCCAAACAAAGAACTTAATGACCTTTTTGACAAAATTAAGGTAAGATTGTTTTTTAAGTTATACGGTGGGTGCATCTATTTCTGGAAAATAAAACATCATAAAACCTTCCCTTAAAATATTATAATAATATTTTCAAAATTGAAATTTTTTATTATTAAATGAGTTTTAAATGGTTTCAAAATAGAAAGAGATATTTTTCTAAAAAAAATTGATTTCTTCTATGTCAACATCCTTTGATGGATTTTAAGATTTTTTGAAGTTTATTTATTATTATACAAAACTTCTATATTATATTGAAGGTTTTGTGATATGTTTGACTATGGATGTTTTATTTTTACACTATTCATCATTTATGCAAAATGTATTGACATTTCCTATGCTATTTTTAATATGAATGTTTATGTTATGATTAAACCATTTCGTTTGAGGAATGTATTGGACTTAGTAAGTGAGCGGTGGCACCCGCTATAGCTCAAAAATGCCTCGAGGGGTATCGTGAGACCAACCAGTGTCTTGGCACAAGGCTTTGAAAATAATCTTCTTTGTAGTCTTGGAATAAGGCCTTGACAATGTGGTTATGAAGTCTGGAATTATGCATTCCATCATTATAGAAGTGGCTATTGATATTTCATGTGGTTATTCGACTAGTAGAATATCCATTGGATTAAGTAAATGGAATTATTCAATTTTATCTTTTCCATATTATGCTGATGTTTAAGTTTAAAAGTCTTTTGTTTTATTCTTGTTCATTTCCTTAAATATTTATGCTTATTTTTGAATGTTTCTGCCATATAGTTGTCCTTACTGAGAATCTGATCTCACCCATTTCTATGTTTTATTTTTCCCATGATGTGATGAAGTATTTTATGACTGGCTTGCAGGGATATGCTTAGGGATATGAGTGTGATCTATGGAGACAATTTTTTTGTAGTTTTTTATTTTATAATGTAATGTAAAACTTATGAATGTATCTAGTACTTTTAAGGCTACTAAACTACTTGTTCTTTCGAGACTTGATCATTTGTGATCATTCCCATATTATGTAACAATGCACCGACTCTGTGTAACTGGGGTCAGGGTGTTACCAAACCAGCACCCCCTTCGACTATACTTCAAAAAAAATATTTAAATAAATATCCTTTTATTATTTTCTTTTGACCAATGATCATGTGTCTAAAAAACAATCAGTGTTCAAATGAATTTAATGGGTTGATCTCTTCTTTATTCTGATGTATCAACATCACTTCTGGTTATATGTCTCCTTAATGGCTTGGGGGATAAACATCATTACTTTTTTTTTTATTTTTATACTAAACCAGTTTTAAGAAAATAAAATATTTGTATTATGAAAATGGTTGACTACATTGTTGATATCAATATGGTTGATTGGTCATGGAATTTATTACATACAACATTCCCAAAAAAACTCTTCTTACTTATCTATATCAACAAAATTTCCTGCCTATGATGGATCAATGGCATACCATGTCTAGTGGACTGGAAAAACATCTCTTCAGCCATACATTAACATTAGACACATCAAATTATCTAGCCTTTATTTCTCCAAAAAATTCTATTTGTATCATGAATTCATCAAGACCATGAGAACATTAGGATTAGCATAGAATAATCTAAATTTCATTGGAATGTTTCTATGACTTTCCATCCTTTCAGAGCATTCTGTCATTCTATCCAAACATATCTTCTCCCACTTTGTTTCATAATTCTTACATTAAAAGGTTTTGAGGTGAATTATAATATTTTAGAATTAAAAAATATCGAAGAATAATTTGATTTAGTATGGAGATATTTAGAATTTGATACATTTCATCATACTAAATTCCACCACATTTCCGGACAAAAGATGAGTCTAAAAAACAACATCTTCCAAAAACAAATATTCAGTATAGAATATGAAACTGAGGAACATTATAAACAAATGTGATTATTATTTTATTATTACTTTTATACCTTTCTTTTTCTTTTTTCTGGTCATTAAATCATTACAATGTAATGTAATTTCCTTTTCATGACAACACAAAAAAACAAAAACTTATTTTAACCTCTAAAAAAACATCCATCCACCTTAGTTCAAAGAGTCCCCCTTCAGATTTTATTTTCAATTAAGGTTCATAAATCAATGAATATTGTAAACTCAAAAAATGTATTACTTACAAAAACTGATTAGCCTTTTTGAGATAACTCATTATTGAAAATAAGAATCATTCACAACAAAACCATGTAGTCAAATTTTAGTGACTCAGGAAAATTCTTCATCTTTCTATATTTTCATCAATTCTTTATTCACATATTATTAAACATTTTATACTTACCAATAAACACAATATTCCTACAACCATTCCAACTAACTGCTAGAGTAGTTTACAAACATACATGGTGAGTTCAAAACATAACCACAACTACACCTACATGTATTATTCATCAAAATTATTAACACATACTAATGGAAAGATTTATAAAACAATTATTCCCCATAAAATACATATTTCAATGACTATATGAGATAGGGAAAATAAACACATTCCTCACCCTTTGAGATAATTTGGATAGAAATCCATGTTCAAACATAGTTTGTAAAAACATCATTTCGTAATTTTTTTGGAAATATGTAAGAAACTTGTTCAAATATAGGAATATAATCTAGATTTAGTTCATTATTATCCACATTCTCATTGATAAAATGATATTTTATATTCCTTTTATTTTAATAGGAATGATGTAATATATTTCCGATAATTTTTATAGAACTTTGTTTATCATATCCCAAGATATGAGGTAACATTACTTCAATAATTATATCATCTACCTAAGACATTATCAAAATATGTTGTGTAGTAGCTTGTGTGTCAACAACATACTTGGATTCACCTATTATAAGAGTCACTAAATTTTGGTTCATAGTGTTCCAGATTATAAAACATTCCCTAGCAATAAAAATCTACCTGATGTGGATCTTTTATCATCAATATTTCATGCCCAATTAGCATATGTATTACCAAACAAATCAATTATTTCTGAGATTTCATAATTGATTTTAAAATTTTTGTTCTTATGATATATCTGAGAATTATTTTTCTATCCAGTAGATGCGATTCTTTTGTATCACATTGTAATATCTCATAGAGGGTAAAAAACATAAAAATTGTATGTTCTTGTGGAAGATTGATAAAAAAACTTGCAATCAGCTTCCAAGACTCTTTACAGTCAACTCCCTTATATTAACCATCTTTAGTCTACTTGGTTACCACTAAAATTGATGTGGAAAAATGTTTACATTTTTTCATGAAATAATTATTTAGAATTACCTTAGCATAATTTTCATGATAAATAAATATGTGTTTCTTACTTTTTGAAATATGTAATCCAATAACATATCTCCTTTCTCCCAACATGAAAATTTCAAACAAAATTGCCATTTATTCTTCAAACCTTTCACAGGTTCTTCAATTCTTCCCATCAAAGATAATATCAACAAAATATAAAATAATAATCAAGAAAATATCATGAATTTATTTGACATATAGATTACTATCAACCCTTCTAATATATAAGTTTTACTTTCTTAAGAAGGAATCCCATTTCGAATAAAATACCCTTGGATACTACTTTACCAATACACAGCTCTATTCAACATACACACATAACTCCCATCCTTCTCAATAAAAATCCACATCGTTGTTCAATATAAACTTTCTCATTGAGTTCAAAAATCAAATATGATGACTTCACATCCATCTGAAAAATTTTGTAACATCATTGAGCAGTAATAGAAAGAAAGAATATAATGGTTTCTAAACTTGAAACTGGAAAAAAGTAATATCAAAATAAACTACTTCAATCTATGAGTAACCATTTCAAACTAGCCTTTATTTTTTAAATATAACATAACCATCTTCATTCAAATCATTTGGCTCAAAATTTTAATACAAGGAAGTAGGGTTAATATTTTTTGATGTTCTTGTCATTTGAACCATTTGATTTTGATCAATAATAATGTTTTGAGCTTCCACTTGCTTCCACATCCTAGGATGAGATTTATGAAATTATTCCTCATTAGTGGAAATATATAAATCTGATTCCTCTTCTTATGTAGGATGAAAAATTATTACATATTAATTTTATATTTTAACAAAAATTATTTCTTTAACTTTATCCTTCTCATTTTCATTAGTTTGCATAGTATCATCCTTATATTTTTCATGACCTTTCACATCGATAGAATCAACTGACCTTACTATTTAGTTTTGGAAACATATATAACCTTTTCCATCTAGAGTATAAAAACGAATTATTCCGTAACAACCTATTTGGTCACATAGTCCAAGGATTCCATCATTCTTATTTATGATGCATGGACTCCCCAAAACACTTATGTGTTTAAAACATGATGTTTTATTATAAAACATTTTATAAAGAGTCATATTAGAAAATTTAATATAGAATCATCACATCTAAATATAATAATATGTTCTCATAGATAACATTCGAAAGTAATAATAATGTTCAAGGTTATGTAACATAGAATGCCCCATTTTAAAATAACTTCTATTATTCCTTTAAATAACCCCATTTTGTTAATGTGTGTATGTTTCACTGAAATCATATTGAATTCCATATTTTTCAAGATAGCTTATGTAACCTTCATTCTTGTACTCACCACTATTACCAGTTATCTAATTCATTATAAAATATCAACATTCCTTCTCCCCTTTTCTCCTGAAACATTTATACATGCTTAGAGAGTTTTACTTATATTTTAAATAGATAACCCAGGTAATATGATTATAATAATCAATTAATGTAATGAAATACTTATCTCTGAAATTTAATTGTTTTATAATTTTCCCATATATGTCATAACGAATAAGTTATAGGGTTTTATTGGTAAAATATAGACTTTCTTGTGAACAAATATTGTTTTCTTCCCTTTCTGAAAAAATTGAACTACATCGATCTATTAATTTTGACATATCTGGAATACCATGGACAATACCTCACTTTATAACTTTCTCATATTTAGTTGAAACATCTATCCCAACCTTTTATACCACAAAATATATTCTTCCATCATACTTAATTAAAATGATTTTTTAACTTCACCAATATGAAACAAGTTTCCTTTTGATCTTTGGCCTCTTCTCACAACATTTCCATCATCCTCTATTTTCAAAAATAACCAATATTTATAAAAACAAATTTATTACCTTCATAGAATATTTGTGAAACAATCAAATTTATTTTTTTCAATCCACCAGAAACATATCTATCTAGTATTTCAACTATTCTTCCCCAATAATATCAGATCCAACACCTTTGACTTAGAGAGATTCATCATTTCCTAATGTAATTATTCCTTCTTTAAAGTATTTGAAATTTTTAACAACTTCAAATATCTTATCATGAGAGATGAACATCTAATATATAAGACCTAGGTTTTTTATCCTTTTGTATATTTGAGAGTGATTTCTTCGATAAGATATTTTTATTTCCCTTTGTCTTTATTCACTTCTAACTTCTAAACAAAATTATAAACCCTTTATTATACTGGTAAAAACACATGACAACATATTTTAGGATTTCTATGTTTTTCACATTTTTTAAAATAATTTCTAAATTTTTTAACCTATTATCAACTTTCACACCAACCTTATCATATTTCTTCAATATATTCTTCTCATATTTCTTCCATTGAGAGGATGAAATACCTCTCAAAAATTTCCTTCAATTATTTGTGGAATAGTGTAATATATTTTATTAAAACAATAAATATTTTTTATATTCAAAAATACACTAAAATACTATATGTATCTATAGAAAGAGTAATATCCTCTGTAACATCTACAATGACTTGAATTGTGAACATGTTTCTCAAAAAGTTCATATCATTCACATCAGAACATTATTGAGCCTTAAATGTTCTTTCATCAGATGAAATATTCTTCTTCGACTGTAAATCCATTCCAACCAGTACATAATAATAGGAATTATAAACTTTTATTTTAGAATCATATTTGTTAGATTCTTCTAAACAAACACCTTTTTTGGTTTTGGACAAATATATGACTTTCTCATATTTCTTATTCTCAAAATGAATGTCAACTTTCTTCTCAATGTTTAAAATAATTTTTTATGTTACTTAGCTTCACCCTTTCAAAAACTTTTACCATCATCAGAGATAGTTTTCTTAAGCTTTTAAATCTATAATCATATTTTTTTTTGTAGGACATGTTCTAACTCTTATTCCTTTTACTTCAACTTAACTTCGTGATTTTTATTCCCATTTGTTTTCTTTCCTAAGAGATTACTTCAGAAATTAAAGGTCACAAAGTAACATATATTTATCATTAAGAGTAAATTCTTGAATAATTATTTATAGAAATTATCTATTCAACTTCTTTCTTCATTTTTTCATGTCTTACAACATTTATCATATATTCGTTCAATTCAATCTTCAGATGAAATTCAAGCTCAATATATTCATCAACTTATTCAAAATGACTATATCAATGTAAGTACTTCCTCTAGAAAATTTTGTATATTTCTCAACCTCATATTCACAGTATTAATATTGTTCTTCTTTAGACACAAATATTCTAATTTTAGATATGTATAAATTTTTATCCATTCCTTTTGAAAAGGATTTAGACTATTCACTATGTTTCTTCCCAGATGATCCTGGGTTTATCTAATATTCATCACTCTCTTACTCATTATTTTTTATGAAAATTAGTAGTAAAGTTACCAACAACTCTATATTCAACAAATTTCAACGAAATTTTCCCTTTGTACTTGCATGTACCTATTTTCACATATTTATAAGACAAGGATAAAATTCATCATGATTTTTACATTCCTCATAATCAGATTCAGAGTTAAAAGCATACTCTTTTTTAGTAATCTTCCTAGACATTTATTTCATAGAATCCATGAAAAAAATTTCAATATCAAATTTTTTTCTCCCTTTAATAAATTTATCACTTCCCTTTTTATAAGTAATGAGAGTAATATAAAGGTCATATATAGGTAGAGTTTAGGATCTATATCTTCTAATGATGAATCATTGCTACGAAACATATTAGGAATAATTATCAAGATCTTTCAAAAAATAATTGAGTATTAAAACTTCTCAATAGACATCTAATTTTTCTAGAAACATAATTTTCACTTATAATTAAGTCTCCAAAAGTTTCATAGTCCTCCATTTTTAGATCTTCATATATCAACCTCTTGATTTTTAATTTGTCTTTCTTCACTTTTTTATTACCTTCATAAATATTCATCAGCTTTTCCAAGACACTATTAGAAGTAGAACCTCCCTTCACTCTTATAATATAACTTTCATTAGGTGATGAAATTAAATCATTCTTAGTTCTTCCATCATTCCCAAGATTCTTAATATCTATAAATTTAAGAGTAATGTTTTCAAAAATAATAAGATATCTATTTTTAGTCGATTCTATAACATCATACCCTAGAGACATAAAAGAATTAAGCACCATATCTTTCCATATATGATTTCTATTTACATAAAAGGATGGAATCCCATTACTAATTAAACAATTTAGATTCACCATAACAATTTCTCTTTAAAAATTTTATAAAAGACTGAATAAAGAGAAACATCACTCTGATATAAGTTGTAAGTGACAAAATGGTTACAATTCTTCTTATTATTCTTTTTTAGAGATGTTTCTCTGGATATCTTTTTCCATAAAATCTTCTGGAACAAAAACTTTGACACTTTCACATTATCTCAACATGTGAATAGTACCAATGTCAGTAAAATGTAAAATATAACCTCTACTAGTTTTTTAAGAGAGGAATGGGAAGGAACCTTCATTTTTTTCACACTAAAAAAAACTTCCTTAACATAAAATTTCATTTCCATTTCGACAATGTCTTTGAATTCTTTAGTTATTTTGAACTCCACTTTATTCTTATCAAAACTTATCTAATCTTATCAAAACTTAAGTATGCTTCGAAATTTATAACCATTCCTCAATATGACACACAGTTAATTCTCAATTTCATCATTATGATGAAAAAGTATGAAATATTGAAGACTTATCATTATGTTGACCAATTGTAAAAAGAATTCATCCTCATACTTGTGGTTCAAGCCAAATAAAAAACACATGTTAAAAATATTTGAAAACATTCTCCCATAAACATTGTTTAAACATTATTATACTTATACTGATTTTATATTTCCATAAAAATCATTTAAACTTATATATTTACTATCTCCCCATTTGAAAAAACATTGGGAAAACTTTATAAAAAATCAATTTTCTTCTTTCCTAAGACTCATGATCCTGTATCTAATGATCAATCGGTGTCAGTATGTATATAATCGATTAGTCTATTATTCATTTAGATATATCAACATTACTTGTAGTCTAATGTCTCTTAACTCAATTAGGACACAAACATCCTAACTTGTTTTTCTTTTTATCTTGACACAATTTTAAGACCAAAATAGTTGTTTTATGAACTTGTTGACTACATTATTGAACATCATATAGTTTATTGGTCTCTAAATGTTTTACATGAATTAGTCGTAAAAAACACTACTTACTTATCTATATCAAAAGAAATCCCTACCTCTAACAGATCGGTGGTGTAACACGTCTGATAAACCAAACAATCAGCCCTTCAGTATCTCTTTGAAACTTGAATCTTAACTTCCCCATGTTGTATTAATCTGAAAACAAATTATTGTACAACAAATTCTTCATAACATTGAATACAATGGGTTTGGAATATAATTATTTGACTTTAATTGGAATGTTTATTTTACTTTCCAACCTTTGAGGACATTCTGTCTTTCTATCCAAACATATTTTCTCACCTTTCTTTCATAAGTCTTAAATCAAAATTTTCTCCAAATAAATATGATAATTGAGAATTAAAAAAGACAAAATCTTCTTCATGTTTAGTATGGAGACAATAAAACTCTAATACATTTCCTCATACTGATTGGAAATTTATTTTTTTACACAAAATTAGTCCCAAAAAAATTTCTTCTATAAATCATCTTCATAACCGAATATGAAACAGATGAATTTCTTTATAAAATGTGCGTCCAGTTTTATGATAAGAAATCATACATTCCATAATACCAATTAATTCAGGAATTAGTTTATGGAATTATTAATTCTTATAGATCAAAAATTATTTTACGATAATTTTATAATATTTTCATACAATTATTTACTTATTTAATCAGTTTCAACACCACAGTGGGTGATATGTTATATTAATAAATCAATAAAAGTTTAAATAATTTTTATAATTATAATAAGTAATTCGAAGATCAGATTGATGGGTGGAACTCATACGGATCATAAATTATTTGATGATTGTTCTCTTATGTTTTGAAACAAACAAAAATGAATTTTATCTATTTCTCCCCCATGGAAGTTGATATGTCATTTTAATTAAAACAGAAAGGTAAATTTCTTCTTTAGATAATACTAATAAATCTATTAATCTATTTGAAACATGACTAATTTTAATCGGTTATAAATAACACGATGACTGTTTTCTTAAAATTTCACACCAATACAATTTCATTTTCCGAATTTTGACTGCTTTTATTTTATTTTTCACTTTAATAAAAATGAAACTACCACACAAAAATTAATATAGTAATGAGAAAAATAGAAATAATATTGATGTAAATTTTATTCCTATAGATCATAAAATTCTCAAAGATCATTTTCCTAATTTTTCATAGTAATATAAGGCCATTTCATTGGTTTTATACACTACATAGGTGATTTAAATTTTTTTAACTAACATTAATAATATAAAAACATTATTTATATTTTTCCAATAAATTTGGGCATCAGTTTGAGGTATGGATGACTTTTACATATCAAAAAAAAATTGGGGACCATTTCCATATAATTTCCCAACTGTTTCTACTTAGTTTCTAATTTTTGACCCCTAGTTTTTTATATGTTTTATCAATAAATGTAAAAATGGTTAAGAATTTTTCTTATTCTACTTTGAAATAAGAGCATCAAATTGATATGAGGTTTAATCCATTGATAAAAAATTACACGTTCATCATCATCCTATATTTCAAAACTAGTCCACATGTATTTTTTTAGTTTGAACTAATGATAGTTGATATGTCATTTTAATGAATGATAAAGTTGAAATGATGAATTGGATCATAATGATAAATCTACACATCCAATTGGAATGTGACGGATTCCTATAAATGATAAATGACTCAATGATAATTCTCTTATGTTTCCCTACTATCCAAGAGTTCCTTCACTATTTTGAAAACTTTTATGTGATTCCCCATATAATACATACTTGATGGCCATGAGAAAATTTGTATCATACCAATAAAACCAATCATAAAATTAATTCACAACTAACTAAATTAGGTTATAAATTACTAGAATATTAATGAATTAATTTTTAATGAAATTTTGAGCTCATTTTATCCTTTTGACCCATACTCAGGTGATTTATCATTTATTAAAATGTATAAATTATATGAAATCAGACATTCTGTTATATGAAATATTACAAGAATCGATAAATAGCATGGTAGATTACTAAAAATTAAAATTGATCAATGGATAATTTTCTTATATTTTTATATCATTCTAATATATTTGAACTTCAACCCCTACGAGAGACATTCCATATAATTAGATATATAAAAGGTTAAATAATTTTTTTCTACAATATATTTAAATATTGGAATCATTTAGATGTGAGGTTGATAGCAACAAATCATAGATGACTATATGATTGTTATCCAACATTTTTTAATTGATCAAACTGCATTTGAATGGTTTTGTACCCCTAATGGATGATATTCCATTTTAAAGCGTGATGTTTAAATTATACTTTCAAACCTAATGGTAAATATGATCATCTGGTCGATTCTTGGTTGATTCTTATAGATCATAAATTCCTCTATTATATTTATACTATGTTTTAATAATAATTAAAATGATTTCAAATTTTTTAGACAATATTTACTTGTTTTATCAATTCAATACAAATGGGAAGTATTTTCATTAGTTTCAATCATATCAAGAAAACCATGAATTATATTAATTAAATATTTATTCCTACATATCATAAATGAAAAAAATATCTTTTCCCAATGTTCGACCACTAATCCAAGCTTATTTAAAATGTTTTTACCTCTACTTGGGTTATTGGTCTTTTATTAACAATTGTTAATTATATAAAACCATACATTCAATTGTAATAATCAATTGAGGAATGGGTATGAGGTGAGGATGATTCTTAAAGATCAAAAAAATGATTCAAGGATATTTTTGATAAAGTTTCACATAATTTTCAACTCACATTATTATTTTTGATCCCTCAGTGAGATATACATCATATTAATTAACTTATAAATGGTTATACAGTTTTTTCGATCAAAAGAAGATATATGTGCATTAGATTCACATACGACCAAATAATATTGAACATAAATAACTCAATGATCATTATTTGAGGTTTTAACACTAATACAATGTTTTCACAATTTTGTCCCTTTAATGGATGGAATTTCATTTTAGTGAAAGAATATGGTGAAATTATATATTAGATCACATTGAGAAATTTGAGCATCTTATTGGTGCATGTAAAATTCCAAAATATTATAATTGAATCAATGTTCATTATACATTTTTTTACATCAATACTAGTGTGGTTTCTCGGTTTCAACCACTTTTATGTATTTAATCATGTGGGAACAAATTTGAAGGCCACATAAAATATTCTAACAATACCAAAACAATTTCGTTTTTAGATTGCTTTTAGGATATTCCTTGAAATCATAAATCAATAGAAATTGTTTCCCTTTGTTGTCTCACTAATCTGTTCTCATATTCATTGTATTTACTCATAACTAAGTTATTTATTCTATATTAATAGGTGTTAGTAATTTATATCATATAATATATTTTACCAATCAGTCTAGTTATTGTATTGAGGCACAATAGATTTTTACAGATAAAAAATTATTTTAGGATCATTTCCCACAATTTTCACATCATTCGTAAATTGTTTCCTTATTTTGACCCACTAATACAAGATATGTCATATAGATAAATGAATAAAATTTTAAATTGTTTTTTTTTCATACCAAGAAATATATTTATCAAATTTATAGGTGGGTTCCTCTTATAATTCATAAATGACCTGATGATAGTTCTCCTAAGTTTCAACACTAATGAAAAATTATTTTCTCTGTTTTGACCCCATGATGATAAATTTTTTTATTTATTGAATCAAAATGTTAGAATTATACTTATGAGCATAATAAGAGGTATGGGAATCCAAATGATTCATGATTGATTCCTATTGACCATACATGACTCTATAATCATTATCTTATTTTTTCATAGAAACAATTTTTTTTACTATGTTTGAAAAAGTTTACTTGATTTGTCGCATTAATAAAAATATAGAAGAACATAAAAAATTCTGTCATACAGAGTAAATTTTGAATCATATTGATGCATATTTTGATTCCTATATATCATTTATGAATAGATTTTCATTCACATATGTTTTTTACCAATACAAGAGATTTTTTTCTTTAATAAACAAATAATGATTAAAAGAGACATTCAACTTAAACCAGAAACCAAAGAGACCAAAGTAAACATGCCTCTTCTATTAGATGAATCATGTATATTAATGGTCTCTTTTTTTCGAGTGTGTTATGTTATTCATAAATAAATATTAATTTGTTAATAATAATTAAAATCAAATAAAATGAAAAAAAAATCAACTATAAAACTATATATTCAGTTCATATGAACAATCATTCTATCGCATATGTGTCTCACTTACCTAACTTCAAATAATAGTTTCAAATTTTCCAATTCACATTAACATGCCCATTATTATAAATATATCATCTATTTCACCATACTAGAGTTTAGTGGAGCCTTAACTATAAAATTTTCATCAACATAATAATAAATATCTATAGAATATATTAGAAAAATATTTATGTCTTTCATGAGAAATGAAACATTAAAATAAATATTCCATCTTCCTAGAATGGTTGAATTGGTGTTCTTGAATTTGTGAAAACTAAAACTCAAATCCACTTAGTGTGATAAATATATGTATATTTGTGTGTGTGTATTTAATGAATAATTGAATCAAATTTCATAATAGTTAACTATCATAGTTTAGTAAGTAAAAAACATATTATAAAAGATTCGATGTTAGGATCATTATGATCTGAAATCGTTATCCATACTAACATTATATCAGTCAGTGAACCTAGTTATCATAATCTTATAACAATAAGTTACATTTTTTTACATAAAAACACATTAAAATATGAAAATAAATGTAAATTGATAAATACAACATGTCTAATCTAGGTCATGTCTTGAGTCCCAAGACTACATGGACATCTCAATATCACTTGAAAAACCAATCCTCTAGTAAAATCAATAAAACACATAATGAACTATGTAACATCCCGGACTGAATCATTGGGTTTGTCATGGAGTGCCACAAGGCCTCATTCACATATCCCCATATTCAAGAGATCACTAACTATCTATGAGGGTTTAAATTCAATCCTTAGGGATACTATATCCTCAGTATCAATGAATTAAAGCATAAATTAGAACTCAAATAAGAATATTATAACAAATAATCAATGATATAACATGTGAAATTGTAATATATCAAGTCAATACTAAAAAAATAAAAATATACCCCCAATGTGTAAGGTCTAAGGAAATTATGAGAAAGACATAAAATTAAATAAAATGTTGTTGAATCCTTCCAGAGTCTGTCCTAGTACCATTTTGAACAATATGATCACTATACTAGATTCATGTGGTTGGGACATAAAACATTCCTCTATCCTTGATCAAGGAGTATTCACATTCGTTGAGAATCCCATGAGGGGTTTGAGCATAAAACCGTTACAATCCCCCAATGTATGCTTAACATAAGTGAACATTAACATATGGAAATGTATATCAGGATTAAGTAAATAAATCGGAAAATTAAACATAAAACCACTCATGCTTCGAGTCATCTTGAACTTACTAAGCCACCATGATCCCCAAAACCACATGCTTCATCATAATTATAGTATATATTTATATGTATATCATCATAAATTAAAATATGTACAACAAGTCCCATCATAAATTGTCACCCCATGTTTTTTATTACAAGATCCCCCTTTATGGAAGCACATCACCCCACACAGATGGTTCTCATTATATAAAACAGTGCATTTCCCACCGTGGTGGAGGTGGTTATCCTCAAGTGATGGTATTTCCTACCTAAAAAAAATTATGTAATGGGACAATGACATCCCCATTTTATAAAATTATCTCATTTTTTCTTGTATCCAACATATTCCCAGTTCCCATGAAAGGTTTACTCCCATTTCAATAGATTTTTTTTGATCCAACCCATTACCTCAAATGATCCATAGTCTGTAGCAATCAATAATTTATCATGACCCCCCTTCAAAGGACCATTTAACCAAAACACGGAAACTTCATCATCCTGATATGTGATATAAGGTTATATTGGGTATGCAATACCATAAGAAATATGTATCCTAGGAAGAGATAATAAGACAAATCAAGACAGGTTCTTAAGGGGCTATAAAAAATCATATTATCACATATCAAGTATGTGATTCAAGGGATACTCACTCACCCATTACAAAAGAATATGAGCATGGGTTACCAAGTATAAAAAACATATTAGAAGAATCATATACAATTATGGGTATGATATAGAAATTTTGACATTAATATCATAGACATTAATTTAAAGTCTTTCCAAGAAGGAATTCATCCAAAACAAGCATACACTCAATACCATAAGATATATCTATGAAATCATAGTAGATTTAATGAATTGATATTCAATAAGTGGATCATAGAAACTAGAATACATGGTCTCACATTGGATAAATTTACTAAGATGTTCACCACAAAAATTCCAAAAAATGAAAAAAACATCCATTAGAAAATCCATTGTTCCATTATAATTGATATAAACCCAACAATATTATTTGGAAATTCATGGAAATAACTTTAATTACATCATTCTAGTATCATTCATTAGGGTAGAGGTAACTCGAGTGGACCAAGAATAACTTAGTATAACTCACTCCCAAAACACCTAGAACCCGAATCACCAACAACAAAGATGAATTTTGGCCATATATTGATTAAAAATAAGGAAATATTGATTCAAAAAATAAATCAATGTAGTCTTAGAATATTTCTACAACACCACTCTTCCTTCAATCAAAATTCTCCAAGAAATCATCAATCATTAGGGGGGAGAACCGAGATGTTTAATCTTAGTAAAATTAGTGAAAAGTGTATTAATATTACCCCCATAACACTCAAACATGTTTTTATGGACAAATATGGTAAATTTATAGAGATATTATGGAGAAGGTGATTGTTTCAACCATTATAAAGAAACACAACCATCACCAAAACCTACTACATAACATTTTCTTGGCCATTATTCCCTTGAACACATAGCCTGAAATAGCTTCCCCTAGAACGTGCTACTATAGACTATGTTATTTCCCTCGACTCTAACTCTAAAGTAGACATGGTTTGGTTTATAAGTGTAGGATGAGAATATATTATCTCACACAAAATATCTTATCAAAGACTTTAAAAACCCTTTCACCTTTTGACCTTTTTACAATGAGACTCACTAGGTCTCAAATTACTATCACTATGCTTGATGTTGGATGTTTTTTTAGCATGATATTTAAAGTATTGACTAATATTCTCAAATAATCAAAATCCTCACCCAAGAATTCTGAACCCAAGATTCTTCCACGAAATGGTTCAAAAAAACTTATTTCATGAATGTAATTAAATAAATGTGACCTCCCAAGATGAGGGTGTTATAATTATCCTTATCTAAGGAATTATTATCACCATGATGTGTCTCCATAGTCAACCATAAATAATTGGAGCTATTGTGCCAAAATGTTAGAATCCCTCTCCATTGTTTCTTTTTAGACTCATTTGTTCCTCCATAAGATTCGAAAGGTGGAACTGTTTTCCCTTTAAAACATTATCACTTTAACTTATGATCATAAATAGGTTTTTTATGAAATATATTCATGGTTCAAAATCAACATCCTTATAGTCTATTACATGATAAACATCAATCATGTACATGTGAAGATGAAAAATGTGGGAAAACACATTTATACCTCAATAATGATGTGGAAGAACCAATGACCTATAATTATGCACTAGATGATCTTGAATGGACGAAAAATCATTGATCTAGTTTTTCTTGATTCTACATATGTTGATTCCCCATTTGAAGAGTCACATAAAAGAAAACTGGTCAGCCAATAAAAAACACTAAAGGTCTCATCATGCTCCCAATATATATTTTTTTACTTTTAGTGGTGTCCAACCACCAAGTTTATCCCCACAACAACTACTTCACCCATAGAAATGAAAAATGGGTCAAGGGACCACGAACAAAATGGGGTTTGGATGGGTTTGGGGTGGGGAAGGCATTATAAAAACTTTTCATAGAAAAAGTGGTCTTATGAGGACTACCCATATGGGTATCCAACCTGTGCAGGTAAACCAATGTTGATACAGGATGGCCCGTAGGTTTCTACTTTGGATTTGTTAAAAAATACATTATTTGTGTGTTTCATTCCCTTCCCAGTGCAACGCTAGTTTTCTGATGCCCATTTCTTGGGGGGGGGGGGGA
This sequence comes from Viscum album, assembly GCA_963277665.1. NCBI lineage: Eukaryota > Viridiplantae > Streptophyta > Magnoliopsida > Santalales > Viscaceae > Viscum > Viscum album. Next base: position 1,120,813,677 of record OY728129.1, read on the forward strand.
ATCCACATATTTAAACTTCTCTCCTCTTGTCTTATTTCAATCATATACCTATAACTCCCTCAAACAGCCACCAATCTAGTTTGGAACATTCATTTTTTACACAAATGTTTCACAGCACATACTGTCACCCACCTACATCTATGTATTCAAAGACGCCACTGCCATGGTTTCCACGCTGTTGATGCCTCACTTTTCCATCTCCCACGACACTCCATCTAGACTCGGGGTTCTAGTCCCCACTCCAATGTCCTCTAACTCCATATTCACTCCAAGACCTCACCTTCATCATACAAACAGCTCTCCAACATCATCCGATGACATTCATTATCTTTCCCCTCTTCATGGATACTCTGTCAACCATCTCATCACCCCCGCCTACTTCGACTGACATTTACTTTCTCTATCATCCCATCCTTCTTCGTTACCCCCACTATCTGATTTCTAATTACTCCTTTGTCCATGCCCAGCGATGTCTATTGTCCCATCAAGTCTATCCCTTCTTCATCTGACCTATGCCATCCTATATCCCCTACATCATCCACCATCACATCACCCCCACCCTCATCATCTGACATCCAACGTTCTCCTTCATTGTCACCCCTACCATTCAACTTCTCCTTTTCCACACAAACCAATGTATGTCATCCTTCCTCTCTCGCATGCTCTGTCACCGCTTGCTTCATCTGGCATTTTTCACCCCATCATCCTTTCCAGCTACCCCCTTTTCAGTCCTTCCCTCACCACCTACATAATTTCATTTTTTGTATTACTTTTTTTATTTTAAATCTCATTTAATATTTCAGGAATTTATATTATAATTTTTTATATGATCTTTTTTTAGTAATATTTTATTCAAGAATTATTTACATGGATATTTTTATAGGTCTTTTCAAATAAAAAAATAAAAACAAATATGACTCTAGGTTTCCCGCGGACTTGCCCGTATCTGTTGTGGGGCATTATGTGCTTGAAAATCCCCCCATTTTAATGTCTGTTTTTGCAGTTCCATTCCCACATGGTCCAAGACCTCCCATCCTAGGACTTCCCATTTCACATTACTATTCACCCACCCCATGCTAGTATAATGGTGAGAAAAAGATGATCCATAGAGAGACTCAAAGGGTGACATCTAGATAGAATCCTGATAACTATTATTATAATAAAAAAAACCCAGGATATAGGATCATCCCCTGATCCTCCAATTTTTAGGACATATGAAGGAATCATATCCTCAAGAATCTAAATCATCCTCTCTGACTATCCATCTATATGTTGGTGATATTTCCATGTTTAATCACTACCATGTCCATAAATAATTTTGTAAGACCTTCCAAAACTATGATATAAAACAAGAATCTATATCTCATAAAATTAAATATGGAAATATATTAATATGTATAACATCATGAACAAGTATCTTTCCTAATACATCCACATAAAGAGTCTCTCAGATCGGAAAGAATTGGTCCATGATTGTGATTCGATTCTCTATCACCCATATAAAATCATGATTCCTTTAGTTCCTTGGTAAACCTATCACAAAATCAATCATTACATCTAAACATAAACACATTCAAATTGGATGTGGATAGAGTAAACCACTAGTAATTTGATGCTCAACATTTACTCTCTAGTAGTTAATACATTTCAAAAAACATAGGGATATCCCTCCTCTTACATGGCAACCAGAGCTGTCATTAGATGGAATGGAACATATTATTCAACCCAATATACAATATAAAACATGAGAAAGTAGAGTCTCTCAAAATATATTCCCTGATGGAAGACGTAACAATAAGCATCCCATATACATGAAGTATATATACATTGTTTTTTGGAAAAACCTGGTACCAAATTGTCTCCCAATAACAGTTCACATATTATAATAAATTCAAAATATGTCTCTTATTTAGACATTATTTGGACTAATAAATCCTAAAAGATAACCAAAAGTTAAAATTTCACTGAACCACTCTCATGAGTTTCATTTATCCTCCTATCTTCCAACAAACACATAGAATTCTATTCTTCCTCCAAAGGCCACTCTAAAAGCTCAGGGGAATCCCATGTATTCTTGCTGGGTGAATCTATAACAATGTTACCCATTCATGGTTAATAATCAATATCAAAATAAAATTTACCCTGATAATCCACCGAACACATCTTCCATATATTTATGTCTCATTGTAAAATGATATGTTAGAAGATATTGTGGACTTTGAAAATAAAAAACCCCACTCAAAAGAGACATTTTATCCAACACTTCGAATAATATACCATAGATTTCAACTCCACATTTGCGGTAGGATGATTCCACTCTTGGGGTTATATATTTTGAGACCCACAAGATACTTCCTAATATTTCTACATCAGCACTACTCCTAATCCAATTCTCGAGGTATTAAAAAAGACTGCATATCCCATACTAGGTTCTAGAAATGTCAACACTACAACTAATTTCAACCCTCTCCTTAGCTCAATAAACACTTCCTCACACTACTATGACCAATAGTACTTCATCCATTTATTTTAAAGATATATCCCATCAAATATTATATATTTAGAATCATTACTAGAAGAAACTAATGCAGTATTAGGTTCAAAACAAACAATCATCCACTAAAACTAGAGACCACCCAACACAGTCTTCCCTTCAATGTTAATCTATCAGATCCAAATATATTGCACTTTAACCACCAATTCCCTCTCCACCAAGATACACTGCCTACCCCTCCCCATTATGAAGCATCATTTTGATACAAGGGACCACCATTGATCCACATTCTCCAACACAAGGTATTATTATCGTTATCATACTAGGTTGGGTCTACCCACATCACACATGGGTGAAATCATTGCTCTAATACAACTTTTTTGGGAGAGATTCTTTGCAAGACCATTCCTTCTAGGACCAACACAGAATAACTTCTGGTGTTCCATCCTAAAACCAATTTTGGATAGGTGTAGTATCCATTCCAATAATATATGTTAGCCACTACTCGTTAAGAAAACTAATGTGGGATTGGGTCTTCACTCAATACTTTTTAAATAATTTATGGTTGTGAAATAGGGAAATCTAGCCAAAGAGCACCAAAGCCACACATCACATAGATGGAATACACCATAAATCACCAACACACACCATTAAATTCCCTATTATTTTAAGAGATGTGAGATTGAAACCCCATCCAAACCCTTTTCTGACCATAATGTGGGATTCACCCTCACCACTCACCAGAATGATTTTTCTGATTATATATCGGTATTACCATATATATATATATATAATTATATATGTTTGTCTGTGTGTTTTAATATATATTTATACTATTAATTTTTTTAATATTTATATTAATATAAATATACTCACTCTCTATTTTCACCATTTTCCACTTATCACATCATGTGCTTTTGAGGCTATTACAAACCAGATTCATTTAACTACATCAAAAATTATGTTGATATTTATTTATAATTATTTAGATATATTAATTTAATTATAATTAAATAAATTTATGTTCATTTATATATTCATATAAAATTTAAAAATATTATATTTATATAAAAATTTTGAATATATTTTAACACATTATTAAATATTTTTATTGATTAACATAAATTTGAGTGTTTTTTTTGGTTTGTAAATTATATAAATAATATTGATAATAATTTCTTATTTTTATATGATATATATTTTAAATTATAAATTATATGAAGAAAATTATTTTAATTTTCTTATATATATGTTTATATATATTATAATATTTGGTCACATATTTACCTATATATAAATATGTTAATATAATTATTATTATATATGTAATTTTTAAATATATAAGTGTATTATCAATTATATTATATGAATACAAATATCTAAATATAATAATGAACAATATTTAATGTATTTATAGTATCAATATTACTATATTTTGTGTATTTATTTATTTTTTATATAGTTCATGTCACTTTATTTTATGATATATATGTAATTACAATTATATTTATAATTATAAATAAGTATAAATTAATAAAAAAAATTAAAAATGGTCAACTATATATATAAATTTTATTTATATAAAATTAAATATTACTATATATTTAATGTTTTATAAATCATATTTAATAATATATAAATATGTATATATAAAATATATTAGGTAATATACCCTTTTTCAAGGACTAAAAACGCATGGAAAATGGTTACCCTTTTATTATATATTTTTTTTACACTAATAAAAGTGTTTCCTTTATCATTTTATAAGCACATATAAGAGGAATCACAATTTGTTTTCAAATTTGTAGTGTCTGTGTTGATTTATATATATTTGTCATTTGAAAAAGGAAACATGGGAAAATGGTGGCCTGAATACACCAAATATGATTTAAAAGGTGACCACTAATTTATATATTTTTGGGGGATAGAAGTCAACAAGGTTTTAGAAGGTATAATTGGATGATAGAGAATAAAATATAAAGGATTTATATGTGTTTTGAAATAGGTTTTTTATGCATGGGTGTTAAGTTTTTAGATCAGCAACTTGGTTTCATGCTAATGAGTATGGGGAAATATTGGAAGCTTTTTTCATAGGGGATTCATGTGTAAAAATGGGATCAAAACACATTTTTTCATAAAAGGATTCTTCTATGAAATTAAATAACTTTATTAATAAACTTATCAATCTGGAGGTAAATTGGGATGCGTTTAGAGAGGGTATTAAGAGATTGATATCTGACTTCACTGAGACACTAATCAATATTATCCCAATTTTAATTACCAATGTTGTGGATGTATGGATGTATCCATTATTTTATCCAGATATGACTGATGGATTTCTTGGTGATATAAATGTGACTGAGGTTATTTATGTTTTTAATATTATGCCATTAATGAAGTCTCATTAAGTGGATTGGTTCCATGTGAACTTTTATTGAACCTTTTCATAGCTCGTAGGTATGAATGTGTTGAGTCTTTAAAATCAGTTATAGAAGTATTATGAGTAGCTTTATCCATGTAACAATATTGAAATTAATTTCGTCTTAAATGTTTTAAAACTTAGTGCAGTGAAATAATTTCGACCCATCAGCCTTTGTGATGTATTTTATAATTTTTTTAAATCTATTATCTAATAAATTATTAATAATTCTTCTATCTTTAATTTTATAATGTAAAATTGAATTTGTGTCTTATTAGTTGATCAAGAATAATTAAATCATTATCCATGAATTTTTTCATCCCATCAATGTAATATTATTGTCTTAGAGTGGTTCTATAGATTTAAATCTTGATATGATGAAACAATATGATAGATTCATTACAATAAAATTTGATGTTAACTATTACGTACCACTATCCTTGACCACTAATAAATTCTTAGACTAAAAGTCACCACCATACCTCAGGCATGCCTCCTTGTATTCTAGAGGATTCTTGCTAGCAGTGCATATCCAATAATATTTATTGGGGAGATTATTCCCACTTATGAGAGTTTAATAATAATGAGGAATAGGGGAAATAAAAAATATCAAATCAAACCATAGGTGATGAACAATATAAGGACACACACTAAACATAAATCATGTAATATCAAAATCACACTAAAATATATTTTATATACATACATATCATCACACATAAGCAAAAAATAAAAAAGTGAACATACCAAGAAGTATAATGATGGTTGAAAGATGCACAAGTTGTATCTCATCACCCATCCCCCATCTCCATCCTAGAACACAATAATATATCAATCATTGTGTGATTTAACTTTTCCATTATTTCAGCCATGAGGAATTGTTGAGCACTAAAAGATGGCCTGAGTGGGGGGTGAGTACAAATCATTAGACCCAAACCAACGATGTCCCTAAATAATTCAATCAAAATATCAAGTGCATGCGATGATTCCATAAATAAATAATCTGGATAACTATATAAATAAAAAATAAAATAAAACTCTAAAACATGGATCAATGGTGACACCTGAGGATGGACCCAATTGCTTTGGCAAGTGTAGAATGTCTCTAATCGCATAATGGGTACCATTCCAAAACAAAAGAATTACCTAATTGGGGTAATGTACTTGTCCCCATTCTAACTAACACCCAAGGGTAATATTCCCATCCCCAGGGCCACACATGTCATCTCTAGGGCTAGGTTCACCCTATGTTATACCAACATATATGGATCCATATGATACCAGATTTTATATCTAAGATACCAATAATCTATAACAGTCCAATTCTATAATGAATAAAAATATAAAAATAATAAGGGATAAAATCCATCTAAAAATTTTAATACTATAAAAATAACAAATTTTCAAAACTAGAAACCATTTTCACACACTTAAAAAGAGTAATATAAATCCCCTTTAGAAATATGATGTTCATTAACCAATAAAAAACAAACCCATCATAATTTTAAAATTTCCATGGGAATATTCTAAAAGACATAATCCCAACTATGATTTTCCGTGATAATACCATTTCTTATTTATAATAATGAAATTTGAAGGGGGTGTATAACTTGAAAATGGATTGGTTTAAGAATTTTAGGTAAAATTAGGGTCAATTATGAAAACCATATTTAGGTATAACTACCACTTATGAAAATAATATGTGACTATGGGAAAATATTCACGGACCCCATACCATTAGTTTTTTAGGGGACACACATAAAATATCAATGTTTAATACTTTTTGTAATGATAGTTATCGAATTAGTAGAGAAAAACACAAAAATATATGGCATATTAGATAAACATGATAAAACTCATATAAATGTAAAATAAAATAAAAATAGTGGAGAGAAAATTCATGGATTTACATATAGGTCATCAGTGCACTATTTGTAAGAAAAAATAAATCAGGAAAAGAGATCCATCATGGGGAAATAAGTTAGGAGAGTAGGCTTGTGGGAGGGACTGCTATATTGATGGTGTATGATAAAATTAGGAATTAATAAGGTGATAAAAAGGAAAAATTACCAAACCTCCAAAAATAAAAAAATATAAAAAACCCATTGATAGTCTGCAATTAGGTATTCATCGGCACTATTGCATTTAGGTTACATGAATTGATCTCTTCCCAAGCCTTCAAGACCCCCAAACCTGCTTTAACATGAATATACTATGAATTCACAGGGGTTCATCCCTAAAAAAATAAACACACTTTAAGGGAGAAGCATTTTTACATCCTCCCTACTATATGTCATCTTGTCCTTGAGATAATATCATGAACCTCTTTGACAACCTTAATAAAAAGATATAGAAAATGGAACTAAATGTATGATTATTATTCCCTTGTTTCCCCATGATTTTGTACACATTTCCATTACACATGTACTAGTTGAGGAGTCTTCCCACCGAGGGTGTTTTCACTATTGTGCCCAATACGCACAAGACTTTCCATAAAAGAAACATTTACCTCTATCCCAACACCAACATAATTCATAACATGAGACTAGTCAAGTTGATATGATTAAAGAAAAGAAACATGGACCATGACATGATTTGTTTACCATTTTGGGAGATCTAGTTGGTATGACGTGATCTAAACTCTATCCACAACCTCAAATAGACTAACAAAACATGGCACCAACATCCACTATATTAAAATACTACATTTCCATAGGCTCAATGATGTAACTAATTAAACACAATTTCCCACCTAAGGATCTAGGGGATGTCTCCATTTGTTGGTTTAGGACCTTTTCCTACTCTATGAAGTCATCAGACACATCTTGATTAGGTGGATATACTCAAAGATATCCTATACTATGCCTAGGATAAGCATTTAAAACTCACCAAAAAAATCATGGACAAGGGAGACACACATCACCTACCACAAAAGGCCTAAAATAGGGCCATTTAATTATATTATTCTTATATATTGATATATTTGAACAATTCTATGTCTAGATGACTCCCCCATGATCCTCTAAATCATGTACATATTGTCAGAGAAATTCACTAATAACTTGAATGGTATGCTATGATTACCCATATGTCTATGGATAAGAAGATATGATTATTTAGATCTATGTGAAAAACACCTTCAAAAGCCTCTTCTAGGTTCTTGAGGTGAAATAAGGGTCCCTCTATGATATGATTCTTTGTGGAACCTCAAATGAGAATATGACCTCACAAACATATAATCTTCCGAGCTAAACTTCTAGAGAATACTCCTTGATGGGTAAGAAGTGGGGTAACAATATCACGAGGTCAATGATAACCAAAACTACATTTTTTCCATGAGAAAAATTAGGAAGACTAACCATAAAATCTATTATAACATCATCCAAATTCTAAATTGCATTGGGAATCAAATTTAGATTTTTATAAAGAAACTAATGATCATCCTTCACCCAATAGAATGTGAAGCAATGAGATACAAAACACACTATGCATTTCATCATTTTGGTCTATAATATTTCATTAATATATCACAATATATATTTATTTCCCTTGGGTGCACAACAAATAATGAGGAATAGGAGTCCCTCATCATCTCCTCACTCATACTAATGGGGTCCTACACAAAGAATTCGACAAAAAAATCTCAAGTTCATCCAAGGAACAATAAAGAGGTTCCAACCCACCATATATATCATCCCTTATGACTAGATAAATGAAATCTGATAACTACCTCTCTTTCACCCTTTCTTGTAATGAGGATGTAATAGATAGGTATGTAAATGTTGATTTTTTTTCTTGGTACTCTCGATCAACAAAATTCACTCTGTAAAAAAGGCCATGATTTTCATCTCAGAATTGAATTTATGAATAGCCTCTCTCTATGTTTTCCTTCTCAAAGATTCTACCACTATATTACCCTTTTTAGTGGTTTAATATAGATCAAAATAAAATGATTTCGTGTACTCAACCCACTTATTTTGCATGAGATTTATGTCACACTATGATTAGAGGTAATTCATTATATTTTAATCTGTATAAAACACAAATATCTCACTTATGAAGTAGTTTCTCCAACACATTAGGTTTCGTACTACTGAATCAAATTATTAATCATGGGTTGGGTAGTTAAACTCATGTGGTTGTTGGTGCCAAAATTTGGGAAGAATTGAACACACGGGAAGTATTATGGGAGGCCTCGCGAAGGATGAGCATGGAGATCCATAGCCCCATGGCCACCGCATAGCTATCCCTCCGCGAACACAACATGGAGTAAGGAGGTGGGATGCACTGAGAACTGATTTTATTTTCGTGACCTACTGTGGATAAATGAGGTGGGATGCACCATGAGTTAATTTGATGTTCGCAACCCTCTACGGAGCAAGGAGGCGGGATGCTCCACGAACCCATTGGATCATCATGAGCCTGCCACAAATCTATCTTCATCTTCGTGTCGTTTGATCCCTACTTCATGGCACCTATTTCCTATAAATACCAGGCTCCCCATGAGCCCATTTTAAAAATCCTCTGAACATTCTCCTTCTTAGCTCCCAAATCGCAAATCAATCTCTGCTCTGTGAACCATGAGCTCTTCAAGGAACTTATGTATCATGAAGTGCCTCCCCTTTGGCATGAATTAGGCCCCACATCAAAGAGGGATGCCCTTCATGGATCCCATTGTCCTTCACGAAGGAAGGGGATCCCCAAGGAGACTCAGGTCATCGCAAAGAATTTATTCTTCACGAAGAACCCATCACATACATGTGACCCATATGCTAAGGCTGGGCCACTGAGATTTACGAAGCACATTTCCTCACAATGCTATGCTTCACAAGGCACCCATACTTCATGAAGAATTGATCCCCGAATTCCTTTCCACATCGCGAATCACCTTTCATACACACCTATTCCATGTGCCTTGGCTAGGAGACTCCACCCCACAAAGCACACCCCATCGCGAATACCTTCTACCTCATGGGGAACCAGAGCATCGCAAGGCTTCTATAGATGAACCCCTTTTCTCTACAATTATTTTTCACGTGCGACCTTCTAGGTTTTCATGAAGTAATTTCAAAGTCCCTTGGAAGATACTTCTTGTTGCATTGCTTCGCCTTATGCTTCTTCACCATGGCATGCTAACGGATATTACTTCTTTGCATAGCCACTCTAATGTGGACCCCTCAGTGGATCACTCCATGACACCCCATCACCACGACGTTGCTAATGCGGTCCCTTCCCCAAGGGTGTGGGTATCATTTATTTATGTCCTAGGGGTGTGGATTGAAGCCACCTCTTCTGAGATTCTGGATGTTAAACTGCCAAGCACCATCGTCCTCGGCACATGATGTTAAATTGTGACCTCACCCCAGGGTCTGCCCATGGAGAAAGGGAAACCATCTTGGAGTAAGCCCCTAGCTTTTCTTGCATGAGGATGCATCCCTACTCTCCCTTTCTTCTTCGGTCCCAAGGACTAGAGATGGGTGATGGGTACCAGAGCCCTCCTTTATTTGGTTCCAAATCCCTCTCCCTTTGAGATTTTTCGCTGTACAGGCCTCCACCCTGGAGTAACTCCCAGTCTCCATCTCCCCGGAGACACTCCACACATAAGCCATTGTTTCCTCTTTGGGCCGCTAACCATGTGTCTGCCCCATTCCATTACCCATGGATACACCATTCACGACTTGATAATCAGTTATATGTTGTCTCTTGTTTCTCACACTGAGAATGACTCACATGGGCTTAGAGTAAGATTCGACCATGATATTCTTCATGGGCAGCCTAGAGTGTAAACCCCACACCATCCCGAACTACGGGGACTTTGATCCTTTCCAGGGAAAGGTACTTAAGATGCCTCCATGAGGTTTAATCCCAACACATGGTCATTCTGACCCCCTTCAAGTCGGTTCACCAAATCACCATCCTAAACAACGTGGCCTTTGATCCTTACCAAGGCAAGGTACAAAAGAAGCCTCCTGGAGGTTCAATCCCAACAACCATTAGTCCCAACTACCTTCACATCAATGCTCCAAACACCATCCTGATCTATGTGGACTTTGATCCTTTCCAAGGAAAGGTATTTAGAAAGCCTCCCTAAGGTTCTAGCCCAACAACCATTGGTCCCAACCACCTTTACATCGGTGCACCAAACACCCTTCTTGAACTGCGGGGACATTGATCCTTTCAAAGACAAGGTATGTAAGAATCCTCCCCGAGGTTCAAGCCCAACAACCACTAGTCTACACCACTCCACGTCAGTCCACCCCAGTCTTACATGATGTTAAACTATATATCCCTTTTGTGACCCATCTAGAGGTAAGATGTTGTGATCCCCTACCCAATGGTAAGTCATTATGAACCTCATGCAGCAGTAAGCTGTTGCGATCCCTACTCAGCGGTAAGCCATTGTCAACATCAGTCAGCAGTAAGTCCTTTTCAACCTAAACCCAGTGGTAATCCATCACAGTCCCCCTTGTTGGGACCCACATCTATGGTCAGCACTCAGACATCAGACCAACCCAGGCTACCAACCTTGCTCTAGCCCCAGCATACCATCGAGTCGCTTTCTTTGGTTCACACCTCGATCCTATACACCATCTCGAACTATGTGGACTTTGATTCCCTACCACAGGGATATGTAGGAATTCTCTTAGAGGTCCAATCCCAACATCACCATCTCCCTCGAGTCGAATCCATTTCATTCTCCTTCAACTTCACTTAACCATCCATCATCCATCCTGATTCTTACCTGGGCCACCACATCCTGGTGAGATCATTCCAATCCACCTATTCACTACTCCTTGTATTAACCGGGTAACTAACCACGTGTTAGCCTAGACATCAGGGTTCCTTCCAGGGGTTTCACCCATCGGATCCACTCTAGTCAGTGTTTCGATCTGTCTGATCCATCTCCACTAGAAATTAAACTCACAAAATATCCTGTGTTAAACAAGGGAAGATAAAGAAAACCTCAGAGATATGCCTATGGAATATAATTCCCCACCTTAGACTTGAGATGCCTCATGATTATGCGCCCTATAGAAGGCCTATAATATGGGGTAGAAACCCAGACGCACTAGTGTTCTGGCGTCCACACATGCCTGTGATGTCCAACGTGACTACTACCCTAACCTAAAGTTGCTTCCCTGGACAGACCCCTTGGAATGTCTCGACAGAAGCAGTGTAATTAACCGACGTCCATGAAGACATGGAAATGGGACGAGTTTTATAAACAACGTCTTAAGTCTATAGGGGAGACCCAAACTAGGTAATGAGTACCAAGTATGAATCCACAGAAGGAATAACCTACTTCTTATAATCCCATTCTGGTCAAGGAGAAAATGTCCCTGAACAAGGGATGGATACTGCCCACCTTTGGAAAGCTAGAATGCGGGGAAACAAACAGTGTTTTCATCCATAAAACTAACGGCTGTACATGCCCCAAAAAAGTGTCAGAAATAGAAATGATGAACATGATGTGAATTTCTTCTCCTCAATGTGGGGATTAGTAGAGTTTGAGACATCAGTGGAATAGCATGTCACCGGATCCAGTAATCTGGTGCTCAGTCCCGCCTAGAAAATAGTGGGCCCGGTGTAAAACTCACAAGAAGTTGGGGCAGTCAAAATGTTGGGCATATTAGTCTGTGACATTGTCAGCGTGGATCCCTCTTACCAGCTATGGAAGACGGAATGGCACTGGGGTATTGGGCATCGATTTCTCTATTTCAACCCTAATGGATCAATCTCCCTGCTTTCCAGGAACCACGCTGCTGCACCAGGAACCTAATAGCCACGAGCCCACCGAGGTAGGGGTAGGGGTAATACCAACCAAGAAACCCCTCATGGCTTTGCCACTTCTACGATGACTTTCACCAGAGCTATTGAGTGACCATGCCCCATTTCTCTCATAGAAGACATTAAACGTAGGGTGATCAACGAACTCGTATGCCGGTACGAGGAGGAGGTAATTATCCTAACTTGGGATATGGCATGTTGGGATCTATAGGAGACTACACCTCGTTGCCACAGTTTCCCCAAGGGCCGCGTAGGGAGCCGCTGCTCTCCACCCCCAACATAAATTCATTTCTGGAGCCTCTCCCCTAAATTCCATGATGACGCTCTCCCCTTTTCCGATGAGGTATTAGATGTTTGGGCCAGCTTGGCAGGGACCCCATTTCAGGGGCCCCTAAGGAGAACCCCACTAGGCCATTCCAGCACCACCACCTGGTCCCTAGAGATGAAGAGCTGGTAAGCTGCATACCTGCACCTCCAGCCCCTGTCTAGCTGACCCGGCGCAGCATCAGGCACATGCCGAGGAGGACGCCCACCAAGGGGTGTCAACATCGACAGCTAATATGGCTCGGGTCCCCATCGACATATATCATCACCCCCCTGTGTATGCTGAGTAGAGGAATCCATACGCCCTACTCAGATTGAGTCTCCAACCACCCCACGAGTATGCTAGGTCGACTTTCTCAGCCATCAGTGCAAGGAACACCTGACGTCGACCGACCCACGACAGCGTCACACAGTACGGAGGTTCTCCCTGTACTACCGCCATGGAGAACGCAGGTCCACCCCACTCTCATACTCGGTATAGAGGTCTGCCCTGTTCTACCCTCAGTCTGAATGAGGGACCTCCCCATCATGGTGAAATCTAGTACGGAAGCCTCTCTCGTGCTCATTACATTGAGTATGGATTCATCCCTCCTCCCACAGATCGCCGATGTGGGGACATTTCCCCTCTAGTTAATCTCTAGCACGGGGCCCTCCTCATGTTCTTATAGTAGCTGGAAAATTTCATCCTCAACCTAGTAATAAGAGGAGTGGAGGACAATATTATTTCACCAGTACTCAGCACAGAGGTCCTACACATGTATGACATGAAGAGTATGAGGACCCTCCTTACACTAGAACTGCCAGGGGAAGAAAGAACGGGGCTCCCACCCGTGCTCCTATCAACTCCAGCAGAGGTCCTACCCACACCAACACTTCCCACAGAGGTCCTCCCCATGTCCTCATTGATATCTATCCTGGTGATCCTCATACCCCGGCTTACTCAGGAAGAAATACTCCTTTTCCCAGTGCTGGTACGGCTGAAAGCCTTCCTCGTGTCGGCAATCTACCCTATCCCAAAGAAATATCCTGGGGAAGGAGGGTGGGTCGTCTCCAACATAAAAAGAGCACTGAGAAGATTCAAACTGAGATCAACCAGGTTTTCTTCTTTGACTCTGAAGCAGAGTATGACTCGTTGATGGAACCCACACCCAGATCCACTGTGCCAAGGGATAGGGTAGGAACAAGGTGCATCAGCCTCATACCTCCATAATGTGAGGTCCATCGAATTCCCGCCTCCTGCCATAGGTATGTCAGGAAGATGAAAATTTGGCAACTCCACCAGTTACAGTCGTTCAATCGCCAGCATCATAAGCATGAGCACTCTCTACCTCGACTAGAGTTCACAGAGAGCTGTTTTGGGGAAAAATGATGGACGAGAAGCAGTGTGGTCCACTGCCAGAAGTCGCAGTCCCCACGACGGAAAAAATGTTTGTCAACCTGTCCTACTGTGATGTGGTGGCTATGTCACTACTCTCTTCAAAGGATATCCCAAGATGCGGTGGTCTGTCAGCTCGCTCGCCATATCCTCCACCATCCAGCCTGCCATCCCAGTGGTCAACTTTGGTACCACTGCCAGTTCCTCAGCTGCCTCTAGTTGATGAGTGGGTCAATGAAGAACCAGATCCCGAATCTCAGCACAAGATCTTTTGGGATATCCTTACCACTGACAACTTCCCTGGGATGTTTTGGCCCATTTCGACATCGAATTTATATACGCTATATTCCTTTGCCCCAGAAGAATTCGAGTGTTTCTATCAAACCCTTTGGGTGAATCACTTCTGCCTTTGCCATCAGCGAGTGGTTTACCCTAAGATCCAAGCACATTTCAAGGATATCAACGAACATTGTTGTCTGGTAGATCTGGTCGCACTCCCTGTGGCCTAGTGACCTGAGTCACCATGTCACCATAAGGCCCTCCAGAAAACATCCATGAAAGGTTTCAAGGTACTCCACCAGATTATCAAGGATGTTTCCCCCAACGTGTAGATCCGCGGTAGGGGCAATATGTTTCCTTCTTCTTCAGTCCTATCTGAGAGCAGCCCGACCTGCCTGGTGATATCAAGGGCATGACCCCAGGTAGAGTCATGGTCAACATGGACAGCTTATCAGAAGGGGAGGATGATCAGTAACTCCTTGATGGGGACATACCCCCTGAGGGCGTTCCACAACTATGGGATCCATCAGGAAGGGTTACTCGCCAATAGATAAATCTGATGGGTCTCCCTACACCCACCGAGGCATTAGTTCTTATTCGGAATCATCGTAAGGGTAAAGAACATCTCTAAACTGCTAAACCCTCCAACCCATCTGGCTTAGTGCATAAGACAGTGGAAGATCCAGAGAAACCTGCACTGCGTCAGTAAATTTCTGAACATAAGAAGTAGGTTGATGAACTCCTGGTTGAATGCTTTATAGAGCAACGACCAGACTACGGTGATCCTCATCCAAGACAACAGGGGCATGAACCACTTCCCTTCAGTGAGTTACACCTAGTTGAACCTGACTATCCTGCCCATGCAAACAGGGTTGATGACAGAACTTGCTGAAAGAGGGCATGGTATGTCTCACCAAACCCTCATGAACTGTGAGAAAATCTTTGGGGCCTAGCTCAGATTCTACCATATTTTCCACACGGTGATCCACCAGTCGCTCCACGATCCCCTGGGCCTATTTATCATGTTGAAGAACAAGCCAACACACTGGTGGTTAGGGATCCCCGTCAAGACAGGGACCCACGCCCAGATTACCTGATGGAGGCACTCATTGCTCGCATCGAGGCGTTGGAAACATGACAAGGGGCACTCCCACCAGATGGCAAGCCATATCTAGCATGGGTGGATGATATGCCATCACCCCCAGGTTTTGGGAATCCCACATTTTCCCCCTTCAGTGGTGTAGGGGACCCTCCGCACACCTGGCACACATAATCTCAAGGTGTGGGCCCATGATGGGAACCTCTGCGCAGTAGGAAGCCGCCAAACTCCAGTGTTTTGTGAAGACATTGGTGGGACCGGCATTTGTCTTGTACAACCGGCTCCCCATCGGATCAGTAGCAGGCTAAGAAGTCCTCTTTAGGAAATTCCACTACTACTTCAATTCCACCACTCAGAAGATGAGTATCAAAGACCTCTTCAAGTGCAAGAAGAGGCTAGATGAGCGCATTGCAGACTTTGTCACTCAGTGGGAAGGGCACACATACTCTCTTGATATGCCACTGACTCAGGATCAACTTCTGATGATGAGCATATGGAATGTCAATATGGAACTAGTACCCTATTAGATCACCCAAAATTACCCTGGGGGATTCCGAGACTTCTCTGATAAGGACCATCACCTGGAAGAATCCCTACAACAGCCTATCCAGGCATGTCTGTTGCCTTTTATAATTCATGCGAGGAGGGAAGCCAAAGTCAAGCCCACCGTAGTGGCCCAAATAGAGGCCCCCAGGTAACTGGAGTTGTTACCAGTGGAGCCACCTCTACAGCCTCACTGAGGCCCTCCACATCAGGTGTAGCCTCCGGCCCAGTGGAGCCCACTTCAGAATTGGCAGGTTCCCCCATGTAATGTGCCACCGCCGCCTAGGCGAGAAAACCAGGCACCGCCACTTTGACAGGCTCCACCAGCTCCATGTCAGGGCCAAACTCCATGGTCCCCCAATATGGACAAGGGAAACCATAACTACTCATTAATTGAGACTTAGGTCCCTGGTTACTTCTGCAGTGCCTTGGAGCAGGGGATTGTACAATTTCTTGAGTGCTGAAGGCTAGAAGAGGAAAACATCACTGATCACCCAAATTACTGCCCCAATCACCAGATCCTAGGGTACACCCTCAAAGAGTGTTATGTGATCAATGACTGGCTATAAGACCAGGATTAAAACAATATAGTCTGGTTAGGCCTAGCCCTAACATAGGTGACACGTGTCTTAGTGAGGCCAGATAGTAGTAGTGACAGTGAGGGTGAGTGGAATCAGGTTTCTAGCCATGGATCCCAGACGTATGATGACTGGATGGATCATAAAATAGTCACGTGTGCTCGTGGTGTCATCTGGGCATGCCTAATTCAGCCGGAGCCTTCATAAGCTGCATCTTCCACTTTTGCATCGTTGTCTCAGACGTCCCCTTCCCAGAAGAGAAAACGCCGATGGCACAAGTGGAAACAAAGTCCATCACTGATGCAATCGACATTCCGTACTCTCTGCGACTTCATGCCCCTAGAGACGGAAATTACTACCTAAATAAACCTAGCAGCAGATAACTCTTCAAGTGATATCGAAGGGTACACCTCAGTTAATACCGTAGAGTTGTTAAACCCCTACACGACTCCTGATGATGAGGAGCGGCAGACAGATCCTCCCAATGTCCCCAGCCATCATCAGCGTCGACAGAGTTAGGGACATATGGTTCGTTAGAGTGCCTTTGTTATCACTTCCATCTAGGCTGTGCATGCTACTGAAACCAGGCAACAGGCTCAGTATAGAGCACATCCAGTGCAATATTCTCATCTTGTTACATCAGGTCCGCCTTCACCATCGTCAGTGCTACTGGATCAGGAAGAGCTACCCATAACTCATCACAATTATCCTCAATTCACTATAGATCGATATCAGTCATTTTTCCATCATCCGGTGGTCACTATGTAGGCTTCTACTACTGAATAGAAGGATAGTCCTAGCATCAGCCAGCTTCCAGTCCATCCGACAGCGACCACTATACCTCCTGTCATAGAGCAAACTCTTGTAAGTAGAATTTCACACCTGGCATGGATGTATGATGTTCTCAAATAACTTTCCAGCATTCCAGAAAGGTTCTCCATTCTTGAGGCTCTTCACCTATCTTCATACACGATTGAGGCCCTCATCGAGGCTTTAAGGATCCCCCTCTAGTTTGAGACATAAGTAGAAGTCGCAGAATCCTTCCATGTTGAGGCGATCGAGAATGGTGAATTCTAGGACATCATATCATTCTATAGGGATGATAAAGGCTCCCCTATACATGGGAAAATTATCCCACTGTACATCATCATTCATGTCAATGACGTGGAGGTCCGCCACTGTCTGATTGACACGAGATCTGGGATTAACCCAATCCCGACTCAGACACTACAAAAGTGGGGATTTTCTGAAGATGATTTTAGCTGCTCTGGCCTAAGAATCCAAGGTTATGATAGGATGGAACAGACCTCGGTCAAGAAGATCTGTTTGATGACCCAGTTTGGTGGCCTAGTTGCCAACACTGATTTTATGGTTGTCTCCCAAGACACCGCCTAGAACGCATTGATGGGAAGACCATTTCTCCACTAGCATGTTGCGGTTCCATCATCATATAACCAGTCCCTCAAGTACTCTCTCAATGGTCGAGTGGGTGTTCTTCAAGGTGACACATCTACCTTTTCCTCTTGTGATGCCCACTATCTGATTTCCAGCTACTACAAGGGGATGGACAAGCTGATTCAGGCTAATGTGGTTGAGCATGCCATAGTTGTGATAGATCCGTGGATAGATCCGGATGATGCCTACATATTTCCAATCTACCGATTGGAGGCTAAAACCCCCAACATGGGACAATGCTTCGTTGTGTCTGGGACGAGGGGGGAACACATTCCCAAGTATAAGTGATTCTGGAAGGTCACTGCCTACTCCTATACAAATTAGTATCAGGTTATTTGGGAGCCTCCAACTCCCTCAAGATATCAGGATATCCACCAAATAGAAACAAAAATATGTCCCACCTGCTTCTTCTGTCAGGCTGGGATAAATCAGCTCAAGCTGATGTACCACTACTTCTTCGATATCATCAAGTGTGGCCCCTTAGACCAAAGACCAGATGGGATTGGATCGACAACTCTCATCGCTATGGCTGTGGAAACATTGGAATCCCCTGATGTAGTATCCACTGCTTCTTAGGCTGGTACCAGCCTTCTGTTGGGATCTGAAAACTCAGAAAAAACTCCTCCAACTGAGGACCTCTCGTCTATAAGTGAAGAACAGGATTTATAGAGTTCCCCTCCCACCTCTAAAGAGGGTGTCTCCACCACAGTTGATGAATTGGTACCAGTGAATCTCAATAGCGAGGCATACCAGAAACCCATGTTGATCTGTGCCTCTGTGCCCCCTGAGGAGCAACAAAAGTACGTAGAATTCCTAAAATATCACCGTGATGTGTTCACCTTGATTTATGATGAGCTGCCAAGACTAGATCCTAAGGTATCTGTCCACCGCTTCAGTCTCCCAAAAAATCATCGTGGGTTAAAGTTGCCTCCCTGAAAGATTCACCCTTCTCATGGTGCAATGGTCGATGCCAAAGTTGGAAAGATCATCAGAGCCAACTTCGTTTAGGAGGTCCAATACACCAAATGGATGGATAATATATTACTAGTCAGGAAGAAGAAAAGACAGATCAGAGTTAGCATCGACTTCTAGGAACCCAACAGTCATTGTCTGAAGGATGATTTTCCTGACCCTATGACAAACTTGTTGATCGATGCTACAGTCGGGTTCTAAGCCCTTTATTTCATGGATGGGAACTCCTGGTATAACCAAATCTGCATGGACTCTAGGATGAGGAGTCTACATCCTTCAGGGTTCCATAAGGTACATTCTGTTACCAAGTCACACCCTTCGGTTTAAAGAATGTAGGTGCCACCTATTAGTATTCCATGCATTGCATATTTAATCCAATCCACGTGACATTGGTCGAATGTTATGTGAATGATCAGGTGGTCAACTCTTGCTATCACGAAGACCATTTCAAGGATATTGAGAAAGTATTCAGCTTCCTCTATTCTCGCCACTTGAAGATGAACCCATTGAAGTGTTCTTTCAGGGTCACCTCTGGAATGTTTCTGGAAATTGATGTTAGAAATCAGGGCATCGAGATTGACTAGAAGAAGATCAATGCCATCAGCCAGATGTCTCCCCCGAGAAATATCCGAGAGCTTTGAGGATTCCAAGGCCACTTAGCCTACATACACCGATTCATGTCAAATCTAGCTGGAAGTGTAATCCCTTTTCTCAGCTCATGAAGAAAGGAACATTCTTTGAGTGGGATGAAGAATGTCAGACTCCATTTGATAAAATCAAGCAGAATATGCTACAGCCTTCAGTCTTAATTCCACCCATCTCCATAAATCCACTGGTACTTTATGTTACCACCCAGGAACGATCTCTCTGTGCCCTTCTCACCTTGAAGAACAATGAGGGGATGGAGAACAACCTTTACCACCTCAACTGCATGATCCACAATACGGAGACCAGATACTCCCCTATTGAGAAGAGCTACCTCATGATGGTATTCGCAATACAGATGATGTGATATTACCTATATCCTTATGAGGTACAACTTCTGTCCTATGTAGATCCACCGAAGCACTTCATGAATCGCCTCATGTTGATAGGATGTCTAGCTCGATTGGTAGTAATCCTCTAACATTTCTACTTTCGGTTCGTGCCTCAAAAGGATATGAAGAGACAAGCATTGGTAGACTTACTTGATGCCCATCTAGCTCCTACTGACCAGTCCCTAGACCTCAATTTCCCCGATTAGATGATCTTCTTGGTGGACCAAGCCATGTCGTGCTGGAAAATATACTAGGATGGTGCTTCTTGGAGCCCTACCGGAAGAAGGCTCAATTATCCCAGACTCAACAGGGTGGGCTCGGGTATCGTCTTCATTACACCGATATAAGAAATTCTACCATACTCTTTCCTATTGTTCGAAGGCTGCACCAACAATGAGACATAGTATCAGGCTCACAACACTGGCCTCAAGCTGGCCTTCAATATTAATGTGCCCTATTTACATGTGAATGGGGATTCCAAACTAGTCATCAAGCAGATTAATGGTTACTATGTTGTCAGAAAGCCAGATCTTGTACCATTTTTAGTGAGAACACTTCAGCTAATGGTCGGGTTCCCATATCAACTGGAAGTTCCTTATGTGTCGTGATCTCAGAATGGTCAGACTGACACCTTGGCCAGCCACGTTTCATCACTTGTAGATCCCAAACAAGATATTCTAATTATCCAATTGGCACACTGAAGATTTATTGCTCTTGTCACCCCAGATGATGATGAAATCCCACAGGTGATCCACCTTACCATCGGCGCCTCCACATCAGGACCCCCAGGTCCCAAGGATGTAGTAATTGAAGTGACTCCCAATGGGAGAACCTCCTTTTTCAATTATATCCAAAATGGTTATCTCCCAGCAGATCAGGATGAGCGTGAGAAAATCTGATGTCGCGCATTGTAGTTCACCCTCGAGGATGGACGTGGTCATGAGAAGATCCTCTACAAGTGTGGGATTGATGAGGACCTCCCCTATGGTATTCAAGGAATTGATATTTCTCTGGTCATACAGGAGGTTAATGCCGGTTCCTGCGGGGCTCATTAAACCGGGCCGAATCTATCTCACTAGATCTAGAGTTTGGGGTACTTCTGGCCCTCCCTGATCCATGACTGCATCAAGTTCACCAAGAGGTGCCATGCGTGCCAAATTCATGCTAACTTCATGAATCAGCCATTAGAGCCTCTCCATTGTACCATGTACTCTTGGCCATTTGTGGTATGGGGACTCGATGTCATGGACCTTATCCACCTGTGACAGCTCACCAGTCTAGGTTCATCCTGATTGCATCAGATTTCTTCTCTATGTAGGTAGATGTAGTTCCACTCAAGGATGTCAAGGCTCATTATATCGTTGATACTGTCATCTCCAACATCATCTAATGATTTGGAGTCCCTCACGCCATCCTCACCAATAATGGCATGAACATCCTTGCAACTAAGCTGATGAAACTATACACCATGCACAACATCAGTTCTTACCATACCGCTTACTACCACACGCAGGAAAATGGACAGATCGAGGCGTTCATCATAACCCTTTATAACATTTAGTAGAAAAAGGTTGGTCTGAATAAGAAGAGTGGGCCGGAGAAACTCCCCAATGCTCTTTGGGCTTATCTAACAACGAATCATATTTCCACCCAGGTGACCCCATATTCAATGGTGTATAGAATGGAGGCAGTCCTTTTCATTTAGATTTTTTCCCTCTTTGAGCACATCTGTATACGATTAGAAAGTGCTGAATAAAGTAGCTAAAATATGTCTGGATGAGTTGGAAGTGCTTGGCGAGAATAGGCTTCATGCCCTGCACAATCTGGAAAGGCACTAAAACAAGATGGATAGAGCTTTCAACAAGAAAGTTCTCCTCCACTCCTTCTTTCAAGGTGACTTGTTATTGGACCTCAGGACACCTATGATACCCGGCAGGAAACCACCCAAGTTAGATCCAAAATGGGAAAGACCATACATTGTTCACAAGATTTACTACAGTGGAGAATAATCCCTAGCTACCATGGATGGGGACCATATAACTCCTCCCACTAATGCCAAGTTCCTTAAGAAATACTTGGATTACACCCCCAACGGTCCTGCATGACATTAAACCAAATTGCGGTCTAGCCTGACCATAAACTGCATGAGGGTCCTACATGACCTTGAACTGTCCAGTCCTATGTGACCGTAAGCTGTGAAATGTCCAACATGACGTTAAACTATGGCTCATCCTGAAATACATTAAACTGAATATTAAGAACTCCATATGTATTTATCCCCATCCATATGGTGTATGTAGAAACAATCAGACATATCATCTTGATTCTAGCCCCCAAACTCTTTTCTCTGACTATTCCCCCTAGGGATAGTTCTCTCGGAGGACCCTGCATGGTGTGGTATAGGATTCTTTGGATCTAATCATGTCGAGAGTATGACGGTCAGACCATGTGCTCCCTCCCCATTCTTCTATTCACCCACGTCCTCACCGCATGATGCTAAACTGAATTTCCTTCTAGAAATATGTGTGGCTTGATTTCCATTCATATGGGATACATTGGAATGCCTAGATATGTTTTCTGTCGGCCCAGCCCAAACTCTAGATTCTTTCTTTGGGACAAAACATGTGGTGTGGTGACAGATCCCTCCCTAATTCACACTGATCTCATCATGACCTCACCTTACATCCCACCTGGTGGAGAATTTCACCTCAGTCACCAACCTACGTAGCGTTAAAATGCACGGGCACATCTATGCTTCACTCACTCCTTTTCACAAGACTCCATTATCTTTCACATCCCAAAGGATCCCTGATTGGCATGGATGCTCGGCCCAAGGGCTCTCCTACCATCTCGGGCTAACATCGTCGAGGGTTTTGAACAACAAATAGATATAACTCCCACATTTAGAACATGGTTAGAGGTCGACACTCATTTTTTGTTCACATTTCAGGTCACATGATATAGATAATGTGTTTTGAATTTCCTAAATAGTTATACCCTGTCATTGTCACTACCTCCATATGTCCCAAACATGAAGTGTA
This sequence comes from Viscum album, assembly GCA_963277665.1. NCBI lineage: Eukaryota > Viridiplantae > Streptophyta > Magnoliopsida > Santalales > Viscaceae > Viscum > Viscum album. The sequence goes on from OY728129.1 coordinate 1,120,837,081, forward strand.
GTGGTTCATTCTGCCCCATTGTCTCTTCAAGCTTCGTTCTTCCTCAGGCAGGAGTGCAATTCTAGCTGGTGTACCCTTATGTGATGAGCATAGCCTAGTCCTACTCCTTGTTACCCACACCAAGCATTGCTCCCATGGTCTTAGGAGCTATGATGGGGAAACGCCCGCATGGTGGGTCATATGGCTACAGTTGGCTGGGATGCCCTGCCTCATGTCCCTTGACCCTTTTGGACCCTTGGCCAAACTTCTCGTATAGGATTTTTCAGTTTGGTATGGACATACATCTTTATTCACATTGGGCTATTTTTCCACACCCCACACATCCCAATGAGACATTCCTCCCACCATTCTTTGTCCCTTCCATGAATTTAGGACCTTTCATTCCTCACGTGCCCCATCATTTGGGACTATATCATCTTCTCGGTCCAAAACAACCTCTGAATGGCTTGGATATTGGGTCTAAGGGATCTCCTACCATTTCAGGCCCACATCCCCAACGTCCCTCGACCTTCCTTGGCCCCTCTCTCAATGTCTCACTTAGGATTGTATAGTATGGTATGGGACTTTGTCCTTATTCACGCCGGGTTACTCATCGTTCCATACACATCCCTCATTGGGGTATCTTACCCTCACTCTATGTCCATGTTGCATGAAGAAAACTACATGACATCATCTAGAACTATGTATGGCTTGATTTTCACCCTCATGGGATACATAGGAATGCCTAGACATTTGGTCTATTGGCCCAACCCCATCTTTTGGAAATCTCCCCACCATTTTGGCCCCTTGGTCTACGTTCTTCTAGGAGAGGGATATAAGGTGTGGTATGGGCTTATGTCCCCATTTACGACGGGTTTAAAACTACCACACTGCATAACTCTCTCTCTTTAGGGGACTTCTCTCCCTTTCCCTATACTCATCTTTTTGAGTCGACTTCCTATCAGTTGGGTCCCTCAACCAACTTCAGTGAATCACCAATTTTCCCAATGGTGATCTGGTCTAGCACCTAGAGTGTCTAATTGTACACTGACATGCTCTCGCCCACCATCCAGGTTTCGTGTTCCCCTTCGTTTGTGCTTCCAACATCTTTCACATCTGAAGGGACCCCCAAATGGCATGAATTCTCGGCCCAAGGGCCCTCCTACCACTACAGGCCAATGTTCATGAGGGTTTCGAACAACAAGTTGATACAAGTCCCATGTTGCAAATACTTTCGATGGTCGACACTCATTTGTTGTTCCCATTTCAGGTCACAGGATATGGATACTATGTTTTGAACATGGTCAACAATCATCCTCCATCGTCACACCAACCTCATTAATCCCAAAATGCTGGTCACATGATTAATTTCTTTTTCAAACCCATCATGTCCAAGTGGAATCTCGACACTCCTGGTGTTATCCCTCACTGCGTGTTTGCACATTATGATGATAAATTTGTGATAAGGAGTTCTTCGGGGCTCCACACTGACTTCCCCTTTATGCACATTCCATGTATTGCGAAGATCTCTTCCCCCTTGTTTCCTACACTGAGATCGACTTCCCTGGTCTTTGGGATTGAGTCATGGTCTGTGCCTATTTAGAAAGGTTACGCTTCTCCATTGTCTGAGCTCTAAGACCATAAACTAAGATCTCTGTATGGTTCCTCTCTTTTGTTCTTCTTTATTGGGGATCTGACTCTTATAGGACCACGTGGTGTGGTGCATGTGGGTTTATTCCCTCATTCCCATCGGGTTTGCAATAGCCGCACCACATATGCCCCTTTCTAGGAGTTAGTCCCTCCAAAACCCCTATCCCACATGACATTAAACTGTATGTTGTACTTCATGACATTAAAAGGTACCTTCAAGAACTATATATGGCTTCATTACCATCCTCATGGGATACGTAGGAACACCCGTACTTGTCATCTTCGGTTCCAGCTCAACTGAGAGCCAGCCTATCCTATCCCTTATCCTCTAACCCTTTCTGGACCCTCAGCCCAAGGTTTCTCTCACAGAATCACGCGCAGTGTGATGTGGACCTCGTCCTCATTCACTTCAGGTATGCCTTATCGTACTGTGAAAATTTCTTCTTGAAACTGATCTCTCACGTCCAAGCCATATGGCGTTAAACTATGTTGCCAAGTCCCATCACATGATCCTAAATTGTGAAATTATCGTCCTAACCGCATGAAGAAAAAAGGCACTACATTGTGGGGTCCTCACTCAAGCGGAAAACATGTTTGGTATCAGTCACACACCATATTATTTTTCAACGCATGCGCACAGCATGATTCTTGTTGTGATGCCTAGAGTTTCTATCCTAGGTCTATCGCGTCACAAAATAAACAACACTCATTCATCCTGAAGGAAAAACAAGATCTATCTAGTACCACTTCATTGGTGTAAGGGCCAAAACCGCACAACCTTATTATCCCTGGCAGTGGTTTATTACCATGCAATTTTCTAGAACTATGTATGGATTGATCCCCATCCTCATGGGATATGTAGGAATTCCTGTGCACCTTATCACGAGACCAAACTAACTTTTGTTTTCGGTCCCTTGACCTAAAACCCCACCCAAGAAGTGCGCGGTGATCCAGAATACATGTCCTCATTCATGCCGGGTTGTATAATTACATCACCGTATGTCTCCCGCATTTCCTACCATCCATGGTCCGAGCTATAGGACCATAAACTAAGACCACTCCATGTCCTTTCCACAAGATGTTAAACTGCATGAAATCTTCCAAAACTCTGTATGGCATTATTCCCATCCTCAGAGGATATGTAGGAACACCCATACATCTTATTTCTGGGTCAAGCACTACGAATCTACAATCCTTCCCCCCACTTTTTCAGCCCCTTAGCTCGTACCCCGATGGGAACATGTGGAGTGGCGAGTACCTATCATGTTATCATTCACGTTGGGTTTTGCAATTTCCTCACCATGTGCCTCCCATGTCTTGGTCCGAGTTCAAGGATATTAAACTAACATCTCCCTATGGGAACTATGCATCACGTTTAGATATTTTTCCACCCGACGCACAATCCATTAAATCAAGTACCCCCCTTAATGGTCCACCATAAGACCTTAAGTTGGAAGCGTGTGACCAAAAGATCCTTGTCCTTAAGAGGGGACTCGAATCCCTTTGTCTATTATGTCTTGTTGTCATACTCATATGTGTTTTCCCAAAGAGAAAAAAGTGTGGAGCTTTTCAGGGACATTCCCCTCCTTCCATGTTCAAGCATCATGATCTCATTATTTTGATCCTTATTCTCTTACACATCAAAAGAGACCCCCCTTCACGGCCTGCTATCATGCCACCTCGGCTCACCTACCGTCTTTGGCCAACGTCCCTAATGATCTCAGACGACACTTGTTATAGGTCCCGGGTTTTGAACATGGTCAAAGATTGACCCTAATCTATCTGTCCCCATATCAGGCTAACGTGATATGGATGCTTTGTTTCGAAAACGGTCAACATCCATCCACTATCATCACTCCACAGTCATTTTGGTCCAGATCTCGAGCATCATGATTCACATATTTCCACTTCCTTTTGTTCAAGTGGAATTATGACATACTCGGCTTTACTTCTTCGTGCATTAAGGTGCGTTACATGGATGGGTCAGCATCATTGGTATTTCAGTCACCTAGTGTCCCCTCACCCCTAACATGTACCTTCTCGTGTCAAGAAATTCCCACTAATACTTATTATTTCCCACATAGAGCATGGCTCATGTGGGCTTAGTTGTTTTGGTAGGATATATACTAGCGCAGCCATGCCATTCATGCCCTTCATCATCCCGTATGACGTTAAATTGCACTCCCAAAAATACAATTGGTTGGATTCTCATCCTTGTGGGACATGTAGCAATGCCTTGGTATTTCTCTATGGGACCAGCCTTAGGCTCATTTACCCTCCTGGTCCCTCGGGCCCGACCTTGGTCCAGGCTGTATAACCTTTAAACAATGGGCACCTTCTTTACCGTATGACGTAAAACTACAGGTCCTTCCATATTTTTACCGAAGAAGTCATGTTCGGAAGCATGTTTGATCCCTAACCAGACAAATACACCCACATAATGTTTTTCCACGATGGTGGTATAATTTCAAGAGTGTTGGACTCCATTCAAATAGCCCATCACTCCGCCCTACATGCTTTGTGTGCCCTTTATTCAGACCCTCATCCTCTTTTACATCTCAAAGTAACCCCCTAATAGTATGGATTCTTGGCCTATGGCTTGCCTACTATCCTTGGACAATGTTTTGGAAGACTAATGGGCTGCATTTTGAACCAAGCCCCGTATTTCGAACATGTTCAGCAGTCGGCCCTCATTTTTTATCCCCGTTTCAAGATAACACAATTAGGATATTGTATTTCATACATGGTCAACAGTCATCCATCGTTGCCACTTCACCCCCACAGTGTTCGGAATTTTGGGTATCGTGATTCACATGTTCCACTCTGCTATGTTCTTATTAATTCCAACACCACTGGAAATACCCCACTCATGCACCAGAGAACCTTGTATGGTTGGCATGTCGATTATTTTGAGGTCCTCATCCTCCAATCGGGCCTCCCCCTTCTATTCCTAGAAATCCTGGATAGATGTTCAAACCCCAGATGCTCGAAGCTTGGTCGACACTCTTATGTTCAGAATGAATAACATAGAAATAATCCCTTGTTTCTCACATTGGGCTCAACCCATGTGAGCATAGGGTTTGATCATTGGTCATTTCCCAAATATAACAGATGTGTGTAAAAATTATTATGAATAACAAAACACATGCATGCATCTGGCATCAAACAAATTAAAGCATGAAAGTATGTTCAAGGGTTTGTAATCATTACAATAAACGAGGTTCGATCCATCACATTGACATGTTAACCCCATCAAAAGAAAGCTTGAAATCCACCACCCTCTAGTTTGTGGTGTCTAGGATTTGTTGTTACCTTTTTAGCTCCTGATCCTCCTCGGCAGTGATGGGGCACAATTCATCAGCCACAATTTCGGCCCTCTCTAAGTCAGTCTGGATGATGGTCATCTCTTCGGAGTCTTGATTCATGTGCTCTTAAGACTCTATGATCTGGTCATTCAATTGCTTTATTAGCTCTGATTGCACATGGAGGGAGGCTGAGTGCTCATTCGCTTGAACCTGCAGCTATTGAACCTCATTTTAAGCCTCTCAGAACCTCTTGATGTTCACCTTTTTCCTCTTCTTCTAGCACACACTAAGGCCACTGTCATAATCCCAAATCTTCTCTACCATAAGATCTCGGATGAGCATGTGGGGACACTGGGCGTCTACTCCCCCAGTACACAGTTCACGCAGTCGTGAGCAAAGATTGTTCATCTCATCCAGCCTTAGTTCTTGGGGGGATGGGTTATCGATGAAGTGCTTGATCAGGTTCCATGATAGGAGATGGAATTTTTTGTTTTCCTCTTCATCAGAGGTAGTCTTGTCCCAGTTGGCATGGTTGGAAGGCTCATATGCAGGGAATTCCCCCAGGAACTCGTTAGTAGGGTCCACGTCTGGGGTTTTATCGGGTGTGATGGGACCCGGGCTGTATGATCGATTCTCATCATCAGATCCCACCTCCATAATCTTGGGCTCATCCCCACTAATATCCCCACTAGTGATTGGGAGTTCCATACTTTGGTCAGTCCAGATATCCACCTATACGATCACTGACATTCCCTTGGGAAAGGTGCCACCAGAAGTCCCGACCAACCTCGCCATGGTATCCCACACCATTGGAAGAACTATACATACCAATAAGGGGTATGGATGTCAGTTGGAATAGTCAATGGTTGATAGACATTAATTTGGTAGATGAGACTTCTAGAGATCGAATTCTTGGTCTTGTTCTTGGGTTGAGGCCCTAGGGACCCCGAGGCGTGGCCCCCCGTATATTGTCGGAAGGAATGAATGCTCTAGAGGAGCATCCTCGGGTGTCTTAGTCCATCTGGACGCGATAATTGATGTAGCCGTAGGTGTAGATCCCAAAGGCCCAACATCATCAATTGTGTGATGAGAATGGGTTCTGTGTACAAGGCCCCACTGCATGGTTCAAATGTTAGTAAGGATTCCATAATGACCTGGAAGAAGACCCAGAGGAAGAGGATTCAGATTTTACCTCTAGATCCTATGAAAACTCTTCAAATTAAGAGTCTTTATCACAAACTTCTCCCTCCTCCAATGGGATCCCTCTACCAGTCTCCTCCCCCCAGAAGGACTCGTCCAATTCTTTCGGGAGAGGGAAGCACTCTCTCTGTTCAGCAGCCGACTACTACGGGAGGAACGTATGATCCAAAAACATCATCACACGATCTATCATTTGATGAGGAGCACCCCAAGAGTGCAAAAAGTTCTCCATCTCTTCTAGGTATTGCTCTGCCTCTGCCTGGGATGCTGCAAAGTCGGTTCTGATAGGGCCAATATCTGGCAAATCCATCCCGAGACAGTTCAAATGTAGCCACATATTGGACGGGCTAAGGATTTGCCTGTTGATGTCCCAGGTTTCCCAGGCCTCTAGGAAATCCGCATTCTCCGGCATGTCTATATGGTGTAGCCACTTCCCCAGGGCCTGGGTGGATATTCTACGAAATACTCTTGGTGGCCCCACCTTTGAATAACTCCTCTCTTCTGGGACCACTGGGTCTGCTCCCATTTTTTGGATCTGCTCCCATTTTTTGGATATTCTTCCACTGCCTCACCCTCAACCTGTGTGGGACTCGATGCCATGGCAGCCCCACCACCGCGGGATTTCCTCGCCACCTTTCAGCTCTGGTGTCGAGGTTGGGGAGATGGACCATCAGAAACCTGATCAGTCGGCTGCTTCAACATCGCCCCTGGGTAAGCCGCCTCCCATCTTTTGGCATACTCCTTCACCAACTTGAAGATGAATGTTGGAAAAGGAAAATCGTTCTGCATCTTCCCATCCACCAGAGAGAACATGCTCCACATTTGCCTCATCATAGACGGCTGATCCTTGTAGTGCAATACCAAATAGACCTTTGGGGTCAGTCACTTCGTGCACCAAAATTTCCTAGAAAATTGGTGTGGGGTGTACAGATCACAGAGGGGCTCACGGTCCACTCTTTCCACATCAATCCACCTCGAAAGGCCAGGAGGTAGGACCCATGCACTTCTCTTCCTTGTCCATCATCAGTGAAAACACCTATAGGAAATGGGAATAGATGAAAGTTGAACCCATCCACCTTCCACTCCCGGTTCAGTTTCCCTTGCATAGTCTGCTTGGGTAGAAAGCTCCCTTTGGAATTCATGATTGATGGGAGGAAGTTCGATCCTGGAAGGGAGATGCAGTTTGGATATTCATAACCCCCCCAACATGCACCACTATCCACCCGTACAAGAGGTGGAATGGTCCGCATATCCATTGTGGTCTCTTCCCCTCACTAATATGCCACCACATCTTGTATAGATTAGTGAGCATTGGGATTCAAAGGTTCACCCACCCTCCTATCACCATCATGGATGCCATGATCAATGTTATTAGTCTCACAGCCATGTTTGTATCCCTCACTGGTAGGATCTAGCCACATATGAGAGCCATGATGAATGACACTGGCCTGACTACCTGTTACTGCTAAGTACTGACGTAGAATCCTCAGGATCTACACTAGCAGTCCTCCAAGAGCCTCAATTACGAGTACTCTTTGCCTCATTGATCTCCCTTCTGGTAAGTCTGATGCCTCACTAGAAACTTCCTCTCTTCCGAAAAATTTAGAAACTGCTTGAACAATCACATGAAATGGACATCCCTTATTTCTTCCTTGTCCTCTCCCAGCTCCAGTTTCAACAACACCCTTTCCAGTTGAGACATTTTCTCCAGATCCTACCATGTACCCATAATGAGGAGGAGTTCATCATATATAGACCCCAGTATCAGGACCCCTAGATCTGATGCACATCCAATAAATTGATGATGACCTCCCCGTGGTGTAGGTGGAAAGTATTATTCCTCGAGGACCACCTATTCAACAACTCTGACATTAGCTGCTTTGATTGATAGATGTGGAATTGGGATGCCCAAGACACCTCATATAGGCCCACTCTCCTTAGCTCAGCCCCAAACTCTTCACATGAGGCACCTACCCTGTAGGCCCAAGCACAGTCATCTGTGATGTTGATACATTGGTGTAGGTCCCACTCATAGGACCACCCATTCCCCAGGTTCCTTAGAGTTGCCTTCAAGATAGTGTTGTATAGAGAGGGTGAGGTGTCCAGCTGAAATCCCTTCCCGTCAACATGTTTCAGATGATTGTACAAGCAATCAACAATGACGGTTGTGAAGTCCTCCCATGCATGGCCATCTGCCGCCCTGAACCATTGGCACTGACATGACGTGCTTTAGAACTAGTAATCTAGCTCGTCCCAACATATTTCAGGGATGAAGATGTCGTCCCTTAGCCCAAATCCATTCAACGGAAGCCTCTTAAAAAGAATATAAAGTACTTTTGGATTTCCAACAACAACTCCACCAACGATTCGTGGTTATAGTGGCTCCATGTCAACTCCCCTAAACCCAATCTATTCTCCATCTCCTCCCTTCGGGCAGTGTCCGCAAGGACCCCGTCACAGCCTTCGGGTGAGCCATTCAATTTTTTGAATCTGGGTATTCTTTTGGATGGGATTGCGAAGCTCTTTCACGGAGCAAGTCCACAGAGCTCGTTTGCAATGATTGTTCATGAAGCCCTGCCCCGACCATCAAACCCAAATTGAAAATTTCTCCGACGTGAATTCAAAGACTCGTTGTGCACCCTGAAGCAGAAGGCCCAAAATTTGGAGATCAATCATAGAGTACATGGACATTTTCAAATCGAGAGTGCTAAAATCCAAAATTATGGAGAAGAGAAAGGAAAAAAGAGAGGTCAGTTCCCCTATTTATATTCACGGAACCTTGGTGCTTTGTGGTGCACCCAACCTACTCCTACCTCTCTGCCTCGTGAGCCACGTTCGCGATGCCGCTTCGAGATGGTATGAGTAATTTTGGAAATGGACCCTCATATTTGGACTCTCATTTTTTCCTTGGCTCCAAGAATGAGGGGGGGGGGGAATTTGTTGGCGCCAAAATTTCGGAAGTATAAAACACACATGAAGCATTATGGGCGGCCTCATGAAGCCTCAGCATAGAGCCCCATAGCTCGGCGGCCACCACCAAGATCCCCCTTCACGAATGCGCCATATATCAAGGAGGAGGGATGAACTGTGAACCGATTTTAAGTCTGTGACCCTCTGTAGAGAAAGGATGCTGGATGTACTGCAAACCGATTTGGTTTTCGTGACCAGCCACGGAGCAAGGAGGCGGGATGCTCCGCAAACCCGTATGACGTTCGTGAGCCCACCGCCGAGCAAGATTCGTCTTCACGGAGAGCTATACCTACTTCACAGTGCCTCTTGCCTATAAATACCAGGTTCCCCTTGAGCCCAACGTATGGATCCTCTGACCATTCACCTTCTTAACTCCCAAATCGCGAAGCAATATCTGCTCTGCGAACCATGATCTTTTCAATGTACTTCTGCATTCCAATGTGCCTCCCCTTTTGCATGAATTTGGCCCCTCTTCAAAGAGGGATACCCTTCATAGAGCCCACAGGCCTCCGCGAAGGGAGGGGATCCCAAAGGGGACACATGTCATCGCAAACTGTTTATGATTCTCAAAGCACCCCATATTCACATGTGACCCATATGATAAGGTAGGGACACTATGCCACACAATGCACATTACTTCACAATGCTATACTTCACAATACACCCTTACTTTGTGAGTAAATTCTCCACAAACGCCTTTCTACATTGCAAAGCACCTTTCATATGCACCTAATCCATATACCAAGGCTAGGCCACTCCACTTTGCGAAGAACACCCTTTCTCAAATACCTTCCACCTCATAGGGCACCAAAGATCGACAATGCTTCTATATATGAAACCCTTTACTCTTTAATTCTTCTTCTTGTGTGACCTTATAGGTTTGCGCGAAAAAAAAAATTCAGATTCCCTTGGATGATACTTCCCGTTGTGTTGCTTCACCTTATGCTTCTTCACCTTGGAAAGCTAAAAACTATTACTTATTCGCATAGCCATGCTTACGTGGACCCCTCCATGTATCACTCCCGGACACCCCCTCACCATGACGTTGTTGATGCCTTCCCTTCCCCAAGGGCGGGTGTGTATCAGTTATATAAGTCCTATGGATGCAGAGTGAACCCACCTCGTTCGAGCTACAAGATGTTAAATTTCCAACCACTATCATCCTTGGCACATGACGTTAAATTGTGAACTCACCCAAGCATTTGTCTGTGGGGAAAGGGAACCCATCTTGGTGTAAGCCCCTAGCTTTTCATGCATGAGGCAGAATCCTTGCTCCTCCTTTTTTCTTCAGTCCCAAGGACCAGAGAGGGGGGTATGGGCATTGGAGCCCTCCTTTATTCGGTGGCAAACCCCTATCCCTTTGTTCTTTGTCTCTGTACGGGCCTCCACCTAGGAGTAAGTCCTAGTATCTATCTCCCTAGGGATTCTCCATGCGTAAGCCCCTATTTCCCCTTTGGGCCACTAACCACATGTCATCCCCATTTCATTTCCCACTGACGCACCTTTTTTGATGTGATCATCAGGTCTCTATTGCGGCTTGTTCCTCAAACCAAGCATGACTCACGTGGGCATAGAGTAATCATAGACCATGAAATCCTCCCTATGCTGCATAGAGTGTATGCTCCCCAACATCCTGAACTACAAGGACTGTGATCCAAGCCAAGGTAGGGTACATAGGAAGCCTCTCTGAGGTTAAATCCCAACACCCGGTCGTTCCGAACCCATACAAGTCGGTTCACCAAATAACCATCCGGAACTACATGAAAATTGATCTTTGCCAAGGCAAGGTACGTAGGAAGCCTCCCTATGGTTTAAGACCAACAACCATTGGTCCCAACCACCTTCACATCGGTGCACCAAAAATTGTCCCGAAGTACGTGGACTTTGATCTTCGCCAAGGCAAGGTACGTAGGAAGCCTCCCTGAGGTTCAATCCTAGCAACCATTGGTCCTAACCACCTTCACATCGGTGCACCAAACACCCTTCTTGAACTAAGGGGACTTTAATACTTTCCATGGTAAGGTGCGTAGGAAGCCTCCATGAGGTTCAAGCCCAACAACCACTGGTCCCGAACACTCCATGTCGGTCCACCCCGGTCATGCTTGATGTTAAACTGTATGCCCCTTTATTTCCCCATCCAGTGGTAAGACATTGTGATCCCCTACCCCATAGTAAGCCATTGTGATCCTCACACAACGATAAGCTATTGAGATCCATACTCAGTGGTAAGTCATTGTCAACTTTACTCAGCAGTAAGCCATTGTTAACATAAATCCAATGACAACCCATCATAGTCCCCCTTGTTAGGACACACATCTTCGGTCCGCCTTCAGACGTCAGACACCCCCAGGATGCCAACCTTGTGCTATCCCCAACATATCATCAGGTTGATGTCCTCTGTGCACACCCCAATCCTATACCCCATCCAGAACTACATGGACTTTGATTCCCTACCTCGAGGATACGTAGGAAGTCTCTTCAAGGCCCAAACCCAACATCACTCTCTCCCTTGAGTCGAATCAATTTCATTCTCCATCCACATCACTTATCCATCCACCATCCATCCTAACTCTTAGTCGGGATTCCACATCCCAGTGAGATCATGCCAATCTGCCTCTTCACTGCTCCTAGCAGTAATTGGTTAAGTAACCACATGTTATCCCTGACATCAGTGTTCCCTCTGGGGGTTGCACCCATCTGATCCACTCTATTCAGTGTTCCTATTAGTCCAATCCATCTCCACTAGATTTTAAACTCGTGGAATACCCCGTGTTAAGCAGGGGAAGTTGAGAAAAACCTCAGAGATATGCCTCTGGAATCTAATTCCCCACATTTAATGTGGGATACCTCAGGCTTCTGCACCCTTGAGAAACCCAATAATAAGGGGAAGAAACCCAAATGCGCTATTGTTCTGGAATCCAGACACTGTAGGGATGTCCAACGAGACTACTCCCCCAACCGAATGTTATTGTAATGGCTGGAACCCTTGGAATATTCTGACAGAAGCTCTGTAATTAACTGGCGTTCATAAAGATATGGCACTGGAAAGAGTTTCCCGAACAACATCTTAAGTCAATAAGGGAGTCCTAGACTAGGTAACGAGTTCTGAGGGGGAATCTATAGATGGAAGAATAGACATCATATCAGCTCATTTTGATCAAGGAATAAACATCCCTGAAAAGGCTACAGAAACCGCCAACCATTAGAATGCGAGAATGAGAGGCAACAAACAGTGTTGTCATCCTCGAAACAGACGGACGCGTGTGCCCCATCAAAAGCATCGGAAACAGTGGTATTAGCTTTATGGAGCCATAAGTGACAACATACACATCCAGTTTTATCCCTACTCCAAGAAGACACCTAAATCATCATAGTACAAGGCATACGTTTTACCAAGATCAGCTGAGGATATAATCTACAAGGATATCGTATTCCAATTTAGCTGTAAAAGGCTAACTCAAATGTTTCACACTAAACAAACTTCACCGAATTCTTGGTCAGGCCAGTCAAAAATCTATACAAACAAGAGAAATACTTGATAAATATATCTCAATTTCTAGCATACCCTATGAAGATAAAAATCTCTTAAACATTATTGGTTCTCTACGTGTAATCCATGACATAAACCATTCTAGGATCTATAGAAACTTCATCCTTAGATATTACATGGCCAATGCAATTATCTTGATCCATCCAAAATTGACATTTTGGGTATTCAACATAAAGATGATAAACCTCAAGAATACTCAAAAATATATTTAGTTGTCTAGCATAGTCCGATATAAACATGAAGAACACCATTATTTCATCAATAAAAACAAAAAAAGGAGTCTAAATATGGATGGAATACTTTATTCATAAGATACATGGAGACCACTAGTGTGTTATTCATATCAAACAACATCACCAGGTACTCATAAATTCCATTTATACTCCTGAAGGTCATAATAATGAAATTATAGGGTCACGCTCTCAATTAATGGTACCCTAAACAATTATAAGCCTTTGAGAAGATACATAACCCCTTCTGTTAATCAAATAATTCATCAATTTGGTTCAGTGGGTATCAGTTCTTAACCATTACAAGGTTATGACTATACTAATATACCCATATACTTAGTGATTTGTTAACCTTATTTGCAAAATTACCCAAAGACACCAAGGGGACATTCTTGGTAAAATGAACCCATTTTCATCGATGTCTTCCAAATGGGTCCTGATCTCGCAAAGTTCAGTATGAGATATTAAATAAGGCCTAATAGAGATTGACACTACACCTGGAGGAATCTCAATTCTGAACTTGATACTTTTATTAGGAAAAAAAATCCAAATAATTCTTTAGGAAATATTTTCTAGAATAGAGCATCCGAAGGAGAAAAAATAGACCAATAATTATATTCCTCAACAAGGATTATACTAGACACCAAGGGAGCAGTTCCACTTAGTCGCTGAATGTCTAATAAGATATGACCTATATGGAAATCCTAATCTCCAACATAAAAAAGGCTTCCACCATCAAGAGATGTAAAATAAAAACATTAGTAGTACTAATAAATCTAATCTTAGTAATATAAGATCCAATAGATCATATGAATTACATCAAATCCACCAATTTCAATCAAGATGAAGTCTTAGTGTAAATGATAGTGGTTTATTACCAAATAAAGAATAACACACTTCTTAATCCCCAATAAATTAATTCTCAAGGGTTTATCAATAAAGGGGACACCGTAATGATACTCCACCACCAAATCCCCAAAAAAGTGTATGAGGTTATTGTCTCAAAGAAGGTAGAAACAAGAGTATATACATCTAAAATTGTACATTAGATGGTAAGAGGTTCATCATTATAATTTTTATGAATAGTCTCTACTGTATCAAACTATCCTACCTGATGATAATATACTACAACCTAAATACCCTGAGTCATAATCCCCTACTGAACATGTTGGCCTCGACCATGTGACAACAGAAAACCACCATGTCCTAAATGGAAAATAGATACCCAAATTCTTGATAGTTTTGTTGTATTATCCATCATTTCCCCAAAAACCTAAGCCAGTCCAAATTATCTACTACTACCAAACCATTATAAAAAATTTCACACATGGTTGACATGTCCTGTCATCAAAAAAATACGGTACTCTATACATTTTTTTGGGAACTGAATGCTCATGTGTCCCAAGGGGACACATTGATTACACCACACGTAATTACTCTCTCATAATGGGAGGAAAATTCACAAGAATTTTCAGACAAAATTCTATGACCTAGGAATGAGTCACATAATCACCTATTTTGATATTCAGAAGATCCAAAAACTCTATTGATTTATCACAATAAGGATAGTCAACCTGTATGATGAACCCTATTAATATTACTTTCTATAATCAACGATTGGTTTATGTTTTTAGTGAAATATGTGAAATAGAACACCTTCAAATGAACCAAGTTCTAATAGTGTTGACCTTTTTCTATGTGCTCAGATCTAAAATCCTCATCAATATATATGGTTGGAGTGAACCATTAATGATTTATAAACTAGGTAACATATTCCCTAACTTATATATACTAATGATCTAACCTCATAAACATAGAGTCCATATCTGATAATAGGGTATCAAAAATTATTTTTTATTGAAGTAGGTCTAAAAAAATCTTAGGCCATCTCTATATTCTACTCAACTTGTAATGGGTGTCTCACCATAAATGCATTTCCCCAAGCAACATGTAAACTAAAAACTTCACCATATTATCCTTAAGAGTCTCTAAGTGATTAATAATAGTATGTATAGACTCCATCCACAACACTCCCACCTATGGACCACCCTAACCTATGAAAAGTGGAGGTTGATAATGATTGAACTCATGTGTTAGATGTAAAATAGTTATATTAGTTTGAGTATCTCCCATTCCATGGACTATACTAGACACATGAGGCTTTGATGAATTTGGTCATCTATAATTAGACCAGGAAGTGTTGAAGATTTGTTTCCACCTACCAACGGGTTATGCAATCCATAACAGTTGGGTATTGGTCCCAATATCTCTATAGTGGAATAAATATACAAGGTTGACATAAGATATTAGAATCAAAAAATATAATTCATTAGTCAATGTTTAATGTAAAGTGGGTCGAAGTCAATAACCCATGAACTTGCATTTTTTACCACCAATTTTTTCATATTTTCTGTGAATTTAAAATATTATTAATCTTTTTATTTCAAATACATTAAAATATTTATATTTAGATTGAAACTCCTTCTATTTTATAACAGGATGTCAATTTCCATGGTATGGTAAAATAGAGGTTCATTCACAATCTATAAGGGAAATTAACTTATAGGGTTCTCAGTAATGCTTTATTTAACCAACCATGATGTAACAATCCATTTACATTTTATTTTATACTGATGTATCATCCATGGAATTTTACAATTTAGTTTCTTATATAGACATATATAGGAATAAATCATATAAGACATTATTAAGACTTCAAATATTCAACCCCTTATAACCATAAGCATATGCATAAATGTATAAATTTATCAAGAAATCATATATAAGGAAAAATTGATAGGTATACCCTACGTAACTAATATAATTCAAGAACACACACCCACCCTCTTACATTATCATCCAAAGAGAAAAACCTGTAGAATTCAATGATAATAAAAACCAAGTCTTCTACTCATGGTGGAAATTAATGACCTGTAAAAACCCTAAGTAGAATAACGACCACATCCAAAATTACATGGTTTTTTCCCATATGTAGGTTAGATAATCCCTATAAACAAACTAATTACCAAGCCATGACTCATAAAATTTTATTATCCACCCATCCAAATATCAATACAAAATAAAGGGGTATAATCAAACAAATTTGCAATGGACTACCACCCAAACCACTAATCGGTTCCTGAACTGATGGTCTCTATTGTACCCCAAGTGTGTCACCCCATACTCCAGAGGAATTTGATTAGTTGTGAGGGTATGGAATGATTTCATATAGAGACTATACCATTTGGAAAAAATGAAATAAATGAGGGAAAAATAGAAATATCATAAATCACATCACATGAAAGGAGAAGAACAATACATGGTCATGCACTAAACATAAACCATTAAATACTGAAATTTATGATAGAAGATAATGATTATTCATACATGTCATAAGTCATAAATATCTGGTATGAAAGTGAAAAAATATAAATAAAAAATAACACATGATAAAAAGAGGACCAAACCCTATCTTGACACCCATCCTCGAGCTCCATCCTTGCATGAAATTGCAAATTGGTCATAGAGTTCTTGGCCTTTATCCCTATCTATATCCATGGTGTTTCGAAGGTACTAAACATCAGTCAGACTAGGGTTTGAGTATTACCCAGTAGGCAATCCCCAATAAAGACCCTACATAATCCATCTTGAATACTAATCTTGTGTAATGATTCCTTATATAGAAAATTTTTATATCTAGAGAAAAAAAGAAAATTGTTAAACTAGGCTCAATAGTGACACTTGGGGATGGGCCCACAAACATCGACCAGTGTTTTATATTTCTAAAAACTTCACAAGTAAAATGAAAACCCAAAAAAATTCTTTATTGGGGTAATATACATGTATCAAATCCAACCCAAACCCAAGGGAAATGTATAAATCTATAGGACCCCATATATCCACCTGAGGGATGGGTTCGCCTCATGTTTAAATAAATTTCTTGGATCCAAAAGTAACCAAACCACACACATATGATGCAGGAGATGGATAACTTATTATTTCACTAATACAAACAACAAAATTAAAATAATAGATTATTGAATCCATTTTATAATTTTAATACCAAAACCAAATATCAATTTTTTAAAACTAAAACCCATTTCAAGACACATAAAAAGTGAAACCCAAATACTATTTCAAGTGACCACATTCATTTACCTAAAATAAACACCAACCCAACCCAAGTTTCCTATTTACAAGGGCATAGTTAAATAGGAAAAATTCTTAACTATATTCTCCCATGATCTTAACCTTTTCACATTTTCAATAAAGCAATTTCGTGGAAGGTGCATAGAATTTCCTGGAATTAGTTTAAGGTTTCGAGTAAGAATTAATTTTATACTTTCCCAATAGATTTAGGAATATCTCTAACACAAATGAATATAAATAACTAATTTTAGAAAATACATTGTGACTACCTACCATAGGTCTAGGAAGGGCGACACATTTTATATTAAGATATGATTCAGAAGAGAATTAGAGATATCTATGTATTAGATAAATGACATGAAAATAACGAATATGTGCTAATCATGAAGGAAGACATATGGAAGTGAAATAAAACCATAATTGAGGAGAGAATGACTATATATTTACCTATAATTATTTAATAAACTAAATAAATACCAAAACTGAAAATAAAGGAAGAGGATATATCATTGATAAATTGGTGTGGATTAGAGGCTTGTGGGAGGGGATTCTCTATGAATGGGGGAGGGTAAAATAAGATAGTTGTAATGTGAAAAGGGGGAAAGGACCAATCTAACCCCATAAAAAGTTAGAGACCCCACTGACTAGTTGGTGGGTCTCACTAGCTATTTTTTGGGCTTATAGTGGCTTTATAATCCAACAAGAATAACATTGTCTAGTCGATCGCATTGTAGCCTTTAGGTTGCATACCCTGAACTCCTTCCAAGCCTATCAGATGGCTTTGAGAACTCCAAAACCCACTCTAATATGCTTAAACATGGTATTCAGATGAGATAACCAAAACATTAATCAAAACACACCTCAAATGGGATGAATTTTATATTAAACCCATACATTTGAAGTTAAATATAATTGACAACAAACCCTGGAGTGACATGGAAAGCCACGTGTTTAAATATTTATACCTTATAACCACATACATTATCTTCCAACATTTTTTTACAAAAATATGACGTGCTGTCAAAAAATCATAAATAACATATTAGATTTTAAAACATAAGTTTCATAGTATTATAAAATTATTGACAAAATTTTCAATTTGTTGTAAAAAATATGGATTTTTAACAAAAACATTATATATTATATTTTTTATTAATTTGTATTTAGACGTATTTTGTATATATATACCCATGAATTTAATATATATTAAATTTTCAATGTAAAATGAGGATTTTATATAAAATAAAAACACACGTAGTATTTTATTCTTATAACCATTAAAACATATCCATAGTCAAATATGTAGATAAGAAGTAATTACACCATAAATATAGTAAAATTATTTCACATGAATAATTAAATTCAGGCAATTCAATTCCTAAAAACACCACATAATAGGAAACTCACCAATTCAAACCCACTCATTCCTTACCCAATGTTTTGTTATCATTGAATCCATCACATCTTACAAATTTCAACAACATCACATTTTGATAACTCTATCAACAATTTAATAAATCAAGACAATTGATTAATTATATTTCCATAGGATCATGTAAATAATAATAATAAAACACGTTATATGAAAAAAAAATTATAATCAAGTATTATTTATTCAATTTTAGAAAAGAAAAATTTATACATATAATTTAATGTACTTATAATCATAAAAATCACATTCTATAAAACATCAAGCACAATCAAAATTTTAACCATATTATATATTTTACATTGTGTAACGATGTGTTTTTCTTACCAACACCTGAGCCACACAGATCTAATTATCTCTACAATATGCATCATATTCCATTTAACACTCAATAATATCCTTCCCATTGAATGAAAATGAAACATTAAACATCATAGTGAGATTAATCCAAAACATAAAATTCATAGAGTAAGGATCATTTTATCTATTACCCAATCTAATTTAAAAATATTAATACATGAAAAATATTCATGTTATAAAACATATAAATCAAAAAATGGGTATATTAAACATTTAAAAGGAGTCTTTAAACAAACAATATAGTGTAACATAAGATATATTTTAATTATATCTAAATTAATATCAATATTTTCAATTCTAGGTTCACAACTATGATTTTTCACTTGATAGATAAAAATACATATTGTATTTGAATATTTTGAAACCCTAAAATATTTCAAGATCAAAGACACAATATTCAAGAACCATGTTTACTAGAAGCATTAAACATTGAATTTTTGGAATAAATCTTTATCTAAATTGATACTATATTCGACATCTTATTTCACACAATCCACCAAAATAAAACGAGCCACAATATATAAAATTAATAATATTAGTAAAATTTAATAATAATAAAAACACAATAAAATAAAAATATAATAATTAATTAGAAATTCATACAAAATAATATTAAGAACACCTACTGTTTTAAAAGCTCATTTTTCGAGAAAAGTAGTTTATCTTTATATATTATATTTTTATTTAAAATATAAATTTACATATTATATAACATTAATTTTTTATAGATTAATGTAATTTTTCAATTCATAATATCATAATTATGTAAAGAATATTTTTTTTGTAATTTTCCACAAACAAATTATTATTAAGGTAATTGTGAAAAATATATCTTTTACAAAAATTATAAAAATTATAAATTTATCATTATATAAAAAATTATTATAAATTTATAAAATATTATAATAAATAAAATAATTATTTAAGTGGTAAAATTATGATTTTAATATCATTATAAACTTAGAAAACCTATGTTTAATTTTTAGAACATACACAACATTTTATTCCAATTTTAAAACTGTTTACAGTCATTGATTTTTATTAAAAAATATTTATGGAAAATTATTGTTTTTTGTTGATATTATATTTTTTTAATACATTAACCACTTTATATCATGTAGATTAATAAACAAGTAATTTTCATATACAGATTAATTTTAGTCTTAAAAACAAATTTTTTAAAAACTATTTTTATGAATGATGTGCATTAATTATTGAATTAAATTTTATAATACCTTAAAATATTATTTTTCAAAATTATTTGAATACTTAAAATAATTATATTAAAATTATTAAATACTTATAATTTTAATTTTTTCATTAAAATTAATGTTCGTTGTTAAAAACATTTGTTACCGCTGTAAAAGTTTAAATTGTAGAAAGAGTTTTACTAACTGTAAAAGAGCAAAAAAACATAGAAAATGTGAATCCATGTGATTTTATGGGAGGTGGATAATACAACCCCATCCATTATTTTACACTTTTCTATCCTTTTATCCTTCAATAGTGACATATAATTATTGAAATGTAATGGGTACTTCCGAAATTTCCCTTCTCATCACTTATGAATGATGACCACTTTCACCACTTCATGATAAAACTGTAATTTTAAAATTAAGCCTGAAAATATTACATTTTTTAATATTGTAATTTTATCTCATGTTTATAAGACTATGGTCTCAATTATTTATCCCAATACCTCTAATTCCTAGGATATTTACATGAGAAATCATAGGTTCTCAATATGAGTATTTTTTACCCCTTAGTATATTATTTCTAATCATCATCTTCAAAAAAATGGAAAAATAATATAATAAGATAGGGACCATAATAATGTAATAATATTAATTAACCAACCATTATTCAATCCATTACATCCAATAAGAAAAACAAAAAAACATATATCGTGTGAAAATGCATACTACCAACTCCACAATGAGATGTGGTTTGTTTTTCATCATCGACATTCATGGATGGTAAAAATTATGGATTTTATGAATTAACATGTTCAATATTTTAAAATTATATTTCAAATATTATAATTTTTCATATACCATCATTCTACCCCATTTTTTGAAAAAGGGAATTGTCTATCGAGCATACATATGGACTACTACCTATACGAATGATGTATTTCATTTCACATCACCACCCTAAACTTATGGTTGTAAGAATGAATTTAATGAAAATAACTGATATTTATTTAATTCTTAACATTTTATAAATTATTTTTTACCATTATATAAAAACATTTCCATACTATTAAAATCATTATAACACACTTCTATTTGGGTTTGTTTTCTCACTAACATGAAAGATGTTATAATATTTACACCAATAATTATTATGTAATGTCTTAAAATGGTAATATTATGTAATGATTGTTTATTTATTTTTTTAATGACTCAAAAGTGGTTTTTTTAAGATCTAATATTTTTATTAATATATAAATATTTGATTATTAAACATGTCAAAGATAGTTAATCACAATTTCCTTTTCCATGTACTATATTCAAGTATTTCACCTAGTGAAATTGGAATTAATTGATAATTGAAATAAAAATGATTATTATATACTTAGTAATATAGTAATTATTATCCTTTAACAAATATTTAGCAATTAACCCCATCAATGTGAAACATGTATGCAACAAACAATAAAAAAATCCTAAAATATGATGATAAAAATAAACTTTTAATTGTTTATATATATTTTTAAAATGGTTATAAATGATCTATATAAAAGGTATTATATTTAAATGATTCATTGAAATTAGTTCTTAATATATTTATAATAATTTTATACAAGGTTAGTTCTTATTGGAATGTGCATGATTGGAGGTATGGGGTGCTAAGTATTAAATTTAATTTCTTGAGGCATATTTCAAATTTTGCACCATTGTGCCTTTGATATGGTGTGACTATTTTATAATAGATTTATTTTAACATATTCATTAAATTCACAAGGTTTTAAGATATATATAATATGCATTCATTATGTGCATTTTGATAAAAAAAATATATCAAGGATTCCAAGTTTGTTTCATCTCAATTTCACTTCCTTGAGATGTGATGCATATTCACTTCTGGTATTCATTTTTTGGTGTATATATATATAACTTTACATGGATTTATTTTATCATATTTTTTCATGAAACATTATTTATCTAAAAATAAATAATTATATCTATTTTGAAGGGTTTTTATTATGGTGTTACTAAACCTGTAAGGTATTTTGACAACTCAATTAACCTTTATTTGAGTTATAATTCCACTTCATGAACATATTTATTACATGAATGGTTTATTCCACCTTTAGATCTTATATTAAAAAATACTTTTATATTTGGATAAAATAACACTTTTCATTAAAATATTCCTTTTTGATGAATTTAGTTCCAATAAACTATGAAACTAATAAGAAAAATTCTTATCTATCCCATGAAAATTATTTGTTAACCTTTACATGTTTTAATTTTTCTTTAAAAATTATTTTAACTCTTGATGATTTTTAATACAAAATTAAATATTATTAAATTATTTGAACCTAAAGAATACTTTTCAATATTAATTCCTTATTTTTATAGGGATTGTAAAGGATTTTTTAAGAAATTATTGTTGAACTATTTTTTATATATTTTAAAAGAATGTTTTGAATGTGTATTTATTTTGTAAAATTTATTTTATAAAAAACCTAATTTTGATTTGAAAAAAATTCTTGAAAAATTTATTAGGATCGTGAATTTTTTCAAATAAACTATATTTAATGAGTTTTCAGGTGTTTAAAAACGGGGTATTCTACCTTATTTTCAAGTGATTTATCAAATGTTCTTAAAAATATATTTTTTATCATTGAAAAAATATCCAATTATCCTCATCTGATAAAGGGCATATTTTTAATCCACCATATAATTATTTATATATACATATTATGGAATGTTATTGGAAAATATTTCTTGATGCCTGTCTCTTTTACATTGTTCAATTAACTGATTTTTGTTGTATGAATGTTTTATTTTTCATAAGATGCATATATTCATGGATGATTATTATGTTATGGGTGGGGTTATATACCACCATCCAATTGATTATATAAGTAATTATATCTCATGGTATAATTATAGGTGTCATGACCTAACCCATGTTGGGGCTCAAGCTACAACTACACTAAGCCCGCCTCCATAGGCTAGGGAGATGACAAGAGCCAAAGGAATAAAAAACATGGGGCGTCCTTTTCTTGAGTATCTATATGCATAAACTTAGAAAACTCAAAGAAAATGTTTAGCAGTAAATAATAAATTTGCTACATAGCTATAAAAAATAAAACAACCATGCATGAACCTCTAGACAGTACACAAGTATGACAATGTAAACTGAAAAGTAAAGGTAAAAAATAAACAATCAACCAAAATGTTTCCCTACCTAATTTAAAAATAGAAAAGTAAACAACTCAATGAAATTATTTGTCCTAAATCCCAGGCTATGATCACCATATTCAGTCCAAGTGCTTAGTATCTCTAATATACTATGTAGTCATGGTAAACTTCTCTGTTGCCTACATAACACATGAAGAATTCAGGAAATGCCTGAGAAAGGGTGATTACAAACATACCCAGTATGCCACCTTGAATGATAAGGGTGAGAAGTAAGAGATATGATAAAATAAAAATATATTGTATTCACAAGGTACAATGAAAGAGTGTAGCTCAAACCAATAATAATGAATGTATTCTCATCCAAGAACAAGTATATATACATGGTGAGTAGATGAACATCCCATCAAGTCATTTCCACCTATAACACGAGAGTAGACTCATACAACCATGAGAAACTAAACATCATAATCTTGTGGCATACCCAATACATCATCACTTATCTTGGAAGGAGAGTAACCAAATACTATGAGTGAATATAGTATAAAGATATATATATATATATATATACATGCTCAGTCAAAGATGATTAAATGAGAGATTAATAGGATCTCCATCTCACAAATTATCCAAAGAATAAGAGTAACAAAAAATTCCAAAAATTACTTCAATGATTCCCAATAACCCATGAGCCTTATGTGAAAATAGATGTCTATGAAACTCATTAACCAAACTGTGATACTATATTCTTTGGGAATAACTGACTCAACAACATAGTTTTATGTCATGTCACTAAAACGTATCTCAGTGGGGGAAAGCGTCCCTCTTTCTCATGAGTTAAAGGCTACGTCAAACCATGTTTCTCCACTACGATGCATAGTCGAGTGGCCATAATTTCTAGATAGCGGACTCATTCCCTTGTACATTTGGAGGGTTCCACTCTGATAGTCGAGGTCCTATTCCTTGCCGAGCTGGAGGGTTCCACTAAAAGACATTGAGGTCCCTAACCTCATAACGTAGGAGTGTTCCACTCGAGAGGTAGAGGAACCATGCCTATACCAGATGGGAGGTTCCACTCTGATAGTCATTAAGAACCCATGGACATCCTAGCTATAGGGTTCCACTTGGGAGTCTATAGAGTACCGATTCCAAGCACAACTATAGGGTTCCAATCTAGAATCCATTGAGGACCCATGCATAGTCCACCTGGAGGGTTCCACTCGAGGGTAAGAATTTGTTGATCCGTTATGAAAAATACCATCATTAGGGTATCCTCAGAATTTTTCATTAAGAAAACATTTCAAATCATATCTTGAAATCCACTGTTGAGGATACAATCGTGTTTAATGTAAAAAAACATCCAGGATAGGATACATGCTGACCTAAATAGGAGTTAAAATGAAGGAGATATAGATTCATGAAGTTTCTCATTAGATCTAAATCACTACATGGGGTGTGAGGGGAACCACATGGATTGTGGCCCCACTTCACTGACTATTTTTTTCACAAGTCAACACATTATTTC
This sequence comes from Viscum album, assembly GCA_963277665.1. NCBI lineage: Eukaryota > Viridiplantae > Streptophyta > Magnoliopsida > Santalales > Viscaceae > Viscum > Viscum album. The sequence goes on from OY728129.1 coordinate 1,120,861,801, forward strand.
CTTACCCTGTATCAGTAAACACCATGTAGGTGTACTACACAGTGTGTCTCGGCTAACCAGGACCGGGTCTATGTGTTGCTCGTCCTGTTCGCGTACTAAACCCCATGTCCATGTACATATACAAGGACTCACATCTATGTAATCCTCCACCTGGGTCATCTAAATGAGATATGGAACACAGTGTGTGACGGACTGTTACACGTCGTGTTACACATGATTTTTATGAAACCCCAGTGATGTTTCTATTGGGACAACACACTGTGTGTTATTCACGGTAAATGGCGTGTAGTCAGGATTTTTGAAGATTCTAAGATCTTAACTTTGGGATTGAATATGTCAACACAAAATTGGATTTGATTCCATATATGGATGAAAAAGGCATATCTGACTATAGATCACAAATCCCGACCATTGGTCACCATAAAACGACCACAAAAGGACATCAGAGTTCCCCCATTCAAACTGCACGCCACCATAAAACCAACCATCCTGGATTTAGGATCTTTTTATTGAAATGGTCTTAGGATTCTTTATAAAATCCTCGATCTGTACCTAGTTCACCATTATAATCTATTCTTGTGAAATTTTTACCAAAATGGGTTTTTGATCTGACTCAGTACCACCCGTTAACTGTCGAATTACGACCGTGAGGATCCAACCGGTGTAGAACAGGAATCAAAGAGGGAGAAACGATACAAAAAATGGTTCAAAAAGTTTTGGACTAGTGTTATTAGCCATCAATTAATAATGATCATCCAGTTTTAGATAAAATAATGGATACAAATTGATATTTCAATTCATGGGGACTTATAAAGTCTGTAAAAGATGAAAATCCAAGAAAATGAATGAATCAACTCAATCATTTAATAAAATGGTTTAGAAAACAAAAATTTACAATCCATACCTCAATTTTGGATCAATTTCATATGAATAAATCATTTTCCAATTATTTGGTAGGATTCTCTTTGTTTGTTGAATCCTAATTTACTTGCTTCTAATGTTTCATCACCAATCATGACAAAGAGGAGGAAAGAGCTCTCACAAGTGATCCTAGAAATTATGAGGCTATCCCTTGAAATGTATTCCATGGTGATATATTAATATACTTATCTATTGAACTAAATATAAACTAATTAATAATTTAATTCATTAAATTCACTTCCAACAAGTGATGGGTCCGAACATCTCATGCTAACTCATTTTATGTCGCACTTACGGTAAACCCCACATTCCTGACAAAACTTTGGTCTCAGATTTAGAATCCAACTAAATGGTTAAGATTTATCCCATATTCATTAAATAGTTTCTTGCATTCCATTTAAAATATATTTAATATTTAAAAAAAATTAGGGCTCACTGAGCCTCAAAATCATACACTGTCTCAGCTCCTGGCTCTAGAAATATATATAAAAATATTTAAAAGTATTCAAAGGAAAAAAATAGGTCTCAAAATCATTATCTACTTCAATATTTTCATACCTAAAAAAACTAAGAAAAAAATTCAGATACTTAGCTTGCACTTGCCTCCCCTGCTGACAAAATCTTTCCTACATGTTTCAATGTTGATATAGCTCATAAACCATGGGATTGTTTTTATACTCATGGTTTGCTCCTGCCGATCCTTGATCACCACTGGGTGCTCCACAAATGTGAATCCATCCTCGATGTCCATCTCTCCATAATTAATGACTTGAAAGATGTGATGCACACATTAGCTTAGTTGTGACATGAGGAAGAGGTCGTCCACCCGCCCTAGTTATGGGGGTTTTGTGAGGTGGTAGGAAACCTCACCAATGCTCTACACAATCTAAAACAGTTTGATGAACATTGGGATTAACATTCCTCTTCATTCAAACATTCACAATCCTCATCTCGGGGATACTCACAAGGAAATGTGTTCTCCCTACTCAAAATACAGGGTCTTAAGATGGTGATCTTCATAAACTTCATTGTCTTCTCTAGGCCATCCACATCAACTCATGGTTGACATGGACATTCTCTATTGTTTCCGACACCATCTTTGGTCCCACAAGATATGACTATACAATCTTTGTCCAGTACATGGGTGACCTGTAGGGTCTCCTGTACAAGGCCTCAAAAGGTAGCATGTCGACGGTAGAGTGATATCTATTGTTTCATGAAAATACTACCAATGGCAGGTGATCCAACTAGATATTTATGAAGTATTACACACAAGATCTCATCATATCCTCCAACACCTATATAGTGATCTCAGTCTTCCCATCCGTTTTGGGGTGAAACGTTATACTCATCAGAAATTGGGTCATGAATTCCTCATGCATGCCTCTCCACAGTTGGGATGTAAATTGCATGTCATGACTAAATATAATCATCGAGGGTGCCCTAGGAAGGAGAACAATCTCTAATATGTAAAATTTTCCCAAAATAACAATTGAAATATTCTCCCTGAAGGCACAGAAGTGTGGAAACTTTGTGAGTCGGTCAACTATCACCCATATTATGTAGTGGCACTTCCATGTGTGTGGAATCCATATAACAAATTCCATGGATATGAAATACAATTTCCACTATATATTCTAAAGGGTCTATAAAAACCCTTATAGAGCATGGTGCTCATATTTGACCTACTAAAAGTTGAGGTACCGAGATATGAACTCATATCTATGGTTCCCACTACTAGATCCATCCATCTGGCTTCCTTTCGACAGAAATCTCTTTATCACCAGTGTCATCTCCATCACCCATTTATAAGTGTGGATTCACAAGGGTACAATGTGTTCTTAGATATCTCTATGAATTCCATGATAAAACTTCCATTCTTAGAAGTATACATCTGAGATCAAGTCAACGGAGTAACATGTAAGGTCTCTAAACCTCGTTGTGTACTCATACACTTTCATCCCTCCCTACTCATACTCTAGAAGCTATTAGATCCGAATTGAGTATGATAAGGGGGTAGTACTTATCACAGAACATCTACATGATAGTGGTCCATGAGAATGTCAATTAATAGTGCATCTTCAAAATATGGAATCACCAACACCTACTCTCTTTTTGGAAAAGGCTAGCTACCAATGAAAACACCAGATTCATTGGGGCCTGAATAAGCTTGAATATATAGACAACTGTATCAAGATAACCACTACTTCCTAAGGATCAACATCATCAAAGAGCCTCAATGGTCTCTGGTGATTGATCATGTGGACCACGCTAAACATGGATGCGTCCTCATCCATCTCAGCTTGAATAATAAGATGCATGATAGGGGGAGGTTCTACTTTTTGAGCACCAAGAGGAAGGATATCACGAGATATACCCTTAATTGAGGCATTATCACTCATAGGGTCTTCATCCTAAACCAGAGATGGTATCCTAGTTCTCTTTCATCACAGAGGCAACCTGAAATTTATTAAGGATTACTGAAGTTAGATGATTATATATATATACAACAATGGGGAGATGACAGAAGAAGGACAGTCAAAGAATTAATTTAATATAATAAATGTTCCATTAATACATAAAACCAATGTATCAGAATTCTAAGTTGACAGGAAATTTGTAATTGTCTTGGTGAATGGCTACATTGATCACAAAACCATACCTATATTCTTGTGCTTGAGAACTATACATAGAAAACTTTGACACCGTTTCCCTATACCCAACCAATCCTCTTAAAGGGATATGTCTGAACAATTCCACAAGGAATTAACTAACTATCATATCAATCACTCATGACTTGATCCATGTAAGGGCTCGATCCACAACTACCCTAAGCTCGCCTTCATATTCCAGAGGTGGATACAAGAGCTAAAGGAATAACTAACTCAGGGATGCATTTTGCTAAGTACCTGTACGCACACACACATCCAACTCAATGAAAAAGTTCATTGAGAAAAAATAAAAGATGAAAACTATTATAAAAAAATAATATAATCATTAAAAAACTTCATGATGGTACAGAAGTATATCAATGTAAATTGAAAAGTAGAAAAGGATAAATAAAAAACCAATAAGAATGTGTCCTAACTTATAGAAAACTGGAAATTTAAGTAACTTAAATAAATCCCCACTCCTAAATCACAAGGTATGACCACCATACTTGGTCCATGAACCAGGTATCCCTAATATCCTCTATAGTCATAGTAAACCTATCCACTTTATTCATAAGACACGACACATGCATTAAAATCCCATGAATTGGTGAGTATAAGCATACCCATTATGATGTTTATAAAGATAAAGAGGGTACAGTAAGAGTTGTTATAGAAGAGAAAGATAAAAGATGCACATGCTACAATGAAAGATTATAAATCAACCCAAAAAAGAATGAATGTATTCTCATCCAAGAACAAGGGTCTAAACATGGTGAGTATATGAAATATATGTTGAGTCTTCTCCACCTATAGAAGGATATTTTACTCATACAATATTGAGAAGCTAAACACAGAAGGCATGTGGCATACGCCGCAAGTCTTTGCCTCTCATGGAAAAAGAGTAACCAAATACAAGGAGTGGATATATTAGAAAGATATATATATATATATGTGTGTGTGTGTGTGTGTGTGTGTGTGTGTGTGTATGTGTGTGTGTGTGTGAGTGTATATTTATATTCGTAGTCAAAGAATCCCAAATGAGAGAGTAAGAGGATATCCATCTCACAAATCATCCTAAGAAGAAGAGTAAAAAATAGTGCCAAAAGTTAATCATTGATTCCCAACATCCAATGCATCATTACTAAATAGATATATCTAAGGAATTAATTCACCATACCTTTATTTTATCCAAAGTGGGTGTAACTGAATATCCCACATGGTATTAGGTCACATCACAAAAACACATCTCAGTGGGGAAAGCGTCCCTCTTTCTTGCGTGTCAAAAGATATGTCAAATCATGTCTTGTCACTATGCTAGATAGTCAAGGGGACAAAATTTCTAGATATAAGACCCATGACCAGGTACAATAGGAGGGTTCCATTATAGTTTTAAAGTACCTATGACCATCCCATATGAAGGGTTCTACTCTAAGTCATTTTGGACCCATTCTCTAATACCGCAGGGAGGGGGGGTTCCACTCGTGAGGTCGATTACCCATTCCCATATTGGATGGAGGATTCCACTCTGATATTCAATAAGGATCCATTCCTTTCCTAGCTGAAGTGATCTACTCAAGAGTTTCTAAAGGAAAAAATTTATATTCTGGCAGGAGAGTTCCACTCTAGAAGCCATTGAGGACCCATGCCCAGCCTAGCAGGAGGTTTTCACTATAGAGTAATCATTTGGTGATCCTTCTTGATCACTACCTTCATCAGGGTCACCTCATAAGGGGTAATTCCATGAAAACTTCAAATCTTGTCTCTAAATCCAAAACCAAGGTAAAAATCACATTTTACAATGTAAAAAACATAGGAGAGGATACTCACAGGCCAAAATATAGATTCAAACGATGGAGATACAGATGCGAAAATTTGATAAGAAAATATCAATAAGTACACGATGTGTGGGAGGACCAACACTGCTTGTGACCCCAATTCACAGCCAAGACATGTCTCTATTTGGATCATGGGTTCTTATCCATGTAATTGTACATGCTGTGTACATGAACTACACAATGAGACTTGGCTGACCAAGACTAGGGTCATGTGCTAATTGCCGTGTCTGTGTACCAGTCCTGGTGTCTGTGTAAATCTACACAGACTCGTATCCCTGTGGTCCACCACATGGGTTATCCAACTGATATAGGGCACATGATGTGTGAGGGAGTTTTACACACTGTGTTACCCATAATTTTTCTCAATCCTCAGCACTATCGCAGAGGGGGCTACCCACCATGTTTTATTTATTGTAAACGGCGTCTAGTCAGGATTTTTGAAGAATACCATGTATGAACTCCATGATTGAATCTATTAATTCCACATCATATCCTATTCCATTTCTGGAAAAAAAGGGGAATAAAACAATAGATCACTTATATTGTCCATCGTTCAACTAAAAACATCCAAAAGAGTTCATCGTAGGTCAACCATTCAAACCACACACCACCAAAGATTCAACAAGACTCAATTCATTATCTGGACATTGAAACGATCTTATGTCAATTGCTAACATCCCAAATCTACCATATTTCCTCATTCCAATCTTCACTTGTGAAACCATTACAAATCTGAGGGTACCATTTGACTCAGTACTACCCAAATATTGTTGAACTAGGACCATGGGGATCCAACTGGTGAAGAACGCGAATCAAAGAGGGAGAAAAAAAACAAAAACCGTGTTTTAAAAATCATTGGCCCTGAATTCTTGTCCAATGATCAAGAACATGCATCTAGGATTAGATTAACAAATGATACAAAATAAGATCTCAGTTAATGGGAAATTGAAAATTCTGTTATTGCAATAAATCTACGAAAAATGATGAATCTGATCAATAATTTAATAAAAGGGGAGAATCAACACTAATTTACAACCCTACATCAATTTTTGATTGATTGAGGCTGAATAATTCATTCTTCAATGATTTGGGAGGGTATGATGCGTTCGTTGAATCCTGATCTTCTTGATTATAGAGTTTCATTATCATTCACTAAAGGGATGAGGAAGGAGCTATCTGCAGCAATTCTATAAATTATAAGGCTAACCCTAGAAAAGATTGACAAGGAGATAAATTTATATACTTACATATTGAACTAAAAATAACTTAATTAATTCTTGAAATTAATTAATTAATTCATTAAATGAATCACCAATGAGTGATGTGTCAAAACATCCCACACGAACTCATTTAATGAAACCTTTAGTGTAAACACCACATTACATTCACAACAACAATCTCATATTTTTCATCCAACCAACTATTTAAGAGTTATATCATTTTTGTTAAGGATATGTGCTTGTGAAATATAAAATATATTTAATATTTTTTTCTAAAAAAGTTTCCTGGATCACTAGGACTTTGAATCACATACCATTTCCACACCTAGCTTTGGATATATATATAGAAATATTTTAATGTCTTACAATGAAAAAAGGGTATCAAAAATGAGGATTAAGTATTATTGATCGGTCCACTATGTGATCAGGATGTGATGCCTATTATACTATTTCATGGGAATCAAGACATGATGTGTTCTATTCTATGTTATGGGGATCAGGAAGTGATTTATGCTAAGCTTTGTTATGGTCATCAGGTTGTGTTTTCTACTCTACCACTTTTATGAGAAACATGTTGTGATTCTTACTATACTATGGGAATTAGGTTGTGATGCCTCCTACCTCATGTTATATCTAATGGGTAGTGATTCATGCTCCAATATTTTATGATATCTATGCCTATGTTATTTATATAGCTTAATGATATACTTAATTTCCACTAAATACCATACATTCATCCATGTTATTTGGCTATAGGGATTATTTTTATCATTTATTGATTCCACAAAAATTTTCTATGGAACTTGTTTGTTCATTTGAGATTACATGAATTCATTCATGACTTATAGACAACTCTTAATGTTCAATAATCTTTTTAATAATACGTTTTTTCCCAAATTCATGTTTTTTCTTATACTTATGATATGAACATTAATTACATGTTTATATTTTTTTCAATTTTTTAGTGTTTTAACTGGCCCATTTATTATGTTTCCATTTCACTAGTTATGAATATGAGTATAATTTTATAGAATTATAGAAGGAAGTCTAGTTTTCTTTGATAATAGTGAAATATTATTCAGTTTTATAAAATAGGTTTCCAATTTAACTTGTCCTTTATGATATTAAATCATTAGTACATGGAATTGTTGGGATTATTTTTGACTTCTAATGTTTAACTTATGAAAATGTATAAACATTATGATAGGATCATCTAAATTTGGGTCAAATCCAGAGTAATGTTTTTTCACCTAAAAAGAAAGTGTGGTTCTATGGTGAATCATTTTGTATAAAAGTAGGGTTTAATTTCTTTTGGGTAATATATTAGTTATTTTTGTGGATTTGGATGTGAGAAAAAAAGGTAAAATACTATAAATAATTATATTTATATGAAACAACATGATTATTTGATAATGTAGAGATTATGGGGTTTCCTAGAAATTATATCCATGTTTGGGTACTGGAATGTGGATCTGGCTATGGCATACACGCACCTAGGAAGAATTACCCAAAAAAGGTTGATTGAGTATCAAATCAATCTTTACTCTAAAGGATAATGAATGGGTCTAATAATACACACCTAGACAAACAATTCTAGGGTATATGATTATGATAATCACACCCTATTTACAAGAAATTAGGAGGGATTTATTTTGTTTTGTAGTTAGTAAAAGAAGTATGTGGGATCCCAACATAATGAAACTGATTTTGAATCATGATTGATTTAGGAAAAATATAAATAAATTCTAATATTATTGTGAAAAATAGTATAGAAATTTGGGGTGGAATTTTCCACAGAGTTACCTTTTAATAGTTCTTTTAATGAATTAATTTTTAAAAAATCATGTTATGTTATTTTGGTTTATCTAATTGGTGAATTATGAATGAATTAGGATGACAATAGATTCCATGGAAAATGCAGTGATTCTCCCAACAAGTAACTACATGGGATAGATTATGGGTTAGAAATTATGTGGTGTTGTTTACCCAGTTATAAGGAGTTATGATTAACATATGGAACCATATAAATGTCTCAAAATTAACAAATAATATAAGAAACTAGTTTCATGGTATCTTTGGGGATGAATACTATAGAGGAATAGAGATTCAATTTCCTCTATAAAAAATTATTGGAAGAGGTACCCATGGAATTGTCTCAAAGGGATGATAAGATGTATTTTTTGGAAAATTAAGGCATCGAGCAGCAAGATACAAAGGAAAAATGATGATATCAGTTGACATGATAGGTAAAATATTGTTCATACTATGTATCTACTAGAAATTTAAGTTTTATATGTGAGTAAGTTTCACACAATGGAAACCAATGAACTAATATAAGGTATTATGATGCAAATTGACACAAAAAACCTCTTATACCACATATAAATGGAAAATCCTATGAAAATACTGTTATTTAAGTGCATAGTGATAATTAAGTGGTTTTATGTGATCTTTACTGCTGATTTTCAGATGTCTTCTATCAAGTTTGTTTTGAGTAAACATTAGATATTGAATTATAAAAAATAATGGTGGTATCATTATTATATACATGGTTTATAAATATTATACAATGGTTATAGTATTTTGCATCATCTAAGTCTAATTAATTATTCTTTTTGATGAATTTTATGTGATTTTGAAAATGGACCTTCTATATTCACATATAAATTCTATAGGGAAATAACATTTTAGACAATCCTATGATCATTTCTCTATTTATGGATGACTATGATCCCTCTATTAAAACTAACTATACTATAATATTTATGATACCTAATCACAAGGGATGCTTATCTCAGATGATCATAGAAAACTCCAATATTTGGATTGACCTATTCTAAGGTAAAACAACATGATTCCATAGTTTTTGAAGTTTATACCACTCTTGAATTTGGGCCTTGAGTCACTTATACATTTTATACTATATTAGATATTTTCCTTAGTAGTTGATAAATTGATATTTTTTAGATGCAACTTATTTTACAGGAGAATATAACACCTCTTTATTTTGGATTATATTTTTCTTTAAATTGATACTCTATTTTATAGGTTTTTCCACATGAAACACTAATCTAAAATGAGGTAAAAAAATTTAATATAAGTATTAATAATAAAATTTAAGAATAATTACACATTTATTAAATTAGAATAGTGTAATCAATTAAATATTTTGACAATATAGGTTTAAAAATATTGGAAGCTTTAAAAACTATTTTTTTCACTACATGTAGTTTGTATTTATATATTGTATTTTAATTTAACAGATAAATTTTTAAATATCTATATTTTAATTATTTAAAATCAATATCATATTTTAATTTATATTATCAAAAAAAATTAATATTATATTCAAATATATTTCTTAAAGTAATAATTTTCATGTAAACAGTGAAAAAATATTTTTTGAAAACAATATTTATGCTAATAAATTATAATTATATAAAAAATAATTATAAATTTTATTTCATATTTTAATTAATATATGATTTATTTTTGTTGAAAAATTATTCGTATGAAATATTATTTTTAACTTATAATTCCTATGTTAAATTTACAGAACTTAGGTATCATTTTATTCCAATTTAAAAACTGTTTCATTCTTCTCTTTTAATTTAACATTTTTATTTTCAAATTCAGTTTTTTATTTATTTAGATAATTCTTTTCTAAAAATAAAACAATTTTGGTAATGGAAATTAATTATGTTATTAATTTTTACTAACACATATATTTAATTCATAAAATCCCACATTTTGTAAAAAATGTTTTTATAAATCATGATTATAAGATATGAAATTAAATTTTATAAACCTTAGTGATATTATTTCACAAAATTATTTTAATATTTTCAATAATAACTCTAAATTTAATCATTAAATACTATTTTAATTTTTTTTAATTAAATTAATTATCAAGGTTAAAATTATTAGTTATAACATAAGAAATTTAAAGGGTAAAAAGGTTTTTCGCATGTGTAAAAGACCAAAACATTTAAAAGACATGCCTTCAAGTGTGAAGATAATAGGTGGACTGACCAAACCAATTACCATCCATTATTTTAGACTTTTAAATTATTTTAACCTTTAATAATTACTTACAATTGTTGAAATGTAATGGGTACTACCAAAATTACCCTTCTCTTCAATTATGAAAGGGGATCAATTACCATTCTTCATTATACACGTATACCTTAAAATTTATTCCGAAAAATATTATATTTTTCCCTAACATAAGTATATATAATGTTTATATGACTGTGTTTTCAATTATTTATCCTATTTCCACTTCTTCTGTGGAAATATCAAATAGTAATCCCAAGTTCTCATTGTGTGTATTTCTTGCTCCTTAGACTTTTCTTCTTCATCTTCCTCTTTGTAAAGTTTTATATACATCATAATATTATTAAATAGTTATTAATAATATAATATAATGATATTATATTAATATATAAACTATATTTCAATTCATTCAATCTACATATAAAAAACAAAACAACATTGATCATGCATACTTGGAGACTACCACCTCCGTAAAGCGGTGTGGTTCATTTTTTGTCACTGGATTTCAAAGTTGTAAAAAAGGATGGATTTTATGAATGAATATGTTTTACATTTCACAATTATAATTCTTAAATTATAATTTATCAAATTACTTCTTTTAATCAAATTCGTTGTAAAATGGTGTCATTAATTTTTCCTTTGTGTGTACTACTACCTCCACGAATGATGAATTCCGTTTTTTATCAGCATCCTATAATGATGATTCTTAGAATAAATGTAATTAAGTTAAATTATATTTATGAAATGGTTAATCTTATATAATATTGATAATAAAATTTAATAATATTATGTACTTACTCATTAAATCATTATATCACACTCTCTTTTGGGTCGGGTTTACCACCTCTATGAACAATGTTTTAATGTTTGTACAAATAATGATTAATAAATGATATATAAAGTTAATTTAATGTCATATTAATGCATTTAATATTTTTTAAATATTATATAAATGTGTTTTTATTATTTAATATATTTAGTAATATACTACTTTTCAATCATTAAACACTCATAGTCTAATTCCTTTAAATTTTATTTTTCATGAACCATATTAAGGTAATTCACTTAATGAAATGGGTCATAACAAATAATTGAAAAAAATATTATTATATCATTAATAATCTCATAATTATGAAATTTTAAGAAATTATTGTGAATATGGCTTGTCACTACGAAACATTTACCAACAACCAATCAAAAAAAACCCTTACATATAATGATGAAAATAAGCTATAACAAGGTAACATATTTTTGATAGATGAATATAAATGGTATGTATAAATGGTAAAATATATGATCCATTCTTGCAAATTATTTATTTTGATGGTCATTTTCATTTTATAGATGGTTAGATCATTTTTTACTAAGTTGGATATAAGGTAATATGTCCTCTGTCTCAAATTTAATTTCATGAGACATTTTAGATATTTTACCCCACGATAACATTGAGATTGAATAATTAATAACTAACAGATTTATTTTACAATATTTATTTATTTCATGTGGTTTTAATATCCACATCTTATTCATTCATTAAAATTATTATCATTTATATTATATCATGTTTTTAGGGCTTTTACATCTTGATTTTTCATCATTGACATATGATGCATATTCAATTATTATTTAATTTTTGTGGTGTATATATATATATTCAATATATTTACTTTATCATAACTTTTCATTAAACATAATGGATTTATTAGTAAATATTTATATCCCTTTTCAAGGGATTTTTATTCCAATATTAGTAATGTCGTAAGATATTTTGAGAACTCAATTTTCTTTTCATTGAGATCTTATTAAAATTAATTCATCTATGATTGGTTTCTTCCAACTTTTTTTATATTGAACTTTATCTTTATATCTTGGGAAAATTAAACATCTAATTTAAATCTTCTCACTTGATAAATTTATTCCCTATAAAAATATGAAATTTTTAATAATAATTCCCATCTACCCCAATATATAATCATGTCTTCTATTTGATATTTAAAAAAAATTCTTCATGATTGAATCACATAATAATATTATTGATAAAATGAAACATTTTTTTTAAATAATAATATTTATTATTAAATGTAATTTTTGATTTTAAAATCGAAGTTAAATGATTTTTTAAGAAATATTTTTTCACATAATTTTATAACTTCTAAAATACTGTTTGGGAAATGATTTTTATATTGAAAAATTGGATTTCTAAAAACTCTAATTTGTGGTTCAAATAATTTTTTTTTATTTTTTTATCAATTTAATGTATTTAAGGGTACAAAAACAATTATATGGTGTTTTGAAGCTTTTTAAAAACTGTTTTTCTCTTTTATATTCTAAGTGATTTATCCAATGAAGCTGAAAGGTTATTCTTATTAAAAAACAATATCCTTAATGATCTTTATTTTACACTATGGTTATTTTTATTCCACTATACTACTTATTTCTATTAATGACTTATGTAATTTTATTAGAATGTTTTTCATGAAAACTTATTTTTTCCCAAAGTTAATTAAGTTTAGTTTTATATACGAATATTTTCATGTTCTCATATTTGGTATATGAATGGATGATTATTATGTGCTATGTAGAGCCCTATATCACCCTAAAATTCAGTTATTAAGGTTTTATATCTCATGCGATAATTTTGAGAAATACATATTGGTGGTCACTCCACTGAGAAATCCAGAATTTATTTCTTATCTACTAAGTTAGAGGAATCATGAAGTGATTCTTGCACTATTATGTTATGAGACACAAATATTGCTTCATATTACCCTATATTTAAAAGAAGAAGGTAGTTATTAATAATCCACCATGGTTGAAATGTACTTATTCCTACTTCAATGTGTTATGATTAATAGGTAGTGATTAACGTTATAATATTTTATGATTCATTAACCTATATCAGGTTTATAGCTTACTGTTATGATTTATTTCTGTGAAATACCACATCATTATTCCTGTGATTATTCCGAAGGAAAATTTTTATTATTTTTTGTTCTCTATAATTTTTCAATGATAGATGATTGTTTATTTGAGATTAAATTTCCTTCATTCATGGAATATGGAAAAAAATTTATTGTTTACTATTCTTTTAAATATGATATTACACCTTGCTCATGTTATCTCTTATGATTATGATATAACCCTTAATTAAATGTTAATACTACTTCCATTACTAAACATTTTATGTCACCCCTTTCTTCTACTTCCATTTCTAAGATTATGATGATGATAATACCTACTGATATTACAAGAATGGATTATAAAACCTCAATCCCACATTTTCACGTTCAGCACATAAAGATGTTTTTTTATTTTTTTTATAAAAGAATGGAAATAAAAATACAAAACATATAATATATTCCCGGACCTTTTCTTGTCTGGTTTTTAGAGTTTTAGAAAAACCTTCCATTTATTAGAGTTTTAAAAAAAGTAAAGGAAAATAAAATATCTAATTTACTTCACACAAGATAACTCTTTACCAAAGACGCAAGACATAGAACTTATTGTTGACCTATACAAATGTTTGAAAATAAGGGGTGAGAATTAAATTTTTAAGTAAGGAGTTTTCTAAGATTACTAAGATTTTTTTTTCAAAATAACTTTATAAAATATTATAATACATTAAAAATAATTATACTTCGAAAATTATTTAAATATAATCTAGTGACTATTAGAAAACATTATGCAAGAAATTGAAAAAAAACCATGTGGCCAGTTGGCCAACGAGCCCGTACCCAAGTGGCAAGGGCTCTTGCTTGGCATCCAAAAGACCCAGGTTCAAAACCAGGTGGAGGCGAATTTTCAGGTTACTATAGTAGTACTGTTGTAGTCACTGTAGCAGTTACTGTAGAAGTGGTTGTTCGGTACTATATCAGTCAGAACTATTCACCCGATTTGAGCCTTCGAGCCACCGGTTTGGGCCTACGGGTCTCCAGGGCCTTCGGGTCATCAAAGGCCTTCATGCCACAGGGCCTTCGGGTCATGTAGACCATGGAGTAGCCCAGTTCACAAAGAACAAGGCCCCATAAGAGGATAAGAGCAATATGAGTAGCAGCCACCAGATGCAGAGCTAACCGGATTAGATGAATGAGAGGGTATGGCAGCTGCCATTGGGACCAGGCACCGTGCAGCTTTGTACGGGGCAATGTTATCCGATCAAAAATGCAAGGTGTGGAGCTAGGTGATCAATAATGTAGAAATATGGGGAGGGGAAGTTTAAGTGGGTTGGGCCTACAGGTCATGTATTGGGCATGGTATGCCTCTAGGCCTTCGGGTCATGTATTGTGGGTGTGTTGGTCCTTATGCCTTGGGCATATGGGTCATGCACGGGTTCCCCTTAAACCCTAAAAGGGGGATTATACATAATAAAAATAAAAATAAGGCCATGTGGCCACTTGAAAACCTTGATGGTTGTCTAGGCCTACCACTTTCTTGACGGAAGGGATCACTGCCTACTCCCGATCATGTTTACATTGTCCATGTTTCAGTTTTAATACAAACTTTTTTAGCATTCTATATTTAAATATATACATTTTTTACCAAATTTTTTGTTAAAAAAACACAACAATACCTTAAATACTAATTCATTATTTTATTTATATATATAAATAAACCTTCCTTGGGAATCAATTGTTAGACATGGTAAAATAAAATCTCTTGATACCTTAACTTTTAATATTTATATAGAAGTCTAATTAACATTGGTGTACTTGAAATTTAATTCGTAATCTCATAGAAATCAATTTTTATAGGATGTTTCAATAAATGAAAAAGTTTATTCATTTCACATGCTTTAATGCATATATATATATATACATATAGTAATGTATGAAATTTTATGGACAATCAATGACATATGGCCATAATCTTGAATTATGAATGACATGTATATGAAATGATTCTATTTTATAAAATTTTAGAAATCTTATCCTTTATAATAATCATCAATAATTTATTTATGAATAGTTATAAACATGAAACTAGAAGTCAAGTGAGTTTGAACATTTAACAAAACATACATATAACTTATAAAAAAATTACTAATTTTGAAGTAAATAATAATGGAATAATTCATAAATATGTGACAAACATAAACATAAATTTTACTTATATATAGATATAATCATGAATTATTTTAAAAAACATGAATTTTCCCTTAATAACCCCACACACACACACACATATATATGACATTTAATTTTTAGCAAAAATAATATCATAATAAACAAATCTTTGATAAAAATAATCCCACCAATAGAACCATGAATTCAAATTAGAATAGAAAACAGAATTGTACATATCCCTTAAAGAACCATATATTATAAATTGAATAATAAAAATGTCTACTACAACATATTTAACATGAATCCTAAAATGAAACATAATATTGAAACATGAAAATATCCTATGAAATATAATTTCAAATATAAAATCATTAGAATAATATTTGGAAAAACAAATTCAAGTTAAAAATAATTTTTCCTGAAAAATTTATAATCCCTTCCTAATTTGGAAATTGAGAACCATAAATTAAAAAATTAATAATTATAAAATCAACCTTACCAAAATACATAAAAAATACCATTATAATATACATTACTAGAGAAACTATTTTGAATGTAAAGAATATGAAAATGAAGAATATAATTTTAAACAGAATTTTATCTAACAAATGGTTCTTTAAAATAAATATGCACAATTATGAGAAAATAAAAAAATTGTTAAGAAGAATAAAACCTGTATAAATTCATAGACTAAAATAATTAAATTATAAATAAAATCAATCCCTTTCTAGATTTTGGAGATTCATTATATGCAAAAGATACCTCATAATTTTCCTCGTTGCCCATGTTTGAAAACTATTAGTTTTAGTCATGATGAATTCCTTTTATCTCCATTCACATCACTATCTCTAAATAGTGATGAATGATATGTGTGTATATATATATTGATTTTTATTATGAATACATCATTTAAAAATATTTATGGTGCAGACTGATATCTTACCGAGTAAGATATTTTTTACAAACTAATTCTGAATATATATATATATATAAATAAATATATAATTTATATATTCATATATTGATAGATTAATCTAAATAATTAAAACAAAACAAAACATTGATTGATTCAATATAAAATGGAGCAAAGAGGGAAAATCAAACCTATAACTATGAACCAAATGAAAATACATGATTTCATAATCTAAAGAAAAAGAAACAATATTGAATATACCACAAATAACATATGAAATATATAGAAGAAATGGGTGAACAACAATCCAAAAGAGACCCAAATACCCAAAAAACAAGACATACCTCAAATAGATTTGAAGATGAAGAAAATTCTCATATTCCTTGCTAATAACTGAAACCCTAACCATTCTTGGATCTCCATCACTAGTGAATTGAAATGGAACCCTAATGTGAGAACCCAAACACCAGTTTCCTGATGTCTATTCTAAAAAAATATGTTGTGTGAGTTTTTTTGTAAATGTAACTAATTATTTACATAAAATACTATATAATGGAGGGTTTTTTCCAGTCTAGGTCAAGTAAAATTATATACAAGAACCCACATTCCAAAGATAACACAAAAGGAACACACTGAGTCATCAGCATGATTTTTTCCATAGTAGAGTTTCAATGCATCATGCATACTAATCCTATAAATTTTTTTCTGAAATTTATGGTGAGCACAAAAATACCAAGTAAGGGGATTTAAAAAACCATTATGAAATATTTTTCTCTTTAAAAATATTTTTTATTTAACATGCATTAAAAACATGATATTTATATTTCGCATAACATGTGATCACCATTTTCTTGAGAGACTTTGAAACAGATTCTAGGATATCTCATTCTCATAATTTCTTAACATAAATATGAGTTATTAATATAATGAAATATAATATATGCACGTACATGAATAGAAATTCATATGATTCCTTATATAAGTTAGATAATTAACATACTTAATTATTAATGACATACCTGGTGTGTGGATACTGTTTTTCACCTGAAATGTTACTTGTTTGGATTTTCCCAGAAAATGACATCAAAACACATATATAAAAACCATGATATGACAGATAAATTCTTAAACTTTTTTTATTTATTGGAAATTAAAAAAATTAACACTTATTAACAAATGAAATACATATGTATAAGACACTATTACATGTGCACTTGAATATGTATAACTGATTAATACATGTTCATAAGAGAATGATTCTTAACCACGATTATTCCACAAGTTGAATAATCACAAGGACTATCACTTAGTAGAATCTTTATAAGGGAATTAATAATGCAAAACATCATGATAATTATATCAAGGCCTCGTTCCAAGATCCAACATAATCATTTCATCAAGGCCTCATGCTAAGACATTGTTTGTCTCATGAGACCTTCTGATGCATCGAGAGGCTATAGTGGGCATCACCCATCACATAATAAGTCATATGAATTCCCCATATGTCTAATAAAAACTATTCATTTAAATCAAAGTGTCCCATAACACTTTTATTTAATTAAATCATTATCATAGATGAAATAAATTCATTAAACAAACCAAAGTGTCCTATGAAACATTTATTTATTCATATCATATTCATAGATGAAATAAATTCATTAAATGATTCAAAGTGTATCATAACACCATGAAAATTTTGTTTCTTAATCCATATATTATCAAAAAATGATTCATCTCATACAAAAATTTATTTTCATTATTTGTAATGAATCAATAAAGTGAATAATCAAATAAATGAACATTTAATCAAAAATGAATATATAGCTTTTTCTTCAAAAAATAATCTTTTACAACAAATAAATATGTTCTGCACATAAAGTTATAAATAAAACATTTCAGTTCCTAAAGAAATCAATGTGTTTTATAATGTCAAAATTAAAACATAAAAATTAATTTCAAACCATGAATTTTGTTATAAATAAAAGGTGTGTCGATGTTATGCTTAACGTATGGCCAAGTTCGGGTCCAGATGTGAAATCCTTAATATTAAAATAATATGAAAACTTGTTTGTTTCTAAAAACTTGTTGATAAAAATTATAACTTGTTAATAATCCTTTATCCTTGGTGTACGCATATATATATATATATATATATATATACGCATTTGTATTTAATTTATAAAATAAAAAAACATATTGTTAAAAATAAATAAATAAATAAATATACATATCATAAAGACATTTTGGAATTCCATAAACAAATATATAAATGGTATTTCTAATTCTGAGGATTAATTTACAATTAAGGAAAACATTTTTTCAACCTAAGATAATACATAGCTTGATACACATAAAAATAATCATTTTTATAAGAACACAATTGTCTTCATATATATGTATATAAACAAACAGTAATTTTATATGCAATTAAATATATATATATATATATACATATATAATGTAGAAAAATCTCTTACTCACAATCAGATTACATAATAGATACCATTTTCATATAAACATGTAAAAATTTCATATGTTGATGTATATATAAATAAATATATAAATATATACATAAACATCACAAGGTCGAAAATTAATATGTACACATGGATTTTGTAATACCATTATTAGAATAATGTTATTATTGCCTAAAAAATTGATAAATGTGCAATTAAATCCACATAGATTAAATCGTAAAAATTTATATATAACAAAATTTGAAATGTCATTGATAATTTATGATGAATGGCCATAAGTCAAAAGTATCAACCATAAAATAAAAAACACATATATATTTATAAAGAATAATTTTATATTCTAAGTTAAAAAACATTCAATTTTCCATAATCTTGTATACATAAATAAGGGTTTCTAAATATATATATACATGTTTAATGAATTTACATTACACATTTTTTGTGGAATAAATGCATGTTTGAAAAAAATGCTGATAAATGAGAATGTTCATTTGGAATAACTAAAATTATTTCAAACTAAAACATAAACTTTTTT
This sequence comes from Viscum album, assembly GCA_963277665.1. Classification (NCBI taxonomy): domain Eukaryota; kingdom Viridiplantae; phylum Streptophyta; class Magnoliopsida; order Santalales; family Viscaceae; genus Viscum; species Viscum album. Next base: position 1,120,881,475 of record OY728129.1, read on the forward strand.
AATTATATATATAGTTTTGATATCGTACAAAGAGATAATAATCCTTAATATTAAATATAATTTTTAGTGAAACATCCTGTTATACCAAAATGAATTAAATTTAAACATAATAACCATACTCTCTTCCATTATTAATTCTAAAAATATTTATAAGTAATAAGATAGCTATATATATATATATATAATTATATAGACACACTTAAAATAAATCATTAATAGTTTAACTTGATAAACTAATAGACTCTTTATAATCTGAAAATATATTTATTAACACCCATTATTATTAGAAAAACTGTATTAAAGTATGAACTCCAATAAACCCAAACTCTTGATTATAAAATCAATTTAAAAATAAAAACAAAATCATTTAAAAAATAAAACATTGTTTCTTAGAAACACAAAAAATGGGAATTTGAAAAAAAAATTCCGAACTAAAATTCACATACAAAATAAGTTTGAGCATAATAATAAAATCATAATTTTGAATGGTTTTAAATAAAGAATATCCTAACATAAAAAAGGTTTAAAAAATTATAAATACGAGGAATGAAGTTGTAAATAATTAATTTGATCAATTCCAAAATAACATTTAATCTAAACATTAATTTCCCCTTACCTCATGAATTTGAACAAAGAGAGCATATTCCCTACCCTTGGGCACACCATAAGAATGAGAATAGTTAAGTGGTATAGAACTCAAAATCAAATCAGCAGATATCCCCCCTCCACCCATTTTAAACAAAGGGAATCTCATTTATAACTCAACTTAAATTTTTATTTATATAATCATTTGACATAATTGTGTTGGAGAATCTAGATCCATAAAAAATATCTGACATTTTGTGGATTGGAGTACATTTAAAATAAGAAGTTCCCCCTTTTTCAATCAAAAAAGATTTTGTATATATTATATTCTAAATGTTGGAAATCAAAGAGGATGAATAAGTTGACTAAGGTAAAATAGACAAGACCATTTATCAGAGGATATTACAAAAAATGTGGCAATGGATTGGCAGATGAATGAATCAACATGATAAAATAAATAATATGAAAAAAACTGAACACAAAAAATAATAAACAATATAAAATTTTGATGGAAAAACCTAAATGTGGACCAACAAATATTCAAAATTGTTCAAAAATCAATATCACAACGGTTCACAACACCATGCCGATAAAAATTCAATACTGGGAAATCTGAAAAGATCCAAAAACACGATTACCCAATTTGGTCAAGGATACCTATTTAGAAAAACATCCTACCTCACAAGTATTGAAGATGAAGAACATCTAACCATGCTTGGAAACCTTGAATCTGGATTTCAAGATGTGATTTAGGAAACCTAACCTGTGAACGGACCACCATCTATCGAACCTTGAAACTATGATGGCACCACGGACCTCAACACCCTTGACTCCGGTAAGCGCTACTTCCAGTGGTCCTCGACTTGACTAAAAAACAGATAGAATCACTCCTACGATGAAACCCACTTGCTCAACCTATTATTCATGGCCATCCCTAAGTCTCTACAATGCACTGACCTAACCTGCGAGACATGAGACCCCTAACCTCTAACTCGATTCTTTGTATTTTTTTCAATATTATTATTGGTATATCATTGTTAGTTATTAATTAATTTTATTAATAATATCTATTTATAAAATATTATATAAAAATAATATATGTATTAAATATAATTTAAACATTTACTTAATAAAATTATAATAATTCCTAGTATTATAAATTTCATATTAATTAATAATTTAAAAACTAATGATTATAAGTAAATATATATCATTTTGAAAATCAAATTTACAAAACCAAACTGAATATATTAAATAAGTTATATTAATTATTTAATATTAAATAATTATTATCATAGTTGTTATTTTTCAATATAATTTCAATAGTCCATATATATAGTTTATTAGAAATTTATTTAAATATATTTTTAAATACATTTTTATTAAAATCAAATTTTATCAATTAAAAATAATAAATATATTCATATTAAAATATTACTTAAAATAAAATAATGATATTAATTTGAAAAATATATAATTACTTATAATCATTATTAATAACTTATGATGAATTCAATTAAACACTAATTTTAAATTATAAGTTTTAATGAAAATTGACTAAAAATATTATTTCTTTATTTCATTGTAAATAATCCATTTAATAAATTATTCATATAGTACAATTATGTTTAAATTCCTAGGATGTCCCACCTAACCTTAAAATATGGTCGAACTCCTTCCTCATTGGGGCCAAACATCGAGACTACGAATGAACCCCCCCCCCCACACACACACATCAGTCTCGACATCACCTTGAATCCCTTGGCTCTGCTCGGCCTCAAATCCTCTGATGAAGGGCCTCTTGGGAAGCCCATGGTTGATTCCCTGTATTCCTAGCTTAACCTCACAGAGAAACATGAATAGCCCCTTCTTTAATACTCATTTTCCCTTTTTCATTTCATTTGTAATTTTTTTATTTATACCTATGTTTATAAATTAATAATATTTTTAAAAATATTATATTTTTTACAATAATTATGATAGTATACATATAATTTTTATAAATATTACTAGTAATAGAATTTTCATAATATGTAATTTAATTAATTATAATATATTAAAATATTATTATAATCATATTCAAATAATTTATATATATTAAATCCTTTTAAATCATAATAATTTTTATTTTTATTTAATATCATATATGAAGTGAAGTATTTTATTTAATTTTTTTCCTTCTCGAAAATACATTTTGTTTATTCAAATATAATAAAATAAATTTTTAAATTGAAATACTCTTTTAAATAAAATTGTACCATATTTATTAAAGAAGTTAATAAGTTATTTTAAAATATTATATAAAAATATTATTAAATAATTTATGAAAAAAATATTTTCCATAAAATAAAATATAAATATTTTAATATTTAGTCATTTATTAAAATGATGATTTCTTTTTCAAAAAAACTATTCAAAATAACGATATTTTATCTTGATAAAATCATTTAGTTTTATAAAAGATATTTCATAACTTATATTATTATAATTCACTTAGTAATATCTTATAAATTTCTAGTATGTTACATTACTCCCACTTAAAATAATTACACCCTAAAAATTTATTGGGAGAACTCTAGAAAATTATGAATTTACATCTTGAAAATAAAGAAAAACTAAAAATCAATCGCAACATAATTATCTAGAAAAAAATCAATCGTGTAGATAATTTTTACATCAAAAGACAATATCAAATTCCGATTTTTTCTAGACCATCACACTAATACAAATTATAAATACCTTAAAAATTGATTCTAGGTTCAGAAAATAATGTTTCTTTTTATTTTTTTAATAAAATAAATGATAAAAAAATACACAATGTTTAATACTTTCAAGGAACTTTATCGGTCTATGTATTAGAGTATTAGAAAAAACATAAATTTTTCATGGTTTTAAAAAAATTAATGGAAAATAATATATATAATATACATCAAGCATGCTAACTCTTTACTTAAGCCTCCTGATGTAGAAGTTCTATTTGGCCTATAAAAATGTCTAAAATAAAGGTGTGAGCATTAAATTTCTTAGTAAAGAGTTTTGTAAAATGAATTTGAAAATAATTTTTTAAAATTACATTATAAAATATTATAATACGTTGAATATAATTAAATATTGAATTTAAAAAAAATAATCTAATGTTTCTTTGCAGACACTAAATAAGCTATTGAAAACAAGACCACATGGCCACTTGAAAACATTGAAGGTTTTCTAGTCCTACCAACATTCCTAATAGATAGGTTCACTACCCACTCCCTAACATGTTGACAATGTCAATGTTTCTTTTTTTATAAAACAATTTTGATCTTTCCGTATATATATATATATACATATACATTTTCAACATAGTTTGTTAATAAAAAAACATAACCATGCATTAAATACTCATTCAAACTTTTATTTATATATAAATATAAATCGTCTATGGAAATCACTTGTTAGAATTGGTAAAAATAAATCACTTGATACATAATCATTTATTATTTACATGAATGGCTAATCCACATCCATGAATATAATATTTCATTCATAATCTCTAATAAATCCTCTTTTGTATGTAGTTACGATAAATTAAAAATTTTATTCAATGCACCTACTTTCATATACATAAATATACATATACTAATGTATGAAATTTCATGGATAGTAAATGATGTATGACCATAGATATGATTTATTAATGACATGCTTATGAGGTGATTCCATATATTAAAAATATGAAATTCTTAACCATTATAATATTTATCAATAATTTATTTATGAAAAGTTAAAAACATGATACTATAAGTCAATTCACATTTAACATTTAATTAAACATACATATAACTCATAAATGTAATACATTCATAATTTTGAACTAAATGATAAGGGAATAATTCTTAAAAAGGTGAAAAACAAAAATTTATATTTACTTATATATTTAAAAATGAGTTTTTTAAAAAGTTGAAGCTTTCCATAATAACCACACACAAACACACACACATGAAAATATATATATATATATGAAATGGAATTTGTTATACACATAATATTATAATAATCATAATTTTAATAAAAATTCCTTGAATAAAAATCATCAATTCAAATTAGATCAATAATTGAATGGTACAAATCCCATAAAAACTATATATTATAAATTGAATAATAAGAATGTTTGTTACTAATTTTTTTACAAGATTTATAAAATAAACCCTAATCTTGATAAATAAAAATATTTTATGAAATATAATTTCCAAAATAAGATCATTAAAATAATTTTTTGAAATAAAAATTCATTTAAACATTATATTTAAAAAAATTAATATAATCCCTTCATAATTTGGATATTTAGAACCATAAATTAAAAAATGAATAATTATAAAATGACCCTTTCCCAAATGACTAAAAAAATACAATTATAATATAACTTACATATGAATTAATTATGAGTATATGGAATCTAAAAGTGGATAATATAATTTCAGGCATAATTTTCCCATACTGAGGGATCCCTAAAATAAAACAACACAATTATGGGAAAAGAAATAAATTATAATAATAATAAAACCTATATAATTTATTTAATTGAATGATATAAATTAAAAATAAAATCAATCCCTTAAATAATTTTTCATATTCATTATATGAAGAATACACCTCCTCTCATTCCTAGTTGCTCATGTTTGAAAACTATTAGATTTAGTCCTGAAGAATGGATTTTATAGCCATTCACATAACTGTGTTCGAATCTTGATGAATGATACATATATTTATATATATAATTATTATATTAATTGGTCGTAGGATAAAATCTATTCAAAAAAATATGTGGATCCAACTGGGGTCTTTCCAATCAAGCTGATGTCCAAAAGTTAATTTAGATAGAGAAATAGAATATATACATATGTACATATATTTTATATATCTATACATTGACTAATACATATGAATAATGAAAAGAACACAAATTATTGATATATTTGATATAAAATGAAGTTAAAAGGGACAACCGAACATACAATTGCAGAACAAAACAAAATACATGTTGTTTATAATCTAAATGAAAATAAAAATATTGAACATACTAGAAAAAATTATGAAATCGATCGAAGAAAGAAACGAACATAAATCTAAAAGAGATTCATGTACCTAAAAAAATAGACCTACCTCGCGTAGATCTGAAGATGAAAAATCGGTTTGTCTTCCTTGTTGAAAACTAAAACCCTAACTGTGCTTAGATCTCGATCCCTATCACCGGTAAATGGAACCCCATCCTCAAACTGTGGTTGAAAACCTTTCTCATTTTGGTAGAACAGTGTGACTTTGATCAAATATACACCCTTAATCAGCCTCATCCTGGGCTCAAAGCGCTCAACTTTACTTGGCCTCAGCACCTCTAATGATTCACCACTCGGGAACCCCTTGGTCTATGCCCCTTATTCCCAACTCAACCTCACCGATAAACATGAACACCCCCTTCTCTAAAATTTATTTTCCTTTTATAATTTCATTTTCAATTTTTTTATTTATACTTTATTTTATAATCTAATATTTTCCATAAAAGTATTCTATTTTGTTAAAATAATTATGATAATATTTATATAATATTTATAAATATTACTAATAATAGAATTATCATAATATATAATTTTAATGTTTTATAATATATTAAAAAAGATAATACTCATATTCAAATATTTTATATATATTAAATCATTTTTGAATCATAATAATTTATATCATTATTTAAATATTATTAATTAATATATTTATTTAATATCATATATGATGTAATATATTTCATTTAAAAAAAAATTTCCTTCTGATTTTTTTTAAAATAATAAAATAAATTTCAAAATTAAAATACTCTTTTAAATAAAATTGTACCATATTTTTAAAACTAGTAATTAAGTAAACATCAAATATTATTTAAAAATATTATAATATTATATTTGAAATTCATAATTTTAATAAATCATAATTACATTATTTAATATTTCCTAATGTATTAAAAGGGTGATTCAAAAAAAATACAATTCAATATAAATTTTTTTTATCTTGGTAAAATAATATAGTTTTATAAATGATATTTCATATCCTGATTTTTATACTTCATTTATTAATCAATTATAAATTTATGGTATGTTGCAGGAAATCTAGAATGATTCAATTATAGAGAAATTTTAACATGTGTTGTAAAATATTTGCTTGTTTAACTTGCCATCAAGGACACTAAGCCTTCATTTTTTTGGATTGTGAGATGATTTTTTAGCAGTAATTCATAACTTATGGAAATGTTATAATAAAAAGATATTTTATTTGAAATTTTTATCAATGAAACATTCTTAAGTATTTGTTTTTAACACTATAACTGAGAGTGTAAGTCTAGGGAGACTCAAAGAGTGGAATGAGATATATTGATATAGTGCATATATTGAACTGAAGAGAATGACCTGCAAAAATTGGAACCATAGATCAGAATATTTTTTAAATATTAAAAATAATGAATCCAAAATCATAAAATTGTAAATTAACAGGGGGATACAAAAACATTTTAAATAATAATCATGATCAAATGAATCGAAATATATATGTTTACTATAAATAAATTCAACTTGAAGGGTGAAACACAATACTCAAAATAAAATTACACCTTTTAAATTGTTTTTTATGTGAGATAATATGATGCAATCATGAAATGTATTATTAAATTTGTAAGTCAGAAGATATCAAAGATAATCTTCTATTCAAATTTTAAATTTTATAATTTTTATAAATTTTCAGCTATTAAAAAATAATTCTTGAAAAAATTGTATAAACATATTCAACCATAATAGAATTGAACAGTATTAAACCTATGAACCATATTTAGATTTTAATTAGTTATCAATAGAATTTTTATGTTCATAAAACCGTGAATTAATTATTAAAACTATGTACTAGTTCCACCCCCAACATTAGAGGAATAAGGTACAATATAAAATAAGAAAATTATAATGAGCCAAAAATTGTCAACAAATTGAAACATAAAACTATTTTCATGAAAAGTTAATAGAATGAAAGTTGATATAACATTTTTTTTATATTAAATAAACTTAATACCATTTAAAATTTACAATGGATGTTAATACACATTAAATTTCACCAAAATTATATAAAAACCAAATACACCAGTATTGATATTTCTAATCCTACTAGGAAATTTTATATGGAAATAAAATAGTTTTTTCAAAACCAACCATCATTTATTTTGTTTGCAGATCAATAAAAATGAATAAAAATAGAAAATGTTCCTTATTAACATATATATCATATAATTAATGCATTTAAAGGACTAAAAATATAGATTAATATCATTTTCGGTTAAACTAATAGTTGTGGTAATAAGTTTCAAAAATAAACATGAAATGAAAAAAAAATTATATGACTTTTTCATTAAGTATTTTCAATGGATGTCTAATAGAAAAGAATATTAAAACATTTATATAAATGTATAAATATTTAAATTAAGGAAACTATGAAATCATACCATTTAGTGATATCATTAGAATATCAAGTCAAATGTAATGTTGGTGGACCCATTTCAAAGAGCTAGTTTTCCTTATCTAAATTGAGAAATAGTATAAAATGCTTCCTTCCCAAAAATTATTCAATGAATTATTCGGTGATTCAATATAAAAAATACTACTATGATTAGTCTATGAAAAAAATAAGAGGAATAATAATTTAATAAGAGTCATTATATTTACACCATTACAATTAAAAATAGAAAAAAAGATGACACAACAAACATAAAAGTTTCAAAAGGGATAATTAGGTAATATTCTAATATAATACCTCCACTTTAATAATTATTAATGTTTGATTCTATGTACAACTCAAACTAATAAAATATAAAAATAATTGATGTTGTAATGTATCTCTCTCTTGACATAAATAATCCTTTATGATATGAATGCATATAATGAACATTGTAGATGTGAAACATTTAAAATATGTTAACTGAGAGGATGTGGAAAAATAATTTTAGTTTTTAGGCCGTCACAGTAATATTAACTACCGTGATGAACTTTGATAAGCCATGTACCCATATTTCCAATGCCAACTAAAATAATGAATTTATATTATATAATATACAATTATATTTTTGTTTTTTATTTTATTAAATTTTTTTACTTTTTAAGAAACCTGAAAAATAAACATACCTCCAATAAATTAAAAAGAAATTTCATAGATCATTGAAACTAAATAAGTATAATCTCTATCCACCATGGTGTTTTCAATAAACCAAACCTTCTAAAAATTTTACACGAGTGAGAAAACTAGGAACCAACACTGATAAGATAATGTATTCGAGAAACACCAATTTTCATTTAATATATAACAATGAAAAAAATAGGAATAACTAACACTATGAAGTGGATGTTGTCCCAAAAAATTCAGTGAGAATATGAATTTACCATGGCACATGTTTCCATTCACCTATTGAACTAGAATAGATATTGTGTTGATAGAAGAAAAAAATTATAATGAGAAAAAATATTCATATTTATGGGAATGTTATTATTTTTTATATAAATTAACAAACATATAATTTCATATTTAAAAACAAAAAAAATCTATCATCTGCTTTGGGATATTGATATCAAGGTTTTTATTGAATTTTTTGTGGAAATTGAGTTGTATATTATTGTTTACAATGAGTCAATACTAAATCATTTCCTCATCCTTAGGAATCCATTCATTATTAAAATGTTCTGGTGTTTTTTAACCAATTTAGGGGATATTTCTACTAGACCAAATGATTAAAATGAGGAGAAATGAACAATTTTTTATGAAATGTAATTGAGGACATTAATTTTATAAAAAATGTAATATTTTAAAATATAGTACAAAATGAAAAAATATTTGAAAATAATGTTGAGGTAAAACACCTAATTTTCAGTTGACATTTAGGGACAGATCATTATGATGTTATATTGAAATGAATTTTATTAAAATTATTTATTTTAACATTTATATTATTGAGTAAATTTATAAAATTTAATTTTTCAAATATTTAATTTTTTAAATAAAAATTTATTTTTTAATTAAATATAAATTATTTATGTATTATTTTTATTTTTTAACTTCTGAACCAAAATATTTGAGTCAACTCATTTGAGATATTATTTGTTTTTAAGAATCTTGTAGAAACACAAAAATCCATTAAAAAAAGAATAACATAATAAGGGTTGTATAAAATAGTCATAATTATCTTTATTCTTTATAAATATATTATACTATTCTTTTCCACAGGTGTCTAAAAATATAATATTGGGGATTCAAAGGTAAAATGTTTATGTATTATGATTCAAGATCTGATGAAAACCATTGTGATTGATGAGATTCTATATGTTTTTAATTAGTGTTACCTAAGTGAGTATATCATTTTGAGGAAATTATTTAAATTTATTTAGTTTTCTTATTGTAATAATTTTACTTTTGATCCTTCATGATTCATGAATTCTTGGGGATAAGAATTTTGTGCCTTTGAATATTGTGATCTAATATTCTATAGGGTATTGTCTTTTTATTACTTTATTTTATTAATGAAGTAAAGGGGTATGAAATTATATTTACAATCCTTTAGATTGAGGAGGCTATGTTTGATAACATGGTTTGTTTATGGATCTTGGTTAGGTTCTCCTACCACATTATGTTAAAATAAAATAGTTTATTTGGATGAGAACCAATATGTACTTCATTTAATAAATATTATTTTATGGGTTTTGGAATTATAACCCCGAACCTTGATAATTTATTACATTTTATTTAGTTATTTTTATTATAATTGATTTATTTATAGTTATATTATTTGAATAGTTAGTATCTTCTAAATATTTTATTTCCAATGCATTATAACTTTGTTTCAATGATATGTATATAATATTATTTCAAAAACATCATTTCTTAATGGGAGGAAACTTCTTATTTTTTTAAAAACTAAAATTCACTTACCCTATTTAAGCTTCCACATTGGGAAAAAACTTAGTATTGGAGTAGTCTCTATATAAATTACTTAATTATTACCATATAAAATTAGAGGATATATTTTTCTATGGAAGGAAATCTATCTTTTACAATATTAAATAATCTAAGTATGAATCAGCCACCATTCCATTATAGCTCGAATAATTAATATTAGATAGATATAATCAATACCATTTATATTAGTACAAGATTGATAATTATGAGATAATGGTTGGAAAATATGATATTCAATTGAAGACAATTATAAAAATGAAATTGGAAGATAATATAGAATATTAGTCATATTATAGAGTCTGAAATTCACTTTCTTGTTATATATATATTATAGTATCAATTGATGGATTTTGTAAATGGGAATAGTTAATATAATTATGAATAATTATGAATTTTTTCATTTTAGAACTTTAAAGGTTTTGTAACTAGGAGATAAATTATTCAAGGGACTATCAATCATTTTATTTTCTTCCATGGGAATCAATGTCCCAATTGTTTTAATTATTTACGACTATTTTGAATAATTTTCAACTGTTTAGAGAAAAACTAATTTCTAAAATTTATTTTTCTTAAAATTATGTCATCATTCATCCAAAATAATGGGATATGAAAATAATATTCATTTGTCACACTAAATATCATAAAAAAGTTAATTAATTAGTATATTTTTATAATTTTAATATAGAAATGACAGAATGCTGAAGATAAACATAGAGATGAAAAAATATATTAATGTAGTTTTATAGTAATTGCTACTTTAGATACATCTAATTTGAAGCATTATATGATAAAAAATATGGTTGATAGTGATATAGAATTTAGTAAATCTGAATTTTTTATAGTTATCTCTTTGAATGGAAATAATGTTTTAGATATATTTTTTTAGAATAATAACTCAAATGACACTGAAAGGATAGGTATGACAGACCTAAATAATGGAGGATAATAATTATTCTAGGGATTCTATTTACTATGAATATAATACTCCTTAAAATAGTAATATAAAATAAATGAGTCTAGAATTAAAAGAAAAGGTTTCTTAGTGATTGATAATATGAAAATAGAATAATGTTCTTGGAGATACTAACACTTTTTGATTTACTAAATATTCAATTTTAGAGAGTTTCGTAGAGATTTATGATAGACTCTATTTAGTTACCAAATGAAGAGGAAGAGAATTTATTATCAATTTAATAAATAATAGATTATTTTAGAAATCTATATGAATCATATAATATGATTTTGAATAGTTATACCCATGTTGTGGATGATATTTCTAAATACAATGAGGGTATTTGAAGGATTACTTCTAGTTCTATAGAAAAAACAATCTCCAACTCACTACCTTATGGGGTTATAATATTGTTGTAAAATTTAAATTTGAAATAAAATGTCTTATGAAGTTTCTATCAATTATTATTTAGTGAAAATATTTGTTAAATTTCTAAAACATTTGATAGTTTATGAGGAATGATTTAATGCTTTCTATACTAATACTAAAATAGTTAAAAAAAAATTAAGATATTGTATTCATTTAAGTTCCCCCTTTTGTAAAAGAATTTAAATTTAAGGTCATTGAAAGTGTAAATTCTCTTTATGGAAGGAGAAAAGTTTCTAAACATCTGGATAAAATATTTCTAAGGAAAATTCAACTATTCAAAATAGTAGATTACTTCAAATATGTGTACCTAGACTGATGTTATATAATATTTCTTGAACATATAATGTTTCCTTACTAACTTTATTTTTTCATTTTTTTGTATAAAATTATCAAATACTAGTGGATAAAACAACCGGTAATGGTTGTTACTTTTATTGAAAAAACCTTGCGAAAGGGGGTCGTATTTATAATATAGAATATTTTAATCCTTCATTGCAATTACAATATATATTTTTTAATATTATTAAATGAATTATAAATTTTTTAATCTCTATAAAATCACTATTTATTGAACAAATGTACACAATATGCATATTGGAAGATATATCATTAGATTGAAAATTATTCGTAACTTTTTTTTTCTTGACAAAAGTATTATGCGGAATTTTTAATATTTCATATTTAATATATTTTATTTATATTTTTATGAATTATAGGTTACTATCCTAAAGCAGAATTTTGGATTTTAATTTTTATGAGAAATGATGAACTTTATTTTCATGTTTGAAAAACATATGGTCCTTTATAAATTTAATTTATATAACCCAAATTATTCAATATTTTTTGTATAACATAATGTTGACCCAAAACCACATTAATCATCATTGGTTGTGAACCTATGTTTAAATTTTTATAGATTTTCCATTTTTGATTTCTACTAACATTTAATGGTCTTTCTTCCATTTCAAAAATTAAAATTATTTTGAGATATGGAATAAATGGAAATTGAACAATGAATATTAATAGGCATAAAATTGTATAATAATAAATATTTTATTATTTAAATTATTTATTCAATTTCATGTGTGAGAGTCCATTTCAATTTTAAAATAATAAATTTCATATGTTTATCAATTTTTTGTACAAATATATTATTCTAAGATATCCCTTTAAAACTATAATATAGAATAAAGAATAAAATTTACCATTCAACGAAATGATTTTGTTATAACTTTGATACATATTGGGGAAGAAGAACATGTACTTCGTAAGGGTGTATTTCCCTTTATATCAAAGAAGAACCTAGATGTTTCCATATGTTTTGTAATAGAAAAAATTCTAGATAATTTTTTTATTTGAAGAGGAATGTATATAACATGGTTGGTCATGAACGTGAATATAAAATAATTTTTGAATGGGTTAAAGGTTTTATAATTTCATTAATTGGTATCAAATACACTATTTAAGAATTGTTTTGTTTATATACTTGAATTCCTTCACAAAATGTGTATGTTTAATATAATTTAGATCAAATGGAATATAAAAATTGAAGATAATTAGAAATATGAAGAAGAATATGAATAATAAAACATTATTATTCACATTGATAATATTAGTAAAACTATGAAATTTAATTTGGAATATAATCCTGAGTATAAATATAATAGATCAAACTTATCATAGTGAGTATTTTCATGGATTGATTAGTTTTTGTAGGATGTCACTTCATGGAAAATAATATATTATTAATTAGCATCCTATAAATACTTTTCCATACTATAAGTTAATGTGGGACAATATTTACTTGAGGAAGAGTTTTTTATCAAACTACTCATATGATTAAAATGATAAATTCACATTTGATAAATTTGATGATCAAAATGAGGATGAATATTATGAAAAAATTGAGTGTAGGTTCTCAATGTCTCCAGTCTAAAAAAAGTCATACAAGATCAGTATGTATAGATTATTTTAAATAATTTAGGATGTAAATTTTATTATTTTATTAATTTATAAATTATTAAAAGTTTTTCAAAATAAATGATACAGTATGAGGTCTAGATAAAACAACTTCAGTTCATGAATAGAGCACTTAAGTGGAACATATACAATCTATAATAGATGATTAATAATATTGAGAAATTATTCAATTAATATAAACAAAAATATAAATATAAAATTTCAATTTTTTATTATTTTTTAATTAATCCATGATATATTTTGTTCTTTTATTCTATAGTACATATTATTAAAATTTCACAACTATCGTTATTTATTTTGTAAAATAGAAAATTTGACATAATTTTTCTATAGTATGGAAAATTTATTTAAAGTATTTGTGTAGATACTAGGGGGATTTTGGGAAGTTATTTTTGGATGTATTTATTTCTATTCATTACATTTTTTGTTTTTAATAGATATTGTTTATGTTCCTTCTAATTATCAAAAAGGGGTCAATGTATAGAAATTTTCTGAAATAATATATTTCCATTCCTGATTTTTTAAAATGAAAACACACAATACATTTTTTACTTATTTTTTAAATGTTTAACTCTATTTTTATAGTTTTTATCTTTTGAATCACATCATTTGAATCAAACCACTCCAGTTTTGGAATATCCCATAGAATAACCAAAACCATTTCATAAATGGAATAACATGATGAGGAAAGACTAAAAAGATATAGTGATAGACTTTAATCCCAATAATATTGGGTTTTTTTATAAAATATATATATATATATAGTTGAAAAATAATATAAGGATCAAACAACAAAGTGTTAATGTTCAAAATATGATCAAAACTATTGTGATTAAAGATATTTCATTGGTTTTGTTTTCTAATGTAATATATGGACTTCCATATTGTTGATAAATTTATGTAAAGTATCATAGAGTTCTTATTTTATTGATATATAATTTGATCATATATGACTGAATAATTCGTACGTCGAAGGACTTAGTATTTTTGGTCTCTGTCATTGAAGATTTTTTGTAAAATAACATGATGGTTTGATTATTTATTAAAGAAATAAGGGATATGATTTACAATTCTTTATGGTTTAGATAGATAACTCTATATTCATAACCTTGTGTCTCTACATATTTGGGGTGAATCATTAAAACACATCGTGGTAAAACTATTGAGGTTCTAGGTATAAAAATGATAATATAATTCTTTAAACAAATATTTTTTTGGGGGGTTATGGGTGGTCAAATTGAAAAACCAAATTTTGTTTTAATTTTTGTCTTATTCCTTAAATTATATTATTTTCATTTTTATTTATATTATTTGGATTGTATGTTCTTATGAATCACTTATTTCCACTGGGTTTATTTACTAACACAGTAATAAGTTATGAGTATATTATCTACAAAAATGTTACTTTTCTAAATGATGGAAACATTTTATGTCTTCAAAAACTTCAATTAACCCTCTCTTTAAGCTACCATAGTAGTGAAATTAAAGTGGATAAACATTTTTTTATAGAAAAGTAGAGTTTATAAAAAACAACATGGGAAATAAATGAGTTATAGTATAAAAATAATTAAAATAACCATGTTTCATGGACTGTATATTATGTGGATTTTACACATTAATAATATATTGAAACAAAACAAAAATATAATATAATTAACTGATGCATGTGCACTATTATATGTATTTATCGTGATGTTTAAAGATTAATAAAGAAAAAAAATTACATTTATATTTTATAGAATAATAAATTTTATGTATTACTTTGTAGACATTTAAAACATAACTGAACTCATATATTTGAGTAAGGGAATAATATTGATAGTGAGATCTTGTTTTTATGATGATTTATTATTTTAATTTAGAATTTAATTAGAATATGTTGTTCCTTATATAGTGGGTTACTCAATTTGTATTATATTTTACTGATTTAATATATTGCATGGGAGTTTCAAAAATATGGAATTTCATGAAATATACTCATTTACATTGATTTTAATGTTGGATGTTCGGTACACATAAGTCACCAAGTCATTATGAGGCCTGATCAATTAATGATTGATAACTAAAATCACCATTTGTATACAAATGATTCATGTACAAGAAATTTCTACTCGGGGTCAGATTTCATTAGATAAAAATCCATTATTAATGGATTTAATATGGAATTCATCCTCATTGAAAGAGTTAAATATATATTGTGATGTAATGTATGTTGATAACCTTCATATAGACATTACATTTATTTGGATTAAATTCATCATGTATGGATATATAAGGGATATGATCCCTGTAGTTTTGTTAGATCTTATCACTTGAGTTCAGGCCTTACCAATACTCTTTTCATCCTCTATAAATCATTTATCACTCCATGTGAAGGAAATAACAAGACTTTAAAGTATATAGACCATCATGAAAAGTTATATGATCTAGAGTCCTGTGTAATCCCCTTATAGGTAAAAGAATTTTGTCTATTACATTATTTACATTATCAATCATTCTCTATTACATAAGTTTATTATGGATTCCCTAAAATCATTTTGGGTATGTTGGGTTCCTAATTTACTTTTCATGTTCAATTATGTAAATATAGATCATTAGAAATACGGTTTTTCATCCACTACCAAATATCATTTGATGATCCTCGATATTGATCAGTAAATTAAGGTGTATATTTTTGGGTAGTAATTTAGGAGGGAGGTGTTTTCTTCTTCCCATTGAAGTTTATTTTTTTCTATTTGGGATCTTAGTAAAGGTTATATTAGTTTTTAATAGTTCTGAAATTTTCTTGAAAATCAATATAAATAATTATTTTATGTCCATTAAATATAAAATAGATGTTTATCCAGATAACCATTAGTTATATTAGATTATATAAATTAAAATATTTATAAAGTGAGGATCATGGGAATCACATTCCAAACCTTAAATAGTGATTCCAAATTCACTAATATTGAGACTTGATGCCCCATCAATTCTAACGATGAAGTGGAAAAATTTATCATATCTTAACTAAGATTATCTAAATGACTATAGGGTTAGAAATTTTATTCCTGAAATAAAACCCAATTTTGACCTATATTTTCATAGTATTACATTTTTTCTAATGGATAACATAGTGTTTATTAGTTTTCTTATGGTTTTTATTTCATCAAATTAATCAACACTATGTGTTTGAAATCCACATTAGCCATATAAATTATTCATCCTAAGAAAAAAAGATATCATTATCCCCATTTAACCATAATGATGGAGTAATATCACACCCTTTTTCAATAGACAAAAAAATCACTCGGTTGTGGGATAAATCAGTTGATTGAATCCAATATATGTTTTGGGGATATGTGGATTAATATCCAAATAAAATCATCATATTTATTTCATATAAACGGATGAAAGTATTTTTTTTATTAATAAACAATGACTAATTTTTTTGATGAAAACTATGTCAATTAATAATGTGGGACTCATAAGGGTGATCTCGTCATTTATCTTGATGTATTCAAAATTCCATTTCTGTTTTCAATTGAATTATATTGAGGAATGTCAAGATCAAAAATGAAAACATCTGTTTATTCCCTCTTATTCCATCTCATTTTTGTCCTTTTATATTTATATGATGGGGATTCATACATGTCTATAATATATATCTAATATTAATAGGATCCCCATACTATAAAAAATCTATTAATCTTGAATCTCATCGGTAACTTACATGATAGATTCCTTTTCTCATATCATTGGATGTCCACTATGAATCATCTGATTGAGTATCCTTTATATATTTAGATAGATATCTGTAATCCTGCACTATAGGTTTTATGTATAAAATTCAATGAAATATGCAGGTTTTAGAAACTCATGATATTGATTATTTGATGTATTTTGATAAGAATTACTTAAGTCAGGACCATAAATTTCATTCATAATTTTAGGAATAATCTAGGTCATCAGGTTTAGATATTCTAAAACTCCTCATTTTCTAACATTGATAAGAAATATTTCACATTGATTGAATATTTTGATACCTCTTTTGATGACTAACCTATTGATTGTACTCACTTTATGGAGATGAGTTCTTTTAAGGCCACTTCTATGGAGGGAAAAAAGTTTGAGTCTACCATCATTTGTTACACAGTGGGGTAGAATTATACAGATGAAGGGAAACAATATTTGGTTAAATGTATCTAATCAAGGGAAATTTATGGGAATTTATTCTATTATAAATGGGTTTTAGTGAATGAGGTGTAACATTTTAATTTAAAAAATAATTATTTTCTATAGTGGATTGAACCTCTGGTCATAGACATACATGAATGCATGAGAAATGATATATATGGAAAAGGTGATGAACATTGAGAGGTTAATAGACCCACTAATGTGTAAGGATCACATTATTCTAAGGATAATGTTATATATTAAGACTATCTATCAAAGGCCAATGTTTTTCCCTTTCTATTTTCTTAATAGAACATGGAATGTCTCCATTAGGCAATACTTTAGTTACTATTGATGAGGCTATAATGAACCCCACCCATTATATTTCTATTATAAATGGGATACTATAAAAATATCAATTCAATAATAATAATATAGTCAAGATGATAGGTAGTGTCTATAATAATGTTGGTTTACTACAAATACAAAATAGGCAGAAACCACAAAACGAGTTCTTTTCATCATAAGTTATGGAAATATACAAGGAGTATGTTGGTTGAAACAAACATACTATTACTTCAAAAAAAATCTATTTTATTTGTATTGGTATTTTTAATTATATTTAAAATAAAAATGATTATCTTATTTGAAAATTATCACTTCTATCAAAGGATAATGATGAGTACCCTGGCCACTATTAAATATGAAAAAGAGATTCATGAAAATGAATTCATCTCCCCATGATAAAAAAGGAATGAAGATTATAATTATTTTGAAGCTTTTACTTTGTACATAGGGATAAATTAAGATATTATATTTCAAAATATCCCTATATGAGAAAATGAAAATTTAGTTGGTGAGAAAATTTACGCCCAAATAGTTTGAGGTTTCTCATTCAAATATGATGGGGTTAAATTTGTACTCCAAAATAAAATTTCCTTAAATTATATAAAAATAAAATCTACAATAATTTATTTCAAAATTAATCCTATACTGGTTTTTATATGATTAAATTGATGTATTTTATTTTATTATATCCCCATATAAAATAATTTATTTTACACTATATAGAGTTAGACATCATGTATTTTTTATAGAAGAACTACATCTTTATGGATTGTGCCTGATTATATTCTTAGGATTGTTACCTCTCATGGGGTACACATTTTATACTAATAATGTCAGGAATCTAGGATCCCACATGAACTTTAAAATGATATTATTTATAATAATCAAATAATAGAGAGTAAATCACTTTAAATTATTTTTTAATGCATCATTTTATGTTCAATCAACAACGTAGTATAAAAATAACCATGATAAGTAACCATGAGGTGGATTTCCAATGGACGAATCACTATGAATAAGGGTGTAAAAACATGTATATAGGGGACCATTGCCCATATAAAAAGTTTAATTTGACTGTATACCTATATCTCACCGTACCAATATTATCTATGAAATTAACCATATATAAATAATAAATTCACCACAGATATTACTCAGTAATTTCTAGTAATTATAACTATCATTATTTTACTTAAAATTTTATTTTTTATGATGTTTAATTTGTATAAATATTTTTCAATGAGAATGTATTAACATATATTTTTAATAGAATTTATGTATTCTAACAATGGTAAATGTTTAGATAATGTAATTGGATTTGGAGAGATGTTTAGAATTTATTTTTATTTTCACTGATGAGTAATAGTGAGATCACAGTACAAATAGATTGATACAAGAAAACCCAATTTTTATGGAATCATGGTATTTTAATGTAGAAATTATAGATGCATATGATTTTAATTAGAGTAGAGATATTAATATATGAGGGAAAAAATATCAAGAACTTTTACGATATGAATATCATAGAATTCTCTTATTGGGTGTTTTTTGAATCATGAGATCAATGTCTAATGATCATGTGCTAGATTAATTTCGTAAAAATTGATATAGAGACCCCCAAATAATTATAGACATGATTTATAAAATGAATCTCATATCTATAGAAGAATATAATAAATCATTAAATTGTATGTTTTTTGTAAAGATATTTTGAATATCTAAATAAATAAAATAATGAAATATTTAATAATGTTAAGATACATTTTCCAAGACCATTCTTTAAATATTTTACTTTGTTAAATAAGATGGGAAACTGTATCGATTTATAATATGATTTTATTCATTTGAGAGAAAAGTGATGCAATATTAAGATATAACATCCACTCTAATGAGTTATGTGTTTAATAAATATATTGAATCCATGATGTTCTAAAATCTAATATCTTATAATGATAAATTGATTAATTCATTTGAGATCCCTCAATACCAAATAAACGATTTTATCAATAAATATTTCATTGAAAAAAATCATAAAATGAATGAGTGATTCCAAGATATCATCTAATAATAATTTTTTTTTCAGAGAGAGTAATTGGATAGGGGGTGTATTGAGTTCTAAATAAAATTTCTATAAATAGATAAACGGACTAATTAATAAAAACTATAGATTGATATAAGATCTATCTGTTTAAAATATTTCTTAAGGAGTGATTAGGTCTCTGTTAAAATATTGTTTATAAATTCCTTAAAATTTGAGATGAATTTACTTAGATAGAAACACATATAAACACTAGTTAAGATTAATTATTAAAACAATTGGTTTTTTAATGAAAAGTTATCTTGAATAAGATATAAAAACAAAACAAATAACATAGTGACATAGTGGAATAAATAAGAGTTTCAGTTTCAAGGTGAGACCCAATCCCCTCCACTTGGAAATCACCTGCTTTTAAGAAGTTTATAAATATAATCATAAAAATACATAACTTGGATTTGGTATACATTCAACATCAAAAAGTTGTTCAGGATAAAAAGCATAATCCACAATTATACATTTGTTTAAAGGAAAGAACAAGTCACACAAGTACATCTTCCAAAAACACAGTGGGAAAAAATATTGAGAAATGATAGAATAATAAGTATTCTCTAAGAAGATGCAGGATATAGTGTATGTTTGATAACATGAAAACAACACACAGATAAAAACTAGAATAGATAGAATAAAATAGAAATAGATTAATCTGATGAGTTCTGTATGTTTTTCATCCATTGATGATCAAATGTGATGAGTTTGTGATTTGTTTTGGAAAATTGAAGAAGATTAGAGGAATGTAGAAATCTATAGGAATGATTTAGTTGATATCTATCTATTTTCTCAATCAATATTGGTAATGGGATTAGTGATTGAATTTCATTTATTTTCATAGGATGTGAATCATCATGATTGAGTGAGTTCACAGATTTGATTGCACATTTATCTTGGTCGTTAGTAATCATTTTATTAGTAAAGAATCTTCATATCGAGGTAGAGATCCTTCATGAATATATAGTAGATCTTGTAGAAAAATATCCACATTATTTTTATCAACTTTTACTAAGTCTTAATGACTTTTTCAAACCATCCAAGAATATATTTTTTCTATTTGAACCATTCACGCTAAAGATCTTCGACAACAATGGTTACAATATTGCTAGAGGTGACTCAGCATTTGGCGATGACTCCACTAACAGAAACTACTTTGGAGATAGTGGTGACTTGAGTCTAGTAGTAGGTCATCCTGGAAGTAATGTTGACTTGAGAAAGCCTATAGATTATCTCAGCGGTAACATTGACTTGATGTTGGCGGTAGCTCATCCTATTGGCAATGCTTACTTCAGTCTGGTGGTTTCTCATCCTGACAGTAACATTTACTTGACTTTGGAGGTAGCTCATCCTTTTGGAAATGGTGACTTGAGTCGGGCAGTAGCACATCCTAGAGGTAATTATGTCTTGAGTTTAGTGTTATCTCATCCCTTCTTGGGGTAACGGTGACTTGGGTATGGTGGTAGATCATCCCCGCGGTAACGATGGCTAGAGTTTAGTGGTAGTTTTAACTCATACACAATGGTGTCTCACCATAGCACTTAACAGAAATATTATAGAAGTGATATGTTCATATAAAATTATATAATACAACATGTGAAACATTAGTAATAAATTAATCATGGTTTGTGGTCATTAAAATAAGAGATGTCAAACACACTCCATCCAATGAGGTTCCAACATTATCCCACTTTCTGATGATGAAAAAACATTTAATTTTATATTATATGTACTAAATATGTAATTATAAATGATTAGATATTGATATGATTATATAAAAATGAAAAATCCCTAATTATATCCACCTTTGGGATTATCAAAATCCTAATAAAACTACAGAAAGGGAAATAATAGAAAGAAATATCATTAAATTATTTATAAAAATATATAAGAAAAATATGAATCTAAGAAAAAAAAACATCCCTATCAAAGAGATATCATGAAAAACAAATTCAATCATTAGGTGTCGGTGGATGATCATATTTCTTCATTCATTGGTCTTCATTCATGTCTATGTCATCGTCCTAAGAAGATAATATCAAAGTATAATTTCGAGAAAAGGTTGTAACATGTGGTAGAGTGGTAGTATGAGGAAGTAGTTCTTTGAAAAGAACTAGTTTGAGTTTTCTAATAACTTCAAATTGTGAAAAACTAAGAGGACGAAGTGGGGGAGGCATAAGACAAGTTGATTGAGATATTAGAGTAGGACTGTTCTGAACTCTCTGTGGTTGTGGTTGAAATAACTGAAGAAACAAGAAATTCATCTCGATTAATAATAGTGGTATAATGTACATGGAGGTAAGGTTTAAAAAGATTAACCAATTCCATACTGATGGAGCCTCTCTGTTAAATTTCATAAAAGAAATATGCATTTTCATCCATAAACCTCGGAAGAGTTGGAGTAAGAACCTTTAACTAACTCACCTATTATTTGGAGGATCTTGTCACAGGTGGGATCTTCAAGTTATTACAATTAAACATGAATTTTTATAACATACCATTCTTAGTTTAGATCCTTGAAAAATAATATTTGACATCCTTTTTGATCACATCCTTATCATGTCTAAGATCATTAGCATTCACTTTTAATAATTGAATAATTTGTTCTCTATGAATATGTATTGTCCTAATTTGATCATTATGAGTATTAAATTCACCCAAGGCATTTCTTATTTCATCTCTGAACAACTGTTAAAAAAGATCCCTATCAAACTATACTTGAGAAATAGGAGATGTAGATGATGTGGAGGGAATAAAATCCAAACTATCCATCTTCTGAGAAGTAGATCTTAAAATATGAAAAATAGTCTTGAAGACCCTCCACTGAAGATTTCAATCATTCTACCTCATATGTCAATATTCTATTTCCAACATCCATTTTTTAAATATGGAAACAAACTATGGGTTGAATATGATATATGACCAACTCTTCAACAAATATAACACTCTCTTCATTATGTAAAGCAATAGAAGATGGTTGATTATTCAAGACTTGTGAAAAGTATGAGACAAAATTCATCCTCAAGGATTCCATATCTGAATGAAAATATTTCTAGAAAGAATCTAAATAATCTTAGGTTACAACATTAGGAAAAAACACTATTGATGGAGTGGGAAGATTTCATTATTCATGTTATACTACATCCTTTACTGGTCTTTCGGTTTCCATATGAGTGAAAGGTTGTAACTCACCAGCTTCATCTATCTGATTTACTAGGAATCCAATATTTCTGAATTTAGAGTCATCATCTGAATCCCTATACATCATCCAAATTCTTTAAAAACTAGGATATCTCTCCCATTCATCAAAGAAACTACTAGAGATTTGACATAGGGAATAATTAGAGTGTCTCTGGGATTATGGGAGAACTGGAAAACATAAGTTCTTAAGGTCATAGGATCTATCTCTTGCAGTTTCAATATGGGTTTCTGTGGAGTCTGATCCACTGACTATGTAACTACAATGGTAGTCAACTCCCCCTCAGTTATATCTAGAAAAAATATTGTTTGATTGATTTCTAATGTATCTACTGATTCCAACTAAGCCGGTTTAACTAGGATCTAATCAGCATTTTGGGTTTTCTCCCCCTCACATGATGATTCTCTATCCTTTGAAATGACTATTAGAATATCAGGTATCAGTGTATCCCTTTTCTGAATTTCTTTGTTGAGACTGGATAAAAATGGTGCACAGGGTTAATTTTGAAATAAATCTTGGGTTGGATGAAATAGATTAGCACCATTTTGTGTATTCCCCTGATGAGAGGAACTAACTTCTTTATGTTAATAATCTTTGTGATAAGTGCTACTTCCATTATGTCCGACATCATTATTCCAATCCAGAGATTTATCATCTTTATCTTAATCAACCCCATGGGATGATTCTTCTGGTTTATCAAGATCCATAATTTATTAATCTACTCTTTCATAACCAAAATAATTTCCCCCATCATTACTCTCGTCACTTGAGGTCTCCTAGGTAGATGATTTCTACTGAGATTCTTCATAATAATTAGTATCTTCATAATATCATGTTTAGGTAAGACTGTTTCTCTAGAAGGTAGAGTGCTTACAAAACTAAAAATATCACTGGATAATTTTGGTGGATATTTTATGATATCCGGACCACTACCTTCTTCAACTAACTCAGCTTCTTCTTCTTTTTTATCTCATTCATAAATAAAATCATTCATATAATAATTAGGAATCTCATCAGCTTTAGGAATGGGATCCACCATATCCATTAGTCTATTTAGTGATCAGTAGGATTAAAATTATCATATCGTTTTTATTATACCTTACCCATCATGCCTTTTAGGGATTTTAACCTACATTCAATCTTTTGGAGATTTAATTAGAAAGAGAAAAATAACACATTTTATCCTCATATTCTTCTCTAGATTTAACAAAACCTGTAACATCTAGAACAGAAGATATCATTTTGCGATAAATAATAGAGTATGATCTGAAGATCTTCTTGTGTGTATCATGCATGTGGACCATAAAAAATATTAAAATATTTATTTTTTCCCTTTCTTTATCATATATACATAGTTGACATCTTGTAACCACAATGTGTTCATGTCCCATTCTCTGGGACATACAAAATAATGTATGAACTTAAACATAAGCTTGAACTAACCATCAAGCACTATATCAGTTTTTCTCCTCATGGTTTTATCTACAGTTAGTTCTTGGAGAGCCTCCTCTAACGTATAATTAGGTATAATCCCCTATAAATCTTCATATACCCCTTTTTGGGGAATCTGTATACATTTTTCCCATTCTATGAAAAATAAAGAAATATTTTCTCTATTTATACTACTATGAATTCTATCTTCTTTCATACCAAAAAAGAATAGTGCATTATGTTAAAATTCATAAAATATCCTCAGAAATTAAACTATATGATTCATGGTAAACCAGTTCATCCACTTTTGTTTTTCTATTACCTTTAAAAAAATTGTATTACTAGTTTGAATCCATTATGCATTAATGTATTTTTTTTTACTTCAACTATACGGTTCTTTATATGCATGTTTACTAAAATTTATTGAAAACTACTTGTGGATACTCACCATCTATTAGAAGTCCTCTTCTCTTCTGGATTTGATTTGGTAACTTGCTTCATATGGGCCGTTGGATTCAGTTGAAGGCAGCAAGAGGGAAAAAATGTGGGAAGACCAGTTCATGAGGGAGGAAAGGTATTATGATTTCAAGGTTTTGGATAATTTAATCAATTTTGAGTAATCCTGATGTTTTTATCATATAGGGATTTAAAAATAATAATAATATAAATAAGAAAATAAAAATTAAGTTGTTACAGAAAAATATTACAACGTTCATAAAAATAATTGTAACATAAAAAAGAATGATGACTCGTCAATAGTGATTCATCAATGGTAACTCATCAATGGTGACTCATCAACGGTTACTCATCAACGGTGACTCATCAATGGTAACTTAGCAATGGTGACTCATCAACAAATAATCATCAATGGTGTCTCATCAACAATGACTCATCAATGGTGACTCATCAATGGTGACTCATCAACAATGACTCATCAACGGTGACACGTCAACCAAAGTTTATCATTATAAATTCATGTTTTATATAGTTTAATATTTCATAATTGAAAGGTTTTGTGAATATATCACCAAGATTAATATTTAGTTCAAATAAATTCTAATGTTATATCACCCTTTTTATAATGATCTCTTAAAAAGTGATGTCTTACAACAATACGTTTTGTTCTATAGTGATATACTGGATTTTTGGAAAATATTATTACACTTGTTTTATCAAAATTAATAGGTACATCTATAAATTGGTATCTAAATTCTAGTAAAGTGCATTTCATCCAAAAGATTAGTTAACAAAAACTACCTGAAGCTATGTATTCAGCTTCAGAAGTAGATAAGGAAAGTGAATTTTTCTTCTTACTGCACCATGATTCAAGAGATTTTCCTAAAAGATGACATGTTCTTGATGCTCTTTTTCTATCTTAGTTTAAACCACCAAAATAATTTTCTGAATAAATAACTAAATCAAAAGAATAAACTCTTGGGTAAAAAAATACTAAATTGGTTTCATACTTATGGTATTTAGAAATTACTTTAACAGCTAATAAATTTGACACTTTTTTATTTTCTTGAAATCAAGCACACATACATACAATAACCATTATATCAGTCTGACTAGTAGTTAAGTAGACAACACTGATAATCATACCACTATAACTAGTTCAATCTACAGATTTCTCAGGTTTATTGAGGGAAATTTTACTTGTGGTACTAATGGGAGTATCACTACTTTTGGTACTCTCCAGTACAAAACAATTTAAAATATCATTAGTGTAATTAATTTGATTTAAAATAATTCCTTCTTTATTTTGAAAAATATGAATTCTAAGAAAGAATTTGAGTTCACCAATTAAAATTATTTCAAATTCACTATGTATTAATATTAATGAATCATAACATAAGGAATCATTAGTAGATCCAAAAGTAATATCATCCAAATAAATTAGTAATATCAAAACATCTTTTGAAATTATTTTTACAAAGTAAGATGGATTAGTTATTCCATTTGAAAAATATTTTGAAATAAAGAAATAGGTAAGCTTATAATACTAAGATCTGGGATCCTGTTTAAAACTATACAAATATTTTGTTAATTTAAAAACGTAATTTTGAAAAGGGAGTTTTGAAATCCTGGAGTTTGTTCAACAAACAAATCCCCAATTACAAATCCATTTAATAATGTACTTTTAACATCCATTTGATATAGTTTGAAGACCAAATGTGTTGTATAGAAAATCGGTATCCTAATGGGTTCATGTCTGGATACAGGCGAAAAGTTTTCTTCATAATCAATACCCTCTTCTTGATTATAACCTTGTGAAACTTATCTAGCTTTCATTCTTTCTACAGTTCCAAAATTATCAACCTTGTTTCTAAACACCCACGTAGTTTGAATAGTTATGGTATCCTTATATTGTTCAACATGTTCTAAAACATTATTTCATTAAAACTGGTAAATTTCATCTTACATATAAATTTTGTAAAATTCATAATTGATGGGATCATTGATTTTATTAGGTTTAACATGTGACCAGAAGTATTTATTTTCACTTTCATTTATCAAAGAAACATTGGTTTGTGATCATCTCTCTATGTTTCCTATAACTACATCTAAAGGGTTGTGTCTATGAGTTCTAATGGGACTCCGATAAGAGGGGATATTATTCTTAGTGTTCTCTTCCAATTTAGGTTCTGGTGGTTCACTAGCTATAGTGTATATTTTTTTAACAAAACTTTTAGGTGGCTTGGAGTTGATATTAAATAATGATAAGTCATCCTCAAGGAATTATAAGATAGTCCTAGCTTCATTTGGATTAGTTTCATCAAACGTTATATGAAAATATCCATCCATTCGTCTGTTAATATTGTTAAACACTCAATAATAATTGTTAGAAATTTAATACCCATGGAAAATTCCGTCATCCCTCTTAGAAGAAAAATTTTCTAAATTGTAATTTTTATTAAGAACAAATACTTTGATTCAAAAATCTCTAATGTAATTAACCATTGGTCTTCTATTATTCCATAATTCATAAGGTGTTTTCTTTAAGAGAGGTCTAATCAAAACTTTTTTAATTATAATAAAAGATGTATTAACATCTTCAACACAAAATTATATAGGTTTGTCATGCACATTTAACAAGGTTTGGGAAATCTCTCAATTAGTACAATTTCTTCTTTCTACCACACCATTTTTTTGTGGTTTCCTAGGAGGGTAAAAGTTGATATTATAGTCATTTTGAGAACAGAATGACTGAAAGTCATAATTTTCAAATTCTCAACCATGATCACTCCTTAAGTTATTAATCTTAAGTTCACTAAGATTTTACACATATTTGGAATACTTAATAATGTAAGAATAGGATTAGCTTTTTAGGGCAAGAAATAATACTTAAGTGTATCTAGATAAGTATTCTATAAGGAAATTGACATAGTGTTATCCTTTTAGACAGGAATTTATACAATGTCCAAAGAGTTCCATATGAATTAACTCTAGAGGTTTAGAGGTTTAAACTTTTTTCATAGATTTAAATGAAATATTGTGATGTTTTCTTTAATTGGTATGTATTAAAAACTCTATAATTTTATAATTCATGGTTTGGAAGGTCTCTAACTAACCCTTTCCTAGTTAGATTTCTAAGTGAGTTAATATTGAATTGGGATAGTATCCTACACCAAAGCCAATATTATTTAATAAAGGTACATTTTCAGGAGATATTGTTAGAATATGAAAAATTTAAATCAATAAAATAAATATTATCATTTCTCAAAGTAGTAAAAATTAAATCATTTTTATTAATGAAAACATTACATGCATTGTTTTCAAATTTCAAAAAAACCCCATCATCACATAATTGGGATATTCTAAATAGAATATATTTTAAACCATTTACAAACAAATCTTTGAAAATTAATAAAGAATTATAATTATAAATTTGGACAAGGCCAATGATTTTCCCTTTTTCATTGTCAACAAAAGTGGCATGTCCTCCATCAACATTAATCAAATTCTTGAAGGTTGAATACTCCCCATTAATGTGTCTTGAAAAACAACTATCCATATACCATATTCTTTTGATGATGGATTCCAAAAATATTTCCTAAAACAAATAGTTTACGGAAAAAATTATTTTATAACCCAAATTCTCTTGGGTCCAAATATATTAATAAAAAGATATTTTTGTATCCAAATTTTGAAAACAAGTTTCTTATAAATAGAGAGAATAATTCTAGAGATATATTTTTTAGGTCCATTTGAGTATGTATTTGTAGTATACGAACATTCAACATATGAACATAATGTTAATCAAGTTTTTTTTAATTTTCTTTATCCTGGATGGTAATCTTGGGTAGTTGCATGCTTGGGAAAAATGTCTGTTCCCAGTATTTGAGTTGATGTTTTCTTACCATTGGTAAATTTTTCTATGTCTTCCTTTAATTGTCCAATTGAAAAATTTAATTCTCTATTTTATTTCAATAGTTGATAATTTTTTTCTTATTCAATATTAATATTATTTTTAAAATTTACTATTAAAGAAAACTAATTTTTAGATACTTATATTTATCTCTAAGTTCATGAAAAGTTTCTTCCATCATGTTACATTAATGATAAAAATCTCAATTATTCACATTTTACTCATTGTCATTACTTTATTCATTTTCAGAAATATATAAAGCATCAGTAGGAGACATAGGAATATTATTTTTTTACCTCTAATGTGTTTTTTAAAGAACATGTGGGAACTATTAGGCTTATTTATTGATTATTTTCTGAGTCACATGAACTATCATTGAAGGCACACCATATTTCATTCATGAACAATTTGTATCTCTCTTCATTATCCTCATAATTATTTTTATATTTTAAGGTTGTATAGTTAGTTTTAATGTGGAATTTCTGCTTACATTCATAATAGGTAACTTCATTTTGAGGATTATCCTTTCTTCAATCCTTTTTTCAATTATTTTTCCACTTAAAAATGTTATAATAATCTCCTATGAAATTTTAATTGTGAAGAATTTATTTTTTCCTATATAATTTCTTGAATCTTATGGATATGTGTGCCATTTCTTCATCCCTATCATCAGGAGATCCTTCTTCGTCAGAATACATAGTTTGTACCTTTCCATTTTGTCTGGATGTAGTAGATTTTATGGCTACTTTTTTTTGCATCATCTTCATCATTATATTTGATGAGTTTTATATATTATTTATGCATCATTATCATTCCTATCAGTTCCTTGACATTACGTTTACTTACATCACATGATTCTCTAATTGACATAGATATTCCTCTCTATCTTTCTAGTAAGCATATGAGTAGTCTCATAACATGATATTTGTATTTCACTTTCGTTCTATGCAATTTCATGGTATTTAAAATTTCATTAAACCTATGTTAAATATCAAAAATAGGTGCGTCATATTTTATACTAAAAGTATCGTTTTTATTGTATATTTATTCAGCCTTCCTAAGCATTTGATGTTCTTTCATGTGAGATAGATAAGCTATCCTATATTTCAAAATCACATTTTCAATTAGATATTATATTGAATTCATAATCTCTAAAAGCACATAAAAATTCATTAATAGCTTTAAAATTATTATTGTATCCAATTTTTGTGGAACTACTCCATCTACTTCTGGGATTTTCTGATATTTCATATTGATCGTCTATTACTATCCATATATCAAAACCTATACTTTCCAAAATCATTCTCATTTTGATTTTTCATTGAGCATAGTTGTTTACATTAAAATAAAGAGTTCTATTGGTAGATTTTCCTTATTTCTGATTATACATAAGGAAATATAATTTAGAAATGATATAAATTTGAGATATTTAAAATAAAACTAAAATCCTAGTTTAAAAGGAATACTTTTAATACACCTCTAATACCAAATGTCTAATGGAGAGAGAAACTAAAGAGGGGGAGAATTTACCACCCAATAAAAATTTTTGTAAATAAATAAATTCTCTAATTAATCCAAACAATAGATTGATATAAGATGTCATGACCCATCCTCAGGACCCGTGCTGTGACTACCCCAAGTCCGCCTTCCATAGGCCAGGGGTTGGTGACTAGCACCAAGGCGTAAATCCCAACAAAATGGAAGGCATTGCCTTTAAAAGTAAACAAACACCAAAGAGTAAGCCAGCAGAATTAAACACTAAGTAAACTACGTACAATTAAGTGCAGAAAGTAAATGGGCCAGAACACAAACCCAAACTGAAAGTAGAGTAAAATAGGAAAGAAAGTACAACAACTGAAAGTAAAGCAGCAACGTCGAGCCATCCTCTGGTACTCCCACCTGAAGGGTGGGTACAGATAACCACCTCAGCTCCTCGGGTCCAGCCGTCCACTCTGTGTACATCCCGCCCAGTGGCCCACATCCAGGTACTGACCTGCTCCACAAGCCTCAACCACGATCAGCGTTGTCTTTCGTCTGAAAGCCATACTGCGTAGTGCGGGCAAAGCCCGTGTAGGGGTGAGTATAATCTACTGATGTAGGCTCAGCAAGGAATCTCTCGATCAGAAGGGATCTCTCCAGTACCCCTTCCTGTGTTGGAATGCTGAGGGAGATCAGCGATGCCCTGATCTCATGCCTCAATCCCTACCCAAAGGTCCAAGACCAGAAGAATGGTTCATGTACCATGTCCGTCGAATAGCGTGAGAGATCGGTAAATCTCGCCGAGTATTGGGTGACCGTCAAGCTGCCCTGCCGCAGCTGTAGAAGCTCCTGGATGTGCACCGCATAGAGAGTGGCTGGTATGAACACCGAGTGGAAGAGGCTCTCAATGTCCATCCAGAGGAGAGATGCCTCGTCGTGCACATGGAGCATCAAGCTCCACCATCTGCCTGTTGCCGCGTGTAGGAGGCTCGCTGCGAGGATCACCATGAGGTCAGCTGGTGTCCTCACTAACCTGAAAACTCATACAACTGTCTCTAGCCAATCCTCGTCTGCCTGAGGGTCTGTCTCCCCGCAGAACCTGGGCAGTCGCTGACACTGAAACTCAGGTACTGCACTAAGGCGACGTGCATCGTCAGCGGCTGGGGCTGGTAGAATCAGTGGCTCGGCGGGTAGAGGTACCGCCAGTGCCTCTACTTTCAAATGGCCCTGTACCGAGGCCTCGTCGCTCGGTGGGCTTTCGTCTCGCACAACGCTTGGAACCCTAGCTGGTTGCCGTCATGGGGACATCCTAAAAAGAAACCAGTGTGCCACGGTCAGACAATATACCTGGTGATCTGACACAATGTAATCACAAAGAAAACTTAAAACATAAATGAAATCAATGTTTTCGTGCATTAAGTCAGAAATCAAAAGTCAGGGTCCTGGTGTACGGATATGTAGGCCGCCGCACCAATGCTAGACTCCCTGGACTGATAACCACACTCAATACCCTTAACACTATTTCATCATATAGAAGAAAGATCAGAGTCCAAAGATCTGCGGTAGAACCAAACTCCTCTGATACCAATTTTTCACGACCCGTCCTCGGGGCCCGTGTCGTGACTACCCCAAGCCCGCCTTCAATAGGCTAGGGGTTGGAAATTAGCACCAAGGCGTAAATACCAACAAAAGGGATGGCATTACCTTTAAAATTAAACAAACACCACTGAGTAAGCCAGCAGAATTAAACACTATGTAAACTGAGTACAAGTAAGTGCGGAAAGTAAATGGGGCAGAATACAAACCCAAACTGAAAGTAAAGAACAACTGGAAAGAAAGTACAGCAACTGAATGTAAATCAGCAACGTCGAGCCATCCTCTGGTACTCCCACCTGAAGGGTGGGTACAAATAACCACCTCAGCTCCTCGGGTCCAGCCATCTGCTCCGTGTACGTCCCACCCAGTGTCCCACCTCCAGGTACCGACCTGCTCCGCATGCCTCAACCACGATAAGCGCTGTCCGGCGTCTACTACCAACACAGCGTATTGTGGGCATAGCCCTTGCAGGGGTGAGTATAATCTACTTAGTAGGGACCCCGAGACCCTCGAAGGTCTTCCAGAATCCACAAAAGATAATCCAAAAAGGAAAGACACAATCACGAAGTAACATCCGACACTACTTAGGTATATGCCCATACATATACCTAAGTTATCAATTCCAGTTCGGCTCCAACATCTGAGCCCAAGTTCGATCACATCCACACAGGATATCACAACACTATCTACATAGGAAAGAAAAACAAGATTCAGCTCACAAGGTATACTTCTTCATAAGAAGATAGAGATGATCAGGTGTAGCCACTGATTCATCTAAGCCGTCAGACCCACACAAGATAAATAGGTACTAACCCCCGCAATGACCCACAAAGGATCGATAGGTAACTAACCCCCATAATGACCCACACAGGATCGGACCCACACAGGATCTGTAGGCGCTGGCCCACACAGGACCACTGAGCACTGACCCACACAGGATCTGACCCACACAGGATCGGTAGCACTGACCCACGTAGGATCACAGAGTGTTGTAGTCGTCGCCGTCGAATCCATAGAGGATTTCTGTACAGTCGTCATCGTCGTCGAAGTCGTAGCCAGCTCTAGGGTTCTCGCACACAGCAAGCTCGTTCGGGATGCTCCGCTCCACGAGTCGAGGGGACGATACATCAACAGACACATACTCCGGAGTTGATGTATTCAAAAGTTTTGTATTGTCAATAGGAACTCAACGTCATAGATGGCGCATCAATCAGACGCCAGGTCTGAGAGTTATTGGCTTTTTCGTTCGAGGGACCCGGTTGGTTTTTAATTCAAAACCAACCCGACCGTACTCTAAATGCATCCAAACCTCGAGCGGAGTAAGACAAAAGGTCCGCCTCACTAAGAGGAATCCATCAAATTTGACGGCACGTCAATCGGACGTCTGGAGCTCAAGTTATAAGAGTTTCCGCTCCAAGGGCCTGGTTGGTTTTGTGTTCGAACCAACCTGGACGAACCCAAAGTACTTCGAATCCTTGAGTGTAATTTACCGAAACGACCATCTCAATCCAAGGATCGCATCACCGATGACGGTACATCGATCGGAGGTCCGTAGCCCAAGTTATGGGCAAAAGACCGAAAGAGGTCCGGAAGTGGGGGTTTCGGGCCCGGACTGATCCGGCCCGAGACCCCCTGGGTCGGCCCGAAGCAGGTCTCTTTCCGGCCCACTTGGGCGCGGCCCTGCCCGGCCTGCCCGCGGCCCGATCTGGCGGTCCGGCCTAGCAGCTCGGCCCGACGCGCTGGCGCTGGCCAAGTGGCTCGACCATTTCGGCCGAGCGGATGGGGGTGCGGGGGGGCGCTGCCCCCTGCCTGTTTGTAACTACGGCCCCCATGTGGGGGGCCGCTCTTGTCCAGCCAGCGAGGGGTCATAACCCCCGGATCCTCCTCTGACCAGCCGACCCGCTCCGACCGGCCGGCTGCCGCCGCCACGGGACCGGCATGGGCTGGTCCCCCTGCTCCAACTCCAGCGGCCCGGAACCATCCATCGGTCCCTACTTCGCCACGGCCTAAGCCGCAGCCTTGGTCTGTCTGGCGCGGCGCGACGGTGCTGCGCCCCTCCGCCGTGGCCCCGTTCCATCCACAGTGTCTTCGAGGTTCTCTTGCGCGGCTCGATGGCGCTGTACCTTGGTTCGACTTCAACGGCGCGGTGTGACGGCACCGCGCACCCTTTCTGTATGATCGCGCGCGGTGCCGTTGCACCGCGCTACTTTCCTTCGAACCGCATCAACACTACATACAAGGGAGGAGGGTCGGTCGTGTTTGTTTGGTCCGGACCCTCCCGTTAATCGATAGCAAGCGGCAAAGTTTCACGAATAGCGATAATGGAAGTATTCACGAACAAAACAAATCCCCTACCTCGAGCGTAGTGGAATGAAGGCTCGTCGCGGGATGCACGTCACGGAAGGAGGATCGTTTCGTCGCAGAGAAAAGATTCATCGGCGTCGCATCGTCGATCTCCGAGGATCCGGCATTCTTGTCAACCTTCGTCAGAGGTCGGCGTTCTTCGTTTTCTCCGTCGAGGAGGAAGAACATCAAGAACATGAGAAAATTCTCCCAAGCCACTCACAACCCAACAACTCTTATAAAATAAGAGTTTTCTTATTTTATTTCTCAAGCCATGAATATTGAAATTAAAAAATGAAACAATCAATTAAATGAATTAATTGCAACATTTAAACCTCCCAAATTAATAGAGGCGTTTCATAAATAGAAAAACGCAAGGGTTGACTTCCACTTAATAGGGGTGCGGGTGCATTACCTTAATTAAAAGGGGTTTGAGGAAGTTGAAGGAAACGGTGGGGCTCATTTGGGTCCCTCCTCACAAATATCCTACCTAGTGGGTAGGATATTGTGGGTCCCACTCCAATCACTTAGCTTAGGTTAAACAACATTAAGTAAAAGAAAAATTTGTCCCACCATTTTTATTTTAATCCTTTACTTAACCCAAAAATTTAAAAATCACACCCGAGCAAACACACCTCCGGAAAAGGTGCTTCTAAACAATTACTGGCACTTCGATTCCATTGGTGCTCTCGGAATTTGATTTCGAGCACCGGTTCAAAAGTTATAAAAACCCGCTCATTTGTTCACTGAACATACCCGAGCTAAACTTGGGAAAAAGATTCTGGGCACACCGGCCATGGAATTAGGTTCCGTCAAAAACTACGTTCTTGTAAAATCCCAAATAAAATTAAGAAAAAATTTCCCTTGAATTTTACGGGTCTTTACATTACTCCCACCTCAGGGCTTCACATCCTCGTAAAGATACATCAAAACTAGGGAAACAAAAGTGGGTACTGAGCTCATATCTGAGCCTGCCACTCCCAAGTGCTCTCCTAGAGGTTCTCGTGCTTCCATCTGATGCACACTAGAGGAATCGACTGTCCACATAGGACCTGCTCCTGTCGATCCTCAATCTCCACTGGGACTTCCGCAAAAGATGCCCCATCATCAATGTCCAGCTCCCTATGGTCAATAATATGCGTCAGGTCGTGCACGTATCTCCTCAGCTAGGATATGTGGAAAAAGTCGTGCACCCGGTGCAAATGAGGTGGTAGATCCAGGAGATAAGCCACCTCGCCAATCCTGCTGAGGAACTGGAATGGTCCGATGAATCGTGGAGATAACTTTCTGCCTTGGCCAAATATCTGTAATCCCCGTCAAGTTGAGACCCTCAAGAAGACGTGGTTGCCATCCTCAAAATCTAGTGGCCTCCGCCTCCTATCAACATAAGACTTCTGCCAGCTCTAAGCTATCCTTATCCTCTCCTGGATGACCTGGACCTTCTCTATCGTGGCCTGGACCATCTCTGGTCCCATAAGTGCTGACTCCCTAGGGTCTGTCCAGCATAGAGGAGATCTGCAAGGTCGGTCGTACAACGCCTCGTATGGTACCATCCTGATGGTGGAGTGGTAGCTATTGTTGTACGCGAACTCCACCAAGGGTAGGTGGTCCTCCCAACTGGGACCAAAGTCGAGGACACATGCGCAGAGCATGTCCTTGAGAGTCTGAATGATCCTCTCCGTCCGACCATATGTATGAGGGTTAAAAGCGGTGCTCAGACGTAGCTGTGTCCCGAATGCCTCCTGCAACCCTTTCTAAAGCCAGGAAGTAAAGTGATGATCTCGATCGGAGATGATAGATGATGGCACACCATGAATCCGTACAATCTCCTAAACGTAGAGGCATACCAAGCTCTCCACTGATCCCTGCTCTCTGATGGTTAATAAGTGAGCCGATTTGGTGAGTCAGTCGACAATCACCCAAATGGAGTGATGACCTCTGGAAGTGCGTAGAAGTCTAGTCACAAAGTCAATAGATATCCCATCCCACTTCCACTCTGGGACCTCCAAGGGTTGCACCAAGCCTGCTGGTACCTACTCCTCTGCCTTCACCTGTTGGCAGGTGAGGCATTGAGAAACAAACTCTACCACAACCTTCTTCATACCCAGCCACCAGTGCCGTTGTCTGAGGTCCTGGTGCATCTTCGCCACTCCTAGATGTACCGCTAAAGGGGAAGTGTGAGACTCTTCAGTACCTCCTCCCTTAAAGAAACTGGTACCAAGGTACGTCCTCTGAAAAGAACTTCGTGCTCTCCTCCTAAAGAGAAACCATCAGGTGTATGTTCTGAGGATATCTGCGCACACCGCATCTCACATTCGGCATCCCCACGTTGTGCCTCTCTGACCTGCTGCAGTAGTGGAGGAGTGACTGTGAGTGACTGATGAAAGGCTGCTCCATCGCTATCCATGAAAGATATCTGCAAAGCGGCTAGCTGCTCTGTCACCTCCCCAAGTAGCTGAATGCCCAACCTCCTGCTGAGTGCATCGGCTACTATGTTCCCTTTTCCAGGAGTATAGACTATCTCAAAGTCATAGTCTTGGAGGAACTCGAGCCTTCTTCATTGTCTCAGGTTCAACTCCTTCTGCGAGATGATATACCTGAGCCTCTGGTGGTCAGAATAGATTGTATAGCACTCGCCCATCAGATAGCGTTGCCACATCCTCAGAGCGAAGACCGCTGCAGCTAATTCCAGGTCATGGGTAGAGTAGTTCTGCTCATGCTGACTCAACTGATGTGATCCATAGGCGATCACAGCCCGCTCCTACATCAGGACACATCCGAGTCTGGTCCCTGAAGCATCGCAGTAAACTACGTACCCAACTCCCTCCTCTGGTAGCCTCATGATAGGCGTGCTGGTCAATCTCTGTCTCAGCTCCTGGAATCTCTGCTGACACCTGTCTGACCACACAAAGGGTTTCCCCTTCTTTGTCAAACTGAGATTGGTTCCGCAACTCCGAAGAAGTCTAGCACAAATCTCTATTAGTACCCAGCTAGACCCAAGAAACTCCACACCTCCGTCACTCTCCTGGGTGGCTCCCAAGCTAGCACTTCCTCGATCTTCACAGGATCCACCGCAACTCCCGCCTCAAAGATAACGTGTCCCAAGAAGTGGACCTCATGTATCCAGAACTGACACTTCGAGAGCTTACCATAAAGCTGGTGCTCTCGGAGTGTGTCTAGTACAACCCGCAAGTGGTAGGCATGCTCCTCCCCAGTCGTCGAGTATATCAAAATGTCGTCGATGAAGACCACGACAAATCGATCGAGGTATGACTGAAAGATCCTGTTCATGAGACCCATGAACACTTCTGGAGCATTGGTCATGCCAAAAGGCATAACCAAGAACTCATAGTGGCGATACCGACATCTGAAGGTCGTCTTCTACACGCCCTCGTCACGAACCCTGAGCTGATGATAGCCTGAACTGAGGTCTATCTTCGAGAACCACCGTGCTCCCTTGAACTGACCGAAGAGGTCGTCAATCCTCGGTAGAGGATACTTGTTCCTCACGGTCACCTAGTTCAGGCGACGATAGTCGACACAAAGTTGCAAGCTCCTGTCCTCCTTCTTGGCGAACAATATCAGGGAAGCCCAGGGTGAAACACTGGGTCTGATGATTCCCTTGCCCTGTAAGTCCTCCAACTGTACCTGTAGCTCTCGAAACACAGCGAGAGCCCTCCAATATGCTGAGGTGGATATTAGGGATATCCCAGGGTATAGATCAATATAAAATTCTACATCTATGTGAGGAGGTAGTCCTAGAACATCATCGGGGAAAACTTTCTCATACTGATCCACCACTGTAGGAAAACCAAGACTCCGCACATCAACTGCTCCTAGGATGAGGCTAGCCAACTGATGA
Organism: Viscum album; assembly: GCA_963277665.1. Classification (NCBI taxonomy): domain Eukaryota; kingdom Viridiplantae; phylum Streptophyta; class Magnoliopsida; order Santalales; family Viscaceae; genus Viscum; species Viscum album. The sequence continues at coordinate 1,120,920,288 of OY728129.1, forward strand.
GTGATGGGTTTTCCTCTCCTATGTGAGAGTCCATCCTATGCTAATAAGGCTCCCCTCTCACTGGTGAAGGTGAACCTACTCCCATTGGTGCGTACACACCGCACCTTGCGCCTAATACAGTCGATCTGAGCATGGACTGTAGATAACCAATTCATTCCCAAGATAACGTAGTAAGGCTTCAACGCCACTAAAAAAGTTCACAGCCGAAGCTCTCACCTCCTAGAGTAAGCTCACACTGCCGGAACCAATGCCTAATCATCGATTCTGCTCCCGTAGAAGTCTCTAGCCGTAAGGATCGAGCCAACGGCTCTGTCGAAATCTCTGAGCTCCGAACAAGGGAAGCGACTAAGAAAGAATGACTTGCTCCTATGTCTATAAGAACTGTAGAAAGGGTGGAATAGACACAGATATACCTCGAATCATCTCTGGTGCGCCGTGGTCATAGGCCTCCGCTGCCTGGACCTGTGCCTGTCTCTGCCCGCTAGCTCCCTGTGGTCAGGGTGGACCTCCTGGGGGTGGTGGTGGTAGAGCCTGAAAGCGTCGCCCACCACCTACTGCTCAGCCAGCTCCTCTACCTCGTCCACCTGCTCCCTATGGACCACCATGGTCGACCCTCTGTCTCTGCATGGGTAGTACCTCAACCATCTACTGCTCCTCGATACAGAGGGTTGGGCAGTCCCGAGCCAAGTGGCCCTGCCCGACGCATGCGTAGTACTGTCTGCCTCTCGAAAGACTGGCACTGCGCTGTGTGCCCCGCACCTCTGAGCCAGTGTCCTGAGGTTGTCAGCCTAAGGGTCTGGTCTGCCTAGACCCATGTGTCATCCATCAACTGCCAGATGTATAAGACTCTACAACATGCCGCCCTGCGGTAGGTCTCACTGCTGATGTAGGCTCAGCAAGGAAGCTCTCGATCATAAGGGCCCGCTCCAGTACCCCTGCCTGTTTCGGAATGCTGAGGGAGATCAGCAATGCCATGATATCATGCCTCAATCCCTGCTCAATGTTCCGGGACTGGAAGAATGGGTCTCGTACCATGTCCATCGAATAGCGCGAGAGATTGGTAAATCTCGCCGAGTACTGGGTGACCGTCAAGCTGCCATGCCGCAGCTGTAGAAGCTCCTGGATGCGCAACGCACAGAGGGTGGTTGGGACGAACTCCGAGCGGAAGAGGCTCTCAAATTCCGTCCAGAGGAGAGATGTCTCGTTGTGCACCTAGAGCATCAAGCTCCACCATCTGCCTGCTACCGCCTGCAGGAGGCTCGCTACAAGGATCACAATGAGGTCAGCTGGTGTCCTCACAAACCTGAAAGCTCATACAACTACCTCCAGCCAATCCTCGGCTGCCTGAGGGTCCGTCTCCCCATGGAACTTGGGCGGTTGCTGACGCTGAAACTCGTGTAGTGCACTAAGGTGACGTGCATCGTCAGTGGCTGGGGATGGTAGAATCAGTGTCATGGCGAGGAGAGGTACCGCCGATGCCTCTGCTGTCAAAGGGCCCTATACCGAGGCATCGCCGCTCGGTGTGTTGTCGTCCTGCACAACGCTCAGAACCCTAGCTGGCCGTCGTCGTGGGGACATCCTGAAAAGAAACAAGTGTGTCATGGTCAAACAGTATACCTGGTGAGCTGACACAAAGTAATCACAAAGAAAACATGAAACACACATGCAATCAATGTTTTCATGCATTAAGTCAGAAATCAGAAGTCAGGGTCCTATTGTACGGATACGTCAGCCGCCACACCAATGATGGAATCCCTGGACTGATAACCACACTCAATACCCTTAACACTATTGCTTCATATAGAGGAAAGATCAGAGCCCAAAGTTCTGCGGTAGAACCGAACTCCTCTGATACCAATTTGTCACGACCCATCCTCGGGGCTCGTGTCGTGACTACCCCAAGCCCGCCTTCCATAGGCCAGGGGTTGGCGACTAGCACCAAGGCATAAATACCAAAAAAAGGGAAGGCATTGCCTTTAAAAGTAAACAAACACCATAGAGTAAGCCAGCATAAGTAAACACTAAGTAAACTAAGTACAAGTAAGTGAGGAAAGTAAATGGGCCAGAATACAAACCCAAACTGAAAGTAAAGTACAACTAGAAGGAAAGTACAACAACTGAAAGTAAAGCAGCAACATCGAGCCGTCCTCTGTACTCCCACCTGAAGGGTCGGAACAAATCACCACCTCAGCTCCTTGGGTCCAGCCGTCTGCTCCGTGTATGCCCCACCCAGTGGTCTACCTCCAGGTACCGACCTGCTCTGCAAGCCTCAACCACGATCAGCACTGTCTGTCGTCTGCAACCAACACAGCGTAGTGCGGGCATAGCCCATGCAAGGGTGAGTATAAGCTACTTAGTAGGGACCCCGAGATCCCCGAAGGTCTCCTAGAATTCAAAAAGGATAATCCACAAAGGAAAGACACAATCATGAAGTAACATCTGAAACTACTTAGGTATATGCCCATACATATACCTAAGTTATCAATTCCAGTTCGGCTCCAACATCCGAGCCCAAGTTTGATCACATCCACACAGGATATCACAACACAACCCACATAGGAAAGTAAAACAAGATTCAGCTCACAAGGTATACTTCTTCGTAAGATGATAGAGATGATCAGGTGTAGCCACTGATTCTTCTAAGCCATCGGACCCACACAAGATCAATAGGTACTAACCCCCACAATGACCCACAAAGGATCAATAGGTAACTAACCCCCGCAATGACCCACACAGGATCAGACCCACATAGGATCTGTAGGCGCTGGCCCACATAGGACTGCTGAGCATTGACCCACACAGGATCTGAGCCACACAAGATCGGTAGCACAGACCCACATAGGATCGCTGAGTGCAGTATTCGTCGTCGTCGAATCCACGGAGGATTTCTGTACAGTCGTCATCATCGTTGAAGTCGCAGCCAGCTCTAGGGTTCTCGCACACAGTAAGCTCATTCGAGAGGCTCCGCTTCACGAGCTGAGGCGCTGATACATCAACTGACACATAGTCCAGAGTTGATGTATTCAAAAGTTCCTTATTGTCAACAGGAACTCAATTTCATACACGGCGCGTCAATCGGACGCCCGGTCTGAGAGTTATTGGATTTTTCATTTCAGGGGGCTGATTGGTTTTTAAGTCAAAACCAACATGACTGTACTCCAACTGCATCCCAATCTTGAGCGGAGTAAGCCAAAAGGTCCGTCTCACTAATAGGAACCCATCAAAGTCGACGGCACGTCAATCGGACGTCCATAGCTCAAGTTATAAGCGTTTCCGCTCCGAGGGCCCGGTTGGTTTCGTGTTCGAACCAACCCGGTCGAACCCAAAGTACTCCAAAACCTTGAGTGTAATAAACCAAAATGACCGTCCCGATCCAAGGATCGCATCACCGCTGATGGTGCGTCTATCGGAGGTCTGCAGCCCAAGTTATGGGAAAAAGACCAAAAGAGGTCTGGAAGTGGGGGTTTCCTGCCGAGACCGATCCGGCCCGAGACCCCCTGGGTCGGCCCGAACTGGGACGACCCAACCAGGGTCCGACCCACTTGGGTGCGGCCCGGCCCGGCGCGCTTGCGCTGGCCAGGTGGCTCAGTCGTTTCGGCCGAGCAGATGGGGTGTGAGGGGGGGGGGTGGCGCTACCCACCGCCTGTTCGTAACCGTAGCCCCCATGTGGGGGCCTCTCTTGTTGAGCCAGCCGAGGGTCATAACCCCCAGCTCCTCCTCTGACCGGCCAGCCCGCTCCAGCCAGCCGGCTGCTGCCACCACGAGACCAGCATGGGCCGGTCCCCCTGCTCTGACGCCAGTGGCCTGGAACCGGCTGTCAGTCCCTGCTTCGTCGTGGCCTAAGCCGCGGCCTTGGTCCGTCCGGCGCGGTGCAATGGCACCACGCCCCTCCACCATGGTGTCTTCGAGGTTCTCCGGTGCGGTGCGATGGCGCCGTGACTTTGTTCGATTTCAACGGTGTGGCCCGACGGCACCGCACACACTTTCCGTATGATCCTGCGTGGTGCCGTTACACCGCACCGCTTTCCTTCAAACCGTATCAACACAACTTACAAGGGAGGAGGTTCGGCCGTGTTTGTTCGGTCTGGCCCCATCCCGTTAATCGATAGCAAGCAACAATGTTTCACGAAGAACGGTAATGGAAGTATTCATGAACAAAAACAAAATCCCCTACCTCGAGCATAGTTGAACGAAGGCTCGTCGCGGGATGCACATTGCGGAAGGAGGCATCACAGAAGGAGGATCGTCGCGTCACAGAGAAAAGATTCATCGGCGTTGCGTCGTTGATCTCCAAGGATATGGAATTCTTGTCGACCTTCGTCAGATGTCGACGTTCTTCGCATTCTTCGTCGAGGAGGAAGAACATCAAGAACTTGAGAAAATTCTCCCAAGCCACTCACAACCCAACAACTATAATAAAATAAGAGTTTGCCTTATTTTATTTCTCAAGCCATGAGTTTTGAAATTAAAAAACGAAAAAATCAATTAAATTAATTAATTGCAACGTTTAAACAGCTCAAATTAATAGAGGCGTTTCATAAACAGAAAAATGCAAGGGTTGACTTCCACTTAATAGGGGCGCGAGTGTGTTACCTTAATTAAAAGGGGCTTGAGGAAATTGAAATAAAAGGTGGGGCTCATGTGGGTCCCACCTCACAATTATCCTACCTAGTGGGTAGGATATTGTGGGTCCCACTCCAATCACTTAGATTAGGTTAAACAACTTTAAGTTAAATAAAAATTGGTCGCACTATTTTTATTTTAATCCTTTACTTAACCCAAAAAATTTAAAAACCACACCCGAGCAAACGCAACTCCAGAAAATTTGTTTCTCTGCAATTATCGGCACTGCGATTCCATCAGTGCCCTCAGAATTCGATTCTAAGAACCGGTTCAAAAGTTAGAAAAACCCGCTCATTCGTTCACTGAACGAACCCGAGATAAACTTGGGAAAAAGATTTCGGGCACACCTGCCTCGGAATTAGGTGCCGTCAGAAACAACATTCTTGTAAAATCCCAAAGAAAATTAAGAAAAAATTTCCCTTGAATTTTACGGGTCTTTACATAAGATCTATCTATCTAAAAGATTTCTTAAAGAGTGATTAGGTCTATGTTAAAATATAGTTTAGAAATTCCTTATCATTTGAGATAAATTTACTTAGATAGAAACATATATAACCATCATTTAAGATTAATTATCTAAGAAATTGTTTTGTTTTTTAATGAAATGTAATCTTGAATAAGATTTTGAAACTAAATAAATAACACGATGACAGAGTGGAATAAACAATAGTTTCAATCTCAAGGTGAGACCTAATCCTCTCGAACTGTCAATCACCTTCTTCTAAGAAGATTTTAAATATGATCAAACAAATCCACACCCTCGATTAGGTATGTAGTCAAGATCAACAATTTTTTCAGGCTAAAAACATCTTCTATAGTTATTTGTGGGATGAAAGAAAATCACAGGTCACACATGGTTCTTATCCACAAACACAATGGGAATTAGGTTGAGAAAGGAGAGAATAAAAAGTATTATACAAGAATATGTAGGAGAGTGTTTGTGTTGGGTATCCTCAAAAACACACTTCTCAAAAGTGAAATACATAGAACAAAATATAATGAGCTTTGTCTGATGTGTTCGGTATGTTTGTAATCCTCATATCGACAATGTTGAGGTTTCTGTTCTTTTTTTAGTAAATTGAAGTAGAATAAGAGATTGTAGAAATCTACAGGATTTCTTTAGCTAATATCTATCGGTTATCAAAATAATTCTCATTAATGGGTTTAGTTATTTTATTTCATTTATCTTTGTATAATGTGAATTAGAATGTTTTTAAGAGTTAACATATTTGATCTCGCCCTTTTCTTGGCCGTCAGTAATCATTGTATTAATAAAGCGTCATTATAAATATAGGTAGATCCTTCATGAATATATAGTAGTGCTTCTGGGAGGAGATCCACATTCCTTATATCATATTTTACTAATTCTTAAATACATGGTCAAACCATGTAGGAATATATTTTTCTTATTGAACCATTCATGTTAAATACCTCGGACATCAATGGTAACAAGAGTGTTGGAGGTGACTCAACATATTGCAGTGACTCCGCTGATAGTAACTCTTTTGGTGGTATCAGGGACATGACTCTAGAAGTATCTCATCATATTGGTAACAGTGACATGAGTTTGGAAATACCTCATCTGGGTGGTAACAGTTAATTAATTCTGGTGGTAGCTCATCCTAGAGGTAACGGTGGCTTGAGTCTGACGATAGCTCATCCTAGCATTAACGGTGACTGGAGTCTCGGTGTAGCTCATCCTTGTGGTAACGATGGGTTGAGTATGAAAGAAGCTCATATTGGTGGTAACAGTTACTTGAGACTAGTGGTATCTCATCCTGGCAGTAATAGTGACTTGAGTCTAGCGGTAGCTCATCTTGGCAGTAACGGTGACTTTAGTCTGGCGGTCGTAGTGACTCGTAACTAACAGTGTCTCACCATAACTCTTAATATAAATATTATAGAATTAATATGTTCATATATTATGTAATCATTAAACATTTGAAACATTAATAATAAGTGAATAAATTTTTTAATCATTAAAATATGTAATGTTAGACACACTCCATCCAATGAGGTACCAAAAATAAATTTATAAACTAAGAAATTATCATAAAAATTTAAGATAAATTTTGAAAAAACCCATTAAATATAAGAACATGAAGATGTGTATAAATATTACATAACATGTTTTTCATTTCAATATCCTCTCTAGTATTACAATAAAAAAAATATTCTAAAACATGGTTTCATCTGCCACGAATAAAAATAATGGTTTATAGCTATGGTTATATTATGGATTATTTATTTTTAGTGTATTCGCCTAGGTAGAAATTTTTTGGGAGAATCATAAATCCATAGTGGGGAATTCTAATGTCTAGTTCAAGTGACATAAATACTAAAATTTATTCTATAATTTCATTTAAACCCATTGGAATTTCAAATATAAAATATCTTACACATTATTTTATAATGTTTCATATACATATCATTTATTTCATGTTTTTTATAATGAGGATGGGATATTACATCTATAAGTGTCTTATGTGTGACCTAACTAAAAAATTAAAAAAAAACTCATAGCCTCTCATGCCTATAAAATATATAAGGATAATTTATAAATTATTTTAAGAATATAATAACAATGACCTATTTTAAGAGAAAATACTATAAACATTTTGAATTATAAATAAAATTAGATCTCAATCTCATCCATGAAACTAAAAAACAAATAAACCAATGAATAAATTTGATAAAACAAAAAAACTATATGATTTCATATAAAAAGGTTAATGTAATGAATTAAAAAAATCTATTATGATATAAAAACATCATTTTGCTTAGTAGAAAAATGGTTTCTTTAAGGTCATGATAACTTCCATAAACTTCCTAACTCCATGATAAATATTAATTCTGAAAAAATAAAAAATTATTTCAGAGGTTCAATAAAAAAATTTGGATCATGAAAACCATGAAATAAAAATTAATTATTATTATTATTATATGAAATTTAATAATATATAATCAATCATATTGAAGTATAATGTATGTGGACATGATTTAAATGATTCTAAATTGTTGAAGAACTAAATTTATAACATCCTCAATTTTCAAATAATTTTTTTTATCAATTTTATCACAAAATATAATATGAAAATATTGATTTCATTTATTTGGTTTTTTAAGGATATTAACCTTGAATTTATGTATATGTTTATCACCTTATTTTTTCTTTTTTTCTTTTTTACATATTAATGTGGGTTTATTGAACTAGAAATCTATCCAGATAAGAAATATTTCATTTTATATGATGAGGCAATGAGGTTCGAACCCATTACTCAAGGGTGATAATGGAAGGGTTTTTACCACTACCCAATATGTTATCATCCTCTCAGCATCAATTATTTTTATATAAATAGATATATCTCCTTTAACATAATCAAATTTCCTTTAACACGTGTAGTTTTATTAAAATCTAGTTTTAGTATCATATCCTTATGATTATTAAGTCATTATAGTAAAATTTTTATCATATTAAGATACATGTTTTGAAGTCAAAATTTTGTAACATGTTGAATGTATTTTCATATAAAATTTTATGAGAAACATATATTGAATGGTTAAGTATAAATTTTACACTAAAATAATACCTTCTCATTCATTTTTATTTACATTATTGTTCTTGTAATTTCTATTTTTTTGGAAATATTCTATGAATATATTTTATTAATTGAATGTTTCCTTTTAAAAATATATATAACTTATGTTTTAATAAAATTAAAACTCATATAACTTGTAATTTAAGATCATACATGATTTAAACTTATGATATATCATATAATGAAAAAAATATAATTTTCTATGGAAGACATTAAAAAATTACCAAAACAATTGTAAAATGATCTTCTTCGAAAAAATATAAAAAAAATTATTAGAATAACAATAACCAGTAAGGAAATTTATTGAAGGAAAATGAAATAATATAGTAAATGTTAAAAACCATTATTTTTTACTTTTTTAAAGAGAGCCAAAATAACACATATAGAAAAAGCTTAAAATATTACTTTATTAAACATTTATAGAGATAGTTAAAGATATTTTAAAATGAAATTTAAAAATAATTTATGTATAAATAATAATATTATTGTAATATTTTAAAGAACATGGATATGTAAGAAAACATGTTTCAAAAATTTAAATCAATATTTTAGAAATAATTATTTTCCTTTAATCCCAACTCTTCATGTAAGTCTGTTACGTTAATGAATAATATACTTATATTAATTATTTAGATGATGATGATAAATTTTAGTTTTCACTATTATATTATTACTAATTTTATTTCAATTATTATCATGTTTTATTTTGGTACAAAATCAGTTAAGTTCTCATTAGCCATTGTGGGGTCTTCGGTCTAAAAAAACATTTCTGTGTTAACCATATTAAAATACACATTATAATTATTATTTTTACCATTGTGGGGTCTTAGGTCTAAATGGGATATGATTCCATTACTTCAATAATATTTCATACATTTTAGTTATTATTTTTTTCATTCAATACACATTTGAAACAATATAAATAAGTTGGTAGTAAAAAATGAGATATGCCATTTCATTATGGTCATAGTCTGAACATACTCATGAGTGATTTTTTTTTCAAATTGGTGAAAGTAAAACATTATATAATAAGTATCATATTGTTACTATCATATTTATTAAATAAATCTACCCTTTTAACTGCCAATGTGAGGTGTTGTTGAATAATAAAATACACCACTACACGAAGGTGATATTCCATTTTAATTTTCTATTAGATGGAATGAATGTAGAAAATAGTATCCCATACACAAAATGACAAAAAAAATTAGTAAATACACTAGTTTCACAATATTTGTTTGTTTAGAAAATATTTGAAGGATAAGGAAGAAGAAATAAAGAATTATACCTCCTCATTGGATATCATCTTTTTTATTATGCATTATGTTTTCCAAGATTGGTATTTTAGTGAGACATGAACTCTTGGATATGGATAGGAGATTCAGTTAGGGATTTGGGTAGATATTGGATAATATAGAGTTTTCAATTTTTGTGTATATGTGAGGATATGAGGTTCCCTTTAATAAGCGAGAGTACTCGAACCCGTGAAGATATTAATAACTTTTATATATAAAAAATTTATTTCTCAAGGATTGTGAACCAAAATTTTTATAATTTTAAATAAAGGATACAGTATGGTCTAAACACACTCATATAATAAAATGTATACATGTTTAAGTGATATTATTTGTTTTATCTCTTTGTTTAACCCCCTTTTAACACTTATAACACTCACCACAAAGACTAACTATTGTACCACAGTAAATTAATTTTATTACTAAAAATGAAATATAACATAATACATAATTTGACTATGATGATTATAAAAATGAAATCAATTTTTCATTGTTAAAATTCTAGAGTAGGATGAAATTAATTATAATATAAGCAAAAATGTACATAAAATCCATTTTTTGAAAAAAAAAATATTATTAAAAGAGAATTTTTATTTATTTAGGAAAAATACCATTGTGTAGTAGGATTTATCATTAATATATTTTTTGATTATTAATAAATTAAGGTTTTTTGAAATTATAACCTTGTAACGAACGAATAGAATATTATTATTTCATTATTAAATTCAATGAATCGAAAATAAATTTTGATCATTTTAAAATTTAACTTAGGTTTTAAAAAGTCAAGAATGTTTTTACAAATTCAACATAATCCTTTTAAATGATTTATTTTATTCCATAAATACATAAAAAATCTAGGAAATTATTTTATATATTTTATAATCATACTTATATCATAATGATTCCATAGATGTTATGGTATTTGTAAAATTAACATGTTTAACTATTTGCCCAAAATTACACCTCTTAGAAAAATCCTGAAAAATAACCCTATGATAATTTTGAAATGTTGATATAAATAAAATAAATTTAATAAAATTAAAATATGAAAAATAAAAATTTAATTTTTAATGAAAAACATTAAATTCATGTAAAATCAATTATATATGAAAAAATGAATTCCTTTTTGATTGAAAAATTACGTCAAATTATTATAGTGAATATGAATCAATAAAATATATTCCTTGAATATTAATAAGATATGAAATTGATTTATTATAAATATTACATGGGTTTTTACATTATTCCCTTTATAATGAAATTACTTCCTCACAATTTCATTATTTACTTAAACAAGTGAGGATAATTTTCCCTCATAGCCTTTTTAGATTCCCATGTTGCATCTCCCATCATATGGTTCTTCAATACAAACTAACTAGGTGCATTAAATTATTCCTTAACACCATATCTCTATGATCAAGAATCAAAGATGGATTTTTTATTATAATAAATATTTTCTGTCAACTAATCTACAGAAGGTCTCATCACATGAGATTAATTAGGTGAATATTTTATCAATAGTGAAACAGGTAACATGTCATGTTCCTAATAAAATCATGGATGTAAGGATAATCAGAAAAAAATGATCTAATGATCTCCATAATCTCATATATACCAATAAATAGTGGACATAATTTTATTTTAATTCCAAAAAATATATATAACTTTTCAATTTAGTCACATTAAAAAAACAGTATCACTTTCCTCAAATGAGAGATATTTCCTCCAATTATCCCCATAACTCTTCTTCTTACACTATGAATACCTTAAATAAATGTTAATCGTATTTAATTATTCAAATATATCTTGAAAAAATTATAGTCCCAATAAACATCCTTCGATGAATTTATCCCAACATGTTTGAGTTAGAAACTACTTTCCATAAAATGACTATAATGGAATGATCTACATAGTGTAATGAAAAATATTTTTATAATAAAATTCATATTACAAAATATGTTGATCCTAATATTCCTGATAAACTAATTAGTAATCCAAAAGGAAACCATCTAAAATATAAATTTTCCACCCCAATTGTCCATTAGATTGAGGATAAAAATCAACTAAAACATAACATAGTCCCCAATGGATTATAAATTCAATTTCATAAATTTCATTTAAATATAAGATCATGATCTGATACAATAGTTTCAGTAACTCAATATTACCTCAAGATCTTCTAATTATTGTGTCTAGAAAGCTAACTAAGGACATATTATCATGAATGTGAATAAAATGCATAAATTCCCTCAAATGATCTATAATAGCCCAAATCACATAATTACCTTGATATATAATTGGTCAAAACACCATTAAATATACCAATATATCTTTGATTTATAATTAGGCATTGGAAATGGATAAAGAATCCCACATTGGTAGTTAGAATTCAACCATTACCTATTGACAAGTAAAATATTTCATTGTAAAATAAATAATAAATTTTTTTCATTACATCACACCAATAAATTCATGATGGCCTCTATATATTTTAGTACAACAAGGATGAATATAAAATAGAGAGGTATTAGATTCGCTTAACAATTCATATTTCAATAAAAATTACTCCAAACACATTGTCTTCTTCCAAACATTATAAAAACATATTTTCAATTTTATGATTAGGAAACATACAATTCAAATCAAATTATATCATTTATTGAAACCTATTATCTTCCTTTGGGAAATGATTAATTATTTCTTATAAATATAACCACGCTCATAAATGAACCAAAAAGGGAAAGTGTTTCAAAATACACAACTTATAGTCCCTCATTAATTAAATTATTAACTAATTGAAAATATTATATAAAAACCATGGTTAATGATTCATTTTATTTTTAACATAGAAAATAAACTTTTTTATTTTCTTTAATTGGATGATTATGAATCATGGAATAATAACACTTCATTAGTTGTAATATCTTCTCATCCTTATGTTCAATTCGTTTTAATTGAATATATACTTAAAACTTTTATGATCATTCTATATTCCAAATTTCCCCCATATAAAATATTCCAACAAGTATTTAAAATAAAACCAATACTAAAAGAGTAAGATCATGAATTGGATAATTTTTATTATGGTGTTTCAATTAATATGAATCATTCTCAATTACTAACTCATCTTGAACCAGGACACAACCGAGGCCCTTCAATAAATCAGTTTTTAAATAAAAAATCACCATTTCTAGATCGAAAGGATAAAAATATATAATTATATAATATTACATCCAATTTAGGAAATAATTCATCACATTTATTAATCTAAATAAATTTAACTTTATTTTGAGTTAACTTTGTTTACGGGAGATATAATCTAGTAAAATTTTCTACAATCACAACTAATCTTATAATTTTGTAAGTCACCGAATCGTAGTGATATTTTTGTATTTTTGTCACTCTTTCACAACTATAGATTAGACAGAACCTAATATTATTCCCTCTATAGAAATAATATTCCCATGGAAAGAAATTATATATAACCAAAATTAACGGTTGATAAATTTACCAAACACCTTCAATTATTTTAATGTACGAAAAACAATCCTTTTATATTTCTCATGGTCTTAATAGAATTTAGAGTGTAAAACTATGATTAATGAAAAATACTAAATCATTTTCCAAACACTCATAGAAAACCCTATTTATAAGATCCATAAATACAATATATTCATTTATTAACCCAAAATGCATAACCACCGAATCATAATATCCATATTGTGTTGGCCCATGGATTTCGTACATAATTGTACATTTTTGTTTAGGAATATTCAATATATAAACTAATAATACACATTGATTAAAAATAAATGTTTATTGCCTTTGGGGATTGATCCATAATTACATTATTTCATTATTTTTCTTCTATAACTTCCTAAAATTTATTCCCACATAGATCCCTTCTTATAAATACCCTACTTAATTATATTTTTTATAACATAGTAAAATAAAATCATAAGAAATGGTGAACTTTATTATTATTTATTGAAAATATAGGTAGTATCAATCTGCGATAATAAGTTAGAATAATATGATCATAAGGGTGGAAGGTGTGCACGGGCACCCTCCCTACCATGAGCCTCCTTGTTTACCGATATATTGCTAGTGATGAATCCTGCCCTTTTTCCCAAATATTCATGAAACCCCTTGGCACGCTATCTTTCACTACCCGAGAGCCAAGGAAATTTGGAATAAATGGGACTCGGCTTCAGATGCTTCATTGTACATTTCCTCTGACCTACCCGATCTTCTGATGCGCTGGTGTTCCTCTCTTTCATCTTCTGATGCAAGCTCCCATTGCACCCTGGCCTAGATCAATTGGGTTTGGCGTAACAATTTGGTTTTCCACCATGTTCATCAGTCTCCTGAGTTCTGTATTGGATGATCCACTTCATGGATTCTGGGTTGGAAGGACCACAAAGGACACTTTATGTCATGAATTTCCCCTCATTTTCCCCTCACTGGACCCCCCCCCCCAAAGAAGGGAGTCTTAAGCTTAACGTGGATGCTTCTCTCCCCAAGGATGGGCATGTTGCTCTTGGCCTCCTAGCTCAAAATCATCTGGGGTAGATCATTGTAGCAAAATATAAACCACATCATGCCTTCTGGGAACCTGTAGTTGTTGAGGCCTATGCCATTCTAGCAGGAATGATGCTTGTTGTGGAACGTGGATGGGCTGATATCATCATTGACTCTGACTGCCTTTTGGTTATCAATTCTATTAACCACAATAATGATAGACTCCAGGCCTTTGGCTTTATCGTCAGAAGGATCTGCTCGCTGCACCAAGGCTTCTCTTGCTTCACCATCTCCTTTACCAAAAGGGAAGGAAACAGTGCAGCCCATCAGCTGGTGGCCTCGGGCCCCTTTTATGTCAACCAACTATGGCTGGAAAATTTCCCATCTTGGCTCTGCTTATGTACGACTACTGATTTTCTCCATTAATATAATCATTCTTTCCTCAAAAAAAATATAAGTATAAGGGTATGAAAACGTGATTATAAAATATGAAAATGATACCCAATAAGTCAAAAATTATTAATCATGATTCAAGGTATAATAATTTTTCATAATAAAAGATATAATTCAAAAGAGTGTGCAATAATAAAAAATGAACAATGGATGCATATCTTAATAAAAAGACATAAAATTATGGAATACCTATAACCATATGAAATCATTTCCATTTTTGAGGTTCCCTTCCAATACTATCACAGTAGAAAAGTTCCTATAATGGTTTGGTTTCAATCCATATTCTATCATTTCCTTAGTCATATATCACTTACATGACTATCACAACTGATAAATTCTCTTACAGAGTTGTCTTCAATCCCTATATCATTCCATATTATTTTCGGGGATATCATTCATTACCAAATGCATCAGATGGAAATATAATTCTGGGAAAACTATCACATAATGAAAACAACAAATACTTTTTCCAAAATATCATAAAAGAATTCATTATTTCCGCACAACATACCCAATGATAATGAAACTTCTTTTATAAACATTTTATTGTCACAAAATCACAAGACATCCAGATAAATGAAGTTGATGGTACCTTAAATAAATTCATTATTTCATAATAAAATTAGTAACCCATGGAAAAGAAACTTGTTTCAAAAAATAATAATTAAAAAAAAATTATCGTAATCGATTTAGATAATGAAAATGGATAGTAAGATAAGATCATATCCATACTAAATCATTACAATCAATAAGATCCTTATTTTTTGAAGATTCCTCTGGTTCATTTATAGGTAAAGTTTTTCCTTATTTTGAGTATATTTTTGGGGTAATATCTTGGGTGAATTTTGGTGAAATTTTTTTTATGGGCTTTGGGTATTATACAGTTGGTGAACTATTTTCCAAATCTAGCCACCATACCCAAACAAACAATATAACCCCAGACAGAGAGGGATTTCATAGTAGGGAGAGGGTTTTTCAAAATTTGTGCCCTCTTAGGAGTAACCATGAAACCCCTATAGGAGAGGCATATAGTTTCGATGCGTGGTATGGAAAACTATTCACCCCTACTTAAGAAACCATATATGAGGGTTTTAATATTATAAAAAAATTTCTAAAATTAATTAACCTCCAATACTTCACCCTAATTTGACCCATCATGACCCTAAAATTTTCTACCATTTTTATAGTCTCTTGGCCAGATTCCAAGGATATGAACTCTGTTCTTGGTGAATTCAAGATCTATTGATAGATTCACACCTATCCTAGTAATATATTTTCATCCTATATGGTTCCTCATTTTATCCCATATTTATATCATCGTTTTAAAGGATTTTCCCCCATCAGTTATATTATGATATCTAGGATTGATGGATATTTATTCTTGTGATCTTGGAACTGGGTTTTGGATATAAATCTAATTATTTACCATGATCTTGGTTTTTCTGCTTCGATTTTGGATTTATTTTGTCAAGAGTTCATCATTAATTTTGAGGTAGGTGGTCTAAATTTTCAATCCCATAGTCTCGATTTAATTACATGTATATAGTTGTGAAATTATCAATTCCATGGTTCAATAATTTCATTGATGATTGAATTGATTTTCTTAATTTCCCTGTGATAATGTTTTTAGGTAAATTGGGGCACTTTAAATTGGGGAAATTAGATTGATTAATTTGTCAAATAATTAAAGTAATTTTGTGATTTTGAAATTGATGGGATATTGGGATTACGAAATTGGTCAATTAATGTGATTATGAATTAGTTGACCTTGAGAATTATGAAATGGTTGGGTTAACAATAATGGGTTAATGGATTATATGATTAAATAATTTTAAAAGGTTTAATGGTGAATTTGTTTTATTATTCCATGTGATTAAACACATGAAACAAAAATGAATTTATAATTAAATTAGTACATCATGATGAGATTGTTTGAAAATAAGGTTAATGATGCTTAACCTTATTGATTATGAAATTGTGATAAGATTGATAATGTGATACAGGTGCCTTTGTGATATACATTATTGGGACATGGATTTATGCTTCAAACGAACATATGGTATTGATGGATAATAGTGTTGGGGACATGGACGGATGCTTAAAAATCCCATAGTTGATTAATGGGTTTGGGGATGTGGAATGATGCTTCAAATACCCACACTATGCTAGACATTGCATTCTAGGCCAAAAATATTGGCATTGGACTATGGTTCCAATTATCCATGATATGAATTAAATTAAAATGATATATTATAACCAATATATTTTGATTTGTGGTATCTTGTGGCGATAGGTTAGACTCAAGTATAGGTGATGTGATTATTTATGATTAGGGTGTCCTCGAGAACCTGATGGTTTATATGGTTAAATAAGAAATATTTAAAATTTGATAACTGTTTACTTTTTTGATGTACATTATTCATTATACAACTTCACACACTGTTATTGAATGGATATTTCCGTAGACTCTATTGGTGGTAGACTACTGAATTGTACTTCTTGGGCTTCCTAATCAGTACCTGAGTATACTTTATGGTTTTAAGAAAAGATAGAGAAAATATCACTATATTAAATGGATGATATGGGATAGAGAATGGATGAGGGGAGAAGAATTTGTGTTGGGACCCTGTTGGGCATTTTTCATGTATTTATTTGGTTTTTTCATTTTACAGTTGACACATACATGGCATGACATATCTACGACTTAGTTTGGGATATTGTATTCTTGTTTTGGTCATCATGTGATGATGGTATTATTCTACTTATTGTTATATAATCTGGATATTTTTAATTTATTTTGGTTGTTGTGATTCTTTGATAAAGATAGTATAGTATCCTGATGATCAACATGATACCCTCACTACTTGTGGGAAACCTTTGGCATATGTGGAGGTGCACCTGGGGATTTTTTTTCAACTAATATGGGGAACATATGTGTGACACCTGGTCCAAGACACCACAAAGTGGTATCATAGAGTGTATTATTTTCTTTTCATTTGTATTACTATTTGGGAAAGTTAGATAAGAGAATATCATGACTCGATCCATGGACATGATCTTATGAATGAGAAAAACTAACCCATGTATTGTGGAAAACACAAGTGCCTAGGGTGTGATTGTAGTTATTTTTTTCTGTTGTTAAAGATAGATGTCATTTAACCTTGATTCATGCATTTTTTGTGTGATGTGATTATTGTTTTTCAGACTTTTTTGAGTTTTGACTCAGAGAATTATATATCAAAAGAGTTTATTATTCATGCATCATTTTACGAACTCTGGATTATAATGTGACATACATTATTTTATATATGCAGGAGAATAATATCTTTGAGTGTAAGTTGTGAAATTGAAATATTTTATCCATCCCCTATGTAATTGAATATGATATAGTGAATCATATTCGATTGAATTTTGTTAAATGACCAAAAATGTAAAAAAAAATTGTGTCTAATGATAAATTTGTGTAACGATAATGTGTTTACCCTTTGTGAACCTTGAACATGAAGTTGGATGGTTAAGGGTAGTCATATATACTTGGTTTTGATCGTGTGGAGGGGTTTAGGGGATTGAACAGTTATGGATTATTTTGAATTCATCTTATGTGATTTTGTTAAAGTTATGTTATGTGTCCTAATATTTGTGTTTGGAATTAAGATATTCTCCCACAATGATGCTTGTTTATAGTATGACATGAGGTTATGGATGGAGATGATCCACCAGTACTGAATCCAAAGGGCATCGATGATGCCAGGTGAGGAAGAAGGAGAGAAGTTTCATGAAAAAATTACATGGTTTATCTTTTTTATTGATAGATACCTATGTTGGGTTGTAAAGAGTATGTTCGACCAGACACAAGAGTTTTGGTTGCATCACCCTTCAATGGTTACAGGAGATGATGGTCCTAAGGCTGATGTGTTTAGGATTGAGTCTACCCAGATGAAACCTTACCACTTTGAGACTCTTGCTGAGAAGAGAGTCAAAATTGGATACCTACATGGTATGTGGTCAGGTCAAGCATTGTTGGGACATTTAGACATAGGTTGGAAAGCTAGAGAATATGGTGTGAATATACTTTTAAGAGAAGTTATTGGAGTACTTTTACCCTGAGATGCTCAGACATGAGATAACATCTCAGTTTATGAGGTTAACAAAAGGAAGTATGTCTATAATAGACTATGCTAACTACTTTATAGATTTATAGTGCTTTTCTCCAGCATTGGAAGTAGATGTGGCTATGGTGGTAAAACGAATTTAGGATGGGATTAAATGGGAAATTACGTCCCATGTGAATATATTTCAATTGAAAATGTTTTTCAATGTGGTGAATGAGGAGCTCATTACGGAGGGAAACCCTAAGAAGGCTTCTAATGGAGGATATGTGGATTCTGTTAAACATTTAAGAGGTGTGATTTTAGATATTAGGATGTATTGTTATGACAATTTAGACCATTGTAGTGGAAAAAAGAGTGTCCAGTGGGAAGGATAAGTTATATAGGGGCTTACTTTAGTGACCAGTCACTCGTGAGAAAGACCAGGTCACCATTATAGACAATTCCCCCAACCACAAGTAGACTTTCGAGACTACTATAGGATGGTACATCTATAGAGGTTTGGTTGGAACCCATGAAATATGGGTAGTGATGGAGCAACTACACAAAAACAGCCTATGGGAATGGGTACATCTACACCATACAAATATACAGTTATAGTTCAAATATAAATTGTGGTTGAGGTATTGGATGTGGTGATTCTAGGAAAGATCATTTGTATCAGAAGAGTGGTGCAGCTTAGTGGGATCAGACTACATCACATGTAAGAGGAGAAGGAAAGTTTTATGCAGTTCATCCTATAATTGTGGGTAGTGAGGGTGGACTGTCAACAGTTGGATGTACTATTTGTGTATCATTTTCACTTTCTAGTGCCTCCTTTGATACTAGTTCCTCCCTTGCTTTTATATCTACATAGCTTATGAACAGTTTGAATCTGGAAGTGGATTTTATGAGTGGGCATAGGAGGATTCATAAAAAAATTGGGAGTACAGTCAAGAGTCATCTATTTTTTCCAAGGGTGTTCTCTCAAGATTGGTGAGTATCATATCAGTTGGGATCATTACATAATGGAGATGTGCACCTTTGACATAATCAAAGGAATGGAATGTTTAGTGGAATACCGATCCCAAATTAATTCCTACCAATTTAGATTTCCTTTTACTTAACCTGATGGTGACAATTATATTCACCATCATGAGTGGGATATCAATGTGGGATGGGTAGAGCCATTTCATTAGAAACAAGGGGAACCAACCGCCCAGATTTCTAGTCATTTTCTTGATGAGAAATGAGTAATGTAGGATCTCTTTCCACCCACAATGGATCATATCCAGGAAATAATTATTAGTGACTTCTTAGGGTTATCAGCTGGAAGCGATGTGGAGTTTACAGTTTACCTCATTCGTAGAGATGATTCAGTTTCTATTCCACCATAAAAAATTGATCCAATAGAGTTTATGTGATTAAAAATAAACTAGAAGATTTAATGGATAACTAGTTTATCTATATGAGTGTGTCTCCTTAGGGTTATCTAGTTTTTTTATAAGAAGGTTGATAGGACATTGCACTTATATGTTGATTACAGGAAGTTGAACAAGATGATTGTGACTAACCAGTATCCTCTTCAACATATCGAAGAAATTATTAACTAGTTGAGAGGAGCTTGGGTTTTCTACTATATTGAATTAATATTGGGGTATCATAATTTGAGAGTCTAACCTTATGATATACAGATAACTACTTTCAAAAGTAGGAATGGATTATATGAGTTCGTCATGATTTTATTTGGGTAGAAGAATTATATTTCTTTATTTATTCACTTA
This sequence comes from Viscum album, assembly GCA_963277665.1. NCBI lineage: Eukaryota > Viridiplantae > Streptophyta > Magnoliopsida > Santalales > Viscaceae > Viscum > Viscum album. The sequence continues at coordinate 1,120,940,651 of OY728129.1, forward strand.
ATAAATATAATATTCCACCCATAGACAAATCAGTATGTGGTAGTGCTTTTTATTACATCTTGGTGTACTCCAAGACTCTTGATGATCATTCTCACTATCTTAAAATTGTCCTGAGAATAATAAGAGAGCATAAACTATAATCCAATCTATCTAAGATTTACTTTTTGATTTATTATGTACAATTCTTTGGTCACATAATCTCGAAGGAAGGTTTGTTAGTAGACCCATAAAAATTTCAGGTAGTGGTTTCTTGGGAGTATCCAAATATTTTTTTCGATATTTATAGATTTCTAGGGATAGTGAGTTATTATCATAGGTTCATCCATGACTTTTCCAATTCAAAAGAACCTCTTTTGGGTTTACTATGAAGGGGATAAAGTTTGAATGGAAGGAAGCTTATGATAATTACTTCAAGAAATTGAGGAAGTATTTTACTATGGCACCAATCTCGATCCTACCAGAGTCAGGTGACAGGAACACGGTGTTTTTGACACTTCAAGGATTAGGCATGGAGCAATGTTGACATAGGGAGATCGAGTTGTGGTGTATTGGTCATGGAAGATTAGTCCATATGAAAAGAACTACCCTAAGGATAACCACGAATTTATTGTAGTTGTTTATTCTTTGACGTGTTTGCAGAATTATCTTTTGGGTGAGAAGTTTACTGTGTATACTGATCAAAAGATATTAAAGTATATATTTTCACAGCGGGATTTGAATCTTAGATAATAGATAAGGGTTGACTATATGAAGTCATTTGACTTTTATCTTCCATAAATTCCCAGTAAGGGAAATAGTTTTGATGATCCTTTAGAAAAGTAAAATCATTCTCATGCAGTTTGGGATTCTAGTAATGAGTGGAAAATAATGACATTACTATATAAGATGCATGTTCTGGTTCAAGAGGGTTGGGAGAATATGAGCCACATGTCAGTTTTGTAGAGAATAATCTTTTGAGTCATATTATGTAATTGATTTATCAGGATATGGAATGTATCTCCTTGATGGAAAGACATAATGGTGGGGAGTCATCGTTATATTAGATCGTAGATGAGGATGAGATCATCTATGTCCAGAAGTTGGTTTTTGTGCCTATGAGCATGTAAGAGGAGTTAATGATTTATTTTTTTCCTTTGAAGTTGGAAGTTCATTGAGGTGTGACCAAAATGTACCATGACCTACATAGAAAGTATTTATTGCTAGTAATGATACAGGATATTATATGGTTCTGAAATGATGTTACACCTACTAAGAGTTGAATGCCAAACATAAATGACCTGATGGTTTACTGTAGTTGTTATCCATTATGGAATGGAATTGGGATGATATTACTATGGTCATTGTGTTGTGTTTGCTAAAGATTAATAATAATAATGATGATTCTATTTGGGTGATTGTGTGTTTTTTCAGGTGTCTCCATGATAAGGTCACTATAGGATTCAAAGGCATGGCAAGCCAGAGCCCAGTTTTTCTTAGACTATTTGATGTTGGGTAGAGAATTGGGATACTGGAATATTGATTTTCTATTACACATAGGTATAGTGATATTTATAATGTTTTCCACATTCCAATGCTTTTGTGTTCCCCCCCCAACCTTTATCATGTGATTTATGTGGATGATGTTGATATTGAGACTAATGCATCCTTTGAGGATCATCTGATAAATGTTTTGGATCATAGTGAGAATGTGTTATGGGGAAATAATGTGTTGATATTTCATATATTGTAGAAACATGTTCTTGTTCAAGAAGAAACATGGGAGAGATAAGTTAATAAATAGGATTTGTGAAATAAACTTTTTAACTTAGAATCATAGAGAGTCCTGGGAGTACAATATGAGGATAAGTGTTTATAATGTGGGGAGATTATAAGTTCCTGAACTTTTTTAAGAGATCTATCGAGCACTTTTATAGGTACTATTTCTCCTCATTTTGATTATCTTTTGTGTGTGTTTTATGTTGGGTGAGTTTAGAAGAAATTTGTATGTATGTGGAGGGATTTGGGTAGTGCATGGTTGGTGCACGATTTTGGAAAACTATCTACCCTTACCTAGAAAACTGTGATACCCTAGATAGAGAGGTATATCAAAATTGGAATACAATTTTCCAAATAGTTTTCCCTATTAGGAGTAACCATTAACCCCCAATAGGCGAGGTACATAGTTAGGGTGCACAGTTAGGAAAATTGCATTCACCTACCCAATAAACCTAAAATGTGGGTTTTAATATTCTGAAAATTGGTTTTTAAATTCCCATCCCCCCATAGTCTGTCACCCTAATTCGACCCAACTCGACCTTAAACAATCTTTCATGTTTTGGAGGCTCCCAGAAAGATTATAAAGCCTTATGAACTCTGTTCTTTGTGAATGGATTATCCATTGATAGATTTTCACCCCTCCTGATAAGAGATTCTCATCCTGTATGGTATCCACTTTCTCTCCCATATTTCCCTCATCCTTTGAAAGGATTTTTTCATAAATTAGTAACGGTCCTTGATCTATGTTTTAAGGATCCTGATTATTTTGATCTTAGATCTAGTTATTGAATATATATATATATATATATATATATATATATATCTCATTCTTCATCATGATCATGGTTGTTCTGCTTCAATTGGGGATTTCCATTGGTGAGCGTTCACCTTGAATTTTGATATAGGTTGTCTAAATTGAAAATCCCATAGTCTTAATTTAATTAGGTATGTGTAATTTTTGGCATTTCAAATTTTAGGATTGGAAAATTTCATTGATGACTGAAATGAATTTATTCAATTTCCAGGTGATAATGATTTGGGTTAAATTGGGGAAATTGAAATTGGTGAAATTAGATTTATTAATTGGTTAATTAAATAAATAAATTTTTTGATTGTGAAATTTATGGGATATTGGTATTTTCTAATTGTTCCTTTAATTATATTATGAATTAATTAACAATAGGAATTATAATATGGTTGTCCTAACCATAATGTATTAATAGATTATATGATTAAATGTTGATAAATGGTTTAATGGTGAATTGGTTATATTATTCTAGGTGAATGAAGTGATCAAGAAAGATTTAATTGACAATTGAATTAGTACCCCATAATGAGAATGTTTAAAAATAAGGTTAATGATGATTAACCTTGACGTTTATGAAATTATGATATGTGTGATGTCAGGATACACGTGAATTTTTTGATATATTAGAGTTGTATATAGAGTGTTGATTAAAAATCCCATAGTTTATCAATGTGTTTTGGGACACATACCAAAGCACCAAATACACATAGGGTTCTAGACATGGTATTCTATGACCAAAATGATTATATTGGTTAATTGACCCAATTGGTCGTAATATGAATTTAATTGAAATAATTAATGATAACAATGATATTTTGATATGTGTTTCACTTGGGGATAGTTCATAATTTGGCATGTCTGAAGTAGGTATTGATAGTTTGGATATAACTGGGAACTCAAGGGATTATCTAATTATATAATGAATATTTGAAAATGTGACAGTTGTTTAACTTTTCATTTTACTTTATTCTTTATACATCTTTATAAACTTTTATTGACTGGATATTTCTTTATACTTATTTGGTGGTTTCCTTACATGTTTTACTCACACACTACTCGGGCTTCCTAATTGGTACCTAAATAGACATCATGGTTACATGATAGGATAAGGGAAAGTGACCTATGTTAGATCGATGATCTAGGATGGATCATGGGTGGAAGAACCAGAGTTGGTTTCGGGACCTTATTTGGTGTTTTCAATGTCTTTATTTTTTTTCATTTAAAACATGATGCATACCTGTAATTACATTTCTTCTACTTATTTTTGTAAATACAATTGTTATTTTTGTTCTTTATATGATAATGGTATTATTATAGTTATGTTTATATCTTCTAGGTAATTTTTATTTATTTATTTTATTATAATTATTTAATAAATAGTGTATAGTCTCCCCATGATCAATATTAGAACCTCAGTACTAATTGGCCAGCTCTGGAATATGTGGAAGTTCACCTAAGGTCATGTGGTCAACTGCCTCGGAGAACCAATGTGTTCCATTAAAAAAATATCAATAAAAATATTAAATCAATATTTAATGAATATAATGTTTATTTAAGAAGGAATATATTTCCATAATATGTAAGTTAAAAGATAAAATTTTATTAATTATTTTTCCAAATATCAAAAAACAATTTCCAAAAATTTCAGAAAATGATTTCATCAAACCTTTTTAAATAATGAAAATTTTAATAAAGATGGTTTTTTAAAAACTTTCAAGTATAGGAAAAAATATCAATAAAATAATTTTAATGACATTGATATATAAAATAAGATTATTGACACTGAAATATGGAAATAAGGTCATCATTTCTTAAAAACACTTTCCAAATTATTTTTATGATCCAAATATATAAAAATATTTCTAGTAATTGAAATGTATAGAAATAACCAAAGGATAGGAGACTATATGATTTTTAAATAATAAGTATCATATAATTTCCCTCAATGTAAATTTATCATAGGAAACCCCAAAAAGAAATGATATTGTAACATAAACACTTACCTCAAGTCCCATATTGTTTTATATGTGTTCAAATCACCTATATTATGAATATAAATTCATTAAAAATATTTCTCTCAAACCATATTCATATATATCTTACTATATGATATTCACTTATAATTTCCAATTAAAAATTCATTACAAATTTTCCATTAAAATGAAAATTTTGTTCAAAACTAGTATGTTTTTATGAATTTTATGATTTAAAAGTTCTGTCTCTTGCACCATAGTTGTTTTTTTCACCATCTAATCAATATTAATCATGTCATATGTATCATATATTTATTATATACATTTTTATAACCATTTATACAATATGGTGATGAAAAATGACTTACGTCACATCTTGGAGATTGTAGTCCATATGTATGCATGGAGTGATGTTATAACATTTAAGTGGATTTAATTGATAGAATTTAAATAATAATTAAATTCTAAAAACAACAAATTTATAAAACATTTCATATATATTCATCAAATTTATCCTTATAAACATTAATGTATAGTGAAAATGGAAAAAAATAACCACACATCATGGATGAGGTTATCCACACATATAAGAGAATAATTTTATCATTTTATAATAGTGGAAAGGATATATAAAATTGAAATAACAATAAAATAAAAAAACATATATTTTAAATATTCTAATTTTTTTAATTTTTTTAATTTTACTTAGTATTTTTAGGTTCTTTAAGGATAAATATACCTAAGAAAGTTTGATAAGAACATATACTCCTTCTTGAGGAAATATCATTTGACTTACAAGTTAATCTATATTGAAGTGGTCTTTCATGAGAAACAAAAAATCTAGTATTAGGGATATAAATTTGGGAGAGTATTTGGGTAGATACTAGTGTAGTTAAAGTGATGATGTATATTGGATAAAGGAGTATTGGTGGTGCCCATTCTTAAGTGAGTAGAGTGGCACACTTATAATTATTAAGAATATTAAAATATTATTACTTCACTCTCATTGAAAATTGGATAAAAATAAACAAAAATTGAAAGATAAGACAATTATGGTTTAAAATAAAATTTACTAATTGTATCTACACAATTATTTATAGTATTTGATCAATTATCTCTTTTATTTAACCCCAGTAAACACTTATAACCTTTACAATAATATTTTATTTTTACCTCAATTACAATTCATTGGGGAAAAAAATTATGTATCCACTATTTTTTTAATATTAATAATTATCATTATGAATACAGAATCAATTTTAAAACATTCAATTTTTATAAGTGGTATAAATTCATTATAAAATAGTTGTATAAAATGAAATAAAATCCATTTTGAGAAAAATGATTTCTTAAGAACGAAAGAGAATTTATTAATCCTTTCCAAGTAAAAACCATTAGGTGAATGGTAATATATATTATTTAATATAGTATCTTAAAATTTCAATAAAATGATTCATAAATTTTTATTTATTATAATTATTATGAAAAAATACATTGTGCGCAATAAAAATATTGTTTTGAAAAATATCACTTTTTACGTTCAAATAATTTTATCTTAATTTATAACCAATTGATAATAAATCTATGGATGATTTTAAATTTTTTCACACAAATTATATTATATTAAAATACTATTACATTAGTAATGAAGATGAAAAATATATAAAAGAATATACTACTATGAAAGAATGATCTTTTAACATAAAATAATATTATTTTTAACACATTAAACAATGTATAATTTCAATATATTTAATAAGCATTTGTTAATTATGAAAAAATATTATACATAATTTAAAATTTTATTTAGACATATTTATGCCATTGAATCCAACTATAAGAAAATAATAGTGATATTTATTAATAATATTTTAACAGTACATTGTTGTTCATTTAAGAATAATTTTATGTGTAAATATGACAAACAAACATAAGAAATGTAAAAAAAGAAATATATAATAAAATCATGGGGTGTTACATTCTTATCCCCTTAAAATAATTTATACCATGAAATTCTCATTGTTTGATTAAAAATGAATATACTTCAGCATCATTACATCTTGAGGATCCCATATAACATCCTCAAATATCTAGATTTCCCAAATGACTTTGGAAAAGTGAGTAGTCTTGTTCTATATATCATTATATATTTGATTAATAATCTCTTTTTTCTATTCCTCCTAATAAATATCATTTTCATATAGTATAACTTATGATTTCATTAAATGTGAATGATTAGGAATGTAATTTCTCAAAATGGATACATGAAACTCATCATAAAATTTGTAGAGGTTCAACAAGAGTTCCAAGAGGTAATATACCATCCTAATACTATCAATAATTTTAAATAGGATGATATATATGGACAATATTCTATTACATTTCAAATATAATATCCTTCTTCCAAGTAGATGTCCATAGAAACACATTATCACTAACATTGACCTCTTGATCTCACCGATAATTATCAGTATAACTTTTAGGTCAAATATACATTTCTATGATGTGTTGTTGAATTTAAAAAATATTCTCTACCATTTATCCATATAGATAATGTACCAAATCTTTCATTCTCCAACACCATCCCAAAAAATTGGATTTCAACATTTCTTTCCACAAAAGGCTTCATAAGGTTCCTTCTGAATACTATTGTGAATGATATTCAAGAATAGTATAGTGTTAATAAAAACCACCATTTAAATATAGAGAATGATCCATCAAATAATTTAATAGAGTTTCAAAAATACTCTCAGACTATCCATCTACATTAGGATGATATATATTAGTAAATTTTGACATCGTGTTAAAATCATGATCAAGACATCCAAAACATTAAGGTGAACATTAAATCCAAATTTAATATAATAAAATATTAAACCCCGTGAAACCTTAAAAATTCCTTAACGTACATCCTAGAAATATAATCATGATATTAATATTATCAAATATTAATGAAATATTATAAACTTATATAGTGATCGACTATAACCCAAATAGTATTTTGGCATTTTGATATTTTAATGAGTTTGATGAAGAAATATGTTGTGATTTTTTCCTATTTCCATTATTACATTGGTAAGGGTTGTAACATCTACTTATAATTATATATCATATAATTAAAATTTTAGTACAACAAGAAATTATATACCTACTCCACAATATCCATTTTCGTGTTTTCCAACTAGAAATAATCTATGGTGTCTCTATATAACATATTACTTATAGGATGAATAGATAATGATGAACTGTGATCTTTATCCAATGTATCCTTATTCAAGTATGGTATTAAAAAGAAAAATACTCTGTTCCAGAACCTTATCATTCCATAAAAATCATATTTGAACACAATAACATTGCTCACATTTTTCTATTATTCAATATCCTCTATCTATGCCACTTTATTCCTCAGATGGATAAATGGTTGAATATTCATCTAATAAATATTAGATTGATCTCTTTTAAATAGTATTTGATGATCCTTATTCTTAAAATCCACAAGTATTACATGTCTTTAAATCCTCATAATTGGTAAAATAATACGGTACTTTGGACTGAATACATTATCCACCTAGTTCAGCTTCTCCGAAAGGTAATGTATGGGTCTATCATAATACTTATTCAAATAAAACCATATACTTTGGAACATCTTCAAATAATTATATGTGAATAAATACATAACAATATTATAATAACTATATATATCACACCTTTTAACATATATAAAATTCATTTATTACTTTAATGCATACAATACTACCTTCAGCTCCAAATCATGATTGACGAAATTTTTCTCATGAATTTTAAATTGGTGATGGGAATAATCTATCAACATATCATATTTAATGAGGATTAATACCATTCCATTATTTGATGCATCAATATAGATTATAAATTATTATCTACTATAGGGTAGTGTGATCACAAGTACACTGACTAACCTTATATTCGGCTCCTTGAAATTTGTATCACATCCATCAATCCCATGGAACATAGATCCATTTCGAGTCAAATTAGTTATTGTATTTCAAATCCATGAGAAAGTTTTTCAAAATTAATTGATAGTATTTATACTACCTAATAAATATATGGATATTGGCCACCATGGTTGGTCTATCCCAATGCTCAATAGATTATTTCCTTGAATGATTCACCGATATACCCTCACTTGTTATTATATGACACAAGAATGAAACATTACATAGCTATAAATTAGACTTGTTAAATTTGGATCATAATTTTTAATTCCTCAAGGTCCTAAAAATATCCTAAAATTTTCATCATGATATTCATTACTCATGCAATATATAAGAATATTATTATTAAATACTACCCTAAATTTATCAGTGAAATTTCTAGAGAATCGATTTATCAATTACATAAAGATAATAGGGGAACTGGTAAATACAAATCACGTCAATATAAATTCATAATTTCCTACCCTCATTTGAATGTTATTCTTGGGTATATCCTCCACATTGAACATCCAATGATGAAATATTGATAAAAGTTCTGTTTTTGAAAAACAATTTGCTCCACATAAATGATAAAATTGATTATAGATGCATGGTAGATTATAGTTGTTCATAATAGTGATATTGTTAAGTTTCTGATAATAAGTGATAATACACATTGACCCATTTTTATTCTAAACAAAATTAATTTGGGAACCACATAGTGGTGAAATTGGGAATAAATATCTCTTATAAATATTATTCTTCAGTATATTCTTCAACTCCTATTACTTAATTGAGGCCATTCTATATGGAGTATTTCAAATAGATGTAACCACATGTATATGCTCTATTGATAACTCAACAAAATAGTTTATAATAATAATTGTAAATTCCATAGGAAGTACATTTATGTATTATAGAATAATATATTAGCCATCAATTTTGAGGTTCTCTAAAACAATTTTAAATAAAAATTCCCCAAAATTTGGTACTAAGACCCACATAATGGATGTAATTTTCATTATATGTTCATACTCAACCTCACAAAAAAGGAAGATTATTTTTTGATTTATAATATCAAATATGAATTCTCATCTTCAACAGTTGATATGGTTTTTATATAAATAGTTCTAATACATTCCCAAAAAACATAAAATTTAACTAACGGAAGAATTAAAATATTTTAATGGGAAGCATTCATAAAAATATCAACATGAAATCCATGAATTTATTGGATACATGCACATTATTTATCATGATTAAATTATAAAATTGACATAACATAATCTCTTTCTTACTCCCTTAGTCTAGGAGTTATCCCTTTTATTAGGGAATTTACTCGAATAATTTCTATGTTCCCCATAATTTAGGAACTTAACTATTAGTGGTTCCTTAGGATGAACATTATATATCACCATCAAAATATTCATTTTTTTATTTGAAATTTGTTTTTATATGCCTTTATTTTTGATATATAATATATATCTCTATTATTTTGTTGCATTTCCCAAGGTGATTATACCAACATTCATGTCATGTAAGATATTTAATCATATTTAATATGTTTTCTTCACCAATTGAAGTCACATGAAGGACCATTTTTCCCTTGTTATTTTTTTCAGGAAACTGACCTATATTGAGATTTTTAATCTTAAATCATTATAGATAATTAGGAATACCCATAATTATTTCTACACAATCTTATATCACAATTTCATTCTCATTTGTACAATCACCACATTTTCCTTTAAACCCATTCATACATTTTTTTCCTTGTGGTTTTACCCATTTACTAAAACCAAAATTATTAGTGTGAGTATCAAACATCGATGGGAGAAATTAAATGATAATGAAAATCATTCTAAATTAGTTCTAAATTATGATACCATATTATTATCCGTTGAAATGTTTTGTTAATATCATATCCCAATTTAATATCATTGGTTTAAATGGATTATATCCTCTCATTCTACACAATACTTCATTAATATAATTTGAATTAAAAAAATTACACCCCAAGGACATAAAAACCAATTGTGAAGTTAGGTATTGTTTATGTTTAATCATTCAATATTGATTTAATACCCAACAATCCTTTTAAGGGATATTACGCATTGGATAATCTCTTCTAAATTTTATATACAATTGTTTTTATCATGATAGGGATTCCATTATTATAAAACCAAATAGTATCTACTTTACTAATACATATTCGATATTAATCTCTACTATGATGTTTCCCATGGTTTTCGCCAAGGTTTTATATTCATAATCTTAAAAAATAACTAAAAGATACTCCTTTACCAAATTAGGTGACCCATAACCTTTATACATAAATATACATCATTTTATATGAATATGCAACACACCCCATAATATTACATTCTTCAGAATGGATATGGTTTAGTGTCTTTATAGACTAGATTCATAATAAATATAATTTATGAAAATATTCAACATGTTCCAAAATTCTATTCTCAGATAGAATAATAATTAGTCACACCCTACATAAAACTTTTCTTTATATCCTATGGATTAAAAATATAATAAAGTTTGAGATCAGATGCTTGCTAAGGGTAATAATAGGATATATTAGTCAATGATCACAAGTGAACATTAGATAAGCATAATATTGTGAGAACATGGTCATAACTTACAAAAGTCATACCCAATCATAAAACCATCATTAACCGTGAGTCATGGATGGATTTTTCATTAAAATATACTTTATAATCCATCAAGATCAATGAAAACATATCATAACCATAAGAAACAATTTTTTTTCCACACTCATAAACATAGAAAATCATTTCCTTACTCATGGTTCCCATACAGGAATATCATATTGGACAAATTTTAATTTTGGATCGTTTTATTTCCCATTCCATCATTTCCTTAGTCAATTTTCACTCACAAGACTATTATAGTAGGCAAAGTCCCTTACTAACCAGTATTTACTCGCCATTATTGACTATATTATCTCACTACATATCATAATTTACAAAATGCATTAAAGTTCATTATAATTATAGGACCACCCATAGTATAATGAAAACAATACATATGTTTTTACATAATTTCATAAAAACATTCCCCCATTCATCAAATCATAACTTATGAAATTATAGTGGGTTTCATAAACATTTCATCATCCAATATTTAGATTCTATACAGAGAAAGAAGTCGAATGGTATCTTAAAAACATTCAATATTTCTTCATAGGTTTACTAACAAGTGGGTAATAAATATGTTTAATAAAATCATCATCTGAATATCATCATACAAATACATAAAGATAAGTAAAGACTACGATATCATAAAGATGTTAATATTGACAATAAATAACATTAAAAGAGATTTGTTTTGAAAACCCAGAAAATATAGTTTAATTTTTATATTTTAAAAAACTAAAAATTTCTACAATGTTGAGAAAATAATTTTACATGAATATATCAGTGGAAAATTTTAAAGTAATATCTAAATAATATAATGGTCATGGTGGTGGGAGAATTCATTCATGTTATATATTTTAAGAGAACATTCTTTTTATACTTCTATAAAATGTAAAAAAAATTACTCATATTTTTTTTAAGATTCATTTTAAAAGAATTTAAATAAATTAAAATTTAGTGGAAGTGAATTTATAGAAATAATTAAATAATATCCTGTAAATGGGAGTAATATTATAAACTCGAAAAGAATAAATAATTTCAGATTTTTTAAATATTTTCTCGTTCAATTTAAGTACCAAATAGAGTTAAATGTTACTAATAAATTATAATTTTAGATATAACTATAGGGAAAGAAAATATATTATGTTAAAAGTATCAATAAAATATAATTTCATCTAATATAATATTAATACTGATAATCCAAAACAGAAATGAGATTATAACATAAATCCTTACATCAATATCAGTATTGCTTCATATGAGTTCCAAACATCTGTATAAAAAATATTGATTTATTATAAATATATTATAAAACCATATTCATACATATATTACTATATATTCTTCCCTTATAATTTCTAATTACCCTTTTATTAACAATTCTTCATTAAAATGAACATTTAGGTGAAAAATGGTTTTTTTCATGCGTGTTTCTCTTTAATGGTTCCATTACTTATAGACTGGTCATGTATTCACCATCTAAAAAATATTAATAAGTTTTTAATAATGATATTTATTAACTAAATAAAATATTATACCCGTTAATATAATGGTATAATGAAATATTTCATGCACCACATCTGGAATATGGTAGTCTATACGTACACATGAGTGATATTTCCACTTTTTGATGGATGGAGTGAATGAAATTTAAATAATAACTCACATTTATAGAATAATTATTATATAAAAAATAACATATACATTTATTAAATATATAGTTATGACCATCCATTTAAATATTAAATTTGAAATGAACCACATTGTTTCCTAAAGGTGGTAGTCAACACATACCAATGTACAATTATATCATTTTACAAAGGATGGGAAATTGATAAAAATGGATATGAAATTAACATAAAAACATGTTATTTTATTATATATACTTATTAAATCATGTTAATATGGTAATATAATATTTATAATATTTTAAGGAGATAGAAACCAAAATTAGTTTAGTAAAAACATATATATCTTCTATATGAAACATCCTTTGGATAACACCTTAGGGCTTCTTGAAGTGATATTTTATGAAAAAAAACCTCTATGTGAAGGGGATGAAGAATGAGCGATTATATTTTTATATATTTGTGTATATAAAGGTATTATTTGGTGTAGATAATATATGGGGGGAAGTACCCTTTTTAAAGTGTGGGGAGTGACACACTTATAATTATTAAAAATATTAAAATATAATAAAGTCACTATCATGGGGATGTAGCTCCAAAGAAACCCAAATCTGAAAATAATATAATAGTGGGTTAAAATATTCTTGACCAATAGTTTTTAGAAAATTATATATGTTATTTTAACCCTTATCTCTTGAGTTTAACCCCATTTAACCCTTATAACCATTATAGTAGAAATGAATCCTTACATCAGTAACTATTCATTTTGAAATAGAATTATATAGATATTATTACCTAATATTTATCTCAATGATTAAAAATATAGAATAAATTTTATAGGATTCAATTTTAATATGTGAATGAAACTAATTTTGAAACATGTGCCCAAAACTAAAGGAAAATAGTTTTTTGAAAATATTGATTTTTTAAGCTTAAAACAGATTTTTTTTCATATTAAATTCATGTAAAACCCCTTTGAAGAATATTAATTTTTTTTCCTGAATATAATATCTACACAACTCCTAAAAAATTCATCATTATAATTTAATTAAAATTTTAAGATAAAATACAATGCATATAATAAGAATAGTTTCATTAAAAATATCACTTTTTCCATTATATTGAATTTATTCTCATTTATAATAAATTGATAATCAACACATGAGGTATTATTAATTTTATCAAATGAAATAAATTCCATCAAAATCATATTTTATTATTTATCAAGAATCTTAATATATTGAAAAATATAATACTTTGAAAAATGATATTCCAACCTAAAATAATTTAATTTTTAACATTTAAAATTGTGTAATTCTTCCCTAAGAAACAATAAATAACATTTCATTAAGGATAAAGTTTTTATATATTTTTAAAAAATATAGTTATTAATATTAATAACCAATAATACAACTAATAAGAGATAATTTTAAAACTTACTAATAAAATTTTCAAGGTATATCTTCATTTGTTTAAGCACAGTGTTGTGTATAAAAGATGGCATCAAACACATGACTTTTTAAAGGAGAACTATATCATAAAATATTGTGGTGTTACACATACATAGAATGAATGAAATCTTATTCCTTTATATTTATCTGATAATACATGACCCTAATATCAATCTTTGAAAAACACTTGTAACTATATAGACGATCAAATAAGTCATCGATATGAGACAAAAAAGGGGATAGAGAGTCTGAAGGAGGTCCGCTCTTAGATTATCGATGATGATTATGGTCTTATTTTATCGATTTACAAAATAAAGATAAATTGGATGAATCTTTACTTATTCAAGGTATTTTTGATTATCATAACGATATAATTGAATGATCTTGGGTATCATCTCCTTCATATCATCATTTGGGAAAAATAAAAGTGAGGATGTTTGATTTGTGTGACTGTTTTCGATCATTTTCTTATGGAAATGACAGAGACTTTTAAATAATATATAAACTGTTTAACTATGCTCTAATCCATTCTAATAAAGATTCCATACTTGATAGGTTCAATATTTAAGAGTATTCCATTATCGTATGGATGGTTCTTCTATTAGGGCATATACCATGGAAAACTGATGATCTGATTTGTAGGTAGTCAATTTCTTGTGGATTCCATGATTTCAAGTTAATTCACATTTTTAATGGTGTTTAAACATTATATTTCCATTGGGGGCACTAAAGAATAATTTTTGAGTGCTCGAGACGATATCTTTGAAACCATGTATGGTTTTCCTTCAAAATTGGCATCTGATCTGTAATCCCTTGGCATCCCAATATAAAAAGACATATGTTTGGGTTCATATATATATATATAATGGTTGATTAGGTGGAATCCTAAAATATTATTTGAAATTTATTTAATGATTGGTACTCTGATTAAACTAGACCGTGTAATAGAGGAATCTCACTTTGCCATCATTGCATGTTTCCTACTAGAAATTGACATTAATTCAACCCCTTTTGAGAATGTGACTCTATCCATGGTTAATTATAAATTTTATTTATATATCTAGTATGAGAATGTTCTGTTCTTTTTAAGTGGTTATAAAATCATTTAAACACCAAGGAGAAATTCAAGCAGGCGACTTCTTGTGATATATGCAATTTGAAGTGCATGTGGTGGAAGAGTGAAGGAGAAATAAATATGCAAGGATTGGTGAATCTATAGTAGAAGATGAGGTTGGTGCCTCTACTAAAAATTCGTATAATAAATCTTATTCTAATGAGGGTACTAATGAGATGGGAAAGTAATCTATTGACATAGGTGCATCTATTTTGGGTTCAGATGTGTAGTTGAAGAGTAGATCATTGGAAGACCTTGCTAAGGATGATCATTGTAGAGGCCCGTAGCTTGACGTACATGGACATTACATTTATTTTGTGGAAAACTTAATACAAAACAAAAACAGACACAGAAGGACCGTAATAGTGTAGAGTCTTTGGAAACTAGTAATATAATCTTCTAATCGTGGTGAAAGATATTCAACATCTCCCATAATGATCTTCCCCCTTCGTTTTCTTACCTAAAACCTTTCTTTAATTCCTGGGGAAAAGAAAAGATATAATGGGTGAGCTCAAATGATCAGTAATGGTAAGAATGGATAAAATAAAACACATCATATACATTTGAAATTTAAAACACGAACGCAATGTTTAAACACAAAAATCTTGGGCAATGACATAAAACATGGCAGTACGTGAGGCATAGATCATAAAGAAACATTAATCATGATAAGATTGCATGGTAATAAAACATGTAATTGTGTAAAAACATTAAGCACATGATATGATTTCCATAGTAGCCAAGGCATTGCTGCCAAGACCATCTTAGTGGACAAAGTCCCTTACTGAACTGGGTTTACTTGTCGTTCCAGCCCTGTATTACTGAACCAGATTTACTTGTCGTTCCATCCATGTCTATCTCATGAGATATAAATCTTTACCCAATGCATTGGAGGGAGATATAGTTCCCACCCATCTCATAATGAAATCATTCTTACTTGAGCCCCAAAATAAACATACATATTTCATAATAACCCAAAAAATAAAATGGGTTTCATAAACATCATTCCATCATAACATAATCCATATAAAACAAATGGATATCATTTCATCATAAGAAAAGTGAAACCATGTAAATCATAGAGTCGTTATACTTTAAATATACACATATGAAATAATTTCATCTTAGATGGAAAATGGTTTTGGAAAAACACTTGAAATTAATTCTTGAAGAAAATATCATTTCTTCTTCAAAATCATTTTATTTTCACAAAATGTCATGAAATTTTAAAAAAAAGGATTTTGTAGAAAATAGTCATGAAATATTTTGGAGGAATATTCATGAAAATAAGGATTTATAAAACCATAAAAATCCGTTCACCCGTATAATTTAAAAACTACATTATCCTCGTACTTTTGTCAAAAAAGTCAAAAAGTTCTTCGTGTGGTAGACAAAAGTAATATTCCTTTCATAACACGTGGTAAAATTAAAAAATGGGTAAAAATTCCATTAAACATACATGAAAACATTTTTCGAAAGTAAGGACATGGATGATAACAAAAACCCCAGTAAATACTTATGAATAAACAATCTCGAATTAGAGTGAGATTGGAATAGTTATCCCTTACAAAGATATTTTTGTAAATAGATCACTTATGTGTATTCACTATATGGTCACATAAAGAAATTATAAATACATGATAATATATAAAAAATTAATTTATCACATAATCAAATAACGACATAAACAAGAAAGAGAAGATCAACACAAAGAACGGAAATTGGGTTAAGATGTTCTCTTACCTCGTGCCCAACTTGACTCGATGGTTCTTTAATCTCCTTTAATTTGGGTAACTTCGCTTGGTTTGAACCAAAATGAATTCTTGGAGTTACTTATAAAAAAAGTAAGGCTTCTAGGAGGAGGAGAGGGATGTAGGGAGCTTAATTGGGCAGAGGTTGGATGAGCCAAATGGCTTGAGAGGTGTGTGGAATTGCATAGAAGTGGTCTCCTTTTATAAGGGAGAGGACGGGCTCTTTAGGAAAGTGTGAAAACATTATTTTATTATAAACTTATCTTCGGTTTCTAGAGGTCCCAAACAAATTAATTTCAAAGATAATATGACTCATATTCGAAATAAAATCATACAATAGGAATTGGACAGGTTTTTGATAATATTTTAATCATTATAATCTTATTTATTTAAATCATTTATTAATGAGGTAAATACTGCATCATTATTGTGTCATAATTAATTTAATTTATTTAATGTCTAAAAATTATAAAAAAAATACCAACATGTAGTAAAGCTTTTTATATTTCCAACTAATATTTATAGTAGAAAATATAATTTATATATCCCCTTATAAAAAATAATTACTAAAGAATTTTTGTTAATTGAAATTTTGTCTTTACATTAAATTAATTAATCTAATGTGTCATTGTCTTTCATAAGTGGCTCCATGGGGACCCCAAATCGACCCAAGGATGCCAATGGTCGGCCATTACTCATCAAATAAGGTTTGGACAAGTTTTAAGGTAATTTTTAATTATTATAATATTCTTTTAACCTTAAATTATACTATTTACTTTTAACCGTGGTAAAAAAAGTAAAAAGTTACTATTCCCAAAAAATTATTTTTATCTAATTGAACCACATTTTACTCATTGATATTAACCATGTCTCTTGAATTTTTGAAATTCAAGTCACCAAAGCAGTAAAATTATGTTTTATGTGAATTTCCAAATTCTCCTAGGAGGTGGGTAAAAGACGGTGAAAACTTCAATAAAATTTTTATATATCTAAAATTATTATAAAATGACTCCAATTAATTACATTGAACTTGTATAGGTATTATGTATCAATTTTGACCTAAAATAAATTTAAATAAAATAAGTTATTATTTAAATAAAAAGTCGGTTTTTAAATAGTAACCCAATGTTTTCACTATTCATCAAAAATTGAAAGTTTTCAGAAAAATACCAAAAATTCACCCTAGGCTAATTTCGATATTCCGAATCCAAAAATGAAGTCCATTTTGAAAGATAAAATTTATAAAATTTCAAAAAGTGGGTATTACTATTTATAACGGCTAGTTTATATAATATTTTAATAATGTATTGTTGTTTAGTGAAACTCGATATTGCGTACAACACACGCTATCGTGGAAGGTCACGATTGTGTGTAAAGAAAACCATGTCAGGGATGTGTGTAGTGAAAGATCCTTTTGGTGTAGCGTTCAACACAAGACATCAATGAAATTGAAAAGAATATTTTTCATAAAATCTCAGGGTGTTACGTTCTACCCCCCTTAAAATTAATTTCGCCCTCGAAATTCATCAGGATTATGAATAGTTTAATACTTGAAAGTTTCTTTCATAGAAACCCACATCGTAAAAAGGAATAGAAAAACTTGACTTTAAAAACTAAAGTATGAAACGTAACTGTTACCCAAATTAACTAATCACTGGGTTTCCACATAGGATAACATAGGTGAAAATATTGATATAGAAGAGAAATATAACCATCAACTTCTGATGAAGAGTGGTAGAGGACATGGCTATGAAAAAGCCAACAATTACAAATCCATAAATTTGTGATGATCTAAGGTACCATCTGATTCATCAGATATGAGAGCACTAGGACAACATTTTTTTTGTTTTCAAGTTCATTTCCCTAAAGTTGATGAATTAAAAGAAAAACTTACACGATTTTGGCACAATCTTACTATTGTTTGTACCTTGAACAATTTACACTTCATATCTTAAAGTAATGAAGTTCAATTTGTTATTCGTGAAGTGTTAGCAGATCATGCGATAGAATGATAGGTCATTGCATTTTTTTCTATCACAAAAAGTTTAGCATAATTTATTAAATATACACAAGTCCATCTATATGATTCCAAAAATAGGCTTATACTTCATCTATCATACCTATTAATAAAATAAAACTAGTTTCTACTAACCAGGGACTTCCTATAGGCCAGTGGTAGGTGATAAAGGCCTATCACACTTCGGTTGTGGGTTCAATTCCCACAGCCCTGTCTGACACGACGGGTTATCGCCCATCCTTCAGGTTGTCCTTTTTCGAAAATTACATCATTATGACATTCCATCAATAATATTCAAAAAAGTTCTAGCCTTAAACAATACTAACTTGTGTCCAACATAATCCATTGAAATATTTAGGCTTATCCAAAATACATATGTCCAATCTTATAGTATAAAGAAAACAATTACTAGAAATGTCATCTAACGAGCATGTGAATACCATCATTTATCCCCGATATATCTTGTTGATCACATTCCAATCATGTGATACCTTAATCATGTATTCTCTTGAAAAGTGAATACCCATTGAACCTTAGTGAAAACATGAATTCTATCAAAAGTTAACTCTTTCCACATACTAAAATCCCAAAAATTCTATATACTCAAACCATGATATCACATTGTCCTTATATAATTAATGAGCTCATTAATACTATCAAACATTTCATTATCTCCTTAGCACTTCTTTATGCGCATATTAGGTGCTTTCCAAAAATATCTGAATAACCTTTCATGGTTACCGGTACCATTCATCATACACTTTCAAAAATTAAGGAAAGACAATAGTGTAACAATCCTTAGATGTATCTTTATTCCATAGTACCATGAGATTACTTATACAACATTACTCTTGATAAACATGTAATCATTCCACTACCTTCTTAAACTAATGACCAAGCTTCAACAATTATTTCATCTCATATATCATTTGTAGTCTCTTTATCATCATCCACATAAATACTACCCATATGACCATGTTGATTCTCTTTATGAAATTTTCCCTTAGGGAATTGGTTTTCATAATGCCCATACATTCCACATTTAAAACACTTAACCATTGTTCATGTCTTAGCAATACCATTATCCATGTCCATGGTGTTAAATGAACCTTTTCCTTTACAATTACTATCTTTGTGTCCTTCTTTTCTACACCCAAAGCATCTTCCTGTTTCTTTTTAACATTCTTCTTGATGCCTCTTCCCACATGACGTACATGAGGGAAATTTAACATTCTTTCCAATATGATCATCATCAAACTCCATATTTCTCTTATTAGCTGGTTCAGGAAACTTACCAAAGCTGGGATTATTGATCATATTATGAGATTTATGATTAGGCATAATAACGATGTTTCGCCTTCCAAATCCCATTTAATTTACTTGATCATGAAGAATATCATTCCATTCTCCATCATATTCTCCATTATCGTGAATCTTCCTGTTTCCAGCCATTTTCTAAAACCCAAAAAGAATAGTGTGAGAGGTAAAAATCATAATAGGTAAAACAACATAATAATGGGGGAGTAACTTCAATATCTAATATCTTAGGTTTAAATCTAAGATCATTACCATAATTTAAGACTATAACCTATACTTATACTCAACCTTAGGGAAATCCCCAGACATACCTTAGAAATATCTCTAGGGATCTCACGAAGGTTTTCTCATCCAAGTTTCCAAAGGTTTACTAAACCTTTCCTCAGATACCAAATGTAGAGTCCTGAAGCTTGACGTACATGGACATTACATTACTTTTGTGGAATACTTAATACATTAAAAAAAGACACACAAGGACCGTAATAGTATAGTGTCTTTGGAAGCTCGTAATATAATCTTCTAATCGTGGTGAAGATCTTCAACATCTCCCAAAATGATCTTCTCCTTTCGTTTTCTTACCTAAAACATTTCATTAAATCCTGGGTAAAAGAAAACATATAAAGGGTGAGCTCAAATGATCAGTAAGGGTAAGCATGGATAAAATAAAACAAATCATATATATTTGAACTTAAAAACATGAACATAATGTTTAAACATCAAAATCTTGGGCAATGACATAAAACATGGTAGTACATAAGGCATAGATCATAAAGAAACATTAATCATGATAAAATTGCATTGGAATAAAACTTGTAATTTTTTCAAAACATTAATCACATGATATGATTTCCATAGTAGCCAAGGCATTGTTTCCAAGACCATCTTAGTGGACAAAGTCCCTTACTGAACCAGGTTTACTTGTCGTTCCAGCCCTATATTACTGAACATGATTTACTTGCCATTCCATCCATGTCTATCTCATGAGATATAAATCTTTACCCAATGAATTGGAGGGAGATATAGGTCCCACACATCTCATAATTAAATCATTCTTACTTTTTCCACAAAATATACATACACCATTCATAATAACCCAACGAATAAAATGGGTTTTATAACATCATTCCATCATAACATAATCCATATAAAACAAATAGATATCAATTCATCATAATAAAATTGAAACCATGTAAATTATAGAGACATTATACTTGAAACATACACATACGAAATAATTTCATCTTAGATGGAAAATGGTTTTGATAAAACACATGAAATTAATTCTTGAGGAAAATATCCTTTCTTCTTCAAAATCATTTTCTTTTCACAAAATGTCATGCAATTTAAAAAAAAGGATTTTGTAGAAAATAGTCATGAAATATTTTGGAGGAAACTTCATGAAAATAAGGCTTTATAAAACCATAAAAATATAGTCACCGGTATAAGTTAAAAATATCATTATCCTCGTACTTTTGTCAGAAAAGTCAAAAAGTTCCTCGTGAGGTGAAAAAAGTAATATTCCTTTCATAACATGTGGTAAAATTAAAAAATGGGGAAAAAGGATATTAAACATACATGAAAAAAATTTAGAAAACAGGGACATGGATGATAACAAAAACCCCAGTAAATACTTACGAACAAACAATCTTGGATAAGGGCAAGATTGGAATAGTTATCCCTTACAAAGATCTTTTTGTAAATAGATCACTTATGTGTATTCACTATAAGGTCACATAAAGAAATTATAAATACATGATAATATTTAAAAAATTCATTTCTCACATAATCAAAGAACGACATGAACAAGAAATAGAAGATCAACCCAAAGAACGGAAATTGGGTTAAGATGTTCCCTTACCTCATGTCCGACTTGACTCGATCGTTCTTTAATCTCCTTTAATTAGGGTAACTTCCCTTGGTTTGAACCAAAAATTCTTCTTGAAGTGCCTTCTTCCTAATTTAAGGATTCTAGGGGGTGGATAGGGATGTTGGGAACTTAATTGGGCAGAGTTTGGATGAGCCAAATGGCTTGAGAGGTGTGTGGAATTGCATAGAATTGGTATCCTTTTATAAGGGAGAGGAGGGTCTCTTTAGGAAAGTGTGAAAACATTATTTTATTATAAAATTATCTTCGGTTTCAAGAGGACCAAAACACATTAATTTCGAAGATGAGATGACTCATATTCAAAATAAAATCATCTAATAGGAATTGGACAGGTTTTGGATAATATTTTAATCATTATAATCTTATTTATTTAAATCATTTATTAATGAGGTAAATACTGCATCATTATTGTGTCATAAATAATTTAATTTATTTTATGTCTAAAAATTATAAAAAAATAACAACATGTAGGAAATATTTTTAGCTTTCCAACTAATATTTATAGTCGAAAATATAATTTATATAGCCCCTTATAAAAATTAATAACTAAAGGATTTTTGTTAATGCTAATTTTGTCTTTACATTAAATTAATTAATCTAATGTGTCATTTTCTTTCATAAGTGGCTCCATGGGGTCCCAAAATAGACCCAAGGATGCCCATGGTCGGCCATTACTCATCCAATAAGTTTTGGAAAAATATTAAGGTAGTTTTGAATTATTATAATTTTCTTTTAACCTTGAATTACCCTATTTACTTTTAACCGTGGTAAATAAAAGTAAAAAATTACTATTCAAGAAAAATTATTTTTATATAATTGAACCACAATTTACTCATTTATATTAACCATGTCTCTCGGATTTTCGAAATTCAACTCACAGAAGTGGTAAAATTATGTTTTATGTGAATTTCCAAATTCTCCTAGGAGGTGGGTAAAAGACGGTGAATATTCAATAAAATTTTTATATATCTAAAATTATTATAAAATGAACCCAATTAATTACATTGAACTTATATAGGTATTATGTATCAATTTTTACCTAAAATAAATTTAAATAAAGTAAATATTTATTCAAATAAAAAGTCGTTTTTTAAATAGTAACCCAATGTTTTCACTATTCATCAAAAATTGAAAGTTTTTATAAAAATACCAAAAATTCACCCTAGGCTAATTTTGATATTCTGAATCCAAAAAAGAAATCCATTTTAAAAGATAAAATTTATAAAATATCAAAAAGTGGGTATTACTATTCATAACGGCTGGTTTATATAATATTTTAATAACATATCGTTGTTTAGTGAAAGTTGATACTGCATACAACACACGCTATGGTAGAAGGTAGTGATTGCATGTAAAGCAAGCCAAGTTAGGGATGCGTGCAGTGCAATCTCTTTTTGGTGTACCGTACAACACAAGACATCAATGAAATTGAAAAGAATATTTTTCATAAAATCTCGGGGTGCTACAATCATGTACACCCTAATGAGGAAACTATCCGCCACGAAGTAGGTAATAACCAAATAATTGGTGACATGGGTTCCCTATATTACATGGATATGTATTTAGTGTCTATCAGGCCCTCCAAAAAGGCTTTGGATGATCTAAAAAATAGTTCTGATATCCCTTATAAGATTGGAGAAGGCACTCCTGCTGTAGATGACACACGGGTTGATGATCTGGCAGATGCTCAATCAGTGGTGGAAGATACCATTCAAGATTATACTGATCATATGATTATGATAGAACAAATGATTTCTACCATACATCATAAATGTAAACAAAATATAAATTTTTAATCCCTTAAGAAGTATATTTTTTCCAAAATCATTTCCCTTTTATGGACTCTATACATACTACTATTTTTCAGGATGATTATCGAGGATATGGTTCTTTTGGGAGGGGTGAACACACCACAACATTCTCAATGACATTGGATAGTAATTTTCAAAAAAACTATTGATGTATTAAGTAAAATATAGGATTTTGAAGGAGATTCTATACTGAAAGAAGGTACATCCATAGGACCAAAGGTTTTCATGGATGAAGATAACAACCAAGAAGTGAAAAAGTGGACTACATCCAAGGCCTAAGTGGAAAATTAATGATTTTAGTAGGTTATTTTAAAAATAACATTATATTTTCTATTTTTACCTTCTCAAATTGATGCAAAATGTGCGGATAATTTAGGTACTACTTTTTTGACTCTAGACACGCAAATGAAATACATGTCACATCCTCAAACTACATTGGAGTTCATGATGCTCATGTTGGTGGTAGTTTTAAATATCAAGAGGTCTTGATACAATCTGAATCCCATGATGTAAGATATGTGAAGTGTTTTATGGAAGGATATACTAATGTCATCTTTGAAAATGTCGTGTCTCAGTAAAAATATGACTCTGGGTTAGATAATACTGATTTTGAATCCATCTTAAAAAAAATAGAGATCCTGGAGAAGTGTATTTTATCTGAGTAGTGGGAATGGGAGAGGATATGGAATAATTGATGTAAAAAGACCCATATTTTTCATATAATTGTTTTTAATTAGATGGAATTACTATGAGTCTACAAAAATTGACGGCGTGTGATTCCAAGGCCCAGAGTGCCCAGAATTATTTTTTGATATTTTTTCTGGTATGTTCAGTAAAGGCATGAGAGGTGTTTTCTAACTTTTGAACCATTGCTAATATTAAAAATCTGAGGGCACCGTTGAATCCACAACGCCAATATTATCTTAACAGAGGCTTTACTCTGACCAAAGCAGGTCTGGAGAAAAATATATGGTTTTTTACTTTTAAATCAAAAGAAGTAAAATAATTTTACTATTTTAATTCATACCCTCTAACGGACTAGCCAAGGGGTGGGGCCAATAATGTTTCAAGCCAATAACTGACTTGACCTTCCAAGCATAAGTAATGACGTCATTGGAGAAGTATTAAGCTACCTAATTAATGATCCCCATTAAATTTCAACATCATTACTTAAGCTCCCCCTCTCCTATATATATGAAGCATGGGGGAAAGTATGTGCACTGCTTTGCCAAGCAACGAAGTGCTAAAGCAGAACCATGATGCCGAACCCTTAGAGGACGGAGCCGACACCAGTGGATGGTGATGTGCGATGCCCAAAGCCCAAACCAGAGATTGAAATTTGAGTGGAGATGGGGGTGGCTTGTTGTTGGGACGAAGAACAACGAAATCTCCTCAATCGCGAGCGCTCTCCAACATTTCGATATAGCGGTTGTGTGGATTGTTTTTTTCCCACATTTCATTCTAAAATAATATGAACGGATCAACTCATAATCAAGTTGATTCGTTAATTTTCTTTATATGTGGGAAGGTGTGTATTAATGTTGGGATCGGGATTGAAATCATGTGATGAAATTCCAATGAACTTTTTCTAAAACCCTAGATTTTATTGTCTAACGTGAAGGGTGTGGGATGAAACGGACAAAACCCGAGCCCCTCTGCTTGTGTTTTGATTGTGATCGCTCATGTTGGAGATGGATACCAGCCGAATCAGGGCCAACAGTAGTGAATAATGCTATCCGAGGAGGTCGTAGGCTCAGACGACGCAGGAATCGTGCCACCAGTGTGCGACCATTAGCCTGACGAGAACATTGCCACCGGCACCGGCGCTAGAGGTGGCTGTGGCACACAGAGTCATCTTCCGTGTGCCTAGAAAAAGGACCAACCCCTGCCCCGGGCGGTGGCACAACCAGAGTGGGGTGCGCCCCTGATGGGGTGCCCAATCGGCAGCAGGGTCGTGGCCTACATTGGCAGCGGCGGGAGCAGGGGCCTCTAGATCGACCAGCTGCTGGTGGACGGAGTGCGTGCTAGTGGCGTGCCCAATGGAACAGTCACAGCCTGTTAGTTGTGGCACGGAGGACCCGCGACACCACGTGGAACCGCGTTGGGTCAAACCCCGTTGTTTGACCCACTAATGTGGCTCTACACCACGCCAGCCCTACCCAGACGTGTCACGTTAGGGTATCCCTAGCTGGCCACACTTCCAGGTGGGTGGCACAGCCGGGTCAGCCCAACAGACCAACCCACCGCCCAGCGGGCCCACCCTCGGCCTAGTGGCCTGACCCACGGCCCAACGGAGTCGAGACAGACCCAGCGGGCCGGGTGGACCCAGGTCGGGTTAGACCCAAGTTGGGTTAGGTTAAGCTAGGTTGATCTGAGTTGGCCCTTGCTGAACTAGGTCAGGTCGGTCTGATCGAGGCGGATCAGACCCAGACCTAGTACTGACAACTTACACAAAATGGGCCCTAACTTATAAACCGGTCATTCATTAGAAAAAACGTCTACAACGTCTGGATCCTTAGGAAAATGCAGTCCATTTGAGACACTCCGCATGAGTTTTAGAGAATGTTGGGGTATGGCCGGGTTGGATCGAACATGAATCTAACCGGGGCTTTGGTACTAAAACGCTTGTATCTTGTAAATTGTGCATCCAAATTGATGAGCCTTTTGCGGCTTTTGGACTCTCTTGAGGAGATGGATATTTTTGCATACTTAATGGTGACATACATGGATATCACAATGTGGCAAGTGTCTTGGGGAGCGATTCTCCCAAGCAGACTATGTACGAAACCTTGTGGTTGGTTGAGACCTGAAGGCGTCTTGACGATGGACTAGTGGGAAGCGGATCTATGTGACCCAGCAGGCCCATGGTGTGGAGCAGCTCTGTGTGACCCATCAGACCCACGGTACTCGACAGGGGGAGTACCTCAGTTCGGCCAAGGTAGGGAGCGGCACTGTGTAACTCTGTAGGCCCAATGTAGGAAGTGACTCTGTGTGACCCAGTATGCCCATGGTACCCATCTAAGATGAGTACCATAGCAGTTTAAGGTTAGTGGGAATTAGCTCTGTGTGACCTGGTAGGCCCACTGTACTCGATAGAGGAGGAGCTCTCCTGTAGCCGAGGAGTTTGATGATTTGATTATTCTTCTCTCCTTTACCTAAAATTATACCTGGTGTGAGATGACTTGTGTTGTGTAATTTTGCTTTGTGATATACTTCACATTTATTTTGTGGTATTTATTTGTTGTTTGGGGTCATTATAGAGTTTAGTGTTACTCAACCCCTACACCGGCCATGCCCACATATGTGGTATGTATCATACAGATGATCGATGCTTTGGTGATGGACATGATAGCATTGTACTAGGTGAACCACAGTGAGATACGACAGATGAGACGTACTCCCTCAGTTTCCAGTAGCTACACTACTCCTACGACAAGTGGGGATTCTTGTAGATGTCCATTAGATCACTCTTTACTTTACTGCTTTCAGTACATTCTTTTGGGATTTGTATTCTGGCCCTTTTAATTTCTGTTGTGATCGTACTCAGTTTCCTCCCAATGTTATAATATCTCTATTCTTGTGAGTTGGTGCTCATTTGGGTTTGTGTGTGCGTACAGGTATCCGAGAAAATACCTCCCACTTGCAGGTTTATGTGCTTTGTACTAGTTGCCAGCCCCTAGCCTTTGGGAGGTGGGCTTGTGGTAGTCATGACATGGGCCCTGGGGGATTGGCCGTGACAAATTGGTATCAAAGTTGGTCAGTTCTACCACACAGACCATGAGTTTTTATTTAAGTTTTAAAGCAACATTTTTGAGTGTTTCGAGTCCGACCTTCATGTTCGTGGAGTCTAGGGTTTGTGTGACTATTGACATATCCATACACTGGAACCTTGAGTCTAGCTTCTGGGATTAATGAACGAAAATACCAATTTCGTTCTTCATTTAGTGATTTAGAATAAAATTATGCTCACAAGGTATAATGTTATAAACGTGGAACGTCTTTTTTTATCTATAGATGCCCCCATGAGGATGACCAGCCATGATTCAAATGCGTGAGGACAACCCTCCTAGTAATTAGGTATCTTTCCAGGGACCATTGTTTGAGATAACCCCATTGGGTGGTGACCCAGTGATACCACCAGCCGATGGTCATCCCCTACTACCTGTGGTTCTGGTAGATGATGTTCATAGGATCAGCGCCCTAAATGAGTTTTAGAGGCAGAGGCCTCCCATGTTTACGGGATAGATAGATCCTCGAGTCGCCGAGGTCTATCTAGATACCACGACGCTGGTCTTCCGCTTGATGAAGACACCACCTAACCATATGTAAATCTTGGCAGGAACCCTTCTATAGGGATCAGCTGGGGGATGGTGGATTTTGACCATCCAGGTTCACGATGAGGTGACCCTTACGTTGTTTTACTTCAAGAGGCTTTTTTGAGAGGAATTTTTTCCCATGAAATTGCAATCTGTGCACATTCAGAAGCTACTTCACCTTTATAAGGGCATCGTGATAGTGGTAGGTTACTCGACAAGGTTCGCAGATCTTTCCTGCTAATGTACAGATATGGTGAAAGATCCTCTCTTCATGGATCGAGCCTCCAAGTAGGGGCTCAGGAGGGAGATCTGGGATTCACTGGTGACCCTCAACATCCCCACTCAAGATGGGGTGCTAGAGTGGGCCCTTCTTGTAGAGAGATTCCTAACAGTGCAGGAACTAACAGCTAGAGCCACCAGCAGACCCAAGGCAGCATACTCTTCAGTAGGTAGAAGGCATCATGTGCATGGGACCAAGCGGTCCAGGTCATTCAGATAGCTCCCTCAAGACTCCATGTTAGGATTACAAGGCTCGCAGTACATAGGGAGTTATAAGGGATCCAGACAGAGCTTTACGTGCGGCAGGCAAGGCCACATGGCTCACAACTGCGCGACTCGACGTACCGATGATTAGAAGACGGTCTAGGGACTACCAAGACAGAGGTAGAGGACCGAGAGAGGAGGTCTATAGGGAGGTAGACATGGTAGAGGGGATGGCTGTGTAGTAGGTGGTGGGTGACAATTCGATGTTCTACATCCACCACCACCAGGTGGTCATCCCCACCCATAGGGAGCATGAGGATAGGGACAAACTCAGCTCCAGGCTGCTGAGGCCAACGACCAAAATGCTCTAGAGATGATTAGAGGTATCATTTTTGTCTATTACACCCTAGCTATAATACTTATAGAAACAATTTCTAGTCACTCTTTTTTGTCAACATCCCTCCTCTGGAGTTCGAAGATTCTAATGGAGCCTTTAGCTCAATCCTTACGTCTAGAGACTCCCACGGGTGTGGATTCGACGATTACGCACTGGTGATAGCAGTGTGAGCTTACTCTAGGAGGCAAGAGCTTCAGCTGGGATCTCCTAGTAGTAGCATCAAGTCCTTACAATGTCATCTTGGGTATGGACTAGATATCCACACTCCATGATCATACAGACTATATTAGACGCATTGTGTGGTGTGTCCACATGGATGGGACTAGTTTTCCCATCACTGGTGAGAAGGGAACCTTTTTAGTATACGATAGACTTACCCAGATGAGGGGGCATCCGATTACACATCAGTTGGATAGCCTTACTCTCGGGGTAGTTGATGTAGAGAGTCCAAGCTATCCAGTAGTGGTGGACTAGTATGTCAATGTTTTTTCTGATGATGTTTCAGGACTACCTCCATGAAGAGATGTTGACTTTTTCATCATCATGTACCCCAATACGATACCAATATCTAAACCAGAATTTTGGATGTCTACCACAGAGTTTCTTGAGTTATGGGTATAATGGGAAGACTTGTAGGGGAAGGGATTCATAAGACCCAGTGTTTCTCTGTGGAAAACCCCAATTTTGTTCGCCAAGAAGGCTGACTGATGTTTGAGACTCTATGTGGACTAATGGAGCCTGAACTAGGTGGCCATGATGAACAAGTAATCACTTCATAGGATTGATGATCTCTTTGATTAGCTGAAGGGAGAACATTGGTTTTCAAAGATAGACCTCTAATCCGATTATCATTAGCTCAGAGTACGAGATGAGGATGTGCAGAAGACGACCTTCAGATGTTGGTATAGCCACAATGAGTTCTTGGTTATGCCATTCGGCATGACCAACACCCCTACAATGTTCATGGGACTCATGAAAAATATTTTCTAGCCATACCTCAATTTCTTTGAGTTAGTCTTCATCGACAACATCCTCATATACTCAGTGATAGAGGAGGAGCAAGCCTATCATCTGCATATAGTTCTGGATACACTCCGAAAGCCCCGGCATTATTCTAAGCTCTCGAAGTGCCAGTTCTGGATACAAGAGGTCCAGTTTCTAGGAAATGTTATCTCTGAGGTTGGGGTTGCGTGTATCCAATGATGATAGAGGTTGTGCTTGCGTGGGATCCACCCAGTAGTGTGACCGAGGTGTAGAGTTTCTTGGGGTTGGCTGGATACTACAGAAGATTCGTGCCTGACATTTCAAGAGTTACAACACCCTTGTCAGTGTTGAAGAAGAGGGGTTAACCTTTCTTTTGGATGGAGAGATGCAAAAAATGTTTTCAAGAGATGAGGCAGAGATTAATGAGTGTTCCCGTCTTGAGGCTACCTGAAGAGGGCATTCGGTACGTAGTATACTACGACGCATCAGGGACGAGAATTCGATGTGTCCTGATCCAGGAGAGAGTAGTGATCACTTATGGATCACAACAGCTGAGACAGCATGAGGAGAACTGTGATACCCATGACCTGGAGTTAATAGCAGTGGTATTCACCTTGAATCTGTGGTGACATTACCTGATGGGTGAATGTTTTACAGTCTACTATTATCACAAGAGTCTCAGGTATAACTTCTCTTATAAGGTCATGAACCTGAGACAATAGTGATGGCTAGAGTTCCACATTGACTATGAAATTGAGATAGTCTATAATACTGGGATGAGGAACATGGTAGTGTATACACTCAGCAGGAGGTTAGGCCTATAGTTTCTAAGTTAGGCGACAGATCATCTTGCAGTGATGCAGATATCCATCATAGATAGAGATGGATCAGCTTACCTCAAGTCATTGAAAGTAACTCCCCCACTCCTTTAGCAATTCAGGGTGGAGTAGCTTGGGGACATTGACTGCGTGGCTCAATGTGCTCAGATATCCTAATGATAGGCGCCTGATAGATTTTATGAAGGTGGGGAGTACGTCATATTCTTTAGAAGACGTACCATGGTACCAGTTGCGCTTTAGGAGGCGTTGATGAGGGAGTTCCATACATCCCCTCTGGTGGTACATCCTAGAGTGGATAAGATGTACCAGGACCTCTGGCATCAGCACTGGTGGCCAGGGATGAGGAAGGTTGTAGCAGAGTTTGTTTCACGATACCTCACTTTTCAGCAAGTGAAGGCAGAGCATCTGGTTCCAACTAGCAAAGCACAACCACTAGAGGTTCCAGAGTGGAAGTGGGATGGAATCTCCATGGACTTTGTGACAGGGCTTCCACATATGTCCAGGGGAAATGATTCTATCTGGGTGATCATTGAACAACTCACCAATTTGGGCCACTTCATGCATATCCAAGAGTAGGGATCAGTAGAGGTCTTGGGACGCCTCAATGCATAGGAGATTGTACGGCTTCATGGGGTTCCATCGACGATCGTCTCTAACCGGTACACACGTTTCACATCCCGATTGTGGAAGGGATTGTAGGAGGCATTCGAGAGTCATCTGTGTTTGAGTACTGCCTTTCATCCTTAGATGGATGGTCATATGGAGTGGACCATTCAGATGCTGGAGGACATACTTCATGCATGCATCATAGATTTTGGTCGTAGTTGGGAGGATCACATGCCCTTGGTGGAGTTCTCATAAAACAATAGTTACAACTCTACCATTGGTATGGCGCCATTCAAGGCCCTTTACAGTCGACTTTGCAGATCACATCTATGCTGGACAAACCCAGGGGAGTCAACACTTATGGGCCTAGAGCTGGTACGGGATACCACTGAAATGGTATAGATCATCCAATAGCAGATGAAGACTACGCAGAGGATACAGAAGTCTAATGCCGATAGGATACGGAGATCTTTGACGTTCTAGGAGGGGTACCATGTATTCTTGTGAGTCTCTCCTTGATGGGGACTATAGAGATTTGGCCTCGGCGGCATGTTATCACTGATGTTTATCAGAACATTTCTGATACATTAGAGGATAAGCGAGGTGGAATACCACTTGGCACTTCCACCGCAGTTGGATAGGTTGCACGATGTCTTCCACGTATCCCAATAGAGGAGATACATGCATGGACATCTCATGTCATCGACCATGGCGAGCTGGACTTGCATGATGGGGCAATATTTATGGAGGTTCCAATAGAGTTTGAGGATCGATAGGATTGAGTCCTTCCTGGGGGGTCGATCTCTCTAGTGTGCGTTCTGTGGCAGCACAGGAACCTCTAGGAGAGCACATGGGAGTGGGAGGCTCAGATTCATGCTTATTACCACCATTTGTTTCCTTAGTCTATGTTGTTGCTTTTGAGGACAAAAAGACCTACGGTTGGGAGAATGTAATGACCCATATTTTCCATGTATTTTTTCTATTTATATGGAATTATTACGAGTATGTGAAAATTTAATGTGTTTGATTTTGAGGCCCGGAGTTCCTAAAATGAATTTCTGAACTTTTTTCAGGTAGATTTAGTAAACGCATGAGAGGCGTTTTCTAACTTTGGAAACATTGCTCAGATTAAATAATTGAGGGCACCGTTGAATCTATAGTGTCGAGATTCGCATAAGGGAGGCTTTACATTAACCGTAGTTGGTCCGGAGAAAATGATATGTTTTGTGACTTTTAAATAAATAAAATAAAATAAAATAATTATTTTATTTCATACCTTCCAATGGAGAAGCCAAGGGGTGGGTCTAGCGATGTGTCAATCGAATAAATGGCTTGACCTACCAACCCTAAGTAACAACGTTGTTGGGGAATAAGGATGCTTCCTAATTAACGAGCCCCATTAAATTACAATGTCATTACATACCCTCCCACTCTTTTATATATATGAATCTTAGGGGAAGGTATCGACATAGCATTGTGAAGCAACGAAGTGTTGAAGGAGAACCACAATGCCAGACCCTTAGAGGATAGAGCCGACCCTAGTGGATGGTGGCGTGTGACACCAAAACCCCAAACCAGAGTTTGACGTTCGAGTAGCGATGGGGGTGGCTTGTTGGGGGGAAGCAAATAATGATATCTCCTCAATCACGAGCATTCTCCAACATTTCGAGGTAGGGGTTGTGTTGATTGTTTTTTCCCCAAATTTCATTCTAAAATGATAAGAATGGATCAACTCATAAAAAAGTTGATCAGTTGATATTTTTTTAAATATGAGGGTGGCTATGTATAAATATTGGGATTATTATTGAAATCAATGCATGAAATTATATTGAACTTTTTCTGAAATCCCGGATTTTATTGTCAATCGCGGAGGGTACAGGCCGACACGAACAAGGCCTAAGCCCCACCACTTGTGCATTGATTTTGATCACCCATTTTGGAGATGGAGATAAGCCAAATCAGGGCCCACCAAATTGAAGAACACAATCCAAGGAGGCCACAAGCTCAAGAGACACAGAAACAATGCCATCCGAGTGCAATCGGTGGCTCGGCGAGCACCCTTCCACCAGCACCGGCACCGGCGGCGGCACACAGAGGTGAAACGGTGGCATGCTGCAGTGTCGACTATGTGAATAGTGGAAGGACTGGCCACTTCCCCAAGCAGCAGCTCAATAGGGGTGGGGTGTGCCCCCGGCGGTGCACCCACGTGGTAGCAAGGCTACAGCCTCCGTTGTTCGCGGTGGGAGTAGGGGCTGCAAGATCGACCAGCGGCTGGTGAATGGGGCGTGAGCCAGTGGTGTGCATGGTGGAAAATTCGCGGCTCGTCGACCGCAGCATGGAGGACCCCGGTGCCACAAGACACCTCATTGGGTCACCCCCTGTGGGTTGACCTGCTAACATGGCTCCACACTGCGTCTTCCCTACCCGAACGTGCTGCATCTAGGTATCCATAGAGGCCCATGCCGTAAGGCACATGGCACCACCAGGTCGGCCCAGCAGATGGACCCGCTGCCCAACAGGCTGACCCGTGGGTCATCGGCCAAACCCACATACCAGTCAGGTTAGGCCCCACGAGACGAGTGTAGACGGATCGGGTTAGATCCAAGTTGGGTCTTCCCATGCTGAACTGGGTCGGACAGTTCTGACCGAGGTAGACTGGACCCAGACCTAGTACCACTCATTTACACAAAACAGGCCCTACCTTCTAAATCGGATGTTCATTTGACCAACTGTCTACGGCGTCTAGATCCTTAAGTAAAGTCAGTCCATTTTAGACACTCCAACCATGTTTTGGTGAAAGTTGGTGTATGACCGGGTTGGATCGAACAAGAATCCAAGTGGGCCCTTGACACTAAAACGCTCGTATGATGCAAAACGTGCATCCGATTGACGAGATGTTTGTGGATTCAAGACTCTCTTGAGGAGACAGATCTTTTGGAATAATTTGTGGTGAATTACATGGATATCTGGATACGATGAGTGGCTTGATGAGCAGTTATCCCATGCAGACTACGTATGGAACCATGTGGTTGGATGAGACCTGAAGACTGCATGATGATGGCCCAATGGGAAGCAGCTCTTTGTGACCCAGTTGGCCCATGGTGGGTAGCGACTCTATGCGCCCTCGCAGTCCCACTATACTCGACAGGAGGAGTACCTCTGTTCGACCAAGTTGGGAAGTGGCTCTGTGTGACCCGACCGACCCACGATGGGAAGCAGCTCTGTGTGACCCGGCATGCCCACGATACCCATCATAGATGAGTACCACAGCAGTTCATGGTTAGTGGGAAGCGGCTCTATGTGACCTAGAAGGGCCACTATACTCGATAGAGGAAGAGTTCCCTAGCAGCCGAGGAGTTCGGCGATTTGATGAATTTTCTATCCTTGACCTAAAGTGATACTTGGTATGAGCAGACTTGTGTGGTGTACTTTTTCATTTTTCTATTATTACCATTTACTATGTGGTATTTTATTGTTTTTTTGTGGTCCCTATTGATTTTAGTGTTACTCACACCCTATGCAGGCCCTACCCATGTGTGTGTCGTGTCTCGTGCAGATGATCGATGCTTCGACAACGGACTTCATGGTGTTGGACTAGGCGGACCACAGTGAGATCTGACACACAATACATACTCTCTCATCTCCAAGTAGCTTCACTAGTCCTATGATCTTGTGGGGATTCCTGCGGATTCCCATTAGGGAACTATTGTACTTCACTACTTTCAGTACTTTCTTTCCGGGTTTGTATTCTGGCCCTTTTACTTTCAGTTGTGACTGTACTCAGTTTCCTCCCATTGGTATACTGTCTATATTCTTGTTATTTGGTACTTGGTTGGGTTTGTGTGTGTTTATAGGTATCCAGTAAAATGCCTCCCACTTGCAGGTTTACACCCTCGACACTAGTTTCCAGCCCCTAGCATTCGAGAGGCTGGCTTGTGGTAGTCACGACACGGGCCCCGAGGGATGGGCCGTGACATGATGGGAATTAAATTCAAATAGAGGATAATATGATAGGTATTGGGGTTGTAAAAATGATAGGTATATGATATGTTCATTATTTTTATTTCAAACTCTTTCTCTATTTAGTGTAATTATTTTATTTTTAATAAATCTTTTGTACCTCTACTCTGTTGAAATAAAAAAACAATATGAGGCAATATATACGTATTCTTAATAGTAATTTTATTAGGTGATTTATAATAAATTTGAATCTGAAGAGAACCATTACACATTTTAGAAAATAAGATAGGATCACCCCAAGGGGTCGTAATATAGTTGATAAAAATGTTATCATGTAATTATTTTAATTTATTTTTCAAATACAATAGATCTATTATATCCATTCTATAAGGAGGTTATAAAATTGTCTCAACATTACGAACTAATTCTAATGTATATTCAATCTTAACATTAGGAATAACACAAGTAAAATACTTAGGAAATACATCTGAATATTAATTTTCCATATTTAGATCAATAAGATGTATAATTTACTTATTCTTAAATACATGTGCAAGACAACTACCACCCATATCATGAATTAATTTTTTCACTTCATAATATGTTATCAGAAGTTTGAAATCATTCCTCTATTTTAATTGAAAATCACTATAAGAACTAAATTTGGTTTCAACGTGTTTTTAATATATCTTAGTGTGATAAACTATGAAATAATACATACTTAGAATAATATAAAACTCTAATAACAGTAAGTTAATTATATTTCAAGGAAAAATAATTACATAAATGATAATAGGAAAGTTTCAATTAATATTTGTTTCTTTTATAATTCATCTATGTGTTTTTACCATAACATTTATCATCATTTCATGAAGTCATATTTCAATTTCATGATAATAATTCCTTGAAAGAAAATAATTTATTGACTTTGAATCAAATGATATATTTATATAATCAGAATCAACAATCAATATATATGTCACCACATCCTTTAATGGTATATAATTCATTGAGGTAGTAGAAAATGAATTTATTTCAACCTCTAACTTTTGGTATTGATGACTTCTATCATTTAATATTCTCTTTAAACACATATTAGAATAATTAATCACCACGTTACAATTAAAAAAATTCACGGTTGGCCTATGATTGTTGGTCTAGCTGTTACCATTAATATTTGCCTTAATTATTGAGCCAAATTGCGTGACATACCATACCTGTAAAACATCGAAAAGTTCGTTAGAAATTCACCCAAAAAAATTTATACCACGCTTATTACAGGAAGGATACTTAGTTTTCTACTTTTCATATGTCCTCAAATGATTATACCACATTATTTCCACCCATATTTCTTTTTCCCCATATTATTATAAATGTAAAAAATATTCATCTAATCAATATCACCTCATAAAACTATTTTGTTATAATATCAAATCTAACGAGTAACCACATCACATCATAATATTAGTTTCAAAATTAAGTTAAATCTAATAATTATATTATCATGTTCCATAGTAAAAAAAAATCCATACAAGGTAAATATTGTAAATATTTATTCATGAGAAGAAACTAAATCTACCTCATAATCTATTATCTCTAGAAAATTTAATTTCATTCTAAATTGCTGAAATTTCATGAACTATTTATCAATGAAAATATCATTAAATTTCATCCATTATATGGCATCAGTCATATCCTTTTCTGGTTATTATTAATGAGATACCACCACTAATTGGATTCACCTTCAAAATGACAAATAATAAGAGTAACTTTTTGATTTTAAAACTCATAATATAATTTCCAAATTATTGATCCACCCTTAATCTACCACTATTTTTAAAGATCTACCCAATGTTGGAGGCTGATTTTTCATGATATATTACATTGTATACATGCCAACTATATATAATTTTTAAATTCTATTTTATTTAAACAACCATTAATATCATGTGTTAACCGACTAAAGACGTCCACAAACTATACTATTCAAATCCCAAAAATTCCATATTATTAATTTATGATGATATCATTAACTAGTTCCCTTCGTACTTCATTTTCCTTATTTAATCCAAGAAAGATCATTTTGAATACACCTGGATAAGATGAACCCACATGAAAGTCGTCAAATTCTTTCAAATTTTAATATAAACATAAATTATAATTTAATAAAAATTTATTTAACATCATCCAAAAATCAAATTCTATATAAACCTTTTATCTGGTATTGACTTTAATAACCTGTAAAATAATTATCCCAAAAATAAAAATGATTTATAATTAGAGTTTCAATTTTTTACTTCTTAATATATTTTAGGTTTAGAGTTTTATATAATTATTAAAAACATTTTATAATAAAGTAGATAGTTATATGAAATGTATATTTTTTCCAATAAAAAATGTTCTTATGTTTACACTCCTCTTTCATTCATGAAACTTTAACTTTATTCAAGATATTTCACCATTAACATTTCTACTCATCTTATAAATGTTTTAATTCCATGTGAAAACATTTGAAAATTTGGGATGAGAAAACAAATCTTTTTATGGGACATAATAAAATGAAAATTATTAATACCTTTTTAAAAAACTAATAATTTATAAGGAATTGTGACTATTTAAAAAATAAACATAGGTATCAAATAATCATTTACCAACAAATGAAAGAAGACTTATTTTATAATTTTTTTAACAAAATAATTTTCAACATGAACAAAAGAAAAATTGCAATTCACAAGGATTTACTGAAAATACATGTAAACATTTCTTTATAAAACCACTTTTCACCTTTAATGGTTCATAAACATTCCCTTAAGTTATATCTTTTTTCCTTCCTTATTAATTACAATTAATTTCATAAAAACCCATTTGAAAAAAATTAAAAAACATGTTGGTACCATATAAAATTATCATCATATTAATCTTATAATCATCCTTATAAAGGAATAAATTTCATAGTTATTTAATTTATGTCTCTTCTTGAAAACATATTATTACCCATTCTATTGTAGGGTTATATCAGACCCACCCATCATCACATAAAATTTATAAGAACCATATAATGATAAAAACACATAAAATATTTTATTTCCATTAAGAAACTCATAAAATTTGGCCTTTAAAAACATAATTAAAATCATTTTCAGATATCCTATAAAATGATAATAAAAAAATCCATTTAATTTTAAATGATTTAAAAATTTTAAAATAGTATTAATATTATTTTCTTTGAAAAAATTAAATACTTTTAGTGGTATCTTGGTAATTAATAGATGATATGATAGTGAGAAATATTTGGTCATTTGTTAAACGTTAAAGAACAATTATTTTTCACTTTGTTAAGGAGAGTCAAAATAAATCATATAGAAAACATTGAAAATGTTAATTTAAAAAGCATTTATTAATAAAGTAAAATATATTTGAAAATTATCATTAGAAAAATGTTTAGAATAAATAATAACATTCTATAAATATTTAAAAAACATGGTTATGGTAAAAAAATATATTTTAAAACATTCAAAACAATGTTTTAATGAATCCATTACATTAAATAAAAACTCGTCATGTACATGTCTTAAATTACTATGTAATTACAATATATTAATTATTTAATTTAATAATAAATTATTTCTGGTTCAGAAAATTTTCATCATTCCATTTTTTTCATTCATTATCTTGTTCAATTTAGTAATTAAATCGATTATGTTCACATTA
Source organism: Viscum album (assembly GCA_963277665.1). Classification (NCBI taxonomy): domain Eukaryota; kingdom Viridiplantae; phylum Streptophyta; class Magnoliopsida; order Santalales; family Viscaceae; genus Viscum; species Viscum album. The sequence continues at coordinate 1,120,980,082 of OY728129.1, forward strand.
GATGTTTTTGGGTCATTTGGTCAAAATAGATTTGTTTTGTTGACCATGCTTAATGGGTAATGTTTTAATTATATATATAATTTTATAAAATTTATATTCATCATTTTTATACATTAAATGTACTTTTAGAACTATCCATTTATGTTGGTTATGAAAAATGAGCTATGCCATTTTAGGGAGGCAGTATTTCGCACGTGAACATGAAGAAACACCCATTTTATAACTGATGAAAAATATATTATGTAACACCCCAAGCATCCACGGTACACATCTCTTTGAATAATATAGTAGCGTGTGTTGTACGCAACTTCGAGTTCTAACACACCACAACCATTCAAACTAGTTGTTATGAATAGTAATACCCACTTTTTGAAATTTTATAAATTTTATCTTTCGAAATGGAATTCATTTTTGGATTCAGAGTATCGAAATTAGCTTTGGGCTAATTTTTGGAATTTTTCTGAAATCTTTTAATTTTTGATGAATAGTAAAAAACACTAAGTTATAGTTTAAAACTGAATTTTTATTTAAATAATTATTCATTTTATTTAATTTTATTGGTGAAAATGGATACATAATACCTATATAAGTTCAATTTAATTCATTGGAGTTACTTTTTAATAATTTTAGATATATAAAAATTTTATGGAACTTGTCACCGTCTTTTACCCACCTCCTAGGAGAATTTGAAAATTCACATAAAACATAATTTTACCACTTCTGTGAGTTGAATTTTGAAAATATTAGAGACACGGTTAATATTAAGGAGTAAAATGTGGTTCAATATGATAAAAATATTTTTTGGTGAATAGTAACTTTTTACTTTTATTTGCCACGGTTAAAAGTAAATAGGGTTATTAAGGGTAAAAATGATATTATTATTACCCAAATGCATGTCTAAATTCTATTGGATAAGTATAATTCGACCAAAAACAACCTTAGGAATTAAATATTAACCTCTTTGGTCCACTTGGATTAGATTAGGGCATTTATTATTATTTAAATCAAAGAAAAGTTAAAAGAGTTAAAATCAAAGTTTAATAACGAAAACATTTTTAATATAGGGTTACACATAAGATAAATTAGACTATAAATATTAATTAGAAATATAAATATATTTCCTATATAATGGAATTTTATTTATATTTTTTAGACATTAAATAATTTAATTTATTTTTGACACAATGATTATACAGTAATTACCTAATTAATAAGATATTAAGAAAATTGATATTCTAAATATCCAAATATATGTAATTTGAGAATTTTTATGAATTACACTAATTTTCTAGGTTAATATGACATAGTGGGGTTGTTTATATGAATTATGTTCGATGTAATAATGCTGTTATGAATTTAGAAAAAAATAAAAGACCAAACAGTGTCAAAATTGATATAAAATAGTTTTTAAAACAAATATTATATTATTAATTGATATTCTATTCTTAAAAATCTAAGGTTTGTCCAAAGGACTTATATAATGATAGTTGTATCATTAATGAACCACTTGGGGTTCTCTTGGAAGTATGTAGTAAATTTATGTACCATATAATATATAATTACAGAGAGACATGGTAAATGTCAAACTATTTAATTAAGAGTTAAATCTAAAAGATAAAGTCAATATAGTGACCCAAACCCATATAAAACCTATTGATTGTGTTTTCTTTGACTCATACCCACCGTATCCTTTAAATAATTCATTTTGGATCCATTAGAAACTGAAAATTATTTTATTATAAAATAATATTTCTAGATATTCCTACGGTGCCCCTCACCCCTCTTATAAAAGGGAACTCCCCCTTCTCTCTAATTCACACATTGAAAGCCATTTTTCTCGACCAAACTCAGCCCAAATACCCTCTCAATTTTCCTCCCTTAGTCATAGAGTCCTTAATTTAGTCAGAAAGCCAACCTAAAGAGCCCTTTTGATCAAATCAAATGGATGGACCAGACGAAGAGGTAAATATTTCATCACCTCTTTCAAGTTACTTTCTTCTTCCACTTCCTTTTTCTTTGTTGTTTCCATTATAAAATAATAAATACAGTATATTATATATAATATGATTTTATTATAAATATGGTACAACCATATATATTGTTCTATCCATCCTTTGAATGACATGTTACTATAAGTGCGTACGTACGGCTTACCGTCTCCGCATCGTGGTGTAATTGTTATTCAGTACATTATTATTTGGATGGGTATAATAATTATGTGTAATTGATATAAATAATACATTTAACATGATAATTATTCTGTATATATGATATAACATCCGATTATATATTATTTTAATATCAAAAGAATGATATTGTCGCTCGTGCGTACGTACGGATTACCGTCTCCACGAACGTGATGAGATTTATTCCCCATCGTATCCTTTCAAGAATAATTTTCATTTGATGATTAAAAATAATTTTTAAAGACTTGATATCATTCTGGATATGAATAAGATACAACCCATATATAACAAATATGACTCACATAAAAAATAATATAAAGGAAAACGAATCTGTTAACACCTGAAACTACTATAATACTAACATATTATTAACAAAGCAATGTTAAAAGATCGTATATGATATCATATAAATTTGTATGATTCTTTTGTAATTTAATAACAATTATCTCACCATTATACAGGATGATAACCTACCCTTGACCGGGGAAAAGTACAAGGTATGGGTTAATTTCACAATCTCTTCATTATCTGAAGTTCTTTATATGTAATTATCTACTCGGACATCTTAATCATCCACATCCATGTTTCTTAAAAATGTATTTCAAAACATTCTTAATATTTTATAGACTATTGTTTAATGTCCTTTATACCCTTTTTTGACTTTTAATAAGATGTTTATAAAGGAATATTTTCGTCTTTTTCCAAACAAGGTCCTTTTTAACCTTTTCAACAAAATTAAAGTAAGAATGTCTTTTTTATCTTATACGGTGGGTGAAGCTATTTTTCATCGTTATAAAATTGTTGAAGCTTCCCTTACAAGCATATAAGAATATTTTCAAAGTAAATGTTTTATTTTATTATTATGTGACTTTTAAATGATTTCAAAAAAGAGATATTTCTCTCAAATGGTTTTGGTTTCATCTATGTCAACATCTTTTGATGGATTTTAAGCTTATTTAAAGTTGATTTTTTATGATAAAAAACATCCATATTGTATTGAAGATTTTGTAATATGTTTTACTATGGATTTTTAATTTTTATACCATTCATGGTTTATGGATATTTGACATTTCACATTCTATTTTTAATATGAATGATTATGTTGTGTTTAAACCTTTTCATATGAGGAATGAATTGGAGTTAATATGTGACGGGTGGAGCCCACTATACCTGCTCAATGCATCGGTAGGTCTCATGAGACAAACTATTTTCTTAACACAAGGCCTTAAAAATCTTATTAGTAGTCTTGGCACAAGGCCTAGACTATGTGGTTATGATAGTCTGGCATTATGCATTCCATCATTATGAAAGTGGATATTGATATTGCATGTGATTATTCGACTAGTAGAATATCTGTGTGAGTAAGTAAATGGAATTATTTGATTTTATCTTTGCCATATTATACTGAAGTTCAAGTTTAAATGGCTTTTGTATTAGTATTATACATTGCTTTAAATTTTTATTCTTATTTATTAAAGTTTCCACTATATTTTTATCCTTACTGAGCATCTGATCTCACCCTGTTCTATGTTTTATTTTTACCAGGATGCGAAGAATTATTTTATGACTGACCTGTAGGGATAGTCTGAGGGGATATGATTGTGGTATATGGAGACTATGTTGTTGTAGTTTTTCACTTTATCATGTAATTTAAGACTTATGAATGTATCTACTGTTTTCAAGGCTACTAAACTAATCATTATTTCAAGACTTGATCTTTTGTGATCATGCCAATGTTATGTAATAAGGCATCGACTCTAGGCTTCTGGGGTCGGGGAATTACAGTTTGTATCAAAGATATTTTTGTACAAACCTTGGAAGCTAGATTTAAATAAACTCTGATTAGAGCACATATCCTTAATATAGACCTTGAGGATTAGTATAGAAGAACTTCCTAGAATTTTGGTATTGTGGAGAGATTTTGTGAGTTTTCCAAGAAATGCATCTCTATCTGGATACGAACAGGTATAGGCGGCTCTAGCATAGATGTATCTTGGGATAAGACCCAAAAACACTACATTGAGCTGGACTCGAATGTGAACTGGTGCACGACAACGGGCCTTGCTGCACTCTGGGTTATGACACTCTCGGGGGATAGGCTTATGATAATTGTCATTTTCTATAAAAACCATTATTAAGGGTTTATGAGTATATACTTCCTCAATGAAAATTTTTTTTATGGTTATGGATTATATCCATTAACTATTCAATTTATGTTACGGGTTTTTGAAGTTTGGAATTATGTATTTTGATTTATAAACTTATCTTGTTTATGTCATTGTTTATAAATAGTGCCTATTTGAAGGAATAGAAACTTTATCAATGCATGCACTCCATGTAGGGATTTTCATCATGCTCAAGATAATTATAGTGGAGCTGGTTATACAACTGGTGCTGATCAACTTATCACTATACTGGGAAAACTCACTCAGGTTATGAATAATAACCTTACCCGTATGGAGCACCCTGATCCACAATGTGGCGGATTTATGTTATATCGCTTCATGAGGAAACAACCACCAACATTCAATGGGGGTACAAATCAATTAGTAGTTGAGAAATGGATAAATTCCTTAGAGAAAATATTCCACGCCTTGGGGAGAAGCGAAAGAGAAAAAGTTGTCATGGAAATTTACCACCTCACTGGAGATGCTGATCAATGGTGGTCATTGATACAAAACAAAAAGGAAGATGATGAAATATCAAATATGAAATGGAGGGATTTTAAAGATCTTTTATTAGAAAAATACTTTCCTCGTGACCATCGAGCAGATATAGAAAGTCAATATCTGAGTGTGAGGCAAAATGAGGATGAGAATGTCTCAAAGTATGAGGCTAACTTTACAAGGTAAGTGAGGCATGAAACAGATTATATACGTAACCCAAGAAATAATATTGATCATTTCATTGATGGGTTAAAACCATTTCTCCGTCGAACATTAGTCTCACAATCCTTCTCGTCGTACGAAGATATTGTCTCATGTTCTATCAAGATATAAAAATAATTCTCTACATCATAAAACTTTAAAGCAAAGCAAGAGAAGAAGAGATCTGCTGAAAACTCTGGAAATGGAAATAATGGGAAGAAGGGAAAATTCAAATATCCATCCTGTAGTAAATGTGGGAAGAAAAACCCGTATACTTGCCTGAAGGGAATGGGAGTCTGTTACAATTGTGGTGAAAAGGCCACCAAGCTCATGATTTCAAGGGGAAGAAAGAGGTTGTCGATGTTGAATGCTACAATTTTAGAGATAGGGGCATTATGTGAATGAATGACATAAGTTTCAAGGGAACATACCTCAAAAAAGTCTAAGGGATCAAGGCCAAGCTTATGTTATCTCTACTGCTAAGGTTGAAGCTCCTAAAGACATGGTGGAAGGTAATTTAATTGTTTCCTCAAGTTTAGAAAATTATTTATTTGATTCTGGATCATCTCATTCTTTTAAATCTTCCGAGTTTTCTAAGAAAATTAGATATTTCCAATTTGATTTAACAAGGGAGTTGTTAGTCAAAACTCCTAAGGGAAGTATCATCACAACAAAGTTTTGTGAATCCATTCCCATTAGAGCATATAAATGTTCTTTATCTGCTAATATCATCTTCAAAACCATGATTTAATTTCATATAATCCTTGTTATGGATTGGATTTCATACCATGATGTGACGATTTATTGTAATAATAAGGAGGTTACGATTTTTTATAATGATGGTAAAGAACACATTATCTTTAGAGAAGAAGCGTCACCACCTAATTCTTATCTAGATCCACCCCCAGTAGCTCAACTAAATTAAATTATTGGGGAGGATTGGAATTAAATAAATGTGGGTAAGGAAAGGAATTTTCAAATTGTGGATGTACTTATTGTGAAAAAATATGTTGATGAGTTTCCAGAAGATTTACCTGGACATCCTCCAGAATGAGAAATTGTGTTTTCCATTGATTTAATTCTTGGATCAAGGCCCATATCGAATACCCCTTGTAGAATGGAAACTATGGAATTAGTGGAACTAAAGAAATTTCTTAACGAATTGAGTAATAAGGGATTTATTCTCCCTATTGTTTCTCCATGGGGAGCCCCTATCCTTTTTATTAAGAAGAAAGATGGGTCTATGAGATTGTGCATTGACTACAAGGAGATCAATGCTACAACAATAATGAACAAGTATCCCCTACCTCACATTGATGATTTATTTGACCAACGTCATGGAGCTCAATACTTTTCAATGATTGACCATCGATTTGGATACCATCAGTTGTGTATGAAGAAGGAATACAATCTGAAGACAACATTTCAAACCATGTATGGGCATTACGAGTTTACAGTAATGCCTTTTTGATGGACTAATGCACCCTTTGTCTTCATGGATCTAATGAACAGAGTTTCCAAGGAATATCTTGATGATTTTGTGGTGGTATTTATTGATGATATCTTGGTATATCCAAAAGCTACAAAGATCATGAAAATCACTTATGCATTATCCTGAAGACTCTTAGAAGACATGAGTTATATGGGAAGTATAGAAAGTCTGAATTCTGGCTTCAGAAGATTTATTTTCTTGGATATATTTTCTCTAAGGATGGAATTTATGTTGATCCTTCAAATAACAAGGCAATCCAAGAATGGCCAGCACCAACAAGTATAACTGAGGTATGCAGTTTTATTGGTTTAGTAGGTTATTATCGACGTTTCGTCCAGAATGTTTCCCGATTGGCTAACCCATTAACAAAGCTCACATATAAAGAAGTTATATTTGTTTGGAAACTAGAGTGAGAATAATTTTTTGAAAAAGTGAAGAGAATATTAGTCAATGCTCCTATATTGACTCTACCATCGGGGAATTATGGGTTAGTTATTTATTGTGATGCATCAAAGAAATGACTTGGTTGTGTCATTATGCAGAATGATAGGGTTATTGCCTATGCATCATGACAACTAAAAATTCATGAGAAAAATTATCCTCTCATGATCTTGAGTTATTAGCTATAATCTTTTCTTAGAATATTTAGAGACACTATCTCTATGGTAAAAAATGTGAGATTTATACTGATCACCAGAGTTTCAAGTATATTTTCTCATAGAAAGAACTTGACATGAGGAAAAGGAGATGGCATGAAGTACTCAAGGATTCTGATTCCTCAATACACTACCACCCAGGGAAGGAAAATAAGGTGGAAGATTCTTTGAGTAGAAAGTATCATGGAGAATTGAACAATATGAGAGTTGAAAGGGATCCTATTTTCATGTATCTAGTAAAGATAGATATGGGAATCACCATGGAAGGTGAAACATCCATACTTTTTCAAATGTTTTCAAAACCATCTTTACTAGAAAGCATAAAGAGTTCTCATATCAATGATGAAGAGTTTTAAAATAAGATTAAAGTTGTGAATGATGGGAGATTGAGTGACTTTGTGTATGAAAATGGAATTTTGAAATTTGGGTAGAGACTTTGTGTTCCCAATATACCTGATCTAAAAAGATAATTGTTGGATGATGCTAATAGTTCCAATTTCGCTATACACCCTGGGAGCACCAAATTTATAGATATTTGAAGGAACATTTTTGGTAGAAACACATGAAGAGGGAGATTGCTAATTTTGATTCAAGATGTATGGTTTGTCAATAAGTGAAAGCTGGAAGGCAACATCCTGGAGGATTCATGCAACCTCTACCCATACCAGAGTGGAAATGGGATAATATTACGATGGACTTTGTCATGGGACTACCAAAGACTCCTAGAAGGAACGATGCAATATGGGTCATTATTGATCGTCTTACCAAGTCATCACATTTTCTTGCTATAAGAGAAGATTTACCACTTGAACGTCTAGAAAGACTATATATTAATGAATTTGTGAGGCTTCATGGAGTACCCCTATGGATATTTTCAGATCGCGATCCATGTTTTACATGAAGATTCTGGAAAAGTATTCTGAAATCCTTGGATACTGAGCTTCGTTTGAGAACTACATACCACCCCCAAACTGATGGACAATTAGAACGGACTATTCAAACATTAGAAGACATGTTGACATCATGCTCACTTGACTTTCAAGGTATGTGGGATCAATATTTACCTCTGGTGGAATTTTCTTATAACAATAGATTTCATTGAAGTATTCAGATGGCACCATATGAAGTGTTATATGGAAAGAGATGTCACACACAAACCTCTTGGGATGATGTTGGTGAAAGAAAACTCGTAGGCTGAGAACTTGTGAAGGAAACTATGTTAAAGGTGAAGGTAATGCAAACCAACATCAAAGTAGCTCAAAGTAGGCAGAAGAGATATGCTGATAACCAAAAGAAGGATTTGGAATTTTAGGTAAGAGATCATGTTTTCTTGAAGGTATCTCCATGGAAGGGAGTTATACGTTTCGGTATGAAGGGAAAATTGAGTCTCAAGTATATCGGACCTTTCGAAATTCTAGAATGAATTGGGGTTGTAGTTTACTGTTTGGAAATGTTGCAAAGTCTCTCCAAAGTCCACGATGTGTTCCACGTATCACTGTTGAGAAAATACATGTCTGACCCAACACATGTACTCACCTATGAAGAGTTAGAACTGGAACTTGATCTGTCGTATTGCGAAGAGCCTGTCAAGGTTCTTGATACAAGAGAACAAGTGCTGAGAAACTGGACGACCCATCTGGTAAAATTTATATGGAGGAACCATAAGATGGAAGAGGCAATGCGGGAACCCAATGAACTTATGATGAAGAACCACCCGAGTCTTTTTATGCATCAATATTCTAGAAATTTTGAGGATTAAATTATTTGGAGAGAAGAATGTAACACCCCAAGCTTCCACAGTATGCTTCTCATTGAATAATACAGTAGCATGTGTTGTACGCAACTTTGAGTTCTACCACACCACAACCAATCAAACTAGCTGTTATGAATAGTAATACCCACTTTTTGAAAGTTTATAAATTTTATATTTCAATATTGAATTCATTTTTGGATTCTAAATCTCGAAATTAGCTTAGGGTGAATTTTTTGTATTTTTCTGAAAACATTCAATTTTTTATGAATAGTGAAAAACACTGAGTTATAGTTTAAAACTGAATTTTTATTTAAATAATTATTTATTTTATTTAAATTTATTTTAGGTCAAAATAGATACATAATACCTATATAAGTTCAATGTAATTCATTGGAGTCAGTTTATAATAATTTTAGATATATAAAAATTTTATTGAACTTTTCACCGTTTTTTACCCACCTCCTTGGAAAATTTTCAAATTCACATGAAACATAATTTTACCGCTTCTGTGAGTTGAATTTCAAAAATCCAAGAGACACGGTTAATATCAAGGAGTAAAATGTGGTTCAATATGATAAAAATAATTTTTGGTGAATAGTAACTTTTATCTTTTATTTGCCACGGTTAAAAGTAAATTGAATAATTAAGGGTAAAATGATATTATTATTACCCTAACACATGTCCTAATTCTATTGGATAAGTATAATTCGACCAAAAACAACCTTAGTAATTTAATATGAACCTTTTTGGTGCACTTGGATTAGATTAGGACATTTATTATTATTTAATTCAAAGAAGAGTTAAAAGAGTTAAAATCAAAGTTTAATAACTAAAACATTTGTAATATAATGTTACACATAAGATAAATTAGACTATAAATATTAATTATAAATCTATAATGATTTCCTACATAATGGTATTTTATTTAAATTTTTTGTACATTAAATAATTTAATTTATTTATGACACAATGATGATATAGTAATTACCTAATTAATTAAATATTAAAATAATTGATATTATAAATACAAAAATAAATTATATTTGAGAATGTTAATAATTAAACTACTTTTATCGGTTAATATGACATATTAGGGTTGGTTAGATGAATTATTTTATAAGTAATAATGCTGTTATGAATATAGCAAAAACAAAATACAAAATAGTGTCAAAATTGACATAAAAGTGTTTTTAAAACAAATATTATATTATTAATTGATATTATATTCCTAAAAATATAAAGTTCAGACAAAGGACATATATAATGATTAATTTTTCATTAATGAACCACTTGGGGTTCTCTTGGATGTATATAGTAAGATTATTAATCATATAAAATAAAAATACAAAGAGACATGGTAAATGTCAAACTATTTAACTAAGAGTTAAATATAAAAGATAAAGTTAATATAGTGACCCAAACCTGTCTAAAACCTATTGGTTGAGTGGTTTTTGACCCATCCCCATCTTAGCCTTTAAATAATATATTTTGGAGCCATTATAAACTGAAAACTCTTTTATTATAAAATAATATTTCTAGCCTTTCCTACGGTGCCCCTCACCCCTCTTATAAAAGGGAACTCCCCCTTCTCTCTAATTCACACCTTCAAAGTCATTTGGCTCAGCCAACCTCTTCCCAAATACCATCTCAACTTTTCTCCCTTAGTCCTAGAGACATTCCTTTAGTCATAAAGCCAACTTAAGTAGCCCTTTTGATCAAATCAAAAGGATGGACCCGAAGAAGAGGTAAATATTTCATCACCTCTTTCAAGTTCCTTTCATATTGCACTTCCTTTTTCATTATTGTTTCCATTATGATATAATAACTCTAGTATCTTATATATACTATAATTTTATTATAAATATGTTACAACCATATTCATTATTTTATCCATCCTTTTAAAGACATGTCACCATACGTGCGTACTTACGGCTTATCATCTCCACGTCGTGGTGTAATTGTTATTCAATAAATTATTATTTGGATGGGTATAATAATGATGTGTAATTGTTGTAAATAATAAATATCACATGATAATGACTCTGTATATATTATATACCATCCAATTATATATTATTTTAATATCAAAAGAATGATATTGTCGCTCATGCATACGTACGGATTACCGTCTCCACGAACGCGATGAGATTCATTTCCCATCGTACCCTTTCAAGACTACTTTTCATTTGATTATTAAAAATAATTTTTTAAGAATTGATATAATTCTGTATATGAATAATATACATCCCATTCATAACAAATATGACTCGCATAACAAGGAATATAAAGGAAAACAAATTTCTTAACACCCGAAATAACGATAATACTAAGATATTATTAACAAAACAATGTCAAAAGATCATATATGAAATCATATTAATGTATATGATTCTTGTATAATTCAATAAAAATTAGTTCACCATTATACATAAGGTTAACCTACCCTCGACCAAGGAAAATTATAATGTAATGGTTAATTTTCAAATCTCTTCATTATCTGAGGTTGTTTATATGTAATTATCTACTGGGACCTCTTCATCATCCACATCCATGTTTCTTAAAAATTTATTTCAAAACATTATTACTATTTTATAAACTATGTTTGAAATTCATTTATACCCTTTTTTGACTTTTATAACATGTTTATAAAGGAATCTTTCCGTCATTTTCCAAAACAAGGTCTTTTTTAACCTTTTCGACAAAAGTAAGGTAAGAATGACTATTTTTAACTTATACGGTGGGTGCAGCTATTTTTCACCATTATAAAATTTTTGAAGCTTCCCTTACAGTATTATAAGAATATTTTCAAAGTAAATGTTTTATTTTTTAATTATGTTACTTTTAAATGATTTAAAAAAAGAGATATTTCTCTCAAATAGTTTTGGTTTCATCTATGTCAACATCCTTTGATGGATTTTAAGCTTATTTGAAGTTGATTTATTATGATACAAAACTTCCATATTGTATTGACGGTTTTGGAATATGTTTGAATGTGGATGTGTTATTTTTATACCATTCATGGTTTATGGATAAATTATTGACATTTCATCTTACAGTTTTAATACGAATGTTTTTGTTAAGTTTAAACATTTTCATATGAGAAATGCATTGAACATAATATGTGATGAGTGGAGCCCGCTATCGCTCCTCGATGCATCGGTAGGTATCATGAGACAAACTAGTGTCTTTCCATAGAGCCTTGACAAAATATTATTAGTAGTCTTGGAACAAGTCCTTTACTATGTGGTTATGATAGTCTAGCGTTATGCATTCTATCATTATGAAAGTGCCTATTGATATTTCATGTGATTATTCGGCTAGTATAATATCCATGTAATTAAGTAAATGGAATTTTTTTATTTTATCGTTTCCATATTATTCTGAAGTTCATGTTTAAATGGATTTTGTTTTAGTATTATACATCGCCTTAAATTTTTATGCTTATTTATGAAAGTTTACTCTATATTTTTATCCTCATTGAGCATCTAAGCTCACCCCTTTTTATGTTTTATTTTTCCCAGGATGCGAAGAGTTATTTTATGACTGACTTATAGGGATAGTCTGAGGGGATATGAGTGTGATCTATGGAGACTATGTTTTTGTATTTTTTTCACTTTATTATATAATGTAATACTTAAGAATGTATCTAGTGTTTCCAATACTACTAAAATAATCTGTCTTTCGAGACTTGATCTTTTGTGATCATGCCAACATTATGTAATAATGCACCGAATCTGGGCTTCTGGGGTTAGGGCGTTACATATTAGATAAATGATTAAACTTAAATAATAACAGTAAATTTTAAAATATCATATTTATTTATTAAATCATTCCTCATTCCCATCCATGTGAGTTGGTGATGAAAAATGAAATGTATCCCTTCTTCCAGGTGGTATTCCATATATATGCACTAGTGATATTTTAATTTTCCATTTCATGGAAAAGATGTTGAAAATAGTTTTTCCATAAACATAATTACAAATATATAATATAAATATAATTAACTCCATAAATTTGAGGGTTTTAAAATATTTTAATGTGTTATAAGAATAAAAAAATTTTAAAGAAGCTAGTTAAGACTTATATCTCTTTTATGGAAATATTTCTGTGTCTTGTCACTTAATCCATCTAGAATTGTAATTTTGGTAGGACCATGAACATAAGGATGAGGGTTTGAATATCTGAGGTGTATTTTGGAATATTTTTTTAGATAAATAGTTTTTAAATTGTGTGGATAAGTTAGAAGTTTATGTCTCCTTTTATAAGCCAAAAAGTGACAACATTGTAAATATTAATAACTTTTAAATATAATTAATGTAGTTCTGAAATAAAGTTGATCCAATTTAGTCATATTTCTAATATAGGATAATTTATGGTCTAAATTATTCTATTAAATAAAATTTAGACAATTTTTAGATATATTTTAATCATTATCTCTTAGTTTAACCCCTCTTAACTCATTTTATCCCTTATTATGGCGAGAGACATTTTTACTAGTGTAACTTAATTTTAATGAAAATTATGAAATATACCTTATTATATAATTTTAATATTATAATTAAAAATATTTAATTAATTTTTGAAGAACTAATTTCATGTTTTTGAAGAAATTATTTCTAATATAAGAGCAAAAAATCCATAAAAACATTTTTTGTAGAAACAATTTATTCTAACGGTAAAAAGAAATTTATACTTTCCCAGAAAAATTATCCTCTCTATTAGTTTTTAACATTAATTTTTTTAGAAAAATATTAAACAAATAAAGGTTCTGTATCAATATAATCTTTAAATGAATTAAATTATACCTTCTAACCAAACTATGAAATGAAAATTACCCAAAAAAATGCTTTCTTCTATTAAAATATAAATTAATATCCAAAAAGACAATCATGGGTTTAAAAATGAAAACCTACTTTTAAATGATTTTCATTACTCATTAAGACCATATTTTTTCAAAAAAAATGTACTTATGTAATTTAAAATCAAAATTATCATAATAATTTCGTAAGTTTATGTTATTTTTTTAATCATCATTTTCACTATTCACCAAAAAAAGAACCTTTAAAAATACCAAAAATACCCTGAGCTAATTATTTACATTATGATTTAAAAAATGATTTAAATTTCATTATATTAAAATTATGAAATATAGAAACATATTTTTTTATATAATAATATAATTCATGGAAATCAATTTAGTAAGAATAAAACTATTTTGTATTCAATTGCATAATTATTTAAAATTATTATTGGGAATATGACTAAATAAAATCTAATTATTAATATTAATAATACATGAAATTTATTTATAATTTAAATTAATTATGCTTTCATGTTAGGTGATCCTCTAAAGAACTGAGAAGATAGTTTTCAATGATATGGTTCTTAAAATCATCCCTCTTTTTTTAAAACTATTAATTTCATTTTAATTTAAATGAGGAATAATAATCTATTTGATTCTATAAATTTATTATAACATTTTAAGAGAGAGAAAACCATTAAATCTAATTATACTAAATTCATAAGCCATTATAATACAAAAAATCCAAGTATCCATAAAACATGATAAACATTTTATAAGGTGAAGAGTGTGTGGATTCATAAAAATGAAATCCCTTCTAAGATAAAAAAAATTGAATAAAGACGATGTATTTGATGAAAATAGCTGAAATAAGTCTAAAAAATTCTAGTTCGGTATTAACTCGAACTTCAGATGTTGTTTGAAAAGGGATCCTAACTACAAAAATGCTATGATAATCCCAAGGGAAATTATTTGGATAATTCAAAAACTCTTTACAAATCATAGTAAAGGATTATTTCCTATCGACATCCATACAAAAAAGAAAGTACCCTTCGCTTATACATTATTAATAATATTTTTATAGGTTTATTTTTTATTTCATTATGAATATCATATTGTTTTTATAATGAATGTCATATATTAACCAAGATATCCATATTATTCTATTTGATGCTAAAATATTGATATTCCTTATATCTATTATTTATTTATGTAAGATATTTATTACCTCTCCAGGATTATGTATGAGACTCCTTAGGGAACATTAATATATGTATTTTTTAACAATTCTCTTTATATTATAGAAGCATTGGATTTATTATGTGATGTGTGGGGCTCAAAATTATATTTCCCCTCGATGAATTGATAGGTCTAATTAAAAACTATAGTTGTGTATTTGGTGTAATAATTTATCATTTTTGTATTATGTTTTGGAATAAAGGCTTTAAAATATATTTTTGTTGTCAAATATTTTATATTCCACTACCATGAGATCAATTATTCTTAACCATGAATTTATTTAATATAATGTAAACCATGGATATATTATTTTTTATGGAGTTTTTTCTGATGTATTATTTATTCGATGATCATGTATGTAATATTAAACTATAATCTACCCCTTACGAAGCATATGAACGAATTAAATTATATATTTTTTCATTTCAAAAGGAAACAAAGAGGGTTTCTTCATGAAACACAATATTTTAAAGAATAAAAACTAACTTTTTCATCTTTTCATATGATGTAGCTTCATTTTTCTAGGTTATGAAATATCCATCAATGAATACAATTCATGAGAATACTAAACTATTAGATCCTTGTATTTATGTGTTTTTTACTAATTTAATAATATTACCTCTGGGTCTAAGTTGATATAGTTTATGTGTTATAGTTTGGATCAAATATTTTTTTGTAGAATACATAAGAACTAGTTTTAAAAGAAAATAGTTTGAGAAAAAAATTATGGAATCCCCATAGGATATCATAGATGAATTTATATATTACATTATATCACTAAGAATAGTATCAACTTGTCTAGAACATGTTGTTACATGACCTTATGTATTCCTCCCCATACATAAAAAGCTACAGACTAGTGAAGAGGGACTAAATGACATCATAGGGAGACTATACCCCCAACATCAGGTGTCCATTAGAGTAAAACATACAATAAATAAACAAAAATAATTATAAAAATAATCTAAATAGAATCATTATCTATGTCATCACTTGCTATAAAAATGGAATATAATATCAAGTATATAACCACCTAAAATTTCTCTATGAATTTTCCTCAAAAACATATTATATTAATATATTTTTTTATATTCAGCCAAAAACTATAATTAAACTATGAAATATTAAAATAAAATATGATCATTATAATATGGGCATTAAATTAGTGATTATGGAAGGAATTGCCCATTTTATGAAATCTATAAATAAAACAAGAATAAACGGAATCATTTAGTTGAAGTCTCCCAATATAAAGCTCCTTTATCCAAGATTTGGAAGGAGGTGTCATTCCAATTTTTTTCACTTGGCTGAGCCCAATATTAAGTCAATAAATTATGGTTTTAGTGAAATAATATGTGAGCTAAATATAATATCGTGGAAATTTCCATGATATCTACACTAGAGTAATTACAACCCCCGACTACCACCCGAGTATATCTTATCTTTAGATCCAATGTGAAGATGTTGAGGAGCTATTTGAGTAGAAATTATGATGATATAATCAGGTAATTATTAATCTATTTTGTTATTTACCACATGTATTTCACACATTTTTCATTTTGACTTTTAAAATAATAGAATTTTTATTTTTCTCTAAAAATATTTTCTAATAAAACTTTGTATTTAAAATATAAATTTATAAATTTTAGAATATTATTTTTATTAAATGGAAATAATTTTAAAATCAATCATTCCAAAATTATCTTATGGAAAATATTTTAGATTCTCCAAAAATAACTGAATTTTAAGTGAATATTGAAAATATAGATTTTCCTAAAAATATAGAATTCTATAACATTATATTTTCATAAGAATTAAATATAATTTTATGAATAATTTTTAATAATATATATATATATAATAATTATAAATCATCAAAAAATTTGGTTTTTAATTCCAAAAAATCCATTTTTAACGTTTTGGAAATTTGTGTCCTATTTTATTTAAAAAACTATTATATTTCGATTATAATGAAAATTAGATTTCATCACTTCTATAAATTAAATCTAACAGAATGGACTTAATATTTTATATATTAAATTTTAAAATATATAATAATATCACTTTCATTTTTATGTAAAAAAATTATTTTTACTAGGACTAAAGTTAATTACTATGATAATAGTGGAACTATTATTTTCAAATAACTATTTTATTAACATTGTGTAATTTATTGTATTAAAAAATTAATTAATATCTCAAATAGATTAATTTAATAAGATTTTTAATCTTTTATATAAATATAATAACAATAACTCAATTTGTAATCAACAAAAAATAAGATTTAGAATACTTTAGAGCAAAAACCACATTTTCCCACAAAATTGATTATATATATATTATATGTTTTAATATAAAATTTATTTATATTTTATTTAGAAAATGAATTTAAATATATTAGTCCTAAATTTTGTTATATATCACCCAAATATAGATAAATTAACTCATTTTCAATAAAATAGAAATTAAAAATTTAAAAACATGGTGCCAAAATGAAAAACCAAAATGGTAAAATTTAAAACAAAAAATGTAAACTTATTAAAAGGTATTTAAATAATGTATTCAAATGAGTTTTATAGGATTTATCAACTCTATAACTCCCCAAAATAAATTATTTCTCACTTTTAGATTTATTGACCCATAAATATTGTGATCCCATTATTGAAAAAAATTGTGTTAACAAAAGTTCCATTTCCTTCACTTATAAAAGGGACACATGTCAACCACTTCATCTCACACTTATCTGATATAAATTATTTTTTGAACTATACCATTTTACTCAAATTATAACAATATCCTATTAAATTTAAACTTCAGGACCTTAATATATCCTAAATCCATTGAAAATAGAAGAGGATTCCAAGAGAATATTAATTTCAACAAAATAAGTGACTTGCTTCTCTTTAGTTATTCTTCTATACATTATTCTTTTACTACAATCCAAATACATTATAATATAAATAATTCAATTTTATTGATAATATAAAATATTATTACATTAATTGAATGACCATTAATTATTCCATTTCCATCAACTTAAAAATAACGTCGACAGTGCGTACGAGAGGACTCTCCACCCCCAAGAAATAATGTTTTTTTATTTTTCTTATAGATTATCATTATTTATAAAATATTTTTATAATATAATTTCATCCTTTTAAAAATATGTAAGTTATATTATTATACTTCTTTAATTATGATATTATGTCAAAATTAAAAGTTTCTTATCCATACTCACCCATAAAATTATATCGTGTTCCAGTTTGTGTCGATAAAACCTCTATATGAAAGGTTCAATAAAATATTATCATGGATTAATTTGGTAACTTAAAAAGTATTTTTATTAGATATTTATGAACAAATATTTTTTTATGGTTCTTAAATGGTCATATTACTATATTACATATTATTAATACACCACCTTTTGTTTCTTAATAATTATAAAAACCTGTTTTCATAGATTTCGTTTTCACATAACATAATTAAAATTATAATGGAATTATATAAGGAAAATATTAATATATGTAAAATATATATTTTATTAAATTAAATTATATGGTAATGGTTATATTTAAAATAATTAATATGTATCTGAATCTATCTTATAAAACACCCACAAAACAATAAAAATTTTGTAGCACCCGATAGAAAAGATGGGCAATAATTTACTAATACATTTCCCCTAAATGTATATAATTGAAGTATAAAGAAATATATATATATATATTAATAAGGATCTTAAAAAGGTTATTAATATAATTATGTTTTTCATAGGTGTTTTTATTGTGATTAACTAAACACGATTTCAGGTTAATTGTTCCATCGACCGAGTTTTAGATTCATGGGGTCATAATATTTCTTATATAAATATACTTTTCAAGATTCATTTTATTCTTAAAATGACATATTATATGTGGAAATAACTCATTATATATGATTAAATCACTTCTCATCATCAATAACCATGTCATTATTGAAATGTGTTCCAAAATAAAACTATTGAACTTGTAAGAATAACTCTCATTATCAGCAATGAATATTTTTTTCCATGTTTATATATTATCTACCGAATGTGTTTCAATTAATGAAATATAACTACATATTTAATTTTATATTCCTCATATTTTCCTTTAACTATTTTATGAAATTATATCATTTCAAAATTTCTCCAATGTAGGGATTTCATTAAAAAAACTCTAAAAATATTATTGAAGCAATTTGTTTTCATTATTTACACCTATAGATTTATTATCTTGATATGTTTTCATTTTCAAGAATAAATTATTTTAAACTTCTTATAATAATATTATAAAATTTATACTCTTTCCCTTGTTAATTGTTCCAAATTAATTTTCATTTTATCATTTATAATATTAATTAAAATTTTTTGTTAAAAATTATTTATCTTCACATATATTTTCCCTCAGAGTTTTATCTCCCATTATGTTTTATTTTGGTCAAATTATATACTTTTTTATATAATTTTTTTTCCAAAATATATATTTTTTATTTAAAATGATATATTATGTTCATATTATGTGATTTTTTTATGTTTAATAACTCTATTATATTTTCCCTGAGTTCATTAAGATATAGTGGTGCTTGATTTTATGTGAAAATAATTTCTAACAATGATGAAGAGTGGGGTCATATATCATCCTAAAATTCATTGATTTATATTAATATCTCATGAGATAGTCAGGTGTGTAAATAATTCATTTCTTCACAAAAGAGTGGGCATAATGAGTTTGACCACATTTTAAGTCGTGGATTTAATGAATTTCTTCACATAGTCATGGAAATAATGTGTTTTCT
Source organism: Viscum album (assembly GCA_963277665.1). Taxonomy (NCBI): domain Eukaryota; kingdom Viridiplantae; phylum Streptophyta; class Magnoliopsida; order Santalales; family Viscaceae; genus Viscum; species Viscum album. Next base: position 1,120,999,891 of record OY728129.1, read on the forward strand.
CACAAAATAATTTACTACTATTATGGAAGTGAAAAATTTTAACATTATTTATAATGTTATTCTACATTTTGAGGATGATTTACATTTTCTAATATGCCATGATTCATGTTATGCGTTATTTTTAAAATATTCTATCATCTTATATCGGGCTAACTTTTTTAGATCATTGAGATGTATTTTGGGCCATGACATAACTTTTATTATTATAAAATGATAATTGAGTGATTTTATGTAACTCTACCATGTTTTAGGGTAACAATATATGGTTTTATGTTCTTTTAATTATATATTTATCATCCCCTCAGGTTCCCCTCCATTATTTTGATCTGATATATAATGATATATTTTTATTTTATTGATCATATGAGTTCACAAAGTGCCTATTATTCTCTTTCCCATGATATAAAGATAATTATACCATATGATATGTCTATAAAAGGGTCTATAAAAGTTCAATTATTGAGAAATTTCCACTAGTATTACAGAATAAGGTTCTTATGTACCGAATCTCTATGACACTAAATCTTTAGGTCCTTGTGTTAGGTTTCTGTTTTATAGACGTATTTTTTATTATGTAAATTAATGTATTATTTATATTATTCTTATCTTGGATGGATTTAGTTGTTTTTAGAGTAGGTTTTAGTTCTTTTTGGACTAGTGTATTAATTTTGAAAATAGGACTAGAGAATATTAGAAAAAACCATGAGGATGAGACTAATTATTGGGTAATATCCTGATGTTTTGGAAAAGTAGATAATATGTGGTTATAAAGGAAATATAATACCTTTATAGTCGCTGTAAATTTTGTGTGAATATAGAATAGATTAATCTTAGAGTAATCACCATAAAAAGTCATGTTGGGTATTAACTCAATCTTAACTCTTGTACATAATGTGTGGGAGTAAGATTGTAGAGATGAATAGAAAATCCATGAGGATGTGATTATATTAATCCTATTATATTTAAAATTAATTATGACTGATTTATTATGTAAATTAATTTGTTTATATAATATTAAATAACCTAGTATAATGAAAAAAATATTAAATACATAGTAATTTAGGTAGAACTGAAAGAGAATATAATTATTTCATTAATTAAGACGATTTGATGTTTAATTTTCCTTATAATGGTATTCAAATAATTTTTTTATAGTATCCATACCTCATTTTTAGTAATGTATTAATCCTATATGAATCACATTAAAATGGATTTCAAAGGCAATGCAATGATTTTCATAATTAGAAATGTGATGGCATAATAGCGGGGCAGATAAATATTTTGATTATGCTAAATTAGATATCACAAATAATTATTAAAAATATGAACATAGATGATTTTATAAACACACAAATTAAGAGATGGATGAAGTCTCATGAATTTTTATATGATGTAGATGATAATGAAATAATATTTAACTTCCTTCATGTCAAAGATGTTATAAGAATCAGCTAGGAAAAAGTCTCAATAGAACTGGGAGATATATTATGTGTGGAAAATGAGGGAATATAGTAACTAATTTTCATAGAAAAATATATATTTTCATGGAAACAGTGAGTATAAATAGTGTCCACATGAACGTACCATTAATAGTTCAATATCTTAAACCACGAAACCTTATACATTATCCATATCAATTCCAAATCATATGTCTAATAATGATGATACGAAATAGAAACATCAAATAAAAAATGAATGATTGTACATAAAACCCCCCAAAAGTGAGTTTCAAAACTGATGTGGAATGGCAAACATTTATCACCTACTCAAAGACCAAGAGTTTTATTTATATATCATGACCAGCCTACATGTTTGTACCTAGATTGTTCAGAAAAACCTTAAAAAACACCACCTTGATGTCTAGATGATTAATTTTTAATTAGAAAAAATAGTGGTATGATTATTGTACCCCTAGTATATAACACTTCTATAATATATTTGTATAGCAATACACTTCCTATAAAATCCAATCATTATTACAATATTCAAATTTGATGTGATATTAATCATGGATTGGATATCATGAAAATGATAATTTCCATTATAGTAAAATCACATATAAAAAGCTACGGATGATTTCCTATTATTACAAGGATGACTATAAAATCTATATGAAAAATTAATTTTATTGTATTAAAGTATTTATCCAAAATTGTTAATGAAAAATTCAACATTATTTATATTTATAACCCAAGGGAATAGATGAATTCACATGTCATAACATGCATAGTGATGATGAAACCTCATTAAATATTAAATCTATAACCATGTGAATCTTATGTACATCCTTAACTATTACATTAGTTAGGAATAATTAATATTTTGAGGAAGAAATTTATTTAATGGTAAGAGAATAAAACAATATGAAATTTCACTATATATCTTTCATAAATGAATATTATGTTCATAGATTTGAATCCATGAAAAAAATTAAAAAATAATATTATATGAGAAAATAAATTTTGACTATTGTAATATATTCATTAAATTAGCTGGTATAAAATGATGTAAATATATTATGAGATCTATGATTAAAATTGAAATAAATGGTATCAGGTAGTGGTAGGATCTCTTAGAAATATAATTTATCCACACATGGGAATAAGGTTATAGAGGCATATTTTTTCATTGAACGGATTTTAAATATTTATATATATTTCATAGTTATGAACCGAGACATAATACGGTTCTGAGGACCGATTTTCATAAAATTAATTTTATTAAAATATTAAATATATTTTATATTTGGCATGAAACAAATCATAAATAAAATTCTATAACTCTTAAACAAAAGCTTAGATATGAAATATGAGACCACAATTGAGTATGTAATGTGTTCTTTATCCAAGGTCGACCTAAAAGAGGATAGAATAAGGTATTCATACATATATCTAATTGGTGGTATGTTTCATGGATTAATTAATTAATTAATTAAATCATTCATTCATTCATTCGTTTAAACTAAAATAATGGTCTATAAAAATACTTACATGGAAAATCTTCTAGTATTATCTGAATAAACCATAAGAGGATTCCAGAGTTTCTTTCCCTCCTTCCATTGGAGGATGTAATCGGAGGACGATGAAATACTGGATCGGAGTATAGAGAATGAAAAAAATTACTTCAATCATCAGAGATCATGTTCTTTGAAGAAGAAAGACCCAATATCCATGTAGGACTGATTAATTTTATATTTACACCCTTTTCAATTAAATTTATTAAGGATATCGATCCCTTTCTTGGGTATGCACCATTTTTTGGACCTTGTAATGATCCTATGTACTGATTAAATTGATTTATTCAATTTCTTCCTAACCCGGATTATCTATTTTCTTGATTTTTTTCCAAGAACACTTGTAAAAAATCATTGGTCCTATATTATTTAGGCACCATCCCTTAATTTCTTCATTTTCCTCATAAGTTGGACCCCATGGTCCCTTTTTGATGTTTTTGTGTAGTACTGAGCTTGATCGGACACCCAGAGTAGCAAAAAGATGATGTATGAGGGATGAGTAGATGAATCAAAGATAACATTAGGATCTTTTTGGACTATAGATGTTTGTTTCAATGATAATTATAAATATAATCAATTCATGATGGTTTGGGGTAACACAAAACATGTGACATATATCCGAGCATCGATAGAATCCGATTTCTATAGAACGATGGCCGGAAATTATGATCTATAGATAGATCAACTAATTTCATATGCAATCAGGGTGGGATCTATTGAAGAAAGGCCAAATCCTACGCATTTAATGGGGAACTGGAAATCTATAAAAGTCTTCACTACATGTTGTGTACTGTGATGAACACATGATGTGTATACACTTGGTAGCCATGGCTGGGGTTATGGGATTTTATAAGGATGGCATGTTGTGTAGCCTCTCTACATATTGTATACCACCATTCTTGTGTGATTGAGCCATGTACCAGAGCACATGACCATGAAATTTCTGGTTCCAAATTACACTTTCATGGATAGAGCACATGGGCGATACCCTAGGTGAAGAGGCACATTGTGTTCTGAAGTAAAAAAGACATAGGTTAATGTACATGGACACAACAAGGATACACAGTCATAGAAAATCACATTGGAGGTGGCCCAGGTGGTATGGACATGAAATCTATATCCCCTACACTCCATATATCCGTACATGGTTGGTGACATGTGGTCCTATATAGACATATATAAAAGTTTGAGTAGGACCACACACTTTGTGGGTCCCATACAAACCATATATCACTTGTCTCCTTTTGAGGAAACATCAAGTTGGCATATCCCCTACATTTGAAGTCATATTTTGGCCCATTAGTAGCCAATATTGTGTGTTTTTTCATATAGAACATGGTGGTTCCTATGGTTTTGGATTTTTGGGTATTATATGGAATTGTATGTTCATTATTATTGGTTAGGTCATGTTTGATGATGGTAGTGATCAAGCAGGATCACCAATGACCTCTAGAGTGAAACACTATAGTTGGTATGGGAATCTGTCCATGATGACTTCCTAAATGGAAACCTCTAGGTGGGATTATAATGAGTCCTCTATAGACCTCCTATAGTCTAACCCCCCATCTAAGATAGTCATGGGACCTCTACTATTATATCGGTACCCTTCTATTGGCATAGGGAATTGGTCCTATACACACCTCCTGAGTGGTACCCTGCAACTGGTCTAGGCATGGGTCCATGATGACTAATTGAGTGGATCCCAAAATTAGTGATGGGCATTGGTCCTCTAAAACTAGAGTGGAACCCTAATTATGGGTATTTCATGGGTCTTGCATTGATTATCATAGTGGAACCCTCTTATCGGAAAAGGTCATAGATCATCTACTAAATTCTAGAGTGGAACCCTTGAGCTGGGTAAGGCATGATTCCTCCACTAACTACTAGAGTGAAACCCTCCAGCTAGGATGGGAATGGGTCCTCTAATCTAATTAAACCCTTCCTTTTGTTCAATGGAATGGGTCTTATAACTTGAGATTGTGTCCCCTCAACTATGTGGTACAATGATGAGTCATATCTTGACATGGATGGTTAGTTTTGTGCACATGTGTGATCTGATGAGAATTATTGATGCACTTGTAGAATGGATGGAGACTCTTTTCCTTTCCTGATATGTGAGATGGAGATCCCCTTACTCTCTCATATGGGTTTCTTTGAAATATTTATAATATCTATTTTCATACCTTGTATATGGTAACTCTCCTTCCTTTGGTTACAGAGATGCATGGTTTATGCCACATGATTTTCATGTTTATATTATTATGGTTGGATGATTTTACTCTCATATGATGGGTGGAAAAGACTCGCCATGTACTTCATATACACACTTTTTTGAGCCCCTTGTTCTTGTAAAAGTTTACTATTTCTCTTTGTTTGGTTTAAGCTGCATCCTTTTTATCATTTACTATATTTATATATCCTATTGTAACTATCACTACTCCCCCCTTTCATATTTCGGGGTGTCCTATTGGGTTTTTATATACACACACTTGTATGGATTTTTCCCACATTTTTTGTTTCTTATGTAGATGAATGATAGGTCAACAGTGATATCAAAAGATCATAGAGATACATAGTGTTGTAGACCATGTACGGTGGTTATTCCTTGGAGATCTAGAGCTAGGCTCTCTAAGTATTTTAATTTTTCAGTTTTATCCAGTTAGGTCATATTTCATATTGGTAGTGTATTTTCTTCCATTAATTTTGAGTTTTCACAATCGTACTCTTATACACCCAAGATGTTTTTCAAACATAGTTTACATTCTAGCTATTGTATCTTTTTATTAAAATTCCTCTGTACTTCTTCATTGAGATGGTTGGGTGTGTGCCTATAGGTACATTGAAATGGCCTAAAATTTAGCATATTTCCTTTGGTCTTTGATTCCACCACTAGCCTATAAAGGTAGGATTGGGGTATTTTCATCTTGATCCTTGATTATGGTTGGTTTGTGACAAGTTGGTATCATAGGATTTTATTACTTAGGACATTGTATGGAGTAGTCCCATTATAAGGATTTGGTTGGGATTAGTGTAGCAGTTTGAAAGTTTCTCGAGTGCATCACTCGGGTGATGGAAACCATTGATGGTGTTGGTGGCCGACGTATCCATTCACTAGGTCCTTGAGTACCTACTAGATAACTCATCATACCGGGAAATTTATAATGGGAATCGATGGTACATGAATTGTATTGGATTGAGTCATTGACCATACTTCTTTATTTATCATCCCATTGTAATATAAATGTATATATTCTCATCAAACTATGGAACATTTTGAGAACATTGAAGATTCCTCCTCAACGACATCCATCTAGGATACCAATTTTGGAACCCGATGATAATTCGATGAACAATGAGGCCTTAGTTTAGGGTCTATCCTCCAAGGCCACTGAGGTTTTGTAGTGAGAAAGATCCTCACGAAGTATAGGATTGGATATATTTGGTGGTATTTATCTTCAAAATTATTCAAACTTTTATGTATTGTGTAGTTTCTCTAGAATCAAGCCTTTTCTATAGAGAAGTTGGGAACTAGTGGAGCCTTGTTAAATAGATGCATGAATAGTTGAAACTCTCATGGTCTAACTTCCAGTAGTTGTTCCATGATGATTACTACCCCTCCACTTTGTTATTAGTTCAAATTTAGGTGGTTCTAGTGCTGTATAAGGGTGTTATAGTGGTGGATGAGTATGAAACAAGGTTTAAAATCCTTGCCCGGTACAACCTTAACATGATACATGATTACTACTTCCGATCACATAAGTTTGAGAAAGGAATCCATAGAGAGATAAGTACCATCATAGTGCCCATGTGAATCCAAGCTATGTCAATGTGTGGGAGAAGGAATATATGATAGAGATATTTTCAAAGGGATTCTAAATAGTTATAGCTGGTCGTGGGAATCATAGAGTTGAGTTGTTTGTAGATACTAGCAAGTTCTACTCAGTGGGATCTCAGTGCAAGAGATCATATCACGACCAGACATAGGCCCATTGTTTTGTGCTATTGGGATTGAGAAGAAAACCATGCATGTACGAAGAGATTCAGTTTTGTTCTTGTGACTAGAGAATTCAAAGATTGGTTGACTGCTTGAGCAGACGTGTAAATGAGGATAGACAAATAGTTGATAAACCTCCATGGTAGAGGCAGCACTATGATCATAGATCTACCATGTGAGGTCAGTGTGGTCCCTATGGAGATGAATTAAGAATATGGGTAGTAGGAGAAATGGTTGTTGGATGATGTCCTAATATCCTTCCCACACCACCACCAGGTGGTACATGTTAGGCTTAAGAATCCGGGGGCTAAGGCCACATACAACTAAAGGCTTTGGAGCATTATGAACTCACAACGCATGAGATAATTATAGGTATGATATTTTTTCATTATACTCTTTATTTATTACTAATTGAGATAGGATCCAATCATTACTTCATCTCTATTAACATGGTATGAGAGCTAGAGCTCCCAGATAAGGTGATATCCCACCAACAACATCATGATGTTCCTATAGGGAATGCCGGTTATTTATATATTATTTTCCTATTGTGAGAGATAACAATTGGTGGAGATAGGTTCACATGAGTCCATTTTCTCATCACTATGGAACCCTATAATATTATCTTGGGAATGAATTGGTTTTACATGGTCTATTACCAGATTTACTGTCACCACAGGGGAGTCAGATGCCTTCATGCTGATGGGATGAGATACACCTTTATGGGAGGGAGGAATATCTTGGTGGGATGAGTGGGTTCTTTGGGCAAGAGGCTACGTCCCATCACCCATTAGATAGTGAGTATGTATCTCGGTTCCATTGTATCTTCATGTTTTTGGATTCATTCACTTTTGGAGGATTATATAGACGACTTCCCTAAGAATGCTTTGGGATTTACTCCAAGGGGGAAGATTGTGTTTTTCATTAACTTACATCTATGTACCACTATTATATATTATATGACATATTCTATAGACCATACCAAGCAGTAGCATATGAATTTAGTATTGGTGGACCATCAATAAAAGGGTTTTATCTAACCAATAGTGCTCTCATTAGAGGTTACAGTGATGTTTGTGAAAAATGAGGACATGATGTTGCGGTTTTTTCAGGAATTATCTTCTCATAAATTAGGAAAATATATAAAAATCGTACACTTTGATTAGTAATAATGACATCTTTGACAAGTTTAGAGGTGAAAGTTGGTTCTCTAGGAGGAATATTTTGATTGACGATCACCAGTTGAGTGTTCTTGATGCTGATATTCCAATGTTGGGATTCTGATGTCGCTAAAGACACTATATGTTCTTGGTGATTTCCTTTTGTGTGAAAAATTATCCCATCGTGTTTATGGATTTTATGAACCCGGTATTCTAGTAGAACTTGTAATAGTCATTGGTTATATTCATCAATGACAGACTCATCTATATTGTATCATAGGAGGATAATTAAGAGCACTTGAGGTTGGTTCTAGATTTTTTTGAGACCTCCAACTTTATGGGAAACTCTTGATGTTCAACTTCTAGATTCTCGAGGCTCACATTATAGGGAATGTAATTTCTAAGTATGGTTTAGCTAATTATCCATCAATGATTGATATAGCTATATATTTTAATCCATCAAGTATTGTGTTAGACATGCGAAGTATTCTTAGCTTGGGGGGGTACTACATTAGGTTTGTGGAAAATGTATATACATCTTCATCCTAATTGACTACCTGATATTGATAGGGTAGATGTTTACATGGTCTTTGTAGTTCCATAGGGACTTTGAAGTTTTTAGATTGAGGTTGTAGAGTTGCCATATTTTGATACCATCATAGGAGGGCATGGGGTATGTAGGGTGTAATGATGCCTTAGGATCTAGGATAAAACTATAGTTGATGCAGACATAAGAAGTTATTGAATACAGGTCATGGTGTTTGAGACACCATGAGTATAACTATGTCAATCATGACCGTGAGTTGGAAGAAGTTTTCTTTTCCTTGAGGATGTGGAGGCACGACCTTCTGGGGGAGGGTTTTGAGGTTTAGTCAGACCATCAGAGTCTTAGGTACATCTTTACACGTAGATACATGATCCTGAGAAAGTGTTTCTAGTTGGAATTCATATAGGACTATAAAATCGAGATAATATATACTCTGGAGTAGGGAAGAATAGTAGCATATTCCCTTATTTGGAAGTCCCATGCTCACATGGTGCAAGAGGCTTCAGAGTAGTGTGATTCCTTGCATCTGACATTGTTGGAGAATAAGGGTATAAATTTTCTTTAGTCAATGGTGTTTACTCATCCAATTCTTGATATTTTAAGATATTATTAGTTGGGAGATATTAACGGTGAGGTCTTATGTGACCAAATATACATATGTGATTCACCGGATATATATTCTGAAGAAGGTAATCACATCATCTATTTATAGGGATGGATGGTGGTCCTTGTCTCGATGTGGGAAGAGGTGATACAAGAGTTCCACACTTCTCCCGTAGTTGTACATAATTGTGTGGGGAATATTTATAAAGTCATTCAATAGTAGTTTAAGTGGTCTCAAAGGTGACAGAGCGTAGCTAATTTCATCTCTCAGCACCTCGCCTGTCAAAAGGTGGAGGTTGAGCTCCGGGTTTCAGACAATTTTTTGGAGCCCCATGAGATAGTGGAGTGGATTTGGGACAACATACCCATGGACTTTTTTACATGGTTTCTATAGAAATAGAAGTTCCATGAACCATCTCTATTATATTTGACAGACTCATGATGTCTGAAAGCATCATTTCTATCAGGTAGAGGATCTCAGTGGAGATTTCGGTGCATATGTATATATGAGAGATCGTTCTCCTTCATGAGGTGCCATCGATGACTGACATTGACCATGACCCATGGTTTATAGAAAAAATTTGGAGAGGCGTATAGGATGAATTTGGTACAAAGATGAGGATGAATGTATCCTTTCACCATTTAAAAAAAGGGCATACTAAATTCACTATTCTAGAGTTGGAGAATATTTTTAGGGCTTGTGTGTTAGACCATAACCTAAGCTGGAAGGATCACTGTGACATTGTGGTGTTTGTGTATAACAATAGATACCACTCTACTATCTGTATAGAACCCATTGAGGCCCTATATTAGAGAGACTAAATGTCATCCTTGTGATGGAAAGAGACTGATGAGACATCTCTTCCTTTCCAAGAAATGGTTCAGGTGATGATAGAGAAGGTCCACATCATTAATGAGTGGATAAGAATAGCCCAGAGAAGACACAACTCTTACACAAGTTTCCATCGTTGGACCTTGGAGTTCAATAAGGGAGATGATAGTTTCCTAAGAGTCTCCCCAATAAAATGATTAGGTAGGTTCATCCATGGGGAAAAGCTATCCTGGTGGTTAATTGAGACATTCTAGATTGTGTAGTTGGTTTTTGAGGTTTCATACCACCTCACCATACCCCCCCCCCCCTCATCTAGAGTGGGTGCATGACTTCTTCCACATTTCAATCTAACGATTCATGTGAAATACCCAACACATGTCATCTATTGGGTTGAGAGGAACATCGAGGATGGTGATACCTTTGCAAAGTACCCAGTGGACATCAAGGATTGATAGGAGAGGACCATGTGTTGATGGACAGCCTTATTGGTTCGCATGTTGTGGAAGAACAAGAACATACAAGAGAGTTCATGTGAGAGGGAGAGTCAGGTGCATTCTCAACATAACAAGTGGTTTATTTATGTTTTTTTAGGAAGAAAATAGTGAAGGAGGGAATATTGTAGAGGCTTATGTTTTCCTTGAAATACTTTGAAGTATTTCTATATATTTTTTGATCTATCTGCTAATTCATCGTGCAAATTTTAGGCCTGGTGTGCTCAAAATTAATATTATTAAAATATTAAGTATATTATATATTAAAATAATGAATTTTTTAATGAAAACGAGATAACTCTTAAATATATTCTTGGATCATAAATCCAAGACCACCTTTGAGTCCTTAATGTGTTGGTTACACTATTCATGACCTAAAATAGATTGGTGTGGGGAATTCATACCTCTCACTCATTTTTGGTATGTTTAGTGGATTAATAAATTAATTAATTAAATAAATAATTTTATCTAATGGAATGATATATAAGAATAATTTCATGGGGAGTAATATAGGGTTATCCACAAAAATGTTTTGAGGATTCCAAATATTTTTTCCCCTCTTCCATTGGAGGATCAAATCAGATGATGAGGAAACATTGGATTAGAGGATATTAGAGTGAAACGAACATGTTGAATTATCTTAGTAATTCGAGAGAATTCTCTTCTATGATGAGAAATCCAATCTTTTGGTATAAATCATCTATTTTAGGTTTACTATTTTTTTTATTAAATTGATATAGTATATTGATCACCTTCATGGGTCTGCGCCAATTTCTAGACCATGGAATTCTTCTTATATACCATTTAAATTGAATTATTCATTTTTTTATAAACCTGATTATCCACATTTTTTATCATTGAATAAGATATCATAGAAATGATATTTCAAAATTATTTATTATGCCCCTCAACCTCAATTGTTGCATGTTCTTCACAGGGTTGGACCTTATGGTCCCAGTTTGACATTGTTATGCAGTACCATGCTCGATCACACTCTGAGTATCATGATGAAATGACATATGAGGGATAGATCAATGAACTGAGGAATGATTTGGATTTTTGTATCATGTAGATGTTTGTTTCAATGATCTATAGTTGAATCTTCAACTGTGGATGGTTCAAGGGTACATGACATCTGAAAATTACAATCCATGGATTGATCCACTAATTTTGGGTATAATTGATTGGGATCTGTGGGGTACTAGACATATTCTATTAATAAAATGTGGATATGGAAATCTATGAAAAACCTAAATATGAACTATGTAATGTGATGAACACATGATTCATATCACCATTATTATGGCGGATAGGGGTTAGGGATTTTATTATGATGACATTCCATTTAAGATCCCTACATGAAATTTACCACCTTTACTATATGGAGGATCTCTATATTGGATCACATGGCCAAGCATGTGATATATGCATGAGTACACAGTCAAAACTGGAGCACAAAGACAACAACTAGTTTGAAGAGGCACATCATGTGCTAAAATACACGAACATGGGGTAAAGTCCAAAGACATGACTTGGATACATGTACCCGACCACGCATACAGGTGGGACCCTAGGTGGAATGGGAACATTGTGTATATCCACTAAACATTGTGTATCCCAACATGGTTGGTGATATGTGTTCCTCTAGGGAGACAATCATACGAAGTAGACGGACCACGTGTTGTGTGCATCCCCTAAATGTAGTGTACCCCTTGGTTCCTTTTGAGAAAACATCAATCTAATGAATCTCTTTACTTTGAAATCATATATTGGTCGAAGAGTATCTTATCATGAGTTTTTTTCCATATAGTACATGATGGCTCTCTATGTTGTGGATTTTGGGATACTATATGGAATTTTTCAATCATAATGCTTGGCATGAAGATGCTCACTGATGATAGTGATTATGTTGGATCAATAGACACCTCCCGAGTGGAACCCTCCAGCTGGGATGGGCATGGTTTCTCGATGAAATGTAAAGTGGAACCATCCAATTGGGATGAGAATGGGTCCTCTATAGACCTCCTAGAGTGTAACTCCCCAGCTAGGATAGGCATGTGTCCTCTACCATTAGAGTGGAATAATTCTATCATCATAAGTACTGGGTCCTCTATAGACCTCCCAAGAGGAGCCCTCTAGCTAGGCTGGAAATGGGTCCTCGACAACTTCTGTAGTGGAACCCTCTAGTTGTGTTGGTCATTTGTTCTATACCAATGGATCAGAGCCCTCATTCTGGGAAGGTCATTGGTCGACCATCAAACATTAGAGTGCAACCCCCCTATTGTAATTGGTCAAGGTTACTCTACTGAATTCTAGAGGGGAACCCTCGAGGCGGGATTAAAATGGGTGCTCTACCAACTTTTTTAATGGAAACATATAGTTTGGCTGAGTGTGGGTCCTCTACCACTAAGTGGAACCCTCTTGATGTACTACCAATACCTAGATATTATGGGCCCTTGACTGTGAGTTATTTTGATGAGGCATGTCTAGACATGGATTGTTACTTATGAGGAGAGATGTAAGATAATGGACATCATTGATGGACTTATGGAACTATTGGAAATGCATTTCCTAGGCTAAGTTGTGAGGTGACGACCCCCTTACTCTAATTTTGTACTCTTTTTCCCAAATTATATATATATATACATACATAAATAGATAGATAGATAGATAGATACATACATACATACATATATATATATTCATACCTTGGATTTGGTTACTTTTTTCTATGGATTATGAAGACGCATGGGGTATTCCATATGGTTTCTATATTTAGCCTCTCATGTTTGGATTATTTCACTCTCCTACTATGATTGGAAAGGACTCGACATGTATTTCATCTACTAAATGTGGTGTTCCACTTGTTCATAAATGTTTTTACTCTTACTCTTGCATTGAGAAGATATGATTCCTATTTATCATTTATTTTATTTCTATTTCTTTTTATATCTCTCACTAATCCAACATCCATATTTCAGGGCATCCTACTGGGTATGTATATACACGCCCCAACATGGGATTTTCCCACCTGTTTCATGTCCTTTGTAGAAGATGTACAGGTCGTCGGTGAAATGTTAGGAGATTAAGGATACTGAGTGTTTTGGAATGAGTATGACAGTTATAGCTTATAGGTCAAAATATTGTCACTCTTTGTAGTTTACTTTTCCTGTTTTTCATGTGGGGGCATATTTCTGTTTTCTCGTGTATTTCTTCCTTTTTTAGAGGTTGGGGCCGAAGCCTCATTTTATTATTGAAGCAAAGACCACTTTTTGTCTTGTTAGAGGGAGACCCATTACAAAGCCCAAAGGCGCAATACCATGTTTAATGAATACAATTCTTGAAATCCCATTTTTTGGCATAATGGACTATTCTTTGAATACTACTCCAACAGTGACTAGTCTTCTATAGTACTGTCACTGTTATAGTTCCTTATACAATATCACCACCGCTATAGTGCCACCACTGCTACAATACCTCCACTACTGCAGTACTACTACAGTCCTTGCTATTGTGTTTCTACAATGCTTCATAGAGATGTTTGAGTGTGTGTAGGTACTTAGGAAATGGACTCTTATTCAGGATGTCCCTTTCAGCACATGTCACCACCCATGGCCTATGGGGGCGGTGTTGCTGTAGTTGTAGATCGATACCTGATTATCCTATGGTAGTCAAAAATGTATCCTCACCTAACTTTGACCGAAACCAAACCCAATCTAAACTCTAATAGTTATGTTATGAGAAAAATTGTATTCGATAGAAATCCAATATTATGGAAATTTCAATGTGATCTATGCAAGAAAAATCACTATCCTCTACTTCCACTATAGAGTACATTATTATTATATTGTTCATGGGGATATTAAAGAGAAATATAACTAATATTTTTGATGCTATAATCAGGTAATTTTTATTTCAATAAGTTTTTTTCACATGTATTTTACACATTTCACATTTTGAATTTTAATGAAATATAATATTGATTTTTCTATAAAAATATTATTACATTATTCATAATTATAAAAAAGATAAATTGATAAATTATATAATTTTAATATGATGAAACTAAGTTTATTTTAAAACAAAAAAAATAAATATTGTCTTAGGTTCCAATTTTAATATATTAAAAAATGTATTTTTAGGTGAATAGTGAAAATAACAATTTTTTTTAAAAGCTCTCACATTTATGAGATTATCCAAAATAACAATCAATGATATGTTTATGAAAAAATACATAAAAAATACATATTTAATATATAATATAAATTAATTAATAATACAATGTTAAATTTATAAATCCCAGGTTTAACTTTTTTCTATCTTGAGTAATATTTTAGTCTAAAACCTATATTTATTTTCTTACATTAAAAATTAATTTTCATAACTTCTTGAAATCAAATAAAAATTTATTTTATATGTTATGTCAACATGTTCATAAAATTAATTAAAATCACTATAGTTTTTTTTTATAAATATTTGATTACTTGGATAAAAGTTAATTAATGTGATATTGGTAAAACTGTTACTTTTTAGGAACATTGTTATTAACAATGTGTTATTTCTAATCTATTAAAAATAATTAAAATCTTCTCAAAGATGAAACAAATAAAAAATTTATACACATATAAAAAAATATTACAACACATACAATTTTCAGTCAATAGTAAACAAGATTAAGTACCCTTGATGGGGAAAACTGAATTTTTCTATAAAACTAATTTTCTATATATTTAATGTTATAATTTAAATGGTTTTTTGGAAATTCATTTTTATTATATGGGTAGTGAACTTATATTCAAAATAACCATATTTTAAAAGGGGGTTTAAATTATTTTCTTTAAAAATAATAAATTACCATGTTAAAATCTAGTTAACAATGTAAAATCTATAATGGAAAAATATAAAAAACAATTAGTAAAATGATTGAAATATGCTTCAAATATGTGTTCAAATATGTTTTAGAGGATTTATAAACCTTATATCATCCCACAGTCAATTAAATCTCTATTTTGGAGACATTGTCCTTTGAATAGTTTAATTCCATTTTTGGAAAATAATGGGTATTCACAAAAGTTTCATTTTATTCACATATAAAAGGGACACACTTTCATCACTTCATGTCCCACCTATCTCTTCATAATTAATCATGAATCTCTACCATTTTACTCCCACCTAAATAGTCTCCCACTTTTTGAGACTTTTTTTATCAGAGTAAAATATAATGCGATTAAATTTTCTTAAAATTTTTAAAAAAATATATGTGATACAAATATGAGGTTGATTGATAAAATAAAATAATAAATATAAGTAGAATCGAATGATATGAATTTTTAAATTTAAAATCATTATCATTGTAGAAGCCATAATTAATTTTTCTTAGACATTTATTTTTAAAGATTAATCAATTTTTCTATTAAATCATTTGTAGAATAATTCAATGAAAATGAAGAATAAAATATGTGGAAAGTAAATAAAAAAATAATTAGGCAAGGAAGATTAGAAATAGCTCAATAAGATCCCCTAAATCTCCCACATTAATGGATTGAAGATTTTTGAATGTATATCAACCTTGAATTTAGTGGTATCTAAGAAACCTAAAATGAAGACAAACCCTTTCCTTAATAGAAAATTGGAAAAAAAAAGTATCTAGGTTTTAAAGAATTCCCAAGACCCTAAAGAGAAATATCCCTTGGGTTTTAAGGTTTTTTAGAACTAAAAAAGATAAAAAAAATTTCTTTGTTAGAAACAATTTGAATAAAGTCTCTCAATTCCTTAGGTAGATAATGAATGTGTAATTGAGGGAATTACATAGAGATAATTATGAGATAAAGGATAAAGTAGTAGAAAATATAAAGAGATCCCCTGAGGAAGAAATTTTATAATCGAAGATTATTTTTTATTACTGTGGATCTATGATATCCACAAATGATCATTGTAATCTATTTGCATGCCACCCAGGGGTATTATATATAGCCTATAGGGGTAAAGAGAATATATTGAAGTGTTAATGAGTTAGGGTAGAAATTGATGATTGATATAAATTCATCATTCGACTTGTTTAATCTGCACCATCATCTAGCTACGCATTGCCACCAGTAAACTCTTTGGAAACGTATATAATTTAAGAGCTACTACCGACTCCAATAGATAGCCTCTATATACCACTAGTTATTTAGTGAGCTATATAAATATATGGAGGTTATTTCCATTATTATCGGCTTGATGGTGACACTCCATTAGCGGGAAGATATACTTTTAGTGGCTTTGACACTACTCTTAGTTTCAGCCACTGGATGGTGACACTCCACTAGGTATCTGGTTTGAGATGACTTTGGTAGATATTTTTTCTATTTTATCCAATTTCAGTATTTATTTTACATCATCTGAAAATAAACTTCATGCTCAAACTAAAATATATATACACACTCAATTTAAATGGTTAAAAATCTAAAATGAGTTTTTTAACATTAAAACAAATGTAATAGTATAAAGTATGACAATGTCCACCAATCTTATTATCGAAAACTATTGGAAAATACTAAAAAAATTAGAAATTATTTTCAACCTTTCATCATGAAATTAAAATGAGATGATAAAAATATTTTCATTAAGACACAATAGTTTATTTAATAAAATTTAAAGTAATAATAGATCAAAAAAAATTAAAAGAGATTTTAAAAAATAAATAAAATTTAAAAAACATAAATTCCACTTTTCTTATCATAATTGGAAAGATAAGAAAACTTTTAATTTCCCCCTATTTGATATTATCAAAAAAAAATTAAAAATAAACTATAAAAATTAAAAAATTTGAGGAAATTGCATTGATCATCTTTAATAATCCTTTAAAAGAGAAAAAAATACAAATTTTAAAATCCAAATTTTCTTTTTAAAATTTAAGATTTTAATTTTATAAAACATAACAAATATTATTATCTCAATGTAGAAAAACATTTTTTAGAAAATAGATTACAAATAATCTCTAGATTATAATAAAACATTAAATTGTTTATAAAAATATTTTCAAGGTTGAAATAATTTGTCACCCAAGGAATATTTTAGTATAAAAAATTATAAGGTCCCACATAAATGGTTCATTAAATATATAAGGATTTATAAAGAAATAAAATTAAAGATACAAATGATAAAAAAACATTTCATGCTCAAGAAAACGTTTCCAATCCATTATTATGGTTTTTAATGGTAGTGTTAATTATCAAAGACATAGTACCAAGGTACGTCAAACTTGGTGTCTAGTAATGGACAACTACTTAAGTATATGGTGAATATTATATTAACAATCCATGTCGTACTTTTTTATTTTGTAACTTCAAGTTGAATCTACCCCAAAATCAAAGAAATTGTTTTTATTGAGAAAAGAATGTATTATCTAGGAATATTACATGCACTTTACGTTACTAAAATTCATGGCTACAATGTTTGAAAATATTATTATTTTAATGAATAAGTTTTTAAATAGATTTAAGAATTAAATATTTTTGAGACATCTCAATATTTCAAATGTTAAATAAAAAGTTATACAATTATACCATTCCTAAATCACCCATAAAAAAGTCAAAATCATCATGTTTAAGGGGATCTGTAATGATATCAGCTAACTCAAGGTCAGTGAAAATGAACCCAAGTAAGATCTTACATTTTATGAAGTGACCTCTGAAAAACCAGTGTCTATGGTCAATGTTCGTAGTGTGAGAGTATTGAATTGGATTTAAATAAATACTAATAGAACATTTTTTCACAATTAATAGGGATATGATTTTAATTTATCCCATAATATTTGAGAGTGGGTTTTACCCATATAATTAGGCCACAAAAACTGAAAATTTATATATATTCTACCTCAAACATAGAATGGAAACTAAAATACCATTTTTAATGCTCTAAGATACAAGGGATTTTTGAAATGGGTGATAATTCCAAATTGAATTTTAACTACCCATTTAGTATCCTAAAAAATATACATCTAGAATACTTTTATGTATAAATATGTTTCTTTTGGAATAAACAATAAAATAATCTTAGAAAATTGTAAACAATAATTTTTTATAATATTTGAAATGTGATTATTTATAATTTTATTTATAATGAGAAAAAATATTTATAGTAAATATAATGTTCGTTTGGGCCATGGTAAGGAATAGGGGCTCCCAATCTTACCTCTACAGAGCTTATTTTTATCTAGTTTACCATATTGATCTAACATTAGATCAAAATAAGTACAAATTAGTGAACATACATTCATTACTTGACCCTTTAAAAAAAATTTAAAACATAATCAGTATATTTGAATTGACACAGAAATATTCCATTATTATTTTTAGACATTTAAAAATCAAGGAAAAACATATTTTACCCTAAATATAGTTTCAAATTATTTTCTCATTAAATAAGATAATTCATTAAAAATATATTCTTTAGTATTAATTAAAATTATATCATCATCATAAATGAAAAAAATTAATAAATAATTTATAATATATTTTACAAACAAAATTGTGTTAGTTATCCCATTTAAAATTATTTTATAAAATAAATTTAATAAACTATTCATATCAACCCCAAGGGTCTTGTCTTAATCCAAAAAGGGCGTTAGTTAAATTAAAAACATATTTTTTGGAATTATGAATCATCTAAAATGGGTTGTTTTCATATTTTTATTAAATAAACTATTCACAAATCACTTGTAACATCCATTTGAAAAATAATAATGTTTAAATGAGTTATGACATCCAATAAGATTCTAATATATTGAACAATATAAATGGGTGAAAATGTCTTATTTTAATCAATGACATATTCTTGATTATAGTGTTTTTTTATGATTTAATCATTTTTATGAACGATGTTACCTTTATTATCTAATTTATTTCTAAAAATACATTTTTTATTAATAATGGGATGATCATCATGTCTTTCATCAACAGTCCAAACATTATTACTTTGGAATTGGTTTTATTTCTAACACATTTAAGTTATAAAATTTAAATTGATAATGGGATTATAAATACTTATGGTTTCTAGGTGGTAAAAATAATCATTATGATTATCTTTATTTAAAACTATCATATAACAATTATATCATCTTAGAAATCACTAATAACATTTTATATGGGATGGAATTTGGATTTTTACCATTCCTTTGGTAAAGGTATATATGAAAATTCCTCTATAACAACTCTTTCATTAGAAGTAAGTGTGTTATTTAAGGTAATAGTTTCTTGTTCAACCTCAATGTAATCAATTTGGGGAAGCGCCTTTGAAATTTCCAAAAACAAATAATTTAAAAATTATTTATTAATGGTCTTGTTCCACTTATAAAAGACATGATATGATTTAATTGATTATCAGTGCCCATAAAAAATACCTCCATATAATTTTGTTTCATATCTTAATTGTTCTTATCTTGTGTTATCAAATTTTGTTTTCCAAAGTTAATGGGATGTCCTTTTAAGTAAAGGTCTTATGGGAACATGATTACAGATTTATCCAGAGGTATTAACCACCTCTGTCGAATTTTTTTGAATGTGATTAAATTCATTTAAGTGAGTTTTAGAAATTGTTCAAAGTTTTTCCTTCCATATCTAAACAACACAATTTTATTTGGAGTCCATACAGTGGAAAAAATTATTATAACCTTGGGAAGTAAAAATTTCTCAAAATATTTATCATCCAAAAATTCCCTAGGATCTCTCTGAATGGATATAATATTATAGAATTTTCCATTTTCAGTCCTCATAGGTATTTTTTAATGAATTTAAAAGATTCATTTTTATGATATAAGAAATAAACCTATGTAAATCTTGTATAATAATCGATAATTATATATTTGTAAGATTTACCACATATACTTTCAATATTGGTTGATCAAAAAAGATCAGCATGAATAAGTTTGAGGCACGTAGAGGTGGCCATCTAATTTTTAGGTTTAAAGGATATTTTTGTTTATTATTGAGTTGGAATGGTTCAGAGATAATGTAATTTTTTAATTGATATTTTGGTAAATCACATAGATGTTTATTTTTTTGAGTTTAATATGTTTTTGTTTTCTCCAATGAATAATGAACCCATGAAAACCCCATTTATCACTATCTTGTGAAACTAAAACTTTAACATTTTTACTCGATAGATATTTTAAATCGATAACTTAAACATTTTTTAAATGAAAAGTTGAAAATAATTGTTTTCCATTGGAAACTAAAACATTAA
This sequence comes from Viscum album, assembly GCA_963277665.1. Taxonomy (NCBI): domain Eukaryota; kingdom Viridiplantae; phylum Streptophyta; class Magnoliopsida; order Santalales; family Viscaceae; genus Viscum; species Viscum album. Next base: position 1,121,020,758 of record OY728129.1, read on the forward strand.
AAAAATAATTTTTGAAATATAATTTATTACCATTTTGAAATAATTATTTTATTCATAGAATATAATGTTTTAAATATTGAATATATGAAATATATTTAATAATATAATTTTTTTAAAAGACCAATAGTTCTCATATCGATGATCATAAACATTGAGTTATCTAAAAAAGTGACATGATAACCATTGAACTTTTTGAGATGATTGAACATGGAGTAGTAATTTCTCATGTTTATCAAGCACCTGATATACATGTAAAACTTTTCTCCCTGGTGTTTTTATTTTTACAATATTTACAATAAAATAATCAAGATATTCTATATTTTGGTACAAAATTTTATTTTAAAAACTCATGTTACTTTATATATATTTTGGAATCCATACTTTTTTAGAATAATATTTAACATAATTATTCACAAAAAAAATATATGAAGGGAGATGAATTAACATAGGAATTCTATATGGATAATTTTTACAATTACATTTATTAATAAAATACCATGTTTTTCTATAATAATTCAAAATTTTATCTTTTGACAATCATTTTAAAAATATGATACATTTTAAGAGGTTCTGGATTGATTTTTAAAACCAAAAACATATTTTCTTAATGTCATTGAGAACCAAGGATTTTATTTATATTTTGATCACCTCTGGTGAATTTTTCAATAATATTCTTTTAATCCTTAATAATTGATTTAAGTTTCTCTAAATTAGGAAAATATTTTAAATTCCAATATAAATCTTAATCTTCTTTAGATAGTTGTTTTATTTAAGAAATAACATAATTATAAGTCTATTTTAGTTATTTTAATTATTTGGTAAGTTCAAAAAATTAATTATCCAATTAATCAAAATATAGTTGGATTAATGAACAAGAATTTAAAAGCGAATTATAAATTAAAGAAGTGGGACAATTTACTTCATCGCATACATTAGTTCTTGACATAATACATTGGTCACATCTTTCACATGAGTCTGATGAATATAAGGAATCATCACATACACTGTAAATTGAAACATTGAGGGATTTATTGATATTTAACTTTTATTTTTTGATAAAGTGGAAATACAGACAGATTTATCATTTTCTATTGCAAATATAGCAAGTCACAAAGCCTATTTTTCTATATTTTCCTTTTTTACATGGGGAAATGATTTATTCTTCATCATGTATTTTTAAAAAATTTGGGATAGTTATTCTATGTCATCACTACTTCTAAAGTCTCCATCATATGTTTATTTAAATTTAATTATGTTTTTTTCCTTCACTTAAATTTTTGGCATGTAGTTTCATGGTAATATCATATGTCATGAGATACCCAGTATGTTTTTAAACCTCAATTTATTTATTGCATTTGATTATTTAATCATTATTAACATTGGTTGCCATGAAATTGGAAAAAACCTATGAGTCTTATTCAAAGTGTTTTTATAGAAATATTATCACCAATTTATTTTTACCATATCAAATATTGGAAAAGTTGGTAAACATCTCAAAAATTGGTTCACTATAATTCATATTAAATATTAAAAAACTTGTATATATATGAAAAATCAATTATTTTTATCTTTATTAGGGACTTTTTGAGTAACATGAAGTAATATAAAAATTCCATGGTATGTTTTATAATTCTATATGAAATTAAATTCATTTAGATATAAAACACACTAAATAGTAATTTGGTATTTTTCTCGTTTTTCAAATGAAGCTACATCATCATAATCCCATTTTTCATTTGATAATTTAGTTGGTGTGTAACCATGAATAATAATGTTAAATATAGAATAAATTATTCTTCCTAGGAAAGTAGACATATGAAATTCCCAATAATTATATTTTTTTCCACTAAATGATATGTAAGGACCCATTATGTTTCCTTAAAGAATACCATGGATGTTTGGGATTGAGGACATTTTTTAAATATTTTTTCTTATAATTGATTTATAATTAAGAATAAAACATTGAAAATGAGGACTGAACAAAATTTTGAAAAGATGGTCTAATAAAAATTTATAATACAATATCCAAACAATGTTTTTGAAAACAATACATCCTTTGATACCAAATATTTGTCAGATTACAATATCTAGCGGTTAATTTTGTTTTAAAAATTAAAACTATATATTAAAAAAATATTAAATTGAATGAAAAATTAATGAACCAATGTAATTAGAATTTAATTATAAGTGTTTTAAAAATAAAAAGAATGAGAATACAAAAAAATAGATTTATTAAGAGGGTATAGTTTTTAAAAGATTAATAAATTAATGGATAAAATGATTGATTTATTAATTAATTGAAATTTATTAAATAAAATATTTATGGTTGATAAAGTAGAAAATTTATAAAGGAAGTTCGATAATAGATCCATAAGAGTCAAATGTATGCCACCTAAATGGCTTATGAGTTTGTGAATATATATAGACCTTGAATTTAGAGATACCTAATAAAAAGAAAATTAATAAAAACTGTCATATTTATTGGTAGTCAAGAATCATGGAAAAATAATATTAGTTTTAGCAGTTTTAGAAGTTCTCAAAGAGAAATATACCTTGGTTTTGGTGATTTACCAATAACCCAAAAAGAGAGATAAAGGGGGTATTTGCATTGTCGTAAACTGTTGGTTTCAAGAACGGTGGATTCAATTTTTTAGTATGATCAAAACTCATCAGACTTCTGATTCTATGAATCATTTTCATATTGTACAACATGTAAACATCAAGACGAATGAAAATTTTTAATCAAATATTGATATGAAATGGTACCAAAACCATGAGAATATCATTATAGGTAAAATTTATAATTAATGTTACTAAATTGGAAGAATTATTAACCTGTTATTGGGATCATTCTTCATAGTATATTTTTATAATACAAAAATATTTTTTTAATTAGTCTCTTTTCTTATAGGATCTATGTTTATAATTTATTTAGCGATGAACCACATGAGTTCCTTTGATCATTCAGTAACACAAATGAATCTCAAGGTGATTGTGTGGTTGATTGATCATCATTCATTGTTCTTCTAAATCTCTTAACTTTTATTCACTATTAAATAACTTATCTTTAACTTCAAATTATTTATAGGATATGAGAAGGAATAGGATAACTCTAGAGCATATTAAACTATACACAAAAATTATTGACTAACCTCTCTTATAATGTATTAGCAGTCTATTTAAAGACCTTGGGTTAGGGTTTGTAATATAATTAATTGAAAAAGGGTCCTTAATAAAAATTAGAACTGATGTATTTACCCATAAAATGTATTAAAAATAATATTATGTTATTTTTATTCCATGGTGTGATATAACTGGTGTAATGATAGACATTATTTAACCAAGTTGAAAATTAATATTTATCTCCAGACTCAATCATGGTCTTCTCATCATCATTGGAATTTATCAAATACCCAAATAAATATTTAATTAAACATCAAATCATAAAATAAATAATTTATTCAAATGTTCAAAAATTAATATTTACTAAATATTGAATTAATAAGTAAATTGTATATATCAGTGTAATTTAATACTTATATTATGAATAAAAATTTGTTTTATTTATATGGTTATTAATTATGAATAAAATCCTTACCCCGTCTAGAGGATAATATTTATTCAAATTATTGAACTAAATGAGAATTTAATAGAGATGAATGAAACCACTTAGTTTTTGGGTCTCTAGGATTCTTTCTCATCGCCACTAAGTAGTCTTTACTAATGTCCAAGATTACTGTATGGTAATGGGTCAAGGCACCCAAGAGCAATAAGTTATTATCACATCATCAATAACCACATATGAGGTCCCACTATGTAATATAATCCTATTGTCACAATATTTCATCAAAAAAAAGTCACATCCATGTCCTTAGCATGTATGCTTGATAAATATTTCTTCAACTGCCTGAAATAAACCGATCATTAAAATATTTCCATAGAATTTAATATGATGGTTCTATTTTAGTCAAAGGGATGAGCTATCAATATCCATTAATGTGGAATTGAAAATCCTTCCTAGACATAGATTATAATAAAAAATTAATTCATGGTTCATCGAATATACCCAACATCGCCATGAACTTTCCTCATAACACATTAATGAAATACATCTAAGTGTGTAATTTAAAACATTCATTAATAATAGTATTATTTTCTAAGGAAAGTTAAATGTACACTCGAAGAGTATAGTTTCATATTACACATAAACATGTGGAACTCTAACCTGAGGGACTTTTCTCATAATATGTCATCTTGGAGATTACTAAGAGGAAACTACATGAGAAAAAGTCTCATCTTCTTATGAGTACTCACCTAAAAGTCAACAGGCTATGTGTCAGTTCATAGAATGTTATCTAATTATAGAACTATGTTAAAGGATTTTTTCATATAATCTCAAGGTTTTCATCATAGTGGGGAACATCAACGCCCATTTAACATGATAGATAATATTTTTTATTATTACATTAATGTCATAAAAAACTACGAATTATATATAACATGATATTTATATTTTTATTCACATATTTGAACAAATATTCATTAAAATGTTAAAATATTTTTTTCTATAACACCAACTCCAATCGTCTCTAACTTGGACTAGAGCTAACTACCTATAACTTTTAGTCCATTAAACACCACATTATTATCATGTTCCTATTGAGTTAAGCCTTCAGTTAATGGATCTACTATTTTACCTTATGTGAAGACTCTTATATCATTGACTTTAACTCTGAGAAACAAATCCCTCAATATATTATATTTGTGAATTTGGAGGTTCGTTTATTGAAGTGAAATTGGATCCTTTGTATGTGCCACCAGTCTAGTATTGTCACAATATAGTGTGAAAAGATCTTTACTACTTGGAATCACATCAGTCTATTAGATTAATTTTTATATCCAAAATATTTATTTATTAACTTATAAGACACAATACACTCAAATATTTTGGTAGAATCCAATACCATAGTTTTTATTGTTCTCCTGTAACTCACAAAACCACTATTGAGAGTAAATATATACTCAAACTAAAATTTTATAACATCTTAATCTATTTGGAATCAAAAATCTGCATATCTTTAGGTTACTAGTTCCTTATCTCCTCTATATAACAAGTAAATATCCTTAGTTAATCTCATATATAGAAAGGTAGTCTTCAATACCATCCAATGGAAGTCACTAAGGTCATCTTGATATTATCATACCACACATATAGATTAGATGACATATGGTCTAGTATATAGTATAAAATACATGAAAAACCAAATCATCAATGTGTAAGAAATCATTACCATCCTTTTTATTTACTCATGTGTCCAAGGGAACAATTTCAATGAAAGATGATGTGTTAGGTCCACAAGGCTTAATACCCTGAGAAGGGGGGGGGTGAATCAGGGTATGACTAATTGAATATTAAAACCCATTTTGATCTTGTTTCACTATTAAGAAAAACACTCTTCTCTCTTTCCTGTTGCACAATATAAACAGAAAGTATAGCAAGCACAGGACACAACAATTTTACTTGGTTCACCACTAAGGGCTACATTCAAGGAGCATACACCGACAGGTTGTTGGTTATACCAAATTCCACTTAACTTACCTATCTGTGGATTACAAGGTTCGGGCACAGTCACTCTATCTCAGGCTCACTGCCTTTACAAGGTTTAGGATTAGCTCACTAATTTTCCAAGGGTCACTCCTTTTTTCTCTCTCTCTGGATCACTGCCGGTGGAGAGGATCACCTTCTTCCTCTTCCTTTTCCCACTGCGTTGGAAAGGATCTACTCACAATTTATAGTCTTGTAGGTCTCTCCATTTGCATGAAGGAATGCATATTTCTCTTTATGTAGATGCTCTGTTGAAGTCCAACTTTCACCTGTAGATTTATTTCACTTTGCACTGAAGGTATCGGGAAAACTTCCAGCTTCCACGCAGCCCGAAAATATGGTCGGGGAATCAACCTTACTTGGTGCGCAAGTCTAACTCAGCATGCATGTATCGGTGCGCAAGTCAAAACTGGCATGCAAGTCCTCCTCAGACACTTTCACGACACAAGATTCTTCAACTCCAACCTTGCATGGCACACTTCCCTTTACCCCCAATCCAATATTGGTGTGCAACTACCTAACAGCACGCAACTTCAAACACCAGCGCACAACTACACCTGCGCGACCACACACCACTTGCGCGACCACCACACCTGCACGATGGGAGCTCTGATTTTTCAATGTGTAGAACTTCGTTAAAAATGAGGAGGGGTAGTGGTCCAATATTTATTGGAATTTAGGACACCCTGCGCGACGGCACGCAACTCTACCCTCGGCGCGCAAGTCTCGGCGTGCAGGTCTCTTCCCCTGCAAGTCACTTGTGTGAACCACATCCAAACTTGCGAAAACCTCTTTCCTTTGCCATATTTTGAAGTTATGATCTTGAAAAACAACAGGCGTGCATCTTCTCAAGCATTCAAGCCATCAAAACACAAGTCTCTTCACGGTACACAAGTCACCGGCATGACACCAGCAATACCTACGTGACCCTTATCCCTTTGCCATATTTTGATGATCTGATCTTGAAAAACATATGGCACGCAAGTCACCAGCATGACACCAGTAATACCTACGTGACCCCTATCCCTTTTCCATATTTTTATGATCTGATCATGAAAAACAAATGGCGCGCAAGTTTCCAAGTCTTCAAGTACACAACGTGCAAGTCCCTTTGCCAAAAAGCACTTTTCTTCATTTGTCGATTTTCATGCCCAAAAATTTGGTAATCACTGGAAAACAGTGCCACCTTGTATCTGTTCTTTTTGTACCGCCTCCAGATCATCCATTCCTTTGTCTAAGTTCTTGAATCAAACATTGATCTTCAACCACAGCTCTTGAACTCGACATGCCACCATGAAAACCCCCTTTTCAACAAATTTGAATATCATTGTTCTGCTTTGTCAATAATCACCACATAGATGTCCACTTTGTCAGCAAACACAATCACCTCAAAAATGCTTCAATGATTCCTTGAGGGATTTTTGCCCAACATGATGTCATGTGACATTAGAAACAATCCCTTCTTATATTTCTCTATACTTAATCTCTTCATCGTCCTATCAATATATGTACTTTGAAGTAGAGAAAACATCATCTTATATAAATCATGATGGATCTTGATTCCATGAATATATACATCCCTATATATTCCCTTTATGGATAAGAATGTATTTAACTAGTCTTTAATTGACTGTACGGTTGGTATTTCATTTCCAATAAGTATCATTTCATCGACCTAAACTATTTAGAAACCAATCACAATCCCATTAAACTTCATGTAGAAATAAAGATCAAATTCATTCTCTATGAAACAAAATTCTTTTAGGGATTCATAAAAATGAGTTCTCCATGAATTAGATTCTTAAATTAATCCATAAATAGATCATTATAACTTATATTCCATTTAGGAATAATTTGGATTAAAAAACCATTCAATTAGTGTCATATAGATATCTTCTTAATGGTTCCCTTTATGGATGTTTATTTTGAAATCAATTTTCTAAAACTCATAGTCATGGAAATATTCTTTGTGACACAATTTTGGTAGATTTCAACATATAAATCGGTGAAAATGATTCATCATATTAAATGCCTTGACAATTCTAAATATTTTTTAAACCATTTGGGATATATATGTAATGTCCCCATCCTGGGAACCTGTAAACTAGGGCCCCGAGCCGAGTTTCCCCATGACCTCTAACATGCCTCCCTATATGCCAGAGGTTGTCGACTAGTAGTATGGTCTAAGTGTCATGTGGGGAGACTATAACCTCTTTTCAGAGTAATACACAAAATAATACATAAATAATAGTGGTAGTAATATAGTAAACACAATGAACATGTATAAAAACCCATCACCCAAACTAGGTACAGACCATATTGAGTCATAAATTTGTCATTAAATGGTATAGTTCCAAGAAAAAAACCCAAAAAAGAATGAAAAATAGATTAATCCAAAAACATTCCCCTGGATCAAAGTTTAGGCCTCATTCGTGCACATATCTAACCCAACTATATCTCTAAGGGTGAGACCCTTTCCTCATTCATAACTTGCATCCATGAAATCTTCTTAGGTATAGAACGACGGTCCGAGCAGGGTGTGAGTTCAACTCAACTAGACACCACCAATGGTGTCTATAAATATTCAAGTAAAATAGATAGTGTAAGCAACTGATAAATAATGGAATTTAAATAAAAGATGGTTCAGGAATCCATTCTAAACTATGATCCTATAAGTTATACTACTATTAAACCCATGTTTACTACTTAAGCATCCCATGGTTTAACTCACCATATTTTTTATGTGTTCAATGGATTAAACATGATAAATGTGTTAATGGAATATTAGAATAAATAAAGTCTTATCTCACTACAATTTTACATAACAAAAATCCCATTATCCTCGCCTTGAATCCTCAGTATAGGTGGAACACAACCGTTAGGGGAATCTATCTCCTTCCCCTTCACTAACCCATGTATTTAGAGGGTGGATCTTAGAGCCTCAGTCCAACTCGACCCATGGGCATAGAAGCTCATGTTTACACCCCACTCTACCAAGACATGTGCGCATTCTTATTTATCAGTCTCCACAATTTAACACATTAAAACCAATCATAACCAATATCATTATCAACATCACAACAATATCAATATATGGGAAATTAACAGTATGCCACAATCCATTAAAACATTTATCATTTATATCACATACCTATTTAACCCCATTTCCAATTTCCCCAGACTTATCTCACAAAGAATATTCTGGTATAAACCTAATTCCTTATCATATTCATAGTAATCATATTTAACCCATTTACATTCCAACCAAATAATCCTTTTCCATTACCATTTTTCCACCCCATTTGGTAGGTTTGAGGAACTCCATGGGTGACCCTAAAATAATTCATGTCATCCTACATGCATCCCAAAAGGATCATGAGTGTAAATTTTCATTTCTAGACACACAAAATAACCCATATTTCTAATAGAATTAGGAACACATCAAAAAGGTAAAATGAATAAAACCCAATATTCACAATTCTAAATATAAACTATGGGATAAAACGTTTAGACAACCTGCCTTAAATCCATTAGTGAATATACCCTTAATCAAGGTCTTATATGCAGATCTAAACCCCCTTTTAGGATTCAACCTAAACCTCACTAAAAAATAAGGCTTTTAGATATTTCGATGCTGATAAGATAAAAATAGAAACCCTAAATAAAAAAAAGAGAAGTAAGATAGAGATTAGCCTTACCTGGATCTTCAATACACAACTAAAATAACTCCAAATGACCTAGGGATGAAAGAGAAACACCATTGAGATCACTTGGGAGCTTTGGTTCATCACTGGGGTTCAAAGGAGGAAGAAAGGAGAAAATTAAGATTTAGGGTTGAAATCATTGAATGGATTTTTTTGTAAATTTCTATATTTCACTGGGACGCACTATTTAACCGTGAACTAACCCTATGTGGGCCTCTATCCATGGTAGCATGGTTTCCTAGGATTCTATACATAGTTATTACAAATCGTGCACAAACCATGAAACATTCCCAAAAAACTGATTTTCCTACTTTTTCATTCCTCAAACCCTCGGAACACACTTAGGCCTTCTCAACGTCTTGGGGAACACTTATTTGAATTCAAAAGGAGGTACATAAATATAATATTACCTGGAAACATACCTTAAGGAAAATCTAGGATCTGAAAACCTCCCCACCTTATAACGGCTCATCATCGAGATGCACTTCCCAAACATCATTGTGTTCCCAATGAAAATAGATCAGGCCACTAGGCCTACATATCTAATTCTCACTCCCAAGTTTCTTCTTGATTGTTTCCATGCTTCCACAAAACTCAATCCAAAGGCACAATCATTCCTTACAAGGCTTTCTCACTATAGTCTACAATACGAACATGATGCTCCTAAAATAACACATCAACCTTAAGATCGACATCATCGATGTTTATCACATGATATGGATCATTGTGATACTTTTATAGTTTTGAGACATGGAAAATGTTGTGAATCCCAATATACCACTATGGAAGAGATAACAGGTAAGCTACCAGTTTGATCCTTCATAAAATCTCAAATATCCACACATACCTAGTTGCCAACATGACCTATTTCCAGATTTGATGATGACCGAACCATGAAGCCACCCAAATAAACACACTATCACCTACTCATAACTCGAGAGGTTTATGATAGTGATTTTCATAAAACTTCTGTCAACTCTAATCCATTAACATGAACTTCTAAATCAATCAAACCTTCTCCAATGTATCCTTCACGAGACTCATTCATAACATCTTAAACTCCCAAGCTTCTAACCAACACAATAGAGATATACATTGTCACTCGTAGAGAGCATCAAAATGTTCTATCTTGTAGCCTGAAAATTGTTATTATAGGAAAAATCAATGAGAGACAAGTTATTTTTCCACAAACCACTGAAATCTAGATCACAAGCTCTCAGCATAACTTCTAATACCTAAATTGTACACTCTGAAAACCCATCAGTTTACAGGTGAGAATATGTACTAAAAAACACTAGGGTACAAAGTGCCATTTTTAGTCCTTTCTAGAAGCGCGAGGTGAAACACAGATCATGATCCAAAACTATGGTTCTCAGCACACCATGGAACCACACTATCTCTTGAACAAAAAACTCTCCCAACTGGTCAACTGTAAATCTCTCATGGATCGGTAATAAATGAGACACTTTGGTCACATGATCCACCACTACCCAAACTACAACATTCTTCTAAGGAATCCTCAGAATACCCACTATAAATTCTGTTGTTACGTCACTACATTTACACTCTAGAAAATGAAATGACTACAACAAGACACCTAGATGCTGATCTTCGGCCTTCACCTGTTGATAGCTACGACATCATTTCACAAAACCTACAACTTCATTCTTCATTCTCGTCCGCCAAGACTACCTTCCAAAATCAAGACACTTATTAGTCATGCTGGGATGAACATCACAATTCGATGCTTGGAACTGACACATCAACTCCTCCTGTGCACTTCTTGGTACCACAACATGGTCATGAACATATGAAAATCCATCAGCACCAAAAACCCATCTAGAAGAGGACTCACCACCTTTAATAATTCCCTTAATTGATAAATTCTCTAGGTCCATCAAATTATTCTCCTTAACGTAGCTTAAAAGCATAGATTAAACTTATATAGGTGAAAGAGTCCTCTGCTCGTTCCCATCCGATACCTATTGGTGAATCTCAGCAAACAAGGTTATAAATTTCAACAATGAAATGGATTCCTAAACCACAAGATTATATGTCTTCTGTCTTACAGCATCAGAAACACAATTCCCATATCATGGTGTGTAGAACAACTCCATATCAAAGGGATATAGGTAATTGACCAACATGCTTTGTCTAATATATAAATCATGCTGAGAGATTATGTACTTGAGATTTTTATGATCCATATACATGATAAAACGTTCTCCCAATAAGTAATGCCTCCAACAATTCAAGGTATAAACCAAAAAATCTATTTCAAGGTCTTGAGTATGAAATTTTCTATCATGTGGTCTCAATTGTCTTGACCCATAAGTCGTAACCCAATTATCATACATCAGGGTATCCCCAAGTCAGACACCAGATGCATAGAAAAATGATGTTTCCCCAAAAGTGCACCTTCCCAATATAGAACTAACATTTTTTATCATAGTATAAATTCTATGCTCTCTCAGTGTACTCAAGATGATGTCCATATGTTTGGAATGATCATCATGATTTCTCAAGTACACTGATATTTCATCAACAAAGACAACTAGAAAATATTCTAGGTGTGACTAGAATATCTGGTTCATCATAGCCATGAACTCAGCCAGTGCATTGGTCAACCCAAATAGCATCAGCACAAACTCATAAAACTTATACCTACTATAAAAATATGTCACTGGTATGTAATAAGGTCTCACCCTCAACTGATGGTATCCTAATCATAAATAGATCATAGAAAACACTAAGGCACCTCTGAGCTGGTTAAAAATGTAATAAATTCTAGGAATAGGGAATTTGTCTCTTAACCTTCATTTAATTAAACTACCTATAGACAACACATAGCCTTAACATTCCATCAGCCTTCTAAGAAAACAACATTTGAGATCCTTTTAGAGGAATACTTGGATAGATAAACCCCTTACTCTCTAAATCATGTAGCTGAACCTTAGGTTCTTTGAGTTCTTCTGGTTCTATTTGATATAGAGGAATGGAAACTCGCTCTACTCCTGGGAGAAACTCAATTGTAAACACGAAATATCTCACAGGTGGTAGCCCCAAGAAGTCCTCCAGAAACAAGTCATGAAATTGATCTACCGTAGGAGGAAATATGGTTTCTTCCCTTCCTCCCTCACATAATTCATGAATATCCACATGCGTTGTGAGTTATCAAAACTGTGAGAAAAGTGGCCTTGTGTTGTCGACAAGAGTATCACACTCACCACAGAGGTAAGTGTCTCTATTAAGAGATGTTAACATTACCTGACGTTGTTAATATTCAATACGAGCTTGATACAACACCAACCAATCAATACCAAGAATTACGTCAAAACCTGACATCTCTACAACAAATAGATTCCAAAAAAACAATATCCACCAAACATCATAGCCCAACCATTAAACTTCCTGATTTTGTCAACTCACACACACAATAGTGTATCAAGTGATTTTTCATCACACGCACTCCCCATAGTTAGTACCAACACAAATATGAACTAAGAAGAAATAAAGGAATGTGTAGCACCTGTATTAAATAAAGAACTAGGAAGCATGGTATATATGTGAAATGTGCCTCAAACAGTAGATAGTACTGCCTCACCACCCTCTGGTGTAGTCTGAACTACATGCAGATAACCTACCCCTCTAGCCTGGGCTCCGGCTTGAGTACACTATATTGCACTACCTTGTTGGTACAGATGATCTTGCCTTGGAGTTCCTCATCCACCACCCATATTAGTATGACCTGTGGATCTCCATATACCTTCTTAGTACATGGTAACTGACCCCCAACCTACACTCTACATCATCATCTAACTCCCATAATTTCATAACTGTCACGGGTTCCTAGAGAACCTCTTCACATGGCCTAGAATACCACTTTCTTGGTACTCGAATGGTTGTATGGGACACTTTCCATGCATGAGCCTTGTCCTGCCACACTGATACAAAAATATCTTTTCACTACTTTGAGAGGTTGGTCCCCTCTTCTGTTCACTCTTTGAACATACACTGTGATGGAAGTTTCCAAAATGGTGCTTCATACTCTTATAAGTTGTAGCACCTTCCATCCTAGCTAGTACAATAAGTTCACTACACGAATCTCCCTTTAGGTTCACTTCTAAATTAGGGGATTTAGGCAAAACATCAACAAACATATTTTGATAGAAAATATTCACAAGAGGTATGATATTGTTCCTTAACTCATCCTAGAAATGCTTTTCCATAGCTGCCTCATATTCGACGAAGGTCAGAACTAAATATCATAAATTAGTGAAATGAATAGCATAGTCCATTAATGATACTACTCGTTGGGTCAAGATCATAAAATCTATATCCCTCTCCTACCTCAAGGTTTTTGGAAAAAAAATACTTGAGAAAAGTTTTCCTAAAAACCCTTCCAGATCATCCCTTTAGACTACTTCATTTGGACCATGATGTACCACCAATGCTTTTCCTAATCTCTAAGAATATAAGATTAAAACATGACTCCTGTCTCTATAGGAGTCTCTAATTGGTCAAGAATAGTCTATATAGACTCTATCCAAAACTATACTATCTCTTTCCAACCCTCTCTGGTAAAGGTCGGATGGTGCAGCTACTGAAACTCTTTGGTCAGCTAAAAAACACATGGTGAAACCCACCTTAGGTCATGTTCCATCATCTACATAAAATGAGAAAAGATCTCATAGAACATCTCTCCTCTATTCTCTTGAACCACCACATTCACTTTTCCACTACTGGAGGAGCATTCATGGCAATATCCCCTTATCGCTGGACTGACACACGTCTTCATGGTGGTATTTCTTTATTATTACAAACATGATCTATAGAACACAAGACATAAAGGATTCATAATATACAAAGTAATGCTCATAATTATCCATAAAAACCCATTTCGCATGTACTATCCAAATAGATCTGATTAAAACTAGAACACTGCCCTCAACCATCACTATGGAGGCCATGGCTAACATGGGTAACCAACTTACATGATTGATAAGCTTACATATTTACACCATTTCCAGAATATTCAATTCCACAATTTACCTTGACCACTTAATAAACATACTAATTTTAACAATAACCCATCATAAATTTTTAATCAACATTTTAATTTTCCTTTTCTATCCTTTTATTTAAACAATTTTTTAATTTTTTAATAAATCAAATGAATCCTACTCTATATGTCACACACACCTACCCGGTATGTGTTACTACTATGATGCATGTAACTTATATACATAGGTTCCTAGAATGATGCATGAATAGAAATCCTTTTATAATTCAATCAATGAGAATAATATCAAAAAAAAATTCAAATCATAATCAAAGTGCATCACCCAATGGTGAAATATCATCAAAGGTAACAACACACAATAAGAAAATAAAATCCCAATCAGGGTAACATTGGTTTTACCTCATACATGTGTCAACTACTCCTAAGAATGATCTTATTACCAAGGGTCGAAAACTTCCTAGGCTTTAATATACCAAAAAAATAACAAGACCACAAAAATGAACTGCTCTAATACAACTTTGTGACTTCCTCAGACCGGGAATCACTAAACTGGTGCCCCAAGACGAGTTTCCACATGAGCTCAAGTGCACCTCCCCATACACTAGAGGTTGCCTACTAGAAGCAAGGATCTAAGATTCACCATGTTTTTAGAGTAAGACATATCAGAATACATAAACAATTATGGAAGAAATGTTGACAAAACAATGAACATAAATAAATAACCATCACCCAAAATAGATAAAAACCATATCCAACAATAAACATGTTATTCCATCAAATAGTTCCATGTGAAAAAAACACAAAAATGGAAAATAGAAGAATCCCCAAAACAGACTAGACTCCAAGCTCAGACCTCATATGTTCACATACTAAACCCGACTCACTCCCCAAGTGTGAGACCCTTGCCTCTTTCTTGACCTACAACCCGGAAATCTGCTCGGGTACCCAACAACTGCTCGAGTAGGTGTGAATAAAACTCAGTAGGCCACCACCAACAGTGTATACAAAATATCCCGTCAAATAGATAGTGCATGAAAGTGATAAATAATTTCATGTAAATAAATTATAGCTCAAGAATTCATTCTAAATTATGTTCCTCCAATTTGTACAACCATTAAACCCATGTTTACTACATAAGCATCTCATGATTTAATTCACCATGTTTTTAAGTGTCTAATGAATTAGTAATGATAAATTTTCATAAGGAATATGGTAATAAATAAATTCCAATATCATAAGAGAATCACTTCATAATAATCTTCTTATACTCACCTCAAAGCCTCAGTCTGGGTGGAATGCAACTGTTAGGGGAATAAAACATTGTCCCCTTTTCCAACCCATGCAATTAAATGGTGGAGCTTTGATCCTTCTTCAAACTCGACGCGTGGGCGTAGGACATCATGTATATACTCCACTCTAACAATCCATATGCACATGTGTATTAATCATTATCCACAATTAACCACAGTACAACTAATCACATCCAATATCATTAGCTACATCACAAAATAACAATAAATTGAAAATTAGAATTATTCCATAATCCATTTACACATTTTTCATATATATAAAATAACCATTTAACTACAATTCTCATTTCCACATACATATCTCAGTAATAATATTCAAGTGTAAACATAATTCCTTATCATATTCCCATTAATCCCATTTTCACATTTTCACTACAAATAAACAATCCCTTATCCATTACCATTCTATTCACCCCATTGAGGAGGGTCGATGCACAACATGGGTGGCCCAAAAGTAATTCATATCATACTTATGAATCGAATGAGTATAATGAGGGTTCATTTGGGTTTTTAAACACCCAAATCACCAATATTTCCAATGGCATCAAGAACACATAAAAAAGTAAACAAGAATAAAATCCTACATACAAGAATCTATATACAAACTATGGGATACAACTTGTAGACCACCTATCTAAATTTAATCAGTGAACACAACCTTAATCGAGGCCTTAGATCGCAATCTAAACCCCCTTTGAATATTCAACCCAGATCCCACAAGAAAAGAAGGCTTTTAGGGCTTTGGATACAGATAAGAGGAAAATGGAAACCCTAAACCAAAAAGAGAAGTAAGAGAGAGATTATCCATACCTAGATCTTCAATCCACAACTGACAACACTACAAACAAGATTGGGAAGAAGGAGAAACAACATTAAGAGATCTTTCGTTATTTTGTCTATCACTAGTGTTCAAAGGAGGAAGAAAGGTGGAAATCATGAGTTGGTGATAAAATCCCGCAACAGAATTTTTGTAAATTTCTCAATTGTTCTGGGCAACATAGTTTACCTTCATGGTTTACCAAACCGTGATGAAGAAACTATTTGAAATCACCTTCTCACATGATTACCTAGGAAACTTGGCATTGTTAGATTAACCATATGCAAACTGTGTGTGAGCCTCTATCCAAGGCAGCACAGTTTATTGGGATTATTCGAACATTTATCACTAACTATACCCAAACTGTACAACCTGCCTAGAAATTTTATTCACTCCCTTTCATATCCAAACCCTCAAAACACTGCCAAGCCTTCTTCAAGGTCACGAGAAACACTTCATTAAATTCCAAAGGGGGAAATAAACTAAAGCTTAAATGGAAACATTGCTTAAGAGAAATCTAAAATCATACAATATATATACAAACTTTTCCAACTACGTCTATATTATTCATGAATTACCAATTAAAACCAATGGGATTCACATCCAATGGAGTATCTATCAAAATAAATACATAATATTGTTATGTGGAATCCATTTTAGAATTCATAGTTTCATTCCATTCGACAATATCTATACCACATACTATTCCCTTATAGGTGAGAAGATCATTATTATCAAAAAATAATCACTCACCCTCATTAGTTACTAGAAATAACATATATTTCAGGTTATCTTACCTCTCTTATACTCTTATATAATATTTTTTTATATGTAATGTTCACTTCCATAGGGCTTTGTAGAATATTTTATTTTTCAAACCCCTGTGTATCATGAGCCTAGATTTCATTAAGTATATCTCAATTCCACTATCTATTTTAGATATATTATCCTTCTCTCGTATTGTAGGATTTATTTTAACCACAACCTATTTTTCTAAATTGTAATATAGTTAATATCCTCTATTTTCCATGGGATATCATATAAATATACACTTAATTTCGGGAGGTGCATGTTTGTTTCCAAAAATGGCCTTAAAAAATGGTACACATACATACACTCATACATGTGACAACACGTGTTTATTTCCATTCTAAGGTTCATATTCAATTCCATTTTTCACTTTAGTTAGAACTGAGTTTTGAATATGTTCTACTACATGTATTATATACCCTGAAAAAGGATAATGGAAGACTCACATGAATCATCATTGATCTCCCTATTCCTAATTGGGTGTGGTTCCTCCTTTCACTTACAACATTCCATTATTTTGTATAAGGATAGGTGAGTTGAGATAAAATACCAATCACATATAATTAATAAATTTGTTCCTGATAAATTAATTATTCTTTGTGGTCTAAGTGGAGTTTCTTAGTATTCTTACCAAGATATCAATCAACATAATTATTTTATTCTCTAAATCTATAAATATAATTTGACTTATACCTCATTATGTAGACATATCCATTTCGATTAAAATAATTAGTAAAGTTTATTTTGTTTGAATATCCACCCCCTGATTTAAATTTAAATTGTACACAAAAAAAGGTATGAACTATATTGAGAAGTTCCATATCCCTTTATCTATTTTCATTAAATGGAAATTTATTATGTTTTCCTTGTAAAAAGAATGACATAAACTAAGTTTATTTAGTTTAAAAGGATCCAAATATCCATCCTAATGTAACATGGAAAAACACATTTTATTTATATGACCTTGCAAGTGATTCTATAGTTAGTTGTGGTATGAGTCATGTGAAATATTTTCAGTATCTATTTCCATTACTTGTTTCATGAAATCCTACATGAAAAGATTATTACTAAAATTATACTTATTATAAAGTATGATTTATATATGTGATTTAATTAGTCTATTTGATATTGATGAATGAATTGAATAATGATTGTTTACCACATTAATTAAATATTTATTTTAGACAGTGAACTCTACAACACTCACCAATTTCTTATAAGGATTGTACATAGAATATTATTATGTGTAATATTTCCATTCATGGAGTAACACAAATGGTAGGCATCAGAAGCATTCCTATAAGTTACTACCATTATTGGAATTTTCATTCTCTAAAATTTATCACAAGGAAAAGGTGTTTGATTTACATTAAATTATGTAAAACTATAAAATATAAGATTATTATTACTTCGTTTGATTGCAAATTATGTGAGTCTATAATTATTTTAATATAATTTTATTTCCTCTCCCAATATTTTTCAATTACCAACATCTCTCACAATTTAAACTAAAACTTTCTTTCATTTTAGAAATTATATTTTCAAGGACCCATATTTTCCTTTTTATAATTTAGTGTGTTGGTCAGAATAAAGTACTCAAGAGGGGGGCAGTGGTGAATTAAGTATCTATAAAAATTTCTATTTGAAATTTTTTCTTAAAATGTTCCCCATTAAAAATAAATACAGCCCAGTTAATCAAGGTAATACGATTATGGTAGTTTTACTGTTCAAATAACTTCTCATAAGATTGATTAATTCTCATTAATATCAATATCAATTATTGATATTACATTTGAAGCAATTCTAATAAGGAAAACCCACTATAACTTCTTTCCAAGATTAACTATGAAAGAAAATATTATGATTTCTAAATTATATAGTAAAACAAAAAAAACTAAATTAAAAAAATACATCAGATATAAAATAACAGGTTCAGTCTCAAGCCAAGTCCTAATCCACTCCACTTGGTGATCACCTACCACCAAGCATTTTATATTAATAAACTTGATCCACACCCTAGATTGGGGTAAACAACAATGCACATGACTTTCCAAGTCACATGACCTATTCCATAGTTCTTCATTGGTATAAACTACCGGGTCACACAGGGACCTCTTCCACGCTTATCTGTGGGAGTAAACAAGTATAAAAAGATATGAGAGGAAGGGTATCTTGTGTCCTTCAGTTTAGTACAAGAGATAGTGTGTATTTTACAACAAACAGACACACTACACGAAAGCTAAAAACAATACACAATAGAGAAAAGATGATGAGATAGGGTTAAAAGTACTCTGAGTGTTATTCTATGAAACTCTGGACTTCTGGGATGAAGCATATAGAAGTATCGAGTCATATTCTGACAAATAGTGTATCGCAAGGCTGGTAATTTGGTTTTCCAGTTATATCAGGTTTTATTCATCTTGGAGTTTTTATTGTGAAGATTTTATAGACTCTAATCTATGGTATCCCAGATTTTGGCTTCGTGAATGATTCATGTGTTCTTTAGATGTATCGTGTTGCATGTGTTGGTTCTTTTATCAAGAATTTTCATGCTTCTGCTTCTCTACCACCCTCTTGTTTCAGCGCCACACTTTTCATTTAATTATTGGAGTGCATCTGTTGAAGACGATAGGATGCATGTATTATATACCTCGTTCCTCATATTGTCAGGTGACATGTCTACAAATAATTATTAATTATGTCAGTGCATTTAAAGGAATCAAATATAACCATTATAAATTAAATTGAAAATTCAAAAAAATAGAATAAATAACAGTGTCACCATCTGTCTGTAAAAGGTGTCACCATGAAACAAGGACTTCTTCTTTGCCTTTGAGTAGTGTGACAGTTATGATGGCATAGTTTTATAGAGATCAATAACCAGTATCACAGATTTAGTGTAAGGATCATAATGTCTGGTCCTTTTCCAGACATCAAATGATTTCTTAGCAATGAACCGGTGTCACAGACTTCAACAGATCTGAAACTAGTTATAGTGTTTGGTCACGGTGTCAAGTCACGGGTATCTTGTTATGGTGTTTGGACATGGTGTCTAGTCACGGTGTCTGGTCACGGTGTCTAGGTAATTTTCCAGAAAACTAGAACCGGTGGCAGACTCATGGTTTTTCAGACTTAGCCAAATATCTATATGTAGAATTAAATAGTAATATTCACAGAATAAATTAGATTTAATCATTCCTAAAATAATTTAATTAAAAAAACATTTAATATAGTTTAAAAAAATCAGTGATGATTTATAGGAATCAAAATCATGAAAAAATATTATTTAAATCATAATGAAACCAACCATATTTACACATGACTGGAAATAGATTAAACAAGATTTGCAGGATGTATAGTATTTTGGATAATTAAAGAATGATTAAAACATGAGGGGTCCAACAATCTCTCCCTTTTTGATGATCACAAATCATATGTGTGAGATATCTATTCTTACTGTTTTGTTGTTATCCCTTACTGTATGTTTCTCTCCCCCTTTTGGGATTATCAAAAGGATTACAAAGGAAGATAAGATAATATACAATTAGTGTAAATAAGAGAATAGAAAATAGTATGTCATAATACATTTGATGGAGAAATATCTCTCATCACAAACAGGAGGAAACAAAAAATACAAAAATATCCCTATCAAAAGAAATTGTTCACTATTCTTCATCAATTGTTGTCTTCTCTATGACCTAGACTGCAGCATCAGGAGGAGCCACAGGAGCAGAGGAAGAATTTGAAGAGAGAAGTGAACCAACTGTCATATAAGGAAGAAGGAGTCCATCAAAAACTGAAAGTTCCAAGTTAGGTTTGGGGTAAGAATGAGGTAATATTTGGTCAAGGATAATAGGTCTGATACGACTTAGAGCCTGAGAGATAGAGATAGAGTTATAGGTAAAGGGAATGAATGAAGAAGGAGTCAAACCAGGCCGCAAGGGTGTAGGTGTAGGAGCCACAATAGAAGTGCTCTACACATAAAGATAAGGCCTGAATAACTTGATGAAGACAGTAATAATGTCACCACCATACTACATCACTTTATCAATGTAATCTTTATTCACCATGAACTTTTCAAACAAAGAAGTGAAATATTTCTTCTTTTGATCTTGAGTTTTGTGATCTTTAGTGACAAGAGGTATTTTAAGATTCTATTCGAGGTACATGAAATGGTTTGTCATATCATGATTAGAGAAAATTCTATTGAAGTAGAAACCCATCTTCTTAGTAATTTCTTCTGAAGCATCATTTTCAACCTTGGAATGAATTCTTACCTAATCAAGAACTATGTCAATATTCTTCACAACCACAGATAGAGACTCTTTTTCAAATCCACTTAGCATTGATTGAAGTTTTTCCTTAATAACCATTCTAAGAAGATCAATGTCAAAGGAGGGTTGAGATGACTATCCAAATGTACTAGAAGATATAACAACTAAATTAAGGTACTTTAGTTGATTCAGAACTTCTTTTAGACATCTCATGTACTCATCAATCAATTTTATGAGACCAATAACAAGCTCACGCATTTCATGAACTATTTTCTTGTTTTTTTCAGCCACCTTCTCAGTTAAAGAAGTTAGGTTAGGTTGAATTAGAGATACAACTTCCTGTGGAATATGACCCATAACATCCTCAATAGGATGAGCAATATGATCTGTTCTTGATTTCAACACTCTCTACATATCTTCAACCATAGCTCAGAGAGACTTTACTTGATCATTCACATATTTGTTCTCAATTATGACATCTTGAATTTCATGAAGTAATTTTGGCTGAATCTGCCATATGATCTTTTCTAACAATAGGGAAGCATCTCTTTCACTTAGGATTGTTATAGGAGAAAGCTGAGTGTTCATGATCATTTCAACTCCAGCCAATAAAGTAGCTCCAAAGGATTTATAATCATCCTTACTCACTATGGTAGAAGGTTCTGGTGAAGGTTTAGGAATAAGAGCTAAGACATGATCAGGTTCCTTTGCAGATATAACTTCAAGAGTATATACTGGTTTCAATTGAAACATAGTAGACATATCTATACCTTTAACTAAGGCTTCCTGGGAATCATTGACATCAAATTGTCTTGGGAATTTATACCATGTATCCACAATGATATGGTCAATTGGATTAGGAATTTCAACACTTTCCAGATTAGGTTGTTGTTCCCCCTCAACAAGTGCATCTCTCACAGGACTAAGAGATTTAGTTCTTTGTTATATTCGCAAAATTTAATTCCCAATAGCATCACCCATGTCTTTTCTATCCAACTAAAAGGCTTGCTCTATTATTTCCTTAGGAGAGAGGATAATATCAAGATTGTCTAGTTTCTCTAAGTGTTCCAAAAAATATGATTCTTTCTCATGAGAAAAATCCTCTTCTAGATGCCCTTCCACAACAACATTTTCCATTACATTAACTATAGAATCTTCTCTAGAAGCAGGTTCTTCTTCCAAAATAATAGCTCTTTTATGAACATGTACTTCATTATCAGCTATGAGTTGAGGAATATGTCTATTGTCTTTCTTATCAATGATATTTTTCCTTGTAGGTGCAATAACCTCTTCTTCCTCCTCAAAAGGATAGTCATCAATTTCATCTGGTTCTATACCAGAATCAGAAATGTTCTTAGGTCTTGAAGAATTCTCAACATTGTTGAACTTTTCATAAACCCTTTCATTATCCTCCACCTTTTTTTTCTCCACATATTCAAATGGATTTTCATTCATTTTATTGTAACCTTTGATATAAAAAATTCATATTCCTTAATTACTTCTTCATTTGGACCAAATAACCCTTTAGCATGAAGCATAGTAGAGATTATCCTTGAGTATAACAAGGAGGCTGACTTTGGGGTTTTTATAAACTCACACATATGATTTATTATATACTTACATAGGTTAATCTTGTTTCCATTCATCATAAGATTTATCAAAAATACATACTGATACAAGAGTGTAGAAAAATATCCTCTTCTTCAACTAATGAGATTCTGAACAGACATAAACAATAATCTTGATTCACCATATAGGTCAGCAGTAATATCTCTTCTCTTTGTTTTATTTCCAGTCAAGATTCCCAAGTCTTATTCTAAAACAATAATCTCACTTAGAGGAGGAGGACCTCTCTGGTAGTCTACAAAAATTTCTTCATAAGTATCCTTAGGAAAGAATCCCATAACCTTAATGAAATGGTGCATATTTGGCTATTGATCTAGCTTCTCAAAACAAAACTAATCTTCTGTATCAAATTAGAATTGAATGAACTGATAAAACTAAGAAAATAGCTAGGGGTAAATAGGCCTTGTCTCCTTTATGAACTAATCCATCCATCCCTACTGTTTTAGTACTTTCAACACTAGATACTTACTTGATGGTAGCCACTTTGGGCAGATTTCCTTTTTTGGTACCACAATTTTGTTAATAAGTATCGGATTCAGAGGACCTTCGGGTGGTATCTTTGGAGATATTTCCATTTTCTTCTACGATCTACACTTCTTAGGAGTTGAATAAGATGGGTGCTTCATATTGGGCATTTGAAGAAGGTTCGGGAGAGATAGAGAGGGAACTGAAGGGTTGAAGGAGGGATTACGGTTTGGGAGATGAGAGCTCGGGTGAAGAATAGAGTGAAAATTCTTTTGTTTTTATCATTTAGGGATATTGAGCATTGAATATTCAAAAGATCAGGAAATAAAATGAATAAATAATTAATTACAGTGATACGTGTTACAATATGTAAATAAAATTTCTCTTTATAGTGAGATCGGAACTGACTTTCATGATGAGACCATAATAAATTTTCACGGTGAGATCGTGACTAGTTTTCATGGTGTCATTTTTACTATGTGACTTTAAATTGGTGTGACCATATTGTTTGAAACAGTATGTTCCAAAAACATGAAACAACAAATTTCAAGATAGTAATCTTAAGACAATGACTTGTGAAACTATAAACTATGAAACAAAAAGTTGTGAAACAGTATACTTACTTTTTAAGATTTATCATTCCCAATTCTTGTATGATGTAGTATATTCTTTTAGAATTTAATGGTTTTTGAATATATCAGCTAGATGATATTTAGTTCCAATTAATTCCAATGTGATATCACCTTTTTAATAATGGATTATCCAAAACTGATGTATTACATCAATATGTTTTTCCTAGAATTTGGAACTTGATTTTTTGATATGTTAATATCACTTGTATTGTCACAATTAATAGGTACATGCCTGAATTCATATCCACAATGTAGAAATGGGTGTTTCATCCAAAAATTTGGGCACCAAAACTACCAACAGCTATGTACTCCTCTTTGGCAGTAGATAATACAACAGTTTTTTGTTTCTTACTACACTATGATACTAGTGACTTGCCTAAAAAGTGACATGTTCCCGAGGTTCATTTTCTGTCTAATTTAAAACCACTAAAATCAGCATCAAAATAACTAACTAACTCAAATGATTATCCTATGGGATATAATAGTCCTAGATTTGGTGTATGTTTGAGGTATTTGATAATCATTTTAATAGAATTTAAATTAGATTCCTTTCAGTTTGCTCGAAAACGAGCACACATACATATACTAAACATAATATCAGGTTGGATAGTAGTTAAGTGGAGTTATTTCCAATCATTCCTCTATAAGTGGTTTGATCAACTGATTTTCCTTCTTCATCAAGATCCAACTTATAATAAGTACTCATTAGAGTGACACTACTTTTAGTTCTGTCCAAGCCAAACATTTTATAATATCTCTAGTATATTTTCTTTTAATTAAAATACTACCGTCAATATTTTGAAAGATTTGAAATCCAAGATAGAAAATTAGTTCACCCATTAAACTCATTTCAAATTTTCTTTACATAATTTTATAAAATTCAATATATAAATAATTTTTTGAAGATCCAAATATAATATCATCTACATAAATTTGAACTATTAAAATATCATTGGAAATTCATTTTATAAAAAGGGTAGGATCGGATATACCTTTTGTAAAACCTTTTGAAATAAGAAAAATACTTAATCTATCATACCAATCTCTTGGATCTTATTTTAAACCATGTAAATAATATGATAATTTAAAATCATGATTTGGAAAGTGAGGATTTGCAAAACCAGGGGGTTTCTAAAAAAAGACATACTCGCCTATATAACAATTTAGTAACACACTCTTAACACACATTTGATATTATTTAAAATTCAGATGTTCAGCATAAGTAAGCAAGATTAAAATGGCTTCAAGTACAACTACTCATGAAAAGGTATCTTCATAGTCAATACCCTCTTCTTGACTATAGCCTTGTGAAACCAATCTACCCTTGTTTCTAACTATGTTACCAGCTTCATCTATCTTATTTATAAACACCCACTAAGTGACTATGGTAAACATGTCTTTGGGTTTATCAACATGTTTCTAAACTTTTTTTCTTTTCAAACTAATTATGATCTAAATGCATAGACATCACCAGAAATTTATCATTGATAGAATCATTAATGTTTTTAGGTTCAAGTTGTGATAAGAAAACTTGATGTTCAACCTGATTCTTAAGAGAAGCTCTAGTTTGATTTTCATTATCTTAATATCTTATAACTGCATCTAAAGGATGGTTCCTAAGGGTTATAACAGCTCTAGAAAAATAAGGACTAGTGATTTTATGTTCTTGAACAGGTTTGGGTTCATTATAAATTGAATCTAATGAATTTCCAGAACTAGAAGTTTTCCCAGATTCTTTTAAAGGTTGGTTAGAGTATTTTGAATTGATGTCCAGATTTGACACATCATCCTCTAGGTTATCTAAAGTGCTCTTAGGCTTATGTGGATCTGTCTCATCAAATATGACATGGACAGATTCTTCCACATATTTCGTTCTTTTTGTTAAACACTCTATAGGCTTTACTAGAAATTTAATATCCTAGAAATATTCCTTCATAACTATTGGATGAATATTTGTCAATATTTTCTATAGTATTGAGGATATATGCTTTTTAACAAAAAAATATTGAAGTAGCTTTCTTTGGGTTTTCTATTCTTCCATAACTCATATAAATTTATTTTAAGAATGGGTCTAATCAATAGTCTATTAATAATATAGTATGTTTTGTTTACAGATTCAGCCCAAAAATAAATAGGCAAGTCATATTCACTAATAATAATCCTAGAAATTTATTTCAATGTTCTTTTTCTTATTTGTATAACTCCATTTGTTGAGGTGTTCTAGGGGTAGAGAATTTATGTCGATAGCAATTTTGTGAACAAAATGATTCAATATCTTGATTTTCAAACTCACAACCATGATCACTTCTTACGAATTTAATTCTAAGTCCATTAATCTTTTCTACTATTTTATCATATTTTGTGAAATTAGAGAAGGATTAACTTTTGTGGGCCAAAAAAAGTCCAAGTACATCACGAAAAGTCATCCACAAGAACATAAACATAGTGCTTCCCATTTAGATAGTAATCTGAAGATGGTCCAAAAAATCCATCTGAACCTATTCGAGAGGTTGAGAAGTTGGCACTTCTTTCTTTGGTTTGAAGGAAATTTTTTGGTTCTTTCCCTTTTGACACGGATTTCACACTTTATCATTTGGAAACTAAAGTTTGGGTAGATCTTTGACTAATATTTTCTAGTTAGATTTCTAAGGGAGTGAATATTACAGTGTCTTAGTCTTCTATTCTAAATCCAAGACTCTCTGTGAAATACACTTAAATATAAATCATTTTGAGAAACTAAATACTCTATGTTAACAGAGTATAGATTTTCATTTCTCAATGGTGAAAACACTAATTCATTTTTAGAATTAAAAACATTTCAAGTATCATTTTCAAATTTAACTTGTAATCCATCACCAAATTGTTCTGAAATAATTAGTAGATTATATTTCAATCCATCAACAAAAAGAACTTTGGACATTAAAACTGAGTTAGAGTTACCAGTTTTTCTAAGGCCAATGATTTTTCCTTTGGCATTGTCTCCAAAGGTGAAATGTCTGAAATGCCTGGATCGGTTGTGATCACTGAGAGGGGAGGGGTGAATCAGTGATAACTTTTTCTTTTTATGAATTGTTCCCTTTGGATTATCAATTCAACCTCTGCAGCTGGTTAAAGCCTAGATCTACTCTTTTAGTGGTTCAGTAATAATGAGAGCACAGATACAGAGATTTACAAGGTTCGGTACAAAGACCTACTCCTTGCCCTGTTGGTTACACCCCCCAACACGGATTCTTCACTATGCCAAAAGATGATTACACAGTAATTGGTTACCCCCCCCCCCAATTACAAGTTGGTTAAACCCCCCAACTCCACAACATCATCTTCATCATGGCTCCACTTCACTTCTTCAAAGGTTTTGTTCAAAACTTCAAGTAGCTTCAAAATTCTTCAAAAGATCTCGTTGGTCTTGCTCACCAAAAACCCAATCACTTAGAATGATCAGTTCTTTTGCATTCACACACTTAAGTGTGTACTCTTCTTCTCAAGGTTGGTCTTCTTCACTTGTGCACACACAAGGGCTAAGCCTTGGCCTTTTCTTCACTTCTTGAACACACAAAAAATTCTTGAGGCTCGGGTCTTCTTGTTTAGCACATAATCACTAAGGCCCTCGGGTTCTTCTCCATTTGTTCTTTAAGCCGCGCAAGGTGGTACGACCTCACTGTCTTCAACCGTGCCAGTCCAAGGAACAAGGATCACTTGGCACACACACGAGGCAAGGCCTCGGCCTTCTTTGGCACACACACAATGTGTGTAAAACGCATCCCGAACTCCACTTGTATGCAGGCGCGCAAGGGTTGTAGCCAAACTTCTCAACACTACCGCGCAGGGTAGAGACACCACGGACATTCAAGGTGTTACCACGGGCGTGCAGGTGCTACTGCCGCGCAAGCACTCGGGTGTGCAAGGTGAAACACCGCGAGGCGTGCAAGCTACTCCTGCCGCGCAAGTATGCGGGCAGAGAGAGCTCCTTCCTGTCGCGCAAGGAAGACGCGCAGGGGACTTCTTCGAGGCCTCGAGTGGCTCCGGGATTCTCAGTCGCGCAAGAGGCTGCGCAGAGGTACTTCGCGTAGCTCGGATGGCTTCGCGGGACTCTCGAGTTCTCAAAGAATCAGCAAAACTCTCCAATGCCTCGGGTGCTCCTTTTATAGGCAGAGGAATGTGAATGGAGTCCGCGGAATCCAATACTCGAATGCCCGAAATCATCGGCGTTTTGAAAACTTCAAACGCGTTAAATATCTTCCGCGTATCTCGTTCTTCTTCTCGGTTTTAATGTGGGTTTTCAATTTTTCGGTTTCCTTCACGTGCATGCGACTTAGAACGCATGCACAGCCTTCGTTTGGGCCATCCCATGCAAAACACGAACACCCCGAGGCCTCGGCAGCTTTTCTTGCCTCGGCCGTTCTTCGAAGATCTCCATTTGTTGCATGCATGCATATTTTTATACATGAATGGGTTCGGTTTGGCCAGACGAACTCATTGGTGCCTTCGGCTTCGAAAGAGACAGCCGGGAACTCGAAATCGTATGCTCGGAGGGCTCTGGTTCAGGCGGCGGCTCGCGGGAAGGCTCTGCATGGCCGAAGGTGGGAGACGATGCCGGGGCCGTCGGATCAGATCTTCAACGGCCTCGATTAGATCACGGCGCCGCGGATGGATCGTGCGGCGCAGATCAAGCGCGCGATCAATCGAGCGGCTCAGATTCGCTCCCGGGAATTTTTCCGCGTCCCACATCGAAACGGGGCGCGGTTTTCTTGCGGTTTATCACCCTGGCACTCCCTTAGACGGCCAGTTGAATCTCCTCCCCTCTCGGTGCCGCCCCGCACCGAGTTCTTTAGCGGGCGCGCTCTTGCGCCCACCTCTGCTCCTGCGGGCGCGCTATGCGCCCACCCTATGCATGCTCTGACACTCGGGCGCGCTCCTAGGCCCCCGTCGCGCTCCTCCGGGCGTGCCCCAGGCGCCCATGTGGTGTCTTGGGTGCGCCCTGCCGCCCTGGCTCGCCCCACGGGTTCCCCCGGGCGTGGTGCCCTAGTTGCCCATTCCTTGGGGTTGAACCCCCAAGGTGCCTTGGCTGGCCAATTTTTTGGCAAAGGCATGAATAAGGACTTTGTCAAAGACAAAGTTCTCCTATGAGTATAAGCCAAATGCCACTTCTTCCAAGCCATTCTTCCACTTCATTTCTTCTCATCTCTTCTTCTTCTTGAGAATTCAAACATTAATCTACTTGATTAGAAACAACTCCTTAATATATGATTCTTCTTCATCATCTCATTTTCTACTTAGGAGAGAATTCTCAAGGATCTTCATCTTCAACCGAACTCCTGAATCACTTAAATTATTCAAAGTGCTTCATTGATCTAATTAGAGATCAATTGGATCATCTTCATGTTAACATGCACTAAGTGATAGTGCATGGGCTTCTTTAGCTCACTTCATCCACTTAGAGATTGTGGATGGATCTTCTTCACCTCCTCATGCATTGTCAATACAATGCATGGTCTTCAAACAATGTTGTGACTTTGTATCATCAGGATACAAGTTCTATGAACTTAAAGAGCAGCTCAGCAATCGTCAGATGTAATGCTTCTTTAATCATCAATCTTCAAGATGTACTTCATCAGATGGCACACGAAGACAAGTTATTGACAACAAATGCAATCACTTCACTTGGGCACAAAAATCTCCCCCTTTGTATTTGGTTGTCAATACTCCTAAGAACACTTAGAGAATGTCGTGTGCCTGATGATTTCTCCCCCTTATTGGCCAACAAATGCAAAGGGATGAATGGAAACCATACTCAGAATATAGAGCTTCTGGAACCTGCATATCTTCAACTACCAATGCTCCCCCTCAGGGGATGCACTCATCTCCTTCAATTCCCTGCATGTAAGTACAATAATACAAAAATTTAGGGAATAAGGTGGGACCTTCTTCTTCTTCAAGTGAGAGGAGAAGGCTGAACATGAAGTTTCAGCCTCAATTCAACAAATCTTTCCGTAGGCATAGCTTTGGTGAAAATGTCTGCCACCAGATTTTGAGTAGGAATGTAGTCTAGCTTGATGTCTCCACTGGCGACCCTTTCTTTGATGAAATGATATTTTATATCAATGTGCTTGGATCTGGAGTGTTGGATAGGATTCTTAGACAACCCAATTTCACTTTGATTATCACATAAGATCCTCAATGGTTTTTCAGCTTTAATCCTCAAATCTGCTAGCTGCACCTGCATCCAAATCATTTGAGTACATGCATGTGTAGCGGCCACATACTCTGCTTCAGCTGTGCTCAATGTTACAGAATTTTGTTTCTTGCTGTACCAGCTAACACATCCTTCTCCCAGAAATAAGGTTCCACCAGATGTGGATCTTCTATCAGTGCAATCACCAGCCCAATCAGCATCTGTGAATCCCAATAACTGTATGTTTGCACTATGTTTGTATAAGAGTCCATAGTTGAGGGTTCCTTTAACATATCTCAGGATTCTTTTGGCTGCAGTTAAATGAGATTCTTTTGGATCACTTTGGAATCTGGCACACAAAGTCACTGCGTATGCTATATCTGGCCTTGAAGCCGTGAGATAAAGTAGACTGCCAATAATTCTTCTGAACTCTTTCTGATCAACATTGTTGCCTTCTTCATCCTTGCATAGCTTGGTTCCGATAGAAATGGGTGTGGAGACTTCCTTTGAACTTTCCATTCCAAACCTTTTCACTAAGTCCCTTGCGTACTTTTCCTGTGAAAGAAATATGGAGTTTTGTCTTTGTTCCACCTGAAATCCTAGAAAATATGTCATTTGACCAAGCATCGACATTTCAAAAGTTCTTTTCATCTGCTCAGCAAATTCTTCACATAGTCCTTCCTTGTTACCAGCAAAAATGATATCATCCACATAGATAATGACTATGAGGGTACCATTGGCCATTTCTCTGACATAGAGGTTACTGTCAACTGTTCCTTTGACAAATTTCATGTCTTTAAGACAACCATCCAATTTTGAGTACCAGGCTCTAGGGGCCTGCTTCAATCCATACAAGGCTTTTCTCAATCTGCACACCATACTACCATCTTTGTCCAGCAAAAATCCCTCTGGTTGTTCAATATACACCTCTTCTTCAAGATCTCCATTCAGAAATGCAGATTTCACATCCATCTGATAGACCTTGTACTGCTTGTGTGCTGCAACTGCTAAGAACATTCTGATAGTTTCCAGTCTTGCAACTGGTGCAAAGGTTTCCTCAAAGTCAATTCCTTCCATTTGTGAATATCCTTTGCATACAAGTCTGGCCTTGTTTCTGGAAACTTCTCCCTTTTCATTGAGTTTGTTTCTAAACAGCCACTTTGTCCCAATAACATTTTTATTTTTGGGCCTTGGCACAAGATCCCAGGTGGAGATCTTTTAAATTTGATTGAGTTCCTCATGCATAGCTTGTATCCATTCCTCATGTACAACTGCTTCAGCCACTGTGTGAGGTTCAACTTGAGAAACCAGTGCAGTCTGATCTTCCAATCTCAATCTTCTTCTAGTTCTTACTGAGGACTGTAGGTCTCCAAGGACATTTTCTGTGTCAACATGATTCTTCAATTTTTTGTATCTTCTTCTTCCATTTTCATTACCTTCATCTTCATCACTGGTATATTCAGAGTTGATCTCACCAGCAGTTGGTGTTGGCTCAGGTAATTCTGCATTCTTCTGTTCCAAGGCTGTGTCATTCTTTGAGTCATCATCATCCACAGTGTATGGTTTGGTGTTGTTTTCAATTATTATGACATCACTGCAGTCAATAATTTTATTCAACCTCTTATTCCAGCATCTGTAGCCTTTTCCATTAGGTAGGTAACCCATAAAGATTCCTTCTTCAGCTTTTTCTTCAAACTTTCCCAGATTGATGTTTTCAATCTTGATGATGAAGGGACTGCCAAAGACTTTGAAATATTTAACAGTTGGTTTTCTGTTAAACCACATTTCATAGGCTATCGTTTGTGTTTCTGGTCTCAGGAGACATCTGTTCTGTATGTGTATAGCAGTGCATACTGCTTCTCTCCAGAAAAACTTAGAGATATCATGCTCAGCTAACATAGTCCTCCCCATTTCAACTATGCTTCGATTCTTTCGTTCATCCACTCCATTCTGTTGTGGAGTATATGGTGTACTATATTGATGTTTGATTCCATGCTTGACCAGATAGCTTTCAAAGAAATCACCGGTATATTCTTTTCCGTTGTCTGATCTTACTTTCTTGATGCAGAGCTCTAGTTCCTTCTCAGTCTTCCTTCTGAAAGTCTTGAACATCGTGATTGCCTCTGACTTGTGTTTCATGAACATGACATTGGTCATCCGAGTGTAATCATCAATGAAGGTTATAAAATAGAAATATCCTCTTGTAGACTTCTGTCTCATTGGTCCACATATGTCTGTATGGATGAGTTCAAGAGGCCTAGTAGACATGATATCAACTCCTTTGTGTGACCTATGGGTCAGTTTTCCCTTTTGACAAGTGTCGCAGACTTCATCTCTTTCTCTCTTTAATTTGGGTAGATCTCGTACAACATTGTACTTCAGAAGTTTACTCATACTCCTTTGACCAAGATGGCCAAGTCTTCTATGCCAGAGGTTGTTTTCATCTTTAGAGCTAAGAAAACAAGAATTGATGGGATCACCAATTTGAAATAGATTTCCAGTGGTTCTTCTTCCTTGAGTGATGATTTTTCCATCCTTTGAGCTCTTGATGATGCATGAGTCCTTCTGGAACAACACCTCATGTCCATCATCACATAATTGACTTACACTCAGTAGTTTGTGCTTTAATCCTTCAACAAACAACACATCATTGGATTTTAGATTTGTTGTTGCAATCATAGCCTTTCCAACTCCCTTGATTTTCAGAGAACGATCATTTCCAAACACCATGGTTCCTCCCTCATGACTTTCAATGTTGCTTAGAATTTTTGTATCACCAGTCATGTGGGATGAGCATCCACTATCAAGAATCCATGACTTGGTTTTACTGCTGGCTTTTAGAGCCACTTCAGCAAAGCATATGATTTCATCATTGGTTTCTTGAATGCATTTCCCTTTCATGTCTTTGACTTTTTGGTTAGGAAGAGTTGTCATACATTAATCAGCTCTATGACCTTGTTGGTCACATCTTCCACAAGCTTCACTCAGGCAGTCAAATGTGTTCTGAGTTGGTGGTTTTGATGCTTTCTGCAAAACACTCTGGGTTTCAGGATGTCTCCCCCTTGACTCATGCCTCATGTTTGGACGAGACATGTTATACCAGCATGCATAGGCCTTATGTCCAAACACACCACAACACCAGCAGTAGCCTCTGAACCTTGACCTTCTTTGTTGATAAGATTCATGTTGTAATTTTCTGTCCAAGAGTTGAGTAGTCCTTCCTAAGGATTTCCTTTCTTCCATTGAAGATGATTTTACACAGGTTGGTTCATGCCATGTTTGTCTCAATTTTATCTTTGAACCTGCATTGTTAGAATTAACAGATGTATTTAGAGATTTACTTAGTGGTAAATTGACCTGCCTCTGAGCACCAGCATAAGATGATTCTGCCTTGACCTCAACAGCCTTGTTGAAGTCTTCTCTCATCTTTTTCAAGCTATTCTGTGCTTCAATCCACTTGGAATGTGTCACTGATTGCTCTTCTTCTTTGAGGTGAAGTTTCTCCTCAAGATCTTTTGCTATCTTGTCCAGCTCAGCTACCTTCAGTTTATGTCTCTTGATTTCGTCAATGTACATTGTCTCTTTCTTCATACATTCTTCCAACTCCTCAGTCATTCTTTTAGTTTCCTTTTGTAACAATTTCTTCTCTTTCTTGAGTTTAATGTTTTGATCAAGGCAAGCCTCTAATTCATCTTTCAATATGTATTCAAGCTCTGTTCGTTCACTTTCATCATCTTCACTGCTGCAGGTATCAAACCCTTTTTCCACATGAGCCATAAAATTCGTTTCTTCTTCTGATTGACTGGCTGAAGTAGAGTCTGATTCTTCCTCTTTGCTTACATAGCTTCTTCTTTCACCTGGAACGAACCTTTTCTTTCTTACACCTGATTTGTTTCCTTCTCTTGGGTATCTACTCTATTTCTTCTTTTGTGACTTCTCATCTTCAACTTCTGGAGCACTATATCTCTTTTTGGGGCAGTTTACAGCAAAGTGTCCGATGTTATTGCAATTGAAACATCTCGATGGTGATTTCCCTTTTCCCTTGAATTTAGTTTTTCCAAACCTTTTAGAAAAAAGAGAAATAATCGTGTTGAGATCTTCATCCTTTTCTTCATTGTCAGTATCACTTGATTCTAGGACTTCGTCATATTTTATCTTGAGTTGTCTCATGGCCTCAAAAGCCATCTCATCCTTGATCTTCTTCTTGAATACTGGGATCTTCCTCATTTCATATGCATTGAGAATGTTGTGTAGTTCATCAAGAGAGAGATCATCTCTGTCTTCTAATGCTGAGACTTTGGGGTCAAACCTGTCAGGAAAATTTCTCATAAGCTTTTTAACAATAGTGGAGTCCTCCAACTTTTCTCCAAAGCCCCGAATGTTACTGACAATTTCATTGACTCTTGTGAAATAATCATCAATATTTTCTTCTTCTCCCATCTTGACATCTTCAAACTTGCTTCTCCAAATCTGTAATTTGGCTTCCTTGACTTTCATGTTGCCTTCATAACTACTTTCCAATTTGTCCCAAATTTCTTTAGCATTCTTGAGTCCCATGACTTTTGTGTATACCTTTTCTGAGAGTGACATAAGAATGGCATTTTGAGCTTTACCATCAACTTCCATATTTCTTTTCTCATCGAGTGTCATAGCAGCTTCATTAGCAAGAGGAGGGAATCCAAATAAGGCTGCATTTCTAACTTCAAGGCCGAGAGATAGAAGGTAGGGTAACATCCGATTCTTCCAGCTGTGGTAATTCTTTCCATCGAATGTAGGAACCCCCCTACTATTAACAGAATTCAGATTGTCCATCTTCTCATAAGTAGATCCTTACAGAGGGAACCTCCCTCTGATACCACTTGAAATTCCTGGATCGGTTGTGATCACTGAGAGGGGAGGGGTGAATCAGTGATAACTTTTTATTTTTATGAATTGTTCCCTTTGGATTATCAATTCAACCTCTGCAGCTGGTTAAAGCTTAGATCTACTCTTTTAGTGGTTCAGTAATAATGAGAGCACAGAACACAGAGATTTACAAGGTTCGGTACAAAGACCTACTCCTTGCCGTGTTGGTTACACCCCCCAACACGGATTCTTCACTATGCCAAAAGATGATTACACAGTAATTGGTTACCCCCCCCCCCCAATTACAAGTTGGTTAAACCCCCCAACTCCACAGCATCATCTTCATCATGGCTCCACTTCACTTCTTCAAAGGTGTTGTTCAAAACTTCAAGTAGCTTCAACGGTCTTCAAAAGATCTCGTTGGTCATGCTCACCAAAAACCCAATAACTTAGAATGATCAGTTCTTTTTCATTCACACACTTAAGTGTGTACTCTTCTTCTCAAGGTTGGTCTTCTTCACTTGTGCACACACAAGGGCTAAGCCTTGGCCTTTTCTTCACTTCTTGCACACACAAAAAATGCTTGAGGCTCGGGTCTTCTTGTTTATCACATAATCACTAAGGCCCTCAGGTTCTTCTCCATTTGTTCTTTAAGCCGCGCAAGGTGGTACGGCCTCACTGTCTTCAACCGTGCCAGTCCAAGGAACAAGGATCACTTGGCACACACACGAGGCAAGGCCTCGGCCTTCTTTGGCACACACACAATGTGTGTAAAACGCAACCCGAACTCCACTTGTATGCAGGCGCGCAAGGGTTGCAGCCAAACTTCTCAACACTACCGCGCAGGGTAGAGACACCACGGACATTCAAGGTGTTACCACGGGCGTGCAGGTGCTACTGCCGCGCAAGCACTCGGGTGTGCAAGGTGCAACACTGCGAGGCGTGCAAGCTACTCCTGCCGCGCAAGTATGTGGGCAGAGAGAGCTCCTTCCTGTCGCGCAAGGAAGACGCGCAGGGGACTTCTTCGAGGCCTCGTGTGGCTCCGGGATTCTCAGTCGTGCAAGAGGCTGCGCAGAGGTACTTCGCGTAGCTCGGATGGCTTCGTGGGACTCTCGAGTTCTCAAAGAATCAGCAAAACTCTCCAATGCCTCGGGTGCTCCTTTTATAGGCAGAGGAATGTGAATGGAGTCCGCGGAATCCAATACTCGAATGCCCGAAATCATCAGCGTTTTGAAAACTTCAAACGCGTTAAATATCTTCCGCGTATCTCGTTCTTCTTCTCTGTTTTAATGCGGGTTTTCCATTTTTCGGTTTCCTTCACGTGCATGCGACTTAGAACGCATGCACGGCCTTCGTTTTGGCCATCCCATGCAAAACACGAACACCCCGAGGCCTCGGAAGCTTTGCTTGCCTCGGCCGTTCTTCGAAGATCTCCATTTGTTGCATGCATGCATATTTTTATACATTAATGGGTTCGGTTTGGCCAGACGAACTCATTGGTGCCTTCGGCTTCGAAAGAGACAGTCGGTAACTCGAAATCGTATGCTCGGAGGGCTCTGGTTCAGGCGGCGGATCGCGGGAAGGCTCTGTATGGCCGAAGGTGGGAGACGATGCCGGGGCCGTCGGATCAGATCTTCAACGGCCTGGATTAGATCGCGGCACCGCGGATGGATCGTGCGGCGCAGATCAAGCGCGCGATCAATCGAGCGGCTCAGATTCGCTCCCGGGAATTTTTCCGCGTCCCACATCGAAACGGGGCGCGGTTTTCTCGCGGTTTATCACCCTGGCACTCCCTTAGATGGCCAGTTGAATCTCCTCCCCTCTCGGTGCCGCCCCGCACCGAGTTCTTTAGCGGGCGTGCTCTTGCGCCCACCTCTGCTCCTGCGGGCGCGCTATGCGCCCACCCTATGCATGCTCTGACACTCGGGCGCGCTCCTACGCCCCCGTCGTGCTCCTCCGGGCATGCCCCAGGCGCCCATGTGGTGTCTTGGGTGCGCCCTGCCGCCCTGGCTCGCCCCACGGGTTCCCCCGGGCGTGGTGCCCTAGTTGCCCATGCCTTGGGGTTGAACCCCCAAGGTGCCTTGGCTGGCCAATTTTTTGGCAAAGGCATGAATAAGGACTTTGTCAAAGACAAAGTTCTCCTATGAGTATAAGCCAAATGCCACTTCTTCCAAGCCATTCTTCCACTTCATTTCTTCTCATCTCTTCTTCTTCTTGAGAATTCAAACATTAATCTACTTTATTAGAAACAACTCCTTAATATATGATTCTTCTTCATCATCTCATTTTCTACTTAGGAGAGAATTCTCAAGGATCTTCATCTTCAACCGAACTCCTGAATCACTTAAATTATTCAAAGTGCTTCATTGATCTAATCAAAGATCAATTGGATCATCTTCATGTTCACATGCACTAAGTGATAGTGCATGGGCTTCTTTAGCTCACTTCATCCACTTAGAGATTGTGGATGGATCTTCTTCACCTCCTCATGCATTGTCAATACAATGCATGGTCTTCAAACAATGTTGTGACTTTGTATCATCAGGATACAAGTTCTATGAACTTAAAGAGCAGCTCAGCAATCATCAGATGTAATGCTTCTGTAATCATCAATCTTCAAGATGTACTTCATCAGATGGCACACGAAGACAAGTTATTGACAACAAATGCAATCACTTCACTTGGGCACAACAATGTCCACCATCAATTTTTATTAAGTTATTGAAGAATGATGAGTATCCTATCATATGTCTTGAAAAACCATTATCCATTTACCATAAGATTTTACAGGATCTCTTTATGAAATTTTACTATAAAATAGTCAAATAAAAACAAACATTGGCACCCATATTTGTTTGGGTCCATTAATATTTGTGACTAGTGATTTTTGAACCCACATTTTTCTCATAGGATTCTTATAAAAAAATTATGTAAAGTTCATAAAAAATAAACTCTATTCGGTCTTGAAGAGCTTGAAACGTTAGAGAGTGTATCATAATTTGAACTATAATAATGTTTTTCAGAGCTAGGAGTAAAGGTGTATCTCTTAAACTTAGAAACAAATTTTTTTTCCCAATATTTATTTTACTATGTTGTAACACAATAAAAGTAGTATATTTATGAGCAATATGTTTACATATAATGTTTAATAAAGTATCTTTACCATTAGAAAACCTTTAATGGTTCTTTTTCAATTTCTCATTAGATAGCTTTAGTTCATTATTTGCATTGAGTAGTTTAACTTTTTTTATCGTTCTATAGTAAGTTAAGATATAACAATTGAGGTAAGAGCATGTTATTTATTTAAAGAATTATTTTTATCTTTTAGTTCATTACATATCTATTTAAGATTATTTCAATACTCAAACATTTTTTCTTTAGACATATTCTCAGAATCAGTTTCATCTCTTGAATAAAAGGAATTGTGCACAGGAGTTTCAAGTGTAACCTCAGATGTTTTTGTCATAGAACACTTATTGGATTTGTTATCATGTTCATCATGTGAAGATTATGAGTCACCTAAACTATACTCATAAGAACTCCATCTTTCTTTCATTTATTTTTTATACTTTCTATATTTTTCTTCATATTTCTTTATGTACTTGATCTTGGGATATTCAACCTTTACATGTCCCTTTCTCTTACATTCATAGAATAATATCTCGTCAGACTTGTCACTTCTTTTCCAATCTTTTACCTAGCATCCCTTTTGATCATATCTTATTTTGAAGTTAGGATTTCTAAAAAATTTCTTATTCTTGTAAAATATCTTAATCCTTATAGATAATTGAGACTTCTCATCATCACTATAAAGTGATGATTTTTCACTGTGACAATTTTCTACAGAGTCCTCCAACTTCCCTTTTTCTTTGTGTTTTGAGGTGGTGGTATTAAATAAAACAGATTTTATTTTTGGGTCTGTAATCCTCTTCCATGTTTACTTTCAACTCCTATTAACACATCATTAGTTTCCCAATGAGTGGTTTTACAATTAACTTGCTATTGTCACATGACTATCTAATAGAGACAAAGGTTCATAACCATATATCAAGTAGTAATTGTATAATCCTCATGATCTGTTCTTTGGATGTAACTTCTCTTCCAAGAGAAATCTTTTGGTTGAAAATTTCATTGATCCTGAGATTCATGTTAGAAATATGCTCATAAGGTTTCATTTTAATATTATCATATTTAATTGTGTACGTATTAAGTCTCATTTCTTCTACACTAGAAGTTCTTTCATGTGAAACATAAAAGGTATCCTCAATTTCATGGGCAGTTTTACATGAAGAAATCCTATTAAATTCCTCATATCCTAAAGGGAAATATAGAGCATTCATGGATTTGAAATTTTTATAGTAGTAAGTCTTGGTTGGGTCATCCCAAGTGATTCTATCAGTATAAGGAATCTTATACTCATCTATAATTGAAGACCAAATTTCAAAACCCATACTTTCAAAATGCATTTTCATTTTAATATTCCATTGGGAATAATTGTTTCAACTAAAGAATGTTTTTCTATTTTTTTCACAACCTTCTATTATATTATCCATAATAAATAAATAATTTGAAAGATCTTGAAATTTAAAATTGACATAAATTTACAAATCATTGAAGTACAACAATAATCATAGTTGAATAGTTTCAAAAACAGAGTCTTAACAGGAATAACAAACTCCGTTGATACCAAATGTTGGTCAAAGTAGAACACTCAAGATGGGATGAATTGAGTAACTATAAAAATTTCTATTTGAAATGTTTTCTAAAAAGGTTCCCCAATAAAAATAAATACATTCAAGTTAATAAATGTAATATGGTTTTGAAATATTCACTGTTCAAAAAACTTCTCATAAGATTGATTAATTATCAGTAATCTCAATATCAGTTCTTGATATTACTTTTGAACCTATTCTAATAAGGAAAAACAATTATAACTTCTATACAAGATTAACTATCAAAGAAAATCTAGTGATTTCTAAATTATACAGTAAGATTGAGAAAACTAAATTTAACAACACTGCGGATATAAAACAAGTGGTTCATTATCAAGCTGAGACCTTATCCACTCCACTTGGTGATCACCTTCCAGCAAGTAGTTTATATTAATAATCTTTATCCACACCCTGGATCAAGGTAAAAAATAGTGGACCAGATTGAGAAAGTCACACGACCTCTTCCACAGTTCTTTGTGGGTATAAACTACCAGGTCACACAGGGACCTCTTCCATACTTATCTGTGGGTGTAAACAAGTGTAAAAGGATATGAGAGGAAGGATATCTTGTATATATTATTTTAGTATAGGAGACAGCGTGTGTTTTAGTACAGACACACATACTACGTGAAAGATAATAATAAATAGATAAAGGATGATGAGATAAGGTTAGAAGTTTTTTGAGTGTTATTCTATATAGATCTGGACTTCAAGGATGAAGCAGATGCACGTATCGAGCCCTCTTGAAAGAAATAGAGCATCGCAATTCTAGTGCTCTGGTTTTTAGTTAAATCTAGATCATGTTCTTTGTGGAGTTTGTATTGAGAAGATGTTCATGAATCTAATATATTGTATCCCATATTTTGGATTCATTAATGCCTCGTGTATTATTCATATGTATCTTTTTTCATTTGTGAGTTCTTTTATCAATAACTCTCACGCTTCTGCTTCTCTACCACCCTCTTGTTTCAAGGCCACAGTTTTAATTTTATTCATGGAGTGCATGTGTTGAATCCGAAATGATGCATGTATTCTGCACCTCATACCTCATACTATCAGGTGACATGTCTAAAATGAAATATTAATTATGTTAGTGTATTTAAAAAACTCAAATATGACCATTATAAGTTAAATTGAAAACAAAAAAAACATATTAAAGAATAATGTCACAGTCTGTCTGGAAACAGTGTCACATGGAAATGGTGTCACCTATAAATATTTTATTCTTCTGTTCCATTGAGCAGTGATATAGTTACGATGGCATAGTTTTATAGATATTAGGAACTGGTAGCACATGTGCATTTTTAGGATCACGGTGTATGGTCCTTTGCCAAACTTCGAACTATTTCTTAGAAAGGAACTGGTGTAATAGACATCAACATATCTGAAACTGGTTACGGTGTGTGGTGAAGGTTTCTAGGATATGGTGTCTTGTCACGGTGTCTGGTCGTGGTGTCTGGTCACAGTGTCTGGGTCCTTTGCTAGAAAACCAAAATTGGTGGCAGACTCATGGTTTCTCGGACTTAGTCAAATATCTGTATATGGACTTTAGTAGTAATATTCATAGAATAAATTAGACTTAATAATTAAAAAAATAAATTCATTATAAAATAAATTAAATATAGTTTACAAAAATTAGTCACTATTTATAGGAATCAAGATTGAGATAAAATTTATTTAAATCATAATGAAACCAACCATCGTTACACATGATTGGAAACATGTTAAACAAGATTTGCAGGATGTATAGGATTTGTGATCATTAAAAATGATTAAAAAGGAGGAGTCCAACATAGTGAATTCCATGAATATTATAAAAAATTAATTAAGTAGGACATCTTTCCAATAATTATCTTGAAGATCCAAATGTTGTTAAGGGGACTCCCCAATCCTAAAATCCTGGATTATATTTACTTATAACTTGACTCTAAATTTTATTTGGAAATAAAGTGGACATTAAACCCATTATTGATTTGGTAAATCTATCCCATTGTCATAGTAAATACAAATCTATATTTAAAAGTTCCCCTATTTAAGGGAATACATTCACTATAACTATGGGTTCATCTTAATATAGCTTATGGAGGACTAAATGACATAATATTAAATTGATGGATTTGGGTT
Source organism: Viscum album (assembly GCA_963277665.1). Classification (NCBI taxonomy): domain Eukaryota; kingdom Viridiplantae; phylum Streptophyta; class Magnoliopsida; order Santalales; family Viscaceae; genus Viscum; species Viscum album. The sequence continues at coordinate 1,121,062,877 of OY728129.1, forward strand.
CTTATGTACAAATTATTTTATTTTATTTTCTACATGTCCTATTAATATAAAGTGGATTTTTTACATATCGGATTAACCATGTTTTTATAAATTATTTATATATAATCCATTTACTTTTTGTCCATAATTTCATATTAGTTTATCTATTAATGAATTTTTGGGCTTGCTTCCCTTAAATTAATCATGTATAAGACAGAAATAAATAAATAAATAAATAAAATGATCAAGAGATTTATCTAATGGTTTATTTATTGAGAAGATAGTAAGAAAAAATATTACCATTGGGATAAACTCTATGTGTCTGTCTTGGAATGAGTTGCAGCATCCCACCTGTCCAACTATGTATCTTCCATATTGATTTCATCAATGTTCTATCTTGAACCACCTTTCCCTCAACTCTATGTTGAATTGATTCAATGCACCCTTGAAAAACACTTTAATTATATATGTTTTTTAGTCCCACGCATGTGATAGGAACTAAGGAACCTTTTAATTGGATGTACATAAAGTAACATTAAAAATAGAAGTTTTATTTAATAAAAGAGGGAGGGGTGACTTATAGGCCATCATATTTAATTTAATAATAAATAATTGTAAAACCATGAAATAAAATAAAATTAAATTAAACAAAAACATACATAGGTATGGTTAGAGATCTTAATCACTCATACACATGATATGGATACACATTTAAAACAACTAGCTATCATTCATATCAATTCACTCTTTAATAAGATAGAGCACAACCAAATTAACCTGATTAATTATCTTATTAATCAATTAACTCATTTTACGTTATTTCATTGAATCATCATAAATTCCCATATTCTGTGATTATAAAAAAAATTATTTAATTTTATTTAAAACTCAATAAAATAGTATGCAACTTCGTGCATAGATGAAACTTGATGATTTCCTATCCAGACTAATCGGTGTGGTTTTAATTTTAAAGAGTACACTCATAAGACATATTGTGTACATTAAATGTATTATATTTTCATGGGTTAGCCTACCAAAATAATTCCACATGGAACCCATGAAAATTACGTAGCCTATACAATTTAATTGACTAATTATTTATTGTAAAATTACCATACATGTTTCATAGTTTTTAATATTATAATAAATTGATTATGAATTTTCATGTAATATATACCCAATATAACTTCATGTACTATCAACCTAAACACACATGGGACTCAGTTCCATGAGTTTTAATGAACTAATTAGTTAATTTAACTATTTCCTTATAAAAAGGAACAGTACAAGGAGTGTGCATCCCAGCAACGCAACATCTATTTTTCTTTAACATATATATAATATACACACCTAGGGACTCGGGGTGTACTTATCATGAACATTTAATATATACATGAAATTTATAAAGGATAGACTATTTTAACATTAAGTTACACAGTTGATAGTCTGTATGGGTCATTTATTAAATACACATGGTACATTAATTAGAATGCATGGTTTGACCCTGTCTTTTCAACCTTGAAAGAATGTGGAATACATAGAGAGAAGTCAGTTTACAAGTTGATTAATTAGTAAAATCCATGTGCCTACCTGGATAGTCTCTATGTGATCCATATATTCCACATGGTGTGTAATAAATACATGATAACCTAGAAACTATGTGGGCATCCTTATGCAATGAAAAAGGATACATAGTTTGTAACAAATGAGTGCACACCGTTTCATCTCGTATTATCTAGAAATAATCCTTGGCACATTTTAATGGAATCTTTAGATGTTTTTTATGTAATTACTAAACGGTCTTGTTAATATGAGAGATAAGTTGTTTTTTTGAAATATCATTCATAAATTAAAACATGAAATGGATTTTAACTTTTAAATGCATGACGACAAGTAATCAATTAAATAATTATATATTGGAATGTGACCCTATTCATACAACTTGTTTGTTCTAAGAATAATGGAAGAACATATAGGATCTTACAATGAATCAGAAAATGTTGGATTCAACAGATCATTTGGATATTATAGAAGATTTAAATTGCATGACCAATGATAATTTTCTAGTCATATATTTATAAGAAATGTCACTAGAACCAATATGTGGTCTTAGAATTATACATTTATAATTAATATCAATATGTCGAAAAAAATATTAGCTCATTCATGAGATTGTTCATTATAATAGATATTGATCATTTAAAACCCCTTTTAGTAATCATTTCATATTCATATAGGATCCAACTGTAGAATCCTTATAGTAGTGTTCCTCACGTGCTCCTATGATTACCTAATGACAATAATGGATTGACAGGTTCTAGCTTGTTTAATTGATTATCAAGCATTGTTCCTCTTGATCACATCACTATTTTCCATTATAAAGAAATTATCTTGATCATGTAATTCTTGTGAGTATTTGATAAGGAATATTAGGATTCTAAAGAGAAATCCATTTTTTACAACAATTCTAAATTAACCTCTCCTATAATGCATTAGAGTTAAAATTATATATGTTGCGTCAGTGTCACGAACCGAATTTAGTTGCCATCAAAACCGACACCTGACCCGGACCGTGACAAGGCCCAAAGGGCGTTCCCATTCCTCATGGGCTGTAAAAACTTCACGGGTATCATAAAATGGAGTTTGTTAATGATTTACCAGAGTTTATAAACATCAAAAAAAACAAAAAAAAACTCAATAAAACAAATATAGATTTTTAAACTAAAACTGTCTTTTAAAAAATTTTAGAACTGAATTACATAAGTTAAAACTATGTTTGAAGACAATTACAAAGTTACAAAATCAAATAAGTACAGCCCAAGAACCTCCACATGGCAAGAGGCACCGCCCTCAATCCATCCCCACAACACCACATCACGAACGACCAGTAAAAACCCGAACTTTTGGCACAAAAGTTGTTCCCAAACCTGCGAAAAAAATAATCAAGTATACATACACCCAAGGGTTTAATTAGTGTGTGATCAAATTACCATTAGGATACCACCACTAAGATATTAAATGTGACATGAACTCAAATATGAAAATCTTTCAAGCTTTCATAGACAAGAATTGCTTGTTAAAATATCTAAAAGATGCAACTTAAAAAATTAAAACAGTTTTCAAGTGGGATATTTTAAAGAATCATCACAAAAAAAATAAATTCCAAAACTATAGAAATTTCCATCCAACAATATTATATGTCGACGGTAAGCAAAAATAAACCAATGAGCAAAAGAACTAGGAAATAACCCCTAGGTACTACCTTGTTGTGGGTCCCAGGTACCTCGTATCTCGGTGAGAGTAACTATCCCAATATCTATCCTCGTGTACACGAGCCACTAGTAGGGAGTATACCCATTACCTGGTTTCCCCCAATCATCACCCTAATAGTTTATTTAGTTTTTTACGATTCAATATTGCTATGTGAAACTAAGGCCAAACCCCCGGATTCACTAGCATGCTAGTTCACGTCCACCCACATAGATACCCAGGTTTCCCTCTTATGCTCAAACAAGTTCAACAAGCCAATAAATATAGTTTTCACATGAAAATATCACTTCCACATCATAAATTAACCAAAAATCCTCATGTACATCACACAAGTCTCAAAATCCACTTTTCGTTCAAATGCATTATGAAATCAAACCCATATAAAAATAGCCCACAACACATTTTTCATAACTTTTACAAGACAACACATCCTTTAACAATTTTATAAAATCTTTACAAATATTTTATGCATCGCATAAAATCCCACTAACATGTTTCATAAAACCCTTTTTCATAAACAAAATTCGTATTTCACATCACACTCACCCAAACAACTCACATCACGTTCACACCTCTTTCACATTTTAGTAAATCCGTTAAACATTTATATAAAACATTTCCAAGAGGATACACATCACATGATATCCCCATTCACATTTAAAATGTACCATTTAAAAATATACACAATCCAAAATAGTTTTCTAATATGGTTTCACCTCTTACATAAATCATTTAGCCATTAAAAACTTTCATAAAACAATTCCACGGATTGTACCCCAGCTTTTCACATAAAACCCATTTCAAACCCATATTTCAAGGAAAAAATAAAAACAATACCAATTCAAAACAGAATTTACATCCCCAAAAACATTTATTAAACAACCCCCAAGTGTAATAAAAATACCTCAAACAATACCAAAAAATATCGACATGAAAAACACACATTTTCAAAAATCACTTTCAAAAAGTACAACATGGTTTTACAGATTAAAACCATTAAAAAACCCACATTCAAACCGAATGGAACACCAAGACCCTACCAAAGCATAATTTTCAGCCCAAAAAAAGTTATTAAACCAATTTAATATGTTCTAAAATACACCCAAATAATACCACAAGTGTTACACATGAAAAACACCCAATTTCAAGCTAAAATGCAACTAAAAAATTAAAATATTAACCAAATCAACCATGAAAATTTTTCACACCACAAAAAAATATTATTAATATGAATATTGAAAACATACAGCAATATAACTCATAAATAAATGTTTACACACGGAACCACCTACAAAAAGTGTTGAATCCCTCAAATCTTGGTGCGAAAAATCAAGCGCACCACCGCCGCCACAGAAGGAAGTGAAGAGAAACCTAAAATCTCAATATTACACCAAAAAAGACACCATTTTAAACCCTATGTTATAACCCTATCTTTTGGAAACTTTTAAACATCAAGAAAGAGGGATGAAACCCTAAGTAAATGGAAGAAAAGGAAGGGAGGAACACTTACTTGAATGAATCTTGGAGAAATAGACCTAAATTCACAAGCATCTGCTTTTTCAAATAGCCAAACATTCAATGGAGGTTCGAAGAAGGATGGGGATATAATGTATTAATTTCAATGGAATAAAAGTGTAATAAATGAAATAGTTATTAAGGAACAAAATTACCTTTAAAAATCTTCTCAAATTGAGGAATCTTAAGAAGTTTCGACTTAATCCTCTATGAAAATGAGCTCCAAAGAGGGGGAGTAGAGAATGGGGGAGAGCCTTAGTTTAGTGGTCTTGGGTTAGAGGTGGAATCACCAAAACATAGTTAAATTTTAATATAACATTAAATAATTAATAAATATTTTTAATTCAAGAAATGGGCATTCAGGAAGCCCCAATCCCTTAAATAAAAAACCCAAATCCACCAAGATTATGGATTTACACATTGTCCAAATTATTATGGTGGTTTTAATAGGTCTGTTGAGAGAATATAGTAAATGGAAATGATAGAAAATGTTGAAAAATGAAGGATTTATAAAGGAAACAAAATTTATTTTTAATTTAGAATTGGTCTCATGATTTGGACAAAATCATGAAGACTCACCCATTCCTCCTAAAATGAATTAGCAAACCCCAAAAAACTAATAATGGAAATTAAATTAAAAATAAAATAAAAATAAGTTATTTATGTTAAAGTTAGAGTTTTAAATTTAATAAATTTCAAAAGTACCCATAATAAAATTTTAAACCCACGTATGACCTCATTTTGAGACAAGTAATCACTGAGTTTCTTCTAGATCACGAATAGGAACCCAATCCCTTCGAGGATTATCTCCTCATTTCAGTGACAATGACACTGATAGCGGCTCCCCCACCCCCTTGGTGGGAGAGGGGGAATAGTTGTTAAACAAGATAGGAGAGTTCTTCCTTACTTTTACCAATCCGGACTTTCTTTCTCCATTCCCGAAAGTTTCTCTATGCCCAAAGGTTATGGATATTCTCGATGGCATTCCTAATCTTCATCTATTGTACTCTAAGTTTGTGGAAGCCTCATCAATATTGAATACCACTCTGTTTGATCGCTTTAAGCATAGGAGATCTTCAGTTGATTCCTTCAACTGGTTTGTCTTTGGTTTTTGGGACCTTCAAGAAAGAGCGGTTGTTGGATTGCGCGACAGATACCATATCATGATTCGTTTTAAATCAGAGGCATATCCCATCAATGTCATGGTCAAGGTTACCTCTTAGCTTTAACGGATTTCATTTATTCCTCCTACATTGGTCCTTCTGTTTGCACATGAATCGTTATTCTTCTACTACGGCAGTTTGGGTACGTTTTCCAAATATCCCTTTACCTTTTAAAAACCCTTTAGTGATTCTAATGATAGGCAACCTCGTAAGAAGGTTTCTTTATTCTGATAACCGCACTGAGGTCGTGTGCCACCTGGTGAATCCTCGGGTCTGTATTGAAGTGGATGCTTCTTGTTTTCCCTTCGATTATGTATGGATTACTATTGGAAAAGATTACAGGTGGAAGTAGCGGGTGGTTTATGAAAATTGGACTAAGTTCTGTCCTTATTATAAGCATTTGGGCCACCCTTTGGAGGTTTTCTGCAAGAGAGACACTACTCCATCATTGGAGGTAAGCTGCAGGGGGAAGCAGGTTGTGGCAAGAAAAGGGGATGCTGTAGCGGGTGAGGATCTAGAGGTTGTTGTGATGTCTAGTCTGGTCAAGGAGGCTTCAGGGTCCAAATATGGGGGAATTATTTAGTCAATTTTTTGTATTAAAGGACCTCTATAAGGATTCCCATAAGGTGATGATAATGAATTTTCATACTTCTGAAACTCCAAGTGTTATGTAAACTCAGGTTAAACTGACGGTAGTGGAGGTTTTCAATAGTTTACAGCAGGATTTGGGGGGTCTCCTATAATCCCTTGGCTCGGAAGGAGTCTGGTTTGGGTTATAAAGAGGACTGTTTGGAGCAGCTCATGGATAGGGATAATATGGAGAAGGAACAGAGGGTGGGGAGAAAGGTAGCTACATCGGGCGTGGCCAATCCAAACAGTGTTGGTGGTTCTAGAGGATTATACCCCTCATATATACCCTTCCTCATGCTAACCAACAGGTTTGAAGGCCTTTCGGAAGGAATTTTTGAAGAAGGTTTGGATTCTGGTCCTGTGCTCGGTGGTGATGCTGAGGGGGCCTATGTGGGAGGGCACAATACAGTAAGGTTGGGTCATGAGGTATTACCTATGGCCGGAGAAGAGGATGCTAAAGTGGTTGGGTGTCCTGCCTTAATTGATAATAACACACTAGTTACAAGGAGGGGGAATGCTTCGGGTTGCAAGGATAATTCCCCGAGGACCAAAGGGAGAAATTTTTCTAGGGGAAATAAGGAAAATATGGGTGGTCCAGCATACCTGTCATATAGTGACATTATACAGAATGGTACTGGAAGGATGACTAGGTGTGAAGGAACTCTATCTGCTACACCAAGAAGAAAAACAAGGAAAGACAACTCTAACCTTCCATGACCTATGTGTACCAGATCTTCCCTTAAGCGGGAAAAAGCTCTGATTCTTGCCTTCAAAAAATATAGCTTGATCAAGCAACCTTGCCCAGTGAAACCTTTACTAGACCAGATGGGGAACTTTGAGAAAGGTAATTACTTCTTGAGGCAGCATAAATTAACCTCTGAGTGGGAATTGGCTACGACATAAGGGGATTCTTGTGTGGGATGCAGAGATGATTACGGGTATTATGATATGTAGTCCCGTGGTGATCTAGTTAGTTTGTGTTTGTTCTGCATATGTCTATTTTTTGAATGTTCCAAGTTGTGATCTTGTTTGTGTTAAGGGTTGTGTGGTTTCTCACTTTTCTTAAAAGTGTTTGGAATTAAAAAAAATTAATTTTCAGTCAGTATGACCTCATTCTGGGTATTAAAAAATATAATATATTATTTTTATTCCATGGAATGCACTAACTAGAGAAAAGATAAATATTATTTTACTGGCTTGCAAATTAATATTTATTACTGGTCATAATATTGGTCCTCTTCTCCCCCTTTGAAATTATAGAATACATAAATAAATATTTAATTAACATTTTATTCATAAAATTAATATTTTATTCATAGTTTGATGAATAGATATTTGTTTAATATTCAATAACAATAAATATTATATATCCATGTAATTTAACAATTACATTGAAAATAAATATTTATTTAATTGATTCAACCAATAATTATGAATACAAAAAATTTGTGGTCTTGATAATATAAATTATTACTATAATAAAATTCAAAATTAATTTTACATAGATAAATAGAAATACGTAGTATGTGACCCTCAAGGATTATTTCCCATTAGCATTAGGAATGATTTTGTAAAGTCCAAGATTATTATTAAGAAATGGGTCAAGGCACAGATGGTAAATAAGTTAATGTCGCAACATCAACAACAATATATTAGTGATCAGAGTGTAATTTAATATCATTGTCACAATATATCTTCATTAAGGTTTCACACTCATATCATTAACCTATATTCTTGATTCATATTTCTTTTAATACAGGAAATAGAATTATTATTACCCCATGTCTATGGAGTTTAATGAGAATGTTTTATTTCCATCAAATTGTAGAGATGTCAACATACATTAATATAGAAGGTAAAGTTCTATACATGAATAATTCATTAATAACACATTATTAATGACACACCCAACATACACTACTTCATCATGAACTATTATCATCATGGTTGATGACAATACATCTATGTTCCCATGTTAGGACATGCATAATAATAGTTTTAATGTCTTAGGACAATTACATATTCTCAAATATAGGAATATCCAATGAAACATAAACAATTAAAACTCATTCTAGGTGGTTGTTCTCATAATCTCTAGTTTTTGTCATTACTATATTCAAAATTTATGAGAAGAAGTACCATTTTCTTATGATTACTTTCCTCTGACACTAATAAAGAGATATATCCTATCATATAATCTTATATAACCATATAAATTTTTTTAATAATTTCATAATGGAATTTCAAGGATATCAACATAGAGGGTAACTACTATACACTTTTAATGTAATAAATATTCTTGAAATTTTTAAAATTACTGTCATACTAAACTATGAATGACCTGTAATAAGAAATTCATTTTAGTATTCACTAATTTGAATATAGAAGATATCCAAAGTTTAAATAGTTTTTTATGGAATACCAACTATAACAGAAACCCTTTTAATAAAATATTTTAATTTTCTAGGAAGATAGAGAATATATAATTTAATGAATAAGATAGATAAAAAAGGGAGGTCAATGAAATTTAAAAAGGAAATGAAAAGAGAAATCAAGAGGAAGTAATTTTGTAACCAAATCGTGTTGCTTGTTACTGAATAAAATGGATCAATAACATTAACTAATGTTTAGTGTAGTTTTATATTAATCCTCACATGGGTTATATAAATTGTATTAGGGAGTCTAAGGGTTGAGTTAGAGGTGTTAATTGGTCAACAGAGTGGTTTAAGAACCACATAAATGAATTATTTAACTTTGAAAATTGTAACCATCATACAAACTTATATTTCCAATTAATAGCTGGTATTCCTTCCATAAATATTAAGGACTACTTTAGATTCCATAAGGTAGCTACTGGCTATAATTGGGATGTCGAAAATCCACATATTATTCTGTAGGTTATACCTAGAGTCCCCAACTAACCGATGATAGTCTATTGTGTAGTCATGAGACTAACAGTGTCTTTGATGGTTATATAAATGTCATTTACTAGAATGTTACACCCTAAAAAGTATCCAATGAGATCATACTCTTGTAAATCCTCCCATGGCTATCTTCATCTAATTTTAAGCGTTCATTAGTTCTGTTGACAACATACCTTCATGCTCAAAAATAAATACTAAAATACACTCATTTGTAAAGGGAAGAAGAAAATTTGTTTTTGATATCCTTAAATAAAATCTAATATAATGAGTTATAACATTTGGATCCCTAATATTTTCCAAAATCAATCGAAATCAAGGAAGTTTCCAAGGTAATATTAATTTCTTCTTTGAGAGTGTCATGTATATATTTTGTTTTTCTTCCACACTTTCTTCTTTTACCACCACCCAAATACATTAAAATATAATTAATTATATTTAATAATATGTTTAATAGTTTTAAAATAAATGGTGAAACAATTTTTTTATCCTTTAAATTCTCATAGAAAAAAACCTTGATCATGCATTTGTTCAGACTACCAGCACCAAAAAAATGTTTTGTTGTTCATTTTTAACAAGATTTTAATTATTTTTTCAAAACAACATAAAATATAATTTCAAAAAATTAAAAATATATAAATACTAACATTTTACCTCTATTATAATTTTATTATGTGAAAATATACTATTTCATGACCACACTCGCCCATTGAATTATAGCATTTTCTTTTTTTGGTCGGTTTGACCACCTATATGATTTGTGTTATAGTATAATATAATGGATGACTATGGAATCAAAAATAATGGTTTTATTATATATTTTTGAATAAATAATATTTTATTTATGGTTTTTGAATGGTAATATTATCATTTAACATGTAATTAATACACCACCCTTCATTTGATTATAATTTTCAAAACATGATTTTCACCGATTTCTTTTTCACATAAAATAACTATAAATCTCATGGAATGAAATAATAAAATTAAAAATAAATATAAAATATTTTCTCAATTACATTAAATGAAATATAAATTAAAATATTAATATAAATTAATGGTTTTCAGTGTCTACATAATGCAACACGCATGAAACAATAAAAATTTATAAACACCTGATGGTAATGATAAGCTATATTTAACCAAAAGTGTTTACCTAAATGATTATATTTTAATTTATATAGAATCATATATATATATATATATGAATATGGTTACTAAATAGGTATTTTAGAAATATATTTTTCTATATAAGAGGTTAGAGTATGATCAACTAAGTAGTAATTCATGTTAAGGGTTTCATCCACTCAATTTCAGATTCTCTCGGTTATAGTATTAATTAAAAGATATTAATTTTATAGATTTATTTGATCCTATCACTCCCATATTTTATATGATAAACCATATTTTTTATTTTGTAAATAAATTCTCATCACCAATAACCACTTCTTCGATGATGCATTTTCCAAAATAAAAGTGTTAAATTGGTAAAAAGTGCTCTCTTTACTAATAATGAATCTTTTTACTCCATGTCCATATTTTTCTTATTGAAAGTGTTTAAATAAATGAAATATATTTTTTTAGTCCTATATCCCTAATATTTTCCTCTACAATTTTAGGGAAATAAAGTCCTTTAATGTTCCTCTGATTTTGGTTATTCATTAAAATGGTATAAAAAGATTAATAAAGGAATTTGTATTCCTTATTATCCAATATAGAATTATATTTTTTTTATTCTGATAAAAGACAATTTATTTGAAACTTTTTATAATAGGTTTTTCAAAATTACTCTCTCTCCATTCCCATTTTTTTAATGTGATTTTTTTATTTTAGCTTTTAAAACTATGTTTAAAAGGTTTTATGAGTTATTTTTTATATTTTGTCCAATTTTTCCTCCAAGTTTTATCTCCTATGAAGTGATGTTTTGATCAAATTATATATTAAATTTAATAACTGATTTTGAAAAAATGATATTTTTTATTCCTTATTTTGTTAAATTCATGTTATGTGATGTTTTTATAAATTTAAAAAACTAATTTTTTTCATAGGTTTACTTAATATATGATGGTTATTGATTTTATGTTTCAAAAATATATAAGGATAATGAATGTTGGGTACTTATTTCACCTTTCAATGCATTTTTTATATTGATATCTCATGAAATAGTCATATGTGGAATAAATACATTTGTTCACCCAAGTGTGGGCATAATGAGTTGGCTCACATTTTTTAGCATAAACATAATGTGTTTATTCACCTAGGCATGGGAATAATGATTTTTTTTTAGAATTTATTTCTATTCTCATGAGATTAACACATTACTATGTTTTTTTATCAAGTTACTCAACATTTCCATGACTCTTTTCACACTCAAGATAATACATGTTTCATGTTATGACATGTTTTTAAAATATTCCACACTATTAGGTCAAACTCAAATATTTTATAATTATTATGATGTATCTTTATCAATTTTATAATAAATAGGCTTGATTAATAATATTTTAATGATATTATATTTCTCTACAATGTTTTATGATTATCATCTATGGTATAATGATATTTTAAAAATACATTTATTATCTCCTCACATAATACTTCATGTATATGATCTGATATATTATGATAACATTTTACCTTAATGGGAACCTTATGTAACCCCTTTTTATGTTTCTATAGTCCATGTTATAAAGATGATTTCACCATCTTATATTACTAGAAAAAGGTCTATATTTGTTTTATTATATGTAAATTATCACCGTAATTGTAGAATAATGATCTTTTGTAGATATCTATTAGTAACTAAGCTCTTAATTCCTTGGATTGTGCGACTATTTGTGAGATGTATTATTTAAATACTAATATTAATGTATTACTTATGTTATGTTTATCTTGGGCCACTTTATATTACATATATTCTAATAATTAATTTTATGAAATGTATTCCCAATACAGCTATGACCCCTTTTTGAATATTCATTAAAAATATTATTGAGCCAAAATCCATATTTCCCTAAGAAATAATTCCTCTTTAGAATTTATCTCACCACTTAATTATTTATTTAGGGTATCATCATAATCATATCATATAAAAATATTGGATATTAGAGTGGAAAATCATTTTTCCAATCCATCATATGAATAAAATCAACTTTATTCCTTTGGTATCCAAACCTTTTAGGCTTCCCAAGTAATTGTTACCAAATTTAAACACTAAAAAACCTAATAAATAACATTCTAGGGACACCCAAATTTTCCCCAAAATGACCTGAAAATAAAATCCAAAGTCAATTATTACATTCATTATATACACAAGATAATACAAGGGGAAAATATTTTCAACAAAACTACTCAGTTGGATGATCAAGGCCTTGAAAAGTGTCACTTTGGAAGGAATATAAAATTTATTATTTGAAGGAGATTCTAGTCTCACTATATTATCACTTATTATTCAATTTTATTTATGCATGATTCTTGTAATTTAGTTTTTAATCTTTTACTAATCAATATTTTTAATCTATATTATTTTGTAACCCTATACCCAAACCACAATTTTCTGTTATTTACCCAAATATAAAATTCATACATACTCATACATATCTATATACATCATATGCATAGTTCATATAAAAACATCATGTAAATATATAGAGTATTACACTTGATTTTACCCTAATAAATACATATACAACCCCATTCACCAGGATATATAAATAATAGTCCTCTTTGTGGTAGGTAGTCTGGATCCAAGTCCCTATATCTAGGGATACCTCACTCAAGAGAGAAACAATTACATCATAAATCTAAAACCAAATATGAAAAAATATATATTAAAAAATCAAGAAAATTCCATCTAATAACATAAAATACATATTGAGGTAAATGTATATGATTAATTAAACTCATTTTAGATACAGTCCTAGTATCTACCAAAATACTCAATCTAGTTTTAGTTTCAAAAATATCATAAACTATTCATAATATGGACAATTTATAAAAACATTAACTAAAAATTAATATATTAGAGAATATGTTTTCAAAAAAATGGAAATTAAAATATTTAAACATGAGATAAACAATTTTGAACAATACCTAAATAAAATCTAAATATAAAACCATTTTTATAATTTAAGATTTAATATTATAGACATTAAAAAATTTGAATATAAACATTTTATATTCATTCCAATATGAACTCTTTCATATTTATCATTATGTGGAATTTCCCTTTTAAATATATGAAATTTTTTAAAATATAAAAAAATTATAAATTAATTTCTTCTATGTAAACATTTTAAATAATCTAACATCACATATTTAGTAATTATTTAATCCCTGATCTTATCAATCACAATTTTTTATGTGGTTTATGTAATATTAAAATAAAGACCCAGTTTTATTTTTAACGATTAGAATAATTAATTATGAACAATTAATAATTTAAAAATATACATTTCATTTTTTTCCATTATTTCATAATTTATAACAATTTATAAGTTATTTCTTATGATTTATAAATATATAATTTTATTTATATATAGTAATTTAATCTATATAACTTGGTTAAAATTAATTTTAAATATTAACATCTAATATTTGTGAAAAAAATGTTTAAAAATCATTTTTAATTTATATTTAATTTATAATTAATTAATATATAAACTATTAATAAATTAAACTATCCCAAAATACATTTTATTATTATTTATAAATACATTTTTAATCGATAAAATCTTTTAATAAATTAATATTTGAAAATATTTTATGTTTATAATTTTTTAGGGACCATTCCTATATAACCGTAAGCTCACTCTACCCTTATACAGACACTCTTTGTAAGGGTAATATAATTTTGAAGACCATGGGTAAAGGTAGTGGAGATTTTTTACCATTATGTGGGCACATTTCATGTAATGGTAAGTGGATGGTTACCTATATGTGGCTATAAGAAATAACTCATCTACCTTTATGCTGGGACTATTTTCCCCAATGCGAGGATGTGGTTACCCAAATGCAATGAAGGTAATATAGAGCTTACCCTTATATGAGCCAGAGGATTACACTTACAAGGACCACTCCTTGTAAGGGAAATTCCAAAAGACCCTTGAAAAACATTCATGTAAGGGTAATCTATATTGACTATTACATGAACCCCTTCACATAAATTTAAGTAACATGTTACCTTTAGGATACAACTCACAGATAGGTATCACCTGGTATACCCTTCTGAAATTGATCAATTCTAGGGGAGTTAATTGGTCTACTTTTTACAATCCATCACTATAAAGGTAAGACCTTATCTATCATTAAATAGCCCTGCTATATATGGGAAATCAATTTTGAAAACCAAATTTCCAAAATATTAAAAAATTTAAATTTTTAACGTTTTTTTTCTTTATTTAAATAATGATTTCATAAATTTAAATCACGCATTCCCTCTAATTTTCTACTAGGAAGAAGAATATTTATTCCTCATTTTAACATTTTTAAATTTAAATTCATATAAACTTATCAAAGGACTCTATTTTCATAACTCTTTACATTACAATGAATCTCTTGGATGGAGATCCACACTTCATCAGTATTTATGTGTGAGAGTTTAGTTATGTTTTTAACCTCTATTTTATACCACTATTTTGTTTTTAATGAATCTAATTACAATTAGAAGATCATGTGGGAGTGATTAAGAATATTTTTTGAGGATATCCCAAGTAATAAATATGAAATTGTGTAAAAATACCAAAAATAAGAAATAAGGTATTGGCATACCTTACACAGAAGAAGCTACTAAATCATCTTTAAAACTTTAAAACACCTTAAACATTTCCCTATAAATATCATAATGCGGAATCCAAAATTCATCCCACCTCTACAATTATTAATGGTTAAACTAATTCATCTCACTATAGGATATGATTCACGTTTTTCCATGGTATGCTTGTACTTCAATATGAAAAGGAGGGATATGAAATATAGATTTGTGTAGAAGAGGTTTTGGAAATTCATGAGGCTATCACATACACTACCATCACAAGTTAGTGTTAATATAATCCACAATGAATCTCTATGGGATGTGGGATTAAATCATTCATTTTAACGCATGAGTAAATGGTACATCTGGCTCATGAAAATGTTGTATAATTAAACGCCCATACACTACATCGTACGTAATAGTTCCTTCAATTGTATTCATTGTAGGTGAATCAATAAATGACAGTTACATATAATTTTTCTATAATCAAAAATTCCATGGGCTTGAAAAACATAATTTTCATGTAATACAATATCATCTATAAATATCATATATATAAGGCTCCAGGGAATACTACTACCAAATTAAATTATAGACACAAAGGTCCTAAATTATATAGATGGGAGGGAATACACACGTGTTGTAATTTTAATTTAATAATTATTATAACACTTATAATTGAATATAAAGAAATTCAGTACATACATTGGCCTCTCAAACTCTTGAGAATTCATGTGCTTGTAATGAATTCACACTTAATACATTATTATTAATTGTATTTTCTCATAATAAATTTTAAATGTGATCTAATTAATTGATTATCATAATTAATTAATTCATTTATTTATCTTAATCTTAATCCAAACTATACTTGAGCTTCCCATCCACCATAGTTTTTAAACAATTAAATAAATTAATTTAATGGAAATTTAATTATATACATGATGAGTATATGGAAGAAACATAGAATTTTCCTTTAAAAACTACTTGATATAGTCCAGGTCATATACTTTGTATTTACATATCATAAAAAATTCATTATATTCCATGTAATTACATGGATTTTAATTTTAATAAATTAATCATATACATGTGTTGTATTACATTTCATCAATTTCTATAAACGAACATGGAGTGCATATTTTTCAAGGACCATATCTGTTATATATTTTCTAAATTTACACCGAAATTAAATATGAAATTAATATAATATAAACCCCCTTATATAGTTTCAGTCTATTAATGGAAGTCAAAAATGTGTTGATTAGGTTTAAAGGCGTTATTAGTTAATTTTTATTTTTCCATTAATTGGCAAGGGATACATGACATATTCATGAAATCCAGTGACCATATATTTTTATTGTTCATTTTTCCATGATACTCCCCTACATACTAAAAATGTATTTTTCCATAAATGAGGTACACAGTTTACATAAGTGAGTTATATGAAATATAACCTCTATCTTGTCTAAAATTCCATCAAATTTATCATTTAATTAAAAAAAACGACCATGAAAGTTCTACATTTAAATTCATATAATGGACAATGTATACTCAATATAAACTAAAATTAATCTAGAAATCTATATGTTTGACTATCCTGGCAGACAAACAACATGTAACGATGATGGGTTCTATTTATTTCTTGATGTGTTAAAGTTAATTCATGACTCTTCTTGGTGAAATGATTAAATACATAAAATATTTTTCTTTTTGATACACAATATGTAATCACATATTACCCTGTCAGAATCCTTGACACCTTTAGATTGGTTCTTTTGATGTTTTCTATGTAATGTTAGCCACATTCTTCGTTATATGATGTTGAATAAAAAGGGGGGTTGATCAAAATGTTTGTATTAAAGGAACTAATTTCCAAAAATTAAAATCTAAAATCATTTATGTAAATTCTTCAATGTTTTAAAAAGAACTAAACATTTGAACATAATCACCTTGGTACCACTTACAAGTTTCAAATGTTATAGAAGCACCTATTTGGTTCATTCCATTGTAATATGTTTTAGATTATATGAATAATACACAATCTATATGATAAGAAACATCAAAACGAATGAATTTATCCAATAAAAATTGACAAAGATCACCACAACCAAAGTGAGGATATTTCACATTAAATTTATAATTAATTTAATAACATTAAATTAACTCAGTAATGAGTTCTTTATTCGAAGTAACTATAGGTATTATTGAACAATGTTTGGTTAAACCATTATTTCATCTAGTGGATTCAAATTAAAACCCTATAGAGGTGATCCACATATTCTTCTTCGATCATGAAGTTTCCTTGATGGTACTCATAGTGATAGTATGGTGGGATAAATCATTTTGTGTCACTTCCTTTGATTTCCACAAAATCAATTTTGATTTATGTATTGATTCATGTTCTCTAATTATTTAGTGGAAGAGGATGGTGGATGATTTCTCTCATTTCGTGATGGAATTCTAGAGACTTTTTTCTCTAGGGTTGAGAGAATATCTATATGGAATTTTTTTCACAGTAATGTAAAACACAATGAAATGATATAATTAGGTATTATAGTGAATTGTTAGAGAGAAAACAATTTCATGTTGTCTCTATGTTATTGTTTAAATCCCTAGTGCGCCCCATGTCTAAAATAAAAATTTTATTATAATATATTAATTTTACATGTTCTAAACTCATTGAGAAAATAAATATAATTTATTTATATAAATAAATTAACAGTTATTTGAATGATATTTATTATATCATTCACATCATACCTAATACTTATTTTTTCCTTCTCATTATTTACCAATATCTTAATACTAAATATTATTCATTCAATAAATAAATAAATATTTACAATATTAATGATATTATGATGTAATATTTATTTAATATTCAACTCATATAAAATAGTGACTAAATACATGTGATCAATAAATACCAACTAAATTTTATTCATGGATTATAGAATCATATTTATTCTAATAATTAAATTAAAATAGTATTTACTTGAGATCAGAATAAATAGTAAGTTTTTGGACCCCTATGCTTCTCCCTTAGTGGCATTAGGTGATTTCTCCTGAGGTCTAATATCAGCATCAAGAAAAATGTAAATTCACACAAAAGGAAGAAGTTAATACCACACAATTGATAACCACAATATAAGATTCACTTTATTTTATAACACCTTTATCTAGCACTACACCAAAATCACCCTTTAGAGATTTTTTTTCAAAAACCACTCCTAATGAATTATATATTTTATAAAATAGGCTATCATTTATGGATGGATTAAACCATTGTTAAATTATAAATATTCTTTTTCTATTAATTTTATTAGAATATAAAAACTACCATTAAACTCTAGGAAAATAATATCTATAAATTTTAAATTTAAATTTAGTAATGGTTTCTATAAAAACAGCTTCTAAATGTACTAAAACTGAATAAAAAGTGATTAATAATGTTATTGTATTTATATATATATATTTAATATAAAAAATTATAATAATTAAATATCATTAATATTAAATGATTATTAATTTTATAATTTGAAAAATAATTATTAATAATTACTAATCATCTGTAACTAATGTTTTACGAGAACTTGGAAATCATACTACTACATGAAATGAAAATACCTTTAGATATGGCGTTTTATTTTTATTCCCCAACCGATCAAATCAAAACTTATTAAATTAAATAAACTGAAATTATATAATAATTTCAGAAATAATCAATAAAAAATCAATATGGTTCTAACAAGAAATTGAAAATTAAACTTGAACTTAAAATTCCAAAACATCTGATCTGGGGGTCCATTTAAGCTCCAAGAGTTGTCAAACTAAATCCTTAAAAGGGTTGTACACCATAATAACATGACACAACAATGTTAATTGTCTTTTATATGTTAAAAACCATGATGTACTATGAAACCAATTTTTTATTTGCGATACATTAATTTTTTGAGCTTTCAATAGAATTTCATCTCTATTTTAGAGGGTATTTTTATGCTTATTTGGTTTTCTATGATTTTATTCCCATTTTTACATTCATGTAAATATAATAGTGTTTAAATTGTAGTGGTATTCCCTCTTTGGTGACTGATTATTTACTATATGTATATATATATATATATATCATGGTGTATTGTTACATATTTATGTATATTTATTTATGATATATATATATATATATATATCTGTGTGTGTGTGTGTGTGTGTTTTTATGTTTTTATATATTTATAAATGTTATGTTGGTACATATATTAAAATAGTTTTTTATAATAATATGTATACATTTCTATGTATTTTTGTATAGTAATATTTACTTATATTTACATATTTATATATATATATATATTTAAAACATTTATAATTATATTTATGTATGTGTTTATTTATTATTTTTTATTATTTTATTATTTATTAACATTTTATTATTTATTATTATTTAGTATTTCATATTTAATATTTATTTAATATCTAATAATTAGTATTTGTTATTTACTTATTATTTTTTCTTTAAAATATATTTTCTATTTACTATTTAATTATTTATTATTATTATTATCTATTATTCATATTTTTTTTATTATTTATAAATTTGTTATTTATTAGTTATCTTTCTGTAAGATGATGATAAATGTGTTTCCATTTAAATCTCTAGTTTCAATCATCCCATGTATCATTCAGATTGTAACACTATCATTATTGAGCTCTCGAGACATTATATATGGTTAACCCCTCTTCCCTTAAAGTTCATTAATGGCTAGCTTGTTATTATTGGTTGTATGGAAGCTTTCTTAGTGGATTAGAAAATAGAATGCCTAGGTAGCACACCTAAAGTGTTAGTTAGTAAATTGAATCATACAAATGTCCTCATAAGGGATTGGATTAAATAAATTCATCTCTAGGATTGATGGTGATATTGAGGCTACTGATGAACAACTAGGATATTGTCAAGGATGAAATAAAAAATCAGGATACATTTTTATAGTGAAAATGAAACCCCTCTCTATGAGGGATTATCTATTATCCCTCAAAGAGAGGCAGATTCAAAACCAAATCAAGGGAATATGGCTCTAATATAGTAAAACAACTATAATATCTTTCACTTACTACAGAAAGGTAAAAAGTGTTGAGGGATCTTAACGCCCTTTGTATAAATAGATTCATTTTCTACATCAGAAAGTGACATATCAAATGTTGTGTAAAATTATTTTCAAATTATTTACTCTAATTATGGAGATGAAAACCCCCAAAAGATTATTGAAAATATTTTTCATTTCCTTGAAGATCACCATAACCTAATCCTCACTTTTTCTCCATTTGAAGAGGAATTCAAAGAATGAATCTTCTCTCTAAAATTTTCTATTTCTATCGGTCCTCATGGGTTCAACCAAAAATAATTATTTTATAATAGGAAATATTACATGATTTTGAAAAAAAAGATGTGAGGTATTTCTTCATTTATGCATGTATTCCTTATCGAGTTAACTCTAACATCCATTCTCTCATACAAAATAAGGATAATTTGATTAATATAAGGGATTTTAGGATAGTTGGGATTGAGAACACTTACCCTAAAATCATTATAAAAGTAATTATATATAGGATGAGAGTTTTTCATAGGCACACTATCACCCAAAAAAAGTTTGTAATTTTCACTAGAAGGAACATACATAACTTTCAGTTTACTACTTCTAGAAGATTAAACATAATTATGAGTAATGTGAAGTATGGGAACGTCATTATCAAAATTAACATCTCAAAAGCTTTTGACATAGTTAAGTGGATTTTCATTATTGTTTCACATAAAAAATATGGTTTCTATAATAATTTTTTCAGATTTATTAACAACATTCTCATTACTTCAAGGCATTCTATTCTGAGTAATGCATCCCCATGAATATTCTTCCAATTCACTAGTGTTTTTAGGCAAGGAGATAATCTCTTGGGAATTAAATTTTCTATTAATAAATACTACATGATAAAATTCATTAATTCCCCTATTCAAATTTCATTATACTAATGGTTCATGGTTGGAAAATGGATATTTATTCCCTAAAATTTCCTTTATACCGATGAAAATATATATCATAGTAAACCCACTAAAACACAGCCTGTCATAGCATTTGTATTTTTCACTATGCGGATGTGGCTGGGAAAGACATCAGCTAGAATATATCTTTTATGATCTTCAAGTATGTAATATACTTGGCTAAAAATAGGATTTCAAAAACTCTTGGAGTGAAAAGGGTACATCTACCCTTTAGCTACCTTGGTGTCCCCTTATTCATTGGAAAAGTTAAATGATATTATCTTAATAGAATCTCATATAGGATTATCAGCCATTTGACCCGGTGGAATGGAATGTATGTGTACTAAACTGGGAGACTATGTGTGGTCATCTTTATGATCGTCTCTAAATTTTTTAATGATTTATATGAATATATATGTACTAAAATTTTTATTAATAAAATTAAAAATATGATCATGAACTAAATTTTGACCATATATTATAATAAAAGGAAAATAATCACTATCACATGGAAAGGCATCATTAATCTCAATGACATGGGGTGTTAGGCATGAAGGATCTCAATAATATTAATGGATATATTCCTATAAATTTTACATGGAATTTTATGAAGTCTAATAAATTTTCTATTGGGTTTCTATTCAATAGGTTCACCGCAAAAGTTTTTGAAGGGTGTCCCCACTAACTTTCCTTATCTATTTGGTTATCCATCAAACACTCACTCAATGATATTCTATACTACTATAATTTTATGGTCTATATGCGGTCTAATTTGAACTTTTATAGAACTATTTGTCTTCATATAACTCTTAATGAAATTATGGATGTCCCTCCAAATAAGAACAAAAATTCCACTAATAAATTTCTATATAACCACTATATCCCTAATGAGATTTTTTATCCTTTCATTTCTATTGAGATACAGAGATATGCCTATTTTGATAGATATATGCTTATTTGGAAACCAAATAAAAATAACCACTTAAGTGCCACGAAATATTACAGATTTAATTTTGGTAGAACTCTTAATATCCCCTAAAGAAAGCATAAATTTAATACTCTCTCCATACATCCTGCTAGATCACTGCTTTATTGGAAGATTTTGAGAGTCCATATGCATACTATTTTTCATCAAGAAAGATCCAATATTTATATTTTCTTGTTCATCCATCTATGTTTTGTGGATATGGAGTACAAATATTATATTTTTATTAATTGATTCTTGGTATCAACTATTTGAGACTCTCTATGGGATATATTCAACATCAACATCAGCATAGAAAACCAATTTGAGGGTTGGATGTTGTTTGTTATTTCTTCTATCTAGAGTTAATAAGTTCATTACATGTTCCTCACTTCAATTTACTTATACATTTTATACACTTTTAGTTCAAGAAATGATTATTTATTTGATAATGAGAATCTTGAACACCACATGGGCATCACTACCATTCACAAGGATGTTTTTTCTACCACCAAAATGAAAATAGGATTAATGAGAAATAATATCTCTGGAATTGATAGATTCTTGGTGCCCATGGTATGACTAAAAGACATCTGGTTTTGAAATCCATCGGTTGGATTTTCTTGATCCTATCGTAGATCAATGTGAATATCGATGGAATCACTAATAGTATGATAGGACCTGATAGCTATAAATATATCTTCTTTACAACGGCCTTATCCTTTTACACATATTGTTACCACATTTTACAAAAAATAACAATCAAATAAAACCATGTATCATAAATTTTGGTGTCTTTGGAAAATTTGATATGTAATCAGAAAACATAAAGTCAAAATAAAAATATACATATTATTTAAACTCCATGAATAGATCCTAACATCCATTGAGATGTTACATATGAATATGATAACCTAAGGAATAAATAACAAAAGGGATGATCTTATAATCTTATTAAGAGAAAATAAACATAGGGATAAGTCATAACACATGGGTTAGAAGGCATAAAAACATGTCATAAAATTTCAAGAATAAACATAAAGAATCATAACATATATAACATGGGATCATGTAATCATGGAATCATAATAATATGGAAACAACATACAAAATGCCATAACAGTTATTCAAGTCTGGCTTCCAAGACCATTTTACATGGAGGAGCATGAGTCAAGACTGACACCCAAGACTATTTAACATAGGAAACAAAGTCCCATAAATGATATAGGTTCACTGCCAATTCCAACATGATGTATCATGGGAATAAACATTTACCAGAGCATTGGAGTGATATTTGGGTTTGAACATCATACCATGTTAATGTATATGTGTTCCACTTGAATAGTCAAACCCAAACATAAGGTTTACCCATGAAAACAAATGAGTATCATAATCATGCCATAGAAAATAACAAATGGGTGTATCGTAATGATATCCACCAAAGAATGGATTTGAAACATATATGGAAATTAATAAGGTAAAATTTTAATAGATCATGATAATTACTTCTAACTAATGTGAGAACTTTTGAAAATATTATTTAAGAAACTGTATAAATGAGTTTCTTTAGATCAGTTTAAGGGATAATTTTAATGATTCTTTAAAACAGAAAAGAAATAATTGTTTGAATAAAACAAAAAATGAACCAAGATATTTTGTGATGATGAAATTAATGATTTTATAAAAATAGTTGTGGATTAAAATATATTGGGGTGTTAACTTTAAATAGAGTTATAAATCAATAATTTCCCATTAACTGGGCTCACTTATCGGGAATAATTGAGAAGGGAGATTTTTTAAAACTTGAATCTCCCTATAAAAGAAGTATACAATGATCTGGATAAATTTGTTCGAAAAATATAAACATAATTTATAATAATTATATAAAAATAAATAATAATTACATTGGGGTAAAGAGGGTGAAATTGTAACCTGAAGGTAAAATGGACGTTCGGAAAGAATCTATTACCTTATTTCTAAAACTTTTATTCACTTGATCAAAATGTATTGGATGATAAAATTAGATCCATTAATTAATTTATTTATAATCCCTCATATATTTATTTGATTTATTATAATTTTATTATGTTTATTTATGGCCTATTTATTGAGTTATAATATACAATTTCATCGTTCTGGGAGTGTTCATTTCATTGGTTTTCATTATCATTTTACTTATATACATGTATGGAAAATCATATAAAATTAGAATAGTTGTCCATAATTTAAATTATAAGTTTTTAGTTAGAATAAATAATATTAAATGGTCTTATATATAATTTTTTTCCATTGATAGTATGATTCATTAGATAAAACATTAATGATAACCATTTTGATTATTTTGGCGTTTTTTTGATGATCAAAAACTAGTTTTGTTTTATTAACTAACATTATATAGATATACTTTTTTGTAACATTAAATAATTCATAATAAATATATTCTAATTCGGTTTAACCATAAAATTTATTTTAGGACCATTATTGATGGTGGTAATGGAAATATATATTTCATTGCCCTTGAATGCGATAAATCAAAGCATCACAGATAATATTTTCATTTTTAGAAAAGAAGGGGAGGGTGAGAGAAATTATGATGTATTATTCCATTAAAATAATAAAATTATAGTATATATAGGACATTTTAGTTATATTTCCTCGTGGATAAGCATATATGAGGAGAGAATAAGAAAAGAAACGAAATTGAAAAGAAATTAAAATAAAAAGAAATAGGGTTTTACATCGAACATTATTCTCCTTCAAAAACCCCCTAAGGGAATTGGGATTGGAATTTTGATGAGACAAAAGACTCCTAAAAATTGGGGAGATATGTGGGAAGTATATTTGGTATAATTTGAACAAGAATTAAAGTTTTTGAGATTTTAGGAGAAGAGGTGGTGAGGGGTGGTATTTATAGTGGAGGAGAGGTCTGTTTTTTTATTATTTTATTCATTTATTTATTATTTTGGCTCAATATTATTAATAGTGTGTATTTTTGTGTCTAAATATAGTAAATAGTGTACTTGAGTGAGAAAAAATGGATTTTTCATCATCTATAAATCATTAATGACTCAATAATTCAGGTATTTAGCTTATACTATAAATTACACTATTTCACTATTCACCAAAAAGTCAACTAGGTTAAAAAAATACAAAAAAATCACCCCCAAACAATTTTTGAACTTGTAGACTTCAAAACAAGACTCTGTTTTATAGAATTATTTATCCAAATATGAGAAATTTAATATTGAATAAAAATATTCATTTATTTGAAAAATACCAATTTTAAAATCATAGCAGATTTTATAACACTTTTAAAAAATTAATTAAGGTATCATAAAATTGTCTTATAACCATAAAAAATAAAATATTAATTTATGAATATATTTTAAGAAAATTTTGTTTTATTTATTTCATTACATTATTTATTAAATTTTAAATAAACAATAATTATTAATAAAAATACCAATACATAATTTATCATCTTTAAAACATTAATTTACTCCTTACACGATATAAATATATCATATTATCTTTTATAAGATGTCTAAATTTTATTTATACTTTCATAGGATGTGTTACTACTATATTATCTAAGATAATATTCTTAAGGTTCGTATTACTATTCCAAAGGTCAAGTTACCATTCCATTGGTTTAGGTTCCTTACTTTCTGAAAAGGCCTCTTATTTAATTAGTTACTCATTTATAATGTTTGTATTGTGATATTTATGTGATTTTATGTGATTCATACTATATTGGATAATTACAAGAAGTAAAATTTCTTTGATAAAATTATAGGACATCAAATGATTCCCCCTGATGAAAGTTCACCATTAAAATTTTGTTTTACAATCTAAGGGGGGGAATGTGAGGTTATGTTTCCTTCATAGCTTCCTTTGGTTCCCATGTTTCCACATCGTACTTATGGTTTCACCATATTACTTTGACCAGGTGATTAGTCTTGTTGCATAGAACATTATCTCTATTGTCCAATATCTTCACTGGATACTCCTTATAATAGAGATCAATTTCCAAATATACCATCTCAAAATTCAGTACATATGAGGGATCTGGTATGTACTTCCTCGAGAGGGATTCATGGAATACATCATGTACATGATACATAGTTGGTGGATTTTCTAGTTGATAGATCACATCATAAACATGATCAAGAATCATAAAGGGGATGATATACCTAGGATAGAAGTTTCCCTTATTCCAGATCTCATGATCCAATTACAGGGAGATATATAGGGAATAACATGTTTTCAACCATAAACTCCATGTCTCATTGATGATTTTCAGCAAGGATCAACTATAGACTTTAGGATTCCTTGATATGCAGCTAAATGATTTTCACCTTTTCTACCATTTCTTAGACCATTTCAAGTCCATGGAGATTATGTTCATCAACTTCATCCCAACATGATAATATTCTGCATCCATAATGGGCTTAATATGGAGTCATTTGTATGCTTGAGTTGAAACTGTTATTGTAAAAGAACATTACTGAAGGTATATGTTTGTCTCATCTTCCTTTAAAATCCATAGAGTATTCTCTTATAATTTCAAAGCGTGTCTAGATTGTCTTCTTCAATTGGCCATCAGTTTGAGGGTGATATGCCTTACTAATTCTCAACTTAATGTTTAGATCATGTTGGAGACTTTTCCAAAATTGTAGGTGGATCTCCTATCTCTATCAACTGATAGTAGTAATCCATGTATACTCACCAATTCTATGATGTATATCTATGGATGTTGGTCAAGTGATATGTCCTATCTAATTTCTATAATGTGATTTACCTTTGTAAGAAGACCCACAATTATACCCATATCATTATTTCCTCTATATGTCTTCAAAAGTCTTGTGATAATGTCCATGGTGATGTTATGCCATTTTCATATTGGTATTTGTAATGGTTGCATCATCCCCTTATAATTTTTCTTTTAAGCCTTAACTTGATAACGTACCAAGCACATTGATGTGTATTCATAGCTCTTATTCTTCATATTGTCGCACCAATAATGATCTTGAATATCTCAATACATCTTTGTGATCCCTGTATGAATATAGAAGTTTGCTCTTTTCACATCATTCAGAAAATCAATCTTTAAAACTTTTTTGGATGATAAAAAAAATTGTCACCCAAATGTTATTTATCCTTTCTTATCCATTTTGATCTTTGATGATTTACCATTTCCAAGAGCTTCTACCTATTCTGAATTTCTTTATAATTTCATTTATTGTCTATTATTTTCTCCATGAGGGATAATTGAGAAATCATTTGATAAGTATTGATTATGTTACTTAATTACCAATTCCTATGTCAATCCATTATATGTATAAGAGTATCAGATCCTTATAAATTCTAATCATTGATAAAAATAGAGGATGCTTTCTACTTAGATAATTCGATGCCTTATTTAAAAATTTGGGTATAGCCGCGAAAGTGGCACACACACAAGGAAGAAAATGACATGTAAATCGCATGCCCAGGGACTTGACCTCGTGACCTGCCCCTCACCCCCCAAGCCCTAACCACCCCACCACTAACGGTGGGGCAAATGTGTTGGTCAGTTTAGGGGGTAGTGAGGCAGCCTTACCCCACCCCCTGTCGCACATCCCCAGCTAGGCCCAAGGTGGCCAACCTTGGGCTTGGGCAAGTTCCACACGGGATAAATGGGATGAGAGGATCGCTGGCATATAGTGAGTGTTGCCTTTGCGAGAACTCTAACCCGGAACCTCGACGACGGGACGCCACAAGCTTGAACCAACTCACCCAGCCCCCTCGAGCAAACGTGTTGGTCAGTTTAGGGGGTAGTGAGGCGGCCTTACCCCACCTCCTATCGCACGTCCCCAGCTAGGCCCAAGGTGGCCAACCTTGGGCTTGGGCCAGTTCCACACGGGATGAAGGGGATGAGAGGATCGCTAGCATATAGTGCATGTTGCCTTTGCGAGGACTCGAACCCAGAACCTCGACGATGGGATGCCACCGCCTTGAAGCAACTCACCCAGCCCCCGCGGGCAAACGTGTTGGTCGGTTTAGGGGGTAGTGAGGCAGCCTTACCCCACCCCCTATCGCACAACCCCAGCTAGGCCCAAGGTGGCCAACCTTGGTCTTGGGCCAGTTCCACACGGGATGAAGGGGACGAGAGGATCGCTTGAATATATTGCGCATTTCCTTTGCGAGGAATCGAACCCGGAACCTCGACGACGGGACACCACCACCTTGAACCAACACACCCATCCCCCACGGGCAAACATGTTGGTCGGTTTAGGGGGTAGTGAGGCGGCCTTACCCCACCCCCTATCACACGTCCCCAACTAGGCCCAAGAGGGCCAACCTTGGGCTTGGGCTAGTTCCACACGGGAAGAAAGTGATGAGAGGATCACTGGCATATAGTGCGCATTTCCTTTGAGAGGACTCAAACCTGGAACCTCGACGACGGGATGCCGCCGCCTTGATCCAACTCACCCATCCCCTGCGGGCAAACGTGTTGGTTGGTTTAGGGGGTAGTGAGGCGGCCTTACCCCACCCCCTGTCGCACGTCCCCAGCTAGGCCCAAGGTGGCCAACCTTTGGGATTGGGCCAGTTCCACATGGGATGAATGGGACGAGAGAATCACTGGCATATAGTGCATGTTGCCTTTGCAAGGACTCGAACCCGGAACCTCAACGACGAGACGCCACCGCCTTGAACCAACTCACCCAGCCCCTGTGGGAAAACTTGTTGGTCGGTTTATGGGGTAGTGAGGCGGCCTTACCCCACACCATGTCGCACGTCCCCAGCTAGGCCCAAGGTGGCCAACCTTCGGCTTGGGCCAGTTCCACACGGGATGAAGGGGATGAGAGGATTGCTTGCATATAATGCGCGTTGCCTTTGCGAGGACTCGAACCCAAAACCTCGATGACGGGACGTCACCGCCTTGAACCAACTCACCCATCCCCCACGGGCAAACGTGTTGGTCGGTTTAGGGGGTAGTGAGGCGGCCTTACCCCACCCCCTGTCGCACGTCCCCATCTCGGCCCAAGGTGGCCAACCTTGGGCTTGGGCCAATTCCACATGGGATGAAGGGGATGAGAGGATCGCTGGCATATAGTGCGTTTTCCTTTGCGAGGAATCGAACCTGGACCCTCGAAGACGGGATGCCACCGCCTTGAACCAACTCACCCAGCGCCTGCGGGCAAACATGTTGGTCGGTTTAGGAGGTAGTGAGGTGGCCTTACCCCACACCCTATCGCATGTCCCCAGCTAGACCCAAGGTGGACAACCTTGGGCTTGGTCCAGTTCCACATGGGATGAAAACGTGTTGGTCAGTTTAGGGGGTAGTGAGATGGCCTTACCCCACCCCCTGTCGCACGTCCCCAAATAGGCCCAAGGTGTCCAACCTTGGGCTTGGGCCAGTTCCACACGGGATGAAGGGGACGAGAGGATCGCTGGCATATAGTGCACGTTGCCTTTGCGTGGACTCAAACCCAAAACCTCGACGACAGGACACCACTGCCTTGAACCAACTCACCCAGCCCCCACAGGCCGATGCCTTACTTACCTTACCAGGATAGTAGTGGCTTGATAATTCATAATCAATGATGAGATCTAACCATCATCATTGGTGAATATTAATCTTATTCTTTATGAATATATATTTTATAATCTTACGATTAGTATATATCTATCACTTATACCCATATTGATAATGCCACCCTATTTTCAATAAAATGATCATAACCTCTATCTACAGTTCTGGAATGGGATGGTTTTTCTCATGAATTTTCAAATTCCATGAGTTTTATGATATCATTTTATCATTTTTCATTATCACACAACCTAATCCATTATTTGAAGCATCATTGTACACCAAAAATAGTTCCCCCACTTTTCAGTAGTTTAAGAACAAGTGTAGTGATAAGCCTCATTTTCAAATCTTTGAAGCAATATTCACATTCATTGGTCTAGACAAGCCTCACTCCCTTCAGAGTCATCTTGGTTATTAGGTTTGATAATAATGAAAACATATTCACCAGCCATCCATAATACCCACCTTGACTAGGGAAACTCTGGATATCTATTATAGATATTGGCTTGGGACACTCCTCAATTTCCATTGCCTTGGAAGGGTCCATATATATTTCTTTTCTAGTGATTACAAGCCCCCATAATGACAATTCCTCCATCAATAACTCACATTTACTGTAATTTTCATATATTTTATACCTTCTCAAGGTCATTAGAATTGTGTTCAAATTCTCCATGTTTTCCTCCTTACTCTTAGAGTATATCATAATATCATTAATAAATACAAATATAAATATATCAAGGTAATCTATAATGACTATATTCATTAAATACAAGGAAATTAATGGATCATTAGTGAGTCTGAAGGACATCACTATAAACTCATAGTGCCCGTACCTCATTCTAAAGGTAGTCTTTGGAATAACTTACTTTCTCAACAATAAATGGTGATATCCTTGTAAAAGGTCTAAGTTGGGGAAATACTTATCCCTTTATAGTTGATCAAACTAGTCATCTATCTGTGTAAGTGGATATTTTTTTCTTTATAATAATATTATTGCAATTGTGATAATCAATGGAGAGGCACAATGACACATCCTTCATCTTGATGAAGAGTAATGGATCATCCCATGGTGAAGCACTCGAGCGTATAAAATCCTTGTCCCAATTCTCCTGAAACTGCTTATTTTGTTCTTGAAACTCGATGGTGGCAATTATATAAGGTGGATTTGATATAGGAAGATATATGGGTAAGTTCATTTGAAAAATAAAACTCTCGATCTAGAGGAATAAAAATAAATTCTTGTGGGAACACATCAGTATAGTCTTTCATAATGGGAATTTCTTCAAGCATGATTCTATCATTTGTCTCAATCGTTCAAGAAAGATATGTATGCTCATAAAGATTTAATATCAACCCTCTATATGATGATTTTGAAGGATATTCTACCTCCACATAACTACTTCATAGAATTAGAGGATGATTCAGGATTTGAAGAGTGATATTTTTTTCCTAAAAGTTGATGTTGGATTTATATAAAAGTACCCAATATATGCCCATTATGAAATCAAACAGTACCAAATGATGTATGAAAAGATTTTTTGGGAAGTTTAGTCCACAAACATTAACAGGGGAGGAGTTATAAATCTTAGATGAAATAATTTCCCAATTTTCTACTCTCAAAACTTAGCCTCTATATTTTGTGGTGGTGTTAGAATCATTCTACTAAAATTGAACGATATGAAAGAATGCATATAACCATAATCAAATAGTATGTTCTCTATTATTGAATGAATAACTAGTGTATATTTCACAACATCATTTTTCAGATCTATCTTAGTATTAGGGATAGAATATGCCATTCCTTGTTGACATAGAGATTGTTGTTGTTGAGTGCCTCAAACAACCCTTGTCTTAGGGAAATGGATCACATAATTCCGATGTTCCTTGAATTTTAAACACTTCACTACATGATGAGTGTTGATATAAACTTCCATTATTATTTTATATTAGTGTTATTACTCATATCCCTTTAGAAGTTATTATCCATATGCCCCATTATTTCACATTTGATGCATGTTGTGGTTTTATTTAGATAATTCTCAGGATTCTTCTTCCCATAATTTTGATGTGTGTGATGTTGGTTTTTCATTAAATCATGGGATTTATAAATTGATCCTCTCGTATTAAACTCTTTTATCCAATTTATAACTCTCATCTAACATGACCATTGAGTGTCTCTGATCTCTATTTCATCCTTAAGGGTACAATGAAAAATCTCCTCATATCTTTCAAAGTATATTATCATATAGACTTTTTGTAGACTCAACTTTAGTCCACAAAAAGTGATCCGATTTTATTTCATTATTCTAGAATAACATAGAATAACATCACAAAAGCCTTGTAAATTTTTCCTTATACTCCATGACAGAATCTTATTCCTTCTACATTAGTCCAGGATCTCTCTTTTCATCTAATGATGAACAGTTTAGGGAAAATATTTATATAAAAAATATTTTCTTGAAATAGTCTCATTCTATGGAATACATTTCCTCCTTGGAAGTCAGGTTCTTGATCAATGTCCACCACTGACTAGCATCCCCATAAAATAGATAGACCACTAACACAAATTTCTATTCTTATAATCACTAGAGAAGAGATAATATCTTCTTAATAGAGTAAATCCACTATTCTGCAATAAGGGGATCAGAAGATCCACTGAAGATATAAGGCCTTTTACACATACTGAACTGAAAGATCATTTTTTATTTGATTTTTTAAGAAGTCACTTTAAGGGAGAGCGGTAACTTTCGGGATACAAAATCACAACATTCCCCATTCAAAATTCAAAATTCAAAAAGAAACTGGTGTTACACAGAACCCAAGATGATCAGATATCTCACCAGTCACCAACCAATCACACCGTAGAGCATTATCACCATGTCGTAAGACAAAATCCTATCGTTTGTAACCAACATCATCACTGGAACAGTCACCGTCACCATCCATTCACCAATGTCAACGTAGCCAACCAGAAACGGAGAACATCCTCAACTTATCTTCGTCATCCTTCCATCATAGAAACCAGAAAAAAACAAGTCAACATAAACCAAAAACTCAATTTCCACCTAGAAAACAAACACCATCATCGTTGTCACTGACCGAACATCACCAATCACCGAAGACTGATAGAGTCCATCGTACCCAGAAGAAACAATACCACCAGACAACATCAATGGCATCGAGCGAGGATCAAGTCTCCTAGAACTCCAAAATCCCCTCGAACATGCACCTCCCAAAGCTCTTGTGGAAACCATATCGCCAGACCGACCTGGGGAGGAAAGATGGTACACGAATCCAGGGTAGAGTAAGAGGGGAAAGAAGAATACAGTGATTCTAGAGCATTGCCTAAAACCGCAACCAAGCAAAGAACCTCCACCCACACCGCGACCATGCAATCACCAACACAATCACCAAAAATCAGCAACAACGAGCCTTTACCCGCACCGCGCCATCCAAAAACCCCAACAGAAACAGATCTACACCTCAAAATCATCATAGAAGGATGAAGAATAAAATGGGATTGAAACCCTAGACTAACCCATAATTGAAACCAATGGAAGACAAGGTGAAAGGGAAAATTGAACAAGGAGTCAGGGATAAAACCTAAACCAAAAAGCCTTCAAGGGTGAGGGAATGAAACCCTAGGAAAAGGAAAGTAAAGACGGAAGCCGAGAAGCCGCACTAGAGAACACATCAGGGAATGGGACCCTAGGAAGAAATGAGAAGATATCTCCAGGGAGCTCACTAGGAGATAAGTGGTTGGAATAACACTCTGCACCGGGGGAGTAAGCCGAGGAAGGAGAAGATGAGTGTGCTCGGGAGAGCACTCCATGAGAGAAGGTAAGAGTTCCACATGATTCAAGTTATTATTCATAACATGATCTAGTAGAGGAAGTAATTTCATTTAGTTTTGTGTTCTGACTCCCATCATATTTTTAATTTTATTAGTTGAATAATCACATTACCTATTTGAATTATTGTTTGAATGGGTTCTCTTATTTACAGCCATTAACTAAGAAATATGATTTATAATTTTGGGGATTTAATAGTTATCTAACAATAATGTAAAAAGAAAAAATTCCACATAAAAGGATAAACTTATAAATTAAATGAATGTACTATTTTTGATTCCCTATGTTTCAATCTATATTATCTATGGTGATAGAATTATCCCAAGTATTCTTACTGAAGTGCTATATTTTGAATCTAATAAAATAAAGAGTCTATGATATTATACCAATTATAACCAAAATTTCCATTTTCACATATTATAACAACATTTTAAGCATGATTAACAATCAGATACTACCAATTATTTAAAATTCTAGTGACATTGGAATATTATGTAAATAATTATAAAACACGAAACCAAAATTAAAACAACATTTAGCTAATATCCATAATGATATCCTAACATACATTGATAACTTATATATTCATATGATACCTTGGGAAAAGCATGAACAAAGGTGTGGGATTAAAAACCTAGTAATGGAAAAGAGACATCGGAATAATGCATGACACAAAGGGTTAGAAGGTATAAAAGGATGTCATAAAAAAGGAAGGAATAATCATAAGGAATAATAACATGTATAACATGGGATCATGGAATCATTGTAATGTGTAAAAAACATAAAAAATTATACAATCATGATTCAAGGCTAACTATAATGTCCATTTCACATTGGGAGCATCAGTCAATGATAACTACCAAGACCATTTCACATGGTGGATAAAGTCCCATAAAGGATTCGGGTTCACTTCCTATTCCAACAAGACGTCTCGGGATAATAAACATTAACCAATGAATTTGAGTTCTATCTAGTCACACCCGTCATATCATTTATATGCATATGTGTTCTACATTAATATTCAACCATAAACATAATGATTATCCATTGAAAGAAATGGGTATCACAATCATGTCATATAGAATAATAAATGGAAGTATAATAATAATTTCCTTGAAATAATGTATTTAAAACATATTTGGTCATTAAAAAGGTAAGATAGGAATATATCATTATAAATTATCTTCAATTAATGTGAAAACATTTTAAAATATTGTTTAATAAACCTTTGAAATGAGTCTTTTTAGTGCGGTTTAAGTGAAATTATAAATGAATCTTTAAGATGGAAAATGAAAAATTCTTTTTATAAAACAAAAAATGAACAAAGATAGTTTTTCTTGATAAAATGAGTTATTTAATTAAACTAATGGTGTATTTAAATAGAATATTCATTTCACTTAAAATGGGTAGGAAATTAGAAAGTTCCATTTAATTGAGCTTGCATATTGGGAAGTATTGAGAAGTCAACCTTCTTAAATCTTGCATTTCCCCATAAAATAAGGATAAATTGATATGGATAAATTTTTTTGGAACATAAAAAATATATTTTAAAATAATTATGAGAAAATAATGAAGAATTTAATTGGGGTAAAGATATTAATAGTGTAACCTGAAGTAAAAAATAAATTTTCAGATAGAATTTCTTACCTTATGTCTAAAACAGTTCTGCACTAATTCGTAATATCTTGTATAATAAAATTATATCCATTAGTTAATTAATTAATAATCTATTATATATTTATTTAATTTATTATAATTTTATTAAGTTAATTTTTTTACTTTTTATGATTTATAAGATACAATTTCATCGTTCTGAGAGAATTAGTTTCCTTGTTTTTTCATGATTGTTTTACTTGTATACATGTATTAAAAATCATGTGAAATGATATTATTTATCCATAATTGAAATAAATTGTTATTTTGTAAATTCCATAAGATTAAATAGTCTTATATATAATTATTTTCCATATTTTAGGATTATTCATTACATAAAATGTTAATGATAACTATTTAGATTATTTTATTAGTTTTCCATTCAACACGCAGTAGATTTTTTATTAATTAATATTATGTATATACACTTGTTACTGAAAATTAAATAAGAGATAATATATATATAATAATTGTTTTTAACCATAAATTTTTTTTATGTCTAGAATTTAAGTTGGTAATTGAAATTAAAAACATGATGTTATTAAATGTGATAAATCTACACATCGTAGAAAATGTTTTCAATTTTAGAACAAAAGGGGATGAGAAGATAAATGATGATGGATTATTAAATTAACTTAGTAAAATTATAGTATATATAGGATATAATAATTTTTACCCCACTTTTACAAACATATATTAGGAAAGAATAAAAATATATATATTGAAAGTAAATTTAAAAAAAGAGTTTTTTCCCTCTTGAATTATTCTCCTTGAGAATCTATCAAGGGGAATTGGGTTTGGTATTTTGTGGAGAAAAAAAGTATCTTGGATTTGGGAGACTGAATTTATAATATTATTTGGTTGAATTTGGAAATGATTCTAGGATTTTGAGGTGTGGGGATAATATGTGGAGGGGGTGGTATTTATAGTAGAGGAGAGGTTCATTTTGTTTTATTTTATTCATTTGTTTATTATTTTTGGCTCAAGACTATGAATAGTATATATTATTTTTTCTAAATACATCATATAGTGAATGTGATTTATAACTAATGGTTCTTACATCATCCATACATCAACCATGAATCAATAATTAATATATTTAGCTTATATTGTAAATTATTATATTTCATTATTCACAAAAAACTATTTAAAAAACCAAAAAAAATTAACCCAAACCATTATTTGATGCATTTAATATATAAATAGACTCCATTTTATGAAAATAATATTATAAATGTTATAAATTTAATTTTTAATTAAAATCTTCATTTATTTGAAAAATAGTTTGTTTTATATTATAACTAATTTTATAACACCTAGAAAATTAATTAATGTCTCATAAATTTATATATTAACAATAAGAAAAATATATTAATTTAGGAATATATTTTTTGAAAATAAATTTTATTTTAATTCATATGATCAATTATAATGTTTTTCTTAAACATTTATGTTTCATTAAAATACTAATACTAAATTTATCACTTTTAAAACATTTTTTTACGTATTTGATGATATAAATATATCATATTTACCTTTTTAAGATTACTAGATTTTATTTATACGTTTATAGGTGAGTCTACTCTTCTATTAGATGGGTTACTATTCTTAAAGGACATATTACTATTCTAATGGTCAAGTTGCTATTTCATTGGTTTAGGTTTCCTAATTTCTAAAAAAGCCTCTAATTTCATTTATTATTAGTGAATAAAGTATATATTGTGATCTATTGGTAATTTTATGTGATTTATAATGTATTAAATAATTATAACAAGGGAAATTTTATTGAATGAATTCTTGGTGCTTATATTATTTACTCATCATGGCCTCATCAAAGGATAAGTCTACCATTAAATGGGGAATGGAATTTCCTATGAGGATAAATTATGGGCCATGATTACAGAAATCAACCAAAAAATCTATAATTAATTAATTGTTTTTTGGATTTATTCATACTGAAAGATTTGTATGGAATCCCCGGAGTCCAGAACTAGGAATGTTCTCTGGAAATTACTCTCATACTAGACTAACTGCCTTCAAGAAACTAGTCATGACCACTTGTTTGTCTATTGTTCCCATAAGGATTCCAATCATGTTTTGGATTCATTTTAGAAAATATCTATAATGGGGACAAGATGAATATGGTCCTTTTAGATCCCAAAGTACTCCTCACACATTGTTGATATAGATACGTGGGGTGAGATCCTCTCCCCCCTTTCTAAACCCCCTTGTAATCGGTGGATCACTTTAGTACACTCATAACTAATAGCTTAGGACAAGGCTCACCCATATTTTGAACCCATCATGTGTATTTATAATTTATAACTAATTAATTATTTATATATTTTAAATTTAAATACTATTTATTATATTTTTATTATTTTATATTTATTTATTCACTATTATTTATTTATTTATCTATTATTATTAATATTTATTTATGATTTATCATTTTTTGATTTACTTATATATTATTTATTTTAAATTTTTCATTTGTTTTTTATTTTCATGTATCTATCAATATATATACATATATATTAGGATATTGATTTTAGTTTAGTCACTATATGATATTCTTGCTTGAGTGGAAAAGTCTTTGCAGAACAACCCAGAGGTAAGGGGTTAAATTATCAGCATACACACATATATGCTCAATTTAGTCCTGGAAGAATAGATAAATAAGTAATTACACAAGAAAATATATAAATAAATACTTAATTATAAATTATTTCATAATAAATAAATTATAAATAATAATTTAATAATAAATACATGATGAATAAAAACTAAAAAATAATAATTAAAAATAAATAAGGATGAATAATTAATAATAATAAAAATACATTTTAGAAAAAAATTTAAAAACTTCTTCTAATTGATTGATGGAATAAGTAAACATGAATATTTCTCAAAATTATGTCACATCATTTAGTAGTTGAAAATTGTGCTAAATGCTAAAAAATCGCTAAATAGTGTTTTTGGCATAATATCTATATCACATTTAGAATGATTCATAACCATGTCATCAACCTATCTACTTGATATGTCATTATATTATTTTCTAAAATGAATCTGACAATATGTATTGGACATGGAATTTAATGTGATGGTTTCATTTCAATCAATGGGTATAGATATCAACTTCTATAATGATGGATGCGAGAAATAATTCATAGATTTTTTTAA
Source organism: Viscum album (assembly GCA_963277665.1). Classification (NCBI taxonomy): domain Eukaryota; kingdom Viridiplantae; phylum Streptophyta; class Magnoliopsida; order Santalales; family Viscaceae; genus Viscum; species Viscum album. The sequence continues at coordinate 1,121,101,371 of OY728129.1, forward strand.
TAATAACATATCACTCATGACACCAAGTGTACCCAACTTATTTATGAACAAATATAATCATGGTTTTTGGATATACTTATTTTTATTCTACTCATTATATACATAAATTATAATCATAATTTTTACCAATCATTACTCGTGGTTGTTGATAGTAATAACCAATTACAATTAAAACATATGGAGTTCCTACAAGTCATTACATCCTCATAATCCCCTATTTTGAGAATACCTACTGAAAAATCATGATATTGAGTTGCATCCACTTATGAGTACTCGCACCTCAAAATCATTATTATATGTGTCTAATTAGATGAAATCATATGAAAATAGGACTAATTTTAAAAATACGTTTATTACAAATCAAGTATCTGATCATTTTGAGGAACAACTTTGGACTATATCAATTAAAAATATACTCTAAAAATTTATCACATTAAAATCAAGTAGAAGAAAAATCAATATGTGATAAAGTATTTTTTATTATTATTTCTATGGATATATAATAAATATAAAGTTTAAAGAGGATTGTTTTATGAAACAAACTCAAACACACCCTTCATTGTCTTCTTTCTAGTCCCCCTTCTAACCTTGTCATCCATGTTTTTGACGACCAATTAAAAATGTATCTTACTTACATCATGTCATTAATCTTCCTTCACGACCTCCATGTATCTACCACTTCCCACATCAACCTAATATTCTCCCATGACTCTATTCAATATCACCTTGACAGTTTCTCATCATCCCTAAAGCCTATTTTTATTCAATTATAATTACAAATGTTGGTAGAAATGTTTATTTCAAAAGAATACAATCTTAAAAAAAATTTCTATCCAGTATTTCTCACAAGGCTCTCTAAAATGTATTGTAAAACACTTATCACTCATGGAGAAATAATATATTAGTTCAAATAAAAAACATCTGAAACCACATTTTTTTTAAAATAATTATTTTATTTGAATAATGTTTATATTCATACAATAATTATTCCAATATAATAAATTACACCCCATGATCAATGATTGATTTTCACTATTTAATATATATAGAAATAATAATACCTAACTTAATCATATCTAGGAAAAAAATTAATATAAAAATAGTGTTGTGTCTAGACATCATCAATTCTTCCACTACAACATCAATCTATTAATACTTTTTCAATTGTTGAACATATCCCAAGTTACAACTTCAACTAACATATCTTTTATATTTATATTTCTATGGATCATCACAAGATTCCATTTTTCTCTATACAAAATATCCTATATTGAGTAATAGGAAATTTCAATATTCATTGTTTTGAAATGGTACTTGGAATTCACTCCCATCTTCAATGTGCTTTGACTATTGAAATTAACCATGTGTTCTTTTTACTTGAATCCAATCTTTTGTATAAAATAATTTTACTAAAACATCATCTTACCATCATATTAAATTGTAATGTACTTTTATTTGGTCAAAGATAATGTTTCAAACTTCTAAAAACGTGAAATCAAAGACACAACCCTGATAATAATTTTAAATTACCTATATTTTGGCTTCCATCTGTTAAGTTAGAAAACCATATTTTCATTTGAATAACCCTTAAATGGTAGAAAATTTCCTATATTGCACAAATAAAATATTGATGAACCTTTAAGATACATCTTTATCAACATAATATAATCATAGTTCTATTTAATAGGAAAAAAGGTAAATAATCTAACATTCTCTAAAACATGGTTAGTGTTTGGCCTCATACATACCATGATGTTAATCAACTTTATAATAATAGATGATTATGATATCATTTACATCATTTTAATTTATTCCTCATATGATGGACATGAAATCAATTTTAACATCATATAATTCTGAAGTGGAATACTCATGGTAATAGAAGCATCCAAATTGAATCACATTAGTAAAAACTCATTATAATTATTTTAAGATAGTTATACTTAATATTATTTTTATCATAGTTGATTTTCATCCCCAAAATAGGTTGATATAATCCAATGTATATCATATTAAATGCCTTGGATAATTCCTTTTTAGTTGATTTTTCCAACCTTATCCTTTCAAAAAATCAATATTTGATGATCATAAAGTTAGAAATAAATGAATTTACGCTCTTTAAATCATTCCAAGTTGACACACTAATCTTCGTATTTATGTTCACAACCATGAATCACAATGAATGTTTAAAGTATTTATTACCACTGAATGGTGACCTATTTTAGTCTATATAATATTTTCATTAATTTCTACACTAGGGTTTCTTATACTAAATCATCTAATTCTTTGGATGATTGGTGTAGAACTCCATGATGAGGTCCCCATGAATAAATATTTCCAATACATATAACTATCAAATATCTATGTATATATTATCAACTAATCAAAAAATATCTCATTTTTAATTAATATTAACTAAAATTAAAAATATATCATCAAAGTATACTCCTTGTTATGAATTAATCATTTTACTACCAATCATTATCCATTTTCTACCTCCTAAACACAACTATATTTCCTCAACTTGATGTCCTGTTTGTTGGTTTGTAACGAATTAACTTTTTATAGTTCCACGAAATCATGTATCTAGTTTTGTGTTAATGAATCCATTTAATTCCATTTTTATACACCCATCTAATATTTTTGGGAAGATGTATTAATTACTAAAATTAAACTAGATCCCACTCAATATTGAGTGACAAATACTATGATTCTGAATAGTTTTTTTTGACGTAATCCATACTCATATAGTACTTAAAAATATATAATATTATATTCATGAGTTACAGAATCTATTTGATATTATTATGGTTCATCACCTTCTTGTGGAGAAGAATATGTATCATATAAACCAATAACTACCTTTAATACCTCCATGTATTCTTTTCGTGGTTCTTTTGGAACCTCTTCCACTCCAGTAGTAGGCTATGATAGAAAATGATCCTAATTATAAATTGGTTCCTTGGGACCATTTATTTGATACTTTATATGATTTTGAATATCCTCTATCATAGTTTTCTCATTGAACATATCAACCCTTCTTCTGATCACATTCTTTACTATTATATATCAAATATTCTATTTAAACTACTCATATCCATATATGATGAAGATTCATGGATGAAATCCCACATTATCTTTTTTTAATATCTCTGGATATATATATTTATATAAATTATAAAAACCCAAATAAATATATATTAGAGTATGTGGGGTGGTTAATAGACCATATATTTTATAGAATATTAAAATTAGAAGGGGCTTTAGGTGTTGTAGAGATAAGAAAACATGTTTCTCAAGTAGCTTCTACAGAGAGATTTTTAAGCAGTTGAGAAAAAATCATCATGCTTATAAATTTATCTATGATGGTTTTATTAAACATTTCTACCAAAATATTTTTTATAAGGTGTATGATTCCATCATTTCAAATCAAATTCCATAACTCATATATTTGAAATATTACTTCTTGACGAATACTCTTTCATTTTCTAAGTGAATATAATTCAGTTTCCTCTTAGTTTAAATCCCCGTCAAGGAAACTTGTTGAATTAATCTAGTATTTGGTCCTTTGTAAAAAATAAGAACACCCAAAAAAATTGAGACGAATCATCAATTATGTTAGGAATATTTACTACCTAATAGTGATTCCACCACAATTAGAATGTATTAGTTTTAATTTATAAGAGTAAATAACAATACTATACATGATGGAGTGGTGTTCAATGAGCTTTGTGTTACTTATTATAAAATAAGTAGTTAAATGGATATATTGATGTATCATTTTCAACTAATATGTATTTTTTATTTATCATTGGGGATAACCCTATTTTACTTATATTCCCAAGATTCATATGCCACATATTTTAGAATCCCTCATACTCTACTATGTGGATGTTATCTGAAGATATCTTCTCGTGTGTTTAATAAAATATACCACATATGGTTAATTAGGAGATGAAAATGGATTCTTTAATTATCTTATATTAACAATTTTGTTATATGGATTCCAAGAATATAATATTAATTATATTCCTGAAAAAGTAATTATTCATTGATTTATTACATAATAAAAATAAATCAAGATGATATGGCTTCCAATAATCATCTTGATATGCGTTTCATCTATTCCAATGATCTCCACCGAGTATATATTCCATATATTTATTTCACAAAAGTAACAAATTTGATAAGTCAATAAATACTCTTTATATTGAATTATGTGTTCTAATGATATAGTATAAAATAATCACTTTATTTATTAGAAAAAATGTATAATGGAATGTTTCTTATTAATCTTGGGTGAAAATAAAAAAGTATCCAATAACCATAAAATGAGAATCTTCATTTATTTTTTATCGATTACTATCATGACCATTCCATTAAAAATTATTTTTGAAAATTATTCCACATTAGTTCCACCAAGATATAATGGTTTCACTTATATATTGCAATACTATGATCTATAGACCATCCACTACCACGACTTCATCCTTTAATTCATTATCCACAGGGATATCCTTGTTATCTATATACTTTATCCATAAAGATATAATATGTATTGTTATAACTCTTTTATTTACTTTATACCCTTCATTGAATAGCGAATCCTTAAACATTTACATCATAGGTTTACCACTAGGAACCATGTAATAGAGGTAGACCACAAGTATACTCCACAATCACGATGTGTGAATACAAGTTGGTTCACATGATCTTCATCAATCTTATCCTTTACAAAAATATCTTATTCATTAACTGGAATTTTAAGCTATTAATTTATATAAGATATATTAACAATTAATTTAAGAAGTTGTAGAAATAAAAAACCATAAACCATGAACACCATCTAGAGAGTGTTTTACTTTTGTGGGAATCTATATATCTATTCAAATTATAAAATCTCATAATTAAAATTTTAAAGTGGATGAGATATTTAGGTACATGATAATCATAAAAATTGAGGCATGTTAAAAATAAACACTATCAAGATAGTGTTTTCCATTTTATGTCACCATCATGAAACAATAATTCATTAAACATTATGTTTCAGGACAAATGAGTTAATGTAATGATCTATTCATGAACTCATCTGGAGAATTCAATTATTATAATATGTAATTCCTCCAATGAATCACTTGTAAATGATGGAAATCATAAGTTTCAAACACCAACCCTTAAACATTTTACTATCGAGTCAAGTAGTTTTATTTTTCCACATAACCAGACTTAAATTATCATTAATATAAAAAATATGACATTCCTAGATTTCATTCATGCCATACCTTATGACCTAGTCCTATAGTAAAATAAAATATGGTTCAATGCATGGAATTTAAGGAATATATGTTTTAATCACTTACTTTCATGAAAGCCTTGTAGAATTTTTCTCATTTCACCATAGACTATATTATATACAATGAAATCTGAAACTACATAAAATCCATTTGGATATATCCAAAATGATTTAGGAAACTAACATTAACTTAACCTTGTACCATTCTTTATGAAATACATTTTGAATATTTATCCAAATATCCTTTTGAATAAAACTATAAATCATTTTTAATAAATATATCTTAGTAAAACAAATTACCCATGAAATCAACCACATATTGTGACCCCAATACCCTTTATATAAATGTAAACAAATATAAATTCCTTAATTCATCAATTTAACGAACATCGGCCTCTAGAAACAAATTAGTTATACAAAACGTACAGAGGGATCTGGTATGATCTTTATCAAGAACTTGTATAACATACCTATGTACACTAGCTATAACATATGAAATAATGCATTCTAATATGATCCATTTATCAAAAACACTAACTAACCATGGGACATGGAGTATGCTAATCCTATTTAGCCAGCTCATATTTTCTCAATTATCTGAGTATATACTAACTAGGTTGATCAACAGATCACATTTCATTCACCTATATGAATTTTCACATCATTTTCCTCTTACCTGAATTGATAATAACATCATATTGAATATATATGAATGGTTTCCCATTTATTCATTCAATCTCAATCGAGATCTAAGATTTCATAATGTTTATGTGAGAGTAAAAATAAAATAATGGTTAAGAAAAAATTAGTTAAAATGTTCAAAACAACCCCAACTTCTACACAATTAGAAAAGCATAAATGTTTGCGTTTAAATGGTATAAATATATGATATTCCCATTATAGTTATCACACTAAAATCATTTAGGGGGGACTCTAAATAAAAACTATATAAACTTATTATGCTGACAACATAGTGTATAACCCTTAGTGTGGTATATACATTGATGGTTATCTAGAAAAAAACCCATTTTTCATCATGAACATTTTCCATATCCTGATATAATAATCCTACTAATTTAATCCTGATTATTTTATTATAACCTATAATAAAAAAAATTAAAACATCAACCATGGAACTCAAAGTTATACTTTGAGAGGTTATTTATAATTTTTGTTAATGATATATATATATATAACATTAATGAATGCTAAAGTATATAATAACTTAAATATATCACAAATTATTTTTTATTATTAAAATACTTTTAGAAAAATATTGAAAACCATAAAAAACATATGTATAAAATATCATATATGATAGTTTTCCAAATCATCCTTATGTTTTCTTCACTTATTGTGTTTTTGTTAAACTCATTACATCTCTATGTGATTCAAGACACTTATCTATATGACCATATGTTAAAAAAACTCCCACTAAAGTCTTTAGTGAGTAATATCTAGGATGTTTTCAATAGTAACCCTCACATTTAATACATTAACATCACATCACTTTTCTATAATACTTAATATGTTATAAAAATAGATTCCCAAAGGCCATACTATCCTAGTTTCTTTGGAAACACGGAAACATAAATAATGGAACATAATTGAGTTACATTATCTCCCACTAGGTTCTTCATGACTATGTTCATTTTTAGAAACATCATACTTTACACATATCTTAAAAATGGGAAAGAAACATAAAAATGGGGGGGGGGTCAGATTCTCAGTATTGTTAAAAATTGGAGATATGTACGAATAAACATGAGAATGAGGGTATAAGAATGCGATCATAACATTATAATATCACACTTTGTGTATCAATGATCAAAAACATAAATCATGGCATAAATATTGATAGTTCATATGACATGAATCAAAAGGGAATACATATCATGATCTATTAAATCATAACATGGAAAAAAGAAGTGAAATTCTAGAAGACACATAACCATGTAAAATCATTCCCTTAAAGTAAAGGTGCATTAACAAAACATAATAGGGAACTACTCAGGGACTACACCTACTGGTAAGGACACACCACTATCCCTAATCACATTCCTTTCCTTTTAAGGGATCGGGTTTCCCCATCTTCCTATAGTAGATTGGGTTTCCCCATCTTACCATAGGGGGTCGAGTTTTCCCATATTACCACAGTGGATCAGGCTTCCCCATATATCATATTAGACTAATCCCATTAACATGAATTCCATCACTATCTCATGAGGGATAAATCATTACCCATTATAATGGAGGGATATATAAGTCCCACCCATATCATAAAGAATTCGTACATACATGTGAAAAAAAAATAAACAGTCATATCATAACCCATGAAATTAAATAGGTTATATAAACATGTTTTTACATCATAGCCTCTGAAAAAATACATGTTTCAAAATCATTTTATCAAAGCATAACCCTTGAAAAGAAGTTAGTTTCATAAGAATATAACACGTTAAAGAGAAAAGAGTTTCATAAAAATCATGAAATTAAAACATAAACTATTCAAAAAAGGAATATGAATTGATCCTTTGTATTATTTCCCATATAGGGATTACTAACACAAACGGATGTCATCTTAGATAGGAAATAATTTTAAAATATATTTTAAAAAAAATTATAGAAAAAATCATTTCATATTTAAAAAATTGATTTTAAAACATTATCACTTATCAAAAAACATTATTTAAAAATTTAATTGAAAACTAATAAATAAATATTTAATAAAATTTGAAAACCATTTCTTTTAAAAAAACATTTAAACCCTATTAAAAATGATTGAAACTTTTTTGAAATTCATTTCATTAACTTTTCTTTAAACATATAATTGATTCATTGAAAAACATAAAAAATCCTATTTCCTTGTATTTGATCTTAAAATATATTCTTTAAAAAAATTGAAAAACTTTTGGAAAACCTAGTTTTTGAAATTCGTGGAATGCAACACAAAGAAGGAAAATTGAGACAAAACTACTTTACCATTTGGTAACTTTTGAGTCATAAACCCCATGAAATGGAGATCATGAAATGGATATATAAATACTCATATATTTGAGGAAAAAAATCAAGGAATATATTTAAGGTATATATATACATGACACAAAATATATGGATGGTAAATAATGAATAAATCTTAATGAAATAAAATTGAGACTAGGAATCCCATTACATTATTTCTTAACCCTTGTAGTAATCTAAAAAATATATTTTATAATAAATATAAGTTTAATAAAAATACTTTAAAGAACCATATTATTATATCTAAATCTATATATGGATTTATTTTGACTTTATTTTACCCTCTTACAAACATTTCCATGACATGGTTTCGCAACGGGTAATATCCGCTTTTTTGTTCATACATGTTTTAACTTATTATTCTTGATCATTTTACATTGATCATGATTTAATTATTTCCATAATTTAAAACATGATATAAAAATAATATATATTCAGTATTATATATTTATTATAATATAAAAAATTATAGAAAAATGAAGTGGATTACAATGTTCATGGAGATAGTAGGCCATATGTATGCATGAGCACTGTTTCAATTGTAATGTCATATTTAAAGAAAGAAAGTAAATGAAATATATGTGTATATACATATAATATATTTCAGTTAGAATTATTATGTCTTATATATAATATAATTTTACTAAACCTAGCCATAATACATTCCATCTAATGTTTGAAAAAATCACATCACTTTGAGGGGGAGGTAGTATGCATGTCTACAAATTAAGTTATTGTATTTACAAAAAATATAAATAATGAAGTTATTTTTTATATAATTATTAAATAAGCATAAATAAATCATAAATTTCACCTCAACCATATAAATATACATTTTCCTTCATAATTCCCAACCATTATGGGCTAAAAAGTATAAATGAACAAAATCATTTTGTGAGGCAGTAGTTTACTGTACACAAGAATAGTAGGTCGGTTACCCATTTGATGGAGGTTTGTATAAGTGTAGGTAAAAAAATTATAATAAAAAATATCATTAGGTTGAATATATTTATTTTATTATATAATAGTGGAATTGGAATAATTTAGGTGGTGGAAATTAAAATTAACACACTGGGGCTTGAGGAAGGGTCTTACCTATTATTTTGGTCAATCCTATTAGTTTGCACCAAATGGATTCCTTGGGTGGATTTCTTCCCAAAGGGATTCTTCTAAGATTATATTTTTGTTTTTGGGAGCTTATTTGAGCATATTTTAGGTGATACGAAGGGTATGAAAGGTGTGAATAAGGGGGAGGGGTGAGTGCCTTTTTATAGTGGAGGAGGAGTGGCATTCTTGAAATTTTTTGGAAATGGAATTCCACACATATTTTTTCCATGTAAAGTATGTAAAATAATGTTACAAATCAAATAAAAGTAATAATATGGTATAAATATGAAAATAAAATTGATTTTGGACATTTTTTCGTCTTTTGGGACTTATGTTTATGTTTTAGTAATTTGTTAGGCTAATTTTTCTCTTAATCACAATAATTAATTTTAATATCTTTCACTAATAATTTTGGTAAAAATAAGTTTACATTATCAAAAATTAGAAATTATTGTTATTAAAAATATGTAATCCATTTTTTAAAATTCTAATAACAGAAGTGATAGAAATGAATTTAAATATAATCCCTCTGATAGGTCGCGACATCGAGTTTTTTAAGGAAAAATGTTTAAATGTTTGTAAGGCTTTGATATCCAATTTAAATCAGACATTTTTTTATATTTCATAAATTTAATTAATATAATTAAAATTAATCTCATTATTCGTTAATGAAAAATTAATATATAATTTATCTATATGAATAAATTAGGAGAAAAAGTGGTTGGGAATTAAAATTCAGTATTTTCCTCTATTTATCAAATAATGACATTTTTAGAAAAATATGTAAATTTACCTTAAGATAAATTTTAAATTTTGAATTATAATTGATTTATATTTTATCAAATTAAATTTCTAAAACTGTACAAAATTACATTAATTATTGTTCACATAAGGATATAAAAAGCAGATCACTTGAGAAAATATTATTTTTAAACATATAAAGACTTTACCAATATTTCATGGTTTATTATCAATATGTTTTTTATATATAATATTTTAAATAATGTTTGAAAATGTAGTTATTAATATTCATATTACTAATTTTAAAATCTATGTTATACCTATCTTCTTTAAATAATTATAATAATAAAATGATGTTTTTTTTAACTTGTTGTTGCTGGTAATGCAAGAAACTTTAGTGTTTCTTATGGAGAAAGATTATCTTGGTGTACCACGTAATGAAATTTTGACATAGTGTAGTGTAAAATGCATGAAATCAACTAAAATTAATTTATTTGAAAAATAAATTCCTCAAAAACCGAGGGTGTAACATTCTTCCGCTCCATAAAATTAATTTCTCCATTGAAATTCATTATTCTAATAAAAAAATAAGGATATTTATGGCTCATCATATCCTCAAGATCCCACAAATATTCCCTTGACTGGTCATTTCTCTAAAAAAAACAAGGACCAGGTGAGTGGTTCATCTTTTCCAACATTCAATATCTTATATTTATGTTGAATCTACTTTTATACCATCTCTTGAGATTATGTGACCAAAAAATGAAACATTCTTCTGATAAAATTCACACTTAGTAAATTGTTTAGATAGTTTATCTTTTCAGAAGGGTCTTTAGTAAAAATCACAATTAGTATTCATGACCTTTTTTATTCATTAAATAGACAAATATATCATCTATAAATACTTCCACAAACTAATCAAGTAAATCTCTAAATACTCTATTCTTCAAATCCATAAAGAGAGCAGGGGAATTAATAAGGCTAAAAGGAATTATTATATATTTATAGTGTATATACATTGTATAGAATTAAATCATGTGTATATCAACTTTCTTGACCCTCAATTGATGACATCCAGAATGAAGGTCAATCTTTGAAAAGTATTGATCTCTTTGCAGATGATCAAACAAGTCATCAATATGAAGAAGATGGTACTTGTTCGTAATCATGGTCTTTGTCAACTCCTAATAATCAATGAAAATTCATATTCATCTATCTTTTTTAAAAAATAAGAAATTTTTCAATAAAAGGATACAAATATGGAAAAATAAATCCCTTCTCAATTTTTTCATGGAGTTCCTTCTTCAATTCTTGCAACTCAATTGGAGCCATTATATAGGGAGTATTTGAAATCAGTGTGGAACCATGTATGAGTTTTAATGAGAAACCAACTACAAGATTTTGTGGAAGGATTTGAAACTCATTGGAAAACACATACTACTATTCATTAATAATAGGAATACAATCAATTTCAATCCACCCCCCATCCATTTGAGACAAACACACCTTCTAAATTAGAATTAAGACCCATACATTGGATGTAATCTCTATAGTAAGTTTATAATTATCAAAACATTGTTAGATGATCATAATATCATTTCAAATTACAATATAAAATTCATTTACTTGATAATTAATATAGAAATTATGCATAAGAATCCAATATAATCCTAGGATGACATAAAATTCAACCTATGGAAGAATTACATAATTTTAGGAAGTAGATTAACACAATCATGAATCAGTGTGGAATAATAGAATTGAGATTAAATCATCATACCATTATGGGTTTGTATTACTAATTCTATATCTAATCATTTGTTTGTAATGTCAATACCCTTAGAAAATTCTTTAGAGTTGAAAAAGTGAGTAGGTACAAAATCAGTTAATTAATTAGCATTTCTAGAGTAGATGATAAGTATACCTTTACCCATATTGTTATCACACCCCTCATTAAAAATAGTGATTCCAATAGATTTTCCATTATCCCTCTACATAATAGGTATCTAACACTAATCATCATCACTAACCCTTGGGGTTGGAAATTGGTTAGCATAATTCCCATTCTCCTTCCAAATGAAGAACTAATGTTTTGGAGTTTCATTCTATGTAGCTTTTCCTCTATTTGCATCATCAGCTAACTTCTTCGAATTTATGCAGCAATCAATTTCCAAATGGACTTGCCTTATTCAAATATGACACTTTTCAATCCCCATAAGATAATTACCTCTATGCTTATTTCTACACATATAGAATAAATTAATGATCGCCTTTATATCTCAATGCTTTTCAATTTTTCTTTGAAATATAACTTTTTATTGAAACAAAGAGATATATATATAACTCCAACACTAATTTCATATTTTTTTAACAATAAAAAATATCTTCATAGATTCAAAATTTATTATAGAAAATTACTTTCTGAGACTTCACATAAAGCCACTGAGTTAACTTTACATTCAGATTGGATGATAATTCCAGAAGTGTACCTTTTAAGTATTGAGTAATTAGTCTTGTAGGAACCTAAAAATTTATTATTATTTTTCTTCAAATATAGGAACTCCTTTATCAAATTTTTATGAAGAACAGAAGGAAATTAATTTTTGATGAATAAGTTCTTGAACTCATCCCAATCCATGGATTTTATTTCATCTTACTTCCTAGTATTATTCATTAGAGTCCACCACTGGTATGATTCGCCTTTTAACTAATAAACAACCATAATAACTTTTTCATATTCTGAAAACATGATAATGAAGAATATATTTTCAGTGATATTTATCTAGTTTCAAGTAACAATTAGATGAGATTAACCTTTGAAATAAGGTAGATTTTTTCTCATAAAGGACTGAACAGAATATTGTTCCCTACATTTATCATTTGGAATCTAAGTGTGATTCTTATATTGAGAAAGTTGGGTGAGCATAGAAATGATATCTTTCATTCCAACTCCCATATAATTTGAATTCTCAGGAGACAATTTTTTGTATTTTCCATTTCAATCACCATTAACATCATTTCTTCTGGTTTCATCCATTGAATAAACCCAAAAAACATAAGGAAAGAAATACTTTTCTTAGTAAGGAACCATATAATAATGAAACACCATTTACCGGATGTCTAAATTATTAAACCTTCATTAATCTATGAAATTATATATTTATCTTAGTTTATTCATGAAAAACTTATTTTTAAATCCTATATGGTGGTTCATGAAACTTTTGTGAATTCATAGCTTATATCCCCCTAGTATTGTCAAACTTGGTGCACAATAAGGCGTGTTGTTGTGTACCATGTTATGCTCAAGTTAGGGCGGATGGACCTTATCAGAGTTGTTACTACAAGGTACAACTATTCTAGAACCATGACCACATTTATTATCTAGAAGGGTATGAATTTATATGAAACCATTTTCTATTTCCTTTACCTAAATTCCAATAATTTTTCTTTTACTTTTACTAATCATTAGACTTATCTGTAGGCATGTCCTTTGATTTCTCACTAGGGTTTTATAATCCTAGTTTACCAAGTTTGGATAAAATATTTCTCTAACACCAACTATAGTGACTCTCTATTTTCCTAAATTTACATTTCAATACTTTTGTTGAATATTTAATACATTATACAAATAAACACCCATAGAACGTATTATCCTAATTCCTTCTAAAACAAGGTAACATATAAACTATCACATAAGTGAGCTACATTATCTCCCACTAGGTTTTTCAGGACTGACACCCTTATAAGACACAAAATAATTGATACACATCTTCATAACTCATGGAAGGAAACATAACTAGGGATGATATTATAATCTTAGTAATCATAAACCTAGGAGATATGTATTTATAAACTTTAGAATAAGGTTTTGAGAACTTGATCATAACATTATATGATCACACTCTACATATCAAAGATAATGAAATTAAATCATGGAATAAATATTTGAATTTCATAAGAGATGAATCAAAATAGAGTCAATGGAATGATATAAGAAATCTTAACATTGGAATAAGAAGTGGAATTATGGATGACACATAAACAAGTAATATCATTCCCATAAATTCAAGGAAATTTGAAAAAACCTAAGTGGGAACTTCATGGGGACTACACCTGATAGGTGGGACATTCTTTCATCCGTAGTCATATTCCATTCCTTGTAAGGTATTAGGTTTCCACATTATTATATAGTGGATCATGTCTCCCCATCTTCCAATAGTGGATCTATTTTCACCTTCTTCCCATAGTGGATCAGGTTTCCACATATTACCATAGTGTATTGGGTTTTCCCATATTCTATAGTGGATTAATCCCATCGACATGAATCCCATCATTATATCATGATATATAGATATTTAACCAAATAATGTAAGGGAGATATATATCCTACCCATATCATAAATAAATCATTCACACATTTTTGAAAAAATAATAAACAATCTTATCATAACCCATGAAATGAAATCAGTGTCATAAAAATATTATCATTTCTAAATGGGTGAAACAATATAGGTTTCATAATCATCTCATCAAAGCGTAACCCATGAAAATAAAAATTTTACATAATAATATAACCCATGAAATATAAACAAGTTTCATAAAATTAATTCCATTAAAACATAATCCATTTAGAGAAGTAATATAAGTGGACCCTTTGGAGAATTTTCTAGAAAGTCATGAGTAACACTAAATGTTGTCCTCTTAGAGGGAAAATAATTTTAAAATATCTTTTTAAAAACATTTCATGAATAAAATACTCATTTTTCATCGAAAAATGATTTTTAAAACATATAACCTTTGAAAAACAATTTTATTTGAAAATAAAATTTAAAAGTTATAAACAAAGCATGAAAACATTTTGAAAACCATTTCCTTGAAAGAACTTTGAAATCTTATATTGAAATCATGATACCATTTTTTAAACTATTTCATTGAAAACAATATGAAAATGTAAAGACCTGGAAATTTCCATGGAAATTTTTTCCTTAAATACATGGGAATTTTATGAGTCTGCAAAAATTTACGGTGCATGATTCCGATGTCCGGTGTGCCCGGAATCAATTTATGATGTTCTGTTCAGGTACGTTTAGTAAACGTATGAGAGGTATTTTATAACTTTTGAACCAGTTCTCGAAACTAAAATCTGAGGGCACTGTTGAAATCGTAGTGTCGGTATTCTCTTAAGAAGGATTTCACCTCGACAGTAGATGGTGGAGAATGGAAGTTAGATTTTGGGGTTTTTAATAAAGTTAAATAAAAATAATTGTTAGATTATTTTTATTTTTGAGGTGGTTAAAACCTCCAAGAGGTGGTTAGTGGTGGGGGCCACCACACCCTAACCTCCAATGGAAGGTTATGGTGGTGGGGCCCACCCACACATAACCTCCCTTGAGAGGATATCCTTGGGGGCACCACACGGGCTTTAAACCCCCTTAACTCCCCATAAAGGGGGATTAAACTCTTCACCTTCCCCACCATTTAATTTAGCCAACTCCACCCATTTAATTAAGTAAGATAAATCATTTAATTAAAACACCTTTTGAATTCTTTTGAATATTTTGTCCAACAAATTAAATAATGGGTTAGCATAACCCATTATTTTTGGTTGGCAATTCATTTGGTGGAGCTTTGAGAAAGGGCTTGGAATAACTTGGAGAACCTATGGAGAAACTAATTCTCCAACGAAGAACGATCTTCAATCGTGCCAAAAGAGGAGTCAACTGCGAAGAATGCCATTTTTGACTTTTTCACCTCTAAACGCACATCCGAAAACAACAGATATCCTTTTCTTTTTCCGATATTGATGAATCGACGCCACCTTTCCGTGACTTCTTCAACGATCATCGTCATACGAGGTTGGGGTTTGAGTTGAATTTATTCTCGTTCTACATCGTTTATGGATTGAGAATTTCCAATTTATATCACCATAATGGGGAGGGCTCGAATCACACAAACATGGCCAGACCCTTCCCCTGGTTGTTCTCATTTGTTGATGACGGAGGTGGAGCAACGAGGACCGGCGTCGGGTCGACCGTAAAGGAGACCGGCCATGAAGAAATCTGGCTATGAAGGAACTAGTGGCGCAAGGCCACCGGGTCGCCGGAAGGGCGTGGCACCGTCCTGACGCACGAAGGAGCAGGGGGGCGCGGGCAAGCTAGGCTGCGGAGGAGGTGTCGCGCCGCGCGGTGGAGGTGAGTCGTGGCTAGGGCGGGTCGCGGCAGAGGAGAAGGGATGGTCGGTGTCGGCCGGCCTCCGGCAGTGCGGAACCGGCTCGCCGCTCGGCCAGCCGGACAAGGTGGGACCCACGGGTCCCACGGGATACAGAACCAGCGCCTATCATCGGTTCTATTGGAATGTCATGGGGGCGTGACACTGCCCCCGCCCCCCCACTCGCAGCTAGGGCGGGACCTGCAGGGCACCACCAGCTGGCCAAGCAGGCCGCCCGCCAAGCCCCGTGGGCCACCCCCTTAGGTCGGGCGGCCCTTGGGCCGGGCCACCCCCTCGGGTTGGGCCGCACCCTCGGGCCGGGCCGCCCTCGGGCCGGGCAGTTCCCTCAGGCCGGGTCGGACCCGCGGACTGGGTCGAACCCTAGTCCAAAACCATTTGACCCAAACACACCTTTTCGTCCATAACATGGGCTACCAGTGTTGGCTCGACGAACCGTCTATGGAGACGGAAATCTTGGAGCAAGACGGTTCATTGGGAATACCCCACTTGAGGTTTGGACACAGTTTGGGTATGGTCGGGATGGTTTTAACCTAAAAACCAACCGGGACCTAGAAAGGAAATGTCAATAACTCGGAGACCGGGCATCTGATTGACACGTCATCTATTGTGTTGAGACCCCTATGATGAAGCGGACCTTTGGGATAATTCTAATTGGGACATCATGATAGTTGGATTATCGACCAGTATCTTGTGGAGTGGATCCTTCTATAGGAGAGTGAGCGGAGTACGGAGACCTAGTAGCTGGCTGATACCTGACGACTGCTAACCTTTCGACTCAGAGTGTCTCGACTAGCCCTGTGGGAAGCGCCTCTGTGTGATGCGGCATACCCACAGTGGGGAGAACCTCTGTGTGATGCGGTAGACCCATGGTACTCGATATGAGGAGTACCTCAGCAGGCTACAAGGGGGAGCACCTCTTTGTGAGGCGGCAGACCCACAGTGGGGAGCGCCTCTGGGTGATGCAACAGACCGACGGTACTCGATAGGAGGAGTACCACAGTAGTCCAAGATAGTGGGAAGCACCTATGTGTGATGCGTTAGGCCCACAGTACTCTATAGGGGAAGAGTACACCAGCAATTGAGGTTTCGACCATTTGACTGGGATTGTTACATGTTACCACCCCTAGAATAAAATCCTAGTTTTGATCTGATTCAATGACCTTTATGTTTTCCTCATTATTGAGATGGGTTATTAGATAACTTAGGTATATGTATGGACATATACCTAAGTAATGGTTATCCGTTGATTTCATACTTTGTGGTTTATCCTTGTTGGATTTTTTGAGACCTTGAGGGTCTCAAGGTCCCTACTGAGTATCGTTATACTCACCCCTGCATGAGCTATGCCCACACCTCGTTGGGTTGGTTGCAGACAACGGACAGCGCTGACTGAGGCAGAGAGTAGCAGGACTAGATGGTACCCAGAGGAGGACCACTCGGCAAGATGGTACATGGAGCGGACGGACGGACGTGGATTGCTGAGGAGGCCATCTGTACCTACCCTTTAGGTAGGAACCTCGGAGGACGACCAAGTGGCTACATTAATTTTATTATATCAGTTGTAATTGTACTTTTCCATTTTCTTGTACTTTACTTTTGGGCTTGTATTTCCGGCCGCCTTTCCTTTCAGCACTCTCTTTTTTAAATAGTTTTACTTTGTGTTTTACTTCCAGTAATGTACTCTGTTGTGTGTGTTCAGTTTATAAATTCAATGCCTTCCCAGTTTAGGGATTTATGCCTTTGTTGCTAGTTTCCAGCCTCTGGCCTATGGAAGACGGGCTTGGGGTAGTCACGATACGGGCCCCAGGGGACGGGTCATGACAAATTGGTATCATAGGATTTGTTTCTACCACAGAACTTAGTACTCTGATCATTATTTTATGTGAAGCAATAGTGTTAAGGGTACTAAGTGTGGTTTTCAGTTCAGGGAGCCCAGAGTTTGTGCGAGCGGCCGACGTATCCATACACCAGGACTCTGACTTCTGATTTCCGACTCAGTGCATGAAAACACTAATTGCGTGTGTGTTTTCAAAAGTTTTTCTTTAAGTCATCTCAACTAGGTCAGCTCACCGAGTATAAATCTTTTGACCATGTCACATCTGTTACATTCAGGATGCCTCCCCACATTGCCCCGGGAGTCGTACACTCTGACAGCCTACCTAGCGACGAGGCCTCGGTGCAGGACCCTTTACCAGAGGAGGCGCCAGCGGTACAACTTCCCGGTGGGCCACCGATGCCACCAACCCCAGCAGCAGACGATGCATGCCGCTTGAGCACATTTCATGATTTCCAGCGCCAGAGGCCACCTAGGTTCTGGGTAGAGAAGGACCCACAAGCAGCTGAGGATTGGCTGGAGGCTGTGGTGAGAGTCTTCATGTTGGTAGGGACACCAGTAGACCTTATGGTGATCCTTGATGTGATTCTCCTTCAGGAAGCAGTAGGAAGATGGTGGATCTTGATGATCCAGGTGCATGATGAGGCAACACTACTCTGGACAAACTTTGAGAGATTTTTCTGAGTGGAGTTTGTTCCAGTGACTCTATAAGCAGTACGGATACATGAGATATTGCACTTATAGCAGGGTTTCATGATGGTGGCTTAGTACTCAGAGAGGTTCACCAATCTCTCACGCTACTCCACAGATATGGTGTGGGACCCATTCCTCAGGGCCTGGACCTTCGAGCAGGATCTCAAGTGAGAGATCAGGGCATCGATGATCTCCCTCAGCATCCTGAAGCAGGAGGGGGTGTTAGAGAGAGCCCTCCTAGTGGAGAGTTCCCATGTTGAGCAGTCACCCGTAGCGATACCCACTACTGGTCGACATGCAGCGGAGTCTTATGCAGTTGGTAGTATACAAATGATGCAGAGGTCCAAGAGGACTAGACCCATGGGTGGATGACTGCAGGACTCAGGATCTGTCTTGCGGGACACCCGAGGCAGTGAATTACCTTCTAGGAGTAGGCAGTGTTACTCATGCAGCGGGCTGGGTCCCATGGCTCATGACTGTCCAACCCGTCGTTCAGATGATCAGCAGACAGTTGTGGGACCTCCCAGGCAGAGGCATAAGTTTGATCAAGGCGGTCCGTAGGGAGCAGATGTACATGGAAGAGTAGGTGGTCGAGCAGCTGGCAGTGGAAGATGATATGAGATGCTACTTCCACCACCACTAAGAGGTCCACCCCGACCGCAGGGAGCAGGTGGACAAGGGAGATCTCGGCTTCAGGAAGCTGAGGCATATGACCATGGCGCTCCGAAGATGATTTGAGGTACTATCTGTGTCTACTGCACCTTAGTTGTAGTTCTTATAGACACAGGTGCTAGTCATTCTTTCATATCCACTACCCTCGTTCGGGGCTCGGAGATTCTGATGGAGCTGTTGTCCCGATCCTTATGGATAGAGACTCCTACGGGAGCAAACTCGACGATTACGCACTGGTTCTGGTAGTGTGAGATTACTCTAGGAGGCGAGAGCTTTGGTTGGGTTCTCCTCATAGTGGCGTCGAGTCCTTACAACGTCATCTTGTGTATGGACTGGTTATATATAGTCCATGCCCATATTGACTGTATTAGGCAAAAAGTGTGGTGTGTCCGTACGAATGAGACTAGGTTCACCTTCACTAGTGATAAGGGAACCTTTTCAGCATAGGATAGACTTACTCTGAGGTGGGTGCAGTCGATCACTCACCAGTTGGCTTGTCTTACCCTCGGAGTAGTTGATGTGGAGAGTTCGACTTACCCTATAGTGGTGGACCAATACATGGATGTTTTCCCTGATGATGTCCCAGGACTACCTCCTCACAGAGAGGCGGATTTCTACATTGACCTGTACCCCGGGATGGAACCGATATCTACTCCATCATATCGGATGGCTCCCACTAAGCTTCGTGAGCTACGCATACATTTGGAGGACTTGAAGTGGAAGGGATTCATACGGCCCAGTGTTTCTCCTTGGGCAGACCCGATTCTATTCGCCAAGAAGGCGGATGGGAGCTTGAGGCTTTATTTCGACTATCGTCACCTGAACCAGGTGACCGTGATGAAAATTTACCCACTCTCAAGGATTGAAGACCTCTTTGATCATATCAAGGGTGAATGGTGGTTCTCGAAAATAGACCTCAGATCAGGCTATCACCAGCTCAGAGTTCGAGACGAGGATGTGCAGAAGACGACCTTCAGATGTCGGTACGGCCACTATAAGTTCTTGGTTATCCCCTTCGGCATAACCACTGCTCTAGTAGTTTTCATGTGTCTTGTGAACATGATCTTCCCCCCATACCTCGATCGCTTTTTCTTGGTCTTCATCAATGACATTCTGATCTACTCGTTTTCTGAGGAGGAGCATGCCTACCATTTGCAGGTGGTACTAGACACACTCTGAGAGCACTAGATTTATGGTAAGCTCTCAAAGTTACAATTTTGGATTTGAGAGGTTCACTTATTAGGACATGTCATCTCAAAGGCTGTAGTTGCAGTATACCCAGCGAAGATTTAGGTGATACTTTCTTGGGAGCCACCCAAGAGTGTGACAGAGGTACGGAGTTTCCTGGGCTTGGCTGGATTCTAATAGAGACTCATTCGAGACTTCTCCAGAGTTTCAGTGCCACTATCATCCTTGAAGAAGAAGGGGAAACCCTTTGTGTGGTTGGATAGATGCAAGTAGAGCTTTCAGAAGCTCAGGAAAAGTTTGAATAGTGCCCCCATCTTGAGGCTTCCATATGAGGGCATTGGGTACGCAGTTTACTGCGATGCATCAGGGACCAGACTCGGGTGTTTCCTAATGCAGGAGCGAGCTATGATCGCGTATGGTTCTCAGCAGCTGAGACAGCATGAGTAGAACTACGCAACCCATGACTTGGAGTTAGTATTAGTGATCTTCACATTGAAGATATGGAGGCCAAATCTGATGGAAGAGTATTTTACCGTGTACTCTGATCACAAGAGGCTCAGATATATCTTCTCTTAGAAGGACCTAAACCTGAGACAATGACGTTGTATTGAGTTCCTCTAGGACTATGACTTCTAGATAGTCTATACACCTGGGAAGGGGAACACTGTTGCAGATGCACACAGTGGGAGGAATGGTATATAGATTCTAGGAGAGGCGATAGAGTATATGGCTAATTTACAGATATCCTTTTTGGATAGAGATGGATCAGTATTTCTACAGTCTCTTACAATCACTCCCCCACTTCTTTAGCGAGTTAGGGAGGTACAATGTGGGGAAGCTAACTGCGAGACATGACGTGCTCAGATATACATAGGACAGGCACTGATGGATTTTATAAAGGTGGGGAGGACGTCATCCTCTTAAGAGGGCGTACCTTGGTACCAGTGGCATGTCAAAAGGAAGTGTTGAGGGACTTACACACTTCCCATTTAGCGGTACATCTAGGAGTGGCGAAGATGTATCAGTACCTTAGACAAAAACACTGGTGGCTTGGTATGAAGAAGGTAGTAGCGGAGTTTGTCTCTCGGTACCTCACTTGTCAGCAATTGAAGGTAGAGCACCAGGTACCAATAGGTTTAGTACAACCCTTAGATGTCCCAGAGTGGAAGTGGGATTGGATATCCATAGAATTCATGATGGGTCTTCCACATATATCCCGGAGTCATAATTTGATATGGGTGATCGTTGACTGACTCACCAAGTCGGCCCACTTCCTACCTATTAGAGAGAAGTGCTCAGTAGAGAGCTTGGGACGCCTCTATGTGCAGAATATTGTGCATTTTCAGGGAGTACCTTATTCTATTGTCTCCGACCGTGACGCACGGTTTACTTCCTGGCTATGGAATGGGTTGTATGAGGCTTTCGAGATGTAGCTACATCTGAGCACTGCCTTCTATCCTCAGACAGATGGCCAGACCAATCAGACCATCTAGGCCATCGAGGACATGCTCCACGCATGTGTCCTCGACTTTGGTTGTAGTTTGGAGGATCACTTACCTTTGGTGGATTTTTCCTACAACAACAGCTATCACTCCACCATCGGTATGGCACCTTTTAAGGACTTATATGGTCGACCTTGCAGATCGCTACTGTGCTGGATAGACCCAGGGGAGTCAGCACTACTGGGACCAGAGATGGTACAGGCTACCACGGAGAAGGTGTAGATCATCCAGGAGCGGATGAAGACTGCAAAGAGCAAGAAGAAGTCGTATGTCGATTGGAGATGGAGGCCTCTAGAGTTAGAGGGTGGAGACCACATCTTTCTATGGGTCTCACCTCGACGAGGTCTACATTGATTTGGATGAGGCAACAAGTTATCTCTGAGATTCATTAGACCTTTCTAGGTCCTCAGAAGAGTAGGCTAGGTGGCTTACTGTTTAGCTCTTCCACCTCAATTGCACCGGGTGCACGACGTCTTCCACGTATCTCAGTTGTGGAGATACGTGCACGAACCATCCCACATCATCGACTATGGGGAGCTGGACATCGATGATGGGGTGACTTTCATGGAGGTTCCAATGGAGATTGAGGATCGACATAAGCAAGTCCTACGTGGACGGTCGATACCACTGGTGCACGTACGCTGGCAGTACGGGAACCTCCAGGAGAGCACATGGGAGCGGGAGGCTCAGATGCATGCTCAGTACCCCCATTTGATTTTTTTGTATGAGTTGTGGCTTACGGGGATGTAAAGCCCTGAGGTGGGGAGAATGTAAGGGCCAAGAAATTTCCATGGAATGTTTTTTCTTAAATACATGGAAATTTTACAAGTCCGCAAAAATTTATGGCGCATGATTCTGAGGCCCGGTGTGCCCGAAGTCAATTTCTGAAGTTGTTTTCAGGTACGTTCAGTAAACATATGAGTGGGATTTTATAAATTTTGAACCAGTGCTCAGAACTGAAATCTGATGCCACCGTTGAACTTGCAGCGCTGGTATTCTCTTAAGAAGGCTTTCGCTTCGATGATAGATGGTCGATAATGGAAGTTAGATTTTGGGGTTTTTAATAAAGTTAAATTAAAATAAGTGTTAGCTTATTTTTATTTTTGAGGTGGTTAAAACCTCCAAGATGTGGTTAGTGGTGGGGGCCACCACACCCTAACCTCCCATGTGAGGTTATGGTGGTGGGTCCCACCCACATATAACCTCCCTTGGGAGGATATCCTTGGTGGGGACCACATGGGATTTAAACACCCTTAACTCCCCATAAAGGGGGAGAAAACTCTTCACCTTCCCCACCATTTAATTGATCCAACTCCACCCATTTAATTAAGTGAGATAAGTCCTTTAATTAAAACACCTTTTGAATTATTTTGAATATTTTGGCCAACAAATTAAATAATGGGTTAGCTTAACCCATTATTTTTGGTTGGCAATTCATTTGGTGGAGCTTTTAGAAAGGGCTTAGAAGAACTTGGAGAACCTTTGGCGAAACGAATTCTCCAATGAAGAACGATCTTTAGTCGTGCCAAAAGAGAAGGAGTCAACCACGAAGAACGTCGTCTTCAACTTTGTCACCTTCGAACTCTCATCTACCAATGACGAATATCCTCTTCTTTTTCTGACATTGATGAATCGATGCCGCCTTTATGATACTTCATCAATGATCATCATCATACAAGGTAGGTGTTTGAGTTGAATTTATTCATGTTCTACATCGTTTAATTTATGTATTGAGAATTGCCGATTGATATCACCATAACGAGGAGGGCTTGGACCGCATGAACATGGCCCAACCATCCCCTTTTTGTTCTCTTTTGTTGATTATGGAGGCGGAGAAATGGCGGCCTGCATCAGGCTGACTGTAAAGGAAACCGGCCTCAAAGAAATTCAGCCACGAAGGAACCGGCGGCGCAAGGCCGCCGGGTCGTTGGAAGGGCGCGGCACCATCGTGTCGCGTAGAGGAGCAGGGGGCCGCGACCAGGCCAGGTCATGGAGGATGTGGTGTGGCACCATTGTTCCATGTGGTGTGGGTGAGCCACGGCCAGGGCGGGCTGCGGTGGAGGAGAATGGGGGCCGGTGTTGGCCGGTTGCCGGCAGTGTAGAACCAGCTGGCCGCTCGGCCAGCCGGACAAGGCGGGACCCCCCGAGTCCCACGGGATACTGAATCGCCACCTAGCGCTGTTTTTGTTCGGAAGTCAGGGGTCTCACCCCCCCCCCCCACTCGTGACTAGGGAGGTCCCTACAGGGCGCCACCCATTGCTGGCCGACCAGGCCACGCGGGCCGCCAGCCAGGCACGCAGCCGCTAGCAGGCTACGCGGGCTGCCAGCCAGGCCACGTGGGCAACCCCCTCAGATCATGATACCCTCGGTCTAGGCCGCCCCCTCGGGACAGGATGCCCCCTCGGTTCGGGCTTATCCCTTGGGCTGGGTTGCCCCTCAGTCTGGGTCAGACCCCGGTTCGAAACCGTTTGACCCGAACACACCTTTTCACCCATAACATGGTCTACTGGTGTTCGATCGATGAAACGTTTGTGGTGATGGAAATCCTGGAGAGAGAAGGTTATTGGGGAATACCCCACTTGTGGTTTGGACACTTTTGGGGTACGGTAGGGTTGGTTTGAACCTAAAAACCAACAGGACCCCTAGAACAGAAATGCAATAACTCACAGACCGGGCGTCTGCTTCATGCGTCGTCTGTTGCGTTGATACCCCTATGACGAGGCAAACCTTTGCGATACTTATACTTGGGACTTCGTGACAGTTGAAGTATTGAACAGTAGCTCATGGACTGGATCCTTCCCGAGGCCAGCGAGCGGAGTACGGAGACCTAGTAGCTGGCTGATACCTGATGACTGCTGACCTTTCGACTAGGAGTCTTTCGACTAGCCCAATGGGAAGCACCTCTATGTGACCCGACAGTCCCACAGTGGGGAGCGCCTCTATGTGAAGCGGTAGACCCATGGTACTCGACAGGAGGAGTACCTTAGTAGGCTACGAGGGGGAGCACTTCTTTGTGACGCGGCAGACCCACAGTGGGGAGTGCCTCTGGGTGACACAATAGACCCACGATAGTCGACAAGAGGAGTACCATGGTAGTCCAGGATAGTGGGAAGTGTCTATGTGTGACATTGCTGGCCCACAGTACTCTATAATGGAAGACTACACCAGTAGTCAAGGTTTCGATAGTTTGACTACGATTGTTACATGTTTCCACCCCTAGAATAAAATCCCGGTTTTGAGTTGAGTCAATGACTTTTGTTTTTTCCTCATGATTGAGATGGGTTATTAGATAACTTAGGTATATGTATGGGAATATACCTATGTAATGTTTATCCGTCGATTTCATACTTTGTGGTTTATCCTTGTTGGATTTTGTGAGACATTGAGGGTCTCGGGGTCCCTACTGAGTATCGTTATACTCACCCCTACACGGGCTATGACCGCATCTCATTATGTTGGTTACAGATGACGGACAGCGCTGACTGAGGCAAAGAGTAATAGGATTGGACCGTACTCGGAGGAGGACCACTCGGAGAGACGGTACACGGAGCAGACGGACGGATGTGGAGTGCTGAGGAGGTCATCTATACCTACCCTTCAGGTAGGGACCCCGGAGGACAACTTAGTGGCTGCATTACTTTTCTTCTTTCATTTGTACTTGCACTTTTCAATTTCCTTGTACTTTACTGTTGGGATTGTATTTCCAGCCCCCTTTACTTTCAGCACTCTCTTTTGTATATAATTTTACTTAGTGTTTTACTTCTAGTTGCATACTCTATTGTGTGTGTTCAATTTATAAAGGCAATTCTTTCCTAGTTTAGGGATTTACGCCTTTGGTGCTAGTCGACAGCCCCTAGCCTATGGAAGGCGGTCTTGGGGTAGTTA
Organism: Viscum album; assembly: GCA_963277665.1. Taxonomy (NCBI): domain Eukaryota; kingdom Viridiplantae; phylum Streptophyta; class Magnoliopsida; order Santalales; family Viscaceae; genus Viscum; species Viscum album. The sequence continues at coordinate 1,121,127,535 of OY728129.1, forward strand.
CGATATGGGCCCCGAGGGACGGGTCATGACAGAAAACATATAAGTGATTAATTGAGAACCATAAAACACTTGGAAAATCTGTTTTACTAGAAATTACCTTAAATTATAATATTTAAAAATATATTTGAAAACATTTTTTAAAACATGGTTTTTGAAATTAATGGCCTGTGTCTCAAAAAAGGCAAATTCAGAAAAAACTACATTACTAATTTGGTAACTTTTGAAACATAAAACACATGAAAGGGAGATCATAAAATGGATATGAAAACACCCATATATATAAAGATAATAATTATATAATATATTCATGGGAATTATATACTCCACACATGAGAAACTGGTGGTGATTAAAGCATAAATCTCACAAAAATAAAAGTGGGGTTAGAAATCCCCATACCTTGTGTCTTAAATGTCTTCATAATCATAAAAAAGTAATATATAATAAATATAAGTTTATTATTAATATTTTTAAGAACTACATTATTATATATAATACCATATATTAATTCATTATGACTTTATATTACCCTCCTATTAACAATTCAATTTTTAGGTTTTCCTATGGGTAATATCTGTTGTATTCTTCGTACATGTATTGACTTATTATTATCTATCATATTAATTTGATAATGATTTAATTATTTAAATGATTTAATATATCATATAAATATAACATATATTTTTTATATATGTATTTATAATAATCTAAAATATATATAGAAATATGAAATGGAATACACCGTTCATGGATACAGTAGGTCGTATGTACGCATGGATGCATTTTCCATTTAATTTTCATATTGAAAGAAATAAAGTAAATTACTTACCAATATTTATAATAATTAACGTATAATTATTATATAATACATATCATATAATTTTAATAAACACATCCTTAATACATTCCATCTAAAGTGTGAAAGAATCACTTCACTTTGAGGAGGCGGTAGTCCACAAGTCCACAATCAAAGTTATCATATTCACCCAAAATAGAATGAATGAAGTAATCAGTTATATAATAATTATATATTAATAAATTAATAATAAATATAACATAGATAAAATAATAATAGAGTGTCTATCATTATTCCAAACCATGTGAGGTGTTAAAGGAAAAACGAACAACATCGTTTCATGAGGCTATAGTTCACCGTACACAAGAATAATAAGTTTGTTACCCATTAGATGGAAGTGTGTGTATGTGTTGGTAGAGCCCATATAATTAAAATATATCAGTATATTTTTTATAACGAGGTTTATATTTAATCATGGAACATGAATAATTGAGGGGGTGGACAATAAAGATAAAGAAAAAGAGCCTGAGGAAGGATGTTACCTCTACTTTTGGTAACTCCTCTTGGTTTTTACTAAAGGGAATCCTTGGAAGCATTTATCAGAAAATGGAGGCCTCTAGGATTAGTTTAGAGATGTTTGGAGACTATTTAATTAGAATTTGGGTGAGAAAAAGGTATTTATAGTTGTGAAAAAGGGGGAGGGTTGAGTGACTTTTTATAGTGTAGGATGAGTGGATTCTTGTAAATTTTTTAAAAGGATATTCCACCCACATTTTACCATGAAAAATAGCTCCAATAATAGTTTCAATTAGATAAAAGGTAATATAGGGTATAAATATGAACATAAAACAACTTCTTGGAATAAAAAATTTGTCGTTTTGGTCCCTAAGTTTATGGTTTAGTACTTTGTTAAGAAAGTTTTTCACTTAATTATGGTAATATATTTTAGTCACTTTCACTAATAATTTTACTTAATAACAAATATCAAAATATTACACATTATAAAATATTATTATAAAAATTATTTAATCCTTTTTAACAAATTCTAATCATAGAATTGGCATAAATTAATTTAAATTTAATCGTATAGACGGGTTGCAAATGTGGGTTTTTTAAGAAAAAATGTTTACATGTTTGGAATGAATTGATATCCAATTTGAAAGTTAAATAGGTTCCAATGACCTTAATTAGATTAATTTACTTACAACTAATCTCACAAAACTTTAAAATTAAATTAAAATATAATTTAAATATATATAAATTAGATGAAAATGCATTTTCAAATTAAAATTCTGTATTTTCCACTATTCATCCAAAAACAATGATTTTGGAAAAAAAATACCCCAAATTAGTCCTAAGATAAATTATAACAAAAGAATTATAAAATTATTTTTATTTTACAAAATTAAATTTATGAAATTGTATAAAATTAATTTTATTATTGTTCATAAGCGGACATAAAATGCAATTCATTTGAGAAAATAATATTTTTCAAACAAATAATAACATTACCAATACTACATGTTTTACTACCAATAAGTTTTATTTATATAAAATCATTATAAATAATATTTATAAAGTAGTTATTTATATTCTTATTACTATTTTAAAATCATATTTATATCTATCTCATTTAAGTAATTATAATAATCAATGTGTTTCGTAGAAACTAGGTATTGCGTGTAACACAAGCCAATTTGGTGTTGTGTGTAGTAAAAGATAATATTAGAGCAGGTTATAATGGAATTCTTACTTGGTGTATCATACAATGCAAAAAATCAAAGAAAATTAATTTATTTGAAAAAAGGTTCACAAAAAAATAGGGTGTTGCATATGCCAATTACAATAATGGTGAGACTTAGGAGTCACATTTATAATTTTCATCTCCTTGAAATTATTTAAACTATTTAACTCCAAAACATCCAATGTTAAGAAATTAACAACCCCAATTTTCTATAGATAACTCTTTCTAAGTGTATCATAGTCATTCTAGAAAACCTTTCCATCAAAATAATTCCATTAATGTTATATTTCCTTTTATGTTTTGACTGTGATAATTTTTTATTTTTTTATTTTTTAAATTTTTAAAGTCCAAATGTACACCAACTAGTGCCTTTTACATTATATTTTCTTTAGATAATCAAGTTAATATAGAAAAACTCTTTTCTATTTTAGAAATAAGTCAAATTTTCTTTTAACGAGAATGTTTAAAAAATCATTTTTCCATATCATATTTGGTACTCTGTATGATTGGAGTATTTTCTTATGAAAAACATTATTCCTTAAAATTTTCTATTAAATTAGGTGGGATCAAATAACATATATTTTAATAAATGCATGGATAAACACTTTTTTCCATGATAAACCATTTTTTATCCTTATCTCTTTATATAAACATTTTATTGAATTTAATAAATTATAAACTATGTGTGTCGAATCCATCATCTCATATTGTTCCTATAAACTACTTTTTCATAAATACATTTCTTTTCATTCGAGTGAAATGATATGAAGTTTCTTATCCTTTGCATAAAACTATCTAATCATTCTATATTTTTTTATATTCAGTCCATTGATAAGACAATGTTTTTATTCATAACTTGAATAAAAACTATATGCATTATCATACATTCTAATGATTATAAAATACTTTATATTTACATCACTTTTAATGTAAACACATTTTCTCATATACCCTTAAAAATAAAATAATTTATTTCTATAAAACTTCTTTATAACATAAATGTACCACAGGGTTTTCAATACCCATTTAGGTGTTCCAAAAAATACAATTTATATAAATAATGTCATTCTTGTTGGGGTTAGTGTTCTGGAACAAACTATTTGTACTTTGGATTACATTAATATTTCAGGATTTGAATATTTAGAAAAATATATTACTACATGTTGTTCATTGATCTACATGACTATATTGTAATGATATCCTAGAGTATCTGTCACATTGATAATGTCATATCATGTCTTGAATATGATGAGAACCTTTAAATTACATGATGATATTATTAAACGTAGTTTTATAATGGAATAACATACTATGAAGAGACAAATAAAATATTGATTGTTAGGTAAGAGTGCAAGTTAGATGATGATACTTATTTTTAGGAAGTTCTCACATGGTAATCTCTAAGATAGGAGGTTAATGTAGGTTTTGGGATTGGAGAAAGTGATTGAAAGGGTGTACCTAACTTTTAATTTTATTGTTAACAATGATCAATCTGAGATCCTTCATGATGAAAAAAATTGGATCATTAGAATAGAATAAGAAAGAAAAAAATAGGGAAGTCTCGTAACCATAGAGAGGATCATTATATGTTGGTTATAATTAATTTAATTAAAAGACAAGAATTACCTTGGTGGAATTCTCTCTCCATTGATTTTTCCAAACAGGATTCAATGTGATCGGTCGTTGCATCAGAGAAGACAAGTGTAGGATTTCTCAAGTTGTGATCCCCATGTGCTCCATGTATCTCTAGATATTGCCAAGGTATCTATTGGTGCTAGAACATAATATAATTCCCTTGATATGTCCTCTTTCAGTCTCCTTGAGATCTGCTTCTGAATCTCTCTCCTTGATCTGGTGGAGGAGGCTCTCTCTCGTAACTTGAGAGCATTCTTGGAGGAAAAGAATTATCTCTTGGCTTGAGAAATTTCTCCAGATCCGTTATACACAACCACAAATAATGGATATTCTTTATGAGAATAATATAATTGAGATTTATATTAATTATAATAATAAAATGAATTAATTACCCAAAGGAATTTATTTATTTCCATTAATTTTTAGTAAGACCAGATGTCTAATAATTATATTTGACTATTATTATTATCACTTGACATGATCCTAGTGAGTTACAGATAATTTTATTTAATTAATTAAATATAATTATTTCTTAAAAATCCGCAAAAAAAAATTACATGGTGTGTATATTAATATATACAGTGTATAATTTTTTTCAATTTTCTTTATTTCCTCCACCACATATACTTGACCTTGAATAATGACTATTTATTCCTTAAATAAATATCACTACATTACTCACTAATAAATATATTATTTCACCCACAATATATTCTCTTGAATAACCAATGTCAAAATAAGTGTGATCATGAATCCTTGAATAATTATTAAACCACAATTGGGAATAAGCTTTATTTAACATGTTAAATGAATATTTAACTAAGAAACTTGGATGTACATAGTGTGTGACCCTCTAGTCCTCCTTCTCATTGGCATTAGGTGGATCCGGCCTAATGTCCATGGTTAGTATCTAGCAGCATGCCAAGGCACCCATATAGAAAGTAGTTAATGCTTCCATGATGTGTCACCTCATATGAACACTTACCATGTAATGGAAACCCTTAATTTAGATATCTCCTGTCAAGAAAGTTACATGCTAGTGCCATCAACCCATGTGCTTGATTATTATATATATGAATTCTCATGATTGAGATTTCCCATTCCTCAGCATGCCATGGATTTATTTAGTCTATATAAATTCCATCAAAGGGATTGAGATATCAACTTATGTTATGGAACATAAGGGGAAAATCCTTTCTCGCTTTATCTATTAATATGATACTACTCGTGACGCACCTAAGATATCAATCCTCACTATGAACAATGTGTCATCACAGTTTTATTTAATACAACTATGTGTATGAGTTTTAATACCAATCAACAATAATCATAAAGTCTAGGGACCAATAAAAATGTATGTATATAGGAACATCCAATGACACTATGAAATGTGAATTTCCTACCTACGAGTCTCATTCTCATAATATCCTCCTGGATATTTCCAAGGGCGCACACCATGAGAAGGTGCCTCAAAGTTTTATGAGTCCTCAACCCTAAAGGACTATACTATTTTTGTCCCTAAAATAACATCATACGACCATAGAAAAAACATTTAAGAATAGTGTTATGTCACTTCAGGGATCGCATCATAGTAGGGATCTATTACGACCCTTTAGTGCAACAGCTATCCTTAAGACATTATCAAATTCATTTTCATGTAGAATAACAATCCATATGTGATAAGGTATTTATTAGTATTCAAATCCATGAGTACAAGTTTATTATAAAGTAAATGATAGTTGATTCTGGGCCACCAACTCCAATAGACTCCCACATGGACTAAAGAAAACTATTAACACCCTTTAACATGTCACTACAACATAAACAGTGTTTAGCGGCGGTTTTGTGGTGGCGGTTCACAAAACCGCCGCGAAACCCAATCTATTTTGATAAGCCGCGACGCTTTCCCCGCCCCTATCGCGTACCCCTCTTCCCCAATCCCCCTCACAAACCCTCCCCTCTTCCCCGATCCCCCTCCCGCTACCTCCGACGACACACGCGCCCTCCGGCGACCCCCGCGGCCCCCGAGCCCCCCGGCGAACCCTGCACCCCCCCCCCCCTCGACCGCCGGTGACCCCCGCGCCCCCGCGCCCCTCGCGCCCCCCGCACCCTTTGGCGACCGCCACACCCCCCGCGGCCTCCGGAAACCCCCGCACCATAATTTCAGTCCTCCCACCATAATTTTCAGGTTTATTTATATATAATTTTTATTTTTTCCACATTTTAATTAGGGATATTGTGATTTTTATATTCCAAATATTGTTGTAGTTTGTTTTGGTCTTCATTTTGGTAGGTTTGAGATGTCATCATCAAAGTATTACATGTGTATTCATAATTAAGAATCTATATATAAGTTCTCCATTTATATATATTCAACCTTGAAAGTATTAATATATATCATGGGGCTATATGTGCTTATATGTGTATATGAAAATGAATATGTGTATCATTGTAAAGGGGTATATGAAAGTATAGTCAAATATATATAGATCCCTTATACATATTTGTACACCTTAATATGTATATATGGACTAGGTATCATTACATATAAGTTAAGGTGAATATGTGTGCATTTGAAAATATTAAAATTTGAGATTCCATCATCTATTTTAGCATGGCTTGAGTTTTAGGTAGTTTCCATATTCATGTTACCATTATTTGAATTCCATGATAGCATGGATGTTTTTTAATCTATTATTCATTATTTTATCAATTGAATATTGTATATCTTTTTATATATATTATTGGTTTTATTTCTTGGAATGTATCTCCCAATGTGGATGATAGAAATTATCCTAAACATTTAAAATGTGTTTTAAGGTGTAAAGCATGATTTCAAAGTGAGTTTTCTATCGTGTGATTTTTTGTTTAGAGATAATGTTTTGAAAAAATGGTAAGATAGTGTCAAGCGTTTTGAGTAATGTGTTGTGAAGAGGATCGGGCCGATGGGGAATATATTGGATATTCCATGATGGTATGACTTTATGTGAATTATTTCTTTATGTTTCATTTTAGGTGATGTTTCCTAGACTTCTCTATAGAGTCCATGTGGCTGAATTTTTGTTGGAGGCCGAATCGTCCTTTAAGAGAATCTAGTTCATTTTATGGATCACAATGGGATGGTTTTGCAAGGTAGTATTGTACCTTTTGTTCTAGTTTTATTACTACATAGTACCATTAAAGAAGAGACATGGGAGGGGAGATGAATATGTAGGAATAGTGGTCCAATCTCTTTTTTAACAAAGCTTTTATTACTATATAGTACCATTAAAGAAGGGACATGGGAGGGGAGATGAATATGTAGGCATAGTGGTTCAATCTCTTTTCTGACAAAGCTTAGTGATACTTTGAAATGTGGCTCAAAGCTAAGACATTTCATGTTAGGGAGGGTATGATATTCTATGATTTTTTCAGGTACTTTCTCATTTCAATTTTACTTTAAATAGATAATTTTGGGATATCAAAATTTTTACTGGATGTATGAACAGTTTTTGGGGTGTCTAGGGTTTTTAGGACACAAAAGGTTGAAAAAGTGCCTATCCAGCTCAAGTAATATGATCGGATCCCAGTTAGTAGTTATTATGTTCCCTAACCACGATTTACAAGAGGTGGGGTAAATTCAATGAAAAATAAGGAAAGGGGGAGAATAAACCAAGTGGAAATGGATAACCCATTCCTCATGGTTATAGCATGACTTAACAAACCATACAGGCTTTATCGAAGATCATGTGACTAGCCCACATTTCTATCCAACAGTCCAGCATTTCTAAAATATTACTTTTGAATAGCATGAATTGTCTTTAAAGTTTCCACATGATGAAATTTTTCCCAGCAATACTCATACACTGATCCTTTCTTTTCCGCTTCATTCCATCTCTCATAAATCAGATGAAGTGCCAAACGATCACTGTAATCCTTTGCAGAAAATCTAGATTTTACCATTACAGCTAAAGCGCTTTTTATCTTGAGGAAGAACTAAAGTATCCATGACGCTACGTCCGACCAAAGTGGTAAGCACAGGATCGTAGCAATGAAAAATGACACCCATAATTAGTACTTTCCGCAGTTTAGGATCCACCAGAAGGATTGACTGGGCACACCGGCTGGCCGGTGGTGTCTCACCAGCTGGGCGGTGGTCATCCACCGGCTGGCCGGTGACACCAGGCAGTGGGAAAGCCTACTGCCTGGCTCCTCCGGCTGGCCGGTGGGTAGGAACCGGCTGGCCGGTGCCCATACCGGCTGGCCGGTGGAAATCCACCAGTTGGCCGGTAGACTCAGTCAATCCATTTTCATCTTTCTTGGGCGAGCTCCTATGAAATCTTTTTCCTAACATCAAAAACACTTGAAAACAAGTTAGAACACAAATAGAGTGATTGTGATCATTAAAATCCAAGAGAGAGGGGTACAACAACTATTGTTTGTTTTATATTCATGGACTAGATTATGCATTAGAAACCATTAGTGGTGGCCTACTTAATTTACCTCACACACCATATCCAAGTTCCACCTGGCCTTCCCTAAGAACCCCCAAACATGTCCCTTATAGGTTTCTATTTGGAACCTTGATTCCTCCACATCCACTCTACAGTTTTCTCCACATTTCCATGACTAACATAATTCTCTCCACCTTAGGAGGGTCATTATCACTAATTTATTCAAGAAATTCAAACACCATGTCTCATGCTTCCATCACAAGATGAACCCCAAAACTTAAATGTGGCCATTTAGATTTCCCTAGAACAATAAAACAAACATTACCCATTGTGAAAATGGTTTCAGTGAATGTAGTTAACTTGATTTAAAATGAATTATGATCAGTTTCGATCACACATCAATGGGGTGTTGTTTGAGGAAACATAAATGTGTGATCGATGGTGTTATGATAAGTGTGTATCCCGATATTCTTATTGCTCCTCAATGAGGTGTTGACGCTCTCTCCTATGGACCAGACTTGTTCAGTTGGTCTGAAATGGTAAATGTGGTCAATGAATCATCTTTATTATATTATGCATACTTTATGGTCAATGGTTCATCTTTATTATATTATGTTTCTGTAATCTTACACTATCGTATATTTTGTGTAGGGACATTGTGATATACATGGATAAAAGCTGGATCACATTACCGAGGAACACACCTCAATATGTTAAGGGTTTGAATGGGTTTTTAGATTTTGAAATTTCTAATCGATCCGTTGAAGGGAGAATAAGATGTCCATGTCCTAAATGTAAATTTAGAACATGGTTGAAGAGAGATGAAGTTTATGAACATTTAATACTGAAGCAATTCCCTGAGAAATATTTGTGTTGGATTTGGCATGGAGAATCAAACAATACAGAAAGATTGAGGACTGATGTTAATCCACAGAATGAGGTCCCAAGTTCTTCGACAATGGAAAATGAAATGCAAAACCTCATAAATGATGCATTCGGAACTACAAGACACCAGTATGAGCATCAAAACATATCAGAACAACCAGAAGAGGGTGCTACAAATTGCAACGTGACAAGTGATGTTTCTGAGACTGTAACACAAGCAGATCAAGATTGTAACATATCATTGGATCCTCTTGATTCTGTGGATCCAAATGTAAGGGAAAACTTCAGTGAGGAAAATGCATTTCATGATTTAGTTGACGATGGAAATCACGAGTTGTATAGTGGGTGTTTGAAATATTCAAAGCTTTCATTTCTAGTGAAGTTGTACCATATCAAATGTCTATGTGGAATTACAAATAAGGCAATGTCCATGTTATTGGAATTGATTCGTGATGCATTTCCTGAAGCAAAAATCCCAAAATCATTTTATGATATGAAAAAAGTTGTTAACAAGCTTGGTCTGAATTATACAAAAATACATGCATGTCCCAATGATTTTATGCTTTACTGGGGAGAGGATTCAAGTAGACAGAATTGTAAGAAATGTTCTTCTTCTAGATGGCAGTCAAAGGGTGATGTTGGAAGTATGACTGAACATAATTTCATGGAGAAGAAGAAAAGGAACACACCAGCAAAAGTTTTGCGATACTTTTCTTTGAAGCCTCGATTGCAAAGATTATTCATGTCATCAAAAACCGCCAAACACATGAAGTGGCATGCTGTAGATAATAACAATGATGGGTTAATGAGACATCCACGAGATTCCCAATCGTGGAAGACATTTGATTCATTAAATCCAGATTTCTTAGCTGATCCTAGGAATGTTCGATTGGGATTGGTTGTTGATGGATTCAACCCATTTGGGACTTTGAGTACGAGTTATAGCATTTGGCCAGTTGTTTTGATCCCTTATAATCTGCCTCCGTGGATGTGTATGCAACAAACATCTTTTATCATTTTGATGATTATTCCTGGAAAACAAATGCCTGGAAATGATATTTATGTATACCTGCAACCTTTTATTGAAGAATTTCAGGAGTTATGGAGAAACGGTGTTGAGACATTTGATGTTTCTTCTAAAACAATGTTTAAAATGCATGCTGCTTTAATGTGGACCATTAGTGACTTCCCTGGGCTTGGGAATTTATCTGGTTGGAACACTTATACGGGTTTGGCTTGTCCCGTTTGTAACTTTGATTTCGAGCCCAAACGGCTACCTCACAGTAGAAAATGGTGCTTCTTGTGCCATCGAAGATTTCTTGATGCATCTCATAGATTTCGGCTGAACAAATCAAAATTTAATGGTTGCATTGATCGTAGACCACCTCCAAAGTTGTTAACTGGTTCTGAAATATTGACACAGCTTGAAAATGTTAAAACAGAATTTGGTAAGGTTCATCATTTGAATGATAGCGGAAAACGAGTGCGAAGTGCATCGTCAAGTGAAATCAGAACGCAACAATGGAAGAAAAAAAGTATATTCTTCAAACTTCTGTATTGGGAATTTAATTCTTTGCGCCACAATCTTGATGTGATGCATATTGAGAAGAATGTATGTGATAATTTGATTTTCACATTACTTAATGAGCATGGAAAGTCGAAGGATCATCTCAATGCTCGCAAAGACTTACAATTAATGAACATAAAACGTGATCTCTAGCCAGATGAGAATGAAAAGTATGCTCCGGCCATTTTTTCATTGAAAAATAGGGATAAAGATACTTTCCTTCAAATTTTAAAGAATGTGAAGGTATCTGATGGGTATTCGAGTAACATCTCGAGGTGTGTTGACTTGAAGAATCGTAAGTTATATGGATTGAAAAGTCACGATTCACATGTTTTGTTACAACAGTTACTACCATTGGCATTGCGTACATTATTACCTGAAAAAGTTACTGCTGTTGTACTCCATTTCTGCACATTTTTCAGACAGTTATGTGAGAAAGCTCTACATCCATTTCAGCTTGACAACCTACAGGAGAGGTTTGTATTGACCCTTTGTGCAATAGAGATGATCTTCCCTCCATCGTTTTTTACTGTCATGATGCATTTAACTGTGCATTTGGTTGAAGAAGCTAAATTAGGAGGCCCCGTTCATTATCGATGGATGTATCCAATTGAGAGGTATTTTAATTTTATGTTTCCAGTTAAGTAAACATTTTTTGGCATTTAAATAACTGTATAATATTATTATTATTTTTCACAGATATCTTGGGCATTTGAAAGCATACGTGAGAAATAAAGCTCAACGAGAAGGCTCTATTGCTGAAGGCTATTTGGCCGAGGAGTGTCTCACCTTTTGTTCCAGATATTTGGATGATATTGAGACAAGATTTACTCGAGTTGGACGTGTTGATGACACATCAACTCAATCTCAAATGCATCAGAAATCAAAAATATTTCCTGCTATTGGCCGATCAGTTGGGAGGACCTCATACGCGACACTAACAGAATTGGAATTATTACAGGCACATAGATATGTGCTACTGAATAGTGAAATTTCAGATCCATTTATTGAAGAGTTGAGGATACAAACAAAGAGACGAATGAGAAGCCGAATACGAAATGAAAAAGATATAACAAAAGCTGTGAATAAAGAACTGGTAGAATGGTTTGCACGACATGTAAGTTTATAAATATTGCAATAAATACGAATATTACTTTGAAACATAAAATTTGAAAATCTATTAAATTATATTTTTTTTCAGATCATGAATACTGATACTTGAGCTGACTTTTCAGAAGATTTGAATTTTCTTGTTAGAGGTCCTATAAAACAAGTTAGAAAGTTCAACGCTTATAATGTGAATGGTTTTAGATTTCGTACAGTCGATCGAGAAGTGGGTTTGTAAACACAGAATAGTGGTATTTTTACATTTGCTGAAGTGGAATACTATGGAAAGCTGCATGATATTATTGAATTAAACTACCACGAGCATTTTTCTGTTGTTTTATTCAAATGCAAATGGGTCGATTTTATCAGAGGTGTTAAAAGAGATTCCTTGCAATTTACTTCTGTAAACTTCTCTCACTTGATGGATGTTGGTGATCGTGAACTGCATGATCCATATATCTTAGCATCGCAGGCAAAAATGGTATATTATGTGAATGATGTTTTGGATGAAGGGTGGAGTGTAGTTACTCACGTAATACAAAGAGATTTGTATGATATGGGTGATGAAGTGGAAGATTTGACCTCTGCAACTAAATTTCATCAACAACAGGAAGCAGAATTATTTGTCCATCATGATATTGAAAATATTGGTCTAGCAAGGATGAATGAAGTGGATGAAGCAATGGAGCAGGAAACCGACATGATTGAAGGGGAAAATGATTGTATGTATAATTATTTATTCATTCAGCATCTACTTGTTTCATTTCTGTAGTCATTCATTATCATTGTTATATATAATTTGTTTGTTAATACTGGGCATCTATTATCATTTTTATTCTTTTTCTGCATAAATTTTTTGAAATATATATTCTGAACATAATTTTATTTGATTAAATGACAGGAATGCCAAGGAAGAAGCGGTACACTATTCCTTCTTCTTCTGCGACAGATGATGATCTGTCTGTCCCCACGGCATCATCTCCCCCTGCACCATCTCTGACACCATTAGTGGATCCCTCATTAGAGGATGAGTCATCGCCTCCCCCTATAGGAGCTTCAGCAGCGGGGCAGCGACACGCCCCCTCCAGTTCATCACGGACATTCTGGAGGGTCGCAGTCATAGGTACAAATTTTAATTAAATAAATTTATTGCATTTTGTTTATAGTAATTGTGTGCTCATTGCAGATGAAGACAATGAAACCGTGGAAAGATACATAAAAAGTTCTGATGTTTGGAACATGCATGGCAAGAAGATAGTGGTGCCATTTGATTCTTATGGGGTCTCGACGGATGACGCCGCAGGTTTACTTGGTTAGATTATAGGTCAGCTGGCAGCGGAGCCCGTTTCCCTGCCTATTTCGTATGATGATTGGAGGCATATGCCTCCAAACTGGAAAAATGAAGTTTATGATTCTCAGATAAAGGTAATTTTATTACTTTATGGTTTAATTGAATGTCATTTTACTAATATATTCAAAATGAATTTCTGTATACAGATGTTCTTCCACTTTACCGTTGCTGATGTGATAGCACGGAAGTGGACATTGAAAAATCTTGGAAAAAAATGGAAAGATTTCAAATGGAGGTTGTGGTGTGATGTCAATGATTCTTCGTTGACCGTGCAGCAGATGTATGAGAAGATACCCAGTGGGGTACCGAAAGAACAGTGGAAGGTTTTTGTCGATAGACATCGTGATGAGAAGCGGATGGTATTGAAATATATATTATTATATTATCCTAATTTTACATTTATACATGTACATGAAGAGGAGATAGACATTGAATACAATACTGTTAAATTGAATTTTATTTATTTCAGGATCTCTCAAGAAATAATGCTTCAAACCGGGCGAAGCAGGTAATCCCGCACACTGCGGGTTCAAAAAGCTTTACAAGAAGCCGAATGTCATTGGTAATCTTTTAATTAGTTTAAATATTTATAAGATAATATTATCTATTTAAAATATTTGATTGATGATTTATCTTTGTTTAATGCAGTCACAGAGTTTAGGGCATGAAGCATCCCGAACAGAACTGTGGCTGGATGTTCACAAAAAAACAGATGGAAGTTTTGTTAATGAACCTGCCAGAGAAGTTGGGGTATGAAGTCAATTATTTATTATAATAACTTAATATCAGTTTTTACTGTGTTAATATATATTTATATTTGATTTATAGGTAAAAATTAAAGAAATATGGGATGCCAATCCTGGGAAATCCTACTCAGTCTCCCAGGATGACCCGGTTGGTAAAGTCCTTGGGAAGGAGCATCCTGGTAGAGTGCACGGGATGGGTTTGGGACCCATACCATCTGAGGTCTTTCGCATGCCATCAGGGATTTCGGCCTCATCTACTCCTGGTTATAGTCATTTCATACCTGAAGATGCTCAGAGGGAGATGTCTGCTCTACGAAACACAGTTCACCAGCAGGGGAATCAGATATCTGATTTGCAGAAAGAGTTACTTGAAATACGTCAGCATATGAGCAGATATGCCCCCGGTGGTAGTGCATCGGGTAGTGGTGAGCAGGTAAATCACAAAAAAATAAAAATCATTTAGTTTGAAAACTTTTATTGGTTTTAATTTTTATTATAAATATGCAAAAATATTTAATTTTCAATATAATGTTCTTACAGGTGGCAGCAGGTGGTGGAGATGAAGGTGGAGAGGGTGACGATGCAGCATCAGATGATGAGTAGTAGTATTGTTGATGTGTTGAACAAGTATGATAACAGTTGGTTTGTATATGTAATATTTATGACACATAGTTGCCACCAAACATTTCCATGTCCTAACATTTTCTTGATTTCTCATGTTTCCTTATGTATACAATCATTAAATCCTTTTGGTGGAGGGTCAAATATTGTGATGGTCACAATGTATCCCCAATATTAGGGAGGATATGTGATCATATATTGAATAATGAATTCATAACATTATATAGAAATCAAGGAGTCTAGTTAAATACATTATTAAGAATGATTGTACATGGATGAGGTTTTAGGACTCCCCATGATACCATAATTAATTGTTTAGAATGTAATTCCTATTTCATATCATCATTATTGGGAGGAATATGGAATCCATCCATTACCTAAACTCTCTTTAAAATGACTTTCAATCCCCTAATCGATGGAAATCTGGAATTGAATTTCAATAAGTTGTGGGATTTTTTGGGAACATTAATTTTGACCTAGTTGCATTATGGGTGAATAAAACACCAATTTTTTTTTGTTTTCCGATAAAAATATACATCATTCATCTGTTTTTGTGTATATATTCTATGAGTTGTGTTGGATGTTGTATACTTTTACATTGTGATGTGTCTATGTAAGGGAATAAAAAAATATTTTTCTAGTGTGGTGTAATGCATGACTTAAAATATCCTAATAGTTATAGAAAATATAAAAGAAGATCAGGATCATTTCAATACCACTGTATAATATAGATGTAGACCCATGTAGTTATATTTCAAAGATCATGTGTTCTTGAGGTTGTTTCCATGATGGTGTAGGCATATTTTGTGTGAGGGAGTGTGGATTCTCCTAGGTTGTTCTGGATTTTTTAGGTTTTGGTGAACATTGGTGAGGTGTTATATCAGTTGGAGCTCTAACCACTGATAAAAATAATTCAAAATATCATCCATGTATCCCAACATTACTGAAATAATCATGATTCATGGTTTTAAATGGTCAATTACCCATCATTTAAATGAAACCAAATTTGATGATACAAAAAAATTGAATTTTGACAAACATAACAACCCAATAACATTTGGTAAATTAAATTTTGAATCTTAAATTAGGGGACTCCTTCTATATTATGTATTAACTTGTTTTTATCTTCTTTCATCAATCCTTAGATATGGTTTTAATTTTTTAGATCCACTATATGGGACATGGACTCCCCAAACATGCAATTATAGGTATGTTCTTTACTACCATTCTTCATTTGATTGCACCGTGATGTGAAGTCTGATGTTGTTTTTAGTCCCCCTCCCTTATTCCTCCATTCTCTAAATGGGTTGTGTTACTGATCAAAGCATTACCTTGGTATATATAGTCTATTACAAATCCTTCTCATTTCCATTTTTTTGTGTAGAAATAATTATAGTATATTCTATTAGGGTGTCCTTAATCTCTATTGATTTTACCATTTATGAAATTATCGTGGTTTTCTCCATGTGAGTGGGTAATTGAGATAAATCAAAGAAAAAATAACTAATTGATTTTGAAATGGATTTTACGTGATCCGTGATTTCAAATATGGTTACTAGATATTTGGTTTTTCATTATTATTCCACAGTATCATTCTCTTCTTCCTTGTGATTCCTGAATGTATTATTTGTTTATTTATAAAATCTTCTTTTGGATGATTATTTTAACTCATCCATCGAAAAAGGAATAATAGGTATATTTTGATTTGAATCAATTACATTTAAAATTTTGATAATTATGAAAAAACAACCACATGAGATGATGAATTAATGTGAAATTGTCTTCATATATCTTGAAATATATTCTTGTGTACATTTGGTTGTCTGTTGTTAATCTTTTTTTGTGTGGGATTTAAGGGGTTTGAAGTATGATGGAACCAACAAGTTTGGTTTCACAATTTGTTTTTAATTGTGGACGTGTTATGGGTGAATTTGGTTCTCATAGTGAGATACATGTTTCTTGTTATGGTGTGGTTTTGTCTATGAGGGATGGTGTTTTTAATTTTGGTTTTTATTATGGTAAGAGATGTTATGGTCACTATTATGAGGATGTTGGTTTTTGTGTGTAGTGGTTTTTTGTAGTATTATTTTAGTGATGGAATATGAAATGGTAATGATGTAATAATGTTGTAAGCTGTTGTACATTACAAATATGTGTGGATGTGATATTATGTGGGGCTGATGGGTGAGATGTGGCTGTGGTTTTGGAAAATTTAGGGCAGTGGTGGGGCAGATCCAACATATTTTTTTTTCCAGTTCAACATTTAGCGGCGGTTTTAACCGCCGCTAATGCCATACCTGTGAGAATTTAGCGGCGGTTTTAACCGCCGCTAAATAACCGGGAATCATTTAGCGGCGGTTAAAACTGCCGCTAAATATATTATTTTGATATTTAGCGGCGGTATTCACCGCCGCAGAATAGGCGCATCAAACGCATGAATTTAGCGGCGGTTAAAACTGCCGCGAATAAGATACCCATATAACCGCCGCTAAATGAAGAGAAACCGCCGCTAAATGACGGACCTACGACACATTTCTAAAACCGCCGCGGAATTGAAAAAACCGCCGCTAATAGATTTCCGACGCCAAACTTAGCGGCGGTTTTTGTAAACCGCCGCCACACGATATAGCGGCGGTTTAAACCGCCGCTAAACCGGAAAAAAACCGCCGCTAGGACCGGAATTTTTTGTAGTGTGTTATCTCTCATATTATATTAATTCTTCAATTGAGATAGGAATTTAGTCATGGGTTCTACCACGATCTCTTTAAAGGAAAATATTCTCACTATATCTTCACCCCATTGATAGAAATCACATCTAGAGGTGTAATTCTAGAGAATGTGCTTTGTCTGTCAATGTGACCTTGGTTCTTTTACAAGTTCCACCATTATAGTATTATCATAATAAAATGTGATATGATCGTTACTACTACGCACCACATCATGATCTTGGAAAATTTTATATATCAAGACATATTCACTGGATGTATTAGAATCCACTATATATTCGGAATCCACTATAGAATCATCAACTAGAAACATTGAACTCTTGTTGCTCATAGCTCCTCTATTGAAACAAAAAACATATATTGATTTTGGCATCAAAGTTTTCTAATCTGTCTGAAAATAATCATCAGTATACCCTCTGAAGAAAAGATCCTAGTCTCCTCCATACACTAAGAACATATGCTTAGTTCTTATCAGATATTTACAGATAGTCTTAATAGTAGTCTAATGATGTTCTCTTGGATTATCTTTATATCTTCCTACCATTCAAAGTTCATAGGCAGTATCAAGATTTGTACATAACATTGAATATATGATGGATCCTATAGCCGAATATTATGGGATCTTTCCCATCATGTCTTTATCCTTTTGTGTCTGAGGAAACATTCCCTTATAAAGATGTAGGCCATGTGAAACTGGAACCAATCCCCTCATGGATTGTTCTATACTAAATTACATTAGTATCCGGTCAATGTATGTACCTTAACATAGTCCAATCATCCTATTTGATCTATCAGGAATGGTCTTGATCCCTAGAGTGTAGGATGCTTCACCTAAGTCCTTCATGGAGAAACACTTGTTCACCCAGTCCTTAACTGACTATAAGACTGGTACATCATTTCCAATATGTATTATGTCGTCAATATATACTACTAGGATAATGACCTCATTCCCATTAAACCACTTATAAGCACATGGATCACATTTGTTCTTAATGAAACCAAATTCCTTTATGGCTTCATCAAATCGAATGATCCATGACCTAGATGATTTAATTAATCCCTAAATGTATTTCTACAACTTGTAAACCCATTTGTCTTCACCTCGTGTCACAAACCCTTCTAGTTGTATCATATAGACATCTTCCTGAAGATTCTCATTAAGGAATTTTTTTGACATAAATCCTCCAAATCTAGTAACCATGATAAACTATCTTATGGATTTAAATATGGAAACTAGTGATAAGGTTTCATTGTAGTCAATTCTGTAATGTTCTCTAAATCCTTTATCCACTAGCCTTGATTTATAGGTACTAAAATGACCTTATGTGTCCAAATTTCACTTGAAAACCCATTTTCATCCATCATTCTTTACATTTACTGGCTCATCGACCAAATCAATGACTTGGTTCTGATACATGGAATCCATCTGAGATTTCATAGCCTCTAATCATATTTTAGTTTCTGATCTCTCTACTATTTCCCTGTAGGAAATAGGTTCATCATTGTCCAAAAATACTGATTCACCATCCTCAATGACTAGAAAACCAAATTTCTATGGTTACATTACCTCTCTTGATCTCCTACGCAGTACTTGTTTTTCCAGAACCACTTCCAAGGGGACTTTTGGAACTTGTTCATGTACCATCTCTTTTATATCTTGATCATCAACTTTGTTTAATTCAATCTTACTCACACTACCCTTTTTTAGGATGTGATCCCTCTCAATAAAGGCATCATGTCTTATGACAGTCACTTTCTTGTCTAAAGGGTTATATAGGTAATATCATTTCATTTCCTTGGTAGATCCTATAAATATACATATCATTCTCCAAGGTGCTAGTTTGTTTCTTGAGAAGGCCTTATCAAATGTCTCTCATCCCCATTCATGTGTGTGCAACAAAATGGGTTTCTTTCTATTCCATAACTCGGGGGGAATTCCATTTTCCCCCTTATTTGGTACTTGGTTTAATGTGTATGCTTCAGTTTGTAATGCATATCACCAAAAGGATAATGTAAGATCTTCATGACTCATCGTTGACCTCACAATGTCCATCAAGGTGTGGTTCATCCTTTCACTAACTCCATTCCACTATGGTGTATAAGGAGTAGCGAGTCGAGATTGAATCCAAGACTCCCGTAAAAAGTCAATGAAATCTTGGTTCATATATTATTCACATCGATCCAATCAAATATTCTTTATCTTCTTACCAAGGTGATTCTATACATCATTATTTAATTCCTTAAATTTCTCCAAGGACTCTGACTTATACCTCATTAAGTAGATATATCCATATCTTCTCAAATAATTAGTTAAATTAATGAAGTAAGAATATCCATCTCAAGATTCTATCGAAAATGGTCCACACACATCCATGTGTGCCAATCCTAGAAGATCTATGGCCCTATCAACCTAACCATATTGTAAACAAGTGTGACATATATCTAGTGGTTTTAGATTAGTGGATTCTAAATTACTATCTTTGTGGAGTTTTTTCAAGCGCTTCTCATTTACCCGACAGAGACGGTGATGCCACAGTTGGGTGTTGTATGGGTCATGTAAGGTTGTTTCATTATCAATTTCATAGAATTGATTTTCATAATTTAATACATAGAAACGATTATTTAAATTCTCCATACCATATGATACATTATTCTTATAATAGAAAAAACCCTTATTTCTAGACAGGAAAATAAATCCATCCATCTCCAAACATGATACAGAAATTAGGTTCCTAGTAACACTAGGTACATAATAACATTTATATAAAACAAAAATCATTCAAGTTGGCAATGAGAGATTGTAATCACCAATTTCCAACGCATCCACCCTTACACTATTGGCAGCTCAAAGATCTGCCTATCCTCTAGAAATATTTCTAAATATACTTGGTTCTAGCATTTTAATATTTATGTGATCCCCACATGTTTTATCTAATACCCAATGTGTAGAAATATAAATACTACACTCGATAAAAAAAGGACCTTTGACATCCCTACGCATATTCGTGCAGTTCTTCTTCCAACAGCCTTTCTTTCCACCTGAGAAACATACTGCCTCCCGTTCCTTTCCCTACCTCTAGATATCCCCCTTCTTGTATGGATGGTTCTCGGGGGTGTCATACAATTTATAAATCCTTTTCCCCTTTACCTTTCTCTTTCTCTTCTTAATAACCATAAAGAATGTGGGTTTGTCATACCCCATGTCCTTATCTACCTAGGGAATCAAGGTCAGAAGATCTGATAGACTCTTTTCATTTTTTCCCATGTTTTTTGTTGAATATAAAACTATAGAAGGTCATGGGTAGTGATTATAATATAAGATCTATACGCAACTCATCTGTGAACATAATCCCTAATTTTTCCATGTGTTCAATGTAAAAAATAATCTTGAATACCTGAGGCCCAGCTGGCATAAATTCCCTATGCTTAGTTGTGAAAAAACTATTCGAGATCTTATATCTCTCCTCAAAACTAGAAAATGAGACCACTACCCAAGACCTATAGCCACCGTTTTAAAATTGTGGCCATAGGTGGTTGTATCCACGGTTCTGTGGACTATAGCCATGGTTTTATAACAGTGGCTATAGGCCAATTATATGTGTCCTATAGCCACGATTTTCAAAATCATGGATATAGCCACATTTCTATGTCCAATAGCCACTAGTTTAAAATTGTGGCTATAGGCCAATTTTTTGATGTCATATAGCCACGATTTTTCCAAACCGTGGCAATAGGGTTCCCGTGCTTCTATGGGAAAAATATCCCTTCAAAAAAATTGGCAGGAAGACTTACCTCCATAGTTTTCAGCCTATTCCCACGGTTTATATTAATATATATGTATATCATAATATATATATATACCTGAACTATTGTGTAGTGTAGTGGTTAGTACGATGGTTCATAAAGTGGTGGTAAAATGATCAAAAATCACTGGGGACATTTTGTATTTAAGTTATTTCCAGGGTTTACCAAGGCTATAGCCATAGTTTTAACCATTTTAATATCATCCTATAGCCATGGTTTAATCCATGGTTATAGGTAAACTTCTATAGTGGCCATTTTTTAGGCCTATTTTCACGGTTTTCAAAACTGTGGCAATAGTCAGGGACCTACTCCCAGAGTTATAGCGACCACGGTTGGCCAAAACCATGGTCGTTGGCTATAACCACATTTTGGAGCCTATTGACACGGTTTTGAACCATGGAAATAGGCCTTTTTTTCATTTGTTCCTATCTTTTGTTCTCTGGATATATATCCTTAATGTGAGACATCATGCTATATTAGTCCATGTTTCCATGTTGCTTTAGGAGCTAATTGGACATGACTGATAGCATGAGACATTGGATATATGTGGCATCATCCAAATGTTTCATATTGAGGGATATTTCCTCATCACTAACCATGTTTCTAGGAGAAACTAGAATAGGCTACTCCTGTACATACAATTTCCTCTTGTCGTGAAGGATGATGCCTAAATGCCTCTTCCGCTCCTGGAAATTAGTGACGTTGATATGGTTTTCCTTCTCGAATATGGTTCACAATGATATGGTTGACCCCATTTTCCCTTCTATTTCAAAAATTTAAGATGAGAAAAGATTTATAACTTTATCAAGATAAAATTGGGACAAATGAAAAAGTTAATACATATTTGTCTCCCACTATTTTATTGAAATACAATATCCTTCACCATTGACATCGGAATATTCTATTGCCTAATCATTCAACTGGAAAGGATCCATATTTCCCTTTTCATTACACCAAATATGGTTGGTCAAGAAACTTTAAAGGTTTTAGGTAGGCATTCAAAATTCCAACGACATTAACTCGCAGTTCCTCGATCCGCTGGGTGGACTCCCCAATACTAAAATCCTTTTATTTTGGATTTCTGTAATGTTTGCCTAATGGTCACACTAAGTTCTACTATGGTAATAAACCCTTGAAGTGAACCAAGTCAAGTCAACCTAATACCTTGAATTAAAATTCCCCGATAATTGAAATCAACCCAACTAGGGTGGGTCAATTACTTTTAACTATTTTTCGACTCTAACCAAGATTATGGATGGCTATACCAAAATAATATTTCCTTGAGGGATTTTATCATTATACCTAAATTTCCATTTTATTATCTTTCTTACATTCCTATTAAATTTATGTGGGATATACATAAGTTATTAACCATTTCTAAGATAACATTTATGCATAATCCAATCTTACTTTAGTTCCATCTTGAATTATTTTTTAATTCATTAATTGTGTGATTGCGATGACATACCCATAAAAAATAAACCACGCAACTAATAGAATAAAATAACTATCATGATCATGATCATGTATTAATGGTTAGTTTATCTAGCTGTTGATAAACTAACCTAAGAACTAGGGTAGATAACACCTTTAACTTTTGGGGTTCATGTTTACATCTTTCCACATTTCTAACTTTGTTTCTCCTTGGATTGGTTTCTCATTGGATCCTTACTTGATCCACCACCACATTCTTGGGAGCTTTATCCATTACAAATGCATTTATCTCACACGCAGGTGAGGGGTGAGATGGGGTTTTACAAAAAATAAACATTGGGAATGTAGGCCCTACATATTAATGAGGAGAAGGCTCATAGGACAACATATCTAATTTAAATAATTAAATTAAAAGAAACCATCCACATACAAAAGTTCATGTGGTAGCTCATGATCATCCATACAAGAAACAATGTTTTTGAATAAATAAATCTAACAATCAATTTTTGTATCATTCTTGTTTAAGATAAATAAAACTCTAATCAATTAATTATTATCATAAATTAATCAATCCTTTAATCTTAAACCTTTTTCTAAATTTCCATGTGATTCGCATCCATCATAATTTTAAACAAATAATTTTTTTAAAATAATCCTTTTACATTACTTAATCCTTGGAGGCAACCCTATGAGTTCCTGTTCATAACTACCCAATGAGTAGGAATGAACACGATACATATGTTAAATTAAGCACATATATATAAAATATAAATCATGTGTTGTTCCCCGGCTTTATGCACGTACCATGGTATACGTATTAAGGGTTTTTATAATATAATAATAAATTTTAATAAATATACATAATTTGGATGATTACATAGTATGTAGTTCTTATTACATGATGTATACTATCATTCACCATCCATTTGAAGTACCTGCCCAGGGATATGACGTGTAGATGTACTTTGGAAATATTCTGAGTACATGGAATGTCCAGTTGGCCACATGTCGTGTAGTATCCACATTACATGGTCTCTAATCGGGAAAGCCGTGTACGAGGTACATGGAGCACCCTAACCCGAAGGGACTACACACTGTGTATAGTAGGAAACATGGAATGTAATCTAAAAACCATGGGCCACCAGTTCCTAGTAAACACACGGTGCCATAAAGACTCAGATAAACTCCAAAAAATGGCCTAGTATGGCGGACCAGTCCGGATGTATTGAACCTTTACTACACAACATGTGATGCAGAAAACACGTTTTGTTTTCTCATGTTGTACGGTCGGGAACCTTTTACCCCCCATATGAGATACTCTATATTAATTTTAATCAAAATTAAAAGAAGATATCGTTTCTATACGGTGAATTAGGAATGAAAGAGGAGGAACATATATTGATATTCATATTTATAGAACAACTAAATTAAATTGAAACAACTATTTTACAAAATTCATAAATGAAAAAAATAATTATAATAAATGATATGACTGCTCTAATACCACTTGTATGTTTTGGTCACAATGGAAGATCATAGAAAGGTGTACCCAAATTTTAATTTTATCATTAATAATGATCAATCTGGCTTCTTTCACGATGATAAAATTCCAGATCATTAGAATAGAACAAATACTGAAGAAGAAAGAGGGGAGTCCTAGAAACATATAGAGGATTATAATATGTTTCTTATAATTAATTTAATTAAAAAAATTACCTTGATTTAATTCTCTCTACATTGAAGGTTCCAGTCATGATAAAATATGATCCGTCATTGTGTCACAAAATCCAAGTGTTAGCTTCCTATAGCAGTTATCCACACATGATCCACGTTTCTCTGGATGTCACCCAATGGATCTATGGGTGCTACTGCAGAAGAACCTTCACTTTTGAGGTCCACCATCGATCGCCTTAAGAGACACTTATAAAGCATTCTCCTTGATCCAGTGGAGGAGGATCTCTCTGATAACTTGGGAGCATTCTTGTGGGAATAGAATTCTCTCTTGGCTTGAGAGAGTTCACCAGATCCATTGTGCACAACCACAAAGAATGTCTAGGCTTGATGAGAATAATGTAATTGGGATTTATATTACCTAGAATAATGAAATGAATTAATTACCCAAATGCATTTATTAATTTCATTTAACTCATAGTAAGACCCCAAATCTAATAATAATATTTGACTATTATTATTATCACTTAACATGCGCCCATCAAATTAAGCCAAATATTATTTAGTTAAATAAATAATATTATTTCTCAGATATCTCATGAAAAACTACTTGGTGTTTATATTAATATATATAGAGTGTACTTTTTTCCATTTTCTTTATTTCCTCCACCACATTTATTTGTCCTTGGATAATGACAATTTATTTCTTAAATAAATATATCTAGGTTACTCATTAATAAATATATTATTTCACCAACAATATATTCTCTCAAATAACTAGTGTGAAAATAAATGTGACCAGACATCCTTGAATATTTATTAAACTATAATCGAGACTAATATTTATTCAACTAGTTAAATAATTATTTAACTGAGATCAATGGATACACATAATATGTGACCCTCTATGCCTCTTTCTCAATGGCATTAGGTGGATCCGGCTTAAATTCTATTGTTTTTGTCTAGAAACACCCCAAGGAACCCATAGAGAATGACGTTAATGCCGCAATGATGTGTCGCCTCATAAGAATACTTACCATGTAATGTAATCCCATTGTCTTGATGTCTCCAATCAAGCAGGTTGCATGATATTTACATCAACCAATGTGCTCGATTATTCATTCTTTGAATTCTCAGAATTGAACTTTCCTATTTCTCACCATGGTCATGGATTTATTTAGGAAATATCAATTCCATCAAAGGTCCAGAGATATCAACTTTTTTTATGGATAATAAGGGACAAATCCTTTCTCACAGTATCTATTAATGTGGTATTACTCGTAATCCACCCAACATATCCTACCTCACTGTAAATAGTTTTTCATCATAGATTTCATCAATACATCTAAGATCAAAAGTTATAATACCCATCAACAATAATCTTAATGTCTATGGACCAATATGCACATCCACAGATAAGAACATAAAATAACACTATGAAATGTGAATTTCCTACTAACAGGTCTTGTTCTCATAATATCCTCATGGATATTACGAAGGGTGCACACCATGAGAAGGTGCCTAAATGTTTTATGATTCCTCACCACTAGTGGCCTGTATTATTTGTCTCCCTCAAATAAAATCATCCGGTCATAGAAAAAGCATTCAAGTATAGTGTTATGGAACTTTGGGGCTCTCATCATTGTAAGGATCATTTATGACCCTTTAGTGCAATAGTTATCCTTGGGACATTATCACATGCATTATCACAGAGAATAAAAATCAAGATGTTATAAGGTATTTATTAATATTCAAATCCATGAATACAAGTTTATCATAATGTAAAAATTTGTTAGTTCTAGGCCAACAACTCCAGTAGTTATGAGAATGGACCCACATATGCATATTTTTGGATAAAGATATCTTTTCCATTTTATTATAATGGAACTATCACATTAAATTACATGGATGTGGTGTAATGATGTGTTTATTTTAGATAGTAAAAATGATATAAAATCATATAGTTGATGATGAAAATTTTAATCCTTCTTGATGAGATACTATGAAAAATGGATTATATTACACAAAGAGTAATCATATATGGTTATTGAAATTACGATATTATGTTTTTTCTCATAGGTTCCTTGACCCACTTCTAGACATTAAACATGGACTTTATTCAAGGATACAGAATGTGGGTGTGAAATAATCCTCTAGGGTCAAAAACTATGTGTTTCCATTGATATTGATTAAATTTTTTTGAATTTATATATTGGACTAAGTAATATTCTAAGTGTCGATAATTAATTTTATTCAAGTTTTATTGACATTAATTGCTTTTTAAATATTTAATTTAAAATTTGGGAATAATTTCTTTTATTGATTATTAAATAAATATTTTTTCACCAAATTTTCAATAAAATGTTTATTTATAGATAAAATATTTACATTAAAATGTATTTATATGTTCAATAAATACATAATAAGTTGAGCATACAAAGATCATGTGTGGTGAAAAATAATTATTTTCAAGTTAGTAAAACAATAGGCATCATTGTGCCAGTCATAGCATGAAATAAAATAAAAATAATAGTATTTTTATATTGAATGAGGTAAGATTAATTTTATTATATTATTAAAGGGAATTTTTATAATTAAATAATATTTTTTCTAAAACCCAACATTATAAAGTGGATTCTATATCTATTGTGAAGATTTAATTGATAACTGAAATCATTTTACATAATAGGATTCTCTATAAAATCCCACCATCTTTCTTCCTCTCAATAATGATAAAAATAATAGATAATCCTTTAAGACCCAAGGAACTATATTTGATTGAGAAGAAAGACAAAAGATGATAGATCCTCTATGTTAGTACCCGATATTCCATCGATGTTGTTAGGAGATCAAAGGATCATGTTTGAGTCGCCTCTAGAGGGATTATACACATAGTTCCTACAAGAGAAAATAAGGGAACATGGAAAGGTTTTTGGAATAATCAACATATTTATCGAAGAATGATCATTTGATTATGTATTGTTTCTTAAAATATTATATAAATTAATTATAAATTTACCATGAAGATGTTACTATCTATGGGTTCTGATATTCACTATTTCAATATTAGATGGATTTTTTGGTAATGAAATTTATGCCTTTCATAATTATCTAATGACCCGTTGAATCAGAAAAAAAATTTGGTCACTCACCCACCATAAAATTACACTACGCATGGAAATTTTAAGGGGTATTAGAGACATCATGTTTACATTTATAGTTTCATATTTTATTTTTAATCAGTAAAATAATTAGTGGGCATGAAATTAATTTAAATATTATTTACTTATTATATCTAAATAGTAATTAACATTACTTTGAAATTTTAATATTTTTCATTCAATTTTCACCTTATCTAACGGAAAATGAAACAATGAAGAAGGATCAGATATGCCATCAGGAGGTGATAGTTTTTTTTCTTGCTGGTTGATTTGGTTACACAACCTGTAACTAGAGTATAGTTTGTGTTCCCATGTTCACTATATTGGGACATGTCATAGGATACACAAAATTTCAAGTAATAATTATACATGGTGTATTTATTGAAAAATGCATATAGGCTAGACTATTCTAGAAAATGGATTTCCTAATTAAATGACAGGTAGTTGTAACACATGTCATGTAGTCTACATGGTTTAGTGTTGAAAGCCTCAAAAACAATGTGGTAAAATAAATGGTTTGAAAACACGTCAAAATGAAAACATGGAACATTAATGAAAAACACAATGTGTATTCAGTGTACAAACCTTGTACTTCATTAATTCAGGTTTCTAAGGAAAACATTACGGCATTTAGTCAGTTGTGAGGATACATTGATTGTAGACCACACAACCTGTAGGTCAATAGTAAATTCCATGTAATTTGGATGAGACACTCACTGAATCCCTAGGCATTTATCTTAGGAACACGATATGAGGAACACATAATGTGTAGCTGGACAGAATAGATTATGTAGTCTAACGAGGGTTATGTCGAATTCCCATAATTTTATCTTGGATACATGGAAATGGAGCCACATAATGTGTATCTCCTTAGCATATATCATATAGTCTCCCAATAAAGGTTATAATTTAATTATATTAGAATAAATAGTTTTAGCATGAAAATATAATGACATTATTAGAACTTGGTGTGTTTTTCTATGTAATAATGTATTCAATGAGTTAATAAATTATCAATTAATTTATTTTAGTTATATATATTTATAGGTTATGTTATTTTATATTTATTTAACTCATTGATAATGGGTGTCTCCAAGAGGCTTCACATGGTCATTTAAGGTGAAGGTAATTAATTAATCAATTAATTCATAAATACAAGAATGATTGTATTAATAATATATAATGACTACTAGTGAATATTATCCAGTGTACATTGGAATATTAATTTCATGTGTGTAAATTTTGATTATATATGACCGAACCTATTTATGTTTTGGTTAATTTAATTTAATATTTTCATTATTTTAAATAATTAATTATTTAATTAAAAATGATGGCCTACGTTTCATCCATCCCTCCTTTATTATATATAACCTACATGTCTAAGGTGATTTAAGTAATTACCCTTATCCAATCCTTTGGTTCCACTCACCTACATGTGAGTAAAAAATAAATATAATATAATATGTATCCCAAGGCACATGGAGATGTTTCAAGATAGAATCGAGATGATGTGAACCTTGGTTATGCATAGGTGGAAAAGTAGAATGTTGTAACTCATGATAGGACCTTCCTAATGAGTTTTATCTAATGTAATAGGTTGATTTATTGTCCTCTAAATAAATAAACCATTAGATTAAATCATGATCAGATGTTTTATTTATTCATTTAATTCTATTTTATTAATTTTTTATTTTATGAATGCAAGACTATGATCACATAAATAAATGGAGTAATATGAAATGATGGAATTTAAATAAATGGATTATGCATAAATGTTTTTTCAAAAAACATTTAATCACTTATGTAAAATCAAATTAATATTAATTATACATGTAAAGTATAAAACAATAAATAATTACATGTAATAAAATGAAAATCCCTAAAACAGAATATCAATTTAGACTATGGATTCCATTTCTTATTTTGGAATACAACCAAATAACTAAGGTTTTACATGGAAATTTTTTTGGAAACATACATTTTTCAAGGAGTTTTATGGATTTACTTAACCAAATTTGTATTGAATTTAACAGCAATATTCAATTCAATAAAAATATAGTTACTTGTGTTGTGGAAGTCTAAGGAAGGGTTTATAGATTATGAATTCACTAAACAGATCTATGAGATTCATGTTTTAAGTTGACACGATTGCTTACCTAAATTCCTTCTTATGGTTTTCAAGGCCATAGTTTGGATCAAAAATAAGAGAAATATGGATCCCCTCCACTAGAATTTCTTGCGTGATGTGATGTTCTGATTTTAATGGTGAGGTCAATTTATACTTTAAAATATTGTGGGAGACATAATAAAATTTAATTTATTACTATTTATCAAATTATTTGATATCAAGGAAAATACTAATAATATAATTTTACAATAGATGAATAATAGATATTTCATCATCAAAATTATTGGTAAGATCAATATTGGATAAAGACTGTCTTCTTTAATATAGGTTATTTCTTGAAATTATTTAGATGTCTATAGGTTCTGTTTCTCCATGAATAGAAATATTACATGCTCGAATACTTATTTACTGTTCAACCTACTAAGGGTGGGAGTGATGAGTATTTCTATATCTATTATTACAATTTCAGTGACATGGTCGATATAATTATTTAATAATTCCATATATGTATAATGAACTCTCAAATTATCTTGAACACATGGTTTATTGTTGTATGATAAAATATATATATGGACTCTATAAGGAGATGTCTATATAGGAATGGGTTGAGAATTCCAAGGTCCAATTTTAGAGTAAACATGTAGAAGGTGTTCTAGTTGGGACTCATGTAGTAAAACACATTGGATACATTGAGAACCTAGAGGTTCTTGGGTTTAATCTACCTGATGAAATACACAACAATCTCATTGTTTTATCACTACCTTATATCTTCTCTAGATTATTTTTAAATTTTAATTTAAAAAACATTTATAAGACTCTCCAAAATTTTCTAACTTTTTTTATCCATGATGAAATGGAAATTAAGCATTAAAACCATTCAATCCTTATGGTCATTAAAAGGAAAGGTCCGTCAAATATCTTTAAGACTATTTTTTTAAATGTATTTCGAAGAAGGTAAGGATAATGGGAAGAGAAAGGGAGAAGGATACCATGTGTTTTGTATGTAGTGATAAGGGACACTGGAAGAAAAATTTAACTCAAGAAAACAATAAATGAGAATCTTGATGTGAATTTTTAATTTAGTGCAATATATCCATTTCTCGAAATTGGATATTTGATACAAAATTTGGTACTCACATATGTATTAAAATATATAAATAAAGTACATTTTGAATGATATACTTAGTAGAAGTGTATCTAAAATAATTCAATGGTTCTAGACTTTTTTTCATCGATATTGGGGACTACCAACTTTCCTTTGCTACATAAATGATCTTGGTTATAAAATATTTTTATTTTATGCATTCTGAAACCAAATACATTATTTATATATTCAAACAAGATATAGGTGTTTTTCTTCTCTAGTTTGGGGATAGATTTTTCTTATCTTATAAAGAGAATATTTTTAATATTAATAACAATTTATGTAATGTACACTATGTGTTTGATTAAATGAATAAATACAAATCGATAAAAAAATACTTCACACAAATAATTCAACACCAAAATATGGCATCACTATCTAGTTTAAGAAAAAGAAAATCATTTGATAAAATTAAAAATTATGAATATTTAGATTCCTTTAAACTAAAACAAATAGGCACTTGTAAAAAATGATTATATAGAAAAATTAAAAATTAAAATTTGTGTGGAAAAGGTTAAATGGAAAATTTTATTCTAGAATTAGTTTATAGTGATGTGTGTAGACCATTTCCATTTTAGGAAAGGAGTGCGTACTTAAACATCATAATTTTTTCTGATGATTTTAGTAGATTGGGATATGTCTACTCAAAGATGTAGAAACTGAATTACTTTAACAGATTCAAAGAGTAAAATAATTAATTTGAGAATAAGATTTTTAAGAATATTAATAAACTCCACTGAGATTATGGTGGAGAATACCTTAATCAGGACATCATTGATTATTTATAGGAGTTTGTGTTTCTATATCAAATATATCCTCCATATACACCTTAGTGGAATGGTGTAATATATATAAAGAATCAAATCTTTTTAGACATGGTGAGATTAATGATGAGTCATACAAGTCTTCCATTATACTTTTGTGGATACATATTATAAACATCATTATACAAACTAAACTGAGTGCCCACAAAGGTTGTTACCAGTATTCCATGTTATCTTTGGTATGGAAATAAACCCATGTTTTCTCATATATGGTTGTAGGGTTAGGGAGTGATTTAAGGCCTTTTATATAAATAAACATCACCCAGGGGAACTAAGTGTATATTTATAGGATATCTAAATTAAAATAATTGATATTACCTATATGACTCTACATAAAACAAAATTGTGGTCAATAGTAATTAAACATTTCATAAAGGGGTGTAAATATAAAGATAATATAGTATGAGATTAATAGTCTTTGATGAACTCTTGGATTAATATATAATTGTTTATATAAAAATGTATTCCACAAATCCCTTTGTTGAAAGAAGTTCCAAAGACACAAGTATAGTGTAGGATTACATTAGATGTTAGAGAACTATAAAAATATGGTTTTCAAGTCACTATGTTTGGAGACTCATTATTAGTTAATAATAATGATACTGTAGCCTAAAAGTAAGATGTAAGTGGTATAAAAATTTCTAAGTGGCAAGAATGTATGAAGTCTATAAAGGATTCCATGTACGAAATCAATGTCTAGATTTTGGAAGAAAATTGCATGGATGTAAAGACCCTTGGTTTTAAATTGGTATGAAAGAATAAAATAGACATGTATAGAAATGTTAGAACTTATATGGCATGAATGGTTTCAAATGGGTTTAAATAGTGTTAGGGAATATACTATGACATAACATTTTCTTAGGTTTCTATGCTAATGTCTATCAAAATTATAATTTATATTTATGATTTCCATGACTATGAGATTTTAAAAATGGAAATGAAAATATCCTACCATAATTGGAACTTTAAGAAATATTTCTTTTCGACACAACCAAAAGGGAGTTTTACTCCAATGGATTCTAACAAGGTATGAAAATTTAATGATCTATTTATGAATTAAAGTAAGAATCTGTGTCATAGAATATTTAGTTTGATGAATGTATAAGATAAATTTTTTCATAAACAATAAATTCATGGATTGTGTATATAAGTGATTTAGGGGTAGTATAATCATTTTATTAAGAGTATATATTAATAAAATACTATATATTAGATATGAAATTCTTATATTACAGTCTATTAAAAAATAGTTGAATAGATACTTCTCCATGAAGGACTAAGAGAAGAAA
This sequence comes from Viscum album, assembly GCA_963277665.1. NCBI lineage: Eukaryota > Viridiplantae > Streptophyta > Magnoliopsida > Santalales > Viscaceae > Viscum > Viscum album. The sequence continues at coordinate 1,121,160,602 of OY728129.1, forward strand.
CATATATCCTTGGGATCAAGATCCTTTGATATAAATATAAGAGGATAATAAAAAAATGGGTCTTTGATGACATAAGGAAGGAAAAAATAATGGAAATGATTTTGTACGCATCAACGATTGGGTTAAACATGTATGTTATAATATGTACTATGCTAGATTATTCCTATAATTTTAGTGTGGTAGGGAGATATCAAGATGAACCATATGACCTTCCATTTGATACAAATCAATTATATCCTTATGAATATGAGGCATACTAAGGATATTTTCCCGATTTATGGAGTATATGAGGAAATAGTCATTAATGGATATATAAATTCTAGTTTTTTTGGACAAATCAATAAAATATAAAATCACATATGTGGTACATCTTCATGCAATGGAGGTGTTTTGAGATGGAAGAGGTCAGTGTAAGTTTTGGTCACAGATTCTATAGTAGAGTTTGAGTATATTATGTCTTTTGAGGTATCTGAAAAAAGTAATTTGAATACAAAACATTATTAAAAATATTTACATGGTACCAAGTTGTAAAAATTATATCACACTATATTGTGATAATACTATAGTAGTGACCATTGTAATGGATACAGGTCAACATCATCAGGGGAAACAAATATGTAGGATGTACCAACTCTTTGAATATTTTTCTCAAAGTGGGGAATTCATAGTTAGAAAAATATCAATGGTAGAAACAATGAAGACATTGTGACTAAATCCTTAACTGAATATAAATATGGTCATCATGTGACGTCTAGTGGACTAAAACTCATACGTAATTTTCTCTTGTCCAAGTGACAGTCTATTAGAGTTGGAGTTCTATAATTAAATTTTTTTTCTTTGGATTACATATACATTTTAGGATTTGAGTATAAAAAAATTAATCTATATTATTCATTTTTTCTGCATGACATTATTTTAATAGTATCCTAGAGTATATGTCACATTGATAAGATCATAATAGTTCCCAAAAATAATGATTGCTTTAAAACTACATGATGATATTCCTAAATATAATTCTATGTTCAAATATCATACAATGATGGGTATCATAGAATATTGACTATCAAGTGTGTGTACATATATGTAGATAATACATATTCTAATTATGTTTTTACTTGGTAATCAATAAGGTGGGTGGTTATAATAATATAACTACATATACGAATTCCATATGTTTATGTGTCATCATATATTCATATATACGAGCATGTTTAATGGTCCTTAGACTTTTGGATTATTATTAATGCATGTTGTGACTTGTGCACCAAGATTTATTTTTCAATCCTTGATGATTCCATTCATCGATAAATTTTATATGTTGTGTGCATCAAGTGTGATGTGATATTAATTAATAAACTAAGGAGGGATTTATCCTGTCCATCGTTATGGAAGATAATATCATGGACCTTTGATTAAAATGGAACTGTTACACTAAGTTCCATGATAATGGTTCAACAAAATGTGTATTTCATATATTCAAAGAAATACATATCAATAATATTGTTTCATGACACAAATGTGAAGTATACTTGATGATATAAAGGAATAAATAGATTTTGTTACACAAATAGGGCTTGTGTGTGGTTATCAAAGATGTAACATTATATTCTTTCTCGTAGGTAACTCGAACCATTTCTAGATAGTAATCTTGGACATTAGGAATGGACTCACTAATGATAATAAGAAATAATCCTATAGGTAAAAGACGCTATGTGTTTCCATTGAACTTAATTAAATTCTATTTGAATTTAATTATTGATAAAAATATTATCTTTACGATCGTGGAATAATTTTTATGATGTTTTATTGATCTCATTAATTAAATAAATATTTATTCTCCATATTGAGAATAAAAGTATTTTTTTTATTTATTATATATTTAATAAATAATTACTCCCCATATTGCAAATAAAATATATATTTATGGAAAAATATTTCACTATATATCTATTTAGGTACTCTATAAAAATTAGGGAAGATGATAAGACCCAGATCATGTCTAGTGAAATACATTAAGTTATATTCCAATAAAAAAATATTTATCATTGCACCTGTTGGAACACACTTTAATGTAATAATTCTATTATTTTTATATGGAATGGGGTAATATCAAGGTTTTTATATTACATAAGGGTTTTTATGAAATTTAATAATATTTTAACATAATTATAACCTTTATAAATAGGATACATTGTCTATTGTGAATGGTTAATCAGGAATTGATAATTTTTGTGCACAAAAAAATTCTCTCTCGGATTAATCCTACTCTCTTCCTATCAATAATGATAAGAATATGAGATAATACATCAATCCTAATAGAACTGAAAGTTATCCAGATGAAAAATACTAGGATATTGATCCATCGAGATAACACATGAAATTCCCTCAGTGTTGTTCAATATGAAAGGAGCACAAGTGGTTCACTATGGGAGAGATTTTACACTTGGATCCCACAAGAATAATTTTGGTAATACAAAAAGGGTTTTTTGAATGGTAAATATATTCTTACAAGAGTGATCCTAAGAAATTATACTCTTTCAAAATATCTAATATAAATTAGTTATAAAATTAACCCAAAAATGTCATCTATCCCAGTTTAACAGTTATAAAGGTCAATATTTGATTGAAATACTTCGTTTGTCATGATGTTTATGACATCCCCAATTGGTGAATGATACGTCAAATATGAAAAATCCTTTATAGTCACTCAGCCACCAGGAACATGTTCTAGACGCAGAACCTTTGTGTTCATCTTGATAACAAATGTTTTAATGAACATGTCTTGGTATTCAAATAAACATTAATTTAATCTCTAACTAACCTTTCCTATTCTTTTTTGAAGTAAAATTTTCTCTTATATTTTGAAATTTTACTCACATATACAATGAATATTGCGACCAATCATTTAAATTACATTCCTTAGTTAATTTATCCTTATTAATGTTTTAAAATAGGGTATTCATTTAATTAATACATTCATATTTTTAGAACACATAAAATAACCAAAAAAATAATTCCTTATCCAGAATAATACATAAGGGATCCTTGAGATAGTATGTATATGCTTCTTAGAATCGCTAGATTCACCAATTGCATAAATAAAATAGTTTTTTATTCAAGAAGTTTCCTCACTAACATATATAATTTTTCTTTCCTAATAAAATTCATTATTTCATCAGTTATAGAGTTTTATATCATTAAGATTATATTTTTCATGGATTCACTATAATATCATGTTGGATGATGATGATACTATCAATTAGTAATATAATAATTTATTCAATGAGTATGTTGATTTAAAAAAATTGATAAAATTTTTATAATATGTGATCTCACTAGAATTGTGAATATATTTAATCTCATCATATCAATTTATGATCTAAGATTCATATTAACTATGATTTTTGAAACTTGTTCAATTTTCAAACCACTTATAAATTTTGAAATGGAATTATTCCAATCATATCATATATATGACATGGATAGTTGGGTGGATCACACTTAATCCAAACCATCATACAGATAAAATAAACTATGTTCTTTTGTAAATATATCTTATTAGGGTCTCCCAGTCAAGTTCAACCCAACTAAATTTACTAAAATTGGAACATAATCCTCTTAGTGTCACCCATTACATTATTTAATTATAGAATATGGTATAGGGGTACTCAGATTTAGATGTACCTACCGAGTTGGATGATTAAGGTCTTGAAAAGTGTTTTCATTGGAATGAATATAATTCATAGTATTTTTAATGATAGTTTAATCTCACCATCTAATCTCATGTATTCAATTTTTATATTTGTATACTTAAAATAGGTTTATTTATAATATTATTGATTCTACCAAATAAATTTGTTAAAAATATATTAGGGGGTGACTCTTTATACAAATTTGGGGTATGATAGAGTTTAGATAGAAGAAAACTATAACCACTATGATACATTTCATGTAAATTCTGATATTAAATAATAATACACTAAAGAAGTGGTTTAATATTTTAAAACGAAGTATACAATCATTGATAATATTATAATCATATTTATATTTTATAAATTAAGGAATAATTAAATAAATTAAATATTTATATATGTAAACATGATATAAAATTCTTAAAAAAATTTATTAATAAAAAATTATAAAAACATATTAATTTATAAATTCATTGTGGATAATATATTATAAAAAAATTTAATCATTTCATATTTTTCTCTAATATGAACACTTTAATTTTTATGGAATTTATTTTTATTATACGATATTAAATGAAATATAAAAATTTAATATTCCAAATATATTTCCTAAATATTTTATATAATATAACTATCACATATTTGAGTTATTTAAGACTTGATGATGTTAATCATAAAAACTCTTTTTTGGGTGGTTTAAATAATTCGTCAATCAAAGCAATTATTTTAAACAGTTAAAAATTAAAGTTATGGAAAATTAAAAATATTTAATACAAACACTTATATATTTTTCATATTTTTTAAATCTATTAACATTTTACAAATCACCCATGTAATTTTTATGTAAACATTTAATATCCAAATTGAAAGACATTAAATATAATTTGAAAAGGTATGTTTCAATATTAATAATTAATATTATGTATTATTTATATAAAACATGATACATATAAATTTGATTAATTATAAACCATTTAAATATAATTAATTTATATACCACATTATAATTTAAATAAATATCTTTCAAACATTTTTATATTATTTATATTTGTTTTATAAATCCATTAAATCATTTTATAATTGAAATACTTTTTAAATAATATCCCGCCCCATTTTCAGGCCCTTGTCGTATCCTATGATAGATAGTGAAACCATATATCCTATTCCATGATTGAGTGCTCTCCATGGGTAATATGTTGACTCTTACTTAGGTTCTATATTATACATGAGTGTTATTGGCTTATGATTTCCCAATACACATCTGATTAATATATTGTGCAATGAACTGTATAGGAATGTCTTCATGTGACCAGTTATCAGTGTTTCATATGTTTAAACTAGTGTATCAAGAACCTATGTTGAATTATATATCATGGTGTGATATCTACCCAGTATTAATCCATGTTGTACCTTTTCAAATTAAAATTCACTACGGTGTCCTTGGGAAAGAATTATTCAATTATACAATGACTTATGTGAGAATCAACAACCCATCATTGTATTCATGTATTGTTAATTCTTCACTTGTGGGGCATGGGGCCTATATAATATTAAACCATTGTTTTTTTATATTTGATGAATCCATATTGTATTGGGATATGGAATGAATAGCATTAAAACAAACATTGCATGACATTGATTCAGCTAGTATGGCCTTTCATAGGATTAACTTCGCATGAATAGATAGTCAATGCAAGATATATACCACTATGTAATATTATCAATCAAAAGATAAACTATATTTTCCTATATAAAAATAACAGCAACATTAACAATCATATTGTATGTTATGTTGTGGAGTCTATCTTATAACATGACATATTTCTTTAATTATTTTAATGGAATATTTTGGAATTAATAAATTTGGCATGCATTTGATACCGCTATTATGTTTCTAAGGATAGATTAAATCCTAATATAAGAATAATAAGTAATAAAAATGATGAACCAAGATCAAAAGTGTGATACAAATGAAATACCTTTTCCATGGTGGATAATCATGTAGATGTGAATACATTTTTGTTCGGGTGGGAATATCCTTCATTCCACGAAATATTAAAAATTTGAATCGATTGGAGGAATGATATGAGAGATTTGAGTGTAGGATAATTATTATAAGAGTGGAAAACTAAAACCACACACCATTTGGATGTTTTTTAATTCTATATATATCACTTGAACAACCTATATAAGTTAGATAATATGTTTCACAAAAAAATGAGTTAATTTTATGACACATTCACACATTCATCACATGAATTCAACACTTCTTACATGAATTTCATCAAATAAAACACTTAAAAATGATAGAGAGTGGATGTGTCAAATGTTTACCCATTAATATCTTAATTCCACTTCATGTTTGTGTCTTCTATCACATAATTGGCCATTTTATATCCCTTAATATAAGGAGTGAGATATTCCTTTGTTTCATGAATAGTGTATTGTGATTCTTTCACCAATCATACTATTTAATATAGCCTAATCCATGGGATTATGAGAATATCTCATTTAGAAACTCACAAGTATGTTCTACTTTAGTGTTTTCATCATTTCTTCAAACATTAATTAACCAATTTAGTAAAATGGAAGTATATTGAGCATCCTATGACTAGTATATATTCATTATATTTATCTACAGGTTGTGTAACATAGTCTCTTGAGAAATAAATTAATAGATGTTGGGATTGATACATTACTAAATTGGACTAATTATTTTATTGTTCCTATTCTTATACTCTTAATCCATGGTCGAATTGAGGTTGGATTTCTTAGCCTCAATTGATTAAAAAAGATCCAAATAATTGATAATATCTCCCATTCAAAGTTTGAGGAATTTAATGTTATAATTACAACCATGGATTTTACCTCTGTTGATCTTTAACCTTATTGTCTAATACCACATGTTTGGATTTTATAAACACTAAAAATGAAAAAAATAAGCTTATATTTAATTTTTATAATGTTTTATAAAACAACACTCTACCATGGAACTCAAATAATCCAATATAAAATCTATTGTCACACTCCTCTCACTAATGGGGAAATAATATCTATAGTAAAATGAATGGAAATTCAAACCCCATATTTTCTTGAGTAAATGTTTTTATAGAAAAATAATAATTATTTGGGGTAATAATTATTCAAAAATTAATAAATTGTAGTTCATAAGAAAATATTTATATTTCATTAATTACTGCATATGTTAATAAAAATATCCTATGTTAAATCATTCCCAAGAAAATAATTTATATTTAATTAATGGAGTATTTAGATATAATCACATTTGTACCACTACTTGATTTGGAACTATGTTATCTATCCATAATAATTAATCCAGGTTTTCTTCTTTCCCAACTCCCCACATTACAATCTCTCTCATTTCCATTAGATCAACTACTTTCTTTAACCACCATGTATAGATTTAATGTGTATATTAAATTGATAAATATCATATATAAACTATCACTAATAAACTCTAACTAATTTTTCTTCAAACAACTTTCATAATATTACTATTATTCTATAATCAACACTAAATTTACACCTCCTTCTATGGTCAACCCTCCTTATTACGTCTAATTAACCCCATGCATTTGTTGAAGGGATGAACTTTTTTAAAACGTTTGATGGATAACTTGAAGAATTATATGGAACTATTTTTCAAAATATTAACATCATTTAATAGTGGTTTTTATGAGTTTGAAGTATATTTAAATTTATTGACTATGATCTTTAACTTATTTTACATATTCTAGATGTTTTTAGGTGATTATTTTTTTTATCTTTGTTATGCATGAGGTTCAATACATATATAAGATTATCTTAGTGTAAAATTAGGAATGTGGAAAAGTGTGTCTTCTTATGTACATACATAATATGTGGTGTAGTGAGTATGAATGATGTGGTAGCTAGTGAAAATGATATAAGATTTTAATATGTTGTGGAATCTTTTATGATAGTGGAGTTTTTAATATATGTGGAAATCAAAATATATATCTCTTGTAAGATGATTCTACCTATATGTAAGAAGTTGAAATAACATTAAATATAAAGTATTTGTAAGGTATATGGTGTTCATAAGATTCATGTTTCATAAGATGTTGATTCCCCATAAGACAATATCAATGTTTATATGATATGGGATACTTCATGATATTAAGAGTGAATAAGATGTTAATTTTTCTCATAATATATGTTCCTATCATAAAAATAAGGATTTTATATAATGTTTTATAATATATATTTTAATATGATATTTTTTCATCATTGAGAAACATGACTTTTTGAAAAACTATGAAATTAAAAATAGAATTATTTCAAGGGAATTTGACCCAGATGATACCTAAAATGATTTTTATGGATTAAATATCATTATTTTTGTTTTCTTCTCAAATAAAGGGGATGTGATTTAAATATCATAATTAATACAAGTACCCATGAGAAAAAATGAATAATAAATAACCCATGTGTAGTTGATTTTTTCGTGATAAAACATTAAAATATTGATTTGGAATGCCTGAGTAAGGATTCTATGTTGTTATATAATTTTATAATAACTTGAAATAGTTATTGTAGTGATTCATACCAAAATTTAATGAGTTAAAATTATCATGTGGTTTAATTATTTTGGTAATTAATTTTAAAGTTTTATTGTGGAAATATTATTTTCTTCACATCATATTCAAAGTGCAGATGATAATATTTAGAGTCAAATAAATTAAAAAAATAGATTAACAGGGTTGAGTATTTATTAAATTTTTATATGATTTTTTTGAGAATTATCTTCAATAATGATTGAAATAAAAACAATTAGAATGGTATTTTTTGAAATACCCTAAAGACAATGGTTTTATAAAGAATATATTATTCCATGATTTAGGGAGAATAGACACATGAGTTTTTGCATGAGGGAAAATCCTATGATCATGGATTATCTAGTTTGTTACAGGAATCCTCAAGAATAGGTGTTTTAGTGATTTTTAAAATTATCATAATTCAAGAATTTTTTTGAATAGTTAAAAAATAATGATAAGTTATAAATGGTAATGTAGTTTTGGTGTGGAATACTAATTATTTATAAAATGTGAAGAAATATATTTTTGTATCATAGATTAGAAAATAATATAAAACATGATAGAGATCGATGTCTCAAAAATAAAATTCTTAGAAGAAGTATGAGAAGGAGATCAATATCTTTATTTTCAAGTTATGATCCATTATTATATGTTAATATATTATTATAAGTATTATAAAAGTTTGAAGAACTCAAAGAGGTGATAACATATATATCTATTTAATCTTAAGGATCTACAGTAATATATTTATCAGTTTCTAGAGTAAAACAGTTTTACATATGACCTTTCTCATGCTTTCTTTTATTTAGTATGTCCCATGGGATTTTGGGTAAATCCTTAGATGATAAAGTTATAAAATAGGTGAATTATGATACCTATTTAACTAATATAATTTTATTTTATCATTATTAGGGAAAATATATGTACTAGAAAAGTTATCAAACACATCATGGATTGTGATCATATATTGAGGATGAATATTTTAAGAATATTATGTATCTTGTGTTTTTTATTATAATCATTCAAGGATAAGTTTTTATATTGGGAGGATTTGATCTTATCTAGTCCCAATAGGTATATTTCATGAAAATGAAATTTTATATGATTGTGATTACTAATTCTCCCCCATCATAGGTGTTTTAGATCGATTCACCAAGACTAAAAAATTTTATCACAAAACTATATTCACTCAATTTTATCATTTAACAGGGTAAGATTCATAATATCAACTCAGTGAACAGCACAAGGAAACCTAACTTTTATGAATATAATTTTAAGGGGAATTTCAATATTTTACAAGGATGAGAATATGATATTTTTTGATCAAATAAATAATTTGGTTGATTTTAAGGCTATAAATGTTATTTTTATGTCACCTTATGAAAACAATCATTAAAGTGATGGTTCAAAAAACATCTAAGGTAGTCAATGAGCAACTTGAGAGATGATATAAAGGAAATTTAATAGTTAAAGATTCCAATAAACAAATACGGATAAGTGGGTATAAGGATTTAAAAATGAGTTGAGAGAAAAAGATTTATGATTAATTCACTAGGGTAATTGAAATAGTGAGAAATATTATATGACCTGGATAAAATCTAGATATTTTGATCATTTTGAAGAAAATCATGAGAATTTTCCCCAACATGTTGGATAAAGAATAGATTTTAAGGGTAGATTGGATCTTATATTTTATGAAATAAAAAATATAGTCATTGATTTTTAAATTAGGAAGACACATGATTTTAAAATAATGCTAAATAAGTGATGTATTTTTAAGTCATGGGAAATATCAAGATGAAAATGGAAGAATCTAGAAAATTTAGTGAATATAATTATATAGATGTGGTGGATGAATAATTCTAGGGATGTTTTTCTCTTGTTCCTGACTTTGTAATAAAATTCCAGGGTAAATTTAAGTGAAATATATCCTATAAATACATCGAATATAGTGGTATTAAAGACTTTTATATTAACTCTACAGAGAATAAAAGTTGTAATTATGAGGTTGAGGAACATGATGAGAATACTCAAATAAAGACATGGGAGAAGAGCTCAAAAATACTTCTTTTCTTGATAAGATGAATAATTAATATGGTTAAGAAGATTTATTATGTGAAAATATAATGAATAAGATACTTCATCCATCATTCTATTAGATGATTAATATTCTGAGAAATTCAAAATTTTCATGAAACATGTTGAGAAGAAAGATATTTCTTCAAGTAGTAAGGGATAATATGATGTGATGGAATATATAAAAACTTGTTGAAATATAATTTTCCAGAATATGTTATTATGAACAAGAATCTAAGTAATTAAATTAACTTATAATGAAATGATATAGAAAGAAATATGATTTAGAACAATAGTTTATAAAAACATAAACTAAGATTACTAATGAACTTACACGATTCAATTAGACATTTGTAAGGAATGGGAAGATCGTGAAATATCATGAAGTAAAACTAGTTTTGAATGAAAATTAACCAATCATAATTTAATGAATTTTTCTTAATGATGATAAATAATTAAATAATTTCAAATAATGAATAAAAAATATGTTGAATTCGAGGTTGAAATGCATAAAGAATCTAGAGGATCTGCCATAATAAATCAAGTTAAATATTTACATGAAGAATAAATTTGAAAATATATTTTTGACATACAATGTAGAACAGAAATATAAACTAGGACAATTTTTCCCATTAAAAGTGGAAAAAAATGACCTCAAATATCAAAATATTAATCTTAAATTCCAACAAAGACATTCCCAACTGAAACATGTTCATGGAAAATATATAGTGTAAAATTTATTAATCTCAATTATTTTAGAGTATTCCAATTCAATGGTTATTTCTAGTGATGTAGGATATTTTTCATGTATATTATATGTTATGATACAATATATCCTTACCTATAAGAATGTATGTACAAATAGGGATCAATTTTGTGATATAAGAATGATTCTTAGAGAAAGTATGCTATAAATAGAAAACAAAATTGCCACTAAAAAAAGGTAAGAATCCTTGGAAGATATATTTGGAAGATTTTAGTTGTCTAAAAATTTGGTTGACAGGTGTATGGAAATTATTATAGTACACTATTACTCCGAATAATATGGTAATGGAATCGAAGAATAAATTGGTATGAGAACCTATTATTATTAAAGAATACTTTATGTCTAGTAAGCGAGGAAAGAGAAGGGTATTTGATATTGTAAATTCCTAACAAATTACTGAAGAAAATTACATTATGAATAAAATTTAGGATCTTGAATGAGGAGAAGTATATTTTAACAATGATAGATTATTGAAAATTAGAGGTTTCAGAACTACTAAATTAAGTCAATTAGGAGAAAATGAAAGAAATTTTTTTTGGAAGGTAGAAACACAACCTACATAGTTTGATCTAGGTGTGTGATTAGGGTAATTAGGTATTATATAAAAATTATACATGAATAATCATAAGGTAAGGGTCATTAACATAGAATATTGAACTAGTGTCAATTTTTTTTCAGAGAGGTGACCCAACAAATTCAGGATGATTGAGTGATATGGATTATAATAATATATGTAATTAAATAATTTGACAGCTTATAAACAGAAAAGTGGGTAATATTTCATAAAAAGAAAAGGTGAGATACCTTACACAATTAAAAGGAGATAGAGAATCTGTTTGTGTCACTTTTCGAATGGGGACATCATTTCAAGGGTCTCAAAAAAGGGGAAATGCAGTCCTCTGGGGTTGGATTTTGCTAAAACAAGATGAAACATGCCATGGTAGTTCATGAGGAAATCATAATGGACATATAACTTCATAGTATTCATGTATACGATGTATATTACTATCACATCCACTCCTTTTCAGTTTTTATTAGATAAAAATCCATTATAAATATATTTAATTCAGAATGTCCACTCATTGAAAACATTAAATTGATTTCTCTAATAGAAAATGACTTATATATGAAGACATTAATAATGTAAATTTCAGTTCATTTGATTAAATTCATAATATATTTATATATAATGGATCATATCCATCATGTTGTGTAATAATTGACCACACACAAGCAATATACCATTCTGAAAGTCTCTTTTTCCCCTGGAACTCCATTTATCACTCCTTTTTAGGTATCTAGAACCCATTTATTGCACTAAGTAACCTAGGAAACTATCTAGGATCCAAATACTAGAGTATTCCTCTTAGAGGTAGGAGTCTTTTTTCTGCTTCTTTTGTGATTGATATGAAACATCCTCCATTAAAAAGGTGATGGAGGAGATGGGACAAAAATTGCATGTAGGCTATATTATTCATTTAGATTCAATTTTTGAACCCATGGGTATAATTTTTAAAATATTTGGTTCCCTCTAAAACATATTTTATATTTCAAATGCTCTCTTAAATTATTAGACATGTTTTATTTAATGGTTTTCAAAGAATATTACCTTCATCATTGCATAATGTTCTATTTTTTCCATGTTGACCATCTAAACATCCTCTCTAATATCACCAAAATACGGTTCATGGTGTGGTTTGTATTCAATATAAATTTTCTAGGAACTATGAAATTTGATTTGACATAAATAACCCAAGGAAATTAAATATGGTTCACCTTTATAATAATGCACTCTCACCTTCAAAAAAACCACCTATGTTATACCATGTCTTGTTAACTAGGTGAATAACCTTGAACCATAATTTTATCCACTATGATGTGGTACTTTTAAAAATTTCCTCATATTTATGGACTAAAATGTGTTTTAATACATGGTAATCCTAAAATGGGTTTTTTTTATTTATTGACATATGGTTTATAAACTTTTTATAACTCATAAGTGGTATTCATTGTGAGAATATAATTTTCATGTCAAAATTTAATTTTAAATGTTCATTCTCTATCTCATCATCTAAAAAGTAAATAAAATTTTTATTTATTTTTTAGATTCCTTTAATACTCATGTTTAGTAAATTATTTATTGAAAATAAATGTTGTGTAAGAAAAATTATGTGATGAATTTTTTCTAGTTGTTATATACCTTCGTTAATTTCTTAGAATGACTCCATAAAATTTATTTTTCATATTCAATGAACTCAGTTTATAGTTGTCATTATTATATTGAATTAAATATTTAGTTATAGTTTTTATATACTAGGTTTTAGAAATATCTTGAATTTAATTCACTCTTAAGTAAAGTCTCCCAATATAGATGGAATTGGGTTCAAACAACCCACAATATTTTACACATATTACTTTTTATAGAAATGTGTGGGGTTAGCTATATGTCACTCACAGATTACTCAAGTATAGATTACCAGCCTCATATAGTTCTAATACTTTACATGAAACCCTCATATAATTTTTGAATATTATATATATAAATATGTATGAATATTATTTCCTTCTATATTTTTCTGATTAAGATATACTATGGTTTGTGTATGGATTTACACATTAATTTGGTGTGAAGAACTTAAACTAGTGGAAATAATAAGCATTCAAAAACTAAAACATTAGAATCATAAATTAACAAAGGGATATAACATGAGAAGATAAATAATGGATGAGAATAAACAGTTATAAATTATAATATGCATATGTTATATATTAATTTGGTGATATATTTGAAATAAAACCACCTTAAAATAATAAGGTCTATATTCCTTCTAAATTTGAACTTTTCATGACCTTCATCAAACAAACTTATAGGTTCTGAAAAAGTACATCTCCTTTAGTTGACTTGAATATGGATACAAATTACTATATAACACCATATAATCCTTTCAATGGGTATATCAAATAATTATTACCCTATATTTACATTTTAAACATGTTATTTCATTTTTTTTTGGGAAACACTTAGTTGGAAAAACTTAGGAAGGATACTAGAGGAAAAGAGTTCAGTTTTTCAATATGATGGATCTAGGAAAATATTTTATTACTCAAATATCTATGTATCGTAAACATTATTATTAGGATAATTTACTACCTAAATAATTATATCGTAAAATGTATTATAAATCATAGTCATTACATAGTGATATATGGATCCTAGCTCGCTAAATAGATATGATATATGGGGTCATTATTTTTACTAACAAAACATTCATTAAAAATATTTTAGTAAAATATTAAAAAATGATGCTCACCGACTAATGTTTATTTTTTCAATATTATTATAGAGTAATCCATACTAATATTGGGATCTCTCATAGGTATTTAGTATAAAAATTTATATATTTTTTTCTTATGTTGAGAAGAGTTTTCAACAGGATGCATTGTAGGAAACTAAATATGAATGTTATATATACCAATCTCACTAAGTACGACTCATCGGTACTAGATATTAGTTGATTATCATATATATGTTCTCAATACATAGACTCATAGATATATGGAAATTTAAATTTGGTAATTCAGATCATCATGTAAATAATGAAGGAATATTTGTTTCATTAGAGTTCGATACATATGATCTAGATTTTCCTAGTGTATTAATCCAAAAATTGGATAATATTTATTATGTTCCCAATATAAATAGATTTATTCTTTCTAAACTTTTTTTAGTTAAGATGGAATTTATATTCACTGTTAAGAACTAAAAATCTTATATATATAATAATGAATTGTTTCTTAGAATTTGGAATAAGATGCACATGTTATATATTCAAGACAAGGATAATTATAATTATAACATTCAAAATAATAAGGATAGGGTTGATTCTAGTCCCCCATAACTTTGGAAATATCACCTTTGATATGTAAATGGTAAAATTATTGAAATAATATCTATGTATGGATTTTAGGAATTGTTCTATTATGAATCATATGAAACATTTGTATCTTTTTTACTGGAAAAAATTACTATGCATCCTTTTGAGAGTAGAGGTGAATGTCCTAGTGGACTACTAGATTTCATACATAGTGATGTATATACACCAATGAGAATATAAGTGATCGGTCATTATATGAACATTGTTAATTTTATTGATGAATTTGGTAAGTATTGATATATTTTTTTCATGAAACATAACTATGAATCATTAGAAAAATTAAATAAGTTTTAAAAAATAGTAAGAAATCAAATCGACTAGATTATTATGATTCTCTTAACAGATCGAGCTAGTTAATACTTGAGACAAGAATTTATATTCCATATAAGTGATTGTTGAATTATTTCATAACAAATCACTCTTAGATCACCACAATGAAATTTTATTTTTAAGTGACAGAAACATACCTTATTATATATGGTTCAATCATATGGGTGTTTATCTGCTCATATTATTTCATTCATGTGTTGTGCTTAGGAAAATGAAACATTGCTACTATACCATGTTTCATCTAAAGTTTTCAGGATTAAACTGTATGAGTTACATGCTTAGAAACTTATTTTTATGTCTTTTATTATCATATTTATTTTTGAAGCTTACATATGATATTTGGATTCTGATAAAAATTACCGTAAGTCTAAAAAATGAATATTTATTGGTAATATAATGGATACTAAGGGATTTAATTTCTATAACATTTTGGAATAAAAATTGTTTTTGGAGTAATTTTAATTTTATATGAAAATAAATTTATCAAAACTGGATTTAGTGTGATGAATTTTGATCACTGAGAAGACCAGTACAAATAAATAATCAATTTTTGTTATATATAATCTGAACTGATTCTATAAAATATTGGAATAGGAACTAACTCAACATACAAAATAACCTCAAAGGACTGGTAGGATTCACCGTGAATCTTAGAGATACATATTTCTTTTGGAAAATGATATTTAAGTAACATTCATAGTTGATCAACCTAATTCATACCCTGAATCCATTAAGATTTATGATTCCATAAAATTTTTTATTTAATAGAATCATTGATGGATGTGATATACACTAATTAGGTTTAATAATTAGTGGATTCACCTAAAGGGGTGAGACCCATAGAATGATAGTAGGTTTTATCAAGAAACTAGATATGGATAGTAGTGTTTATACCTATGAATATCATATAGTTTTCAAAGGTTACAAAAAATTCATCATATTGACTATAAAGTAAAATTTCTCTAGTTGGATGATAAATTACAATATAATTTTTCTAGCTATAACATCACATTATGATTATTTGATATATAAAATGGATATCAAAAATAATTTATTTAATGGGAATTTATTTCAGGATATTTACATGATGTGGCCTAGATTTATCTATGTTCTAAATGAGATTTCGAAGGAACACATGTTTTAATAGTCCATTTATGCACCGAATCAATAATATTAGAGTTGGGATATATATTTTGAAGATATGATCCAAGATTTTTATTTCATAAATAAATTTGATGATTTATTTGTGTATAATAAAATTAATGGTACAGTAGTAATGTTTTTGATACTGTACCTTTATGATATACAACTTATCATAAAGGAAAATTATAACTCTTCAATTTTTAAATATGTGTCTGGGTAAGTGCTTCTAAATAACATACATTTGTTAAGAAGTTTTTATACTAGGGATGATGACCTTTTAAGAAAGATCTAAGAATATTGTATAGGTTCTAGACACAATAGAAGTCTCATTCGGTGTTATGACCAAATTATATTTTACTCTTAATTTATATCAAATCATTTTGTCACATGATCAAAACCTCATGGAAAACAAAATATATATATTACATGAAAAGATTATGAAAATGGAACTATAATAGGACAATCTTCGTGTGTTATTTATAGCTACAAAAGGATCTAAGATATGAGTTGGATGCCCAAAAAATATCCCAAAAAAATATATTAAGGAAAAGTAAATATCAGTGTATACATGAGGTGTAATGAACCTACACCATCTAAATATTGATAGAGAGAGAAAATTTACATTTCATCATACGCACCTCAGTGAATCGTACTTCATCTAAATGATTTGGTTCAAACCATATTCACTTATATCAGCAATTAACCCATAAATATGTGAGCTGATAATAGCTCCCATGAATTCCAAAAATTAGAACAACCAAAATTAACCATTGTAAAGTCAAACCATGCTGTGTAAATAGGTTTTGATTAAGTTTCCTTGAAACCTCATTTGATTCCAAGATCAAGCCCAGTGTACCATTGTGCTAAGATCTAGAATAAAAGAAAACACCATAAAAACATTCTCATCCAGACATGGTCCACCCAAAACATTACTTTAAATCATTCTTGAATCATATTCTACTTGTATGAATTGAATGATCCTCCCATCATAAGAAGAAAAGACCAATCTAAGGATCCCCAGTTCACTACATCAATGTTTGAGATCTCAACATCCATAAGATCAAGGACCAATCCTATTCTATCCTTATCAAACAATAACAAAAGTCAAAATCTTTAGATAAACATCATAATCAAAAATGGGTAGCCAATACTCATCAGTGACACTATTAATGGTTCACCATAATAATATTATTCTGGAAATAGGAATAACCATTGGGGTTATCTAGAAATTTTGGGAGAGGGGGAACGGAGACTTTCCCTAGGGATTGAGAGAGTCTCTCTCTATCCACAGTACACACCAAATTTTAGTTATGGAAAGTGATATAATTATATGTTCATTATTGAAGGTTTAAGATTAGAGAATCACTCATTACCCCTTTTCATATCTAATATTATTATTTGAACCCTTGTTCATTAATAATAATCATAATATCATTGATCACCTAACATGTGAAACTAATTAAGAATATATATACAAATATCATTTATATCATTCCTAATTGACCATTATGCATAGTCTAATTTCCCTCATCATCCTTTAAAAATATTCAAATAATGACTATGTAATAAATAAATGTCGGTGAATTATTCTACTATAAAAATATTAAATATTATATTCACCTAACTTATTAATAATTATTTCTATTTAACTCACTTATTCTTTTGAATAACCTGTGATTAAATAATTGTGATCTACCAACCCAAATAATTCTTATTTATTATAAATTCTTAATGTTGATCACCATAATTTAAATAATAGTTAGGAGACACTAAGTGTGTGACCCTCTAAGACTCCTTCTCGGTGTAATTATGCATAAACACATAAATTTCAATGTTAGAATCTAGAAACATTCCATGCAACCCATATAGATTGATGTTAGTGTGGTAATGACATCAAACCTCATATGAATTATTACTATGTAATATAATCCCATGATTTTCATATCTTGTATTAATCATGATATATGTTAGTTCAAAATAGCAATAACTTCGAGTTCTCTTTCATTGAATTTATATTAATTAACTCCCCCACTAAACACTATGGTCATAGATTTATGCAGATAATTCCATTCCCATCAGAGGGCTTGAGAAACCATCTTATTTCAAGTGAAATAAGGGATAAATCCTCTCTAAAATTATCTTTTATTGTAATATCAATCATAAAAAACCAAAAATATCCTCCCCATCAATATCATATTCCATAATATTTTTTTTCAATACATCAATGCAATTGATTTATTCTGTCCATTATTTATAATACTAAGATCCAATGATCAATAAAAATGTTATTATATAGGAATATCCAATGAAACATGGAAATATGGATTTTCTATTTAATGGCCTATTCTGATAACCTATAATCTAAAAGATTACCAAGGGAGAATGTAATGAGAAGGTTTATCTACGTATTATGAGCCTCCTACCATTGATATACGGTATCTGTTGTGTCCTAGAAAACAATATCATCTTTCTATAGAACATGTTTCAAGAATAATATTGTAGCGCCTATATTTTAACATCATAATAGGGAAATTATACAACTTTTAATCATCAAATATATTCTTAGGACATTATCACATAGAAATTTCATGTATAAGGAAAATAATAATGTGGTAGGAAATTTTAATTAATATTGTAAACATGTAATCAGGTATTAAACAAGTTTGTTTTCAGGAACCAATACTAATAGACTATCACATTCACTAGATCCAACTAATAATAACTTTTAGTAGACTAGTTATCACATGATACTGATTCATCTTCTAAGATAAAATCTTGGTCCAAGGGGATTCTGTTTTTTCCTTAGTGGATAATATACTCACCACAAATTCACCTCATTCAGAAAAACCCTCATGTGATTAAAAATCCAATCTATATTCTTGGTCATTTAGTGTGACCATGGATCCTTGGAGAGAGCCACAATGGCAGTGTCCTCATAGTAAACTATGATAGAGTCTTTACTGCTAGGTACAACATCAATTTCATGGGAAAAGTATCAAATAAAAACAATATCCATAGTTGTATCGTAATTCACAATATACTCATACTCCACTATAGAATCAGAAATAATAAGTTTCATTGATCTTATACAGCTCACAACTCCTCTATTGAGACAAAATATATTTTCACACTATGACTTCAGATCATTTTAATCTATCTAAAATCTAGCATATGTATAACTCCTAAATACTAGCTCTCTATCTTGCCTATACACCATGATTATATCCTTAGTTCTCTTTAAATACTTAAGGATATTCTTGAAAACTATCCAATGTAGTTAAACTATATTTTCATGAAATCTTATTACAATCCTCAAAGAATATTAATTGTTAAGCCTCATACATAACATGATATAACTAATATATCCTATTGCATAAGATTATGGGATATTTCTCATTATGAATATTTCCTCTTATTTCTAAGGATACTATTTCTTAAAAAGATTTATTCCATGTGACACTAGAACCAGTATCCTCTTGGATTGTTCCATACTAAACCTATTCAGTATTTTGTCAATATATGTACCGTAAATTAGTCCAAGAATCCTCTTGGATCTATCATCATGATCTTGATCCATAGAATATAAGTTGATTCACCTAATTCATTCATGGAGAATAAATTTATCATCCATTCCTAAAACTATTGTAAGGATGTTATATTGTACCTAATAAGTAATATGTCATCAACATAAACTATAATGAAAAAATTTACTCCCACCAAATCACTTGTAAATGCACAGATCACATCCAGTATTAATGAAATGAAATTTCTTTGTGAATTATTTCAAAAAAATGTTCTATGACCTATGTTCTTTATTTCATACATATATCGATCTCAAAACATTTCATAACTTTTTTGGAATTGAATGGGTTAAAAACCTTCAGTTTATGTCATATATAATCCTCTTGAAAGTTATCATAAAGAAATGTTGTTTTGAAATCCATTTTCCAAACCTCAAAAGCATGGTATGATTTTATAGAAAATAAAATTTTGATAGATTCAATCATTGAAACTATCAGAAAGGTTTAATCATATTAAATTACATAGTTTTTCTTAAAACATTTAGCTATTATACCTGATTTTTAGGTATTTACATTATCATACACATCTATCTTTATCAGAAATACCCATTTACACCAAAGATAATTTACATATACTATGGGATCGATCAGAAACCAAACACGGTTTTGATAAATGGAATCCATATGAGAAATCATTGATTCTCTCCATATTAAATCTTATGATCTCTTAACGTCCTCTTTGTAGGATATTGGATCATTATTTTCATCCAATAATTATTCACCATCATCGATGACTAGAAAACCATATATTGTGGGTTCTCTTACATCTCTATCTCTCTTAATCTGCTCCTGTGTTTCAAGAAATTATTCACCCATAGGGAATGTAGGAATCGGTTCATGTACTATCACTTGTATCCTGAGCATCTATATCATAAAATATAACCATTCTACCACTATCATCCTTGATTATTTCATGCCTCTCAATAAATATGGAATCTATTTTAATGTTGAATTTATTTTATAAAGGGTTGTACAGATAGTATATCCTTATTTTCATGTGCTACCCTATAATGATACCCTTCATGCATTAAAGTTCAAGTTTATTTATTGATAAATCCATAAACAAATCCTCAAAACACCATTCAAGAAAATGTGATAAAACAATTTTATTTCGACTATATAACTAAAAGGTAATACAATTTTCCACTTTAGTTTGTCCTCAATTTAACAACCATAATGTTTTCTATAATTAATATCCCTAAAAGGATAATGGAAGGATTGAATTAATCATAATCAACCATTCAATTACCAATGAGTTACAGTTCCTCATTTTATTAATACCATTTTACTGTGGTGTATAAGGTAGAGTGATTTGAAAAAAATCCCATACTCACATTTAGATTTGATGAAATATTTCTTAATATGTTCACCACTTCAATCTGATTTAAGTTTCTTTATATTCTTACCATGTTGATTCTCAAACTCATTCTGGAACAAAATGTATTTCATAAAGAATTCATACTTATAACTAATTAATTACATATAACCATACTTACTCAATTCCACGATAAAAGTAATAAATTATGAGAATATACTACTATAATATACATGAAAAAGTCTCCACGCATTAGTGTGTACAAAATATAGCAGCTCTAGGTCACTTTCACCTTCTCCACCAAAAGGTTGATTGTTCATATAACTTTGTAAACAAGTGTAACACCATTTGAGTTTCTCATGATCAAGATTCATCGTGCCTATCTGGATTGATCTTTTTCAGTCACTTCTTGTTTACATCATTAAGATGGATACATTGTAGCTGGGAGTTATATTAGTTGTATGTGTTTGTTTCATTATTAATAAATAAAATTGGTTTTTTAATTTAATACATAAAGATCATTATATATATATTCAAAAACTTAACATATGATTTCAAAATAAAATTAGACACCTTTGTTTCCAAATCTGAAAATAAATCCATCCAAATCTAAAAAGGAAATGAAAATGATGTTCATAGTTACACAAGGAATGTGATAATAATTCCTAAAACCAAAATCAATGATTTTGAAAATGTGATATGGTAGTCCCCAATGGATAGATAATCCCTCCTCACACCATTATCAGCACATATATCAACCTCATATCTAGTAATATTTATAAATATACTTATTTACAAGACTTGCATACAAATATAATCACAACATGAAATATATAATATCCAAATTATAGATATGGAAAGATTATAGTCAATAATGAATGTACCTGAAGAATCCCCTTGCTTATTTTTCTAGGTAAAATTTCTCTCTTAGTATCCCAACTTGTCACATGAAAAACATAAGGCATCATTTTTCTTTCAATTACTTTGGATCTTATTCTTCTTCTTGGAATGATATTATTTATGATATTTAGACTTAGAGTGAGTATTTAGGACCATTTCTGTAGAGACTATAAGATTGATGTACATGGACATTACATTACTTTTGTGGACTGCTTAATACATTACAAAAACACACACATAATGACCATAATAGTTTAGTGTCTTTGAAAACTCAGAATATAATCTTCTAATCGTGTTGAAAGATCTTCAACATCTCCCATAAAGATCTTCCATTTTTTCTTACCTAAAACCATTCTTTATGTCCTGGTGAAAAGAAAACATAAAAGGGTGATATCAAATGCTCAGTAAGGGTAAACAAAATAAATATCAATCACATCATATTCATAAGAACATAACAATTTGGAAATCTTACCCTCCAAAAGATATCATAATTTCATAACATGGGATAAATCATGTTATTGAAATGTAATAATCATAACTTAAAACATGAAGCTTTGTGGAATACATACATAATCATAGAGAATAATTTCTTATTATTCAAGACTCATTGCCAAGACTATCTTAGTGGACAAAGTCCATTTCCGAACCGATTTCATTCCTCGTTTCAGTCATGTTTCACTGAATTGGTTTAACCTGCCATTCCAGCCATGTCTATCTCATGAGATATAAAATCTTTACCCAATTCATTGGAGGAACATATAGGTCCCACCCATCTCATAATGATACCATTCTTATGTGTGCCGCAAAATCATAAACCATACATCATAGCATAACCCATGTAATAAAAATGGGAATCTTAAACATCATGACATCATAAAACAATTCATATAAGGTAAAGGAATTCATAAAAATATTTCCATCACAACATAATCAAATCCATGTAATAATAGGGATAGAAACAGAACCCTTTATTATCTTAGATGGAAAATAATTTTGATAAAACACTTGAACTCCATTCTTGAGGAAAATATCCTTTCTACATCAAAAACACTTTTCCTTTATTAACATGTCATACAATTCTAAACTAAAATAAGTTGATTAAAAATAATCTTTAAAACTTGTAAAGGAAGCTTCTTGGAAATAATGTTTTAAAAATTCATTCATGTCATATAAGTTAAAAAAACATTCTTCTCGTACTTTTGTCAGAAAAGTCAAAAAGTACCTCGTACAAAAAACGATAAAAGATTTTGTTCATATATTTTACTAAAAACTCACCAAAGGGTAAAATTGGATTTAAACTATTGTAGAAGGATATAAATATTACATATTGAGGAAACATGGATATGGATGATAAAATACACCCTAGTAAATACCGAAGTATAAACAATCTCGGATAAAAATGAGATTGTGATATTTTCCCTTACCTTAGGTCCGATTTTCTTCGTAATTGTCCGAACCTCCGGTATAATGATTTAAATAATGTCATTTAGTTATTCCAGAATCATACTCATTGTTATGATATCATATACGGTTCACTTATGACTTTATATTACCCGTTCTTTTGTAAATTCCATGTTAAAGAGCGTTTTGGGTAAAATCGTTTCATTTGTCGCCCTTGTTTTGACTTGTAATTATTCATATGATTACTTAGATCATGATTACTTAATTCCATAATACAAAAAATGATTTATATATAATATATATTCAGAATATACATATATATAATAGATCAGTAAATGGAAATAAATACACCGTTCATGGAGACGGTAGGTCGCACGTACGCATGAATGCTATTTCCGTTTCCTTATTGAGTTGAATGGAATTAAGTATATGACATGTATATATATACACATAAATCCAGTATCATTAATATTTCATATATTTCATGATTACTTATTATATATACTTTATAATCATTCATGAATGGTTAACGTGGAGAATGAATCTCATCGTGTCGTGGAGCCGGTAGTCTGTACGTACGCACGAGTGATGATATCGTTCCCATGATCGTGGAATTGTATTGGAGTGTATGTATACTATTTCAGAATCAATATCACTTTAAAATAATAATATATAGTTATTATGTACACCATTATACCCATCCAAGTAAGGTGGTGGTGGAAAATAGATTACACCACGGCGTGGAGACGGTATTCCGTACGTACGCACGCGCGGGGATTTCGTTTTTCATAGGATGCATAGATGGTGAAATAGGGTTGTTTCATACTTATAATAACATATAATTATATTAGTGATACTTATTTTATTACTTAATAATGAATCAACTAAAGAAGAATAAGTGTAAGAAGAAATAAAGTTGAAAGAATCGGTAACGGACATTACCTCTTCTTTGAAGCGCCTCTTTGAGTCCTCCTATTAGGGCACTAAAATTAGTCTTTGAAGAAGACCAGGACCTCTATGATGTTTCTAGGGAAGTGGAGAAGAGAATTGTACAGGG
This sequence comes from Viscum album, assembly GCA_963277665.1. NCBI lineage: Eukaryota > Viridiplantae > Streptophyta > Magnoliopsida > Santalales > Viscaceae > Viscum > Viscum album. The sequence continues at coordinate 1,121,185,375 of OY728129.1, forward strand.
GTTGGACGAGCTCTAAGCCTCAAATTGGTGTGAGGAATAGAGGGAGGAGGTGCCCTTTTATAAGGGAGGAGAGGGGCACCTTTGGAATAACAAAAAATATTAGTTTATTATAAAGACAAATTCGGTTTTGAATAGCTAAAAATTGATTTATTTAGAAGATAAGGTGTGGATGGGTCAAAATCCTCTCATACAATAGAATTTAGACATGTTTAGGTTCCTATTTTAACCTTATCATTTAGATTTAACATTAAGTTAGATAATTTTACTTTTACCGTGTCTTTTTTGTGTTCTTACACTATAAGGTTAATAAACATACTATAAGAAGCCAAAAGAACCCCAAGTTATTTATTATTAATATATATATCCTTATATAAGTCATTTTTCCGAACCATAGGTTTTTAGGAATAAAATAACAATTAGTAATATAATATTTGTTTTAAAAACTATTTAATGTCAATTTTGACACTATTTAGTAATTGATTTTTTTGGAAATCATAACAGAATGATTAGTTCGAAAAACATTAATTAAATAAATAATAACATGTCATATTAACCTATAAAATTAGTGTAATTCATAAAAAGTCTCAAATTACATTTATTGTGGTATTTATAACATCAATTATGTCAATATTTCATTAATAAGATAATTACTGCATCATCTTTGTGTCATAAATAAATTAAATTATTTAATGTCTAAAAATTAAAAATAAAATACCATTATGTAGTAAATATTTTTATCTTTCTAATTAATATTTATAGTAGAATTTATATTATGTATTACCCTATATTAAAAATGATATACTTATTAAACTTTGATTTTAACTATTTTAACCCTTCTTTAAATAAATTATTAATAAATGTCCTAATCTAATTCAAGTGGGCCTAAATGGTCATATTTTATTCCTAAGGTTGTTTTTGGTCGAATTACACTTATCCAATAGAATTAGTATATGTGTTAGGGTAATAATAATATCATTTTTACCCTTAATTACCCTATTTAATTTTAACCATGGTAAAAAAAAGTAAAAAGTTACTATTCACCAAAAATTATTTTCATCTAACTGAACCACATTTTACTTACTGACATCAACCATGTGTCTCGGATTTTTGAAATTCCACTCACAGAAGCGGTAAAATTAAGTTTTATGAAAAATTCATTTTTTTAACTACCACTTAGTGGTTTCACTATTCATCAAAAAATGAAAGTTTCCAGAAAAATACCAAAAATTAGGCCTAAGCTATATTTGATATTATGAACTGAAAAATGATTTCTATTTTACCAAATTCAAAACATATCAGTTTCATTACTTAATTTAAAAATTAATTCCTGTCGTCAAAACAAATAGTGTGTTCTTAAGAGATAATAACTATCAAAAGATTGACACTTGTTTATGTCTGGTTTAAATGTGAAATTACATCCAATGACCAAAATTGTATTAAATTGTAAAAATATATTCTAAATATACTTTAAAACCACTCAAATTAATAATTTATCACTATTAATTATTTCTATTAAAAAGGTTGTTTTGAATTAAAATTTAGTAATTTTCACTATTCATTTGAAAATGAAAGTTATCTGAAAAGTACCAAAATTTCACCCTAAGCTAATTTTGATATTCCGAATCCAAAAATGAAGTCGATTTTGAAAAATAAAATTTAAAAATTTTCAAAAAGTGGTTATTACTATTCATAACGGCAGTTTTAATAGTATTTTAATAGCATATTGTTGTTTAGTGAAAATCGTTATTGCGTAATACACACGCTATCGAGGAAGGTCGCGATTGCGTGTAATGCAAGGCAAGTCATGGATGTGTGTTGTGCAAGCTCCTTTTAGTTTAGCATACAACACAAGACACTAATTAAATTAAAAAGAATATTTTTCATAAAATCTCGGGGTGTTACATTCTACCCCCCTTAAAATGAATTTCGCCCTCGAAATTTATCAAGGTTATAAATGGTTTACTACTCAAAAGTTTCTTTAATAGAACCCCACATCGTAAAAAGGAATACCAAAACCAATCTTTAAAAACAAAAGTATAAAACTTAATTGTTACCCAAATAAACTAATCACTGGGTTTCCACATAGGTGAAAATATGGATATGGAAGAGAAATCTAACCATCATGTTCTGATGGAGAGTGGTAGAGAACATGGATATGGAAAAGCCAAAAATCACAAATCCATAAATTTGTTATGATCTAAGGTACCATATGATTCATCAGATATAAGAGCACTAGGACAACATTTTTGGTTTTCAAGATCATTTCCCAAAAGATTATGAAATAGGAATTAGAAGAAATACTTTCGTGATTTTGGTATAGTCTCACCGTTGGTCGTTCTTTGGAAAATTTCCACTTCATCTCTTAAATAAATGAAGTTGAATTTTTCATTCATGATGTGTTAGCAGATCATGTGATAGAATGATGGTTCATTCCATCTGTCTCAAACAAAAGGTTAGAAAAGTTATCAAAACTTACATAATTCCATCTATAGTGAGATTAATCATATATGGTTCCTAAAATGGACTTATACTTCATATATCATAATTTTTAATATAATAAAACTAGTTTATACTAAACAGGGAATTCTTGTAGGCCAGTGGTAGGCGATAAAGGCCAGTCGCACTTCGGTTGTGGGTTCGATTCCCACAGCCTTGTCCGACGCGATGGGCTGTCGCCCATCCTGCAGGTTGTCCTTTTTCTAAAACTACATTACTATAACATCCCATAAATAATATCAAAAAAAAGTTATATCCTTAAACAATACTAACTTATGTCCAATATAATCCATTCCAATATTTAGGCTTATCTAAAATACTTCGGTCCAAGATCATAGTATAAATAAAACGATTACTTGAAATGTCATCAACCAAGCATGTGAATACCATCATTTATCCCCCATATATCTTTTTGGTCACATTCCAATCATGTGAATACCTTAATCATGTATTCTCTTGAAAAATGAATACTCATTAAACCTTAGTGAGAACATGAATGCTGTCAAAAGTTAACTCTTTCCACATACCAAAATCCAAAAAATCTATATACTCAAACAATGATATAACCTTCTCCTTATATCATTCATGAGCTCATGAATACTATCAAACATTTAATTTTCTCCTTGTCCCTTCATTATGCACATATCATCTATATTCCAAAAATATCTGAATAACCTTTAATGGATACTAGTACCATTAATCATACACTTTAAAAACTCAAGGAAAGACAACAGTGTAACAATCCTTAGATGTCTCTTTATTCCATAGTACCATGAGATTACTTATAAAACATTACACTTGATAAAAATGTAATCATTCCACTACCTTAGGGCATTGGTTTTCATAATGCCCGTACATTCCACATTTAAAACATTTAACCATTGTTAATGTCGTAGAAATACCATTATTCTCATCCATGTTGTTAACTGAACCTTTTCCTTTGCACTTACTGGCTTTGTGTCCTTCTTTTCCACACCCAAAGCATCTTCCAGTTCCCTTGAAACAATATCCTCGATGCCTCTTCCCACATGATTTACATGAGGGAAATTGACCTTTTTTTCCTCTATGATCATCATGAAACTCCATCTTTCTCTTATTATCTGAGTCAGGAAACATATCAAAGTTGAGATTATTGATCATATTATGAGATTGCTGATTAGTCATAATAACGATGTTTGGACTTCAAAATCCTGTTTCATTTGGTTTCTCATGAAGAATATCATTCCATTTTCCATCATATCCTCCATTATCATGAATCTTCCTATTTCCAGCCATTTTCTAAAACCCAAAAAGAATAGTGTGAGAGGCAAAAATCATGCTAGGGAAAACAACATAGTAAAGGGGGAGCACCCTCAATATCTAACATCTTAGGTTAAATTCTAATATCGTTACCGTAGTTCAAGGACTATATCTTATACATATACTTATCCTTAGGGACATCTCTAGACATACCTTAGAAATATCTCTAGGGATCTCACTAACATTTCCGCATCCTAGTTTCCAAATCATGACTAAACCTTTCCCCTGATACCAACTTTAGAGACCCTAAGCTTGACGTACATGGACATTACATTACTTTTTCGTAATGCTTAGTACATTACAAAAAAACACACATAAGGACCGTAATAGTTTAGTGTCTTTGGAAACTCGGAATATAATCCTCTAATCGTGGTGAAAGATCTTCAACATATCCCATAAAGATCTTCCATTTTTTCTTACCTAAAACCTTTCTTTATATCCTGGGGAAAAGAAAACATAAAAGGGTGAGCTCAAATGATCATTAAGGGTAAACAAAAGAAATATCAATCACATCATATTCATATGAACATAACAATTTGGAAATCTTACCCTGCAAAAGAGATCATAATTTCATAACATGGGATAAATCATGGTAGTGAAATGTAATAATCATAACTTAAAACATTAAGCTATGTTTCATACACACAAAATCATATAGAATCATTTCTTATTAGTCAAGACTCATTGCCAAGACTATCTTAGTGGACAAAGTCCATTTCTAAACCGAGTTCATTCCTCGTTTTAGTCCTGTTTCACTGAACCGGTTTAACCTGCCGTTCCATCCATGTCTATCTCATGAGATATAAAATCTTTACCCAATTCATTGGAGGTAGATATAGGTCCCACCCATCTCATAATGATACCATTCTTATGTGTGCCACAAAATCATAAACCATACATCATAGCATAACCCATGTAATAAAAATGGGAATCTTAAACATCGTGACATCATAAAACAATTCATATAAGGTAAAGGAATTCATAAAAATATTTCCATCACAACATAATCAAATCCATGTAATAATAGGGATTGAAATAGAACCCTTTATTATCTTAGAAGGGAAATAATTTTGATAAAACACTTGAACTCCATTCATGAGGAAAATATCCTTTCTACTTCAAAAACACTTTTCCTTTCTTAACATGTCATACAATTCTAAACTAGAATAAGTTGATTAAAAAAACATTAAAACTTGTAAAGGAAGCTTCCTGGAAATAATTTTTTAAAAATCCATTCATGTCGTATAAGTTAAAAAAACATTATTCTCGTACTTTTGTCGGAAAAGTCAAAAAGTACCTCGTACGAAAAACGACAAAAGATTCCTTTCATATCTTTTACTAAAAACACACCGAAGGGTAAAATTGGATTTAAAATATTGTAGAAGAATATAAATATTACATATTGAGGAAACATGGATGTTGATGATAAAATACACCCCATTAAATACCTAAGTATAAACAATCTCGGATAAAAATGAGATTTTGATATTTTCCCTTACCTTAGATCTGATTTGCTTCGTGAGTGTCAGAACCTCCTGTATAATGATTTAAATAATGTCATTGACTTATTACAGAATCATACTCATTGTTATGATATCATATATGGTTCACTTAGGACTTTATATTACCCATTCTTTTGTAAATTCCATGTTATAGAGCGTTTTGGGTAAAATCGTTTCATTTGTCGTCCGTGTTTTGACTTGTAATTATTCATATGATTACTTAGATCATGATTACTTAATTCCAGAATATAAAACATGATTTATATATAATATATATTCAGAATATACATATATATAATAGATCAGTAAATGGAAAGAAATACACCGTTCATGGAGACGGTAGGTCGTACGTACGCATGAACGCTGTTTTCGTTTCCTTATTGAGTTGAGTGGAATTAAGTATATGACATACATATATATACACATAAATACAGTATCATTATTATGCCATATATTTCATGACTACTTATTATATATACTTTATAATCATTCATGAATGGTTAACGTGGAGAATAAATATCATCACGTCGTGGAGACGGTAGTCTGTACGTATGCACGAGCGATGATATCATTCCCATGATTGTGGAATTGTATTGGAGTGTATGTATACTATTTCAGAATCAATATAACTTTACAATAATCATATATAGTTATTATTTACACAATTATACTCATCCAAGTAAGGTGGTGGTGGAAAATAGATTACACCACGGCGTGGAGACGGTATTCCGTACGTACGCACGCGCGGTGATTTCGTTTTCCATAGGATGTATAGATGGTGAAATAGGGTTGTTTCATACATATAATAACATATAATTATATGAGTGATACTTATGTTATTACTTCATAATGAAACAACTAAAGAAGAAGAAGTGGAAGAAGAAATAAAGTTGAAAGAATCGGTAACGGACATTACCTCTTCTTTGAAGCTCCTCTTCGAGTCCTCCTCTTAGGGCACTAAAATTGGTCTTTGAAGAAGACCAGGACCTCTGGGATGTTTCTAGGGAAGTTTAGAAGATAATTTTACAGGGGTTGGTAGAGCTTGAAGGCTCAAAGCGGTGTGAGGAAGAGAGGGAAGAGGTGCCCTTTTATAAGGGAGGAGAGGGGCACCTTTGGAATAACTAAAAATATTATTTTATTATAAATCCAAATTCGGTTTTAAATAGCTCAAAATTGATTTATTTAGAATCTAAGGTGGGGATGGGTCGAAATCCTCTCATCCAATATAATTTAGACAAGTTTAGGTTCCTATTTTAACCTTATCATTTAGATTTAACATTAAGTTAGATAATTTTACTTTTACCGTGTCTTTTTGTGTTCTTACACTATAAGGTTAATAAACTTACTATAAGAAGCCAAAATAACTCAAAGTTGTTTATTATTAATATATATAACCTTATCTATGTCATTTGTCCAAACCTTGGATTTTTAGGAATAAAATAACAATTAATAATATAATATTTGTTTTAAAAACTATTTTATGTCAATTTTGACACTATTTAGTAATTGATTTTTGTGAAAATCATAACAGAATGATTATTTAGAAAAAAGTTAATTAAATAAATAAAAACATGTCATATTAAAATATAAAATTAGTGTAATTCATAAAAAGTCTCGAATTACATTTATTTTGGTATTTATAACATCAATTATGTTAATATTTCATTAATAAGATAATTACTGCATCATCTTTGTGTCATAAATAAATTAAATTATTTAATGTCTAAATATTAAAAATAAAATAACATTATGTAGGAAATGTTTTAGCTTTATAATGAATATTTTTAGTCGAATTAACTTATTTATAACCACATATTAAAAATGATATACTTATTAAACTTTGATTTTAACTATTTTAACTCTTCTTTAAATAAATTAATAATAAATGTTCTAATCTAATCCAAGTGGGCCTAAATAGTCATATTTTATTCCTAAGGTTATTTTTGGTCGAATTAAACTTATCCAATATAATTAGGTCATTTGTTAGGGCAATAATAATATCATTTTTACCCTTAATTACCCTATTTACTTTTAATCGTGGTAAAAAAAATTAAAAAGTTACTATCCACCAAAAATTATTTTCATCTCATTGAACCACATTTTACTTACTGACATCAACTGTGTCTCTAGGATTTTTGAAATTCCACTCATAGAAGCGGTAAAATTAAGTTTTATGAAAAATTCATTTTTTTAACTACCACTTAGTGGTTTCACTATTCATCAAAAAATGAAAGTTTCCAGAAAAATACCAAAAATTAGGCCTAAGATATATTTGATATTATGAACTGAAAAATGATATCTATTTTACCTAATTCAAAACATATCAGTTGCATTACTTAATTTAAAAATTAATTCCCGTCGTCAAAACAAATAGCGTGTTCTTAAGAGATAATAACTATCAAAAGATTGACACTTGTTTATGTATGGTTTAAATGTGAAATTACATCCAATGACCAACATTGTATTAAATTGTAAAAATATATTCTAAATATACTTTAAAACCACTCAAATTAATAATTTATCACTATTAATTATTTCTATTAAAAAGGTTGTTTTTAATTAAAATTTAGTAATTTTCACTATTCATCAGAAAATGAAAGTTATCCGAAAAGTACCAAAATTTCACCCTAAGCTAATTTTGATATTACTAATCCAAAAATAAAGTCCATTTTGAAAAATAAAATTTAAAAAATTTCAAAAAGTTGTTATTACTATTCATAACGGCTAGTTTTAATAATATTTTAATAGCATATTGTTGTTTAGTGAAACTCATTATTGCGTACTACACACGCTATCGAGGAAGGTCGCGATTGTGTGTAATGAAATGAAAGTCAAGGATGCGTGTTGTGCAATCTCCTTTTAGTGTAGCATACAACACAAGACATTAATGAAATTAAAAAGAATATTTTTCATAAAATCTCGTGGTGTTACAATTTCCTTATTCTTACTTTATTTATTCACTATAATTATAGTGGTTTTTTCACACCCCAAGTATTTATCGAATTGTAAAATAAGTGTATGATGTTTAGATAATATCTTCTCACTATTGATAATATTATAATTCACATTAAAACTGGATATGTTTCTGGATAGTGAGAAAATAATGAGATCTTTTCATAGATCATCAGGGATATTAAAACCCATTATGTCTAGACCCTCAAAATAGCCAATGAAACTAACTATATGTTCCCTAGCTGGAAATAACTCTCCAATAATGCGTGTGAAAAGTATATTGAAGATTTCATATCTCTCTGATATCAGCTACTCCTGATATAAATCCATAAGGTGATAAATGATTCTATGAACAACCACATCCTCATAATTCTTTAAAACATAATTATATATGTAGAATAGAATACAAATTAGACATTCATGGCTTTATCTACATGCTTCAAATAGGTAGATACTTATTCCTTGGTATCCTCTGTGGAAATGAACTCAATAAGTGGGTTTTCTAACATGTATAATTTCTGTTTGTGTCAAATTATAATGTGCAAGCACCAATATAATTCCTATAAATTTTCACTAGTATGCGGGTTATCCATCCCTAGTATAGATCATTTTGATATTATATATGTATTTTTATTTTCCATCTTCTACATATTATGTGCAGGTAATTATTACTTGTTTTTGTTAAAAAATAGATTAATAAATTTAAAATTAATTAAATTCTTATTAATCGTCGTCTATTTTTCGAAACAAAAAACCCCATACCATCAATTTGAGAATATATTTATGCTTAGATAATGTAGTGGAAAATATCCATATTTTCCTTCTCATAACCTAAACATGGTATTGGAAAGCTATTTTAAGGGTTTTAGTTAGGCTCCACTTCCACCTATATTAACTAGTTCTTCATTGATCCATTGAGTGGACTTCCCAATACATAAAAATTATTTTTTAATGTTTATTCAACCTTTATCTCTTTTTCACACCAAGTGATACTTGGGAATTAAACCATTGATGTATGATAAGTTAAGTCAACCCAACAATTCCATCAATTGATTCCATGATAATTTAAACCACCGCTTCTTGGGTTGGTCAATCACATTTCACTATAATATTGTTTCTAACATATATAGTGAAATTAAATAAAAAAATAATATTTAATTTGATGAATTTTAATCCTTATATATATATATCCCATGTTATCCTTTCACACCCCTTATTAATAATAAGTGAATTTTACATAAGTGATTAGAAATTTCTGAAAAATCAAATTACACATAATTTAGTTATACATTATTCCATCATGCATTTTTGTTAATTCATTTATTAGGTGATCATGAAACATTCACAAATATGTATAAATTAACCATTAAAATGAAATAAATAAAATGTTAGTGGTATGATCATGATATTATCTAAACATTAGTTTATCCAGTAAATGAAAAATATGACCTTAACCTTAGGTGAAAACACCTTAAACCCTATCGTTGTTCATGTTGCAGTATTCCTCCATGGATCAGAGGTAATTCCTTAATTGGTTTCACCTTGGATCCATGACATGGACCACCTCCTATCAGTTTGGATATCATTCTTTACAAATGTTTTTACTAGCACGCAGGTTAGGGGATCTAATGGATTGGATAGTGGGGGTTTTCATAAAAGAAAATGTTGTCCCACAAGCCCTAACATGGTAAGGTGGATGGAGTGACACACATGTCATTAATAATAAATTAAGAAAGATAAATTATAAGAAACCAATTAACTACAATTGGATGGTCTAATCTCTTGATCATACATATAACATGGAACAATAATAAATTTTTAACCATGTTAACAATTAATTTGATTCATTATTTAAATAAGATGATATACAAAAAAAATTAATCCAATTAATTCAATTTGTCATAACTTCATCCAACAATCCTTAACCCACCATCATCTATAATCGTAAAAAAATCAATTTCATTTAAAATTAATAAATTAAACAGGTGTAATTATGTAATTCCCTGAACCCAGTTACCCAGAGTCGGTGAATTATTACATAACATTGGCATGATCACAAAGGATCAAGTCTCAAAAGACCGATTAGTTTAATAGCCTTGGAATCACTAGATACATTCATAAGTCTTACATTACATCATAAAGTGAAAAAACTAAAACAACATCTTGTATTCATATCCACTCATACTATCCCTACAGGTCATTCATAAAATACTTCTTCACATCCTGAAAAAAAATAAAACATTGAAAGGGGTGAGCTCAGATGCTCAGTAAGGATAATAATATAGCGGAAACTTTCATAAATAAACAGGAACATTTAAGGCAATGTATAACTAAAACAAACGACTTTTGAACTTGAACTTAAGCATAATATGGAAAAGATAAAATGAAATAATTCCATTTATATATTCACATGGATATTCTACTAGTCGAATAATCACATGTGATATCAATAACCACTTTCATAATGATTTAATGCATAATGCCCGACTATCATAACCACATAGTCAAGGCCTTGTGCCAAGACTACAAATAAGATTTTGTCAAGGCCTTGTGCCAAAACACTATTTTGTCTCATGAGACCTACCGATGCATGGAAAAGCTACATCGGGCTCCACCCGTCACTTACTAAGTCCAATGTATTCCTCATATAAACAGGTTTAAACATAACATCAACAATCGTATTAAAACTAGCATATGAGATGTTAATACTTTCTCCATAAACCATGAATGGTATAAAAATAACACATCCGCAGTAAAACATATCACAAAACATTCAATACAATATGGAAGTATTGTATCATAATAAATCAACTTCAAATAAGCTTTAAATCCATCAAAGGATGTTGACATAGATGAAATCAAAAATATTTGAGAGAAATATCTATTTTTTGAAATCATTTAAAAGTAACATAATTATAAAACAAAACATTTAATTTGAAAATATTCTCATATTCTTGTAAGGTAAGCTTCGATGATTTTGTAATGGTTTAAAATAGACGCATCCACCGTATAAGTTAAAAAAAGACATTCTTACCTTAATTTTGTCGAAAAGGTTAAAAAGGACCTTGTTTGGAAAATGACGGAAAGATTATTTTATAAACATATTATAAAAAGTCAAACAAGGGTATAAATGAATTTAACACATAGTCTATAAAATAGTAATAATGATTTGAAATACATTTTTAAGAAACATGGATGTGGATGATAAAGAGGTCCGAGTAGATAATTATGTATAAACAACCTCGGATAATGAAGATATTTTGAAATAAACCCTTACCATGTACTTTTCCTTGGTCGAGGGTAGGTTAACCTCGTGTATAATGGTGAAATAATTGTTATTAAATTATACAAGAATCATATACATTAATATGATATCATATATGATCTTTTAACATTTCTTTGTTAATAATATCTTAGTATTATCGTTGTTTCGGGTGTAAACTGATTCGTTTTCCTTTGTATGCTTTGTTACGTAAGTTGTGTTTGTTATTGATAGGTTGTATATTATTCATATCCAGATTTATATTAATTATTTAAACATTATTTGTAACCATCAAATGAAAATTATTCTTGAATGGATACGATGAGGAATGAATCTCATCTCGTTCATGGAGACGGTAGTCCGTACGCACGCACGAGCGACAATATCATTATTTTGATAACAAAAATAATATATAATTGGATGGTATATCATATATAAAGAATAATTATCATGTTATATTTATTATTTACATAAATTACACATTATTATCATATCCATCCAAATAATAATTTATTGAATAACAATTACACCACGACGTGGAGACGGTAGGCCGTATGTACGCACATATGGTGAAATTTCATTCAAGGGATGGATAGAATAATGAATTTGGTTGTAACATATTTATAATAACATTACATTATATATAAGATACTGGAGTTATTATCTTATAATGGAAACAACAACGATAAAGGAATTGGAAGAAGAAAGGGACTTCAAAGAGGTGGTGAGATTTTTACCTCTTCTTCAGGTTTTTCCTTTTGATTTATTCAAAAGGGATCCTTAATTTGGATTTCTGACTAAATAAATTCCTCTAGGATGAAGTTAGGGAAGTTTAGAGGATATGTGGGCAGGTTTTGGCCAAACCAAAAGGCTTTTAAGGTGTGAATTAGAGAGAACGGGTAGTTCCCTTTTATAAGAGGGGTGAGGGTCACCTTTGGAAAACCTAGAAATATTATGTTATAATAATTTTATATTCGGTTTATAATGGCTCCAAAGAGACTTATTTTGAGGATAAGGTGATTATGGTTCTAAATAAATTCAACCAATTTATTTTAGACAGGTTTGTGTCACTATATTAACCTTATCATTTATATTTAACTCTTGGTTAAATAGTTTAACATTTACCATGTCTCTTTGTATTTTTATATTATATGGTTAATAAACTTACTATATACTTCCCAGAGAATCCCAAGTGGTTAATTAATGATACAAAAATCATTATATAGGTCCTTTGTCTGAACCTTATATTTTTAGGAATATAATATGAATTAATAATATAATATTTGTTTTAAAAACTCTTTTATGTCAATTTTGACACTATTTGGTATTTTGTTTTTTCTGAATTCATAATAGCATTATTACTTCGAAAAAAATTCATATAATCAACCCTAACATGTCATATTAACCAATAAAATTATTTTAATTCATTTAAAGTCTCAAATTATATTTATTTGGGTATTTATAATATCAATTATTTTAATATTTCACTAATAATGTAATTATTGCATCATCATTGTGTCATAAATAAATTAAATTTTTTAATGTCTAAAAATTATAAATAAAATACCATTATGTAGGAAATCTTTTTATATTTCAAATTAATATTTATAATCGAATTTATCCAAGGTATAAACCTATATTAAAAATGTTTTAGTTATTAAACTTTGATTTTAACTCTTTTAACTCTTCTTTGAATTAAATAATAATAAATGTCCTAATCTAATCCAGGTGGAGAAAATAGGTTAATATTTTATTCATAAGGTTTTTTTTGTCGAATTATACTTATCCAATAGAATTAGAACATGTGTTAGGGTAATAATAATATCCTTTTACCCTTAATTACCCTATTTACATTTAACCATGGTAAATAAAAGTAAAAAGTTACTATTCACCAAAAATTATTTTTATCTTATTGAACCACATTTTACTCCATGATATTAACCTTGTCTCTCAAATTTTCGAAATTCCACTCATGGAAGTGGTAAAATTATGTTTTATGTGAATTTGCAAATTCTCCTAGGAGATGGGTAAAAGACGGTGAAAAGTTCAATAAAATTTTTATATATCTAAAATTATTATAAACTGACACCAATGAATTGAATTGAACTTATATAGGTATTATATATCTATTTTTACCATAATTAAATTTAAATAAAATAAATAATTATTTAAATAAAAATCTGTTTTAAACTATAACTTTGTGTTTTTTCACTATTCGTCAAAAATTGAATGTTTTCTGAAAAATACTAAAAATTCACCCTAATCTAATTTCGATATTCTGAATCCAAAAATGATTTCCATTTTAAAATATAAAATTTATAAAATTTTAAGAAGTGGGTATTACTATTCATAACGGCTAGTTTGATTGGTTGTGGTGTGTGTTAGAACTAGAAATTGCGTACAACACACGCTACTATATTATTCAAAGAGAAGCGTACCGTGGAAGCTTGGGGTGTTACAAATTATATGAAAATTTATGTGCTTATTCAAAATTTCTATACTTAAAAAAAATTGTATATAATTATGAATCGTATTACATGGAATGTACTTTGTAAAATAAATGACACACATAACATATGAAAATATGTTTTATTTTATATCTAAATTTTATCCACAAAACCTGGGAAAATTGGTTGTAGTGGACTATATGGTATGTACAGTACTCTTTATAGTTTGAAACAAATTCATTGAGACATTGTTTTTTTCTCACCACAAACTAATTCAAAGTGTATAGTGTATTTCACAATATACATTTCATGTACTACAACTTTCCCATTTCTGCAACACATGCCATTAGGCTACGCATGTTTCTTTCATGGGGACAAGATTATGGTACATGTCCTATACTAGTAATATACGTCATTTAGTATTAGATTTTCATAGACCATCATTCCCCGTGTCTTTTATATAATACATATCTATCAAGGATAAAATGGAATACACTTCTTGTGTAGTGGTTACATGATTGAAGTTCTTTATTTTGTGTAAAAGTATTTACAGATCTTCATGTCAGTATTATTTTTTAGATAGTATATCTGAATACATAAGAATCTATCCACCTTTATCATGTGATATAGATGTTAAAAAAAGTCCATGACATGCATGTGGGTTGTAAACTTTGTGTATTCTAGTTTTTCCTAAGTAGATTCTTGGGAACCTTCAGGTAGTGTTATTAAAATGACTATTTATTTTTAATTGTTAACCAAATATATGTTATCTTATTGAGAATGAAGAAACCAGAGGTAAAATGATTTTTAGATATTAAAATGAATAATTTTAATTAATACAAAACAAGAAAACAATTAATTAGTAACAAATAATTATAAATTAAGCTTGTGACATCAATGATATCACTTGTAGGTTCCAGGCACATTGTAAGCATCCTTTGATTGTATTACCAACTCAGGTTTTAGTCTAAATTTACATGTATTCATTATTCCACCTGATCAAAATTCCATATCCAATGAAAATATTAGATTAAATGACTAGATTAAAATACTGTGAAAAAAATGATAGATCGTCACTTGTAATTTATAATTAATTTATGAGTTGATATTTAATTACATAAGCATGTAATCTAGCTTTTATTGATAACTCAGTTCACTATATCATATTATAACACCATCTAACTATAAGATATGTGTGTATATTCCCTCTATCAATGATAATAATGTGCACCCAAATCTCTTAGTGATTACATAGAAATATTAAGTTCTAGCACAACTGATATTGATCGCTTTCATTTTTTTGGTATGAATGAAAAAATATTCTTCTCAAAGGAGGAATAAATATTTGTGTTCTCTTGAATTATTGAGATTAGTATAACACTACAGGAAAAAACGATTATTGCGACGGGTTATTTGCGGTAGGATTTATTCTAGTCGCAATAAATCCGACGAAAAGCATATTTGCGATGGGAAAAAATTCCCGTCGCAAAAGGTCAGTTAGTTGTGATGGGAATACAGGGCCCGTCGCAATAGGTATGGCGCGTTTTGTGCACCAAAACGCAGGAAGACTATTTGCGATGGTGGAATTTGTCCCGTCGCAAGTACCCAGAGGTGGTAAATACTATTTGCGATGGGTGGACAATTACCCGTCGCAACCAACTATTCCACATGTGTTATTTTCCACGGGTCATGTCGCCAATACCGGCGGCGGTAAATAGGCTTTTGCGATGGGAAATTGTCCACCCGTCGCAAATACCCTTTTAACCACCGCCAGTATTTAATGTGGGTGAAGGTATTTGTGACGGGTCCCATCACAAATACCGGCGGCGGTAAATAGCAATTTATGATGGGGATATCTGCTCTTCGCTAATGGTATGTCAGCAGGCAGCTGTTTGCAACGGTTCCGTTGCAAAAACCCTTTTAACCGCCACCAGTAATTAATGTGGGCCAAGGTATTTGCGACGGTATACCATCGCAAATAAGACCATCACAAATATTCTAACCTATATATACCCCCATCCGTTTTTTATTCAAATCATTCAGATCTGCCTTCTTATTCTTCCTTTTCTCTCTTTAAATTTCTGTTCTAAGAAGAATTTTTTTTTATTTTAATTTTTTCTTACGGGAAGAGAAGAGAAGGAGTTAGGAGGTGCAAACTGAGAAGGAGTTATAAGGTGAAAACTAAGAAGGTATTTATAGTTTAAATTATTTTTAATTGTTAATTTTATTTTTAATTGTTAATTTGAATTTTTCTAATTGAATGTTTATATAGCTATATAGTATAGTTAGATTATTTTGTTGTACCAAATAGTCCTTGTTTGGATACGAAAAAGTAGAGGTGGCTCTGGAAAAGATGTACCAAGGAGTGAAAACTGTGACAAGGTGTTTCGAGCTTGACTCAGGGTAACCTGGTACACGACAACGGGCCTTGTCGCACTCTTGGTTCGACACTCCCAGAGGATGTTTTCGTAATAATTAGAAATAAATATATTAAATTAGAAATAATTAGAAAAAGTTATATTTAATTAGGAATAATTATATGATTATTAAATAATTAAGAAATAATTAATTAGGAAACAATTAGAAATAAAATAATTAGAAAACAATTAGATATAAAATAATTAGGAAACAATTAGAAATAAAATAATCAGGAAACAATTAGAAATAAAATAATCAAGAAAGAATTAGAAATAAAATAATTTGGAAACAATTAGAAGTAAAATAATTAGGAAACAATTTGAAAATAAATAATTAGGAAACAATTAGAAATTAAATAATTAGGAAACAATTAGCAAATAAATAATTATGAAACAATTAGAAATTAAATAATTAGGAAGCAATTAGAAATTAAATAATTAGTAAACAAATTGAAATAAAATAATTAGGAACCAAATAGAAATTAAATAATTATGAAACAAATAAAAATTAGAAATTAAATAATTAGGAAACAATTAGAAATTAAATAATTAGGAAACAATTAGAAATTAAATAATTAGGAAACAAATATAAATTAAATAATTAGGAAACAAATAGAAATTAAATAATTAGAAAAAATAGATATTAAATAATTAGGAAAAAAATAGAAATAAAATAATTAGGAAATAAATTAAATAATTAGGAAACAAATTAAATAATTAGGAAACAAATTAAATAATTAGGAAACAAATTAAATAATTAGGAAAAAAATTAAATAATTAGGAAACAAATAGAAATTAAATAATTAGGAAACAAATAGAAATTAAATAATTAGGAAACAAATAGAAATTAAATAATTAGGAAACAATTAGAAATTAAATAATTTGGAAACAATTAGAAATTAAATAATTAGGAAACAATTAGAAATTAAATAATTAGGAAACAATTAGAAATTAAATACTTAGGAAACAATTACAAATTAAATACTTAGGAAACAATTAGAAATTAAATAATTATGAATCAATTAGAAATTAAATAGTTAGAGGAAACAATTATAAATTAAATAGTTAGAGGCAACAATTAGAAATTAGGGAAACAAATAAATTAATTAGGAAACAATTAGCAAGCGTGATTGACCGCTCATCTACCTCAATTTTCTTTTCATTTTTGTATTGAGGCTTGACAGGAAACTTCTTCCTCCACATGTAATATTTGATTTTACTGTCAAAATTATCAACCTCCTCGCCAGCATAGAGGTGAGGAGGTTTATAATTTTGACAGTAAAAGTAAATACTACATGTGGAGGTAGAAGGTTCCTGTCAACCTCAATGCACAAATGAAAAGAAAATTGACGTAGATGAGCGGTAAATCATGTTTTTTACAATTATCAATATTTTCAACAAGTTTTTCTTTATTCTTAACATGTTCAAATCTTAAAAGGTCTCCAATTTTTAGGTCATGCCCAATAAAAAGTTTGCGTCAATCGTGTCCATTTTAAACTCTATAATTGTTCTTTCTTGGTTGATCACCTCGCAAGTATCATTGCAATAGGACAATATAAGTCATGTCTTTCTCATCTATAAGAATTATATCACATGACTTTTTACATAGACCATTCTTTCTTGAAAAATTAAGGGAAAAATATTGAAGTTCTCTTAATTTTTTAAGGAAGAGTGATCTTTGTAAAGGGTCATGTGAAATGATTCTTAAAGACGAGAACGACATTACTTGTGTCGTCCTATTGCAACACCACTTGTAAGGTGATCAACCATGTAAGGACAATTATAGAGTTTAAATTGGACATGGTTGACGCAAACTTTTTATTGGGCATGACCTAAAAATTGACGACTCTTTAAGATTTGAACATGTTAAGAATAAAGAAAAATCTGTTGGAAATATTAAGATTTGTGATAATTAGTAATAATTAGTAATAATTAGAAATAATTAATCAAAAATAAAATAAATTCAAGAGATCTGTTTATAAATTGGCACAATTTCCGTTAGATTGGCGGCCACCTTTTGTTCAACGTCTCATATCTTTTCTACTTTCTTCCACTAAAATCAGTATGAAAAAATGTGCTCTCACGTATGTCAGAGCAAGTTTTTCATACTGATTTTAGTCGGGAGAAAGTTTAAAAGAGATGAGCTGTCGGAACAATTCGACAATGATGTCACGGCACAAAACCAATATTTCAAATGGTAAAATCTTGATTCATCCATCTGATGGTGATTCATGGAAACATTTTGATCAAGTGCATTCGTCTTTTACTTTAGAATCCCGGAACGTGCGATTGGGTCTTTCTACTGATGGTTTTTGTCCATTTGGATCTTTTGGTAGTCAATATTCATGTTGGCATGTCTTTATAACTCCATAAAATTTGCCTCCATGGATGTTGATGAAAGAGCCTTATATCTTTTTGACATTATTAATCTTAGGAAATCCGAAAAAGAATATTGATGTTTATTTGAAACCATTGATTTATGAGTTAAATTTATTGTGGAGTCATGGTGTTGGTACATATGATGCTGCTGTGAAACAGAATTTTGTAATAAAGCTGCTTTGATGTGGACAATTAGTGACTTCCTGGCATATGGCATGTTATCTGGCTGGAGAACGCATGGTCCAAAATCATGTCCTTACTGTATGAGAGACAACAAATCATTTATGCTCATGAATGGAAAAAAACCTTTCTATTTTGATTGTCATCGTGGATTTCTTCCAATCGATCATACTTTTCGGAGGAATAAATCTAATTTAAAAAAAGGCAGAATTGAAAGAGATGAATCTCAAAAAATGATATCAAGTACAGAGTTACAATCAGTTGTATTTTCATTACCTTCCATCACTTTTGGACCGATAATAAACCAACAGAAAATTCATGGATTTGGGAAAGAACACAATTGGAAAAAACGGGGCATTTTTTGGAATCTGCCATATTGGTCTGATTTATTGGTCTGACACATGTTGGATGTCATGCATATTGAGAAGAACTATTTTGATAATTTATTTCATACAGTTTGGGATACATCGGGTAAAACCAAAGATAATGTAAAGGCACGATTAGATCTTGCCCAAATTTGCAGGTGACCAGAACTTGAATTGTTTGAAAATGTCAGATCACAGAGATTAATGAAGCCAAAATCAGCTTATACACTGACCAAAGAGAGTCACTTATTATTTTTATCAGTGGATTGCAGATTTGAGACTTCCAGATGGCTATGCTCCCAACTTGGGCAGATGTCTTAAAAATGGTCATATTACCGGATTAAAAATTCATGAATGTCATGTTATAATGGAAAGACTTATGCCTATTGGATTAAGAAGTTTGTTTAATTCTATGATTTGGGATTAGATAACATATATATCATATTTTTTCCGAGACATGCGTGCAGTGACAACAGACTATGATACACTAAGAAAACTGGAAGAAGCTGTTGTTGTAATTATATGAAAATTGGAAAAAATCATTCCGCCGGCTTTCTTTAACTCAATGGAACATTTGATTTTACATTTTCCACATGAAGAAAAATTTGGAGGTCCGGTTCAGTTTTGATGGATGTACCCATTTGAGAGATGCAAACAGAAATTGAAGAAAAAAGTCTGTAACAAAGCATCAGTTGAAGGCTCAATTACTGAAGCTTATTTGCAAGAGGAAATTGCTTTATTCTACTCTCATTATTTTGAATCTGAATATCCCTCAAAATTTAACCACATGGGCTAGAAATAGGGGAATGTTAATGATGATATGAACAATCAATTATCAGTTTCCAATCAGCCCGAACTTGGATTTGGTGGAGTTCATGATAGATGGCTTTTAGATGATGAACATCATAGAGCTCATACATATGTTCTACTCAACTGTGAAGAAATTTCACCAATTATAAAGTGAGTGCTCCTATCCCTTATTCTATAGATTTTGTTACAGTAAATTAATAATATTGTATTTTTAGGTTATCTGATGATCATATCAAGAAACAATTTCCACAAATTACAGCAGCTGGCTTAGAAGAACGTCGGAAAAAAAATGTGCCCACTGGTTTCAAAAACTGGTAACATACATTATTTTTTTGTTTTACATATAAAATCAATTTATTACTTGTATTAGTGATAAATGTTTTACAAATTTTCAGGTATCTGTATATGCTGATAAGATTGATAGTCGATTGTGTATATTAAGTAGCCCACCGTCCAAAATGGTTAAATCTTATAATGCAAATGTGTTGAATGGTTATCGCTTTCATAGATGTGAATATGGGTAATCAAAGAAAAAAATGAATAGTGGTGTTTTTTTGAAGGGATCACATCATAGAGATATTGAAGTTGACTTTTACGGCATCCTTGAAAAAATTATTGAACTGTGTTATTTGGGACAGAATTATGTAACAATGTTTAAATGTCGATGGCTGGATACTGAGAGAGGCTTGTGTATTCATTCGACTCATGGAATTGTTGATATTAAACATAAAACTCTTCTTTTAGTATGTGAACCATTTTTATTGGCTCATCAGGAACATCAAATTTATTATGCAAAATACTGTGCTACTGCAAAAGAGTTGCATGATTGGTGGAGTATAATAAAAGTTAAATCTCGAGAAAATCAGTTTACTCAAACTGAATGTGGTTCCACTGAAGTGCAAGGAAATGAAATTTTTCAAGACACTCCTCAAAACACATCTTTTTCACAAAGAGACATGAATATAGAGGATGACACCCCACAGTTAAGGGTCGATGGTGACGATGTTGTCAATGATGTTACAACTGAATTTTAAATGACAAGAGATGATGAAAGTGAAACTTATATGGAAATTGATGATATTGATGAGGAAGATGAAGACATTGACATTGACAACTATTAAGATGATGATGAAGATGAACATTAACACAGTAAAATGCTGGTTAGAATCATAAAAAATATATATCTATACATAATAGTTATTTTCAATTGTTTGCTAATAACAATCATTTCATGTTTCAGATGGACTTGGAAACCTTTCGTCAGTTGCGGGGGGATGATCTACCTATGGATGATGAGGTTCTTGAGTCATCTCACCCTCAGGTTGTTGGCACTACAGGGAGCACTCAGAGGGGACGTGGTCTTTCCAGACTGATGATTCCAGATCCTATCCCAGATTAACGTCCACCTCTTGGATTCGATGCGTACACGCGGTGGAATGGTAACCTGTGTATTTTAGTTATCTTTCATTATAATTTATTATTATTCTAATTTTTTGATTATTTTTTCTTTTTCCACAGTTTTATGAATATAGCTATTGGGAAAGGGAGCGCTATCTTGCGCAATTATTTTTCTCAGCCCTGGCTCACATGGGATCAGATTCCCGCTGATGTACAGGCCGCCATGTTCGATCATTGGCTGGTACGTAATTAAATATTATTCATTTTGAAATATAATTCATTAATAACTTTATATCAGGGTTTATGGTATCCCATCGATGAGATCATGTGTGCCACCATCCACGCGGCATGGGTGGTGTCTATGCATGATCGTTTCCGTCAATTTTTGCATAATTTGAGAAAGATGGTTGTGAAGAAAGCCGGAGTGACAGAATTTGATGAGTCCGGTAGAGCCCACCGACCAGAGTACATTTCATCTCACGTTTGTGATGGATTATGTACACGCTGGTTTGGTGGTGTGTTTCAGAGGAGATCTCCATTGGGTCGACAGAATCGGGGGAGACAAGAGGTGACGCATCGAGCCGGTAGTCGTACATTCAGTGCGCATAGAGAGCATCTGGTAAGTACTTTTTTTAATATTTTATACAAATTTAAATATAAAAAGTTTATTTTTTATTCATATAGGAAGCCGAGAAGCCCGGTATTACGACGTATGGTGTTTATCGGAGGATGTACACAGACCTGGCTACTGGATAGATTAGAGGTGACCGCCAGCGTCAGATTGTGGTTAGTATTATTTTCTTTTCAGTTTGAAAATTAAATACATATAATCATTTCATTATTTTAATTTTTAATTGAAACATAATGAGTCGTATGAGGCTGCGACCTCTCAGACACAGGCTGAGAGTCAAGACGAGATGGGTGATCAGACTAGTGCCCACCATTTTGATGAGACGGCATGGATGCAGGCGACCTAGTATGGCTTCGAAAAGGGCCGAGTAGTTGGTATCATCTCTCAATTGAATCCTACAGCTTATTATGGTACTGCTGCGATGTCGGCATCCAGCTCAAGAGGAGATCGTGGAGAGACATCATCTTCTACCTCACAGTATCAGGAGCAGCTGCGTGCTCAGAGTCAGCTTATAGAGGATTTGCGTCAGGGGCAGGAGCAGATGTGTCAGCAGCACGATGAGGAGATGCGTCGATGGTAGGAGCAGATGCGTCAGTAGCAGGATGAGGAGAGACGTCGATATGACAGCAACATCAGGAGTAAATGGAGTATATACGTCGTTTGACTCATAGTTTAGGGATAGAGTTTCCTCCACCACCTCCTCCAGGTCCTCCAGATTATCCACCCCCCGAGTGATTTTTTTAGATGTAATAAACATTTGAGTTCATAGTTTATTGTCATATTAACTATTTACAATTCCTCTTTCATATTGGTAAGAATATTCCATCATTTAATTTGTTTTTATTTTTTTTAATATTTTATTACTTATTTGTATTATTTTTAATGTATGCTTATTTTAGTAATATTAATTTTAATATTTTATATTTATTGTTAATATTGAGAAGTTTATAATTTTATAATTTTATTAATATTAATAATAATATTATTATTTTTTCATAAATATGTATGTTTATTTTAATAATAATGTTATTATATTAATTTTTTATATTATTAATATTAGTACTATTATTATTATTTTTTGATATTAATATTTAATAATATATAATATTATATTATTATTATTCATATTATTATTATTTTTTGATATTAATATTTCATAATTATATTATATATATTTTTTATTATTAATATTATAATAATATAATTTATTTATATTATTAATAATATTATTATTATTATATACAGAATTTAATAATAATAATATTATATTAATTTTTTATATTATTAATATTATTATTATATTATTATATTATATTATTTATATTCATATTATTATTATTTTATATTAATATTTCATAATTATATATTATATATTATTTTATTTATATTATAATAATATAATTTTTTTATATTATTAATATTATTCTTATTTTTGTATAATATTATATGATTTGTATTAATTTTTTTATTTTTTTATTTTTTTTAGTATTTGTGACGGGAATATTTGTGACGGGATTTCCTGTCGTAAATATTTTTTTATTGTGTCATTTGTGACGGGAAGAATACTCGTCGGGAAAACATTTCTGTGACGGTCCGTTGCAAATACCTTTTTTAAATTTTTTATTTGCGACGGGTCAGAAACTCGTCACAACTAACCTATCTGCGACGGCCCGTCGCAAATACATTTTTTTTATATAAACGAAAAACCATTTGTGACGGGGAAAAATACCATCGCAAAAACTATTTTTTGTGACGGGACAGCCGAAAAAACACCTATTTACGACGCCGTTTTCAGCAATGGGGATTTGCGACGGAGCCCCATCACAAAAGACCTTTTGCGACAGGATCCCGTCGCAAATATTCAGTTTTCCTGTAGTGTAAGGGGTACTTTCTATAGGTATTTTTTAGGTCTCCATATATCTATTTTTCACACCAAAATTCTTTAATAGAAAGTGATATAATGATATATATATCATGGTAGGTTTAGGGTTGAGAAATCACACACAATCTCCTAAAAATATTTAATATTCTTATTTGACATCATTCCCTTTAGTAATATTATTATTATCAACAATCACTTGACATTTTGAACACAGTAATAGATAAATATCATTTATATGATTTATAAAAGGTCCATTAAGCTCAGGCCGCTTTCTCTTGTTGAAATTTACTAATCCATGGATAATAACAATTTAATAATTAAATTTCATTACATTATTCTATAATAAATATGAAAAATATTATATTCTACGAACATATAAATTAATTTTTGTTATTATTATTTAACTAACTTATTATTTTGGATAACCTATTATTATATAATGGTGTGAAAACAACCCAAATAATTCTTATTTATTATAACTAATTAAAATTCATTACCTAAATTTAAATGAGAATGTGGATACATTGTGTGTCTCACTCTTTAGGCCTCTTTCTTAGTGGAATTAGGATGACCTACCCAAATTCTATGGTTATCATCCAGCAACATGCCAAGGAACCCATAAAGAAAGAATATAATGTCACTAAAACATCCAACCTCCAATGAATTCTTACCCTCTAATATAACCCCTTTATCATGATGTCTCAAATCAAGTAGCTTTCATTCCAGTTCCATCAGACTATATTTTCAATGTCTCATTATTTTAATTTCAATAAATAAACTCACCCACCAATCACAATGGCCATGGATTTTAATAGGTAGTTTCATTCCCATATAGGGGACTAAGATATCAAGTTACATTAAAAAGTATTATGGAGAAATCCTTTCCCACATTAGCCATTAATTTAATGTCACTTGGGATGCACCCATTGCTTCATACCTCACTATGAGGATACATGATCATGGTTTTCACCAATATATAAAATACCATCGGTCATAACATACATTAATGATAATATTTATGTTTATGGATCAATACACATGTACTTATATTGGAACATCCAATGATTAATTGAAATATATATTTCTTATTGATGGGTCTCCTCTCATAACCCTTTATCTTGGATATTTCCTAGGTAGAACACTATGGAAAGGTCTCTCAATGTCCTGTGAGCCTCCTAACCTTGATAACCAATATCTTTTTGTCATGTCAAACAATATCATCTGAATATAGAACAAAGTTTAAGAATAATGTCTCCTCACATTTAGGTTCTCATTATAAAAGTAAACTTCTATGACATTTCAATTTGAAAAATTTTATTAGGAAATTATCAAATATAATTTTCATGTAGAGGAATATTTATAATATAATATATTAACTTCATTAAAAATGAAAACATGTAATAAATTACTAAAAATGTTGGTTCTAGTGAACCAACACCAACAATGTCTTGAAAATTTTTAAAACACATACATTGTTCAATTACTAAAGTGGTTTAGCATAGATAACTTCAATAAGGGGTCTTTAATAGTGTTATATGGTATATATCATATAATTATTTAGGTTTCATATAAGAATTATATATAATGTATCTAATTCCTTATGCATCTACTATAAGTCTTGTTATGAATTCTATGTTTTTTACTTGAAAAAATATTTCCTATACTCCTATAATTACAAGAATATACCTATATAATCCTTTTTAGAGTCATTACAGTATTCTTAATAACATCCCTATTGAATTCAAAAGGACTAAATATATGCTCTTAATATATGGAGAGGAATATGAGTTATGTGTAATGGGTTATACAAATTATATCTTAAATCTCCAATGAGGATTTTATGCCCCAATAAAATTTTGTTTTACTCTTAAATGGGGAATCGATCTCATGGAAGAGTTTTTAAAAATGAAACATAATGGACTCAACAATAGTTGTAGAGTAATTTGTGTCACCAAATATTTTTAAGGAAGATGTTTCCATCAAGAAGTGCATTACTAAAAATTTAGTAGTCTATAAAATTATGGGGTATATCAAGCTTTATAGTGAAAATAATGTATCAAATGATAATAAAAATGAACAATTTTCTCACCAAAGGATCAACCACATCCTTTAAAAATACCATTTATTACTGGATATCATTGAGAGGGGTGTCATTAGTATCTATAGAGTGGATATATATCAAAATATTGTTTCTTTGTTAGCAAATTCATTACTTGAGAAACAATATGAGGCCCATTATAGGACTCTTGGTATTTGATACTTTAGAGATTTGGGAAATGAAAACAAATTTATCATGTATTCATAATGAAGGAAAGATCCCCTTTTCATTCATTCATGTGTGATCAAATTTATATTACATGTATAGACAAAAGATAATATCCCATCAAAGTAAACTTTTTATTTATCCCCAGTCAATGATAATTATGAATATTTATGGGTTGTGTTGATATGCAAGGATTATAAATAGTAAAATCTTATACACCTTTTAGTGGTTTTTATATGTTATTTAAAGAGAAAATCCATAGGTTTAATGTAGACTCTTATTACTTGGACAGGCTTACAAAATTATATATCTTGGAATTCTATGCACTCATCAATACACATATCGGTGTATATCATTTATCAAACTTTTATATATGAAGTTGGTGAGATTCCAGGTATGACAAAATTCATTCATCAATATCATTATTACATAAGTGAATAAATACATACTTAATCTGGGGTGGTTGGATATGTTTCTAATCATGTAATATCATAACCAAGATGAGACTTTTCATCAAAAATAATGCGTAAAGACATACGAAATTTGATTGAATTAGATTAATGAAACACATGGTCATAATTATTTTAGTGATATATAAGGTTCTTAACTAATTTTTTTATTGAAATATTATTTTTTCATATATTAAATGAATGAAATCTGTTGCATTCATCATATTGGTTCATCAATTTCATAGAATCAAAAAAATATTAGATGATCAATACTATATTGACATGATCCATTTCTAGATTTAGATCCATATCATGGGAGAAGGGATTATATATTTTTATATAATATTTATATGATACATCTTATTGTGAGAAAGTTCATATAAAGATTTGATAATGTTTGATAGAGATCAGACAAGGCCTCATTGTATCGTAAGTAGAACTGATTCTTTTCTAGAGGGAACTCATCTCATGTACCTATAAAATATGGATTTCATATTTTTTCAACTCTTATTAGTCTATAAATGTCAAACATTTATGAATTTGGATAAGGATTATATTTTAGATAAATTGTTTCTTCTAAAATGAAGAGTGGTTGATGATACACTATCCAAAAGAGTTTGGATAAATTCACAAAAAATTATAAAATTTTACCATAAAAACTACATAGTATTTCAAAAAATGTGGTATATTATGGGGTGTACACTAAAATGATAAGAACCATGCTATTTTGGCACTTAACAATGTTGTGGTCAATATTCCACATCACCATTGTAATCCAGATTATGTAGACACATGAAAAATCTACTCCCCCTCATCATTCATTAGAAACAATTACATTATGAATGGATATAATATGGATTGTTGACACATTTATTTAGTTAAATTGAAATTTAAAATATGATCTAAAATATTTTGTTATGTTTCATATGGCCAACACATTTCATTTTATGAAATTCATCGAGGAAAACTATATAAGGGATATGATCTATCATGTTTTGTAAGATCCAATCACACATGAGTTTGATTCACTAAAAACAATTTAGTCCTAATTACTCAATTTATCACTTCCTATGAAGGTTATATCACCCCTTAAGTGTAATAATATCCTGTAGTTTTTTTGGGGATCTAAAAAAATTATACCCTCAACGGTAAAAGGATTTCCTCTACTACTCTGGTGATCGTCAACAAACAATATCAATTCAGGAAGTAGATGGAATAATCTGTATATGCATTTCATGTATTCTATATTCATTTTTTACAATTAAAGTTTGATTTATTTAATATTTATATGTGAATACAGGATGTTTTTTCTAATTTTAATGATCATATGATGATCCATGAAGCCCATCAACTTGACCATTAAAACTCAAATATTTATATGTGTGTGGTCCTATGAGACAAAATTCAACCAAGTGTAATATTTATATCAACCCATTTATTTATTATTACACCAATATAAAAAATTTCTTATTCCAGAATATTGGATCTAAATAAATTAAAAAAAATTTAAATCATTAGAAAATAGGATGAAAAGAACAATAAATTTTACATTGAGATGGTGAGATTAGACAACAGAAAATAATATATATGAAATTAATTAAAATGATATTTATATAATAATATGATAATTTAATATTACAAGACACCATACTCCCCCAAAACATTGTGTATGAGAATAGAAAAGGTGTATAATGTTTTAGATGTGTTAGACTATTCTAGCAGAGTACAAACTCTATAAATTATTTTGGAAAGAAGATTTTTTCACTATATTTCATATTTAAAATAGGTGTTAGTAGAGACCTAATACTCATATGGTATTCTATGTGATGTGGTATATGAGAAAAGTTACTATGGTTTACATTAATGTATTTAGAAAACCTTGTGTGTTTCAACAATAGAGGTATAAATTTTGGAACATTTGAACAAAAAAATGAATAAGGAATCATCAAGGAACATATTTCCATTAGAAGTACATAAAAATTTAAGAATATAACATTACAAAATAGGGTTAAAAGTTTGGATGAGATAATAATTTATAGTTAATAAAAATATAAGTTATAGTTAAAGATAATTATTATATTACTAAAGATGAAAGAAAAAAAATTTCAAAAAAAATAAAATGTTTAAGAGATAGGAAATGTGAATAATATAGTTGATTGTTATTTTTATCTAACCTCTGATTGAGATGACACTACTAAGTATTTAATATATATTAATTAAAAAATGAAGAAGTATATTGATTCTTAAAACATTGTTTTCAACTATGATTCACCTTTCAAATAAAAAGAGGGAAAATATTGGAAAACTAAACTACAATATCTCATAAACCAAACCACAAACAGTTTCTAAGGTAGTAGAGAAATAGGAATGGATCGATTTTATGAATGAAGAGATTAATAATATTGGGAAAAAATTATTAGGAGTCTATTATAAGACCATAATTTAATATTTATATTTTAAACAAGGGGGTATTCATAAATAAACTCACTAAAAATAGATAATTCATGAGAAACAATGATTGCTTTGTTTTCAAAGGCTAATCCAAAAAGGAATAAGTTTATTTTGATGAAACAAATTCAGTGGTATCTAGTCTTGTAATCAATATTATATTTGTGATATTGGTAAAAATAAGATATTAAAAAATATTAAATGGATGTGAAATTTTCCTTAAAAAATTATGATTTAGATAATAATATTTTTATTGAATAACTTGAGGTTTTTATCCTTGAATTTTTTTTAAGAAAGATATTCTAGATTATTAAAGTCTTATGGGGATTTACGTAGTCCCATGGATCATATTTTTCTATTTTCTATGGTTTCTTGTGGGTCATGGAATTTTTAAAAGGAATGGTTGATATCAACCACTATGTGATAGTAAGTTCTATAAGAACTGTTATAGTCATTGTGTATGTTGATGAAATTGTTTTTGTAGGTGATAAAGATTAATTTTTTGATAATTTTACTACGTAAATGGAAATTCATTTTGGTATATCTATGTTGGGTGAGATGACATAGTTTATAGAACTTTAGATTGGGAAAGGTAGTGATTATTTGTTTCAGTGAAAAATATTCCTATAGTTTTTAAAAGTGGATTTGGAATGGATCATTGTAAATATGTCTCCAGTACCATGGGTTTTGGAATAACATTGAAAAGGATGAGGTACGAAATGATTTTAATTTTAAAGTGTTTATAAAATATAACAGTTATCCTTATCTACATAAAGGCATAGAGTCCAGATATAATTTTTATTGTAAATCATTATGATGGGTTTCAAACTAATCTAAAGAGTCTAATATGCTGGAAGATATAACATTTTTGAAATAGATAAAATGTACAGAAACTTTGATAACTTTATAAAAAAATAATTCAAATTTGATATTTATAGGTCTAATAGTTATATATTGGTATGGTTATTTCCATAGTATGATTTCAGCTTAATGTGGACCATTATTTTATAGTGAGATCAATGTATGTTGGCATAAAATGAAATAAAATTCATTTTCCCTTATAACAACTAAGGTATTGTATATAGAAAAAACAAATGCATGTACAAAAATACTATGTATGAAAGTGAAACTATATGATTTGATCATTGAAATTGAAAATAAAAAATATATTTTTTATGATAATCAGAGTTCCATTTAATATTAATAGAATTAATTTAAACACCAAAGATTAAGGAATATTGATATTATATATCATTTTATGAAATATAATGTGCCAAATTATGATGTGAAGATTGAATATATTTTCACTACAGATTAGATTTTATAAATCATTACCAAGGAAGTTACAAGAAATTGTTTTGAAAACTGATAATGTAACATCATGTTAAACCATCCCTTCTAACTTGAGGAAGGTTTAGAGGCCACCCCAAAAGGTTTCAGATTCCTTTTTCAAAGGGTGAGAGAAAGATCTCAACTCTTATCCAGGAGTGTTTATTTATCAAAGTAGAAGTGTGATGTTTATTTAACTATTTTTTATCCAGATATATGTATAATGATAAACATAGTAGATATGTGGAGGGTAAAATGGAAGTATAGATGTAAGGGAGTTCTTTTAAGTCACATAACCATGATTTTCCTATCACCAAGGGATGAAATTATATCAGAGACAATACCTTGTCTCATACTATGTTATGAAAATGAAATTATAGTGAGGTAATTTGTGACTTAATGACTCCTATTTGGGTTTTTGTTGTATTGTAAATTGTTTAATTATTTTTTCAACAAATCCAATGTCAGATAATGGAGAACCCTATAAAAACTTTTAAGGGTTTTATTTTTTTTTCAACCATGTCTGGATTGAAAGGAAAATTGTATGAAATATTTTTTGAGAAGATATGAAGATGTCAATAATTGTTTTTATGTATTTAAAATTAATTTTAATTTATTGATAGTGATCTTGAGTTTATTTGATTTGTTCTATAATTTTTTATATCAATATAGTTACTTCATTTGTGTAACTTATGAGGTTTAATCTACCCCAAATATGTTCATCCCAGAAAATAATTTTTTTTGAAATGTATTTCTTTGTATGAAAAAATATAAGATGACATGTAGTAAATACATAATATGTTTCATCTAGTCTCTAAGTGGTGGGAATTTTTTAAGATGTTTCATTTCATAAGGTACTATAGTTCAAAATGTTATTAAAAATTATTAGATACATTTCAAATAATAAGGGTCTACATATTTATTGTAAGTTCAAATAAATTCAGATATCATGTTTCTTTATTATATAAGAAGCTTATAAGATGCATGTGTTGGATGATATCAGGCCATTTTAAGACATGAACTAAGCTCATAATATACGATCTTTCATAAGATATCTGGTGCACAAAATATCTGCACAATTATAATATGATATGTCACTTCATAATAATCATGTGATTTTTATGAAAGGTTCCATAAGATAATTTTTTAAAATGTACCTAATCTTTATAAGGTAAAAGATTTTGTGAAAAAATATGAATGTTTTTGAAGAATATATTTGAAGGTAACATTATCTATATAATACCTGAACTGATTTTCCTGGATTTTAATATCCCAAATAAATTTTGATTCGAGCTAAATGAAGGGTTTTTGATTAAAACCTCATGAAGAAAAAGAAGAACCTTGAGAGAAACTGATTGATTAATAATTCAATGGATATCTATTATATTCTTGAAGAAAGTCGAAAATATTATTCTATAATGCAATAGTTATGATGTTGTGTTGATCATTTTTACTCACATGTAAATTATCCTGTAGTGATTATTTCTGAAATATCAAGAGTTGGACTAAATTATTTTTCTTTCTAATTTCCAACTACTTCTATGTTGAAATTCATTTAATAAAATTATAATTAATTATCATAATATATTAATCAAATAAAAATAATATATCTGAGGAGAAGAACATTAATATGTATTTTAGGAATTCACGTATGTTTTTTAGAATTATTTTCCATTAATATTTCTTCTAAAAGTTTGATAATGTAATTTTTTTAAATACTTTAGAATACAAATATTCCTTGATCATGAAAGAATGCCTATATAATATAAAACATGAGGAAACAATCAAGGATCATACGGATTGATGTTTCTTATGGTAATCCTCTAGAATAAGAGATATCATTAATTTATATA
This sequence comes from Viscum album, assembly GCA_963277665.1. Taxonomy (NCBI): domain Eukaryota; kingdom Viridiplantae; phylum Streptophyta; class Magnoliopsida; order Santalales; family Viscaceae; genus Viscum; species Viscum album. The sequence continues at coordinate 1,121,217,737 of OY728129.1, forward strand.
ATTATCATAATTTTGGAAAATTTGATGAATGGTTGAGAAATGAGGAGTTTGAGATATTGGAGTGGTTTTCTTTAGATTTAAAAATATCATAAAACTATAAGGAAACATATTCCTGTGATTAGTATTACATAATATGATAAAACATGAGAGAAACTGAGAATTAAAAAACAATGTTATTATAGAATTCATTGAACTAGATAAACATATGTATCTACATATTCATATCTATCCCCACATATTTATTTACTGTTATAAGTATTATTATAGGTTGGTAAACTGGAATGTTTGAGAATTTTTAAGAATGTGTATCTTACATCCTTGAGAGGAAGATCTTCATTTATTATTGGAGAGACATAGTTTTACTTGTGGTATACTTCAACATTTTTTTATATTCCCATAAACAGTGGGATACTGAGTGAATACCCATGGAATGATGATTTAATATAGAAGAATAATGATACCTACCAACAAACTATAATTTTATTTTGTCATTATAGTATAAAATTTGTAGATCTGGTTGGAAATTGAAAATGATAAGGAGTGGGATCTCCCCTTGAGGCTTGAACAAATAATAATTATTACATACCCTGCGGTATTTTTTCATCCATCATGAAAGGCTTAGTGTTTTTATTAAGAGGATTATATCCTAACTAGTCATAGGTATTTATTTAAAGAAAAATAAATTTAAATTGTTTAAGATACATGATTTACAGACACCTAGGTATCTACTTGATCCATTTGGATAATCAAATTCCATCAGGCATAAAAAATATTGGTTTTATTTATTTCACCTCATGATAAAATATGTCTAAAAAATTATTTAAAACACGATGATTATATTTCGCATTAATTCTAGTATATGGAAATTAATTACTACTAGTTTTAAATTGTATTATATTATAATTATTATTATTTTTTCCTAATAGTACTAATATTCATATATCTCACTTGTATACAACTATATGGGTTATAAGAATCACAAAAAATACAGAGATAAAGAAAAATTTCACATAGCGAAACATTGAATTTTTCTTCTTTATAATTTCTCAATCTAAATATTCAAAAACATTTTTTGAACATTAATTTTTCTTTTTATTATGAATATATGGTTTATAATTTGAGATTTATTTTTCTTTTTTCACACTCTCATGAAAAAGTTTTATTATTATTTTTTAATATTTTTTATTATTACCATTATTTCATCATTATATGTAAGAGGCAATGGGGATGAATTCCAAAATTATTTGGAAGTTTTTCCAAAGATGGAAACTTTATCCAACAATTTTTAATATTTTTTATTTCTTTTAATGTGTAGAAAAATTAATCTATCCAGAGAGTATTAGATTTTTTCCAAAAAATGATAAATAAAAATATATTTTCTTTTTCTTTTTCTTTTTCTTTTTTTATTGATCATATAAATATTATATTATAAAATGTTAAATTTTGTGTTGTCATTTGAGAATAATTATTATAAATTTTTCTGGATTTATATAAGTTGATTAATATATTATTATAAAATTTACTTGATTTTTGGTTTTTATGTAATAATAATTAATTGAAATAATTTTCTTATTATATTTAAAGATATCCTATGAAAATTTATTTTTCCCTTTGTATAAATATAATTTTCATTAAGAGAATAAACGATAATTGTGTAACATATTATTTTTTTGAGGCATTTAATTTTATTTATTAATAATATTTACCTTACCTCTCTTTACTAGACTATGATGACTTTGTATCTTGACATCCGTGGAAGTAATGTAGATACAACTGATTTTGAAAAAAATTAAAGGGAAATTTATTAAATAAAGTAAATATCACTGATAAACTATATTTTTCATTAATTTATTCCCATAATTTTATTAATGAATTATTTATATATTATTTTATTTTGTATATGTGTGTATATTATATAATTTTTGGAAAATAATGTTTTTTATTAAGTATAGACATCTTGAAAAATGATTTTATTCCACTTTTGGGTTGGTTTTTTTAAAATATCAACCTGGATATTTATTTTTCAAAAAATAGAGTAACCATCATTTATATTTGTATAAGATTCAGTCTATATTTGGGTACATGTATTATTATTTTTTTATAAAACTTATTAAATTTAATAAAATGTATAAAAACTTAAGTGGTTCTAATTCAATTATTTGAAAACCCACTTAGAAAAAAGTTTTTTATATACGTGATTTAGACATTATTATATATAAGTAATTTTAAAAACATTCTATGTAATGATTTATACTACATTTTATTTATGATTTCTTATTATCATTATGTTATTCATGTTTTGTTTCCCTCTTATAGTACTTAAATTATTACATTATGAAGACACTACCTATAATTTGGCCTATATATGTAATGAATTGGGGAAAACGACACAAATAACCCAATAATCTCTATACATGTAAGGACATTGTTTGAGAAAGTATACCATGTACTAAATATCTACTTATTCTAACCTACTTGGGGATATACTAAAACCTCAAGAATATATCTTATCATACAAATCATCAACTCCAAGATTGTGAGAATAAAAAAATAAAATGTAGTAAGGTATACAATAAATATTTTTTTAGTTTTTGTACTTAATTTTTTATTAGGGCTTGACTCTTTATAATGAATTATTGATATGTGAGACTTTTTCATTCACATTAATTTCCATTTCCCACTTGTATTAATGTATTATCTCTAATTTCATGATCATCATTTAATAATAATTAGTAAATATGTAGTCATTGTCAAATTTTTAATAATAAAAATTAATGAAATAGTTATAGAACTACGATTACTCTTTCTATATTTACTTTAGATTTCAAATTATAATGTTTTTCACTCCTATAACCTCCCACCTAGGGGATCCTAACCTTAATATCTCTTTAATATTAAAAAATAAACACATAATTTTAAATAATTATATAATAGTTTTAATATGTATATTATGTATAATTGTAATGTCCTGATTCCGGGTGCTTCTAAAAAGTGACCTGTACCCGGTTGGTCACATGGCCTCAAGCGCACTTCCCCAAAATCTAGAGGCTTTCGACTAGAAACGAGGGCCTTGGGTGTGATAGGGAGGAAACTATGATCTCATTGGAAGAGTAACACATCATAATAACAACAATATACAACAGTTGAAGAAGTAATAACATACAATAAGTAAACAACAGAAGACTGAAAGTATATAAATAATTGGAGCACAAATATAAAAATGATTCATGCAACATAGGTCTAGGAAAGTGTCCAAACAAGTCACAATACTGGAAAAATAGTACTAAACCAAAGTACAATTAAAATAAGTAAACTTTAGCATCATCGCAAGCCTCATCTTGGTTTCATGCTCTCTATCTCCACAACAATGAAGTATTTTAAGTAGAAGGGCTCATTCCCTTACCTATACCTACAAAAATATAATCTGTCTGGGCCCAAAATCATGACCCAAACTGGGTGTAAGATGAATCCCAATAGGAAACCACCCAAATATCTATGCTTAATTTTTAGTGAATATATATAGCATAAAAATGAAAAATGATGTAATAGACAAGGAATTAATCAAAAGCAAACAGTCCTATAGTTGCAAACCATGTTCATTTACATTTATTAAATATTAATCCAATCATTCAAAATCATCCCACTAGGAAGTTTCTCGTAGTCTAACCCCTCGGTTTACATAAAAACAATGACTCTCAGTGGAAGCACTCAGCATCAATTCCCTCTATTGTCTTTTAACGATAATTATAGACTCTTGGATGAATCACTCAACATTCATTCCCCCCTTTGGTCTCGTAACGGTATACTATAGACACTCTGAGGTAGAAATCACTTCCCATCCCCCCTATAGTCTCGCAAAATAAAAAGGACAACAGATATTCTAGGGAAGCCCTCAATGACAATTCCCCCTATAGTTTAACTACACCAGGTTCTCACATCCTTATGTAATGAAATCATGCACAAATGATATCCAGCAGCCAAATTCATCTCATATATTATTAGTCTATGCAGCTACAATTCATATCACATGAATGTCATATAATACCAACTTCATCCTAATAGCCCTAGGCATAAAAACAAAACAGCCTAACAGACAGTTCTAGACCCAACAGACAATATCAAACAAACATCATAAAACACATCCATAAACAAGGTAATGAGCCTATATCATGATCAAAACACATACTCAAGAAAAAGAACATAATAGGCATAAAATATGGTTAAATCATCAAAAAAAAACACAATACCATAAACTACGTTATTCAATACTTTTTGAATAGATAATCCAAATTCAATTAAAAAAAGTCGCAAACCACCTACCTCGATGGTGTACGATCGATATAGTTGAACCTCAGCCTTTTAATCAACCTAGAACATCATAGATCTACAAAATTTCAAAACAACTCAACCAAAGATATCTCACGAAAGAGGATAAATCAAGATAAGTGGCTCTCGAAGAAGGAATAACTCACTGTGGCGATTCTAACAGAATTAACAGTGTTCAATTTGAATCACGGATGATGGATATAGGGCTCATAAAAGATACGGTGATTTCCATCGCTCTTGGAGGAGACGGGTTTCGAAGAAGACATTTCTATGAATGAGATGAAACCCTGGTCTATTAAATTAAATAAAAGAAAAATTCCATGGTGTGTACTTTTAATGAACTTTCTATGTATTTTCCTCTACTATCCCTCGACATTAGCGAACTTCCATGTCTCCCCACACATCCATATCTTGACCATTACATGCCCAAGACATGGGCGTATGTGGTAACAGGGTGCACGTCGTGTAATCTTATGTACAAGGAGTGTACTCCTAAAATATCCAAAAAACACCACTTATCCTCAAAAACACTAGAAAATAAGATCCATACCTAAAAATATGATCCAGGTTCTTACAAACTTCCCCATTAATGAAATATTTCCCCAAATTTCCCTAACAAGTTTACGTAGAAGAATCCTCAAACAAATCTGGACACTACGATCGCACATCAGTTTCCCTCTCCCAAGTCTCATCCTATACACGTATGTGCTGCCACAAAACCAATACTAGAGGAATAGACCAGTCACAGAGAAACTTCCTTCTTAGTTCAACAATCCGGATAGGATTCTCTTCGAATGATGTTTCCACCTCCAACTCAACCTCCCAGGGTTGGAAAACATGATACGAGTTTGAAAAGTAACGTCGTAGCTATGAAATGTGGAAGACGTCATGCATGAACTAGTACCTATGAGGAAACTAAAAATGATAGGAAATCGGCCTGACATTCTCCGCAACTTCAAATGGCCCAACATATCTCAGTGAAAGATTTTCTTATCTCCTAATCCTTCTGTATCCCATCCTAGGTGTGAAACATAGGAAAACATGATATCTGACCTCAAAATCTTGAGGTCATCACCGTTGGTCAGCATAAGACTTCTTCTGTGATTGTGAAGTATCCATCTTCTTTCAAATCAACACTACTTGCTCTGTGGTCTCCTGGACAAGATGAGGTCCCAGCATAGCTGCCTTACCTACTTCTAGCCAATATAGGGGTGATCGGCATGGACTACCATACAAAGCCTCAAAAAGTAACATCTAAATAGTTTCCTAAAACTATTATTGTAGGAAAACACCACTAGGGGTATATACTTTTACCAATAACCTCCAAAATCTAGGATGCATGATTGAAGAATGTCCTCCAACACCTCAATCGTATGTTCGGACTGACCATCTGCCTCGGGATCGTAAGTTGTACTTAGAAGTACCTATGTACCAAATGTTCTCTTTAGTCCCTACTAGACCCAAGAAGTAAAATGGGAATCCCTATCTGAAACAATAGAGTGTGGAACCTCATGTAACCATTCAATCGCTCGAATATAAAACCTTTCCACCTCATCAACACTGAATGTAACACCCGAGACATTTATGTTATATAAATCATCAAAGGAATATTTTTCTACACAACACTTTCTTGGCTTGCTTTACACGCAATCGCGACCTTCCTCGATAGCTTGCGTCGTACGCAATACCGAGTTTCACTAAACAACAATATGCTATTAAAATTAGCCATTATGAATAGTAATAACCACTTTTTGAAATTTTATAAATTTTATTTTTCTAAATGGACTTCATTTTTGGACTCAGAATATCGAAATTAGCCTAGGGTAAAATTTTGGTATTTTTCTGAAAACTTTCAATTTTTGATGAATAGTGAAACCACTAAGTGGTAGGTTAAAAACTGAATTTTGCATAAAACGTAATTTTACCGCTTCTGTGAATGGAATTTCAAAAATCCGACAGACACGGTTGATATCAGTAAGTAAAATGTGGTTCAATGAGATAAAAATAATTTTTTGGTGAATAGTAACTTTTTTTGTTTTTACCGCGGTTAATAGTACATAGGGTAACTTAGGGTAAATATGATATTAATATTACCCTAACACATGTCCTAATTCTATTGGACAAGTGTAATTCGACCAAAAACAAACTTAGGAATAAAATATGACCATTTAGGCCCACTTGGATTAGATTATGACATTTATTATTAATTTATTTAAAGAAGGGTTAAAATAGTTAAAATTAAAGTTTAATAAGTAAATCATTTTTAATATGTGGTTATACATAAGATAAATTCGATTGTAAATATTCATTAGAATGCTAAAAAGATTTCCTACATGATGGTATTTTATTTGTAATTTTTAGACATCAAATAAGTTAATTTATTTATGACACAAATATGATGCAGTAATTATCTTATTAATGAAATATTGACATAATTGAAAATATAAATACCAAAATAAATGTAATTTAAGACTTTTTATGAATTCCACTAATTTTCTAGGTTACTATGATATATTAATGTTGATTTAATCAACTTGGTTTGAACATATAATTCTGTTATGACTTTCACAAAAATCATATATCAAATAGTGTCAAAATTGACACAAAATAGTTTTTAAATAAAATATTATATTATTAATTGTTATTTTATTCCTAAAAATCTAAGGTTCGGCCAAATGACTTAGATAAGGATATATATATTAATAATAAAAAATTTGGGGTTCGTTTGGCATGTTATAGTAAGTGTATTAACCATATAGTGAAAGAAAACAAAAAGACATGGTAAAAGTTAAATTATTTAACTTAGAGTTAAATCTAATTGATAAGGTTAAAATAATACCCTAAACTTGTCTAAATTCTATTGGTTGATAGGATTTCGACCCCTCCCCACTTTAGCTTCGAAATAAGACCCTTTGGAACCATTATAAACCTATTTTGACTTTAATATAAAATAATATTTTGAGATATTCCTAAGGTGCCCCTCTCCTCCCTTATAAAAGGGCACCTCCTCCCCCTCCTCCTCACACCAATTTGAGCACTCAAGCTCGGCCAACCCCTGCCATTTTCTCCTCTCCACTTCGCTAGAATAATCCTAGAGGTCCTGGTCTTCTTCAAAGACCAATATTAGTTCCCTAAGTGGAGGATTCAAAGAAGCGTTCCAAAGAAGAGGTAATATCCATTACCGATCTTTTCAATTTCTTTCTTCTTCAACTTCTTCTCCTTTAGTTGTTTCATGATAAAGTAATAACATAAGTATTAATTACATACTTATATGTTTTTATAAATATGAAACAACCCTAATTCACCTTCTATCCATCCTACAGAAAAATGAAATCACCGCGCGTGCGTACGTACGGAATACCGTCTCCACGCCGTGGTGTAATCTATTTTTCCACCATCACATTACAAGGATGGGTATAATGGTGTAATGAGTAACTATTTATGATTATTATAAAGTAATATTGATACTGAAATAATATATATACATACTCCAATACAGTTCCACGATCATAGGAACGATATCATCACTCGTGCGTACGTACGGAATACCGTCTCCACGATGTGATGCGACTCGTTCTACATGATCATCATTACATAGTAATTATATAAATGAATTGAATGAACAAATATGATATATGTTACACTAATACCATTCTGGATATAAGGAATCTATAACCTTAAAAAAAGAATAAGAATTTATTCGGCAAAACACGCATAAGAACAAAAGGCAATAAAGACCCGAGTAACAGGTAACAATGAAATATTACTAACAATAAGCTAAGAATATGACCATATATGATATCATATCAATATGTATGATTCTGGAATAAGTCAATAACATTATTTAAACCATTATACAGGATCTTCGGACACGTACAAAGCAAATCGGACCTAAGGTAAGGGAAATATCACATTCTCATTTTTATTCGAGATTGTTTATTCGTAAGTAATTACTGGGGTGTATTTTATCATCCACATCCATGTTTCATCAATATGTAATATTATTTCCATCCACCTACAATTTTTTAAATCCATTTTTACCCTTCGGTGATTTTTTAGTAAAAGAAATGAAAGAAATCTTTGTCGTTTTTCGTACGAGGTACTTTTTGACTTTTCCGACAAAAGTACGAGAAGAATGTTTTTTTTAACTTATACGGCATGAATGGATTTATAAAACATTATTTCCAAGAAGTTTCCTTTACAAGTTTTTAAGTTTATTTTTAATCAACTTCTTTTATTTTACAATTGTACGACATGTTAAGAAAGGAAAAGTATTTTTTAAGCATAAAAGATATTTTCCTCAAGAATGAAGTTCAAGTATTTTATCAAAATTATTTTCCATCTCAGATAATAAAAGGGTTCTGTTTTTATCCCTATTATTACATTGGTTTGATTATGTTGTGATGGAAATATTTTTTTATGAATTCCTTTATCTTATATGAATTGATTTATGATGTCATGATGTTTCAAGAATCCCATTTTTGTTACATGTGTTATGCGATGATGTATGATTATGTGGCACACATAAGAAAGGATTCATTATAAGATGGGTGGGACCTATATCTCCCTCCAATGCATTGGGTAAAGATTTTATATCTCATGAGATAGACATGGCTGTAACGGTAGGTTATACCGGTTCAGTGAAACAGGACTGAAACGAGGGTTACTCGGTTCAGAAAGGGACTTTGTCCACTAAGATAGTCTTGGAAATGAGTCATGACTAACAAGAAATGATTTTCCATGATTATGTGTGCATGCCACAAAGTTTCAAGTTTTATGTTATGATTATGGGGATCTCATTTTCACTTCTATGATTTGTTCCATGTTAAGATATTATGATCTCTTTTGCAGGTTATGATTTTCAAAAAGATATGATATGATTTTTATTTCCTTTATTTGCCTTGCTGAGCATTTGAGATCACCCTTTCATGTTTTCTTTTCCCCAGGTCAGGAATATGGATATTAAGTAGAATATGCTAAAAGGGACCCTAGTTATGATGAAATAAATGGGAGACACTGTAGAAGATTTATGAACCAGTTGTTTATGTTTCCCCAGTTTCTAAAGACACTATACCTATACGGTCCTTTGTGGTTTTGTCATAGGTTGTAATAAGTGTGCTTCAATTTTGAAGTATTAACAATGTATGTAAAGTATGGGTCGTTATAGTTTGTATCAGAGGAAAGGTATAGTCAACCTTTGGAAACTAGGTAAGAACCCTAAGGATAAGTCTAAGCATAGAACACAATCTTAGTGTTTTAGAAATGGCCTTGAATAACCTAGGATAAGACCTTAAGCATGAAAATTTTATTCTTGAATTATGTGGTTTTCCTATTATAATTAGTGTTTCTCACACTATTCTTCTTGGTTTTAGTCAATGGATGGAACCCGAAGGAACCGTGTTAATGCGGAATGTGATGGGCAATGCAATGATTGTCCCCCTGAGCAACCAAACGATATGGGAGCTGGAATGCAAAATCTTGTAGCCATGCTCACACAACTTTCTCAAGCTATGAATCATGCAGGACTTCCGAACGAGCAAAGGAAGGAGCAACATTCTGTTAAATCCTTCATGAGGCAGCGTCCACCTTCTTTCAGTGGGTCTACTGATCCATTAGTTGCTGAACAATGGATTAGTACTACTGAAAATATATTTTCAGTTCTTCAATGTTCTGAACATGAAAAAGTCATCCTAGCAGTGTATCGTTTGGAAGGAGATGCTGATCAATGGTGGAATCTTATTAAGAATACGAGGAAAAGGGATGAAATTGAGTCTATGGAATGGGACGAGTTCAAGAACTTATTTTTTAATAAGTACTTACCTCGTATTCTCCGAACAAAGATGGAGAAAGAGTTCCTTGAACTGAAGCAAAGGGATGATGAATCTGTTAGTACCTATGAAGCAAATTTTACAAGACTTGCAAGGTACGCTTCTGGTATTATTATCCAACCTGAGAGTAAGATCGATCGATTCTTTAGTGGCTTAAAACCAAGTCTTCGAAGGGCGTTAGCCATAAGAGACTTCAATAGCTATGAGGAAATCGTTCGATGTGCTCTCAAAGTCGAGATGGAGATTGGAGTAACCCATCAGTCACATGGGTTTGATAAGAAGAGGAAGATGGAATTCAAAGAAAAATCTAAAGAGCACACGGAAAAGAAGATGAGCTTTTCCTTATGCTCAAAGTGTGGAAAGAAACATGGAGGGAGTTGTCTTAAAGGGACAAGTAAATGTTTTAAATGTGGAAAAGAAGGTCATCGGGCATTTGAATGTCGTGATAATGGGAAGAAGATGTCTAATGACGCAAACAAAGGAAGGGATACACAGAATGAACCTACTACACTTCAATGTTTCAAGTGCAAGGAGATGGGGAATTATGCCAATCAATGCCCAAATCCAAGGGTTGATGATGATGGTTGACGTCAACAAAATCATAAGGCTAAAGACAAAGGAAAGTCACATGCAATTTCTATCAGCGATGTGGAGTACGATAACGAAGTGGTGAAAGGTACACTTACCATCCACTCTAAAGTAGCAAATGTTTTATTTGATTCTGCATCCACCCACTCTTTTATTTCTAAAGAATTTTCTAAGGGTATCACCGTATTACCTCAACAATTAGATGTTGAGTTAGCTGTGACAACACCTAATGGCACAACAGTCGCATCAGAAGTTTATAATTCTTCTCCGATCAAAGTTTGTGGGAAAGTGCTTCCTGCAAATCTTGTGATCCTTCCTTTAGTGGAATTTGATGTGATTCTTGGCATGGATTGGCTTTCTCTACATGGAGCTCATATCAATTGCCAAAGAAGGGAAGTCACATTTCATATTCCAGATCAATCTACGATCGTATACCAATGCAAGGAAGAACATAACCATCTAGTGGAAATTTCTTCCATCTTATGGGTATTGATTCCACTAAATGAAGGTTATTTATCTCAAATTGTTGGTGAGAAACTCACGATTAAGAATATTCCCATTGTACGGGAGTTTGATGATGTCTTTCCGGAGGAATTACCGGGTCTTCCACCAAATCGTTAAGTTGAGTTTTCAATAGAACTCGTACCGGGTGCTTTGCCTATTTCAAAGACACCTTATAGAATGGCCCCAATTGAGTTGCAGGAATTGAAGAAGCAACTCCAAGAGAATCTTGATAAGGGATTCATACGCCCTAGTGCGTCACCTTGGGGAGCACCTGTTCTATTTGTTAAGAAGAAAGATGGATCAATGAGACTCTGCATTGATTATCGAGAACTTAACAAGATCACTATCAAGAACAAATATCCTCTCCCACGCATTGATGACTTATTTGACCAACTACGCGGAGCTCAATACTTTTCCAAGATTGATCTTCGTTCAGGGTATCATCAATTAAGGGTCAAAATGGAGGATATACGAAAGACGGCTTTCCGTACAAGGTATGGACACTATGAATTTATAGTGATGCCATTTGGTCTTACTAATGCCCCTACTATCTTCATGGATCTAATGAATAGAGTATTTAGAGACTATCTTGATCAATTTGTGGTAGTCTTTATAGACGATATTCTTGTCTATTAAAAGAGAAAGGAAGAGCATGAAGATCACTTGAGAATTATATTGAAGACCCTGAGAAAGGAGGAGCTTTATGCCAAATTTACCAAGTGTGAATTTTGGCTTCAAAAAGTTGCATTTTTGGGTCACATAATCTCAAAAGAGGGGATATCTGTGGATCCAGCAAAAACAGAGGTTATCGAAAGATGGTCGAGACCAACAACAGTAACTGAGATCCGAAGTTTTCTTGGTTTGGCTGGATATTATCGACGTTTTGTAAAAGATTTTTCACGAATATCTAATCCACTCACCAAGTTGACTCGGAAAGGAGTTAAGTTTGTCTGGACAGAGGAATGTGAAGAGAATTTCAAGGAGTTGAAAAGAAGGTTATCCAGTGCACCTATGCTCACACTGCCTTGTAGTGGAGAAAGGTTTGTGATCTACAGTGATGCATCCAAGAAGGGATTGGGGTGTGTTCTTATGCAAAATGATATGGTGATAGCTTATGCCTCACGACAGTTGAAAATACATGAGAAAAATTACCCAACACATGATTTGGAGTTGGCTGCGGTAATCTTTGCATTAAAGATTTGGAGGCATTACCTTTATGGTGAAAGGTGTGATATTTATACTGATCATAAAAGTTTAAAGTATATTTTCACACAAAAGGAGTTGAATATGCGTCAAAGAAGATGGTTGGAGCTGATTAAGGATTATGACTGCTCAATCCATTACCACCCTGGAAAAGCAAACAAGGTGGCAGATGAATTAAGTCGACAAGACCATGCTAGTTTATCCATGATGAGGATCACAAAAGATCCAATATTTATGGATTTACAAAGGATGGATCTTGGAATTATAATGGAAAGGGAAAAATCTTATCTTTCTCAAATGAATGTTCAACCATCTATACATGTGAAGATTAAAGAGGCACAGAAAGAAGATGTCGAGTTACAAAAGAAGGTGAGAAATGTTCCTGAATTCAACCTTGATTGTGATGGGATAATAAAGTTCAGGAATCGGGTTTGTGTTCCTTCCATCCCCGAATTAAAGAAGGAGCTGCTGGATAAGGCTCATAGTTCTTCATTCTCTATTCATCCTGGAAGCACGAAGATGTATAGGGACCTGAAAGAGTACTTCTGGTGGGATGGCATGAAAAGAGATGTTGCTGAATATGTCTCTCGATGCTTGGTTTGTCAACAAGTTAAAGCTGAGAGACAGAAGTCTAAGGGGATGTTACAACCATTACCCATACCCGAATGGAAATGGGAAAACATCACTATGGACTTTGTCACAGGACTTCCTAAAACATCCAAAGGCAATAATGCTATCTGGGTCATAGTTGATCGTCTTACAAAGTCTGCACACTTCATTCCTATTAGAGAGGATTTCTCTCTAGATCAGCTTGCCAGGATATATGTAAAGGAAGTGGTAAGATTCCCTGGAGTACCACTTTCTATTATATCTAATCGGGATCCGAGATTTACCTCGAAGTTCTGGCGAAGTCTTCAGCATACTCTGGATACAGAGTTGAGTTTCAGCACTGCTTATCATCCCCAGACAGACGGTCAATCTGAGAGAACAATTCAAACCCTAGAAGATATGTTGAGAGCTTGCTCTATGGATTTCAAATGAGGTTGGGATCAACACCTACCTTTGGTGGAATTTTCTTATAATAATAGCTTTCACTCCAGTATTCAGATGGCTCCTTATGAAGCTCTCTATGGAAATAAATGCAGGACTCCAACTTGCTGGGATGAAGTTGGGGAAAGAAAGCTATTAGGACCTGATCTCGTTGATGAAATGGCAGAAAAGGTCAGATCTATTCAACAACACATAAGAGCAACTCAGAGTCGACAGAAAAGTTATGCCGACAACCAAAGAAAAGACCTAGAGTTTGAAGTGGGTGATAAAGTGTTCTTACGAATATCTCCCTGGAAGAGGGTTATGAGATTTGGAAAGAAGGGGAAGTTGAGCCCTAGATATATTGGTCCTTTCGAAATACTGGATCGTGTTGGGAAGGTAGCTTACCGATTGGCGCTTCCACCGAATCTCTCTCAAGTTCACGATGTGTTCCATGTATCTCTCCTGAGAAAGTACATACCAGATCCTTCACATGTACTCAGCTCAGAAGTTGTACCGCTGGAGGAAGATCTTTCTTATGAAGAACAGCCGATAGAGATTCTGGATCGTAGCGAAAAAGTCCTACGAAACAAGACCACTCGATTGGTGAAAGTTTTATGGAGGAACCACCAACTTGAAGAAGCTACATGGGAGCTTGAGGATATGATGAGGGAGAAGTATCCTCATCTGTTTGTTACAAAGTGACGAATTTCGAGGGAGAAATTCTTTTTAAGGGGGGTAGAATGTAACACCCGAGACTTTTATGTTATATAAATCATCAAAGGAATATTTTTCTACACAACACTTGCTTGGCTTGCTTTACACGCAATCGCGACCTTCCTCGATAGCTTGTGTCGTACGCAATACCGAGTTTCACTAAACAACAATATGCTATTAAAACTAGCCGTTATGAATAGTAATAACCACTTTTTGAAATTTTATAAATTTTATTTTTCAAAATGGACTTCATTTTTGGACTCAGAATATCGAAATTAGCCTAGGGTGAAATTTTGGTATTTTTCTGAAAACTTTCAATTTTTGATGAATAGTGAAACCACTAAGTGGTAGGTTAAAAACTGAATTCTGCATAAAACTTAATTTTACCGCTTCTGTGAATGGAATTTCAAAAATCCGACAGACACGGTTGATATCAGTAAGTAAAATTTGGTTCAATGAGATAAAAATAATTTTTTGGTGAATAGTAACTTTTTTTGTTTACCGCGGTTAATAGTAAATAGGGTAACTAAGGGTAAATATGATATTAATATTACCCTAACACATGTCCTAATTCTATTGGACAAGTGTAATTCGACCAAAAACAAACTTAGGAATAAAATATGACCATTTAGGCCCACTTGGATTAGATTAGGACATTTATTATTAATTTATTTAAAGAAGGGTTAAAATAGTTAAAATTAAAGTTTAATAAGTAAATAATTTTTAATATGGGGTTATACATAAGATAAATTCGATTGTAAATATTCATTAGAAAGCTAAAAAGAGTTCCTACATGATGGTATTTTATTTGTAATTTTTGAACATCAAATAATTTAATTTATTTATGACACAAATATGATGCAGTAATTATCTTATTAATGAAATATTGACATAATTGATAATATAAATACCAAAATAAATGTAATTTAAGACTTTTTATGAATTCCACTAATTTTCTAGGTTACTATGATATATTAATGTTGATTTAATAAACTTTTTTCGAACATATAATTCTGTTATGACTTTCACAAAAATCATATATCAAATAGTGTCAAAATTGACACAAAATAGTTTTTAAATCAAATATTATATTATTAATTGTTATTTTATTCCTAAAAATCTAAGGTTCGGCCAAATGACTTAGATAAGGATATATATATTAATAATAAACAATTTGGGGTTCGTTTGGCATGTTATAGTAAGTGTATTAACCATATAGTGAAAGAAAACAAAAAGACATGGTAAAAGTTAAATTATTTAACTTAGAGTTAAATCTAATTGATAAGGTTAAAATAATAACCTAAACTTGTCTAAATTCTATTGGTTGATAGGATTTAGACCCATCCCCACTTTAGCTTCGAAATAAGACCCTTTGGAACCATTTTAAACCGATTTTGACTTTAATATAAAATAATATTTTGAGATATTCCTAAGGTGCCCCTCTCCTCCCTTATAAAAGGGCACCTCCTCCCCCTCCTCCTCACACCAATTTGAGCACTCAAGCTCAGACAACCCCTGCCATTTTCTCCTCTCCACTTCCCTATAATAATCCTAGAGGTCCTGGTCTTCTTCAAAGACCAATATTAGTTCCCTAAGTGGAGGATTCAAAGAAGCGTTCCAAAGAAGAGGTAATATCCATTACCGATCTTTTCAATTTCTTTCTTCTTCAACTTCTTCTCCTTTAGTTGTTTCATGATAAAGTAATAAAATCAGTATTACTTACATACTGATATGTTATTATAAATATGAAACAACCCTAATTCACCTTCTATCCATCCTACGGAAAAATGAAATCACCGCGCGTGCGTACGTACGGAATACCGTCTCCACGCCGTGGTGTAATCTATTTTTCCACCATCACTTTACAAGGATGGGTATAATGGTGTAATGAGTAACTATTTATGATTATTATAAAGTAATATTGATACTGAAATAATATATATATACTCCAATACAGTTCCACGATCATAGGAACGATATCATCACTCGTGCGTACGTACGGAATACCGTCTCCACGATGTGATGCGACTCGTTCTACATGATCATCATTACATAGTAATTATATAAATGAATTGAATGAATAAATATGATATATGTTACACTAATACCATTCTGGATATAAGGAATCTATAACCTTAAAAAAAGAATAAGAATGTATTCGGCAAAACACGCATAAGAACAAAAGGCAATAAAGACCCGAGTAACAGGTAACAATGAAATATTACTAACAAGAAGCTAAGAATATGACCATATATGATATCATATCAATATGTATGATTCTGGAATAAGTCAATAACATTATTTAAACCATTATACAGGAGCTTAGGACACGTACAAATCAAATCGGACCAAAGGTAAGGGAAATATCACAATCTCATTTTTATCCGAGATTGTTTATTCGTAAGTAATTACTGGGGTGTATTTTATCATCCACATCCATGTTTCATCAATATGTAATATTATTTCCATCCACCTACAATTTTTTAAATCCATTTTTACCCTTCGGTGAGTTTTTAGTAAAAGAAATGAAAGGAATCTTTGTCGTTTTTCGTACGAGGTACTTTTTGACTTTTCTGACAAAAGTACGAGAAGAATGTTTTTTTTAACTTATACGGCATGAATGGATTTCTAAAACATTATTTCCAAGAAGTTTCCTTTACAAGTTTTTAAGTTTATTTTTAATCAACTTCTTTTATTTTACAATTGTACGACATGTTAAGAAAGGAAAAGTATTTTTGAAGCATAAAGGATATTTTCCTCAAGAATGAAGTTCAAGTATTTTATCAAAATTATTTTCCATCTAAGATAATAAAAGGGTTCTGTTTTTATCCCTATTATTACATTGGTTTGATTATGTTGCGATGGAAATATTTTTTTATGAATTCCTTTATCTTATATGAATTGATTTATGATGTCATGATGTTTCAAGAATCCCATTTTTGTTACATGTGTTATGCGATGATGTATGATTATGTGGCACACATAAGAAAGGATTCATTATAAGATGGGTGGGACCTATATCTCCCTCCAATGCATTGGGTAAAGATTTTATATCTCATGAGATAGACATGGCTGGAACGGTAGGTTATACCGGTTCAGTGAAACAGGACTGAAACGAGGGTTACTTGGTTCAGAAAGGGACTTTGTCCACTAAGATAGTCTTGGCAATGAGTCATGACTAACAAGAAATGATTTTCCATGATTATGTGTGCATGCCACAAAGTTTCAAGTTTTATGTTATGATTATGGGGATCTCATTCTCACTTCTATGATTTGTTCCATGTTAAGATATTATGATCTCTTTTGCAGGTTATGATTTTCAAAAAGATATGATATGATTTTTATTTCCTTTATTTGCCTTGCTGAGCATTTGAGCTCACCCTTTCATGTTTTCTTTTCCCCAGGTCAGGAAGATGGATATTAAGTAGAATATGCTAAAAGGGACCCTAGATATGATGAAATAAATGGGAGACACTGTAGAAGATTTATGAACCAGTTGTTTATGTTTCCCCAGTTTCTAAAGACACTATACCTATACGGTCCTTTGTGGTTTTGTCATATGTTGTAATAAGTGTGCTTCAATTTTGAAGTATTAACAATGTATGTAAAGTATGGGTCGTTATACTGAACGTCTCCTTGATCAGTAAGAAGTGTGCATCTTTCGTGAGTATATCAATGACAAACTAAACTGCATCATTCCCTCGAGTTGACCTCAAAAAACTTGTCACGAAGTCCGTCGCGACAAAATTCCACTTCCACTTGTGAATGGGTAATTGCTGAAAATCTCGGATGGTCACTGATGCTCTGCCTTCACCTACTGACCGGTGTAACACCACATGCCAAAACCCGCAACATCTCTCTTCATACCTGGCCACCAATATTGACCATGTAGATCTCGATACATCTTGGTGACACCAGGATGAACTGCCCAAACTGAAGAATGAAAAACCTACAAAATCTCCTCGCATATGTCTTATAACACCCATATGCATCCAGGGAAGTGCAAGATCTTCTCCTCACCTACGGCCTATCCAGGAATAGGGTACTCTATTGACACACTATTCTGTAGAACTAGGCCTTCAGCATCAAATAGATTTCTCATTCATACTCAGTCAAGTAGAGTAGAGGTAACAGCTATATAAAAAACAAACTTATTCCCCTGTATGTCACGGACCTCCAAATGTATCTCAAAGAACCGAGCCATAAGCTTCTACTCACTGCCAAAATCTTGAAATGCATTTATATGAGTCCTCCTTCTCAATGCATCAACCAATTCATTTCCTCTCCCAGGAGTGTAGGAAATCTCAAAATAAAAGGAATGAAGGTAGTGAACCCACCTCTACTATCTCAAATTCCGATCACGTTGTGTAAATATATACTTGATATTTTTTTGGTTAGTGTACACCACAAAATTCATTCCCAAAAGATAATGTCTCCAACATTGCAAGGAAATAAAAACTACAGCCAACTCGAGATTGTGCATCCTATAATTCCTCTCATGTGGCCTCAATATCTGAGACTCGCATGCAACGACTCCTACCCCCTACATAAGCACAGCTCCCATACTGATAAATGATACATTATAGTAAACTGTGTAAATCTTCCCCATCTTGGAAAAAACTAGAATTGGTGCTGAATTCAACCTCACATTTAGCTTCTCAAATGCTGAATCGTAGGAATCTGTCCATTGGTACTTCACACCCTTCTTAGTCAGGCCTATCAATGGAACTGCTGAGCATGAAAAGGCCTGTCTAAAATGTCTATAGTAACCAACCTTCCCTAGAAAACATTGTACCTCCAAGATGTTCTTCGGATTCTCCCTGGAAACTACTGCCATCACATTATATGGGTCTACTGACACTTTTATCTTTGAGATATCCTGACCCAAGAAGTGGATTTGGTCTATCCAAAAGTGGAATTTCTAGAGATTAGCATATAACGGATGCTCTCTCAGTGTGCTCAAAATGATATCAAGATGTGTGGAATGGTCGTGCTGAGTGTGATATTACACCATGATATCTTCCACAAAAACCACCAGAATAGAGTCCATGTATAGATGGAACCCTAAGTTTATCAGTTCCATTTAAACTACAGGCGCATGCGTGAGACCAGCTGACATAAACACATACTAATATAAACCATACCTTCTCTTAAATGTTGTAAGAGGTATATGTGATGGTCTCACACACAACTGTTGATAATAAGACCTCAATTAAATCTTCAATGACACACGGGATCCTTGATACAGATCAAAGATATCATTAATCCCCAGCAAGGGATATTGGTTATTAACTTTCAACTAGTACAGCTTCCGATAATCCACACAATGTATAAGGGTAATGTCCACCTTCTTTAAAAAAGGATATGAGAACCCCAAGGAGAAGTATTGGGTTTAATGAAACCATTTTCATACAACACCTCCAAATTCTTCTTGATCTCCTGTAACTCTGGTGTAGCCATCCTATAAGGATGTATGGACACCGGTGCCACTCCTAGAACAATATAAATAGATAAATATACCTCTTGATATGGAGGCAAGCCTGAAAAGTCCCCTAGATAGACATATCAGAAACAATCTACCACTGGAGGAAAGTATATCTGGGAAGTCCCTCGGTCATCCAGATACTGACTAGCAATGTGGGTTGTAACTCCTCCCAACCCATGATGCTCGGGTCCAACGCTACTCACCTGGACATCCCATTCACCCTTATGTATAAATGACCTTCCATCTGAATATGTGAAACTCGCCCTACAGTGATAGCAATCGACAAATCCTAGAAGGGAAACAACCAGTTTGTTTCAAGAATGACATCATAACATGTCATCTTTAATACATAATGGTCCCATAATAAGTGACACCTACCAAACTCAATATGGAACTCCTTTCACTGACATAAACTAGCTTTTCTAGTCCGCAACGGTGTGTCCAGTGTTAAGATATCAGTAGAAGTAAGACATAGAGCCCAAAGCTCTTCACAATAGGCACATATATGGAACTATGGGAATACCCAATGTCAAAAATATTAGAAGCTTAAACTAAGGAAACCAAAATCATACTTCTAACTATAGAGGGTCCTGGATCCTACTTTTGTTAGGTCTGCTTCAGTCCAAAATCCTGATCCGCACCACGACCCTATGATGGTGCATATGATCCCTGAGCTAATCCACCCTGTGGATGTTGAAAATCCTATTTCCGACCACTGCAACCGTGACCTCCATCTCGTCTTTAATAGATAGAAGAACTCCAGTGACCATACTAATGAGAAACTGGTGGTCCTAATACTGAATTTAGAGTCAAAATTGAACCCCTATCACTAACTGTTGGGGAGAAAAACTGACAGAAATGCTGAAGATGACCCATATTACTGCAAGTTTGGCACTCAACTGGGTCTCTCGAAAAATTTATCCATGTATGCCCATTATTTCCACACTGGTACATACCACCTGGCTACATAAAAGAGTATCTTTCCTACTCATATCTTCATGCAGAGACTTCCTACATTGCTTCCTGCTGTTAGTCAGAGGGGTACCAATTCTGGGTGTCGATCCGCCCTAGACCACAGCTCAAAAATCTCTCAGGTTTCACTCTATGATCTACTCCTAGTTGATTATATAAGTGATGGAAGTTAAGCTGAAGATGTTCACCTGATATCATATGTCATTCTTATGACCATCCTCTAACTACCTTTCCAGAAATAACTCATCACCCCCTAGAATAGGTGTGAAGCGCTGCAGCTTTGTGAAGAGAGAAGAATACTATGTGACTGAAAGATTACCCTGTTCCATATTCATGAACTCTTGGGCTTGATCGGCACTCAAAGTCTCCAAGTAGAAGAAATAATAGAAGTTACACTAGAACTCATCCCAAACCATAACTCACTAGTCTCCTGGCTATGATATCACATCAAACCATCTCTAGGTGGAATCCTGAAGAATGTACATAGATAGCTTCACCCTCCTCTATGGATGAATCTCTAGATGCTCAAAGATAGACAACATGGCTTCTAACCATGACATTATAGCCTGAGTTCCTCCATCCCCTGAGAAGGTTGGAGGATGCTGCTGCTGAAAACCCTATGTCAACTCTTTGATAGAAGGGGCACGGTGTGGTGCTCCTTAGATGTCTGCATAAACCTCATGAAGCCTTCTCGGAACTGTGAATTGGAACCTTTATATGGAATACCGGTTGGTTCCAAGATAGACATGATGATAGTATCTTTTGGTAGTCCCTAATCTTCCATGTCTGGTGCCTGATCATTTCCATGTATATGATGTACAACTGAAGGACACCTCGGTGGCATAACTCTACAAGGTCAAGCACAAAATTAAGTTCAAGATCATCATTGACTAAAACATTTATATTTAAGAAAGTAATAGGATAAAGAAAACATTCATGTTTTACCAAATAGGTTTACACTGCGTGTATACTATCCACCTGGCATGTTCCCTTAGGTTTCTACATGGTGTGTACTTCTGCAAAAACTGGTCATGTAAGACCCCTACACATAGCATGTTTCTCTTGTGACACGGCATGTACTTGAATTTTCCCTCCTGCCCAAGTTCTTCTACATGGCTAGAACTACACAGTTTTCTTAGAACAAAACTACACGGAATGTTCACCCTAAACACAGCATGTACCACTTATGTTTCAACCACCTATGTCATTAGTCACACGGTCAGAGACATGGTGGACTCTACACGGCGTATTTATGTCAGAAACGTCGTGTACTAGAAGAATTTCACCGACCTATGTCGTTAGTCACACAACCAAAAACAAGATCGACTCCCCATGGTGTGTCAAGATGGACATGTCATGAAACACATGAGTTTCATCCATCCCTTTCGTTGGCCACACGGCTAGATACATAGTCCATACAACACGGTGTGAACGTTTGGTACACGGCGTGTTCCACTTAACAAAACTCCACCTCATGTCTCTTCCCAAACAGTCAGTCACACGATTAAAAACTACACATCGTGCACTTATAGTACACGGTGTGTACCTATGAAAAAAATTTCCTTCCCAAAGAGAAGGATATATGGCGTGTATTCATCATTATACACCATTTATTCTGGGTTTATCCTGACAGTAAGCCTCGGAAACTACTCCAATACCAATAAAATAACTAAAACAAACATTAATGTTCCAATTTTCGATCTGTGGGGGCCCAAACGCCCCGCAAATCAAATTTTGGCATCATAAACATGTATATTACAAGATATAATATTGAAATAAATCACATGATCCACCAAATTACGATCCCAGAGGGCCCATAACACCTCAGTGAACTAAGTTTGGAATTCATTCAAATGAAACCTTACACCATCAAATACCCTATAAAATAGTAGGTATTCTATCAAGATATCTATCACAACAACATTCATATCTAGCATGACATCTATCACAACAACATGTAATCATTAATTCCCCTTAAATGGCATGATAAGAATGCAAGACATGTGATCTCTAGAAAGTGATTATATGATGCATGAGATGGCATACCCTCATCTCATTGGGTTGAAATAGAAATACCGCCTCAATAATATCAACGATAACAGCAAAAAACATGTGAATCACCCAATGGTGAAATCAAATCAACTCAAATAATTGAAAAACTATAAAAATTGCAATATTTGATGCATGTTGGCTTTTCCCTATGCACCGGTTAGCAACTCACAGGGACAGCTTATTTCCAACTGCTTATTCCTTATTATCCCTGCCTATAGGCTCTAAAACGTAATTCAACAACAAATGAACCTGCCTATGATACCAATTTGTAACATCCTGGTTCTGGATGCTGCCTAATGTTGCCCCGTACCTGGTTGTTCGCATGGACTCAAACGCACTTCCCAAAATGACATAGGCTATCAACTAGTAGTTAGGGCCTTGGGTGTGATTGTGGGGAAACTATGACCTCATTGGCAAAGTAACACAGCAGAATAACAACAACATACAACAATAGAATAAGAAATACCAAACAATAAGTAAACAGTGAAAGATTAAAAGTATTTAAAAAATTGAAGCACATATACATAAATGATGCAAGGAACATATGTATAGGAAAGTATCCAAACAATTCACAATGCTAGAAATAAATTACTAAATCATAGTACAAAGAAAACAAGTAAACTCATGTAGTATCCCAAGCCTCAGCTTGGTCTAAGGATCCACATATCCACATCAATCATGTTCCTGAAGTAAAAGTGCTCTTTACCTTACCTATACCAACAACAATATAATATATTTGGGCCCTAAATCATGACCCAAATAGGGTATCAGAAGAATCCTTGTAGACAACCACCAAAAGATCTGTTCCTAACTATCAGTGAATATAAATATTAGAAAAAATGAAAAATGAAGTAATAAACAAGGAAGTACTCAAAAGTAAATATTCCTACAATTGAAAACCACATTCATTTTCATTTATTAAATATTTAACCAATCATTCACAAGAAACCCTTTGGGAAAGTTCTTCACAGTCTAACCCCTTTGGTTTCACAAAGACAAAGACTCTCTGAGGAAGTACTCACCATCAATTCCTTCATTAGTCTTTTAACGATAACTACAGACTCGCTGAGGAAGCACTAACGTCCATTCCCCATGTGGTCTCATAACGGTAAACTATAGACACTATGAGGGAGCACTCACCATCCATCCCACCTATGGTCTCACAACGTAAAAAGGATAATGGACACTCTAGGAAATCCCTCCACATCAATTCCCCCTATGTTCTAACTGCACCAGGTTATCAAAACCCTGTGTAATACAATCATGAAAAAATGATATCCATCATCCAAATTAATCTCATCTACTACAAGGCTAAGAAGCTAAAATTCATTTCACAAGCATGTCATATAATATCAAATTCATCCTAACATCACTAGGAATGCAAACAATACCACCTAACAAATTGTTCTTGTCCCAATGACTAATATCAAACAAACATTGGAAAACACATCCATAAAAAAGGTAATGAACCTAAATCATAATCAAAACCCTTTCTCAAGCAAAAAAAATATAGTAGGAATCAAACAGGGTAAAATATCCTAAACACGCAATACCCCAAACTAGTGTATTCAGAACTTGTTGCATGTATATTCCAAAGAAAACTACAGAAAGGCACAAACCACCTACCTTGACAATGTACGATCGATATAGTTAAACCTCATCCTTTTAATCAACCTATAACATTGTAGATCTACAAAAAATTCAATAACTCTCAACCAAGGATATCTCATGAAAGAGTATAAATATAAAGAAGTGGATCTTTAGGAAGGAAGAACTCATCGTGGTTATTCTAACTTAATTGATGGTGTTCGATTCGGAGCAAGGATGATAGATCTGGGGCTCGGAGAAGATTCAATAATTACCATCTCTCCTGGATGTGATGAGTTTGGAATAAGCTGTTTTTATGAATGATACACGATCCCGATATGTTTAATGAAAATAAGGAAAATTTACACAACTTGAACTATTAATGAATACACCGTGTATTCTCCTCCAATGGTCACCGACATTAGAGGTCTGCCACATCACCCCACATGGAAATGTCTCAGTGGTTACACGCCTAAGATGTGGTCTTACGCAGTAACAGGGTAAACGACGTGTACTCCTAAGTACATGGTGTGTACTCCTAAAACTTCAAAAAATTCCACTTTTACTCAAAAATACCATAAAATAAGATCCATAACTAAAAAGAAGATCTGGGTTCTTAAAATAATTATTTTAAGGGATATAATATTATGTTTTTCCAAAAAAATATGGAAATAAAGTCACATAGTGTTTTTCATAAGACAAATAAATATAATCATATATTTTTATTGGGATTTCATATGATGAAAGAAAAAATTGATATTATTAATGATAATACCAATGAAAAGACATGTTTTCATAATTTTTTTAAAAATGATAATGATATTGTATGTATTGGTTGCAAAATATCTTTAACACCAAGTATACTCTCTAAAACATAATTGTATAAATATCATGAAGGATATCTAAGCCAAGGATCAAGAAGATACAAAATTGTGGAACTCCAGAGCATCACCACTAATTAAATTTCCACAATATAAAGGTAGGGATCCATTATAGGAGTAGATAATTAAATGATCTTTCTAGTTACTCTATGAAGCCAATAGGAAAGCCACCATGTTTCTGTCATTCCATTGTGACAAACCTCTAACTACCCATTGAGTCAACCTATCCACACATTGATATGTTATGAAAAAGAAAATTGATAACAAATTTGGTCATGTGGGAATTTAGACACTAAATCCTCATTTATATTAAATAAAATAAAGGAAATATTATATAATATTCATATAGAGGGATTATTGTAAATCCACATCACATCATCCTTATAAGAGTTTCCTATACCATAATAATCTCTGAATGTCATCACCACCAACCCTCACTAGTTCTAAATGATGAAACTAACCATCATAACTCCCTAGTCACATGATCCATTAGTGATAATTTTCCAACTAGTATTTGGGTATCTTAATCACTCCCATAATCCTATTAGATTATTATTTTAGCTCTATAGTATGTGCGGTTCCTATGAGAAATGTATTATGGTGGAAGGATAATGATATCTCTATTTTACCATCACACCAAGGAACATAATGAGTTATTATATATTAAAAATAATGTAATTAAAGGTTCAAGGCCTATGAATTTGTCTAACATCATTCTGATCCTCATATATAGTCTTGTACACGGGTAAAAATACTATTATATGCACTTGATTTTCATCTATTGATTTTCCATACCATGAAACCATGTTCGATTAAACTACTTCATTATATGAAGTCCCATGTATATTTCTATATAATACTAAATAAAATTAAAAATTATCCTTTTTCACTCTTCTTGGAGGAAAAAATATAATAATTGTGGAATAATTTTTTTAAGCACAATAAGTTTAACATAGTTTTTAAAAAAAATTAATTGACAAATACATGTTTATTAGTTAAATTATTTTCCAAAAATATATTAATTTTCACGGTAAATATATTCCCATAGTGAAAATTGAATATTTATTTTTTATTTTTAAACTTTTTTCCAATGAATAATAGAAATTATAAATGAAAAAAGGATTATTGATTCTATCATTTATATTCTTTACCTTTTATATTTTCCTTTTTATTCAATTAATTGAAGTGTTTTTTTAATTGACGGTTGTATTCTAATGTGAAAAAAACCTATATCTTAATCAACGAGATTGTATTTTTACAAACTATTTAGATATTTATCTCATGATTGGATAATATCTAATCAAGAAAAAATTATTATTAATAGAATAGTGTAACCATTGAAGAATCAACCAAATTTTGATGGGGATAATATTGTATGTTGAATAAATAAATACAACCTAAATAGAGGAAATTGAAGATAACTGTCACAGAGTGTATATTACTATCCATTAAAAGAAACCTCGAGCATTATAAAACCATAAATAAAGAAAAATTAATTTGAGATCAAATTATATATTTTATAGATGATTCAAAAAGTAATCCATTTTAATGGACTGTATCATGAATATCATCATTATGAAATATTTCATTTTCTAGAGATATTTTATAATTCAAAATGAAATAAAGTGTTCAACGATTCATTTTAGCTAAGTGAATTAATTTTAAGGGACTAAGAAACTAATTTTATTAATAGTTTAATAACATAACCTAACAATATAAAGTATGTCATGGTGAAAGAAAAATTTATGTAAACCCCCATAAATGATTGTAATAAATTTAAATAAAATTCAGAGTTGTTGGGCAAAAATCCCTCAAGGCATCATTGAATAATTTTTGAGGTGATTGTGTTTGCTGAAAAAGTGGACATCTGAGTGGTGCTTGTTGATAAAGCAAAACAATGGCATACAAATTTATTGAAAAATAGGATTTCATGATGGAATGTCGAGTTCAAGAGCTGAGGTCAACGATCCATGTTTGATTCAAGAACGTCGACAAAAGGAATGGATGATCTGGAGGCGGTACAAAAGAACAGATACAAGGTGGTGCCGTTTTCCAGTGTTTGCCAAATTTTTGGGCCTGAAAATCGACAAATGAAGAAAAGTGTTTTTGGCAAAGGGACTTGCATGCTGAGGACTTGGATTATAGGAAACTTGTGTGCCATATGTTTTTCAAGATCATAAGATCAAAATATGGCTAAGGAAATAGGTTCGCGCAAGTTTGGGAGTTGGTTGTGCAAGTGTCTAAGAGGACAGAAGACTTGCGCACCGAGACTGGGTCATGCAGGTGACTTGCGCGCCGTCACGTAGGGTGGTCAATTTGCCTATAACTACTGGACCACCCCTCTTCATTTTTTACCGTAGTTCAACACTATGAGAAATCAGAGCTCCCGTCGCACAGGTGTGGTGTTCGTGCAAGTGGTATGTGTGGTCGCGCAGTTGGGACTTGCACGCCAGCGTGATAGTTGCACGCCAGTGTTTGAAGCCTGCGCACCAGTGTGGATTTGCACGGCAATATTGGATTGGGCGTAAAAGGAAGTGAGTTGCGCAGGTTTAGAGTTGAGGAAGCTTGATTCGCGCAAGTGTCTGAGGAGGACTTGCGCGCCCGTTGTGACTTGCGCGCCGATAATTGCGCGCCGAGTTAGACTTGTGAGCCAAGTAAGGTTTATTTCCAGCAGTGATTTTTGGGCTACGTGGAAGCTGGAAGTTTTCATGATTCCTTCGGTGAAAAGAGATATTCATCTACGGGTGAAAAATGGGCTTCAACAGAGCATCTACTTACAGAGGAAGATGCATTCCTTCATGAAAATGAAGAGACCTACAGGTCTATAAACTGTGATTGGATTCCTTCCAAGAGCAGTGAGAAAAGGAAGAGAAAGAAGGTGATCCTCTCCACCGGTATTGAGCCAGAGAGAGAGAAATAGGGAGTGACCCTTGGGGAAGCAGTAAACTGACCCTAAACATTGTAAAGGCAGTGAGCCTGGGTATAGAAGTGATCTAGCCTGAACATTGTAATCCACAGCTAGTGAAGTTTAGTGGAATTGGTACGACCAGAATCTTATCGGCGCATACCCCTTGGACGTAGCCCAGTGAGGGTGAACCAAGTAAAAATCTTCGTGTCTGCCTGTTTTCTTCCCTGCATTACATTAAAAGTATCATCATCAGATAAAGAAGAAAAGAAGTGGTCATAATAATCATACGAGTGCAAACAAAGTGACCCTTGTAATAAAAAGGTCAAGATCCAGTGGGGCAGGAAGAACTTTGCGAAAGAATATCCATACCCTGATTCACCCCCCCTCTCAGGGTATATAGGCCCCTATTGGTCCTAACAACAGTTTTTCACAATTTAGTATAGAATCAACATACAATACCTAATAGATATTTAGATAATTCCTATGAAATTTTCATCATAATGTAGTGAGCCTTTTTATTACATTAAAAATTTTATTTTATTTTTATTGAACCATTGTTCATGCATTAATTTATCCTTCTCCTGATATAATATTGATGAAACAAATAGTTAATTTTTATCAAGAGTTACATGGAAAATAATAAATCAATTAATTTCAATCGAAAAATAATTATAGATAATAAAAATTAGGTACTCAATAGGTGTAGTAGACAACCAAGCTAGATATAAAACAATATACTCTAAAAATTATACTGTAAACCCTATAAATGGATCAAGTTAATGTTCCAATTTGGCTTAAACCACTATCTGATAATAAGAATGGAAAAATGTGGTATTTTAATTATAGGATAGTAAACCATTTTATTCAAATATAATTTTATATCATCAAAAACAAAATTAGTTTAAAATGTATTTAATCAACAAAGGATAATATATAATTCAAAATCAGTATGGAATTAGCCTAGAGGAATAGAAATCAATGGTTGGAATCCCTAAATATTTAGCTACTAAAAATATAATTATGGTTTAAGGCTTTTATAATGACACAAAATTCTTAGAATTAGTTAGAGTTAATTATAAAGAATATGTAAAACAATTGTCCTTAGTTGTAAATATAAAATTTAATCACATTAGATACAAAGTAATTACTCACACTAAAAATATGTTTTTGACTCTGGAGATTTTATTATGTAATCATTAACTCTTTACGAAAAAATGAACTTAATCATGTTTAACATTATAATAAGACCATATGAATATGACTTAGTAAAATATTAGTGGAATTAACATTTTTCATAAATTTGAAAGTAGGAAAAAAAATATGATATAAAAGTGGTTAGTAACTGAGAAAATTATGTAACATGAATAAGTTATGATAGTAGAATTTATTTATTTTCTTTTAGTTCTGATCATGCTCGTAAATCAATACAGGTCTTTAGGATCATATTGGATAGTTTACTTAAACATATATTAAATTAAAGTAAAAATGTTATGAAAAGTACATAAGTTAAAATTACAAAAATAATTTTTCCATTTATAGAGTGCATAAGTAATTGAAATGAAATTTTAAAAATACCCTGTATATCATCAATTATTCTCAAATTAACATTTTTCATTCCTATGAACTCTCTTAAATTTTATAAAATTGATAGTATTTAGTGAAATTTATGTCATATAATAATAATTATATTTATTTTATAGAAAACTAACTCAATAAAGAGTGTTAGAATATATTTTAAAGGAAATTATCTCTAATGATACATGATATTATGATTTTTTTCATCCTTTTATGATTTATTTCACACACATTTGAGAAATAATTATGTTACTTTAAAGAAAATATAAACATGGTGCATCTATATATATTTTAAATTAGGTTGTATTTACTAAATTAAATTAAAAATTGTAGTAACATAGCTTTTGGACTAATCAATAAAATACCCATGTAGAGTATTAGATGTTGTTCCCATGAAAGTGTGAATATTTTTTTCAAAAAAAAATTCTTTTTTTTTGATGAACAATAAAAAATGTTGTAGTATTTATTTTATTAAATTCATAATAGAAACATTTCAAGAATTGATTTATATTTAAAATTGTGAAATTTAATTTTATTTATACAAATGTAAGTAAATCTAAACCACCATCAAACATATCTTGAAATAAGAATAAGTATAAGAAGAGTTCAGATTTATGAGATCCCATATCTTGTGGAAAGGGGATTAAGTATGCCTTATTATTTTGAATATCTACATCACACATCTCCTCTCCCACCTTTATGAGATAAAATCATTTAATTTAGTGATGTAAAATTGGAAATAAAAAATATGTTATGTTGTAAAATGTTGTAAATACTCAAAAAATCATATTTGGGAATCTCAAACCAATTTATTATATATTAATTAAATGATTCCTAAATCAAATTTCCTTAACATAAGTTAATTAAATAAAATATTCCTTAATAAAAGTGAATTAATCTGACTGAAAAAGAAATTGGTATTTTAATTGTATAAGTAAACAAATAATTATATATTTATTATAACATATATCTTATATTTTTCACATAATACTGGGTTATATTTAGTTTATATTCTTATTAACGGACACTCCAATTTAGATTCCTACAGAGTATGATCATAGTTTATAGTATTTTAGATGAAATAAAATATCGATATTCTCGTAGAAGGAACTCGTGATTTAGAATTACATATTTAATTATGAGTTTAATTTCATCTTAGAGGTTATGAGTTTTCCTTCAAGGAATACCATAAAAGTTTGAAAACCATTATATATCATTATGATATTAAAGGATTTTTATGATCCCTCTAGAATAGTCTGAAGGATTGGGGTTTAAATGGGTTTATGACATTGGTATGTTTTTTGTGTCACAAAAAACAACAAATTCCATGAAAATTTAATATTAAATGAAGAAAAATATTTTAAAATCATGTTATCCATCATGTTGATACATTAAAGACATCATCAATGACTAAAAATACCAAACCCCACTGATTTGGATTCATTTTATATGAAAATAATTTAATTATTTGGTAAATGTGAAGGAATTTCATAGTTCGTCTCATAATATATATAAATGGAGGTCTATATTTGCTTATTCCCCACCATTTAAGGTGGTATATACCAAATTAGTGTCTAAAATCCTTTAATAAATTCTCAAGGATTTCTAATTTTTTCTTCTCTTACTAAAACAAAAACTCATTCATGTCACCAGAATTTTTAAAATGATACTAAGAAAACAAAATACATGGTTAATAATATTGAATAAAACCAAATATGTGTAATTAATCATTAAATTTAATGATTACATGTAAACTCGGATTAAAACTATAAAGTTACTAATTATCATAAAACTAACCCTTGTATGGATTTATCCCTTTGAATGATTATCAGGTTCCAATCCTATGTTTTAAATTATCATTACAATAAAAATAATATTTTACTAGGATAAAAAATAGTGAATATTTCAATCAATTAAAAAAATTATAGGAAGATAATATTACTATGGAATACATAGTATATTATTTCATATTAACTATATACAATTTAAACATGACATGAGAGATTTACATCTATAATTATAATGAAATCAATCATTTTTTAGTGACAATCCAGTGAAAATAATGTTAGTTAAGTTGGGTTCTCCACCTTATATAAATGTATCTATAATAGTGGGATTTGGATAATAGGGTATATAAAATATTTATCGAATATATGAGGGAATATAAATAATAAAATCTATTAAATATTATTTAGTCCATGAAGTTATTTTCTAATAAGAACACTAAAATGTTCCTTGATATTGGAATCCATTACTAACTATAGAAAAACAATTTCCACGTACTTCATCTATAAGTATGGATTAATCTCTAGAATATATATAATATAGGGTTATCAAAATAATAGGAGAAATAAATGATGTGTTTCTTATTGTGTTAATAATGTGGAATGATATAAAATAAAATCTAATTATAATAATGGATTTTATTATTTAAAATAATAAAAATATTACAAATGAAATACACCTTCACTCAAAAGCCCTTTTAGAAAATTGTTTGATATTTTCTTAAAACTATGTGGGTTAAATATATAGGGTATAAGAATAAAATATTGTACGATATGGAAAACTCATGATATTTTATGAACATAACAACAAACTATAGAGTAATATATATACATTTAGTACATGTATCAACCCAATTCTGGATTAAGAACACACCTTTTTTAATTAGGGTTCCATTATACTTTTCTTTTTAAATGGATTCTGTTAGTTAGGGATTCATATACTATAGTTAGGAAAAGATTTTTCCCATGTCTACAAAATTAGAATAAAGGAAGTTATTATATATATTGCAGTAACATTATTAAAATTAATGTATTCTATATGGGGTGATATTTGTATAGTGGAGTCTTCATTCACGATATACATTTCATTTCATATTCTATACAGTTGTGAAATGTGAAAATTAGAGGGAATGGGTTCAAAAAATTTATATCAATTATTCTCTATGTGTTCCAATTGATTATATTAAATATATTTGGTGTGTTTTCAGTGGCCATCAACTCAGATGGGACTATTGAAGAATAGAGAACTACTCATGTTCTATATACATTTTAAGTGTAGTGACTATTAGAACGATAATAGATAATGTTATTAATTATAATAAGGTATGATTTTATATGTTCTTTTTCTAATATAATTTAAAATAACCACACATAAATTATGATATCAAATTTGAATATTTGTACATGTAATCAATGTTTTGGCATAGTGAATTTCCCATGTTGAACCACACCACTCTCCCCAGAGTAATGGTTTTTTCTTCCAATTCATTTAATAATAGTAAGTTAACAAGTTTTATCCTTCCATGGATTGATCAAGAGAGTTAACCAAAAATTGAATAAGTTTGGTATCCTTATAATTCAAGATAAACTCTAAATATAAAATAATTGAGGAATCCCATATATCTCTTAAAATGGGAACAACCAAGTGGACCACATTATTATAACTATAGATGTCTTGAGAAACGTCCCTAAAAATATTTGGGTCATGAAATTATACCATAGACATTGCATGACCACCACGTACATGTTGAGACCATTGAAATAGGAATGTATATTTAATTCCAAACTTCTATCCAACTAGATTCACAATATAGAAAATGTGATAGTCACTATCTCATAACTAACTCTAACATCAACCCTAGAACCCAGTGGTTCCCTAAAATATTGATATCTTGAAAAACACCCACCATAGTGTAATTGTTTCACATGAATTATCCTTGAACATCATCTTTACTATCATTCACCTCCTCCTAGACACTTTTGGAACACACTACTCCCAAAACCAAGGATTATCCACCAATATTCTATAAAAGTCACTAACAAACCCAAATTTGATATTGATTTCTATTGGTTTAGTGTTATGGAAAACTGCATTATTTATGTGATACCCACCCCATGTTCCTCATATTATGTATTAACCTTCCCAAAAATACAAAAAACGATATGTTACATAGTTTTATCCTTCCACATACAAATCAATAGAATATATCAAACTCCAAACTAGTGTGATATCCCTAAAATCCAAGACACTCACTCTTTAAAAATCATTGAGAAAACTAAAATATCTCTTAAATTAGACCTCACTAGGGAACCACATTATTAACACTCCATCCAGTGTGTAGAAATGCCCAAAAAATAGTGGTTTATAACATTCTTCCAACACCATTACATGAAAATCCTTATGAAATAAAAATATTTTAGCCTCACCAATGCCTCTCAAATGACATTCCTCTAAAAAATGGATTTTCAAAAAACGGATAATGAGATTCTCACACTTATATCATTGGATATAGTATTTAGAAATCATCTTGGCCAATCTCTTAAGTTATATGGGAGTTACTTTATGTTTTTGGATGTGTGGGTGAATTGATTTATCATGATACCATATTGGTAGTGATTTGGGGTCACTATCCTATAGATTTAATTCAAGGATGAATATAGTGATCTTCTGTTTCCAATGAAAGAATCATAGTGTTTTGGTTATCACCCACATATCAATAACAAAATAGTCCAGTGAGACAAAAAATTCCAGCCTTTTTATCTTGTGAAGAAGATTATATAGTTTATGATTTCCTGTTGGGTTCACAATTTTGTTTATGATGGTATAATCATGGCTTCCCTCATGGTATGAATGATTGTGAAGGGTTGGATAATGAATTACCATTCATATTGGGTTCACCATTATTATCTCACACTATCTTGTAATGAGTTAGTTTTCGATGGGCTTTGTTTGTTGAACCAGAAACACCCAACAGATCTTCTATCTGTGATGACTTAGGAAACAACCATCCAAGGGCAATCACTCATTGGGTAACTTGTCCAGCAATGCTTAAGAACTCACACTGGTCAACATTATGGGAATTGAAGCTCATCATACCATTTTAGGCAGAACTATTACCAATTATGGTAATATCTTATAGATTTAAGATATGTTTACGTATACATTTTTGATCCCAAAGTATGACATTGATAACCATTGAATTAACAATCAATTATTTGGAAGCATGAATTTGGAATCATCTATATATATCTACGGTTCCCCATCAATTGATTGATTTTTACAAATAAAAGTTTCTCCACCAATGGTACCATTATACATGGATTATAAATTCTTAGATTTATGTGCATTATGAAGCTGGTTCCAAACCACTCAGTGATGTGCACTTGAATTTTCTTTCATCGAATGAAAAAAAAGTTATTTTGAAGCTGTGATAGAACCCCTAAAATGGAATACCTATGTATCCTCATGAACATAATCATTACCCATGTAGTTTAGTGCCACTTAACTAGAAATATCTTACATTTTATGTTCATGTGATAAGGACCAAACTATATAGTTTAAATTCATGCGGTATGGATGCATAGGATGAATGTTCCAAATGAAATTTTGGTGTTGGACTTATTTTGAATGGACCCAGAGTTCTTGGAGGGGGTGTGGTCTCCCAAGTGGAGTATAATATTATCTAGAATATGTCATAATAATCATGGTGATTAAATATTCTCTAAAGTAATACGGCCCTCTTTCCTACTAGTAATATGGCCCATAAATGATTAGTGTGAATTTGGGTGTTGGTTTTAGACCTCAATGAGGCTTCATGTGAAACCTATTTAGTCGTGAATCAATTCCCACATATTTTGGAGATATTGAGGATCACACATAGGGGGAGGCCCTTTTGAGTATGGTTGGGTCTTTCACTTAGTAGGATTCCCATTTGCTTTTATAATCGTGGGGAAATTATCAACTCGTGAAAAATTAGAGGTTTTGATGGGGTTTACAGTATAGGGGATTCCCATTTACTTGGATATTTTTAGAGATTATACCACATAAGAGGACCAATGTTTGGGATCATGAATTTTTTATGATATATAATCACCTCTAATCCCACATGATTCATGATTGATGTGACAAATGAGATGTAGCGGTAGATCTGGAAACCACACAATCTCGCTTGTCTACTGGTGGATAAGCCAGGGCACAAAGGGAGAGAGAAATAGAGTGGGATCTAATGTTCCCATATTCTATAATCATTTTACCATTGTCCATAGAAGTGGATTAAGTGTTCCAGGTTCGATAATAATTTATAGGGGATTACTCCCGGATGGATTCCCTTTCTCCGAATTTTAGAGAGAACAATAGCAAGATCCAGTATTAGCCATCATTACAGGGAAATGCCAGTGGTTCCCCTCAATATATGGAACTGGGAGGTCCACATGATCACCACCATGTTATGGACCCTCATTAATATAGTAATATATAATTGAGATCATTCTGATTATCCCCCTTATCAAGGAGCATACCAACATGACTCTATTTATAGTGAGTGTATATAATCAAGAGGAAAATTTTAATTTTCTGATGATCATATCATACATATCGAGTGTATTTGGAAGTGGCCTTGTCCTAATTCAATTAGAATGGTTATCAGAGGGTCCCAAGAAGGTATCAATAGTACGAAGAAGGGAAAAAATGGTAGATGGAGAGCAGAACACCAAATGATTCCCCATTCTTCATAGTGTGTTCCTATATAGGATGGGGTTCCCTCTGCATAGCATTATGCTTCATGAGTAAGGGTTTATTCAAAATAACATTTTTCTATTTTTCAAGTGTTCAACCCATATAATGCTTTAGTACAAGGTTTCGGGTTCTACCATTGTAGAACTTCACTACACAGGCTTAGTTTCCTCCCACATAGCATTTTTCTACAAGGGGTTGGGATATCTCCACATATATTTTTACTAGATGGGGAGATGGAATGAAAATGGTTCGTCTACTGATGCTTCATGAAATTTAGTCTGCAAAGTATATTGAGTCCTAGTTATTTATTTTTCTACCTTAATGTTATGTACTGGGTTTAACTTCTAGAAATTTATAGCTCAAAAACATTTCTTCCAATTTTTATCAGTGTTTTGACTATCATGTGACTCTTTTTTCTATGGATCCACTCTTGGGTTTTTGTAAAAAAATGGAGGAGCTGACTACTAGGATGGTATTTCATTTGAAATGGGGCACTGGGATTCCATTTATAGAAGCCCAATTTGGGAATCCTATATTGTGAATTATTTTGTTCATAGAAATGGAAAATAATATCCATGCCCATAATCAAATTATCAATTTGAGGGGATGTTCAATTTCAAGGTTGACCATTATTGCTTGTTCCTGTAAACAATTTTCATCATTTTCTGGATGGAATATCCATTGGTCCCTGTAAATGATCTAGTTTTACTCTTGGTCACTAGTGTTAACTTCCACATTCCACACATGATTTAGTTTGTGGGATTCTATGCAGAGTGGCGATCCACATGGAAATTTATTATTTGTGTAGAATTCCCTCCTTTGTGGACCTTCTCACTTCATCATTTTATTCAATCTAATATTTGAGTTTATTATTTTTTCATCCTTACAAAATTCATATATTTAGATTAATTTTTACATTTACAAAATTCAAGGAATAATTTTCTCATTGTATATGGAGTTTTTTGGACACCCACAACCTATTATAATTTGATAGTTTACAAAGGAGGAACACCATCACAAGGGATATGGTTGTATTGATACATAGGTGAATAATTATTAAAAAAACATAGAGATAAAAACCTTGTTCTCTATAACTATTATCCTATATGTTCTAATTTCTAAAAAAAATTAAACACATCACTATATTTTTTAGAATTTTTGGGAAAACAAATTTGAACATGAAATTGTTTTGATTGATATCATTCTATAACAGTACACATATCCATGTGAATCTATTATCAATTAATTCCCTTACAAGACCATTCCATGAATTTTACTAGACTGAGATGAAGTATTTCTCAAATATAATATCAAAGTGGTTAAATTTTTAGGTAAGTAGGATTCCCTAACATGAATGTAACCAAACTAGGAATTTTACTCCAAAAATGGGAATACATGACACATAATAATGGATATCAATGAGGAAACCAATCCTTTAGAGAGAAGAACTCCTAAAGGAAGGGGAATCACTTGATATGTAATATTTAATGTATTTATGGTAGATACTTATTACTAAAATAACACTTTAAAGAAAATAAATGTTAGAATGATCTAACACATCACCCAATTATCCCACATAGTGTAGTTTTTCAAGGTATGTGGTGGAACATTTGGAGAAATAACTCCTTTAGGGATATCTATTCTATAATTAATATTAGAATAGATCTAAAATTAATTTATCAAGTAAAAAACCATATAGATATAGAATTCATGATTTATTCAAGGAAGTTAGAGGATATATATTTATCATGACATCCATGATAAATTCTATGATAAATTAGAACTCATTAATCATTTAGTATTTCTTAGTGAAAATTTATGATATTGATAAAGAAGAGGTGGATAAAGTGGGTGAAGAGAATGATAAAATTCAATAAACATAAGGCTAATATTGGTGAGGGTGATGGTTAAATTGAACATATGGGCTAGGGTTGCAATAGAGAAAATTC
Organism: Viscum album; assembly: GCA_963277665.1. Lineage (NCBI taxonomy): Eukaryota > Viridiplantae > Streptophyta > Magnoliopsida > Santalales > Viscaceae > Viscum > Viscum album. The sequence goes on from OY728129.1 coordinate 1,121,255,860, forward strand.
ACCAAAAAACCCAGATGATAAGGTGATGTTAACTCCTCCTTCGTTCAATTATCACATCTGAATCACAACATTTTTTTGTCTCTCTCTATCATAGGGACCAGTAGATAAAACCCCAAAAAATAATTCTTTAAAATGTATTCTAATTAAAGAGTAAAATCTGTTATGGGAATATTTCTTTGTTGGAAGTAAATTTAGGATTTTTTTAGGAAGATTTTTAGTTCCACCACCAATATTTCTAATGGTATAACATTGTGTTACTTACATATATCACTAGGAATATATATTGAATTATCCCATTTACATAAAACCATAGCTGTATTATTTTAATAAATATCTCCTTTAATTTTTTATTTCTTATCTAAATTTTTAAACTGTAAAATTGTATCTTTTATATCAAATATCCAATAAAATGTTTGGTTAAATCTTTATATTTTTGTGGAATAATCCCTCTATTCATCTAGGGGGAGCTTTGGTTATCAAAACTAGAGAAGAAAACAATGAATATAAGAATTATGTGTCTATACATTTAATTATATATCTAATATCCAATATTATGATAATAATTTCAATATAGGATTATGAAATTTTGAATAAGAATCCCCCGTAGTGTAGGCTGAGGATCTCACTGATCAACGCATTCCTTTTACAACTCAAGAGGGATATCTTACTGAATCTTAATAAGGGACCTCTTAGTAACTCTTGATCATGTAATCTATCTTAATTTTCAATATTTATTTTATTTAATTATATCTACAGTCTAAATGTGATTCCACAATAATAAGTTAACTGTACAACTATTATTAGATCCTATGAGTCAATATAGAGCATAAATATCTAACTATATTTTCAAGATTCATGGGTAGAGAGGGAAAATAGGGTGGTTGATTTTGAAAATACTAAGCATTTTGGTAGATTTAAATATATTGTTACATTATAAACATCAACAAAGATATCAATAATAATTTAATGGTTCGTTTTATAGTGATAGTTCCAATTATTCTACCATATAATTCTCCCCCTTTAATAATAGTTGGGTCATAAAAGTATGTTAACCTTTGTTTGAATATGGAATACATATCTAAACTAGTGCTTATAGTTGAGTTTTTTTCCTTCTAGGTGTGTACATATCCTAGAGTATGACCTATTTTGGTAGAGTTTGGATGGACCTGAACCATATTCCACTATATATAACTAGTTTATGAAGTAAATCATTTTTCATAACATCATATCATAATCTCTATAAATACTTTAAGTAATATAGGGATAGGATAGTTTCTTATAAGGAACTTTTCATGGGCTTGGATGATGGTGTATTGGACTATTAGTGAAGATCCCTTTGAAATTATAAAGATCCCTCATGAAAGGAATGAAAAATATTGATCAAAGTTGATATCAATCTAAATATGGTTAAAATGGAATGAATATTATATTGATGGATGGAGTCCTCAAAAAATCATCATTAAACACTATAATGATGATTTTTGATTCCTTCATGTTGGATGCATACTATGAAATTTTTTGGATATAATTAATTCAATATTTTGGGATTTTTTCCAATTTTATTCTTTGGGAAAATACTCATAGATGAGTTGGAGCGTGTTTCTCCTATTCACTATCTAGTTAATTAATATATTATGAGCCTTATATGACTTGTGGGTAAATATTAGAATATTTTTCACATATTCTTTCACTGTAAAAAGGCTTAACACCTATATATTTTTGTAATTTTTTCAAATAAATGTAATTTCTTTGATGGCATGAATTGCACACAACACTGAGTTTCAATTAATCATAATATGTTATTAATATTATTATTTAAACATGGCCATTATAACATACCAATTACAATTTCTAGTATGAATAAAAATAAGAACTTTTTTCAAATTAACTACAAATATTATATATAAATAATAAATATTAATAAAAATGTACTAAATTCTTGGTAAAGTCTTTTTATGCTTCAAGAATACCTTTTTCTCAAAAAAAATATTTTTTTTAATTATAAAAGTAATTTTTTATATTTTATAAAATTTATTTCAAAAATTTAAATTCATTTTTGGAATGAAATTTTCAATATTATCTTTGGTTGAATTTTTTTATTTTTATGAAAAGATTAATTTTTTATGAAGAGTGAAAAATACTAATTTTTATTGAAAATTGTTATTTCATATAATGAAATTAAAAAAATACTTTTAAAAAGTAAAATTATATAAATTATGTTATAATTAATCCAATATATTTCATTTTAATCAATTTCATATTTAATTTTGATATAAAAATATTTCAATCTTTTGAAAATCTTTTCTTTGGAAAACTAAATTTTCTATCACGTCTCTGGGTTTATTTTTAAATTAAAAGTATATAATTTTTTTAATTGAATTGGGAAAATTTTATTCCATATTTGAAATCATAAAAATTAATATTATATAATAACTTCGACTTATTTTTTGGTCAAAATGAATTATAAAAATTAGTAAAGATTAATTACTGTGGTTAAGGTTAAAACAGGTTTACCATGGGTTAAATGGGAAATAAAAAGTGTAAAATGGCCTAAAAACATATCCAAAATCCCTTTTACATAATCGTGTAGACCATATAAACTCTAAAGTTTTATAATTTCCCATTTTGATTCCTTTTTCAGGTGAATAATGTCAGTACATTTTATCCTTCTCAAAACATCCATGTGTCCCCCCAAATTATAAAAGACTGAACCCCCTCCACTTCTATCAACACTTACAATACCATTTGTATCAGATAATATATATCCAAATAAATTCCTTAATTCCCTCACCACATTATATATAAATTATTTCGATTAGGAAACAATCTTAAAAAATACTTATATATAAACCTAAACTATTTCCAAAGAAGATGTAAAATTCTTAAACTTGTGTGTTAATTTTTTTTGTTCTTAAAAATTCATAAAATATTATTCAAATATGATAAAATGATAACACTAGTTATTAAATAAACTAATTTTTTATTATGTTAGTATCCTGGCATTCATTGATCCCCTCTTTCATAAAATGGGTAATGAATAAATCGCTCATGCATATGGGACACTACCCCTACACAATGTGATATGATTCAGTCTTCACTTACACATTACATGGAAATTTATGAGGATTGTATTGAATAAAATATTTAATATATATGATATAAAAGTTATTCTATAAGTTTAATATATTATTTAACTTTCTTTCATTTTATCTGTTATTAAAATTGAAATAATGTCCATGCTTACGTACACCCTACCATATCCATAAACGGTGTATATCATTTTATATCTATTTTTTATAGACTAATCTATATATATAATATATATAAAATATATAACATTAATTATTTTATGGAAACATGATCAAAATGAAGGGGGTGATGATACAGAACCAAAACATTCATGAAAAACGAAGTAATTAATAATTGAATCTTGATTGTAACAAGGAATTGTAAATAAATGTGTAATAAAATGTAATAACAAAATGATATTTGTTATTACCCATATTAGTATGGGTTTTTAATACATTTTTAATAAAAATAATTATTATTTGGAGGTTTAAATGTGTTCAATGTATGTTGAGACTTATGGTATGAGATTTATAGTCATTGTTTTATTTTCGGGACACATTCGACATATTCACCACTCAGTTCTTGTATGTTCCATATATACATCCTTGTTGATATTTTATATCATTAATATAATTCATTTAATGATATTAAATTTTTAATTTAATTATATTCATTAATTTTTATTTTGGTACGAAATTTTCAAAAGTGGTATGGGTTTTTGGTCTCATTTAATCTCTGTGGGGACATAAGTTATGTTATGAACCAATTTTAATTTTGATGTGTATATAAATCTCCTTTGGAATGTAATATCATTAATTAATTTATTCTCATGATATTTTATCATTCATTACTATTATTCTGTCCGATTAATTTTGATTCATTGTTACCAAAGTGGTAAGGGTTTGGTGAAACAATCACATCGTTTATTGAGATTGTCTACGTTTATAATTTTATGATGAAGTCTTGTGAAATATCACTCAAGAAAATCATGAATTTTCTTATCCAATATTTGTGTCATGAAAATGCATGTGTTCCTTTCATTTTACTCACATTATGTAATCAATGTTTCAAAAAAATATTTTTATGAAAAATCGACTATATTTCTCTCTTTGTTAAGAAATCACTTTATTTACATATATATGGTTCATTAAAGATTTTAAAAATATAGTTTTTATACTATATAATGTTTTTTTTTTAAAAATTAACCTTGATTTAATTTTTACCAAATCATATAAAATTTATCTAAATTCAATTTTCCAAAAATTCATGTTTATCTTTTACCAAAAATGTGAAATGAATACTTTTTTAACAAGTGAGATATGAATAGAGTTTTCTACCATCATGTCCACAAATAGTTTTAAATATTTCTATATCAGTTTCCAATGTTGTTATCAATGAAAATAATTTTGAAAATATTTTATTAATTTTTAGTTTAACTAATGTTATCTTTAAAATAAGATGTTTATTTTCCAAAATAAATGTTCCTAGTGATCTTTCAAAATCAGTTTACAACTATTATGATAACCTTTGATGTTACAAAAGATTTATCGAAGAAATTATCCAAATTTATCATCCTTGTTCATTCTTTAGATTTTTTATTTATATTATGAAAATATGATTATGAAACATATTTCATTTCATGGGTTATAAAATGATGAATGTTTTATGATCTTATAGAACAAAAATGTATGAATAATGTGATGGGTGGGACCTATATCTCCCTCCAATGCATTGGGTAATGATCAGTGCTATATGATCTCAAATGATAGTTGGGATTTTATCCCAAGATAGAAAGAGGGTATACATGAGTTTATCTGAATCCTAGAAGAGGGTACACCTGATATTATTAAATCCCAAAAGAGGGTAAAAGGGAGGTTATCCCAATCCTGAATTAGTTATATGGGTGGTCATCCCAATCCTTACATGTTCTGAATGTATTGGTGGGTAACCATGACATTAGTATATCTTTCTTAATGTGTATTCCCATACTCTGTGTTTTAGGAAAAAATTATACTCTCATGGATAATGTAATTGGGGTTTCAAATGTTATTATCATGTTAACATACCCTTTTGAACATGATATAATTATGCGATCATTAATATCTCTATTTCTTACCCTTATTGATCATATGAGATCACTATTTCATATGTTTCTTTTCCACTGGCTATAAAGAATGTTTTTAAGTATGGTGTGTCTAAGAAGGGTACTATTTGGGAAGTTAGTTAAGGGAGTTGTTGGATATATTTCAAGAAAAAATACTATAGTGTATCTTTCCCCCAAATACACTAAACCTTTTTAGTGCTTATAGAGACCCAGATTTCCCCATGAAATACTTTGAAGCATTTTTATATATGTTTCTAGATTTGGGAGTTGAGACGACATGCAATTCCATGGTCTCATGAGCCTGGAATAAATTTTTTTGAAAAATTTAAGTATATATTATACTATACATTCAAAGGAATAATTATAACTCTTAAATAGTATATCTGATTAGAAATATGATGCCATGGATGAGTGCAGAACACAGCATTTACCCATGTTGGGTATAACTTTCGTTAGTGTGGGGATTCAATGGAAACACCCATTGATGTTATTAATATTTTCATGACTTATTATATTCCCCCTTTACTTATTTTATATGAATTGTGCATAATTTGTGTGAAATATTAATGTTTTAATATTAAGTATAATTTTTGAGCATTTTTAGAAGTAGTCCAATTGAGTCAGTTTAATGTTTTAATAATACCTATCACTATACTGATCCAAATTGTGTGATTCTTGTTTTGTAGGATTCTCCTTTCAATATAAAACATTTCATTAGAAGGAATCATGATCCAATTCTGCCATTTGAAGGGACATATGGTCCTCACAAACAAGACCAAAGAATCTGTGAACAAACTGGACCAGCCTTGAAGATTGATTTACTGGGTTCAATCCAGAAGTCCAAAAACCTTAAATTTCCACCATAATTCGGTGGACACTACATTTCATCTTGGATAAAAATTTCAAGGCCCAAATCCAAATAAAAGGGGCCCAAAATTTGCTTTGAAGTCCAGCCCACCATTTGGTCCGAGAATTAAAATCAGTATAGTATGAATGACATATCTCATGATGTAAGCATGAAATCGAGGTGATATTTTTCAGTGTGAAAGAGGAGATATATGCGGCCGACTTTGTTGAAGAATTCATTCGTATTTGAAGGCATCTTCCTATTCCAAAATCCATTCACAGTTTGGACATCGAAAAAGCATGGATAGAAATAGACAATTTTTCTGCGTTTAATAAAACCGCCATAACTTTGGCTCCACTTGTCCAAATGCCTCCACATTTTGAGAGTAGTCGGAAAACATTAAGAAGGATATATTCGGAGATTCGGCTGTCTAAATTTCCAAATTGGCGATGCACGTGGAGGGACAGATTGGGAATGCAAACAGTCCACTCCTTGGGCTATAAATACTCTCTCCTTCTCTCCTTGAGAGGGGTTGGCATTTCAGAAGAGAGGAGATCATATTGGCACGACCAAAGCTTTTCCAAAGGCTTGGGAGGACCTTTCATACTCAAGTTTTCACTTGAGAGACCTTTCCTCCTCTCTTTGTTTTCACTTACTTTTGTGTTCTTCATTTTTGTAATCTTGTAATTCTCTTTCTTTGTAATTCTCTTTTAATGCAAGTTACTTCTTCAATATCTCTTATTCTCATCCACCTTCTGTAGTTTAATATTTATGTTCTAAAATAGTTTAAATTCAGTTCAATCCTCTTCCCTTATTTTGCTTCCTCATTCAATCGAAAATCCGTTTTTAATTATCATCATCGTTCGTGTGTGTGTGTCAACGTACCACTCTTTTCTAATCCCTTTCTTTTCCTTCTATTCTTAATTTATCATCATAATTATTTTAACCAGAATATTAAACATCCAAATGGATGAGTAAATCTCTCATTGGGGTGAGTTATAATTCGGGGATGTTAAGTGATTGAGAGTTTTGCTCGACGAGTATTCTTTAAATTAATATTGTGTATGTTAAACTCAATATGTCATGGATTAATGATATGTTTTGTTTAACGAGTGGTTTCCATGGATTATTGGAACCATAAATACACTACCATAAATAAGTTTTGATTGATATTAGAACCTCAAGTTAAGTTAAGGCTTGGATTAAAGCCTTCACACTTAGGAATTCCAATCAACGTCAACTTATGACATGTGTGTTAATTTAATGCAATACAAAGTAAGGCTCAAGGATATCACATGATTAACTCCCCAATGATGAACACACCCCAATCTTTATTAATTTGGTAAATCAAACATCATCCATAAATAATTTCAATTATGCTCTGCAAACAAACCCCCCAAATCAAAATACAATCAACTAAAAACAAATGACTATTACAAAGTATCATCGCCGAGGATTCGACCCGAGTGCTGCTATACACATTAGCAGAGCACCGGAATTTTGACCGGTCGATAGGCGACAATCGGCCGTGCGTTTCAAATGGCACCGTTTCTGGGGATGGTGCTTTAAGAAGTCATTAGTTTTTGGTTATTGTAAAAAAAATCAAAATTTTTGAAAAAAAATTGAAAAAAAAAACACAAAGAAAAACTTGTATTCCTCTTAAAAATCATAAACTGAAAAAATAAAAAGGAAAACTCGTCTTACTCATCCTTTCTAAATATCTCTGAATGCCCTGCAGCCTCCCAAACAATCCCTCGGATTTGTTTGACCCTGAAATTGATAGAACTCTTCGTCGACTTAGGAGGACCATTAGGGATAACCAAATCACCCAAGAACCAATCATTGCACTACATATTGAATTAGATATGGCCAATCCTAGGGAACAAACATTGAAAGAACTTGCTTCCCCTGATATGAATTACCAACCTCTTGGTATTCAATATCCAAACATTGAAGCTGACTTCGAACTCAAATCGGGTTTGATTCATCTTCTCCCTCATTTTCACGGGCTAGCCGGTGAGGATGCACATCTTCACCTTAAAGACTTCCAAGTAGTATGCTCTACCATGAAGCCTCAAGGGGTTTCTGAAGAAAAAATCAAGCTTAGAGCTTTCCCCTTTTCCCTAGAAGATTCTGCCAAGTCTTGGCTCTACCACCTCCCACCTGGTTCCATAAACTCATGGGTTGACATGAAGAGACTTTTCCTTGAGAAGTTGTTTCCTGCTTCCCGAACAGCTTCTATCCGAAAGGAAATAAGCGGCATCCATCAAATCCCTAATGAATCACTCCATGAGTATTGGGAGAGGTTCAAAAAGCTTGTGGCAACTTGTCCACACCATCAAATCCCTGACCAACTCCTGATCCAATACTTCTATGAGGGGTTATTGGCTATAGAGCGAACTCTCATTGATTCCGCAAGTGGCGGTGCTCTTGTTGACAAAACTCCTGCAACTGCAAGAGATCTCATAAGTAACATGGCTACAAACACGCAGCAATTCTATACTCGAGCACATGTTCAAGTGAAACAAGCCCAAGAGAATCAATCCATAGAGCCCAACAAGATGACTGAGTGGATGAGTGAACTTACAGGTCTTGTGCGTCAACTAGCGGTGGCTACCAAAGCCCCAACCTCATCTTCTCCACAGTCACTATTCCCTGGACCTATCAAGAATTGTGGAATCTGCAACTCTCCATCTCATTCGACTGACACATGTCCACAACCTCAAGATGATCCATCTGATTCATCTAGTCTAATGGAGCTCAATGCGGCATATGCTCAGCGAAACTTCAACCCTCAACAATCAGGTCAGTTTGATAGAAACTTCAACCAACCCCACTCGGAGCCCTTCTCTTCTACCTTTAACCCACCTCTAAGGTATGGTAATCCCATTTCTCATCCTCCTCAATTCCCTCATAAAAATACAAACCAGTTCCAATATGGTCAAAGTGGTGGTAACATCCATCAACCTTATCCTTTTGTTCCTCAACCCCAAAGAAACAATACTCCTCCTGGATTCCACTATCCTAACGAGCCTTCCCAATTCCGCACCCAATACAATCGCTTTCCCAAGAACCAAAATCAAGGCCAACCCAATTTGGGACAAGCCTCTTCTTCTAAACAACCATGGGAAAGTGTTGTAGAGGATCTTGCTTCCTTCACCCGTTCTAGCCTCAAGAACATTGAAACCCAAATAGGTCAACTTGCATCCCACCTTAGCCAGAAACAACCATCCAATTCATCCCAACTCCCAGCTCAACCATTACCCAACCCTAAGGGTAATGTAAGTTCAATTCCACTTAGATCGGGAAAGCAAATTGATATGCCCCATGCTGATTGCTCTACCTCCCCTTTCGATGTTGATCTAGAAAATGAAAAGAACAAAAAGCTGGAAAAGGAACTTGAATCCACTCCTTCACCTCCTTCCATTCCTCTAAGGAACCCAATTCCTTTTCATCAAGCCATCTCCAAGCCTAAGAAGTCCTTTGAACCTGATCCTGAAATGCTTGACATGTTTAGACGTGTTGAAGTGAACATCCCCCTCTTAGATGCCATCAAACAAATCCCTAAGTATGCCAAGTTTCTTAAGGAATTGTGCACCCATAAGAGGCAACTTAGGAACATTGAAAATGTTTCAACCCAACAGTCCATTCCCATGAAGTTCAAAGATCCAGGGACCTTCACGGTTCCATGTAAAATAGGGAGTTCCAACTTTGATGATGCACTCATAGACCTTGGAGCCTCAATAAATGTCATGCCCAAATCCATTTTCTCCAACCTTGGTCTAGGTCCCTTGCACCCAACGGGTGTTGTCATTCAATTAGCCAATCGAAGCACTGCCAGTCCTGAGGGGATAATTGAGGATGTTCTTGTTCGGGTCAATGATCTTATCTTCCCAGCTGATTTCTATGTCCTTGACATGGAAGGTGAGACGACCTCTTCTCGATCTCCCCTAATTCTAGGAAGACCATTCCTCATGACTGCGAGAACCAAGATTGATGTCCATTCAGGCATCTTATCCATGGAATTCGGTGACCAACTGGTCAAGTTCAACATTTTCCAAGCCATGCGATACCCATCTGAGGATCACTCAGCATTCTCAATCCATGCTTTTGAGGACACTTCTAAGATTCAATCGAACCCCAATCCACCATGTTCTTCATGTTCTAATGATAAAGGATCTTGTGAAATATGCACCATGATTAACAAAGTCATAAATGGTGAAGTTGATGTGGACCTCTCATTCAAAGACTCCATCAATCTAGAGGAACTTGAAAACTCTCTTGAATCCCACATCAACTCTAATCTCTACTGCTCCACCTTGGACAGTGTTGAGGAAAATGATCCAAACCCATCTGGAATCCCTTCTCCTGCTCCTAACTTGTCTAGCTCTCAAATCAAGGCTGAAACTGATCTAAAACCACTTCCTTCACACCTCAAGTATGCATTCCTTTTCCATGATCCCTCCTACCCTGTCATTATCTCTTCTTCACTTTCTGAAACTGAGGAGTCCCAACTTGTTCAAGTGTTAGAGGAAAACAAAAATGCCTTAGGTTGGACCCTATAGGATATTCCAGGAATCAACCCTGCCCTTTTCATGCATCACACCCATCTAGAGGAATCATCCAAACCAATTAGGCAACCTCAAAGAAGACTCAATCCACTCATACTTGAGGTAGTTAGGGAAGAGATTACCTAGCTTCTTCAAGCTGGTATTATCTACCCAATTTCTGATAGTGAATGGGTTAGTCCAATTCAAGTCGTTCCTAAGAAGGGCGGGATAATAGTTATCACAAATGAACATGGAGAAGTGGTCACAACTCGAGTGAAAAACAAATGGCGTGTGTGCATCGATTATCATAAATTGAATGCTGAAACACGAAAAGATCACTACCCACTTCCTTTCCTTGACCAAATGCTTGAGAGATTGGCTAGAAAGTCACACTATTACTTTCTTGATGGTTACACCAGCTACTTCCAAATTCCAATCGCACCTCAAGACCAAGAAAAGACCACATTCACTTGCCCCTTTGGAACCTATGCCTATAGGCGAATGCCTTTTGGCCTTTGTAATGCTCCTGCAACATTCCAGCGGTGTATGATGAGTATCTTTTCTGAATTCATTGAGAATTGCATGGAGGTCTTCATGGATGACTTTACCATTTATGGCGAGTCATTTGAATCTTGCTTACATTCACTCTCTTTGGTCCTTCAAAAGTGTGTCAAGTGAAACCTTGTGCTGAATTTTGAAAAATGTCACTTCATGGTTTCAAATGGGATTGTTCTAGGGCACATAATTTCTCAAGAGGGTATCCAAGTTGATCCAGCCAAAATTGAGGTGATCCAATCACTTCCTGAACCCAAATCAGTTCAAGACATTCGGTCCTTCCTTGGTCATTCTGGTTTCTATCGACGATTCATTTAGAACTTCAACAAGATTTCCCTCCCACTCACTCGTTTACTTCAAAATGATGTCACATTCAATTTTGATGAGGCTTGCAAGAGAGCCTTCATTGAACTCAAATCTGCTCTCACATCTGCTCCAATAATCCAACCCCCAGATTAGTCCTTACCATTTGAATTGATGTGTGATGCTTCTGATAGGGCCATTGGGGCTGTTCTTGGTCAAAGAAGAGAAAACATTCCTCATGTCATCTTTTATGCCTCAAAAACATTGGATGAAACTCAATCACACTACACTGTGACTGAAAAAGAACTTTTAGCTGTGGTTTTTGCCTTGGATAAATTCCGGCCCTATCTCTTAGGTGCCAAAATCATCATCTTCACTGACCACTCAGCATTAAAGTTCTTACTTAAGAAAAGTGATTCCAAACCAAGGCTAATAAGATGGATTTTAATGCTCCAAGAGTTTGACCTTGTGATAAAAGATAAACCTGGAAAATAAAACCATGTGGCTGACCACCTGAGTAGAATTTCTAATTCTTCTCATTCTGAAATAATTGATCCTGAATTTCCAACTTAACACCTCTCATCTCTCACTCCAAAGTTACCATGGTATGCCCCAATTGTCAATTACTTGGTTTCTGGTGTTTTCCCCAAATATTTTCAAAAGAACAAAAAGAAAAGATGAAATGTGATTCAAAGCATTATTTTTGGGAAGATAATAAACTTTGGAAAACTGGGGCTGACATGGTAATTAGGAGATGTGTTGATGAAACTGAACAATCCTCCATCTTGGAATTCTGCCACTCAATGCCTGGAGGTGGCCACTTTGGACCACAAAGGACTTCTAGAAAGGTCCTAGATTCTGGATTCTTTTGGCCTTCAATCTTCAAGGACTCACACGAGTTCTATCCATCATTTCCCACTTTCCAAAAGTTTGGCACAATTTCCAAAAGAAACGAAATGCCTCAAAATCCATTAATCTTCTGTGAGCTTTTCGATGTTTGGGGCATCGATTTCATGGGACCTTTTCCCCCTTCCAATGGATTATCCTACATTCTCCTTGCTGTTGACTATGTTTCTAGATGGGTCGAGGCCAAACCCACTAGGAAAGATGATGCTCAAACTGTGATTGAGTTCCTCAAAACCCATATCTTCCATCGATTTGGAACACCACGTGCTTTGATAAGTGACTTAGGAACTCATTTCTGTAATAGAACCATGGAGTCACTTTTGAAAAAGAATGGGGTTTTACATACAACATCCACTGAATATCACCCTAAAACAAATGGAATGGATGAACTTTCTAATAGAGAAGTGAAAAGAGTGCTTGAAAGAATTGTTAAGCCCACAAGAAAAGACTGGCCCGATAGACTTGGTGAAGCACTTTGGGCCTATCGAACAGCCTATAAGACACCCATTGGGATGTCTCCATTTAGGATAGTTTTTGGTAAAGCCTGTCATTTACCAGTTGAAATCCAACATAAGTCATTTTGGGCTGTCAAAACTTGTAATTTTGATTGTGAAAAATCTGGTGAAGAAATATTGTTGCAGTTGACTGAATTGGAGGAGCTTCGACTCGATTCGTATGAGAACTCCATTATCTACAAAGAAAAGGAAAAGTCACTCCATGACAAGCACATTCTTCGAAAGGTATTTCATGAAGGTGAAAATTTAATGCTCTTCAATTCTCGATTTCGACTTCACCCAGGTAAGCTCAATTCTCGTTGGGATGGACCATTTATTATTACTAATGTTTACCCATTCGGTGCAATGCAAGTCCAAGACCCTTATTCAAAAAGAACATTCATGGTAAATGGACATCGGTTAAAGCATCACCATGAGAGGCCATTCACTTCAAGTTCCACATCGACTTCCATTGACCCACCACTAGATGGAAACGGCGACCCACCAAATCCAAACCAGGGGGCACCTCTTTCCCTTTAACTCTCTCTCTCCTCAATCTCTTTTCCTTCTCTTCTTCTCTCTATTTCTTCTTCTTCCTCTCTCCCTCTCATTTTTTTTACAACATTCTTCCACAACCTTTTTTCTATTTTCTCTTTTGTGTGGATGTGTCATTAAACATAAAAAATTTAAAAAAAATTAACTAAAAAAATGAATATTAAAAAAAGGGGTGTCATAATTACTCATCATCCAATATTGAAATTCTGTCCAACCATTTTGAGGAGTCAAAAGTCTTGTTTTAAACTCAAATATATTGAATTTTTATCTCAAACTTGGGTAAACAATTTTGTGTCAATAACAAACATTTTGAATGAACAATTTTTGGTGGAAAATGATTCTCCCCTACCGTGAGGAATAACATTAGCCTTCATGCCAAGGTCATCTATGGCCATCTTTTTCATTGTGTGTCTTCACCACTGATTGTGAGTCTTGAGTTTGTGGACCTTCGAGCTGAATTTCCATCTTTTGTGTGCATTAATATGATAGAGGCATTTTCTAAGCCACATGAGAATCAGAATAGCCAAATAGCCTCCCGTTACCCTTACATTGATCCTACTTTTGAAAGCCCCTTTGAGCCTATGAAAACCTTTCTTTTGATAGCCACATTACAAGCCTAATACCTTGTCCCACCCAACATCTTCATGGATTTTCATTGTACAATTTATTGAAATTTAAGTGTGGGGGGAATGGACTTCATTTTTGGGCGTACTTTCATCGATTTCCAATGTGTCATCATATGCTTGAGGGCAAGCATCCGTTCAAGTGTGGGGGAGATGTTGTAATTCTGTGAGCTTTGGGGTGTATATGTGTAATTTTCATTTGTACAAAAGTCAATGAAAAGTGTTTAAAAAAATGAAAAAATTATATTAAAAAAATGATGAAAAAAAAGGAATGGGTTGTGTCTTCGGTGGGTCAAAAATCATTCATCATCAACCTTTGATCGGGTTATAACTACTAAAATTAGTTCCATGAGGAGATCAAGCATGGGTTGGGAGATGACTGTGAGACTTGTTTCAAGCACAACATTCGAAAAAAAAGAGCAAAAAGAGAAAAAAAAGAACACTTGAATCATCTTATATTGTGACATTATTGTAAGTCTTCCATGTTGTACATATTCCATCATCTCACCCTATTCCATTTTCTATCTCCCTCACTTTTCATTCTTCACACATTCATGCCATTGTAAATATGTGTTTCTATTTCCTTTCAAATCAAATTTCAAAAAAAAATGTGCATTGATTTTTCCATGTTGGTGTTTTTAACCCCTCTTTTTCTTTGGACATTATATACCTACCGTCCCATAGCCACTGAAAAACCCCTTAAAAGACCTCTTGATTCTTGTACACATTTGATTTGGGAATGGAATCTGAGAGCTCTTACAAACTCTTGATTTTCACTTTTGGTTGGTGAATGAGTGAACCTCCTAAAATACATTTTTATCATCTTGAGAGGAGTAAGTTTTGAGTGCCTACATTTTCTAATTCAAACCTTGAACATGAAAAAATGAATTGTTTCTGATGCATTATTGTGAACCAAATTTGTGATGGAATTCAATATGGATGAGTGAAATAGTCTAAACCTCCCCTGATTGGAGAAAACAAAATTTTAATATTTGTTGGTGAGTGAAAATGATTTTATCATGTTTTTATATTTGTTGCACATGAGGACACTCAAAAATATAAGTGTGGGGGGAGTTGATGTTATTAATATTTTCATTACTTATTATATTCCCCTTTTACTGATTTTATATGAATTGTGCATAATTTGTGTGAAATATTAATGTTTTAATATTAAGTATAATTTTTGAGCATTTTTAGAAGTAGTCAAATTGAGTCAGTTTAATGTTTTAATAATAAATATCACTATACTGATCCAAATTATATGCTTTTTGTTTTGTAGGATTATCCTTTCAATATAAAACATTTCATTAGAAGGAACCATGATCCAATTCTGCCATTTTAAGGGTCATATGGTCCTCACAAACAAGACCAAGGAATCTGTGAACAAACTGGACCAGCCTTGAAGATTGATTTACTGGGTTCAATCCAGAGGTCCAAAAACCTTAACTCTCCACCATAATTCGGGGGACACTACATGTCAGCTTGGATAAAAATTTCAAGGCCCAACTCCAAATAAAAGGGTCCCAAAATATGCTTTGAAGTCCAGCCCACCATTCTGTCCGAGAATTAAAATCAGTATAGTATGCATGACATATCTCATGATGTAAGAATGAAATCGAGGTGATATTTTTCAGTGTGAAAGAGGAGATATAGGCGGCCGACTTTGTTGAAGAAGTCATTCGGATTTGAAGGCATCTTCCTGTTCCAAAATCCATTCACATTTTGGCCATCGAAAACGCATGGATAGAAATGGACAGTTTTCCTTCGTTTAATAAAACCTCCATAACTTTGGCTACACTTGTCCAAATGCCTCCAAATTTTGAGAGTAGTCAGACAACATTATTGTATACAACTTTGAAGGAGATATTTGGATATTCATCTATCTGAATTTCCAAATTGGAGATGCAAGTGGAGGGACAGATTGGGAATGCAAACAGTCCACTCCTTGGGCTATAAATACTCTCCTCTTCTCTCCTTGAGAGGGGTTGGCATTTCAGAAGAGAGGAGATCATATTGGCACGACCAAAGATTTGCCAAAGGCTTGGGAGGACCTGTAATAATAAATTTTGCACTTGAAAGACCTTTCCTCCTCTCTTTGTTTTCACTTACTTTTGTGTTCTTCATTTTTGTAATCTTGTAATTCTCTTTCTTTGTAATTCTGTTTTAATGAAAGTTACTTCTTCAATATCTCTTATTATCATCCACCTTCTGTAGTTTAATATTTATGTTCTAAAATAGTTTAAATTCAGTTCAATCCTCTTCCCTTCTTTTGCTTCCTCATTCAATCGAAAATCCGTTTTTAATTATCATCATCGTTCGTGTGTGTGTGTCAACGTACCACTCTTTTCTAATCCCTTTCTTTTCCTTCTATTCTTAATTTATCATCATAATTTTTTTAACCAGAATATTAAACATCCAAATGTCTGAGTAAATCTCTCATTGGGGTGAGTTATAATTCGGGTATGTTAAGTGATTGAGAGTTTTGCTCGACCAGTATTCTTTAAATTAATATTGTGTATGTTAAACTCAATATGTCATGGATTAATGATATGTTTTGTTTAACGAGTGGTTTCCATGGATTATTGGAACCATAAATACACTACCATAAATAAGTTTTGATTGAGATTAGAACCCTAAGTTAAGTTAAGGCTTGGATTAAAGCCTTCACTGTAACAGCCCGAGATTTTATGAAAACTATTCTTTTTAATTTTATTAATGTCTTGTGTTGTACGCTACACCAAAAGGAGCTCGCACAACACGTATCCTTGACTTGCCTTGCATTACACGCAATCGCAACCTTCCTCGATAGCGTGTGTAGTACGCAATACCGAGTTTCACTAAACAACGATATGCTATTAAAATATTATCAAAACTAGCCGTTATGAATATTAATAACCACTTTTTGAAATTTTATAAATTTTATTTTTCAAAATGGACTTCATTTTTGGATTCAGAATACCGAAATTTGCCTAGGGTGAAATTTTGGTATTTTTCTGAAAACTTTCAATTTTTGATGAATAGTGAAACCACTAAGTGGTAGGTTAAAAACTGAATTTTGCATTAAACTTAATTTTACCGCTTCTGTGAATGGAATTTCGAAAATCCGAGAGACACGGTTAATATCAAGGACTAAAATGTGGTTCAATGAGATGAAAATAATTTTTTGGTGAATAGTAACTTTTTACTTTTTTTACCGCGGTTAATAGTAAATAGGGTAACTAAGGGTAAATATGATATTAATATTACCCTAACACATGTCCTAATTCTATTGGACAAGTGTAATTCGACCAAAAACAAACTTAGGAATAAAATATGACCATTTAGGCCCACTTGGATTAGATTAGGACATTTATTATTAATTTATTTAAAGAAGGGTTAAAATAGTTATAATCAAAGTTTAATAAGTAAATCATTTTTAATATGGGGTTATACATAAGATAAATTCGATTGTAAATATTAATTAGAAAGCTAAAAAGATTTCCTACACGATGGTATTTTATTTGTAATTTTTAGAAATCAAATAATTTAATTTATTTATGACACAAAGATGATGCAGTAATTATCTTATTAATGAAATATTGACATAATTGATAATTTAAATACCAAAATAAATGTAATTCAAGACTTTTTATGAATTAAACTAATTTTCTAGGTTACTATGATATATTAGTGTTGATTTAATCTACTTGGTTCGAACATATAATTCTGTTATGACTTTCACAAAAATCATATATCAAATAGTGTCAAAATTGACACAAAATAGTTTTTAAATCAAATATTATATTATTAATTGTTATTTTATTCCTAAAAATCTAAGGTTCGGCCAAATGACTTAGATAAGGATATATATATTGATAATAAACAATTTGGTGTTCGTTTGACATTTTATAGTAAGTGTATTAACCATATAGTGAAAGAAAACAAAAAGACATGGTAAAAGTTAAATTATTTAACTTAGAGTTAAATCTAATTGATAAGGTTAAAATAATACCCTAAACTTGTCTAAATCTTATTGGTTGATAAGATTTCTAACCATCCCCACTTTATCTTCGAAATAATACCCTTTGGAACCATTATAAACCGATTTTGACTTTAATATAAAATAATATTTTTAGATATTCCTAAGGTGCCCCTCTCCTCCCTTATAAAAGGACACCTCCTACCCCTCCTCCTCACAGCAAATTGAGCACTCAAGCTCGACCAAACCCTGCCATTTTCTCCTCTCAACTTCCCTAGAAACATCATAGAGGTTCTGGACTTCCTCAAAGACCAATTTTAGTGCCCTAAGAGGAGGTCTCAAAGAGGCGCTTCAAAGAAGAGGTAATTACCGTTACCAATTCTTTCATCTTTATTTCTTCTTCCACTTCTTCTTCTTAGGTTGTTTCATTATGAAGTAATAACATCAGTATCACTCATATACTGATATGTTATTATAAGTATGAAACAACCCTATTTCACCATCTATCCATCCTACGGAAAAAGAAACCACCGCGCGTGCGTACGTACGGAATACCGTCTCCACGCCGTGGTGTAATCTATTTTCCGCCACCACCTTAATAGGATGGGTATAATGGTGTAATGAGTAACTATATATGATTATTATAAAGTGATATTAACATAATTCCACGACCATGGGAACGATATCATTGCTCGTGCGTACGTACGGACTACCGTCTCCACGACGCGATGAGATTCATTCTCCACATTAACCATTCATGAATGATTATAAAGCATATATAATAAGTACTAATGAAATATATGACATAATAATGATACTGTATTTATGTATATTTATATGTATTTCATCTACTTAATTCCATTCAATTCAATAAGGAAACGAAAACAGCGTTCATGCGTACGTACGGACTACCGTCTCCATGAACGGTGAATTTCATTCCATTATCAATATATAATATATATATGTATATTATGAATATATATTATATATAAATCATGTTTTACATTCTGGATATAAGTAATCATGATCCAAGTAATCATATTAATAATTACAAGTTAAAAACACGAACGACAAATAAGACGATTTTACCCAAAATGCTACTTTAACATGAATTTACAAAAGACCGGGTAATATAAAGCCATAAGAGAACCATATATGATATCATAACAATGAATATGATTCTGTAATAAGTCAATAACATTATGTAAATCATTATACAGTAGGTTCGGACACGTACAAGCAAGTCGGACCTAAGGTAAGGGAATTATCACAATCTCATTTTTATTCGAGATTGTTTATACTTTGGTATTTACTGGGGTGTATTTTATCATCCACATCCATGTTTCCTCAATATGTAATATTATTTCCATCCACCTATAATTTTTTAAATCCAATTTTAACCTTCGGTGAGTTTTTAGTAAAAGATATGAAATGAATCTTTTGTCGTTTTTCGTACGAGGTACTTTTTTGACTTTTCCGACAAAAGTACGAGAAGAATTTTTTTTTAACTTATATGGCATGAATGGATTTCTAAAACATTATTTCCAAGAAGTTTCCTTTACAAGTATTCAAGTTTATTTTTAATCAACTTCTTTTATTTTAAAGTTGTATGACATGTTATGAGAGGAAAAATGTTTTTGAAGTAGAAAGGATGTTTTCCTCAAGAATGGAGTTCAAGTATTTTATCAAAATTATTTTCCATCTAAGATAATAAAAGGGTTCTGTTTTTATCCCTATTATTACATGGATTTGATTATGTTGTGATGGAAATATTTTTATGAATTCCTTTATCTTATATGAATTGTTTTATGATGTCATGTTGTTTAAGAATCCCATTTTTATTACATGGGTTACGCTATGATGTATGGTTTATGATTATGTGGCACACATAAGAAAGGATTCATTATGAGATGGGTGGGACCTATATCTCCCTCCAATGCATTGGGTAAAGATTTTATATCTCATGAGATAGACAGGGCTGGAACGGTAGGTTATACCGGTTCAGTGAAACAGGACTGAAACGAGGGTTACTCGATTCAGAAAGGGACTTTGTCCACTAAGATAGTCTTGGCAATGAGTCTTGACTAACAAGAAATGATTCTCTATGATTATGTGTGTATGCCACAAAGTTTCAAGTTTTATGTTATGATTATGGGGATCTCATTCTCACTTCTATGATTTATTCCATGTTAAGATATTATGATCTCTTTTGCAGGTTATGATTTTCAAAAAGATATGATATGATTTTTAGTTCCTTTATTTGCCTTGCTGAGCATTTGAGCTCACCCTTTTATGTTTTCTTTTCCCCAGGATATAAAGAAAGGTTTTAGGTAAAAAAAAGGGAAGATCTTTATGGGAGATATTGAAGATATTTCACCACGATTAGAAGATTACGTTCCGAGTTTCCAAAGACACTAAACTATTACGATCCTTGTGTGTGTGTTTTTGTTATGTACTAAGTATTCCGCAAAAGTAATGGACATACGGGTCTCTACAGTTGGTATCAGAGGGAGGTTTAGTCAACCTTTGGAAACTAGGATGCGAGAACATTAGTGAGATCCCTAGAGATATTTCTAAGGTATGTCTAGGGATGTCCCTAAGGTTAAGTATACGTATAGGTTATAGTACTAGAATTACGCTAACGATCATAGAATTAAACCTAAGATGTTAGATATTGAAGGTACTCCCCCTTTATTATGTTGTTTTACCTAGCATGATTTTTGCCTCTCACACTATTCTTTTTGGGTTTTAGACGATGGATGGAACCCGAAGGAACCGTGTTGATCATTGTAATGGACAATGCAATGATTGCCCTCCTGAAAAAACAAATGTTATGGGAGATGGAGTACAAAATCTTATTGTTATACTTACACAAGCTATGAATCATTCTGGACTTCCAAATGAGCAGAGAAGGGAACAATATTCTATTGAGTCCTTCATGAGGCAACGTCCACCTTCTTTCAGTGGGACTACCGATCCACTTGTTTCTGAACAATGGATCAGTACCACTGAAAAGATATTTTCAGTTCTTCAATGTTCTGAACATGATAAAGTCATCTTAGCAGTATATCGTTTGGAAGGTGAAGCTGATCAATGGTGGAATCTTATCAAGAATACGAGGCAAAGAGATGAAATTGAGTCCATGGAATGGGACGAGTTCAAGAACTTGTTTTTCAGTAAGTACTTCCCTCGTATTCTTCGAACAAAGATGGAAAAGGAGTTTCTTGAGCTGAAGCAGAAGGATGATGAATCTGTTGGTATATACGAAGCAAATTTTACAAGACTTGCAAGGTATGCATCTGGCATTATCATCCAACCTGAAAGTAAAGTTGATCGATTTTTCAGTGGCTTAAAACCAAGTCTTCGAAGGGCATTAGCTATAAGAGACTTCAGTAGCTATGAAGAAATTGTGCGTTGTGCTGTCAAGGTAGAAATGGAAGTTGGTGTTACATATCCATCTCATGGTTTTGACAAGAAACGAAAGATGGAATTCAAGGAGAAATCTCAGAATAATGGTGAAAAGAAGATGAATGTTTCCTTATGCACAAAGTGTGGAAAGAAGCATGGTGGAGATTGTCTTAAAGGGACTAGAAAATGCTTTAAGTGTGGAAAAGAAGGTCATCGAGTAGCTGAGTGTCAAAGTAATGGAAAAAGGGATTCTAATGATGTAAATAAAGCAAACATTGAAGAGAACACATCACCAACACTTCAATGCTTCAAGTGCAAGGAAATGGTGCATTATGCTAATAAATGCCCTAATCCAAGGGTTAGTGATGATCAACATGAGCAACCACTGAAGGCAAAGGACAAAGGGAAGTCACATGCGATCACTATTGGCAATGTTGAATATGACAACGATGTGGTGGAATGATTAAGTGTTTATGTAATGGGATTTCGAAATAATGTTGTATCATTGAGTATTGCAATATTTATTGATGTGGTATTCAAAGTGATTGATATATTTTGGAAATAAGATGATATGCACATAATGAAGGGAAAACGAGAAAATGAAATGTTTAATAGTATTCATGAGCTCATGATTGATATAAGGACTAAGTGATATCATGGTTTGAGTATATAGAATTTTGAGGATTTTGGTAACTGCATTCATGTTTTCATTAAGGTTCAATGGGTATTCAAGAGAATACATGATTAAGCACTTTTAATGTCTGGAATGTGACCAGCAAAACATATCTTATGATATATGGGGATCAATGATGGTATTAAATATATGGTAATCATTTTCACTATGAGAGTGGACTAAAATATTATGGATAAGCCTAAAGATTGGAATGGATTAAGGATAGAAGTTTTTTCGATATTATTGATGGGATGTTATAGTAATATAGTTTTAGAAAAAGGACAACCTGCAGGACGGGCGACAGCCCATCGCTTCGGACAAGGCTGTGGGAATCGAACCCACAACCGAAGTGCGACTGGCCTTTATCGCCTACCACTGGCCTACAGGAAGTCCCTGTTTAGTAGAAACTAGTTTTATTATATTAAGCAGTATGATATATGAAGTATAAGTCCATTTTAGGAACCATATATGATTAATCTCACTATAGATCGACTTATGTATATAATTTTTGCTAACCTTTTGTTTGAGACAGATGGAATGACCCATCGTTCTATCACATGATCTGCTAACACTTCACAAATTCAACTTCATTTATTTAAGAGATGAAGTGGCAATTGTTCAAGGCACGAACAACAGTGAGATTGTACCAAAATAAAGTAAGTATTTATTCTAATTCAAATTTTCAACTTTAGGGAAATGATCTTGAAAAACAAAAATGTTGTCCTAGTGATCTTATACCTGATGAATCAGATGGTACCTTATATCATCACAAATCTATGGATTTGTGATTACTGGATTTTCCATAGCCATGTTCTCTACCACTCTCCATCAGAACATGATGGTTAGATTTCTCTTCCATATCCATATTTTCACCTATGTGGAAACCCAGTGATTAGTTTATTTGGGTAATCGTTACATTTCATACTTTAGTTTTTAAAGAAAAGTTTTGGTATTCCTTTTTACGATGTGGGTTTCTATTAAAGAAACTTTCGAATAGTAAACTATTTATAACCCCGATGAATTTCGAGGGCGAAATTCATTTTAAGGGGGGTAGAATGTAACAGCCCGAGATTTTATGAAAACTATTCTTTTTAATTTTATTAATGTATTGTGTTGTACGCTACACCAAAAGGATCTCTCACAACACGTATCCTTGACTTGCCTTGCATTACACGCAATTGCAACCTTCCTCGATAGCGTGTGTAGTACGCAATACCGAGTTTCACTAAACAACGATATGCTATTAAAATATTATCAAAACTAGCCGTTATGAATAGTAATAACCACTTTTTGAAATTTTATAAATTTTATTTTTCAAAATGGACTTCATTTTTGGATTCAGAATACCGAAATTAGCCTAGGGTGAAATTTTGGTATTTTTCTGAAAACTTTCAATTTTTGATGAATAGTGAAACCACTAAGTGGTAGGTTAAAAACTGAATTTTGCATAAAAGTTAATTTTACCGCTTCTGTGAATGGAATTTCGAAAATCCGAGAGACACGGTTAATATCAAGGACTAAAATGTGGTTCAATGAGATGAAAATAATTTTTTGGTGAATAGTAACTTTTTACTTTTTTTACCGCGGTTAATAGTAAATAGGGTAACTAAGGGTAAATATGATATTAATATTACCCTAACACATGTCCTAATTCTATTAGACAAGTGTAATTCGACCAAAAACAAACTTAGGAATAAAATATGACCATTTAGGCCCACTTGGATTAGATTAGGAAATTTATTATTAATTTATTTAAAGAAGGGTTAAAATAGTTAAAATCAAAGTTTAATAAGTAAATCATTTTTAATATGGGGTTATACATAAGATAAATTCGATTGTAAATATTAATTAGAAAGCTAAAAAGATTTCCTACACTATGGTATTTTATTTTTAATTTTTAGAAATCAAATAATATAATTTATTTATGACACAAAGATGATGCAGTAATTATCTTATTAATGAAATATTGACATAATTGATAATATAAATACCAAAATAAATGTAATTCAAGACTTTTTATGAATTCCACTAATTTTCTAGGTTACTATGATATATTAGTGTTGATTTAATCTACTTGGTTCGAACATATAATTCTGTTATGACTTTCAAAAAAATCATATATCAAATAGTGTCAAAATTGACACAAAATAGTTTTTAAATCAAATATTATATTATTAATTGTTATTTTATTCCTAAAAATATGAGGTTCGGCCAAATGACTTATATAAGGATATATATATTGATAATAAACAATTTGGGGTTCTTTTGGCATGTTATAGTAAGTGTATTAACCATATAGTGAAAGAAAACAAAAAGACATGGTAAAAGTTAAATTATTTAACTTAGAGTTAAATCTAAATGATATGGTTAAAATAATACCCTAAACTTGTCTAAATCTTATTGGTTGATAAGATTTCGAACCATCCCCACTTTAGCTTCGAAATAAGACCCTTTGGAACCATTATAAACCGATTTTGACTTTAATATAAAATAATATTTTTAGATATTCCTAAGGTGCCCCTCTCCTCCCTTATAAAAGGACACCTCCTCCCCCTCCTCCTCACACCAAATTGAGCACTCAAGCTCGACCAAACCCTGCCATTTTCTCTTCTCAACTTCCCTAGAAACATCATAGAGGTTCTGGACTTCCTCAAAGACCAATTTTAGTTCCCTAAGAGGAGGTCTCAAAGAGGCGCTTCAAAGAAGAGGTAATTACCGTTACCAATTCTTTCATCTTTATTTCTTCTTCCACTTCTTCTTCTTAGGTTGTTTCATTATGAAGTAATAACATCAGTATCACTCATATACTGATATGTTATTATAAGTATGAAACAACCCTATTTCACCATCTATCCATCCTACGGAAAAAGAAACCACCGCGCGTGCGTACGTACGGAATACCGTCTCCACGCCGTGGTGTAATCTATTTTCCGCCACCACCTTAATAGGATGGGTATAATGGTGTAATGAGTAACTATATATGATTATTATAAAGTGATATTAACATAATTCCACGACCATGGGAACGATATCATTGCTCGTGCGTACGTACGGACTACCGTCTCCACGACGCGATGAGATTCATTCTCCACATTAACCATTCATGAATGATTATAAAGCATATATAATAATTACTAATGAAATATATGACATAATAATGATATTGTATTTATGTATATTTATATGTATTTCATCTACTTAATTCCATTCAATTCAATAAGGAAACGAAAACAGCGTTCATGCCTACGTACGGACTACCGTCTCCATGAACGGTGAATTTCATTCCATTATCAATATATAATATATATATGTATATTATGAATATATATTATATATAAATCATGTTTTACATTCTGGATATAAGTAATCATGATCCAAGTAATCATATTAATAATTACAAGTTAAAAACACGAACGACAAATAAGACGATTTTACCCAAAATGCTACTTTAACATGAATTTACAAAAGACCGGGTAATATAAAGCCATAAGAGAACCATATATGATATCATAACAATGAATATGATTCTGTAATAAGTCAATAACATTATGTAAATCATTATACAGTAGGTTCGGACACGTACAAGTAAGTCGGACCTAAGGTAAGGGAAATATCACAATCTCATTTTTATCCGATATTGTTTATACTTTGGTATTTACTGGGGTGTATTTTATCATCCACATCCATGTTTCCTCAATATGTAATATTATTTCCATCCACCTATAATTGTTTAAATCCAATTTTAACCTTCGGTGAGTTTTTAGTAAAAGATATGAAATGAATCTTTTGTCGTTTTTCGTACGAGGTACTTTTTGGACTTTTCCGACAAAAGTACGAGAAGAATTTTTTTTAACTTATATGGCATGAATGGATTTCTAAAACATTATTTCCAAGAAGTTTCCTTTACAAGTATTCAAGTTTATTTTTAATCAACTTCTTTTATTTTAAAGTTGTATGACATGTTATGAAAGGAAAAATGTTTTTGAAGTAGAAAGGATATTTTCCTCAAGAATGGAGTTCAAGTATTTTATCAAAAATATTTTCCATCTAAGATAATAAAAGGGTTCTGTTTTTATCCCTATTATTACATGGATTTGATTATGTTGTGATGGAAATATTTTTATGAATTCCTTTATCTTATATGAATTGTTTTATGATGTCATGTTGTTTAAGAATCCCATTTTTATTACATGGGTTACGCTATGATGTATGGTTTATGATTATGTGGCACACATAAGAAAGGATTCATTATGAGATGGGTGAGACCTATATCTCCCTCCAATGCATTGGGTAAAGATTTTATATCTCATGAGATAGACAGGGCTGGAACGGTAGGTTATACCGGTTCAGTGAAACAGGACTGAAACGAGGGTTACTCGATTCAGAAAGGGACTTTGTCCACTAAGATAGTCTTGGCAATGAGTCTTGACTAACAAGAAATGATTCTCTATGATTATGTGTGTATGCCACAAAGTTTCAAATTTTATGTTATGATTATGGGGATCTCATTCTCACTTCTATGATTTATTCCATGTTAAGATATTATGATCTCTTTTGCAGGTTATGATTTTCAAAAAGATATGATATGATTTTTAGTTCCTTTATTTGCCTTGCTGAGCATTTGAGCTCACCCTTTTATGTTTTCTTTTCCCCAGGATATAAATAAAGGTTTTAGGTAAAAAAAAGGAAGATCTTTATGGGAGATATTGAAGATATTTCACCACGATTAGAAGATTACGTTCCGAGTTTCCAAAGACACTAAACTATTACGATCCTTGTGTGTGTGTTTTTGTTATGTACTAAGTATTCCGCAAAAGTAATGGACATACCATGTACGTCAAGCTACGGGTCTCTACATTTACACTTAGGAATTCCAATCAACGTCAACTTATGACATGGGTGTTAATTTAATGCAATACAAAGTAAGGCTCAAGGATATCACATGCTTAACTCCCCAATGATGAACTCACCCCAATCTTTATTAATTTGGTAAATCAAACATCATCCATAAATCATTTCAATTAAGCTCTGCAAACAAACCCCCAAAATCAAAATACAATCAACTAAAAACAAACGACTATTACAAAGTATCATCGCCGAGGATTCGACCTGAGTGCTTCTATACACATTAGCAGAGCACCGGAATTTTGACCGGTCGATAGGCGACAATCGGCCGTGCGTTTCACCCATCCAGTGGAAAAATCTTAAATAAAATAATTAAACTTAATTATTTTTCCCCTGACATTGTATCAAATAAATTTCCAATGGGGACTCGAATTGGAAATCCATGACCTCTGTTGAGTTGAAAATGGGGTGTTTTTCAATGGTGTGACATAAAATTAGTGGGTGCAAAAGATTCAGATTCTACAAAAATTCATAAAGGTTTCAGTGTTATTCTACAAAAAAATTGTTTAAGGATTTTTTATTAGTGTTATCCCCTAATCTCTACCAAGACCTTATCTCTCTCTCTCTCTAACTGGTTCTTTGATGGATCATGGAAAAATATCTGTCGAAATTCTGGTGGATCGCAACGGAAGCAAGGCACCCACATCAGTAATGATGATCAGATCATTTCGAGGTAGGATTCCTTACCTTTAAAATTTCAGATTTTATTTTACCTTAAATTCATTATTTTCTCATCTGTTTATTGATTTCATTATCAATAATCAATGACTACACTAACACAACTATATATCAATGTATTAAATCAAATAAATTTTATCCATAATTTGTCTGTTCTTCATAAAAAATCATCACCCACTTTGGAATGTATTAAGACACTCATGGATCATCGGGTGGATATTGGCATTATGAATCCCTCATTGCATGGATTACTAATCTATTTTCAGATCTAATATCGATAAATGGGAGAATTCTATGTGGCCTACGGAGTGGACCCCCAGAGCACTTGCACCGGTGGAAACATGTGGTGGTGGTGTACTGCATTTAGGAGAAGGCTGTTGGAGCTGGCTGGTTAGGAGAGCTAGTTGTGTAGAATAGAGTCTTGTGTGAGGAAATAAGGGGGGTGTGGTTTAGAAGTGGAGTGCAGAGTAGATATGGCAAGCAGTAGTGGTCGCAAGGGTGATCGGACGGTGGGACAACGTGGTGGCTAGGCAATGGGTCCCAAGACAGAGACATCGACAAGCGGTTTATAGGACAACTATTGACATGGGTGACCAGGAAGGCCAGTGAGGGGGTGAGTTTATGAATTAGACTAGGCCAAATAGGGTGGACCGACCTAGGTAGAGGGGTCTATCCATAATGGTCCAAACCAGCACAATTTTGCCTGAGGCACATTTAAAAACCCATTTCTCCTAAAACAGGAATCCAATGTACTCACTGTTTGTGACCACAGGACCCTCACGTTGAGACGGATCTTTTTAAACAGGTTGAGGAATTTTAAGTCTTAGATTCCTGGACCTATTCTAGGAAACTTCTGAGTCTAATAATAATAATATAATTATTATTATCTAATCTTCTTATTTCGGGCATAGCGCCTACATGTGGTGCCTAATTAATGCACCATCAATGGCGGTGCAACCCTTGTCTTTTGGATAAATTTTCAAGATTACTTTCAGGTGTTTTAACTAATTTTTAGTTGTGGGACCCATGGGTATCGATTCTCACACTTCTTGGTGAAATGAAACATTTTCATTGGGTATCCATTTTGGATGATCGAGTAGTCAATCACACGTGTTTTCCAAGGGGATAACAATGGCATGACACACATAATTATTGTTAGGATCGAGTCATTTGCCCTATGAGATACCTTTTGAGCATAATGAATCATTTTACAACTTTTTCATCAGATGTCTAATTGGAGTGAGTGGATAGTCTACCTCGATTTCTTTTCATCCAAGATCAAAATAGTGTGATCCATTTGGATATGTTGAGCCTTATTCCTGATCTCATTAAATGTAGAATCATGAAAGGAATATCATTGGTATATCCTTTTGATGTGTTCTGAACTTGACGTACAAACTAGTGGTATTAGATGACTACATAAATGATATGATCTATCTATATCTTCCATGTGGAATCCCCCTACCAGGTAGGGTGTGGGTATAAGTCCCCAGCCTTAAATGTTAGATAATTTTCAGTTACATCAAGAATTCACATTTAGAATCTTTATAGGTTTAAAGATCAATAAAATTATGCCATAACTATTACATAACAAAAAAATAGAAATACAAATTGGAAACTTCCAACAGTATCTATTTCATCCATAATAATAAAACAATTAAAAATAATCATGGTTTTTTTTCATGTTTAATCGTCATAATTTTCCCATAACTCCATCATTGACTCTATTCTACCTTAAATCCTGTGAAAACATTTAAAACAAGGGATGATCAAAAAAATCTCAGTAAGGGATTTAAAAATAATGAAAACCCATTAGTCTCGTTAAAACTTGATAACCCATTCAATGTTCCTTGAGCGGATGAAACAAAAAAATTTCACATGAATAACACTCATACTTTTTTCTCAATGAAAAACACTAAAACCAATACCAATAAAATAAAACTCCTTTGGGTGACTAAGAGAATTATATATATATAACCCTTTGAAACATCTTCCAATTAGAATAACCATATGGCCGACTTCCAAATTTGAGATCTATAATGAGAGTCACCCTTCTTATAACCTATACTGAGTTCACCTGTGAGTTATAATGGGGATCAACCCTTCGTATTAGTTGTATCGGGCTCACCCATGAGGTATGATGGGGATAAAACCCTTTGTATTTGCTCTGTTGGGCTCACCCATGAGCTATAATGGGGGTAAAACATTTTTTTAAGCTATATCGGGTTCACCCGTCTCATGTAATTCTCATGTACCATTTTACGAATAAAACACGTTCAACACAAAACCACATTTTGAAAAATTATTCTAATCCCATATGAATAACATTTCCATATAAAAATTCCATTTTAATTTAAGAATCCCATTTTTTATTCCAATATACCCACATAAAGAGATAATGGATTTATTTAAAATACATTAAGTCTTATAGTGGAAGCCAAATATCAAATAATAATTACGGTAGTAGAGAAGTCATTTTCATCGTATACCTTAAAAATAACATTCATTTTGTTGTTTTTTTAATAAAGTAGATGTATTTGTTTAAAAATATTATTTTTTAAATCATTTAATGAAATTATAGATATATATAAAATGTCCTTTATAATAAATATTTAAATTAATATCAAGAAGAAAAATATTTGAAAATTAAATCCATAAACATTCAAGGTTTCCCATTCCCATTTGACCATTTAAATATTAATCATTATAAATTAATAAATAAAATTATTATAGATATAATATGGATACTAAATATCATAGTGGTTTTATATAGACCTTATAAAAGAATAGAGGTGGATATTATCCAAAAATTCCTCAGTGAAAGGATATTAAGATGATGTCCCTTCCCTAATTCCGACTTGTCTTGTTCATCCTTTAATTTCATGAATAATAAACTTATGTTAATTTATACTTGCTTTAGAACCTTTTTCATTTTTATTATTCATTTTATATCACTTATTACCATGTTATAACAAATAGTTAATTATTTAATTCATATCGGACATTTTTTTGATGTTCAGTAATTGAGTCGAAATTGAAATTGTCTTGATGTAAATTTTCCATTTTATCAAAACTTCATCATCACAAATGGTGACATGACTACTGATATTTATCTTGATATTAGAAACAGGATGTTTATTAAAGTTATTGAGGAATTTAAGAAGGACCTAAACTTCATCTTCAAATATATTCCTTAGCAATGAGTTATAGATAATGGTTTTTTGTGAACCCTATTGAGGCCTCTCTCCATCAATTTTGCATAATTCCTTTTCACCCCCTAATTCGAAGCTTTAAATTCTTCTCAGTTGAATAGTGTTGTTACTGTTTAGTTTGGTTCACCTCACTTACCTATTGGTACTTTTTTTGAAGAAGCTATTGGATCATTGTTGTGTAATCCTAGAGATGTCACACTCCTGAAGAAGGTAGGCTTGAAACATTGTCTGGTTGATTTGATTTCATAATTCAACCTTGTTTAGGCTTCATGGGTGAAGGTTTTTCTAACTTTATTGCTCTCTACTATATGTCTTATGGATGATCAATTTTGAAATAGAAAGGGCTTGGCATGGCTGCCCATCTCATGTTATGACTCCCTAGAATGTTTTCTCCCCTATCATAACCCCCCTTTTTCTCATGGTTTTTTGGTTTCACAGTGTTATGGAAGTTTTTGGACTCTTTTGAAGATTTCATTTCTATGTTTTTGAGGAATTTTCCTAGTCGGATCATTCCCTTCGTTGATTGGAGCTCATTGGCTCTCATGTTTTCAGACCCATTGATTCCTTCTTGAAATGAATGGATTATCATTAAGGATACTTCTTTCGAGACTTCTTCCTGTGAAATTTTTTCTAACAGGGATGATTATATATGTTCATCTATATATTCTCATTGGTTTTGTTTCTTTTGATTGGCTATTTTGATTTGAAACCCCTGTTTCTTGGTCTGTTTCTCTTATATTATTCAATTGTATCCCCTTTAAATCCCATGTTGGTGTAAATTAGTTACACCTTGATCTTGTATGGTAAACTTTTTTATTTAATAAATTTCTCTAGGGAATGATCTGGGTTATCGGATCATGTCACCACTTATATTAAAAAAATGGTCCATAACATTTGGAGATGGTAAATGAAATACACCATTCATGTAGACGGTAACTTGTATGTATTCATGAACTCTAATTTCATTTTTTATATATATAATGGATTGAAAAAAATGATACATATGTTTATTAGAATTCCAGTATAATTTAATATTATATATATATTACATATGTTTATTAAATCCATTCTTTATACATTCCAATTATGGGATGAACAAGTCACATCACTTTGAGGGGGCGGTAGTCCACACTTCCATAAATGAAATTATAGTATTTCACATCATTGAAAGCATAAAGGTATTATATAAAAGAAAAATACAGAAGCATAGAGACAATAAAAATATAATTTATATCAAATATAAATACAGTTCCATCATAATGGCTACTATGAGAGGTGGTAGATGAAAAATGAACAGTCATCATTTTTTGAGGTTGTAGTTCTCCATCCATAGAAATAATATGTTGAAATCCATTAGTTGGAGGTGTGTGTAAGAATAGATCTAATACTTATCATAAAAACATCATAGTATATCTAGGATAATATTTTTTTATGAAATAAAATAATAATAAGATCATAGGTAGTGGAGAAGGAAAATAGAAGAAAAGAATTTGAGAGAAGATATTACCTCTAAATCTGGAAGCTTCATTTTATTTAAGCCAAAATGCTTTCTTGAATTTCCTCTTCCTAAGTTAACACTTCTAAGAGTATGGTATGGGTGTTTGGAGATTATTTGAGAAGATTTTGGATTATTCAAGGGGCTTGAGATGTGTGATTAAGTGGGTAGAGGTTGTGGACATTTATAAGAGGGAGGAGGGGCACTTTAGGAGGGTCTTGAAATATTATTTTATTATAAATTGATTTTCAGTTTCAAATGGTCCCAAACTCATTTATTTCAAATATAAGATGTCTTATGGTCCCAAAAAAACTCCCAAAACATTTGTTTTAGATAATTTTTGGTCAAAACATTAACCACATCTTTTAGCTTTAACCCTTCGTTAAAATGAATAACTCTTACCATGTCTTCTTTCATTTTCATAATATATTGTAACTATATTTACTATGAAATGACAATAGAACCATTAGTTAATAATTAATGACATTTTAACATTATATGATTCACTTGTCTGAATCATATATTTTTGGGACTATCATATCATTTAATAAAATCATATTTGTTTTAAAAACTCATTTACGACAATTTTGACACTAAAAAGTAATTGATTTTTCATAAAGTCATAAAAACTTTATTACTTATGAAAAAGGCATTAAATCAACTATAATATGTCAATATCATCCATAAAAATTGTTTATGGCATCAAAATAACCAAATTACATTTATCTTAATATTTATAATATCATTTATTTGAATCCTTTATTAATGAAGCAATCACTACATCATCATTCTATCAAAGTTTAATTTAGTTATTTAATGTCTATAAATTAAAAATAAAATATCAAGATGTAGGAAATATTTTTATATTTCTAATTACTATTTATAGTATATGATATCAATTATATAAACCCATATAAAAAATTGTTTTAGTAAAAGATATGTGTTTATGTTATATTTCTCTTTACATTAAATTAATTCTTATAACATGTCATTATGACACCCAACTGAATCCATGGGCCCCCCAGAAATCAACCCAATGATGAATATGGTCTGACATATCTCATAAAATTGTATTAGTACATGTGTTCGGGTAGTTTAACATTATTATAATATTATTTTCTGACCCTTATTTATAAGATTTACCCTTTCACCATAGTAAATAAAATAAATACTAAATATACTATTCATAATGTCCGAAAATGAAAGGTGTATATTTACACCGTTTTAACATTTTTATTCAAATATGGAATCCATTTTTCCAAATTCAATACATATAATTTTGAGAAATTAATTTAAAATTAATTCCCATTTTCAAAACCGCAATGCGAGTTTTTTTGAAGTAAAAACTACTAAAATATTGATATGTGTTTATGTCCAATTTAAATGGGAAATTTCATCCAATGACCAAAAATTAGATTAAATGATATAAAAATCATCCAATTACACTTTAAAACCAATTAAAATTAAAATATAACTCTATAAATAATTTAGATGAAAATACAGTTTAGAATTAAAATGCAGTATTTTCACTATTCATTAAAAATGAAATTTATTAGAAAACTACCAAAAAATTATCCAAAGTAAATTATGATATCCTACTTCTATATAATAAGTTTATTTTTTCAAATAGAACATATAAAAGTGACAGAATTAGATTTAAAAAGGGTTCTCCATCAAAAGGTGGTGAACTGTATTTTTAGAAAAATACTTCTTTTATCCAAAAAAATGAATCTGTTCTTATATCATACGTAGAATAAAAATAATATGGATTTAAAACATTAAATTTAATATATAACATAAATTTTTCATTAAATAAAAATACATAAATGTGATATGATTTTATAAACACAAATAATCTCTTTTAAATAGGTTTTCATAAAAACATATCTTTTATATTCAATTGTTTTTTATTTCCATTTATAATAATTTTGGTAACCAATGAATCATTATTTAAACATGTGTAAACCATATTTCAAAATACAGTTGATATTATTCATTCCTTTCATTCCAACATCTAGGCATTAACTTCCATTTAAAATAATAAAAATTATTGTATTATTTTTCGGTATAACTCAAAGTTGTGTGCAACGTAAGATTTTAGAGAAACCAATTGTTGCATGTCGAGTACACTATCAGAAAAATCACCCCCTTTAATGTAAAATTTTATATATAATTCATAAATATTAATTGAAAATAAAAGTATTATTCTATAAATACCTGGGTTGTTACAGTCGCCCCTCAGTCAACTAGAGTGGAATCCCTCTTATGCATTAGGGTGAGGGGCCTCTATGATGACAATAAGAGTGGAATACCCCATCATCATGGGTGTGGGTACTCTATCAGAAACTTCCAAGAGGAATACCCCATATGCACTAGGTAGAGGTTCCTTGATGAACAAGATTGGAATCTCCCTGATGCTTTAGGATGTGGGTCCTCTACAATGACTTTTAGAGTTGAATTCCCCTAACATACTAGGGTTTGGGTCCTCTAACTTTGGTTTAATATTTCTGGATATGAATTAGTGACTAGATTTACTTTAACATTACATTGGACTCACAGTTATGAGGGGAACTTTCCCCCACCAAGACATGTCCTTATGACGCAACCTATAACTGTGTGAGTGAGACAGACCTGCCAAAAGAAAATAGTATCAAGGTGTAGTGTTTGATCCCCTTTGACTTACAGTTTAGGGAAGACCTGAAGAATCCTAAGGACGGATGGTTGTTACTTCTAATACTATTGGGAACTTTTTTTTAGGGAGGATATGTGATATGGAGATCCCCTTACTCTCTCATTTGGGTTTCTTTCACTGGGCATATATATATACACCCTATTGTAGTACCCACTCCTTCGGTTCTCATTAGTCTCCTTCCATGATAGGGGAAGACATGCAAGGAATTCCATGTTCTTTCCTCATCTAGATTCTTGTAGTTGGATAAGTCTTCTCCCCTACTATAGGTAGAAAAGACTCGATGATAAGTTCACCTTCTTGACACTTCTAGCTCCTTGTTTTTAGGTGAGCTTACTTCACTCTCTTGTTGGGTTGAGCTACACTCTTTAAATGTACTTTGTTCTATAAACTTTACTTTCTTTCATATTTTATCTCTTATTTCTCCAACTTCTTTTTTTCTCATCCTACTGGGTATGTTTATACTCACCCCTGCGTGGGCTTTTCCCGCAAGTATTGTGCATTATAAATATGGTTAATATTTTTGATCATGACATTAGATTATCTCAGGGATACGGGAGCTTGGACGATGTGTGGTGGTCATGGACTAGGTTTCAGGAGCATGGAATCTTTATTATATTTAATATCTATTTTTCTATTAGTTTGTGACACTTTCTAGTTGTGCATGTATTTTTTCCAATTTTTTCTTTTAGCTTACTTTATTTTATTCGTACTGTTTAGTGGTCCATGCGTGTATGGATTATTTTTATAGTAGTTAAATCCTTCACTCTTGTCCCTATATAGTTTTTCATTGAGTTGGATGTGTGTGTGTATAGTTACTTAGGAAAAGGCCTCCCCATGTTTTTTTCCTTCAATGCTAGTCACCACCCCCTGGCCTATGGAAGCAGTCTTGGGGTAATTGCGGATCAAGCCTCGGTATGGGTTTAGATGTGAAAATGTGGTATCATAGAAAGTTCATTCCTTGGGAAATTGTTTAGACATTTAACTTTAATATGATGGGTTGGGTATATGGTAACATTTTTGAACTGTCTCGAGAGAGGTTCTCGGGCCTGGGAGTCCAGTGATGGTGTGGTGGTGGACGTAGCCATTCTTTAGGACCCTGATTACCCTCTTGTTGACTCATCATGTTGTGACATTTTTTTATGGAACATTGGTACATGAATCATATAGTATTGAGTCTTTGACTATCCTTGATGACTTATCTCCCCTTTTTTGTTTTTCTTGTTATATATATATATATATATGATCATCTGATCGCAGTACTCCTTAATAACTTTCTGGTTATCTTCGTGATGGTATCCATCCAGTATACCTTCTATGGTTTGTGACGATGACCTCGTGAGAGATGAGGCCTCAGTACAGGGCCCATTATTTGATCCACTTCCTTCATGTGGGCTAGTGGTAGCATGTCAACATGTGGAACAGTAGTTAGTACTCGAAGCACAGGCAGAGGACAACTGCGGGATGAGTGTGCTTCATGATTTCCAATGCTGGAGGCTACTAGGGTTTTGTGGTGAGCAAGACCCTCAGGTGGTCGAGGACTGGTTGGAGTTAGTGGTCCTCCTCTTCCCACATCATTTGGGAAACAGGGTTATATGGAAGATTTGTGACCTTACAATGGATCATATGCTAATGTTGTGTGTGCAGGGTATGGTAATAGTGATAAGGGTCCAAAAAAGGACTCGAACTACATACAAGTTTGGAAGGTGTTGGGTGACCTTCCGCCTATAGTGAAACTTCCACTGGTACAAATGAGGTTGGAGGTAGAGATCTATTCTTGTGTCTCGGACCCTCTTCTTAAGGGTACCCAAGGTTTTAGCAGGCAGGTGGATGAGGAAACAAATGATGGAGGAAGCTGGCATGTTTAGTGAAGTCCAGTGCAGGGGTTGATGGATAATTGGGCTGCATGTAAGAGTCATATCCAATATAAAATACAGACAAGTAACTACTTTTCTAATTTAGAGGGGATGCCTCAAGATCAATAGAAGGACACTGATGTTGGAATATTTGGTGGGATAGAAACTTCATCCTTGTCAACAGGGAAGAAAATAAAAGGGCACAAGGACTTCATGCGTCTCCCAAAACCAATGGAGACCAAGTCGGGTAAAAGGTTGGAGACTAAGGAGAAGATTTTCTTGTCTTTAAACATTTTTAACTTGCAGGAGAATTCTAATGAAGTGTTCAATGATGTTGATGAAAACTATGCGGGAAATATTTTTGGGGAGAAATTTTCTAACCAGGAATATTTGGAATTTCTTTTCCACTCTAAAGAAGTAATGGTGGTGGAGTTCCTTTATATCAATGCTTCCCAAGAAGAGGCAGACAAGATGATGGTCATACCACTTCATGTGGATATTAATATTGAGAAAATTCATGGATCGACATGAAGGATATTATTTTGATAAGGGTTTTTAATAAAGGGAATCTACGTAAGGTGGATTACTCTCAAATTTGGGACAAGTTAGTAGATTCAATTGAAGACTTCATCCACGAAAAGCATGGTACCTAGGTTCACTCTCTATTAAGGAAGCTATTTAGGGAGGAAACATCTAACATGATTACATTCTTTTCAATAATATTGTCACATATTTTGAAGACTGCCCTCCTGGTTGAAACTATGTAGTTTCTCAATTTTCATTAAAAGAGTCTGATAAAAAAATTAATTTTATGTCAGTGGTCCTCCTCTTCGAGATTGTACGGACACAGGTAAACCAAATAGTGTCTTCAACAGCCAAACTTTTTTACGAGATGGCTAGGAATTGATGGATTTTAGTAACCCATATTCACAATGAGTCATCTCTCTCATGGGATGAGTTCCAGAAGATGTTTTGCGAGGATTAATTCCCATTTTTCTTGCTCTACATCGGGATTCAAAAGATTTTGGTGATATAAAAGGGATCCATGATATTGGATGCATATGCGACTAGGTTTTCTGACCTTACATGCTACTCCATTGATATGATTAGTGATAGTTACTTTCGATCCAAAAATTTTGAGTAGGGTCTCCACCGAGAGATATCTTCCAGTTGGTATGGATTAGTAGTGGATGTTTCAAATTGAAGACGTCCATAGAAGGTGGTAGATGTCAGGTAGTAGGGCTGCAACATAGTATGCTTCCCCATGATCATGCTTGAGAACTTGATAAGGTGGAACATGTTCCATATAGGGATTTGGGTAATTCTTAAGAAGGACAGTTCTACATTTGTGATGGGTGAGGTCACATGGTGCGAGACTGCCCGGCTCGACGAGCTGGGCATCCTAGATCGAAATCAGGTGGACCACTATGGTAGATGGAGTCCCATGATTAGGTTGTTCCCTGGGGAGGCGGTTTTGGTAGAGGAGAAGGTGGATTGGGAGGACTAGGTGGTGGGTAAAATTCTATAAGAAACTACCACCACCACCACCGAGTGTCCCACATTAGGCTCTGGGAGCTGGTGGCCAGGGTAGTGGACAGCTGCAGGTTCTGGATGACTATGATCCTCTAGCACATGAGATGATAAAAGGTACACTCTGTGTTTATTATACTATTTCAAAATAATTATTAGTCATAGGATCTATCCACTCTTTTATCTAGTTAATCCTAGTACGAGATCTTGAGATCCCAGTAGAGGTGCTATCTCAGCAACTTTGACTCAAGGTTCTGATGGAAATCACTTATTCTGTAAAATTTTTCTACTGGTAGTGAGAGCTTTAGTTTGTAATAGAAATATTTATATGGGACCTACTGGACATAATGATGGAACGTTTTGATGTCGTCTTGGGTATGGAATATATTTCCATGGTTTGTTCCTAGATTGAATATCATCGTAGGCTACTCCGACACATGGACACATATGGGACGAGGTTCGTCTTTCATGGTGAAGAAGACATTGTAGCAGGGAAATAAACTATTGTAATATAGAGATGACAGCCTTTTACCCATCAATTAGTGAGAATGACCCTTGGTGTCGTAGACTCCTCAGCTCCTCAGTTTCATCAATTGTGGAGGATTACATGGATGTCTTCCCCAAAGATTTCATGACACTACCTTCAAGGTGGAAGTCAGATTTTTGCATTGACTTTAAAATCAGGACATCAATAATATCTTATGTTTCATATTATATTCCACCCACCAAGATTCAAGAGATAATTTTTCATTTGTAGGACCTTTGTGATAAGGGTTTCATCATACACAGTGTTTCCCCTCGGGCAATGCTGGTTTTGTTAATGAAGAAGACAAATGGGAGTTTGTATCACTGTGTGGATTATCATTTCCTGAATCTGTACATGATAAAGAAGAAGTACCCCTTAATAAGGATCGATGACCTCTTAAAACATTTGTGAGGTGTGAGATGGTTCTACAATATCAATCTAAGATTTTACTACCACCATATATGGGTTCTTGAGGTTGATATTCTAATGTTGGCATTTCGTTGTCACTACAAGCATTAAGAGTTCTTGGTGATTCCCTTTGGTGTCCCAAACTCCCCTGCCATTTTCATGGATTTGATGAACAAGGTCTTCAATCCATACATGGACCGGTTTTTTGTCGTCTTGAAAGATGACATAATCCATTACTCATCATAAGAGGATGAGCACGCAGATCATTTGAGAATGGTCCTTGATTTACCTCGAGAGAACCATAATTAGGGAAAACTCTCAATGTTTTAGTTGTAGATACATGAGTTTCACTTTCTATGGCATGTCATCTATGAAGAGGTTTTACCCTTGGATCCCATGAAGATATAGGTAGTTCTATCAATGGAAACTCTCAATAATGTGTCAAAGGTGCAGAGCATTCTTGGTTTGTTTGGGTACTACTAGATATTTGTGGAATACTTCTCTAGGATTGCAACCCCTTTGACTGATCACACAGGTAAGGGACATACATTTACTTGTTAGAAGCAGTGTCAGAGGGCCTTTGGGTAGTTGAGGCAAAGGGTAATGATTTCTCCAGTCATGAGACTACCAGAGGAGGGAGTTGGGTTCATAGTGTATTGTGATGCATCACGAGCTTGTATGAGTTTTGTTTTAATGAAACGATAGGCAGTTATAACATACAGGTTGAAGCAGTTAATACCCCGTCAAAATAACTATGTGACTCATGACTTGGAGCTCACATAGGTAGTCTTTTACCTGAGGATGTACAGACACTAACTTCTTGGGAGAGCACTTTGTGGTTTACTCAAAGCAACAGAGCTACATGTATATCTTTACTCATAGAAATCTAAATATAAGGTAGAGATGTTGGTTGAATTTTCTATAAGACTATGACATTGAAATAGTCTATACTATATAGAAGGGAATGATTGTAGAAGATGCCTGCTGGATGTCCTAGGATTGCCTATTATTGGAATCTTCAGAGCCGTTAGCTTTCTTGCAGTTAAACCTGGAGGAGTAGGAGGGTACCACATTTCTATAGTCGATGGTGCTGAATCCTTCCCTCCTTGAGCATATAAGAGAGTCCTAGATAGAGATATCGACTATGAAGTTCTGTATGATGAGATATCCATAGATGACACACCTGATGGGTATTCTGAAAGAGGGAATCATGAGATCTTATTATTGGTGAGAACAATGATTCTAGTCATGATATAGGAGGAAGTGATATGATATTTCCATACTTCTCCCTTATCTATACATACTAGTGTGGGGAATATGTACAGGGATCATTAGTAGAAATTTTGGTGATCTGGCATGAGACAAGGTGTTGCTGAGTTCATATCACGATTCCTTACCTATTAGCAGGTAATGGATGAGCATCAGGTTCTGTATGGTTTGTTGTGGTCCCCCAACATCCCGAAGTGAAAATGGGATGTCATATATATGGAATTGGTCATAGGGATTCCAAACATAGAGAAGTACCATGATTCCATCAAGCTGATAATGGACCGATACACCATGTCGGTACACTTCCTTTTTATCGGGGAGAATATTTTGGTGGAGGGTTTGGGGAAGATGTACTAACGGGAGATCGTCCTCCTTCACGGGGAGGGGGGTCTTGATGATTATCTCCGATCATGAAAATAGTTTTACGTCAAAGTTGTGGAGAGGCCTATAGAATACCTTTGGGACCCAGCTACAAATGAGTATGTCCTTTCACCCCAGACCGATGGGGAGACCGAGTGCACTATTCAGGTGATGGAGGATATGTTGAAGGCATTTGTGCTAGATTTCAGCTATAGATGGGAGGCTCACCTACATTTGGAAGATTTTTTGTTCTATAACAGCTACCACTCTACTATCAGCATGTCACATTTTGAGGTCCTATATGGGATACCTTTTAAGTCACCTCTGTTCTGGATAGAGGTTGGAGAATCATCCCTTGTTGGATTAGAGTTGGTGTGAGCAACGACAAATAAGGTACAAGTCATCTGTGAACAGATTAATATGGACCGTAGAGGACATAAATCATACACAGACTGTCCTCCTAAACCCTTCGTGTTTGAGCAGGGAGACCACATTTTATTGAGTCTCCTTAGGATCGATAATGTGAAGGTTTGTCCAGGAAGACAAGCCATCCCAGCGTTTCATTGGGTTGTTTGATATCATTCGGAGGGTTGGTGAGGTTTTTGAATGCCTCTACCTACCCCCATAGCTGGGGTGGGTGCAAAACGTCTTCCATGTGTCACAGATGAGGAAATACTTGCATGATCCTATGCACCTCATCGAATGGGGAGAGCTTGACATTGAAGATAAACCCAACATTGAAGAGCACCCGGTGGAGATCGAGGATCGACAGGAGCAAACCTTGAGAAGATGGGTTATCCTGTTGGTTCGTGTGTTTTTGTAGCACAGAAACATGCATGAGAGTTCATGGGAATAGGAGATCCAGATGTTGGCTCAGTATTCAGAGTTGTTTTCAAAGTTTTTTCTTTTCGGGGATGAAAATCTTGAATGATGGAATGATACAGAGACCCATTTTTCACCTTGAAATTCTTTTAAATGTTTCTATATATTTTTCTGGAGTTGGGAACTGAGGCGGCATGAAATTCCAAGAACCAGTGTTCCCAGAATTAATTTTTTATAAAAATATTAAGAATATTTCACACTATGCACACAAAGGAAATGAGACAATAATTAAAAGGTATCTTGAAGTAGAAACCTGAGGCCATGAATGAGTCCAGAACATGCTGTTTACACAAGGCGGTGCATAACTTTCATCGACATGGGACTTCTTTGGAAAAATCCTTCAAAGGAAAAATCATAATTAAAATAATTAAACATAATTATTTTATCTGTAACATCATATAAAATATCCTTAAAATAAGGACATGGAATGGAAATCAGATACCACCTTTGAGTTTAGAATGGGTTTTTTTCATAGGTATGACATAAAATGAGCGGGCACAGATGTTTTGGATTCTGCAACCATTGGCGTAGTTTACAGTGTTTTTCAATAAATGTGTGTTTAAGGGTTATTTATTATGGTTATCCCCTAATCTCCACCAAACTCCCTTCTCTATATATCTCCCTCTCATCTGTTCTTTGACGAAATAAGGAATAATCTCCACCAAAATAATGTTGGATCACAATGGAAGCAAGGCACTCGCATCAGCAATGATGATTAGATTGTTTCTAGGTAAGAGTCATTCCCTTTTTAATTTTTGATTTAAGTTTCACTTAAATGCATTCATTTCTATTCTGATTCTTAGTTTAGTTATAAATTTTTGATGGGATCACTAACATAGCCATTGATCTATGTTTTAATCCCTATAAATTTAAATGAAATCTTCTCGTTCATTGTGAAATATAATCACCCAATTTTGAAGGCATATACAAACTAGTGGATCATAGAGCAGAGACTGGTGATTTGAATCCCTCATTACAGGAATGAAAATTAATTTTCGGATATGATATCGGGAAAGTGGAGGAGCCACAGTGGTCCACATAATGGACCACTAGAGCATCGGCGTCGGCGTCGGTGCATGGCAACGGCAGGCCGCGTGGAGGCGGAGGCTGTAGGAGCCGACTGATTGGGTGAGTTGACAGTATGGAGTGGATTCATGTGAAAGTCATAGAGGGCGGAATGGTTCAGAGGTAGATGGTGGAGGTTGTGGGTCGGTCAGAGTATAGCTGGTGAGTGGTGGTGGGTTTCGAGGGCGATCTGACGGCGAGACAATGCGCGGCCAGGCGTGGGCTCCTAAGGCAGAGAGATCGGTCTGTGGTTAGTGGTGCAGCTATTGATGTGGGTGAATGGGCTATCCAGCAATGTTTTGGGAGGGGGACATGTGGTCTAGTCCATGCCACTGGATCGTAGGATGGAAAAGAGGACTGGTCTGGTCGGGGATGTCCAGTCCAGGCAGAGGGGTCCGACCAGAATATGCCGAGGATACTTTAAACACACATTTCTCATGAATCGGCCATCTAATCAATGTGTCGTTTATGTCTACAAGTCCCTATATTTGAGACAGGTCTTTTTAGGCTGGTCCAAGAATTTTAAGACTCTATTTTGTGGCTTGGTTCCCCAAAACTCTTGAGTTTAATAATAATAATATAATTATTAATATCTGGGATTCTTGTTTGGGATGTGGCGCCTACATGAGGTGTCTAATTAACGCCCCAGATGTGGCAGCCTAACCCTGATATTTGGATGAATTTTTCATGATTAATTTAGGTTATTTTATCTAAAATCAGGGTGCATGCCCTATGGGGCCTAGTTCACATGCTTTGCGGTGAATTGTATCTTTTTCACTCGTTATCCGTTATGGATGATCGAGTAGTCAATATGATGTGTTTTTCTGAGAGGGATGCAATGGTGTGATCCTAATAATATAATTTGAGAAAGATTTTTGGGCCCCATTATATACCATTCAATCATAATGTGGCATTGTACATTGTTTTCATCAAATGTCGGATTGGAGTGAGTGGATAGTCTACCTCACATTATTTTTTGGAAGGATCAAAATTGTTTGATCTATTTTGATATACGGAGATTTATTCATGATGTCATTAAAGTTGGAATCATAAAAAGAATATCATTGGATGTTCCTATAGATGTGTTTCAAGCCCGATGTTCAAAAATGCAATGTTAGATGACTACGGCGATGAGATGATCTATCAGTTACTTTAGAGTGTAATCCCCCCACCAGGTAGGGTGTGGGTCCTTGATGAACTATAGTAGAATCCACCTGATGAATTAGGTTGTGGATCCTATATGAAAACAAAAGAATGGAATCCACCATCGGCATGGGCATTGGTCCTCTATCATCTACTTCTATGTGGAACCC
Organism: Viscum album; assembly: GCA_963277665.1. NCBI lineage: Eukaryota > Viridiplantae > Streptophyta > Magnoliopsida > Santalales > Viscaceae > Viscum > Viscum album. The sequence goes on from OY728129.1 coordinate 1,121,300,093, forward strand.
CCTGACGCACTAGGGTGAGGGTCCTTGATGAACAAGAGTGGAATCCCCCTGATGCATCAGGGTGTGGGTCCTTTTTGATGAATTTTAGAGTGGACTTCCCCTAACATACAGGGGTGGTGTTCCTTTACCTTGGGTGTAATTTTTCTATCTATCGATCAGTGATGATATTTAATTTAATGTAAATTTGGATTCATGAGTAAGAGGGGTGCTTTGCATCATCGAGATAAATCCTTATGATGTAACCTAAAACCATGTAGGTGAGAAAGACCTACCCAAAGAGGGTAGTATTAAGGTGTTCTATTTGATCCCCTTTGAATTATGGTTCAGGGTAGGTGCGAGGACTACTTGGTATCAATGGTGGTTACTTATGGGATTGTTAGTGACTCTTTTCTTAGGTTGATCTATGAGAATAGATCCCCTTACTCTCTCATTTGGGCTTCTTTGACTGATCATACATATATACACCCTATTGTAGCACCCACTCCTTGGGTTCTAGTTACTCTCCTTCTTGGAGAGGATAAAATGTGTGGGGTATGCCATGTGTTATCTGTGTCTAGATTCTTATTGTTAGATGAGTCTACTCTTCTACTATAGGTAGTAAAGACTCGATGATAAGTTCACCTTCTCATTATTTCTAGCTCCTTGTGTTTGGATTATATTAATTCACTCTCTTATTGGGTTGAGCTACACTCTTTCACTATACATTGTTCAATATGTTGTACTTGATTTCCTCTTGTATCTCTTACAGATCCCCCCTCTTTCCAGGGTGTCCTACTGGGTATGTTTATACTCACCCATGAATGGGATTTTCTCACATGTATCATGCCTTATACAGATGATTCATAGGTTTGATCATGAATTTGGAGGAGCTCGATGATAGAGGAGGTTGGATCATGTATAGTGGTCACAACCTAGGTTTCTAGAGTGGGGATTCTTTAATAGATTTTCTTTTAATTTTTCTCTCAGTTTTGGAAACATTCCAATTGGGCGTGTATTTTTTCGTATTTTTCTTTTCACTTACTTTTTGATATCTGTATTATTTACTGGTCTATTCATGTATGGTTTATTTTTATAGAATTTTCATCCTTTTTTCCTTTCCCTTAACACTTTTTCATTGAGTTGGAAATGTGTTTATATAGGTACTTAGGTAAAGGCCTCTCCAAGTTTTTTGTGCCTTCAGTTCTAGTCACCACTCCATAGCCTATAGAAGAGGGATTGGGGTCGTTGCATCTCAAGCCCCAATATGGGTCAAGTTGTGACAATGCTCGAGTGATTTTTATTAGACATGTATTTATTATTTTTCTAAAAAGTATGTACTATTTTATTATGTAATGTCTGGTTCATTATAGTTGGTATCAAAAGAAAGGTTTAGTTAACCAATGGAAATTAGGATGAGAAATTTCTTTTGAGATCCATAGGGAAATGCCTAAGGATATTTCTAGGGATATGTCTAGGGATATCTCTAAGAACAATTCTAAGGAAACTTCTCTATATATGAAAATATCATAGAATTTTGGTTAAGGATAGAGCAATTGTTAATTATGAAATTGTATCCCTACTTGGATACTAAAATTTGATGTGGCTTTGGGATAGTTTTACCTATATGTAATAACTCTAAAAATTGAAATTTTAGCTGGAATAAATCATCACTTGGTGCATGACAATAGGCCTTGTTACACACATAGTTTCACACTCTCAAGGGATATGCATGGGAAATTCAAAAAAAATATGAAACATCATGATAGATTTAAATAGATTATGACTAAAAATGACCTATATTAATCCTAAGGTGTATAAGATAGAAATGATATTTTCATAAGTTATACATCCTATAAAGTAATTTTATTGATTATCTGGTTTTCCTCTATTAGTTATATTGTTCATGATTTTGTTTTTTGTTCTAGTAAATGGAAGGAACTAAAAATAATTGGGTTAATGTTGAATGTGATAGAAAACGTGTTGATGAAAAGCCAAATTCGATGATCACTAGAGTGAATGATATTTTGATTATTCCTAATCAGTTATCATGATATAATATTAATAAATTTCACCTTATCAAACTATTAGGATCACTAAAGACGAAAATAATATAGTTTTTTGAGAGTGTGGGTGTTTGAGTCCGTGGAAGAATGAATATTTATTTTCATATATGTTTATAATGAGGGAAGAAGAGCTCTAGGTAATTCTTCAAAGGAATGAGATGTGGTTTTAGTTTGGTAGAATATGGACACATAGTAAGTGATTATTATCGAATAATGAAAATTTCATTTAACGAAACTAATGAGAATAATGGTTTAACTTATGAATCATAAATTGTTAAAAGATATAAATGGTGATATTATGATAATTATAAAATTCTATTTTCTAAGGGGAAATCAAAAGAAGAGGATCAGAAAGTTGGTACAGGTAATTTTTTTTCATTTATGATGAAGATAATACAAATGACATATGAAAGGAAGAAGGTACTAAGGAATAATATGGTGACGCCTAGTCAGCGGTTTAAGAATTAAGTATAATGATACAAGCGATTATGAATTAGAATTAAATAATTATGAAATATATGAGGAATTTTATGTATAAGTTTTCCATTAATTATGTGAAATAATATGTCAAATTTAACCAATGACCTGGAAATATTGTTTAATTGAACAGTGATATTTTATGGGAAATATATGATTAAAGGAAAGATAACCCTTACTATATTCCTGATGTTGAGATAATCATTTTTGGATAATGGGATGATTGATATGGATAGTTTAAATTGTATAATATTGATTACCTTGGAAATAATTAATAATTTGCTGATAAAGATGTTTATGTTATCATTGATGGAGATTAAAACTTTTTTGTATTTAAGGAATATATTCAATAATATGTGGTTTTATTTAATGAATGAGGAATCATGTTTGAATTTATTTATTTTTTATAGTAATTTTAGTTATTACCGTGTTTCTAGAGAATATATGACCAAGGTATTCACACAATTTTATACGTGAAAATTAAGAACTTCTTTCTGATATTTGGAGAATTATGTTTATTTTAAACATAAAGAACTTATTTATGATTTTTTTAGTATTATTTGGGTATTAAAGTTAACCATTTCTAGAATGGTTTAAGTTTACCTTTAGAAGGATTTTTATATATTCATTTATTATTTCACTATAAGAATATTTATGCATATTTGATAACATGTACTAACTATATTGGTTTAGATGATAACTAGAGATAGAAGGAATAAAATATCATTCATTTATGGATCTTATGATCTATTAATGATTCAAGCATAAAAAAAAATTCCTTCCCTTCTTTTAAAGATAGAAGAAGTGGAAATTGATTAAAACATAACCAAAGGATGAGATTGCGATTTTGAGGTGGAAAGAAATCAGGTACGTTTATTTTTATTTTTTTTATATCATGATAGAAAAAAAATTCAAAACATTATGAAAAAGGATATTGATAAAAAAAATGCAGTCTTAATACTTTCATATCTATTGAATCAATTATATTTTAACTCGTCATAGATTTATGGTTTTTTGGTTCATAACTTTCCTCCTAACCATGATATATATCACTCTCTATTAGTATTTGGGAATTAGTTTTATCTTTTATGTTCATATTTTTACTCCACAAAAATTTTCTTCTATTTTGGAACCTATTTATATTACTAACATTGTAATAATTTTCCCCCTTATCAAGTGGATATTTTATAGAACCATTTTAAATTTTGGGTTTTCCACAAATGAATTATCAAATGTCAAACCCATTAGTGATGATATCATGTTCAATTTGGAAGTATAAAATTTATTTGAATGGGGTATAATGAAACACCATTATATTTTATGATTTTATTTCAAATATATGTAATTTTTTCATTGGCATTCATTAAATGCAACATCGAGTTTTAATGAATCATAATATACTATTACTATTATTATTTAAATATGAATTTAATAACCTAGCCATTAAACATGGAGGTATGAATAGTAAAAACCAAAATTTTAAAATTAATTGTAATTTTTTTACATAATGATAACATATAAATAAAAAATTAAAATTTTTTATAAATTGTTTTATATACATTGAACATACATTTTTTACAAAACAATATTATTTATTTTTGTTGAAAATGAATAAAATTAATTTTTTCCATTTTAATAAAATTTATTTTTATAAATTAACATACATTTTGGAATAATTTATCCAAGAACATTCATTTTAATAAAAAAAATCAATTTTTATATAATTATTTTTATACTTTTGGAAATTTTGTCTGTGGGAAAATGCTTTTTCATAGCCTCTTTGGGTTTACTTTTAAATTTAATTTTTTCTAACAATGGGAATTTAATTTTTTTAAATGGATTACATATTATTAACTATAATTATTAATAGTATATAAAAAATTAAACATAATTTTTTTGGAAAAATTAATAGTAAAAATAGTAAAAATTACTTATCGTAGTTAAAGTTAAAAGGGTTTATACGGGGGTTAAACTAAAAATAAAGGGGGTAAAATGACCTCAAATATTTTTCAGCACCATTTTTATGGTAATATGTAAACTTTTACACATATAAGGTTCAATAATGACCCATTTTTTAACGTTTTGTTATGTGAAACATGGGTGCACTTTATACTTTTAAAAATTCATTTTGTGTCCTCTTCCCCACTTACAAATAGATACCCCCTATCCTCTCCTCTTAAAACTTCCAAAAACCATTGTATCAGTGGATACCTAAAAATATATATTCTTAAATTCCCTCCCCAAATTTTTTAGGACTTATCTTTATTAGGAATCCTTACTATGAAGGCTTTTTTTATAAACCTAAAGAGGCTCTCTGAAGAAGAGATAAAATTAAAAAACATGTGTTTTGTTTTATTTATTCACCAACATCCTTAAAATAATCCATAAATTTGAATATATAATAAAAAAATATGTATCGTATACTTATATTTTATTGTGTTAATTTCAGGACCTATATATATACCCCCTTCCATAAAATGGGAAACAAAATTGTCGCCAGTGTGTACGGTAAACCACTTCCTCGTGAAGCGATGTGATTTGTTCTTCACTTATACCTTACATGAAAAGTATTGAAGACATTTTTAATGAAAATATGTGATATATATATGTATAATTATTATTATTATTTAATGGTAATATATTATTTAAATTTCATTCATTTCATCCATCTAGAAAATGTAAATAATGTTCATCCATACATACGGCCTACCATCTCTATAAATAGTTTATTTCATTTTCTATCTCTAAAGTTTATGGATTACTCTAAATAAATATATAATGATTATTTATATTATATTAATATCATGTTTAAAATTATAGATATTATTTAACCATTATCAATATTAAATGAGAAAAGATACAAAACCATAACATACATGAAAAATGAAGCAGTTATTACCCGATATATGATTTTAATAAGGAATTGTTAGTAAATGGGTAATAAAAGGACACAATTAAATCATATATGGTATAAAACATATTATTATGGTTCTATGATATATTTATAATAAACTAATATTTATTATATATCATGTTTTAAGGTGTATGAAATATGATGAGATATAAGGTAAGAGATTTTGTGTCTCTCTTTAATTTCTGGGATACATATGCCATATACACCAATTTTTTCATTTGTCTGGTTTATATGACCCTGCTTTGATATTTTATATGATAATTATAAAAAAAAATTGATATTCAATTTTTTAATTTATATTATTCCTTAATGGTTCTTAGGATTTGAATGTTTCGAATGTGGTTAGGGATTTTTGTCTCATTTTGTCTTCTTTAGAACAAAAGATATGTGATGCACCTATTTTTTATAAGGATCAAATACAACGCCTTTGACATGTAATATCATGAATTTATTTATTATCATGATGTTTCATGTTTCATTCCATGTTATTATTTCATGGGTCTTATGATTTAATGTTACCAACTTGGTAATGGTTTTTTGATACAATCTCCTCGTTTATCAGGATTGTTTATGTTTATACATCTGGTGATGAGAGATTATGATATATAACCCATGAAAATTAGGTATTTTCATATCATCTATTTATTTTAGGAAAATATATATGTTCATTTTATTTTACTCACTTTATGTAATCATGAGATAAAAATAAAATTTAAAAGGAAAATTAACTTTATTCTTCTCGCTAGTCCAAAATCATTTTTATTCCATATTTAAGTTTTTTAATAAAATGATTTAAATAAATTTTTTAATAATATATACTGATTGTTAAAAGTAATTTTTAAACATTTTTTAATTTATTAAAAAAAATTAAAAGGAATATTCATATCATTTAACAAACAAGTCCTATTTGGATTTTACTAAAAATATGCAAGGAATCATTGTTTTAATATATATTACATGAAATAAATTTACTACCATAATGTCGACACAAGTTATTAAAGATTCATTAATTATTTCCCAATGATATTTTTAAAGGAATGGATTTTAGAAATGTTTTATGATTTTTTGTTTTTTAAATGTTTTTTTCAAATAGAAATGTTTATTTTCTTCAAGAAATGATTATAGTGGTATTTAAAAGTCATTTTCAGTCTAAGGTGACTTCCTTTTTTGTTAGATGTGATTCAATGGAGATATGATCCAATTGAACCATCCATATTATTTTTTCTATATGGTTTATGTATATGATAATAATAATTTTATGGAACCTGTTTCTTTTCACAATTTATGATTTGATGAACGTTTTATGATATTATGGCACACAAATATATGGATTATGTGATGGGTGAGACCTATATCCAACATTAATCCAATGGGTAATGATTAATGTTATATGAGCATAAAGGGTACATAAAAGGATATCATAAGCCCTAAATTGGGTACGTGGTAGGTTATCTCATGCTGGAAATATGACACAAATGAGGTTATCTCAATCCAGAAAGAGATTTCGTGGGAGGTTACCCCAATCCAGATGAAGGAACATGGGTGGTCAACATAATCCTAATAGGTTATGACTTTTTTTATGGGTATCTTTTACACATGGTTTTCTTTTCTTATATGTGTGCCACACATCTATGTCTTGTACCAATTTTATTTTCTCATGGATTATATACATTGATTACTTTATGATTCATGTCCTAACAACTACTATGATTTATTACATGAGTCATGTTTATAATAAATGATATGCAAGGTATGGTTTTTAAAATATTATCCTCATGTTATCATACCCTTATGGTCATTTTATACTTTTTGATAATTGTTTTCTCCTTTGTTTACCCATACTAAACATCTTAGCTCACTCTTACTTATGCTTCAATTCCCCAAGTTATGATGAATGTTTTTATGTAGGTTAAGTCTAATAATAACACTATATGGGAAGATCTTTATTGAGGACGTTTAAGATCGTTCATGAAATAAGAAGATTTTTTATCTAGTCTCAAAAGACACCAAACCATTATGGTCTTCGAGTGTGTTTTTATGACATGTAATATATATTCATATAAAAGGTTGTAATATTTATGTATATAATACTTGGGTAATTATAAATACTAGGGAATTATTTTACACCAAAATTATCCTGAATTAATATCATTATATTTTCTTTATCACAAGATCATTTACTTCTAGGGTAATTCAATCATCCTTTTATAAAAACTTATGATTAATTATTCACAACCTCTATAAATTCATTTAGTGGTTTCACAATAAATAATAATTGTTTTAGGACAGAGATGAAAAAAATTGGTGTTTTGTGGTGATTAGCTAAAATTAAAGGAGTAATGTTATGTTATATATTACCAAAACACAATGTGATGGGTGTGATCATGTTGCAAAATGGTTGAGATAATATCATATCATGATCCAACCCGAGCTTACCTAGACCCTCTACATGAACTAGTTTTCAACTAGGCCATGAGGGTATTGTTTATCCCCAAAGGCTAGAAACCAATGTATAGGAATAAATAAAACACCTCAATTGATGGTTTTTTTTTAAAATCAACAATTTTGTCCTAACTAATTACTCAATGTAACCTCTACATTCTTTTTTGAGTCATGTAGTCAAATAATTGATCCAATGATAGCGAGAACAATATTAAAGCAACATCTATAAATTTTAATATATACATGATCCAGAAGTAAAAATACATGACAATCAAATATAATATAAAAAGTAAAATGGTATGGGAAGTCGTTATTCATATGAAAAATAAGGGTTAGATATAAGAACAAATTGAAATTATATAAAAAATGTTTCTTCCAATCTCCATGTGATTTGAGAGATCACTCTCATGATTTCACCTCCAATAAACATGAACACATATTTCATTAATACTAACATCCCCTAAGAGGTTTCTTTCCATTAACTGTATTAGTCAAAAAAGGTCTACATAACCTATAGATATATATAGGTTTTGAGTATAACAAGGCATGTAAGATCGTACTAAGTATTCCATGATCAATTTTTTCTTCATAATCCTATTATTATAATTTGATAATAAACATATGAAAAAAATATTTTAACTTTTAAAAGACAAGTAACAAGATTAATAATAGTTTAAGAAATTATGTGTGAGACAAATAATAATAATTTCAACACAATAATCAATATATATTCCCTTGGGAAAGTAATTCCAATGCTTCCTAATATTCTCATACTATTCAAAATACTATCTCAGTCACGCATAGGCCATATAATAGAGAAAAATCCTAAACTACTGGGTAGACCACATCCTAGTAAGACTCGAATCATAACTAGTGATATAATAAATTATTACTAAGTATGGTTATAGTGATTCCTTGTAGTAATTATATTAGGATCTGTATACAAGAACTTATCATTCCTATGAAGTACAAACATTTTGATTTTACATGCATTAAATGATGCATTTCATCCAATATATGATAGGAAGCATTAAGTACCAAAAATAAGAAATTATTTTAAATTCAATTTGATTAATGATAAAAATGAGTGGTATTAGAAATAAATATTATCATATAATTTATTCCTCAAATATAGTATACAATTATTTAAAATAGTTTGATATAGCCTTTTTAATATTAATGAACAAATGGTCCCGAAAAAATGGAAATTCAAAGAATCTAGTACCATTATCTAATAAAACTCCTTACTGAAAGTCTGAATCCAATAAAGTATAAGAAAAAATATTTAAAATAAAAAACATTATTATTAGGTTCACCTATCAATAACCCTAGGCCACCATGGTTTATTAGAAGGAATAAATCCCATGAAGATTATTGATTATAATTAAAAAGAGAAATAAAAATCAAATACTTCTGATTTATTGGTGGGAGATCAACTAAAATCAATTGGAATAGGGAAATATGCATGTAGGATAACACCTAATTTATACAAGGTAAAAAAATTATTTCATATTATATAGTATATAAGAATATAAAAAATGAACTTTTAAATTACATTTAATCAATTAATTAATCATTTTATCTATTTTTGTTGAAAAATTTAATGAAATGTCACAACCTGACCACCCCTCATCCTGGAATGAAACAACTCTCTCAATCTAAGATAGAGTCACTATTCAGTACCTAGGGATGTTTCATAGCATGAACATCCATAAACAACATGATAAACCTATGCATAAATTCCTTTATAATGAATTAACCCTACTTGGATAGATCCTCAAGGTGTGGCTCTCACCTACGAAACCTACATGGAGGTGAAACACATAGTATTAAAAGTATTATTTTCACCACAATATTTTTATCAATATGTTTAGGACCTTTACACATGAGTCACATGAGTTTAATAGTTGACTCATATATGGGGGCCCTTATATATGGTCACATCACAGCCTCCCATTATCATAATGTGACCTTTCCTTTCAAATTTTTTTCACAATATCCATGACCCTTTAGTTTAAGGTTTTCTGTATTTTTTATCCAACCATTTCACATGGGGAATATTATGTATGAGATATGTACTTTTATAGCTTTCCCAAACATTTTTTTCTTTGTGGTTCCTGAATGTTGCGATATGACCTTATAATCTAAAGAAACTTCATATTAAAAACAAAAAAACAAAAAAAATAATGAAATAGAGATACAAAGATAAATAATAATAAATGATAAAATGTTAACATAAAATGAAACTTCTAGTGTTATTGTTCTCCCCATTATGTCACATTTTACACTAATAAAGTGATCTCAAATATAGAAACTCATAAAATCGATGGGGTCACTTCTCCCTCATAAAATATTCCCATTAACAAGTCCCGCCAGATTCCCCTCCATGATATTTTGACACATAAACCAATCGAATATATTTCACAAAAAACACTTTACTATGAGAATCAATAATTCGAATTATTTTCTCGGTTACCAAAAACATCTTATTATATGTTTATCTCCTCCTAGATCAATATATAGAAGGTATTTGAAAGTTATTTAATTAAATTAGTGACTTTAAATACATTATTAATTGATTTAAAATAAGGAGGAAACTATAACTAATAAGAAACATTACCAATCATTTCAGTTATCCCAAATTTCGCCACAAATGAGCATCCCATTCTTACCAATCCATTGATTACTAAAATAAGGTGAAACTTTTAAAAATAAACAATCAATAAATAAAAACTCTAATAGATATAGATGATGATCGATATAATATTAATAGTGACTATGAGACATTAATAGTAACTTTATGATAATTTGAATTTTCATAGATGTTTATTTAACAATTCATGGTCAAGTTTGATAAGACTTTCCCACATCGGTACAATATATCGGTGACTTGCATGGTCAAAAAAATAAGGCCTCTAAATGACACATTCTATTAAAATATTGATATTTATTATAATGAAATCTAAAAAATGTGATATAGGAATCCCATGTGCCAATGAAGTGTACGAAACGAGCATACATCATGTCTTTTATATATCCCACTCCATATTTATATCCATTTATGGAAGATACTCATGATTAAATGCACTTAGGATCACAGAACCACTTAATTGACTTTCAATAACTGGGATTTATATTGAGGACCAGTATTAGAAATGATAGAATAATGAAACTGGCGGAGTTTCAAAATCTCTTTCTCATACAACTTCCTGATTCATCCATTATTATGTTTTCCTTAATCAGAATTAAATGAGATAAAATAGATAACATATCAATTATAACCATGATATCATTATTAACCCAAGGGTCATAAGGTAATATAATGATAATTTCCATGAATACATTTTCCTATTTCAATGAAGGTACACGAAGATGCTAAATAAAACTATTTGGATCATGAATCTTTTTTTTGACCTGATGACAAGAGTAGCATCACAACATGAAATATGTTATGTCACATCTCATATAGGGTCAACAATATATTCATTTCATGTTTTAATAAATAATATATGATCATAGATGAACTACCCAATGGGAGTGATATAAACCCTTCATTTCATATTTACTACTAGAGAGAGGAACCGTGAAATAACTCTTGAAATAGAGAGTTCACTTATGAGATAAAGACCAAACTTCAATGATCTCCCTGCTATATATAATATTCCAAATAAAAATGGACTTCACATAACCAAGATTTTTTATTGAATAAGTTTAAGAATGGAATGTGTTAACATAATATTACCATGAAACATGTTCACTTTCTCTTCTTTCACCTTTATTTTCATCTTAGTATGGAGTATCATTAGATTTGACTCATAGTTATATTTTTTCATATCCTTCATTTATAATTTCCTACTAAGAGTATAAAAAACAAAATTTCCTTTTTCTAGGGATTATAAGTTTTAAAAATCAAATAATTATGTTTATCCCGCCCATCGACTATTTCTCTGGATCTAATTATTCTATGAAAATATATAGCTCACAGTTTCATGGTCAATGTACATTTTCAACTTCTCACAAAAGAGATAACATTGAAAAAATTATAGATCCTCCATAACTACTAATAGATGAATGTAATGGGTTGGTTAATTATTTTTAGGAAGTTTTTATTTGGTTATAACCATACACTACTGCATGATTTCCCAATATAAGAACACTACCCAATCCCATACCATATACATCACAATAAATTCTATAGACCAGCCTGACCAAAGGTTGTTCCAATATCATATCTAATTTCAATAATCCTTTCAAGTCATTGGAAGATTCCAGAAAATGATATATCAATATAAACATTACAATTTTCCATGTGAGGGAGGCCAAATAAAATGTAATATTACAAAATTCAATGAAAATTTACCAATAATAGATTTATAGATCCAAGAAGTTACATATATTGAATATATTATTTGGTTATTATAAATATATAACTACCATATCTTTTATATATTTAATTGAAATTACTCATTACAAAACCACATGGCCCTTGAACATAAAATCCCAGATCCATTAGCTAAACTTTTTTAGAATTTCATATAGTTTATGGTCTCTCAGTGTCCCCAAATAAAACTAAGGTAATGACTGTGATCCACCTTAGTCATTGAATAATACCATATGTAATAAAATCATACCATGATTAAGGAGTTAATTTATTAATGAAATATTTAGTTAATATGATCTACAAACACCGTATGACCATTTTTTAACTAAATGGAATCATCATGTATTTGTAATGACCATGTCATCATGTAATAATAGTCTTTTGAATATTAGAGTCCTTAACTCGTATATAGATATATATTTAACATTTTTCAATATTTAAAAACCATTTTCCCATTTCAATTGATCTAAGTGGTCATTAATGTGAGTAAATGTGTATATATTCTTTATAGACAAAATATTAGATTCTTTTTATTGATGAATATTTGATGAGTAACATTTTATTTCATAAAAGTAATACAAGAGAGTCCCATGGATGGATACTAAGTAAAATGAGGCCCTTGGCTTCCAAACAACCAACATAATAATAAAATCATTTAATTTAGTGGAAAATATATCATATGAAAAAAAATCAGTTGTTATAGATTTTATCTACCACCTCTACTACCCCTTTTATGTTCATCACACTTCTTCTTTGTCTCCAAAAAGACAAAATTACTTAAACTGTGCATGGAATTGGAATTTATTATTTGTAACATCCCATATATTTCTATTTCCACTATCCAATCCTATTCAACCACATTCTCAAATAATACGGCCTTTATCTTGAAGACTGAGGATCAAATGGAAGGTAATTTTCCCCTTTGATACTATTATTCCTTCATGCAATTATTTAAAACCAACTTTATTGTTATATGAACAAGAATGGTAAACTATTTTTCATATTCCATGACTATATAGTTTCCATGATAGGGATTACCAAATTTTTATACTTCTAAATCATCATCGTATCGGGATATAACAACTGATTGAACATGAAATTGTAGTCTTTACACTACAGGTTATCAAGAAATTTCTCTTGAAAATGGCTTCCTACCATATCTACCTAGTTCTATAGATCATGAATACAATACAATTCCACATATAGACTCTCAATTATCTTGGAATTCAAAAAAAATATTTTTAATCATTTCTAAACAATACTCAACCTCTTAAAAACATTGCTTCCTTTAAAGGATGAGGATGTTAGAAAAGGAATTTTTTGATCATATCCTTATCTTTAATTAAACATAGACCTACCTTACATTCCCTAGAATGGAAAAGGTCATCCCTATGGTCTTTAAGTCTTCCAAATCACACCAAAAATTAAATAATGTTCCAATATACTCATGTATTATCTTATATGAAATCATCCCTGGAAACATCTAGATGATTCATAGGTGGTAATCTTATGGACTTGTAACTACATAGAAATAAAATAAATTGAATGTAACCCATTGAGAAAAATAATAAATATTTGTTTGAATTACAAAAATCCATAGAAAACAATAATTAAAATCATTAAAAGTTATTTAAAAAATGGAATATGTAAAAAAAACATTCCATTTTGAGATGTATGGTATGTACATAATGTATGTATCCCACATAGAATATTCTAATTACTAGTCCCCATTTAGACAACAATTAAATATGAAATATTATAAAAACGGAAGGATAAATCAAAAAAACTAAAATCATATATTCTCAATATCACTTGGAAACTCAAATTTATTTACATAATTTTTTGGATTGAAATTACTTTATACCTACCACTTTATTTTAAATAATGATATCTTATATCTATATTGATTACAAAAATAACATAAATAAAAAAGATATTTGATCCCATATTTTTACAAACTAGCCTAGGATACCACATACCGAATGCCATATCTAGACTATGATAAGACCAAAAGTGTATTATTGATCCCAATTGGTGAGAAACTAGTTATGTGGACTCAAATATACCCCTATTGGAATGTTTCTTCCCAATAAATCTAACAATAGGATCCTAAACAAAAACCAGAATGACCTAACCACATATTTTTGAGTCAAGCTCGGAAATAAGAGAAATAATAATGGTAATAAAAATATTAAAAAAATCAAAAAAAAATATAATATAGAAATTAATTAAATGTAAATATATATGGAAATCAATAATATGTTAAAAATGAAATGGGATAGTAATTTTTTAGGGTGATAAAATATATTTGTCCTCTAAAAGGAAAAATGAAAAATAAATTACAAGTATTTCTACCAAAATCTATGTTATATAAGGTCTCCCTCCAACCAGTAAACTCTTCTAAAATTGAATAAATCTTGCATGAATACCCACAAACCCTTTGTGGTGCCTCTCATTTATCATTACCATCCACAATAGGGTTGGAATAAACCTAGTGGATATATATATATATATATATATATATATATATATATCGTATGGGCATAATGAGTACAGCAGAATCCCAAATAGTTTTCTTTGATAAAGAATTATTAGGTAACCTAATCATGTTATTTTTCAAAAACACATATTAATAACATTAATTTAAATTTTAAATGAAAATAAATAAATTTTAAAATAGTTTAAGTATTAATGTGAGATCCAAATAAGTAATCATTTCAACATAATTACTATGAAATATATCATGGGTTAAATAAGGTTATGTACTCTGAATATCCTTATAATAATCCAATTAAAATATTAGTTATGAATAATCTAGTATCCATGCAGAATCCTAAAATAATTGTTGAAGAGAGTCATAGTCAGAACGGCATCTGAACTAGTGATGAAATAACTGTTTTATAGGAGTAGTTTCATACACACATAGTTGTATATATCCTGTGATACCTACCCAATCACCAAGAATTATTATGATGTATAAATATTTCAAGTTCAACTTTATTCAAATAGTAATTTTATCAAATGTAATATAAGTAACATTCAGTTTCATAAATAATGTGTTATTTTAAATTCAATCTGATCACTCATATTAAATATTAAGGATTAAAAAAAATTATCAAGTAAAGCGGTCCTCAGAGATGGAATAAAATTCATTAGAATGGTTTTAAACATATTTTATGTAATTCAATCATATAAGGTTCTCCAAATAATGGAAGAGCATGAAACCACCTACCATTATCTGATAAAACCACCAGGATACCATGGGAATCCCTTAAAGGGGAATAATAAAGGCCATAAAATAAAAATATATATTATTTGGTTCACCCATTAATAACCCTCAGATACCATGACCATTTTAAAGGAAAATATCCATATAAGAGAATAAATAAGAAATAAAAGGAGAAAGAATAATCCCTTACTTATGATTTAATGCTAGAAATTCTACCAAAAACAAGTAAGAAATAAGGATAAGGTAGATGGTAGACACCTAAGGTCTGGAATGTTCAATAAATAATTTCCCATGAAACTACTAGTAGATATAGATCATCCCCCTTGTACAATTAATTGAATATACTAATTTATGGTCTGCGAAGTGTGCTCGTGTTGAGGTCGAGTGGCTTAAACCAGTCGCGAAGGCGGCGGTGTTACGTGATCGTTCGGTGGTGAGGCCACGAAGGCCCTTCACTGTGAGTTGCTCCACGAATATTGGGGGCGCACAATGCGGGTCTCGGGCGTGACCAAATTTTGGTGGTTTGATTTCTTTGGCTCGGGGGCTTTGCAGGTGGGAAGACCGCGCAAGGATCTGTGAGAAGGTTTCTGGTCCAGTGACCCCTTGGTTGGACCGTGTCCTTCGAAGTGAGGGTGGTTTGTGATCCGCAAGGGGGTTGTCCCTTTTGGTGGATTGTGTTCACACCCTTTGACTTGCATTATGGAAGCCGACATAGTGAATCAGTGGAAGGGTTAGTCCCTAACATACAAAGAAAAATAGGTGATCAAGGCAGGGAGAAATGAAGACCCACTCTTGGAAAAATGCATATCTCTTCTCATTGTTAGAAAGTTTGTTTAAAACATTTTAGTTAATCAGGGGGCTCTCAAAAACACCCTCCAGTCCATCTGGAAACTTGATGTAGGAGTGGCTATTCCGGAGGCGGGGACTAATCGCATCATCTTCGAGTTTTTTAATGAGAGATATAGGGAAAAATCTTGTGTGGCAGATCGTGGTCCTTTGATAATCAACTCCTCCTCATGGAAGAGTTCAATGGGGGAGATGATATCCAGCGAGTGACCTTAACTCGCCCCCCCTTCTGGATAAGAGTTAAAGGAATCACATTCCATGTGAGAACGGAACGCATATTGAGGGAAATTGGGGACATTATAGGCCACTTTATTGAATGGTATGGCTCAGACCCAATACAATGGGGCCCCAAAGTTCGGATCAAGGATGAAATTGAAGTGACATAGCCCCTGATGAGGGGAATGTTCCTGAAAGTCAAAGACACTAACACCTGGATATCATTTGAATTTGAGAAACTCCCACTCTTCTGTTTTTTTTTGGTCATCTTGGCCACCAGGAAAGAACGTGTACCTCAAAACCTAAGAGTGGATAAGGTGACATCACCCTCCAATATGGCCCTTGGCTTCGTGCAAAAATGAATAAAACCGCTTTCATCCCTGAGACGGAAAAACAAAAGGACCGTGACTGTCTCACTCTAGCACACACCAGTCAGGGGGAACATACACATGGACAATCCATTTTTCCAGGACCCTCTGATTTCTCCAAAGTTGACTATCCCACTCATAGAGAAGCTGAAGTTCATCTTAACCACTTGAAGGATAAAACCTAACCATCCACATGGTCGGGGATGAGGCAAAAAGATCCACCAAGGCAATGCTCAATGCCAATCCAGATACACTTCGAGCCACCAGACATGGATCCGAATCCACAATTTCCTGTAATTGATAAAACACCAATGGAGGCCCATGTAATGATGAGAACTCCAATGATGGGCCCAACCACCCGTTACATGTGGAAAAGGTTGCAACATGGAGGAATCGATGGATGCACGGAAGACCCTAACCCCAGGGTTCGGAAACGAAAAACTGAAACCTGCCAACCGGGGAGGAATCCCACCAAAAGAAGGAAAATGACAAGTGATGAAATGAGTCTAGAGGAACCAAAGGCGGTGGTGGGCGAGACCCAGCACCACCTAGAGAAATGATTGTCTTATGCCGGAACTGTCGTGGGCTTGGAAACCCATGAACGGTTCGCATGATTCAGCCCAATTGCACTCAAAGTTGCTCCAATGTGGTTTTCCTATCCGAAACCATACTGGAAAACAAGGACACCAATGGTATTTCTCTGAAGTGTGGCTTCCAAGGCGGAATTATGGTGCCCAGAAAAGTCCATTCTGGGGGCCTCTACCTCCTCTGGAAGGACAATATTGATGTTAAAATTTTGTCTTTCTCCATGCACCACGTGGCTGCGACTATTCAAATGGACTTGCACCCACCCTGGACCTTTGTGGGACTCTATGGCTGGCCATCCCATTCTGATAAGGGGAAGTCATGGGACCTTCTCTGCAAGTTGCGACATGATTTACCTAGCCCTATTCTTTTCGGAGGTGATTTCAATGAGATCATGTTCCACAAGTAAAAGAGAGGTGGGAGTTTTCGACACTCAGCCTCTATGTCTAACTTCAAAGACACAGTCACTTAGGCGAACTTGGTTGATATAGGGTTCACAGGTAACCCTTTTACATGGTTCCGCGGAAATACCGAAGGTACTTGAATCACTGAATGTATTGACAGATTTCTGGGCTCTACTGACTGGATCAATATGTTGAACATGTTTCATGTTGGCTACTTGGCCATTAACTGCTCTGATCACTGCCCAATTCTCATTGACTATTTGCAAGGTGAACGATATCAACAACTCAGCAGACCATTCAGGTTTGAGAGCTTTTGGGAAAAAGAACAGAAATGAAAAGAGGTGGTCTGATCAAGTTGGAAGAGTTCCCAGGAAGATGTTGGGCTCAATATCCAACAGGTTGCTTCTGGTCTGAGATATTGGAGCAACAAGAAATTCAAACAACCGAATAGGCATTGTGACACCATTGAAAGGAAGTTGCACAACTTTCTCGGGAAACCCCCATCCAATAGAAACATCTCCAGGATTGGTGCCACTCAAAGAGAGCTGGATGGGGCCCTTCGTGTTAAGGAATGCTTTTGGGATATGCGGGCGCGTGACATCCATATTAAAGAGGGAAACACTAATAAAAGATATTTCCACCTGAAAGCGTCAGCTAGGCGCCATAAAAACTCTATCAGGAGCCTTTCACAACCTGATGGAAGCAAAGTTTCTGACACTTGCGGCATTCACGAAGCTTAGGTTGGCTATTTCCAGAACCTCTTCTCCACAGGAACTCCTTTCATGTCTACTGAAGTAGAAGAATGCATCAGACCCGTGATCACCGAGGAGATCAACCGGCAGCTCACAAAAGATGTGACGAATGATGAGATACACTGGGATTCGAAGGATATCCACCCCACTAAGGTCCCGGGACCGGATGGTTTTTGTAACAGCCCGAGATTTTATGAAAACTATTCTTTTTAATTTTATTAATGTCTTGTGTTGTACGCTACACCAAAAGGAGCTCGCAAAACACGTATCCTTGACTTGCCTTGCATTACACGCAATCGCAACCTTCCTCGATAGCGTGTGTAGTACGCAATACCGAGTTTCACTAAACAACGATATGCTATTAAAATATTATCAAAACTAGCCGTTATGAATAGTAATAACCACTTTTTGAAATTTTATAAATTTTATTTTTCAAAATGGACTTCATTTTTGGATTCAGAATACCGAAATTAGCCTAGGGTGAAATTTTGGTATTTTTCTAAAAACTTTCAATTTTTGATGAATAGTGAAACCACTAAGTGGTAGGTTAAAAACTGAATTTTGCATAAAACTTAATTTTACCGCTTCTGTGAATGGAATTTCGAAAATCCGAGAGACACAGTTAATATCAAGGACTAAAATGTGGTTCAATGAGATGAAAATAATTTTTTGGTGAATAGTAACTTTTTACTTTTTTTACCGCGGTTAATAGTAAATAGGGTAACTAAGGGTACATATGATATTAATATTACCCTAACACATGTCCTAATTCTATTGGACAAGTGTAATTCGACCAAAAACAAACTTAGGAATAAAATATGACCATTTAGGCCCACTTGGATTAGATTAGGACATTTATTATTAATTTATTTAAAGAATGGTTAAAATAGTTAAAATCAAAGTTTAATAAGTAAATCATTTTTAATATGGGGTTATACATAAGATAAATTCGATTGTAAATATTAATTAGAAATCTAAAAAGATTTCCTACACGATTGTATTTTATTTGTAATTTTTAGAAATCAAATAATTAAATTTATTTATGACACAAAGATGATGCAGTAATTATCTTATTAATGAAATATTGACATAATTGATAATATAAATACCAAAATAAATGTAATTCAAGACTTTTTATGAATTCCACTAATTTTCTAGGTTACTATGATATATTACTGTTGATTTAATCTACTTGTTTCGAACATATAATTCTGTTATGACTTTCACAAAAATCATATATCAAATAGTGTCAAAATTGACACAAAATAGTTTTTAAATAAAATATTATATTATTAATTGTTATTTTATTCCTAAAAATCTAAGGTTCGGCCAAATGACTTAGATAAGGATATATATATTGATAATAAACAATTTGGGGTTCGTTTGGCATGTTATAGTAAGTGTATTAACCATAGAGTGAAAGAAAACAAAAAGACATGGTTAAAGTTAAATTATTTAACTTAGAGTTAAATCTAATTGATAAGGTTAAAATAATACCCTAAACTTGTCTAAATCTTATTGGTTGATAAGATTTCGAACCATCCCCACTTTATCTTCGAAATAAGACCCTTTGGAACCATTATAAACCGATTTTGACTTTAATATAAAATAATATTTTTAGATATTCCTAAGGTGCCCCTCTCCTCCCTTATAAAAGGACACCTCCTCCCCCTCCTCCTCACACCAAATTGAGCACTCAAGCTCGAACAAACCCTGCCATTTTCTCCTCTCAACTTCCCTAGAAATATCATAGAGGTTCTGTACTTCCTCAAAGACCAATTTTAGTGCCCTAAGAGGAGGTCTCAAAGAGGCGCTTCAAAGAAGAGGTAATTACCGTTACCAATTCATTCATCTTTATTTCTTCTTCCACTTCTTCTTCTTACGTTGTTTCATTATGAAGTAATAACATCAGTATCACTCATATACGGATATGTTATTATAAGTATTAAACAACCCTATTTCACCATCTATCCATCCTACGGAAAAAGAAACCACCGCGCGTGCGTACGTACGGAATACCGTCTCCACGCCGTGGTGTAATCTATTTTCCGCCACCACCTTAATAGGATGGGTATAATGGTGTAATGAGTAACTATATATGATTATTATAAATTGATATTGATACTGAAATAATATGCATAGACTTTAACATAATTCCACGACCATGGGAACGATATCATTGCTCGTGCGTACGTACGGACTACCGTCTCCACGACGCGATGAGATTCATTCTCCTCATTAACCATTCATAAATGATTATAAAGCATATATAATAAGTACTAATGAAATATATGACATACTAATGATACTGTATTTATGTATATTTATATGTATTTCATCTACTTAATTCCATTCAATTCAATAAGGAAACGAAAACAGCGTTCATGCGTACGTACGGACTACCGTCTCCATGAACGGTGAATTTCATTCCATTATCAATATATAATATATATATGTATATTATGAATATATATTATATATAAATCATGTTTTACATTCTGGATATAAGTAATCATGATCCAAGTAATCATATTTATAATTACAAGTTAAAAACACGAACGACAAATAAGACGATTTTACCCAAAATGCTACTTTAACATGAATTTACAAAAGACCGGGTAATATAAAGCCATAAGAGAACCATATATGATATCATAACAATGAATATGATTCTGTAATAAGTCAATAACATTATGTAAATCATTATACAGGAGGTTCGGACACGTACAAGCAAGTCGGACCTAAGGTAAGGGAAATATCACAATCTCATTTTTATCCGAGATTGTTTATTCGTAAGTATTTACTGGGGTATATTTTATCATCCACATACATGTTTCATAAATATGTAATATTATTTCCATCCAACTACAATTGTTTAAATCCAATTTTACCCTTCGGTGAGTTTTTAGTAAAAGAAATGAAAGGAATCTTTTGTCGTTTTCCGTACGAGTTACTTTTTGACTTTTCCGACAAAAGTACGAAGAATGTTTTTTTTAACTTATACGGCATGAATGGATTTTTAAACATTATTTCCAAGAAGCTTACTTTACAAGTTTTCAAGTTTATTTTTAATCAAATTCTTTTATTTTAAAGTTTTATGACATGTTATGAAAGGAAAAATGTTTTTGAAGAAGAAAGGATATTTTCCTCAAGAATGGAGTTCAAGTGTTTTATCAAAATTATTTTCCATCTAAGATAATAAAGGGTTCTGTTTTTATCCCTATTATTACATTGATTTGATCATGTTGTGATGGAATTATTTTTATGAATTCCTTTATCTTATATGAATTGATTTATGATGTCATGATGTTTTAATAATCCCATTTTTGTTACATGTGTTATGTGATGATGTATGTTTTATGATTATGTGGCACACATAAGAAAGGATTCATTATAAGATGGGTGGGACCTATATCTCCCTCCAATGCATTGGGTAAAGATTTTATATCTCATGAGATAGACAGGGCTAGAACGGTAGGTTATACCGGTTCAGTGAAACAGGACTGAAACGAGGGTTACTCGATTTAGAAAGGGACTTTGTCCACTAAGATAGTCTTGGCAATGAGTCTTGACTAACAAGAAATGATTCTCTATGATTATGTGTGTATGCCACAAAGTTTCAAGTTTTATGTTATGATTATGGGGATCTCATTCTCACTTATATGATTTATTCCATGTTAAGATATTATGATCTCTTTTGCAGGTTATGATTTTCAAAAAGATATGATATGATTTTTAGTTCCTTTATTTTCCTTGCTGAGCATTTGAGCTCACCCTTTTATGTTTTCTTTTCCCCAGGATATAAAGAAAGGTTTTAGGTAAAAAAAAGGGAAGATCTTTATGGGAGATATTGAAGATATTTCACCACGATTAGAAGATTACGTTCCAAGTTTCCAAAGACACTAAACTATTACGATCCTTGTGTGTGTGTTTTTGTTATGTACTAAGTATTCCGCAAAAGTAATGTAATGTCCATGTACGTCAAGCTATGGGTCTCTACAGTTGGTATCAGAGGAAAGGTTTAGTCAACCTTTGGAAACTAGGATGCGAGAACTTTAGTGAGATCCCTAGAGATATTTCTAAGGTATGTCTAGGGATGTCCCTAAGGTTAAGTATACGTATAGGCTATAGTACTAGAATTACGCTAACGATCATAGAATTAAACCTAAGATGTTAGATATTGAAGGTACTCCCCCTTTATTATGTTGTTTTCCCTAGCATGATTTTTTCCTCTCACACTATTCTTTTTGGGTTTTAGACGATGGCTGGAACCCGAAGGAACCGTGTTGATCATTGTAATGGACAATACAATGATTGCCCTCCTGAACAAACAAATGTTATGGGAGATGGAGTACAAAATCTTATTGCTATACTTACACAAGCTATGAATCATTCTGTACTTCCAAATGAGCAGAGAAGGGAACAATATTCTATTGAGTCCTTCATGAGGCAACGTCCACCTTCTTTCAGTGGGACTACCGATCCACTTGTTGCTGAACAATGGATCAGTACCACTGAAAAGATATTTTCAGTTCTTCAATGTTCTGAACATGATAAAGTCATCTTAGCAGTATATCGTTTGGAAGGTGAAGCTGATCAATGGTGGAATCTTATCAAGAATACGAGGCAAAGAGATGAAATTGAGTCCATGGAATGGTACGAGTTCAAGAACTTGTTTTTCAGTAAGTACTTCCCTCGTATTCTTCGAACAAAGATGGAAAAGGAGTATCTTGAGCTGAAGCAGAAGGATGATGAATCTGTTGGTATATACGAAGAAAATTTTACAAGACTTGCAAGGTATGCATCTGGCATTATCATCCAACATGAAAGTAAATTTGATCGATTTTTCAGTGGCTTAAAACCAAGTCTTCGAAGGGCATTAGCTATAAGAGACTTTAGTGGCTATGAAGAAATTGTGCGTTGTGCTGTCAAGGTAGAAATGGAAGTTGGTGTTACATATCCATCTCATGGTTTTGACAAGAAACGAAAGATGGAATTCAAGGAGAAATCTCAGAATAATGGTGAAAAGAAGATGAATGTTTCCTTATGCACAAAGTGTGGAAAGAAGCATGGTGGAGATTGTCTTAAAGGGACTAGAAAATGCTTTAAGTGTGGAAAAGAAGGTCATCGAGTAGCTGAGTGTCAAAGTAATGGAAAAAGGGATTCTAATGATGTGAATAAAGCAAACATTGCAGAGAACACATCACCAACACTTCAATGCTTCAAGTGCAAGGAAATGGGGCATTATGCTAATAAATGCCCTAATCCAAGGGTTAGTGATGATCAACATGAGAAACCACTGAAGGCAAAGGACAAAGGGAAGTCACATGCGATCACTATTGTCAATGTTGAATATGACAACGATGTGGTGGAATGATTAAGTGTTTATGTAATGGGATTTCGAAATAATGTTGTATCATTGAGTATTGCAATATTGATTGATGTGGTATTCAAAGTGATAGATATATTTTGGAAATAAGATGATATGCGCATAATGAAGGGAAAACGAGAAAATGAAATGTTTAATAGTATTCATGAGCTCATGATTGATATAAGGACTAAGTGATATCATGGTTTGAGTATATAGAATTTTGAGGATTTTGGTAACTGCATTCATGTTTTCATTAAGGTTCAATGGGTATTCAATAGAATACATGATTAAGGACTTTGAATGTCTGGAATGTGACCAGCAAAACATATCTTATGATATATGGGGATCAATGATGGTATTAAATATATGGTAATCATTTTCACTATGAGAGTGGACTACAATATTATGGATAAGCCTAAAGATTGGAATGGATTAAGGATAGAAGTTTTTTCGATATTATTGATGGGATGTTATAGTAATATAGTTTTAGAAAAAGGACAACCTGCAGGACGGGCGACAGCCCATCGCTTGGGACAAGGCTGTGGGAATCGAACCCACAACCGAAGTGAGACTAGCCTTTATCGCCTACCACTGGCCTACAGGAAGTCCCTGTTTAGTAGAAACTAGTTTTATTATATTAAGCAGTATGATATATGAAGTATAAGTCCATTTTAGGAACCATATATGATTAATCTCACTATAGATCGACTTATGTATATAATTTTTGCTAACCTTTTGTTTGAGACAGATGGAATGACCCATCGTTCTATCACATGATCTGCTAACACTTCACAAATTCAACTTCATTTATTTAAGAGATGAAGTGGCAATTGTTCAAGGCACGAACAACAGTGAGATTGTACCAAAATAAAGTAAGTATTTATTCTAATTCAAATTTTCAACTTTAGGGAAATGATCTTGAAAAACAAAAATGTTGTCCTAGTGATCTTATACCTGATGAATCAGATGGTACCTTATATCATCACAAATCTATGGATTTGTGATTACTGGATTTTCCATAGCCATGTTCTCTACCACTCTCCATCAGAACATGATGGTTAGATTTCTCTTCCATATCCATATTTTCACCTATGTGGAAACCCAGTGATTAGTTTATTTGGGTAATCGTTACATTTCATACTTTAGTTTTTAAAGACAAGTTTTGGTATTCCTTTTTACGATGTGGGTTTCTATTAAAGAAACTTTCAAATAGTAAACTATTTATAACCCCGACGAATTTTGAGGGCGAAATTCATTTTAAGGGGGGTAGAATGTAACAGCCCGAGATTTTATGAAAACTATTCTTTTTAATTTTATTAATGTCTTGTGTTGTACGCTACACCAAAAGGAGCTCGCACAACACGTATCCTTGACTTGCCTTGCATTACACGCAATCGCAACCTTCCTCGATAGCGTGTGTAGTACGCAATACCGAGTTTCACTAAACAACGATATGCTATTAAAATATTATCAAAACTAGCCGTTATGAATAGTAATAACCACTTTTTGAAATTTTATAAATTTTATTTTTCAAAATGGACTTCATTTTTGGATTCAGAATACCGAAATTAGCCTAGGGTGAAATTTTGGTATTTTTCTGAAAACTTTCAATTTTTGATGAATAGTGAAACCACTAAGTGGTAGGTTAAAAACTGAATTTTGCATAAAACTTAATTTTACCGCTTCTGTGAATGGAATTTCGAAAATCCGAGAGACACGGTTAATATCAAGGACTAAAATGTGGTTCAATGAGATGAAAATAATTTTTTGGTGAATAGTAACTTTTTACTTTTTTTACCGCGGTTAATAGTAAATAGGGTAACTAAGGGTAAATATGATATTAATATTACCCTAACACATGTCCTAATTCTATTGGACAAGTGTAATTCGACCAAAAACAAACTTAGGAATAAAATATGACCATTTAGGCCCACTTGGATTAGATTAGGACATTTATTATTAATTTATTTAAAGAAGGGTTAAAATAGTTAAAATCAAAGTTTAATAAGTAAATCATTTTTAATATGGGGTTATACATAAGATAAATTCGATTGTAAATATTAATTAGAAATCTAAAAATATTTCCTACACGATGGTATTTTATTTGTAGTTTTTAGAAATCAAATAATTTAATTTATTTATGACACAAAGATGATGCAGTAATTATCTTATTAATGAAATATTGACATAATTGATAATATAAATACCAAAATAAATGTAATTCAATACTTTTTATGAATTCCACTAATTTTCTAGGTTACTATGATATATTAATGTTGATTTAATCTACTTGGTTCGAACATATAATTCTGTTATGACTTTCACAAAAATCATATATCAAATAGTGTCAAATTTGACACAAAATAGTTTTTAAATAAAATATTATATTATTAATTGTTATTTTATTCCTAAAAATCTAAGGTTCGGCCAAATGACTTAGATAAGGATATATATATTGATAATAAACAATTTGGGGTTCGTTTGGCATGTTATAGTAAGTGTATTAACCATATAGTGAAAGAAAACAAAAAGACATGGTAAAAGTTAAATTATTTAACTTAGAGTTAAATCTAATTGATAAGGTTAAAATAATACCCTAAACTTGTCTAAATCTTATTGGTTGATAAGATTTCGAACCATCCCCACTTTATCTTCGAAATAAGACCCTTTGGAACCATTATAAACCGATTTTGACTTTAATATAAAATAATATTTTTAGATATTCCTAAGGTGCCCCTCTCCTCCCTTATAAAAGGACACCTCCTCCCCCTCCTCCTCACACCAAATTGAGCACTCAAGCTCGACCAAACCCTGCCATTTTCTCCTCTCAACTTCCCTAGATACATCATAGAGGTTCTGGACTTCCTCAAAGACCAATTTTAGTGCCCTAAGAGGAGGTCTCAAAGAGGCGCTTCAAAGAAGAGGTAATTACCGTTACCAATTCTTTCATCTTTATTTCTTCTTCCACTTCTTCTTCTTAGGTTGTTTCATTATGAAGTAATAACATCAGTATCACTCATAAACTGATATGTTATTATAATTATGAAACAACCCTATTTCACCATTTATCCATCCTACGGAAAAAGAAACCACCGCGCGTGCGTACGTACGGAATACCGTCTCCACGCCGTGGTGTAATCTATTTTCCGCCACCACCTTAATAGGATGGGTATAATGGTGTAATGAGTAACTATATATGATTATTATAAAGTGATATTGATACTAAAATAATATGCATAGACTTTAACATAATTCCATGACCATGGGAACGATATCATTGCTCGTGCGTCCGTACGGACTACCGTCTCCACGACGCGATGAGATTCATTCTCCACATTAACCATTCATGAATGATTATAAAGCATATATAATAAGTACTAATGAAATATATGACATAATAATGATACTGTATTTATGTATATTTATATGTATTTCATCTACTTAATTCCATTCAATTCAATAAGGAAACGAAAACAGCGTTCATGCGTACGTACGGACAACCGTCTCCATGAACGGTGAATTTGATTCCATTATCAATATATAATATATATATGTATATTATGAATATATATTATATATAAATCATGTTTTACATTCTGGATATAAGTAATCATGATCCAAGTAATCATATTAATAATTACAAGTTAAAAACACGAACGACAAATAAGACGATTTTACCCAAAATGCTACTTTAACTTGAATTTACAAAAGACCGGGTAATATAAATCCATAAGAGAACCATATATGATATCATAACAATGAATATGATTCTTTAATAAGTCAATAACATTATGTAAATTATTATACAGGAGGTTCGGACACGTACAAGCAAGTCGGACCTAAGGTAAGGGAAATATCACAATCTCATTTTTATCCGAGATTGTTTATTCGTAAGTATTTACTGGGGTATATTTTATCATCCACATACATGTTTCATAAATATGTAATATTATTTCCATCCAACTACAATTGTTTAAATCCAATTTTACCCTTCGGTGAGTTTTTAGTAAAAGAAATGAAAGGAATCTTTTGTCGTTTTCCGTACGAGTTACTTTTTGACTTTTCCGACAAAAGTACGAAGAATGTTTTTTTTAACTTATACGGCATGAATGGATTTTTAAACATTATTTCCAAGAAGCTTCCTTTACAAGTTTTCAAGTTTATTTTTAATCAAATTCTTTTATTTTAAAGTTTTATGACATGTTATGAAAGGAAAATTGTTTTTGAAGAAGAAAGGATATTTTCCTCAAGAATGGAGTTCAAGTGTTTTATCAAAATTATTTTCCATCTAAGATAATAAAGGGTTCTGTTTTTATCCCTATTATTACATTGATTTGATCATGTTGTGATGGAATTATTTTTATGAATTCCTTTATCTTATATGAATTGATTTATGATGTCATGATGTTTCAAGAATCCCATTTTTGTTACATGTGTTATGTGATGATGTATGTTTTATGATTATGTGGCACACATAAGAAAGGATTCATTATAAGATGGGTGGGACCTATATCTCCCTCCAATGCATTGGGTAAAGATTTTATATCTCATGAGATAGACAGGGCTGGAACGGTAGGTTATACCGGTTCAGTGAAACAGGACTGAAACGAGGGTTACTCGATTCAGAAAGGGACTTTGTCCACTAAGATAGTCTTGGAAATGAGTCTTGACTAACAAGAAATGATTCTCTATGATTATGTGTG
The DNA here is from genome assembly GCA_963277665.1 of Viscum album. Classification (NCBI taxonomy): domain Eukaryota; kingdom Viridiplantae; phylum Streptophyta; class Magnoliopsida; order Santalales; family Viscaceae; genus Viscum; species Viscum album. The sequence continues at coordinate 1,121,328,823 of OY728129.1, forward strand.
TATGAAACAAAGTTTCAAGTTTTATGTTATGATTATGGGGATCTCATTCTCACTTCTATGATTTATTCCATGTTAAGATATTATGATCTCTTTTGCAGGTTATGATTTTCAAAAAGATATGATATGATTTTTAGTTCCTTTATTTGCCTTGCTGAGCATTTGAGCTCACCCTTTTATGTTTTCTTTTCCCCAGGATATAAAGAAAGGTTTTAGGTAAAAAAAAGGGAAGATCTTTATGGGAGATATTGAAGATATTTCACCATGATTAGAAGATTACGTTCCGAGTTTCCAAAGACACTAAACTATTACGATCCTTGTGTGTGTGTTTTTGTTATGTACTAAGTATTCTGCAAAAGTAATGTAATGTCCATGTACGTCAAGATACAGGTCTCTACAGTTTTCACGCCCTATTTTTTAAACAATACTGGCACATTATCGGTCCCGACATCTGCAAAATGATAAAAAAAATATCTGGGCCAGAAATACGAGCATGTCCGCCATCAGCAAAACAGTCCTTTTCCTCATCCCCAAAATCAAAAAACCCCAGGAAATCCATGATTTCATATCGATTAGTCTCTATAATGTCTCTTATAAGATCTTCTCAAAAATCATTGTCAATCAGCTGCGTCCTTGGCTTCCTGACATTATTACCGAAAACCAGAGCGCCTTCGTGGACAAGAGGCTGATTACTAATAACGCAATGGTGGCCCATGAAGTTTTCCACTCTATGAAAACGTGCTCTATTGCAAAAAGAGGAACCATGGCCTGGAAACTGGATATGACCAAAGCCTATGATAAAGTGGAATGGCAGTTCCTTAGAGCTGTGATGCTGAGAATGTGCTTTTGTACTAAATGGATAGAAATTTTCATGCACTGCATCTCGAACGTCTCTTTCAGAATCAAGGTTAATGGGGAGCTTACCAGAAGATTCACCCTAACTCGTGGCCTACGCCAGGGAGATCTTCTCTCCCCTTTTCTCTTCATTTTGGTGGCTGATGTTTTCTCTAACCTCATTTCCAGGGCTGCATCCTCTAAGTCTATTCTTGGTGCAGAGGTCTGTCATGGGAGCCCACAAGTGTCACATCTCTTCTTCACGGACGACTAACTCCTTTTCTCCAGAGCCAATGTTAATGAATTTCAGGTGATCAACCAAGAAATATGGCAATATGAGCGGGCGTTTGGATAGTCTGTTAATCACGGAAAATCATAAATCTCATTCAGCATAGGGGTGCCTCATGACAAGAGAGCTGAGCTTTGTGCATCTACAGGCATCCATTTGGTTGACAAACACCAGAAGTATCACGGACTCCCTATGGTGATTGGTTGGTCTAAAAAAGAAATCTTTGCAGCTCTTGTGGACAGGATTGAGAAAAAATTCAAGGCTGGACCCCAAAAAGAATCTCCAAAGCTGTCAAGGGAACCCTCATTAAAGCTATCATTCAGTCTATCCCCACCTACTTTATGTCGATTTTTAAGCTCCCGAAGACCATCATTAACCTAATCCATTCACATACTGCTAACTTTTGGTGGGGAAAATGATGGAAGAAATCGACCCCACTGTTTGGCCTGGGAGAAGCTCTACAATCCCAAGTTAGAGGGAGGGATGGGATTTTGGAATCTTCTTCTATTCAATGATGCTCTGTTGGCCAAGCAAGGATGGATCCTACTTAACCTTCCAACATCTTTTTGGGCACGTATTATCTGGGCCAAGTACTTTCCCCACACGGACTTCCACGGTTCCTCTCTTGGCCCCAACCCTAGCTTCCTTTGGAGAAGTGTTTGGGGTCCCGAACTCTCCTGGAAAAAGGACTGGGCTGGAGGATTGGAAATGGCTCTTCTGTCAACATCTAGACCGATCCCTAGCTTTTTGATAAGGATGGTATGCGGGCCACATCCCCCGCCCAACCTGGTCTGGAAGACGCCATAGTCAACTGCATCTTTTTAGACCAAGGCTCGGGATGGTGTGTGGAAAAGATCCAGGAATGGTTTAATGAAAGTGACCAAAGAATTATTTTGAGCATCCCCTAGGTTCCTGATGTTGGCCCCGACCATATTTTTTGGACCAATGATTCTTAAGGTGAGTACACGGTGAGATCCGTGTACAGACTGGCTCTTGGCATTCACTCTCACGACTGTGATGAGGGACCATGGAAAGTGCTTTGGAAGCTCAACGTCCCCCTAAAAATACACCAATTTTGGTGGCAGGTGTGCACGGGCACCCTTCCTACCATGAGCCTTCTTGTTTACTAACATATGTCCAGCACTGATTCATGCCCCTTCTGCCCAAATATTCCTGAAACTCCTTGGCATGCCATCATTCACTTCCCGGGAGCCAATGAAATTTGGAATAAATGGGGTTTGGCGTCAGATGCTTCACAGGACATTGCATCTAGCCTCCCTGATCTCCTAATGCGCTGGTGTTCCTCTCTTTCATCAGCTAATGCAAGCGCTCATTGCACCCTGGCCTGGATCATTTGGGTTTGGCGCAATGATTTGATTTTCCACCATGTCCATCAGCCCCCTGAGTTTGGGATTGAACGAGCCACTTCAAGGATTGAGGGCTGGAATGACCACAATGGACACCTCTTTCTGAGAATTACCCCCTCCTTCCCCCCTCATTGGACCCCCCCCAAGTAAGGGATTCTTAAGCTCAACATGGATGCTTCTCTCCCCAAGGATGGGCCCGTTGCTCTTGGCCTCCTGGCTAGAAATCATCTGGGGAAGATCATTGTAGCAAAATGTGAACCACATCATGCCTTCTGGGAACCTGTAGTTGTTGAGGCCTATTCCATTCATGTAGGTATGATTCTTGCTGAGGAATGTGGATGGGATGATATCACCATCGAGTCGTACTACCTTTTGGTTATCAATTCAATTCACCACAATGACGTTGGACTTCAGGCCTTTGGCTTCATCGTTAGGAGAATCCGCTTGTTGCGCCAAAGCTTCTCTTACTGCACCTTCTCCTTTACCAAAAGGGAAGAAAATAATGTGGCCCATCAGCTGGCATCCTCAGTCCCCTTCGATGTCAACCAGCTATGGTTGGACAACTTCCCTTCTTGGCTCTTCTTGTGTACTACTGCTGATATGCGTCATTAATATTATCCTTCTTTCAAAAAAAATGTCTTAGTGTGACCTCACAATTTCAAAAATTGACACACCTCCCTCATGTCTAGGGAGAATCATGATTCACTACCTAGGATCATATCACATTGTGACCGTAGACTCTTCCACATATAGATCTTATACATATATCCCTTCAAGAAATGATGAACATGCATAGATATGCCCTCAATGTGTGGATCTTTCATGTGACATACACATCATTGAACAAAAAATCACATTCATAGAGTGATCGTATATATTTATTCCTATAAAATGTGATATAACCTTTATTAATATTAAATTAAAATGAATAAAACAAGAAAATAAAATATTTAAAAGGAATATTTACCCAAAATGAAATCAGATCATTTAAATGACTACAATCCTTTGTATCAATTGATAACTATTTGTTCCCAACAATCATTCATGTAATTCTTAAGATAATACTTCATAATTATTCAATTTAAATTATTGGTTCATTTCACTTTGATGCATTATGAAAGTGATCCTTTACATCCAAATAATATTATCATGGATAAAAATCCCTTATTATATTGGGATGGTGATCAATCAGAACCCCAAAAAATCATCACATTATGGATATGAGGAAGCCAAAATTATATATAACCATTCAACATTATCATGTACATGATTTCATTTTGAATACTATAGTGAAAATTATTTTTATCCACAAGAATTTTCCATAAGAAAATAATTCTTTAAAACATAATCCTGATGAATCTGCAGGTTCAAAAACATCATATGTGACCATATATTATGGTAAGGATTTTATGAATTTATGGTTCTAAATAATCAACATTAACTTTGATAAATGGTTTATATATAACATAGAATTTTACAAGAAAAAACATATATAAGATAATAATTACATCATTTGTAAGTATTTTATTAGCATGAGCCTTAAAAGAAATACCATTTTGTTACTTTTATATCTAATTCAGAGAGAAGTGGGATGGAACCACAAATGATCTTTGTGTCAATGCTTTTATTTATATAGAAATATCCTGGAACCCTACCCCTAAATTAACATTTCAACAGACTCTTAAAAAATTAATTCTTGGAGGTCCATTTAATTAAGTCCTTGATGAATAAATAGAATTAAAAAAATGGATTTAATGAACCTCACCTAGTCATTTATAACCCCAATATTATATGAAATTATTGTTTCCTAAAGTAAAATTTAACTTCTTCCTAGTGGTTTTTCAATATGAAAGGTTTCACCTATATTTATTCACATCATAAAGGATCATAATTATTTGTAACTAGGAATCATTTCTATCCCTTCCTTCACCCAGAAAACTTAACATGGTTGAATTAACAAAACCTCCCTCATTTTATTCTTTTCACCAAGGTCAATTCCCTGAGGGTACCATTCCATCAAAGAATTTTGAGATACATAATGTGGTTGTTCATTCCAATGTTCTCCCCACTGACCATGTATTACGTTGATAATAGTAATTACCCATTTTTGTTATAGAGTCATCCAAGAAAATAATCCCTAAAAAATAATACCCTCAATGTGATTTCAATCGGGTATTACATTGAAAATTAGGGCTATATCATTATGTTATTTGTGGAACCTCTCTTATACCATGATTCGCATATTGGATGCCCCAAAATTCCATCCATTTCCCTTATGAATCAGAGTGGGCTTCTCTAGAAAACTTAATGAGCTAGGGAAATAACTGAGCCCTTAAATCGGTGTAAGACCTAATGATATCCTAATTAATGAACTCATAATTAGTCTTCTCAATGAGTCACATACCCATATATGAACTTCTGGTTATGTGTTATCCCTAATCATTCCTCACTGGTTCATATCCATTATAAGTACAAACTTCCATCCTCATCTATTTACTGATAGAAAGTAGATGGATGTTAACATTTAGGAATCATATTAGCTATAAGGCCCAACCATTCCTCTCTAGGTTCTATCCCCCATGATTTTAGTCCACCATTATGGTATTGTTACTTACAAAAAAGTGGTGTACATCCATATATGGTCCTTCTTATAGTTGTATGACCTGAATATACAATCACCTATTTGGTTTCCAATTGATTAGATAAACTAGACTAGGTTGCTCTTGTGTACGTCCCAGTCTAATAGATTTTAGGTACTTTTATCAAGTATTTCTGAAAACATTACATTAAACTATATAGTCTATAGTATATTATTCATAAATTAAAACTATATAGAAGATATCTTGGACACAAAACCAAAAATATATATTCATTTCTTCATGGATTCATTTGATTAAATGGAACCACTATTGTCCTTATCATAAGATCTTAAAAGGTATATCATGTTTTGTTATGTAACATAAAACTATGTGTATTCATATTCCCTTTATATGGATACATTTTAATCCTTTCTATAAGTCTTGGCCCCAACCCCACAACACTTACCATTTCCTTATATTGGTATAATTTCTGAAACACCCATCTCTATAGAATTAAACCATACCATAATCAAACATGAGTAAAATAAATATGGACAACCTTTAATATACCTACATATATACGTAAATGCATTGTAATGATCGGTCACTCAGATAGAGTTAATTATTATTGTTATTACACATACAGATTTTATGAAAATTTCTTAAATCTAAAATAGAGTCTTGTACTAGGTAGTAAGATCCCATAATGTATTAGTTTCACACCAATCCTATTGGACAATGCATAATCTAAAATATGAATATTATTTCCTTGAAATACCATATACGCCCAAAGAAATTGATTCAATGTAAACATACCTTCCAGATTAAAGAAACCACTATGAATGTTCCTAAACCTATCTCTCCTCTTAATCTAGGATTTATATGATGTTTTTTGGGGAGATTAGGCTATGTCATATGAATATCATTCATAAATTCACTTAAAAAATATGCTCAGTGGAAAGATTGATTCACATGGATTATTTTGTAGTCTTTTTCTACTGGTGGAGGTCACTTAATAAAACAATCATGTTAACTTTAGTATAATAGGATACAAACTAGAGGTTTTAGTTCATTATCCATTGTGATTTATATGATATAATGACTTCCAAAATTTGGCGTTTTCACCTAAATTTGATTAATGGGAAGAATGAATTCATCTTGGAGTTCTCTTCATGGATTCATAGGGGTGGTTTATAGGATATTAGTTGTATTAATTTGATATTATTTATTTACCACAAGCGATTTCCGCTTCCTGTTATAGAACCATGTGTTTATATACCTAAATCTATCAGTGCTAAATGGAAATCTATCATCGTATTATACCTTTAATTTTTTATTATTAAAGTTATTTTGGAACTAATGATTTAAAAAGGGGACCACTACATTAAAATAAGGCATGAACTTATGAAAAATATATTAATGTTGTAAATTATTGGAACACTATGAATTTTGAGTAAGTGAAAAGGCCTTCAAAATGGTCTATGAGTTTAATCCTTCTAGGAGTTCCTTTATCACTCATGTAATATCTATATACTTCCATTTAGGAAGGGGGAAATTAGTTTCACTATATCCATAGTTCCTTAGTGCTTGGATATATGAGATATTTATCACAAAAATATTATTAATTAGGTCCCTATGGAAGTTTATATCATTGATATTATAATATATATATATATATAAGGGTATGATTGTTCATGCATGTAATATTTTAAGTATTTTTATGTAAATTAAATTACCAATACAAATTTTATAGACAATGTATCTACATGATAAATCTAAACTATATCAACTTTATCCACAAAATCAATGGGGCTTGAAAGAGCCTCAATAAGGGAATCTTTATGCTCCTTTGACCTGTGAAGGGAATGAAAAATGGAGATCATTTATAGAATGATGGTAAGAATATTTATAATGTCATGTTTATTGACCATTGGGATGTTTTATACTATTGTGAGTTCACTCTCTATCTTGAGTATAAAGGGAAGAAGTCAACTATTCAAATAGATCCTTTCTAAGATTGAAACTACGAGACATCATTATGTTTTATGAGATGTGATAAAAATGAATTCTGACACATCCATATTGACCTAAATAATACATGTTCACTATTTAATCATTTAGTATGATTACAACAAAATTTATCCTTCAGGTTTCCTGATTATATAAAATTTCAGGTCACTGGAGTGAATGCATATAGGTTTAAACTACATATACGACCTTATTAGAAATGATAAATGATCATTGGGGTGTACCATTATTTAAAATTATTTGACTTATATGACCTCTTCCTTTATTCTAGATAGGGGAGAAGGATCATATGAGTCCTTATGAACATTAAATGGGTCTATCAAGTCACTGAATATTTAAATCAATAATTTAGACTCCTCGTCAAATGAATGTTCCCTTTGGTCTTGCGGTTCCTTTTCTCCAGGGATAGGGGCATAAAAGCCGAGAGAGTTTGGACTGTACTTGGTACCATCTAGGGGTACTCTTCATACACCTTTCTTAGGGGATGAAGACTACTACAAACATATAATGTTGTGCTAAAGAATATATTATATTCAAGTTTTAAGATGAAATTTAGGTTGTAATTGGCTTATCAATTTGAGACTATAGTATAGCATGTTCTTAGTCATACAATCATCAAATTTATTCATTCTATAGTTGATTGACACTAACCACTCTTTGTATTATATTGGTGTAGTTACAAAGATATATATCACTTATATTGGGGGTTTACTCATAATCATCTATCCAGATTGAACCACATTCTGAAATATATGGTTGATGATGAGGTAGTCTTGAATGTTCTGTTGTGGTATTCAGTTGAAAGGGTAATAATAAGGTTCATCATCCATACTAACATTAGTTGGATTTCTAATCTCTTGTAAATTTACCAAGTTTCTTATCAAGGATGGTGATTATGAACCCTAAAACTTTTCCTATTAGGAGTATCCATTATTCTTCCAATTATTGAATCACACATGACATTACTTCTTATTCCAATCTTAAAGATGGTGTTGTTTTGACTATTGTTTTTTAGAAGGAAAAAAGACATGATATTGAGTGGGATAGGAAACTAGAGAATGTAATATCCCTCAGTTGATAATGATTATCATAAAATTTTATCTTATAGGGTTCTTCTCATGTACTAATGGAAATATATGAGTTTTACTTAAAGTACCTAATATCATCATCTAGTCCTTTTTAGCTAATATAAAATATTGGAAACCACTAATGTTATTCAAGTGAATAAGCAGTGTTTTTAACTCATATCACAAATATTCTATTTATGTTTCCTATAATTTATATAATGGATTATACATATTGAAGTTGAAATTCTTTCCTTCCCATTGGATGTTGATTTCCACAACACCCCCCCCCCCTATTTTACACTACAGCCAATTCAATAGGTCAATGTCAATTATTTCCATAGCATGAAGATAAATTCATAAAGGAACTTCCATAAATGATATTTACAATTGCATATAGCCATTGTGGGATAATTTTTTGATAGAAAATTGATTTTACTTATGGATTTTTTAAAACACATTTGTGCTTTGTTAATTATCAATGCAATGGATTTCTCATCAAAGGGCCATAATAAGATGAGAAGTATGTGTGATGCTTCTCAAGATCTACAATGTTATTTAATACTGGGAATGTGAGATTCCAAAATATGGGTGGAGGAGGAGACATGTCCACCCATTTGGTTTTGGTTTCCTTTTATTCTACACTGGTGTGCATCACCCATCCATGGATTCAATTGAGTAGAGAGGGACTCATTGTTCGAGTAGAAAAAATGTTCCGAAACAGATAGGGACGACTCACTTATATCTCTTGTTGATATCTAGTCGATGACATCTTAGTGTATTTTCTATAAAATTTATGTGGATTCATCCAGAATACAGGATATTCATGGTAGTTCAATGCCTCCAGTGTTAGGTAAACTATCTTTTAGGTCCAACTTTAGACATATGACTAGACTCCACTCTTGGTAATCATGTATTCAACTTTTAATTAGGGACTCTTTCAAGATGTGGAGCATCATCCTTGGCATTGGTTTTATATTCAAAAATAATAATTCATCCTAGTATGTTGATATTTCACCACATAAACTTTTCTAGATCAATTTTGTATCGAGAAATTCTCTCCTCATTATAGATAGGTTTAGATTCATCATGTGGTGGGTGGGATATAGATACTCCATTATATTAATCATTAGCTAAATCTCACCATGTATGAAGTTGTATAATATTTGGAGGAGCTCCGAGATATTAAACCCAAATATATTTTCAGGTATTAATGTATTATTTATGCATGATAGAGTTTACCAAATATTGAATGAATTCCTCCTTCTAGAATCATTCGATACAAGCATCATTTTTTAGGCTATAGGTTGGGTTGAAACCAATGACATTCAATAACCTGAATCAATATATAAGGATTATATTTTATCCTAATTATACCATTTTAGGGATTCATTTTCATAATAATTTATAGTTTATCCCATGTGGTGTGTGTGGTATTTTTCTCAATGGGTTTCGATGAATTAGGATAAATAATATATGTTTGTTTGAGTTTAATTATAAAAAAGAATTAAATTGAATAGAAAAATGGATGTGTGGTTGATGGGGGGACAACAGGAGATACATTGTAAGATAACTAACTACCTAAAAGGTATCCAAACAGTCACTCAAGTGATCACATTAAAAATGGAATCTACCACATTATGGTTGATTCAAAGTACCATATGAATAATGAATTCGTAGTCAATATACTAACATTATGTGTTATGGTAGATTAGGTGACCAAAAATTCACGATTTATTTCATTAAAGAAGAGGTAGACCATAGAAGATTCAAAGCTAAGTTAGTGAATAGTGAAAATAAATTGAGACAACAACTAATAATGTAGTTATGTATATATAATTGAATTGGGATCATGTGAGTTGTTTGGCTCACAAGATCCAATAATGATTCTATGTAGATGAAGATAATGAGGAGGAGATCAAATATATTTTGAATTATTATACACAAATCATCAATGAATCATAGATGATAATTTTTTATATTGTGATCCTTTCTAAATAGTATATTAAAAATATTTAAAATAATCTAGAAAGAGGGAAAGAGATGAAGGTGATGTCTAGGATATTTTTCAAAAATCAAATGACCATGTATGTGAATCTGTATACAAGCTCTTAATATAGAAATATTTGTGTATGAGATTTCCTATATAGATGAATATATATACTATAATAGTTTAATATATATTTGAATGTTCATGTATGAGAATTTGGAAACGTGTTTCACTACGTATATGAATGAAAAATGAAATAAAACTGGATACATACTAGACCGTGTATACGAATAGATCATTTATGCATATTTTAATATGTGAAGAAATACATATGTGAATGGGTAACATATGTGATTTAATTATGGAGGAAGATGTTTGATATAATAGAATCCATGGAAACCGTGAAGTATGAAATTTTAGTGCTACATATATTTATTGTTCACATAGTAAAAATAGGCTATATATTCTGATAGGAGTTTGATATAGTGTGAATATTTTGTGAAAGGATTTCATGGAATTCATTGAGAATTTATATGAGTTAGACATGGTGATGTTATTGTGTTAATCTTAAATAATTAAACATAACAATGATATTTTGATATAATCAAGAACAATGGATTATGAGTGAACATATTCAAATCAATTATTATGATGCGATGAAGATTGAGTTGTTATTTTTTATAGAGAGGATAATAAGTCATTAAGAAAAAGTGTATGAATTATATATAAAACTTCATGAAATATATATTTTGACATAACTATATGAATGAATAATGTATTAAGATGTTTTCCATTTTATAATCTATAGGTCCTCAGTAAAATAAAAAAGTTGTGGAATTCATAGAAATATTTTTATTGAGATTAATGTAGTTTTTTTATTATAGAGTAGAAAAAAATATTGAAAAATATCTCATGAGTAGTGTGTAACAATTAATGATAACCACAATAAAAACAAATACATGCATTATATATGTAGAAAATGATACAATTTAACAATTTGTATTTTCTAGAGTGAATGTTTCAAAATATATACATATATCATAGAAAGATAATAATAAAGTAGAATAGAGTCCATATATAAAATTTGAAAGATATTAATTACTGGAATGCTATTATAATGTGGAGACATTTATGAGTTAAGATTTGAGGATTTTTAACTTATTAAAAATATTAGTAATTAAAATTTATGAATTCCCTCGATATTGATCAAATCAAAGAGAAAATAAGAAAAAATTTCTCTTGGATATTACTATATTTATATTATATTAGTTCAAATGATTCTTGGGTGACATTAGGTTTTTTGATAGTATCATTTAGAGATTATATTATAGTGTGAAGAAAATAGATACCTAACACTATGATAAGAATCCCATTTTATGTTCTATGAGTTGAAGTTAAAAATAGCATAACCAGAATAGATCATATGAATCGATGAATAATAAAAATATAATATAAGTGGTAAGGAGAAATAATAAGTTAAAATAGTGATGTTCTTATTTATTTTCATATAAAGTAAATGATAATTAAGAAGAAGAGATTAGAAGAGAATATTGATGTGCATTCTGTTTCACAAGAATCATAAGAAGACAAAATGGTCAAGTTATCCATGAGGTTCCCAAGAATAATAATGGGATGTTCATTATAGGATATATAGATTTAATATAGGTCTTGTAATGAGTGTAAATGAATAATAATAAAATAAGAATAATTCTAACATCTATGTAAGAAATGAGGAATTTTAGTCTACTAATGTGAAGATAAAGACAGTTATGTGAACTATTGTACATATGAGAGAAGTGGAGGAGGAGTTTCTTGCTCTATATTTTGTAAGTTATAAAATATGAAGAATACAAGATAAAACTATGACAATCGACTAATGTATCCATTGGTGGACGACTCTCTTTTTTTGTGAATTAATTGAATAAATTGATAACTACCCATATAGGCAGTTTCATGATCCAGTATGAGATGAATGTGGACCAAGTTATCAAAAGTCTAAGGAATTATTATTCTTCTCTATCCCACCTCATAATGTTTAGGGAACCAAACATTGGTTTAGGATCCTTTCTAGTCCAAACCATTTTAATTGGTACTTATTTGTTGTATAAAATTTTATTATTGTTCTCCACCATACAAAAAATGGACTAGATAATCTTATTATGAACTTAACCTTGTAAAAATACAAATGTTTCACCCTTTACTATATTTCATAGAAATTCATAGAATAATGAAAAAATAACATGAGAATCAAGATTATAACCTATTCATAACATAAAGGGATAAAAATATAAATTGGAATAAAATTTCAACAACATCAATTCTCCCCCTCTCAATATTGAGTATATCCCATGTTTCCCTAACAATTATGAGATACAAGGTTCTTCCCTATTTGATTGAATTGTTTTATATTACTCTATTTTAAATATTTTAGTTTCATTCCTATAATAATGATGATGAGATGTTTTTGTGAATATTATTTTTTCTCATATCCAAGTTCAATCACATCCAAGCCTATAATAATTGTGAGAAAGACTGAAAAGATTAATTTGGAGTAGGTACCCTTGTTGAATGAATAAGAATGAAATTCAGTTTCTCTAAAACATGAAAAAACAAGAAATATCTATATTGGAATGTGATTAATATGTAGTTAATTTTATTATCAATGAGATTAATTGACCCTCTACCTTAATAAATTCAAATTATAATGAGGTATGTTAACAATCTTGAACAAATAGTCCATTAGAAGAAGATTAAAGCATAAATTGTGATGTTATATCTATAAGATTCTACAAAATATCTATTAATGAATGGAAATATATTCTTAATTGCATCCCCAAATAGATAGTTTCTCTTATGGGTTTTTTTATATATGATTTAGAAATAAATCACCTAGCATAAAGATGAAACAAATATTATAGAGAACTATTTGAAAGAAAAAGTTCTAGAATGCATAAATCTCTATATAAAGGTTGGTTACACATAAATTAGGAACATATATCTTGAAATAAGTTCCTAGAAACTTTAAAATAAATTAGAAATACTTTTCTAAGAGATAGAGGAGGTGTATGAGATTCCCCATGAGAATATCCATGTACTTGATGAAAAACTGAAAAATAACATAGATTAGAAGGATGTTCAGTAAGATATAAAATCGAAAGAGATTATAGAAATATAGCTCCTTGACTAAATAAAGAAAAAAATTTCATGATGAAAAAGTTATTTTAATTAATAGGTATTTTTAATATAGGATTATTATGATTCTGTATCTGAATAACACCCTCAGTATGAGGTGATTAGAATTTGAAGTTAAATTTTATAATTTTGAAAATAAAAATATATATTCTTCAAAAAAAATAAAAACTTTATTCTAATACACAATTTATATGGATTGTTATACTAATAAATTACCTCTATCATATATAAAAAATATTATTAAATAATTTAATTATCTATCACATGGTGTTGTGAAAACTTTGTTACATTCCATAAATTTCTGTAATAAATTTTCTAAATCATTATTTATTGATAGTAATGGTTTGAAAAAAATGTACATGTATGGATGAATAAAAATGAATATAATATCTCACCATTTTCATGGTGGATACAATTATTATGGAATTCGGTTCCCAATGAAGAACCAAAAATGTTTTATAGAAGACCTAAAAATTGACTGCCCATTTTTTGGGTAATACAAGATAACATGCATTAGATAAAAAATATTGAGGATGTTATGTAAATATTTGGGAATAAATAGGATTATTAATTTTTCATATGATTTTTGGTACAATCCACTCATCTTAGGAGAATAATAGAAGGATGTCTCTATAAGAATCTAGCCAAAAAATAAGCAATATTTAGTGAATAAGAAATATATATAATTTAAATAGAACCCAGTAACATAAACATTTATTTGATATTGGAATAGGTTTTAGTCATAGGGATGGTATATTATCATCTAATAATATATCAAAATAAAATGAGAATAAAAGACCAAAAATTTTGGTGAAGAAAGAATAATCGACCTTTAGAATAAATATGAAGAATGTTGCAAAGAATAATTTTTCAAAGAATATGTAAATGAGGATGGGTGAGAGATCCTTGGAAACAAATTAAAGTAATTCTAACAATTACAATAAATATAAGATAAGTTACATATATAAAATGTATTATATGAGTTCAATCACTCGTATTAATCCATACGGAAAGCCAAAGAAGTTATTAATATTCCAAAATACATTCTAGTCATTTTTGTAGTAGATTTTGAATAAAAAATAAGTTGAAGGAAGTACAAGGATATGGTGGTGATAAAAATAAAAAATATATTCCACATGAAAAACCCAAATTTCATGTGATTTTTTAGTAAATTACAATAATTATATTGAATATATTCATTGTGTGAGGTATAATGTGGTTAGACATATTATTTGAGATTGTTTTTCTCTAATTACAGCATAAGAAGAGTTTATAAATATGATAAATGTTTTACTAGGTGATATATATTTCTTATTGTTTCTTAAGGAAATAAAATCAACATAAAATGAAATTTTTGAAGTATTGATGACTGGGTTGGATCATGACTAATTGGAATTGATATTTTTATGATCATGCATTAAGCATAGAGAAAATTGATAAAATTGGATGAAAAAAACAAATCAACATTGATGTTCACATTTAGTAAAGGGAATAGTCACCTTATTCCCTTACCCTTTGTGTATATTATTTGTTCTTACAATACAAGGAATTAAAGGTGAATCATGGTCTTGGGTGAAGATCCTGAAAAAAATTGATTATGATATTAATATTAAAAATCTATCAAGAATATACCATCTATGATTGATATCTCATTTGGAATTATGAAAAAATAAGAAGCAATTAACTTTGATTAAGTTGAAGGAATTGGTTATTTTCAATACCTAATAAAAATGAAATACATACTAATATCGTTTGATATTATATTGGTTATTCAATTTGATATTAATTGAAGAAATATTATCCTTGATGATTATATAGAAGTATTCAACATTCGGCATCCACATAAAGAATATCCATTTTTGTGTTTCCTAAAAATGAAACATCATGGGATTCACCTTTTGAAGACATCAACTATTATGAAGATCATGATCATTTCATTATTGATTGGAGATATGTAAATAATATTGAAAACATACCAAAATTATCATTTCATGAAAATCTATTTTTTGGAATATACCTGTTCAAATTTCATTGATAATGTATCAACTCTCAAATTTCACATCTACAGTGTTAATAAATAATTCCAAATATTAAGGAGGAGAAAATAAATTAATCAATTAAATAAGAGGACTAGTATAAATAAGTAAAAAGGTTTTTAATCCTATAATTTATACTTTAATTATTTTAACATGTTTATTTATGTGAGTGTAGGAAATTCAGGTTGATATTTATAAAAAATATCTCAATTGTTATATATCATTTGCTTCATCCTAATATTGTTTTTTGTTCCCATGGAAACAATTTTGGAAGTTAACATTTCATTTGGTGTCACTAATTTTATAAGGGACATCTGAGTTATATAAATTAATTCTCTTAATTTTTCTATTGTGAGAATGGATTACTTATACATATACTGGGATTATTATTATAACCTTTTTATGTATAAATTGATACAACTTTCTAAAGTTCATTGTTTTTTTCAATAAATGGGAAAGAAATTTAAATTAACGTTTGATAATAAACTAGGAGATAATGAATGAAACATCCCCATATTTACATATTTATTTTGAAAATATTTCCATCGAATACAATGGGGGAGATTGTTGAGCACACTTTCTATGTGTTTTATTTGTTATTAAATGGAATCAGTGAATTAAGAGAATTATTTTCAATTAATTTAAGGTTATGTAAATAAAGAATAATTAATGTGAATATGATAATAGTGGCATGATAGATGAAGGAAATAGGGTAGATGCACATTAGTACAACTGAACGCATGATGGGTGGTATCATGGTCACTCGAGTAAACACATCACGAACTATAATATTCCATATGAAGGGTGATTTTGGTGACTGTGTGAAAAACAATTCTTGACTGATGTGTTGACCACATCCCATATATTAGATCATGTGATTACCATGTCATAATTGATCTAGTTGAATAAAATGAATGTCTACGATGTTTCAAAGCTATGTTAGTGAACAATAACATGTAACTAATATTATAATTAATAAATTAGTTAAGTTAGAAGAATCAAATTGGGATCTTTGGAGGTTTTTGGTCCATGCTATGATTTGAAGATTATGTGAAGATGAAGATAAAGTGGATGAGATCAAGAATTTAATTATTTATTATACAATTATCTTTAAAGAGTCAAAAATCATGACATTTTTCATCATGATCCTCAATAAATGTTATTTAGAAGAATTTTGAAAGAATTTCGAATGAAGAAAAGAGAAGAATATGATTCTTTTAATGTTATTCAAATAAATTCATAACATATATATGAATCTGAATATATGATCCAAAAATATCCATATATGGGACTTTCTATTTAGTTGAATTTCTGGCCACAAATTTTTTGAAACATATTAGAATGTCCATGTATGGGAATTTTGATAAGTGTTGGAATATGTATGATAATAGACCATTTATGTGAATTGAGATGTGTGTTGGACCACATATGCTAATGTATCATGTATGGGAATTGGGATACATGATAAATCATGTGTGTGAATATGTAAAATATACAATTTTAATACAAAGTAAAAAATTTTATGATTGAAAATATAGGAAAATCGTGACATAATAAATTGGAGCACTACATACAAGAATAATTCACAAAAAATAATTTTTTTTATATTCCAATAGGAGTTCAATAAATTTTGGAGAGGATTTTAGATAAATTCATGTAAATAATTTATCCACAATAGGAGTTAAATTAAGTGACGCACTTATACTGATACTCAATGGATGAACATCACAATTAGATTGTGATTCAAATAATAAGGTTGGATGATGAGTCAAAAATATGAAATCAATGATGATGATGTAATGAATATTGTGTTATTTATATAGCTACAAAGGTCTATATGTCTTTGAGGCTAATTATAGGACTTCTTCATAATCTTTCAAGGAAGAGAGAATTTGATATATCTATAATAATAAATAAGGTTTTGATATGTGTTCTATAACCTTAGATGGATATCATTATGAAAACAACACTTTATGGAATTATCATGATGATTTTTATTGAAATTAAATTTTTTTATATTTATTATAGTAGAAAAAAATGAATGAAGATGATCCCATGAGTTGAGTGTTGCAAAGAAAGGGAGCCATGACCACATTTAATTCATATATTAAATATGTGTAGTTGAATATAAATTAAATATACATATTTTTTAAAGTTACAGCATCATAATATTTTCATATATCATTGAATTAAAATATAAAATAAGAACCAAGTCTTTTGGGAATATTTTAATCAAATTAAAGTATCGAAGAATATTGAGACTTTGATGAGATAAGATATCAAGATTTTTTAATTTTCAAAAATTCAAGGCAATTTAAACTTATGAATCCCCTTGGTATTATTAATATCAAAGAGAGTGGAAGAAAATGACTATGATAGAAATTATCATATTTATTAATATAGGTCATAGAATATTTTTTTGACTTGAGGTTTTCTGATACTCTCATTCAGGGAGTGTATTCTAGTGAAAAGAATAAGGGGACCAAACTCTATGATATCTATCCTCATATAAACTCTATGTGTGAAATATAAGAGGAATAGAACCATAGTAGATCCTATGTGCTGATGAAGAAGAATATAATATAAGGGAAAAAAGAGATAGGTAGCTAGAAAAGGTATTATGCATATCTTTTTTCATAGGAAGAAGAATAATAGAGGAGAAGGTAATAGTGTTGTGCAGTTCTATTTAATAGGAAGAAGAATAATTTTATGATATGTTCATAATGTTCACAATAAGACTATGTTGAGAATTCAATGTTACATATATTAAATATATGACTTTGATCCAGTGTAACATAATCAGAATAGATTTGTAAGAAGGTATGAATCTATTTAAGAGAACTATCATTCCATTTTACTACTCTGGAGATGATAAATATTATTTGAAATTTCATGCATACCATATAAGAATAGGATATGTTTCTTACATACGGCTACTAATAGAAGAGGCATAAGACAATGTAGCACTACAATTGTCAGTAGTTCTATCAACTATTACAGGACTATTATGGTTTTGTGAAGCGATTAAAGAAATTTAAGGCTCTGTATATAGGTTGTAAAAATATCAAGAAGTATTTTATATTGAAAAGACTATAATAAGTCCAAAGAATTAGGATTTTTTTCTACTCCCCTCATAGATTTTATGGAACCACACTTCAATCCAAGATTTCCTTTGAAAAAACAACCATAATTGGTACCTATTTATAGTGGATACTCTATGTATTAGTCACATACATACACATTAAGGACTAGATATTTTATTTAGTAGTGATCCCAATAAAAATACTAATTTTCCATCCATTATATACTTTAATATACCTGAATATGAGAATAAGTAGATAATAAACAAAACAATATCCTAACATCTCAAAGTGGTAAAGTGATAAAAATAGTAAATTTGAATAAGACTTCACCAACAATAATTAACCCACCCTCTCATTGTTTATCATATCCAGATTGATCCTAACATTTGTATAGATTGAAAGATTATAATCCACTATGATAATTGGTTTCATAGAGGATGAATTTTACTTACTATTCCCACAATCTCTCACTATCTCCCCTTGGAAATCCCCTAGATTAATTTTATAGAGGGGGTTTTGATGTAGTTTCTAGTGAATATTACTAAAATTTTCTATCATATAAGTATATGGAACATTAATTTAATGGAATAATAAAGGTGTATCCTGTGAATATGTGCCTTTTTTTAAAAATGATATATTTCTTAGAGGAGGAAGAGAAGGTAATAATTTCCCTAGCCCTCTAGGCTTGTGTTAAACATTATCTATTAATATCCTGTTCTAAATCCACAGAATATATGGTTATCTATTGGTTGTGGTGGTTGTAAAAACCCCTTAACAATATTTTAATTTTTAGTTCCAAATATACTACTAATTCAACCACAATAACAACCTTCTTGGATTTTTGAGCCTCTATTCTGGCATGATATGGATGTAACAGCAATGTAGGGTGAGACATACATTACACCAAGGGTTTCTCTATAACTATAAGTTTTTCATTCCTCATATATAATGTATCTTTGAAATTTCTAGATTCATGATAAATAATATTATCTTTGGTCCACACCCTCTGAGTGTGTTTCTTCAAAACTTTATTAATGATGATATTTTTTGTAGAATATTTAGTATATGAAGTCTAAAGGATCTAGACCTATACTAAAGTGATGATATTATATGATTATTTACCTGATGGACCTTGTTGGATGGTGAGCATGGTGAAATGTAAATATCTATTTTCTCTTTACTATATGATATTAACATTTGATAGGATTTAAGTATAAATCTCACTAAACTATTTCAAACATGTCGAGAGATCATGTTGAAGACACTTTTTGGTTCACCTAACATGGGATCATATGAAACTAAAAAGGTGTTTAGGTTAACTTAGGGTCATTTTCCTCTATGAATCTAAAGGTTGTTAATCGACTCCCCATGATAAAAATATTTGGTTTTGAGTTGATAAACACTATAACACATATTATTACAATACTAGGGTATCTACTTCTCTTTAAAATCATATGTAATGTCATAGTGGTTAATGGTGATGTTCCAAAACAAGACAGGTATTCTATCCTTAGATTTTTCTTTCCCAATGATATTAGAATTTTCATTGTCATTTGTATGGGGTTCATCGAGTTGTGCTGGCTATAATGGTTTTTTCTCCATGACTTTTTAAAAATTATTTTGATCATTCCTAATCCCCTTAATTACATAATATTGTAAATTATATGAGGGTGGCATAAGTGAAGATCATCTCATCTAGCTACCTTTAACTATAAAGAGGTTTCATCAGTTAATTATTAGGAACATGGTGTAGCAAGCATCAATTTCTTGAGTGAATATTACTATAATGTAAAAATCGTAGTAAATTCGATATAGGGATTATCATAATGTCAGAAAGATAAATAATTCTGATTAAATACATCAAAATGAGAACCTTATTATGACCTCCAAGTTTGTTGATTCTAGGTTCACCATAATAAGGATGACCACCATTTGGGTTCACTATTATATCACAAGGGGGATATCCACATCCTATAATCTAGGGATGACATATGAAGTCCATGGCATGTATTATATTGGGAGAACCTTTATGGTTACCTATCTATTAAGAATTATCATGATGAGGATGTCATTGCTGATTGATCTTTAGGATATGAGGATTTAATCAAAAATTGGTTTTATATAGAAAATCTTTTTGAATGATATTCCTTTTTCCCTAGGGAGACATTCACAGTGGGTACTCTAGGGAGGATATCAAGAGTTACAGATCATGGTCCCATGAGAAGGAACTATATAATAATTTACACCTCTTATTATTGGGTGGATTAAAAATTCTTGACTTTCTATAAAAATATGAAGAATATCCTCATGAATATTCATATTTTTTGGGGTATATAATTCTCTTATATTGTATATTTCCCTTAATTAGACTTCCTTTTGTACATTCTCAGTTAGTTGACTAGGGTTAGAACCTCAGTCTTAATCATGTATGCATAGTTTGGGTAGTAACCCTTATGTATGGGATCCCTCTTAGGAGACTAATAATTTATAAATAAAATATACTTATGGCCTTCATAGATTGGAGTAGTGAAATCATCCCACCCTTACGTTTATGCTAGAATATTTCTATGATCATATAAAATGGGAGTGGGGATATAAGATATCTTTAGAGTTTTATTTTCAGTTTAAATTTTGATCTGATAGGTTGTGACATGTCATGGATTAAGAATTTCTATAATTATTGACATGGAACCTGAAAATTATTTTCATAATATCCAAAAAAATATATTTGTATGATCTTCATGTGTGGAAAAATAGATATAATCCTTCATATACATCTCCATATAAATATACTAAAATCAATCATATTCCTGATAAGATATATGATTCTACTCCTTTGCCACTATTGGGATATCCTAGTGTCCTTTTCCAGTTAGTATAAGAAGCAGGAGATAATCCTTCTCATGGGGAACTATTGGAATATATATACACTATTAATGAGTGAGAATAATGATATCAGTATACTCCTTATTCACTATCTGGATATATTGACGGGAGTCACGGGTGGAAGTGGGAATATGAATATGAGTATATTTTTATGTTTTTATTATATTAACCTTGATAAGAAAACATGTCATGTTCCCTAATTTGGACAACTATGGATATTATCTCTGAAATGAACCCTTAACATATTCATGGGAGGATATAGCCATGTAGTATTAGATATAATGATGATTGAATTGATCCATGCAAGGAAAATTTTGAGAATATGTAGAGATGTAGTGGACATCCTCCTCCAGCTCCCTAAGGTATGGTAGGTATGTTTTTTAATGTTTCGGTGTCAATCTATCAAGGCGATTAGAGGTTGGAATATATGATACCTACTTATCCATGGAATTTTATTAGTAGGATGATCTATGGGGATTTATGTTCTATAGGGATTCATAATATACCTCTAAAGTTTGTATATAGTTGTTTATAATTTACTCTTACACTTCATCATTCCCCAACTGGAACCAGAGGCATTGGGTTAGTGAAAACATATATAAAATATATTGTTTCGTGTCATTCATAGAAGGTTATTGATATGTCTCCCATGTATGATGGTGGTTTGTAGTATTTTGATGTGTTTTAAGGATACTTCATTTTTTTAGTGAACATGGAATTCAATAGTGAATTTAGTGATTATATTTGTATCGATGCATATTTTAAAAGGTACAATAACCAAATATTAAAACACCATAAATTATATATCATTAGAAAAATCATGGATAATTAATTTAACTTTAGTTTAATAAATTTCACATCAGTTTTACTATTTGTTTTCCAATTCACATATACACGGTCAATTTACTAATTAGTGTGGGATTTTCTTTCTTGATATAGATTATCTGAAGAATATATGCATGAAAATTTTGGAAAAAAATTGGACAATTGGATTGGAGGAATACTCGTCACTTAAGAGAAATTATTTCCAATTAAGGTAATCTATTATATATTTTTGAAATATTCAAGTTATTCTTTATAATTATTAAAATAATAGTTACCTTCATGTGTGTGATCAATCAATACCATGAATTTATGTGAACATCTTTATGTATCAAAGGTTCTTTATCTTTATTCTATATAAGGTTGGTTATGTTATATTTGAAAGGTGAAAAGCTAGGTCCTCTATAGATTTTCAGATTCTAAGGATGAAGTAGGTTTTTTTGGTTTGAGATGGGGACCATGATAGAGGCTTCCTAAGTTGCTGAATAAAGATAATCGGAACTCATATAGTTATATTCCACTTAACTGGACATGTTGTACCTTTTAAGGTCATAGGAAATGGATCAAGGTATTCCCTTTTAATGTAACTCTACTATAAAAAGTGGGGTTCCATTTTAATTCATATGTTCAAGAACTATTAAACAAATTTAAAGTCATGTGGTGTAGACTATATGAAATAATATTTAATGTCATGAAATTGTGAATATTAGGAAAAAGGTTCTTAGCATTTGTATGTGTGGTACATACACTTTTTAATACCATTATGGTTCATCCTATCTATTAATAACTAAATAAAAGAGGTTTTGGTAGGGTATTATACCATCTAAGAGGAACATATATTTATTTCTACCTCATATCTATTAGAAACATGGAATGAAAAGATCATAGGAATTGAGAGTGATGTGGGTTAGTGAATATGGGCTTGGGAGTATTCCAACCAAGAGGCCCATATCGAGGCATGCACCTCTAGTCTGTAGATAACTAGACAAGGAATATTAATTCTACAAAAATGGAATTTGTATTTGAGATCAATATTTAAGGATTACACATAATTGAAAGCTAATATATGGGTATGTTTTTCACTGAGCGGACTAAACATGAGTTCATCTATAAGAATTTTATTTTGGATTACACTTATTAGGATGGTTTGAAATTTCCTTAGCCTAATGAACTGAAAAAAGTAGTATATCCTAATGGTTGTATGTGACAGATTATTTTTTAAGGTGTACTCACTGGTCATCATGATCAATGAGATGTTCCTACAACATCTTAATTCTAGTGACCCTCTTAATCATGGGAATACCTAATTATAAACACCATAATTGTGTTGTTGGTTAGGGATGATTTCCCAAGAGCTAACTATTACAAGATGTATGATTACCATTGTTATTTAAATTCATGATCTAAGTGGTGGGAATGGAGAGGGCCTTTCTTGAAGGGTAACCTTAGGGATTTGGCCTTAGAAATGGGAAGATAATGACATCATTTATGTTAATTTATCCCAAGAAGGTGACCTTAGTAAAGTATGTAATAGAAAGGATTCACAAATATTCATAATGAGGATCCATCAACATGAGGATAAAATATACATTATGAAACCCTAATTTTTTAAAACATTCTGGTTCATTGAGAGTGATGAATGTTCTCAAAATCCATCAGTTCTATGGAAGATGGTTTATGAGGGTCTTGTGAGAATGACCCTTCATGAAATTCATTCATAAGAGTTTGTCAAAAATGATTTGTATTCAAAGGTATCCATGTGATTTCAATATGGGTTCAAGAGTTTTCATGGAGATCTTTCATGATTTCCTCCCTCATCTCCAAGGATTTCACTCAAAATAAACAAAAGGGGGTCTATTTGATGGCTCTCGTAAAGGGAACACTTCACAGATTATATGATTCTTATCTCCTTATTGTATGACCTTCTCAATGTCATTATTATTAATAGTTTTTATCTTATAGTGCATTTTAAGTATTTATAGGAAAAATTTCATAGCATTCTTCCTAGAATATATAGTTGTACATGATTTAAATGACCATGTAGAGTCACTATGATGATATCTTAATGAATTTATTTATCGAAAAAAAGTCATACAGATGAACAACAACTTTTATATAGTTTAAGAAACCACATCAAGGGTATAATAACATTATGTGGACTCAATTTATTCAAGATTCCTCATCTCTAAAAAGAGATAATAAATTATGGTCACAATGAATCATCATCACAATATGTTAGATATCCTCATGGTAATGAGAATATAATATGATTATAATGGATCATTGTTATGATTTAATAAAGAACTGGTTAAAAATAAATGATCACACATGAAAATAATGTATCCCTTTCAAAGTTCTATAAATGATTGTTAGAAAAAAATATAAAATCTAGCCATGAATGAATAATTTCCTATAAATAATTTGATTTCCTTCAGGATAAATTTTCCTTTTCCTTGTTTTATTTATTTCTTCTAGACATTTTTATCCAATTTTATTAAATACAATATTTTATTTTTTAGGCATCATAAAATTACACCCTCTGAATTAGATCTTATTAGAACAATAATTTTTTAACTATGTTTCAGTGGAAAGCTCTAAATTTGATTAGAGGTTAAAATATATGATACCTACTTCTCCATGGAATTTTATCATTAGGATGACCTATAAGGCTTTCTGTTCTATAGGGAGTCATAATATACCTCTAAAGTTTGTATAGAGCTGTTGATAATGTACTCTTATACTTCAGCATTCATCAACTAGAACCAAAGGAGTTGGTTCAGTTAAAACATATATAAAAGATATTAGTGCATGCCATTCATAGAAGTTGATTCATATGTCTTCCATGTTTGATGGTGGTTTTTATTAGTTTTATGTGTTTTAAGGACACATTCTTTTTTTAGTGAACTTGTAATTCAATACTGAATTTAGTGACTATATTTGTATCGATGCGTATTTTAAAAGGTACAATAACCAAATATTATAACCCCCTAAATTATTTATCTATAGAAAAATAATGGATAATTAATTTGACTTTAGTTTAATAAAATTCACATCAGTTTTACAATTTGATTTCCAATTCACATATGCATGGTCAATTGAAAAATTAGTGTGGTATTTTCTTTCTAGAGGCAGATTATCAGTAGAATATACACATGTAACTTTTGGAAACATATTGGACAACACGATTGGAGGTATACTCTTCACTTAATGGAAATTATTTACTATTATGGTAATCTCTTATATATTTTTGAAATCTTCAAGTTATTCTTTTTAGTTATTACAATAATAGTTACCTTCTGGTGTGTGATCAATCAATAACATGAATTGACGTGAACATCTTTATGTATCAGATATTCCCTATATATATTCTATACAAGGTTGGATATGTTATGTCTTAATGGTGAAAATCTAGGGCCTTTATGGATTTTCAGCTTCCAAGGATGAAGTAGGTGTTGTGGTTTTGTGATTGGGACCATGATAGAGGCTTCCAACACTGCTAAATGAAGACAATTGGAACCCCTATATTTATGTTCCACTTAATTGGACATGTTTTACCTTTTAGAGTCCTATTAATAGGATCAAGGTATTCCCTTTTAATGTCACTCTAATATAAAAAGTGTTCTTCCTTTTCAATTCTTGTGTTCAAGAACTATTAAAAAAAATAATGTCATATGGAGTGGACTATATGTAATAATATTTCATGACATGAAATTAAGAATAGTAGGAAAAAGGTTCATAGCATTGGTATGTGTGGTACATACAATTGAGAAAACCATTATGGTTCATCCAATCTATTTATAACTAAATATATGAGGCTTTGGTATGGGATTATACCTTCTAGGAGGAACATATGTAGATTTCTACCTCTTATCTATTAGAAACATGGTATTAAAAGAGGATAGGAATTGTGAGTGATATGGGTTAGTGAATATGGGCTTGGGATTATGCCTAACAAGGGGCCCATATATAGGCATACTCCTCAAGTCTGTTAATAACTATACAAGGAATATTGATTGGACAAAAATGGAATTTGGATTTGAGATCAAGGTTTAAGGATTACACATAATAGAGAGCTAATATATGGGTATGTTTTTCACGTGGCAAACTAAACATGAGTTTATCTATAAGAATTTTAATTTTGGATTACACTTAGTAGGATGGTTTGATATTTCCCTAGCCCAATGAGTTTAACAAAAAATTATATCCTAATGGTTGAATGTGATAGATTCTTTTTTGAGGTGTACTCATTGGTCATCATGATCCATGAGATGTTCCTCCAACATCTTAATTTTAGCGATCCTCATTATTATTAGAATACCTAACTATATACATCGTAATCTTCTTATTGGTTAGGTATGATTTCCCAAGAGGTAACTATTACAATATTCATGATTACCATTTTCATAAGAATACATGATCTAAGTTTTGGGCATGGAGGGGGCCTTTCTATAAGGGTATCCTTTGGGATTTGTCCATAAAAATGGGAAGATAATGACATAATTTATCCCCAGAAGGTGACCTCGATGAAGGATGTAATAGAAAGGATTCACAAATATTCATAATTAGGATCCATCAAAAGGAGGATAAAATTTACATTATGAAACCCTAATTTTTCATAACATTCAGGTTCTTTGAGAGTGAATATGGTTCTCAAAATTCATCAGTTCTATGGAAAATGGTTTATGTGGGTCTTATGAGAATGAAACTACATGAAATTCATTCATAGGAGTCCTTAAAAAAGTAATTTTATTCAAAGGGATCCATGTGATTTCAATATAGGGTCAATATTTTTCCTAGATATCATTCATGATGCCCTCCCACATCTCTAAGGATTTCACTCAAATGAAACAAAAGGGGGTCTACATGATGGATCTCATAAAGAAAACACTTCACAAATTATATGATTCTTATATCCCTATTGTATGAGCTTCTCAATGTCATTATTATTAACAGTCCATATCTTATAGTGCATGTTAGGTATTTATAGGAAATATTTCATAAAATTCTTCCTAGAATATATAGTTTTAAAAGTTGTAAATGACTATGTACAGTCACTGTGATGATATTGTAATGAAATTATTTTGGGATAAAAAGTCATATAGATTTTCAAGAACTTTTATATAGTTTAAAAAATCACGTCAAGGGTATAATAACGTTATGTGAACTTAATGTATTCATGTTTCCTCGTCTCTAAAAAGAGAATAAAGTATGGTCACAATACATCATCATCACAATATGTCAGAGAGCCTCATGGTAATGAGAATATTATGTGATTATAATATATCACTATTATGATTTAATAAAAAATGGATAAGCATAAAGGATCGTACGAGATAATAACGCATCCTTTTCAAAATTCAATAAATGATTTTCTGAAAAAAAAAATGAAAAATCTATCCATGAATGAATAATTTAGTATAAATATTGTAATTAATTCCAGATAAATTTTCCTTTTCCAAAATTTATTTATTTATTCTAGACTTTTACATCCAATTTTCTGAAATACAGTAATTTATTTTTTAGGCATCATAAAATTCCACCCTCTGAATTGGACTTTAATGGAAGAATAAGTTTTTAAATATGTGTGTAAACCTCTCATGGTGATTAGAGGTTGAAATGTATGATACCTACTTCTCCATGGAATTTTATCAGTAGGATGACCTATGAGGCATTATGTTTTATGAGGTCTCATAATATACCTCTAATGTTTGGATAGATCTGTTGATAATGTACTCTTACACTTCATCATTCACCAACCGGAACAAGAGGCATTGGGTCAGTGAAAACATATATAAAATATATTGATTCATTTCATTCATAGAAGCTGATTGATATGCCTTCCATGTTTGATGGTGGTTTGTAGTAGTTTGATGTGTTATAAGGATACTTACTTTTTTTAGTGAACTTGGAATTCAATAGTGAATTTAGTGATTATATTTGTATCAATATATATTTTAAAAGGTACAATAACTAAATATTATAACCCCATAAAATATTTATCATTAGAAAAAGAATGGATAATTAATTTGAATTTAGTTTAATAAATTTCACATCAGTTTGACAATTTGGTTTTCAATTCACATATGCACGGTCAATTGAAGAACTACTGTGGGATTTTCTTTTAAGAGGCGGCCTATCAGTAGAATATATGCATGAAACTTTTGGAATCATATTAGAAAATATGATTAGAGTAATACTCGACACTTAATGGAAATTATTTCCTATTATGGTAATCTCTTATATATTTTTGAAATATTCATGTTATTCTTTATAGTTATTACCATAATAGTTAACTACATGTGTGTGATCAATCAATACCATGAATTGATGTAAACATCTTTATGTTTTAGAGGTTTCCTGTATTTCTTATATATAAGGTTGGTTATGTTATGTCTTAAAGGTGAAAATCTAGGGCCTCTATAGATTTTCATCTTTCAAGGATGAAGTAGGTGTTGTGGGTTTGAGATTGGGACCATGATAGAGGCTTCCTACATTGTTGAATGAAGTTTATTGGAACTCCTATAGTTATGTTCCACTTAACTAGACATGTTTTACCAATTAAGGCCATATGATAATGATAAATGTATTCCCTTTTAATGTCACTCTACTATAAAAATTGGTGTTCCTTTTCAATTCTTGTGTTCAAGAACTATTAAACAAATTTAAAGTCATATGGAGTGGACTATATGTAATAATATTTAATGATGAAATTATGAATATTAGTAAAAGGGTTCATAGAATTGGTATATGTGGTACATACACTTTAGAATACCATTATGGTTTATCATATCTATTTATAACTAAATAGAAGAGGGTTTCATAGGGGATTATAACTCCTAGGAGGAACATATATATGGATTTCTACCTCTTATCTATTAGAAACATGGTATGAAAAGATGATAGGAATTGTGAGGGATATGGGTTAGTGAATATGGGCTTGGTATTATCACAAAAAATAGGCCCATATATAGGCATCCACCTCTAGTCTATTGATAACTAGACAGGGAATATTGATTTCACAAAAAACGGATTTTGGATTTGAGATCAATGTTTAAGGCTTACACATAATAGAAAGCTAATATATGGTTATGTTTTTCACTGAGCGGACTAAACATGAGTTCATCTATAAGAATTTTATTTTGGATTACACTTAGTAGGATGGTTTGATATTTCCCTAGCCCAATGAGTTGAAAAAATAAGTATATCCTAATGGTTGAATTTGATAGATTCTTTCTTGAGGTGTACTCGCTGGTTATCAAGATCCATGAGATGTTCCTCCAACATCTTAATTTTAGTTACCCTCATTATCATGGGAATACCTAATTATAAACACCAAAATAGTCTTATTGGTTAGGGATGATTTCCCAAGAGGGAACTATTACAAGATGTATGATTACCATTGTCATAGGAATAAATGATCTAAGGGGTGGGAATGGAAGGGGACTTTCTAGGAGGGTATCCTTTGGGATTTGACCTTAGAAACAGGATGATAATGACCTCATTTATGTTAATTTATCCCTATCAGGTGACCTGGGTGAAGGATTTAATAGAAATTATTCACAAATATTCATAATTAGGATCCATCAAAAGGAGGGTAAAATATAAATTATGAATCCCTAATTTTTCATAACATTCAGGTTCTTTGAGAGTGATTAAGGTTCTCAAAATTTGTCGGTTCTATGGAAGATGTTTTATGGGTGTCTTATTAGAATGACCCTTCCTGAAATTCATTTATATGAGTCCTTAAAAAATGAATTTTATTCAAAGGGATCCATGTGAATTCAATATGGGTTCATGCATTTTCATGGAGATATATCATTATTCCCTCCCTCATCTCTAAGGATTTTACTCAAAAGAAACAAAAGGGGGTCTATTTAATGGCTCTCATAAAGGAAACACTTCAAAAATTATATGATTCGTTTCTCCTTATTGTATGATCTTCTCAATGTCATTATTATTAACATTACCTATCTTATAGTGCATGTTAGGTATTTATAGGTAACATTCCATAACATTCTTCATAGAATAAATAGTTGTACATGATGTAAATGACTATGTAGAGTCATTGTGATGATATCACAATGAAATTATTTGTGGAAAAAAATTCATATAGATGAACAAGAACTTTTATAAAGTTTAAAAAACCACATCAAGGGTATAATGACGTTATGTGGACTCAAGGTATTCAAGTTTACTCATCTCTAAAAAGAGTGAATAAAGTATGGTCACAATGCATCATCATCACAATATGTTAGAGAGGCTCATGGTAATGAGAATATTATGTGATTATAATGGATCATTGTTATGATTTAATAAAGAAATGTATAAACATAAAGGATCACACATGATAATAACATATCCTTTTCAAAATTCAATAAATGATTTTGAGAAAAAAAAAGTGTAAAATCTAGACATGATTGAATAATTTCCTATAAATAATCTGACTTACCTCAGGATAAATTTTCCTTTTCCATAAATTATTTATTTCTTCGATA
The DNA here is from genome assembly GCA_963277665.1 of Viscum album. NCBI lineage: Eukaryota > Viridiplantae > Streptophyta > Magnoliopsida > Santalales > Viscaceae > Viscum > Viscum album. Next base: position 1,121,359,485 of record OY728129.1, read on the forward strand.
ATTTTTCATCCAATTTTCTTGAATAAAATATTTTATTTTTTAGGAATTATAAAATTCTACCCTCTGAATTAGATCTTATTGGAATAATAAGTTTCTAATTATGTTTTAGTTTCAAGATCTCAAGGCGATTAGAGATTGAAATATATGATACATACTTCTCCATGAAATTTTATCCATAGGATTTCCTATAAGGCTTTATGTTCTATAGTGTGTCATAATATACCTTTAATGTTTGGATAAGGATGTTGATAATTTACACTTACACTTCATCATTCACCAACCGGAACTAGAGGTGTTGGGTTAGTGAAAACATATATAAAAGTTATAGGTTCCTATCATTCATAGAAGCTGATTCATATGTCTGCCGTGTTTGATGGTGGTTTGTAGTTTTTTGATGTGTTTTAAGGATACTTCCTTTTTTTAGTGAACTTGGAATTCAATTGTGAATTTAGTGATTATATTTTTATCGATGTGTATTTTAAAAGGTAAAATTATCAAATATTAGAACCCCATAAATTATTTGTCATTAGAAAATGCATGGAAAATTAATTTGTCTTTAGTTTAATAAATTTCACATCAGTTTTACAATTTGGTTTCCAATTCACATATATATGGTCAATTGACGAATTAGTGTGGGATTTTATTTCTATAGGTATCTTATCAGTAGAATATACGCATGAAACGTTTGCAAACATATTGGACAATAGGATTGGGGGTATACTCATCACTTAAGGGAAATTATTTCCTACAATGGTAATCTCTTATATATTTTTGAAATATTCAAGTTATTCTTTATAGTTATTAAATTAATAGTTACCTTCAGGTGTGTGATCAATCAATACCATGAATTGATATGGACATATTTATGTATCATATTTTCCCTATCTTTCATCTATATAAGGCTGGTTATGTTATGTGTTAAAGGGGAAAAGATAAGGCCTCTATAGATTTTCATCCTCCAAGGATTAAGTAGGTGTTGGGAGTTTGATATTGGGATAATCATATAGGATTCCTACACTGGTGAATGAAGATAATCAGAACCCCTAAAGTTATGTTCCACTAACTGGACATGTTTTACCTTTTAAGGTACTATGAAAAGGTTCAAGGTATTCTCGTTTAATGTCACTCTACTATAAAGGGTGGTGTTCCTTTTCAATTCATGTGTTCAAGAACTATTAAACAAATTTAAATTCATATGGAGTGGACTATATGTAAATATTTAATGACATGAAATTATAACTAGTAGTAAAAAAGGTTCATAGCATTGTTATGTGTGGTACATACACCTGAGAAGACCATTATGGTTCATCCAATCTATTTATAACTAATTAATGAAGGTTCTGGGTGCAGTGGAAGCTCATGGGTGGATGTTCCCACTTGTCTTTTTTTTATTAGAAATAATCAATCTGGGATCAATACAATGATAAATGCATGTCTCCACAAATCAATTCATATAAATAGAAAAATAAGAAGAAAGTTCCCCGAACCAAAAAAGTGGATTTTCATAGTTTGATTATAATTAATTTAATTAATTAACAAGAAGTACCTTTTGGGTGTTCCTTCTTCATTGATATTCTTGATCACGTTCCGATGTGATTCTTCATTGATTCATAGAAGGAAATTGTATACTTCCTCTAGCGGTGATCCACATGTGCACCTCGTATCTCTGGACGTTGCCAAAGGAGTCTTCAGGTGCTATCGTGGAGAAACCTTTGCTTGCGTTGTCCGCCTTAGATCGTCTTAATCTGATGGAAGAGGATCTCTCTCGGTCTTGAGAGTGTTCTTGGAGGAAGAGGTTCTTTCGGCCTTGAAATAATTCCCCAAAATTATTGTGCAGAACGATTATCTTGTTGGAAAAGAGATAGGGTTGTGAGGATATTTATAATCGGGTTTGAGGTTATAGAGTTACGACAATAAATAAACGTGTTACATGTTTTATTTATTTCATTAACTCTTATTGAAAACCCCATGTCGGATAATTAATTCCTTGACATGCGCCCACACTGATTATAATAAATATCATTTAATAAAACAATATTATATCCTCATAATCCTGACTGGAAAAAATACACTGCGTGTAATAATAAATACACAGTGTGTACTTGTTTTTCATTGAAAACTACACGGTGTGTACATTCAATGTACATGGTGCATATATCTTGTTTTCATTTATTCATTTCCTTTCTAAAATGAAAACTACATGGCATGTACATTTAATAATACACAACGTGTACTTGTTTTCAAAATAAAAACTACATGGCGTGTAATCATTAATACACGGTGTGTACTTGTTTTTAATTTTATTCTTACTCCAACATTAAAACTATTTAGGCTTACTTGAATAATTATTAAACCACATATAGGAATAATATTTATTCTACTTGAGATACATGAATACACTTAGTGTGTGACCCTCTAGGCCTCTTTCTCATTGGCATTAGGCAGGCTTGTCTAAAGTCCAAGATTACTGTCTAGCAACAGGTCAAGGCAACCAAGAGAAAGAAGTTGACGTCACATTGATGTATCACCTCATATGAATGCTTACTGTGTAATTTAATATCTTTGTCTCAATATCTCATCAAGCAAGTTTCATGGCAGTGTCATAAACCTATACATTTGATCTGTCATTCTTTGACTTCCAGAAATAAACTCTTTGTGTCACCATGGCCATGGAATTTGTTCGACAGTTCAATTTCAATCAAAGGGTCCGAGATATCTACTTCCATAAATATGGAAGGGAAAATCCTTCCTAGACTTATCCATGAACAACATTTCATTTGTGACGCACCCAACGTACCCTACTTCCCTCCAACTCTCTTTGTGATAGTTTTCATTAACAAATCTAAGTGTGTGAGTCATGACATGAGTTAATGATAATATTCTAGTCTAAGGAACATTACACATGCTCGTAGATAGTAATTTTTGATGACACCAAAACATGCGGAATTTACTAATGGTTGGTCTGTTCTCATAATCTCCCATCTTGGAGATTACCAGGTGCGAACTCCATGAGAGAGAGTCTCGTCTTCTTACAAGTACTCGTACATGAAGTTCTGTATACTATGTGTCTTATCATAGTATGTAATCCAACCATAGAACTTTATTTAAGAATATTGTTATAGCATTTCAAGGTTCTCAACATAACGAGGATCTTCCATGACCTTATCAATGCAACAAATATTCCAGGACATTTTTATATTATAGTCATGTAGAACAATGATCAATATATAATAAGTGAACATTCATGTAATCAAAGTACAAAGCAGTTGGTTCTCAGGACACCAAACCTAACAAACTCCCACTTGTACTAGAGCCAAATTCCTATGACTTTTATTTTGCTAGACCTCACATGATGATCATGTTTCTGCTGAGTCAAGGCTTTAGTCAAGGGGTCTGCCACATTGTCTTCCGTGTAAATACTGTTCACTGCAGCTTCACCTCTTTGAGAAAAATCCCTCAAGAGATGATACTTCAGAAGTATGTCCTTTGTCCGCTGATGTGACCTTGGCTCTTTTTCAAGTTCCACCGCTGCAGTATTATCACAATAGAGTGTTATAAGATCATTATTGCTAGTTATTTCATCCATCTCTTGGATGAAGCTTCGAATCCATACTGCTTCTTTAGCTGCCTCTGAAGCTGCGATATACTCGGACTCTACTGTAGAATCTACCACCACACTTTTCTTTGAGATCTTCCAGCTCACTGCACCTCCATTCAAACTGAATATGTATCCAGTCTACAACTTCATGTCATCTTGATTAGTCTGGAAACTAGAATCTACATGTCCTCTGATGACTAGTTCCCCATCTCCTCTATAAACCAGGAACATATCCTTAGTACGCCTCAGATACTTAAGGATAGTCTTGACTGCCATCCAATGGAGGTCTCCTGGATCAGCTTGATATCTGCATACCACACTTAATGCGTAAGCAACATCTAGACTTATACATAGCATAGTATACATGACTGACCCAATCGTGAATGCGTAAGGGATCCTTGCCATTTTCTTTCTTTCCTCATGTTTCTGAGGACACATTTTCTTGGAAAGATGAATGCCATGTGACACTGACAACAATCCCCTCTTGGATTGTTCCATACTAAATCTCTTAAATATCTTTTCAATGTATGTACTTTGACTTAGTCCCAGCATTCTCTTGGATCTATCACAATGGATATTGATCCCAATAATATATGCTGCCTTGCCCAAGTCTTTTATGGAGAAGAATTTATCTAACCATGCCTTAACTGACTGTAAGACAGGTACTTCATTTCCAATTAGTAATATGTCATCAACATATACTATTAGTAAAATGACTACACTTCCACTAAACCTCTTGTAGACACAAGGCTCACATTTGTTCTTAACAAATCCAAATTCTGTTACGGCTTCATCAAAATGAATGTTCCATGACCATGATTCTTTCTTTAATCCATAAATGGATTTATTCAACTTGCATACCTTGTTAACATCCTTTGGAGTCACAAACCCTTCAAGTTACGTCATGCAGACATCTTCCTGGAGTTTCTCATTATGGAATTCTGTTTTGACATCCATTTTCCAAATTTCATAGTCATGGTAAGTGGCAATGGCCAATAGGATTCTGATATATTTCAGCATCGCAATCGGTGAAAAGGTTTCATCATATTCAATTCCATGATGTTGTCTAAAACCTTTGGAAACCAGTCATGCCTTATAGGTTCTGACTTTCCCCTCCATGTCTACTTTCTTCTTGAATACCCATTTATTACCAATAGTCTTTACATCAACTGGAGGATCTACCAAAATCCAGACTTGGTTTTGGTACATGTAATCCATTTCAGAATTCATGGATTCTTGCCACATGGAAATGTTTGTGCCTTTAACTACTTCCTTGTAGATAATTGGATCATCATTTTCAACCAATAATGAGTCACCATCCTCATTGATAATAAAACCATATCGTTCTAGTTCTCTCACATCTCTCTTGCTACTACGTTGTTCTTGTTTCTCTGGAACATATTGTTCTTCCACGGGGATTTGTGGAATTTGTTCTTGTACCAACTCATGTGTATCTTGAGCCTCGACTTTATCAAAGTCTATCTTTCTCCCACTATCACTTTTGGAGATGTTCTCCCTCTCAAGGAATATGTCATGTATTACCACTATAACCTTTTTTTCTAAGGGGTTGTATAGGTAATATCCCCTTGTTTCCTTGGGATATCCTATGAAGATACACTTTGTGCCTCGGGGTGAAAGTTTGTTACCTGAAGAGGCCTTAACAAATGCTTCACTACCCCACACATGTAAATTCAATAACATGGATTTTCCTCCACTCTATAACTCATATGGAATACCATTTATCGATTTATTTGGTACTTGGTTTAGTATGTGTGCTTCTATTTGTAATGAATATCCCCAAAAGTATAATGGAAGGCTTGCATGACTCATCATTGATCTCACTATGTCCAACAGGGTGTGGTTCCTCCTTTCACTTACACCATTACACTGAGGTGTGTAAGGAGGAGTGAGTTCATATAGAATCCCAAACTTCCGTAAGAAATCAATGAATTCCTGATTTAGATATTATCCTCCTCTATCTAAGCGGAGTTTCTTAATCTTCTTACCATTCTGGTTCTCAACTTCATTCTTGTATTATTTGAACCGATCAAAAGAATCCGACTTATAACTCATTAAGTAAATATATCCATGTCTACTAAAATCATTAGTAAAAGTTATGAAGTATGAGAACCCACCCCTTGATTCAACTGGAAATGGTCTACACAAATCTGTGTGAACTAATTCTAGAAGCTCTTTAGCCCTTTCACCTTTCCCACTAAATGGGGCTTTGGTCATTTTTCCTTGTAGACATTCATGAAATACACCAAGTAGTTTTAGTTTGAAAGAATCTAAATACCTATCTTGATGTAATTTTGTCAAACGTTTATCATTGACATGACCTAGCCGGTGATGCCAATGTTGGGTGTGGTATGAGTCATGTGAATTAACTTTGTCATAGATTTATATTACTTGGTTTGTGTAGTCTAACACATAAAGTCCGTTATATAAATGTTCCCTACCAAAAAAATGCTATCTTTATAAAAGTAGCAACATCCACTTCCAAACTTGAAGATGAATCCATCAGTATCTAATCTGGATACTAAAATAATGTTTTTGGTTATAGAGGGTACATAATAACATCCTTTCCAAACCAAGACCATCCCAGTAGGCAATGTGAGATGGTAGTCTTAGATAGCTACAACAGCGAGTCTGGCTCCGTTGGCTGCTCGTAGATCCACCTCACCTTGGTCAATTTTTCTTGAATCTACTTGGTTCCTCTATTTGGATACAGATGTGAGAACCAAAAGAAGTATCTAATACCCAATTGGTAGAAACAGATAGATTTAATTTGATAACAAACACACCTGAAGCTTCCCCTTACTTCCCTGGCTGGGTGCAGTTTTTCTTCCAGTGGCCCTTCTTGACACATGTGAAACAAACAACATCATGTTCTCTTGCCTCCCCTTTGATCTTCCTTTTCTTGGAAGGCCTTTAAGAATCTTTGGGATTAAATCTATTCACCTTCCTTTCCCTTTTATTCACCATGAGGACAGCATTATTATCATGCTTCATATCATTGTCCACTTGGCGAATGAGGATAAGAAGATCAGATAGAGACTTCTCAATGTTGTTCATGTTGAAATTTACAACAAAGTTAGAGAAGCTCTGGTGGAGGGATGCTAGAATGAGATCGGTACCCAGTTCTTCGGGGAGTTTAAACCCTAGAACCTCCAAGCGCTCAATGTAGCCAATGAGCTTCACTAAATGAGGCCCAGCTGGGGAACCTTCTCCAAGCTTGCTCTGAAATAGAGCCTTGGATATCTCAAAACTTTCTTGTCTTGCTCTCTCCTGGTATAGACCACGAAGGTTCTCGAGATTGTTGTAGGCATCCATTTCTTCATGAGACTTCATGAGCTCACTAGACATAGATGACATCATCAAACATTGAATTTCATGTGCATCTCTCAAATGTTGATCATAGACCAGGAAATCTTCATCACTTGCCCTTGGGGAAGGAGAATCAGGAAGTGAGGACTCCAGCACATAAAACTTTCGTTCATGGCGTAGGATAACCCGAAGGTGCCTAAACCATTCCTAAAAGTTACTGCTGGTGAGGATATTGTTTTTATCCAGAATTGATGGCAGAGAAAATGTGGTTGATTAGTTTTTCATATTATAAAAATTAAAAGAGCGGATTTAGCAGTACTTTCTTGATTAAATTTTATGAGAAATAATAAATTTTATTAAGTCTCCCAATATTTTATCAAGTACCAATGGCCCTCACCATTGAACTTGGAATGTTTAGTTGCTTTTAAATTCTAGTGGAAAGGATCCATATTCCCCTTTTCATAACCCCAAAAAGGGTTGGTAAAGCTATTTGAAGTTATTTAGGTAGGGAGGTCTTTTCCAACTATGAGCGGACAGTTCCTTGATCTGTTGAGTGGACTCCCCAATCCTGGAATCCTGACTTGGATTTCCTCAACTCTTGCCTCCAATATTACATCAAGTCTAGCAAGGGCTACTCATCCTGATGTAATATGGTTAAGTCAACCCAAAACCTTTCATAAGGGCTTCCTTTATAAAAGTAAGTTTTGCAAAAAGGGTTGGTCAAACACATAGTTTTATTTAGTCTTGCCCTTAATCAAGTAACAGAAGGCTTCATCTGACTTAATATGGTATTGAGGGATTTTAATCCTTTATTCATAGTTTCACATTATCACATGCTTTTTAATATTAAGTGATGATTCCTTAAGTGATTAACCATGTTTCGATAATTTTTATGCATAGTCCGGTTTTTTTATTCCATCTTTGCATGCTTGTTCATTTTATTAACTATGTGATCACGAAAACACATAGATAATAAAATAAACATGCAATCAGACATAAATAAAATAAGATAGCATGGTCATGAGATTTTTCTGGTAAGCTTATCTAGCAGTTTGATAAGTCAACCATGACCTGGGGAAAAACACCTTGAACCGATGGTTCGTGTTTTGCATCTCCCACTTGTCCACCTTTGTATCTTCTTGGGTTGGTTTCACCTCAGCTTCAAGTTTTGAACCATCTCCTCTGTCTTGGGAGATCCTCCATTACATGGGGTTTACATTAAAGAAACCATGGGCACATAGGCTCTAAATTTTATTGGAAGAAGGCTCGTAGGCCAACGAATTTAAACAAATTTAAATGAAACCATACACACATACAAAGGGTCTTTGGTCTAGCTCATGATCATCCATAGCATGCAACGACATTTATGCATATTTAGAATTCAAATTCTTTTAATCGTTCTATTATTTAAGATAAGTCACACTTGAAATTAATTAATTATGATCTTATAATTAATCAATTCTTTATCTTAAATTCCTTTATTGATTTTCTTGAGATTATTCTCATCCATTTCCCTTGTATAGGTCTTTGTACTTTTGGAGGAAACCTGGTGAAATTCCATTTCCGGAAAGTACACGACATGTAGTTTATATTTACACGGCATGTATTTATTTTCACCCTTTATCCAAAGTACACACCGGGGGCTTTGGTATGTTTTATCTTATTTGGAAATTTTGGAGTACATGGTGTGTAGATTAATCTAACACAGCGTGTACTTTCTTGATACATGGTTTACTGGCCTAGAAATCCCGTGTACACAGAACACGGCTTCTCCTTATACACAGTTTCACCTAGACCAGATCAGAATACACGGCGTGTTGATTCAACATACACACCGTGTATTATGGTTTCCACGTTCCATTCAATTCTGGTAAACATGGTGTAATAAAACTTAGTTATACTCAATTCACATGGTGTGGTTTGGCGGACCAGTACTGGTTCATTGAACCCAAGTACACGGCGTGTAGTTTTCACTACATGCCTTGTATTCTTGTGTTGTACGGACAGAAAGAGCAGATCCTCCGGATGAGTTCCTCATTTTTAATTTAATCAAAATTAAAACTAAAACTTCATTTCTGTTATGTGAATCAAGAAACGAAGGAGGAAGAACAGATCTCATTTATTCTATTTTATAGAATGATTTATCTTGAATTGAATCAAATATAAATGAATAAATTAAAAACGGAAATTAAATAACTATAATAAACGTTGTAACCTCACTCTGATACCAATTGAAGGTTCCAGGCATAGTGTAAGCTCGTGGGTGGATGTCCCCACTTGGATTTTTGTCATTTTCAATGATCAATCCGGGATCAATACGACGATAAACTACAGTCTCCACGAATCGATTCATAGAAATAGACGAAGAAGAAGAAAGGTCCCAGAACCAAAAAAGTAGATCATCACAGGTTGATTGTAATTAATTTAATTAATTAACAAGAAGTACCTTTTTGGGTGTTCTTTATTCATTGATATTCTTGATCATGTTCTTATTTGATTCGTCGTTGTGTTGCAGAAGCCAAGTGTAGACTTCCTCTAGAGATGATCCACACATGCACCTCGTATCTCTAGGTATCGCCAAAGGAGTCTTCGGGTGCTAAAATAGAGAAACCTTTTCTTGCATTGTCCTCCTTAGATCGTCTTGATCCGATGTTAGAGGATCTATCTAGGTCTTGAGAGTGTTCTTGGAGGAAGAGTTTCTTTCGACCTTGAAAGGATTCTAGAGAATTGTTGTGCACAGCGATTCTCTTGTTGGAAAAGAGTAGGGGTTGTGAGGATATTTATAATCGGTTTTGAGTTTGTAGAGTTATGACAATAAATAAACGCATTATGAATTTTATTTATTTCATTGAATCTTATTGAAAACCCCATGTCAAATAATTAATTCCTTGACATGCACCAACGCTGATTATAATAAATATCATTTAATAAAACAATATTATATCCTCAAAATCCTGACTGGAATAACTACATAGCATGTAATAATAAATACATGGTGTGTACTCTTTTTTAATTGAAAATTACACAGCGTGTACATTTAATGTACATGGAATGTATATCTTGTTTTTATTTACTCATTTCCTTTGCAAAATGAAAACTACACGGCGTGTACATTTAATAATACACGGAATATACTTGTTTTCATAATAAAAACTACACGGCGTGTAATCATTAATACACAGCGTGTACTTGTTTTTAATTTTATTCTTTATCCAACATTCAAATGATTTAGGATTCCTTGAATAATTATTAAACCACGTACGAGGATAATCTTTATTCTACTTGAGATACTTGAATACACATAGTCTGTGACCCTCTAGGCCTCTTTCTCATTGGCATTAGGTGGGCTAGCCTAAATTCCAAGATTGCTGTCTAGCAATGGGTCAAGGCACCCAAGAGAAAGAAGTTCATGCCTCATTTATGTATCACCTCATACGAACGCTTACTGTGTAATTTAATCCCTTTGTCTCAATATCTCATCAAGAAAGTTTCATGGAAGTGTCATAAACCTATATGTTTGATCTATCATTCTTTGACTTTCAGAAATAAACTCATCATGTCACCATGGACATGGAATTTTTTCAACAGTTCTATTTAAATAAAGGGCCCGATATATCTACTTCCATAAATATGGAAGGGAAAAATCCTTACTCGACTTATCCATTAACAACATTTCATTCGTGACGCACCCAACGTACCCTACTTCTCACCAACTGTCTTCGTGATGGTTTTCGTCATCAAATCTAAGTGTGCGAGTCATGACATGAGTTAATGATAATATTCCAGTCTAAGGACCATTACACATGCTCATAGATAATAATGTCTGATGACACCAAAACATGTATAATTTACTACTGGTGGGTCTGTTCTCATAATATCCCATCTTGGAGATTACCAAGTGCGAACTCCATGAGAGAGAGTATCGTCTTCTTATGAGTACTCGCACATGATGGTTTGTATACTGTGTGTCATATCATAGTATGTCATCTAACAGTAGATCTTTATTTAAGAATATTGTTATAGTATTTCAAGGTTCTCATCATTGCGGGTATCTTCCATGACCTTATCAATGAAACAAATATTCCAGGACATTATTATATTATAGTCATGTAGAACAATGAACAATATATAATAAGTGAACATTCATGTAATCAAAGTAAAAAACAGTTGGTTCTCAGGACACCAACCCTAACATGGAATGAAAAGAGGATAGGAATTGTGAGAGATATGGGTTAGTGAATATAGGTGTGGTTTTATACCTAACAACAGGCCTGTATATAGGCATCCACCTATAGTCTATTGATAACTAGACAATGAATATTGATTGCATAAAAATGGAATTTGGATTTGAGATCAATTTTTAAGGCTTACACATAATAGTAAGCTAATATATGGGTACATTTTTTACTGAACGGACTAAACATGAGTTCATCTATAAGAATTTTTTTTGGATTACACTTAATAGGATGGTTTGATATTTCCCAATACAAATGAGTTGAACAAATAAGTATATCCTAATGGTTGAATGTGATAGACTCTTTTTTTAGGTGTACTCACTGGTCATCATGATCCATGAGATGTTCCTCCAACATCTTAATTTTAGTGACCCTCATTATCATAGGAATATTTAATTATAAATAGCATAATTGTCTTATTGGTTATGGATGATTTCCCAAGAAGGAACTATTACAATATGTATGATTATCATTGTCATAGGAATGCCTGATATAAGGGGTGGGCATGGAGGTGGCCTTTCTAGAATGGTATCCTTATGGATTTGGCCTTAAAAATGGGAAGATAATGATATAATTTATGTTAATTTATCCTTGGCAGGTGACCTGGGTGAAGGATGTAAAGAAATTATTCACAAATATTCATAATTATGATCCATCAAAAGGAGGATAAAATATAAATTATTAAACCCTAATTTTTTATAACATTCAGGTTCTTTGAGAGTTAGTAGAGTTCTCAAAATCCTCTGGTTCTATGTTAGATGGTTTATGAGGGTCTTATGAGAATAGACCTTCATGAAATTCATTCATAGGAGTCCTTAAAAATGGAATTTCATTCAAAGGGATGCATGTGATTTTAATATGGGGTCAATAATTTTCATGGATATCTTTCATGATGCCCTCCCTCATCTCCAAGGATTTCACTCAAAAGAAAAAAAAGGGGGTCAATTTGATGGCTCACATAAAGAAAACACTTCACAAATTATATGATTCTTATATCCATATTGTATGAGCTTCTTAATGTTATTATCATCAATAGTCCCTATCTTATAGATCATGTTAGGTATTTATAGGCAACACTCCATAACATTCTTCCTAGAATATATAGTTTTACATGATGTAATTGCCCATGTAGAGTCACTGTGATGATATCATAATGAAATTATTTGTAGAAAAAAGTCATACAGATGAACAAGAACATTTATATAGTTTAAAAAACCACATCAAGGGTATTATAATGATATGTGGACTCAAGGTATTCAAGTTTCCTCATATATAAAAAGAGAGAATAAATTATGGTTACAATGAATCATCATCACAATATGTTAGAGAGCCTCATGGTAATGAGAATATTATGTGATTATAATGGAACATTATTATGATTTAATAAGGAAATGGATAAATATAAAGTATTATACATGAGAATAATGCATCCTTTTCTAAATTCAATAAATTATTGTCAAAAAAAATTGTAAAATCTAGCCAAGATTGAATAATTTCATATAAATAATGTGATTTCCTTCAGGATAAATTTTCCTTTTCCATAATTTATTTATTTCTTCTAGACTTTTTCATGTAATTTTATTAAATACAATATTTTATTTTTTAGGCATCATAAAATTCCACCCTATGAATTGGATTTTATTAGAATAAAATATTTTTAATTATAAGGAGATAACCTCAACCTAAAAATGAATTATATGATTTATAGAATATTTAGTTCCCCAATATATAGGTCATGGGGACCTTATTTCATTCTTACAACCTTTCTATAAACATTAGAATCTTATATCAATAATAAATTAATATAATCATGATTGATTGATTATGATCTAATCTCTACAAAAAAATCTCCAAATGAATGAATATCTCTACAAATGAAACCCTCTGTGAATGAGCCTTATAAGGAATATCAAAAATATTTATATGAACATTCTTTTCTACAAGGATCCTCTAAAAACTCAACTCATTTAACAAAATATATGGCCAATATTATTGATGGTAGTAGTGTTGAACATCAATATCAAGAAAAATCAAGGAATATGGGGTATGAGTCTTTGAAGGAATAATTTAGATGAAAATTTATTGAACAAAAATCATCCCTCACTTATTTATTAAATATTATTATTAATTGTAATGGAATAGATATATTGGGGTCCCATTTAAGGTTATAACTATATATAGGATTAATTATATTACTATAAATTAAAATATGATCAAAATTGATGGTAAAATATATTATGAATAAGTTTAATGCTTGGTATTTAGACTATCTAGGACTAAAGGGATTCACTAGTTCTGGGATTAAGTCCAATCATTTTTCCAAGAAATACACTCATTGCGAAGGATGGGCATATTATCTATGGGATTGAAATTTATAGTGAAAGGGATATATAGTTTACAAACATTGAGTTGTTTTCATCTATGATATTCAATTATATTAATAGTATATGATTTCCCACTTGTATAATTCATAAACCATGGGAAATATTAAGAGGATTATCTACCAAAACACTATGATACAACACACATGATAGGAAGGTAATATGGTGGATGATTAAATTACATTATATGTGTATTGTTCAATGATATAGAAGATCATTTAATTTATTGCTTCCATACCATTTATTTATAAAGATGTGGTATGAATCAATTCTCTTAGACTTCATTACTTTAGATCTCCAGGAATGTATTATGCGGTGGTTCTTTCACCACCATTTTTAACTAATAGAAAATATAATTGATGGTGATGATGTTTAAAATATTCATATGAGGAATCTTTTTGTGATGTTGTGAATATATATGAATGAGGATATAAAATGTCTTAAAATATAATTAACAAAATCATACAAGATCTCTTCAAAATGTCATTTATATTTGAGCAAGACATGGGAGGTCAAGTCTTTTGTGTTGTGATGAAAATATAAAAGATTGGATGGTCATTTCCAAGTAATAATAATTACCTTGGGGTGTACCATAATTGAAATAGGTCATTGAATCCTAAAGGGGTTTCCAAGGAGGAAAAGTGTTTTTATTGCTAACATTCAGTACATTAGATGTGAAATTTCCCAAAATACCTAAATGGGTGAAACAAACGTTTCTATAACACCAACTTATGTATTAAAAATAAATATTTAAAATATATAACTTTTAATGGTATATGAAACAAAATAAACACTAAACTGTTATTGAAACATCAATGAATATTGGAATCTCATTTTCTCTTATGTAATATGAAATTTTTATTTGTATGAAATTTTGTTATCAATAAATAATATGTTGTTTGGATTACATATGATTTATAATTTGATTCTTTTTTTCTATAATCATAAAAAATATAATAAATCATATAATATTTTTATTTATTTGAATATGTGGGAAATATTTTATCATACCCATAAATATTATATTTTTACAAATAATTATTTTTTCAAGAATTGTGACATAAAAATATGAATTACATATATGATATGGATGTTAATTATTAATATTATAAATATTTTTATTAAAAAAATAAGTTTTGTTTATAGTAAACAATTATATTTTTTATCGTAGAATTATATTTTAATAAAAATATAATTTTTATAGGTTTGTGGGAGTTTTTTGAACATGAATAATTTCAATATTTATAAAATAAATGATTATACTAGTAAAATTCAAATTGAAAGTCGCCATACACAATATAGATGTTTAGAATTGTAAATAATGATCATAATATAAATAGTAACATTAAATGTAATCATTGGATGTTCTCAAAGAAATTCTTTAATATATGGAAATTTTATTAAATGATAATTGTGAAAATAAATGATGTTTTTTAGTATTTAAAATAATAAATTTTTTAACATCATGAAATTATATGTACAGATGAAAATATGTTTTATTATAATGTTCAAATTATAGAAAATATGGATTATGAATCCTAAATATCACTATTATTCAAACTATTTTTCTTCATAGATTTTCTCTCCCTAAATTAATGTAGTTAGAGTTTGTTATCAAATGGATACATAGTTATGTTTTAAGTGTTACACAGTGAGGTAACACGAGTTTTATGAAAAAATAACTAAAACATTCAGAAAATATAAGAATATATCTGTTTTTTTCATTTAATATGATAGTAATAGAATCTTATGAATGATGTGTTTAGTACTCAAAATGTATTTAAAGAATATATAAAATTTATCACTTTATAAAAATGGTATATCTTTTTTATAATTATTTTATATGTGATAAAAAAATCATGGAATGAAATCATAACTAACACCTCAATGTATGACATTTATTTATACCCAATTGATGATAATTATAAAAATACAAAAGTTTTGATGGCATGAAGTGGTTAGAGTGAGTTAAGGATAATATAGAGAGACTTAGTTTCTCTCATGAGGCATAAAATTTGTCTAGTGTTATGGATAAACAAAAATGTATAATCCCGGGAGTTTCATACATACTATCTTTAATATGAAAATGGCGCATGATTCATAGTAATCCCTATTGCCTATGGTATAAAATTATTCTCCCAAGTGAACTGTAAATGATATTATAAACAAATATTTGATTTTATTTCTTGCATTATTATGTATAATGTAACATAATATAAAGACTCTCAATGTATATGTTTCTTTTATTCCACTAGAACATTGAAAAAATTATGTATTATAGAAAAAAAAATATTAATATGAATATTAAAACATCATTATTTTGGTTGAATTAAACTACGAACTGGTGATGGGAATTATATTTTGGTTTAGAATATAACAGTTCATATGTTATTCCATAATGAACAAATGAATCAATTTCTTATAATTAAGTTATTATAATATATTATAACACTATTTTATTATATTTAAAGGTGTTTAAAACATTTAAATAAATTTATTAAATGATAAAAAATAATTATATTTTTGAACAAAACATTACAAGAGGTCATGAGGTTATGAAATATTTATGAACAATTTAAATTTTAAATGAATGTTTATAAATTTTTTTGGATTTTTTTGGAATATATGTAAGCCTATATAATGTAGTTCATAGGTCATTAAATGGTATGTAAAAATTTGTATGTAACAATTGATACATGAAAATCCATTTCAAATCTATCACTCACTCTTTTATATTAACACCAGGGTTCTATTCGGTCATTTGTGTAGATATAATCTTACCTATATTTTAGATGATTTATAAAAAAACATTTACAATCTTAGGAGGATGGATAATTGTGATATCCAATAAGGTATATCAATAAAGATCATGTTGAGGAGCTCAAAAATATCATTTTCAAATAGTGCTGTTATTTAATAATTTATTTATGTGTTTTTAAATTCAAAAAATGGTTAGATCTTATAGAAAAAGTCTTTAGGGGATATTTCGGTGGTTTCTAGAATTTTTCACATTTATAAAAACCAACAATGTTTTTCAAGATCTATGGATGTTTTTTTACCATTATGGAGATTCCATGTATCCATACCCTTATATTAGTAAAAACTTTAGTTTTAGAAAGAGTTAAAAGTGGTCACTAAAGAAAAATAGTGATGGATTTATGTTGTATTGGCTGATAGAGTATCCAATGATCTTTAACTACTAGTTTTTGTGGTCTATATAATCTTCTCTATAATTTATAAACCATGTTAAGTGGTTGATATATATAAATATACCAATTAATAAATAAATTCCATAAATAATAAAAAAATTAGAAAATAATAAATAGCCTCGCTTATACATAAGAAATGAACAAAATATACCGAATTACACTATAGAGGCCCCATGAATGCATAAAATCTAGTCAATTTCTAATTTTACCCCTAATATCACAACATAGGTTCATATAAAGGGTGATACCTAATAGAGAAGGTCCTAGAATTTCATAATGAATATTCATTATCCATTTTTACCATGATCGCTTCTATTCACTTAATAATGCTTGAAAAAAATTCAAACCCTGAAAAATTTAGAGGAAAATTAACTTTTGAAATTTATTCTATGAATTATTCAATTAAATTATTAAAAATTAAAATTCATTTTCTGCTTAATTTAAGGAAAAAATTATAGTAATAAAAAAATAATTTTATTTTATAATTAAAAATTAAGATAATAATTAATATAAATAGTTAAATAATTTCATATATTTTTTCAATTTAAAATTGAATGTTTTTTATATGAAATTCATAAGTAATTATAATCATCAAATAATTTTTGGATATCATGAACATTATCATTAAATCTTTGACATGTTTGATAAAAATAGAAAACATACTCTTTTTTTAACCAAATTTCAAGAATCAGTAAATTGATATCATTAAAAAAATTGAAACATTGGGATGAAAGGGGAAAAATAAAAATAAAAACACATGGGGACAAAAATATACAAAAAATATTATTTATCCTCTATAATATAAAAAAATAATGATTTGTGATAGTTATATTTAAGAAAAAGTATGTTCAGGTATTTATATTCTTCCTCAAAAGGAACTATAAATTTAAATAATTTAAATAATGAATATTACAAAAAATTTAAACAATATCACCCAAAACAGAAAACTTTTCAAATTAATACGAAAAAATAAATCTAAAAAAATATCCCATGAAAATTGAATCACTAATAAGGGTTGTTAATGACATGTCAGCAGGGGAGGGAGGATGATGAATTAGAAGAGCTCCATAGTGTACCTTAGTGAGAATACAATAATATATTTTTCAAATAAGAACATATAAAATAATAATATCTTTCATTAATAATTATACTATTAATTAAAAAAAATCTTTGTTTTAAATTCACATTTTCCAAGAAATTTAATAAACCCAAATATATTTTATTGGATGAATAAAAAAATATATTATTTTCATTCTTTTTTCACAAACACATGTTAGAATCATTAGGATGTAGTAGGAATATTACTTTTTATGGTGGGTTCTCAAACTCCCATTCAATGAATTGGGGGAAAACCTAATATATAGTTCATGATATACCCGCTAAAAATTAGTTTCAATTTATAACATGACTAATTGGATAGTTAAACATCTATCACAAATAATTAAGTATTCATTTCTTTCATGACAATTAATTTCTCTAAAAATGAAAACATATATGAGAGTAATTATTCTAGGTAGTTTTCATAAAGTGTTTCAATAGCATAATCCCAAATTAATCACATTATAAATGATATAGGGATGGGGAAATAGAATTAAAAATAAATAATATCATATTTTCATTGATTGGTTCTGGTAAAACATTAAATCATAATTAAATCGAGCATGTATTGATAAACCTTCAAAATATAAAACTATATCTAAAAATTTTTTCGAATTGAGCTCTAAAATTTTAATAATGACTGATTAATCAAAAATATAATATTTTTATATCTATATTAGAATTATAGGATTTTTAAACATGTATTTATACTTTTTTATCACAAGAATATTATCAGTTACCTACATAGAAAATGTGACAATAATTTTAATAGGTTTTGGACCATATAAATTTATTCTTATTCCTTATAAAATAGTTTTCATATCTTTTTCAAGAATGAATGAAGAAACTTTAAAAAATTAATATCCATATAATTGAATCTACAATAACTATAAATAACCAAAATATAGAAACCTGTATATCTTAGATATTTTCAATTAAATATACTCATTCATCTGTTTAAAAGTACCCAATATATATGATTGAATAGTCTAGTTTTGTTAAAAAAGGAAAATACAAAAAAAATTATAAAATATAGATATTAAAAGAAAATAATGGAAGGGAATATTAGAAATGGTGAATATGGGTGGAAAATGTGGGAGGTGGAAACATCAATAGTGCTTCTAGGGTTAAATGAGGTGGTGTTAAAAGAGGAATAGGTGTGGTCACATACATTCAAAATAATATAAAATACACTAAAAAATAGGTCATCTATCCCAAAACCATATATAAGGGTCCTCACATTCGTTAATTTTATGAAAGGTTTTGTTTCAGAATTTTAAAACACATTCAATATATTTTATCGTGGAAAAATAATATTTATCAATATCTTATCACTCTTATATATTATTTCTATATAATTCATCATCAATACTAATCTAAATTTTTATTAAATAGAATTTCATAACAATATTTTAAGTTTAAACTCTTTTACCTAGTACCCTTTTACTAAGGTGCTATGATTTTATTTATCATATCATGAATACAATGAATGTGAACCAAAGGAAAACTTATTATGTATATTAATTAAGAAAACATGTCAGAAATAAACTATGTTAGAAATTTTTAGTAGGAATTCCTTTAAAATTTGAAGTTATATTAAAAAAATATTTAAAATATCATGTATATATAATAAAAACAACTATCAAAATGAAAAAAAATTAAAATTATTATTTTATATACCACTTTAATTATAACTGTGTTGGATATATATTAAAAAAGTCCCACTATATTATGTTTAACATAACAAAATTCCAATTTTATTATATATTTCATTCATAGATTATGTAATATAAAACTAAATTATTTCAATAAAAAGTAAAATTCTATAGTATTATTTAATATATAAAAAATATAAAATTGAATAAGAAATGTATATTTAAAAACATAAAGTGGTTGGGGTGACTTAACAGTCATTGGGGAACTAATTTTAAAATGAGGGATATAATTTCACGGTGTCCAAGAAGAGATGAAAGTATAGTATAGAAAACACGGATCATCATTGTTTAGTTCTCAAGCAAGAAATACAAAATAAAAAATATAAAATGAAAAAATATGAAAACCATAATTGATTAAGTATAGAAAACACATGTCTTAATTTTAAAATAACAAAATTGATTCAGCAAGATGTTTGAAGAATAAAATAGATGAAAATCACACATTGTTACATGTTTATTTACATGAAACATGATGAATTTAATTAAAAAAATTATAATGGATTAATTATAAGAAAAATGTGATGGATGAAAACATTTAGAAAATTTTACGTAAAATATTTTTAACGAATGTAGTAAAATTTGGACACAAGGATTTACATGCTTCAACCAATGTCACTACATGAATGAAAAAAGAAGACCCAAAGTTTAATTTAGAAAGTAAAGTAGTACATGAAATAACTGATACATGAAAAAAAATTGGAAAATAAAATAGACATGATGCATAATATAAAAAATAATCATACACTCACCATTAAAAACTGAAAAATCAAAAAAAAATACAACACTAAAACCCCCTTACCAAGGACTAGTCACACCTTTTTTGATGAACAAGTCTGATGAAAAGTGTTTCTTTCAACATCATTAATTTATCTATATTTTTATAGGTTCACTATACTCTTCACTTTTCTTTGAGTTCTTTAATGAGAACCATCTACCTACTTTCAATCCATGTACACATGTGAAATCAAAAGAGTGGAATCTAGAAATTCCCACAAGATCTGAACAGTCATAGTGTAGTGATGGAATACTCTTCTTATTCCAAATTCACTCTTGATAAAACTAGATGAGAGTCCCACTTGAAGGATCCCTTGATTGAATTTCCTAAGGGAGACCTAAATTACCTCACAAAAAAACTAACAAGGCATCTATAGAAAATACCACATGGATACATAAATGGGGTATCACACCAAGGAAAACTGTATAAAATCATTGAAATTAAAGAAGGAACAAATGTAGAAAGACATGAATATTTCTCATAATCCCTAGAACAATCAATAAATAGTACTCAAAAATACGTAAGATAATGAAAATTAAATAAATATAATTAAAGAGGTATATATAAAAGGTCTTTACAAACAATGTAGAGGGAATATACACCACAAAATCAATTTTTTTAATTCCCATATATGTATTTTTTGTTTGAAATAAAGGAGTATGTTTTCATGGAAACATGATTTCTTATTTTTATATTTGTAATTCACAAATTTTCCTTACCCATTATGTATATCTTTCATATGGGTAACTCAAATTGTGTAAGGGTAACAAGATCATTGTGTAAGTGTAACACCCATTATATAAGGTTATCTCACCCCTCACATAAGGGGGTCTTTCCCCTCAAATAATGGTAGCTCATTCCTTGTGTAAGGGTATATCACCCCTTGTATATTGGTATATTTCCATCATGTAAGTTTAATTAATTTTATGTATGGATACTCCATTCTCATTTAGGTGTTATCCCATCTTGCACATGGGTTATCCCGTCTAACTTAACGGTATTCCTATTTCACACAAGTGTATTGTTTGGATGCATGAGGTAAATATCAATATCACATAAAGGGAATTCCTTGTAATGGTAAATCCTTGTAAGGTTAAGCCAATACATTTTAATTGGTAATATTTCTCTTACTTTTTTTTCATCCACACAGTCTGTATCCCATTTTCACATCCTAAATAGATGTTTCCTTATCTTTTATTATGACTACACCTCAAGGTTTGTTAGTAGTAATATTTGATTCAGTGTGTTATGATGGAAATGATTTGGATTTTTCTCAAATATAATGATTGGGATAAGATCATATAGGATTTATTGTCCAAGGTTCCTGAAATAAATTGAAGCAGATGATCTTTCACATCCCCAATCTATTATACCGATTCAGTAGAGAATGGTGGTGGTCCTCAGCCTTTGTTATGGGATTTTCTCATGTGAAAGAAGATATCATATACTCAAGTTATATTCAATATTATATATGGTTTCGGTATTAGAGCATGAAATTTTAAGATTAATATTTCACATTTTTCAGTTCATGATTCCACATATGATTTTGTTTGATTTTATCAATGTGATTACTGTAATTCCATCTAGGATGTCTTATTTCTATATTCAAATGGAGGTTTCTGACACTTCCATCTTGTCTAGTTTTACCTGATCATTTTCTAGATTCTCTAGTTCTTTACGTATTTTCATATCATATAATCTATATTTTTTTCTTTATTATTAATAAATTATTGTTATGGTGTTATCATCATGTATGTAGTTCCACAGTAGACTAAATCTATGACTTCCACAAACCTACACCTCCATATCTTGTAAAAAAATATAAACATTACATTCAAATCTTAACTACCAATAAATGTGACACAATTTCAACCATCCAAAACATAAAACATAAGAAAGAATACATATAATCACATACATACCCAAGGTACTTTAAGGTAAAGTGTCATAAAGAAATAGGAAAAACTCTTACATAACAATACCCATGTATTTAAGTGAAAATTATCCCCATTATACTATGTTTTTTCTTTTTCATTTTGTGTTTATCATTCTTCTTAATCATCCATGAACCCTATGGAAAACATTTAAAAACATGGTAAGAGTATAAGAATTTCATCAAGGGACATATAAAATATGAAATAAAACCATTATTCCTTTTCAAAACCATTAAATTATAAAATAGAGTTTTCCTTTAACATAATAATCCTTGATCTCCAATAATTAATTACATAATAAATCGAATTTACTACCAAAGTTTTTCATAAAACACGTTAAAATAAAACATAAAGGAAAAATAGTAATCATAATTTCTTTATAGAATACATGAAAACCCATGAAAAAATAGTTTCTTAAAAACATTCATTTACCCTAAATGGAAATAATCATCCCTTTAAAACAAAATATCACTATATATCCTTTTCAATTCAAATAATTTCCTTGAAAACTAATTACTAGGAATAAAAAATTTATATAGGTTTCTTAATACATTATCTTTATTTAACCCTTATAAATATACTTATAGTATGAATAACCAATATATTTAAGTTACTTTATATTTCTTTATAGAACACAATCATTTACCAATGAATTTGGGGGATATAATAGACCACCCTTTCCTCGTTTTATAATATATCTACTTATCCTTGGTTAATAGATGAATCACCAGTCACTAGTTTATAATGGAATCACCTATCATCATAAATTATGTATAAGAAACATAATAAGAATAAATAATTTTATAATTCCTCCTTTTTTGCCAAAAATATCTTAAAAACTCTTTTGAACACATATACAAATCACTTTTGTATATCAAAGTCCACCTTCCTTTCAAAAACCCATTTTCAAAAAAAATATCCAAAACAAAGGGAATGTATTTTCCATTAAATAGGGCATGTATTCTTTTAACTTAATCCAAATATCAAATAATGGTTGTGATAGAAAAAAAATCCATTAATACCGTATACATGAAAATAAAACATTTCAATTATCTTTTTTAAATAAAGTAAAAACATTCCACAAAAATATTCATTTTAAAATCATTATAAGAAACTCAAAATTGTATTTTATAATTCATTAATATCCTAAAAATACATATTTAAAATAATTTTAATAATATTTACATGTATTAACTTATTTAAGAAATAAATCTTTAAAACATTTAAAACAATGTCTTTAAAATAAGTTATATATTTCCTTCAGTCTGAATCAATAGGTACACTCTTCGTATTCTAGAATAAAAAATAGATTTTAATTAGTTACTTGATTAATAAAAAATTTCATGTTTATTATTAATTTTATTTTATATATTATGATGTTATATATAATTATTAAATCTATTAAGTTCATGTTTGATGTTTTTAAGATATTCGACTCATATGTCCAAAAATACTTTGGTACGTTGAATATTGTCAAATGGGTCATTCATACATCATCTATAGAATAATAATCTCGAAAAAAAATTATAATTTTTATAAATAAATTATAATTTTAAAATAGACCATGATATGTGGTAATTAAAAATAAACTACATTACAATCAGGGTGACGGTACGACGTGCGTACACTTGAGTAACATTCCCATTTTCCAAAAAACATTATGAAAATAAGTGAGTATAAATTTATATTTATATGATTATTATTTTATCATAAATATAATTTTATTTATTTAAATATACTTATATATTTTATTCATGTGGTGTGGTTATGAAAGAAATTATAGTGTCAATTCATTGAGTAGGTAATCCACACATATGCATGAACGCTGTTATCATTGTTAAATGGATAGAAAGGTGATAAAGTATATGATATGATGTCTTTATATAATAATAAAAATTTCATGAATATTATATATATATATACATTAATTCCATAATTATAACTATCAGTCTGTTTTGGTGATGGAAAACCCATTCCATCAGTTCATGTGGTGGTGGTTCTCCTTTCATATGAATGATGGTTTTGTTTCCCATTTGAGAGAAGGAGATAGATATACATTATGCAAATAAAATAAAGATATCTATTTATATGTAATATACTATTATTATTATTATTTAATCATTTTCAAATAATATTTCATGAATATGGAATAATAATTAAAATGAAAAAATTATGGTTAAAAGTTATACCTATGAATGTTCTTCTTTTCCTTACACATTAAGCCCTATAAGGTTAGTATTCTTCTTAAAATAAGACCCCTTGAATATGGGGAGGGGTGTTCGGAAATGATTTTTGTTAGGAATGGATGAACAAAATTTCTCATGATGTTTGGAGATAAGTGGAAAGGGGGTTCCCTTTTATAAGTGAGATAAAGTGCATTCATGGAATTTCTTAAAGTATTAAATTAAAATAAATTAATTTTCATGTTCAAATGAATAAAAAATTTATATAATTAAAATATAATAATATTTTGGGTGTAAATAATTTCATCCAATAACATTTTTACCAAAATAGGTTAATCTTTCACCCTTATCTATTTATTTTATCCCTTCCCCCTCCTCGTTAACCCTTTTGAGAATTATTGTGATATAAATTTTTTTACTCTATACATGTCATTTAATTTATTATAAAAGGTAAAGTGGCCCATAAATGGACCATGGATGATATTTAAAAATGTATCCCATTCACTTTGTTGAAGATATAGTTTTACTAATTTTGAAACAATGAAAAAAATATTGTTTACCATAAAATATCATTAATGACATTTCTGGAAACACATGATTATTAAAATATAATATGTGTCTAAACCATTTAAATAAGTTCCAAAATGACATGAATTTTAATAATATGAGGATACGGTGGTAATATAACCTCCAAATATAATTTATATATGTTTATATATAATTTTAAATATTATAATTTTTTTAAACCCCTTGGTTAACAAATTTTAACATTACCCATGGTAATGACATGAAATTAAAGGGTCATAATTTTTCATTTAAGTTGAAAATTGCAACATAAATGGATAATATTTTAAATTTTAGGCCATTTAAAATCCTAGTTGTATTATTTAAATATTTTTATGAATTTTAAATAATATAATAAAATATTACTTAACATAAAATATCACTAAGGTGGTTTTTGATACTATTCCTTTAGTTTGACTTTAAAGACAAGAAAATACAAATGTATTTTGAATATAAACTCTTAAACCTTCCTTTGTATGTTATATTTGTCAATAAAATTCTTGGAAAACTATAAACCACAAAAAAATATTAATATTTGAGTTTTTAAAATCATTTACATGATTTTTGTACTACTTAAACAAGCAATGTGTCAGCATTGTGTCATAATTTCAAGTTATTTTTTCTTCAATAAAAATAAAATATAAACAAAAATAAGAAAAAAAATATTTAAAATATGAATTTATTACAGAACATTAATTTTTTTATCCCTATCAAAAAAAATATTATTGATATTGAAATCAATAAAGTGAGCTTTATTAGTTTATCTTTCACTTAAATAATATAAAGGTCAAAAACAAAGTAAATGGAAAAGAAGTAATATTTTTTGATGTATTAGTTATTATTGATGAAATATAATCATAAAATTAAATGATTTAATTTTTGAATAAATTATACGCTTTGTCACATAAGTTCAATCCATAAATAACCCATTTTATCTTTATCATGGTAATAAATATTTACTAGGGTTACCATTCATAATGTCCAAAATTAAAATGGTAATATTTACCAAATTTTTACCTCCTTAATAAAAAAATGGAATCCATTTTTCAAAATTAAATTTAAACAAGTAGAATAAATA
Organism: Viscum album; assembly: GCA_963277665.1. Taxonomy (NCBI): domain Eukaryota; kingdom Viridiplantae; phylum Streptophyta; class Magnoliopsida; order Santalales; family Viscaceae; genus Viscum; species Viscum album. Next base: position 1,121,385,582 of record OY728129.1, read on the forward strand.
TTTTAAGATTAAAATGCAAAGTTCAATAAAAAATATTCACTTCCAGAAAAAAAAATATAAATTTTTAAAAAAATGTTTTTAGAAAAAATTAAAATATAAAATTTATTATAATAAAAATAATTGTATTATTCATAATATAATAGTACTAATTTTACATTTAAAAAATTTTAGAAAACAAAATTGATCTTTTTCTGTGCCTGAAAACAAATACAATTTTTAATAAAAATCAGTATTTTTCACTATTCAATAGAAAATAAATCTCTTCAAAGAAATCCAGAAAATTCAACCTAATATAATTTTTATATTATGATTTTAAAAATGATACTATTTTTATCAAATAATTTATTTCATATATCCATAAATTAATTTTGAAATTCACACAAAAAATAAAAAAACCATTTTTTGTAGAAATTGTATTTTGAAGAATAAAATAAATTTACTAAAAATTAACTGTATATTTCCTAAGAATTTATTAATAAATTTTTATTCATTATAACCTTTATATATATATCGTATATCAGTTTCACCTATTAAAACCATAAAATTAAATTATTAAGTTATAACAGTCATAAATTAATTACATTTTTGGTTTGTTAGGCTCGATGTTGCATGTTGTATACACTACCAAACATAGTGTTACATTAAAATATTTGGTGTTCCATCAATCCCCTTTATTAAATTTCATTTTGTAAATTTTAAATTTTCATCAAAAATAAAGGGTTTTACATTGTAAATTTCTTTTTTTGAATACCCACATTTTAGAAAGGAATAATAAAAATTCCTCTTGAAAATAGTAAATGAGAAAATGATGGTCATCTAGAACAACATATAACTACGATTCAAAATATGATAAAATTAGTGGTAATTGAAAATATGGACATGGAGTAAAAATTTAGTGTCCAAAAAATTGTGGAGAGTGATCTAGATCATTGATCAAAATAAAGTGATTTATCATAAGAAACTGAGTGACCACAAAACTATAAACTAATGATTTTTGAAAAGGACTATTGATGTAAGAACACGGTTCTTATTTTTGATGTATGGGTTTCTTCTTTTCTCTTTTCCTTAAGTGTTTTTGAAAAAATAAGGAAAGTGGGGAAAAATCCTAAATTTTGCGGGTGCACACCACGTACTTTTCCACACACTGTGTACTTTGGACGTCTGGGATGAGTACATAGGTTGTGTAGCCATGATGGCGATGAAAGGTGTAAAAACTGACTACACGCCGTGTAGTGGGTATTTACACGCTGTGGAGTCAGTCGGCAGGCAAATAGTAAAGCGGTGGAAGCAGCCACCAGCCGTGCGACAGTTCACATTGTGTGATCAGGAACACACGCCATGTACTCATGTCGACGGATGAATAGAGTGGAGGTGGGAAAGGTAGCTCCCAGAGGAACAGTTAAATGAGAAAAGTACACACTGTGTAGTCAATAGTACATGTCGTGTAGTTTGTATGTTTTTTTTTTTTTGCTTAAAATGGACAGTAGCCTCCCATGTTCACAGGGCAGGCTTAGAACTGGAGGAGAGTCGGGAGAGAGGGACGAACCTTTTAGGATCACCAGATCGCACATCGAGAATCCATTTCCACCTCCGTTGATCTTGTTGGAACCGTACAGGTAAGACGCTCCTTCTCCTAAAGACGTTATTACTAATTCTTTCATGAGGGGAAGTTATTTACATTTGAACGAGGATTTCTTTCACCTTATATCTACACTGTTCTTAGATGATTCGAGGATCGTCGTTCGCGTATATGGATCAGGGGCGATCGAGGTAGGTGGCTTTGTGTTCAAATTCCAACTGTTGTGTGTTTTTTTGTACTGTTGATCTAAAAACCCATATTGGGGTGTCATGTGGCTGGGGCCTTGGCTGTTTTGAATACCTAGAATCATATAGGTAATTAAATATGATAATAAACTGTTGTTTGGTATTGCTACTTGGATCCAGGACCACCCTGGGGGTGCGTTCCTCTGTTTAGACATTTGGACAAGATACCTGAGGGTATTCTATTGTAATAATGATTATTGAATTTCCTTGAGAGTAATTGTATGTGATTTGCTTATTTACATGTTGGGCATGGCCTGGTTACTTGCTTAGCCTGAGGGAAGTGTTTCCTTTAGCCTGAGGGTAGTGGTTATTTTAGCCTGGGAGCAATATTCATTATGCCTATGGGCGATAGACTCTATGCCTGAGGGCGACACTTCATACGCCTAAGGCCAATATCTGTTATGTCTGAGGACAGTTACCTGAGGGTTTTGTTTCTGATTACCTGAGGCTAAGAGTATACATGTCAGTTGACACAGACTTTCTAATTAGAACATTCACCAAGGTGATGTCTTCTATTAAATGGATAAAATGAATATTAAAATGACAATATAACTGGTAAAGTTGGTTACTTTTGAGTACTGCTTAGTTTATTGAATTTTACTACTGCACACTGTTGTTTCATATTTTCACACAGTTGGGCACGGGCCTTTGGTGGGTGCCTACTGGGATTTATTTCTCACACCCTGTTTGGGTCATGTCTTCGGCCCAAACAGATTACGTTTCTTCAGGTGTTTACAGGGGAAAGGGTCCCTATACAGGTACATGATTGTAGCAGAGGAGTAGGAGAGAATGGGACCGAGCTTAGTCTTGCGATGTTGATGCATTATGTTTACTCTGTTTTGTTTTTCTTTGTTGTACTATGTATTGTATTGTACTGTATTGTTGTGTCACATTTTCTGGTTGTTTTCTTAGAACTTGAGACATATTGCATCATTATCTATATAACTGTTGGTTATCTTTTACTGTAGTTGTTTATTTTAAATATGTACGGATTATTTCTTCTGCTATTGTTGTATGTTTTATCTAGTATTCTTTTGTGCTACACTTTGACAAATGAGGGCATAGTTTCCCCACTATCAGACCTGGCCCCTCGCTGATAGTCGGCAGCCTCTGGTGTTTGGGGAAATACACTTGAGGTCATGTGACCAACTGGGTTCGGGCCACCCATTGAGTGGCACCGAGATCCGGGGCATTACAATTGATTCATTGGAAATTAAGTTGATTGTATTTTTTTCAATATCCTTTTCCTAAAGTTCATGAATATATTTACATAAGGAAATATACTTGAGGAATATAATTTCTCCCGTCAATAAATTTCCACTATAATATCATCTCTTTCTCCAGACTGTGAGTATTAAAGATTAATTTTTCATTTATGAAACACTAAAACCAACTTCTAAAGGATTATATAATTCTATAAAATTATTACAAGTCTTTCTTCCTATCATTATACATTAACCAAAATCATAATTTTTTGAATAATATAATTTTAAAAATGAATAAACCTTCATATAATGAAATAAAATAATAATCCTTCATGCCTCAAAAATAACACCCAAGGTTAAACATATATCATTTTATAAATAACTAAACTTAAATTTCATCAAAATATTTTTAACACTATTTGAAACCCATAAAACATAAGTGCTTGATCACATATTTATCCGAGATTAATTTAAAATTTATCTAAATCATAAAGTCATACACCCAAAAATGTTTATAACCTAATAATATAGTCTCCAAAATATTTAATTATTTCCATAAATAACATGAACCACTATAAACCCACATTAAAATTATATATTCTTAAAAAATCATTCAACATATATTCGTCAATTAAAAATACATTTTATCTAACGATATAATTTTTACCGTGGTCATATAATGATCCCCAAAATTATAGTCAGATTCTTCAAAAATAAAACCAATAACATAATCACCAAGTCAATTTTCAATGTAACAGCCCAAAAAGTTTCTTTAATTTTCCATAAGAATATATTTAACATCTTTAATAGCTTGTGTTACAAAAAAAAAATTTGTTTTAGTGAACCATGATATAAAATTTAAAATATTATAAACAATTGTTATCACATATCTATTAAATTGGATGGTATGAGTATTTTTAATTACTATATTAATTATATATAATATTGTCACCAAATATATATTCATATTAATTAAAAACTCATTTTTTAAAGTCATTTTATTCTTCAAAAATATATTTTCCTTTAAAATGAATATTTATTTATTTTTTGAGAAATTAAAATAATTACTAAGTCTACCATTTATAAAATTTATTTTTTAAAATTAAGTTCATTTTTTAAATCAACATATTAAAATTAGCTTTTGGATAAATTTTGGTGTTTTATGAAAAGATTGACTTTTCAATGAATGGTAAAAAAATTCGGTTTTTATAAAATTTTCATTTTCTTTTAATATAAGGTTTCATTGTGAGATGATATATATCTCAAAGTAACATATTTTTTATTTAATTATATATAATTTAATTATTTCATTTTAATTATCATTATACATGATTTTGGAATAATTACATTTTTGAGCTTAAAAACGTATTTTTCTAAAAACGTTTTTCCATTGTGTTTTATGAATTTATCTTAAATATAATTTCAAAAAATTATATAAATTAAATCATTAAAAAAATTAAATATTTAAAATAATTTGGTTCAAATTTTTTAATTACTCTCCATTTATTTTTTGTCACTATAAATAATAATTAGTGTAAATTTATCACCTTAGTAAAGGGTAAATCGACTTAATCTGGGATAAAACTAAGTGATAATTCCATAACTAATCTGGGAAATTATTATTGGATGAATAAAATTATAACATAAAAACCTAATTTTACAAATTTTGTTATTTATTGTACACTTTTCCATTAAAATAACATAGATATTATTTAAACTAAAGGAAGTGACAAAATGTCACTCTCATAGTTTTAATTATAATTTTTATATTCGCGTGAGGAAAAAATTATTTATTAATGAATAATAATAGTAATTTTTTTACTAATGAAATTATATTCATGACATAAATTTAATTATATTTTTTAGTAATTTAATTATTACTTTAAATACTTACACAATATGGATACAATAATTGTTCAATTAATGGAAAAATCAAATAAATGATACTAAAAAATTAAAAGTATTATAATATGATATATTAATTAAAATTAATGAATTTTATATATTACTATAATATATTGGGGATTATTTAAAATAATTTTCTCTAATTTTATGTTCTTTTTGATGTTATTAAGGTCAAAGTAATGAATAGTTTCAAAACTGACAATAATGATATTTATGAAACTAATATTTAATTGAATTGCATTAAAGGAATGTTAATATTAAATAAGGAATAATACGATAATATATGATATGAAATTACATCCCTTATCCATTTATGAGTCAATATTTACCTTATATATATAATTATTGGTTTTTAAGAGTGAAATTTTCTTAACACGGTTAATGTAAAGATAGTTAGATTAAGGGGTTAAAACAAAATATATTGTTTAGAATAGAACACAATTATCTTAAAATTTTATTTTTTAATGAGTTTTAAAAAATATAATACCCTAGTTTTTAATTAATGACCATTCCATATTATATTTCTCTAGAATAGTCTTATTATAATTTATTTTTTTAGAAATTCCAAAACATCCTCTCAATTTAATTATAGAACTACGCCTCCTCCCTCAATTATTTACAACACATAAATCCATATATCTCGACTAAAATATGATAATTTATCTTCTATAATTTCCTAGACACATTTTATATGTTATTTTCTCCCAAAATACCAACCCTATAGACCTTTATATGATATCTAAAGGAGTCATTCTGAAGAAAATGTAATTACTCTAACCGATCACATTCCTTTTCAACTCTTATTCACTACCCATAAATCTATGATATTTATCATAAAATAATAAATTAATTATCATAAATTTTATTTAGTTCTATTATTATTATGAAAACACCATTACACATCCTAATTCCCATCAACTAAGAAGTGAAAGTATCGCTCGTGCGTACCTACGACTTATCGTCTGTATGTAGCGATACAATTAATTTTTTATAACCATCTTTTATAAATGGGAATTATTATGTATATAAAGTTTATATATTCAATTTACAATATAATTATACTTATTTAATGATAAAATTATTTCTAACTTATTATCATCAGATATTATGATAAATAATAACGTCACATGTTCGTACGTATGGACTTCCATCTCCACATTGCGATGTGAGTCATTTTTCTTCTATATTTCACATGGATGGTAATAAGGATTAATTTTATGAATATATACATATTTATTTATATATTTTAATAATAATTATGAAATTTTTATTATTATTTACCTTTCTTTCATTCAATCAGTCGAAAAATGGAAACAACATTCATGGTTATATACAACCAACTGTCTCTATGAATGGTGTAATTCATTTTTATATACATAATTTTTATAAATTTTTATAAATTTTTATATAGTGGATATATTTGATGTTTAAATGAGAATAAAAATTCTTTTTAATGATGTAAACATGATCAAATTTTAAGGACTCGGACTACTGAAGCACAACATGAATGGAAAAATAGCATTTATCACCCAAAATAGACATTTTAATAAAAAATTGTTAATAAAAAGGTGATAAGAAGTTATAAATTAATAATAAATGGTATAATATATATATTTTTATGTAATAAATGTATAAAAAATTCATATTTGTTGTAAAATAGGATTAAATGTGAACAAGGAAAGGAGATACTTGAGGTAAGGTTTTATTTAAAAATCTAATCAATATTCGGGATTTATTATGTATAATTCTCTATTGGGGAATATTTCAATTCCATGTCCAAAATTTCTAAAAGTTTTTTTATCATTATGCTAAAAAAAATTAAAAAAATTACCTATGTTTTAATTATTAATAAATGGTTTGATAATAATCCTTTTTTCATTTTAAAAAACAAGGCTCCTTGTAAATTTTCATAAAAAAAACATAGAAGGAATTTTTTTTAACTTATATAAAATTAGTATAATTTTACATTATCCTTATTCCATAATTATTTGATTATTTATTTAAAATATCACAATATTCTTTTCAATGAATTTTTTTTCATTATAATTACATGGTTTATATAAAATGATTTCAAAATGGAAAGGTTATTTTCCTCAAGAATTATTCCAAGTGATCATTAAAAATGATATTCTTTATAATATAACATTACTTTATTATAATTATGAATTACATGGTATATTATCCAAGGTCACCACCCATATTATTTATCTAAAAGGTTTATTTCTATCATGTCATAATGATTTTGAAACCCATTTCCTTTTTATGGGTTCTAATATGATGAAAGATTTAAAATCCTGCGGAAACAATATGTATGGTTTTCATTATGTGATTGGTTGGACCTATATCTACCTTTAATGGATTGGTTAAAGTACTATATCTCATTATATAGTTAATAGAAACAATTTTATGTGATTTATCTACTATAGGAAACAAGTCGATGTTCTAGATCCATTATGGAGAACAAGTTAATGCGCTCAATCCATTTTCAGAATCCAATTGATGTGCTTGATCCATTATGGTAAGAAAGTATATGTAATTGATCCATTATGGGAAATTAGTGTTAATTTTTTAATGTTAACATATGAAGTAGATTCTATAATTATGAATATTCAACACAAAATTATGACATAATGTTTTTGTTCATGATTGAGTCATGATGAATTCTTATTCTTATGATTCTTCTCATTTGAAAAGTTAATGTTTTATTTTATAAATGATGTGTATGATATTTTTCAGATTTGGTATGAAATTTTTACATAATGTTCTAGATATCATGCCCTTATTATTTTCTTATACTTTTATATGATCATCGATTGATATATGTCATGTTTATACTTAATATATTCTGATCTCACCATTTCTTTAGTTTCAATTCCCCATGTTATGAAGAATGATTTTGTGTATAATAGTTATATGAATAATACTCAGTGGGGAGATATTTATGGGTAATATTAAAGATATTACATGAAATAATAATATAGTTTATCTATTCCCCAAGGAAACTATACTTATACGGTCCTCGTGGGTGTTCATTGTACAATGTATTGAATATTAATCTATTAATATTTAATATTTATGTATGAAAATCCTATGTCATTGTAGTTGGTATTAGATCAAGAATTATTTAACATTTTTATATTGAGGTTATAAAATTTTGGTAAATTTATTGGGGATAGGTATAATTATTTGATTACATCCTAATGTTTGGGTATGTAAGATATTATGTGATTTCCCATGTAATTACATACCTTTCTAGATGATACAACTTAATGTGGCTCTGGTATAGTTTTAACAAGGGGTAAAAACCAGAAAATATCACATTGAACTAGACTCAATCATTACATAGTACATGACATTGGGCCTTGATGCACATCCGGTTTGACACTCCGGGGAGATATGCTTTGGGTTCATTCATATTCTCTACACAATTCATTATAAAGGATTTAAATATATAATAATCATGGATGAACTAGGATAAACCTAAAGTTTTATATATTGATAATATGGTTTCATGATTTGTACATCATATAAATGATTTTTATATTTCCAAATATGATAATGGTTTCTCACATTATACTTTTAGAATTAGATAATAGATAGAACCCTGGAAATTCATGTTAATGGTGAATGTGATCGAAATGGAATGATTTTAAACTTGAGAAACCAAACGAAATAGGATATAGAAGGAGAAGTGATGATATTATTCCTAATCAGTAATCTTATAATTTGATCAATAATTGAAATTTTGGTGTGTTTCCTAACACACTGAACAAGAGGAAAATAGAGTTTCATGATGACCATAGAGGAAAGAATGTTCAATTTTTGTCATGTCATGAATGTAGTAAGAAGAATATAGGAGAAAGACTCAAAGAAATATGAATATTTTTTGGGTGTTGAAATTAAGGAAATAAATTAATTAATTAATGGGGAAAATGGAATTTTCGGTTCAACACAATTGATCAGAAAAATGGTTTCAAAAAAGTATCATCAATGGTTTAAATTTTTTAATGTGTAATTTATGGGCATTATGAAAATAAATGTAATAGCGGAAAATCTTGATAAAAGGATCATCGAGGATGTATGAGTAATCTATTGATAATAAAGAGACTATGAATGACATTTGAAATAAAATAAGTGTAAAGTAATAAGATGATGAAGAATGGTTAATGAATTTAGAATAAAGTGGAATTATTTGAATTATTATGTATTAGGATTTGAGAATTATGTTGAAAATGTTTTTTATGAATAATATTATGGATTATAAGAATAAAGAAATAATTTTGGATTATTCATTAGTTTTTTTCTTCATATAATTGAAACTATATATTTAATGGTAACAATGACCATGAATTTTGATTTATTTTCAAAAACATATTTTTTTAAACACATTATTAAGGGTAAGATAACCCTTTATATGTGTCAAATTTTGATATAATAATTTTTATTTTTAATAAAGAGAATATTGACACTAATGGGATAATATTAGAAAACTTATAATAGGTTAGTAATTTGATGAAAATTTTATATAATTCATTTTTTATAAACTTTATTTAATTTTTTATTTATGTAATATATTCAATAGTCTATTGTTTTATTTATGAAAAAATCATAATATCAATTTTTGGAAGTATGCATGTTTACATTAAGGTTTAATGATAATTAAGGTTATTACCATGTTTATAGAGAATATATGTCCAAGGTGTTCAAATATAATGCATGTTATATTAAGATATACTTCGGAGGATTAATGTTATGTTGATTTTGGAATCATAGTGACTTTTTTTCAAAATTTCCGGGTCTTGAATTCTGTTAAATATTTCTTGGAGGGTTTTTATGATTAACTAGTTATTGATTGGATTAATATAAATGTTGTGAAATAATGTTGTTTTATAAATTAATGTAAATATCCTTACTAGATAACTTATTCTAACCGTTTTGGTTTTGGTTAAATTATAAATATTATAGGAGTATTCTATTATTATTTTTTGGATGATGTGATATGTTAGATATTGATCTTAGATCTTCAGTCATGAAAAATTCTTCTTTAATATTCATCATCAGGATCAATGGATGATGATGTAATGGAAATTTATTAAAGGATGAAATTACAATAATCTGGTAATTATATTTCCTTATTTTGTTGTATATATGGGAATGTATTTATATAACTCCTTAAAATGATCTCAATACCCAAATAAATATTTTCATGTTGCTTTATATTATAATGAATTGATGGTATTTTCCAACATTTTTTATTTATGATTTTATGATTGTTAACATTCTTATGATTATTCACTTTTTGTGACCAAATATCTATAAACATTAATATTATTCCATGTCTATATCTTCACTTCCAACTAATGTTCTTAAATTTGGAAACATAGTATGTGTAATCCCATATGACCTTCATACATCCGTTTATCTCTTTTCCAGAGGAAGTTTTTTTAACCCTTGTTACCATGTGTATTTCTAAAAAAGAATTTTCATATGAAAACCCTTTTATTACAAAGAAAAAAAATTATTTGATTCAATTTATCAATGTTTTATGGGAGGAATTAAAACTCTAATATTTTATAAACCTTTCTTTCAAATCTATTTATATTTTGTGATAGCATATGTTACATGCAATAGGGATATTAAGAAACTATTATATACAATTTGAAATATTATTATTTAATTTTATCCCTTAAATATTAAATTTGAGGGTTTGAATATGACTAACTAATTTATTAATTATATACACATTTTATACTTAATATAAATTCTCGGTAATTAATAACTTGATTTTCTCTAAATTTATTTTATTCTACAAAAATTTCTTTTCTCCCAAAATGAATTTTTATTTATTTTAGTACGTAAATATTATAATTAATTTTTTATATTTTAAAAATATAGTTCATAAAATGAACTTAATTTTTAATATAAATATATAAAAATTAGCTTTTGGTGACATTTCGTTCTTTTTATAAAAAATATTACTTTTTATGTGAATTGTGAAAATACCAATTTTTATAAAAATATTATTTTATTTTCATATAAAGTATAATAATGATATGAATTTTATCTCAAAGTAACAGAAGTATTTTTTTTTAATTTGATATAATCTAATTAACATCATTTGAATCATTTTTGTACAATATTTTTGTATAAGTACATTTTTTGTTTAAAAAATTATTTTTCTAAACACTGCCTTTCATTGAATTTTACACATTTACATGAAACATAATTTATAAAACATGGATAAATTTAAAATTTAAAATTAATTACATATTTATAATCAATTGGTCAAAAAAATTATTAATACCCTTTAATTTTTTTTGTCATCGTGGATAGTAACCATGGTAAAATTTATCACCTCAGTAAAAGATAAATCGGGTTGATATAAGAAAAAATTAAATGATAATGTCATAATTACTCATCATAATTCTTATTTTATGATTTAAATTAGTCCCTTAAAACATAATTTTATAAATTTTGTTATTAAATGGACATTTTTCTAAGAAAATTTAATTATATTCTATATAAAAAAAGGAGGTGAAAAAATGTATCTCTCTTAGTTTTAAATGACATATATATAATCAAATTAGGAAAAAACATAGTTATGAATAAATAATAATATTAATGTTTTTTATAATTCAATTATATTCATGTTTTTTATTTATTCATAATTTTTATGAATTAAATAATTACATTTAATACTTACACAAGGCTAATGCAATAATTTTCTAATTTATGGAAATATTAAATAAATGATGTTAAAACTATTATAATTATTATGATTTGAGATAATTAAGGTGACCAATAAATTTATTTTGACAATGAAATTTTGGGCATGTGTTAAAATAGTTAGTTAGAATTATTAGTGTTTTCATGTTGTCATTAAAGTCAAAGAAATTAATAGTGCCAAAACTGATTATAATGATATTTTATGAGAATAATATTTTATTAGATATTATAAAAATCATAAAATATTAAATAAGGAAAAGGGGAATTTTATATTCTCTAAAATTTCATCCCTTATACATTTATTAGTCAATATTTACCTTATTTTTAAAATTATTGCCTTTTAAGAGTGAAAATATGTCACCACGGTTAATGTAAAAATAGGAAAATTAATGGGTTAAAACATGTGAAAAGATTTAAAATAGAACATAAAATTATAAACATTTTATTTTAGTAAGATATTCCCATCATATCCTACCCTATATTATATTTCAATACTATTGGGAAGTATTTTTCTGTAGAATAACCTTATTATATTTTATTTTTTTTATGAAATTCTAACAGTGTCCCATACCTCAAATATAAAAGGAATACTCTTTCCACACATTAATATACCATTTGGATCCTTATATATTTACCATACTAGAAATAATTATCTCCTAAACATCCCTATTTACATTATACAGGTTATCGTCTTCCAAAATTTCAAACCAAGATCTTATTTAGGAGATCTAAATTAGTCATTTTGAAGAAGATGTAATCACTCTAACCTATCACTTTATTTATTTAATATTTTTAAACTCATATAATTCTATGATATTTATCATAAATCAATATATTCATTATCATAAATATTATAAGATTTTATTGTTGTTATTAAAACACCAATCTACACCCTCTTTCTAATCAAATAATAAGTGAAAGTATTGCTCTTCCATTTGTACAACTTTTTGTCTTCATGTAGCGATACAAGTTATTTTTCATAAACATATATTATTGATGTGAATTATGATTGGTATAATTTTTATATATGATATTTATGATATAATTATAATTTTTAATGATAATATCATTTCAACTATATTATCACCCAATCTTTTGGAAAATGATAATTTTGCTCATGCGTACATATGGACTACCATATCCACGATGCAATCTAAGTTGTTTTTAATTTATATTTTATGTGGATGGTAATTAGGATGAATTTTATTAATATTATATATATATATATATGACATAAAAATAATTATGTAACGGTTAATTAGTATTTACCTTTATTCCATTCCATCAGTTGGAAAATAGAAACAACGTTTATTCAGACATACGACCTACTATATCCATGAAGGGTTTAATTAATTTATATATATATGAATTTTTTGAATGATTATAAATATTTATATATTGAATATATATTATTTTTATAAAATGACTAATATTCTGGTAATAATGGGACCACCATCAAATTATAAGGACTTGGACTGCTGAAGCAAAACACGCTTAGAAAACAATTCCCTTATCACCCAAAATATTATTTAAAGAATTAATTATTAATATAAAGGGTGGTAAGATGTTATAAGTTAATAATAAATGGAATTATATATAAATGGTTATAGGATAAATATATAATAAATATATATTTATCATATTGGATGATTGAACATGAACAAGGAAATGCGAGACTTAAGGTAATGGTTTATTTCACAATCTCATAATTATTCGGGATTGTTTATATTTAAGTCTCTACTAGGGAATATTTCCCTTCTATATTTGTGTTTCATACAAAATATTTCAAATATATATATATTATCCAATTCTTTTTACCCATGTTTGAATTTTCACAAAATAATATGAAAGGAATCTTATTCTTATAATCTTGACATGGTTATTTGTGACTTTTCCAAAAAAATAGAGAATCAATGGTTGTATAACTTATACATCATGAGAGGATTTTCCCAAAATCATAATTCCTTATATCGTGGAATATTACATTAAAATTTTAAAAAGTTATTTTCAACAAAATATTTTTTACATCATAATTTAATGCTTTAAAAAAATAATTTCAAAATTGAAAGGTTATTTTCCACTAGAAAATTTTCAAGTTGTCTTTAAAAATAATTATTTATCAAAGATAAAATTATCTAATTTTACTTATTATTTATTTTTGATATGATCTAAGGATACAAGAATTATTATTTCTGTTAATGGTTTATGTTTATGATTGCGTAATGTTTATGAAATCCATTCCCTTTTATGGGTTCTAATATGATGAATGATTTATGATCTTATGGCACACATATGTATGGTTTTTATTATGTGATGGGTGGGAACTATATCTACTTCTAATGGATTGGGTAAATTCTAGAAAATCATGATATATTTAAGGGAATAAATTTGATATACATGATCTGTTATTGGAAATAAGTAAATTAACTGGATCTGTTATGAGAAAGAAGTTGATGTGCTTTATCCGTTATAGAAAATAAGTCAATGTGATTGATTCGACATGGGAAAAAGTCCATGTTCTTGATCAATTAAAAGGTTCATGTGTTCATTACTAATATAATGGTATTTTTTGTTAACCTTGACATAGGAAATGGTTTCTATACTTTTGATGATTACACACACTTTTATTACATGAACATATGGTTTATGATTGAGTTATGATGAATTTTAATTCTTATGAGTAATTTCTTTTGAAATTTTAATGTTTTTTCCTTAACCCATGTTTTTAATATTTTCCAGATTCACAACGTACTTTTTAATAAATGTTAAAGATCCCATGAACTTGTGATTATCTTATGCTTTCATATAATCATTTATTGATATATCTCATGTTTACCTTTACTGGGAATCTAAGATCACACATTATTATTTTTCATTTCCCTAGGTTATGAAGAATGGATAAATGTAATATATATCTAAGAAGAGTACCAAATTGGGATATACTGGTGATATTTCATCAAAAAATAAGATTGTGTAATAAGTCTCCAAATACACTAAACTTATATAAACCGCGTGCATGTTTTCTTTACGATTTATTGAATAATAATCTATTAAGAAGTAATATTATGTATAAAAAACATGGGTTTCTATATTGAATCCAAATTCTATAAATATGGTAAAACATATGTTTCAAAAATAAATATAATATTTATCTGTTGAATCATTTTGGTAAATAACATACAAACTAGGACATCATGTAGGCATGCCATAGGTGTTTCACCTTGATCTCCCTTCGGTTGTGAGTTCAAGCCTAACAGCCTCGCTAGATTTGATATATTTTCCCTCATATTCTAGTATATTCTTCTTCTAAAACTATATTAATATAATTACATTAAAATTTGAAAATATTATGTGATAAACATACTCATAATTCGCCTTGATCCTCTAACATTCCCAAAATGTAAAACCCTTTTACCTATATAAAATAATTATTTAATGTTAAAAATTTAATATATTTCTTCCCAAATAATGATTCATGTTAAAAATATGGGCCACATATACTACAATATATCGCCAAAATTATCACAATCCACCTTAAAATCTCATCACTTAAAACCTCAAAAGGTTATCTATACCTTGGAAATTATGATCAACCATAAAAATGTATCTCCTGATGGAATCCATAAAATTTAACATAGTCTCGTATGAAAACATACTAGTCTCTACTATTTTTATAACCATGCTATGATACCAACTATGACAGCCCTAATCCTACACTCTCAGATCCAGCACTAAAAACAAAAACCTTACATTTCTGAATTTGATACCAAAAAATTTGACCCAATTTTAAATTTATAAAATATTCAAAAGGAAATGAAAATATGTTATCACTTACACACCTAAAGAAATTTTATTTTTAGGGTTTTACATAATTAGGATAAACACTTATCTTACAATACCCATGACTTTAAGTGGTTACTATTCCCATTACACCTAACTTTTATTTTCCCATATTATGTCTTCTTCATTGTTCCTACTCATCCTTAAAACTACTGAAATTCTTTTTAAAACGTGGGATGATGAAAAAAATTAATGGACATATTAAAGAAGAAAGAAACCCATCCTTGGTTTATAATGTAACCATCCATCCTTGGTTTATAATAAAACCACCCATTGTTAGTTTATAATAGATCCACCCATATTTATAAACAATTTTCAAGAACCATGACATGAATAAAACATTTTCAGTTTGTACCTTTTCCATCATAAATCCCTTGAAAAAATATTTTGAACCAATATGCTAAACTCCTTGATATATCAAAATAACATTTCCATTGTAAAACCCATTTTTAAAATAAAAAACCCAAACCAAATGGTAATAGACCTTTTTTATTGAAGAATAAATGAAATAAATTAATCTATATAAAAAATCAAATAATGGATGTTGTAGTATGAAAAGTTGTTGATTCCATATGTAATAAAATAAAACATTCCTTTTGTCTTTTGAAAAGATAGTCAAAACATTCCATAAAAGGATTTCGTTGAAAACTATTTTAGGAAAGTAAATTATTTCCTCAATAATTTATTAATTTTTATATAAATACATTCTAAAAATTATTTTATGAATATTTACATGGAAGAAAATATTTATATAATAAATCTTTAAAACATTAAAAATGGTTTCTTTAAATTAAAGTGTCCCTTTACTCAAGTCCAACTAGTCACATAAATTATTTATCATCATAAATAACAAATTTATGTTAATTATTTACTTTTTAAAGAAATTTTTTGAAGTTTTTTATTCCTTTTATTTTATTTTCTACCATGTTATATACAATTACATAATTAATTACGTTCACAACATATGTTTTGCCGATATTCATCTCATATATCCAAAATTACTTTTGTAGGTAGACTATGATAAAAGAGGTAATGATTCCATCACCTCTAGAATAATCATAAGGAAATAATTATCATTTTTATACATAAATTATTTTTTAAAAACTAACCATGAAGATGGTAATGTAAAATAAACTATGTAACAATCATAGAGGCGATAAGTCGTAACTATGCAAGAGTAATGTTTCCATTTTTCAATCAACATGAAGGAAAGAATGTAAGAATCATTTTAAATTTATATAATTAATATTATATCATTATGATCATAATATTTCATTAAATAAACTTTTATATAGAATCCATGAAATATGGTCCTGAAAAAAGAATCACGTCACTTCGTTGAGGTGGTTATCCACATGTATATATGAATGATGTCACCATTTTCAATGGATGGAAATGTAATACATTAGGTGATATTTTATATTAAAAGAATGATAAATATGTTAGTAATATGATTTATATACTTTAAATATATCATTATAACTACTATTGATATGAGGATATAGAAATTGACTTATATGAGTTCATGAGGCAGTAATATGTTATACATAAGAATGATGGATTTATTTCTGATTTGATGGAAGATGAAGATGGATATATGTTATTCCATTAATAAAAAATGTTGATAGCATATGGAGTATAATGGTGTGATTATTTCTTATTTTTTTAGGAATATAGGAAAAAGGTATGAGAATAAAGTAAACTAAAACATTTAGTTAAAAGTTATACCTCTTCTAGAGACATCCTACTTTTCTTCACACCACAATCACTAAAAGTAGTTATTTTGACCAAAAAATGACCTCTAGAAAATTAGGATGGATTTTATTAAAATATTTGGTCAGATATTGGCTAAAAAAATATCCCTTGACGTTTTTATAGAAGAAGATAGGGGTTCCCTTTTATAAACGAGGGAAGAGATATTCTTGAAATATCTTAAAGTACTAAGTTACTATAAATTTACTTTTTTTTACTAAATGGATTAAAATTGATATAATTAAATGATAATATTGGGATGAATATAAGTCCCATAACAATGTAGATGTTGTATAATTTTATATGATTCTTTACCATTGTCACTTTTTTATGCCTCCATTAAACCGTTTGACAATTACCTTGATATCAACGCTTTTCACAGTTTAGGGGTCACGAAAGATACTATAAAGTAAATATGGACCCATAAATTTACCATGTTTTATAATTACAACCATATCACGTCCACATGTATAAATATATTATTTTTATGAAATTTAAATCATTGTAAAAAATATTTTTTCACATAAAATATCATAAATTTATTTTTTAGAAAAAACATTAAATATTGGGACATAATGTGTGTCAAAATCAAGTATAATGGTTACTAAATGAAATGGATTATAAGATAAGGAGGTTTTAGGGAAAATTAAATCATCAAATAATATTTATATTGGTCTAGATATTATAGTAAACCTTACATTTTTGTTTAAACCCTTGGTTATCCAATTTTAACCTTACCTATAGTAATGACTTTTTTAATATTAAATTATTATAATTTTACTTTTACAGAGAAAATTTGATCATAAATGGGTAATTAATAAAATTCTATACCATTAAAAATCCTAATTGTCCAATTTAAATATGTTTATTATTTTTAAATAATATAATAATCTATTATTTTACATAAAATATCAATAATGTCTTTTTTGATTCCATACATTTAGTTTGACATTAATGATGAGAAGATATAAAAGAATTTTGAATATAAAACTTTCACAGATATAAAATATTTTCTATTAATTTATAAAATTCAAGGGATACTATAACTTACAAAAAATATTAATTTTAGATTTTTTAAAATTATTTAGTGAATTTTACTAAGGTTTTCACAAGTACTGTGTAGGTGATGCGTAAGAATTTAAGGAAACTATTTCATCACTAAAAAATAAATATAAATTACCATGAAAAAAATCATTAATATTTAATATGACTTTTTTAAAAAAAATGTATTATTTTCACTATCATAAGATATTATAGATATTAAAATAAATTAAGTGAGATATTTTACGTTATCTTTTCCATAAATATTATTAAGGATAAAATAAAATTAATATAGAAAAGGAAATATTTTATATTTATTCATTTTTAAGGATGAAATAGACACATAAAATTAAATAAAGATAATATTTTTATTGAATTTAATGTCATAGTATAGTAGTTTTAACCCCAAATAACCCATTTTACCATTACTGTGGAAATGAAAATTTTGCATGGTTACAATTCATAATGACTAAAAATAATAAGGAAATATTTTAAAAAAAGATACCTCTTGATTCCAAATATGGAATAAATTTTTAATTATTCAATTTCTATATGTGAAATAAATCAGTTTAGTATAAAAATCTAAAATGCAATGAAAAATAGTTATTTCATCAATATTACTTTTTATATAAAAAAGTTTTTAATACCAAATTCAACCATAATATTGATTCCAATGAAAATAATTAGATTATTAATAATAAAATAGAACTAATTTTACTTTTAAATAATTTAAGAAAAATATTAAACATTGTAAATTATTCAAAAAAATAGTTTCAAATAAAAAGCTGTATTTTTTGTTATTCAATAGAAAATAAATCTTTTTAGAAAAAATCTCAAATATTCAACCTGATATAATAATGATATACTGATTTTAGAAAAAAAATATTATTTTTATAAAATAATTTTTTTAATAGTTTTAGAAGATAATTATAATACTCACTCATAAAAAGCAACAAAACTGAGTTTTGAAAAAGGTGTACTTAATGAAAATTGACATTACTAAAAATTGAGGGATTATTTCCTAAACATTTATCAATAAATTTTTATTGATTATGATCCTTGAATTTATTTCATAATTTTTTTATATCAATTCATTTCTTCTAATCCAATGGTTATGTTAACGTGGTTATAAAATAATAATATTTTGTCATTCTTTAAAGATCGGTGTTGTGTGTTGCATGCACTATTAAACATAGTATTATTTTAATATTTGGATGTGTTAAATTTACTCCCATTATTAAATTTAATCCTCACACTTTATAATTTTTCATAGAGTTAAAGGGTATGATATTTGAAAATTCATTTGTTAAAAACTCATATCTTAAAAAGTTTTAGTAAAACATCCCCTTCAAAAGAGGGAATGGAATGTATGATGGTCATCTGGAATAACACATAAATAAGTTCCCAAATAGGATAATATTAGTGCAAGGTGATAATATACATATGGATGAAAAAATTAATGTCCAAATAATTATGGATAGTGATAAAGATAATTGATCGTGATAAACTGACTAATCATGAGAAAGTCAATGACCACAAAAACACAAACCAAATGTGTGTAAAAAAACATCGGTTCATCAAAAATAAAGCTAATTGGATAAATTTTTTATTTCAACATTTTCCTAGAGTTGAGGAATTTATTTACAAAAGGAAATATATATACCTGATTTTTAGAATTTCCCACATTTATTTATTTCCACCACAATTTTTTTATGTCTTGGAAAAAAATTACAAATAAGTGTAGGGTATTTTTTTCAAATAAACCATACAGGAATGACCCACCTTAAAACCTTGGGGTTTTTGTTTGGGTGGAGACCAAAGGCTTTAAGGGGGGTTATTCCTTTGGCATGTGGTAAAAGAAAAATGTGTCGGGGCCCCCAACTCCTTTAGACTCACCCTTTTTTTAAATTTTATTATTTTTATTATTTTTTGTTTACATATGTATATATATAATAAAAAACTTAACAGAATTTGACTCTTATTGAATATCCAACATTATAGTAGTTAAAACAGTATAAAATTATAATATGAACCCACACCTATATATCCCTTTTATAAGGGGGTCTTTCTAGGAAATCCTTCTAGACTTTCAATGAGGGATTTAAGTTTCCCCTAACCTTTACATAATTAATAATATATTATTTTTGATTAATTAATGATTAAATATTAATATATATCAACTATAACTAAATAACTATACTAACTAAATAATAACTAACTATTAACAATTAACATTTAATATTAAATATTAACAAATTAATATTAAATACACTAATAAATAACAAATTAATTACTAACTAATTACTAAAAATTTATTAATAGTTAATAGTAATTAATTAATTACTAATTAAACAATATTTAATAACTGATTAATATTATTAATTACTAATAAGATAATTAATTATTTTTTAGTAAATAAATCTCAATAATTATTATTAAAAATTTACTAATTAATATTTTAAATTATTATTTACAAACTAAATAATTAAAATAATGACAAAGTTCTTACAATACTAAGTAGTAATTAATTATTATTAAAACTTATCAAAAAAATTAATTATTTTTAAAATTGTATTAATTAACTAATTATCTAATTGTTCCTAAAAATATTTATTACTTGAAGTTAATAATTATTTAATAATTAATCAATGTTAATTATTTATTAAAAATGTTAATTAAAAATTAATTAATTAATTAGTATAAAGATATGTTATTTAACAATTATGTATAAATTTTTAGAATAATTATTTAATTACTAAATATAATTAATAATGATAAAAAGATTAAATTTTTAATTTTTAAGAAATTATTAATTAATTATCTAATTATCGATAATTAATAGACATTACTATTAAATATTAAGTACTAATATGTTTTAATTATATAATATTATTCATGTAGTTGGGGGCTCTCCCAAGTGTAAAAGGCTCCTTATAATCCTGCATCAGACCCTGGTTCAAATCTGGGTGGGAGTGAATTTCTGCAGGCAGGCGGTGATGCAGGCATAACGCAGGGGAGGCGGTGATGCAGACATCACAATGGTAATCGGTGATGCTGGCATGGTGCATGTAGACAATGATACAGGCATGACACTACATTGGGCCTTCAGGCCAGTTTGTGGGCTTTTGGGTCATGTAATGGGCTTCATGTCTGCTACGTCTTGAGCCATATACTGAATAAATAAGGCTTGATAGATAGGTTATCCCTTGGGGGATATGGCCTGTCTTTTTAGCCAATGTGTGGTGTGCGTGTATTTAATATAATTGTACCCCAAGTAGCTAATATATATAATTTTTAGAAAAATGTAATAATATTAATTTTAATGAATATTAATTACTAATTAATATTAATTACCAATAAATATTTTAATTTATTCTTTTGTTACAAATTATCTATAATAATAAAAAAATTATTATTTTTTATTTATTAATTAGAAATTATTAATTAATTATTAATAATATTAACTTCTTATTAACTAATTATTAATTAAATAATTACTAATTATTACTAAAAATTATAATTAAATATTTACAAATATTATTTATTTACTAAATATTAACAATAATCATTATATTATCAAATTATTAGTTTTTAATTAGTTTTTATTAAAATATTTTTATTTAATTTTTTAATTTTTTCTAAGAAATATTAAAAAAGTATTAATTAGTAAAAAATATTCATTAAATAATATTATATAAAATTTAAAAAATATTAATGTCTATTAAATATTAATTACTAATAAATATTAATTAATAATAAATATTTAAAAAATTTCATTAGTTACTACCAAGTAATTACAATACTTAGATATTTATCAACTATTAATATTATTTACTGTTAAATATTATTTAAATATTTTTTGATTAAAACTTATGAATTACAATTAATTATTAATAATTAATTAGTATTTCATTTGAAAATAATTAGTAATCTATTTAAATTATTAATTAGTAATTACTATTTACTAGTATTTAATATTTTTTTAATATTTTTTATTTATTATTAAATTTTTAATTAGTTAATTATTAATATTTAATAATAAATAGTAATAATTAATTATTATTTAGGTATTATTATTATTTATTAATAATAAATATTTATTACTACATTTTTCAAGTAGGGGGAAGTCCCCCCTTTTTATTAAAATAATGAAAATAAACTTATTATTTTGGGAAGATGAATCCCATTACATTCCCTTGGAAGTCTTATTGGGGTAATAAACCCTAGTACATATGGCTCATAGGCCCAAACCTAAGTCATTCATTCCTATGCACAATAGGCCACCTGCACCAGCTATATCGCACCTGTGTGTGGCCTCATCTACAACTATCACCCTCACTACTGCCTCTTAGCAGCGTCATCGACATCACCTTTGAAGTTAGGCCTACCCCCATCACTCACCTTTCATGCTGGTCATGTATATTGCTGACCAAAATCGGTACCACTGCCTCACTCACGGTCGAGCGACGCCATCACCACCGCATCCGCCTCTGATGTCATCCCATCTGTAGACATTGTCACTATCTACCCTCACTCAACTGATGTGACACTGCCCACCGAGAGTCGTCCATTGGCGCTGCTCGTACGATCACGCAGCATACCACCCCCATTGATTCCCCACCTGTTAGTATCAATACCTACTCCCCCAAAATATATTGGGTGAAAAACACAGCGAGTAAGCGTCGAACATGAGACCCCTTTCCCATGAGATATTGCGGTCAGGCATGGGTGAGTAACTGACCTATTCCGCCTTTGAAAAATACTTATTATTAAGTAATAACTAATTTATTATAATGTAATATTAATAACTCTTCATAGGAAAATAAATCTTGAATCCCACATAGAAATCCATAAGGATTTTCAGGGAAAGACGCCTTATGAAAGGGAGCTCTGGGTGAGTGTTTCTATCATAATTCTATGCTATTTTAATTTCCATAACACTGGATAATTAATTTTAGTCAGATTATATTAATATATATATATATTATAAATATAAAATAAAAAAAATAAAAATAAAAAATTTTAAACTAAAAAAAATTGAGTTCAAAAATTTTGGGAGCCTAATGGATTTTTATTTTTTCGCGTTCCAAAGTCTTTGAGGGGACAAATGCCTTTGGCCTCTACCCAAAGATCCCAAAGGATTGAAAGACCTTAATTACTTTGTGGCATAATTTTTTAAAGATTTCAAACATGTTTATTTTTTTATAAAAACTAATACAAGTAACTCTCATTTGTTTCTCCAAATGATGATTTTTCAAGGTGATTTTTTCATTCTTAAACCACTAAAAATTAATTCTAATGAATCACATAATTTAAAATATATATATATATATATATATAAATTGATGTTCTTAAAAAATTTATACAATAAAAAAAACAAAAATGGATTCACAAGTGTCACGAACCAACCCGGGTCGACCCTGAACCGGTCACCCGAGTCAGCCCGCAACAAGGCCTGAGGGGCGTTCCCGATCCCCACGGGCTGGAAACTAGTTTCGGACATCAAAATTAAATAGGTGGGAACGATTTTTTCCAAAATAAAATAGACTAAGAAGCGGAAAATAAATATAAAAAAAGCAAATAAACAAAGAACAACCAACAACACTACTAACCTGACTACGACCAAAACTCTACGTCCCGTGGGTCACTCTCCAATACCACAACCAACGTTGCTCAAGGCGAAAAACTGAAGTCGGAACCTGCAACAGAACTAAAAACAAGAAAACACTATAGGCATGAGTATTAAAACTTAGTAGGCTAGCCTGATAAATCTATTCCCAATGCACTACCTTTAAAATAAAAGAAACATCATTTCAAGTTTGAACTACAATTTATAAAAGTATGTTTTTATAAGTATTTTACTTAAAAACAAAGTAAAAACCATTTACATTAACCATTTCCAAATTTGGGTTCATTTAATTAGTGTCAATGGCTTTTTAGAAAGGGAAAGTGATGTTTATATAATCAAATTTTTACAAAGAGGATTAAACACTTTCATTTGAAAACCATTTTTAGAAACCTATTCAAAAGCAATTTACCACTTTCCAAGGAAAACAATACACCATAAATGCACAAAGTAAAATGCACAGTAAGGGAAATGTAGGTATAATTATGAGCATCATAATCACTACTACAAGCAACAAAAGCCGAATAGACATGGGTGAACCTAGGAGATCGAGAATAAATCAGAAGACACCAATACATGAGAAATCATCATTGTTGACATGTCATGATGAAATCAAAATGCACAACACACTCGACCATCCTCTCTCAGTCAAGTCGAGGGAAAATCCCATAGTAATAAACCCAATATATCCACCTACCATGGGTCACTGGTCAGTACCATAACCTACCAGTGCAGCAATCATTCTTAGAATATTCTCTCAATATGCCAGATTCCCATGTCTCAAGTGTTCGGAAAGGGGGTGAGCGAATAGATGTCAATTGAGCATCCAATCATATATATATATATATAAAGCACAATAGGCATCACCCAGAGCCACTCCATGGAACAACCTCTCGCCTTTAAACTACTCAAGTACCCGGGAGCCTCTAAGCGTGGCCTCCCAAACAATCAATTGCAACCAAGGCATGAGAGTTGTCCCAGGAGGGTTTTTATCAAAAAAAGTCATCACTTTCCATAAAGTGCCAAACAGGCATTAAATACATTTCACAATCACTACTCTAAAAAGAACCAAAACGCTTTTTCATGATTGAGAAGAAATAATTTATCATTAAAACCAGAACTACATCTGAAATTCTATGAATTATGTTTAAAGACCAAATGGGCATTATTTCAATACTAGGTGTTTGCTCGTCAAGAAAATGTTTCAAGTGTCGTGTATAAAATAAACTGCTCTTTTTTTACACCAAATAATCATTTAAAAATTAATTGCCTTATATTAAAAATTAATTAACTTATATTATCTCACATTTATTAAAATTAATAAAATATTTAATTTGAACAATTAGTGTGCACAAAAACCAAGAAATAATGTAACTTAAATTTTAAAAAGCAGTGTAATGGGAGCCTACCTCGACTCGCAGCTCGAACGCGACAACGAGACAACGCGACACGCCTCGCACAGGCGCACAAGAACGCACAAACCGATGATGGCGGTAACGCAGGGATACCCTGCCAACGTGCTAAAATCGCACAAATAAATAAAATACATGAACAAGGACTTAAAACAATCCATACGAACAAACAACGCAAAAATAAACAGCTCTACATGTTTTAAAAATATCACATCAAAACACATATCAAAACACAACCAAACTCTATATTAGGATCCACTTACAACCTTTAGAAACACCAACCACTTTTCAAACATCATACACACCACATGATTTAAGCAATAAACCATTTGAATAATTTATAAAACATCTGAAAGTGGTTAAACTAAGGTTCACATCAAAACATACTTAGTTTCACATAATAAAACACTTTAAAATAAAACACACAACATCATCACACCAAAACATGACTCGCACCTAACAACCAACCCATAAAACATTTTATGAAATAACACACCCGTTTGTACACACAAAACATCTCCATTTTTTATAAAAAATTACTTTCTAGTCTACACACACCAAAAACTGTTCAAAAACTTCTTTTATGACTCTCTTCACATCGACGCTAAACCAAAACACACACTGCCAAGTTTTTGAAATGCAAATAAAAAATTCTGCATGGTTGTTCACAGGAAACACGCACATACCATATATACATATCAACTTCAATTAAAAACTTGATCTTCATCAAACAAACTAATTAATATATATGCTAAACTAATTTAAGAAGAAAATCAATTCATAAAACAATCGTTAAATTCATAACACATAAACATGCTACTAACAAATGAAATTCATATTAAATATCAAACAAAACCATATTCGCAACCCACAAACTAAAAAATAAACATGCAAAAATAATTTAACTCACAAATTAATTCATCAAACAAAAGTTATACATGGAAACACCTACCTCGGACGTTGATGGACAGCCCGAAAATGGTGAGAACCCTCGTTCTCACCGCAACCGCACATGCGGGAAGCCAAAACCACCACACGTAATTAAAATCGAACCAACAAAAAAATATTAACCCCTAAACAGCGAGAACATCGCATGAATTATAACTCATCTATTAGGGTTAGCCCAAGATGAGGGATACCCTCAAAATTGAGGAAGAATTTTACTGGAGGGAGGGTTTGCTGGTGCGGTGAGGCCGGCGCAAGGAGGAGTCGGCCTTTCCGGAGGGTGGAAGGTTGGAGACGCCACTGGCCGGAGCAGGCAAGGGGATAGCGGCGCACAATTGGGTGTGCACAAAAGGGGGCATCGCGGCTGTGATGTACTGGCCAGAAAGTGTTGCGCCAACGAGGGGGAGGACATCGGCCGCTGGGTTGCGACGGCGAGGAGAGGGCCACCATGCGGTGGGGCTCCGCAGCACTGTACGTAGATAGGGTTGAAGGAGGGGGCGGGTTCGTATAGTAGGCCTGGGGAAGGGGTTGTTGCGCCGAAGCTAGGAGGTGGAGGGCTGGGAGCGGCTGGGGTGGCCGATTCACCAGAGCAGGGAGGTTGGCCAAGGTAGTGAGGGGGCGTCGGATCGCGGCAGGTAGAGAGGGAGTAGCTCAGGGGGGGCAGGAACATGGATGTTGGCCGATGAAGGCGGGAGCTAGATAGTGATGCGGGGACAGGGAGGGCGCACGATGGGGAGACACTGTGCAGGCCGCGCGACAGGTGGCCAACCAAGAGGAGGGGGGAGGTGGAGTCGCAGACGTGTAGGGAGGCGCGGCCTGCGTAGGAGGGGGATCGCGGTGCTGAAAATAGATGGGCAAGGGGGAGGAATCGGGTATGTTTAGGTTAGGTTTTTTTCCCTAATTATAATAATAATATAAATAACAATAATAATAATGATACTAATATAATTAATAACAATTTTAATTTCGAAAAGTATAATGATAATAATAAAATAATAATAATATATATTAATAATAATAATAATAATCCAATAATAATAGAAATAATAATATAAGGAATAATGACAAATAAAATAATACTCATGAGAAAGTGCACAACGCCAGGGCCGGTTGCGTGGCTACCGCCAACTATGGAGTGACCGCGCAGGGTCTGAAACTTAGTAAAATATTTAAACGTCGAAAACTTTAAGTTGGGACCCGGCCCGGACCTTGGAGCAAGGACCCAGAGCCAAGATTTGATAAAATATAAAAATAAATTAAAACATCAGGGTGTGAAAATTCTACCCACCACATAAACTTTCTGCCCCCAGAAAGTCACCCAGTTAAACGATAGACAAAACCAGAATCCACGCCCGATTGATACCGAAAGAAACCACAATATGAGAGAACAGGAGAACACAAGAGGGTTTTCCCCACCACAAGAGCTCAACTAATGCGCAAATTTTAACATCCAAACATACCACCCCGGGAAGGGGGTCGACACGGGAACTCCCAAACGATCTAAACTAAGTTCTATAGCACGAGCAAACAACACCTCCACTAAAATCTAGAACTCTTGACCAAGACCAAACACTCCCAACACTAGGGTAAAACCTTCGAGAGGAACATACCCCAAGAATTGAACCCGAGCACAACCACAACATAAGCTCTTTCATAGGAACTTACATCTCCAAATGAACACAGCTAAACCAAAATTAACACACGCAAGGTCCAAGCATACTTTTAAGAAAAATGCACGATCCAGAACACCATAATCAGGAAAATGAGACTGTTTGGATTAAAAAAGAACAAGTTCATCCCAACCTCACAACGACACAATGAACCTACAACAATGAAAAAACATTAACAGTGGAAGGACAAGAATGGAAGGACTTTAAATGTTTCATTTCCAACATGGAACACGAATCCTGACCTGAGGTTTCACACCCCCGTCAACTCCTGACTGTGCGCGAGCTTTACCCCAAGACCTGTGGTTGGGGATCTGATGGTTGAAGCATATTCTGCCTCACAGTCAGGCACTATAATCTTATGTTCACAGTGTCTTCCTCAGGTGACGCTTCCTGCAAATCTTCTCTAGATGATCCAGAAACCTGCAATGATGGAACGTCTTCGGAGGGGTGTGACATAACGGCTCGTATTCCCTAACTGTCCATACTGACGGTACACCATTAGATGGTCCGAATAACTATAAGTTAGAGCCACCGTAAATAACTCTTTAGAAACAAATTTACCTGACACACTCTACTCATCAGATGGGGGACCTTCACGAGCAACTGGATACGGTGGATTGTCAACCGTTTGCGCTCCGGAAACCAACTCAGGTAAGAAAACCCCATGCACCAACTTCTCAAAAGTGATGCTCCCAAAAATGGAGGACTCACTCCTTGATCTCTGGATGAAGACCCCTAATGAAGGGAGAAGTCTTCATCTAGTCCTACGACACTACCCCCGGAAAAAGAGACATAAGATCCTTGAAATGTTTAACATATGCTTTCACCGTCTTCTGGCCATGTTGAACACGCATGGGCTCTTCCATCTTCTTCGTATTCACCTCCACAAGTATAAACCATTGAACGAAGATGGCTTTAATGACATACCACATCATCCCAACTTGCAGTAATGGCGGGGTGAACAACTCCTACTTGTCCAGAGCTGGAAATTCGAACAGACCCAAAACAGCATGTATTCTAACAGTTTCGGGAATTCCTAACATCTAAAAGATGTGCTCGGCCTCTTCAAGCCACTCCAATGTCTCTAACAGACTCCAATCACCATAAAGGACAGACAACGTCCGAGAAAGACAAAAAACTGGGCATGACTCATCAAAACTATGGGGACCTTTCTAGGCGGCATTTCTGAACAACATATATAACACCAAGATGAAACTAATATCAATCGAAGAAACATCAATAAAGCGCCATCATCAAAAAACAACCAGCTTAACAAAACTATAAAACCACAAACACAACCCAAAATTCCCTGTCCAAAATTCCGATTCCATTTTAGATTCCAAAACCACCCTTTTTTTATTTCAAAATCGCTTTCTTTCCAGACCACTCTCCAAATACCAAATCCACTTTTCAAACCCAAATCACTTTCCAAAACCATTTTCCTCTTTAAAATCCAATTTAGAAAACAATGTCAAGCCTTTAATTTCAAACACACCCAGGTAATCCCATGAATCATTGCACATTTCTTCATCCACTTTCATTCATACGCACCAACATGCACTTTCCACGCATCCTCTCACATGTGCAAACGTTCATAAGGAGTACCTGCGGTTTCACCCCAAACCATTTTCGACCAATTTCAAAGAAAAAAACAGTTTTCCAAACCAAAGGCTTTCAGTTTTAAAACCCATTTCATAAATTTAAATTCATTTAAAACAAATCTGTCCCATTTTCAAAACCCCTTTTTCATTTCCAAAAACGCACTTACACCAACTAGAATGAAAACGACACTAAACTTACATCAAACCACCGGAGAGACTAGCAGTCACACTTAACCTGGAGACATGGTAGTGGGTCATGCCCCAAGTATGCATCAACAACTAGGAGGAATTCAAACCGTGTACCCGGACTCCACATGGGTCACTACTCCATGTGAGATCATGATGTAACATTAGTTTAACTCTGTTTTAATCCCTCAATCCAAAAAAACCAGAACAAAACAAAGACTCAATTACCGTACTAGCCCTGGCGACTCGAGGTGTGGAACGGGCAAGGGTTCATGACGTCCTTCCCATACCTACCTCTCGAGTCCTGAAAATCCTGATCTCTATCTACCAGACACCCCAAATAACAAGGGCCTTCTCTGATACCATTTTGTCATGAACCAACCCAGGTCGACCCTGAACCGGTCACCCGAGTTGGCCCGCGACATGGCCCGAGGGGCGTTCCCGATCTCCACGGGATGGAAACTAGTGTCGAGCATCAAAATTAAATAGGTGGGAATGATTTGGCCCAAAATAAATGACTAAATAGCATAAAACAAATAGAACAAAAGCAAATAAACAAAGAACAACCAACAAAGCTACTAACCAGACTATGACCAAAACTCCACGTGACCATGTGGGTCACTCTCTAATACCACAACCAACGTCGCTCAAGATGAACAACTGAAGTCAGAACCTGCAACAGAACTAAAAAAAAGAAAACACTATAGGCGTGAGTATTAAAACTCAGTAGGCTAGCCCGATAAATATATTCTCAATGCACTACCTTTAAAATAAAAGAAACATCATTTCAAGTTTGAACTATAATTTATAAAAGTGTTTTTTTATAAGTATTTTACTTAAAAACAAAGTACAAACCATTTCCCTTAACCATTTCCAAATTTGGGTTCATTTCATTAGTGTCAATGGCTTTTTAGAAAGGGAAATTGATGTTTATATATTAAAATTTGTACAAAGAGGATTAAACACATTCATTTGAAAACCATTTTTAGAAACCTATTCAAAAGTAATTTACCACTTTTCAAGGAAAATAATACACCATAAATGCACAAAGTAAAACACACAGTAAGGGAAATGTAAGTATACTTATGAGAATCATAATCACTACTACAAGAAACAAAATCCGAATAGACATGGGTGAACCTAGGAGATCGAGAATAAACCAGAAGACACCAATACATGATAAATAATCCTTATTGACATGTAACGATGAAATAGAAATGCACAATATACTCGACCATCCTCTCTCAGGCAGGTCGAGGGAAAATCCCATAGTAATAAACCCAATATATCCACCTAATATGGGCCACTGGTCCGTACCATAACCTACCAGTGCAACAATCATTCTCAGAATATTCTCTCAATATGTCAGATTCCCATGTCTCAAGTGTTTGGAAAGGGGGTGATCCAACCGATGCCAACCGAGCACCCAATAATATATATATATATAGATAAATCATAACAGGCATCACCCTTAGCCACTCCATGAAACAACCTATTTCCTTTAAACTACTCAAGTACCCGGGAGCCTCTAAGCGCGGCCTCCCAAACAATCAATTGCAACAAAGTCATGAGAGTTGTCCTAGGAGGGTTTTTATCAAAACATTTTCATCGCTTTCCATAAAGTGCCAAACGGGCATTAAATACATTTCACAATCACTACTCTAAAAAGAACCAAAACGCTTGTTCATGCTTGAGAAGAAATCATTTATCATTAAAAATAGAACTACATCTGAATTCTGTGAGTTATGTTTAAAGACCAAACGAGCATTCTTTTAGTACTAGGTGTCTGCTCGTTAAGAAAATGTTTCAAGTGTCATGTATAAAATAAATGGATCTTTTTTTACACCAAATAATCATTTAAAAATTAATTGTCTTATATTAAAATTTAATTATCTTATATTATCTCACATTTATTAAAATTAATAAAATATTTAATTTGAACAATTAGTGTGTACAAACAGCAAGAAATAATGTAACTTAAATTTTAAAAAGCAATGTAATGGGAACCTACCTCGACTCATAGCTCAAACGCGACAATGAGACAACGCGACATGCCTCGCACAGGTGCAAAATCACGCAAAAACTGATGATTGCGGTAACGCGGGGATACCCCGCCAACGTGATGCAACCGCAAAAATAAATAAAATACATGAACACGGACTTAAAACAACCCATAATAACAAACAACACAAAAATAACCAGCTCGACATGTTTTAAAAATATCACATCAAAACACGTATCAAAACACAACCAAACTCTATATTAGGATCCACTCACAACCTTTAGACACACCAACCACTTTGCAAACATCATTCACACCACATGATTTAAGAAATAAACCATTTGAATAATTTATAAAATATCTGCAAATGGTGAAACCAAGGTTCACATCAAAACATACTCAGTTTCACAAAAAAACACTTTAAAATAAAACACACAACATCATCACACCGAAACATGACTCGCACCTAACAACCAACCCATAAAACATTTTATGAAATAACTCACTCGTTTTCACACACAAAACATCGTCATTTTTTATAAAAAAACACTTTTCAGTTTACACACACCAAAACCTGTTCAAAAATATATTTTATGACTCTCCGCACATCGACGCTAAACCAAAACACACACTGCAAAGTTTGTGAAATGAAAATAAACAATTCTGCACGGTTGTTCATAGGAAACACACGCATACCGTATATACATATCAACATCAATTAAAAACTTTATCCGCATCAAACAAACTAATTAATATATATGCTAAACTAATTTAAGAATAAAATCAATTCATAAAACAATCGTTAAACACATAATGCATAAACATGCTACTGAAAAATCAAATGCATATTAAATATCAAACAAAACCAGATTCGCAGCCCGCAAACTAATAAATAAACATGAAAAAATAATTAAACTCACAAATTAATTCGTCAAACAAAAGTTATACACAGAAGCACCTACCTCCGACATTGATGGACCACCCAAAAATTGTGTGAACCCTCGTTCGCACCACAACCGCACCTACGAGAAGGAAAAACCACCACACGCAATTAAAATCGAACCAAAAAAAACTATTAACCCCTAAACAGCGAGAATAACACATGAATTATAATTCATCTATTAGGGTTAGGCCAAGATGAGGAAAACCCTCAAAATTGAGGAAGTATTTTACCAGAGGGAGGGTTTGCTGGTGCAGTGAGGCCGGCACAAGGAGGAGTCGGCCTTGATGGAGCGCAGAAGGCTGGAGACGCTGCTGGCTGGAGAAGGCAAGGGGAAAGCGGCGCACAACCATGTGTGCACAAAAGGGGGTGTCGTGGCTGTGATGTGCTGGCCAGAAAGTGTTGTGCCAACAAGGGGGAGGACATCGGTCGCTGGGTTGCAACGGCGAGGAGAGGGCTGCCATGGGGGGGGGGGGGCTCCGCAGTGCTGTGCGTAGATAGGGTTGAAGGAGGGGTGGGTTCGCATAGCAGACCTGGGGAAGGGGGTTTCTGTGCCGAAGCTAGGAGGCGGAGGGTTGGGAGCGGCTGGGGTGGCCGAGTTACCGGACCAGGGAGGCTGGTCGAGGTGGTGAGGGGGCACCGGATCGCGGTAGGTAGAGAGGGCGTAGCTCAGGGGGGTAGGAATGTGGCTGTTGGCCGATGAAGTTGGGAGCCGGACAGTGACGCTGGGATAGGGAGGGTGCACAATGGGGAGGCGCTGTGCAGGCCGCGCGACAGGCGGCCAACCAGGAGGGGGGGGGAGGCGGAGTTACGGACGTGCAGGGAGGTGAGGCCTGGGTAGGAGGGGGCTCGTGGCGCCGAAAAGATACGGGGAAGGGGGAGGAAGCGGGTAGGGTTAGGTTAGGTTTTTTTCCTAATTATAATAATAATATAAATAACAATAATAATAATGATACTAATATAAATAATAACAATTTTAATTAGGACAATTATAATGATAATAATCAAAAAATAATAATATATATATTAATAATAATTAAAATATCCAATAATAATTTAAATAATAATATAAGGAATAATGACAAAATAAAATAATACTCATTAGAAAGTGCACGACACCAGGGCTGGCTGCGCGGATACCGCCAACTATGCAGTGACCGCGCAGGGTCCGAAACTTAGTAAAATATTTAAATGTCAAAAAATTTAAGTTGGGACCCGGCCCGGACCTTGGCGCAAGGACCCAGATCCAAGATTTTATAAAATATAAAAATAAATTAAAACATCAGGGTGTGACAACAAGATAATTCAAAAATTTAATAATCCTCTATTTTAAGAAAAACAACATTAACCTTGAAAGACTCAACAATAACAACCAATGTTGAACCTAGATCATTTGATAAATAACTAACCTTATATCTATTCAAAAAATTCTTGACCAATTTCATAACCCAAGTACCCAAAGAATTTTATAGAATATTCTTCCAAGAATAATTTAACATTTATCACTAATCAACATTAGTCATCCAAAATTTTATATACTTAAAAATTTATATGTCCAAATGATATAATA
The DNA here is from genome assembly GCA_963277665.1 of Viscum album. NCBI lineage: Eukaryota > Viridiplantae > Streptophyta > Magnoliopsida > Santalales > Viscaceae > Viscum > Viscum album. Next base: position 1,121,419,827 of record OY728129.1, read on the forward strand.
TCCAAAATATGATATTCATTTTGACAAATAACCTAATCTCCATAATACCTCTTCAAAAGTTTTCATGATTCAAAAATATTATTCAAACTTTATTCCTCAAATGAATTATCTTCTTATGTAATAATATTTTTTTACCTTAATCATATAATGTTCCCCAATATTACAGTGATATTCTTCTGAAATAACATTAATAACTTAATCACCAAAAAAATTCAATCCCACGGTTATTGATATGATAAAACATTTGTTCCCAAAATAAAACTAATCTTCACATGTCAAATTATTTATGTAAAAGAAATTCATACTAACCAAGAAATCATTTAGGCTACTGGTGGAAATTTCATACTTCCCGCCCTTCATTTTTGTGTTCATGTATCACAGCTTTTCAGATGTAGAGGGTTTTTTCCCAGATAGTGGGTTGTTATTTTTTTTAATAATTTATTATTATAAATCCATTATAAATTGGAAGATTTATTTTATAATCAAATTCATAATTTACCTTGATCCTATAACATTCAAAAAATATAAGAACCCTTTAATCCCAAATTACATCAATAACCTCAACACTAAAAATTGTTTTAACCTCAAATTTTATATGAAATCCTTCAAGTTATTTCCCCAAAATGTAATAGTATGATTCAAAAATAATTATTCATGTTAATCGTTAGGGTTATTAATACTTCAACCTAACAAAATGTCTCTAAAAATATCACTAGTAACCTAAAAATCCAATCACTTAAAATATCAAAATGGTTGTCTAAGATTTTAAACATATGATCATATTTAAACATATAAAATCATGATGGTGTCCATAACTCTTAAGATAACCTCACATGAAAACATAATAATCTCCAATTTCCTCTAATACAAACTATGATATCTCTAAACCCGGACTCCCTGATCTTGAAATTCACATTTGAGGCCTTGATAACCCTATTTCAATTGCAAAAAACAAATAGAAGATAAAAAAAGAAATATAGGATCACTTAAATACCTAATGACCTTATTAGTTAATAGTTTTATAGAATTAGAAAAACATCTTACAAAACAATAACCATGTCTTTAAGTGATATTTATATCCTATAAACCAAGATTTTCTTTTTTCGATATTAAGACATCGTCATTGTTCATAATCATCCATAAACCTTATGATAAGCATTTAAAAATATGGTATGAGAACAAAACTATTCGTAAGGGACATATAAAATTATAAAGAAACTAATTATTCCATTTCAAATCCATGAAATCATAAAATATATTTTTTCTTTCACATAATAAAAAATTAGCTACAATAATCACTTACATACGCTTGAAATCAGCTTTATCATTCAATTTTTATGCAAAAAACACATTATTATAAAACATAAAGGAGAAATAATAATCATAATGGTATCATAGAAAATATTAGAACCCATGAAAAAAATTCATAAGATATACCACTTTTCTTTAAAAGGGTTCAATCGTTCCTTTAAAACATTATGTCATTATCTTTACACTTGAATTAAAATTATTTCCATTAAATATTATCACTAATCTATTAAAATTAATCACAATTTTTAGGGAAATTATCTTATATAAAAATAACATGAACCCTTAAAATTTTAATAACCAATATGGTCAACTTCCATTATAATGTTATGAAGAACATAATCATTAACCAATGCACCATATGCATATAACAGACCCAAAAATCATTGGATTATAAAATAATCACCTCTCCATGGTTTATAATGGAACCTAAAATAATTGGTTTAGAAAATAACAACTCTTCATCATAAAAAATTCATAATATGAATAACTCATTTTAATCTTGCACATTTTTCCTTATAAATTCCTAGAAAAAATATTATGAACCCATAAGAAAAATAATTATGGATATCGAAATTATATTATCTATTAAAAAAATATTTTGAAAACTGAAATAACACGAAGAAATGGAATTATATTTTTTATTGAAGAATAAATGGTAGAATTCAATTTAATAAAAACATAAAATAATGATTGTGGTGGTGGTATAAGCCTTTGACACCGTAAATGTTAAAATAGAAAATTTATTTTGGATTTGGTAAATAAATTCTAAGGGTTCCTTAAAAAGATTCCTTCGAAAAAATTTGTATGCAAATAAATATGTTCCTTTATAAATAATTATTCACTATATAAAAAATACATATAATAATTTTAAGAATATAGACATTGGAGAAGATATTTATAAAATAAATATTTAAAACATTTAAAATGAGGTCTTCGAAGTAAAGTGTCCCTTATCACAAGTCAAACTTGTCATGTACGTACTTTATAATCTACGAAAATAAAATTATTTAAATTATTTAAATTATTAAAAAACCTTTTCAAAACTATTTTTCCTTTTTTTATTTATTACCATGTTATAAATAATTACTTCATTAATTAAGTTCATATGAGGGGTTTTGATGAAATTCAACTCATATGTCCAAAATGACTTTGATATGTTGACTATAGTCAAAGAGGTCATTATTACATCATATAATGAGTAATATTAATGGAATAATTATATTTTTTTATAAATAAACTACACTTTTAAAACTAACTGTCACATATGGTAATGAAAAATGAACTATGTTATAATCATAGAGACGATAGGTCATACAAATACATAGATATAATTTCCATTTTCTGAAGAATATAATGGAAATAAGGTATGTAGAATTTTATATTTATATAATTATGATTAATAAATAAATATAATATTATTTATTTGAATATAATTATATATATTAACCATGTGATGTGGTCATGAAATATAAATCACAACGCCTCGTGGAGGTGGTAATCCACACAAATGCACATATAACATTATCATTTTTTAATATATGGAAATGTTTTAAATTTAATGATATATTATCTTTCCATAAATATAAATATTTCATTAATATCATATATAATCATTAAATACATCTGTATAATCAGTCATGAGAGGTGGTGAGGGAAAATGAATTACAACAGTTCGTGAGGTGGTAGTATGTCTTACACAGGAACGATGGATTCATTTCCAACTTAATAGAAGATAGATATTCATATATGTAAATAAAATGACATAAAAATACATAAGTATATGAAAAATACTATTTATATTATTTCTTAATTTTTATCAATATTTTTAAGAGGTAGAAGAATAAAGAAAACAAATAAAATTGGATTCAAGTTATACCTTTGCTTTGGAAAACCCCATTTTCATTACACTTTAATCCTCATAGGGATTGTATCAATAACAAATTAATACATATATAATGTGGTGTGGGATTTTAATAATATATTTGGGTAGTTATTGGAAAAAATCAATAGAACTTGATGTGTGGAGAGAAGATGAGAGTGTGTTCCCTTTTAAAAGTGGGGAAGGCACATTCATAGAATTTTATAAAGTATGAAATTCATATAAATTAATTTTCATGTTAAAATGTATCCAAGTAGAAATATTATGAATATAAGATGAACATGAGTCTAAATAATCTCATGAAATAAAACTTGAACAAGTTGAGTTGATTTTTTAATCCTTATATATTTGTTTTAACCCCTCATTAACCTTTTTTATAATTACTATGATATCAACGTCTTTTAAACTTTTGGGGTCGATAAAGATACCATTTAAAGAAAAGTGGCCCATAAATGGACCATGGATATTATTCTAAACCATATAAAACTCCCATTTTCAAATATAGTGTTTTTATGAATTTAAAATTATTTAATAAAAGATTTTTTATCATATAATATCATTTATGTCATTTTTGGAAATACCTAAAATTTTATAATATAATATGTGTCTATATCATGTGAAATGATTCTAAAATGATATGAATTATAAGATAAAAATGATATGGTATTTTTTGGTTGGAGTGGGTATCTCAAGAGGGGTGAATTGAGTACCCAATAAAATTTTTTGTTTAAAATGGATTAATTTGAAATCCCCTAATTAATTTTAAATGACCTAGTTAATCAATATATTAGATCATTATAAGTTCTAATCTTTAAAAATGTTTCTAAAATATTTATTAGTTTTTTATTAAGAAATATAAAATAATATTTAGTCTTTTGAAACGATTTTACTTAATTAAAATCTTATAAAAACAATGTTAATTATTATCTCTAAAAGTATTAGTTTTTGTTTGGTTAAAACAATTTCATTTTAAAAAGTTTAAATAAAATATACAAAAAAATAGTAAAAAAATTTGAAACAAGGGGTTTAGACTAAAGATGATACATATTCCTCTCCACTTTTTGATCACACACCACCAAGTAGTTCATATAAAATTAACAAGTTGATCCTCAATCTGGATCAATTTTTACAACTGTTTACAACTTTTCATATCACACATGACCTCTTCCATAGTTATAAGTGGGAGTAAAAAACAAACATCCACATAAGGACCTCTACCTCAGTTATAAGTGGGAGTATAATAAAAGATAGATAATAAGATATCAAGTATATTTTAGTTCATCATAGGAGAAATTGTGCATCTGGTAAAATAGATAATTCACACACACATCTCAATATGTAGGAAATATTTAAATTGTACTAAGAAATCATATAATGTAGAGTTTATAAATAATTGGCTAGATTAAATTAATATCATGAAACATGATTGGATTTTCATTGCATCTTGAGCTGAGTTCTCTTGAAAACTTTATAAGAACAGATTGTCACAGACTCGTGTTCTTGATTAGAGGAATATAGCTAATGTGTCTAAGCTTCCACATCCTCAATAATTTATTTTCAGGATACAGTAGTATAGATCTTCATCTCTTTGTGTGTTCAGTAAGCATGGTCTATCATCTTTCTAATCATATTCTTCACATATATAATGTATATCTTATGCTATAGGGTGTCTTCTTTCTTTAATACCAACAACAAAAAGGATAATGTCCATGTGAATATATATATTATTCTTCCTTGTATAACACATCTGATATCCACTTCAATTCATTCTATCGAGAATTTAAGAGACAATAATTAAAATAAAATTCTTCATTAAATTCAATGACATAGCTGTTAGAATATTTTAAGTAAAATAATGTAATAAAAACATTGGTGATGGATTAGTATGGAAGTGTATCAAGGTTTGGTAGTATCTTCTTCTTGCGATATGATATTGATGGTATCTCACTCAAGCAGTGTCTCAAATGTTTCCAACTTTCATGTCTAATGGTTTTTGTATGAAGGTGTCTCAGCTGGTGGTGTCTTATCTAGAGGTGTCTCAGACTTAACTAACTTTACACTCAGGAATCATGACATCATGATAGTGAGGTATACTAGTAGTATCTCAAACTTTATGGATTTTTCACTCTAGAAGTATTCCTTGTGAAGGTGTCTTATACATATATATATTTTAATATGAGCAGTGGGTCGTGGAAAATTGTGGCTCATAAATGATGATGTCTTAGAATATTTCAAAAAATTGACTTGGTGGTTTGACAGATCGGTGGTGAGACAGTCTTGACGTTGACTTAACCTCAGCATTGAATCATACATAGTCAAATTTTACACATATCAGAGAATAAAACAAACTAACCGAGAAATATGGAATTCATTAATATTATTATAATCATGATTTTTTTATCATTAAATCAAGGAGGTCAACAATCTCCCCCTTTTTATAATAAAAAATCATGGAATCAAAGGTATCACAAATATTAAATATGGTATAGAATTCACAGTATGTTCATATGGTATCAAAGATATATAATAAGAAAATAAAGGTAATTAATAAATGTCAAGGTCAACATATAAACATAACTAATATGTGTGAAAGTGAGAAGGTTAAAAAAATGCATCAAATGAAACGTTACTGGAATAAGTGGAAAGATGAAAAAATAAATTCCATACATGTATGCCCCCTCCCCACTTTGGAATTATGAAGGAGGTAACCATTTGAATATTATAATTGAAATAAAATAATAAAATAGAAACAGTAGAGAAAAAAATCATGAATAAAGTGGATCAAATGTAATTCAAAAATTTTCACTAAAAAATATTACAAAAAAAATTAGTCCCATAAAATTTTAGTATCTACTATAACAACAGTCTCAAGGCTTGGTAGGAGGGTCCATTAGTTCTATGCAGTTTCCCATAGATTTCTCCAAATTAGAGGAACTACCAGGTGATGTAGGAGGAGTTGTAGGAAAGGTAGATTGAATACTAGTTGGAGTTCTGGATATAGATCAAAGAGAATGATCCTATACAATAATAACTAGATTGGTCTTTCAAATATATTTGGTAGGAGGAATAGGGAAAGGTTGGAACTGGGAAGGTAAAGGTGCCTGAGGATCCCTGGTCACTATAGGTCTGACATATAGCTATAGAGTAATAGGACTGAATTCCTGAGTAATAACGATTATGCCATTAACATAAAGAAAGGAATTCATATGTTTTATGAAACCCATAATGATTTAACCACATTGTTTCATTTTACTAAATAATTCACCATTTTATTTCATAAACTAATTGAATATTGGATTCATCTCATTCATTTGTTTTACTTTCTCCTTAAAAGCTTGTGTAACTGGTGGAATTATTATGTTTTCTTCAAAAAAACATGAATTTTTCAACCCTGTCATGATTTTTATAAATTTGGTAGATATATATTTTTATTGATTTTTTTATTTTCTCTCTATCAGTATCCATTTCCTCAATATACTTTCTGATCATCATATGATCATGATCATTCCCTTACTCAAAACTTTCATAGAATTTCCAATGTAATTCAAGGTTCTCCCCTTGATGGTCCACTGGAAACAATTGTAACCTCCTCTCTAACCATTGTTCTAATATGATCTACATGAACTGTAGGTGGTGTTATGGAGGTATCTTTGAGACTTCTAATAATACCTTCAAATGTGGTAGTAAAGTTGTATTTCCATTATATAATCAATGACTTTACAGATTCTAGATCATCACTTATTCTCTTTTTTTCATCTCAACTTTTATATGCACTGCATTATCTTAGGTTATATACTTTGAGTCACAAAATCAAACAAATATCATGCATAATTCTTATCTACCTTGGCCAGAAGAGGATATACACATCGCAAATACTATTTTTTTCTAACATAAGCATTTCACTAAAGGAAATCAAGTCACATCCTATGACTACATCCTCTAAAATAGTAGGTTCAGGGGGAGAAGGTCTCCCAGAGGAAAACATTTCCAACATTCCATCAAGATCAACATGATATATCAATTATACCTTAGGATATAATTATTGACTAACATCAGGTCCACCATGCTTTGGTTGACTCCTTACTTTTCTTTAGAATTTATCCAACTCTTCAAACATGGGATCAACCCATCAGTCTGATGTCTGAACAACAGTAGGTAGAAAAATAAGAGTTACCACAACTATAGGTATAATTTCACATATCTAAACATTTGGGAAGAAAATATCATATTCACTAACATCAGGTATCTTATCCATTTAAAAATCCTCTTTCTGAACACTTGAGTTATGTGTATCAACTTTCTATCCAACAAAAGGTTCCTCTTCTATATGACTATCAATTAGAGGCTCATTATAAGCCAAAAAAACCAATATTACATCACCACCTTTCTCAAAATAAGGAATATACCATTTATAATGCTTAGAAATATGTGGTTCAATAGTAGTTATAACACCCATCCACTCAACCATAGCAGAACCATAAACTATTTTAACTATGGCAATAGAGTTTCCCTTAATTCTATCAACTACTAGAACTTCATGAATGATCTTCACTGATATATATTTCTCCCCCACAAAAAAAATATATGAAACTGTGTCTTTAATATCTGATTCAAATTCATTAGGAATATCTAGTTTCATAGTAGATTTACTAGGTGATAGAAGAAGATCTGGAGGGATCTCAACATCTTTCCTTATAATTTTACCATGTTAACTACTAGGTTCAGAATCATCATCAGTAGCATCACATCCATGTCCACTTTTTTCATCTCTATTTTCATTTTTATATTTTTTTTCCTCATCCTCATCATCATCCTATTATCCTTTTTTATCCTTTGAACTACTCTTAAAATGATCCTCTCCTGACACTTCTATCTCTTATTTATCACTTTTAACAAACTTTCCTCTTTTTGGAGTCTCATAGGTGGACTAAGAGCTCTATATGTAATTGGTGGTAATTGAGGTGAAAATGATGGATAAATGCCTTCATAAATAGATGGTTCTTATTCAAATTATTCTTTTTAACTAGATTATTCTTCCCCATTAGAGTATTCTACAACCACATTAGGCTTGAGATCAGGATTAAGAACATCCCTTGGTCTGGTAGGATGATCCACTGGGTTAAATTCTTCATATAATTTTTCACATTTTCCAACCCGTTGTCTCTTCTAGGGGTTCAAACTAATTTTCATCCTGGAATATATTTATTTTCAAATACAGAAACCTTTATAGTCTGTAACTCTTTCTTCATTCTTAGAAACTTGGCCCTTAGAATTTAACATTACAGATATAAGCTTTGAATGGATCAAATAGTTGGATCAAAACGTTGGATTTATCATCTTAGACATATTCACTCTAAGATACCTAAAAAATCATGAACCTATAACCTCATTTTATAAGACAAAGAAATACCACATATCAGTATCTCAAGGTATAAAAATTACCATTCATGGGGCATAGTATGTGTTTTTGGAAGTTGAACAACAACCTAAACTCCACATTAAAATCTAAGGCAACATGTATTCTTGTTAACCCATTACTAGTAAGTTCTAAAAGAGAATATTATCAGATAAAGAAGTCGCTTTCCTCAAGAACATGTCCTTGATAATCTTCATAAATTCCTTCATAAGGTACACGCACACACTCTACCAAACACTTTAAAGAAAACACAACTTTTTACCATCTACTCTATCTCTCATCTAGTATTATTCCTAATTACTAAATATAAAATCAACATACTGATAGAATAGATTCACCAACCTATGATATAAATTTCTTTAATTTGAGGAGAATCAATTTATCCATCCATGGTTCCATAATATTTTCAATATAAGAGACTTACTAGACAACATTCACTTTGTTTTAAATTATATTTCTGCTATAATGATTATTTTGGAAAGCTCAGGGTTAATAGGTGAAATCAGAGAAAGAACACTCAATTATCCATTATAATTATTAGCTGATAGTGATTTTCCTAGAGAAGACTTATAATGGCACTTCATTCTTGGCTTGCAGATCAATTCAGTTTGATCGGTCGAATGCTAAGACAAAAGGTACAGGTTTGATGGTTGGGAGAAGAGAGGTAGAATGGGTGTTAAGAGTATTTTGGAAATATAAATAGATTAATTTTTATATCATTTGGGATTTAGGTATATTGAAAAATTAAAATTAAAATAATACTAAAAAATTGAAATTAAATTTTTAATCAAAAAAATACATGTATTGGGTCACAAAAATTATATAAGCTAGAGAAAAATAAATCAGTGATTCAAAATATTAGAATTAGAGAAATTATCAAAGGCATGAACATCCAATCGTATTTAAATCACAATGATATGTTCATCAAAATGGTGAAACAAGAAAATAGTGATATAACCATAAAAGTGAGATAAACAAAGTGGTGTTTCACCCAATGGTGTGTCACTTAGAAATAAAAAAAATGAAATTATTAATTCATAACTCATGTTTGATATGGTTTATTCTCTCATAATTTTAAGTCTTAGTAAAAATATCATCTAACTGGTGTTCTTTTCCAATTAACTCAATAGTGATATTACCTTTCTGAAATTGGTCTCTCAAAAAGTGATGTCTTGTATCAATTTGATTTGTCATAGAGTGAGAAATAAGATTCTTAGAAATTTTTATATCACTGTTTTTATTATAGTTTATGGGGATATGTCAGAATTGATATCCATAGTCTAGTAATGTGTTTTTCATATTAAAAATTTGTGCAAAAAACCTTCCAACAACTATGTATTTAGCTTCAGTGGTAGATAATGCAAAAGAATTGTATATCTTACTACACTAGGAAACTAGAAAATTGCCTAAAAATTGAAATGTTCCATTTGTTATTTTTCAATCTAATTTTCATCCACCAAAATTAGCATCATAATAAATAACTAGATCAACTGATTGTCCATTAGGGTAAAAACCCTAAATTGGTTCTATATTTTAAGTATTTGAAAATTATTTTAAAATAATTTAACGGTGAATCTTCAGGATAATCTTGAAATATATAACACATACACACACTAAACATTATATCAGGATGGCTAGCATTAAGATATTGAATACTTCCAATCATACATATTTAGCTATTTTGATCCATGGGTCTCCCAACTTCATCAAGATCCAATTTATAAGTGGTACTCATTGGAGTATCACTACTCCTAGTGTTATCTATTTTAATCATTTTTAAATGACATTTTTATATTTACATTGATTTAAAATAATTCCATATTCATTTTAAAGGTTTTTAAATCCAAGAAATAATTTGAGTTCACCCATTTAATTCATTTAAAATTCATTTTTCATCATTTTAGAAAAACTAGGACAAAGATAATTTATTGAAGATCCAAAATTAATATCATCACCATATATTTTTACTACTAAAACATCTTTTGAAATTAATTTTATGAAATGTGTAGGGTCATTAATACTTTTTTGAAAATTTTTTTTAAATAAGAAAATTATTGAACCTATAATACCAAGCTCTGGGAGCCTATTTTAAACCATATAAAGAATTTTTTTAATTTAAAAAAATGATTTAAAAAATGGGGACTATTAAAAATTGGGGGTTTTAAACAAAAACATCCACAACTATAAAACCATTTTGAAATGTGCTCATTAAATCCATTTTATTAAGCTTAAAGTATAAATGAGCTGCATAAGCAAGCATGATTCATAGGGACTCATGTTTAGATACAAGTGAAGATAATTCCTTGTAGTTTATTCTGTTCACTTGACTATAACCTAGTGAAATAGGTATGCCCTTGTTTCTAACAATAGTTCATGACTTGTTAACATTTTTTCTAAAAACCCATTTATTTAAAATGGTCAAGGTATCCTTAGGTCTTTCAATAATTTTGCACACTTTGTTTCAATCAAATTGATTTAATTATTCTTGCATTTTTATTACCCAGAATTAATCACTAATGGAATCATTGATATTATTAAGTTCAATATGATACAAGAAATATTGATGTTAAACCTGATTTCTTTGATAATATTTAGTTTGTGTTCCTATATTTATCCTTCCTACAACAACGTCTAAAGGTTGTTATTTAGGGGTTATAAAACCTCAATAAAATTGTGGGTTAGTCACTTCAGGTTATACAGATTCAGTTTTAGGATGTTCTTGATATTCTTAAAAACTATATGAGGTTTCTAACTCTTTAATAATAGACTCTAAGGTTTTGGAATTTATGTTCAAATAAGTTATGCCATCCTCAAGGTTTTTTAGGGAGGTCATTGGCTCATGTGGATCAGTTTTATCAAACATGATGTGGATTGATTCTTCCAAAGTTTTGGGATTCTTATTTAAAACTCTATCAGCTTTGATAGAGATTGAATAACCAAGAAAAATGTCTTCATCACTTTTAGAATCAAATTTTTTGAGATTATCCTTAGTATTAAGAATAAATACATTGCAACCAAAAACTATAAAATAATTAACCTTCTATTTCCTATTTCTTCATAGTTCATAAGGAGTCTTAAAAAGGATAGGTCTGATTAAGACACTATTTATGGTATAGTAGGCTGTATTGATAGCTTTTTCCCAAAAAAGTAGTTATGTCATACTCATTTAAAGTGGTCTTCACTATCTCTTGTAAAGTTATATTTCTCTTTTCTATAACTAAATTATACGCATGGGTCTTAGGATTAGAGAACTGATGAGTGTTGCCATTATTTGAGGAAAAATATTCAAAATCCTAATTTTCAAACTCATGGCCATGGTCACTTCTTACTGTCTTAATTATATGTCCCCAAATATTTTCTACAGACTTAGCTTACTTGGTAAAGTAAGATAAAGCTTCACATTAGTGAGCTAAAAATATACCCAAATATTCCTAGAGAAATTATATGCATGAAAATAAACATAGTTCTCCCCATCTAAGATAGAATCTTTATATGGTTCAAATAAATCCATGTGAACCAACTCGAGAGGTTGAGAAGCTGACACTTCTTTCATTGATTTAAAAGAAATGGTGTGCTTCTTTAATTTTTTATAGGGGTTTTTTAATTTATCATTTGGAAAATCAATCATTGGAAGATCCTTAACTAAACCTTTTCTAGTAATTTTCCAAAGTGAGTGAATGTTGTGATTGTCTAGTATCATATGTCAAATCCAAGACTCTGTGAAATTATGATAATCATGAAACATTTTGAGAAACTAAATAATTTAAATATACAACATAGGCATTATCATTTCTCAAAACAATAAAAATTCATAAACTTTTAAAATAAAAAAAATCACATGAATCATATTCAAAATTAATATAAAAACTATAATCATATAACTATGAAATATTATGCATATTATATTTTAAACGATCAATATATAAAATATTAGAAATTAAAACTGAATCATGGTTACTAATTTGGACTATGTAACTGATTTTCCTTTTTCATTATCACCAAAGGTGACATGAAGACCATAAACCTTAATAAGGCTCTTAAATAATGGATAATATCATATCATATGATTTGAAAAAAACATTTTCTATGTCTCATATACTTCTATAAGAGGTCTTCAAATATCTTTCCTACAAAAAAAATCTAGGCATGAAATGAATTTGGTACCCAAATTTGTTTTGGTCCATAAATGTTAGTAATGAAATCATTGGGAACCCAAAATTTCATGATGGGTTTCCTATATACATATTGTAAACTTTTAGAAATAAATACTATATTATTTCCTTTAGATAAATAATTGGCATTTGAACTTTCTGGTCTAGATTTAGGTAACTTTTTTTAAAATTATCCTCTATCTTGGCTGATATCCTATTATAGTCATATAATTAGATAAATTTTTCTTACCTAATATTTCTGTAATATTTTCAATACCATTTTAAAATTTTCTATTTATTTATTTAATTTCATATTTGAATGTTTGATTTCACTATTTTCTTTTAGATTTTGATCATTTTTTCCTTTTTCAATAGAGAGTTTAGATTTGATAATTGTAGTTAGAGCATTATATCTTTTCAGAATTTTATATGTATCCTTTAGTTTATTAAATTCATCTTCAATCATGTTTCAATTTTCAAATAAGTCATAATTTAACATATTATCATCAAAATTGTGTTCATTTTTAGAATCATTAGAATTATGCATAGGAAAATACTAAAAATAATTGGTAAAGGAGGTAAATCACTGACTTTAGTTGTGAAACACTTGTTTTCTCTATCAGGTTTCTCGACATGAGAAGAATTTGAATCACTGGATTTATCCTTAGAAGCACTTCATGTAGAATTCATAGACTTTATGTATCTTTTATACCTATCCGTATATTTATTTTTATACTTATTCTTTGGACAGCCAGATTTTAAATATCCCTTTATCTTACACTCATGGTAGAAAACTTTTTTGGATCATCAACTTTCTTCCATTCTTTCTAGAAGTTTACTTTTTTCATACATTCCTTTTTGGTTAAAAATTTCTAAAGAATATATTATTTCAATAAAACTTTATAAACCTTAGGGATATGTGATTCATTTCATCATCACTACCAGGAGGGGATTCACTATCACTTGAAAAAAATATTTGAGCTTTAATATTTTCTTTTTATTTCACCTTCTAGTTGGTTGGAGTAGTCTTGAAGGCTACTGGTCTTTTTTTAGGATCTTCATATTTTTCACAGGTTTCCTTTGAATACTCTTCATACATCATAATATTTCTAATAATCTCTTTGACTGGAAGATTGCTGACATTATAAGACTCTATGATGGAGACATATGTGCCTCTCCATCTTTTAGGTTGATATGTCAATAATATCATTATATGGTCCTTGTCAGTAACTGGTTTTCCAAGAGAGCTCTTGGTATTCAAAATTTTTTTGAACCTGTGGTATATTTCAAAAATAAATTCATCAGGATACATTTTAAAGTTATCTTATTTAATATTATAAGTATTAAGCCACTTTTCCTTAACATTTTATGTTCTATAATGGGAAACATACAAAGTGACCCAAATATCATAAGCAGTTTTTCATGTAGAAATTCAATTAAACTATTTATATCCTAGTGAATTGTAAAGGGAATTCTTGTATTTACAATTATTATTATAAGATTACATTTTTACATCATCCCAAGTACTTATAGTAGTATCAAGTATTACATATTAATCTTCTATAGCAAACCAAATATTAAGACCCAAGATCTCTATATATATTCTCATCTTAATTTCCCAATGATGATAGTTGTTTCCATTAAAGAAAGGATTTTTATTGGTAGTAGAATCTTATTTTCAATTCTATATTTAAAATTAAAATTTGAAATCAATGAAATTTAAGATCTTTAAGGCTTAAATAATATCACTTTTAAAAATATTTTGAAAATTTTAATAACAAATAAAGAACCCTTCAATACCAAATATTAGTCAGAGTGAGTATATCAAGAGGGGGTGGGGTTGAAATGAGTACCCAATAAAATTTATATATAAAATGTATTAATTTGAAATCCCCTAATTATTTTAAAATTACCCAGTTAATTAATATAGTAGATTGTTATAAGTTATAAGAATTCAAAAGGTTTTTTGATGCATGATTAGTTCTTGGGTAAGAAATATAAAAAATTACTTAGTACTTTAAAAAAAATTACTAAATTAAAATCATATAAAAACACTAATAAATATTAACTATAAAAATATATTTTTTCTTTGGTTAAGAGAATTTCAATTTTAAAATCATAAATAAAATAAATGAAAACCAATAGTAGAAACTTAAAACAAGATGTTCAGTAACAAGATGAGACTTACTCCACTCCACCTAGTGATCACCCACAAATAATAATTTTATATAAAAGAAAGAAGTTATTATAGTACCTGGATTTGGTTTTATAAAATTTTAAAACTGTATAGGTCACACACAACCACTTCAACAGTTATAAGTGGAAGTGAAAACAAAACATGCCACATAAGGATCTTGACCATATTTATATATGGGATTACAATAAAATAAAGTTAAAAGGAAATCAAGTATCCTCAAATTAAGTATTAGAGAGAGTGTTCATGTGATAAAATAGAGTATGAACACACAATGCTCAATATAAAAGAATAATTTAAACAAAACAGAGAAAACATGGAGTGTAGAGTTTAGAAATGATCTGTTTGTTGAAATGCATCTTGTGACTCTTGAATTGATTTTTAGTGCATCTTGAGTAAATTTATCTTCAAAACTTCATTAGAATAGGGTGTCGCAGACTCATGTTCTTGACTAGAAGAAATTAGTTGATGTGTATAAGCTTCTTCTTCCTTAGTCACGTGTTTCTAGGATGGATTTGTACTGCTCTTTAGCTTTATGTGTATTCAGCAAGCCCGAGATCTCATCATACTATCTTTATGCTTCACACATCTATTGTATATATTACTCATGAGGGGGTATGATTACTTTCTTAATAGTAGTAACAAGGAGAATTTCCACATGAATCTAAATATTCTACTTCCTCGTACAATACATCTATCATCCTCTTCAATATGTTCCATTGATCATTTAAGAGACCATAATTAAAATAAAATTATGCATTAACATATATGATATAACCATTATAATAGTATTAATTAAAATAACATAAATAAAATAGTGGTGGTTGCTCATCCTGGAGATGTATTGAGGTCTGGTGGTGTCTTGTTCTAGTGGTATGATACTGATAGTGTCTTACTAGGGTGGTGTCTCAATCTTTTCCAACATTCATGTCTAGCGGTGTGTGGATGATAGTATCTCATATGGTTGTGTCTCATCTGGTGATGTCTTAGACTTATCCAACTTTACCCACTGGAATCATGATACCCTGATGGTGATATATCCTAGAGGTATGTAATACTTTATTGATTGTGCACTCTGGAGGTATGTCGTATGATGGTGTCTTAGAATTAACATGATTTTCATCCTAGAGGTGATTCATAGACTACGGTGTTTCATATATGACGGTGTCTCAGAATTTTTCAAAAATATTTTGTGGTGGTGATTCAGTCTTAATGGTGACTTAACCTTAGTGGTGACTCATACTTAGTCAAATTTTTCACCTTTCTGATAATACAAGATATTTACAGAGAAACATGGAATTCATTAATATTATTAGAATCATGATTTTGAAAACATTAAAAAAAGTAGGTCAAAAATATTAATATGTCACCTAATAAAACTAATATAGGTTTAGATATAATTTTAATCCTTACCTTTTAGTTTTACCCCCAGTCAATGAATTATAACCCTCCCATTGTAATGCCTTTATCAATAATAATGGGTTATAATTTTACTTATAAAGTGAAAATTGGGTCATAAATGAAAAATTAATGAAATTTTAGACCATTTATAATCTTAATTATCCAATTACAATAATTTTATGACTTTTAATTAATTTTATAAAATATTATTTGACCTAAAATATTATTAATTCCATATTTGACGCTATTTATTTATTTTGACTTAAAAGATAAGAATATAGAAGTATATTTCATCTATAAACCTTTTAAACATCCCTAATATGTAATATTTACCTATTAAATTTATGTTATACTATAACTCAAAAAAAATATAACTTTTAGTCTTTTCAAAATCATTTACATGATTTCTCTACTACTTTCACAAGCTCTATTTTAGTGTTCCATAGACATTGAAGGTAATTATTTCTTTACAAAAAAATAACATAACCTGATAAAAACTCAATTATTTTTAAAATAAAAATATATAAATGAACATAATATGTTTTTATCCATGTGAGAATATATTATATATTTTAAAAGAAAGAAAGTGTCATTTTTGACTTCATCTTTTACTTAAATATTATAAAGGTCAAAATCATAGATAAATGAAAAAAGGGTCATATTTTTATGTTTGGATGATTAGGGAATAAATATAGCCAATAAATGAAATAAAATTAATAATTTTAATGAATTTTATGAATTATCACATTAGTTCTAACCCTAATTCTCTCATTTACATTTTCCTTGATAATAAAAAGGTATTATGGTTACTATTTGTAACAAAATAAAATAAAAGGGACCTATTTAAAAAATTCATACCTTCTGATTCCAAATTGTTAATCCATATTTTCAATATTAATTTTATAGAATTAGTGGAAATTAATTTAATATTAAAATGAAAAAAATCAATGTAAAATAATTTTTCCTTCATAAAAATTCCTTTAATATATGAAAATGTTTATATACCAAAATAAACAATAAAATTGATTCCAATGAAAATAATTGGATCATTAAAAATTTAATAGAACGAATTTTATTTTTAAACCTTTTATAAAAATTAAACTTTTTAAATTCATGAAACAAAAATACAGTTTTTAATAAAATTAGTATTTTTTCACTATTTAATATTAAATCTATATTTTTGGAAAAATACCAAAAAATCAACATCATTTAATTTTGATATAATAATTTAATTAATGATAGTGTTTTTATCAAATAAATTTTTAAATTTCACGTAAATTAATTATAATATTCTCACAGTATCAATAAAAACCATTTTTGAAGATAATGTATTTTGAAGAATAATATAAATTTACTATAGATTGTGTTTTTATTTCCAAATAATTTATCAATAAATTTTTATTGATCATGATGTTTATATATATTTCATAACTTTGTTACCTTTATTTATACATGCTAATTCAAAAAATATGTTATATCTCTTATAAATTAATAATATATCATGGTTAGTTAAAGATTGTTGCTTTCTGTTGTATATATTCCCGAACATAGTGTTATTTTAAAAAATTAGTGTGTTACCAACACACACAATATATATTTATTATTTAACTTTATTAAAATACATTCATCTTAAATCCATATTTCCCAAAAAAATTATTTATTAAATTTTTAATGTCATTCATGAACCCAGTACTAGGATTAGTAGATCTTGGTTATTGAAAAAGGACTACCACATCAACATATTGATAAAAATTATTACTAAATCCACCTACTATATAATAATGTTATTGAAAAAATTTAATATGTAAAAATTTGACAATGATAATGTTTTTAACCTATTTAATAAAAATATGAATGTGTTGTTAGACCACAATGAGCCTTTTAATTCCTTACGTGTACCTAAAAAGAAATTGTTAACCTTGTCAATTGATGTAAAATCTGCTACCACCAAAGTCGGTGTCCTTTCTGATGTGCATAGAAAGGAATTTATTTTAATATTTTTTCTTTATGAGGTATATTATGAATCCACTACATCCAAATTTGTTCTATGATTGAAACTGTATATATAGAAAATCCCTTATAAGTCCAAATATATTAAATGTTGTGATTGTAAACTTTTTATATATGTCTTAGAGTTTCTGTCAATAATTACATTGTTTATTTTAATAAAATCATTCTTGATTTTCCTTAAATATAATTTATGGAAAATGATGAGTATTTGGTTATCTTGTCTTTGACATCCTAAGATTACTCTTATTATTCAATTAAATATTCAATGATATATGATAAGGATTATGTAAACATTAAAGAGGTTAACTATACAATTTTATCTAAATAAATTTAAACGAATATTAATAATTCAATTAAGAAGGAATATAAGGAGAATAATGTTAATGCAAAGCCTCATAAGATCAGAAAAATTAGAAGAGTAATTTTAGGAGAATATCAGGGTTTATGGGTAAAAAAATTAAATGTTTTCACTATAAAAAATAAGGGTAATTATAAGGAACTGTCCCTAAAGGAAAAATTCTAAGAATAACACCAATAATAGTGACCATTCATAGTTAGTTAAATAAAATATTTATATTGTTGATACTCTAAATATCTTTTTTTATGCTTAAGATGCAAAATAGGTTATATATTAAGGATTTTAATTTCAAATGGGTCCTAAATGAGAGTATATCATTGATCTAAGATATATTGATAGTGGTGTGGCTCATCAAGAAAATAAAAAAAAGTCTATCAATTCATGTGTATAGGTAATGTCTCTCTTAAATTTTATGATGGGTTAGTTAAATCCATTTTGGACATTAGGTGGGTGCCTAATTTGAAGAGGAATATTATTTACCTATGTTTCTTAAACCAAAATTGGTATTACATTAGGTATTATTCAAATAGCCTTATGATCTCTAAGGGGACACTCATTGTTATGAGAGTAACCTTAACCAATGTTCTATTTGTCTTAGATGGTAGGAGTCATATGACTAATTAAATGAAAATATTTCTCCCATTATAGATAAGAAAATGTTATGGAATAGATGATTAATAAATTTTAGTTAAAATGGAATGAATGAACTAAAAAAGAGATTAATTTTAAATGATGTGTCATTTTATAGTATTCCCTTATATAAGGAATGTGTTCTTGTTAACTCCCAACATGTCAGTTTTAAAAGGAATACATATAGAGCTAAAACCCACTTAGAATATTTCTATTATATTTTTTGGGTCCCCTTTAGGACAACTTTCTATAGTGGGGGAAGTAATATGTGACATATATAGGTGAATACTCATGGATGGCATGGATTTACAAACTCGATCATAAATCTAAAACCTTTGAATACATGTAAATTTGGATGTACAGTTATGAAAATGAAACTTTAATAAAACATAAAACCATATGGATAGAAAATATCGAAGATTATTTGTCTAATGACTTCGTAGACTATTGTATTTCAGTTGGGATTCTTGGATATATAACCATTATGGAAACCATACAATATAATTGAATAGAAGAGCGTATAAATAATAATAATAATTTAGAAAGATTGATAAGTGTGAGTTAATGTTCTAGTTTTCCCAAGTCCTTCTAGGAAAAATATACTACTAATATTATCAATTTGATGAATTGATGCCCCTATAGTTCCATTGATATCAAAACCCATGGAGAGATTAGGACTAGTTCACCCTCTAGTTTAGAAAATATTAGAGTTTTTGGTTTCACAGCCTATTCTCATAGTATGAATGATAATATAAATCTCTAGGATGAAAAATGTAACTTTGTGGTATACCCATATTAAAGGTTTTAGGCATATTGGAAGTTCGAGTAAGGAGATAAAACTATAATTATTTTATGGTTTTGTTGGATCATTTTCACATTGTACAAGACCTATACATATTGACCAATTAAATTTTTCTATATGATATTGTCATAAAGAAACCCAAAACATAAAGGGATGGAATTTGAACATTAATATTATAATTAATTTATAAATTATATCTATGTAAAATATACATTGTCTTAGGGTCTTTCTTTGAAAAATATTTTATACATTTCAAAACCCTTAGTAAATTACCGTCATTCCACAAATAGGAAACGTATGTACAATCCCTCTAGCAGTGATCTACTTGTGATCCTTTGATCTACAAGAAACAATGATATATCATTAGGAACTATATTATTGGATCTATAATTTGGTTTTCTTCATCCTAATATCTTCTAGTGTAACACCATGATATTTTTTTATACATTTTTTTAAATCAATTTATTCTATTTGATACCTTGTGATACACTCAACCCTAATTCTAAATGATCTGTACTATAATAAAACATTATAACCTAGTTGTTAAATTAGTAAGTATGAATAGGAATAACTAAATTTTTTAAAATTATATAGTCTAAAAATGTATAAAATAAATTCCAAGGTTATAAATTGATTAAAAATAAAAATAAATCATTTAAAATTAAAAGAAATGTTTTTTAGAGAAACTGTAATTATACACACAATATTTTTTATCTTAATAAATTAAATTAATCACAATTTGTTAATTTTATTAATGAAACTTATATATTATATATTCAATAAAAATTTATCACTCATCTCAGACTTTTATAGTAATTTCATAATAATAAATCCAATTTTATGATTAGAAACATCATTTTCTAAAAAGTTGTTTTGTCATGTTGTGTTTACTTATTTTAAAATTAATTTTACACTTTCAAAAACTATATTTGAAAAAAATAAATTCATTTTTATAAATAAACATGGAATAATTATATTTAATTTAAATTTTTTAATATCTAGAAATATTATCTTTTTGATGAATACTGAAAAATAAGTATTTTTATTAAGAATTTAATATTCATTTAAAGAATATAAAAAGGTCAATTTTGTTTTAAATTTGTTTTTAAAGTTAAAGAAAGAGGTCAATTATAGTATTATTAATCCAATTTAGTTTAGTGGAATCTATTTTATGATGAATTTTGATATAAAAACATTGTATACATAAGAAAAAAAATTCTTCAGAAATATTTTTCATTATGCTTGCAAGTTTTAATTTTAAATTAAATTCTTCCACTTCTAAAAGTCTAATTTTTTAAAATTAATTTCATATTTGGAATTAATAAAATATATATTATATAAAAATTTAAAAAATATTTTTTTGTAATAATTAATTGTAAAATTAGTAAAAAATTATTACCATGGATCATGTTAAAACAGTTTTATTGGGGGTTAAACTAAAGAGATAAGAATTAAAATGACAATAAAAGTTGTATAATTATATTATATAGCCATATTCCCACCTAATATCATGTAACATTCTTTAATGGTCCATTTTAGATCCATTTTTTAGGAATAATAAATTAATATTTTTATTCCTTTCAATGATTCTGAGTGGTTCATTTTCCCCACTTAAAAATGACACCTCTTATTCTCTCCTCTCAACACATCAATATACATTTAGTTTGGTAAATACATGAACAAAATATTTCATTAAATTTCTCCCCATGACCTATAATCCCATTTTTTATCATCCAATCATCCTAGGAATTATTTAGGTATAAACCTAAAGAGGTTTTATGAAGATGAGGTATAGTTATTAACCACACATTCTCATTTTATTTCGACATATACCTCAATAAAAATTTATTAAACCATTCTAAAATTATTAAAACATTATCATCCATTTACTAAGATGTTATATTTTTAATGTAATAACCTATATCCATCTTCACTTCCATCAAATGGGAAATGAAATTGTCCCGCCTCACTAACAGATGTAATTTGCTTCCCACCATTGCCTCTCAAGGGGGATATAATTTTGGATTAAATGTATATAAATGATATTTATCACATAATTATACTTTTATAATTATAATATCATATTTACCTTCTTAACTTATAATCCATTGGAAAATGATAACATCTCTCATGCATATGAGTGGACTACCACGTCCAAGAAGTGATGTGGTTTGTTTTTAATTTAATCTTTATATGGATGGTAAAATGGATGTATTTTATGAATATATATTATATAAATGATATAATAGTTATTTTATAACTGTAATTAATATTAAAATTAATTTTTTTCTATCCTTCCAAAAATTAAACAACGTTACGTATATGTATGACATACCGTCCTCATCAAAGGTGTAATTAATTTTTCAATCTATAACATTTTTGGATGAATAAAAATACATATATAATGAATATATATGATATTCATTCCATAATTAACTTTTTGAATATTATGGATCTATGATAATTTTACTAGGACTAAAACTAAAGAACCAAAACAAACATGAAAAATGAAGCAGTTATCACCCCAAACAAGGATTTTAATAAAAAAATGTTAATAAAAAGGTGATAATATGTTATAAGTACCCAAATATTTTATGATATATGTGATTATGGTTATAGAATATATGTATAATAAATTTATATTTGCAATAAATTATTTTTGAAGATTTATGAAGGATTTCGGGCTTGAGGTAAGGGTTTTATAATACAATCTCACTATTTATCAGGATTGTTTATGATTTTTCTTCTGATGATGAAATTTAATGATTGACCACATAAGAGTATTATAAATTTGTTTTATGCTCTTGTTATATTTTTATAATACATTCTTCCTTTCATTTTATTTTGTTTATATACTCAAGATAATAAAATATTGTTGTTTAAGGAAAATGGACATTATTTCTCTCTCTAGAGAAAAATCCTTTCGTTTCCATGTCTATGTTTTCTAAAAATGTTTTCAATATTTTTTTGATTATTCTAAATTAATTGTTCCAAATAATTTTTACCCATTTTATTCTTTATTTGAAATTTTTTAAAAGGAATATTTTTCTCATTTTCTGAATGAGGTAGTCTTGAATTTTTATCAAAAATTTAAAAGGAATCTTTTTATTAACATGTATGACATGAATGAAATTTTCTAATGTCGTGACTGTTTAATGATCCAAATATTTCGTTAAATGATTCTATGTCTATTATCAATGAAAAAATTTCATTAATAATTGGAAATTTTTTAAAAATTTATTTCTATATAAAAATGGTATTTTCCTCAAAAAATGATCCATGTGGTCTTTTAAAATCATTTTTCATCTGATATGGGACACTTTGACATTTACTTAATAAGGATATAATCAAATGGTACTATCCTTATTCTTTCTATAGATGGTTTATGATTATTATAAAAAGGTGATTATGGAATGTGTTTTCTTTCCATGGGTAATGTAGTGATGATATGATGAATTTTTTATGATCTTGTGGCAAAAATATGTATGATTTCTATTATATGAGAGGTTGGAGTATATTTTTATAGATCTTTAATGCATTGGGTAATTTTGGATATCTCATGAGATAATGAGAATAGTAATAGATAGTGAACCCATTTGAATAAGGGTCTCTGTCCACTATGGTAGTCTTGGTAGCAAACCTTGACTACTAAAACTATTTTTGAGTGAACTCAATCCACTATAATTATCTCAACAATAATACATGACTTATATGAAAATGATTTTTAATGATTATTTGTATTCCAAAAACAGTTTTACTGTGTCAATGTTATGTTTTCATGAATCATATTCTTTGATCCCTTTATGATTATTATCTTATCAATGACCAAGTTTTATGCCATGATTCAATATTATGATATATGATATGTATTATATCTTTTTCAATTCTTATAATCATGTTATCATACACTTATTCTCATTTTATGTTTAAGTTATCATTGATATCTCTCGTGTTTACCCTTGTTGAGCATCAGAGCTTAACCTTTTTTATGTTTCATTTCCTCATGGTTTGAAGAAAGGTATTATGTATGATATGTATAAAAAGGGTGATATTTAATAAGATAATTTTGGGGGATAATGAAATTCACTTATCAACCAGTTGGTTATATACGAGTGTTTCCAAAGGCACTATATTTTTACAATTTTCATGTGGATAATTATGTTATTATGATAAATATTCATATAATAAGATGTAATATCTATGTAAGAAATATATGGGTCACCATAGTTGGTATCATAAAAATGTATTCTTATACTTTTGAAATGGGGATGATAAATCTTTAGTGATAACCCTTAGGATAATCAAAAGAAAATTTAAATGTTCAAATTTATGGTAAATATAAGGCTGAGGTTTTCCCATAAAAACATACTTGTATGGATACTATAGGTGAATGTGGTTTTATTAGAGTTTATTTAGTTTTTATAACACCAAAAAGAGTCATTCAAGTGTATAACATTCATCATTATAGTGCATAGATAGTGTGCCCATACGATATACTTGGTTTGACACTCCCAAGGGATATTATTATGTTAATTCACATTTTATATATAAATGACCATGAATGATTTAAATAGATAACTATTATGAATAAACTACATGAAACCTAAGGTTCCATATATTCAAAATAATGTGCCTTGATTTGTAAATCGAATTACTGATTTTTCATGATTATATGGTTTTCCACTATGATTATTATTTCTTGTACTATTATTTTCTATTTCAGTCAATGGATAGAACTTAAATGGGCCAATTCAATACTTAATGTGTTAGAAAATTAAGGATTTTCCTCCTAAGAAACCAAATGTTAAGGTTGATAGAATAAAAAATATTTTTTCTATGAATATGCATATTTCTAAATATTTAAGTCATTTAGAACTTCAAAACAATAAAAAAAGGAACAAAATTCCATTGAGTCCTTCATGAGGTAATGTATACCTTCTGTTAGTGGGTCTTCTAATCCACTATTCACTGATAAATGGATTAGTACCATTGAAAATATATTTTCTATTATCCAAAGTTTATATCATTAAAAATCAATTTTGGGTTTCTATTATATGGAAGTTAAAAGAAGATAAATGGTGGAATCATATCAGGAACAAGATGAAATGGGAAGAAGTCAACTCCATTGACTGGGATGTGTTTATGTGCTTTTTTTTCAAAAATTACTTTCCACATATTATTCGTTTGAAAATGGATAATTATTTCATTGGGTTAAAGAATATGGATGATAAATCTATATTTACTTATGAGGAAAATTCTATAATATCTGTATGGTAAGACTCTGGTATTAAGATCTAAGATGAAATTAAGGTCGATCAATTCTTTAGTGGATTAAAACCAAGTATTTTAATAGAGTTATCCATAAGGGAGTTTAGTATCTATGAATAAATCATCTGATGTGATATCATGGTATAAATGGAGAATGGTGTTACCCTCAATCTCATGGTTTTGATAAGAAAAGAAATATGAATTTTAATAGAAATGATAAAATCTATAAAGAGAAGGATACATGACTTAATTTATGGTATATGTGTGGAAGTAAACCTATAGAAAATGGACTTAAGTGTAGTAGTATATTTTTAATGGGTGGAAAGGAATTTCATCAAGAAATTTAGTATTGAAGTGAGGAGAACAAGTTAGTTAATGATGTGAATAGAGAAAAATCTCTACATAATGCACCATCCATACTCAAATCTTTCAAACAAAAGGAGTATGTAAACTATACTAACTAGTATAAAACTCCATATGTTAATAAAGATAATAAAAAAGAAACTCCTTAATCCCAGAGACAAAGATAAATCTCATGTGATCACTATTTATAATAATGGGTATGGTAAAAATGTAGGGAAAGGTACAATTACAATCCACACTATAACTATTAATGTATTATATGACTCTAGTTCATCCCAATCTTTTATATCATAAGATTTTGATTATGTTATCCAAATTAAACCCCAAAAATTCTATATTGAATTATTAGTGAAAACCCCTAATTTTACTATGATCACATCTCAAGTATATGATTCTTCTCCAACTGAAGTTTTTGGGAATGTGCTTCCTTAAAGTCCTTTTATTCTCACACGATATAATTTTATGTTATCTTAGACATGGATGTTCTTTATATATCTAACACCAGATCAATTTTAATATAAGGAGATTCATAATTTATATTAGGAACCAGACTATGATCTTCTATCAATGAGATGATAAATATAAACTTTTTATGGAAATTTAATTTATTTCAAGGGTCTTGATTCCTATTCAAAAGGGGTGTTCATCTAAGATGGATGGGGGATAAACTAAACATCAATGATATTATTATTATAAAGGAGATTTAAGATGTATTTCTAGAAGACTGTTCTAATCATACATTAAATCATGAAATTGAGTTCTCAATAGAACTCATACCAGGTTATACACATATTTCAAGGACTCTATAATTTTTAATCAATTGAGTTCTAAGAATTGATGAAGCAACTCAGAGAGACTATTGAAAAGGGTTTTATTCATCAAAGTTCTCCACCATGGGGTTGACCTATACTTTTTAAGAATAAATATAGAACAATGAAACTCAATATTTATTATCGAGATATTAAAAAGATTACAATCAAGATAAAGTATCACATACCCTTTATTTACAACTTATTAGATCAACTACAATAATCTCAATAAGTTTCAAATATTGGACTTAATTACGGATATAATTAATTCATGCTCAAGAAGGTGGTTATAACCCTGACAATATTACGTAAAAGTTATGGAATCTGTGAATACATTGTGATGTCATTTGATTATACTAATTCCCCTGCTATCTACATAGATTCAATTAATTTGGTCTTTAGAGACTACCATGACCCGTTTGTGATCATTTTCATAAACTATATTATTATATATTAAATTATAATGTAAAAACATGAATATTACTTGATGATTCTAATGAAAACCACCTGGAAGGATAAATTGTATGAAATTTTTAAAAATTGTGATTTTTTGACAAAAAGATTCATTTTTTGGTCATATAATATCAAGAAGAGTTATATATTAAGATCCATTAGGGGAAGAAGTTATTTATTGTTAGCCTAGACTAACTATTGTGACTGAGATCCATGGTTTTCTTTATTTTTAGGGAAATTATTGGTTCTTTATGGAGAATTTATCATGATTTTCTAACCCGCTTAGCAAGAAAACATTGAAGGGGTCCAAGTTCCATTGATTATATAAATGTGAGGAACATTTAAAAGATTTAAATGGAATGTTAGCTAGCTTATATATTCCTACATAAACCTAAAATTGAAAATATGGTTTTATTTAGAGTGATTCATTGAAAATGAGATTGATATTTATTCTCATTAAGGTTGATATGGTGATAGCTTATTCCTCATGAAAATTTATGTTTTGTGAGAAAAATTACCTAACTAATGATTTGAATTCAGTAGCTAAAATTTTTGAATTAATAAATAGAGGAATTATTTTTACAGAGAGAAATGTGATATGTATATTGATCATAAAATTTTAAATTATATATTCACTCAAAAGGAGTTAAATATGCACTGAATACGATGGTTGGAGATCATTCAAGATTATGACTTCACATTAAATCACCTCTCTAGGAAAGAGAACAAGGTGGTCAATGCTTTGAGTCAAAAAAATTATATCTTATCTATGATGAGGATAAAAAAAGTTGCAATATTTATATATTTGTAATGAATAGATATTGAAATTGTGAATAAAGAGAGAAAATCATAACTTACTAAAATTAGTGTTCATCCATCTATACATGTGACAATTAAGGAGGCCTATAAATAATATGTGTAACTGGAGAAGAAGGTGAGAAATTTTCATGTTTTAAACCATGATTGTGATGTAATAATAATATTCATGAACCATGTATGTGTTCTATAAATACCATATTTGAAGGAGTTATTAGAGGAGGATCACAGTTCTACATTCTCTGTTCATCATGGATGTAAAAAAGGTATATAGATATTAAAAAGCATATTTATATAGGGATATCATAAAGGTATATATTTCTATGTATGTATATTGTTACTTGGTAAGTTAGGATGTTGTTTCTAAGATAATAATCTTAATGGGATGTTAAAACCATTACCCGTACTATAATGTAAATGTGAAAACATCACCATGGACTTTGTCACCAGACTTCACAAAACCTATAAATTCCATAATACTATTTGGGTTATATTTGATCACCATAAAAAGTGAATTCACTTAATTTATATCAAATAATATTTCTCTATTGAACATCCTTAAAAAATATGCATTATGTTGTTATTTTTTAGGGAATATCACCTTCTACTGTATCTGATAAGAATTCATGTTTTACCTTGGTGTTTTGGAAAAGTCATCAGCATGATGAGAATAAAGAGTTAATTTTCAAAAATATATATCTCCCTCAGATAGATGGTCAGTCAAAGAATACTATTCAAACCCTAGAGGATATATTGAGATCTCTTTATCTATGATTCAAAGGCTTTTGGGGTCAACATCATCTTATAGACATGTTTTCTTACAATAATAGCTTTTAATTGAGCATTCAGATGGATCCTTATTAAGAACTATATGAAAATAAGTGTAGAACTCGAATGTGTTGGTATATGGTTTAGGAAATAAATCTATTGTGACCTAATCTATATATTGAAATAGAAAAGAATATCATAACCATTCAACAACATATAATGGAAAACATGAGTTGAAAAGAAGTAAAGATAGTAATCAACATCAATATTTGATGTTCTATTTTGGTGAGGAGGTATTTATAAGAATTTCTCCATTGAAGAAGGTTTTTAGATTTGGGAAGAAATAAAATTTAATCCCTAATTATATTAGCACATTCTAGATTATTGAATGAGTAGGGATAGTATCTTATCCCTTAGTGCTTCCACCAAACCTCTCTTCAGTTCACTATATGTTCAATGTGTCTCTATTGAGGAAGTACAAAATTGATCCATCACATTTACTAAACTAATAGGTCATACCATTAAAACATGATTTTTATTATAAATAAAATCCAATATAAATCTTATATTGTAGAGATAAATTTCAATGAAACAAGACTATTTACCTTTAAAAAATTCTTTAGAGGAATAAGAAATATGGAGAAGCCCTGTGGGAACCCAATGATTTGATGATACAAATATATCCCTATCTGCTTGTATCAGAGAAGTGAAATTTTGAGGGAAAAACATTTTAAGTAGATAATAGTGTAACTCCCTTCTAGTTTAATATATATTTATTTTTAAATATATTTTATCACTTTGATAGCTTACGATACTCAAAACACTAATTCCAAATGAACAGTAATATAGTATACCATTATAACATAGACCTTAAATTATAAGTTTGAATAATACTAACTAAATTATGATAATTATATGGTTTACAAACTTATTATTTAAATTCATTAGAAATAAATTGATTTAAAATTAAAATAAAAACATTTTATGGTAATAGAATTATTTTTTTAATCATTCTTTATGTGTGCAGCACGTTTTAATCCTAACAAATTAAATTAATAACTATTCATGAATAATTTTAATGAAACTTATATATTATATATTCAATATAATATTTTATCATTCATTAAATAATTTTTCTAGACATGAGGTAATAATAAATCTAGTTTTATGCTTAATAATAATATTTTTATAAAAATCAGTTTCATCATTTTTTTCATTTTTTAAAAACTAATTTTTTTTCTTTTAGAAAATGAATTTTACATAATGAACTTAATTTTACAAATAAAATTTTCCATATTATCTTAGAGTGAATTTTTGATAATTTTATGAAAACATTGTTATTTTGTTGAATAGTGAAAATAATGATTTTTATTATAAATATTATTTTCTTTTAAATTATTTTAAAGGATAATCTTTATTTTAAAATGGATTTAAAAGTAAAATAGACTCAATTATAGTATATTTAATCAAATTTAGGTCATTGGAATCAATTTTAGTTTGAATTTTGATATAATAAAATTTTTTACTTAAGAAAAATATTATTTGGAAAACAATGTTTCATTGATTTTGTTGGTTTAATATTAAATTAAATCATGTCACTTGTATGAAAATAATTTTTTAAAATGGACTACATATTTTGAATCATAATAATTAATATTATTCAATAAGTTTAACTTAATTTTTCTATACAAGGAAAATTAAAAATATTAATAATTTTTTTCCGTGGTTAAGGTTACACTTCATAAAATACAGTGAATCACAGTAGTTTTTTTTCCTAAGTTTAAAAAACTACACCTACATAAGAAAAAATATTTCCCAAAATATTTTTAAGAAATTTTTTAAAGATAATTGGTATTTTGGGGTTATTTTTAATAAAAATGCGGCTAAATAAATTTAAAATGTATTTCAAGGTGATTTTAAATGAAGCTAATACTACCATTTTTTAAAAAAATCATGGAATGACCCCTCCCTCTTCTCACCTCCCTCACTACTTCTCAATGCTTCCTCTCATCCTTGGTATCACCCCAGACATCAATAAACTTCATTTTGACACCACCAAACCTGCATCAAACTCCCCCTTGATGCCTCTCAACATCATACCCCTCTCTTCATTCCCGTCAATGGTACTCAATGTTGGACCACCTCTCAGCCTCCCACTTGATGTTTCTTAATGATGGACTAAAATTACACTCAGCTTTAATTCCCAATCCCCCTCTATGATTCTCTCCCAACCTCTACGCCACTAAAACCTCACTATTATTTGGGGTGAGATTTATCATATTCATTCCACCCTAATCATAGGTAGTTTATTTTTTTCTATTTTAGGTAATAATTGTATTATAGAGTTAGGTTTAGTAATTTAATTATTCTAATTCTTTTTTAGTTCTTGTATTTTAGTGTATTTGATTTCTTTTTGTTTTAGGGGTAGTTTGAGATCAATTTTTCCAATTTGAAATTACATATATTTAATTTTTATATATATAAAAATATTATAATTTATATTTTTTATTGTATAAAGGAAAGTACATATGAATAAAAGTTGGATAACCTTACCTTAGAACATATATCAGTATGTTATGTGTTAAAATATGTTTTTGTAATTTTTATTTTAATATCAAGTCATGGATAGAAGAATCAAATGTATATTTCATAATTGAAAAATTAAATGATGGATAAAGAGAGATGAAGTATTTGAGACCTTGATATTGAAGTAATTTCCTCCTCGTTATGTGTGTTGGATTTTTCATGGAGAATAAATCATTATAGAAAATTTGATCAGTTATTTATATGATGAAAATGATCAAGTGAGTGCTCTGAGGGTTCATAATGAAATTGAAAACATGGTAAATGATGCTTTCGGAATTTTATGGAAACACCATATATAATGTAACACATATTTTTATTTAGTTTTTGATAGGGTATATATTAATGATGTTTTTTGATTTAGAGTATAACCTGATCAAAATAATATCATGTTAATAGATAATGATGAGGAAACTATTATAAGGGAAAACTCAACTGATAAAACAACTAACTTTTCTAAATTCATTATAGATGGAAATTATGAATTTTATGAATGATGTGTCAAATATCCAAAATTTTATTTTCTAATATAGTTGTAACATATAAAATGTTTTTTGGATTTATAAACAAAGAAATTTCTGAGATATTGGAATTGTAGGGTGATGAATTTTATGATGTTAGAATATTTATATCATATAATTAGATAAATATGACTATTAGCAATCTTGGACTCAATTATAAGAAGATACATTCATGTCCTGATGATTATATTCTTTAATGAAAAGAAGATTAAAATAGAAAAAATTAAAAATTATGGTGTACTTCTAGATGAAAATAAATAAATAATTATGTCAATTTGAATTTGTATACTATCACGAAGAAACCAAAAATTAAAATATGATGTGAATGTTTTACATTAATTTCCATTAAAACTATAGTTTCAAATATATTTTATGTAATATAAAATCATTGAGTATATGTAGTTTCATGCATTTCAAAATTACAACGATTAGTTCATGAAACATACAAGAGATTCAAAAATGTGGAATACCTTCAATTCCTTACATTTAGATTTCTACCATGATGCTTGAACTGTATATTTGGGACTGGTATTTGATGGGTTCAATACTTTTGGGTCTTATTAAATTAGTAGTTATATTATATTTCTAGTTGTATTGATACCTTATAATATACCTCCCTAGGTATATATATAACAAACTTCATTCATCATACCAATGGTTATTTCCATAAATAAAATTCATGGAAATGAAACTGAAGTATACCTTCACCCACATACTCAATAATTATTAGAGTTATGGAATTACGGTGTAGAAACATATGATGCATCTATAATGAAAATTTCAAAATTAACACTACCCTTATGTGGACCATTTTTAACATTCACAGGGTAGTAAATTTGTATGGTAGTAATATATACATTGGTTTGCCTTATCATGTTTGAAACATTGATTTTGAGTCTCAATATATACCTTATTGTAGAAAGTGTTGATTCATGTGTCATAATTTCTAACTTGATACAACTCAAAATATATTTTTTAATAAGTCATGTTTTAATGGAAAGATTTATCTAAGGCTTCAAAAAAATATAATCATGATAAAATATATTGACATAATTATCAAATATTGGTATTGAGTTTGGAAAAGATTTTTAGTTTAATGAAAGTGGAAACCGATTTATAACACCATAATTTAAAATTGGATTGGTAAAATAGAAAAAAAACATATTTTTCAAACCTTCATATTGGGAATTAATTTTTTTACATCGTAATCATTAATTCATGCACATATAGAATAATGTGTATGATAATGTGTATTTTTCATTTCCTAATGATCTCAGAAAATAAAATGATCATTTAATAGATTATATGTACTTAGAATCAATCAATATCAAATTTTATCTATGGTAAAATGATAACAAGAAGTATCCATCAACTGTTTTGACAATGAAAACCACTCAAAAATGTGTTTTTCTTTAATGATTTAAATATATTAATGTGCCTAATGGATATTCTAGTAATATGTTAGGATATGTTGATTTGAATCTATGTAGGATACATGGATTGAAAAATCATGCCTCACATGTATTTCTGGACATGTTTCTACCTTTTACAATTTATAATTTTAAACATGATAAAATAACCATAGTTCTAATCAAATTTTTTACATAATTTATATAGATTTGTTAGAAGAAATTAAACCCTAATTAATTGGATAATATTCAAGAAATAATTATACAAAATCTTTATCATTCATATATTCTCTTCCCCCTATCATTTTTCATTATGATGATTCATCTAATGGTGCATTTTTATAAAGTGGTTAAAATTGAGGGGTCCATACATTATCGATTGATATATAAAATGGATAGGTAATTCATTTTAATATGTTTTACAATAAAAAATTATAATTTTAATATTCGGTTTTTAAAAACTTTATTTATTAATTTCTTACCTAATATCATTAGGAATCTTGGTCGTTTGATGTCTTATGAGGAAAATAAATCTCATTAAGATGATTCTATTGGGGATGGTTTCCCTGTTGAGGAGTTTTTAAATATGTGCTAAATGTATTTAGATCTATTGGAGATAATATTCAATCTAGTGGGACATGTTGATGATATTATAAGTCAACTGTTGGCTAATAATGAGTCAGCAATGTTTCCAACTTTAGGTCGATAATTTGGAAAAATCTATTTATTTTCATTGATCGATGTGAAGTTAATAAAATAATATATATATATATACACACACATACATACATACATACATATATACATACATATATATATATATTCAATTCAATACTGATATTTTTTATCCTTATATCTAAGAACTAAGAATAGAAACAAAAAAGATTCATTGGGACCAAAACTCAAAATGTGATAGAGATAATAGAAGTGGTTATCAAGGAAATTGTTTAATGGTTGACATGTTATGTAAGTTCTTAATCTATTACATAGTTTTCATATGTTTACAATTCTCTATATTATTTAACAATGATTAATATCAACTTTTATAGGTAATGAATTTTAATAATCGAGTCGAACTATCCAAATATTTTATATTTTAGATTGAGGTCCTTTACATCATTCTAGGAGATTCAATTCATAAAATATCAGTGGTTTCAATTTTAATAATATTGAATTTATAGAAGGTTTAAAAGGAAACAATAGTGCCATACTCATAGTTTTAGATCATGGTTTTTATGGAATATTAGATGATATTATTGAGTTTAATTACAATGGTAATTTTGTAGTTCATTTATTTAAATGTAAGTGGATAAACAGTAAGAGGTTTATAAATAAAGATACATTAGAATTTAATTATGTAAATTTTTATTGGATATTCAATACTAGTAAGTGGTAAGAACATGATCCATATATTATGGATTCTAGAAAAAGGTATATTATGTTCATAATATAGTGGATTATGGGTGGAGTATTTTTTTCAAATGAAACTGAGATACATGTATGATATGGGTGATGAAAGTGAAGTAATTTTTGATATTGAGCTATATTAATTACAATATAATCAATTATCTATGCCTAAGGATATTAAAAAAAATTATTATTGCGAGGGATAGTGTGTAATAATAAGAAAGAATATAAAAATAATTAGAAGAAAAATAAGTAATGTTAATAATGTAACCTGATAAAATCATGACCAACCAAGAATAAAATTTATCAATTTTTTATTAAAAAGTTCACTAATGTTTTTTTACATTAATGAAAGAAAGTACTATTATATCATATTAATAAACATAAGTGATGTATTTTTTATTGTATTTCAAACCAAAAGTGGTATACTTTCCATACCCACTTTATATCATAAGTTTCATATTGTCTTTATATGACACAAGTAACAATTCATCACATATGTTGTACAATTATTTGATACCATTTCTTCTTATACTAATATGATCTAATCAATATGTATGAATTCTATTGATAATGTGGGGGAATTAAATAGGACGCAAAATGATTGATAAATTTCATAAATTTACACTTATATTCATCATTTTATTAGTTAATTTTTATTACATTATATGATTCAAATGAATTTATGTATTTAGTTTTTATCTCACATAAAAATATGTCTTCAATTATTTGAATAATACAAGTCAAAATCTAGAAACAATTCATTAAATTCTAGAGTATAAATCAATGTTGTGATCAAAAGATGTGGTACACGAGCTAGTGGTTGCAAAGTAAAAAAATTTACCTAGAGTGGTATTTATTTTATTAGATGTATTATGAATTTTGATAAAATTGAATTCCTGGTCATTGATATTATAATTTCTCAATTGGATACCTTTTTTAGGCTATAAAATTGTAATAAGTTGAGGAAATTATTTATAAGTTTGAAATCTATAATTGAGTTGATTTCTATACGTAAAATCCTGTATGCGAAGATTATTGTAATTAAAAAGATGGTTATAATGTGGAATGTGTTTATTTTAAAGATAATTTATGTAATTTTTTCATTGATTAATTATAATCAAATGTTATTTTCCATCTTTAAATGTTATCTTTTTAAATAGATTGTATCCATTAATATAAATATCATCATAGATATAATTATTAGTTGAGATGTACCATAATTTGAAATAGATGTAGAAAGGATTACCTAGTGTTTGAAGATATTATAGATCTAATCCCAATTGAAGATATTATACTTAATTAATTTTAGATGTTTATAGAAAAAAAATAAATCTATGAAAGGAAACGGATTTTCAAGTCAACCTAGGATATTGTATGTTATGATAATACAAGTTTTCTATACCATATC
This sequence comes from Viscum album, assembly GCA_963277665.1. NCBI lineage: Eukaryota > Viridiplantae > Streptophyta > Magnoliopsida > Santalales > Viscaceae > Viscum > Viscum album. Next base: position 1,121,455,787 of record OY728129.1, read on the forward strand.
ATTTTATATATATTCCAACTAAAATGATACTATTTTATGTTTTAATAATTATAGGCTTTTATAGGGATACAAATAATCCATTTCATTATTGTGTCATTTCATAAAATAAATTTAGCTAAAATCAAATATCATTTCAATTAGGTTTCATTTGTTATTCATTGAATATGCCCATTATTATCATGTGTTTAACAAATTTAAATGCATGCACTAGAGGAAGTATGTGGAGTAAAGGGGTGATGGTAATAACCATGATTAATTAATGGATGGTTAGGTGCATACATCGTAGTATAATATCTATGAAATATGATTGGTTTTTCATTTTATGAAACATGAAATTTTTTAAAATATGATGTAATTTAATGTTATATTATGTGTAATAATATATTTATTGATGTATCAAAGTTATTGTTATTTTTATATTTTTTAATTACCTATTTTTTATATATAATCTTTTTATATTGTTTTTTGGTTGGATAGATAGTTTTTTAAGCTATTTTTTAATATGTAAAACGTGTTCCCGTTTTAATAAAATAAAATAGGGGTAGTTAAAACTACAACCAAATATGGTAAATTTCAAAATTTATCTCTTCCTTTTAGAAACAATATATAAAACCATAATAATTAAAATAAACTTCAAATTATTATTTATTCTCTGTATAATTTTCCTCTAATTTAGAAAACTACTACTAAATTTCTCATTAAAAACTCACCATTAAAAACTATGTTTATCAGCAAAAAACTATTATGAAAAATAAAACCTTTGTTTAATATTTAATTATAGAATATTTAGTAGATTTTTTTTAAACCAAATTTACATTATTTTGGGTAGTTAAAACAACTATTAAATACAAAAAGTACCACAGTTATATTTTGTTTTTCCTATAGTGTTATAGTAGGTTTTACTATTAAACTAAATAAATAAGGGTTAAAAGAACCTAAAATATTTTATAAATTCCATTGTATCACCATATTTTAACCATATATCATATAAAATCTTGTAATATTATATTTTAGATCAATTTTCAATGAAACAGACATTAATATATTTCATACTTTTCCAAAATTCCAAGTGGGTCCTCTCCCCCACTAATAAAAGGACAGATAATCTCCTCTCCTTCCCACACATCCAGAGCCATTTAGATTATCCAATAATTAAATAAAATACTTATTTAAATACCTATCATTTCCTAGATTTCATTTTCTAGTCCAAAAAACATATTAGGAAGGATTTAGTTATAAATATAAAGGGGTTTTCCAAAGAATAGGCGTAGTTATTAACAATGCATTTTCTTTTTATTTATTCTTCTACATTATAAAAATATTATTCAACCATTATTAAATAATAAAACCTATATCTTACATATAATTATTCTATATTAAATTAATTTAATAACCTATACCCACATTCACTTCTATATAATGGTAAATTTTACCATTGATCATGTGTACGCAAGACTACCACCTCACAAACTGATGTAACTCGTTTTCCATCACCACCTCCCACTACTAGATATAATGATGTTTTTATTATATATATATTTATAATTTATAATTTAGAAATTTTTATAGTTATGTAATTATAATATCACATATAGCTTTTTAAAATCCAATCTATTGGAAAAATTTTATATTGCTTGTGCGAACATGTGGAGTATCGTCTCCAGGAAGCGATGTGATTTTTTTCATTTATTCATTATATTGTTGTTAATAAGGAAACATTTAATGGATATATATTATATATATTATATATTAATTATTCTATAAAGTTAAAATAATAATTAACTTTGATTCATTCCATCCATTAAAAAATTAAAACAAAATTCATTTGTAGATATGACCTACCATCCCCATGTATGATATAATTCTTTTTTCTAATTACAAATTTTATGGATGAAAAAACATTTATGTACAATGAATATATATATGATATTTATAAATTTATTAAAATTATTAATATTATGGAACTATGAAAATTTTACAATGTCCAAAAATGTAGAAAACACACACATATATATATATAACAAGAAAGTTATCACCCAGAACAATGATTTTAACAATTAATTATTAAAAATGTGTGACAAAAGGTTTTATATAATCATATCTATAATGTTATATATTATTATGGATCTGGAATATATTTATAATAAATCTATATTTACTATAAATTAGGTTCAAATACCATTAATGTAAGTCATACCTAAAGTAAGGGTTTTATGTTACAATCTCATTTTTTTTCATGATTGTTTATGCTTACACATCTGATGATGAAATTTCATGATCTGCATCTTAATAATCTCAATATTTTTATTCTAATATAAATATTTCATGATAATACATTCTTTCCTTTCATTTTACTCTTTTTATTAAACATATATATCAAATTATTTTAAGGAAAATCAATTTTATTTCTATCTTATGACAAAAAAACATTTATCTTCAATTCACCAGTTTTATAAAAAAATGAATATTTTTACTATTATACATTAATTTTTGGAAGTCATTTTTACCCATATTTTATTTTTTAGAAAATTTTTTAAAAATATTCCTCTTTATTTTCTTGAACAATATTCTTTTGAATTTTTACAGAAAATGTCATAGGAATCATTATTTTATCGTATGTAACATGGTAAAATTTCACACCATTATGACAATTAATTTATCTGAAGATTAATTTAAAAGTATCTAAGTTTATTTTCAAAAAAAAATTAATATTTAAAAAAAATTAAATAAGTGACTTTGAATTAAAAATGATTTTTTAATCAAGAAATGTTCCAAGTGATCATTTAAAAGCATTTTCCATCTAAGATGAAAACATTTGAAATTTCATAATCTTAGTGGGGTATAATCCAATGACACCATCCTTATTCATACTCTAGATGGTTTATGATTATGATCAAAAGATTTTTTTGAAACTAGTTTTATTTCCATGAGTTATGTTATTATGTCATGATGAAAATATTATAATATTCATGAACACACGTATATAATATTCATTATGTGATGGGTGGGACCAGAATTATATATCACTCAATGAATTAGGAAAATATAGATATCTCATGAGATAAATAGGACTATAATGGGTAGTAAATGTAGTTTAGTGAGGTACTCTATCCACTATGACAATCTTGGGAGTGAACCTTAACTACTACAATGGTTTGGGGAGTGAACTGAATCAACTATGATAGCCATAACAGAATTCTTTTTCTACTAAGGAAATTAATTTCTATTCTTTTTTGTATGGAAAAAAATTATTATGATAATTTTATGTTCTCATGAACCATTTTAATTGATACATTTACTATTTATGATTTATGAACTGATGATATTTATTCCATTATTCAATATTATGATCTACGATATGCTGGGTATGGTTTTTAAATAGAATAATCATGTTCACATACCCTTATTCTCATGTTATTTTTACATGATCAATGATATCTCCCTTGTTTGTCGAGAATCATAGTTCACCCTTTCTTATGTTTCTTTACCCCATGCTATGATTATAGTTATTATGTTTGATATTTCTAATAAGTGTCAAAGTTATGGAGATCATAGTGGGAGGTAATTTAGATTACTTCTGAACCAGTTGTTTATGAATCCATGTTTCTAATGGATCTAGAACTATATGAAACTATCACGTATCCTTATGTTATTATAATGAATATTGTTTAAATACATGTAAGGTCTATGTATTAAATTTATGGATTTCTATATGTAGTTCCTTCAGTATTAAAGGCTTCACTCTCACTCATCTCATTCTTAGGAGGAGGTGAGAAGGGGGTATCTGGGAGAGAAGAATGTTGTGCTTATAAAATCCCAATTATCGATTAACCCTACAAATATACACAATATCATATTTATGTAGTTCAATTTTAGGTTAAAATATTATTTAATTTCACAAGGAACCTTAAATAATAAAATAAACATTATCTTACCTCATTTAAAATAATATTAATAATATAATTATTATATTTATTTATCTAACTGGAGAAATGATAAATATTAATTTTCCAGATTGATAATTAATATTTATCATCGGAAATAACGATGGTAAATTCAGATTTTTAGACATTTATCAAATATCTAAATAATTTTTAAAAAAAATTATTTATAAATATATATTTTTTTCACACTATAAAGATTAATTATTTATTAAATATTCAAAAATAAAATTAATATTCTTATTAATGATCTGGTTGATAAATGTTTGTTTAATATTTGTGATCGATAAAAGTTGAATAAAATTTTTCCTTGTTCTTGTGAATATTATTTTTTAAAATAATAAAATTAAAATAGAATTTAATCATGATCAATTTAAAAAATTAGCGTGTGTACCTCTAGGATTCTTTCCTATTGGTGTTAGGTGGTCTTTCCTAAAGACCAAGATTATGTTCTAGCAATGTGTTATTTTAACTAAGATAAAGAATATAATGTCTCAACATCGATAATCATATACAAATTTTTATTGTGTAATAAAATATTGTTCTCTCAATATCACATCAAGAAGGTTTCACATCTATGACATCAAAATATATGCTTGATATGTTTTTCTTTTACTATTAAAAATAAACACATAATTTCACTGTAGACATGAAATTTAATATGACAGTTCCAATTCAATCAAAGGGTTTATATATCAACTTTTATTAAAATTGAAGGGTAAAATCATACCTCAACCTATCTATTAATAACATGTCATTCATGACACACCCAATTTTCCCTAATTCCCATGAACATAGGCATCATGGTTTTGGTTAGTAAATATATGTGTGTGATTCATGAAAGTCATTAATGATAATCTTAAAGTATATGTTCCATTACAAATTCTTTTAGATAAAAATATCCAATGATAAATAATCATGAAAAAATCATACTAACAATTCTGTTCTCATAATCTCCCATCTTAGAGATTACCAGGTGAAAATGTCATGATAAGACGTCTTGTCTACCTATTAGTACTGAAACTTGAATTACAACATACTATTTGCCTCATCATTGAATTATATCAAACCATATAACTAGGTTTAATAATATTATCATGTAATTTCATAGTTTCAATATTATCGGGGAACTATTTTGACTTTATCAATGTGAAGATACTCTAGGAAATTATAACATTAAGTACATGAAAAACAATGGTCAATATGTAATAATATGATTTATTAATATTCAAATCATCTAATATTCATATAATCAAAAATACAAAATATTATTTCTAGAATAAAATCATTAACATACTCCCACTTGAACAAGATCCAACAAGCTATGAATTTCGGTAAGCTATACCACACATGATGGTCGTGTTTTTTCTTAGTTAAGGATTTATTCATGGATTCCACCATATTTTCTTCAGTGGATATTTTTCTCACTGAAACTTCACCATTGTGAGAAAAATATATGAATATATAATTCTTCCGAAGTATTTTCTTCATCTAATGGTGTGACAATGGATCCTTTTAAAGGACCAAAATTTTCGTATTATAACAATATAGATTGATAAGATCATTACATCAAGGTACCACATCAAAAAACTAGATGAATTTTCATATCCAAAATAATTATTTAGCTACCTTAAAATCATAAATATACACAAAGAGAATATGTATCCCATCTACTAAATTTTTTTACCATAACTTTCTTTGAGATCTTCCAACTCACAACACATCCTCCAAAAGAGAAGATATATCCTAACTAAAATTTCATATCATCATGATCTATCTGGAAACTATAATTTGTATATCTATTAATGACTAGTTTCTTATTTCTTCTATAGATTAGGAACATAGAATTGGTATGACCTAGACCCACTAGGCGTGGTTCCTCCTTTATGTTACACCATTACACTAAGGTGTGTATCAAGGATTTAGTTGAGTAATAATCCCAAAATTCAATAAATAATCAATTAAGTCTTCATTGTGATATTCTACATCATGGTCTTAGTGGAGTTTCGTAATCATCTTACTAAGATGGTTCTCAACTTCCTTCTTGAATTCCTTTAATCTATAAAAGTAATATGACTTATATCTCCATAAGTATACATATCTATATGTACTTAAATAATCAATAAAATTTTAATGTATGAGTACCCTCCCCTTGCTTCAACCAGAAATGCTCCACACACATTGGTATAAAATAATTAAAGAATCTCTTTATCCCTTTCATGTTTTCAACTAAATGAGGCCTTGATAATTTTTAATTTTAAACATGTGTGACATAAACCTAATTATTTTAGTTTAACTAGATCTAAATATTCATATTTTTGTACTTTTTTTAATCAATTATTGATTACATGAATTAGAAGTTTATGTTATAGTTGGGTGTGTTATGAGTCTTGGGAAGTAATTTCGCAATCGATTTATAGGAATTTTATTGTGTAATACAACACATAAATACCATTATTTAAATTTTCCTTAGCATAAAATATTCCTTCTTTATAATAGAAGTAAAATTTATCCCAAAACATGAAAATAAATACATCCATATAATGTTTTTATACAAAAATAATTTTTTTGGTAACAAATGGAACATAATAGTAATAATTAAGAATAAAGATCATTACCAAGAGTAGTATAACGTGGTAATCCTTGATATACATGGTGTAATTTCAGTCCCCATTAGATGATAATTGTAATGGCCCAATGTTTTATCAATGGAATTCCCTTATTATAACTATGACTTACAGTATAATCACATTAGGAATAATAATGTAATATAATGATACTAAATACTTTGTGACCATTAAACATAATTTTTTGACTTTGATGTTTTGATTTTTTTAAAATCTGACATACATGGTTGCGATCAGTAAGATGTTTAGAGTCCTATAGGACCAAACTTAATTTTTGGTGAATAGTAACCTCCCTTATGAATAGTAACTAGCCCTTATGAATAGTAATATGCCCTTTACGAAAAGTAAGTCCTAAAAAATAATAGTAACCATTCCAATTAATGATTAAATAAAACATAGGCATCTTATAAGTGACATTTTGACCATAGTAAAAGAATTAGTATTTTTATAAGTCATAAATAAATAATTATAATTAATTAATTAATTTAAAAGAAATTTTATTTTAATAAAATGTTTTCATAAATTAACAATTCTATGTCTTCTGGTTTTAAGGTAATTTTATAAGACCTTATGTAATTTTTCAAAGCATTATGAAATCAGTTTTAATTTTAAAATATGTATTTTTCAAGTAAATTGTGATTTTAATTAAAAATTTAATTAATCATATATTGAAAATTATTTTTTAATATTTGTGTTAATTTTTTTTATTTTTCATGTCAAAAAATTCTAAGCATGAATGTTTTGGATTTTTCAGAAATACTTGAATTCTTGATGAATAGTAAAACGTGATAATTTACAAAATAAGCTAAATACATTAATTATAGTCATGTATGATGTTCTGGTGATGTAAGAACTTATGTTTCATATTCAGATGATAAAATTACTATAATTGGTAATGGTAGACTCACAATTACTTGTCTTGTGGAGAAATAAAAAATTAATGAATAGTATATTGAGAAAACCCCTCTCCCCTCCACTATAAATATCACCCTTCACACACTCATTCTCTCACACATCTCAAGCATCAATACCTTTATAAAATCTGTCCAAACAACTTCCATATACCCTCCCTCACGTCCCAGATCTTTTGGTCTCATCAAAAGACCATACCTAGTTTCCTTAAGGAGGATCTCAAGAAGAGTATTTAAGAGGTAATTTCTCTCTCTCTTTTACTTTAATTTCCTTTCAAATTCATGTTCCATTATTAATCTCTCCCCAACTATCCTCATCCAAATGGTATGGTAACTCTAGTATCATATATATACTGGAATTTTTTGATACTAATGTGATAATATATTATCAAATACCTTTATCCTCTTATTTTTATTTTTGAAAGGAAAACATTGTTTGTGAGGTGTTAATTTATCACCTTCAAGAACGACATGTTTTCAATCTAGTTACCACCTTCAGATCTGGTCATGAACCCATTTTTATGGTTGAACTAGATTATTCTATATGTATTATATCCTATTTATTATTCTGGAACTAACTTATGTTTGTTTTACTAAATGATAAATCAAAACATGCTCGTTGTGATCCAAAAAGACCACCCAAATTAAACTAAAACAATCATAAATAAATCTTAACTAATGATTCATCCACATGTTATATAATATAATTTATTATAAGATAATTTAAAATCCTTCAATATCACTAATAACACATAATATCAGTTTTGTAATTTTATCCATGTTCTACACGAACATCCATTCATATATACAAGTGAATCGTTCATGAAAACCATAAAAACGAACATTCTTGGACAATGGTTTTAAACAATATAACTCATCCAAAAGCCAATAAACGAACTTAATAAAACCTTAATGAATATTATTAATGTATAAAATCTTCTGGTATTGTTAATTAATTAATATAATGTGGTTATACCTGAATTTAAAGTGAAGAAAGCATTCGGATACAAGGTAAGTTGAAATTCTCGAACCCAACACTCTTTCTTCAGGTTCTCCATATTTTACTCCATTTTTTGTATGGTCACTCCTTAAAAAATATTTTTTCATAATTATCTTACCATTTCTAGGATATTCATTTTTTCAACTGGAGTTTTTTTCAAACAAATGTTTCCCAAAATAACTCTTCCTTCAAAAAAACATTTTACTTCTCACTAAAGGTTAATGGTTCTTGTATCAAGTATGTTATTCCCAATTTCTTTTGGGAACCCAAAGTTTATGAATGTGTTCCTATGAGATTAAACTCATTCCTTTACATGGGTTATTTATGTTATTTTTATATATATTTTTTATGTGGCATGCATGATAATGATAATGTTATGATGTGACGGGTGTGCCCATAATTATATAGCACAAAATGAATGTTATGATGTGATGGGTGCACCCAAAATTATATAGATCTCCAATGAATTGGGTTAAGTGATGAATCTCATGAGTTAAAGTTAAATGATGTGTGAACAAGATTCTATCTTTTTCCATAACTATGTGTGGTATATGACCACTAATACATGATGTTTTATTTTTATGCATTGCCACATTTTATGTCTTTTATTAAAATTTCCTTTCATGATTTTGATGATGATGTTATGATTATGCTCACCCCATGCTATATTGTTCTTATTTAACCTCTTGGTATAATTTTAGCTCACCCCTCTTTGAGGTATATCATTAGGTGTCTACATGTACTAAGGATATTTCAAGTGCCAATTAGAAACTAGAGAATAAGGAATTAAATAAATGTTTATGCTTGATGTAGTAAATGTTATGTTTGGTCCTAGTTTTCCCAAGACGCTAAACCTCTATATCCTCATGGTTTAATACTATAATGTTGTTTATAATTATAATGATTTAATAGTAATGTAAGAAAATTTAGGGTCTCAATAATTGGTATCATAGGCATGGTTTAGTTAATTTGAGAATTATGATTAGTGAACCCTAAGAAAACCTCTAGCATGAGACTAAGTACAAATATGAACACAAGAAGCTTTAAATAGGGATCCCATAAGTTATTTTTTTATTATAAATCATACAAATTAAAAAGTTATTCATGAATTTTTGACTTATGTTTTGTTCAATACTTTTCTATTTTAAAAAATGGTGGGAACCAGGAGAAACTAGGTCAACAACTCATGCGAGTGCCAATGAAAAAATTTACCAAATGATATACCCAATGATTTGGGAGGTGGAGTTAAAAACTACATGGATATTCCAACCAAACTATATAAAGTTATGAACAATAACTAGAATAATGGGGAATTTCATCATTCACCAAAGTGGGAGCAACTGGATACTGAGTGTTTTATGAGGCAATGACCACCAATGTTTAGTGGTTCTTCTGATCAATTAGTTTGGGAATTGAGGGTCAAATCCCAACAGAAATTATTTTTTGTGCCCCTCTATTCTGAGACATAGAAGGTGACTTTAGATGTTTATCGACTATATGTTTAGTGGATCTTCTGATCCACTAGTTTTGTAAGACTTTAAGATCAAGTTTCTTAACAAGTATTTCCCACGAACTCTTCATACAAGGATAGAGAGAGAATTCATAAATCTCAAGCAAAAGGAAGGAGAATATGTCATAACCTATTAAGAAAATTTCACAAGGATTTCAAGGTATACATCAATTTTTGTTATAAACAATGATAGTAAAATTGATATATTCTTTAGATGATTAAAACCACACCTTCAAAAGGTTCATGAAACACGATACATTGGGAGTTATAATGAAGTTATTCGAAGTTATCTCAAAGTGGAGATGGAGTTTGAAGAAATTTTCCATGGCTATGGTGATAAGAACCCAAATATGGAGTTTCAATATGGAGTATCTAATGGTAAGGGTGGGAAGAAAACGCAATGACCCACATGCCAAAAATGTGAGAAGTTGCATCATGGAAACTGCCTCAATGGGATTGGAAAATTCTACAAGTGTGGGAAAGAAGGACACCATGCTCAAGAGTGTCAAAAATACATGAGGAAGAAGGAGAATGTGGTGTAAGAAAGGAAAGAACCACCCATGGTTCAATGCTATAAATGTAGGTATCAAGGTCACTATATAAGCCAATGCACTAAACATCGAGTTTTTTAGGGTAATCACTATCAGTAGCCATTAATTCCAAAGCAAAAAAAGGAAGGCTTACGCCACCAATACTGAGTAAGTGGGGAAAGATAATAAATCTATACAAGTTACACTTCCTATTCACTCAAGAATAGATAAAGACTTATTTGATTCTGGTTCTATGCATTCCATTTTACCTTGCAAGTTTCCTAGAACTATAGAATTGAAGCCCTAAAAACTTAAAGTAAAGATATCTATAAAAACACCAAGTGGGGAAATCATTGCAACTCAAGTGTTTGACTCTTCTCCTAATGGAATATGTGGGAATATTCCTCTAGAGAATATCATAATACTTCCCCTGGTGGAATTCAACAATATAATAGGAATAGATTGGATCTCATTATATAGAGCACATATCAAATTTTGGGAAAAGAAAATATCTTTTCATATTCTGAACCATCTCATGATCCTCTACAAATGAAAGGAAAATAATAAATATCATTTGAAGAATCCTTCAAAAGTGTGGGTGTGGATTCCCAATGAAGAATCATACCTCTCCCAAATGGTTGAGTCAAAGGAAAGTTCAAACCTTGCATAAATTCCCATCATGAGGGAATAAAGTGATGTATTTCTCGAAGAGTTACCCTGAGTTCCCCAGGATCATGAGGTAGATTTCTCAATCGAACGCATACCCGGAGCTACTCCTATTTTAATGTGTCTATATTTGATGGCTCTTATCGAACTGGAAGAGTTAAGTAAGAAGCTTCAAGATCATTTTGACAAAGGATTCATATTCCCTAGTGCATTACCTTAGGGTGTTCCAGTGCTCTTTGTGTATAAGGAGGATGGATCAATGTGGTTGTGTATCGATTATCAGGAACTCAAAAAAATCACCATAAAGAACAAGTATCATCTTACAAGTATTGACGACTTGTTTGATTAGTTAATAGGCGCACAATAATTCTTAAAGGTGGATATTCATTTTGGATATCATTAGATAAAGGTGAAGATGGAAGATATTCGTAAGACTACCTTCCATACAAAGTATGGGCACTATGAGTTTCTAATGATGCCCTTAGGACTTACTAATTCCCCTACAATACTAATTTATTTGATGAATGGAGTCTTTATACATTACATCGACAAATATTTAGTAGTGTTTATTTATTATATTCTCATATACTCTAAGAGAAATGAGGAACATGAAGAACATCTAAGACATGTGTTGGTGACATAGATGAAGGAGAAGTTGTACACCAAGTTCAGAAAGTGTGACTTTTGGATGAAGAAATCAATTTCTTGAGACATGTGATCACAAGTGAGGTAATTTCTGTGGACCCTTCAAAAACAAAGGTTATTGAGGAATGGCCTAGGCCCTCTTTATGTCACAAAAATATGTAGTTTTCTTGGATTAAATAGGTAATATCGACGTTTTATGAGAAATTTCTCAACATTGTCTAGCACGCTAATTAAGTTAACAAGTAAAATAGTAGAGTATGTCTGGATTGAATAATGTGAGGGAAGCTTCAAGTAGCTAAAGAGAAGGGTATTCATTGCACTTATACTCACATTAACGGAAAGTGGAGAAATATTTCGATATACATCGTTGATTAAATGAAAGTATTGGGTTGAGTACTCATGAAAAATAATAATGTGATAGCCTATGCCTCACAGTTGTAGAATATCCATGAACAGAACTAGGTAATGCATGATCTAGAGCTGGAATCAATGATTTTTTCCTTGAAAATCTGGTGGCACTACCTTTATGTTGAAAAGTGTGACATATACACCAACCACAAGATCTTAAAGTATATATTCACATAATAGGAGATCAAAATGCGTCAAAGGAGATGGTTAGAGATAATCAAGGACTATGATTTCTCTATTCACTATCATAATAGAAAAGAAAACAACGTAGTTGATACTCTAAGCAGAAAAAAATTTGTTACTCTATCCATGTTATGGATTGAGAAAGACCCAGTCATATTGGATATAAAAAGGATGGATTTTGAAATAATAAGGGAAGGGGATACATCCTACCTTTCCCAAATTATTGTGCATCCATCTATCTAATAGAATAATAAAAAGGCACAAAGGGATAATATGGAGTTACAAAAGAAGTTGAATGCAGTAAACGAATGGAATTTGAATGAGTTCTGTATTGATGATGATGGTGTGATTCAGTTTGGAATGCTTCTTTGTGTGCCTTCATCACCAGAGATAAAGAAGGACGTATTAGACAATGAACATAGCTCAGCATTCTCTATCCATCCTAGGAGTACCAAGATGTATCGTGATCTCCTAGAACACTTATGGTGGGATAACATGAAGAAGGAGATTGGAGAATATATATCAAGTTGCTTGGTATATCATCAAGAAAAAGAAGAGTGAAAAAAGTCCAAAGGGATGATGTAGACATTGCTTGTACCCATGTGGAAATGGGATAATTTTACTATGGACTTCGTCATGGGTCTAACAAAGAAGTCCAATGGAAATAATGATATATGGGTTGCGGTTGACTGACTCAGCAAGATAGAAAACTTTATCACATTTCAGGAAGGTCTCATTCTTTAAAAACATGCAAAGATATATGTATAGGAAGTGGTGAGATTGCATAGTGTTCCATTATCGATTGTCTTTTATCATGATCCAAATTTCACATCTAAATTTTGGAGGAGCCTTCAACATTCATTGAGTACTGAATTAAATTTCAGCATGGCATATCACCCCCAAAATGATGGAAAATATAAAATGACTATTCAAACATTTGAATACATGCTAAGAGACAGCTCTTTAGAATTCATAGGTGCATAGGATCTTCATCTCCCATTGTTTAAGTTCGCATACAAAAATAGCATCCACTCGAGTATTCAGAAGGTGCTATATGAAGCTTTGTATGGAATGTGATGTAGAACTCAAACCTGTTGGGATGATGTTGGAGAAAAAAATCTATTTGGACCCAATCTTGTGCAAGAGATAAGATATAAGGTTCAAGTCATCCAGAAACACATCAAAACTGCTAAGAATCGATAAAAGATGTTTTCTAGTAACTGTCAAAGGAACTTGGAATTCAACGTTTGAGATAAATTATTCCTTCCAAAATCACCAAGGAAGAGAGTCATGTGGTTTGGAAAGAAAGGGAAGCTAAGCCCAAGGTACATTGTCCCCTTTGAGATCCATGACCGTATAGCGGCCTTGGCCTATAGGCTTTCACTTCCAATGAATATGGCTTAAGTCCATGATGTGTTTCACGTTTCACTCCTGAGGAAATACATACTAGATCTCTCACATGTACTGATATCAGAGGTGGTACAGCTGGAAGATGATCTCTCTTATGAGGAGAAACCAGTAAATATTTTGGACAGGAGAGATAAGGTTTTATGCAACAAGACAACCCACATTATTAAAGTGTTGTGGAGGAACCATAAGTTTGATGAAGCAACTTGGGAACCAAAATAGACGATGAATGAGAAGTACCCTCACTTATTTGTGTAAAATGAAATTTCTAGGGAGAAATTTCATAAGTGGGGAAGAATATAATAGCCCAAATCTTATCAATGAAATTCCCTTATTATCACTATGCCTTATAGTATAATCACATTAGGAAGCACAATGGAATATAATGATACTAAATACTATGTGACCGTTAAACATAATTTTTCCACTTCTATGTTTTAAATTTTGAAAATCTGACATACACAGTTGCGATCAGTAAGATGTTTGGAGTTCAATAGGAAAAAATTAATTTTTGGTTAATAGTAACCTACCCTTATGAATAGTAACCTACCCTTATGAATAGTAATATGACCCTTGTGAATAGTAAATACTCCAAAATAATGGTAATGTTACCCATGAATGATTAAATAAATCTTTGGCATCATATAAGTGATATTTTGACCATAGTAAAAGTATTGGTTTTTTTATAAGTCATAAATAATTAATTATAATTAATTAATTAATTTAAATGAAAATATATTTTCCTAAAATTTTTCATAAATTAACAATTCAATGACTTCTAGTTTGAAGATAATTTTATAATACCTTATGTAATTTTTGAAAGCATTATGAAATCTGTTTTAATTTTAAATTCTATATTTTTCAATTAAATTATGATTTTAATTAAAAATTAAATTAATAATATTTATAAAATTATATTTGAAAAATGGAGTTCATTTTTTATTCTACTCATTCAAAAATGGTTAGGGTGAATTTTTGAGATATTTCTGAAATACTTGAATTTTTGACGAATAGTGAAATACGCTAATTAACAAAATAAGCTAAATATATTAATTATAGAGTCATGTATGATGTTCTGATGATGTAAGAACATATGGTTCGTATTCACATAATAAAATTACTTTAATTAGTCATTGAAGACTCACTATTACTTTTCTTGTGGAGAAATAATAAATTAATGAATATTATATTGAGAAAACCCCTCTCCCCTCCACTATAAACATCACCCTTCACACACTCATTCCCTCACACCTCTCAGGATTTAAGACTTGTCTTAACTCTATCCAAAAATCTTCTCTATACCCTCCCCCATGTCCAAGATCTTCTGGTCTCATCAAAATACCAAGCCTAGGTTACGTAAGGAGGATCTCAAGTGGAGTATTCAAGAGGTAATTCCTTTCTCTCTTTTCCTTTAATTTCCTTTCAAATTCAAGTTCTTTTCTTAATATCTCCCAACCTATCCTCATCCAAATTGTATGGTAACTCTAGTATCATACATATACTCTAATTTTATGATACTTATGGGATAATATATCATCAAATCACCTTATCCTGTTCTTTTTATTTTAGAAAGGAAAACGTTGTTCGTGAGGTGTTAATTTATCACCTTCAAGAACGACATGTTTTCAATTTCCTTAACACATTAAGATCTAGTCATGAACCCTTTTTTATAGTTGAACCACGTTATTTTATATTTATTACATCCTATTTAATTTTCTATAACTAATTTATGTACATATTACTAAATGATAAATCAAAACATGTATGTTGTGATCCAAAAAAAACCCAAAGTAACCTAAAAATATCATCATTAAATCTTAACTAAGGATTCATCCACATGGAATATAGCATAATTCCTTATAATATAATTAAAAATCCTTTAATATCATTAATAACATGTAATATCATTTCTAGATGATTATCCATGTTCTCCACGAACTTCCATTCATAAATACAAGTGAACCGTTCAAGACAACCATAAAAACAGACATTCTTAAAAATGGATTTAAACTATATAACTCATATAAAAACCAATAATGAACTTAATAAAACATTAATTAATATTATTAATGTATAAAATTTTCCATAATAGTAAATTAATGAATCTAATGTGATTATACATGACTTTAAAGTGAATAAATTATTCAGATACAAGGTAAGGGGAAATTCTTGAACTCAACTCTCTTTCTTCAGGATCTCCCTCTTTCACTCCATTTTAGGTATGGTCACTACATAAAAATCATTTTTTTCATTATTATCTTACCATTCCTGGGATATACATTTTTTTTAATTAATTTTATGTCAAAAAAATGTTTTCCAAAAGAACTCTTCCTTCAAAAACACACCTTTTACTTCTCACTCAAGGTTGATGGTTCTTGTATCAAGTATGTTATTACCACATTATTTTGGAAACCCAAAGTTTATGAATGTGTTCTTATGAGATTAAACCCATTACTTTCCAAGGTTTATTTGTGTTCATTTTTACATATGTTATATGTGGCATGCATGATAATGATAATGTTATGATGTGATAGGTGTGCCTGGAATTATATATCGCAAAATGAATGTTGTGATGTGATGGGTGTGCTCAGAATTATATAGCTCTCCAATGCATTGGGTAAAGTGATTAATCTCATCAGTTAATGTGAAATGATATTTGAACAAGGTTCTATCATTTTTCACGACTATGTGTGGTAGATGACCACTATGACATGATGTTTCATTTTTATGCATTGTCACATTTCAAGTCTTTTATTAAAGTTTCCTCTCATGATTTTGATGATGATGTTATGATTATTCTCATAAGAATCTAGAGAAAAAGGAATTAAATAAATTTTTATTCTTGATGTATCAAATGTCATGTTTGGTCCTAGTTTTCCCAAGACACTAAACCTATAGATCTTCGTGGTGTAATACTATTATGTGTCTTAACTTTATAATGATTTAATAGTAATTTAAGTGAATTATGGGGTCATTATTATTGGTATTAGAGTAAATTTTTCATTAATTTGGGAATTAGTATTAGTGTACCCTAGAGAAAACCTCTAGCATGATACTAAGTACAAATATGTGCACAATAAGCTTTACATAGGGATCCCATAAGTTATGATTTTAGTTTAAATCATACAAATGAGTAATTAATTCAAGACTTGTTGACATAGGTTTTGTTCTGACCTTTTCTATTTTAGAAAATGGTGGGAACCAGGAGAAATCAGGCCAACTACCAATGCGAGGGTCAATGAAATGATTTCCTAAATGATATCCCCAATGCTTTGGGAGGTGTAGTTAAAAACATCATGGCGATGCCTACCAAACTATCTCAGCTTATGAATAATAACCAGAATAATGGGGAACATCCACCTTCACCAAAGAGGGATAAACTGGTCATCAAGTGTTTTATATGGAAATTAAAACTGATGTTTAGTGGATCTTCTGATCTACTAGTTATGGAAAAATGGGTCAACACCCTGTAGAAAATATTTTATGTGATCCACTGTTCTGAGAAAGAGAACATGACTTTGGTTGTTTGTCAACTAGATGTAGAGGACGATCAATGGTGGGCTTTAATTAAGAACACCAAGCCATGTGAAAAAATTGAAGAGATGGAATGGGAATAATTTAAGATCTTGTTTCTTAACAAGTATTTCCCACTAAATATTCATATGAAGGTGGATATAGAATTAATAGAGCTCAAAAAGGAAGGAGAATCTGACACAACCTATGAAGAAAATTTCACATGGATTCCAAGGTACACTTTGGGTTTTGTTATCAACAATGATGGCTAAATTGATCGATTCTTTAGTGTATTAAAATCTCACCTTCCAAAGTCTCTTTCAATTCGAGACATTTGATGTTATGAAGAATTTTTTTGATGTGATCTCAAAGTGTAGATGGAGTTTGGACAATGTTCCAATTTCTATGGTGATAATAAAAAAATGATGGAGTTTCAAGATGGAGGATCAAATGATAAGGGTGGAATGAAAACTCAACAACCCACATGCCAAAAATGTGGGAAGTTGAATCATGGGAATTTCCTCAAAGGGAAGAGGAAATTATTCAAGTGTGGGAAATGACACCATGCTCAAGAGTGTCAAAATGTCATGATAATGAAGGAGGATGTGGTGGAAGAAAGGATAGAACCACCCATGGTTCAATTCTATAACAGTAGGGAGAAAGGGAACTATGAAAGCTAGTGCACTAAACCTTGAGTAATCAAGGTTAATCAGCGTCATCAACCACTAATTCCAAAGAAAAAAAGGTAAGGCTTATTTCTTAAATAATGCAAAAGTAGAGAAAGATAATGAAGTCATATAAGGTATACTTACTATTCACTCAAAAATAGAAAAAATCCTTATTTGATTCTGGTTCTACGCGTTCCTTTATACCTTTCAAGTTTTCAAGAACTATAGAATCAAAGCCCTGAAACCTTGATATAGTGATATCTGTAAAAACACCAAGTGGTGAAATCATTGCAACCCGAGTGTTTGACTCTTCTCTTGTTGGCTTAGGTGGGAAAATTCTTCTAGCGAGTCTCGTAATACTTTCCTTGGTGGAATTCGATGCTATAATGGGAATGTATTGGCTCTGATTATATAGATAACATATCAACTATTGAGAAAAGGAAATATCCTTTCATATTATGAACCATCCCATGTTTCTCTACAAATGAGAGGAAGATAATGAATCTCCATTGAAAAATTATTCAATAGTGTTGATGTTGATACCCTATGAAGAATCATACCTCACCCAAATAGTTGAGTCAAAGGAAAGTTCCAACCATGCAGAAATTCCCATCGTGAGGGAATATAGTGATTTATTTCTCGAAGAGTTGCCCAGACTTCGCCCAAATTATAAGGTAGAGTTATCAATAGAACTCATACCCAGAGCTACTCTTATATCAAAGTGTCCCTATTGGATGTCTCCTATAGAAATAGAGTAGTCAAGGAAGCATCTGCAAGATCATTTGGACAAGTAGTTCATACACCCTAGTGCATCGCCTTGGGGTGCACTAGTTCTCTTTGTGAAGAAGAGGTATAGATCAATGCGGTTGTGTATTAATTATCAGGAACTCCACAAGATCACCATAATGAACAAGTATCCTCTTACAGGGATTGATGAATTGTTCGATAAGTTAATAGAATATCAATACTTCTAAAAGGTGGATATTCGTTGTGGATATCATTAGCTAAAGGTGAAAACGGATGATATTTAGATGATTGCCTTCCGTACAAGGTATTGGCACTATGAGTTTTTGGTGATACCATTTGGACTTACTAATTCCCATGAAATATTCATGGATTTGATGAATAGGGTCTTTATACATTACCTCAATAAATTTTTGGTAGTGTTTATTGATTATATACTCATTTACTCCAAGGGAAAGTAGCAATATGAAGAACATCTAAGAATTGTGCTGGTGGCATTCAGAAAGGATAAGTTGTATGCCAAGTTCAGAAAGTGTGACTTTTGGATGAAGCAGGTCACAATCTTCAGACAGGTGATCATAACTGAGGCATTTTCTGTGGACCCTTCAAAAACAAAGGTGATTGAGGAATGGACCAGGCCCTCTAATGTCACAAAAATCCATAGTTTTCTTGGATTAGCTTGGTACTATAGACATTTTATGAGAAATTTCTCACAATTTTAAATCCCGCTAACTATGTTAACAAAGAATGGGGTAAAGTATGTCTGGATGGAAGAATGTGAGGGAAGCTTCAAGGAGAAAAAGATATGGTTGATCATCGCACCTGTACTCACATTACCAAAAAGTGTAGAGCATTTTGTGATATACAACGATGCTTCAAAGAAATGATTGGGTTGTGTACTCACAAAAAATGATAATGTGATAGCCTACGCCTCACGTCAGTTGAATATCCATGAGCATAACTACCTTATGCATGATCTAGAGCTAGCAGCAACGATTTTTCCCTCGAAAATCTGGTGGTTCTACCTTTATGGTGGAAAGTGTGACATATACATCGATCACAAGAGCTTAAATTATATATTCCCAGAAAGGATATCAACATGCTTCAAAGGAGTTGGTTATATCTAATCAAAGACTATGATTTCTCTATTCACAATCATCATGGAATGGGGAAAAAGGTAACTGAATCTCTAAGTAGAAAATAACCTGCTACTCTATCCATGTTACGGATTGATAAAGACCCTATCTTCTTGGATATGAAAACGATGGATTTTGGTAATCATAAGGGTAGGGGATACATCCAACCTTTCCCAAATTATTGAGCAACCATCTTTCCAAGATAAGATAAAGGAGGCATAAAGGGATGATATATATTGAAAAAAGAGGGGGAATGCAGTAAAGGAAGGGAAGTTTCACAAGTTTCATATTGATGATGATGGTGTGATTCAGTTTGGAATGAGGCTTTGTGTGCCTTCATCACCTTGGATAAACAAGGATCTATTAGACAATGCACATAGATCAAAATTCTCAATCCATCCTGGGAGTACCAAGATGTACTGTTATCTTCGAGAACACTTCTGGTGGGATAACATGAAGAAGGAGATTGCAGAATATATATCAAGGTGCTTGGTATGTCAGCAAGTTAAAGTAGAGCGACAGAATTCCAAAGGTATGATGCAGCCATTGCCTATACCTATGTGTAAATGAGAGTGTATTACTATAGATTTTGTCATTGGTCTCCTGAAGACGTCTAAGGGAAATAATGTGATATGGTTTGTGGTTGACCGACTCACTAAGATTGCCCATTTTATTGCTATTCAGGAAGATCTCTCACTTGAACAACTTACAATGATATATGTTAATTAAGTGGTGAGACTTCATGGTGTTCCACTATCGATCATCTCTAATCATGATCCAAGGTTCCAATCTAAATTCTGGAGGAGCCTTCAACATTCTTTGAGTACTAAATTATATTTCTACACGGCCGATCACCCCCAAACTGATGGCTAATCTGAAAGGACTATTCAGACACTTGAATACATGCTAAGAGTATTATCTTTATAATTCAAAGGTGGATGGGATCAGAATCTCCCATTGGTTGAGTTATCATACAAAAATAGATTCCACTCGAGTATTTAGATGCATCAATATGATGATTTTTATGGAAAGAGATGTTAAACTCCAACCTGTGGGGATGATGTTGGAGAAAGAAAGCTACTTGGACCTGATCCTGTGCAATAGATGACAGAGAATATTCAAGTCATCCAGAAACACAACAAAGCTGCTCAAAATCGATAAAAGATCTATGCCAACAACCCTCCAAGGGACTTGGAGTTCAATGATGGAGATAATGTATTCCTTTGAATATCACCATGGATGAGAGTCATGTGGTTTGGAAATAAAGGTAAGTTAAGACCAAGTTACATTGGAAACTTCGAGATCCTTGACTCTATAGGAGTCGGGGACTATCGGCTTGCACTTACAATGAATGTGTCACAACTCCATGATGTGTTTCATGTATCACTCCAGAGGAAGTACATACCAAATCTCTCACATGTATTGAACTCAGAGGTGGTACTGTTTGAAGCTGATATCTCTTATGAGGAGAAACCAGTAAAGATTTTAGACAGGAGAGATAAGGTTCTACGCAACAAGACAACCCAACTTGTCAAAGTGTTGTGGAGGAATCATATGTTTGAAGAAGCAACATGGGAACCTTAAGATCTAATTAAGGAGAAGTACCCTCATGTTTTTGTTTAAAACAAAATATCGAGGGCTAAATTTCCTAAGGGGGAAGAATGTGATGCCCAAAGTTTTATTGATAGAATTCCCTTCTTATAACAATGCCTTATAATATAATCACATTTGGAAGCACAAGGACATATAATGATACTAAATAATATGTGACCATTAATCATAATTTTGTCACATAGAAGTGATATAATTCCCTTCTTATAACAATTCCTTATAATATAATCACATTTGGAAGCACAAGGACATATAATGATACTAAATACTATGTGACCATTAATCATAATTTTGTCACTTATATTTTTTGAATAGTAATATGAACCATATGAATAGTAATATTACCCTTATGAATAGTAAATCCTCTAAAGGAATAGTAACCATCCCCATGAATGATTTAATAAAACTTAGGCATCTTATAAGTGAAAGTTTGACCATAGTAAAAGAATTGGTATTTTTGTAAGTCATAAATAAATAATTATAATTAATTAATAAATTTAAAAGAAAATATATTTTCCTAAAATGTTTTCATAAATTCAGAATTATATGTCTTCTAGTTTTACTTTAATTTCATAAGACCTAATGTACTTTTTGAAATCATTATGAAATCAATTTTAATTATATAATCTGTATTTTTCATGTAAATTATGATTTTAATTAAAAATTAAATTAATAATATTTAGAAAATTATTTTGGAAAAATGGAGTTCATTTTTTTATTCTAAACGTCAAAAAATTGTTAGGGTGATTTTTTGGAATTTTTCTGAAATACTTGAATTTTATGAATAGTGAAATTAAATAATTAAAAAATAAGCTAAATACATTAATTATAGAGTAATGTATGATTTTATGCTGATGTAAGCACATATGGTTCGGATTCACATGATTAAATTAATGTAATTAGTCATGGAAGACTCACTATTACTTGTCTTGTGGAGAAATAATAAATTCATAAATATTATATTGAGAAAACCCCTCTCCCTCCACTATAAATACCACCCTTCACACCCTCATTCCCTCACACCTCTCAAGATTCAATCCTTGTCTAAAATCTATCCAAACATCTTCCTTATCCCCTCCCCCATGCCCAAGATCTTCTGTTCTCATCAAAATACCAAGCCTAGGTTCATCATGGAGGATCTGAAGAGGAGTATTCAAGAGGTAATTCCTCTCTCTCTTTTCCTTTAATTTCCTTTCAAATTCGGGTTCTTTTCTTAATCTCCCCCCACCGATCATCATCCAAAATGTATGGTAACTCTAGTATTATACATATACTCAAATTTCAAGATATTAATTGTATAATATATCATTAATTCCTCTTTTCCTCTTATTTTTTATTTTAAAAGGGAAAATTCTGTTCGTGAGGTGTTAATTTATCACATTCAAGAACTACATGTTTTAAATTAATTTACCACCTTCAGATCTAGTCATGAACACATTTTTTGGATGAAATAGATTATTTTATATTCATTATATCCTATTTAATGTTCTGGAACTAACTTATGTTCATATTACTAAATGATAAATCAAAACATGTTCATTGTGATCCAAAAAAATGCCCAAATTAACTTAAAGAGGTCATCATTAAATATTAACTAATGATTCATCCACATGTAATATAACATAATTCATTATAAGATCATTTAAAATCCTATTGTATCATTAATAACATGTAATATCATATCTGTATTTTTATCCATGTTCTACACAAACTTCTATTCATAAATACAAGTTAATTGTTCAAGAAAACCATAAAAACAAACATTCCTGAACAACGGATTTAAACTATATAACTCATCCAAAATCCCATAAATGAACTTAATAAAACCTTAATATTTCTAATTAATATGTAAAATGTTATGGAATTGTTAATGAATCTAGTGTGGTTATACGGGTCTTTAAAGTGAAGAAAGCATTCAAATACATGGTAAGGGGAAATTCTCAAACCCAACTCTCTTTCTTCGAGTTCCCCCTCTTTCACTCCATTTTGGGTATGGTCAATCCTTAAAAAATATCACCATTATCATACCTTTTCTAGGATATAAATATTTTCCACTAGAGTTTATTTCAAACAAATATTTTCCAAAAGAACTCTTCCTTCAAAAACACACCTTTTACTTCTCACTCATGGTTGGTGGTTCTTATATCAAGTATGTTATTCCCACTTTCTTTTAGGAACACAAAGTTTATGAATGTGTTCTCATGATATGAAACCCAGTCCTTTACATGGTTTATTTATGTTTATTTTTTATATATGTTCTATGTGGAATGCATGATAATGATAATGTTATTATGTGACGGGTGCGCCCAGAATTATATAGCGCAAAAATGAATTTTAAGATGTGGCAGGTGTGCCTGAATTATACAGCACTTAAATACATTGGGTAAAGTGATGAATCTCATGAGTTAAAGTGAAATGTTGGGTGAACAATATGATATCATTTTTAACAACTATGTGTGGTAGATGACCATTAAGACATGATGTTTCATTTTTATGAATTGCCACATTTCAAGTCTTTTATTAAAGTTTCCTCTCATGATTTTGATGATGATGTTATGATTATACTCACCCCATGCTATATTGTTCCTATTTATCCTATTAATTTGATTTTAGATCACCCATTTTTGATGTATATGATCATGTTACTACATGTACTAATGATAGGAAAAGTGCCAATAAGAATCTAGAGAAGAAGGAATTAAATAAATGTTTATACATGATGTTGTAAATTATATGTTTGGTCCTAGTTTTCCCAAGACACTAAACCTATGGATCCTCATGGTGTAAAACTATTATGTTGTTTGTCTTTATAATTATATAATAGTAATTAAAGAAAAGGTAGTGTATACATACTAATATATCTACCACCCTATTTCAATCTTTTCAAATATACTAGGTTCATGTATTTGAATACATATGTGATCACCACAAGCTGTATACCAAATTTGTAGAAATGGGTAAAATGTTATAGATAAAAAATTCACAAAAATATTCCCTTAAATTATTTTACTCGGTGTGTTTTTCCTCTATTTTACCTTCTTTCCACATATGAAACTCACACCATCGTAATCACTTTTCCCCCCTCAACCCTTCTCTTCTTGAAATGGAGATGGGATGAATTTTTAGGCTTAAATATCTTCTCATATACATTCATTTTACCCACTATAATAATGAAACTCTCTTTATGTTTCATTTTTTTGAACTTATAAAACTAATGTGAGAATATATTTGAGATACTTATCAATGTTTTTCATATTAAAATTAATGATAATACTATAAAATCTTTGAGGGAGTGATGTAATAATGAAAATGAAGTGAAATTAATTAAATTTT
The DNA here is from genome assembly GCA_963277665.1 of Viscum album. Lineage (NCBI taxonomy): Eukaryota > Viridiplantae > Streptophyta > Magnoliopsida > Santalales > Viscaceae > Viscum > Viscum album. The sequence continues at coordinate 1,121,480,620 of OY728129.1, forward strand.
TTATACTATAGATGCTCTAAGAATCCAATGTAGTCATTGATTATTAATAAATGAGGCTTGGATAGTGTACCCTCTTCAGGATTACTCGGTACGATCCCCTTGGATATCTCAAACCCTTCCTGTATATATTTATCTTGATAAAGACCATGGATGATCTAGATCATACTACAAGAAATTACATCTTCATGAGACTTTTTAACTTCACTAGAAATGTATTAAATTATTAATAAAATGAATTTCAACCATGTCTCTCAATTTTTTATCATAGAAAATGATCACTTCATAAATTTCCTCCTATTTTGGTCGATTTGGTAATTAGTATTATAGCATGAATTATTTTCATTACAGACTCAACACAACCAAAATAAATCTAAAACATTCCTAGAAGTCACTAGTAGTAAGGATATTTTACTTCTTCAATATTGATCATCGGGGTAGTTTGTATAATGAATATTTCATTATTATAAAATTATAAAATAGCATATTTTATTACTTCAATTAATTAAAATTTATGTGATCTATATTGAAATTAATTTTATTATATATCCTAATATTCTAAAAAGTCTCAATAGCCCCACCATTACACTAAGAATTTATAGTTTCGAAGAAATTATAGTTGAAAGGATCCATATAGCCCTTCATATAGCCAAAAAAGTGGTTTTGTCATGCTACATGAAGGAATTTTGTAGGTTGGTCATTGCCAATATTGGGATCGCAGCTTCTTGATCCATTGTGTGGACTAAATAATCTTGAAATCCTAACTGGTATTTCCTCAACCCATGCATCCAAGTTGAAACAAGTCTAGCATGGGATACTCCCATTAAACCAAGTTGGTTAATTCAACCAAAAACCTTCTTAATAACTCCATTATAAAACTATTTGTCCAAACATGGGTTGGTTAAACACATGGTTTTATGGATTTAATTCTTTCTAAATTAGTGTAAGGTCATGTTTGAATTATTATTAAGTTGTGGTATTTTGTTTTTTATAAATAAATTTTTTATTGTAATATCTTTGACATGCATTGTTAATAATAATTGGATTTTACTGAAGTGATTGACCATGTTTGGATAAAACATTTACACATAATCAACTTATTAAAATTTCATCTTTTCATATAAATCCATTTATTTATGTGATCATGGAATTCCATACATAAAATAAATAATTCATAAGACATAAATAAATATATAATCAAATGAACCAATCATGTGCATATCTAATGATTGATTTGTTGACTGTGTAATAAATTAATCTATAACCTCTAGGAAAACACATTATGGTGGTCTTAGTACATGCTAGAACATTCTAACTATCCATTTTCATGTCACTAGGATTGATATCATCTCATTTTCATGTTGACCTCATCTAGAGGCCTTAGGATACTAATTTTATTACATGTATTTATAACCCACATAGATTCAAGGGGAACTAAAGGGTTAGTTAAGTAGAATTTCATTTATAACATTTGACACATTGGTAATAAATAATAAATGAGGGAGATATCACTCACAAACCATAATTTTTAATTCAATAATAAATAATTGAAAACTATGTGATAAAATAAGTCAAATTAATCCAACAAATAGATAGGTCTTGGTCAAGAACATGAATGGTCATATATATGCATTAAATATGAAAAAGTGCATTGGTTAACATTCATTTATATTCATTATTTTTTATGTTGTTAAATATGATTTCATTAATTAAATAATTTCCTTTTATTACAATAACCGTATAAATTCTCTTGGAAATACCCATCATTAATGAATTGTTGGGAAATTTATGTCATAACCAATAATTATAGATAATCTCAAAAAAAATTGATGATTTTTTATACTTTAAAACCTTTATTAAATTTTAAAACACATCTAGTGTTAATCAATGTAATTAGGTTTTAATTCAATAAATAATTATTTATTGTGATTTAATTTTATCTTTTTTTGGAATATTACATGAAATGTACTTACGAGTTACACAAATTGTTACAAGATTTCTGTATACTTGGGAAAATGCATAGGGTTTCGGTGTGTAACTCATCCAAACTCTATGATGTATACCAACCAGCTAAATGCTATATATCGCACTTGTCATGTGTTTAAACAACACACTAAATAACCCGGTGTGTTATTCAGATGTGGGAATATAAGGCATGTAATAAATATCTAAAAACTATGTTTCTATCTTTTTTTTTTGTATTCATAAACCACCAATGAACTCTACATGTTTTTAATTTTTGGGAATTAAGGAACTAAATGTCATGTACATCAGCTACACATCATGGGTTTCATTAATGTTCTAGGATATCAGTATCATGTAATGTTAAATTATTTATCTTACTACATGGTTAGAGGGGATTGTTCTGTTATACCATGTAGGAAACTTGACAAGTACACCATCTATATGACATTTAATCTGACAATCCATGTTCCATACTTTCCAAATGTATATACGATGGTAAATAAATTCGTTGTGTGTAATTTTTATCAATTTTTCATGTATCCCGAAAAAAATAAAAATATAATGAACTTTAGTATATGATGTGTACCCCAGCTACATGGCATATAACTTAATAAACTAATGAAATTTTTTGGCACATTTAGATGGAATCTCTAATGATTCTTCATCAACATTTGAGCCTTAATAAATTATGAATATTAAATGATGGATACTAAAATTTTGAAATCATGTTATTTAAACATCATATTAAAGAAAGAATATTATGGAAATGAAATATCTCAACAGTATTGATCATATAGATCAATAATAAAATAAATAATTTAAAATTTAAAATTGACCTCACTGATGCCACATGAAGGTTCCAGGAGCAGTAGAAGCACATGGTGGGTGTCATAACCATAATTATTTTGTTGGATTCATGTAAGAAATAAATGATAGAATTAATGGAAATTTTTTTATTTAATGTTGACATAGAGAAACTAATATACCAGAGAGAGGATCTTTGTATGTTAAATTTATAATTAATTTGAAATTTAGATATGAAGAAAATATATATATGGTCTTGTGATTTTTCAAAGATAAAGATGTTGATTGTCTTGAAAACTGATTTTAGATTACCTTCATTACACTTATAAGATCCAAGTGTAGAATCCCTCTAGAGTGGATCCACATGTCCTCATTTGATCTCTAAGAAACAAAAATATAATATTGATTACTAGTGTGGAATCAGTATCATAATTTTTTATTCATATTGATCAATTCTAGTTCCTTTGAGCTTGAAGGGGTCTCTCTTTTTCATTGTGTTCTTAAGAGAATCATAGATGGATGAATTCATGATAGAAGTTCATTGTTTGTAATGAATCATAATTCATAATTAACCCTATAGAATATACCTAACCACTTTTTAAATGAGTTAGAGTTGTGGTGAAAAATATTATTTAACTACATAAAAACCCTAAAATAATATAATAAACCTTAACTTACCCCATTAAATATAATAATTATATTATTATTATTATCCTTATTATTATTAATATTTTATGGTATGCGCTAACTGACACAACAATAATTTTATTTTACCGATATAAAAAATTATTTTTATCACTAGAAATGATCTTAGTCCACTCAAATTCCTTGAAATTTATTGAATACCTAAATAAGTATTTATTTACTATTTATTCACAAATTAATATTTTGTTCACAGTTTGAAAATTAAATATTTATTAAAAATTAAAAAAATAAAATAAAAATTCTTATTCATGGTGTTAAGAATAAATATTTATTAAATAATTATGATTAATCAAAAATAAATAAAAATAATTCCTTGGTATTAAGAATAAAAATTATTATAATAATTAAATTCAAATATAATTCAATCAGGATTAATGGAAACACATAGTTTGAGCCTTAGGGATTCTTTCTTATTGTCATTAGGCGGTATTTCCTAAAGTCAGAGTTTTCATTCTTGCAATGGGTCAAGGATCTCAAGAGATATAACATAATGTCATAATGTCAACAACCAAATATGAATTATTATTATTTAATATGATCCCTTTTTTTCAATATCTCATAAAAATGTTTCACATTTGTTTAATCAACTTATATGCTTGACATATCCTTATTTGACTATATGAAATAAACCCATTGTTACACCATGGATGTGGAATTTAATATGATGGCCCAATCCCAATGAAAGGGTTGAGATGTCATATTCTATAAATGTGGAAGGGAAAATCCTTCATTCACTTATCCATTTATAATTTTTCATTTATGGCACACCCAACACACCCTACACTCTATAGACAAATGAAGTCACTATTTGAGCTATTAAATCTATGTGCACAACTCATCACATGTATTTATCATAATATTAAAGACTATGAACCACTATACATTCTCATAGATAGTAATATATGATGACACATAAACATAAGAAATTCCTACTAGAAATTTTGTTCTCATAATCTCCCTTAGTGAGATTACTAAGTTCTAAATTCATGAGTAGTATTTTCATTCTCTTATGACTACTCACACCTGATAGTTAATATACTAGATTACCCATCTCTGAATTGTTTCTGAATTTATAACTAAGTTTAGGAATATCTTTATAAAATTTCATGTTTCTCATCACAGCATGGAACTTTTATGAACATACCAATATTTTCGATATTCTAAGACATTATTACATTAATGAATTTCCAAAAAATAAAAAAATATGTTATAATATGTTTTATAGATATTAAAATCTATGAATATACATGTAATCCAAAATAAAAACATTTGGTTCTAGAATAAAGAACATAATAAATGGTGTCAAAAGGTGTAGGATTGGGGTAGATAAGCCTGGTTTTCAGATATATATAATTTTCCATGTTGTTTCTCAATGAGGCTTTCTCTTATAAAAAAAGTCTTCTTATCCAGTCCAATTTGATCCATCTGAAACTATATGTGTTGATAATATAATAGAACCTGAAATGAATCTTAAACCCATGGTTGTATAGACCAATCCAACATAACTGACTCTTATTGAACTCGATTCTACAAGTGAATAAGAATATGATTCTAAGGGGAGATAGACATTCATTTTAAAGACAAATATTTAACTTTTTATAATACCAGAAGAACTACTAGGCCTTTTTCCTGGCTTAATAAGGCTGATGTCACTATAAATGGGATATTAAGGCTGATTAATCTAGAAAGTTTCATTCTCACATAAGGGATGAAATTGATTATCTTTTTAAAAATCCTAGCTAGATATTTGTCAAAAAACCTGGTAAGGAGAAAATTATAGGTTGTAAATTGATTTTAAATAAGTAAGAATAAAAAATTTGTGAAAAAAATTAAATTCAAAGAATGAATTGTAGCAAATGGATTACTCTAACATAGATGAATTTATTACAATGATATTTTTTAACTTGTTTTCAAAAAATCTTCCATCATACCATTGTTATAATTTGTTTCCCAAAATTATCTTCATATTAAGAAATTAGATGTTAAAACTTATTTCTTGCAAAGTATGTTTTATGAAAAGATTTATTTCAAACCCATTGATTGATTATAAATATATTTTAAAATAAATAATGTTTTACTTTTAATAAAATCACTATAATCTATTAAGAAATCATTTATAAAATGGTATAAGTAATTTTATTCTTCATTATCAAAAATAATTTTACTAGAAGTAAATATAATTCTTTTTTAAATTAAATTTATCAAGAATTTTTTTGTTTATTTAATACTATATATTTATGATAAGATTTTATTTTTTAAAGAAAATATTTTAATACATCAAATGAAACACCAATAGCATATTTCTTTTGAAATGAAATATTTTCAGTAAGAAAAGAAAATTCATGGTGTGGAGATAAATAGGGATAAAAATTATAGGGTATTTAGTTTTTTTTAAATAATCTTATGTCAATAAGGTGTTAAAAGTTTATTTTTGGATAATTTTCACCCTTTTATTGTGTATTTAGCTTAGTACATCAAGTTATCATTTTCCCAATCCACTAACAGTGATTCTGACATCTATTGTGTTAGTAAAATTACTTACGCAAGCATAGTTGGTAGCCTCATTTATTCCTTGATATAATCTGACACTGATATATTTTTTTCTATTTGTACCATGATTAGTTTTATGGGAAATCCTTAAAATCCCTATTGGAATGCATTAAACTGGTTACTCTGGTATGTGTTTATGTCTTCAGATATGTGTATTTATTTTATAAGTAATGATTCTTTCTGTCAATATATTTCTAGATTTTTTGATTTTGACTATGATGTAAATATAGATACTAGAAAATATATTATGGGTTATGTATTTTTAGAAAATGGTGGTCTTGTTTCACAGAAATATATTATGAAATCCATTATTTCCCTCTCCACCACCAAGGATGACTACATAGCATTAACTGAAGCCATCATAGAAGAAATTTGGCTAAAAGGATTTGATAATTAAATATCATTATCATCTAGTATTGTTTAATTATTTAATGATATCCATCCAATATTACATATATCTAAAAATCAGGTTTTCCATGGATGATCAAAACACATTGACATCGCAATACATTTTATATGGGATGTCATTTAAAATGGGCCTATATATTTTAATATAATACATGCATTGGACCATCCATTCGATAGTTGGACTAAGGCTATTCAATTTTCCAAATTTATGCATTGTTTAGTACTTTTGAATATATTCTCATATCAATGACATATTTTGTGTGAACACCATCCTATTTAATTATTTTATTGAAAATGGGGATATTTTTTAATATTCATGTCTAAATTTTGTTTCTTAAAATAAAATTTAATTAATATGTATTATTGTAAATTTTATTTATAAACTGTTTAATTTTAATTAATAATTTTTCCTTACCCTATATAAAGATCTCACATAAGGGTAAATCCTATTGCATAAGGCTAGCTAGCCCACTACATAAAGGCCACTCATATTATATAAGTGTATCTCACCCATTATGTAAGGGTATATATCTCTTCATGTAAGGGTAGATCACCCTTTACATAAGTATATATCACCCCTTTCATAAATATACCTAACCATCCTCCCCCCTACAAGGGTATTTCCCACTAAATAAGGTCACTCTGTTCTTACGTAAGGGTTATACCAGCTCACATAATGGTTATCCCGAATGTCATTAGGGTAATATTGTTTCACATAAGGTTGATTACAAGATTTATAATGTTAATACATGGATTAAATAAAGGTAATTAAGTATAATGGTAAATACATATATGGGTATGTTGATCCATTTTAACAGTAGAACAATCTCTTACTTCTAGTTCCTCCACATGGTCTGCATCCCAAATATTTCTCTTTGCCCACCATCACTTTATTTATCCTCAAAACTTCACCTTGAGGTTTTTTATAAATATTGTATCATTCATTGTATTTTGATGGAAATGTTTCTCATTATTTCTAAAGAGAAATATCGTGATTGGTGCGTAGGGTAGTTCTTGTCCAAGGTTCCTGATGACTACTGATGTAGATGATCTTAATTATTACTAATAAATTCTAGGGATTAAGTAGAGAATGGGGGAGTCCCTAATCATTCATCATGGTATGTTCTCATGTAAAGGAATACATTAGAATCTTGAGTTTCATTGGATCTTCATACATTTTTTATTATTATAACCTACAGTTGTAAGAAGTTTATTTTCACTTTTCATTGTTTCGGTTCTTGCTTCCATGTATGATGTTTTTACATTCATTACATATGTGTAGTGTGAGTAAATTGAGGAATTATGATTGTTATCTATACATGGTATTTTTCACTACTACCATATAGTTAAATTATATTTGATTCTCATATACCTTCTCAAGTTCTTTAATTCTTTTAATGTCTTGTAAACTGGATGTTGTCATTCTTAGTAATAAATTGAGGTAGTGTTGTTCTCACTATGTTCATAGGTACTTAGTGGACTAAGTCACATTATATATCTATTTTACTTACCTTTTTTGAACTACCATAATCTTGAGTCCACATTTACCCTTTTATTTTATCATTTATCTCTTTCCTATATCAATCGTGTACCTAGTACCTAGATTAGTGGATCTTGGTTATTGTATATGGAATACCACATCAACGTCACCTCAGGAAAATTTTATAAATAGAAAAAATAAAAAAAAATGCCATCTATTAGAAGTGAATAATTGAAAGAGATGCATTTCAGGTGTAACAGGCTAAGAAGTATTCCCAAATGGAAATTGACCCAGTACAAGGTAAAAATATAGCAAGTATAATTGATTAAAATTAAAATTAAAAATTATAAGCATATTAACATTCATATTAATTTATGAATTTAATTAATTATATATGTGGATTCAATTTAAAAATTCTATATCATGTAAATTAAATAAATAAAATATTTAATATACCACACAATAACACAAATATCTACCATAAAAATTAAATTTTATACCTCATGGTGGTTCGACACTATAAAAATGAGGTAATCTGATCTTTATAACCATAAGAGGAAAGTAAAATAAGGTATGATTGTTGGTTTCCCCTCAACATGAATCAAGTTAATACATAATGAAAAAATAAATTATATTCTAAAATGATTGAAAACATGGTCATAAATAAATCTAAATCTAAATAAAAATAGAACATATAGAGGCATTACCTAGGTTTTTATATGATACAATGTGATCGTTGATGTCCAGAACCAGTTCAGTAGAACATACAAACCAAAGTATAACCTAATAGTACCCATTCTGTTAAACCATGGAAAATATATCTTATAGGAATTATGCTCAAATCATGTAAAACAACAGAAGATGAAACAATACAAAATGTAAAAATAGTAACTGAAAAAATAGATGGGGTCTCTACATGATCCCATAAAAACATAGGATAAAGAATACATTCACCTTTGTATCTAATTAAATACACCTTGTATAGACACCTCAAATAAATAAGAATCATTTTAATGAAATATAAAATAAAAAAATAGGATATGAAATATCCACCCGACAAGAAAACCACTTATACCTATTCTGATACTAGAGTTCCTCAATAACATAGTACCTTTTAATGTCATATACCTAACCAATATCCTAAGTAAAATCTCCAAACAATGAGAAAACATCAAATATCTAAGCATATCCATCTACTAAAGAAAATAAATGTATACTATTATATCATTTAATTACATCTAGGTACCATCCAAATTTTCTAGAGAGATCCTAGTAAAACATAAATGATGTCCTATCATCTCTGAATCTATTCACATGTCACTTATTCAAAATAAAAACTATTTGTGCACATTAATCATTGAAAATTGGTCAAAACCCCCGGTGACAACGTCCCATACTAAGATAAAAAATAGAAGAAAAAAACAAGCCAAATACCAGCTAAATACTTAGGTAAATAATTATAAACATGAGTCAAAATAATATTCTTGATGAAACCCCAACAAAATAAAACTACTAACCAACTCTCTTTCCCAGGATAGCCTTAAATCCCCAACCTAACCTAAATCCCAAGACACAATAGGGTATCACTTATCAAAAATTATCTATTAGGCTCAAACCTAAAGTCAATATAGAGGGAAAATAAGGGAAATATATTAGTAAGTATATAAAAAAACAAAAATATGTTATATTTAAAGAGATAAATAGACATATTTAAATAGATAATGAAATCACAATCTATTGAATAAACTATATAACAAATTATTTGAGATAAAAAAATATGCATTCTAAATTTTCAAGACACAGAGATATTCCCAATTTAACTATGATAAAAATTATTGTCTTCTGAGTTATAGTTCAATCTACATTTAACATATAAATGATCTATTTCCTTAAGTTTTGTTCCTTAAATTCACAAAATATATATGAAATTCATATTTATTCATCTGGTTTTAAAAAATATAAATAAAATAGTATTCATATAAATTTCTCCCAATAATATGGAATACTAAAATGAATATATATAGTGTACTATGTATAGTGGTATTAGAAATTAAAACAATTCAATCTTGAAAAATCGCAAAATAAAATAAAAAATTCTCTATAGGTAGATTCTAATAAATATTATAAAACAAGTTTATAAATAACTATGATATATAGAAGTTTCTATTTTGAAAATTGGTTCTCGAGAAAAATTAATGTCGACCAGTATGCAAGATCAAAATAAGGAGCATATAATGACAAAAAAATCAAAAGTAAATAAATTTATAATAACAAACACAAGTTTGGATTATAAAAATAATAAAGTAGATTATGCAATAGGTTCAAAGAAAAATTAGGGTGAAAAACTGATTTGCTACATGAAAACACACATGAAACATGATAAAACTGAGTCAACAATATATATTTGATCCAATCCAATAAAATGAAATGGAAGGGAAAATTATTCAATTGGATGGTTTAAAAAGTCAAAAAATAATGAAGAAAATGTGAAAATGAGGATTTACTCACTCGACTAATTAGCCCACATGCATGGGGTGGGATCAACATAGTCTTTCACTTTGAAATGAAAGGATGATAAGAATTTTTAGATACATGGAAAAAGTATGATTAGGAAACACGCATGCACAAGTTGAATTATAAGCACAGACTAGATTTAAAAATCTCAAAAAATAGAAAAATATAGGATAAATATTTCGATTCCAGAGCTCGGTATCAACATTACTAGTGAATAATTTTGATGAAAATAATTGATTACATCATCATTAAGATATTTTTATTTTTAAACATTCATCAAAAATTCTATCCACCTTCAAGTTCAATAGATTGAACCATCAACTAATTTTTCATCAATTCATATATATGTCAGTAAAATAGGGGAATTAAAATACATATATAATTCCTACAATAAAGGAGAATTGTATAGACACTCTCCTTCTCCCATATTATATCTTAGTTAAACTAGGTAAGTGATATATTATAAGGATGACTTGATCTCATCATAAAGGGAAAACCTATATAACCTCATTCTGAAATCTGAGGAGGCACGTGGAGGAAGAACCACCAAAAAACTAAAGAGGGTAATCACACAGAGTTCCCTCATAAAAAATAAATGAAAAGTATAAACAAATATATAAGTATAATCACACATGTCACTATCTAAGGATAAATAAAGAATTGGATATCAAAATATCCTGGCGGCATAGGACCTGTCGGGAAGGAAGGTTCATGGCGTCATGGAGATATAGTGAGTTTGCCGATGTCTTGGCCTGGTGATATTCGGGCCGCTGCTATCTGATTTGTTTCCTGGAGTGACGGTGCACCGAATCCCAGAGGTTTCCTGCCCTCGGTGGATGAATCATCACAGATCCGTGATGTCTGCGGTCGTCTGATTGAACGTGGCTTGCAGGATCGCGATGCCACCTAGGAGGTTACCCGCACCAATCCCAGATCTCGGGCTTTGGATGTTGGATGTGGTCTTTTGGGGGATGTAGGCGCACAGGGCCAGGTTGCTAAGTCTAATCCAGGACATCCACTGAAGGACTTGCATTCAGATTCTTATGATGGACCCGGTAAATTGGATGATGCAGTGCTGAATTCTGGTTCTTTTTTTCCTGCTTCACAAAGGATAAATTTGAATGATGTTTTGAAACCTGCATTTTCTTCTAACACTGACTTGTTCTCTCAAATAATTCTTCGAAAGGGATCTTCTACACATGTTGAGGCCAATCTTGAGGTCTTTGCTGAAAGTATTTCTATTGGGAAAACTTCCCTGATTGCACGTCTTGTCTTACCTAAGGGTCATAAATCCTAGAAGTTTGATGATTTGGTCTAATGGATTTAATGTTTGTGGGGTTTCTCTGATTAGAGGTGTGTATCTCTTAGACGTGATTTTTTTTCACTGTATTTTTCCTTCAGATGCTTCTAAAATTCATTTGTGGAGCACTGGATCTCTTTCCTTGAAGCCTGGGTGGATTCACCTTCATGAATGGTCCCTGGACTTCAATGATTCGTGTGCAAGGAATGTTTTTTCCCAGGTATGGGTTCATCTTCATGGTCGTAATTGGGTCCTTTGGAACCCAAATATTCTGCGTGATATTGGCAAGGCAATTGGAACCCCCATACATCTTGATAAGGAAACTGAGAATGTCCGGTTTGGACATTTTGCAAGGTTCTTAGTTGAGATTGATCTTAGCTCCATCATGATTGAAAAGGTAAATCTTTCCACTCCGACGGATGACATTCAAATTGATGTTGAGTATGAAAGAAAGCCACTTTTTTGTAATGAGTGTATGTCTGTTGGGAATTATTTGTAATTATGTGGAAGATGAATTTTCTGTGAGAACTATGGGATAAAGGGCCATCCATCCAACCTCTGTAGAAGGAGATCAAAGAGGAATGATGGGGATTTGTCACAACCCCTTGATCGTAACATCATTTCATTTTCCAATAAGGCTGATGTGGTGGTTTCTGAGGAATAACGCCAGCTACCTTCAAAAGTGAAGGGGCTGATGGTGGACTCATTGCCATTGAGAGCCAACATTGGTCCTTCTAATATTTGTGATAACTATTCATCCCCAATGTGTGGTCCCTCCACTGCTCAGGTTGACTCTTCCATGGAGATACCCAGGGATGGTAGTGTAGTTACTCCCATGGGATTATCTAGGATTGGAAATCATGCTCCTCTCTCTGTTGTAGGATCTCCTACTTGCTTTGGCCCATCGAATATATGCATGAATGATAGTCCTGGTGCAGGTTTTCAATGTGATGAGATTGTTGATATGACTCTTAATACTGGGGCTCCTTCACAGGTTGATTTCCAGTAGGAGATCCAGAAGCTCTTGACATCCTTTGAGATATCTGGGAAGTGGGGTGACATCTCGGAGGCGGAAGGGAATACAACAGGTAGCGGTGGCCCTACTTCTTTCAAAGATGCACTTATTTATGAAAAAGGGGAAGTTTACTTAACTCCTACTCCCTCGAAACTATGTTCGAGGAAGGACTACTCTAATACTCCTCGTATTGTGTGTACTTGCTCTTCTAAGATATCGGGTAAGTTTAATTCTGATTTTCTTAAGGTCCTCAATCAGGGTAAGTCCCACTCTGAATGGGAAACTGCCGATGACTCTGATTATGGGAATAATTTGTCTTATTATGATCTTTAGCACTGTGCTCTGACGGATGAGGGCAAGTCCCATTGTCTGGCCCCGTCTATATCCTCTGTTGTCTTTTCCTTAATTTAATAAATAGTTAGAAGCATTGCTTCTGGCTGGGCTTGCTGGTAATTATAAAAAAAATTAATACAAAAATCACAATATATTAGGGTTTATGGGTAGGGTTGAAGAACAAGACACACTTTTTTAATAATGGGGTGATATCCTAGGACATCTGTAAAAGTTAATATTGGAGACCACATTTGGAGATTTCATATTTCTTTCACTTCATTGTTTAACTTTTATAGAAGTGTTTAATTGAATCATTCATGTTGATTTATTTCAAAACACACAAAATAAATTTTTGATTGTCATGTGCCCTATTAATTTGAATTGTATCATCACCTCCATTAATTACCTTGGTTGGCACTCATGTAAAATGATCCATTTTCAGTTAGGGTAAGAAATATGAATAGATTTTCTCAGTGACAAAAAGGAGATAATAATCATTTCACTAATAATGTTTAGAAACTTTTATATACACTAACTAAGTGTTTATAAAATAAAGGATTTATCAATATGTTTTTAGCACTCATTATGTGGTCTTTTACCTATTCTTTTTTAGCACTGATAATATAGTACATTATTAGTGATAAATTTTGACATTGAAAAAATATTTAAAAAATATTGTAAATTATATCTAATAAAAAAATCCATCCATGAATGGGTAACCAAGGTCCTGTGCTAACATACACTACTACTAGCTCAAGAAACCTGACACACTAATGAAATCACCCCATAATTTTCCATCAATTTTACTCCCAAGAGATTTTAACCCTTGAAGAACACTTTATAAATGAGAACCCATGGGTCGGTTTCTATATATATGTGTGTGTGTAAATATTGGTATAAATATTTTGTGTATATATATGTTTGTATTTATATATGTCAATATTTATGTGTATAACTATATTTTTGGGTCAATACATATATACTAACTTATATGTGTGTATGTGTATAAATTTATTACAACAGCATTATGTGTGTATTTATATATTTGTGTGTGTGTGTGTATTTGTAGCAATATGTGTACATATATATTTATTCCAAAATATAAATATATACATACATATATATAAATATTTATATAAATTTATAAATTTATATTTATATTTATATATAACTGTGACCCACCATTTTTGTATTTTTACCTTTTGTCACTCTATGAACTTTTTTGATTGGATCAACCAGGATTCACGTCATAAAAGAACCAATATATATATATACACTAATATAAACATATTTAAATAAATAAATTTATATATAAAAATTATATATATTAAAATATATCTTGATATGTATATTTATATATATTTTTCAAATGTATTAAAATGCATTATTAAATAATCTATTTTTATAATAAAAAATTAATAATTTGTTATTACATAAAATTTGAAATTAAAATTAATGATAATTTTTCATTTAAATATTATAAAAATTATATTTTTCATCCATTTTTAGCACCGATAAAGGGTGCCCCTTTATCAGTAATTTATTTTTACTAGTGATAAATTATATCATTCACTACATTTTTAAAAAACGCTTATAAATGCCTAACACTATTTTTCATCTATAGTATTAAGTGTATAGATAACTGGATGTTGGTTCATGGTCATGATTATTATACTTTTTTCTTCCATTTCATATAGTTTTTTTGAAACCCTGTTTAGAAGAAAATTCTCACCCACAGTATGTTGTCTAAGGAGATATCAATTTTTACATTTTCAATATTGAAAATTAATCATATTTATTTCAAACCCACTGATAAAATAAATAAACTTATCATTTTCTTAAAATATTGGACATAGAATCTATTAAATATATTATTCTTTCTCTTATTCATATCTATATCTATAGAAAAAAATTGAAATACAAAAAAAATACATCTTAAAGTGAAATTCAAATGAAATTAAAGAATATATAATATAAGAAAATATAGTTATTAAAAAAATAAAATATTAACAATGTAAACCAATTTATTTTATTTTTAATAAAAAAAATCTAGGAATTATATTTAAATTTGATATATTTTTTTATCCATTTTATTGGATACAGAAAAAAATCAAAAAATTCTACCATGATAAATATTATAACATAAGAAGTTTATAAAATAATAAAAAAAATCAAAATATTTATTACTAATAATAAAAATTATATAATAAGTAAATTAAATATATATATATAAATTTAAATATATATATATATTACTAATAAATATTTAACTAATATCTATTTTAGTTATCTATTTTAAAATTATAGTATATGAACACCAATGTTTAAATCCAAAAATATACACATACCTATATATCAAAACAATATGAGGTAAATCCCCTTTATTAAGGAAATAAAAAACTTTTGAACAATTTTTATAGAGGACCATTAACCTGAGGACCAAGATATTAAATTGCATAAAGTCCTAGAGACACAAAAACCTTAAAAGGAATCGATAAGGAAAATATTCATTAATTAAAAAACATATCATTATTGTTAAAAAATCATTACACAAAGTTTAAATATTTAATTATTATAAACTAAACATAATTTAAATTATATACATTTTGTAATTATATAATAAAATAGTAAATATATTTCAATTTTAATTTTATATTTGAAAATATATATTTTACAATTACTAAACTAAACTTACTTATAATTATAAAAAAATTACTAATATATATTTGACTAATATATATTTGGATAATATATATTTGACTAATATATATTTGAAAAATATATTTTTTTAATTAAAAATATAAATTTCTAAATTAGATATATTTTACTAATATATTCGTTAAATTTAAATTTAATAAAACTGTCAAAGATAATATAACATACAAAAAAAATATAAAATTTTATTCAAATAGAAAAAATTATTTCTCACCATATGATGTACCCAAATTATAATAAGTAAAATATTAATCAATTAAACTATAAAAAAATTAAAAAATATTAAAAAAATATTAAAATGTGGAATTAGGGGAAATTATACATGGATAAGAGTTAGGGAGGGGCGTCATTAGTTAGGTGAGGAATGTCGATGAAGGGGAAGGATATCAACTTCGAGGTAGGGTGAGTAAGAGGCATCGATATAGAGTATTTTGGGAGTTTTTTAATGGATTGGGTTCATGGGGAGAAATATCAAGGGTTGTTTATAACTAATAATTTTTAAATTGGGAATTTGGATTGTTAAAATTTAAATTTTTATGTATTTTGATTGTTTATTCCATGAATAATATTAGGCTCCATGTAATTTCTTCATTATTTTAGTTTCAAATTTATTCGATTTATTTTGGCTATTTTTTTATTTTTTTTATTTTACCCTTATGTAAGGGTAGTTCACATTTATGTGAGGTGTTGTTTACCCTTTATTGAAGTGTTTTTACACTTATTTAAGTTCTGTTTTACCATTATGTGGTTTTATTTTCCCAGGATAACCCTTACATAAGTGATTTTATACCTATAATTATGTTTTGAGTAGCATGGTTTACCTTTATGTGGGTGTTTTTGTAGCCTAATGTATCTTCAGTGACAGACAATGAACCCTTATAGTGAAATGGAATGGATCAGGATAACCTTACAAGAGTACTGAGGTATGTTTATATAAGGACTTTGGTACCATTATATGGATATTGTTTTGGTCAAATGACCCTTACATAGTGGGCGTCAACCTTTATATAGTATTAGTCTCTCCTTACATGCTGGTTGATTAAGCCTTACAGAATAGGGAATATACCTTATATAGAACTCCATGGTGAACTTTACCTGGGGAATATTTTTAATTCTCTTATGTTGATCTTTAAAGACCATTAGGTGGACCCATCCATTCAAGAATTATTGCAACAGCTTCTTATGGAAGATCCTCGACCAACCATATGTCCTCATGTTATTGGAATTTGATAGACGTATTTTTCCTTTGGTTTAGTTTCTGTAGTCCATACTTATGAAGAGATGGTCAGATATAATTCATGGAGGGTAAAACACAAATTTAAATCAAAGGGGAAAGAGATAATCCTAGGAGGGAGACTTTATTTGTGGTTCTAATCAGAAACATCATACACAGCTGGTTTTGGGAGTACTATTATAGTGGATAGCTATTGATTTTTCAGTTATTTATGTGGATTAATCATTTGCAATGATACATGGAGGGTTATTATAAAGTCGAGGTTGAACCTGGTAAGTTGGTTTATTACTGGTTTCATATGTTCCTTCTTGTGTTTTTTCGAGTTCATATGTTCTTGTTTTCTTTTTTCTTTTCACATATAAGTTCTCTATTTCCTCATGTGTACTTTGTTTTTGTTTTTTTCTCCCTTATGAATTTATATTGTAATCATTCATTATTTAAATTTTTAATAATAAAAAATGTGGAGCAGCAGTATTCTTTCCATGGAGTAGGACTAACATGGTTCGAACAATATTTATTCCTATGATCATTTTATTTATTGTTTTTGTATTATTCTCAATGTATTTTATTATACATTGTTATACCTGTATTTTTTCTTCTATTTTGTTGAATATATCAATCCTTTTTTGATTCATGTTCTCTAGATTTGTTCCTTTTTTTGTCAGTGGGTCATGTGATATTGCCTGCTACTAGAGAGTAGTGTGTTACTTAGGCCACTCTCCCATAATTGATTGGTTTCGGAGTTTGTTTTTTGGATTCTAAAGATGACTTCAAAAAATCCAATGATTAAGATGTTTTATGGATATAAAAATTTAATTTTTTGAAGATTTAAAATTTGTTCACTTCTTGACCATTGTGTATTTTATGATACTTTGTAAGGATCATATATTAAGATCTCCATTATCTATATTATTGGATATGCATCTATTTATTATAAAGATATATAATATAAAATTTTATAGAAATATCATTTCATATTTTCGGTGACCCTAGGTGATAGGTTTTTGTGATAAGTGGTCCATGAAATATCTTCAAGTTTAATCTTCATGAAGCCTAAGAATCATTACATGGCATTATACCTTTTAGTAATGTTATAAATTAAATTCAATAATTATAATTCTAAAATGTTATCTGGAACTTCTATGCAGACTCATTTAGATATCATTAATAAGATATTGTTAAATTTATCCAATTATGGTGATAAAATTACTAATGAGGTCGATTCCAATTTTTTATTTAATTATATATATGAATGATTTAATTAGGATAGATAGTCTATGACATATGGTAGGGATTCCATCACTTTATAGGAATTGAAGTCAACTATCTTGTTTAGAGATATTCAAATTCACAGTTTGATAATGGTTGTAAATTTGGTATGGTATGGACCATAGATGTTAAATATGAAGTCTTATCCTAAAGGAGAAAAATAAAATAAAGGATGATAGTCTATTTTATAAATATATGGGCTATCATTGTAGAAATATTGATTATATTAAAATATATTACCCTAAGGATCCATCTAGGGATAGTATGGCCCAAAATATTTGTTTACACCTCAAGTTTGATTTTGTTGAGGTTCTTTGAGAATTTATAGATCCCCTCGGTATAGAGTAGGTATAGATATAATTTTTTCTCATATGTTTATAAGAATGGATATACAAGTCATTTTCAAGGGGTCTAGGTTGAAAAAGTGGGTATATGTTAGGCTAGTTTTATAAGTTGTTTTAGCTTAGGTGGATACTTGTATCCTATTATCTAGCTGTGTTTTCTTGATGAGTTTTTCTAGTAATTTTAATTTTTCCATTAGATATATTTAAATTTTGATATGTTTTATATTTATCATTAATTTTTTCCATGTTTCTTTCTATATGGTGAATTGGGTATTTCCATATTTCCTTTAGGAGTTCTATAAGGATAATAGAGACTGCCAAGACCTCTGATGGCATTTGTTGAATTATTTTTAGTTATATATATGAGAATTATAAGTTAGTTAAGGAATGAGTTCTGGTTAATTTAGTTTATTATATTTTTTTTATTTCAAATCATGCTTTAGAAATTATTAGTAATAGATGTGTTGGTATGGGTAGACATGTTCCACTATGGAACAAGCTAAGTGACGATCATATTGGGATAACCATGGTAAATTTTTGGGTTTTCCTATTAGTGAAAACCATTCAAATTAGCTATTAGGTTAGGCAAGTATAGGTATAAAACAAAATCAGACCTGTGTTTTTTATATTTTATATTCTAATTTGGATGTTTTTCAAAAAAAAAATTTTTGATTATTATAAATTAAAATTTTTATTTTGGATTTTGGAATCCATGATTAATGTTAGGCATCATGTTATCACTTACTTATTTTAGTTTTATTTTTCTTAGAATTTCTTTTCAATTAATTCATTATTTTATTTTATCTCTGCATGAGTATAGGTTTCATTTACATGAGGTATTGGTTACCCTTATGTAAAGTGTGATTACCCATACATAAGTGAACTATTACCCTTGAATGGGTTTTGTTTTTCATAAATGAAACTTATGTATGTGTTTTTATACCCTTAAATACATTTTTTTTGTAGGGTTTACCTTTACATAGAGGTTTTTGTACCCTTACATAGTTTCAATATTATATTAGCTACCTTTACGTGGAAATTTAATGGAGTAGGATACCCTTATGTGAGATCTAAGTTACCTTTATGCGAGGATTGTGATAACCTTATGTGGCTATGGTTTCGGTTGAAGGAACCTTATGTAGTGGGTGTCAACTGTTATGTATCATTGGTTTACCCTTATGAAGTTTTCGATCGATGCTTAGACATTGGGGAATCATTCTATACATATAATTCTAGGGATAAGTTTATGTGTGGTGGATTGTCATTACACTTACCTGGATCTATTAATATTTTTACAGAGAGGAAAATATTCAATATTTGTTGCAACATATTCTTCTATAGACTCCTCAACAGACCACATATACTTATATTATTGGAGTTTGTTAGTTGTATTCATTTGTTTAGTTTTAAGTGTATGAGGTACCTACTTATGTGGTGATACAAAGATCAAAAGTTCATAGGGTTGAGGATGATATAAATATAAGGGTAAGGAGATAATCTAGAATGGGTGAGATATTTTTGTGGCTCTAATTCACTATGTCAGACCCAGCTAGTAATAGGAGTACTGTTATTCTATTGTTGTTTTCTTATTTTCTTTAGTGCATAGGTGTTTGGTAATTCTTATTGTGTAGTATATTCAAGTTATTTTTATTCATTAAAATTTCTACTATAATATTACATTATTTCTTTCCTTGATAATCATAAATGTTGAGGGGTGATGTTATACACCTAGATTAAGACCATGATTTTATTGACCACATTAATTCATGTGTTCCTTTTCATTCATCATTTTTTATAATTATTTTTGTGGTTTTATTGAATTCCATGATTACAATAGTTTTTGTTATATTTTGTTTAATATCTCTTCCCTTTAATAATGTATCTTATATGGCTTGGTTTGTGTTGTTTTTTGGGTGGTTCATGCAATAATTCCTCCTACCTTGTGGTAGTCTGTCACCTAGGCAACCCTCTCAAAAGAATAATTTTTAAATACAGAACCACACACCCATATATATAAACTATGCAAATAAATTGTTCAGTAGATGGGTCAAGAGTTTCATCTACTGAGACATCAAATAATGAAGTGTCCATGAATGAAATGAAACTAGGGAAGAGAATCCACTATGCACCCTCTAGGATCCCTTCCATGCTTACCACACATGTCTCTTCATATCCCTCAATAGACACCACATTTCCATCATCAATAATAAACCTCAATGTATTCTCTGACATACAATGAAGGACCATGAATTCCTATCACATATCCACCAGTGAATGGATCTTATTTTAGACCCAGTAATTCATTTATTGTGTCTCCACTATTATCTAGGATATACAATTAAATTTTCTGTGAGAATAAAATTAATCAACCAAAAAAATCCTAATAGTAGGGTTGATGAAGAATTCATACAATATTTAGATTCCCCCCATCATGATTTAGAATATTTTCAAGGCTATGTATTTGTACTAGATAAACATGAGCACAATGTATGTGTTATATGAAATGGGGTTTTCGATTTTATATGTTGGTGAGATTTATCATTTTCCCATTCCTTCTAGGACTATCACATAATATCATCAGGGGTTCCATCATAAAAGTAGTTGGTCTCATGATAGAACTCTATAAGTCCTTCTATGTTGGGTTTGGAAGGTCTATCCTAGAGGAGTTGGGTCCTAACAAGTGGTATCAAAGTTAGTTTGTATCCTAGGTGTGATATGGGTGTTGTATCCCAAAAGACGTTTGAGAATGAAAATAATGTCTCATGTTAGAGAATGAAGATCCATGATTGTGCTTTGTGTAAAGGTATTACAGATAACATTTTATAGGTGTTTTGTCCAAGGGAATAAATAATAATTAGTGAAATTAAAATATAATTGGATTATATGTATTATAATTTAATGAGAGTCCTAGTTGTGTGGTCTTTGGTAGATGGATGTTGTTAGGGGAAAACGCAATCCCACATCTATTTCTACAAGGATTATTAGCTAAAAATATGTTTTTATTATATATTTCTCCTATAACCAAGTGGTTTAGGATATAAACATTGTTGGGAATATCTATTAGTCTTCGAATGACAGGAATAAATAGTAATCTTTCCAAACATCATGGATGACATTATAGATTGGTTTCGTTTCATTATCATTTCTCAACATGGTAATCCACTAGTATAAATAAAATTTGTTCAATGGAAATAGTTTTTTGTCATATTCCAAGAATTCATGATGAGAACTAATTTTGGGGTGGAATATGGGGAGATTAAACTAACACTACTGAAAGATTTGAATCCAGGGCATTAGTCAAATTTATTCATAGAGGGATCATTATAGGGTTGTTGGGTTGGGAATAAAAAACTGACATGGGGTTCGCAGTGGAGGTGATGAAACTACTATATTCATTATATTTTATCTAAATATTTTATTGAAAAAATGATGAAGGATTCGAAATTATAAGGATGGATCAAAAGACTATATACGACACCTCTTTCTCAGGAAGGTATATATATAATGGAATACATGTGTGTTCCATTAATCACAAATTGAGACTGAAATAATTTTTGTTTATAATTTTCTAAAATTATATTGATATATTTGAATAATTGTTGATCCTATATAAATCATTATTAATAAACATCCTAAAACCCCTAGAATTTCGAATATTTTTCCAGAAAGGACATTTGTTTCAATTTTATAGACAAAGAATTTCAAAATTTCAAGATTTATTTGTCAAAAAATAATGGTATCTCTATGATTGAAATTTTTTAGTAAGAGATAAATACCAATATGAGATTTTATTTTTTATAATTATTGATAATTGATTTTTTATAATCTAAATATATTTAATTTCATGTCTTTGAAATATTATAGTAAAAAATGTGTTCATTTTTCATTGATTATGATAGATTATTTGTTTAAAAAAATATACCCTAATAACTTTTCTAGTGAATAATGTTTTTTATGATTTAGATATTACTCTAATTTGAGGTTTATATGTTTGGGATCCACCCAATGGAAAAACAGTAAATTTACCTATGTATACAACCTTGAAAAATTATTATGATTGTTTTTTTGATCGCATGGTAAATTTTCTACCCCTGGGGGGACCAATATTTAATTTCGAGCATTAAAAATTTAAGAATAATATATTAAGTATAATATAATATTTTTACTATATTATAATTAATAAATTTTTCTTGAGGAACTTTATTGCCCATTGTTCTACCTCGACTCAACCTAGGTTTAAACATCACACCTTGGGATCAATAGAATTATCAGAATGTTTTTTTGGTGTCATATACAATGGTAAATGAAATTTTTTTCCCTTTGTGGTTCTAAGACATGGAGAAAACAAATTTGAGTTAAGATTTAATCATAAAAAATGTGATTCACTACAATTATGATCCTTGAAAAGGAAGATATCCATATAAAACTCATCATTACAGAATAATATATTATATATAGAGAGTTTTTTAAAATGAAATATAATAAAAAAATCTGGTAAGCTATATTAGAAAATAAAATTTTGATTTATGCATGAATTTTGTTTGGAAAAAAAACATATAGATACTTATTTTTTTATTTAACTTCTATAATTTTATAAAAGTATATAATTGGATTGTTTAAATTTATCAAGTAATTAATATTTTAGTTTTTATATGATTTTAAAATTTATTTAGAAATATATATTTTGATAATAAATTTAATTACCTAAAAAATTATATATTTTTATATGAAAAATATTTTATAATAAAAAAATATCAACATCTTTTCCTTTGTCTTCCACAACGTGGAATATTAATCTCATAATGACTTCAAGCCTAATGTATATACCCTTGGGTTACCCACTACATGAGCAGGTTCCTCTTTATGGGCTTCCCCTTCATCAAGATGGGTTATATGTACTATTTCACTAAATTCTTCATGTAATGCTCTACTATTTATAACACCACAATGTTTTGTGATGTTAGTGCCTCCTCTTATAAATAATAGATAACTCTCCAATATAACACATTGAGGAATCCTAGATGTAAAATACGGATCCAAGATTCAATAATTATGGGTTTTTAATAGAATATGATGAATATTATTATAATGGAATAGACACATAAAACAATTTATTGAATAATTGAATGTCTCAGGAATACTATATAGAATTTAACTGCATAGATAGGTCACACCCCTCTACAATTTCGAGGATGTTGTTAATAGGACATGATTGAGACGATGATGGTATATCTGATGCATGGGTACATTTTGGGGGTACCATATCCACTCCCTACTATTATGGATCCTCTCCATGTTATATTGGATCCTCTTTATATGGTGCATCAACCTCTCTTGGGCATTATTTTCCCTATATCCCTCTTTATTCCCATCTTTATCATCATCTTAATCCTTATCTCAGTGTTGGTTGTGGATTTAAATCACCTGTATCATCCCTGATAGATTTATAAGGAAAATAAGCATCCCTAAAAACTTCAGTGGGTACAAGTGGATCAAAATGCATCTTTGGATCATTATTATAGACACTCTCATTTAAGGAATGAAGATAAATTCTAAGTCTCACTAGAGCAGTATTAAGTAAATTGTGACTTAAAACATCATCCTCCCAAATAAAGGATATGTGTATGACTCGATGTGTCTCCTCTAACTGAAATTTTCAAAAAATTAAATTTATTACCAAATACAAAATTAAAAATATAACAAATTATAGTAAATGTACCAATTGGTGGAGGATTCCCATGGTTTATAAGGATCCAGATAGTGTGATATTAGCACCAAAAAAATACTCTCCATAATTGGAAAGTTGGAGTTGTTCTATGGGATATGTGTATTGAATGATATTGTACATTACACAAATATCCTAACACGTTATGTTACTCACATGATATAGTGGTCAGTTGACTACCTACTAACCTCCCTTTGTAGTAGACATGTGATATAGTCACCAAAATGGTTACATAATATAATGTATCCAGTTACCCTTAATTATATATAATATTACCATTGTAACCCCTTCACCATGGTCTCTATCCACATATGTAAAATATAGTGAAGTTTATTACAATAAAACTCCAGTTTATGTGATCCATGGAACCTAAAATTTAAACTAAGAAAAGGATCGGTATGTAAGGAAAAGAACATAAATAAGTTATCCTTTGAATTTCATATAAAATTAGTAACATAATTATTGTTTATTTAATTAAAATTAATATTTGACTCACAAAATATAGTTTTAGAGAGGATAAAATCTATTTAAAACTATACACATAGTGCCTCATGGTAAGAATATAATGTTTATCCAGACACCTCCTAGTAAAAAATGTAATACAGGGTTATTTTATAAATGATATTAATAAATTAATAAATTAATTCAAAATAATTATTTATACATATTAGTGTCCTTGATTATAGTATTATAAATGGTGTTAAAGATATTTTGTGTTAACTGTAGTAGTAATGCATAAAAAATTCTCCCCTTTCCATATGTATAGTAGAATGGCACATCATATAATCTAGTATTTCTCCACTCAATATATTGTGCAGCGGAATCTATGAGGGTATTCAATATTAGATGACCCATAACTATATGTTTCCATAATATATAAATCATCATGTAATGGTAATTGCATCGTGTGTACTAAGGTATTACTGTAATCGACGCATATCATTCATCCAATTAGATTCATAATATTTACACATCTATTTAAAATAAGTTTTTACTAATCAACATCATCATGAATCTCCATAAAGTTCGGATCTATACAACCCATACCCAATCATCCACCCCAAAAAATATGTTGTTGGACAATAACATCATTGTCCTAAAAATGATGCATAATATTAGGCTAGTGTCCCAATATCGCACCTATAACCACCAAACCATGAATGTGTAGATCCTATATGTATAATATACTCTCTAAATTAATCATTATCACCCTATTATAAAGATTAAAAGTGTTTGAATCAGGTCACCATCTCTAAAACAGTGGATTAATCAAAAGACGATTGGTGGTGATGAAGTCAAATACTGACTCTAAAAAATATAACCCATCATAGGTATGAATCAAGGGATGTTAGAGTTGAATCCTGAATGAAGTGTTGATATCTTTATATGGTAAGATTTCATATAGGTTTCCATGATATAACCTCTTTTGAGATATGAAATCTGTAAGGACCCAACCCTAGTTTCCCAGAGTCGGTGCCTTATTTGATTATGTTGGCATACATACAAGGAATATGAATCTCTAAAGACCGATTAGTTTAGTATTATTAGAAACAAGTTACATACATAAGTTTATCATTACTACATAAAGGGAAACAAAAACACTATTTTATTCCACTAGAAACATCATGTTTCCAAGATTATGCTTGCAAGTCATTCATAAATTACTTCTTCATATCCTAAGAAAATGAAACATAAGAAAGGGGTGATCTCAAATGCTCAGTAAGAGTAATAAATACATCCGAAGATATTATAAACATTAGACATGGTGAATAATTGAAAACACATGCCTTTAATAATAAATATGAACACATTATAGCAGGAAAATGAACTGAGTAAATAATGTCATAATAAAACATAACCATGGGTATTCTACTAGTAGAATAACCACATGAACTTTCAATTACTAGCTTCATAATGAGGGAAGTGCATATTCCAGACATTTTGAATCATTTTTTATGGCCTCGACCAAGACATCTAGTGATTAAGGCCTCGGCCAAAATCCATATCACATTGGGAAAGGCCTCAGCAAATTCCACATCTATTTGTCTCATGAGACCTACTAATGCATCGAGGGGATATACCAGGCCCCATTCGTTACATAATAAGTCCAATGAATTCCTCATATGATCGGGGTTAAACATAAACAACATATACATTCATATTGAAACTATCATATGAAATGTAACTAACTTTCCCCAATCATTAAACATAAAACACTAACCATTCGGAATAATATGGTGAATGGTTTTAGGATAGATCATTCACAATTGAGTTAGTCATAAACCATTAAATCAAATATTGTATATGACTTCATAAATAATTAAACCCATTAATACCATGGAATCAATAAGAGTGTTGAATTAGACGAAAACACTCTTATAAAATCATTAAACAATTCTTGAGATAAATACTCTTTTATTTTGAAAAGAAGAGTTCTTTTAGAAAAATATTTGTATAAAACCATAAGTGAATAGTGATATTATTTTGATAATAAAATGAGTGATTTTATAAGTATAATGGTTACCAAAAACATATTATAGAGTTCCCTTGAAAATAGATAAGAATTTGAGAAATTCCCTTGAATCGGGCTTGTATTTTGGAAACAGTTTTGAAAGTTCCTTTTAAAACGTGTAACTATCCATAAAATAAGGAATGATTCTTGTTTTTAAACATATATATGATACTCACACAGAATATATGAGTAGTACATAACAATATAGAATAATTTCATTGAGGTATTTAGACAATGAAACTATCTCGAATGAAAATGGAAGTTCGGGTGGAAAACCCTTACCTTAACTCCAAACGTGTTCCGCTCTTGTACTTAAGCTCCTAGAATATGAAATTATAATTTTTAATAACTTATTTCAGAACCTATTATACATGTATTTAGTTTACCATAATTTTTTTTAGTTCATTTATGTATTTTTTGATAAGTTATTGTATTGAATTTCGTCGTTATGGAGTGTTCGTTTCCTTTATTTTCGTATTCGGTTCACTTGTTTTTAAGTAATGAAGTTTATGTGAAAAGGTTATAAATCTACAGGATGTTGGAGTTGGTGGTCTAGAACCAACTACTTTGTACTTTATTCATTAAAGTAAATTCCTTATCACATCTTGATTATTCTTTTGTGTGACATGTCATGTGATAATGTCCTAAGGACAGCTGTTGCATTAAAGGGTCGTAGCGGATCCCTGCTATGATGAGAACCCAGAAGTGCCATAACACTGTTCTTGAATGTATGTTCTATGGCCGGATGATATTATTTGAGGGACACAAATAATACAGGTCATTAGGGGTGAGGACTCATAAAACTTTGAGGCACCTTCTCATGGTGTGCGCCCTTGGTAATATCCAGGAGGATATTATGAGAACGAGACCTGCCAATAGGAAATCCACATTTCATAGTGTCATTGGATGTTCCTATCTGCGGATGTGTGTATTGGTCCTTAGACTTTAATATTATTATTAATGGGTATTACAACTCGTGCACTTAGATGTATTGACGAAAACTGTGACGACACACTGTTCGCAGCGAGGTAGGATACGTTGGGTGCGTCACGAGTAATACCGCATTGATAGATAATGTGAGAAAGGATTTGTCCCTTCTGTTCCATAACGGAAGTAGATATCTCAGGCCTTTTGATGGAATTGATATAGCCTAAATAAATCCATGGCCATGGTAAGGTATGGGCAAGTTCAATTCCAGGAAGTCAAAGAAAGAATAATCAAGCACATGGGTTGATGGCACTAGCATGCAACCCGCTTGATTGGAGATATCGAGACAAAAGGATTATATTACATGGTAAGCGTTTGTAGGAAGTGACACGTCATTGCGGCGTTAACTTCTTTCTCTATGGGTGCCTTGGCGTGTTGCTAGACACTAACCTTGGACTTTAGGCAGGCTCGGCCTAATGCCACCGAGAAGGAGGCCTAGAGGGTCACACACTAAGTGTGTCCATGTATCTCAGTTAAATATTAATTTAACAAGTTAAATAAATATTATTCCAGACTGTGGTTTAATAATTATTTAAGGATGTCTAATCGCATTTATTTTGACCCTAGTTATTCGAGAGAATATATTATGGACGAAATAATATATTTATTAGCGAGTAATGCAGTTACATTTATTTAAAAAATAAATAGTCATTACTCAAGGTCTAATAAATGTGGTGGAGCAAAATGGAAAATAAAAGTACACGCCGTTTATATTAAATATACACGCCGTGTAGTTTTATGGAAAATAGGTACACGCTATGTATTAATTATTACACGCCGTGTAGTTTTTCCAGTTGGGATTTTGAGGATTTAATATTGTTTTATTAAATGATATTTATTATAATCAGCGTGGGCATATGTTAAGTAATTAATGATTCGACATGGGGGTTTTCAATAAGAGTTAATGAAATAAATAAAATGTGTAACGCATTTATTTATTGTCATAACTCTATTAACCTCAAACCCGATTATAAATATCCTCGCAACCCAAACATTTTAAAGATCCATTGTTGTGCAAAACGGATTTGGAAATACTCTCAAGCCAAGAGAGAATTCCCTTTCCACCAAGAATTCCCTCAAGTTACGAGAGCAAGATCCTCCACCGGATCAAGGCGGTCGAAGGCGGACATCGCAAGCGAAGGTTCTTCCGCGCTAGCACCCGAAGATCCCTTCGGCGATGTTTGGAGATACGTGACACACGTGTGGATCACTGCTAGAGGAATCCTACACTTGGATTCTACGACGCAACGACGGATCACCGAATCGTGACCGGACACATCAATGAAGAAAGAATTCCAACGAGGTAATTCTTATGCATTAATTAAATTAATTATGATCAACATATGATGATCCTCCTCAAGGGTTCCGGGACTCTTCTTTTCTTTTCGTTCTTCATTCTATTCCGAAGATTTGGCGTTTTATATCATGACGGATCTCGGATTGAACGTTGTTTAACGTTAAAATTAAAGTTGGGCTAACCCACCAACGCGCTTCCGCTGCACCCGGAACCTACAAGTGGTATCAGAGGGGTCATATCGTTGATTATAATTATTTAGTTTTTCATTGGTGATTTAGGCATTTAATAATTTAGTTATTTCAATTCATGTTTAATCGTTCTGGAAATATGAATATCGAGATCCGTTCCGCCTCCCTCGTTTCTCGTTCACCTCACAGAAATGAATTTTTCTTTTAATTTTTATTAAAATAAAATAGAGGAACTCATCTGGAGGAGCCGAAATTTTCTGGCCGTACAACACCAGAATACACGACGTGTATTCGGAAGTACACGCCGTGTAGTCTAGGTTCAATGCGTTGACCGATCCGCCAAATAGGGCCATGTATTGAGGTCATTTATGACACCGTGTGTTGACCAGAAACAGGTGGCACACAGTTTCTGGATTACATGTCATGTGGTCCAACTAAACACAGCGTGTAGTCCCTTTGGGTTCGGGATGGGCCGTATACCCCGTACACGGCTTGCCCAGCTGGAAACCGTGTAACGTGGAAACTACACGGCGTGTGTCCAAAAGAACACGTCGTGTACTCCGAAAATTTTCGAAGTACATTTACACGCCATGTCCCCGGGCGTGTACTTCAGATGGACGGTGAAGAAAAGTACACGCCGTGTAGTCGTAACTACACACCGTGTACTCACCAAAATTATGCATATTTATTAAAATTTAATTATTATATTATACAAACCCTTGAGACGTGTACCATGGTGTGGGCATAAAGCTGAGGCACAACACGTGATAGGTGTTTTATATATATGTGTTTAATTTAACATCTGTGTAATAAATGGGAATTCATCGGGTTGCCTCCAAGGTACAAGTTACGTACAAGGATAATTTTAAATGAATTTATTTGTTTAAAATTATGATGGATAAGAATCTCAAGGAAATTCAGAAAAGGGATTTAAGATAAAAGGATTGATTAATTAAAGATAATTAATTGATTCGAGCATGATTTATCTTAAACAAGAACGATTAAAGAATTTAATGCTAGTTTTATTTATGCGTAAATATCGTTTCATGTATGGATGATCATGAGCTAGACCAAGACCTTTGTATGTGAATGATTTCTTTTAATTTATTTATTCAAATTAAATTTTTTGGCCTGCAATCCATCTCCTCATTAATATGTAGGGCATGCGCGCCCAAGGATTCTTTTATGTAAAAACCTCTTTTACCCCTCACCTGCATGTGAGATAAATGCATATGTAATGGATGGAGCTCCCAAGCTAGTGGAGGCAGCTCAAGTCAGGGGCCAAGGTGAAACCAATCCAAGGAGATACAAAGGTGGACAGGTGGAAAGCTGTAAACACGAACCCGAAAGGTTCAAGGTGTTTCTCCCCTAGGTCTTGGGTTAGTTTATCAACCGCTAGATAAACTAACCAATAGAAAAGCTCATGATCATACCATTTATTTTATTTCTTTCAGTTTCATGGTTTATTTATTGTGGGTGTGTTGTCACGATCACACAATTAATGAATTAAACAATCATTAAGATGGAACTAAAATAAAACCGACTTATATGTAAATATTATCTTAGACATGGTTAATCACTTAAGTATATCCCACTTAATATTAACAAGCATATAATCAAAGATAATAAAAATGGAAATTTACGTATAAGGATAAAATCCCTCAAAATAAATATTAAGTCGGTATAGCCTTCCATAATCTTGGTTAGAATCGAACCATAGTTCAAAGTGCTTGACCAACCCTAGTTGGGGTGCTTTCAATTATCGGGGAATTCTAATTCAAGGTTTTGGGTTGACTTGACTTGGTTCGCATCAAGCGTTGACTGCCACAGCAGGACTTGGTGTGACCAAGAGGCAAAGGTTGAGGAAATCCAAAAAGGATTTCAGGATTGGGGAGTCCACTCAGCGGATCATGGAGCTGCGAGTTAATGCAATTGACATTTGGAATGCCTACGTAAAACCCTTCAAGTTTCTTGACCAACCCTAGTTGGGGTAATGCGAAGGGAAATATGGATCCTTTCCACTAGAATATTCAGGCAACAGAATATTCCGAAGTCAATGGTGAGCGCTATTGGATTTCGATAAAATAGTGGGAGACTAATAAGTATTAATTTATTAATTTGTCTCAAATTTTTTAATAAAGTACTAAACCTTTTCTCATCTTAATTTGTAAAAATGGAAAGAAAATGACTTCAAACATATCATTGTGCACCATACTCGAGAAGGAAACCCTTCTCACCGGCACCAATTTCCAAGAGTGGCAGAGGTGTTTACGCGTCGTCCTTCGCCACGAAAGGAAATTGTATGTGTTAGAAGAGACTATTCTAGTTGCACCTGGTAAAAAGTCTAGTGATAAGGAATTATCTCTCTACATAAAACACATGGATGATGCCACATATGTCCAGTGTTTCATGCTATCGGCCATGTCTAATGAGCTCTTGAAGCAACATGAAAACATGGACGCGTATAGCATGATGTCTCACCTTAAGGATCTCTACCAAGAGAAGGCGAGACAGGAGAGGTATGATATCTCCAATTCTTTGTTCACCGCGAAGCTTGGAGAGTCTGCGCTAGCTGGGCCTCATGTAGTCAAGCTTATTGGCTACATTGAATGCCTGGACATCTTAGGGATTAAATTCCTGGATGAGGTGCGTACAGATCGCATCCTATCATCACTTCCCAAGACCTTCTCTAGCTTCATTGTCAACTATAATATGAGAGGCAATGAGTAGAGTCTATCGGAGCTTCTGACCTTGATTCACCAGGTAGATAAGGACATGGGGCGTGACAAACTCGCGGTCCTTATGATGAACAAGAAAAGGAAGGACAAGGAAAAAGGTCCAAAGACTTATAAACGGTCTGAAGCCCCCGAGAACCTTCCCTCCAAGAAGGGGAAGATCCAGAGGCGGGGAAAGGAATGGGAGGCAGTGTGTTTTGTATGTGGCAAGTAGGGCCACTGGAATAGGAACTGCACCCAGAAGCGTGGGGATGCTAATGGTGCGTTCGTTATCGAGTGAAATCTTTATATTTCTACGCATTGGGTATTAGATACAGCTTGTGGGGCTCACATCTGTATTCAAATGCAGGAACCAAGTAGATTTAGAAATATCGCCAGAGGAGAGGTGGATCTTTGAGTTGCCAATGGCGCAAGGCTGGCTGCGTTGGCTATTGGCGACTACCACCTCTCATTGCTGACTGGGATGATTTTGGTTTTACATAACTGTTATTTTGTGCCTAGTGTTACCAAGAACATAATTTATGTATCTTGTTTGGATATGGATGGATTTGTTTTCATGTTCGGAAATAAGGGTTGTCTCTTTTATAAGAACAACGTATGTTATGTTATGGAACATTTGAATAATGGTTTATATGTATTAAATTACTAAAACCAAGTGTTGGAAATCGATAACGAAACAAACTCACATGACTCATACATCACCCAGTTGTGGCATCACCACCTTGGTCATATAAACGAGAAGCGCTTGACAAAGCTCTATCAAGATGGCTATTTAGACTCTACTGAGCTAAAACCACTTGATATATGTCATGATTGTTTACAAGGTAAAATGACCAAGCCGCCTTTTGGTGGACAGTGTGAAAGGGCCACAGAGCTTCTAGGATTGGTTCACACGGATGTATGTGGACCATTTCCAGTAGAAGCTAGAGGTGGATATTCTTACTTCATTACTTTTACTAATGATTTGAGTAGATATGGATTTTTCTACTTAATGAGGTATAAGTTAGAGTCCTTAGAGAAATTTAAGGAATTCAAGAATGAAGAAGATAATCAGCTTGGTAAGAAGATAAAGAAGCTTTGATCGGATCGAGGTGGAGAATATCTGAACCAAGAGTTCATCGATCTTCTACGGGAGTCTGGGATTTTATCTCAGCTCACTCCTCATTATACACCACAGTGGAATGGTGTTAGTGAAAGGAGGAACTGCACCTTGTTGGACATGGTGAGGTCGATGATGAGTCATGCAGATCTTCCATTATCCTTTTGGGGATATGCATTACAAACTGCAGCATACACATTAAACCGAGTACCAACTAAGGCGGAAAATGGAATTCCATCCAAGTTATGGAAAGGACAGAAACCCACTTTGTCGCACACACGTGTATGGGGATGCGAGACGTTTGTTAAGGCCTTCTCAGGAAACAAACTAGCACCCCGGGGCACGAAGTGTATCTTTATAGGATATCCCAAGGAAACGAAAGGATATTACCTATATAACCCTCAAGACAAGAAAGTGATTGTCGCCAGACAAGTCGTCTTTCTTGAGAGTGGGAGCAAGATTGACTTCGACGAAGTTGATGCTCAAGATACATAGGAGTTTGTACAGGAACAAGTTCCACAAGTCCCCGTGGAAGAGGTTCCAGAAACACAAGTACTGCGTAGGAGCTCAAGAGAGGTAAGGGAACCAGAGAGATTTGGTTTCCTAGTCACTGAGGATGGTGAATCATTATTGTTGGACAATGGTGAACCTCTATCTTACAAGGAAGCAGTAGAAAGCTCAGAAGCTGCAATATGGATAGAAGCTATGAATTCTGAGATGGATTCCATGTATCAGAACCAAGTTTGGGTTTTGGTCGATGAGCCAATTGATGTAAAGCCTGTTGGATGCAAATGGGTATTCAAAAGAAAGATGGACATGGAAGGTCAAGTTAGCACCTATAAAGCAAGGCTAGTGGCTAAAGGATTCAGACAGCGTCAAGGAATTGACTATGATGAAACCTTCTCTCCAGTTACCATGTTTAAATCCATAAGAATCATACTTGCCATAACAGCTTGCCATGACTACGATATTTGGTAGATGGATGTCAAAATAGCATTCCTTAACGGGAACCTTCAGGAAGATGTCTATATGACACAACCAGAAGGGTTTGTGACACCAGGTGAAGATAAACAGGTTTTCAAGTTGCAAAAATCCATTTATGGATTGAAGAAATCATCCAGGTCATGGAACATTCGATTTGATGAAGCCATAAAGGAATTTTCTTTCATTAAGAATGAATGTGAGCCATGTGTTTATAAGTGGTTTAATGGGAATGCGGTCATCATCCTAGTGGTATATGTTGATGACATATTGATTATTGGAAACGACGTACCAACCTTACAGTCAGTTAAGGACTGGTTGAACAAGTGTTTCTCCATGAAGGACTTAGGAGAAGTAGCCTACATTCTAGGGATCAAGATCATTCGTGATAGATCCAAGAGGCTGCTTGGACTAATTCTTGGTACATACATTGACCAGATACTAAAGAGATTTAGTATGGAAAAATCCAAGAGGGGATTGGTTCCAGTGTCACATGGCAAACATCTTTCTAAGAAAATGTGTCCCCATACACAACAGGAGAAAGATATGATAAGTAAGATCCCATACGCTTCGGTTATAGGATGCATCATGTATGCCATGTTTTGTACCAGGCTTGATGTTGCCTATGAACTGAGCATGGTAGGAAGATATCAAGAAGATCTAGGAGAACAGCATTGGACTGCTGTTAAGACTATCCTTAAGTATATGAGAAGAACTAAGGATATGTTCCTGGTGTATGGAGTAGACGATGAGCTTTTCATCAGAGGGTATGCTGATGCTAGCTTTCAGACAGATCAGAATGATCTGAAGTCGCAATCTGGATATGTTTTCTGTCTCAATGGAGGAGCTGTGAGCTGGAAGAGTTCAAAGCAGCCAGTTGTCACTGATTCTACAGCGGAGTCCGAGTATATAGCGGCTTCTGGTGCAGCCAAGGAAGCCGTCTAGATTCATAACTTTTTACAAGAGCTTGATGTGGTGCCTATCAGTAAAGATCCCATTACATTGTATTGTCATAATACTGCAGCGGTGGCTCTTACAAAAGAACCAAGTCCACATCAATGGACAAAGCACATACAACAGAAGTATCACCTCTTGAGGTATTTCTATCAAAGGGGTGAAGTTACAGTGAGCAGAGTGTCCACGGAAGAGAACGTGGCAGACCCCATGACTAAAATCCTATCTCAGCAGAAGCATGAATATCATGTGAGAGAAAGCGGGTTAAAGTTTGTTAGCAGTTGGATCTAGTCCAAGTGGGATTCTGTTGGAGTTGGTGGTCTAGAACCAACTACTTTTCACTTTATTAATTAAAGTAAATTCCTTATCACATCTTGATTTTTCTTCTGCGTGACATGTCATGTGATAATGTCCTAAGGACAGTTGTTGCATTAAAGGGTCATAGAGGATCCCTGCTATGATGAGAACCCGGAAGTGCCATAACATTGTTCTTGAATGTATGTTCTATGGACGGATGATATTATTTGAGGGACACAAATAATACAGGTCATTAGGGGTGAGGACTCATAAAACTTTGAGTCAGCTTCTCATGGTGTGCTCCCTTGGTAATATCCAGGAGGATATTATGAGAATGAGACCCGCCAGTAGGAAATCCACATTTCATAGTGTCATTGGATGTTCCTATCTTCGGACGTGTGTATTGGTCCTTAGACTTTAAGATTATTATTAATGGGTATTAAAACTCTCGCACTTAGATGTATTGACGAAAACTATGATGACACACTATTCGCAGTGAGGTAGGATACGTTGGGTGCGTCATGAGTAATACCGCATTAATAGATAATGCGAGAAAGGATTTGTCCCTTCCGTTCCATAACGGAAGTAGATATCTCAGGCCCTTTGATGGAATTGATATAGCCTAAATAAATCCATGGCCATAGTAAGGTATGGGAAAGTTCAATTCCGGGAAGTCAAAGAAAGAATAATCAAGCACATGGGTTGATGGCACTAGCATGCAACCCGCTTGATTGGAGATATCGAGACAAAGGGATTATATTACACGGTAAGCGTTCGTAGGAAGTGACACGTTATTGCGGCATTAACTTCTTTCTCTATGGGTGCCTTGGTGTGTTGCTAGACGCTAACCTTGGACTTTAGGCAGGCTCAACCTAATGCCACCGAGAAAGAGGCCTAGAGGGTCACACACTAAGTGTGTCCATGCATCTCAGTTAAATATTAATTTAACAAGTTAAATAAATATTATTCCCGACTGTGGTTTAATAATTATTTAAGGATGTCTGATCGCATTTATTTTGACACTAATTATTCGATAGAATATATTGTGGACAAAATAATATATTTATTAGCGAGTAATTCAGTTACATTTATTTAAGAAATAAATAGTCATTACTCAAGGTCTAATAAATGTGGTGGAGAAAAATGGAAAATAAAAGTACACGCCGTTTATATTAAATATACACGCCGTGTAGTTTTATGGAAAATAGGTACACGCTATGTATTAATTATTACACGCTGTGTAGTTTTTCCAGTTGGGATTTTGAGGATTTAATATTGTTTTATTAAATGATATTTATTATAATTAGCGTGGGCGTATGTTAAGGAATTAATGATTCGACATGGGGGTTTTCAATAAGAGCTAATGAAATAAATAAAATGCGTAACGCATTTATTTATTATCATAACTCTATTAACCTCAAAGCCGATTATAAATATCCTCGAAACCCCAACATTTTAAAGAGCCATTGTTGTGCAAAACGGATTTGGAAATACTCTCAAGCCAAGAGAGAATTCCCTTTCCACCAAGAATGCCCTCAAGTTACGAGAGCAAGATCCTCCACCGGATCAAGGCGGTCGAAGGCGGACATCGCAAGCGAAGGTTCTTCAGCGCTAGCACCCGGAGATCCCTTCGGCGATGTCTGGAGATACGTGACACACGTGTGGATCACCGCTAGAGGAATCCTACACTTGGAATCTACGACGCAACGACGGATCACCGAATCGTGATCGGACACATCAACGAAGAAAGAATTCCAATGAGGTAATTCTTATGCATTAATTAAATTAATTATAATCAACATATTATGATCCTCCTCAAGGGTTCTGGGACTCTACTTTTCTTTTCGTTCTTCATTCTATTCCGAAGATTCGGCGTTTTATATCGTGACAGATCTTGGATTGAATGTTAACGTTAAAATTAAAGTTGGGCTAACCCACCAACGCGCTTCCACTGTGCCCGGAACCTACACAGGATTGGAATTATATATTATTAATGAATATAAATAATTGATAATGGTAATTTATATCATTTGGTTACATGGAATGAGGATGAATCATTAGATGACCACTACTTCGATTATTCAGCGATATTTGAAATATTATGAACTAGTTTTGTCATATAACTTAATTATATGTACATATTCTGGTTCCTGAATATTAATTAGGTTATAACACATATATTATAGTCTGGTTCAACCATTAATATGGTTTCATGACCAGTAATGAAGAAGAAATTGAAAAACAAAACTTTGTCGTCCACGAAGGTTATAAATCGGAACCTCATGGACGTCGATTTCGTTTATAAAATAAAAGGGAGGTAGTAAGAATATTTATGATGGTTATTCTATTCACATGATATAAATCCAGTATATAGATTTTAATGGAGTTATAATGATCATTTGGACAGAGGAGGTGAGGATAGGATAGAAAAATAAGATAAATTGAAATGAAACCAAATGAAAAAGAAAGGTGTTTTGCCTCTTGAAATAACCTCCTTGAGAAACTCCTTCAGGGAAGGGGTTTTGGTCTTTTGGGAAGACCAGAAGCTTCTTGGACGTGGGGAGATACTAGGGAAGGGTAATTAGGAAGAACTTTGAGGAGATTCAAGGCTTAGAGGAGTGAAGAGAAGAGACAGTGGTGAGGGGTTTTTATAGTGGAGGAGAGGGGTATATTTTGAATATTTAATTCATTATTTTATTATTTCTCTCAAGACAACCAAATAATGTTGTTTCATGTGACCCCTAACAGTAATAATGGCATATGAGTTCGAAACAAGTGGGCTTACATCATCCTTGCATCACCTATGATGCAGTAAATCAAGTATTTATCATTTATCGTATTTTATCATATTTTACTATTCATCAAAAATTCTAGAATTTTAGAAAAATCCCAAAAATTCACCCCTACCGTTTTTCGACATGTAGAATTAAAAAGTGAAGTTTATTTTTGAAAAATAATTTTCTAAATATTATTAATTTAACTTTTAAATAAAAGCATACTTAATTGAAAAATTAACAATTCTAATTCTACAACTACTTCTTTATCACAATGAAAAATTAACCAAGGTTTTTTATCTTCTAGCCTTAAGATAATAAAATAATAATAAATTTTACTATTCATTAGGGTCATATTACTATTCATAAAGGTATGTTACTATTCACTAAAAAATCATGTTTGTTCTATCGGACTCCAAATGACTTACTGAACACAACTTTAGATGACCATTTCTTGAAATTTAAAACCTAAAAGAGGCAAAGTTATGTTTAATGGTTAGATTATAAAATTATATATTTATTTTCAAAACCTTGGGGTGTTACATTCTCCCCTCCTTACAAAAATTTCATCCTTGAAATTCATAGAATATTACCTAAAAAGATTTGGGTATGTCTTTAACATAAGCTCCTCAGGCTCCCATGTTAATTCCTTAATCTTACGGTTCCTCCATAGAACATTCACCAGACAAGTCATCTGATTTCCCAATAATTGTTCACTAGTATCAAGAATCTTGATAGTCTCTTTACAGTAAGATAGATCAGGCTCAAGTTCCACTTCATCATAAGTGAGTACATGTGTTGGGTCTGGCATGTACTTTCTTAACATTGACATGTGGAACACATTGTGAACCTTGGAGAGACTTGGTGGCATTGCCAAACGGTAAGCTACGGCTCCAATTCGGTCCAGATTTTCAAAAGGTCCGATATACATGGGACTTAACTTTCCCTTCTTACCGAATCGTATAATACCCTTCTATGGAGATACCTTTAAAAAAACGTGGTCTCCTTCTTGAAACTCCAAATCCTTCCTTCAGTTATCTGCATACCTCTTTTGCCTAATTTGAGCTATTTTGATATGGTTCTAGATAATCTTCACTTTTTCCATTGTTTCTTAAAAAAGTTTTGGGCCCACGAGCTTTCTTTCACCAACATCATCCCAGCAAGTTGGTTCATGAAATTTCCTCCCATATAATGCTTCATAGGGTGCCATCTGTATACTTGAATGGAAGCTATTGTTCTAGGAAAATTCTACGAGAGGTAAATATTGATCCCACATCCCTTGAAAATCAAGTGAAAAAGACCTCAACATGTCTTCCAATGTTTTAATTGTCTGTTCCAATTGTCCATTAGTTTGTGGGTGGTAGGCAGTGCTCAAACGAAGATCAGTATCTAGGGCCTTCTGAAGACTTTTCCAGAATCTTGATATAAAACGTGGATCATGATCAGAAAAAATTGATAGGGGTACTCCATGAAGTCTCACAACTTCATTAATATATAGTCTTGCTAGACGTTCCAGTGGTAGATTTTCTCTTATAGCAAGAAAATGTGCTAACTTGGTAAGACGATCAACAATGAACCATATTGCATCGTTCCTTCTAGGAGTCTTTGCTAGTCTCATGACAAAGTCCATCGTGATATTATCCCATTTCCACTCAGGTATGGGAAGAGGTTGCAATACTCCTCCAGGCTGTTTCCTTCCAGCTTTCACTTGTTGACAAACCATACATCTTGACACAAAATCAAAAATCTCCCTCTTCATGTTGTCCCACCAAAAATGTTCCTTAAAATCTCTATACATCTTAGTGCTACCAGTGTGTATAGAGAAATTGGAACTATGAGCATCATCCAACAATTCCCTTTTTAGATCAGGTATATCGGGAACACAAAGTCTCTTCCCAAATTTCAAAATTCCATCTTCATATACGAAGTCACTCAATCTCCCATAATTTATAGCTTTAATCTTCTTTTGAAACTCCTCATCATAAACTTGAGAATTTTTTATCCTTTCTAGTAAATATGGTTTGGAAACCATTTGAAAAAGCATTGTTGTTTAACCTTCCATGGTTATTCCCATGTCCATCTTTACTAGATCCATGAAAATATGATCCCTTTCAACTCTCATCTTGTTCAAACTCCATGATCCTTTCTGCTCAAGGCATCTTCCACCTTATTTTCCTTCCCCAGGTGGTAGTATATCATGAAATCATAATCCTTGAGTAGTTCAAGACATCTCCTTTT
Source organism: Viscum album (assembly GCA_963277665.1). Classification (NCBI taxonomy): domain Eukaryota; kingdom Viridiplantae; phylum Streptophyta; class Magnoliopsida; order Santalales; family Viscaceae; genus Viscum; species Viscum album. Next base: position 1,121,521,040 of record OY728129.1, read on the forward strand.
CCTTATGTTGAGTTCTTTCTGTGAGAGAATGTACTTCAAACTCTTGTGATCAGTATAAATCTCACATTTTTCACCATAGAGATAATGTCTCCATATATTCAAAGAAAATATTACAGCAGCTAACTCAATATCATGAGTAGGATAGTTTTTCTCATGAATTTTTAGTTGTCATGATGCATAAGCAATAACCCTATCATTTTGCATAAGGATGTAACCAAGTCCTTTCTTTGAAGCATTACTATAAACAACAAACCTGCCATTCCCTGATGGTAGAGTCAATATAGGAGCATTGACTAATCTTCTCTTCAGTTCTTAGAAACATTCTTCACAATCTTTTGTCCAAACAAATTTAGCCCCTTTACATGTGAGCTTCGTCAGTGGGTTAGCCAGTCGGGAAAATTTCTGTACGAAAGGCCGATAATAATCTACTAAGACAATAAAACTGCATACCTCAGATATGTTTGTTGGCGTGGGCCAATCTTGTATTGCCTTTGTCTTTGCAGGATCAACTAGGATTCCATCCTTAGAGACAATATGGCCAAGAAAAGAAATCTCTTGAAGAAAAAATTTACGCTTGCTAAAATTCCCATATAATTCATGTCTTCTAAGAGTCTTCAGGATAATGCTCAAGTGATTTTCATGATCTTCACAAATTTTGGAGTATACCAAGATATCATCAATAAATACTACTACAAAATCATAGAGATATTCCTTGAAAACTATGTTCATTAGATCCATGAAGACATAGGCTGCATTAGTCAATCCAAAAGGCATTACTGTAAACTCATAATGCCCATACCTAGTTCGAAACGCTGTTTTCAGAATGTCTTCCTTCTTCACACTCAACTGATGATATCCAGATCAAAGTTCAATCTTTGAAAAGTATTTATCTCCATGCAGTTGGTCAAATAAATCATCAATGTGAGGTAGGGGATAATTGTTCTTTATTGTTATATCATTGATCTCCCTATAGCCGATACATAACCTCATAGATCCATCTTTCTTCTTAACAAAAAGAACAGGGGATCCCCATGGAGAAACACTAGGGCAGATAAATACCTTATTACTCAATTACTCTAGTTATTTCATTAGTTCCACTAATTTCACAGTGGCCATTCTATAATGGGTCTTTGATATGGGCCTTGAACCAGGAATTAAATCAATGGAAAACTCAATTTCTCATTCTGGAGGATGTCCAGGTAAATCTTCTCGAAACACATCAACATATTCTCTCACAATAGGTACATCCACTATTTTAACATTCCTTTCCTCACCCACAATTATTTCATTCTCTTCCTCCCCAATAATTGAATTTAGTTTATCTATTGGGGGTGGATCTAGATAAGAATCAGGTGGTGATGATTTTTCTCTAAAGATAAGGTGTTCTCTATCATCATCATAAAAAAGCGTAACCTCCTTCTTCTTACAATAAATTTGTGCATCATGATATGAAAGCCAATCCATAACGAGGATTATATCAAACTCAATCATGGTTATAATGATGATATCATCAAATAAAGAACATTTATATTTCTTAATGGGAACTGATTGATAAAACTTTGTACCAATGATACTTCCATTAGGAGTTTTCACTAACAACTCCCTTGTTAAATAAAATTGGAAATATCTAATTTTCTTAGAAAACTGGGAAGATATGAAATAATGTGATGATACAGAATCAAATAAATAATTGGATAAACTTGAGGAAACAATTAAAGTACCTGCCACCACGTCATTAGGAACTTCAACTTATTCAGTTGTGATTGCATAAGCTTGTCCCTGATCCATTTCCCTTTTCTGTTGCATATTTCCTTGATGTTTTGGAAAATCATTAGCATAGTGTCCCATATCCAGAAAACTATAGAATTGAACATCATTGTCTTCCTTCTTACCTTTGCAATCACCAGCAAGATGGACTTTCTGACCACATTTGTAGCATACTCCTTTTCCTTTTAAGCATGCACCACGGTGTTTCCTTCCACAATTGTCACACAGTGGAAATTCGACTCTTTCCTTCTTCCCTATTTCCTTATTTCCTTTCCCAGGGTTTTTAGAATCCTTTTTCTTTTCTTGATTCCCCTTAAAGTCATAAGACTTAGAGAATTCTTTTTCTGTCTTGATGGCACACGAAACAATATACTCATATGATGAAAAACATTGGGAGACCAGTGCCCGCTGGAGGAATGGCTTTAGGCTATCAAAGAATCGATCAATTTTGCTCCTGATATTTTGTATGTAGTATACAGCATTTCTTGCTAATCTTGTGAAGTTAGCTTCATACCTTGCAATATTCTCATCTTCCTTCTACCTTAGATTCAATAATTGTCTCTCCATATATGCTCGCTGCTCACGAGGGAAATATTTTTCTAAGAATATTTCCTTAAAATCCCTCCATTCCATCTCTTATATCTCTTCCTCCTCATTTGTGTTTTGGATTAATGACCACCACTGATCTGTATCTCCTCATAGAAGATATACTGCCATGACGACCTTATCTCTTTCATTACATCCCTAAGCGAGAAATATCTTCTCAAGGAAACATATCCATTGCTCTGCTACAAACGAGTTTGTAGTCTCGTTGAATGATGTAGGTTGTTGTCGCATAAAGTGATTTAGCATGGCTCCTCCATGTGCTGGATCAGGATGCTCTATACGAGTAAGGTTATTATTCATAACATGAGTAAGTTTTCACAGTATAGTTATGAGTTGTTCAGCACCAGTCACAGCACCAGAGCTAACATCATTATCTTGCGTCTAAGGAAAATCCCTACAGGGGACACGTGCATTCGTGTGATTTCCATTCCGTCTACTAGGTGTCATATCAAGATAATGTCACACAATATATTAGGTTATGAATCATAATGTATAACCTTAACTTAAAAATACTCAGAAAAATTGATATCCTATGCATGACTAATCCCATATTCACAAAAATGGTTTCTTTGAGAAATATTTTACATTTCAATCCTTCATAATGTATTATGAAGAAAATGTGAATAATCCTAACCATATCCCCTAGGAGTGTTGTAACCAAGAGTGCAGCAAGGCCCGTTGTCGTGCACCATTTCCCATTAGAGTCTAGCTCAAAGCGGTGTTTTTGGGTTTTACCCCTAGATACATCTGTTCCAGAGCTATCTCTACCTGCTCGTATCCAGACAGGGATGTATTGCTTGAAAGATCCACATAATCTATTCCTTACCAAAATACAAGGAAGTTATTGTATGTATATCCTCAAAGACTAACTTAGGGACTCTTCCCTAATTCTACGTTTTCTAAATCTAGTTTCCAAGTATTCTACTAAACCTCCCTCAGATACAAACTGTAAGGACCCGACCTCAGTTGCCCAGATTTGGTGCCTTATTTGATTACTTTGGCATACATACAAGGAATAAGAATCTCGAAAGACTGAGTATTTTAGTATTATTGGAAACAAGTTACATACATAATTTTATCATTACAACATGGAGGGAAACAAAAACACTATTTTATTCCACTAGAAACATCATGTCTCCTAGATTATGCTTGCAAATCATTCATAAATTACTTCTTCATATCCTGAGAAAATGAAACATAAGAAAGGGGTGAGCTCAAACACTCAGTAAGAGTAAGAAATATAGAGGAAGATAATATAAACATTAGACATGGTGAATAATTGAAAACACATGTCTTTAATAATAAATATGAACACAATATGGTAGGAAAATGAACTGAGTAAATAATGCCATAATAAAACATAACCATGGGTATTCTACTAGTTGAATAACCACATAAACTTTCAATTACTAGCTTCATAATGAGGTAAGTCCATATGTCGGACATTCTGAATCATTTTTTCATGGCCTCGGCCAAGACATCTAGTGATTAAGGCCTCGGCCAAAATCCATATCACATTGGGAAAGGTCTCGGCCAATTCCACATCTATTTGTCTCATGATACCTATTGATGCATCGAGGGGATATATCAGACCCCACCCATCACATAATAAGTCCAATTCATTCCTCATATGAGTGGGGTTAAACATAAACAACATATAAATTCATATTGAAACTATCATATGAAATGTAACTAACTTTCCCCAATCATTAAACATAAAACACTAACCATTCGGAATAATATGGTGAATGGTTTTAGGATAGATCATCCAAAATAGAGTTAGTAATAAACCATTAAATCAAATATGTTATATGACTTCATAAATGATTAAACCCAATAATACCATGGAATCAAAAAGAGTGCTGAATTAGACGAAAACACTCTTATAAAATCATTAAGCAATTCTTGAGATAAATACTCTTTTATTTTGAAAAGAAGAGTTCTTTTGGAAAAAATTTTGTATAAAACTAGAAGTGAATTATGATATTATTTTCATAATAAAATGAGTGATTTTATAAGGATAATTTTTACAAAAAACATATTATATATTTCCCTTGAAAATAGATAAGAATTTGAGAAATTCCCTTGAATCGGGCTTGTATTTTGGAAACAGTTTTGAAAGTTCCTTTTAAAACATGTAACTATCCATAAAATAAGGAATACTTATGGTTTGTAAACATATATATGATACTCACACAAAATATATTAGGAGTACAGAACAATAAATAATAATTTAATAGAGTTATTTATACAATAAAAGTATCCCGAATGAAAATGGAAGTTCGAGTGGAAAACCCCTTACCTTAACTCCAAACGTGTTCCTCTCTTGTACTTAAGCTCATGGAATATGAAATTATACTTATTAATAACTTATTTCAGAACCTATTAGACATGTATTTAGTTTACCATAATTCTGGTTAGTTCATTTATGTCTTTTTTGATAAGTTATTGTATTGAATTTCGTCGTTCCGGAGTGTTCTTTTCCTTTATTTTTGTATTCGGTTCACTTATTTTTAAGTAATGAAGTTTATGTGGAAAGGTTATAAATCTCCAGGATTGGAATTATATATTATTAATGAACATAAATAATTGATAATGGTAATTTATATCATTTGGTTACATGGAATGAGGACGAATAATTAGATGACCACCACTTCGATTATTCAGCGGTATTTGGAATATTATGAACCAGTTTTGTCATATAACTTAATTATATGTACATATTCTGGTTCCTGAATATTAATTAGGTTATAACACATATATTATAGTCTGGTTCAACCATGAATATGGTTTCATGACCAGTAATGAATAAGAAATTGAAGAATGAAACTTCGTAGTCCACGAAGGTTATAAATCGGAACCTCATTAACGTCGATTTCGTTTATAAAATAAAAGGGAGGGAGTAAGAATATTTATGATGGTTCTTCCATTCACATGATATAAATCTAGTATATAGATTTTACTAGAGTTATCATGATCATTTGGAAAGAGGAGGTGAGTAGAGGATAGAAAAAGAAGATAAATTGAAATGAAACCAAATGAAAAAGAAGGGTGCTTTACCTCTTGAAATAACCTCCTTGGGAAACTCCTTTAGGGAAGGGGTTTTGGTCTTTTAGGAAGACCAGAAGCTTCTTGGACGTGGGGAGAGACTAGGGAATGGTAATTGGGCAGAAATTTGAGGAGCTTAAAGGCTTAGAGGAGTGAAGAGAAGAGGGAGTGGTGAGGGGTTTTTAAAGTGGAGGAGAGGGGTATATTTTGAATATTTAATTCATTATTTTATTATTTCTCACAAGACAACCAAATAGTGTTGTTGAATGTGACCCCTAATAGTAATAATGGAATGTGAGTTCAAACCAAGTGGGATTACATCATCCTTGCATCACCTATGATGCAGTAAATCAAGTATTTATCATTTATCGTATTTTACTATTCATCAAAAATTCTAGAATTTCCGAAAAATCCCAAAAATTCACCACTACAATTTTTCGACGTGTAGAATTAAAAAGTGAAGTCCATTTTCGAAAAATAATTTTCTAAATATTATTAATTTAAATTTTAAATAAAAGCATACTTAATTCAAAAATTAACAGTTCTAATTCTACAACTACTTCTTTATCACAATGAAAAATTAACCAAGATTTTTTATCTTCTATCCTTAAGAAAATAAAATAATAATAAAATTTACTATTCATTTGGGTCATGTTACTATTCATAAGGGTATGTTACTATGCACTAAAAAAATCAAGTTTGTTCTATCGGACTCCAAATGACTTACTGAACACAACTCTAGATGACCATTTCTTGAAATTCAAAACATATAAGAGGCAAAGTTATGTTTAATGGTCAGATTATAAAATTCTATATTTATTTTCAAAACCTTGGGGTGTTACATTCTCCCCTCCTTAAAAAAATTCCATCCTCTAAATTCACAGAATATAACCTAAAAAGATTCGGGTATGTCTTTAACATAAGCTCCTCAGGCTCCCATGTTGCTTCCTCAATCTTATGGTTCCTCCATAAAACCTTCACCAAACGAGTCGTCTGATTTCTCAATACTTGTTCTCTAGTATCAAGAATCTTGATAGGCTCTTCACAGTAAGATAGATCAGGCTCAAGTTCAACTTCTTCATAAGTGAGTACATGTGTTGGGTATGGCATGTACTTTCTTAACATTGACACGTGGAACACATTGTGAACCTTGGAGAGACTTGGCGGCATTGTCAAATGGTAAGCTAAGACTCCAATTCGGTCCAGAATTTCAAAAGGTCTGATATACCTGGGACTTAACTTTCCCTTCATACTGAATCGTATAATTCCCTTCCATGGAGATACCTTTAAGAAAATGTGATCACCTTCTTGAAACTCCAAATCCTTCCTTCAGTTATCTTTATAGCTCATTTGCCTACTTTCAGCTATTTTGATATGGTTCTGGATAATCTTCACCTTTTCCATTATTTCTTCAACAAGTTCTGGGCCCACGAGCTTTCTTTCACCAACATCATCCCATTAAGTTGGTGTACGACATCGCCTCCCATATAATTCTTCATAGGGTGCCATCTGTATACTTTAATGGAATCTTTTGTTGTAGTAAAATTCTACGAGTGGTAAATACTGATGCCACATGCCTTGAAAATCAAGTGAACAAGACCTCAACATGTCTTCCAATGTTTGAATTGTCCATTCCGATTGTCCTTCAGTTTGTGGGTGGTAGGCAGTGCTCAAACGAAGATTTGTATCTAGGGACTTCTAAAGACATTTCCAGAATCTTGATATAAAACCTGGATCATGATCATAAACAATCAATATGGGTACTCCAGGAAGTCTCCCAACTTCATTAATATATAGTCTTACTAGACGTTCCAGTGGTAGATCTTCTCTTATAGCAAGAAAATGTGATGGCTTGGTAAGAAGATCAACAATGACCCATATTTCATCATTCCTTCTAGGAGTCGTTGGTAGTACCATGACAAAGTCCATCATGATATTATCCCATTTCCACTCAGGTATGGGAAGAGGATTCAATACTCCTCCAGGCTGTTTCCTTCCAGCTTTCACTTGTTGACAAACCATACATCTCGACACAAAATCAGCAATCTCCCTCTTCATGTTGTCCCACCAAAAATGTTCCTTCAAATCTCTATTCATCTTAGTGATACCAGGTTGTATAAAGAAATTGGAACTATGAGCATCATCCAAAAATTCCCTTTTTAGATCAGGTATATCGGGAACACAAAGTCTCTTCCCAAATTTCAAAATTCCATCTTCATATACGAAGTCACTCAATCTCTCATCATTCACATCTTTAATCTTCTTTTGAAAGTCTTCATCATCAGTCTAAGAGTTTTTTATCCTTTATAGTAAAGATTTTTTATAAACCATTTGAAAAATCATTGATGTTTCACCTTCCATGGTATTCCCATATCCATCTTTACTAGATCCATGAAAATAGGATCCCTTTCAACTCTCATATTGTTCAAAACTCCATGATCCTTTCTGCTCAAGCCATCTGCCACCTTATTTTCCTTCCCTGGGTGGAATTGTATCATGCAATCATAATCCTTGAGTAGTTCAAGCCATCTCCTTTTCCATATGTTGAGTTCTTTCTATGATAAAATGTACTTCAAACTCTTGTGATCAGTATAAATATCACATTTTTCACCATAGAGATAACGTCTCCATATATTCAAAGCAAAGATTACAGCAGCTAACTCAAGATCATGAGTAGGATAGTTTTTCCCATGAATTTTTAGTTTCTGTGATGCATAAGTAATAACCCTATCATTTTTCATAAGGACACAACCAAGTCCTTTCTTTGAAGAATCACTATAAATAACAAACCCGTCATTCCCCGATGGTGGAGTCAATATAGAAGCATTGACTAATCTTCTCTTCAGTTCTTAGAAACATTCTTCACAATCTTTTGTCCAAACAAATTTAACCCCTTTACGTGTGAGCTTTGTTAGCGGGTTAGTCAGTCGGGCAAAATTTGGTATGAAATGCCGATAATAACCTGTTAATCCAATAAAACTACGTACCTCAGTTCTATTTGTTGGCATGGGCCAATCTTGGATTGCCTTTTTCTTTGCAAGATCAACTAGGATTCCATCCTTAGATACAATATAGACAAGAAAAGAAATCTCCTGAAGCCAGAATTCACACTTTATAAACTTCCCATATAATTCATGTCTTCTAAGAGTCTTCGAGATAATGCGCAAGTGATTTTCATGATCTTCGTAGCTTTTGGAGTATACCAAGATATCATCAATAAATACCACTACAAAATCATCAATATATTCCTTGAAAACTATGTTCATTAGATCCATGAAGACAGAGGGTGCATTAGTCAATCCAAAAGGCATTACTGTAAACTCATAATGCTCATACCTGGTTCGAAACACTGTTTTCGGAATGTCTATCATCTTCACACTCAACTGATGATATCTAGATCGAAGGTCAATCTTTGAAAAGTATTTATCTCCATGCAGTTGGTCAAATAAATCATCAATGCAAGGTAGGGGATACTTGTTCTTTATTGTTATAGCATTGATCTCCCTGTAGTCGATACATAACCTCATAGATCCATCTTTCTTCCTAACAAAAAGGACAAGGGCTCCCCATGGAGAAACACTAGGGCGGATAAATCCCTTATTACACAATTCCTCTAGTTGTTTCTTTAGTTCCACTAATTCCACAGTGGCCATTCTATAAGGGGTCTTCGATATGGGACTTGAACCATGAATTAAATCAATGGAAAACTCAATTTCTCGTTCTGGAGGATGTCCAGGTAAATCTTCTAGAAACACATCAACATATTCTCTCACAATAGGTACATATTCTATTTGAACATTCCTTTCCTCACCCACAATTATTTCATTCTCCTACTCCACAATAATTGAATTTAGTTGAGCTACTGGGGGTGGATCTAGATAAGAATTAGGTGGTGACGATTCTGCTCTAAAGATAAGGTGTTCTTTATCATCGTCATCAAAAATTGTAACCTCCTTCTTCTTACAATAAATTTTTGCATCATGATCCAAAAGCAAATCCATACCGAGGATTATATCAAACTCAATCATGGGTATGACGATGAGATCAGCAGATAAAGAACATTTATATGCCTTAATGGTAATTGATTGACAAAACTTTGTAGCAATGATACTTCCCTTAGAAGTTTTGACTGAAAACGCCCTTGTTAAAACAAATTGGAAATATCTAATTTTCTTAGAAAACTAGGAAGATATGAAACAATGTGATGATCCATAATCAAATAAAGCATTGGCTAAACTTGAGGAAACAATTAAAGTACCTGCCACCATGTCATTAGGAACTTCAACCTCTGCAGTTGTGATTGCATAATCTTGTCCTTGATCCCTTTCCCTTTTCTATTTCATATTTCCTTGACGTTTTGGACAATCATTAACATAGTGTCCCATCTCCTGACAACTATAGCATTGAACATCATTGGCTTCCTTCTTCCCTTTGAAATCACCAGAAATATGGCCTTTCTGACCGCATTTATAGCATACTCCTTTTCCTTTTAAGCATGCACCAGGGTTTTTCCTTCCACAATTGTCACATGGTGGAAATTCGACTCTTCCCTTCTTCCCCGTTTCCTTATTTCCTTTCCCAGGGTTTTCAGCATCCCTATTCTTTTCTTTCTTCCCATTAAAGTCATAAGACTTAGAGAATTCTTTTTGTGTCTTGATGGAACACGAAACAATATCCTCATATGATGAAAAACTTTGAGAGACTAGTGCCCGTTGGAAGAATGGATTTAGGCCATCAAAGAATCGATCAATTTTGCTCCTGGGATTTCGAATGTAGTATATAGCATGTCTTGCTAATCTTGTGAAGTTAGCTTCATACCTTGGAACATTCTCATCTTCCTTCTGCCTCAGATTCAAGAATTTTCTCTCTATGTCTGCTCGCTGCTCATGAGGGAAATATTTTTCTAAGAATATTTCCTTAAAATCCCTCCATTCTATCTCTTCTATCTCTTCCTCCTCCTTTGTGTTTTGGATTAATGACCACCACTGATCCACATCTCCTGACAGATGATATATTTCCATGACAACCTTCTCTCTTTCATTACATCCCAAAGCAAGAAATATATTCTCAAGGGAACATATCCACTGCTCTAATACAAACGGGTTTGTAGTCTCATTTAATGATGGAGGTTGTTGTCACATAAAGAGATCTAGCATGGCTCCTCCACATGGTGGATCCGGATGCTCCATACGGGTAAGGTTGTTATTCATAACATGAGTAAGTTGTCCCAGTATAGTTATGAGTTGTTCAGCACCAGTCACAGCACCAGATCCAACATCATTATCTTGCATCAGAGGAAAATCCCTACAAGGGATACGTGAATTCGTGTGATTTCCATTCCATCCACTAGGTGTTGTATCTAGATAATGGTACACACTATATTAGGTTATGAATCATAATGTATAATCTTAACTTAAAAATACTCAGAAAAATTGAGATCATACGCATGACTAATCCCATATTCACAAAAATGGTTTCTTTGAGGAATATTTTACATTTAAATCATTCATAATGGATTGTAAAGAAAATGTGAATTATCCTAAACATATCCCATGGGAGTGTCGTAACCAAGAGTGCAGCAAGTCCTGTTGTCGTGCACCAGTTCCCGTTCGAGTCTAGCTCAAATCATTATTTTCGGGTTTTACCCTTAGACGCATCTGTTCCAGAGCCGCCTCTACCTGCTCGTATCCAAACAGGGATGTATTGATTAAAAGATCCACATAATCTATTCCTTACCAAAATACCAGGACGTTATAGTATGTATATCCTCAAATACTAACTTAGGGACTATTCCCTAATTCTAAGTTTTCTAAATCTAGTTTCTAAGTATTCTACTAAACCCCCCTCTGATACCAACTGTAAAGACCTGACCCCAGTTTCCCAAAGTCGATGTCTTATTTGATTACGTTGGCATACATACAAGGAATAAGAATCTCAAAAGGCTGAGTAGTTTAGTATTATTGGAAACAAGTTACATACATAATTTTATCATTACAACATGAAGGGAAACAAAAACACTATTTTATTCCACTAGAAACATCACATCTCCTAGATTATGATTGCAAGTCATTGATAAATTACTTCTTAATATCCTAAAAAATGAAACATAAGAAAGGGGTGAGATCAAACACTCAGTAAGAGTAAGAAATACATCGGAAGATAATATAAACATTAGACATGGTGAATAATTGAAAACACATGCCTTTAATAATAAATATGAACACATTATGGTAGGAAAATGAACTTAGTAAATAATGCCATAATAAAACATAACCATGGGTATTATACTAGTCGAATAACCACATGAACATTCAATTACTAGCTTCATAATGAGGGAAGTGCATATTCTGGACATTCTGAATCATTTTTTCATGGCCTCGTCCAATACATCTAGTGATTAAGGCCTCCGCCAAAATCCATATCACATTGGGAAAGGCCTCGGCCAATTCCACGTCTATTTGTCTCATGAGACCTATCGATGTATCAAGGGGCTATAGCGGGCCCCACCCATCACATAATAAATCCTATGTATTCCTCATATGCACGGGGATAAACATAAACAACATATACATTCATATTGAAACTATCATATGAAATGTAACTAACTTTCCCCAATCATTAAACATAAAACACTAACCATTCGGAATAATATGGTGAATGGTTTTAGGATAGATCACCCAAAATTGAGATAGTCATAAACAATTAAATCAAATATGGTAGATGACTTGATAAATTATTAAACCCAATAATACCATGTAATCAACAAGAGTGTTGAATTAGACTAAAACACTCTTATAAAATCATTAATCATTTCTTGAGATAAATACTCTTTTATTTTGAAAAGAAGAGTTATTTAGGAAAAATATTTGTATAAAACTAGAAGTGAATTATTATAGTATTTTCATAATAAAATTATTTATTTTAGAAGTATAATGGTTCCCAAAAATAGATTATAGAGTTCCCTTGAAAATAGATAAGAATTTGAGAAATTCCCTTGAATCGGGCTTGTATTTTGGAAAGAGTTTTGAAAGTTCCTTTTAAAACATGTAACTATCCATAAAATAAGGAAGGATTCTGGTTTGTAAACATATATATGATACTTAAATAGAATATGTGAGGAGTACATAACAATACATAAGAATTTCATTGAGGTATTTAGACAATGATAATATCCCGAATGAAAAATAGAAGTTCGGGTGGAAAAACCCTTACCTTAACTCCAAACGTGTTCCGCTCTTGTACTTAAGCTCCTGGAATATGAAATTATACTTGTTAATAACTTATTTCAGAACCTATTATACATGTATTTAGTTTACCATAATTCTGGTTAGTTCATTTATGTATTTTTTTTTTTTAAGTTATTGTATTGAATTTCGTCGTTCTGGAGTGTTCGTTTCCTTTATTTTCATATTCGGTTCACTTGTTTTTAAGTAATGAAGTTTATGTGGAAATGTTATAAATCTCCAGGATTGGAATTATATATTATTAATGAACATAAATAATTGATAATGTTCATTTATATCATTTGGTTACATGGAATGAGGATGAATCATTAGATGACCACCACTTTGATTATTCAGCGATATTTGGAATATTATGAACTAGTTTTGTCATATAACTTAATTATATGTACATATTCTGGTTCCTGAATATTAATTAGGTTATAAAACATATATTATAGTCTGGTTAAAAAAATAATATGGTTTTATGACCAGTAATGAAGAAGAAATTGAAGAATGAAACTTCGTAGTCCACGAAGGTTATAAATCGAAACCACATGGACGTCGATTTCGTTTATAAAATAAAAGGGAGGGAGTAAGAATATTTATGATGGTTCTTCCATTAACATGATATAAATCCAGTATATAGATTTTACTGGAGTTATCATGATCATTTGTATAGAGGAGGTGATGAGAGGATAGCAAAAGAAGATAAATTGAAATGAAACCAAATGAAAAAGAAGGGTGTTTTACCTCTTGAAATAACCTCCTTGAGAAACTCCTCAAGGGAAGGGGTTTTGGTCTTTTGGGAAGACCAGAAGATTCTTGGACGTGGGGAGAGATTGGGGAAGGGTAATTGGGCAGAACTTTTATGATCTTCAAGGCTTAGAGGAGTGAAGAGAAGAGGGAGTGGTGAGGGGTTTTTATAGTGGAGGAGAGGGGTATATTTTGAATATTTAATTCATTATTTTATTATTTCTCTCAAGACAAACAAATAGTGTTGTTTCATGTGACCCCTAATAGTAATAATGGCATGTGAGTTTGAACCATGTGGGCTTACATCATCCTTTCATCACTTATGATGCAGTAAATCAAGTATTTAGCATTTATCGTATTTTATCGTATTTTACTATTCATCAAAAATTCTAGAATTTCAGAAAAATCCCAAAAATTCACCCCTACCATTTCTCGACGTTTAGAATTCCAAATTGAAGTCCATTTTTGAAAAATAATTTTCTAAATATTATTAAATTAACTTTTAAATAAAAGCATACTTAATTCAAAAATTAATAGTTCTAATTCTACAACTACTTCTTTATCACAATGAAAAATTAACCAAGATTTTTATCTTATAGCCTTAAGAAAATAAAATAATAATAAAATTTACTATTCATTAGGGTCATATTACTATTCATATTACTATTCATAAGGGTTTGTTACTATTTGCTAAAAAATCAATTTTGTTCTATCCGACTCCAAATGACTTACTGAACACAACTCTAGATGACCATTTCTTGAAATTCAAAACATATAATAGGCAAAGTTATGTTTAATGGTTAGATTATAAAATTATATATTTATTTTCAAAACCTTGGGGTGTTACAAAATCTCTTCATAGATAAGAGATCCACATTCATCTAAACATATAAATTTTTAATAATTATTCACAGGGAATTTATTTTTTTATAACCAAATAGTATTAATATTAATTTATATTATGAATATAAAATTAATTTATTTACATTATTATATGGTTTTAGAACCAATAATATAAACACTTAATTATTTTATTTTTGATAAAATTCGATTCACGGCTTATAAACATTTTTACATTAACAAATTGAGCACAACATTAGTCATGTGGATGGTTTGATGGTTACCTTATAAATCTTGGGAAATGTATTTGGTGGTTACCTTCTTTACACATAATTCTAACCTTTTTAGGTGTCATTTTTCAGGGTGGATCCATTTCCTTCCAAATACTGATCATATTTGGCCTCCCTCTTGGTCACTGTCAACTCATGTTAGACAAAATTATACACACAAAAATGAGTATACTATTGTTCTAATATTTACCTATTGGAGTCCATGGAGAACTATGTTAGTTATTAATACTCTATATACAATATACTATACTAATATATTTTTTCCATTTTATGTTTATAGAATAACATTCTATGATGCAATGTGTTAATTGATACTATATTATATGGATTTTACTTCAATCATTACTACACTACTCCAGTAAATCAAAAAGTGCCTAAACACTATCACTAGTTAGAGGATCATGGCACTTGATGGATTCAATTCTACTCCTAACATATTCAAATGAATATAAACAAAATTAGGTATCCTTCTAATGAGTCTAATAAAAATAACATTGAAAATGACACCAATATCACATCCCTTGTTAAAGACTATATTCAAACAACTTCCCTCTTTCAATAAAATGTATCATTAGTCTATAGGAGTTTTCCTACACAAGACCTGATGTTTAATTGTAAGTCATTTTATAAACATATTATTTTAACTATGATTCTTCTAATTAATATTACACAAAGACATTACATTGTGTATGTCTAGTAGAGTAAATATAAGACATATTGCTAGTCTTAGACTGGGAAGAGTACCCAGATATCAATGAAAGTGGTCAAAATCTATACTCCACTACCCAAAGTTCTCACACAACATAAATTTAATTAAACTATTAATTAAAATAATATTTTTTAACTATAATTATTTTTAATTAATAATATCTCAAGATGTTACTTTTTTGAGTTTGATAGAGAAATTAGTAGACATCCTTCATATGCTAATCCGAAAAAAGACTTCATATGGGTGGATTATGAACTCCCTTGAAAACTCAATTAACACATTACATAATGCTAGTATTCATACTTACATATCACCTCTCATCATTATAATCCATCGACCATTTAAACTTTGGAATTTACATCAAGTAGTCATATACATACTGAGTTTCTATGTGTATGCCTTCTAAACACTCATTTATCCTCTACTGTCAATGATCATATGCTACAAAAATGAGTAACGATAATAACATATATAATAATATTATCTAAATCAAAAAATAATGAAAAACATATGTATACCAATCATTAAGATTATTTTCTTCATATAATCATACTTGAACTTCTTATGTATATTTCTTGCAATGTTTCTAATATAGTATCGATGTCATGGATAGGGGTGGTCTCCATGAATGAGTGTGAGACTATATTTCCTCCTTTATCAGTATATTATGATAATAAATCAAACAAATTCCATCAACATTCAACCCAAACACTTTGTGGAAAATGATTAAAATATATAAGATGAAAATTTCACCTTCTCAAGAACTGAAAATGCCTATGGTATAGGGTCATGATGTCCATCATATTTGGTATCAATTAGAAATGTTACAATAAAATTTATATAAGAAACATTCCATCAATATATATAATATTATTGATTTTCCTAAAAGAATCCACACTAGGTAACAAAGTCCTAAACAATATATCAAACATTTACTATGACCGATCAGGTTGGTCTTGTTGATTGAAATATTCAATGGTCAGTAATTAGAATACAAGCATATTTTTTTCATATAACACTTTAATTATCTATTATATGACTTTGTATGATTTATCCCACTTCCAATGCACTTTCACAATTTCCTTCTATCATGTGTCCCAATCCTTTCTATAAGAAATTCATAATAGAAAAGTTGTTTGATTCTCTCCTCCACCACCACCAGAATGTCTTGACATTATGTTATATTTTTATTCAATAATATTTGAATTGTATTCAACATATATGGTCATGTGAACCATTGATTGGATTGGTTTTTTTGATTTTTTTGGATTAAATATGGAAATTCACCAATAGTAGAATTGTTATCATGTGTAGCTCACAGATGCATCAGAAACTCAAATATGACTTGTGAAAACAAATAATAAAATGAAGTATATTTTATTCTTCCATGACCAAATAATAATTTCTCTCAATGTGATATTGTTTTATTGTAGTTTGAATTTATTCATTTCTATAAAACTCTCTACCAATATAACAAACATATTCATCCAACACTTGATTTGTTCCACTAATAATTTCTAAAAATTTTGTACTGGGAGTAATTATAGAAAAATAAAAATTTAGTAATAATTTCATACCTTCTATTTACTATGGTTCTAGGGGTGGGATATGATTCAATGTTTAGTGTGAAATAAAAAGTGTCATATTGAAATGTTCTTAAATATTTTTTTCATGTTCCATATCATTATTACCATCATCGTCTTGTACTGATTATTTATGATCATTAATATTCTCAACCACCATGTACACATCGTCTAGACGACTGTCCAAAATAGGATCACTCACTATATGGGGTTTCATTATCTAAGGATTCAAGATTTTATCCTGAGGTTGTGATTTCCCAACTTCCATTATAAATAGAACATTATCAAATGTAGATAATGTGACATATATATTTAGTATTTAATGTATCATTTGGTTCTTAAAAAATGATAATATTTTTTTCAAATAATCATCATCAATAATTAGATATTCTATATGCCATAATATATCATTATATTATATATGAGTATATATGATTTATTGTATCACTTAGTTAAATGTGAGTTTTATAAATTGAGGAATTCTTCCATAAATGGCATCCAATGTTTAACAATCACCAAGCATTAAAACTCATCTGGGTTTTTACTATAACTAAACATTTATTCAATATCAATTTTTTATCCATTGTAATAAATATATTCAAAACAAATTATCTGCATTAAGAATTGTTATGAGAGTCCCATATTATATTTTTTTGGGGAAACATAATATCATTTTAAAAACTGTTTAAACATTTTATAATAAAATTTGGGCCTTCTAATTAACAATCTATGAAGATAACACTTAGTGTTAGTCTAGTATAGTAAAAACTAGACCTATCCTTGGTATTAGTGCAGTTAAATCACCTAGATTACTATATAAGAGGTCCTTAGTGATACATCATTGTCTTCACTATAATTGAACATCAGATTTTAAAATTTATAACCTACTGAAATCTAGTGTAGTGGAAAGAATGGTTGAACCATTTGGATAATGAGGCCAGGTTCCCCAAACTAATTTCATTTCAGTTGTTTAATGGTGTTCAATATATGAGCGGCTATTTTTGATTATTTCATTGGGTTTTAAATATAAAACTAAAAATTAAATATATATAAATAACCAAAAAAATTAAATTTGAATAATGGCAGTAAAATTTATATAGAAATATCTATTTGGGGTTATAATTTGGTTTTGGAATTTACCATGATATATTTCAAAATTATGTAACTCTATTTATTAGTTTATTTTTTATGTATTAGCATGATGTATATCCATATTAATTCTCTAGTGTTTTATATCATGCTTTTGATTTTATTTTTTTCCTTTTTCTAACATTACATTAGTATTTTTTTGTTTTATTTTACACTTATATAAGGTTTTTCTAACGCTTACTTGGGAATTGTATCATGAAATTAACAATTATGTGTATCTTTATTCTCAAGATTATCCTTACGTAGTGGTTCCCAATCCTCCATGTATCCCAATTTTTACCCTTATATGGGATTTGGTTCTGTATCCTTACCCTTACATGAGATCCCCAAAAGAATATGTAACATGGGTATACCATTATGTATGTGGATTGATACCCTTATATATCCATGAAAAATTTCAAGTTACCTTTATGTGAGTAGTAAACTAGCGGTCTTAGACATACGTGACACAAGTCAAATAGTATGTTTACATGAGATGCAGTTGGCCCTTATATAATAGTGTGGTACACTTATGTAGATGGTGTATACCCTTATATGACATGGTTTATCCTTATATAACTTACCCTCACAAAAAATTTTAAGTTTTCCTTTATGTTTTTTATTTCATTGATTTATCAGGATGTTAGTGTTGTTTCACTCATAACCCTTCATTACTCAATTATTGTAGTGCTAGTGAAAAACCTCGATCACTCAGGGGTATTTCATCTCATAATCTCCAGATTGATGAATATTGATTCATAAAATGTTTTGTGGGAGATTATGGTACCACTATTAGATGGAGAGAGAGAGAGATAGAATCCATCATTTGATGTTGATTAGATCTTCTGGCATCATACCCTACCAGGAACACCATTGTATTGATGGAAAAGAATAGAATTTATCTAAATAGTGTTCTAGTGGATATTTTTATAATATTCCTGATTCATAAATTGATCCCCTTCATTTAAATTATAATGATACATGAAAATATTCTTGTTTTTTGATGGTTGGGTAATCCATTCCTATTAAGTGATTGTTTCTATTAACTATTTTCCATTCATATTACTTAGTTACAGTTTTTATAATATTATTGTTGTATTGTTATTTATTACATTGGTGTAATTTGTATTTGATAATTAATAAATATAGTTAGTAGGGTGGTGTCTTATTCTATGGAGTAGGACCAAATGGTACTAAACCATAACAAATTTTCAATGTTCTTTGATGGTTTCTTACTTTCTCATTGATTCTTTGTTTTAATGTTTTAGAATTTTTTTATAATATGATTCCCATTTCATTATTGGTTGAATACATTAATTATGTTAATGATCCTTGGTTTATTTGGGTTTATAAATGTTGGTTCCATTCATATGTTTCAATAGATTGGATTTTACACAACATGAAGATATTTTTTCTCTCATGATTAAATAATTATCATTCCTATTTATCACTAAATATAAATTTATAATATTTTTAGAGGATTTTTTCATCCCAAAAATTAATTTTTGTCATGTTCTCTAGTTTAATAATCAAATAAAGAGACTAATTTTATTTTAGAACTATTTAATTAAATTACATGACACTTTTTCACAAAACAACATAACCTATTTTCACTATGATATATTGAAATGGAATATTTTCCCAGTACTACCTAATAAAAAAATAATTAAATTGGGAAATTTAAATTTGGTAAAAAATGTTTACTTAAAATATAAATAGAAATATAAAAATAAAATTGAAATTTAATTTAATTAATAAATTGACCACAAAATAAAAATTATAAAAAAGAAAGTACATAAATTCTAAATATGGGTTAACATCCCAATAAAAATATACATTATTAAGTCATTATGAAGAAATAGATGTGGTGAAAATTATAAATCATAAAAACATCACCAACTTACCAAATAATGTAGTTTTATCACACAAATAAACTAATCATATGTCAATCCTTGAAATATGAAATCAAAACTTAGTGCACTCTTCTGTCACACCCAATATCCTGTTATGTAAAGGAAACTAGATACAATAAGAAAAGAACCACTTTTAATTCTAAACACAACTGACTAGGCACACCAATAGTAAAAAAATCACTATGAACACCCACAAGACCCACTATAGAACCTAGCTATGGACTACTCGTGTTGGGTGAAGATTATTAGCTATAGTATAGATACATTCTATAACCCTAGGTAAGATGAAGTTCCACTTTGGTGGTCTGATCTATCATAGAAAGCATTCATACGAGGTTAGGGAATGCTACATGGACTTATATACTACTCCAAATAGAGGAGATTCACATTCCCATGGTGACCAAGATGACAATAGAAATGTGATTGAGGTTCTTATGATTCATGGAGATGAGGCATGTGATAGGTTTTGATTTTTTTTTGGAAGCCTAACTCTTTCTCAAATTCACACACTCAAGCATGGGAATTAAGACTAATAGGGATAAAACAATTTATGTGGATTTATTCGGGTGATCAAGATCCATGGGAAATGAAGTTAAATTTATTGTTCAAATTCATACTATATATATGAAATATCCCAACATTGTAACACATCACAATCTATAATTAAAGGTAAAAAATGGGTATTAATCAAAGTAGTTATTAAAAATATTAATTATGGTGGTCGATTGATCTTGAATATTTTCATGGGTGGCACCAAACAATTAGATATCCTTCAGGAGGTTCTAACACCATACTTGTTTCCCAGGTAAGTGATACTTTATTGTCAATATTCAACAATCTCCACCTAAACAAGAAAATATCACCATTTTTTCACTCAAAAAAACATCATATTGTAACCTTCCCAATTCCCATAAAAATCTCAAGTATGAGTGATATTTATCTTGTACAAAAAATGTTGGAATTTGATCCCTTTAACTTCCCTCTTATAAACCTAAGGAACAAAAAAAGTTTATTGATTATGATGAAGTGAATTATTTTATTCTTCCCAAACTACACTCCACTAGTTATTCTCTCTTCTATCCAAAACATCAAGATAACCATCCGGGATATCATTATAAATTAATAAAAGAGAATAGATAACAATAAAATCATACATGGGTGGTATCATTATGGTCCTTAATTTTCAAACAATGAAGATACTCACACGGATATGATTATCCTATTGTAGTGGAACTTCTTACATAGTCTAAAGATCTAGATGATCAATATAATCTATCTATTGTTTCTCATGAAAAGTTGGTAGTGGGATTTTTTACACCTCAATTACAACTGATCCTTCTCTCTCTTTTCAAGATTCATTTGACTTAACCATCACTGACTCTTCAAATCTGACATTATGAATCAAAATGATCTTATTCACTTATATATCCCATAGTTGGAATCCTTTACACCATTAAAAAAGACAAAAAATATATATTTATTCACCATTGGATCAAACATTGAGTCTTTCACATGAAAATAGTATGTACTAACAAATATGTGAAACTATTCAAAATTAGAAACATACTCAACATTCCAAACATCCATCAGAACATTAGCATTAATCATGAGGTGGGAAATCAGTTCACGATGTGTGTTGTATAAATCAACTATTATTCCTAAAATGATTTACTCAAACTTGAATGAGAGAACATACATCATATATTTTCAATGAGTTTAAAAATCATATGTAATGCTACTCTATTCCACTATGATATTTTAGGAACTGTAAAATGTCTCATAATTCCTTCCTTCTAGAAACACTTATCGAATGGATATGACATGTGGTCTCCACAGGCATCTGATTACAATATCTTGATTTTTATTTCTGTCTAAATTTAAATTATCTTATTCCTCTTATAGAATATATCTAACACTTCATCCTTATAATTTATGATATATACCATAATATTTCATGAGTAATCCTCAATAAATTTTAAAAAATTATGATTACCTCTAAATAATATGCTTTTTGATGGTCCTTGGACACTGACATTGATATAGTAATGTGTTCCCTACATATGATGGTTTGTAGTGTTGAAGAAGACTCTAGTTTACTTTCCCATTACACAATTCTTACAAAAGTAAAATTTTCATGTAATAGAACCTTTTAAATATCCTTTCATTTCTAAGCTCTACATGTCCTTCTATTCGAAATGTCTAATCCTCAAATTTCATGATTTCGAAGTGTCTGAATCACTTTATCTTGATATCACTACTCCACCAGTAATAATCTAAACATTCAATTAATATGATGTACATTTTTAGTTCCGTTTATTTGAATGGAATGAACCACATATTACTTTCATAATAACATCTCCAATTGTTCTCTATTAACCTTTTTTATCTAAGACTCTAAGTGATATAAGTTTCTTTTCTAAATCTGTTATGTGTATTAAATTTGTATGGTGTTGAGGTTTACCATCATGACTCATCAACAATATTATTCCTATTCTTATCATGAAGAAATGGTGGTCATTACCCATAAGTACCAACGCTTTTTCAGACTCCTTATGGCTTGAAAACTAATCTTGATTCTTACTCATATGAAATGAAATACCCGAATCAAGCATCCAACCTTTTGAATTGTTGAACATTAGGGAAACTAGGAAAGTTTCATCTTGAACATCATTAGTTTTATGTACAACATTTGACTTCAACATCCTAATTTTGATATAATCCTTCTTCTAGTGAACTTTTTTATGATATTATGCACATTCATATTTTTCTATACATATATATCTATGCTCTCCATTTGACGTTAATAGAAAATAACTTCTTCTAAATCCCCAAGGATCACTTCTAGATGATCTTCCACCAGAATCCATTAATTCATTTGATTGATAATCATTATTTTCATACATTTCCATTAACCTATACTCATTGATAACTAAGTAATTTGATACATCAATAAATATATTTTGATCCCTAATATACAGAAATGTTTTAGTAATATGATCATAACTCCCCGGTAGATAGTTCAACAAAAAATGAGTCTTATCTTCATCTCTAATTGTTACCTATAATTTATAAAATCTTGAAACAGCTTATTAAAGTAGTCTAGGTTAACAAACTTGAAAATAATTTTTTTTTCTAAAGTATAAACAATTTTTTTTTCAGTTAAGGTCGGTTTTCAATGATTTTATCCACATACTAGTTACTCCAAATTTTCCATATCTTTTTATAATGTTACTCACATCAAACTATATTTCTGATCTTTCTCAAAAAAATGTTAGATGGTACTATAGATTTCATAGTTGATTCCCCTCTAATCACTATCAGCATTGTCAGTGGTCTTTTATTACAAGGTGATTTCTTACCCTTACTGAGTTGGAATGTCAAAAATTTTACATTTTCAAATTTTGAAGTTATTCATCCCATATCATTTATCCCATTTATATTATGTGTTTGAAAATATTATTCTATGTTTGTAAGTACTTATAGTCCTAGTGTGGTGATTTGGAATGGATTCCCCATGTTTTATGGTTCAACTTTCTTCATAGGGATTATTCATCAAAAAATAGATTATAATTTCTATAAACAGACAATATAGATGAATATGAAATTTTCAAAAATGCTAAATTCAGGTATTTAATTACATCAATCGGTCCTCAAATGAATAGCCATTTTTTATCCAAAATAAAAAAATTCTCATTAAAGAAGGACCCACCCCCATAACAATTTAAAAAAGATAGTTTCTGTCTTTCTGACCTCCATAACATGAAAAAAAAAATCAATCACCCCATTTCCCTTTATTTTTAAAAAATATGCTTCATCTTTTTTTATCCTTCATACTCACAAATAGAAAAAAAGAGATTATAACCAACTTTTTTTCATCCAATAGGTGTTCCACATTCCCTATATATTTATTTTCAAATTTATTCATACTTTTTTTGGTTTTTATTAAGTTTAGAACACATCCCTTCATATTTTTTTGATCTGGAAACACCAGATTTATAAACAAAAAATAGAGTAGTAGCGATAAAAAAATATGAGGATCAAATCAGAGAAGGGTATGCTTGATATCATAATCCAAGGGGTTTCACAAAGAGGTTGGGTCACAGATAATAGAGTTATGGGGTATAGATAGTAATTTCTATGTGTTACATATGGGAAGATAATCATGGTATTAGTGTTGAATACAATAGTGGAGAAGCAATGATAACTGTAGAGAAGAATGAACATCATGTGTGATTTCCTCCCCAAGAAATAAAATTCACCCACTAACAATAGTTTTTTTGTAGAAGGCTTACTCTCACACAAATTCACACACTCGTGTAGGGGAATAAAAATAAAATGTGAGAAGAAAAATATGTGTTTCGGTCAGGGTGACAGACATCCATGGGGAAGGAAATATTTTTTTATTAAAATGTAAATTAACAATGGGAACACCAAACCATTACTATATATCACTGCCCAAAATTATAGTGAAAATATGAGAAGAAACAAAGTATCCACTCTAAATATTCATTGGTGGATTAACCAACTCATTCCAATTTTCATGGGTGGTAACAAAAAAGTTTGTTGACTTCTAATGGTGCCAACAATTTCTTCAGTTCCATGGGTGATAATATTTTATTATAAATATTTGAAAGTGAAATGGGGTGGAGGATGATCAAGGTGGCTTAGCTTGATGGGGATACACTGTTTAGTAGAGGTCCTTTTGTGCAAAGAGATCAAGGAATGGATTTATGATCATTATTAGTATTAATGTAGATGGAATTAACCACACACTAAAGGAGGTTAAAAGATAAAATGTCATTTTTGGATATCAATGAAACATCCAAATATCCCCTTTGTGTGCTTATATGAAAATTTTAAAAAACAAAATTATAATTTCAAATAGATCTAATTAATTAAAGTGCATCTTGAAATTAATTATAAAAACAATAATAATATTTTTATTGGATAATTTTAATTTTAATTATAAGATATTAATAATAATAATAATAATAAGTATTTACAATTTTTATAACTAAAAATAACATAGATTAATTATAAAAAATATTATAATATAATAATTATACATATAATTTTGTTAACATTAATATCCACTAATAATAAGTAATAATTAAAATATATATAAAATTACCTAAAGATATAAAAATAACCTAACCACTATAAAAATATAAAAAAATAATAAAATTAGTTGAAATAAATAAATAAAATTAAGTAAAAAAATTATAAGTTAGTAGATTCCATGTGCATCAAATCCCCCACACTTAAACATCCTTACTCCTAAACACAAAAATTAGAAGAAAAAAACAAACACACCCATTAACCAATGGGTAAAAAATAAAAATCTAAACATTTTTCAGTCCTTTTATTGACTAATTGTCATGATTCATTTACAATACCAATTTTTTCTAAAATAAAACCACATACACTTGTATTATTTTCAATAAAATCATATATACTCATGCATAAATGTGACAAACCTTTCCATCACTATCAATTATCCAAAAAAAATTAATTAAAGGTATTCTCTATTCTTATGCACATAATTTATTACAATATACTTCCAATAAATTTCACATATCTACAAGTTTAAATCAAAATAATGTAGTGATCTCAAGAAAATAATTTTCGATTCAAATGTTCAACATGGCTGTGGGATGTTGTGTAATAAAAATTTTGATTTTTTTGGAATAGATTGAGGGTTGAATCGTCATATTAATGCATGATAAATGACAACAAAAATGTCTCCCTCAACCCCTCTCTCCCTCAAACATAAATTTTTTTCCCTAAAACAATAATAATATCAATACACACAAAATGTGAAATATGAAAACATTATCAAATAATGTGAAGATACACATGTTTGTATAAACTCAAAAACTACATGAAATAGATTGAAGAAAATATCAAATATAAAAAATAAATAGTTCAATAAAATTTTATAGAATATAAAAGCACATAGGTCATATAAAAACTCTTTAGCTAATATATTAATGGGTCATCAATTTTATAGGAAACATTAATGGTGACAATTAACATATAATAACCAAAAATGTTCTCACTGTTAGAACCAAAAATAATTTATATTACCATATAAAAATACAAGAAATTATTCAACCTATTTTGGAAAGGAAAATATATAAATCATGATGATAAATACTTTCTATGTGAATAAAATTCCTTACAGTCCAAAAAATAACCCTCTTAAATATTAACTCTTTACCCTACACATATATTGAAAATAATCACCTAAATATTCATGTTATGGGTTAATAAGGCTATCAGTTAGGGAACATCTAAAAATTATTCATCATAAGTGAAACATAATAAATAAAATATATCAGTGCCTTAGTTGGTCAAGGGGATAAATAAAAAACACCTTTCTCATTTAGTATCACTTTAAAAATTCATATCTCTTTTGTGGAAAACATTAATTTTCTAGAAGATATAACATATCCAAAATTTTCTCAATAAAAGATAAATATGAAGATATATAAGGTGTGGACATATTCTTTATGGGTATAGAAATAAGTTGTTGGGAAACACAAATGATCATAAGTGAAATTAAATTTTTCAAAAATTAACATGTTTCAATAAAATGTTTTTTAAGTATGGAAGGATATCTACAATCATCTATAACATTGTATTAAGAATAAAATTATTTTGAAAAGTCATTATGTGATATAATTAAATAGGGGAACTAGTGGTATTTCCAAAAATGTGTTACTAAAAAATATATTAGTTCACTTATGGATTCAATAATGATAATTATATTAGTTTTTTATATTATTTAGTAATTAATTTTCTATTACTGAAAGTTTTTTTGAACTGTAAATAAAACATTAAAAAAAAGAAAACATTCCCCTAATAACTATATATAGATGAAAATAGGATGTCTGTATCCAATTAATCTCCATAAATTATGTACTTATAAATATGTAACATAAATACAATATAACTTATTCATAACATAATTACAACACCAATAGAAAGTGATCATTGGATGAGAATAAATATGCAAGAGAATAGAAAATCCCCAACAATTTTGAGAGAAACTAAAATTTCCCCCACAATCTAGATTTATTTCTTAAACTTGATTAGAATAAAATTAAATAGAAATAAACTAAATATAGGTTACCCCATATAAAGATATTAATTTTACATGTTCATCTTGAAAAATATATAGAGATAAATTTGTTAGGTTTATTATCTTAGAATTTCTTGACCTTTTTTTCTTTCTTAGAATAGTGTCTTGTAACTCAAAATATATCATCCAAAGGATCAACCTATCTAACATTTTTATAAGTAACCACCTATGAGGTTGTTTCTTTATACTCTTTACACTTAATCACATCTCATGAGGGTTCCTAACTCCAAACTTAAGAAGGGATTCAACCATCTTCCCTACTCTATTTTAACATGATGTATTTTTCAATTGTAATAATGATGAGATAGTTAATAAAAATAAATAATGTGACCAAAATGTATTTGGGTTTCCTCCTACTTAGAACTACATTTAGAATCATCACCTAGACAAAAAAACCTATCATTTAAAATTAATTTCTTCATTATTTCAAATTTTATCTTAATTGTGATAATGTTTGAAGCATTGACCATTCATTTAAAATAAATGATTCTTCCTATCAGAAGTTTTATTAACACCATTAGGATATATAATTATTATGTTCTATAATACTAGAAAACGGTATTAAGGGGAAGTAATCTTCCTGGCCGGTCATTCCCTAGACGTTGTTAACCCATGTTTGGGACCCTCCCCCCTCAGTGTGTGAGGGTTCTTCGGTATCTTTAGAAGATGGTCAGCCCAAGACATTTACCACTTTCTCAAGCCCAGATATTATTTCATCTTTTCCTTGGATAAATCTCTGTCCAAAGGTTCTAGCCATCTTCAATGGAGCTCTTAAAGTGCTGATTCCAACTCGGGATTTCATTGATGCTTCTTCTTTGCTGCATCTAAATTTGATAGCTCACTTCAAGATTCAATGACCTTTGGTGGAAGTTTTCGATTGCTTCATCTTTGATTCATGTGTTCTATATGAGCACACTACAGTTGGGATTCTTTATTCTAAAAGCTTCATGATCAATTTTTCTTCAGAGGATGAATTTATCTTGTCTTATTCGATCGCTCCTCATTCCTTCAATGGTTTTGGGTTTATCCTCTTTAAATGTTCATACGAATATCATATGAAACGGGATTATCCTTCCATGGAAGTTTGGGTATGGATTCCCAAAATTCAACTACCCTTCCAGAATCCTTCTATTCATTATATGCTATAGAATTTGAAAGGTTGTTACCTTTCTCTAATAGTTGAACTAGATCTTTATGCCACCCAATTTCACCAAGGATCTATGTTGATGATGATTTTTCGAATCCCCCTATTGAGTTTTTTATCTTTTTTGGTGAAGATTTTAGTCATAAACAATCTATTATTTTCAAAACTTCGTTTAATTTCTATTCCTTTTGTAAGAAATTGAGACATAGAGAGTTGGTTTGTAGACATGCATCGCAGAAATATTCTATATTCCATTATTCTCAAACTGAGTTGGTCTTGAATTAGATGTCGTCTGATCGAGACAGAACATTGGGTGTGAATTGTTCTATTGTGGATTGTGTGATGGTTGAGTCTGAGTACATCCCCTGGAATTCTAATGGTTCTAAATTGGTGTTGAATTCTGAGTGTAACGTTTCATTTGAAAAGAGGGATAGAATTGAATCTATTCAGGTAAGGCTCAAGCTATTCAATGATCCAATAGTTAGGAATATCTTCAACAGATTACTAGTAGTTCTTAAGGAATTGAACACTCTAGTGGCAGTTACCCCTTAAGGAAATGTAGTGGGTTTGGATGTTCTCATTGATGTTGATGATGATTCTCATCCTAGGGAGAAAAGGGTGATAGATCTAGTGGAGGTAGAGGGACAAAAAAACATTGATCATCAGCTACTATAGGTCCAGGAATGGACATCAGATGACTCAAACAAAATTCTGGATAAGGAGGTGATGGTTCTAAAGATATCTGAGGGTGTGAAAGGTACCCATACAGAGATGGTAGGATATTAGGCCATAATATAGTGTTAGATACTGATGGATATTCAAACCTCTAACAATTTTTTAGGTCTGGATGGATTGTCCCAAGATCAAGATAATTTCATTGAGGCTCAATTAACAGGAGGTAAATATATGGATGAGGTTCTCCATAGTAGGGATTTGGGAGATAGCATATTTCCTACAGGGAATAAAAAACAAATGGAACAAGAAATACTTGTTCCCTCTAAATTTAATGGAGACCAGGTTAGGTAAAGAAACTAAATCAAAAGATTTCAGATGTAATCATGTTGCTAATATATAGGAGATTCTTGTGGATGACTCTTGTAAGGTTGGTGTGGTCAATGCTGGTGTAGAAAAATGAGTGAGAAAGAAGCCCCTAGAATCAGTTATATACTCAGAAGAAGAAATGGTGGAGTAGTGTGTTTATATAAATGCTACACAAGAAGAGGTAGAACAACTAATGGGTATGGTGCTTCTAGTTGATTTCAATAGTGAGAAGGCTATATGGGCCAACAAGAAAGACCTTATTTTGATAATGGGTTTCAATGAAGGGAAAATAAGTAAAGAGGAGTACTCTAAAACATGGAACAAGTTATCAGATCGCTTTGAAGACTCCATCCACGATAGTCCATATGAATAGTTTCACTCTATTACCAAGATACTATTTATGGAGGATTATTCTAATAGGATTACATTCTGTTTCAAAAATCTTTTCAATTATTATGAGGTTTGTCCTCCTCGTAGAACTTTGCTGTTTCTCACTTTTCCTTAAAAGTGTTTTCCAAAAAAAATTAATTTTTAGTCAGCAATAACCCTATAAATATTGATTTGAATTTTATTTCAATAATACTGAAGCTTGAGATGAAGAGAATTATTTTTTTAGGTGGGGAAAATTTTCATTGTTAGATCCTCTTATCATTATATACATGGGATTTCTCTTTAAAAACATATATTTATCATAAATTTATCTCCTTATATCATCTAATTCATTATTTTATAGAAATTTTTTATGGGTGGTTTTCATATCCATTTTTAGGTTCTATAGAGAGAAGTATGCTTTATATTGTATTTATACTGGTACGGGGTAGATTTTTCCAAATACTAAGTTATATGCTAAAATTAAAATTTATTTTTTGAATGTTTTCTTATTATACCATAGTGAATCAAAATTTTGAATTGACTAATATTTTCAATAATTATTCAAAATTTTATCTGGATTTATTTTGATCTTCTGATATTAAATTTATATTTGGTCATTGGTCTATATATAATATGGGGTCCTCGTGTATTGGTATAATACATTACAATTTATTAGATCCCCAAACCTATCATTTTTTGTGAGTACCACTATCACTAATGATGATTCTTTGAGATCTGAATCAGTTTAACATGTGTTGTTTTAAAATTTTAATTAAATATAGTTTTTCAACAAATGATTCGGCTTCAACTAGCTCTAAAATGTAAAAAAATCTAGGGTATCAAAATTACCAAACTATTTAGGAAAATTCCATATAAATTAAATCCCCTATATATAAAAAAATAAACACCTATAATTAAATAGGTTTTTATCTCATACATCATACATTTGCCTCCAATTCATTGGGATTTATCACAATTCATGATAAACTCTTGAATAACTAGATGTAATGTGGGATAGTATGAAAATTATTTTAACACTTTTCCAAATGTAATATAAACTCCTTGACGTCCTCCTACTTCAACAGAATCATAAATATTCAAGGCACTATTAACTTTATCCATTAGGATATATCATCTTATCATTTAATTTTCATAGTCCTTGAAAAGTTATAGATCATCCTAGTGTTAATGGTGTTCTTTATTCAAAAATCTTCTTTTTTTCTCCTTCAGTAAACCTGGATGTACCACCCCAAATGCATTGTTTAAATATCCCCAATATGAGATTTTGAATTGAATAATTTTAACTCATCAAATACCACAGGGAAGAATGATATGTATATATAGTTATATTAGAGAAAAATAGGTAATACTTGAACATACTATCTTCGAAGATAATTTATACCAACTCATTTTTAGTTTTTTTAGTTGTGTTGAGCATAATTCGATTTGTGGTAAGATTAATATATATTTTAATTGATAATTTCATTTCATTTCTCTAAGGCAATACTATTTACCTAATCACTTATATCACTCATTAGACCAAATGGTTATTCCTAACCTAGATAAATCCTTATTAGAGGTTCTAACTGTAACATCCCAAGTAAGTAATTAATAATAGATATTTTTATCTATGTCTATTAATGATTAATATAGTGTTTTAGAGGCTTAAAATGAAAATAAATACAATCTTATGCATGGAATACACTAATATTCTTAAAAGATTGTTTTACTGCCTTTTGATGGCAAACCCTTTTTAAATCAAACTTTTGACAATTTTATAATCTATATTTTTCAAAATAAACATATTCATTATGATTGGGACATTGAAATTTACATTGGATAAATTTTTTGGTATTTTTCTGACAATTTTCATTTTTTTAATGAATAGTGAAATATACTGCATTTTACATCAAAACTGCTTTTTCATTTAATTTAATTATATGGTTAGATTATCTTTATAATTGGTCTTAAAGTTTAATCTGAATATATTTTTACCATTTAATCCAATGGTGGTCATTAGGATTAATTTCACTTTGGAATTGGTCATAAACAAGTGCCAAACTTTTCATAAATATTGTTTCTAAAATACCTGCTATTTGTTTTGACAACGGGAATTGTTTTTAAATCAATTATTGAAATTTATGTGTTTGGAATTTGGTAAAATGGATTAAATATTTGTAATAATAAGTTCCAAATTATGTAATTAAGACTCTTTTATTTTTTGACATTATGAATAGTAACGATGGTAATTATCTTTAATTATCTTGATTAATGAGTAATCAGGTAGTTAAATATAATAAAATGGTATCATAATAGTACAAAAAGACCACAACATGTGTCCTAAGGATACTGGTTGTCTCATGGCCGACCATGGTATGCCTTGTGCCAATCTTGGGGGTCCAATGGAATCACTTTTGTGAGAAAGTGACTTTTTATCTTTTTATTTTTAAAGAATGTTAAATATAACAAAGAATGTATCACCTAAGTAAAATATTTTTAATTTTGTCTACATAAATGATCTTTTGGACTATAAATATTAATTAGAAATATAAAAAGATTTCCTACATCATGATATTTTTTTTATAATTTTTATACATTAAATTTATTAAATTATTTATGACATCATGATGATGCAGCGATTACCTCATTAATAAAGGATTTAAATAAAATGGAAAGATAATATAAAATCTAAGACCTACACATGTCAAAAACCTATTGTATGGGTGGATTTAGAACCCTTATCACCTTATCCTTTAAAAACATCAATTTTGGACCATTAAAATCCGAAACTCATTTGAAAATAAAGTTACATTTTATACCTTTCCAAGAGTGCCCCTCCTCTCCTCTTATAAAAGGCCCCCACCTATACCTCCTTACCCACACTTCCAAAGACTTTGGCTCGGCCAACACCTACCCATTTTGTCTCTCCACTTCCATATCTTACTCCTTGAAGCCTCACCTTGGGCAGAAGTCTTTCCAAGGAATCCTTTGAGCTCAAATCTAAGAGAGTTACCCGATTTTGAGGTAATGTGTTCACTTGTGTTCTTTTGTTTTATTTTGCTTCTCCAACCCCCTAAACTCTTTTTATTCATTTATTTTGTAACAAATACAGTATCTTCAATATACTAGTATGTTGTTATAAGAATGATTAGAGTTACACTTACACACACCTACATCTAATGTTTAAAGAACATACTGTTTCCGTGGATGGTGAATTTCTGCCTCCCGAAACGATGATTGTTCAACATTCTTTTAACACCTTCAAAGGTGGCCATTAAGATGAAACTATATTTATATATGATATATAATATTTTTATGTTTTCCTTAAGCTTATGTATTTTTCATTTTGGGCATACCTTTATGGTTTCCATTATGGGTAAGCGCGATATCTTCATTTAAGGAAGTGCGGACTACCGCCCCCTCAAAGTGATTTGATTCGTTAATACCATATGTGGGACGTATAAAGGATGGATTTATGATATTATATATGATATTACACTGGAATTATAATATACCTTTATATCATTATTATTCCATTCTATAAAAATACGAAATAGAAATGAAAGTAGCGTTCAAGCATACGTATGGCTTACCGTCTCCATGAACGGTGCATTTCATTTCTTATCCCCAAATGTAATGTACTATTATAATTACATGTATATAATGGATATATATGATGAATGATACATATAAATGATGAATATAATTCTGGAATTAAAATATACATACCTCTCATTTAGTTTTAATTCCATTAATATGACAAAGAAATGAAAGTAGCGTTCATGCGTACGTACGGCTTACCGTCTCCATGAACGGTGCATTTCATTTCTTACCTCTAAATGATTATGTAATATTATAAATACATGTATATGCTGGATATATATGATATATATGATATCCAAATCAGGAATTTCATTCTGGATATAAAGAACCTTTGACCACACGAACAACATGTAATTGTAAGAAGTCCACTTTCGACTTAAGAACCAAATATCGACAAAACAAACATTATTAACTTAAATGATTAAATAATGTTTATAACATGGTAATAAGTGATATAAAAGTAATAATGAACTTGAAAAATGTTCTTAAGCAAGTAGAAATTAACTCAAGTTTATTATTCAGGACGTTAAAGAACGATCGAGTCAAGTCGGACCCGAGGTAAGGGACTTCATCTCAATCTCCTTTCATTGAGACATATTTTGTTTATACGGTGTATAAACCCCTTTGACTTTTACTTTTATACAAAAGGAATATTTTTCTATGAAGTGTTTTACAAAACGACAAAAAGGAATGTTTCTTTTAACTTACTCGGTGACAACGACCTTTTCCGCCGCCATGAGTATTATTTGGTCTTCGGCTTCCTGAACAAGCCGTAATTTTTTAAAAATGGAATAAATACCATATACTCTTTTATGTATTTTGGTTTTGAAAATGGTTTTATAATGGATTTTTTATGTCAATATATTTAAGTGATATATTGTGATCAAAGTGTGGAAATGTTTTCTTTCCATTATATTTGTTTTATGTCTTATGATTTTTATAATGGTACTTGGACATTTGACGGGTGGTTACGTGATAAACCATATGACGGGTGGTGCCGTGAATACCAGGATGGGTGGTTACGTTATAACCTCCAATGCATTGGGTATGGAAGTCGTCTGTATGGATATTCCATTAAGTATGTATGGAATTTGGCCGTATGTCTATTCCATTAAGTGATATGTGTGGAAGTCGGTCGTATGGTTATTCCACTTAAGTATGTTTATGTCCCAAGTTACCTTTATATGTTATGTGATCTTTTTATGGGTTTTATGGTAATATTTTGGTTACAAAAGGGTAAGTAATGATCTTTTATTCAGTGAAGAGTTGTTACTACTTCATAAATGTGAAAAGTATTACTTTGATAAAGTATACATGGTTTACTTGTTGTTTTGATAAACTAACAGTTTTCATTCTTTGCGTATCCCTTACTGAGCTCTTTATGCTCACCCCAAGTTTTTTTGAAATGTTTTTCACAGGACCTAATGTGGAATAGGGTCAAGGATGGGATCAAGGGAAAGTCATTCTATATAAAACTTGGAACTAGACATGTTTCTTTTTAAGAGTTTTTTTTATTCTATGGAAACTTAGTAGAAGTATCTACTTTTTAATCTTTTGAGATGTAGTATTTATGTTCTAATTCTCTAAAACTCTAAACCTGAAAAGATCCTCAATGTGAATTATTCATTTAATTCAATATTGAGAGATGTTTAAGGCCAGGGCCTTATAGTTGGTATCAGAGGTCGGTTTAGACAACTTTAGGAGTTAGAAAATTGTTAAATTATAAGTTAATTTATGGTATGACTGAAATGATATAGAATTTATGGATTACCATGTTGCTTCACCTAAGATATTTCTGTGTTAAGAATGGTTTTTTATAGAGGAAACAGAATAGATTTTCTGCGAAGGCATAGAGAGGGAAATGACCTTTCAAATCAGTATCGTGAGATGGTTAGAATCAGAACTAAACAGTTTGTTGCAGTGATGGCTCAGTTGACTCAGGTGAAAATTGTTGTTTATGTTTATTGATGATATTTTTGTGTTTTCTAAAAGTAAAGAGGAGCATGAAAGTCATTTAAGGGTTATCTTACAAACCTTAAAAGAAAAGAAACTATATGGAAAATTCAGCAAGTGTGAGTTTTGGTTACAACAAATTTCTTTCCTAGGTCACATTGTTTCAAAAGATGGCATAATTGTTGATCTTGCTAAAACAAAAGTTGTTAAAGAATGGACAAGACCCACAAATGAATCTGAGATCCGTAGTTTTCTTGGTTTGGCAGGTTACTACCGAAGGTTTGTTGAAAATTTTTCATGGTTATCTAGTCTAATGACTAAGCTAACTCGTAAGGGTGTTAAGTTTATCTGGACAAAATAATGTGATGATTGTTTTCAGGAGTTGAAAAGAAGATTGGTGAATGCTCCAGTTTTGGAACTTCCTTCCAGAAATGGTGAGTTTGTTATATACAGTGATGCTTCGTTGAAGGGACTTGGTTGTGTCCTTAAGCAGAATGATCAGGTAATTGCTTATGCTTCACGTCAGTTGAAAACTCATGAGGTAAATTACCCTACACATGATTTAGAATTAGCTGCTGTTGTTTTTGCTTTAAAAATTTGGAGGCATCATTTGTATGTAGTAAGGTGTGAAATATATACTGATCACCAAAGTTTAAAGTATATGTTCACTCAGAAAGAATTAAACATGAGACAGAGGAGATGGCTGGAATTAATCAAGGATTATGATTGTACAATTCATTACCATCTGGGAAAAGCAAATAAAGTGGTTGATGCTTTGAGTCAAAAAATTAATGCTTCATTAACCATGCTACGTTTGGAACGAGATTCTTTGGTTTTTGATTTGATGAACTTTGGCATAGAAGTTGTTGGTGCAGGAATTTCTTCTGTTTTGTTTCAGTTATCAGTGAGATCATCCCTATCAAACAGAATCAATCAAGCACAGAAGCAAGACAGTGAGTTGCAGAAAAAGGTAGAGCTGGTTCAGAATGGTAAGTTTCCTGAATTCAATATTGATAATGATTGTGTTTTGAGGTTTGGGAAGAGATTATGTATCCCTGGTGATTCACAGTTGAAGAATGAGTTGTTATGTGAGGCTCATAGTTCCCCATTTTCAGTTCATCCTGGAAGTACTAAGATGTACAGGGATCTGCGGGAGTATTACTGGTGGGATGGAATGAAAAGAGATATTGCTGATTTTACTGTGAAGTGTTTGACTTGTCAGTAGGTTAAAGCAGAGCGGTAGTTACCGAAAGGGATGCTTCAACCTTTACCAGTGCTAGAGTGGAAATGGGAGAATATATCCATGGACTTTGTTGTGGGATTACTGAAGACATCTTGAGGTAATAATGCAATCTGGGTTATTGTTGATCGCTTGACTAAATCAGCACATTTCCTTCCTATTCGAGATACCTTCTCTCTAGATCAAATTTCCCATTTGTACCTTAAAGAGATAGTCAGGTTGCATGGAGTTCCTCTATCCATTGTATCCGATCGTGATCCCAGGTTTACTTCTAACTTTTGGAAGGGCCTTCAAAATTCATTGGGTACTGAATTAAATTTTAGTATAGCTTTTCATCCTCAATCAGATGGGCAGTCAGAACGAACAATTCAGACCTTGGAGGATATGCTACGAGCTTGTTCGATGGATTATCAGGGAAGTTGGGACCAACATCTTTCTTTGGTTGAGTTTTCTTATAATAACATTTTTCATTCCAGTATACAGATGGCACCATTTGAGGCATTATATGGTAAGCAGTGTCGAACTCTAGCATTTTGGGATGAAGTGGGTGAAAGGAAGCTGATGGGACTAGAATTGGTAGAAGAGATGGTAGAAAAAGTTTAGTTGATTCAGAAACACATGAGAACAGCTCAGAGCAGGCAGAAAAGTTATACGGATAACCGGAGGAAGGATCTATCTTTCGAGGTAGGTGATCATGTTTTTCTCAAGGTTTATCTTTGGAAAAGTGTGATGAGATTTGGTAAGAAAGGAAAGCTGAGTCCAAGGTTCATTGGACCATATAAATTCTGGAGAGAGTTGGATCAGTTGCTTACCGAGTGGCTTTACCTCCGATTTTATCTCAGGTA
Organism: Viscum album; assembly: GCA_963277665.1. NCBI lineage: Eukaryota > Viridiplantae > Streptophyta > Magnoliopsida > Santalales > Viscaceae > Viscum > Viscum album. Next base: position 1,121,558,242 of record OY728129.1, read on the forward strand.
CACAATGTTTTTCATGTTTCGATGTTGAGGAAGTATATTCCAGATCCATCTCATGTTTTGAGTCCAGAGGTAGTTCAACTAGAAGAGAACCTATCTTATGAGGAACAACCGGTCCAGATTCTTGACCATAGGGAGAAAGTGTTACAGAATAAGGTGATTAATCAGGTAAAGGTTTTGTGGAAAAACCACATGATGGAAGAGGCAACATGGGAATCTGAAAATTTAATGAGGGATAAGTACCCCCATTTATTCGATAAGTAAATAAATTGCGGGGACGCAATTTTCTAAAGGGGGAAGGATGTAACATCCTAAGTAAGTAATGAATAATAGATATTTTTATCTATGTCGATTAACTATTAAGATAGTGTTTCAGAGGCTTAAAATGAAAATAAATACAATCTTATGCATGGAATACACTAATATTCCTAAAAGATTGTTTTACTGCCTTTTGATGGAAAACCCTTTTTAAATCAAACTTTTGAAAATTTTATAATCTATATTTGTAAAAATAAAAATATTCATTATTATTGGGACATTGAAATTTACATTGGATAAATTTTTGGTATTTTTCTGACAATGTTCATTTTTTAATGAATAGTGAAAAATACTGCATTTTACATCAAAACTGCTTTTTCATTTAATTTAATTATATGGATAGATTATATTTTTAATTGGTCTTAAAGTGTAATATGAATATATTTTTACCATTTAATCCAATGGTGGTCATCAGTATTAATTTTACTTTGTAATTGGTCATAAACAAGTGCCAAACTTTTCATAAATATTGTTTCTAAAAAACCCGCTATTTGTTTTGACAACGGGGATTATTTTTAAATCAATTATTGAAATTTATGTGTTTGGAATTTGGTAAAATGGATTACATATTTGGAATCAGAAGGTCCAAATTATATAATTAAGACTCTTTTATTTTTGGACATTATGAATAGTAACGATGGTAATTATCTTTAATTATCTTGATTAATGAGTAATCAGGTAGTTAAAGATAATACAATGATATCATAATAGTACAAAAAGACAACAACATGTTTCCTAAGGATACTGGTTGTCTCATGGCCAACCATGGGATGCCTTGTGCCAAACTTGGGGGGGCCATGGAATCACTTTTGTGAGAAAGTGACTTTTTATCTTTTTATTTTTAAAGAATGTTAAATGTAACAAAGAATGTATCACCTAAGTAAAATATTTTTAATTTTGTCTACATAAATGATGTTTTGGACTATAAATATTCATTATAAATCTAAAAATATTTCCTAAATCATGATATTTTTTTATAATTTTTAGAAATTAAATTTATTAAATTATTTATGACATCATGATGATGCAGCGATTACCTCATTAATAAAGGATTTAAATAAAATGGAAAGATAATGTAAACTCTAAGACCTACACATGTCCAAAACCTATTGGATGGGTGGATTTCTAACCCTTATCACCTTATACTTGAAAACATCAATGTGGGACCATTAAAATCCTAAACTCATTTGAAAATAAAGTTACATTTTATACCTTTCCAAGAGTGCTCCTTCTCTCCTCTTATAAAAGCCCCCCACCTCTACCTCCTTACCCACACTTACAAAGACTTTGGCTCAGCCAACACCTGCCCATTTTGTCTCTCCACTTCCCTATATTACTCCTTGAAGCCTCACTTTGGGCAGAAGTCTTCCCAAGGAAGCCTTTGAGCTCAAATCTAAGAGAGTTACCCGATTTTAAGGTAATGTGTTCACTTGTGTTCTTTTGTTTTATTTTTCTTCTCCAACCCCCTAAACTCTTTTTATTCATTTATTTTGTAACAAATCCAGTATCTTAAATATACTAGGATGTTGTTATAATAATTATTCGAGCTACACTTACATACACCTACATCTAATGGTTAAAGAACATACTGTTTCCGTGGATGGCGAATTTCTGCCTCCCGAAACGATGATTGTTCAACATTATTTTAACACATTCAAAGGTGGTAATTAAGATGACACTATATTTATATATAATATATAATGTGTTTATGTTTTCCTTAAGCTTCTGTATTTTTCATTTTGGTCATACCTTTATGGTTTCCATTATGGGTAAGCGCGATATCTTCATTTAAGGAAGTGCGGACTACCGCCCCCTCAAAGTGATTTGATTCGTTAATACCATATGTGGGACGTATAAAGGATGGATTTATGATATTATATATGATATTACACTGGAATTATAATATACCTTTATATCATTATGATTCCATTCTATAAAAATACGAAATAGACATGAAAGTAGCGTTCATGCGTACGTACGGCTTACCGTCTCCATGAACGGTGCATTTCATTTCTTATCCCCAAATGTAATGTACTATTATAAGTACATGTATATAATGGATATATATGATTAATGATACATATAAATGATGAATATAATTCTGGAATTAAAATATACATATCTCTCATTTAGTTTTAATTCCATTAATATGACAAAGAAATGAAAGTAGTGTTCATGCGTACGTACGGCTTACCGTCTCCATGAACGGTGCATTTCATTTCATACCTCTAAATGATTATTTAATATTATAAATACATGTATATGCTGAATATATAGGATATATATGATATCCAAATCAGGAATGTCATTCTGGATATAAACAACCTTTGACCACACGAACAACATGTAATTGTAAGAAGTCCACTTTCGACTTAAGAACCAAATATCGACAAAACAAACAATATTAACTTAAATGATTACATAATGTTTATAACATTTTAATAAGTGATATAAAAGTAATAATGAACTTGAAAAAGGTTCTTAAGCGATTAGAAATTAACTCAAGTTTATTATTCAGGACGTTAAAGAATGATCGAGTCAAGTCGGACCCGAGGTAAGGGACTTCGTCTCAATCTCCTTTCATTGAGGCATATTTCGTTTATACGGTGTAAAAACCACTTTTACTTTTACTTTTATACAAAAGGAATCTTTTTCTATAAATAATTTTATAAAACGACAAAAATGAATGTTTCTTTTAACGTACGCGGTGACAACGACCATTTTCGCCGTCGCGATTATTATTTCGTCTTTGGCTTCCTGAACAAGCTGTAATTTTTTTAAAATGGAATAAATACCATATACTCTTTTATGTATTTTGGTATTGAAAATGGTTTTATAATGGATTTTTTATGTCAATATATTTAATTGATATATTGTGATCAAAGTGTGGAAATGTTTTCTTTCCATTATATTTGTTTTATGTCTTATGATTTTTATAATGGTACTTGGACATTTGACAGGTGGTTACGTGATAAACCATATGACGGGTGGTGTCGTGAATACCAGGATGGGTGGTTACGTTATAACCTCCAATGCATTGGTTATGGAAGTCGGCCGTATGGATATTCCATTAAGTATGTATGGAAGTTGGCCGTATGGCTATTCCATTAAGTGATATGTGTGGAAGTCGGCTGTATGGTTATTCCACTTAAGTATGTTTATGTCCCAAGTTACATTTATATGTTATGTGATCTTTTTATGGGTTTTATGGTAATATTTTGGTTACAAAAGGGTAAGTAATGATCTTTTATTTAGTGAAGAGTTTTTACTACTTCATAAAGGTGAAAATTATTACTTTGATAAAGTATACATGGTTTACTTGTTGTTTTGATAAACTAACAATTTTCATTCTTTGTGTATCCCTTACTGAGCTCTTTATGCTCACCCCAAGTTTTTTTGAAATGTTTTTCACAGGACCTAATGTGGAATAGGGTTAAGGATGGGATCAAGGGAAATTCATGCTATATAAAACTTGGAACTAGACATGTTTCTTTTTAAGATTTTTTTTTTATTTTATGGAAACTTAGTAGAAGTGTCTACTTTGTAATCTTTTGAGATGTAGTAGTTATGTTCTAATTCTCTAAAACTCTAAACCTGAAAAGATCATCAATGTGAATTATTCATTTAATTCAATATTAAGAGATGTTTAAGGTCGGGGCCTTATACTAACAAAAATTATATTAATGATTAAAAATATTCTAGAAAATTAGGTTCAAAATGGAAGGTGATGTCTTTCTCTAAAATTATGTCCATAGGTTGGAAATAACATAAAAACTATCAATGATGCCTTGTTATAATCCCAAATTCCCAATAAATTGACTATTGGAGTGAACTAATATATACATAGATAGCTCAATAATTCTATTTATCTTAAAATTTTCAAATTTCCATGTTATTATTTAACATTAAATTGATTAATATTATCCCACTTTATAGGATGATTTGTTATTTTTCCCAATTGATCAACAAAATATATTATTTAAAACTCACCAAGATATTATCATAATGTTATAAAAAATCATAAATGTAATTCCCATAAATATATAATTCATACATGGTTGTTTCCAAGTAATATTAAATCATTTTATAGAATATTTTCATAATGCATTTTTGAAACATGGATCATGAATTAATAACTCCAAAAGGAATTCACTGATGAGATAATGTACCATATATATTAGTGAGTGATCAATTCTCTTGTTCAATTTCATATACACTATTTGATTATATCCTAATTATCTATACAGAAAAAATGAATAATCTCTTTGTACAATTTAATCAAGGATTATGTCGAAGAAGGTTAATGGGAAGTGTTCGTTTATGGTAGCATCATTCAATTTAATATAGAAAACACACACTCTAAATCTACTTACCATTCTAGTGGGTATCAATCCAAATATATCTTTTATAACTATTATTGAGACACCCTTCTTAGGTAGTACTTACAATGGATATTCCATCTGACTATTAGAGATTTAAATTGTTAATCCAATATCAAGAAGTATAATAACTTCTTTATTGAGGAATTAATTCATATATGGTGTTAAGAATCACTGTGTTTTCATAATAGTTTTTGAATTATATTCCTTATTTTTTCATTGAGTGTAGATGATAGGATATATGACATTCAAGTTATCTACCTTATAGGATTTTGATGGATTACATTACAAAAGGAAAATGAGGAATTTACTTAGTTTCTATTTTCAAATATAATCATTTCTAATGAAATTAATGATGTTTTAATATCCTAAATTGATGTATCTTATATTTTTTATAAGAGGTTCAAGATCATGTTTTGGAGGTTTTTCTAGTGACCAAGATAATACTACTAACTATTATCTATCTAGTGGATCAACAATGTTTCTCATGAATTTTGATTCTTCTAGTGATTTAAATAACTATTCTTTTTCCTTATGGAATTATTTAACATTCACAAAATCATTTTATAACTCATCCCATTATTCAATCACATTCAAGAGATAATTTTTAGTAGAATAAAGTAATTATATGCCTTTGAGAATATGAAATTTTTTGTTTTATTCCATGAATCTAAAACTTAATTTTCCCACTTTGAATTCAATAAGAGCTTTGCCTGTTTCTTGGATGAGTCTCCTATGAATGAGTGAGAGATCCATATATTATTCTATATTATGTATGATTAAGTCAATGGGGAAGTAAAATTTATAAATAGCTATAGGCCTAACCTTTTATATTCTTTGAGGAAACCTCACTAATAATTTTCTCATTAGTAGGAGATATGCTTATAGGATTTAATCTTTGATAATCAATTATCTATGTACTCATAATATAATTATTTTATTTCAAACATTTTAGTTATGAATATTTCTCCTAAACTAATATCCTATAATATTTTAGGGGAAAGTGAAACTTTCATCATCTCCCAGTATAAGAGGTATGGATCTGCGTATAATTTCCAAACACACCACTTGAATTAAACTAATTTCTACATCATCATGTTTTCATAATTAGGATAGAAAATATTTAATAAAGTAAAAATAATGGAATTTTTGTGTGATTTATTCTATTAAGGGGATATTTATATAAATATTTTTGAACATATATGTGAATTTTAGAAAGATAGCATTAAATTTAATTTAATTCAATATTTATGGGAATTAAGGTGGTAGTGTGTGAACATTTATTATTTCATTAAATTATTCATTTTCCATAATTTTTATTGCATTTTAAAATTACAAATATTTGTTTTAATATTTATTTATTTAATTAGCTTTAATATTTTTTCTGTTTAATGATGATCCTTAATGTAAGGTGTAATTTTCTCTGCTTTTGTATGAGTAGTAGGCACTTGTTACTTTTGAAATTGTGTATCATTCTCTAATGTGGATAATTTTATCTCTTCTCTTAGGAAACTATTGTATTACTCGGTAGAGTTTCAAGATGTTGGTCTTGTATTTAGGATGATATATAGCCAAATTTATTTCCTTTTTTATGAATGAAAAATTGTATACTTAGGGTTTCTATCTCTTGCATATGAAAAATTTATAGATTGGTTTTCATGAAATTTATGATAATTTTATCCAAATAATGTTAGTTTCATTCATATGTAAGAGATTGATTTTTTTTTAATTTTATCCTTATTTTATTAATGTTGATATAATGATAATGTATTTTTAATAAGATCATTTCCCTTTTTATTTTATTGATGGTTGAAATGAGATTTGAGAATGAAATCTATGTGGAATTAGGTTCTTTCTGTGGGTTGGAGTATCTATAGGTTCCTTCAATATAATATTTTGGTTATTATTTATCCATTTTATATTGTAATTAGAATCATAGTTTTCTCTATTGTAAGTAAAATATTAGCTTCAGAAAACTTGTTCATTGATTTAGTATATGGTATTATGGAATAATCATGAGGATCTCCATAGTGTGGGAAATGTCCAACTATAATTACATAGACCAACATATATGATATCAAATATAAAATTTATATCCTATTATTGAGAGATTTAAATGGTGAAAATATGAATGCTTGAGAATCAAAATGATACACCCTTCCTTTCATTCTTAAAAAATAATCTATCAACTAAAATTATGTTTCTAATATGTTTAGTATTAAGGTTCATAAATACTCAGTATACATTTCAAACACTGCATTTCTAGTTGTTGTGTTCATTACCGACTTAATATTTGGTTGATGTCCATAGTATAAAGCTTGAAAATAGTTTGATAAATTCTTTCCATGATGAGGAATGTTCCATAACATGTCCATGAATATTTCTCAATAAAAACTCAGTGTTTCGTATTCATTTTATTAGAAGTAATCATGACCTCTCTTATTCTTTAGTGATTGTTCCATTCTGTAACAATGATCTTGAAATTCTCTTCTAAGAACTCTCAAGAAGGAAATAGTTATTGGATTTAAATATTCCAATTAGTATTTTTATTTTCCGTATAATAATAAGGTTACTAGTCTCATGATTTTATCATTTCCAATTATTCCATTATATTTTAATTATTCATAGACTTTTATAAAAATATTCCCATTCATATAACGACCTTCACTACTAAAGCCATAGAATTGCACATTTTGTAAGAAAAAGTTGATAATTGACATATTTTATTAAAAAGTTTTTTTTAATCCTTGATCATTGATTTCTTGATCTATATTTGAGTATTTTGGTTCTCAATTAATTTCTCATAATAATTGTCAATGTGTAATCATTAGGATAGTTTTGGAAGAGGGGGTTGACTTTCCCTCTGGGAATCATTGGAATATGGGCCTCAATAATTTATTCGAATCAATACATTTGATTTTTGGAAGTGATACGTAATATAAATTCTTTACTTTAATTTAATGTTATATATTTGGATTTAGTGGTGGTAATAATGACCCTACTTATTAATTAATAACTATTACATCATTTTAAAGATAAACAACATAATTTCTTTAAAAATCCAATATCTAAAAGGTTTAGTGTATTTGGAAAATTAGGCACATACATAACATTCACAAAATAAAAAACAAACATTATTTAACTTATTATTATATATCTTCTTAGTGGTCCATGAATTATCCTTAGTATAATTAATCACCTAACAATATACATCAATTAAATTTGTGATCTAAAATATTAGTAAGAGGATGAATAAGGGGCATTAATCAATATAACATGGGTGATAATAATAATCATTAACATATCATAAACATAGGTTTATCATCAACATCATTGAGGTAATAATGTAATAATGTCCTAGAATTTAGAAATTCATAAAAATGAAACATCATGTCATTGTTTTAAAATACCATAGATAGTTTTCAAAAAAATCTTGTTTCATGTTCACACATAACATATGTGCATAATCATAACATCGTCATTGTGAAGCACTGTTTTCATGAATATTACACATTATCTCGTGAGATTAATCACATTACCCAATTTATTTGAGGTTTATATAATTTTTTTACCTCCCAAAAAATCATTAAATTTATATAATCATGCATGCCACATAGAGAGTATCACAATCAACATCATGAATTGAACCATGGAAATGAAATGGATTCATAAGGATTTGAACTGACATGATTTCATGTAAAAACTTTGGGTTCCCAAATGGAAAATAGAAAAAACAAACTTGGTGTGAGAATCATTATTCTTAAGATAATAAGAAAACACTCAAGAGGATTCAAATATATATTTTGTAAATAAGATATCTTTTTGAAAATATTTTTATTTATCCTAAAATCAATCAGGAAACATGTATATCCCTAAAAATAAAATGATATAATAATTAAATTATATTTATAGAACATTAGAGGTGTATTCATACCCATGATATCATGAAAGAGTGATAACCCAAATAAAAGGATTTGGGTTTGAGAATACCCATACCACAATTACCTCTTAATTTATTCACTTTTTTGCCTCTTAAATAATAATCATAGATTTATTAAAAAAATTATCAAAATGTGAATTAGATTCATTTAAACAATTATTTACCAATTATAATCATTAAATTACATTTCTTAATTTCCATTGATGAAATTGAATCATTTTCATATCATGTTTTTCTTAAAAATTTCCCATTTCACTTTGATTTATCTATTGTATTAAATGTAATTTATTCAGTAATATAATTAATTTTTGTATATATTATGTATATATTATAATATCCATCCATAATTATTGTTATATATGTCAACATATAAATGCCTCCATCGGTCGTTAACTGACTTTGGATGGGACTTTGTTGGGAGAGCGAGAAAGGGAAGTTTTTAATTAATATATATAGTAATATGATACTTACAGTAGGTTATAATTATTAATATATCATTAAATTTATCCCTAATTAAATATTAAATGTTTTTATTTTGTGAAGTGGTTTGTGTAATAAGAAAAATAAGATGAATAAGAAATAAAATGAGAGAGGAATTGATCATAACTTACTTACCCCATGGTGTAGTTTATCTTGTATGACAATAAAATTACTTTGATTCTTGGAGTTGGGTCACTCTAAAATTTACCTAAAGATTACAAGGATCTTGATCAGGAATATTTTGAAACATCTTGGTATTTTTAATGGATGCAAGGAGTGGTTTTCATGGGGATAGAGAGGGTTTATTTATACTTGAGGAGAGGGGTATTTTTAATATAAAATATTGAATAAAATAATATATCAAATGTAAAACATTTAATAGTGAATTTATGATAATATAAATAATATATTACTATATAATAATAATTTTTTGTGTTTAAAAATAATTTATAATTTTTTTAATTAATTTATCAAAAAGAAATGTGGAAAGAAAGAAAAAATGTTATTTTAAGGAATCACTTGTGACATTAAATTTCGGAAAGTTCTTATTAGGTTTGGAAATTTAGTTTATATTATTTTAAAGACACATTTATGAAATAAAATATATCATGGTTGATATCAAGTTATAGAAAGTATTATGTCATCATAATATCATTAATTATGTAATTTAAGATACATCAATTATGTGAAAAAATAGTATTTCTACAATTCACTCAAAAATTGAAAATTTTCATAAAATTAACAAAAAATAACACATGGATAATTTTGGTGTTCTGATTTGAAAAATAATATTCATTTAATCCAAATAAATTCATAAAATATTTAATTTTAATTTTTAATATAAAAATTATAATTTTTGCAAAATACATAAAAATAATGCTCATTAAAAATTTCTTATATTTTTCTTGAGTTTTTTAATCATGATATTTATTTTTTAGCGTTATAATATTTATATTTAATTAAATTAGTCATGAGAAATATTATTTATACAATTATTTATTAATTTTAGGAAACATTACTATTCCTAACAATTAAATTACCATTCCAATGGTCACATTACTATTATAATGGTTACATTAATTTTCCAAAGGTTGCATTACCTTCTATAAATAATTTTACATTCTGTCATTAATTATTAAACTCAATTTATCTCATGGTTATATATCTCCATTTTCAATAATGGTACTTGGTTTTCTAATATTTTGTTTCTTTTCTATACTATTATCTGTGGGGATGATGATTCTAGTAGATTTGGGTGATCCATATTTTCCCATTTTAGATATCTATTTAATAATTTTTGTCTAATTGTAATTTTCAGAATTTTAATCAGTTTCATTACTGATTAGTGTAATAATTTTTATTAATAAAATAATATTTTGGTTTGTTTCTCTATATTTTGTATGTGTATAATATTATATAATATAATACAACACACATTTATTCAATAAAAAAATATTACGGATAAACATTGCATCATTACATTCTTCCCCCATTAGAAATTTCATAAAAAAAATTCAAATCATATTCTTGGATGAGAATAGACGATGGTACTTTTGTTTCATTGTTTCCTCTGGTTCTTATATCTCTTATTCATACTTATGGTTCCTCTACAACACTTTTACAAGGTGATTTGTCTTATTGTGTATAAATTTGTCTCTATGGTGCAATATCTTCACTAGTTTCTCTTGATATGAGAGGTCATTATACAATTGTACCACCTCTAGATTTAGTACATGTGAGAGATCATGTATGTACTTCCTCAAGAGAGATACATGGAACACATCATGAAATTGAGCAATACTTGGTTGAAGTGTAAGTCGATAGGCCACTGCTCCTATGTGATCAATGATATCAAAGGGGCTAATGTACCTTGGGATAAACTTCCCTTTCCTTCTAAACCACATAATAGTCTTCCATGGTAATATTGAAATGAAAAATTTTTCTTCAACTTCATAATCCAAGTACCTTCGACGATTATCAGCATAGATCTTTTTCTTACTTTTTGAATCTTTTATATGTAGTTGGATGGATTGAACCTTCAATATCATCTCTTGCACAAGGTTAGGTCCAAGTATCTTTCATTCCCTAACATTATCTCAACAAGTGTAGTTCTATACCACTTAATATATAGAGCTTCATATAGATCCATTTGAATAATTAATTATAAGCTATTGGTATATGATAACTCAACCAATAGTAGATGTTGATACCATCCTCCTTTAAATTCTATTAAGCTAAATCTTTTCATGTCCTCAAAAATCTCAATAGTCCTTTCAGATTTGGAACCATTTTGTGGGTGATATCCCATGCTATAATTCAATTAATTAATCAAATCTTGTTGAAGATTTCTTCATAATTTATAGGTGAACATTGGATTGTGATTAGAGATGATCAACAGTGGAACCCCATGCAGCCTCATGACATCCTTCACATATATATTGGCATGTTATTAAAGTGAGAAATATTCTCTAATGGAAATAAATTGGGCCATATTGGTTAGTTGATCCACCATAACCCAGTCACATTATTTCCTTTGAATGTTTTTGGGAGACCAGTGACAAAGTCAATAGTGAAATTCTCCCATTTCCAAATGGGTATAGACAATGCTTGAATCATCCATTTTAACTTCTATTTATCCAATTTAACTTGATAAAATACCAAACACTGTGATATATAATTTAAAATCTCCTTATTCATGGTGTCCCACTAGATGTGTTATCAAAAATCATAGTACATCTTGGTACTTATAGTGTGGATAGAGAATGGTGAGTTATGTGCATTATCCAACAGATCCTTCTTTATCCCAGGTGATGAAGGCACACAAATCCTCATTCCAAACTGAATCACACAATCATTATCAATATGGATCTCATGAAACATACATTCCTTTACTGTATTCACCTACTTTTGTAGCTCTATATAATCCATGTTTGCATCCTCGATCTTCTATTGGGTAGATGATTGGACAATAATTTGGGAAATGTAAGATGTATTCTATACATTTATAATTTCCAAATTAATCCTTTGAATATCTATGAATATGGGGTATTTCTAAATCCTTTATAATGGATAGAGTATTAGGTTCTTTTTTGAAAAGATCATCAACTACCATGTTCGCCATTCTCAGATGATATTGAATAGAGAAATCATAATCTTTGATTATATATAACCATATATTTTGATGCATGTCATTTTCCTTCTGTGTGAATATATACTTTAGAATCACATGATTAGTATATATGTCACAATTTTTACCATAGTGACAGTTCATCAAAATATTTAGAGCGAATATCATATATATCAACTCCAGTTCTTGAATTGTGTTGATTTTCTTGGGGATCTTCAACTATTAGAAGGTGTAGGCTACCACTCTATCCTTCTGCATGAGTAGAAAAAACCATGCCTTTATTTGAAGAAAAATTTTATATTAAAAAACCATCACCACTTGTTGTCAGTGTGTGTACAGATGTAGTGATTATCCACTCCTTAATCTCTTTAAATCTTTCATTAGATTATTCTATCGAGAAACACTTTACCCCTTTCAGATTTAATTTAGTTGGAGATATATAACATCATGAAAATTTTCTTAATAAATTCCAATAGTACCTATCTAATCCAAGAGAACTGAAAATTTACATGACTCTAGTAGGTCTGGGTCATTCTTCAATTTCCTTTTTCTTTAAAGGTTCTACATAAATTTCCCCATTTGTGATCACGTTCCATAAGAATGTGACTTGATGAATCAAAAAGTCACACATTCTGAACATAGAATTCATTTTATCCTTCTATAATATCACTAGAATAAACCATATCTACTCTTCATGTTCCTCTATTATCTTCTATTAAATTAGAATATCATTGATAAAACTATAAAAAAATTGTTGAGGTAGTCTCTAAAGAGTATATTCAACAAATCAATGAATATTTTAGTGGAATTAGTAAGTTCGAAGGGAATCACTATGAATTCATAGTGACCATACCTTGTATAGAAATTTGTCTTCTTAATATCATCCATATTCACCTTTATTTGATGATATTCAGAACAATGATACTCCTTTGACATATAATGATATCCTCATAGTTGATTAAACAACTCATCTATCTTTCAAAGATGATACTTTTTCTTTATAGTGACCTTGTTGAAATCTCTATAATCGATACAACACCACATTAATCCATCCTTATTTATGATAAAGAGTACTGGCACACCCCAAGGTGATGCACTGGGGCATATGAACACTTTTATTTAAATACTCTTTCACCTGCTTGTTTTACTCTACTTGTTCGATCGAGGACATTCAATAGGAGAATTTTTAGATAGGATTGGATCCATGTTTGATCTCTATTGAGAAATCTACCTCATAGTCTGGAAGAAGTCTGAGAAACTCTTAGAGAAATACATTAGTGTATTACCTAACAATGGTAATTTCCACTATGTTGATACCGTCATTTGGCTCAACCATTTGGGAAAATTATGCTACATCACATAGTATCAACACCCACACAATTGAGGGATTTTATAAAGGTGGTTCATGATCTCCCTTGTATTTATAGAGGACCATTGGATGGTTTGGGATATGAAAAGATATTTCCTTTTCATTATATTTGATTTTTTCTCTATATAATGAGTGAGAATAAATTCCTAGTATAGAATCTAATTCCACCAGGGGATGTATTATGAGATTTTCAAGAATAACATTACCGCATACACTTACTAGAGAAGATTCCAAAAATTGGGTTGTAATGATTGAACCACTAGGTTTGTTAGAGATATTTTTACATCAAGGTATCAAGGCTTAGAATCAATATTTCTATCAAACTTTCCAGATATAAAGGAATGTGTAGAACTAGAATCAAATAAAAAAATTCTATTCTTGAGAAAATAGGAAGTGTACCTTATAAGACTTCATTTTCATGTGTAATAATGGAATAATCATTCCATTGAATCTTTATTTTTGGGGGTTTTTTATGATGATTATCCTCAAGGACTCATGGTTTAATTAACTAGATTTTATTGTGCCTATGGTCCCTAAAATTGAAGAATTGAACCATGGGAGGAGAGTTAGAAGGTTACTACCTTTATTCCATCGTGATTTTCTGATTATTCATGTCTCTTTAGCATTCATGAGATTATTGTACTTTTATCCCACAATTGAAGAATTTTCCCATCCCTTTGGGAAAATTCCCATAATGAAAATTCCCACGTTTTTTACATGTGGGTAGTTAGATCCTATTTCCTCCTTTATCGTTTGACCCACTAGCCTTAAACTCTATTCTTTTTTTCTTATCACCATAACCATGGGTCCATTATACAAACTCCATCTCTACTTTAAGATTGCAAGAAACCAATTTTTCATAACTCCTAAAGTATTAGACAACCACATCCTTTTAAAGGATTGGTTTTAAACCACTGAAGAATATATATATTATTCTATCATATTCTCTAAAAAACACTAGGAATATCATGAAATCCTTTGGATTGTTTCCTCGTAAACTGTGATAGATTCACCATTATTATTATTTATCACTATTAATTCTTGCTCTATCTATGTTTAAAGATTATAAGGAATATAATTGGAAATAAATATTTACATAAAACCTTTTCACACCATATATTTGATTTCATCCTTTTTTATGGTGTAATTCATCGACACCAAATATTGATCATTTTTTCTATCCAAACAACAAATGGCTAAAGTCACCTTCTTCTTCTTAGAAAAATATACCACAGAAAATATCTTCTCTATTGAGTTAACTGACTATTTCATGACAAGTGGATTAGAAGTTTCAAAAAAATAGTGTATGTATACACATAAAGAATCAATGGAAATTTGATCCTTATTAGGTTAATGAGGACATTCCACATATCTTAGGTTATTATTCATAGCATGAGGAAACTAGGATGCATTTATAGGATATTTTGAACTCCACATCCCATGTTATTAGGGAAGTCATTTGGAAAATCATTGCATTGTCCCTCACATAGGTTTTTGGACATGATTCTCCTAGCTCCCTCAATTTTCTAAAATATAAAAGGGTTGAAAAAAATTTAAGTCATCAAAGCATTAATAATTTACTCTTTTATGTAATTAACACAAAATTCATATCTTAGGGTATCCCTCTATTTATCCTTTTTATAGAAATATTTTTCTAAAAAAAATTACCTATACATAGACTTATACTTATATTTTTAACTCATTATTTCTATACTAATTCCCAAATTAACTAAACTATACTTCGGAACCAACTATAATGAACCTACCATTTGTTTTATAACTATTACATCATATTAAATATAAACAACATAATAGTGTTACAAACCCAGGATCCAAAAGTTTTGGTGTCTTGGGAAAATTAGTCTCATACATAACTTTTACATAATAAAACATTAACATTATTTAGTTCCTCCTTCTCTGTCTTCTTAGTGGACCACACATTTTCCTTAATATAATTAATCACCTAAGGATATAAATCAATGAAATGGGTGAGATAAAATCCCATTAAAAGGATGAATAAGGTATATGAATCAATATAACATGGGAGAGAATAATAATCATCTTCATATCATAAGCTTAGGTTCATCATAAATATCATGACAGAAACATGTGATAAAGGAATAGAATTTTTCAATTCCTAAAAATTAAACTTCCTGTCATAGTGGTCAAATTCCACACATAGTTATGAACAAATATAGCATCATGTTCATACATAACATATGCGGATAATCATAACCTCATCATTATGAAAAAATCTAGAATCATGTTCATGCATATTATAAATTATCTCATGAGATACATCACATTATCCAATTCATTGGAGGGATATATAATTATAAGCCCACCCATCACATCATAACATTTACATAGTCATGCATGCCATATAGAACATATTACAATCAAAGTAATTAATTGACCCATAGAAAGGAATGGGTTTCAAAATGATTTCATAAATCATGATTTCATGAATTAATATGGGGTTACCAAATGAAAAATGGAAAAATATACTTGGTGTAAGAATCATTATTCTTAATCAATGAAGAAACAACTCAAGAGGATTCAAAGATGTGTTTTGAAAAGAATAGTTATTTTAGAAAATCTTTTTATTTTTCATAAAATCATGTAGGAATCATATAAATCCCCAAAAATAAAAGGTAATAATAGTTAAATGATATTTATGGTATGTTAGAGGTGTACTAATACTCAATATATCATGAAATAGGGATCACCCAAAGAAAAGGAGTTTGGTTCGAGAATCCTCTTACCTTAATTCTTGTTTTATTTCGTCCCTTTTGTACCTCCTATATAATAAACATAGATTTATTACAACATTGATCCATAATTTAATTATATTTATTATTAAGAATAATTATAAATTATAACTAGTGGATTTTATTTTTCAATTTCCATTGATGATGCTGAAGCATTTTGATATCACGGTTTTCAAAAAAAAATTACTTTTGCTTTGATTTCCCTATTTTGTTAAATGTAATTAATACATTAGAGTGATTAATTATAGAATATATTAATGAATACAATTATATTTTTATATATTATATATATTTTATAATATTCATCCAGGATGATGGTAATATGTGTTGGCATGGCCATGTCTTCGTAAGTGTTTAACAGACCTTTGATGGGGCACTGCCAGGAGAGTGAGAAAGTGATGTTTGAAATTTATATATATATTTTAATATGATAGATACAATAGTTTTAAATAATTAATATTATGTTAAACTAATAACTAATTAATTATTATAATTTTTGGTTGTGAAAGGTTCTATGGAAAAATAAATAGAAGAGTACAAAAAATAAAAAGAGGGAGTAATTGATCAGAACTTACTTAATCCTCGGTGCAGCTTCTCTTGTACGACACTAAAAATCTCTGGATTCTCTGATTTGGACAACTAAAAAATGTACCTACGGATTTTAAGAGAATTTAGAGGGAATATTCAGGTATATCATGGGCTTTTTAATGGGTGGGAGGACTGGATCTCCTAGGGTATAGAGAGGGGTTATTTATACTTGAGGAGAGGGGTATTTTTTGAATAAAATATTAAATAAAATAATATATCAAAGTTAAAAAAAAAGTAATAGTTAAATTTTAAAATATAAATTATCTATTATTATAATATAATGGTTTTATGACTTTAAATACCATTTTTCAGTCGAATTTATTAATTTATTAGAAAGGAAAGTGGAAAGAGAGTAAAATTGTTATTTTAAGGAATCACTATTGACTTTAGGTTCTAAAAAGTTTTTTTAGTTTTGGAAATTATGCTTATTATATTTTAATGACTCGTTTATTAATTAAAATATCTCATGGACTAACCTCAAGTTCTATAAAGTATTATGTCATTATTACATCATGAACGATATAATTAAAGATACATCAGTTATGTGGAACACTGTATTTTTACTACTCATCCAAAAATTGAATTAATTTAGAAAATTAACAAAAAAAACACCCTTGGATAATTTTGACATTATTAATTAAAAAAAATATTCATTTTATCAAAATAAATATATATAATAGGTAATTTTCATTTTTAAGGTAAAAATTATGATTTTTACAAAATATATTAAAATAAAGTTTATTAAAAATGAGCTTATTATTTCTTTGAGTTTCTAAATAATTATATTTTTTTGTATTATAATATTTATTTTTACTTAAATTAATTGGGATAAATATTATTTATATCAAAAAAATTATATTAATGTAAAGTTATTATTCTCGATGGTTACATTTATATTCCATCAGTCACATTACCTTCTATAAATACCTTTACATTCATTCATTCATTATTCATGTCAAATTTAATAAAAGTTCTACATATCAATTTTCTATAATTTTTCTTGGTTTAATAATATATTGTTTATTTTATATAGTTTTTTTAGAATGGATGGTGATTCTATTATACTGGGGAGATCTATTTTTTCCCATTTTAGTTTCCAATTTTATATTTTTTGTCCAATTTTAATGTTTGGAATTTTAATCTGTTTCATTTCGGATTAGTATATTAATATTTATTAGTTAAATAATGACTTTTTTGGTTTATATGTAACGCCCCGACCCCAGCTACCCGGAGTCGGTGCATTACTTCGTAACATTGGCATGATCACAAAAGATCAAGTCTCGAAAGACCGATTAGTTTAGTAGCCTTGGAAACACTAGATACATTCATAAATGTTACATTACATCATAAAGTGAAAAACTAATAACAAAGTCTTCATAGTCCACACTCATATCCTCTTCTGACTATCCCTGCAGGTCTTTCCTAAAATACTTCTTCACATCCTGGAAAATATTAAAACATTGAAAGGGGTGAGCTCAAATGCTCAGTAAGGATAACAATATTACGGAAGCTTTCATAAATAAACATTAACATTTAAGGCAATGTATAACTAAAACAAAATCCTTTTTAAACTTGAAATTCAGCATAATATGGCAAAAATAAAATTAAATAATGCCATTTACTTACTCGCATGGATATTCTACTGGTCGAATAATCACATGCAATATCAATAACCACTTTCATAATGATGGAATGCATAATGCCAGACTATCATAACCACGTAGCCAAGGCCTCGTGCCAAGACCACAAATAAGATTTTGTCAAGGCCTCGTGCCAAGGCACTATTTTGTCTCATGAGACCTGCCGATGCATCGAGGAGCTATAGCAGGCTCCACCCGTCACTTACTAAGTCCAATGCATTTCTCATATGAATGGGTTTAAACATATCATAAACCATAACATAATCATATCACATAAAACATGCATAAAGGAAACATAACATTTCCACATTTCAATCACAAGATTTCAATACAACACATTGATATAATAAAAATGCTTTCAAAACCATTTTCAATACCAAAATAAAAGAAAGTTAAAACTTTGTATTTATTTTTCATTAAAAAAAAGTGATGGCTTGTAGAGGAAGCCGAAACTCAAATAATGGTCACGGTGGCGAAGAAGTCATTGTCGCCACATATGTACGGAAAGAAAAACATTCCCTTTTTGTCGTTTAGTAAAACGCTTCGTATAAAAAATATTCCTTTTGAATAAACGTAAAAGTCAAAGGGGTTTATACACCGTATAAAAGAAAATTGTGTATAAAACCAAATATGCCTCAATGAAAGGAGATTGAGACGAAGTCCTTAAAAAGATCATTTTTAAAATAAAATAGATCTATTATGTGTATTCACTATTGGTACACATAAATAACGTAAAAATACAAAATAGGACATAATAATATCATGACATAATTTGAAAGTAGGAGATTAACCCAAAGAATGGAAGTAGGGTTAAGAAATTCCCTTACCTCGTGTCCTGCTTGACTCAACCGTTCTTTAACCTCCTGAATAATAAACTAGAGTTAATATCTGCCTTATTAAGAACCATTTTCAATTTCATTATACTTTTTATATCACTTATTACAATGTTATGAACATTATGTAATTATTTAAGTTAATAACGGCCGTTTTGTCGATCTTTGGTACTTAAGTCAACAATAAACTTCTTATAATTACAAGTTGTTCATGTGGTGAAATATCCATTATATCCAGAATTATATTCATGATTTAGATATCATATATATCATATATATCCAGTATATACATTCATTCATAATATTACGTAACATTTAGAGGTAAGAAATGAAATGCACCGTTCATGGAGACGGTAAGCCGTACGTACGCATGAACGCTACTTTCATTTATATTTCATATTTAATGTAATGAAATCATAATGATATAAATTTATAATATAATTCCAGTATAATATAGCATATAATACCATTTACTCCATCCTTTATACATTCCACATATGGTATTAACGATTCAAATCACTTTGAGGGGGGCGGTAGTCCGCACTTCCTAAAATGAAAATATCGCGTTCACCCATAATGGAAACCATAAAGGTATGCCATAAATGATAAATACAGAAGCATAATGAAAACATAAACATAATATATATATCATATATTAAAATAGGTTCATCAAAATGGCCACCATTAGAGGTTTTAAAAGAATATTGAACAATCATCGTTTCGTGAGGCAGTATTTCACCACCCACAGAAACAGTATGTTCTTTAACTATTAGACAAAGGTGTGTGTAAGTGTAAACCAAATCCTTATCATAAAAACATCCTAGTATATTTTATATACTGGTTTTGTTACAAAATAAAGGAATAAAAAGAGTTTAAGGGGATGGAGAAGAAAAATAAAACAAAATAACATAAGAGAAGACATTACCTTAAAATCGGGTAACTCTTTTTGATTTGAGCCAAAGGCTTCCTTGGGAAGAGTTCTGCCCAAAGTGAGGCTTATAGGAGTAAGGGGGGAAAGTTGGGAGAGTATTTGGGCAGATTTTTTCCGATCCAAATGGCTTGAAAGTGTTAATGTGGTGGTAGAGGTGGGGGCCTTTTATAAGAGGAGAGGAGGGGCACTCTTGGAAAGTAAAGAAAATTTTACATTATTATACAATGCTTTTCGGATTATAAAGGTCCCACACTTATATAATTCGTGGCTAAGGTGATAAGGGTTCTAAATCTACCCATCCAATAGTCTTTGGACAAGTGTAAGCTTTGTATTGTACATTATCTTTTCATTTTATTAAAATCGTTAAATAATGAGGTCATCGCTGCATCATAATGATGTCATAAATAATTTAATTTATTTAATGTCTAAAAATTATAAAAAAAAATACTATGATGTAGGAAATATTTTTAGCTTTCCAATGACTATTTATATTCAAAAATATGACTAGTATAACCCCATGTAAAAAAATTTTTAGTAAAACATTTCATGTTTGTGTCATTTTTTACTGTAACATTAAATAAAAGGTATTTATGTCATTTTCCAACTAAAGTGGCTCCATGGGGTCCCCAAGTTGACCCATGGATTGTATTGGTCGGCCATTACACATCCAATGAGGTTAGGACATGTTTCAAGCTCATCTCATATTATTAAAACATTATTTTTACCTTAAACTACACTAATTACCTCTAATCGCGATTAAGAACTTAAAAGTTACTATTCACAAAAAATTATTTTAATCTCATTGAACCACATTTTAATTCTTAATGACAACCATGTATGTTGGATTTTTGAAATTCAAAACACAGAAGTGGTAAAATTTCATTTAAACGAAAAATCAGTTTTTATAAGTACCACTTAGTGGTTTCACTATTCATCAAAAATTGAAGTTTTTCAGAACAATGCCAAAATTTCACCCTAATCTATAATTGATATTACGAATTCAAAAATGATTTCTATTTTACAAAATTCCAAACATATAAGTTGCATTAATTAATTTTATAATTAATTCCCGCTGTCACAACAAATAGCGTGTTTTTAAGAAACAATTTATATCAAAAGATTGACAATTGTTTATGTCCAATTTCAAAGTGAAATTAATTCTAATGACCACCATTGGATAAAATGGTAAAAATATATTCTAATTATACTATAAAACAACTCAATAGTATAATTTATCACTATAAATTATTTTTATTAAAAAAGTTGTTTTTAAGTATTTTTCACTATTCATAAAAAAATGGAAGTTCTCAGAAAATTACAAAAAATTTAACTTAGGATAATTTCGATATTACGAATACAAAAATGAAGTCCATTTTGAAATATAAAATTTCTATAATTTTAAAAAGTGGGTATTACTATTCATAACGGCTACTTTGATTAGTCGTAGTGTGTTCGAACTCGAAGTTTCATACAATGCAAGTTATGGCATTATTGAATGAGAGGTGTATCGTGGAAGCTCGGGGTGTTACATTCTCCCCTCCTTCAATAAATTGTGTCCTCGCAATTTGAAATTTTTCTTGGAAAATAAAAGGTTGAAAATAGAAAATACTTTTGTAGAAAACTCACATCAGAAATAAGGTTAATAAATATATAACATTAAAAGAAAGAAAGATAAGTACAAAGGTCACCCGAGATAGCCCATACTAGGATTCTATGAAAATATGGATATGGAAGAAAAATAAACCATCAAGGTCTGATGGAGAGTTGTAGAAAACTGGATTAGGAGAAAGTTAACAATAAGAAAATCACAAATTTGTGATTGGTTAAACGGTCATTGAATCCCCAGTTGGAAAAGTTAACCGGAAACGTTTTTGTTTTAAGTTACCTTTTACAAAGTTAAAGAATTTATTTAGGAGATTTACTAAGAACATAAGGGAATATACATACTTGTCATATAGACTTTCATTCTTTAATAAATTTTTACCAAAAACCCATCTTTCACTCTAAAAGGTAATAGAACTCAAAAATATTCTATTTATCCTAATTGTATAAGGTTCCAAATATTAACACATACCATTTAGATTAGAAAAACTATTTTGTAATAACTAGGGACTTCACGTATTCTAGTGGTAGGCAATTAATCCCAATCGCACTATGGTTGTGGGTTCGATTCCCACAGCTTTGTCCGACGCGACGGGTTGTCACTCGGTCTGCGTGTTGTACTTTTTATAAATATCCAAATATAACCTTAACAATAGTATACAATGTAAAATATAATCCATTCCAACCTTTATAGTTATCCAAAATACTTTTGTCCAACTCACAGGCCAGATTTTATGAGGAAGGTAAATATATTGAGGCTCCTTTTTTTTCTGCGTAACAGCATGTGAACACCTTCATCGTGTATTCTTTTAAAACACTGCAACATACTAAAATACCATAAATCCTTATTGATTAAATTCATGATCCCTTATTCCTTATAGAAAACTAGATATACTTCTTCTATCCAAAAATTTATACAAATCATTAATCAGTCTCAAGGATGTTAAGAATATCCAACATAATTTATCCGAATCAATCATGTCTTATTCCAAAATCACTATCTCGGTATCAGAACCATATTATGGTTTATCTTTCTCTCAACCATATATTTTCCAAAAATTTAACCTACTGTGGAGTCACTTTTCTTGGTTCCACACAATCTCAAGTCCTAGATGAAATAGTACTGCAGTACAATCCTTATATACTCCATAATTATTATAACCAGTACATCATTGATACAACACTCAAATTACAAAATTCTTTAATAACAACATTAGAACTCTAATCATTCCTCCTCATCTGTGGTAGTATCATAACTTGATTATTATCCAATAACATCATTTGGGGCATACTCTGATGATTTGAACATTGGTTTGCGTAGTGTCCCCACTCCTTGCAGATGAAGCATTATACATTTGAAACCTTTTTCTTACCCTTGCAGTCACGCACTTGGTGTCCTTTTTATCCACACTTATAACAAACTCTAATTCCCTTCAAGCAAATTCCAAGGTGTTTCTTCCCACAGTTATCACATATTGGAAAATTCTTCTTTTCCCTCGTCCCTTTATCCATCATTCTCTCTTCCATCCTTTTCTTCTCTTCCATCCCTTCAAATCCATAAGACTCAGAGAATTCTCTACTTATCTTATTAACACATGATACTATTTATTCATATGTTGATAACACATGGGAGAATATTTCCCTTCTAAATGTTGGATTAATACCATGAAAGATATGATCCTTCTTACTCTTTGGATCATACGTATTGATGGAGTTCACATTCCTTCTATTGGGCGCCATTTCTATACAATGCCATAAACTAGGTTAGTTTATGAATCAAAATACATAATAACAAACTTTAAAACACTTATAATAAATTGAACTATTTATGGATATAATCCATAATCATAAAAAAATGTTTTCTTTTAGGAATTATATACTCATAACCCTTCATAGTGGTTTGTAAAGAAAATGTGAATTATCCTAAGCATATCCCCCGAGAGTGTCGTAACCAAGAGTGCAGCAAGGCCCGTTGTCGTGCACCAGTTCCCGTTCGAGTCTAGCTCAAAGAGGTGTTTTCAGGTTTTACCCCTAGGTACATCTGTGCCAGAGCCGCCTCTACTTGCTCGTATCCAGATAGGGATGTATTGCTCGGAAAACTCACAAAATCTCTATAATACCAAAATTCTAGGAAGTTCTTCTATACTAATCCTTAAAATCTATCTTCGGGCTATGTACTCTAATAAGAGTTTATATAAATCTAGCTTCCAAGGTTAGTACTAAATTGCCTCTGATACCAACTATAATGCCCCGACCCCAGCTACCCAGAGTCGGTGCATTACTTCGTAACATTGGCATGATCACAAAAGATCAAGTCTCGAAAGACCGATTAGTTTAGTATCCTTGGAAACACTAGATACATTCATAAATGTTTCATTACATCATAAAGTGAAAAACTAATAACAAAGTATTCATAGTCCACACTCATATCCTCTTCTGACTATCCCTGCAGGTCTTTCCTACAATACTTCTTCACATCCTGGAAAATATTAAAACATTGAAAGGGGTGAGCTCAGATGCTCAGTAAGGATAACAATATTGCGGAAGCTTTCATAAATAAACATTAACATTTAAGTCAATGTATAACTAAAACAAAATCCTTTTTAAACTTGAACTTCAGCATAATATGGCAAAAATAAAATTAAATAATGCCATTTACTTACTCACATGGATATTCTACTGGTCGAATAATCACATGCAATATCAATAACCACTTTCATAATGATGGAATGCACAATGCCAGACTATCATAACCATGTAGCCAAGGCCTCGTGCCAAGACCACAAATAAGATTTTGTCAAGGCCTCCTGCCAAGACACTAGTTTGTCTCATGAGACCTACCGATGCATCGAGGAGCTATAGCGGGCTCCACCCGTCACTTACTAAGTCCAATGCATTCCTCATATGAATGGGTTTAAACATATCATAAACCATAACATAATCGTATCACATAAAACATGAATAAAGGAAACATAAAATTTCCACATTTAAATCACAAGATTTCAATATAACACATTGATATAATAAAAACACTTTCAAAACCATTTTCAATACCAAAAATAAAAGAAAGTTAAAACTTTGTATTTATTTTTCATTAAAAAAAAGTGATGGCTTGTAGAGGAAGCCGAAACTCAAATAATGGTCACGGTGGCGGAGAAGTCATTGTCTCCACATATGTACGGAAATAAAAACATTCCCTTTTTGTCTTTTAGTAAAACGCTTCGTATAAAAAAGATTCCTTTTGAATAAACGTAAAAGTCAAAGGGGTTTATACACCGTATAAAAGAAAATTGTGTATAAAACCAAATATGCCTCAATGAAAGGAGATTGAGACGAAGTCCTTAAAAAGATCATTTTTAAAATAAAATAGATCTATTATGTGTATTCACTATTGGTACACATAAAGAACGTAAAAATAAAAAATAGGACATAATAATATCATGACATAATTTGAAAGTAGGAGATTAACCCAAAGAATGGAAGTAGGGTTAAGAAATTCCCTTACCTCATGTCCGACTTGACTCAACCGTTCTTTAACCTCCTGAATAATAAACTAGAGTCAATATCTACCTTATTAAGAACCATTTTCAATTTCATTATCCTTTTTATATCACTTATTACAATGTTATGAACGTTATGTAATTATTTAAGTTAATAACGGTCGTTTTGTCGATCTTTGGTACTTGAGTCAACAATAAACTTCTTATAATTACAAGTTGTTCATGTGGTGAAATATCCATTATATCTAGAATTATATTCATGATTTAGATATCATATATATCATATATATCCAGTATATACATTCATTCATAATATTACGTAACATTTAGAGGTAAGAAATGAAATGCACCGTTCATGGAGACGGTAAGCCGTACGTACGCATGAACGCTACTTTCATTTCTATTTCATATTTAATGTAATGAAATAATAATGATATAAATTTATAATATAATTCCAGTACAATATATCATATAATACCATTTAATCCATCCTTTATACATCCCACATATGGTATTAACGATTCAAATCACTTTGAGGGGGCGGTAGTCCGCACTTCCTAAAATGAAAATATCGCGTTTACCCATAATAGAAACCATAAAGGTATGACATAAATGAGAAATACAGAAGCATAAGGAAAACATAAACATAATATATATATCATATATGAAAATAGGGTCATCAAAATGGCCACCATTAGAGGTGTTAAAAGAATATTGAACAATCATCGTTTCGTGAGGCAGTATTTCACCACCCACAGAAACAGTATGTTCTTTAACCATTAGACGAAGGTGTGTGTAAGTGTAAACCAAATACTTATCATAAAAACATACTAGTATATTTTATATACTGGTGTTTTTACAAAATAAAGGAATAAAAAGAGTTTAAGGGGATGGAGAAGAAAAATAAAACAAAATAACATAAGAGAAGACATTACCTTAAAATCGGGTAACTCTTTTTGATTTGAGCCAAAGGCTTCCTTGGGAAGAGTTCTGCCCAAAGTGAGGCTTCTAGGAGTAAGGGGGGAAAGTTGGGAGAGTATTTGGGCAGAGTTTGGCCGAGCCAAATGGATTGAATGTGTTAATGTGGTGGTAGAGGTGGGGGCCTTTTATAAGAGGAGAGGAGGGGAACTCTTGGAAAGTAAAGAAAATTTTACATTATTATACAATGCTTTTCGGATTCTAAAGGTCCCAAACTTCTATAATTCGTGGCTAAGGTGATAAGGGTTCGAAATCTACCCATCCAATAGTCTTTGGACAAGTGTAATCCTTGGATTGTACATTATCTTTTCATTTTATTAAAATCGTTAAATAATGAGGTCATCGCTGCATCATAATGATGTCATAAATAATTTAATTTATTTAATGTCTAAAAATTATTAAAAAAAAATACTATGATGTATGAAATCTCTTTATCTTTCCAATGAATATTTATAGTCAAAAATATGACTTGTATAACCCCATGTAAAAATTGTTTTAGTAAAATATTTCATGTTTGTGTCATTTTTTACTTTAACATTAAATAAAAGGTATTTATGTCATTTTCCAACTAAAGTGGCTCCATGGGGTCCCCAAGTTGACCCATGGATTGTATTGGTCGGCCATGACACATCCAATGAGGTTAGGACATGTGTCAAGCTCATCTCATATTATTAAAACATTATTTTTACCTTAAACTACACTAATTACCTCTAATCGCGATTAAGAACTTAAAAGTTACTATTCATCAAAAATTATTTTAACCTCATTGAACCACATTTTACTTCTTAATGACAACCATGTATGTCGGATTTTTGAAATTCAAAACACAGAAGTGGTAAAATTTCATTTAAACAAAAAATCAGTTTTTATAAGTACCACTTAGTGGTTTCACTATTCATCAAAAATTGAAGTTTTTCAGAACAATGCCAAAATTTCACCCTAAGCTATAATTGATATTCCGAATTCAAAAATGATGTCTACTTTACAAAATTCCAAACATATAAGTTGCATTAATTAATTTTATAATTAATTCCCACTGTCACAACAAATAGCGTGTTTTTAAGAAACAATTTATATCAAAAGATTGACAATTGTTTATGTCCAATTTCAAAGTGAAATTAATTCTAATGACCACCATTGGATAAAATGGTAAAAATATATTCTAATTATACTCTAAAACAACTCAATAGTATAATTTATCACTATAAATTATTTTGATTAAAAAAGTTGTTTTTAAGTATTTTTCACTATTCATAAAAAATGGAAGTTCTCAGAAAATTACAAAAACTTTAACCTAGGATAATTTCGATATTACGAATACAAAAATGAAGTCCATTTTGAAATATAAAATTTCTATAATTTTAAAAAGTGGGTATTACTATTCATAACGGCTACTTTGATTAGTCGCGGTGTGTTCAAACTTGAAGTTTCGTACAATGCAAGCTATTGCATTATTGAATGAGAAGTGTATCGTGGAAGCTCGGGGTGTTACATTATATATATTTTCTATGTGTATGTTTTTATACAGTATAATACAACACATATTTATTCATCAAAAAAATATAACTAATAAACATTGGTTCTTAAACTAAGCTGAATTACTATTATTCACCATATAGGTAAACAATGCCTAATGAAATGTTTAATAAATACTAGTTTAATTAGAGATAGATGAATGCTCCCAAGAAATAATGCTGGAAAATTTGACCAGAAAATCCTGGTTTACTAAATTACAAAATTTATTACCAATTAGCTTCCTAAGAAGTGTAAATTGTGGTCAAACCATAGGGAGCATGAGGTCAAGTTCAGTAAACTAATTCTCCATAAATATTTTTTAAGGGGAGAAATAAATGTGGGAAGATTCTATTCTATTTTTTTTACTTTAAAACTAAAATTTAATGAGAGTTAACAAATAGCAGAAAATAATTCATTCTGAACAATTATTTGGAATTATATGAAATTAGATGTGTCTAGGATGCTAATGTTGTTATATTTTTTTCACTCACCATAAAAATGTTCTATTTCCTATGATTAAAAATTGTTCATACCTAATTACCTCTATCTAAAAATTCATAAACCTTTCTTATAAGAATATTTTTATATCCAATTTTTTTAATGTCCTATTATCTTATGTTATAAAAAAATATGAAGGCTAATTTGAGAGATAATATATATGGTGAAATGATGCAAGCCATTTCCAAAAATGTTATATCACATAATTGTTCTAAAATCAGTTTAAATGATTAACTTTATCCACTAACTTAATCTAGTAATAATTAAATTTGTCACGCTATTTTTTTTAAAAAATAATTAATAAAAATATAATTAAGGAGATAAAAAATATATTTAAAAATAATTCAACTAATAAATTAATCATAGATTAAAAATACTAAAAATTCAATGCACATAAATTTATATCACAAAGTTAAAATCCCAACATGAATAAAAATCATCCAAAAATCATGGAAATATATTTGTGATAATAAAAATAAATTTTAAAAAAATCATTGTGTAAGTGGATAATATAAGTTTAGATTGAAATATCACCATTCGAATAAAATAACCTTTTTTCAATCCCTAAAATAAAATAGAGAGCATTAAAATTAACTAACATCACACCCAAAATTTTATCATATGAAGGAATGTAGAACCACCATGCAACAAAACACTTACAATGCTTATAGAAAACTTCTGTGTACCCCAAAAGTCACTAGATCCCTATAATCACCCACAACACTCACTACAAAACCTGAAAAGGATTATTTGAGTGGGGTGGAGAAAATAATTGATGTTAGGGATATAGGATAGCATTAAGGGTATGATTTTTTTGTGCTTAATTGGTTTTATAGTTCATAGAGAGTGTACATACCATATGATGGAATATTTCTTGGAAGGGTCAATAGCACTGAACATAATAGATAATGAAGGGATATTTTACAAATCCACATGATGGTTTTTTTTGTGATTTTATAAAATTAAATAAAAATTTGTTGATTAATGTTTATCCTTTATGGCTTTGTGTTGAAATTGTTATTTTTTAGATATTTTTTATGAAAATTATAATTTGGACTTATTTTATTTGAGATTATTTGATAATAAAAAATCATATATTTTTAAGAATCTTTTTTCTATTAGTATCAAACTAGTAAAAAAATTATTTATCATGTTTTAATTTTTTATATTGGTTATTTATAACCCATGTGAAAAGTTGTGTAAATTGATTTATCACATTAGTTATAATATAACCCATGTAAAAAATGAATTATCTTGATTTATCATTTTGGATATATAATAAACGATGTGATAAATCAAGTAACTCACTTTATCACATTGTTTATACTATAACTGACATTATAAAGCCCGTTTTTTGTCATTTATTATATAACCGACTTTATAAATCATTTTATCACATCGGTTATATAATAACTACTGTGATAAATCTAATAAAAAACACTTTATCATGTCAGTTACTAAATAACTGACATGATAAATCATTTTAAATTTTATGAAGCCTTGGTTAGAGTAATTGTGGTGTTTTTTGATCGGGTG
Source organism: Viscum album (assembly GCA_963277665.1). NCBI lineage: Eukaryota > Viridiplantae > Streptophyta > Magnoliopsida > Santalales > Viscaceae > Viscum > Viscum album. The sequence goes on from OY728129.1 coordinate 1,121,588,244, forward strand.
ACAGTGACTTGGTTCTCTCTCACATGGAAATACTAGAAATGATTCTTCGAACCCATGGCCTCAAAACTTGTTTTTTCATATTCATTCATCATTTTTTATCAGTGCATCTATCTAATCAACATTCAATTCTCATATAAGTCTCACATGCCTTGATTTCAATCGTTATTTTTCATGGATTCCCTAAATCTATGTTATGTGATTTCAGTTACTAAAATATCACAATATACTATTTAATTTCCTCATGTTTTCATCATTTGAAATGAAATTACTTTTTTATTTATCTAAAATCATTAGACATGAAATTCCTTATTATAGGTAATGGTGTTCCATTGATTATTTATTGAAATATGAGATCAGACATTCCTCATTATTGGACTTGGTTTTTCTTATCCTTTATCAAAAATCGTTAGGCATAAATCTCTATGTTACTTTGGTTATATGCTCAGGTTGATTACTTATTTAAATATGAAATCCCTATATAGATATCCCTAGTCAAGGATACATTGGTTATATACCAAAACTCCTTTTTTAATTTATATACACATTAAATTTTCAGTTATTCCGGTTTAGGAAAAATAAGTTATGATTTTCATGGTGTTTTGTGAAGAATATGTACTCAGTATTTCTATAGGAGTTGGTCCATTTGTAAATTTAATTATTTATTTATATATTCAGGTTGTATATAGTACATATTTTTTGTTGACTTCTAGTATTATAACATAGTATTATGATGCATGGATTCTTATTTATTTAGCACTTTATTGGTTAACTATTTATAATTATATCTTAGTTTTTGTTACATTCCACTACATTTCATTTACTATTATTGTACTATATTTATTATTGATCCAGTGGGTAAATTTTTTCAAACAAACAACCATTAAATTGTCTTTGTTAGTCACCAACCTCTAGCATGCGCATATGGGGAGGCTCACTTAAGGCCTTACTACCAACCAGTCTGGTTATTATTTATAAAGTGAACTAGTTTGAGGCATTCCATGTTATGTAAGAAGCCTCCAAAACAACCACTCAACATACCTTGAATAATATATTTTCACCACCTTCCCAAGGAAATTTATTTTCCTCTCTAGGCCTGTACTTTTAGTCTAATATAAATCCATTTCAAAAAGTGGTTCAGAACCTAATAATATCAACATACCAATCACAAATAAATTACCACCATACACAAGACCATTTTCCACAACTAACACAATAATAATGTTAAAACCCATAAATGTGACCATAAATATTAAATGAAATAAAGAAAATATTTTAATTCAATAATATCCTAAGAACTGTTAGGTTAATATTTTAGATAATTAGGATAAAAAAATAAGTAACAAACTAATGTTGTGATGGGTTAATAATATATCACACTAGTGGATGGTTATTTATTTTCAAATAGATGTTTTCTATCATATTTCTCAAACACAATATCATTATAATTTTCAAATATGCATATATTTTGTTATATTTCAAAATTTTGTTACTATCAAATTATGGAATATTTCATATAAATATAAAAATGTTTAATCTAACTATATATTATTTTTAAAATTATTTCCATGAATATATTTTTATGATTTATAATTTATATTTAAACTTATATTTCATTATTGTGTATAATTTTTAATTATATTTTTCAAATACACATATATTTTTTTTATATTTAAAAACTTTGTTACTTTTTAATTATGAAATATTTCATATAAATATAAAATTGCCTTATCATAACAAGATAAATAATTTTGATGTTTTTTATAGGTAATAATTAGTCGATGTTGGATTATTTCACATCAAATGATTGATGAATAAGAGGAAGGTGTTGATGTTTTTTTGGAATTTGATTAAAGAAATATTCCAAACAATGACATGTTTTTCTATCCATTCTTGAAATGTTTAAATTGGAAGAAGTTTAAAAGTATAGAGATCAAATATAATTTAATTTTTCATGGTTTTAATCCATGTTATAGCCCTTGGATTTCTCATGGTGAAACTGGGTAGAATTTCAGATCTACTAATGATGGTGCTTTGCAAGATGGTAACTCTGATAAAATTGAAAAAATGATCCATGATGTTGAAGTAGAACAAATTAAGAAAGAACCTACAATTGAAAATCTATATAGTGATGCTAAAAACCATTATATCCTAATTGTACAGATTATAAGGTTTGATCATCGATGTTAAGATTGATTAGACTGAAGGAAAAACATGGATGGAGTGAAAAGAGTTTTACAGAGCTGCAAAAATTATTGAAAGACGTTATTAATAAAGACAAAGATCATCTATATTAGCATTATAAGGCCATGAAAATATTATGCCCAATGGGATTGGGGTACTAGAAAATACATACTTTCCCAAATAATTGTTTAATATATAATAAAAGAATAAGAATTTATGTCAAAGTGTCCTAAATATGGGACATCATGGTATAAGTTGATAGAAAAATAACATGACTATTGTAAGAACCCGGTTTTTTCTGAGAAAGAATTTTGAATATTCTTGATAATATTCCAAAGCTGTGCCTTCAGACGGCGTGCGATTCTGAGCCCCGGAGTGGCCGGAATTAAATTTTCAGTGCGTTCACACTGGAAACGCTAAATAAATGCGATAACTCCTAAACGGAGTTCCGGATCAGGGATCTGAGTGTACGGATGGGTCCGGAACGGGGTGTTTACCCTAGGAACGACATAAAACTTGTCGGCACGGGATGTTTGGACCCCTCGCCCGCTTCTGGAACGTTAAACGGATTAATTAATTAATTAATTAATTCGTTTAATGGAGAAATTCAAGTATCTATTAAACGGTGGCTCGGATTGGAAAACTGAGGTCACCGTTGAGTTCAGAGCGTGCCGTTTACCCTAGGAGGGGTATAAGTTTCACGGTCGTGGGCCGTTTGTGGAAAATGGCCCCAGGGCCGTTTTCGTAATTTAGCGGCTTCGGGCGTTAAATTTTATAACTTTTGAACGGGGTCTCGGATTAAAATTCCGAGACCTCCGTTGTGCTCAGGAGGTCGTGTTTACCCCAGGGGAGGCTTAACCTCGACCCTGCTGAGGGTTCGGGTTCGGGCCGACGGGCGGGTAGTTAAGCGTTTTCTATTTAAACGCTTAACACACCCCCACTCCCTCTTCTTCTTCCTCAAACCCTCCTCCCCCTCCTTCACCTCCGGTGAGGTAAACTCCGGCGAGGCGAGCTCCGGAGAGGCGACTCCGCCAAGGGAGGTGGTGTCGGCGGATCGACGCGAAGCTCCGGGCGAAGCCCATCGAGGTAGGTGGCGTCGTTTGAGTTTTAAATCCCGAGCCCCCTTTTGAACCCCAATTTTAGCATCGAATTGTTGTTGGATCTTCGAGCGAACCACACATTTTTGTAGTATAGTTTTTCCTCTTTCCGATTCTTGTTTCGAATTTGAAATCGGAGGTCGGAGGCATCCGCAATCGCTCGCCGAAGTTTGCGGGAAATTCGGCAGGTTCTGGGGGTTTCCGGCGGTTTCCGGCGGTCCGGCGGCTTAGGCGGCGGCGGTCCGAGGCTGAGGTGGCGGTGGCGACGTCGACGCAGGGTGGCACGGTGGCTCGGTCGGGCGAGCGCGACGGAGGGCCGCGGCGGCTTGTCGGGGCGCGCGGTCGACGAGCGGGGTCGTCGGCCTTCGGCGGCGACGCGAGGGGAGCAAGGACCCGCATCTTGCGGGTCCTGTTGGCGCGACGCGGAGACCGGCGCTGGCCGGTCTTTTGGCAATAAACCGGACCCGAGGCGGGTCCGGTTCAGCTGGAGTGGGCCGCGGCCAGCCGGCCGCGGCGGTTCGGACCGGGCCGGCCGGGGTGGACCGGCCCGGTTGGCCCCCTTGTTTTCGGGAGGCCGTAACTTCCAAACGGCGTGTCCGTTTGATGCGCCGTCTGCGGCAGTAGATCCGTATTGACGAGGCGGAGTTTTTGAGATGGTTTCAGGAATTTTAAATTCCCGAAACGAGGGGCTGCTGAGGCGCGACGCGTCCTTAAGTGGACGAGCGCTTTTCCCAGGATTCCTGTTTTGGACGGCGCGGACGCGTCCGACATCCGTTTTGAACGCCGTCAGCGGCGTTGTGACCCTGGCACTGAGGCGGAGGTTTCCAGTGCGGTTTCAGGCGTTGAGGCCAGAGTTGAGGCGTGGGCCCCACGGCCCGTCTCTTGAGCTGCGTGCGGCGTCTCACGACTTTTTCCTCTGACGTCCGTTCGGGGCGTGCGAGCAGTCGATGTTGGGTGTTTTTCCGAGGGGATTGCAATGGTGCAATCCGCCCGCTCAAATTCGGCATGATGGTGCAGGGCCCACGAGGGCCGTTTCGGGAGTTTACGGTGATTTCCAGTTTTATCACCGGGCGACCGTTTTGGACGAATGAGTAGTCCATCTCGTGTGCTTTTTCGAGAGGATCGCAATGGTGCGATCCATTCGTGGAGTTTCAGGACCGGGTTGCGGGTCCCACGTGGAGCCGCTCGTGTGCGGTGTGCCGGAACGCATCTTTTCCTCCGGATACCCATTCTACTCAAGCGAGTAGTGCTTTCGACGTGTTTTTCTGAGAGCATTGCGATGGCGCAGTCTGCCAGACCTCTTTCGGAGATGTGGTGTGGGCCCCACCCGACCGGGCTATGGTGAATAGTACCTTTTTCACCGGGTGGCCATTTTGGGTGATTGAGTAGTCAATCACGTGTGTTTTTCCGAGGGGATCGCAGTGGCGTCATCCGTTGGTTCAGTTTTGGGATTCTGGTGTGGGCCCCACGCGGGTTGGTCACGGTGAATAGTACCTCTTCCACCTGTTGACCGTTTCGGGCGAGTGAGTAGTCTAACTCGCGTGTTTTTTCGCAAGGATTACAACGGTGTGATCCGTTTGGGGGTATGGAGCCTCTTGTGCGATCTTGAGAAATGTGGAAGCACGTAAGGTGCTCTAGTGGTGGTTCGCCCTACTTTGCTTGTAGCGGGCCTTTGGCAAGTGATCGTGTGCTCTCCCGTGTGAGTGATGTAAATGCTTGAGGTGACGTGGTTGGCCTTGCCTGGGCCTTTGAGGTGGAGTTGTTACCTCACGCCTTCGCGCTGACGTTGGGTGCCGGGTGCACGATAGCCTTGGACTGGAGACGAGGTATACTCTGGGAGTATACGAGAGCGCTTGGAGGTACGTGTGGTTTGTACCTGAGATGTTTGTGCGCTCAGTTGGGGTTGACTTGGGGCCACACATCATGTGGGCCCCATGTGCGTGTCGTGTTCTGCCTTATGTACTTTGACCTCTCGTGACGTAGAGGGTCCCTCTGTGGCTTGTTTGACCAGCAGGGTGGAGTTTTCCCCTGGCTCGGTGCTGGTTTGTTGACCAGGAGGGTTGAGTGGTCTCCCCCTGGTTTCGCTCTCGATGGATTGGCCGGTAGCGGTGCTAGTGACACCCAGTGCTGGAGCAGACGCTGCACCTCCTTTGGGTGAGTTGTTCTGGAGTTGGGAGGTTGCACGATACCCACTCCGTGTTCAGTTGGCCCGTGTTGTGCCCTCCAGTGGAGATGGCTAGAGCAGTTTTGAGTTCTACCCTCCAGCGGGGCTAGGCAGTGGGTTACTCATCGACTTCTAGGGTTTACCCTCCAACAGAGACTGGGCAGTGGGTCACCCGATGCTATTAGGCTCTACCCTCCAGCAGAGACTGGGCAGTTGGTCACCCGACGCTACTAGGGTCTACCCTCCAGCAGAGACTGGGCAGTGGGTCACCCGACGCTACTAGGGTCTACCCTCCAGCAGAGACTGGGCAGTGGGTCACCCGACGACCTCTTAGGGTCTACCCTCCAGCGGGGCTGGGCAGTGGGTCGCCTGTCGTCTAGTTCCAGGTCTACCCTCCAGCACGGCTGGGCAGTGGGTCGCCTGTTGACTTATTCCAGGTCTACCCTCCAGCGGGGCTGGGCAGTGGGTCGCCTGATGATGTATTAGGGTTTACCCTCCAGCAGGGCTGGGCAGTGGGTCACCCGATATTTGGTTATGAATTACCCTCCAGCGGGGATGGGCAGTGGGACACCTGTTAGCATTCCAGACTCAGTCCTCTCGACTAGGCTAGTCTGTGGCTTACCTCCGTGATTACCGGAGCGGGACCCTTGGTTGTACGGGTCGGTGATGGAACGGCTTGACTTTGAGGGGACCTTTCGACTGCGGGGCAGTGACGAGGTGTGGTTTGACTCTCCCTAGAACTCTCAAGTACGAGGGGCACTTTCCCCACCGAGACGCGTTCTTGCGACGGGATCTAAAACCGTGCGGGCGAGTCAGTGCCGCCCAAAGCGGATAGTATCAAGGTGCGGTGACTGAGCCCCTTGGCTTGCGGTTCAGGGCAGACATGCGGGATGCTGGGCATCGATGGAGTTTCTTCTAGGACTGTTGCCGACACCTTTCTTGGGCTGAGCTACAGGACGGGGATCCCCTTACGACGTCGTTCGGGTTTCTTATTGAGCATATGTATATGTATATACCTTGTTCCTGGTACCCACTTCTTGGGTTTGGTTACTCTCCTTCCAGGTGAGGCGAAGACGCGCGGGGTATGCCACGTGCTTTCCGTGTCTAGCTTCTCGTGGTTGGACGAGTCTACTCTCCTGCTATAGGCAGCGAAGACTCGACGGGAAGTTCATCTTCTCACCGTTTCCAGCTCCTTGTGCCTGGACGAGTCTACTTCCTTTCTTTGTTGGGTTGAGCTGGAATCTCTACTGCACCCTCGGTTGTACCCCTCTACTTTTCTGTTCGCTCTACCGCTCACCCTTCGGTACCTCCTTTGTTGCTCCCTCGAGTCTTCGGGGTATCCTACTGAGTATTTTTATACTCACCCCTGCTTGGGCTTTGCCCGCACTTGGTGTGCCCTTGCAGACGACGGAAAGGTGGAGCGTGACTTCAGTGGAGTGTAGGAGCTTGGGAGCTTGGACCGCGTGTGGTGGTTGTGGCCGGGTTCCAAGTGGCAGACCCGTCAGCTGTTTCTTTTCGTTTACCTATTGCCGGGTTGTGGCACTTTTCGGTTGGGCGCGTGTTTTTCCCCTTTTTCCTTTTCGGCATTTTGTTTGTACTTGTAGAGGTCGATGCACTTTGTGGTATATATATAGCAGTTTTTCTTTTTACCCTTCTTGTATTTTCTTTTACTCTTCAGTTTTGCATTGAGTTTGCTGCGTGTGCGTGTGTACAGGTGCTTAGGCAAAGGCCTCCCCGAGTTGTTGTGCCTTAGGCACTGGTCGCCAGCCCCTGGCCTATGGAGGCGGGCCTGGTGTAGTTGCGGCTCGAGCCCGGGTAGGGTCGGGTCGTGACAAAGTGGTATCAAAGGTGGTTCGTTCCTTGGGACGTTGTGTGGACGTCCCTAAAAGAGGAATTGGTTGGGATATAGGGCAATAGTGTTAACGTGTCTCGAGAGAGGCTCTCAGGCCAGGGAGTCCAGTGATGGTGCAGCGGCCGACGTATCCATTCACCAGGACCTTAATAACCCGCTTGTCGACTCGGCATGCTGAGACACTTGTTGCAGGGAAATTTGTTTGTGCATCACATAGGACTGAGTCTTTGACTGTCCTTCTTGATTCAGCTCCCCATCGTTGTTGGTTTTGGTATATACATATATGCTCATCTGACCGCGTCACTCCTTGATAATTTTCAGGATGTCTCTGTGAGGACAGCCAGCCAGGATACCAGCTTTGGTTCGTGACGATGACCCTGTGAGATACGAGGCCACAGTCCAGGACCCATCATGCGATCCCCTTTCTCCAGGTGGGCCGGTAGAAGCACCCCCACCTGTTGAGCAGCAGACAGTTTCAGCGGAGCAGGATGAGTTTGAGCGCAGGTTGAGCACGCTCCGTGAGTTCCAGCGGCAGAGACCACTGAGGTTCAGTGGTGAGCCAGACCCTCAGGCAGCAGAGGTTTGGCTCGAGGCAGTGGATCGCCTTTTCAGGCCTGTGCAGACGCCGAGAGATCAGAGAGTGGATTTGGAAGCCAGACTTTTTCCGTGGATCGGCTTGGCGTTGGTGGAGTCTGGAGACTCATTTTCTTGACGAGTTGTCACTTTCGTTGGACGACTTTCAGTTGTTTCTCCGTGAGGAGTTCCCCCCCCCCCTGCTTGCACTCCGTTCGGATTCAGGAGCTCCTGCAGTTTCAGCAGGGAGGGATGACGGTGGCCGAGTACGTGGCTAATTTTGCAGACCGTGCACGCTTTTACCCGGACATGGCCCGTGATGACAACCTCTGATCACAGAAGTTTGAGCAGGGTCTCCGCTGAGAGAATCGTGTTGTCAGATTACCCTTGGGCATTTCCACGTATGTCGGGGTGCTAGAGCAGGCGCTGGTGACAGAGGGCTTCCTGTCATGTTTTTCGGTTGGTAGTGGCAGTGGGAGTGATGGAGCCAGGATGTCTGCCATAGCTAGCAGGCGTCGGAGGACAGGACCTTGATGCAGGTGGTCTTCCCAATGCCGGTTTTAGAGATGTGGTCGTATACCACTGTGGCGAAAAGGCACAGGGCCTCAGCCGAGGATGCCCTTCCGTGAGTGGATCCCGGGCCATGGTCATACACCATAGTGGCGCCGGAGAGATCCAGGGCAGCCCGGAGAGCGCTGGTGCTGTGCTTGTGATGGCGAGGTCACTTGGCACGAGACTGCCCGACCCGAGTTGCTGGGAGCATCGGGTAGGCAGCAGGCGCACCATCACGGCAGAGAGGCAGCGTCGTGATCAGAGTAGTACCTAGAGAGGTGGTGCTAGCAGAGGAGTGGGAGGAGCTGGAGGTGGGGGACGACGTTACGAGATCTCCCCATCACCACTAGGCAGTCCACGTCAGGCTCTGGGAGCTGACAGTTGGGACCGCGGGTAGCCGCGAGCTTTGGATGTCGACGATCCTGCAGAGCATGGGATGGTGAGAGGTACCCCTTGCGACTCTTCTACTTCTTGCAGTAGAATTTTTAGGCTCTGCGTGTGGAGGAATTTTATCCCTACTCCTTGTTTGAGGTGTTACCAGGGTGACGCAGGGCGTCGGGTGTAACCCTGTGTTGGTAAGGAAAAAGGCGTGAGGCCTTTTTCTTTAGTCGATGGTGTTGACTCTTTCGCCTTTTGAGCGTGTAAGAGAACCTCGACTGTGGAATCTTGCGTGACCAGATATACTTGGGTGTTTCACCATATGGATATTCTGAAGGAGGGAATCACCGGGCCTTGTCCCAGGTGTGGGCGGTGATTCCAGTCGCAGCATGCGACGTAGAGGTTCGTTCGGGGAGGTGAGCTACCCCCGAGAGCCTTCGGGTCGTTTGAGACCGTGCAAAGGGATGGTGAGGTACTCTACCGCCTTGCCCTAACCCCAAAGTTTGGAGTGGGTGCACAACATCGGCAAGGGCTGACCCTGCATGAACAGATCAATCCTTTGGTCTGTGTGCGGTGGCTCAGAGCTGTGTGTGGGTTCTTTTGGGTACGGGAAAGCCAGGTGTGGGCTTAGTACCCTGTGTTGCTCCCTAGTTTTTCTTTTAGAGGACAAAAATATTGAAGGAGGGAATGATGTAAGAACCTGGTTTTTTCTGAGAAAGACTTTGGAATATTATTGATAATATTCCAGAGCTTTTCCTTCAGACGGCGTGCGATTCCGAGCCCCGGAGTGGCCGGAATTAAATTTTCAGTGCGTTCACACTGGAAATGCTAAATAAATGCGATAACTCCTAAAAGGGGTTCCGGATCAGGGATCCGAGTGTACGGATGGGTTCGTAACGGGGTGTTTACCCTAGGAACGACATAAAACTTGTCGGCGCAGGATGTTTGGACCCCTCGCCCGCTTCTGGAACGTTAAACGGATTAATTAATTAATTAATTAATTCGTTTAATGGAGAAATGCAAGTATCTCTTAAACGGTAGCTCGGATTGAAAAACCGAGGGCACCGTTGAGTTCAGAGCGTGTCATTTACCCTAGGAGGGGTATAAGTTTCGCGAGCGCGGGCCGTTTGTGGAAAATGGCCCCAGGGGCGTTTTCGTAATTTAGCGGCTTCGGGCGTTAAATTTTATAACTTTTGAACGGGGTCTCGGATTAAAATTCCGAGACCGCCGTTGTGCTCAGGAGGTCGTGTTTACCCCAGGGGAGGCTTAACCTCGACCCTGCTGAGGGTTCGGGTTCGGGCCGACGGGCGGGTAGTTAAGCGTTTTCTATTTAAATGCTTAACACACCCCCACTCCCTCTTCTTCTTCCTCAAACCCTCCTCCCCCTCCTTCACCTCCGGCGAGGCGAACTCTAGCGAGGCGAGCTCCGGCGAGTCGACTCCGGCAAGGGCGGTGGTGCCGGCGGATCGACGCGAAGCTCCGGGCGAAGCCCATCGAGGTAGGTGGCGTCGTTTGAGTTTTAAATCCTGAGCCCCCTTTTGAACCCCAATTTTAGCGTCGAATTGTTGTTCGATCTTCGAGAAAACCACACATTTGCGTAGTATAGTTTTTCCTCTTTCCGACGCTTGTTTCGGATTTGAAATCGGAGGTCGGAGGCATCCGCAATCGCTCGCCGAAGTTTGCGGGAAATTCGGGAGGTTCTGGGGGTTTCCGGCGGTTTCCGGCGGTCCGGCGGCTTAGGCGGCGGCGGTCCGAGGCTGAGGTGGCGGCGGCGGCGTTGACGCAGGGTGGCGCGGTGGCTCGGTCGGGCGAGCGCGACGGAGGGCCGCGGCGGCTTGCCGGGGCGCACGGTTGGCGAGCGGGGTCGTCGGCCTTCGGCGGCGACGCGAGGGGAGCAAGGACCCGCGTCTTGCGGGTCCTGTTGGCGCGACGCGGAGACCGGCGCTGGCCGGTATTCTGGGAATAAACCGGACCCCAGGCGGGTCCGGTTCAGCTGGAGTGGGCCGCGGCGGTTCGGACCGGGCCGGCCGGGGTGGACCGGCCCGGTTGGCCCCCTTGTTTTCGAGAGGCCGTAACTTCCAAACGGCGCGTCCGTTTGACGCGCCGTCTGTGGAAGTAGATCCGTATTGACGAGGCGGAGTTTTTGAGATGGTTTTGGGAATTTTTAATTCCCGAAACGAGGGGCCGCTGAGGCGCGACGCGTCCTTAAGTGGACGAGCGCTTTTCCCGGGATTCCTGTTTTGGACGACGCGGACGCGTCCGACATCCGTTTTGAACGCCGTCAGCGGCGTTGTGACCCTGGCACTGAGGTGGAGGTTTCCAGTGCGGTTTCAGGCGTTGAGGCCGGAGTTGAGGCGTGGGCCCCACAGCCCGTCTCTTGAGCTGCGTGCGGCGTCTCACGACTTTTTCCTCGGACGTCCGTTCGGGGCGTGCGAGCAGTCGATGTTGGGTGTTTTTCCGAGGGGATTGCAATGGTGCAATCCGCCCACTCAAATTCGGCATGATGGTGCGGGGCCCACGAGGGCCGTTTCGGGAGTTTACGGTGATTTCCAGTTTTATCACCGGGCGACCGTTTTGGACGAATGAGTAGTCCATCTCGTGTGCTTTTTCGAGAGGATCGCAACGGTGCGATCCGTTCGTGGAGTTTCAGGACCGGGTTGCGGGTCCCACGTGGAGCCGCTCGTGTGCGGTGTGCCGGAACGCATCTTTTCCTCCGGATACCCGTTCTACTCAAGCGAGTAGTGCTTTCGACGTGTTTTTCCGAGAGCATTGCGATGGCGCAGTCCGCCCGACCTCTTTCGGAGATGTGGTGTGGGCCCCACCCGACCGGGCTATGGTGAATAGTACCTTTTTCACCGGGTGGTCGTTTTGGGTGATTGAGTAGTCAATCCCGTGTGTTTTTCCGAGGGGATCGCAGTGGCGTGATCCGTTGGTTCAGTTTCGGGATTCTGGTGTGGGCCCCATGCAGGTTGGTCACGGTGAATAGTACTTCTTCCACCTGTTGACCGTTTCGGGCGAGTGAGTAGTCTAACTCGCGTGTTTTTCCGCAAGGATTACAACGGTGTGATCCGTTTGGCGGTACGGAGCCTCTTGTGTGATCTTGAGAAATGTGGAAGCACGGAAGGTGCTCCAGTGGTGGTTCGCCCTACTTTGCTTGTAGCGGGCCTTTGGCGAGTGATCGCGTGCTCTCCCGTGTGAGTGATGTAAATGCTTGAGGTGACGTGGTTGGCCGTGCCTGGGCCTTTGAGGTGGAGTTGTTACGTCACGCCTTCGCGCTGACGTAGGGTGCCGGGTGCACGATAGCCTTGGGCTGGAGACGAGGTATACTTTGGGAGTATGCGAGAGCTCTTGGAGGTACGTGTGGTTTGTACCTGAGACGTTTGTGCGCTCAGTTGGGGTTGACTTGGGGCCACATGTCGTGTGGGCCCCATGTGCGTGTCGTGTTCTGCCTTATGTACTTTGACCTCTCGTGACGTAGAGAGTCCCTCGGTGGCTTGTTTGACCAGCAGGGTGGAGTTTTCCCCTGGCTCGGTGCTGGTTTGTTGACCAGCAGGGTTGAGTGGTCTCCCCCTGGTTTCGCTCTCGATGGATTGGCCGGTAGCGGTGCTAGTGACACCCAGTGCTGGAGCAGACGCTGCACCTCCTTTGGGTGAGTTGTTCTGGAGTTGGGAGGTTGCGTGATACCCACTCCGTGTTCGGTTGGCCCGTGTTGTGCCCTCTAGTGGAGATGGCTAGAGCAGTTTTTTGTTCTACCCTCCAGCGGGGCTGGGCAGTGGGTTACTCATCGACTTCTAGGGCTTACCCTTCAGCATAGACTGGGCAGTGGGTCACCCGATGCTATTAGGGTCTACCCTCCAGCAGAGACTGGGCAATGGGTCACCCGACGCTACTAGGTTCTACCCTCCAGCAGAGACTGGGCAGTGGGTCACCCGACGCTACTAGGGTCTACCCTCCAGTAGAGACTGGGCAGTGGGTCACCCGACGACCTCTTAGGATCTACCCTCCAGCGGGGCAGGGCAGTGGGTCACCTGTCGTCTAGTTCCAGGTCTACCCTCCAGCACGGCTGGGCAGTGGGTCACCTGTTGACTTATTCCAGGTCTACCCTCCAGCGGGGCTGGGCAGTGGGTCGCCTGATGATGTATTAGGGTTTACCCTCCAGCAGGGCTGGACAGTGGGTCACCCGATATTTGGTTATGAATTACCCTCCAGCGGGGCTGGGCAGTGGGACACCTGTTAGCATTCCAGACTCAGTCCTCTCGACTAGGCTATTCTGTGGCTTACCTTCGTGATTACCAGAGCGGGACCCTTGGTTGTACGGTTCGGTGATGGAATGGCTTGACTTTGATGGGACCTCTCGACTGCGGGGCAGTGACGAGGCGTGGTTTGACTCTCCCTAGAACTCTCAAGTACGAGGGGCACTTTCCCCACCGAGACGCGTTCTTGCGACGCGATCTAAAACCGTGTGGGCTAGTCAGTGCCACCCAAAGCGGATAGTATCAAGGTGCGGTGAATGAACCCCTTGGCTTGCGGTTCAGGGCAAACATGCGGGATGCTGGGCTTCGATGGAGTTTCTTCTGGGACTGTTGGAGACACCTTTCTTGGGCTGAGCTACGGGTCGGGGATCCCCTTACGACGTCGTTCGGGTTTCTTGTTGAGCATATGTATATGTATATACCTTGTTCCTGGTACCCACTTCTTGGGTTTGGTTACTCTCCTTCCAGGTGAGGCGAAGACGCGCGGGGTATGCCACGTGCTTTCCGTGTCTAGCTTCTCGTGGTTGGACGAGTCTACTCTCCTACTATAGGCAGCGAAGACTCGACGGGAAGTTCATCTTCTCACCATTTCCAGCTCCTTGTGCCTGGACGAGTCTACTTCCTTTCTTTGTTGGGTTGAGCTGGACTCTCTACTGCACCCTCGGTTGTACCCCTCTACTTTTCTGTTCGCTCTACCGCTCACCCTTCGGTACCTCCTTTGTTGCTCCCTCGATCCTTCGGGGTATCCTACTGAGTATTTTTATACTCACCCCTGCTTGGGCTTTGCCCGCACTTGGTGTGCCCTTGCAGACGACAGACAGGTGGAGCGTGACTTCAGTGGAGCGTAGGAGCTTGGGAGCTTGCACCGCGTGCGGTGGTTGTGGCCGGGTTCCAGGTGGCAGACCCGTCAGCTATTTCTGTTCGTTTACCTATTGCCGGGTTGTGGCACTTTTCGGTTGGGCGCATTTTTTTCCCCTTTTTCCTTTTCGGCATTTTTCTTGTACTTGTAGAGGTTGATGCACTTTGTGGTATATATATAGCAGTTGTTCTTTTTACCCTGCTTGTCTTTTCTTTTACTCTGCACTTTTGCATTGAGTTTGCTACGTGTGTGTGTGTACAGGTGCTTAGGCAAAGGCCTCCCCGAGTTGTTGTGCCTTAGGCGCTGGTCGCCAGCCCCTGGCCTATGGAGGCGGGCCTGGGGTAGTTGCGGCTCGAGCCCGGGTAGGGTCGGGTCGTGACAATTATTTTTATATTACAGAGATCTCTGCCAAGGTATTTTGTTATCTTCCTATAATTACTCATTTAAAACATTTATTTTCTAATTCAGATGATAAAAAAAGTTTAAGATGGCATACTGATGAGAAGATATGGGATGGAAAAATACACCATCCAGCTTATTGTCTAGAGTGGAAAAAAATTTATCACTAGTTTTCTATATTCATAAATGAAGTTATAAATCTTAAACTTAGGTTTTGAACGGATGGAATGAATCCATATTGAATCCTTAGTAGCACTCATATTTCATGGCCTTCTTTATTGGTAATTTATAACCTATCTCCCTGACTTTTTAGGAAGCACAATTATATCATGATGAGTTTAATGTTCTATGGGCCAAAGCATCCTAGAAATGATATTGATGTTTTTTTATCACCATTAATTGATAATTTGAAACTCTTATGGTTGTATGGTATTAGGGTGTATGATTTGTATAAAATGGAATATTCTCAATGGCATACATTGATTATGTTCAATATAAATGGCCTCATGGAATATTGAAATTTTCCTGGATATACTATTAAGGGTCATAAAGTATGTCAAATTTGCGAACAATAGACTTTATAATGTCAATTTCTTCATGGGGGGAAAATAGTATACATGGGTCATAAAAAAATTCTTACGGATCAATATCATAGAATATTAAAAAAGGCATTAAATGGCTCACAATAATTTTATATTGCTAAAAAAACATTATAAATTGATGTGTATTTTGAGAGGGTGAAAAAACTTGATGTGACATTCGGAAAGACAAAAATATCTCATAATGATAGACATATTTAGAAGAAATGGTCAATATTTTTTGATCTACCATATTTAAGATATAATTTAGTGAAACATAACATTGATGTCAAGAATTTGGAGATTAATATCTATGACAATTTGATTATAACATTTTTAGATATTAAATTAAATACTAAACATGGGTTGAATGCAAGATTAGACCTACTGTCAATGGGAATACATTTAGAGTTAGCTCCCACTCCTGGTGAAAGGTGAACATTTCTTCCCCCAACTTTTCATAAATTATCCAAGAGGGAGAAAATTAGCTTTTTCAGTGTATTAATGATATAAAGTGTCATAGTATTATTCTTAAAATGTAAAAAAAATTGTCTCTTTGGAGGATTTGAAGTTGACAGGTAAGAAATCTCATGATTATCAGGTCGTGATGAAGCAACTACTACTAGTTTCATTGCATGGAATATTGACCATACATGTTAGCGAGACTATCATTATGGTGTGATATTTATTTAATTCAATTTTTAATAAGGTGATTGATCTAGATGATTTGAAAAAAATTTAAAATGAATAAATTCCTATACTTTTTCAATTGGAAATGTATTTTCCTTTATCCTGTTTGATATAATAGTGCATTTAATGGTTTATCAGGTTTGAAAAATAATGATATTTAGACCTGTATATCTACATTGGATGTATCCTTTTGAAAGTTATATGAAGATATTAAAGGGGTATGTTAAGAATCCATATCCACTTGAAGCCTACATTGTGGAAAAATATATTTCTGAGGTGGTTGCAGAGTTTTGTATAAGCTACTTGTCTATGGTGGAGCACATTGGTTTGCCTCTATCTCTCCATGAACGAGTTAATAATAGGGGAAAGGGGATTTGTGGCTTTAAATTCAAATCATTTTCCAGTGAACAGATAAATAAGGTGCATTTATACATCTAGAATAACATACATGATGCTCAACTATATATAACACTGCATATTAAGGAGTTGAAATAATGTTATCCAAAGAAGAAATAAATGTGGATATTGAATGAGCATAATAAAAAAAATACATGGTTTAAAAATATCATGTTTGGTAGATCAGATGAATCAAAGACATTAAGATGGTTAGTGGGTGGTCCAAGTTTAAATTTTATAAAATGGTCCAGGTATGAAATTAATAGATATACATTTCATACGAAAGATCAGGACAACAGAAGTGCAGTTTCGAATAGTGGTGTATTGGTGTTCACAGAAGCAATGAATTTTTTGAGTTCTAAAGATAGAATGTCAATTTATGCATCAAGTAAAAGTTATGAAGTCATTGAAGAAATATGGGAGGTAGATTACATTAAAAATAAAATTATTTTGTTTAACTGCAAATGGATTATTGATAACAACAGTGTCAGACATGATGAATTTGGAATGATACTTGTTAATCTGAATAGATTGGAAGACACAATTGATTCATTTATAATGGAAACACGTGAAAAAAAAAATCTATGTTATTTATCAATCCGATATAAAGTGATGTATTATTTTAGAAGGAAAAAAATAATATGTTAGTGATGATCAACTTGATGAAGATGTTGATTTATGTGATATCTCTACTTCCATGGAAATATTAACTGATAATAATGATAAGCATGTCATAGGCATGGTTTTTTCCATAAGGAATGATCATGATGAAAAAATTTGGGGAAAAATTCATTATTAAATTCCTAATATCAGAGGTAACAAATGTTTATTTCTCATTTACTTTTGTAAATTTCATAAAATGTTAGATATTTTAATTTTTTTCTTTATTAATACACATATTAAAACTAATAATTAAAAAAATTGTTTATATTTGTTTTGTTTTGTTTAATTTACTATGTTTACAATTATGTAACTTATATATTTATTGAATTTTTTGAATTATAATTATTTTAAAGATAATATGTTAAAAAATATTTTTTTGTGTCAAAATGATTAATTAGGTTTGACCATTTTAAATATTCCTACACTAATTTTGGTTTTGGTTTCATTCATTTACATGATATTACATATATCATTACTATTGTTAGCATTTTATTTAACTATAAAAAATATGAATAATAATGAGTTCTATTTTAGTTTACTTTTGTGTTTCATAAATTTTCATTTTTTATTTACATTAGTATTATAATAGTTTAATTTGTATATTTGTGTACTAATTGTTTGTTTCTTTGATTTGAAGGATAATGACAGATCAATCAGTTGATCAACCACATACTTTTGGATATGAGATTCATGATTATACCTCTAGGGGGGAACATACACATGATCTTTTTGAGGATCCCAAATCTTCTTCATATACTCCCACGGTGGAAAAGAAGAGTTCGAGGGTTGGTAAACATGGAAGCATACATTTACCAAAATTATCACTTTCTCATAGCCAAGACTAGAGGATAGTGATACACTTTTATGAAAAAGATATTCCAAGAGGTCTAAATGAAAAACAATTCGAGCTTTTTTTATCAAATTAGGGTAAAATCAATGTCATAATTTTATTTAATGATTGGAGAAGTGTTGACAAAACAAAACTGTCTCATTTGTGGGATACCATTTTGCTAATCTCTTTTGTTATTTTTTTACTAATATTGAAATGTTTATAGTATAGTTTTTTCTCCCTCTTCTTATCAGAAGAAATTTGATATACTTGATATTATAGGAGTCAGGAGGAAATGTTTATTGATGACTTCTAGGATATGGATGGATTTAAAATCAAACCTTCCATTTGATTCCATTTATGGGAATAGGAAACATGACAATCCCTGCCATATATATCCTTTTATAGTTGAAGACACTTGGAAATAATTTGTTGAAAGTAAAAGTCAAGAATCATTTTTGGAAAGTGAAATATAAAATTTTAGAAGTTTTCTTATATTAAGGATAGTATTAATGATTTTTTAATGATTTCATAATGAATTATTATTATCAATTTACAATAATCGAGGAGATCTATTTGAAAGATCAAATCTAAAAATGTATACCCTTATACTTTATCTTAATGAGGATGTGCATTATTAGAAGAAGAAATAATGGATGAAAATTTACAAAAATTGAAATCTGAGTCTTCAATCTCAGGAGATATTTCTCGTCCATCTCTCTGGCTATATATAAAAAATGGAATAGGGTTTGATTGAGCAAAAAATAGAAATATCTTATGGAATAATTGAGGGTTATAGATGATAGGATTGTAAGGTGTTTATTTAATTTTTTTAATTTAATTCAATTTATTTCTTTATATAATTATGATCATTAAATAATTTTTCAAATAATTCACACAGGATTATCTTGAGAAGAAGAAAACAAAGGGGTTATTTCTAGCTAAAGGGAGGAAAGATATTTTATCTACATTATTGGGAAATCTTGATCACCTAGGTCAGGTATGAGGATACTCTGCGGGTGTATTGGTGAGAAAGTGTTACCATTTTTTTAGATTCTTCCATTAATGTTTTTTACCAAAAATATATATATAATATTTGGAGGATGAAGTTCAAAAAATTAATAGGATAATAGTGTAAAAGATCAAAGCATCGGTACAGTCTATGTTTGCAGACATGAAAAGACAATTTAAGATTATATCTCCCACTCCACCTATGCTAGTAGCTCTCACTCCCCCACCTCCACCTAAAGACACCATATTTTATCCTACTCCTACACTCACTCCTCCACCTCTTCTTGCAAACCCCATATTTATCATACTTCTACACCCCCTCCTCCATAGCTTCCTAGTTATTATGAGTTGAATTTTGATGATCCTCACAATCATATAGTTGCATATGGGTTGATATATTATATAGGAAATAAAATTCATCATCAATAATTATATATAGAGTGTCATAGGGTCACTATACAGAATATTATGGATATATCAGCTGCAGTTTTGTTACCTACAGGTGAGGTGAGGATAGTTGGACAAAGTATCAGCCACTTTTTAGTTTGTCCATCTAGACTTCAGCGACATATTACAATAGAGGTATGTGTATATTTTATCTTTTATTTTATTTTATTTTTTAAATTTATTTTAACATTTGAATTTTAATATATTTATCTATTTATTTACAGGAATACTTTAAAGTTAAAGAAATATTGTATAGATAACAACAAATTCTAAGAGCTATGACTTCAAATAAAAATTCTAGTAGTCTTGAAATATTGTCATGATATTCAAATTTATTGGTGGGTGTTTATACATTTACAAAGGAAGCTCATATATATGGTCATGCAATAAATATTAGGATTTTGAAAAATGATATCATAGAGCTTGTTACTGGAGATAAGTTATGCATCAATGTGATATAAGTTTTTTCCATGTAAGTCATAACATGAATCTTTCTCAACATTAAATTTATTGAAAATTTATAATTATGTCTATTTTGTATTAGGTATATTTATAAAATGTGTGAGGAGAATAAATATATCGATGTATATTAATTTATGGACCCACAGTTGATTTCACTTGAAGTACACACATTGACTGAGGAACAAAGAACAATTTATATTGTTGAATTATTTTAATAGAATATAATTATGCAGTGCTGATTTTTTCTTTATGTTGAGAAGTATGAAACATATATATTACAAAATGTTATTTATTTTTTAAAAAAATAAACACAAACAATAAAAAAAATTATATAGTGACCATTGGATGTTAGGTGTTTTTTTTCAAGGGAGAATACACTTTACAGCATATGCTCTATCTATAGTGATGTGCGAGAAACTTTTATAAACATGTTGGAAAAGTAAGTTTTAATTTATTAATAGTGGATTATATTATAATTAATTTTAAATTTATTTCATTAATATTATTTTCAAACAGGGTATGGGATTTCTTTCAAAAACCCACAAAGAAAAAGAACACCAAGATCAAATATATAAATGTAAAGGTGAATTTCCATTTATAATTAGTACATTTTGGATATACTATATAAAATTGTTATTTTGAATTGAAAAAATCATTTAAACAGAAATTTCATAAACAAAAAGGAATCAAAGAATGCAGATATTATGTCTTAAGATTTATTTGTGAAATAATTACAACTGTAACAGTTACAAAGTTTAACCAGGTTATATTTCATTATAAATTATTCCTTAATATTTAATTTTTTATTTATTATACATGTTAACTAATTTCCTTTTAATTTATATATTTTTTTTTGACCCTCACTGATATAATGCACAATATCTCACACATTTACTAGTGGAATGGGAAAATCATTTTATTAGTTTGATGGGATTTTAGTTTGTTTTTGTGAATATTGGAATTTTGAATGTTGTAATTGTAAATGTGTATTTTTTATTTGTTTTGGTTGGATTTAGGTTTTTTTTAGTAAATATTGTAAATTTTTAATGTTCAAACTATGAATGTTTAATCTTGTTGTTGTTTATTATTGTTTTTTCTTCTTTCTATATTTTTATGGTTTGCTTGGCAGTGGATAGAAAGGGTTACATGAAATGTTTAAAAAAAATATGTCGATTTTTTATAACCGATATTAAAAATATCTTTTGTTTGTTTTTTATATATGTTCTACTAGAACTGATGTGGTATAATGTTTTTTACATCAGTTATAAAATAATAGACATCAAAACCCTTACTTTTAAAGTCCTTTCACATTAGTTAATTATTAACCAACATAAAAAGGATTTGGGATGGTTGTTTTCCACACTGATTTTTATATGACCAATGTGGTATATGATTTTTTACGTCATTTATTTAATAAACGACATAAAAACCATTCATCCCAAAGCATTTTTCACATCTCTCATATAAACAACCAAGATAATAAATGATATTTTACATCAAATATTTAATAACCGATATAAAAAATCTGGTCAATTATAGATTTACAACTTCAGTTTTTTTAACTGATTTCAGAGATAATATTTACAATGTCGCCTTTAATAACGATGGATAAAAAGAAATGTAAAAAATAAAAATAAAACGTCATTTTAAATCATTTTTTCACTAGTGTTATATGATTATTCACTGAAAAAATAATTAAATTTTTAAGGTGGATCAACATTGCAATTAAAAATCTCAAATAACCATGATATTAATTATAAAATTTATTTTGTTTGGAAATATAGTTTTCATAAATATTGATTTTTGAAAATTCTTAGAATCAAATTTTTCTAATCATTTAAATGATTTTCTATTTCTTACAATTTATGTGTAGTAATCCATGTTGTCAGATATATTTTTGAAACTGTTATAAGAGAATTTGAAATAAGATTTTTTTTTAAATCCTTTCCTTTTGAGAATTTATAGCACTCATTGTAAGAGAATTTCAATAAATGAGTATTTGTAACTTGGTGTATGATACTTTTAGGAATCCCAACATAATTGAATATAAATTATATTTGTAAGTAAATTTATCCACCCAAATATAAGATAATATCAATGATCATATAATAAAATTGTTGTTGGTGATCACGTAAGATAATTTATGCGTAGGATAATTTATCCTTCCTGGTTATCTCCAAAATAATTTTTTCATTATAATGTAAAAGAATAAAATATCTTAGAAGATGGATTTAATGAATCCAAGGACTCATGTCTTTTGAGGGAATATTGATGTTGATGCATGAGAATTAGAGACCGAAGTTTGGTTGCACTGACATTACCATTTCTAAGATCAATTTAGAAAATGTGGAATCTTCCAAGTTCAATTATAGTGTTCTAGGGCCAAAGGGAGATCACACTTACGAATGATGAACCTATTCGTGATTTTGATATTAATTAGATTTGATGATGATTCAAATTAATTGAGGTTAGATATTTTTTATAAGTCAAGATCATATAGTGGCAAGATCAAACATTGATCTAGAATTTGGGAAGGTTGACTAAATTAAAATCCATTTGAATTTAAACTAAAAAATAATATTGACTTGATTGAAGATGTCAGCACTGTTTGAGCATTAACCATTGAGAATAATTATTTTCGATTGAAGCTAAAAAATCATTAATATCCTGATTACATCAAAATAGAAATAAGTTACCAATGATAAGGATGAAGATTCTGATCTTGACTAGATTTTTAGGATTTGTTGATGATGATTCAACATTGGGAAGATAAAGTCACACAATTTATCTCCTAATACCTAAAGATTGAAATATGTTCCTACTACTGTATTCAGTCTTCTAGAATGTGGATTTGGTTTTTTGTTCAATTTTTTCATTTTAATAAGTTTTTTTTAAGATTGAAGGGGCATCATCATCCTTGTTTAATATACCTTCAACATCAAATAATCATTCATGCTTATTGTTCAATAAAAGTTCCCAATGATGTTATTATGTTTTTTAATGGGTCTGGGGATCAATATTTTCTAGTTTGGATTGTTTGACATGCCAAATGGATGAGTTACTAGGTGATTAGGGTTGTAGAGGTCAATGGTTATTCATGTGTATGAGTGAGTATATCCATATTCATCATTGATGGATCTTGATCTTGAATATATTTAGTGAGTATGATGATGATGGTAGGAGATTATTTATTGAAGATGTGTTGAAATTTTTTATGATTAGAGAGGGATTATTTATTATAGAGGATGGAAATATTTAAATAAGTTGTTGATCCTTCTTATCTGAGCAAGAAATTGTAAGAACTCGGACCTTCTTTTCATGTATGTTTTTACTTTTCTGGTCGTGTTTGAGAAAAAGGGGAAAATCTGGAAATTTTCTAAGTAAACATCGTGTACTTTATGAGTACACGTCGTGTACTTTTCTCCCACGCAAGGTTGTGTGCTGGCCGTGTCTGGGCCATACACACGGTGTGTAGCGGTGATGTGGAGGCCTCTTAATGCGGTGTATGGAAAGGGCGAGTACACATCGTGTACTCATGAAGTACATGTCGTGTACTTTTCTTTTTATTTCATTAATCGGATTGGGGTCATGCCTTAACCATGTTTTCATCTTCTTCTCCACCTAATTCCACCCAGAGCATCCGAGGAGGCCGAATCTTCTCCGAGCCACCGATCTTCCACCGGCTATCTGAATCGAACACCATCGGTTTCAATAGAATCGCAGCGGTGAGTTCTTGGTTCTTCTTTGGCCTCATTTCCTGATTCTTCCTCTCGTGTGAGTTATCTGAGTTTGAATATTTTGAAGGTTTTTGCAGATCTACTCCGTTCTAGGACGATTCACAGGCCGAGGTTCAAGTATATCTCTTTCCCTCGTAATCTGGGGATGACCTCCTTGATGGGAGGTTCAAACGTTCCGATCGGTTTCTAACGGGTTTGTTTGTAGAACCGGAAACATCCAATGATTCCACATCCATTCAGACCTACATTCCAAAGGTAGGTGCTCATTAGTTTATGGACTGATGAGGCTTAGGAATTTGCATTAGTCGAGAGGATGGGAGGTCAGACTCATCATACCTTTTTGAGGGGAATTATTGTCTACTCTGGGACTCTCTTTATAGATTTAAGTTATGTTCATGAATCCTTATTACATTACCAAGTATGAAATGATCTTTCCTTCAGATCAAACAATTAATGATTAAATATATAGGAATTTTAGAGAATATTTTGTATGTATTCGAGGTTCTTCATCGATAGAGAATCATCTGTATTTGTTAGAGATTCTTGGTCAATGGTACCCTTCGACACATTTATACAAAAGTATCTTGGTCATTATGATGACCATACTGGTTTTAAAGCCACTCAGTGGGGAACTTGAAGTTTATTGTCATTCAGAAGGACATGGATTATTTTAGAGTTGGGATCAAACCCATAGACGGGATACCTACGTATCCTTTGTTTAGAAAAGGAATCAGAACCCACGTAGTTCGAGTAAGGGAGTATGATGTTTATGATTGATGGCTCAAAGAAGGATGTCACAATTACTTTTACACTCTAAGCTCACGAGAGTCATTCTTGGTGTGAGAAACAATAGGTATTGGTAAAAAAATAGACAATTGTGCCTAGAAAGATGAAATCATAAGAAATAATGTGGGGCTTATGTATGTATGATTTCCCAGATAAATGAAGGTTAGGATTTACTTTAGGGAAGAAATCCAGGAACAGGGTCCATAAAGGTATATGTGCTTCATGGAGACTTTGAATACTCTAACTTGGGGATTATTCCTGAAAAGGAGGCCCAGGTTAAGGGATTATGACTGGGACTTACTCCTGAAAAGGAGGCCCAGGTTAAGGATTAAGGTTTGGGTCTTACTCCTGAGGAGAATGCCCAAATTAGGTAACTGGGGCTTACTTCTGAAAAAGGAAGGCCAGGTTAGGGGATCTAGGGCTTACTCCTAAGAGGATGCCCAAAAAATTAAGGGACTTGGGGCTTACTTTTAAAGAGGATGCCCAGATTTGAAGACTTATGACTGGGGATTATTCCTGAAAAGGAGACCCAGGTTAATGATTCTCTCATCTTAAAGGATGAGGTTGAATGAATGAACTCCCAATCTTTAGTGACATAAATATATGTAAATCACTAGGTTTTGAGAGATATTCCACAGAATTCCTTTCAGATAAGGAAGTAAAATCAAGAAATCATGCCATAAACGTCTTTGAAGAGTGTCTTGAAGACTGAATCTTGAATAGGAAAGGTGTAATGGCTTAAGAGGGGTGAAATGGGCAAGAAAGGCACCCAAAAAGGCAGGGTCGCGCAAGTCCTGGCAGGCGCGCAGGTACTATGTGGGCGCGCAAGTCCTGGTCGCGTAGTTATGCCTGCACGACACATGGTGTACTTTCACGACAGTTAACCAGAAGGGTGATACTTGAGCGACTCTTCATTAAAGCCTTTAGAATCCTCTTGAGGTTTTTTCAAAAGAGGGGCGCGCAAGTTCTAATGAAGGAGTAAGGCAGCGCGCAAGTGTGTCCCTTTTCCCTTAAGGGCTGGCCACTCAGGCGCGCAAGTGTTGATGAGTTTCAACACTTAGGCCTTCCTCCTCCTATTTAGATCTTCCTTTCTAGGTAATAAATTACCTTAGAAGTGTTCTAGAAGCTTTGAGAAGAGACTAGGGCACCGGGAGCTCAAATATGGGTTTCTGGAAAAAATCCTCTTCCAATGGGGGGGGCCCACAGGGTCTATTTATAGGCTAGAGAAGACCCCGAGCGGTTATCATTTAGGGCGCGCAAGTCACTTGCACGACCAACATCGGCGCAAAAGTCACTTGCACGACCAACATCGGCACGCAAGTGTACTTGCGCGACCATTGAGGCGTGCAAGTATACTTGCGCGACCATTGTAGAACTTGCGCGACCTTTGCGCAATGTTCTTCTTCTTCCTTCCTTTGTCAATTATTGATATTTGTTCAAAGGATAAATCTTCTTTGTTCAAGGTATTTCCATTTTCATTCATTTAGACTCTATGACGAAAAGGAGCATCAACAATATCAACCTACGATGATTGAGGTAGGTGGGTTGTTTCCCTACATTGAATGTCTTTGAGTTATTGGTGCAAAAGTGTCAGGTACCCATGTATCGGGTATCTCGGGTTAGGGTTTTGATCCTGAATTGTTACTTACCTTAAATTGCATGTATGCTTGAGGTTATTAGATGGTTAATAATTGCTTGTTAGCATGTTTGAGGATCACCCCATGGGTTTTTCCCTTGTTTTGGTTGTTTATCGCTGTTTGGCTTAGGTTGCCTGTGAGGCAGACCATGTTGCATTGCTTGATTGCCTTGATATAGTTGATTTCATGTATTGCCTACTGTTTATATGATTTTGATGCATTGTAGCTATTATCCAAGTAGTTTGTTGAACATGCTTAGGGCTGATACGAATCGTTTACATATGATTGCTTTTACTCATGGATGCGGGAACCTGGTGTAGTTAGACCATAGGGGGAATTGACGTTGAGTGCTTCCTCAGAGGGCCTGTTTAATTATTACTGTTATGAGACCATAAGGGGGATTGACTTTGTGCTCTCTCATAGGGTCTGATAATTTATCGAATTGAGACTAAAGGGGGAATTAGACGTAAGTGCTTCCTCATAGAGTCTGTAGTATCATTGCAAGACCATAGGGGGAATTGACGTTGAGTGCTTCCTCAGAGTGTCTTTGCCTTTGTTAGAATTCTTAACCATAAGGGCCTGCCCATGTGATCCACCCAGAGGGTCAGTGTAAAAAAATTTGTTGGTTGTTTGTGACAAGTCCACCAAGCCAATGAACAAGCTTGGTTTTCTACTGCTTGTAGTTTAGGTAGTCTGCTGAGATACCTGTTGTGTTACTTGTTATGTCTTTAGACTATAGAGCTATTTGCTAGATTGTTTAGTTGATGATTAAATGAATGAATTAAATTAATTAATAAATGTGAATGGATAATTGTAGGATTGTTTACTTTAGTGTACCCCTGTTTCTATGTTGCATTTATTTCCATTACTTTTTCTATATTGGTCACTGACAGTAGGGCACAGATCTTTTTGTGGTTGCCTACTGGGATTAGTCTCACACCCTGTTTGGGTCCTTTTTTTCATCCCAAACAGGTTATATGGTTTCAGGTGTGGATATGGATCATGGCCCTTCAACCTCAGGTTCTTGATTATTGGTTAGAGCTGGAGAGCATGGGACCGAGCTTAGGCTCGCGATGCTACTGGAGTTTATTGTTTACTTTTTCTACTTGGGTTTCAGTTGTATTTTAGCACGTTGTTTTGTTTACTGCTTTCCATAGACACATGTTTCATGCTTCATCATTATTATATTATGCATTGCTTCTGCTGTTCAGTTTCAGTTGTCATGTGTTGTTTACTGCTTCTGCTATTTTTAATGTTATTTTCCTTCCGCTGCATACTTTACCAAATGAGGGCATAGTTTCCCCACTGACTCACCAAGGCCCTCGCTGCTAGTTGGAAGCCTCTGGCATTTGTGGAAACACGCTTGAGGTTATGTGGCGAACCGGGTACGGGGCACCAGTATAGGGGCTCTAGATTCGGGTTGTTACAAAGTGGTATCAGAGGATTTTTCCTTCTTTTCTATTTTCTTACTTTTTTGTGACAATAGACAGGGATAGGAAGAGATGGGTAGTTAGTACTTAACTGTGCCTGAGAGTAATTAACCCGTGTACAGGGAAAATCTATATTACCTCATAATTGCAATTATTAGTTTTTGCAAGTGTTAGAGTTGATTATATTTCACCATTGGGTGATGCACTTGTTTTGTGTTGTTACAGTTTATATGATTATGGTTCTATTTTGTTGCAACCTGATGAGATGAGGGTATTCCATCTCATGTATCATATAGGCACTGGTTAGAAAAATCACATGTCATTCATTTTACCATGCCATCTAGGGTTCATTAGAAATTGCATGTTGTTATGATAGATGTCGTGATAGATTATGCATTCTGTTGTGATAGTTGTTGTGATAGAAATACATGTTATGTTAATAGGGTGTTGTTTATCTTACAGCTTATTTAGCATGGACGCCAAGCTTTGATCTTAGAGGTGTTATGGGCCCTCGAGGGTCAGAATTTGGTAGATCATGGAATCATCATATTGTTTAATTGTTATATGCATTGTTATGATGTCAAGATTTGATTAGCGGGGAGTATGGGCCCCCACGGATCAGAATTTGACACAAAGGTGCTGGTTTTCAGTGTTTTTAAGTGGTTTTGGTGAGTTTTGTATGACTACTTCCCAGAAACCCAGACAACACGGCATGTGGCCTTATGAACACATTCCAAGTGTTCTTTTGTTCGGGAAGAATTACTTTTCACGGTTACACGCCGTGTACTTTGAAGTACACACCGTCAACTTTGAAGTACACACCGTGTACTCTTCTTCCGTGTGATCTAGCTGTGTAGATGAATACATGGGCTGGAAAACCTCATGAATAACACGTCGTTTACCACGTTGACATGTTGTGTAGTAATGTTCTGTATGACCCAGCCGTGTAGTTGAATACATGGGTTGGAAAATCTTAGGTACAACATGTTGTATACGTTGTTGACACGCCATGTGGTTTTGGTCCGTGTACCAGTCCGTGTGACTAATGACACAGACAGGGGAAAAACCTTAAGTACATGCCATGTAGTGGATAGACACACTGTGTAGTCCTCGGTTGGGACAGTCTGTGTGACTTAGTCGTGTAGGAGTAATCGGGAAGGAGGAAAAAGAGCGGTACACGCCATGTATATTAAAAGAACACGTCGTGTAGTTGAGGTTTACACAACCAGGTTGTCCAGTGTACATGACCAAGTAAAATATTTTAGGAACACATCATGTGTGGGAACTACACACCATGTAGCTATGTTTTTTTCAGTTTTAAAAGTTTCCTCTTCTATTCCATTTTCTCCTTTTTGAGTTTGCAACTGTGCTCGTTGTTAATAAAGGTGTGCTTTTTACCTTGCAGAGTCATGTCGCCAAGACATCCTCCCATTGCAATTCAGGGATCTGACGATGATCGTATGCCAGATATGGAACAGGTAGTTATCCCGAATACTAGTGAAGAGGCACAGTTCCGTGAGAAATTCATTAGGTTCATACAGACCTTTCAGGGAGCTCAGCAACCTGCCCAGTCTATGGCAGAGCTTACGCGAGTCTTCCAGTAGCAGCATCCTCCCACGTTCACAGGGGATGGAGGACCTCAGGCTGCTGAATCTTAGTTCGAAGCAATGGTTTATATCTTTGATCATCTTGAGAAACCCCCAGATATAAGGGTGAATCTCGCAACTTACATACCACGAGATTCCTCCAAGATATGGTGGGACGTAGTTTTTCAGGCAGGGCTCCAGTAGATAGTTGCTTGGGAGGAGTTTCAACGTACGTTCTACGGCTAATTCTACCCAGTAACATTGAGGGCTGATAGATCCAGAGATTTTATGAACCTGCAGTAGGGTACTCTATCAGTTATGGAGTATTCCTCCCGTTTTACTGAGTTACAGTGTTTCACTCCAGTTCTGGGGAATGGCGAGCTGTTCTTAGCGAGGAAGTTTGAGGAGGGCCTCAGACCAGAGATCAGATCACAGGTGAATGTCTTCCAGTTGAATTCTATTTCTTTGATAGATAACTAGGTGTTGATCATGGAGAGGAATCTGAGGGATAGTGGAGTAGTGATCCAGGGCGGTTCAGCATCCAGAGTTAGTACCCTTCCTTCTGACAGCAGGAAGTGCCACTGGGAGACTACACGAGGTGCCTCAAGGAAGCGAGATGTTCCTTCAGGTAGAAAAGTTGTGTTCTACCAGTGTGGGAAGAACATGCATAATAATCCATAGTTCCCGAGGGACCCAATGGAGTGCCAAGCTTGCGGAAATATGGGTCACATGTAGTGGTTTTACAAGGTTCTTCTTCCAGCGGCTAGCGAAGGAGGATCAGTTTCGACTCCGCGTACAGGAGTAGGTTTACTAGTTCCATAGTAGACTGGGGGCTGGAGTTCTATAGGTCATTTAGGCCAGGGTAGAGGCCATGGATGCAGTGGTCAGGCTCAAGGAGGATCAACTCAGGGATCTCAGGCTGCTACACAGGGTCATGGTATTGGCCAGACATTTTTGGTAGAGCATATTCATCATGAGTAGGATCATGGACCTTCCACAGTGTGAGGTATGATCTTAGTGGCATCAGTTTTATCTTCTACACTTTTCGATACAGGATCTTCTCATAGCTTTATTTCCATTCACACTGTGGAGAGCCCTATACTTACTATCTTTACTTTTGAGGATATGATGACACTAGACACTCCCTTGGACTTAGAACTACTAGTGTGCGTCAGTGCAGGGAGTGCCCCCTTGAGGTTGGTGGGTGTCACTTCTTGTGGGATCTTTATGTCCTAGAGATGATAGGTTATGATTTTATTCTCGGAATGGACTGGCTAGTTCCTTTTTAGGCCCTTTTCGATTGCTATCGTTGCAGGGTGAGTTTCACGTCACTAGAGGGCAGGTCTTTTCTTCACAAGGGTGAATGGGATGTCCAGGCAATCAGAGCTAAACCAGAGCATCATGGGTTGGGAGGTGTCACAGCCCAGACTTCTAGTTTATACTTGGATGATCAGGGGACTTCTCAAATGGATTTTCCTCCGGTAGTTGATCGTTTTCTGGATTTCTTTCTAGAATAATTTTCAGGGTTTCCTCCAGAGTGTGAGGTAGACTTCTCTATTGAAATTGTGCCAGGAGCAACACCGGTATCCATACCTCCTTATAGGATGGCTATTCTTGAGTTTCAAGATCTCAAGAATCATTTGGAAGAGTTGCAGGCAAAGGTTTTTATCCAACCCAGTACTTCCCCTAGGGGTTCTCCTGTTTTGTTTGCGAAGAAGGCGGATGGTACTTTACAGCTTTGTGTGGATTATCGGAATATTAACTAGTTAACGGTCAAGAACCGGTATCCCTTGACGAGGACTGATGATCTTTTTTATCATCTTCGAGGATCCAGGGTGTTCTCAAAGATCGACTTGAGATCCGACTATCATCAGTTGCATGTCAGACCATCGGATATACCTCTTACAGCTTTCCAGAGTAGGTATGGTATGTACGAGTATTTGGTTATGTCGTTCGGTCTCACGAACACACCAGCAGTCTTCATGGCACTAATGAACAGAGTTTTCCATCCTTACTTGGATTGCTTCATGGTGGTTTTTATGGACGATATCTTGGGGTACTCTCATACTCGACACGACCATGGTATCCATCTTGAGATCGTATTGAGTACACTGAGAGAGCATTAGTTATACGCTAATATCTATAAGTTCCACTTCTGGATGGATGAGATTCACTTCCTGGGTCATGTCATCTCAGAGACAGGAGTATCAGTAGACCCAGAGAAGGTGAGAGTAGTAGTCACCTGGGAGAAGCTGAAGAATTTCTTTGAGGTACGAAGTTTCTTAGGGCTGGCTGGTTACTACAGACGGTTTATACAGGACTTCTCATGCTTTTCAGTGTCATTGATGGGCTTGACTAAGAAAGTTGTGAAGTACGTTTGGTCATAGGCCTGCGATTCAGCCTTTTAGGAGCTGAAGGGGAGATTGAATTCATCGCTGATTCTAGTTTTACCAGAGTCGGGAAAGAGTTATATAGTTTTCTGTGATGCATCTAGCATCAGGCTTGGAGCAGTTCTCATGCAGGAGGATCGTGTCGTTTCATATGGATCTCGGTAGTTGAGGCCACATGAGAAGAACTATCCTACGCACGACCTGGAGTTGGCTGCTGTTGTTCATGCTTTGCGTTGTTGGAGACACTATCTTCTGGGAGATAATTTTGTGGTATATACTGACCACAAGATCCTCAAGTATATCTTCACACAACATGACTAAAATCTGAGATAGCGGAGTTGGGTCGAGTACCTATAGTCTTTTGACTTCGAGCTTGCTTATATGCCTGGGAAAGGCAATGCTATGACAGATGCACTGAGTAGAAGAACTCAGTCATAGGAAGTTCAGGAGGCCAGCACTGAGTGGAAGCTTATGACTCTGTTCTCTGAGATGCATTTGGAGGTGTACGATAGACAGGGACAGACAAATGTTTCTTCTATAGCTGTTACCTCCACTCTTCTGGATCGAGTTCTAATGATGAATCTATCAGACCCAGAAGGCCTAGTCCTACGTGAGGGTGTGTCATATGGAGACCCTACTCTGGGGTGGATAGTGGGCGATGATGAGGTGTTACATTTTCATGGCTGCATATGGGTTTCAGCAGACATAAGTGAGGAGCTGATGCAGGAGTTTCATGCTTCATCTTGGGCAGTTCATCCTGGTGTCACAAATATGTATCGAGACTTACGTCGTCGGTATTGGTGGTCAGGTATGAAGAAGGATGTGGCTGGTTTTGTTATGCGGTGCTCCACCTGTCAGCAGGTGAAGGCAGAGCATTAGTGACCAGCAGGGCTTCTACAGTAGTTACCCATTTTTTAGTGGAAATGGAATGATGTCGCGATGGACTTCATGATAGGTTTACCGAGATCACCTCGAGGGAATGATATGTTTTGGGTTGTAGTGGACAGGCTCATGAAGGTTGCACATTTCTTACCGATCAAGGAGACCTTCGGTGTGGATGAGCTTGGGAGGTTGTACTTCTGATAGGTTTTATGCTTGCATGGGGTTCCGAGTTCTATCATTTTTTATAGGGATGCCTGCTTTACTTCGCATTTCTGGCAGGGGCTACAGAGGGCTTTGGGTACACAGGTACTTCTGAGTACATCTTACCATCCCCAGACAGATGGCCAGTTGGAGTTCACAATTCAGGTGCTGGAGGACATGCTACAAGCATGCGTCCTTGATTTTGGAGGTTCATGGGAGAAACATATAGCTCTAGTGGAGTTTTCATATAATAATAGTTTTCAAGAAACTATTCAGATGGCACCTTACGAGGCCTTGTACGGTAGGCCGTGTTGATCACCCTTGTGTTGCCTGGAGGTAGGAGAGGCAGTTTTGCTGGGACCTCATCTTGTTTAGGAGACCATAGAGTAGGTGGAGCTGATTCGGAAGAGGATGGATACTGCACAATCTTGGCAAAAATCTTATGCTGATCAGCAGAGATGACCTTTGGAGTTTGAGTTTGGAGATCAGGATTTCCTACATGTTACCCCGAGGTTGGAATACAAGAGGATTAGGAGACAGGGAAATCTTTCACCAAGATACGTCGGACCATTTGAGGTTCTAGAGAGAGTTGGGATGGTTTCTTACAGGTTGCAGTTACCTCAGAGGTATCAGGCTATGCACGACGTCTTCCATGTTTCTCAGCTTCAGCGGTATTTCTCAGACGCGTCTCATGTTTTTCAACCCGATGAGGTTGAGCTGGAGCAGGATGCATCGTTCAAGGAGTATCCTATAAGGATTGTTGATCATAGTGCAAAGATACTTTGTGGTTGATCTATCCCTCTGGTACAAGTGCTATGGCAGCACGGCCGTGTACTGGATGAGACTTGGGAAAGGGAGGATGACATGCGATCACAGTGGCTGGAGTTGTTCGAGGTTTTTTCTTCTACGCCTCGTTAGGAAATTCAGGGATGAATTTATTTAAGGGGAGAAGTTTTTAAGAACCCGGACCTTCTTTTCAGGTATGTTTTTCCTTTTCTGGTCATTTTTTAGAAATAGGGGAAAATCTGGAAATTTTCTAAGTACACGTCATGTACTTTATGAGTACACGCCATGTACTTTTCTCCCATGAGAGGCCCTGTTCTGGCCGTGTACGGGCCACACACATGGTGTGTAGTGGTGATGTGGAGGCCGCTTAATGCGGTTTATGGAAAGGGTGAGTACACGCTGTGTACTCATGAATTACACGCCATCTACTATTCTTTTTATTTCATTAATCGGACCAGGGTCATGCCTTAACCCTGTTTTCATCTTCTTCTCCACCTAATTCTACCCAGAGCATCCGAGGAGTCCAAATATTCTCTAATACACTAATCCGCCACCGACTATTTGAATCGAACACCATAGGTTGCAATAGAATTGCAGCGGTGAGTTCTTGGTTCTTCTTTGGCCTCGTTTCCTGATTCTTCCTCTCGCGTGAGTTATCTGAGGTTGAACGTTTTGGACGTTTTTGCAGATCTACTCCATTCTAGGATGATTCATAGTCCAAGGTTCAAGTATATCAACCTACGAGGATCGAGGTAGGTGGTTGTTTTCCCTACGTTGAATGTCTTTGAGTTTTTGGCGCAAAAGTATTGGGTACCCATGTATCGGGTATCTTGGGTTAGGGTTTTGATCCTGAATTGTTACCTGACTTAAATTTCATGTATGCTTGAGGTTATTAGATGGTTAATAATTGATCGTTAGCATGTTTTAGGATCACTCCATGGGTGTTTCCCTTGTTTTGGTTTTTTATCGTCGTTTGGCTTAGGTTGCCTGTGAGGCAGACCGTGTTGCATTGCTTTCTTGCCTTGATATAGTTGATTACATGTATTGTCTACTGTTTATATGCTTTTGATGCATTATAGCTATTATCCAAGTAGTAATCTGAACATACTTAGGGATGTTACGAATCATTTACGTACGATTGCTTTTACTCAGGGCTGTGGGAACCTGGTGTAGTTAGACCATAGGGGGAATTGACATTGAGTGCTTCCTCAGAGGGCCTGTTTAATTATTACTGTTACAATACCATAAGGGGGATTGACTTTGTTCTCTCTCAAAGGGTCTGATAATTTATCAAATCGAGACTAAAGGGGGTATTAGACGTAAGTGCTTCCTTATAGAGTCTGTAGTATCATTGCAAGACCATAGGGGGAATTGAAGTTGAGTGATTCCTCAGAGTGTCTTTGCCTTTGTTTGAATGCTTGACCATAAGGGCCTGCCCATGTGAGCCACCCATATGGTTAGTGTAATAAATTTTTTTGGTTGGTTGTGACGAGTACACTAAGCCAAAGAACAATCTTGGGTTTGTACTCCTTGTGGTTTAGGTAGTCTGCTGAGAAACATGTTGTGTTACTTGCTATGTCTTTGGACTATAGAGCTATTTGCTAGATTCTTTGGTTGATGATTAAATGATTTAATTAAATAAATAAATAAATTTGAATGGATAATTGTAAGATTTTTTACTTTAGTGTACCCCTATTTCTCTGCTGCATTTATTTCCATTACTTTTGATATATTGCTCACTAACAGTAGGGCACAGATCTTTTGGTGGTTGCCTATTGGGATTAGTCTCACACCCTGTTTGGGTCCTGTTTTTCAACCCAAACAGGTTATATGGTTGCAGGTGTGGATAGGTATTATGTCCCTTCTACCTCATGTTCTTGATTGCTGGTTAGAGCTGGAGAGCATGGGACCGAGCTTAGGCTCGCGATGCTGCTGGAGTTTACTGTTTACTTTTGCTACTTGGGTTTCAGTTGTATTTCAGCACGTTGTTTTGTTTACTGCTTTCCATAGACACATGTTCCATGCTGCATCATTATTATATTATGCATTGCTTCTGTTGTTCAGTTTCAGTTTTTGTGTGTTGTTTACTGCTTCCGCTATTGTTTATGTTATTTTCCTTCCGCTGCATACTTTACCAAATGAGGGCATAGTTTCCCCACTGACTCACTAAGGCCCTCTCTACTAGTCTGCAGCCTCTGGCATTTGGGGAAATGCACTTGAGGTCATGTGGAAAACCGGGTACAGAGAACCAGTTGAGTGGCTCCGGATTCGGTTCGTTACAGAAATAGAATCATTATTTCTCACACACTAGAGCTCAAGGAAGTGCCAGACTTGAGGATGTCATTCTGACATAGATGATTGTTGAATGCATGTTCCAATGTTGGTTAATGGAAGAACTAAGGTAAGTGGTTTCATATATATAATCATCTAATATATTAGTTGAAAATTGAGGATATTAAATTCACACATGGAATGTTACTGTGGAATTTTAATTTATTTATCTATAAAATTTATTTGAAAGTGAAATGAAATGGATTAGGGATTTTTGATTAGGTGTTTGGAAAATGGAATCAAGGAAAAATAATTGAATTTATCATTTTATGATAACAAAATGAATCTGGTGTTTTGAGGATGTGAGAAAGTGAAAAATAAATTAATATTTCAGGTCTAAAAAGGAGGATATTCATTTTACACACATTGAAAAATAGAGGATATCAAAGATAAAATAATGGATCCTGATACAAGTTCACTCTTGAAACTAGAACCCATGCTGTTGGAGATAGATATTAGTGGTGGTATACTTAGAGAAGCTAGCTTCTTCTACAATATCTTTCAGAAATACTATAATTATTTTTATAAATTTAATAGAACTCCTACTACTTATTAGATGAGAACAAAAGCTTCCCTAGTGGAATCAGATGTAATGAATTAATACCTTTAATCTATTACATGCTCATTTTTCATAATTTTTCAATGATTTTTAATATTCGGTGTTATTAATTTCATTTTTAGTGAGTATAATTTTACATTATTATAATCACTGATGGGTTATGATAAAAATGAATTCCCTTTTGAACATTATCTTAACTATTGTAATTTTGAAAAGGATGATGTATCTATTCTCCATTAATGAAAAAACCATTTCCTGAATTTTATTGGCACATGAATTTTCTTATGAGAGTCAAATACGAAGTGGATAACATTTAATGACAGATAAATGCTTCAACAAAATTTCTCAAAAGGAACTAAAATAGTTGTGATAAATTAATGTTTGAATAGAAATATATTTTAAATAAATTTACACTTTTCTGATTCCCTTAATTTAATAAACTACTAACCTCTATATCTCTCTCATTTATTTTGTTTCATTTCACACAGTCACTGTCATCACTTATCATTCACTATTACCAAAAAAAATTAGTTTCACAAATTTTTTTATACTTCCTTGTGGATATGAAACCATTCCTGCCAACTATAATAGTAGTAAGTAGGATTTTTAAATATTAAATTTTATTGATATAATGACCATAAATATAATATTTTTTCATAATTTCTAGGGAGGTCATGTAAAACCAAGTAGAGAATCATTCAAAAAAACATTTAAATATCTATTAAAATTTATAAAAAAAATTGATTGTTTTTTTCACTATTTTGTGTGCCATATTGAATAACTAAAAAAATTATTTTATGCATTATAGGGATAAAAAATAAACTTCTTAACTTGAAAATATAAATAAATAGTTAAAAAATAGCATCCCTTTGGTAAAATAAAAGGAAGGCTAAAATGGATAAATTAGAAGGTCAAGAAGATGAAAACTAAAATTAGAAATTGAAAACAATACAACCAACAGTTCCATAACCTATGATACCTAAACTTAGGGAGTTCCATCTACCTTGAATTTAAAGAAATGAATAATATATAAATGTTTCCCCAAGTCCATGTAGCTATGAAATTATGAAATCGCAATTCTCATGATTCCATCTTTCAAAATATTTCCCACAAATGAATAATTATATTTCATCAGATTTTTTTATAGTTTTGTGAAATAATTTCCATCACATGGGTTGAGTGAGTATTAGATTAGGTTGAGTGTATTCCCTTTATATATCTAGGTTAGGTCTATGACTTGGTTTAAAAACCATGATGAATATATTTTATGTACTCTAGATAAGTTATACAATTATTATTTCACTAAATTATACCATAATAATATAATAATTGATGTGAGGCACAAAATTATAAGATTTGTTAAAGATAAGGAAAATTAATTTCATAAAACTTGGGATAGGTTTTGAGCATTACATAGATATTTTCCCAACCACTAAATGTCACCCAATTTTTTGATAGATACCTCTTACAATATTCTTACACAATATTCCCAAAATCATGTTGACCAATATTGTGGTAAATAATTTTCACACCTCACTGCTGATGAGATCAAATATTTATATGATAAAATAGCTTAAAAATAAAAATATAAGTTCACTAGTATTATAGTCATTCATAGAAATGAAAAAAATACTCATGTTTTTTGTAATTTATGATAGAGTTATTAGAGATAAATATTGTCATTGTGGATGTATGGTAACACTAAAACATATTATCTCAATTTTGATCTTCCCATTCAATGGGATGATAGATCATAATTTTCAGATTATAGAGATAGAAACCACAAAATAATGATACATTTTCAAAATAATGCAATTCAATATATACAAATCACTATTCCATGTTTTAGAGAGGTAATTGAGTTATTGAACCGCCTACTACATCTAGTTACCAATCACAGTCAATGTAATATTTTCAAAATAAATATAATTATGGTTATTAAAAATATAAATTGGTGTTAAAGGGTTTATTTTATTAGCTTTTGGTAGATAATTGTTTAATGAAGAAATATACAGAATTTAGGATATATAAATTGGAACTTCTAATTTTCCAAATGGTGAGAATTTGATGTGGGAGATACAAGGGAAAGATATCATGCATAATAAAACCTAATCTAAGAGATAATATCATTATATAACCATTGGATCATTATTTAAATTTAATAAAAAGTTTGGGAACAACCAGGGGAAGTAAAAACTGATTATTAAGTCGAATCAAGATATGAGAATCTAGAAACTTTTTAAACTGGAAATTAATACATAAAGGTTTAGAATGAACTAATTGATTAATAATCACTAGGGAAAGTGAAATAAAAAAGAAATTTGTTGTGGGAACTAATCAAATAGGAATAGAATAAGGTTGGATTTAATGATGAAGATAATAATCAACCTGTTTTGGAAAATTATTCCACTCACGTCCATTTTTTTATAGAGTTAAAAAATATTTATGAACCTGATTATTTGATATTTATTCAAATGGAAAAAGGATAAAGAATATAAATTCCTTTTTGGATGATTTACATAATATTAAATCATATGTTAAATTTCTTAGAATGTGCATAGATGATAAGAGTGATTGGGGAAAGTTTACATTAATTAATCTTATGGATGATTATTATGAAATTATTTGAAAACCATTACATCTAAAATTTAAACACCCTGGAATATTTATAATTTATTGAATAATAAGATAAATTCATTAAATATATTGTCTTTTTTTAGTTAGTATTTAGATTCAATTTGATTCCTTCAACTTAATTTCTAAAGCCAGGTCTTAGGAAATTGAAACCAGCTTCTATTTCTCTACAATTAGATGGTAGATCCCTTAATTATTCTTATATAAGGGTGGATGATCTGTTAGTTAAAGTTTGAAAGCTCACACTTCCTACTGATTTATTAATTCATAAAATAGAGGGTGATAAAAAAAAGTTCTAATAATTCTATGAAGACCTTTCTTATCCACTATTGGGATTTTCATAGATGTTTCAATGGGTAAACCAACTCTTCAATCCAGTGAGGATCAAGAAAAGTTCATTGTTTTTATAGAGTATCTAATTGTGGTGAGTTGGAATTTAATATATGTTATTTAGGAATTGTTTAGAGTTAATATTAGGAAGGAAAATCATCAACCTTATTATGATCTAATCATATAATTCGTTAATGAATAGTTTCAAAAGATTTTTGATAAATATGAATATACTAGAGGGATTGAAAATATGGGTAAGGTTGATAGAAAACATAGGAAATTTATTTCTGATAACCAATAGGATATTAAAGTTTACCATTGTTTTTTATTATAGAGAATAACATAGGCCACCCATTTACCCTCAAACCCACTTTTTATAAATAATTTATTATCTTGAGACTAATTTGAAGTCAGATTTGAAAATTATTTTTATTGAATTCTACGAGACTGTGTATAATTTTTTCTCATAAAAAATATGAGTTCTTTGAGGTCTCAAACTATAAAGATAATTTTTTTTCAAAACCTTATAAAAATAGTCCTGTGTAAACATAAAAAGGTTTTATTTCTTAAAAGTTTCTTACCTATTGTAAAAAAACCCATGATGGATGAATTCCCACCTATATTTGAAAAATTATCTTTTTTTGAGTCTTCTGTGTACATTTATAAATTCAAATTTAGTGAAAAAAATTAAACATTTAGGTGGGAGGATTCGAAGTCATCTTTTTCAAAAGATATTTTCCCATAGTGAATAGTATTTATGAGCTAGTTAAAAACTTTTTTACTCCCAATTTGAGTTTTTATAATCTCTAAGTTTGTCAGGGGGCCATGATAACATTATCTAATATCATGAATCATTTCTTGGACTGTTTTCATTAATTTTTTATCTTATTTTTGAAAATATGTACATATAAAAATCCATGGAAAACCCCACAATTATTTTTTCCTAATAGTGATTATGAATCATTTTTATTATGTCAACCTTGTTAAAGTCATCATAGAATGTAAGAGTCTTATTTTAAAATATTTAAGTTTGGTTCATTAGGGAAACATTTTCAAAAAATTATTATGGTTAGACATTTTATGGAGTGATTTTGGCTATACAATAAAATTTTTGTACTGCAATGAATGAAACCCCTGATTTTTAATTTTTTATATGGTTTTTATTTCTATATAAAGGTATCTGACTATTTTTCCATTATATCTCTAGAGTTACCCTACCTCTTTTCATATATTCAGATGATGGAATTTTCACCATTAGTTTTATAGTATTTTTTCATTTCTATATGGAGATATAAATCATTAAAAACATGCATCAATGTACCTTTATTTCTATAAATATTTACATGAATTTTTAATATAAATTCTAGGATTCTTATGTTTCATATTTTTTACCATGTAGGAAATAAATTTTTTATCCATATATATTATTTATAAATAAAATGTGGATGTATTTCGAGTAAACAAAAAACAATAAAATATTTTATATACTAAGAGAATAATTGTTTAATTAATCTATTTATAACTCTTCATAATATAATTAAATTCCTCTGTAGATATGTGATATTCATTAACAAAAAAATAATTTATAGTGTTCTATGTTGTAGGTTATTTTTTTAGTAAATTCATTTTCCAATTTCTACTATTAACAATTTAGTGTGTTGTATTAGTGCATGTACATGTTGCTCTCTATTCTCTATTGGAAATCATTATTGAATTCAAAATTTATAAGAATTAATAATTTCTATATTTCAGGTTCTTTGTTTAATTTCATCATTGTGGCCAATAGAATTATTTTTCTTATTGAAACTATTTATTTTTTGTGGAAGATTTATTTTTAATCTAGCTTGTGACCCTATATATTAATCATTCACTATATAATTATAAATACTTTTGAACATTAAAATATCTTAATTATCTTCTCCACTATGAGATACCACATTTTTGGAAATATTGGGTTTTAATTATGAGGGAGTGGACTTGAATGTCATTAACTGTGTTTCAATATTGAACCCATCCAAAACTCATTATTTTTCTAAAATTTGGTTATTTAAAAGATTCACTTATGAATTATCAGTGGTTCAACATTTTTCCTTAAAAAGAATATTGTTTTTACACCCTAAGTATATTTATCTTTATTACACCATTGTAATAAATATTTAAATTTTATTCTAGAGGATTATTTAATGTTATAAACTATATTTCAATTTTTAACCCATCATATACCATTTAATATTTTTAAAAACTATCATATTTTCAATCCTCACTAATGAATATTTTGTGGTTAAATTGTCTTTATATATACAAGGGATTTTTATGGAACTCTATGTACATTTATTTTTATTACCTCATGTTATTTTTTGGTAAAACATTTTTTTATCCTCATTAAAAAATTTCAATTTTAAAAATTTGTTGGGTTAATTTTATATAACCATCATTGACATTGAACTGTTTGATTTTAATTCAACTCATAATATTTTTATCCAAATTGATTATGAAATTAAAAACCTAATATAGGTTTATCTCCTTAATATTTTATTATTTTTTATTTCTTTTCTACTATTTAATGGTTTATTTATGATTTGAAGACAAAATTCTAATTTTTTACCATATAATGGTGTCTCTAATTTTTATGTGATTTCAAATTATAGGAGTATATTATCCTGGATCTAAAGAAACGTTTGGAGTTTGAGTCGGATGTAAAATAAATTTTGTTAAATTCTTATAAAAATTTCTAAATTCAATAATTTATATAAAACAATTACCATCTTGAACTAAGGCATGTATTTCAATATGTAATTAATTTATTATTTTTGAGAGATCCTGTGGGAGAAATCATTTCAGAATCAAATCTTAGTGGTATCTCATTTGCTTTTATTTTTTGAGATTAATATAATACTACTAATTTTGAAAAAATAATTTCATAATGAATAGAAAAATGATATGTGTGGGGGAATTTTATGCGTCCATAAATTAATACATATTTTTCACATACACTTGATGAATTTTTAGTGTGATTTTATAGTCAAAGAAGAATTTTATTTTTAATATTTGATAATTGATTGCTTCTTGTTGAAATGATTATAATCTGTTCATTATTTCCCAAAATTATGATTTTAAATTAAATTGGGTTGATTTTATTTGATATAAATTTTTATACATTTTTAAGAACTATTTTAGTGTGGATCATGGTTAATTTTTCATATGAAAATTAACAAAATGATTAAAGTTAATCGATGCTGGAATTGAAATGATCCAACAACTACATTTTTAATGTTAAAATTTATTTTGGCAGGGTCAATTTTTTTCCATAATTTATTATGATTAAAAATTCATGGAATGAGTTTTTTATCAATTATATAAATTTCCATTTTTTACACATTTATATGGAACAATCAAGCTTGTTAGAATTTTTTAGAACCCTTGTAAGAGAATATGGTGTAATCCATTTTAAAAATGTTCTCTATAAGATAATATTTGGAACTATCTATAATATTATTTCCATAATTGAATATTTAGTACCTGAGGTAAGATAATTTTAGCAAGTCCCATGTAATAGATTATGAAATATCATTGTAAAATATTTTTACACCCCCATATTAAGATAATATTATAGAGATCATAATATAATTGGATTCGGTGCACACATAAGATAATTCATGTGAAGGATAATTTAACCTATGAATTTTTCTCCCAATGATATTTTTAATTCATAAATTAATGATGTTGAGATCACTAAAGGTGAAGGTACCATAAGTGAATATATGTTTCTTATGAAGGAAGCATGAAGGATATACATGAGAATCCCTGACTAGAGTCTAGAGGCATGGGCATCATTATTATTTATCTTAGTTTTGAAAATGAGGAACCACCCTTTTTTGAAATAGATATGAGGTCAAATGGATCTTGCATGAATGAACTAAAAACCATTGGATGAAGATAAGCTACAATAAATTTGATGAGGATTAAAATAAATTGGAGTTATATATTTGTTCTATGAATAAATCAGAAGATGCCATTATGAGACCAGAGATGGGATTTGGGAAGGTCGAATCTAAATTAAGATAATATGAGGATGAAACATGAGTTTATTTATATTTTTTCGGCATATTAGCATGGAAAACCAAGATTAAGTTTTTCAAATTGAAGAGATGAAGTTTTCATCAAGAGCTGCATTGAAGTTTTAAGGAAATAAGTGACCAAGGATGTTGATGAACATTTTGAGCTTGATTGGAGTTTGATGGTCCATTGATTATAAGTTGACTTTGATAAGATGAAGTCATGCTATCAATATTCTCTAATATGATGTTTAGAATCCTTTACTGCTACTATATTTGAGAATCATGAAGTTGTATTTGATTTTTTGTTCAATTATTATTAATTTTTATATTTTATTTGTAACGATAGAATAGGTTTCATCATCATTATTTTTTATAGATTCAGTATCACATAATCATAAATTCTTGTTGTTTGATGAATGGTCCTAATATA
This sequence comes from Viscum album, assembly GCA_963277665.1. Lineage (NCBI taxonomy): Eukaryota > Viridiplantae > Streptophyta > Magnoliopsida > Santalales > Viscaceae > Viscum > Viscum album. The sequence goes on from OY728129.1 coordinate 1,121,631,405, forward strand.
GTTATACTACATGTTGACGGGGTTTGGATCAATACATCAAAGGTTTGGATTATTTGACTTTCCAAAAGGATGAGTTAATGAGAGTTTGAGGCTGTAAATTCCTATGGTTTTTCATGTGTCCTAGTGAGTGGATCAATCTATATCATTGATGCCTCTCATACATGAGTATGTTTATTGAGTAAGCTAAAAATATTATGAGATAAACTATTTAAGATGTGTGTAAATTAAATCAATCTTCAATAGGGGTGATCTATTGCAGAAATTGGAAATACTAATCTTAGTTGTTCCTTGTTTGGATTTGAGTTAGAGATTGAATCTTGATATCTCAGTTACCATAGATCTGGTTAGTTTCAAATTTGAATACGTCATACTAAAATTTATGACTAAACGATTATTTTGAAAGTATATTTTAACTATGGAACTAAAGAAGGTGTTTTAGGAATATAATCAACTATTAGAGAAATTGAAAACCGATGAAAATAAATTTACATGTGAAATAAATATAAGTAATTATAATTGACTACAAAAAAATTAATTTATGATGAAATGTAATTGGTTAGAGTGAAATAAATTAGTGTCAGGGATAATGACTCAAGAATTGAGAAATGTCTCTCTCATTTTACTATCAAAAAAATCAGTGTTTTGAGATTGTCATCAAACTAAAAAATAAAATAACCTTTCCATTATAAAAAGGTGGTATATTCATTTTACACCCATTGAACTGCATAGTACAGTGGAGAATAGTGAATAGGTCCAGAGTTAAGATCATTCTTGAAACCAGAACTGATAGAGTTAGAGTAGGAGATCAGAAGTGATCTCTTTAGAGATGCATCATTATTCTCCCTTCTCTTTCATAATTCTTTCAATGAGTTGGTATAATTGAATAAAATTATTTCTATTTCATTCATGAGTATGTATATGTTTCTAGGGTAGCTAGATATAATGAATTGATACCTTTAATCAATCCAACTCTCATTTTTATAATTATTTCAGTGTGTTTTTATGTTTTTTATTGTTAATTTTTTTCTTAATGGGTATCATTTTGCGCCATTGTATTTGTCAAATTGTGATAATAGAGATCTATTCATCTGTGAATAGCAACTGATGTACTAAAAAATATTAATTTATGATATCTCTCTTCTCTATTAATTAAAAAATATTTTGTTTAAGCTTGATAAAAAAATCATTTTTATTAGGAGTTTTCATTGATCTATAAATAAAATTTAATGACTATTAAATGATTCGATAGAATTCCTTCATAGGTGCTGAAATTTTTTTGATATCATGATGTTTTGATAAAAATATATTTTAAATTAATTTAGGCCCATCAAAGCTAATTTTATCAAATGACATTCCATTTATATCATTTATTTTATTTTATTTTATTTTACACAATCACTGTCACCACTTCTCATTCACTATTTTTAGTATTTTTTATTGTTTTTATTTGTTTTTATTTGTTTTTATTTTCTTTTGTTTCCCAAAATCATTTATCCTTTACTTTGGATATGATACACTTATTTTAAACTATAGTCATAGTAAGTAGGCTTTATAAATATGAAATTTTATTATGTCAATGACTGTGGCTATCATTCAAAATGATATGCAGAAGGGGGTGGTGGCGATTGTGTAAAAAGAAGAGTCACATGATAGATATTGAATAGGTTTCAAGGAATATAGAGGTATCTTGAATTGATAGTGATACGATAGTCATTGGAGGTTCTATTATATAGATAGGGGAGGGATGGTGTTGCGATAATGGATTGGACGAATGGTGATGATATCCCCTAAACAACCAGGGAGGATTGAGTTAAAATATCATGTAAAGTACTATATAATTTCAGACCTTTTCTTTTGGAATTCAAGGGTGTTTATAAGCTCAAAAGAGTTTTATTATTTTAAAATCTGATTTAAAGTGATATTGTAGATTATAAAAGAAATTTTTATGAGTAATATGAAATTAATAAAAAAATTATTGAAATTAAATTATATTAAAAGTAGTCAAGAATGTTGTGATAATAATAATTACCATAATTTATTTTTCATCTGTTAAATAATCAAATTTAGATTTATTTTAATTTTATTCCTTATCTTGTAATCATATTCAGAATTACTTTAAAGTTTTTAAAATATATATATATATATTTTTTCTACCCTTACTCAAGATTCCTTACCTATGTAAGGTTATGCTTACCACTCCATAAGGGTATATTTAATATACTCTTATGAACAGTCTGTTTGAAAGAACTTCATAAGGGTATGTTGAACATAGATTTACATGATTTTTGTTTCGTGGTAACTATGTTTGGGTATGTTATATATGCCCTTATTTAAAATCAATTTTCTTATAATTTTTGAATGGGTATGATCTACTTAGCCTTATGTGCCACTTTTTATGTAATAGAACATTAAAACTTACCTTATGTGAGATCTATCACAATGATGTGTAATGGTAAAACAATTTATCCTTGCACAGAACCCCTGATATATGTAAAGGAACCTGGTTTTTCATATTTTCATTTTTATTATTTTATTAGACCTGAAACCATATTTTAATGGAATAATGGTTATTTTAAATTTAAAATAATTTGAAATAAATATGTAAAATTTTATAATAATAGTGTAATGATTTACATATTTTAAATTCATTTTTTAAATGGTAGTTTAAATGATTGAGCTCAACCACTATTAAAATATATTCACATATTTAATTTAATGATAATAACTATCAGTTATATGAAAATAATTACTGTAAATGTGTTTCCCTTTTTTAATTTTTTCTATCAAATTATATGGGCCTTATATATTTTAATAGACACTGGATTGGTTGTGAGATCTGTTATGAATTTAGATTTAATATATGTAATCTCCTTTATTTCTTCCCTCACTCATCCATTTCATACTCCAATTTCAATTTAAGTGATACGCATCTAGTACACCCATAAGATCATATATAGTACCTTCAAATTATATTCTTCCTTAACAAAAAATTAGGTTAAATTATATCATCAAGCCCAGGTTATGTAAACCCTTCTCTATCCTTCTCCTTATCTTGAGAGAGTTTCTATCTCCAGCCCAGGTAGGGGGTCAGTAAATATATCTTGTAATTATGTGAGTGTGGTTTAATCATTCTTGTGTTTTTAGTGGTAAATAAATCATACTAATCATGTAAATAAGAAAATCTATAAGAATAATAATCAAGATAAGGAAAGGAAAATGATAATTGCATGCTTCGAATTTTTTTATTCAGTTTAAGATGAAATATATATATTTATATATTTAGTTTGATATTTATATCTATGATTTTCCTCCTATATTTATTATCTATGTCTTATATAAAAACCAAATTATTATTTTAGAGATAAGTATATTTAGAATGCAAGAGTGATATTCTATGTTAATTAATAATGAAGATAAACAAAGTATTTACAAATTAATTGATAATGTGTTTTTTAAATTTAATTATTAATTTAATTATTTCTAATAGATTTATAAATTTAAAAGGAAAAAATCTAGTAAATAATATATTTTATTTTTATTATAAAATGCATAATTAATTTTCCAATGATGTTAAGTGATGTTTGAACAATTTTTTGGATTATCGTCAAAATATTAGTGTTTCTTGAATATTTTTATTCTTCCTATAATTTATCATGTGATTTATTTGAAATATGTAAATATTTGATGGATTATTATTAGAATTAAATATGTGAATGCCAAAAAATATATATCCTTACTATTAGTATCTTTATTTTTGAGTGTTACGTATTAATTAATATTGCCTTTTTATTGTTGTTGAATTTGTTCCTATTTACTTCCATGATGTGTTAAATATAATCAAACCCTTGTAGTTAATTGGGAGTTGGTATATTAGTGTTTTTATATTATTTAGGTATGTAATCAAATTGTGATGGACAATCTATTTTGATGGAAATCTGGAAAGGTGAAAGGATGACACCAGGTACATCGACATAGGTAGAGAGTTAAGCTTGTCCGTTTGGATGGTCCTTATTTTATATTCTTACATTCTTCCTTATATATATTTTTTTATTTACCCATGGTATATCCCTCCACTTTAACATATTTTTTTTATGTTCAAATGCACCAGGGATAATGGATGATGAATATTCTAAAAAATAAATGAACAATAATGAATCATGAATGTAGATTATGATGAAATAATTGATTATATTTTATAAAAGATATATTTACATGAATTTGAATATGATCATGTAAATTTAAAAGGAATTGAAAATTTAAAATATCACTATGATATTAGTGATAATAAAATAAGATTTCCTAGGAACTTATAAAAATACATTCTCCTAGTCCTAACATTTGAAACTAGGTTTTCATGAGGTATGTTAGCTAATTTGAGCCTAAGGTTGGTAGTATCTCTTAGTATTTTTGTGTGTTATACCTATAATTATGTCCTATTATTTATTATTCTCCTCTATACATGTTATTTTGGGTGGAAATTTTCATATATACCTTATGTTCCAAGTTTTTTCCAACATTTAGGTTGTATAGGTATCAAATGGCTAACTACACCCCCCCCCCCAACTCTCTCCTTCAAATGTAAACTTAGTAAATAGATATGCTGAAATATGGTGGATAATGGTTATGGTGTGTGAGATCATATGGTATTTAATCTATTTATGACATAACATACATGTATATGCATGAAACGGGGGCCTAAGAATATAACATATCTTGTATTATACATGTGTAACTATGCATGAGATTTAATGTCTTGTGTTATTTTTCAACATTGAATATGGTTGTAATGGTTCATGGTTTTCTATGAGATTTTTTGGTGTGATGGGGAGGTGGTTGTGGTTTTTTTCATGGTGTGAAGTGTGATATGGTGTTATTGTAGTTATATGATGACATTGATGTATGACGTGAACAAGGAGGATATGGGAGCACCAAGACGTGAGTCGTTGGGGGTCTAGAGAGGATATTTTAGGGGGAATATGGTATTTGGTCACCTTGTTCATATAACTTCTTAATATGATGTTACTATATACTATTATTTATTTAGTGAGTGGGAATTGGGGAGGTTGGGAAATATAGTTTACCATATTAGGTGATGGGTTAGTTTCTCTATTTTTAAATTGCATGTTATTATGATTCTTCCATATTTTCATGAGATGTTTTGTAGAGGATCCTAAAAAGTATGATTTCATTCTCTCCTATTTATATATAAACTTCTTTCAGGTCTTATGGAGGGAGTTATCGATCGATTTAGGAGGTAAAATATCATGGATTTCACATGAGTTTGGGGGGATTGCTCTCTTATGTAGGAGTGTTTTGGGGTATGTTTTAGTTTTATGTCTCCTTTTTATGACATATCACATATTGATACTATTTGGATGATTATTTATCATATATAGTTTTTGATTTAACATTTCTTTATTCCTTATAACATTGAAGGAAATTCCTCAAATATGTATATTTTATACCCTCAATTTTATTTTCCAACCCACGGCCTATTGGAGGCAGGCTTTGGAGATTCACTACCAACCTTCACTGCCTTCCCTAGAGGAGTACTAGTAGGGTTATGTTGTAATAATTTGGTAACAATTATTTTAGTTGAGATAGCATATATAGATTGTGATATGCATGGTTATGGATTCATGGGTTGGTATGGAAACTATATAAGTTTAACTTATCATGTGAGTAATGAAAGGGAGAGCATCTATGACTTGGGATTTTAGGGGCCCTATGCTCTAACACATAGACCTTAAGTTTATTGGGCATGTTAATCAAAGTGATTATTATTTTAGGGTAAATACTATAGTGACCAAACCTTTTTATACATAACTGTCACATATTTTAAGATGAATATCCAATAAATTACATTATAATCAATCCCAAAACCATAATGTTTAGTGTCCTTGGTGTCTATATGCACAAACATCTTATTTAGGTACATTATTTATCATCGATCATAAATTTATTATCAATTTGTACCCTTATTTATATACCCAAATAAAAATCCTTATTCATAACCTAGGGAAAGAAAACATAAGAAAAGCTGGCCTCATATACTCAATAAGGGTAATCATGGGATATATCAACCGATGATGAAATAAAATAATATCATAAGATTAAGGGTATGAGATCATGACCATAAATTAAAAATTTCATACCAAATATTTCAAAGATCATAAACATGATTCATGGAATAATACTTCATCATTTCAATAACATGGATCATAAGAGTGAGAAAACATCTTACATCAATCATGAACCACGAGTTCAATTCATAAGCATAAAAAATTTCATAAAAGTGTGGCTCTATTATAGGTATAGAAACTATTTCATATGTAAAAGATAAAAATTGAGACATTAAATAATATTGGATTAGGCATCAACACTAGTTTCTCAGATCATAACGGATTATGAATCACTACCTATTTCCCATAGTTGATCAAGCACATCAACTTGTCTCCCATTATGTATCAAGTAAATCACCTTTTTTCTATAGTGGATCAAGCACATAAACTTATTTCCCATAATTATCTCATGATATATAAAAAATTACATAATTATTTAGAGGGATATATAATTATGGTCCTACCAATAAAATAATTAATACCATATATATGTGTTCTATAATATCACAAAACATTCAACATATCATTACATCATTTCCTCTACAAAGAAAAATGGTTTTATAAAAATTTCACAAATTCATCATAGCATGAACCATGACAAATTGATGTGGTTTTTAAACAACCCATTGTCTTAATCATAAACTATATACAAAAAAATATGTAAGGTATTATTGTATTATATCCCTAATAAATCCTAATTTATATCAAATAGTTCTATCATAGATGAATATTTCTTTAAAAGACCTTTGGAATATTTTTTGGGGAAAATAAATTTTTCATTTCGGAATCACTTATTTAAAATTAAATATTTATAAAATGATAATGAAAAAATTTATTAGAAAAGAAAATTCTAATATTATAAATAATGATTCATAACTTTCAGTGGTTGTGATAGTAGAAAATTGTGTTCATGTCATGTACGTTAAAATAAAGATTTTATTCTCACATTCCTTAAAAAGTACCTTATTCAAAAAATAATAGGAAGATTAATTTGAATCATTTTTTTAAAAATTAAAACATGGGTAAAATTAATTTTAACAATTATTTTGGAATAATAAAAAACATTCTTAAAACATTAAAATTAAAACATGGATATGGAATAAAGAGATTATCGAATTTATTATTAAACATAGTTAATTTTACATAAAAACATTCTTTCAGTGTCTTAAGTACAAAAAAGTGAGGAAAAAGAAAGTAAAATATATAGTAACTATAAATAACTAAATTAGAATAAAAATCAAATTAATTTATCATATAATTATTATATATCTTATTCAATGGAAATTCAATCATAAATAATCCTGTATAAAATTAGATTGAAAAATAAATCCCTTACCTCAATTCTCATCTTTCTTTATACACGTTCAAAACTTCTGTATAATAAATATTGATTTATTATTTTTTATTCCATAACCATAATAATTTATATCATACCATATATGATTTACATATAAAATTTTATCACTATTTTATTATCAATTTGTTATTAAAATCAATGTTATGTGGGATAACTACTTTGTTTTCCATGTATATTTTGGTTTGAAAGTCCCAATACTTGTATATCAATAATGATACCATAATCTATATAATGTTAATAATTGTATAAATATAATATAATATATTTATTTATTTATTTATATTCATATATAAAAATTATAGATAGAAAATTAAATTACAATATTCATGGAGATGGTAGGTTGTACGTACGCATGAATGTTGTTTTTTCTTTTTTGAAGATGGAAAAAAATAAAAGTAAATAATAATGGAATTTTAAAAAATTATTATTGAATAATATATATCATATATATTCAAAAAAAATTATCCTTATTACCATACATGTAAATCATAAATTAAAAACAAATCACATTTTATTCATGGATGTGGTATTTCACATGTACTCATGACTAACGTTATCATTTTACCTTGAATGGGAAGAAGGTGGATAATTGCATTTCCAACATCATAATAAAAACATGGTATTTTTAAGATATTTAAATAATAATATTATAATTTTTTCCATATATTTAGAGTAGGTATAATAAGAAATAAAGTTGAAAACAATTGACTAAGAATTATACATATTCATTGAGAAACCTTCTTTGGCTTACACCTTAAGTCTTGAAAGGATTAAATTTTGGAAATACCAAAAGCTCTAGGATGTGGTGATGGTTTATAGGATGATATTGGGGTAGGTATTTTTTGATCTATAAGGATAAAATAATGGTAATAATTAAGGAGATGATGTACCCTTTTATAAGTGAGGGGAAGGGCACTATTGACATTACTTAGAATATTAAATTAATGTAAATTAATTTTCAAGGGTAAATAGATCTAAATTGATATAATTATAATTTAAAATTAGTATGAGTTAAAATAATATCATCCAATAAAATTTTTATATGTTTTTGTTTTCTGTTTACCCATATTTATTTGTTTTAACCCACCATTAACCCTTTTGACAATTACCTCAATATCATAATTTTCAACTAAGGGTTAAGAAAGTTACAATAAAAGAAAATGTGTCTCATAAATGGAAATTATTTATATGTTCAACCATTTATAATTCAATTGGTTGAAAATATAATTTTTATGAATTCTATATCATTTAATAAAATACTAATTGTTATAAAATATTTTTATTTCCATTTTTGAAACTAATCATTTAATATAATAATGTCAATAATATGACATGAAATTAACTCAATAATAAAATTTTATAAGATCTTTAATATGTTATATTTATATATATAACTCATGTGAAAATATAAATCAATCAAAAAAATTACTTTTAAAGTTTTTAAAATCATTTACTTTATTTCTCTACTGCTTGAACAAGCATTGTGTCAGTGTTGGGTAATACTTTAAGGTAATTATTTCATCACTAAAAATTGAAAATAAATTTCAAGGATAAAGAATACTCATTCATATTTAAAAATAACCATTTATAATTGAACCTATATTTTTTTATCCTTTTCATGAAATATTTTACATATATAAAGAATAAATGTGACCTTTTTTGACATTATCTTTTAATAAAATTTTATAAAGGTCAAAATCAAAGATATGTTTGGATGATTATGGACTAAATTGACTCAAAAATTAAATAAAATAAAGTTTTTGGGTGAATATTAAGATATATCAAATTATTTTTAACCTTAATAAACCCATTTTAACTTTATTGTAGTAAAAAAATTATTATGGATACTATTCCAATTGCCAAAAAATAAAAGTTATCTATTTACCAAAATTTGAAATCTTAATTCATAATATGAAATCAATTTTTCATGTTTCAATCTCTAGATATGTTATAGAGTTAATATTTTCATTATTATTTATATGTGTTTTAATAATATAATCCCTTCTAATTAATCAATTTGTGGTGATTTTCATTATTTTAGTATTTTTGGTTAATTATGGACTTAATCGTGTAAATTTCATAATTTTGGAAATTTAATAGTTTTCTAGACCTTCAGTAGTTTGGGAATATATTTTATAATTTTGATCCAAATTGAGTGATTCTTTTTTGTAGGATTCCTTTTTTATGGGATTCAACATTGTATTATGGACCCAGATCGAATTTGAAACACAGTTTCTTAAAAAATAAATAATGTGGAGAAATTGTTTTGGCTAACATGATAGACCCCACTTCACTAATTGAAGCATATTTAGGCATAGGGACCTCTAACTATAGTGATTATAGCTGTATTTGAAATATGAATCTGAGTCTCATTTTCAAATTATATTTCATGAATAAATATGGTCTTCAATGCATCTATTTAATGCATCAAATTGGAGGGAGTTGAGGAGTCTCCTCGAGCGCATGCACATGAGAGATGGGAATAATTACTATGAATAATTCTTCCTGGGATTTGACCATTTATTATGAAAAATAAACCCAAACTTTCGGTAGATAAAATCTTGAGGGAAAATTTTCCACCCATCAACCCTATGAATATGAGTGTTCACTTCCATTAAACAGTGTTGAAGAAGGAAAATGAGGGGTTGTGCTGGAGAATTTTAAGAATGAAGAAATCTTGATTTCCTCTTTTTCTTTTATTAGTTTCATAATGATATCTTATTCTCATTTCACCTCTATTACTCTTCACATGGAGGTGTAAAACTCTTGAATGGTTAAGGCAGGGGAGCTTTCCTTTTTTAATGTCTAAGTCTTGTTATTTGACTTAAAACTATATTATTATATTGAATTATATCTATTTTTAGTGGTTTACAATTCTCTTAATGTGATCATATTCTGGTTTTTGGTTTTATTTATTGTTTATATCTTTGGTTAAAGATCCTTAAACTCCCTCTGCCTAGTGCAGTTTTTCTCAATCAAGAAGATTATGTTAGGTGGTGAGTGTCTATAGATTGTTGGAAAGTGTGTGAAATTATTGAATTATTTCTAGATTTATAAGGAGCAATGATTTCTAATCGTGGATTTCATTAGTTTTTTGGGAATTTATTATGAACTTTCTTACACACAGGAGTGGTTTCTATTGCTTCCTTCAACCAAGGGTGATTGACAACTTGATTGAGGAATATTTTATTTATCATTCAATTGGAATAGATGGTGAATTATTTTAATGACCATGCTGAAATTTTCAAAATTTTATTCTACCCTAACCCCATCACTATCTTCGTCAATTTTGGTTCAAACATCATTTTTATTACTTTATTTATTTTCACAGCCTAACAATATTTTTAAAAACCTTCACTTCTTTCTCTAATTCCAAGTGAAAATTTTTATTTTTGATTGATCCTCTCTATAGACAACCTAGTTTTACCACTATACTATATTTTAACTAAAAAATATTTGTTTTCTTTACACCCCATGATAAGCAAGTGTCAAAACTTGGTGTCGTTGTCGGGGAGGTGTTGCATACAATCTTTTTGTCTTCTTCTTTCTTTCTTTTCCCTTAAAAATTGTAATACTAGTACCACCAACACTATACCTTGACCCCAGGATCCTAAAATTTGAAAGAAACTTTTTTAATAGACTTAGAAAACACAATTTTCAATCTGAATTTTATGAAATTTCTCTTGAAAACTCGATAGAAACTTTAAGTTATTATTATGATCATTTCATCATGTCTAGAAATCAAACACAAACACTTAAAGACTTCTTCACACCACAAGTCCTTAATCAAAATAATAAATATTTCATGAAAGTGTTACAAAATTATTTGGAAAATAAACCTAACATGATTCCATTTCCCCCAAAATTTCTCGACTTGGTATGAGAAGACACGAACAAACATATTAAAGAGTCCACACTTGTCTTCTCTACTTTCAGACCCGAGGAGTAGCTAAGGATCATGTAAAGTGGAATGAATTCCCATTTTCATTGGAAGAAGATTTCGAAGAATGGTTGTATTTCCTACAACCAGGATATGTAAATTATTGGACTAACATAGTGATATGATTCAAGAAAATATTCTTCTCCTCTTCTAGAAGAATGACTATTAGGAAGGAAATATATGCCATTAGACAATCATCTGGAGAAACCCTCTTAGATTATTGGGAAATGTTTAAAACAATATGTTCTATCTCCCCATGTCAATAAATTTAAGATCATAACATTATTTTCTTCTTTTACCAATTCTTACTATAAAATTAAATAAACCTTTCGGATGCATCATCGGGAGGCGTATTGATTGAAAAGTCATAAAAAGAACCTAAGGGATTTATTGAGAAAATTTCCATGAACTCGCAATATTTTGGTACAAGAGGTACTAGAACAAGAGTTATTCATGAGGTAAGAACTTTGTATCCATCAAATGTATTGGAAACTTCTATTGATGAGTTAACAATAATGGTCATATAGATATCCTTGAAACAACTAGGTGACCAATAAGCACTAGTTGAGGTATTTGGTTTATACTCATCACAAAATAATTTCCCATACCAATTTTTTGAAATATAAGGAATGGAAACTTGTGTGGAAACCTTTCAGCTGAGGTAGTTCCAACAAAATCAAGAATGGAGAGATCTTAGCCAATTTTGATATGGATTTGGAAATCATTAGAATCCTGATCGAACCCCAGATATAAACTAGTTCCAAAACCATCCCCCAATCAAACAACAATTCCAAAACCCACCATGATTTCAACAATGTAAATCTTATAACAAGACATCATACCACCAACCAACCACATTCTAAATACCCTATGAGATACTATCCACCATCACACAACCTTCTATGAAATATCTACAATCCATGTTTTAGGTCTATGAGGATAAGGTTGATAAGATAGAAAAAATGATGGGAAGTCTTTTTGAAATCATATCCAAAAAAAAGACAAACTAACTTCCCAAATTGTCCCAAACACAAACAAGAATTTTCACATGATAACAAAAAGAATTGTAAAATAGCTCTCACCACAATATTCTCATGAACCTGAAACAATAATACCTGATTTTAGGGATAATGACGATGGAAATTATGAAAATTATATAAAAATAAACCAAGATTAATAAGGGAATGATGAGGATAAGGATATGATGGGGAGGCAGTTCCAACAATCTAATTATAAATATTTTACTCTTTTCCAATAAAAAATCATAAAAAACAATTTACCAAGATTTTTTTAAATGTTTATTTCTTTAAATCATGGAACAATTACCCACAAGTCTAAGATCCAATGTTTAACTCACCTTGGTATATGGAGGATAGTGTTTCTTTCATTGTTAAAAAGATTAGGTGAGCTTATGTCAATACTCGTCCCAGTGGGGCTCATGATGCAACTCCCCAATCCCACCTCTAATAGGATAAGGGTTGGTGACTAGCACTGAGTTGGAATATCACTAACATGGGAGGCATTTCCTAAGTACTTGTACACATTCACACATCTCCAAGCCATAAATGATTAAATTTAAAAACCACTAAGAGACCAAATTCATACATACCACTAAACCCAACCAATAGAGTATGCGATAAGTAAAGCAAGTAAAGTAGACTAGGCCATAATAAAATACAACCAAAATAGTCTATAAACTAAAAATTACAACCTATAAAGAAATAAGTGACAGGATTTCTGATATGAGATGTATGAACAACTCAGACAATCTAAACTCACAAAGCTTTGTCTAGTCCTGGTTTGTACTGGACTCCATCAAAAGGTCGGTTGTCTGCAAATGACACGACACATGCGGGAAAAGCCCGTACAGGGGTGAGTATAACAATACTCAGCAAGACACCCCGAAACCACAAAGAAATACACAAAGGAAATATATAGTCATCTCTAAAGAAGTATATATCTATAGTATATAAAAAGGATATCTAGATATAATCAAACAATACACGAAGTCTAGAGGTAGCTCCCAACTACTACATACCGTCACTAGGGATCCAGTCCAAAGATTCCACTAAGCACTCATCTGAGAGAAGGCACTCCTGAGTATTATAGCATTGATGAATTCCATCAGAGAAGTATTATTCATCAGAAACCGTTATGAGAGAGATGCACTGATATATTTAAATAGAGATATGATACATCAAATGAGGATCATATCCAGGGCCATGGGGTAATACAAACAACTCTATTTCCCACTAATTAGAGGATCGATGCCCAGTAATGTTGGTCAAGCCTGTACCCAGAACTCTACCTAAGGCATGAAGATTGAATAGAGGATCCCTCATCGAGCCTCTCAGGGGATTCCAACAACTATATCCTAGAAGTTCTCCTGAAGGGATCATACTCTGGTATATAGGAATCGATACACACCAAGCTTCAGGAAAATGATCAAGCGCATGAACTCTAATGAAACATGTCCAAGATACAGTGGATAAGGGATCTATGCCATGTAGAAAGGGATAAATGATTTTTAGTAGGATCACACACAGTGTCCCTTGACCCCATGTACTACCCATGTATAATGGCCTATGTCAGCAAACATGTCATGTGGAAAAAGTATACATGACTTGTAGAAAGTCTTACACACCATGTTCATCCATGCGGGGTCTTCCCGTATTCCCTGACCATGTGTCGGTACATGGGGTCAACCCCTGTATGGCTGCCCGTGGACCAGTATGTGGGGTTTCTCATGTAGGTGGTCTGGGTTTTTCTGTGAGGTGGGGTATATGTCATGTACTCCAACCGGTGTCTATGTATCCCCCTAGAAAAAATTTGAGTCCTGAGGAAGGACCCACACATCATGTGAAAGATTTCACATGTCATGTGACACTTTTACAGCTTCCTAAAACCCTATTTTCCACTCTGTAGGGCCCACACAATGTGTATCAAGGGATATATGTCGTGTTCTTCATGATTTCCCAAAATCGCAGTTCTTTCTCCATGCACCTCAGTCGATCCCTGGGAGATCAATATTTTGGTCTATTCATCCCAAAACTGAATATCTGAGGTCCCCTCATCATCATAGCACTAAATATGTGAGTTTTAGGCCCTCAATCGGATCAAAAATATGATTTTGATCACTTGCATAAATAATTATCCAATAATGATAACTCTTTAAATACTTTGATATGTCAGTATCCATCATTGTTGCACCTCCTCCAAGTCATCATTATGCTGGATCTACAACCTCAGATCATTTCTCCATGAATATAATGTGCAGCGATCATCCATTCATATCCCATTAAGAACAAAGAATTCTCAGAAAAAATGGAGAAGAAAAATTTATATAGAACAACCCTAAGGAACGAACCTCGATCATTGTTTGTTATAGCCTTGATATGTTCCCATAAGAACGATCAATAACCTAATCAAAACAATAATCATAATCATCCCCAAATCAATCCTGTAATCAACCCATCCCTAAAGAATGATCAAATCATGGGTCAACCTATTCTGTGGTTGATCCACATTCTTCATTGATTATAAGAACGGGAAAGAAACAATTGAAATCACAAGACCCTACCTAGAATTTGGATAGTTCGTTGTTGAGGATTCTTTGTCGATAGAGAATATTCAAGAATGATCTCAATCCACTCTCTCATTATCATTCGTCGATAGATTTATCCAAGGTTCCTCTCCAAATCTCCAAGGTATTTCTCCAAGTTTTTGAATTCTAACCCTGGGTACCTTTCCAAGCTTCTTATTAAAAAATAGAAAATGCATCACTGCTTCATTGCATAATGTTAAAATAAGATAAATCTTTAATTTATTTTATTCTTTAAAATGTCCAAAAACTAACTTTCAAAGTCGACCCATACCGGTCTATGTTAGGCCTTGCCTAAGGTAAAGTCACTTCTCTTAATGCAACGATGCCCTCTAATTTCGAATCTAGGCACCCATTTAGAATTTATTCCACTTTTTTTGTAAAACCGCTCATGCATGATATTAAATATATTTAATATGTTTCAAACATTTATTCTGAGCACATCAGGCCTTGTAATCACACATTTTCTCTATAACTAGACTCAAATTAATTCCAAATAATATTTAAAAAATAAAAAAAAATCTGTAACATCACATTCTCCCCACCTTAGGGCATTACGTCCACAAAAAGTGAAAAAAAAAAGATACTCAAAAAGATGTGGGTACTATGCACGAATTTGAGCTTCCCACTCCCATGTGCTCTCCGAAATATTCTCGTGTTGCCAGCATATATATACCAAGGGAATCGCTCACCCATAAAGGATCCTCTCATGTTGATCCTCAATGTCCACTGGATACTCAGCAAATTTCTCTCCATCATCAATGTCTAGCTCACCCCAATCGATAACATGTGATGGGTGATGAATATACCTCCTCAATTGTGACATGTAGAAGACGTCATGTACCTGGTGTAGCTATAGGGTAGATCTAGGTGGTATACCACCTCACTAAATCTACATAGTATCTAAAAGGGTAGATGAACCTCTAAGATAACTTTCCACCCCGACCAAATCATTGCAACCCATGTCGCAGTGAGACCTAAAGGAACACATAGTATCCTTCCTCGAACTCCAAAGTCCTCCAACTCTTGTTGGCATATGACCTCTACTAGCTCTGTTTAGTCTTAATCCACTCATGGATGATCTTCACCTTCTCAATGGTAGCTTTAACCAACTCTAGGTTGATAAGTGATGACTCTCCTATGCCTGTCTAACAAATTGGTGACCAGTAGGGTCTCCCAAATAGAGCCTAGAAATGTGACATACCAATGGTGGAGTGGTAGCTATTGTTGTATGAAAACTCCACCAGTGGTAGGTAATCCTCCTAGATATGACTGAAGTCCAAAATGCAAGCCCATAGCATGTCCTCTATAACATGAATGGTCCTCCCTATCTGGCCATCCGTTTGGGGATGAAATGTTGTGCTCAAGTGTAACATAGTTCCAAATTTCTCCTGTAATCCCTTCCACAACCAGGATGTTAAACAAGCATCCTGATCATAAACTATCATCGATGGGATTCCATGAAGTTGAACTATCTCCTGCACTTAGAGGCATCTCATGCTCTCTACTGAACTCTACTCTCAAAAATCTAGGAAGTGGGTTGACTTGGTGAGTCGGTAAACGATTACCTAGATGGTATCATCTCCCCTAGACATACGTGGTAAACCCATAATGATGTCCATCGATATCCCATCCCACTTCCATTCTGACACCTAATGGGGTTGATCCAAACCTACTATAACCTGGTGTTGAACCTTCACCTGCTGGTATGTAAGGCATCGAGGAATAAACTCTGCCACTGCCTTCTTCATCCATTTCCACTAAAAATGATGTCGGAGGTCCTGTTACATCGTCTCCACACCAGGGTGTACCGCCAAAGGGGATTTATGAAACTCCTTCAGAACATCATCTCACAATACCACTTGTACTACTGTGTGTCCTCTATAAAGAACAACATTCTCCCCACCTTGTGAATATCCATCAAGAGTATGCCCTATGAACATATAAGAATGTAGGGTCTCACAGTCGGTATCCCAAAGTTGTGTCTCCCTGACTCACTATAAGAGTGGATGGGTGACAACCATCAACTAGAGATAATCTAATCTGTCTCCATCCATGAAGGAAAATTTTAACGAGGCCAACTTCTATGACACCTCATTAAGAAACTGCAATCTAGATCTCTTTCTAAGAGCATCTGTCACCACATTCCCCTTCCTTAGAGTATAGAAAATCTCAAATTCATGGTCTTATAAGAACTCTATCCACCGCCTCTATCTCAAATTTGGATCCTTCTGAGAGAAGATATACTTGAGAATATTGTGATAATAGTAGAAGATAAATTGTTCATCTAGAAGTTAGTGTATCCACGTCTACAACGTGAAGACTACCGCTGCCAAATCAAGATCATGGGTCACATAGTTTTTCTAATGTTCTCTCAGCTGCCATAAACCATAGGAAATAACCACTCACCATTTCATCAAAACACAACCAAGTCTAGTCCCCGATGCATCACAAAGCACTACTTACTTGATTCCCTCCTCCAAAAATCTCAAGATAGGTTCTCATGTCAAACTTTGTCTCAACTTCTAAAAACCATGTTGGCACATTTCTATCCACATGAAAGGATACCCCTTTCGGGTCAAAGCAGTCATTGGTTCCGATATCCTAGAGAAATCAGGGATGAGTATCTGGTAATATCCTACCTTCCCAATAATGATTTGTGCCTCCATCACACTCTTAGGTGGATCCCAAGTTTACACTACCACCACCTTGGACGATTCCACTACCACTCCATCTACTAAGATAACATGTCTTGGAAATTGAACCACATGAATCCAGAAATGGAACTTTGAGAGCTTCCTATAAAGCTGGTGCTCTTGGAGTATGTCTAAAACCATCCATAGGTGTATCATGTTCTCCACCACAGACACTGAGTATACAAGGATATCATCAATTAAGACCACCATGAACTGCTCTAAGTATGGCTGGAAGATATGGTTTATGAGTCCCCTAAACAGTTCTAGGGAGTTCATCATGCCAAAGGGAATCATAAAGTACTCATAATGACTATAGAGGCATCTGAAATCCATCTTCGGTATATCCTTTTCCCATACTCACAACTGGTGATAGCCTAATCTGTGGTCAACCTTCAAGATCCATCATGCCCCTATCAACTGATCGAATTGGTTATGGATCCTCAGAAATTGAAACTTATTCTTCATCATCACCTGGTCAGGTGATGGTAGTCTTCAAAAAACCTCTAGATCTCATCTAACTTCTTGGAAAACAAAATTGTGGTCGCCCAGGGTAAAACGGTTGGTCTCATGAATCCCTTCCTCTACAAATCCCCCAATTTCACCCTCAACTAGTGAATATCTACAGAATAAATCTGATATTAGTTTCATATTGGGGTGTAAATAGATGCAAAAGTCTTTCTCCTGATGAGGAGGTAATCCTAGAACATCTTCTAGGAAGATGTCCTCATACTCCACCACTACTACTGGGAACTGGAAACTCATAACATCTACTAAAATAAGGTATAGTCTAGCCCAGTGATGAGTGATCAAATTCACCCTCCTATCCATGAGTCCATCCTATGTTTCATGATTTTCCTTTTCACCAAAAAAGGAAAACTTCATTCTATCATTGCAGAAATAGTGCACCCTTCACATAAAACTGTTAATCTGGGCATGGACTGAAGATAACCAATTCATACTAAGGATGTTTTTATAAGGCCTTGACACTACCACCAAGTGGTTCCAACCAAAACTCTCACCTCCAAAGGTAATTTCACACTATTGGCAAAGATTTTTGATCATCGAGTCTCCTCCTGTAGGTGTATCCAAGCATAAGGGTCGAATCAATGTTCTACTATAATCTCAAGAGATCAAACAAGATATATGGATAGAAAGGAATTACTTGAACCTATATCTATCAGTATGTAAGCTAGTGTATAAAAGATAAAGATCATACCTCAAATCATCCTTGGAGATCATGGAATATAAGCCTTGAATGCATGCAGTTATCCCTACCCCTATCCTCCAGCTCCATGAGCCAATCACGGACCTCCTAAGGGTGGTTGTTGGGATAATAAGATGAAACATCGACCACCTCCCATTGCTCCCCCATCTCCTCTTCCATGTCTGCTGCCCTAATGATCTACCTACTCTTGCCTCTACCTTTGGCTCTATCTCATTGGTCCATCCATTGTCTCTCTGTTAGCAGCACGATGGGTTGGAAAATCTAGAGTGAGATATCCCCTTACATCACATGATAAGAATCACCTATCTCTAGGCTGATTGGATCCACCTTGTGAACCCTGAACTGCATATCCTCTATCTTGGGACCTCCACCTAAAATTTCTACCACATCTAGATCCCTGAGACTAAGGTTGGATCTCTGTTGTCGAGGTCTCTGCACCTGCATGTCCACTACTGACTATCACTTATTGTCTCTGCTCATCCAAGAACCTCTCAACCACCAAATCTAACTCGATAACCCCGGAATAAGCAGGAATTATTTGAGGGATAATACTGGATCAGATATCTCTGCACAGATCTCATTCAAAGTTCCAAGACCTGAAGTACTTATCCATGACCATATCACACAAGTGGTTGGAGAGATTGGTGAACCTTGACAAATAATCATCTACCATCATACTTCCCTGTTGGAGCTGAATAAACTCCTATATATGCACATATATCACTATAACCTAAGTAAACTTCTCTATAAATAGGTACACAAACTCTGTCCATGAGAGTGTCGCCTCATCATGAGTCTTGGTAGCCAAACTCCACCATCACCCTGCTGAGTCCTTAAGAATACTCACCGCTAGGATCACCATCTGGTTGGCTGGTGTCCTGACTAGATAGAAAACTCATATCACCACCTCAATCCAGTACTCATCTAAAAGAGGGTTGGGATCACCTCAGCACATGAGGGGTTTCTATCTCTAAAACTCATGGATCAAACTCAGCATACGCTCCTCGTATGCTGGTATTGCAGGTACCATGGTTAGATCCACAGGTGGAAGTATACCAGGTTCTCCACCTAGAGGTCACATCTGGGAAACTGATCCTTGTACTGAAGCCCCATCACTAAGGGGGTTCAACCTCATGATCGAGCTACCTAATCCTAGTTATTATGAATTTTAGAGTCATCCTCTAAGGAAAAAATATGTACCACAGTCAAGTATTATATGTGTATAGCAGACTCAAGAAGGAAACAAAATCTACAACCTACTCCTATACGATGCATGTACCATTATTTTCCTTGAAAACAATTTTCCCTTATACCAAGTCAAAAAGTAGGTTATAAGAGTCCTAGTGTATGGATATGTCATCCACCACACCAACATTAGAGTCCCTGGCCTAAAAGATGAACTCAAAACACTTAACACTATTTCCCCAAACCAAACTCATAGACTTCCAATCCTAAGGTAGAACCAACATGGCTCTAATACCATTCTCTCAAAACTAATCCCAGTGGGGCCCGTGTCATGACTACCCAAGCCCGTCTCCAATAGGTCAGGGGCTAGTGACTAGCACTGAGTATGCATATCACTAACATGGAAGTCATTTCCTAAGTACCTATACACACATACACATCTCCAATAAAAAAAATTATTAAATTTAAAAATGAATGAGGAGAAAAATTCATGCCTACCAATAAACCCAACTAATATAGTATGATAGAAGTAAAGAAATACATTTAAACTGGGCTACAATACGTGTCCACTAAAAGATTCTGTAAACTACAAATTCCAACCTGTAAACAAATAGGTACAAGGACTTATTCTCAAAGTTGTAAGAACATATCGACCTGTTTGAAATCACAAAGCTTCATCTATTCCAGGTCTTCCATGGACTACATAAAAAGGTCACTCGTATGCATAAGACATGACTTGTGCTGGAAAATACTGTGCAGGGGTGATTATAACAATACTCAGTAGGAAACCCCAAAACCACAAAGAAATACAAGAAGGAAAGATACTGTCAACTATAAAAAATTATATATCTATAGAATATAATAAGCATATCTAGATATACTCAAACAAGACACATAGTCTAGAGGTAAGTCGTAACTATCGCATACCACCATTAGGGATCCAGTCTGAAGATTACACAAAACACTCATCTAGGGGAATGCACTACACAGTCTAATATAACTAATGGTTCCCATATGATAATTATTATTCATCAGAAATAATCATGAGAGTGATATACTGAAAGATCTGAGGAGAAATATGATACATTAGATGAGGATCATAGCCAGTGCCATGTGGTGATACCTACAAATCCATCTTGAATAACATGCTAAGTAGAGTATCAACACTCGGTAATGTTGCTCCTGTTTATACAAATAACTATACCTAGGTCATGAAGAATGAATAGAGAATCCCTCAATGAGCCTCTAAAGGTATTCTAACAACTATATCCAGGAAGTCCTCCTGAAGGGATCATACTTCGGTGTGTGGGAAACAATACACACCAACCTTCAGGGAAATGATCAAGGGCATAATCCCCAAGGAATATTGTCCAAGATACAGTGGAAAAGGGATCTAATCCATCTAAAAAGGGAAAAACATTATGTATTAGGATCACACGCCATGTCCCTTAACCCCTGGTATTGTCTGTGTACAATGGAACATGTTAGGAAACATGTCGTATAGAAAATGTATAAACGGTGTGTAGATAGGCTTACATGTTGTTTTTATACATGAAGGGTCCTACCATGTTCCCCCACTGTGTTTCAGTACACGGTTTCAACCCGTGTCTTCCTGACCATGTACTAGTACACGTGGTAGCTCGTGTAGCCAGTCTGGGTCTGGCTTTGTGGCGGGATATATGTCATGTACTCCACCTCATGTCCATGTATCCCCCAAGATACACATTGAATCCCAAGGATGGTCCCAAACTTTTTGTTATGGATTTCACATGTAGTGTCACACTATATGGCTTCCCAAAACCCTAGTCATCGCTCAGACGGGTCCACACAGCATGTATCATAGGATACATGCTGTTTTCTTCAAAATTTTCTAGAATCATAGTTATTCCTTTACACTATACATCTGATCTTTCAGTGCTAGATCTATTGGTCTATTCATCCTGACACTAAAGATCCTAGGTCACCTCTTCTTCATAGCACTAAATTAGTGAGTTTCAAGCCTTCAATTGGCTCCAAAATCCGATTCTAATCACCTGCACAAATAACACTCAATGAAATATATCTCCTAAAATACTTTGATCCATCCGTATCCATCAACATTGAACCTCTGATAGTTCATCCCGATTCCAGATCTATAATATCAGATCGTTTCACCATGAATCAAAAGAGAAACAAACATCTGTTCATATCCCATGAAGAACGAAGAATGCTTAGGAAAAAAGTGGGAATAAAAATTTACATTGAACAAACCTGAGGAACGAACCCTTTACAGAGTTAATTTTGGCCTCGATCCATTCCTATAGGAATGATAAACAAGCTAATCAAATCAATAATCATAATCATCCCTAAATCAATCTTGCAATCAACATATTCTTCAAGAACGATCGAACTGCAGGTCAACCTGTACGTGGGTAGATCTGTGTTCATCATTGATGATAAGAATAGGAAAAAAGGAATTAAAATCGCAATTACCTACATGGGATTGGGATTATTTGTTTTCTAGGATTTGTTACTGATATTGATCTATTAATAATGATCTTTGTCCACCGCCTCATCATCGTCCATCGAGAGATTTATCCAAGGTTCCTATCCAGAGCTCATACGGATTTCTCCTGGGTTATAAATTCTATCACTGGGTCCCTTACCAAGATGCTTATTTAAGAAGAGAAAATATGTCACTATGTCACTGCATAATGTTAAAATAAAATAAATCTTTAATTTATTTTATTCTTTAAAACTTCTAAAAACTAACATTCATAGTTGACCTACATTGGCCGATGTTAGGCCTCGCTTAAGGTAAAGTTAATGTTCTGAACGCAATGGTGCCCTTGTATTTATGATTTTGGCTCCCATTTAGAATTTATTCTACTTTTTTAGAAAAACTTATTGCATGTTATATTAAATATATTTAATATATTTCAAACACTTATTCCGGGAACATTGGAACTCAGAATCTCACATCGTCTCAACACCTAATCTCAAATTAATTTCATATAATATTTTAAAAATAATACACAGAAAATCCAGGACATCATAGCTCAAATCCAAATCATCAAGTGGTTGAATTTAAGGATCTCATTATAGACTATAAATTGAACCTCAAATACCCAATATTGGAGGGATTGGCTAAATAATTAATTAAACTCCTGGTTTCAGAATTTTATCAAGAAATATTTGAGGTTTAATAATAAGAATAAAATCAAAAAAAATATCAGTTTAAATGAATTAGGGATGAAATAAATGACCTAGAGATATAAATGGAAAGGATACAAGAATATGTTCACACATCCCAAGAGAAACCCGAACCTAAACTTGATCCAGTGGTGGAAGTGGATTCCCTTTTTATATTTGATGTTGATGAACCTAGGGAGACCTAGATTGAATTCAAAGAAGATCCATTTATCCCTTCTCAACCATTAATGAAGTATAATAATTTTTATTTAATTATGAACTCAATATTAAAAATATAAAGATGACTTTTGGAAATAGTTTGACGAACTAATTGATTCCCATATTCCTTAAAAAGTAAAGTATCTAACACCATTGATGGAAGACACCAACAAAGTGGTGGAATTTTGAAGAGAATATGGAGGAGCCTAAATTCCTACCTCTATCTATTGAAATTAATCTATAATAGGAACCTACCACTAAAAATTTAAATTGAAACTAAACAAAGTCAGGTATAAAATATTTTATTAATCTTATTATCCTCATATTTTATTGAAACTTAATTGATTATCCCCACTAATTCTTTAAAAAATTTAGATTTGGCCAATACTTGTATTTCCTTGGAGTATGTAGAAGAAAATTAAGATTCACCATATGACAAACATATGGAGCTCGCTGAACATGTTGAACATTTATTGGAGGAACATCATGTTAAGGCCAAAGTTTCTTTTCTAGAAGAGACTAATACATAAGAATATTACATTGAAGGGGAATACTTTTATTTTGATTCTTCATGATTTAATTTTGTTCAAATAGAATTACACTATGACTTTCCCTTTGAATATTCTTTTGATGTATCATACCTTTAGAAAACACTAGAGAATTAAGAATGATTTTTTCAAGTAGAAACCCATAAAGTGTAGGACTCATTATTTGTAATAATCCCACCATACAAGATTAATCTCATTTTGATCAGGGTGGATTTGGTATACTATATCCATGGATTCCTCAACTAAAATGAATAAGGTAAAACTATAAGGAATAAGTATGGGTGGTTCATCACAATGAAACTCCACCAATGAACAGATTGTGTATAACCAACTAGAACTACCCATCTAGAGGCAGTCAAAACCCAACGAACAATTGGGAGATTAAACCAAGATCTGTCCCTATTTTATCATTATATTTCAATTTTTATTTTATTTTAATGAATTTATTTTATTATCTTCACCACATTTTTGGTATGTTTACAGAGAGAAACACTTAGGATCTTAACTCAATGTTGCACTACTAATAAGTTAGGTTATACCTCTCTGTAACACTTTTTTTGTAATTAATTTAAAAAGTTCAATTACATGTTAAAACCACTTGAATTTATCAAGGAAATTTCACTATTTAAGTGTGGAAGAGGGAAACTTTTATGATTTAGATTTTTGAATTTCTATTTTCTAAAAAATAAATTGTTCATTTTTCAAATTTCTCTGTGTTTTGTTTTCAATTTTTGTGTGTTTTTGAAAATTATGAGCTGAAATGATTATTATTTATATTTTTAAAACCCATTTTAATGATTGAACCAATTTATACCATTAATTTGATATTAAATGAATGCTGAAAATGGTTTTTTTAAAGTTTAAATCACTGGTAATTTTATGAAAACTTCTAGGATTTTTGAGTCCCCTACCAAATCTCACTGACTATGTCTTTGAAATAACTTCCCATGAGGTTTATAAAACCTATTTTTCATATTATTCACATTAACCCCACTTGTTGAGGGAACCAGACCACTCTTGACTTAACTGTAATTTTATTTATTCCTATCAAAACTTGAAGATTTCAGGTACTTTTGTTTTAAATGATTGAGGAACTTATTTTGTTTTAAATCCCCCTTTTCAAAAGAATCCTTTTCATTGTATCCCTAATTGTTCATTTAATCATTGTATCCCTTATAATATATGAAAATACTATTAGGTTATCCACATTACAAGTAAATTTTCCCTATCCAGCCTCTTATAAAATTGAAATTTTATTATCTAGTTGAACTAAAATGTTGGGGAAGTTATCTTGTATTGTGATACCTCGTTTTTTGATACATTGGGTTAAAAATAAAATGAATAAGAGATATTTTTACTACTGAAAAAAAAATTATGGTGAAATTTTTTCCCTTTCTAGATATTTCATGATAAGAAAATTTATGCCTTTGTAGATCTTCTAATGAGGAAAGAAATTTGTGACTATTTGGGTCTTTCACAAAAAATTATGTTTGAGTTGATTTAAATTTTTTCTACTGAAATGTTGAATGGTGTGTACTTTCTTTGATTTTTCATATTGATGGAGATAATTTTTCAACTAAGGGGAGTGAGTGGGAGACCATACTTGAGTGAAAATTAGAATCTTATGATACTTGTTCAAAAATATCCAATCCCTCCTCATTCTACCTCAGAATTTTTTGATATCTAAATCCTACCAACCTGAAGCCACAGAATAACCCTGCAAAGTTATTATGATAAAAACAATCCCTTGACTCAAATTGGGTGGATATGTAGGAATTTACCAAGACAATGGTGACCCATGTATGACTTTGGATGAGAAAATCCTTGTTAAAAAATGACATTTGTGAGATAATATAAAATCATTGTCATGTGGGTGTTTTATGTGCATGGGGGGATAAATTAAGTGGAAATATATTGAATTATATGAATAGTGGAATTAAAATAATTGTTTTTGATATGTTATGATATATTTCGTTTCTTTTTTTGGAATTGGTGGATCTCTTGTGTATGTGTTTTGAATTTTTTTTATTTGAATTTGTTGTTTACTTATTCAAGATTCCATGTTCTAAGTATTGGGTAATTTATTGAGTTAATATTTTCATTATTTTTAATGTGTTATTAAATGATTTAATCCCTCAGATTTAATCTATTTGAGATGATTTTCATTATTTTATTATTTTTCTTATGAATTC
Source organism: Viscum album (assembly GCA_963277665.1). Classification (NCBI taxonomy): domain Eukaryota; kingdom Viridiplantae; phylum Streptophyta; class Magnoliopsida; order Santalales; family Viscaceae; genus Viscum; species Viscum album. Next base: position 1,121,657,661 of record OY728129.1, read on the forward strand.
ATGGCTTAATTGCATAAATTCCTTAATTCTATAAATTTAATAGTTTTCTGGATCATCTGTATTTCATGCATATATTTTACAATGTTTATACAAATGAAGTTATTATCCTTTTTATGTTTCCCTTGTTTGAGGGCTTAAAAATTGTCTTCTAGACCCATATCCAATTCAAAACACATTTCCCTGTAAAAATAAATTAAGTGGAGAAATTTTTTTAGCTGATAGGATGGACCCCACATGAGTAATTGAAGCAAATCTTAGCCTAGATACCTCAAAATTTGGTGATTCAAGCTGTATTAGAAATAGGAATTATAGCCTCATTTTCACCTTAAATTTCATGAACAAATTAGGTCATTTAGGAATCCATTTAATGCACCAAATTAGAGAGAGTGAAGGAGTCTCCTGGGGTGCATGAAAAAGAGATAGGGGACAAATTTTATGAAGAAAACTTCTTGAGATTCGACCATATATCATGTGAAATAAACTCAAACTTTTCATGGAAAGAATCTAGAGGGAGAATTTTAGACCCCTCAACCCTATAAATATGACTGTTAACTTCCATTCAAAGGTTTTGAATAAGGATAATGAGGGTATGTTCAGGATAATTAAAATCTTGAAGTGTTTTAGATTTCCAATTTTTCTTTTATTAGTATCACAATGCTATTTTCTTATCCTTTTAACTCTATCACCCTTCGCATGGAGGGGTAAAACTTTTGAGTGATTGGGGAATGGGGAGTTTTCCTTTTGTAATTTCAGAGTCTTGTGATTTAATATAAAACTCTATTTATCTATTGAATGGTATTTATTTTTAGAAGTGTCCAATTATATCACTAAGATCATATTTTGGGTTTTAGTTTCAATAATTGTTTACATATTTGGTTTAAGATATTTAAACTCCCACCTCCTAGTGTAGTTTGTATCGATCTAGAAGATTCTATTAAGTGGTAAGTGTATATATATCATTGGAATGTGTGTGAAAATAAGTTAATTTTTTCTGTATTTTTAAGAATCATAAATTCATGATAAGGTATTTCCTTAGTTTCTTGGGAATGGTTTATGAACTTTCATGCACACATGAGTGGTTTCCATTGCATCCTTCAACCAAGGTTGATTGACAACTTGATCAAGAAATTAGTCATTTATCATTCAACAGGAAGAGAGTGTGATTTATTTTTATGACCATGATGACATTTAAAAAGGTGATACTACCCTAATCTCATCACTCCATTTATAAATTTGTTTTTAAACATCATCTTTGTCTCTATTTATTTTTACACTCAAAAAATTTTCAAAGAAACCTCCACATATTTCTCTAATTTCAAGTGAAAACGAAATTATTGAGTGATCCTATAAGAACAAAACCTATGTTGACCACTATACTAAATTTTAACATAGGAAATAGTTTTCTTTTTCACACCCTACAATAGGCACATGTCACTATGGTAGAAATTAATTTTATATAAGAACACAAAACACTACGGAAAATATTTTTTTTAAAAAATCTTAAACATAATATTATATATACAAAATTTAACCATAAAATTTATTCCAATGAATATAATTAGATTATTATTTATATAATATATCATATTTTACTTTTAATCCATTCAAAAAATATCTTTGTAAATGCTTGAAACAAAAATATAATTTTCAATAAAAATCAGTATTTTCACTATTCACTAGAAAATCAGCCTTTTTCAAAAAAATAACAAAAATTAAACTTAATATAATTTTCATATTATGATTTAAAAAATTATATCCTTTTTATCAAATAATGTTTCTAAAAGTTACAAAAAAATATTAATAATATTCTATCACAAAAATAAAAAAATTGAATAAATTTTTTTTTTGAAGAATGGAATGACTTTAATAAATATTGAGTTCTTAGATATTTGTTATTAATTAATATATTTTTATTTATTAAAAAAATAATATATATTTAATAACGAGTTTAATCCTATTCAAAATTTCAAATTCAACTGTTAGGTAAAAACTTTCACATTAAACACTAATATTTCAATAGTATAGCATAGTTTGTTTAAACTCGATGTTGTGTGTAATGTAAGATATCAATTAAATAAAATATATATATATATATATCATAAAATCATGATATGTTCCATTATACCACCATTAAAATAAAATTATCCCTCTAAATTCCATCACCATGATACAAACAATTAAGGATATCTCTATTCCATCACATCCTCAGTTTCCCATGCAACATAATCTAATTATGGTTTCACCACAAAAACATTTACTATGTTAGTTGACCATTTCATATCACTTTCTATCTACATTAACGAATCTCTACTAGTTGTTCCTCATTAAATAGATATTCCTCTAGCAATAAAACCTCTGAGTTTAGTAGATATGAGGGATTAAGTGGGTACTTCATCTGGAAAGATAAATTGAATACTTAATGAACATGAACAAAAAAATTTAAAAATTATAAATGATAAGCTAGCATCCTGATATGATCAAGAATATGAAGAGGAATTATAATTCTAGAGATTTAATTTCCCTTCTTTCCAAACATCATAACATTCTTCCATGTTGATATTCTTAAGAATACCTTTTCACCAACTTCAAACTTTGAATCTCACTGAGCAATGTTAGTATAACTTTTGTTCTAACTATGAGGCACCCTTATGTGATACATAATCAATATCACTTTTTTTCTATCTCCTAAACTTCATCTATCCAGTTAGATTTCATTCTTCAACTTTATTCCATCACATTGAAGTTTTGTGCTTCCAATCATAGAGGGCTTATTAAGGGTCTATTTCAATGATCGAGTGAAAGTTATAATTGTAATAACATTATACCAAAGTAATGTTTTGATTTCATACACATTTGAAAAATAGAGAATAAGATCTCATCATATCCTCTATAGTTTTAATGGATCTCTAAAACTGGACATATTTATAAGGATGATCATGAGTTCTAAAACTCGACTATGTTTCCAGATCCTGTGTTGTAGACTTCTCTAGAGCATTGAGGTAGATCTCACATCCTAATCAAATAGAATATAATGTTGTAATTCATGGAATCTTACCATTTATGTTGTATATAGTATGGAAATATGATTAAGAAATAAATATTTTTTTATGGAAATAATGTTTTCTAACTACGTAAGGAAACCAACTATAAACCAAATAGAGTTGTACACCTTAAATGTTTTGGGAAGATAGAAAATAAAATCAATGGTAATGTTTTACATTTTAAATTTTGGTAAGGGTAATGGTTTAATATCTCCTTATACTTATGTCTCTCAGCCTTAACTTCTAGACATAACAGGCATCGAGATACATACTCTACAATATCCATTTTATATTTTCCTACTAGAAATAATGTTTCAAATCTATATGCATACTCATACTTCACAAATGAATAGAGAATAATGAACTATGAGACTAATATAATAGTTCCTTATTTGATTATTATATTGAAGATACACATACTCATTCCCTGAACCTTATCATTCCATCACTATCATGGTAGAAATAAAGAACACTCCTTAGTTTCTTCTATTTTTCTACAAATTCCCTCAATGCCTCTGGATTCTTTACATGTATGGATAATTGAACATTCATCTTAAAAAGATAGGATCAATCCTATTTCCTCAGTATTTTATGTTCCATCTTCTAAAAATCATTAAGCATTAGATCTCTTTCAATCCTCATCATGGAAAACTATTGTGGTATATCAAACACAGAGCTTTATCCACCTTGTTCCCTTTACCAGTGTGGTATTGTATTGAACTATCATAATCATTAATAAACTATAACCATATTACTTAGTGAATATTAAACTATTTATTAGTGAATATTTACTATAAAATATTATCACCAGAATATATATCACACATTTCTATATAATTAAAATTCCACTATATTTTTAATGAAAATTTAACTATAGTTGGAACAAAATTATGTGTCAATAATTTTTTCTCATTTTATTTTCACTTGATGTGTGTCATATGCTATCAACATATAATTATTCATGAGGATGAATCCTAGTCCCTTCTTTGATACATCATTATAGATCACAAACCCTTCCCCGTTATAGTGTTGTGTGAGTACAGGTTCACTGACCAGCCTTCAATCCACATTCATCTACCCACAAGAACATATACCCCAACTTGATGACTGGATTATATATTCATGAGAGATCTCTCACAATGTATTTATAATAATTATCCAACCCAAGAAAACTTTAGATTTTAGTAAATGTGGTTGGTTTAAGACATTTCCCAATAACTTGTTTCATTGAAGGATCCACCGAAATATCCTCACATGATATTATATGATGAAATAATGGAATAAAAAGAAGATAAAATTCAAATTTGGTAAATTATACATAGAACATAATCTTCCTAGGGGTCTTTAATAAAATTTTAAAATGATCATCATTCTCTTTATTTCTCTTTGAATGTGTAATGAAATCATCTATAAAACTACTGAAAATTGATCAAGGTAATCTCTAAAGACTCAATTCATTAAATCCATGATGATAGCAGGAGAATTAGTAAGTCCAAATGGAATCTATATAAATTCATAGTTTTTATACCTCATATAGAATTTTTTTTCTGGGGTATATTCTCCTTTTTAACACTCAATTGATGATATACAAAATAAATTTCAATCATGGAAAAGTATTTAGATCCTTATAATTGATCAAATAATTTATTAATACGAGCTAGATGAGAATTTTTCTTAATAGTGATATTGTTATGTTCTAGATAATCAATGTAAAGATGCATTGCCCCATCTTTCTTCATAACAAAAAGAACAGATGCACCCCATGGTGATAAACTAGGTCTCTTGAATCCAATATAAATATTCTTCTATAGTTTCTTCTTCAATTCCTAAAACTTATTTTGGTATAATCTATAAGGATTAATTTAAATAGGTGTATCATGAGGTATGAGTTCTATTGAATGGTAAAATTCAAGATTCATAAGGAGACTAGGAAACACTTCTAGAAACACATCGACAAAAACTCATATAAGAGGAATATCATAAATATTGAGTTTCTCCCCAAATGTATTAGATAAATAAACTTCTTGGATTGGGATTAATACCCAAAAGATAGAAGAAATTTCATTTATAATTTTGTATTCACCCTCACACTATTAAATGACCATAGGTTCATTCAAGATATAAAATGTGAATTTATTTCCTCTAAAATTGATATGGTATCCAAAAAAATGATTCTAAATAATTCCTAGAAACAAATAAAATTAATATAATGGTAGATTCATAATATTTTCATGAATCGCATTCCCTAAAATGATAATTGTAGAGGAACTATATACTTGAGATTTTCACATCATATCAATAAGAGTTTTTACTTCTAAATCAATATATAATTAATGAGGATATTAATGAACATTACTTGAATCTTTACCTATCATATTGGAATTCATATCACTATGATCAAATAGGGTGCTTAAATATTTTATCATAACTATTACCACCTCAACATATTTATTCTATCTTTATCCCTATATTAAGACCAAAATGGTTTACGTGACCTTCCAACATTATTAATCAGAGTGATCAATCATATAATCATGAAATATCATTCATAGTATGTCTAAATCATGACACAATATTCTCAATCAATGGAACCTTATGTTCAATGTAGGTTATCTATGGTCATAATTAAAAAATATATAATATTATATATTCTGACTTATCTATGTTTCTTAACAAAATTTAATATTCCTAATATCCAAAGATTGTCTGAACCCTATTTTGATACTTACTATAGTGAACCAAGATTTCTATACAAAAATATTATATCATTTTATATGAATATTAAATACATTACATTAAGATCCATTCTAGAACAGTAAAGGTTTAGTGTATTGGGAGACTAGATACACAAACATCTTATTTAGGTACATTCTTTAGCATCTATAATAATGTTTTTCTCGCATTGGAAACATCCTTACATATCCTATTTTAAATATTTCTTTATAACCTAAGGAATGGAAACATAATAAAGTGTGATTATGGATTATTAATAAGGGTAAACCTAGGATATATCAATCAATTATCACATGAAATCATAAGATAATCATAACAGTATGATATCTTGGAAATAATATACAATGTTCTTTCCCAATCATTCAAACAAAATAAACATGGTTCATAGAATTAGACATTTTAATTTCAAAATTCATGATTCATAAGTGTAAAAAAAATATCATAAATCAATAATGAACCATGACTCTAAATCATTAGAAAAAAAACGTGTAAAAAAATTAGGCCACCATTATAGGTATGGAAAGCATTTAATAATTAAAGGTTAACTAACAAGACCATAAAATCATAGAAGATCCAAAATCAAAGCATGTATCACATATCATAATGGATAAAGAATCACTACATGTTTCCCATATTTTATCAAGAACGTAATCTTGTTTTTCATAGTGGATCAAGCACATTGAATTATTTCACATAGTGGATCAATCCCATTGACATACTTATAATAATTATTTCATGAGAAATAAAACATTAACCAATGTATTAGAAGGGTAAATAATTCAAGTTCCACCCACACATAATGAAAACCATACATATTTGTGTCACAATATCATAAAAAATCAATGTATCATTATATAATAACCATTTCAAATAAAATAGGTCTCTTAAACATTTCATAAATTAATCATATCATATATGAGGGAAAATAAATGGGTTTCATAAAAATATCATCATCATAATAAATAATCCATAGAAATAATAATGATAGTATCATTGGATCAAATCCCTAATAAATAAAAATTAAAATCAATGTATGTTATAATAAATGAAAATTACATTAAAATATCATGAGATTATTTCATAAGGAAAATACCCTTATCATTTTGAAATAACTTATTTAAAATAAAAATAACTCTAAACTATTAAGGAAAACATCTTATTTGAAAATATAAATGGGATTTGTTAATGTAATATACAAAACATGTAGTGTTCATGATGGTGGTAAATTTTCTTTATGTTGTGTACAATAAAACAAATATTACATTCTCACTTTTGGTAAAAATTACCTTTTTTGGAAAACAATAGAAAGAATTGTTTAAAACTTATTTATTAAAATTAAAAAATCAGTAAAAATTAATTTTAATAATAATTTTATAATAATTATAAAAAAATCTTAAAAAATTTTTAAATTAAACATGTCCATGGAAGAAAATTATTCCTAAATGAATACTAAAACATAATAATTTTTTCTTAAAAAAATTATTTCAGTATTATGAGCACTTAAATTGTGGAAAATGTTGGGAAACATGTACTAAATAGACATAACCATATGTGAACAAATATTAAAGGGATATATCATATAATTATCATATAATTTCATTAATATTAATTTAAGAATAAACATTCCTGAATAAAATTGGATTGAAACATAAACCCCTTGAAGTCTTGTGTTTATTTTTTACAAGTTAAAACTCCATATAGAATAAATTTATATTTATTAAATATGAAATCCATAATCATAATAATATATATAATACCATATATTATTTACATAGAACATCTTATCACCCATTTAATAACAATATTTTTATAAAAATAAATTTTCTCGGCGATAACAGCTTATTTTTTCTTGTATGTTTTGGTTAGAATGTCCTGATCCGCATACATTGATCATCATTCCAGTATTTCCATTATTTTAGTCATGATATAAATATCATATATATTATTTATATATATATATATATTCATCCAGAGTATGTAGATATTGTAAAATCAATTACATTGTTTATGGAGACAGTTGGTCATACATACGCAAGAACGTTGCTTTCACTTTTGAAAGGATGGAGATAAATAAAGATAAATAATAATTAACCATTAAGGAATCATTATTATATCATATATATCATAAATATTAATTAATTATATATTTATTACCATCCATGTTAATTGGTACTAAAAAATTAATCACATCACTTCGTGGAGGTGGTAGTCCACATGTACACATGAGAAACATTATTGTTATCCATCCTATGATAATAAGGTGCATAATGGTTTTTCCATTATCTTAATAAGAATTAAGTATATTAAAGACACTAAAGTAATTATTTTATAATGGATACCATAGATTTATAGGACATATAAAAATAAATAATGTTGAAAATTCTTGGTTAAGAGTTATACATATTCATTGAGAACTCGTCTTTGGCTTACACCTTAAGCCTAGAAAGGATGGTATTTTGGAAATAAAAAATAGTTCTAGGATGTGGTGAAGGAATTTGGGATGGTATTATGTTAGGTTTATATCATAATAATTTGGTAATATAAGTTTCCTTATATTTTTAATAAAATATAAATTACTTGGGTAAAACCTGGTACTATGGTAAAAATCAAAATAGTAAATTTTAAAAATATATTTTTAATTTTCAGAAAACGTGTTTAAAATATGTTAAACAATTAACGGTGGATGCACTACTAAATTTATGTCATACCAAACTTCAATATTTCACACTTTTAGATAGTTATTCATTTGAATATTATCATTCCATCATTGAAAAAGTAATTGGTATTTACAAAACATCTATTTTATTTACCTATAAAATTTTATCACATCCATCACATTTCTCAACTTATTCTATGGAATCATCACTACAAAAACTCTACCTTATTATATCCTTAATTATTTCCCCACATCCTAGTAACATTATCTATTCCAAAAGGCCATGATAAGGATTCTTAAGGTGTTATCAAATGAAAACCATCCCAAGGGTGAGGTAATATAATAACCACAAACCCACACTCCCAAATTGGGTGCTAAAAGCATAAGCTTGCATTTCTAGTTTTGATATCGATAAATGTGGCCCATTTTTTCCAAAAAAAACCATAAAATATGAAAAGGAAATATTAGATATATTACATAAACAATGACCTTTTAGGTTTATAGTTTAGATAAATAGGATAAACCCTTACATAAACTACTCCCATGGCAGAAAAAGAGTATTTTTCCTGTTATTCCCAACTTCTCATATTCATATTAAGTCTTTATCTACTCTAATAAAATTCTCCACATATGAATCATTTCAATAAAAAATAATTTATCATCATTATTCATAAAATTTGGAAAATTTAACATAAGAATGGTGAGATCAAAATCTTATTAAGGGTAAACATAAGCATAAAAAAATTGAATGACATCAGTGAGAGTAAGATACCCATGAGGGTATGGTGAAATAATCATAGTGAATTATCATAAAATAATGAAAGTAAAACTCAACAATACCTAGATTGTAAAACATGTAATAAATCATTAACAAAGTCAAGAGTCATTAGAATCAATAATCATGAGCATTGTGATATCAATCTTGATCAATGGAAACATTTATATCCCATAAAAATAATAAATAAAACACATTACTACCTTGGGAAATAATCATCATATAACCCTTCATGAACATTTAAAATTGTAATTACCATATGGATAACTTCTAATATAATTATTCAGAGAATAGAATCATCACCAAATGAATTGGAGCTCAATCTAGGATCACCTAGCATATAAGCTACATCAAGCTCACCTGTGAGCTATAATGGGGCTCAAACATTCATATATGTTGCGTTAGGATCACCCATGAGCTATAATGGGGCTCAAATATTCATAAAAAATAAACAATTATCATATCATGAATAAAACACATGAGAAAATCTTTAAACCCCATGGGAAAAACAATTTTAGACCTCAAATAACCATTTTTTCTAAAACCTCGTTTGGAAAACATAAATCACCCAGAATAGGGGAATTATGGGTTATCTTTAAAAAAATAGGAAATATTAAATATTGAACCAGACATAAAATAAATGTTATGGTAGAAGGAAAAGTCTCTATCATAATATACGTTAAAAAAGAGTATTACTTCCATAACCTGATTAACTAGTGGAAAAGAAACAAGTTCTATTTCAATATCTTTTAAACAATAATAACTAATATAAAGAAATAATTAGGATGGTATCATTTAAATTTTTTCTTATGGTAGTATAAGTGACATCAAGTGTTTATGGAATTGATTAATTGAAATAACATTAAAAGAATATTAAAAACATTCTAGAGGAAAATTCCATTTTCACATTGAAAATCGCTTTTAAAAACTAAAAATTCATAAAATATTGTGAAAATAATTTTCTTTGATAATTATTATGAAAAAATATAAATTAATATTTCAAAAAAATAACATTCATGATGGTAGGAAAATCAATTTATCTTATAAACGTTAAAAATAAATATTCTTTTTGTACATTTTGTAAAAGATAGTCTAAAGTAACCCATTTAGAAAATGTTAAGACATTTATTTTATAAAAAATTTTAAAAGAAATTAAAATGTCATGTGTAATATCATTATTAAATAATTGATTTTTATAAATGATCATTTTTTAGAACATTTTAAAAAACATGGATATGAAATAAAATATTTCAATTCAAAAACAGATACAAGATTGGTACCACATGCAAATAATTTTCTTGATTTTTATTCAATAAATAAAGGATAAAATTTAAATTAAACATGTAAAAAACATTCATAAAAATAGGATAAGAAAATATATGTGGTTTATGAAAATAATAACACTTTATTTCTTCTAAAATAACCTTCAATATAAATAATCTGAAAAGAAAGAGGATTGTAACATATAGGCTTTACCACTTAGGAAACTTTTCAGTTGTAATAACATAAAAGAATATTATAAAATTACACATTAAATTTCATTAACATAAGGATATTAATTATATATTATTTAAAAGGGTAAGTATATAAACATTATAAATTAATATAACTATATATAATAAAAATATGTCCCAAAGAAAGAGAATTTGAGATAAATTACCCTTACAAAGATCATATCATTGAATTGAGAATTAAATAGTAGAGAGATTATGTGTAACAAATGTAAATACAAATAAGAATGTAGAAATAAGTAATTAAACAATTTATATATCATTTAACACATAATCAAGGCATAACAGTGTCATAAAAGAGTTATAACCCAAAGAAATGAAATTGAGTTAAGAAACTCTCTACAACTCAGTAATATTCCATTCAAATCCCCTTGACAAACATAATACAAATTGGAACATAAAAAATAATTATATATTAATAATTCATTATATAACATGTAAAAGTTTATTATATACTCGATATAAGAAAAATTAGGTTTATAACAATAAAATATGCTTCAATGAATATAAATTTACATAAAATCTCTTACCTATGGTCCAGATTTTCTATATATGTCTTTAAACACCTGTATAATAGAATAATATCAATTATTTAATTTTTAAAGATAATTTTACAGTGTTAATATTTTGTCCTTAAGAAATTTTATTCATTTTTTACAATGAAATATTTAATTTATTAATCACCTAAGTCCCCAACGGGTGTTTTAAGGATGAATAGTCCATAATTTCAAATCGGATTCAGTATATTGACCATGGTAAAAAGTGGTAATTGTTCCATAATATCCATAATAATAATCATGAAATAATTATAATTATTTTATATAAATTATAATTTTTAATCCAACCCTTAAAAATTTATTTGGAAAATTAACTTTGTTACATCACGGAGATGGTAGGTCGTAAGTATACATGAGTAATGTTTTCATTTTTTAGTGATCAATATGGAAAGAAGATAAGTATTATTTTATATTTTAGGAATTATAATTATATCATAAATAAAATATTATTTATTTAAATATAATTACATATATATATTCTATGATATTTGGTTATGGAATAAGAATCACAACACTTTGTGGATGTCATAGTCCACACATACGCACGAATGACGTTATCATTTTTCCACGAATGGAAAGGTAAAAAATAAAATGATATATTATCATTTAATAATGATAATTATGTAATTATATATATATATATATATTAATTCAATAATTATAACCATCTGTGAGATGAGGTAATGGAAAACAAATTACATCGGTCTGCGAGGCGGTAGTCTGTTGTACTCAAAAACAAAGAATTCCTTTTCCATTTGATAGAGGTTGTACATGAATATAGGTTATTAAATTAACATAATAAAACCTAAACTAATTTAATATGATTTTTTTATTATATAATAATGTTTAATTAATATTTTAAGGAGGTGGAGGAAGAAATAACACACAAACGCTCGGTTAAGAATGATACCCCTTCTTCAGATAACCTCATTTGTATAAAATATTAAGACCAAAATGGTTGGTATTATTCCATAAATATGGCCTCCATAACATTTTTAGGGATGTTAATAAGGTATTCATGTAGATATTTAACAAACCAAATGGTTTTTTATTTGTGATGTAAAGAGAATGAGATATGCGCTTTTACAAGAGAGGGAAGGAAACTCTTGGAATTTCATTAAATATTAATTTATATAAAACAATTTTGATTTATAAATGGACTAAAATTGATAAAATTATAATATAATATGATTATTAGTCTGAATAATATCATAAAATAAATTTTTATCATGTTTGGATCACATTTTTACCCTTATCTCCTCTTATTAACCCCCCTTTAATCGTATTCACACTTACCGCGACAATAATGATTTCTACTATTTAATGGTCATTATAGTTATAATAAATGAAAAAAGTCTCATTAATGGACCATGATTTATATTATCCAAAATAACATAAAAAGTTTATAAATATAATATTTTTAGGAATTTTATGTCATTAAATAAAATATTATTTATTATAAAATATCATTAATGCCAATTTTTAGAACTATTCTTTACATTAACATAAATAACATTGGGAAAACAAATTAAATTACAAAAAACATATTTTATAACACCAAAAATCATTTATATTAGTCATTAAAATTAATGGATAACATTAATTATCTCAAATTATATTACTTTTAATGCTTTTAATATCATTTATTTGATTTTTTCCATTAATCGAATGATTATTGTGTCTGCTTTGCGTAAGTATTTTAGGTAATTATTTATTTAACTAAAAATTAAATAAAATAGTGATTAATATAAATAATTTATAATATTGATAAATATTTATAACTTAACATATATTTTGTTTATCCCCTTGATAAAAATATTATTTTTATTAAAAAAAGACTGTGACATTTTTTACTTTTCTTTACATAAAATATTATAACGGTCATAATCACCCCTAAATGGAAAAAAGGACTTATCACTGAAAATTTTATGATTATGTATGATATTGTATAATAAAATAAAATTAAGGAATCTTTTAGGTTCATTTTATAGTCATTATCATATTATTTTAACCCTTAATTATCTGACTTACCCTTAACCATAATAACAAAAATTCTTGTAGTCATTATTTATATTGAAAACAATATGTGGAATATATTTATATAATTTGTACATATTAATTTAAAACATTTTTTACATTTTTTAAAATGAAGAACATATATGTGTTATGATTTAATTTAAAACCTAACCACCAAAAACGTGATGAAAAATAGTTTCTTCAAATAAATGTCCATTTTAAATATAAAATGGTTTTATAATAAATTCAAGTATAACATTCATTTAAAAAACCAAAAATATATTATTTTCAAAAAAATAACTATGAAATTTTTAAAACAATTCAAAACTAAAATATTAATTCGTAAATACTTTTAAATACAAAAATAGTTTTTAATAAAAATATGTATTTTTTAATAAAAATTGAGTTCATATTTACTAATAATTAATCAATAAATTGTTATTGATTAGAAACTTTATTTATATATATATTTCAAAAATTATTTAAACATATTCATACCCATCAATTAATGGCTAGGTTATAATGGTCACATATAAATAGTAATATTTCATGGTCTGTTTACGCTCAATGTCGCATGTCATACACATTATAAAAAATAATTTATTTATTTTAAAATTTATGGATATTATATCCCCCCCACTACTTATGTAATCCCACAATTTTATTACATATCTTTTCATTTACATGGTACAAATAGAGGATATTTTAATTCTTAGTTTCTTACAAAAAAGGTGCATAATACAGGAAAGTCTAAAATATTATTCTAAACAATGTGAAAGTATTATTAATTGACTAATCCAAATTAATTTTATTACATCACATAACATGGGGACATACATCAAAGTAATGGGTGAGAATAATTCCCTATTAGAAAAAATAATAGAAATAATTTACATATAATCTTGAGGAAAAATCAATAAGAACATGAGGAATATCATAAAGCTGTGAGCATAGGAAAAAAGGGCATATCATAATAAAAATAAAATTAATAATAACATGTAAATGTGGATAAAGAATTTAAATAATACATTCATAAGAATTTCCCCAAGGTTTTTTACTAAGGTGTCATAAAAATTATCATAGTTATTCACCAATGTATCTTAAAATATGTCATCCCTAGATATTATTTTCTTTACCAAATTAATTGGAATGATATAAGTGTGTACCCTTCATATGTAATAATTAATTTAATCCAAATATATCATAATAATACATTTTTTAAAATAAATTATTGATAATGGAATAAATGAGTTTCATATAAAAATCATGGCGTTTTTAAAGTGCTTAATGACAAGATATTTATGTCATTTATAACCCATATAAAATGAAAAAAGGTATTATGTATGTTAATTATATAATAAAATAAATCATTTTTACATCTTGGTGAATACCCCAGAAAGTAAATTCTTTTGGGTATTCACATAAAGAAAATGAAATATAATTTCTTGTGGTGAAGAGAGAAATTTTGAGAAGTAAGATAGGCAGCATAACAGGTATAAAATGTGTTTTTAGAGAAGGATAAAAAGAGATGGTACAAGGGTCTATCATTCATAAAAGATTCTTAATATAGTAAAGGGATAAAATAAATTTTATTGAAGAACTTAGTTTTTAAATTTCAAATAAATACCACATAAAGAGGGAACTTGAATGGAAAAGATATGTGGAGATTTACCTTGCCTTGAAGAGTAGATCCTAAAACATGAGGATTGGGAACTTTGGGGCTTGAGGAAACCTTTGGAGGACTCATTTTAAGGTAAAAGTATTCAATATTCATGGATGATTAATTTTTAGTGAATGTAAATGGATAAATGGGTGGGTATTTATAGAAAAGGTGGAGGATTTGTTGATTAATTTATAAATAAATGCCTTGGACACATAGGTAGTGAAAAATTAAAAAACATGGGTTTTTTATAGTATTTTCCCATGGTATTGGACACCTATTATGTAATTTTAATCAATAAGATTCATCCATGATTTTATATTAATTATTTTCTAAAGTAAAATCAAACTTTTCACACAAAAAAACATTTTTAATGTTAAAGTTTTGATTTTATAATTTGGATAATAAATTGTATATTTTGAAATTGATTAAAATATATTAAAATAATTGATATAATAAAATAAAATTTTATTAGTCGTGGATTTTGTTTCATTATTTATTGTATCATTATGACATAATTATTAAGTTATTGAACATACTAAAAAACTCAAACAGTATTATTACTATTCATGAAAAGAATAAATTATTTTATAAAATTATCATAAACTCACCCTAACCTAATTTTGAAATGATGATTTAAAAAAATATATTTATTTTATCATAATAATTTTCTAAATATGAAAATTGTAACTTTTAAATATAATAAATATTTATTTATTAAAAATAATATCAGATTGAAAATCCATAGTAAAATTTCTCACACTTGAAAAAAAATATTTTATCATTTATAATTAAATTAGACTATTTTTATCATACTATTTCATTAAAATAAATGTTATTAATAATACCATAGTTTATTATAATTATTTATATATTTTTAAAAACTACAGTCTCTCTATAAAAAATAAATTTATGAAATTACATCTCTATTTTATTAGAAAAAACTATTCTTGAAATGGAAATGATAGAAGAAAATTTTTATTTATATAATGGAATTATACTTTAAGTAACTAGGTCCTGGAATCATAACCCCATATTACATCTGCATATTCCCTGAGAGTAAGGCGTGAAATGGTGGATGTTTTGTGTACTGCCTTGGCAAACATCAATTAAGTGGTAATCCACACTAACTTGAACTTCTCCCATATGTGGTTTAATTCTAGCATCACTTGTTGAATCTAAGCTTGGGATAGTCAAAAGTGAACCCTGGTGATGATAACTCCATCCCATGTTCTGACATATAGGCTTTAACTCTTTCCCTTGGATGAAAAAAGGTGTGGGTACTTCTACCTCATTGTCTCATATGGTTCCTATATCGTTTATTTATATATATTGTTCATCAACAACACTTTGATGATGTGGGTATCCTTTTTTCATAGAACCTTATCTCTATAGTCCAATATCTCCATTATATACTCCTCATAAGATAGGTCATGTTCTAGTTGTACCACCTCTTGATTCAGTACATGTGAAGAGTTAGGTATGTACTTCCTCAAGAGAGATGGGTGGAATAAATCATGAACTTGAGTTGGATTTTGAGGAAGTTCAAGACAATAGTTCACTACTCTTATGCAATCATGGATTTCATTGGGGTCAATGTACCTGGGGATTAGCTTCCCTTTATTCACAACCTGCATGAATCTCTTCCAAGGTGATATTTGAAGGAACACTTTATCACTATCACTAATCTCCAAGTCCCTTCGATGGTTTTCAGTAGAGATCTTCTGCCAACTATGTACATTATTAATCTGTTATGGATAGCATAAACCTTTTCAGTCATCTCTTGCACAATATCTACCCCAAGAATATTTCTATAACCATCTTCATCCTAATAAGTAGGAGTTCTATATCACTTACCATATAGATCTTCATAGGGTTATGAGTGAATACATGAATGGAAACTGTATTTGATTGATAACTGAACAAATGGGAGATGTTGATCCCATCCACCATTAAATCCCACTCACATGTTCTCATCATTTCATTAATTGTTTGAATAGTCCTTTTAGAATTTACATAAGTTTGGGGATGATATTTTTTTCTGAAATTCAATTTTGGAAATTAAATCATGTTGAATACATATCAAGAATTTTGATTTGAAATGTGGATCACGATCAAAAACAATAGAAAGTGGAACTCCATGCAACCTCACCACTTCCTTTATACAAATCCTGGCATGTTGATCAGGAGATAAATCTTCCTGGATAGATATAAAATGGGTAGTCTTGGTGAAATAGTACACTATAACCCATATCACATTGTTTCCTTTGGATTTTATTAGGAGACCATTGACAAAGTCCATAGTGATATTTTCCTACTTCCATATTTGTATGGGTAGTTGTTGTAATACCCCTTTAGGAAGCTGTAACTCTTCCTTCATTTGATGACAAACAAGGTATCTTTTAGTGTGGTTGGAAAGCTCTATTTTCATGTTATCCCACCAATAATGATCATGAAGTTCCCTATACATTTTAGTGATTCCCATATGTATGTATAATATAAATATATGAGCTTCATCTATCATCTATTTCTTTATTTGTAGAATATATGGACCACATATCCTTGTAGGAAATTTTAGGACATCCTTTTTATCAAATATTTAACTCATGAAACTTCACATTCTTGACATATTATATCCTATTCTATAAAAAATGATGTTCTATTTGATATTTCTTTATCTTATCTAGTAATGATTATTGAGAAATAATTTGGAATAGGGTTGATAATTTCCCTTCCCTCATGATTCCCAGGCCCAACCTTACTAGGTTCTTAATCAATGGATCTCCTTTAACCCTTATCATTTCCAAAAAATAGTGTCTTTAATACTTAATGCATCATAGAAATTATTTTCTCTTTGTGGGTGATAATTAATTGAATAATCATAGTCTTTAAGAAGTTCCAACCATCTCCTCTATCTCGTGTTCAATTCTTTTTAAATGAAAATAAACTTCAAAATTTGTTGTTCTGTGTGTATATCACATTTCTCCCCATAATGATAGGGCTCACAAATCTTTAGAGAGAAAAAACTATATCCAGCTCCAGTTCATGCGTAATATAATTCTTCTTATAAGGATTCAATAAAAGATATACATAAGAATACACATTTTTATTTTTCATGAGGACACACCCAAGCCCTTTCAAATACGAATCACTAAAAATAATGAATCCTTCTTCAATATAGGATAAAATTAATATGGTTGTAGTAACCAATATTTTCTTCAACTCTTGAAAAATTTCTTCACACTCATTTGTCCAGATGAACTTGGTCCCTTTTCGAGTAAATTTTGTCAGTGGATTAGGAATTCAAGAAAAGTTTTTCACAAACCTCCTATAATATCTTTCTATACCAAGGAAACTATGAATATATCTTACTGTTATATGATGAGGCCACTCCTCTAATACCTTTTTATTGGTAGGGTCAACTAATATTCCTTTGTTGTTTATAATGTTCCCCATGAAAGAAACTTATTGTAACAAAAATTCTCATTTGAAAAAAGTACCAAATAGCCTCTCCTTTTTCAAGGTTTCTAATATAACCCTTATATGATCCTCATACTCCAAAAAAATCTAGAGTATATCATAATATCATTAATAAAAATGACCACAATGTTATCCAGGTAATCCTTAAAAACCCTATTCATAAAATCCATAAAAATAAAATCAAAATTAGTTAAATCGAAGGGTAAAACAAAAGACTCATAATGGCTATGTCTTAATTGAAAGGAATAATTTTTAATATCTTCTTTATTCATCCCCAATTGATGAAAACCAGATTGAAGAAAAATCTTGGAGAAGAATTTATCCCCGTGAATCTTGTCAAATAAATCATCAATCCTTGGAAGAGGGTATTTTTTCTTCACTATGATCCCATTAAGTTCTCTATAATCAATTACGAGTTTCCTCGATCCATCCTTATCCTTCACAAATAGAATAGGTTCTCCCTAAGGAGACACACTTTGTTGGATAAACCACTTCTCTACAAGATCTCAAATCTCTTTCTTTAATTCCTCCAACTCCACATTTTCCATTCTATATGGGGATTTTGATATTAGCATAGATATTGGAATTATTTCAATGGATAAATATACCTCTCATTCTAGGGGAGGTCTAGGTAACTCCTCAAGAAATAAGTCAGTGTATTCCTGGATGATAGGGACATTTTCAATTTGAATACTTTCATTTCCTTCTTCATATTCACTGACCATCTGCATAAAGAAGACTTCATGAGGTGGCTCTAGACAAAGCTTAGGCTGAGATATATCTCCTTTGAAAACAACTTTAGGTTGTCCAATCAAGACTACAAATATTTCCTTTCATCTTTAGTTTATCTTAGTATTATACATTAAGATCTAGTATATCACTAGTATGGTGTCAAATTATATCATGGAAATGACTACTAGATTTACAATGAGATTGTACTCTCCAAAGTGAATACTAGTGTTTCCAAGCAATGATGATGCTAGGATAATCCCTATAGTATTCTTAACTAATAAATCTACTTCTAGAAGTTTATAGATTTATTCTATATTTTTTGAAAACATGGAGGAAATATAAGATTTGATAGAACCAGAATCGAACAAATTACTAGCTATCTTTGAGAGAAAAATAAGAGTACATGCCACCGCAACATTTAGAGAATTAACTTCAGCTGTTGTGATAGAAATAACTCTACCTTTCTACCTTGTCCTATAAAGAGTTTGATGGTGATTTCCCATCATTAAAAATAGATTTGGCCAGTGATTAGAAAAGTTCCCAAGTTGTACACACATGAATCATTGAAATTTAGGTTTGGATTGCACCATCTTCCATCTATCCTTAGTGTTTAGAAGTTGAGGCTTCACCTCACTAGGATAGTTCAGAGAAATATGGTCATATATTCTATACATGTAACATTTCCCACTCTCAAGAAAGTGGTTCCCCAAATTCTTCTTCCCATATTTGATGTATGTGGGAAGTTTCACTTTTATTCTTCCTCTTCCATGATAAAATTTCTTCCCAAAGTTTGGATCCAAATATCTCTTCATTTCATTCGATCTATGGGACCACTATATCTCTCTAAACTCCAACTCGACCTTCATAGCACTTCAAACTATCTCAACATAACTATCATAGTCTCAATTCTCTATATTCATATTTAGATGGGGTTTTAGTCCACTAAAGAATCTATTAACCTTTCCATTAGGATCCTTGACAATGCTACAGGTGGATCAAGAAATCATTCTAATGTTCATCTCATAGTTTCACATAGATTCATTTTCCTTTTTCTTAATCTCTAGTAATTTATTCTCCATTTCCATTCTCATCTAAAGGGGGGATATTTATTGAAAAATGATCCCCTAAAATCTTCCAACACCATAAAATCAATATCCATTCTTGGATTAATGCTTTTAACTAATTTCCACCACTGATCAACATCTCACTCTAATCAGTACATAGTCAGGGGGACTTTCTCTTTCTCCAAACAATAGAGTATATAAAAGATATTTTCTATAGAGCTTATCCATTTTTCATCAATAAATGGGTTGGTAGATCCCCTGAAATAAGTTTTTTGTTGAAACATAAATGAATCAAGAGAAATTTTTTCCTTACAAGGTGAATTTGGAATCTCAATTTGATTCAAGTTATTACTCATAACATTAGTTAGTTGATTCATCAATCTCTAGAAGTTTTCCATTCTAGAATACATCAGAGGGTCCTCGTCACCTAATCCATTTCACTCACCATTTACATGGTTCCTAATATTTCCCATAATTTTTTAAAAGAATAAAACTTAGTGAGAATCATTTTTATTTTAATAATCTAATAACACTAAATAAATTTTATATTGTAAAACATCATGCTTAATTATGTTATTCATTAACAATGATTTAATTTTCTATAAATCCTTCATAATGGTTCATAAAAAGATTATAATTAACCAAAAATATCCTAAAGAGCATCAAACCAAGTGTGAAGTAAGGCCCATTATCATGTATCTGGTTACACCGTGCCATGCCCAACACACCTTGTCATATTTGTTACCCCTAGGTATATCTATTCTATTACCATGTCCACTTGTTCGTATCTAGAAAGGGATTTATTTTCTCAGAAACCACTTATTTAATACTTCATCAGGATACCAGGATGTTTTCCTATATTTAAACATTTCTATAAAGTTCTTATTAATGTTTTAAAATCTGAATTTCTAAAAATAACTAGACCATCATTTTATACCTACTACGGAATCCCACAATTTTATTACCTAATTTTTCATTTACATGGAACAAATAGAGGATCAATTAAATTTTATTATCTTGGAAAAAAGGTACATATTAGATGAAAAATTAAAACATTCTTCTAAAAAATAAAAAAGGACTCTTCATTAGTTCATCATAATTATTTCTACTACATCTCATAACCTGGGGACATACATCAAAGGAATGGGTGAGCATAAGGCCCGATAAGGGAAAATAATAGAAACAATTTACATGTGATCTTGAGGAAAAATAAATAAGAACATGATGAATATCATGAAGGAATTAGAAAAAATGGGCATATAATAATAAAAATAACTTGAATCGTAACATTTAAATGTTCCTGCAACATTTAAGTGATACATTCATAAGCATATCACCAAGTTTTTCCACTAAGGTATCATAAAATTTACCAAGAGTTTTCACCAAGGTGTCATAAAATATGTCATATATAGAGGTTAATTTATTTATAAAATTCATTGGAGTGATATCAAGTTTCACCCTTCAAAATTATTAATTAATATGAGTAATATAGATCATAATAAATTATTTCATAAATACCATTGTTGAATATAAGAAACGAGTTTCATATAAAAGCCATTGTGTTTTAAAAGTGCTTAAATACAAGATCTTTATATCATTTATAACCCATGGAAAGGTAATGAGGGTTTTATGTATGTAAATTATAGAATAATGTAAATCATTTTTATATCTTTCTGAATACCCCTATAAAATAAATATGTTTGGGTATTCACATAAAGAAAAAAAAGGTAATTTCTTGAGGAGAAGATAAAAAATTTAAGAAGTAAAATCTGCATTATAACGAGTATAAAACATGGATTAAGAAAATTGTAAAATGATAGTGGAAAAGGGTCTCCCAATCATAAAATACCCTTAATATAGTAAATTTATAAAATAAATTTTAATGAATAACTCTTTTTGTAAATTTGAAAGACATACTACACAAAGAGGGAACTTGAATGGAAAAGAGAATTTGATATTTCCCTTACCATGAAGGGTAGTTACTAAAAGATGAGTATTGGGACCTTGAGAGCATGGGGAACCCATGGTAGGAAAAATTATTATATATTCATGTAGGATGGAATTTAGGTTAAAGTAAAGGGAGAAATTGGTGTCTATTTATAGCATAAGTGTAGGATTTGTTTATTAATTTCAAAATAAAGCCCTTGGACACCTAGGTAGTGGTAAATGAAAAACCGTGGGCTTGAACATGGTATTTTCCCATGGTATTGGACACTTGGGACACCTATTAAATTATTTTATTCTATAAGAGGTGACCAACATTTTATATAACTTATTTTGACAAGGAAAATTAAAGTTTTCACAAAATAAAATTTTTAATGTTGAAGTTTCCTTTTTAGAATTTAGAATGTAAATTATATATTTGGAAATTGATTAAAATATATTAAAATATGTGATATTAAGAAAATAAAAAAAATTAAGTCTTGATTGTGGTTAATTAGTTATAACATCATTATGAGATAATTATGAATTCATTAAACATACCAAAAAACTCAAAATGTATTTTTACTATTTATGAATAAAATAAATTATTTAATATGATTGTCATAAATTAACCCTAACCTAATTTAGATGTTCTGATTTCAGAAAATGATATTTATTTTTCCATAATAATTCTATATATATAATAATTCTACCTTTTAAATATAAAAATACTTATTTATTAAAAATAATATCAGATTGAAAATGTATAGTAAAATTACCAAAACGTGAAAAAAATTGTTTTATTATTAATAATTAAATAAGAATGTTTTTACCAAAATATTTCATTAATATAAACATTATAAATAATACCATAGTAAATTATAATGATTTATATCTTTCTAAAAATACATTCTCTATCTAAAAAATAAAATTATCAAATTCTATCTCAATTTAATTAAGAAAAAGTATTCTTAAAATAGAAATGATGGAATAAATGTAGGTACATCATTCTATTGTAAGATTCTGATTGACTTGTTTTATCATAATCTAATTAATTTTATTCATTTGAACATGGATTCTAGAATCGTTCATTTTTTTAAGTATGCTTGACCCTAGTGTGGGTTGGTTTCGGTTTTAGTTGTGCTCATTTGGAGATAATTAAGTTTTGTGGAATTAATGGATAGTGTTTTTTGGTTTTAGTTTGAGTTCCTTTCGTGAGTTTCCCCTAGTGTTGGGGGTTAGACTTGTGTGGGAAAGAATTTTTAGTTTTGGTAGTGGTGTTATTTTTCTTTTGCTAAGGAAGATGGGTTAGTTCGTGTTGGGAGTTCCCTAGTTGTTAGTGGTTGTGAGGGTGTTGTTTGGATTCTGAAGTCTCCATGCTAGTTGAGTTCTTGTGATGGGAAGAACCCTCTTGTATTCTCAAATCATTCTTATGTTGTGGTTTCTTCTTGATCGTTCAGGTGTGACTTGTGGAGTGAAAGGTACCCTGAGTTTCATGTTTTCTTGGGTTGTGATTGGGCATGAACTTTAGTTTTAGCTATCTTTTGACTGGGTGACTTTCTGGGGGTAGAAAGTGTTTGTGTTGGGGAGAATTGTCACACCCCAACCGTGGTTTTCATTTTTTTTATTTATTTATCGATGTTGGATCTTTTGGTTGAGGTTCGGGTTGAGTGTCCAATAAAAGTCTTTTTGTTTTGGTAGTTTCGGTTTTCTTTTAACCCTATTCATGGATTTTTGTGAATGTTTTTTGGAGAAAGTTGCATGATGGAGATTTTGTGACACCAACGATGTCATTATATTGTGTTTAAATCATTTAAGGATCATTTGGTGGTCTTCCCTAGTGTTTGGGGTGTCATTTGAGGGTTTTTTTCCAATTTTTGGGGTCGCACGATTTGACCACAGATTTCCCAAACTGTTCCACTTAAACCTGCAAAGTTACAGAATTTTTCTAGTATCATTCGCACGATTTGCACATGGTTTACAAAATTGTGCATCCCATTACATGCTTAATAACTTTTAACCTAAAAATTTGATTTGAGTGATTCCATCTCCCATTTGAAGCCCTACCTATTAGGAATCGACCATAGGGTCCCCCCCCCCCTCATTATCCATCATTTTGGGTCACTTTTTGGGTGATTTATCACCAAAGGTTAGTGATTATTCATGGATTCTTCATCAAATCCTTCCCTTTCCTCGTATCCTCTCTTTCATATCTATATTTCTTAGTTTTCCTTGGGGTTTCCTCCCATGTAAAAACCCTAATATATAGGGTTTATGTTTGGTTCATTTTCCTTTGGATTTAGGGTGTGTAAATGGTATGTGGGACTTAGATCTCTCATCTATGAAGGTTTCATTACGTTCACACACCACCAAGGTAGGTTTTTCCATGTTTTTCCTTTCCTATGAAAACCATTGGTGCTTGAGTGTCTTTAATTAATTATTAAATGTTATTCACATCCTTATAATACTCTTGGTTAGTTCATTTTGGTGTTTCCTTATTGATAGAATTTGATAAAAATCAACTTTCCAAGTGTTTCTTTTATTATGCCTATAAATGTATGCACACAAGGTGTTGGATAAAATGACTATTTTTTCTAAACATGAAATTAAAACCTTGTTGTATTATTTGGAATTGGTTTTACTTATTATAATATTTGAAACAATAAATGGGGCATGAAATGTGATTTAGATTCCTATTTATGGAATGATGATTTATGGTAAAATATTTTGGAAAGGTTCTCATAGTTTTTAAAGGGATTGTTTGTGTTCTTTAAATAGTGTGAGTTAGTGGATTTTGTTTGAAATAAAATAGTTATTTTTATGAAAAATAGTTTTTTGGTGTTTCCATGAATTGTATATTGTGTCATTGGAAGTTGGCACATTCATGGGTGCACTAGGTGTACACATGG
Organism: Viscum album; assembly: GCA_963277665.1. NCBI lineage: Eukaryota > Viridiplantae > Streptophyta > Magnoliopsida > Santalales > Viscaceae > Viscum > Viscum album. Next base: position 1,121,682,718 of record OY728129.1, read on the forward strand.
ATGTGCCCTCAAATGAAGATGGCACTTGAGAATGGTTTTCCTCCTTAAACCTTGGTTCCTTAAAATGGTTTTTTGTTTCAAAATTTTATTGGTACCCTTATGTGATTTCTAAAGATGGTTTAAAATGAAATCTTCAAATGGTATGTCATTTGGAATTTGAATAATGTGTTGGGAAACGTTTGACATAAGGGCATTTTTGTCATGTTTTATAAAGTTTCATGTTTTGATATGTTTTTTCTATGCATTTGGTTTTAAAGTGGAATTTCTATGTAAAATTGGGTGTGTTATTGGTGTAAACCCTTGATGTGCCATTCAGAAATTTTTTATAAGTAGTTTAAATGATTTATTAAATTATGTAAGAGGTGCGAATCATGATTTGAAATGGTTTTGGTGTTCATGTGTTTTTAAAATGGATTTTGGGTGTGCAAGTGGTGGCTTGTGATGTTTAATGATTGGTTTGGTTTATGGAATGTGCAAATGGTATTTTATAACATGTGGAACTTGATTTAGAAAAAATGGGAAGCCCAGGTATCTAGGTGGGTGGACTAGGACTAGTATTCTAGTGATTCAAAAGTGGCATTGTCTTGGTTTCACTTTGCAAGATTGACGATGACAACACTAACTAAATAATGATGATTGGTTGGAGACCTCTAGGTTATGGATGTGTTCCCTACTAGTGTCTCATTCATGATAATGTAGTTATTGTGGTTCTTATGCCACATTTCACTGAGATATAATGTACATAGTGACCCATCGTTAGCTAGTGCTTAGGGGTAGTTCCTGTGACTAGTGCTCATTGGTTATATTGCACTTACCATCGGCATACGATAGTGTTTGGTTGTAAATTTTCAGAAGCAAGTGTGTTCCCTTTAAAATTGTTATCTTTAAAATTGTCTTTCATTTAAAGTTGTTTTTATTAAAATTGTTACTATTATTATTTGGTTTGGGTTTTTATTATAAAATGTAATTTTTCTTGAAAATGGATGGTGGCACGTGTTGGCCTTTAAAAGGTAAAGTTATGTTTGTTTAATAAAATGTGAAAAATCTATTTTTATAATTGTATTTGAAACTAGTGTTAATGGATTGTCTTAGGAAAGGAAAATACATGGATTCTATGGTGATTGCCTATTGATCTGTTTTAGCTCACACCCTGCTTGTACCACTCGGTGTCAGTAGACCCGAGCTGTTTTGAAAGTTCATTTTGCTCAAGTTCTCCTCATTCAGTTGCTCTTTTTTATAACAGAGTTGGTCTTGTGGTTGGAGGTGACCAAATGGTCACATGGATATTTCAGTATCATGGTCTAGTTTCAATTCTTGTTCTCAGTTTTTTTTAGTTTTTAGTTGTTTAGTTGTATCTTGTAACTGAATCAGTTTGTTTATTTATTTGGGATTTAGTTATTAGCTTTGGATGCATGTTCTATTTAATTTCATTAATCCTGGTTTTTTGGATAAAATCATTACCTCTTGTATTGTTTTGATTTCTGGTACTAGTTGTCAGCCCGTGGGGATCGGGAATGTCCTTTGGTCCATGCCGTGAACAGGGTCGGGTGTCGGGTCGGATGACATCCCGGGATGGTTCATGACAAAATGGTATCGGAGTAGGCCCTTGTTATTTGGAGTATCTGGTAGATGGAGATTAGGACCATCAGGACTCGGGAGGTTGGTTGTGGGTTAGTGCCTGATCACCACCACTCATGACGAGACCTGAGTTACCAGTGGTAGTTCGGGGATTGAGTCTTTTATCTTTTTTTTGGATTGAGAGAAGACAACGGAGGCAAGACGGTGTTACACCGTGATTTCACATGGATTTGTGACCCATGTGGAGTCTGAGTACACATTTTTTCCTCCTAGTTTTTTATGATTACTTGGGGTATGACTCACTACCATGTCATTGGATTAAGCAAAACTACTAGTTCCTCATTCCGACAGTTTGGTTCAAGTTGTGTTCTATTTTGGTTCTGATTGGTGTAAGTGTATTTTGAAAATAAAAATGGTTTTGAAATGAAATTAATTTCTTCCAAATGGTTTTAAATTGGTAAAGTAGGGTTTTTGAAAAGAAATTGGTTTAGATATGTACATGATTTCTTTCAAGTGATTTTGAAATTTCTCAGGTAGGTTTTAAATGAAATCGTTTTGGTTTGAAAATTTTGGTGTTTGTTTGGAATTGGTAAATAAGTAGATTTGCGAGACCCTCAGTATTTCTTATGAACATTTTCACATGTGAGGGTATGTGTGTGGAAAGTGCGTATTGGTGCATGTGGATGGAAGTGGATGAACACATGTTCAACAGTCTGTGGGATTCCATGGGTGTGTGTTTAAGGAGTCTTGGACTTGTTTTTATAAAGTGATTTTGAAAGAGGAAAATAATTCTAGGAGTTGGTTTTTGTTTTATAATGCAGGTTTTGGTTTTGTGAAGAGTGGCTTTGTATTTGGAAAGTGTCCTTGAAATAAGGTGATTTTGAAAATTAAAATGGAAATGGGATTTCAAAAGTAGGATTTTGGTTGTGATTACATTATTTTGGTTTGCGAGCCTATTATTTTATCTTGAGATGTTTCTTTCGATTGTGTCTTCATTTGATGTTGTTTTGGTTTTTTGTTTCTTGTTTTTTTAAATATGGAACCCAGAAAGGTCCCTAGATTTTCTGATAAGTCATGCCCAGTTTCTAGTTCTTCTTGAGTGTTGATCGAGGTCTGTTAGAGGAAGTAGAGTGGCTTGAGGAAGAAGATAACGTCTTTATATTATTGTGAACTCCTGAAGCTGTTAGAGTTTGTGTTATTTTGGGTCTATTCGAAGGTCCGGTTTTGGAAAAATGGGAGTTTTTCGCCCCACCTTCAATGCAAGTTGGGATGACGTGGGATGCCTTTAAATCCATCTTCATCTGATGGTTCATATATGAAGAGGTGAAGACAAAGAAAAGGGAAGATATCATGTGTATTCAATAAGTACAATGGACGGTAAAGGCCTATGTTGACTATTTCAAGGATATAGCTTCCTTTTCTCCAGAGGTGGTGTCACGGGATATGATAAAGACTTATCTATTACTTGGGGGTCTTCATCTAGAGATCAATGAGTGGGTCCTCTCTTCTAAGGACCTTTATTTGGAGAAGATGGTGGATGAAGCGTTCCTGGCTGAGTTGGTTCTCGAAGCATAGATGGTTGGTAATTCGGTGACACTCGTTATTCGTGAAGGTTCCCCTTCTGGCAAGGAGCGGATGCCAGAGGAACCTATTTCTAAGGAGTTATCCTCATTGGTTCTGACTTCTAGTTTGTCAGACCATTTTCTGGTGTGCCATCAGTGTGGTCGGTCTAGGCATTCAAATCCATCTTCACTACTGGAATTATATATATTTGTGACGGCCTATTTGCGACGGGATCCCGTCGCAAATAGCCCGTTGCAGAAAACGACGTCTCAAATAAGCCTCTAATTATATACATTATATATCAATCAACCATTTTCAACAGGCCCGTTGCAAATAACCGTCCGATTATATACATTATATATATAAAAACATTTTGCGACGGGTCCGTCGCAAATAGTATTTGCCACGGACCCGCCGCCCCATCGCAGATACTAATTATAAACAATTATATTTAGATTATTTGCGACGGGACCCCGTCGCAAAAGGTCTCGTCACAAATACTAATCGTAATAAAAAAATTAATAAAATTATGATTAATGAAAAAAAATATATTATTATTATTAAAATAATAAAAAAATAAAAAATATTATTATTAGTAAAATAATAAAAAAATAAAAAATATTATTATTAGTAAAATAAATAGACATTAAAAAATATAATACTAAAAAAATATATTTAATAAAATTATGATTAATGAAAAAATTATATTATTATTATTAAAATAATAAAAAAATAAAAAATATTATTATTAGTAAAATAAACAAACATTAAAAAATATAATACTAAAAAAATATATTTAATAAAATTATAATTAATAAGAAATTAATATTAATATTATTAAAATAATAAAAAATAAAAAATTATTAAAATTCTCAATATTTATAAAAAAATATAAAAAAATCATAAAATATTATTATTATTAGTAAAATAAACAAATATTAAAAAATATAATACTAATAATAAATAATAAAGTATTAAAAAAAATTATTCAATATTTGCACCAATATAAAAGACAGAAACTGTAAATAGTTCATATTACTACAAACCTTGAATTCAAATGTTTTTAACATAAAAAAAATCACTGGGGGTCGTTTTTTGGAGGAGGTGGAGGAGGTGGAGGAGATGGTAGAGGAAACTTCATCCCTAAACTACGAGTCAGACTGTGCATTTACTTCATCTGCTCGTGATGTTGTTGCTGCCGCTGCTGCTCCCATCGACGCATCTCCTCCTCGTGTTGCTGATGCTGCTGCTGCTGCCACCGATGCATCTCTTCATGTTGGTTCTGCAAACTCTCTATAAGCTCAGACTGAGTTCGCAACTGCTCCAGATACTATGAGGCATAAGATGATGCCTCTCCACGAGCTCCTCTCGAGCTGGACGCTGACATCGCAATAGTACCATAATAAGTACCAGGAGTCAAATGAGAGTTGATACCAACTACTCGGCCCTTCTCAAAGCCATACTGAGCCACCTGCATCTATGCCACCTCATCGAAATGGTGGGCACTGGTCTGCTCAGTCGTCTCATCCTGACTCTCAACCTGTGTCTGAGAGGTCGCAGCCTCATATGACTCCTTCAATTCCAATTTAAAATTAAAATGGTGAAAATATTATATATAGTTAATAAAAAAAATACTAACCACAGTCAGACATTGGCGATCACCACTAATCTCTCCAGTGGTTGGATCACTATACATCCTCCAATAAACGTCAAACTCCATAATATCGGAATGCTCGACTGCCTACAGAAATATAAAAAAAACTGTTTATATTTAAAGTTATATAAAATATTTAAAAAATATACTTACCAGATTCTCTCTATGCGTACTGAATATATGACTAACAGCTCAATGTTTCACCTCCTGTCTCCCCTGATTATATCGTCCCACTGAAGATCTTCTCTGAAATCCACCACCCAACCAGTGTAAACATAATCCATCCCAAACGTGAGATGAAATGTACCCTGGTCGGTGGGCTCTACACGACTCATCAAATTATGTCACTCATGCTTTCTTAATGGATTTTCTTCTCAAATTGTGAAAAAACTGACGGAAACGGTCACACATAGACACCTGTCATGCCACGTGGATAGCGCCACGCATGCTATCATCGATGGGATACCATAAACCCTACAAATAATTTATAATATAAAGTTATTAATAAAATAAATTTTAAAATAAATATTCTTTATTTACGTATCATCCAATGATCGAACATGTCACGCCGCACATCAACGGGAATCTGTTCCCATGTGATCCATGGATGAGAAAAATAATTACGCAAGATAGCTCTCCCATGTCCAATAGCTACATGCACAAAACTATGAAAAGGGAATAAATAATCAAAAAATTAGTATATATATAAATAAATTAATGAAAGCTAACTAAAATATATAGGTTATCATACCTCTGTGCGCATAGATCGAACCCAAGACGTGGACATCGCTCGGGGATAGGGTCAGAAATCATCAATCGTGCAAGACCGCACCCCCTTCATGTACCCCCTGGACTGCCAGTAGGCTGAGGGTTAGATGATCCAAAATCCCCCTCATCCAAAGGTAGATCAGCCTCCTGCAACTCATGAAATATATCAGGATCCATCTGAAACACAAAATTATTGTTGTTAGTAGATAGTTGAAAATAACTATTATATATAGATATATATTAGTTATGATTATAACTAGCATTTAACTGTTTCAATGTCCATCTTCATCCCCATCTTCGTAGTTGTCAATGTCAATGTCTTCATCTTCCTCCTCAGCATCATCAATATCCATATGAGTTTCAATTTATTCATCTCTTGTCATTTCAAATTAATTTTTAACATCATTAACATCTTCATCATCACTGATCCTTAATTGCGGGGTGTCATCATCTATATTCATGTCTCTTTGTGAAAAAGATGGATTTTGATCAGTCTCTTGAAAAATTTCAATTCCTTCTACTTCAGCGGAACCACATTCAGTTTGAGTAAACTGGTTTTCCCGAGATCTCATTTTTATTATGCTCCACCAATCACTCAAGTCTCTTAAAGTAGCACATTACTTTGCATAATAAATCTTATGTGCTTGTTTATCCAGTAAAAATGGTTCATTTACTACAAGAAGACTTTTATATTTAATATTGACAATTTCATGAGTCGGATGAACATGCAAGCCTATCTCAATATCCAACCACCGACATTTAAAAATCATTACATAATTCTTTCCTAGATAACACAGCTCAATAATTTCATCTATAATTCCATAAAAGTCAACTTCAGTTTCTCTGTGATGTGATCCTCTCAAGAAAACTTCACTTTTCATTGTTTTTTTGATTCCCCATATGCACGTGTATGAAGTCGAAAACCATTCACCACATATGCATTATAATATTTAACCATTTTGGATGGTGGGTTACTCAATATACATAGTCCCTTATCAATTTTATCATCATGTTGAGACACTTGAAAATTTGTAAAATAATTATCAATATGATAAATAATAAATGGAATTGATATTAAACTGTCAATAATTTATGTTACCAGTTTTTGAAACCATTGAGAGAAAAAAAATTGTTTGCGTTCTTCAAGAGCAGCTGCTGTAATTTGTGAAATTTGTTTCTTGATATGATTATCATATAACCTACAAATAAAATAATTTTACATACTGCAACATAAATTATAGAATAAGTGATAGAAGCACTCACAGCACAATTGATGTCATTTCTTCACAGTTGAGCAGAACATATGTATGAGCTATGTGATGTTCATCATCTGAAAGCCACCGTTCATGAACTCCATTGAAACCAAGATTTGGATGATTAAAAACTAATAATTGATTATCCATTTTTTTCATTAACATTCCTTTCATTTCATCCCATGCGATTGTGTTTTGAAGGATATTGAGATTCAAAATAATGAGAGCAGTAAAAAGAAATTTCCTCTTGTAAATAAGCTTCAGCAATTGAGCCTTAAACTGATGCTTTGTTATGTACTTTTTTCTTCAATTTATGCATGCATATCTCGAATGGGTACATCCATCAAAACTTTACGGGACCTCCACATTTAGCTTCATGTGGATAATGTAATATCATATGTTCCATTGATTCAAAGAAAGTCGGTAGAAATATTTTTTCCAGTTTACATATAATTACAGCAACATCTTCTTCCAGTTTTCTTAGGGCATCGTAGTTTGTTGTCACTGCACAAATGTCTCGAAAAAATATGATATGTATATTATAAAATCCCAAATCATAGAATTCAATAAACCTCTGAATCCAATCAGTATAAGTCTTTCCATTATAACATGACAATCATGACTTTTTAATCTGGTAATATAACCATTCTTAACACATCTGCCCAAATTGGAAGCCCAACCATCGAGAAGTCTCAAATCTACAATCCACTAATAAAATAATAAGCGACTCTCTTTGGACAGTGTATAAGCTGCTTTTGGCTTTATTAACCTCTGTGATCTGACATTTTCAAATAGTTCAAGTTCTGGTTGCCTGCAAATTTGGGAAAGATCTAATCGTGTCTTTACAGTATCTTTGGTCTTACCTGGTGTATCCAAAACTGTATGAAATAAGTTATCAAAACAGTTCTTCTCAATATGCATGAAATCCAACATGTGGCAGACCAACAAATCAGACCAATATAGAAGATCCCAAAAAATGCTTCGTTTTATCCAGTTATGTTCTTTGCCAAAGCCATCAATTTTCTGTTAGTTTACTGTTGGTCCAAATGTGATGGGAGGTAATGAAAATACAACTGATTTTAACTCTGTACCTGAGATCATATTTGGAGGTTCATCCCTTTCAATTGTACCTTTTCTGAAATGATATTTGTTCCTTCGAAAAGGATGATTGGTTTGCAGAAATCTGCAGTGACAGTCATAATAGCAAGGTTTTTTTCCATTGACGAGCATAAAGGCTTTATTATCTTTCATACAGTAAGGACATGATTTTAGACCGTGTGTACTCCAGCCAGATAACATGTCATATACTGGAAAGTCACTAATTGTTCACATCAATGCTACTTTTAATATGAAATTTTTTTTCGCAACAACAACATATGTACTAACACCATCACTCCAAAATGCATTTAACTCATCAATCAATGGATTCAAATAAACATTAATATTCTTTTTCGGATGTCCTGGGATTAATAGAGTCAAAAAGATATAGGGCTCTTTCATCAACATCCATAGAGGTAAATTGTACAAAGTTGTAAAGACATGACAACATGAATACTAACTACCATAGATACCAAACAGACAGAAACCATTAGTAGAAAGATCTAATTGCACGTTTTGGACTTCTAAAGTAAAATACGGATGCATATGGTCAAAATGTTTCCATAAAACACCATCAGATGGATGATTCAAACTTTTATCAGTTGAAATCTTGGTTTTTTACCATGACATCATTGACGCTGTGTTCTGAGACATAAATAAACGCTGCAACCTGGGTGTAAGGGGGAAATATCTCAAATGTTTTACTGGAATCGATCCAGACTTCCCTGGTTGAGCTTCTTTATACCTTGATTGTCCACATGTGGGACAACTATCCAATGAATCATTTTCACCAGAATATAAGATGCAATCATTTGGACATGCATGAATCTTCCAATAACTAAGGCCCAGATTACGAACCATCCTCTTGCTCTCATAGTAATTTGCAGGAAACAAATTTCCTTCAGGTAACAGTGTTTTAACCAAAGAAAATATCTGATCAAAACAGTTGTTTGACATTTCATTATCTAATTTAATAGCCATAAATTTTGCAATCGCTTCTAATTTTTTTATCTTGCAACTAGGATATAATGCATCCTCAACAGACCTCAACAACTCATAAAATTCAGATGGTGCCAACTCAGGAGTTAAATCACTATCATCTTGAGTTTTAGTTTGTTGAACAGATATACCTACAACATCATGTACTAAATTTTGAAACTGTAATGGATCTGGAATCAAGTTATTAGTATCTTCTCAGGAACTGTGTTCACCGTGTTGATACCAAAAAACATAATCTGGTTGAAAACCAAACTGAAAGAGATGTCCCCCAACCTTATCAAATGTGTCAAACGTTCTCAGAGCACATTTTTTACAAGGACACTTAATTGTTCCATCTGAAACATATTCTGGTTTTGATGATGTAAATGATAAGAAAGCATCAACACCCTCAATATATATAGGATTTAAATTAGAACCATTTGGATTTCTATGCTGATTTATCCAGGCGCGATCATCTAATAATGATTGATGTCGATTTCCTTGTTCCATATTTTTCTACAAAATATAAATCATCACTTTTTTTGAATAATTTGAAATTGTAAACCACTATCTGAAAAAATAAGATAAATAATTACAACTACTTCTTAATAATTACCATTAAATTTAGGTGACATAATTTCCAGTGGATTGATGGCTAATCTTTTGTCTGATGGATCATTTACTTGCATCTTTCTCACACTGAAATCACAATGAAGAATATGCTCGGAGGTACGCTTATTCATTCTCATGCATACGAGAATGTATAAGCATACCTCCGAGCAGTTTCTTCATTGTGATTTTAGTGTGAGAAAGATGCAAGTAAATGATTCGTCCCGCAAAAGAGCCCCCTTTTCATCGATGAATCATCTTCTTGCAATTGTCACCGCCTGAACACATTATAAAAAATGTGGTCTTACGAATTCATATTCAAACTCATGCATACGAGATTGGATATGTATACGTAGAAGCATATTTTTCATAATGTTTTGAGTCAGTGAAAGTTGAAAGTAGAAGATTCATCGAGCAAAAGGAGTGTCATCAATCCACTGAAAATTGTGCCAAGTTATTACAAGTTATTAGAATTTATTCCTATTTATTTCTATTTATTCCTATTTATTCCTATTTATTATTATTTATTTCTAATTATTTCTATTTATTACTAATTATTTCTATTTATCACTAATTATTACTATTTATTACTATTTATTTCTATTTATTACTATTTATTTCTAATTATCACTATTTACTACTAATTAATCCTAATTAATCTTAATTATTGCTATTTAATCCTAATTATTGCTATTTATTCCTATTTATTACTATTTATTCTTATTTATTATTAATTATTTGTATTTATGACTATTTATTCCTATTTATTACTAATTATTCCTATTTATTCCAATTTATCTCTAATTATTCCTATTTATTACTAATTATAAATATTTATTCCTAATTATTTTTAATTATTCCTAATTATTCCTAATTATTCCTATTTATTCCTATTTATTCCTAATTATTCCAATTTATTAGTATTTATTATTATTTATTCCTATTTATTATTATTTATTCCTATTTATTACTATTTGTACCTATTTATTCCTATTTATTCCTATCTATTCCTATTTATTACTATTTATTCCTAATTATTCCTATTTATTCCTAATTATTCCTATTTATTCCTATTTATTTCTAATTATTACTATTTATTACTATTTATTTCTAAATATTCCTATTTATTGCTAATTATAAATATTTATTCCTAATTATTCCTAATTATTCCTAATTATTCCTATTTATTACTAATTATTCCTATTTATTAGTATTTATTAGTATTTATTCCTATTTATTACTAATTATTTCTATTTATTACTATTTATTACAATTTATTTCTAATTATTCCTATTTATTGCTAATTATAAATATTTATTTCTAATTATTCCTAATTATTCCTAATTATTCCTAATTATTTCTAATTATTCTTAATTATTACTAATTATTACTAATCAATACTAATTATTACTATTTATTACTATTTATTTCTAATTATTCCTATTTATTACTAATTATTCCTAATTATTCCTATTTATTAGTATTTATTATTATTTATTCCTATTTATTACTAATTATTTCTATTTATTACTATTTATTTCTAATTATTACTATTTATTTCTACTTATTCCTATTTATTGCTAATTATAAATATTCATTCCTAATTATTCCTAATTATTCCTAATTATTCCTAATTATTCCTAATTATTCCTAATTATTCCTAATTATTCTTAATTATTACTAATTACTCCCAATTATTATTAATTATTTCTATTTATTACTATTTATTCCTATTTATTCCTAATTATTCCTATTTGTTACTAATTATTTCTATTTATTACTATTTATTGCTAATTATTCCTATTTATTGTTAATTATTCCTATTTATTGGTAATTATTCCTATTTATTGCTAATTATTCCTATTTATTGCTAATTATTCCTATTTATTGCTAATTATTCTTATTTATTGCTAATTATTCCTATTTATTGCTAATTATTCCTATTTATTACTAATTATTCCTATTTATTATTAATTTTTTTCTATTCATTACTAATTATTGCTATTTATTACTATTTATTTCTAATTATTAGTATTTATTACTATTTATTAGTATTTAGTCCTATTTATTACTATTTAGTCCTAATTGCTACTATTTAGTCCTAATTGCTGTTATTTAGTCCTAATTACTACTATTTAGTCCTAATTACTACTATTTAGTCCTAATTACTACTAATTACTACTAATTACTACTAATTATTACTAATTATTCCTAATTATTCCTAATTAGTACTAATTATTCCTAATTATTCCTAATTATTTCTATTTATTACTAATTATTCCTAATTATTACTATTTTTTCTAATTATTCCTAATTATTCCTATTTATTACTAATTATTCCTATTTATTACTAATTAATACTATTTATTGCTAATTATTTCTATTTATTGCTAATTATTCCTATTTATTACTAATTATTCCTATTTATTACTAATTATTCCTATTTATTACTAATTATTCCTATCTATTCGCGACGGGAATATTCCTCCCGTCGCAAATAAGATTCTCGCGGTTTGGCACACAAACTGCGCCAAACCGCGCATTACTTTTTGTGACGGGCCACCAAAACCCGTTGCAAATAACAAGGTATTTGCGACGGGACGACTCCCTTGTCGCAAATAATCTCTGGATGGGACTATCTGCGACGGGAAATTATCTCGTCGCCAAAGTTTGTTTTTCCCGTAGGGCTTGTCACATCCCTCCAAGGACTTGCCATCATTATGGTCGTTTGGGTCACCTAGAGAAGTTTTGCAAGAAGCGTTGCTCGAAGAAGGGGTTATGTCTGAGGGATGCTCATGTCTGACTATGAGGCAGGATATGTTGCATCCATCATAACCTCATCCACAGGTCTTGATGTGAAGCTCGCGCACAGTCAGGGTTATCGGGGGTATGTGAAACCTTGGACCAGTTTGTTCCCTGTGCTGGGATGAAAGCATTTGAGGTTTCCTTGTTGTAGTTTTTGTTATTGACGTGAATACATCATTTCATTATAAGAGTCAGATTGACTTGTTTTATCGTAATCTGAGTAATTTTATTCATCTGAACATGGTTTCTAGAATCGTTCATTTTTCTTTAAGTATGCATGAGTGTGGTGTGGGTTGGTTTTGGTTTTAGTTGTGCTTGTTTGGAGATGGTTAAGTTTTGTGGAATTAATGGATGGCATTTTTTGTTTTGGTTTGATTTCCTTTCGTGAGTTTCCCCTAGTGTTGGGGGGTTTGACTGGTGCGGGAAAGAGTTTTTAGTTTTGGTAGTGGTGTTGTTTTACTTGTGCTAAGGAAGATGGGTTAGTTCATATTGGGAGTTACCTAGTTCCCGATGGTGGTGGGGGTGTTTTTTGGATTCTGAAATCTTCATGCTAGTTGAGTTCTTACGGTGGGGAGAACCCTCTCATGTTCTCACCTCATTCTTGTGTTGTGGTTTCTTCTCGATCGGTCGGGTGTGACTTGTGGAGTGAAAGGTCAACCCAAGGTTTGTGTTTTCTTGGGTTGTGATTGGGAATGAACTCAAGTTTTAGCTATCTTTTTACTTAGTGACTTTCTGGGGGTATAAAGTGTTTTTAGTGGGGAGAATTGTCACACCCCGACCACAATTTTCATTTTTTTATTTATTTCTCGATGTTGGATCTTTTAGTTGAGGTTTGGGCTGAGTGTCCAACAAAAGTCTTTTTGTTTTGGTTGTTTTGGTTTTCTTCTAACCCTATTCATGGTTTTTTGTGAATGTTATTGGGAGAAAGTTGCATGGTTGAGAGTTTGTGACACCCACAGTTTCACTATATTGTGTTTGAATTATTCAAGGATCATTGGGTGGTCTTCCCTGGTGTTTGGGGTGTCATTTGAGGGTTTTTGTCCAATTTTTAGGGTTGCAAGGTTTGATAATGATTTTCCCAAACCGTGCAACTTAAACCTGCAAAGTTACAAAAAAATTCTAGTAGTATTCACACAGTTTGTACACAGTTTACAAAAACGTGCAACAAAATTGTGCACCCCATTACGAGCTTAATAACTTTTAACCTAAAATCTGATTTGAGTGATTCCACCTCCCATTTGAAGCCCTACCTATTGGGAATCGACCAGATCCCCCCCCCCCCAATTCTCCATCGTTTTAGGTCACTTTTTGGGCGATTTCTCACAGGAGGTTAGTGATTCTTCATGGTTTCTTCACCAAATCCTTTCATTTCCTCTTCTCCTCTCTTCCCTCTCTCTATTACTTGGTTTTCCTTGGGGTTTCCTCCCATGGAAGAACCCTAATGGCTAGGTTTTATGTTTTTTTTTTGTTTTCCTTTTGATCTAGGGTGTGTGAATGGTTCGTGGGGCTTAGATCTCTCCTCTCCTAAGGTTTTGTTGCGTTCGCACACCACTGAGGTAGGTGTTTCCATATTTTTCCTTTTCGATGAAAACCATTGGTGCTTGAGTGTCTTAAATTAATTTTTAAGTGTTATTCACATCCTTATAATACTCATGGTTATTTTATTATGGTGTTTCCTTATTGATAGAATTTGATAAAAATGGATTTCCAAGGGTTTCTTTTATTATGCCTATAAATGTGTGCACACCAAGTGTTCGATAAAATGCCTATTGTTTTTCTAAACATGAAATTGAAACCTTATTGTATTATTTGGAATTTATTTTACTTATTATCTTGGTTGAAAGAAGAAATGGGGCATGAAATGTGATTTAGATGCCTATTTATAGAATTATTATTTATGGTGAAATTTTTTGGAAAGGTTCTTATAGTTTTTAAAGGGATTGTTTGTGTTCTTTAAATAGTGTGAGTTAGGGGATTTGGTTTGAAAGAAAATGGTGATTTTTATGAAAATGGTTTTTGGTGTTTCCATGAATTTTATAGTGGGTCACTAGATGTTGGCACATCCATGGGTGCACTAGGTGCACACATGGATGTGCCCTCAAATGAAGATGGCACTTGAGAATGGTGTTCCTCCTTAAACCTTGGTTCCTTAAATGGTTTTCAGTTTCAAAATGTTATTAGTCCCATTTTGTGATTTATAAAGATAGTTTAAAATGAAATCTTCAAAGGGTATGTTGTTTTTCATTTGAAGAATGTGTTGGGAAACGTTTGACATAAGTGCTTGTTCGGCGTGTTTTATAAATTTACATGTTTTGATATGATTTTTCTCTACATTTGGTTTTAAAGTGGAATTTATATATGAAATTGGGTGTGTTATTGGTGTAAACCCTTGATGTGTTATTTAGAAATGTTTTATAAATAGTTTAAATGATTTATTAAATTATATAAGAGGTGTGAATCATGATCTGAAATGGTTTTGGTGTGCATATGTTTTTAAAATGGATTTTGGGTGCGAAAGTGGTGGCTTGTGATGGGTAATGCTTGGTTTGGTTCATGGAATGTCCAAATGATATTTTATAACCTTTGGAACTTGATTGAGCACAAATGGGAAGCCCAGGTATCTAGGTGGGCAGACTAGAACTAGTATGCTAGTGATTTAGAAGTGTTATTGTCGTTGTTTCACTTAGCAAGATTGACAATGACAACACTAACTAAATAATGATGATTTATTGGAGACTAATAGATTATGGGTGTGTTCCCTACTAGTGTCTCTTGCATGAGAATGTAGTTTTTTGTGGTTCCTATGCCACATTTCACCGAGATATGATGTAGCTAGTGACCCATTGTTAGCTAATGTCTATGGGTAGTTCCCGTGACTAGTGCTCATTGGTTATATTGCACTTATCGTCGGTATAAGATAGTGTTTGGTTATAAATTTTCAGAATCAAGTGTGTTCCCTTTAAAATTGTTATCTTTAAAATTGTATTTCATTTAAAGCTGTTTTTCTTAAAAAATTTATTATTATTATTTGGTTTGGGTTTTTATTATAAAATGGAAATTTTCTTGAAAAATGGATGGTGGAACATGTTAGCCTTTAAAATGGGAAAGTTGTGTTTGTTTAATAAAATGTGAAAAATATATTTTTATAACTTTATTTCAAACTAGTTTTAATGGATTGTTTTGGGAAAGGAAAATACATGGATTCTCTGGTGATTTCCTACTGAGCTATTTTAGCTCACACCCTACTTTTACCACTCGATGTCGATAGACCTGAGCTATTTTCTAGGTTCCATTTTGCTCAAGTTCTCCTGGTCCAGTTACTCATTATCAAAACAGATATGGTCTTATGGTTGGAGGGGACCAAATGGTCACATGGATATTTTGGTAGCATGGTCCAGTTTCAGTTCTTGTTCTCAGTTTTGTTTTAGTTTTCAGTTGTTTAGTTGTATCTTGTAACTGAATTTATTATTTTATTTATTTGGGATTCAGTTATTAGCTTTGGATACTTATTCTATTTAATTTTATTGATCCTGGTTTTTGGGATAAAATTGCTCCCTCTTGTATTTTTTTGATTCCTGCCACTATTTTTCAGCCTGTGGGGATTGGGAACGCCCTTCGGGCTTTTTCGCGGACCAGGTCAGGTGTCGGGTCGAATGACATCCTGTGTTGGTTCATGAAAAAAAGGTATCATAGTAGACCCTTATGATTTGGGGTTTCTAGTAGATGGAGATTAAGACCATTGAGACTCAGGAGGTAGGTTGTGGGTTGGTTCCTAATCACCACTGCTCATGATGATACCTAAGTTACCAGGGGTAGTCTGGGGATTGATTCTTTTGTCTTCATTTTGGATTGAGGGATGGCAATGGAGGAAAGCTGATGTTACTTCATGATTTCACATGGATTAGTGAACCATTTAGAGTTCAAGTACATGGTTTTTCCTCCTAGTTGTTGATGCTTGCTTGGGGTATGGATTACTACCATGTCATTGGGTTAATCATAACTACTAGTTCTTCATTCCAACAGTTTGGTGCAATTTGTGTTTCATTTAGGTTCTGGTTAGTGTAAATGTATTTTGAAAATGAAAATGGTTTTGAAATGAAATTACTTTATTCCAAATGGTTTTAAATCATTAAATTAGGTTTTTGAAAGAAAAAAAGTGGCTTAGAGATGAAAAATGATTTCTTTCAAGTGATTTTTAAATTTCTATGGTAGGTTTTAAAGGAAATTGTTTTGGTTTGAAAAATTTGGTGTTTGTTTGGAATTAGTAAAGAAGTGGATTTGTGAGACCCCCGGTATTTCTTATGAACATTTTCACATGTGAGGGTATGTGTGTGGAAAGTGTGTATTGGAACGTGTGGATGAAAGTGGATGAACACATGTGCAATGGTTCATGGGATTCCATGGGTGCGTGTTTGAGGAGTCTTGTCCTTGTTTTTCTAAAGTGATTTTGAAAGGGTAAAATTATTCCAAAAGTTGGTTTTTGTTTTATAATGTGGGTTTTGGTTTTGTGAATAGTGGCTTTGTATTTGGAAAGTGGCCTTGAAATAAGGTGATTTTGAAAATTAAAATGGAAATGGGATTTCAAAAGGAGGATTTTGGTTATGATTGTATGATTTTGGTTTGATATCCTATTATTTTGGCTCGATATGTTCCTTTTGATTGTGTTTTGGTTTGATGTTGGTTTTGGTTTTGTGTTTCTTGTATTTTTTAAAAGATGCCACCCTAAAAGGTCCCTAGAGTTTCTGATGAGTCATGCCCAGTTTCTGGTTCTTCTCGAGTGTTGCCTATCTATCATGGTGATCTAGGTCTATTAGAGGCAGTGGAGTGGCTTGAGTAAGTAGAGAGCATCTTCAGATTATTGAGAACTCCTGAAGATCTTAGAGTTCATGTTGTTTTGGGTTTGTTCAAAGGTCCAGCTCTGGAAGAATGGGGGCTATTCACCCCACCTTCAATGCAATTTAGGATGATGTGGGATGTCTTTAAATCCATCTATGTCTGATGGTTCATATCTGAAGAGGTGAAGATGAAGAAAAGGGAAGAGATCATGTGTATTAAACAAGGACAATGAATGGTGAAGGTCTATATTGATCATTTCAAGGAGCTAGCTTCCTTTTGATAAAGACTTATATTTTCCTTGGGGGTCTTCATATAGAGATCAAGGAGTGGTTCCTCTCTTCTAAAGACGTTTGTTTTGAGAAGCTTGTGGATGAAGAGTTCCTAGATGAGTTGGTTCCCGAAGCACAAATGGTTGGTAATCTGGTGCCATTCGTTATTCATGAAGGTTCCCCATCTGGCAAGGAGGGGATTCTAGAGGAACCAGTTCCTAAGGAGTTATCCTCATTGGTTCTAACTTCTAATTTGTCAGACTATTTTCTAGTGTGCCATCAATGTGGTTGGTCCAAGGATTCAAATCTATATTGTTTCATCCCTATGAATACATGTCGTCGTTGTGTCTATTTGGGTCACTTTGAGAAGTTTTGATGGAAGCATTGCTCAAAGAAGGGGTTATGTCCGAAGGATACTCATACCTTACTGTGAGGCGGGTGATCCTTTATCCATCATATCCCCAGCCACAGGTCTCGGGGTGAATCTCGTACATAGTCAGGGTTATCGGGGGTATGTGAAACCTTGACCCAGTTTGTTCCTTGTGCTCAGATGAAAGCTTTTGACGTTTCCTTGTTGTAGTTTTTCTTGTTGATGTAAGTACGTCATTTCGTTATAAGAGTCTGGTTGACTTGATTTATTGTAATCTCAGTAATTTTATTCATCTGAACATAGCTTCTAGAATTATTTTTTTTTCTCTAAGTATGCTTGACCCTGGTGTGGGTTGGTTTTGGTTTTAGTTTTGCTCATTTGGATATGATTAAGTTTTGTATAATTAGTGGCTAGTGTTTTTGGTTTTGGTTTAAGTTCCTTTTGTGAGTTTCCCCTAGTGTTAAGGTGTTTAACTGGTGTGGGAAAGAGTTTCTAGTTCTGGTAGTGGTGTTGTTTTGTTCGTGCTAAGGAATATGGGTTAGTTTGTGTTGGGAGTTCCATAGTTCTCAGTGGTGGTGAGGGTTTTGTTTGGATTCTGAAGTCTCTATGCTAGTTGAGTTCTTATGGTGAGGAGAACTCTCTCGTGTTCTCACCTCATTCTTGTGTTGTGGTTTCTTCTTGATCAGTCAGGTGTGACTTGTGTGGTGAAAGGTCACCCTGAGGTTCATGTTTTCTTGGGTTGTGATCGAGCATAAACTCAAGTTTTAGTTATCTTTTGACTTGGTGACTTTCTAGGGGAAGAAAGTGTTTGTGGTGGGGATAATTGTCACACCCCGACCACAGTTTTCATTTGTATTTATTTATTTCTTGATGTTAGATCTTTTGGTTGAGGTTTGGGTTGAGTGTCCAATAAAAGTCTTTGTGTTTTGATTGTTTTGGTTTTCTTCTAACCCTATTCATGGTTTTTTGTGAATGTTATTGGGAGAAAGTTGCATGGTAGAGAGTTTGTGACACCCATAGTGTCACTATATTGTGTTTAAATCATTCAAGGATCATTGGGTGGTCTTCCCTAGTGTTTGGGGTGTTATTTGAGGGTTTTTGGACAATTTTTCGGGTTGCATGGTTTGAGCAGGGTTTACCCAAACCGTGCAACTTAAACATGCAAAGTTGCAGAATTTTTCTAGTAGTATTTTCACGGTTTCCACGCTGTTTGCAAAACCATGCAGCAAAACCGTGCAGCCCATTACAGGCTTAATAAATTTTAACCTAAAAATTCAATTTGATTTATTCCACCTCCCATTTGAAGCTATACCTGTTGGGTCACTACTGGAATTATACCCTTTACCAATGGTTCAGAACCATTGGTAAAGGCCTGAAAACCATTGGTATATTATATACCAATGGTTTCCCAAACTGTGGCCAAGTAAGTTGTGGGTAAAGGCTTATACCAACAGTTCTATGTAAACCATTGGTATATGTGTTAAAGTAAGAGATATACCAATGGTTTCTCAAACCATTGGTATATGTTACCCTTGTACCAACGGTTCTAAATCGTTGGTATATAGTGTACAATATTCATCCAAAGCATATACCAATGGTTTTAAAAACTGTTGGTACAGGTTTATACCAACAATTATAAAAAACTGTTGGTATAATATACATCAAAAGGCTATACCAATGGTTTTGAAAACTGTTGGTATACATATGCTGCAGCTCCACAGTAGCCAGGAGCCAGAATCCCTGCAGCTCCACAGCAACCAGCAGCCCCCTCCAACCTGAAACTCTCCATGACCTGCAAGAACACACATACAGCCAGAATCCAAAAGCCTACATGGGATGTTTAAAATTCATCCAGAATTTAGAAATTTAGAAATTTAAAATTTATTCCTCACTCAAACCACAACACAAGAGAAAAATACAGAATCCAATACATCCACAATCCAATACATCCACAATTGAAATTCAATAACACCCATAACACCAATACAAAATTAAAATCCAATACGTCTAGAATCCAATACACGTAACAGTATTCAAAATTTAGAATTCATTACCAATACATCCAGAATTCATAAATTTAGAATTGAAAAGTAATAACACCCATAACAGTATTAAAAATTTAGAATTCACTCCTCACTCAAACCACAACACCAATACACATAATAGAAAAAAGCCTACATGTTATAGGAAGCACATGGGATTTTTACTCATGGTCTTGGGTTGACTATCTTAAAACCAACAGAAAAACTTGGGTAGAGTGGACAAGGATCATGATACCCATAAGATAGAAAATGGTAGTGGTCATGTGCTTAGACCTAAGATGAGTTATAGGAAGCACATGAGATATTTATATTTCTCTAATGACTATGTAACCATGTATAAATGGTTCCTGATGTGTTAGTGGGAAACATTAGCCAATCTCAACATATGAGATGGGTTACCAGAATAGCCTACATGTTTTTCATAGACTTTTCAATTGGAATAAGGGGGTATGTGGCTAATTTTAATTTGGTTCCTGGGTGTGATGTGAGATGAATCCCCATTTTGGGTAGTGGGTATGAATATTCAATTATGTCTTTGGTATTGGGTTCCCAAAGGGACTTTGGTTTGGTCCTAGAACCCATTGTTTGAGGATGGGATTGGCGTATTAAATGTCATGTGTTTTAGAATAGTGTTAGGAGTTCCTCACATGAGAAGTTGATTGTGTGAGGCTAGACTAGGGATCCTTTTGCTAAAGTATCAACACAATCTGAATACGTTTTGTCAATTTTCCGTATGCAAGTTGTTGTTTTCACTTAAAATCATGTCCATTCCAAATAAAACTGAGACATTTTGAGTGGTACTGGTCACATTGTGCCTCGGATTGAGGCGGGGTTGACTCGTACATGTCAAAAATGACCCATGGATCATTTTCCTAAAGTATCAACAGAATCTGAATGTGTTTGGTCAGTTTTTCGTATGTCAGTTGTTGTTTTCACTTAAAATGTTGTCTGTTTCAAATAAAATTGAGACACTTTGAGTGGTATCGGCCACACCGTCTGTCAGACTGAGACAGGGTTGACTCTTAAACATCACAAATGACCCATGGATCCTTTTTCTAAAGTATAAACACAATCAGAATATTTTTGGTCTGTTTTCCGAATATCTGTGGTTTTTACTTAAAGTAGTGTCCATTTTAAACAAAAGAGAGACACTTTGAGTGATACCGGCCACACCGTGCCTTGGATTGAGGTGGGGTTGACTCATACACGTCAAAAATGACCCATGGATCATTTTCCTAAAGTATCAATACAATCAGAAAGCGTTTGGTCAGTTTTCTGTATGCAATGTGTTGTTTTCACTTAAAATCCTATCCATTTTCAAATAAAAGTGAGACAATTTGAGTGGTACCACCCACACCATGCCTCAGATTGAGGTGAGGTTGATTCTTACACATCGAAAATGACCCATGGATCGTTTTACTAAAGTATCAACAGAATCTGAATGCGTTTGGTCAGTTTTCCGTATGCAATTTGTTGTTTTCACTTAAAATCTTGTCCATTTCAAATAAATGTGAGACAGTTTGAGTGGTAATGGCCACACCATCCCTCATATTGAGACGAATTTGACTTTTACACATCAAAAATGACCCATGTATCCTTGTTCTAAAGTACCAACACAATCAAAATACGTTTGGTTAGTTTTCTGAATGTCTGTTGTTTTTACTTAAAACAGTGTCCATTTTAAACCAAAGAGAGACACTTTGAGTGATAATGGCCACACCGTGCCTTTTATTGAGGTGGGGTTGACTCATACATGTAAAAAATGACCCATGGATAGTTTTACTAAAGTATCAACACAATCAGAAAGCATTTGGTCATTTTTCTGTATGCAAGTTGTTGTTTTCACTTAAAATCCTGTCCATTTCAAATAAAAGTGAGACAGTTTGAGTGGTATCGGCCACACCGTGCCTCGGATTGATACTAGGTTGACTATTACACATCAAAAATGACCCATGTATCATTTTCCTAAAGTATCAATAGAATCCGAATGTGTTTGGTTAGTTTTCCATATGCAAGTTGTTGATTTCACTTAAAACCTTGTCCATTTCAAATAAATGTGAGACAGTTTGAGTGGTACCAGCCACACCGTGCCTTGGATTGAGGCATAGTTTACTCTTACACGTCAAAAATGACCCATGGATCTTTTTCCTAAAGTATCAACAGAATATGAATGTGTTTGGTTGGTTTTTTGTATGCCAGTTGTTGTTTTTACTTAAAACAGTGTCCATTTTAAACAAAAGAGAGACACTTTGAGTGATATCGGCCACACCGTGCCTCGGATTGAGGTGGGGTTGAATCGTACATGTCAAAAATGACCCATGGATTGTTTTCCTGAAGTATTAATATAATCAGAAATCATTTTGTTGGTTTTCCGTATGCAAGTTGTTGTTTTCACTTAAAATCTTGTCCATTTCAAATAAAAGTGAGACAGTTTGAGTGGTACCGGCCACACCGTGCCTTTAATTGAGGCGGGGTTGACACTTACACATCACAAATGACCCATGGATCGTTTTCCTAAAGTATCAACAGAATCTGAATGCGTTTTTTCAGTTTTTTGTATGTAAGTTGTTGTTTTCACTTAAAATATTGTCCATTTTAAATAAAAGTGAGACACTTTGAGTGGTAACGGCCACACCATCCCTCGGATTGAGATAGGGTTGAATCATACACATCAAAAATAACCCATGGATCCTTGTTCTAAAGTATCAATACAATCAGAATACGTTTGGTCGGTTTTCTGAATGTCTATTGTTTTTACTTAAAACAGTGTCCATTTTAAACAAAATAGAGAGACTTTGAGTGATACCAGCCACACTGTATCTAGGATTGAGTCGGGGTTGACTCATACACATCAAAAATGACCCATGGATCATTTTCCTAAAGTATCAATACAATCAGAAAGATTTTGGCCAGTTTTCCGTATGCAAGTTGTTGTTTTCACTTAAAATCTTGTCCGTTTCAAATAAAAGTGAGACATCTTGAGTGGTACCAGCCACACCGTGCCTCTTATTGAGCCGGGGTTGACTCATACACGTCAAAAATGACCCATGTATCATTTTCCTAAAGTATCAAAATAATCCAAATGTGTTTGGTTGGGTTTCTATATGAAAGTTGTTGTTTTCACTTAAAATTTTGTCTATTTCAAATAAATGTGAGACATTTTGAGTGGTATAGGCCACACCGTGCCTCGGATTGAGGCGGGGTTGACTCGTACACATCACAAATGACCCATGGATCATTGTACTAAAGTATCAATAGAATATGAATGTGTTTGGTTAGTTTTCCATATGTCAGTTGTTGTTTTCACTTAAAATGTTGTCTAATTCAAATAAAAGTGAGACACTTTGAGTGGTACCGGACACATTGTGCCTCAATTTGAGACGAGGTTGACTCGTACATGTCAAAAATGACCCATGAATCCTTGTTCTAAAGTATCAATACAATTATAAAGAGTTTGGTCGGTTTTCTGAATGTCTATTTTTTTACTTAAAATCCTCTATTTTCTTCCTCTTTTTGATTAGGGTTTTCACTCTTCTCTAATCTTCTTATGAATCTCTAAAACCCTCTTTTCCTTTGGGATTTAGGGTGAATCTTGAAGAGAGCTTAGATTGGGATCCGAGATGTCGAATTAAGAGTGTGATTGTCTTCGGAATCAAGGTAGGTGGTCGGTACTTGGTACTTAAGTAATAGTAATGGAATGTTAATTAGATTAGGATTTCGGGTGAATATTGAAGAGAGATTAGATTGGGCTTAGTGACCTTATGATATAGTGATTAGTGTGATGATGTCAGTGATACACAGTTGTGTGAGGTACCCAGTGGAGGATGAGGATATATGTGGCGGGGGTTATGCATGGTTAGAGGAGGGTGGGGGTTGTCCAGGGTCTAGGAAGGAGGGGGTTGTCTGGGGTCCAGGAAGGAGGGTGGGGGGCTGTCCGGGGGGCTGTCTGGGGGGCTGTCTAGGGGGCTATCTGGGGGGTTGTCCAGGGTCTAGGGAGGAGGGTGGGGGCTGTCCGGGGGGATGTATGGGGGGCTATCTGGGGGGGATGTCTGGGGAGGAGGGTGGGGGGTCTATCCGGGGGATATCCGGGGTCCAGGGAGGAGGGTGGGGGGGTTTTCCGGGGTCCAGAAAGGAGGGGGTTGTCTGGGGTCCAGGAAGGAGGGTGGGGGGCTGTCTGGGGGGGCTGTCCGGGGGGCTATCTGGGGGGTTGTCCAGGGTCTAGGGAGGAGGGTGGGGGCTGTCTGGGGGGATGTATGGGGGGCTATCTGGGGGGGTGTCCGGGGAGGAGGGTGGGGGGGGCTATCCGGGGGGATATCCGGGGTCCAGGGAGGAGGGTGAGGGGGCTGTACGGGGTCCAGGAAGGAGGGTGGGGGGTTGTCTGGGGGACTATCCAAGGGGCTGTCCGGGGTCCAAGGAGGAGGGTGGGGGGGCTGTCTGGGGGGATGTCCCAGATTCATGGGATGGTATTTACATATTTTCTAAGCAAATTATTTCAAGGTTAAAAAAATAATTTCATTATATCAACTTCTAATCAGACCACCAATTTTCTAAATTCCACTAAAAAATTACTATTTCATTAAAATAGGGGGATTTCATTGCAAATCATCAAATCAAGTTTTATTATTTATAGATAAAAAATAAAGATAATGTGACCTACCCAATCACACATATATTCAGGCCAACAAATCAATAAACATCAAAGGTCAGTAATATCAGTCAAAAATGTAACGGATAAATCTGTCCCTCATCACCATCACTATCATCACCATCATCTTCACCCTCAACCTCGTCCTCATCGTCGTCCCCATCATCGTTCCCGCCCTCCTCCTTGCCCTCCTCTTCCGCCTCAGCCTCCTCCTCGCCCTCCTCCTCCTTCGCCTCGACCTCCTCCTCACCATCGACCACCACTATAACTGCCACCTGGTGCACCATATATAGAACGCATCGATGAAATATATTCCTCACAAGCAGTGTTGGACTCTGGTGTAAGTGTTGGATGTAAATCTTCCATCAATTTCATTAATGTAGTGTTTGCCATAATAGATTGTGATGCCGTCTCTGTGGCCCTTTTTTCAGCCTGTTCTGCCTGTGCCATAACCTACTGTAACTCGGTGGCACTACAACTAATACCTGAGGAGGGACAATACCTCGTCGGAACTATACTCTTATTAGGCCGGCAGCGTACTCTACCAGAGTGCTCATCTCCCAACACCTGATGTAAGTGATCGTTTGGCCCAAAATTGTCAGGTTCTTGGGCATCAAGGGCCTCTAAAGCATCCTTTTACAAATTTAAATAGATTATTAAGTTAAAAAATAGAGATTAAAATTTTAAATCTACAAATTAAAACTTAAAATTTTCTGCTGAGTCGGTTCATTAACCGCACTTCCATCTTTCTTCTTTCTACTCGAGCAAAACTGTTTTACTTGAGGCACATGTCCTTCTATATTCAATTTATGCCTCTACAATGACATTGAATATAGGAAACCGTAATTAAAAATACGATACAAAAAATAGTAATTGCATAAATAAAATTATATAACTTTAGCAATCGAATAAATTACAGAGGAAACAATAGAAAGTGAAAGTCGTAAAGAAAGATTATAAACTGTCATACCAGTTGTCTCTCATGATCTGGAATCGTAGTATATCTCAATGTGTGGATATATTTCTTAACATCAATGTTTTTTTTTATTTCTTCCAGATGCATCCTAAATAAAATTCAATAATTATTATTAATGAAAAACATGAAAATTTTCATTAAAATACTTCTAATTTGATTAATACTGTAAATTGGTTAGTCGCCCAATGAGTAATCATTTGTCGGTATTGTTCTAATGGACAATAATCCATGACAGGGACCGCCTCTAACTCTGTGCCCACTCTATCATTCCAGCTAATGTAAAACTCGTGATTATAAGCTCTCCAAAGCTCACCTAAATCCTTTAGACGTGTTGGTCGTGCACCCTCACCATCAGGGAAATTAAACCGTAGCTGAAACCAAAATATTAATTCATATAAATAAAAAAATTAATATATTGCATTAAATACAATAGATTTTTTTACCCATATCTCTACCCATGCTTTATCCTTGACTTCATTTGGCAGTTGTCTCCATGAGAGCGGGCTGACAGGAATGATGTCAGAGTATTTGGCAAGCGTCGCCAAAAAACTCCGACATTGTTGTCCTGATTTTTCAATCATCTGACTATCATTATTGCAGTCCACCATCAACTACATGTGGCGTTTCCACACCAAACGCATGCGTGTACGCCCCCGCCCCCGCCTCCTATCAGTAGATGTATCTGTTATGAAAGAAAAACAAATATTTTATCAATACATGTTATAATGAAAATAAATAATGGTGTAACAATTTTCTAGGGTTGTATAAGTATACCTGCGGTAGTCTGATCAATGGGCACTACTGGATCCATAAAAATTGAAGGAACACCCTGTACAGATGGAGTGGGTCCCAATGTATGCTTCGTAGGAACAGACTCTGGTGGAGTAGTAGTCGAAGAAGATGGAATATAAAATCTAGGAGAGAAGGAAGCATAAGTAAAAGAAGATGACAAGGATGGTTGGACAAATGCTGGATGGGGAGTGGGAATCATCATTGGATATGGTACAGACGGGTGAGGAGGCTCAGATGTAAAGGGTGGTGAAAACATGGGAGGTCTAAATATCCTATGTGTCCCTAACGACACAATGGGATCAGAATGTGGGGTGGATGGTATGTCAGTGGGAGGGGCAAAGTCTAATCGGGTACGCCAACCAGATCGTCTAGCTCCTGTACCACCCCCCCTCATATGAACACCGCGAGTACTGGGACCACTACTAGGTTGTTCATCGAATAACCGTTTCCTAATAGATGGATCCTGAAAAAATGTTTTAAAAAAAATAATCACATGACATTATATATTATTTAAATAAATATATTTGAAATAAAGTAATAATTATAGGCACTAGTGGTGGAATTCCCAGCTCATCCATGCGATGACTATTGTCCATAATATGTTTTTGTCACCTCTCTTCAATTGGTTTCATTTTCCTGCATTTGAAAACAAATATGGAAGTAAATAGAAAAGTATAACTAATGTGTAACCCAAAAAACAAAATAAATGAGAGGGAAAATTTTAATTTTTAGTAGGATTATTATTTACTAAGTGTCATCAGTCTATTAAAATCATAGAACATTGATTCTACCAGATCCATAAGTGGTGAAACAGTTGTCAAAATTAAGGAAAATTTTAATTTCTTTAGCTCAGGTAGATGATGCAGGTTTCAATACATGTTTTGTAGAAGAATACAAACCATAATGTTCATTACCTGATAAAATATTAAAGAGAGGTCTTAGAGTCATACAAATTTTATATAAATCACAGTTGAAGCATTGAAATGTTCACCAAGTTAGAAATGTTGGTTTCATAGGTTTAAATACAGTTCAATTACAAATTACAAAATGCAATTCAAATAAAAATTCTAACCAATAAACATTGAAAATGCACATAATGGTCAAATCAGATACAACATATTTGTAATCAATATTAAATTAATTTGAATAGTACCAACCTTAACAACTCAAATCGAGGTAAACCAAAAGAATTGAGAACATGGATGGATGGTTCTATATATTTTCCACCACAACTTAAGGTTCACAATCAACTCTGACAATTGAGTTATTAGAGTCATCAAAAGAAATAAATGGATTGGTTCCAATGGAAGTAGGGACAGTGTTAATTTCATCATCACCATCATCAAAAATATGTCTTGGAATTACTTCAACTATGACACCAAATTTAGGTAGAAGTAGGTCTTTTACATAAAAAACTTGTTTAGCCATTGATGTAAATACATATGGTTCTTTGGTAGCAAGAGTGTGAGTCATATTAATTACTTGAAATCTACAATCATCAATAAATGTGTCATGTCTCGTCATCGAATCAAACCAATGGCATTTCATGTAAAGACCCAGAAATACCGTGGAATTTTTTTTAAATACATGGGAATTTTACGAGTCCGCGGTTTCTGAAGGCGCCTGATTCTGAGGCCCGGTGTGCCCCGAATCATTTTCTGAAGTTTTGTTCGAGTACGTTTGGTAAATGTACGTGCGAGATTTTATATCTTTTGAACCAGTGCTCAGAATTGAAATCCAAGAACACCGATGAACTTGCAGCGCTGATATTCGCTTAAGGAGACCCATATCACAGTTGCGTTTTATTGAGGTTGGAAGTTAATTTTGGGGGATTTCTAAATAAAAAATTTTAAAAAAATATGTGTAGCATATTTTTTTTAATGTGTGGTGGTTAAAACCTCCAAAGGGAGGTTAGTGGTGGGGCCCACCCGCACATAACCTCCCTTAGGAGGATATTACTAGGTGGGGCCCACACAGGCTTGAAACCCTTGGGAACCCCCCCCCCCCCCCATTTATGTGGGTTAAACCCTCCACCATCCACATTCCCTCATAATGATGACAACTCTCTCTCACAATTAATTATCTAAACTTACAATTAATTAATTGGCTCTTTATTTTGAATTATATTGAATTGATTATGCCAACATAATAATATGTGATATATTATTATGGTTGGAGTTGGCATAATTTTTCTTGGGTTGGGAGAATTGGGAAGAACTCTTGGAGGAATAATATCCTCTCGACGAAGAACATCATTTTCCACCGAAGAACGACGACGTGACTTCTTTCTTTCCAACCGGGGAAAGAGAAGGAAGACGTCGCCCGCAAAGAACGCCGCCAACGATAACGTCATCCCCTCCAACGTTGACAGAACAATGTCTGTCTACCTCGACGTTCGTTTTCCATGCCTTCGACAGCGTACTTCCAATCGAGGTAGGGGTTACTTTAATGTTTGATTATACCCTCCATTCTACATCGTTAAGTTGGTGAATGATGTGCCGATTGTTATTAATGTAACGAGGAGGGTTCGAATCACACAAACATGGCCTGACCCTCCCCCTTTTTGTTTTCACTTGATGAAGTCAGATGTGGAGCTGAAGGGGTGCAGTGTCATCGCACCGCACCGGAGAATAATCGTGGCCAGGAGGACCATGGCGGACGAAAGAGGGACCGCGGCCGGGAGGTCCACGGTGGATGAAGAGGCGCGACGCCATTACGCCGGCCGCGTGGAGGAAAACTGTGGGCCGCATCCGCAGGCCGCTCGGCTAGAAGAACTGTCCGGATACTGTCGGTCGGGATGGAGGACCGTGGCGCCCGCAGGCGCTGCGTGGAGAAGACCGCAGTGCCCACAGGTGTCGCGTGGAGAAAACTGCGGCCCGCTTCCGCGAGCCATTCTGCTGGGAAAACTGGTCGGCCACCTGCCATCCAGGCTAGAAAACTGCGGCACCCGCAGGCGCCACGTGGGAAGAACCTCGGCCCACTGTGCGGGTCGTGTGCGCTAGGCAGAACCGGCCGGCTATTGCCGGCTGGGCAAGGGAGAGGCGGTGCCGCCGGGCAAACTGGACTGACCCACAGCGCGGGCCAGGTCTGTAGTTGGGTTGCGCCCTATCGGGACAGGCTGAACCCCCAGTCGGGTCGGACCTTCCAAAATGGGTGGGGCCGACCCCCCAGCCGGGTCGGACTCGCCGAGCCAGGTCGGACCGACCCGCCAGCCCACTGGGTTTGACAGGTCGGGCCCGTCTTCGCTTAGATGCGAATAACTTTAAGACCGTGCGTCTGATCGACGCGCCATCTGCGGAACTAGGACCCTCGTGATGAGGTAGTCCTTTTGCAATAATCTAAGTGAGTTTTGGACAAATTTGGAAAATGGCCAGGTTTGGAACGAGTGTAAATCCAACCGAGCCCCTGGAACGGAAATGCCAATAACTCTCAGACCGGGCGTCTGATTGACACGCCGTCTGTCACGTTGGGTTCCTTATGATAAGATGGAACTACGAGATACATAAAATCAGGACTTCATGATAGTTAATGTATCGACACTCGACTCGAGGAGCGGACCCTCTCGGAATCGAGCGTGCTGTGTGCGGGAACCCTAGAGCTGGCTACGACGACTATTGTACCAGAATCCTACGTGGGTTCGACAACGATGACTACTGAACCGGAATCCTCTGTGGGTTCGACAGTGATGAATATTATACCGGGATCCTCCGTGGGTCTGACAGTTCTGACTTCTGTTCTTGTATCCTGTGTGGGTCCGACAGAATAGCTAGTCTTGTATCCTGTGTGGGTCCGATAGCTTAGCTGATCCTATGTCCTGTGTGTGTCCAACAACTTAGATGAATCAGTGACTACATATGATCATCTCTATCACTCTATGAAATATGTATACCTGTGTGAGATGAGTCTTGTCTATTGAATCATTATCATCAATGTGATTGGCCTTGCTTCCTTTGTGGACTAGGTTGTGATTGGTCTCAAGAGTTGGAGTCAGACTGTGACTAGTAACTTAGGTATATGTATGGGCATGTACTTAAGTAGGGTTGGATGATACTTTGTGATTGTATCTTTCTACTGTGGTTTTTCCTTTGTGGATTCTGGGAGACCTTCGGGGGTATCGGGGTCCCCTACTGAGTATTGTTATACTCACCCCTGCACAGGCTTCACCTGCACCTTGTTGTGTTCTGTGCAGACGACGGACGACAGTGATCGAGGTTGAGGGTGACGGACGGGAGACTGCTCAGAGCTGGACTTGACCGGACATACTGTAGGGACGAGTTGTTTAAGTTCTGTACCTACCCTTCAGGAGGTATTTCCGAGCGGATGATCCATGAGATTTTTTCCCTTTTTTACTTGTACTTGTACTTAATGTTTAGTTGGGTTTGTATACTGACCCACTTACTTTCATCACACCTTAATTTTCTATTTTAGTACTTGTTGCCTCTACTTCTTATGTTCAGACTGTGTGTGTGTTATAGGTTAAAAGGCAATGCCTTCCCTTTTTATCGGGATTACGCCTTTGGTGCTAGTCACCATCCCCTGGCCTATGGAAAGCGGGCTTGGGGTAGTCACGGCACGGGCCCCGAGGACGGGTCGTGACAAATTGGTATCAGAGGAGTCAGTTCTACCGCAAAACTTGGACTATTATTCTTTTAACAGCAATAGTGTTAAGTGTTTTGGGTGTGGTTATCAGTTTAGGGTAACCGATGTTGGTGCGGTGGAAAACATATCCATACACTAGGACTCTGACTTCTGATTTCCGACTCAGTGCACGAAAACACCGATTGCATGTGTGTTTCCTTCGAAAAAGTTTTCTTCGTGATTACTTTGTGTCAGCTCACCAGGTATACTGTTTTAACCGTGGTGCACCTATTTCTTTTCAGGATGGCCCCACGAAGGCAACCAGCTAGGGTTCCGAGTTTCGTACGAGATGGTAGCCCACCAAGTGATGAGGCCTCGGTGCAGGGCCCCATCACCGTAGAGGTACCAGCGGTACCACTACCCGCTGGGCCACCAATACAACCAGCTTCAGAAGCAGAGAGTGCATGCCACCTGAGTTCATTGCATGAGTTCTAGTGCCAGAGGCCGCCCAGGTTCTGGGGAGAGACGGACCCACAAGCAGCTGAGGATTGGCTGGAGGCTATCGTGAGAGTTTTCATATTGGTAGGGACACCAGCCAACCTCATGGTGATCCTTGTCGCGAGTCTCCTGCATGCGGCGGTAGGCAGATGGTGGAGCCTGATACTCCAGGTGCATGATGAGGCATCATTACTCTGGAAAGACTTCGAGAGTCTCTTTTTCTCAGAGTTTGTTCCATCCACCCTTTGTGTGGTGCAGATTCAAGAGTTACTTCATCTGCAGCAGGGTAGCATGACAGTAGCTCAGTACTCAGTGAGGTTCACCGACCTCTCATGTTACTCCACGGATATGGTATGGGACCTGTTCTTCAGGTCCTAGACCTTTGATCAGGGACTCATGCATGATATTAGGGCTTCGACGATTCCCCTCAGTATCCTGATATAGGAGGGGGTGCTGGAGTGAGACCTTCTAGTGGAGAGTTTTCTCGCTGAGCAGTCACTATCAGAGAGACCCACCATAGGGATACACGTATAGGATTCTTCTGCAGCCGGTAGTAGACAGATGACGCAGAGGTCCAAGCGGACCAGGCCATCAGGTGGGAGACCCCAGGATACAGGTTTGGTTGTGCGGGGCACACGAGACAGAGCCATCTATACGAGGAGCAGGAAGTTCTATGCATGCGGCGAGTAGGGCCACATGGCTCATGATTGCCCGACCCGCCATGCAGATGAGAAGAAGACAGTAGAGGGACCTCCCAGGCAGAGGAAGAGGTTTGATCGTGGTGGTCTGCCGGGAGCAGGCGGATGTGGTAGAGGAGTTGTCCGAGCAGCGGGTGGTGGAGGACGTTTCGAGGCTCTACCACCACCACCAAGAGGTACACCCCGACCACAGGGAGCTGGCGGACAGAGGCAGACTCAGCTCCAGGAAGTCGAGGCCTACGACCACGGTGGACCTAAGATGATTCGAGGTACTATCTGTGTCTACTCCACCCTTGCTGCAGTACTTATAGACACAGGTGCGAGTCATTCTTTTATTGCCACTGCCCTCGTTCGGAGCTCGGATATTCCGAAAAAGTCATTGGCTTGATCCTTATGGCTAGAGACTCCTATGGGAGCAGACTCGACGATTACGCACTGGTGTCGGCAATGTGAGCTTACTCTAGGAGGCGAGAGCTTCGGCTGGGATCTTCTTGTAGCGGCATCGAGGCCTTACGATGTCATCTTGGGTATGGACTGGTTATCCACAGTTCATGCTCAGATTGACTGTATTAGGTACAAAGTTCGGTGTATCCGTACGGATGGGACCAGCTTCACCTTCACTAGTGATAAGGGAGCCTTTGCAGTGCAGGATGGACTTGCACAGAGGAGGGGGCAGCCGATCACACATCAGTTGGCTAGTCTCATCCTCGGAGTGGTTGATGTGCGGAGTCTGAGTTTTCCTATTATGGTGGATTAGTATGCGGATGCTTTTCCTGACAACGTTCCAGGACTACCTCCTCACAGAGAGGTAAACTTCTATATTGACCTATACCCCGGGACAACACTGATATCTACTCCAGCATATCGGATGGCTCCTGCCAAGCTTCGTGAGCTGCGGGTATAGCTGGAGGACTTGCAGGGGAAGGGATTTATCTGACCCAGTGTTTCACCCTGGGAATCTCCGATTTTGTTTTCCAAGAAGTTGGATGGGATCTTGTGACTGTGTGTCGACTACCGTCACCTGAATCAGGTGACCGTGAAGAACAAGTACCCACTCCTAAGGATTGACGAACTCTTTGTTCATCTCAAGGGAGCACGATGGTTCTCGAAGAAAGACCTCAGGTCAGGCTATAACCAGCTCAGATTTTGAGATGAGGATGTGGAGAAGACGACATTAGAGTGTCGGTATGGCCACTATGAGTTCTTGGTTATGCCCTTCGGCGTAACCAACGCACCAGCAGTGTTTAGAATTCTCATAAACAGGATCTCCCAGCCTTACCTCGATCATTTTTTTGTAGTCTTCATCGACGACATACTGATTTACTCGACTACTAAGGAGGATCATGCCTACAATTTTCGGGTAGTACTGGATACACTCCGAGAGCACCAGCTTTATGGTAATCTCTTGAAGTGCCAGTTTTGGATTCGAGAGGTTCACTTCTTGGGACACGTCATCTCAGAGGCTGGAGTTTTAGTAGATCCAGCGAAGATCGAGGCAGTACTTTCTTGGGATCCACCCAGGAGTATGAATGAGGTTCGGAGTTTTTTGGGTCTGGCTGGGTACTGTCGGAGATTTGTGCCAGACTTCTCCAGAGTTGCAGCACTTCTTTCAGCATTGACTAAGAATGGGCAAACCTTCGTGTGGTCAGAGATATTTCAGCAGATCTTTCAGGAGTTGAGGCATAGATTGAACAGTGTGCCCATCTTAAGGCTACCATAGGAGGGCGTAGGGTGCGTAGTTTACTACAACGCATCAGGGACCGGACTCGGGTGTGTCTTGATGCAGGATTGAGCAGTGATCACATATGGTTCACAACAGTTGAGACAGCACGAGAAAAACTATGCTACCCATGACCTGGAGTTAGCAGTAGTGGTCTTTGCCTTGATGTAAACTGATTAAATGAATATAAACTTATTGTATTTCCATACCACTAGGTTTAGAGAAATTCTGATATCTGTAGAACTTTCGTTAAATTAAATTCTTTAGGTTTTCAAATCTATTCGCTATAGAGTTGTGAAACTGCTGGAGCAACTTCTTTGATTTTTTAGAGTACCAAAACAACCTTTTTAGACTTCCTCATAAACTAATTAAGTTTATATAAATATATTATATATCCAACTGTATATGGAACATGCAAATCCATCCACTTTAGATTGATATATCCTCAAATTTCAAAGGTGAATTTAAGCTGAAAATTGCAATGTCACTTGAACATCTTGTAACTGCTTCGGTGATTTTTTTCACCATTGAAAAAACTGAATTGACTTTCAACATTAACAGATAAAATAAAGATAATATTTTTATCTTTATAACAATTTTTTTGTAATAATCCAATCACTATTTCTTTAGATGTAAAATAAATACTGTGATATACTAGATCTGAAACACTTAATAAATTTATTAGCAAACAAAGAATAATGGGTTCAAGTAATTATCAAAACTAAACCAATATGAGAATGACAAGGATACATTTAACATAAATGACCTCAACCTTAGATTGTTCAACTTTAATTCCATATTTATACATAACATGACCAAGCACAATTCCTTTATCTACTAGGAAATGACATTTTTCATAGTTAAGAACAATATTTTCATCAATGCAAGTTTCAAGAACAACGATCAAACTTTTCAAGCTCTCAAAAGATGATCTATAGATTGAAAAATCATCCATAAAAACTTTCATCCAACTTTCTAAAAAATCATAGAAAATCCCCACCATACATCTTTGGAAAGTTCTTGGGGCATTACACAAACCAAAGGGCGTTTTACTATAAGAAAAGGTTCCAAAAGGACAAGTGAAAGTGGTTTTCTATTAATCATCGGGTATTATATGAATTTGGAAGTAACCTAAGAATCCATCAAGAAAATAATACTGGGTTTTTCCAACTATTTTTTCAAGCACTTGGTACAAAAACAGAAGAGGAAAATGGTCCTTCTTGGATATTGAATTGTGCTTTCTATAATCCATGCACACTCTCTATTTATTTGGAAGTCTAGTAGGAATAAGCTCACCAAATTAATTTTTTGAAATTGTAAAAGCACTCTATCAGTTATATATATATATATATTATGTATATTAATGTATATTAATGTATTAAGGGGATTACAACTACAAACACACACAAACATAAGGTACACAAGCGGGTCATACCTCATCCCTCCCCACGAGGATCGACAAACACCTACAATAACCATTACATTTGATGGATAGAAGGCCCTATGATTTGAAAGTCAGTTACATGTCATAAAATCTCCTTCTGTAAATAGTAATGTCATAGTACCCACATTGTTATGGTACTTGTCATAGTACCCGTCACTGTTTCAATGTCTGTTGTCGTACCCACTGTCGCCACAATGCTTACAATGTGTTTGCACAATACCTACATTGTATTTTCACAATATCTGATAAAATACATGTGAAAAATCCCCTTAAATTAGAGGCCATTGGGGGTCAAACTCTTGACTTCTTAGATGAGGAGTAGCACCTCATACCACTTAGGTACTAATTGGACCACTGTACATAAATATATAATAATATACATATATAAAAACAAAACATGATGCCCAAAAAAGTGGTTCAGGTGATTGTTTGTTACATTGTTGATCCAAGTTCAAATGCTAGGTCATATGATTAGATTTTCATTTATGAGTCACAAGGTAATGTAGTTTTCTACAAGCATGTGATCGTGTGACGCAGGAGCTATGGTCGGCGGTGTGTGGGGGCAGGCAGTGGGACTTCGGATGGCAGATCATTATCTTCTCTGGTAATGGGCAGATCATTATCATCTCCTTTTCAAGGATAGGACAATTCCCAAAGATCATATGAAGTGGTTTTCCGTGGTTTTCTATAGCTCCTGATATATTCGAAAAATAGAAGCAATAACATTCTGAAAAAACTGCAATTCTGAAAAGTCATCGTAGAAATTCTGACAATTTACTGACAATCCATACAATCTTTTTAGACTTTGATATAAACTGATGCAATAAAGATAAACTTCTTGGATTTCCATACCACTAGGTTTAGAGCGATTTCAATATTTGTAGAACTTATAGTAAATTAAATTCTATAGGTTTCCAAATATGTCCACTGTGGAGTTGTGAAACTGCTACAACAACTTCCTTGATTTTTTAGAGTACCAAAACAACCTTTTTAGACTTCCTCATAAACTAATGAAGTTTATATAAATATCTTATCTATACAGTGGTATAATTCACACACAAATTATTTCACTGTAGATTGAGATATCATCAAAATTCAGAGGTGACTTTAAGATGAAAACTACAATGTCACTTGATCATCTTGTAACTGCTTCAGTGATTTTTTGCACCATTAAAAAAACTGAATTGGCTTTCGACATTAATAGATAAAATGAAGATTAGATTTTTATATTGATAACAGAACAAATTCTGTAATAATCCAATCATTAGTTCTTCGGATATAAAATAAATATTATGACATACTAGATCTGAAACATTTAACAAATTTATCAGCAAACAAAGAATAATGGGTTGAAGTAATTATCAAAACTAAACCAAGATGAGAATGACAATGAGACACTTAATAGAAATTACCTCAGCCATAGATTGGTCAACTTTAATTCCATCTTTATACATAACATGACCAAGCACAATTCCTTTATTTACCACGAAATGACATTTTTCATAGTTAATATTTTTATCAATGCAAGTTTCAAGAACAATGACCAAACTTTTCAAACTCTCAAAAGATGATCTATAGATTGAAAAATCGTCCATAAAAACTTTCATGCAACTTTCTAAAAATCATATAAAATTCTCATCATACATCTTTGGAAAGTTCTCGGGAATTACACAAACCAAAGAGCATTTTACTATAATCAAAGGTTTCAAAAGGACAAGTGAAAGTGGGTTTCTCTTAATCATCGGGGGTTATATGATTTTAAAAGTAACCTAAGAATCCATCAAGAAAATAATATTGGGTTTTTTCAACTAGTTTTTCAAGCACTTGGTACAAAAACAGAAGAGCAAAATGGTCCTTCTTGGATACTGAATTGTGTTTTCTATAATCCATGCACACTCTCTATTTATTTGGAAGTCTAGCAGGAATGAGCTCACCAGATTAATTTTTTAAAATTGTAAAAGCACTCTATCAATTATATATATATATATATATATTATGTATATTAATATATATATATATATTAATGTATCAAGGGGATTACAACTACAAACACACACAAACATAAGGTACACAAGTGGGTCATACCTCATCCCACCCCATGAGGATCGACAAACGCCTACAATAACCATTACAATTTGATGGCTAGAAGGCCCTATGATTTGAAAGTCTGTTACATGTCCTAAAAGCCCCTTCTGTAAATAGTAATGTCACAATACCCGCATTGCTACGGTACTAGTCATAGTACTCATCATTTCTACAATGTCTGTTGTAGTACCCATCGTTGCCACAATGCTTGCACTGTGTTTGCACAGTACCTACATTGTGTCTGCACATTACCCGCTACAATATATGTGAAAAATCCCCTTAAATTAGAGGTCATTAGGGGTCGAACTCCTGATTTCTTAGATGCAGAGTAGCAGCTCGTACCATTTAGGTACTAGTTGGACCACTGTATATAAATATATAATAATATACATATATAAAAACAAAAAATGATGCTCAAAAAAGTGGTTCAGGTGCTTGTTTGTTACATTTTTTATCCAAGTTCAAATCCCAGGTCATGTGATTAAATTTGCATTTATGAGGCACAAGGGCGAGAGATTTTCTACAAGTACGTGATCATGTGACGCAGGAGTTGTGGTCGACGGTCTGAGATCTATGGTTTCCCCCGGCGCCTGGTTCTCTCTTCCTGTGGATCCGGCGTCCAATCGACCAATTGCCTCTTTCGTCTCATGACTGGCTTCCGAGACTTCGGTGATTCCTTTTCTTTGGAGCTCTACGGATTTTGGTCCTTCTACGGGCTACAATCTGTGATCGGCTTCCGGCTGTCCGTTTCTCAGAAAGAGAATTATGTAAGGTTCTGGTCTGTTTATGAACCTCATCGATCCGTTTGTGGTGACCGACGGCAGTGTGATTCACGACGGGCGTTCCGCGTTTCAACTCCTGGCATCTTCAACTTCCATGACTCATGAAATCCTTGTACGCTAAATCCTTGTACGCGAATGACTTCCATGTGGTTCTAGTTGAGGTGCGATTCACGG
Source organism: Viscum album (assembly GCA_963277665.1). Lineage (NCBI taxonomy): Eukaryota > Viridiplantae > Streptophyta > Magnoliopsida > Santalales > Viscaceae > Viscum > Viscum album. The sequence goes on from OY728129.1 coordinate 1,121,720,933, forward strand.
AGTTCCGATCACGAATGTAATGTCTCATATTTTTCCATTTATTATTTTAAATATTATATGGAATTATTTTGAGACCAGGCGCGAAGACGGCACATCATTTCGAGGTCCATTGAGCCCAGAATGATGGTTTGAACTTTTTTTAAGTTAAGTGAGTCGGCGCTTGTGCGCGGTTGTGGCAGTTTCCAAATGGATGCCCGGATTAAAAATATGAGGGCACCGTTGCGTCCGGGACGACGAATTTACCTAAGAACGAGCTTGACCTCGACCGGTGCGGGTCGAGGGAGAAAGTTTATTTTTAGATGTTTTAAGTAAAATAAAATAAAGTAAATTAACAAGTTTATTTTATTTTATTTAAGGAAACATCCGCTGCAGCGCGGCGATGGCGCATATGTTTCCTAAACTAATGGCGCGTCATAATGACTCAAGAATATGCAAGTAAAAGTCATTAATACCGCCGCATAATTAACTGCCAATCATGTTTCCCTTTTTATGGGTTAAGCAATTGGTGGTCATTGACGGACTTTTGGGAGAAATTGCTGGAGGATCCACGGCACGTTGGAGCAAACTCTCGGCGACGAACAACGACGGATCGAAGTCGAGAATTACTACACCAACAACGTAGAAGGATCTCGACGACAACGGCAGCGCGATGCCTTCGTCAAAGATCGACCCTTTCAAAAGGTAGGGGTTTTTTATTTCAATTTCCTTTTTCCTGTTTTTGAGTTTAAACCACGAACGCGGATCAACCACGAACAAGTTGATCTGCGGATTTGTGCATTCTTGCGGGAGGGATTTCTTTGGGATGATTTTGGGGAATTAATCCATGCTTTTATTTATGTTGATCACTGCTCCGTTTAAACCTATTAATGGGAGCGGATCAACGCCATGACGAACGATGGTGGAGGTTTGTTCCTCAATTTTGTTTATTGGATTTCTTCCCCCACTTCTTTTCTCGTGCGTTCTTCGCGTTCTTCATGGGGCAACGAACAACGGATCGTTGCGCATCCGTTCCACGACGCAATGATCCCAAATCGAAGTTTCAACACCGCAATGGCCTTGTGGAGGTGCGGCGACGATGGCGGATGATGAATCGGGCCGGATCGGAAAGGGATGTTCTTCGAGCGTTCTTCGTGCGGAAGATCAAATCATGTTTTCAGGGCCGATCGGAGGCCCGAAAACGATGGAAGCGGCTTCGTGGTGTCGGGGCGATCAAAACCTGGAAGTTTTGCGGTGATCAGACGGTCGGATCAATGATCGGAGCACCACGGGAGGCGCGTCGGTGAAGGGCGTCATTTTTGAAAATTTCCAGAATACACGGCGTGTACCTCCGAAGAACACGCCGTGTAGTACTGGCGGCAGCGGCTAGGGTTTCGGGGTCAGAGAGGAATAACACGGCGTGTGACCCCGGTCACACGGTGTGTTGGACTTCCCCCGAAACTCGGTGTGTGCTTTGGGTAGTACACGGACACGGGATGAGCTACACGGCTTCAGGCGGCATGGCGTGTACAGCGCGAAAGAGGCGACTACGCGGAGCTCGGTGTGTATCTCGTGGATACGCGGACATGGGATAGAGTACATGACCGTGTACTCCGTCACACGGTCAGGCGAGGCCAGTGACGCGGGTCACCCCATGTGGAGATTACACGGGTTGGTGTACACGGGTTGATGACCGTGTACAGGCACATGGCCAGAGTACACGGAGCCAACCCCAATTACTTGGACACGGCGTGTACATCGTACTACATGCTATGTATTAAGTTTTTCTACATGACCAGCCTTTGACACGGGTCTTTGTACACGGGCAGTACCCGGGGTCAGACAACATGGTGTGTACCTTTTCTACACGTCGTGTACTTTTTGGAAAACAGCATGGTCCTTTAGTTCACCGTACCTTGGACCTCTTTCGTTTGGGTTAGTTCCCCTTCTTCTCATTCCCCTGAAGGTCAGGCATCATTTCCCACTCAGGAGTATGAGCCCTTCAGCAGGACTTTCTGTGATAGAGTCAGGCATCCATCCGAGAGGCCCATATCGAGATCCTCTATCCATTCCTAACCCTAGGTAGAGTTAGGCATCGACGTGACCAACCTTATCGGGCGTTGATCCTCTACCTAGCTGGTGTATCACCTAATTGGTGAATCCAGATGAGTCACGGTATCCGACATGACCCTGGCAGTGATCCTCATATGTGTATCGTGATCTTTCCCACTCAGGAGTGTGTCTCCCGTAATGAGTGCTTCTATCTACCGTAACATTTTCACTCATGAGTGTGTCTCCCATAATGAGTGTAGCTATCTCTCGTGACGGTTCTCGATGAACAGAACTTCTCGAATGGACGTCATCAGAGCTATAAGACTTGTGGAGTGTGTTCTCCCAAAATGAGTGCATCATGGAATCTTCGAGCAGAATCCCTAATAGGGGGTATGCGGTTGTGTGACTTGTCTCTAGACCACGAGTCTGGGTTTTGAGTATATCTGGTTTGTTCTATATGTTCTGTAGACATATACTGTGCATAGCTGACTGTACCTTTACTTTGTGTACAGCTTTGTGGTTTTCGGGGTCCTCTACTGAGTATTGTTATACTCACCCCTGCACGGGCTTTGCCCGCACGTCTGGTGTCTTGTGCAAACGAGCAGCCTTTTGACAGAGTCTAGGGTGGACCAGGACAGGACTGATATTTCTGAGTTCCCTACATGTCGAGACGTTCCTATAGCTACGAGCAGCAGTCCCAGTACCTTTTGTGCTTACAGGTTGGAATTTTCAGTTTTCAGACTCTTGTTTGTTTGTTTTTGGTGGGCTTGTATTCTGGACCAGTTTACTTTTACAGTACTCTACCTTTTGTTGTACTCTGTTGGTTGGGTTTAGTTGTATGCATGCATTCTTTTGTTCCTTAGTGTTTTACATTTCAGCATTTGTGGTCTTGGAGATGTGTGTGTGTGTATAGGTACTTAGGCAATGTCTCCCATGTTAGTGATATGCCTACTCGGTGCTAGTCACCAGCCCCTGGCCTATTGGACGCGGGCTTGGGGAGTCACAACGCGGGCCCCACTAGGATGGGTCGTGACAGCGAAGGGTGTTTCTGAGCATGGTACGTGGTGGTGTGGTCCGCGAAGTGTGTTTTGAACATGGTACGCGGAGTCCTTGCTCAACATAAGGGTGTGGACCACTTTTTCTCTTTGTCTGAAATGTCACGTGGTTGTGGGTTGGTTTAGCAGTCGGAAAGCTTCATTCGGGAATTTCTATGATCGCAGATTTGGTGTTCGCGGAGTGACCCTTGTTTGCGGAGGTCCTGCTCACAGAGGTCTCATGGTTGTGTTTGAGTGCGGAGGACCTTCCTTGCGGAGATCTTGGTAGGCAGAATTTATGTTCACGAAAGTTTCTGATATGGAAGGTTTTGCAAACTAAGTTATCTTCTCGGGAAAGTTTTGCTCGTGAAGTTTCTTTCTCATGAAGGCCTCTACCCGCCGAGGGACCGCCTCTCACACAACCTCTTCTCGTGAAGGCTTTTCTCGTGGTGGATATCGCTCGTAAAGTGAGCCAGTGTTGGTTCGTGCGGGTTTTAGTTCACGCAGGGTGAGGTTTTGGTTCGCGCAGGGTGATCCAGTTTTGGTTCGCGCAGGGTGAGCCAGTGTTGATCGCGCAGGGTGAGCTAGTGTTGGGGGTGTTTTTAGAAGGGTGCACACGGGAAGAGCTTGCTCACGAAGGGTGGGATCGGGGAAGGGCATGATCACGCAGCCTAGGCACGAAGGTGTTTGTGGTGTGATTTATTTCTAAAAAGTCAAATGGAGTTAGACTTAATGAATCACTGGCGGAATCTCTCTTTAACTGATAAAGAAAGATCAAAAATTGCTACACGGAAGTGTGAAGACATGTTTCTCTCACAGCGAATGTCTCTACTTATTGTAGGGAAATTTTTGACAAATAGGCCCTTCAATCAGGGAGCGCTGAAAAATACTTTGCAAAATATCTGGAGATTGGAGGACGGCGTTGCTATAAGGGAAGTGGGAGCAGGACTTCTAGTCTTTGAATTCTTTAATGAAAGAGACAAAATAAAATTCCTCAACGGTAGACCATGGTCCTTTGACAACCAGCTCATTCTCATGGAGTACCTTAAAGACAAAGAAAATATTCAGAAAATTAACTTGTCTTGCTCACCTTTCTGGATTTGAATTGAAGGAATCTCATTTCATGGTAGAACTAAACGTGTTATGCGGGATATTGGAGGGTGAATTGGTACTTTTCTAGAATGGGACCGGTCTGATCCAATTCATTGGGGACATTTTATGAGAATCAGAGTTTCGGTTGATGTTGCACATCCTCTTATGAGGGGCATATTTTTGTAAAGGGAGGACTCTGACGTCTGGATTTCTTTTGAGTTTGAAAAGATTCCTATTTTCTGTTTCTTTTGTGGGTGCCTCAGACATTTAGAGAAGGACTGTGATGTGAAGGAGGATGGACAGGGTAATGTCATTTTGCAATACGGTCCCTGGCTTCGTGCCAAAACCTCTAGAATGACGTTTATCTCCGAATTTGAAAAACAAAAGGACCGAGACAAACATGCAAAGGCTTTTAGTAAGCAGGCTGAACCAACTCATACTAATATCATCATGCTTGGGCCGCTGAATCTTTCCAATGACATTCAAGGGGATCAACGGGCGGAATGAAGGACTTTGTGTAGCACACTGACCTTAATCGTTCTTGAGTAAAAGCAAATAAGTCAAGGGCAGGATCTGGTTGATACCCCAAGCCGGGTCCCAACTGTTTTAAAGGACTTTCCGTTTCTAGCTGTCGGGCCACACTCAAAATGTAGGGAACCACCAGACCCAGGCCCAAGGGTACATTATCTTTGTGATAACCCACCAGATCCGGTCTCTAGTTCAGATGATGTTGCGCTCGGTACTACCTCTCAGGAAAAAAGAAGATATGACTGGGATAACGTTGAATGCCACTATAAAATAATGGATGTGGAAAAGGGTGTTTTGCGGGGATAAGGGTGTGGAGAATTTCGGTACACAGGCCAATGAGTATAAACGGCGTTCTGAGGCATGTCAGATGACAAAAAGCCTGCTAAAGAGGTAGAAAGTGGCAGATTACGGACAGTTGGTCAAAGTTGTAGAGGCGGCGGCAGGAGTATCCCAGCCCCGCCTAGGGCCATGAAAATCCTTTGCTAGAACTATCGGGGGCTTGGAAATCCTCGAAAGGTGCGTGTTCTCCGTCACTAGAGTTCCAAATATCGCCCTGACATAGTTTTTGTATCTGAAACTATGTTGGATTGCAAGGATGTTGGCTTGTTGGGTTCGGAGATTGGTTTCAAAAATGCCCTTCCCATTGGAAGATAGGGACACTCGGGTGGCCTCTGCCTAATGTGGAAGGAGGATCTTGGGGTCCATATTTCTAATTTTTCAAGAAATCACATTGCAGTTACAATTGTTGGCCCAGGGTCTCCTACTTGGTCATTTGTAGGTTTCTATGGGTGGCCGGGTGGGAATGATAAGCACAAATCATGGGCCCTTTTGAATTAGCTGCAGAACTCTTTACCTTGCCCTCTTCTGATCAGGGGGGATTTCAACGAGGTCTTTTTTCATCATGAAAAAGAAGGGGGACGCATGAGGAGTGGCGCTGCTATGGATGAGTTTAGGAATTCCCTTTTGTCAAACTCTCTTCATGACCTCAGGTTTTCTGGCACTTCGTTCACCTGGAGGCGGGGTAGGTCAATGGAGAATCGTCTTGCGGAAAGGTTGGATAGATTTGTTGGGAATGATGAGTGGACTTATCTTTTTCATGCCTTCTTTATTGTTCACCTAACCCCAGTCTCTTCTGACCACTGTCCAACCATCTTGTCGACGCTCTCTCAAGGGAAACAGAGGAGTCCTGTGCGGACATTTCGATTTGAAAGTATGTGGCTCCAAGACAACAACTGTGAAAAGGTGGTCCAAGAGGCATGGGAGGGATCGAATCGGTGCATCATGTCTAATATCCACAATATTGTGTCTTGCTTACAGAAGTGGAGCTTAGCAAGGTTCGGAGACTTTGACATACGCATTAATGAGGCTGAGACTTGCTTAAAGCGACTCTACTCGTCTCCTTGTTCTGCCTCTGTTCTTGAAAATATCTCTGTTGCGGAAAATAATCTTAATGCAGCGCTGAGGGAGAAGGAGAGTTTCTGGTTTCTTCGGGCAAGAGAGTCTCACATCAGAGATGGCGATCAAAATACCAGCTACTTTCACCACAGAGCGTCTGCACAGAGAAGGAAAAATCATATCGCGCATTTGGAGGATCCCAATGGGAGAGTTGTTCATGATATCAAGGATATTCACTCCATTATCCTGAATTTTTTCAACAAACTCTATGAAGTGGGAAGCATCAGCACTCCTACAGGTCTAGCTAACTGCATCCCAAAGTTGGTTACGGAAGATATGAACTGTCAGTTGGAGAGAGATATCTCTGACGATGAAGTTTTTGGCACTCTGAAACTTATTCACTCTACCAAGGCCCCGGGGCCTGATGGGTTTCATGCTCTGTTCTTTAAACGCTTTTGGCATATCGTTGGGCCTGATGTGGTGGCCCTACTGAAGGAGGTGTGGGCAGGTAGAGCATCTCTTGAATCCCTTAATGAAACTCTTATTGCTCTTATCCCAAAAACTCAGTGCCCTCAGAAAGTCTCAGAGTTTCGGCCAATCAGTCTGTGCAATGTGGTTTACAAAATTTTCTCCAAAATCTTGGTAACCAGGCTTAGGGACTTCCTCCCGTTGATTGTTTCTGATAACCAAAGTGCTTTTGTTCCAAAGAGATCTATTGCTGATAACGCTTCCATCACTTTTGAAGTATTCCACTCTATGAAAACTCGTTCCTCTTCTAAGAGAGGCATCATGACAATGAAATTAGATATGATGAAAGCTTATGATAGAGTTGAATGGTCTTTTCTTGAACTTGTTCTCTCCAAGTTGGGATTTGGGACGAGATGGGTCTCTAATATCATGAATTGCATTACGTCTGTCTCCTATAGAATTAATATTAATGGGGCCCCTTCAGTGAGCTTTAAACTGTCGAGAGGTTTGAGACAAGGGGATCCCCTGACACCTTATATCTTCATTCTGGTGGCTGATGTTTTTTCTCACCTCCTTTTGAAGGTGGCGGATCAAGGAATTATCCATGGTGTTAAGGTGTGTAGAAATGCCACTATCTCCCATCTCTTCTTTGCAGATGATAACCTTATTTTTGCTTGTGTTACCCCGCAAGAATGCACTTCAGTGTTGCATATCATCAATTTGTACGAAAGGGCTTCTGGGCAACGTCTTAATCCTTCGAAATCAGAGTTATCTTTCAGTAAAGGTGTCTCACAAGTAAAGAGAGAGGAGATGCATAGAATGTGTGGTTTTCCGTTGGTTGAGAAACATCCTAAGTACCTTGGCCTCCCGACCCTTGTTGGTAGGTCAAAGAAACAAGTGTTCGCCTCAATTATGGACAGAGTGGATAATCTGATTTGTCTTTGGTCTAGTAAGAAGATTTCCAAGGCGGGAAAGGAAGTTCTCATGAAGTCAGTGGCCCAAGCAATCCCTTCTTATGCTATGTTGCTGTTTAAATTCCCGGAAACTCTCGTCGATCAGATCCACTCCCAGTTGGCCAATTTTTTGCGGGGCTCTTATGAGGGAAAACATAACTCACACTGGATGTCTTGGGAGAAGCTGTGCGTTTCAAAATTTCGTGGGGGCCTTGGCTTTAGGAATCTCAAATGGTTTAACGAGGCTCTTCTGACAAAGCAAGGATGATGCCTCCTCTCCCATCCATATGCCATGTTCTCAAAGGTTCTGCGAGCAAAATATTTCTCTCATTCTGACTTCTTGCATGCCCAGTTGGGGTCAAGACCGAGTTTTTTGTAGAGAAGCATCTGGGGCGCAAAATCCCTCCTTGACATGGGGTGGGTCTGGAGAATTGCTGACAGACATAATGTTCATGTTTGGAATGACTCCTGGCTGGCAAATGACATTAACCATAAGGTCTATTCGACTATTGTTCCTGGTTTCGAAGATGCAAGGGTACGAGATTTGATCAATGACTCGCTTGAGGACTGGGATCGCGAGAAGCTTTACAACTGGTTTAATGAGGTTGACCGTCAGCTCATCCTAAGTATTCCTCTCACACCAGGGATGGGCAGTGACCAGCTTTGCTGAATCGGGGAGTCTCATGGCAGATATTTTGTCCGCTCGAGTTACAAAATGCGGGTTCAAGGAGTGGCTCAGACCTTTCCTGATAATCAATGGAAGATTATCTGGGCGCTTACTGCCCCCTCTGAGGTGAATTTTTTTTGGTGGCAGGTCTGCTTTGGGGTTCTCCCAACCTGTGACTTTTTTGTGCAGCGACATTTGGCGGAGGATGACACCTGTTTGTTGTGCCTCCAGGAGGTGAAGTCCTCTTTGCATGCAATTCTTTCCTGTTGTGGGGGTGGAAGGGGTGTGGAAGGCATGGAAACCGGATTTTGGTTTGTTCTTTGATATTTCAATTGGGCTGGTCCAAAATCTGGTTAAATGGGTGGCTTCTCTTGAACCGAGAGTGGTGGGGTTGATCTGCACAATTGTTTGGTTAGTGTGGACTCGACGAAATGATCGCATTTTCCAAATGAAGGTGACTCATGATCGTCTTTGGGTGGATAGGGTTAGGGAATGGATGAACGGTTGTAAGAATAACGATTCAGTGCCTCTTTTGGGCAACACTCGGCAGTCGGCTCCTTGTTGGTCTTCCCCCCTGAGGGTTTCCTCAAAACCAATACAGATGCTGCTGTCTCTGCTAATTCCAGGGTCGATATTGAACTCATTGCTCATAATAGTTTTGGCCAGATTGTGGAAGCTGAGTGTCGGGGTGTGCCTTTCTCATGGAGCCCTGTGGTGGCGGAGGCCCCTGTCATCCTCCATGGGATCATTTTTGCCCCGTTCAAAAAATTGCCCAAGGTTTTGGTGGAATCTGACTGCCTCGAAGTGGTGAACGCTCTAGCTTCGAAGGACGATACTTCTCAACCGTATGGACTTATCTTGAGGAAGATCTAGTCATTAACCGAAGGATTTGTTGCATGCAAATTTTCTTTTATCAAGCGAGGAGGGAATATAGAAGCTCATTGTTTGGTTCGTTTTGGGAAATCTTGAGGTGATCAGTGTTGGGTGGACTTGTTTCCTGATTGGCTTTGTAGGTCTGGTTTGCTTGATCATTAATATATCTTATCTTTTCTCAAAAAAAAAATGTTAAATAAAAACAAAAAAAGTTAGTCACGTTTAGTAAAAATGCGGGCAACTAAAGGCTCAATTACCCATGTTTCTTAAAAACACGGATAAATTGAGCGGTGATAAGAATTTCGCTAATTTAACCACACGCAATTTCTCATCGTTTTTATGAAACACGAGTCACTACACCAACGACGTTTATAAACACGGCTAAAGTAACTATGACCCTCCGTATCACATATAGCGATATGGTCATACTGCAACACGTGCACATCCAAACCGTGTCCAATGTCTCAATATTTCAAATACCTACAAAGCACTTCAAAACACCAACAATAGATACTATAATTAGCCAAAAATCTATAAAAATCTACTCAAAACAAGTAATAAATATGATGCATAATTACTGAAGTAATTTTAGTAATTTATAGTTATTTGAAGTTTATAATATTTTTATGCATTTAATACTAGATATGATAATTATAGTTTTTTTTCCGGTGCGGTTGATATCCATTATACGATTTAAAGAGAAGCCCATAAGTAAACCTGACCAACTCACCAATCCCTTGACGTCTGAGTGTTTAAATATTATCAGGACGTGAAATTGCGACCTTGCGGCAACTGACATTGAACCCTATCGATTTTCAACCCATGAGATGACCTACCACCCGAACACCCCCATAGGGGTTGTTATCCATTATACAATTAATATCTAGATGATAACATTTTTATCAAATCAAGATTTAATAAAATATATAAATTTATAAAATGTAATTTATAAAGAAGAATTAATTTTTATACACACACTAAATGCATGGATATGGAAACATATTGTACCAGACGGTCTGACCGGTGAACCAGTTATGGGAATTAATTGGACTGATTGTTATGATGTCATTATCATCTGTTTTTAAATTTTACATCTCACCTCAGTCTTTCATTATTTTGCAGAAGTTGAGTGGCGTCAGGATCCGAAGCGGGGCGGTGCGTTTTACAATTAGCCGCTACTTGGGGTGGTCTGCCGCAATTTGGCTCCTTCGCCGCAATGAACGACCGACGACGACGACGACGACGACGATCCGTGACGGAGATGGGCGGTGTAGCGTCACGTAACGTACGGAGCGTGTCTGTGGCCGTGAGTAGGCGATTAGGGTTTCCGGGATGACCCGTTTCGACTTTCGGATCCGGGACACGCGCATCAAATCCATCCACGATCTCCGCCCAGACGGACACTGTAAGAATCCACCCTGCTTTCTCCCTCTCTCCACGCCCACCATCACCTCTCCCGCCTCTATTTGCGTGCTCAGTGGTCTCGTCGTGGATCCCTTGGCTCTCAAACAAAGCGAAACCGTCGATAGGGGGAAGAGAGAGAGAAAGAGAGAGAGAGAAAGAGAGAGAGAGAGAGGCAGGTTGGGGGAGGGCGGACGCTCCGGTGCTCAGAAACGCCTTTATTTGGCTCAACTACCACCGTCGAGTTCCTTTCCATTAGTTGTTTTTTATCCTTCCAGATTCCCGGTTCCTTGGATGCTTCTCCTAATCTGCGTAATTATCCTGTCTTCGTCTGCTGTTGGATTAGTTGACCGTGATCTCGCTGCTGTTTGCTTATTTTTCATCGCATGTTTCATCTTCATCATATCTGAGACGCTCTATATTTTATTTTCGTCTTCTATATTATTAGAAACATTGATTCTATCGATCATCCGAGTGGTTTGTCAATTTCGTGGGGTGGGGGGATGGAGGATCTGATCCGAGATCGCGATCCCTTGCTTCTATCTAGTTTTTGGCTCTGGTCGCTTCAGCATCCATTCGACCCGGCTCCCCTTTAGGTCTGGTTTCGCTGGAATAATCATATTATCCTGTTTACACATCGGTTCCTAAGGAAATTGGTGTGTCTGGGTGTTGCATCGCCTCTTGCAGTGCCCATAGTGACGCCCACAAGACTGAGAATCTTTATCTTACTTTGTTTGATTATCAAGTTTTCTCATGGGCAGTTGCCGGAGTGAAGCTCCCCCCCCCCCCTGTTTTACTTCTGTCGCTACAATTGATTGCCATTGTTAAAACCAATGTCTTGGCCAGATTAGCAATTTAAAATTTTCACTTGTCCCAATGGATCTGGTGACAAGTTTTTAGTCCTGGTTTAGGGATCATGGGAATCTCATTTTGCGAATTTTATGTTTTTACTTCTAAAGGAGATTTTTTTTTTGCAAATTTTGTGTTTCACTGACCATATTGTTAGGCATTTTCATTTGAGAATTGTTTTCTTGTGAGTTAGACAGCACAGTGATACATAGCAGGTAGCCTGGCTCCTTTTCACTCTATCCATCTCCCACAAATGCGTCTTTCCTTAAAACTGTTCCTGCATTACTTCTCGTGTATGTTGAACTCTTTATCCTTTGATCTTTTCTCAACCCTGAATACCAGTTTACCCTTTAATTCAACAGAATTCTTCAAAACCCCAGCACATTTTCACAGAAACCTATTTTTTTCCCACCCCCACCTGATTGTGCAATCAAATTGTAATGAGCCTCTATTCCGATCGCTGTTGCTTCTAGCTTTCTTCATTAGATAAAAATCCTGAAGTTTCTCTGTTTTTTACTCCAATGCTGTCCATGGTTTCGTGGGTAGATCTTGCAAATTAGTTCTGCATCTAGATTTAACATCAATTCCAAACCATCAAAACAAACATTTTTGAATTTAACCAACATTTTTGAATTTTTAGTTTTGTTACGACTGTTTATTGGACCATGGACTCAGCAGTCACCATGTTGCTGTTGAATATTCTTGAAAGTTTGCTGAAGCTAGTTCTGAGATTTTAGATGGTCATTGAATTTTTTTCCTTGTATTTTTTTAAATAATTGTACTCATGGAATATGAGGTATTTTATGCTAGAGGTTTCCAATTTTCTGGTACAATGTTCCTGGAAGATAAATCCACAATAGGGTGAAAGTTATCCCTTTAGTAAAGATGAGCATGGTTTTTGATTTCATTGTTACTGCTCTCTTGCTTTTTGCTGATCCAGAATAAGACTGGAGATGCAGAGCAGGAAACAAACAATTAACATTTATCTTGGGGGAATTTCTCCAGTTATTTTCTTACAATCTGGCCTGTGGGGTTTATCCATAATATGTCCTGCATGCCAAAACAAACTCTTCTCTTGGTTGAAAAATTCTGTTTCATTTAAATTTTGTCTGTCTCCGAAACTGGTCAAGAAAAGATTTGATGAAGTTTTCCTACATTGTCGTTCTTCAGTAGAGCTAATTGGTGACGTTTGATCCATGTAGCCGACCCCATTCAATTGGGTTTAAGGCTTGTTTGTTGTTGTCGTTGTCGTTGTCCTAAACTGGCGGTGAAGGCATTTTGTGATGAATTTGATGCCTTTTGTTTATGTGAAGGCTTCCACCGTGAAGATTTTACTGGAAAAGAGTAGACCCTTACGCATAGCATCCTGTATTTCGGAAAGCACATATTTCATGTCCTTTCTGAGCTTAGACGTGTGATTGCCACATTTATGTCATATGTGTAACATGTGGTGGCCAACGGTGGGCTTGAATAAGGTTCCCTCATAAGGCAACACTCGTCACGATATATTCTGACTTGATTGAGTGTATTATACTATTGGCATTTGTTTATGAAGATGCCATGTACGTTAAAAATAATTTTGATGGACTGAATTGTAGGTTCAATTAGGGGGACGTGTATTAAGCTTTTAATATAACCTTTGTGGTGGTAATCCAGGGTGGAATGTCCAAGTCCCTGTACATTAGAAATATGATTGTAATGTTAAAAAAAAGTGGGTCAAATTTTTAGGAAGACAACTTCTGAAAATTTTAGGGTTTGTGAGCCAGAAAGCTGGGTTTTCACTATTTGATATCTTATTCAATCCATGTGTTCAGTTGACTGCTTCCCAGGTCAAACAAGCTCACTAAAAACACTCAATCAAACCTTCACATGCCAGGATCTTATGGCTTTACCAAGAAATTTGATGATTTTTGCCCCCAGTTTTTCTTTTTTCTTTTTTGCATTGGAATCACCCCTCCACCCAAATCGAACTTCATAGATGAAATGCTGGATTAAATGCAAGTGTTGGCGGTCCGGTTCCTGGGGGTGACACCCCATTCTGCCCACGCCCTCCTCTTATACACACTTCTCAGAGGGGCAGAATGGGAAAAGAAGCCTAAGCTGGTTAGTGGACCGGTGGGGCGCACTATCGGATATTTGTACAGCTGGGCATGAGAGAGGGAAGGCATTCAATTAGAAAGTGATTCTGTTGGAACCAAATTGGGCGGGAGAAAGAGGACAGACTCCCGAGCTTCTTCATCCCGCAACAAGCGAACTACACGGAGGACTCTCCTATTTTCAGCCTCCTGTATCTACTTATTTCTTCATAGATGTAATCTGAACTATTGGTAATATCATATCGATTCCCCTAATTTTGCTTGAGTTCTTGTTTTTCTTCTAGCGCACACACACACACACCAAACCGTAACAGTTTGGAGACTCCGTTGGGGAACTCGAGTAGAAGTGAGATTCCGAGGCTGGTGCTTTGAGTCTGTTGCGATCGCTGTTGGTTGGCAACAGAGGCGGATGATGAAGCAGAGGTTCCAGTGGGTTGCGATCAACGATTCACAAAAAAATAAGGTTGCTGGAATCTCGTTGTAAGGTAGTCGACTCGCACTCTACTTTCGTTAAGTTGGAAAATAGCGTAGTATCATTTTATGAAAATAAGAATGGAAAATCGCGTGGCCACAATTGAATCGGCCATGGAGAGCATTAAGGCAGCTATGGCGTCGATACAAGAAAACATGGAAAAGATGATGCGGGGGCAGAACGAGAGCCAACGTGTGACTCTGGATGTGGCGCAACAGACAGAGGAACGATTAATGTTACGGGTTTGAGATTTGGAAGAACAGACTCTGGAGAGATTGAAGGGAATTGAGTAGCATATGGAGCATGGTTCAGAAAATGGAAAACAGAATGTGGAGCAGCGTTGAAAATTCTGATGACAGGGAGAAGGGAAGTGTGTAGAGTGGCGTGCGCCTGGAGTTCATTCAAGCCAGCATTTCTGGACCAGTATGGAAAAAACACCGACAGGGATCCATTGAGATTTTTAAAAAACTTGAAACAAATTGGTTTGGTGGATGAATACATTGAAGAGTTCGAGCAGATTACCTTAAGAGTACCTGATTTTCCAGAGCCATGGTACATGAGTCTCTTTATGGGAGGTCTACGACCGGAAATAGAGAACCAAGTAAATGATATGCTGGACCAGGGAGTAATCCGACATAGTAGCAGTCTATTTGCTAGTCCTATTATTCTTGTTAAGAAAAAGGATGGAAGTCGGAGGTTGTGTGTCGATTACCGAGCACTAAATAAACTTACCACCCCGGACAGGTTCCCTATTTCCATCATTGAAGAACTAATGGACGAATTGCAAGGAGCTAAATTTTTCTCAAAATTGGACTTGAAATCCGGGTTTCATCAAATCCGGGTACAAACAACGGATATTCACAAGACGACATTCCGCACACATGAAGGACATTATGAATTCCTTGTCATGTCGTTTGGGTTGATGAACGCTACGACTACATTTCGATGATATCATTGTTTATAGCAGAAACTGGCCGAACCATGTGAAACACCTTGACACAATCTTCCGGGTTTTACAGAGAAATCAGCTCCGCTTAAACAGGAAAAAATGTTTTTTTGCACAACCATCTGTGGAATACATAGGGCATGTTATTTCTTCAACAGATGTATCAATGGATCTCGCAAAGGTTGAATGTGCACTTAACTGGCCCCGACCACAATCTGTTAAGGGAGTTCGTGGATTTTTGAGCTTAACCGGCTACTATAGGAATTTTTTTTAAGTATATGGAAAGATCGCCAAGCTGCTTACCAAATTAACCAAGAAAAACAATTTCCATTGGCATTGGTTGACACCACCAACCTCTCCAAGTCCGTTTATGAAAAAGTGGTGATGGCTCTCGTGTTAGCTATAAACCATTGTAGACAATATCTCATTGACAATCACTTCATTGTTTATACAGGTCATAAGGCTCTCAAACATATCCTTAGCCAGCGTCTACACACGGCAAATTAGCAAGATTGGCAAGCAAAGCTTTTGGGGCTTGACTTCGAAATTGTTTACAAACCTGACCAAAGTAATCAAGCATCAGATTCCCTCTCCCGCCGCGTAAATGGTGACCTGGATATCTGGACGGAATCTCTTTCCATAGGTTATGCAGTTTCTGAACCGCTTTGGCTTGAAATAGATATCATCAAGGCTGAATACCAGCAGGATTCCGACCTCAAAAAAATTATTTCTGCTGCAGAATTTCAGTCCTCTGCGCGGCCTGAATATACTGTGCGTCACGGACTGCTATATTACCGCGATCGACTCGTTTTATCTCCAAAATCCAGCCTTACACCCAAGTTCCTACATTATTACCATACTTCTCCGGTGGGAGGCCACACTGGTTTTCTAAAAACCTATAAACACCTTGCAGCTGGACTATTCTGGAGCCTTGCAGCTGGACTATTCTGGAGGGGTATGACCAAACAGATTCAGCAGTTTGTCCGCAAGTGCGATACTTGTCAGCGACATAAGACTCGGGCTATTTCTCCTGCAGGACTCCAGTCCCTCCCCATTCCGGCACAGGTTTGGGAATATATTTCCACGGACTTCATTTCTGGCTTGCCTAAATCTCAAGGGTATAATGTTATTCTGGTGGTTGTAGATCATTTACCAAATACGGCCATTTTTTTGCTGCTTCGGCATCCCTACACAGCCAAGGTAGTCGCTGAACTTTTCATCAAGGAGGTGGTTTGTTTACATGGCATCCCTAGTTCTATCCTCAACGACCGGGATCCCATTTTTGTTAGCAATTTTTGGAAAGAACTGTTCCGTTTGGAAGGAAGCACCCCGCAAATGGATGGCCAAAAGGAGATTGTAAATAAATGCCTCGACACTTATTTACGATGCTTTGCTTCCGAAAGGCCTCTCACCTGGTCTTGATGGATACCTTGGGCAGAATATTGTTATAATATTGCTTCCCATCCTTCCACCAAAATGTATCCATTTGAAGCTGTTTACAGCTGCAAACCTCCTACTGTGCAGCGTTTTGCTAGTGATGCAACACCAGTTGATACAGTGGCTAATTTCCTTTCTGAACGTGATCAAATGTTGATCCAACTTCGATATAACCTCTCCCTTCCCAACAGATAATGGTCCGGTCAGCCAACAAGCACCGCCGAGATGTTTCCTTTGATGTTGGGGTTCTGGTTTTTGTCAAACTCCGGCCAAATATACAAACTTCCAAGTCTACCAAATCAACTCCCAAGTTAGCAGCCCGCTATTATGGACCTTTTCCGATTGAAGCATGCCTGGGAAATACTGCTTACAGGCTTACTTTGCCTCCTACAATGTGGGTACATCCAGTTTTTCATGTTTCGCAGCTCAAACGAGCAGTGGGCCACTCATCAGTACATTCTGAGCTTCCCGATTCGTGGGACAGCACCCCTGCCGCCAACTCAGTTCCTGCAGCAATTTTGGCTGCCAAATCTGCACCTGGCCATTCTCAGGGCGTCTAGTTAATTTAGTGGCATGGACAACCTATAGAGGAGTCTAACATGGGAAGATGCTGAGCAAATTCTTTCTCAATTTCCAGATTTACACCTTGAGGACAAGGTGCCATTTGCTGAGGGGGGGAATTGTTAGCGGTTCGGGTCCGGTTCCTGGGGGTGACGCCCCATTCTGCCCACGCCCTCTTATACACACTTATCAGAGGAGGGGCAGAATGGGAAAAAAAGCCTAAGTTGGTTAGTGGACTGGTGGGGCGCACGATCGGGTATTTGTACAGCTGGGTCATGAGAGAGGGAAGGCATTCAGTTAGAAAGTGATTCTGTTGGAACAGAATTGGGCGGGAGAAAAAGGACAGACTCCCGAGCTTCTTCATCCCGCAACAGGCGAACTACGTGGAGGAGGACTCTCCTATTTTCAGCCTTCTGTATCTACTTATTTCTTCATAGATGTAATCTGAACTATTGGTAATATCATACTGATTCCCCTAATTCTGCTTGAGTTCTTAGACTACAAACTGTAACAGAAAGCCGTAACAGCAAGGCCGTTCTTGAACTACAATTCGACTTTCTGTACACCCATCTTTTGTGAATTGCATATTGAGGTAGTGGATTTTATGGGTGCAAGGCTTCATCTTGAACTACAGTTCTCTACCAGGTGGATGTCTGATGCAGGATGACTTGTCGGGGTCATTTAAATCATTAATTTGTTTCCTTTATTTTTGTTAGGATTTTGTTGACTAGGGGCATTTAATGTTCCTTAAATTCATTTCATTTGAATTTTATTTTTTTCCTTTCCATTTTTATTTCATTTTTCCCTTTAAATTGATTGTATGAGGCTTGCCACTGGTGACTTTAAAAATTGATTATTAAAATTCTTTCTTTGAAAGAAAACACTTGCTGCATGGCTGTTCTACTCTAAAAATTACTAGTGGAAAGTGTTTGATGTTCTTTGCATCAATGTCCATCTTTTGTGGAACTGTTTATGTGAGTGGTTTTTAGGTTTACACTTGTGGTGCTATTGATAATTAAAATTCTTTCTTTGAAAGAAAACACTTGCTGCATGACTGTTCTACTCCAAAAATTCCTAGTGGGAAGTGTTTGATGTTCTTTGCTGCATCAATGTCCATCTTTTGTGGTACTGTATATGTGAGTGGTTTTTAAGTTTACACTTGTGGTGCTATTAATTTTTTTTTTAATTTCTTCCTGCTCCTTTGTCTACTAGAAGGGACTCACAGAAGGTTCTGAAATATGGTCTGTTCATCCTTCGGTTCTGCTATATGTCTGCCTACTCTGTTTTTCAATTCTTCCCCGTTGCAGTTTATAAACTGAACGTCTGAATCATTATTTTCACAGTTCAGATCCACTCGGAATTCTCTGTTGATACTGAGTTGTTGTTTGCGGAGCAAGCAAATCCTCATCTTTGCTTACGGTGCCGTGTTGTCTTCAGAGCCATGTAAGTTATTGTTTTCTTTTTTCTTATATGAATCTGTTTATCTTACTGCAGTTCAGATCTTGAAAATTGATGTCATTTTTTTTTCATTTGCAGTTTTAATTTATGTCAGTACTCATTGGTGTTCGCCAGCAGTTTTCTCAGGCACTGTTTTGGATGTCCACCTATTTGGGCTTCAAATGACCGCATATCTCTCTATGTAGATTGCTATTAGATATCATGAGAACCCCTAGTTTCATTGGTCAAAATTTTCAGCCGTGGAAGTTTTTTTATGAGAACCCTTAGATTGTTATTAGATATTATGAGAACCCCTAGTTTCATTAGTTCAACTTCCTTTCCCTTACATATGATGGTTACGACAACTGTGAATCAGTTATGTTATTTTCCTGCCTTTTCCATATCTTTTTCCTGACCCCTTGAGTGACAGGAATGTTATCAAGTCAATGCATGAAGGATGGGAAAAGAAGATGCCTGGTCGAAATAGCAGAATCCTTTTTCGTGTTTCTGCTTCTACCTATTTGATCAAAAGGAAATTTTTACTATTCTAAGTATTGCAGTCGAAATAGCAGAATCCTTTTTTGCGTTTCTGCTTCTACCTACTTGATCAAAAGGAGATTCTTATGATTCCAAGTATCGCAGAGCTCCAGTGCTCAATGGAAGAAGAATTTTCCCTGATGCAAGGGCAAAGAAATACTGTTGATCCTTTCCCTGGAATGGAACAGGGTTCTGTTTCAAATGACAGTGGCACAAGTCAACAACAGATTCCTTGGAATAACATGCTAAATCCGGTAGAAACCCATCCGCCAAATTACGTTGGAGCAAATCTAATGTGTGGAAACTCTATGGATTGTGATGTTCCGGGCTTCAGTGGTTGGAGTTTGGGGGAATCTAGCTCTAGTTTAAGCGAACGACACCAGTTCATCGATGATGGTGCAAAAATGGAATCTACCTGGTCAGCCTCATCTGGTATTAATGCTGGGACAGGTCTAAGGCTTGATGAAAGACGATTTGGGACATCGGATATTCATCCTCATGAGAACATTAATGTCGGTCCTCATGGCAGTCTTGTCACAAATGGGTCTTTATTTTATTCCACTCCCAGTCCTAGTCGGACTCCTCATAACATAGATCTAAATGTGAGATTTTCTGTTAACGCTGCAAATTGCGATGGTGGCTCTGTCCTCTACAAATCAGGCGGGTCAGAAACTGAACATGTTGCATCTTCTAATTGTAATGTTGGTACTTCTAGAGGGTTTTGTCTTGAGGAGAGGGATGATGGCTCAAGCTCAAGTTCATCAGCCAATTGGGGTTTATCCTGCAAGAGAAAGGCTCTTGATGGTACTTCTCGCCAGTTCTATTCAGGTGGAAGTTCAAACTGTTTCCCTCAAGCGGATGACACTGCACAGCATGCCTTTCCTGCTCTGCTTAACACATCTGGAAGCTTAAATATAACTACTACTCCAACAAACACTCCCATTGGTAGTCCTCCTGTTTATATGAATCGAGGATCCGATGCGTTTCCTTCGTCACATGCCACATGCAATGCTGAAACTTCTTTGGCAAATCTCAACAGGAGAGCTGCTGGGCTCCGTCGGGAAACTGCTCTGTTTAATTTGCAGTCAGCTGGGAGTTCCCGGGGTTCTAATGGATTATCTTCCCATCAGTCATCCAGACCTCTCCCTGTTTCTGATCGCTTTGATTTAAGATCAGCAGCCAACACAGCTGCTACCCCAAGCCTGCTTCGTGCTCCTCGAATGTCGAGAAATGTACTCCCTTTCCAATGGAATGATGGGTCTTCTGGTTCCATCCCCGGCAGCTCGTCTAATTCTGTGAACCCTCATGGAGAGAGGAGTGCCTTCTTACGGGAGGTGGCAAACCGAAGGAATGTTTTGAGAAGCAACACCGAGCATCCTGTGTTTCTTCCCACACCTGATCATGTCAATATGAGCCAGGATATGACGGGTTGGAGTTTTGGCACCGGAAATGTAGGAAATCACGGTGGGGTTCCTTCTCATATTGGCTCTGGTTCTGGTTCTGGTTGGATGCCTAATCAAAATTCTCCTGTGCAAACTCAGCAAAGATTATCAGAGTTCCCCCCCTGGCCTTTGTTCACACCTTCTGTTGATGCCGAGCCTCATGGCCGAAGTGGTCATTTCCCATCGTTCTCATCTGGTCTCTCTGCTTCCCCACAGGAGATGACAACATCCTCTGATTCTAATAATCAGGGGCACCATCAGTTTTTTCCAAGGTCTATGTTCCTGCTCGAGAGACAGGGTGATGATGTTCTTGGTTCATCGCAATCATTTCAGTCCCTGGCTGCAGATATTGAGGGGAGGCACAGGCTCATATCAGAGGTTCATGTTCAAACAAATTTGTTATCTTTCTTTGCAAGTGATTATCTATTATCCCATGCTTAATGTGATCCAAGTGTTTGTTGTTTTTACAAACTGCAGTAGACTTGAATTCCCAGTGGCACTTACTGTTTCTTCTTATCTATTTAGCAGATACGCCAGGTGTTGAGTGCGATGCGCAGGGGCGAGCAGTTGCGGGCTGAGGTTTGAATTTCACTCAATAATTTTTCTTGTTGCATGGAGATGTGTTTAGACAGTGTTTGCCAGCATTTGTTGTAAAGTTCTTATACAGTATGCAGTTAGAATAATTGGCTGTGTTTCTGTAAAACTTGAAAGAAAGACCATTTAAATTAGTTTCAGAAAAACACTTCCAATAAGCATTCTGGATTCACTTACAGATTATGACTTGGGTAATGTGGAAACACTTTTTGAGTGAGTGATAAATGATAGGTGTTATGATTACTTTCACCAAATCTCTTATCACAAGTGATAAATGTTATTGTGGTTTGTTAGATGGCACTTGTTAAAAATTCATCACAGCACTTATCACTTACTATAATCAGTTGGAAAAACAAAATGGCTTCAATACTTTGACTGGACCCGGAAGCCCACTTGTCCGACCAGTAGGACTGTCCGGTCTGGTCCGGTCTGGGTTTGATAACTGCGGTCTTTTCAGGAGCAGAAAAAACACAATTTATTTTTTCTAACCGGTTATCGCGAGTGATTAGTGCTATAAACTGTTTACAATAAAGTGATGTCAAACAGATCACAGATGGCCACTTTTTCCATAAGCAGGTCTGGAAACACCTGCATGGAAGGAGTATTGTCACATGAAACTCTTGTATGGTGAAATGTAAGTTTGGGTTAAATATATGTTTGGTTGATTTTTATGTGTGTTGGGTTTGGGTTGTGGGGTGCAGGATTATATGGTGTTTGATCCATTAGTGTACTACGGGATGACTGAGATGCACGACAGACACCGTGACATGCGGCTCGACGTTGATAATATGACCTATGAGGTAAGAGATGAAGATTTTTGGGTTTATGGGTTTATTTGTCTGATATATTGTTTTGTTGTGGCAGGAGCTGCTGGCGTTGGGGGAGCGCATTGGGGATGTGAAAACAGGGCTGAGCGAGGAATCGATTATGAAGCACATGGTGCAGAGGAAGTTAGTGTCGGTGGTGTCGGGGGACATGGAGCCGTGCTGTATATGCCAGGTAACAGTGGGGTTCCTCTGGTGTTGGTTTGGTGTCTGTGTGGGATGAATTTGTGCGTGAACTCTGATGTGCAGGAGGAGTACGGTGGGGGAGACGATGTGGGGAGGCTGGCGTGTGGTCATGATTTCCACAGGGATTGTGTGAAGCAGTGGCTGATGCGCAAAAACCTGTGCCCCATCTGTAAGACGATGGCATTGGTGACAATGTCTTAGTGTTGATGAGCCAAGAGTGCTTGCCGGAAAACTGGTATTATTTTGTGTGAATTCACTTTTTACAGAATTGTTATTTTGGATTTAAACAAAGCTGAAATGACAAAATTGATCAAAGCATGAAATGGATTGAGCGATAAATGAAAAATTCGATCCAGGTTAAAAAGTTGAAATTCACCAGAAAATGTTTGAATTGAATTTATGCTGATGCAATGCAATAAAGGACCAAACACGATTGGTTAGGAGTTCGATAATAGTTTGAAGTGAGCCCTGATGTCTTGGCCTCTTGACGAGTGGTCAATTTTATCAATCCGATTTTGGCTGTGATCAAGAAATCTGCCCCTTACAATTGTTGCTAGTGATTATCCTCCCGCTAGCCTCGGTAACCGATAGGTCTTCCAAGAGGCTGTTGACATCCTTTTATAGGCTCCAAGAGGTTAAGAATCTTCTAGAATTCGGTGGGTGTTGCTGGAAATTCCCCATCGGCTAATGCTCCTCCACGAGGTGTTCGGTGGCACTCTTGGAGTTGGGGGCACTTTTGCCTTCATCGCTGACTGGCCGGTGGTTTTTCTGCTCATCAACGAGAAGTTAAAAAAAAAAAAACAAAAAACAGAAAAGAGATTTAGAAGTGAAGAAAGAGAAAAAGATTTCAATAAGATATCACTTTTTTGGATTGATCTCTTATAAAAAGGCGCTGAAGGTTAATGTGTCTGGTGTGAGTGTTGAATATGATTCTTAGAGAGAGATATAATTGGTGTTGTCATACTTAATAGAGATGTGGTCAAATGTAAGCCTAAAATGTAAGAGCGTATTTCATTCATAATATCTGGGCGCAAAAAATCTTGACGGTTATGTATTCCGCTTCGATTATAGAAAGAGCAATTGAGTTTTGATTCTTACTATATGAGACGAGATATTTTCTAAGTAGGTGGCAAGTTTTGTTTGTACTTTTCCTATCTATTTGGTATCCTTCAAAATCAACAATAGAAAAATTGGTTAATCATATTTTTATAAAGCTTGTTGTTGATCGGCTTATCGGCTTCATTCATTGTAAGTTTACAAGTTGTACTCATAGGAGTACTAATTTCTTTAGCATGACCCATGCCAAATTGTTTGAAGTGTTCATTGGTGCAGTTGTCGAGAGATTCATTGGTTGAGCTAAAAATCACATCATGAACGTAAATTTAAATAAGTAACAAATCATTTGAGATGTGTTTTAAAAATAGAGTTGAGTCGGTTTTACTATTTTAAAACCATTTGATAAAAGAAAATTTGAAAGACCTGAGGGGCTTATTTTAAACCGTAACGAGTTTTAGTTGCTTTGAAAACAAAATCTGGAAACACACAATTTTCAAAACTGGTTGCACCATAAAAACATTTTTGTTGATAAAACCATTTTAAAAAGTGATTTTGACATCCATTTGAAATAGTTTGAAATTAATGATAGATGAATACCAACAAGATTCTAATGGATTCTAATAGCGCGACATGTGCAAAAGTTTCATCATAGTCCATTCATTCTTCTTGGTTATAACCTTTTAGCAACTAAACAAGCCTTATTTTTAGTTATATTACCAAGATCATTGAGATTATTTCTAAAAATTCATTTAGAGATTATGACGGGATGATCTTTTTCCATGAGAGTCCATACACACGAGAGTCCATACGTCATTTCAAGTGAATTGGTTTAGTTCCTTTTGCATGGAAAGAACCAAATTTTCATCGTGAAGGGCATCGTTAAGGTTTTGAGGTTCTAGGTGAGATACAAAAGCAAAATATTCAAGATAATTTAAGATTGATCTTCTAGTACGTGTTCCTGATTGTGGATCTCTAGTGACATTTTCAAGGGGATGATCTTTAGATTTTTTAAAAGCTTTAGGTAAAAAATTTGAAGGTGATTCTTGTTCTTTTTCAATTTATTTTGTTTGAAAAGGTTCATTTAAAACATCATTTTCAAAAACATTTTGAGAAAAAGATTTTAGTAAATTTTCATAAAAAACAACATGAATTGATTCGTCCACTGTTTTAGTCTTTTTGTTAAAAAGACTCGACATGCTTTGCTTGAGTTGGAGTACCCAAGAAAGATAATTTCATCGGTTTAGAGTCAAATTTTTTAAAGATTGTCTTTCGTGTATAAAATAAAACATTTGCAATCAAAAACTTAATTTTTTTTTATTTTTCCAAAGTTCGTAAGGGATTTTTTTGAGAAAAGATCTTACGAGAACACAATTAATGATAAAACATGCAATATTCACAGTCTCAGTTCAATTTTTTTGGTAAATCAAATTCATTTAAAAGAGTTTGAGCGATTTCTTGGATAATTTGATTTCGCCTCTCTACTACCTCGTTTTGTTGAGGCGTTCGAGGAGCAAAAAAAGAATGATTATACTCTAGAGAAGAACATAAATCATTAAATTTCTTATTATTGAATTCTCCACCATGATCACTTCGAATTGAAATATTTTTTTAAAACTTTTTCATTTTCAACCTTTTTAGAAAACTTGATGAAGTCTTTGCAAGTCTCGCTTTTATGAGATAAAAGTAATCCCAAGTGAATCCTGTAAAGTCATTAACAATTAAAAAATATAAGATTTTCCTCCTAGACTTTTGATTTGAGAAGGTCTAAAAAAATCAAGGTGGATTAAATCAAGAGCTTTTGAAGAAGAAATCCCTTTTTTAGATTTAAAAGAGGTCTTGTGTTGCTTACCATATTGACATGCTTCAGAAACCATATCATCTTTGAAATGCAGTTTGGGTAGATCTTGTACTAGTTGATAACAATTGAGCCTGACAAGTGAGTGTGTTCTATAATGATCAATGCATCTATGCCAAATCTATGAATCACTAACTTATGCACAAACATTTGATGTTTTAGCTAGCGAGATATTTCAAATTGATTGTATAAACATTTTGAAATCAAGAAGTGGTAAATAAAAGTTTTCATTTCGAGTTAAAAACTTTGCAAAAAACACTTTCGAAAGAAATTTTAAAACCACCACACAATTGACTAATTCTTAGAAAATTGTTAATAAGAGTCGAGTTAGAAAAACTGATGACACCTTTATCGATTATCTTACCCCTAGAGTTATCGCCGAAGATGACGTGACCTCATAGTTTATTGATTTAATTGAATTCAGAGAGTTCGTCACACACGTGTCTTAAGCAACAACCATCTAGGCACCACAATGCTTCTTAGGTTTTTCTTGGAAGGCACTTTTCCTACAAAATGAAAGGACTAAAGGTTTTGGTACCCACACAAACTTGAGTCCATTGATGTTAGCCAATAAAGATTTCAGAATCCAGATTTTCTTAGCATGAGGTTTTCTTTTGAAAAAATTGGATGAAAGATGGATTGATTTTGGTCTCCCATATTGTGCATTTTTGCAATCACATTCATAAATTAAATGATCATTTATTTTGTAATAATTACAAAACTTATCTTGCGAGTAACCTTTAATAAAAATACTTTTCAATGGATTTCTTGAGGTGATTGCATGGTAAGAGAAACCAAGACCAACCCATTCTTTTTTATGTATTTTAGAGCCCAAAATTTTATTTAAATTATTTTCACCTTGAGTGAATTTGGAAAGAGAACTTTTGAGGTCTTTAATGGTATTTTTGTGTTTATTGACATCCAATTGATTCTTGACTTTCATGGATAATTATTCTTTTTCTTTTAAGAGACGATCACTATCATTTTGAAGTTGAGAAAAAGAAGGGGAGGAAATAGGAAGAGGGGTACCAACTTCGACGTGTTCATTGACATGTTTCATAAGGCACTTAGGTCTTGAGCCACTAAAAGAAGTTGAGAGAGTTGAATCCATGGAGTCATCACTTGTTCTCCACGTTGTGACTTTAAAAGCTTTTTTAACTTGTTTCTTTTCTTTTATCTTATTTTTGTAGATGGGGAACTCTGACATATTCCTGGAAAGTTGAGAAAAGTCTTGGAATTCATCTCCGAATGAATCATCATTTGTAACTTTGAAGGTGATACTTTTCTTGTAGTCTTTGGCTCCATTGGCCTCCTTCTCCGCTTGTCGTTTCATTGTGATTTCATATGTCATCAAGGATCCAATGAGTTCTTCAACTACCATTTTATTCACATCATTTTCTTTTTGAATGCTTGTGACTTTGGGTGCCCAATTTCTTGGAAGGACCTAAAGTATCTTTTTCTCTAGTGTTTCTGTAGATAAATCATCACCAAAAGACTTTCTACCATTGCAAATATCAGTGAAGTGCGTAAACATGCTAGTAATAGATTCATTAGGATCACTACTAAAAAAATGACCTATAACCATGAAATTATAGCCATGGTTTAATAGATCCGTGGCTATAGGTTAAGAAATTTCCACAGTTATTTAAAAACCATGGCTTTAGATGAGAAATACCCATAGAGATTGTCCCCCGTGTCAACAATCTTCCCTCAGTTTTCATCCTCCCTTGTGGTTTTCCTCTCTTGCTCGCCCACTCGCCCTTGAAACCCTTCTCCTCTTCCTCGCGACTTTTGTCCAATCGTCGCCCAATTGACTTCTCTCTCCTCCATTCGCGGCGTGACTTCTCCATTCACGGCCTCTCCAATCGCAGTTCCTCCTTCCCTCACCGGCTTCTCCATTTGTGGCTCCTCCATCCCTCACGCATTCCTCCCTTCCTCCATACCCTTCTTCGGGCATTCCTCCTTCATTTGATGCGTTGGCCAAAGAATTCCTCCCCTCCTCCATACCCTTCTTCGAGCGTTCCTCCTCTATTCAGTGCATTGGCCGAACCATTTTACTTCTTTGAATATTGTTAACCTGTTTTGTGGCTTGTTTGTGTTTATATTCACAAGGAGGATTTTGCAATATTCATTTTTTCAAATGTTATCTATTATGATTGTAATATGCTTTTATATGTTATTCACTAGTATTCATGGTTTATATTTCATTCTCATAATTAATCTGTTATCTATTTACTATTTTGGAATTATTATGTTTCTAATGTTTTGTGTTGAGAATTTTTTTCTAAGTGTTGTGCAAAGGAAAAAGTACTAGTCTCATATATAATAGACTTTGTATTTATGAAATTTACAGAATTCAGAAGTTGAATATTTCAGTCATAAATTCCAAAAGTTAGGATTTTCACTATGTAAAGAACCTTACTTATCCAGTTCTCACCTTTTTATATCAACCATATTCATAGAAAACCCTTGTATATTAAGTTATGATGCCCATCAGGGTATGGTGAAATCTTTAGAGACTGCAATGGTGATGTGCTTTAATACCTATATGGTTCGTGCGATCACTCCACTGCACTGGAAGAGGAAATGACGGGCATCATCATGGTAGTTGATCTTGCTAACAAAATAGGATGGAGCTCTTTTTGGTTAGAATGTGATTCCTCCACTCTTGTTCAAGCGATAAGACGAGGACAAGTTCACTCATCTTGGAAGATGATGACAAAGTGGATCAATTGCTTGGAAAGACTTTCTCACATGAACTACTTCACCACTCATGCCTACAGGGAAGCTAACTACATTGCATATGGGCTTGAAAACAAAGAGGTTAATGTTGAAGGATGAAACTAATAAACCACTCTTACAGATGACTTGTTACTTCTATTAATCCGTGATAAATGTAAAATCCCCTCTTTTAGACACATGTAAATTTATTTTCTATTAATACAAGGGCCTTAGAGCTCACTTTTCTTTTAAAAAAATAAAGAAAATTACTTTTATGTATTCGATTTTTTACTCTGATGTACTAGATGGATTTTGGATATTACTTTTATATATTAACTCTTTCTAAGAAAACTGCTCTTATTTCATTATCATAAGTTATGATTTAAAGATAATAGAAGATATGTAAAAATGCATGTTGTGATATTCAAACAGTGAAGATTGAAGCCAGATCATGAAAATAATTTTCTAGGCTATTTGGAAACATAAATCAGTTCATGTTGTGATTATACACACCTTGAAGAGATATAGAAAAGAGTTGCGTCATGAGAAGTTCATCAAGCCATGGATAATTTTTTATCGGTGTAAGGAATGTTATTTATCATTATTTATGATTTATTATCTATCATATGTTATGATTGAAAAACTATTTTAAAATATTAAAAATTAATATATTGAGTTGTTTTGAAGGATTTGTTTCACATGATTACATAAATTAGTCAAAGTTTTTAAAAGTTGATAATTATGGAAGACTTGAATGATGATATGGGTGATAATTATTATAGAGATTATCATTCGCGGCCAACTAATGATATTTTGGAAATCTTTATGAGATTATTGAGAGATTTATGGAGAACCATATTTTTATATTTTTATATTTTTATATTATTATATTATTATTCTAAAACTTTCATATATAAATTGACACACATTCCTTTCTTGAGGAAAAAGTACTGCCAAAGTTTGAAAGCCTTTGTTTACTCATTGCTCTTGCATGATTTCCCAAGCTAAATTGTTCTATATTTACTGTGTGAAGGGCTAAATCTACTTATTCTATACTAGTAATAATCATCAACAACTTTAATTGGTTTAACTATTCTATATTCATTATGATGAATTTCCTTTATGCTGTAAAGTTTTATCCAGTTGTAATCACTCAACTCACACATGGTTGTGCCTCCATTAAAAGGCAGTGCATTGATTATGCTAACCTAGGAAGAAAATTAGTTCATAGGTTCTAACTTATCCCTTAAAAAATGTAGGTGTTTGGGTTGTGCCGTCAAGTGTGAAAAAGGTAGTTTGGTTTGTTTTGGTTGTTGGGTATGATAAAAGAAGATTATAAAGAGTTGTCAATCTACTTCAAAAGTGAGGTATATTTAGTGTGTACCGTTCTTTAGAGGAGCTGAGAGGTGTGAAGTATAGACATGAGATCTTTTTGATTGGCACTATTATAAAAATCCTTGTATACTCTTATTCGTTATTTTTTTCATACACTCTTCACACTAAAATTTCATTTATTGTTTATATTTAAATTGTTTATTCTTATTATCCTTCAAATTATGCATTTTGTTTTAAAAATTTATTTGATTCTATTCAACCACCCCCCAGACTCTCTACAACCTCTATATTGGGATCAAAAATTAATATCAAAGTCTATCCCTTTAAGAGTTTCACTTCATTTATTCTTTTCCTAAAACCATTCTTGGTATCATTTATATTGCTACTTTGAGCATTTAATCAGTTAATGTGTTATTTCCATTAATGATATCCACAGGACACTAAAATCACTTAATTCATTGGAAGAACTTATTTTATATAAATGGTATTATAGATCATCCACACATGAGAATAGATAATTGAAAATTTTAGAGGTATTTTGCTAGTTGAGAACAGTTTGTAGTATCTAAACTATGAAAAGATTACCCCCTTTATATAGAACACATACATAAAATTCATATGCCTGTTAGAATTCATAATGCTTCAAATGTTACATAATAACCAAACACATTGGATCACACTTCATTTATTAAACCAAACTAAACTTTTTTAGATTTTGATTTTATTTAACACATTAAAAATTTATGTGTTGAAAATTGAAGAACACAAGATAATCAGATTAGAAAAATTGATCAAATGGTATCCAATATCATTCCCATTTTCACCATGATTCGGTACTCCATGATTAAAAATCAACAATGGAATGAAATCCTTCAACACATTATGGTATATTTGCGTCCTTCAACACACTATGGTATATGAAATGATTTATATTTTCAAAATGTCTTTAAATTTCAATAAATATTTATAAAATTAATACAAAACATCACAACCCATTATGAATCCATCCAAACACTTTTGGGAATTTATTATTATTATCTCTTAGATATCATATAAATTCTTTTTTACTATAATCAATCCTCATTCCTGGAACTTATGTGTGACTATTCATGATTTTTTATAATTTAAAACATTTATCAATTCACTAAACCATAATTTTAAGATATCTATTATGATTTTTTATGAACATGTTATTGATGATTACTTATTATTTTATAAAACAATACATATCGTGTTAAGTAATTTTCTAGATTATTTATTTAATGTATGTTTATATGCCTCAAAATCGATAGATATTAGATGTACAATGTTGATCGGATCACTGATGAGTTTCAGAAGGAGTTACAATATTTTTTAGACTTTGCATTCACTAATGATTCAGATGGCGGATTGATTCGATGCTTGTGTTTTGATTGTGTTGGAAGACCATGGTTAACTCGCGAGGAAGTGAGTTTCTATATCACTAAATGTGGTTTCCAAAAAAATTATCACATGTGGTTCACAATGGAGAAAAATATCAAGTGGAGAATGACATCGATTCAGCGAAAAAGATTGGTATGAAAAATCTGATTTCCGATCGGTTTCCTTTTGTTTCGGAAGCCAACTCCTCATGTAGACTAGTGCAAGAGGAAATGAATACCAGAACATGGTTTCCATTTATTAATTAGGATGATGACATTGAGAGTGTTAGAAAGAACATGGAATATGAAAATACCCCAATATACTAGGAATGTGAAAAAATGAGCAAACTTTAGTTTTTAATGCAATTATATCATGGGAAAACAGTATATGGATTTAGTAATACTACAATCGACTATCTCCTTACATTTATTAATTATTTACTACCTGATGATGCATGTATTCCATAAAATTATTACATGACATCAAAGTTTTTTGAAAAATTTGGATTTTCATCTATTAAGATTCATTATTGCCCCAAATATTATTGTCTGTTCTGGAAGGAAAATGCAGAGTTGAGTTAGTGCAAACAATGTGACACATCAAGGTGGAGGAATAATAAAGACGAAACTCAATCTTGCATACCAGAGAAAGTGATATGACACTTTCCTTTAATTACCAGGCTTTAAAAACTTTTTATGTCAGAAAAAAGATGGAAAGGAATATGAGATGGCATAAAGATGAAAGAAATAAAGATAATAATGAAATAGTGCATCCTATAGACGGTTTGTCTTGGAAGAAATTTGATAGGACACATCCTGATTTTTCAGCTGATCCATGAAAATGTTAGATTGGGGTTATCCTATGATGGTTTTAACCCATTTCTCCAAATGCATATTTCATATAGTACTTGACCTATTTTCATTCACATTTATAACTTTTCTTCATGGATGTGTATGAAGAAGCCATTTACTATCATGAGTATATTGATATCTGGACCTAGTGATCCTGAAAATGATATTGGTATATACTTGCAACCATTAATAGATGAGTTAAAGGATATTTGGATTGTTGGTGCACAAGCGTGCGATGCATTCAGGAAGGAGTATTTTATGTTTCATGTAGCTTTATTATGGATGATAAATGATTTACCTACTTATAAAATGATGTCTAGTTGGAGTACTAAAGAGAAATTATCCTCCCCTATTTATATGAAAAATACACGTTCTCGAATATTAAAGTTTTGACGAACTTTTATTTTCATAGGGCATCAATGATTTCTACCGATGGATCATTTATATAGGAAAAATTGGAGACAGTTAGATAATACCATCGAGATAGATGAGATACCTCAACGAATGTCAGGGAATGATATTTTAAAATAACTTGATGATTTGAAATATGTTTTTGAAAAAATAAATCAAATATCAGAAAGTGAAAGCATGTTAATTTAAATTCCAATCACAATTGGAGAAAGAAAATCATATTCTTTGAGTTACTGTATTGGTCATCGAATTTATTGCATCATTGTTTGGATGTAATGTATATCAAGAAAAATATTTGTGAGATGTTACTTGTTACTATTTTAAATATTAAAGGCAAAACAAAAGATGATTTGCAGTCACATCATGATTTGATGGATTGGGGTATAAGAGAAAAAATTCATCATGAGTTAATTGGTCAAAATAAGTGGAAAGTCCCTTTGACCTATTATTCGATGACAAATGCGGAGAAGAAACAATTTCTCCAGGTCTTGGAAAGTTTGAAGGTTCCAAATGGCTATTAAAGTAATATTTCAAAAAGGGTGAATACACAAGATGTGAAACTAAAATCTCTTAAAACCCATGATTACCATGTATTGTTACATGAGTTGATTCCCATTTCCATTTGATATTTACTTTCACATAATTTTAGAGTTTCTGTGATTAAGTAATGTTATTTTTATTGAGACCTTTGTTACAAAAGACTGAGAAAAAGTGTTTTTCATAAATTGTAGAGAGATGCACTGATTATTCTTTGCAACTTGGAGAAAATTTTCCCACCATCATTTTTCACATGTATATTACATCAGACTATGCATCTTCCCACAAAATTTCTTTTTGGTGGTCCTGTTTCAAGTTGGTGGATGTATCCTACAAAAATAATGATGTTTACATTGAAATCTTATGTGAGAAATAAATACCATCCCGAAGGCTCTGTGACAACTGGGTCCCGGTGACTGCACAGCCACCCCGCCTTAACATGGCCGTCGGGTCCTGACCCACTAGGTACCACCAGTTGCCCCGCAGACACGTGAGGCCAACCCCAGGGTCCACCCACATGCCTGAAAGGGTCATCTGACTAATGACTGTCCCCACAGACCAACACATGTCCTTTATAGTGTGCTTTGTCCTCACTCGCACATATCCTGGGAAAATTCCCAGAAGGTCACCCATCCTGATCAGTACTCCAGGCCAAACACGCTTAACTGTGGAGTTCTAATCTGGTAGGCTCCTGAAAAGGAAGGTGCACCTTGTTGACATGAGTTATATCATTTAGTCATTTAACCCTTTATCATTTGGGGATGTCACAATCACCCCCCCCTTTAGAGCACAACACCCTCGTTGTGGGCCCTACATCTCAACCCAGGTAGTGCACCGCACTTAAGGCTGGGTACCACCCCTGATACCAAATGTGACAACTGGGTCCCAGTGACTGCACAACCACCCCGCCTTAACATGGCCGTCGGGTCCTGGCCCACTAGGTACCACCAGTTGCCCCGCAGACACGTGAGGCCCACCCCAGGGTCCACCCACATGCCTGAAAGGGTCATCTGACTAATGACTGTCCCCACAGGCCAACACATGTCCTTTTCAGTGTGCTTTGTCCTCACTCACACATATCCTGTGAAACTTCTCAGAAGGTCACCCATTCTGATCACTACTCCAGGACAAGCGCGCTTAACTGTGGAGTTCTAATCAGGTAGGCTCCCAAAAAGGTAGGTGCACCTTGTTGACATGAGTCATATCATTTAGTCATTTAACCCTTTATCATTTGGAGATGTCACATGCTCTATTGTGAAATTCCATTTAACATAAGAATGCATGGATTTCTATTCATTGTACTCGACTAACGTCACTACAAGGTCTAATAGACTAATGGAAACTAAAGATGAGCAATATGATCCCATTGAGCCTGCATTTCCTTCACTGCCCCAAATAGGGGGGATATCTGGATCGTACTCATTGTATACTTTATGAAGGTAAGAGTGAGAAATGACTCATCGTACAATATTATTCAATTATGGTGTTCTTGATGATTATATCAAGTAAACTAATAAATATGCATTTTTTTCATTGTATAATTTCTTTATATATTATGACATTTTAAAACTTTTATATCTATAGAGAACATTTAGAAATTATAAAAAAGAGACATCACTCTCTATTTATTAAGAGGAAGGAACTGTTGCACAACAAAGAATTTTCTGCTTGGTTAAAGTCAAAGGTAATAGATTTATTTTCTTCTTCTCATAACTTATTCACATGTCTTTGTTTAATATTTGATGTTGGTATCTTTTAGGTCTTAACTCTACCAATGAATGAAGTATTAGATGAAATAAGAGAATTTTCCTTTGGTCCAAACGATGTGGTACATGATTGTAAGACAATGGTTGTCAATGGATTTAAATTCTTTATAAATATACGTACAACAAAAATGACAACACAGAATGACAGCGTCATAATAAGCACCACAACAGATTGTTATGTGAGTGCATCAGATAGACAACCATGATCATAAAATATATCTTATTATGGTGTTGTTGAAAGAATAACTTTATTAGATTATTATGCATATGGTCATGTCGCAATGATGAAATTCAAGTGGTTTGATTCAATGACACAACAAGGAATGCATATTGATAACTGTGGATTTAGAGTGATTGATATGAACCACCAGCTTCATACCGATGAACCTTAAATTCTTGCATCACAAGCTAGACAAGTGTTTTATGTAACGGACCCGTTACAACAACAATTTGGTGTTATTGTTGATTTAATTACTAGACATATTTTTGACGAAGACATAAATGACAATGATGTTATGGATGAACCTGTTGGTATTTATTTGAATGTTGCATTTGATGACACAGATGATTCAATTATTGCAATAGATTGTGAACCATAAATTGTCACAGAGCACACCTAATGTTGACACATTTGTAAGTATTTACCTGATATTATCACAATATTGTATGTGTTTTTTTAAACATTCATACATGATATCAAATTAACTAGTATATTTTATACCATTTTCAAATATAAAACTATTAATAACCTGACCAATTTATGTTTAAGAACATCTTTTGTAATTCTTGAACATAGAAAAGTTTTGATATTTTATCAATATAAATATCACACATGAAAATGTATCTCATTGTTTTATGATACAATTTTATTATTTAACATTTTCCATTATTTCTATTTATCAAAGAATATCATTTTGAATTTCCAGGTCAAAATGTCTGATTATGATGATACTAGAAGAAGTAGAAGAATACAGAGAAATGAACAACACATGTCTCCTCTAGGAACCACTATAAGTAAAATTTATGTTTGAATATTATGGTCTTTAATATTATTTATCATGTTATCATTCATTTTATTTTATCATCTATGTTATTTTAGGCTACATCATCGAGGAGATAGTTGGATTATCCACTAAGGATGATAGTATGGCGGGGGGTACTACTATGACTGATTCTACAGTGCATCCTACTACTATGCCGCTTGAGTCACCGGGATTCCATCCTCCAATTATGCCACCTCTATATTATCCATACCCACCTTTTCCATATCCCTTTCCGCCTGCACTCACATCATATGGTAGTTCTCAGACTCCCATAACTCCTTATTTTCCATTCCCACCATCCATTGTACATGACACTACACCTCTATATATCCCACTGCCATATCCATATCCATATCCATATCCACCCTCATTTGTACAAGGTTATCCATTAGGTTTTCTCCCTCAATCAGTACACTTATCATCATCTACTATACAGAGTACTCCTATTGTAGATATCCCACCCACCACAGAGGCTACTCCCCCTCCTCTAGACGCAACACTTTAGGGGTTATAAGATCCCCCATCTATTGGTATGTGTTTAAACATTAATGTTAGTGATTAATGATAAATTCATATGTATTATTTTCCTTTTTTTTCATGATTAGCTACAGCCTCTACCAAATGTCTCAGCCACACAAAAATGTGAAAGGTCTAGAATCAACACACACAAATCATGGTTGAATACAATGAGGACAATGATATAATTGAAAAAAATGGTTAGGAATGTAAAAGTTTTATGGGAACACTTGCTAAACACTTCAATATCATTCTGGTTCAACCAATAAGTTGGAGGGAAGTTGGAGAAAAAATAAAGAACAATGCCTAGGAAGAGATTCAGGTAAGTAATATTAATCACCTATTATATATATATATATATATATATATTAATTTATAATATTTTCTTAACAAATATTTTGTCCATTACAGCTCCGATATAATTTTACTAATGGAAAAAATGCCAAGGCTACAAGGTTAATGGAATTAGGTGAAATTTGGTGAGCGCACAAGTATGAATTATATGTTGGTTGGAAAAAGAGAGTTGGTACGGAGCTTGAAGAAATACTGGTGATTCATGATTACCCAATATCATAATACAAAGAGATGATCGACTATTGGAAGAGTTCAGGGTTTAAGGTATTTGTTATATATATATATATTCATTTATTTATTTGAAAATTATTTTTAAATTATAAATTAATTGTTTTATTTATGTTAATGAAATTATATAATTATTTTTTATAGGATAAATCAGACAAAAATAAAAGAAATAAGAGCAGAATGACACACGTTTATACTCTACACTTCACTCCTAGATCATGAGAAAACATAAGTAATTTAACATTTTAAATATTTTTCTTGGTTTAGTGTATTTCTTTGGACTTCCAATTTTTATTTATTTCTTTATTTTTTCCAAAAAAGGAATTGAATGTCGAGGTCCGTGTTCCTTGCACTACTTTGTTTTTTACAAGCAGAAAAAAGAAAGACGGTGCTGTGACAAATACTGACACCGAGAAGATGATTGTAGGTATATTTAAATTTATTTTATTTTGACTGAATTTAATTCCTTAAATTATTTTATCATTTTAATTTATGTTATATATAAACCAATATAATTCTTTGGAGGAATTGGCAGAAAAAGAACCTGACAATTTGGGCCCAAATGATCATCTACATCAAGTATTAGGAGATGAGCATCATGAAAGAGTGCATTGTCGATCTGGGAAGAAGATCGTACCATCTCAATACTGGTCTTCCAACAACGCTTCTCTGAGTACCAGTTCTGGTTTGGTCACAATAGAAAAAGTGAATACCGAAATCAAAGAAGCAGCTTAAAAATATGAAAAGGTGATAACTGAAAACATGACGAAAGTTATGTCTGCCCTTTCTTCTATAGTTCCACCAAAAGCAGCTGAGTAGTTGATGCCTATTTGATTTCAATGTGTTCTACTTATATAGATTCCTCTATCGGAGCCAGTGCTGGAGCCGGTGCTGGTACCAATGCCGATGCCGATGATGATGCTGGTGGTGTGAGAGGTGGTGATAGTGTTTCTATAGGAGGCATATATGACGGTTATCATGGTTCTAATGATACTGATATTGAGACTCACTATTGATGTAAATTGTATTTTTGGGTTGTTAATATGTGGAATTTGATTATGCAGTTAAGTTTGATTATTTTAATATTGAATTGTATTGTGGTGTTTCTGTCTGTTTCTACATATATTGAATTATTGTATTATGATGTATACTTGTTTCTATAGTAGTTGAGTTTTATTATTATTATATTGAATTGTATCCTCCTCCGATGTGACTATCGTACCTCCTTGCCAACACTGCTTTGATGCGGCCCCTACCTCCTTTGGCACACCTCTGATAGTATGTAGTCCAATTGTCTATTTTTTGATGATTCTTTTCTCTTTATACCATTAGTCCCCCCCCTCAGTTATCCATATTCTTAATTTCTTTAGTAGGTGAACCCATTTCAGTGGATGACAGAGAACTTGGACCTTAAGTCATTGATCCAGATCCACAACTCAATATAAGACCCTTAATTTTATACCATTTTCTTTTCATTATATAATTTCATGTGGTGTTTTCTGATTTGAGTATCTCTATTTTTTGAATCATGTTGTTCTATTCTCAGCAAAATTCAGGGGGTGTGAGGGGGGGGGGTGTAAGGGGTGGGAAGGGGGGTGTGTAGGGGGCAGGGGGGATAATCTGTTGATGTCAAATATAGAGTGCATTGAGAAGGTGATGCAAGAGTCTTCTTGCACTATTCTTCTGAAGGTGAACCAAATCAGGATGGTGACAGAGGTTATTGAAGTGGTGAAACTGGTGAAGGATGCTCACCTGGCCATTCTGATTTCTCATAGATGTGGGGATACAGATGATTCGTTTATTGCTAATTTCTCTATTGGCCTTGCGATAGGTCAGATAAAAGCTGGGGCACCTTGACATGGCGAGCGTCTGGCCAAGTACAACCAGGTCCACTCTTTACTATTTAAAAAAAACATGTTTGGTTTCTCTATCTCTTTTGAATCTACTTAGGATTGAAGAGATGGAGGATCATGTAGTTTATGCAGGTGGATACTGGAAGCTTCCTTTATCATTCATGGGTGTCCAAAATTTTGGAGGTAATTTTCTGTTGATTTATCAGTTTAATTTTGTGTTTTTTAATATCATTTATATCTAGTAAACTCATATTTTAATGTTTTAAGAATGCACACAACATTTTTTTAGTATTTTGATTAATCATTGAATGAGTTGTTATGTCATTAATGTTGTATATATTATTTCTTATTTTCATATATTTTTAGGGTTTAGGATACATGTTTCTAGTTTTACAGATTGATTTTTTTAGGATACATATTTCTATGCCCCTGTAGGAGGCAGGGGATTGGGGGGGGGGGGGGGCTGCTGCAGCAGGGGGGAGGTTGGGGTAGGAGGCTGGTGTAGGTAGGGGGTGCTGGTGTAGGTGGGGTAAGGGGGGATACTACATGGGGAGGGGGGGGGGGGGTGGTGTGCGGGTGGGTGGGGTGGTTGGTGCAAGGGTGAGGGGGGACGATGTAGGGGGGTGGGTGTGTGTGTGTATGGGGGGGGGTGAAAGGGTGAAGGGGGGCTGGTGCAGGGGGGCTGGGGGTGGGGTGGAAGGTGCAGGGGGGGCTGGTGTGTGTGTGTGTGTGGGGGGGGGGGATGGTGCATGGGGGGGGGTGCTGGGTGGGGTGGGGGGGGGGGGGGGGTGCCACCCTGAGGGATTGGCCACCTGCTCTAAAAATGGAAGGCCTTGACAAAAAAAAAAACAAAGGGAGGTAATTTGAGTCTCTCCCTTAATCTTAAAATAGGTCTCAAATCCATTCATCTTTAGTTGTATTCTTGGAATATGGCTATCTTCCGGTACACTATCTTTCCACTTTCGACTTTTTCTCCTCTTTTTGGGAAAGGATATGTCACCTTATCAAAAAATAATCTATTGGGGGGAATGATTGTGTCACTTACCCTAATTTTCTATAACTTTCATCCTAGACTTATTTTTTGAAGGATTACTCATCTCACACTTCCCCTTATCGGTGGTATTTGACATGCTTACCTCAGAGACATTATTCAATGACATGTTGTGAGGATAAAAAAATATATGTACCGATATAATCATACATAATCCCAAATTTTGAATCTATGTAAGGAAATATTTTCCCTTTCTAAAAACTTTCCTATATTTTGTTAATAATTGAAATGCCAATGGTGGTTTTTTCTTGACATCCCCTAGGTGACATTAGGTTAGAGGAATTCATGGTACCTATCTATAATGAATGGTTTAATGATTTTTTTTTCAAGTCCGTTAGTCTAATCCCTACCTTTCCAAATTCCAAATAAAAGGTGTTCATATAAGGGATCCATTAATTAAAATTATTTGGAATAATGCCGACATTCTTGAATACACATATCTATAAAACCTAGATAGCCTAATATATTAATATATCTTGAAGCTATTTCTCAAAATCTATACATGTTTTATAGATACATGAATACTACATCAATACAGACATGAATCCACCTCTTGAGAAATGGTCCCAATACCAAATTTAGAATTGATAATGGTCACAAGAGGCTGATTTGTGACATAGCCTGGTACTTTTTTCACTAGAATGTATCACATTATCAAACATATTGTAGAATGTGATGTTCCATAACCTTCCAAAAGAGTTTTTCTTCCACCATTTTGTATTTATTATGGAAACCAGTGTGACCTCTTACATCAGAGGAATGGTAGTGGTGAAGGAACTTGAAAATGAGGCTTGATCATATGGAAAAACCCAATCTACCACTATAAAAAATAACCCCTCCCAAAAAAAGTATCCAAGTTTAGAGTCTAGTTTCTATACAAGGGCTTCAATGATGTTTGTAAGTTCTATATCTTGTTTAATTTATGACTTAATTGTAGATACATTCATCTAGAATGGATTAGAAACTTCCTTCTCATGTAGCTTATTCATTAAATGGGTCTTCCAACACTTCAATGTCCAAACATAACAGGGAGTACGCAATATGATTAAACTTCCGAAGTTTATAGAAAAATTAAAAATCTAAGCCTAATAACTTCACTTGCTATAATTTTTTACCACCATTTTGGAAATTTTCACTAAGAAAATGTTTGAGCACTTTCTGGTCTGTATAGACTATGAATTTTTTTCCCATCAAATACTACCTCCAATGAAATATATACAAAACAAAATCCATAACATCTTTTTCATAAGAAGATGTTGATATATTTGCCTTAACCAAGGCCTTTCTGAAATAAGCAACTGGACATCCCTTTTATATAAGCACAACATCTACCCCTATTCCTATTCCAGATGCATCACATTCTATTTTGAAAACTATTAAAAATCTTGTAATTATAGTAGTAAATCTAAAATAAAACATCTTTTAAGCTCCTAAAATGAACAATCAACTTCTAGAGTCTACATAAAACCATCCTTATTATTTAACTCAGTCAAAGGTTTGACAATATTTCCATACACACTGATAGAATTCCAATAGTATCCAATAAGACCCAAAAATCCACAAACCACTTTCATAGACTATGTCATGGGCCAACACAAAACACACTTTATGAAACAAGATCTATTATTTTAAAACCAAGCATGTGCTATCATATTTCACTTGAAAACCATCATCAATTATGAGAATTAAAATAGAAATCCATAGTCCTATCTAAATGACTCAAAACAAAATAGCATACATTACTAGTAGAATAAAATTAAATTTCATGACATAAATTCATTCTATAGGATGAATCCTATGATCACTAGAGGTATATGTTTGAGATAACATACAAATGGAATGAATGATAATGAATTACCACTATATGATACATCTAAACACACACACAAACCCTAAAAAAGATACCTTAGAGTTCTAAGTAACCTAATAGGTTGTAAAGGTCTTAGAAAAATGATATGTTTGACACCACTCGTATACTAGGTTTACTGGTAAGATAATAAAACTCATGAACAACATAAAATTACTTCAAAAATTAATAATCCAATTCACATAAGACAACTAACTCTAAACATCATCCTCTATTTGATAGATATGGGAATATCATAACCCCATATCTAAACATGATTTTGTTGTTTTTCAGTAATATCCTCTATTTTATAGGATGAATCCTATGATCACTAGAGGTATATGTGTGAGATAACATACAAATGGAATGAATGATAATGAATCACCACTACATGATACATGTGAACACGTACATGAAACCTAAAAATTATACCTCAGAGTTCTATTTATTTATTTCATTTTTCTTTGTTTTCATCATCTAAGTTTGATTTACTCCCTGCTTCAAGTTACATAAAAAGTGGTTTTGAAAATTTAGAGAAACAAGTTATCCACTATATAGTTGCATCAGTGTGGTATTCCTCATTAAAGCCCTAAATAGATTTATTCATTTGATTTATATTTTATTCCTCTAAAATGTTACCTTTTTATGGATATTTTTTCTTATGACCATTTAATGTGTTTTGGGAAATAGTTATGTCTAGGTCATTTGAAGACAAAATTTGACTACCACAAATATGATCAGTGAAAGGTATGTATTTAATTTATATTATAGGTTTTCCTCA
The DNA here is from genome assembly GCA_963277665.1 of Viscum album. Lineage (NCBI taxonomy): Eukaryota > Viridiplantae > Streptophyta > Magnoliopsida > Santalales > Viscaceae > Viscum > Viscum album. The sequence continues at coordinate 1,121,762,358 of OY728129.1, forward strand.
TGACCATCATGAAAAACTATTACTAAATTTATGTCTCGGTATCTTTTCTAATGACATACTTTTATGACAGGCTTTTAGGGTTTCTTGAGGAGAATTATGCATTATAGCAGGTTTTCATTATTGTATTTTCATATAAATATAACAAGTCTCCATGTCTGATTTTTCATATGAAAACCTATTTTTTTTATATGCAAACCTGTTTGCATTATTTTTGTTTCATATAAAAACTTGTTTTCTTATAAATTCCTGTTATTATGTTATAATTATGTGAAAACCTGTCATTATACATGCTTGTATTGTATTTTTTTCACACCTGTTATCATGTTACAAGAATTATGCAATTTTATTTTCTATATTGCATTATGTGAAAACATGCATTATGTGAAAATACTATCAAACTGTCAAACTTTCATAACTTCTTACTGATGGCAATTTGTGTACTCTCATTCATGTAGGAACCTGTATGTTTTTATGGCAGCTACTAGGGAGGATTTGAAGTTGCATCATACTATTTTTTATGGAATGCAGAGGCTATTTCCATGGTTTGGAACCGTGGCTATAGGCCTGTAGACACAGTTTGAAACCCTAGCTATAGGTATATAGCCGCAATTTGCAACTATGGCTACAGGTCTTGCGTGACTTAAGATGATGCCACTGTTCCAAACTGTGTCTATAGGTTTTTCCCTATAGCCACACCAATATGAGGCATGATTCATTAAACTGTGTATGGTTTTTGGTTTTATATCCATGGTTACAAACCATGGCTATAGCCTTATTTTCTAGTAGTGGATTCATGTAGAAACTTTCAAAATCTTGACAATACATATCCAATCTAGTGTCTTTTACTTTATTTGTGCCTTTGTATGTGACTTCTGTTGTACCTCTCGTATCCCCTCGTGGTTTAATTTTCATGATCACAATCACTTTCATGTTTGTCTAACCTTGTTTTTAAGTGTTGTGGATGATAGGCAAAAGATTGCCAAAGGATTGGCCCAAGAAAGTTGGAAAAATGGACTGAAATTCAGTCCACCGGCCAACCGGTGGAACTGGCAGAGGCTTTGCCCACTGCCAGGTTCCACCGGTCGACCGGTGGCTCTGTCACCGGTCGACCTGTGGCATCCAGCCCAAATAGTGTTTGCTACTGTCTTGCCACCGGCCAGCCGGTGGCTCCTCCACCGGTCGACCGGTAGAGCCTGGACCAAAGGCCTCCTCCACTGCCAAGGCACCGGCCAGCCGGTGGAGCTGTACCGGCCAGCCGGTAGCCCAGTCAAACTAGCCGTTGGCTTTGACCAGTCAACCCTCTTTTGGGCTCCAACGGCTCCGAAGCCTTTTCCAACGGCTCCAAAGCCCTCCAACGGATACTTGAAGGTTCCTAGCCTATAAATAAAGGCCTAGGAAGCCCCGGAACTTCACCCAAGCCACCGGACACATTGTTGATCATTTTGGTGAACCTCCGACGGATTTCCTCAAGGAACCCAACGTGCTCCAATCCAATTCCTCATCCAAGATCACCTCCAAAGAAGCTTGGAAGCGGCCTTCAACATCTCCATTCAATCAAAGGCGCCCAAGGCTTCTCAAAATACGGTTTTTCTTGTTTATCTTTTTTAAGCTTTAAAATTGGGTTTGTGCCTACAAACCCCAACCTTTTCTCATCCCCCTTTCTTTTGGGTTTCACACCACCATTAAGGTGTGAAGAGGTTTCTTCAAGCCTTTCCTTTTAAAAGGCTTGTGTTTCGGTGAGCTAGCCTTCACCCGTTAAAAAGGCTAGTGGGTTTTTGCTAAACCATTAAAAGCAAGTGGGTTCTTGCTTAACCAATAAAAGCAAGCTGTAATAGGTCCTAGTGCTACCTCAAAGCCTAGTGGGTTTCTTGCTAAAACCATTGAAAAGCAAGCGGTAGGAATCTCTCAACGGTTGAGTTGGGAGCGGAGACGTAGGCCGGGTTTTGGCCGAACTCCGTTATCAATTTCGTGTGTCTTGCCTCTTTTATTTCCGCTGCATTCTTAACTTTGATTTTAAATTGTTAATCATTTTTTAAAAGGCAATTCACCCCCCCTCTTGCCATCATTCCCTTTTTCTCCACCCAACAACTTCAAGTAATTTCCATATTTCACAAGCCAATTATTATATGGAAACATGATTAAACTCATTATGATCAAGACCACATTGTAAGGAATTCATAGCTTTTCTATTAAGTCCAAATATCTTAACATAATCGAGTCCATTTACCTTTTGATTCTTTAGTTGGAACATATTTATTCATTACCATTTTACATACAGAGTAACTAATACTACCAAGAAAGGTTGATATTTGATTTTTCTAGTAGGAATTATCAGTGCCATAAAAAATTGGAGCATGGAAATAAGAATTAGATTCCATAATAAATTCAAGATTTGAAATAGATTTATATTTGAAAAACAAAATTTTAAAAATAACCAAAATTTTGAAAATTATAAAATATTGATAAAAATAAAAATCTCTCCTTTGATACCAATAATTGGTTAGAGTAAATGTCAAGAGGGGGGGGGGGGATAGGGTGAATTTACCTTTAAAAAATTCAATGTAAAATTTAAAAAGTAAATTTAGATTTAAAAAAAATTGAAATGACAATGTGATTAAATCGATGAAATCGATTGAGAAATAAATGATAAATTCAATCTGAGTTAAAAAGTTAAAATCGAAGTTAATTAAGTGATTGAGCATAGTGGAAAATGATCTAATCAAATCAATCATGTGAATCAATGATGAATGTTTTAATGTGATAAAGTAAATATAGAACAAACATAATTGATAAGAAGTTTGACAATAGCTTAAAGTGATCCCCTATATCTCCACCCTTTCAACTTGAGGGGATAATATTATTAATCCCATGATCTTGGTGGTGATCAATAAACCCATCCCTCATAATTGTGATTTGTGAGTATCCTCTTAAGCTTCTCAGATAGCCAAGGAACATGTCCCTCACTATTGTAGAGTGAGAACCCTTTGGAGAAAGATGATAAGAAGAGAGAGGTTTTATTTTACAAAATCATTACAAAACCACTCATAAATATATTGAAAGGACAAGATAATATTTGGGATGAGAGATTTAAGAGAAATATGGAGAAGAGCCTTGTAGAAATATTGAGAATTGGAGATTGGATATTGATAGGATTTGATAGATCTTTTATTTGAATTAAGGATAAGATAAGCATTATTGGTAATTGGTAGGTCTTCCAAGAGTCCAAGGACACCCTTTTATAAGATCTAAGAGGCTAATAATCTTATAGAATTAACCAGGGGTCATTAAATCTGAATAAGGATAGAATTATGTCTTTTTTAACCATAATAAATTCATTCCTGAAGTTACTTCCACGATGCCATTGAATACTTGATAGCCTCCACTAGGAACCTGGTGGACTACCTGGAACTTGGTGTTGTTGGAAATCCCACCACCAGCTATCTAGTCGAACTCTTAGATCTATGTAATATCTCTATAGGGAATTGTTAATTCCCTACGGTATTATGCAAAATGTTTTTTATAAAACCCAAACTATGCTCATCAATTAATTAAAATGTAGTATAAGGAAAGTCTGGGATCGAACCCACAAAGATAGTGTGTATGTTTTAAATTAATTAAGGAATTTGTTTGAGAAAAGATAAATAACATCATTAATTATTGGGTTGAAATTCAAGATGAGGGACATGATATGTTTAATGATTTTTAGGTTTGTGTGCTAGGTATTTAATTGAAAGTGAGTTTATTCATGTTTGGTGTTGGAATTGGGTTAGTAGGGATCCTTGGTCTTGGTATCCCACACTAATCCTATGATTGCACCTTTGGAATGGTCATCTACTTGGTTCAATCATAGAGACATGCAACTCAAAACCATATTTAAACATAATCAACATAGGTTGCATAATGGTCATACACATCCTAAGAGATTAATTGATGCAATAAAATAAGACACCTAAAATCATACAAATGGTCATGTAATATGAAAATAAGATGAATTGGAATTGATAAAATGAGTTGTAGCAATCCAAAACAAGAACAAGAAATAGAAAATTATCACATAGCACACATCCACCTATAATCACATCACCTGACACTAAGAAAAATACTCGCTCATGATGAGAGCGAGATTAATCGGTACCTAAAGAAGAAATATGGCAAATTGGGGCTTAGAATCGTTACTCCATTGTCCACTGGTGTTTCAATTTCTCCTGATGGTCCCAAAGTATCTTGGAAGAGCAGTTGAAGGTCTCCTTTTATAGGAAAATTCATCCTCATTTCTTGCAGTGTCCTTTTTATTTTTCATGCATCGCCGTCATCACAATGTGTAACTGGGTTACACATCATGTAATCCCTTTGAGTTTTCCTTCACGTGTGTGAATCTCATGTGATTCTTGTTTGGAACTTTGAATTTCATCACGATGTGTACATTCACTTCATGGATTGTAATCATGTCATGACTTCTCCCACATGGCAATTTCCTTCTGAACATGTCACAGTGTGTAATGAGATTACACATCATGTAATCTATTTTTCTTCAGTTTCTATCTTTTCTTCTCTCTCACAAATTCTTTTTCCAAATATTCATCATTTCTTGACATAAAACATAAAAAAAACAATTTGATCCAAAGTTGGAAAGATTAACCAATTAAATACAATAATTTAATACATTAAAACACTATAAATATATGCATTAAATACACTTATCAAATCCCCCCACACTTGAATTCAGCCTTGTCCTCATGGATGGAATCTCAACAAACTATAAATAATTTCACCTTACCATGATTTAAATTCAATTTAAATATAAACAATTGATCAAATGGAAAATTAAATGTTTGAGTATCACATGTAGAAAATTCATCAACACCTCACTTTTCAAAGAAACAAGCTAACGAAGTATTTTACTTTCCAATTTTGAAATATCCAAGACTTTTCATTCATCCATTTCCACTTTTCAATTCATTATTAATATGCATGACACTTTAAATTTACCTCAAATGAATCTTTCCGCTCATTACCAGGGTAAAAATTAATATCATTCAACACATATCTCAAGAACATGTAATTTACCATAGGCTTGCAAGACATCTAACATCTCCATAGTGTAAAGACAAAATTCCAAGTAATCATGAGGGATTCATAATTTAGGAGGAAATGACTCTGAGGCTTCAGGGTAAGAAGGTAAATGATATAAATCTTTTAAGGGTTAAAAATGAGGTTCAACTCTAAATATTTTTTCATGATAATCAAAAGTAGCTCAATGAATGTCTCTTGCTCCCCCCATAAATCTCAAAGTGGTCCCATAATACATGTAAGTATAATTAACAAATCAACCTCTATTTCTCTTTTATATATTTTATTTTTCAAAATCTATGCTTAGGAAAAATATCACATCCATCACCCAACCACATACAAACAAAAAAATTTTGGTCTGGAAAATGATGATTTTTGATCCTCCCAAGGCACAACCCAATTTTTTTTTCAATTTTTTTTCAACAAGAGAGGTGAATAATGAATTACAATGAAAGATTTCATAGACCCTCCCAAATAATAATAGAAAACCCCCCAGAAAAATATCCATAATAATGTATATCCTAGTACACCCTATAAAGTTCCCCCCACACTTATTCATTTAACTATCATGAAAAACATTTAGAGGAAGGTAAGAATGGATATAAATAGGCTTGTGACATAGTTCAATTCCTAACAAGGATTCTCATGGATTCTATTAGATTAAAAATGATTAATGCAAGGTGAATCTCAGGATAAGGGATAAAAAAATAATGCCTCAATCATTTTAAAAGTGATTCTTTTCAATCATATCTTCAATAAGATGTAGAGAAAGTGCCAGAAGAAAACATGCCTGATTTTCTCAAGAAATATACTATAGAACAAATGGAAAATATTTTCTCAATGTATGTCTTGGGAATGAGATTATTGGTTGTGAAAATCATTTATGTTAATGCAAACCAATAATTAAATCAATTCATGAAAACATCAGAAATTAAAAACATGGCCAATTATCAGAAAAATTTCATCTACAATGGTCAACATGCTCCCCTAAATCATGATTTGTCAAATCCTAATCCACATGTTTATATCTACTAATTATTTTTTCCATTTTTTATCATTAAAATTCATTGAAAAATAAATTTAAATATATGACATGATAAATATCCTGGGTAGTTTCATGTATCCCAGTTTAGTTGATTAAAGAATGAATCAAATGCGGGGCATGAAATTGGGAGTTAAATCTCTAAAACAAATTTCAATATGGGGAATAGAAAAATCATAAATTGAAATGATTACTCCCTTTAAATTGAAACTTCAAAAATGGGCTATACAGGTTCTTCTTGAACCCTTTCATGATGTGTAAGTGCCCTTCATATTCTTTCCTGCTGATTTGCTTCTTACTATCGACCTGATGGTCCTGCAAAGATAAAAATACACAAGTGAAAGCACATTCCATATAAATGAAATTTATAAATAATTGGGGATGAGTTATTTATCTTAAAAACATAAAATAAATAAATAAAAATACTAAAAACTCGGGTTTCCTCCTGGAAGCACTTTTGTTTACCATCGTTGGATCAATCTTATCTTCTTCAGCTTATGTGGGTGATGATAGAAAATAGGTTACCTGATCTGGATCTAAAAAATGTCAAATTTTTGATTCTTTAGTGTAGATTAGTCCTCTCCCTTTATCTAAAACTAATTTTACTCTCCCATTATTAAAACTTTTTTTATCTCCATGGGCCCAGTTTAGTGGTTCTTAGCCCTTCCTGAATAACCAAATGGCACTTCACTGACTTCCCAAACTTTTTATCCTTCATTGAATTCATCTTGAACGAATGTTCCTCCACTATCTTCAGATTTTTCCAACACTTTATTATCTTTCTTTGGCCTTTTCTTACTTTCTTCTTCACTTTCCACAAAAACTACTACAACACTTATTTCATGGACAATATCATACACTTATTTAATCGAATTATCATTTGAAAAATCATCAACTATTTCATCTGACTTTTTCATCGCCCAGTGAAAATTGAACATTACTTCTAATCCTCCAACTCTTAAACTTAGATCTCCATTTTTAACATCAATTAGTTCCTTTACTATATTCAGGAATGGTCTTCCCAATATTATTGACAGACTCTATTCATCCATGTCCATCACCAGAAAATCTTCTAGAAAATAGAACTCATCTACTTTGACAATGACATCTTCAAGTAATCCTAAAGGATGTCTCACTGTTGTATCATCTAGTTAAAGTATAACTATAGTTGGTTGCATCTCATTCAATCCCAGGATCTTGAATGTTTCATATGAAATAATGTTCACACTAGCAACTAAATCACATAAAGCCCTACCAAAATCATTAGTACCAATAGTAATAAGAATTTAAAAATTACCTGGATCATGCTGTTTCTTTGGTAGGATACTTGACACAACTTCTAAACTTTCTCCTGCCAGTGGAATTGTGGATAAATCTTTAATATTCTTCTTGTTTTCTTCCAAATACATTAATTTTGTGTAGACATTTATGTTTTCAATTTCCTCAGTAAATGGGATGTTGATGTGTATCTTCTTGAAAATCTATAAAAACTTTTTATTCTTCTCATAAATCTTCACTTGCTTTTCCTGATATGGAAATGGCAGTGGTGGTTGGTATGATGGTGGTGATTCTTCTTCCATATTCTCCTCATCTTATATATTATTTTCTTGACTTGCTTCAATTGGTTGTTGTTATTTTTTTCCTCCAAATTCTATGATACTCCCTCATGTATTATTTCTAATTTGAAGTAGTATAGATTTAACATCTGTATGAGGATGTTTCTCTGGGAATCCTGTAAGCTCTCCTCTTTGTCTTTCTCTAAGTGTCTCAATGATCTGACCAACTTGACATTCTAAGTTCCTCATTGCATCTTTTTGGTTTAGTAAGTAGTTTTTCAATTATCTAATTGCATTCCCATGATCTCTTGAGTATGTAGTCAACTCTTTAAGTGAAACTCATATTGTGGTTAGAAAATTCAAAAGGATATCCTCCAGTGAATGGACTTAATTGGTTAGTGAGGGCCCTTGTTGTTGAGGTTGATAACCTTGTTTCCTTGGATGAAATCATTGACCTTGATTTTGACTTTGTTGTGGTGTTTTTTGTGGCCTCCATCCCTGAACATAATTTTTATGATTATAATAAAGATAATTTTTATCTTCACAATACATACCTTAAGGATTTTGATTGGCCATCATTGCATCCATCTTCTTTGTCTTAGACTCCATCTGAGTATCCATCCATCTATTTTACACCATTTTTACTCATTGTGTTCATCCTTCTTCTGAATTACACTAAAAACTATTGTTGGATATCTTATCCAACAACTTTTAACTCTCCTCAGGTGAATTTTTCATAAGTGAACCTCCTATAGAAGTATCTACTATAGGATGATTTCCCTGCGACGCGACAATCCTTTATAAATCATTTGTATTAAAAGCCACATTTCAATGTCATGACGAGGACATTGTATTATCAAACCTTTAAATCTATCCCATGAACTATATAAAGATTCTTCATTTAATTTATCAAAATTTAAAATTCTTACCCGTAGATCCATAGACTTTGAGGGCGGGAAAAACCTCATTAAAAATTTCCTTACCAGATCTTCCCATGTTATGATTGAATACGGGGGAAAAATTTGGATCCACTCCCATGCTTTTTCTTTTAGTGAGAATCTGAACAGGCACATCCTTACTACATCATTTGTGACGTTATGAAATTGGAACATGTCAAAAATCTCCAAGAAACTTCCAATGTGTGTGTTGGGGTCTTCATGAGGTAACCCAATGAATTACAGTGAATGGGTGATCATTTGAATGACTTCTGGCTTTATTTAAAAATTTTGTGCAGTGATGGGGGTATTAAAATTCTTGGATTGACCCCCCATGTTTGAAGGTCTTCCGTAATTGATCATTTCTTCCCCCCTTGATTTCTTCCTTGAATTTGTGGCCCAGCTCTCTAGCCCATCTTGTGCTCAGCTCCTTGAAATTTCTCTCTACCAGCCATGTTGACTTGTTCCTTCTCAATCTCTTTTTTCTTTTTTCTTTGTAGGCATAGGGTCTTTCCCAACTTGGGGTCATATGAAAGATCTTATATTTTTTCCTTCCCTTGACTGAAGTAGTCATACATCAGATTATTTCCTAAAACTACAACACGATATGACCAAGTGTAAAATAAAGAATTAATATAAAAACAATTATATAGATTCTTAAATAACTTAAGCATAACGAAATCTCTCCCCGACAATGGTGCCAATTTGATAGCCCCATAGGGAATCGTTAATTCAATATGGTACTATGAAAAAACAAATTTATAAAACCCAAACTATGCTACTCAATTAATTAAAATGCAGTATACATAAATTTTAGGATCGAACGCACATAGACAATGTGTATGTTTTAAATTAATTAAGGGAAAATAAATTGAAACTGTTTAATCCATTTGAGAAAAGAGAAATAATAGCAGCAATGATTGGGTTGAAATTCAAGACGAGGGACATTCCAGGTTCATTGATTTTTTTGGTTCATGTGCTAGGGATTTAATTAAAAGTGAGTTTATTCATATTTGGTGTCAGAATTAGGTTAGTAAGGATCCTTGGTCTTGGTATCCCGCCCTAATCCTATGATTTCACCTTTGGAATGGTCATCCACTTGGTTAAATTATAGAGATAGGCAACCCAAAACCATATTTAAACATAATCAACCTAGGTTTCATAATGGTCATACACATCCTAAGTGATTAATTGATGAAATAAAAGGAGAAACCTCAAATTTCACACAATGGTCATGCAATATGAAAGAAGATGAATTGGAATTGATAAAATGACTTGCAGCAATCCAAAACATAAATAAGAAATAGAAAATTATCCCATAGCACACATCCCCCTATAATCACATCACCCAACACTAAGAAAAATACTCAATCATGATGAGATAGAGTATCATCAGTACCCGAAGAAGAAAGGCGGTGAAGAGGGGCTCTGGATTGTCACTCCATTGTCTGTTGGTGTTGCACTTTCTCCTACTGGTCCCATAGTATCTTGGAAGGGAAAATTAATGTCTCCATTTATAGGAAAATATGTCAGCTTTACTTGCAGTGTCCTTTTTATTTTTCATGTGTCTCAGTCGTCATGATGTGTAACAGGGTTACACATTATGTAATCCCTCCAAGTTTTCCTCTGCATACGCGAATCTTGCATGATTTTTGTTTAGAACTTTGACTTCCATCACGACGTGTAATCCCAAATCACGATGTGTAACTTCACTTCAAGACTTGTAATCATGTCACAACTTGTTCCATGTGGAAATTTCCTTTTGAACATGTCACAACATGTAATGAGATTACATGTCATGTAATCCATTTTTCTTCAGTTTCCAGCTCTGATTCTCTCTCACAAATTCCTTTACCAAATATTCATCATTTCCTACCATAAAACATAAAACAAATCAATTTGATCCAAAAATGGAAATATTAAACAATTAAATATAATAATTTAATACATTAAAACACTCTAAATATATGCATGAAATACACTTATAACTAGGGGAACTTCTACCTTTACCATCTGTTGATCGGTGAGTGTTTTGTTCACTAATGAGCCTACCTCTATGGCATCAGGTAGTTGGCGCTGCCTGCACATGAACATCTTCAAGTGGTGCATCCTGATATTAGTTCTAAGGCCTTTGAATCATCTTTAAACATGATTTCAAAAACTTAAAAACATGAATAGATATATTTCAAAGCCTTCAACAAGGATTTTTTTGTGATCAAGCGGTTTTTAGGTGCTAAGAAGAATCTGGTTGAGAAGAAAGAATGTTTGATTAAGTATTGTATTCTATTATCAAACATAAATCAATTACAATGATGAGCATTCCATACAAAGGTGAACAGACTGAGTCTAATGGATGGAGTCCAATAGAATGAATAAATAAGATGGAGTGTAGAACTAAATGCTTATCCTATCATGTTCACCATTCTATTAGACAAATATGCTCGATAAAGTAAAATCAGGCAATGATTTTTTGATCTTCAAATTACTCAAACATCATGTTTATACAAAGGAATTAATGATTATAGATTAAGTTTCTTGAAGAAATGATGTTTGTTTGACCAATAGACCTAGAAGTTATGGAAGTTGCAAACAAAGTTGGACCAAATAGATAGGAGTTGAAGTCTACTGATTGAACTTTGTAAGTCCATAAGACAGAGAAAATCAAAGGCATCAGATAGAATCTTATCACTCAAAAGTTTCCAAATGATCATATAGGATTTTTTGAATCATCTAATAGAGAATACATGTAGATCATTTAACAGAGAAGCTGAGAGGGAGTTTTAATAAGTTTATCACATATATTTTTTCTAAGAGAAGTTTTTGAATAGTGGATTCCAAATGAAGATATTAGAGAGATGCTTATAGAAAAAAGTCCACTGAATGAAGAGTGTGTGAAGGCATTGGATAAAGGGTTCTTGTCATAGCCTTTAAATAGAGTTACTTGAAGAGCTTCAAGCAGAATAAATCTATGAATGATTCTATAAAGACAAATATAAAATATATTGGATAGAGGGTGACCAGAAAAATAAGAACCTTATGAATTTATCGAACAGAGAAGTTCCAATGCAGATGAACTGGGTGAAGTTTTGGAGATATTTTCAAAGTCTTTTTCAATGAATTTAAATATGACGATGTTGAGCTTGTCATTTAATGATTCAATAATCATTAATGGAAAATCATGATTCTAGCCTTATTTTGAGGAATTTTGAAGAGTTTTTTGATGCTAAGTTTTAAAGAAATATTTCTATGAAGGTTTGATGACTCCAATATTTTAGTAAGTTTGAAGGTGGTCAAACAAAGAATGGTTTGAGCAGGATATTCAAAAATTGGAAGCGAGAAATTAAAATTTGAGTTCGTACTCCTCCCTAATTTTTCAAATAATCAGATCCTATATAAAGGGGGAGAAGGTTCACGAAGAAGGTTGATGTTTCTTCTACATGTGTTATTAAATAAGTGACGCGATGACTAATTATTGAATCATTGAATGTAGTAGAATCAGATAGAGTCATATCATACATATTATTCCTATGAAGTGGTATCATATGAATATGGTGAATAGATGATCAAATGAACAAGGAATTAGTTAGTATCAGTAAAAAAAAGTAATGTATAGAGGGTATCAGATCAAGGTAAACATACCGAACACATTGAAAAAAGTTGATTGGATGAATAGGTTTGGAAAGAAATTGTCAAATAACTTCTTGCTCATTACTATTCAAGAAAGTGAAGTGGAGGAAGAACTTAAAACAAGGAAAGTGTAAAAAAAGTTGAAGCAACATAATTTCAACATTGAATATTTTTGGTGAAGGTTATTATTTTTATTTAAAAATATTATTAAATAATATTATCTGTGAAAGGAGCGCATGAATTGTCAAAAGGAATATAGTTCTATGAAAGTGATGGATATTCCCTACTTTCTATAACTACCAAAAGTATTATTTTAAAATGGTTGTGTGGTCTTGAATTAATTTCAAACCATTCCAAGGGCTAGATACTCTTTTTGAGTAGTGAACCTTGTAAATTATCATGTTTCTATGGGTGTTCTTGTTTTTTTTTGTTTTTCATCATAGTCATTTCTCACTAACTGTAGGTAAATATTATTTCTTAAGTAAGAAAACATAAAAAGTGAAGATCACTGATTCAACCCTAACCCTCTCAGTGATAACATAGATCTTTATTGGTCCTTTTAGCTTAAAAAGATATTCAAAATGTCATTTAATTCTATCACTTGGTATTCAAAATAAACTATGAAAATCACTCAAATAAAATATGTTTGATACATAAGTGAGTGTTTGTGATCATGAAATCACTATGAGAGAGAGAGAGGTACAAAAAAAAATTCATGTATTTTGATCGACATAAATTGAATTTTTGGACATAAACAACCTATCATTATGTATATTGACCATTTTGATCAAGTTTAAACCACTTTTTATTGAAAAATGATGGTATTACCTATTCATTTTGAATTGTTTTACTAATTTAGATCATGGTTAACTAATATTGATAAAGTCTGACCATGTTTGAATAACTTTGATTGAACTAACTACCTTTTTATATAATGTTATGAAAGAATAATTTTGAAAGATATTATTATGAACTAAATCTATATTGCGAGCTCCAATGAAACTATATCACTAGCATATCATTTGAAAGTATTTCTTGGAGTGACATAATGTATGGTACGATATACATGTGATATTTGATATAAAATATTTTTATCTCAATTATTCCACAAAAGGTATCATATAATAAACTAAATATCTTGATATAAAATTTATAGGATTAAAAATGTATTACAATTATTTTTTAATAATTAAACATCAATATATGTTTTTTGGTTTCTAAGGATTAAAAAACATCTATTAAAACAATAAAAGGCTTAAAGAAACCATAAAATAATATCACAATGCTATAAAACCGAAACCATATATGATATAAAATGGAGGACATGTGTGTTACTTATTATATAGTTGGTCAAATCTCATATTTAAATGCGAGTTTGATGAAGATAACTAGGAATTAACCAATAGGTTCCTTCCTCCTAGGCATATCCACAGATGGAAAATCACACATTTTTTAGGCAGGATCCTCCTCTTGACCATGATATGCTAGTACCACTTTAGTGGAAAAGGAGGAAAAAGAAAATATCTTTGAGGAGAATAAACAAAATACCTAAACACCATTTCCACGACCTTTATCCTCTTTATATAGGCCTTGGGGACACTCCCTGAGCCTTCACAACATTTACTCAAATGTTATAAAATTTTCAACTAATTCCAATGGTTAAATAATTTATAACCCTAGAAAAAATGAGAATTCATGTATTTATCATATGATTTTTAATCTCTCATACACTTTATCACATGGAATGTAGATAATCAATGATATCCTTACATGGAAGATTGCTTAGACATTAATACTTAATGCTCAATTACCTTATTAATCATACAATACATCCACATTGTCCCTTATAATATACCCAAGATAATTATAAAATATGACTTAGGTTTGTTAATTCTATTACATATGACATACCAATATCATACACTACAATATATTCCAAAATACATCTTATGTATATAGAATTTAAGTCATATCTCCATCAATCTCCCACTTGCACTAAAACTTAATAGAATTTGTGCCACTTCATCTTATATTGTATCATATATAATCACTTGTAAAATAATTTTAGTGTATCTCTATAAGTTTATTAAAACTTAATCCTTATTTAGTAAAAAATAAAGTGTGACCCCACACACCTTTTTATAATTGAAAACAAATATTAATTCTTGAATTCATAAATGTAAGAAAAGACCAAATTCTAGAAAAACATCAATAATACTCAAGCTACAAAGAGATATGGTATGAAATCCATAAAACACACATATATTGATACTAGTGTCCACCAGTTGTATCAAATACAAGCATGAATAATCATACAATATCTTTTTCTTAGATATAGAGTAACCACAAGATATGAAGTATGCCAATCTCATATAGTTACTCATAAATTCTTGATTCTTTGAGTATAGTCTATCCAGACGGATGGATACATCACATGCCATTCACCATGATGGATGAGAACATTATATGTCCCTAATACAATAGATAAATACACCACATTTCACTTATCTAGGTGCAACCATACACCCCTTCATTATATCTCAGTAGATGGTCCAAATGTCATACTCAATATATGAGAAGATGAATATCATCTCGATTAAATTCAATCAAATATATGATCAATAACACACCCAATCACCCCTTGATTAGTTTATCCTCAAGGCTGGCATAAGAAAAGTATCAGAGTATAAAGGTTCTCATTCTAGGTATCTTTTCTAACATCAGATAATGGGGATATACAAATATAAAACATGCTTTCATAGTATACTAAATACATAGAGTATAAAACTTTATGTGGTACACTTCGTGGTTCATCTAGCACAAAAAACTAATTTTGTGTTCCATGAGTATATTTCATATCTTGATATGAAATACTACTCATTATAACCTTAAAATTTCATCAAAATCTATAATACTCCTTAATGTACATAAGCTATAAATAACTTAATGTTATACTTTAAGAGGTTAAGTATTATTTCACTTAATGTATATATTGATCCAACATGAAAGAATAATAAAGTAATATCTTCCTTTATATAACATGATAAATTTTATTATATTCTTAAAATATTTTAAGAATATACCAACCAAACCATACCTAAGAACCACACTCATATCTCATATGAAAGACTACTAGAATACATTATGTTTGCTGCATTTCCAGGGTTTTGTTAAGCCCATTATATATCGATATAATTCCTTCCACATCTCTATGAAACCATATGATAAAACCCTATCACAAAACTCCTTTCATTTATAAAACATATGAAAAACCAAGTTTTAATAATGGTGATTTTGAGAATCATATTCCTAATGTTCAAATTTTGAAAAAATATTCAAACTTATTTACTTCACAACATCAAATGTTAAGGTGTTAAAAAATTCTATTGTCTACATAGAACTATTTATAAGCTCATAATCATCTTATTTAAACCTTTTCATTTCAAACTTTTCTTTTATATCATTATGGTAACAAAATGTAACTCTTTACATTAATATCTTTACCAATATACCCTAAAATCTTTTGGATACAAAGTAACATTCACTTTAAATTTGAACTGGTATAATCTTCCATTTGTTACATTTGAACTTATCTAAGTCCAAACATACTCTCACTAGTTTCTTATAAATTATATTATTTACAGAATATCATGCTAAGAAACATAAACTTATTTATGTTAGGTTCAAGTGCCAGTGGACTGGTGTAAACAGACACACTTGGGGGGGGGGGGGGGTTGAATCAGGTGTGGTCAATTTTTTTCCAAATTCCAAATCTTCTTTTAAACTTTAACCCCTTTATTCTTTGAACCTATTATGATGGTTAAGTAATACGTATATTTTCTTCTTTAACCAAGAATAAACCTATATAAAATTAAAGTAAAGCCATAAAGTTAGCATAAGTGTTTTTACAAGGTTCACCCCTATCATGAATCATACTCTTTGCTGAGCTTGGGATGCCAAGTCATAGATTTTACACTATTAATATTATCATAAAATTATAGTGATTTATCTAGGAATCATTCTAAAACAGTGAACACCATATTATATTGGCATGTTGTTCACTATATTACACATGAAAACTCTTATCACTCTAATAGGTTCTTTATATTGGTATCCCGCTAGTTTCTAGTTCAACGCTTCCTCCTTCTTGAAGTAGATCACATGTCTATTCGGGATGTCAGTGAATCCAACAAATATGATCCACTTCCTTAAATTAGAGTCTTAGACTTCCTTTGATTCTACACAAATAAAACATGCAACCTGGTCTTTGAATTTCTACAGAACTTCCTATATCTTCTTCAAAATCCGCTTACTGGCCTCTTAACTCAAACTTCTTCTTCTCTTTTTACTTTGACCAACTAAGTTTATTTGAATCACAATCATTATCTTCTTCAAAACTTAGATGATATTCATCTTCAAAACATGCTTAGATCCTCTTCCTCCTTCCTCAAGATCACCTTCTTTCTCTCAGCGCACTCACAACAGTCGCTCTCAGCGTACAACACTCTCAAGGCTTCATCTATTTTCTATTTCTTTATTTTTTTTGAAAAGGTGGATTTACTTTTTATTTAATTTAATTTTCATATTCCATAAATGGAAATATTTAAGACATTATGTGTAATATAAAATGGATCATCCTCATTTTCATAACCCCTCCCTCCAAAGATACCGTAATGAAGGGAGAGAGATAATGATTCCTGAGTCTTGCCTCTAGTAGGCCCTAGGTTGGTGACTAGCACCAAGGGTATGAAAATATCATATATGGGAGGAATTTTCCTCTATAATATAGATAGTATCTGGAGATAAGATGAATCACCCACAAAAAACTCCAAGACACATTATAAAAAGAAATCCAAAAACCACCCCACATGCATGTATAAATAGAACTTACATAGATACAAGTCTCCAAAGTAAATACCCAAAGTAAACCTAAAATAGAGACGCAATAGCTATCCAAAGGTTCAAGCTAGTAATTCCCAGTACGGTCCATGTAATCCTCCTAGAAACCTGAAAATAGTTTTATATATGTAGGGTGAGCATATAAGTATACTCAGTAGGGAAGACTCAAGTCTCTCGTGTACATGTGAAAGAATCATACTAATGCACCTGTGAAAAATTAGCAAAACCAAACATCACCTATCAAGGTATACTAACCATCACAACCTCACAAAGGCATGGTCACCAAATAACATAAACCAATTAATATATTATAATAAGAATCACATCAATAAGGGTACCCCGTACCGCTTTCCACTAGTATGTTGCTCTCACACCCACCATCGTACATCCTGGTGCTCCCATCTCTTATATATACCACACCTCCCTACAAGAACGGTCACAACACAACTCTATCACAAACACATGGGCTTGTCGCCACATAAGCATGACTGCAACACATCTCGTCCAAAAATACATGGGCCACCGCCCCACAAGAATGACCACGTCTCGCCCGAAAACACCTGAGCCATCACATATTGACCACAAATACATAGGATATCAAAACCACCATCTATGTAACATCCCAGTTTCAAGTTCCGCCTAGAGGTGACCTGTACCCAGTTGGTCACATGGACTCAAGCACATTTCCTCGAATTCCAGAGGCTTCCGACTAGCAGCGAGGGCCTTGTGTGTGATAGTGGGGAAACTATACCCTCATTGGTAGAGTAACACAATAGAAACAAACAGATAATAGTAGTGGAAGTAGTAATTCCACACAATAAGTAAAAAATGAAATACTGAAAATAAATAAACAATTATATCATATATATAAATAATGATGCATGTCACAAGCATCTAGGAAAGCAGCCAAACAACTCACAATGCTGGAATACAATACTAAACAAAATTACAAAGTAAAACAAGTAAATAACTCAAATAGCATCGCAAGCCTCATCTTGTTCCTATGCTCTCTATATACATATAAGTCAAATACCTGAAGTAGAAGGGCACTTTCCCTTATCTATAAGTATAACAATATAATCAGTTTGGGCCCAAAATCATGACCCAAATAGGGTGTGAGATGAATCCCAATAGGCAACCACCCAAAGATCTGTGCCTAATTGTTAGTGAATATATATAGCAGGAAATATGCAAAAAGAAGTAATAAACAAGGAATTACTCAAAAGTTAAAAATCCTATAGTTTCAACTACATTCATTTACATTTAATAATTATTCAACAAAACATTCAAAAGCAACCCTCTAGGAAGTACTGACAGTACAACCCCTCTGGTTCAACTTAGACGAAGACTCTCTGAGGAAGCACTCATCGTCAATTCCCCCTGTGGTATTGTAATGGTAAACTACAGACTCTCTGAGAAAGCAATCAACATAAAATTCTCCCTATAGTCTCACAACATGGAACTACAAACACTCTGAGGGATCACTCACACCCACCCCCCCTATAGTCTCGCAACGTGAAAAGTATAACAGACACTTTGGGGAAGACCTCAGCATCCATTCCCCCTATGGTCTAACTACACCAAGTTCTCACAGCCCTATATAATACAATCATGCACAACAATATCCAGAATCCAAAGTAAATCTCAAATACTACTTGGATATACAACTACAATGCATCAAAAAAGCATGTCATATAATAATCACTCCATACTAACAGAACTAGGCATGGAAATCAAAACAGCCTAACCATAAATTCTAGAACCAATGAACAAAATCAAACAAACATGGGAAAAACATCCATAGCAAGGTAATAAAACATATTCATAATAAAACACTCCTACTCAAGCAAATAAAGTATAGCAGGAATTAATAGGGTTAAATTCCCTAAACACACAATACCCTAAACTAGGGTATTGGGAACTTTCTGCATATATAATTCAAAAAAATCTATGGAAAGGCACAAAACACCTACCTCGACGTTGTATGATTGATATAGTTTAATCTCATCCTTTTATTTGACCTAGAACGTCGTAGATCTACAAAAATGTGAAAAGCATTCAACCTTGAATAACTCATGTAAGAGGAGAAATCAAGATAATAGGATCTAGAAAAAGGAATAACTCACTGATGTGGTTCTAATGAAATTGATGGTGTTCAATTCAGATCACATATGGTCGATCGAGGGTTCAGAGAAGAATCAGAAATCTTTAGCCACTCCTGGATGAGACGATGCTAGAAGAAGGAGGTTCTTTCAATTAGACGCGACCCTGGTCTAATTTATCAATTAAAAATAAAAATACACAGTGTGTTCTTTTAATATACACAGCGTGTATATGCCTTTCCTAGGCCCTTCTTTAGGAAGTCTCTAGGTCACCCCACACGGCCATGTACTCAGTCGTTACACGGCCTATACACGGCTACCCGTGACAACCGAGTACACAGTGTTTACTCCTAAGTACATGGTGTGTGCTCCTAAGTACATGGTGTGTACTCCTAAGTACATGAAGTGTACTCCTTAATTTTTCAAAAACTCATCTTTTTCTAAAAAACACCAAAAAACAAGATCCATACCTGAAAAAAGATCCGGGTTCTTACAAACTTCCCCCCTTAAAGAAATTCATCCCCAAATTTCCCTATGAAGGTGGTGAAGAAGAAGAATCCTCAAACAGCTCCGAACACTATGATCGCACATCAGTCTCCCTATCCCAAGTCTCATCCTATACTCACCCAAACTGCCATAACACCCATACCATAGGAACATACCAACCATGGATAACTTTCACGCTTTAATCAAAAATCCAGATAGGATACTCCTCGAATGATGTATCCACCTCTAACTCAACCTCCTCGGGTTGGAAAACATGATACGAGTTTGAGAAGTAACATCGCAACTGAGAAATATGGAAGACATCATGCATGGACCGGTACCTATGACATAACTACAAATGATAGGCAACTAGCCTGACTCTCTCCAAAACCTCAAATGGCCCAACACATCTCGGTGAAAGCTTCCCTTGTCTCCTAATCCTCTTGTGTCCCGAACTCGGTGTGACACATAGGAAAACCTGATCTCTAACCTCTAACTCCATACATCATCACCATCGGTCAACATAAGACTTCTCCCGTGACTGTGCAGTAGACATCCTCTTTCAAATCAACTCTACCTGCTCTGTGGTCTCCTGGACAAGATGAGGTCCCAACATAACTGCCTCTCCTACTTCCAGCCAACATAGGAGTGATTAGCATGGCCTATCATACAAAGCCTCATAAGGTGCCATCTGAATAGTTTCCTGAAAACTATTATTGTAGGTAAACTCCAACAAAGGTATGTGCTTCTCCTAAGAACCTCCAAAATCTAGGATTCATGATTGAATCATGTCCTCCAGCACCTGAATTGTGCGCTCAAACTGGCCATCTATCTAGGGATGGTAATTTATACTCAGAAGTACCTATGTACCCAAATCCCTTTGTAGTCCCTTCCAGACCCGAGAAGTAAAACGAGCATCCCTATCTGAAACAATGGAGTGAGGAACCCCATGTAAACATACAATCTCCCATATTTACAACCTTCCCTAGTCATCAACACTGAAGGTATCCTTGATCAGTAAGAAGTGTGAAACCTTAGTGGGCCTATCAATGAAAACCCAAAATGCATCGTTCCCTCAAGGAGACCTTGGTAATCCTATCATAAAGTTCATCCCAACATCATTCCACTTCCACTCGAGAATGGGTAACTACTACAAAAGCCCAGTTGGTCACTGATGCTCCGCCTTCACTTGCTGATAGGTGAAACATCTCATGACAGAAACAAAAAAAATCTCTCTTCATGACCAGCCACTAATACTGACAGTGTAGATCTCTATACATCTTGGTGACACCAGGATGAACTTCCAAAACTGAAGAATGAAAACCTCACATCAGCTCCTCACATATGTCTGCTGACACCCACACGCGCCCATGAAAATGCAAGATCTCATCCTCGCCTACTATCCATACAGGAATAGGGTCCTCTACTGACACAATCTCCCAGAGAACTAGGCCTTTAGAATTTTATAGATGCCTCATTCTCACTCGATCAAGTAGGGTAGAGGTAACATCTAAAGAATAAAGAAATGTCTTCCCCTGTCTGTCGTGCACCTCCAAATGAATCTCAGAGAACAGATCCATAAGCTTCCACTCACTACTGGTCTGCTGAACTACCTATATATGTGTCCTCCTGCTCAATGCATCATCCACTGCATTTCCTTTCCCAGGTGTGTAGGAAAGCTAAAATTCAAAGGACTGAATGTAGTTAACCCACCTTCATTGTATCAAATTTAGATCACACTGAGTGAAGATATACTTGAGACTTTTTGGTCGATTAAAACAAAAAAATGCTCTCCCAAAAGATAATGTCTCCAACAATGTAAAGCATGAACAAATACATCCAACTCAAGATCACGCGCTGAGTAATTCCTCTCATGTGGCCTTAACTACTAAGACCCATATGCAACGACGCCTTCCCCATGCACAAGCACTCCTCCCAACCTGATACTTGATGCATCATAGTAAAATATATAACTGTTTCCCAGCTTTGGAAAAACTAGTATCGGTACTAAAGTCAACCTACCTTTCAGCTCCTAAAAGGATGACTCACAAGAATCTATCCATAGGTAATTCTCACCCTTATTAGTTAGGCTCATCAGTGGTGCTGCTAAGCATGAAAATACTATATAAAAAATCTATAGTAACCAGAAATCCC
This sequence comes from Viscum album, assembly GCA_963277665.1. Lineage (NCBI taxonomy): Eukaryota > Viridiplantae > Streptophyta > Magnoliopsida > Santalales > Viscaceae > Viscum > Viscum album. The sequence continues at coordinate 1,121,784,229 of OY728129.1, forward strand.
TAGAAAACTTCATACCTCAAAGACGTTATTCAGTTTCTCTTAGGAAACCACTACTCTCAATTTCTCTAGGTCTACTGATACTCCTGCCTCTGAGATAATATGACCCAAGAAGTGAATCTGGTCTATCCAAAAGTGTCATTTTGAGATCTTAGAATATAACTGATGCCCTCTTAGTGTACTCAAAATGATCTCAAGATGGATAGCATGGTCATGTCAAGTGTGAGAGTACACCAAGATACCATACATGAAAACCACCACAAAGGAGTCCAAGTACAGATGGAACACTCGGTTCATCAGTTTTATAAAAATTACAGGCGCGTTCGTGAGACCGAATAACATAACCACATACTCATATAGACTATAATCGCTCCAAAAGGTTGTAAGATGTATATCAGATGGTCTAACATGAAACTAATGATAACTGGATTTCAAGTCAATCTTAGAGAACACTCAGGCTCCTTGAAGCTGATCAAAGAGATCATAAATCCTCGGTAAGGGATATCGGTTCTTGACCGTCAACTTGTTCAGATTTCGATAATCCACACAAAGTCTGAGGGTACCGTTCACCTTCTTCGCAAATAGGACAGGTGAACCCCAAGGAGAAGTACTGGGTTAGATGAAACCCTTTTCTTGTAACTCCTCTAACTACTTCTTGATCTCCTATAACTTTGGTGTAGCCATCTTATAAGGAGGAATGGGCACTAGTGCCACTCCTGGAACAAGATCAATAGAGAAATATACCTCTCGCTTCAGAGGTAAACCTAAAAAGTCCTCTGTAAAGACATCCCTAAAACGATCCACCACTGGATGAAAGTCTATCTATGAAGTCCCCTGGTCATCCAGATACAAAATAGAAATATGGACTGTAACTCCTCCCAACTCATGATGCTCGGGACCCGCTTTGCTCACCTGGACATCCCATTCGCCCTTATGTAAAAATAAACTACCCTTTAGTGATGTGAAACTCACCCTATGATGATAGCAGTCGATGAAATCCTGGTAGGGAACTAAACAGTCCATTCTGAGAATGACATCATATCCTGTCATCTCTAAGACATAGAGGTCCCATAAGAAGTGACACCCACCAACCTCAAGAGGTAACTCCTTGCACTGATGTACACTAGCCATTCTAGTCCCAAACGAAGTGTCTAGTGTCAAGACATCAGTAGAGGTAAATATATAGAGTCCAAGGATCTCCACAAAAGGCACATATATGAAACTATGGGAATCCCCTGTATCAAAAAGTATAGAAGCTAAAACTGAGGAAACTATAATCATACCTCTAACTATAGAGGGTCCAAGATCTTTCTTCTACTGGGTCTGCTCTATTGTAAAAGCCTGACCTGCACCACAAACTTGTGAAGATGTATGTGATCCTTGAGCTGACCCACCCTGCAGCTGTCGAAAACCCTATGTCTGACCACTGTGTCCACGACCACCACCTCGGCCTGAATGGCTTGAAGAACTCCAGCCCCTAGCCTGATGTGGGATTGGTGGTCCTACTATAGTACAAGGAGTTGAAAAAGAACCCCTATCACTAGATGCTGGTGATAAAATCTGACAGAAACGCTGAAGATGACCCATCTTGCCGCAATATCGGCACTCCACTGGGTCTCTCGGGCAATGTGGCCTCGTATGCCTACTCTTTACACACTGGTAGTATACCACTTGGCCACCTAAAAGAGTATCTCGCCTACTCGGATCTCCGCATGTAGACTCCCTATGGTGCTTCCTGCTATCAGTCAGAGGGGTACCAATTCCAGGTTACGAGACGCCCTGGCTCACAACTCCATAATCCCTCAGGTTGTGCTCTGTGATCAGCGCTTGGTTGACTATAGAAGTGATGAAAGTCAAACTGAAGATGTTCACATGAGATCGGATGTCATTCCTAAGTCCATCCTTAAACTTCCTCACCAGGAATAACTCATCACCCCTTGGAATGGGTGTGAAGTGCTGCAACTCTGTGAAGCGAGAAGAATACTCCATGACTAAGAGAGTACCCTGCTCCAAACTCATGAACTCTCAGGCTTAGTAGGCCCTCAAAGTCTTTGGGTAGAATTAATCATAGAAGGCATGCTGGAACTCATCCCAAGCCATACCCTGCTAGTGCCCTGCCAGTGATATCACATCCCACCATCTCTTGGTAGAATACCAAAGCATATACATAGAGAGATTCACCCTCCTCTCTAGAGGCGTCTCCAGATGCTTGAAGATAGACATCATGTATTCTAACCATGACTCTACATTCTGAGGTCCTCTATCCCCTAATAATGTGGGAGGATGCTACTTCTGAAAAACCCGCATCAATTCTACCATAAATAGGGTAGGATATGGTGCTCCCCTGAAGGTCTACATAAAACTCATGAATCCTTCTCATAACTATGCATCGACACCTGTATCCGGAATGACGGTTGGTGTCAAGATGGACACGATAGGAGGATCTGCTGGTAGTCCCTAATCAGCCATGTCCAGTGTCTGATCACTTCCCTAAATCCGGTGTACAACCGAAGTATGTCTCAGTGGAATGAATCTATAAGTTCAATCACACACCTTAGTTTTTATGATTATCAAGTACTGAAACATAGAAGTTAAATAAAGGAACAGGAGAAAGAAAAAATTCGAGTTTTTCAAAATAGGAATACACGACGTGTATGTCCCCTACACAGCGTGTTCCCTTAAGCTTTTAACATGGCATGTTCTTCTACAAAAACTGGTTGTGTAACACCCATACACACAACATGTTCTCCTTGAGACACGACATGTACTTTAATCATTTTCCCCCCTTCCCGCATTCCTCTACACGGATAAACACATGGCTTCTTCCTGGTAACTCTACATGGTGTGTGAGCCTTGGACATGATATTTACCCCTTAAGTTATAACCATCTGTGTCATTAGTCACACAGTTGATGACACAGTCGACTCTACATGGTGTGTAAGAATAGAACACGGTGTTTACAATATGAGATTAATCCATCAGTGTTGTTAGTCACAAGGATGGATACACGACTCTTACAACATGGCGTGTACTCAAAGTACATGGCATGTGCCACCAAAACATTTCCCAACCCCATGTCTCTGTCCACACAACTAGTCACACAGTTAAGGACTACACGATGCGTACTCAAAGTATATGGTGTGTACTTAAGAAAAGTTGTTCCTTCCCGAATAGAATTATACATGATGTGTATTCATCACTACATGCCATGTATTATGGGTTTTTTAGAAAGGAAGCCTTAGAAACTACTCAGAAACCCCATAAAACACTAAAACAACATTAAAGTTCCAAATTCTGATTCATGGGGGCCCATACTCCCCGCGAATCAAAGCTTGGAATCATATTCATGTCATATAAAAATATAACAATGCAATGATCCACCAAATTCCAATCCATGAGGGCCCATAACACCTCAAGGACAAAATTTTGGCATTCATTCAAATGAAACCTTACACAATTCAATACCCTATCAAATAGAAGGTATTCTATGAAAGCATCTATCATAACAACATGCATATCTAACACAACATCTATCACAACAACATGAAATCGGTAATGAACCCTAAATGGCATGCCAAGAATACATGACATTTGATCTATAGAAAGTGATTATATGATGCATGAGATGGAATACCCTCATCTCATTGGGTTTCAATAGAATTAAAACCTCAATAACATCAATGATAAAAGCACAAAACATGTGAATCACCCAATGGTGAAATAATATCAACTGTAACAATGGAAAAACCAAAAATATTACAATATTAGAGGCATATTGGATTTTACCTATACAAGAGTTAGCTACTCCCAGGCACAACTTATTACCAACTACCTATTCCTTCCCATCCCTATCTATAGGATCCAAACAGTAAGTCAAGAAGAAAATAATTCCTCTGATACCACATTGTAACGTGCCAGTTCTGGGTGCCTCCTAGAGGTGCCCCGTACCCGGTTGGTCACATGGCCTCAAGTAAATTTCTATAAACTCCAGAGGCTACCGACTATTAGTAAGGGCCTTGGGTGTGATAGTGGGGAAACTATTCCCTCATTGGCAGAATAACACAACGGAAACAAATAGATAATATTAGTGGAAGCAGTAATTCCATACAATAAGTAAACATCAGAAGAATGAAAATATATAAACAACTACAACATATATATAAATAACGATGCATTTCACAAGTATCTAGGAAAGCATACAAACAAGTCACAATGCTGGAATATAGTACTAAACCAAAGTACCAAGGAAAACAAGTAAACAACTCCAACAACATCATAAGGCTCAGCTTGGTCCCATGCTCTCCAGCTCCACAGTAGTCAAGTACCTAAAGTAGAAGGGAACTTGCCCTTATCTATACCTGCAATAATATAATCTGTTTGGGAACAAAAGCACAACCCAAATAGGGTGTGAAATGAATCCCAATAGGCAACCACCCAAAGATCTGTGCCTAAGTGTCAGTGAATATATATAGTAAGAAATATGAAAAAATAATTAATAAATGAATAAGTACTCAAAATTAAATAATCCTATAGTTTCAACTACATTCATTTACATTTAATAATTATTCAACAAAACATTCACAAGAAACCCTCTGAGAAGTACTCACAGTCCAACCCATCTGGTTCAACTTAGACAAAGACTCTCTGAGAAAGCACTCACCATCAATTCCCCCTATGGTATCGTAACAACAAACAACAAACTCTCTAAGGAAGCACTCAACGTCAAATTCCCCATATGGTCTCGCAACATGGAACTACATACACTTTGAGGGAGAACTCACTTCTATCCCTCATATGTTCTGGCAAAATAAAAAATATAACATACACTCTAGGGAATCCCTCAATGTCCATTCACCCTATGGTCTAACTACACCAGGTTCTCACAGCCCTGTGTAATACAGTCGTGCACAAAAATATCTAGAAGCCAAAGTAAATCTCAAATAATACTTGGATATAAAACTACAATTCACAAAACAAGCATGTCATATAATAATCACTCCATCCTAATAACACTAGGCATGGAAAGAAAAACAGCCCAATAAGAAATTCTAGACCCAACGGCCAAAATCAAACAAACATGGGAAAACACATCCATAGAAAGGTAATAAACCCTATTAATAATCAAACACTTCTACTCAAGAAAACAAATCATAATAGGCATCAATAGGGTTAAATTCCCTAAACACACAATACCCTAAACTAGGGTATTGGGCACTTTTTGCATATATAATTCAACGACATCTACGGAAAGGTACAAAACACCAACCTTGACGTTGTACGATTGATATAGTTGAATATCATCCTTTGATTCAAAATATAATGTCATAGATCTACAAAAACATCAAAAACGTTCAACCTTGAATAACTCATGTAAGAGGAGAAATCAAGAGAAGAGGCTCTAGAAGAAGGAAGAAATCACTGATATGGTTCCAACGCAATTGAAGGTGTTCGATTCGGATCACAGACGGTCGATCAAGGGCTCAGAGAATAATCGGCGATATTTGGTTGCTCCTGGACAAGATGACACTAGAAGAAGGACGTTCTGTCAATTAGATGCAACCCCAGTCCGATTTATCAATTAAAAATAAAAATACACGGTGTGTTCTTTTAAGATACACAGCGTGTATATGCCTTTACTAGGCCCCACTTTAGGCAGTCTCCAGGTCACCCCACATGACCATGTGCACGACCATTACACGGCCAATACATGGCTACCCGCGACAACCGAGTACACGACGTGTACTCTTAAGTACACGATGTGCACTCCTTAAATTTCCAGAAACTCCTACTTTTCTCAAAAACACCATAAAACAAGATCCATACCTGAAAATAAGATCCGGGTTCTTAAAATATAATGCACTAACATACCTTTGGACATTATATCCATTACAATACCTACCTCACCTGAAAGAGAGAGCGGGGAAGAGTGGGTACCCAACTATCCATACTCCTCACAGGATGTCAGGAAAAACACCCCCCATGTGGCTATGTGGGTGTTATCACATAGTGATCGATGTGGGTGGGGTGTATATAGAAATCAAAAGAATATACAAGTATATATATATAATATCAAACACTCAATCCCAACCTATGGGTTTACAAAAAATCCAACCAACTCACAACACTGTCACTTTTGATGCCACCTCTAAATGCATACACCACACAATAAGCCACAAATCCCATTCCAAATTTCCAACCAATTAAATTTAATCACCTCATTCATTCATTATTTATAATAAACCACATTAAACCACAATATCCACAATTTAATTATTCATTAAATTTTTTACCCCATTAACCAAACCAACCCAATCTATTTCAAACATTATTAATAATTATCTATTTATTCCATCACTACTCGGGAATATTGCATAAATAAACCACATTTCAAAAATAGCTCAACATACTGTTGGAAAAAAATACCTCAAGGTATCATTGAAGCATTTTTGAGGTGATTGTGTTTGTTGAAAAAGTGGACATCTCTATTGTGATTGTTGAAAAAGGAAACCATGACATACAAATTTGTTGACAAAGGGGATTTCATGATGGCATGTTGAGTTCAAGGGATATGGTTAACGATCCATGTTTGATTCAAGAACGTCAACAAAGGAATGGATGATCTAGAGGTGGTATAAAAAGAGCAGATACAAGGTGACGCCGTTTTCCAGTGTTTTCCAAATTTTTGGGCCTGAAAATCGACAAATGGAAAAAAGTAGTTTTGTCAAAGGGACTTGTGCGCCATTGACTTGTAGGATAATAAACTTGCGCACCATATGTTTTTCAATATGATAACATCAAAATGTTTCAAAGGGAAAAGGGGCGCCCAAGTTTTAGGGTAGGTCGCACAAGTGACTTGCACGGCAGAGACTGGTGCGCCGAAACTTGCGCGCTGAGGGGATACTTGCGCGCTGTCGCACAGGGTGTCCAAATGACTATAAATAGAGGTTGATAACTCCTCATTATGTACGAGTTCAAAACTTAGAAAAAATCAGAGCTCCCGTCACGCAGGTGTGGTGGTCGTGCAAGTGGTGTGTGGTCGCACAAGTAGAAGTTGTGCGCCAGTTGTTTGTTGCGCGTCCAGAGTGGTTTGGGAAAGAAAAGAAGGGCGTAACCCAAGTTTTGAGTTGAATAATGGGGTTTCACGCAAGTGGTTTGGTGACACTTGCGTGCCAAGTTTTGAAGAAGTGCGATAGTGGGTGGTTGCGCGCCAATATTGGTTTGGGCGTAAAAGGGTGTGAGTCGCGCAAGTTTGGAGTTTCAGAAGCTTGTGTCACACAAGTGGTTGAGGTGTACTTGTGTGCCAGTTGTAACTTTCATGCAGAGACTTGCGCGCCGAATTGGATAAGGTCTCCAGGTGTGGTTGAAGCACGACAGTGATTTAGGGCTATGTGGAAGCTAGAAGATTGCTCGATACCTTCAGTGCAAAGTGAGATTCATCCACGGTTGAAAGTTGGACTTCAACAGAGAATCTACATACAACAGAGGATGTATTCATTAGTGATAATGAAAAGAACTACATGTATATAAACTATGAGTGGATCCTTTCTAGAGTAGTGATCAAAGGAAGAGGAAGAAGGTGATCCTCTCCACCGACAGTGAGCCAGAGAGAGAGAAATAGGGAGTGACCCTTGGGAAAGCAGTGAGCTGACCCTAAACTTTGTAAAGGCAGTGAGCCTGGAAATAGAAGTGATCTATCCCAAACCTTGTAAAAAATAGTTAGCTTTAGTGGATTTGGTACATCGGAAAATCGCCGGTGTATGCTCCTTGAACATAGCCTAGTGAGGGTGAACCAAGTAAAAATCTATGTGTCTGCCTGCTTGCTTCCCTGCATTACATTCAAAGAATCATTATCATATAAAGAAGAAAAGAAGTGATCATAATAAACACACAAGTTCAAACAAAGTGACCCTTGTAATAAAGAGGTCAAGATCCAGTGGGGCAGGAAGAATTTAGAAAAAGAATATCCATACCCTGATTCACCCCTCCTCTTAGGGTATATAGGCCCCTATTGGTCCTAACAATTGGTATCAGAGGTAAGGTTGCTTTTATCAATTTTTTTTGCTCCGAATTGGTGTAGTCAATTTTTGTGGTTAAATCAGTCTTCTCATATCTCGGTGTGCCATGGAAAAGGGAAAAATATCAAATAAGAATCATAAGTCAGGTGATATCCCTTAGTGTGTAAGTGTAAATGGAAAGAGTGTGATTCAGTTAAAAGAATCATGTAGTGAACAAAAGAATGGGTTTGATGAATCATATAGTGAAAATAATTACCCATTAAATGATGCTGAAGGAATGAGTGAATAACCTGACATTCCAAGTGATGTTGGAACTACTGATGATGAAGAAATTCCCAAAAGTCAAAAAGTGTAAGTTGTCCACAAAGAGAAGGAATTGGATCATAAATTTACTGATGAAATTAAATCTAAAGGTATTCGGATCCAAGCACTGGAAACTGAGATAAAAAAGCTAAGAGGTCTGAATCAAATGCTTATTGATGTAGCTACTGATCTGAGGGAGAAAAATGATTCTCAAGATGAATAATTGAAAAAGAGATCTGCAAAGGTAGAAAAATCAAAAGCTGGTGTCAAGGGGAAGAATCTGAACACAGATGAGATTCAAAATTTGAAATCTAAAAATGATGATCTTGCTAGACAACTATATGAACTAATTCAGAAGAATCAAAGGCTACAATAGGAGAATGTATCTATCTATGAATCTGTTTCTCAAGAAAAATTAAAAATAAAGGAGCAAAGTGATATGGTAGAAAAGCTCACATGAGAACTGGAAGATGAGATGAGTTGTGGAAAGAATCTCATAAGAGAACTCAATGCCCAACTTGAATCAAGTGATATGAATATTTGAAAGTTGGAAGAAGAGATAGAATATGCAAAGAAGGAAGTGGATAAATCCAATACTAGAGGAAAGCTTAAAATGAAGTATGCCTTGCACTTACTATTTGATTATCCTTCGGTAGGTGATGATGAAATGAAAAGAAAATTTTCTATTTATGAAAAGAGACAAGAAAAAATTTTCTCAGCTCAAAGACCATACAATTTGGGAAAACCTGGTATTGGATTTGATGAATCACCTCCCACGCATGATAGAAAGAGAGTCGTGAACAGTTCCAGATGTGGAAAAAATCCTATAGGTGCTGGAGTTAGGCCTAAGATGACAGTTACAAAAAGTAGTGACGACATGTGCTATTTTTGCGGGATTCATGGACACACATCAAGATTCTGTTCAGAGGCTCTGGAATACATTTCAGGCTGTGAAAATAGAAACTTAAAAAAATATGAGAATAAGAAGAATCTTCATGAGAAATCAGAGAGAAGAGTCTCTCAGAGGAAAACATTCATTAGATGTTATTGCTGTGGAAGAATGGGACACACCATGAATATGTTTCAGGAAGCTCAGGAGATCAAAATCAGAGGAAGAACTCAAGATGCATCAACATATCAGCTGAGAGATGACAAAATAAGGTATGCCTTTAATGGAAGATGTTTCATATGTTCTAATCATAGGAATTTGGAAAGATATTGCAGCAAGAAGAATGCAAGAAAGGAAAAGGAGCCCAGAAAGAGATTCTTGAATCCAGTGATGTATAAAGAGAAATATTACATTGGGAGACAAAGTGGTAAGTTAGAGAATAGTCTTAGAGACTCAGGGGAATCACATGAAGCTGAACTAAAGTTTTATCATTCACACTCACAACCGTACTCTAAGAAAGAACATGAACAAATTTGGAAGAAAAAGGGAGGAAACACTACAGTCATGAGTAAGAAGAATGTATGTTCAGTAGAGTAACTACCACTAATGCAAAATAGTTTGGTGACTCAGAAATATGATAAAAGAAAAATAAACAAAGAATGAATTGAAAAATTTTCAAGTCATGTGCCACAATAAGAATTGGAGGAAAAAGGAAGATCCCTACAATGGAGGAAGGATCCAGGGCTGATGACAAGAAGATATTTTCCTGCTTAGAGAAGAAATCAAGGGAAATGGAAGTTTGGTGGAACATTAAAGATGGAAATGTGTACTAGTGGGTTTAAAACCCAAATGGTGACAAAGGCCAGAACTGCAGAATCATCATATCAGAAAAAGACTCAGCATGTAGGTGATGAATGCTTAGTCATATGGCCAGAGCAGTTGAAGTTGGCTAGGTAGCTAGAAGAAGCCAGGAAGGAGTGTGATGCTCTTCAAGAAAGAATCAAAGGGTTGACCCATCAGGATCAACCGAAATCATCATCATAAGGATTCCAGAAGGGCCACCCCTCTCCCTATGTATATAAATGATATTTACTGATGATTCATGTGTTTCAAGTTTTAGGGAGATACGATCCAAGGGGATGTGGAATCTAAAGATGCGAAGGGACGAGCTTATATGCTTTAGAGTTTCAATTGACTCAAATCAGGTACTAATTTGAAGAAGAATGGGAGAAACAGAGCATAATAGAAAGTGATTGTGTTATTAACTTTATCTCTTGTTTCCTACACCGAGTTCCAACTCAGTAGGCTTAGAGATTTTGTTAGTGGCTCAATGCCGTGTGCCAGATTGGTATAAATGATGCAGGTGGAGCAGAATGGTTATGAGTCTAAACAATGGGCCTAACCCCAGGAAGTGTTTCATAACATAGGGGGAGCATTAAATGACAAAATCAAATGCAAGATCCATCAATCCAATAATTGGATGACTCAGCTCAGGTGTTGTCTATTGATGGAAGACATATTTTGGGAGAAGCAGTAATAATATAGCATTCCATGATTATTTATTTTTATCTAACAATGTGGTATCAGCTGACTGTTTTCAGGATACCAAGAAGCCGTGAGAAAGTACTAACAAGTTCCAACAAGAAGCTCAGAATAGTAGTTGAAAGAAATAATGCCACTGAACAATGACATAATGACTAGTTGTCTGTTGAAAGTAATGAAGTGGTAAGAGACTCAAGGAGTAAAGAAGTGGATGAAGTTGATTCAGAAGAAGATACTGATGGTGATTACGAGGAAGTAAAATCCTTATCTGCACAAAAGCCAAAGAGTCGAGCTAAAACTGACAGGCAGAATATCATTAGTGATCAGTTAGATCCAGTTCAGACAAGAAGAATGAAATCAATGCAGCAGACATCTTTACTATCATAGGTTGAGCCAAAATGCTTCGTTGATGCAGCTGAATATGGAAACTATATTCAGGTAATGAATGAAGACCTAGATCAGATTTAGAAGAATCAGACATGGGAGATTGTTTCGAGGCCAATAGATAAGAATGTCATCAGGACTAACTGGGTCTATCATAAAAAGATGAATGAAGATGGCATAGTGATTTGGAACAAAGCACGACTAGTGTGAAAGGGGTACTCCCATATAGAGGAAATATATGTTGATGAGACATTTTCACTGGTTGAGAGGCTAGAGACAATTAGATTATTTTTAGCCATAGTAGTGCAAAGAAAGTTCAAAGTGTTTCATATGGATGTTAAATCTACATTTCTGAATGGGTTTCTGGAATAAGAAGTGTATATTGAGTAGCCAGATGGTTTTATCATTCACGACGATTAGAACAAGGTTTGCAGACTGAAGAAGGCATTGTATGGGATGAAACAAGCACCAAGTGCATGGTACTCAAGGCTTGATCAGTACTTGAAGAAGCTTGGTTTCCAGCGTGGGGGAGTTGATTACAATATCTATTTCAGCAACGAAAGTAATCAAAGGATTATGGTTTTGGTGTATGTCGATGACATAATATTTGGCGGATCAGATGAAGTGACACAAGGAAGTAATGGAACATTCATTTCTCAATCCAAATATGCCAAGGAGGTTTTGAAAATATTTGGAATAGAAAATTACAAGGAGATGAAGAATGCAGTTGCTACTCGGATGAAACTGTCTAAAGATGAGAATGGAAAGGCAGTTAATATCACATAATATAGGCAAATTATTGGAAGTTTTTTGTACTTGACCGCAACAAGGCCTGATATTGTTTTCGCCACATGCCAAGTAGCAAGATATCAGAGTAATCCCAAGGAAATCCACATGCTTGCAGTGAAAAGAATACTTCGGTATATCAAGGGCATAGTGGACTTCGTCTTGACATATAATCACAAATCTCAATCAGTGTTATTGGGTTACACAGATGTATATTGGTCCGGATCAGCAGATGATAGAAAATCAACGTTAGGAGGTGCTTTTTATCTTGGTGCATTGTGTATTTCTTAGCTAAGAAAGAAGAAAGATTTCATTTCATTGAGCACCGCAGAAGATGAATATATTACTTCCACTCAAGAATGCACACATTTATTGTGAATGAAGTAGCAGCTTGAAGATATGGGAGTTGAAGTGAAGTCTCCGATCAGAATTTAGTGTGATAACTCAAGTGCTATCAATCTTAGCAAAAATCCAGTTCATCACTCAAGGACAAAGCACATTGAGATCAAATATCATTTCATCAAGGAGAAGGTGGAGCAAGGGCTTGTGAAGTTGGAGTATGTGCCTACAGAGCTACAGGTTACAGATATTTTGACAAAGGCCTTACCCAAGGAAGCTTTTGAGAGGTATCTACTGGCTCTGGGAGTTCAGTCGACTCCCCGCACTTGAAAGAGTGTGGATGTGGAACCCCCCTATCCCCGAGGTATGATGTGTTTTTCCCTAATGTGCTGATATGTGTTCTCTACTCTGTTACAGACTGCAAAGGAGTGACCTTTGGGTTCATTGAAAAAGGGGGAGAAAATAGTGATTGTTAAAGTGGGAGATAGTGTGGCTATTTGAGAAATCATGACAGATAGGGGGAGAAGCTGACAGGTGGAGCAACCAGATAGGGGGAGTTGAAGCTGGTTCAAAGTGCTTAGCCAGAGATTTTCTTAGACAACACATGCAATAGTGCTGAAGAAGATTTGCAGCTGACAAGAGTTAAAGCTACGAGCAGATGGGAGGAGCACTTTAAATCTGATGATGCTAGAAGTGATCGATCAAAGAATAGATATCACGACAGCTGATGATCGTGATAAAAGCAGAATAATGGTGTTGGGATACGGTAAGAATATTTCAAAAAATTGGTATCAGTTTTGTGTCAATAGTGGGTGTCAGAGATGAAGTGATTCATTGATGAACTTTTCATTTACTCTTGTTTCTCATGCCGAGCATTGCTCATGTGGGCTTAGAGTATGTGTTGAGTAAATCCTTGATCACTATCAGAATCGCAATAGGTGAATGGTGGCTGAATAATTAACTATGTATATTTTTATGGAAGAGTTTTCAACAAACCCAAAGGGGGATATTGTTGGGAAAAAATCCCTTAAGGTATCATTGAAGCATTTTTGAGGTGATTGTGTTTATTGACAAAGTGGACATCTGTGTTGTGATTATTGAAAAAGCAAACCATGACATAAAAATTTGTTGACAAAGGGGATTTCATGATGGAATGTCGAGTTCAAGGGATGTGGTTAATTATCCATGTTTGATTCAAAAACTTTGACAAAGGAATGGATGATCTGGAGGCGGTACAAAAAGAGCAGATACAAGGTGACACTGTTTTCCAGTGTTTGCCAAATTTTTGGGTCTGAAAATTGAAAAATGGAGAAAAGTGGTTTTGGAAAAGGTAATTTCATGCTGTTGACTTGAAGGAGAAGAAAATTGCGTGCCATATTTTTTTAAAGATGAGAACATCAAAATGTGGCAAAGGGAAAAGGGGCGCCCAAGTTTTAGGGTAGGTCGCACAAGTGACTTGCGCGGCAGAGACTTGTGCACCGAAACTTGCACGCCGAGGGGAGACTTGCACACCGTCGTGCAGGGTGTCGAAATTCCTATAAATAGAGGTCAAACCCTCCTCATTATGTACGAGTTCAACACTTGGAAAAAATCAGAGCTCCCGTCGTGCAGGTGTGGTGGTCGTGCAAGTGGTGTGTGGTCGCGCAAGTAGAAGTTGCGCACCAGTTGTTTTTTGCGTGTCCAGAGTGGTTTGGGTGAGAAAGGGCATCGCCCAAGTTTTGAGTTAAAGAAGGGGGTGTCACACAAATGGTTTGGTGACACTTGCACGCCAAGTTTTGAAGAAGCACGATAGTGGGTGGTTGCGCGCCAATATTGGTTTGACCGTAAAAGGGTGTGAGTCGTGCAATTTTGGAGTTTCAGAAGATTGTGTCACGCAAGTGGTTGAGGTGGACTTGCGTTCCAGTTGTAACTTGCACGCCGAGACTTGTGCTCTGACTTGGAGAAGGGCTCCAGGCGTGGTTGAAGCATGACAGTGATTTAGGGCTGTGTGGAAGCTGGAAGATTGATCGATACCTTCGGTGCAAAGTGAGATTCATCCACGGGTGAAAGTTGGACTTCAACAGAGAATCTACATACAACAGAGGATGTATTCATTAGTGATAATGAAGAGACCTACGGGTCTATAAACTATGATTCGATCCTTTCCAGAGCAGTGAGCAAAGGAAGAGGAATAAGGTGATCCTCTCCACCGGCAGTGAGCCAGAGAGAGAGAAATAGGGAGTGACCCTTGGGAAAGCAGCGATCTGACCCTAAAATTTGTAAAGGTAGTGAGACTGAGAATATAAGTGATCTATACCGAACCTTGTAAAAACTAGTGAGCTTTAGTGGATTTGGTACATCGGAAAATCTTTGGTGTATGCTCCTTGGACGTAACCCAGTGAGGGTGAACCAAGTAAAAATCTCTGTGTCTGGCTACTTGCTTCCCTGTATTACATTCAAAGCATCATCATCATATAAAGAAGAAAAGAAGTGATCATAATAAACAAAAAAGTGAAAACAAAGTGACCCTTGTAATAAAGAGGTCAAGATCGAGTGGGGAAGGAAGAATTTAGAAAAAGAATATCCATACCCTGATTCACCCCCCCCTCTCAGGGTATATAGGACCCTATTGGTCCTAACACATACCTTCACCTCACCACCCCAAAATAACGAACCACAAACCACCTCATTACCACCCCAAAATAATGTCCAAACAAACCACTTCCTCACTACCCCAAAAGCACGACAAAAAAAAAACCACCTCCTAACCACCCCAAAATTACAACCAAACAAACACATATCGCCCCACAACCCATTACAAACACACATAGCCACCCCAAAATCATGACCAAACAAACACATATTGACCCAAATACCAACCAAACATCACCATATCTCAAGCATGACCAAAAATCACAACACATCAAGATCATTTCACAAATTTACAAATGGGATTTTATCACATTTCACTTTATTTTAGGGGAATTATAACACAATCCGAAATCCTAGGGAAAACATTTCATTATCCAAATATAAGTGGTTAAAAAATTTCTATTTAGGGTGATATCACAACAATCAAAATCAAAGAATCAATCAAAACACATATATCCAGTGCAAACAAATCCCCCAACAACCATACTTTTTAGCAGGGCATCAAGCCCATACAATTCATAATATCACAATAACAATAAAGATGTAAAAATGTGTGAACAGACCCCTTTACCATTAAATTTCAATTTAACCAATTATTTATCTTTAATTAATCTAGAACAACCATAATCCATAGGTAAAAAAATAAATCCCCTCCCACATGATACACAATAAAGAGAAATGAGGGAATCCCTACCTCAAAGAAGCTTTCTAACTTGCTACACACCATAGGGTGAAGAAGAATGCCAAAAAACCACAAACACAACATGATAAAACAGAGATAAACCTACACTAAAACCAAATACCATGAAAACAACACCCAAAACACACCCCAAACCATAAAAACATTGTGACAGCGAATCCCCATGAGAAGAATGGAAGAAAACCTACCAAGAAGAAGGATAAGCTTACCACTGATTTTCAACGAACAACCATCAAGAACCACAAATAAAAGAGGGAGGAATAGGGCTTGAAGAACCTCTTGGGGTGCCTAGGGTTCACCCAAAACAAGAGTAAGAAGAAACCATAACCGAATGAATGATGGTTTTTCCAGAAAATAACTTTTAAAACTACACTGCATTGGGGATTTACATGACATGTAACCCCCTTTCACGTCGTGTAATACCAAAGATTCCGTTTCACTAAAAAATTCATAGTATTTTTATTATTTAACCCTAAAAATATAAACCTTTTTAACCATCCTTGGAAAAGACATTAAACTGACTTTCACATCGTGCAATATACTTACATGACATATATTTCCTATAGCAGCTCTACTGCACCTACAACTCCCATGAAAACTCTTGGAACCTCCCCTGAACACCTCCACCAACCAAAACCGGCAATGTAACGAACTGAGAGGGAAAAAATGTTACATCAGATACCTCTCAAATGATTCTCACCCTCGAGAATCCAAAACTAAGCCCATAAAAAAAGGGGTCCGAACAACCATCCCATGAGATACCTCTCAAGGATCTCATTATACCACAAATGACACCAATGACTAAAAATGAAAACCCAAATGACCACAAAACACACTACACAACCACAAGCCACCTAATCTCACACAACCAGATTGGAACATCACCATTTCAAAACTATCTTAACCTCTATAAAGCCCAAACCAACAACCGCTACAACCAAGGAACCACACCATCCCGAACACACAAATTGAAGAATTCTGTATTCCATGTCAAGATACTATCCACTATGGGTGGCACTGACTTGCCTGAATGGGTTTAATCACGTTGAAATTAATGTATTTTGGTTAGGAATCATGTAATCCCCTTTTCATACATCAGGAATTTATCACACATCACACCACACACATCAAAAACCAAGGAAAATAGCTCATCTCATAAAACAAAAGGATCCAAACATCACATCATAAAGAAAAATAGAGAAAAGAAAAACTCAAAACAACTATAGGTATTGGGTACACATCTACATCTATCACTCCCAAGTACTCTCATCCAGGAAACCATGCCTCCACAACACACAAACCAAAGAAATGTTCTGTCCACACAGTGCCTTCTTATGAAGATCCTGGATCTCTACTAGCCATTTCACAAATGTCACGTCATCTTTGATATCCAAATATCCCCAGTCAATGAAATGGGAGTCACTATGAAGATACCAACAAATATGAGAGATGTGAAAGACTTCGTGGATCATCTCCAACCACAGTGGCAACGACAACCAATATGCCACCTCACCAACTCACCCCAACACCTCAAAGGTCCCAACTAACCTGAGAGAAATCTTAATCCCTCTTACAAACCTATGTTTCTCACATCAAGGGGAAACCTTCAAGAATATGTGGTCCCCAACCTCTAACTTGAATGGAATCCTCCTATGATTGACATAAGACTTCTATCAATCTTGCGCTGCTTTCATCCTCTCACGAAAAAGCTGAACCTTTTCTGTCATGATATATACCACATTAGGACCAAGAACGACTGTATCCCCAACTTATGTTAAGTAAAATGGAGAATGACACAGTATCTCGTACAAATCCTCAAATGGAGACATGAAAATGGAAGAGTGATAACTATTATTACAAGAAAAATATACCAAAGGTAGGTGTCATAACCAAGATCCACTTAAGTCCAAGATGCATGCCTGCAACATATCCTTCAATGTATGGACAGTCTGTTCTTTTTTCCCATCTATTTGAGGGTGGATAGCAGTGCTGAGGTGTAACTGAGTTCCAAAAGTATGCTATAATCCCCTCCAGACTCATGAGGTAAAAAATGTGTCCCAATTCGAGACAATGGACCTCAAAACTCCATGCGACCGCACCACCTCATCCATACCTCTTATCCAAAGAACCCACTATGGCTGACTCCTTGATCGTTAATAAGTGAACAAATTTCATCAACTGATCCACAACCACCCATATAGAATCAAAACCTCCCTGTGTTTTGGGTAACCCGGTGATGAAATCTACCGAGATGTCATCCCATTTCCACTAAAGAACATCCAAGATCTATAAAAAACCACAAAGAACATGATGTTAGACCTTTACTTGCTGGAAAAGTAAGCACTTTTCCACAAAATCCACCACTGTTCATTTCACCCAGGGCCACCAAATATATACCCTCAAGCCATGTTACATCTTGGAAACTCTTGGGTGTACTAACAAAGGTGATTTATGAAACTCACAAAGGACTCCATCATTCATTACAATAAGAACAAAAAAACTTCCTTGAAACAACATCTGGTTCTGAACATCCTCTGACCATACCTCTGGAGCATCACCATGGACAACACGATCGCGCATCACATCTGCCTATGAGTCCCCCCACCGAGACTCCTCCACCTACCACATCAAAGAATACTACATCATCATCTGAAAAAAACAACCTCTACCACCATCCAATGTTGTATCTAAGTTCAAGGATTCTAACTCCTCCATTTCTCCCCAAACATCCTCAAACTCCCGAACAACACCCTTCTACGAATTCCTTCTCAAAGTATCAACCACAATATTCCCATTTCTTGAGGTGTTAGAGATATCAAAATCACAATCCTGAAGAAACTCCATCCACCTCCACTGTCACAAGTTTAAATCACATTGAGAAAAGACATAACTCAAGCTATTGTGATTTGTAAAGACCACACAGTGATCCCTAATGAGGTAATGTCACTGCAACTTGAGTGAAAAAACAACAGATTCTAGCTCTAGATCATGGGTGGAATAGTTACGCTCATCGGGATGTAACTACCTAGACCCATAAGATATCACTGCCTACTGCTGCATCAACATGCATCCCAAGCCCAGACGGGAAGCATCACAAAATACCTCAAACAAAACACCCTCCTATGGTAGATGAAGCATTATATCACTGACTAAATTCTCATTCAGGTAACCAAATGTTGCCTAGAATTGATCACTCCACAAAATAGATTGGTCTTTTCTAGTCAAAGATATTAATGCGGCCGTAACTCGAGAGAAATCAGGTACAAACCTCTGATAATAGCATATGAGACCAAAGAAACTATGAACCTATGTCATGTTATAGGGTGATTCCCAAGAAACAACTAGTTTGAACTTCCACAAGTCTACTACCACACCTTTCTAAGACACCACATTCCTGAGGAAATGCACCTCTCATGTCTAGAACTTACACTTGGACAAATTTCCATAGAGATGGTGGCATCGAAGAACATGCAATAAAGTTCTGAGATGTGCAACATTATCCTCCTTTAACTTCAAGTAGGGTTTTATATCATTGATGAATACAATGAAAAAATGATCTAGGAACTCATAGAACACGAAGTTCACAAGCCCCATGAACATGACTGGTGCATTCATAACACCGAATTGCATGACTACAAACTCAAAGTATCCATACCTGCATTTAAAGGCATTCTTTGGGATATCAACATCCTTCAACCTCAACTGGTGATATCCAGACCGAATATCAATCTTAGAAAACTAACTCTTCCCTCTCATCTGGTTGAAAATGTTGTCTATCTTCGGAAGAGGATAAAGATTTTTAATTGTCACATGATTCAACCTTTGGTAGTCTATACACAGCCTCAGAATACCATCCTCCTCCCTTATGGACAACACTAGTGCACCCCACGGTGACACACTAGGCTAGATAAAACACTTCTTCATCAGATTGTTTACCTGAACCCTCAAATCCCATAACTCTTAAGGTTCCATCTGATAAGGACCCATCAAAATCAGAGAAGCATCGGCTGCAATTCTATCCTGAACTCAGAATCATGTCAAGGGGGTAAAGACACAACCTACTTAGGTAAAACATCTAAGAACTCCCCAATGAACCTAGGAACCTCTACCACCTCAACATATACTGATTCCACTAATAACTTAGACAATAATAAAATAAAGGGATCCATACGTTGAATTCCCACTTGACAACCCCACTAACCAATGAAAACCACTTGTTGTCCATCCATATCAGAAAAAATGACTCTCCTATGAAAGAAGTTGATAATATCACATACATAATACAAATAGTAGATGTTGAGGATGACATAGTATGGATACATCTATAGAAAAAAAGATCCCCACGGGACTGATGCAGACCCATCATCAGTCTACACCCCTGGAACACATCAAACAATTTGGTCTGGCCTCCAACTGGTGTAGTCAAGACTACAGGTATGGGAAGCCTCTCAATGTCTAGTCCCAGAGCATGGGATAGAGCGGGTGAAATAAAGGAGTGTGAATCTTCTGAATCAAACAAGGAATAAACAAAATTACTAAACAAACTGGTCGTACCTCTGATGATCTCTGGACACTCTAGAACTGCTACCTCCACTGCATGCAACTGACCACACCCAACTCCTTTACCTCTCTGCTGATGAACACCTCCACGGACATGCTCAGGTCATGGTCCCTGAATGTGAGGAACATCCTAAGGTTAGTTTTTTCCTGCTCTATCTCCCCTTAGTGGAGAAAAAACTTGCTGCCCCTACTTCTAAAACGACCTCACTAGCGACTACTGCTGAGACTAGTGCTGAACCTATCCACCTACACCAAAATGAGCTTGGAGAACCAATGGGAACTAGTTTTGGTGATGGAAATGAACCCCAAAACCCAAAAAAACTTACACAAAAATCCTAGAAAAATCATGAAAACCATTGGTCCCAGTAGATCAGAAAGAAAGCTAATAATGTTGACCCCCTTCCGGTTGAAACCTTGAAGGCCCTAGTGCCTGATACCTACCACTGAAAACCCTTCTCCTTGAGGAACCTTGATGATCCCCCCTCTCATAGAAAACCTCCTCATGAGTGCATCCACTCAATCACCTCTTCCTTATTCTGAACCTCTAGATATATTGGCAATGTAAAAAGAGTTACTACATACTGGATAGAAGGATGTAGTGCCTCCTCAAGAAGTCTTACATGAGACTCTTCATTTGGAAAAAGATTTTGGGAAAAATGAAAAAGGTTCTTGAACTTGATTCCCAGATCCCATATTGACATGATCCCCTACCGATGAGAAAGAATCTCTTTCCACTTTACTGCCTTCATGGTCGACGAAAAGAACTCTGCCTAGAACTCCTTCTGGAAGTCAACCCACAAAAATATCTGCCTCCTTTTTCTCTCCCAGATATAGCGCCCACCACTGATGTGCAACTCCCCATATCTGACTGACTACCAAAGGGACCCAGTACTCCATCGAGGATCAAATAAAACTGAAAGCGATCTCAAGATCTTTTATCCATCTCTCTATCTCCACATCTAAAACACCACCCTCATACTTCCCCAAAGCTTTCCACTAGATAACACAAAACATACTCTACCACTAATCATCATCCTCAACCAGATAAACCCTATGGTGATAAACCAGATTAACCTGTTGAACCTCAAATTTCTAAGACACACATGAAAAACAAATGAGATCCATATCTGAAAGGAAAACAAGGATTTTCTAATCCCAAGTAGTATGGAATTTCATTAAGATTCATTTTAACTCATTTAATTCATTGTTTATCCATTTCAACTTTCCCACAACCCAATTCAAACAAGAACACAAGTCATTATGATGCATGTACCTCTCCCAGGTCTCTACCCTACAAGAAAATCCATCTCAATTGGCCATTAAATAATCTTAGAGTCTGTGCACTGGATCATGGGGGGACCTAAAATACAATTTCCTAGCTGGTCTCCCTGGCCTACATCACACACCAAGGTCAACTAGAATTGTTTCCATACCACCCTATGCAAGCCTCACTATGTATAACTCCACAATCCACCTTATCTCTCAACCATCACCTTTGATACCACTTTGTCACAACCCCCTCCCTCTAGATATACCACAATGAAGGGAGATATATAATGTCCCCCGATTCCCACCAACCGTAGGCTCTGGGTCGGCGACTAGCACCGAGGGTATGAACATCTCATATATGGGAGGTATTACCCTCTATAATATAAATAGGATTGGGGAATAATATGGATAATTCACAAATAACTCTAAGAAACAATATAAAAATAAATCAAAAAACAATCCCACATGAATGTATAAATAGAATTGATACAAATACAAGTCTCTAAAGTAAATACCCAAAGTAAAGAAAAATTAGTGACATAACATCTATCCAAAGTTCTGAGCTAGTAATTCCTAGCATGGTCCATGTAATCCTCTTTTAAACCTGAAAATAGTTTTATATATGTAGGGTGAGCATATAAGTATACTCATTAGAAAAAACTCAAGTCTCTTGTGCACATGTGAAAGAAGCATACTAATGCATATGTGAGAAAACAACAGAACCAAACAACATCTATCAAGGTATACTAACCATCCCAACTTCAACAAGGCATTCTCACCAAATAGCACAAACCAAGTAATATAGTATAATAAGAATCACATCAATAAGGGTACCCCACACCGATTTCCCACTGGTATGCTGCTCTCACACCTAACTTTGTATGTCTTGGTGCTCCCATCCATTCCGTATACCACACTTCCCCACAAGAATGGTTATAAAACACCTCGCCTGCAAACACCTGGGCTTTCCACCCCACAATCATGGACACAACACATCTTTCTCAAAAACACCTGGTCTACCACCCCACAAGCATGGTCACATCTCGCCCGAAAACACCTGGGCCGTCACATCTCGCCCACAGACACCTGGGATATCACAACCACCATATAATGAACTAATAAAACTCATTCCATCACAAAATGTGCAATACCTACCTCACTTGGAATATAGAGTGGGAAAGAGCGGGTACCCAGCCATCCGTACTCCTCACTAGATGTTGGAAAAAACACCCCCACGTGACTATGCGGGTGTTGGTACAAAGTGATCGACATGGGTGGGTGCATATAGAAATAAAAAGAATATAAAATTATATATATATATATATAATATAATATAAAACACTCAATACCAACCTATTGGTTTACAAACAAACAAACCAAATCACAACACCATCACTTTTGCTGCCACCTCTAAATGCATACACCACACAACATGCCACAAATCCCAGTCCACATTTCCATCCAATTATATTTAATCACCTAATTAATTAATTATTTATCATCAACCACATTAAACCACATGATACAACATTTAATTATTCATTAAAAATTTTCACCCAATAAGACAAACCAACATAATCCATTTCAAACATTATTAACAATTATCTATTTATACCATCACTACTCAGGTATCTAGCATAAAGAAACCACATTTCACAAACATATAACGTACCATCACATCGCCATCCCAAAATCATAGTACAAAAACCACATTAACACCACCCCAAAATCATGTCCAAATAAACTACCTCCTTGCCGCACCAAAAGCACGACAAAAAAAACCACCTCCTCACCGCCCTAAAAGCATGACCAAACAAACCACCTCCTCTCCTCCCTAAAAGCACGGCCAAACAATCACATATCTCCCCACACCCCATTAAAAGCACACATAATCGCCCCAAAATCATGGAAAAATAAAAAAATATCACCCCACACCCCAACCACACATCACCATCCCACAAGAAAAACCACACATCAAAACACATCAAGATCTTTTCACAAATTTACAAAGGGGATTTTATAACATTACATTTTATTTTAGGGTCATTATCACACAAGCCAAAATCTTGGGGAAACCATTTAATTATCCCAATATAAGTGGTTAATTAATTTCCATTTAGGATGATATCACAACAATCACAACCAAAGAAGTAATCACAACACATATATCCAACATAAACAAATTCCCTAATGACCACAATTTTCAGCGGGGCATCAAGCCCATACAGTTCACAATATCACATTAATAATAAAGTAGTAAAAACATGAAAACAAACCCATTTACCCTTCAATTTAAATTTAACCAATTATTTTTATTTAATTAATCTAGAACAACCATAATCTATAGGTAAAAAAAATTAATCCCCCTGCATGATACACAATAAAGACAAACGAGGGAATCCCTACCTCAAAGAATCTTGCCGATTCATTGCACACTACAAGGTGAAGAATAACACCCACAAACAACAACCACAAAACAAGAAAACATGGATCAACGTACACCAAAACCAAAGAGAATCAAAACACAACCCAACACACACCCTAAACCATAACAATATCACTGTAGTGAATCCTCGAAAGAAGAACGGAAGAAAACCTACCAAGAAGAAGGATGGTATTACCACAGATTGTCAATGAACAAACACCAGGACCAAAAAACCATATAGGGAGGAAGAGGGCTTGAATAAATCCTTAGGGTTCCTAGGGTTATCCCAAAAAAAGAGGAAAAAGAAACCACAGCTGAATGAATGAAGGTTTGACTGGAAAAGAACTTTTAAAACTACACCGCATCAGGGATTTACATGACATGTAAGCCCCCTTCACATCATGTAATCCTCAGGATTTGGTTTTACTAAAAAAATAAATCACCTTTTTATTATTTAAACCTGAAAATATACATGTCTTGAAGCATCCATGGACAAGCCATGAAACCAACTTTCACATCTTTTAATACACTTACATGGTGTATATTTCCTGCAGCAGCTCTACTGTACCTAAAACTCCCACAAAAACTCCCGAAACCTCCCCTAAACACCTCCAATAACCAAAACTTGAAAATTAATAGATCGGGAGGGCATGAAACATTCAACGCATGCAAAAACTCATCCATAATACTCTAGATATTTCTTTTTCTCAAATGCCTGCCTCTTGTAAAATGATAGTTGTACCCTTTATTTTTTCCCATTTTTGTTCCAGTTGAATATATATTATATTTTCTATAGTTTTATCAACTTTCTTATATTCTAAAAATATCTCCATAACATTTAAAATAACATTTCTTCACAACTGTGTATGAAATACATCAATAACTTATGATGTGGAGCTCTCCTCTAACAGCATGAAAGATCCCATGAAAACCAGTACATACTTAAAGTTTGAATGTATACACAACAACTAGAAACTCAACACACTAATATTCCCCCCAACTTGAATCATTTTTTTATATTTAATACCTTGAAGAAAAAACTTGCATCAATTGATTTTAATCACTATTTATGATCACCAAAATGCTTTCAAATTTCCTCATTTAAAAATATGAGATTTAAAAAAACAATGATCCTACTCACTTCTTCTCATCTCATGTTTCTTTATACAGGCTTGGATCATGACTGAAAATTAAATTTTTTTATTTCAAAATAAATTTTGAGGAAAAATTAGGAAACCAGAATGACATCAAAGACATAAAACACACTCATTCCTCTATATCCCAGGATCATAAGAACAAAATAGTCCAATTCACAGTCAATAGAAATCCCCACCCCAGCAAAAAAACATACGATCAACATCCACCTTCCCATCGCTGCTCGGCTAACTGTCCTGTGAAAGAATGCACGGGCCCGGTACCGATGGAAAATGCCATACCCTCTCAAAACTTCCAATTCCGGATAGCGATGATAAGGAGAATGCTCCCTGGTCTGACATCTTCTGAAGCAGTCCCATGAAAGTGAATAGGAAGCAATGTCCCATGGACCAAGGCCATAGTGCCACACGAAAACATACAAAATTCAAACCGTAAACGCCTCATCAACTCCACACAATTGTGAGAACAAAGACTGGAACAACCCATCAAAAGAATTCCTCCATCACTAAGCAGAGTCAAATTGCAGCTCCACCTCCTGCAACATCTCTTTCTTAAGGTAATAAGATAATGAGAAGTTAATTAATTTTTCAATGTAATACAAAACTAATTATACCTTTAAAATTGTTATTTTTTAAATTAACTATTATTTTATTTAAAAATTAAATTAAAAATACTTAGAAAATTATTTTTAAAAAATGGAGTTCATTTTTGAATTCTACACATCGAAAAATTGTTAGGGTAAATTTTTGGGATTTTTCTAAAATACATGAATTTTGTATGAATAGTAAAAATACAGTTTTGATTTTTCGGTAGTTTAATGACATCATAATGATGTAATAATTAAATATAAAAGTATGGTCGACTTGTGTATAGTAAATTATTACATGAGGTGTCCCAAGTGGCTAAAACCATGGGCAAAAACCACTAATGAGGTGTCCCTTTGAAACTATTAAAACACTACCTCTCTTTTTTTATAAATACCCACCCATCCATTCGTTTTCTTTCATTAAAAATCCCTAATCCTATAATATCTGGTTGTTTTACCTATCTAGGAGTCCTCCTAAGGTTTCCTTAATCCCCCGAGGTCCCATCCTTCAAGATCTAGGAGTTACTCTACAAGGTAAGGGAATCCTTCATTCTCTTCTTTTAGTCGACAGTCCTTTTATGTTATCTATTTGATTTTCTATTATCATATGTTGGGGTTTGATTTTATGTGTTCTTATTACTGTACTTTTGATTTAAATATGATGTGATACCCTTTTTTTCTCATCATTTCATTTTATGAAATTTTAAGCGACGTCGTTAGGCTGCCGAATTTTCATAAGGGATCTCTCACCTTTTCTTTTATTTTCAAGTTCATCTCTTTTATTTCTCTCTCCTCACCTCCTCTGTCCAAATGACCATGATAAACTCCATTATCATATATATACCGGAATTATATCATTTTAATTGAAGAACCATCATCAATATTCTTACACCCTCCCTTTTTATTTTTATAAACGAAATCAACGTCAATGAGGTTCCAATTTATAACCTTTGTGGATGGTGGAGTTTTGTTATTCACTTTCTCCTTAATTAATGGTCATGAAAACATTTTAATGGTTGAAACAGATCATAATATATGTATTTCATCTCTTTAATTTTCTGGAATCTTTACACACTCATAATATGGAATAATAATACAAAAAAAGTTCATTGTATACAAAACTGCCAAGCTAAATCCAAGTGTTTATAAAAAAAATTTAACCAATGATTCATACTCAAGTATATAACCTAGAATCATTATAAGATCATTTATATCTCCTTAAAATCATTAATAAAATATATTAACAATTTGGGATGTTTAACCACATTTCAAATGAACTTCCATTCATGAAAACAAGTAAACGAATCATGAAAACCAAGGAAGAAAATGCTTCCAAAACAAGAAAATTGAACCTCTTAAACCCATAAAAAGGGAAAAAAATGAACCTAATAAGGTTATAATAAATAAATTACATGTATAGGATGTTCTGGAGTTATTAATTAATGAAGATAAATTTTATTATTCAGGTCATTAAAACAAACAAAGAACACACTCGAGCATAAGGTAAGGGGTTTCTCATCTCACATTCATTTCTGTGAGATTTTCATTATTTGCCACTTATTTCTTGTATGTGGTATATTTTTACTTAAATTTGATATATAATAACATTATTCTCTTTATATTCATGTTATTAAATGATTTATTTTAGTATTATTAAGTTTTGGTCATATGATTCGACCGATTACATTGTGGTAAGAGACTTTGTCTCAACTACTATTTTGTTGTGACTAACTTTGTATGGTGCACCTAATAATCCTTATGTGGTGTAACTACTGTCCATTTGAGATCAATTTTCATTTGAAATTATATTTATATTAAATATCCATAATCTCATATCATGGATATGTTTTTTTTCTAAACTGTATACCATTTTACATACGGTGTTTATTTGAAAACTTATTTTAATTATGGAAATATTGATGAATCTGTATACTCTAATCTATAAGGATATTGAAAAGGCATATTTATATTATATTTAATCAATTTATAAAGAATTATTTGGACATTTAGTGGTGGGTGGGTCCTGCTATAGCCCCTTGATGCATCGGTAGGTCTCACGAGAAAAATCAATTGGCGACAAACCCTTCGAGTTTGTTTCCAAAAATCAGAGGGGTTTCTACCCATAGAAATAAACTTTTTTAATGGTATTATGGTATCATGTGCCAGATACATGATTTCCAATTAATAATCATTCTATTTATTCATTTTTAGTCAGTACTATCCATGAGGTTTTCACTATGACAAAACATATGGATGCAGGCCCTTTCTCAGTTTATTAATGGCATGTGTTTTTAATTTATTCACCATGCCATATTTGTTTATGATTCAGTTATTATTGATTCATGATTCCGCTATTTGGAACCCTTACTGAGCATTTGAGCTCACCCCTTTCATTATCCACCTTCAACAGGTGATGAAGAGGAGATCATTTATTGAGTTCATGTGGATGCAGTTTTTAGTTTTTGTTATGTATTGTATTTTGTAACCTTCTCCAATGTAATTTGAGTTACATTTATGTATCTAGTTTCTTCAAGACTACTAAACCGATCATTCATTTGGGATTTTCATTCCTTATAACCATGCTAATATAACAAGTAATGCACTGAATCTGGTCTAGAGGGGTCAGGGTGTTACATGGATCTCTAACTCTGGATCCACATATGTGGTGAGAATCCCCATACATAAATCCAAATACATAGTG
The DNA here is from genome assembly GCA_963277665.1 of Viscum album. Lineage (NCBI taxonomy): Eukaryota > Viridiplantae > Streptophyta > Magnoliopsida > Santalales > Viscaceae > Viscum > Viscum album. The sequence continues at coordinate 1,121,812,511 of OY728129.1, forward strand.
CTAGATCCCCTTATGTGACAGTCTAGTGTGGACTCCCTTATGTAGATCCACATGCATGGTTTCCCTGGTTGAAGATCCCTTTACATGATGATTTTTTTTCTGATTCCCCTTAAGTGGTTATGCATATGCTGAATACTCATACATGTGAATCCCCTTACATGGAATGTACCCCCTTATTTTTTCACCATTACATGAATTTAGACTTAGCCATTTTTAGATTTCCTTCAAATTAATTCAGGGATTCTTTAAAGTAACACTATGCCTTCTCAACATCTTCAAAACACCTCCTAAATTTGTGGGAATATGTCAAACCAGTTTAGACTTCTTCAGCATAGTCCCCAAGGTCTTTTGCAATATATAAATACTCAAGTATTATATCTGTGATCTCCACTACCACTTTTCTTCTAGCTTCAAATGAATTAATTTTAGTCTTCATCCAAGAGTATTTCCTCATTAATTTTAAAAGAACACTTTCCAAATAAAATTTGGATGGTTCTTTCAACTTCAAGATAGATTCCTTCAAACTTTGAACTTGTTTGAAACATTTTAACTACACCTTATAAAAGCTTTATAAAACACAAAATCCAATAGCTATCACCTAAATGACCATTTATTCCATACAATTTGTTGTATACAATAATTCTCATACTTTATTTCTTGTCTTTGACTTAAGGACCAACTCAACAATCATCAGATGTAAATGGATTCTTTCCAAGAATATTTTTCAATATCCTTTTCCATTTATCATGCTATAAACTTTGTGTGGATTTAACCATAAACTATATGGGAATCCTACTCATGTTCCTTCATGGTTAGTGGGTTTATACTCACTCCATCACCCATCTTCAACACACATTTACTTTCCTACAACATTTACATTGAAAATAAATACACTACACAATATAAAGGGAACTTAAATCCCCCGTTTGTATTTGTTGTTAATACCAACTTCGTGTCCAAAGTTAATGTATTTTATCTCCCCCTTATTGAAAATAAATGTAAAGGATTAATTTTTTTCTCCCCCTTATTGATACCATGGGTGAAAGGGAAGTCTATTCTTTACTCTTTAAATTTTAATAAAGACATCTTCTCCCCATTTTTTTCCTCTTTCCATGTTCTCCATTAATTCCATGAGAGAAGGGTGGAACCACATTTTCTCTTAGAAATATTCCATCAATTAACTAACTTTAACTCTACTTGGGCTCACCCAATTCATAAAACAATATTGGTCAATTTAGGCAATAAAGACATCCATAATCACTTCTTAATGTGATACCAACTCTAAACATACTTTGCTGGGGCTTTATCACCCGATTTTTCAATAGATTTTATAAAACTACACTCCAATTAAACAAACACATCAAAAAATTTCAAATGAAAGGAATTTATCCTCCATTAAATTAGATAATCACCCACCCTTTTATAATTATCTTCAATAAAAATTTAAAAAGTGATTTAGAGACAAAAATCACACCTCATCTTCCTTTTTGGTAGGGGCTATCCAGAATTCCAGATTAATAAAAAATGATAAATCTATGGAAGCTTTAATCCTTTTGATATCCTCACTTAAGGGATGATTTCCAATAATATTCACCTTCAATACCTAGTGAAAATTATCTCTAATTGATAAATACGAGAATAATGTGGACCATTATCATCTCCTTAATATGAGAAATAGGGTTGAAACTTATTTATAAAGGTATAAAATATCTTATTTGATGGTTTAAAGTGTCTATACCCCTTAATTATCACTCCAATACTAAATTTCCAAATCTATTCCTTATTAGGAAGCATGCGTTTCTATCCTTTTACAACTCTTTTCTTGTCTAGAATAACCTCCTTCACTTTAGCAACTGAAGCAGTTTGATTCTTTTCATCTTTCTATATCTTCCTAGTCTCTTCTAGTCAGGCTAGCCATCTTATTATAAATTCCTTTATCACATGGTTATCTTTGTCTCTGTGTGTATTATCCTTCTTTACAATAGCTTTCTTGGTACTAAGAGTCATTGGTGCATTCCATTTTCTTTTCATTTGTCCATGAAAAATAGTCATACATATGATAACCATGTGTCCTGCCTGGTTTCACCTTCCACACACATATCCATATACTTTTAGGTTACCCTTCTTGGTAATCCTTTTAGTTTCTTCTTTATAAGTTCAAACCATCAATCTAATCCTAATATCCATTTCTTGGATTGAATATTTTCTTTTTGATTCCATCCTACTTTCTTTTAATTTTTTGATGTTCATGTTTATACTATAATGGTCTATGATGTGGTCTCTCTTACCATAATAGAAGTGTCTCCTTTTTTCTAATGTGACATCCTTTTCATTATCCATCTTTATTGATTTTTTGGGAGTAGTTTCTTTAGCTCTTATTTTGATTCTATCCCAAGGTAGACTTTTCTCCCTTTTAATTTTGCTTCCTATGATTATGTGGCCTATTGTTCTTATCATCATAAGAGTTTTATGGTTTTGGTACATACTATCACTCTTTATAACAATGTATATACTTTTTTCAAAAATCATATAAGTTTTCTAAACTTCTAAATTTTTAGTTCATGGACACATCACCCTTTTTCTGTGAAGTATGCTTTTGTGTAGCAAGTTTTCTCTTTGTTTCAACATTTATCCCCTTTCTTTAGAACTTCCCTAATTTCCACATATTAACATATTGTTTAAACACTCAACATAATTATGACCAAATCTCCAGCAACACCAATAGTGACCTATACATCTCATTCTTTTGTCTTTAGGTTCAATTTGTATAGATTTTTTTCTTGTTATTTTTGGGTGTAAACCCCACTATTTTTTTTTTCACTTTTTAGGGGGATGATTTTATAATACATGGCCAAATTCACCCTTGATGATATGGTGAATTTATTGTGATTTTTATTGACCCATTTTTGTACAATTTTTGATTTGAACCCTGTATATACATTTAAATTTTTTTTAGAATAAGCATAATTTACTAGGTTTTTAAATACCTTATTCCATGAGATTGAGGTGTATGCTTATTTAGATGATCTCAAGCTCATTTTCCACTATTTTGATTCTTTTTAGGAACAATAATCTTTTCTATTAAAATAGTGGAATGACTTTTGTTCTCATCAACTTGTGAAAATCCAACTTGGGTGTTTTCCAGATTTCTCAGGTTTACTTCCAGTTATATAAACTTCACACTGAGAGTGTATTTATAATTTTCAAGAGATTTTAACCTATCTATACATTATTTATTCAAATTATTCATTATGTATTCATGGATATTATTTTTATCTTGTAAAGAAATATCCAAATCTCTTATCCTCTTAGATTTTATATCCAGATGAGCATCTTTTACATTCATGGAGACTTTATGTAGTTCATTTAAATCATGAATTAATTATTTAACAAACTTTTTAAAAACTTCTTTCTCAAAAATAACTATTTCCAACTCTATCAAATAAATAAAATATTTCATTTCAAAGTGAGATAGATTCTTCCTTGGCCTTTATAAGTCTTTTGAGGGTGTTTCAATTTCTTACTTTCTAAGTTAATGCATCTTCCATTACACTAGCTTCCTTCTCTATCCATGTATTCTCATCATGAAGTCCATTGATATGTGAAAATTTATATGTGAAACCATCTATAGGAACCTTTTTCAAGTAATCCTTAACTTAAAAACAAAAACTACTATGTGATTAATTAAATCCATCTACATCAAAGATTGTGCTTGTTTCACTAGAGGAATAATAATCAATAGATTTATCAATAAAATTAATACTCTTACTACCTTCAACTAGTGATTTTTAATCTTTCTTATTTGACCACTTTTGTTGCTTCTTTGTCTCTTTCTTCTTCTATTTTTCAATGTTTTGGTAGAAACTTCCAAATATGTTTTAATAGGGATGAAACTTGGATTTTCTATCTAAGGCTGTTCTTCAAAAACTTCAAATCTACGATTCAGATATTCTTGTAAAAAATTAGAATAAATTTTTAGATCCAATTAGAGGGAACCTAGGATTTAATACAACTTGTAAGCTCCATTAGACCGGTGCAGACACACTTGAGAGGGGGGTGGGGGTGGGTGAATTAGGAATGGCCATTTTTTTTCTAAATTCAATATCTTATTTTAAACTTTAACCCATTTGGTATTTGAACCTCTTAAGTTGGTTAATACAAATGTATTTTTCTTCTTCTTTAACCTTGGATACACCTATATTCAATGCAAGTAAAGCAGTAAAGTTGGAACGAGTGTTTTTACAAGGTTCATCCCCTCCTAGTAATCCCACTCCTTTCTATGTTTGGGATGTCCAAGTCACAAAATTTACACTATAAATATTATCATAAAATTAAAGTGATTCAAACAAGTAATGTACTGAAATATTTGACAACATATTAAATATGTGTGTTGTTAACTATATTGAACAAGTTAACTCTTAACACTCTCTTAGGTTCTTTATACTGGTATCCCATCAGTTTTCAGTTCAACACATCCTCCTTTTTGAAGTAGATCATAAGTCTATCCAGGATTTCATTGCATATAAAAAATATAGTCCACTTCCTCAACCTAAATTATTTAACTACCTTAGATTCTTCACAACTGAAACATGCAACTCAGTATTTGATTTTTTGCACAGCTTCCCAAATATTCATTAGAATATTCTTACTGACCAATATACTAAAATTTCTTCTTCTCCTTCTGCTTTAACCAACTAAGTCTATTCATATTCCTCTTATTATCTTCTTAGAAACCCAGATGATATTCAACTTCAATATAGGCTCATCTCCTTCTTCTTCCTCCTCAAGAGAAACTTATTTCTCTTGATGCATTCACAAAAGTCACTCTCAGCATACAAAACTCTTGAAAATTTATCTATTTTACCCTTTTATTTCTTTTTAAAATAGTGGATAATTCACTTTTTATTTCATTTTATTTTCATATTCCATAAATGGAAATATTTAATACATTACATGTGAGAAAAAATGGCTCATCCGCATGCACCAACTCATCCATGATCCTCTAAATCTTAATTTTTCTCAAATTATTGCCTCTAGTAAAATGAAAATCATACAATTCATTTACTTTCAATTTTTTTCCAACTAAATATATCTTGTATTTTCCACAGCTAGATCAAATTTTTTCTATTCTCAAAATATCTCTACAATGTTCATGAATAACCTTTATTTATAGTTGTATATGAAATACAAAAAAAATTACAGCATGGAGTGCTCATATTGTGGAATGAGAGATCCCATGAAAACCAATATAAAATTCTAGTTTGATTTTGTACACAAAACTAGAAAATCATTACATTCATATTCCCCTACAGCTTAAATCACAAAGTTTTTTTTTGATATTTAATAACTTTAATCACAACACTTCATCTAATTTTAATCTCTATTTTTATCACCAAAATTATTTTCAAATATCCTAATTTAAAAATATAACTTTGAAAAAACCATGATCCTCCCCACTTTTTATCCTAAGCTTGGATCATGTCTCTTTAAAGCTTCATGATGTTTAAAACATAAACCAATGACTCTTGCATCATCCCAAATATTATTTTCTTTAGAATCATCAATTTTGTAAATTTTTAATTGTCATCCAACATGTAAGGATAAATACACTTATGTGGATATCCAACTCTAAGTCATTTTTCATACATGGTGCTGGATCCCCTTATGTGTTTGTCTAGTGTATATCCCCTTATGTAGATCCATATATGTGGTTGACCCAATTTATAATCCCTTTATGTGATAATTTTTTATTGATTCACCTTAAATGGTTCCACATATTCCGAATAATCATACATTTGAATCCCCTAATGCGACATTCATCACCTTATGTGGCAGAAATTACATGAATATGGACCTATCCATTTTTCTATATTTCATTCTAATGAATTATAGGATTCTTTAAATAAAATCCATGCCTTTTGAACCACTTCAAAAAACCTTATAAACTTGTTGGAATATGTAAAACCATCTTAGTATTCTTAAGTAAAGACCCCAAGGTCTTTTATAGTATATAAATACCCAAGTAGAGTATATCTATAGTCTCTACCACCCATTTTCTTCCAAATTCAACTGAATTCATTTCATCCTTTATCCAAGAGTATTTTCTCACTAATTACAGTAAACCATTTTACAAATAAACCTTGGATGATTCCTTAAACTACAAGATGGATTCCTTTAAACTTTGAACTTGTTTAACTATTTTAACTAAAACTTATACAAGCTATCCAACACACACAATACAATAGCTAACACCTCTATTCTAAGTTATTACATAAAAATTATTGTATACAAGACTTCTCAAACTTTATTACTTGTCTTTAAATTTAGGACCAACTCAATAATCATTATATGTAAATGGATTCATTTCAAATAGATTCTTCAATATCCTTTTCCATTTATCATGGAAGTAGCTTCATATGGACTTACCCATAAACTATATGGGCAACCTTCTCATGTTTCTTTATGGTTAGTGGGTGTATACTCACTCCATCAACCATCTTCAAATCACATCTACTTTGCTATAACAATTACATTGTTAACAAATACAACACACAATACAAAGTGAACTTCATTCGGAAATAACAATTATTTATTATAGTGGGAGTATCTGACAAATAAACTATCAATGACCATATCATAAATGGTATTCTATGTGTTTGGATAAGTTTTCTGAAAGGAAGAATTAATTCATTAAAATATTCCACTTACGTCTGGTGGAACCTTTCCCTTATATTTTAACAAATGTCTTGGATAAACTATTTTATCCCAGATAAAACATTTTTGTTCTTAATAAAACATTTTTATCTATGCGTCATTTTCAAACCATGTCATATAATTGGATTAAAACATAAATATATATTAAAACTATCATATCATGTTGTTCTTAACAACTCTTTATTAATAAATAACTTCTATTATCATATTATAAAAATAAGATAAAGATACACATCCTTTATTTAGATTCATCTGATCTTGAAATATTATTTTGCCTCTCAAATATCCATAATAAAAACTTCTTCTACTATATTTGAATGAAAATTAAAATCTCCATGAATTATCACCTTCTTAATTTGATTTTTAAATCATATATATTTTCAACATTTATAAAATATACATTTGGTATCATATGCCCTTAAAAACAAATAATTGATTTCATTAACATTAGTACCCAATGTGAACTCTCTATAGAGTTTTACAAACCCTTTTAGTTACTATTGGAACTTCTATCTAATGGAATCATTTCCTATCCTTCCTAACACATCCTTTATATCTCAATGACCTAGGATAACAATTAGACTATCTAATCTTATTTTTTCAACTTAAACTTTTACCCATATGTACTATCAATATAGTACCAAAACCTAGACATCTCATTCCTAGTTTATCTATCCTCAACACTTTAATGATATAGGGTGAACATTTATTGAAATCATTCCTATTTCCAAAATCATTATGGAAATAATTCTGGAATAAATTCATTTTCTAGATCAATCAATATATAAAACCTCTAGTTTCTCTAAGTCACTGACATACCCAAAGTCATGAATTTATGATCCTTTGGCCGTTATTAGTTATCTTCATTAAGATTTTTTCTAAAGACAAGGGAAACATCCATCTACAGTGAAAGAAACTCATTGTTATTCATTTTATATTTACATGGTTTATGTTTCTAGAGAATGGTGATATTGTGATTTGTTCTTTCAATTTACTTATGCTTCTTAGAAAAAGTGTTGTTTAATATTTATAAACCCTTTAGTGGTATCAAATCTTCACCATGATTCATGATTATTTAAATCATGTTAAAAATGAAGAAACATGTATATCTTTTTTGGTATCATATTTTAAGGCATAAAAAATGAAAAAAAGTTTGTATCATGTATGGATATACAATATGGGATATACACTATAATAAAAGCGCCTCATAGTGGTGGTTTAAACTACCGCCATATGATTCTGTGATGGTTTCATAAAACCACTGCTAAATTGGGTGTCAATATCTAACACATGGTGATTTCTTCAATTTATCAGCGGTTTATGGGAAGTGTCATAGTAAACATATTTAGAGGTGGTTTCATGTAAAAAATGGCGTATTTAGTGGAAGTTTAAACCGTTGCTATTTTTTTCATTTTTTTAAATTAACACCACCGCTAAAACCACTATAACTACCACTAAAAAATAACGCACATTTATTTAGTGGAAGTTTTAACTACTGCTGATAAGAAAATATCAAACTATAGTGGTAGTTTAAACTCCTGCTAAATATGGTCCATTTCGTTAGTGGCGGTTTAAACCACCTCTAAATGTAGATTTACAAGTAAAAAAGCACAGTAGATTCTGTAGCCCCAGTACCACTCAATCACCTCTTCCTTATTTCGTTAGTGGCGGTTTAAACCTCCTCATGAGTGCATCCACTCAATCACCTCTTCCTTATTCTGAACCTCTAGATATATTGGCAACGTAAAAAGAGTTACTACATACTGGATAGAAGGATGTAGTGCCTCCTCAAGAAGTCTTACATGAGACTCTTCATTTGGAAAAAGATTTTGGGAAAAATGAAAAAGGTTCTTGAACTTGATTCCCAGATCCCATATTGACATGATCCCCTACCGATGAGAAAGAATCTCTTTCCACTTTACTGCCTTCATGGTCGACGAAAAGAACTCTGCCTAGAACTCCTTCTGGAAGTCAACCCACAAAAATATCTGCCTCCTTTTTCTCTCCCAGATATAGCGCCCACCACTGATGTGCAACTCCCCATATCTGACTGACTACCAAAGGGACCCAGTACTCCATCGAGGATCAAATAAAACTGAAAGCGATCTCAAGATCTTTTATCCATCTCTCTATCTCCACATCTAAAACACCACCCTCATACTTCCCCAAAGCTTTCCACTAGATAACACAAAACATACTCTACCACTAATCATCATCCTCAACCAGATAAACCCTATGGTGATAAACCAGATTAACCTGTTGAACCTCAAATTTCTAAGACACACATGAAAAACAAATGAGATCCATATCTGAAAGGAAAACAAGGATTTTCTAATCCCAAGTAGTATGGAATTTCATTAAGATTCATTTTAACTCATTTAATTCATTGTTTATCCATTTCAACTTTCCCACAACCCAATTCAAACAAGAACACAAGTCATTATGATGCATGTACCTCTCCCAGGTCTCTACCCTACAAGAAAATCCATCTCAATTGGCCATTAAATAATCTTAGAGTCTGTGCACTGGATCATGGGGGGACCTAAAATACAATTTCCTAGCTGGTCTCCCTGGCCTACATCACACACCAAGGTCAACTAGAATTGTTTCCATACCACCCTATGCAAGCCTCACTATGTATAACTCCACAATCCACCTTATCTCTCAACCATCACCTTTGATACCACTTTGTCACAACCCCCTCCCTCTAGATATACCACAATGAAGGGAGATATATAATGTCCCCCGATTCCCACCAACCGTAGGCTCTGGGTCGGCGACTAGCACCGAGGGTATGAACATCTCATATATGGGAGGTATTACCCTCTATAATATAAATAGGATTGGGGAATAATATGGATAATTCACAAATAACTCTAAGAAACAATATAAAAATAAATCAAAAAACAATCCCACATGAATGTATAAATAGAATTGATACAAATACAAGTCTCTAAAGTAAATACCCAAAGTAAAGAAAAATTAGTGACATAACATCTATCCAAAGTTCTGAGCTAGTAATTCCTAGCATGGTCCATGTAATCCTCTTTTAAACCTGAAAATAGTTTTATATATGTAGGGTGAGCATATAAGTATACTCAGTAGAAAAAACTCAAGTCTCTTGTGCACATGTGAAAGAAGCATACTAATGCATATGTGAGAAAACAACAGAACCAAACAACATCTATCAAGGTATACTAACCATCCCAACTTCAACAAGGCATTCTCACCAAATAGCACAAACCAAGTAATATAGTATAATAAGAATCACATCAATAAGGGTACCCCACACCGATTTCCCACTGGTATGCTGCTCTCACACCTAACTTTGTATGTCTTGGTGCTCCCATCCATTCCGTATACCACACTTCCCCACAAGAATGGTTATAAAACACCTCGCCTGCAAACACCTGGGCTTTCCACCCCACAATCATGGACACAACACATCTTTCTCAAAAACACTTGGTCTACCACCCCACAAGCATGGTCACATCTCGCCCGAAAACACCTGGGCCGTCACATCTCGCCCACAGACACCTGGGATATCACAACCACCATATAATGAACTAATAAAACTCATTCCATCACAAAATGTGCAATACCTACCTCACTTGGAATATAGAGTGGGAAAGAGCGGGTACCCAGCCATCCGTACTCCTCACTAGATGTTGGAAAAAACACCCCCACGTGACTATGCGGGTGTTGGTACAAAGTGATCGACATGGGTGGGTGCATATAGAAATAAAAAGAATATAAAATTATATATATATATATATATAATATAATATAAAACACTCAATACCAACCTATTGGTTTACAAACAAACAAACCAAATCACAACACCATCACTTTTGCTGCCACCTCTAAATGCATACACCACACAACATGCCACAAATCCCAGTCCACATTTCCATCCAATTATATTTAATCACCTAATTAATTAATTATTTATCATCAACCACATTAAACCACATGATACAACATTTAATTATTCATTAAAAATTTTCACCCAATAAGACAAACCAACATAATCCATTTCAAACATTATTAACAATTATCTATTTATACCATCACTACTCAGGTATCTAGCATAAAGAAACCACATTTCACAAACATATAACGTACCATCACATCGCCATCCCAAAATCATAGTACAAAAACCACATTAACACCACCCCAAAATCATGTCCAAATAAACTACCTCCTTGCCGCACCAAAAGCACGACAAAAAAAACCACCTCCTCACCGCCCTAAAAGCATGACCAAACAAACCACCTCCTCTCCTCCCTAAAAGCACGGCCAAACAATCACATATCTCCCCACACCCCATTAAAAGCACACATAATCGCCCCAAAATCATGGAAAAATAAAAAAATATCACCCCACACCCCAACCACACATCACCATCCCACAAGAAAAACCACACATCAAAACACATCAAGATCTTTTCACAAATTTACAAAGGGGATTTTATAACATTACATTTTATTTTAGGGTCATTATCACACAAGCCAAAATCTTGGGGAAACCATTTAATTATCCCAATATAAGTGGTTAATTAATTTCCATTTAGGATGATATCACAACAATCACAACCAAAGAAGTAATCACAACACATATATCCAACATAAACAAATTCCCTAATGACCACAATTTTCAGCGGGGCATCAAGCCCATACAGTTCACAATATCACATTAATAATAAAGTAGTAAAAACATGAAAACAAACCCATTTACCCTTCAATTTAAATTTAACCAATTATTTTTATTTAATTAATCTAGAACAACCATAATCTATAGGTAAAAAAAATTAATCCCCCTGCATGATACACAATAAAGACAAACGAGGGAATCCCTACCTCAAAGAATCTTGCCGATTCATTGCACACTACAAGGTGAAGAATAACACCCACAAACAACAACCACAAAACAAGAAAACATGGATCAACGTACACCAAAACCAAAGAGAATCAAAACACAACCCAACACACACCCTAAACCATAACAATATCACTGTAGTGAATCCTCGAAAGAAGAACGGAAGAAAACCTACCAAGAAGAAGGATGGTATTACCACAGATTGTCAATGAACAACCACCAGGACCAAAAAACCATATAGGGAGGAAGAGGGCTTGAATAAATCCTTAGGGTTCCTAGGGTTATCCCAAAAAAAGAGGAAAAAGAAACCACAGCTGAATGAATGAAGGTTTGACTGGAAAAGAACTTTTAAAACTACACCGCATCAGGGATTTACATGACATGTAAGCCCCCTTCACATCATGTAATCCTCAGGATTTGGTTTTACTAAAAAAATAAATCACCTTTTTATTATTTAAACCTGAAAATATACATGTCTTGAAGCATCCATGGACAAGCCATGAAACCAACTTTCACATCTTTTAATACACTTACATGGTGTATATTTCCTGCAGCAGCTCTTCTGTACCTAAAACTCCCACAAAAACTCCCGAAACCTCCCCTAAACACCTCCAATAACCAAAACTTGAAAATTAATAGATCGGGAGGGCATGAAACATTCAACGCATGCAAAAACTCATCCATAATACTCTAGATATTTCTTTTTCTCAAATGCCTGCCTCTTGTAAAATGATAGTTGTACCCTTTATTTTTTCCCATTTTTGTTCCAGTTGAATATATATTATATTTTCTATAGTTTTATCAACTTTCTTATATTCTAAAAATATCTCCATAACATTTAAAATAACATTTCTTCACAACTGTGTATGAAATACATCAATAACTTATGATGTGGAGCTCTCCTCTAACAGCATGAAAGATCCCATGAAAACCAGTACATACTTAAAGTTTGAATGTATACACAACAACTAGAAACTCAACACACTAATATTCCCCCCAACTTGAATCATTTTTTTATATTTAATACCTTGAAGAAAAAACTTGCATCAATTGATTTTAATCACTATTTATGATCACCAAAATGCTTTCAAATTTCCTCATTTAAAAATATGAGATTTAAAAAAACAATGATCCTACTCACTTCTTCTCATCTCATGTTTCTTTATACAGGCTTGGATCATGACTGAAAATTAAATTTTTTTATTTCAAAATAAATTTTGAGGAAAAATTAGGAAACCAGAATGACATCAAAGACATAAAACACACTCATTCCTCTATATCCCAGGATCATAAGAACAAAATAGTCCAATTCACAGTCAATAGAAATCCCCACCCCAGCAAAAAAAACATACGATCAACATCCACCTTCCCATCGCTGCTCGGCTAACTGTCCTGTGAAAGAATGCACGGGCCCGGTACCGATGGAAAATGCCATACCCTCTCAAAACTTCCAATTCCGGATAGCGATGATAAGGAGAATGCTCCCTGGTCTGACATCTTCTGAAGCAGTCCCATGAAAGTGAATAGGAAGCAATGTCCCATGGACCAAGGCCATAGTGCCACACGAAAACATACAAAATTCAAACCGTAAACGCCTCATCAACTCCACACAATTGTGAGAACAAAGACTGGAACAACCCATCAAAAGAATTCCTCCATCACTAAGCAGAGTCAAATTGCAGCTCCACCTCCTGCAACATCTCTTTCTTAAGGTAATAAGATAATGAGAAGTTAATTAATTTTTCAATGTAATACAAAACTAATTATACCTTTAAAATTGTTATTTTTTAAATTAACTATTATTTTATTTAAAAATTAAATTAAAAATACTTAGAAAATTATTTTTAAAAAATGGAGTTCATTTTTGAATTCTACACATCGAAAAATTGTTAGGGTAAATTTTTGGGATTTTTCTAAAATACATGAATTTTGTATGAATAGTAAAAATACAGTTTTGATTTTTCGGTAGTTTAATGACATCATAATGATGTAATAATTAAATATAAAAGTATGGTCGACTTGTGTATAGTAAATTATTACATGAGGTGTCCCAAGTGGCTAAAACCATGGTCAAAAACCACTAATGAGGTGTCCCTTTGAAACTATTAAAACACTACCTCTCTTTTTTTATAAATACCCACCCATCCATTCGTTTTCTTTCATTAAAAATCCCTAATCCTATAATATCTGGTTGTTTTACCTATCTAGGAGTCCTCCTAAGGTTTCCTTAATCCCCCGAGGTCCCATCCTTCAAGATCTAGGAGTTACTCTACAAGGTAAGGGAATCCTTCATTCTCTTCTTTTAGTCGACACTCCTTTTATGTTATCTATTTGATTTTCTATTATCATATGTTGGGGTTTGATTTTATGTGTTCTTATTACTGTACTTTTGATTTAAATATGATGTGATACCCTTTTTTTCTCATCATTTCATTTTATGAAATTTTAAGCGACGTCGTTAGGCTGCCGAATTTTCATAAGGGATCTCTCACCTTTTCTTTTATTTTCAAGTTGATCTCTTTTATTTCTCTCTCCTCACCTCCTCTGTCCAAATGACCATGATAAACTCCATTATCATATATATACCGGAATTATATCATTTTAATTGAAGAACCATCATCAATATTCTTACACCCTCCCTTTTTATTTTTATAAACGAAATCAACGTCAATGAGGTTCCAATTTATAACCTTTGTGGATGGTGGAGTTTTGTTCTTCACTTTCTCCTTAATTAATGGTCATGAAAACATTTTAATGGTTGAAACAGATCATAATATATGTATTTCATCTCTTTAATTTTCTGGAATCTTTACACACTCATAATATGGAATAATAATACAAAAAAAGTTCATTGTATACAAAACTGCCAAGCTAAATCCAAGTGTTTATAAAAAAAATTTAACCAATGATTCATACTCAAGTATATAACCTAGAATCATTATAAGATCATTTATATCTCCTTAAAATCATTAATAAAATATATTAACAATTTGGGATGTTTAACCACATTTCAAATGAACTTCCATTCATGAAAACAAGTAAACGAATCATGAAAACCAAGGAAGAAAATGCTTCCAAAACAAGAAAATTGAACCTCTTAAACCCATAAAAAGGGAAAAAAATGAACCTAATAAGGTTATAATAAATAAATTACATGTATAGGATGTTCTGGAGTTATTAATTAATGAAGATAAATTTTATTATTCAGGTCATTAAAACAAACAAAGAACACACTCGAGCATAAGGTAAGGGGTTTCTCATCTCACATTCATTTCTGTGAGATTTTCATTATTTGCCACTTATTTCTTGTATGTGGTATATTTTTACTTAAATTTGATATATAATAACATTATTCTCTTTATATTCATGTTATTAAATGATTTATTTTAGTATTATTAAGTTTTGGTCATATGATTCGACCGATTACATTGTGGTAAGAGACTTTGTCTCAACTACTATTTTGTTGTGACTAACTTTGTATGGTGCACCTAATAATCCTTATGTGGTGTAACTACTGTCCATTTGAGATCAATTTTCATTTGAAATTATATTTATATTAAATATCCATAATCTCATATCATGGATATGTTTTTTTTCTAAACTGTATACCATTTTACATACGGTGTTTATTTGGAAACTTATTTTAATTATGGAAATATTGATGAATCTGTATACTCTAATCTATAAGGATATTGAAAAGGCATATTTATATTATATTTAATCAATTTATAAAGAATTATTTGGACATGTAGTGGTGGGTGGGTCCTGCTATAGCCCCTTGATGCATCGGTAGGTCTCACGAGAAAAATCAATTGGCGACAAACCCTTCGAGTTTGTTTCCAAAAATCAGAGGGGTTTCTACCCATAGAAATAAACTTTTTTAATGGTATTATGGTATCATGTGCCAGATACATGATTTCCAATTAATAATCATTCTATTTATTCATTTTTAGTCAGTACTATCCATGAGGTTTTCACTATGACAAAACATATGGATGCAGGCCCTTTCTCAGTTTATTAATGGCATGTGTTTTTAATTTATTCACCATGCCATATTTGTTTATGATTCAGTTATTATTGATTCATGATTCCGCTATTTGGAACCCTTACTGAGCATTTGAGCTCACCCCTTTCATTATCCACCTTCAACAGGTGATGAAGAGGAGATCATTTATTGAGTTCATGTGGATGCAGTTTTTAGTTTTTGTTATGTATTGTATTTTGTAACCTTCTCCAATGTAATTTGAGTTACATTTATGTATCTAGTTTCTTCAAGACTACTAAACCGATCATTCATTTGGGATTTTCATTCCTTATAACCATGCTAATATAACAAGTAATGCACTGAATCTGGTCTAGAGGGGTCAGGGTGTTACATGGATCTCTAACTCTGGATCCACATATGTGGTGAGAATCCCCTTACATAAATCCAAATACATAGTGCTAGATCCCCTTATGTGACAGTCTAGTGTGGACTCCCTTATGTAGATCCACATGCATGGTTTCCCTGGTTGAAGATCCCTTTACATGATGATTTTTTTCTGATTCCCCTTAAGTGGTTATGCATATGCTGAATACTCATACATGTGAATCCCCTTACATGGAATGTACCCCCTTATTTTTTCACCATTACATGAATTTAGACTTAGCCATTTTTAGATTTACTTCAAATTAATTCAGGGATTCTTTAAAGTAACACTATGCCTTCTCAACATCTTCAAAACACCTCCTAAATTTGTGGGAATATGTCAAACCAGTTTAGACTTCTTCAGCATAGTCCCCAAGGTCTTTTGCAATATATAAATACTCAAGTATTATATCTGTGATCTCCACTACCACTTTTATTCTAGCTTCAAATGAATTAATTTTAGTCTTCATCCAAGAGTATTTCCTCATTAATTTTAAAAGAACACTTTCCAAATAAAATTTGGATGGTTCTTTCAACTTCAAGATAGATTCCTTCAAACTTTGAACTTGTTTGAAACATTTTAACTACACCTTATAAAAGCTTTATAAAACACAAAATCCAATAGCTATCACCTAAATGACCATTTATTCCATACAATTTGTTGTATACAATAATTCTCATACTTTATTTCTTGTCTTTGACTTAAGGACCAACTCAACAATCATCAGATGTAAATGGATTCTTTCCAAGAATATTTTTCAATATCCTTTTCCATTTATCATGCTATAAACTTTGTGTGGATTTAACCATAAACTATATGGGAATCCTACTCATGTTCCTTCATGGTTAGTGGGTTTATACTCACTCCATCACCCATCTTCAACACACATTTACTTTCCTACAACATTTACATTGAAAATAAATACACTACACAATATAAAGGGAACTTAAATCCCCCGTTTGTATTTGTTGTTAATACCAACTTCGTGTCCAAAGTTAATGTATTTTATCTCCCCCTTATTGAAAATAAATGTAAAGGATTAATTTTTTTCTCCCCCTTATTGATACCATGGGTGAAAGGGAAGTCTATTCTTTACTCTTTAAATTTTAATAAAGACATCTTCTCCCCATTTTTTTCCTCTTTCCATGTTCTCCATTAATTCCATGAGAGAAGGGTGGAACCACATTTTCTCTTAGAAATATTCCATCAATTAACTAACTTTAACTCTACTTGGGCTCACCCAATTCATAAAACAATATTGGTCAATTTAGGCAATAAAGACATCCATAATCACTTCTTAATGTGATACCAACTCTAAACATACTTTGCTGGGGCTTTATCACCCGATTTTTCAATAGATTTTATAAAACTACACTCCAATTAAACAAACACATCAAAAAATTTCAAATGAAAGGAATTTATCCTCCATTAAATTAGATAATCACCCACCCTTTTATAATTATCTTCAATAAAAATTTAAAAAGTGATTTAGAGACAAAAATCACACCTCATCTTCCTTTTTGGTAGGGGCTATCCAGAATTCCAGATTAATAAAAAATGATAAATCTATGGAAGCTTTAATCCTTTTGATATCCTCACTTAAGGGATGATTTCCAATAATATTCACCTTCAATACCTAGTGAAAATTATCTCTAATTGATAAATACGAGAATAATGTGGACCATTATCATCTCCTTAATATGAGAAATAGGGTTGAAACTTATTTATAAATGTATAAAATATCTTATTTGATGGTTTAAAGTGTCTATACCCCTTAATTATCACTCCAATACTAAATTTCCAAATCTATTCCTTATTAGGAAGCATGCGTTTCTATCCTTTTACAACTCTTTTCTTGTCTAGAATAACCTCCTTCACTTTAGCAACTGAAGCAGTTTGATTCTTTTCATCTTTCTATATCTTCCTAGTCTCTTCTAGTCAGGCTAGCCATCTTATTATAAATTCCTTTATCACATGGTTATCTTTGTCTCTGTGTGTATTATCCTTCTTTACAATAGCTTTCTTGGTACTAAGAGTCATTGGTGCATTCCATTTTCTTTTCATTTGTCCATGAAAAATAGTCATACATATGATAACCATGTGTCCTGCCTGGTTTCACCTTCCACACACATATCCATATACTTTTAGGTTACCCTTCTTGGTAATCCTTTTAGTTTCTTCTTTATAAGTTCAAACCATCAATCTAATCCTAATATCCATTTCTTGGATTGAATATTTTCTTTTTGATTCCATCCTACTTTCTTTTAATTTTTTGATGTTCATGTTTATACTATAATGGTCTATGATGTGGTCTCTCTTACCATAATAGAAGTGTCTCCTTTTTTCTAATGTGACATCCTTTTCATTATCCATCTTTATTGATTTTTTGGGAGTAGTTTCTTTAGCTCTTATTTTGATTCTATCCCAAGGTAGACTTTTCTCCCTTTTAATTTTGCTTCCTATGCTTATGTGGCCTATTGTTCTTATCATCATAAGAGTTTTATGGTTTTGGTACATACTATCACTCTTTATAACAATGTATATACTTTTTTCAAAAATCATATAAGTTTTCTAAACTTCTAAATTTTTAGTTCATGGACACATCACCCTTTTTCTGTGAAGTATGCTTTTGTGTAGCAAGTTTTCTCTTTGTTTCAACATTTATCCCCTTTCTTTAGAACTTCCCTAATTTCCACATATTAACATATTGTTTAAACACTCAACATAATTATGACCAAATCTCCAGCAACACCAATAGTGACCTATACATCTCATTCTTTTGTCTTTAGGTTCAATTTGTATAGATTTTTTTCTTGTTATTTTTGGGTGTAAACCCCACTATTTTTTTTTTCACTTTTTAGGGGGATGATTTTATAATACATGGCCAAATTCACCCTTGATGATATGGTGAATTTATTGTGATTTTTATTGACCCATTTTTGTACAATTTTTGATTTGAACCCTGTATATACATTTAAATTTTTTTTAGAATAAGCATAATTTACTAGGTTTTTAAATACCTTATTCCATGAGATTGAGGTGTATGCTTATTTAGATGATCTCAAGCTCATTTTCCACTATTTTGATTCTTTTTAGGAACAATAATCTTTTCTATTAAAATAGTGGAATGACTTTTGTTCTCATCAACTTGTGAAAATCCAACTTGGGTGTTTTCCAGATTTCTCAGGTTTACTTCCAGTTATATAAACTTCACACTGAGAGTGTATTTATAATTTTCAAGAGATTTTAACCTATCTATACATTATTTATTCAAATTATTCATTATGTATTCATGGATATTATTTTTATCTTGTAAAGAAATATCCAAATCTCTTATCCTCTTAGATTTTATATCCAGATGAGCATCTTTTACATTCATGGAGACTTTATGTAGTTCATTTAAATCATGAATTAATTATTTAACAAACTTTTTAAAAACTTCTTTCTCAAAAATAACTATTTCCAACTCTATCAAATAAATAAAATATTTCATTTCAAAGTGAGATAGATTCTTCCTTGGCCTTTATAAGTCTTTTGAGGGTGTTTCAATTTCTTACTTTCTAAGTTAATGCATCTTCCATTACACTAGCTTCCTTCTCTATCCATGTATTCTCATCATGAAGTCCATTGATATGTGAAAATTTATATGTGAAACCATCTATAGGAACCTTTTTCAAGTAATCCTTAACTTAAAAACAAAAACTACTATGTGATTAATTAAATCCATCTACATCAAAGATTGTGCTTGTTTCACTAGAGGAATAATAATCAATAGATTTATCAATAAAATTAATACTCTTACTACCTTCAACTAGTGATTTTTAATCTTTCTTATTTGACCACTTTTGTTGCTTCTTTGTCTCTTTCTTCTTCTATTTTTCAATGTTTTGGTAGAAACTTCCAAATATGTTTTAATAGGGATGAAACTTGGATTTTCTATCTAAGGCTGTTCTTCAAAAACTTCAAATCTACGATTCAGATATTCTTGTAAAAAATTAGAATAAATTTTTAGATCCAATTAGAGGGAACCTAGGATTTAATACAACTTGTAAGCTCCATTAGACCGGTGCAGACACACTTGAGAGGGGGGTGGGGGTGGGTGAATTAGGAATGGCCATTTTTTTTCTAAATTCAATATCTTATTTTAAACTTTAACCCATTTGGTATTTGAACCTCTTAAGTTGGTTAATACAAATGTATTTTTCTTCTTCTTTAACCTTGGATACACCTATATTCAATGCAAGTAAAGCAGTAAAGTTGGAACGAGTGTTTTTACAAGGTTCATCCCCTCCTAGTAATCCCACTCCTTTCTATGTTTGGGATGTCCAAGTCACAAAATTTACACTATAAATATTATCATAAAATTAAAGTGATTCAAACAAGTACTGTACTGAAATATTTGACAACATATTAAATATGTGTGTTGTTAACTATATTGAACAAGTTAACTCTTAACACTCTCTTAGGTTCTTTATACTGGTATCCCATCAGTTTTCAGTTCAACACATCCTCCTTTTTGAAGTAGATCATAAGTCTATCCAGGATTTCATTGCATATAAAAAATATAGTCCACTTCCTCAACCTAAATTATTTAACTACCTTAGATTCTTCACAACTGAAACATGCAACTCAGTATTTGATTTTTTGCACAGCTTCCCAAATATTCATTAGAATATTCTTACTGACCAATATACTAAAATTTCTTCTTCTCCTTCTGCTTTAACCAACTAAGTCTATTCATATTCCTCTTATTATCTTCTTAGAAACCCAGATGATATTCAACTTCAATATAGGCTCATCTCCTTCTTCTTCCTCCTCAAGAGAAACTTATTTCTCTTGATGCATTCACAAAAGTCACTCTCAGCATACAAAACTCTTGAAAATTTATCTATTTTACCCTTTTATTTCTTTTTAAAATAGTGGATAATTCACTTTTTATTTCATTTTATTTTCATATTCCATAAATGGAAATATTTAATACATTACATGTGAGAAAAAATGGCTCATCCGCATGCACCAACTCATCCATGATCCTCTAAATCTTAATTTTTCTCAAATTATTGCCTCTAGTAAAATGAAAATCATACAATTCATTTACTTTCAATTTTTTTCCAACTAAATATATCTTGTATTTTCCACAGCTAGATCAAATTTTTTCTATTCTCAAAATATCTCTACAATGTTCATGAATAACCTTTATTTATAGTTGTATATGAAATACAAAAAAAATTACAGCATGGAGTGCTCATATTGTGGAATGAGAGATCCCATGAAAACCAATATAAAATTCTAGTTTGATTTTGTACACAAAACTAGAAAATCATTACATTCATATTCCCCTACAGCTTAAATCACAAAGTTTTTTTTTGATATTTAATAACTTTAATCACAACACTTCATCTAATTTTAATCTCTATTTTTATCACCAAAATTATTTTCAAATATCCTAATTTAAAAATATAACTTTGAAAAAACCATGATCCTCCCCACTTTTTATCCTAAGCTTGGATCATGTCTCTTTAAAGCTTCATGATGTTTAAAACATAAACCAATGACTCTTGCATCATCCCAAATATTATTTTCTTTAGAATAATCAATTTTGTAAATTTTTAATTGTCATCCAACATGTAAGGATAAATACACTTATGTGGATATCCAACTCTAAGTCATTTTTCATACATGGTGCTGGATCCCCTTATGTGTTTGTCTAGTGTATATCCCCTTATGTAGATCCATATATGTGGTTGACCCAATTTATAATCCCTTTATGTGATAATTTTTTTATTGATTCACCTTAAATGGTTCCACATATTCCGAATAATCATACATTTGAATCCCCTAATGCGACATTCATCCCCTTATGTGGCAGAAATTACATGAATATGGACCTATCCATTTTTCTATATTTCATTCTAATGAATTATAGGATTCTTTAAATAAAATCCATGCCTTTTGAACCACTTCAAAAAACCTTATAAACTTGTTGGAATATGTAAAACCATCTTAGTATTCTTAAGTAAAGACCCCAAGGTCTTTTATAGTATATAAATACCCAAGTAGAGTATATCTATAGTCTCTACCACCCATTTTCTTCCAAATTCAACTGAATTCATTTCATCCTTTATCCAAGAGTATTTTCTCACTAATTACAGTAAACCATTTTACAAATAAACCTTGGATGATTCCTTAAACTACAAGATGGATTCCTTTAAACTTTGAACTTGTTTAACTATTTTAACTAAAACTTATACAAGCTATCCAACACACACAATACAATAGCTAACACCTCTATTCTAAGTTATTACATAAAAATTATTGTATACAAGACTTCTCAAACTTTATTACTTGTCTTTAAATTTAGGACCAACTCAATAATCATTATATGTAAATGGATTCATTTCAAATAGATTCTTCAATATCCTTTTCCATTTATCATGGAAGTAGCTTCATATGGACTTACCCATAAACTATATGGGCAACCTTCTCATGTTTCTTTATGGTTAGTGGGTGTATACTCACTCCATCAACCATCTTCAAATCACATCTACTTTGCTATAACAATTACATTGTTAACAAATACAACACACAATACAAAGTGAACTTCATTCGGAAATAACAATTATTTATTATAGTGGGAGTATCTAACAAATAAACTATCAATGACCATATCATAAATGGTATTCTATGTGTTTGGATAAGTTTTCTGAAAGGAAGAATTAATTCATTAAAATATTCCACTTACGTCTGGTGGAACCTTTCCCTTATATTTTAACAAATGTCTTGGATAAACTATTTTATCCCAGATAAAACATTTTTGTTCTTAATAAAACATTTTTATCTATGCGTCATTTTCAAACCATGTCATATAATTGGATTAAAACATAAATATATATTAAAACTATCATATCATGTTGTTCTTAACAACTCTTTATTAATAAATAACTTCTATTATCATATTATAAAAATAAGATAAAGATACACATCCTTTATTTAGATTCATCTGATCTTGAAATATTATTTTGCCTCTCAAATATCCATAATAAAAACTTCTTCTACTATATTTGAATGAAAATTAAAATCTCCATGAATTATCACCTTCTTAATTTGATTTTTAAATCATATATATTTTCAACATTTATAAAATATACATTTGGTATCATATGCCCTTAAAAACAAATAATTGATTTCATTAACATTAGTACCCAATGTGAACTCTCTATAGAGTTTTACAAACCCTTTTAGTTACTATTGGAACTTCTATCTAATGGAATCATTTCCTATCCTTCCTAACACATCCTTTATATCTCAATGACCTAGGATAACAATTAGACTATCTAATCTTATTTTTTCAACTTAAACTTTTACCCATATGTACTATCAATATAGTACCAAAACCTAGACATCTCATTCCTAGTTTATCTATCCTCAACACTTTAATGATATAGGGTGAACATTTATTGAAATCATTCCTATTTCCAAAATCATTATGGAAATAATTCTGGAATAAATTCATTTTCTAGATCAATCAATATATAAAACCTCTAGTTTCTCTAAGTCACTGACATACCCAAAGTCATGAATTTATGATCCTTTGGCCGTTATTAGTTATCTTCATTAAGATTTTTTCTAAAGACAAGGGAAACATCCATCTACAGTGAAAGAAACTCATTGTTATTCATTTTATATTTACATGGTTTATGTTTCTAGAGAATGGTGATATTGTGATTTGTTCTTTCAATTTACTTATGCTTCTTAGAAAAAGTGTTGTTTAATATTTATAAACCCTTTAGTGGTATCAAATCTTCACCATGATTCATGATTATTTAAATCATGTTAAAAATGAAGAAACATGTATATCTTTTTTGGTATCATATTTTAAGGCATAAAAAATGAAAAAAAGTTTGTATCATGTATGGATATACAATATGGGATATACACTATAAGAAAAGCGCCTCATAGTGGTGGTTTAAACTACCGCCATATGATTCTGTGATGGTTTCATAAAACCACTGCTAAATTGGGTGTCAATATCTAACACATGGTGATTTCTTCAATTTATCAGCGGTTTATGGGAAGTGTCATAGTAAACATATTTAGAGGTGGTTTCATGTAAAAAATGGCGTATTTAGTGGAAGTTTAAACCGTTGCTATTTTTTTCATTTTTTTAAATTAACACCACCGCTAAAACCACTATAACTACCACTAAAAAATAACGCACATTTATTTAGTGGAAGTTTTAACTACTGCTGATAAGAAAATATCAAACTATAGTGGTAGTTTAAACTCCTGCTAAATATGGTCCATTTCGTTAGTGGCGGTTTAAACCACCTCTAAATGTAGATTTACAAGTAAAAAAGCACAGTAGATTCTGTAGCCCCAGTACCAGTTCCCTGAAAAAACCATGTGCATAGAACATATAACAGAATAATCTAAACCATCTAAAAATGTTCAGTATTCAACAATCTAACAATATTTCATAAAAATACCATGTACAGAGAACATATAACAAAATAATCTAAACCATAGCATCTCAACCATCCGAAAATGTTTCATAGATCTAAATATAAGTCTTTAAACTATATAGAAACAAAATATGAGCTGCAAGCCTTGAGGCTACATAACACGAACTTAAAATATGTATCCCTGATCCATACTAATAAGGATGATTTATCCCAGTGATTAGGATAACATTGTAAAAAGAATTGGGTATGATAACACTACTAATTAGTTTTAGCTTGGACTTTATGTTTGATACAGATGAAGTGATTAAACATGACTTGGTAAGATCATAACACATGCATCTATAAGAAAACCTATACTATAACACTTGTAAGAGGAAGTTGTTTTTTCAATTCAATTTGATGATTAATATAAGCGTTTTATTCTAGTTTTGGAACCACATTTAGTAGTGGATGAAGCATGTTCCATGGAAAGTTTTTTATTTCAATAATTTTTTCCCAGAAAATTCCTAAGGTGGGGAGAATGATGAGTATTATGGAAACTATGTCCTTTCATGTAGAGGGGCACAAATATGATGGACCAATTGGAAATTATCATAATTACTTCTTGAAGCCGATGAGTTGGTATATTCAATATTTCATATCTCAAACATGATGATGACTTTTGAAACATAGGTTTGAGTTTAAACTAATTTCGGATGATAGATTCATTCTTGAGATAAATAAGTGATCCATGAGTTTTACCAGTCGGTAGTGTGTCTATGAATTAATGGAAACATGATGGAAAGGTGGTTGGTTTATTACCCAACCATTGATGAATGATGAGATTCAATTTTAAATTTTTTTGGTTATGCATGAAATAACATGGTATCATTGGGATCTAAGGCCGTGTGATCAATACCTTAATTAAAACACCAACTATTAAGATGGGAATATCTTAAACAAGTAAGTCTATAGTGGATTTATTGATGCTTAAATGATCAAATTTTGAAGGGGATCTTATCCTTCCATCTATTAATCATGTTAAATATGATGTGAAATTTTTGGGGTGTAACCCTTTAAAGATATACCATAGAAGTACAATGATGGTTTTAGGGTGAACTGAGGTGGTTGACCCATTGTTGGACCTATTCATACATCATCGAGAGATGTGGCATCAAGGGTTGGGTCAAGGAAAGTATAACATGTTTTTATAGAGCATGTATCAGAAGATCTAAACTTGCCTATCAATAAATTTTTTCAAAAATGTCAGGATATTTTTATTTTTGGACTAGGAATGTGTAATGTTTAGTAACTTGGTGTACTACTATTCTAGATTCAATCATTCAAAATATATTGACACTATCCTAAGTATGTTAGGATAGCATCTATATACCAAGATAAATAATTAAAACCAATTCCTTTTTGTTTGGATGTAAGGAATCCATGGGAGGTTTACACAATGATTGATTTATAGAAAGCCTTAAGATATGGATCACAAATGTCAAATATTTGAGGGTAACACTCATGTGCGTGTTGGACTGGTCATTGGATGGTTGTTTTAGTTTTTTAGTTTCTTGATAACTGGAATTGGGTATTATTGC
The DNA here is from genome assembly GCA_963277665.1 of Viscum album. NCBI lineage: Eukaryota > Viridiplantae > Streptophyta > Magnoliopsida > Santalales > Viscaceae > Viscum > Viscum album. The sequence continues at coordinate 1,121,838,554 of OY728129.1, forward strand.
ATTCCACGATGAATGCCAGGTACTGGTTCAAATACATACTTGGTAGAAGCTCGAGTCTAGGAATTAGGCTTGGGATACCTTTTGATTATCTAGGTGTTTTGGATCAGGAATGCACTAGAATGTTTTTTTGGAATGGTGACATAAATGAGTAATATTTGGTAAGATCAAGAGATGTTAATGGAAGTTGGTTACAAGAAGTGGCGAGCATTCTCAAAGTGATATTGGGGGTACCTTGGATAAAAGGTGTCAGAATATGGATTTAGAGATGTCAACTATTAAAGTTTATTATTCTCAAAAAATACTCAACCAAAAGAAGGTCAATATGAGTTATTTCTAAAAGTAGTATGTGGTCAGTGAGGGACCACTTCAGGAACATGGTGGGTTGAGGCATGTGCATTTTAATGGTTTATGAGATCTTTTAAAGGAAAATATAATGTGAATAGTATAAGCTTGGTCAATTGGATTTAAACCCTTTAAAACAAATTGAGGACCAAGGGTAATATCCTCCAAAGTAACATATTAAATGTGTTGTGAGCAATGTTAGGACATTGAGGTCTTGCATAAATAGGAAACTGTAGGGTTTGTGGATGAGATAGTGCCAAATTCACAGTTAGCACACAACTTACACAACAGTTTTAACATAATATGTGGGATGTGGATCTTATGTAGTGGGAGATTCATGGTTTGTGCAGGGTTTGGAAAACCGTGCAACCAAAATGTGCTCCCCTTAAAAATAGGTGAAACTACATTTTCCCCTCTAGACTTTAAGATTATTTTATCATAGTTAACAATGTTTTATAGATCTAAATTTAAGACTTTAAACTATATACAACCAACGTTTGAGCTATAAGCCTTCAAACTACATAGCACAAACTTATGATCTATAAGACTTTAAACTACCTAGCCTAACATTGACCATATTGGACTAGTATGTAATGAACATGATATTCTATCCCTTTCCTGACAGGACTTTCTATTCTAATGATGGTCATTTACCATAATGATTTTCAAAACTACATATGGCTGGATTCTAAGTTTTATGGGATAAAAAGAGATGGAAAATCTCATATCTTAGTCCCATCCCAAACAATGAACAACTTCAGGGCCTTCCCCTTGATAATGGGGTTGAATCACTCTTATATATAGGCTCACTCAATGTGCTCAAGAACATAGTGGTATAGCTACCAATTTGGATCTCCATCATCCTACAAGTATTATTCTCCCCTATAATGATGGTGCATGGCCAAAATAGGCTCGCCTACCATCTAGGGCTCACACCTCAAAGGATATCTTGCGAGAAGTGATCATTCCCATTTTTCGAATGTGGTCAATGGTCGACCCAACATTTGTGGGCCCCATCCTTGAATGACACGGCTGTGGGGCTTGTGTCTCCAACATGAATAAAATGAATCAAATAAACAACATAATAGTTAGTCCAAAATACTAATATAAACATACTAACATAACTCAAACGAAACTATTAAATATCTCTATCTTCCATATGGAACATAGATTACTTCATACTCCAGAAACTTCATACTTCACCAATTCTAGACTCACTACCTTACTAAATCATCAACCCATATCAAATTCCAATGCCTTTATCAAACATGGGGAATCATGAAAATGTTAGGTCATGAAAACGTTAGGTGACTACTCTGTGACACACATGATACAAGATACATGATACATGATACATGATACATGATACATGATACATGATACATGATACAAGATACATGATACATGATACATGATACATGATACATGATACATGATACATGATACATGATACATGATACATGATACATGATACATGATACATGATACATGATACATGATACATGATACATGATACATGATACATGATACATGATACATGATACATGATACATGATACATGATACATGATACATGATACATGATACATGATACATGATACATGATACATGATACATGATACATGATACATGATACATGATACATGATACATGATACATGATACATGATACATGATACATGATACATGATACATGATACATGATACATGATACATGATACATGATACATGATACATGATACATGATACATGATACATGATACATGATACATGATACATGATACATGATACCTGATACATGATACATGATACCTGATACATGATACATGATACATGATACATGATACATGATACTTGATACATAATACATGAACAAACCCTCTGTTTCCATATTTTTCCAACATATCAACAAGAACACTAATCATTGTCCGATGATGAACACTACTTGTCACCCTATCCACCTCTATCTCTATTTCCTTCTACCAACACCTGTAAGACAATTATATTGAAAATTAAATAATTATGTATATTTATATTTAAACTTAAAACTAATAAATGTTTTAAAAATAAATGATTTTGAAGTTGTGTGATTTACCTTCTCACCACCAATCATTGATGTAATATCACCAGGGACAAAAACTAGCCGTCTTCTGATATAAATTGACCAACACTTTCTACAAAGCAGATATCTGAGCCCCCTATTCTTGAATTGTGTTTCTCATAGAAACATAATATCTCTGAGCATCTAAAATACAACCAAAAGTAGATGAAACTTCAATCCTTGATGGATAGATAAAGACCTTAGATAGTAAGGGTCCCAAACCCATCCCGCACACTCAACCAGGATGCTCCTTCCCAAGAACTTTACCAACTGGGTCATTCTGGGAGACTAAGTAGGACTGTGTGGGATTTTCATCCCATAGTTCTTTAATTTTTACCTATAAATAAAATATCAGTCATATTATAAGAAATATATATTAACATATTCAAAACTAATAATAATTTATTATAATGAAAAATGAATTCATACCCCAACTTCTTTGGAAGGTTCATTAACAAAACTCCGATCAAATTTTTTATGAACATCCAACCATACTTCTGTTTGGGATGCTTGGTGCCCTAAACTCTATGAATACATTAAAAAAAGATAAATAAAAAATTTAATATATTAAATAGATAATATTTTCTTATAAATATTTAATCTAATGAAAAGATTACTAGAGTCGATCATATTTTAGAAAAACTCTTTGACCCTATAGTGTGAGAGATGATTTGATTATCTGAGCTCGATGAATTCTTCCTTGAAAGATCATGAAATAAATAAAATGTAACTTAATAATAATGTAGGAAATGTCATATCCTTTTCATATACATGTATAAATGTAAAATGAGATTAATATAATAATATATATTTAAATACCATGTACTTCTCATCACGATGTCTGTCAATAAAAATTTTCCATTTCTCTATAGGTTCCCCATTGGGTACCTTGTCATACATCTATTGGGAATTCAATGAAGCATCATTGACATCGCCCCATAATCTCTATTTAAATAATTTCCATTTCTTGCCTAGATTTTTCAATGTCCACTTTCATTCTAGCACATCAGCAACTATAAAGTGGAAAAACATTTGTACACAGAAATTATTTTAAAAAATATTATAATTTAATAACATACTGACATTAAATTACACCATAATGTATTAAAATTAACTTTATTTGTGAATAAAAAATTTCATTCTTCCAAGATGAAGGAATATGTCTCCAATCATCATACATAATTGGAAGGGAAACCAGTTCTGTGGCCAGTTGACCTAGAATCTGGCCTAGTAATCCTACAACGGCATCTGTAGGGACCCCATAGGAATCAAATGGGACAACTATCTTTAGTCTGGTCAGATTCCATACATATGAAATTTTCATATTTTTCTCCATAGTTTCACTATTTCCATATTTTATGAACAAATAGTTAGTATAAAAAAAGAACAATAAATTTATTCAAATTAAAATTTGTACCAATAATAGTAACCCTCTAGTATCCCCATGAATAACTAGGAGTGTCACCTTACTCCCTCACTACTAAGGATACTGAATGGGAAGGCATAAGCTGTGATACTAATGGGATGCTCACTGAGGGTGTGAGAGATGGTGCAGGGGGAAAATAAATGGTGTCTTAGATGCTATAGGGAGGGAGACAGATGGATCGTCATCTGTCGGTGTGGTCGATGGAATAATATAATGATTCCTCCTTGGCATTCTTATCATTTAATAAAATTAAATTAAATTAATAACATATAATTCAAAAAATTTATATAGAAAAAATAGAAATTATAACAGATGCATAGTACTAACAAACAAAATATACATAACAATGATAAATAATGAAGAATTTTAAATAAGGTTTTCTATTTCCTTCTTAATAAAACTAGTTGTATAGAATTATCTTTAGGATGCCATCCAAATATTTTTTGTATTTATAAAATATCCACAAATGACATAAAATGTTTTCTAGGTCTAAAATGAAGCATAAAATAAGGTTGTGTGCAACATGTTGATACATAGTTGAAAAAGACTAAAAAAAGACACGAAACCCATGGTAAATGATGAAATGGTTGATAGGTGGAGTATCATATAAAAATGTTCAAATCCAAAAGGACTATTCCTATGGTGTGAAGAACTTTAAAGTCCAAACAGTCAGCTGGGATATATAGTGTATATGTAGTGGTGTGAGTGTTTCATGATTGGGTGGGGGATTTGAGAGTTTCTCAGTGGCTATTCCACAAGGTAAGTGATATATATAATTTATTAAAGGACACCAAAGTTATCTTGGATTGTGGAATGAGTTGTTTTGGAAATGGTATGAACCATAGTAAGTTACATGAAAGGATTATAAGGGGTTATCCTTGAGGAATATACTAATTAGTGTAGGGACATAGGAATTTTATAGGATAAGATATGTAAATAGACTTAGAATATTGAAACTACTTGAGCAAGAAGATTGGGATGTGAGAATGGGTATAATAGCCCATGATAAGTAATTGGTCTTGGAGTATCTATGTTGGTGGATCATAGAAGAGATTAGTCACTCTCTTTGGGGGTGTTTAGTGTAACTAGGTGATTGTAATTGGGGTAATAGTCTCTCTTGAGTGTGGGGATCTTGAGGGAGTGGGGATAAATCATTATATAAGTAATAATTCCTAGTGAAAGGTCATGTAAGAATTAAATAGTGTTTAAAGGGGTACACCTTGGTGGAAATAAGTGGATTTTGGTTAGTTTATATATGGACTTGGTTCTTGGGAAGTGATGGGAAGGGTAACAAGAATATGATGATATCAGGATAGTGAAAAACCCATGAGGGTCATAATGAGTGGTATGACCATAGGGTCAATTTTTGATGTAAGTGTGGAATAAGGGCATGAGATCATTATGGATGCTATGTAATAAATTTTTATGTTTGAGATGAGGATGGGGATTGGAGACATAAGGATTATAGTGTAGAGTTACACCTCCTAGGTTCTCATCTTTTCTTGAGATATACATATGTGTTTATCTATGGTATATACCTCATGTTAGTGTGGTTTAGCTCATATGATAGGTCAAATATTAAGATTCACTCCTCGAACCACTTATACTAATGCTCAATATATATGTAACTAGCCATGGGACTTAACTTATATTGATATGGTTTGGATTGTTTGGGAGGTTGGAAATTGAGATACCCTCCTCAGACTACTTCTGATGTTGACTGGTGGATACAAGATGTGTACATGGGGTCCTACCTAGAGGGAATGACTCAACATGTGAGAGAGTTTGGATATTGAGATTCTATCCTTAAATATCATGTTATATGTGATGGATTTTCTATATGATTAGCAGTGGATATTATGATGAACTTACCTTAATATTTTTATTATGGTTAGTACTAGATATTGAAATTCCATTATCTGATAGAACTCTAATGATTTGTGGCTATAATATATGTATCCCTAGAATTGATCGAAATAGGGAAGGTTAAGTGTTGGGGTAACCTGGTTAGCACCTGATGACCTAACATGGATTTTAGTAGACAAGTTTAAAGTGAAACCTATAAGATAATTTCCAAATGTTTCATATGATATTCATAAAAAAATAAAGTTTATACATGCGAAATTTAAAATAAGGAAACCTAAGGTAATCACAATGAAATTGATTAATGATATAGAAACATAGAGTTTTCCATATTTACACACTAAACATTATCTACATCATAACCATAGACATGATTCATATAAAAAAATAAATATGCCCTATATTAAATTATTTTACATGTTTAATATCAAAATAATATATTGTTATAATTTATTCACATAAAAAAACATGCTCTAGAGGAAAAAATAATGCACCTTCAGCATGAAAAATATAACTTATTCTATCATCCATTTTATTTCCATCCCCAATAAACTTAATACATGCGAAGTTAATTTAATTTGAGAAAGATACTTTTAAACCAATCTATAACTAATAGGAAACAACCAAGCCAATACAAAACCCCATACATAATTCACATACCAACTTCATTCTCCTGCATCAGACATCATCACCACAACCATGATCATCACACAAGTATATCACACATCATCCAATGTCACATCTCATTCCAACCAACCATTTTTCATTGAATAAAACACTCTAACTCAAACCCAATCACCACCACTACTGGTAAAATCCCCACAGGGACCACATGAAGCACAAAAAATTCATCAATCACATAAACATATAAATGATATTTCATCATGAACAATACCACATTTAAAATTGAAAAAATGCAATTCATTACATTTAATAATTATTAAGGTTTTTATTTTAATTTAATTCTAGATTTCCATTGAAAAAAATAGAGGGGTTAACATGAATTAACATCCAAACAAAATAGAGGGTTTTACATGAATGAAAATCCAAACAAAAATAGAAAATTATATATAAAAATAGTAGAATAAGGTACCTTGATTAATGAGTATATGTTTTTTTTATGATCCAAGAGGTTAGAAGCCACAATATATATGATCAAAGGGAGTGAGGGGCAGTGAGGCTCAGGACCGACAGTGAGGTGTGGTTAGGGGTGACGAGGTATGGTGAGGGATGGTGAGGCTTGGGACCAGTGGAAAGGTGCGATGAGGGTAGGGCTTTGGGGGGTCGCGTGGGTTGGGGGAGTGGGGGGTTCGGGGGAGAATTTTTGGGTTTTTGAAAAAAATAAAAGTTTTAGCGGCAGTTTTTAATAAACCGCCACTAAATTATTTTAAAAAAACTTATCAGTGGTTTATTAAACTATAGCTAAAAATTTATTTTGGTGTAGTGATAGTAAGATGAAATATGGTCATTCCATATGATATAGGATATAGCAGGAAACAACACAATGTAATGATATCATGACATATCAAAAGCAGCGATAAGCCTGACACTGAAGGATATATCACAAGGTGATATGTATATATATATATATCATAAAATATGATATATCATAGGGCCAACCTCACCCTACGATATAAAGTATATCATATAATACAATATAATTGAAAATTTTATTATTCTAATTTTTCAATTATAAATTAATTAAATTATTTATAAATCATAGAAAAAGTTATTTTGGGATATTATTTAATTTATAAAATGTTAATTAATTAATTTTAAAATATTTATAATTAATTATTAAATATTCATGAAACATTTAATAAATAAATATTTCATAATATTAAATGTTAATATTTAATTCATTTTGAAATTATATGGCATGAATTATAATTTAGTTACAAAGTGTTTATATAGAATTTATAAGATTAATTTATAAAGTGTTTATAAATTAAAAAATAAGGAAAAATATAAAGAAGTTTATATTTAAAATTATAAAATTTTCATAATATTTAATTTGAAATGTTCAAGTTAAAATGCCTTTTTTGAGCAATTATTTAAACCACATCAAAAGAAGTTTTGATAATTGATATGATGAGGGTTTAAATAATTTTAAATATATGATATTTAGATTGTTTAAATTTTTTAGATAATAGATTTTAAATATAAAATTTTTATATTTCATTTAATATTATATATTTAAGCAGAGTGTCATATAAAGGATAATATGGTGGATTTCATATTGGAAATAAATATAAAGTGTTAGTATTTATTTTAATTATAATGTTTATAATTTCTTGATTTATAAATTATTCATAAATGTTAATCTCATGTTTTGATATATGAACTGTTCATTTATTTATTTTATTCCCCAATTTATTCATGAATATAATTTTTATATTATGAATGGTTTTATACTATAGTTTAATGTGTTAAACTGTTTCTATAAATTGTCATACATTTATACAAGGAGTTACATGCTAGGTAATATAATTGATTTATTTTTCATCTACCAAGGCTTTGGATTATTTTGGGTTATGGGATTAAATTTAAAGGTTGATTATATTTTATACATATTAGATGTTATAAATGTGATGGAATTGAGATCTTTCTTAGGTAAATTAACCTTGGGTAGAGGAACTTTGGGTTGGACTGCTCACTGTCTTAGAGGTTTATGCCTTGCCACAAAAAGTGGAGGCTGGCTATCTATCACTCTAAGATTACTCTTGTAGGTATTATTGTTTTCATATGATTCACTGCCTTTAAATGAAAGGGGTTCATTTAATTTATGTATGATATGAATTTGAATATGTGTGAATATAGTTGGATTTTAATTTAGTTAGTAACATAAGCAGTGAGTTCGGTAAAGAGTTACACATCAATATGGTTTAAACATATTTCTTTGGTAGAACGAATATGGATTCCAAAATATATCATTGGAATCATGAATACATGTTAAGGGAATAACATGAGATAAGATGGTCATATTAAATCCCATTTTAAATACTAAGTATTATATTCCTTCCAAATCAAACACTTTTTAATAACTCAATCATTTAACCAAGTAGGTTCATTCCAAAGAAGGGGGACCATGGACTATCTTGTATAATACAATAATGAGATAACCCTAAGAGTTAGGTGCCTCTTTTTTGGTGTTTTATTCTAGTTACAATTATCTAGGATACTCTAAGAGTTAAGATACCATAAGAATGGTGTTGAGTTTATCCATATGATGTATTTGAGAAAGGTGTTTTTCACTCAACCATCCAAGATTGATATATGATATTATTGAAATAATGGCCTATTTGAATAACTAAAGTGATAAGGTTAATACAAAATTAGGTTCATTGCTTAATGAAATATTAATCTTGGCCCACTAATTGATATGGTGAATTTTAAAAAGGTTTATAATTTTAGTGAGAGAAAATTTTAATAAAAATATTCCTTAAATGATTATAAAAAATATCAATCACCTAATAAAATATTTTATTGTAGATATAAATGACATTATTATCATATAATATGAATTTGAGATGAATTTTTAAAAAGGGGAAGCTAAATGGTTACAACTTTTTTGACTGGTATAAAAATTTGAGAATAGTTATCAAACAGGAAGAAAACCTTTATGTGTTAAAGAAACCAATTCCCAAAGAAACACCTTTTAATGAAGCTAGTCAAGAGGATAAGAATTATTATTATAAAAATAATAGGGATTATCTTAATGTATCTATATTTATGCATCTCTATATGGTTCCTAAACTCTATAAGAAACACGAAACCATGGATGATTATGGGATGATTGATAACATGAAAAGGTTATATCAAGAGAAATAAAGAAATGAAAGATATGAAGTTTATAAAGCTTAGTGTAAGCTGATAGAAGATACTTCAGTCTCATAACATGTATTTAATATGATTGGGTATGCTGATGAATTAGAGAGACTTGGGTTACCTATTGATCATGAATTGGATACTAAAATCATTCTATAATCTTTACTAGAAAGGTTTTGACATTTAATTATAAATTATAATATGAATAAAATCAAAAAAAGTTTACTTGATCTATTCAATATGGCAAGTATAGCTGAATGGGATATGGGAGGTCCAGGATCGAGTGATTCACTAATAGTACAAGGGGTTAAATATTAAATCATATGAATAAAATATATGTTAGAATTTCCAATTGTGGGTCATATGATAGCTGGTTAAAGTCTTTGAAACCAAAGGGGGGATTCAGGAATAAAGTTAAATGTTTCCATTATGGCGAGCCTCATCACTAGAGAAATAATTGCATAAAATACCTAAAAGATCTAAATAAACCCAGTAGAGATTCAATGTAATGTTTATGTTATAGAAATCAATTATTAAATTTTGAAAAGGGTATATGATACCAACTATATGACTTACAATTATTGTAAATGTTTAGTGAAGGAATCAGGTATGCTACAAAAGCATAAAAATATGTAAATTTCAATTTTAGAACCAAATATATCATAAGACACTTGATTAGGTATGGTTATACCCAAATCAATACAAGTATTATGAAAAATTAATTTTAAGTATGAAAATTAACTCAAAATGGTACCTTAGTAGTACGACATGATCCCAGTATTATCTGCTCATCTTAGGATCACAACAGCTCAAATACACTAAACTAGGTTCCCTCTAGATCATCAATAAATATACCAAAACCCCACAAAAATTTAAATTTGATTCCTTATTTCTAGCATAGAATATTTAATTCTTGATGATGCTCATGAGATCACCAAAAAATCACACAATTGATCCTCAACATTAGATCAATCCATTCTTGATATTCCCTTTACTTTATCTCTCTAGAACTTAAGAGAAATATTGAGAGGAAATGAAATTCATGAAAATGAGTTCTTCTATTATCCATGGCTAAAAAATGAGCTTAAATAGTTAGGTTTAACTTTATAAAATTTCACTTAATCCCTTGGATAAGTTAAACCTATTAAACTATCCCAAAATGACATGAATAACTAAGTAAATGTGTTGTTAATGTCATGAATATTTTACAACTGACTGGTGAAATTATTAAATTTCATGTGATGAACCACGATCCGTTAACTCATATCATTTCTCCCATAATTATTTAACAAACCTTGAACATGAAACATTCATTCAAAAAATATTACTTTATCATTTTCACTTTTATAATTAAATAAATTTTGAATGCCTTTAGAAAAAAATTAAATTCTAATTATTCTAAACCAAAATGATATAATTTAATTAATTTACTTATGATCATTCACTGGTCCCCAAACATGGGGCTCAATTTTTCCTATACTTCAATTTATTTGAATTGGTGGAACTAGGGGATACACTTTGTGTGTGACCCTCTAGGGCCTTATCTCAATAGAAATAAGTTCAACTCATAGAACAAAATTGGTATCTAGAAACACATCATGACCTATAAATATATAAGGATAAGTTATAGCTATGCGAAACTCTTACCAATTCTTACCATGAAATATAATTCCTTTGTCATAATATCTGATCAAGAAACTTTCATACTTGTGTCATCAACCTATACACTTGATTTATATTTATTTGACTTGTTGAAATGAACTCGTCAAAAAAATTCCATGGAAATGGACTTAATGAGATAGTTCTATTTCAATCAAAGGTCATGCGATATCATTTTCCAATTTTGGAAGGGAGAAATCATTTCTCGACTTATTCAATTAATGTCATATCTCTTATGACACACCCAATGTATCCTACCTCATAGAGAGAATATATTATCATTGTTTTCATTAATACATAAAATTGTGTGATTCATGATATATATTAATAATAATCTAAAGTCTAAGGAGTAATACATACAACTATAGATAGGAATATAAAATGACATATATAACATGTTGAATTCCTATTGTAAGGTCTATTCTCATAACCTACTCTCTTAGTGATTACCAAGCACAAACTTAATGAGAAGAAGTATCAATGTCTTATGATTCCTCAAAATATGATAGTCAAAAATCATCTATGCCCCATTAGATAGATGTCATATGACCATAAAACATATATTTAATAATATTTTCATAAAACTTCAAGGTTCTTATCATAGCGAGAAACTTCTATAATTGTTCTATCTGAAAAATACTCTATGGACATTATCATATTAATGTTATGTATAATAATAAAAATCAAGTTATATATTTATTAATATCAAGTATTTTAATATATAGGTAATCTAAACTATAAAGTGATATGGTTCTAGGGAGCTAACTTCAACAGACTCCCACTTGCATTAGAGCTAATTGATAACAACTTTCAGTCCATTAACACTCACATGATGTTCATGCTTCTAATAAGATATGGATTTAGTAAACAGGTCTACCAAATTCTCTTATGTGGAAACTTTTCTTACTGTGACCTCACCCATCTGAGAAAAATCCCTTATGAGGTGATACTTATGAAGTATATGTTTCATCCATTGGTGTTATCTTGGATCCTTTTCTAGGACCACCACTACAATATTATCATAATATAATGTGACAAAATATTTTCTTCTAGAAACCACATAAAACTCCTAGGTGAATTTAAAAAAAATTATTCTTTAGATGCATCAGAAGCCACCATATACTCAGACTCTATCATAGAATCGATTTCTATTAGCTTCTTTGAGATCTTTTAGCTCACATCTCCTCCATCAAGGAAAAATATATATCCTAATTCTGATTTCAGATCATTATAGAATGTTTGGAAAATAGAATATGTATATCCACTAATGACTATATCCTCATATCCTCTATAAACCAGGAATATATTCAAAGTATGCCTTAGATACTTTAGGATAATATTAACACTAGTCCAATGCTGTTCTATTGGATTTTCTTGATATCTTCCAACAATGTTCAAGGTGTAAGAGACATCAAGCATGGTTCATAACATGTAATACATGATAGTACCTACCACATAAGCATAAGGGATTCTAATCATTCTCTCTCTTTGTCTCTCCTCTTGTATATGAGGACACATTTTTTTGGAGAGATTTATAGCATGTAATGTTGGAAACAATCCCCTTTTGGATTATTCCATACTAAATCCTTTTAATACCCTTTTAATGCATGTATTCTAACTTAGTTCAGGAAGCCTCTTAGACCCATCAATAATGTTCTATATCCCTAGAATATAGGATTATTTACCTAAGTATTTCATGGAGAAGCATTTTTTTATCCATGTCTTAACTAACTGTATGACCAGTATCTCATTTCCCATCAGTAATATATCATCAACATATACTACTAAAAAAATGAATTCACTCCCACTAAAATACTTCTAGACACAGGGATTACATTCATTCTTTATGAAACCAAATTGTCTTATGGATTAATTAAAATTAATGTTCCATGGTCTTTATACTATCTTCAAACTATAAATGTAGTTCTGCAACTTTCATATCTTATTGTCATACTTTGGATTTTAAAACCCTTCGGGTTGTGTCATATAGAAATATTCTATAAGTTTTCTATTAAGGAATTATGTTTTGAAATCCATTTTCCATATTTCATAATCATGGATAGATACTATGGAAATCATAATTATGATGGATTTCAACCTATAAACTGGTGAAAAGGTTTTGTTATAGTCTATGCATTGACGCTTTTTAAAACCTTTACAACTAATTGCGCCTTATAGGTTCTGGATTTACCATCTATGTATAATTTCTTATTAAATACCCATTTGAACCCAATAATATTTACATTCATTGGAGGATCCACTAGAACCTAGACTTGGTTATAGTACATGAAATCCATCTCATAATTCATGGATTATTTCCATATTTCAAATTCTTCTTTGTACAATAGAGGTTCATCATTATCAACTAATAATGAGCACCATATTTGGTTATTGGAAAACCATATCTCATAAATTATCCAACATTTCTAGTGATTCTACATAGTAATCGTGTCTTTATAACATCTTTTATAGGTCTTTATGGATTTTTTTGTATGTGCTAACTCTTGTGTATCTTAAGATCAAACTTCATCAAATTTGATCTCGCTCCCACTATCTCTTTTGGTGATGTTCTCCCTCTCAAGGAATATGGATTGTGTTGTCACTATTTCCTTTTTTGAGGGTTCATATAGATAATATCTACCTATTTACTTGGGATATCCTATAAATATACACCTAGTACATTGGGATGCGAGTTTATTGCTAAATATAGCCTCAAAAAACACTCCTAAACCCTATAAAAATGTATGCTAAAAAATATATTTCATCATATACATTAACTCATATGAAATTCCATTTACCACTTTAATTGGAAATCAGTTTAGTATGCATGTTACAACCTATAATTAATATCTTTAAAATGATAATAGAAGTTCTACATAACTCATTATCAACCTCACCATGTTCAATAAGGAATGGTTCCTCCTTTCACTGACACCATTATTTCATTCCCAAAAACCACGTGGGGTTGGAATGGAGTTTTGTGGTGGTGGGGGCATGGCCCTTCATATCAGAAACATATTTCCATGTCATTTCTGGGTGGTTTCTAGTGGGTTTTATTTTTGGAACCAGAAACATCCAATGGTTCCCTTGTTCACGATGTTTTATGAACCTACTTTCCAAAAGTGGTCATTAGGAAATGGATCAAAAAATTCTTAGGGACTTATATTGGTTGAGAGGATGGAATGTTGAGTTCATCAAAACTTTTTTGGGGGAATTATTACATAATCCAAGAATCTCTTATTGATTTAAGACATATTCATAAATTATTTACTAAATCCCAAATATAGATAGGGTTACCCTTAAATTAACAATTGATAATTATCATGTATGGAATTTAGAATCATATATATTTATCTAAGGTTCTTCATCGATAGAGACATCTGTATGTGTTTAAGGTTATCCATCGATGATACCCTTTTGTATGTATGAATTAGATATTCTTATGAATTTTATTATCTTGATGCTGGTTTTAATCCACACAATGGGGTGGTATGGAATTTATCATGATCTAGGGATATATGAGTTGTTTTGATGTCAAGATCAGGGCCATGGGAGGGATTCCTACATATCCTTGTGAAAGTAATTATAACCCACATAGTTTGGTTCCACTTAAAGGGACACATCATACCTTTTTAAGGTCATGTGATGAAGATAAAACTGTGAATTTTAACATCGTGAAACAAGGATGTCTATGAGAAAGGTGTATAGTCAAGGATGGTGTGGTACTTATGATGAAGTGGCCCAAGGGACCTGGAAGGTATATATCTCCCCGGGATGGATATAAACCTATTGAGAATATTTACCATAGAATATTAAGGTGAGTTTGGGGTGTTGGGTTTGAACATTAGGGAGGGTTCCTATGTATTCCTTCTTGATAGGAATCAAATATCACATAGTTTATATGGTTGGGTATTAAAAATATATAGGAGGCCCATGTCAAGGAGATAAGAAGAATCAAAAAAGGAATCTCTACCGAGACAAGAAAGTAATTTCCTTTGGAGACTCCACCTTCAGGGCTTACATGTTCTCTGCCCCTATGACTCTTGACAGTTCATGGTGTAAACAGTGTTATGGAGAAGTGTAAATCAAGAGTTCCAAGGGTTTTCCTAATTGGGAATATGACCCTTGGAGGCAGTGACATGGTTTTGGGGCTTACAACGAATAGGAGGCCCTAGGTAAGGAGAAAGGAATATCCATAAAAGGATTCCCATCCCAAGACAAGTAAGTCATTCTCCTTGGTGATGCCTCATTTAGGGCTTACATGTTCACTACCCATGAATCTCTAGGTGGGACATGGTGTAAACACTTATATAGAGGAGTGGAAATCAAGATTCCCAAGGGGTTTTCTCATTGGGAATATGGACCTTTGAGGTGGTGACATGGTTTTGGGACTTACATCAAACATGATGGCCTAGGGAAGTCTATAGGAAGATCTAAAAAACGATTCCCCTATCAAGACAAGTATTTAATCATGCATATGTCATGATCATCACTAACCTCTAAGACCACATGAGTCATGCTCAGTGTGAGAAACAAGAGGAAGTGGAAAATATGAAAAACTACATAATCTAATTTGTCTTATAGTGGATTAGGGAGGGTATATGTCCCACAATAAAGACTTGGGGATTACTCTAGGAGGGATTCCCTAGGGTGAAATTTACTCTTTGTTTGCTGGTAAATGAGGGTGGAGTCATTCAGAGGAGTCAAGAAGAGAGAAAAAAGATTTGATATTCCCATATTCTCTCTTGTTCTCAACCATGGGATCCCTCCATTATCCCTAAGGTTAAGATCCTTATTACCATGGGAATTTATAATCGAGAACACTTCTAGGATCCCACCTATTAGGTAGGATAAATGTAGGACCTTCATTACTAATGGAATGTATAATAGAGAGGTGAAACCTACCTATCACGGGGCATGAATTTTTTTATTATTATATTACCTAAGTTTAGTTTAATGATTAAACCTATGAATTTACCAGAATAGGAGTGACCACAAAACATTTTTATAGTTTTAATTTAAGGGAAAATGGGTTGTTTTTGATTTTTTTGGTTTTGAAAAAAAATGAAAGAAATGAAACAAAAGAAATAAATTAAAAAAAATATTGGAAAAAATTGTCAACTAAAGTGATTTAAAACTATTATATGAGAAGGGTGATTAATTCAGGGTCAATTTTCCAATTATAATGCTATCCTAGTTCCATTAAATCCAACCCTCTTTTGCCAAGTCGTTTAAAGTGAGATTCTAGGACCGTTTCCTCTCACTCACTTGGTCAAATGGTGATGGTGAGAGAAAATATTACCAATATATAAATTTGGTATTCTATCATTCCTTGAAAAAGATATTTTCTATGAATATCCTCAATTTAATTAGGAAATTCCCTGCTAGGTATTGTTTATCCCAAACAATCACGAATATCCACTACCTCTTCCACATGTACTGAATATTGTCGATTACTTCACCACTAAGCCCTGGTCTATTACATCATATATAAACTAGAAAATATTATAGGGAGATAATTATGATTGACCAAAAAAATAACAGAATCAAAAACCAAATACAACCATACTTGATAATAAAAACTGCTATATGAAATTGAAAACAACTACATAGAAGAGAGAGAAAGAGTTTTTATTCAATTAAGTATAAGAACTCAAGAATTAAAAAATATAAAACCAAACCTTCTCAAATAAATTAAATTTTTACCCCACCATGTTAAGATTAATTTAGAAGAATGAGGAAGAAGAAGACATTACAAAACTAATAAGAAGAAAAGAGTGAAAAAGAAAAAAATCATAAAATTTCTCCAGAATACGATCTCCAAAAGTTTTCTCCTATTTATTAAACTTATAATTAGAATCATTTCAAGGGTATTGCTTATATATTGTTCTAAATTTAATTTTATATCATCCCTTCAAATTTCACATTAATTAGACATGTATATTGGAAGTTATGGAATGATTAACGAGTTTAAATTTTTCTAGATGAGGATTCCACAAATAATCCTTCAATGTTGATAATTAAATGACCACCTTAATGAGTAAATAACTATATAAAATTTACTGGTGATATGATCCTAGGAGTTATCTTTAAAATCCATCTAGAATCAACTCAATTAGAGGTATTTATCCCAAGTTATTCATTATTTATTAAGGTGGATTTCATTCTGTCTGCCTGATTTTTTTAACATTGATTGATTTTTTCAGGCCTTTATATATATGAATTATCTAAATTTTCATAAGGAAAATTTTTATCCCACAAATTAATGAAGCCTAAAGAAAAAAATTACATAAATTGGATCAATATTCTTAATTTTATGATTGAAATACAAGAGAGATTAAAATATGTTAAAATTTCAGAATTAAGAAATTTTCATATTTAAGCCCAAAACACACCATAAATACAAAATTGATGAAAATAACTCAAAATGATAAATTTTTAGAGATCAAATCATTGAATAACATATGAAAAATTATGAAAATATTATCTCTATCAAGAGGACACACTGATGTGCCATACGATCTGATCATACATATCTGGAGGCTTTGGGGGAGGCCTTGGATTATTCCTCCTTGGAAGAGGGATATAAGGAAAGAGGTTCCATAACATTGGTGGTATGAAAGGGGGGATCAAAGGGTGGCTTGCATAGATGAGTCCTGAGAAAACATAAGGTGGATCACATAGGTGAGGCTTGAATGAGCTGAAGAGGTCTTATGCAGGGTAGACCTAGGTGAGATGAAGATTCCTTTGGGTGATGGATAACCTAGGGAACAACACTTGGGTGTGGCCTTTCTCTAGGCTCCAATGGTCTCCTTAGGTGTCTTTATATGACTAATGCTCAAGTTCCAAGTAGTGAAAGGGTCCTTTACCCTAGTAGTTTTGACTGGTGGGTGTCTCCTCTTAAGGTTCTTGGTATTATAGACCTTGATGGTCCTAAATCCATTGATTGATACTATTTACCCTTATTTTGTTGGATTAAGGAACCACCTGAGGGTTTGAAGGACTTGGGTGAGATAATTGTCCAAGAAGAGCTTCAAACAGTCTCTTCATCATTTAGTCATTTCAAATGAGGATCCAAAATTTTCTATTTATAAGAAAACATGGGATCTTGGGTGAAGGGGACCACTCACTAGGTCTATCACACATGACTCTCATGAAGGTACTGGTCACTTATGCTGGGGTGAGAAAGTAGGGTCTATGTGAGCCTCTTAGCATGCGAGTTTCTTGGACTACCTAGACCTACGTGAGATTTCATACCACACAGGTGTCTCACATTGATCAACCTAGGTGACTTGGACCCTTTCATTCCTTCTTATTTGTTTTTCATTCATGATGTAATTTAATTTTAGGATTTTCATCCTTTTTTGAAAAAGTGAGTGTCAACAAAATCCCCCCCTCAGGATTCGATCTAATCAGAAGAACAAGGTCTAATACTAAGGAAGAAAAAAAATACATTTATAGAATATTCACCTATTGGTCTTCAAGTATTTTAGTATCTCCACATCAGATTTTATCAAACATCAATACTTTCTCTTCATACAAAATGGGAGTTGGAAGATGGAGCGCACATTCCCAACATATAGGTGGGATGGACAGGTTGATCGTGTAGGTCCTCCATCTAGGTCAGGTTCATAGACTGTCCATACAGGACGACTATGTCTATATATAATGTCTCCCAATCCCTTAGTGTTCACATTGTTCCATTTCTCACCTACTCTCACCTCACTAGTCATTCGCATTAGTCATCCACACTGCTCGTCTTTGCTACTCATCTGCACTGATCGTCTGTGCTGCTCATCCATGCTGCTCATCTGCACTGCTCAATAGAAGCGTGACTTCAATATCTGGATGAGTGACCTACATGTGGTCACTTGAGTGAGTGAACCACACAAAGTCACTTTGGTGAGTTTCTTCCATAAGGTCACTTGGGTGTGTGACCTGTATGAGGTCACTATTTCACCAAATTTTACCTTTTTCTAGGTTAAAACATTGGATTTTAAGAAAATCCTTGGTGTTTACATGTGGGTTTTACAAATGGATGTTCAAGTTGTTCAGATTTCTAATGCACAAGTTTCTTCATGTATCGAGGAGATGTTGGGCATCATCGCACCAACATATCCGATACTATTTGAACCTGTACTTCTAAATCTTTCAAAGCACTCAAAGAAGAACTATTCCAGATTCCTAAGAGACATACCCATACCAAGGCCGATACACTTCATTCCATGATACTGGTTCACGTAATATACAAATATTACTATTTCCAACATTTTGGTCTGGGGTTTGTACATCAATGAAGGAATGATTCCCTTAGTGTATCTGATTCACCATAATTCGAACACTCCATACTTTCCACTTCATGCTTCCAAATTAAAATCGCATTATTACACATCCATTTTTCATGAATCACTGATGAACTAAAAAAAATGGTTGGAAGAAATAATGGTACTTCTTTTCTAGAGGAGGGGTTAAGCCTGAATGGATGTGGGATTATCGGGTTTGAAAAAATTGTGCTAAATTTAATATTGAGCTACAAAATGTTGGCATTTGTGAATATTTTTGGGTGGTGCAGACATATGTGTACAAGATAGCTGATATAGTTTTGGATTTACTAAGACATTGGATCCCATAGTCTAATACATTCCATATGAAACACAAATAAGTTGGTATTAGTCTATGGGAAATTTATAAAATCTCAAGAGAACCCATTCTTGAGGAAATGTATTTTCCCACCAAAGGTGGCATGGAGGGATCTCAAATGAATGTTTTCATAGGACCATGAGTTACTAAAATAAGATAAGGAGATTATAAATAAAGACCCTCACCCTAGGGGTGATGATCATCCTGAGGCATGGATGAACAAATTCTTAGGGCTAAAGGGGGAGGGACCTATATTTAAAAGTTTCATGGGATTCCCTTAAATTGATAAGAGGGGAATCTAGATAAGATACTAGCCCATGCTAGAGTAGGGTAGATACACTAAATGGGGGTATTCGATCAGGTATTCGATTTCTGCTAAGACCAGTCTTTCTAGATTTCTGATTATGTGGATAAGCACCTATATGATACTGGTCCATGAATCCAATGGCAGTGTGTGGTTGGGGACATTTTTTATGGAATACAAGAAGGTATAAGAAGAAAACATAGGGTTTTAATCCCCTAATTTGGTGAAGATCCATCAGTTCTTACTGCATGTGCACATAGGGAAGGCCCCTTCTAAATTTTAGGATCTTTCCAAGTGCTTTGGGGGTGGATAACAATGTATTTTAGCTCCTATGTGGTGCTAAGTGGGGTCAAATTCCAGATTCTTGATTTCATACCTTCTTCCAAGATATATATGGTATTTGACTTATATTCATGAAGTATGAGGTGGCCTTGAAGATCCTGATCATTTTTAACAAATTTTACTTCTTCTCGTATGGTGATCTGCCTACTACAACAATCACTGATAATGTCCGCAATACTTACGAGCTTAGATCATACATGATATACTTTAAAGATTGTGTATTGGAAACAAGGGTTGATGGTGAAATTATCTATGAGTCTTATGTCTAAAGATTTTCAAATCAGTTCAAATTTCTACAACAACCCACTGTCTCTCCTCCTATATATATTCAATTAGAGAAAAATACAATAGTGTCCAGGAAACTTTGGGTACTCATGGATTAGAAAGCATCTGAGGCGATCATTGATGTACCTTCCTTGAATGTACCTATCAGGATGACTAAAGAATATACACATTCATAGATATCCTCATACCCCTAGGGGGTATTAGTGAAGGATATTCCTCAAATTAAGGATACTCAAACTTCTTCTAAACAAGGATGCAAGGGCAGAAATATTTACATTGAAAGTGATAGTGATGAGGCTCCTCCATAGCCCCAGTACCATTGAACCTGAAGATCCAAAAATAGAAAGATTTATTCAGGTATAAATAATCCAAGGTGATCCATTCATCACCATCGGGAGGGGATTCGGGCTTTAGCTACCCAATCCACCGTTGAGGATTAGGAATCAAGGAAGACGTCAAAGTTAAAAGATGATGAGTCCTCTTTGCATCCGACCACATCAACATCATATTATGTATGGCCTATGGAAATCCAATATTGGTAGGGTAAAAACCATGTCATCAAAGATTTATGGTTATTTATCTAAGATGGAATACATATACCATGGTTGGGGATATTCGAGCACCTCCCAATATTCAATTTTACACAAATATTAATGATGTGGGGAAACATGTCCATGAGTTGGAGATGCTTATATATGCCACTGATGAATAGATCCTAGCAACAAATTTGGTGGAAGACATGATAAAATGAGGTTATAATAAAGGGGTAGATGATAAATAAACCGAACATTAGTGAGGTATCTCTCTCTTTTCCCTTATACTTTCCCTCCCTCACCCATCATCATTTATTTTGAGGGGATTTAATTTTCAATTATGCATAGAAGAAGGTGTACTAAGGATGATTCCCAAGTCACCAAAATATGGGCCAACATGCACCCCTATTAGAGTGGGGGGTGATACTCTTGAGTCCTTAGATCTATACTTAGGCCAGAGGATAATTGAGGAGGAGATGGAGAGAGGGTATTCTCGACTGCCATCTCTAGTTCCTGTAACTGAGGAGACCAATGTGGGATCCTCACCATCTTAGGGGAAGAAACAAAAGAGGGAAAAGGCTTTGGTCAGACATATATTCCACAGTAAGTCTTTTTTCTATCATTTAATCTTATGACTCACTTAACATACCCATTTTACCTTGCTTTCCTTTTGTAGGATTTGGTTTACCTTCCTCCCTCAAGGGGTTCGACACTGATACTTTGAGAACTAAGGGGGAAATTCAAGATGAGGCAGAGACTCATGCTAGAAAATCTTTCCCTTTGATAGGAGAAGTTATAAGAGACAAGGCTATTCCTATTCCTGTTACTATAGAGAGGGAGGAGGATCTTGGTAATTTCATATTTCCATTATAAGGTATCATGTGATGATCACTGAATTCTATTCCTTATGATATTTTAGATCCACCACATATATTGTAGGACCCAACGACTGCCATTGTTGGTCTTGTTACCATCCCAGAAGGGGTTGGCAGGGACTCCAGACTATCCAATGAAGGTGGTGGAGCCAATCATGATTTGGTAGGGCCCAAAAGGGCCGTGTTTATTGAAAAGGTGGAAGATGGATCCAATGGTAGAGATATTTTTTGTTCTACACTAAATTTAGTAGATATCTCTATTGGTTAGGATGATATGAGACTTGAAGCATCATATAATAAAATAATGACTATGGAATCATTTTTTTATGATATTTATTTTCGCGTCTCCTTAAAGGATTTTGATGAATTTAACAAGGAATTGGATGAACATGAGTATTCCTATTTTATGTTTTCAAATATGGACAACCTTGTTATGTTTGATTCCTTACATAAAATATTAACTTATACAGATTTTTCCATATAAAACATCACTAAGGTGATCCATGCACAGGGTGTCAAGGTCCATCCTACTCCTATTATAGAAGGTGTAATAAATGAGGGTCCTAATGTGGGGTATCCTCACAAGCCTTCCATCCCAGGCTCTGAGAAAACTCAAGAGGATGTTACTCATTAGATCAAGCCACTAAGGCTAGGAATTCTAGGGAGGAATCCAACCAAGAAAATGATCCATCAATGGGTGAGTTCCATCAACAACTTTGATAACCTTTTTAACTCTCTCTTTACCATCTCTTGATGCTAAAGAATAATTAATTTATCTTTCAACACCGCCAGTTTTAGTGAATTCACCCAAAGGGGTGGCCTTTTACCCAGCTCAACCAATTGTGAAAGTTGAGGGTGATTTAACTCTAGGAAGAAAAAAAGGAGTCACTTACATAAGAAAACTAATTATAGAGTATACCTCTCCTCTTGAGACCAGCTCCATGGTAAGACAAGAGGCTCAGGATGATTTCTGGGAATGTCTCTGGTTTATATGGCAGGACATCTAGGAGTTAGTATTGAGGAAAACTATGATGGATCTACCTTTATAAATCCATTATATCTAGATCATGTTTATCATGTTGGGGTATGGTAGATTCAATTTCCGCATGGTGTACCTTATTGTAAAGGATATCATTCACCGATTGGAGAAAGAGAACGAGTCACAATATCTCCTTATGAAAGTAAGGATTCTTAACAAAAATGATGATCTCCAAGCTAAATTATATCAGGATGAGATCAATCATTCCAAGAAATTAGAGGAATGTAGGTAATGGATTGATGATAAAGCCCTTCAGATATTTCACCTCTAATAAGAGATGGATACTGCCAGAGGGGAGCTCGTACAACTTCACCATTCATTGGAAGAGGTATGAGATAAAGGAAAGACTATTATTACAACCATGGTAGAGTATTTTTTCCTTGATGAGAAGGAAGAGACTACCCAGCTATTTGATCTTAGATAGAATGTTGATAAGGCTTGAGATATCCTTCAGTAACTCAAGAGTTATATTAATGGTATTTTATAAAGACTCCAACTTGTGGATGCTCTTATGGTTTTTTCTCCATGAATGAAAATAATTTTATTCCCAATCATCTATATCTTCATCCCTATTTTCCCCTCTAATTATAACATATCACTGAATATTATTTGTTTATATAAACATCCTTGTGTTAATGTGTCTTAACCACAATGATAGGAACTAGATAGTGCTCTAATTTTTTTATAGGTATTTGGACCTAGAAAATGTAGTTCAACTATTTCTAGAATCAAGTAATGGATCCTATGAACTTTTGGGTATTTTTCATCACCGCACTAATTTTTTCCTAAGTCATACATAGATAAGACCTAGTGAGTGATACTTTGATTTTACTTAGGCCACCCTTTGTGGGTTTTCAACTTAACAAGTTTTTCCTATTTTTTTATTTCTCAAATTTATTTCCTAAACCATGCCAAGTGCACGTCCAGTGAGATAAAACTAAACCCTTTACCTAGGTTCCCTTTTTGTGGGTTTTCAACTTGGAAAGTACTACATCACATTTCATGGGTAATTTAGAGTCTTTTAATCCAGACTAATGCAACTGGTGTTTTAGGTCAAACATATTTGACCATGAGTTATGGGAGTAACAAATCCAACGTGTTTTTCTAGACGAGAATTTTCTAAAATTATTCATGTTTGAGGAGTAAATTTTAAGTCATGATCTTGTGATTTCCAGATCTTAATAAATGATATGATACAAGTATGTAGAGAATAACTATAAATTATATTTGAAAAGCAGTTTCTAGCATAATGTTGCCAGGGATTATAGAGATAGAAGAGGTTTTTCTTGAGGAAGAAGGTTTATTTGGTTGATAGGCCTCACTTTGGGAAACTTATGAAGATCCAAACTAGGTCATATTATGCATAGTCAAAATAAATGTTTCCTTAGGAATTAGACATTTTGTTATCGATGACTAAGGGGAGTTTTTGAGGATCTAAATTTCTCAAAACCATGGAGGGTGGTTTTTGAAAGGAAGGTGTATGAGAATGGAGGAAGCATATAGATCAAAATTTTCCATGGATGAGAAACCCCTTTTAGAAATTTGAATTGTATTTAAATAAGGGGAATTATATTTTGACTATAAGATTGTAAAGTAGGGGTCTTGGGAGAAATCCATAACTCTCTGCTTAGATTGGGATTGTGTCCATGAATGGAGGAATATAGGTGTTTTTGGATGCTATAGAAACTAGGCCTAGAATGGAGGATCTAGGTGTCACTATGTGTATTGATGGAATGAGTATCAAGTCGTACATAGTTATTCAGGGTGATGTAGTGGATGGCTGAAACTAGGAGGAAAAGATCCTCCCCAAATAGGGTTGAAGCATAATATAGTTTAATGTTATGTGACCAAGATGTAGACCATGTAGTTTAACATCCTATGCCAAGGATTTTGAGGACTTAAATTTAAGGTAATTTAGCTTGGATTGAAAGATTAATGATTTTCCCTTTCATGGTGATCTGACCAAGAATGTTCTATAATTTTTAGGCATGATGAGGGAAAGTTGTAAGCTGTAATCTAGGGGATTTCAGATCCAAAAAGTTATATGGGATAGGTATATAGGGAATGTCCGTAAATCATGTTTGAAAGGAGATTTCCAGTATGATGTTGTTGGGTATTACAAAGATAAAATAGGTTTCCCATGAGGATGAAGGTGTCCCTAGTTGACTATTATTTTAGGGGAGACTTAAAAAAGAACAAAATAGGTCATATCAATGCATAGTCAAAACAAATGTGTCCTCAGGAATCAAAAATTCTATCATCGATGGCTATAGAAAGATTATGGAGATCCAGATTTCCCCATTCATAAAGTTTGATTTGTGTATTGAAGTTTCTTGAGTATGGAAGGATAATTTCATGTCAAAATCATCTAATAATTGGGAAAAAGGTATCCTATGAAGGTTTAACCCATACACAAGGAGGGGGGCCGTTTTTATATTACATCTGGGCCCAAAACATAGGATCTAGTTATTTCTATGTATCTCATCAAGGTGAGAATCACCATATGTATTTATAGAGTATATTACCCACACTGATTGGATTATTGTGTGGAGAGGGGGAATTTTTCTTTGAATATGAACTCACGAGAAGGGAGAGAACTCATACTAGACCCTACTATAAAGATCTATCTCATATATAAGAGAGTGGGGGAATTTTTATATTATGGATGGACCAAGGTGTATGATCTGGGTGTCACTACGTATCTCATCCAAGTGACAATCAAGCCACACTTAGTTCATGGATGGAGGGGTGGTGGTAGACCAACACCTTGGATAGTGTTTCTATCAGGTGAGGGATATAAAATTGTGAAAATTTCTATCATGTAAGAGATTTAAAATGCAAAATTTATCATCATGTGGTAAAGACATTTGGTGTTCCTTTTAAGGTCTTGTATCTAGGACCATGCTAATACTGACATGAACTGACATGCCTTGATTATTTAGGGAAGCCTTTATCAAAACTCATAATCCCATGTGAGCTATGATCGGTGTGAGAAACGAGTAGTGGAAAAAGGTTTCTTTCACCACACAAAGATAATTAAAATAAATAATAGGATATATTTTTTATCATGTGGTGGTTGGACTAGGATGTAGGATCCGTGCATCACTATATATCTCATAGGGGTGAGAATCAAGCCGTACATTTTTCTTAGTAACCTCTTAATATCGAATTAGAGGGATTTTAACCATGTAGTTTAGCATAGTGTCGTATGGATGAATTGTGTCTTTCAATTTTAGTTCATACGAATATGACCATAAATCATAGAAATTATGAGTGACATAGGGTGTACTGAGCCAAGGATATTCTAAAAAACTTCAGACACATAGAAGGAAATTGCAATCCATGATCTTGGGGGTTATTAGATTAGGATAAGTGATATGGGACAAGTATGCAAGGAGTGACCATGGACCGTGTTTGAGAAAAGGTTTACAACATGATGTTTTCACATCATATGGAGATAAAAGGGGTTTCTCCTAAGGATGAAGGTGCCTCTAGTTGACAATCCTTTTGGGGGTAAATTATGAAAAGAAAAACTGGGGAAAATCAATGCATAGTCAAGAAAATGTGTCCTATGCTATTAGACATTCTATTATCGATGGATGAATAAATTATATAGAGATCTGATTTTTTCTAGGACAAGGTGTATGATGTATGGAAGGAATGTGTCTGAGCAAAAGGAATCACTTGAATCAGCATTGTTTATGAAGTGTAAAGTTTTCTACATATATATTTTTTATTTCTGTAATGGGATCTTGAATGAGGAAACCTGAATTAAGATCTCTTTCATGGATTGGGGTTGTATATGGGAGGAAAGAGACACATTATATTCCATTTTTTAAAATGGATGGTCCTAGGTCATGGGACTTGGGTGTCACTACATATCCTATGTAGACAAGAATCAAGACACACATAGTTCTGAATCCTTAAGATGGGACCAAAAGTAAAAGGAACCATATTGGATTCACCTGTATAGATCTTTGTTTAGCTGTAGGAGTGGGAGTATTTCCCTTACTTTATGGTTGGGCCCATAACATAAGGTTTGGGCATCACTATGTATCCCATTGATATTATAATCAATCCACACATAGTTCTAGAATAGAGGTGTGGTGGGAGACCATCACCAAGGATTATGACCCGCTCAAGTATGGAATAAAATGTTATGTAGTTTTACATCATGTAATAAGGACTTGAACCATGTATTTTTACATCATATAATAAGTACATTTGCGTAAAGTTTAACGTCTTGTGACTAGAATGTTAGGATATGTAGTTTAAAGTCTTATATCTCAGACTATAGAATCTTATAGTTTTAGGTCATACAACCAGGACCATATATCATGCCTTTTAAGGTAATTATATGAAGACCACACTTAATGATTACAAAAAGTATTTCCTAATAAACCTTTCATTGGTAGAGGCCATAATAATCTCTCCATAAATTGAGATCAAGGAATAAGATTCATTAGACTAGAGCTTGTGTATGGCATAAGGTTCCTCCCACTTTGGCTCTAGATTCAGAGGTTTCTTCCCTGGTATCATCAGGGTCCTAAGTACCAATAATATTTCTCCTTAGAGGGATGAATAGAGGAAAAAATTATTATTAAAATCCCATGATATCCAATTTTTTTAGACCTATAAGTGATGTAAGGTATGCATTCTTTTCTCATCAATTTACCCATTCATCCAGCTATTTTTGGGATTTCTTTTCTATGGATAGATGATAAAAAATGGAAACATGAAGCAAGGTAAATTATACCTCAATGGGAAAGACTTCTCTTATCCCATATACTAGTGAATACAGGTTCTATTGTGTGGTGGTGTAGGTTATAGTTTGGTTATCCCACATGTCATGCAAGAGATTGTTAGGATAATACTTTTTTTTATGTTTATCCACTATCTTATGGAGTATATTTGATAGTCTTGTTAAAGGACTCTGTCTTTCCATTATCTGCTTTATGATAGTGATATGAATGGTTTGAATTGACATTATAATCCTAATATAGCTTCTCCAACTTAACATAATAAAAATTAGTTCCATTTTCCATCATTATCATATGAGGGACGCCAAATCTAGTAATGATATTTTCTTTCATAAAGCTAACAATGATTTTTTTCTTGAAATTTTTGAGGGGTATTGCTTCATCCCATTTAGATAAGAATTTTGCAGTAGTGAGGATGTATTTGAACTACTTGGCTATAGTGGGAGGATATTTCCATACAATATCCATTCCCCATATGTAAAATGTCCAGGATATTTGGTACTGTGCAAAAACTCCAAGGGTTGATGGATGAAGTTGGCATGCACCTGGTAGGAATGCCACCTTTTAGTGAATTTTGTGCAATCCTATGTCATTGAATTAAAAAATTAATCAAGCCTCCAGATTTTATGGGAAATCCTAAATCCTAACTTCTGGGCACTACAGGCCCCTATATGCATTTATTTCATGATAGAAACAATCTCATTTCTATCAATTTACCTAATAAGGACTCCATAAAAGCCCTATTTATAAATGAATTTTTAGTTATTTAGGATGTCATAAAGAGTATAGCTGGTCACCCATAATTGGGTTTTGTATTTTCTATATTTTTCCCATGGGAGAAACCCATTTTGAAGGTAGTCCATAATGGGAATCATCCAACCAGTTTTAGGAATATCTAATTCAAGGATGGAATTAACCTTATTGATTTCTTCCATGTCAACATAAACAAAAGGAGAAATCATTCAGTGATGCATGATGATAATGAATATTTCATCCTAGTCTATATCCACTAAATACATATCCACATTTTAAAATTCATCTTCTTAGGAATTTTGTGATAGTGGGACATGATTTAATTTCAACTATGAGGGGAATTTTTACATTAGTCCTCATACTTAGTTAAGAAGGAGTATCATCTCTTACTTTTTGATGGAATAATCACCATTAATATTCTTGATTATTAACTCTAAATCTCATTTTACTTTCAAGTAGTCCACTATAATTTTAAGTTCCAATCCTATCCCTATAATGAGGTCCTGATACCCTACCTCATTGTTTGTACAACCTTCTAACAATAGGAATGAGTAAGGTAAGACAATATTTGTTGGAGATATGTGCATGAATCCCAAACCAACTTTTTTTGAGCTTGGGGTCTTCCATTATCTTCCTTGTTTTTTATATACGTGCCTTCAAAATACATCTCCCATATCTAGGGGCCCTCTTGAATAGAGAAAATATCTTCATTAAGTAGTTCAAAATTTAGTGATGTTGTTTCTACAGATGGATATTTTGCAAGGAAGTATACTAATTCCTAGCCTTTTACTACTTTCTAAGGCACATACTAAATGTAAAACTACTACATGATAAATTTCAATCATGCCAATCATCCATTAAACATAGGACGACTGAGCATGTATTTGAGTGGGTTGCTACGAGAGACCAAATGGACCTTGTGTTGCTGCAAGCAGTGCTTCATATTTTGAACCAAAAATATTAACACTAGACATCTTTTCTCAATATTTTAATAATGAGTATCAACATCGAGTATCATTCAACTGATATAATAAAGGCTATTTTCATTCCCAACATCATTCTTTTGTGTAAGGAAATCACCTAGTGATTTTTCTAGGGTTTTCACAAACAAAACGAGTGGATTCCCCTCAATAGTCAACATCAAAATTGGTGGACTCAAAAGAAATTTCTTGAGACTGCCAAATACTTCATAGCAGTTGTTAGTCCACTGATAAGTGATTCCCTTTTTCATTAACTTAGTGAAGGGAAAACACTTTCTTGCGAGGTTTTCTATAAACTGATGAATATAAAAAATATATCCTTTTAATCCCCTTAACTTTTTAAGGTTTCTAGGAGTTGACTAATCAAGGATATCCATTTTTTTCTTAGGATAAAATTTGATTCCATGATGGCGTACCATGATGCTGAGAAACTTTATCAAGGTAATTATGAAATCACATTTCAGGGGGTTTATCTTCCGGATATTCTGTCATAGTTTATTGAAAATTATTTCAATATTAGTAAGGTGTTCATGAAATTGCTGATATTTAACCACCAGATCATCGATGTAGCACTCAATAAAATTTACCAATAAGGGTTTGAAGATTTGATGCATGACACGTTGGTATGTAGCACCGGTATTCTTAAAACAAAAAAAGAATTAACTGATAGTAATATACCCATTGGGGTGACCTAAAAGGAGTATCTTCCTTATATTTAGAGGCCATCTAGATTTTTTTGTACCTTAAATAGCCATCCCGGAAGGAAAATCCATGATACTCGACTGTAGCATCATCAGTACTTCTATAATCAAAACCGAGAAATCATCTTTTGATCAACATCAGTTGAGATATATAAAGTTGATATAGAACCTAATTTTTCCATTATTCTTATTTAATTAGACTGTATTGGCTATCCATTTTGTATACTAGACTTCAAAAATGAAAATTTCCTTGATAAGCATCAAATTCAGCCTCAATTTTGATACCATGATTCAGCTGAAACCTTCTTTTTTCCTGTTTGAAACATCGATTGTTTTTTGGAAAGCCTAGGTGATGAGTGGCCACCTCAAGATCAAGGCCTTACATTTATGTGTAATTATAGGAAAAAATTTCTCAATTTTTATTTAAAAATGAGGTATATACCTTTTTTATTCAAAATACATGACCATGATAATCAATGTGGGTCATGGGTTCTAATCTATACCTAGATTTATTTGTATGAGTTCATTAATAGTGGTAGAGACACCTTCCTCAAATACTGGAGTGACATCCCTAAGGTCCTCCTCTTCTTCCTCTTCCTCTTCCTCTTCCTCTTTCACCTTGCTCTTAGGGGAAGTAGGCGATGAAAGATTTTTTTTCAGAGTTAGGAGAGTATTAAAATGAAATGACATTTTTTGATTCAGTTGATGAGGTAGGGATCTTTTGAAGCTTAGGGGATAAAATTAGGGCATTTTTACCCAAGTTTTTACCACTATTAAAAGGGTCAATGACCTTTTTAGTACTAACAAAATCAGTCTTCATGACTCAAATCATGAAATTCATTGAATATATACCCAAATCAGGAATTATATCTTCAATATAATTGATGCGTAGCATGTATTCTTCACTGATCTATTTGAAGGTATTGGATAGAGTTATTTCTAAACCATTTGGGGTAGTGAATTGTGAAAAATTGTTAGTCATAGGTTGTTTCCCTTCCTTATGGTATAATCCTACATCAATATATTGCAATTAAAAAGATTCGTATGGGGATTTATCACCATGAAATGTATCAATTTTACCATTAATGCAGTACTTGAGGCATTGGTGGTATCATGAGGGGACTACCATGTGTCGATGAAACCAAGGCTTTCCAAGTAGAACTTTGAAGATTGTATCTTTCTAAACAACCAAAAATTGTGATTCAAATACGAGGTACCCAAACTAATCCCTGAGCTTTATTCTGATAAGGTTTATCATTTTTGTCATAACCTTGTATCGTTAGAGCAGAAGGGGACAAGTGGGCCTCTCTTTAACCCAATTGATGAAGTGTTTGGACTGTAATGTGGTTAAATCCTGATCCATTATTGATGAAATATCTTCATACATCAATATCATTTGTCCTTCCAAACACATACAAGGGTTTGATGAGTCCCTATATAATGATAACTTTTTCTTTCTCCTTGAAAGAGACGATCACGTGCCATTTGGTAGGATCAATATATGAATGATATATTTTAGCAGTGGAAACCTCATATTCAAACTCTTGAGGGCTCAACAAAGCCTCTATGAGTGATTCAAAGATGTATTTCGATATACTTAGAGAATCAAATATTGATAACCTAGCCATCACCAGGGCCAATTGATTTAAAATGTCATAATTTTGGGATAAAGGTCTACACTTCCTAGTATGAGGATACTCCTTCATAGGCACTTTAAGAGTTGATGTACTTTATGTAGGAAGATCACCACCTGGAATAGGAGTTGAAGGCACTCCTTTCCTCGATGGGATAATCTAAACATGTTTTACCTCTTAACAAATTCAATCAGATAATTGAACCCCCTCTAATCAATATTCTTGTAAGACCAAGACATGTCAACCCATGGCATATGTAGGGGTACTTTCCGACTCCTATTAGGACCATTAAAGGACTCTCCCATGAGTTTCATTAGCATAGACGGTTTGAGTAGGGACATGGACAGAGTATTGATTGCTACTGCGACTGCGTCTTCCCCTATACCCTTGGCTCTAGTATCCTCTTCCTATGGTTCCACAATTAGATTTAGGGAAATCGATTTCATTTACATAATCATCATCATATAAGGGATCCATCAAGTGAATTACATAAATGGAATTGAAGATTAATTCTTTATCTCATGAGGATTCAGTATGTTGGGTCAATTCTTATGGTACCATTTTGTGGGAGGTGCCCATAATTTTGGGATTGAAGGAATGAAGTACAAGAAATTAAAATCTAAATTTGGCCTTGGTACAAGTACATCTTCCTATATGTGTTTTCTTATCTTCCATCCATGTAATTTTAAGAAGATTGGCCTTTAGAGGGTTGCAGTGCTAATGGAGTTGGCTATGCCATAGTGGAAGATACTAAGGGAATAATTGGTTGTTTCAGTTATGATTAGAGGATATCATGAGTCTGATTAATTTTTTATAGTCATCCATTTGTTGAAATTCTTCACATTCATGTTAGTAACTTCCTTACATTCAACCTCTTCCTCCAGAGTGGTGGTAGAAACACATTCTACCTATGCAGGTAGTTTTCCCAGCTTCACTTTCCCAGAATCAACCATATTTTTTAGGAAATATTTTAAAATAAAATATTCCTGGATGGAATGCCCCAATATTTGGTAAAAGGGTTAGTAATTTGGGTGATCATAAAGGTTGACTTGGTTGGGTCTTTTGGGTTCCGACATGGTTAATAGGTTTTTTTCTTAGGCTTCTAAAAATTATCTAAGAACCTGCTCATCTGAGAAGGAGTAGACTTTGTTCTTCTAGTCTCTAAATTGGGAGAGTTTTGTATCCTTACTTTCATCCCAACAATAATACTACTACCAATTATTCAGTTCAGGAGGAGGTACCACATGAGGAGGTGTGGTATTTGGAGTTGTAGCTAGTGTAGAGGACGATTTCAACATAACCATTGCAGCTTACACTCTACTCTTCCTCTTCCCTTGAGATGCTAGCATGGGATGAGAGTTAGCCTTGATTCACAAAATATAATCTTCAAAACTTTGTGAAACTATGAAAAGATCTCGAAATCCACCTAGATACTTTATAGGGATAAGTGGCATTCATATTTCATCATGAATATTCTCAATGCAAAGACCTAGAAAATCATCTTGAGGGAGATAAAAGTTCAGGGAATAAGTCAAACTCTTCCATCTGATAATGAAATTTGAAACCCTATCATTTTATCATTGTATAAATTTTGAGAGATCAAGGACTATTGTCTTCTACAACCTAGAGATAAATTGATAGAGGAATTTTTAGAGAAGATCTTCCAAACCCTTGATTGATCCGGCTGGTAGAATGGTGTACCAGGTGAAGGCTAGTCCTTCTAAATCCTATACAAATAATCTGATATTAGTCGATTCAATATGCTCAAGGGTCCCTATCCTAGGGCCACACCTATAAATTAAGTGCATCAGATGCTGTTCCAGATCCCCTGAATTATTGAATGTTGGGAATGTAGGATTCCAAAACTTTGGTGGGGGGAGAGTTGCATCCATCCTTTCAGGTTAAGGATTCCTCTCTGGTTTTACTGGTGCACATAATCCTTCCAAAACTTCTAATAAATACAATAGAATTTTTATAGAGTTGATGAGCTATGGAGGAATGGGAAACTAGGTAGGATCCTAAGAAAGGGGAACAACATGCTTGGATAGCTGTGGCAGTTTTTTACTAATGGTGGGTAACCTACAAGGGATGGTCTGTGAGGATGTGTCTGACCTAGCTCTATTTGTATACCCAATATAGGGAACTACTAATATCTTACTACTATGTTGTCTAAATATATTGGATTTGGTACCCCTCATTGATCAGATGTTTTGTCTCCATTTTGGTTATTGGGATGGATTCTATTGGTTGAGGCACATTGAATGGGATCATGAGTTGAGGATCTCCTTATAGAACATATCTGGTAGGAATATTTCCTCAGAGTAGTTATGCATTGAGTTTTCTTAACTCCTTCATCTCTTCCTCATGTTGAGAAAATATTTCTTTAAGTGTGAGGAGTTCAACCTCTTTGGGTGGTGGGTGAGATACGACCACACCTTTACCCTTTTATTTAGTGAA
Organism: Viscum album; assembly: GCA_963277665.1. Lineage (NCBI taxonomy): Eukaryota > Viridiplantae > Streptophyta > Magnoliopsida > Santalales > Viscaceae > Viscum > Viscum album. The sequence continues at coordinate 1,121,873,074 of OY728129.1, forward strand.
TTCTCACTGAGGAGGCAGCAGTGGAGTGGTCGATAGAATCCCTAAATTCATATAAAGCCTCTGGTTTCGGGTACACACACCTTATTTAATCATTTTTGTGTGGAGCATATTACAAACATAAACCTCCTCCTCATATTCCTCTATATCAGCCTCATGTTTTGTAGTGTCCGTAGTGGTGGTGATAATGATGTTCATTGATGCATAACACATTTCAAATGGTGCATTAGTATCATAATGATAAGAGTTTTGGTTTTCTCAAGGATATACACTAAAAGAAATGCGATTTCTTTGAGCAGCCATACCCTTAAGACACTGATTTTGTTTGTTCCTATCATGAGGCCTCATCCTCCCCTTCATTGGTCCTCTTGGAATCATATAAAAAAGTGTGATCTGAAGGGAATCTCTAGAATTTTTTTTCATGTGTGTTCGAATAAAGGAAATTGGGTTACAAGATAGGACGAGATGGGAAGATTCATTTTTCTATGCCCCCCTAAACAGGAAAAAATTAACTTCCATTGAGGAGGAGGTTGAGGTAAAAAATTCCCCAACCCTAGGGGATGAAGCTGCTCCTATTCCATTTTCAAAACCTTTCGAGCTTGGTTTTTCAGCCTCAAAGGTTTTGTTAAAAAATCCCCCAGCCTTGGGGTTTCTCTTGGATTTCTATGGCTACTACTTTCATGAATATTCTCTTGATTTTAGGGAGATTTGTTCAAACATGGTATGGATTCATTGTATGATTTTCAATTGATCCACCTAACTCAAAAGATATTAGCACTACTTGATGATTGTATTCCCTTAAGTGGGGGGATTTCTAAATATTTTTAGATGCTTGATGCAAGATTATTTTGATGGATCACTCTCTTCTGGATTAACATCTTTGAGAGTCATTTAGGGCCAATTTTTTATTGAGAATACTATCTATTATGAGAAAATCCCATTTCTCAAAGCATAAGGCTATGAAATTACATGATGACACCTTTGGTGGGATTTTTTGATTAGGGAGCTTGGTGAAATGAAACACCCCATGTTCTCCCCATCCTATGATATGAGCACCAGACGGGGCATCAACGATCAACTGATGAAACTCTTTTAACGCATCAAGACATGCACGTTGAATGAATCCTTGCTGTTTTACATATATTGGGTGTTGTGTAGCTATAAGATCCACCAATTTGATTTGATGGGGTATCCATTTTATTACCTTCATGCGTCTTGGATATTCATTATAAGGCAAGAATTTTGTTTTTAGGTGATAAAGATTAGTCCATAAATTTAGGCAGATTTCATGTGCACATTCTTCCAACAATGCCTCTAGAATGCTATATTAGGGAGTGGATAAAGGATAGAACTTAACTGGAATATTTTCTTTATCCAAATATCTACTCATTAATAATATGTCTTCTTTATCCTTTTCTATAGGTTACTCAACCTGATCTAAACAAAGTGTACATTTCTACATTATTTTATTGTAAATAGTAGGGTTAGCATGGATTTCCTCAATTACATTGTAAGGAAAGTGACCCAAGGGTGGTTCAAAGAATGACCATTTACTTGGGATGTATTCCGGTTGTGAAATAATTTCAATTTTCAACGATGAGTCATTAGGAATGTCTGACCTCATTTTCCCAAGTGCCTCATGGTAGGAGGGATTTCTCATAGTTGATTCGGTAAGAGGAGGAAAACCTTGAGAAAATGAAGTGTCATCACAAAGATGACCTTAATAGAAAATTACATCATGGGGAGGGCTACCATCATGGATTTATTTTTGAATAAAAGGGTAATCCCTATAGTGTATACCTTGTGGAGGACCTTCAGAGTGGATGATAGTAAGGGGAGGGACACCGGAACATATTCGTTGTTTAGAGGCGGTTCACTAACCCACCTAAAAAAACTTATTTCATGGTAGTTTTTTATAAACCGCTGCTAAATTTTATGTTTTTATTAAAAAAACACACTTTCCTCCCATGACCCTTCTCCCTACCCGATCTATCCTTCACCCTAACCCTGAGCCCTAGCACGCCGACCCTCTGATACCATGCCCACCGAGCTCCGCCGCACCCCACCTTCTCCCCCGAGCTCCCCTTCCCCCTTGATCCCAAACCCTAGCACCACCCCCTCACTTGTTCTCTTGAGGACTCTTCCATACCCCTCAACCCCAAACCCTAACACCAGCCCCCTCACTAGAATTCCTAAGCCCTCTACCACTCCCCACTCTTCTCCACTGATCTCCCCTTCCCCGCGAACCCTAAACCCTAGCACCACCGTGCTTCCCCTTTCAACAATGCTTAAGATTCTCCTGATCCCTCTGATCCCATGCCCCCTGAGCCTTTTCCAATGCTGCGGTCAAAATCCCATTCCTCCCAAGCCCTGTTGGCATTGCAGTCATAGCCCCATGCCCCTGATCCCTTTTCTGGCACTAAAATCATTGCCTTGTACCCCATGGGCCCTTGCCGACACTATGGCCACAGTCCCCCCTACCCTTTCTATCGCCAGAGTTGTCATCCTCACCTGAGCGCTCTCCCCGCCATTGCCTCCACTCGATACCACTCTATAGGTCAAGTCATATAGGTTTGATTTCTCTCTTTTTTGAGAATCTGACATTGTGTCATTAGATTTGTAGAATTTGATATGGTTGAAAAATAAAAAGTTGATGAAGAAAACTTCATAGTGGTAGGAATTTTGAGATATTGATAATTTTATAGATTTAATTATAAATAACTAATGAAGATAAAGTTAGGTTTTTTGTAAAATTATTTTAAAAAAAAGAGATGTTTTTCATAAAAGAAATCATGGTGGTAGATTTTTTTTGAGCATTAGCATTTGAGGCTACTAGAGTATTTAGAGAGAATGTTCATGATGTTTTTTATTGACCACCATGTCATAATTATGTTCAGATATGAAATTTAAAAATATATAAATGATTGGATTTCTAAGGAGATAAGATTTTAAATGTCATGGTTTTCAAATTCAATCCTTTAACTAATAAATCCAAATGATTGTGGGTGTGACCACACCATGGTATGGTTTATTTTTGGAGATATATAAAATTTTTTCATATTCAAATTTATAGTAAAATTTCATCACGCATAATGAATTTTACCCATCCATGATTGATTTTTTAAGGAAAATGATATGGAGACAAGTGGTGCTTAATGGAGTAATTTTTTTTAAGAAATGATTTAAAATATTAAAGGAGAAATATTAGAGGATTTAAAAGATTATGAAGTACACAAAAGATTAGGAAATATAATTATTAAACACCTGGAGTTTTTGTAAGATATTTATTATTATAATGAACATTATTAAAATATAATGTTGATCACGAGGAGTTATGACTAAATAGAAAAATACTATTATTTTCATGGTGTTTTGAACATATTTCTTATATTCCTTGTGAGAAAGTTTCATGTCAACTTATTATTGAATCTCAATTTTTGAAGTAGTTCATATATAGCAAGGAGGATGATTTGAACCTTGGTTTGGTAGTGATCCTTACCTAAACATTTTAATTACATATAGTTCATAGTGACTTTGTTACATAAAAAAATCACCAGTGTACGTTCATTGGATATATCCCTTTTTGGTGAACCAAGTAAAATTAGCGTCTGATTTTATTTTTTTAATTTGATATTATGGTTTTGTAATTGGGTTTTACTAATTTAATATGGTCTAACCAGTATAATAATAATATCCTTTTAATGAAAAACATTTAATAAACTAATTCAACCCCTTTATAGGGTGCCTTTGGTGATTTTGGTTATAAAAAAACTTGTGGAGAGAGATAAATTATTACTGGTTCCACCAAGAAATGATACCCTAGGGTCTTGAATCAATGCTTATCAAAAATATTCACCCCCTTTCAATGATATTGTTCCATGATTAGTCAAAATACACCTCTAGTCCTCACCAAATATGAAATTAATATAGGAATATACATAATAAATTTTACTAGGTTCAATGAAACTAGGATACGTATAAGTAGAATATACATGATGATGTTTTGTTGAAATAAAATTCAAAATATCTTCTTGTACAATGTTTACATCAAACTCATTTTCCCCTTTTGATCACAACCACTCACTTGACAGAAAGGCAAATATTCTCTCACTTAAGAAGGTGAACAATTTTTTTGTTTAATTTTAAAACATAATAATGAATTGTGTTTGTTATTCCAATTTATATACATAGTTAGAAAATTAAGTATAGTATAATGAGTATAATAGTAAATAAAATAGAAACATATTAGAATGGACAACTAGATTTAATGTTTAAGTAATTTGATATTCTCTCAGTCATTATATTATTTTCCATGAGAGCATGTTGAAATATATAATATCATTTTTGGGTTTTTAATCAATGAATTAGTTGATAATGATGGATTAAAACAAAAATATTTTTTGGAAGATGTTTAAGCCCTGAGAATCTTGACATGTGTTGTTGATGAATTTAATAAAATTACATGTAAATGAAATGATCAGTGAAAATTTTTCAATTGTTTTTTATTATTGGGTATATTTTTTTACTAATGTTTATATAATCAACTTTGAAGAGCCATATTTTTTTGATAATGAGGTATTTAAATTAAAGAATATCATTGGATGGTTTTTTAAAATTTTATCTAGATTTAAGAGAAGTTTTACAAAATATATTATCATGGATTTTCTATAATATATTTATGGTATTTATATATGATGAAATATTTAATGAGTTCTCTTTTAATGGTCCATGAGAGAAATAATTTCTAAAAGGAAACCCTTTATTGATTTAAAATATAATATTTTATAGTTTTTAGTATGTTTTTTTATAATGGTGGAATTTTTTCACACCAGTTTTAATGGGATGTTATAAAAACATATTCTCCTAAATGTTTTACCAGTGTTACCTATGATTTATTTGAAATATTATTTTTAGTATGTTTCTTTGTATTATGAGTTTGCAATTAGGAAGATTTGGATTAAGGTGTGATTTGATCCATAAATTATTTTTCTAAGGTATGTTTTACCAAAAAAACCCAATATAAAATTAAAATTTTGATTATTATTATTTTTCAATCACCAATTACCATATTTATCAATTCTAGGAAAATACTCACTATCCAACACCCCTTTATATTCCCATAGATTATATATTCATTCAAATAATTTAAATTTTAATTAAATATTGAATCTATTTAATTACAACTAATGAAACTTTAACAGATTTTACCATTATCTATTTTTCTAATTAGTAATACTTATGTTTTTTTAATTTTTTAAAATAATGTGTAGGCACATTTTAATATATATGGATAAAATCTGGATCACATTAATGAGGAACACACCTCAGTATGCTAAGGGTTTGGAGGAGTTTTATATTTTTTAATTTCCAATGGATCTGTTGATGGGATAATAATATTTCCATGTCCTAAATGTAAATTTAGAATATGGTTGAAGAGAATGAATTTTATGAACACTTGATATTGGAGTAATTACCCGCTCAATATTTGTGTTTTATTTGGCATGGAGAATCAAACATTACATAAAGTTTGAGCACTGATGTCAATCGACATAATGAGCTCCCAAATTCATCAACAATGGAAAATAAAATGCAGAACCTTATAAACAATGAATTCAACATTGCAAGACACAAACATCTATATAAAAACATATCATAACAACCAGTTGAGGGTGCTACAAATAGAAAATTGAAAAGATATGTTTTTGAGACTATAGGACAACCTGATCAAGATTGTAACATATCATTAGACCCTACTATGGATTCTATGGAGACTAATGTAAGATAAAAATTTACTGAGAAGACAAATAAATTTCATGGTTTAGTTGATGATGGAAATAAATATTTGTATAATGGATGTTTAAAATATTCAAAACTTTATTTTTTGCTGAAGTTTGACCATATCAAATTCCTATGAGGAATTACAAATAAGGAGATGTCTATGATATTAGAATTATTGCGTGATGTATTTCCTAAAGTAAATATCCCTAAGTATTTGTATGATGTGAAATTTTTTTTAACAATATTGGTATAAATTATAAAAAATACATTCACGTCCTAATGATTGTATGCATTATTGAGGAGAGGATTCAGGCAGACAGGATTGCAAAAAATGTTCTTCTTCTAAATGACAGTCAATGGGTGATGTTGGAAGTCTTAATCAATATAATAACATGAAGAAGAAGAAAAGAAACAAAACTTAAAATGTTTTTCATTACTTTCATTTAAATACTCAATTACAAAGATTATTCATGTCATCAAAAACGACCGAGAACATGAAGTGGAATTATATAGATAATAAAAATGATGGGTTAATGTGACATCCAAGAGATTCAAAATCGTGGAAGAAATTTGATTCATTACATACATATTTCTCATCTGATCCTAGGAATGTTTGATTGGGATTGAATTCTGATAGATTCAACCCATTTGGGACTTTGAGCACCATTTATAGCATTTTGATAGTTGTTTTGATCCCTTACAATCTGCCTCCATGGATGTGTATGAAACAAACATATTTTATCATTTTGATGATTATTACTGAAAAAAATTCCTGGAAATGATATTGATTTATACTTACAGCCTCTAATTGAAGAATTACAGGACTTATGGAGCAATGGTGTTGATACATATGATTCATCTTCTAGAACAATGTTCAAAATTCAAGCTGCTCTAATGTGGACCATTAGTGACTTTCCTAGACTTGGGAATTTATCTAGTTGGAACACTTACATAGGTTTGGATTTTCATGTCTATAATTTTGATTTTGAGTCTGAACAACTACCGAATAGTAAAAAATGGTGCTTCTTGTGTCATATAATATTTCTCGATGCATCCCATAGATTTATGTTGAAAAAGTCAAAATTAAATGGTTCTATTGATCATAGACCACCTCAAAAGTTGATGATAGATTTTGAAATATTATCAAAACTTGGAAATGTTGAAACAAAATTTGAATTATAGTGGGAAATGAGTTTGAAGTGAATTTTCAAGTGAAATCAGAACACAACAATGGAAGAAAAAATGTATATTATTCAAACTTTTGAATTGGGAATTTAATTTTTTGTGGCATAATCTCGATGTTATGCATGTTGAGAAGAATGTTTGTAACAATTTTATCTTCAAAGTTCTTAATGATCATGGAAAATTGAAGGACCATCTCAATGATTGGAAATACTTACAAAAAAAGAACATAAAGTATGATATTTGACTAGATCAGAATAGAAAGTATGATCCAAAAATTTTTGCAATGAAAAATAGGGATAAAGATACATTCCTTAAAATTTTAAAACATATAAAGTTATCCAATGGGTATTTAAGTAAGATATCAAGGTGTGTTTATTTAAAGCATCATAGGTTACATGGATTGAAAAGTCACGATTCACATATTTTGTTACAGTAGTTACTACCATTGGAATTGTGTACATTATTGCCTAAAAAGTTTAATGCTATTGTAATCCAATTTTTCACATTCTTCAAACAACCATGTGAGAAAAATATACAACCATTTAAGCTTAACAACCTCAAGAGAGTTTTGTAATGAAACTTTGTTCAATAGAGATGATCTTTCCTCCTTTATTTTTTACTGTCATGATGCATTTAACTATGCATTTGGTTGTGGAAGCTAAATTAGGAGGACCTATACATTATCTATGGACATATCCAATTGAAAGGTAATTTATTTATATGTTTTTCATTTATGTAAATAATTCTTCGCACTTCATTAAATACACTGTTATGTTTTTTAATTTATTTCACAGATATCTTGTGCATTTGAAATAATAGATGAAAAATAAAGCTCAACCTGAAGGATATTTGGTAGAGGAGTGTCTTACCTCTTATTATAGATACTTGGATGATATTGAGACAAGATTCAATCAAGTTGGATGTGTTGAAAACACATCAACTCAATCTCAACCACATGGGAAATCAAAAACCTTTCCTGCTATTGGCCGATCAGTTGGGAGGAGCTCAAATGTTACACTGACAGAAATAGAATTATTATAGGCACATAGATATGTGCTGCTAAATAGTGAAATTTTAGATTCATTTATTGAAGAGTTTATGATACAAGCAAAGAGAAAAATGAGAGGCCAAACATGAAATGGTAAAGATATAAAAAATATGGTAATAAAGATCTTGTAGAATGGTTTGCACGACGTGTAAGTTCATAAATATTGAAATCAATATGAATATTAGGTTGAAACATATATTTTGTAAATATAATAATATATATTATTTTTTGTAGATCATGAATACTGATGCTCGAGCTGAGTTGTCAGAAGATTTGGAGTTTCTTTCTTGAGGTCCTTTAAAACAGGCTAGAAATTTTGACGTTTACAATGTGAATGTATTTAAATTTTATACAATCGATCAAGAAGAGGACTTGAAAACACATAATAGTGGTATATTTACATTTTTCAAAGTGGGATACTATGGAAATTTGACTGATATTATTGAATTAAACTACCATGGGAATTTTTTAGTTGTTTTATTCAAATGAAATTGGGTCAATATTATCCAGGGTGTTAAAAGAGATTCCATTCAATTTATTTTTGTGAAATTCTCTCGCTTGATGGATGTCAGTGACTGTGAATTACATGATTTTTATATCTTATCATAATAAGAGAAAATGGTATATTATATAGAAGATGTCTTGGATGAAGGGTGGAGTGCAGTTTCTCATGTAAAATAAAGATACTTATATGATATGGGTGATTAAGTGAAAGATTTAACCTCTAACATTGAATCTCATCAACAGAAAGAAGCAAACTTATTTTTCCATCATGATATTGAAAATATTACTCTTGCAACGGTGGATGAAGTAGATAAAGTATTGATGGAGTAGGAAAATGACATTATTGAAGGAGAAAATGATTGTATGTGCAATCATGCATTAATTTATCAACCACTTATGTTATTTGTGAAGTCATTCATTATCACAACTATGTATATTTTTTTTGTCAGTACTGTGCATCTATTATCATTTATAATTTTTTTTCTTCATGATTTTTTTGAAATATATGTTCTGAAGTTAATTTTATTTTATCAAATGGTAGGAATTCCAAGGAGGAATCATTATACTAATTCTAGTCGCATCTCAATCGATGTTCCTTCAACCATACCAACTAATGATAATCCATCAGTCTCTCTCTCCATAATATCTAAAACCCCTCCAATTTCCCCCTACACCATCTCTCACACCCTCTGTCAAAATCCCATCAACAGCTCAGCTAACGCCTCTCCATTCAATATCCTAATTAGTGAGGGAGTAGGTCACCAATCTTGGTTCTTCATGGGGATATTGGAGGGTGAAAATTATAGGTACAAATTTTAATATGAATAAAGTTATTTCACATTTTTTATATTACTAACTATTTTTTGATAAAAGATGGAAACAATGCTACTACAAAGAGAAATATTAAAAGCTCAGATTTATAAAATATGAACAGACTGAATATAGTTGTCCCATTTGACTACTATGGGGTCCCTATATATGACACCATGGGATTATTTGGACAGGTTCTAATCCAGCTGGCGGAAGATCTGATTACTCTTTCCATTATGCATGCTGATTGGAGGAATATGCCTTCATCTTGAAAAAACAAAGTTTTTGATTCACAGATAAAGGTAATTTTAATATATTATAGTTTAATTGAATGTCATTATGTTATTAAATTCTAATATTTTCAAAATGAATCTATTTTTATAGATGATTTTCCACCTTCTCGTTGTTGATCTTATAGCATGAAAGTGGACATTGAAAAATTTGGGTAATAAATGGATATTATGGAATAAATTCAACAATACTTCATCGAGCACCCAAAAAATGTATAATAAGGTACCCAATGGGGTACCTAGAGAGCAATGGAAAGTTTTTGTTGACAGTCATCGTCATGAGAAGCACATGGTATTTAAATATATATTATTATATTAATCTCATTTTATATTTATAAATTCATATGAAAATGAGATTACATTTCATACATTACTATTAAATTACATTTTATTTATTTCAGGAAGTTTCAAGGAAGAATGCATCAAGTCAAGCTACGTAAATCATCCCTCACACTTTTATGTCAAAGAGTTTTTCCAGAAATTGATCAAATCAGGTAATCTTTTAATTATTTTAAATATTTATAAGACAATATTATCTATTCCATATATTAAATTGTTGATTTATATTTTTTTAATGTAGTCACAGAATTTAGGCCACCAAGTCTCCCAAACATAATTGTGGCCGGATGTTCATAAAAAATCTAATGGGAGTTATGTTAATGATCCTGCCAAAGAATTTGGGGTATGAATTCATTTTTCATTATAATAACTTATTATTAGTGGTCACTATGTTAATATATATTGATTAAAATATGACTAATATTTTATTTATAGGTAAAAATTAAAGAACTATGGGATGCCAATCCTGTGTAGTCCTTCTCAGTATCCCAGGATGACCCAGTTTGTAAATTATTTGGGATGGAGCATCCTATTCTAGTGCACGATATGGGTTTAGGACCATTACCATATGAGGTATTTATTAGGCCATCAGGGATTATAGCTGCATCTACTACCAGTTATAGTCACTCCCTACCCTGAGATTCTCATAGAGAGTTTGTTTCTATTCAAATCACAATTCAGGAACATGGGGCTTAAATATCCACTTTACAGAAAGCGTTGGTTGATTTATATCAAAAGATGACCAAATCTATACCTGGTGATATTACATCAACGACTGGTGGTGAGAAGGTAAATCACACAACTTCAAAATCATTTAGTTCACAAAATTTTATTAGTTTTAAGTTTAAATATAAATATACAACACTATTTAATTTTCAATATAATTGTCTTACAGGTGCCAGTAGTAGGAACTAGAGATGAAGATGGAGAGGGTGACGAGCAGAGTTCACCATCGAGTAGTGATTAGTGGTCTCTTTGATATCTTGGACCAATATGTAAAGAGAGGGTTTGTTTATATATCATTTGTGTAATAGATTATTCACACGACATTTTCATGATTTCCCATGTTTGAAGAGGCTGAAACCATTTATGTAATTTTTTTTGGTATAACTATATAGTGGAATGTTATGGTTTGTGTAAATTAATATACTTGTTTATATATGATTACTTTCCTTCATTCATGTTTTAGGGGACTATATAGATGAATATGGTCTAATAAAACTATAGAGAAATATATAGGATTGTTTTGGGTCTCTTAAGATTAGAATAAGTTCTATTTACCACTATAGTTAATTAGAATTGTCTGGTGACCATATCACCATGGTTAGAGGGTACTGTGTAAGTTGAAAAGAGATGTTGGGTGGTATCTAGATATGATACTTGATGTGGGTATACTTGGTTGGTTTCCCTAAGGATAGTATGATATGTATGGGAGGATTAAGACCAATGAAAAAATAGGTGAGATGGCCATATGGATCAGGATTCATAAGAAACACCCTCATAAGTGTGGATTGAGGCTTAATGAGCACTATCAGTGGGATGAGTCCTTTGAGATGAGATGATGTGTGATAGAGAAGGGTTCTAACTAGGTGGAAGGCTTAAATATATTATTTAATATATGGGAAATGGAAACCAGGTACAAGTCATGGGAGTTGTTTGATATATGAAATCATGTTTCCAAAAGGTATAGAGCATGATAGGTTGGGACGATGCCTGGGTAGTAGGAACAAGAGAGATAAGGGATTTTTTATAGTTGGATTAAGACATGAGTTTTGGGTCAGGGGAGATTATGGGTAGTGGTGTGACCGATAGGTGAAAGGTATGAGATCATATCAATGAGCTTAGACCATGATGGGTATGGGGGATCTATTTGGCACCTTGACAGTAAAGCATGATTTGAGATGAGGGGATGGGTCTCAAGTGACTAGCACCATTGAATTTTTTGGTGATCTATGTGATTGGATTCATTCCATATTTTTTATTTCATGTGTGTGATTTTATCTGCTTATGATAAGTGATAGACTTGGTGGGGGTGAGGATCTTGAGGCCTAGCCTCATTATGAGTGAGACAGATCTTCCTAAACTAACATGGGTGAGATGGGTTACTTATGTTCATAGAGTAGTACCTTGACCTAAGTAGTCTTGAATTGGGATATTTTAACTTTCATTGAGTAAGATTAGGTTGTGATAACATACCATATCAAGTGAGAGGGATGGGTCATGGTATAAAAATATTCATGGATGATGGAAACTACCTTGATTGATGAGGTAGTGGGTTAATATTAATATGTAAGATTTAAACATTATTTCTTAGCTAGTGAGTCAAAGACTTAGATGATTCCCACCCTAAGTCTTCAGGTATTCACTAGGTTATGAGTACGATGACACAAGGTGAGGCGATGATGAGATTTTGGCATGAAATAAATGTAGGTATGGTAAGTCATAATAGTTTTCCAGTTAGAACATAATTACCTAATGAAAATAGAGTCATGGTATCCAAGTTAGAAAATTCCATTTAGAATCTTATGTGATATGTTTATTTTTACCTTGTATATACATGTATATGATGGTGTATACTAGGGAAACTTTATGAGACCCTACTTCGATGTTCCCTCACACCCTGCATAGACACCCTCGTGTTTATACATGCCTTATTTTTATTTTTTTCCTTTCATATCATAGGATGTGTAGTGAATTTGAATAGATCATATTAATAGGTAGTTGGAGGTAGGGTAATGTGGCGTGAGGATTTTAGTAGGTCTAATGTTTGTTTTTTATTTTTTTCTTATATTTTAGATGGGATTGGGATAGTGGATGACCTATGTATGTTTTGTATAACCATGTTTCTATATGTTGTGTTTCATTTTTTATGGAATTATGTTATTGATTTATATTTACTATAATTATAAGATATGTACATTTTGGTATAACTATATGGAGAAATGTTATGGTTTGTGAAAAATGGGAAGGTGTAAATATTATCTATGCCTTTGTATGGAATGTTCTGTGCATTGTTTTTTTTCTAGGTTTGTTCTGGGGATAAATATTCTATAGTTGTCTTTTTTTGTAAATAATCATATAGAAATGGTTTAAACCACCGTTAAATATGAATTTTTTTTCGCAGTGGTTTAAACCATCGCTATATGATGATGTTTTTTTGGGCAGCAGTTAAAACCACTAATAAATAGGTTATACTATTATTTAGAAGTGGTTTTAACCGCTGCTAAATCCTCATCATTTTTTTTTCTGGAAAAATACCAATAAAATAAAAAAATGCCACTAAATATACGTTCTATGACGCTTACCAGAAACTAATGCTAAATGGAAGGAACCATTGTGGGTTAGATTTCGACACCAACTTTAGCAGTAGTTTTTTGAAACCATCATAGAAAAATTTGGCGTTAGTTTAAACCACCAAAAAACTAAAAAATAACCACCACAAAATGGTGATTTTCTTATAGTGTACCTTCTTGCTATTTGATCTTCTAGACATGAGAAGGGTTGCTGCATCACTCATCAGGATATGGGATATCATGAATGATCATACTATGGACATGAATTATGCCTTCATGGTAAGATGTATGGGGAGGACCTTTGGAATTTCTGGTAGAAAAGTTGTGGGGAGGAACTTTGAAATTAAAACTACTATTTCTGCAATTTGGTAATGGATGAGTATGATCCCAAGATGCCATAAATAATCGTATGGGGGCCTTAAAAACACCATCATTGAGAAGTGAATGATCATAGATAGGCTTTTCATTTTATAATCACCTTTTTGAGGTTTATTTTTAGATGCCCTCTTATAGGCGATTGGGGATTCTTACTATGTATAAAGACTTTCATGTGTGGGGGCCTGTTTGAGTAGATCCCATGTTATTTCTGAATTGTTTTGATAGATTTATAGAATTTTTGTAGGAATATATTACTTCCCTTGAGTGGAAAATTGGATGGACCGATGACCTTCAGTTGGAACGGGGGTATAGGCCTGATCTAGTTATCCATTTATCATGGGATTTGACCCATGAACCTCCTAGATGAGAGCAGGGAGTGACCCTTGTATTATGTTGACGAGTCACCCCAATTGTGTAGGCAGAGTTTTGTGTCCATACTTAAACCATTTCCACTATCATTATTATATAATGACATATTTATAATATGCGGGCATGGATTTTGATATTCCCTTTCATCATTGTTAGTATATGTTGAGTGACTTCCCCATCCAAAATGGGGATATATACCCATTATGTGGTTAGCACAGGGGTGTGAGCCTGATCCTTTCCTCTATTTCATATCAGTATATACTGACAGTCTTCATGTGTGGGGGTGGGTATTTTGGGATTCCACATATTTTTTTTTTCAGGATTCACCAGTTGGTTTCTCCAAATGCTCCTAAACTAAGCTGGTATGCTTGGTGGACTGGGCATGTGTGTGCGCCTGCTTACAATTTTCCACCATATTTTACTAGCATACTTCTCTAGAGGAAAAAAATGTATGACCCTATTCCTTATTTTTTGGTTTCTTCCCTTAGTGTTCTATCCTGAGTTCTTGGGTTTGAGTGACCTGGGATGGAATCCTGAGGGCAACACCCTTATCATACCCAGGGTTTGTTGCTACATGGGGTTGTAAGTGGTGAATATTGGAAGGATACCTATAAATATACCCATGTGTTGTTGGAATGAGTTCATTGGTGACCTCTTGATCCACCCCTCTAATATAAGGGAGGAACTTTTTGTTGTGTTTCGAGTATAGACTCCCAAAATAGTTTGAAATGTAAACTGGTGCCATTGACTTATAGGACACCAACCATCACTGATTGGATGGTTTGTGGGGATTCTTGAGCTAGAGGGATTATCGTGTAGCCTCCAGAGTCATGATATTACCATTTAGGTGGTACTCTGATCGCGTTGTCGAGCGCGTCAAATTAGTTGTTTATTTTTAACTAGAATTTCTACAGTATAACAGCAACCCTAGGTCATCTCTCGACGGATCCTTAGATCACTAATTTCAAAATAAGGTTCTGATTATGTTAAAAAATTTGAAATTAAGTTAAGTGGTTGGGGGTTCTATGATTTTTAAATAGCAATTGAAACTATACTACTAAGAGAGAGAAACTGGTTGGAGAAATCGTGATCAACCCGGGTAAGTGTCCCTTGATTCTCAATCCGTCATCGCTCTCAAGGGAATGGGAAGGATAATTGATTCCTTGATTTTATACCCACTGAAACCAGTAGTATGTGAGTTCTTACTAGGTTACCACCTAGAATTTTATCGATCAATGTTATTGATTATCAGCGACCGCTGATAATCAATAAAACTATGTCGATGTAAGAACCGAACTCAATCAAGGCATCACATCAACAACATGATGAGATGTCCAGATTTGGGTCTTTATAAAAATTTATCTCAATACAAAAACATGAATATTCATGGGTTATAACTTCTGGATATCATCAAACAAGTCAATTCAAAAGCAAACTCATGAAAGAGAAGAGGTGAGAAAAGAGGCAAACACACTCAAATCATCACAAGATCCGGGTTATGCATGGAAGCATGAAAATTATTGTTCCTTTAATTTATATTTAATCATACCAGAATAAACAAAAATTCATAAGGTAAAAATTAAGAACAATAGACAACAAACCTAGAAATTAAATCACCTTATGAAGATTACAAATGTAGATCTCGGGATTACAACAATGGACACCCCCCAAGTTGATCACTAAGATACTTAGAAGTACATGAGGGAGAAGGGAACTAAAATAAATGAAAGAAGCTCTCCAATTCGACTCACCTTCACCCCTGGTCGTTCCACCTGATAGAATGGAGGTGAGAGGTGTTTTTATGGACATACACATCACACTTTCCACAAAAGAAGTCAAGTGCCTAAGAGACTAGGTCACTATTCAGGGTAGACTTTTTACTCCATCTTTATCCGGATGGTTGATTGACCAAAACGCGTTAAAATTACTTGAAATTCGGTGGAGAGGTGGACCATCAAGTTATCTGTATATGGGAGGTAGAATCAGACCAATTGGATCTCCGAGGCCCGAAGTATGGCCCAAATACAGAAGGGTCATCAAATCTGGCTCGCCCAGAATTGTTTCACATTGTGGGCCTATTATGGGCCTTTAAATGGGAAAATTGGGCTCCATGGTCTTCTAGAGAAATGTATCCCACACAATTTTACATTCATACACAAATTTTTAGCCCAATTGAATGCACGGAGTATCCACAGTATATATTTATGTCCACAAAAATGCTTGGGCCCTTGCGCAGTTTGGCCCGTTTTTCTTGATTTCCATCGTGGGCTCTCCGAATCACCTCATCCTATAATATAAACACTTAAAAAAGTAAGATTGCCCTATTAAATAGTAATAAACATTATCTCATTGAATAACAGTAATTTCAATTTATTATTATATTTGGAATATTCATTACAAAACTTGTTTAAAACAGCGGTGTAAGGGTGGAATAAAACAGTGAATCGTGGTACGATCACACCCCCACACCTAAATATTTGAAATCCTGGGCAAATTCACATATCCATATACAATTATGCATATATATATTTCCAACATCCTGAATATTTAGCATTTGAGGAAATTTTATTTAAAGTAAAGTGATCAATGCACGAACCACACCAAGGAGTTCTTTCTAGTGAAAATAGAAAAAGATGTCTCATAAATCATACCATAGAAAAATTCAAAAAGTTTCATGATACACAATTGAGAAAGGAATTCAAAAGTCAACCATTAAACTAACTCTCCACGTGTGTGTGTGAAAACCATTCCATGCTATTCTTTCCACTTTTTATCAAATAAATATAGGTTATTTTAACATTATTCAGCTTGAAATGATTTTTCACCGAACCTGTCCTACATCCTTTGCAATCATATTTCAAGACCCACTCACTTAAGAATTCCCAGAAGTCAAACCATAAGCCCCCGACCTAGATATCCCCATATGTTGCACATTTCATCACTCCCCTCATTTATTATATTTTTTTGAAGTTACAATTGGAACAAATCTTACACTCATCTCTCAACCCCTGTTTGATCTCCTCACGACACTAATTGCAATAGTTATAACAAGATCAAAGGTTGAGGAGGAGTGGTTTTTGACATGCCCAATACAAAACCATTTTTTTGTATTTTTTTGAGGGCGTACAACAGTCGGACATTAGGTACACACGCATAGGTCAATCTGGTACAGTAATGAAACATATCAGATAAGGAACGAACGTATGGAAATATCATTTAAAGATGAAAAATATTAACCCAACATATATTTACCTTATATTAAGTAAGAAATAATCACACTTTGCAGGTTTGGTGATTTTTTTTAGAGATATTAGTGACACAATTTTCCCAAAAACTACTCACACAAAGAGCATCAATCATCTCAAAGATTTCACATAGATATGACCATTTATATCATTGGCAGAAAACCAATTCACTAAAGAAAATCACTCCCTAGTGTTAAATTCATACAAATATTCTTTTTGGCCTTCGTTATGGTATTTTTACTTTCCCCCCTTTATGGTCGCCAAATCATGGAACTTCGAAATTGTTGATGGGGAAAAAATGAAAATACCATAAAGAAGGCCAAAAAGAGAAAACAAAAGGAGAAAATGATGAAAATTCCTATCTAACACAAGAATGTATCCACCCCCCCACACCTAGAGTGTGCAGTGTCCTCACTGAAATAATTGAGAATGTGAGAATGAAGGATAAAACCTGGTGTGTTTTATTGGTATGATGCGTCGAGAAGGTGGATTTCCTCCACCAGATTCTTTGGAAAATCCTCATAGAAGTGTTTAAGTCGCTGACCATTGACGGTAAGACTTCGTCCAATCTGCTCATGAAAAACCTGTATTTCACCAAAAGGGTAAACATTAGTAACAGTATAAGGACCGATCCATCAGGAACGAAGCTTACTTGGGTGGAGCTTAAGCCTAGAATTGTACATGAGGACCTTCTCACCAATATGGAACTTCCACTGGTGAATCATGCTATCATGAATAGCCTTTGTCTTCTCTTTATAGATCCAGGAGTTGTCATATGCATCACGTCGAATTTCTTCCAACTCTTGAATCTGCAGCTTTCTTTCCTCACCTGTATCTGAAAGGTTCATATTACATTGTTTAACAACCCAATATGCACGGTTTTCTACCTCCACTAGGAGGTGACAAGCCTTTCCAAACACAATCCTATATGGTGACATTCTGATCGGGGTTTTAAAAGCAGTACGGTACACCCAAAGTGCATCATCCAAGCGCAAACTCCAATCTTTCCTATTGGGTTGTACCATTTTCTCCAAGATTCGCTTAACTTCTCGATTTGAAATTTATGCTTGCCCGTTAGTTTGGGGATGATATGGAGTGGAGACTTTATGAACAACCCCATACTTACGAAGCAAGTTTTTCATGTTACGATTGCAAAAATGTGAACCCTGATCACTAATGATGAATCTTGGTAGACCAAACCTTCTGAAAATCTGGGACCTCACAAAATCAACAACCATTCGAGAGTCATCGGTCCTGGTGGCCTTTTCTTCCACCCATTTAGATACATAGTCAACATCCAATAAGATGTACACAAATCCAAATGAATTTAGAAAAGGCCCCATGAATTCAATGCCCCATGCATCGAAGATCTCACAAAATAACATGGGATGTTGGGGCATTTCATTCCTCTTGGAGATATTCCCTATGAATTGACAACGACTACATGACTTGCAAAATCTATGGGCATCCCTATACAATGTTGGCCAATAAAGTCATGAGTCAAGGACCTTTCGAGATGTACGTTGAGAGCCAAAGTCGCCCCCACATGCCAAGGTGTGGAAAAAGGTCAAAACAGAGGTGAAATCATGGTTAGGGACACACCTATGAACAACCTTGTCACTATAGATCCTCCACAAATATGGGTCATCCCAAATGTACCATCGAGAATCATGTTTAAGTCTCTGGGATTGTGAAGTGCTAAAATCAGTGTGGACCCTAGATGTTGCTAGAAAATTCAAAATGTCCGCATACTAGGGGGTGAGGTCCACAATATCACAAAGGTTCTCATGAGGGAAGAATTCTCTAATGGGTAGGGGTGAGTCAACATGATGGTCCAATGGTGGAGAAATCCTACTAATGTGGTTAGCTACCACATTCTCCACCCCTCTCTTATCTCTAATCTCAAGATCAAGCTCCTGGAGGAGGAGCATCCACCGAATGAGGCGGGGTTTGGCTTTAGGTTTCTTTAGGAGGAAACGAAGGGCAGCATGATCAGAGAAGACGATGATTTTTGACCCGAGAAGATATGAACGAAATTTTTCCAAGGAAAACACAATATAAAGGAGTTCTTTTTCAGTGGTTGTGTATTTTACCTGGGCAGGGTCAAGGGTACGTGAGGCATACACAATGACATGAGGGGATTTCTCAACCATTTGTGATAAAACTGCCCCAACTGCAAAGTTAGAGGAATCACACATAAGTTCGAAGGGAAGATCCCACCTTGGTGGTTGGATTATGGGAGGTGATGTGAGACTCATTTTTAGTGAATTGAAAGCATCCTCACAATTTTTATCAAAAAAAAATTCAGAATCCTTTTGTAATAACTGAGATAAGGGAAGTGCGATCTTACTAAAGTCTTTAATGAATCGGCGGTAAAAACCAGCATGACCCAAGAAAGATCGCACCTCACGAACACATTTTGGATATGGAAGGGTTGAAATTAATTCAATTTTAGATTTATCAACTTGAATTACCTTATTTGAAATGACATGCCCAAGAACTATCCCCCGCTCAACCATAAAATGGCATTTCTCAAAATTTAAAACAAGATCTTTTTCAATGCAGCGGCGGAGGACAGGACCTAGGTGTTCCAAACAATCATCAAAAGAAGATCCATATACTGTGAAATCATCCATAAATACTTCCATACAACTATCAAGGTACTCAGAAAAAATACTCAACATACATCGCTGAAAAGTACTAGGATCATTACAAAGACCGAATGACATCCTTCTGTATGCAAATGTGCCAAATGGACAGGTAAATGTGGTCTTTTCTTGATCATCATGGGCTATATGGATTTGGAAATAACCCGAATAGCCATCAAGGAAACAATAATGGGACTTACCAGCCAATCGTTCTAATATTTGGTCAATGAAAGGTAATGGAAAGTGGTCCTTCCATGTGGCTTGATTCAGTCGACGGTAGTCAATACAGACTCGCCAACTTTTTTGCACACGCATTGTAACCAATTCATTCCTTTCATTTGATACAACTGTTATTCCTGTTTTTTTAGGCACAATTTGCACTGGGATAACCCATTTACTATCAGATATAGGATAAATGATCCCCGCAGCAAGTAATTTACTGACTTCCAATTTTACCACTTCAAGGAGAGTGGGATTCAACCGGTGTTGAGCCTGCCTTACGGGCTTAGCCTCATCATCCAAAAGTATATGGTGAATACAAATAGATGGTATAATCCCAGGAATATCGGACAATGTCCATCCTATTGCCTTTTTACACTCTCTCAAAAGTTTGAGCAGTTTCGATTCCTGTTGTGGAGAGAGGTTATTGGAAATAATGACGGGAAATTGGTCAATACCCTCAAGATAGGCATATTTTAAATTTGATGGAAGTGGTTTTAATTCCAACACCGGGGGTTTTTGTATTGAGGGAGTGGATTTAGGGGGATTGTGGTTCATGAAACTATCTATCTGCTCATTTTTATTATCAAAGGAAAGAGAATCTATTGAAATGAGATTTGCAGAATCATCGATAGTCATGGGTACCTCAGAATAAACACACTCATCAATTAAAGCACAAAATTTACATTTTTCTGAACCCACACAACATTCAAAAGAAGAACCAAAAATCAAATCATCCATGGGTGAATAAGAGGAAAATAAATCAGAGGATGGGTCAAGGATAGAAATTTGTGTGTGTTTGTCATTAGAGATCACATCCATCGAATAGATAGGAAGAGTGGAGTGCTCTTCAACGGGGTGTTTCATAAACTCAAGGATGTTAAAACTTAACTTTTCTCCACCAAACTCCATGGAAAACGTACCATTGTGAACATTGATGATCGTCTTTACTGTTTTGAGGAATGGCCTCCCAAGTATGAGAGGGGCATGTCCTTGGGTTCAGGTATCTTCCATCTCAAGAATGTAAAAGTCTGCAGGGAAGATGAGATTCTTAACTTTTACGAGGACATCCTCGACCACTCCTGATGGGTGTGTTGTGCTTCAGTTGGAAAGTTGCATGACAATGCCTGTTGGTTGAAGCTCTCCAAC
The DNA here is from genome assembly GCA_963277665.1 of Viscum album. Lineage (NCBI taxonomy): Eukaryota > Viridiplantae > Streptophyta > Magnoliopsida > Santalales > Viscaceae > Viscum > Viscum album. Next base: position 1,121,894,326 of record OY728129.1, read on the forward strand.
CTGCAAAGAAGTATACACGGAGTGAGGCGTTACATTAATAGAAGCACCTAAATCTAGCATAGCATCAGAAAAGAAGGTCTCCCCTATGGTACAAGGTATCGTGAATGTGCCCAGATCCTTGAATTTGGTTGGCATTGCTGGTTGAATCAAGGCCAAGACATTCCTACCCAAGTTGAATCTCTCATTCCCCTTCAGTTTCCTTCTATGGGTGCAAATCTCTTTAAGAAATTTGGCATATCGAGGGATTTTCTTAACTGCATCCAATAGGGGAATGTTAACTTCAACTTTTTTAAATGTATCCATTATTTCTTTATCAATCTCATTATCAAAATTCTTCTTAGATTTAGAGAGTCTTTGAGGGAAAGGAAGAGGAATGTATTATTCATTTGAATCATCAATGACTATTCGATTACCATTTTTTCTTGTTTTTCTTTACATGAAGTTCTTGATGGTTGGGAAAGGGAGTTTTCATGAGGGGGGCATACTTGATGTGAAGAATCAGTAGAAGGAGAAACTTCTTTACCACTACGAAGTGTAACTACACATACATTACCTTTGTCCTTCAGATTGGAAGTGGGTTGGGATGGTAGTTGCCCAGAACCATGCATATTAAGCTCACATATGGTGTTTTCCAATTGCCCCACTTGAGTTCGCAGGTCTTGAATTGCTGATTGTGTGGTATGTTGGAACTGGAGGTTCTGGGTTTCCATTTGTTTCACCATGTCCTCGAGGCTTGGTTCAGATTTGGGAGGAGGAGGATGATTGTTTTGAGAAGTTGAAGGATAAGAAGGTTTCATACCTTGGCCTTGTTGATACCAATTCTGATTGGGGTATCTTGAGTTTCCTCCTTGTCGGTATTGGGGTTGTTCTTGCCACCCTGGATTTGGATTTAGCCTGAATTGTTCTTGCTTGAAGGGAAGTGCTTATTGGAATGGATGCCCTGGGAATACAGCTGCACAGGACTCAGATGAATCTTGAAGTTGTGGGCACTGGTTAGAAAAATGAGTGTTATCAGAACAAATCCCACAATGTAATGGAATAGAAGTAGAGTGTGAGTTACCTTGTGCTTGAACTAATTTACTTATAAGGGTATGCATCTCATCAAGTTTAGTATCTACCTTTTGTTCTAGGGATGACTGACTTACCTCATTAACTCCTCAGGTTGGTGCAATAGCTCGTGTACCAAATTGTTGTGCATTTTGAGCCATATTGGCTATTAAGTCACGAGCGGCAGAAGGAGTTTTGTCAACTAGGGCACCCCCAGCTGTAGCATCAATCATTCCACAATCCATGGGGATAAGTCCCTCATAGAAGTATTGAATTAAAAGTTTCTCACTAATCTGGTGGTGGGGGCAGCTTGAGAAAAGTCTTTTGAATCTCTCCCAGTATTCATGAAGGGTCTCTCCTTGTGATTGGCTAATGCCACAAATTTCTTTCCTAATTGACGCAGTTTAGGAGGCAGGAAATAACTTCTCTAGAAAGAGTCTTTTAAGGTCATTCTAGCCCCCAATAGTGGTAGGAAAATAGTATAGCCAATCTTTGGCTACACCATCAAGGGAGAAAGGGAAGACCCTAAACTTAATGAGGTCCTCAGACACATTTTTGGGGTTTCATGGTGGAGCACACTATGTGAAACTCCTTTAGATGTTTGTGAGGGTCCTCACCGGGAAGACCATGGAATTTTGGAAGAAGGTGGATGAGACCTGATCTAAGCTCAAAGTTGGCTGCTTCCTCGGGATATTGGATGTACGCAGGTTGGTACTCCACATCAGGGATAGTAAGTTCTTTTAAAGTTCATTTATTTGCAGCCATTTTTTCTTGGGTTTGATTGGGTTCAATTTTGGGTTGGTTTAGAAACACTTGAGGTTTCATAATGGGTTCCTCAATTTTACTTGATTGAACTTCTCTAGATTCCTTTATTTGTGTGTGAAGTGACTTTTCAATTTCAGGATCAAATTCAAGTAGTGTTTCTTTACCAGATCTTGTCATGCAAAAATGATGTCCAGTTTGATTGATTGATTTTTTTTTTGTGTTTTTTTTTATTTGAGTTGGAGAAAAAAAAACTTAAGAAGGGTGAAAGAAGAATATAATGTTATACAATATAATTAGAGAGGGATATGGAGAAGAATAGAGAGATAGATAGAGAGAGATAAAGAACACACCAAAAACAACCAAAAATAAAGACAAAACCCAAAACAAAAACAGTCAAATGGGGGTGGGGTATTTAAAGGAGTACTAATTAAGAAGTAAAATAACTAAATAAAAGGAAATAAAGAAAACAAATGATCTTGGCTCCCCGGAAATGGTTCCAAAATTTGATCGCGTTGTCGAGCGCGTCTAATTAGTTTTTTATTTTTAACTAGAATTTCTGCAGTATAGCAGCAACCCTAGGTCATCTCTCGACGAAGCCTTAGATCACTAATTTCAAAAGAAGGTTCTGATTATGTTAACAAAATTGAAATTAAGTTAAGTTGTTGGGGGGTTATATGATTTTTAAATAGCAATTGAAACTATACTACTAAGAGAGAGAAACTGGTTGGAGAAATCGTGATCAACCCGGGTAAGTGTCCCTTGATGCTCAATCCGTCATCGCTCTCAAGGAAATGGGAAGGATCATTGATTACTTGATTTTATACCCACTTAAACCAGTAGTATGTGATTTCTTATTAGGTTACCACCTAGAATTTGATCGATCAACGTTATTGATTATCGGCGACCGCTCATAATCAATAAAACTATGTCGATGTAAGAACCGAACTCAATCAAGGCATCACATCAACAACGTGATGAGATGTCCAGATTTGGGTCTTTATCAAAATTGATCTCAATAAAAAAACATGAATATTCATGGGTTATAACTTCTAGATATCATCAAACAAGCCAATTCAAAAGCAAACTCATGAAAGAGAAGAGGTGAGAAAAGAGGCGAACACACTCAAATCATCACAAGATCCGGGTTATGCATGGAAGCACGAGGATTCTTGTTCCTTTGATTTATATTTAATCATACCAGAATAAAAAAAAATTCATAAGGTAAAAATTAATAACAATAGACAACAAACCTGGAAATTAAATCACCTTATGAAGATTACAAATGTAGAGCTCGAGATTACAACAATGGACACCCCCCAAGTTGATCACTAAGATACTTAGAAGTACATGAGGGAGAAGGGAACTAAAATAAATTAAAGAAGCTCTCCAATTCGACTCACCTTCACCCCTGGTCGTTCCACCTGAGAGAATGGGGGTGAGAGGTGTTTTTATGGACATACACATCACACTTTCCACAAAAGAAGTCAAGTGCCTAAGAGACTAAGTCACTATTCAGGGCTGACTTTTTACTCCATCTTTATCCGTCTGGTTGACTGACCAAAATGCGTTCAAATGACTTGAAATTCGGTGGAGATGTGGGACATCAAGTTATCTGTCCATGGGATGTGGAATCCTCCCAATTGGATCTCCGAGTCCCGAAGTATGGCCCAAAAACAGAAGGGTCATCAAATCTGGCTCGCCCAGAATTGTTTCACATTATGGGCCTATTATGGGCCTTTAAATGGGAGAATTGGGCTCCATGGTCTTCTAGAGAAATGTATCCCACACAATTTTACATTCATAAACAAATTGTTAGCCCAATAGAATGCACGGAGTATCCACAGTATATATTTATGTCCACAAAAATTCTTGGGCCCTTGCGCAGTTTGGCCCATTTTGCTTGATTTCTATCGTGGGCTCTCCGAATCACCTCCTCCTATAATATAAACACCTAAACAAGTAAGATTGCCATATTAAATAGTAATAAACATTATCTCATTGAATCAAATAGTAAGTTCAAATTATTATTATATTTGGAATATTCATTACAAAACTAGTTTAAAACAGCGGTGTAAGGGTGGAATAAAACAGTAAATCGTGGTACGATCATACTCCCCAATCAACGTATTTGATACCCGACATTAAAGGCACTAGTATGGAAAAACCATACTATGATTGGATGAGTATCACTCCTATGAAATAGTTGAAGCATATTTTTTCTTAAATTGATATGAAGCCATTTATGTTGAAGATATTTTTGGTGAAAGTGATTATATATATATGAAAAAAAATATGAAAACCCCATCAAATTAGTATATTAATAAACAAACTCATGCATAATAGACTGTTTTAGATCTATGTTTGGACCACTTTCATTTTGTGATAACATGAAAGAGGCCTAACATGTGCGTTACACAATCAATTTGGTTAAGGATTCATGCCAGGTTCACCATTTTTTTCATTCCCCAAAACCACATGGGGATTAGAGTGGTGTTGTTTAGTGGTGGAGGCATGATCCTTCACACCAAACAAATATTTCCATGTCCTTTCTGGTTGGTTTCCAGTAGGTTTTATTCATGAAACTAGAAACACCCAACAATTCCCTTATTTGAGATATTTCATGAACCTGCTTTATAAAGGTAGGTGATCATTAGGAAATGGATCCAAAAATTATGAAGGACTCACATTGGTCAATAGGATGGGAGGTCAGTATCATTATACCTTTTTAGGGGAATTATTTCATGCTATGCACTACCACAAAATGGGCCAAGGCCAGCACCACCCTTTATCAGTGCTAAAGAAAAAGCGCTGATAAGGGGGGGGGGGTACCTTTATCAGTGCTAAAAAAAGTGCTGATAAAGGGTACCTTTATCAGCGCTAAAAAAAGCACTGATAAAAGTACCCCTTTTTCAGTGCTTTTTTTGGCGCTGATAAAGGTACCCCCTTTAACAATGCTTATTTTTAGCGCTGTTAAAGGGGACCCCTTTATCAGTTCTTTTTTTAGTAGCGCTGATAAAGGGGGGTCTTTATCAGTGCTTTTTTTAAAAGCACTGATAAAGGGTCTAATTCTAAAAAATAAAATTCATTAAAAAAAATATATTAATATTTAAATATACAGATATAGTTATATTGATATAAATATAATATATATTTTTTAAATATAATTTTAAATATATTTTAGATAAGTATAAATATACAGTTACACTTAATATATAAAATATTTAGTAAAAATGGATTATAAAAAAATTTAAAAAATATTTTTAATTAATAATTTTCTAATTATTATGGATTAATATTCATTTAATAACAATTTGAAGACTAAGAAAAGAAAAAAAATAAAAAAAATATCCAAAATATGTTGAAAATGCAACTCGAACTTCAAACAACCATAACTTTTGATCCGGCTGTCCATTTGAGCTCTACCATATATCAAATAAAAGCCTGCGATGAGCTCTACACCCCTTTGATCGGAAGGGAACCTAGTAATGGTTTTTTTGAGGCAAAAAAGTCCCATAAGGCCTCCAAAACTGAGTTTTTAGTCGGGATACCCTGATTTTTTAACATTTTGTGGATTTTTAGCCTCGTTTAAGGAGGTATTATAGGATTTTTTTGGTTGGGATTGAATTTATTCTATGGTATTACATTCATATTGATATTATTTATTTGAAATTTTATCGTTTTTTATAATTCACTGCTATTTATAATCAAATATATAACAATATATACATATTTTTTATATATTCACACATAAAGATTTAATTATAAATATAAATAATAAAATATATTTACATATAAAATATATTAGCTTTATCTAAATAATAACTAATATCCATTTTATTTAAAATACAAATATATGAATATTTATATACCTATATATTAATCTAACTATATATATATATTAATATAACTACATATATATATTAATATAACTATAAATATATATATTAATATCACTATAAATATATATATTAATATAACTATATATATATATATATTAATATAACTATATATATTAATATAAATATATATTACTATACGAATAAATATAACTAAATATAACTATATATATATATATATATAGAGATATCATGAAATGGAAAACAAATCAAAATAGAGGAGTGTTAAGGGCTTAGGCGTGTAGGGGGGGAGGTCTCGAGTTCAAAACCTGGTGGAGGTAGGGGTGTGCGCGCATGGGGGAATATGGGAGCTAGTGCTGATAATGGGTGGGGGATAGCGCTGATAAAAGGTTGAGGGGGGTGAGTGGGGGTGCTAGAGGTGAGAGAAGATGCTAATAAAGGGGGGGGGGGGGGCTCAAGCACTGAAAAAATCCCCCCCAAGATTGCTAGGAATTTTTTTAATTTTTTAATTTTTTTTAACTTTTATCAGTGTTAAAAAAAAGCGCTGATAAAAGGGGTCTTTATCAGCGCTTTTTGGAGCGCTGATAAAGGGTATCCCCCCTTTATCTACGCCGGCTTTAACAGCGCTTTTCTAGCACTGTTAAAGGACATTTTTAGCGCTGATAAAAGGGGTATTTTTAGTAGTGATGGGACTCTCTTATAGATTTAATACATATTCATGAATCCTTTATCAAATCCAAAATATAGATAGGGTCACCATTAAATTAACAATATATCCTCAACATGTATGGAATTTAGAATCATTAGTATCTATCTAATGTTCTTCATTGAAAAAGGAATATGTATGTGTCCAAGGTTCTCCATCGATGGTACCCTTTCGTGTGTTCAGATTAAAGATCCTTATGTTGTTTATTATCATGATGCTAGTTTTAAGCCACACAATGGGGCGATTTGGAATTCATCATTATCTATGGAGGCATGAGTTGTTTTGATGTTGAGATCAAGCCCATGAGATGGGATTCCTATGTATCCTTGTGAAAGGAATAATAACCCATGTAGTTCAGTTCCACTTAAGAGGACACATAATACCTTTTAAGGTCATACGATGAAGACCAGATCATGTAGTTTAATGTTGCGTAGAAAATATGTTTAGTTAAAAGGTGACTAGTAAATCCTAGTGTAAAAATTATGAAAAATTGGCCTAAGGGACCTAGAATGAATGTATCCCCCTAGATTGGATATGACCCTACTAGGAATATGGACCATAGAAGATTAGTGGGAGTTTTGGGTGTTGGGTTTGAACCTTAGAGAGGCTTCCTACATATCCCATTTGGATGAGAATCAAATTCCAAATATTTTATATGGTTAGGTATTACAACTATTAAGGAGATAAATGTCAAGTAAAGAGGAAGATCTAGAAAATAACTGTTTTCCAAGATAAGTAAGTCATTCCCCTCGATGATTCCACCTTTAGGTATTATGTGCTTTTTACCCATGCACCTCTAGGTAGGGCATGGTGTAAAAACTGCCTTGGTGGAGTGGAAATCAAGAGGCCCAAGGGATTACCTCATTGGAAATATGGAACTTTGATGTGGTGACATGATTTCGAGGCTTAAATCAAATAAGATTCCCTAGGGAAGGTGAGAGGAAGATCTAGAGAAGGATTCCCCTCCCGAGATAAGTAATTCATTCCCCTTAGCGACTCCACCTTTAGGTCTTACATGTTCACTATCCGTGTGACTTTGGGTGGGACATAGTGTAAACACTATCATGGAGGAGTTGAAATCAAGATTCCCAAGGGGTTTCCTCATTTAGAATATGTTCCTTTGAGTTGGTGATATGGTTTTGGGGATTACACTGAATATGAGGCCCTAAGAAAGGCATGAGGAAGATCTAGAAAAGTATCCCACTCCCAAGATAAGAATTTGATCATTTAGATTTCATAATCATCACTAACCTCTAAGCCCACATGATTCATGCTCGGTGTGAGAAATAAGTGGAAGTGGAAGATCTAGAAAACCACACAATCTCTTTTGTTTTCTGGTGGATGAGGTTGAGGATACACCCTGCAAGAAATACCAGGGGATTACTCTAAGAGGGATTCCCTAGGGTGACATTTACTCCTCGTCTATTGGTAGATGAGGTTGGATTCATTTAGGGGATTTACGGAGAGAGATAGGGCTTTGATGTTCCTACCTCCTATCTTGTTTTCAACCCTGGGGTCTTGTTATTATCTCTAAGGTTGAGATAATTGTTACCATGATAATTTATAATTGATAACACTCTGAGGATCCCACCTATTAGGTAAGATAAGTGTAGGACCTCCATTACCATGGGAATCTATAATCGATAGGACACACTAATGTGCCATAAGCTCTGATCATACATACCTGGAGGCTTTGGGGGAGGCCTTATCTTGGCTCCCTTAGAGAAATGATCTAAGGAAATAGGTTCCCTATCATTGGTGGTATGAAATGTAGGCTCAAATGGTGGATCATATAGGTGAGGCCTGGGAAAATAGAAGATGGGTCACACTGGTGAGGCTTGGGGGAGCTGAAGAGGTCTCACTTAGGGTAGACCTAGGTGAGCTGAAGATGCCTTTGGGTTATGGAAAACCAAAGGAAAAACACTTAGGGGAAGCCTTTATATAGGATCCAATGGTATCCTCAGGTGTCTTTGGATGAATGGTGCTCAAGTTATGAGTAGTGGAAGGTTCCTTCACCCTAATAGTTTTTACTAGGGGGTGTCTCCTCTCAAGGTTATTGTTATTATAAATCTTGAGGGAAATCAATCCATTTATTTTTACTAATTTACCCTTATTTTATATAATTAATGAACTACCTATGATTTTGGATTACTTTGGAGAGTGACTTATGAAAATAGATCTTCAAGTAGTATCTTTATCATTTAGTCATGTCAAATGAGGAGCCCGATGGTCCTATTTATAGGAAAACCAGGATCCTGGGTGAAGGAGGACACTCATGTAGGTCCATCACACAATTGTCTCATGCATGACCCTAACATAGGTACTATCCATTCATGATGGCCCACATAGGTAGGGCCAACGTGAGCCTCTTGGTGTGTAGGTTTCTCACAATACCTAGACTTGTGTGAGATTCCAGACTGCACAGGTGCCTCCCATTATTCACCCTAGGAGAATTGGAGCCTTTTATTCCTTATTCTTTATTTTTGATTCATGATGTACTTTCCATTTAGGATTTTTGTTATTTTTGAAAAAGGGAGTGTCAATAACCATTCCACTATATGATTTTACTTTGAAGATAAGTGTGAGACATACCAAGTGGTTTTAGTTCAAAAGAATATAAAAAACCTTCTTGGTATAACTTTGTCAAGTGCTTATTATTTACATGACCAAATCGATGATGCCACAACTGGGTGTGATATGAGTCATGAAAAATTGATTCATTATCAATTTAACATACTTGGTTTTTGTATTCTTGTATGTAAATAACATTATTATGATGTGAAATCCTATAAAATATTTTTTTTATTTATAAAAGTAACAGCTCTTATTTCCAAACTTGAAAATAAATCCATCTATATATGAATTGGACACAAATATAATGTTTTTGGAAACACTATAAATATAGTAAAAATTACTTAAAACTGTAATTAAAACAATCAATAAAGTAAGATGGCAGTCTCTAAAAGTTAGTGCATCTAGTATTGCTCTTTTGGAAGCTCACAGATCCACCTCACCTCTATAAAACTTCATGAATCTACTTGGTTTCTATATTTGGATAAAAATGTGATAACCACAGGCCATATCCAATACCCAAATTGTATAAATGGGAATATTACATTCAATAATTAGTACACCTAAATATTCCCCTTGAATATTCATAAAGTTACAGTTCTTTGTCTAGTATCCCTTCTTTCCGTATAAAAAACACAATGTATCTTATTCATTAGCTCCCCCCTTGATTCCGTTACTCTTGGTCAGGAAGTGAAAAGATCAATTAGGCTTAGTTTTATTCTTGGGAACATTTTAATTTCCCTTACTCTTGTTTACCATAAAGAGTAAATTTTTTTCAAGCCTTATGTCCTGATCTTCTTGTAAAATCAGATTTAGGAGATCTGGGAGTGTCTTATATATACTGTTCATATTAAAATTCACAATAAAATCAGATAATATATAAGTAAGTGATGCAAGAATAGGGTTTGTGCATAATTCTTTGGGTATCATGAAATCTAGAATTTCTAGATGCTCAATATATCCAATCATCTTGAGCACATGAGGCCCGGCTGGTGTACCTTCTCCAAAATTTCATATAAAGAGTGCCTTGGAGATGTCATACCTCTCTTGTCTTGACTTATCTTGATAAAGATCACAAAAATGGGAAAACATGATATATGTATCCATGTATTCATGAATAATGTGTATATAACTAGTCATGGATGATAATACGAGACATTGGAAATCTAATGAATCACACACATGCTTCTAAAATACATTATTCTCCTCCCCACTCACCTTCTTAGAAGGCTCTTTAAGAACTTGGGACTCCAACATATAGAACTTACACTCTTGGTATAGTAAAATGCGCAAACACCCATACCAACACTGGAAGTTAGTGTCAATTAGAAGATTTTCTTTATCCAATATTGATCACATGGATAATTTTTGAGGTAAAATTACTTTCCATTTTCTAAAAAAAGAAAAAGAATATTTTATTAATTTATCTTGATTACCAAAAGTGCGAAATGATAATTTTTTATTAGTCTACCACTTTTTTATCAAATACCAACAACCCCTACCAATGGATTCAGAATATCCTATCACATAGATATTTTAATGGAAGAGATCTATATTTCCCTTCCCAAAACCTAGAAAAGGGCCTGGTCAAATTACTTAAATGTATTTAGGTATATAGTCTTTCTATTTTCATAAAATGAAAGTTTTATATGTAAATTAGAATCTCTAATCCTGAAATCCTAGACACAATTTACTTCATACTTGAATCCTACTTTCACCAAGTCTTGTAGAGGAAATAAAACCTTTATGAAAACTAGGTTAAGTTGACTCAAAATTTAAGATAAAACTCCCTAATAATTGAAAGAACCCTGATGGAGACCAAACAAGTACTTTGAACTATGGTGCATTCTTAACTCATGCAATGGAAGGATTTTCTGACCTATTATTTTCTTGATTTATTTTGATTATATTTATCTTTTTGAGTAAAATATGATTCTATTTATTATATTTATTACTATTTCATCACACTCACATCTTTAACCATGTATAAATAGAAAATATTTATCGCACTATTATTCATTTTTTATGTTCACATGCTTGTTAACTTTCCTATGTGATCATATAACAACCATGTAATGATATAATTAACCATGAAAGACAAAAAATAAATAAAAAATGACATGATAATGAGTTTTTTCCTATTGGTTGATGCATTGAGTGGATAATGGATTTACTGAGACCCTAGAATAATTCCTTGAGAATTATATTGACTTGAATTTCCGTGCCCATAAAACAATTGTGAATTATTTTTGTATGGATTCAAACCATCTCGTATCCTTGAACCGTGTCATTATACACTCATATGATCTTTTAAATTCATACTCACATGTAGGTGAGGGGAACTTGAGATGAGAGATGTCACACACAGTTTTTTTTTTCTGTCTTTGTATTGATCCGACCCATTAGAAATCCCGATCCTCTTAATGGGTATTTTATGAGATGAATCTTGAGTTTTGAAGTTTCATATATGTCTAACCACCATAATTTGGGATCCCCATTGCTTGTTTAGGAGTTTTTGAAGAAAGGGTGGTTACTTCATGATTTGGGCCAACCATGAGCCCATTCCCAGTTTTAAAAACTGAATTTGTTTCTTTTATAACTCTTTTGTTTTTTCATCCTTTTTCACCCAATCAACTTCCCACTTGTCCTATACTGATATATTAAAATTTATTTATCTTTTTGGACCCATTAGAAATTCATAAGCCGGGTGAATTTGGGTTACTTATTTAGGTATTGGGCCAGCCCATGGGCCCATTTCCTGTTTAAAAAAAAATAATTTGTTTCATTTATATATTTTTCATTTTTTAATATTTTTTGGTGATTACACCTCCCACCCGAAGCCAATATCCCTATACTCACCCCCAATATCGTTTTTGCCTCTTTGGAGCTCATATGGGTCGCGTAAGAGGGCGAAAATTCTCAGGATACCTCAAATCGTCCAGATTTGACAAGGTAAATTGTATCATTCATAAATTAATCAATTCGTACTCTTTTGGCCACCAATTTTCTTTCCCTGGTTCATCCAGATCTTAGGAGTATCTCCATGAATTTTCAAGCCATTACCTTCCCTATAGGGTTGCAGATCTAATGGAAGACGAAGAGTTTTCTAGGGTGAAAGGTGATATTCCTTCTCCTTTCTCCTTCCTCTTCCCCCTCCTTTCATTATTTCTTTGATTTATATTGTACCCTAGTCTTGATAGACCTAGGGTTTTGTTATAAAATGTTTTTTATGGGTTTTATGTTTGTTTAGGTCTGGTATTTATAGTTTTAGGGTTTATAAACCCGCGGCGGGTGATTTCGGGTGTGCGTTTCAATTACGCCAAAGATTTGAGGTAGGATATCCCTTGCACATGCTTTTATCATAGAAGTTTCATCATTTTAATATTATCCTATACTGATATAAATGTATATTATTGTTTTAAATCCTTTTTATAATTTTCTTGGTGTGCAAAGTCATTGTTTAATCACTGTTATGTGAAAGGTAGTGTTGTTTTGTCATGAAAGTAATCAACAAGTGTTTGTTTAAATGTTCCATTATCTTTGAAAATATTGTAGACGCCGGAAAAGTCCGTTGTTCCCAAACGAAGCTCCGGATGCGGAAAGCGAAGTGATATTTGGAGTCGGAAGAACGTTTCGGAGGGCCCGGAGGCCTTGCGCGGAATTTCAGAGGCCCGCGCGCAAAGGTGATGTTCCGCGCGCAAACCCCCCGGGATGCGCGCAATGCGCCGGTCCGGCGCGCAATTTTGCGCGCCGCGGGTCCGCGCGACTCCCTTACGCGCCGCGCCCGATTCCGCGCCCGCGAGGAGAATTTCGCGCTCGCACCCTGGATTCCGCGCCCGGGGTTGCCTATAAATACAAGGCGACCCCCAACGTTTCAAAGGTTGCTGGAAGTCGAAACGTCTCTCGTGCGCGCAATTCAACCCCTTCCGCGCGCAATGACGAACTTCAGGTAACCTCCTTTCTTTCGCGCAAGAAAGCCTCGGGGTCCGCCTTCGCGCGCAATCCCCGCTGGCTCCTTTCATTTGAGTGAAAACTCACCCTAAGGCCTTTGCGCGCAAAAGAACTCGCTTGCGCGCAATTGCCCCCGGGGTGCGCGCAATCCGGCCCGATTGCGCGCACCCCCATCTTTCAAGTGGCCATTCATTAGAGAATGAGCCGTTGCCCCCGCGCGCTATCCGAAGCCCGGAGTGCGCAATCTCAAGCATCCGCGCGCAAGGCGCTGGCCCAATTGCGCGCCAGCCGCCCCGATTGCGCGCCGGCCCGCAGTATTGCGCGCGAAGCTTCCTTTTTGCGCGCAATCTGCCAGGGTCGTCCCCGTTGACCCCCTGAGGGTACCTGCCTGCGTGGCGCCCGATGCTCCTCATCCTGGGTGCCCGCACCGTGCGTTGTCTTCCCGTGCGGCCCTCCAGGTTCGTGCGAAGTGACATGCACCCATCGTCCGCGCAGCAAGACGTTAAACTGCCAAGTGCTTCGTCCGGCAGCCTATGCCCAGCATGACGTTAAACTGCGCATTCGTCCGGCAACCTATGCCCAGCATGACGTTAAACTGCGCGTTCGTCCCGCATGACGTTAAACTGCATATTCGTCCAGCATGACGTTAAACTGCACATCCGTCCAAGCTGCACGACGTTAAACTGCCTAGCCCCCATCGTCCGCGCTGCAAGACGTTAAACTGCCAAGTGCTTCGTCCTCAACACATGACGTTAAACTGTACTTCGTCCGGAAAGACGTTAAACCGTCCGCTTCGTCCTCAACACATGACGTTAAACTGTACTTCGTCCGGCAAGACGTTAAACCGTCCGCTTCGTCCTCAACACATGACGTTAAACTGTACTTCGTCCGGCAAGACGCTAAACCGTCCGCAACCTGATCTCGTGCTCTGCACGCAGGGTCCCCCCGGTTTGGATGTGGCCCCCACCCGCTCGTCCCTGCAGGGATGTCGGGATTGCCCCTCTTTAGGGACGATTTAATGGGAGTGGCTTTTCCCTACGGGGGCAGGGTATTACAAACCCCTAATTTCTCGTGGGAGGCTGCACATGTGTATCTCCATTGCGCCTCCCCACTGCCGAAGCCAGTAGAGGGTCTGACTGGGATCGAGGTGTCTTCTGCTTTCGGTCCAAGTCCCTTCCAACTGAGTTTTGCAGCATCCGGGCTGCCCCAAGTGCGTAAGTCCTGACAGAATGAACTACGTGGACTTTGATCCCTGTCTTCTATACAGGGTACGTAGGAAGCCTCCCTGAGGTCCAAGCCCACCACCTGGTCGTCCCGGTCGTATTTACGTCCGTTCGTCCATCAGTGGACCCCTCCAGGGTTCACGCTTGCGTTGATTCACCTATGAATCCGCCCCTGTGGAAGACTGCCCGTGTGTATCTCCACGGTGCCTCCCCACAGCCCCCCTTTTCCATTTCCCCTTTTATCGTCCAGCATGACGTGAAACTGTGATCCACCCGGCCGTTCCATCCCCCTCTGTGCGAGGTGGTTCGGTTCAATCCTCCGCCCGGCGGCCTAGACCTCTTCGTGAGTCGGCTTGCCGACGTCCAGCGTGACGTTAAACTGTATGCCCGAACTACGTTGACTTTGATCCGTGTTAACGCGCGGTACGTAGGAAGCCCCTCTGGGGTCCAAGCTCTTCACTTCATCATCCATCCTGATCCTTACCCGGGCCGCCACATCCCGGTGGGGTCATGCCACTTCACTCCACTCCACGTTACTTGGGAAGCCGCCCATGTGCTGGCCCCAGCGTCGGAGGTTCCCCGCAAGGGGTTCCGTCATCTGATCCACTTTTCGTGTTGATCGGTCCGATGCCGTCCCCGCCGGACGTTAAACTCGCGGCATACCCCATGTTAAACACGGGAAGCTGAGGAAAACCTCAGGTGACACAGTTCCCCGCACCTAGTACGGGATGCCTCAGGCCATCATGCCTTCGAGAAGCCCTATTAGGGACGGAAGACAGATGTGCAGAGCCGCAGTGTTACGACACGCCCCCAGCACCCAGAGCCACCCGGCCTTCTCACCGCAGGTTGCTGCCCCGCCCAGACTCCTTGGAACGTCCGGGCGGAAGCAGCGTAATTAACCGGTGTCCATGAAGATATGGCGCCGGGAACGAGATTCACGAACATTCTTAAGTCTATGAGGGAGACCCGGATTAGGCGACGAGTTCCGAGGAGACGTCCAAGGAAGGAGGAGCCGACATCCCATCATCCCGGTTTCGATCAAGGAGCAGACACCCCTGAATAAGGGACGAATGCCGCCCGCCCTTGGAAAGCGGGACTGCGGGACCACAAGCCGCGCGCCCATCCCCTCGGGTTGACGGGTGCACGCGCGAACGCGTCCTGGCGGAACAGCGTAACCCGACGCACATCCGCACCGAAACAGAAAAATGGTGAACCCGACGTGAATCTCTTCTCCTCGATACGAAGACCGATGGCTTTCAGAGGTGTTGGAAGACCGGCGTGTTGCCCGGCCAAGCATTCAGTCTTACCCGCCAGGGGCTGGGGAAGTGAAATCGGGCACTCCGTCTCGCAACGTCGAGGGCCTGGGTTCCCCCCACGGAAGGCGTCGTGGCACTAATGGTTGGTTGTCGATTCCTTTTTCCTGTCAGTGTTAATGGGTCATTCTCCCTGCTTGCAGAAATCAGGTCGCCCGATCTAGTGCCCGATCGCCACCCGCCCACTGGCGCAGGGACAGGGGAAACACCGACGCGGCTACTCCGCGCGGTCCCGCCCGTTCCACAGCCGTCCCAGCAGCCGCAATTGCGGGACGACCACGCCCTCTCTCCCCCTCGGAGGTCATCCAGAGAAGGGTGATCAACACCCTGGTGCGGAGATACGAGGAAGAGGGAGTCATCCCCACTAGGGAAATGGCTCGCCTAGACCTTGAGGAGGCTGCGCCTCGCCACCACCGCCGCCCCCGAGGGCCGCGCAGGGAGGCACCGCTGCCTACCTCAACGTCCAACCGCTTTGGGAGCTTATCCCCGGAGCGCTCTGACAGTTCCCTTCCCTACGCGGATGAAGTGGAAGAGGCCCGGGATCACCCTATCCGAGGTCCGCTCCAGGGATCCACGATAAGGGCTCCCGCCAGGCCACGGCGACACCGCCGCCAGGCCCCTCAAGTCGAGGAACAGGCTCTCCACCTGCCCGCGACGCTCATTCCAACTCGCCTGTCCCGACGCCAACGTCGAGCACGAGCGGAAGAGGATGCCCACCTTGGGGCTCTAGCAACAGCGGCCGCATTGGCCCAAGCCACTGCTGGCTCCAGTCGCCAGGCCTCTGCGCATCCTGAGCAGGGGAACTCCTATGCCCGACCCGGATCGAGGCCCCGACCGCCCCAAAGGCAGGTTGGGTTGACTCTCCCGGTTGCTGGCACTGGCGGTAGCCACCGCGGACCACCTCGCGGTAGCGCTATTCACCGGCAGGATCTACTCTGTGTGGCCGATCCAGGAGGCATGGGTCATCCCACCTTCCGATCCCGGCCCGGAGTCCTGCCCGGAATCATCTCTCCCCGCGTCCCCTTCGATATCTGTCCCGGTGCCCTTCGCACCTCGGTTCCCAGTCCTCTCGGCCCCAGCACCAGTGCGGCCGGAGGACGCCAGGACAGAGATCAGCCCTGCCCCGAAGAACCACCCAGGGGCAGGAAGGCAAGGCGTCGACGCCGAGGGAAGAATGTTGCGGAGTTCCGGACAGAGATCCGACCGGTTTGCTTCTCTGACTCAGAGGCGGAGTACGATTCGGCGACAGAGCCCCTTCCCCAATCCCGCCAGTCAAGGGCAGGGGTAGGAATGCGGCACGTCAGCCTCGTGCTCCCCGAGAGCGAGATCGATGTGATCCCCGCGTCTCTCCGAAGGTATATCCGGAGTAACGAGGGCCTGGTAGACCCCCAAGGATCAAACTTGCGGTTGGTACCCGGCCCCTCCGGAAGTGCCTTCCGTCTCGATCAGAGAAACCGGAGACTTTTTCTGGGGACCGACGGTCGAACCACGATCTGGTGCGCCCTCGGCGAGCACCGATGCTACGGCAGGATGTTCGCTCGCCGGCCCGTCCTATCGTGATGTGGTAGCTGGGGCACCGCCACCCTCAGGGGGAGGCCCGGGATATGGAGGCCAATCGGCCTGCTCGCCGTATTCGCCGCCGGCCAGCCCGTCGGCCCGACGGCCCGCCTCGGCACCACTACCAGTTCCCCGTCCGTTCCCAGCCATGGAAGAGGACCAAGGAGATCTGGGTCCCGAGTTTGAGTCGTGGAGCTTCTGGACCGTCCTTGCAGAGGGCCACTTCCCTGAGAAGTTTTGGCCAGTCGCAGGACCGGGCTTTGATGCACCCGAATCGCTCACCCCGGATGAGTTCGAGTGCTTCCGCCGAACTCTCCGGGAGACTCACTCCCGTCTTCACTGCCTACAAATTCCATACCCCGGGAGTCAAGCGCACCTGGAGGATATTGGTGAGCAGTGCCGTCTAATTGACCTGGCCATGCTCCCCGCGGTTCGGCACCCCGGGTCATTTGGGCACCATGAGGCCCTCCAACAACGATGCGTTGAGTGTTTTCAAGTACTCCGCAAAGTTATCGAGGAAGCCACTCCCCACGTGTATATCCGTGGATGGGGGCAGTACGCTGCCCTACGCTTCAGTGTGATCCGCCGACAGCCCGATTCGCTGGGTGGCCCTGAGGGTATATCCCCAGGGACAGGAACGGTCAATATGGCTGACCTGTCGGGAGAGGGGAACGACTTGGAACTTCTCGACGGGGGCTTCCCCCCCGAAGACAAGCCGTCGTCAGATCCATCAGTGAGAGTTACTCGTCATCAGAGAAACCTCCTGGGGCTCCCCGCACCCACTGAAGCACTGACGTTGAGCCGAAACGTCAGCAAAGGAAAAGAGCACAGCGAGGCTATAAAGCCCGCCGACCCATCTGCCTCCATGCAGAGGGCAGAGGAGGATCCCGAGAAGGCTACGCTACGTCAGCAGCTCGCCGAACAGAAGAGGCTGGTTGACCAGCTCCTCGCCGAGCGCGCTGCAGAACGGCGGCCTGACTACGGTGATCCCAGGCCAGGACAACAGGGACCGGAACAACCGCACCTCGACGAGACTCTCCCGGGCAACCGTGATCATGCCGTGTTCGCCGACAGGAGAGAGGCCATTGCCTATGGAAAGAGGGCGCGGTATGTTTCGCCACACCCTCCCGAGCGGCGGGACTACCTGAGAGGTCCCGCTCGGATTCCTCCCGCTGCCCCAAGGGCCGCTCCGCCCGCCATCCCACGAGCTGCCGAGTTCGACGACCCGGTCGACGACCCGATTGAAGGGCCATGCAATGCGCTCGTGGTTAGAGATCCTCGCCAGGACTGGAACCCATGTCCGGACGATCCGATGGCGGCACTCATTGCCCGCTTGGAAGCCTTGGAGACTCGGCAGGTGGCGATCCCACCGGACGGCAAGCCCTACCCAGCATGGGTGGATGACATGCCGGCGCCTCCGGGATTCGGGAATCCCACTTTCGCCCCCTTCAACGGGACTGGAGATCCGCCACAGCATTTAGCCCACTTCAACTCGAGGTGCGGGCCTATGTTGGGGACTCCGGCGCAGCAAGAGGCCGCTAAGCTTCGCTGCTTTGTTCAGACACTGGAAGGGCCAGCATTTGTCTGGTACAGCCAGCTCCCCGTCGGGTCGGTAACCAGCTGGGAGGACCTCCGTAGGCAGTTCCTCTACCAGTTCAGTTCCACGACCCGGAAGACAAGTATCGCAGACCTCTTCAAGTGCAAGCAGAGGCCTGATGAGCGAGTCGCGGACTTCGTCGCCCGATGGAAGGGTCTCACGTATTCCCTTGACATGCCATTGACTCAGGAGCAGTTGCTGACAATGTGCGTCGGGAACGTCAAGACCGAGCTGGTCCCTTCCCTGATTACTCAGAATTACCCCGGAGGGTTCAGGGACTTCTCAGACAAAGCTCAGCGTCTTGAGGAAGCCCTGCAACAGGCCAGCCAGGCACACCCGCTGCCTCCTATGATTCCTGCAAGGAGAGCCAGCAGGGCTGAGCCCGCTGCTGTGGCCCAGATAGAGGCTCCCAGGCCGTTGGAGCTGCTGCTGGTGAGGCCAGCTCCGCAGCCTCACAGGAATCCGCCTCCACGGGCTCAGTTCCCGGCCCAGCAGCGGCAGCCTCAGAACCGGCCGGCCCCTCCGCGTAATGTACCGCCACAACCCAGGCGAGATAATCAGGGTCCACCTCCTCGGCAGGCCCCTCCAGCCCCTCGTCAAGACCGCGCTCCCAGGGGCCCGCGACACCTGACGTACTCATTCCATGAGGATCAGGTCCCCGGTTATTTCCGGAGTGCCCTGGAGCAGAGGATTGTGCGACTGCCTGAGTGCTGGAGGCCAGAGGAGGCACATCTCACAGATAACCCCCGCTACTGCCCCTACCATCGGGCCCTGGGACACACCATCCAGCGGTGCTATGTGTTCAAGGACTGGCTCCAAGACCAGATTAACAACAATGTAATCAGGTTGGGCCCAGCTCCAGCACAGGTAGCGGGCGTGTTCGTGGGATCAGATGACGATAGTGGCAACGAGGACGAGTGGCAGCTGGTCTCCAACCGCGGGTCCCAGAAGTACAATAACTGGATGGCCCGCAAGACGACCATTCGCGCCCAGGGAATCATCCGTGCGCGCTTGAATCAGCCTGAGCCCCCAGAACCTGCGGGTGCTGCTTCGGCATCGTCGTCCCGGTCTGCCTCTTCCAAGAGGAGCAAACGGCGGCAGCGCAAGAAGGAAGAGCGCGCCCCGCCAGTTCCTCCACTATCCCGTACTCTCGGCGATTTCATGCCCCCGGAGATGGGGGTCCCTCCTCGGATCCGCCCGGTGATGGATGATTCGTCCGATGACGGTATTGGGTACGCTTCGGTTAACACCGTCGAGCTGGTAAATCCCTTTTCGGTTCCCGACGTTGAAGAACACCAGGTGGACCTCCCTAGTGTCCCCGGCCGTCGCCACCGTCGGAAGAACCGCAGCAGCAGGAGTCGCCGGGGCACAGCCGTCGGTACCTCCGGCCAGGCCGTGCACGCCACTGAGACTAGGCAGCAGGCTCAAGATCGAGCTCAGCGTGCGCAGGCCCCCCATTCGGGGATGACAGATTCTCCTCCGCCACTGTTTGTGGTGTGGGACCAGGCAGAACCACCTCAGCCGCGTCGCGACCAGCTCCGCCCTGCCACAAGTCCATCCCGGCCTCCTGACTCCAGTACAGTGACCATTTCCCGGACTGCGACCGGTGAACAGCGAGATGCGCCAAGTACCAGTCGGCCGCCGATCCAACCGGCAAGGCCCGTCATGCCACCAACCGCAGAGCAACCTCCTGCAACCAGGAGCTCGCGCTTGGCCAAAAAGTATGATGTCCTGAAGCACTTGGCCGACATCCCAGCAAGGCTCTCCATCCTTGAGGCTCTGCGCATGTCATCTGAGATGCGTGAGGCACTCGCTGAAGCCCTGAAGAGCCCCCTCCAGTTTGAGACAGAGGTTGCGGCTGCAGAGGCCTTTCACGCCGAAACGATCGAGGACGCCGAATGTCAGGCAGTTATCTCGTTCTCTGGCAAGGATGAAGACCCTCCTATACAGGGACACATTCGTCCGCTGTATGTCACTGGCCAGTTCAATGGCCTTGAAGTCCGGCGTTGTCTTGTCGACACGGGGTCCGGGATTAACCTGATTCCAACTCGGACGCTCCGGAGATTGGGGTTGTCTGAGGATGACTTGATTCCCTCCGACCTCAGGATCCAGGGGTACGACCGCACCGAGCAAACCCCGGTCGGCAAGATACGTTTGAAGACCCAGTTCGGTGACTTGGTTGCCAACACCGAATTCATGGTAGTCTCTCAGGACACTGCGTATAACGCATTGATGGGCAGGCCATGGCTTCACCTTCACGCGGCGGTTCCCTCATCATACCACCAATGCCTCAAATACTCCCTTAATGGTCGAGTAGGCGTGCTTCAAGGAGATGCCTCTCCTTTTGCCTCATGTGAAGCCCGTTATCTGGACGCGGACTATTACAAGAGCAAGGACAAGCAGATCCTGGCAGGTGAGGTTGAGCCTGTCGCTGTTGCGAGCGATCCCTGGGCAGGTCTGGATGACGCTTACGTCCTCCCGATTCACCGGTTGGACGTCGCCATGGTCTTGACGGTCCGCGAGTCTCCTGATGAGATGACCGCGACCGCCCGTGCCAGCACCAGCGGCCCAGCAAGATCTGGTGGCCCCAATGCAGTTTCCAACGCAGTCTCTCCCGTGGACGATCCCTCCCCGAGTGGAGAGGACGTGGAAGATGCACCCCCAGCCTTTGAGGAGGGCGTCCCCGCCACGGTCGATGAGTTAATACAGGTGAACCTTGGAACCGAAGCCGATCCAAGACCCACGTTGGTCAGTGCCGCCATGCCCTCTGAGGAGCGGCAGCAGTACGTGGACTTTCTCAGGCAGCACCGTGATGTGTTCGCTTGGGGCTATGACGAGATGCCGGGGCTAGATCCTCAGGTAGCCGTCCACCGCCTTGGTCTCCCGGCGAACCATCGCGGGTTCAAGCAGCCTCCCAGGAAGATGCACCCATCCCATGGTGCCATGGTTGAGGCCGAAGTTGACAAGCTTATCAAAGCCAACTTCGTGAGGGAAGTTCAGTACCCCAAATGGCTGGCCAACATTGTGCCGGTCAGGAAGAAGAACGGGCAGATTAGAGTCTGCATCGACTTCCGCGATCTCAACCGCCACTGTCCGAAGGATGATTTTCCCCTTCCAGTGACAGAGCTGTTGATTGATGCCACGGCAGGGTTCCAAGCCCTCTCCTTCATGGATGGATACTCCGGATACAACCAAATTCGGATGGCCCCTGAGGATGAGGAGTTCACTGCCTTCAGGGCTCCCCAAGGTACCTTTTGCTACCGGGTCATGCCCTTCGGCCTGAAGAATGCAGGTGCCACCTATCAACGGGCGATGCACCGCATATTCAAGCCAATCCTCGGCACACTGGTGGAATGCTACGTCGACGACTTGGTTGTCAAATCGCGCCAGCGTCAGGACCATCTCAAAGATCTTGAGAAAGTGTTCAGCTTCCTCCGGTCTCGCTGCCTGAAGATGAACCCGTTGAAGTGTGCCTTTGGGGTCACCTCCGGAAAGTTCCTTGGATTTGTGGTAAGATACCGGGGTATTGAGATCGACCCAGAGAAAATCAGGGCGATTAGCCAGATGCCTCCCCCGGGTACCGTCCGGGAACTGCAAGGGTTCCAAGGCCACTTAGCCTATATACGCCGATTCATTGCGAATCTGGCCGGCAAGTGTAAGCCCTTTTCTCGGCTTATGAAGAAAGGTGCCACCTATGTATGGGATAAAGAGTGTCAGACCGCTTTCGAGGAAATCAAGCAGTACCTGCTTCAACCTCCGGTCCTGATGCCGCCCGTATCCGGAAAGCCGCTGGTCCTTTATGTGACCGCCCTGGAACGGTCCCTGGGTGCCCTTCTCGCCCAGAAGAACAACGAGGGAACAGAGAATAGCCTCTATTACCTCAGTCGCATGCTTCTCGATGCGGAGGTTAGGTATTCCCCCATCGAGAAGAGCTGCCTGGCGCTCGTATTTGCCGTACAGAAATTACGGCACTACTTGCAGCACCATGAGGTACAGTTGGTTTCTCGGGTAGACCCGTTGAAATATATCCTGAGCCGACCTATGTTGACTGGCCGTCTAGCGCGGTGGGCTGTGATTCTCCAGCAGTTCGACATCAGGTATGTGTCTCAGAAGGCCATCAAAGGGCAAGCGCTGGCAGACTTTCTGGCCGCTCACCCGACCTCCGCGGATCAGCCGCTGGATCTAGGCTTTCCTGATGAGACCATTCTCTCGGTTGATCGAGCCGATCCATGCTGGCAGATGCACTTTGACGGTGCCTCCCGGAGCCCCACCGGTAGAAGACTCGATAATCCTAAGCTCAATAGAGTGGGCTTGGGCATCGTCTTCATTACCCCGGAGCGAGCCGTGCTGCCATACTCTTTCCTGTTGTCAGAAGGCTGTACCAACAATGAGGCGGAATACCATGCCCTCATCACCGGCCTCGAGTTGGCTCTCGAGATCGACGTGCCCCGTCTGTGCGTGAAAGGGGACTCCGAGCTGGTCGTTAAGCAGATCAATGGCGACTACGTTGTCAGGAAGCCGGAACTTGTGCCATTGTTGGAGTGCACCCTTCTTCTGATGGCCCGGTTCCCTTCTCGGCCGGAAATTGTCCATGTTCCCCGGTCGCAGAACGGTCGAGCAGATGCTTTGGCCAGCCTGGCTGCGTCACTTGCGGAACCTGAACAGGACAACCTGATCGTCCGCGTGACGCGCCGCAGGCTCATCGCTCCCGTTATCCCGGAAGAAGATCGCGGCCCGTTGGTAAGTAACCTCACCACGGTTGCCCCTATGCCCGGAGCCCCGAGTACCCCAGATATAGCAGTCGAATCAGCCCGTGATTGGAGGGCGCCTTTGGTTGAGTACCTCCAACATGGCATTCTTCCGTCAGATCGGGCCGAGCGCGAGCGAGTTCGACGCCGCGCATCGCAGTTTGTCCTCCAGAGCAGTCCCGGCCTGGAGCAGATCCTCTACAAGCGCGGGTTTGATGGTGTTCTCCTCCGTTGCCTTCAGGGAGTTGAGATCCCACGAGTCATGCAAGAGGTTCATGCTGGTTCATGCGGCGCCCACCAGACTGGGCCGAAGCTGTCCCACCAGATTCGGAGGTTGGGATACTTCTGGCCCTCTATGATCCATGACTGCATCGAGTACGCCAGGAGGTGCCATGCGTTCCAGGTTCATGCGAACTTTGTGCATCGGCCGCCGGAGCCTCTCCATACCACAAGGTATTCCTGGCCCTTTTCAGTCTGGGGACTGGACGTTGTGGGACCTTACCCGCCGGCGACAGCTCGCCAGTGCCGGTTCATTCTGACCGCCACAGACTTCTTCTCCAAATGGGCAGAAGCGATTCCGCTCAGAGAGGTCAAATCCTGTTCGATCGCTGACTTCGTGACCTCCAACATCATTTATCGATTTGGAGTGCCTCACGCTATCCTCACGGATAACGGAACCAATTTCCGAGCAGCCGAGTTGAAGAAGTTGTACGCCAAGTATAACATCCGCTCGAACCATACATCTCGCTATCATGCGCAGGCGAATGGACAGATCGAGGCGTTTAACAAAACCCTCTCTAACATTCTGCAAAAGATGGTTGGTCAGAACAAGAAGAGTTGGCCGGACAAGCTCCCCAACGCCCTCTGGGCTTATCGGACGACGAATCGCAATTCCACCCAGATGACCCCTTATTCCCTGGTGTATGGAGCTGAGGCCGTCCTGCCCATCGAGATCCAGTTACCGTCCTTGCGCACTGCGGTCTACGACCGGCAAGCGCCGGACAGAGTTGCTGAAGCCCGTCTAGTCGAGTTGGAAGCACTGGATGAGAATAGACTTCGCGCTTTGCACAACTTGGAGAGGCATCAAAGCAGAATGGCTCGAGCTTTCAATAATAAGGTTCGCCTCCGCTCCTTCCTGCAGGGTGATCTAGTGCTAGCCCTAAGAGCACCGATGATCCCCGGCAGGAAGCCGCCCAAGTTGGAGCCTAAGTGGGAGGGACCTTTTGTTGTCCACAAGGTCTATCCCAATGGCGCGTACTCCCTAGCGACTATGGATGGTGAGCGTGTCACTCCTCCCACCAACGCTAGGTTCCTCAAGCAATACTTTGCCTGAGTGTCCGCTTCGTCCTGCATGACGCTAAACTGCGCTTCGTCCTGCATGACGCTAAACTGCGCTTCGTCCTGCATGACGCTAAACTGCGCTTCGTCCTGCATGACGCTAAACTGCGCTTCGTCCTGCATGACGCTAAACTGCGCTTCGTCCTGCATGACGCTAAACTGCACTACGTCCGAGCTACAAGACGTTAAACTGTTCAGCATTCGTCCTGCATGACGCTAAACTGCACTACGTCCGAGCTACAAGACGTTAAACTGTTCAGCATTCGTCCTGCATGACGTAAAACTGCCCCTCAAGAACTACGTGCGGCTTGATTCCCATCCTTATGGGATACGTAGGACCGCCTGAACATTCATGTTTCAGGCCCAGCCCCATCCTTCGGGAATTTCCATCCCATCTCGGGCCCTTGGCCCAGTTGCCCCCGGGTGTGCGGCGTATGGTGTGAGTGCGGGGCTATGCCCTCATTCACGTCGGTTTGCTTGTCACGCTGTACGCCCCCCCCCCACGTTTGGGGATGCCTTCTGCTCCCCCCTTCTTTTTTCCTCATCGTCCTGCATGACGTTAAACTGCACTTCAAGAACTACGTATGGCTTGATTCCCATCCTTATGGGATACGTAGGACCGCCTGGACATTCATGTTTCAGGCCCAGCCCCATTTCCCGGGAATCTCTATCCCGCGTTGGGCCTCTGGCCCCAGTTCCTCTCCTTTTTGTGCGAGGCGTATCGCGTGAGCGGGGGATTACGTCCTCATTCACATCGGTCTACTGGCCGCGCCGTACGCCTCCCCCGTGTGTGGGACTACCTCACACCCCTCATCGTCCTGCATGACGCTAAACTGCACTTCGTCCTGCATGACGCTAAACTGCACTTCGTCCTGCATGACGTTAAACTGCCTTTCCAGAACTACGTATGGCTTGATTCCCATCCTTATGGGATACGTAGGACCGCCTGGACGCTTGTGTCTCAGGTCCAGCCCCGTCTCTTGGTTGATCACGGGGATCTGCCCCCCTTCGGTTGCTCTCAGGGTGAGTCCTCCGACCCTTTCCGGAGATCTGTTAACATGTTTTGGGTGCTTCGGTCTATGACTCGTAGTGTCAGATTCAATCCCGACAAGTCCTGTGTTGCTTGTCAGGCCCCGCGCTTCCTCTTGTTCGAGCCTTCACTCAAAGGGATCCTCGTTAGCGGTTTGGGTACGATGCCTCAGTGCTCTCCCACCGCTCCGGGTCGATTTACCGGCGGGTCTTGGGCCGCAAATCGATATGAATCCTGCGATTGAGCGGTTGATGCTCGTTTGCTTGCCCCGTCTTAGGCTGACGCGATCGGATGTTGTGTTGCGAATGCGTCAGCAACGTCCTTGATCGCCATGTCAGCTCTCTCAGGCTCTGAACATTGGTTGCGCAGTCCTCATCACACTCCGCCTTTGTGCGTTGTAGTGGAATCTTGACACTCTCTTCATACTGACCTCCGGTACGCCTCTACACGTTAGGCAGACCGACCAGGGTAATGATGTCGTTCGAGGCTCCCATGATCTGAGCACCAAGGATATATGCAGATATCCTCCCTAAGGGCCATGCGTAGCTGGACCCTCGTCCCCATAAGGAGGAGGGAGTCGCCCGAACAATTGCGTTCTGGGCCCAGTATATCTGGAGGCTAGCATCTCTGCCCCTCGGGTGATGGACATATGCAGACCCCTATCCCAAGACTCTTCTCCTGGAATCGTGCGTGGCCGCAGGGCTGGGTATGTTCCCACCCCCGCCGTGTCCGCCGTACCGCAATAAGCGGATTCCTCCATGGTCCGAACCACACGACCTTAAACTGTGTTGTCTGGTCCTACCACACGACCGTAAACTGTGATCGTCTTGGCCGCCCGACGAGAAACGGCACTGCATCGTGATGTCCTCCTCAGGGTACACTCATGTTGGGCGCTGGTTAATGACCACGCCATTCATCAATGCCTTCCATGGCTTGATTATTGTGGCGACGCCAGAGATTTCTCAATCACGGGCATGTCGCCGCACAAAGAAAAACCATTCATCTTTAAGGACAAACAAGAAATATCAAATGCCGCTCCTTTTGTGTGCGAGGGTCAGACCCGCACTCTTCCCCGCGCTGGTGCCCGATTGTGTTGCACCGCGCTTCAAGAACTACGTGCGGCTTGATTCCCATCCTTATGGGATACGTAGGAACGCCCGGATGTTTGAAACTTCGGGTCCAGCCCCCCACCTCTTAGAGATTCCCCCTTCTCTAGGGAATCCGCCGCCTTCAGGTCACCCTCAAGGCGTGTTCCCCGACCCCTTGCCGTGGTCCACCGGTGTCAAGAGTACTCTGGTTTATTGCCAGGAGGGTCAGGATCCGCTTGGTCAGGTTTCCTCCACTTTTCAGGCTTCGTGCTCCCTTTCATTCGGACCCATCGTCTAAGCCCTGGGTGGAGCCCCCGTGAACGGTTCGGACACAATGCCTCAGTGCTCTCCCACCGACTCGGGCCGGTACCCCCAATGGCCTCGGGCAGCAAATCGATATGAATCCTGCGATTGAGCGGTCGATGCTCGTTTGCTGCCTCATTCCACCAACGGTTAGTGCGATATTGATGCTGCTTTTCCGCCACGGTCGGCAGTACTCCCATATCGTTACACCGGTGCTCCCAGTCCTTGAGTGAATGGCCGCATGATTCACATTTTCCACCTCCCATTCTGACCAGGCGAAACCTCGACACTCTTGACACTATCCCTCAGTGCATCTTCGCATATCCAGGGGATATGACCACGATGTGGCGTGCTTTGAGTCTTTCTGGTCCGAGCTCTAAGACCTTAAACTAAGATCTCTCCTTATGGTCCGAGCTCTAAGACCTTAAACTAAGATCTCTCCTTATGGTCCGAGCTCTAAGACCTTAAACTAAGATCTCTCCTTATGGTCCGAGCTCTAAGACCTTAAACTAAGATCTCTCCTTATGGTCCGAGCTCTAAGACCTTAAACTAAGATCTCCCCTTATGGTCCGAGCTCTAAGACCTTAAACTAAGACCCCCCCTTACGGTCCGAGCTCTAAGACCTTAAACTAAGATCCTCTAGCCCTATGGTCCGAGCTCTAAGACCTTAAACTAAGATCCTCCACCCTTATGGTCCGAGCTCTAAGACCTTAAACTAAGATCCAGCCCTTATGGTCCGAGCTCTACGACCTTAAACTAAGATCTCCCCTAAACGGGGTCCTACGTCCTGCATGACGTTAAACTGCACTCTCAGAACTACGTGATGCTTGATCTCCAGCCTGATGGAGTACGTAGGAACGCCCGGGCATTTCGACTCGGGTCCAGCCTCAGGGATCGATAAGTCCCGCCCCTCCTCGTCGCCGGCCGTCTGGCCTGACTTCGGGTAGAGTGGTGCAGTCGTAATATTCTCCCCGATTCAGCTCGGGATGCCCCATCGCAAGGATGGGAAGCGACGGTTTCCTCGTCAGAGAGGTGCTGTCTGAGAATTGAGGTGACTCACGGCCAGATTAGTGCATCCGCCTAATACGCTTCCCCCACGGTGGCGCAATTTTGAGAGCGTTGGATTCTGTCCGAACAAATCGTCACTTCGCCCCACGTTTCGCATGCCCTGTTGATCTGGATTTTCCACCCTTGTGTCTGAAGGAACCCCAAAGCGGTATTCATGATGACATGTGGTCCGCCTCCTGCAATATGAATGATGGCCTTTTTCGGTCCGTCTATTGCAGTTGTTATGGTCGATCCACTGTCCGCCTACCGTCTTGGGCATTTCCTGGAAGGCCGACCGTTGTGGATGTCTGGATTCGGGACACGCGATTCACCCTTTCTCATTTCCCTATGTTCGGATAAAATCTCAACGCCCCTAGCGTTGTCCCGCTCGTGTGTTGGAACAAGTTGGGGGGTGATACATTGGTTAGGTCTGAGGTCTCCTTTCCTAGGAATGACCTCCCTCTTTTCTCCAGAAACCCAGGCCCAATTATGGACGCCTGATGCTTGGTTAACGCTCCCGCAAGACAATTTGTGGTTGATCATGTTAAACTAAAAGACGCAGATAAATATGGCGATTCATACAAGTGGATCAAAATATTAAGTAGCGGAAGCAAATGTTCTGGGAATGGCAAAAAACAGCCCTTAGGGATTAGCGTGCTGAATGAGTCTTTCTAATGCCGCTACTCTTTGGCTGGTGGTCTCCAGAGCTGCTTCTCGCTCTCTGCGTGCTCTCTCTTCGTCGGCGGTCGCAGCGCGCAGTTCGTCGATTCTGGCCTGTGCACGCTCCCGCTCGACTTGGAGTGTGACCATCTGCTGGCCCGCCTCCGTCAGCTGTACCTGAGCGTCGATCAGTTGTGCCGATAGTTGCTCCACAAGCTCGGTACATGCTGCGACGAAGGCCTCCTTCTCTGCCGCCTGCCCTTCGAGGCGCCGGACTTCCTGCTCTGCCGCGATGAGCGCCTGCGTGCTCTTCGACATGTCCCGACTTTGTGCGACGTCGGCACGCCGGCGGCTCTCGCGCATCTTCTCGGCCATGAAATCACGGACCGTCAGATGGAGGCGTTGAGCATCAGCTCCCCCGGCACACAGGAAGCGCAGCCAGGTCTGAAGTGATCCCATGCGCCCCAGCCATTCCGATGGGTCTCGCTTGAGGAAGCGCTGGATGCACTTCCACCCCCTGCGTCGCGTTACCCGGCTATCCTCGACCGCCTCCGCGTCCGAGTCATCCATCTCCTCGGGGTCGGCAGGCCGGTAAGCAGGGAAGGCAGCCAGCAGGTCTGCTGCAGGGTCCGCCCCTGGGAGGTCCTCACGAGGGATAGGTTCCCCAACATCCGGGCAACCTTCTTCTCTCTCCCCAGCGGCGCTGACACCCTCGTCAGCCCCCAACCTCTCTCCGGTGGCGGCACCGCCGACGTCCGCAGCCCCTTGATCAGCAGTTGGTGGGGCCGGCTCGGTTTGGGAAGCCTGTTCCGGAGCAGGCGGCATGTCCACCACTGGTCCACTCGTAGATGGCCCGGGTTCGGCAACCCGACGAGCCTCCAATGTTGAGATCACTGCGCGGGGCATGCCATGGTTAGTCACGGATCGTCAATGGCAAGCACCAGCAGTAAAGTAGGGAGACTTACGGGAGTTTGGAGCGTCATCTTCCGCTACCCCGGTCGCCACAGGAACAGTTGCAGCAGGGGACCCCTTAGCGCTTGACAATTCGATAATGGGTGCCTGGCCCCCGCCTTGTCCTGCTGGCGCCTCTCCTACTCCTGTTGAGGACGCCTGACCGACATCCGTGTGCTCCTGAGAAGGATGGAGAAACGGGTTAGAAGCTGCATAAGAGAATGGATGAAGCAAGTTGAGTAGGGATAGAAGCGGACCTCGAGGAGCTCAGTGACATCAACGTTGTCAGAGCCGGCCACCTCGCCGCTCTCCCGTGGGCTCCCCCGATGGGACCTTCCCTCGGAGCCTTCATCCTCCCCCGTCTCCTCCTCCTCCTCGGAGTCGTTACTGTCATCTTCTCCCGGCGGCATCTGTTCTGGAGCGGGCTCGAGACCGAGCATCACCTTCACCAGAAGGGATGGCTCCGCACGCTGACCACGTTGGCGCGCGTACTCGTCCATGGCCGTCAGATATGCATATTGCCGGTTGAAGTCCACCCTGTCGGTGATCTGGAGGCGCCCGACCTCTGGCAGATAGATTCCTTCTCTGAGTATCTTTCGCCAGATAACGTCGGTCCCCAGTGACTGCCGCAGGGTCATCCAGGCCGACCACAGCGCCGGGAAGACTGCATCGTGGGAGGGTTCGAGCAGACGCCTCACCTGCTTCCCGGGCCGCTCCTCGACCGACGCATGCGCCCCCTCTCTGGGCGCCGAGGTCGTGGCGGCAGCCTGCGATGCGCCCGCCGCCGAAGTCCCTGCTCGCGCCGGCTCCGCTGCTTGGCGCGCCTCCGTTCTCCCCCGTGTGGCGGCGCCTCGCCTCCTTCCTTGACGCCCGGTCTCCGCACGGGTAGCCTCGAGCCGCCGAACTAGCTTCCGCAAAAGCCCTTCAGGGTACGCGATGGCCCAGTGTTCGGCATACTCGGTTGCCAAGCCTGCGTCGATCCCGGTAGGAGGGAGAGTGATGACGTCGCCAGAGCCAAAGGCGACGAACATCAGCCACATCTGGCGAAGGACGCAAGGGTTCGTCTCCTCCCGGACAGCAGTGAATACCCTCTTCGGCATCCGCTGAAGGCACCCGAACTGCCTGGCGAACCGGGTCGGCACGTAAGGCTCGCAGATCACCTTCCCGTCGATCCGAGTCACGAGCACCCCGCCCCGCATGTTCAGGAAGTATTCATGCTGCTCCAGCGGGCCCTGTCCGTTGTCGATCATCTGGCCGACGGGAGTGGGGAACGGGCTGAAGTTGAAATTGGCATGATTGCCAATCCGAACCCTCACGCCCTCCTCACTGAGGGTCATCGGAGCGACCCCCGCAATGTTCAGCAGGGAGGGTCGCAGGCCGTTGCCCGGAGGACTGATGGCATTTGGGAACGTATACCCACCAAGGTGAGCAGCCACCCAGCCGTGGAAGAACTGAAAGGGCCCACAGATCCTTCGTGGCGACCCCCCTCGTGAGATGCGTCCCAGAATGGCATACAGCCTCGCCAGTACTGGGACCCCGAGGTTGTACCTCTTATTGGCAGCCATGGCGCCCGCCATCGCCAGCGTCGCCGGGCGGACGCCCATCCTCGCATCCCGCACTGGCAGGAGCCACCCGCTCAGAAAGGCGGCCAGGAACGCCGCGTACCGGACATTCGGGTCCCGGGCCTCGATGACGCGGTACCCCCATGAGCGGTAATCGCCCGTCTCCAGGACCCGCCAGTACGACCCGTTCCGGCTCCTCTGAGCTGCGGTCGGGCACCGCTTCCCCCTGCCTGGCATCTTGACCGCCGGGTCATGCTCCAGGAACTGGCCGAACCAATCCTTGTAGGCTATGTCCTTCTGGAAGTCTTGGATCCCGAGCCGCTACGTAGCCAGGTCAAGAAGATGCCAGGTCAGAATGGGAGTCCGTGACCTGTCCTCCCAGATGTTCTTCGGTGGCAGGAACTCATCGTACTGGTAGCCCTCCAGCGGGATACCTCCGATGCAGTGGATGTCCCAGAAACCGATGCCGACCTCCCCATGGTGAAGATGGAAGGTGTTGGTATCCGGGGACCAGCGAGTGAACAGCTCCGGCCCGAGCTCAGACTACTGGTAGAAGTGGAACTGCGACGTCCACACCGCCTCGAACAGGCCGATGTACCGCAGCTCCTCTGCGAAGTGATCGCAAGTGTGGCGTACCCAGAACGCCCAGGCCCATTCACTGGTAAAGTTGCCCCCAGATCGCAAGTCCCAGTCCTTCAGCCAGCCCTTGGTGTCGTCCGTGACGCTCTGGCGATATATGCTCGAGTAGAGGGCTGGAGAATTCTCCGCAGTAGGCTCACCCCCATCAATGGTTCGCGTCCTCGGGTTCAGGACGTAGACATCCAGGTGCCTGGTTTCCCTGGCAGGATGCCCATTGTTGGTGATGTTATAGCGGTGAAGCTCGTCCTCCCGGGTCACCCAGGTCCGCGGCGCATCAATCTCGAACCCTGGCACCGGAACCTCATCTAGGATGCCGAAGTTCCAGAGCGGCAGGTTGTCCGACAGTGGATATGTCTTCTGGGCCGGCGTTAGTAAGTCGAACAAGGATTGATTGTTAGAAACAATCTCCTTGGCTCCGTAAACCTCCTCGTTCGTCGCCATCTCGGCTCTGCGAGTGGCGGCATCCCCTTCATTTCCTCTGTGCGCGGCCATCTCGGAAGATTCGGGAGTCATGCGGGTTAAGGGATGAAGCGTGCGGGATCGGACGAGGCTGGTGGAAAAGTTTGAAGGTTGGCGCGCAATCCAAGTGGACGGCGCGCAATTGGGAAGACTGTCGCGCAAAGTTCCGGGTTTTCGCGCAAAAACAGGCGAAATCCGGACGGTTTTGCGCGCCGATCGGGCGAATTTCGCGACCGGAAGAGGCAATTTCGCGCACGAGAGCTTTGGAGCTTATCGCGCGGAAGGCCAGAGTACGGAACGCGGGACCCAGCGCCCCTATTTATAGGCGAGGCCGGGTCCGCGCTGCGCGGAAAGCGCTTTGCGCGACCGCAGCGGCGAATTTCGCGACCGGCGCCCCTTTTTGCGCGCCTAAGTCCCGCGTCGCCCAGGACTTCGGCATTCCGGCGTCTCCCTCGGAACCCGATCGTTGCGACCTCTCGCCGATCAGATTCCGAGGGGGGGCTTTTGTAGACGCCGGAAAAGTCCGTTGTTCCCAAACGAAGCTCCGGATGCGGAAAGCGAAGTGATATTTGGAGTCGGAAGAACGTTTCGGAGGGCCCGGAGGCCTTGCGCGGAATTTCAGAGGCCCGCGCGCAAAGGTGATGTTCCGCGCGCAAACCCCCCGGGATGCGCGCAATGCGCCGGTCCGGCGCGCAATTTTGCGCGCCGCGGGTCCGCGCGACTCCCTTACGCGCCGCGCCCGATTCCGCGCCCGCGAGGAGAATTTCGCGCTCGCACCCTGGATTCCGCGCCCGGGGTTGCCTATAAATACAAGGCGACCCCCAACGTTTCAAAGGTTTCTGGAAGTCGAAACGTCTCTCGTGCGCGCAATTCAACCCCTTCCGCGCGCAATGACGAACTTCAGGTAACCTCCTTTCTTTCGCGCAAGAAAGCCTCGGGGTCCGCCTTCGCGCGCAATCCCCGCTGGCTCCTTTCATTTGAGTGAAAACTCACCCTAAGGCCTTTGCGCGCAAAAGAACCCGCTTGCGCGCAA
This sequence comes from Viscum album, assembly GCA_963277665.1. Taxonomy (NCBI): domain Eukaryota; kingdom Viridiplantae; phylum Streptophyta; class Magnoliopsida; order Santalales; family Viscaceae; genus Viscum; species Viscum album. The sequence continues at coordinate 1,121,927,771 of OY728129.1, forward strand.
TTGCCCCCGGGGTGCGCGCAATCCGGCCCGATTGCGCGCACCCCCATCTTTCAAGTGGCCATTCATTAGAGAATGAGCCGTTGCCCCCGCGCGCTATCCGAAGCCCGGAGTGCGCAATCTCAAGCATCCGCGCGCAAGGCGCTGGCCCAATTGCGCGCCAGCCGCCCCGATTGCGCGCCGGCCCGCAGTATTGCGCGCGAAGCTTCCTTTTTGCGCGCAATCTGCCAGGGTCGTCCCCGTTGACCCCCTGAGGGTACCTGCCTGCGTGGCGCCCGATGCTCCTCATCCTGGGTGCCCGCACCGTGCGTTGTCTTCCCGTGCGGCCCTCCAGGTTCGTGCGAAGTGACATGCACCCATCGTCCGCGCAGCAAGACGTTAAACTGCCAAGTGCTTCGTCCGGCAGCCTATGCCCAGCATGACGTTAAACTGCGCATTCGTCCGGCAACCTATGCCCAGCATGACGTTAAACTGCGCGTTCGTCCCGCATGACGTTAAACTGCATATTCGTCCAGCATGACGTTAAACTGCACATCCGTCCAAGCTGCACGACGTTAAACTGCCTAGCCCCCATCGTCCGCGCTGCAAGACGTTAAACTGCCAAGTGCTTCGTCCTCAACACATGACGTTAAACTGTACTTCGTCCGGCAAGACGTTAAACCGTCCGCTTCGTCCTCAACACATGACGTTAAACTATACTTCGTCCGGCAAGACGTTAAACCGTCCGCTTCGTCCTCAACACATGACGTTAAACTGTACTTCGTCCGGCAAGACGCTAAACCGTCCGCAACCTGATCTCGTGCTCTGCACGCAGGGTCCCCCCGGTTTGGATGTGGCCCCCACCCGCTCGTCCCTGCAGGGATGTCGGGATTGCCCCTCTTTAGGGACGATTTAATGGGAGTGGCTTTTCCCTACGGGGGCAGGGTATTACAAACCCCTAATTTCTCGTGGGAGGCTGCACATGTGTATCTCCATTGCGCCTCCCCACTGCCGAAGCCAGTAGAGGGTCTGACTGGGATCGAGGTGTCTTCTGCTTTCGGTCCAAGTCCCTTCCAACTGAGTTTTGCAGCATCCGGGCTGCCCCAAGTGCGTAAGTCCTGACAGAATGAACTACGTGGACTTTGATCCCTGTCTTCTATACAGGGTACGTAGGAAGCCTCCCTGAGGTCCAAGCCCACCACCTGGTCGTCCCGGTCGTATTTACGTCCGTTCGTCCATCAGTGGACCCCTCCAGGGTTCACGCTTGCGTTGATTCACCTATGAATCCGCCCCTGTGGAAGACTGCCCGTGTGTATCTCCACGGTGCCTCCCCACAGCCCCCCTTTTCCATTTCCCCTTTTATCGTCCAGCATGACGTGAAACTGTGATCCACCCGGCCGTTCCATCCCCCTCTGTGCGAGGTGGTTCGGTTCAATCCTCCGCCCGGCGGCCTAGACCTCTTCGTGAGTCGGCTTGCCGACGTCCAGCGTGACGTTAAACTGTATGCCCGAACTACGTTGACTTTGATCCGTGTTAACGCGCGGTACGTAGGAAGCCCCTCTGGGGTCCAAGCTCTTCACTTCATCATCCATCCTGATCCTTACCCGGGACGCCACATCCCGGTGGGGTCATGCCACTTCACTCCACTCCACGTTACTTGGGAAGCCGCCCATGTGCTGGCCCCAGCGTCGGAGGTTCCCCGCAAGGGGTTCCGTCATCTGATCCACTTTTCGTGTTGATCGGTCCGATGCCGTCCCCGCCGGACGTTAAACTCGCGGCATACCCCGTGTTAAACACGGGAAGCTGAGGAAAACCTCAGGTGACACAGTTCCCCGCACCTAGTACGGGATGCCTCAGGCCATCATGCCTTCGAGAAGCCCTATTAGGGACGGAAGACAGATGTGCAGAGCCGCAGTGTTACGACACGCCCCCAGCACCCAGAGCCACCCGGCCTTCTCACCGCAGGTTGCTGCCCCGCCCAGACTCCTTGGAACGTCCGGGCGGAAGCAGCGTAATTAACCGATGTCCATGAAGATATGGCGCCGGGAACGAGATTCACGAACATTCTTAAGTCTATGAGGGAGACCCAGATTAGGCGACGAGTTCCGAGGAGACGTCCAAGGAAGGAGGAGCCGACATCCCATCATCCCGGTTTCGATCAAGGAGCAGACGCCCCTGAATAAGGGACGAATGCCGCCCGCCCTTGGAAAGCGGGACTGCGGGACCACAAGCCGCGCACCCATCCCCTCGGGTTGACGGGTGCACGCGCGAACGCGTCCTGGCGGAACAGCGTAACCCGACGCACATCCGCACCGAAACAAATATTTTGTGAGGTTTATAATCTGGTTTATGGTATTTTTAACATGTTACAGTATCTTGAATGAAAATATGACATTCAATTGGTGTTTTATTCCTTTTCATGTACATAAAATAAATTGTTTTGTTTAAAAAGGGCATGGCATGTGTTCGGTAAATTGCCCGGTTGGCTTTTATGTGTGATGTGTGATTTAAAAGTTATTTGATTGGATTTATAAAGGAATTGGAAGAATTATAAATGGTATTTTTGGGTACTTATATTGATTTAAAATTTGTATTTGTTTTTACAAACAAGTGGGTTTTGATTTACAACATATTTTGGCCGGAGTTGCCAAAAAAATGGACCGTTTCACATCTTTACAAAAATGGTTGTGTTTTGAATATGTAAATTGAGTATTATAAGGGATTTATGAATGAGGGTTGCTTCCATAAATGATGTTTATACATATCCTTAATAAAATTAAAATGCATACCTTCATCAAAGGTTAGTTTTGAGAAAATGTTTAAAGGCCCGTTTGGCATTTCCTAGAAACGAAGGAGTGTTTTACTTGTATATAACAAGTTGTGAAATTGGGATTGTTTTATGGTACATTAAATGATTTTATTAAATGTTTATTGGGCTGCCAAATATTATTTGGTTTGTTTATGATGTGTGTTTATAATTTAAAGAATGTTTTTGAAAGAGTTTTATGTGCAAAGCCTCAATGCACTTCATGAAATTGTTTTACCAAAATATTTAGCGGTTTGTTGATTAGTGTAAGAAATGTGAAGAAAGATTATGGGCTGTTTGTTTTTTATGGTTTTGGAATGGAATGTGGATGTGAAATGTGTATTTGATAATATGTGTAACTTGATTGAGCACTAAAGGGAATCCCGGGTATCTAGGTGGGCGGACGTGTACTAGTATGCTAGTGATTCTGTGGGGGTTGGCCCCTGTTTCACGTAGCAAGTTTGATGATGACAACACTAACTAAACTATGATGATGATGATGATTGGGGACCACTAGGTTATGGGTATGTTCCCTACTAGTGTCTTGTGCATGAGAACGGATATTTATTATGGTTACTTTCACCGAGATACGAGGTACCTAGGGCTCACAACTAACTAGTGCCTAGGGGTATTCCCATGACTAGTGCTCATTGGCTATTTTGTACTCACCGTCGGCATACGGTGTGTTTGGTTGGTAAATTCAGTAGTATGTGTTATTTATTTGAATGTTAAAATTCTTTAAAACATCCCTCTTGAAAACTATGTTCATTTTGAAGTTGCACCTCTTTGAAAAAAATAGTTACTTGCATTTTTGTTTATTAAACATGCGTGTTTTTGTCTGATAATTATTATAGCATGGAACCTCATTTGAAAACCATACTTTCATATCTTGAATTTCAAACTATAAATTGATGTTTCATTTATTTTAAAGGAATGTGCATTGGGAATAGAATATCGGGCTAACCTACTGAGTTTTAATACTCACGCCTATAGTCTTCTTCTTTTTTTAGCCCTTGTGCAGGTTTCATCTTTAGTTCGATCACCTTGGGCAACTTTTGATCATTGTGTTGGAGAGTGACCAGAAGTGTCACATGGAGTTAGTTGGTCATTGGGATTGTTCATTTGAGTTTTTGTTTTTGTTCTACCTTTTGTTTCTTGTATAAAAAAAATATTTTGTTCATTTTTTATATAAATTCATTTTGGGCTGTCCGTTTATTTCCGCTGTTTGTTTGATTGTCTATATATGGGCGAAATCGTTCCCTTGTGTACTCTATTGATGCCCTTGGTTCTTGTCACCATCCCGGGAGGATCGGGAACGCCTCTCGGGACTTGTCGCGGGCTGGCCTAGGTGACCGGTTCAGGGTCGACTCAGGCTGGTTCGTGACAAAATGGTATCGAAGGAGGTTGGCTCTTAGCGGACCTTTCTTTTTAGAGTGCCCTTGTTATTTTGGGGATGTCAAGGTAGATGGAGTAGGATTGTTGGGACTTGAGGGGTAAGTGCATGAAGAGCGTCGCGAACTCTTCCTTGTTCTAATCCTCAGGTTTCCAAGGGAGTCCAGTTTTATTAGTGTCCTTTGTTCTGGTTGATTTTTTTTGGTGTTGGGATATGACAAGGGGAGTCTGACTAATGGCCTCCGTGAGCTCACAGGGCCTGGCAAGACATGTGGAGCTGGGGAATGGTTCTAATAAGTCTCTCTGTGTTGGTGTTTTGTTTGGCATATGGCCTCCAACCATATGGTCAAGTCACCCACTGACACTAGTTCCCTTTTTTTGGGTCTCTTGAACCTTTATTGAATTCTGAATTTTTGTTTTTAAAATCCTTGTGTGGGAATTGTGGAAATGGGTTTTAATGTAAGGATTAGATTTTGAAAAGTGAAAAAAGGGGGTTTCAATAATTAAATATAATAATGGTTTTGGAAGGTTGTGTTTTTGTGAAAAGAATTGGGGGAAGCAGAAATGATTTAAAGGGATTGGATTATCCATAATCTAAAATTGTGGTTTGTTGAAATAAAATGTTTTGAAATTGTGAATAATTTTAAAGTGATTCTGGATATTTTTTTAAATGGGGAATTTTAGGATGTTAAAATGTTTTTGAATTGGATAAATTAGTTTTGGAAATTGGTTTTGATCGGTTGGTGTTTTACTACAAACGGTATTGGTCTCAATGGACCTCAGATTATAAAAATATACATTTCTGATTTTTTTTAAAAAAAAAATGGGAAGGGGTTGTTTGGAGTGGCTTGGTTATTTAAAAAGTTTTTTTTAAAATGAAAAGGGGTAGGTTTTTAAGAAAATGGTTCTTAATGAATTGTGGTTTTTTTGTGAAATATGAAAAGGGTTTTTCACTTGGTGGTTGGTGTTCCTTTTGAAGGTACATGTTTTTTGGAATGATGTTGTTTTGTTTTAGCCTTTGATGTTTTCATGAGTGCTCACATGCATGGTTTTATTTTTATCTGGAAGGATGAAATATATGGTATGGTGGTTGGGTGCCTGGGGTGGCATGGAAATGTGCATGTGGGTGAGACTTGATGAAACACCATTGGTGAATGTTGAAACCCACCAAGTTAGTTTGTTTTTCAAAAGTGTTTTGAGTTGAAAAATGTAGTCCTTTTTTTATAAACCAATGGTTATGTGGCCCATTTTTTTTCTATGTTGTAGAAGAGTTGTTTATTCAGTAAGATTCCTTGTGATCTACAATTCATACTCTTGTTGTATCTTGAGATGATATCTTGTTGGTGTCTTGGTTTTGGAGAAATTTTCATTGGGTTTCTAAAGATGTGTTTGATGTTGTGATGTGGCCAGGGATAGTTCTCTGTTGGAAATCTTTCCTGCTGATCAACCTAAGGATTCATTTAAAATGTTAAATCCACCTCTTTTGATGATGCCTCAACCTGTTTGTTGGAATAGAGAGTAGTTTGGGATCTATTAAAAGTGCTTCTAGGTCGTGATAATTCTTTTGGACAGAGCAGTTGTGTTCGGTGATGTTGATGTGTTTCGTATAATTCCTCGTCTATTATGCCCCTCATTTGGAGTGATAAGGAATTTTGATATGTATCTGTGAGTTCCTATTTAGATGAAGGTTTTTTTTTGGTGATCAAGTGTGGTTTTTTTGAGTGGTGTGATCCTTATCACCTGACTGCGGTGCAGCAAATGCTTCAAGAATCAGGGCTCCCGCCATAGGCCTCGGAGTGAAGCTTTTCACGCAGTCAGGAAATCAACAGAGGTATGGAGTGCTAGATTAAGATCCTTACTCCTCTGTTTTGGTAAGTTAGTTACTATGTCAATGTTTTGGTTCCTCATTTCTATGAATTTCCCTTTGTCGCAACAAGCGTGGTGGACTTAACCCCTCACACAGTGTCTATGGTTATTCCTTCATGGTTGTGGGTTTTCAATCAATGTCCCTGTGTGAACCGCCTGTAAAAATCAGGTGTAGTATTGGTGTTACCTATTCATAGGTGGAGAGTTTTGGGTAGTTTATTTGTTTCTTTTGTGGTTTCAGTGGCCAAATTATTGGGCCCCCTTCCATCCCATCCCCAAGTGACGGGGGTCCAGAATTGTGTTGAATGTGTCGACCAAGTTATTGTTCCATCCATTTGGGAGTGGGTGGTTTATATGTTCATGTTGTAAATCTATTAACTTGGTATAGTAGGTTTTTGTAGGAGGGTTTTTTTGGGCTTGTGTGAGTGAGTCCCAACTCTGGCTCATGTTCAATTCTTGTCTATTCATTGCTAGTTGGTTTCTAATGGTGGGGAGACCCACCATGGGTCTCTTGGACTTTCATCCTAAGAACATTTCTTGCTATAGTTGATTCTTAATGGTGGGGAGTACATTATGTAATCCTTAGGTGTTGTTTTTTTTTCAGCTGGAAAGTGTTATGGCTTTCCGGGGGCGGAAAGCTTTAATGGTGGGGAGAATTGTCACACACGGTTTTTTTTCTGTCTTTGTATTGATCCGACCCATTAGAAATCCCGATCCTCTTAATGGGTATTTGATGAGATGAATATTGAGTTTTGAAGTTTCATATATGTCTAACCACCATAATTTGGGATCCCCATTGCTTGTTTAGGAGTTTTTGAAGAAAGGGTGGTTACTTCATGATTTGGGCCAACCATGAGCCCATTCCCAGTTTTAAAAACTGAATTTGTTTCTTTTATAACTCTTTTGTTTTTATCCTTTTTCACCCAATAAACTTCCCACTTGTCCTATACTGATATATTAAAATTTATTTATCTTTTTGGACCCATTAGAAATTCATAAGCCGGGTGAATTTGGTTTACTTATTTAGGTATTGGGCCAGCCCATGGGCCCATTTCCTATTTTTAAAAAAATAATTTGTTTCATTTATATCTTTTTCATTTTTTTAATCTTTTTCGGTGATTCCACCTCCCACTCGAAGCCAATATCCCTATCCTCACCACCAATATCTTTTTTGCCTCTTTGGAGCTCATATGGGTCGCGTAAGAGGGCAAAAATTATCAGGATACCTCAAATCGTCCAGATTTGACAAGGTAAATTTTATCATTCATAAATTAATCAATTCTTACTCTTTTGGACACCAATTTTCTTTCCCTGGTTCTTTCAGATCTTAGGAGTATCTCCATGAATTTTCAAGCCATTCCCTTCCCTCTAGGGTTGCAGATCTAATGGAAGACGAAGAGTTTTATAGGGTGAAAAGTGATATTCCTTCTCCTTTCTCCTTCCTCTTCCCCCTCCTTTCATTATTTATTTGATTTATATTGTACCCTAGTCTTGATCGACCTAGGTTTTTGTTATAAAATGTTTTTTTATGGGTTTTATGTTTGTTTAGGTCTGGTATTTATAGTTTTAGGGTTTATAAACCCGCAGCGGGTGATTTCGGGTGTGCGTTTCAATTACGCCAAAGATTTGAGGTAGGATATCCCTTGCACATGCTTTTATCATAGAAGTTTCATCATTTTAATATTATCCTATACTGATATAAATGTATATTATTGTTTTAAATCCTTTTTATAATTTTCTTGGTGTGCAAAGTCGTTGTTTAATCACTGTTATGTGAAAGGTAGTGTTGTTTCGTCATGAAAGTAATCAACAAGTGTTTGTTTAAATGTTCCATTATCTTTGAAAATATTTTGTGGGGTTTATAATCTGGTTTATGGTATTTTTAACATGTTACAGTATCTTGAATGAAAATATGACATTCAATTGGTTTTTTATTCCTTTTCATGTACATAAAATAAATTGTTTTGTTTAAAAAGGGCATGGCATGTGTTCGGTAAATTGCCCGGTTGGCTTTTATGTGTGATGTGTGATTTAAAAGTTATTTGATTGGATTTATAAAGGAATTGTAAGAATTATAAATGGTATTTTTGGGTACTTATATTTATTTCCAATTTGGATTTGTTTTTACAAACAAGTGGGTTTTGATTTACAACATATTTTGGCCGGAGTTGCCAAAAAAATGGACCGTTTCACATCTTTACGAAAATGGTTGTGTTTTGAATATGTAACCTGAGTATTATAAGAGATTTATGAATGAGGTTTTCTGCCGTAAATGATGTTTATACAGATCCTTAATAAAATTAAAATTCATACCTTCATCAAAGGTTAGTTTTGAGAAAATGTTTAAAGGCCCGTTTGGCATTTCCTAGAAACGAAGGAGTGTTTTACTTGTATATAACAAGTTGTGAAATTGGGATTATTTTATGGTCCATTAAATGATTTTATTAAATGTTTATTGGGCTTCCAAATATGATTTGGTTTGTTTATGATGTGTGTTTATAATTTAAAGAATGTTTTTGAAAGAGTTTTATGTGCAAAGCCTCAATGCACTTCATGAAATTGTTTTACCAAAATATTTAGCGGTTTGTTGATTAGTGTAAGAAATGTGAAGAAAGATTATGGGATGTTTGTGTTTTTATGGTTTTGGAATGGAATGTGGATGTGAAATGTGTATTTGATAATATGTGTAACTTGATTGAGCACTAAAGGGAATCCCGGGTATCTAGGTGGGCGGACGTGTACTAGTATGCTAGTGATTCTGTGGGGGTTGGCCCCTGTTTCACGTAGCAAGTTTGATGATGACAACACTAACTAAACTATGATGATGATGATGATTGGAGACCACTAGGTTATGGGTATGTTCCCTACTAGTGGCTTGTGCACGAGAACAGATATTTATTATGGTTACTTTCACCGAGATACGAGGTACCTGGGGCTCACAACTAACTAGTGCCTAGGGGTATTCCCATGACTAGTGCTCATCGGCTATTTTGTACTCACCGTCGGCATACAGTGTGTTTGGTTGGTAAATTCAGTAGTATGTGTTATTTATTTGAATTTTAAAATTCTTTAAAGAAGCCCTCTTGAAAACTATGTTCATTTTGAAGTTGCACCTCTTTGAAAAAAATAGTTACTTGCATTTTTGTTTATTAAACATGCATGTTTTTGTCTGATAATTATTATAGCATGGAACCTCATTTGAAAACCATACTTTCATATCTTGAATTTCAAACTATAAATTGATGTTTCATTTATTTTAAAGGAATGTGCATTGGGAATAGAATATCGGGCTAACCTACTGAGTTTTAATACTCACGCCTATAGTCTTCTTCTTTTTTTAGCCCTTGTGCAGGTTTCATCTTTAGTTCGATCACCTTGGGAGACTTTTGATCATTGTGTTGGAGAGTGACCAGAAGTGTCACATGGAGTTAGTTGGTCATTGGGATTGTTCATTTGAGTTTTTGTTTTTTTTCTACCTTTATTTTCTTGTATAAAAAAAATATTTTGTTCAATTTTTATATAAATTCATTTTGGGCTGTCCGTTTATTTCCGCTGTTTTTTTGATTGTCTATATATGGGAGAAATCGTTCCCTTGTGTACTCTATTGATGCCCTTGGTGCTTGTCACCATCCTGGGAGGATCGGGAACGCCTTTTGGGACTTGTCGCGGGCTGGCCTAGGTGACCGGTTCAGGGTCGACTCAGGCTGGTTCGTGACAAGAGAATTACGTTTCACTACTCAAATGTGGACACGCTTTTCCTGATACATTTAAAGTTAGAGGAACGATTTACAGATCGTCAAAAAATATTTAATAAATAATTATTACATTTTAAAACTAAAATTAAATAATTAAATTAAATAAATAAATACCCAAATATTCATAGGTAGGTCTCATCTCATGATCAGTCAACATATAATAAATTTTTTATAATAAAAATTAAAGATGCTACAATTTAACTTGAGGGAATTTTAATTCATTATCATTAAATTATAATAGTTATAATTAATAAATTATACTTCATGTGGATCTCATTTTTTTTTATAAATTTTAGAATTTTTTTTAAATAACTATAAATAATTTTTTTAGATCCATTTGGAGCTGAAACAGGCCAATGGGGTATTAGCTGGGACTAGGGAAGGTCAATTGGACTGGGTAGGTGGGTTGTCTTGACCTAAACTGATTCAGATTGGGTAAGCTAATTCTTGGTCAGGACATGCCAAATTGTGCTTGCATTATGTGTGGGTCATGAAGACCATGATTCATGCCTTCTTCATCACCTAATTATGTGGGTGAGAATATTTTGTAAAAAAAAATACACAGTTCCCATGTTGCACGGGTTCTCTCATAGTCTAACAACCTTCAATAAATTCATGGGAAAATGATTAACATGAGCGATATAAGCTAAAAATTCATTTTTTTGATCTTACCCCACCCCATTTATATGTTCAATAAACCCCACCCCCTTTTGGTGTTCCTCTTTAGTGACATGCACCGCCCACATTGCTCTAGCCACAATCCTCCTCTTCCTCGATGACACACATTCTATATATACATATATTAATTTCATTTATTTGATTTCCAAAATCAATTTGATCTTCTAATGACTGTTTCTTAGAAATTATAACTTGGATCAACACACGGCATAGATACCGTATCAAATCCCTCTTCTCCAATTATAGAAATTTTAAACTAAATTTTTACTTAAATAATTGCATGATCACTCTGATACCTTTGAAGAAAACCGATATTAAGTGGAAGTGTGAAAAAAGGTAAATTTTAATCTTTAACACCAAATATTTAATAAAATACATGATTTGGTACATAGATACCCGATTATTTACAAGGATATCGTGAAATTAATTTTAAGTATGAAAACAAAATCAAAATGGTACCTCAGTAGAATGATGTGATCTTGGTGTTATCCACTCATCTTTGAATTACCCAAACTCAAAGAAAAAAAACTAGGTGCCCTTTAGATCTTCCAAACTCACATGATCGATCCCTATACTTGGATCAATCCATTTTTGATCTTCCCTTCAATTTCTTTCTCCATAACTTTATAAAAATCTTAAGATGAAAAATAATCGATGAAAATGATTTATTTTACTATTAATGGATCAAAAATAAGCTTAAATAGTTAGGTTTAAATCTCCGAAATTTCACTTAAACCCTTGGATAAGTTTTACCTATTAAACCGACCCAAAAGGACATGAATAACTAAGTAAACATGTCATGAATGCCATAAATATTTCACCATTGACTAGTGAAATTATTAAATTCTATGTGATGATCCATGATCCATTAACTCTGCTCATTTCTCATGTAATTATTTAACAAACCTTGAACATGAAACATTCATTTGAAAAATAATACTTTCTCATATTCACTTTTATAATTAAATAACTTGTGAATACCTTGAGAAATGAATTGAATTATAATTATTATAAACCAGAATAATATAATTGAATTAATTTACCTACGATCATTCACTTATATGTTCTATGATTCCCACACTTGGGGATCACTTCATCCAAAACTCCAATTAATTTAAATTAGTGGAACTAGGGGATACACCATGTGTGCTACCTAATAGGACCTTATCTCAATAAAAATAAGCCTCATCCATAGTCCAAGAGTGGTGTCTAGAAACAAATCATGACACCTAAAGAGAAGGATAAACCATAATAATGAAAACCTCTTACAAATGATTACTATATAATATAATATCTTTTTATTGATATCTCATCAATAAAGTTTCATACTTGTGTCATCAACCTATACACTTGATTTTTTTCTTTGACTCTATGAAATGAATTCATTTAAAAACCACCATAGACATAGAATTAATCAGATAGTTCCATTTCATTTAAAGGGATTGAGATATCATCTTCTAGTTTTGAAAGGGACAAATCCTTTATTTACTTATTTAATTAATGAAATATCACTTTTGATGCACCCAATGTATCCTAACTTGTCACGAGAATATATTTTCACGATTTTCATCAATACATAAAATTATGTGATTCATGATATACATTAATAATAATCTCAAGTATAAGGACCAATAAAAACATTTGTATATATGAATATACAATGATACTTATAAAATTTGGAATTACTATTAGTGATTCTATTATTATAACCCCATCTCATATAGATTACTAAGTGTGAACTTAATAAGAAGAAGTATCAATGTATTATAATCCCCCAATACCTAATAATAACCATTATCCATATAATTTCTGATAGATTTCATTTGAAAAATAAATATATGTTTAATAATATTTTTATAACACTTCAAGGTTCTCATCATAGTTGTAAAATTCTACGAACCTTAGATGAGAAAAATACTCTAAGGAAATTATCAAATTAATGTTACATAGAAGAAAAATCATCACATGATAAGATATTTATTAATATTCAAATATTTTAATATAAACGTAATAAAAAATAAAAATTAAGCTGGGCCTAGGGAACCAACTTGTACATATAAGAGTTAAAAATTGATATAGTTTATGAAATAACCTTGAAGTATGTTTTCAAGTAATGAAGCAAGGAGTTGCTGCATTGAGGACTTGTATGCGAGGATTATTTTAAAGCCTAGATGAATTTGAAATAATGAATTTGTATTTTGGATCTCATTTATTTTCTCTTATTTGATAAGAGATACTTGTAAACAATGTTTTTTGATGAATAGATGAGATGATCATTTATAATATACATGGTTTATGTTTCATTGGATTCTATAACATATTTTAGAAGAATATAAGGATAAATGGAGTTTTATCTTAGATAAAAGAGTTTAGCCAGACGTTTGTTAAAATATGAGGAATGTGATCCCACCACTCATCAATGACATATTTTAAATAATAAAATATTATTTTAGAATAAATCTCCAAATACATATAAAATCATATATGATATGAGATTAAATAGTTCATTTGTTATATATTCCCACTAAAATGAAATAAGAGTTATTTATTAACGCAAAATAGTTTGTGTTTTTACCATGATATTCTATGGATTATAGTGTCTAATAGGCTAGTGGGAGTATGTTTTGGATTTAAAATATAAAAAATAAAGTGTTATTTCCATTAAAATTAAAATTGAAAGTCACTTTATCCTAAATTATTTTGGGTTATATTGGTAAAGAAAAATGTAGAGTTACATTTATATACCATAACAAAGTTAATATCACTTTAAATTCTAAAAGGGATTTAGGATATTTGTTTATAAAGAAAAATATAAAGAGTTATATATCGTTATCAAAATGATATCAAGGAAATTTTTTGATGGAATATTTCTAAGAAACACGATGATGATGAACTTGAAAAGAGTTATATATAGACAACATAAGTTACTAACAGCATAAAATTTTATGTTGTGAAGCAATGAAGTTTAGATACTTTTTTCAAAGAGTTGAACATTTGGAACATGTTTCCTAAGTCGCACCATTGTTCAAACTGACTTACTTCATAAATTTTACTCACTAAAATTAGTTTAGTGGGAGAGTTTTATCATATAGTCACATAGATATGTGGCAAGGATTTTATAGAGATGTAATGAGTTTTAACAAAATTGTAAAAGTGATGCAAACATAAGTCCAATCTAGTGGTATATAACTTGGGATATGATTGGATATATGATTATGTAAGGCTTTATTAATATTTTAAATTAGCTTAAGAATATAAAATGTATCATTCTATATAAAAAGGCACACTCTACTTTTTTATTCTTTAACATTAATTGTATATATTATGTGAAGTGAAATGATAATCAACCTATCAAAGTATAAATTTGAGTTTTTCTAAACAATGTTCATCATGGAATATTATATATCGTGAAAAAATATTATGGTGAGTGTGATTGGGATTTCATATAGAGATATATAATATGATCACGAGGCAAAAAAGAGTATTATGTATTGAATGACCCCTTATGTATACAACATGGAGTGTCATACACTATGTATTTGGTATACAAGGGGTACATATTTCATATTGTTATTTACCTGTACTTGAGGTTGGTAATATACTGAGAATGAGAACCTTTATAATTTGATTACTTATTTACATAATCCTTAAGGAATCTCAAATTATGGTAGGTTGGGTATGTTTCTGATCATGTCATCGGTTTATGCTTAACCAAGATGAGATTTTTCTTCTCATATGATGAGTTTTATGTATGGTGTAACGTCCCCACCCTAGTTCACTATGAAAAATAACTGGACTGTGTCACCATGTGACCTCAGTCATGTATCCTCATATGTAATATGTTGTAAACTAGTAGTGGGGGTTTAAGGTAGTACCATGGGGATACTATACCCTCATATCAGAGTGTTTAATAACAAAAAATAAACCAATTATCATCCATAACATAAACCCGAGTAAGAGTAAGTAATAAACATATCCAATAATAATAATGAAATGTGGGAGCATATAATCATAGAGTCTTACAGTTATACATCAAGGCTTATCACCCACTGAGCTGATCATAAATAAAAAAAGGAATAAAAATAAAAGTGGTTATAATATATCCTTGAGCCTCACTTCATCCCAGTCTCCAACCCCATTCTAGATATCTTTCTCGATCATGCTACACCAGGACTCTACCCAACCCAAAGCTGTAAAGAGTAAGTTATTCTCGAGTACCCAAGTGCTATAGCTTCCTAAGAATGGCATGCGTATAACTCAGTAGGGAACTAACAATGTAGTTTCATACATAACTGGTAAATCTAGTGCATGTGCATGTGACATGATCAGAATATAATATAACACACATTGTATAAGTGTAAATAAATAGCCACTTTTTATCTCTGGATTCTACCATTGAAGTCAGGATTGACCCAAATTTTCTTTGGCTAGTGTTGGGGTGTCTCTGGGCATGTCAAAAAACTATGCCTACCAATATGAGGCCCATGGATAATTCATAGGAAAATGTACTAGGAAATCCAAATAATTGGGAGTTGAATCCAATAAGTCTATCCCAAGCATTATCACTTTAATAAACCATGATCTAAATCTAAGGACCTTGTTCAAGGAATTCCAACATGGATAACCTATTATCCAAATCCCAGGAGCATTTCCAAGGAATTATAACCTAAATAAACTTCAACCTAGATCCAAAGAGAGGGTACAAAAATCCTAACCTAGATAATATATGATATAACTCTAAGGACCTTGTCCAAGGCATTCTAATCTGGATAATCTATGAGTTGAGTCCAAGGATCATGTCTAAGGAATTCTAACTTGGATAACCAGTGAGATGAATACAAGGAGCATTTCCAAGTAATTATAACCTAGATAACCTACAATCAAAATCCATGGATCATACCCAAGGAATTCCACCTAGTGTTAGGCTCAAAGAACAGATCCTATGAGCAAGTCCCAGACATCCCATGTATCTTAGTACATCTCAGTGGGAAGTTCATCCCATATGACAACCCATATCTTTAATAAACCTTAATTCACGATATAATACATAAATATACACCTAATATAATCCAAAAAGTTCACGAGGCCTAGTTTATTGGGGTAATTAGATACATAAAACAATAACTTGAAACTTGGGTACAATGAGATTATTTAAAAACTTCAAAACATGACCTTATATTCCATTGATCATATAATACTGCACAGGATAACCTGGGGACATACATAAGAAAAGGGTGAGATATAAAGCCTAGTATAGTAATAATCAAATTATAACATGATTAAATCAATACATATGAGTTAAGAATAATAAAAAGGTGACATAAATGGGGTGATAATCATAAACATGAACATCAAAACATGATATAAGATGATAACATCAAGGAATCATAGGAATGTGGAAACAACATAAAACATGACTTTATAAGAATAATTAAATGATAAATACCACGATTTCATAACATAATGTGCTTAGGATAACCCATGCACCATAAATGGTATATCATGAGATAAAAACATTACTTAATGCATTGGAGGGCTATATAATTTCATCCCCACCCATCATATTCATATCATGTACATACATTATTGTGACACATTGATCATACAACATAAGAACTCATTTCATGAATTTTAATACCATGATTATGGAGTGTTGGATTACATACATGTAATTCCACAATAAATGAAGGATATTTACATCTAGGTTAATATCCTTGAGTGGAAATGAGGATGGGTATTCACTATATAAATTTCTGGCATGGAAAAATTATAGGATAATTTCAGCAACATAACAGGTGTACATAACGATTCATGGAAGTGTTTAATGAGAGTGAAAGGTGGTCTATAATTACATGTAAATAACAAGGATAGTAAAAGGTATGTGTAAAAACACATTCCAACATGAACAATTGGAGATCAAATGACATAATGAAAAGAAAGTTCTTGAATAAAGAGGAGGAGAGAATCCCTTACCTTAAGAGGGTGCTTCTAAAACCTTGGGAGGAGATTCTTAAGAGATTGGGAACACTTTGGTAGGGATTTTTAGAGTTTTAGTGAGAATAAATTCATTATAAATGGGTTTTGAGTAAAGAGGATTGGGAGGTCAGGTGGGTATTTATAGCAAAAGAGAAGGGAGTTCCTTATTAATTTATAAACTTAGGTTTTGGACTCTATATGATAAAACAATCAAAAAAAATTACCATGTTTTTTGATCATGGTTTCTACCAAATATTATTGGTCTTAAATATTTTATAATTCCAAGAACTGAAGATATTAAACAATACCATTAGTGATGTATAAGTGAGTCCTGTTTACAAAGAATTGATTTTAAAACCTTAAAATATAATATAAGTTTTGGAGTATTCATTAAGGGTTTATAAAATTAATAAAATAACTTAAAAAAAAATTATTTTAAATTTTAAATACATATTAGTTCATATATGCCTTTTATATCATTTATTATATCACTTTTATACTATTATGATGTCATAATATGAACTGTATATTGATATCGTATTTAATTTTTACCCAAAAATTTGACTATATTAAAAAACTATGAAAAATTCAACATTAGATAATTTTTATTTTTTGATTTAAAAAATAATATTTATTTTACCAAAAATAAATTTCCAAATATGATAATTTATAGTTTTAAATAAAAAATACCTATTTACTGGAAAATACTACTTTTTACTATATTAACCACTTTCTGATTCTTATAGAAATTACTTTGGACTTCATTAAGTTATAATATAATTATAAATATAATTTAATAAGAATATTTTTTTTAAAATAATATTTATTTAAAAAATTCATTAATTTATCAAAAGTCTGTCTTAATTGAAACAATATATTTTCCAAAAATAAAACTTTAATTTTTTCATATCAAAATCTCATTATGTAATCATTTATAAAGTAATAATAAAAATGGATAAATATATTAATTATTTTATGAAAAATAAAATATAAAAATTTATACCATTAGGGTTAAGATTAATTACTCCTTATTACACCAGCATACACCCTAAGGGTAAGGTGTGCAATGGTGGTTCTTTCTTGGGGTGGTTCGGTGAACATGGTTTGGGATGATCTCAGTAAGATTAAACTTACCCCATAAATAGTTTTAATCAAGATTTAGTTATTGAATCTCAGTATAGGACTGGTCTAGGTAAAATCCTAGTGATTATATCTCCCTTACAAGCTTTTATAAATGGGCTTCATAGGGTATGATCCTATTGGTCGAGGACATCTATTTTTTCTTATGTGAAATTGGACATTATCACAACCCTTAATATATACTAATATTAATAGTCACTATAAAATGAATTCGTTATCAATGGTTAAGATGCTTAAAATTATTTTAGACATGAAATACTATATTTTATAATGGTCCAAAATAACCAAAGTAGTGTATGAATTTTTTATAAATATAAGGAATTTACTCATTCCAAACGGATTTTCATTTATAAAAGTTAGGGTCATTACATATGACCCATGATATCTCATGAAACATATATCTATAGGGTCTTCATCTTTACCAAAACCATTCAAAAATCATCCCAAAACCTAAGATTTACCATAAATGTGCATGAAATATCCTCATCACAACCATAATAGGCTTAAATCATCAATTCAGGTTCTAGGTGACACTTGTAATCATCACTACCCATTTTCTCACATGCACCCTCTCCAAGGTAAAAATATCACTGGGGTACCCATTGGGATCCCCTATGTCTCATTATGGCTAGGAAACCCTTCACAATTCCTCTTATCTCAAACACTTATATCAGGTTGATGTCCATCACTCAGAGTGCATAGTTCCCCTCAACCTCATTATCACCACACCATAGCCTCACCAACCTCATAATACATGCCTCATTAGAATCAATCTTAAGAGATGGAATAAAGCCCATATCACCTCCCAAGGAATCACTAGGTCAGTCCTCATACACCAACCCCATAAAAAGTCTTTATGGTCTACCCACCTAGGTAATCACATTTCTATGGGGGAGGAACAATCACCCCATGCCCATCTCACAATCCCAATGACTCTAAGGAATCACTTAGTTCTCACATGACCTACTCGATCCAAACATCATAATCACCCACTCTCTTCTATAAGTAAGTTTCTAATTACCATATACTAGGGCCACTACATTATGTTTAATTCATTTAATTTCTATCCCACATGGTCTATGTGTAACATGGAAAGTGTTAAATACATATAGAGGATAACAACCTGAGGAGGGGGGGGGGGTGAATTAGGGTATTAAAGTTAAAAAAAATTCTTCCTTGAATAAGGATATTATTCTATTTACTTGAGGAACACATTGATTTCTCTTTTCCTTTCCCCTCAATAAGTGATTAAAGAGGTAAACAACACAATGGATTTTTATTGGTTCACCATCACTGGGATACATCTAAGGAGCATGCACAAAAATTATTCTGTGCACCAAATTCACTAAAATATCACTATTTTATGTACAATTTAGAGAGATCTCACTAATCCTATTAGTTCAATACCATGAACAATTGGAGAACTCACTACTATCCTTCAATAAGGAACTCACTTCTCTGTTTGTTGAAACTTTCCTTCTTTACATAAAGATGAATCATACAACAACAATGGTGTTTCTCTTCAGAACATACAATTTCAAATTAAAATGAGAATAGAACTCCTGGAATAACACCTTCTTTGACCATCAAGATTCTAGATGAGATTTAGAAAAACCTATTGGAATTATCTTTATGTATCCCTCTATTTATCTTTCTTCTTCTAAGATATATATCATGTGATACAGATCTTTTTATGTTATGTGGTTATTATCACATGTGCTATAACTTCCATTTTAACCATCATAAATGAATCTTAAATTCTCCATAGTCATAGTTTTTTTCTATGAATGAAACTGTAAGGGATATTTTCATATATTTAAAATATAACCACCTAATAATATCTCCATCTGCACAAAATGTATTTCCATAAAATATGGAAAACCATATTTTCATATAACTATGATCATGGTCTTTAGCCTATAATATTTTATAAACCATGATCATAAAAACCTACATCTCATGCATTTGACCCTCCATTTATGTATAATCGCACACTATCATGCATTTTATAATAGTGAGGGATTCCTAGGAAATATGATCCTATGTTCATCCATGGATTCTATGGTGTAACCATTTTCTCCATAGTGTATAATTCTCCAAATATCAAAGACCACCTACCATTATGACATCACTTCTTAATTATGGTGAAAACACTTCTTAAATGGTAGAATATTGAAGAAAATCCTCACAAACATTTATGGAATAAAAATAAGCTCTATGGTGAAATCTCAATACTCTTGTGACATGTATTATTAATTAAGGTACATGAAACACTATAAAATCATACAACTATTTTTATGGTGTAAGAAATGTCTCTGTGGTGTGTAAAAACTCTCTTCATCTCAACTTCACACAGGCAATGTCATGGAATATTCTTCTACACTATATCTTTATTATCTTTGGATTTTTTTCTGTGTAATATCCTACACTATGATGTAGTTGTGTTACATTTATAAAAGTATCACTTTACCCTTTCACAGGTAATGAAAGACCCAACTCACCTTTATACAGATACCCAGTAACCCTTATGAAGTTTCCTGTACCCTTATGTGGGTAAGGATTTTCACTTACATGAGTGGGGATACATGGATTTCCCTTATTTAGGTACCCTTACATTAGATAATACCCTTATGAGATCCTCCATATTAACCTTATGCAAGTTTTGGATACCCTTATGTGAGATTCCTATACACTTACACAAGCATCTATACCCTTAAATGAGTTGGGATTTATGACTTACCCTTACCTAGGTACCCTTATGCGAGAATCTACCCATACACAAGACTCAATATTACCCTTACACAAGTATTGGATACCCTTACATGAGCTTCTTTTACCCTTACACAGGCATATATACCCTTAAACAAGATTCTTTAACCTCCAGCTTATACCCTTGCACAATTCAATATCCTTTAGTATATATAATTCCATAATTACACTAAACAAAACTCATATTGTCAAAAAATAAACTTTTCAAAAAAAAAACACTCCAAAATTCATTTGGGGTTCAATAGAATTCATTTATAACCAATCCCTCAACCATCGACGACTGAGGTAATAAAGCTAGTGCACAAGGGTCCAATGTGGACCTTAACACTTTGTCTAATTCTAGGAATTTCATTTAAAAAGTAAAATTAATTTTAAACAAAAGTTTAATCACTCTTAGTGTAGATAAAACATATAAAATACCATAAAAACAAGAATAATACCATAGGGCATGTAAGAGGAACCACCTAAATCATTTTGAAGTCAAAACCCTTTTAATTCACCACCCGACAACTCTCACTTGAGCCCATCCAAGTCAAACAACCATCATCCAATCACTCTAGGCCCTAACTCATACTAATACAACCAATAATTAATTATAAGAAATTAAAATTAATTATTTAAAACATCAGAAAAAATTTATAATTAATCAATCTATTTAATTTAGTTAGGAATAATGCCTTAAATCTCATTGAATTCCCTTGTCACATCCAAACCACAATCAAAGGTATGCAAATGTCCCATGGCATGCTTCTAACATCATCCAAAAAAAATAACTAATATAAAACATTGATTCAACATAAAATCAATTCAATTTAATCTAAAAACTCAAAAAAAATCATATGGAAACACCAAGAGAAACACAAAGCAATAAGCTACACATATTATCTCAGGATTTACTCTTGTTAGGTTGTATGAAAACCTTATCTTTATCAGGTGATTCCACCATTCTCTAGTGGAATCAAAACCAAAAACCTAAATTTGAGAAATAAAATTGAGAGGGAAAAAATAAAGGAGGATAATATAGGATGAATATCACCTTGAACACCAAAACAATATCTCAAATAATGCCTCACATTTGAGTGGAATTGAATGAGAGAATGGGGTTCTTCATATTGGGAATCACAAAAGAGGGAGGAGGAGAAATAGGGGATGAGGTTTTAAAATATCAAGGGGTAAAATTTGTAAAAAATCACTTTTAATGAGCTGCATGGTTTTCCAAAACATGCACTAACCATGCGGTAGGCATTGTCTAAGAAAACCCCCTTCTCATGATTGGGCCACGCAGTTTACCAAACTATGAACCGACCATGAAAATTGGTACTATCTCAGTCTGAAACATTTCACAAGATTTTTCTACAACCTTTCACTATGCCCCATGTCCAAGACACCCCACATAGTTTCCTCTAAAGTTCACATATTTTACCCTAAATTATGCACTAACTATGTACATCGACCATGATCTATACAATTTAAACTACAAACCTCCTCACACTCAAGGTTCTATATGGTTTCTCTTAAATTATGCACACTAAACCATGTACTCTAGGAAGAATCCTCAAAAAACTTCCAAAAACTTACCCAAATATCCTAATACTCACCTAAGAACAATAGGCATATCTTAAGCCTTAAACCATATCCAAAAACATGTCCTCAAGACACTCCAACCATCAGAAATAGAATCCAAATCTTGGTTTTAAAAATGGCCCATCCACCAAAATAAAAAATTCAAATTTCTTTTTAATTTCATAGATAAAAAGTGTATAAGGTTTTATAACCTCCACCCCATAACACTTCTCATCCCCATGAAGTTTCGTCAACTATTTAATCAATAATCCTAACCTACCTGGGTTTCCAAACCACACTCAACTCACCATGTTATACTTTGGAATGAAGAATGAGATTTCACTACACTACTCCAAACACGAGTCACACATTTTATCAAATAAAAAGTCACAACTCATCATGATCACTGAAATGTTGATAAGATTCTTACCCATACTCGTCTATCCCATGACACCATAATTTCATTGATCAATTTATCCTCCAGCTCATGGTTCTCTCCACTGAAAGCCTTAGATCACAAGCACCAATTCTAATCCATGGTGCTTCCCACCATCAGTGTAACCCACTAAAACATATTTATAATGGTTTTACAACCCTCTCAGTGTGTTTTTTATTACACCACACCCATTTAAATATGAAAACATAATTCATAACTTGGTAACGCTCCTCATCTCAGTTATAAACTAAATTGGTCTATCCTCCACTCTCTATTCACAAGGCCCACATACACAAATTTTTCCTCATAAAACCCTGAATGATTATCCAAACACAACCATCATAATTAGTATGATGTTCCTGATGCATTTTCCAACCCACGACATCTAATCTCATGAAAAAACACTGATTAACCTCCCGAGCATCGATGCATTATCGACCCTAAACATGATCATATCTCATCAACACTATACTAAGCTCGATGCCAACACTCAAAATCTATCCCAAATCACATCTAAATATTTAATATGTTATTTGATGTGGGACTAGATAAATTAGATTCATAGCTCACAGACACCTAAATTTCATATCGACTATCCTATGAATGGTATTATCATAACCATGACCCCACCAAAATTGGGTTATATCTTCAATGTAAAATGGTATACTTCACACAAAATGGATATCCTTGCACTACTTCATAAACACAATCTCAACAGGATCCATTGTTATATGTGTGTTGCTCCTACCGAGCCATGATCTTCCACTATTGACCCCTAAAACCTTGATATGCATGGTTTTATAACCAAATAACATAGGAGATACTCCCCATTCTTCTTAAAACCCCAAGACACCATGCCCACAGGCACCCCATCTTTCCTTCAATCTTTGGCTCACACATAACCACTCACCAATTCAAAATTAAAAAAACACCGTGTGTATCCAATGCACACTACCACAATCTCATCCCAACACAATAAGTGTATGCTTTTATACCACATGATCATAGAACCCTACTCATGATCCCATGATCTCCCAACTCACATGCTGAGGAAAATTTCATGATCACCCACTAACCTAAGAATCGTTCCCAAAACCACAAGCATTTACCCATAATCTCACAACACTGTTGAAAGTGCATCTGAAATACACAGAACCAAGTATCCTACTAATAATTCCATAAAATTAATACTTTAATTATCAAAGCACTCTAAGTGTTTTTCCCATGAAAGACTAATTAATCTCCATGCCTATACCACACATACCTGATATTACCTCACATGAACCAATCTTAGCCTGAAGCATCTACCCACACTTTAGGTATCTATGGGAACTAAGAAATCATAGAATAACCCCTCCCTCTTAGGTTACTCTCATATATCTCATATATTTTTAAATATTACTTAGATAACCTTCATCCTTATCTAAATCTTAAAACCCCTAGGCTCTCTCATCTAACCCATAGGCCATAGCTCATGTAGACCACAACTCACGAGGCATATCTCTTCTCCGATCTTAATCATTGCCTAGTAATTCTTGTTACATCACCCACTCTAAGGTATCATATACACATATCCATATTCATAATTAAATGCCAAATCATCACCTACAAAGGAAATAATTCTCACTAGGCATCCACATATGGGGCCACTCCCTCAAGAATCCAAAATCTCACATTGATACTCATTGAGCCTCTATATACAGGATCTACCCCTTGAGGAAAACCTTATAATCTCCCAAAATATAACAAAATTTACCCCCTATGATCTATGTCAATTATTCCATAGTTTTATGGTTATACTAAGTAAAATTCCACTAAGAATCTATATGGGAAAACACTATATAGGTTGTTATTGATACTTTAAATTACAAAAAATATTTTTATTATCCAAAACCAAAAATAAAGATCACCCATAAGGGGTTGGTAATAAAGGCATAAAAATATAGTAAAAAATTAATAAGGGTATCTATGAATCCCATACACAAGGGGACTACATAGTATTCATCATCGAGCATCTCACCATGGATCCACATGATCTGCTATTAGAAGAAACTTGTGCTATGGTCTAGATGAGTATAATTCCACCAAAACGTTATATAGGAAAACACCATATATGTAACATCCCAACCTGAATTCCACTGAACTGGTTCCTTGGTTCGGTGCACCACATGACCTCAAGCATGCCTCCCCATATTATAGAGGTTGTTAACTATAGCGAGGGTCTATAAGGATATCATGGGGAGACTATGACATCTAGTCAGAGTATATAAAGCTATAAGGACCTAGTATTACACATTACATAATCTTGAGTTTTAGTCAATAAATTAAATTCTTTCACTTTGAGGATATTTTTAGGTTTAGAGTTTTAGGGAATTAGGCCATATATCATACATTACACAACTATATAATTCAATTTGGACACTTCTGATCTACATCCATTTTCCATACCATATAATTTTTTTAAAACAAAAAATTATTTATTTCATGAAAAATATTCATGAATTTCAAATTGAATTCATACTTTACCTTACCCATCCTATGAAAAAAATTTAAAAACATGGTATAATAATAAAAATCTTAGTAACAGATATAAATGAAAGGAAACTATTAGTACATTGAAAACATGCAAACCCATAAAATATTTACCTTTACATAAATATTTTTTGAGAAAAATAAATAAAATATTTTCACATTAAACACACATATTTGGATCAAATAAATCCATTTAAACCCATAAAAATATATTAAAAAGCTTCTCATTAACTTAGAGCATCACATTCATAACTCGTTTTAAACCAATGTTAGAAGTAACTGGAGCCCAGTTAAATCTATAGGATAAAACCTTTAGAAACTCTCTACTTCTTTACTTTTAAGACAAGAAAAAATACCCAATGAATTGGAGAACTATCTAGGTGCACCCATCATTTAAGCTATAATGGGACCACCCAACGCTATCTGGGATGCCCCATCATATAAGCTGTAATGGACTCACCCAATGCTATTTGGGAACACCCATTTCTCATTTATAATGATCAAGTACCATATAATGAATATTTTTTATTCTTTCTATTTTCCATTATAAAACATTTGAAAAAATATTTTAAACTCATAAAAAATCACTTTTGGATATCAATATACCTTTTTCTTTTAAAAAATCATTTCAATATAAAAATATGTTTTTATTTTGAAAAAAAAATTTCAATACCAAAATAACCAAATAAAAGGAAAAATGGGTTTTCATTGAAGGAAAACATGAAATATTGAAAATTAATCCAGAAATAAAATGATGGTCATAGTGTAAGAAAAGTCATTATCCCCATGTACATTAAGAATATGAAATTCCATTTATTGTTTGTCAAAACATTCCGTATAAAACACATAAAAATATTCTTTTTGAAAACCTTTTAAAATAAAGTAAAAATATAAATAATATGTTCTTTATAAATCTTATATGTTCATATAAAATTTTTTATAATTTTTTTAAAAACATGGACATGGAAGATAAAGAGAGTTTGAAAGAAAAACATTGAAATATGATTTTTTAAAGGAAAAGTCCTTTATCACTTGGGAAACACTTGAATCATAAGACCCATGAAAGTATAACATTAAAAAAAACATTAAATACCATGAGAATAAATAAATTTATGATATAACATG
The DNA here is from genome assembly GCA_963277665.1 of Viscum album. NCBI lineage: Eukaryota > Viridiplantae > Streptophyta > Magnoliopsida > Santalales > Viscaceae > Viscum > Viscum album. Next base: position 1,121,953,785 of record OY728129.1, read on the forward strand.
TAAAAGGGTCTGTATATACACCTTATAAAATATTAAAGATGCATAACATAAAGATATACCTCAATGAAAGGAAATTGATATGAAGTCCCTTACATTGAGTCCAATACATCACGTGCGGATTTATATTACTAAATAATAAAATTATTTTAATTATTTAATTTTTTAGAAACTTTATAAAGTTTACTATTACATATATTTCACTTATTAAAAAGTTATATACAATTACTTAATCAATTAATTTTATGTTAGATGTTTTGACCATATTCGGTTTATGTGTCAAAAATGATTTTGGTAGGTCGAATATGGTCAAAGAGGCCATTATTCAAACATATATAGAATAATAATAATGTAATAATTATAATATTTATACATAAATTATAATTTTAAAACCAATCATGGAATATGGTTATAAAAAATAAATTAACTTTACAATTACGGAGATGGTAGGTTGTACGTACGCATGAGTTACATTTCCATTTTTCAATGATCATTATGGAAAAAAGGAAAGTAATATTTTATATTTATATAATGGTAATAATATCATAAATAAAATAATATTAATTTTATATACTTATATATATCATTATTGTGATGTGGTGGTGAAAAAAGGAATCACATCACTTTGAGGAGGCGACAATCCACACGTCCACGAACGACATTATCACTTTTTAAGTGAGTGAAAAGGTAAAAATAAAAAGATATATCATATTTAGAGAATATTAAATATGAAATTAGTATAATAAATATATCATTTATATAACATATATATATATATATATTATATTTAACATTATTACCTTACACATAATGTGTTAGTGAAAAATGAATCACATCACTTCGTGAGGTAGTTGCCCACCGTACACACGAATGACGTTATCACATCCCTTACGAAATGGAAATAAATTGGTATATATGATATAATGACCCTAGAGGTATAATAATTTTATAAATATAATATATAAACTCTATATCCATTATCATAATCAACCATGAGAAGTGGTAATGGAAAAATGAATGACATCATTTCATGAGGCGTTAGTCCGCCATACACATGAATGATGATTTTGTAACCCATTTGTTGGAAGCATGAGTGGTTTCAGGTAATAAAATTAACCTAAAAACATGAAATTATATTTAAGATACTGTTTTTATTACATCATAATTTTATAATAATAATTTAAGGGGTGGATAAATAAATAAAACAAAAACACTCATTGATGAATGTTACCCAATTTTTAGGTATCTCCTTTTCATTTGCACTGAAGGCCTTCCTTTGTTGGATTTATGCCCAAAGTAAAGATTATAGGATGATAATAGGTAATTTTAGAAGTTATTTTTTCAGGTATTTCCTGAAAAAATTGGGTTTTAATGTGTAAAGATAGGAGGAGAGGGGGTGACCTTTTATAAGTGAGGTGAGTGGAACACTTGTATTTTTTTGAAAGAGTAAATTCTACCCATGTTTTTTTTTTCATGTAACTAGGCCCAAATAGTGGTATATTATTGATAATATATAAAATATGGTATAAATATGTATATAAAATTGGGTTTTTACAAATTTTGGGTCATTTTTGGACCTTATATTCTAAGATTAACCACTAAGTAAGCTCGTTTTGTACCTTAATCACTGTAATTAATTTTAATTTTTTTTCACTGATCACTTTAGTAAAAACTTAAGTTAAAATTATTATAAAGAATAGATTATTATTATTACATATATGAAACCTATTTTCCTGAATTCAATTCATATAATTATAAAAATTTAATTAAATATTAACCTTGCATACAGGGTGAGACAACAGATTTTTAAGAAAAGTATTTTTTTAGAAAAAGATGATTCTCTATTAACTCTATGACTAAAATAATCATTGTATGAAATTAAGTTAATATTTATTGATATATAATATAAAAATTTAATTTAATACATTCCCAATTATGTATTATTTTAATTAATTAAAATGGGGAAACATTATGCATTTTAAAATAATTTTTATAAAAGCCAGTTTTTAAGCCCAAAAACAAACTTATACTAAAAACCAATATAAATATGATTAAAAATAAATTAATTGAATTAAATATAAATAAATAATACTTATTTTACTTGAAAAAAATTCAAAACATATTGTTATTTTTACTTAATTTATTAAAAATAAATGACTTTTTACAAAAATTGGTATTTTTCACTATTCACTGAAAAATCAATATTTTATAAAAAATCCCAAAATTTTACCTAAATTAAATTTTTATATGATTATTTAAAAAGTGATATTAATTTTATAAAATTAAAATTCTAAAATTTAGAAATTAATCTTTTAAATAAAACCTTATAAGAAAAGTGTTTAATTAAAACTATTTCATTTTTAATTAAAATTACTTAATATTTTAATAACTATTATAACTATCTAATTAATATTAATAAATATAAAAATGATTTATTATATCATTATCTGGGTTGTTACAAAATAATTAGAGAATAATATAAAACATATAACCTAACCAAACAACTATTATAGATAATATGGGCAAGCGTCAATAAATAAGTACTACATCACATGCTATAATAAAATGGGTATACCATAAAAAAATATCCAATACTCTATGGGTAGATAATATACAAGGATAAAAATAAAAAAATAAAATTAAAACTAAATCCATAACCAACTGATCCTGAGTCCTACCCAGTCTCGACATCAGTAATCCACTCCTAGAATTCCAAGAAAAACATCAAGTAATGGTTTCTTTCCCTAAGACTATAACCCACAAGAAGATAGTCTTTCACTCAAGTATCCAAGATCCATAGAATCCCAAGAATTTTGTGAGTAAAACATAGTAGGACACCACCAATTAAATCCCTAAAATAATCATTCAATGTAACAAGTTCATCCATAAGTTCTATTGATAACAAGTTACCACATAACAAAATAAATGAATAAAACACATCCACCAATCATGAGATCCACAGTGACACCTAAGGTAAAACCTAACTAATTAGGTTGGTTACAAATATATATGAATAGGGTGATCATTATCATAATATCATGTAAAATATGAGGTAACTAAGGAAACCATAACCAAAAAAGCACAAGGGAATCTATGGTATGAAAACTGGCATAAACAATTCCAAGGTACACTAGCAAGGAAACCATAGTCATGAAATCACAAGGGATTCTGTAGGGGATCCACTAGAAATTCACTTCTAACCACATTATCCATAATCCATATAAATCATCCATTAAATCCTTCTCAATACCATTCTAGTTAATCCAAGAAATCCCACCTTGTAATTCTCTTTAATGAATCCATGGAACCATGAGTTTAATAGATTCAGAGTATCAGAATTGACTAGAATCTATGACCACACCCATGGTATTCTATATTATGAAATCAAAATAAATCTGAGGATCTCATCCCATGATATTTACAATGGTACCTCTCGGGAATCCATGAAATTAATCCATGGAATTAAATACATAATAAATCACCAAAATCCAAGGGGAAACTTCCCTAAGGCATTTATAATAATGAATTAGTGAGGAATTAAAGGTAGATCATTACATTAATTATCTTTGGTCATCCTTGAATCCAATGAGTCATAGTTAGTCCCATAACTTAATCTATACTCACTCATTTCATTACATCCATTTCATATATATAATTGTATCCAAGGGATGAAACCTAAGGAATTTCACCCATAACAATCATTTACATAATAAAAACTCATTTACCAAATACTTAATCACCAAACTTGTATTTCCTATCAAGAAATATCATTATTAGAGTACATACCATTATTCCATTTAACTTTTCATTTAATAAAGCCTTATCCTTTTCCCAAGGCTTGATTAAATAGGGTACCATTCATAATCTATAAAAGGAAATTCCTTACAGTTTACTCACTAGAATTTTATTTAATCAACACCATAATTTAAAAATTCACTTTCATTCATAGGTTAACAACTCCCTTTATAGCATTAAATACCCATTTAAAAACCATGGTCCACCACTTTACTAAAAAATTAGGGCTATTTCCTGACCACATATAATTTTCACAAAAATCCATTTCAAAAATATTTCAACATCTTCAAAAACAACACTTTTAATTCATTTAAACTCATATAAAGGATCAAATCCACATTAAAATTCAATGATAACTATCTAATAGGTCTAATACAAAGGTCTAACCCATTCCCAAATTATCAATGGTTGTGAAATTCTATTTCACAACCATCGAGTCAAATTATAACTTCTCATTTAACTATTAAATTTACATAACCATTTCTCACCCTGAGACCATTCATTATCAAAACCCAACCAAGGTCACCCCTCATGGATCTAAAATTTTTATATGGTTCAAGGTATGTTAAATGATACATTGAAAGAATTCAAACTCAATTTAAAACATTAAATTAAATAGAGGTCAAATCATGACATGGATAACTTGACCACATCATGTATACACTTGAAAAAATGGAAAGAATATGGGTTAAATTTAAGATAAAAACTACCTCAAGATTAGTAAAACCCACTCATTGAGTATCAACCACCGGTTCATCTTGAATTTAAAGAAAATTATAAACCATATAAATGAAATTAAAATTGGGAATAATAGATAAATCAATCCAAACACTAGTTGATAATGAAAGAAAACAAAAATAGAGGGAAGAGGAGTTATAGAATCACCCTAGGCTCTCCAATTAAAGTGATTTCACTTGATTAAACCAAGAAATAAGGGAGATACTCCCATGGGAAGAGAAGGAGGAAGAGGATATATTCATAGGGAGATGTAAGTGAGAGGGAAAATGAGTTAAAAATTTATAAGGTTGGAGGGAAAATTTTGTAATTTTCTTACATTTTAAGTGGTTCATGGTTTGGACACATAGTTTATACAACCATGCAAAAAATTCATATATCCCACTATATGGAGCATACCATTTCACACATTTATGGTGCAAGGTTTGAAAACTATGTTCTAACCATGAAAACACCTACGCAACTTTTTATAAAGACTTAAATGGTTTACTAAAGCTCCAAGAATGGTCACATACACCATGCACATATACATATTAGGATACACAGTTGGGTAATATGTTTTTCACTAATCATATGCTAACCATGAACCTAGGATACTATTCCCAAGACTAAAATTTCAAATCCTGAAGCTTTTAAGAATTATCCGAGTACCTAAGGCACCTATTAGGCCTCAAGCCACATCCAAAACACCCATTTAATATGTTATAACTCTTAAATTCTTAATCCAAACCTCAATATTAATAACAACCCATCCACACAACTCAAATATAAAGTTCTCTATAAAATTAAAATGCCCATATGAACAAGGCATTACAAAATCCCTACCATAAAACTTTTTATCCATGAGAATTATTTGTGGTCACCGAAATACATAACCTGTACCATGTCAGTTTCAATTTATTTCCAAATAGATGCATTCTATTCCTAAATAGAGAATGAAATTACAAAGTACAACTCAAAAAACTAAGCACTCTATTTATTAAATCACAAGAAACCACTATCATTCAACTCTGAAACACTGAGATGATGCTCACACAATACCATCTACCCTGAGATAGGACCATGTTGCCACAAAAAATTCATCTATCCTATGGTTTTCCCCACCATAGGAATTAGATCATGAAATAAAAATCCAATGTATGGTTACCTCAACCAACAATATTTATTACCAAAACACTATTCTTTTGTTTTATTACGAAGAAAATGCACTCTCAAATGCATCACACCTAGATGTTCATGAGAACGCCAGTCTAACACTAGTTATTATCATATTTTCCAAAATGAATAAAAAAATGGATTGAATTCCACCATCCAAGAACATCCTAAACATGATATCCCTTCCCAGAAAAGGCCCAACCAAATCATGAAGTTTCCTGACACATTAGATATGACATGCTCGATGTGTTTGTCAACTCACCAAATCCAAACATCCATAATATCAATAGTCATACCTCCTCTATATGAACTATTTCAAGGATGATTGAATTTCACCACCAACACACCTTGAAATTACTCGATCATGATGGCTTGATCACCATAGACACACCATGTTCATCGATATACACACCAAGGTCTAACCCCAACCCCTAATGTGATTCTATAGTCAAAAAACCAATCACCCATACTATGCACTATTATCCCACCAGATCACCAGCATTCTACCATGCTAAAACAAGATTGAACCAAATCATTACAACCCTAGCCCAAAAAAACTACTTAGAATCCCACAATCATTACTTAATAACTTACCTCTAGCATTCCTTGAGGAATCTAGATTACATCTAATATACACACACACACTGACATCTGGTGCCATCATAACTGTATACAAACTGGTCCTACACAACAAAAACCCTTCTAGAATGAGGGTCACAATCCCAAGACTAACATGATTATCCACACCATAGAAGTGTGCTTTTCATTATTCCACTAGGTCGAAACCATGCTCTTAGTATCCTATATCCCATCCATCACTGAGAATAATGATCATACATGGAAAACCTCACTCAAATTCGATAACTAATCCAACTATTGATCACCATCCGCTTCTGGATCATGAAACACCATCCTCAATATTTTCCAAGACTCATTCAAAGAAAGGGTCACACCCACAATAGCTTATGGTGGGATCCCCACCATATTCCTTTCCTTATATCTCTCCTTGAGCATTGAACCCAATGGGTCCTGTCATTAGCACACATGTGTCTCTCCATCCAAGCCACGTCCATCACCTAGTCAAAACCTATTCAGGATTGATCTCTTGGATTAACCCTATTACAACATTATGGTCTAAGCTGATGCCACCTATATTAACAGAGGGTATTTTCCTTTTTTCTATCCAAACCTCAGGAATATATTCCCTAAATTCCACCTAAAGGTCATCGACCCTTGGATTGAACATGACTATTTTCTAGCTAAAAACTTAATAGGCACCATGATTACTAATGCACATTTTCCATGATCCGTCAAACCAAATGAGTGAAAAACCCCACACCAATCAATCAAAAAAACTAACTCATGCCCCAATAATTCAAATTGATTTTAAACTAGGATCACATACTTAAACTATTGACTATGCTCATGCAAAAGTTATCCTTACCTAATCGGGAGTACCCTAAGTAATCCTTTTCCAAAACAGAAACTTCACTTATTCCAAGGTACAATACATGACTTCCCACTAATTGAAATCATTCAAAAAATATAATCATCTTACCTTACTCACACCAAGATGATGGAAGCATATCCCATCCTTGATGGGGATAGTAACTCAATCAATCCTACCCTATACCCCAAACTTTGATACTGAGAACTACTACCCTAGGTGATTATACATTTAAAACCATATAAGTAATCACTTTTCCTATAATAAACACCCATTAGCACCTCACAGGCACTAATCCAAGCCCCAACCAAACCACCTTGACTCTATATAAATAACGGGTGCACACTCTCACGCTATCTGAACTTGTCAAAATCAAAGGGTCACCCACTAAAATAAAACCAATTCACCAAACCTAAATCTTAATCCCATAAGTAAAGAATCACCTAAGGCACATCTATATGAAAAAGTTAGGCATCAAAATGATACTTCCCTTTGAAAATGGCCTATACATATGGAACTGGCACTTCAGGTGATTATATATAAAAACAAAGAACTCTAAGACTTTCTCAAAAATTACTTTAAGGGTGTTCATATACAAAGTCCATCTCATGACTGATCCAAAATAAATCATCCCAAGGAACTTATTGAACTTATAACTTAATGAAAGCATTCAATCATTATTCCCGCCTTGAAGGCACTCAAAAAACCAGATCAACGCTAATCATGGGTATCTTTTAAATGTTACAAGACACCAAATCAATGAACCTGAGTCACTACCAAGGCTTACTAGGCCCCACCACCTATACAAAACACATGGGTAAAAACTCATATCATTCCTAGCCCATGGGAAATGACACAATTTTCCCATATTAGGGTCAATCTACATCCATCATTCCAAACATCCAACTCATGGTCTCATACAATGATCAAAATCCAATCCGTACTACCCAATTTCAAATCTAGAATAAGTCATAAGGGTCTCAAGATGATGCACATTATAGAGGTTCCATAACCCCATGCTCTCCATCTATCCCCACTAGAATTATTGGGGTCATTACCTAATATACCAGGTTACACCACCACCATATAGTATATCTCAACACATAACACAAAATCCTTATAACTTGAGCACTCACAATAGCCCCAACAACAAATACACTGGGTCAAGCCAAGAAAACCAGGCCTCTAAGTCACCTCATCCATTTGGTATTAATTAATTTACAAACTTACACCACTAGTACTATATTATTTCAGAAAGTTCACATTTTAGGGTTGGTTAGATATAATTCCATTCACAAGTTATGTTGTAAAATTCTCGATAAGATTATTAATGGAATTTTATTTAACAAAGCCTTCATTTTCCACAGAATTTATATTTTCTAGGGATTTCCATTACCCCAAGGTCATAAAGTTCACATTTTAATAGGATTAAAATTATTTTAATTATATAATTTTCATTCAATCTTTATAGTGTTCATCAAAATTATCTATATTCATAAGTCTTGATTAAATAAGGATCGATTCAAAATCTATAATGGAAAAAATTATAGGTTACTTAATAACACCTTATTTAATCATGACTGTCATTTAAAAATACATTTATATTTTTCTATATATCAAGGAATCATCCATGGAATTGGTCAAGTAAGATGCCACCATAAACTTTAATGGGAAAACGCCATATAAAATGCTACAAACACTTTAAATGACCAACCCACTTTTTACTAATAAATAGTAATAATCCATAATTAGATATAATCCTAATAAATAAAAACATAGTCTAATATAAATCTCAGAAAATTGAAATGTCAATTATAAGAAACATACAGAGGATATACAAATCCAATGTTCCTATCATGATGCATGAACTCACACACCCTCTCTTTCCATACCGGTCCAAGATCCATAATCCCATAAAACATAACATCATAAATCAAGTGTCTCACCCAAGGTGAAAATAAAATATAATTAAAAAAACAAATTACAAGAACAAAAAAATTCCATCCCTAGAACTTGGGCTTTACCCCATGCGTGAGTTGACCACCCACAAGAATGATCTCATTACCAAGTTACAATACACTCCTAATCTCTTGTCTACCATACCTAAATAATAAAAAAACCACCATGATACCACTTTGTAATACTCCAAAATTAATTAAAGTAAATTGGTTCCCTGGGCTGATCTTCCACATGGCCTCAAGCATGCCTCATTGTATGCAAAGGTTTCCAACCAGTGGTGAGGGTCTATAAGGATATCATAGGGAGACTATATCTATTGTACAGAGTTTCCAAAATACAAAAAAATAATATAAAACACATAACCTATCCAAATAACCATCTTATATAAGATAGGAAACCACCAATAAATAAATACAACACCACATGTTATAACAAAATGAAAATTCTATACCACCATAACTGACCCCCCATGGGAGGATCACATACAAGTATAAAAATAAAAAAATAAAATTAAAACTAAACTCAACCCAAACTGATCTCGTTTCCTTCCCGGTACCTATATCCATAGTCCACTCTTATAATGAAAAGAAAATCATAAAGTAATAGGACCTTTCCCTAAACCTGCAACCTACAAATAGATAGTCTTTTTCTTGGGTACCCAAGTACAATGGAAGCTCGAGTAGGGTGTCAGTAAAACTTAGTAGGCCACCACCAATAGGGTCCCTAAAATAACTAGACTAGATAAAAAGTAGATATATAAGTGATACAAATACTATATTACCACATAACAAAATAAATGACTAAAACAAAACCTATGATCCTTAGCTCTGTGGGGACACCTGAGGTCAGACCTACCCACACTAATTGGTTCCAGATATCTCCAAATATGGTGATAGGTCTCATAATATCAGGGCAGTTCCAAGGTGCATAACCAAGGAAATCATAACAGAATAAAACTTAAGAAAATCCATGGTATAAAAAAATAGAATAACTGGTTCCAAGGTATACCACAAACTCAACATAGTTATGAAAGAAAAATAGAATTTATGGGGGCTCCACTAAGAATTTTCTTCTAACAAATCATCCAAAATCTATGGAAATCATCCATGGAATTATTCTCAATTTCATCTTGGAGAATCCAAGTAATCCCACCTTGGAATTATCTAAATTGAATCCATGGAATCATGAGTCCAAGAAATACAGAGTATCGGGCTTGATTAGAATCTAGGACTATAACCATGGAATTATATATCTTGAAACCAAGATGAATATGGGGAGCTCATCCCATAGAATTAAAAAGGGCACCCCAAAGTAATACAAGGAATTAATTGATGATATTCAACATATAATACATCACCTGAATCGAAGGGGGAGCTGCCCTGAGGAATTCACAATGATTGATCGGTGAGGAATCCATGGTAGCTCATGTCATTCCTTATATTTGGATATCATTGAATCCAATAAGGCATCCTCCCATGGAATTAAATAGAGTCCCCTAATAGAATCCAGGCTCACTCAAGGCATTATAACCATTTCATATCCAAACTAAATCCAAGGGATGGCACCTAAGGCATTTCACCCATAACAATCATTGACACAATAAAAAATCATTTACCAAATACTTAATCACCAAGAATGAATTTCTTATCAAGAAATATCATTATTAACTCCCATTATATTATTCCATCTCACTTTTAATTTCATAAAAGACCTATACTATTCCAAGAGATTAATTAAATAGGGTACCATTTATATGATATAAAGGAAAAAACCTTATATGTTTATTACCAGAACTTTATTTAATCAACACCATCATTTAAAAATTAACTCTCATTCACAAGTTAGAAACTCCATTTATAACATTTGGTACCCATTTCAAAACCACATTCCATAACTTTACTAAAAAATTAGGGTCATTTTATTACCTTATATACTTTAAAAAAAACTATTTCAAAACTATTTCATCATTTTTATAAAAAACACTTTTCATTCCCTTAGACTCATATCAAGGGTCAACTATATCTTACAATTCAACACTCACAATCTAATAGGTCCAATCCAAAGGTCCAAACCATTCCCAAATTATCGATGGTTGTTAAATTCCATTTCATTATGATCAAGTCAAATTATAACTTCTCATTTAACCTTTAAATTCAAATAACCATGTCCCAACCAAGCCTATTCATGTTCAAAACACAACCAAGGTCATCACTCACTAAATGAACATTTCTTCTATGGTTCAAGTCATGTTAAAAAAGACATTTAACCAAGTAAAACTCAATTTAAAACATTAAATTAAATCGAGATAAAATCACGATATGACCAACTTGACCACATCATACATTCACTTAGAAAAATGGTGAGACAATGGATTAAATTTAATTGACCACCTACCTCATGCTTAGTGAATCCCACTCATTGAGTATCATACAATAATTTTTCTTGAATAAGAAGAAAGTGAGAAACCAAAAAAGCACTTAGAAAATAGGACATAATAAATAAATCAAGTGGAACACCACTCAAAAGTGAAAGAAAACAAAAATAGAGGTAAAAGGAGTTATAGAATCACCCTATGCTCTCTAACTCAAGTGACGACACTCAAATTATCCAACAAAAAAGAAATATCCACCCATGGAAAGAGAAGGAGGAAGAGGATCCATGCATAGGGAGATACTAGCTAAAAGTGGGAGAAAAGGGGTTAAATGCTTAAAATTTTAGAGGTTAAATTTCATAATTTTTCCAGTTTTTAAGTGGTTCATGGTTTGATTTCATAGTTTAGAAAACTGTATTCCAAACAAGTGGATACCACTACTTGGGGCATACAATTTCACATGGTTATGATGCATAGTTTAAAAATAATGTGCTAACTATGAGAATGCCTCTATTTCTTTCTATAAATACTCACACAGTTTCTTGGATCTCTAAGAAAAGTTATATAAACTATAAACCTATACATATAAGGCTGCATGGTTGGGGTGTATAATTAACACTAACCATGTTCCCAAGCTGTTATTCCTAAAACTAGTATTTCAAACTCCAAATATCTTGATACATATTCGAGAACCCATGGAACCTCTCAAGCCTCAATCCACCTCTAAAAACACCCCTTTAAAATGTTTTAAATGTATGGTTCTCAATATAACCCTCATTTTTAATAATAGCCTATCCACCTAGATCAAAACCCAAGTTATTCTTAAAATTCAAATGTCAGTACAGATGATGAATTACAATATATTTTGTTAATGAAATTTTTAGAAACTGAACCCTCTTCTTCATTGATATCAATCACACATAAACACCTAAATTTTATGTGAATCCTATATTCCAAATATGATTCAGGGAAATGGAATCTTTCCAATAGGATAAGATCTATAAGAAAAACTATAAATCAATAAATCCAAACCACATGTGTGTCACCCTTGGTAAAAATCAAATAAATTTAATGTAAAAAACAAGGAACAACAATCCCATATCTCTAGTAACCTAGAATTCCTACTGAAAAAGATGTTATCGATGCACTAGTTTGATATCCATCACAAGAAGAAACTCATTACTATGTCACTTTTCTACCATCTCCCCAAATTTTAAGACAATATAAAATATTAATACAATCTATGCTATAAGTCACATGAAAGCTCTGATACTACTTTGTAATGTCCCTGCCCTAGTTCACTATGAACAGTAACTAAACTGGGTCACCATGTAACCTCAGGTGCACTTCCTCATATGCCAGAGGTTGTCGACTAGTAGCGAGTCTATGGTAGTACCATGGAGAGACTATACCTCTATATCAGAGTGTGTAATATTATAAAAATAAACCAAGAATCACCCATAACATAAATTAGAGTTAGAAAAGAAATAAACATATCCAACTATAATAATGAAATGCAGGAGCATATGGTCATACAAAACTGATAGTCATACATCAAGGATGATCAACCACTAGGTTAATAAAAAAAACGAATTAAAATACATGAATCTCTAGTACACCCCTAAGCCTCACCTTATCCTTGTCCCTAACCTCATCCAAACTATCCCTCTCGATCATGCCACATCGGACCTCTGCTCAACTTGAACCTAAAAAGAGTATGGTGTCCTTTAACACCAAAGTTACATGGATGATCAAGTAGGGTGTGAGCATAACTTAGTAGATAACCACCAATGTGGTACCATACATAACAAATAAATATAGTTCATGTGCATGTTACATTCTCATAAAATAAAATAAAACATAGTGTGGAAGCATAAATAAATAAATACTTTCAATCCTTGAGTTTTTTCATTGAACTCAGGATTGAACCAAACTTACTTCGGCAAATGCCGGGGTGTATTTGAGTACATCACACAACTTTGAATACCAATATCAGGACCATGGTCAATTACTAGGAACATTTACTAGGAAATAAAAATAATTGGGAGTTGAATCCAAGGAGAGTGTCCATGGAATTCCAACCTGGATAAACTATAAGATAATTCCAAGGATCGTGTCCAAGGCATTCTAACCCAGATAATATTTGAGCTGAATCCAAGGAGCTTGTCCAAGGAATTATAACCTAGATAACCTATGATACAAATCTAAGGAGAATGCACAAGTAATTCTAACCCAGATAACCTATGAGTCGAATCCAAGGAGCATTTCTAAGGCACATTAACCTGGATAATCAGCATGCAGAATCTAAGGAGAATATCAAAGGCATTCTAACTCAGATAATATAAGAGCCAAATCCAAGGATCATGTCTAAGGAATTTTAACCTAGATAACTTGTGATCCAAATCTAAGGATTGTTTTAAAGAAATTCCAACCCATTGTCAGGCATGAAGGCTAGATCTTAGGAGGATGTCCTAGGTATCCCATGTATCTCATTACATCTCGGTGGGTAGTGAATCCCACTTAGAACATCTCATGCAACATATCTCAATGGGGTATGAATCATACCTAAACCTATCCAAAAAATTGAGGTCAACCACAATGGTTCATGAACTATCCCCATAACAACCATAATGGGATCAAACTATCGATTTGGGTTCAAGGTTACACCCATAATCATCAATACTCTTTTTCCCATCCAAACCCTCACTGGGTTTAAAATATCACAGGGGCACCCACCAGGGTCCCCTAGGTCTCATTAGGGCCAGGACACCCTTAATGGGTCCTCTTATCTCAAACACATACCTTGGGTTGATGCCCATAACTCATAGCTCATAACATCCCTTGGAATCATCATTACCATGCTACAACCTTACTAGTCTCATAATACCTGCCTCACTAACATCACTCTTAAGAGATAGCCTTAAACTCATCTCACTTGCCAAGGCATCACTAGGCTGGTCCTCATGCACCCAACTTATCCAAAGTCTAAAAGGTTTATCCACCTAAGTAATCAATTTTTTGTAATTACCTAAGATTTCACTATACATGTTTTTTCTTAAATAAACAATGTGTTCGATAGATGGTTCAATATACAACACCGAACTAAAATGAAATCGCAATATATTTAGATAAAATATAAATATTTAAGAATGAATGATTAAAACTATACATTGAATTTTAATGAATGAATAGTAATAATCAATTTATGAAATATTTATAGAAATAAATATTTTTTTCTTTTAATATGAATGAAATTCAATTATTTTACTTGAAATGACTAATAAGATCATTAATTGTTTAGAAAAATATTTTTTTCTAAAAAATTCCTTTTTATGAGATGCTTTTGTATTTCTAGAAACATATGATTAATAATGAAGAATTATATTTTATATTAATTATTGGTTAAAACCAATTTAGTTAGGAAATAGTATGGAATAAGAATAAGAATATTTAATATTTGAAAATGTCATTTTCCAATAAAAGCGAGTTTTTATTATATTTTATGATTTCATATGAAAATTAAATTTATAAATTTTTGAATTTTAATTTGAAAAAATTAAATTCATTTTTTGATTTACTATATCAACATTATCTTAAGATTATTTTTTAGGATTTTTCAAAAATAACTAATTTTTAAGAAAATAGTAAAAATACCGATTTTGCTAAAAACTATCACTTTTATAATACAAGAATGACTTAAAATTTTAATAAACACTTTTTTATATATAGTGTATATTTAATAAGTAATATAAATCATTTAAAAAAAAAATCCTATGTTGAATTTATAAAACACATGTTTAACATTTTTAAAACTCAAGTAATATTTCACACTAAAAATTATTTTTACACACTTATATTAAAAATCATACTTTATCACTTTTAGAGATTAAATATAACAAAATGTATTTCCTATTTTAGTTCAACATGTAAATATTATTTAAAAAGTTTAATTTCATTTTAGGCATAAAGATAATATTAGTAATATTAATGTTAATTACTATGATAATAGTGAAACCATTTTTTAAATAAATTATTTTATTAATATTATACAATTTTAATCTAATAAATTAAATTGATATAATTTAAATGATGAATATAATATTATTTTTAAACCTATATATAACTATATTAACACTCATTAAATTTGTAATCAATAATAAATAATTTTAATAACACATATTGGTTAAAAGTTATTTTCCTACAAAAATAGTTTTTATATATTATATATTTTAATTTAAAAGTTGATTTTATCATATTTTTAAATTGAATTATATTAAATGAATATTAAATTTTTCTTGATTTTTTTTGTAATAGGTGTTACCTTATATTTTTAAGTAAAATATAAATTTCATAGTTAAAAACTAGTTACCAAGGTAAAAATCATAATGTTAAAATATAAAAACCTATGGTAAAAGACTTGAAATGTGTTAAAAACATGCGTGGAAAGTATTTTTTGGGGATTTATCGACACAATACAACCTAAATTAAATTATTAATAATTTTTTGAGTATTTTTCCAAGGAATAGTGTAATTTTATCATGGAAGTGTAAAGGGTATTCTCAAAAGTGCATTTTATTCACTTATAAAACGAGATCACTTCCACCCCTCCATGGTTACACTTAACATTATATTTCCCATTTAGAACTTTTCAAAAAATTTATTTCCTATAATTAATTTATTCATCCATAATACCATAGTCTCTTGAAGTTATATCAAGTCCTTCACTTCCAGGGATATCTCTAAGAGAAGATCAAGTTTCCAACACGAGTATTACATTCTTTGTAATCATTTCTCCTTAATATTACTATTCCAAATACTTTATATCCATAAAAATATAATGATATCAATATAATTTATATAAATATATGTTATTATATTAATGTAAAAACCATTATTTATTCATCTACATCAACTAAGGAAAATAAAATCATCGTTAGTGATCGCGCGTGAACTATCACCTCCATGAAGCGACATATTCAATTTTTTAATTGAATATCGTGGGTAGTTTTAATGATGAAATTGATGGATAAATATGATATTTAAAATATAAATATGATTCTTAAATGTTAAATCATCATTTACTTTATTTCACTCTCATTCATTGAGAAATGGAAACATTAATCATGCATACGCGTGGACTACCACCTTCATGAGAAATGAGTTTCATTTGTCATCACCACCTATCCTAGATGAATTTAAAAATACATTATATATATATTTAAATTAATTCAATAATTATAATAATATTATGGATACTATGAAACTATTTTACAATAATTTATACCATGATCAACATACACAAGGAGTTACAAAAAAATTGACTGAATAACCTAAAGTAACCAATGTAGGTAAGAAAATTATATAATAAATAAATATCATATGATAATAAATGGTCCATATTAAATTAAATAAATAATAATAAGGTTATTAAGAAGGTATCTAATAAAATTAATTTTATTATTCAGTATGTTAGGATTATGCACAGAACAAATCTGAAAAAAGGTAAGGGTTTCATCTCAAAATTTCTTTCTTTGAGTCATAATTTATTTTATGCACCTAATTTCATTTAAATGGTTTATATGATAACTATTAAATATATAATACCATGAATTATATTTATTCATGGTATTTTAACTCCAATTTTAATCCCTATATCTTTCAATGGGCTTTCATTAAAATTCTACTCAAGCTGTAAGGGGTTTTCATGACTTAAATATTTTTCTTAGGTCATAATCACTTATAATTGATTATTATATTTTAATATCAATATATTATATCCTATTATGATTTTATTTTGTATTTAAAACTTCTTTTATTGAGGAATAATTTTTTACACCAAAGTCTTCTTCCTTCATGATTCTATTGTTTTAAGAAAATTATTTTTTTACGAATAATTCTTATTTTTTAATGGATTTTTATTTCATTTACATGGTTTTACTTCCAAAAATGATATCCTTTATATAGTGGAAATAATTTTTTTATATCCCATGATAATTTTTATTCCATTTGTTGATTTTAAAATAAATATTCCATCATCCTTTTAATGATATAATTTTTCAATATAGGTGTTTTTAAATAATTCAAAGGCTTTTACTTTCAATGATATTATTCCCTTATACTTCATATTTCGACATATGATTTATTTATTTTCAAGGTATATTTATTAGAATTTTTTTAATAAATTTTTTAAGATGTATTTTCTTTATTTTCGTAAAATAAAAATAAATTGTTTTTTGGTAGGTGGATTGAAAAGCATATCTTTTTAAGATGATATTATGAAACCCCTTTTAAGATTTTTTTGTGATTTCTTTTACATTTTAAAAGGATTTTTATCCAATGAAGTAATAGTTCCTAAATTACCCCATATTTAATATTTTTAAATACTCCTTTTGGGTGATTATGTTTTTCATATAAAATGATCGTTATTTTTTTGTTAATGATTTGATTTTATATGGAACTCATATGTATGGATAATAATGGTTGGAGTCTTATATCGATATCCAATTAATTGTTTAAGGTTTATTATCACATTAAATAATGAAAAATTTCATTAATTATATGTGATAATATTTGTTCATTTTTTTGTGTGAATGAGATATGAGAATATTTTTTAAAAGTTTATTGTGTGAATGAGAAGCAAGAATATTTTTTCACAAGTTGCATGAACATGATACAAAAATATTTGTTCCCAATATTTTCTATGTTTATGGTTGTGCCACATTTCCAAGTTGGTTATCAATTTATTCCAAATTTTCAAGATGCATTTAATTTCCATTAAATTCCATGTTTTCATGATTCCACATTATTTTTTATGTATTCCCCATTTTTATGTTATGCTCACAAGTTATATGATTATTGAGATGTGTTTTAAGCCGTATCATATTTTTATGATTCCTTAATGATTTTTTAGGATGTTATGTTTCTATAACATGTTTTATTATTATAATATGGGTTATTTTGATATTTTTTTTATGATTTTATGTCTCCCTCATGTTCTCTTTCATGTTATGATAATTTTTCCCTTATTGAGCATCTAATCTCACCCATTTCTAGTGTTTACATTCCCAAGATTATGAAGATGATTATATAATGTGAGATGTAAAGTAAATGGTATATAGGAGCATGATTATAAAGAAATGTTTTCAATTATTGTAAAATATTTTGTTTATGTAGCTAATTTCTAAGACACTAAACCTTTTGATCCATGGGTTGTGCGACTATTTGTGAGACGTATTATATAAATTATGATATTTGTACACTATTTAAGTAATGTTTAGATTAGGTTTATTTAGTTGGTTTTAGAGTGGGGTTTATTTAGTTTTTTGATATTACTTTATAGTAAGTTAGATAATACCCTAGGGAAAAGTCTAAGGGATCAGTATAAGTATATGATAATATTTCAATGTTTTTAGTAAAATAGAGATTGTGTGGATCTCATAGCAATTACATCCCTACCTGGATATTAAAATTTGATGTAGGAACTAGAAAAAATGTACCTCAGGGTAATAAACCCAAATTTTATGTGTTGGGTATTAAATTTAAAATGTTTATATTTTAAAATAATAAAATTATATTTTATAGCATATTCGACACGCAACACTAAACTTAAACGACCCATGAGATATATTTCTGTTATAACTTAGTTGTAAAATTGGATGGCATGAATAATATTTAAAAATTGATGAAATATATATATATAAATTTACTACTCAATATAAATTCATTGAAAAATTATTAGTAAATAATCAATCAATTTTTATTAAAGAAATTTAATTCTTCAAAAAATATGTTTTCTTAAAAAATGATTTTTATTTATTTTTGTGAGAAAATATTATAATTAATTTCTATATATTTAAAAAAATGTATTTTATAAAATGTATTTTTAAATTATAATATCAATATTAACTTAGGGGGAAATTTTGGTATTTTTTTTTGGAAAATATTGATTTTTAGTGAATAGTGAAAAATATCAATTTTTGTAAAACACTCACACCTTTTCAATAAATTAAGTAATTTAAAAGTTCCATTGTGTTTTGAATTTTATTTAAAGTAACATAAGTATTATATAGTTATATTAAATCTAATCAATAATTTTTTAATCATATTTATATTAGATTTTAGTATAAGTTTATTTTTTGGGTTTAAAAACACATTTTTCTTTAAACTGTTTTAAAGTGTTAAATGTTTCTAAATTTTAATTAATTAAAATAACACATAATTAGATATAATTTGAATTAAATTTATATATTATATATCAATAAATATTAACTTAAATAAATATAATGATTATTAATAGCTAGAGAGTTTATATAAAATCATCTTACGATTGAAAAATACATTTCTTTAAAAACCATGTTTTCATCACATATTCAGGTTTTATTTAGAATTAAATTATACAAATTATGTTAATTTAATTTGTTAAAATAGATTAAATATTTTAAATAATAATAATTTATATTATAAAATAAGGTCAACTTAATTTTTGGTCATAATGAACAGTGAAAGTAGTAAAAATCTTTTACCATGGTTAAGGTGAAAACGAGTATACTGGGGGTTAAAATAAAAATATAAGGGTTAAAATGTAATAAAAAATTGTATAAATTATATTTTATAGAAATATTTTAACATTATATAATTTAAGTATCTAAAATAGTCCATTTTGGATCCTTTTATTATCTGAAAAGCATGGGTTTCATTTTTTGTTTTCAAAAATTACAATTGTTCAACTCTTTACTTACAGAAGGTCACCCCCTCTCCTATCCTATTCACAACTTAAAATACTTTTAGATCAAAAAATACCTGAACAAATCCATACCTTAATTCCATAACATATATTCCTTGGTTTTATCATAAGCCCATCATAATGAGGGTTTTGATGCTAACCTAAAGAGGTTATTGAAAGAAGAGGTATCATGCTTAACTGAGAATTTTTATTTTATTTATTCTTCCACCTCATTAAAATATTATTAAAATATTATGATTTAATAAAAAATTATCACCCATATACTGATATGTTATTATATTAATTTTATAATATAAATACATCTCCTCTTCTATCAAATGGGAAAGGAAACCATCATTCGTGTGTAAGGTGGACTACCGCCTCATGAACCAATGCAATTCATTTTTCATCATCGCCTATCATGGATTATTATAATGATGGATTTAAATTATATATATGATTTTTTGAAGAACCTTTGTGGTGTTTTGTTTAAATTTTTTTTGTATTTTTTGACAACTAATCTTTTTGTTGAAGAATGTTTTTGAGTTACAGAAAGTTGAAGTTACTTGTTGCTGAAGATTTTCATAAAGAAGATTTTGTTGAAGAATGAGAAGTCAGAAGTTAAGAAAGTGTCTCAAACTTTCTTAAACAAATAAGATGATGCTTTTCTGATCTTATAGTTCTCACACATCACGAAAAGTTTCATGATAAAAGCTGTTGAAGAAATGGTGAAGAGGATTGAGTTTTTTTTTTCACTAAGGAAAATTATGAGGAAATTTAGAACTAGTTTTTCGGAACCTATTTTCCTGAACTAGTTCTTATGAACCTGTTTTTCGGAGTCTATCTGAGCCAGAAAATCATAGTTTACCCAAGCCAGAAGTTTGGAGTCTATTTCCTGAACCATATTTTTGGAGTCTACTTGCTGAATCAGATTTTTGGAGTCTACTTGCTGGTCCAGAATTCAGAGTCTACTTGCTGAGCCAGAAGTTCAGAGTGTATTTCCTGAACCAAAATTTAGAGTGGACTTCTTGAACCAAAAATTCAGAGTGGACTTCCTGAACCAGAAATTCGAAATGACAATCATGAGCCAGAAATTCGGAATGAAAATCCTGAGCTAGAAATTCAGAATGACAATTCTGAACCAGTTTTCCTGAACCAGTTTTCCTGAACCAGTTTTCCTGAACCAGTTTTCCTGAACCAGTTTTCCTGAACCAGTTTTCCTGAACTAGTTTTCCTGAACCAGTTTTCCTGAACCAGTTTTTTCTGAACCAGTTTTCCTCAACCAGTTTTCCTGAACTAGTTTTCCTGAACCAGTTTTCCTGAACCAGTTTTCCTGAACCAGTTTTCCTGAACCAGTTTTCCTGAACCTAAAATCAGAACCAAGATCTAGCCTTATCATTTTGAGGAAGATATGAAAAGTTCAAGAAAACCCGTACTTCAACTTTTTATAAATCTAGGATAAATTTAAGGAGATTTGAATAAGTCAAAGATTGAAGATTAAATGCGAGAGATTTGTGGAGTTTTTGAGATTTGAGGAAGCGGGAAAGTTTTTCAATATTCCCGCCTTTGTTTTCTGAGTTTCCTATAAATATGTGCTCAGATCATTCGCTCAAAAACAACTTTTTACACACGCGAAAAAGGAGGAGCGTTGGAGAATTCGGAGTGAGATTTTGTGCTGAGTCATATTTTCTTTGCTGAGAGAACCAAATTCAAGAAATCCGTACTGAGTTTTCAAAGTGAGAATTTCTACAGAATAATTATTATCTTACTGAGAAATTCAGATTCAGAAGATTGGATTCGAGGAATTCGGATTGAGTATTCAGAGTGGGTATTTCTGCGGAGTCACAGTTTTCTTGCTGAGAAGACCGGTTTCAGATAACCAGATTCAAGAAATCCGGATTGAAGATTCGGAGTTAGATTTTTCGGAGTCATAGTTTTATTACTAAAAAGTTTGGTTTCAGAAAATTGGATCCAAGAAATTGGATTGAAGATTTGGAGTGAGCATTTTGTGGAGCAGCTTGACAAAGTCTTTTTCTTATGTTTGGCTCAATTGTTCTTTAAGGAAACATTGTAAACTGACAGGAGTCAGTATAATCTTTCCTATTGGGAGATAGAAGGTGTCAAACAGGAGTTGGCACAAGTTGTATTCAATTCTTCATTATAGTGGATATCCATAGACCCACAGGAGTGGCTATGGCAAGGACGTAGGTTCTCTTATTGAGGCCGAACCTTGTAATTCTTGTGTGATTTTCTTACTTTACCTTTCTTGCATGCTTGGGTTACTTCTTAAAGGTTGATAAGGAAGTAAATCTTAACAGGTTGCAAGGGTTAAGTTTCATAAAGTTTTGAAACTTATAAAAATATATCAACTGATTCAACCCCCCCTTCTCAGTTGATATTCGATCCTTGGAACTTCAAGTGGTATCAGAGGGAGGTTCCCTTGTTCTTTTTTCCTTATCATGGAGAATATCAATTCTGTCAACAGTAGAGGAATTCCTACATTCGATGGCAAGAATTATTATGGATGGAAAAATAGGATGATTCCTTATCTCCTATCTCTTGGCCTTGAAGTTGTTGATGCTGCCACTATTGGCTTTCCACCTATTGAGAAAAATGATCCTATGACATTTTACGACAAGAGGAACATAGAAGTTGATGGAAATGCTAGGAATGCTATTCTCATGTCCTTATCAGAAAATGTTTATTAGAAGGTGATGGGTCTCACAACATCAAAAGGCATGTGGGACAAGCTGGAAAGTGTTTTTGAAGGAAACAAAAAAGTCAAGGAAGCCAAGCTACAAATCCGGCGTAGTAAGTTTTAAGACATTAGGATGAGAGATGATGAAACAATTGATAAATACTTCACCAGAGTTAATGAAATTATTTGCAACATCCGGGGATTCAGAGAAGACTTGGAAGATTCTACAATTGTGAAGAAACTTATGAGAAACTTTCCAGACAGGTTTGATTATAAAATTTCAGCTTTAGAAGATAAGGATGATTTATCTCTTGATGAACTGCATAACTTTCTTGTTGCTTATGAAATGAGTAAATCTCATATCTTTAAGAAGAAGTTGAAAGATGAAATGGCTTTTGAAGCTATGAGAAAGATGAAAATCCAAGATGATGATGAAGTTGATCCTTGTGAGTCTGTTGATAAGGAAGATGAAGAGTTGAATGAAAAAAAATCATGTCTCTCATATCCAAGAACTATCGAAGAGGAAGAGGAAAATATGGAGGGAAACTTCCTCTCAAATGTTTTGAGTGTGGTGGAATCGGGCACTTTGCTATGAATTTCCCAAAGAAGAAAGTTGGAGAATATCAAGATGTTTATAATGAGAATAATCGAT
Organism: Viscum album; assembly: GCA_963277665.1. Lineage (NCBI taxonomy): Eukaryota > Viridiplantae > Streptophyta > Magnoliopsida > Santalales > Viscaceae > Viscum > Viscum album. The sequence continues at coordinate 1,121,977,316 of OY728129.1, forward strand.
GGAAGAAGTATAACAAGAATGAAAAAGAAGAGAAGACTTCTAAAGAACTCAAGAAGAAGTTTTATGGAAAGAAAAGAAGTATGTTGAGCAAGAAGGTTGAATCGGAATCATCTAACAATGATTCCTCAGAAGATGAAAGTAGATAAAGATTCAAAAACTTCATTGCAAAAGTTGAGAAACCAAATTCTTCCTCAGAAAGTGAAGAAGGTGGTGAAGAATCTTACAGAGAATATCAGCTAAGATCTGAACTTCTTGCATGTCTAGAGAAAAACAAATCCCTCAAGAAAGAAATTCATCTGTTGAAGAAAAATCATGAAGAAGTTCATGATGGAAATAAAGATGTTACCAAGAAGGAAGATGAATACATTCAAGAAATTTTAAGTCACAAGCTTAGAATTTATAAACAAGGAAGGATGATAGAATATCTTAGAAAGAAGCTGGAAATTAAAGAAGAAGAGGTCAAAAAGTTGCAATCAAAAGTTATTGAGTCCAAAAATTCCCTAAGAAAGATGAACGAAAACTCCCACAAAGCCACTGAAGTAAAAGTTGAGACTTCCAAGACTACTGGAAAGGCTTATCATGAGAATCAGGTGAAATCTTCTCCTATAAAAAATAATGTTTTATCTAATTCTTCTAAAATTTCTGGTTATGGAAAAAGTATCAGTAAAACTTGGGTGGAGAAAGGATGTGAGAAACCTTTTGATCCTACAAAAATTGAAAACTCACTCAAAAGAAGAGATGGCCTACATCCTGAGTTTCCTAGAGCTGAAAGAAGTTATCAACCTCAAAAAAGTTTCTATAAAGAAAGATCTTTCTTTAATAGAATATCAATATTTGAGGGCTATTGCTGGTGTTTTGGAATGTATGGGCATAAAGCTTATAATTTATGGCACAATTTATCTCTACCCGGAAGAAGGCTTGAGCAAAGTGGAAGAAATAATGAAAGAAGAATGAGTAACCTTCCGTATTCAAAGAAAGTTGAAATGGTGAATTCTCAAGATGTCAAAAACATGAAAACAAAGAATCAATTTGAATGTTTGGAAGAATTTTGTGCAAGATGTGATCAGTCTGGTCATCATGCCGAACGATGTATGACTCTTCTTCCAGAACAAGTTTCTTATGATATGAAATAAAAGAAAGCTGAAGATAAGAAGGTTTATGAGAGATCTTTTGTTTTTGAGACAGCTTTAAATGCAAGTAAGAGAAAAAAACCATGGATTCTTGATATTGTTTGTTCTTCACACATGACAGGTGATATAAAAATCTTGGAGCATGTTGAAAGTCATGATGGAGGAGCAGTTACTTTTGGCAATGATAGTTCCTTAAAAATTAAGGGAATCAGAACAACGGAGATTGAACCAGAGAAACTGAAATCTAAGGAATTCTTGATTGTTGATGGGCTAAAACATAACTTACTTAGTGTAAGTCAACTTTGTGATGATGGAAAATAAGTTATTTTCAGAAAAGATTCTTGTGTAATCAAAAGTGTAAAAAATGGAAAAGTGATTACAAAAGGAGAAAGAACTAGTGTGAATCTCTTTCAAATTGGAGAATCCAATAACTCTTGTTATTTGAGTGCTGAAGATGAAAACAAGTTATGGCACCAAAGACTTGGTCACCTGGGGCAGAAGAACATGAGTAATCTTTCTAAAGTTGATGCTGTTCGAAATTTTCCAGAACTGAAAAGAAGAGATGAAGATGTTTGTGTTACTTTCTAGAAAGGAAAGATGACTAACAAAAGTCATAAAAGAGTTGAGATTCAATCTTAAGAACCACTTGAGCTTATTCATTCCGATCTGTGTGGGCCGATGAGACATCAATCAACAAAAGGATATTTATACTTTATCACTTTTATTGATGATTTCACTTGGATGAAAAATGTCATGTTCATGAAGCATAAGTCAGAGGCTATTGAAATGTTTAAATTCTTCAGAAGAGATGTTGAGAAAGAATTGGGAGTTTCCATAAAGAAGTTGAGAATAGACAACGGTACCGAATTCACAAGAAATGATTTTGAAACTTATCTAAGGAATCATGGTATCAAACATCAGTATAGTTCTCCCTATACTCCACAAAAAAATGGAGTAGCAGAAAGGAAAAATAGAAGCTTGGTGGAAATGGGAAGAAGTATATTATCAGAATACAAAATTTCAAAATTCTTCTGGAGAGAAGCTGTTAGCACTGCTGTACATGTTCAAAATAGATGCTTGTTGAGACCGAAAACCAACATGACTCCTTATGAGATGTGGTATAACAAAAATCCTTCTTTTAATTACTTAAAAGTTTTTAGAAGTCCATGCATGCTCAAAAACAAAAATACTGACTTAGGAAAGTTTGATGAGAGAGCTGAAGAAGGAATATTTATGGGTTATTCACCAAATGGAAGAAGTTACAAATGCTGGAACAAACGTTTACAGAAGTTGGTGGACTCATATGATGTGAAGGTAATTGAAAATCTAAGTTCCTTCACAAAATTTGTTGATAATATTGAGGAAGATAAATCAAAGAATTCCCACGAGAGTGAAAGTGACTCAGATGAGCCACATGGGGAAGAAAGTGATGTTGGGAAGGAAGATGTGAGTTCCCCTACCTTACGAAAACATGTTGAATCCCAAAATATTATTGGGAATCAGAAGGCTCCAGTTTAGACAAGAAGAAAGTTGAGATTAGAAGATCAAACTTCCCTTATCTCAAAAGTTGTACCGGAATCAGTTTCAGAATCTATTCAACATAAATAATGGGTGGATGCTATTAATGAAGAACTGGATCAGATTGAGAAAAATGAAACATGGGAACTTGTTCCAAGGCCAGAAAATAAGAATGTTATCAGAAACCAGTGGGTTTACAGAAATAAATTGAATGAGCATGGAGAAGTTACAAGAAACAAAGAGAGGCTTGTGTGTAAAGGATATGCCCAGGTGGAAGGTGTGGATTTTGATGAAACCTTTGCCCCTATTTCAAGGTTTGAAACTATTCGCATGTTTCTTGCAGTGGCTGCTCATCAGAATTACAAGGTTTATCATATGGATGTAAAGTCACCTTTCTTAAATGGTGAGATTGAGGAAGAATTTTACATTGAACAACCTTGTGGGTTTTTGCTTGATGAGGATGAAAACAAAGTTTGCAAATTGAATAAAGCCTTATATGGGCTGAAACAAGCTCCACGAGCATGGTATTCAGATATTGACAATTCTTTGAGAAAGATGAATTTTTCTAAAGGAAATGTTGATAGCAACTTGTATATTAAAGATGTCAACTCCGGAACTTTGATTGTAATCGTTTACGTGGATGATATAATTTTTGATGGTGATGAAGAAAAGGTCTGTGAACAGTATGCTGAAGAAATGAAGGAAAATTTTGAAATGTCAATGTTGGGAGAATTAAATTTCTTCCTTGGATTACAAGTTCATCAACAAGAAAACTACAATTTCTTGTCCCAAGAAAAGTATGCCAAGGAATTGTTAAAGAAGTTTGGGATGGAAGAATCAAAGGATGTTTCAACTCCTATATCATTGAGCACAAAGTTGAGTAAAGATGAGTCAGGGAATAGTGTGAATCAAAAAGACTTTAGAAAGTTGATAGGAAGTCTTCTTTATCTTACAACTTCAAGGCCTGATATTTCTTATATTGTGACTCTCTGTTCTCGATATCAAAGTAATCCAAAAGAATCACACATGTTGGCAGTAAAGAGGATTCTGAGATATGTTAAAGGAACAACTTCACATGGGTTTTTATACAAGAGAAACAATGAGATGAAGTTTCATGGTTATACTGATGCTAATTGGGATGGTGATTGTAATGATAGAAAATCAACATCAGGAGGAACATTTTTCTTAGGGGAATGCTGCGTGAGTTGGAACAACAAGAAACAAAGTTCAGTAACTTTAAGTACGGATGAATCCGAATATGTTGCAGCTACTCAGGCTTGTACTCAAATGATGTGGATGAAATTTCAGTTGGAAGATTGAAAGTGAATGTTTCTAAACCATTGAAGATACTCTGTGACAATCAAAGTGCCATTTATCTTTCCAAGAATCCTATTCAACATTCAAGATCAAAACACATTGATATAATTATCATTTCTTAAAAGAGAAAGCTGCTGCTGGAGAAATATTGCTAGAATATATTTCAAAAAAGTATCAGATTGCTGATATTTTTACAAAAGTAATGTCAAAGGAGAGGTTTGTTGAGATGAGGATACAAATCCATGTTCAGCCTCCTCCCATGACTTCCTAAAAAATCATAAGGAAGTATCCCCCACCATAGTTTGGATTATGTTGAAAATGGGGGAGAGTAAGTTTTATTTATGAATCTAAAGTAGTGGTTATCATATAATGGGTGAGTGAGAAAGAAAAATGAGAGAGTAAAAGAAAAGTGAGAATGAGAAAAATAAATGTTGAGGGGGAGTTTGAGTAAGGTGAAGTTTACCCTTACATGGATGCAATATTTTCTTGTCACCGAGGGATGGAAATCCTTCAAAAACATTACTTTTTCCAGTAGTGTGGTTTCAGGACACTCTCTTTTGAGAAAGACTATGTTTTGGTAAAATTAATTTTTGAGAGATGAAAGTCTTGTGAGGTGAAAACTTGTTAACCATGGTTTCCAACAAATCCAAAGGGGGAGATTGAAGAACCTTTGTGGTGTTTTGTTTAACATTTTTTTTGTATTTGTTGACAAATAATCTTTTTGTTGAGGAATGTTTGTGAGTTACAGAAAGTTGAAGTTGCTGGTTGCTGAAGATTTTCATAAAGAAGATTTTGTTGAAGAATGAGAAGTCAGAAGTTAAGAAAGTGTCTCAAACTTTCTTAAACAAATAAGACGATGCTTTTCTGATCTTATAGTTCTCACACATCATGAAACGTTTCATGATAAAAGCTGTTGAAGAAATGGTGAAGAGGATTGAGTTTTTTTTTACTAAGGAAAATTATGAGGAAATTCGGAACCAGTTTTTCGGAACCTGTTTTCCTGAACTAGTTCTTCTGAACCTGTTTTTCGGAGTCTATCTGAGCCAGAAAATCAGAGTCTACCCATGCCAGAAGTTTGGAGTCTATTTACTGAACCATATTTTCGGAGTCTACTTGCTGAATCAGATTTTCGGAGTCTACTTGCTGATCCAGAATTCAGAGTCTACTTGCTGAGCCAGAAGTTCAGAGTGTATTTCCTAAACCAAAATTCGGAGTGGACTTCCTGAACCAAAAATTCGGAGTGGAATTCCTGAACCAGAAATTCGGAATGACAATCATGAGCCATAAATTCAGAATGAAAATCCTGAGCCAGAAATTCGGAATGACAATTCTGAACCAGTTTTCCTGAACCAGTTTTCCTGATCCAGTTTTCCTGAACCAGTTTTCCTGAACCAGTTTTCTTGAACCAGTTTTTCTGAACCAGTTTTCCTGAACCAGTTTTCCTGAACCAATTTTCCTGAACCAATTTTCCTAAATCAGTTTTTCTGAACCAGTTTTCCTAAACCAGTTTTCCTGAACCAGTTTTCCTGAACCAGTTTTCCTGAACTAGTTTTCTTGAACCCATTTTCCTGAACCGGTTTTTCTGAACCTAAAATCAGAACCAAGATCTAGCCTTATCATTTTGAGGAAGATATGAAGAGTTAAAGAAAACCCGTACTTCATATTTGCATAAATCTTGGAGAAATTTAAGGAGATTTGAATAAGTTAAAGATTGAAGATTAAATGCGAGAGATTTGCGGAGTTTTTGAGATTTGAGGAAGCAGGAAAGTTTTTCAAGATTCCCGCCTTTGTTTTCTGAGTTGCCTATAAATATGTGCTCAGATCATTCGCTCAAAAACAAATTTTTACCCACGCGGAAAAGACGGAGTGCTGGAGAATTTGGAGTGAGATTTTGTGCTGAGTCATCTTTTCTTTACTGAGAGAACCAGATTCAAAAACTCCGTACTGAGTTTTAAAAGTGAGCATTTCTGCAGAATCATTATTATCTTGCTAAGAAATTCAGATTCAGAAGATTAGATTCGAGGAATTCGGATTGAGTATTCAGAGTGGGTATTTCTACGGAGTCACAATTTCCTTGTTGAGAAGACCGGTTTCAGATAATCGGATTCAATAAATCTGGATTGAAGATTCGGAGTGAGCTTTTGTGGGGTCATAGTTTTCTTGCTGAGAAGTTCGGTTTCAGAAAATCGGATCCAAGAAATTGGATTGAAGATTCGGAGTGAACATTTTGTGGAGCAGCTTGACAAAGTCTTTTTCTTATGTTGGCTCAATTTTTCTTTAAGGAAACCTTGAAAACTGACGGGAGTCAGTATAATCTTTCCTATCGGGAGATAGAAGGTGTCCAACAGGAGTTGGCAGAAGTTGTATTCACTTCTTCATTATAGTGGATTTCCATAGACCCACGAGAGTGGATATGGAAAGGACGTAGGTTCTCTTATTGAGGCCGAAACTTGTAATTTTTGTGTTCTTTTCTTGCTTTACCTTTTTTTCATGCTTGGGTTACTTGCTAAAGGTTGATAAGGAAGTAAATCTTAACAGGTTGCAAGGGTTAAGTTTCATAAAGTTTTGAAACTTATAAAAATATATCAACTGATTCAACCCCCCCTTCTCAGTTGACATTCGATCCTTGGAAATTCATTTTTGAAACTTAATTATACTATTATAATTATGATATCACATATACATTTTAAATTTTCATTACTTGGGGTATATGATAACATCGCTCGTGTCCACGATGGACTACCGCCTCACGAAGCGACGTGATTTGTTTTCCACTAACAATTTTCATGGAAGGTACTAAGGATAAATTTAATGGATATATGTGATATATATAAAATTATTATGATATTTATGAAATATTTAATTTTTTTAAAATATAATATATCGTTTAATTTTTACCTTTCCATTCATTGAGAAATGATAACATCATTCATGCATATGTGTGGACTACCACCTCTACGAAGCGATGCAATTATTTTCTCATCACCACATCACATTAATGATATATATAAGTGTATTTAATAAAATAATATGATATTTATGAAATTTTTATCATTATTTAAATATAAAATAACACTCACCTTCTTTCCATAATGATCTTTGAAAATGGAAAAGTTACTCATGAGTAAGTACGACCTACCGCCTCAATGATCGTGGCATAGTTCATTTTTCATAACCATTATTCATGGATGATTTTAAAATTATAATTTATTTCTAAAAATGATAATTATTTCATGATAATTATAATGGAGATAATGGAACAATTACCTTTTTGACCTTTGTTAACACACCAAATTTGTTTTGAAACAATGAACTAAACATCCACAAAACAAACAACATGGAATTAACTGATTAAGAATTAAAAATGTATTTAAAATAAATAAAATAATTGATTTAAGTATAAGGTATTAAACTGGTTAAAGGTTCTTAAGAAATCAAATAATTTATATAATCTTATTATATATGATTTAAAGGACATATAATGAAAGTATGAACTTAAGGTAATGAAACTCATCAAAATTTTCCTTAATTATGGAATATTTTAATATTATGCACCTAATTTATTTTATATGGTTTATATAATACTTATTATACATTTAATATCATGAATAATTCATGAATAATGGTATTTTAAGTTTCAATTTTAATTATTTCACCCAAGGGGACTTGACTTGAAAGTTACCAAGTGGTAAAGAACTTCATAACTCAATTTCTTTTAATTGGGATATATTACTTATTTACTATATTTGATATTTTAAGATTACATGTGTAATGAATTTTTATTATATTATGTTTTATTTACACTCGTTTTATGTGGATCTAAATTTGATACACATAATTTATTTAGTGATTAATTCTCACTTCAACAAGGGTTTCTGACATAAAATTATATTCTTTGGTACATATGTTATGTTATAAACCTATCTTATTTTATGAGATATATATACTTATAATTTTATATGTTATATCATGAATCTCCTTATGTTCATGATATTTAAAGTTTCATATGATGTTATTCTTTTAAGAGGATTAAGATTGAGGAGTCACTAAAGTGGAATAATATTTACGATACAATCCCCATTCTTTTTAGGATTGTTTATATTGAAGGTTAATTGGAAAGAAATAAAATGATATTATTTTCTTAAAAAACCTAAATTTTATTCTCATATGGTTATGAATTTGTTTCTCATGTTTAATTTCCATTTCCCTATTATTTATTTAATAAAAATCAATAAAGTTGTTTGTAAGTGATACCGATCTTGTATCTTTATTTTAGATCTGGAATATTTATCTTCCATATCAATGCTTTCTAAAATTTTTTCAAAAGTGTTATTTTATAAACATAAATGATTTCCTAAATCAATTTTTCATGATCTTTGAACTTATTTTAAAAGGTTTTAAAAATAAAATTTCTTAAAAATTTCCAAATGGTTCACTTCAACTCCCTTTACAAGATATTTCAAAAGAATGTTTATTTTTAACATTTACAACATGAACATATTTTCCCACTGTCATGAAAACTCACTATTTTAAAGATTTATTTTTAAGTTTCCAAGTTTATATTCAAATAAAATTATTTCTTTAACGTTTGATAATGTTTTCTATTTTAAATAAGTGCTTTCAAAATATAGGATATTTTCCTTAAGAAATGATCTTAGTGATCCTTCAAAATAGTTTTCCATATAAGATGACATCCTTTGATGTTATAAATATTGAATAGGTTATTTTTCTCAAGAATGTTTTTAATGAAATTTTAATGGTATTTCTATTCATCAATGTTAAAAACCCTTGATGTTACTTATTATCACCTGGGATATGTTGAAATGATACCATACTTATTATTTTAATAGATGGATTAGAATTGTTTAGAATATTTTCATAAAACCCATTTCTGTTCCATGGTTTAATAAAGTTATAAAAGGAATACTAATTTTTTATTTGAGTTTTATGATGAAGTGAAATCTCTATATACTTTATTAATGACACAGTTCTTGGAAATTGTTCATGAGGACAAGTGGTTCCATTATAAACCAAGGATGGGTGGTTCCATTATAAACCAATGATAAGTGGTTTTGTTATAAACCAGATATGGGTGGGTCCATTATATCCCTCCAAGGCATTGGGTTATCCATATATGTAAGTCAACAATATTGTTTATTCCATTTTTAAGAGTGATATGAAGATTATATTCCAAGATACTAAAAAAATTTCTTTATGCTTTCTATGGGTTTTTAATAATTCCTTTAATCAAGATTAAAATCAAATGAATCATGATTATTTATTATTAAGACTTTTTTCTTTGATAAATAATTATGCCATGTTTCATGATTGATGATCTAGGTATTTATAGGTATGAGTATTATTATGTTATGCTCATGTACTTTGATTATGTCATCATACCCTAATGATTTTATTATGCTAACTCATGACATTAAATTGTTAATTCTTATGTTTAACCTTAATGATAATTTTAGATCACCTTATTATGTTTCATATTCCCTAGGTTATGAAGAATGGTGATTAAATGATTTGTGTATAGAAAGGTTTCTGACATGAAGAAGTTTGTGGGAGATGTTGAAGACTTAATATTGAATATGAAAAGCTAGGTATAGTGGAAAAAATAATCCCTTAAATTCATAGGTATTGTTTATATAAGAGTTTGTCCTAATTATCTAAAACTATAAACCTAAAATTTCCTTAGATATGTAAGATATCCAATATTTCATTTTGACATTATAAGTTTTAGATGGAAAAAATTGGGTTAACTTCCTAAGTATCAAATCTAGAAATGTAAAGTTTATGATTTTAGCACCAGATCTAGGAGTCTGGGTTTGGGTCTATTATAATTGGTATTAGAGAAAAGGTTCAGATAAATTTGGAGATTATAATGTTTTCATATGAGGTTATCTTAAGGATTATGGATACCATCATATTTTTATGAGTTTAAGGTTGATCATAAGTTTAAAGGTATTGATAAACTTTAGGATTTATATGATCTTTTATGATTAATGTTTATTTTAAGGATATTAATCATATTTACAAGAAATTTATAAGGATATAATTTTAATAGAAAGGATAACCCAAAGGATGAGTGATAACCCATCACATCCAAAAAAGATCTGGGGCTTGAACCCCTAACCAATGGATGATAAGGGCGCACTGCCTACCACTGGACTATGTGATGTTCTAGTTAGTATGAAATCTTTTTTTAAATGGTTTGAAATATAATTATTAATTTTATCTTTGAAATATATATTTTATTATATAGATAACCATGGGATTGAAAAGTGATTTCCTGATTAGGTGATTAATGTTATTTTAGAAGAATATCATTACATTTTTGGGATTGTAAGATGAAAGGTATGAGATTAACTTTGAGGTTAAAACATTATTTAATGTTGAGGTTATTGAGGTTATTTGGTATATAGTTTTATTAATTTATATAATTATTTAGTTTGAACTTCAGGTATTACTATTGAATTTTTGATATTAATGTATTACTTCAAAATATGAAGGTTTATTCATTTTTTAATTATTCTACCATGTGCTCACCATTTTTTTGGGTTAATGTATAAATATAGTATGAATATCATATTATACCTTTTATGGATATGTGATCCTTTAAAATTTGATTTTAGTGTTTTAGTCATAAAAAAATCATCTTTAATACTCATTGTTTGGAGGAAAAGATGAGATTGTGGTGAAAATTGATTAAAGAATGAAATTCAACTTGTCAAGTAAGTATATTTTTTTATGTTCCTAAGTATATATGTTAATGAATTACTCAAATCTAGGAAAAAAATCTTGAATTTTTGTTTTCCTATTACCATCATTTATGATGAAACCGATGGTATTTAACACACCCCTTTGGTTTATAGTTTTGTGGATGTTCACTTACTCATGATCATTCACTTTATTCTAGTCAACGATCTCTGTAACTATACATCAATATTTAGGAATTAAAATTTTCTTCCATGTCCAATTATTCATATCCCACCAATTTTATCCTATTTGGAAGCCTATTTTTTGTTATTCCATACGACCTTTGTAATTTCCTTTCTCTCTTATCAAGAGGATGTTTTATTAACCCTTTTTACAATGTAGGATTTAAAGAATTTTTTTTTCAAATATAAAACTTTTGATTATTGATATAAATTAAAAATTACAAAGAAGTAATTTATTAAATGGGGATAATGTAACACCTTTTTATTTTAAAATAATAACATTATTTTTGATAACATATTCAATACGCAACAACCAGCTTAAACGACCCGTGATATATATTACTGTTATAAACTAGACATTAAATTGGTGGGTAGGAATATAATTAACTAGTTTATAAAAAATATATATAAATTTCCAACTAAATATATACTTATTGAAAAATACTTTGTAAATAATCAATCAATTTTTAGTAAACTAATTTTATTCTTTAAAAAATATGTTTTTTTTTCAAAAATGTTTTTATTGATTTTTGTGAGAAAATATTATAATGAATTTATAGATATTAAAAAAAATGTATTTAATAAAATGAAATTAATTTTTTAAATATGAATATTAAAATTAAATTTTCATGAAAATTTGGGATTTTTCGAAAAATATTGAATTTTCAGTGAATATTGAAAAATACTGATTATTTTAAAACCATCATTTCTTTTCAATAAATTAATTAATTTAAAATTCCCATTAGGATTTTAATTTTCTTTCAAGTAAAATAAGTATTATTTATTTATATTAAATCTGATTAATTAATTTTTAATTATATTTATATTTTATTTTAGTATAAGTTTATTTTTAGGTTTAAAAACACATTTTTCTAAAAACCGTTTTAAAGTGCATAATGTTTATCTATTTTAATTAATTAGAATAACCCCTAATGAGTAATGATTTAAATAAAATTTATAGACTATATATATAAATATCAATTTAAATTCATATTATTATTATTATTATTAATCATAGAGTTTATTTAAAATCATCTTATGCTTGAAAATTACATTTCTTGAAAAACTATTTTTCATCACGTTTGTCGGTTTTATTTTAAATTAAATTATACCACTTTTGTGAATTTAATTTTGTAAAATGATTTCCATATTTTTAATCAAAATAAATTATATTATATAATAAGGGCAACTTACTTTTTGGTCATAATGAATAGTGAAAACAATAAAAATATTTTACTGTGGTTAAGGTGAAAACGAGTTTACCGAGGGATTAAAATAAAAATATAAGGTTTAAAATAAAATAAAAAATTGTATAAATTATATTTTATGGCCATATTTAGACCTTATCTCATATAATTCTTGATATTGGTCTTTTTTTGAGCCTTTTGGCATGTAAAAAATGTGGGTATCACTTTTTATTTCTAAAAATTACAAGTGTGTCACTAACCTCACTTATAAAAGGCTACCCCATATCCTCTACTATTCACACATTCTAATAATTTTTTATTAGAAAATACCTACCCAAGTAACTCCCTGACATACATACCCAAGATTTAGATCCCATGGTTTTATCAAAAAGCCATCCTAGGAAGGCTTTTGGTGCTAACCTAAGGAGTTTTTCCAAAGAAGAGATATCGTACTTAACCAAGAATTTTTATTTTATTGCTTATTCCACCTTCTTCAAATATTATTAAATTATGATGATATAATAAAACTCATATATACCATATAATTATATTTTATTATATTAATGTAATAAAATTTATCCATATCCTCTTCCATCAAACGGGAAACAAAACCATCATTCATGTGTACGACAGACTACCGACTCACGAATCGTTGTAATTCATTTTTCATCATCACCTATAATGAATTTTTATAATGATGTATTTAAAGTATATATATTATATTTAAAACATAATTATACTAATTTAGTTATTATATCACATATAAATTCTTAATTTTCATTTCATGGGATATATGAAAACATTACCTGTGTGTACGAAGGACTAACACCTCACAAAGCGATGCGATTATGTTTTTCACTAAATCTTTTCATGAAAGGTAATAAGGATAAATTTAGTGAATATATGTGATATATATGAAATAATTATGATATTAATGACATATTTATAATTCTTAAAAGATAATATATTATTTACTTTTTACCTTTCCATTCACTGAGAAGTGAGAACATTTTTCTTGCGTATGTGTGAACTACAATCTCTATGAAGCGATGCGATTCTTTTTTCATCACCACATCACATGGATAATATATATAAATGTATTTAATGAAATAATATTATATTTATTATATTATTATCATTATTTAAATATAAAATAATACTTAACTTCTTTCCATAATAATCGTTGAAAAATGGAAACGTTACTCATGTGTATGTATGATCTACCATCTCTATGATCGTAACATAGTTCATTTTTTTATAACCATTATTAATGGATGATTTTAAAATTATAATTTATTTATACAAATTAAAATTATATCATGATTATTATTCTATATATTATTGAATAATGACTTTTTTGACCTCAGTCAACACACCGATCTGTTTTGAAACAATGAACCGAACGTCCTCAAAACACATGATGTTGACTTAACTAATTATGTATTTAAATATATCATTAAAAAATATAAATTAATTAATTATATGGTATAAAACCTGTAAAATATTCTTAATAAATAAAATAATTGATATAATCATATTATAAAGGAGTTAAACGATATACATGGAAAGTCTAGACTCAAAGTAAGGGATTTCTTCTCAATTATTCTTTAATAAGAAATATTTTATTGTTATGAATGATATTTATTTTATATGGTGTATATAATTAACCTTTTACATTTAATATCATGAATAATTCATACATAATGGTATTTTAAGTTTCAATTTGAATTATTTCATCCTAGTGGATTTTACTTTAAAGTCACCATATGGTAAAGAATTTCATAACTCAATTTATTTTCATTGGGTTATATTACTTACTCATTATCTTTGATATTATAAGATTATGTGTGTAATTAATTTTTATTATATTATATTTTAATTTCAATTTTTTTATGTGTACTTAAATTTTATTAACATAATTTATCCATTTATTAATTTTTACTTAAACATTATGATCATCATAAGGGTTGCTCGTCTCATTGGGACATACATTATGTTATACACATATAATATTTTATAAGGAGTATCTAATAATCCTTTGATATGCTAAATCATAACTCTAATTATTTTCATGATATTTAAAGTTTCATCATATGTTATTCTTTCATTGGTCTTATGATTGAGGAGTTACCAAAGTGGTAAAGGATTTATAATACAATATCCTTTATTTTCAGGATTGTTTATATAGAATATTATTTGGGAAGAAATAATATGATATTATTTTTTAAACCACATATATTTGATTTTTTTTGGTTATGAATTTGTTCCACATGTTTAACTTCCATTTTTCCCTTATTTATTGAAGATATATCAAGAAAGTTGTTTTTAAGTGATACTGTTCTTGTATCTTTATTTTAGATCAGGAATATTTATCTTCTATATCAATTATTTCTAAAATGTTTTCAAAAGTGTTATTTTCTAAACATAAATTAATTCATAAATATATTATTCATGATCTTTTTATCCTCTTATAAACGTTTTCAAAATGGAATTTTCTTAATGTTTTTAAAATGGTTCACTTTGAATCCGTTTACAAAATGTTTGAAAATAATGTTTATTTTTAACATTTACAGCATGAAAAGATTCTCTATCCATAATTATGACTCAATATTTTAAATCTTCCTTTTTAAATTTCAAAAGAAAATTTAAATGAAAAATATTACTTTAATGTTTGAGAAATTTTTAGATTTTAAATAAGTGTTTTCAAAATGGAAATGATATTTTCCCCAAGAATTGTTCCAAGTGATATTTTAAAATAATTTTCCATCTAAGATAACATCCTTTGATGTTACTCAATGTAAAAAGGTTATTTTCCTCAAGAATATTTTTGAATGATATTTTAATGGTATTTCTATTTATCAATGTCAAAAACCTTTGATGTTACTTATGCTATACTGAGATTTATTGGAATGATACCATCCTTATTTCTTATCTAGATGGATTATGATTCTTACAGAGATTGTCAAGGAAACAATTTCTTTCCCATAGGTTAATGAAGTTATGAAAGGAATATTTATTGTTTTGATGAGTTTTATGATGAAATTCAAGATATATTTACTTTATTCATGATATAATCCTTGAATATTGTTCAAAAGTATGGGTAGTTCCATTATAAACCAATGATAGGTTGTTCTATTATAAACCAAGGATGGGTGGTTATGTTATAAACCATGGATTAATGGGTCAGTTATAACCCTCCAATGAATTGGGTTCTCTAGAGATAAAAGTTAACCATATTGGTTATTCAATTTTTAAGACTTATATGAATATGATGTTCCAATATAACAACATGTTTTTTTATGATTTATATGGGTTTTTAATGATTCCTTTGATCAATATTGAAATCAATTGGTTCATAATTATTGATACTTATGAATATTTCATTTTGTAAAGATTTATGACATGTTTCATGATTCATGATCTTGGAATTTATGGGTATGAATATTTTTATGTTATTCTCATTCACTTTTATTATTTCATCATACCCTTATGATATTATTATTCTCATTGATGATATTAAACTATTAATTCTTATGTTTACCCTTACCGAGATTTTTATCTCACCTTTCATATATTTCTTATTCCCTAGGTTATAAAGAATTATGATTAAATGATTTGTGACTAGAAAGGTTTATAACATGATGAAGTTTGTGGGAGATGTTGAAGACTTAATTTGAAATATGAAAATTTGGGTATATTAAAAAAATTACTCCCTTGAATTCATGGGTATTGTTTATGTAAGAGTTTATTATAATTATTTAAAACTCTAAAATTAAAATTTCCTTGGACATGTAAGTGATCCAATGTTTACTTTTTATATTATAAGTTTTGGATTCTGAAAATTAGGTCACCTTCATCAGTATCAAAGATAAAAATGTAAAGTTTATGATTTTAGCCACTGTATCAAGAAGTGTGGGTTCATGGATGTTGTATTAACTCAACTGTGACATAGTGAATGAAAAAGAGGCCCAACTGCACAATTGGTTTGACACTCTCAGGGGATTTTATTTGGTTAATCACATTCTATTTACAATCCATTATGAAGGATTTATTTCTTGATAACTTTAAGAGATTAGGTTAATAAGTATAAGAGAACCAAAATTAAAGAAAAGTATATTGAACTTAAAGTATCAAAGGAATAAATTAAGGTGTCATTAGAGAAGAAATTTGAGGATTGTGTTTTCATATTCACATGATCTTTTACTCAGATTTTATTGATAACCATTTTTGGTTTTAGTGTTTGGTTGAAACAGGATCATGAAAATGAATCTGAGAATGATATGCATCTAGAAACCACTATGACCTATAACCAGATAAGGTATCATACTTAAATAGTTGATAATATAATTATATTCTTATTATGATTGAAAAAGAGAGTATCCCAATCTTACCTAATGTAGTAAGGATCATATATTAATAGAAATGAATTCTTGAAACTTTTATCCATTTTCATTAGTGAGTGATATTTATCAATTATATTTTGGTATTTTATAGGAGTTTTGAGGATTATGTGAGACATATAAGGATTTTTCTTTAGTAATTATACTTTAAAGGGTTGGAAAAATATATTAAATGGACTCAATAATATTGAAAAGTGATTTTATGACAAGGTTATATTTTTGTGGATAACTATCGGAGAGCACATGATCGGGGTATGGATAACTATTAGGTTTAATATATACTTTATGTTAAGGTAATAAAAGGTAGATTGATTTTTAGAAAAGTGAGTTAAATATTTTTTATAGTATTGGAATTGATTATTGATTTAATGAAAAAGTGATCCATGATATTTTTAGTAAATTTTATCCCATTTTTGGGATAATGATATATATATATACACACTAGTGTGTGATTTTATGGACTAGTGGTTGAAGATAATAGTTTATTTTTGAAGGAATATTTGATTTCATTATGGTTTAATGTCTTGGAAATTCAATTGGTTTTGGGAAATGTAAGTAATGGAGAATATATAATTAGGGTATGTACATACTTGTGTATATGATTGTATGAAAGATTAATATTGTCTAGGGAAGGATAAATAACTTTTTATAGGCTAAGAGAGTGAGGTTTATATAATATTAGAAGATATATCTTGAATGATGGATATGTTAAGATTAACATCACATAATTTATTCAATGAGTAATAATTAAAATTTTGAGAAAGAAATTTATTTAAAGGGAGGATAATTTAATGACTCAAGATTTCACTATACATTTTTTCTTTAAATAATCAATGTGTTCGATAACTTTCTCCACACAAAACATCGAACTAAAGCAAAACTACGATATATTTAGATAAAATATACATATTTAGGTAGAAAAATTAAATACTATCTATTAAATTTGTAGGAATTAATAAGATTAAACAATTTATGAAATATTTATATAATGAAAATAAAGGCTACTTTTAATATGAATGAAATTCAATTAGTTTACGTAAAATAACTAAAAATATCATTTATTATTTAGATTTTTTTTAAAATACCTTTTTATATGATATGATTTTATATTTCAAGAAAAATATGATTAATTCTGATAAATTATATTTGAAATTTAGAATTTGTAAACACTAATCTAGTTGGTAAGTGATATGAAATAAGAATAATAATAGTGAATATATGAAAACGTCATTTCCTAATAAAAATGGATTTTCATTATATTTTATGATTTAATTAAAAAATTTAATTCATAAATTTTAGAATTTTAATTTGAACATTTTAAATTATTATTTTTGGATTTTTTATATAAATATTATCTTAATATGAATTTTCAAGATTTTTCAAAAATAATTAATTTTTAGGTGAATAAGAAAAATACCATTTTGGAAAAAAACAATCACTTTTATAATACAAGAATGAATTAAAAGTTTAAGAAATTTTTTTATATAAAAAAAATATATGTAATAAGTAATATAATTCATTTAAAAATCCTGTTTATATTTTTAAAATACACTTTTAACATTTTTGAAGCTCAAGTAATACTTAACACTAAAAACTATTTTTACACGCTTATATTAAAAATTAAACTGTATTAATTTTAGAAATTAAATATGAAACATGTATTTACTATTTTAGTTCAATATTAAAATATTAATTAAAAATTTTAATTTCACTTTTTAGGCATAAAGATAATATTATTAAAATTAAAGTTAATTACCACAATAATGGTGAACAAACCTTTATTAGATGAATAGTTTTATTAATATCATGTAATTTTTATCTAATAAATTAAATTGAAATAATTGAAATAATAAATATAATATTATTTTTAAACCTATATATAATTATATTAACACTCATTCAATTGGTAATCAATACTAAATAATTTTAAGAACAAATATTAGTTAAAAGTCATTTTTCTACAAAAACTATATTTTATATATTATATATTTTAATCAAAAAGTTTATTTTATCATATTTATAAATTGAATTGTAATAAATGGAGATTAAATCTTGGTTCAAAATATTATTTTTTAATAGGGTTTAACTTATATTTTTAAATAAAATATAAATTACTTAGTTCAAAGCTAGTTACTAAGGTAAAGATCATAAGGGTAAAATATAAAAACCTATAGAAAAAGACTTGAAACATGTTTAAAGCATGTAAATAAAGTATTGAATGAGTATTTATGGACCTAATACCACACCAAACCCCATTATTATGAAATTTTAGAGTCTTTGACCAAGGAATAGTGTAATGATATCATGAAAGTGTAAAGGGTATTCCCAAAAGTGTCATTTTCTTCACTTGTAAATGGGGATCACTCCCACCCATACATGGTTAAACTTCCTATTAGATTTACCCTTAAAAATTTGACCAAAAATAAATCTCATATAATTATTATATTCATACATAATCCCTTATTCTCTATAATTTATCTTGAGGCCTTTACTTTCAAGGAGATATCTAAGAGAAAATCAAGTCTCCAAAAAAGTATTACCTTCTTTGTAATCATCTATCCTTAATATTAGTCTTAAAAATATATCATATCCATAAAAATATAACGACATAAATATAATTAATATACTGAAATATTATTATATTAATGTAAAAACCATTACTTATTCCTTTACATCCACTAAGGAAAACAAAAACGTCGTCAATGTGTGCATGTGGACAACCACATCTATGATGCGACATATTCTGTTTTTTGTAACCACCAATCATGGTTGGTTTTAATTATGGTATTTATGAATTAATATTATATCTAAAATATAAATATGATTCTTAAATACCAAATTATCATATACTTTATTTCCTACTCATTCGTTGAGAAATGAAAACATGAATCAAGCGTATATATGGATTGCCATCCCTACAAGAAATGAGATTCATTTTTCATCACCACCCATCATGGATGTGATTAAATCTAGGTTAAAGGTATGAATTATTTTATCCTTGATTTTTCTATTTTAGGTTATGGAAATATTCAGGGGATAAGAGGTTTTAAACAAGGTTTTTTTGGATAAAACAGGCCAAGCGCATGGTTAAGGAACACATTTAGTTTAACCATGAAGTAACCATGAAGTATGGATCCATGTTTAAACAAAGGGTTTTTTAATACTCTAACCATGGTTAAATAAACTGTGTTCCCCCTATTTCAAACTATGAACCCCCCAAATAAAATGGATAGTAGGGGTGAACAGTTAGGCACACAGTTTTTTTAACAATGTGGCCTGCCCCGGGAAACCGTACGACCCCCTACGAAATCTAAAAAAGTGATATTTTAAACTTTTTTCCTTTAGTATTATTAAATAATAATAACCCCTTAATCTTAGATTATATCATATCAATCCTTCCCCAATACTCTTTAGGTCTCTCCCCTTGGATTCTAGGTGCAATTTCTTAATTATTGATGGATCACATTGAGGTATATTACAGTTTTGATTTGGTTTCCCCTATTCTTTGTAGATCTATGTTAGATATCTTCTCATATCATATTTTTTGGAAAAAAATTGGGATTTTATGTTTTATTTAATTAGTTTGAGGGAATATTGATGTATTTCTTATGGATCTAGTACCATGAGGACCTGATCTACTCTTCCCGAGTCTCTATTTTTGAAGGTGATTTGTGCTACCTCCATTTTGATGTAGGTGTTTCTATACATAGGGTTAATTATATGAATTTATTATCATTATTTTAAAATTAATTTGGTTTATTATTTTATTTAAATTTATTTTTGATTTTAATGGATTTATTTGAAAGATACATGTTTTTAAATGGGGTTTTCTTTAAAAATGATTTTTTTCACACCAAGTGTTTTATTAAATGCTTGAATGGTGGTAATGATTTGAAAATGGGTTTTCAAACAACAAATAATAATTTCTTGGATTTGAGATTGTTTTTTAAATTTTGAGCCTGATTTTGAAATTTATTTTAAAAAACTTGT
Source organism: Viscum album (assembly GCA_963277665.1). Taxonomy (NCBI): domain Eukaryota; kingdom Viridiplantae; phylum Streptophyta; class Magnoliopsida; order Santalales; family Viscaceae; genus Viscum; species Viscum album. The sequence goes on from OY728129.1 coordinate 1,121,997,802, forward strand.
AAAATTGGTATCCTTGGGTGCACTGGGAAAGGGATATAGGTGACCCTAGTGTGTGTGGAACCACTAGGGGTTAATTTTGGGATATATATATAATGTGGTATGAATAGATATTAGTTGGTACCAATGTATGCTTACTTTGGGATATTTTATTTCTAGTACATATTCCCATAGTCTAGGTCCCAATACAGAGTGATTTTTCATTTACGATTTACTTATTGTATGATAAATTTAGTCATGTATTTTTTCTCACATGTTTTTCACATGAGGTTGTATCACATGGATCTGCATGATGGGTTGAATAATATATATGTGTTCACTTTCTTACCTTATGGTTTTGTGGATATGATTTCCCATTTTATCACTTATACTTTTCATATTTATATCTTTGTATATAAGAAAGGATTTTATGAAAAACCAAAGTAAAATGATTTACAAATAGTTATGGATTTATAAAAATGATTTTAAAACCATTTATATTTTAAAATATAGAACTATTTCATTATTTATATTAGACCTTGTATATACTCTATGGTGGTAACCTACTAGGCTTTGTGCTCACACACTAATTTTTCCTTTGGGTAATTGCAGACATTTTTTTGCAGGAGTCAGGTAAAGTTAAGGGTATTATATTACACAATGACTTATATTTTCATTGTTTACTTCATAATAGGATGGTTTGAAGGTGAATGGTTTTCACATTGGGTATTGTTGGTCTAGATTTTTTATACTTTTTGGTTTAGATAGTTTGTCTTGGATTGTATGGATCTTGAATATATATTTTTCTTCCATGTTGTACTATGGTTGTATGTCTTTTTTTTTTATATTCAACACTTGTTTTCTATTATCCTATTGCACCTCACCACCATGGAATTCTAGATTTCATGTCTTGTTTAATTGAATCAGGTTGTTTCATTATAGAATGGCATTAGAGGGATGCTTATACTAAAGTGTGTTAACACTACCTGAGTTTGGTTCTATGTCTTGGGTAGATGGAAGTTAGGACCATTGGAATTTGGGTACAAAGTGTGGTAGGATTCCTGGATAGCTCACTTTCATGTTTGAACTCGAGTTACCATGGTCAATTTTTTTTACCTTGTTTGATACTTGGAGTTTGAGTTCATTTGAATAAAATGGATGGGAAGTTTATTTAAATGGACCTATTCCTTCATAAATAATTGTCTTTTGTTTATATAATTCATTATTTCTTTAGATTATTAATGTTTTAAATCATAAGCGTGAATTATTGAAGTTGGTTATAAGATTTTAGAATATAATCTAAATATTATTGGTTATTTTCTTATTCCTAACAGAAAATGACTCTGAGAATATATTTTCCAAATCAGAGAGAGGAGGTTATGAGAAAAAATCTATAGAAGAATCCTCCAGTGGACCTTTATTTGGTTGAAGCTATAATCTATATAATTCAGAATCTAGGTCAAGTGGGTGTTGGGAACCTAGGATATGTGGTGGATCATGGCTCTAAGTTCACTATGAAATATCCACCCATCATCTGTGGTGATAAAGGACTCCAAGAATATAATGAGTGTCTTGACCTGATTGATAGGGTCTTTAAGTTATTAAAGACTCCTGAGGAATATAAAGTGAATTTTTCCATGTACATGATTGAGGGACTAGGAAGGAGATTGTGTGACTCTTTTATGGAAGCTAAGTTTCTTGAGGATCTTAACTATAATTTTTTCAAGAAAATATTCAATAATTAGTTTTACCCTAAGATGTCACATGTAGTGAAGGCCTAGGAGTTTATGAACTTGGAGTAAGGGGAGAATAACATTATGGATTATTCCACCTGCTTTGCTGAGATGGTGCTTTTAGTACTGAAGCTCGTCAGTAATGATTACCTAAAGGCTCGAAGGTTTGAGTTGGGATTGAGGCCAAGTATTCAATCAATGTGGATTATCATGTGTCTTATAAACTTTATAGAGGTATTCAACAAAGCATCTTTGGATGAGGTATACATAGATGGAAAGACTAGTTTGGGTGGAGCTTCAATGGGTGTAGTTGTTAGCCAGGGTGTGTCTTCTGGACAAAAAAGGAAGAGCAAGGGTGGTCTTTTTTCTTTAGGACCAATTTCAGAGGCTTTATCAAGGTAGTAGCCATTTTTCTACAATCATTGTGGAAGGCATGGCCATTCCAAGACTAACTATACAGAGGGTCCTAATACTTTTAATCACTGTGGATTATTAGGCCATCTAAAGCATTTTTTTGAAAGGATATCCCATGACAGTAAGGTAGGATCCACTCTCACCAAGGGTTTATAGGTTCATAACGATGCTTCAAAGGGTAATAGTTCTAATCCTAAGGCCAAGGAGGATATTTATATGGATAATACCAGAATACTTTATTTTGTAGAGTATGAACTAGAGGAATCTAAAGTAGGGCCAACTACTATTAGAGGTACATTGTATATTTCATCTTCTATGGTGATAGATTTGTTTGATATAGGTGTTACTAATTATTTTATATCATCAAAGTTAGTTGATGTGTTGGGATTATGTTTGTAACTTATACCATACTTTTTGGATCTTTTCATGTATTTGTGAAATATTTCTAAACAAGGTTTCAAATGTTCTGTATGTTGGGTGAGGATAGTCAACTATGAGGTGATATGAGACTTTTTAGTTCTTGATATTGAAATATTAAACATAATACTTGGCATGGATTGGATGATCATCATTAAGGATCATATATTATGTTATCATCATTGGGTTTAGTTTTTATCTTTCGATGGGGTCACTCATGTTTTTTAGGTTGAGTGAGACTCTAAATATTGAAGGGTAGGGAATTTTGTTCACTATGCTGGGATAATCTCATTCTAATTTTTAGAGATTTTTCTTGATGTCATTGACCCTTGTTTGGGTAGAATAAATCCTACAGTGTTGAGTACATACCATGAGGTCTTTCTAGATAGGTTTTCTATATTACCACCTCATAGAGAGGTCAATATTACTATTGATGTTCTCCCTAGTATGATGCCCATTTTTATGCCATCTTATTGAATGAAACATATTGAGTTGGTGGAATTTGAAGTCCCGATTGAGGATCTAGAGGATAAAGGATTTATTCATTATAGCATGTCACTATTTTTTTTACCTATACTATTTTCTAAAAAGGGATACATGATTATCATACTTTTCATGGATTATCAAAAGTTAAATCAGGTGACTGTTAATAACAAATATTATTTTCCTATGATTGATGATCTCTTTGACCAACTTAGAGGCATACATTAGTTTTCAAAGATTAAACTTCATTCAGCGTACCACTAATTGATATTTTTAGAAGAGGATATACATAAGATAGTTTCTAGGAGATGGTATGGGTATTTCATATTTTTGGTTATGCCATTCGGTCTCACTAACTCTTCTATGGTATATATGGATTTGATGAACTGAATATTTCATCGGTTCTTGGAGTATTTTTTTGTTATGTTTGTGAATGATATATTGTTATACTCTAATTTATAGGAGGAATATATATTCCATTTGAATATAATTCTTAAATTATTAAAGGAACATCATATATATGGTAAGCTATCCAAATGTGAGTTTTGGATTCAAAAAGTGAAATTTTTGGGGAATTTGATATCTAAGAGGGGTGTCTTAGTGGACCCTAAGAAAATACAGGCTATTATGTCCTGGGAGAAGCATAGAAATGTGTTTAAGATCAAGTTATTCTTGGGTTTGGTTGGTTATTATAGATGATTAGTTTAATATTTCTCTAAGATCACATCATTGATGAAATATTTAAACTGTAAGGGTGTAAAGTTTGAATGGAATGAAAAATGTTAGAGATATTTTGAAGAGATGAAGGTGAGGTTTAATTTAGCACCAGTTTTTATTCTTTTAGAACTAGTTTTGGGTTATTATATTTTATAATATTATTTTGATATGATTTTGGATGAGTCTTGATATATGGGAAACATGTGGTGGTATATGGATATCTCAAGTTATGAACTCACGAGAAGAACTACCCTACCCATGATATTGAGTAGTAAATATTTATTCATTCACTCAAAACATGGAAGAAATATTTCTTTGGGGAGTTGTTTATAATGTATTATAATATTAAGAGCCTGAAATATATTTTTACTCAGAGGGATCTAAATTTACTACAGAGTCACAGGGTGGAGTATCTTTAAGCTTTTGATTTTGATATTGCATACACTTTTGGGAAAGGGAATGTGATTGATTATCCATTGAGCAGAAAATTACCAACACAAGACATGAAGGAATTGGTTGAGGAGTGGTCTTTGATGGGTTTATTTGTTGAGATGAGCTTGGGAGTGGAAGAGGATGGTGGACATGTGTTATTAGATTTGATGAAAGATGAATCATCTTTTGATGAGCAAGTTTGGATCAAGTAGGTAACAGACACCAAGTGAAAATTCTTAGGTAGATACTTTTTTGGTGGGGAGACCTTGGATGAGTAGTCTCAGTCTCCCAGTGGAGATTTGAGCTTACATAGAAGGTTGGTTGTTCTGAATTCTATGAGGCTGTAGTTGATAGAGAATGGAAACTGGTCATGTTGGTCCATACACTCTAGGGCTACCAAGATGTATCAAAACTTGAGATGTAAGTATTGGTGGCCAGAGATAAGGTGGTTTGTTATAGATTTTGTTTCACGGTGTATAACTTGTTAGAAAATTAAGGTGAAACAATAGATACCTACTAGTTTCTTCCAACCTTTACTCATTCCGGTATGTAAGTGAGATAATATTTCTATGGGATTGATCACTGGTTTTCCATTGAATCATAGTGGGAAGTATGTGATTTGGGTGGTAATTGATTGACTTATGAAATCATCTCATTTATTTCATATCAAGAAGATGAGGAAAGTGGAAAAACTCAGGTACTTATACATCTGAGAGTTTTTTATACTTCATGGGGTTCCCTCTACATTTTTTTAACAGGGACCTGTGGTTCACTTCCAGGTTTTGGGAAGGTTTACAGGAGGTGATTGGTTCCCAGTTGAAATTGAACATGGATTATCATCTATAGATGGATGGAGAGATAGAGAGAGAAATCCAGGTTATTGAGGATATGATTTAGGATTGCATGATTAATTTTAGAGGATCTTGGGAAAATAATTTTCTTTTAGTCAAATTTCCCTATAACAATAGTTATCAGGATTTGACAAAGATCACACCCTTTGAAGCATTTTATGGGTGGCCATATAGATTTTCCCTATGATAGGTAGAGTTGGTAGATAAGTCCTTGTTTGGGATGAGTCTTGTTCCAGAGATAATGTAAAAGGTGTAGTTAATCTAGAAAAGGTTGGACACTACATAGATCCATTAGAAATATTATGCATATCATCGCCATCAATTATTAGATTTTGATATTGGTGATTGAGTTTTTCTCATAGTTTCACCTTTCTTGGGTCATCATCAGTTGGGTAAGCCAGTTAATTTGGAATCAAGGTTTTCTAGACCCTTTGTGATCATGGAGTGACTTAGTAAGGTTTCATATTGGTTGGAATTACTATCTCACTTAACTAAAATCTATGACATGTTTCATATTTTCTAGCTAAGGATGCATCACCTAGATTCTTCTGATGTGATTGAATGGGAGGATATTGATATTTATCCCAATACCACCATTTTTGAACTAAAAGTTCAGATTATGGATTATTAGGATAAGGTACTATACAGTAAATGATTCCCTTAGTCTAGGTATTATGGTAGTGTGGATAGGACATCAGAGAAAAATTGTTGATAAGTTAGAAGTGGACTTCTCTTTTTATGAGTCAAGAATATAGATCACTTTATGGGGACAAAAATACTTTATGGTGGAGAGAATTTTGATTCTTTATGGGTCACAGGTACACCTTATTTGAGCCGTGGTCTTTCTATTTTGGGTTCGGGAAATATTTTTTGGATCATAGGTTGAAAAAAGGCCTTTTGTAGAAAACAGGTTGGGCACATGGTTAAGGCATACAATTAATTTAACCATACAGTAACCATGTGGTATGGATCTATGTTTGAGAAGTGGGGTTTTTAATAATATAAGAAAAATTAAAGAAACCTTGTTCCCCTGGCGCAATCTATGTAACCCCTAAATAGAATGGACAGTAGGGGCGCACAGTTAGGCGCATAGTTTGTTTAACCGCATGACCTGCCCTAGGAAAGCATGAAAACCCCCTCCAAACGCATAAAATGTGGGATTTTACCCCTTTAACTTAGTTTTTTTAAAGGATAATCAATACTTAATCTCACATTGTCTCATCCTAATCATTCCCTAGTGCTTTATAGATCTACCCCCTTGTATTCTAGGTGGAATTCCATTGTTATAGATGGATCACACCAAGGCATGTTGAGGTTTTGATATGGTTTCCCCTTTTATTTGTAAATATAATCTAGATATATTGTCCTATAAATTTTTAGAATCCAATTGGTAATTTATTCTATATATAAATGGTTTTATGGAGGATTTATGTGTTTCTTGTGGATCTAGGATCACGAGGACCTGATTTACTCTTCCTTGGTCTATGTTTTTAAAGGCGATTTATACTACCTCCATTTTAAGGTAGGTATTTCTATAAAAAGGGTTAATTATATGAATTGATTATCATTATTATAAACTTAATTTGGGATATTCTTTTAATTGAAGTGATTTTTGGTTTCTAGGTATTTCTTGGAATGTTTCATCTTTTTAAAATAGGTTTTTTCTCACCAAGTGTTTTATAAAATTATTGAATGGTGGTTTTGATTTAGAAATGGGTTTTAAAATATTGAAGAAGGTTGGATTGGATTTTAAAAGGTTTTATAAATAATGTTCATGGTTTTGAAATTTATTTTTAAAAAAATTGAACTTTGGTAACCTTGGGTGCATCGAGAAAGGGACATAGGCGACCCTAGTGTGTGTGTCACCACTAGGCATTACTTTTAGGATATAAATGAACTATGATTGGAATAAATATCTATTGGTAACAAAATATTATTGGTTTATTATATTTTATTTCTAGTATATATTCACAAAGGATATGGACTAATATGGAGTGATTTTTCATTTATGGTTTATTTATCACATGATGAATTTATACATGGATTATTTCTCACATGTTTTTCACATGAGGTTTTATTACATGGTTTCACATGATGGGTTATTTTATGGATATGTGTTTACTTTATTACCTTATGGTGTGTGGATATGATTTAATGTTTATCACATACACTTATAATATTACAATCTTTGTGGATATTAAAGTATTTTATGATAAACCAAAGGAAAATGATATACAAATAGGGTTAGATTTATGAATGTTTTTTGGTAAAAATGTTTCTATTTTAAAATCTAGAACTACTGCATTATTGACATTATACCTTGTATAGACTTTATGGTGGTATCCTATTGGTATTTGTGATCAAAATCTACTTCTTTCTTTGGGTAGTTATAGAAATTATTTTGCAAGAATCATGTATGGGGAAGGACATTATATAGTATGCCAACTTCTCTTTTCGTCATTACCTTTATAGTAGGATGGTTTGGAGGTGACGATTGGTCACATGGGGTATTATTGGTCTTGAATTACTATACTTTATGGTTTATTTGGTTTGTATTGTAATTTTATGGATCTTGGATGTATCTTTTTTCTTCCTCATTTTACTTTGGTTGTATGTATTGTTTTTTGTATTCAAGACTTATTTTCCATTATCTTGTTGCATCTCACCACCATGGCGAGCTGGATCAAGTAGCTTGTTTAGTTGAATCAGGTTGGTTCATTACAATGGATGAATTTAAAAATATATTTAATTTATATAAATAATTTAAATATTTATAATAATATTCTAGATACTATGAAAATACTTAATAATGAATTCTATCTCGGCCAACATACATAAGGAGTTACAGAAAAATTTATCAAATAACCTCAAGTAACCAACATAGGCAAGGAAATTATATAATAAATAAATAAAATATGATAATAAAAGGTATATCTTAAATTAAATAAATAATAATAATTTTTCTAATATGATATCTAATAAACTTAACTTTATTATTCAAGATATTAGGCGTGTGCACAAAATGAATCAGGAACAAGGTAAGGGTTTTATCTCAAAATTTCTTTATTTGAGACAAATTTTATTTTATATTCTCAATTTCATTTAAATAGTTTGTATACTAACTATTGGATATATAATATTATGAATAATAATTATTTATGGTATTTGATCTTTGAATTCCATCATTGTCTTTTTAATGGGGTTTTATTAAAATGTTACTTATGGTGTAAGGGGTTTTCATGACTCAAATTTTGTCCTTAGGTCATAATCACTTATATTTGACTATTATTTTTAAATATGGATCTATTATAACCTATTATGATGTTATTTTTTATTTAGACCTTATTGTTTGGGGAAATAATGTTTCAAACAAAATTAATCTTCCTTAATGATTTTATTTTTTTGTGAAAATTCATTTTTATTAAGAATAATTCCCATGTCTTTTAAGGGAATTTTATTTCATATCCATGTTTTTACTTACCATAAATTTTCTCCTTTATATAGTGGAAACTCACTTTTTTTTTATTTCTAATGATTATTTTTATCCCCTTTATTTATTTTAAAATAAAGGTTACATCATCCTCTTTATGATCCAGGTTTTCAATAAAGGAATTTTTAAATACTTAAAAGGATTTTATTTTCAATGTTATTATTCCCTTTTACTTAAAATTATGACATATCATTTATTTATTTTCAAGGTTTATTTATTGTAATTTCTTTTGGAGAAAAATTTTAAGATTTTTTATCTTCATTTTAAATTTTTTGGAAGGTGACTTGGAAATCACTTTATTTTAATATGATATTAAGAAATATTTGTAAGAAAAAATATTTTAGTGATTTCTCTTACATTTTTAAATAATTTTTATCAAATAAAGTAATGGATCATAAATCACCCTATATTTCCTATTATTAAATAACACTTTTGGGTGATCATGTTTTTAATATCAAATGATCATTATTTTTTTATGTGATACCATTTGGAAAAGCTACAAAACCCATTTTATTTTCATGGGTTATTAATGATAAGATGAATTATTTGATTTTATATGGAACTCATATGTATGGATGATGATGGTTGGGGTCATATATCTCCCTCTAATGCATTGGTTGAGGTTTTATATCACATGTAATAATGAAATTTTACATAAATGAGATACAAGAATCTTTATTGAAAGGTTTTTAGTGTGAATGGGATGTAGTAAGATCTGTTCACAAGTATATTGTGTGAGTGATATACAAGAATATTTGTTCATAAGTTATTGTATGAACATGATGAAAAAATATTTATTCACAAAGATTTTCTATGCTTATGGTTGTACCATATTTCCAATTTGTTTATCACGTTGTTCTAAATTTTCAAGTTGCATTTAATTTCTATGAAATTCCATGTTATCATGATTAAACCTTATTTTTAAAGTATTCTACACTTTTAGGTCATGATAAAATTTTATATGATTATTGAGATGTGTTCTAAGCCATGTAATATATTTTATGATTCCTTAATGATATTTTTATGATCTTATGTTAATATAATATGTTTTATAATTATTATATAGGGTGTTTTGATATTTTTTATGATATTTAAGTCTCCCTAATGTTATCCTTCATATTAGGATATGTTTTTAGATTACTGAGAATATGAGTTCACTCCTTTCTTATGCTTCTAGAAAAGGGTCTATAAGATCACGATTATGAAGATATGTTTGTAAGTGTTATTGAATAAGTTGTTTATGTAGCTAATCTCGAAGACCCTAAACCTTCAGGTCCTTGGGTTGTGTGAGTATTTTTGAGTTGTATAATATAAATTAAGAAATTATTGTATTATTTAAGTTATGTTTATCTTAGGTCACTTTAATTTTAGTGGGGGAGGAAGACTCACCCCATTCCCATATAACAAGACTAATAACTCTAAGGCATCACTTAGTTCCCATGTGTAACGTCCCGGATCCGGGTGCCACACCACAGGTGCCCTGAAACTGGTTGGTCACATGACCTCAAGCGCATTTCCTCAAATGCCAAAGGCTACCGACTAGCAGCGAGGGCCTAGGTATGATAGTGGGGAAACTATGCCCTCATTTTTCAAAGTGTAGTGCATCAGAAAAATAAAACATACCAAAAGCGGGAGCAGTAAACAATACAAAGCTGAAAGGACAATGGTAATGAAGAAAAATATAACCAACAGTCATATATAAATGAAAATGCAATATATCCTATTTCTAAGAAATCAGTCAAAATAGGATACACTGTAATAAAATACAATACAGTACAAAGTACCAAGTACAACAAAGCAAACTAAAATAGTGCAACAGGAACTCAGCAGCATCGCAAGCTTAAGCTCGGTCCCATGATCTCATACTCCTTTGAAACAATCAGGTACCTGTATAGGGACTCTTTCCCTTATCAACACCTACAATAATATAATCTGTTTGGCCCCAAGACTTGACCCAAACAGGGTGTGATAAATAAATCCCAATAGGCCACCACCAATGGCCCGTGCCCAACTGTCAGTGAAAATGTGCAACAGCTGTGTGCAATAATGAAATGAAGTAAACTAGGAAGTACTCAAAATCAACTACTCCTACCAGATCCATTACCATTTAATTATTATTTAACAATTCAATTGTAACACCCGAAGCTTCCACGACACATTTCCCTTTGAATAATGCAATATCTTGCATTGTACGCAACTTCGAGATTCTAACACACCGCGACCAATCAAAGTAGCCATTATGAATAGTAATAACCATTTTTTGAAATTTTATAAATTTTATCTTTCAAAATGGACTTCATTTTTGGATTCAGAATATCGAAATTAGCCTAGGGTGAATTTTTGGCATTTTTATGAAAACTTTCAATTTTTCATGAATAATGAAAAACACTGAGTCATAGTTTAAAACCGAATTTTTATTTAAATGATTATTTATTTTATTTAAATTTATTTTGGGTCAAAATATATGCATAATACCTATATAATTTCAATTCAATTCATTGGAGTCAGATTATAATAATTTTAGATATATAAAAATTTTATTGAACTTTTCACCGTCTTTTACCCACCTCCTAGGAGAATTTGAAAATTGACATAAAACTTAATTTTACCGCTTCTCTGAGTGGATTTTAAAAAATTTGAGAGACATGGTTGATATCAGTTAGAAAAATGTGGTTCAATAATATGAAAATAATTTTTGGTGAATAGTAACTTTTTACTTTTATTTACCATAGTTAAAAGTAAATAGTGTATTTAAGGGTAAAAATGATATTATTATTACCCTAAAACATGTCCTAATTCTATTTGATAAGTATAATTCGACCAAAAACAACCTTAGGAATAAAATACGAACCTCTTTGGTCCACTTGAATTAGATTAGGACACTTATTATTATTTTATTTAAAGAAGAGTTAAAAGAGTTAAAATCAAAGTTTAATAAATAAAACATTTTTAATATAGGGTTATACATAAGATAAATTATACTATAAATATTAATTATAAAGGTAAAAAAATTTCCTACATAATGGTATTTTATTTATATTTTTAGACATTAAATAATTTAATTTATTTATGACACAATGATGATGCAGTAATTACCTAATTAATGAAATATTAAAATAATTGATATTATAAATATACAAATAAATGTAATATTAGACTTTTTATGAATTCCACAAATTTTATAGGTTAATATGACATATTAAGATTGGTTAGATGATTTTTCTTCGAAGTAATAATGCTGTTATGAATTTAGCAAAAACAAAATACCAAATAGTGTCAAAATTGACATAAAAGAGTTTTTAAAACAAATATTATATTATTAATTTATATTCTATTACTAAAAATCTAAGGTCCAGCCAAAATACTTATATAATTATAGGTGTATAATTAATTAACCACTTGAGGTACGCCTAGAAGTATATAGTAAGTTTATTAACCATATATTATAAAAATACAAAGAGACATGGTAAATGTCAAACTATTTAACTAAGAGTTAAATCTAAATGATAATGTTAATATAGTGACCCAAACCTATCTAAAAAATATTAGTTGAGTGGTTTTATAACTATCCCTACCTTATACCTTAAATAATTTATTTTTGAGCCATTAGAAACCGAAAATGATTTTATTATAAAATAATATTTCTAGCTTTTCCTAAGGTGCCCCTCACCCCTCTTATAAAAGGGCACTCCCCATTCTATCTAATTCACACCTTAAAAACCATTTGGATCATCCAAACTCTTACCAAATACCCTATAAAAAGTCCTAACTTCATCCTAGAGGCCTTACTTTAGTCATAAATCCAACCTAAGGATCCCTTTTGATCAAATCAAAAGGAAGAACCCGAAAAAGAGGTAAATATCTCACCACCTATTTCAAGTTCCTTTCTTCTTCCACTTCCTCTTTCATTGTTGTTTCCATTATAAAATAATTAATAAAGTATCTTCTATATAATGTGATGTTAATATAAATATGGTACAACCAAATTCATTATTCTATCAATCCTTTGAATGACATGTCACCATATGTGCGTACGTACGGCTTACCGTCTCCACGTCATGGTGTAATTGTTATTCAATACATTATTATTTGGATGGGTATAATAATGATGTTTAATTGATGTTAATAATAAATATAACATGATAATTATTCTGTATATATGATATACCATCCAATTTTGTATTATTTTAATATCAAAAGAATGATATTGTCGCTCATGCGTACGTACGGATTACCGTCTCCACGAGCGCGATGAGATTCATTCCCCATCGTATCCATTCAAGACTAATTTTAATTAGATGATTAAAAATAATTTTTAAATACTTGATATAATTATGTATATGAATAAGATACATCCCATACATAACAAATATGACTCACATAAAAAATAATATAAAGGAAAACGAATCCGTTAACACCCAAAACAACGATAATACTAAGATATTAGTAACAAAGAAATGTTAAAAGATCATATATGATATCATATTAATGTATATGATTATTGTATAATTTAATAACAATTATTTCACCATTATATAGGAGGTTAACCTACCCTCGACCAAGGAAAAATACAAGGTAAGAGTTAATTTCACAATCTCTTCATTATCTGAGGTTGTTTATACGTAATTATCTATTAGGACTTCTTTATCATCCACATCCATGTTTCTTAAAAATGTATTTCAAAACATTTTTACTATTTACTAGACAATGGGTTAAAGTTACTTATACCCTTATATGTTTTGAAATGAATCTTTCCGTCATTTTCCAAACAAGGTATTTTTTGACCTTTTCGATAAATTTAAGTTAAGAATGTTTTTTTAACTTATACGGCAGGTGAGGCTATTTTCCGCCGTTATAACATCATAAAAGCTTCCCTTACAAGCTTATAATAATATTTTTAAAATAAATGTTTAATTTAAAATTATGTGACTCTTAAATGATTTCAAAATAGAAAGAGATATATCTCTAAAAAAGGTTTTGATTTCATATATGTCAACATCCTTTGATGAATTTTAAGTTTATTTGAAGTTGATTTATTATGATAAAAAACTTCCATATTGTATTGAAGTTTTTGTGATATGTTTGACTGTGGATGTACTATTTTTATACCATTCATGGTTTATGGTTAAAGTATTGACATTTCTTATGCTAGTTTTAATACGAATGTTTATGTTATATTTCAACCTTTTCATATGAGGAATGTATTGGACTTAGTAAGTGACGGGTGGAGCCTCCTATAGATCCTCGATGCATCGGTAGGTCTCATGAGACAACTAGACATGGAATTGGCCGAGGCCCTTTCCAATTTTGATATATGGTTTTGGATGAGGCCTTAATCATTTTTAGACATCTTATCCGAGGCCTTGACAAAATGTTTCAGAATGTCCGACATTAAACATTACCTCATTATGAGAATAATATTTATGGTTCATGTGGTCATTAGACTAGTAGAATACCCATGATTATGTTTTATTATGGAATTATTTACTCAGCTCATATTCCTACCATAAAAGTATTCATGTTTATTATTGGTAAAGGCATGTAGTTTCAATTATTCACCATGATTAATATTTATGTTATCTTCCACTGTATTGCTTACCCTTACTGAGTGTTTGAGCTCACTACTTTCTTATGTTTCATTTTCCCATGATATGAAGAAGTTAGTTATGAGTGACTTGCAGTCATAATCTAAGAGGCTTGGATGTTTCTAATGGAATAAATTCATGTTGTATTTCTTTTCAAGTTGTAAAGTTGAACTTATATATGAATCTTGTTTCCAATAATACTAAACTGATCGGTCTTTCGAGACATGATTTCATTATGATCATGTCAATATTATGTAATACTGCACTGACTCTGGGTAACTAGGGTCGGGGAATTACATCAATATAATTGAATTATAAGTTCCCGAGACCCAACCTCGACCGAAAATCTCCTATACAATGCCACAACAAAAACCACAACAGACTATCTAACAAGTAGAAGGCAAAACAATACCAAGCCTGTGCTTTATCTTGGTAGGTATAACATGAGAAATCACCATAGATAATATTCAAAGTAAACTGTGTCCTCATACATGCAAAACCTTACCCTCGGGTAATCAGAATCAAAACCCTCAGGTGATTTCCCTCAGGCATAACGAATATTGACCTTAGGCACAGAATCTACTGCCCTCAGGCATATGAAATGTTCCCTCTGGCTAAACAAACCTTTCCCTCAGGCTAATTAAAACATTTCCCTCAGGCTAAGAAAAACACTACCCTTAGGCTAAGCAAGTAACCGGGATAATCCCAACACATAAGCAAGAAATTTATATATGTTTCCTCTCATGAAAACTCAAAACATGCTATAATCATGACATACCCACAGGTATCCTGAAAAAACAGCTAAAAAAGGGAAACACACCCATGGGGTGGCTCTGGATCAAAGAAGCGATCCCAAACAATAGTTTATACATATCAAAAGATTACCTATGAAATTCTAGGTATTTAATCAATCAAGGCCTCAGCCATACGACACCCCAAACATGGGTGCATATCATGATAGTACACAAAAACAACTCGACAATTGGAAATAAACACAAGACCACTTACCTCAATCTCCTCTGATCGATATACGTGAACGATGACTCCTAAAACAACTGAGAATGGCGTAGATATGGGATAAAAGTTAGCCCATTCAAAATCAAATAACTTCCTCTTTGGAAATAATTGGAAGGAGAGACTTAAGGAGAGAGAAGAACTCACCTAAGTGGTTCAAACAAAATCGATGGAGAAGGAATCAGAGTCCCGGTGTGCGGTCAGGAGCTCTTCTAAGATCCGACCTTCTCTCCCGCAGCTCTTGGGTGTTCTAAGATTCCTCTGTCGAAAGAGGAGGCTACTACCTGTTTTAAGCGAAAAAATATAACTACACGGAGTGTACACTCAAGTAAATGACATGTACTTCCCATTTTTTAACTATTCCTCTGGCAGCCACTTTCCACTGCCTCAATGTTCATTTGTTGACTTGATTATACATCGTGTATTTCTTAGTACATGGCATGTACTACCGTTCCACTGGCGGCTACTCCCATCACCTTACTGTTCACCAACTGACTGATTACACGGTTTATATTACTAAGTACACGACGTGTAGTTAGTTTTTACACCCTTCATCAATGATAGGTCTACACGCCCTATATACTCACCCCCCATGGCCAAAGTACACGATGTGTGGAAAAGTACATGGCATGTACCCACAAATTTTGGTTTTTTCCCCCATTTTCCTTATTTTCTCAAAAACCTTAAAGGAAAAGGAAAAGAAGAAACCCGTAACTCAAGAATAAGAATAAGGTTCTTACAAAATTTCCCCTTAAAGCAATTCGTCCCCGAATTCCCCTTCCAAGGGTGATGAAGATAAATCTGAGAATAAATCTGGCCACTAAACATGTATGTCTGTCTCCCACTCCTAGGTTTTGTCTTGCACTCGGCCATGCTACCATTGCACCCGTATGAGAGGAACTGACTGGCCTTAGAGAACGTTCGTCCTCCTATCAACAATACGAATCAGATGCTCCTCAAAGGATGCATCGACCTGAAGTTCAACCTCCTCAGGCTGAAAAATGTGATATGGGTCTGAGTGATAATGGTGCGGCTGAGATACGTGGAAGATGTCATGCATGGCCTGATACCTCTATGGTAACTGAAACCGATAGGCAACCGGCCCGACTCTGTACAGAATCTCAAATGGACCCACATACCTCAGTGAAAGTTTACCCTCTCTCCTGATCCACCTCGTCCCAACCTTGGTGAAACACGCAAGAAAACCTGATCCCCGACCATGAACTCCAAGGGTCATCTGCGGCGATCAGTATAAGATTTCTAACAAGACTGTGTAGTATCCATCCTCTTTTGAATCAACTAAACCTGCTTTGAAGTCTCCTGCATGATACGTGGTCCCAGTAAAGCTTCCTCACCTACCTCTAACCATCACAGGGGTGATCGACATCGCCTACTATATAAAGCCTTGTAAGGTGCCATCAAAATAGTTTCCTAAAAACTATTATTGTAGGAAAACTCGACCAGGGGTATGTGCTTCTCCCAAGTTCCACCTAAGTCTAGGACGCATGTACGCAGCATGTAATCAAGCACCAATATCGTACGCTCTAACTAGCCATCAGTCTGAGGGTGATAAGATGTGCTCAGAAGCACCTATGTACCCAGTGACCTCTAAAAACTCTACCAGATATGAGACATAAAATGGGAATCCCTATCTAAAATAATAGAATGATGGACCCCATGAAGATGTTCTACCTATCAGATATACAACTTTCTAAGATAGTCGACACCGAAGGTCTCCTTGATCAGCAAAAAGTGAGCTACCGTTATAAGCCTGTCCACAACAACCCACACGACATCACTGCCTCGAGGTGACCTCAGCAACCCGATCAAAAATTCCATCGTGACATCATCCCACTTCCACTCCATAATGGGTAACTATTGTAACAGTCTAGATTACTGCTGATGCTCCGCCTTCACCTACTAATAGGTAGAACATCTCGTAACAAAACCAGCTACCTCTCTTTTCATATCTGGCCACCAATACTAACGTCTCAAGTCACGGTACATTTTGGTAACTTTGGGATGCACTGACCAAGCTGAAGCATGAAACTCCCACATCAACTCCTCACGTATATCCCCTAGAACCCACACTCGTCCATGGATACGTAGTACCTCATCATCGCCTATTGTCCAACCAGGAGGTGGGTCCTCACTTGCCACTGACTCTCGTAGAACTAGGCCTTCTGAATCTGATAGCTGTCTCATCCTCAATCTATCTAGGAGGGTAGAAGCCACAACTAAGGATGAAAGATATGTTCACCCATAACTATCGTGCACCTCAAAATGCATCTTAGAGAATAAAGACATAAGTTGCCACTCACCACTGGCCTCCTGCACCGCCTGTATCTGAGTTAACCTACTCAGTGCATCAGAAACTGCATTACCTTTACCATGTTTATAGGTAAGCTCAAAGTCAAAGGACTGAAGGTATTCAACCCAACTTCACTATCTCAAATTCAGGTCATGCTGGGTAAAGATGTATTTCAGACTTTTGTGGTCTGTAAACACCACAAAATGTTCTCCTAAGAGATAATGTCTCCAATAGCATAACACATGAACAAATGCAGCCAACTCGAGATCATGTATCAGGCAATTACTCTCATATGGACTCAACTGCCGAGACCCATACGCAACTACTCAATCGCCCTGCATCAACAATGCTCCAAGCCCAATACATGAGGCATCACAGTAAACTGTATAGCTCTTCCTTTGCGCTAGAAGTATCAGGATTGGTGATGATGTAAACCTTCCCTTCAACTCATGAAAGGCTGTCTTGAAAGATTCTGACCAAACAAACTTCACACCCTTCTTTGTCAAACCCATCAACGGTGCTGCTAAGCGGGAGAAGTCCTATATAAAGCACATATAGTGTAGAGACCCGTATCCTGACGTACATAGACTTTACATTACTTTTGCGGAATACTTAGTACATTACAAAAACACACACACAAGGATCGTAATAGTTTAGTGTCTTTGGAAACTCGGAATATAATCTTCTAATCGTGGTGAAAGATCTTCAACATCTCCCATAAAGATCTTCCTTTTTTTTACCTAAAACCTTTCTTTATATCCTGGGGAAAAGAAAACATAAAAGGGTGAGCTCAAATGCTCAGCAAGGGCAAATAAAGGAAATAAAAATCATATCATATCTTTATGAAAATCAAAACCTGCAAAAGAGATCATAATATCTTAACATGGAATAAATCATAGAAGAGAAAATGAGATCCCCATAATCATAACATAAAACTTGAAACTTTGTGGCATGCACACATAATCATGGAAAATCATTTCTTGTTAGTCATGACTCATTGCCAAGACTATCTTAGTGGACAAAGTCCTTTTCTGAACCGAGTTCACTCCTCGTTTCAGTCCTGTATCACTGAACCGAAATAACCTTCTGTTCCAGCCATGTCTATCTCATGAGATATAAAATCATTACCCAATGCATTGGAGGGAGATATAGGTCCCACCCATCTTATAATGAATCCTTTCTTATGTCTGCCACATAATCATAAAACATACATCATCGCATAACACATGTAACAAAAATGGGATTCTTGAAACATCATGACATAATAAATCAATTCATATAAGATAAAGGAATTCATAAACATAATTCCATCACAACATAGTCAAATCAATGTAATAATAGAGATAAAAACAGAACCCTTTATTATCTTAGATGGAAAATAATTTTGATAAAACACTTGAACTCCACTCTTGAGGAAAATATCCTTTCTTCTTCAAAAACATTTTTCCTTTCATAACATGTCATACAACTTTAAAATAAAAGAAGTTGATTAAAAATAAACTTGAAAACTTGTAAAGTAAGCTTCTTGGAAACAATGTTTTAAAAATCCATTCATGCCGTATAAGTTAAAAAAACATTCTTCGTACTTTTGTCGGAAAAGTCAAAAAGTACCTCGTACGGAAAAACGACAAAAGATTCCTTTCATATTCTTTACTAAAAACCCACCTAAGGGTAAAATTGGATTTAAACTATTTCAAGTGCATGGAAACAATATTACATATTGAGGGAACATGGATGTGGATGATAAAATACACCCCAGTAAATACTTACGAATAAACAATCTCGGATAAAAATGAGATTGTGATATTTCCCTTACCTTAGGTCCGACTTGCTTTGTAAGTGTCCGAACCTCCTGTATAATGATTTAAATCATGTTATTGACTTATTAAAGAATCATATTCATTGTTATGATATCATATATGGTTCACTTATGACATTATATTACCCGTTCTTTTGTAAATTCCATGTTAAAGAAGCGTTTTGGGTAAAATCGTTTCATTTATCGTAGGTGTTTTGACTTGTTGTTCTTGACATCATTATTACTTATATCATGATTTACTTACTTCCAGAATATAAAATATGATTTATATATCATATATATTCAGTATATATATATATATATAATAGGTAGATAAATAAAATGAAAAACACCGTTCATGGAGACGGTAGTCCGTACGTACGCATGAACGCTGTTTTCCTTTCCTTATTGTCTTGAAATGGAAGTAAGTAGATGACATACATATGTATATATATACATAAATCCAGTAGCTTTATAATGTCATATATTTCATTATTATTTCTTATATATACATTATAATCATTCTTAAATGGTTAACATGGAGAATGAATCTCATCGCGTCGTGGAGACGATATTCCGTACGTACGCACGAGCGATGATATCATTTCTATAAATATTGAATTGAATTGGAGTGGATTATACAATATATCATAATCAATATGATGTTGTAATAACTATGTATAGTTATTCTTTACACCATTATACCCATCCATGTAAGGTGGTGGTGGAAAATAGATTACACCACGGCGTGGAGACGGTATTCCGTACGTACACACGTGCGGTGATTTCTTTTTCCGTAGGATGGATAGATGGTGAAATAGGGTTGTTTCATACTTATAATAACATATCAGTATATGAGTGATACTGATGTTATTACTTCATAATGAAACAACCTAAGAAGAAGAAGTGGAAGAAGAAATAAAGATGAAAGAATTGGTAACGGTAATTACCTCTTCTTTGAAGTGCCTCTTTGAGACCTCCTCTTAGGGCACTAAAATTGGTCTTTGAGGAAGACCAGAACCTCTAGGATGTTGCTAGAGAAGTGGAGAGGAGAAATTGGCAGGGGTTGGCCGAGCTTGAGTGCTCAAATTGGTGTGAGGAGGAAGGGGAGGAGGTGTCCTTTTATAAGGGAGGAGAGGGGCACCTTAGGAATACCTCAAAATATTATTTTATATTAAAGTTAAAATCGGTTTATAATGGTTCCAAAGGGTCTTATTTCGAAGCTAAAGTGGGGATGGGTCTAAATCCTATTAACCAATAGGATTTAGACAAGTTTAGGGTATTATTTTAACCTTATCAATTAGATTTAACTCTAAGTTAAATAATTTAACTTTTACCGTGTCTTTTTGTTTTCTTTCACTATATGGTTAATAAACTTACTATAATATGCCAAACGAACCCCAAATTGTATATTATTAATACATATATCCTTATCTAAGTCATTTGTCCGAACCTTAGATTTTTAGGAATAAAATAACAATTAATAATATAATATTTGATTTAAAAACTATTTTGTGTCAATTTTGACACTATTTGATATATGATTTTTGTGAAAGTCATAACAGAATTATATGTTCTAACCAAGTTGATTAAATCAACACTAATATATCATAGTAACCTATAAAATTAGTGGAATTCATAAAAAGTCTCAAATTACATTTATTTTGGTGTTTATAACATCAATTATGTCAATATTTCATTAAAAAGATAATTACTGCATCATCTTTGTGTCATAAATAAATTAAATTATTTGATGTCTAAAAATTACAAATAAAATACCATAATGTAGTAAATCTTTTTATCTTTCTAATGAATATTTATAGTCTAATTTATCTTATTTATAACCCCATATTAAAAATGATTTACTTATTAAACTTTGATTTTAACTATTTTAACCCTTCTTTAAATAAATTAATAATAAATGTCCTAATCTAATCCAAGTGGGCCTAAATGGTCATATTTTATTCCTAAGTTTGTTTTTGGTCGAATTACACTTGTCCAATAGAATTAGGACATGTGTTAGGGTAATATTAATATCATATTTACCCTTAGTTACCCTATTTACTATTAACCGTGGTAAAAAAAAGTAAAAAGTTACTATTCACCAAAAAATTATTTTCATCTCATTGAACCACATTTTAGTCCTTGATATTAACCGCGTCTCTCGGATTTTCGAAATTTCATTCACAGAAGCGGTAAAATTAAGTTTTATGCAAAATTCAGTTTTTAACCTACCACTTAGTAGTTTCACTATTCATCAAAAATTGATGTTTTTCAGAACAATGCCAAAATTTCATCCCAAGCTATATTTCATATTCCAAATTCAAAAATGAAGTCTATTTTACCAAATTCATAACATAAAAGTTGCATTAATTAATTTTATAATTAAATCCCGCTGTTAAAACAAATAGCGTGTTTTTAAGAAACAATATCTATCAAAAGATTGACACTTGTTTATGTCTAGTTTAAATGTGAAATTACATCCAATGACCAACATTGTATTAAATTGTAAAAATATATTCTAAATATACTTTAAAACCACTCAAATTAATGATTTATCACTATTAATTATTTCGATTAAAAAAGTTGTTTTTAATTATAATTTAGTAATTTTCACTATTCATCAGAATATGAAAGTTATCCGAAAAGTACCAAAATTTCACCTTAGGCTAAATTCGATACTCCGAATCCAAAAATGAAGTCCATTTTGAGAGTTAAAATTTCTAAAATTTAAAAAGTGGTTATTACTATTCATAATGGCTAGTTTTAATAATATTTTAATAGCATATCATTGTTTCGTGAAACTCAGGATTACGTACCACACACGCTATCGAGGAAGGTTGCGATTGCGTGTAATGCAAGGCAAGTCAAGGATGCGTGTTGTGCAAGATCCTTTTGGTGTAGCGTATAACACAAGACATTAGTGAAATATAAAATCTCGGGCTGTTACATTCTACCCCCCTTAAAATGAATTTCGCCCTCGAAATTCGTCGGGGTTATAAATGGTTTACTATTCGAAAGTTTCTTTAATAGAAACCCACATCGTAAAAGGGAATACCAAAACTTGGCTTTAAAAACTAAAGTATGAAATGTAACGATTACCCAAATAAACTAATCACTGGGTTTCCACATAGGTGAAAATATGGATATGGAGGGGAAATCTAACCATCATGTTCTGATGGAGAGTGGTAGAGAACATGGCTATGGAAAAGCCAGTAATCACAAATCCATAGATTTTTGATGATATAAGGTACCATCTGATTCATCAGGTATAAGATCACTAGGACAACATTTTTTTGTTTTCAAGATCATTTCCCTAAAGTTGAAAATTTGCTTAGAATAATTACTTACTTTATTTTGGTACAATCTCACTTTTGTTCGTGCCTTGAACAATTTCTACTTCATCTCTTAAATAAATGAAGTTGAATTTGTTATTCGTGAAGTGTTAGCAGATCATGGGATAGAATGACTGTTCATTCCATCTGTCTGAAACAAAAGGTTAGCAAAAGTTATTAAATATACATAAGTCATTCTATAGTGAGATTAATCATATATGGTTCCTAAAATGGACTTATACTTCATATATCATACTGCTTAATATAATAAAACTAGTTTCTACTAAACAGGGACTTCCTGTAGGCCAGTGGTAGGCGATAAAGGCCAGTCGCACTTCGGTTGTGGGTTCGATTCCTACAGCCTTGTCCGAAGCGATGGGCTGTCGCCCGTCCTGCAGGTTGTCCCTTTTTCTAAAACTACGTTACTAAAACATCCCATCAATAATATCGAAAATCTTATATCCTTAAACAATACTAACTTATGTCCAACATAATCCAGTCTAATCTTTAGGCTTATACATAATACTGCAGTCCACTCTCATAATATAGTGACATCGATTACCAGAGATTTAATACTGTCGTTGATCCCCACATATCATAAGATATGTCTTGTTGGTCACATTCCAAACATTCAAAGTCCTTAATCGTGTATTCTCTTGAATACCTTAGTGAAAACATGAGTGCAGTTAAAAGTTAACACTTTCCACATACCAAAATCCTCAAAATTCTATATACTCAAACCACGATATCACTTAGTCCTTATATCAATCATGAGCTCATGAATACTATCAAACATTTAATTTTCTCCTTATTCCTTCATTATGCGCATATCATCTTCATTCCAAAAATATCTGAATAACCTTTCATGGATACTGGTAACATTAATCATACACTTTCAAAACACAAGGAAAGACAACAGTGTAACAATCCATAGATGTCTCTTTATTCCAAAATTACACATGATAAACATGTAATCATTCCACTACATTCTCAAACCATTGATCGAGCTTCAAAAATTCTTTCATCTCACATATCATTTGTAGTCTCTTCATCATCATCCACATAAATACTACCCATATGACCATACTGATTCTCTTCATGAGTCTTTCCCTTAGGGCATTTGTTTGCATAATGCCCATACATTTCACATTTAAAACACTTAACCATTTTTGATGTCGTAGCAATACCATTATCCTCATCCATGGTGTTAACCGACCCTTTTCCTTTGCACTTACTTGCTTTATGTCCTTCTTTTCCACACCCAAAGCATCTTCCAGTTCCCTTGAAACATTCTCCTTGATGCCTCTTCCCACATGATTTACATAGGGGAAATTGAACTTTCTTTCCTCTATGATCATAATGGAACTCCATCTTTCTCTTATTAGTCGAGTCAGGAAACTTACCAAATTTTACTTTATTGATCATGTTGTGAGATTGCTGATTCGGCATAATAATGATGTTTGGACATCCAAATCCCATTTCATTTGGTTGCTCATGAAGAATATCATTCCATTGTCCATCATATCCTCCATTATTGTGAATCATCTTGTTTCCAGCCATTTTCTAAAACCCAAACAGAATAGTGTTAGATGCAAAAATCGTAATAAAGGGGGAGTAACTTAAATATCTATCATCTTTGGTTTAATCTAATATCGTTACCATAGTTCTAGAACTATATCCTATACGTATACTTATCCTTAGGGGCATCCCTAGACATACCTTAGAAATATCTCTAGGGATCTCACTAACGTTTTCGCATCCTAGTTTCCAAAGGTTGACTAAAACTTTCCTCTGATACCAACTGTAGAGACCCGTATCCTGACGTACATAGACTTTACATTACTTTTGCGGAATACTTAGTACATTACAAAAACACACACACAAGGATCGTAATAGTTTAGTGTCTTTGGAAACTCGGAATATAATCTTCTAATCGTGGTGAAAGATCTTCAACATCTCTCATAAAGATCTTCCTTTTTTTTACCTAAAACCTTTCTTTATATCCTGGGGAAAAGAAAACATAAAAGGGTGAGCTCAAATGCTCAGCAAGGGAAAATAAAGGAAATAAAAATCATATCATATCTTTATGAAAATCAAAACCTGCAAAAGAGATCATAATATCTTAACATGGAATAAATCATAGAAGAGAAAATGAGATCCCCATAATCATAACATAAAACTTGAAACTTTGTGGCATGCACACATAATCATGGAAAATCATTTCTTGTTAGTCATGACTCATTTCCAAGACTATCTTAGTGGACAAAATCCTTTTCTGAACCGAGTTCACTCCTCGTTTCAGTCCTGTATCACTGAACCGAAATAACCTTCCGTTCCAGCCATGTCTATCTCATGAGATATAAAATCATTACCCAATGCATTGGAGGGAGATATAGGTCCCACCCATCTTATAATGAATCCTTTCTTATGTGTGCCACATAATCATAAAACATACATCATCGCATAACACATGTAACAAAAATGGGATTCTTGAAACATCATGACATCATAAATCAATTCATATAAGATAAAGGAATTCATAAACATAATTCCATCACAACATATTCAAATCAATGTAATAATAGGGATAAAAACAGAACCCTTCATTATCTTAGATGGAAAATAATTTTGATAAAACACTTGAACTCCACTCTTGAGGAAAATATCCTTTCTTCTTCAAAAACATTTTTCCTTTCATAACATGTCATACAACTTTAAAATAAAAGAAGTTGATTAAAAATAAACTTGAAAACTTGTAAAGGAAGCTTCTTGGAAACAATGTTTTAAAAATCCATTCATGCCGTATAAGTTAAAAAAAACATTCTTCGTACTTTTGTCGGAAAAGTCAAAAAGTACCTCGTACGGAAAAACGACAAAAGATTCCTTTCATATTCTTTACTAAAAACTCACCTAAGGGTAAAATTGGATTTAAACTATTTCAAGTGGATGGAAACAATATTACATATTGAGGGAACATGGATGTGGATGATAAAATACACCCCAGTAAATACTTACGAATAAACAATCTCGGATAAAAATGAGATTGTGATATTTCCCTTACCTTAGGTCCGACTTGCTTTGTAAGTGTCCGAAACTCCTGTATAATGATTTAAATCATGTTATTGACTTATTAAAGAATCATATTCATTGTTATGATATCATATATGGTTCACTTATGACATTATATTACCCGTTCTTTTGTAAATTCCATGTTAAAGAAGCGTTTTGGGTAAAATCGTTTCATTTATCGTAGGTGTTTTGACTTGTTGTTCTTGACATCATTATTACTTATATCATGATTTACTTACTTCCAGAATATAAAATATGATTTATATATCATATATATTCAGTATATATATATAATAGGTAGATAAATAAAATGAAAAACACCGTTCATGGAGACGGTAGTCCGTACGTACGCATGAACGCTGTTTTCCTTTCCTTATTGTCTTGAAATGGAAGTAAGTAGATGACATACATATGTATATATATACATAAATCCAGTATCTTTATAATGTCATATATTTCATTATTATTTCTTATATATACATTATAATCATTCTTAAATGGTTAACATGGAGAATGAATCTCATCGCGCCGTGGAGACGGTATTCCGTATGTACGCACGAGCGATGATATCATTTCTATAAATATTGAATTGAATTGGAGTGGATTATACAATATATCAGAATCAATATGATGTTGTAATAACTATGTATAGTTATTCTTTACACCATTATACCCATCCATGTAAGGTGGTGGTGGAAAATAGATTACACCACGACGTGGAGACGGTATTCCGTACGTACGCACGCGCGGTGATTTCTTTTTCCATAGGATGGATAGATGGTGAAATAGGGTTGTTTCATACTTATAATAACATATCAGTATATGAGTGATACTTATGTTATTACTTCATAATGAAACAACCTAAGAAGAAGAAGTGGAAGAAGAAATAAAGATGAAAGAATTGGTAACGGTAATTACCTCTTCTTTGAAGTGCCTCTTTGAGACCTCCTCTCAGGGCACTAAAATTGGTCTTTGAGGAAGACCAGAACCTCTAGGATGTTGCTAGTGAAGTGGAGAGGAGAAATTGGCAGGGGTTGGCCGAGCTTGAGTGCTCAAATTGGTGTGAGGAGGAAGGGGAGGAGGTGTCCTTTTATAAGGGAGGAGAGGGGCACCTTAGGAATACCTCAAAATATTATTTTATATTAAAGTTAAAATCGGTTTATAAAGGTTCCAAAGGGTCTTATTTCGAAGCTAAAGTGGGGATGGGTCGAAATCCTATCAACCAATAGGATTTAGACAAGTTTAGGGTATTATTTTAACCTTATCAATTAGATTTAACTCTAAGTTAAATAATTTAACTTTTACCGTGTCTTTTTGTTTTCTTTCACTATATGGTTAATAAACTTACTATAATATGCCAAAAGAACCCCAAATTGTATATTATTAATACATATATCCTTATCTAAGTCATTTGGCCGAACCTTAGATTTTTAGGAATAAAATAACAATTAATAATATAATATTTGATTTAAAAACTATTTTGTGTCAATTTTGAAACTATTTGATATATGATTTTTGTGAAAGTCATAACAGAATTATATGTTCGAACCAAGTTGATTAAATCAACACTAATATATCATAGTAACCTATAAAATTACTGTAATTCATAAAAAGTCTCAAATTACATTTATTTTGGTGTTTATAACATCAATTATGTCAATATTTCATTAAAAAGATAATTACTGCATCATCTTTGTGTCATAAATAAATTAAATTATTTGATGTCTAAAAATTACAAATAAAATACCATAATGTAGTAAATCTTTTTAGATTTCTAATGAATATTTATAGTCGAATTTATCTTATGTATAACCCCATATTAAAAATGATTTACTTATTAAACTTTGATTTTAACTATTTTAACCCTTCTTTAAATAAATTAATAATAAATGTCCTAATCTAATCCAAGTGGGCCTAAATGGTCATATTTTATTCCTAAGTTTGTTTTTGGTCGAATTACACTTGTCCAATAGAATTAGGACATGTGTTAGGGTAATATTAATATCATATTTACCCTTAGTTACCCTATTTACTATTAACCGTGGTAAAAAAAAGTAAAAAGTTACTATTCACCAAAAAATTATTTTCATCTCATTGAACCACATTTTAGTCCTTGATATTAACTGTGTCTCTCGTATTTTCGAAATTCCATTCACAGAAGCGGTAAAATTAAGTTTTATGCAAAATTCAGTTTTTAACCTACCACTTAGTAGTTTCACTATTCATCAAAAATTGATGTTTTTCAGAACAATGCCAAAATTTCATCCCAAGCTATATTTCATATTCCAAATTCAAAAATGAAGTCTATTTTACCAAATTCATAACATAAAAGTTGCATTAATTAATTTTATAATTAAATCCCGCTGTTAAAACAAATAGCGTGTTTTTAAGAAACAATATCTATCAAAAGATTGACACTTGTTTATGTCTAGTTTAAATGTGAAATTACATCCAATGACCAACATTGTATTAAATTGTAAAAATATATTCTAAATATACTTTAAAACCACTCAAATTAATGATTTATCACTATTAATTATTTCGATTAAAAAAGTTGTTTTTAATTATAATTTAGTAATTTTCACTATTCATCAGAATATGAAAGTTATCCGAAAAGTACCAAAATTTCACCTTAGGCTAAATTCGATACTCCGAATCCAAAAATGAAGTCCATTTTGAGAGTTAAAATTTCTAAAATTTAAAAAGTGGTTATTACTATTCATAACGGCTAGTTTTAATAATATTTTAATAGCATATCATTGTTTCGTGAAACTCAGGATTACGTACCACACACGCTATCGAGGAAGGTTGCGATTGCGTGTAATGCAAGGCAAGTCAAGGATGCGTGTTGTGCAAGATCCTTTTGGTGTAGCGTATAACACAAGACATTAGTGAAATATAAAATCTCGGGCTGTTACATTCTACCCCCCTTAAAATGAATTTCTCCCTCGAAATTCGTCGGGGTTATAAATGGTTTACTATTCGAAAGTTTCTTTAATAGAAACCCACATCGTAAAAGGGAATACAAAAACTTGGCTTTAAAAACTAAAGTATGAAATGTAACGATTACCCAAATAAACTAATCACTGGGTTTCCACATAGGTGAAAATATGGATATGGAGGGGAAATCTAACCATCATGTTCTGATGGAGAGTGGTAGAGAACATGGCTATGGAAAAGCCAGTAATCACAAATCCATAGATTTGTGATGATATAAGGTACCATCTGATTCATCAGGTATAAGATCACTAGGACAACATTTTTTTGTTTTCAAGATCATTTCCCTAAAGTTGAAAATTTGCTTAGAATAAATACTTACTTTATTTTGGTACAATCTCACTTTTGTTCGTGCCTTGAACAATTTCTACTTCATCTCTTAAATAAATGAAGTTGAATTTGTTATTCGTGAAGTGTTAGCAGATCATGGGATAGAATGACTGTTCATTCCATCTGTCTGAAACAAAAGGTTAGCAAAAGTTATTAAATATACATAAGTCATTCTATAGTGAGATTAATCATATATGGTTCCTAAAATGGACTTATACTTCATATATCATACTGCTTAATATAATAAAACTAGTTTCTACTAAACAGGGACTTCCTGTAGGCCAGTGGTAGGCGATAAAGGCCAGTCGCACTTCGGTTGTGGGTTCGATTCCTACAGCCTTGTCCGAAGCGATGGGCTGTCGCCCGTCCTGCAGGTTGTCCCTTTTTCTAAAACTACGTTACTATAACATCCCATCAATAATATCGAAAATCTTCTATCCTTAAACAATACTAACTTATGTCCAACATAATCCAGTCTAATCTTTAGGCTTATACATAATACTGCAGTCCACTCTCATAATATAGTGACATCGATTACCAGAGATTTAATACTGTCGTTGATCCCCACATATCATAAGATATGTCTTGTTGGTCACATTCCAAACATTCAAAGTCCTTAATCGTGTATTCTCTTGAATACCTTAGTGAAAACATGAGTGCAGTTAAAAGTTAACACTTTCCACATATCAAAATCCTCAAAATTCTATATACTCAAACCATGATATCACTTAGTCCTTATATCAATCATGAGCTCATGAATACTATCAAACATTTAATTTTCTCCTTATTCCTTCATTATGCGCATATCATCTTCATTCCAAAAATATCTGAATAACCTTTCATGGATACTGGTAACATTAATCATACACTTTCAAAACACAAGGAAAGACAACAGTGTAACAATCCATAGATGTCTCTTTATTCCAAAATTACACATGATAAACATGTAATCATTCCACTACATTCTCAAACCATTGATCGAGCTTCAAAAATTCTTTCATCTCACATATCATTTGTAGTCTCTTCATCATCATCCACATAAATACTACCCATATGACCATACTGATTCTCTTCATGAGTCTTTCCCTTAGGGCATTTGTTTGCATAATGCCCATACATTCCACATTTAAAACACTTAACCATTTTTGATGTCGTAGCAATACCATTATCCTCATCCATGGTGTTAACCGACCCTTTTCCTTTGCACTTACTTGCTTTGTGTCCTTCTTTTCCACACCCAAAGCATCTTCCAGTTCCCTTGAAACATTCTCCTTGATGCCTCTTCCCACATGATTTACATAGGGGAAATTGAACTTTCTTTCCTCTATGATCATCATGGAACTCCATCTTTCTCTTATTAGTCGAGTCAGGAAACTTACCAAATTTTACTTTATTGATCATGTTGTGAGATTGCTGATTCGGCATAATAATGATGTTTGGAAATCCAAATCCCATTTCATTTGGTTGCTCATGAAGAATATCATTCCATTGTCCATCATATCCTCCATTATTGTGAATCATCTTGTTTCCAGCCATTTTCTAAAACCCAAACAGAATAGTGTTAGATGCAAAAATCGTAATAAAGGGGGAGTAACTTAAATATCTATCATCTTTGGTTTAATCTAATATCGTTACCATAGTTCTAGAACTATATCCTATACGTATACTTATCCTTAGGGGCATCCCTAGACATACCTTAGAAATATCTCTAGGGATCTCACTAACGTTTTCGCATCCTAGTTTCCAAAGGTTGACTAAACCTTTCCTCTGATACCAACTGTAGAGACCCGTATCCTGACGTACATAGACTTTACATTACTTTTGCGGAATACTTAGTACATTACAAAAACACACACACAAGGATCGTAATAGTTTAGTGTCTTTGGAAACTCGGAATATAATCTTCTAATCGTGGTGAAAGATCTTCAACATCTCCCATAAAGATCTTCCTTTTTTTTACCTAAAACCTTTCTTTATATCCTGGGGAAAAGAAAACATAAAAGGGTGAGCTCAAATGCTCAGCAAGGGCAAATAAAGTAAATAAAAATCATATCATATCTTTATGAAAATCAAAACCTGCAAAAGAGATCATAATATCTTAACATGGAATAAATCATAGAAGAGAAAATGAGATCCCCATAATCATAACATAAAACTTGAAACTTTGTGGAATGCACACATAATCATGGAAAATCATTTCTTGTTAGTCATGACTCATTGCCAAGACTATCTTAGTGGACAAAGTCCTTTTCTGAACCGAGTTCACTCCTCGTTTCAGTCCTGTATCACTGAACCGAAATAACCTTCCGTTCCAGCCATGTCTATCTCATGAGATATAAAATCATTACACAATGCATTGGAGGGAGATATAGGTCCCACCCATCTTATAATGAATCCTTTCTTATGTGTGCCACATAATCATAAAACATACATCATCGCATAACACATGTAACAAAAATGGGATTCTTGAAACATCATGACATCATAAATCAATTCATATAAGATAAAGGAATTCATAAACATAATTCCATCACAACATATTCAAATCAATGTAATAATAGGGATAAAAACAGAACCCTTTATTATCTTAGATGGAAAATAATTTTGATAAAACACTTGAACTCCACTCTTGAGGAAAATATCCTTTCTTCTTCAAAAACATTTTTCCTTTCATAACATGTCATACAACTTTAAAATAAAAGAAGTTGATTAAAAATAAACTTGAAAACTTGTAAAGGAAGCTTCTTGGAAACAATGTTTTAAAAATCCATTCATGCCGTATAAGTTAAAAAAAACATTCTTCGTACTTTTGTCGGAAAAGTCAAAAAGTACCTCGTACGGAAAAACGACAAAAGATTCCTTTCATATTCTTTACTAAAAACTCACCTAAGGGTAAAATTGGATTTAAACTATTTCAAGTGGATGGAAACAATATTAAATATTGAGGGAACATGGATGTGGATGATAAAATACACCCCAGTAAATACTTACGAATAAACAATCTCGGATAAAAATGAGATTGTGATATTTCCCTTACCTTAGGTCCGACTTGCTTTGTAAGTGTCCGAACCTCCTGTATAATGATTTAAATCATGTTATTGACTTATTACAGAATCATATTCATTGTTATGATATCATATATGGTTCACTTATGACATTATATTACCCGTTCTTTTGTAAATTCCATGTTAAAGAAGCGTTTTGGGTAAAATCGTTTCATTTATCGTAGGTGTTTTGACTTGTTGTTCTTGACATCATTATTACTTATATCATGATTTACTTACTTCCAGAATATAAAATATGATTTATATATCATATATATTCAGTATATATATATATATAATAGGTAGATAAATAAAATGAAAAACACCGTTCATGGAGACGGTAGTCCGTACGTACGCATGAACGCTGTTTTCCTTTCCTTATTGTCTTGAAATGGAAGTAAGTAGATGACATACATATGTATATATATACATAAATCCAGTAGCTTTATAATGTCATATATTTCATTATTATTTCTTATATATACATTATAATCATTCTTAAATGGTTAACATGGAGAATGAATCTCATCGCGTCGTGGAGACGGTATTCCGTACGTACGCACGAGCGATGATATCATTTCTATAAATATTGAATTGAATTGGAGTGGATTATACAATATATCAGAATCAATATGATGTTGTAATAACTATGTATAGTTATTATTTACACCATTATACCCATCCATGTAAGGTGGTGGTGGAAAATAGATTACACCACGGCGTGGAGACGGTATTCCGTACGTACGCACGCGCGGTGATTTCTTTTTCCGTAGGATGGATAGATGGTGAAATAGGGTTGTTTCATACTTATAATAACATATCAGTATATGAGTGATACTGATGTTATTACTTCATAATGAAACAACCTAAGAAGAAGAAGTGGAAGAAGAAATAAAGATGAAAGAATTGGTAACGGTAATTACCTCTTCTTTGAAGTGCCTCTTTGAGACCTCCTCTTAGGGCACTAAAATTGGTCTTTGAGGAAGACCAGAACCTCTAGGATGTTGCTAGAGAAGTGGAGAGGAGAAATTGGCAGGGGTTGGCCGAGCTTGAGTGCTCAAATTGGTGTGAGGAGGAAGGGGAGGAGGTGTCCTTTTATAAGGGAGGAGAGGGGCACCTTAGGAATACCTCAAAATATTATTTTATATTAAAGTTAAAATCGGTTTATAATGGTTCCAAAGGGTCTTATTTCGAAGCTAAAGTGGGGATGGGTCGAAATCCTATCAACCAATAGTATTTAGACAAGTTTAGGGTATTATTTTAACCTTATCAATTAGATTTAACTCTAAGTTAAATAATTTAACTTTTACCGTGTCTTTTTGTTTTCTTTCACTATATGGTTAATAAACTTACTATAATATGCCAAAAGAACCCCAAATTGTATATTATTAATACATATATCCTTATCTAAGTCATTTGTCCGAACATTAGATTTTTAGGAATAAAATAACAATTAATAATATAATATTTGATTTAAAAACTATTTTGTGTCAATTTTGACACTATTTGATATATGATTTTTGTGAAAGTCATAATAGAATTATATGTTCGAACCAAGTTGATTAAATCAACACTAATATATCATAGTAACCTATAAAATTAGTGGAATTCATAAAAAGTCTCAAATTACATTTATTTTGGTGTTTATAACATCAATTATGTCAATATTTCATTAAAAAGATAATTACTGCATCATCTTTGTGTCATAAATAAATTAAATTATTTGATGTCTAAAAATTACAAATAAAATACCATCATGTAGTAAATCTTTTTAGATTTCTAATGAATATTTATAGTCGAATTTATCTTATGTATAACCCCATATTAAAAATGATTTACTTATTAAACTTTGATTTTAACTATTTTAACCCTTCTTTAAATAAATTAATAATAAATGTCCTAATCTAATCCAAGTGGGCCTAAATGGTCATATTTTATTCCTAAGTTTGTTTTTGGTCGAATTACACTTGTCCAATAGAATTAGGACATGTGTTAGGGTAATATTAATATCATATTTACCCTTAGTTACCCTATTTACTATTAACCGTGGTAAAAAAAAGTAAAAAGTTACTATTCACCAAAAAATTATTTTCATCTCATTGAACCACATTTTAGTCCTTGATATTAACCGTGTCTCTCGGATTTTCGAAATTCCATTCACAGAAGCGGTAAAATTAAGTTTTATGCAAAATTCAGTTTTTAACCTACCACTTAGTAGTTTCACTATTCATCAAAAATTGATGTTTTTCAGAACAATGCCAAAATTTCATCCCAAGCTATATTTCATATTCCGAATTCAAAAATGAAGTCTATTTTACCAAATTCATAACATAAAAGTTGCATTAATTAATTTTATAATTAAATCCCGCTGTTAAAACAAATAGCGTGTTTTTAAGAAACAATATCTATCTAAAGATTGACACTTGTTTATGTCTAGTTTAAATGTGAAATTACATCCAATGACCAACATTGTATTAAATTGTAAAAATATATTCTAAATATACTTTAAAACCACTCAAATTAATGATTTATCACTATTAATTATTTCGATTAAAAAAGTTGTTTTTAATTATAATTTAGTAATTTTCACTATTCATCAGAATATGAAAGTTATCCGAAAAGTACCAAAATTTCACCTTAGGCTAAATTCGATACTCCGAATCCAAAAATGAAGTCCATTTTGAGAGTTAAAATTTCTAAAATTTAAAAAGTGGTTATTACTATTCATAACGGCTAGTTTTAATAATATTTTAATAGCATATCATTGTTTCGTGAAACTCAGGATTACGTACCACACACGCTATCGAGGAAGGTTGCGATTGCGTGTAATGCAAGGCAAGTCAAGGATGCGTGTTGTGCAAGCTCCTTTTGGTGTAGCGTATAACACAAGACATTAGTGAAATATAAAATCTCGGGCTGTTACATATAGTAACCAGCCAACCCCAAGAAAATCCGTATTTCAAATAGGTTCATAGGTTTCTCCTAGGAAACAATTGCTCTCACTTTCTCTAGGTCTACCGAAACTCCTGCCTCTGAGATAATATGACCCAGGAAGTGTATTTGGTCCATCCAAAAGTGGCAGTTTGAGAGCTTAGCATATAGCAGATTCTCTCTCAGTGTACTCAAAACGATCTCAAGATAGGTGGCATGGTTGTGTCGAGTGTGAGAGTACACCAAGATATCGTCCATGAAGACTACCACAAAGGAATATAGATATGGATGGAAAACACGATTCATCAGAGCCATGAAAATTTCTGGCACGTTCGTGAGTCCGAACGACATGACCAAGTACTCACATAGAACGTATCTGCTCCGAAAGGCTGTAAGCGGTATGTCTGATGTTCTAACACACAACTGATGATATCTAGATCTCAATTAAATCTTCAAGAACACTCGTGCTCCTTGAAGTTGATCCAAAATATCATCAATCCTTGGTAAGGGATATCAGTTCTTGACTATCAATTGGTTCAACTTCTGATAATCCACACAGATTCTGAGGGTACTGTCCACCTTCTTTGCAAACAGGATAGGTGAACCCCAAGGATAAGTATTGGGTCGGATGAAACAATTTTCATAAAACTCTTTCAACTGCTTCTTGAGATCCTGAAACTCTGGTGTAGCCATACTATAAGGAGGAATGGACATCAGTTCCGCTCTTGGAAAAAGATCAATAGAGAAATCCACCTCTCGCTCTAGAGGTAGACTTGAAAAGTCATCTGGGAAGACATCCATGAAACGATTAACCACTGGAGGGAAATCCTTCTGAAAAGTTCCCTGGTCATCCATATATAAACTCACAATCTAGGCTGTCACTCCACCTCTCCCATGATGCTCGGGTCTAACTCGGCTCGCCTAAACATCCCATTTCCCTTTTATAGAAACTTTTCGCTCTCTAGTGACATGAAACTCACCCAGCGACGATAGAAATTTACAAAGGCTCAAAAGGGTACCAACCAGTCCATCCCGAGAATGACGTCATAGCTCTTCATCTCTAAGACATAGGGGTCCCGTAGAAAGTGACACTCACCAACCTCTAGGGGGCACTACTTGCACTGACGCACACCTACCATTCTAATTTCTAACAGAATGTCTAGAGTCATGATATCTGAAGAAGAAGAAACACAGAGCCCAAGGTTCTCCACAACGGGCACAGATATAAAGCTATGTATAGCACCAGTATCTAAAAGTACTGAAGATAAAAAAGAAGCAAATAGAAAAGTACCTCTGACAGTGGAAGGTCCGAGATCCTGCTTCTGTTGGGTCTGTTGCACTTCATATACCTGCCCAGTGCCGCTGCCCTACGACACAACCTGGCTACCCTAAGCTGACCCACCCTGCTATCTCTGAGACCCTGGTGTCTGGCTACCACGACCACAACCACCACCTCACCCTGAATGTCCTGACGTATTTCAATTCCCCGACTGGTAAGAAGCTGCTGGCCTTGATCCTGCACACGAAGTCTACATGGAACCCCTATCACTAGTCACTGGTGGAAACGTCCTGCAAAAACATTGGAGATGGCCCATCTTGCTGCAAGATCGACACTCCACTGGGTCACATGGACACTGAGGTCTCTTGTGCCCCTCTTTACCACACTGGTATCACATTACCTAGCCATCTGAAGAATTCATCTGGCTAATACTGCCATCGTAAGAGAAATACATCTGCCTCTTCCTCTTTCTGGTAGTAATAGTACCAGAAAATGGTGCCAAACTGCCCTGGCCTGCACCACTAGCTTCTCGCAGGTTCAACTTTGTAATCAGTGCCTGGTTCATAATATCATGCACTGTAAGAAACCTGAAAACATTCACCAGCACTCGTATGTCATACCGAATACCATCCTTGAAGTGTCTATCCCTCAACATCTCATCACCCACCAGAAAAGGTGCAAAACGTTGTAGCTCGGTGAAGCGGGTAGAATAGTCCATCACTAACATGGATTCCTGTTGTAGATTCATGAACTCTGAAGCTCGATCTTCCCTTAACGTCTCTAGAAATTAAAAGTCATAGAAGACTTCCTGAAAATATTCCCACACCATGTCTCGGTGATGCTCAGTCTGTGTGGTAACATCCCACCATCAGTTGGTGGAATCACACAGCATGTATGTAGCGAGCTTGACCGTCCTCCCTAGAGGCGTCTCCAGATTCTCAAAGACCGTATTCATAAAACCCATCCAATACTCCACAACATATGTTCCTATATCCCTTGAAAATGTAGGCAGATGCTGCTGCTTGAATATACATGTCAGATCTGCCATAGATGTGGCAACCGACGGTGCTCCCTGGAAGGTCTGTTTGAACCGCATGAAGGCTTCATGGAACTGCGCATCCATGCCTACGTTCGGTATAATGGCTGGCGCCACATCTGACACTGCTGGAGGATCCATCAGTATCCCATGGCCTACCGTCTCTGGAGTATAATAGTTGCCTCTCTCTTGGAGAACAACTCGAGGTCGTCTCGGCAGCATGACTCTACAAGGTCAAACACACGCCTTAGATCAAGATCATCAAGGACTAAGAACTGGAAGCATAATAAGGGAATATGAGAAAGAAAACATTCAAGTTTTACAAAACAAGACTACATGACATGTATAATAACTACACGGCGTGTTCCCTTAAGTCTTTCACATGGGCGGGTACTTCTTCTAGAACTTGTCATGTAACACCCCAAACACACGACATGTGGTCCACACACACGACGTGTACTTGAATTTTCTTCCCCTTCCCGAGTCTTTATACACGGATTAGCCACATGGCTCTATTTTGAATGAGACCACACGGCGTGTATAAGGTCTACACAGCATGTACTAGATGAGATTCACAGACCCGTGTTGTTCGAGACATGGTCGGGTACACAACTCACACTACATGGTGTGTTCCAGATATACATGGCGTGTACAAATTCGATTCCAACTGCCCATTTTGTTAGTGACACGGACGACTACTTGGCTGACAAAACACGACATGTTACACCCGCACACGACATGTACACCACCCTATTTTCCTAGCCACATGGCCAAGTCCACACAGTATCTCATCGGTCAAGACTAAACGGCGTGTCCCACAGGTACACGACCTGTACTAGATGAGATTTTCCAACCCATGTAGTTTGAGACACGATCGGATACACGACTCACACTACATGGCGTGTTCCGGATGGACACGGTGTGTACTAGAAAGGATAACACTGACCCGTGTTGTTATTTAGACGGACTGATTCCCAGACTACACTACACGGCATGTTTGAAAGTGACATGACATGTTTAAGCGAATATTTCTCCGTCCGTGTTGTTAGTCACACGGAGGACGCAAGGTCAACACAACACGACACGTGCAACCAGTACACGACGTGTTCCCTTAGAGTTTTCCCAACCTCATGTTTCTTCCAACATGGCCTATGACTAGGTTAGAAACTACACGACGTGTACATACGGTACACAGAGTATACATAATTTTTTTCATTTCTTCCCAAAAAGAAGAGTAAATGGCGTGTAATCAAAATTACACGGCGTGTATTCTGGGTTTTTCTAGACAGTAACCCTCAAAAACTACTTTAGAGTCCAAAAAACCACTGAACAAACACCAAGGTGCCAAATTCTGATCCGTGAGGGCCCATACTCCCCGCGAACCAAATCTTGGCATCTTATACGTGTTATAACAAAGTAAAAAAGTCGATGATCCACCAAATTCTAGTTGATGAGGGCCCATAATCCTCAAGAACCAAAGTTTGGAGTTCATTCAAAAAACCTTACATAACAATACCCTATCCAATAACAGGTATTTTATCAAGATATCTATCACAATAGCATGCATTTTCTAGAATAACATCTATCACAACAACATGAAATTTCTAATGCACCTACATGGCATGGAAACTATGCATGACATGCGATTTTAACATGTTCCAAAATGATGCATGAGATGGAATAAACTCATCTCATCAGGTTGTGAGTAAATAGAACCCAAGTATAAAAATATAAACAACACACCACAAGTGCGTCACCCAATGGTGAAAATCAAATCAACTATAAAATTGCAAAATCAGATAAATTTCAATTAAACGAGGTTGATTGGATTTTCCCTGTACACGGGTTAGCTACTCCCAGGAACAGATTATTAAAAAATACCAATTCTATCCTATCCCTGACTATAGGCTCCAGATAGTAGTCAAAGAAAATAAACTCTTCTGATACCACTTTGTAACATCCCGGATCCAGGTGCCACAACACGGGTGCCCCGAACCCAGTTGGTCACATGAACTCAAGCGCATTTCCCCAAATGCCAGAGGCTGCTGACTAGCAGTGAGGGACTAGGTCTGATAGTGGTAAAACTATGTCCTCATTTGTCAATGTGTAGTGCAGCGGAAAAATACAACATACCAAAAGTAGGAGCAGTAAACAATACAAAGCTAAAAGGACAATGGTACTGAAGAAAAAGATAACCAAAATTCATATATATATGATGATGCAACATGTACTATTTCTAAGAAAGCAGTCAAAATAGGATACACTACAATCAAATACAATATAGTACAAAGTACCAAGTACAACAAAGCAAACTAAAATAGTGCAATAGGAACTCAGCAGCATCGCAAACCTAAGCTTGGTCCCATGCTCTCCTACACCTTTACAAAAATCAAGTACCTATATAGGGACTCTTTCCCTTATCAACACCAGCATCAATATAATCTGTTTGGGCCCAAGACATGACCCAAATAGGGTGTCACGACCCATCCCCCGGGGCCCGTATCGTGACTACCCCAAGCCCGCCTTCCATAGGCTCGGGGATGGCGACTAGCACCAAAGGCGTAAATCCCTAAACTGGGAAGGCATTGCCTTTATTATAGTAAAAAACAAAACAGAGTACGCAAATGGAAGTAAAACACTAAGTAAAACTATATACAAAAGAGTGTGTTGAAAGTAAGGGTCCGAAAATACAAGCCCAACAGTAAAGTACCATACAACTGAAGAAAAGAAGTAAAGCAGCTACTGGGTCGTCCTCCGGGGTTCCCACCTGAAGGGTTGGTATAGATGTCCTCCTTAGCTCCCCAATTCCATCCATCCACTCAGTGTATGTCTCGCCGAGTGTTCCACCTTCGGGTACCATCCAATTTTGCTCTCTCTGCCCCGATTAGCGTTGTCCGTCATCTGCAACCAACACAATGAGGTGCGGGCATAACCCATGAAGGGGTGAGTATAACAATACTCAGTAGGGACCCCGAGACCCTCAAGGTCTCACAAAATCCAAAAAGTATAACCACAAAGTATGAAATCAACGGATAACCATTACTTAGGTATATGCCCATACATATACCCAAGTTATTTAGTATCCCATCTCAATCATGAGGAAAACACAAAATTCATTGACTCAGCTAAAACCAAGTTTTTTATTATCGAAACCATGGCTAGTGGCGTAATCCTCCTCTATCTAGTACAGTGGGCCAGCTGTGTCACACAGAGGTGCTTCCCACTATCCTTGGACTGCTGAGGCACTCCTCCTGTCGAGTGATATGGGTCTACTACATCACACAGAGGTGCTCCCAACCATGGGTATTCCGCGTCACACAGAGGCGCTCCCCCTAATAGCCTACAGAGGTAATCCTCCTATCGAGTACCACGAGTCTGTCACACTCACACAGAGGATCTCCTCCTCTATGGGTCTTCCACGTCACACAGAGGCGCTCCCCACTGGGCTAGTTGAGTCACACAAAGTCAAATCGATCAAGCAGTCATCAGGTCTCAGCCAGCTACTAGGTCTCCGTACTCCGCACGCTCGTCTCTAGGAGGATCCACTCCACGAGATACTGGTCAATACTCCAACTGTCAAAAAAACCAAATTAGAAGTATCTCAAAGGCCTGCCTTCTCATAGGGGTCTCAACACAATAGACGAAGCATCAATCGGACGCTCGGTCTGTGAGTTATTGGCATTTACGTTCCAGGGGCCCGATTGGTTTTTAGGTTCAAACCAACCCAACCGTACTCCAACTGTGTCCAAACCTCAAGTGGTATATGCCAAAA
The DNA here is from genome assembly GCA_963277665.1 of Viscum album. NCBI lineage: Eukaryota > Viridiplantae > Streptophyta > Magnoliopsida > Santalales > Viscaceae > Viscum > Viscum album. Next base: position 1,122,038,816 of record OY728129.1, read on the forward strand.
GAACCATCTTGCTCTAAGATTTATATCATCGTAGATAGTTTTCAATCAGATACCCATAGCCCAAGTTATGGGCGAAAAGGTGTAAACTGACCAAAGCGGGTCCAGGTCTGGTCTAACCCAATCGGACCGACCCGGCCTGACCCGGTCTGCGGTTCTGACCCGGTCCGAGGTGGTGGAGCGACCCGAAGGCGACCCAGACTGAAGGGGCGACCTGACCTGAGGGTGGCCCGATGGACCGGTTGGCCTGGCGGCCTGGTCAACTTGGCGACCCGGAAGCTCGACGGGGGGTCCGCCTTAGCCACGACCAGGGGAAAAAATGCCCGCCCCTTAGCTATGTGAACAGCCTTGACGTTCGGGTGTGAGCAGAAACCTGAGCTAGGTGGCGCTGGTCCAGCACACGCGGGACCCGACGGGGTCCCGCTCCTCCCCGCTGGCCGAGCGGCTAGCCGCTCCACCTACTCCACCACGGCCCACCCTGGTCGCGGCTCCCCTGCTTTGCATGGCGCAACAGCTCCGCGCCTCCTCCACCGCAGCCCAGCCTGGCCACGGTTTTCAGCTCCTCTGCGCGACGCAACGGCACCGTGCCACCTCCGCAGTGGCCCGTCATGGCCGTGGCCTCCTACTGCCCTCCACGCGACGCGACGACGCCACATGCCTCTTCCATGGCCCACCTTGTCTGTGACTCTCCTTCTACACGGAACGACGATGCCACACCCGCTTGGTATACCGACTGCCTTGCACCACCAGTTTCTTCGCAGCCGGTCCGATGCCGATCGTGTTGCTCCACCTCCGTTGTCATCAAATGAGAACAATCAAAGGGTGAGGGTCGGGCCATGTTCATGCAGTTTGAGCACTCCACGTTATGTTGATATCAATCGGCATTTCTCAACCATAAATTGAACGATGAATAACGGAAATAAATTCTACTCAAATCCATCTACCTTCTTTTGTTGATGATCATTGACGAAGTCGTGGGAAGGCGGCGTCGTTTCATCGATGTTGGGAAAAGAAGTCGATAAACGTCATTGGCGGATGAGCATTCGGAGGGGACGAAGTTGAAGATGACGTTCTTCGTGGTAGTCTCATTCTCTTTTGGCACGGTTGAAGATCGATGAAGGAATTTTACAATCTTTAGTGAACGATGAAGAGGCGTTCTTCGCGTTCTTCATTGAGAGGATGAAGTTCTCCAAAATCTTCCAAGTCCTCTCTCAAAGTCCCACCCAAATTAAAGTTTCCAACCAAAATAAAATAATAGGTTTGTCTATTATTTAATTGTTGGAAATAATTCAAAAGATTTCAAAATGGTGGACTTTAATTAATTAGTGAAACTTAACCAAATAAATGAAGTGGGTTGGATCACATAAATGGTGGAGAAAGGTGAAGAGGATCTCCACTTAATTGGGGGTTACAACCCTCGGGTGGTCCCCACCATGGAATATCCTCCCAAGGGAGGTTATGTGCAGGTGGGACCCACCTCCATAACCTATCATGAGAGGTTATGGTATGGTGGCTCCCCCAAATAACCTCCTATTGAAGATTTTAACCACCACCAACAAAAAAAGTTAACACTTTATTTTTATTCAACTTAATAAAAACCCAAAAAACTAACTTCCATTCTCGAACATCTGCTGTCAAGGAGAAAGTCTTCTTAAGAAAATACTGGCACTACGAGCTCAACAGTGCCCTCATATTTCAATTCCGAGCCCCGGTTCAAAATATATAAAATCCCGCTCGCACGTTTATTGAACGTACCTGAACAAAACTTCAGAAATTTATTCCGGGCACACTGGACCTCGGAATCAAGCGCCGTAAATTTTTACAAAATCATAAAAATCCCATGTATTAAAAAAAATCCCACAGAATTTCTGGGACTTTAAATTCTCCCCACCTCAGATATTTACGTCCCCATAAGCTACAAATCTAACTAGGGAAACAAATGGGGGTACTGAGCACGCATCTGAGCCTCCCACTCCCATGTGATCTCTTAGAGGTTCCCGTGATTCCATCGAACGTGCACCATAGGTATCGACCTTCCACATAGGATCTTCTCCTGTTGATCCTCAATCTCTACTGGAACCTCCATGAAAGTCACCCCATCGTCGATGTCCAGCTCTCCATGGTCGATGATGTGGGAAGGGTCGTCCACGTATCTCCTCTATTGAGATACATGGTAGACGTCGTGCACTCAATGCAACTGAGGTGGAAGAGATAGGTGGAAATCCACCTCACTTACTCTACTGAGGACCTAGAAAGGTTCGATGAATCGAAAATATAACTTTCCACCTTGGCCAAATCTCTGTAGACCTCGTCAAGGTGAGACCCATAGAAAGACGTGGTCACCATCATCGAACACTAGAGGTCTCCGTCTCTTGTCAGCATATGACTTTTTCTTGCTCTATGTAGTCTTCATCCACTCCTAGATGACCTGAACCTTCTCGGTGGTAGCCCATACCATCTCTGGTCCCACTAGTGCTGACTCCACTGGGTCTGTCCAGCACAGTGGCGATCTGAAAGGTCGACCGTACAAGGCCTCAAAAGGTGCCATACTGATGGTGGAGTGATAGCTATTGTTGTATGAAAACTCCACCAACGGTAAGTGATCCTCCCAACTACGACCGAAGTCGAGGACACATGCATGGAGAATGTCCTCGAGGGTTTGAATGGTCCGCTCAGTTTGACCATCTGTATGAGGATGGAAGGCGGTGCTCATGTGAAGCTGTGTCCTGAAAGCCTCCTGCAACCCCTTCCATAGCCGGGAAGTAAACCGTGCATCACAGTCAGAGAAAATATAAGAAGGTACTCCATATAAGAGAAAAATCTCTTTCACATAGAGGAATCCCAAGATCTCTACTGAGACATGCTCTCTGATCAGTAGGAAGTGGACCGACTTGGTGAGTTGGTCAATGATCACCCATATCGAATCATGACTCCTAGATGTACGTGGAAGACCCGTCACAAATTCTATGAATATCCCATCCCACTTCCACTCTGGGAACTCTAAGGGATGAACCAAGCCTGATGGTACCTGGTGCTTTGCCTTCACTTGCTGGCAAGTGAGGCACCGTGAGACAAACTCCACTACTGCCTTCTTCATACCCGACCACCAGTACTGTCGTCTGAGGTCTTGATACATCTTCGCCACTTCTAGATTTACCACTAAAGGGGAAGTGTGTAACTCCCTAAATACTTCCTCATGAAGTGTAACTGGTACCAAGGTACGTCCTCTGAAGAGGATGATGTGCTCCCCACCTTAAGGAAATCCCTCAGGTGCCTACCCTGTGGATATCTAAGCACGTCGTGTCTCACAGTTAGCATCCCCACGCTGCACCTCCCTGACTCGCTGAAGAAGTGGAGGAGTGACTGTAAGAGACTATAAAAATGATGCTCCATCTCTATCCATAAAGGATATCTGTAAGGAAGCCTGATGCTCTGTCGCCTCTCCTAGATGACGTATACCAGATCTCCTACTGAGTGCATCCGCGACAACATTCCCCTTTCCATGAGTATAGACTATCTCGAAGTCATAGTCCTAGAGGAACTCAAGACAATGTTGTTGTCTCAGGTTTATGTCCTTCTGAGAGAAGATATACCTGAGACTCTTGTGATCAGATTAGATTTTGAAATGATCTCCCATTAGATAGTGCCTCCACATCTTCAATGCGAAGACCACTGCTGCTAACTCCAGGTCATGGGTAGCGTAGTTCTGCTCGTACTATCTCAGCTACCGAGAAACATATGCAATCAGTGCTCACTCCTGCATCAGGACACACCCAAGTTCGGTCCCTGATGCATCACAGTAAACTACATACCCTACGCCTTCCTCTAGAAGCCTCAAGATGGGGGCACTAGTAAGCCTCCATGTCATCTCCTTAAATATCTACTGGCATATCTCCGACCACACGAATGGTTGAACCTTCTTCGTCAAAGCTGATAGTGGTGATGAAAATCTGGAGAAGTCTGGAATGAACATCCGGTAATATCCAACCAAGCCCAAGAAACTCTGTACCTCCGTCACACTCCTTGGTGGCTCCCAAGCAAGTACCTCCTCAATCTTTGCTGGATCCATTGCAACTCCAGCCTCCGAGATGACATGTCCCAAGAAGTGAACCTCTCGAATCCAGAACTAGCACTTCGAGAGCTTACCATAAAGCTGGTGCTCTCAGAGTGTGTCCAATACTACCTGCAAATGGTAGGCATGCTCATCCTCAGTAGTTGAGTAGATCAGAATGTCATCGATGAGAACTACGATAAAGCGATAGAGGTATGGCTGGAAGATCATAGTCATGAGACACATGAACACTGCTAGAGTGTTGGTTACACCGAAGGGCATAACCAGGAACTCATAATGGCTATACCGACACTTGAAAACCATCTTCTTCACATCCTCATCTCGAACTTTGAGCTGGTGATAGCCTGATCTGAGGTCTATCTTCGAGAACCATCGTTCTCATTTAAACTGATCAAAGAGGTCATCAATCCTCGAGAGTGGGTACTTGTTCTTTAAGGTCACCTAGTTCAGGTGATGGTAATCAACACAAAGTCGCAAGTTCCCATCTGCCTTCTTGGCGAACAGAATCAGGGTTGCCCAGGGAGAAACACTGGGACAGATGAATCCCTTCCCCTGCAAGTCCTCCAGCTATACCCGAAGCTCCCGAAGCTTAGCGGGAGCCATCCGATATTCTGGAGTATATATCAGTGTCGTCCCGGGGTACATGTCAATGTATAAGTCCACCTATCTGGGATGAGGTAGTCCTGGAACATCTTTAGGGAAAACATCCATGTACTGGTCCACCACTACAGGATAACTGGGACTCTCCACGTCAACTGCTCCGAGGGTAAGGCAGGCCAACTGATGAGTGATCAACTGCACCCTCATCTAATTAAGTCTGTCCTATGCTGCAAAGGTTCCATTCTCGTCGGTGAAGGTAAACCTAGTCCCATACGTGTGGACAAACCGCGCTTTTGGCCTAATACAGTCAATCAGAGCATGGACTGTAGATAACCAGTCCATACCCAAGATGACGTCGTAAGGCCTCGATGCCGCTATAAGGAGATCCTAGATGAAGCTCTCACCTCCTAGAGTAAGCTCACACTACCGGAACCAGTGCGTAATCATCGAGTCTCCTCCCATAGAAGTCTCTAGCCGTAAGGATCGAGCCAATGGCTCTATCAGAATCTTCGAGCTCCAAACGAGAGAAGTGGATATGAAAGAGTGACTAGCACCTGTGTATATAAGAACTGCAACAAAGGTGGAGTAGACACAGATAGTACCTCGAATCAAATTTGGAGAACCATGGTCGTATTCCTCAGCTGCCTGAAGCTTATATCTCCCCTTTCCAACTACTCCCTGCGGTCGGGGTGGACCTCCTGGTGGTGGTGGTGGTAGCACCTCGTAACGTCATCCACCTCCAGCAGCTCGACCAGCTCCTCTGCCATGTCTGCTTGTGCCCTGTAGACCGCCTCAATAGAATATCTGCCTCTTCCTGGGAGGTCCCTCAACTGTCTGCTGATCATCAGAACAACGAGTCGGACAGTCACGAGCCATGTGACCAAGACCGCCATATGAGTAACACTGCCTTCTACCGGTATGTGTGTCTCTGCTCTGTGTGCCTTGCACAACCGATCCTGAGTCATGCGGTCGACCACCCATAGGTCTGGTCCTCTTGTACCTCTGCGACATTTGTCTACTGCCAGCTGGAGAAGACTCTGCTGCATGTAGGTTAGTGGTGGGTCTCACTACTGGTGACTACTCAACAAGAAAACTCTCTACTAAGAGGGCTCTCTCTAACACCCCCACCTGAGTTAGGATGCTAAGTGAGATCACCGAAACTCGGATCTCCTGCCCGAGTCCCTGCTCGAAGGTCTAGGACCTAAAGAACGGGTCCCGTACCATATCAGTGGATTAGCGTGAGAGGTCAGTGAACCTCACTAAGTACTATGCCACCGTCATGCTACCTTGCCGTAGATGTAGTATCTTCTGCATCTGCACTGATCGAAGGGTGGATGGGACAAACTCTACCTAGAATAGGCTCTCGAAGTCTGCCCAAAGAAGTGTCTCCTCTTCATAAACCTAGAGCATCAGGCTTCACCATCTACCTGCTGCTTCCTGAAGGAGGCTGGCAGCAAGGATCACCATAAAGTCTGCTGGTGTCCCTACTAGCCTGAAGACTCCCACCATAGCCTCCAACCAATCCTCAGCCGCCTGTAGGTCTGTCTCTACCCTGAACCTAGGTGGCCTCTGGCGCTAGAACTTGTGCAACACGGACAAGCGGTGTGCATCTTCTGCTGCTGGGGCTGGTGGAATCGGTGGCCCAACTGGAAGTGGTACCGCTGGAGCCTCTGCTGGTAAAGGGACCTGCATCGAGGCCTCGTCTCTCAGTGGGATGTCAGTGTGTACAACTCTCAGGGCTCTAACTGGTCGTCTATGGGGAGGTATCCTAAAAGAAACAGATGTGACACGGTTAAAATATTATACCTGGTGAGCTGACCTGGTTGAGCTGACATAAAGAGAAACTTTTGAAAACACACATGCAATTAGTGTTTTTGTGCATTGAGTCGGAAATCCGAAGTTAGGGTCCTAGTGTATGGATACATCGGCCGCTCGCACCAACACTGGACTCCCTGAACTGAAAACCACAATTAGTACCATTAACAATATTGTGCGACAGAAAAATAAATATCGGAGTCCTAAGTTCTATGGTAGAACCAACTCCTCTAATACCAATTTGTCATAACCCGTCCCCCGGGGCCCATATCGTGACTACCCCAAGCCCACCTTCCATAGGCCAGGGGATGGAAACTAGAACCAAAGGTGTAAATCCCTAAAATGGGAAGAAATTTCCTTTATAATAGTAAACAAACACCACAGAGTACACAATTGTATGTAAAACACTAAGTAAAACTGTAAACAAAAGAGTGTACTGAAAGTAAGGGTCCGAAAATACAAGCCCAACAGTAAAGTACAACACAACTGAAGAAAAGAAGTAAAGAAACTACTGGGTCATCCTCCGGGGTTCCCACTTGAAGGGTAGGAACAAATGGCCTCCTCAATACCCCAAGTCCATCCGTCCACTCCGTGTACGTCTCGCCGAGTGGTCTACCTCTGGGTATCGTTCAGTTCTTCTCTCTCCACCCCGATTATCACTGTCTGTCTTCTACAACCAACACAACGAGGTGTAGGCATAGCCCATGTAGAGGTGAGTATAACGATACTCAGTAGGGACCCCGAGAACCTCAATATATCACAAAATCCAATAAGGAAAACAACAAAGTAGGAAATCAACGGATAACCATTACTTAGGTATATACCCACACATATACCTTAGTTATTTAGTATCCAATCTCAATCATGAGGAAAACAAAAAAGTCATTTACTTAGCTCAAACCAAGATTTTTATTATTGAAACCATGGTTGGTGGCGTACTCCTCCTCTATCAAGTATTGTGGGCCTACCGCGTAACACAGAGGCACTTCCCACTATCCTTGGACTACTGAGGCACTCCTCTTGTCGAGTGTCGTGGGTCTTCTGCATCACACAGAGGCGCTCCCCACCATGGGTCTTCCACATCACATAGAGGTGCTCCCCCTAATAGCCTACAGAGGTACTCCTCCTGTTGAGTACCGCGGGTCTTCCGTGCTCACACAGAGGTGATCCTCTGCCATGGGTCTACCGCATCACACAAAGGCGCTCTCCACTGGGCTAGTCGAGTCACACAGAGTCGAATCAGTCAAGCAGTCGTCAGGTCTCAGCCAACTACTAGGTCTCCGTACTCCACACGCTTGTCTCTAGGAGGATCTGCTCCACGAGCTATTGGTCGATACTCCAATTTTCATGAAAACCCAAGTAGAATCATCTCAAAGGTCCGCCTCATCATAGGGGTCTCAACGCAACAGACGACGCGTCAATCGGACGCCCGGTCTGTGAGTTATTGGAATTTCCGTTCTAAGGGTCCGATTGGTTTTTAGGTTCAAACCAACCTGATCGTACTCTAACTATGTACAAACCTCAAGTGGGATATGCAAAAAAAACTGTCTTGCTCTAAACTTTCCGTCTCCATAGACGGTTCGTCAATCAGACACTCGTAGCCCAAGTTATGGGCGAAAAGGTGTAAATTGACCAAAGCGGGTCCGGACCGGGGTCCGACCTGGTCCACGGGTCTAACCCGGTCCGAGGGGGCGGCCCGACCCGAGTGGTCAGCCCGAACCGAGTGGGCGGCCCGGCCCGAAGGCAGCCTGGCCCGAGGGGGCGACCCGGCCCGAAGGCGGCCCGGCCCGAGGGGGCAGCCCGACATGAGGGCAGCTCAGCGGCCTGGTTGGCCCAGCGGCCCGGTTGGCCTGACGGCCTGGTTGGCCTGGAGACCCGGCGGCCCGATAGGGGGTCCTCCTTAGCCATGTCTAGGGGGGAAACTGCGTGCCCCCTAGCTACCCAAACAACTTTTCCATTCGGGTGTGAGCCGAAACTAGCGCCAGGTGGCGCCGGTCCAGCACATGTGGGACCCGACGGGGTCCCGCTCCTCCCGGCTGGCCTAGCGGCCAGCCACTCCACCTGCTCTGCCGCGGCCCACCCTGGAAGAGGCTCCCCTGCTCTGCGTGGCGCGACAACGCCACACCTCCTCCACTGTGGCCCGGCCTAGCCACGACCTTCAGCTCCTCCGCGTGGCGCGACGGCGCCGCGCCACCTCCGCCGTAGCACGGCATGGCCACGGCCTCCTACATCCCTCCGCGTGGCGCGCCGATGCCACTCGCCTCTGCCATGGACTGCTTTAGCTACGACTCTCCTTCCATGTGACATGACGGTTCCTCACCCTCTTAGTGACCCGACAGCCTTGCACCGCCGGTTTCTTCGTGGCCAGTCCGATACTGGTCGCGTTTCTCCGCCTCCAACGTCATCAAACGAGAACAATCAAAGGGGGAGGGTCGGAACGTGTTTGTGCAGTCTGAGTCCTCCATGTTATGTTGATATCAATCAGAATTTCTCAACCATAAATTTAATGATGAAGAATGGAAATAAATTCTACTCAAATCCCCTACCTTCTTTTTTCGATGATCGTTGACGAAGTCGCGGGAAGGCGGCATCGTTTCGTCGATGTCGGGAAAAGAAGTGGATAACCGTCATTGGTGGATGAGAGTTCAGAGGGGAAGAAGTCGAAGACGATTTTCTTCGCGGTAGTCTCCTTCTCTTTTGGCAAGATTGAAGATCGATGAAGGAATTCGATGATCTTCGATGAACGATGAAGAGGCGTTCTTCGCATTCTTCGTTGAGAGGATGAAGTTCTCCAAAATCTTCCAAGTCCTCTCTCAAAGTCCCACCCAAATGAAAGTTTCCAACCAAAATAAAATAATAGGTTTGTTTATTATTTAATTATTGGCAAGAATTCAAAAGATTTCAAAATGGTGGAGTTTAATTAATTAGTGAAACTTAACCAAATAAATGAAGTGGGTTGGATCAAATAAATGGTGGAGAAAAATGAAGAGGCTCTCCACTTAATTGGGGGTTCCAAGGGGTTACAACTCCCGGGTTGTCCCCACCATGGAATATCCTCCCAAGGGAGGTTATGTACGAGTGGGACCCACCTCCATAACCTCTCATGAGAGGTTATGTTGTGGTGGCCCCAACCACTAACCTCCTCTTAGAGCTTTTAACTACCACCAATATAAAAAAAGTTAACACTTTATTTTTATTCAACTTAATAAAAACCCAAAAAAATAACATTCATTCTGGACCATCTTCCGTCGAGGTGAAAGTTTTCATAAGAGAATATTGGCACTGCGAGCTCAACGATACCCTCAGATTTCAATTCTGAGCACAGGTTCAAAAGATATAAAATCCCGCTTGCACGTTTACTGAACGTACCCGAACAAAACTTTAGAAATTGATTCCGGGAACACCGGGCCTTGGAATCAAGCGCCACAAATATTCACGGACTCGTAAAAATCCCATGTATTTTAAAAAAAAATCCATGGAATTTCCAGGTCTTTACATAGGGTGTGAGAAATAAATCCCAGTAGGAAACCACCAAAGGCCCATGCCCAACTGTCAGTGAAAATGTGCAACAGCTGTGTGCAATATGGAAATATAATAAACTAAGAAGTACTCAAATGCAGCAACTCCTACCAGTTCCATTACCATTTAATTATTATTTAACAATTCAATATAATTGAATTATAAGTTCCCGAGACCCGGCCTCGACTGAAAATCTCCTATATAGTGCCACAACAAAAACCACAACATGCTATCTAAAAAGTAGAAGGAAAAAAATACCAAGCTTGTGCTTTATCTTGGCAGGTATAACCTGAGAAATCACCACAAAGAATATTCAAAGTAAACTATGTCCTCAGACATGCAAAACCATAACCTCAGGTAATCAGAATCAAAACCCTCAGGTGATTGCCCTCAGGCATAAGGAATATTTCCCTCAGGAGTACGAGATATTTCCCTCAGGCACAGAAGCTACTGCCCTCAGGCATATGAAACGTTTCCCTCAGGGTAGACAAGCCTTGCCCTCAGGCTAAACAAAACCTTGCCCTCGGGCTAATCAAAACACTGCCCCAGGCTAAGAAAAATACTTCCCTTAGGCTAAGAAAGTAACCAAGCCGAGCCCAACACAGAATCAAGAAATTTATATATGTTTTCTCTCAAGAAAAATCAGAACATTCTATAATCACGGCATACCCACGGGTATCCTGGCCAAACAGATAAACAAGGAAAACGCACCCACGGGGTGGCCCTCGATCAAAGCAGTGATCCCAAAAAACAGTTTATACATATCAAAAGATTACTTATGCAATTCTAGGTATTTAATCAGTCCAGACCTTAGCCATACGACACCCAAAACATGAGCGCATAGTACAATGGTACACAAAAACAACTTGAAAGTTGGAAATAAACACCAGACCACCTACCTCGATATCCTATGATCGATATACGTGAATGACGCCTCCCGAAACAACCGAGAATGGTGTAGATATGGGATAAAAGTTCACCCATTCGAACTCAAATAACTTCCTCTCGGGAAAGAATTGGAAGGAGAGACTCAAGGAGAGAGAATAACTCACCCACGCGGTTCAAACGATATCAATGGTGAAGGAATCAGAGTCCTGGTGTGCGGTTGGGAGCTCTTCCAAGATCTGTGCTTCTCTCCCGTGTATCTTGGGTGTTATAATATTCCTCTATAGAAAGAGGAGGATAATGCCTATTTTAAGCATAAAAACATAACTACACGGTGTGTTCTCTCAAGTACACAATCTGTACTTTCCATTTTTTAACTATTCCTCTGGCGGCCACTTTCTACCACCTCACTATTCATCTATTGACTTGATTATATGTCGTGTATTTCTGAGTACATGACATGTACTACCGTTCCGATGGTGGCTACTCCCACCACCTTATTATTCACCTGCTGATTGATTACATGACGTGTATTAATAAGTACACAGTGTGTAGTCAGTTTTTACACCCTTCATCGCTGACAAGCCTACACACCCTGTATACTCATCCAACACAGCCAAAGTACACGGAGTGTGGAAAAGTATACGGCGTGTACTCAAAAAATTTGGGATTTTCCCCATTTTCCTTATTTTTTCAAAAACCTTAAAGGAAAAGGAAAATAAGAAACTCATACCTCAAGACTAAGAACCGGGTTCTTACAAACTTCCCCCTTAAAGCAATTCATCCCCAAATTTCCCTTCCAAGGGTGGTGAAAATAAAGCTGAGAACAAATCTAGCCACTGAGCACATAAATTTTTCTCCCGCTCCTAGGTTTCGTCCTGCACTCGGACATACTGCCATAACACCTGTACGAGAGGAACTGACCGGCCTCAGAGAACCTTCGTGCTCCTATCAACAATACGAATCAGATTCTCCTCAAAGGATGCATCGAACTGAATTTCAACCTCCTCGGGCTGAAAAATGTGAGATGGGTCTGAGTGATAATGGAACAGCTGAGATACGTAGAAGATGTCGTGCATGGCCCGAAACCTCTTTGGTAACTGCAATCGATGGGCAACCATCCTGACTCTCTCCAGAATCTCAAACGGCCCCACATACCTCAGTGATAGTTTACCCTATCTTCTGATCCGCCTGTGTCCCAACCTCAGTGAAACACGCAAGAAAACTTAATCCTCGACCATGAACTCCAAGGTTCGTCTGCAATGATCAACATAAGATTTTTGATGAGACTGTGCCGTATCCATCCGCTTCTAAATCAACTAGACCTTCTCTAAAGTATCTTGCATGAGATGTGGTCCCAGTAAAGCTGCCTCACCTGCCTCGAACTAGCACAGGGGTGATCGGCATGGCCTACCATATAAATACTTGTAAGGTGACATATCAATAGTTTCCTGAAAACTGTTATTGTAGGAAAAATCGACCAGGGTTATTCACTTCTCCCAAGAGCCCCCAAATTCTAGGATGCATGAACACAATATTTCCTCAAGCACCTATATCGTACGCTCTGACTGGCCATCGGTCTGAGGGTGGTAAGCTGTGCTTAAAAGCACTTGTGTACCCAGTGCCCTCTGAAAACTCTACCAGAAAAGAGACATAAAATGGGCATCCCTATATGAAATGATAGAACTAGGGACCCCATGAATATGTACTACCTCTCAGATATACAACTTCCCGATCTCGTCAAAACTGAAGGTCTCCTTGATAGACAAAAAGTGAGCTACCTTCGTAATCTTGTCTATAACAACCCACATGGAATCACTACCTTGAGGTGACCTCAGCAACCCGGTCACGAAGACCATAGAAACCTCATCCCACTTCCACTCTAGAATGGGTAACTGTTGTAACAGTCCGGCTGGCCTCGAATGCTCTGCCTTCACCTGCTGATCGGTGGAACGTCTCTTAAAAAAACCAGCTACCTCTCTCTTCATACTTGGCCACCAATACTGACGTCTCAAGTCACGGTACATTTTGGTAACTCTGGGATGCACTGACCAAGATGAAGAATGAAACTACCACATCAAATCCTCACGTATATCCCCTGGAACCCACACTCATTCATGGATACGCAGTACCTCATCATTACCTATCGTCCAACCAGGAGGAGGGTCCTCACTTGGCACCGACTCCCATAGAACTAGGCCTTCTAAATCTAATAGCTGTCTCATCCTCACTCTATCCAGGAGGGTAGAATCCCCAACTAAGGATGAAAACAGGTTCACCCATGACTATTGTGCACCTCCAAATGCATCTCAAAGAACAAAGCCATAAGATACCACTCACTACTGGCCTCCTGCACTGCCTGTATCTGAGTCCTCTTACTCAGTGCATCAGCAACTGCATTACCTTTACCAGGTGTATAGGCAAGCTAAAATTTGAAGGAGTGAAGGTATTCAACCCACCTTCACTGTCTCAAATTCAGGTCACGCTATGTAAAGATGTATTTCAGACTTTTGTGGTTCGTAAACACCACAAAATGTTCTCCCAAGAGGTAATGTCTCCAACAGTGTAACACATGAAAAATTATATCCAAATTGAGATCAGGCATTGGGTAATTCCTATCATGTGGCCTAAAATTCCAAGACCTATACACAACTACTCAATCGCCCTACATCAACACTACTCCCAGCCTAATACCTAAGGCATCAAAGTAAACTGTACAGCTCTTCCCTTGCTCTAGAAATATCCGGACTGGTGCTGATGTCAACCTTCCCTTCAACTCTTAAAAGGCTATCTCACAAGCTTATGAGCAAACAAACTTCACACCCTTCTTAGTCAAACCTGTCAACGGTGCTGCTAAGCAGGATAAGTTCTGTATAAATTTCCTGTAGTAACCATCCAACCTCAAGAAACTCTGTATTTCAGACACGTTCTTAGGATACTCCCAGGAAACTACTGATCTCACTTTCTCTAGGTCTACCTCAACTCCTACCTCTGAGATAATATGACCCAGGAAGTGTATCTGGTCCATCCAAAAGTGACACTTTGAGAGCTTAACATATAACTTATGCTCTCTCAGTGTACTCAAAATGATCTCAAGATGGGTGGCATGGTTGTGTCGAGTGTGAGAGTACACCAAGATATCATCCATGAAGACTACCAAAAAGGAATTAAGATATTTATGGGACACACAATTCATAAGAGCCAGGAAAACTGCTGGTGCGTTCGTGAGTCTAAACAGCATGACCAAGTACTCGCAAAGACCATATCTGCTCCGAAAGGCTGTAAGAGGTATGTCTGATGGCCTAACATGCAGACGATGATATACGGATTTCAATTCAATCTTCAAGAACACTCGTGCACCTCGAATTTGATCAAAAAGATCATCAATCCTTGGTAAGGGATATCGGTTCTTGACCGTTAACTGGTTCAGCTTCTGATAATCCACATAGAGTCTGAGGGTACCGTCCACCTTCTTCATAAACAGGACAAGCGAACCCCAAGGAGAAGTATTGGGTCAGATGAAACCCTTTGCCTACAACTCCTTGAACTATTTCTTGAGCTTATTCAACTATGGTGTAGCCATCCTATAAGGATTAATGGACACTGGTGCCACTCCTAGCACAATCTCAATAGATAAATCCACCGCTCGCTCCGGAGGTATACCTGAAAAGTTATTCGGGAAGACATCCCTAAAATGATTAACCACTAGAGGGAAATCCTTCTGACAAGTTCCCTAGTCATCCATATATAAACTCACAATCGGGGATATCACTCCACCTCACCCACAATGCTCAGGTCCATCTTGGCTCGCCTGGACATCCCATTCACCCTTGTATAGAAACTCTCCGCCCTCTGGTGACGTGAAAATAACCCTATGATGATAGAAATCTACAAAGGTGCGAAAGGGTACCAACCAGTCCATCCTGATAATGATGCCATAGCTCGTCATCTCCAAGACATAGAGGTCCCGTAGAAAGTGACACCCACCAACCTCTTGGGGGAACTCCCTGCACTGACGCACACCTGCCGTTCTAATTCCCAATGGAGTGTCTTGCATCATGATATTAGAAGAAGAAGAAACATAGAGCCTAAGGATCTCAACAATGGGCATAGATATAAAGCTATGTTTAGAACCAGTATCAAAAAGTACTGAAGATAAAACAGAAGCAACTAGAATAGTACCTCTGACAGTAGAATGTCTGAGATCCTACTTCTATTGGGTTTATTTCACTGCATATGCCTGCCCAGTGACATGACCCTGAGACACAGCCTGGCTACCCTGAGCTGACCCAACCTGCTGTCTTTGAGACCCTGGTGTCTGGCTGCCACATCCACGACCACCACCTCGACCTGAACGTCCTGATGCATTCCAATTCCCTGACTGGTGAGAAGTTGATAGACCTTCTCTTGCATGCAGAGTCTACACGGAACCCCTCTAACTCATCATTGGTGGAAACTCCCTGCAAAAACACTGGAGATGGCCCATCTTTCCGCAATATTGGCACTCCATTGGGTCACGTGGGCACTTAGGTCTCTTGTGACCCACTTTACTACACAGGTAGCACATTACTGGGCCATCTGAAGAATTATTCTAGCTAGTACTGCCACCGTAAGAGAAATCCATCTACCTCTTCCTCTTTCCGGTAGTAATAATACCAGAAATTGGTGCCGAAATACCCTGGCCTACACCACTAGCTTACCGCAGGTTCTGCTCGGTAATCAGTGCCTAGTTCACAATAGAATGCACTGTAGGCAACCTGAAAAAATTCAACAGCACTTGAATGTCATGCCGAAGACCATCCTTGAAGTCTATATCCCTCAACATCTCATCACCCACCAGAATAGGTGAAAAAAACTGTAGCTCGATAAAGAGGGCATAATAGTGCATCACTGACATGGAACCCTACTGTAGATTCATGAACTCTCAAGCTTGATCTGCCCTTAGCGTCTCAGGAAAAAAAGTCATAGAAGACTGCCTGAAAATCTTCCCATGCCATTTCTCGGTGATGCTTAGTCTGGGTGGGAACATCCCACCATCTCTTGGTGGAATCACGTAGGATGTATGTAGTGAGATTAACCCTCCTCCCTTGAGGCGTCTCTAGATGATCGAAGATCATATACATAGAACCCATCAAAGACTCTAAAGACTGTGGTTTGCTATCCCCTGAAAACGTAGGTAGATGCTGCTGCTGGAATATATGTTTCAGCTCTTCCATAGATGTGGCAACCGGCGGTGCTCCCTGGAAGGTCTGCATGAACCGCATAAAGCCTTCACGGAACTGCGCATCCGCGCCTGCATCCGGTATAACGGTTGGTGCTGCATCTGGCACTATTGGAGGATCCATAGGTAGTCTGTAGCCTACCATCTATGTATTATAATCATTTCCACTCTCTTGGCGAACAACTCATGGTCATCTCGACGACATGACTCTACAAGGTCAAACACATGCCTTAGATCAAGATCATCAAGGACTAAGAACTAGAAGTGTAAGAAGGAAACATGAGAAATAAAACATTCATGTTTTACAAAAAAAGACTACACGACGTGTATAATAACTACACAGCATGTTCACTTAAGTCTTTCACATGGGTGTGTACTTCTTCTAGAACTTTCCGTGTAACACCCCAAACACACAGTGTGTTGTCCACACACACGGCGTGTACTTGAATTTTATTCCCCTGCCCGAGTCCTTCTACACGGCTTAGCCACATGAATCTATTTTGAATGAGGCTACACGGCATGTATAAGGTCTACACGGTGTGTACTGGACGAGATTCACTGACCCGTGTTGTTCGAGACACGGCCGAGTACATAGCTCACACTACACGGTGTGTTCCAGATTGACACGACGTGTATGACTTTGATTCCAACTGCCTGTGTTGTTTGTGACACGACTGACTACTCGGCTGACACTACACGGTGTGTTACACCCGTACACAACATGTACACCACCCTGTTTCCCCAACCACATGGCCAAGTCCACATGGTCTCTCATCAGTCAAGACTACACGGTGTGTCCCGCAGGTACACGGTGTGTATTAGATGAGCTTCGTCGACCCGTGTTGTTCGAGACACGACTGGATACATGGCTCACACTACACGGTGTGTACCAGATGGAAACAATGTGTACTAGAAAGGATAACACTGGACCGTGTTGTAAGTTACATGACTGGATTCCCAGACTACACTACATGACGTGTTTGAAAGTGACATGGCATGTTTAAGCAAATATTTCTCCGTTCGTGTTGTTATTTACACGGAGAACGCAGGTTCAACATGAAATGGCGTGTACAACCGATAAATAGTGTGTTCCCTTAAAGTTTTCCCAACCCCGTGTTTCTGCCTACACTGCCTATGACATGGTTAGAAACTACACGACATGTACATATAGTACATGGCGTGTACTTAATTTTTTTCATTTCTTCCCGAACAGAAGAGTAAATGACGTGTAATCAAAATTATACGGCGTGTATTCTTGGTTTTTCCAGATAGTAAGCCTCAAAAACTACCCTAAAGTCCATAAAAACACTAAATGAACACCAAGGTGCCAAATTCCAATCCGTGAGGGCCCATACTCCCCACGAACCAAAGCTTGGCATCTTATATGTGTTATAAAAAAGTAAACAAGTCGATGATCCACCAAATTCCGGTAGATGAGGGCCCATACTCCTCAAGAACCAAAGTATGGAGTTCATTCAAAAAACCTTACATAACAATACCCTATCAAATAATAGGTATTTTATCAAGGCATTTATCACAACAGTATGCATTTTCTAGCACAACATCTATCACAACAACATGCAATTTCTAATGCACCTACATGGCATGGAAACTATGCATGACTTGTGATTCTAACATGTGCCTAAATGATTCATGAGATGGAATACCCTCATCTCATCTGGTTTTGACTAAATATAACCCAAGTATAAAAATATAAACAGCACACCACAAGTGCGTCACCCAACGGAGAAAATCAAATCAACTGTAAAATTTCAAAATCAGAAAAATTGCAATTAAACGAGGTAGATTGGATTTTCCCTATACACAAGTTAGCTACTCCCAGGAACAAATTATTACCAAATATCAATTCCATACTATCCCTAACTATAGGCTCCAAATAGTAAGTCAAAGAAAAGAAACTCCTTTGATACCACTTTGTAACGTCCTGGATCCAGGTGCCACACCACGGGTGCCCCAAACCCGGTTGGTCACATGACCTCAAGCACATTTTCCCAAATGCCAGAGGTTGGAAACTAGCAGTGAGGTCCTAGGTTTGATATTCTGAAAACTATGCCCTCATTTGTCAAAGTGTAGCCCAGCAGAAAAATACAACATACCAAAAGCGGGAGCAGTAAACAATACAAAGTTGAAAGTACAATGGTACTGAAGAAAAAGATAACCAATAGTCATACATATATGATGATGAAATATGTCCTATTTCTATGAATGAAGTCAAAACAGGATACACTACAATCAAATAAAATATAGTACAAAGTACTAAGTACAACGATGCAAACTAAAACAGTGCAACAAGAACTCAACAGCATCACAAGCCTAAGCTCGATCCCATGCTCTCCTACTCCTCTGCAACAATCAGGTACCTTTATAGGGACTCTTGTCCTTATAAACTAATTTAGCAATATAATCTATTTGGGACAAAGACATGACCCAAACAGGGTGTGAGAAATAAATCCTAGTAGGCAACCACCAAAGGCCTGTGCCCAACTGTCAGTGAAAATGTACAACCGTTGTGTGCAATAATGAAATGCAGTAAACTTGGAAGTACTCAAAAGTAGCTTCACCTACGAGTTCCATTACCATTTAATTATTATTTAAAAATTCAATATAATTTAATTATAAGTTCTTGAGACCCGACCTCAACCGACAATATCCTATACAGTGCCGCAACAAAAACCACAACAGGCTATCTAACAAGTATAAGGCAAAACAATACCAAGCTTTTGATTTAGATTGGTAGGTATAACATGAGAAATCACCACAGATAATTTTCAAAGTAAACCATGTCCTCAGACATGAAAAACCTCACCCTCAAGTAATCATAATTGAAACCCTTAGGTGATTTCCCTCAGGCATAACAAATATTTCCCTCCTGCATACGAGATATTTCCCTCAAGCATAGAAGCTACTTACCTCAGGCATATGAAACGTTTCCCTCAGGCTAAACAAACCTTTCCCTCAGGCTAAACAAAACCTTGCCCTCAAGCTAATCAAAACACTGCCCTCAGGCTAAGCAAAACACTACCATCACGATACGCAAGTAACCGGTCCGAGCCCAACACATAAGAAAGAAATTTATTTATGTTTCCTCTCAAGAAAACTCAAAACATGCTATAATCATAGAATACCCATGGGTATCCTGGACAAACGGCTAAACAAGGGAAACACACTCATGTGGTGGCCCTGGATCAAAGTAGCGATCCCAAAAAACAGTTTATACATATCAAAAGATTACCTATGCAATTATAGGTATTTAATTTGTCAAGGCCTAAACCATATGACACCCAAAACAACTCGATAGTTAGAAATAAACACCAGACCACCTACCTCGATCTCCTATGATCGATATAAGTGAATGAAACCTACCGAAACAATTGAGAATAGAATAGATCTGGGATAAACGTTCACCCATTCAAACTTAAATAACTTCCTCTCGAGAAATAATTAGAAGGAGAGAATCAAGGAGAGAGAAGAACTCACCCGCACAGTTCAAACGAGATCGATGGCGAAGGAATCGGAGTCCCAGTGTGTAGTCGGGAGCTCTTCCAAGATCCGACCTTCTCTCCCACAACTCTCAGGAGTTCTAAGCTTCCTCTATTGATAGAGGAGGATACTTCCTGTTTTAAGTGAAAAAATATAACTACACGGAATTTACTCTCAAGTTAACGGTATGTACTTTCCATTTTTTTAACTGTTCCGCTAGCAGCCACTTTCCACCACCTCACCGTTCATTTGTCAACTTGATTATACAACATGTATTTCTGAGTACACGATGTGTACTACCATTCCACTGGTGGCTACTCCCACCGCCTTACTATTCACCTGCTGACTGATTACATGGCGTGTATTACTAAGTACACGACGTGTAGTCAATTTTTACACCCTTCATCACCGACATGCCTACACGCCCTGTATACTCATCCCACACGGCCAAAGTACACAATGTGTGGAAAAGTACCTGGTGTGTACCCACAAATTTTGGGATTTTTCCCCATTTTCCTTATTTTCTCAAAAACCTTAAAGGAAAAGGAAAAGAAGAAACCCGTACCTCAAGAATAAGAACTGGGTTCTTAAATCATGCGACCTATCCTTTACATGGAGGTTACTTAGGATCCAATACTAGGGCCAGTAAATTACATTTACTCCATGTAATTTCTACCCCTTAGGGTTCATATTTTATAGGGAATTCATTTATAATCATTCCCTCATCCATCAGTGATCTAGGTAATTTAACTTGTGTAAAAGGGTCCAACATGGTGCTTGGAACTTTGTCCCATTCCAGAAATTTTATTTAAAAGATACATTTCATTTTAAATAAAAATTAAATCACCCTTATTGGAGATAATACAAATCACATTCCATAAAAAAGAGAATAATACCACATGGAATGTATGAGGAACCACCTACATAAATTTGAAACCAAAACCCTTTTAATTCATCACTCAACAACTCTCACCTGAGCCTCTCCATGTCCAACTACCATCATCTAATCACCTGAGTCCCTAAATCATGCCTATAGAACTGATAATTAATTATAAAAATTGAAATTAAATAATCAAAATGCTAATAAAAATTTATAATTAATTACACCACTTAATTCAATTAGGAACAATTCCATAAATATCAATGGATTACCTCATCTCATCCAAACCATGACCAAAGTCATGCCAATATCCTGTAGCACTCTCTTGACATCATCTTGGGTAAAATATGTAATATTCAATATTTATTAAACATAAAATTAATTCAATTTAATCCACAAATGCTAAGAAAAATCATACACTGATGTAAATAAAGAAAAACATCAAGGAATAATGTGTATATAATGTATCAGGATGTCCTTGTGCTAGGATGCATGAAATCCCATTGTTATCAGCTGATTCCACCATGCTCTAGTGGAATCATAACCAAAAACCTAAACCAAATAAATGAAATTGATAGAAAAGTAAAAGAAAAAAAATAATGGAACTCAACCAAGGATGAATATCACCTTAAATTCTATGAAATTACACTAAGAATGCCTCCAATATGAAGGTAATCAAAGGAGGAAAAAGGGTTTGTCTAGATGGGTGTCCCATCAAATATGGGTGGGATAGGAGATGAGGGTTCATTATCTCCCATGAAAAATGTAAAAAGAAAATTTTCATGAGACACATGGTTTGGATGAACAATTTTCCAAAATATGCACCAAACGTACAATAGGAACTACCCAGAAAAACCCACTTCACATGGTTGGGTTGAATGTTTTACCAAATTGTTCAAAAACTATGAAAATTTATATTGTGTCAATCTATATCATTTTATGCTGTTTATTTGAAACCATGAAAAAATCATGCTCCAAACCCTAATTTCAAGCCACCCCATATAGTTTCCTATGAAGTTTACACATTTTACCCTAAAAAATGCACTAACCACACACAATGACCATTATCTATACAATTTAAACTAAAACCCTCATCAATATTAGGGTATTTCATGATTTATCTTAAATAGTTCACTATAAAATTGGAGGGTGTGGTGTTGGATTACCCCGACTATCCTCTCTCAGAGATCTCCTTAATGGAATCTCGTGGGAGCCTAGGATTCATTAAATTGGTCCTCACTCTCGAGAAGGTTATGATTTATGATGATATTGTGCTAAATGAAGAAATAAACATATGTTGCTTCATAGTATCCTCTTCTAGAAGTTTATCATTAAAGAATATAGGGACCTCGTGCATGTAGAGGGACCTTGTGATGAGTGGGAATCCAAAGTTTGGTGCAAGGGGATCCCAAAAAAGATGAACTTCCTCACGTGGCACATAAGGAACAAGGCTTTGCCAACTGATGAAATTGTTGAGTGGAGAGGAATTCCCATAGCGTCACGATGCTTTTACTGTGAGAACCCATAGACTGAAACAACTCTTAATCTCTACTTCCAAAGCAGTTGGGTTGGATCTCTTTGGTTCTTATTCTATCCATGTCCCTGCTTCGATACCAGTTAGGCCTCACTGCAGGGGTTCTTGGGCTCCTGGTTTCATGGAGTTGATGGGAGGGCCACATAATATAGGGTGCGGGCTATTGTCTTTGCTTCATTGTACTGGACGTTATGGGAGGCCCATAATTATGTTAGACTATGCAGTAAGAGATTGAATTTTTTCCTGAAAATGTGAGTTAAATATCTGATCTTCGAACTCAGGTCATTGCTCAAAGAGAATCAGCTATCGACTATGGCATACAATCTATTCAACATTCCTCCTGCACTAACAAGGAAGGAGGGCCGATGGATTAAGTGGACTCCACTGGTGGGTGGCCTAAAGCTGAATGTAGACGGTTCCCTCACAGGGGGATGATGAGGGGAGGAGGTGTTCTTCGTGATTCCTAGGGCTCAGTTATTCTGGGGTTCAATGCTTATTAGAGTCCAGGATCTTCCTTAGGTGCAAAAGTTAAGGCTCTTCTTTCTGGTATAACGATCTGCAGAGAATATAGTTTTGATGTGGCAAATTTTGAGTCTTGCTCTAAGGTTGTTGTGAGGTCTATACATGGGTGGAAGGAGGTGCCCTGGTGCTTAGTGTATCCAGTTCACAGGTGTTTTGAGGGGAATCTCTTTAGGCATAAAGTGCGTCACATTTTGAGGGATGCCAACTTTGTGTCAGACTTGCTTTCCAGGATGGGATGTGCGACCAATCAGATGATCATCTACGATAGATTAGGATCGATCCTTCTTGAATTTAAGATGGTGATCCAAGGGGATTTCCTAGGTTTTCATCACTTATAACACCCTTTAGGGCCTCATCTCTTGTTCCTTGGTCATTTTTTAATCAAAAAAGAAATTTTCAGTCATTTAAAGGTAAAAGGGATATTTTTTAGAAAATTGTTTTTAAGTGAATAATGACTTTCCTTATTAATTAATTAAAATAATATTTTTTAATGAATGATTTAAATGAAATTTATAGATTATATGTCTAAATATATGAATTCAAATCCATATAATTATTATCACTAGTCATATAGTTAATGTAAGATCATCTTATGCTTGAAAAATACATATTCATTAAAAAACCGTTTTCATCACATTTTGTGGGTTTATTTTTAAATTAAATTCTACCAATTATATGAATTGAATTTTATAAAATTTAATCCATATTTGGAATCAAAATAATTAATATTATGTAAAAACTTTAACTTAATTTTTGGTCATAATTAATAGTAAAAATAATAAATATTGGTTACTACGGTTGAGATCAAAATGGGTTTATCGGGGGGTTAATCGAAAAAGATAAGTGTAAAAATTACCTAATAACATGATTAAAAATCATTTGTTGGTTTTATTTTGAAATTATAATTATAAAATTATAATATGAGTCATTTTTATCCATTTTTTTAAGAAAGTGACTTAATAATATTTTAAATCTTGGAAGAACTACAAGTGTGCCACTCACCTCAATTTTAAAAGGTCACCTCCTCCAATAACTTATTTACACCTCTTGAGCCATTTATATTAAAAAATACATACCAATATATATCCCCATAATTCTTATAAATGTTCTAGAGTGATTTTATTCCCAAAATACCAACCCTAGGGTCTTTAAAAAGAGATAAAAAGGAGGTTTCTTTAAGATAAGGTAATCATCTTAACCAAGTTCTTTCTTTTTTACTATTTTTAACCACCTTAAATTATGTCCTAAAAATTAAAATATAAATAAAAAAGTATCTAACATATATTAATATGTTATTATGTTTATGGAATAATATTTATCCATATATTTCTCCATCAAGTGGGAAACAAAACCATCGCTCATGTAACAGAAGACTACTGTATCATGAATCAATGTAATTTGTTTCTCATCGCCACCTCATATAGATAGTCATAATGATGAAAACAATGAATATATATGATAATTATGAAATAATATTTATTATTGAAATTTTATATATCATATACTTTTTTACCCTTCCACCCTTTAAAAAATGATAATGCTGCTTGTGCACACGTATGACTTACTATCTCCACAAAGTGATGCGATTAATTTTACATGTCCAACTTTTCAAGAATTATTATAAAAATGTATCTAGTTAACAAATATTTTATTTGTAACATTAATTTAATTATTTATATTGTGAAACTATAACCTATTCACAATAACTAGAACATCTGTGATGAAACATACATGAGAAAACTAAGCAGTTAACACCCGAAACAATGATAATAGAGAAATATTATTAACTAACGGGTGATAATATGTTATTAGTGGATCATATATGATATTAAAAATATTAATATGGATATTTTATAATTTTATAACAAGTTTAAAACCATTATAAATTAGTTTAAATCATATTCAACTAAGTGGAGGTGTGAGGTAAGTGATTTTGTCATAATTTCCACTCCATTGAGACATATTTGGTATTATGAACCTATTTAATTTTATATGGTGTATATATTTACCTTTGGATGTATTTAAAATGAATATTTATTTATTAATGATGATTAAAGTTTCAATTCAAGTTTACACTTTCAAGGGGTTACAATTTAAAAGTTACCAAAGATGTAAGAATTTATTTTACAATCTATTTTTTCTAGAATTACTTATATTTCTGTTGAAGGAATATTGTAATATATCATTCATAAAATACATATGTTTTTTTATTCCATGGAAATTTAATTATATTAAATGTTTTATTTAAAATTTTCCTCTCTTTGTAACTTGAGTTGAGTTTAGAAATGTTTAAATTAAAGCCGATATTATTTCTTTTTTTTGATTGGGTATATTTTTCTTCCATATCCATATTTTCAAAATTGTTTCATAAAATTCCTTTTTACTTAATAAAATTATTTATTAAGTACATTTAAAGTCATCATTTTATTTTTAATTTTTTTAAATTAATCTTTTTAATGTTTTCCTAAAGGGTCATTTTGGATTTCTTTACAAAAAGTCAAATGAAATGTTTTGAGGGGTGGACTTGATAAGCCCATAAGGGGCTGCGAAAGAGCATCCCCGCAGTGACCTAGGGTTATCTTCCTAGGGTTTGTGCCACCTCCTATGTACCGATACTCCCACAAGATTCTAGATTCGTCTCACTCAGATCGTGTCTGACACTCCTCGAGCGACCCAGTGCTTGTCGCCGATGAAGATGTCGCGACTCCCATCAGCGGTGCGGTCCATCTCCTCTGAGCGAAACTGTCCGCGACGATGTCGAAGCCTCCCTCCTGGATCCCACCACCATGAGGCTTCTACCGTCGAGCGTGGCCTTCAGCCCCTGGATCCCGTGTGTGGTGGAGAGCGTAGTCGTCTGGGGGATGCTTCACCGAGTCGGCCCCTTGTTCCCTTGTTTTGGCATCCTCAGTGTCATCTCTTGAGAGATATGTCGGCGAAGCCTCATTAGCTGTTCATTCTCCTTCGATGGGGCGATACCTATGTGCAACTGGTTCTAGTTTCATCTCTTTTCCTCAAACATTTTGGTTGCAGGTTCTCTCAGCCTATCGGTTCAACGATCCTCTGGTTCTACTTTGGAGTTATTTCGACGAATCCTCTACCGTTTTCCACCCTCCTTTGTTGGTTCTTTCTGTGGGAATCTGCGTTCTGGATTTATTGCGTTCCTGCTCCGGTTTTGTTTTGCCTCATGTGGCTTGCTGCTTTGCTTTGGGTCTACTGTTCATTATACCTCCTCTACCCTTATTACACTATTTCTCCACGTATGACCCCATGATGGTTAGGCTTGAAGGTGCCATGGAATTTTGGGATGGTGTTGGTGGTTCTAGTGACGGTGGTCTGATCTTGGGGTTTGCATCTCATTTTACTTGTTCGGTTTACACTTAGCCATAAAGTGATGTCATGTGTTTTGTGGTGTTTTTTGGATGGGATTGGTCTTGGACATCGTTCTTTTCCCAGCCCATATATTTGTCATTGTGATGGCTTACTGGTTCTCACTTAGCCTCAAAGTGATTTGTACTTGTGGGTTCTCACTTAGACAAAAAGTTTTTTCAAAAGTAAAAAAAAAAATGGATTTCAAAAAAATAAAAAATAAAATGAAATGTTTATTTTTAATGTTTATGACATTAACAGATTTTTCCACAACCATAAATGTTTTATGATATTTAGATTCTTATTCACATTTAAAATGGTTTTAAAAATAAAAAAAATTTAATGAAAACTTATTTTAATGTTTCTATCCGATTTTATTATATTCTCCAAAAGATATGAATTCATTATAAAACCTATATTTCTATTGAATTGATGGTCATATTTTACATCTTATTAATTTTGTGATCATTAAATTTATCTTAAAAAATTTACTTTCTTTTGATAATATTTCATTGGAAATTATATTTCTATTACCTATCCATAGTATTTGTATCATGGATATGATTATTTCATAAACTGTATGCTATTTTACATACAATGTTTTAATATGAAATTTATTTGATCAACCAGGGAAATACTAATATTTCACATGAATTACTCAATATAGATATTTATTGATAAGTTATATTATTTATTAATTAAAATGATTATTCAATATATGAGGAATAAATTTGACATGTAATGATGGTTGGGTCTCAAAATTATATATCTCCTTGATATATCGACAAGCATCATGAGACAAACTAGTTGGATAAAATTAATAAATGGTTTTTTTCTATATACAAACCCACATTTTAAACTATATTGATGTGAGGCCTTAGTAGTAAAGATATCATGATGTCTAAGATCATTATGTACAACATTATTCATTTCATTCATTGAGAATTTAGTTATTATTATCTATGATATTATTACATTGATATTATCCATGGATGTATTTTATACTCAAGTTATTTATTAAATGCCATGTTTTTTAGTTATTTTCCTTGACATATTGATTATATCTTATTTAATCTTAATAGATTCCATTGTACACAACCCTCAATAAGTATTTTATATCACCCTTATTTTATTTCCTTGACCTAGGATATAAAGAAACAATATTTTAATGAGTTCAAGGATGCATAATATTTAATTTCACTATGTTTTTATATTTTATTTATAATGTAAAATGGGAAGCATGTTTGTATCTAGTTATTCAATAACACTAAAATGATCGATCCTTGGTGATATGATCCCTTGTATATTATGAAAATTTAATAAATCAGACACTAAATCTGGGTTATTATAGTTGGGGTTGTTACAGTTGGTATTAGAGAAAGTTTAGTAAAAACTTTAGGAACTAGATCTATTAAAACATTGATTAGGGAACATAGACCTATGATATAATTTGAAGATAAGTTTAATTATAGGATACCATACAAATGTTTTGTTAAGGCAGAGATTATATAGTATTACTAGAAACACATCCTTTTCTAGATACTATAACTAGATATGGTTTTGACATAGATACATTTAAGGGTAATAACCCCAAAAAGAGTTGGTTGAATATATATCGACCATCATTCTGGTACACAGTGAATGAACCCTTACTATGAACCTGGTTTGAAACTCTTAGGGGATATTATTGAATTAATTCAAATTTTATTTATGAATCAATTTTTAATATTTGAAAAATATTTTTATGATTTAAAGAAACCAAGTTTATAGTTATGAGATTATCTATATTTGTTTTTGAATTTATATTAGCTATTACCCCATATTTATAATTATATATTATGATTTAAAATTCACAATTTATGAGCTAATTTAGTATATTAAATTATTTAGAAATGGTGGATGGTAGAAATAATGACATCAATACTCATGGCCAATATATATATTTCCCAACAAAGAATTCTAATACAACTAACGTTGGAGTTGAGAATATCATGGACATATTAGAGAAGCTAACCTAGGTTATGACTAATAAACTTGAAAATATAGAGCAACATGATGTTCCATGGTATGATACACCTATATTGGATCATTTTATATAATATAAGACTCTATATTTTATTGGAACTACTAATCTAGTGGTAGCTAAGAAATGGACTAAGTACCTTAAAAAATATTTCTGGCCTTAGGATAAAATTAAAGGGAAAATGTTATACTAGTGGCGTATTGTGTTAAAGGATACATTGATTAATGATATAAATTGATCAAGAATACTAGAGAATAAATATAAATATAATATATAAAACTAAGAGCTTTTAAATTAACATTATTTTAAAGATATTTCCCTCATGAGTAATGAGCTAAAATGAAGAGAAAGTTCCCCATCTTAAAACAAAAGGAAGAGGAAAGTTTTTTAGAGTATGAGGCTACCTTTAAAAGAATATATAGGTATTCTATGGATTATATATTTAATCCAAAAAGAAATATTGACCTTATTTTCTAAGGGTTTAAGACAATACTCTGAAGGTAACTAGTTTATAATATAATTAAATAGTATTATATGCCATAAAAACAAATAAAGAATTTTATAGATCCTATATATTCAAGGTAAATCAAGAGAAGAAGAGGTCATATTTACACCATGAAAAATATAACACTTTTAATAATAGGAAATTAATGAATAAATTTAAATCATTCCAAAATTATGGAAATAAAAATCTTAGAAATTTCCTAAAGGGCATGGGATTTTGTTACATGTGCAAAGATAAGGGTCATCTGGATAATGAATGTAATGAAAAAAACTACTATCTAGTGAATAAAACTTATAGAAATAGATCCTTATTTACACCAATGTCCCAAGTATCAAGGTAACCTACCATAGAAGAAGATTAGGGGAGAAGGATAAACTTATGCAATCACTACAATAGTGGTTGAAGTTCCTAAGGATGTGGTCGTAGGTACTTTAATCATAGACTAAAATTTATCTAATGATTTATTTTATTCTAGATCTTCTCAATATTTTATATATTTTATTTTTTTGAAGAATATTATATATTTACTTAACACATTAAGAATGGAGTTTTTAGTTAAGACTCTTAGGGTAAATATTACTACAATAATTTTATGTCAGTCAGTTCCCATTATGACACATAAATGTGCCCTATTTTTAAACGTTATTATTATATCTATGGTTTAATTTGATATAATCCTTGGTATGGACTAAAATTAAAAATATAATATATTTTTTCTAATAGAATGAAATTATGATTCATGATGAAGATGTGGAATTCCTTATATTTAGAGGGGATACTTCATCATTTAGTTTATGTATAAATCCAACTCCATTTTCTATTCTGAATGAGATTATTAGGGAATAAGAGAAGACACGATCTATAGATGGAAAATGTCATATTTAAATTGAGTATGTACATATTGTATAGGAATAAATTGATGTATTTATTGAGGAATTACCTGGACATCTACCAAAATGTGAAGTTTAGTTTTACATTGATTTAATCCTTGATGCATGACCTATATCAAAGAGTTCCTATAGAATGGATACTGTGGAATTAGTGGAGTTGAAGAAATAACTACCGAACTTGTGTGATAAGGGATTTATACACACTTTTGTTTCATGTTAGGGAGAACATGTTCTTTTCATTAAAAAGAAATATAGATCTATGAGGATGTGCATTGATTATATGGAAATTAATTCTATTACGATAAAGAAAAAGTATCCCTTGCCTTACATTGATGGCTTGTTCAATATATTTCACAAAGCACAATATTTTTCAAAGATTTACCTTTGTTCTAAGTATCAACAATTATGATTAAAAAAGGAAGATATTATAAATACAACATTTCATATGAGGTATAGAAATTATGAGTTTACAATAATTCCATGTAGAATAACTAATTCATCCTATATTTTTATGGACATAATGAATAAGTATTCACGGAATATCTTGATAATTTTTTGTGGTATTTATTAATGATATATTGGAGTGTTCTAAAAGTCACAAGGACCATGAGAATCACTTGAGGATCATTCCTAAGACACTTATAGAAAAATATTTATATGGTAAATTTATCCAGTGTGAATTATGGCTCTAGAAAGTTTATTTTCTTGGACATATTGCCTCTAAGGATGGAATAAGAGTTTATCCTGCAAGGAATAAGGTAGTGAAATAATGGCCCAAACTAACAATCATAACTGAGGTATGTTGTTTCATTAGTTTGACATGTTACTATAAACAATTTTTTCAAAAATTTTCTTGATTGGATAACCCATTAACCAATCCTATATATAAAGGGTTAAGTTTTTATGGAAAAAGGAATATAAATAATTTTTTGAATAATTGGAAGGGATATTGGTCAATGCTATGATTTTTAATCCACCAATAGAAAATAATGGATTTGTGATATATAGTGATGCATTGAATAAGGGGATTGGTTGTGTCATTATGAAAAATGATAAAGTTGTTGACTATTCATCAAATCTGTTAAAGACTCATGAGTATAACTATTTAACTCGTGATCTTGAGTTGACAATCGTAATCTTTGTTTTGAAGATATGGAAACATTATATCTACAAAAAAACATGTGAGATATAAATAGATCATAAGAGAATGAAATAAATATTTTCATAGAAATATATCATCATTAGGCAAAGAAGATGACCTAAGGTACTCAAGGAATATTATTTCTCAATACACTACCACATAGGGAAGAAAAATAAGGTAGCGTATACATAGAGTAAGAAAGATCACAGAGTCCTGGAAAAATAAGGATTGAAAGAGATCATATTTTTAATTGATTTAATGAAGATGGATATCAGAATTATTAAAGAAGGATAAACTTAAACCATTTTTCAAATGATTTCAAAACAATATTTATTGAAAAATATAAAAAGTTCTTATCCAGATGGTAGAATCATTCAAATGAAAATTAAATCCATGAATGCTGGGAAATTTGAAGACTTTTTTTTTATAAATATGGTATTATAAAATTTGGAAAGAGGATATATATTCCATCTATAACTGAGTTGAAAATGGAATTATTGGATGATGCTCATAGCTTGAATTTATCTATATAACCTAGTAGCACTAAGATGTATAAGAATATGAAGGAACATTTTTGGTGGGATAATATAAAGTGATAAATTTATGATTATGTATAAAGACGACTAGTTTTTCAATAGGTGAAGAATAAGAGACAACATCCCATAAGATTCATAAAACATCTACATATTATTATGTGGAAATCAAATAACATTTCTATGGAATTTTTCACTGGATTACCAAATATTGCTAAAAACTAATGATTCAATAAAGGTTATTATTGATTGAATTACAAAATATTCACATTTCATTATCATAAGAGAAGATTTACCTATTGAGTTCCTTATAAAACTCTATATTAATTAAGTTCTAAGACTTCATGGTGCACATATTTCAATTGGGTATGATTATGATCCATGATTTACATTGAATTTCTGGAAAATTATTCAAAAGGATTTTGATACCAAGCTTCATTTGAGCACCTACATTCATCCTAAAATTGAAGGAAAATGGGATTTGGTAACCTAACCTTAGGGTTATAAATTTCCATCATGTATTAAAAAAAAATATATGGGTACCCAAATTTAGTATGAACCTACTCAGTTAGATGATTGAGTTATTGACATGTGTTTTATTTTGAATGAATTTAATACATAGTATTTTGATGGGGTTTTTATTTTATCACCATATTATATCATGTATTCCCTTTTAATGTATACATTCTTGTAATTATTTAATCATGAATCCCTATTCCTTTTACTAAATCAATATGTTAAAAACATATTGATGTGTAACTATGTACATGATTCATAACTTTTGTAATTAACCCAAATTAAAAGATAATTATATTTACACATATCCAACTGCATCAAATGCATAAGGTTCATGAAAACCTTTCATGTAAAGGATTAAAATCATATGAAATCAATAATACTCATTAGAATAATCATGGAGAGACATGTATCAGCCCCAACTTTTCTAGGCAGAGCCTAAGATCCCAAGCTAATGAGCAGTCTAAACCAAATTTCCACTACCCATGGTTCTTTACTCAAAAGAGTCCTCAGTTACATAAAAATTATAAAAACTAATATGTATAAACTATAAAAAACTTATTAATTCAATCTTTTATCCCAATATTTGATAAAGTCGAGGTGGGAAAAAAACTAAATAAATTATTATACCTAGCATGTAACTCCTTAGATGAATGTATGATAATTTAAAGAAGAATTTTAATAGTTTAAACTAAAACATATATCCATTAATAATATAACATTTTTATTTATGAATAAATCAGAAAAAACACTAAATAAATGAAAAATTAATAAATTTATACATGATATTAGAATTTATAAAAAATTCTTGAATAAATAAATTATAAATAATTTATAATTTAGTTATGAATTATAGAAATTACAAAATTAAATAAAAATAAACACTTTATATATATTTATAATATTAACCCCTACATATTAACCTTTATATGAAATTTATAAATATATGATATTTATATTTCATATGAACAATTTACATGTAAACATTTTACATAATTAAAATTTCACATATTTAATATTATTTGAACCTTAATCACATTAGTTATCAAAAATAATTTGATATAGTTCACATAATATATCAAATACATCCTTTAATTTGGAAATTTTAAAATAATAATCATGAAAAATTCATAATTTAATATAAACTCCTTTATATTGAGCCTTATTTTTGAATTTATGAACACATTATAAATTATCTTATAATTTTTATATAAACACTTCATATCAAAATTATAAATAATGATATATAAAAAATGTATTTAATATTAATAATTAATATCAATAATATTTATTAAATATGAGAGTCATAGTGGATTGTAATGACCCGGACCCAAACAGCCACCCGAAGAGTGCTAAACGAGTTGGGTGCTACTACCTTAGGCACACCTCCCTGAATGCCAAAGGCTACCGACTAGCAGCGAGGGTCTGATAGGTATAATGGGGAAGCTATACCCTCTCAAAGGATAATAATAATGGTACTAGTCCAAGTATAATAGTAGAGATGCAGTAGAATAAATGACTCAGCAGACTCGAACCAGACCCGCAGAGCAGAAGCAATAAATATAACAACAACAACGGAAATAAACACAATAGCATGCTGATCACATGTAACTAATACTGAAAAATAAAAAATGCATCCAAAGCAGGTCATACATATCTAAATATAAAAAGGCACCAATGTCTAACCTACTATAGATACAACAAATAAGCATGCTGATATAGAAAAGAAAAAAATAGAGTAACTCCAGCTTGGTAAGACCTCAAGGTCCATACCATCTCCATGTAACAAATAACGTAGTCCAGCTCCTGAGGTTGGCCTCTTTCCTACACGCAAATCCATAAAGTCTGCACGTGTCCCGAGGGGCCCGTGCAGGGTGTGAGACAAATCTCAGTAGGATACCACCCAATGGTGCATACCTAATATGAGTGTTTAAGCAGACATTCATTTATAAGGAAAGTAGTAATAGAACAATGCACAAATAAACACAAACTCCACTGGTGCTCAGCAACCACCATGGAGTGTCACCTGCTTCGGCCAACACCAAAATCTCTATCATGTAACCCGGTACCATGTTACCCCTGACACCACATGTCTCAAGTACCAACATTCCGAAGGCACGCCAAATAGTAGTAACCCGGAGGAACAAAGAAGTCTATCCTCAAATAAGTACCGGAGGGACAGTGATGTATATCCTCAAATAAAATATTTGGAGGGACAATGATGTATTCCCTCAAAAAAATAGCTGGAGGGTCAGTGATGTCTGCCCTCAAATCAAGTAACCAGAGGGACAATGATGTCTGCCCTCAATTAAAGTATCCGGAGGGACAACGATATCTACCCCCAAATAATGGAGAGCCTCTTCCCCCAACCCGATAGCCTCAATGCTATCTCCTGAAGGCTCCTCGCGTCCCACATGGCTTTCTACGGAAAGCACCCCCAACCAAAGTACCTAAACCGAATCTATGGGGGCCTCTACCCACATGAGTGTTCAAAACCACCTCATCACAGAGTATCTCTGTGTGTACACTAATCAAAGTTCCAGGTGAGCGGTAATCACCAAAATAGTACCTAAGCCACCACACATCTGACACCTCGTGTCCCTGCGACCATGCCGCTCAAGTCTGATGGCCTCGCCATCCAAGTAACCCGAGCCATGCCCAAACTGACAGTCGTACTGCCTCAAGATGACGTACATGATGCCCAATCCCATGGTCAAAGCCACCCAATGTAACCTGGGTCAAGCCCAACCCGTGGTCAACATCACTGAAGAATATCCGGGACACGCCTATCACAACCCGAAGTTTCCAACACAAGAAATTCAACATTTACATAGAAAACACCTTTAAACAGAACAAATAACAGGAAAAACCATCTAAACAGATGAATTTCACTAAAAAAGTGTTGTCCCATACCATAAATGAAGTTTCTAAGGTCTCCAACAATTCATATCAAGGTTTAAATAACTAAAATTAACAGTTAAAACCAATACAATTCAAGTATTATCATTTTGGAAGACCCGACCAAAATGCCCCATGTGAGCAACGACCTCTCGGCCGACCCTTCTCAATCAAGACAAGAAAAAGGGCATACCCAAAGGTATCCCATAGTTCAATTAAGCAATTTAAATTAACAGTAGCAGATAAATTAGGGTCTCTCTCAAAATACCCAAAAACGCGCCGAAGGACGCACTACCCAAATGACCATAAAAACACAAAAAACAGTATGCACCACCTACCTCATACTAGTATGATGTTACTCCTCTAATAATATCCTCCAATTAGGTATAAAACGTGGTATATCTACAAAAGAATCAAAACCGCTAAAACCCAAAAAACTCGTTCTAGAACAGAAATCAAGAAAAACGACTCAAGAGGAATCAATACCTTACCAAGGGGGTTCTAACACATCAAATGATATTCGAAATGAGGTTTGGATGAAGATTCGGGAGGATTTGAAGGTCTGACAGGCTCTCCCCGCATGAGCCATAAGAGGGAGGAAGAAAGATGGGGAATGGGAAATCCTGGGTGGCCCGAAACTTAAAAAAACCCTAGCTTTAAGTGGCCACATGGTTACCCTGCACGGTTTGGAAAACCGTTCGCCAACCGTGTAGTTGTCACTGTCTCTCCCAAGGACTTTTCATGACATGCCCACACCGTTTGACAAACCGTGCGCCACCCGTGCAGAGCCCACTGTCAAGGGTGCATGGTTTCCGGGGATGGCCGCATGGTTTTTTCAAACCGTACACCAACTGTGCGCCCTTGTACGAGCCCCACAACTTTAAAAGTTTTTCCTAGATTCTCCCAGTTTTCTCTGAACAAGCCAAAATTCAAACAGGTCCGGGATTTTGACCCGTTCTAAAAACCCAAGTTCCTACAATCTCCCCACCTTAACATAGATCGTCCCCGATCTATCAAATGAAACTTGAAGATGGAACCAAACATACCACTCCGATCAAAGCAACCCAGATTTCCCCAATCACAAGGTTCTGGATAAATTCCTCAAGGGGATCCCCACCTTAGGAATCACCTAACTCGGTCTCAACCCAAAAAAACTCAGAACAAGCAAAGGTTTGCAAACCTGTTTCCAGACTCAAGGTCCTATCATGACTCATCGTCACCCCTGCGCCTCATTGGAGCTCCTATGCCACTTCTGACATCCAAAGTATCCCACATAGAATTTATATCCACCTCCATGAGGTTCTGCATCCCATGGATTCTCAAAATGAACCTCGTGCCTAGCAACTCAAGTAACCCACATCCTCAATGTCCCGATGCCCATGACACCTCAAGTAACTCGCATCCTTGATGCCCCAATTCCCATGGAACCTCAAGTAACCCGCATCTTCGATGCTAATAATGCTACGCATCTCATACATACATATATAAATATATCACGCACCTGACATGGCGCCAATCCCACTGACTAGCATCTAGTCAGTCCACATAGATCTTGTGCATCACATGCACTCAAAACGGACATGACTCTAAAGGTCATGCCAGAAGAGAAAAAGGAAATAACGACCACACCCGTGGTGTACTTATAACTATCGTCAGCTCACCAGCTTGCTCAGCCTCTAGCATCTCCATGGCGTGCACTTGGCCTGAAGCACAATTGCCTTATGCCTGACCTCCCTGTGGTGCTACTCAAGTCACCAGCCACTGACCCCTCAGATGGATCCCGCTATCTCTATCACGTCCTCCGTGTGCAGCTAAACCTCAGCTACCCTGTCCTGGTACCGAACCTAAACCAACTCCATATGCCACCGTTTATCATGGTCCTTGTCTGCCAGATTTCTGAGAAGGCTGCCTGCAAAACCTTTCAAGGTGCCCGACCTATCCACATGCCCGAAAATCCTTTGGAGGCCTATCTCACTAAGTCTGAAAATGCCCTGGCTATCCAAACAGGAAGAAAACCACTGCAGAACTGCTACGATGTGGTCTAGCTGAGTCCTTCGCCTGACTTACCTACTGGAACTCATCTCTTCCTCGCTTCGTGTTGTCCGAACCATCACATGATGCTGTCGCCCGACCAACCTGAGGCTTATCCCTCTGATTTCCCTCCACTATGAGAACCTGGTTCACTGCCTCTAAGAAAGAACCCATCCTGAAAATATCCACCTGGATCTGAATGGCATGTCATAATCCATCCTCAAAGCGTCTCACCCTAGCTGCGTCATCGCTTACCATACCTGGTGCAAAGCGAGACAGCTCAGTGAAAGTAGATTTATAGTCCATGACAGACGTGTCTCCCTGCTGAAGACTCAAGAACTCCCGAGATCTCTCTGCTCTCAGTGTATCTAGGTAGAAGTGCTCAAAGAACCTGTCCTTGAAGTCCTTCCATGCCAGTACCTCATTTCTACGAGCCTAAACCTTCACATCCCACCAATGCTTTTCCAGTCCTCACAGCATGTATGTCACCAGCTTGACCCTCCACCCTGGAGGCGTCTCGATCTGCTTGAAGATCATCTACATGCTCTCTATCAAATTCTGAGCCTCCTATGGACCACCCTCACCTTGAAAAAGTAGTAGGTGCTGCGACTGGAACTCCCACATAAGGTATTCCATAGATGGATCTGTACCCTGCGCACCTCTGTCGACCCCCTACAAGACACATACCAGGCTAGATCAGAGCTGCTCGTCAAGCCATGGCCTGAACGATAAAAAACCCGGCTACTATCCTACCTACACTAGATCCTGAACCTGATCCTATCCCTAAGCCTTTACCTGCGGCTCCTGCTCTACCTGCACTGGATCCTGAACTTGATCCTGAACCTATGGCACTGTACCTTCTCCCGTCTGACGCTCCATCTGAGTCGCCCAAAAAGGAACCCGCTGAATACCATAAATGGTCAGACATCCCATATATATATATATATATATATATATATGTATATATAACAATATATATTCAACGCATATAAGGAAATTAGTAAACGGAAGCACATAACTACCACCCTTACTCTCCCCCACTGTATCCATTCCCCATGGCATCCCGACCTCATGACCTCCTTACCCGCCCCTAACAGAGCCATGTATCAAAAGTACCTCAGGCCATACCCATCCTAACAACCAATGTTTCCTCAAACCGACGACCGAGTCGCCCAATCCTGGTGATCAAAATCACCTCAACCATAATATCTTCTTTCTCTTATAAGAGCTATACCCAATTACCCTGCCACATGCAATTCTACAAATATACAAAGCATGGAATAACACATTGAAATCAACAAGAAATTCTATCATGAGTTTCACATATTCACATTCCAAAGAATACAAAGCACGAAAATTGATTTTATTCACATGATATTATCACTTCACAAAGCATATGTGTTGTTATGAAATTGAAATACCCTAAAAATGTTCCTATAAAAAGCCAAGCAAACAAGACTTTCCATATCGGGACAAGGTCCAATTCCACCTTACCACACTGGGTCAAGGGTCACATATAACAATCAATAACATCACACACCATGTGAGCCACCGAGGTGGAAGTCATATAAACTGTAATCTGAGCAAAAAGAAAAATACAAAAATTCCCATCCAGGAAAACTTGGTCCATCCCTCGTACCTGGGGCTGTAGGAACCCAAGCACAAGCTAAGAACCTAGTTCCAGTAACAACCTATCTCTAGTATACCATATCCCAAATAGTAAAACCAGCAGAAATAAAAAAGATAAGTCTCAAACTCATTAGTAGCCAAAAAAACACTGCTAGTAAATCCCTGTCAAGAACTCCTCTAATACCACTTTGTAACGACCCGGACCCGAACATCCACCTGAACAGTGATAAATGGTTTAGGTGATACTACCTTTGGTGCATCTCCCCAAATTCCAAAGGCTGCTGACTAATAGAGAGGGTCTGATAGGCATAGTGGGGAGGATATACCCTCTCGGAGGATAATAATAATGGTACTGGTCTAAGAATAACAGTAGAGATGCAGTGGAATAAATGACTCAACATACTCGAACTAGACCCACAGAGCGGAAGCAATAAATATAACAACAATAATGGAAATAAACACAATAACATAATGATCACATGTAACTACTACTGAATAATAAAACATGAATCCAAAGTAGGTCATACATATCTGAATATAAAAAGGCGCCAATGGCTAACCAACTGTAGCTACAACAAATAAGCATGTTGATATAGAAAAGAAAAAAAATAGAGTAACTCCAGCTTTGTAAGACCTCGTGGTCCATAGAATCTCCATGCAACAACTAACGAAATCCAGATCCTGAGGTTGGCCTCTTTCCTGCATGAAAATCTATAAAGTATGCATGCGTCCCGAAGGGCCCTTGCAGGGTGTGAGACAAATCTCAGTAGGATACCACCATATGGTGCATACCTAATATGAGTGTTTAAAAATGCATGCATTTATAAGGAAAATAGTAACAGAACAATGCACAAATAAACAAAAACTCCACTAGTGCTCAGCAGCCACCATGGAGTGTCACCTGCTCCGGCTAATTCCGGAATCTCTGTCATGTAACCTGGCACCATGTGCCCCTTAAAACCACATGTCTCAAGTACCAACGTCCCGAAGGCAAACCCAACAGTAGTAACCCAGAGGAACAATGAAGTCTTTCCTAAAATAAGTACCGGATGGATAGTGATGTCTTCCCTCTAATAAAATATCCAGAGGGACAATGATGTTTTCCCTCAAACAAATAGCTGGAGGGTCAACGATGTCTGCCCTCAAATCAAGTAACTGGAGGGACAACGATGTCTGCCCTAAAATAATGTATCTGGAGGGACAACGATATCTATCCTCAAAGAACGGCGAACCTCTTCCCCCCAACCATATAGCCTCAATGCTATCCCCTAAAGTCTCCTCACCTCCCATGTGGATTTCTATGACAAGAAAACCCAACCAAAGTACCTAAAATGCATCTACGGGGGCCTCTACCCACACGAGTGGTCAAAACCACCTCATCACGGAGTATCTCTGTGTGCACACTACTCAAAGTTCTGGGTGAGAGGTAATCACCAAAATTGTACCTAATCCACAAAACATATGACACCTTGTGTCCCTAAAACCATGCCACTCAAGTGTAATGGCATCTATATCCAAGTAACCCGGGCTTTGCCCAACCTGATAGTCATACTACCTCAAGCCGACGTCCATGACGCCCAATCCCATGGTCAAAACCACCCAAAGTAACCTGGGCCAAGCCCAACCTATGATCAGCATCACTCAAGAATATCCAGGCCATGCCCATCACAACCAGAAGGTTCCAGCACATGCAATTCAACATTTACATATAATACACCTTTAAACAGAACACATAATAGGAAAAACCATCTAAACAAATGAATTTAACTAAGAATGTGTTGTCCCATACCATCACTGAAGTTTCTAAGGTCTCCAACAAATGATATCAAGGTTTAAATAACTAAACCTAACAGTTAAAACCAATACAATTCAAGTATTATCATTTTGGAAACCCCAACCAAAATGCCCCATGTGAGAAATGACCTCTCGCCTGGCCCTGCTCAATCAAGACAGGACAAAGGGCATACCCAAAGGTATCCCATAGGTCAATTAAGCAATTTAAATAATCCGTATTAGATAAATTAGGGTCTCTCTCAAAATACCCAAAAATGTACCAAAGGTCACGCTACCCAAATGACCACGAAAACAAAAAAAGAGGTATGCACCACCTACCTCGTACTAGTATGATGTTACTCCTCCGATAACAGCCTTCAATTAGGTCGAAAATGTAGTAGATCCACAAAAGAATCAAAACCGCTCAAACCCCAAAAACTCATTCTAGAACAGAAACCAAGAAAGATGACTCAAGTGGAATCAAGGCCTTACTGAGGGAGTTCTAACGCATCAAATGATGTTTGAAATGGGGTTAGGATGAAGATTTGAGAAGTATTTGAAAGTCCGGATGGCTCTCCCTGCGTGAGCCACAAGAGGGAGGAAGAAAGATGGAGAATGGGAAATCATGGGTGGCCCAGAACTTAAAAAAACCCTAACTTTAAGTGGCCGCACGGTTAGCCCACACGGTTTGGAAAACCGTACGACAACTGTGTGGTTCCCAATATCTCTCCTAGGGACTTCACATGGCTTTCCCACACAGTTTGACAAACCTTTCACCACCTGTGTAGAGCCCACTGTCAAGGGTGCACAGTTTTCTGGGATGGCTACACGGTTTTTTCAAACCGTGCGCCAACCATGAGCCCCTGTACGACCCCGACAACTTTAAAAGTTTTTCTTAGATTCTCCCAGTTTTTTCTAAACAAGCCAAAATTCAAACAAGTCTAGGATTTTCACCAATTATAGAGACCTAAGTTATTACATGGATCATGTATTCACCCTGAGATATGGGTGAATCAGGGGTGACCAACTTTTTTTCTGATTATATCCAACTTATATTTTTTACTTTAAGTTTATCTAATATATTTCATTAGTTAGGATGTATGGATTTTTTTACATGACCTCACTACTTTTCAATTATGCAATGTAGATAATGTAAAGTAAACAACACATAAGGATTTTTTCAAGGTTTAGTCCTAATGTAATCCTTTCTATGTCGAATCCCGTCAAGTCATAAATTTTCCAATAATAACGTTATTATCAATTAAAAGTTTTGTAAGAAGTTATTATCCTTAACCCACATTGTTTATCCCATACACATAGTGTCCCAAATTTAGATAGTACCGAATCCCATCAATTTGTAATGACTCTTTAACTTGAATAGGTCTACTACTATTACTTATTATTCCACGATATTTGTCCTTTTTTTCTTCTAGTAAACTTAATTATAGAGCCTTTAAATTTCTTCTTTCAATCACCAGAATATGTTGAACATAATCAACTTCCTTGAAACTTTATGTTTCAATATTCTCAACATTTATCAAAACATGTTGTTTTAGTCTTCTCAATATTCAACCCAACTGAACTTCTTATGACTTTAGGTTGGAATTCCCTCTATCAATATTTGTCCATTCTTACACAAATCTCTAAAATTATTCCTTTTAATTTAGTAATTTTCTATGATTAAGATCATATCCTTTTATAGGCTCAACTTCTTTGATAATTTTGGTGATTTGAAATCTCTGAAGTTCAAGGATATGAAAAAATTTATTTTGTAAGCACCTTCAAAAATATTCTAAAAACTTAGATTCAAAGAAAATATCTGCAAAATAAGGCATAAACTCACTTTTCAAACCTTCCTCAAAACACTACTAGAATCACAAACTTTATTTCATGAATATTGGAATGTTAATGGTATAACTCAACATCATAATAATCATTTTTACTTTTCATAAATGAAAAATCCCTTAACATTTTTCTAGAGCACTAAGTTCTGAATTCTTCAATGATATTATTCATATGATTTTTATTCCACACTAATTATTCATGAAATAAATTCCTCATCATTACTTATATATTAATTCATATAACTTTTCCTGGATGAATATATCCTAATTTCAATGATTTATTTATTTCCCACATAACCAAAATTGTCTGAATAAATATACTGATCATATCCTTTCATCCAAGTATAATTTTTTTTCATTCATAGATTTCTTATTTTCTACATTTGGTGTTTTTTTCCAGACTCCCAAACTTTTCTTCTATTAAATTATTTTTTTCTCAAAACACTTCAACTTCTTCACTATCCAAACACAATATCTCAACTTATTCACTATCCAAGAAAAAAACCTTATACTTTCATGCCCTCATTATATTTAACTCAATTTCAATGATTCCAAATATCATATTCTATTACACATAAATAATTGATTCTTTTGATAAAAACATATTTTATTCCCTTTACTTCAGACAAACCTCATTTCACATCTTCCATAAGACTTATACTCAACATGAAATATGATCACATATCATTCATGCATCGAAAAATTTATTATAATGAAACCACCATCTAGAAATCATTATTTCCAGACACTATATCCACCTTATGATCTTTTGGTCATCAATGCATATATTACATGTGAACTGACACACAAATATTTATTGTATATTTTTAAATATAATTTAAGGGTTTTTGAATGATTTTAATGAATATTTCCATGTAATACAATGATTTATTACAATGTTGGAAACTTTAATTAAAGAAATGAAAAGGTATTAAAATGAATTAAATTTTGTTCTTTTAATGATTAATTTTATTTATTAAATTTTGGCTGTAATTGTTTCTAAGTTATTTTTAATAATTTTAAGGTAAAAATATAGTCAGTCTTGTAAATACCTCAACCAGTAGAATGATATCCATTTATATATCCCCCAATGGTTTGGCCAACCTAACTAGCCACTGGGATATCCCACACAAAGCCAACAGAGGAGACCCAGCCTATGGGTAGTACCACATGCATAGTATGGGCCTGTGTCTGTGTGGTCCAAGAGGAGAAGATTTAACCCATAGTACATGTATATATGTTTATATGATATCCCAAATAGTGTAGGATTATAATATGGATGGATCACAAGTTGATTAATTATAAATTATAGAGCATACTCAAAATTCCAACGTGGGACGACTATCATAAGTCACTGTTCACTTTTAACTAAAATGTCACCTTTTCCCACCAACATATGATTGACCACCTGAGAGACTCACTTCCACTTCTACCCACCACTCTTAAACTGCTCAAAGTTTCTATCCACCCCTACAAATCATTGAAGTCACCATGGATGTTCTTGAGAAGCTCAAATATCAAGATAAAATTATATTGCCGAGGTCTTCCACCACAATGGATCACTTCCATGATCCTGAACGAACACCATGATTCCTACTGAGAATAGGAATAATCCATGTGTGCTAATGGAGATCCCTTTAACCACTATAAAGGCTGGTGGTATTGATGAATTTCCATTTCATTGCTAGCAATGTTTAATCACCACCATATTATACAAGCCATGCATGGATAGAGAGGACCAAGGCTACCCACATGATTTTAGAATACCACTGCACAAAAATGGATCATCCAATTTCCACAGTGATTTAAAATTAAATATTCAAAATATCTAGTGAAATATGAGATCTAATAGATTTAAAAATAATGATACAATTCTACCGAGGTAAAGGATGATTGCTCCCTCTATAAATATATTGAGATTTACACTGCCAACAGGGAGCCAAAACCTACTGGAGGAGGAGGATGACTACTACTTATTTCATAATTTATTTCCATTTAGTTAATTATTTTGTTTTCTTCTTTTATTAATATAATTCATTCATGCATGAATTTTTGTTAACCAATTATGTTCTTCCACCAATTTCTTCTTCTTGTTCTTTTATATTCTCTTCTATCCATCTTCTGTTTTTTTATTTTATATTTCATATATTTAATCTCTTAATATTTTATTATTATATTTTATTATTCTATATCTATCTTATTTATTCTTGTCACCATTGTGAT
Source organism: Viscum album (assembly GCA_963277665.1). Lineage (NCBI taxonomy): Eukaryota > Viridiplantae > Streptophyta > Magnoliopsida > Santalales > Viscaceae > Viscum > Viscum album. The sequence continues at coordinate 1,122,082,734 of OY728129.1, forward strand.
ATTTTACCCTCAATAATTAGGGGCTGACCCGAGGGAGGTTAGGTGTTCTTGAATTATTTCTTAAAGTTTATTTTGTTTTTATTATAGATGTGAGTGACATGCATATGTGTGGCGATTGTACACCATGAAATGAAACTCAAGTATATTTATACTCTTTTATTTTTATCTTTAACCTCACTTCCATTGATCATAATCTATTCACATGGTGGAGTTGAGATGATCAACTGATGAAATGACACACGATGGAGCTAGGTCCTGGAAGATCTCACACTCTTAATTGAGGTTCACCCCCAAACATGATTATATGAGAATGTGTAATTTATATTTCTTAGGCATTATAGATTTAAAAACATCTAAATAAAGGAATATAAATTCAAGTGTAAGATTTGATAACTAAATTATCAAAATAAATTTAAAAGAATATAAGAGAATAATGATAGAACTCAAAACCAAACCTAGATTCAAGTTCTTTCTTTCTAATCTAATTCTATTTAGCATCACATGGTAAGGTATAATTTCACGACTTTTCTTTATTTTAGAAATTAATTAAAATATAATTTATCATTTCTTTCACAAATAATAATAAAATAAATAAATTAGGTGAATTAGATAAAGTAACTAAATAAACTGAGAATCTATTTAAGTGAGAAAATCCTTGTAAACTATTGTGATGCACTAGGAAAACATAAAAATTTTCTTTTTTCTGTGCCCTATGATAGGCGTGAGTAACAAAACTTAGTGTTAAGACTGTATAAATGTCTTTACTTATGATGAGTTTTCGAGTAACAATATTTCTCTTTACACTCTTATATTCCAATGAATTATCATTTCTTATCTTCTAAAACCCTGTCATCTACTATAGTAATATTGTCATCTTTCATAAACCACACAATTCTACTTTTCCATATTCTATTCACACTTATCAAATCAACTTCCATTGTACACACAAGCTCTTAATTCTAAAAGTTCACCCACATTAACTTATAATGATAATGATTGTATACACATATTTCTCAAGCCATCATATTCAAGTTTTCTTAACTTCATTATTAAACATGAGTTCAACCTCTCATATAGGTTTGAGTTCATCTACGTTATCTTCAATTTCAGTGATATCACTTAGTGATTCAATTATTAATACATTAGTTGGATGTAAATGTGGATGGTTCATGAGAGATATTTTTTATATAATATTTTTAGTATTCTTTTGTGTTTCTTGATGTTTTTTGTCACCATTTTTTGAATGTATTAATAGTAAACTCATACATATATCAACTTCTTCCATGGTATGAAATTTTTCATCTCATGATGAGATATTATTTTTTATGGTAGACTCAAGGTATTTACATAATGATAATCTCTTACAGACTATAGAAAATCCCAATACTTCAAAAAATATTGTTTATGGGATCCCTCTTACATTTACACTCAACTATACATGCGCTATGACTTCTGAATATTCCATATCATCTTATGTCGCTACTAATAATTACGATGAATTCATAGGGAACTATACATGGAAGTATATTCTACCTTCTTAGTCATCTGTTACTATAACTCTTTTATCTAAACAATTGTTTTCTCACATCTAGTGATCCCTACACTTACTTTTCTTCCAGTAATGTTGAGTATTGGAAACATACAATTTATAATATTCTAATTTTTTTCATGAAATCTTTATTTCACAAATAACTTATGCTTTAGTTCACCTTAAATGTTCTTAAAATGTTACTTAAATTCATTAATTTTCAAGTTATTTACATGTTTTCAACGAAACTCATCATAATATGAAAAATCTAAAGTTCATTTAACATATTTTGATGAATTTTTTAGTCAGTGAATTCATTACTAATCATTAAAATGGATTTTAAGGACATAAATAATCAAATATTTATATGATTTTGATAGAATTATTAATTAAAATTCCAATAGTAAATAACATTCACTTCATTCATTAACTACCAACTTTCAGTGACACAAGAATTACAAATTCAGAAAATATCATTTAAAAATCACTTAGTGTGATATTGTGATAGTAAAACATGCATATATGGTTCTCCTACTAGTGATGTTTTCACTGAATATGAGTATTAAATTTATATGAATTTACTTTTTACTTATTCTAAACATAAATTCAGAACATAAATATGTTTCTTCAACTTTCTATTCTCTAAATAATCGTATAATTTAATTGAAAAAAGTTTTTGAAATAAATACCATAATTAATCATAACCATCCAATGGGTTATTTAATCTCCCCTTTTTTCAATAATAGTTTCTTATTTAAGTCAATGATTTCTTCTCCCCCTTATTGAAAATAAATTAAAAGTTTTAAATTGTAAGGGAACTCTCATTTTCTTCTTCTACCTATATCTTCCATTGTACTTAAAGTAAAACTTGGATTTATTGAGAGAAGGTTATCATAACTTTACTTAAATAAATGAGGCACAAATAAACTAAATCTAAGTATACATGAGGAATAATCTATGTAAAAAACAAGAGTAATTAACTTGTATGTTAGAACTTCCCATAAAAATTCATCAAGTGATACCATCTAACAAATTCAACTTTTAGGGTTTGATTTCAATTGATTTTATTGAAATATATTTCCTATATCCATCTCAATAAATTGATAAAAACATTCAAGTATAAAATATCATGTTTCTCACCCTTTATAAAACATTTTCATTTTTTCATCAATAATTAATTATCTCCTTTTCATTTAAACTTAAGTTTTTTATATGAGAATAGTTGTTATAGAAATACTGGGATAAAAAGAAAAAATGATTCATAAAAGAAGGTTAAAAGGGGTAAAAATAGAAAACAAGATAAAAAAGAATATGAATACAGTGATTTACATGGTTTGGGAACAATCCTTACGTCTACAGAGAGGAAGAAAAACTTCATTATGTTTGGAAGTAAGATTAAAACGTGAATTTTCAGAGTATATAAAAACCTATATTAAATGATATCTTAAAGAAATATAGTGATTAGTAACCTGAATTTATATAGTTCCCACACATTAATTCCACTGTGCTATAATTCTATAGTCACCCAATACCAAGCTGATATAGTATTGGTGGAAGGAAGTTTGTGGAGCTGTAATACCATTGTCACATGCGACTATAGTAAGTTCTCACTAACACAATGCCCTTTTAATGCCACCAGTAAGAACTACTATAGTTGGTTAGTGTTTTTACAGTGCCTAAAATTTGGGTTGGGGGATTTCAGCCCCCATACCCTTGGGAAATAGGGCACTACCCCTACTACACTCACCGACCCCACCATGGAGGTTGAACTATAGGATTTATGACCTGGTGTGTAGTATGGTCCATAAATTATTAGTTAAACTTCATCAAAAGATTAGGTTACACCATTACAACAATAGGAGAGTATTGAAAATATAACTTATGATGACAATAAATTCATTTCTATGGATTTTCAGTATTTATAATTTCATATGCATATGGATCTTCAGCCTCTAGGAACATAAATCTACTTCTATGGATTTCTATTTAATCCATTGAATTTCTAACAACCAATGACTTCATTCTTTGATTTCATAGAATTTTGACCTTTTCAATTTAAATTTTATAGTATTGTGAATTACTAGCTTCATCTTTACTTTCTTTATAGGGGAAAACCCTCCTTGAATTAAAGTAGATTCCATTCCCCTTTTCATTTAACTTTATCACAAATTATCAAGAAATAAAGTGGACCTTACTTACCTCATCAATTAAAAAATATCTTTGAGATGATTTTCTCAACCTAGAAAATCCTATCAAATCAAATTTATTTTTCTTTATTCAACCCCCTCAAATTTTCAAGAATTAATCATATTAAGAGGAATGGATTTATTTTCTTTCCTTTATTCTTCTCTTTTTATGGAACATTATTTTTAGATTCTTCTAGAAAGGAACATGAACCTTCATTTTATTTTTCTTCCAACCTCCATACTTCCTCTAATTTTTCTCACCATACAACCATTAAAATATTTAGAATATGTTCAACCTTTCCTTTATCTATGAATTACTCTCTACATAATCCTTGGTTTCTTTTGAAGTTTACTTCCTTTAATTTCCAATAACTCTTACCATGGTAATATTGTCATTCATTTTATTGGAGTGTGGGTAGCCTAGTTATACCTTCCACACAGTTTCTCAATTTTTAATAAGATACTCTTTTATAGAAACTTTTGGTGAAACTTAAATCCTTTATTATAAATTTATTCCACCATTCCAATCTTCTAGTGACCATCTCAGATTTATTCTCTTTTTGGATTTAAATCACTACCTTTAATTTGAATATTCATGTGTTCCTTTCTTTTTTCCATGAAAAAACCTTTCATTCCATAGTAGAAACCTCTTAATTTTGGTGAGACATTTTATGTTACATTCTTATTGGGTTTATTATTTACATCTTTCTTTACTTTAAACTAAAAGATAGACTTACTTTACATATTTCATTCATTTACCTTCAGCTTCCACAACCATTATCTGTTAGTCATAATTGAAATTTTCATGCTAGTTGTAAACCAGAAATCATAATAATAATCAACATTTCTTCCATAAATTATATATATTTTAAATATATTGAAATCTATTAGATAAAAAATGATTTTTCTTCTTCTATGAACCCTAATTTCACTTTGTTGAGTTTCTATTAACTTCTTTTTGACTCATCCTAATTGTAGGCCTTGTCTATTTTACATCAGTTGAAATATTATTCCAATAATCCAAGGTGAGGTGTCTTAATTTTTCATAACCCCAATAATATCCAATAAATATATTCTCATTCACTTGAATAAAACTTTTTATGGTGGAGGCATATTCATTTTCTTGAATTTTCCTTCCTTCTTTCTGAACACCTTATGGGGAACTTCTTCCTTTCAAAATTTCTTACACCTTTACCCAAGTGGTGGGTTCTTAATCACTTTTACTCATATAATTTTGAATATATTGAGAATTGTTTTCTATACCATTATAATAATTTAAATTTGTACATAATAAATTTTTGGATAATATGTTTACCTTATTCTTTAGAGTATCAGAATTTGATACTTCCAATGATTTCCTACATCTCCTACCACTTTATAGAGTCTTTCTAGAAGTTAGATTCTCTTGTGAAACCTTAACGATGGTGATTATTTTATCAAATACACGTGAATACTAAAAATTATTATATTACAATTTATGTAATTTTATATCCAAATAAAGGCACTTCAGGATTAAAATATTTTTCTAATATTTAAGAATTTTTAACTTCTATTTACATTTTGATTTAAATTTCCTAACTTTTCCTTTATGAAACTTTATTGTAGTAGAGATATTTCAAGTTATTTTTTCTTCCATATTTCATCTCTAACTAATAATTATTAACATATACCATTTCATTAAAAATATTATTTAGTGCATGGAATTATTACCTAATAACTTCCCTTCTAACCACATTATCATAAAAACTCTTTTTTAATGTTTCTTCCACAAGGTTGAACTTTTCTTGAGAATTTAATACGTTTTCTTCCATGAATTCTGTGAGTTTAGTGAGAGTTTTATACTTACTTATTTTCTTAACGAAATCATCTTACATTTAATTGGAATTATTATCAAGATATGTTTTTTATTCATAAATTACGTTATTAAATACAAATATATTTATGATAACCTCAAAGGGAAATTACTTTATATGATTGTTAATTTTAGAGTAAAAATACCTAATACTTTCAACTAGTTCATACTCACAATATCTTATACAAACTTATTCTGGAGGATTAATTCATATGGATTTTTCTGTAAAACTTTCACTTTTTTTTAAAATTTAATAATAACAAATCATCCTTCCATTGAGTTTGATAATTTAACATCTTTTTCTTTTGATCCACCTTCTTCTTACGATTCTTTAGAGTTTGAGATGATACTTCAATGATTCTACTAACAAGATAATATTCCATTATCTTCAAATTAAGCATAAATTCCTTATATTCTAGAGAAATTATTTCTTCAACTTTAAAAAATATTTACTTTAAATAGATTAATGAAAAATAACTAAAAAATATAAAACTAATCATAGGGAACCACACTCTGATACCAATTAAGATTCCCAATGGATCATACAGTCACTCTAAGAGGAGATCAGGGGTGAGTTTTTTTTATCAAATATATTAAACTTATATTTTTTACTTACATTAAGTGGATCGAACATCTTTCATCAGTTAGGATGTATGGATATTTATTATACACACTAAAAAATTTTCCATGATGAAATATAGATAATGTAATGTAAACAACACACCTAGATCTTTACAAGGTTTAGTCTCAATTTGGGTACCTATTTTTTTTGTCAACTTACATTGAGTCACAAATTTTCCACTAATAATAATATTATTAATTAAAAGTTGCACAAGATATAAGGACCCACCCTTAAACATTACATAATCTAGAAAATTATTTTAGAATTCACTTTATTACATTCCCAAAGATCTTTTTAGTTTAGAGTTTTAGAGAATTAGGAAATAATTCATAAATATCAACACAAAATAATATAAATTGGGTAATACTAAAACAATATCCATTTATTCTATAATACAAAAGTTTTTAATAAAACATTATTTCTTCACAACATTCATATTTGCTTCTTCTTTTATCTTACACATGTTTAATCCCTGTGAAAAATATTTTAAAACTTGGGATGAGTAAAAAAATATTAGTAAGGGATATAAAGAGAAATAAAGACAATGTTATTATATAAATACTTATAAACATATTAAATCATTTTCAAAATTTATACTTCTCACCCTTAAATTATTATATACTTACTTTGTGAAAACATTAGATTTACCTAAAAAATTGAAAAAAATAAAACCATATAGATAAATAGTGGAATTAATTACTTAATATTGTATCCCTTTTGGATACCATATGATTTGTAACCCTCAAAACTACCTTATTATGTAACCCTCATGAATACATTATGGTGTAACCATCACAGTTACACTTGGAATAACCATAATGATAAAATTCCAACATAAACAAACCAAATGAATTAGAGGGAGATATAGGTAACACCCTTAATCATAATAAATTTTAAATAACTATAAAAATAATAATAAAACCTGTATACTTGAATAATAAAAATATTCCTTTTGAATTTTTTAAAAATAGAAATTTAAATGAGGATTTTTAAAGAAAAGTCCCTTACCTTGGGTTTGAATTCCTTCAAATGAATTCAAACATCATATATAATGGTTTAAAGATTGTTATTAATATATTAAAAATATATATTAATATCTATAATACATCATATTATATTTCAATAAAAAATTCCCACCTATTTATTCCTAATATTTTTTTATTTCCATTGTTTCGATTGCACTCTTTTCATGGTTTCCATGGTTGGTTCATTATGGATTTTCTTGTCAAATGAAAGAAAAACTTCGTAAGTGAAAAGAAATAGTATTAATATGTTTAAATAATTTTAAATGATACCATATATCATTTTTTATATGAGAATTAATCATTAGATAAAACATTAATGAAAATGATTTAGTTTATTTTGGTGGTTCTTACGACCATTATGAACGTATATAATTTTATTTAATATCATGTTTATATAATGGTTACATAACATTATATAAATAATAAAATGTATAATAAAATATTATTTAACCATAATAATGGTTTTATTACCATCCTTGAAGGCGGTAAAAGAAAATGAAAACTCATTGTCCACAAAGGTGGTGAATTGACATGTCACAAATGATGATTTCAATTTCTAGAATAAGAGGAGAAGAGAAGAGGTTTGATGATGAATATTCCATTAAAACAATAAAATTAAAATATATGTAATATACTAGAGTTTTAGTATCACTTGTATGAGGGTATATGAGAAGATAATAAAAAAATAAAAGGAATTGAAAAGAATATAAAAGAAAAGGAATGAGGATTTTACCTCTTGAATTCCTCTCCATGAGAACCTCCAAAAATAACTTGGTTTTGGACTTTTGGTGAGATAATAAGGTCTTATAAATGGGTATGATTCTTAGTAAGGTAATTGGGAAGAAATTAAACAAGCTAAAAGGCTTTGAGGTGTAAGGAGAAGAGGTGGTGATTGGTGGTATTTATAATGGAAGAGAGATGTGTTTTCTCATTATTTTATTCATAAGTTTATTATTTTGGATCAAGAATATGAATAGTTTGAGAATTATAAATAAATATTTTAAAAAAATAAAGGTTAGTTAGGGATTATGGTCATTAAATCATAAATGACTAAAGGAATAGTGTATTTAACTTATAATGTATATATACCGTAAATCACTGTATTTTACTATTCATAAAAAATTCAATTATTTTAGAAATATCTCAAAAATTAACACTAATTTTTTTGACATGTATAATTCAAAGATGAACTCTATTTTATGGAAATAAGTTTATAAATATGATAAATTTAAATTTTAATTGAAGTCACAAATTATTCAAAAAATACCAATTTTAAAATTATAATTGATTTTATAACACTTTGAAAAATTAATTAAGGTATCATAAAATTATATTATAATTATAAGACAAAAAAATATTAATTTATGAATCTATTTTATGAAAATAAATTTTAATTTAAGTCATTATATTAATTGTAAAATTGTAAATAAATATTTACGACTTACAAAAACGCCAAAACTTAATTTATAATTTTTCAAACATTTATTTACTTATATCTAGATAAAAATATATCATATTTTAACTTATAAGATACTTAAATTTTATTTTTAATCTCATATATGAGGTTAATATTCTATTAGTATAGATTATTTAATTTATATAAATTCCACTTATTTCATTATGCATTTTTAATGAATTAAACTATTTAATTCCAGAATGAAAAAAATTATTTTATAAGTACCTAGGTTGTTAAATTATCTCCACCTTCTAGAAATTTCATCCTCAAAAATATTATTTTATTATTAATCAAGTGAGGATACCTTCCTCTCATAGAATTTTTAAATTCCCATGTCGCTTCTTCAACAATGTGGTTTCTCTACAAAATCTTAGCCTATTGAATTACCTTATTTATTAATACTTTCTCTCTAAGATCAATAATATGAACAAGTTTCTCTTCATGAGAAAGGTTCTCTTCCAGCTGAACTAATTCTGTGCTCAAAATGTGAGATGAATCTAGTACATACTTTCTCAACATTAAAACATGAAAAACATTTTGTACCTAAGATATACTCTGGGTAAAAGCTACTCGGTATATAACTAGTCTAACTTTATCTAGGATTTCATAAGGTTTGATGAGCTATGGAATTAGATTTAATTTTTACCAAAACACATAACACTTTTTTCAAGGTGATATTCTGAGGAAAATATAATCACCAACCTCAAAAGAAAAATCTTTCCTCCTGTTATCTGCATAAATTTTCTGCTTACTCTGAGCTATCCTCATGTATTGTTGGATCATTTTCAATTTCTTAGCCACTTCCTCTACTAATTTTGGTCCCATTAACTTCCTCTTTTTAAATTCATTCCAAAATTATAGAGTTTTACATTATTTTCTATAAAATGACTCAAAAGGCTCTATATATATAATAGAATAATGACTATTATTATAAGAAAAATAAACAAAAAAATGTTACTGATCCCAACTTCCTTGGTAATCCATTTAACAAGATTTAAGAATATCCTCTAATGTATGAATAGTTTTCTATGACTGTCCATTATATTGAGGATGAAAGGCTATAATAAAATTTAATTTATTTCCCAATGAATTCAGAAGGCATTTCCAAAATTTAGAAGTGAACCTCAGATCATGGTCAGATACAATGGAGAGAGTAACTCCAAACAATCTGACCATATCTTTGAGGTACAGTTGAGAAAACTGATCTTAATACATAGTATCTCGAAAAGGAATAAAATGTACAGATTTAGTCAGTTGATCAACAATAACAGAAAATCACATTGTTATATCGAGAAGTCTTTGGTTGTCCCCCCATAAAGTCCGTGGATATATTTTCCCATTTTAACTACGGCATTGGAAAATGTTGAAGCATCCACTTTGGTAGTTGCCACTCTAATTTAACCTCTTGTCATATCAAACACTTTACCATAAAATCAAAAATATCTTTTTTCATTCCATTCCACCCATAATACTCTCGAAGGTCATACATATAAGTGTTGGTAGGATAAACTGAAAACATAGAACTATGAAATCCACTTAATAATTATTTATTCAATTGGGAATCACAAGGTACACATAATCTATTTCAATATCTCAAGATACAATCTTTATCAACATTAAATTTAAGTAATTTACCTTTCTTAACCAATTCTACCATTTTATGTAACTCATGATCTTCCTTTTGAGATTTCTTAATTCTGTCTGAGAGAGATGACTACACTAACACCTGAATCAAAATAGAGGAATTTCCTGCATCAAAAAATTATAGGACAAAATTAATTAGATCATTAATCAAGGTGTCATGTTCTAACCATAACATGGTTAATATAGCATGATGTTTTAAACTCAAGGTATCTGACACTTTGTTTGCTTTTACATGATGACAATTGACCATGAAATCATAATCCTTTATCAGTTCAATCCATCTTATCTTCCTCATATTCAATTCCTTATGAGTAAATATATACTTTAAAATTTTAGCGTTGGTATATATTTCAAATTTGGCTCTATATAAATGATGTTTTTAAAATTTTAAAGTGAAAACCACAAATAATAATTAAAAATCATATGTGGTATAATTTAACTCATGATTTTTTAGTTGTATTGAAGCATAAGCAATTACCTGATCATTTCACATCATAAAACAACCAATTCCCTTCAATAAAGCATCACTATAGATGAAAAAATCACCATTTCTGGTTTGTGGGGCCAAAACTAGAGCATTCACTAATCTTCTTTTCAGTTCCTAAAAACAAACATCATAGTTCTATGTCCATATAAATTTAACAAATTTTCATGTTAACTTAGTTAGAGAGCTAGATATCTATGCAAAGTTTTTAACAAACCATCAGTAATATCAGGATAATCCAAGAAAACTACGAATCTCAGTAACATTTGTAGGACTTGGCCATTAATTAACCTCCTTTAGTTTGGCAAGATCAAATACTATTCCATCCTTATTTTCAATGTGACCAAGAAAAGAAATCTATTGCAACCAAAAATAAAATTTTCTAAATTTTCCATATAACTTATTTTCTTTGAGAGTTTGCAGGAAAATCCTTAAACGTTTTTCATGATCTTAATAACTTTTTAAAAACACCAACATGTCATTGATAAAAACAAAAACAAGCTTATCCAAATATTCAAAAAATCTTCTATTCCTAAGATCCATAAATACAATAGGGGAATTTTTCAAACCAAATGGAATTACAACAAACTCATAATTCTCAAATATTGTTTAGAATTATATTTTTGGAATGTCATCCTCCTTTACCTTAAGCTAATGGTACCCAAATCTCAAGTCAATCTTGAAAAAATACTGAGCTCCCCAGATCTATTCAAACAAGTCATATATATGAGGAAATAGATACTTATCTTTAAAAATAATGTTATTAAAAGTTATATAATCAATGTAAAGTATCATAGAACCATATTTATTTAAAAAAAAAATAATAGGATCACCCCATGGTGAAGTGATAGGATGAATAAAACCTTTATCAAGCAACTCCTACAACTTCTTTTTCAATTCTAGAAGTTCCACTTGATCTATTTGATAAGGGGTTTTTTATATTTTATTAGAATCATAAACTAAGTCAATAGTAAATTCAACTTCCCAAAAAGGTATAACACTGGGAAACTCATTAGAAAAAACATCCAGGTATTCATTTACCACTAGAACATCATTAATTTGAATAGTTCATTTTTTTTCAACAATATGCGCAAGATATCATTCATTTCCATACTTTATCTATTTCTTATATTCCTGATATGTTATCAAAGGTATGGGTTTATTCTTGTATAAAAACAAAAAATATTTATAAAAATCAACTTTTTTAGATCTATAATCAATTTTATCATGATAAGAATAAATCCATTACATAACCAGAATAACATCAAACTCTACTAATGGACAAAAAATAAGGTTTGCAGGTAATGTATTTCCACAAAAAAATAGGAATATTCTTATAATGCATTTTTTCCTTAATATTTCCCCTGGTATTTTTATCATAAGTTTTTATTTCATTTCTTAAGATGAAATTTCCAGTTTACTAAAAAATTTCTCTAAAATAAATACATGTATAGACCCTGTATCAAACAATAAATTACAAAAATTTGAGTAAAAAACAAAGTAACTGAAACCACTTAATTGGATAACCCAAAATCTATTGAATTAGTCACAAAGTATTTTACCGCAACTTTGTTCTTATAATATAGCTACTTCCCATCATCCAGATCTTTATTTGGGCAGATATTTTCATAATGAACCATCTCTCCACATTTAAAGAACTTTATAATTTTCTTATTAGAATTAAACATACCATCACTGAGATATTTTTCATTGCAATCTAGGGCTATATGTACAAAATTACCACATGAGAAACACCTATTATATTTCTTAAGGCATTGCCTAGGATTCTTTTTACCACACTTCCCACAAATTAGAAACTGTATTTTCTTACCGTCAAATTTATTTGATTGATTCTTACCCATTTCTTACCATCTGTACCTTTTCTTTTGCTTATTTTCAAAGTATATGTGATCATAAAAAAACTCAATTTCTCCCCTCTCATCACATTAGAATATTTTCTCACAACTTTTTAATTCTTGGGAAGCCAATTCCCTTCGATATCTTGTCTTTAATCATGAGTAAAAACAATTGATTTTACTATCAAGTTGTTGAATAAGATTTAGATAATAAATTTCTAATCATTTAAAGTTTTCTTCATATACAACCACTAAATATTCCCCCTTTTTTTTCAATTAAAGGAATATTTTCTTCATCCTAAGTCAAACCACCTTAGGAAAATATTTTTCAAGGAAAAAATTCTTAAATTCATCCCATTCCAAGGCATAAATATCTTAGATATCCTTGATATTCTTGAAAATTGACCACTACTGGTTGGATTTATATTAAAAATGATAAATAACATGACTAAACTTTTGATTATCTAAATACCCCATTAAATGGAATATCCATTCGAGGCATATAATCCACCCTCCAACCTCCAACAGGTCAGAAGATCCACTGAAAGTAGGAGGGTGTTTCTGTAGAGACCTGAAGCCTGACGTACATTGAAATTACATTACATTTGCGGAATACTTAGTACATAACAAAAACACACACGCAAGGATCGTAATAGTTTAGTGTCTTTGGAAACTCGGAATATAATCTTCTAATCCTGGTGAAAGATCTTCAACATCTCCCATAAAGATCTTCCTTTTTTTTTTACCTAAAACCTTTCTTTATATCCTGGGGAAAAGAAAACATAAAAGGGTGAGCTCAAATGCTCAGTAAGGGTAAACAATAGAAATATCAATCACATCATATTCAAAAGAACATAACATTTTGGAAATCTTAACCTGCAAAAGAGAGCATAATTTCATAACATGGGATAAATCATGGCAGTGAAATTTAATCACAATAATCATAACTTAAAACATGAAACTTTGTGGCATTCATACATAATCATAGAGAATCATTTTTTGTTAGTCAAGACTCATTGCCAAGACTATCTTAGTGGACAAAGTCCCTTTCTGAATCGAGTAACCCTCGTTTTAGTCCTGTTTCACTGAACTGGTATAACCTACCATTCCAGCCATGTCTATCTCATGAGATATAAAATCTTTACCCAATGCATTGGAGGGAGATATAGGTCTCACCCATCTTATAATGATACCATTCTTATGTGTGCCACAAAATCATAAATCATACATCATTGCATAACCCATGTAATAAAAATGGGATTCTTAAACAACATGACATCATAAAACAATTCATATAAGATAAAGGAATTCATAAAAATATTTCCATCACAACATAATCAAATCCATGTAATAATAGGGATAGAAACAGAACCCTTTATTATCTTAGATGGAAAATAATTTTGATAAAACACTTGAAATCCATTCTTGAGGAAAATATCCTTTCTACTTCAAAAACACTTTTCTTTTCTTAACATGTCATACAATTATAAACTAAAAGAAGTTGATTAAAAATAAACTTGAAAACTTATAAAGGAAGATTCTTGGAAATAATTTTTTAAAAATCCATTCTTTCCATATAAGTTAAAAAAACATTCTTTGTACTTTTGTTTGAAAAATCAAAAAGTACCTCGTACGAAAAACGACAAAAGATTCCTTTCATATCTTTTACTAAAAACTCAACGAAGAGTAAAATAGGATTTAAACAACTGTAGGAGAATGGAAATAATACTACATATTTAGGAAACATGGATGTGGATGATAAAATACACCCCAGTAAATATCAAAGCATAAACAATCTCGGATAAAAATGAGATTGTGATATTTTCCCTTACCTTAGGTCCGATTTGCTTCGTAAGTGTCCGAACCTCCTGTATAATGATTTAAATAATGTTATTGACTTATTAAAGAATCATATTCATTGTTATTATATCATATACGGTTCACTTATGACTTTATATTACCCGTTCTTTTGTAAATTCATGTTAAAGTAGCGTTTTGGGTAAAATCGTCTCATTTGTCGTTCGTGTTTTTAACTTGTAATTATTAATATGATTACTTGGATCATGATTAATTATATCCAGAATGTAAAACATGATTTATATATAATATATATATTCAGAATATATATATATATATAATATCGATAAATGGAATGAAATACACCGTTCATAGAGACGGTAGTCCGTACGTACGCATGAACGCTGTTTTCGTTTCCTTATTGAATTGAATGAAATTAAGTAGATGAAATACATATAAATATACATAAATACAGTATCATTATTATGTCATATATTTCATTAGTACTTATTATATATACTTTATAATCATTCATGAATGGTTAATCGTTGAGAATGAATCTCATCGCGTCGTGGAGACGGTAGTCCGTACGTACGCACGAGCGATGATATCGTTCCCATGGTCGTGGAATTGTGTTGAAGTGTATGTATAATATTTCATTATCAATATCACTTTATAATAATCATATATAGTTACTCATTACACCATTATACCCATCCTATTAAGGTGGTGGTGGAAAATAGATTACACCACGTCGTGGAGACGGTATTCCGTACGTACGCACGCGCGATGATTTCATTTTTCCGTAGGATGGATAGAAGGTGAATTAGGGTTGTTTCATATTTATAATAACATATCAGTATGTAAGTAATACTGATTTTATTACTTTGTCATGAAAGAACTAAAGAAGAAGAATTTGAAGAAGAAAGAAATTGAAAAGATCGGTAATGGATATTACCTCTTCTTTAAAACGCCTCTTTGAATCCTCCACTTAGGGAACTAAGATTGGTCTTTGAAGAAGACCAGGACCTCTAGGATTATTCTAGGGAAGTGGAGAAGGGATTTTGGCAGGGGTTGGCCGATCTTGAGTGCTCAAATTGGTGTGAGGAGGAGGGGGAGGAGGTGTCCTTTTATAAGGGAGGAGAGGGGCACCTTAGGAATATCTCAAAATATTATTTTATATTAAAGTCAAAATCGGTTTATAATGGTTCCAAAGGGTCTTATTTAGAATCTAAAGTGGGGATGGGTCGAACTCCTATCAACCAATAGGATTTAGACAAGTTTAGGTTATTATTTTAACCTTATCAATTAGATTTAACTCTAAGTTAAATAATTTAACTTTTACCGTGTCTTTTTGTTTTCTTACACTATATGGTTAATACACTTACTATAACATGCCAAACGAACCCCAAATTGTTTATTATTAATATATATATCTTTATCTAAGTCATTTGGCCGAACCTTAGATTTTTAGGAATAAAATAACAATTAATAATATAATATTTTATTTAAAAACTATTTTGTGTCAATTTTTACACTATTTGATATATGATTTTTGTGAAAGTCATAACAGAATTATATGTTCTAACCAAGTTGATTAAAGCAACACTAATATATCATAGTAACCTAGAAAATTAGTGAAATTCATAAAAAGTCTCAAATTATATTTATTTTGGTATTTATAACATCAATTATGTCAATATTTCATTAATAAGATAATTACTGCATCATCTTTGTGTCATAAATAAATTAAATTATTTAATGTCTAAAAATTACAAATAAAATACCATTATGTATGAAATCTTTTTATCTTTCTAATGAATATTTATAGTCGAATTTATCTTATGTATAACCCCATATTAAAAATGTTTTAGTAAATAAACTTTGATTTTAACTCTTTTAACCCTTCTTTAAATAAATTAATAATAAATGTCCTAATCTAATCCAAGTGGGCCTAAATGGTCATATTTTATTCCTAAGTTTGTTTTTGGTCGAATTAAACTTATCCAATAGAATTAGGACATGTTTTAGGGTAATAATAATATCATCTTTACCCTTAATTACCCTATTTACTTTTAACCGTGGTTAAAAAAAAGTCAAAAGTTACTATTCACCAAAAATTATTTTCATCTCATTGAACCACATTTTAGTCCTTGATATTAACCGTGTCTCTCGGATTTTCGAAATTCCACTCACAGAAGCGGGAAAATTAAGTTTTATGAAAAATTCAGTTTTTTTAACTACCACTTAGTGGTTTCACTATTCATCAAAAATAGAAAGTTTTCAGAAAAATACCAAAAATTAGGCCTAAGCTATATTTGATATTATGAACTCAAAAATGATGTCTATTTTACCAAATTCAAACCATATCAGTTTCATTAATTAATTTAAAAATTAATTCCCGTCGTCAAAACAAAAGGCGTGTTTTTAAGAGATAATAACTATCAAAAGATTGAGACTTGTTTATTACTGGTTTAAATGTGAAATTATATCCAATGACCAAAATTGTATTAAATTGTAAAAATATATTCTAAATATACTTTAAAACCACTAAAATTAATAATTTATCACTATTAATTATTTCGATTGAAAAAGTTGTTTTTAATTAAAATTTAGTAATTTCCACTATTCATCAAAATATGAAAGTTATCCGAAAATTACCAAAATTTCACCCTAAGCTAATTTCGATATTCCGAATCCAAAAATGAAGTCCATTTTGAAAAATAAAGTTTACAAAATTTCAAAAAGTGGTTATTACTATTCATAACGGCTAGTTTTAATAATATTTTAATAGCATATCGTTGTTTAGTAAAACTCGATATTGCGTACTACACACGCTATCAAGGAAGGTCATGATTGCGTGTAATGAAAGCCAGGTCAGAGATGTGTGTTGTGAAAGCTCTTTTTGGTGTAGCGTATAACACAAGACATTAATGAAATTAAAAAGAATATTTTTCATAAAATCTCGGGGTGTTACATTCTACCCCCCTTAAAATGAATTTCGCCCTCGAAATTCATCGGGGTTATAAATGGTTTACTATTCTAAAGTTTCTTTAATCAAAACCCACATCGTAAAAAGGAATACCAAAACCAATATTTAAAAACAAAAGTATGAAACGTAACGGTTACCCAAATAAACTAATCACTGGGTTTCCACATAGGTGAAAATATGGATATGGAAGAGAAATCTAACCATCATGTTCTGATGGAGAGTGGTAGAGAACATGGCTATAGAAAAGCTAGCAATCACAAATCCATAAATTTGTGACGATCTAAGGTACCATCTGATTAATCAGATATAAGAGCACTAGGACAACATTTTTGGTTTTCAAGATCATTTCCCTAAAGTTGAAGAATTTGAATTAGAATAAATACTTACTTTATTTTGGTACAATCTCACTGTTGTTCGTGCCTTGAACAATTTCCACTTCATCTCTTAAATAAATGAAGTTGAATTTGTTATTCGTGAAGTGTTAGCAGATCATGTGATAGAATGATGGGTCATTCCATCTCTTTCAAACACAAGGTTAGCAAAAGTTATAAGTCCATCTTATGGTTAGATTAATCATATATGGTTCCAAAAATGAACTTATACTTCATATATCATACTGCTTAATATAATAAAACTAGTTTCTACTAAACAGGGACTTCCTGTAGGCCAGTGGTAGGCGATAAAGGCCAGTCACACTTCGGTTGTGGGTTCGATTCCCACAGCCTTGTCCGACGCGATGGGCTGTCGCCCGTCCTGCAGGTTGTTCTTTTTCTAAAGCTATATTACTATAACATCCAATCAATAATATCGAAAAACGTTTTATCCTATCTTATGTCCAACATAATCCATTCTAATCTTTAGGCTTATCTAAAATACTTCGGTCAAGGCTTATAGTATAAAGAAAATGATTACTTGAAATGTCACAGAATAATCACGTGAATGCCATCATTTATCCCCCATATATCATAAGATATATCTTGTTGGTCAAATTACAAACATGTGAATACCTTAATCATGTATTCTCTTAAAGAATTAATACCCCTTGAACCTTAGTGAAAACATGAATGTAGTTAAAAGTTAACACTTTCCACATACCAAAATCCTCAAAATTCTATATACTCAAACCATGATATCACTTAGTCCTTATATCAATCAGGAGCTCATGAATACAATCAAACATCTCATTATCGTCTTATCCCTTCATTATGCGCATATCATCTACATTCCAAAAATATCTGAATAACCTTTCATGGATACTGGTAACATTAATCATACACTTTTAAAACTCAAGGAAAGACAACAGTGTAACAATCCTTAGATGTCTCTTTATTCCATATTACCATGAGATTACTTATACAACATTACACATGATAAACATGTAATCATTCCACTACATTCTTAAACCATTGACTGAGCTTCAACAATTATTTCATCTCACATATCATTTGTAGTCTCATCATCATCATCCACATAAATACTACCCATACGACCATACTGATTTTCTTCATGAGACTTTCCCTTATGGCATTGGTTTGCATAATGCCCGTACATTTCACATTTAAAACATTTAACCATTGTTGATGTTATAGCAATACCATTATCCTCATCCCTGGTGTTAACGGAACCTTTTCCTTTGCACTTACTGGCTTTGTGTCCTTCTTTTCCACACCCAAAGCATCGTCCAGTTCCTTTGAAACATTCTCCTTGATGACTCTTCCCACATGATTTACATAGGGGAAATTGAACTTTCTTTCCTCTATGATCATCATGAAACTCCATCTTTCTCTTATTAGACGACCCAGGAAACTTACCAAATTTTACTTTATTGATCATATTATGAGATTGCTGATTCGGCATAATAATGATGTTTGGACCTCCAAATCCCATTTCATTTGGTTTCTCATGAAGAATATCATTCCATTGTCTATCATATCCTCCATTATCGTGAATCATCCTGTTTCCAGCCATTTTCTAAAACCCAAAAAGAATAGTGTGAGATGCAAAAATCATAATAAAGGGGGAGTATCCTCAATATCTAACTTATTAGGTTAAATTCTAAGATCGTTACCGTAGTTATAGGACTGTATCTTATACGTATACTTATCCTTAGGGACATCCCTAGACAAACCTTATAAATATCTCTAGGGATCTCACTAAAGTTATCGCATCCTAGTTTCCAAAGGTTGACTAAACCTTTCCTCTGATACCAACTGTAGAGACCCGAAGCCTGACGTACATTGACATTACATTACATTTGCGGAATACTTAGTACATAACAAAAACACACACGCAAGGATCATAATAGTTTAGTGTCTTTGGAAACTTGGAATATAATCTTCTAATCCTGGTGAAAGATCTTCAACATCTCCCATAAAGATCTTCCTTTTTTTTACCTAAAACATTTCTTTATATCCTGGGGAAAAGAAAACATAAAAGGGTGAGCTCAAATGCTCAGTAAGGGTAAACAATAGAAATATCAATCACATCATATTCAAAAGAACATAACATTTTGGAAATCTTAACCTGCAAAAGAGAGCATAATTTCATAACATGGGATAAATCATGGCAGTGAAATGTAATCACAATAATCATAACTTAAAACATGAAACTTTGTGGCATTCACACATAATCATAGAGAATCAATTTTTGTTAGTCAAGACTCATTGGCAAGACTATCTTAGTGGACAAAGTCCCTTTCTGAATCGAGTAACCCTCGTTTCAGTCCTGTTTCACTGAACTGGTATAACCTACCATTCCAGCCATGTCTATCTCATGAGATATAAAATCTTTACCCAATGCATTGGAGGGAGATATAGGTCCCACCCATCTTATAATGATACCATTCTTATGTGTGCCACAAAATCATAAATCATACATCATTGCATAACCCATGTAATAAAAATGGGATTCTTAAAAAACATGACATCATAAAACAATTCATATAAGATAAAGGAATTCATAAAAATATTTCCATCACAACATAATCAAATCCATGTAATAATAGGGATAGAAACAGAACCCTTTATTATCTTAGATGGAAAATAATTTTGATAAAACACTTGAAATCCATTCTTGAGGAAAATATCCTTTCTACTTCAAAAACACTTTTCTTTTCTTAACATGTCATACAATTATAAACTAAAAGAATTTGATTAAAAATAAACTTGAAAACTTATAAAGGAAGATTCTTGGAAATAATGTTTTAAAAATCCATTCTTCCCATATAAGTTAAAAAAAACATTCTTTGTACTTTTGTCTGAAAAATCAAAAATTACCTCGTACGAAAAACGACAAAAGATTCCTTTCATATCTTTTACTAAAAACTCAAAGAAGAGTAAAATAGGATTTAAACAACTGTAGGAGAATGGAAATAATACTACATATTTAGGAAACATGGATGTGGATGATAAAATACACCCCAGTAAATATCAAAGCATAAACAATCTCGGATAAAAATGAGATTGTGATATTTTCCCTTACCTTAGGTCCGATTTGCTTCGTAAGTGTCCGAAACTCCTGTATAATGATTTAAATAATGTTATTGACTTATTAAAGAATCATATTCATTGTTATTATATCATATACGGTTCACTTATGACTTTATATTACCCGTTCTTTTGTAAATTCATGTTAAAGTAGCGTTTTGGGTAAAATCGTCTCATTTGTCGTTCGTGTTTTTAACTTGTAATTATTAATATGATTACTTGGATCATGATTAATTATATCCAGAATGTAAAACATGATTTATATATAATATATATATTCAGAATATATATATATATATATATAATATATCGATAAATGGAATGAAATACACCGTTCATGGAGACGGTAGTCCGTACGTACGCATGAACGCTGTTTTCGTTTCCTTATTGAATTGAATGAAATTAAGTAGATGAAATACATATAAATATACATAAATCCAGTATCATTATTATGTCATATATTTCATTAGTACTTATTATATATACTTTATAATCATTCATGAATGGTTAATCATTGAGAATGAATCTCATCGCGTCGTGGAGACGGTAGTCCGTACGTACGCACGAGCGATGATATCGTTCCCATGGTCGTGGAATTGTGTTGAAGTGTATGTATAATATTTCAGTATCAATATCAATTTATAATAATCATATATAGTTACTCATTACACCATTATACCCATCCTATTAAGGTGGTGGTGGAAAATAGATTACACCACGGCGTGGAGACGGTATTCCGTACGTACGCACGCGCGGTGATTTCATTTTTCCGTAGGATGGATAGAAGGTGAATTAGGGTTGTTTCATATTTATAATAACATATCAGTATGTAATTAATACTGATGTTATTACTTTGTCATGAAAGAACTAAATAAGAATAAGTTGAAGAAGAAAGAAATTGAAAAGATCGGTAATGGATATTACCTCTTCTTTGAAACGCCTCTTTGAATCCTCCACTTAGGGAACTAAGATTGGTCTTTGAAGAAGACCAGGACCTATAGGATTATTCTAGGGAAGTGGAGAAGGGATTTTGGCAGGGTTTGGCCGATCTTGAGTGCTCAAATTGGTGTGAGGAGGAGGGGGAGGAGGTGTCCTTTTATAAGGGAGGAGAGGGGCACCATAGGAATATCTCAAAATATTATTTTATATTAAAGTCAAAATCGGTTTATAATGGTTCCAAAGGGTATTATTTCGAAGCTAAAGTGGGGATGGGTCGAAATCCTATCAACCAATAGGATTTAGAAAAGTTTAGGTTATTATTTTAACCTTATCAATTAGATTTAACTCTAAGTTAAATAATTTAACTTTTACCGTGTCTTTTTGTTTTCTTACACAATATGGTTAATACACTTACTATAACATGCCAAACGAACCCCAAATTGTTTATTATTAATATATATATCTTTATCTAAGTCATTTGGCCGAACCTTAGATTTTTAGGAATAAAATAACAATTAATAACATAATATTTTATTTAAAAACTATTTTGTGTCAATTTTGACACTATTTGATATATGATTTTTGTGAAAGTCATAACAGAATTATATGTTCGAACCAAGTTGATTAAAGCAACACTAATATATCATAGTAACCTAGAAAATTAGTGAAATTCATAAAAAGTCTCAAATTATATTTGTTTTGGTATTTATAACATCAATTATGTCAATATTTCATTAATAAGATAATTACTGCATCATCTTTGTATCATAAATAAATTAAAATATTTAATGTCTAAAAATTACAAATAAAATACCATTATGTAGGAAAGATTTTTATCTTTCTAATGAATATTTATAGTCGAATTTATCTTATTTATAACCCCATATTAAAAATGTTTTAGTAAATAAACTTTGATTTTAACTCTTTTAACCCTTCTTTAAATAAATTAATAATTAATGTCCTAATCTAATCCAAGTGGGCCTAAATGGTCATATTTTATTCCTAAGTTTGTTTTTGGTCGAATTACACTTATCCAATAGAATTAGGACATGTGTTAGGGTAATAATAATATCATCTTTACCCTTAATTACCCTATTTACTTTTAACCGTGGTTAAAAAAAAGTCAAAAGTTACTATTCACCAAAAATTATTTTCATCTCATTGAACCATATTTTAGTCCTTGATATTAACCATGTCTCTCGGATTTTCGAAATTCCACTCACAGAAGCGGGAAAATTAAGTTTTATGAAAAATTCAGTTTTTTTTAAGTACCACTTAGTGGTTTCACTATTCATCAAAAATAGAAAGTTTTCAGAAAAATACCAAAAATTAGGCCTAAGCTATATTTGATATTATGAACTCAAAAATGATGTCTATTTTACCAAATTCAAACCATATCAGTTTCATTAATTAATTTAAAAATTAATTCCCGTCGTCAAAACAAAAGGCGTGTTTTTAAGAGATAATAACTATCAAAAGATTGAGACTTGTTTATTACTGGTTTAAATGTGAAATTATATCCAATGACCAACATTGTATTAAATTGTAAAAATATATTCTAAATATACTTTAAAACCACTAAAATTAATAATTTATCACTATTAATTATTTCGATTGAAAAAGTTGTTTTTAATTAAAATTTAGTAATTTCCACTATTCATCAAAATATGAAAGTTATCCGAAAATTACCAAAATTTCACCCTAAGCTAATTTCGATATTCCGAATCCAAAAATGAAGTCCATTTTGAAAAATAAAGTTTACAAAATTTCAAAAAGTGGTTATTACTATTCATAACAGCTAGTTTTAATAATATTTTAATAGCATATCGTTGTTTAGTAAAACTCGATATTGCGTACTACACACGCTATCAAGGAAGGTCGTGATTGCGTGTAATGAAAGCCAGGTCAGAGATGTGTGTTGTGAAAGCTCTTTTTGGTGTAGCGTATAACACAAGACATTAATGAAATTAAAAAGAATATTTTTCATAAAATCTCGGGGTGTTACAGTTTCCTAATAAAATGTTCCACTATCATCATGTTACTTTATGGTAGATCTGTATGTTATATTTCATATATTTTACCGCCATTTATTTCCTCTTTAAACTGATCCATTAATATCACAAACTGATCAGTTCCAATTCTCACCATTCTAGGTTGTTGATTTAGAATGATATCATCCTCACAGTGCCTTCCTACTTTAGCTTTCCTGTCTCTTCTGTGGAAAAACATTATGAACATACATATATTAGATGAATAAACATGGTAATATTTAAATTATATATCATTTAAACTTAAAAATATGGTAAAAATCTTTTATGGTATTCTATTAACATCATTCTAACCCCTAAAGTTATCTAAATTGTGCTCTAATACAAACTATAAGGACCCAGCCTTAAACATTACAAAATATAGTAAATTCTTCTATAATTGAATATACTTATTTCCCAAAGATCTTTTTAGTTTATATTTTTAGAGAAATAGGAAATAATTCATTCATATCACCCCACAAACATATAAATTGGGTACTACTAAAATAGTATCTATTTTTTCCATAATACAAAAGTTTTTAATAAAACTTGAAATCTTCACAACATTTATCTTCACTTCTTATTTTATCTTACCCATCATTAATCCATGTGATTTTTTTTAAAACTTGGGATGAGTATAAAAATCTCATTAAGGGAGATAAAAATAAAGAAATAAAACATTATTACATGAATACTTATAAACATATGAAATCATTTTCATAAGTTACACTTCTCACCCTTAAAGTATCATATACTTACTTTGTGAAAACCTGAGATTTCCATAAAACATTTAAAATAAAAATAAAACCATATAGGTAACATAGGGAATTAATTAAATAATATTTTAACCCTTTTGGATGACATATGATTTGAAACCCTCATGACTACCTTATGATGTAACCCTTATGGCTACTATATGGTGTAACCATTGCAAGTATACTAGGAATAACCATAATGGTCAACTTCCAACATAAACATGACCAATGCATTGGAGGGAGATATAGGTACCACCCTTCATAATAAAAAATACCCAAGAACCATAACATAATAATAATACATGAAAACTTTCATTATAAAAACATTCCTTTTTAATTTTGTAAAAATAGAAATTTAACGGAGTATTTTCAAGGAACAGTCCCTTACCTTGGGTTTGACTTGTTTCAAAGGTGTTAAAACCTCCTATATAATGGTTTAAAGAGTGTAATTAATATATTAATGAACTATATTAATATATATAATCCCTTATATTATCTTTTAATAAAAAAATTCCACCCATTTATTCTTAATATTTTGTTATTTCTATTATTTCAGGTGTATTCATTTCATGATTTCTGGGGTTCATTCATTATGGATTTTCTTATTGAATGTAAGAAAAACTAAAGAAGTTTAAATAAATAGTATTAATATGTTTCTATAATTTTAAATTATTCCATATATCATTTTTTTGATATTAGGATGAATCATTAGATAAACCATTAATGAAAATGATTTAGTTTATTTTGGCGGTTTTTACGACCATCATGAACATAGATAATTTTATTTAATATCATGTTTATATAAAGGCTAAAAAACATTTTATAAGTTATAATATGTATAATAAAATATTATTTAACCATAATAATGTTTTTATTACCAGAATTGAAGGTGGAAAAGGAAAATGAAATCCCATCATCCCCGAAGATAGTGAATCGACACATAAGAGATGATGATTTCATTTTATAGAATAAGAGGAGAAGAAAAGAGGTATGATGATGGATATTTACTTAACACAATAAAATTAAATTATATTTAATATAATAGAGTTATAACATCACTTTTATTTGGGTATATGAAGATATAATAAGAAAATAAAATAAATTGAAAAGAAAATAAAAGAAAATGAAAGAGGATTTTACCTCTTGAATTCTTTTCCTCGAGAACGTCCTTAAAGAATTTGGTTTTTGATTTTTGGTGCAAATAGAAGGTATTAGACACGGGGAAGAGGATTTTTAAGGGAATTGGGTATAAATTAAACAAGTTACAAGGCTTTTATGTGTGAGGAGAAGAGGTGGTGAGGGGTAGTATTTATAGTGAAGGAGTGATATGTTTTCTCATTATTTTATACATTAGTTTATTATTTTGGATCAAGAATATGAATAGTTTAAGAATTATCACTAAATACATTAAAATAATGAATATTATTTTTATATTTTGGTGATTACATCATAAATAACTCAAAAAATAGTGTATTTAATTTATAATGTATATATATTATAAATTACCATATTTTTTTATTCACAAAAATTCAAGTATTTTAGAAAAATCTCAAAAATTCACCCTAATAATTTTTCGATATGTAGAATTAAAAAATGAACTCAATTTTATGAAAATAATTTTATAAATATGATAAATTTAATTTTTAATTAAAATCACAATTTATTGGAAAAATACCAATTTTAAAATTATAACTGATTTTATAACACATTGAAAAATTAATTAAGGACTCATAAAATTATATTATAATAATAAGATAATAAAATATTAATTTATGAATCTATTTTATGAAATTAAATTTTCATTTAAGTCATTATATTAATTTTAAAATTATTAATAAATATTTATGACTTATAATAATACCAACAATTAATTTAAATTTTTTAAAACATTTAATTAATTATATATAGATAAACATTTATCACATTTTCACTTATAATATACATAAATTTTATTTATACTCTCATAGATGATGTTTCCATTATATTAGTATATATTATTTAATTTCTATAAATACCACTTATTTTAATATACATTTACAATGAATTTTAACTATTTAATTCCAAAATGGAAAAAATATTTTATAAGTACCTGGGATGTTAAATTCTCCCCACCTTCTAGAAATTAAATCATCACAATTTTTATTTACTTATTAAACAAGTGAGGATATCTTTCCCTCATAACATTTTTATATTCCCATGTTTCTTCTTCAACCATGTAGTTTCCCCACAAAACTTTAACCTGGTGAATTACCTTATTATGCAATACTTGCTCTCTATGTTCAAGAATTTGAATAGATTTCTCTTCATAAGAAAGGTTCTTTTTCAACTGAACTACTTATGGGCTCAAAACATGAGATGAATCTAGAACATACTTTCTCAATATCGAAACACACAAAACATTGTGTACCTGAGATATATTTGGAGAAAAAGATACTCGCTAAGAAACTGGTCCCACTTTTTATAGAATTTCATAATGTCCAATGAAACATGGACTTAGATTTCCTTTCTTACAACAACACATAACACATTTACATGGTGATATTCTTAGGAAAACATGACCACCAACCTTGAAAGAAAAGTCTTTCCTTCTGTTATCTGCATAACTTTTCTGCCTGCTCTAAGCCATCCTCATGTATTTCTAGATCCTATTCACTTTTTCATCCAATTACTCTACTAATTCTAGTCCCATGCAATTCCTTTTCCCAACTTCATCTCAAAATTATGGTGTTTGACACCATTTCCATACAATTCCTTAAAAAGCATCATCTGTATACTTGAATGAAAACTATTGTTATAAGAAAACTCAACTAAAGAAAGATGCGGATCCCAAATTCCCAGGTAAAACATTGAACAAGCTCAAAGAATATCCTCCAATGTATGAAAATTTCTCTTCAAATGTAAATAACATTGATGATGAAAGGCTATGTTGAAATTTAATTCAGTTCCCAACGACTTCAGAAGGAATTTCTAAATGTTATAAGTGAACATGAGATCATAGTCAGATACAATGGAGAGAGGAACTCCATGCAACTAGACTATCTCTTTGAGTTATAGTTGAGAAAGATGATCTAAACACATAATATCTCAAATAGGAAGAAAATGTGTAGATTTAGTCATTTAATCAATAATAAACCAAGTCACATTGTTACCATGAGATGTATTTGGTAGTCCCACCATGAATTCTATGGATAAATTTTCCCATTTCCAATCTGGAATGGGAAAAGGTGAAGCATCCCTTCGGTAGTTGATGCTCTACTTTAACCTGTTGACATGTCAAACACTTCACCATAAAATCACCAGTATCATTTTTCATTCCATCCCTCGAGTAGTACTCTCGAAGGTATCTTTACATCTTAGTGTTTTCGGGATGAACTGAAAACAGAGAACTACTATCTTCACTTAACAATTCTTTCTTCAGTTGGGAATCACAAAGTACACATAATCTCTTCCAAATAACAAGATACAATCTTTATCAACATTAAATTTAGGAAATTTACCTTTCTTAACCAATTATAACTAATCTATAACTCATGGTCTTGATTCTGTGCTTGATTAATTTTGTTTGAGAGAGATGATAGCACAGGCACCTGAAAAAAAGAAAACTTTTCTGTACAAAAAATTTTTAGGACAAAATTCATCAGATCATTAATAAAGGGGTCATGTTTCAATCATAACATGGTTAATGTAGCGTGATGTTTTTGAATCAAGGTATCTTCCACCTTTTTTTCTTTTCTAGGATGGTAATTGATCATGAAATCATAATCCTTTATCAGTTTAGGTCATCTTTTCTTCCTCATGTTCAATTCCTTCTAGGTAAATATATACTTCAAACTTTTATGGTCAGTACATATTTCACATTTGGATCCATATAAATGATGTGTTGAGATTTTTAAAGTGAAAACTGCAACTATTAATTAAAAATCATGTTTGGGATAATTTAACTCATGAGGTTTCAGTTTTATTAAAGAATAACTAATTACCTAATCATTATGCATTAAAATACAACCAAGTCCCCTCAATGAAGCATCATTATTGATGAAAAAATCACCATTTTTGGAAGGTGGGGCCAAAACTGGAGCATTCACCAATATTATTTTCTATTTCTGAAAAAAAAAATCACAGTATTCTAACCAAATAAATTTAACCCCTTTTTGTGATAAATTAGTTATCAGGATTAAAAACTGTGAAATATTTTTAACAAAACATCGAAAAATACTTCTAATATAAGAAAACTATTAATCTCAATAACATTTTTAGGTCTTGGACATTAATCAACAACTTTTTTTAGGATCAACTGTTATTCCATCCTTGTTTACAATGTTTCCATGAGAAGAATGTTTTTGCAACCAAAAATCAGAATTTCTAAATTTCCTATATAACTTCTTTTCTTTTAGAGTTTGTAGAAAAATCCTTAAATATTTTTCATGGTCTTCATAAATTTTTGAAAACACCAAAATATCATCAATAAAAACAACAAAAAACTTATCCAAATATTCTTGGAATATTCTATTCATAATATCCATAAATATAGTAGGGTAATTTTTCAAACCAATGGGCATTACGACAAACTCATAATTACCATATCTAATTCAGAATTTTATTTTTAGAATATCATACTCCTTAACCTTCAGCTGATGGTACCCATATCTCAATTCAATCCAGGAAAAACAATTAGCTCCCTAGAGTTGATAAAAAAGGCCTCAATATGAGGAAATAGATACTGAATCTTAACAATAATGTCATTCGAAGATTTATAATCAAGGAAAAGTCTCATGGAACCATATTTCTTTTTAAAAAATAAAATAGGAGAACCCCATGGTGTGTTATATAATGAATGAAATATTTATCAAGAAACTCCTCTAACTGCCTTTTCAAATCTATAAGTTATAATTGAGACATTTGATAAGGGGGTTTTGATATTGTATTTGCATCAGAAACTAAGTCAATAGTAAATTCAACTTCCCAATCAGGTATAACACTAAGAAACTCATCAGATAAAAAATCCAGGTATTTTTTACCACTAGAACATCATTAATTTGAAAAGTTCCCTTGTTTTCAATAATATGTGCCAGAAAACTTTCATTTCCATATTTTATAATTTTCTTATCTTCTTAATATTTTATCAAAGGTATGGGTTCATTCTTTTATAAAAAATGAAAGTATTTCAAAAAAACCTTCTTTAGCTCTATAATCAATCTTAGCATGATAAGAAGAAATCCATTCTATACCCAGAATAAAATCAAACTCTACTAATTGAAAAACAAAAAGTTTTGAAGGTAATGTATTTCTATAGAAAACAATAGAAAGATTTTTATAATTCCTTTTTGCCTTAATATTTTCCCCTGGAGTCTTTATTATAGGTTATGATTTCATTTCTTGAGGTGAAATTTTTAATTTACTAGAAAATTTCTTAGAAATATAGGAATGTGTAGACCCTATATCAAACAAGGCATTAAAAAATATGAGTAAACAAACAAAGTACCTGATACCACTTCATTGGATGGACGAACATCTACTGTAGTAGTCTCAAAGTATTTTACTACACCTTTCTTCTTATAATCTATCTGTTTCCCCTCATTTAGATATTTCTTTGGGTTGGTATTTGCATAATGATCCATCTCACCACATTTAAAACACTTTACAATTTTCTTATCAGAATTAAACATACCACCACTAATATTTTTTTAATTACAATCTCTGGCCATATTTCCAAACTTACCACATCGGGAAAACTTCCTAGATTTTTTAAGGTATTCTCTAGGGTTCTTTTTACCACACTTTCCATAAACAGAAAACTTTATTTTTTTCCCTTCAGATTTATTTGATTGATTCTTACCCATTTATGGCCATCTGAATCTTTTATTATTCTTGTTTTCAAAGTACATGTGATCATTAAAAACCTCAATTTATACCATCTTAACACATTATACAAGTTTCTTATAACTTTTTTATTCATGGGAAGCCAATTTCCTTCGATATATTGGCTTCAATCCTCGGTAAAAAGAATTTATTTTACTACCAAGATCTTAAATAAGATCTAGAGCATACCTTGCTAATAGGATGAAGTTTTCTTCATACATGGACACTGAATATTTCTATTTTTTCAATTAAATTAATTTCTTTTCCATCCTATATTGAACCAACTTAGAAAAATATCTTTCAAGGACTGGATTCTTAAATTCATCACATTCTAAGGCATAAATCTTTTCCCTATCCCCAATATTCTTGACCATTGACCACTATTAGTTGAATTTACCTTTAAAAAGATAAATATAAAGACTAAAATTTTAATTATATAAACACCACATGAAATTTAATATATTTTAAAGGGATTTAATCCACCCTTCATCCACCACTGGGTTAGAAAATCCACTAAAATTAGGAGGGAGTTGCCTCATAAAATATTCCACAATCATCATGTTCCTTTGTGATAGCTCTGGATATTCTCTTGCATAGATTCCACCACCATTTATAGACTACATAAACTTAGATATTAAAAAAAACTACTCAATTCCAATTCCCAAAATTATAGGTTTCTTATTCAGAAAGATATCATCCTCTCAGTGCCTTCCTATTTCAGTTTCCCTGTTTCTTCTATGGAAACCCATTATTATCAAACATATCTTAGATGAAGAAAAAAAGTAATATTTAAATGATATATCATTTTAACTTAAACATATTTTAAAAACCATTTATGGTATTCTATTAACATCATTCTAAACCCTAAATTTATCTAAACCATGCTCTAATACAAACTTTAAGGACTTGACCTTAAACATTACATAATATAGTAAATTCTTTTAGAATTATTGTTTTTACATTACAAAAGATATTTTCAGTTTATAATTTTATATAATTTGGAAATAATTGATAAATATAACCCCAAAAGTATAAAAAGTGGGTTATACGAAAATAGTATCAATTTATTCAATAATAATTTTTTTTAAATAAAACCATAATTCTTCACAACAGTCAGCTTTTCTTCTTCTTTTATCTTACCCATACTTAATCCCTATGATTTTTTTAAAACTTTGTATGATCACAAAAATAAGGAACATAAAAGGAAGGAAATAAAATGTTAGTCTATAAATACTAATAAATATATGAAATCATTTTCAAAAGTTATACTTCTCACTATTAAAATATCATATACTTACTTTGTGAAAACATGAAATTTATATAAAAAGTTTAAAACATAAATAAACCATATAGGTAACTTAGAGAATCAATTACATAATATTTAAACCATTATGGCTATAATATTATTTGTAACCCTCATGAATACCTTATGAAGTAACCCTCATAGCTACCTTATGGTGTAACCATCATAATTACACTTGGAATAACCATAACGATAAACTTCCAACATAAACATACCCAATGAATTGGAGAGAGATATATGTCCAACCCTTCATCATAAAAAATTCACAAGAACCATGAAATAATCTAAAAACATGAATACTTTCATCATAAAAACATTCTTTTTGAATTTTGTAAAAATAGAAATTTAAAAGAGGATTTTTAAAGAAAAGTCCCTAACCCTGGGTTTGACTTCCTTAAAACATGTTAAAACATCTTATATAATGGATTAAATAGTTTTATTAATATTTTAAATAACTATATTAATATCTATAATACCTTATATTATCTTTTCATAACAACTTTACATGAATTTATTCATAATATTTTGTTATTTCCATTGTTTGAGGTGCATTATTTTCATGATTTCTTAGGTTGGTTCAATATTTATTTTCTTCTAGAATGAAAGAAAAACTCTTGAAGTGGAAAGAAATGGTATTAATACGTTTCTAAAATTCTAAATGATACCATATATCATTTTTTTTCTAATATGATCATGAATAATTAGATAAAACATTAATGAAAATGATTCAGTTTATTTTGGGGTTTTTAACGCCCATCATGAACTTATGTCATTTTATTTAATATTATGATTATATAATTGTTATAGAACATTATATAACTTATAAGTTTTATAATAAAATACTATTTAACCATAATAATGACTTTATTACCAGCCTTGAAGGCGGTAATGGAAAATGAAAACTCATTATTAACGAAGGCGATGAATCGACACGTCACATATGATGATTTCATTTTATAATATAAGGGGAGAAGAAGAGAGGTTTGATGATGGATATTCCATTAAAAAAATAAAATTCCAGTATATTTAAGATAATAGAGTTATAATTTCACTTGGATTAATAGAGATGATAAGAGAATAAAAAAATAAAAGAAATTGAAAAGAAAATAAAATAAAATGAAAGAGGATTTTACTTCTTGAATTCCTCTCCTTGAGGAACTTGGTGTTGGAATTTTGGTGAGAAAAAAGGTCTTGAATGCGGGGAATTGTCTTTGGAAGGGAATTGGGTAGAAATTAAATAATCTACAAGGCTTTGAGGTGTGAAGAGAAGAGGCAGTGATGAGTGGTATTTATATTGGAGGAGAGAGGTGTTTTCTCATTATTTTATTCATTAGTTTATTATTTTGGATCAAGACTATGAATAGATTTATAATTATCACTAAATATATTGAAATAACGAATACTATTTCTAGATTATGTTGATTACATCTGCAATGACTCAAGGAATAGTGTATTTAACTTATAATGTATATATACTGCAAATTACTGTATTTTATTATTCCCAAAAAATTCAAATATTTTAGAAAAATCACAAAAAATTACCCAAAACATTTTTAGATGTGTAGAATTCAAAAATTAACCCCATTTTATGAAAATAATTTTCTAAATATGAGAAATTTAATTTTTAATTAAAATCATAGTTATCTGAAAAATACCAATCTTAAAATTATAAATGATTTACAATACTTTGAAAAATTAATTAATGTCTCATAAAATTAACTTATAATCATCAGAAAAAAATATTAATTTAATTACATATTTTATGAAAATAAATTTTCATTTAAGTCACTATATTAATTATAAAATTGTAAATAAATATTTATGACTTACAAAAATACCCACAGTTAATTTATAATTTTAAAACATTTGTTTACTTATATCTAGATAAAAAAACATATATTCACCTATAAGATACATAAATTTTGTTTATACTCTCATATATGAGGTTACTATTCTATTAGTATATATTCCTTAGTTTCTATAAATACAACTTATTTCAATATACATTTATAAAGAATTAAAATACTTAATTTCAGAATGAAAACAAATTCTTCTATAAGTACCTGGGTTTTTACATGAGAAGTTATTATCCTTTTGACATAGTGTAAATACCATACATAGAGTCTCCCAAATTTAGATAGTATTGACTCTTATCAGTTTTCAATGTCTCACCATCTTGAACAGGTCATCAAGTGCGAAAATTTCTTCTGAAAAATCCGGCTTTTAGTATACTTAATTCTAAATCCCTCAAATGTTTTCTTTCAAACACCTAAATCTGGTGAATGTACTCAGATTATATAGAGATTTTATTTTTTTATTTTCTTAAATCTTCTTAGAACCTGATGTTTTGGTCTTCTCAAACATTTACCCAACTGAATTTCTGATGACTTCAGGTCAGAACTCCCTTTCTCAGTCTCCACTTCATCTTATGTGACTCTCTAAAATTATTCCTCGTACTTTAGTACTTTTCTTTGAATATTATTGGATCCTTTTATAGTATCAATTTCAATAATATGTTTTTTTATTTTAAATCTATAAACTTCAAGGATCTGCACATTTTTCGTTTTTGAATGCATTCACATATCTTATAAAAACTCAGATTCAAATAGAATTTCCACAAAATCCCACATTAAATAACTTTTCAAATATCCCTCAAAACTCAGTTTGAATCACAAAATTTATTTTATTAATATTGGAACATTTATAGTATTACTCAACATATTCATAATTATATTGACTTTTTATAAATTCACATTCCCTCAATATTTTTCTCGAGCTCTAACTTCTAAAGTCTTTATTAATCATCTTCACATGAATTTTATTAAGCACTAATTATTCCAGACATGGATTCCTCATCATTACTCAAATATTAATTCATGAAAATTTTCATGGAAGAATATATCCTAATTATATTTCTTTTATTATCTACCGCATCACTAAAACTATTTGTATGTATATACTAATCATCTTATTTCAGTTGAGTATAAATCAAATCCTGCATGCATGTATTTATTATTTTCTATATCCGATATATTTTTTTAGATACTCAACCTTTTATTATGATAAATTAAATCTATATTATAAAACCTTAACTTATTCATTGTATAAACACAACAACTCCACTTCTTCAATATCTGAATGCAAAACCTTCCACTTTCATGCACTCCTCATATTATACTCATAATATGATGCTTCCAAACACTATATTCTATAATACTTAAATAATTTATTATTTTGATAACAACATCTTATATTACCATTAATTAAAACATAATTCATTTCATATCTTCTATAATAATTCAAATCAGTATAAAATATGATAACATATCATTAATATATCAATGAATTTATTATAATACGACCACCATCGAGAGATCATTATTTCTTGACAATATATACACTACATGATCTTTCCATTTTCAATACAGATATCATATGAGAGCCCTAAAACCAAGCTTATAAAAATAGTGTTACTTCCAATGAGTTTTTAAGTATATTTTTTTATTTACACTCATATCTTTTGGTGAATTCTCATTTCTTATATTTTGAAAGCCTGCCATCCACTACAATAAATTTTTTATCTTATATAAACCATATAATTATGCTTTTCTATCTTCTGATTAGAGTTATAATATTCAATTATATCATACTGAAACTTATCCTTTTTATAATACTATCTTCATGGAACCTTTATTTTATGCGTAGTAATTTCTTCAACAACACCATGACTTTCAGTACTTTCAAGATTCATCTTTCGATCAGGAGTCTTACCCAAGAACAAGATTCTTTTTTTGAAAATTCATCCATAGAACCTTTTGATGATAATTAATATATCCACATATTATGTAATCTTTCATATTAGGGTTTTATTAACCTCACACTTTTTCATGAGTAAAAAATCTTACATAAGAATGAGTTCATCTACATTATCTTCAATTTCAGTAAGCTCACTTAGTGATTTAATTATTCATACATCAGGTGGATATAAATGAAACCAATTCATACATGATCATCTTATTTTGATATTTTTAGTATTCTTTTAGGTTTTCATCTTTTTATATGTTAATTTTATATATTTATTAATATTAAACTCATACAACAATCAACTTTATACATGGTATAGCATTGTGCATCTTGTGGAAAGCTACTTTGCTTCCAATAATCTTAAGGTATTAGCAAAATTATATTCTCACCGAGACTATCTTCTAGATAATCCTCATAATTTAAAGAAAAATAGTTCATGGAATTTATCTTACATCTTCATTCAAATATACATGTTCTACGACTTTTGAAACTTATGATATCCTCATATGATGCTGCCACTACTTAAAATGAATTCATAGGCTAGTATATAAAGAAGCATACACTGCCTTCTCTTCTATATTCTATATAAAACATGCAACCTACCATTTTCCAATCATTATGTATATCTATTCTGTATTCTCTTTTAGTGGTAGGACCATTTTACTTCATTTAAAAATCCATATAATATCTTTTCTTATGGTAATGTTGAGTATTGAAAATATACTGTTTACAACATTTTTTATTTTTCTTCATGCAATGATTATTTCCCAAATAGATTCTAATTTTGGTCACCTTGTATGTGCTTTAAATATGAGATAAAGTCATCACTTTTCAAGTAATTAACTAGTTTTTTTGGCATAACTTATCATAACATGTATAATCCAAAGTTATTTTAATATATTTCGATGGAAGTTATAGTCATTTCATTTAGTACTAGTCATGAAAATGAAGTTAAATTCCATCAATTATCAAATATTTATCTACTTCTAGTAACTTTAGTGAATAACATTCCAACCATCAAAAAAATTAACTTTAATAATTAACTCTTTACTTATGCTGACACAAGACTTTTAAATTATAAAAATATCATTATATAATTCTTTAGTGTCATCTTCTTGTAGTAGAACATGTATATATAGTTCTACTACTTCTAATGGTTTCACCAACCATGAGTATGAATTTCAGGTGGATTTACTTGAACTTCTAGTGAACTTAAATTCATAATAAACATAGGTATATTAAAATTCTTCTTCTCTGAATAATCATTGACTTCAATTAACAATAGTGATTGAAAAAAATACCATACTTTATCATCACCATCTGATAGTTTATTCAAAATATTTTTTCATAAAAATTTATTAATTGATTTTAAAAACTTTATAATTAATTATTTTATAATTTTTTTAAATCAGATAAATATCCTAAGATACATTTTTTTTAATTTATAAACATTTTATAAAAAACAAAA
Organism: Viscum album; assembly: GCA_963277665.1. Taxonomy (NCBI): domain Eukaryota; kingdom Viridiplantae; phylum Streptophyta; class Magnoliopsida; order Santalales; family Viscaceae; genus Viscum; species Viscum album. Next base: position 1,122,119,816 of record OY728129.1, read on the forward strand.
AAATAATTTATAATCTAAAAATAAAAGCATATTTTTTTCTTTATATCATATTTAATGATATCTTGATTTCATATACCATAATTCAATAGAAAACTAATTTCATGTCTTATGAATGGTGTGTTGATCCATACAATATATAATCTAAGAATTACCGGTTTTAATTGATGACAGACTATATCATTATCCATGGTATAATTCAAAACCTATACTGTAGATTATGAAAAGATGTTGCAGCCTACGATATCATATTCATCAGTTGGGAATAATAATTTATGAAAACATCGATATCGCTTCTACAATACTAAACTCTATTTTAAGGTATAAAAAGTGTATTTTGGCACCATTGTATGCTTTAATTAGCCATATGATACGTTACAATATGTCAAAAACCAAATAAATAAAACCATATCATCTGTTTTGATATACTATATCATATTTTTCGATCATATTTCTACTTATTATATCATATACCTTAAGGAATTCCATATAAAAAATTTGTATTGATTTTAGCAATTCAACATAAGACATAAAAAACAATACCCATTTTTCTTCATTTTGAAAATGATTTCACAAATCAAAATTTATGGCATTTCATGGATGCCATTTTTGGGGTTTTAAGGATTGAATAACATTTATTCAAGCAGTGAAAGAATTAAAAAAAACCCTAAAACAAGATAATTATTCTATGAAATCAAAATAATGTATAATATGAAATGAAGAACATGAATGTTCCTTATATTTAAGTTGGATGGATATCTTATATTTAAAAATTATTTTGATGAAGATCACTAAAAAACAATCAATGTGTTCCTTCCTCTTAACTTTATGATTCAATCATTTTTGCTTGTAAATTTTTAAACTATTTTTAATAATTTTGAATGTTTTTTAATAGAAATTCCCATATAATTCATTGTTTTATTAAAATGTGGGAATTAGTATTTGAAGAATTAATATTATTTTGAATATATTTTTTAAAATTTTTAAGTTTGGAATTTAATTATTAATTTATGGTGGAATAATACTAAGTGTTTTAATATTTTTAGGTGTAAAAAAATACAGCAACCATGTTGGCCCTCAACCAGTAGGCGATCAAGTCACAGCCTCAAGGGGCAGGTGACCATGCAATCCCACTAGAAGGGCATGCCCCATGGAAGAGAGGATATCATGCCATATAGGGAGGAGCCAAGGAACTGGTTGGACTAAGGCCCATATGGGATGTACATGTCGGCACAACCCATTATGTGTGTGTAGTGTATGAGGGAGTCCATCCCCACATCCGGATTCCAAACCACCTAAGACATGGGTTATAATATATTCAAATATTTTAATAGATACATATCCAATGTGAGATGTATACAATGTTTCAACTGTTCATCACTTACAAAAATGGGGTTGTTCCATCATGGATTCTCTCCCCTGTGCTCAGACACTCTACCTTTACTACTTCCACTGTTCGATGCCACTTCCACTATCTGAAAAATCACCAAAGATGTCGTGGATGCCACTCAGAACCTTAGTCTCAAGATGGAGAAGCCTTTATAAGGCCCCAAACCTCTATGGAACTTCTCTGGGATCTCTATTTAATCTAATTAAACTATGTTCAAAGGAAGACGATCCCTTTATGCTAATGAGAAGTTTTATCCGGTCACTATGAAGGCTGAATGAGACTTGTAAGATATCCTATGAAATTGGAACCAACCTCTATATCCTGGGCTCAAAATAATGAAGTGATTAATTAATGATACACCAAAAACAACCATGAAAAAATAGATACATGTCTAAAGCCTTAGAAAATTGATGTGGAAGATGAAGTAGGGATATGAAGGAAGGTAGTGCTACCATCATTGACAGGGAGTGGTACTACCATAACCAATATTAGAAGTTGTTACCATGTAGGAGAAGTGATGGTGGATCATATTGATGATACCTTATGGATGATACAAGGATCTATGGTAGTATTGTGAATGGAAACTTTTGATGCGCAAAGAAGTATCGTGGATGATGAGATGGTGGATCATTTACTATAGATACTTCTACCATTGAGGAACGATAGTACCATAAAAGTGAACTGGTGGTATATTCCATACGGTAGATGAGTTCTTATATTGTGAAGGGTGATGGTAGATATAATATACTATGACACTAGTGGTAGTTGTTGAATAGTATCACAAGGTGTGCTATCATGGAGAAGAACCAGTGGTTGATGCGACACACGACTATATACAGCCATGAAGAAGTATGCACATGACAAGGGAGGATACCCCACATATTTATCATCACATGACTGCAGTTTGAGTCCATGATAAAAAATGGAAACACCAAATATCTCAAGAGATTTAATACTGATATTTAAAAAAAATAAGAGAGATACTCGGAAGATAAAAGAAGTAAATATACAGTCAAACTTATACTGAGATAAGTAAATATTTGACTGATACGAACAAGATAGAAGAGGGGTTTCATCCCTCTATAAATAAGATGGATCACTACTAAAGGAATATGAATTCCACATCAGAGGACTAATAGTGGACCACTGCTACTACCATGTTCTTATTTATTTTTTTCTATAGTTTTTATTTTAGTCTTCTTTTATTCAATGCAATTCAAGTATTTGTTTGATCAAAATAAACCCTCTATTTCTTTCACTGTCTCCCTTTCTTTCATTCCATATCACTCATTCTCTTCTTCCCCATTATTATACCATGATCTCTTTCACTCAATAATGAGTGAAAAACCCAATTCTTGGACTCAAGGGAGGATATGTGTTTTAGAACTCTGCTTTTAATTTCAAAATGATTTGAATTATTTTCTGATGGATGAAAGTGAAGTGAACGAGTGTAGAGATTTTACACTATAGTATATATCTCAAATTTAAATATACTCTTTTATTTAAATACTTTAAATTACTTCCCTTGAACAAAATATCTTCATACAATGGATTTTATTCATTCAGTGGATGAAATGACATATGATGGAGATGGGTCCTGGAAGATTCCACACTCTCAATTGTGGTGTTTCATAAACCTTGATAATAAGATTAAGTAGAATTGATCTATCAGATGAATTAAAGATTTAATAACCCATAAATAAAAGGATAATAGTTTATGAATGATATTTCATGATTTAACTATCAAAATAAATTTAAACAAACAACATGAATAATGAAGGAACCCCAAAAAAACCTTAGGGAAACCTAATTTCTCTCTTAACCCTTATTCTATCTTATATTGAATATTAGTTTATATTAGAATCATATTACCATCTATTTTAATTATTTTAAGAAAATAATAAAAACAAAATAAATAAATAAAAGTTAGGTGAATTAGAACTAGTAAATAAATAAAGTTTGAAGATCCTCAAGTAAGACGACACTGACCAGACATGATACTAAATTAGGAAATTATAAATAGTATATTTTTCTACACCATGTAACAAGTGTTTGTAAAAACTTTGCATCATTTAAAGGGTGTTAATTATTTTTTTATTTTATTTTTTTAAATTTTAAACAGTTTTCATTATTTTTAAAATATATAAAAAATATATTATTTTTCCATGATGTATCAAAAAATACCATATTTATAGGCATGGAATAATTACTCTTAGAGGTAAGACCAAGTGAAAGTGTTTCATAATGTTGAGGAGGCCCTCCGACAATGGAACGACGATCTCGTGGTGATTTTCAAAAATATTTTTAATGGACAAGATAAAATAATCTCACCTCAAGAATTGATAGACATGGTAAATAAAGTCCAAAATGACTATCAAAGACTAAAGGCTGCAAGTGAAGCACCACTGGAACTGTCCCATTTTCCTAAAGAGGTCCAAGATGTTAAGGTTTGTGTTGTGCGTCATTTGTAGTCTAACCATCACCAAAATATGACTCAAACTGACCACGAGGATCTAGATTGGATTCATGATGAGGAAGACTTGGCTACTGAGCTAATATTTTAGGATCAATAAGATCTTAACAACTTCTATAATGAGTATGAAGTACATCATGACCCTCTATCCCTTACAAAGTTGAAACAAAAAAACCATTTCATATCACTTTAGAATTAGGAGATGTAGAAAACAAATATGTGGTGTATTTTGAAGATATTATTGAGGATAATGACAACCTACCTCTATCTAGTGAGATCCAACTTCAAGAGTTCTTTACCAATAAAGAATAGATTGAAGCCAAACCAACTCAAGGAGTTTATCCCTTCTTAAAATATTCCTTTTCTGATTTTTTTCAATCTAAATTGAGAACTAACTCACAATATTTGTAATTTTTATATTCATCCAATCATTGTATTTTATTTTCTTAGAGGAAGATCAAGAAGAAAAACATGCAATTGTTGATGAATTGCAAGAGCTCCCTAAGTTTGTTGAACATGTATTAGAGGAAGCCCCTGAAGAAAGAAAAGTGTCCTTTACAGAGGAAAATAAGGAAATATATGCTTATATTGTAGTATAAAATTTTCATATTGATTATTCATGTTTAAATTTAGTTCAAGTTAACTTAAATTATAACTATCCCTTTGAATGTTTAATTCATGCAGCCCATATTGAGCAAGAACTTGACAAGAAATATGAGGTTTCACAAGTAGCAACCAAGAAGGAGAATGATACATTCTTTATCACACCTCATCCATAAATTCAATACCTTATTATAAGGGGGATGGATTTGGTGTAATCTTTCCATGGAATTCTCATCACCAATAAAGAAGAAGTGAAAGCTAAGAAAAACCAAATTTGGTGATTCAAATCCAATAAGATCCACCCACTGAAGGATTATGGATGACAACTAGTAAAACACTTATGGAGGTAGTAAAAATCCAAGGAACACTTAGAGGATTAAACCAAGAATTATCCCATTACTTTATTTCTAGGACATTCAATTTCATTCTTAGGAATTATTTTATAATATATCCCAATCCCCTATTCTTTTTTAGCATTAATGGCATGATAATTGTGTTTTAATTGAAATATTAACTTTTGTAGAACCATTATTCCATGTTTTATATTTAAATGATAATGTGATTGAATGATTAATATTGATAATTGAATTATTATAGTGAAGCATGGATATTAAAATGATGATTCAGGATTTGAGGTAATTGGTTGATTCATGTAAATGAAATTTCCATACCATTTTTTATGCTTTGAATTTTTTATATTTAGGTTAATTTATTTGTTATTATTAGTAATTACATGAGTGATTATCCCAAATTTTATGTCCATTACCCAGGTGGATTTCTAGACCAAATAATGCATATTTTATATTGAGCATATTTCTTGAGTAATATTGGGAAATGACACCTTCTAGAACTTTCATTTGAAATTTTCAAAGCTTTGCTTATGGAAAAACAAATTTAAAATTATTTATTAATTTTATTTGATAATCCCTTATCATTGAGACCATATTTTATATTAATTCTTGTTTAGACCATAAATACTATGAATTACCTTGTTAGGAATGAGACACATTTAAACCCACTTATTTACATTCTTGCCCCACTATTAGTGTTTTGAATGATATTTTAAAGTTGAAGTGTGGGGGTGATTGATTTAATTGTTGAATGATATACTACATTATAATGAAAAAGTTTGGGGATTCTATTTTGGGAATTGAGAAAGGTTTTAAGTCATTCAATATACATTAATTTTTCTCGTCTTAAAAAAAGAGAAAATAAAGAAATAAAGAAAAAATAAAGAATGGGTTGTGACTTGGAAAATAAAAATCACCATTAAAAAATTGATGATTTTTATCATATGTACTTAGGTTGTGCATTTGAGATTCATTCCAAGCATGTATTTCAAAAAAATAAAAAAAAATCGGAAAAAGTATTGTGAAAAAATATATAAAAATTTAAGAAGGATCAAATCATTTATTATGATTTCATTTATTAAGACCCATAATTTGAGCTTGGGAAGTATGAGTTGTTAATTTAAAGGGTATATTTTCATTACAATTTTATTTTGATACCATTCACTATATTTTAGATATTAAACTCATTCTTTGAGACTGAATGGTTTTTCACATCAATTCTTGATAACCTTAAGCCTATGAATTTTTAAAACCTTGATTTAAAATCCATCTTAATTTCATGTGTTTTTTTCTTTACAAAGTTGTTAAAGTTTATCCTTTTAAAGCCTATGGATAAAGAGTATGTTTTAATGATAAGATCATTACTATACTTGAATTTGTATCATGAGTTATTAGAGAAAAATATTCAAAGAGAGGTAGACATGACTTGGCATATTTAATAATAATAAATTGAGAATATTGAATTAATGAAAGGATAAGTTCCACAATTTTCAAAATGGGGAAAGTAAAATGATTGGATTGATTATTTCTTTAAAAAAATGAGAAGTTACTTTGATGTTTTATGTGGAACTTAAAAATTTGATTTAACATTGATAATTATTTTATTTTTTGTTTGATATTTAAATATTTGTAACATTGGTTCCAACTTAAATTTAATGTTGACATTTAATTCTTGAAGAAATAAATATTTTAAGTTTGAGGGTATTTGATTCACTAATTTTTTCATGAAAAGTTTTAAACTATTTCGAATAATTTTGATTGGTTTTTAATGGAAATGCCTATATAATTAATTATCTTATTAAAATGTGGGAATTCACATTTAAATAATTAATATGATTTTAAATGAATATAAATTTTGAATTTATAATTTCGGAATTTAATTATTAATTTATGGTGGTATATTACTAAGTGTTTTAATATTATAATGTGTAAAGAAATAGGCTAACCAAGATGGACCTCAAAGCCAGCCCTAAAGGGGTAGCCGACCAAGCCATCCCACCTAGAGGGTCTTTTTAATAATTGAGAGGAGATCAAGCCACACATGGAGGATCCCAAACAGTAGTAGGGATAAGGCCTGTATGGTCCGTATGTTTTGATGTGACCCATTATGTGTGTATGCAATGTATGTGGGAGCCTATCCTTGAAGTAGGATTTTGATCCACTGAAGACACAGGTTGTAATAAATTCAAGCATATGAACAACCTCATATCCTATGTGGTATGTAACTATAATTGTCATTGTTCATGACTTAAAAAAATGTTTTCATTCCTCTATGGATATTCTCCTCCATACTCAAACACTCTACCACAAGCGCTGTCACTACTTGACACCACTACCACCATCTTCTAGCTTACCAGAGATGCCATGTATACCACCTAGAACCTTAGGATTGAGTTGGTGAAGCCCTAAAAAGGACTTGAACCACCATAGAAATTATCCCGGATCTATTTAAACTCTAATGAAACTCAATTAAAAGGAATATATGCCCTTCATTCCAACAAGAAGTTTTATTTATCCACTATGAAGGTTGGATGAGACTTGTGATAAATACCATGCCATTGACACCAACCACTATGTAATGGGATCAAAAGGATGAATTGATTCATTGAGGATATTTCAAAAATAACCATGAAAAAAATGGTTGTGCATCTGAAGTCTTTGAAATTCAATGTGGAGGATAAAGTGGAAAGATGAAGGTAGATAGTGCTACCATCACTAATAAGGGAGCAGTACAACCATTTCCAATGGTAGAAACTGCTACTGTGGAGGACCAAATATGGTGGATCATGGTGAGAGTATATTATGGTTGGTATATGGATACATAATAGTACCATGGATGGATTTGTTTGATGTGTAATTAAAGTATTGTGGATGATGTGATGGTGGATCATTAATAGTAGATAATTTTATCCTTGAGGAATGGTAGTACAGTGGAAGTTCACCGGTGGTGGATCATGGAGAAAGTAGATATTGCTACCATTGAGGAATGGAATTACTATGAAAGTGAACTGATGATAGATTATTTATGGTAAATGAGTGATATAGTAGATACGGGTAATGGTAGATATGATCTATCATTATACTAGTAGTAGATGCCAAACTATAGCATAAGGTGTGCTACCATGGGTAATCACTGGTGGTTGATGCGTCACATGACCATAAACAACCATGCAAAAGAATTAAAGTGATGAAGGAGGATACCCCACAAATTTATCATCCCATGACCATAGTTTGATCCCACTATGAAAAAATGTAAACACTCAACATCTCAAGAGAATCAATATTGAGATTTAAAGAAGAATATAGATACTCATAAAATAAAATAAATAAAGATACAATCAAACATAGATTGAGATAAATGAATATTCGACTGATATGAATAAGATAGAATTATGGTTTCCATTCTATATAAATAAGAGGGCCTGATACAAAAGGAATAGGAGATCCACATCAGATGATCTGGAGTGGATGGTTGCTGTTTCCGTGATTTGTTTTTTTGGTATAGTTTTTATTTATTTTTCTTTTATTCAATGTAATTCATGCATTCCGTTAATCAAAGTGAACCCTATGTTTCTTTCACTATCTATATTTCTCCCTCATTATCTTATTCCCAATTATTCTACTATGAAATCTTACACCTAAAAATAAGTGACTAACCCGAGGCTTGGACTCAAGGGAGGATAGGTGTTTCCTATATTCTGATTTTAATTTCTAAATAGTTTGAATCGGTTCATGGTGGATGAAAGTGAAGTGTATGAGTGTGGAAATTTTCCACTATGAAATGAATCTTGAATTCATATCCATTATTTTATTTAAATATTATCCCTTACTTTAATTGAACATAATATCTTCATATGATGGAGTTGATCTGTTCAGTGGATGAAATGAAATATGATGGATTCATGTCCTAAAAGATGTCAAAATATCAATTAAGGAATGCCATCAACCTTGATTATAGGAGGATGTGGAATTGAGTTTTATTTGGTATTCAAAATTTTATAAACCGTAAATAAAAGGATAGAAGTTCAAGAATAAGATTTCATGATTAAATTGTCAAACTGAATTTAAACATCCAATATGAATAATGAAGGAAATAGAATCCAAGACTTTAGGAAAAGTGCTTTCTCTCCAAACCCTCATTCAATCTTTCATTTCATGTTAGTTTATATTAGAATACTCTTTCCCTCTATTTGTGTTTTTTAATAAATTACTAAAAACACAAAAAATAAGTAGTGTTAGGTGAATTATAATTAGTAAATGAAAAAACTGTGAAGCTCCTCAAGTGATATGACCCCAGTTAGCCATTGTACTACATTAGGAAATTATAAATAGTAGATTTTTCCAAAAAATATGATAGGTGTGAATCATTCTATCTATGATTTAGTGTATCAACCAATGTTTGGAAAAGAAACTCTTTACAAACACAATATACTAGTACCTATAAGGTGGAAAAGAAAAAAAGGGTAAGAGTGATTTGAGGAGAATTGGAAAAATTATTGAACACCATTTTCATAGCCTTCTGTTTCATTAGATAGGACTTAGTGATTATCCTTGAGAATTCATGGTATTTAATTTAATTATATGAAACACTTGAGTAATTATAATGATTACAAAATTTTTAACACTCTATTGAATGATAATCCATGCATTAATCTTATAAATTCAATGATAACTCTCTCATATGTTTCTATTTAGAATCCTACAACTCACTTCCAAAAAAAGAAGAAGGTTACTAGAACCAAAAAAGAAAAATAGGTTATATAAGGAATCCTATAGATCTTAATGTTTCAGAACATGGAAGAGAAGGATCCCACACAAATATCCACACTAAGTCTCACTTACTTTTACAAATTCACTATAACCCAAAAACATTCAGGAAAAACATGAAAGTAAATTGAAGCGAGTAAATAAAACTAAGGTTTTACATTATTCAGACTAAAAGTACTACATCTATGGAAGAAAAATTACAACATTTCCTTCATTAAGAAGTAAATATTACAACTTCTAACTTTTTTCCTTCCACATGGATATTTTAAGAGATTAATCATATTAAAGTCATACACATCAAAAAATTTGCCCCATACCCAATTTCTAGAAGGTACAACCTGGTCAACTGGTTATAATCTCATCTAAGTAATACAAAAATCCATATATTCAATTCTAAAACTATCAATTTCCTATTATAAATTCATAAATGACTTCCAAAAATCAATGGAAGATCAATGATCCTAGGCCTAAAAATTTCATTCAAAATTCACAAAATTGTGAAACTAACATAGAAATACTCCTCTTTCTGATAAAATAACCATCTTTAGCTAAACATATCAGAATAAAATACTTCTAAAAAACCATCAATGTAAGAGAAATACCACTAACACTACCTTCATCTAAATCAAATGTCCTCCATAATAACTCATACTAGTTGTCTAGTTATAATTTCCTTGATATAGGCTTTATATATCCTAGCGTCACACACTTGATTATTTATTTATGGATTCCGAAGTATTCTCAAACACCTGAAAACAATATAATCTTATACTTTTTGTGTGTGTAATATTTCTTCACTCCTTCCTTTTTCCTGATTCAAATTGAGGCATAATGTTGCTTGAGTCTCCAGAATTTAAGTCTTCATGAACATATCCCCCAGATTCTAATTTCCAACTATCTTCTATTACTCCATATATCTATCTTTAATCATCTTCCAGATATAATGGTACTTAAGGTCGATATATCTCATCCTTTCATGGAACATTGCATTCCTAGGAAAATGGATTTCACTTTAACTATCAAAGTAGAGAAAAACATTCCCCCGAATAATTCTGAGATCTTAAACAAGTTTCCTAAGCCATACCATATCCTTTTTTGGCTTTTATCATTGCCACTTATTATACTTCCACTATGGAAATCATAATCACCATCTGTAGTCTTGACATCCAAATTACCCCAGTTCTTCCAAAAGTAAAAACATATCCAATATTTCTCTCATGAGAATTAGAACCACCCAAAAATTTAGCATCAACATAAATGAGTAAAGAATAATCTTCTCTAAAAAATAGAAATATATTTTTTCCTTTGAGATACTGAATAATCCATGTTCTATATTCCCAATGGTATATCCCTGGATTTTTCATTAATCGGTTGAATACTCACACTACATGAGAAATATTTGGCTAAGTTCACATTATGGAATGCTTAAGACATTCTACTACTGATTTATATGGTATTCTATCCATATGATTATTCTATCCTTCCATTCTTGGTTCTTGGTACTTTGAAAGTTTAAAGTGTCTGAAAAGAGGATTTAAAATAGTTTTTCTTATCCTGATTCCAAATCTTTAAATGATTTTTCAGATTAAATCCTTTTACAATAAAATTAATATTTTAGTCTTTATATCATGATAAATACACATTCCGAAAATCTTATTTTCTTTACCAAGATTCTTCATTTAGTTTTTTGAAAATTCTTTATTCATATCTTGATTTTTTTGAGTAAATGGACCTACCAAAAGCATATCACTAGTATAAAATAATAGAACAATTAAGTACCATCAACTATAGTCCTTGAAATAAAAGAATTTATTTGAGTTTTTTCACTTGAAACCATTATCTTCCATGAAAGAATAAAACTTTTGATTTCAACATCATAATGCTTGCTTCAAACTATAGAAACTCCTATTTATTTTTTACACAATGTCCTAATTCTACTAATTCAAAAAAATAAGGCCTCTTCATAAATATCTCCTCCTCTAAATCGATATGAATCAATTAATTATTCACATCCATCTATTCCATATACAATCCTTAATATGAAACTAAAATTAACACTATCCACATGGTTGTATGTTTGACTACTAAATAGAAAACTCTAGAGAAATAAATTCTATATTCTATTAAAATACTTTGACTATTATCCTAGATTTATGTCTATTTTTACCATTAGATATTTTTTCTTTATTAAAAAAACCAATTGTTCTTAATTGATTTATTTTTTAGTGGTAAATACACTAATTACCAGATGTTATACAATTTTACTGAATTCAAATCCTCCTACCTATCTTTCCCCAATTTCATGGAATTACTTAGGCTAACTACCTATTTTGGTTTCTCTGATTTTTCTACATCCTTTAGAAGAATGAAATAAAAATCAGATCCATACCTCTATATAGGACGTATGATTATTTTTTACCTCTATAATTACTTATGTGGTTCTTCTATTTATGAAGCTGTAACTTCCTAAATTACATCTTTTAAAGCACTATCTCGAGATTCAGAAGTTCTTGATATTTAAGGTATATCCTCTAGTAATTATAAAAAATGAATTTATGTGATGTCCTATGATATTTCTTTTTAAATTCTAGTCCTTTCAGTAGAATCATAAATATATAAATTTTCTAGAATATTTATTCTTATATAACTTCCACTCATATCAACTTGAAATATGGTTGTATATTTTCCTTCAACTTCCTTTTGATTCAAGTTATGAACTTTATATAATACCTTCTCATTAAAGTTGACATTCCAACTTCTAATAAAATTTATACTATTATCATCCCAAAGTTGAAATACAATATCTTCATATTTATACCCCATAAAGAAATATGATAATACTTTTCTTCAATATTGTATCTATCTTTTTCATCGACACACACATAAGATAAAATCAAAAAAACCTTAAGATGAGTCAATTCAAGTGTTTTACATTCTTGAAATGATTTAAGAAATTCCAACGTCATAGGTGTCGAAGGGATTATATTGATTATATATGAACTTGAAACAACGAATTTCGCCAAAAATTCCTTAGGAATTCAATAATGTAATATCATACTTTATGATATTTCCATAAAATTATGATTCATAATTTTAGATGCACCATTCAACTTTGGTTTTACTGGAATATTTTTCTTATGTTTGATCCCTCTATGGTTTTAGTACATCCATAAAATTATTCTAGAAAATTTTACACCATTGTCTGATCTTGAAAATTTAAGTTTTTAACCTATTTTACACCATTGTCTGATCTTTGTAATCATCTATCCTTAATATTAGTCTTCAAAATATATCATATCCATAAAAATATAATGACATAAATATAATTAATATACTGAAATATTATTATATTAATGTAAAAACCATTACTTATTCCTTTCCATCCACTAAGGAAAACAAAAACGTCGTCAATGTGTGCGTGTGGACAACCACATCTATGATGCGACATATTCCGTTTTTTGTAACCACCAATCATGGTTGGTTTTAATGATGGTATTTATGAATTAATATTATATCTAAAATATAAATATGATTCTTAAATACCAAATTATCATATACTTTATTTCCTACTCATTCGTTGAGAAATGAAAACATGAATCAAGCGTATATATGGATTGACATCCCTACAAGAAACGAGATTCATTTTTCATCACCACCCATCATGGATGTGATTAAATATAGGTTAAAGGTATGAATTATTTTATCCTTTATTTTTCTATTTTAGGGTATGGAAATATTCAGGGGATAAGAGGTTTTAAACAAGGTTTTTTTGGATAAAACAGGCCAAGCGCATGGTTAAGGAACACATTTAGTTTAACCATGAAGTAACCATGAAGTATGGATCAATGTTTAAACAAAGGGTTTTTTCATAGTATAACCATGGTTAAATAAACTGTGTGCCACCTATTTCAAACTATGAACCCCCCAAATAAAATGGATAGTAGGGGTGCACAGTTAGGCACACGGTTTGTTTAACAATGTGGCCTACCCCGGGAAACCGTACGACCCCCTACGAAATCTAAAAAAGTGATATTTTAAACTTTTTTCCTTTAGTATTATTAAATAATAATCACCCCTTAATCTTAGATTATATCATATCAATCCTTCCCCAATACTCTTTAGGTATCTCCTCTTGGATTCTAGGTGCAATTTCTTAATTATTGATGGATCACATTGAGGTATATTGCAGTTTTGATTTGGTTTCCCCTATTCTTTGTAGATCTATGTTAGATATCTTCTCATATCATATTTTTTGGAACAAAATTGGGATTTTATGTTCTATTTAATTGGTTTGAGGGAATATTGATGTATTTCTTATGGATCTAGTATCATGAGGACCTGATCCACTCTTCCCAAGTCTCTATTTTTGAAGTTGATTTGTGCTACCTCCATTTTGATGTAGGTGTTTCTATAAATAGGGTTAATTATATGAATTTATTATCATTATTTTAAAATTAATTTGTTTTATTATTTTATTTAAATTTATTTTTGATTTTAAGGGATTTATTTGAAAGATACATGTTTTAAATGGGGTTTTCTTTAAAAATGATTTTTTTCACACCAAGTGTTTTATTAAATGCTTGAATGGTGGTAATGATTTGAAAATGGGGTTTCAAACACCAAATAATAATGTCTTGGATTTGCGAATGTTTTTTAAATTTTGAGCCTGATTTTGAAATTTATTTTAAAAAACTTGTAAAATTGGTAACCTTGGGTGCACTGGGAAAGGGATATAGGTGACCCTAGTGCGTGTGGAACCACTAGGGGTTAATTTTGGGATATATATAGAATGTGGTATGAATAGATATCAGTTGGTACCAATGTATTCTTACTTTGGGATATTTTATTTCTAGTACATATTCCCATAGTCTAGGTCCCAATATAGAGTGATTTTTCATTTACGATTTACTTATTTCATGATAAATTTAGTCATGTATTTTTTCTCACATGTTTTTCACATGAGGTTGTATCAAATGGATATGCATGATGGGTTGAATAATATATATGTGTTTACTTTATTACCTTATGGTTTTGTGGATATGATTTCCCATTTTATCACTTATACTTTTCATATTTATATCTTTTTATATAAGAAAGGATTTTATGAAAAACCAAAGTAAAATGATTTTCAAACAGTTATGGATTTATAAAAATGATTTTAAAACCATTTATATTTTAAAATATAGAACTATTTCATTATTTATATTAGACCTTGTATATACTCTATGGTGGTAACCTACTAGGCTTTGTGCCCACACACTAATTTTTCCTTTGGGTAATTGCAGACATTTTTTTTCAGGACTCAGGTAAAGTTAAGGGTATTATATTACACAATGACTTATATTTTCATTGTTTACTTCATAATAGGATGGTTTGGAGGTGAATGTTTTTCACATTGGGTATTGTTGGTATATATTTTTTATACTTTTTGGTTTAGCTAGTTTGTCTTGGATTGTGTGGATCTTGAATATATATTTTTCTTCCATGTTGTACTATGGTTGTATGTCTTGTTTTTTTTATATTCAATACTTGTTTTCTATTATCCTGTTGCACCTCACCACCATGGAATTCTAGATTGCATGTCTTGTTTAATTGAATCAGATTGTTTCATTATAGAATGGCATTAGAGGGATGCTTATACTGAAGTGTGTTAACACTACCTGAGTTTGGTTCTATGTCTTGGGTAGATAGAAGTTAGGACCATTGGAATTTTGGTACAAAGTGTGGTAGGATTCTTGGATAGCTCACTTTCATGTTTGAACTCGAGTTACCATGGTCAATTTGTTTTACCATGTTTGATACTTGGAGTTTGAGTTCATTTGAATAAAATGGATGGGGAGTTTATTTAAATGGACCTATTCCTTCATAAAGAATTGTTTTTTGTTTATATAATTCATTATTTATTTAGATTATTAATGTTTTAAATCATAAGCATGAATTATTGAAGTTGGTTATAAGATTTTAGAATATACTCTAAATATTATTGGTTATTGTCTTATTCCTAACAGAAAATGCCTCTGAGAATATATTTTCCAAATCAGAGAGAGGAGGTTATGAGAAAAAATCTATAGAAGAATCCTCCATTAGACCTTTATTTGGTTGAATCTATAATCCATATAATTCAGAATCTAGGTCAAGTGGGTGTTGGGAACCTAGGATATGTGGTGGATCATGGCTCTAAGTTCACTAAGAAATATCCACCCATCATCTGTGGTGATAAAGGACTCCAAGAATATAATGAGTGTCTTGACCTGATTGATAGGGTCTTTAAGTTATTAAAGACTCCTGAGGAATATAAAGTGAATTTTTCCATGTACATGATTGAGGGACTAGGAAGGAGATTCTGTGACTCTTTTATGAAAGCTAAGTTTCTTGAGGATCTTAACTAGAATTTTTTCAAGAAAATATTCAATAATTAGTTTTACCCTAAGATGTCACATGTGGTGAAGGCCTAGGAGTTTATGAACTTGGAGTAAGGGGAGAATAACATTATGGATTATTCCACCTGCTTTGCTTAGATGGTGATTTTAGTACTGAAGCTCGTCACTAATGATTACCTAAAGGCTCGAAGGTTTGAGTTGGGATTGAGGCCAAGTATTCAATCAATGTGGATTATCATGTGTCTTCTAAACTTCATAGAGGTATTCAACAAAGCATCTTTGGATGAGGTATACATAGATGGAAAGACTAGTTTGGGTGGAGCTTCAATGGGTGTAGTTGTTAGCCAAGGTGTGTCTTCTGGCCAAAAAAGGAAGAGCAAGGGTGGTCTTTTTTCTTTAGGACCAGTTTCAGAGGCTTTATCAAGGTAGTAGCCATTTTTCTACAATCATTGTGGAAGGCATGGACATTCCAAGACTAACTATACAGAGGGTCCAAATAATTTTAATCACTGTGGATTATTAGGCCATCTAAAGCATTTTTGTGAAAGGATATCCCATGATAGTAAGGTAGGATCCACTCTCACCAAGGGTTTATAGGTTCATAATGATGCTTCAAAGGGTAATAGTTCTAATCCTAAGGCCAAGGAGGATATTTATATGGATAATACCAGAATAATTTATTTGGTTGAGTATGAACTAGAGGAATCTAAAGTAGGGCCAACTACTATTAGAGGTACATTGTATATTTCATCTTCTATGGTGATAGATTTGTTTGATATAGGTGTTACTAATTATTTTATATCATAAAATTTAGTTGATGTGTTGGGATTATGTTTGTAACTTATACCATACTTTTTTGGATATTTTCATGTATTTGTGAAATATTTCTAAATAAGGTTTCAAATGTTCTGTATGTTGGGTGAGGATAGTCGACTATGAGGTGATATGAGACTTTTTAGTTCTTGATATTGAAATATTAAACATAATACTTGGCATGGATTGGATGATCATCGTTAAGGATCATATATTATGTTATCATCATTGGGTTTAGTTTTTATCTTCCGATGGGGTCACTCATGTTTTTTAGGTTGAGTGAGACTCTAAATATTGAAGGGTAGGGAATTTTGTTCACTATGCTGGGATAATCTCATTCTAATTTTTAGAGATTTTTCTTGATATCATTGACCCTTGTTTGGGTAGAATAAATCCTATAGTGTTGAGTATATACCATGAGGTCTTTCTAGATAGGTTTTCAATATTACCACCTCATAGAGAGGTCAATATTACTATTGATGTTCTCCCTAGTATGATGCCCATTTTTATGCCATCTTATTGAATGAAACATATTGAGCTGGTGGAATTTGAAGTCCCGATTGAGGATCTAGAGGATAAAGGATTTATTCATTATAGCATGTCACTATTTTATTTACCTATACTATTTTCTAAAAAGGGAGACATGATTATCATACTTTTCATGGATTATCAAAAGTTAAATCAGGTGACTGTTAATAACAAATATCATTTTCCTATGATTGGTGATCTCTTTGACCAACTTAGAGGAATACATTAGTTTTCAAAGATTAAACTTCATTCATGGTACCACTGATTGATATTTTGAGAAGAGGATATACATAAGATAGTTTCTAGGAGATGGTATGGGTATTTTATATTTTTGGTTATGCCATTCAGTCTCACTAACTCTTCTATGGTATATATGGATTTGATGAACTGAATATTTCATCGGTTCTTGGAGTATTTTTTTGTTATGTTTGTGAATGATATATTGTTATACTCTAATTTATAGGAGTAATATATATTCCATTTGAATATAATTCTTCAATTATTAAAGGAACATCATATATATGGTAAGCTATCCAAATGTGATTTTTGGATTCACAAAGTGAAATTTTTTGGGAATTTGATATCTAAGAGGGGTGTCTTAGTGGACCCTAAGAAAATACAGGCTGTTATGTCCTGGGAGAAGCATAGAAATGTGTTTAAGATCAAGTTATTCTTGGGTTTGGTTGGTTATTATAGATGGTTAGTTTAATATTTCTCTAAGATCACATCTTTGATGAAATATTTAAACTCTAAGGGTGTAAAGTTTGAATGGACTGAAAAATGTTAGAGATATTTTGAAGAGATGAAGGTGAGGTTGAATTTAGCACCAGTTTTGATTCTTTTAGAACTAGTTTTGGGTTATTATATTTTCTAATATTATTTTGGTATGATTTTGGATGAGTCTTGATATAGGGGAAACATGTGGTGGCATATGGATATCTCAAGTTATGAACTCACGAGAAGAACTACCCTACCCATGATATTGAGTAGTAAATATTTATTCATGCACTCAAAACATAGTAGAAATATTTCTTTGGGGAGTTGTTTATAATGTATTCTAATATTAAGATACTGAAATATATTTTTACTCAGAGGGATCTAAATTTACTATGGAGTCACAGGGTGGAGTATCTTTAAGCTTTTGATTTTGATATTGCATACACTTTTGGGAAAGGGAATGTGATTGATTATCCATTGAGCAGAAAATTACCAACACAAGACATGAAGGAATTGGTTGAGGAGTGGTCTTTGATGGGTTTATTTGTTGAGATGAGCTTGGGAGTGGAAGAGGATGGTGGACATGTGTTATTATATTTGATGAAAGATGAATCATCTTTTGATGAGCAAGTTTGGATCAAGTAGGTAACAGACACCAAGTGAAAATTCTTAGGTAGATACTTTTTTGGTGGGGAGACCTTGGATGAGTTGTCTCGGTCTCCCAGTGGAGATTTGAGCTTACATAGAAGGTTGGCTTTTCTGAATTCTATGAGGCAATAGTTGATGGACAATGGAAACTGGTCATGTTGGTCCATACACTCTAGGGCTACCAAGATGTATCAAAACTTGAGATGTCAGTATTGGTGGCCTGAGATAAGGTGGTTGGTTATAGATTTTGTTTCACGGTGTATAAATTGTTAGAAAATTAAGGTTGAACAATAGATACCTACTAGTTTATTCCAACCTTTACTCATTCCGGTATGTAAGTGAGATGATATTACTATGGGATTGATCATTGGTTTTCCATTGAATCATAGTGGGAAGTATGTGATTTGGGTGGTAATTGATTGACTTATGAAATCATCTCATTTATTTAGTATCAAGAAGATGAGGAAAGTGAAAAAACTCAGGTACTTATACATCTGAGAGTTTTTTATACTTCATGGGGTTCCCTCTATATTTTTTTAACAGGGACCTGTGGTTCACTTCCAGGTTTTGGGAAGGTTTACAGGAGGTGATTGGTTCCCAGTTGAAATTGAACATGGATTATCATCCATAGATGGATGGAGAGATAGAGAGAGAAATCCAGGTTATTGAGGATATGATTTTGGATTGCATGATTAATTTTAGAGGATGTTGGGAAAATAATTTTCTTCTAGTCAAATTTCCCTATAACAATAGTTATCAGGATTTGACAAAGATCACACCCTTTGAAGCATTTTATGGGTGGCCATATAGATTTTCCCTATGATAGGTAGAGTTGGTAGATAAGTCCTTGTTTGGGATGAGTCTTGTTCCAGAGATAATGTAAAAGGTGTAGTTAATCTAGAAAAGGTTGGACACTACATATATCCATTAGAAATATTATGCATATCATCGCCATCAATTGTTAGATTTTGATATTGGTGATTGGGTTTTTCTCATAGTTTCACCTTTCGTGGGTCATCATCAGTTGGGTAAGACAGTTAATTTGGAATCAAGGTTTTCTAGACCCTTTGTGATCATGGAGTGACTTAGTAAGGTTTCATATTGGTTGGAATTACTATCTCACTTAACTAAAATCCATGACATGTTTCATATTTTCTAGGTGAGGATGCATCACCTAGATTCCTCTGATGTGATTGAATGGGAGGATATTGATATTGATCCCAATACCACCATTTTTGAACTAAAAGTTCAGATTATGGATTATTAGGATAAGGTACTATACAGTAAAATGATTCCCTTAGTCTAGGTATTATGGTAGTGTGGATAGGACATCAGAGAAAAATCGTTGATAAGTTAGAAGTGGACTTCTCTTTTTATGAGTCAAGAATATAGATAACTTTATGGGGACAAAAATACTTTATGGTGGAGAGAATTTTGATTCTTTATGGGTCACAGGTACACCTTATTTGAGCCGTGGTATTTCTATTTTGGGTTTGGGACATATTTTTTGGATCATAGGTTGAAAAAAGGCCTTTTGTAGAAAACAGGTTGGGCACATGGTTAAGGCATACAATTAATTTAACCATACAATAACCATGTGGTATGGATCTATGTTTGAGAAGTGGGGTTTTTAATAATATAAGAAAAATTAAAGAAACCTTGTTCCCCTGGCGCAATCTATGTAACCCCTAAATAGAATGGACAGTAGGGGCGCACAGTTAGGCGCATAGTTTGTTTAACCGCATGACCTTCCCTAGGAAAGCATGCGAACCCCCTCCAAACGCATAAAATGTGGGATTTTACCCCTTTAACTTAGTTTTTTTAAAGGATAATCAATACTTAATCTCACATTGGCTCATCCTAATCATTCCCTAGTGATTTAGAGATCTACCCCCTTGGATTCTAGGTGGAATTCCATTGTTATAGATGGATCACACCAAGGCATGTTGAGGTTTTGATATGGTTTCCCCTTGTATTTGTAAATATAATCTAGATATATTGTCCTATAAATTTTTAGAATCCAATTGGGAATTTATTCTATATATAATGGGTTTTATGGAGGATTTATGTGTTTCTTGTGGATCTAGGATCACGAGGACCTGATTTACTCTTCCTTGGTCTATGTTTTTAAAGGCGATTTATACTACCTCCATTTTAAGGTAGGTATTTCTATAAAAAGGGTTAATTATATGAATTTATTATAATTATTATAAACTTAATTTGGGATATTATTTTAATTGAAGTGATTTTTGGTTTCAAGGTATTTCGTGGAATGTTTCATCTTTTTAAAATAGGTTTTTTCTCACCAAGTGTTTGATAAAATTATTGAATGGTGGTTTTGATTTAGAAATGGGTTTTAAAATATTGAAGAAGGTTGGATTGGATTTTAAAAGGTTTTATAAATAATGTTCATGGTTTTGAAATTTATTTTTAAAAAAATTGAACTTTGGTAACCTTGGGTGCATCGAGAAAGGGACATAGGCGACCCTAGTGTGTGTGTCACCACTAGGCATTACTTTTAGGATATAAATGAACTATGATTGGAATAAATATCTATTGGTAACAAAATATTATTGGTTTATTCTATTTTATTTCTAGTATATATTCACAAAGGATATGGACTAATATGGAGTGATTTTTCATTTATGGTTTATTTATCACATGATGAATTTATACATGGATTATTGCTCACATGTTTTTCACATGAGGTTTTATTACATGGTTTCACCTGATGGATTATTTTATGAATATGTGTTTACTTTATTACCTTATGGTGTGTGGATATGATTTAATTTTTATCACATACACTTATAATATTACAATCTTTGTGGATATTAAAGTATTTTATGATAAACCAAAGGAAAATGATATACAAATAGGGTTAGATTTATGAATGTTTTTTTTGTAAAAATGTTTCTATTTTAAAATCTAGAACTACTGAATTATTGACATTATACCTTGTATAGACTTTATGGTGGTATCCTATTGGTATTTGTGATCAAAATATACTTATTTATTTGGGTAGTTGTAGAAATTGTTTTGAAAGAATCATGTAAGGGGAAGGACATTATATAGTATGCCAACTTCTCTTTTCATCATTACCTTTATAGTAGGATGGTTTGGAGGTGACGATTGGTCACATGGGGTATTATTGGTCTTGAATTACTATACATTATGGTTTATTTGGTTTGGATTGTAATTTTATGGATCTTGGATGTATCTTTTTTCTTCCTCATTTTACTTTGGTTGTATGTATTGTTTTTTGTATTCAAGACTTATTTTCCATTATCTTGTTGCATCTCACCACCATGGCGAGCTGGATCAAGTAGCTTGTTTAGTTGACTCAGGTTGGTTCATTACAATGGATGAATTTAAAAATATAATTAATTTATATAAATAATTTAAATATTTATATTAATATTCTAGATACTATGAAAATACTTAATAATGATTTCTATCTAGGCCAACATACATAAGGAGTTACAGAAAAATTGATCAAATAACCTCAAGTAACCAACATAGGAAAGGAAATTATATAATAAATAAATAAAATATGATAATAAAAGGTATATCTTAAATTAAATAAATAATAATAATTTTTCTAATATGATATCTAATAAACTTAACTTTATTATTCAAGATATTAGGCGTGTGCACAAAATGAATCAGGAACAAGGTAAGGGTTTTATCTCAAAATTTCTTTATTTGAGACAAATTTTATTTTATATTCCCAATTTCATTTAAATAGTTTGTATACTAACTATTGGATATGTAATATTATGAATAATAATTATTTATGGTATTTGATCTTTGAATTCCATCATTGTCTTTTTAATGGGGTTTTATTAAAATGTTACTTATGGTGTAAGGGGTTTTCATGACTCAAATTTTGTCCTTAGGTCATAATCACTTATATTTGACTATTATTTTTAAATATGGATCTATTATAACCTATTATGATGTTATTTTTTATTTACACCTTATTTTTGGGGAAATAATGTTTCAAACAAAATTAATCTTCCTTAATGATTTTATTTTTTTGTGAAAATTCTATTTTATTAAGAATCATTCCCATGTCTTTTAAGGGAATTTTATTTCATATCCATGTTTTTACTTACCATAAATTTTCTCCTTTATATAGTGGAAACTCACTTTTTTTATTTCTAATGATTATTTTTATCCCCTTTATTTATTTTAAAATAAAGGTTACATCATCCTCTTTATGATCCAGGTTTTCAATAAAGGAATTTTTAAATACTTAAAAGGATTTTATTTTCAATGTTATTATTCCCTTTTACTTAAAATTATGACATATGATTTATTTATTTTCAAGGTTTATTTATTGTAATTTCTTTTGGAGAAAAATGTTAAGATTTTTTATCTTCATTTTAAATTTTTTGGAAGGTGACTTGGAAATCACTTTGTTTTAAGATGATATTAAGAAATATTTGTAAGAAAAAATATTTTAGTGATTTATCTTACATTTTTAAATAATTTTTATCTAATGAAGTAATGGATCATAAATCACCCTATATTTCCTATTATTAAATAACACTTTTGGGTGATCATGTTTTTAATATCAAATGATCATTATTTTTTTATGTGATTGTTTCCTCACGGATTTCGGGGATGACCTCCTGGACGGGAGATTCAAATGTTCCGATCGGTTTCTAACAGGTTTGTTCGTAGAACCGGAAAAATCCAATGATTCCACATCCGTTTGGACCTACTTTCCAAAGGTAGGCGCTCATTAGTTTGTGGACTAATGAGGCTTAGGAATTTGCATTGGTCGAGAGGATGGGAGGTCGGACTCATCACACCTTTTTGAGGGGAATTATTGTCTACTCTGGGACTCTCTTTATAGATTTAAGTTATGTTCGTGAATCCTTATTACATTACCAAGTATAAAATGAGCATTCCTTAAGTTTTAACAATCAATGATTAAATATGCAAGAAATTTAGAGAATCATTTATATGTATTCAAGGTTCTTCATCAATAGAGAATCATCTGTATCTATTTAGAGATTCTTGGTCAATGGTATCCTTCGAAACATTTATAAAAGTCTCTTGGTCATTATGATGACCGGGATGGTTTTAAAGCCACTCAGTGAGGCACTTGAAGTTTATCGTCATTCAGAAAGACATGGATTATTTCAAAGTTGGGATCGAACCCATAAATGGGCTACCTACGTATCCTTTTTTTTGGAAAAGGAATCAGAACCCACGTAGTTCGAGTAATGGAGTATGATGTTTATGATTGGTGTCTCAAAGAAGAATTTCATAATTACTTTTACACTCTAAGCTCAAGTGAGTCATGCTCGGTGTGAGAAACAAGAGGTATTGGTAAAAATTAGACAATTGTGCCATGAAAGATGCAATCATAAGAAATTGTTTGGGGATTATGTATGTATGACTGCCCAAATAGATGAAGGTTTAGGATTTACTTTTAGGGAGAAAATCCAGGAACAGGGTCCATAAAGGTATATGTGCTTTATGGAGATTTGAATACTCTAATCTTGGGGCTTACTCCTAAGGAGGATGCCCAAATTAGGAGGAGACTTATGATTGGGTTTTACTCCTGAAAAAGAAACCCAAATTAAGGGTAAATTATGACTGGTTAAGAGAAATTTAAGGGGGGGATTGGGGCTTACTCCTGAAAAGGAAGCCCAAGATTATGACTGAGTCTTATTCCTGAAAAGGAGACCCAGGTAGGGGGACTTGGGGCTTACTCTTGAAAAGGAAGCCCAAGATTATGACTGAGTCTTATTCCTGAAAAGGAGACCCAGGTTAGGGATTAAGGTTTGGGGATTACTCCTGAGGAGGATGCCCACATTTGAGATTGGGGCTTACTCCTAAGAAGGATTCCCATGTTTGAGATTGGGGCTTACTCCTGAGGAAGATGCCCAGATTAAAGGATTTATAACTGGGGATTATTCCTGAAAAGGAGACCCGGGTTAGGATTCTCTCATCTTAAAGGATGAGGTTGAATCAATGAACTCTCTATATTTAGTGACATAAGGATATTTAAATCACTAGACTTTGAGAGATATTCCATAGAATTCCTTTTAGATAAGGAAGTCAAATCAAGAAATCATGCCATAAATGGATTTGAAGAGTGTCTTGAAGACTGAATCTTGAAAAGGAAAGGTGTGATGGCTTAAGAGGGGTAAAATGGGCAAGATAGGCACCCAAAAAGGTAGGGGCGCGCAAGTCTTGAAAGGCGCGCAAGTATTGCAGCGGTGCGCAAGTATTTCTGCGGCGCGCAAGTATTGGTCGCGCAAGTATACTTGCACGACATGAGGGGTACTTGTGCGATTCTCAAATATCATTAGAATATTTGAGCGACTCTTTATAAATCCCTTTAGAATCCTCTTGAGGTTCATCCAAAAAAGGGACGCGCAAGTTCTATTGAAGGAATAAGGCGGTGCGCAAGTGTTGATGAGTTTCAACACTTATGCCTTCCTTCTTCTCTTTAAATCTTCTGTTCTAGGTAAGAAATTACCTTATAAGTGTTCCGGAAGCTTTTAGAAGAGACTTGGGCATCGGGAGCTTCGATCCGAGTTTCTGGAAAAAGATCCTCACGAATGGGGGGCCCACAGGGTCTATTTATAGGCAGGAGAAGACCCCGGGCGGTTACCGGGCGGTTACCACTTAGGTCACGCAAGTCACTTGCGCGACCAAGGTCACCGCGCAAGTACACTTGCGCGACAGTTAGATAACTTGCGCGGTGAAGTTGCTGTTGATCCTTTCTTCCTACCTTTTTTGATTTTTGATGTTTTCTTCAAAGGATGAATCACTTTGAGCTCGGATATTCCCTTTTCTGATCTTTAGATTCTGTGACGAAAGGAGCGTCAACAAAAGTCCCCCCTCAGAGTTGGATCCGGAGAGAAAAGAGGATTGGACTCTAAGGAAATCGAATCCCTCCAAAGGAAAAGGGAGGCGCGCAAGTCTTCAGTGCACAGAGGGCGGCGCGCAAGTTTTCATCGCGCAGGGGGCGGCGCGCAAGTTTTCGTCGCGCAGGCCTTAAGCGCTCTGAGTACGGCGCGCAGATAGGCCTCCTGCCCTATAAATACACTGCTTTTGGCCGTGGATGACACCTGATCCCGAAGTTCTCGAGCTCTCGCCGCGCAAGTCTTCCTCGCCGTGCAAGTCTCTTTTTCCACTGTTTCCTCACTGCCGCGCTACTCTCAAGGTAATAGGGCTTTCACGGTAATACTTGCGCGACAAAAACTTGCGCGGAACATGTATCACTTGCGCGACATCTCCATACTTGCGCGCCTTAATGCCTTAGCCATTTTTTCCAAAATCTTTCACAAATTTTATGAAAAAATAAACCCATTTAAGAGTTTAATTTATTCAACTCCTGTGCAGATTCAATGTCTCTTAGACCTGGATTAATTGATGAACTGGCTAGCAAGCGGATAGATGATATGCTGGACATCATTGGCCCTGATTACTATACTGTCAAAGATAGTACTCCTCCAGATTTGGCTAAGTATCTGAAGAAATATCATCGCAACTTTCCTCACTGCACTTATCTACCTTTGTATGGCTATGGTCATCTACAAGAAGTCATTATTCCAGAAGTAAAGAATTATCTTCCATTTTCGTGGTTTCAGAATTATACCAATTTTGCTTCAGCAAATATCTCAGGTGGAGGAGTATTTCTAACTGCTGGAACAGTGGAGAAGGCTTATGTGATGCATCATAGCCCTTGCACACCAGATCTGAAAAAACATACACCTGAGCTTCAACCACATTGTCATCCTTCAATCTTCCGAAATGCTTAGATGGATCAATCCAAAGGCTGGAAGAAAAGTTGGGATTTCCGTCCTGGGGGAGGTGTGAAGCCAACTTGGATGTGGGCATACTGGGTGCGACAGAATTGCGCAGAGTTTATCGAGGACCAGAAGAGAGCTGCAATATATGAGGCTGTTTGGTTTGGGCAAACATATGTTTACAGGCATGATAACTTCGTGCCATAGATACTCAGCCACTGGAGCCCAACTACTAATTCTTTCCATTTGACTCATGGAGAAGTAGGTATCAGTTTGTGGGATGTCCACAAGATTTCAGGAGCTCTAATCTTGGGTGATATGTATGATGAATTCATTCCTCCCAAGGTGACTTGGAATGATTCAGAGAAGAATCCTGCTTTAGCTCGAGAATTATTTAAAATCTTTCACAGGCTCAAGAGCTCCGAGACCTCATTAACTCATTTTAGAAAAGATATTCATCCAGAAGAATGGATGAATGTGTTTCTTACTGAGAAGAAAAGGATGGAGCCAAAAGAAAAAGGATCCAAGAAAAAGAAATCCAAGGATACCAGGCCCAGACGTCCTACCACTTGTCCAAAACCTGAGAAGAGAGGAGCTCCTGGCACATTCTGGCCAACTCTAGAAGCAGGAGAGTTTGAAAAGTGGGGATATGAAGTGAATCAAAGAATTCCAAAGAAAACTCGTCTGGCGGGTTTCTTGGCAATGTGGCTCAGTGTTTATCTCTTGCCGGTCAGGGATTCGAAGGGAGGCGTTAGGCCAGGGACCTTCATCATTGCGGCAAAGTTGGCTGAGGGAAAAATGGTTGGGTTAGCTACCCCTATTTTAGCAAAGATTCACAGGAGTTTACTTCACGTCTTCCAGGGTAAATCTCCTTTAAGAATAGTGGGACCATTCCAGGTTTTGTGGGGATGGATCGCCACTCACTTCAGGACTTACAATGTACAGAATGGATTACAAATTCCTGGAAGCTCTTTCAGACCGTCAGTGCAAGCATTCTCTGGAATTGCTCCATTAGATATTAATGGTTATGACATGAAAGTAAGACTGAGCATGTTTAAGGAATTCAACTTCTTTCCTTATGGAAGTCCGCCATCCGAGCGGTTTGTTGATGATGGGACAACCCATTTGGATTTGAGGGCATACAAGCTAGCTTGCAGGGATGGCGTGTTAGTAGCCAGGATTGATGGAGAAATCATATGTGAGGCCTATGCTCCATATATATTTGCAGCCAATTCAAATGTTTGCAAAAGATTGTTGTATCCCCTCCGGTACATGTCAGGTTAGAGCAACATCCGATGGTTGCTCGACAACTATGGTTGCTGACATCAAGAGAGAAGACTGGGGCAGTATTTGATCTACCAGTTGAAAAAGCGGCACATAATCTGACTACATTTTGTTGAGCCCTCTGGAAGATTGCTGATTTCATGTTTATAACTAATGTTTTAATAATCACAAATCATCACAACTCATTGATGCTTAATCTGGTTTGATGTCTCATAAACATAATTCCAATCTATGAATGAATCTGTTATCATGTTTTTATCTATGCTTATTAACTTACAAAGTACTTTGGAAGTTTTCTGGATCCAACATCCATCAGACTCACTGATCCATCAGACTCACTGATCCATCAGACTCACCGATCCATCAGACTCACTGATCCATCAGACGTACTGATCCATCAGACTCACCGATCCATCAGACGCACCGATCCATCAGACGCACCGATCCATCAGACTCACCGATCCATCAGACGCACTGATCCATCAGACTCACCGATCCATCAGACTCACTGATCCAAGGACTCACTGATGAAAATGACTCACCGATGCAAATGACTCACCGATGCAAATGACTCACCGATGAAAATGACTCACCGATGAAAATGACTCACCGATGCAAATGACTCACCGATGCAAATGACTCACCAATGCAAATGAGTCACCGATCCAAGGACTCACTGATGCATATGAATCACCGATGCAAATGAGTCACCGATGCAAATGAGTCACCGATCCAAGGACTCACCGATGCAAATGAGTCACCGATGCAAATAAGTCACCGATGCAAATCAGACCGATGTTGATCAAAATGACTCACCGATCAGATGACAGACCGATGCTGATCAAAATGACTCACCGATCAGATGACAGACCGATGCTGATCAAAATGACTCACCGATCAGATGACAGACCGATGCTGATCAAAATGACTCACCGATCAGATGACAGACCGATGCTGATCAAAATGACTCACCGATCAGATGACAGACCGGTGCTGATCTATCTGAGTCACCGATCATTACTCTAATGCTGATGATCTACCGATCACTTGAACAGTCATAAACAACTGTTTGAATTTCTTTATCTTTATTTATTCTAACCAACGGTCATATTAGTTATATTTTAATACCCTGACAATTAATTAATAAAGGTTGTCGGATGTCAGGAAACCGTACCTCGTACCTGCGGAAAGGAAACCTTTTCTGTCCTACGGAGCACGTGACATAAATACAAGAAGACTCTGCTGAAGAGAGGAGAGACAACACACACAGAGACAAGGAAGCATACGACATACTCAAGAAGAGCTCTGTGCATACAAGAAGAACCGAAGCAAGACAAAATCATATATACAATCAAGCCTACTCAAGAAGAGTGGTGTGCATACAATAGAATATTGAAGAGCTTCATCGACTACATCTCACTGCCTAAAAAACCTGAAGCATACGACACTCTGCTTCTCAAACAAAATCGAGAAGAGGACTCAGAATCACTTCTGATCATTTCCAAAACGAGTCCAGTGCTACACTGAAATCACTAGAGCCATTCCTAAACTCTACATCTATGCTCTGTGATTTATTTATTCTACATTTTGAGCAGTGTGTGTTATCTGCTGTATTAAACACACACACTGACTCCTGTACTTTCACTGGAGGATCTGTAAATCCTCAGCAAACCTTTTTACACTTCATTTCCCACTGTGGATAGTGGTAGAGGTTTTGTAACCTGGACAGCTGGCTGCTGTTGTTTGTTTTCCCACGTAGAACTGTGGTAGAGGTCTTGTGACCTGGACAGTGTGTTCACTGTTGTTAACCCCGATCCAGGGTGTGGATCATTTTTATATAAACTTTTGAGAGGACTAAGTCTCGGCTTGAGACTGAACCTCTTGGTTAATTCTCTGTGTTTGTAGTTATACTCTATATCCATACTATACATATTTATTTCATATTCCGCTGCTATTACTTTGAAATATAATCTATCTTCAAAGCTACTTTGATAATTAAACTCGCAAGTGTTTATATGTATTATAAATCAGTAAGTTAGTTTCAAAAGTTAATTTAATCATAAGGTTAAGTTAACTGAGAACTAATCAATCTTTGAGAAACTAATTGAACCTTTATAATCTATATAAATTCACTACAGTTTAATTTGTTTTTGAAATAGGGGGATTTTAATAGAAATTGTTTTTAACAGAAATTTTAATTGGAACTCAATTCACCCCCCTCTTGAGTGTCCACTCCGACCAACACTTGGTATCAGAGGGAGAAAATACTCTCTAAAAGTACTCTGCTTTTGAACTGTGATTTTAGTTGTATTTTAAAGTTCTTAAAATTTCTGTTATATCTAAATTTTTATCTCTTTAAAATTTTCTTATCATGAATAATAGACTTGAGGGTGCTGCTACTAACCGGCCACCTTTCTTCAATGGGACTAATTATGCTCAGTGGAAACTAAAAATGAAAATTCATCTAGAAAGCATGGACTTTGATATTTGGACTGCTATAGAATCTCAATACAAAATTCCAGACACTGAAAGAATAACTTGGGATGAACCTACTAAGGCTGCTTATATTAATAATTGCAAAGCCATGAATTCCCTCTACTGTGCTCTAGGACATGAAGAGTTTAATAGAATTTCTTCTTGCAAAACTGCTTTTGATATTTGGGATACCTTGGCTGTTTCTCACGAAGGAACAACTAATGTTAAGGAAATGCGGTTAAATACTTATACTATTAAATATGATAACTTTAAGATGAAACCTGATGAACCCATTTCTGACATGTATCTCAGGTTCAATGAGATAGTCAACACAATGACCTCCCTTGGAAAGGTTGTTCCAGCAAAGGAACAAATCATGAGAATACTGAGATGTTTGCCAAATAGATGGAGAGGCACGCCTGTCTCTATTAGAGAATCATGTGATATTGGAGCTCTACCTGTCAAAGAAATTATTGGAAAGTTGATGATGTATGAAGAAGAACTCAAGGTGAACAAAGAAGAAGATGGTGAACCTAGAAGGAAGTCTATTGCCTTCAAGACTACAACCTCAAGGAATAAGGATAAGGAAAAGCCTCAGGCTATAAATGAAAGTTCAAGCTGTGAAGATAGTGAAAGTGATTCTGACAGTGATGCTGAGATGGCTCACATTGCTAGAAGATTTAAGAAATTCTATAGGAAGAAGAAGTTTTTCAGAAAGTCAAACTACAAAGGCAAGTATGATAACAAAGGACACTGGAAAAAGGATTGGAAGAAGTCGGATAAAGAAGATGATATAGTCTGCTATGAATGCAAAAGGAAAGGACATATCAAAGACGAATGTCCTAAGTTAAAATTCAAGAAAAAATATGACTATAAGGACAAGAGGTACAAGAAAGCCATGAAGGCTACTTGGAGTGCTTCAGAAGACAGCACAAGTGAAGCTGAATCTTCAGACTCTGAAAAGAATCGGGCCAACATGTGTTTCATGACAAACACTTCTGAGGTAACAACAGAGACTCCTGTTTTTAATTCATACTATTCTGGAGAAGATTCTGACTCAGAAAACATGTCAAAATCTGAATTGTTTGAATACTGTGACATGTTAGAAGAAACTTGTAACGAGCTTAAGGATAAATATAAAGGTCTAAAGAAACAGTATGCTTTAAGTGTTAAGCATAAATCTGATCTTGATATAGAAAAGGAAAAGAATGCTCAACTGTTAAAAGAAAACACTGAACTGAAATTATCAAATGAGCAACTCAGAAAAGAATTAGAGAAGTTCACCAATGGTAAAAATACTCTAACACAAATGCTAGGAAAGAAAGTTGCACCTAGATACACTACTGGTATAGGATACCAACCTGGACAGAGAAAAGTTGCCAAAACTAGATTCATTCCTAAATCTGGACAGAAGATAGTTAATTCTGGAACTTCTTATGCCTCAACCAGTTATATACATAGCTATGGATCTAATAAGGTTTATCTTTCAAAGAATGTAAATTCTACAAATTATATGAGACCCATTAGACAAATATGGGTACCTAAAGTATTATTGGCTAACCTGTCTGGACCCAAGAAGATCTGGGTACCAAAATCATCTTCCATCTAAATCTGTTTTGTAGGAGACCTGCCTGAAGAACTGTCACAAGAAGATATGGTACTTAGACAGTGGATGTTCAAGACATATGTCAGGATACTTTTCATGTTTCAAGAGCTTAGTAAAAGTTGATGGAGGCTTTGTCACCTTTGGTGATAATTCAAAAGGAAAAATCATCGGCCTAGGCCAGATTGGTAACACTGATTCAATTTTGATTTCTAAAGTTTTATTTGTTGATGGAGTTAAATATAACCTGTTAAGCATTTCTCAGTTGTGTGATGATGGCTTTTATGTGAAATTTAAAAATGATTCTTGCAATGTTTTTAACTCTAAAAATGTCTTAGTATTTTCTGCTTTAAGAAATGAAAATGTTTATGCTATTGATTTAAATTCTTTGGCTAAGAAGAACATTCCTTGTTTAAATGCTTTTCACAAAGAGTCTTGGCTTTGGCACAGAAGATTAGGACACTGCAATGTGCACTCACTTAGAAAACTTTCTAGGAAGAACTTAGTTAGAGACTTACCCAAACTTGAATTTCCAGCAGACAAAGTTTGTAATCCCTGTCAAAAGGGAAAGCAACATAAAGTTTCTTTTAAATCAAAGAAAGAAGTATCAACTTCTCAACCACTTGAGTTGGTTCACATGGATTTGTTTGGACCATCAAGAGTTTATAGTCTAAATGGGAAGCATTATGTCTATGTTCTTGTAGATGACTTTTCTAGATATACTTGGGTATACTTTCTAGCTCACAAAAGTGAAGCTTGTTCTTACTTTATTAAATATTCCAAGTCTGTAGAGAATCTTAGTGGACTTAAGATTAAGACCTTGAGAAGTGATCATGGTCGTGAGTTTGAAAATCATGAGTTTGATTCTTACTGCTCACACAATGGCTATATTCACAATTTCTCTGCCCCTAGGACACCCCAACAAAATGGTGTAGTAGAAAGGAGAAACCGAACCCTTCAAGAAATAGCCAGAACCATGCTCAATGAATATGAACTGCCTATTTACTTTTGGGCTGAAGCTGTAAATGCAGCTTTTTATGTCATTAATAGAGTCCTAATTAGACCAGTTCTTAAGAAAACTCCTTATGAGTTGTGGAACAATAGGAAACCCAAGGTTAACTACTTCAAAGTTTTTGGCTGCAAAGTCTTCAATCTCAATAGTAAAGACAATCTTGACAAATTTGCATCCAAGAGTGATGAAGGAATTTTCCTAGGTTACTCTATCTCTAGTAAAGCCTATAGAGTTTTCAATAAAAGAACCAAATGTGCGGAAGAATCTGTTCACATCAAATTTGATGAAACCGATCCACATGAACCTAACATCTCTCTTGAAGATGATCTCTCTGGTTTGAATCTTAATGATAAAGACAATGGACCTATAGTTAAAACATCCAGCTCTGGAAATTCTCCAGAACCTGCTTCTGTTGAACCTCAATCAGTAGGAGAATCTGAAATCTCTAGCCCTATCTTTTCAAGACCTTCTAGGACTCTAAAGAACCATCCTATAGATGCTGTTGTAGGAAATATGGATAGAGGAACACAGACTAGAGCTTCTCTAAGAAATCAGGTTGAACATCAAGCTTTTCTTTCACAGTTAGAACCCAAAAATATCAATGATGCTATCAATGATGAATTCTGGGTAATGGCTATGCATGAAGAACTAAATCAATTTGAAAGAAACAAAGTCTGGAAATTAGTAGAAAGACCTAAGGACACTTTGACCATAGGCACAAAATGGGTGTTCAGAAACAAAGTTGATGAATCTGGAAACATCAGTAGAAATAAAGCTAGGCTAGTTGCACAAGGTTACAATCAAGAAGAAGGAATTGACTATGAGGAAACCTTTGCACCTGTAGCTAGATTAGAAGCTATTAGAATCTTACTTGCATATGCATCTCATCTGAATTTCAAGTTATATCAAATGGATGTCAAAAGTGCTTTTTTAAATGGTGTTATTATTGAAGATGTTTTTGTAGAACAACCACCTGGTTTTTAAATCCTCATTTTCCAAATCATGTTTTTAAACTCTCTAAAGCTTTATATGGTTTAAAACAAGCTCCAAGAGCTTGGTATGAAAGGCTTTCAAACTTTCTTATCTCCAAAGGATTTACAAAAGGAGTAGCTGATCCCACTCTTTTTATAAAAAGGATTTCAAAAGATGTATTAATAGTACAAATCTATGTTGATGATATTATTTTTGGATCTTCTAAAAATTCCTTATGTGCTTATTTTTCAAAGGTTATGCAAAATGAATTTGAAATGAGCCTAATGGGAGAGCTTAAGTATTTTATTGGATTTCAAATCTTTCAAAATGAAGATGGCATTATTTTAAATCAAATTAAATATACAAAGGATCTTTTAAAACATTTTGGATTGGATAGTATTAAGGAAAGTGACACACCTATGAGTACTACCTGTAAATTGGATGTTGATGAAACTGGGAAACCAGTTGATCAAACCAATTACAGATGTATGATTGGAAGCTTACTTTATCTTACTGCTAGTCGACCAGATATTATGTTTAGTGTATGTATGTGTGCTAGATTTCAAGCTAATCCTAAAGAATCACACTTACTAGCTGTTAAATGGATCTTTAAGTATCTTAAGTATACTATAAATTTAGGTTTGTTTTATCCAAAAGGACAATCATTTAATCTAACTAGCTATTCAGATGCTGACTTTGCAGGATGTAAGTTAGATAGGAAGAGCACATATGGAACATGTCATTTGCTTGGAAAATCCCTAGTATCATGGTGTAGTAAGAAACAGAATTCAGTTGCATTGTCTACTGCCGAGGCAGAATACATAGCTGCTGGTAGTTGCTGTGCACAAATTTTGTGGATGAAACACACTTTATTGGATTATGGATTTGATTTTAAACATGTTTCAATTAACTGTGACAACACTAGTGCAATCAACATATCCAAGAACCCTGTGTCTCACTCTAGAACTAAGCACATTGATGTCAGACATCACTTTCTAAGAGATCATTATCAGAAAGGTGATATTTCTCTAGAATTTGTTAGTTCTGAAAATCAATTAGCTGATATCTTCACAAAGCCCTTATGCTCTGAAAAAATGAAATTTATTAAACAAGAGTTGTGTATGATTGATCTGTGAAACTGATCTGTGAAACTGATCTGTGAAACGGATCTGTGAAACTGATCTGTGAAACTGATCTGTGAAACCGATCTGTGAAACCGATCTGTGAAACTGATCTGTGAAACTGATCTGTGAAACCGATCTGTGAAACCGATCTGTGAAACCGATCTGTGAAACCGATCTGTGAAACCGATCTGTCACACTGTTCTGTCAAACCGACTTTTTTTTAATTACTTTTTATTAATTAGTAAATTACTTTTTTTGGAAACCCTAAATGATAAAATAAATGATATGCGGCTATTTATCTTCCCTAAACCTCTGACCTTTCATTTCCCGCCGAACCTCTCAACATCTCTTCTCCTCTACTTTGAACCTTCGAACCCTCGAACTCCTGCCTTCCCAAAATCTTCAAATGACTAAGCAAAAGAGACCGAGTAAAGGACCAGATAGCCCTGTACCTTCAAAGCGTGCTCGAGGCGAGTCGAGAAATAC
This sequence comes from Viscum album, assembly GCA_963277665.1. Taxonomy (NCBI): domain Eukaryota; kingdom Viridiplantae; phylum Streptophyta; class Magnoliopsida; order Santalales; family Viscaceae; genus Viscum; species Viscum album. Next base: position 1,122,155,216 of record OY728129.1, read on the forward strand.
CTCTCAACGTTCAGTAAATCCGAACCTGGAAAATTGGATTGTTGCTGTTGAAAAAGAAGTCAACTCTGCGTGGCTTCTGTCAAGTAAGTCTCTGTTGCTACAAGTTCTTGAATCGCAAGGATGGATAGACTGGTTTTCAGACAATGCCCGAATAGAGTATCCAAAGCTAGTACATGAGTTCTACATGAACCTGAAAGTCACTCTTGATGGTGTGGAAGCTGCTAGGATGTCGTCTGTTGTAAAAGGAAAGAAAATATCTTTCTCATCTAAGCAGTGGGATGAATGTTTAAATGTACCTCATGAAGGTCGATATGAGGACTATGCTGGCAATATACCTCCAATCACTGACTTTTTTCTTATGAGCTAGCACTAGAGATTCTGACTGGAAACAGAGAATCGAGGAGAATCACAGCTTCAGAATTAGATGGTGAAAGCAGACTCCTATTCAAGTTTATTCAGCACCAACTTTGCCCTCGAAGAGGAGATTTTGCTGCTGTTAAGTTTCAAGATGTTTTTCTGTTGTTTCTACTCAAAACCCATGAAAAGATAAACCTGTGTAGATATGTTATGGTCCACATAGCTAGTATGATGAAACCTTCCAAGAAAGCCACAACGTTGTTTTATTCAAAAATGATATCTACTATGCTCCAGAATCTGGAATGTGTTGATAAAGATGATGAAGTTGTTGAAACAGAGCGTACCTTCTGTCTCAACAAAGAGATCTGCAAGAGGATGAAAATCAATTGGAAACCATGGAAGAAGTGATGGGTTGCAGATGAAGATAAGTTGTATGAAGCCTACAATCCCATAGATCATGGAAAGAGGCCAAAGGATTTGAGAGATCCTGGATTAAAACCAGATGAGGAACCAGTTTATTCTGATGATGATGAGCAAGAAAAAGCTGCGACTGAAGAAGGAAGTGTGTCTTCTCCTGATGATAGGAGTGATCCTGACACTGCTAGTCCCAAGAAAAGAATAGAATTTGGACCTGCTAGTCCACCCCTAACCCTACCAGAGTCAGAACCTATTCTTGATGATGAAGAAGATTCTGATACTGAAGAATATCACAGTAAAGCCTCTGAGCAGAGTCATAATGAGCAAGGTGATGCTGATGATAATCATGATGGTGATGATGATGATGCTGATGATGTTGAAGCTGCTGTTGATGGTGTTAACAGACCGGTGGATGGTCTTACTGAAGATCAAGTAGAACAACCTCAGTCAGTACAAGAAATCCATATCAGTGGCAAGGCTGACTCATCAAAAATCAGTGGAACAGCAAGCTATGAAAAACCCAACTACACCCTGTGTGCTGCTGTTTGGGATGACTACCCTGGTTATGCTGTGTTGGGCTTAGAATATTCTGAAGAAGAAGACGAATTGCCAGAATCTGCTGCAGCTGTGCAAAGGAACCTTCCAAGAGAAGCAAGGTCTATTCCTGCTGTTGATCCTATAAATGTAAATTTACCTGGTTCTGAAATCTCCCGAGCTGATCTTGACAAGTTTAAGAGTGAATTGATAACCACTGTGAGAGACATAGTCAGAGAAGAACTTTCCAATTCCCTTCATCAAGTATCTCTGCAAGTTTCTGAAAATTCCTTGAAAGCTTTTTCAACGGCAGTCTCAGATGTTCTCAAGCCAGACCTGACTGATACTGGTGAATTTATTGGTAGGCACATAGCCTCCTTGAATCAAACTTTGAAGGATCTCCAAGTTAGCTTAGTTTCTCTATCAAATGAGTTCAGATCAACCATCTCTGGTATGATGGAAGTTTTGAGAAATCTGATTGAACATCTCAACAAGTCTGACCTGAGGAAGTTGAAAGCTGAACTAACTCATATAGTCGGCCAAGCCAGTACAGCCAAGGTCACCAAGATCACTACTAGTGAGCTAGAAGCTCTAAGAGCAGTTGTGCATGATGAGTTAGCTGCTGTTAGAAATATTCTTGATTTAGAATCCTTGAGGAAGATGCAAGAAGTCTGTGATCTCAGTCATAAGATGACATTGGTCTATTCAGCAGATGCTAAGAAAGCTCTGCAAGAGATCAAAGCAAAAGTTGATGCTTACTTTTCCAAGATTTATACAAAGCATGAGATGGCTGCCAACTTCAATGTCTTGACATAAAATCTGAAATTACCTCCTGTCACTCAGGCCTTCAAAACTCAAGTTCTCCAATTGCAAGATTTTACCCCAACCTTAGCACAGTTCATGGAGAACAAGGATGATTTTGAACAAGCTATGAAGTATGGAGCAGAAGTCATTCAGGACTTCATTCATCTGTTGAAGCCTTACTTGGATGCACAGGCCACTACAATAGTACTTCCTACTTCTGAACCTCTCAGTGCCTCTGATGTCGCTCCAAATCAGTTGTCTGTTGCCCAAGCTCTATCTCAGTTGCGACCAGTCTCTCCGAAAGCTTCTCAACCAGCTCCTGCTCCTTCTCAACAACTCTCTGTGACACCTCCAACTGCACCTTCCAGAGTTGTCCTACCGCCACTTCAGCTCCGTGAACCACCGCCTGCCTCCAAGCCTTCTATCTTACCTACCATTGATCCAAAGGATAAAGGGAAAGCCCCTTTGTATCCCAACAAATAGCCATGTATTGTTTTTGATAGGGTGATCTATGATTTATTTATCCTCTTCTGTGACTTTATCTAATATTCTTTTTTCCTTTGTTTTATCTCTATACTCTCTGCACCCTGCTTCTCTTTTCCCTTATCTGTTTTCCCTCCTTTTTGATTATCCCAAAGGGGGAGAAAGCTATATATAATGGGCGACAGATATATAGGGAGAGAAAGATATATATAATGGGAGAAAGCTATATATAATGGGAGTACTCTATATATGAAGGGGGAAATATATATCTAAGGGGGAGAACGATCTATATATATATGAGAGATGTGAATATCTCAGAGGGAGATCAATATCTCAGGGGGAGAAATCTGAATACTATATATATGGGAATGTTAAATTAAGAGGGAGATTTATATCTCTTTACTTTTATTCTCATTATGTTTTTATTATTGATGGATGATTTTTTTTATATATATGAAAATTTGTGATTATCAAAAAGGGGGAGATTGTTGAGCCCTCTGGAAGATTGCTGATTTCATGTTTATAACTGATGTTTTAATAATCACAAATCATCACAACTCATTGATGCTTAATCTGGTTTGATGTCTCATAAACATAATTCCAATCTATGAATGAATCTGTTATCATGTTTTAATCTATTCTTATTAACTTACAAAGTACTTTGGAAGTTTTCTGGATCCAACATCCATCAGACTCACTGATCCATCAGACTCACTGATCCATCAGACTCACCGATCCATCAGACTCACCGATCCATCAGACGCACTGATCCATCAGACTCACCGATCCATCAGACGCACCGATCCATCAGACGCACCGATCCATCAGACTCACCGATCCATCAGACGTACTGATCCATCAGACTCACCGATCCATCAGACTCACCGATCCAAGGACTCACTGATGCAAATGACTCACCGATGCAAATGACTCACCGATGCAAATGACTCACCGATGCAAATGACTCACCGATGCAAATGACTCACCGATGCAAATGACTCACCGATGCAAATGACTCACCCATGCAAATGAGTCACCGATCCAAGGACTCACTGATGCAGATGACTCACCGATGCAAATGAGTCACTGATGCAAATGAGTCACCGATCCAAGGACTCACCGATGCAAATGAGTCACCGATGTAAATAATTCACTGATGAAAATCAGACCGATGTTGATCAAAATGACTCACCGATCAGATGACAGACCGATGCTGATCAAAATGACTCACCGATCAGATGACAGACCGATGATGATCAAAATGACTCACCGATCAGATGACAGACCGATGCTGATCAAAATGACTCACCGATCAGATGACAGACCGATGCTGATCAAAATGACTCACCGATCAGATGACAGACCGATGCTGATCTATCTGAGTCACCGATCATTACTCTAATGCTGATGATCTACCGATCACTTGAACAGTCATAAACAACTGTTTGAATTTCTTTATCTTTATCTTTATTTATTCTAACCAACGGTCATATTAGTTATATTTTAATACCCTGACAATTAATTAATAAAGGTTGTCGGATGTCAGGAAACCGTACCTCATACCTGTGGAAAGGAAACCTTTTCTGTCCTACGGAGCACGTGACATAAATACAAGAAGACTCTGCTGAAGAGAGGTGATACAACACACACAGAGACAAGGAAGCATACGACATACTCAAGAAGAGCTCTGTGCATACAAGAAGAACCGAAGCAAGACAGAATCATATATACAATCAAGCCTACTCAAGAAGAGTGGTGTGCATACAATAGAATATTGAAGAGCTTCATCGACTACATCTCACTGCCTAAAAAACCTGAAGCATACGACACTCTGCTTCTCAAACAAAATCGAGAAGAGGACTCAGAATCACTTCTGATCATTTCCAAAACGAGTCCAGTGCTACACTGAAATAAATAGAGCCATTCCTAAACTCTACATCTATGCTCTGTGATTTATTTATTCTACATTTTGAGCAGTGTGCGTTATCTGCTGTATTAAACACACACACTGACTCCTGTACTTTCACTGGAGGATCTGTAAATCCTCAGCAAACCTTTTTACACTTCATTTCCCACTGTGGATAGTGGTAGAGGTCTTGTAACCTGGACAGCTGGCTGCTGTTGTTTGTTTTCCCACGTAGAACTGTGGTAGAGGTCTTGTGACCTGGACAGTGTGTTCACTGTTGTTAACCCCGATCCAGGGTGTGGATCATTTTTATATAAACTTTTGAGAGGACTAAGTCTCGGCTTGAGACTGAACCTCTTGGTTAATTCTCTGTGTTTGTAGTTATACTCTATATCCATACTATACATATTTATTTCATATTCCGCTGCTATTACTTTGAAATGTAATCTATCTTCAAAGCTACTTTGATAATTAAACTCGCAAGTGTTTATATGTATTATAAATCAGTAAGTTAGTTTCAAAAGTTAATTTAATCATAAGGTTAAGTTAACTGAGAACTAATCAATCTTTGAGAAACTAATTGAACCTTTATAATCTATATAAATTCACTACAGTTTAATTTGTTTTTGAAATAGGGGGATTTTAATAGAAATTGTTTTTAACAGAAATTTTAATTGGAACTCAATTCACCCCCCTCTTGAGTGTCCACTCCGACCAACACATTTTATGCCGAACACTGGATAGCATCATACCCTAAAGGGATATTGAATCACCTAGTATATCAAGTGGGAAAGAGGAAGAGGACTGTAGAGAAAGAAACCCTTCCTCATGAAGGTGACGCTTCTCCACCTGAAATAGGTTCAACAGACTCCTCTTCTAGAACTGATTCATCGGATTATCACGATGGGGATGATGAGGCACAACCGGCAGCAAAGCGGTTTCGTGCCCGATATAATCCTCCGGCCAGAATTAAAAGACCCACTCCATCAACTCCTGGTGAGTTATTTCATTGTAGTAATTTCAATCACTGCTACTTTATAAAGTAATAAGTCTTACTTTCTTATTCTCTATCTGTAGTTGCAGGAGCTGGGAAGAAATTAAAATCAAAAATTGTAGGACCTTCCTCACAGCCTTTATATCTAAGACCAGAGGCTGTTCAGCTATGGCAGAGCTTATACTGTGGTACTGAGACCGCCTGGCTGGATTTGTGTGAGGGCCTACAACTTCCTGGAATAGGAAATCTTGTAGCTTCTAAAAATATTCAATACGAAGATAACCCCAATGAAGTGCGAGCTTACATCAGAGAGCTGGAAATTCTCATATATGCCACTGATGACTCGGTTCCTATCACCAGGCGGGTGAAGGAAATGATTGATCGTGGCGCCACTGAGGGGGCTGGTGGTTCTGGAGATGAGGAATGGAAAGAGTACGTGGCTCCTGAAGATGTAAGTTTTCTTTCCTTATTTTCTTTGCAACTTGATTTCAGTTGAAGCTTTGTTACTTAAGGAAGTTATTTTCTTCATCTCGCAGCTTGCAAAGAAAGGAACTGGGGTTCCTTCGCCACAGTATAGCCCTGGTGGTACTGCTATCGGGGCTGCTGCTGATTCTCCTCGTGAACCAGGCGAGATATCTCCAGGCCAGCAGGCCATGAATGAGGCACTGGACACATCCTTCCATTCGCCAATCCAAGTGCTTATAAGGGAGACCACTGATACTCCAAAAAAACAAAAGAAGCAAAGACAACGAAGGAGGAAATCCATAGCTAAACGTTTCATTAGTAGCGGTTAGTCCTTCAAACAATCATGAGTTTATACCCATAATCATATGGTTACTCATATTTCTAAGGATTGCAGGGGCTTCTTCAATTTCCCCCTTGAGGGAAGGGACTGATCCTTCTTCAAAGGCCTTGGAGGGTGCTGTAGAACAATCACAGACCCAAGATGACTTGGTTGCTCCTGTAGAAGAGCTAGCATCCATTCCCAGTATCCCTCCTACTATTGAAGATGTTGTTCAGGGTCATGGGTTGCAGGACATAAGTCGGCAAGAATATGTAGGAAATGCTCCCTCTGGTGAGACTAATCATGATTCTGAAGTATCATTGGATGAAATGATGAATCAAGGAATGACTTTTGAAGAATTTTATGATCATGCTAAGTTGTCATTTGATTTAGAAGACCTTGGGCGTGAGTGCTACCCTTCGCCCAAATTTTTCTTTAAAAAATATACTTCTAACCATGATGGAAAATAATATGCAGTTTCTTCCGTAGAAGCTGCTGAACTGCCAATGCCCGAAGAGGGTGTGGACACTGATGTCAACCCTATCATTGCAGAAACATTAGCTCAAGTAGATCTAAATCCAATAAACTTTCCTGAGACCCATCTTGAAAATCCTGTTGAAACCGGGAAATATGGGGAAAAGTCTTCTCAGGTTGTTGAACCATCCTTGGGTAAGGGATAACAATATTTGTGATTGTACTTTATTCGCAAGACAATCTATTCTTTTGTTATCCTTTGAAGCTGACTAAACCATTCAATTAATCATGCAGGACCATCAATTGCAATGAATAGATCCGGAGGTGAGGCCTCAGCCTCTGCCCCAACGGGAATTGAAAGTGAAGAAGCACAAGTCAGGGGGGAAAGAGCAGGACAAGGCACTTCCTTAAGCGCGCTAATTCCAGATTACATACCCCCTTCTGACGATGATATTGAATCAGATCCAGAGATGCTTAAAGCATTTAGCTTTTCACGACGTAAGGCATGGAACAACATATGGAACATCATATCTGGGGTGCCTTTAGAAGAGCTACCATCAAAAATTTCTCGATTGTCATCCCAATTTGTTATATTGGGACTTGGTGGTTTTGGGTATGAAAAGATCCATGCTGCGGTGAAACAGATCATTTTCAGGAGGGAGAAAGTGCAGACAAGTCGCGAAGATTTGACCAGAGTGAAATTGTCAGTCAACATAGGAGAATTTGAGGCTGCGATATCCCAATCTGATGCTGATTATGCTGCCAAGATGAAGGATCTGAAGCAAAAAATCAAAGAAAAGGTCGTCCAGCAGGTGAAACTCCAGCAACAGTTAGATGTTGTTACTGGGGAACTTGATCAGCTTAATAAATCATTGGATGAAACTCATATGAATGGCATGAAATCCATAGCAGATGCTAAGAAGGCACTTCAACAAGCTGAAAAGAGTGAAGCTGGTCAGGTGCACGAGCTTCAAGTAACTGCTGATAAGGCTCAGGATTCTATACATCAAATGAAGACTTATGTTGACAATCTTCTATAATTCTTGAAAAAGAGAAGAGACTCCAGTATGTGGATGTCTTTCTATCTCCTGTGTATCAATGAAAAACACTTTTGTCTTCAATCATTTGTACCTACATTCTTTCATTACCTGATTCAAATTTACATAAGCCAATGGGCCTAGTAAGCATAGTTTTATTTTTACTAGGATTATTAAAAATAATCCTACAAACTTTGAATCTCTTAATTGCTCAATATTACCTAAATCATACAAAAAAAATGTATATTTAGTGAGCTGGAACTTGACTTTTATTCAGAGTTCCTTTGTCTTTTGTGGGCAGTTTAAAGTCATGCATGTCGGACATAAAGGGGCTAATGTTTAAGGTCGAAATAGCTTTGACCAAAATGGATTAAAATTGATTCAATTCTTTGACAATTTATCTGAAAACATATTACCATACTCAAGCATGAGAGAAAAAAAATGTAAACCATGGCTTAAGAATATTTGAATCTGAGGAATGATATGAAAAAGAGTAAAAAGGCATTAGAAGAAGTAGTTTCCAAGAATGAAGTTACTATTATTTAACAAAACCCGTTAGGGGGTTGAAATATGCAGGGCCACCTAAGGGCATTGGCTGCATGGTTAAATAAATAGCATCTTTCGGCTGAAAAGTCTGTTATGTGGACTGTTTATGCAAGACCACCTATGGGCACGTGCTGCATAGTCAGGCAAAAGAACTCCCAGAAATTTACTTTCCTAGTGCTAAAAGCCAGTGAAAGTTTATGGAGATTAAAATTTTCTAAAGTATAGAGTTTGTTGTATGGAAAGAGGTACTTGAATATGGAGAAGATATTTCCGAACAAGAATATCGAAGAACTGGATGAACATCACTCCTACGAAGGTCTGACCCAAACGTAGGGAAGAAGAATAAACCATAGACTTGAATACTTTCAGATCATGAAAAAGGATATGGGACAAATATGTTAAGGATGACTATTTTTTTGTGGATCCCTACATACTGTCGTTTAAGACAAATAAGGACAAAAGAGGCATTCTTCCCAAGAATGAAGTTACTATTATTTAACAAAACCCGTTAGGGGGTTGAAATATGCAGGGCCACCTAAGGGCATTGGCTGCATGGTCAAATAAATAGCATCTTTTGGCTGACAAGTCTGTTATGTGGACTGTTTATGCAAGGCCACCTATGGGCACGTGCTGCATAGTCAGGCAAAATAATTCTCAGAAGTTTGACATTTTTGTGATTAGAAGTCATGAAAAGGGTTATGAAGATCTGAAAATATTTAAGGTTAGGATTATAACACATAAAGATGGGTATTGTCCAATGTATATAGAGATACATAGGTCAATGAAAACCATAATCATGTTGTGGCTGGGTCCTGAATTGAAATTTTGGACTTCACTACGTATCTCATAAGAATGAGAATCAAGCCATACATAGTTCTTGAAATGCAGTTTAACGTCGTACAGGACGAAAGTATGAGAAATCTTAGTTTAGGGTCATAGAATTCGGACCATAATAATGAATACACAGTGTGTGTTTTCACGAGGACTTTTCAGCCAAGGGACTGAAAGTGAAATTTGGGGTTAGGCCCAAAAGGCTTGGGACTGGATTCGAGGGACACTCGAATGTTCCTACGTATCCCATAAGGATGGGAATAAAGTCCACGTAGTTCTAGAACTACCCTTTGTACAAATTTGGTTCGTATATGTGAAGGGTGAAAGGGGACTTTAGTGCAATGATGGTTTAACCTAAGATAAAAAGTTTAGGCATTACCATGTATGCACATAGTCTTTTGAAATGGAACATGATTGAAAAAATCAATGTCAATAATGGTTCCTTCTCAAATGAGGAAATCAAAGAATATTGTAGTTTATTGTCATACCGGACAAAAGTGTTGTATAGTTTAACGTCATATAACAAGGACAAAAGTGAATCAATGTAAAGATATTGATTCCAGGGGCGGTTTCAAGAATCAACATCATATGAGATGGTGGTGAACCGATGTGAAGAGATTGTTTTTGGGCTTGAACCCTGGGAGGTTGCCTACATACCCAGCCTGGAGGGCAAGGATCAAAGTCCGTGTAGTTAAATTAAAGAATGAATTAATGATCAAGTTGTTCTTGGGGACAACGATCTAATTAAAATGTTGTTGGGACTTACACATGGTTAGGGGCCCAAAGAGAGTGTTATGGTTGAGGTTTTCTCTAAGCTCACGTGAGTCATACTCGGTGTGAGAAACAAGAGGTAATAACAACCTTAACGATGCACAGTTTAATGTCATGTAGGACATAAAAAAGGGACTATGCAATTTAAAGTCTTGCAGTTAGGACTATTGGTGCTGCACAGTTTAGTGTCATGTAGCAGGGACAAAATAACAGTTTAATGTCATGTAGGACATATTAAGGACTTTCTGTACAGTTTAGCGTCATGTAGTTAGGACGATGGGGACGTCACAGTTTAACGTCATATTGGACGAAAGTGCGAATAGTTTAAGGTCATATTCATGGACCGTGGATGGTGCGGTTTAATGTCATGCTGGACCTTTGATGATTATATAGTTTAAAATCTTTTCAGACGTGAGGTACTTTTATACAGTTTAGCGTCATGTAGTTTAGGACGTCACAGTTTAACGTCTTGCTGGACATAAGGGATTTGCAAATAGTTTATGGTCATATACATGGACCAGGGATGATGCAGTTTAAGGTCATGCTGGACGGTTCATGAAACTTTTTCACAGTTTAATGTCATGTGGGACGAAGTTGCAGTTTAAAGTCATACTGGACCATTACTGTATATTTTTAACGTCATATAGCAAGGAAGAACTGGTGCTGTACAGTTTAAATTCATGTATCTAGGACTAAGGTGAACCAATACGAGGATATCAGTTCTGGGGACTTTTTACAGTTTATCGTCATGATGGACGTTGGAAGTGCCACACAGTTTAATGTCATGTAGATAGGACATAATATAGTTTAATGTCATCTCGGACAAAATATAGTTTAATGTCATCTCAGACAAATAAGGAACTTCTGTATAGTTTAATGTCATGTAGATAGGACATAATATAGTTTAATGTCATCTCGGACAAAATATAGTTTAATGTCATCTCGGACATATAAGGAACTTCTGTACAGTTTAATGTCATGTAGATAGGACATAATATAGTTTAATGTCATCTCGGAGAAAATATAGTTTAATTTCATCTTGGACATAACACCATGAACCAATGTGATTGTTTTAGATCTGGGAACAATATTTTGTGTTTATACAAAATACTTCTTCAGAAATCTGGCATTAGTTGGAGTCGTGGTGTGTTCTCCATCCATTGAGATTAGAGAATACGCTCCATTGGAGTAGACCTTATATATTGAATAAGGTCCTTCCCATTTTGGTTCAATCTTGGGAGGCTTCTTTCCGGGTATCATTGGTGCTCTGAGAACCAATACCAATTCTCCCTGAATAAATGAACGAAGACGAAATTTTTTGCTAAAAGCTCGTGCTATTCGATTCTGATAGATTTCCAAGTGGTGCAAAGTGCACAATCTTTTCTCATCTAATTGTTCCAATTCATTCAACCGCTTTTGGGATTGCTCATCTGTAGATAAATGATCACAAATGGCTATTCTGAGTGAGGGCAATTGAACTTCAATTGGCAAGACTGCTTCTGTTCCATATACCAACGAATATGGAGTTGACCGCGTTGCATTGCGAGTGGTAGTCCGATAAGCCCATAAAGCATGAAAGAGTTTATCAGGACATGCCCTCTTATCTTTATCCACCATCTTTTTCAGTATATTTGAAAGAGTCTTGTTGAAGGCTTCTATCTGGCCATTAGCCGCTGCATGATATCGAGATGAATGGTTGGACTTAATGTTGTATTCTTGATACAATTTCTTTACCTCAGAAGAACAGAAGTTGGTGCTGTTGTCCGTCAATATGGTATGAGGGACACCAAATCTAGTAATGATGTTAGACTTGATGAAGCTAACAATTAATTTAGAACTGACTTCTTTGAGAGGTAATGCCTCTGCCCATTTGGAAAAGAAATCAGTAGCAGTAAGAATGTACTTAAACTGCTTGGTCGTAGCTGAAGGGTAATGTACCACCACATCCATTCCCCATGTGGAAAATGGCCATGAGTATTTAGCTGTATGAAGCAACTATGGAGGTTTATGAATGAAGTTGGCATATACTTGGCATGAATGACACTTCTTTGTAAAATTAACACAATCTTGTATCATTGAAGGCCAAAAGTATCCAAGCCTTCGAATTTGATCAGATAGTCTATGTCCAGACTGGTGGGCACCACAGACTCCTGCATGCACTTCTTTTATGACAACCATTGTCTCTTCACCATCAATACATCTGAAGAGAACTCCATCAAAACCACGTTTGTAGAGAATTTTCTCGAGGTGGTTTGGGCTATCATAAAGAGTAAAATTGACCACACGTCGCCGAATTTGTTCTTTCTCAGCTCTATCAGGTGGAAGTGTTCCATTTTGAAGGTATTCCTTGATAGGTGACATCCATCCTGTAGTATGACCATACGATTCAGGAATGGGACTAATTTCATTAATTTCCTATGTTCTGACTTGAACATAAGGTGAAATTGCACGACGGTGGGCAATACAGATGGTTGTCTCGTCCCGATTTGGATCTGCTAAAGCTGTAGCTATATTAGCCAGTGCATCAGCTTGAGCATTTTGTGATCTTGGGACATAAGAAAATGTCGGTTCTGAAGGGAATTCCGACATTAACTCTCTGACGTAATCATACAAAGGGATTAATTCTTCTTTTCTGATGGCATAATCTCCATTGACTTGTTTGATTACCAGGTCTGAATCACCTTTCACCTTTAAGTGATTCACTTGTACTTGAAGCGCTAACTCCAAGCCTGTAATGAGAGCTTGGTATTCAGCTTTATTATTGGTACCACCTTCCCACAACAAAAAGGAATAAGGTAACACTGCCTTATCTAGAGAAATGAGAATAATTCCTAAACCAACTTTGTTGAATTTAGGATTTTCCATTTTCTTACCTGTTGGACTTCTAGAAGCACCATCAAAATACATTTCCCATGTTTGAGGACTCTCTTGAATAGAGAAAACTTTCTCATCAGGGAGTTCGATATCTGAATACGTGTCTTCCACTGAAGGATGTTCAGCCAGGAAATCAGCCAGAGCTTGGCCCTTAATTGCCTTTTGAGACACATACTGAATGTCAAATTGCTGTAGAATAACCGCCCACCTTGCCAGACGTCCTGTAAGCATTGGACGACTAAGGATGAATTTGAGCGGATTATTAAGAGATACCAATTGGACCTCATGATGTTGCAGGTAGTGTCTCAGTTTCTGAACTGCAAAGATTAATGCTAGGCAGCACTTTTCAATACTTGAATACCGGGTTTCTGCTTCAAGCATAGTTCTACTGAGATAGTAGAGACTATTTTCTTTCCCAGCATCATTCTTTTGAGCGAGAAAGGCACCCAATGATCGCTCTAAAGCTGTCACATAGAGGATAAGCGATCTACCCTCAACAGGTGGCATGAGTACTGGTGGACTCAAGAGGTATTTCTTGAGAACATCAAATGCTTCTTGACATTCTTCAGTCCACTGGTAAGTGACTCCTTTCTTCAATAATTTGGTAAAGGGTAAACTTTTGCCTGCCAAATTGGAGATGAAACGCCGAATATAGGCTAAGTGTCCTTGAAGTCCTCTTAATTCTTTCAAATTATGAGGAGGTGACATACCAAGGATTGATTTGGTCTTCTCAGGATCGACTTCAATACCACGATGGCATACAACAAAGCCGAGTAATTTTCATGAGGTTACCCCAAAAGCACATTTTAAGGGGTTCATCTTCAAATTATGTTGTCGAAGCTTGTGGAATATGACTTTCAAATCTGCCAAGTGATTAGAACGTTGTTTGGATTTAACCACCAAATAATCTACATAGCATTCAACAAACTTCCCTAAAAGAGGTTTGAATATACGATGCATGGCGCGTTGATATGTTGCATCCGCATTCTTTAAACCAAAGGGCATCACCCGGTAACAAAACACACCTTGAGGAGCTCTGAAGGCTGTATATTCCTCATATTCTAGGGCCATTCGGATCTGATTATATCCAGAATATCCATCCATGAAAGAAAGTACTTCATAGCCAGCCTTCACATCAATTAAGAGTTCTGTAATCGGAACTGGGAAATCATATTTAGGACAATACCGATTAAGATCTATGAAATCGATGCAAACCCTAATTTGTCCGTTCTTCTTCTTTACAGGGACAATATTAGCCAACCACTTGGGATATTGAACTTCTCTGACGAAGTTGGCTTTGATCAGCTTATCCACTTCAGCTTCAATTTTGGAAGCATAGGTTGGGTGTGTTCTTCTCGCGGCTTTTTTAAAACCTCGATGTTCTTTTGGTAAACCCAAATGATGAGTAGCAACATCAGGATCAAGCCCAGGAATTTATGTATAATTCCAAGCAAAAATATCTTTATTTTTCTTTAGAAAAGAAATATACATATCTTGCTCTTCAAGGGTCATGGCCGCACTAATTAAAGTGGGGCGTGGATCTTTCTCTGTACCCAGATTTACTTCTCTGAGTTCATCCACAGTGGTAGAGATACCCTCTTCAAATGCTGGAGGAGCATCTCTAAGATCTTCCTCTTCCTCTTCATCATGTGTTATTTCTTCCGTTTCTACTTGCAAAGTAGATGAAAAAACGAAATTCTCATGATCATAATAGATGTCAAAATTTTCACATTTTGAAGAAGAAGCTTCCATTTCTGACCCTATTGATGATAAAGGGTCTTCTTTGGGAATCAAAGAGGAGATTATGGATCGAGAATCGACATCATTATTCATATCTGGTGTTGCTATAACTTCTTCTGGCCTGATTAGCAAAGTATAGACTTGTTGGATTTCATCACCACTTATGCTTTCATCACTGCTTGGTAGGTTACCAATTTCTCCCATGTTGTCTGGCTCGATCTCCGTAATTGACATTATGGATCTTTCCATAAGAGTATTTTGATTTGGGCCTATTTTGTCAATTTGACTGATAGGTAACACATAATCTGTACTCATATGTAAAAATGGATTTATTGGAATCTTCTCCAAACCATATGGAGCATTAACTTTGGTAATTTCCTTCATTGTAGATTTTTCTCTTCCCTTCATGTGATAAAATTCCGCCTCAATGTATTGAGACTCACATGTCTTGAATGGGGCCTTATCACCATATAATGTTCCAACTTGACCATCAAAACAGTATTTGAGACATTGATGGTATGATAACGGAATAGCTGCATGCTGATGTAGCCAGGGTCTTCCAAGCAAGATATTGAAAGCCGAGTCTTGATCAACAATCATGAAATCCGAATTGGAAACAAGATCTCCAAACTGAGTTCTGAGTGTAACTTCTCCCAGTGGTTCTTGTTCATTTTTATCATATCCTTGTAACATCATGGTAGAAGGAGATAAATCAGATTCCGTGAGGCCCAATTGATGAAGTGTACGAATGGGCATGAGGTTGACTCCTGAACCATTGTCAATGAAAGCTCTTCGAACATCTACACCATTGACTTTGCCAGATAAGTACAAAGGTTTTATGTGCCCATGCACAACATCATCTTCATCTTTATCAGTAAAAGATATCACTGCATGGCATTCTGTAGGATTATTCTCTATGTGATAGATTTCAGCTGCAGCAATTTCAGTTTCAAACTCCTGAGGACTTGACAAAGCTTCGATGAGTGCTTCCCGAAGATGTTTTAACAGATTCAAAGAATCCAAAATTGATAACTTGGCTGGTACTTGGGCCAAGTGTTTCAATATATCATACTTTTGATCTAGAGGTCTGCGTTTCCCAATAGGAATATGCGGTTTAGCAGGTACCTTGGAAGCAGATGCTTTGGAAGCTGATGCATCTTGTATTGAAGTTGGCAACATCCTTGGTTTTGGAAGATTAGACTGATTAGATCAATTTACTTGCTGAGATAAAGAAGATGGAACCTTTAATCGGTCTTCCAAAATAACTGTTCCAAAACTGAGTTGGCCATTGGCATAAGAACTTGCTTGTTCTTTTTGAGCTCGCTGAAGGGCTCTACCACGAGTTTCTGCTGCATATACAGTGCTAGCAGGGGTAAAATTAGAGTAGTGGCTTCGGAAAGATCCACGTATTCCCCTGTATCCTGAACCTCTAGAACTTCCTCGGATTCCCTTATTTGATACAGGGAATTCAGGCTCATCAAGACTGGAATATGAATCTGTTAATTGAATCATATTAACAGAACCAAAGATTAACTCTTCGTATGATAAAGACTCTGCTTGGTTAGCCTGTTTAGGCTGTGCCGTTTGGTGGGACGGTGCCCGTGGCTTTGAAGTAGATGGCATGAAATCTTCCAGAGTCAAAGACAATTTAGGCTTTGCTACATACTCATCTTCTCCTGATTCCTCTTTCTTCTTTGAATTGCGCTGCCCTTTTGAGGATTTGTCTTTTGATGGAGGATTTACTGCATCTTTTGTAGGAGACACAATTGGCTTCTTCAATTGTGTTCGCAAAATGGAATGGGTCCGATTGATTGTCTTTCTGACCATCCAATCATCATATTTTTTCGCAGTTTTCCTTTTGACTTCCTGCCACTCGCCTCCTTCCTCTGGATCTGTAGCGGTAATACACGCTACATGAGATGAAGAACCCTTCAATTTGACTTGTCCCAAGTCGACCATATTTTGCAGGAGGTCTTTAAAGACAAAACACTCCTGGATGGGATGCCCCAACATTTGATGAAAAGGACAATAATTGGGACGGTCTTCATCTCCTTCCTTGTTTGGCCTCTTGGGTACTGGTAATTGAACCAAATTATTTTCCAGAGCTGCAATGAAGTAACCAGGAACTTGCTCATTTCGGAAAGAGTATGTTTTACTTTTCATATCCTCAAATTGTTTTCGTCGTTGATCTCTTTGATCATTTGGACGAAACGGCCTTTGTTGTTGGCATTCAGGAGGTAGAGTCCTTCGAGAAGATGAGGGTTTTGAAGTAGATATAGGTACAGGTGCTTGTTTAAGCATAACTGTAGCAGTTTCTGCTTTACCCATTCTTCTTCCTGGAGCTGATGGAATTATACGAGATTTAACCTTAGCCTGTATAAGGGAATCTTCAATTTGTTGAGCGATTGAAGTAAGGTCTCGAAACCCTCCTGTGTATTTCACAGGGATCAATGGCATGCGTAATTCGTCACGCAAATTTGCCACACAGATTGGCAACAATTCCTCCTGAGGGAGTGCTAAACTCAAGGAATACGTTAATCCCTTCCAACGAGCAATGAAATCAGAGACTCTTTCATTATCCCTTTGCTTGCAGTTTGTAAGATCGAAAACTGTCGTTTTTGGCAAAGTTGAGCTAAACTGAAGAAGGAATTTTTGACGAAGATCCTCCCATCCGATGACTGATCGGGATTGCAAGCTTGTATACCAGACAAAAGCTGGTCCTTGCAAGGTTCGCACGAAGCATCTGAGTTTCACTGCTTCTTGCTGCTCTGGAGTTCCCATCATAGGATCACTACAAGACACGTAATGCGTCAAATGTTGTTCAGGGTCGCCTAATCCATTGAAAGTAGGGAAAACAGGGTTTCCAAAACTGGCTGGAGGAGAAATTGAATCTACCCATTCAGGGTAAACTTTCTTTTCAGGTTGAACTTGCACCAGTTTCCCTTCCATAGTTTCTAACCGAGCTGTTAATGACTCAATAGTAGTTATTAACTTTTGAGAAACATCAGGTTGAACTTGGTTTTGGGTAGGTGCAATGAATGGAGCTTGGACAAATGTGGTGTTTGGTGCTGCAACTGATGGTAGTGCTGCCAACCGTTGTTGCGTTTGACCCGTAGGATTATACCTCTGAGGGTGTACTGATAAAGGAGGATATTCCTGATCCATCTCAGTAGTTACAACAAATTCCTTTGGCTGTCGGACTTCAGCATTATTAAGAAGAAGACTACTCTGAAGTAGTTCTACATTCAACCTTCTTAATTCTTTCATTTCTTCCTCCTGTTGTGCAAACCTTTGCTCTAATGAGAGCGATTGACCTCCTTCAGAGGAAGGGTGAGAAGTAACCTGATTCTTTCCTTTCCCCTTATTGGATCCTTTTCGGAGAGGGGGAAGTGGGTTACTTGAAGGAATACCCAGATTTTGGGTAAGTCTTTGATTACGTGTGCGCACACCTTCTTCATTTAGGTCTGTGTGCGCAACTTCTTGAGCAGGAACCTCTTCGTCTGATCCCTCTGATTGAGCCTCATCTGGTGAATCAGCAACAACGGCATTGATGAAATTAATGGATGCATATTGCATGGAATCCTTTCTATCATCATTTCTGTGATATTTTCTTCTTCCATGTCCCTGATGAGACATGGCATTCCGTTGACTTGATCCCTCAAGAATTTCTTGGAGAACCGTCACTTGGAGAGAATCTCCTGATAGCTTGGCTCTTCGTTCCTCTTGAGGCTTATTCCCTAATCGAGAGAATACTGACTTTCTCTGAGGGAGGGATTGAGGATTTGAAAAAGTCCCTAGTCCGGTGGACTGGGGATGTTCCTGCTGCTTCCGCTCAACTCCTCGAATCCCATTTGTTGACTCTGAGGGTTGGGTTAGAGAAGTCCCCAGTCTGACAAGCTGGGGTGTCTCTTGACATGCTATGTCTGAGATCTTCTTAAAATATCTCTTGATCTTGCGAATCTTAGTTCGGAAATTAGCTGGATGCATTAACCTATATCCACTTTTATCACCTGGTTCAACAGACCATTGGATGATTTCCGAAACTTCTGTCATTTGATGACGTGTTTGCTCCAGACGAGAGGCTTGTGCAATATTCTCGCCTGGTTGATGTAGGAGAAATTCAACAACTTGTTCTCTATATACTTGATTTTGAGAGGAACTAGTTGAAGCCTATTCTTGAGCAAGCTTTTGATTATGAACAAAGCCCATTGACTGTGGCCAGCCATGGGAAATAACATTGCATGAGACCATTTTCGGCGGGCTTTGCTGACCGGAAATCACTGTGAAATGTAGTGCTCCATGAACACCCCATCCTCTTATATGAACATCAGATGGAGCATTGTCAATTAACTGATGCAATTTTCTTAGTGCGCCAAGGCATGAACGTTGAAGGGTTCTCTGTTGCTTTTTATCCTTCGGATACCGAGAGACTGATAGAGATGTCAAATCAATCTGGCGTTGTAACCCTTCTATTATCTTAATATGATTTTCATAATCACCATAAGATAATACTTTCTTCTTCAATTGACAAAGAGTCTTCCATATGTTGAGACGAATATCATGGATTCCATCATCCGTCAACATCTTTGGAATGCCGTACTGAGAGTCAGCCAAAGGCCAAAACATGACTAGTACTTCACCTTTTGCCAGTTTTTTCCTCATGTTCAGCATTTCTTCTTTATCATTAAATGAAGACTCTTCTACCTGTTTGGACCAGAGTTGGTGTTTCCTTGTTGCTTCATCGGATTCAACAAGATTGGTAGAGAGATCACTATTCATGCTGGAAGATGAATGACCCAGGGATGGTTCGGAGAATAACCTGAACCCCAGGCTATCTTCTGATGGAGAAAGATTTTCACCTGCTGATAGTAAAGCATCAGACATGACTGGTTTTACGTTTGCAAGTGCCTCGAGATAGGAGGGATTTCTTGTCACTACATTGCCTTCTGAAGAATTTTCGAGACAACGTGAATCACTACTGTGGAGAGGACTTTCGCAGAGAAGTTCATCACCATGAGGAGGACCGTCATGATGGGTTACAGCAAAATATGAAATCTCTTGCTCCTTGGTCTTCTGACCACACATAGGGTTCCTGTGGCTCTCATCTGAAGAAGAAACTTCAAGATTGACCGAACTTTCATGAAGCAAGTCTTCATGAGGAAGTGTCTGTTGAAGACCTTCAGAATTAATGTTCCCGTTATTGGGAACTGAGGGAGTAGAATCTTGAATTCTGACAGATAAATGTCTGAGGGCTTCAAGAACTCCAGCATCGAGCAAGGCTTGGTTACAGATTGGCCTTTGATCTCCTGACTGTGCTGGGTGGATCTTTTTCTTAGATGCCTTCTTACTCGCTTTAGAAACCACTTGATGATGAAAGTGATTGCTCTGAGCAGGTGTATGTGCCTGATCAGGAAAGATGGTCAGGTTAGGCTGACGATCTCCACTCAAATCAGGTGTATGTGCCTGACTTGGTTGTCCGTATGATATGGGGGAGTATGCCCCATAACCCTCTTGGACTGGAACAGATATGTGTGTCTGTTCCAGAGTGAATCGTTGATGTGTCACTCCACTGCTAGGGATAGATTTATGTGTCTGTCCCTGTGATGATGCTGAAGCTGTTATGATATCCTGGAAAGCATCCAGAATATGAGCAGGAATTTGCTTCTGCTCTTTCACCATTGACAAAATATGTTTGGTGACTTCAGCCACCGGAACGGGGATATACGTCCATTCCGGGCTTGGAGTAGGTGTATGTGCCTGCTCCTGTCCTCCTTTTCCTGTCAGTGAATCCTGACAGTACTCAAGTGTGGAGGCAGAGAGTTGAGTCTGCCTCCTGTTTGTCGTTGGGACTTTCCGACTGACTTCTCCGTGCGCTACCAAGCGAGACTGTTGGTAGGCTTGATTAGTATTAGCAAGTGTATGTGCCTGCTGATTACACTTCGCCAAACGCGGTTGACGAGATCCATCATATGTAGTCAGACGAGCCTGCTGACTAACTAGTGATGTATAAGCAGGTGCATGTTCCTGCCTATAGTACTCCACCGGAATTGCCTGGCAGGATTGACGTAATGCTGCCAGACGAGTCTGCTGGACAGCGGAATTAAAACGGACAGGTGATTGTGCCTGCTCGTTATTTGCCACCAAGTTAGGTTGGTGGACTTCTCCGGAGATGGCAGGGATGACAACCTACCTATTGTTAACCGGATTCCGTCTCTGGCGGTTCATCTTGCCTGCTCGGGTTCGAGGAACCTGAGCTGAATTCATGGAGTCGGTACCCTCATCATGTTGAGGGCGCACTACCGCACGAGTCTGGCGGCGATTGTTGATGGGAGCCCTCGAGAAGGACTCTTGTGTTTTTGAATTAAGGCCCTGCGGGACCTTCTCATTCACTTCCTCAGAGTAAGGTAACGAATGGAAATTGCGTTCCGGGGATAACGACCCGAAACGGTTGGAGACGGTAGTCAGCACCGCCTGCTTCTTGATCGCTGGCCGCTGTTGTCCGGATGACCAGGTAGAGTTGTTAACTTGGAGGGCTTGACGAGCAGACTCCAGAGTTGGGATAGTACCGTTGCGACGGTACTCCTTAACCAGTGCATTAGAAACCCAGCGTTGAAGACGCTGAGTTGGTGATGTCATCCTCAGAGTGGACGACGTTCCAGCAGGAGTAGCAGCATTGGTTTTCACAGCATCAGACCTCACAGTAGAGGTGTTCACAGCAGCAGTATTCACAGGGGTGAATTTAAGGAAAGCCATTTTGCAGAAGATCTTGAGAAAAGAGTGCCTATTCCATATAACAGACATAATCAAGATGAATCCGGCCACTGCATCTTTTGGATGAGCACATGTCAATGATTGATTTGTTGGCCCAAGGGGCCTAAAAAATAAGAAAAACATCATTTTAACTTGGTTAAGGATTCACGTTGGGTTCACCATTTTTGTTTCCACACGGATTTCGGGGATGACCTCCTGGACGGGATATTCAAACGTTCCGATCAGTTTCTAACGGGTTTGTTCGTAGAACCGGAAACATCCAATGATTCCACATCCGTTTGGACCTACTTTCCAAAGGTAGGCGCTCATTAGTTTGTGGACTAATGAGGCTTAGGAATTTGCATTGGTCGAGAGGATGGGAGGTCAGACTCATCACACCTTTTTGAGGGGAATTATTGTCTACTCCGGGACTCTCTTTATAGATTTAAGTTATGTTCGTGAATCCTTATTACATTACCAAGTATAAAATGAGCTTTCCTTAAGTTTTAACAATCAATGATTAAATATGCAAGAAATTTAGAGAATATTTTATATGTATTCGAGGTTCTTCATCAATAGAGAACCATCTGTATCTATTTAGAGATTCTTGGTCAATGGTATCCTTCGAAACATTTATAAAAGTCTCTTGGTCATTATGATGACCGGGCTGGTTTTAAAGCCACTTAGTGAGGCACTTGAAGTTTATCGTCATTCAGAAAGACATGGATTATTTCAAAGTTGGGATCGAACCCATAAATGGGCTACCTACGTATCCTTTGTTTTGGAAAAGGAATCAGAACCCACGTAGTTCGAGTAATGGAGTATGATTTTTATGATTGATGGCTCAAAGAAGAATGTCATAATTACTTTTACACTCTAAGCTCACGTGAGTCATGCTCGGTGTGAGAAACAAGAGGTATTGGTAAAAATTAGACAATTGTGTCATGAAAGATGCAATCATAAGAAATTGTTTGGGGCTTATGTATGTATGACTGCCCAAATAGATGAAGGTTTAGGATTTACTTTTAGGGAGAAAATCCAGGAACAGGGTCCATAAAGGTATATGTGCTTTATGGAGATTTGAATACTCTAATCTCTGGGCTTACTCCTAAGGAGGATGCCCAAATTAGGAGGAGACTTATGATTGGGTTTTACTCCTGAAAAAGAAACCCAAATCAAGGGTAAATTATGGCTGGTTAAGAGAAATTTAAGGGGGGGCTTGGGGCTTACTCCTGAAAAGGAAGCCCAAGATTATGACTGAGTCTTATTCCTGA
Organism: Viscum album; assembly: GCA_963277665.1. Lineage (NCBI taxonomy): Eukaryota > Viridiplantae > Streptophyta > Magnoliopsida > Santalales > Viscaceae > Viscum > Viscum album. The sequence goes on from OY728129.1 coordinate 1,122,177,792, forward strand.
AAAGGAGACCCAGGTTAGGGGACTTGGGGCTTACTCCTGAAAAGGAAGCCCAAGATTATGACTGAGTCTTATTCCTGAAAAGGAGACTCAGGTTAGGGATTAAGGTTTGGGGCTTACTCCTGAGGAGGATGCCCACATTTGAGATTGGGGCTTACTCCTAAGAAGGATGCCCATGTTTGAGATTGGGGCATACTCCTGAGGAAGATGCCCAGATTAAAGGATTTATAACTGGGGATTATTCCTGAAAAGGAGACCCAGGTTAGGATTCTCTCATCTTAAAGGATGAGGTTGAATGAATGAACTCTCCATATTTAGTGAAATAAGGATATTTAAATCACTAGACTTTGAGAGATATTCCATAGAATTCCTTTTAGATAAGGAAGTCAAATCAAGAAATCATGCCATAAATGGATTTGAAGAGTGTCTTGAAGACTGAATCTTGAAAAGGAAAGGTGTGATGGCTTAAGAGGGGTAAAATGGGCAAGATAGGCACCCAAAAAGGTAGGGGCGCGCAAGTCTTGAAAGGTGCGCAAGTATTGCGGCGGCGCGCAAGTATTGCTGCGGCGCGCAAGTATTGGTCGCGCAAGTATACTTGCGCGACATGAGGGGTACTTGCACGATTCTCAAATATCATTAGAATATTTGAGAGACTCTTTATAAATCCCTTTAGAATCCTCTTGAGGTTCATCCAAAAAGGGACGCGCAAGTTCTATTGAAGGAATAAGGCGGCGCGCAAGTGTTGATGAGTTTCAACACTTAGGCCTTCCTTCTTCTCTTTAAATCTTCCGTTCTAGGTAAGAAATTACCTTAGAAGTGTTCCGGAAGCTTTGAGAAGAGACTTGGGCATCGAGAGCTTCAATATGAGTTTCTGGAAAAAGATCCTCACGAATGGGGGGCCCACAGGGTCTATTTATAGGCAGAAGAAGACCCCGGGCGGTTACCGGGCGGTTACCACTTAGGTCGCGCAAGTCACTTGCGCGACCAAGGTCGCCGCGCAAGTACACTTGCGCAACAATTAGATAACTTGCGCGGTGAAGTTGCTGTTGATGCTTTCTTCCTGCCTTTGTTGATTTTTGATGTTTTCTTCAAAGGATGAATCACTTTGAGCTCGGATATTCCCTTTTCCGATCTTTATATTCTGTGACGAAAGGAGCGTCAACTGTGATACCATTTGGAAAATCTACAAAACCCATTTTATTTTGATGGGTTATTAATGATAAGATGAATTATTTGATTTTATATGGCACTCATATGTATGGATGATGATGGTTGGGGTCATATATCTCCCTCTAATTCATTGGTTGAGGTTTTATATCACATGTAATAATGAAATTTTACATAAATGAGATACAAGAATCTTTATTGAAAGGTTTTTAGTGTGAATGGGATGTAGTAAGATCTGTTCACAAGTATATTATGTGAGTGATATACAAGAATATTTGTTCATAAGTTATTGTATGAACATGATGAAAAAATATTTATTCACAAAGATTTTCTATGCTTATGGTTGTACCATATTTCCAATTTGTTTATCACGTTGTTCTAAATTTTCAAGTTGCATTTAATTTCTATGAAATTCCATGTTATCATGATTAAACCTTATTTTTAAAGTATTCTACACTTTTAGGTCATGATAAAATTTTATATGATTATTGAGATGTGTTCTAAGACATGTAATATATTTTATGATTCCTTAATGATATTTTTATGATCTTATGTTAATATAATATGTTTTATAATTATTATATAGGGTGTTTTGATATTTTTTATGATATTTAAGTCTCCCTAATGTTATCCTTCATATTAGGATATGTTTTTAGATTACTGAGAATATGAGTTCACTCTTTTCTTATGCTTCTAGAAAAGGGTCTATAAGATCACGATTATGAAGATATGTTTGTAAGTGTTATTGAATAAGTTGTTTATGTAGCTAATCTCGAAGACCCTAAACCTTCAGGTCCTTGGGTTGTGTGAGTATTTTTGAGTTGTATAATATAAATTAAGAAATTATTGTATTAGTTAATTTATGTTTATCTTAGGTCACTTTAATTTTAGTGGGGGAGGAAGACTCACCCCATCCCCATATAACAAGACTAATAACTCTAAGGCATCACTTAGTTCCCATGTGTAACGTCCCGGATCTGGGTGCCACACCACAGGTGCCCCGAAACCGGTTGGTCACATGACCTCAAGCGCATTTCCTCAAACACCAAAGGCTACCGACTAGCAGCGAGGGCCTAGGTATGATAGTGGGGAAACTATGCCCTCATTTTTTAAAGTGTAGTGCATCAGAAAAATAAAACATACCAAAAGCGGGAGCAGTAAACAATACAAAGCTAAAAGGACAATGGTACTGAAGAAAAAGATAACCAACAGTCATATATATATGACAATGCAATATATCCTATTTCTAAGAAATCAGTCAAAATAGGATACACTTTAATAAAATACAATACAGTACAAAGTACCAAGTACAAAAAAGCAAACTAAAATAGTGCAACAGGAACTCAGCAGCATCGCAAGCTTAAGCTCGGTCCCATGCTCTCATACTCCTTTGAAACAATCAGGTACCTATATAGGGACTCTTTCCCTTATCAACACCTACAATAATATAATCTGTTTGGGCCCAAGACATGACCCAAATAGGGTGTGATAAATAAATCCCAATAGGCAACCACCAATGGCCCGTGCCCAACTGTCAGTGAAAATGTGCAACATCTGTGTGCAATAATGAAATGAAGTAAACTAGGAAGTACTCAAAAGAAACTACTCCTACCAGATCCATTACCATTTAATTATTATTTAACAATTCAATTGTAACACCCGCATCTTCCACGACACATTTCCCTTTGAATAATGAAATAGCTTGCATTGTACGCAACTTCGAGATTCTAACACACCGCGACCAATCAAAGTAGCCATTATAAATAGTAATAACCATTTTTTGAAATTTTATAAATTTTATCTTTCAAAATGGACTTCATTTTTGGATTTAGAATATCAAAATTAGCCTAGGGTGAATTTTTGGTATTTTTCTGAAAACTTTCAATTTTTCATGAATAATGAAAAACACTGAGTCATAGTTTAAAACTGAATTTTTATTTAAATGATTATTTATTTTATTTAAATTTATTTTGGGTCAAAATATATGCATAATACCTATATAATTTCAATTCAATTAATTGGAGTCAGATTATAATAATTTTAGATATATAAAAAATTTATTGAACTTTTCACCGTCTTTTACCCACCTCCTAGGAGAATTTGCAAATTGACATAAAACATAATTTTACCGCTTCTTTGAGTGGATTTTAAAAAATCTGGGAGACATGGTTGATATCAGTAAGAAAAATGTGATTCAATAATATGAAAATAATTTTAGGTGAACAGTAACGTTTTACTTTTATTACCATGGTTAAAAGTAAATAGTGTATTTAAGGGTAAAAATGATAATATTATTACCCTAAAACATGTCCTAATTCTATTTGATAAGTATAATTCGACCAAAAACAACCTTAGGAATAAAATACGAACCTCTTTGGTCCACTTGAATTAGATTAGGACACTTATTATTATTTTATTTAAAGAAGAGTTAAAAGAGTTAAAATCAAAGTTTAATAAATAAAAAATTTTTAATATAGGGTTATACATAAGATAAATTCTACTATAAATATTAATTATAAAGGTAAAAAAATTTCCTACATAATGGTATTTTATTTATATTTTTAGACATTAAATAATTTAATTTATTTATGACACAATGATGATGCAATAATTACCTGATTAATGAAATATTAAAATAATTGATATTATAAATATCCAAATAAATGTAATATTAGACTTTTTATGAATTCCAAAAATTTTCTAGGTTAATATGACATATTAAGGTTGGTTAGATGATTTTTCTTCGAAGTAATAATGCTGTTATGAATTTAGCAAAAACAAAATACCAAATAGTTTCAAAATTGACATAAAAGAGTTTTTAAAACAAATATTATATTATTAATTTATATTATATTACTAAAAATATAAGGTCCAGCCAAAATACTTATATAATGATAGGTGTATCATTAATTAACCACTTGAGGTACGCTTAGAAGTATATAGTAAGTTTATTAACCATATATTATAAAAATACAAAGAGACATGGTAAATGTCAAACTATTTAACTAAGAGTTAAATCTAAATGATTAAGTTAATATAGTGACCCAAACCTATCTAAAACATATTAGTTGAGTGGTTTTAGAACTATCCCTACCTTATCCTCTAAATAATTTATTTTTGAGCCATTATAAACCGAAAATGATTTTATTATAAAATAATATTTATAGCTTTTCCTAAGGTTCCCCTCACCCCTCTTATAAAAGAGCACTCCCCATTCTCTCTAATTCACACCTTAAAAACCATTTGGATCGTCCAAACTCTGACCAAATACCCTATAAACAGTCCTAACTTTATCCTAGAGGCCTTCCTTTAGTAATAAATCCAACCTAAGGATCCCTTTTGATCAAATCAAAAGGAAGAACCCGAAAAAGAGGTAAATATCTCACCACCTATTTCAAGTTCCTTTCTTCTTCCACATCCTCTTTCATTGTTGTTTCCATTATAAAACAATAAATCCAGAATCTTCTATATACTGTGATGTTATTATAAATATGGTACAACCAAATTCATTATTCTATCAATCCTTTGAATGACATGTCACCATACGTGCGTACGTATGGCTTACCGTCTCCACGTCGTGGTGTAATTGTTATTCAATACATTATTATTTGGATGGGCATAATAATGATGTGTAATTGATGTTAATAATAAATATAACATGATAATTATTCTGTATATATGATATACCATCCAATTATGTATTATTTTAATATCAAAAGAATGATATTGTCGCTCATGCGTACGTACGGATTACCGTCTCCACGAGCGCGATGAGATTCATTCCCCATCGTATCCATTCAAGACTAATTTTAATTAGATGATTAAAAATAATTTTTAAATACTTGATATAATTATGTATATGAATAAGATACATCGCATACATAACAAATATGACTCACATAAAAAAGAATATAAAGGAAAACGAATCCATTAACACCCAAAACAACGATAATACTAAGATATTAGTAACAAAGAAATGTTAAAAGATCATATATGATATCATATTAATGTATAAGATTATTGTATAATTTAATAACAATTATTTCACCATTATATAAGAGGTTAACCTACCCTCGACCAAGGAAAAATACAAGTTAAGGGTTAATTTCACAATCTCTTCATTATCTGAGGTTGTTTATACGTAATTATCTATTGGGACTTCTTTATCATCCACATCCATGTTTCTTAAAAATGTATTTAAAAACATTTTTACTATTTAATAGACAATGGGTTAAAGTTACTTATACCCTTATATGTTTTGAAAGGAATCTTTCCGTCATTTTCCAAACAAGGTACTTTTTGACCTTTTCGATAACTTTAAGTTAAGAATGTTTTTTTAACTTATACGGCAGGTGAGGCTATTTTCCGCCGTTATAACATCATAAAAGCTTCCCTTACAAGCTTATAAGAATATTTTTAAAATAAATGTTTTATTTATAATTATGTGACTCTTAAATGATTTCAAAATATAAAGAGATATATCTCTAAAAAAGGTTTTGATTTCATCTATGTCAACATCTTTTGATGAATTTTAAGTTTATTTGAAGTTGATTTATTATGATACAAAACTTCCATATTGTATTGAAGTTTTTTTGATATGTTTGACTGTGGATGTACTATTTTTATACCATTCATGGTTTATGGTTAAAGTATTGACATTTCGTATACTTGTTTTAATACGAATGTTTATGTTATATTTCAACCTTTTCATATGAGGAATGTATTGGACTTAGTAAGTGACGGGTGGAGCCTCCTATAGCTCCTCAATGCATCGGTAGGTCTCATGAGACAACTAGACATGGAATTGGCCGAGGCCCTTTCCAATTTTGATATATGGTTTTGGATGAGGCCTTAATCATTTTTAGACATCTTATCCGAGGCCTTGAAAAAATGTTTCAGAATGTCCGACATTAAACATTACCTCATTATGAAAATAATATTTATGGTTCATGTGGTCATTAGACTAGTAGAATACCCATGATTATGTTTTATTATGGAATTATTTACTCAGCTCATATTCCTTCCATAAAAGTATTCATGTTTATTATTGGTAAAGGCATGTAGTTTCAATTATTCACCATGATTAATATTTATGTTATCTTCCACTGTATTGCTTACCCTTACTAAGTGTTTGAGCTCACTACTTTCTTATGTTTCATTTTACCATGATATGAAGAAGTTAGTTATGAGTGACTTGCAGGCATAATCTAAGAGGCTTGGATGTTTCTAATGGAATAAATTCGTGTTGTATTTCTTTTCAAGTTGCAAAGTTGAACTTATATATGAATCTTGTTTCCAATAATACTAAACTGATCGGTCTTTCGAGACATGATTTCATTGTGATCATGCCAATGTTATATAATAATGCAATGACTCTGGGTAACTAGGGTCGGGGAATTACATCAATATAATTGAATTATAAGTTCCCGAGACCCGACCTCGACCCAAAATCTTCTATATAGTGCCAAAACAAAAACCACAACAGACTATCTAACAAGTAGAAGGCAAAACAATACCAAGCCTATGCTTTAGCTTGGTAGGTATAACATGAGAAATCACCATAGATAATATTCAAAGTAAATTGTGTCCCCATACATGCAAAACCTTACCCTCGGGTAATCAGAATCAAAACCCTTAGGTGATTGCCCTCAGGCATAATGAATATTGACCTTAGGCATACAAGATATTTCCCTAAGGCATAGAAGATACTTCCCTCAGGAATATGAAACGTTTCCCTTAGGCTAAACAAACCTCTCCCTCAGGCTATATAAAACATTTCCCTCAGGCTAATTAAAACATTGCCCTCAGGGTAAGAAAAACACTACCCTTAGGCTAAGCAAGTAACCGGGATAATCCCAACACATAAGCAAGCAATTTATATATGTTTCCTCTCAAGAAAACTCAGAACATGCTATAATCACGGCATACCCACGAGTATCCTGGCTAAACAGCTAAACAAGGGAAACACACCCATGGGGTGGCTCTGGATCAAAGCAGCGATCCCAAACAATAGTTTATACATATCTAAAGATTACCAATGAAATTATAGGTATTTAATCAATCAAGTCCTCAGCCATACGACACCCCAAACATGGGTGCATATCACGATAGTACACAAAAACAACTCGACAATTGGAAATAAACACAAGACCACTTACCTCAATCTCCTCTGATCGATATACGTGAACGATGCCTCCCAAAACAACCGAGAATGGTGTAGATATGGGATAAAAGTTAACCCATTCAAAATAAAATAACTTAATCTTGGGAAATAATTGGAAGGAGAGACTTAAGGAGAGAGAAGAACTCACCCAAGTGGTTCAAAAAAAACCGATGGAGAAGGAATCAGAGTCCTGGTGTGCGGTCAGGAGCTCTTCCAAGATCCGACCTTCTCTCCCGCAGCTCTTGGGTGTTCTAAGATTCCTCTATCGAAAGAGGAGGCTACTACCTGTTTTAAGCGAAAAAACATAACTACACGGCGTGTACACTCAAGTAAATGACATGTACTTTCCATTTTTTAACTATTCCTCTGGCATCTACTTTCCACTGCCTCAATGTTCATCTGTTGACTTGATTATACGTCGTGTATTTCTTAGTACACGGCATGTACTACCATTCCACTGTCGGCTACTCCCATCACCTTACTGTTCACTAACTGACTGATTACATGGTGTATATTACTAAGTACACGGTGTGTAGTCAGTTTTTACACCCTTCATCAATGATAGGTCTACACACCCTATATACTCATCCCCCATGGCCAAATTACACGATGTGTGGAAAAGTACACGGCATGTACCCACAAATTTTGGGATTTTCCCCCATTTTCCTTATTTTCTCAAAAACCTTAATGGAAAAGGAAAAGAAGAAACCCGTAACTCAAGAATAAGAATAAGGTTCTTACAAAATTTTCCCTTAAATCAATTCGTCCCCTAATTCCCCTTCCAAGGGTGATGAAAATAAATCTGAGAACAAATCTGGCCACTAAACACGTATGTCTGTCTCCCACTCCTAGGTTTCATCTTGCACTCAGCCATGCAACCATAGCACCCGTACGAGAGGAACTGACTGGCCTTAGAGAACCTTCGTGCTCCTATCAACAATACGAATCAGATTCTCCTCAAAGGATGCATCGACCTGAAGTTCAACCTCCTCAGGCTGAAAAACGTGATATGGGTCTGAGTGATAATGGTGTGTATGAGATACGTGGAAGATGTCATGCATGGCCTGATACCTCTATGGTAACTACAACCGATAGGCAACCGGACCGACTCTGTACAGAATCTCAAATGGACCCACATACCTCAGTGAAAGTTTACCCTCTCTCCTGATCCACCTCTGTCCCAACCTTGGTGAAACACGCAAGAAAACCTGATCCCCAACCATGAACTCCAAGGGTCATCTGCGGCGATCAACATAAGATTTCTAACGAGACTGTGTAGTATCCATCCCCTTTTGAATCAACTGAACCTGCTCTGAAGTCTCCTGCATGATACGTGGTCCCAGTAAAGCTTCCTCACCTACCTCTAACCATCAAAGGGGTGATCGACATCGCCTACCATATAAAGACTCGTAAGGTGCCATCACAATAGTTTCCTAAAAACTATTATTGTAGGAAAACTCGACCAGGGGTATGTGCTTCTCCCAAGATCCACCAAAATCTAGGACGCATGTACGCAGCATGTAATCAAGCACCTGTATCGTACGCTCTGACTAGCCATCAGTCTGAGGGTGGTAAGCTGTGCTCAGAAGCACCTATGTACCCAGTGACCTCTAAAAAATCTACCAAATACGAGAAATAAAATGGGCATCCCTATCTAAAATGCTAGAATGAGGGACCCCATGAAGATGTTCTACCTATCGGATATACAACTTCCTAAGATCGTCAACACCGAAGGTCTCCTTGATCAGAAAAAAGTGAGCTACCTTCATAAGCCTGTCCACAACAACCCACACGACATCACTGCCTCGAGGTGACCTCGGCAACCCGATCAAAAATTCCATCGTGACATCATCCCACTTCCACTCCATAATGGGTAACTGTTGTAACAATCTAGCTTGCTGCTGATGCTCCACATTCACCTATTAATAGGTAGAACATCTCGTAACAAAACCAGCTACCTCTCTTTTCATATCTGGCCACCAATACTAACGTCTCAAGTCACGGTACATTTTGGTAACTTTGGGATGCACTGACTAAGCTGAAGCATGAAACTCCCACATCAACCCCTCACGTATATCCCCTAGAATCCACACTCGTCCATGGATACATAGTACCTCATCATCGACTATTGTCCAACTAGGAGGTGGGTCCTCACTTGCCACTAACTCTCGTAGAACTAGGCCTTCTGAATCTGATACCTGTCTCATCCTCAATCTATCTAGGAGGGTAGAAGCCACAACTAAGGATGAAAGATATGTTCACCCATAACTATCGTTCACCTCAAAATGCATCTTAGAGAACAAAGACATAAGTTGCCACTCACCACTGGCCTCCTGCACCGCCTGTATCTGAGTTAACCTACTCTGTGCATCAGCAACTGCGTTACCTTTACCATGTGTATAGGTAATCTCAAAGTCAAAGGACTGAAGGTATTCAACCCAACTTCGTTATCTCAAATTCAGGTCATGCTGGGTAAAGATGTATTTCAAACTTTTGTGGTCCATAAACACCAAAAAATGTTCTCCCAAGAGATAATGTCTCCAATAGCATAACACATGAACAAATGTATCCAACTCGAGATCATGTATCAGGTAATTCCTCTCATATGGACTCAAATGCCAAGACCCATACGCAACTACTCGATCGCCCTGCATCAACACTGCTCCAAGCCCAATACATGAGTCATCACAGTAAACTGTATAGCTCTTCCTTTTCTCTAGAAGTATCAGGATTGGTGATGATGTCAACCTTCCCTTCAACTCATAAAAGGCTGTCTTGAAAGATTCTGACCAAACAAACCTCACACCCTTCTTTGTCAAACCCATCAACGGTGCTTCTAAGCGGGAGAAGTCCTGTATAAAGCACATATAGTAACCAGACAACCCCAAGAAACTCTGTATTTCAAACAGGTTCATATGTTTCTCCTAGGAAACAATTGATCTCACTTTCTCTAGGTCTACCGCAACTCCTGCCTCTGAGATAATATGACCCAGGAAGTGTATTTGGTCTATCCAAAAGTGGTAGTTTGAGAGCTTAGCATATAGCTGATTCTCTCTCAGTGTACTCAAAATGATCTCAAGATAGGTGGCATGGTTGTGTTGAGTGTGAGAGTACACCAAGATATCATCCATGAAGACTACCACAAAGGAATATAGATATGGATGGAAAAAACGATTCATCAGAGCCATAAAAATTTCTGGCACGTTCGTGAGTCCAAACGACATGACCAAGTACTCACATAGAACGTATCTGCTCTGAAAGGCTGTAAGCGGTATGTCTGATGGTCTAACACGCAACTGATGATATCTGGATCTCAAGTAAATCTTCGAGAACACTCGTGCTCCTTGAAGTTGATCCAAAATATTATCAATCCTTGGTAAGGGATATCAGTTCTTGACTATCAATTGGTTCAAATTCTAAGAATCCACACAGAGTCTGAGGGTACTGTCCACCTTCTTCGCAAACAGGATAGGTGAACCCCAAGGATAAGTACTGGGTCGGATGAAACACTTTGCATAAAACTCTTTCAACTGCTTCTTGAGATCCTGAAACTCTGGTGTAGCTATACTATAAGGAGAAATGGAAATCAGTTCCGCTCTTGGCACAAGCTCAATAGAGAAATCCACCTCTCGCTCTAGAGGTAGACTTGAAAAGTCATCTGGGAAGACATCCATGAAACGATTAACCACTGGAGGGAAATCCTTCTGACAAGTTCCCTGGTCATCCATATATAAACTCACAATCTAGGCTATCACTCCACCTCTCCCATGATGCTCGGGTCTAACTCGGCTCGCCTAAACATCCCATTTCCCTTTTATAGAAACTTTCCGCTCTCTAGTGACATGAAACTCACCCTGCGACGATAGAAGTCTACAAAGGCTCAAAAGGGTACCAATCAGTCCATCCCGAGAATGACGTCATAGCTCTTCATCTCTAAGACATAGAGGTCCCGTATAAAGTGACACTCACCAACCTCTAGGGGGAACTACTTGCACTGACGCACACCTACCATTCTAATTTCTAACAGAATGTCTAGAGTCATGATATCTGAATAAGAAGAAACACAGAGCCCAAGGTTCTCCACAACGGGCAGAGATATAAAGCTATGTATAGCACCAGTATCTAAAAGTACTGAAGATAAAAAAGAAGCAACTAGAATAATACCTCTGACAGTGGAAGGTCCGAGATCCTGCTTCTGTTGGGTCTGTTGCACTTCATATACCTGCCCAGTGCTACTGTCCTACGACACTACCTGGCTACCCTAAGATGACCCACCCTGCTATCTCTGAGACCCTGGTGTCTGGATACCACGACCATGACCACCACCTCACCCGGAATGTCCTGACGTATTTCAATTCCCCGACTGGTAAGAAGCTTCTGGCCTTGCTCCTACACACGAAGTCTACATGGAACCCCTATCACTAGTCACTAGTGGAAACGGCCTACAAAAACATTGGAGATGGCCCATCTTGCCGCAAGATCGACACTCCACTGGGTCACATGGACACTGAGGTCTCTTGTGCCCCTCTTTACCACATTGGTATCACATTACCTAGCCATCTGAAGAATTCATCTGGATAATACTTCCATCGTAAGAGAAATACATCTGCCTCTTCCTCTTTCCGGTAGTAATAGTACCAGAAAATGGTGCCAAACTTCCCTGGCCTGCACCACTAGCTTCCCGCAGGTTCAACTTGGTAATCAGTGCCTGGTTCATAATAGCATGCACTGTAAGAAACCTGAAAACATTCACCAGCACTCGTATGTCATACTGAATACCATCCTTGAAGCGTCTATCCCTCAACATCTCATCACCCACTAGAACATGTGCAAAACGTTGTAGCTCGGTGAAGCGGGTCGAATAGTCCATCACTAACATGGCTTCCTGTTGTAGATTCATGAGCTCTCAAGATCGATCTTCCCTTAACGTCTCTAGAAAGAAAAATTCATAGAAGACTTCCTGAAAATATTCCCACACCATCTCTCAGTGATGCTCAGTTTGGGTGGTAACATCCCACCATCGGTTGGTGGAATCACGCAGCATGTATGTAGCGAGCTTGACCCTCCCCCCTAGAGGCGTCTCCAGATTCTCAAAGACCGTATGCATAAAACCCATCCAAGACTCCGCAACATATGGTTCTCTATCCCTTGAAAATGTAGGCGGATGCTGCTGCTTGAATATACATGTCAGATCTGCCATAGATGTGGCAACCGATGGTGCTCCCTGGAAGGTCTGCTTGAACCGCATGAAGGCTTCATAGAACTGCACATCCATGCCTACGTTCGGTATAATGGCTGGCGCCACATCTGACACTGCTAGAGGATCCATCAGTATCCCATGGCCTAACGTCTCTGGAGTATAATCGTTGCCTCTCTCTTGGAGAACAACTCGAGGTCATCTCGGCAGCATGACTCTACAAGGTCAAACACACGCCTTAGATCAAGATCATCAAGGACTAAGAACTGGAAGCGTAAGAAGGGAATAGGAGAAAGAAAACATTCAAGTTTTACAAAACAAGAATACATGACATGTATAATAACTACACGGCGTGTTCCCTTAAGTATTTCACATGGGCGGGTACTTCTGCCAGAACTTGTCGTGTAACACCCCAAACACACGACATGTGGTCCACACACACGACGTGTACTTGAATTTTCTTCCCCTTCCCGAGTCTTTCTACACGGCTTAACCACACGGCTCTATTTTGAATGAGACCACACGACGTGTATAAGGTCTACACAGCGTGTACTAGATGAGATTCACAGACCCGTGTTGTTCGAGACATGGTCGGGTACACAACTCACACTACATGGTGTGTTCCAGATAGACATGGCATGTACAAATTCGATTCCAACTGCCCATGTTGTTAGTGACACGGACGACTACTTGGCTGAAAAAACATGACATGTTACACCCGCACACAACATGTACACCACCCTATTTTCCCAGCCACACGACCAAGTCCACACAGTCTCTCATCGGTCAAGACTACACGGCGTGTCCCATAGGTACACGACGTGTACTAGACGAGCTTTTCCAACCCATGTAGTTCAAGACACGGTCGGATACACGACTCACACTACATGGAGTGTTCCGGATGGGCACGGCATGTACTAGAAAGGATAACACTGAACCGTGTTGTTATTTAGACAGGCTGATTCCTAGACTACACTACATGACATGTTCGAAAGTGACACGACATGTTTAAGTGAATATTTCTCCGTCCGTGTTGTTAGTCATATAGAGGACGCAGGGTCAACACAACACGACACGTGCAACCAGTACACGGCGTGTTCCCTAAGAGTTTTCCCAACCTCATGTTTCTGCCTACATGGCCTATGACTAGGTTAGAAACTACACGACGTGTACATACGGTACACAGAGTGTACTTAATTGTTTTCATTTCTTCCCAAACAGAAGAGTAAATGGCGTGTAATCAAAATTACACGGCGTGTATTCTGGGTTTTTCTAGACAGTAACCCTCAAAAACTACTTTAGAGTCCAAAAAACCACTGAACAAACACCAAGGTGCCAAATTCCGATCCGTGAGGGCCCATAATCCCCGCGAACCAAATCTTGGCATCTTATACGTGTTATAACAATGTAAAAAAGTCGATGATCCACCAGATTCTAGTTGATGAGGGCCCATAATCCTTAAGAACCAAAGTTTGGCGTTCATTCGAAAAACCTTACATAACAATACCCTATCAAATAACAGGTATTTTATCAAGATATCTATCACAATAGCAAGCATTTTCTAGAATAACATCTATCACAACAACATGAAATTTCTAATGCACCTACATTGCATGGAAACTATGCATGACATGCAATTCTAACATGTTCCAAAATGATGCATGAGATGGAATAAACTCATCTCATCAGGTTGTGAGTAAATAGAACCCAAGTATAAAAATATAAACAACACACCACAAGTGCGTCACCCAATGGTGAAAATCAAATCAACTGTAAAATTGAAAAATCAGATAAATTTCAATTAAACGAGGTAGATTGGATTTTCCCTGTACACGGGTTAGCTACTCCCAGGAACAGATTATTAAAAAATAACAATTCTATCCTATCCCTAACTATAGGCTCCAGATAGTAAGTCAAAGAAAATAAACTCTTCCGATACCACTTTGTAACGTCCCGGATCCAGGTGCCACACCACGGGTGCCCCGAACCCAGTTGGTCACATGAACTCAAGCGCATTTCCCCAAAAGCCAGAGGCTGCTGACTAGCAGTGAGGGACTAGGTCTGATAGTGGTAAAACTATGTCCTCATTTGTCAATGTGTAGCGCAGCGAAAAAAATACAACATACCAAAATTAGGAGCAGTAAACAATACAAAGCTAAAAGGACAACGGTACTGAAGAAAAAGATAACCAAAATTCATATATATATGATGATGAAACATGTACTATTTCTAAGAAAGCAGTCAAAACAGGATACACTACAATCAAATACAATATAGTACAAAGTACCAAGTACAACAAAGAAAACTAAAATAGTGCAACAGGAACTCAGCAGCATCGCAAACCTAAGCTCGGTCCCATGCTCTCCTACACCTTTACAAAAATCAGATACCTGTATAGGGACTCTTTCCCTTATCAACACCAGCGTCAATATAATCTATTTGGGCCCAAGACATGACCCAAACAGGGTGTCACGACCCATCCCCCGGGGCCCGTATCGTGACTACCCCAAGCCCGCCTTCCATAGGCTCGGGGATGGCGACTAACACCAAAGGTGTAAATCCCTAAACTGGGAAGGCATTGCCTTTATTATAGTAAAAAACACAACAGAGTATGCAAATGGAAGTAAAACACTAAGTAAAACTATATACAAAAGTGTGTGTTGAAAGTAAGGGTCCGGAAATACAAGCCCAACAGTAAAGTACCATACAACTGAAGAAAAGAAGTAAAGCAGCTAATGGGTCATCCTCTGGGGTTCCCACCTGAAGTGTTGGTATAGATGTCCTCCTTAGCTCCCCAATTCCATCCATCCGCTCCGTGTACGTCTCGCCGAGTGTTCCACCTTCGGGTACCATCCAGTTTTTCTCTCTCTGCCCCGATTAGCATTGTCCGTCGTCTGCAACCAACACAATGAGGTGCGGGCATAACCCATGAAGGGGTGAGTATAACAATACTCATTAGGGACCCCGAGACCCTCAGGGTCTCACAAAATCCAACAAGTATAACCACAAAGTATGAAATCAACGGATAACCATTACTTAGGTATATGCCCATACATATACCCAAGTTATTTAGTATCCCATCTCAATCATGAGGAAAACACAAAATTCATTGACTCAGCTAAAACCAAGATTTTTATTATAGAAACCATGGCTGGTGGCGTAATCCTCCTCTATCGAGTACAGTGGGCCTGCTGTGTCACACAGAGGTGCTTCCCACTATCCTTGGACTGCTGAGGCACTCCTCCTGTCGAGTGCTGTGGGTCTACTGCATCACACAGAGGCGCTCCCCATCGTGGGTCTTCCGCGTCACACAGAGGCTCTCCCCCTAATAGCCTACAGAGGTTATTCTCCTATCGAGTACCGCGAGTCTGTCGCACTCACATAGAGGCTCTCCTCCGCCATGGGTCTTCCGCGTCACACAGAGGTGCTCCCCACTGGGATAGTTGAGTCACACAAAGTCAAATCGATCAAGCAGTCATCAGGTCTTAGCCAGCTACTAGGTCTCCGTACTCCGCACGCTCGTCTCTGGGAGGATCCACTCCATGAGATACTGGTCAATACTCCAACTGTCACAAAAACCAAATTAGAAGTATCTCAAAAGTTTTCCTTCTCATAGGGGTATCAACACAATAGACGACGCATCAATCGGACGCTCGGTCTGTGAGTTATTGGCATTTCCGTTCCAGGGGCCTGATTGGTTTTTAGGTTCAAACCAACCCGACCGTACTCCAACTGTGTCCAAACCTCAAGTGGGATATTCCAAAAGAACCGTCTTGCTCTAAGATTTCTATCGTCGTAGATAGTTTTCAATCAGATACCTGTAGCCCAAGTTATGGGCGTAAAGGTGTAAACTGACCAAAGCGGGTCCAGGTCTGGTCTAACCCAATCAGACCGACCTGGCCTGACCCGGTCTGCGGTTCTGACCCGGTCTGAGGTGGTGGAGCGACCTGAAGGCGACCCGGACCGAAGGGGCGACCTGACCTGAGGGTGGCCCGGCGGCCCGGTTGGCCTGGCGGCCTGGTCGACTTGGCGACCCGGTGGCCCGACGGGGGGTCTGCCTTAGCCACGGCCAGGGGAAAAAATGCACGCCCCTTAGCTACGTGAACAGCCTTGACGTTCGGGTGTGAGCAGAAACCTGAGCTAGGTGGCGCCTGTCTAGCACACGCAGGACCCGACGGGGTCCCGCTCCTCCCCGCTGGCCGAGCGGCTAGCCGCTCCACCTACTCCGCCACGGCCCACCCTGGTCGCGGCTCCCCTGCTTCGCATGGCGCAACAGCACCGCGCCTCCTCCACCGCAGCCCATCCTGGTCGCGGTTTTCAGCTCCTCTACGCGGCGCAACGACACCGTGCCACCTCCGCAGTGGCCCGACATGGCCGCGGCCTCCTGCTGCCCTCCACACGACGCGACGACGCCACATGCCTCTGCCATGGTCCACCTTGGCCATGACTCTCCTTCTTCACGGAACGACGATGCCACACCCGCTTGGTATACCGACGACCTTGCACCACTTGTTTCTTCACAGCCGGTCTGATGCCGGTCGTGTTGCTCCACCTCCGTTGTCATCAAATGAGAACAATCAAAGGGTGAGGGTTAGGCCATGTTCATACAGTTTGAGCACTCCACGTTACGTTGATATCAATCGGAATTTTTCAACCATAAATTGAATGATGAATAATGGAAATAAATTATACTCAAATCCATCTACCTTCTTTTGTTGATGATCGTTGATGAAGTCGTGGGAAGGCGGCGTCGTTTCATCGATGTTGGGAAAAGAAGTCGATAAACGTTGTTGGTGGATGAGAATTCGGAGGGGATGAAGTTGAAGACAACGTTCTTCATGGTAGTCTCATTCTCTTTTGGCACGGTTGAAGATCGATGAAGGAATTTGACAATCTTCAGTGAACGATGAAGAGGCGTTCTTCACGTTCTTCATTGGGAGGATGAAGTTCTCCAAAATCTTCCAAGTCATCTCTCAAAGTCCCACCCAAATTAAAGTTTCCAACCAAAATAAAATAATAGGTTTGTCTATTATTTAATTGTTGGAAAGAATTCAAAAGATTTTAAAATGGCGGACTTTAATTAATTAGTGAAACTTAAACAAATAAATTAAGTGGGTTGGATCAAATAAATGGTGGAGAAAGGTGAATAGGATCTCCACTTAATTGGGGGTTCCAAGGGGTTACAACCCTTGGGTGGTCCCCACCATGGAATATCCTCCAAAGGGAGGTTATGTGAAGGTGGGAACCACCTCCATAACCTATCATGAGAGGTTATGGTATGGTGGCTCCCCCAAATAACCTCCTCTTGAAGCTTTTAACCACCACCAACAAAAAAAGTTAACACTTTATTTTTATTCAACTTAATAAAAACCCAAAAAACTAACTTCCATTCTCGAACATCTGCTGTCAAGGAGAAAGTCTTCTTAAGAAAATACTGGCACTATGAGCTCAACAGTTCCCTCATATTTCAATTCCGAGCCCCGGTTCAAAAGATATAAAATCCTGCTCGCACGTTTACTGAACGTACCTGAACAAAACTTCAGAAATTTATTCCGGGCACACCGGACCTCGGAATCAAGCACCGTAAATTTTTGCAGAATCATAAAAATCCCATGTATTAAAAAAAAATCCCATAGAATTTCTGGGTCTTTACATTCTCCCAACCTCAGATATTTACGTCCCCGTAGGCTACAAATCAAACTAGGGAAACAAATGGGGGTACTGAGCACGCATCTGAGCCTCCCACTCCCATGTGATCTCCTAGAGGTTCCCGTGCTTCCATCGAACGTGCACCATAGGTATCGACCTTCCACGTAGGATCTTCTCCTGTTGATCCTCAATCTCTACTGGAACCTCCGTGAATGACTCCCCATCGTCGATGTCCAGCTCTCCATGGTCAATGATGTGGGAACGGTCGTCCATGTATCTCCTCTGTTGAGATACATGGTAGACGTCGTGCACTCAATGCAACTGAGGTGGAAGAGATAGGCAGAAATCCACCTCACTTACTCTGCTGAGGACCTGGAAAGGTTCGATGAATCGCAAATATAACTTTCCACCTCGGCCAAATCTCCGTAGACCTCGTCAAGGTGAGACCCATAGAAAGACGTGGTCACCATCATCGAACACTAGAGGTCTCCATCTCTTGTCAGAATATGAATTTTTCTTTCTCTATATAGTCTTCATCCGCTCCTAGATGACCTGAAACTTCTCGGTGGTAGCCCATACCATCTATGGTCCCACTAGTGCTGACTCCACTGGGTCTGTCCAGCACAGTGGCAATCTGAAAGGTCGACCGTACAAGGCCTCAAAAGGTGCCATACTGATGGTGGAGTGATAAATATTGTTGTATGAAAACTCCACCAACGGTAAGTGATCCTCCCAACTACGACCGAAGTCGAGGAAACATGCATGGAGAATGTCCTGGAGGGTTTGAATGGTCCTCTCAGTCTGACCATCTGTATGAGGATGGAAGGCGGTGCTCATGTGAAGCTGTGTCCTGAAAGCCTCCTGCAACCCCTTCCATAGCCGGGAAGTAAACCGTGCGTCACAGTCGGAGAAAATAGAAGAAGGTACTCCATATAAGACCACAATCTCCTGCACATAGAGGCATCCCAAGATCTCTACTGAGCCATGCTCTATGATCGGTAGGAAGTGGACCGACTTGGTGAGTTGGTCAATGATCACCCATATCAAATCGCGACTCCTAGATGTACGTGGAAGACCCATCACGAAGTCTATGAATATCCCATCCCACTTCCACTCTGGGAACTCTAAGGGATGAACCAAGCCTAATGGTACCTGGTGCTTTGCCTTCACTTGCTGGCAAGTGAGGCACCTTGAGACAAACTCTGCTACTGCCTTCTTCATACATGACCACCAGTACTGTCGTCTGAGGTCTTGATACATCTTCGCCACTTCTGGATTTACCACTAAAGGGGAAGTGTGTAACTCCCTAAATAATTCCTCATAAAGTGTAAATGGTACCAAGGTACGTCCTCTGAAGAGGATGATGTGCTCCCCACCTTAAGAAAATCCCTCAGGTGCCTACCCTGTGGATATCTAAGCACGTCGTGTCTCACAGTTAGCATCCCCATGCTTCAGCTCCCTGACTCGCTGAAGAAGTGGAGGAGTGACTATAAGAGACTATAGAAATGATGCTCCATCTCTATCCATAAAGGATATCTGTAAGGAAGCCTGATGCTATGTCGCCTCTCCTAGCTGACGTATACCAGATCTCCTACTGTGTGCATCCGCGACAACATTCCCCTTTCCATGAGTATAGACTATATCGAAGTCATAGTCCTAGAGGAACTCAAGCCAATACTGTTGTCTCAGGTTTAGGTCTTTCTGAGAGAAGATATACCTGAGACTCTTGTGATCAGAGTAGATTGTGAAATGATCTCCCATCAGATAGTGCCTCCACATCTTCAATGCGAAGACCACTACTGCTAACTCCTGGTCATGGGTAGCGTAGTTCTTCTCGTACTATCTCAGCTGCCGAGAAACATATGCAATCACTGCTCACTCCTGCATCAGGACACACCCAAGTTAGGTCCCTGATGCATCACAGTAAACTACATACCCTACGCCTTCCTCTGGAAGCCTCAAGATGGGGGCACTAGTAAGCCTCCATTCCATCTCCTTAAAGATCTACTGGCATATCTCTGACCACACGAAGGGTTGAACCTTCTTCGTCAAAGCTAATAGTGGTGATGAAACTCTGGAGAAGTCTGGAATGAACATCCGGTAATATCCAGCCAAGCCCAAGAAACTTTGTACCTCCGTCACACTCCTTGGTGGCTCCCAAGCAAGTACCTCCTCAATCTTTGCTGGATCCATTGCAACTCCAGCCTCCGAGATGAGATGTCCCAAGAAGTGAACCTCTCGAATCCAGAACTGGCACTTTGAGAGCTTACCATAAATCTGGTGCTCTCAGAGTGTGTCCAATACTACCTACAAATGGTAGGCATGCTCATCATCAGTAGTTGAGTAGATCAGCATGCCATCGATGAGAACTACGATAAAGCGATAGAGGTATGGCTGGAAGATCATATTCATGAGACACATGAACAATGCTGGAGTGTTGGTTATGCCGAAGGGCATAACCAGGAACTCATAATGGCGGTACCGACACCTGAAAACCATCTTCTTCACATCCTCATCTCAAACTCTGAGCTGGTGATAGCCTGATCTGAGGTCTATCTTCGAGAACCATCGTTCTCATTTAAACTGATCAAAGAGGTCGTCAATCCTCGAGAGTGGGTACTTGTTCTTTAAGGTCACCTAGTTCAGGTGACGGTAATCAACACAAATCCGCAAGTTCCCATTTACCTTCTTGGCGAACAGAATCAAGGTTGCCCAGGGAGAAACACTGGGACAGATGAATCCCTTCCCCTGCAAGTCCTCCAGCTATACCCGAAGCTCCCGAAGCTTAGTGGGAGCCATCCGATATGCTGGAGTAGATATCAGTGTTTTCCCGGGGTACATGTCAATGTAGAAGTCCACCTCTCTGTGAGGAGGTAGTCCGGGAACATCTTTAGGGAAAACATCCACGTACTGGTCTACCACTACAGGATAACTGGGACTCTCCACGTCAACTGCTCCGAGGGTAAGGCAGGACAACTGATGAGTGATCAGCTGCACCCTCATCTAATTAAGTCCGTCCTATGCTGAAAAGGTTCCATTCTCATCGGTGAAGGTAAACCTAGTCCCATACATGTGGACACACCGTGCTTTTGTCCTAATACAGCCAATCAGAGCATGGACTGTAGATAACCAGTCCATACCCAAGATGACGTCGTAAGGCCTCGATGCCGCTACAAGGAGATCCCATGTAGAGACCCGTATCTTGATGTACATGGACATTACATTACATTTGCGGAATACTTAGTACATAAAAAAACACACACACAAGGATCGTAATAGTTTAGCGTCTTTGGAAACTCGGAACGTAATCTTCTAATCATGGTGAAAGATCTTCAATATCTCCCATAAAGATCTTCCCTTTTTTTTACCTAAAACCTTTCTTTATATCCTGGGGAAAATAAAACATAAAAGGGTGAGCTCAAATGCTCAGTAAGGGTAAACAAAAGAAAAATCAATCACATCATATTCATAAGAACATAACTTTTGGAAATCTTAACCTGCAAAAGAGAGCATAATTTCATAACATGGGATAAATCATGGCAGTGAAATGTAATCACAATAATCATAACCTAAAACATGAAACTTTGTGGCATACACACATAATCATAGATAATCATTTCTTGTTAGTCAAGACTCATTGCCAAGAATATCTTAGTGGACAAAGTCCCTTTCTGAACCGAGTCACCCTCATTTCAGTTCTGTTTCACTGAACCGGTATAACCTACCGTTCCAGCCATGTCTATCTCATGAGATATAAAATCTTTACCCAATGAATTGGAGGGAGATATAGGCCCCACCCATCTTATAATGAATCCTTTCTTATGTGTGCCACATAATCATAAATCATACATCATCGCATAACACATGTAACAAAAATGGGATTCTTGAAACATCATGACATCATAAAACAAATCATATAAGGTAAATGACTTCATAAAAATAATTCCCTCACAACATAATCAAATCAATGTAATAATAGGGATAAAAACAGAACCCTTTATTGTCTTAGATGGAAAATAATTTTGATAAAACACTTGAACTCCATTCTTGAGGAAAATATCATTTCTTCTTCAAAAACACTTTTCCTTTCATAACATGTCATACAATTATAAACTAAAAGAAGTTGATTAAAAATAAACTTGAAAACTTTTAAAGGAATCTTCTTTGAAATAATGTTTTAAAAATCCATTCATTCCATATAAGTTAAAAAAACATTCTTCGTACTTTTGTCGGAAAAGTCAAAAATTACCTCGTACGAAAAACGACAAAAGATTCCTTTCATATCTTTTATTAAAAACTCACCGAAGGGTAAAATTGGATTTAAACAATTGTAGGTGGATGGAAATAATATTAATTATTGAGGGAACATGGATGTGGATGATAAAATACACCCCAGTAAATGCCAAAGTAAAAACAATCTCGGATAAAAATGAGATTGTGATATTTTCCCTTACCTTAGGTCCGATTTGCTTCTTAAGTGTCCGAACCTCCTGTATAATGATTTAAATAATGTCATTTACTTATTACAGAATCATATTCATTGTTATTATATCATATATGGTTCACTTATGACTTTATATTACCCGTTCTTTTGTAAATTCCATGTCAAAGAGCGTTTTGGGTAAAATTATTTCATTTGTCGTCTGTGTTTTGACTTGTAATTATTCATATGATTAATTAGATCATGATTACTTAATTCCATAAAATAAAACATGATTTATATATATATATATTCAGGATATACATATATATAATAAATCAGTAAATGGAAAGAAATACACCGTTCATGGAGACGGTAGTCCGTACGTACGCATGAACGCTGTTTTCGTTTCCTTATTGAATTGAATGGAATTAAGTAGATGACATACATATAAATATAAAAAAATACAGTATCATTATTATGTCATATATTTCATTAGTACTTATTATATATACTTTATAATCATTCATGAATGGTTAATCATTGAGAATGAATCTCATCGCGTCGTGGAGACGGTAGTCCGTACGTACGCACGAGCGATGATATCGTTCCCATGGTCGTGGAATTGTGTTGAAGTGTATGTATACTATTTCAGTATAAATATCACTAAATAATAATCATATATAGTTACTCATTACACCATTATACCCATCCTTGTAAGGTGATGGTGGAAAATAGATTACACCACGGCGTGGAGACGGTATTCCGTACGTACGCACGCGCGGTGATTTCATTTTTCCGTAGGATGGATAGAAGGTGAATTAGGGTTGTTTCATATTTATAATAACATATCAGTATGTAAGTAATACTGATGTTATTACTTTATCATGAAACAACTAAAGATGAAGAAGTTGAAGAAGAAAGAAATTGAAAAGATCGGTAATGGATATTACCTCTTCTTTGAAACGCCTCTTTGAATCCTCCACTTAGGGAACTAAGATTGGTCTTTGAAGAAGACAAGGACCTCTAGGATGATACTAGGGAAGTGGAGAAGAGATTTTGGCAGTGTTTGGACGAGCTTGAATGCTCAAATTGGTGTGAGGAGGAGAGGGAGGAGGTGCCCTTTTATAAGGGAGGAGAGGGGCACCTTAGGAATATCTCAAAATATTATTTTATATTAAAGTCAAAATCGGTTTATAATGGTTCCAAAGGGTCTTATTTCGAAGGTAAAGTGGTTATGGGTCGAACTTATATCAACAAATAGGATTTAGACAAGTTTATTTTATTATTTTAACCTTATCAATTAGATTTAACTCTAAGTCAAATAATTTAACTTTTACCGTGACTTTTTGTTTTCTTACACTATATGGTTAATACACTTACTATAACATGCCAAAAGAACCCCAAGTTGTTTATTATTAATATATATATCCTTATCTAAGTCATTTGGCCGAACCTTAGATTTTTAGGAATAAAATAACAATTAATAATATAATATTTGATTTAAAAACTATTTTGTGTCAATTTTGACACTATTTGATATATGATATTTGTGAAAGTCATAACAGAATTATATGTTCGAACCAAGTTTATTAAATCAACACTAATATAATATAGTAACCTAGAAAATTAGTGGAATTCATAAAAAGTCTCAAATTACATTTATTTTGGTGTTTATAACATCAATTATGTCAATATTTCATTAATAAGATAATTACTGCATCATCATTGTGTCATAAATACATTAAATTATTTAATGTCTAAAAATTACAAATAAAATACCATTATGTAGGAAATCTTTTTAGCTTTCTAATGAATATTTATAGTAGAATTTATCTTATGTATAACCCCATATTAAAAATTATTTACTTATTAAACTTTGATTTTAACTACTTTAACCCTTCTTTAAATAAATTAATAATAAATGTCCTAATCTAATCCAAGTGGGCCTAAATGGTCATATTTTATTCCTAAGTTTGTTTTTGGTCTAATTACACTTGTCCAATAGAATTAGGACATGTTTTAGGGTAATAATAATATCATTTTTACCCTTAATTACCCTATTTACTTTTAACCGTGGTAAAAAAAGTAAAAAGTTACTATTCACCAAAAAATTATTTTCATCTCATTGAACCACATTTTAGTCCTTGATATTAACCGTGTCTCTTGGATTTTCGAAATTCCATTCACAGAAGCGGTAAAATTAAGTTTTATGCAAAATTCAGTTTTTAACCTACCACTTAGTGGTTTCACTATTCATCAAAAATTGAAAGTTTTCAGAAAAATACCAAAATTTCACCCTAGGCTAATTTCGGTATTCCGAATCCAAAAATGAAGTCCATTTTGAAAAAAAAAATTTATAAAATTTCAAAAAGTGGTTTTTACTATTCATAACGGCTAGTTTTAATAATATTTTAATAGCATATCGTTGTTTAGTGAAACTCGGTATTGCGTACTACACACGCTATCAAGGAAGGTCGTGATTGCGTGTAATGAAAGGCAAGTCAAGGATGCGTGTTGTGCAAGATCCTTTTGGTTTAGTGTACAACACAAGACATTAATGAAATTAAAAAGAATATTTTTCATAAAATCTCGGGGTGTTACATTCTACCCCCCTTAAAATGAATTTCGCCCTCGAAATTCGTCGGGGTTATAAATGGATTACTATTTGAAAGTTTCTTTGATAGAAACCCACATCGTAAAAAGGAATACCAAAACTTATATTTAAAAACTAAAGTATAAAACGTAATGGTTACCCAAGTTAACTAATCACTGGGTATCCACATAGGAGAACATAGGTGAAAATATGGACATGGAAGAGAAATCTAACCGTCATGTTCTGATGGAGAGTGGTAGAGGACATGGCTATGAAAAAGCCTACAATCACAAATCCATAAATTTGTGATGATCTAGAGTACCATCTGATTCATCAGATATAAGATCACTAGGACAACATTTTTGGTTTTCAATATCATTTGCCTAAAGTTGAAAATTTTTAATTAGAAGAAATACTTACTTGATTTTGGTACAATCTCACTGTTGTTCCTACTTTGAACAGTTTCCACTTCATCTCTTAAAGAAATGAAGTGTTAAAAGATCATGTGATAGAATGACGGGTCATTCCATCTGTCTCAAACAAAAGGTTAGAAAAAGTTATTAAATATACATAAGTCATTCTATAGTGAGATTAATCATATATGGTTCCTAAAATGGACTTATACTTCATATATCATACTGCTTAATATAATAAAACTAGTTTCTACTAAACAGGGACTTCCTATAGGCCAGTGGTAGGCGATAAAGGCCAGTCGCACTTCGGTTGTGGGTTCGATTTCCACAGCCTTGTCCGAAGCGATGGGCTGTCGCCCGTCCTGCAGGTTGTCCTTTTTCTAAAACTAAATTACTATAACATCACATAAATAATATCAAAAAAAGTTCTATACTTAAACAATACTAACTTATGGTTAACATAATCCATTACAATCTTTAGTCTTATCTAAAATACTTCGTTCCAAGCATGTGAATACCATCATTTATCCCCCATATATCTTGTTGGTCACATTCCAATCATGTGAATACCTTAATGATGTATTCTCTTGAAAAAAAATGAATACCCACTAAACCTTAGTGAAAACATGAATGCTGTCAAAAGTTAACTCTTTCCACATACCAAAATCCAAAAATTCTATATACTCAAACCATGATATAACCTTCTCCTTATATCAGTCATGAGCTCATGAATACTATCAAACATTTAATTTTCTCCTTATCCCTTCATTATGCGCATATCATCTACATTCCGAAAATATCTAAATAACCTTTCATCGATACTAGTAACATTAATCAGACAACAGTGTAACAATCCTTACATGTCTCTTTATTCCATAGTACCATGAGATTACTTATACAACATTACACATGATAAACATGTAATCATTCCACTACATTCTTAAACCATTGACCGAGCTTCAACAATTCTTTCATCTCACATATCATTTGTAGTCTCTTCATCATCATCCACATAAATACTTCCCATACGACCATACTGATTATCTTCATGAGACTTTACCTTAGGGAATTGGTTTTCATAATGCCCGTACATTCCACATTTATAACATTTAACCATTGTTGATGTTGTAGCAATACCATTATCCTCATCCATGTTGTTAACTGAACCTTTCCTTTGCATTTACTTGCTTTGTGTCCTTCTTTTCCACACCCAATGCATCTTCCAGTTCCTTTGAAACATTGTCCTTGATGCCTCTTCCCACATGATTTACATAGGGGAAATTGAACTTTCTTTCCTCTATGATCATCATGAAACTCCATCTTTCTCTTATTAGACGAGTCAGGAAACTTACCAAATTTTACTTTATTGATCATATTATGAGATTGCTGATTCGACATAATAATGATGTTTGGACTTCCAAATCCCATTTCATTATGAAGAATATCATTCCATTGTCCATCATATCCATCATTATCGTGAATCATCTTGTTTCCAGCCATTTTCTAAAACCCAAAAAAGAATAGTGTGAGAGGCAAAAATCATGCTAGGGAAAACAACATAATAGAGGTGGATTATCCTCAATATCTAACATCTTAGGTTAAATTCTATGATCGTTACCATAGTTCTAGGACTGTATCCTATACGTATACTTATCCTTAGGGACATCCCTAGACATACCTTATAAATATCTCTAGGGATCTCACTAAAGTTCTCGCATCCTAGTTTCCAAAGGTTGACTAAACCTTTCCTCTGATACCAACTGTAGAGACCCGTATCTTGATGTACATGGACATTACATTACATTTGAGTAATACTTAGTACATAACAAAAACACACACACAAGGATCATAATAGTTTAGTGTCATTGGAAACTCGGAACGTAATCTTCTAATCGTGGTGAAAGATCTTCAATATCTCCCATAAAGATCTTCCCTTTTTTTTTACCTAAAACCTTTCTTTATATCCTGGGGAAAATAAAACATAAAAGGGTGAGCTCAAATGCTCAGTAAGGGTAAACAAAAGAAAAATCAATCACATCATATTCATAAGAACATAACTTTTGGAAATCTTAACCTCAAAAAGAGAGCATAATTTCATAACATGGGATAAATCCTGGCAGTGAAATGTAATCACAATAATCATAACCTAAAACATGAAACTTTGTGGCATACACACATAATCATAGAGAATCATTTCTTGTTAGTCAAGACTCATTGCCAAGACTATCTTAGTGGACAAAGTCCCTTTCTGAACCGAGTCACCCTCGTTTCAGTCCTGTTTCACTGAACCGGTATAACCTACCGTTCCAGCCATGTCTATCTCATGAGATATAAAATCTTTACCCAATGCATTGGAGGGAGATATAGGTCCCACCCATCTTATAATTAATCCTTTCTTATGTGTGCCACATAATCATAAATCATACATCATCGCATAACACATGTAACAAAAATGGGATTCTTGAAACATCATGACATCATAAAACAAATCATATAAGGTAAATGACTTCATAAAAATAATTCCCTCACAACATAATCAAATCAATGTAATAATAGGGATAAAAACAGATCTCTTTATTGTCTTAGATGGAAAATAATTTTGATAAAACACTTGAACTCCATTCTTGAGGAAAATATCATTTCTTCTTCAAAAACACTTTTCCTTTCATAACATGTCATACAATTCTAAACTAAAAGAAGTTTATTAAAAATAAACTTGAAAACTTTTAAAGGAAGCTTCTTTGAAATAATGTTTTAAAATCCATTCATGCCATATAAGTTAAAAAAACATTCTTCGTACTTTTTTCGGAAAAGTCAAAAATTACCTCGTACGAAAAACGACAAAAGATTCCTTTCATATCTTTTACTAAAAACTCACCGAAGGGTAAAATTGGATTTAAATAATTGTAGGTGGATGGAAATAATATTAATTATTGAGGGAACATGGATGTGGATGATAAAATACACCCCAGTAAATGCCAAAGTAAAAATAATCTCGGATAAAAATGAGATTGTGATATTTTCCCTTACCTTAGGTCCGATTTGCTTTGTAAGTGTCCGAACCTCCTGTATAATGATTTAAATAATGTCATTTACTTATTACAGAATCATATTCATTGTTATGATATCATATATGGTTCACTTATGACTTTATATTACCCGTTATTTTGTAAATTCCATGTTAAAGAGCGTTTTGGGTAAAATTGTTTCATTTGTCGTCCGTGTTTTGACTTGTAATTATTCATATGATTACTTAGATCATGATTAATTAATTCCAGAACATAAAACATGATTTATATATATATATATTCAGGATATACATATATATAATAAATCAGTAAATGGAAATAAATACACCGTTCATGGAGACGGTAGTCCGTACGTACGCATGAACGCTGTTTTCGTTTCCTTATTGAATTGAATGGAATTAAGTAGATGACATTCATATAAATATAAAAAAATACAGTATCATTATTATGTCATATATTTCATTAGTACTTATTATATATACTTTATAATCATTCATGAATGGTTAATCATTGAGAATGAATCTCATCGCGTCGTGGAGACGGTAGTCCATACATACGCACGAGCGATGATATCGTTCCCATGGTCGTGGAATTGTGTTGAAGTGTATGTATACTATTTCAGTATCAATATCACTCAATAATAATCATATATAGTTACTCATTACACCATTATACCCATCCTTGTAAGGTGATGGTGGAAAATAGATTACACCACGGCGTGGAGACGGTATTCCGTACGTACGCACGCGCGGTGATTTCATTTTTCCGTAGGATGGATAGAAGGTGAATTAGGGTTGTTTCATATTTATAATAACATATCAGTATTTAAGTAATACTGATGTTATTACTTTATCATGAAACAACTAAAGATGAAGAAGTTGAAGAAGAAAGAAATTGAAAAGATCGGTAATGGATATTACCTCTTCTTTGAAACGCCTCTTTGAATCCTCCACTTAGGGAACTAAGATTGGTCTTTTAAGAAGACAAGGACCTCTAGGATGATACTAGGGAAGTGGAGAAGAGATTTTGGCAGTTTTTGGCCGAGCTTGAATGCTCAAATTGGTGTGAGGAGGAGAGGGAGGAGGTGCCCTTTTATAAGGGAGGAGAGGGGCACCTTAGGAATATCTCAAAATATTATTTTATATTAAAGTCAAAATCGGTTTATAATGGTTCCAAAGGGTCTTATTTAGAAGGTAAAGTGGGTATGGGTCGAAATTATATCAACCAATAGGATTTAGACAAGTTTATGTTATTATTTTAACCTTATCAATTAGATTTAACTCTAAGTCAAATAATTTAACTTTTACCGTGACTTTTTGTTTTCTTACAATATATGGTTAATACACTTACTATAACATGCCAAAAGAACCCCAAGTTGTTTATTATTAATATATATATCCTTATCTAATTCATTTGGCCGAACCTTAGATTTTTAGGAATAAAATAACAATTAATAATATAATATTTTATTTAAAAACTATTTTGTGTCAATTTTGACACTATTTGATATATGATTTTTGTGAAAGTCATAACAGAATTATATGTTCGAACCAAGTTTATTAAATCAACACTAATATATTATAGTAACCTATAAAATTAGTGGAATTCATAAAAAGTCTCAAATTACATTTATTTTGGTGTTTATAACATCAATTATGTCAATATTTCATTAATAAGATAATTACTGCATCATCATTGTGTCATAAATAAATTAAATTATTTAATGTATAAAAATTACAAATAAAATACCATTATGTAGGAAATCTTTTTAGATTTCTAATGAATATTTATAGTCGAATTTATCTTATGTATAACCCCATATTAAAAATTACTTACTTATTAAACTTTCATTTTAACTACTTTAACCCTTCTTTAAATAAATTAATAATAAATGTCCTAATCTAATCCAAGTGGGCCTAAATGGTCATATTTTATTCCTAAGTTTGTTTTTGGTCGAATTACACTTGTCCAATAGAATTAGGACATGTGTTAGGGTAATAATAATATCATTTTTACCCTTAATTACCCTATTTACTTTTAACCGTGGTAAAAAAAGTAAAATGTTACTATTCACCAAAAATTATTTTCATCTCATTGAAACACATTTTAGCCCTTGATATTAACCGTGTCTCTCGGATTTTCGAAATTCCATTCACAGAAGCGGTAAAATTAAGTTTTATGCAAAATTCAGTTTTTAACCTACCACTTAGTGGTTTCACTATTCATCAAAAATTGAAAGTTTTCAGAAAAATACCAAAATTTCACCCTAGGCTAATTTCGGTATTCCGAATCCAAAAATGAAGTCCATTTTGAAAAATAAAATTTATAAAATTTCAAAAAGTGGTTATTACTATTCATAACGGCTAGTTTTAATAATATTTTAATAGCATATCGTTGTTTAGTGAAACTCGGTATTGCGTACTACACACGCTATCAAGGAAGGTCGTGATTGCGTGTAATGAAAGGCAAGTCAAGGATGCGTGTTGTGCAAGCTCCTTTTGGTGTAGTGTACAACACAAGACATTAATGAAATTAAAACGAATATTTTTCATAAAATCTCGGGGTGTTACATTCTACCCCCCTTAAAATGAATTTCGCCCTCGAAATTCGTCGGGGTTATAAATGGATTACTATTTGAAAGTTTCTTTGATAGAAACCCACATCGTAAAAAGGAATACCAAAACTTATCTTTAAAAACTAAAGTATAAAACGTAATGGTTACCCAAGTTAACTAATCACTGGGTATCCACATAGGAGAGCATAGGTGAAAATATGGACATGGAAGAGAAATCTAACCGTCATGTTCTGATGGAGAGTGGTAGAGGACATGGCTATGAAAAAGCCTACAATCACAAAGCCATAAATTTGTGATGATCTAGAGTACCATATGATTCATCAGATATAAGATCACAAGGACAACATTTTTGGTTTTCAATATCATTTCCCTAAAGTTGAAAATTTTGAATTAGAAGAAATACTTACTTGATTTTGGTACAATCTCACTGTTGTTCCTACTTTGAACAGTTTCCACTTCATCTCTTAAAGAAATGAAGTGTTAAAAGATCATGTGATAGAATGACGGTTCATTCCATCTGTCTCAAACAAAAGGTTAAAAAAAGTTATTAAATATACATAAGTCATTCTATAGTGAGATTAATCATATATGGTTCCTAAAATGGACTTATACTTCATATATCATACTGCTTAATATAATAAAACTAGTTTCTACTAAACAGGGACTTCCTATAGGCCAGTGGTAGGCGATAAAGGCCAGTCGCACTTCGGTTGTGGGTTCGATTTCCACAGCCTTGTCCGAAGCGATGGGCTGTCGCCCGTCCAGCAGGTTGTCCTTTTTCTAAAACTACATTACTATAACATCACATAAATAATATCAAAAAAAGTTCTATACTTAAACAATACTAACTTATGGTTAACATAATCCATTACAATCTTTAGTCTTATCTAAAATACTTCGTTCCAAGCATGTAAATACCATCATTTATCCCCCATATATCTTGTTGGTCACATTCCAATCATGTGAATACCTTAATGATGTATTCTCTTGAAAAAAATGAATACCCACTAAACCATAGTGAAAACATGAATGCTGTCAAAAGTTAACTCTTTCCACATAACAAAATCCAAAAATTCTATATACTCAAACCATGATATAACCTTCTCCTTATATCAGTCATGAGCTCATGAATACTATCAAACATTTAATTTTCTCCTTATCCCTTCATTATGCGCATATCATCTACATTCCAAAAATATCTGAATAACCTTTCATCGATACTGGTAACATTAATCAGACAACAGTGTAACAATCCTTACATGTCTCTTTATTCCATAGTACCATGAGATTACTTATACAACATTACACATGATAAACATGTAATCATTCCACTACATTCTTGAACCATTGACCGAGCTTCAACAATTCTTTCATCTCACATATCATTTGTAGTATCTTCATCATCATCCACATAAATACTTCCCATACGACCATACTTATTATCTTCATGAGACTTTCCCTTAGGGAATTGGTTTTCATAATGCCCGTACATTCCACATTTAAAACATTTAACCATTGTTGATGTTGTAGCAATACCATTATCCTCATCCATGTTGTTAACTGAACCTTTCCTTTGCATTTACTTGCTTTGTGTCCTTATTTTCCACACCCAAATCATCTTCTAGTTACTTTGAAACATTCTCCTTGATGCCTCTTCCCACATGATTTACATATGGGAAATTGAAATTTCTTTCCTCTATGATCATCATGAAACTCCATCTTTCTCTTATTAGACGAGTCAGGAAACTTACCAAATTTTACTTTATTGATCATATTATGAGATTGCTGATTCGGCATAATAATGATGTTTGGACTTCCAAATCCCATTTCATTATGAAGAATATCATTCCATTGTCCATCATATCCATCATTATCATGAATCATCTTGTTTCCAGCCATTTTCTAAAACCCAAAAAAGAATAGTGTGAGAGGCAAAAATCATGCTAGGGAAAACAACATAATAGAGGTGGAGTATCCTCAATATCTAACATCTTAGGTTAAATTCTATGATCGTTACCATAGTTCTATGACTGTATCCTATACATATACTTATCCTTAGGGACATCCCTAGACATACCTTATAAATATCTCTAGGGATCTCACTAAAGTTCTCGCATCCTAGTTTCCAAAGGTTGACTAAACCTTTCCTCTGATACCAACTGTAGAGACCCGTATCTTGATGTACATGGACATTACATTACATTTGAGGAATACTTAGTACATAACAAAAACACACACACAAGGATCATAATAGTTTAGTGTCTTTGGAAACTCGGAACGTAATCTTCTAATCGTGGTGAAAGATCTTCAATATCTCCCATAAAGATCTTCCCTTTTTTTTACCTAAAACCTTTCTTTATATCCTGGGGAAAATAAAACATAAAAGGGTGAGCTCAAATGCTCAGTAAGGGTAAACAAAAGAAAAATCAATCACATCATATTCATAAGAACATAACTTTTGGAAATCTTAACCTGCAAAAGAGAGCATAATTTCATAACATGGGATAAATCATGGTAGTGAAATGTAATCACAATAATCATAACCTAAAACATGAAACTTTGTGGCATACACACATAATCATAGAGAATAATTTCTTGTTAGTCAAGACTCATTGCCAAGACTATCTTAGTGGACAAAGTCCCTTTCTGAACCGAGTCACCCTCGTTTCAGTCCTGTTTCACTGAACCGGTATAACCTACCGTTCCAGCCATGTCTATCTCATGAGATATAAAATCTTTACCCAATGCATTGGAGGGAGATATAGGTCCCACCCATCTTATAATGAATCCTTTCTTATGTGTTCCACATAATCATAAATCATACATCATCGCATAACACATGTAACAAAAATGGGATTCTTGAAACATCATGACATCATAAAACAAATCATATAAGGTAAATGACTTCATAAAAATAATTCCCTCACAACATAATCAAATCAATGTAATAATAGGGATAAAAACATAACTCTTTATTGTCTTAGATGGAAAATAATTTTTATAAAACACTTGAACTCCATTCTTGAGGAAAATATCATTTCTTCTTCAAAAACACTTTTCCTTTCATAACATGTCATACAATTCTAAACTAAAATAAGTTGATTAAAAATAAACTTGAAAACTTTTAAAGGAAGATTCTTTGAAATAATGTTTTAAAATCCATTCATGCCATATAAGTTAAAAAAACATTCTTCGTACTTTTGTCGGAAAAGTCAAAAATTACCTCGTACGAAAAACGACAAAAGATTCCTTTCATATCTTTTACTAAAAACTCACCGAAGGGTAAAATTGGATTTAAATAATTGTAGGTGGATGGAAATAATATTAATTATTGAGGTAACATGGATGTGGATGATAAAATACATCCCAGTAAATGCCAAAGTAAAAACAATCTCGGATAAAAATGAGATTGTGATATTTTCCCTTACCTTAGGTCCGATTTGCTTCGTAAGTGTCCGAACCTCCTGTATAATGATTTAAATAATGTCATTTACTTATTACAGAATCATATTCATTGTTATGATATCATATATGGTTCACTTATGACTTTATATTACCCGTTCTTTTGTAAATTCCATGTTAAAGAGCGTTTTGGGTAAAATTGTTTCATTTGTCGTCCGTGTTTTGACTTGTAATTATTCATATGATTACTTAGATCATGATTACTTAATTCCAGAACATAAAACATGATTTATATATATATATATTCAGGATATACATATATATAATAAATCAGTAAATGGAAAGAAATACACCGTTCATGGAGACGGTAGTCTGTACGTACGCATGAACGCTGTTTTCGTTTCCTTATTGAATTGAATGGAATTAAGTAGATGACATACATATAAATATAAAAAAATACAGTATCATTATTATGTCATATATTTCATTAGTACTTATTATATATACTTTATAATCATTCATGAATGGTTAATCATTGAGAATGAATCTCATCGCGTCGTGGAGACGGTAGTCCGTACGTACGCACGAGCGATGATATCGTTCCCATTGTGTTGAAGTGTATGTATACTATTTCAGTATCAATATCACTCAATAATAATTATATATAGTTACTCATTACACCATTATACCCATCCTTGTAAGGTGATGGTGGAAAATAGATTACACCACGGCGTGGAGACGGTATTCCGTACGTACGCACGCGCGATGATTTCATTTTTCCGTAGGATGGATAGAAGGTGAATTAGGGTTGTTTCATATTTATAATAACATATCAGTATGTAAGTAATACTGATGTTATTACTTTATCCTGAAACAACTAAAGAAGAAGAAGTTGAAGAAGAAAGAAATTGAAAAGATCGGTAATGGATATTACCTCTTCTTTGAAACGCCTCTTTGAATCCTCCACTTAGGGAACTAAGATTGGTCTTTGAAGAAGACCAGGACCTCTAGGATGATACTAGGGAAGTGGGGAAGAGATTTTGGCAGTGTTTGGCCGATCTTGAATGCTCAAATTGGTGTGAGGAGGAGAGGGAGGAGGTGCCCTTTTATAAGGGAGGAGAGGGGCACCTTAGGAATATCTCAAAATATTATTTTATATTAAAGTCAAAATCGGTTTTTAATGGTTCCAAAGGATCTTATTTAGAAGGTAAAGTGGGGATGGGTCGAAATTATATCAACCAATAGGATTTAGACAAGTTTAGGTTATTATTTTAACCTTATCAATTAGATTTAACTCTAAGTCAAATAATTTAACTTTTACCGTGACTTTTTGTTTTCTTACACTATATGGTTAATACACTTACTATAACATGCCAAAAGAACCCCAAGTTGTTTATTATTAATATATATATCCTTATCTAAGTCATTTGGCCGAACCTTAGATTTTTAGGAATAAAATACAATTAATAATATAATATTTTATTTAGAAACTATTTTGTTTCAATTTTGACACTATTTGATATATGATTTTTGTGAAAGTCATAACAGAATTATATGTTCGAACCAAGTTTATTAAATAAACACTAATATATCATAGTAACCTAGAAAATTAGTGGAATTCATAAAAAGTCTCAAATTACATTTATTTTGGTGTTTATAACATCAATTATGTCAATATTTCATTAATAAGATAATTACTGCATCATCATTGTGTCATAAATAAATTAAATTATTTAATGTCTAAAAATTACAAATAAAATACCATTATGTAGGAAATCTTTTTAGCTTTCTAATGAATATTTATAGTCGAATTTATCTTATGTATTACCCCATATTAAAAATTATTTACTTATTAAACTTTGATTTTAACTACTTTAACCCTTCTTTAAATAAATTAATAATAAATGTCCTAATCTAATCCAAGTGGGTCTAAATGGTCATATTTTATTCCTAAGTTTGTTTTTGGTCGAATTACACTTGTCCAATAGAATTAGGACATGTGTTAGGGTAATAATAATATCATTTTTACCCTTAATTACCCTATTTACTTTTAACCGTGGTAAAAAAAGTAAAAAGTTACTATTCACCAAAAAATTATTTTCATCTCATTGAACCACATTTTAGTCCTTGATATTAACCGTGTCTCTCGGATTTTCGAAATTCCATTCACAGAAGCGGTAAAATTGAGTTTTATGCAAAATTCAGTTTTTAACCTACCACTTAGTGGTTTCACTATTCATCAAAAATTGAAAGTTTTCAGAAAAATACCAAAATTTCACCCTAGGCTAATTTCGGTATTCCGAATCCAAAAATGAAGTCCATTTTGAAAAATAAAATTTATAAAATTTCAAAAAGTGGTTATTACTATTCATAACGGCTAGTTTTAATAATATTTTAATAGCATATCGTTGTTTAGTGAAACTCGGTATTGCGTACTACACATGCTATCAAGGAAGGTCGTGATTGCGTGTAATGAAAGGCAAGTAAAGGATGCGTGTTGTGCAAGCTCCTTTTGGTGTAGCGTACAACACAAGACATTAATGAAATTAAAAAGAATATTTTTCATAAAATCTCGGGGTGTTACCTCCCAGCCGAAGCTCTCACATCCTAGAGTAAGCTCACACTGCCGGAACCAGTGCGTAATCATCGAGTCTCCTCCCATAGAAGTATCTAGCCGTAAGGATCGAGCCAATGGATCCATCAGAATCTTCGAGCTCCAAACGAGAGAAGTGGATATGAAAGAGTGACTAGCACCTGTGTATATAAGAACTGCAGAAAAGGTGGAGTAGACACAGATAGTACCTCGAATAAAATTTTGAGAACCATGGTCGTATTCCTTAGCTGCCTGAAGCTGATATCTCCCCTGTCCAACTACTCCCTGCGGTCAGGGTGGACCTCCTGGTGGTGGTGGTGGTAGCACCTCGTAACGTCATCCACCTCCAGATGCTCGACCAGCTCCTCTGCCATGTCCGCTTGTGCCCTGTAGACTGCCTCGATAGAATATCTGCCTCTTCCTGGGAGGTCCCTCAACTGTCTTCTGATCATCAGAGTAGCGAGTCGGACAGTCACGAGCCATGTGACCAAGACCGCCATATGAGTAACACTACCTTCTACCGTTATGTGTGTCTCTGCTCTGTGTGCCCTGCACAACCGATCTTGAGTCATGCGGTCGACCACCCATAGGTCTGGTCCTCTTGGACCCTGCGACAACTGTCTACTGCCAGCTAGAGAAGACTCCGCTGCATGTAGGTTAGTGGTGGATCTCAGTACTGGTGACTACTCAACAAGAAAACTCTCTACTAAGAGGGCTCTCTCTAACACCCCCACATGAGTTAGGATGCTAATTGAGATCACCGAAACTCGGATCTCCTGCCTGAGTCCCCGCTCGAAGGTCTAGGACCTAAAGAACGGGTCCCGTACCATATTAGTGGATTAGCGTGAGAGGTTAGTGAACCTCGCTAAGTACTGCGCCACCATCATGCTACCTTGCCGTAGATGCAGTAGCTTCTGCATCTGCACTAATTGAAGGGTGGATGGGACAAACTATACCTAGAATAGGCTCTCGAAGTCTTCCCAAATAAGTGTCTCCTCATCATGAACCTAGAGCATCAGGCTCCACCATCTACTTGCTGCTGCCTGAAGGAGGCTGGCAGCAAGGATCACCATAAAGTCTGCTGGTGTCCCTACTAGCCTGAAGACTCCCACCATAGACTCCAACCAATCCTCAGCCGCCTGTAGGTCTGTCTCTACCCTGAACCTGGGTGGCCTCTGGTGCTAGAACTCGTGAAACACGCCCAAGCGGTGTGCATCTTCTGCTGCTGGGGCTGGTGGCATCGGTGGCCCAACTGGAAGTGGCACCGCTGGAGCCTCTGCTGGTAAAGGGCCCTGCTTCGAGGCCTCGTCTCTCGGTGGGCTGTTAGTGTGTACAACTCTCAGGGATCTAACTGGTCGTCTGTGGGGAGGTATCCTGAAAGAAGTAGATGTGACATGGTCAAAATATTATACCTGGTGAGCTGACCTGGTTGAGCTGACATAAAGAGAAACTTTTGAAAACACACATGCAATCCGTGTTTTTGTGCATTGAGTCGGAAATCCGAAGTTAGGGTCCTAGTGTATGGATACATTGGCCGCCCGCACCAACACTGGACTCCCTGAACTGAAAACCACACTTAGTACCATTAACAATATTGTGTGATAGAAAAATAAATATCAGAGTCCTAAGTTCTATGGTAGAACCAAATCCTCTAATACCAATTTGTCAGGACCCGTCCCCTGGGGCCCATATCGTGACTACCCCAAGCCCGCCTTCCATAGGCCAGGGGATGGAAACTAGAACCAAAGGTGTAAATCCCTAAAATGGGAAGAAATTGCCATTATAATAGTAAACAAACACCACAGAGTACACAATTGTAAGTAAAACACTAAGTAAAACTATAAACAAAATAGTGTACTGAAAGTAAGGGTCCGGAAATACAAGCCCAACAGTAAAGTACAACAAAACTGAAGAAAAGAAGTAAAGAAGCTACTGGGTCATCCTTCGGGGTTCCCACTTGAAGGGTAGGTACAAATGGCCTCCTCAATACCCCAAGTCCGTCCGTACACTCTGTGTACGTCTCACCGAGTGGTCCACCTCTGGGTATTGTTCAGTTATTCTC
This sequence comes from Viscum album, assembly GCA_963277665.1. NCBI lineage: Eukaryota > Viridiplantae > Streptophyta > Magnoliopsida > Santalales > Viscaceae > Viscum > Viscum album. The sequence goes on from OY728129.1 coordinate 1,122,217,055, forward strand.
TCTCCACCCCAATTAGCACTGTCTGTCTTCTACAACCAACACAACGAGGTGCAGGCATAGCCCATGCAGAGGTGAGTATAATGATACTCAGTAGGGACCCCTAGACCCTCAATATATCACAAAATCCAATAAGAAAAACAACAAAGTAGGAAATCAACGGATAACCATTACTTAGGTATATGACCATACATATACCTTAGTTATTTAGTATCCAATCTCAATCATGAGGAAAACAAAAAAGTCATTTACTTAGCTCAAACCAGGATTTTTATTATTGAGACCATGGTTGGTGGCGTACTCCTCCTCTATCAAGTACAGTGGGCCTGCCACGTAACACAGAGGCACTTCCCACTATCCTTGGACTACTGAGGCACTCCTCCTGTCGAGTGTCGTGGGTCTGCTGCGTCACACAGAGGCACTCCCCACCATGGGTCTTCCACATCACACAGAGGTGCTCCCCCTAATAGCATACAGAGGTACTCCTCCTGTCGAGTACCGCGGGTCTTCCGTGCTCACAAAGAGGCGATCCTCTTCCATGGGTCTACCGAATCACACAAAGGCGCTCTCCACTGGGCTAGTCGAGTCACACAGAGTCGAATCAGTCAAGCAGTCGTCAGGTCTCAGCCAGCTACTAGGTCTCCGTACTCCGCATGCTTGTCTCCGGGAGGATCTTCTCCAAAAGCTATTGGTCGATACTCCAATTGTCATGAAAATCTAAGTAGAATCATCTCAAAGGTCTACCTCATCATAGGGGTCTCAACGCAACAGACGGTGCGTCAATCGGACGCCCGGTCTGTGAGTTATTGGAATTTCCATTCCAAGGGTCCGGTTGGTTTTTAGGTTCAAACCAACCTGATCATACTCCAACTATGTCAAAACCTCAAGTGGGATATTCCAAAAGAACTATCTCGCTCTAAACTTTCCGTCGCCATAGACGGTTCGTCGATCAGACACCCGTAGCCCAAGTTATGGGCGAAAAGGAGTAAACTGACCAAAGCGGGTCCGGACCGGGGTCCGACCTGGTCCACGGGTCTAACCCGGTCCGAGGGGGCGGCCCGACCCGAGTGGTCAGCCCGAACCGAGTGGGAGGCCCAGCCCGAAGGCAGCCTGGCCCGAGGGGGAAACCCGGCCCGAAGGCGGCCTGGCCCGAGGGGGCGGCCCGACATGAGGGCAGCTCGGCGGCTTGGTTGGCCCAGCGGCCCGGTTGGCCCGACGGCCTGGTCGGCCTGGAGACCCGGCGGCCCGACAGGGGGTCCTCCTTAGCCGTGTCCAGGGGGGAAACTACGTTCCCCCTAGCTACCCAAATATCTTTTCCATTCGGGTGTGAGCCGAAACTAGCGCCAGGTGGCGCCGGTCCAGCACACGTGGGACCCGACGGGGTCCCGCTCCTCCCGGCTGGCCTAGCGGCCAGCCGCTCCACTTGCTCTGCCGCGACCCACCCTGGAAGCGGCTCCCCTGCTCTGTGTGGCGGGACGACACCAAACCTCCTCCACTACAGCCCGGCCTAGCCGCGGCCTTCAGCTCCTCCGCGTGGCGCGACGGCGCCGAGCCACCTCCACCGCAGCACGGCATGGCCACAGACTTCTACATCCCTCCGCATGGCGCGCTGGTGCCACTCGCCTCTAGCGTGGCCTGCCCTAGCTATGACTCTCCTTCCATGCAACATGACGGTTCCTCACCCTCTTGGTGGCCCGACAGCCTTGCACCGCCGATTTCTTCGTGGCCAGTCCGATACTGGTCGCGTTTCTCCGCCACCATCGTCATCAAACGAGAACAATCAAAGGGGGAGGGTCGGACCATGTTTGTGCAGTCTAAGCCCTCCATGTTATGTTGATATCAATCAGAATTTCTCAACCATAAGTTTAACGATGAAGAATGGAAATAAATTCTACTCAATTCCCCTACCTTCTTTTTTCGATGATCGTTGACGAAGTCGCGGGAAGGCGGCATCGTTTCGTCGATGTCGGGAAAAGAAGTGGATAACCGTCATTGGCGGATGAGAGTTCAGAGGGGAAGAAGTCGAAGACGATGTTCTTCATGGTAGTCTCCTTCTCTTTTGGCAAGATTAAAGATCGATGAAGGAATTCGATGATCTTCAGTGAACGATAAAGAGGCGTTCTTCGCATTCTTCGTTGAGAGGATGAAGTTCTCCAAAATCTTCCAAGTCCTCTCTCAAAGTCCCACCCAAATGAAAGTTTCCAACCAAAATAAAATAATAGGTTTGTTTATTATTTAATTATTGGAAATAATTTAAAATATTTAAAAATGGTGGAGTTTAATTAATTAGTGAAACTTAACCAAATAAATGAAGTGGGTTGGATCAAATAAATGGTGGAGAAAAATGAAGAGGCTCTCCACTTAATTGGGGGTTCCAAGGGGTTACAACTCTCGGGGTGTCCCCACCATGGAATATCCTCCCAAGGGAGGTTATGTATGAGTGGGCCCCACCTTCATAACCTCTCATGAGAGGTTATGTTGTGGTGGCCCCAACCACTAACCTCCTCTTGGAGCTTTTAACCACCACCAATATAAAAAAAGTTAACACTTTATTTTTATTCAACTTAATAAAAACCCAAAAAACTAACATCCATTCTGGACCATCTTCCGTCGAGGTGAAAGTCTTCATAAGAGAATATTGGCGCTGCGAGCTCAACGATACCCTCCGATTTCAATTCTGAGCACTGGTTCAAAAGATATAAAATCATGCTTGCCCGTTTACTGAACGTACCCGAAAAAAACATTAGAAATTGATTCCGGGAACACCGGGCCTCGGAATCAAGCGCCGTAAATATTCGCGGACTCGTAAAAATACCATGTATTATAAAAAAAAATCCATGGAATTTCCAGGTCTTTACACAGGGTGTGAGAAATAAATCCCAGTAGGCAACCACTAAAGGCCCGTGCCCAACTGTCAGTGAAAATGTGCAATAGCTGTGTGCGTTATTGAAATATAATAAACTAAGAAGTACTCAAAAGCTTCAACTCCTACCAGTTCCATTAACATTTAATTATTATTTAACAATTAAATATAATTGAATTATAAGTTCCCGAGACCTGGCCTCGACTGAATATCTCTTATATAGTGCCACAACAAAAACCACAACATGCTATCTAAAAAGTAGAAGGAAAAAAATACCAAGCTTGTGCTTTATCTTGGCAGGTATAACCTGAGAAATCACCACAATGAATATTCAAAGTAAACTATGTCCTCAGACATGACAAACCATAACCTCAGGTAATCAGAATCAAAACTCTCAGGTGATTGCCCTCAGGCATAAGGAATATTGCCCTCAGGAGTATGAGATATTTCCCTCAGGCACAGAAGCTACTGCCCTCAGGCATATGAAACATTTCCCTCAGGGTAGACAAGCCTTGCCCTCAGGCTAAACAAAACCTTTCCCTCAGGCTAATCAAAACACTGCCCTCAGGCTAAGAAAAATACTTCCCTCAGGCTAAGCAAGTAACCAAGCCGAGCCCAACACAGAATCAAGAAATTTATATATGTTTCCTCTCAAGAAAAATCAGAACATTCTATAATAACGGCATACCCACGGGTATCCTGGCCAAACAGATAAACAAGGAAAACGCACCCACGGGGTGGCCCTCGATCAAAGCAGTGATCCCAAAAAATATTTTATACATATCAAAAGATTACCTATGCAATTCTAGGTATTTAATTAGTCCAGACCTTAGCCATACGACACCCAAAACATGAGCGCATAGTAAAACGGTACACAAAAACAACTTGACATTTGGAAATAAACACCAGACCACCTACCTCGATATCCTCTGATCGATATACGTGAATGACGACTCCCGAAACAACCAAGAATGGTGTAGATATGGGATAAAAGTTCACCCATTCGAACTCAAATAACTTCCTATCGGGAAAGAATTGGAAGGAGAGACTCAAGGAGAGAGAATAACTCACCCACGTGGTTCAAACGATATCAATGGTGAAGGAATCAGAGTCCTGGTGTGTGGTTGGGAGCTCTTCCAAGATCTGGGCTTCTCTCCCGTGTCTCTTGGGTGTTATAATCTTTCTCTATAGAAAGAGGAGGATAATGCCTATTTTAAGCATAAAAACATAACTACACGGTGTGTTCTCTCAAGTACACGATGTGTACTTTCCATTTTTTAACTATTCCTCTGGTGGCCACTTTCTACCACATCACTATTCATCTATTGACTTGATTATACGTCGTGTATTTCCGAGTACATGACATGTACTACCGTTCCGCTGGTGGCTACTCCCACCACCTTATTATTCACCTGCCGATTGATTACATGATGTGTATTAATAAGTACACAGTGTGTAGTCAGTTTTTACACCCTTCATCGCCGACAGGCCTACACACCCTGTATACTCATCCCACACCGCCAAAGTACACGGAGTGTGGAAAAGTATACGACGTGTACCCAAAAAATTTGGGATTTTCCCCATTTGCCTTATTTTTTCAAAAACCTTAAAGGATAAGGAAAATAAGAAACTCATACCTCAAGACTAAGAACCGGGTTCTTACAAACTTTTCCCTTAAAGCAATTCATCCCCGAATTTCCCTTCCAAGGGTGGTGAAAATAAAGCTGAGAAAAAATCTAGACACTGAGCACATACATTGTTCTCCTGCTCCTAGGTTTCATCCTGCACTCGAACATGCTGCCATAGCACCTGTATGAGAGGAATTGAACGGCCTCAGAGAACCTCCGTGCTCCTATCAACAATACGAATCAGATGATCCTCAAAGGATGCATCGAACTGAATTTCAACCTCCTCGGGCTGAAAAATGTGAGATGGGTCTGAGTGATAACGGTGCAGCTGAGATACGTAGAAGATGTCATGCATGGACCGACACCTATTTGGTAACTTCAATAGATGGGCAACCAGCCTGACTCTCTCCAGAATCTCAAATGGCCCCACATACCTCAGTGAAAGTTTACCCTATCTCCTGATCCGCCTGTGTCCCAACCTCAGTGAAACACGCAAGAAAACTTAATCCCCGACCATGAACTCCAAGGTTCGTCTGCGATGATCAACATAAGATTTTTGATGAGACTGTGCAGTATCCATCCGCTTCTAAATCAACTAGACCTTCTCTAAAGTATCCTGCATGAGAAGTGGTCCTAGTAAAGCTGCCTCACCTACCTCCAACTAGCACAGGGGTGATCGACATGGCCTAGCATATAAATCCTTGTAAGGTGCCATATCAATAGTTTCCTGAAAACTGTTATTGTAGGAAAACTCGACCAGGGGTATTCACTTCTCCCAAGATCCCCCAAAGTCTAGGATGCATGAACACAATATGTCCTCAAGCACCTATATCGTACGCTCTGACTATCCATCGGTCTGAGGGTGGTAAGCTATGCTTAAAAGCACTTGTGTACCCAGTGCCCTCTGAAAACTCTACCAGAAAAGAGACATAAAACGGGAATCCCTATCTGAAATGATAGAACGAGGGACCCCATGAATATGTACTACCTCTTAGATATACAACTTCCCGATCTCGTCAAAACTGAAGGTCTCTTGATAGACAAAAAGTGAGTTACCTTCGTAATCCTGTCTATAACAACCCACATGGAATCACTGCCTTGAGGTGACCTCAGCAACCCGGTCATGAAGACCATAGAAACCTCATCCCACTTCCACTCTAGAATGGGTAACTGTTGTAACAGTCCGGATGGCCTCGAATGCTCTTCCTTCACCTGTTGATCGGTGGATCGTCTCTTAACAAAACCAGCTACCTCTCTCTTCATACTCGGCCACCAATACTGACGTCTCAAGTCACAGTACATTTTGGTAACTCTGGGATGCACTGACCAAGATGAATCATGAAACTACCACATAAAATCCTCACGTATATCCCCTGGAACCCACACTCGTTCATGGATACGCAGTACCTCATCATTACCTATCGTCCAACCAGGAGGAGGGTCCTCACTTGGCACCGACTCCCATAGAACTAGGCCTTCTAAATCTGATAGCTGTCTCATCCTCACTCTATCCAGGAGGGTAGAAGCCACAACTAAGGATGAAAACAGGTTCACCCCTGACTATCATGCACCTCCAAATGCATCTCAAAGAACATAGCCATAAGATACCACTCACTACTGGCCTCCTGCACTGCCTGTATCTGAGTCCTCTTACTCAGTGCATCAGCAACTGCATTACCTTTACAGGGTGTATAGGCAAGCTCAAAGTTGAAGGAGTGAAGGTATTCAACCCACCTTCGCTGTCTCAAATTCAGGTCATGCTGTGTAAAGATGTATTTCAGACTTTTGTGGTTCGTAAACACCACAAAATGTTTTCCCAATAGATAATGTCTCCAACAGTGTAACACATGAACAATTGCAGCTAAATTTAGATCAGGCATTGGGTAATTCCTCTCATGTGGCCTCAAATTCTAAGACCTATACACAACTACTCAATCGCCCTACATCAACACTATTCCCAGCCTAATACCTAAGACATCAAAGTAAACTGTACAACTCTTCCCTTACTCTAGAAATATCCAAACTGGTGCTAATGTCAACCTTCCCTTCAACTCTTAAAAGGCTATCTCACAAGATTATGAGCAAACAAACTTCACACCCTTCTTAGTCAAACCTGTCAACGGTGCTGCTAAGTAGGATAAGTTCTGTATAAAGTGCATGTAGTAACCATCCAGCCTCAAGAAACTCTATATTTCAGACACGTTCTTAGGATACTCCTAGGAAACTACTGATCTCACTTTCTCTAGGTCTACCGCAACTCCTACCTCTGAGATAATATGACCCAGGAAGTGTATCTGGTCCATCCAAAAGTGACACTTTGAGAGCTTAACATATAACTGATGCTCTCTCAGTGTACTCAAAACGGTCTCAAGATGGGTGGCATGGTTGTGTCGAGTGTGAGAGTACACCAAGATATCATCCATGAATACTACCAAAAAGGAATTCATATATGTATGGGACACGCAATTCATCAGATCCAGGAAAACTGCTGGTGCGTTCGTGAGTCTAAACGGCATGACCAAGTACTCGCAAAGAACATATCTGCTCCGAAAGGCTATAAGAGGTATGTCCGATGGCCTAACATGCATCTGATGATATCCGGATTTCAAGTCAATCTTCAAGAACACTCGTGTACCTCGAATTTGATCAAAAATATCATCAATCCTTGGTAAGGGATATCGGTTCTTGACCGTTAACTGGTTCAGCTTCTGATAATCCACATATAGTCTGAGGGTACCGTCCACCTTCTTCATAAACAGGACAAGCGAACCCCAAGGAGAAGTATTGGGTCAGATGAAACCCTTTGCCTGCAACTCCTTGAACTATTTCTTGAGCTTCTCCAACTATGGTGTAGCCATCCTATAAGGATTAATGGACACCGGTGCCACTCCTAGCACAATCTCAATAGATAAATCCACCGCTCGCTCCGGAGGTATACCTGAAAAGTTGTTCGGGAAGACATCCCTAAAATGATTAACCACTAGAGGGAAATCCTTCTGATAAGTTCCCTAGTCATCCATATATAAAATCACAATCTGGGCTATCACTCCACCTCACCCACAATGCTCAGGTCCATCTTGGCTCGCCTAGACATCCCATTCACCCTTGTATAGAAACTCTCCACCCTCTGGTGACGTGAAAATAACCCTATGACGATAGAAATCTACAAAGGTGTGAAAGGGTACCAACCAGTCCATCCTGATAATGACGCCATAGCTCATCATCTCCAAGAAATAGAGGTCCCGTAGAAAGTGACACCCACCAACCTCTTGGGGGAACTCCCTGCACTAACACACACCTGACGTTCTAATTCCCAATGGAGTGTCTAGCATCATGATATTAGAAGAAGAAGAAACATAGAGCCCAATGCTCTCCACAATGGGCATAGATATAAAGATATGTTTAGCACCGGTATCAAAAAGTAATGAAGATAAAACAGAAGCAACTAGAATAGTACCTCTGACAGTGGAATGTCTGAGATCCTACTCCTATTGGGTTTATTTCACTGCATATGCCTGCCCAGTGCCATGACCCTGAGACACAACCTGGCTACCCTGAGCTAACCCAACCTGCTGTCTTTGAGACCCTGGTGTCTGGATGCCACATCCACGACCACCACCTCAACCTGAACGTCCTGATGCATTCCAATTCCCTAACTGGTGAGAAGTTTATAGACCTTCTCTTGCATGTAGAGTCTACACGGAACCCCTCTAACTCATCACTGGTGGAAACGCCCTGCAAAAACACTAGAGATGGCCCATCTTGCCGCAAGCTTGGCACTCCACTGGGTCACGTGGGCACTGAGGTCTCTTGTGACCCACTTTACTACACAAGTAGCACATTACTGGGCCATCTGAAGAATTATTCTGGCTAGTACTGCCACCGTAAGAGAAATCCATCTACCTCTTCCTCTTGCTGGTAGTAATAATACCAGAAATTGGTGCCGAAATGCCCTGGCCTACACCACTAGCTTCCCGCAGGTTCTTCTCGGTAATCAGTGCCTAGTTCACAATAACATGAACTGTAGGCAACCTGAAAACATTCAATAGCACTTGAATTTCATGCCGAAGACCATCCTCAAAGTCTATATCCCCTCAACATCTCATCACCCACTAGAATAGGTGCAAAACACTGTAGCTCAATGAAGAGGGCATAATAGTGCATCACTGACATGGAACCCTACTGTAGATTCATGAACTCTCAAGCTTGATCTGCCCTTAGCATCTCTGGAAAAAAAGCCATAGAAGACTGCCTGAAAGTCTTCCCATGCCATGTCTCGGTGATGCTCAGTCTGGGTGGTAACATCCCACCATCTCTTGGTGGAATCACGTAGGATGTATGTAGTGAGATTAACCCTCCTCCCTAGAGGCATCTCTCGATGCTCAAAGATCATCTACATAGAACCCATCCAAGACTCTAAAGCCTGTGGTTTTCTATCCCCTGAAAACATAGGCAGATGCTGCTGCTGGAATATACGTTTCAGCTCTGCCATAGATGTGGCAACCGACGGTGCTCCCTGGAAGGTCTGCATGAACCGCATGAAGCCTTCACGGAACTGCGCATCCGCGCCTGCATCCGGTATAACGGTTGGTGCTGCATCTGGCACTATTGGAGGATCCATAGGTAGTCTGTGGCCTACCACCTATGGATTATAATCATTTCCACTCTCTTGGAGAACAACTCATGGTCATCTCGACGACATGACTCTACAAGGTCAAACACATTCCTTAGATCAAGATCATCAAGGACTAAGAACTGGAAGTGTAAGAAGGAAACATGAGAAATAAAACATTCAAGTTTTACTAAAAAAGACTACACGACGTGTATAATAACTACATAGCATGTTCCCTTAAGTCTTTCACATGGGTGTGTACTTCTTCTAGAACTGGCCGTGTAACACCCCAAACACACAGTGTGTTGTCCACACACACACAGTGTGTACTTGAATTTTATTCCCCTTCCCGAGTCCTTCTACATGACTTAGCCACATGAATCTATTTTGAATGAGACTACACGGCATGTATAAGGTCTACACGGTGTGTACTGGACGAGATTCACTGACCCGTGTTGATCGAGACATGGCCGAGTACATAGCTCACACTACACGACGTGTTCCAGATTGACACGACGTGTATGACTTAGATTCCAACTGCCCGTGTTGTTTGTGACACGACTGACTACTCGGCTGACACTACACGGTGTGTTACACCCACACACGGCATGTACACCGCCCTGTTTTCCCAACCACATGGCCAAGTCCACATGGTCTCTCATCGGTCAAGACTACATGGTGTGTCCCGCAGGTACACAATGTGTATTAGACGAGCTTCACCGACCCATGTTGTTCGAGACAGGGCCGGATACATGGCTCACACTACATGGTGTGTACCAGATGGAAACAATGTGTACTAGAAAAGATAACACTAGACCGTGTTGTAAGTTACACGACTGGATTCCCAGACTACACTACACGACATGTTCGAAAGTGACATGGCGTGCTTAAGCAAAGATTTCTCCGTCCGTGTTGTTATTTACACGGAGAACGCAGGTTCAACATGACACGGCATGTAAAACTGATACATAGTGTGTTCCCTTAAAGTTTTCCCAACCCCGTATTTCTTCTTACATTGCCTATGACATGGTTAGAAACTACACGACGTGTACATATGGTACACGGCGTGTACTTAATTTTTTTCATTTCTTCCCGAACAGAAGAGTAAATGACGTGTAATCAAAATTATATGGCGTGTATTCTTGGTTTTTCCAGATAGTAAGCCTCAAAAACTACCCTAAAGTCCATAAAAACACTAAATGAACACCAAGGTGCCAAATTCCAATCCGTGAGGGCCCATACTCCCCGCGAACCAAAGCTTGGCATCTTATATGTGTTATAAAAAAGTAAACAAGTCGATGATCCACCAAATTCCGGTTGATGAGGGCCCATACTCCTCAAGAACCAAAGTTTGGCGTTCATTCAAAAAACCCTACATAACAATACCCTATCAAATAATAGGTATTTTATCAAGTCATCTATCACAACAGTATGCATTTTCTAGCACAACATCTATCACAACAACATGCAATTTCTAATGCACCTACATGGCATGGAAACTATGCATGACTTGTGATTCTAACATGTGCCTAAATGATTCATGAGATGGAATACCCTCATCTCATCGGGTTTTGACTAAATATAAACCAAGTATAAAAATATAAACAGCACACCACAAGTGCGTCACCCAACGGTGAAAATCAAATCAACTGTAAAATTTCAAAATCAGAAAAATTGCAATTAAACGAGGTAGATTGGCTTTTCACTGTACACGGGTTAGCTAATCCCAGGAACAAATTATTACCAAATACCAATTCCATCCTATCCCTAACTATAGGCTCCAAATAGTAAGTCAAAGAAAAGAAACTCCTTTGATACCACTTTGTAACGTCCTGGATCCAGGTGCCACACCACGGGTGCCCCAAACCCGGTTGGTCACATGACCTCAAGCACATTTTCCCAAATGCCAGAGGTTGCCAACTAGCAGTGAGGTCCTAGGTTTGATATTTTGAAAACTATGCCCTCATTTGTCAAAGTGTATCCCAACAGAAAAATACAACATACCAAAAGCGGGAGCAGTAAACAATACAAAGTTGAAAGGACAATGGTACTGAAGAAAAAGATAACCAATATTCATATATATATATATATGATGAAATATGTCCTATTTATATGAATGAAGTCAAAACAGGATACACTACAATCAAATACAATACAGTAGAAAGTACTAAGTACAACAAAGCAAACTAAAACAGTGCAACAAGAACTCAACAACATCACAAGCTTAAGCTCGATCCCATGCTCTCCTACTACTCTGCAACAATTAGGTACCTTTATATGGACTCTTGTCCTTATCAACTAATTTAGCAATATAATCTATTTGGGACAAAGACATGACCCAAACAGGGTGTGAGAAATAAATCCCAGTAGGCAACCACCAAAGTCTTGTGCCCAACTGTCAGTGAAAATGTGCAACCGTTGTCTGCAATAATGAAATGAAGTAAACTTGGAAGTACTCAAAAGTAGCTTCACCTACTAGTTCCATTACCATTTAATTATTATTTAAAAATTCAATATAATTTAATTATATGTTCTTGAGACCCGGCCTCGACAGACAATATCCTATACAGTGCTGCAACAAAAACCACAATAGGCTATCTAACAAGTAGAAGGAAAAACAATACCAAGCATTAGCTTTATCTTGGTAGGTATAACATGATAAATCACCACAGATAATTTTCAAAGTAAACCATGTCCTCAGACATGAAAAACCTCACCCTAAAGTAATCATAATTTAAACCCTCATGTTATTGCCCTCAGGCATAACAAATATTTCCCTCCATCATACGAGATATTTCCCTCAAGCATAGAAGCTACTTACCTCAGGCATATGAAACATTTCCCTCAGGCTAAACAAACCTTTCCCTCAGGCTAAACAAAACCTTTCCCTCAAGCTAATCAAAACACTGCCCTCAGGCTAAGCAAAACACTACCATCAGGATACGCAAGTAACCGGTCCGAGCCCAACACATAAGAAATAAATTTATTTATGTTTCCTCTCAAGAAAACTCAAAACATGATATAATCATAGAATACCCATGGGTATCCTGGCCAAACGGCTAAACAAGGGAAACACACCCATGTGGTGGCCCTGGATCAAAGCAGCGATCCCAAACAACAGTTTATACATATCAAAAGATTACCTATGCAATTATAGGTATTTAATTTGTCAAGGCCTAAACCATATGACACCCAAAACAACTCGATAGTTAGAAATAAACACCAGACCACCTACCTCAATCTCCTCTGATCGATATAAGTGAATGACCCCTCCCGAAACAATTGAGAATAGAATAGATCTGGGATAAACGTTCACCCATTCAAACTTAAATAACTTCCTCTTGAGAAATAATTAGAAGGAGAGACTCAAGGAGAGAGAAGAACTCACCCGCACAGTTCAAACGAGATCGATGGCGAAGGAATCGGAGTCCCAGTGTGTAGTCGGGAGCTCTTCCAAGATCCGACCTTCTCTACAACAACTCTCAGGAGTTCAAAGCTTCCTCTATTGATAGAGGAGGATAATTCCTGTTTTAAGCGAAAAAATATAACTACACGGAATTTAATCTCAAGTTAACGGTATGTACTTTCCATTTTTTTAACTGTTCTGTTAGCAACCACTTTCCACCACCTCACTGTTCATCTGTCAACTTGATTATACAACGTGTATTTCTGAGTACACGGCGTGTACTACCATTCCACTGGCGGCTACTCCCACCGCCTTACTGTTCACCTACTGACTGATTACATGGCGTGTATTACTAAGTACACGACGTGTAGTCAATTTTTACACCCTTCATCACCAACATTCCTACACGCCCTGTATACTCATCCCACACGGCCAAAGTATACAGTGTGTGGAAAAGTACCTGGTGTGTACCCACAAATTTTGGGATTTTTCCCCATTTTCCTTATTTTCTCAAAAACCTTAAAGGAAAAGGAAAAGAAGAAACCCGTACCTCAAGAATAAGAACTGGGTTCTTACATCATGCGACCTATCTTTTACATGGAGGTGACTTAGGATCCAATACTAGGGCCAGTAAATTACATTTACTCCATGTAATTTCTACCCCTTAGGGTCCATATGTTATAGGGAATTCATTTATAATCATGCCCTCATCCATCAGTGATCTAGGTAATTTAACTAGTGTAAAAGGGTCCAACATGGTGCTTGGAACTTTGTCCCATTCCAGACATTTTATTTAAAAGATACATTTCATTTTAAATAAAAATTAAATCACCCTTATTGGAGATAATACAAATCACATGCCATAAAAATGATAATAATACCACATGGAATGTATGAGGAATCACCTACATAAATTTGAAACCCAAACCCTTTTAATTCATCACTCAACAACTCTCACCTGAGCCTCTCCATGTCCAACTACCATCATCTAATCACCTGAGTCCCTAAATCATGCCTATAGAACTGATAATTAATTATAAAAATTGAAATTAAATAATCAAAGCACTAATAAAAATTTATAATTAATTACACCACTTAATTCAATTAGGAACAATTCCATAAATATCAATGGATTACCTCATCACATCCAAACCATGACCAAAGTCATGCCAATATCCTGTAGCACTCTCTTGACATCATCTTGGGTAAAATATGTAATATTCAATATTTATAAAACATAAAATTAATTCAATTTAATCCACAAATGATAAGAAAAATCATACATTGATGTAAATAAAGAAAAACATCAAGGAATAATGTGTATATAATGTATCAGGATGTCCTTGTGCTAGGATGCATGAAAGCCCATTGTTATCAGCTGATTCCACCATGCTCTAGTGGAATCAGAACCAAAAACCTAAACCAAATAAATGAAATTGATAGAAAAGTAAAAGAAAAAAACTAATGGAACTCAACCAAGGATTAATATCACTTTAAATTCTATGAAATTACACTAAGAATGCCTCCAATATGAAGGTAATCAAAGGAGAAAAAAGGGTTTGTCTAGATGGGTGTCCCATCAAATATGGGGGGGGATAGGGGATGAGGGTTCATTATCTCCCATGAAAAATGTAAAAAGAAAATTTTCATGAGACACATGGTTTGGATGAACAATTTTCCAAAATATGCACCAAACTTACAATAGGAACTACCTAAGAAAACCCACTTCACATGGTTGGGTTGAATGTTTTACCAAATTTTTCACAAACTATGAAAATTTATATTGTGTCAATCTATATCATTTTATGCTGTTTATTTGAAACCATGAAAAAATCATGCTCCAAACCCTAATTTCAAGCCACCCCATATAGTTTCCTATGAATTTTACACATTTTACCCTAAAAAATGCACTAACCACACACAATGACCATTATATATACAATTTAAACTACAAACCTCATCAATATTAGGGTATTTCATGATTTATCTTAAATAGTTCACTATAAAATAGGAGGGTGTGGTGTTGGATTACCCCGACTATCCTCTCTCAGAGATCTCCTTAATGGAATCTCGCGGGAACCTAGGATTCATTCAATTGGTCCTCACTCTCGAGAAGGTTATGATTTATGATGATATTATGCTAAATGAAGAAATAAACATATGTTGCTTCATAGTATCCTCTTCTAGAAGTTTATCATTAAAGAATATAGGGACCTCGTGCATGTAGATGGACCTTGTGATGAGTGGGAATCTAAAGTATAGTGCAAGGGGATCCCAACAAAGATGAACTTCCTCACGTGGCACATAAAGAACAAGGCTTTGCCAACTGATGAAATTGTTGAGTGGAGAGGAATTCCCATGGGGTCACGATGCTTTTACTGTGAGAACCCATATAATGAAACAACTCTTAATCTCTACTTCCAAAGCAGTTGGGTTGGATCTCTTTGGTTCTTATTCTATCCATGTCCCTGCTTCGATACCAGCTAGGCCTCACTGCAGGGGTTCTTGGGCTCCTGGTTTCATGGAGTTGATGGGAGGGCCACATAAGGTAGGGTGCGGGCTATTGTCTTCGCTTCATTGTACTGGATGTTATGGGAGGCCCATAATTATGTTAGACTATGCAGTAAGAGATTGAATTTTTTCATGAAAATGTGAGTTAAATATCTGATCTTCGAACTCAGGTCATTGCTCAAAGAGAATCAGCTATCGACTATGGCATACAACCTATTCTATACATGGGTGGTAGGAGGTTCCCTAGTGCTTAGTGTATCCAGTTCACAGGTGTTTTGAGGGGAATCTCTTTAGGTAGAAATTGCGTCACATTTGGAGGGATGCCAACTTTGTGTCAGACTTGCTTTCCAGGATGGGATGCACGACCAATCAGATGATCATCTACGATAGCTTAGGATCGATCCCGCTTGAATGTAATATGGTGATCCAAGGGGATTTCCTAGGTTTTCATCACTTATAACACCCTTTAGGGCCTCATCTCTTGTTCCTTGGTCATTTTTTAATCAAAAAAGAAATTTTCAGTCATTTAAAGGTAAAAGGGATATTTTTTAGAAAATTGTTTTTAAGTGAATAATGACTTTCCTTATTAATTAATTAAAATAATATTTTTTAATGAATGATTTAAATTAAATTTATAGATTATATGTCTCAATATATGAATTCAAATCCATATAATTATTATCACTAGTCATATAGTTAATGTAAGATCATCTTATGCTTGAAAAATACATATTCATTAAAAAACCGTTTTCATCACATTTTGTGGGTTTATTTTTAAATTAAATTCTACCAATTATATGAATTGAATTTTATAAAATTTAATCCATATTTGGAATCAAAATAATTAATATTATGTAAAAACTTTAACTTAATTTTTGGTCATAATTAATAGTAAAAATAATAAATATTGGTTACTACGGTTGAGATCAAAATGGGTTTATCAGGGGGTTAATCGAAAAAGATAAGTGTAAAAATTACCTAATAACATGATTAAAAATCATTTGTTGGTTTTATTTTGAAATTATAATTATAAAATTAGAATATGAGTCATTTTTTATCCATTTTTTTAAGAAAGTTACTTAATAATATTTTAAATCTTGGAAAAACTACAAGTGTGCCACTCACCTCAATTTTAAAAGGTCACCTCCTCCAATCACTTATTTACACCTCTTGATCCATTTATATTGAAAAATACATACCAATATATATCCCCATAATTCTTATACATGTTCTAGAGTGATTTTATTCCCAAAATACCAACCCTAGGGTCTTTAAAAATAGATACAAAGGAGGTTTCTTTAAGAGAAGGTAATCATCTTAACCAAGTTCTTTCTTTTTTACTATTTTTAACCACCTTAAATTATGTCCTAACAATTAAAATATAAATACAAAAGTATCTGAAATATATTAATATGTTATTATGTTTATGGAATAATATTTATCCATATATTTCTCCATCAAGTGGGAAACAAAACCATCGCTCATGTAACAGAAGACTACTGTATCATGAATCAATGTAATTTGTTTCTCATCTCCACCTCATATAGATAGTCATAATGATGAAAAAAATGAATATATATGATAATTATTAAATAATATTTATTATTGAAATTTTATATATCATATACTTTTTTACCCTTCCACCCATTAAAAAATGATAATGCTGCTTGTGCACACGTATGACTTACTGTCTCCACAAAGTGATGCGATTAATTTTACATGTCCAACTTTTCAAGAATTATTATAAAAATGTATCTAGTTAACAAATATTTTATTTGTAACATTAATTTAATTATTTATATTGTGAAACTATAACCTATTCACAATAACTAGAGCATATGTGATGAAATATACATGAGAAAACTAAGCAGTTAACACCCGAAACAATGATAATAGCGAAAGATTATTAACTAATGGGTGATAATATGTTATTAGTGGATCATATATGATATTAAAAATATTAATATGGATATTTTATAATTTTATAACAAGTTTAAAACCATTATAAATGAGTTTAAATCATATTCAACTAAGTGGAGGTGTGAGGTAAGTGATTTTGTCATAATTTCCACTCCATTGAGACATATTTCGTATTATGAACCTATTTAATTTTATATGGTGTATATATTTACCTTTGGATGTATTTAAAATGAATATTTATTTATTAATTATGATTAAAGTTTCAATTCAAGTTTACAATTTGAAGGGGTTACAATTTAAAAGTTACCAAAGATGTAAGAATTTATTTTACAATCTATTTTTTATAGAATTACTTATATTTCTGTTGAAGGAATATTGTAATCTATCATTCATAAAATACATATGTTTTTTTATTCCATGGAAATTTAAGTATATTAAATGTTTTATTCAAAATTTTCCTCTCTTTGTAACTTGAATTGAGTTTAGAAATGTTTAAATTAAAGCTGATATTATTTCTTTTTTTTTGATTGGGTATATTTTTCTTCCATATCCATATTTTCAAAATTGTTTCATAAAATTACTTTTTATTTAATAAAATTATTTATTAAGTACATTTAAAGTCATCATTTTATTTTTAATTTTTTTAAATAATTTTTTTAATGTTTTCCTAAAGGGTCATTTTGGATTTCTTTACAAAAAGTCAAATGAAATGTTTTGAGGAGTGGACTTGATAAGCCCATAAGGGGCTGCGAAAGAGCTTCCCCGCAGCGACCTAGGGTTCTCTTCCTAGGGTTTGCGCCACCTCCTCTGTACCGATACTCCCGCAAGCTTCTGGCTTCGTCTCGCTCAGATCGTGTCCGACAATCCTTGAGCGACCCGCTGCTTGTCGCCGTTAAAGATGTCGCGACTCCCATCAGCGGTGCGGTCCATCTCCTCTGAGTGGCACTGTCTGCGACGACGTCGACGCCTCCCTCCTAGATCCCACCACCATGAGGCTTCTGCCGTCGAGCGTGGCCTTCAACCCTCAGATCCCGTGTGTGGTGGAGAGCGTAGTCGTCTTGAGGATGCTTCACCGAGTCGGCCCCTTGTTCTCTTGTTTTGGCATCCTCAGTGTCATATCTTGAGAGATATGTCGGCGAAGCCTCATTAGCTGCTCATTCTCCTTCGATGGGGCGATAACTATGTGCAACTGGTTCTGGTTTCATCTCTTTTCCTCAAACATTTTGGTTGCAGGTTCTCTCGGCCTCTCGGTTCAATGATCCTCTGGTTCTGATTTGGAGTTATTTCAACAAATCCTCTGCCGTTGTCCACCCTCCTTTGTTGGTTCTTTCTGTGGGAATCTGCATTTTGGATTTATTGCGTTCCTGCTCCGGTTTTATTTTGCCTCATGTGGCTTGCTGCTTTGCTTTGGGTCTACTGTTCATCATCCCTCCTCTACCCTTATTACACTATTCCTCCACGTATGACCCCATGATGGTTAGGCATGAAGGTGCCATGGAATTTTGGGATGGTGTTGGTGGTTCTAGTGACGGTGGTCTGATCTTGGGGTTTTCATCTCATTTTACTTGTTCGGTTTACACTTAGCCATAAAGTGATGTCATGTGTTTTGTGGTGTTTTTTGGATTTGATTGGTCTTGGACATCGTTCTTTGCCCAGCCCATATATTTGTCATTATGATGGCTTACTGGTTCTCACTTAGCCTCAAAGTGATTTTTACTTGTGGTTTCTCACTTAGACAAAAAGTGTTTTCAAAATTAAAAAAAAATGGATTTCAAAAAAATAAAAAATAAAATGAAATGTTTCTTTTTAATGTTGATGACATTAAAAGATTTTTCCACAACCATAAATGTTTTATGATATTTAGATTTTTATTCACATTTAAAATGGTTTTAAAAATAAAAAAATTTAATGAAAACTTTTTTTAATGTTTCTATCGGATTTTATTATATCCTCCAAAAGATATGAATTCATTATAAAACCTATATTTCTATTGAATTGATGGTCATATTTTACATCTTATTAATTTTGTGATCATTAAATTTATCTTAAAAAATTTACTTTCTTTTGATAATATTTCATTGGAAATTATATTTCTATTACCTATCCATAGTATCTGTATCATGGATATGATTATTTCATAAACTGTATGCTATTTTACATACAATGTTTTAATATTAAATTTATTTGATCAACTAGGGAAATACTAATATTTCACATGTATTACTCAATGTAGATATTTATTGATAAGGTATATTATTTATTAATTAAAATGATTATTCAATATATGAGGAATAAATTTGACATGTAATGATGGTTGGGTCTCAAAATTATATATCTCCTTGATATATCGACAAGCATCATGAGACAAACTAGTTGGCTAAAATTAATAAATGGTTTTTTTCTGTATACAAACCCACATTTTAAACTATATTGATGTGAGGCCTTAGTAGTAAAGATATCATGATGTCTAAGATCATGATGTACAACATTATTCATTTCATTCATTGAGAATTTAGTTATTATTATCTATGATATTATTACATTGATATTATCCATGGATGTATTTTATACTCAAGTTATTTATTAAATGCCATGTTTTTTAGTTATTTTCCTTGACATATTATTATATCTTATTTAATCTTAATAGATTCCATTGTACACAACCCTCAATAAGTATTTTATATCACCCTTATTTTATTTCCTTGACCTAGGATATAAAGAAACAATATTTTAATGAGTTCAAGGATGCATAATATTTAATTTCACTATGTTTTTATATTTTATTTATAATGTAAAATGGGAAGCATGTTTTCATCTAGTTATTCAATAACACTAAAATGATTAATCCTTGGTGATATGATCCCTTGTATCTTATGAAAATTTAATAAAGCAGACATTAAATCTGGGTTATTAGAGTTGGGGTTGTTACAGTTGGTATTAGAGAAAGTTTAGTAAAAACTTTAGGAACTAGATCTATTAAAACATTGATTAGGGAACATAAACCTATGATATAATTTGAATATAAGTTTAATTATAGGATACCATACAAATGTTTTGTTAAGGTAGAGATTATATAGTATTACTAGCAACACATCCTTTTCTAGATACTATAACTAGATATGGTTTTGACATAGATACATCTAAGGGTAATAACCCCAAAAAGAGTTGGTTGAATATATATCGACCATCATTCTGGTACATAGTGAATGAGCCCTTACTATGAACCTGGTTTGAAACTCTTAGGGGATATTATTGAATTAATTCAAATTTTATTTATGAATCAATTTTTAATATTTGAAAAATATTTTTATGATTTAAAGAAACCAAGTTTATAGTTATGAGATTATCTATATTTGTTTTTGAATTTATGTTAGCTATTACCCCATATTTATAATTATATATTATAATTTAAAATTCACAATTTATGAGCTAATTTAGTATATTAAATTATTTAGAAATGGTGGATGGTAGAAATAATGATATCAAGACTCATGGCCAATGTATATATTTCCCAACTAAGAATTATAATACAACTAACATTGGAGTTGATAATATCATGGACATATTAGAGAAGCTAACCTAGGTTATGACTAATAAACTTGAAAATATAGAGAAACATGATGTTCCATGGTATGATAAACCTATATTGGATCATTTTATATAATATAAGACTCTATATTTTATTAGAACTACTAATCTAGTGGTAGCTAAAAAATGGACTAAGTACCTTAAAAAATATTTCTGGCCTTAGGATAAAATCAAAGGGAAAAGGTTATACTAGTGGCGTATTGTGTTAAAGGATACATTGATCAATGATAGAAATTGATCAAGAATACTAGAGAATAAATATAAATAGAATATATAAAACTAAGAGCTTTTAAATTAACATTATTTTAAAGATATTTACCTCATGAGTAATGAGCTAAAATGAAGAGAAAGTTCCCCATCTTAAAACAAAAGGAAGAGGAAAGTTTTTTAGAGTATGAGGATACCTTTAAAAGAATATATAGGTATTCTATGGATTATATATTTAATCCAAAAAGAAATATTGACCTTATTTTCTAAGGTTTTAAGACAATACTCTGAAGGTAACTAGTTTATAATATAATTAAATAGTATTATATGCCATAAAAACAAATAAAGAATTTTCTAGATCCTATATATTCAAGGTAAATCAAGAGAAGAAGAGGTCATATTTAAACCATAAAAAATATAACACTTTTAATAATAGGAAATTAATGAATAAATTTACATCATTCCAAAATTATGGAAATAAAAATCTTAGAAATTTCCTAAAGGGCATGGGATTTTGTTACAGGTGCAGGGATAAGGGTCATCTGGATAATTAATGTAATGAAAAAAACTACTATCTAGTGAATAAAATTTATAGAAATAGATCCTTATTTACACCAATGTCCCAAGTATCAAGGGAACCTACCACATCAGAAGATGAGGGGAGAAGGATAAACTTATGCAATCACTACAACAGTGGTTGAAGTTCTTAAAGATGCGGTGGTAGGTAATTTAATCATAGACTAAAATTTATCTAATGATTTATTTTATTCTAGATCTTCTCAATATTTTATATATTTTATTTTTTTCAAGAATATTATATATTTACTTAACACATTAAGAATGGAGTTTTTAGTTAAGACTCTTAGGGTAAATATTACTACAATAATTTTATGTCAGTCAGTTCCCATTATGACACATAAATGTGCCCTATTTTTAAACTTTATTATTATATCTATGGTTTAATTTGATATAATCCTTGGTATGGACTAAAATTAAAAATATAATATTTTTTTTCTAATAGAATGAAATTATGATTCATGATGAAGATGTGGAATTCCTTATATTTAGAGGGGATACTTTATCTTTTAGTTTATGTATAAATCCAACTCCATTTTCTATTCTGAATGAGATTATTAGGGAATAAGAGAAGACACGATCTATAGATGGAAAATGTCATATTTAAATTGAGTATGTACATATTGTATATGAATAAATTGATGTATTTATTTAGGAATTACCTGTACATATACCAAAATGTGAAGTTTAGTTTTACATTGATTTAATCCTTGATGCAAGACCTATATCAAAGAGTTCCTATAGAATGGATACTGTGGAATTAGTGGAGTTGAAGAAACAACTACCGAATTTGTGTGATAAGGGATTTATACACACTTTTGTTTCATGTTAGGGAGAACATGTTCTTTTCATTAAAAAGAAATATAGATCTATGAGGATGTGCATTGATTATATGGAAATTAATTCTATTACGATAAAGAAAAAGTATCCATTTCCTTACATTGATGACTTGTTCAATATATTTCACAAAGCTCAATATTTTTCAAAGATTTACCTTTGTTCTAAGTATCAACAATTATGATTAAAAAAGGAAGATATTATAAATACAACATTTCATATGAGGTATAGAAATTATGAGTTTACAATAATTCCATGTAGAATAACTAATTCATCCTATATTTTTATGGACATAATGAATAAGTATTCAAGGAATATCTTGATAAATTTTTTGTGGTATTTATTAATGATATATTGGTGTGTTCTAAAAGTCACAAGGACCATGAGAATCACTTGAGGATCATTCCTAAGACACTTATAGAAAAATATTTATATGGTAAATTTATCCAGTGTGGATTATGGCTCTAGAAAGTTTATTTTCTTGGCCATATTTCCTCTAAGGATGGAATAAGAGTTTATCCTGCAAGGAAGAAGGTAGTGAAATAATGGCCCAAACTAACAATCATAACTGAGGTATGTTGTTTCATTAGTTTGACATGTTACTATCAACAATTTTTTCAAAAATTTTCTTGATTGGATAACCCATTAACCAATCCTATATATAAAGGGTTAAGTTTTTATGGAAAAAGGAATATAAATAATTTTTTAAATAATTGGAAGGGATATTGGTCAATGCTATGATTTTTAATCTACCAATATGAAATAATGGATTTGTGATATATAGTGATGCATTGAATAAGGGGATTGGTTGTGTCATTATGAAAAATGATAATGTTGTTGCCTATTCATCAAATCTGTTAAAGACTCACGAGTAGAACTATTTAACTCGTGATCTTGAGTTGACAATCGTAATCTTTGTTTTGAAGATATGGACACATTATATCTACAACAAAATATGTGAGATATAAATAGATCATAAGAGAATGAAATAAATATTTTCATAGAAATATATCAGCATTAGGCAAAGAAGATGACCTAAGGTACTCAAGGAATATTATTTCTCAATACACTACCACATAGGGAAGAAAAATATGGTAGCACATACATAGAGTAAGAAAGATCACAGAGTCCTGGAAAAATAAGGATTGACAGAGATCATATTTTTAATTGATTTAATGATAATGGATATCAGAATTATTAAAGAAGGATAAACTTAAACCATTTTTCAAATGATTTCAAAACAATATTTATTGAAAAATATAAAAAGTTCTTATCCTGATGGTAGAAACATTCAAATGAAAATTAAATCCATGAATGCTGGGAAATTTGAAGACTTTTTTTATAAATATGGTATTATAAAATTTGGAAAGAGGATATATATTCCATTTATAACTGAGTTGAAAATGGAATTATTGGATGATGCTCATAGCTTGAATTTCTCTCTACAACCTATTATCACTAAGATGTATAAGAATATGAAGGAACATATTTGGTGGGATAATATAAAGTGATAAATTTATGATTATGTATAAAGACGACTGGTTTTTCAATAGGTGAAGAATAAGAGACAACATCCCATAAGATTCATAAAACATCTACATATTATTATGTGGAAATCAAATAACATTTCTATGGAATTTTTCACTGGATTACCAAATATTTCTAAAAACTAATGATTCAATAAATGTTATTATTGATTGAATTACAAAATATTCACATTTCATTATCATAAGAGAAGATTTATCTATTGAGTTCCTCATAAAACTCTATATTAATTAAGTTCTAAGACTTCATGGTGCACATATTTCAATTGGGTATGATTATGATCCATGATTTACATTGAATTTCTGGAAAATTATTCAAAAGGATTTTGATACCAAGCTTCATTTGAGCACCTACATTCATCCTAAAATTGAAGGAAAATGGGATTTGGTAACCTAACATTAGGGTTATAAATTTCCATCATGTATTAAAAAAAATATGGGTACCCAAATTTAGTATGAACCTACTCAGTTAGATGATTGAGTTATTGACATGTGTTTTATTTTGAATGAATTTAATACATAGTATTTTGATGGTGTTTTTATTTTATCACCATATTATATCATGTATTCCCTTTTAATGTATACATTCTTGTAATTATTTAATCATGAATCCCTATTCCTTTTACTAAATAAATATGTTAAAAACATATTGATGTGTAACTATGTATATGATTCATAACTTTTGTAATTAACCCAAATTAAAAGATAATTATATTTACACATATCCAAATGCATCAAATGCATAAGGTTCATGAAAAACTTTCATATAAAGGATTAAA
This sequence comes from Viscum album, assembly GCA_963277665.1. Taxonomy (NCBI): domain Eukaryota; kingdom Viridiplantae; phylum Streptophyta; class Magnoliopsida; order Santalales; family Viscaceae; genus Viscum; species Viscum album. The sequence goes on from OY728129.1 coordinate 1,122,241,523, forward strand.
ATCATATGAAATCAATAATACTCATTAGAATAATCATGGAGAGACATGTATCCAGCGCCAACTTTTCTAGGCAGAGCCTAAGCTCCCAGGCTAATGAGTAGTCTAAACCAAATTTCCACTACCCATGGTTCTTTACTCAAAAGAGTCCTCAATTACATAAAAATTATAAAAACTAATATGTATAAACTATAAAAAACTTATTAATTCAATCTTTTATCCCAATATGAGATAAAGTCGAGGTGGGAAAAAAACTAAATAAATTATTATACATAGCATGTAACTCCTTCAATGAATGTATGATAATTTAAAGAAGAAGTTTAATAGTTTAAACTAAAACATATATCCATTAATAATATAACATTTTTATTTATGAATAAATCAGGAAAAAACACTAATTAAATGAAAAATTAATAAATTTATACATGATATTAGAATTTATAAAAAATTCTTGAATAAATAAATTATAAATAATTTATAATTTAGTTATGAATTATAGACATTCCAAAATTAAATAAAAATAAACACTTTATATATATTTATAATATTAACCCCTACATATTAACCTTTATATGAAATTTATAAATATATGATATTTATATTTCATATGAACAATTTACATGTAAACATTTTACATAATTAAAATTTCACATATTTAATATTATTTGAACCTTAATCACATTAGTTATCAAAAATAATTTGATATAGTTCACATAATATATCAAATACATCCTTTAATTTGGAAATTTTAAAATAATAATCATGAAAAATTCATAATTCAATATAAACTCTTTTATATTGAGCCTTATTTTTGAATTTATGAATACATTATAAATTATCTTATAATTTTTATATAAACACTTCATATCAAAATTATAAATAATGATATATAAAAAAGGTATTTAATATTAATAATTAATATCAATAATATTTATTAAATATGAGAGTCATAGTGGATTGTAACGACCCGGACCCAAACAGCCACCCAAACAGTGCTAAACGGGTTGGGTGCTACTACCTTAGGCACACCTCCCTGAATGAAAAAGGCTATCGACTAGCAGCGAGGGTCTGATAGGTATAGAGGGGAAGCTATACCCTCTCAGAGGATAATAATAATGGTACTGGTCCAAGTATAATAGTAGAGATTTAGTAGAATAAATGACTCAACAGACTCGAACCAGACCCACAGAGCAGAAGCAATAAATATAACAACAACAACGGAAATAAACACAATAACATGCTGATCACATGTAACTACTACTGAAAAATAAAAAATGCATCCAAAGCAGGTCATACATATCTAAATATAAAAAGGAACCAATGTCTAACCAACTGTAGATACAACAAATAAGCATGCTGATATAGAAAAGAAAAAAATAGAGTAACTCCAGCTTGGTAAGACCTCAAGGTCTATACCATCTCCATGTAACAAATAACGTAGTCCAGCTCTTGAGGTTGGCCTCTTTCCTGCACACAAATCCATAAAGTCTGCACGTGTCCCGAGGGGCCCGTGCAGGGTGTGAGACAAATCTCAGTAGGATACCACCCAATGGTGCTTACCTAATATGAGTGTTTAAGAAGACATTCATTTATAAGGAAAGCAGTAATAGAACAACGCACAAATAAACACAAACTCCACTGGTGCTCAGCAACCACCATGGAGTGTCACCTGCTTCGGCCAACACCAAAATCTCTATCATGTAACCCGGTACCATGTTACCCCTGACACCACATGTCTCATGTACCAACGTTCCGAAGGCACACCAAATAGTAGTAACCCAGAGGAACAAAGAAGTCTATCCTCAAATAAGTACCGGAGGGATAGTGATGTTTATCCTCAAATAAAATATTCAGAGGGACAACGATGTCTGCCCTCAAAAAAATAGCTGGAGGGTCAGTGATGTCTGCCCTCAAATCAAGTAACCAGAGGGACAACAATGTCTGCCCTCAAATAAAGTATCAGGAGGGACAACGATATCTACCCCCAAAGAATGGAGAGCCTCTGCCCCCAACCCGATAGCCTCAATGCTATCCCCTGAAGGCTCCTCACCTCCCACGTGGATTTCTACGGAAAGCACCCCCAACCAAAGTACCAAAACCGAATCTACGGGGGCCTCTACCCACATGAGTGTTCAAAACCACCTCATCACAGAGTATCTCTCTGTGCACACTAATCAAAGTTCTAGGTGAGAGGTAATCACCAAAATAGTACCTAAGCCACCACACATCTGACACCTCGTGTCCCTGCGACCATGCCGCTCATGTCTGATGACCTAACCATCCAAGTAACCTGAGCCATGCCCAAACTGACAGTCGTAATGCCTCAAGCTGACGTCCATGATGCCCAATCCCATGGTCAAAACCACCCAATGTAACCTGGGTCAAGACCAACCCGTGATCAACATCACTGAAGAATATCCGGGCCACGCCTATCACAACCTGAAGTTTCCAACACAAGAAATTCAACATTTACATAGAAAACACCTTTAAACAGAACAAATAACAGGAAAAACCATCTAAACAGATGAATTTGACTAAAAAAGTGATTTCCCATACCATCAATGAAGTTTCTAAGGTCTCCAACAATTCATATAAAGGTTTAAATAACTAAAATTAACAGTTAAAACCAATACAATTCAAGTATTATCATTTTGGAAGCCCCGACCAAAATGCCCCATGTGAGCAACGACCTCTCGGCCGACCCTTATCAATCAAGAAAAGAAAAAGGGCATACCCAAAGGTATCCCATAGGTCAATTAAGCAATTTAAATAAACAGTAGCAGATAAATTAGGGTCTCTCTCAAAATACCCAAAAACGCACCGAAGGACGCACTACCCAAATGACCATAAAAACACAAAAAATGGTATGCACCACCTAACTCATACTAGTACTATGTTACTCCTCTAATAACAGCCTCCAATTAGGTATAAAACGTGGTAGATCTACAAAAGAATCAAAACCGCTAAAACCCAAAAAACTCGTTCTAGAACGGAAATCAAGAAAAACGACTCAAGAGGAATCTAGACCTTACTGAGGGGGTTCTAACACATCAAATGATATTTAAATTAGGTTTGGATGAAGATTCGGGAAGGATTTGAAGGTCCGACAGGCTCTCCCCGCATGAGCCACAAGAGGGAGGAAGAAAGATGGGGAATGGGAAATCCTGGGTGGCCCGGAACTTAAAAAAACCCTAACTTTAAGTGGCCACATGGTTACCCTGCACGGTTTGGAAAACCGTTCGCCAACCGTGTAGTTGTCACTGTCTCTACCAAGGACTTTTCATGACATGCCCACACCATTTGACAAACCGTGCGCCACCCGTGCAGAGCCCACTGTCAAGGGTGCATGGTTTCCTGGGCTGGCCGCATGGTTTTTTCAAACCGTACGCCAACCGCGCGCCCTTGTACAAGCCCCATAACTTTAAAAGTTTTTCCTATATTCTCCCAGTTTTCTCTGAACAAGACAAAATTCAAACAGTTTCGGGATTTTGACCCGTTCTAAAAACCCAATTTCCTACAATCTCCCCACCTTAACATAGCTCATCCCCGAGCTATCAAATGAAACTTGAAGATGGAACCAAACATACCACTCCGATCAAAGCAACCCAGATTTCCCCGATCACAAGGTTCTGGATAAATTTCTCAAGGGGATCCCCACCTTAGGAATCGCCTAACTCGGTCTCAACCCAAAAAAACTCAGAACAAGCAAAGGTTTGCAAACCTGTTTCCAGACTCAAGGTCCTCTCATGACGCATCGTCACCCCTGTGCCTCATTGGCGCTCCTGTGCCACTTCCAACATCCAAAGTATCCCACATAGCATTTATATCCACCTCCATGAGGTTCTGCATCCCATGGATTCTCAAAATGAACCTGGTGCCTAGCAACTCAAGTAACCCACATCCTCGATGTCCCGATACCCATGACACCTCAAGTAACTCGCATCCTTGATGCCCCAATTCCCATGGAACCTCATGTAACCTGCATCTTCGATGCTACTGATGCTACGCATCTCATACATAAATATATAAATATATCACGCACCTGACATGGCTCCAATCCCACTGACTAGCATCTAGCCAGTCCACATAGATCTTGTGCATCACGTGCACTCAAAACGGACATGACTCTAAAGGTCATGCCAGAAGAGAAAAAGGAAATCACGACCACACCCGTGGTGTACTTATAACTATCGTCAGATCACCAGCTTGCTCAGCCTCTGGCATCTCCATGGCGTGCACTTGGCCTGAAGCACGATTTCTTTATGCCTGACCTCCCTGTGGTGCTACTCAAGTCACCAGCCACTGACCCCTCAGCTGGACCCCGCTATCTCTATCACGTCCTCCGTGTGTAGCTAAACCTCAGCTACCCTGTCCTGGTACTGAACCTAAACCAACTCCAGATGCCACCGTTTATCCTGGTCCTTGTCTACCAGATGTCTGACAAGGCTGCCTGTAAAACCTTTCAAGGTGCCCGACCTGTCCACATGCCCGAAAATCCTTTGGAGGCCTATCTCGCTAAGTCTGAAAATGCCCTGGCTATCCACACAGGAAGAAAACCACTGCAGAACTGCTACGATGTGGTCTAGCTGAGTCCTTCGCCTGACTGACCTACTGGAACTCATCTCTTCCTCGCTTCGTGCTGTCCGAACCATCACATGATGCTATCGCCCGACCAACCTGAGGCTTATCCCTCTGATTTCCCTCCACTATGAGCACCTGGTTCACTGCCTCTAAGAAAGAACCCATCCTGAAAATATTCACCTGGATCTGAATGGCATGTCATAATCCATCCTCAAAGCGTCTCACCCTAGCTGCGTTATCGCTTACCATACCTGGTGCAAAGCGAGACAGCTCAGTGAAAGTAGCTTCATAGTCCATGACAGACGTGTCTCCCTGCTGAAGACTCAAGAACTCCCAAGATCTCTCTACTCTCAGTGTATCTAGGTAGAAGTGCTCAAAGAACCTGTCCTCGAAGTCCTTCCATGCCAGTCCCTCATTTCTACGAGCCTAAACCTTCACATCCCACTGACGCTTTTCCGGTCCTCACAGCATGTATGTCACCAGCTTGACCCTCCACCCTGGAGGCATCTTGAGCTGCTTGAAGATCATCTGCATGCTCTATATCGAATTCTGAACCTCCTATGGACCACCCTCACCCTGAAAAAGTAGTAGGTGCTGCGACTGGAACTCCCACATAAGGTATGCCATAGATGGATCTGTACCCTGCGCACCTCTGTCGACCCCCTACAAGACACATACCAGGCTAGATCAGAGCTTCTCGTCAAGCCATGGACTGAACGATAACAAACCCGGCTACTGTCCTACCTACACTAGATCCTGAACCTGATCCTATCCCTAAGCCTTTACCTACGGCTCCTGCTCTGCCTGCACTGGATCCTGAACTTGATCCTGAACCTATGGCACTGTACCTTCTCCCGTCTGACGCTCCATCTGAGTCGCCCAAAAAGGAACCCGCTGAATACCATAAATGGTCAGACATCCCATATATATATATATATATAACAATATATATTCAACGCAGATAAAGGAATCAGTAAAAGGAAGCACATAACTACCACCCTTACTCTCCCCCACTGTATCCATGCCCCATGGCATCCCGACCTCATGACCTCCTTACCCGCCCCTAACAGAGCCATGTATCAAAATTACCTCAGGCCATACTCATCCTAACAACCAATGTTTCCTCAAACTGATGACTGAGTCGCCCAATCCTGGTGATCAAAATCACCTCAACCATAATATCTGCTTTCTATTATAAGAGCTAGACCCAATTACCCCGCCACATGCAATTCTACAAATATACAAAGCATGGCATAACACATTGAAATCAACAAGAAATTCTATCAGGGGTATCAAATATTCACATTACAAAGAATACAAAGCACGAAAATTGATTTTATTCACATGATGTTATCACTTCACTAAGAATATGTGTTGTTATGAAATTGAAATACCCTAAAAATGTTTCTATAAAAAGCCAAGAAAACAAGAATTTCCATACCGGGCCAAGGTCCAATTCCACCTTACCACACTGGGTCAAGGGTCACATATAACAATCAATAACATCACACACCATGTGAGCCACCGAGGTGGAAATCATATAAACTGTAATCTGAGCAAAAAAAAAACAAAAATTCACATCCTGGGAAACTTGGTCCATCCCTCGTACCTGGGGCTGTAGAAACCCAAGCACAAGCTAGGAACCTAGTTACAGTAACAACCTATCTCTAGTATACCATATCCCAAATAGTAAAACCAGCAGAAATAAAAAAGATAAGTCTCAAAGTCATTAGTAGCCAAAAAAACCCTGCTAGTAAATCCCTGTCAAGAACTCCTCTAATACCACTTTGTAACGACTCGGACCCGAACATCCACCTGAACAGTGATAAATGGGTTAGATGATACTACATTTGGTGCATCTCCCCAAATTCCAAAGGCTGCTGACTAATAGCGAGGGTCTGATAGGCATAGTGGGGAGGATATACCCTCTCGGAGGATAATAATAATGGTACTGGTCTAAGAATAACAGTAGAGATGCAGTGGAATAAATGACTCAGCAGACTCGAACTAGACCCACAGAGCGGAAGCAATAAATATAACAACAAAAACGGAAATAAAAACAATAACATGATGATCACATGTAACTACTACTGAACAATAAAACATGCATCCAAAGTAGGTCATACATATCTAAATATAAAAAGGCGCCAATGGCTAACCAACTGTAGCTACAACAAATAAGCATGTTGATATAGAAAAGAAAAAAAAATAGAGTAACTCCAGCTTTGTAAGACCTCGTGGTCCATAGCATCTCCATGCAACAACTAACGCAATCCAGATCCTAAGGTTGGCCTCTTTCCTGCATGAAAATCCATAAAGTATGCATGTGTCCCGAAGGGCCCTTGCAGGGTGTGAGACAAATCTCAGTAGGATACCACCATATGGTGCGTACCTAATATGAGTCTTTAGAAAGGCATGCATTTATAAGGAAAATAGTAACAGAACAATGCACAAATAAACAAAAACTCCACTAGTGCTCAGCAGCCACTATGGAGTGTCACCTGCTCCGGCCAATGCCGGAATCTCTGTCATGTAACCTGGCACCATGTGCCCCTTAAAACCACATGTCTCAAGTACCAACGTCCTGAAGGCAAACCCAACAGTAGTAACCCAGAGGAACAACGAAGTATTTCCTCAAATAAGTACTGGATGGATAGTGATGTCTGCCCTCAAATAAAATATCCGGAGGGACAATGATGTTTTCCCTCAAACAAATAGCTGGAGGGTCAGCGATGTCTGCCCTCAAATCAAGTAACTGGAGGGACAACGATGTCTGCCCTAAAATAAAGTATCTGGAGGGACAACGATATCTATCCTCAAAGAACGGAGAACCTCTGCCCCCAACCAGATAGCCTCAATGCTATCCCCTAAAGGCTCCTCACCTCCCATGTGGATTTCTACGACAAGCAAACCCAACCAAAGTACCTAAAATGCATCTACGGGGGCCTCTACCCACACGAGTGGTCAAAACCACCTCATCACGGAGTATCTCTGTGTGCACACTACTCAAAGTTCTGGGTGAGAGGTAATCACCAAAATTGTACCTAATCCACAACACATATGACACCTTGTGTCCCTACAAACATGCCGCTCAAGTGTAATGGCCTCTATATCCAAGTAACTCGGGCTTTGCCCAACCTGATAGTCATACTACCTCAAGCCGACGTCCATGACGCCCAATCCCATGGTCAAAACCACCCAAAGTAACATGGGCCAAGCCCAACCTATGATCAACATCACTCAAGAATATCCAGGCCATGCCCATCACAACCAGAAGGTTCCAGCACATGCAATTCAACATTTACATATAATACACCTTTAAACCGAACACATAACATGAAAAACAATCTAAACAGATGAATTTAACTAAGAATGTGCTGTCCCATACCACCACTGAAGTTTCTAAGGTCTCCAACAATTGTTATCAAGGTTTAAATAACTAAACCTAACAGTTAAAACCAATACAATTCAAGTATTATCATTTTGGAAACCCCAACCAAAATTCCCCATGTGAGAAATGACCTCTCGCCTGGCCCTGCTCAATCAAGAAAGGACAAAGGGCATACCCAAAGGTATCCCATAGTTCAATTAAGTAATTTAAATAATCTGTAGTAGATAAATTAGGGTCTCTCTCAAAATACCCAAAAATGTACCAAAGGTCACGCTACCCAAATGACCACGAAAACAAAAAAAGAGGTATGCACCACCTACCTCATACTAGTATGATGTTACTCCTCCGATAAAAGCCTCCAATTAGGTCTAAAATGTAGTAGATCCACAAAAGAATCAAAACCGCTCAAACCCTAAAAACTCATTCTAGAACAGAAACCAAGAAAGACGACTCAAGTGGAATCAATGCCTTACTGAGGGGGTTCTAACGCATCAAATGATGTTTGAAATGGGGTTAGGATGAATATTTGAGAAGGATTTGAAGGTCCGGATGGCTCTCCCTTCGTGAGCCACAGAGGGAGGAAGAAAGATGGAGAATGGGAAATCATGGGTGGCCCAGAACTTAAAAAAACCCTAACTTTAAGTGTCCGCACGGTTAGCCCACACGGTTTGTCAAACCGTGCGCCAACTGTGTGGTTTCCACTATCTCTCCCAGGGACTTCACATGGCTTTCCCGCAAATTTGACAAACCTTGCACCACCCGTGCAGAGCCCACTGTCAAGGGTGCACAGTTTTCTGGGATGGCTGCACGGTTTTTTCAAACCGTGAGCCAACCATGCGCCCCTGTACGACCCCGACAACTTTAAAAGTTTTTATTAGATTCTCCCAGTTTTTTCTAAACAATCCAAAATTCAAACAAGTCTAGGATTTTTACCAAATATAAAGACCTAAGTTCTTACATGGATCATGTATTCACCCTGAGATATGGGTGAATCAGGGGTGACCAACTTTTTTTCTGATTTTATCCAACTTATATTTTTTACTTTAAGTTTATCTAATATATTTTATTAGTTAGGATATATGGATTTTTTTTACATGACCTCACTACTTTTAAATTATGAAATGTAGATAATGTAAAGTAAACAACACATAAGGATTTTTTCAAGGTTTAGTCCTAATGTAATCCTTTCATGTCGAATCCCGTCAAGTTAGAAATTTTCCAATAATAAGTTTATTATCAATTAAAAGTTGTGTAAGAAGTTATTATCCTTAACCCACATTGTTTATCCCATACACATAGTGTCCCAAATTTAGATAGTACCGAATCCCATCAATTTGTAATGACTCTTTAACTTGAATAGGTCTACTATTATAACTTATTATTCTATGATATTTGTCCTTTTTTTCTTCTAGTAAACTTAATTATAGAGCCTTTAAATTTCTTCTTTCAATCACCAGAATATGGTGAACATAATCAACTTCCTTGAAACATTATGTTTCAATATTCTCAACATTTATCAAAACCTGTTGTTTTAGTCTTCTCAATATTCAACCCAACTGAACTTCTTATGACTTTAGGTTGGAATTCCCTCTCTCAATATTTTTCCATTCTTACACAATTATCTAAAATTATTCCTTTTAATTTAGTACTTTTCTATGATTAAGATCATATCCTTTTATAGGCTCAACTTCCTTGATAATTTTGGTGATTTGAAATCTATAAAGTTCAAGGATATAAAAAAATTTATTTTTTAAGCACCTTCAAAAATATTCTAAAAACTTAGATTCAAAGAAAATATCTGCAAAATAAGGCATAAACTCACTTTTCAAACCTTCCTCAAAACACTACTAGAATCACAAACTTTATTTCATGAATATTGGAATGTTAATGGTATAACTCAACATCATAATAATCATTTTTACTTTTCATAAATGAAAAATCTCTTAACATTTTTCTAGAGCACTAAGTTTTGAATTCTTCAACAATATTATTCATAGGATTTTTATTCCACACTAATTCTTCATGAAATAAATTCCTCATCATTACTTATATATTAATTCATATAACTTTTCCTGGATGAATATATCCTAATTTTAATGATTTATTTATTTCCCACATAACCCAAATTGTCTGAATAAATATACTGATCATATCCTTTCATCCAAGTATAATTTGTTTTTTCATTCATAGATTTCTTATTTTCTACATATGGTGTTTTTTTCCAGACTCCCAACCTTTTCTTCTATTAAATTATTTTTTTCTCAAAACACTTCAACTTCTTCACTATCCAAACACAATATCTCAACTTATTCACTATCCAAGAAAAAAACCTTATACTTTTATGCCCTCATTATATTTAACTCATATTTCAATGATTCCAAATATCATATTCTATTACACATAAATAATTGATTCTTTTGATAAAAACATATTTTATTCCCTTTACTTCAGACAAACCTCATTTCACCTCTTCCATAAAACTTATACTCAACATGAAATATGATCAAATATCATTCATGCATTGAAAAATTTATTATAATGAAACCAAGATCTAGAAATCATTATTTCCAGACACTATATCCACCTTATGATCTTTTGGTCATCAATGCATATATTACATGTGAACTGACACACAAATATTTATTGTGTATTTTTAAATATAATTTAAGGGTTTTTGACTGATTTCAATGAATATTTCCATGTAATACAATGATTTATTACAATGTTGGAAACTTTAATTATAGAAATGAAAAGGTATTAAAATGAATTAAATTTTGTTCTTTTAATGATTAATTTTATTTATTAAATTTTGGCTGTAATTGTTTCTAAGTTATTTTTAATAATTTTATGGTAAAAATATAGTCAGTCTTGTAAATACCTCAACCAGTAGAATGATATCCATTTAGATATCCCCCAATGGTTTGGCCAACCTAACTAGCCACTGGGATATCCCACACAAAGCCAACAGAGGAGACCCAACCTATGGGTAGTACCACATGCACAGTATGGGCCTATATCTGTGTGGTCCAAGAGGCAAAGATTTAACCCATAGTACATGTATATATGTTTATCTGATTTCCCAAATAGTGTAGGATTATAATATGGATGGATCACAAGTTGATTAATTATAAATTATAGAGCATAATCAAAATTCCAATGTGGGACGACTATCATAAGTCACTGTTCACGTTTAACTAAAATGTCACCTTTTCCCACCACTATATGATTGCCCACCTGAGAGACTCCCTTCCACTTCTACCTACCACTCTTAAACTGATCAAAGTTTCTATCTACCCCTACAAATCATTGAAGTCACCATGGATGTGCTTGAGAAGCTCAAATATCAAGACAAAATTATACTGCTGAGGTCTTCCACCATAATGGATCACTTCCATGATCCTGAATGACCACCATTATTCCTACTGAGAATAGGAATAATCCATGTGTGCTAATGGAGATCCCTTTAACCACTATAAAGGCTGGTGGTATTGATGAATTTCCATTTCATTGCTAGCAATGTTTAATCACCACCATAGTATACAAGCCATGCATGGATAGAGAGGACCAAGGCTACCCACACGATTTTAGAATACCACGGCACAAAAAACGGATCATCCAATTTCCATAGTGATTTAAAATTAAATATTCAAAATATCTAGTGAAATATGAGATCTAATAGATTTAAAAATAATGATACAATTCGACCGAGGTAAAGGATGATCGCTCCCTCTATAAATATATTGAGATTTACACTACCAACAGGGAGCCAAAACCTACTGGAGGAGGAGGATGACGACTACTTATTTCATAATTTATTTCTATTTAGTTAATTATTTTGTTTTTTTCTTTTATTAATATAATTAATTCATGCATGCATTTTTGTTAACAAATTATGTTCTTCCACCAATTTCTTTTTCTTGTTCTTTTATATTCTCTTCTATCCATCTTCTGTTTTTTTATTTTATATTTCATATATTTAATCTCTTAATATTTTATTATTATATTTTCTATTTTATTTTATTATTCTATGTCTATATTATTTCTTCTTGTCACCATTGTGATATTTTACCCTCAACAATTAGGGGCTGACCCGAGGGAGGTTAGGTGTTCTTGAATTATTTCTTAAAGTTTATTTTGTTTTTATTATAGATGTGAGTGACATGCATAGGTGTGGTGATTGTACACCATGAAATGAAACTCAAGTATATTTATACTCTTTTATTTTTATCTTTACCCTCACTTCCATTGATCAAAATATATTCACACGGTGGAGTTGAGATGATCAACTGATGAAATGACACACGATGGAGCTAGGTCCTGGAAGATCTCACACTCTTAATTGAGGTTCACCCCCAAACTTGATTATATGAGAAGGTGTAATTTATATTTCTTAGGCATTATAGATTTAAAAACATCTAAATAAAGGAATATAAATTCAAGTTTAAGATTTGATAACTAAATTATCAAAATAAATTTAAAAAAATATAAGAGAATAATGATAGAACTCAAAACCAAACCTAGATTCAAGTTCTTTCTTTCTAATCTAATTATATTTAGCATCACATGGTAAGGTAGAATTTCATGACTTTTCATTATTTTAGAAATTAATTAAAATATAATTTATCATTTCTTTCACAAATAATAATAAAATAAATAAATTAGGTGAATTAGATAAAGTAACTAAATAAACTGAGAATCTCTTTAAGTGAGAAAATCCCTGTAAACTATTGTGATGCACTAGGAAAACATAAAAATTTTCTTTTTTCTATTCCCTATGATAGGCGTGAGTAACAAAACTTAGTGTTAAGACTGTATAAATGTCTTTACTTGTGATGAATTTTCGAGTAACAATATTTATCTTTACACTCTTATATTCCAATGAATTATCATTTCTTATCTTCTAAAACCCTGTCATCTACTATAGTAATATTGTCATCTTTCATAAACCACACAATTCTACTTTTCCATATTCTAGTCACACTTATCAAATCAACTTCCATTGTACACACAAGCTTCTAATTCTAAAAGTTCATCCACATCAACTTATAATGATAATGATTGTATACACATATTTCTGAAGCCATCATATTCAAGTTTTCTTAACTTCATTATTAAACAAGAGTTCAAACTCTCATATAGGCTTGAGTTTATCTACGTTATCTTCAATTTCAGTGATATCACTTAGTGATTTACTTATTCATACATTAGTTGGATGTAAATGTGGATGGTTCATGAGAGATATTTTTTATATGATATTTTTAGTATTCTTTTGTGTTTCTTGATGTTTTTTGTCACCATTTTTTGAATGTATTAATAGTAAACTCATACATATATCAACTTCTTCCATGGTATGAAATTTTTTATCTCATGATGAGATATTATTTTTTATGGTAGCCTCAAGGTATTAACATAATGATAATCTCTTCCAGACTATAGAAAATCCCAATACTTCAAAAAATATTTTTTGTGGGATCCCTCTTACATTTACACTCAACTATACATGTGCTATGACTTCTGAATATTCCATATCATCTTATGTCGCTACTAATACTTATGATGAATTCATAGAGAACTATACATGGAAGTATATTCTACCTTCTTAGTCATCTGTTACTATAAATCTTTTATCTAAACAATTGTTTTCTCACATCTAGTGATCCATACACTTACTTTTCTTCCAGTAATGTTGAGTATTGGAAACATATAATTTATAATATTCTAATTTTTTTCATGAAATTTTTATTTCACAAATAACTTATGCTTTAGTTCACCTTAAATGTTCTTAAAATGTTACTTAAATTCATTAATTTTCAAGTTATTTAAATGTTTTCAACGAAACTCATCATAATATGAAAAATCTAAAGTTCATTTAACATATTTTGATGAATTTTTTAGTCAGTGAATTCATTAATAATCATTAAAATGGATTTTAATGAAATAAATAATCAAATATTTATATGATTTTGATAGAATTATTAATTAAAATTCCAATAGTAAATAACATTCAATTCATTCATTAACTACCTACTTTCAGTGACACAAGCATTACAAATTCAGAAAATATCATTTAAAAATCACTTAGTGTGATATTGTGATAGTAAAACATGAATATATGGTTCTCCTACTAATGATGGGTTCATTAAATATGAGTATTAAATTTATATGAATTTACTTTTTATTTATTCTGAACATAAATTCAGAACATAAATATGTTTCTTCAACTTTCTATTCTCTAAATAATCGTATAATTTAATTGAAAAAAGTTTTTGAAATAAATACCATAATTTATCATAACCATTCAATGGGTTATTTAATCTCCCCTTTTTTCAATAATAGTTTCTTATTTAAGTCAATGATTTCTTCTCCCCCTTATTGAAAATAAATTAAAAGTTTTAAACTGTAAGGGAACTCTCATTTTCTTCTTCTACCTATATCTTCCATTGTACTTAAAGTAAAACTTGGATTTATTGAGAGAAGGTTATCGTCACTTTACTTAAATAAATGAGGCACAAATAAAATAAATCTAAGTATACATGAGGAATAATCTATGTAAAAAACAAGAGTAATTAACTTGTTTGTTATAACTTCCCATAAAAATTCATCAAGTGATACCATCTAACAAATTCAAATTTTAGGGTTTGATTTCAATTTATTTTCTTGAAATATATTTCCTATATCCATCTCAATAAACTGATAAAAACATTCAAGTATAAAATATCATGTTTCTCACCCTTTATAAAACATTTTCATTTTTTCATCAATAATTAATTATCTCCTTTTCATTTAAACTTAAGTTTTTTATATGAGAATAGTTGTTATAGAAATACTGGGATAAAAATAAAAAAATATTCATAAAAGAAGGTTAAAAGGGGTAAAAATAGAAAACAAGATCAAAAAGAATATTAATATAGTGATTTACATGGTTTGGGAACAATCCTTACATCTGCAGAGAGGAAGAAAAACTTCATTATGTTTGGAAGTAAGATTAAAACGTGATTTTTCAGAGTATATAAAACCCTATATTAAATGATATCTTAAAGAAATATAGTGAGTAGTAACCTGAATTTATATAGTTCCCACACATTAATTCCACTGTGCTATAATTCTATAGTCACCCAATACCAAGCTGATATAGTATTGGTGGAAGGAAGTTTGTGGAGCTGTAATACCATTGTCACATGCGACTATAGTAATTTCTCACTAACACAATTCCCTTTTAATGCCAAAAGTCAGAACTACTATAGTTGGTTAGTGTTTTTATAGTGCCTAAAATTTGGGTTGGGGGATTTCAGCCCCCATACCCTTGGGAAATAGGGCACTACCCCTACTACACTCACCGACCCCACCATGGAGGTTGAACTATAGGATTTATGACCTGGTGTGTAGTATGGTCCATAAATTATTAGTTAAACTTCCTCAAAAGATTAGGTTACACCATTCCAACAATAGGAGAGTATTGAAAATATACCTTATGATGACAATAAATTCATTTCTATGGATTTTCAGTATTTATAATTTCATATGCATATGGATCTTCAGCCTCTAGGAACATAAATCTACTTCTATGGATTTCTATTTAATCCATTGAATTTCTAACAACCAGTGACTTTATTCTTTAGTTTCATAGAATTTTGACCTTTTCAATTTGAATTTTATAGTATTGTGAATTACTAGCTTCATCCTTACTTTCTTTATAGGGGAAAACCCTCCTTGAATTAAACTATATTCCATTCCCCTTTTCATTTAACTTTATCACAAATTATCAAGAAATAAAGTGGACCTTACTTACCTCATCAATTAAAAAATATCTTTGAGATGATTTTCTCAAACTAGAAAATCCTTTCAAATCGAATTTATTTTTCTTTATTCAACCCCCTCAAATTTTCAAGAATTAATCATATTAGGAGGAATGGATTTATTTTCTTTTCTTTATTCTTCTCTTTTCATGGAACATTATTTTTAGATTCTTCTAGAAAGGAACATGAACCTTCATTTTATTTTTCTTCCAACCTCCATACTTCCTCTAATTTTTCTCACCATACAACCATTAAAATATTTAGAATATGTTCAACCTTTCCTTTATCTATGAATTACTCTCTACATAATCCTTGGTTTCTTTTGAAGTTTTCTTCCTTTAATTTCCAATAACTCTTACCATGGTAATATTTTCATTCATTTTATTGGAGTGTGGGTAGCCTAGTTATACCTTCCACACAGTTTCTCAATTTTTAATAAGATACTCTTTTATAGAAACTTTTGGTGAAACTTAAATCCTTTATTATAAATTTATTCCACCATTCCAATCTTCTAGTGACCATCTCAGATTTATTCTCTTTTTGGATTTAAATCACTACCTTTAATTTGAATATTCATGCATTCCTTTCTTTTTTCCATGAAAAAACCTTTCATTCCATAGTAGAAACCTCTTAATTTTGGCGTGACATTTTATGTTACATTCTTATTGGGTTTATTATTTACATATTTCTTTACTTTAAACTAAAAGATAGACCTACTTTACATATTTCATTCATTTACCTTCAGCTTCCACAACCATTATCTGTTAGTCATAATTGAAATTTTCATGCTAGTTGTAAACCAGAAATCATAATAATAATCAACATTTCTTCCATAAATTATATATATTTTAAATATATTGAAATCTATTAGATAAAAAATGATTTTTCTTCTTCTATGATCCCTAATTTCACTTAGTTGAGTTTCTATTAACTTCTTTTTGACTCATCCTAATTGTAGGCCTTGTCTATTTTACATCAGTTGAAAAATTATTCCAATAATCCAAGGTCAGGTGTCTTAATTTTTCATAACCCCAATAGTATCCAATAAATATATTCTCATTCACTTGAATAAAACTTTTTATGGTGGAGGCATATTCATTTTCTTGAATTTTCCTTCCTTATTTCTGAACACCTTATGGGGAACTTCTTCCTTTCAAAATTTCTTACACCTTTACCCAAGTGGTGGGTTCTTAATCAATTTTACTCATATAATTTTGAATATATTGAGAATTTTTTTCTACACCATTATAATAATTTAAAATTGTACATAATAAATTTTTGTATAATATGTTTACCTTATTCTTTAGAGTATCAGAATTTTATACTTCCAATGATTTCCTACATCTCCTACCACTTCATAGAGTCTTTCTAGAAGTTAGATTCTCTTTTGAAACCTTAACGATGGTGATTATTTTATCAAATACATGTGAATACTAAAAATTATTATATTAAAATTTATGTAATTTTATATCCAAATAAAGGCACTTCAGGATTAAAATATTTTTCTAATATTTAAGAATTTTTAACTTCTATTTACATTTGGATTTAAATTTCCTAACTTTTCCTTTATGAAACTTTATTGTAGTAGAGATATTTAAAGTTATTTTTTCTTCCATATTTTATCTCTAACTAATAATTATTAACATATACCATTTCATTAAAAATATTATTTAGTGCATGGAATTATTACCTAATAACTTCCCTTCTAACCACATTATCATAAAAACTCCTTTTCAATGTTTCTTCCACAAGGTTGAACTTTTCTTGAGAATTTAATACGTTTTCTTCCATGAATTCCGTGAGTTTAGTGAGAGTTTTACACTTACTTATTTTCTTAACCAAATCATGTTACATTTAATTGGAATTATTCTCAAGATATGTTTTTTATTCATAAATTACGTTATTAAATACAAATATATTTATGATAACCTCAAAGGGAACTTACTTTATATGATTGTTAATTTTAGAGTAAAAATACCTAATACTTTCAACTAGTTCATACTCACAATATCTTATACAAACTTATTCTGGAGGATTAATTCATATGGATTTTTATGTAAAACTTTGACTTTTTTTTTAAAATTTAATAATAACAAATCATCCTTCCATTGAGTTTGATAATTTAACATCTTTTTCTTTTGATCCACCTTCTTCTTAAGATTCTTTAGAGTTTGAGATGATACTTCAATGATTCTACTAACAAGATAATATTACATTATCTTCAAATTAAGCATAAATTCCTTATATTCCAGAGAAATTATTTCTTCAACTTTAAAAAATATTTACTTAAAATAGATTAATGAAAAATAACTAAAAAATATAAAACTAATCATAGGGAACCACACTCTGATACCAAATAAGAGTCCCAATGGATCATACAGTCACTCTAAGAGGGGATTAGGGGTGAATTTGTTTATCAAATATATTAAACTTATATTTTTTACTTACTTTAAGTGGATCGAACATCTTTCATCAGTTAGGATGTATGGATATTTATTATACACACTAAAAAATTTTCCATGATGAAATATAGATAATGTAATGTAAACAACACACCTAGATCTTTACAAGGTTTAGTCTCAATTTGGGTACCTATTTTTTTTGTGTCAACTTACATTGAGTCACAAATTTTCCACTAATAATAATATTATTAACTAAAAGTGGCACAAGATATAAGGACCCAACCTTAAACATTACATATTCTAGAAAATTATTTTAGAATTCACTTTATTACATTCCCAAATATCTTTTTAGTTTAGAGTTTTAGAGAATTAGGAAATAATTCATAAATATCAACACAAAATAATATAAATTGTGTAATACTAAAACAATATCCATTTATTCTATAATACAAAATTTTTTAATAAAACATTATTTCTTCACAACATTCAGATTTTCTTCTTCTTTTATCTTACACATGTTTAATCCCTGTGAAAAATATTTTAAAACTTGGGATGAGTAAAAAAATCTTAGTAAGGTATATAAAAAGAAAGAAAGACAATGTTATTATATAAATACTTATAAACATATTAAATCATTTTCAAAATTTATACTTCTCACCCTTAAATTATTATATACTTACTTTGTGAAAACATTAGATTTACCTAAAAAATTGAAAAAAATAAAACCATATAGATAAATAGTGGAACTAATTACTTAATATTGTATCCCTTTTGGACACCATATGATTTGTAACCCTCAAAACTACATTATTATGTAACCCTCATTAATACCTTATGGTGTAACCATCACAGTTACACTTGGAATAACCATAACGATAAAATTCCAACATAAACAAACCAAATGAATTAGAGGGAGATATAGGTAACACCCTTAATCATAATAAATTTTAAATAACTATAAAAATAATACTAAAACATGTATACTTGAATAATAAAAATATTCCTTTTGAATTTTTTTAAAATAGAAATTTAAATGAGGATTTTTAAAGAAAAGTCCCTTACCTTGGGTTTGAATTCCTTCAAATGAATTCAAACCTCCTATATAATGGTTTAAAAATTATTATTAATATATTAAAAATATATATTAATATCTATAATACATCATATTATATTTCAATAAAAAATTCCCACCTATTTATTCCTAATATTTTTTTATTTCCATTGTTTCGATTGCACTCTTTTCATGGTTTCCATGGTTGGTTCATTATGGATTTTCTTGTCGAATGAATGAAAAACTTCGTAAGTGAAAAGAAATGGTATTAATATGTTTAAATAATTTTAAATGATACCATATATCATTTTTTATATGAGAATTAATCATTAGATAAAACATTAATGAAAATGATTTAGTTTATTTTGGCGGTTCTTACGACCATTATGAACGTATATAATTTTATTTAATATCATGTTTATATAATGGTTACATATCATTATATAAATAATAAAATGTATAATAAAATATGATTTAACCATAATAATGGTTTTATTACCATCCTTTAAGGTGGTAAAAGAAAATGAAAACTCATTGTCCACAAAGGTGGTGAATTGACATGTCACAAATGATGATTTCAATTTCTAGAATAAGAGGAGAAGAGAAGAGGTTTGATGATGAATATTCCATTAAAATAATAAAATTAAAATATATGTAATATAATAGAGTTATAGTATCACTTGTATGAGGGTATATGAGGAGATAATAAAAAAATAAAAGGAATTGAAAAGAAAATAAAAGAAAAGGAATGAGGATTTTACCTCTTGAATTCCTCTCCATGAGAACCTCCAAAAATAACTTGGTTTTGGACTTTTGGTGAGATAAGAAGGTCTTAGAAATGGGTATGATTCTTAGTAAGGTAATTGGGAAGAAATTAAACAAGGTAAAAGGCTTTGAGGTGTAAGGAGAAGAGGTGGTGATTGGTGGTATTTATAAGGGAGGAGAGATGTGTTTTCTCATTATTTTATTCATAAGTTTATTATTTTGGATCAAGAATATGAATAGTTTGAGAATTATAAATAAATATATTAAAAAAATAAAGGTTAGTTAGGGATTATGGTCATTAAATCATAAATAACTAAAGGAATAGTGTATTTAACTTATAATGTATATATACCGTAAATCACTGTATTTTACTATTCATAAAAAATTCAAGTATTTTAGAAATATCTCAAAAATTAACCCTAATTTTTTTGACATGTATAATTCAAAGATGGACTCTATTTTATGGAAATATGTTTCTAAATATGATAAATTTAATTTTTAATTAAAGTCACAAATTATTCCAAAAATACCAATTTTAAAATTATAATTGATTTTATAACACTTTGAAAAATTAATTAAGGTATCATAAAATTATATTATAATTATAAGAAAAAAAAATATTAATTTATGAATATATTTTATGAAAATAAATTTTAATTTAAGTCATTATATTAATTGTAAAATTGTAAATAAATATTTACGACTTACGAAAACGCCAAAACTTAATTTATAATTTTTAAAACATTTATTTACTTATATCTAGATAAAAATATATCATATTTTCACTTATAAGATACTTAAATTTTATTTTTAATCTCATATATGAGGTTAATATTCTATTAGTATAGATTCTTTAATTTATATAAATACCACTTATTTCATTATGCATTTTTAACGAATTAAACTATTTAATTCCAGAATAAAAAAAATTATTTTATAAGTACCTAGGTTGTTACATTATCTCCACCTTCTAGAAATTTCATCCTCAAAAATTTTATTTTCTTATTAATCAAGTGAGGATACCTTCCTCTCATAGAATTTTTAAATTCCCATGTCGCTTCTTCAACAATGTGGTTTCTCTACAAAATCTTAGCCTGTTGAATTACCTTATTTCTTAATACTTTCTCTCTAAGATCAATAATATGAACAAGTTTCTCTTCATGAGAAAGGTTATCTTCCAGCTGAAGTAATTCTGTGCTCAAAATGTGAGATGAATCTGGTACATACTTTCTCAACATTAAAACATGAAAAACATTTTGTACCTAAGATATACTCTGGGTAAAAGCTACTCGGTATGTAACTAGTCTAACTTTATCTAGGATTTCATAAGGTTTGATGAGCTGTGGAATTAGATTTAATTTTTACCAAAACACATAACACTTTTTTCAAGGTGATATTCTGAGGAAAATATAATCACCAACCTCAAAAGAAAAATCTTTCCTCCTGTTATCTGCATAGATTTTCTGCCTGCTCTGAGCTATCCTCATGTATTGTTGGATCATTTTCACTTTCTTAGCCACTTCCTCTACTAATTTTGGTCCCATTAACTTCCTTTTATTAAATTCATTCCAAAATTATAGAGTTTTACATTATTTTCTATAAAATGACTCAAAAGGATCCATCTATATAATAGAATAATGACTATTATTATAAGAAAAATAAATAAAAAAATGATACTGATCCCAACTTCTTTGGTAATCCATTTAACAAGATTTAAGAATATCCTCTAATGTATTAATAGTTTTCTTTGACTGTCCATTATATTGAGGATGAAAGGCTATAATAAAATTTAATTTAGTTCCCAATGAATTCAAAAGGCATTTCCAAAATTTAGAAGTGAACCTCAGATCATGGTCAGATACAATGGAGAGAGTAACTCCAAACAATCTGACCATATCTTTGAGGTACATTTGAGAAAACTGATCTTAATACATAGTATCTTGAAAAGGAATAAAATGTACAGATTTAGTCAGTTGATCAACAATAACAGAAAATCACATTGTTAGATCGAGAAGTCTTTGGTTGTCCCCCCATAAAGTCCTTGGATATATTTTCCCATTTTAACTATGGCATTGGAAAATGGTGAAGCATCCACTTTGGTAGTTTCCACTCTGATTTAACCTCTTGTCATATCAAACACTTTACCATAAAATCAAAAATATCTTTTTTCATTCCATTCCACCCATAATACTCTCGAAGGTCATACATATAAGTGTTGGTAGGATAAACTGAAAACATAGAACTATGAACTCCACTTAATAATTATTTCTTCAATTGGGAATCACAAGGTACACATAATCTATTTCAAGATCTCAAGATACAATCTTTATCAACATTAAATTTAGGTAATTTACCTTTCTTAACCAATTCTACCATTTTATGTAACTCATGATCTTCCTTTTGCGATTTCTTTATTCTGTCTGAGAGAGATGACTGCACTAACACCTGAATCAAAATAGAGGAATTTCCTGCACCAACAAATTATAGGACAAAATTAATTAGATCATTAATCAAGGTGTCATGTTTTAACCATAACATGGTTAATATAGCATGATGTTTTAAACTCAAGGTATATGACACTTTGTTTGCTTTTCCATGATGACAATTGATCATGAAATCATAATCCTTTATCAGTTCAATCCATCTTATCTTCCCCATATTCAATTCCTTATGAGTAAATATATACTTTAAAATTTTAGCGTCGGTATATATTTCAAATTTGGCTCTAAATAAATGATTTTTTTAAATTTTTAAAGTGAAAACCACAAATAATAATTAAAAATCATATGTGGTATAATTTAACTCATGATTTTTCAATTGTATTGAAGCATAAGCAATTACCTGATCATTTCTCATCATAAAACAACCAATTCCCTTCAATAAATCATCACTATAGATGAAAAAATCACCATTTCTGGTTTGTGGGGCCAAAACTAGAGCATTCACTAATCTTATTTTCAGTTCCTAAAAACAAACATCATAGTTCTATGTCTATATAAATTTAACCAATTTTCATGTTAACTTAGTTAGAGAGCTAGATATCTATGCAAAGTTTTTAACAAACCATCAGTAATATCCGGATAATCCAAGAAAACTACGAATCTCAATAACATTTGTAGGACATGGATATTAATTAACCTCTTTTAGTTTGGAAAGATCAACTACTATTCCATCCTTATTTTCAATGTGACCAAGAAAAGAAATCTGTTGCAACCAAAAATCAAATTTTCTAAATTTTCCATATAACTTATTTTCTTTGAGAGTTTGCAGGAAAATCCGTAAATGTTTTTCACGATCTTAATAACTTTTTAAAAACACCAACATGTCATTGATAAAAACAAAAACAAGCTTATCCAAATATTCAAAAAATCTTCTATTCCTAAGATCCATAAATACAATAGGGAATTTTTTCAAACCAAAGGGAATTACAACAAACTCATAATTCTCAAATATTGTTTAGAATTCTATTTTTGGATTGTCATCCTCCTTTACCTTAAGCTAATGGTACCCAAATCTCAAGTCAATCTTGAAAAAATACTGAGCTCCCCAGATCTATTCAAACAAGTCATATATATGAGGAAATGGATACTTATCTTTAAAAATAATGTTATTCAAAGTTATATAATCAATGTAAAGTCTCATAGAACCATATTTATTTTAAAAAATAATAATATGATCACCCCATGGTGAAGTGATAGAATGAATAAAACCTTTATCAAGCAACTCCTACAACTTCTTTTTCAATTCTAGAAGTTCCACTTGATCTATTTGATAAGGGGTTTTTTATATTTTATTAGAATCATAAACTAAGTCAATAGTAAATTCAACTTCCCAAAAAGGTATAACACTGGGAAACTCATTAGAAAAAACATCCAGGTATTCATTTACCACTAGAACATCATTAATTTGAATAGTTCATTTTTTTCAACAATATGTGCAAGATATCATTCATTTCCATACTTTATATATTTCTTATATTCCTGATATGTTATCAAAGGTATGGGTTTATTCTTGTATAAAAACTAAAAATATTTATAAAAATCAACTTCTTTAGATCTATAATCAATTTTATCATGATAAGAATAAATCCATTACATAACTAGAATAATATCAAACTCTACTAATGGACAAAAAATAAGGTTTGTAGGTAATGTATTTCCACAGAAAAAATAGGAATATTCTTATAAAGCATTTTTTCCTTAATATTTCCCCTAGTATTTTTATCATAAGTTTTGATTTCATTTCTTAAGATGAAATTTCCAGTTTACTAAAAAATTTCTCTAAAATAAATACATGTATAGACCCTGTATCAAACAATAAATTACAAAAATTTGAGTAAAAAACAAAGTAACTGAAACCACTTAATTGGATAACCCAAAATCTATTTAATTAGTCACAAAGGATTTTACCGCAACTTTATTCTTATAATATAGCTACTTCCCATCATCCAGATCTTTATTTGGGCAGATATTTTCATAATGAACCATCTCTCCACATTTAAAGAACATTATAATTTTCTTATTAGAATTAAACATACCATCACTGAGATATTTTTCATTTCAATCTAGGGCTATATGTATAAAATTACCACATGAGAAACACTTATTAGATTTCTTAAGGCATTACCTAGGATTCTTTTTACCACACTTCCCACAAATTAGAAACTGTATTTTCTTACCTTCAAATTTATTTGATTGATTCTTACCCATTTCTTACCATCCGTACCTTTTCTTTTTCTTATTTTCAAAGTATATGTGATCATAAAAAAACTCAATTTCTCCCCTCTCATCACATTAGAATATTTTCTCACAGCTTTTGAATTCTTGGGAAGCCAATTCCCTTCGATATCTTGTCTTTAATCATGAGTAAAAACAATTGATTTTAATATCAAGATGTTGAATAAGATTTAGATAATAAATTTATAATAATTTAAAGTTTTCTTCATATACAACCACTAAATATTCCACCTTTTTTTCAATTAAAGGAATTTTTTATTCATCCTAATTCAAACCACCTTAGGAAAATATTTTTCAAGGAAAAAATTCTTAAATTCATCCCATTCCAAGGCATAAATATCTTAGATATCCTTGATATTCTTGAAAATTGACCACTACTGGTTGGATTTATATTAAAAATGATAAATAACATGACTAAACTTTTTATTATCTAAATACCCCATTAAATGTAATATCCCTTCAAGGGATATAATCCACCCTCCAACCTCCAACTAGTCAGAAGATCCACTGAAAGTAGGAGGGTGTTTCCTAATAAAATGTTCCACTATCATCATGTTACTTTATGGTAGATCTGTATGTTATATTTCTTATATTTTACCGCCATTTATTTCCTCTATAAACTGATCCATTAATATCACAAACTGGTCAGTTCCAATTCTCACCATTCTAGGTTGTTGATTTAGAAAGATATCATCCTCACATTGCCTTCCTACTTTAGCTTTCCTGTCTCTTCTGTGGAAAACCATTATGAACATACATATATTAGATGAATAAACATGGTAATATTTAAATTATATATCATTTAAACTTAAAAATATGGTAAAAATATTTTATAGTATTCTATTAACATCATTCTAACCCCTAAAGTTATCTAAATTGTGCTCTAATACAAACTATAAGGACCCAGCCTTAAACATTACAAAATATAGTAAATTCTTTTATAATTGAATCTAATTATTTCCCAATGATCTTTTTAGTTTATATTTTTAGAGAAATAGGAAATAGTTCATTCATATCACCCCACAAACATATAAATTGGGTAATACTAAAATAGTATCTATTTTTTCCATAATACAAAAGTTTTTAATAAAACTTGAAATCTTCACAACATTTAGCTTCACTTGTTATTTTATCTTACCCATCATTAATCCATGTGATTTTTTTTAAAACTTGGGATGAGTATAAAAATCTCATTAAGGGAGATAAAAATAAGGAAATAAAACATTATTACATTAATACTTATAAACACATGAAATCATTTTCATAAGTTACACTTCTCACCCTTAAAGTATCATATACTTACTTTGTGAAAACTTGAGATTTCCATAAAACATTGAAAATAAAAATAAAACCATATAGGTAATATAGGGAATTAATTAAATAATATTGTAACCCTTTTGGATAACATATGATTTGAAACCCTCATGACTACCTTATGATGTAACCCTTATGGCTACTATATGGTGTAACCATTGCAAGTACACTAGGAATAACCATAATGGTCAACTTCCAACATAAACATGACCAATGCATTGGAGGGAGATATAGGTACCACCCTTCATAATAAAAAATACCCAAGAACCATAACATAATAATAATACATGAAAACTTTCATTATAAAAACATTCCTTTTTAATTTTGTAAAAATAGAAATTTAACGGAGTATTTTCAAGGAACAGTCCCTTACCTTGGGTTTGAATTGTTTCCAAGGTCTTCAAACCTCCTATATAATGGTTTAAAGAGTGTAATTAATATATTAAAGAACTATATTAATATATATAATCCCTTATATTATCTTTTAATAAAAAATTCCACCCATTTATTCTGAATATTTTGTTATTTCTATTATTTCAGGTGTATTCATTTCATGATTTCCGGGGTTCATTCATTATGGATTTTCTTATTAAATGTAAGAAAAACTAAATAAGTTTAAATAAATAGTATTAATATGTTTCTATAATTTAAAATTACTCCATATATCATTTTGTTTGATATTAGGATGAATCATTAGATAAAACATTAATGAAAATGATTTAGTTTATTTTGGCGGTTTTTACGACCATCATGAACGTAGATAATTTTATTTAATATCATGTTTATATAAAGGTTAAAAAACATTTTATAAGTTATAATATGTATAATAAAATATTATTTAACCATAATAATGTTTTTATGACCAGAATTAAAGGTGGAAAAGGAAAATGAAATCCCATCATCCCCGAAGATAGTGAATCGACACATAAGAGATGATGATTTCATTTTATAGAATAAGAGGAGAAGAAAAGAGGTATGATGATGGATATTTCCTTAACACAATAAAATTAAATTATATTTAATATACTAGAGTTATAACATCACTTTTATTTGGGTATATGAGGATATAATAAGAAAATAAAATAAATTGAAAAGAAAATAAAAGAAAATGAAAGAGGATTTTACCTCTTGAATTCTTTTCCTCGAGAACCTCCTTAAAGAATTTGGTTTTTGCTTTTTGGTGAAAATAGAAGGTATTAGACATGGGGAAGAGTATTTTTAAGGGAATTGGGTATAAATTAAACAAGTTACAAGGCTTTGATGTGTGAGGAGAAGAGGTGGTGAGGGTTAGTATTTATAGTGAAGGAGTGATATGTTTTCTCATTATTTTATACATTAGTTTATTATTTTGGCTCAAGAATGTGAATAGTTTAAGAATTATCACTAAATATATTAAAATAATTATTATTATTTTTATATTTTGGTGATTACATCATAAATAACTCAAAAAATAGTGTATTTAATTTATAATTTATATATACTATAAATTACCATATTTTTTTATTCACAAAAATTCATGTATTTTAGAAAAATATAAAAAATTCACCCTAACAATTTTTAGATATGTAGAATTAAAAAAGGAAATCCATTTTATGAAAATAATTTTATAAATATGATAAATTTAATTTTTAATTAAAATCACAATTTATTGGAGAAATACCAATTTTAAAATTATAACTGATTTTATAACACATTGAAAAATTAATTAAGGACTCATAAAATTATATTATAATAATAAGATAATAAAATATTAATTTATGAATCTATTTTATGAAATTAAATTTTCATTTAAGTCATTATATTAATTTTAAAATTTTAAATAAATATTTATGACTTATAATAATACCAACAATTAATTTAAAATTTTTAAAACATTTAATTAATTATATATAGATAAAAATTTATCACATTTTCACTTATAATATACATAAATTTTATTTATACTCTCATATATGATGTTTCCATTATATTAGTATATATTAATTAATTTCTATAAATACCACTTATTTTAACATACATTTACAATGAATTTTAACTATTTAATTCCAAAATGGAAAAAATATTTTATAAGTACCTGGGATGTTAAATTCTCCCCACCTTCTAGAAATTAAATCATCACAATTTTTATTTACTTATTAAACAAGTGAGGATATCTTTCCCTTATAGCATTTTTATATTCCCATGTTTCTTCTTCAACCATGTAGTTTCCCCACAAAACATTAACCTGGTGAATTACCTTATTATGCAATACTTGCTCTCTATGTTCAAGAATTTGAATAGATTTCTCTTCATAAGAAAGGATCTATTTCAACTGAACTACTTATGGGCTCAAAACATGAGATGAATCTAGAACATACTTTCTCAATATCGAAACACACAAAACATTATGTACCTGAGATATATTTGGAGAAAAAGATACTCATTAAGAAATTGGTCCCACTTTTTATAGAATTTCATAATGTCCAATGAAACATGGACTTAGATTTCCTTTCTTACCACAACACATAACACTTTTACATGGTGATGTTCTTAGGAAAACATGATCACCAACCTTGAAAGAAAAGTCTTTCCTTCTGTTATTTGCATAACTTTTCTGCCTGTTCTAAGCCATCCTCATGTATTTCTAGATCCTATTCACTTTTTCATCCAGTTACTCTACTAATTCTAGTCCCATACAATTCCTTTTCCCAACTTCATCTCAAAATTATGGTGTTTGACACTATTTCCATACAATTCCTTAAAAATCATCATCTGTATACTTGAATGAAAACTATTGTTATAAGAAAACTCAACTAAAGAAAGATGCAGATCCCAAATTCCCAGGTAAAACATTGAACAAGCTCAAAGAATATCCTCCAATGTATGAAAATTTCTCTTCAAATATAAATAACATTGATGATGAAAGGCTATGTTGAAATTTAATTCAGTTCCCAACGACTTCAGAAGGAATTTCTAAATGTTATAAGTGAACATGAGATCACAGTCAGATACAATGGAGAGAGGAACTCCATGCAACTAGACTATCTCTTTGAGTTATAGTTGAGAAAGATGATCTAAACACATAATATCTCAAATAGGAAGAAAATGTGTAGATTTAGTCATTTAATCAATAATAACCCAAGTCACATTGTTACCATGAGATGTATTTGGTAGTCCCAACATGAATTCTATGGATATATTTTCCTATTTCCACTCTAGAATGGGAAAAGGTGAAGCATCTCTTTGGTAGTTGCTGCTCTAATTTAACCTGTTGACATGTCAAACACTTCACCATAAAATCACCAGTATCATTTTTCATTCCATCCCTCGAGTAGTACTCTCGAAGGTATCTTTACATCTTAGTGTTTTCGTGATGAACTGAAAACAGAGAACTACGATCTTCACTTAACAATTCTTTCTTCAGATGGGAATCACAAGGTACACATAATCTCTTCCAAATAACAAGATACAATCTTTATCAACATTAAATTGAGGAAATTTACCTTTCTTAACCAATTATACCTTTTCTATAACTCATGGTCTTGATTCTATGCTTGATTAATTTTGTTTGAGAGAGATGATAGCACAGGCACCTGAAAAAAAGAGAAATTTTCTGTACCAAAAACTTTCAGGACAAAATTCATCAGATCATTAATCAAGGGGTCATGTTTCAATCATAACATGGTTAATGTAGCGTGATGTTTTTGACTCAAGGTATCTTCCACCTTTTTTTCTTTTCTAGGATGGTAATTGATCATGAAATCATAATCCTTTATCAGTTTAAGTCATCTTTTCTTCCTCATGTTCAATTCCTTCTAGGTAAATATATACTTCAAACTTTTATGGTCAGTACATATTTCACATTTGGATCCATATAAATGATGTGTTGAGATTTTTATAGTGAAAACTACAACTATTAATTAAAAATCATGTTTGGGATAATTTAACTCATGAGGTTTCAGTTTTATTAAAGAATAACTAATTACCTAATCATTATGCATTAAAAAACAACCAAGTCCCCTCAATGAAGCATCATTATTGATGAAAAAATCACCATTTTTGGAAGGTGGGGCCAAAACTGGAGCATTCACCAATATAATTTTCTATTTCTGAAAAAAAATCACAGTATTCTATCCAAATAAATTTAACCCCTTTTTGTGATAAATTAGTTATCAGGCTTAAAAACTATGAAATATTTTTAACAAAACATCGAAAAATACTTCTAATATAAGAAAACTATTAATCTCAATAACATTTTTAGGTCTTGGAAATTAATCAAACACTTTTTTTAGGATCAACTGTTATTCCATCCTTGTTTACAATGTTTCCATGAAAAGAAAGTTTTTTCAACCAAAAATCAGAATTTCTAAATTTCCTATATAACTTCTTTTCTTTTAGAGTTTGTATAAAAATCCTTAAATATTTTTCATGGTCTTCATAAATTTTTGAAAACACCAAAATATCATCAATAAAAACAACAAAAAACTTATCCAAATATTCCTGAAATATTCTATTCATAATATCCATAAATATAGTAGGGTAATTTTTCAAACCAATAGGCATTACGACAAACTCATAATTACCATATCTAATTCAGAATTTTATTTTTAGAATATCATCCTCCTTAACCTTCAGCTGATGGTACCCATATCTCAATTCAATCTAGGAAAAATAATGAGCTCCCTAGAGTTGATAAAAAAAGGCCTCAATATGAGGAAATAAATACTGAATCTTAACAATAATGTTATTCGAAGATTTATAATCAAGGAAAAGTCTCGTGGAACCATCTTCCTTTTTAAAAAATAAAATAGGAGAACCCCATGGTGTGTTATATGATGAATGAAATCTTTATCAAGAAACTCCTCTAACTGCATTTTCAAATCTATAAGTTATAATTGAGACATTTGATAAGGGGGTTTTAAGATTGGATTTTCATCAGGAACTAAGTCAATAGTAAATTCAACTTCCCAATCAGGTATAACACTAAGAAACTCATCAGATAAAACATCCAGGTATTTTTTTACCACTAGAACATCATTAATTTGAATAGTTTCCTTGTTTTCAATAATATGTGCCAGAAAACTTTCATTTCCATATTTTATCATTTTCTTATCTTCCAAATATTTTATCAAAGGTATGGGTTCATTCTTTTATAAAAAATGAAAGTATTTCAAAAAAACCTTCTTTAGCTCTATAATCAATCTTAGCATGATAAGAAGAAATCCATTCTATACCCAGAATAAAATGAAACTCTACTAATTGAAAAACAAAAAGTTTTGAAGGTAATGTATTTCTATAGAAAACAATAGAAAGATTGTTATAATTCCTTTCTTCCTTAATATTTACCCCTGGAGTCTTTATTATAGGTTATGATTTCATTTCTTGAGGTGAAATTTCTAATTTACTAGAAACTTTCTTAGAAATAAAGGAATGTGTAGACCTCATATCAAACAAGGCATTAACAAATAGGAGTAAACAAATAAAGTACCTGATACCACTTCATTGGATAGACGAACATCTACTGAAGTAGTCTCAAAGGATTTTACTACACCTTTATTCTTATAATCTATCTGCTTCCCCTCATTTAGATATTTCTTTGGGTTGGTATTTACATAATGAGCCATCTCACCACATTTAAAACACTTTAAAATTTTCTTATCAAAATTAAACATACCACCACTAATATATTTTTAATTAAAATCTCATGCCATATTTCCAAACTTACCACATTGGGAACACTTCCTAGATTTGTTAAGGTATTCTCTAGGGTGCTTTTTACCACACTTTCCATAAACTGAAAACTTGATTTTCTTCCCTTCAGATTTATTTGAT
Source organism: Viscum album (assembly GCA_963277665.1). Classification (NCBI taxonomy): domain Eukaryota; kingdom Viridiplantae; phylum Streptophyta; class Magnoliopsida; order Santalales; family Viscaceae; genus Viscum; species Viscum album. The sequence continues at coordinate 1,122,273,367 of OY728129.1, forward strand.
TGATTCTTACCCATTTCTGGCCATCTGAATCTTTTATTATTCTTGTTTTCAAAGTACATGTGATCATTAAAAACCTCAATTTATACCATCTTAACACATTATACAAGTTTCTTATAACTTTTTTATTCATGGGAAGCCAATTTCCTTCGATATATTGGCTTCAATCCTGGGTAAAAAGAATTGATTTTACTGCCAAGATCTTAAATAAGATCTGGAGCATACCTTGATAATAGGATAAAGTTTTCTTCATACATGGCCATTGAATATTTCTATTTTTTTCAATTAAATTAATTTCATTTCCATCCTATATTGAACTAACTTAGAAAAATATCTTTCAAGGACTGGATTCTTAAATTCATCACATTCTAAGGCATAAATCTTTTCCCTATCCACAATATTGTTGACCATTGACCACCATTAGTTGAATTTACCTTTAAAAAGATAAATATAAAGACTAAAATTTTAATTATATAAACACCACATGACATTTAATATATTTTAAAGGGATTTAATCCACCCTTCATCCACCACTGGGTCAGAAAATCCACTAAAAGTAGGAGGGAGTTGCCTCATAAAATATTCCACTTTCATCATGTTCCTTTGCGATAGCTCTGGATATTCTCTTGCATAGATTCCACCAACATTTATAGACTACATAAAATTAGATATTAAAAAAAACTACTCAATTCCAATTCCCAAAATTATAGGTTTCTTATTCAGAAAGATATCATCCTCTCAGTGCCTTCCTATTTCAGTTTCCCTGTTTCTTCTATGGAAACCCATTATTATCAAACATATCTTAGATGAAGAAACAAAGTAATATTTAAATGATATATCATTTGAACTTAAAAATATTTTAAAAACCATTTATGGTATTCTATTAACATCATTCTAACCCCTAAATTTATCTAAACCATGCTCTAATACAAACTTTAAGGACTTGACCTTAAACATTACATAATATAGTAAATTCTTTTAGAATTATTTTTTTACATTACAAAAGATATTTTCAGTTTATAATTTTAGATAATTTGGAAATAATTCATAAATATAACCCCAAAAGTATAAAAAGTGGGTTATACGAAAATAGTATCAATTTATTCAATAATAATTTTTTTTAAATAAAACCATAATTCTTCACAATAGTCAGCTTTTCTTCTTCTTTTATCTTACCCATACTTAATCCCTATGATTTTTTTAAAACTTTGTATGATCACAAAAATAAGGAACATAAAAGTAAGGAAATAAAATGTTAGTCTATAAATACTAATAAATATATGAAATCATTTTCAAAAGTTATACTTCTCACTATTAAAATATCATATACTTTGTGAAATCATGAAATTTATATAAAAAATTTAAAACATAAATAAACCATATAGGTAACTTAGAGAATAAATTACATAATATTTAAACCATTATGGCTATAATATTATTTTTAACCCTCATGAATACCTTATGAAGTAACCCTCATAGCTACCTTATAGTGTAACCATCACAATTACACTTGGAATAACCATAACGATAAACTTCCAACATAAACATACCCAATGAAATAGAGAGAGATATATGTCCAACCCTTCATCATAAAAAATTCCCAAGAACCATGAAATAATCCAAAAACATGAATACTTTCATCATAAAAACATTCTTTTTGAATTTTGTAAAAATAGAAATTTAAAAGAGGATTTTTAAAGAAAAGTCCCTAACCCTAGGTTTGACTTCCTTAAAACATGTTAAAACATATTATATAATGGATTAAATAGTTTTATTAATATTTTAAATAACTATATTAATATCTATAATACCTTATATTATCTTTTCATAACAACTTTACATGAATTTATTCATAATATTTTGTTATTTCCATTGTTTGAGGTGCATTATTTTCATGATTTCTTAGGTTGGGTCAATATTTATTTTCTTCTAGAATGAAAGAAAAACTCTTGAAGAGGAAAGAAATGGTATTAATACGTTTCTAAAATTCTAAATGATACCATATATCATTTTTTTTCTAATATGATCACGAATAATTAGATAAAACATTAATGAAAATGATTCAGTTTATTTTGGGGTTTTTTACGACCATCATGAACATATATCATTTTATTTAATATTATGATTATATAATTGTTATAGAACATTATATAACTTATAATTTTTATAATTAAATACTATTTAACCATAATAATGAATTTATGACTAGCCTTGAAGGAGGTAATGGAAAATGAAAACTCATCATTAATGAAGGCGATGAATCGACACGTCACATATGATGATTTCATTTTATAATATAAGGGGAGAAGAAGAGAGGTTTGATGATGGATATTCCATTAAAAAAAATAAAATTCTAGTATATTTAAGATAATATAGTTATAATTTCACTTGGATTAATAGAGATGATAATAGAATAAAAAAATAAAATAAATTGAAAAGAAAATAAAAGAAAATGAAAGAGGATTTTACTTCTTGAATTCCTCTCCTTGAGAACCCCCTTAAGGAACTTGGTGTTGGAATTTTGGTGAGAAAAAAGGTCTTGAATTCGGGGAATTGTCTTTGGAAGGGAATTGGGTAGAAATTAAATAATCTACAAGGCTTTTAGGTGTGAAGAGAAGAGGAAATGATGGGTGGTATTTATAGTGGAGGAGAGGGGTGTTTTCTCATTATTTTATTCATTAGTTTATTATTTTGGATCAAGACTATGAATAGATTTAGAATTATCACTAAATATATTGAAATAATGGATAATATTTCTAGATTATGTTGATTACATCTACAATGACTCAAGGAATAGTGTATTTAACTTATAATGTATATATACCGCAAATTACTGTATTTTATTATTCACAAAAAATTCAAGTATTTTAGAAAAATCACAAAAAATCACCCTAAACATTTTTAGATGTTTAGAATTCAAAAATTAACCCCATTTTATGAAAATAAATTTCTAAATTTTAGAAATTTAATTTTTAATTAAAATCATAATTTATCTGAAAAATACCAATCTTAAAATTATAACTGATTTTACAATACTTTGAAAAATTAATTAAGGTCTCATAAAATTAACTTATAATCATCAGAAAAAAATATTAATTTAATTACATATTTTATGAAAATAAATTTTCATTTAAGTCACTATATTAATTATAAAATTGTAAATAAATATTTATGACTTACAAAAATACTCATAGTTAATTTATAATTTTAAAATATTTGTTTACTTATATCTAGATAAAAAAACATATATTCACCTATAAGATACATAAATTTTGTTTATACTCTCATATATGAGGTTACTATTCTATTAGTATATATTCCTTAGTTTCTATAAATACAACTTATTTCAATATACATTTATAAAGAATTAAAATACTTAATTTCAGAATGAAAACAAATTATTTTATAAGTACCTGGGTTTTTACATGAGAAGTTATTATCCTTTTGACATAGTGTAAATACCATACATAGAGTCTCCCAAATTTAGATAGTATTGACTCTTATCAGTTTTCAATGTCTCGCCATCTTGAACAGGTCATCAACTGCAAAATTTTCTTCTGAAAAATCCGGCTTTTAATATACTTAATTCTAAATCCTTAAAATTTTTTCTTTCAAACACCTAAATCTGGTGAATGTAATCAGATTATATAGAGATTTTATTTTTTTTATTTTCTTAAATATTCTTAGAACATGATGTTTTGGTCTTCTCAAACATTTACCCAACTGAATTTCTGATGACTTCAGGTCAGAACTCCCTTTCTCAGTCTCCACTTCATCTTATGTGACTCTCTAAAATTATTCCTCGTACTTTAGTACTTTTCTTTGAATATTATTGGATCCTTTTATAGTATCAATTTCACTAATATGTTTTTTGATTTTAAATCTATAAACTTCAAGGATCTGCACATTTTTCATTTTTGAATGCATTCACATATCTTATAAAAACTCTGATTCGAATAGAATTTCCACAAAATCCCACATTAAATCACTTTTCAAATATCCCTCAAAACTCAGTTTGAATCACAAAATTTATTTTATTAATATTGGAACATTTATAGTATTACTCAACATATTCATAATTATATTGACTTTTTATAAATTCACATTCCCTCAATATTTTTCTCGAGCTCTAACTTCTAAAGTCTTTATTAATCATCTTCACATGAATTTTATTAAGCACTAATTATTCCAGACATGTATTCCTCATCATTACTCAAATATTAATTCATGAAAATTTTCATGGATGAATATATCCTACTTATATTGCTTCTATTATCTACCACATCACTAAAACTATTTGTATGTATATACTAATCATCTTATTTCAGTTGAGTATAAATCAAATCCTGCATGCATGTATTTATTATTTTCTATATCCGATATATTTTTTTAGATACTCAACCATTTATTATGATAAATTAAATCTATATTATAGAACCTTAACTTATTCATTGTATAAACACAACAACTCCACTTCTTAAATATCTGAATGCAAAACCTTCCACTTTCATGCACTCCTCATATTATACTCATATTATGATGCTTCCAAACACTATATTCTATAATACTTAAATAATTTATTATTTTGATAACAACATCTTATATTACCATTAATTAAAACATAATTCATTTCATATCTTCTATAATAATTCAAATCAGTATAAAATATGATAACATATCATTAATATATCAATGAATTTATTATAATAAGACCACCATCGAGAGATCATTATTTCTTGACACTATATACACTACATGATCTTTCCATTTTCAATACAGATATCATATGAGAGCCCTAAAACCAAGCCTATAAAAATAGTGTTACTTCCAATGAGTTTTTAAGTATATTTTTTTATTTACACTCATATCTTTTGGTGAATTCTCATTTCTTATCTTTTGAAAGCCTGCCATCCACTACAATAAATTTTTTATCTTATATAAACCATATAATTATTCTTTTCTATATTCTGATTAGAGTTATAATATTCAATTATATCATACATAAACTTATCCTTTTTATAATACTATCCTCATAATTTAAAGAAAAATAGTTCATGGAATTTATCTTACATCTTCATTCAAATATACATGTTCTACGACTTTTGAAACTTATGATATCCTCATATGATGCTGCCACTACTTAAAATGAATTCATAGACTAGTATATATTGAAGAATACACTGCCTTCTCTTCTATATTCTATATAAAACATGCAACCTACCATTTTTCAATCATTATGTATATCTATTCTGTATTCTCTTTTAGCGGTAGGACCATTTTACTTCATTTAAAAATCCATATAATATCTTTTCTTATGGTAATGTTGAGTATTGAAAATATACTGTTTACAACATTTTTTATTTTTCTTCATGCAATGATTATTTCTCAAATATATTCTAATTTTGGTCACCTTGGATGTGCTTTAAATATGAGATAAAGTCATCACTTTCCAAGTAATTAACTAGTTTTTTTGGCATAACTTATCATAACATGTATAATACAAAGTTATTTTAATATATTTAGATGGAAGTTATAGTCATTTCATTTAGTACTAGTCATGAAAATGAAGTTAAATTCCATCAATTATCAAATATTTATCTACTTCTAGTAACTTTAGTGAATAAAATTCCAACCATAAAAAAATTAACTTTAATAATTAACTCTTTACTTATGCTGACACAAGACTTTTAAATTATAAAAATATCATTATATAATTCTTTAGTGTCATCTTCTTGTAGTAGAACATGTATATATAGTTCTCCTACTTCTAATGGTTTCACTAACCATGAGTATGAATTTCAGGTGGATTTACTTGAACTTCTAGTGAACTTAAATTCATAATAAACATAGGTATATTCAAATTCTTCTTCTCTGAATAATCATTGATTTCAATTAACAATAGTGATTGAAAAAAATACCATACATTATCATCACCATCTGATAGTTTATTCAAAATATTTTTTCATAAAAATTTATTAATTGATTTTAAAAACTTTATAATTAATTATTTTATAATTTTTTTTAAATCAGATAAATATCTTAAGATACATTTTTTTTAATTTATAAACATTTTATAAAAAACAAAAAAATAATTTATAATCTAAAAATAAAAGCATATTTTTTTCTTTATATCATATTTAATGATATCTTGATTTCATATACCACAATTCAATAGAAAACTAATTTCATGTCTTATGAATGGTGTGTTGTTCCATACAATATATAATCAAATAATTACCGGTTTTAATTGATGACATACTATATCATTATCCATGGTATAATTAAAAACCTATACTGTAGCTTATGAAAAGATGTTGCAGCCTACGATATCATATTCATCAGTTGGGAATAATAATTTATGAAAACATCGATATCGCTTCTATAGTACTAAACTCTATTTTAAGGTATAAAAAGTGTATTTTGGCACCATTGTATGCTTTAATTAGCCATATGATACGTTACGATATGTCAAAAACCAAATAAATAAAACCATATCATCTGTTTTGATATACTTATCATATTTTTCGATCATATTTCTACTTATTATATCATATACCTTAAGGAATTCCATATAAAAAAATTGTATTGATTTTAGTAATTCAACATAATACATAAAAAACAATACCCATTTTTCTTCATTTTGAAAATGATTTCACAAATCAAAATGTATGACATTTCATGGATACCATTTTTGGGTTTTTAAGGATTGAATAACATTTATTCAAGCAGTGAAAGAATTAAAAAAAACCATAAACCAAGATAATTATTCTATGAAATAAAAATAATGTATAATATGAAATGAAGAACATGAATGTTCCTTACATTGAAGTTGGATGGATATCTTATATTTAAACATTATTTTGATGAAGATCACTAAAAAACAATCAATGTTTTCCTTCCTCTTAACTTTATGATTCAGTCATTTTTCTTGTAAATTTTTAAACTATTTTTAATAATTTTGAATGTTTTTTAATAGAAATTCCCATATAATTCATTGTTTTATTGAAATGTGGGAATTAGTATTTGAAGAATTAATATTATTTTGAATATTTTTTTTCTAATTTTTAAGTTTGGAATTTAATTATTAATTTATGGTGGAATAATACTAAGTGTTTTAATATTTTTAGGTGTAAAAAAATACAGCAACCATGTTGCCCCTCAACCAGTAGGCGATCAAGTCACAGCCTCAAGGGGAAAATGACCATGCAATCCCACTAGAAGGGCATGCCCCATGGAAGAGAGGATATCAGGCCATATAGGGAGGAGCCAAGGAACTAGTTGGACCAAGGCCCATATGGGCTGTACATGTCGGCACAACCCATTATGTGTGTGTAGTGTATGAGAGAGTCCATCCCCACATCCGGATTCCAAACCACCTAAGACATGGGTTTTAATATATTCAAATATTTTAATAGATAAATATCCAATGTGAGATGTATAAAATGTTTCCACTGTTCATCACTTACAAAAATGGGGTTGTTCTATCATGGATTCTCTCCCCTGTGCTCGGACACTCTACCTTTACTACTTCCACCGCTCGATGACACTTCCACTATCTGAAAAATCACCAAAGATGTCGTGGATTCCACTTAGAACCTTACTCTCAAGATGGAGGAGCCTTTATAAGGCCCCAAACCTCTATGGAACTTCTCTGGGATCTCTATTTAATCTAATTAAACTATGTTCAAAGGAAGACGATCCCTTTATGCTAATGAGAAGTTTTATCCAGTCACTATGAAGGCTGAATGAGACTTGTAAGATATCCTATGAAATTGGAACCAACCTCTATATCCTGGGCTCAAAAGAATGAAGTGATTAATTAATGATACACCAAAAACAACCATGAAAAAATATATACATGTCTAAAGCCTTAGAAAATCGATGTGGAAGATGAAGTAGGGAGATGAAGGAAGGCAGTGCTACCATCATTGACAGGGAGTGGTACTACCATCACCAATATTAGAAGTTGTTACCATGTAGGAGAAGTGATGGTGGATCATATTGATGATACCTTATGGATGATACAAGGATCTATGGTAGTATCGTGAATGGAAACTTTTGATGCGCAAAGAAGTATCATGGATGATGAGATGGTGGATCATTTACTATAGATACTTCTACCATTGAGGAACGATAGTACCATAAAAGTGAACTGGTGGTATATTCCATACGATAGATGAGTTTTTATATTGTTAAGGGTGATGGTAGATATAATATACTATGACACTAGTGGTAGTTGTTGAATAGTATCACAAGGTGTGCTATCATGGAGAAGAACCAGTGGTTGATGCGACACACGACTATATACAGCCATGAAGAAGTATGCACATGACAAGGGAGGATACCCCACAAATTTATCATCACATGACTACAGTTTGAGTCCATGATAAAAAATGGAAACACCAAATATCTCAAGAGATTTAATACTGATATTTAAAAAAAAATAAGAGAGATACTCGGAAGATAAAAGAAGTAAATATACAGTAAACTTATACTGAGATAAGTAAATATTTGACTGATACGAACAAGATAGAAGAGGGGTTTTATCCCTCTATAAATAAGAGGGATCGATACTAAAGGATTATGAGTTCCACATCAGAGGACTAATAGTGTACCACTGTTACTACCATGTTCTTATTTATTTTTTTCTATAGTTTTTATTTTAGTCTTCTTTTATTCAATGCAATTCAAGTATTTGTTTGATCAAAATAAACCCTCTATTTCTTTCACTGTCTCCCTTTCTTTCATTCCATATCACTCATTCTCTTCTTCCCCATTCTTATACCATGATCTCTTTCACTCAATAATGAGTGAAAAACCCAATTCTTGGACTCAAGGGAGGATATGTGTTTTAGAACTCTGCTTTTAATTTCAAAATGATTTGAATTATTTTCTGATGGATAAAAGTGAAGTGAACGAGTGTAGAGATTTTCCACTATAGTATATATCTCAAATTTAAATATACTCTTTTATTTAAATACTTTACATTACTTCCTTTGAACAAAATATCTTCATAAAATGGATTTTATTCATTCAGTGGATGAAACGACATATGATGGAGATGGGTCCTGGAAGATTCCACACTCTCAATTGTGGTGTTTCATAAACCTTGATAATAAGATTAAGTAGAATTGATCTATCAGAGGAATTAAAGATTTAATAACCCATAAATAAAAGTATAATAGTTTATGAATGATATTTCATGATTTAACTATCAAAATAAATTTAAACAAACAACATGAATAATGAAGGAACCCCAAAAAAACCTTAGCGAAACCTAATTTCTCTCTTAACCCTTATTCTATCTTATATTGAATATTAGTTTATATTAGAATCATATTCCCATATATTTTAATTATTTTAAGAAAATAATAAAAACAAAAAAATAAATAATAGTTAGGTGAATTAGAACTAGTAAATAAATAAAGTCTGAAGATCCTCAAGTAAGACGACACTGACCAGACATGATACTAAATTAGGAAATTATAAATAGTATATTTTTCTACACCATGTAACAAGTGTTTGTAAAAACTTTTCATCATTTAAAGGGTGTTAATTATTTTTTTTATTTTATTTTTTTAAATTTTAAATAGTTTTCATTATTTTTAAAATATATAAAAAATATATTATTTTTCTATGATGTATCAAAAAATACCATATTTATAGGCATGGAATAATTACTCTTAGAGGTAAGACCAAGTGAAAGTGTTTCATAATGTTGAGGAGGCCCTCCGACAATGGAATGATGATCTCGTGGTGATTTTAAAAAATATTTTTAATGGACAAGATAAAATAATCTCACCTTAAGAATTGATAGACATGGTAAATAAAGTCCAAAATGACTATCAAAGACTGAAGGCTGCAAGTGAAGCACCACTGGAACTGTCCCATTTTCCTAAAGAGGTCCAAGATGTTAAGGCTTGTGTTGTGGTTCATTTGTAGTCTAACCATCACCAAAATATGACTCAAACCGACCACAAGGATCTAGATTGGATTCATGATGAGGAAGACTTGGCCACTGAGCTAATATTTTAGGATCAATAATATCTTAACAACTTCTATAATGAGTATGAAGTACATCATGACCCTCTATCCCTTACAAAGTTGAAACAAAAAAACCATTTCATATCACTTTAGCATTAGGAGATGTAGAAAACACATATGTGGTGTATTTTGAAGATATTATTGAGGATACTGACTACCTACCTCTATCTAGTGAGATCCAACTTCAAGAGTTCTTTACCAATAAAGAATAGATTGAAGCCAAACCAACTCAAGGAGTTTATCCCTTCTCAAAATATTCCTTTTCTAATTTTTTTTCAATCTAAATTGAGAATTAACTCACAATATTTGTAATTTTTATATTTATCCAATCATTGTATTTTATTTTCTTAGAGGAAGATCAAGAAGAAAAACATGCAATTGTTGAGGAATTGCAAGAGCTCCCTAAGTTTGTTGAACATGTATTAGAGGAATCCCCTGAAGAAATACAAGTGTCCCTTACAGAGGAAAATAAGGAAATATATGCTTATATTGTAGTATAAAATTTTCATATTGATTATTCATGTTTAAATTTAGTTCAAGTTAACTTAAATTATAACTATCCCTTTGAATGTTTAATTCATGCAGCCCATATTGAGAAAGAACTTGACAAGAAATATGAGGTTTCACAAGTAGCAACCAAGAAGGAGAATGATACATTATTTATCACACCTCATCCATAAATTCAATACCTTATTATGAGGGGGATGGATTTGGTGTAATCTATCCATGGAATTCTCATCACCAATAAAGAATAAGTGAAAGCTAAGAAAAACCAAATTTGGTGATTCAAATCCAATAAGATCCACCCACTGAAGGATTATGGATGACAACTAGTAAAAAACTTATGGAGGTAGTAAAAATCCAAGGAACACTTGGAGGATTAAACCAAGAATTATCCCATTACTTTATTTCTAGGACATTCAATTACATTCTTAGGAATTATTTTATAATATATCCCAATCCCCTATTCTTTTTGAGCATTAATGGCATGATAATTGTGTTTTAATTGAAATATTAACTTTTGTAGAACCATTATTCCATGTTTTATATTTAAATGATAATGTGATTGAATGATTAATATTGATAATTGAATTATTATAGTAAATCATGGATATTAAAATGATGATTCAGGATTGGAGGTAATTGGTTGATTCATGTAAATTAAATTTCCATACCATTTTTTACACTTTGAAATTTTTATATTTAGGTGAATTTATTTGTTATTATTAGTAATTACATGAGTGATTATCCCAAATTTTATGTCCATTACCCAGGTGGATTTCTAGACCAAATAATTTATATTTTATATTGAGCATATTTCTTGAGTAATATTGGGACATGACACCTTCTAGAACTTTCATATGAATTTTTCAAAGCTTTTCTTGTGAAAAAACAAATTTAAAATTATTTATTAATTTTATTTGATAATCCCTTATCATTGAGACCATATTTTATATTAATTCTTGTTTAGACCATAAATACTATGAATTACCTTGTTAGGAATGAGACATATTTAAACCCACTTATTTCCATTCTTGCCCCACTATTACTGTTTTGAATGATATTTTAAAGTTGAAGTGTGGGGGTGATTGATTTAATTGTGGAATGATATACTACATTATAATGAAAAAGTTTGGGGATTCTATTTTGGGAATTGAGAAAGGTTTTAAGTCATTCAATATACATTAATTTTTCCCGTCTTAAAAAAAGAGAAAATAAAGAAAAAAAGAAAAAATAAAGAATGGGTTGTGACTTGGAAAATAAAAATCACCATTACAAAATTGATGATTTTTATCATATGTACTTAGGTTGTGCATTTTATATTCATTCCAAGCATGTATTTCAAAAAAATAAAAAAAATCAGAAAAAGTATTGTGAAAAAATATATAAAAATTTAAGAAGGATCAAATCATTTATTATGATTTCATTTATTAAGACCCATAATTTGAGCTTGGTAAGTATGAGTTGTTAATTTAAAGGGTATATTTTCATTACAATTTTATTTTGATACCATTCACTATATTTTAGATATTAAACTCATTCTTTGAGACTGAATAGTTTTTTACATCAATTCTTGATAACCTTAAGCCTAAGAATTGTTAAAAACTTGATTTAAAATCCATCATAATTTCATGTGTTTTTTTCTTTACAAAGTTGTTAAATTTTCTCCTTTGAAAGGCTATGGATAAAGAGTATGTTTTAATGATAAGATCATTACTCTACTTGAATTTGTATCATGGGTTATTAGAGAAAAATATTCAAAGAGAGGTAGACATGACTTGGCATATTTAATAATAATAAATTGAGAAGATTGAATTAATGAAAGTATAAGTTCCAAAATTTTCAAAATGGGGAAAGTAAAATGATTGGATTGATTATTTCTTTAAAAAAATGAGAAGTTACTTTGATGTTTTATGTGGAACTTAAAAATTTGATTTAACATTGATAATTTTTTTTTTTTGATATTTAAATATTTGTAACATTGGTTCCAACTTAAATTTAATGTTGAGATTTAATTCTTGAAGAAATAAATATTTTAAGTTTTAGGGTATTTGATTCACTCATTTTTTCATGAAAAGTTTTAAACTATTTCGAATAATTTTGATTGGTTTTTAATGGAAATGCCTATATAATTAATTATCTTATTAAAATTTGGGAATTCACATTTAAATAATTAATATGATTTTAAATGAATAAAAATTTTGAATTTATAATTTCGGAATTTAATTATTAATTTATGGTTGTATATTACTAAGTGTTTTAATATTATAATGTGTAAAGAAATAGGCTAACCAAGATGGACCTCAAAGCCAGCCCTAAAGGGGTAGCCGACCAAGACATCCCACCTAGAGGGTCTTTTTAATAATTGAGAGGAGATAAAGCCACACATGGAGGATCCCAAACAGTAGTAGGGATAAGGCTTGTATGGGCCATATGTTTTGATGTGACCCATTATGTGTGTATGCAATGTATGTGGGAGCCTATCCTTGAAGTAGGATTTCGATCCACTGAAGACACAGGTTGTAATAAATTCAAGCATATGAACAACCTCATATCCTATGTGGGATGTAACTATAATTGTTATTGTTCATGACTTAAAAAAATGTTTTCATTCCTCTATGGATATTCTCCCCCATACTCAAACACTCTACCATAAGCGCTGTCACTACTTGACACCACTACCACCATCTTCTAGCTTACCAGAGATGCCATGTATACCACCTAGAACCTTAGGATTGAGTTGGTGAATCCCTAAAAATGACTTGAACCACCATAGAAATTATCTCGGATCTATTTAAACTCTAATAAAACTCAATTAAAAGGAATATATGCCCTTCATTCCAACAATAAGTTTTATTTATCCACTATGAAGGTTGGATGAGACTTGTGATAAATACCATGCCATTGACACGAACCACTATGTAATGGGATCAAAAGGATGAATTGATTCATTGAGGATATTTCAAAAATAACCATGAAAAAAATGGTTGTGCATCTGATGTATTTGAAATTCAATGTGGAGGATAAAGTGAAAATATGAAGGTAGATAGTGCTACCATCACTAATAAGGGAGCAGTACAACCATTTCCAATGGTAGAAACTGCTACTGTGGAGGACCAAATATGGTGGATCATGGTGAGAGTAGATTATGGTTGGTATATGGATACATAATAGTACCATTAATGGATTTGGTTTATGTGTAATGGAAGTATTGTGGATGATGTGATGGTGGATCATTAATGGTAGATAATTTTATCCTTGAGGAATGGTAGTACAGTGGAAGTTCACCGGTGGTGGATCATGGCGAAAGTAGATATTGCTACCATTGAGGAATGGTATTACTATGAAAGTGAACTGATGATAGATTATTTATGGTAAATGAGTGATATAGTAGATAAGGGTAATGATAGATATGATATATCATTATACTAGCGGTAAATGCCAAACTATAGCATAAGGTGTGCTACCATGGGTAATCACTGGTGGTTGATGTGTCACATGACCATAAACAACCATGAAGAAGAATTAAAGTGATGAAGGAGGATACCCCACAAATTTATCATCCCATGACCATAGTTTGATCCCACTGTGAAAAAATGTAAACACTCAACATCTCAAGAAAATCAATATTGAGATTTAAAGAAGAATATAGATACTCATAAGATAAAATAAATAAAGATACAATCAAACATAGATTGAGATAAATGAATATTCGACTGATATGAATAAGATATAATTATGGTTTCCATCCTATATAAATAAGAGGGCCTAATACAAAAGGAACAGGAGATCCACAAGAGATGATCGGGAGTGGATGGTTGTTGTTTCTGTGCTTTTTTTTGGTATAGTTTTTATTTATTTTTCTTTTATTCAATGTAATTCATGAATTCTGTTAATCAAAGTGAACCCTATATTTCTTTCATTATCTATCTTTCTCCCTCATTATCTTCTTCCCAATTATTCTACTATGAACTCTTACACCTAAAAATAAGTGACTAACCTGAGGCTTGGACAAAAGGGAGGATAGGTGTTTCCTATATTCTGATTTTAATTTCTAAATAGTTTGAATCGGTTCATGGTGGATGAAAGTGAAGTGTATGAGTGTGGAAATTTTCCACTATGAAATGAATCTTGAATTCATATACATTATTTTATTTAAATATTATCCCTTACTTTAATTGATCATAATATCTTCATATGATGGAGTTGATCTGTTCAGTGGATGAAATGAAATATGATGGATTCATGTCCTAAAAGATGTCAAAATATCAATTATGGAATGCCATCAACCTTAATTATAGGAGGATGTGGAATTGAGTTTTATTTGGTATTCAAAATTTTATAAACCATAAATAAAAGGATAGAAGTTCAAGAATAAGATTTCATGATTGAACTGTCAAACTGAATTTAAACATCCAACATGAATAATGAAGGAAATAGAATCCAAGACTTTAGGAAAAGTGCTTTCTCTCCAAACCCTCATTCTATCTTTCATTTCATGTTAGTTTATATTAGAATAATCTTTCCCTCTATTTGTGTTTTTTAATAAATTACTAAAAACACAAAAAATAAGTAGTGTTAGGTGAATTATAATTAGTAAATGAAAAAACTGTGAAGCTCCTCAAGTGATATGACCCCAGTTATCCATTGTACTACATTAGGAAATTATAAATAGTAGATTTTTCCAAAAAATATGATAGGTGTGAATCATTGTATCTATGATTTAATGTATCAACCAATGTTTGGAAAAGAAACTATTTACAAACACAATATACTAGTACCTATAAGGTGGAAAAGAAAAAAAAGGATAAGAGTGATTTGAGGAGAATTGGAAAAATTATTGAACACCATTTTCATAGCCTTCTGTTTCATTAGATAGGACTTAGTGATTATCCTTGAGAATTCATGGTATTTACTTTAATTATATGAAACACTTGAGTAATTATAATGCTTACAAAATTTTTAACACTCTATTGAATGAGAATCCATGCATTAATCTTATAAATTCAATGATAACTCTCTCATATGTTTCTATTGAGAATCCTACAACTCACTTCCAAAAAAAGAAGAAGGTTACTAGAACCAAAAGAGAAAAATAGGTTATATAAGGAATCCTATAGATCTTAATGTTTCAGAACATGGAAGAGAAGGATCTCACCCAAATATCCACACTAAGTCTCACTTACTTTTACAAATTCACTATAACCCAAAAAAATTCAGGAAAAACATGAAAGTAAATTGAAGCGAGTAAATAAAACTAAGGTTTTACATTATTCAGACTAAAAGTACTACATTTATGGAAGAAAAATAACAACATTTCCTTCATTAAGAAGTAAATATTACAACTTGTAACTTTTTTCCTTCCACATGGATATTTTAAGAGATTAATCATATTAAACTCATACACATCAAAAAATTTGCCCCATACCCAATTTCTAGAAGGTACAACCTGGTCAACTGGTTATAATCTCATCTAAGTAATACAAACATCCATATATTCAATTCTAAAACTATCGATTTCCTATTATAAATTCATAAATGACTTCCAAAAATCAATGGAAGATCAATTATCCTAGGCCCAAAAATTTCATTCAAAATTCACAAAATTGTGAAACTAACATAGAAATACTCCTCTTTTTGATAAAATAACCATCTTTAGCTAAACATATCAGAATCAAATACTTCTAAAAAACCATCAATGTAAGAGAAATACCAATAAAACTACCTTCATCTAAATCAAATGTCCTCCAGAATAACTCATATTAGTTGTCTAGTTATAATTCCATTGATACATGCTTTATATATCCTAGCGTCACACACTTGATTATTTATTTATGGATTCCGAAGTATTGTCAAACACCTGAAAACAATATAATCTTATACTTTTTGTGTGTGTAATATTTCTTCACTCCTTCCTTTTTCCTGATTCAAACTGAGGCATAATGTTGCTTGAGTCTCCAGAATTTAAGTCTTCATGAACATATCCCCCAGATTCTAATTTCCAACTATCTTCTATTACTCCATATCTCTATCTTTAATCATCTTCCAGATATAATGGTACTTAAGGTCGATATATCACATCCTTTCATGGAACATTGCATTCATAGGAAAATGGATTTCACTTTAACTATCAAATTAGAGAAAAACATTCCCCCGAATACTTCTGAGATCTTAAACAAGTTTCCTAAACCATACCATATCCTTTTTTGCTTTTATCATTGCCACTTATTATACTTCCACTATGGAAATCATAATCACCATCTGTAGTCTTGACATCCAAATTACCCCAGTTCTTCCAAAAGTAAAAACATATCCAATATTTCTCTCATGAGAATTAGAACCACCCAAAAATTTAGCATCAACATAAATGAGTAAAGGATAATCTTCTCTAAAAAATAGAAATATATTTTTTCCTTTGAGATACTGAATAATCCACGTTCTATATTCCCAATGGTATATCCCTGGATTTTTCATTAATCGGTTGACTACTCACACTACATGAGAAATATTTGGCTAAGTTCACACTATAGAATGCTTAAGACATTCTACTACTGATTTATATGGTATTCTATCCATATGATTATTCTATCCTTCCATTCTTGGTTCTTGGTACTTTGAAAGTTTAAAGTGTCTGAAAAGAGGATTTAAAATAGTTTTTCCTATCCCGATTCCAAATCTTTCAATGATTTTTCAGATTAAATCCTTTTACAATAAAATTAATATTTTAGTCTTTATATCATGACAAATACACATTCCGAAAATCTTATTTTCTTTACCAAGATTCTTCATTTATTTTTTTGAAAATTCTTTATTCATATCTTGATTTTTTTGAGTAAATGGACCTACCAAAAGAATATCACTAGTATACAATAATAGAACAATTAAGTAACATCAACTATAGTCCTTGAAATAAAAGAAGTTATTTGAGTTTTTGCACTTGAAACCATTATCTTCCATGAAAGAATAAAACTTTTGATTTCAACATCATAATGCTTGCTTCAAACTATAGAAACTCTTCTTTATTTTTTACACAATGTCCTAATTCTACTACTTCAAAAAAATAAGGCCTCTTCATAAATATCTCCTCCTCTAAATCGATATGAATCAATTAATTCTTCACATCCATATATTCCATATACAATCCTTAATATGAAACTAAACTTAACACTATTCACATGGTTGTATGTTTGACTACTAAATAGAAAACATTAGAGAAATAAATTCTATATTATATTAAAATAATTTGACGATTATCCTAGATTTATGTCTATTTTTACCATTAGATATTTTTTCTTTATTAAAAAAACCAATTGTTCTTAATTGATTTATTTTTTAGTGGTAAATACACTAATTACCAGATGTTATACAATTTTATTGAATTCAAATCCTCCTACCTATCTTTCCCCCATTTCATGGAATTACTTAGGCTAACTACCTATTTTGGTTTCTCTGATTTTTCTACATCCTTTATAAGAAAGAAATAAAAATCAGATCCATACCTCTATATAGGACGTATGATTATTGTTTACCTCTATAATTATTTATGTGGTTCTTCTATTTCTGAAGCTGTAACTTCCTAAATGACATCTTTTAGAGCACTATCTCGAGATTCATAAGTTCTTTATATTTAAGGTATATCCTCTAGTAATTATAAAAAATGAATTTATGTGATGTCCTATGATATTTCTTTTAAAATTATTGTCCTTTCAGTAGAATCATAAATATATGAATTTTCTAGGATATTTATTCTTCTATAACTTCCACTCACATCAACTTGAAATATGGTTGTATATTTCCCTTCAACTTCCTTTTGATTCAAGTTATGAACTTTATATAATACCTTCTCATTAAAGTTGACATTCCAACTTCTAATAAAATTTATACTATTATCATCCCAAAGTTGAAATAAAATATCTTCATTTTTATACCCCATAAAGAAATATGATAATACATTTCTTCAATATTGTATCTATCTTTTTCATCAACACACAGATAAGATAAAATCAAAAAACCTTAAGACGAGTCAATTCAAGTGTTTTACATTCTTGAAATGATTTAAGAAATTCCAACATCATAGGTGTCGAAGGGATTACATTGATTATATATGAACTTGAAACAACGAATTTCGCCAAAAATTCCTTAGGAATTAAATAATGTAATATCATACTTTATGATATTTCCATAAAATTATGATTCATAATTTTAGATGCACCATTCATCTTTGGTTTTACTGGAATATTTTTCTTATGTTTGATCCCTCTATGTTTTTAGTACATCCATAAAATTATTCTAGAAAATTTTACACCATTGTCTGATCTTGAAAATTTAATTTTTTAACCTATATCTCTCACCACCATAATTATCCATAATAAAACACATTATATTTTTAACTTAGGAAGTAAATTGAAATCTTTCTCATGGAATCATTGATGAAATTTACAGAGTATTGTGATACTCTAAAATGTTTCACCAGGGAAGGTTCCCATACATCAGTATGCACGAGTTCAAGCTTTTGGAATTTTTTCCTCTTCCAATCAAGTTGAATGACACTATCCATTGATTCCTAATTATGAAACTCTCAAAACTTTTGTTGTTTGAATGGTTCAGTTTCAATATATTTTTTATACAAGAATATTGATATCTTTCTCACTGAGATGGCCAAGTAAACTATGCCACAATTCTGTACTTTTGGAAGTTGATGTTCCAAACAGTGAAATTCCCACTACCCTATTTGTTAAATAGAGTGAGTTATCCTTTACACCATGAGCCATGATAAGAGAAACTCAAGTTTTTTTGTCACTCCTTATATGAAATTTATTACATAACCTACTTCATTTAGCTATCATAATGAGATAAGGTTCTTATGAAGACCTGAAATATGATACATATCCTTTAACATATGTAAAATTCCATTCTTCATATAAAATTTAACATTTCATTTCCACACAATATCATGATCTTAATCATTTTCTAAATTCATTCTGCTAAAGTTTCTAGATACATAAATTTTCATACATCCCTTTTCACCAGTGGAGTGGAAATATTTTCTAGAATCTATAATCCAAGATTCAACATGAGTAGTAAAAATTGAAATTATATTATCACTAATTCTAGAAGATAAAAATTTATAACTTAATTATTTGGATACAATCCTTATATATATATTTTTTCTGATCATGAAAATCTTTCTTAAGGTGACCTTTCTTACTACAGTTCCAAGAAATATGTGCCACTATAGTAGATTTACCACTAATTTTCTACATTGAATTACTATTATATTACTTCTGAATTCTTTAATGAGGTGGGAGTTTCCTTCTATCTATATTCAAAGTATCACCAGGATGATTTAAAGTGTCCCTCCTTTGAATTTGTTTATTTAAAATCAAGTTCTGAATATCCTCAAATATCAAGTCATTTTTCTTATTAGAGCTGATCACAACTATCACCATACCTTACCATGATTATTGTAAAGATAATAATAAAAAAATATTATAGACATCATCCATAAATGTTACCTTTATAGATTCTAATTTACTTCAAATCAAACTATATTAGTTAACATAACTTTATGCATACCATCCTTTAGATAGCCTCATACTAATAAAACTCCCCATTAAGAATACTTTATTAAGTGCTACATGCATCTCATACATATCTTCCAGTGCTCCCATAAATTTTTCTATGGTATTACTTTCCTGAATGTTGAAACCTATATTATGATCTAATGACATTCA
This sequence comes from Viscum album, assembly GCA_963277665.1. Lineage (NCBI taxonomy): Eukaryota > Viridiplantae > Streptophyta > Magnoliopsida > Santalales > Viscaceae > Viscum > Viscum album. The sequence continues at coordinate 1,122,293,643 of OY728129.1, forward strand.
TAATAATCCAAGTGACTTATAATACAGCTTTTCCTATTCTCATTTATTCATTTCATTCAATTTGAGTCCCTTCAATGAAACAAAAAAATCTATTTGGATGAGATAATAATACATCTAAATACTACTAAAATTTAAATCATTCACATTGAGTTTTTCAATACTTATATTTCAATATTTTGGAACTATCCTTCTAAAAACAATAACTCAAATAAAAATTGAAAACAAGTCTGAGAAAGGAAGAATGCCACCGAAGCTATTGAATAGTGAAATGTCAAATTTTTCTAAGAAATGTACATTAATACCAATTATTTATAATCCTACACCTCACTTCTATAATAGAAGGGAGGTTACTATAACCACAGAGGTATAAATAGATTCAAGAAGGAATCCTTGAGATCATATTTTTCTAAAACTTGGAAGATAAGGATCCCACCCAAATCTACACATTGAGTCTCACTTACTTAGACACATCTAATATAACTCACAAAAATTCTAATAAACATTAAATTAAATGTAAGTGAGTAAAGAACACTTTGGTTTTAGTGGTTCAAACTAAAATTCCTACATCCATGGGAGAAACATTGCAACATTTCATTTATATAAAAACAATGATTAAAACTCCTGAATTTTTCTATATATATGGATCTATCAAGAGAGTAATTGTGTTAAAATAATACACATCAACAAAGTGATCCCCCCTATTTCTAGAAGATATCATCGGGTCAACTATTGACACTATCCTATGAGAAACTCATTCATCTATCGGTTCACTACTTCAACTACTGATTTCCTATTATAACTTCATAACTGACCACGAAACACTAGTTAAAGATAAATATTCACAATCCTTAAACTTTACAACAAAATTCATGAAAGTGTGAATATAACATAGAAATTACCCCTTCCAATGAACTAACCATATTTAGATGAACACATCAGAAAAACATACTTCCATAAAAAAACAATCCTTGCGATAGAAATTCCACTGCCACTAATTTCATCTTAATAAAAGATCTTGTGCAATCACCCCTTCTAGTAGATTGGTTCTAATTTCATTGAAGCAGGCTTAAAATATCCCAATATTTTCATCATATAAAACATATATAATCAATGATATCCATATATAGAAGATTAACAAACATTAAAACTTAACACCCAACTACTTTGTTATTTTTATAATATGATTAACATATGTTGCAACAATTTTGACATAGCTATATCATAAAATATGATATTTATTTTGTAAGTGAAGTGATATCTCCCTACCCCCTTATGATATTACCATCCAAATCATAGGATAAGTCTTAGTTTCATGTATGATGTACCAAATAAAATAATAATATCATGAAATACCATATAATCCAAAATATATCTTATGTATATAATATTTTGGTCATATCTCCATCAGGTTTTTATTGAGTTAATTCCATATGTTACAAGTGTTGTAATAAATATATAATTTATAAAATTATTTATAATTAACTCAACATATTGAAAGAATATATTAAGGAGTCTAAACTAGTGGTGATGATATTCAAGTTTTATAAATACTAAGTTGAAGGTCATTATTTTTATTTTTCACATTTAACACTAAGAATATATCAAGTCATAGAGTGAGTGAGAAATACAACCAAGAATTTATCTTGGATATTTATATAATCCCCTAGGTATTAAGTTAAGTGGTATATTTTAGGCGTCCGCTCTTCTTCATGGAGGAACTGGGGAAGGATTCGAGTCCCACCAGGCTGAAATCTACCAATAATCATATAATTTCTTAGTTTGGAAGGCCCCAATAGGTAATTTTTAATAAAACCCCCCACAAGCATTAACTCAAGTGGTAAATGTTAGGTGGAAACTATACTACATGAGGTAGATAGGGAAGGGTTCATGTCTTACCTTTCTTGGATCTTCTCGGGAACATGCAAATGTCTGGGTATGAGAGTGTAACATACCAACCTTTTATTATAGGTAAAATAATTTTTTAATCTTAGTTTCAGAAGAGTTTGGGGATATTGTTTTCCAAAAATTTATTTTTTGGACTTTTACAATGAAAAATGGGATTAACCATGCCTTGGTCCAAGGTGTTTTTCACTTGGGTGTCATCTATGAGAAATAGGCTATGCCAAAATGGTAAACACTGGGTTTGGTCTCGATCATAAAATTGTATTGGTCACCCTATCTGAAAAGACTAACAAGGCCCCACCAAGACATGGTGAAGACCGATTATAGGCTTAAAATGAACTAGAATTTTGTACCAAGGTTTCATGATATGATTTTCTAATTTTGAAACTCCTTAATGGGTGCATGAACATCTAGAATGGTTACTCCAACAACATGAGATCATAATAAAGGGTTTTAATACATATATAAACTCTAGTTATCTCTTTTAAACTGAATTATCACCTCCCTTTGTCTTAGATTCTAGATTGAACATTTTATTGAAGGAGTTCTTGGGCATTCTAGCTATTACATAGGGTAATTTGGTTCTTCATTGTTCTTCCTTACTGGGAGATTAGTGAAATAGAAATATAGGTTGTTTTCCTGGATCGTTGTGTGGGGGGTCATTATGGGTTTATATTTCTCACCAATTTTGGATCCCTGATTGGGTGTTTGACGATACCATTTTAAGGTAGGTGATTTCGTAATGGAATTCCTATCAATTGAAATTGTTTTTTATTTTATAATTTGAAATGGATTTCCAATTAATTTCCAAAGAATGATTTGATAATTTTGATAAATGATTTTTTAAATGGAATGGTGTGTGTAATGAAACCTATAACATATATATCATTTTACACATATTATTACATGATTTTAAGCATAATTAAGAATAAAATTATATCCAAGGATCATAAGGTCTAGTGTATTTGTATGATTAGGTACATAAAACTAAAAACATGGAAATAGAATAAAACATATTTATCTTGTTCACCCTAAAAGTTGTCCTAAATTCCATTGAGAACCTAAATATACATAGGATAAACTGGGTAATACATGAACAAAATGGATGAGCTAAAAATCCTAGTAAGCGTATAAACATAGGAATAAGGAAAAGCACATGGGTTAAAATGCGTAACATGATGACATAAAAAGACATGGGACATGAATAAACATAAGGAAGAATAATATGTATAGAACGGGGACATATAATCTTAGAATCATAGGAATGTGGAAACAACACACAACATGTCATAATCATGAGTCAAGGATAACTTCCAAGACCATTTCACATGTAGGAAAACATCCAATAAAGGAATTAGGTTCACTCCCTATACCAACATGACATCTCATGAGACTAAACATTACCCAATGCATTGTAGAAATATCTGGGTGCACCCATCATAACATGTTCATGCATATGTGTTCCATAAAAACAACCAAACATGAGGTATAAACATAAGGGTTACCCAAGGAAAAAATTGGGTATCATAAACATGTCAAAAGGCATAACCAAAGGGAATATCATAAAACAGTTCATGAAAGAATGGATTTAAATCATAAATGGAAATTAATAAGGAAAATTAGGAAGAGATAATGAAAAATTATTCCGAAATGAAGTAAAATAAAAATAAAAATAGTCTTTAGGAAACTTTTTAAATGATCCACTTTAGTGCGGTTTATAGGAAAAAATTAAAGAGTATTTAAAATGGAAAAGTTATAATTATTTGTATGAAACCATAAATGAACCAAGATTTAACTTCATGATAAAATGAGTGATTTTATAAAAATAATGGTGGCTTAAAATTGATTAATTATGGTACTTAAAAATGAGTAAGAATTTGAGAAGTTCCCTTTAATCATGCATGCTTATCAGGAGGAAATGGGAAGGGAACCTTACAAAACATTTATTTACCCATAAAAGAAATATAAATAGGGATAAGAAAATATTTTTTAAACATAAAAAATAGAATTCAGGCTGATTATATAAGAATAATTAATAATTACATTGGGATAAAGGGAGAAAAATCATAACCTGAAGGAAAAATGGAGGTTTAGAAAGAATCCCTTACCTTATGTACGAACGTGTTCTTCACTTGATCTTAATGTATAGTATAATAAAATTTAATTAATTAATTAATTAATTCATAAACTTTTCTACATTTATTTGATTTATTATAATTTTATTATGTTCATTTATGGACTTTTTGATGATTTATAATATTCAATTTCATCATCTTGGAGTGTTCATTTCCTTGGTTTTCATGATTGGTTCACTTGTATAAATATATGAAAGATTATATAAAACGAGATTAGATATATATAATCTAAGTTATATTTTATTAATGAAAATATAGAACATTAAGTGGTTATATAAATCATTTGGTTACTTAGTATGGGGATGGATCATTAGATAAGATGTTAGTGATATCCGTTTAGACTATTTTGGCAGTTTTTTGATTATCACAAACTAGCTTGGTTTAATTATTTATTATTGTGTATAAAAATAGTTTCATAAAATAAAAAGGGTTATAAAATTAATTTTACAATATGTACCAACCATTATAATGGTTTTATGTCCATCCTTTATGGTGGTAAAGGAAAATGAAAACTTGTCATCCTCGAAGGCAATAAATCAGCACCTCGTAGATGATATTTTTATTTTTAAAATAAAAGGAAGAGGAGAAGATGATTCGGAAGAGTATTAGGTAGAAATTAAACAACATTCAAGGATTAAGAGGTGTTAGGATAAGAGTTGGTTATGGGTAGTATTCATAGCGGAGGAGAGGGGTGTTTTCTTGATAATTTTATTAATTAGTTTATTTTTTTGGATCAACTATGAATAGTTTTTATTCTTGTGACTAAATAAAGTAAATAGAGAATGAGAGTTTGATATTATGGTTATTAAATCATATATGACTCAAGGAATAGTGTATTTATCTTATAATGTATATATACCATAAATTGCCATATTTTACTATTCACCAACAATTCAACTATTTTAGAAAAATCCCAAAAATTAACCCATTCTATTTTCCAATGTTTAGAATTAAAAAATGAGATCCATTTTATGAAAATAATTTTCTAAATATGAGAAATTTTAATTTTAATTAAAATCATCATTTCTTTGAAAAATATCTATTTTATAATTATAACAGATTTTATGACACATTAATAAATTAATTAAGGTCTCAAAAAAATTATCTTATAATAATAAGACATCAAAATAATAATTTATGAATATATTTTATGAAAATAAATTTTATTTTATATCATTATATTAATTATAAAATTATAATTAAATATTTTTGACTTACAGAGATACTAAAACTTAATTTATCATTTTTAAAACATTTATTCACTTATACCCTAAAATATATATATCATATTTTCATTAATAATATATATAAATTTCATTCATAATTTCATAGGTGAGGTTACTATTATATTATCCAATTTACTATTCCTAGTGGTCACATTACTATTCTAAAGGTCAAGTTACTATTCCATTAGTAATGGTTCCTTAATTTCTATGAATACCACTTATTTCATTCATTATTCATTTATAATGTTTGTATTTTGTTCTCAATGTGATTTTATGTGATTTATACCATATGATATAATTATAAGAAGGGAATTTCCTTTGATATAATTCTAGGTTGTTACATTCTTACCCCTTTGTGATATTTCACCCTTGAAATTTTGTTTTACAAAAATAAAATGAGAACAAGTGAGGGTACTTCTACTTTATATCTTCCTCTGGTTACCATGTTGCCTCTTCATACTTATGGTTCTTCCATAGTACTTTGACCATGTGGGTAGTCTTGTTTCATAGAAATTTTTCTCTACAATATAATATTTTCACTGACTATTCCTCATAAGAGAGATCATTTCATAACCGCACCACCTCTAAATTTAGTACATGTGAGGGATTTTTTATGTGCTTCCTCAAGAGGGATACATAGAACACATTTTGTACTTGATACATGGTTGGTGGAAGTGCTAGTTAATATTCCACAACTACAACACGATCAAGAATCTTGAAGGGGATGATGTACTTGAGACTTATCTTTCTTTTCTTACAAAATCTCATGAACCTCTTCCATGGAGATATGTAGAGGAATACCATGTCTCCAACCATAAACTCTAGGTTCCGTTAATGATTTTCCGAATAGCTCTTCTGATGAATTTGGGCTAATTTGATGTGATATTGAATGGTTTTCACATTTTCCACCATTTCATCAACCATTTTAAGTCCTATAATCTCATGTTCATTAAATTCATCCCAACATGATAATGTTATGCATCTTTTCCCATAAAGGGCTTAATATGGATCCATTTGGATTCTCGAGTGGAAACTATTGTGGTAATAGAACTCAAACAGAGGTAGATGTTGGTCCCACCATCCTTTGAATTTAAAATAACTTTCTCTCAACATGTCTTCCATTTTATGAATTGTTTGTTTATATTGGACATCAATTTGAGGATGATAAGACATAATAAAGTTCAGCTCAATGTTTATAGCATGTTTGATACTTTTCTAGAACTTCTAGGTGAATCTCAGATCTCGATCAGATACAATTGTTTTGGTACTCCATGAAGCCTAAACACTTCTCTGATGTATATCCATGCAAGTTGATCCAGTTAGAATTCCTCTCAAATTGCGATAAAGTGATATGTCTTTATAAGATGATAAAAAACCCATATAGCATTGTTTCCTTTGGATATATTTTGAAGTCAAGGGAAAAGGTCTATGGTAATGTTTACCCATTTCCATATTGGTATAAGTAATGGTTTCATCATCACCTTATACTTTTGTCTTTAAGACTTCAATTTATAACATACTAAGAACTTTGATGTATATTCAGAGATCTCCTTTTTCATATTGTCCCACCATTCGTTCTCCTTAAAATCTTGATACATCTTTGTGCTCCCTGGGTGAATAGAGAAGGTTGAGCTATGCCCATCATTCAGAAGCTCTTTCTTTATCTATGGATTAGATGGTACACATAGTCGTGACCCAAATCTTACAAATCCTTCCTCATCAATTTTGAAATATGAGGATTTCTCCTTCCATATTTCTTCCACCTTCTTCTAAATTTTCACATCATTTATTTGTGTACCCTTTATTTTCTCCATGAATGATGGTTGATCAATAATTTGAGAAAATATTGATGATTTTTATTCCTTAACATACTTTGAAAATATAATAAGGTTAGATAATTCTCAATTATCATCATAGATAATGTTACAATATCCTTTATACTTAGAGCTTATGCCACTTTATATTCATTACTAGGATGGTAGTGTATTGAGCAGTCATAATCCTTGATGATCTCTAACCATCTTTGCTAGAACATATTAAGATAATTCTATGTGAATATATATTTGTGGCTCTTATAAACAATATATATTTCACACTTCTCCCTAGAGAGATAATACTTCCCGATTTTTGACGTGAAGATCATAGACACCAACTTTTGATCATGCATAAGATAGTTTTTCTCATGAATTTTCAACTTTATTGAGACGTAAGCTATCAATTTATCATTTAGCATTAGTACACAACCTAAGAATTTTTTTTGAATCATCACCATATACTAAAAAATATTTCCCCACTTGTCGGTAGTGTAAGTACTTGTGCAATGATAATCCTCTTTTTTAACTCTTTAAAGCAGCATTCACATTCACTGGTCCCAAAACACTTTTTTCCATTTCTGATTTAGCTTGTTTAGTGTGTTTGAAATTCATGATAAATTCCTCACAAATCACCAGTAATACCTAGCTAGACCAATTAAACTATATATCTCTATCACAAATGTTGGCTTCGTCCACTCTCTGATTGCCATTGTCTTTGAAGGGTCTATATATATTCCATTCTTGATGATAACATAGCCCAATAATGATACTTCCTTCATCAAGAACTCAAATTTTCTATACTTGTCATATATCTTATCCCTCACAAAGAATTTTGAATAGTATTCAAATTATCATCCTGTCCCTCTTTTCTCTTGGAGTATATCATAATATCATCAATAAAGACTACCAATTATTTTGTGGTAATCTATAAAGACTCTATTCATTAAGTATATGAATATTTTTGGAGCATTAGTGAGTTCAAAAGACATCACTATGAACTCATAGTGTATGTACCTTGTTTGAAAGGTAGTCTTGAGAATATCTTACTTCCTCACATTTAATTGGTAATATCCTGAATGAAGGTCCACCTTATAGAAATACTTGGCCTCAAATAGTTGATTGAACAAGTCATTTATTAGTGGACGGGGATACTTGTTCTTTATCATTATTTTTTTGATCTCATGATAATAAATGAAAAATAACATTGATCCACCATTCTTTTTAATGAAGAGGACTAGTGAACCCCATGGTGAAGAACTCAGGAATATTAAACCCTTGTCTATATTCTCTTGTAACTACTTCTTCAGTTCCTCTAGCTCAATGGTGGACATTCTGGAAGGTGACTTTGATATAGGAAGTGATACAAGAATAAGTTTGTAACACCCTTGGTTTCTTATATATACACCCCCTATGTGTAGATATAATATTTTTGAGGAAAAATAAGGTTAGATATGGTTTTTTATGACTGGGGAGGAGATCTTATGTGGTTTCTTGGAATCTTGACCCGTATTCTTAAGCGTTCTTCATCCGTTATTTGTTTTCATCGAAATAAGTGAGGTATGTGGCCTTAATATCATATCCCCCTTATGTAATTGATTGGAATGAATTAAAATTTAGTTTTTTTTATGAGAATTATTATTTTTTCTTCTATACAACTGTTAAACACTCTTTAGTTATGGGTGGTGGAAAATGTGGAAAATTGGGGGGGGGGGTTGTGAAAAACCTTAGTTTTGATTTTAAATGGGGATTTTTAAATTTTAGATATTCTGGAATTTTTTAAAATTGATTTATTTATAAATTTTTTAGTAGATATATAGGTTTTTGAAATGCATTAATATTTGAGAATTTAATGGTTAGATAGTTTTTAAAAATGGGTGTTTTTATTGAAACAGGTGAAATTGTTTGAAATTAGTTTGGGTTTTTTGGAAAACCTAGTGTGTGTATCATATTGAATTATTGGGAATGGTTGAAATATGATAATTTTCCTGGTTCAAAAGGTTAAATGGAACTTGTGGAATAATTACCTTGTGATGACTTACTAGATCGATGAGAAACCACTCATGAGTATGGAACAGTCATAACAATGCATTCATTTTTGGTAGTTGTTATTGTGTGGAGTTTATTGGTTTTCCAAAGTAGTTTTCAGAAATTTTTTTAAATATTTATTTAAATGTTTACATGGAGTATAGATTTATAGAAAAATGGTTCATATGGATTTAGTTTATATTTATTTATAAACTATTTTGAGAAGTGTTTATATTTAGTTATAAACTATTTTCAGAAATTGTTTTATATAAATTGTTTTATATAAATGTGGATAACTCTTATATCATAGTGGTGTGAGTAGGTAATTAATTGGGGAAATCCTAATGAGTTTTATACTCACCCATATTTTTTAAATTTGGTGCTTTTCCATATTTCATCTTCCGGGACATGGGAAAAGGTAGGGTGTATTAGATTTTTAACACTACTTCTTGAGTTGTTGAGATGTATGGTGGTGGTGGTGGAGCACAAAGATGGTAGATCCTGGATTATTTTGGTTATTTTGGTGTCTTTTTGAGTTGTCTTATGCTCTTAGGTTGATGTATATTTTTCTTTTTCTGTATCACTTTTGTTTGGGATCACTTTGGTATAAAATATTTTCTAAATTTTCATTATTTTATTCATGTATCATATAGCTGTTATGGATTGTTGTTGGTTGGTTTATAGTTTATATTTGAATGGGTAAATCATCACCCACTATTATTTTAAACCCTTCATCATTTATTTCATGCCTTTGGTATCTTGGGGATGTTTTCTAAGGCCCATTAATGACTCATTGTGTTCTTAATCCAGTGAGAATTAGTGGGTCATTACAAATGGTATCATCTTGATCTCTTCTATATGGAACAGTTAGTCTTGATTTTTCTTGGTCTTGGAGTTGAAATACTTATTTTCTATTCCTTGGGTGGTATTATTATAAAAGATTAGGATTTTTGGGTCTTTAAATATAGAACATAAAAGTACATAGCTAACCTTTTATGCTGAACTTCAAGTTACCATGGAGTTGGGTACGCAAGTGTTTTGGAAACACTAGTAGGATAATGTAGTTTAATTGTCATGTGTTTAACTAAAGAGACCAGCATCACATGAATTGTAGATGAATTAATTACCAATATGAATTAATATCTCATTTTGATCAATGACATATGATTTTAAGCATAATTTTATTTTTGGAAAAAATAAAGAAAATTGTTTTCAAATGAAATACTTTGAAAAGAAAATAGTTGATGTATTTTGAAAATGTTTTGATTTTCAAAATAAAGAGTGTTTTGTTTTCAAAAATGGTTATATTTTGAAATAAATGTTGTGATATTTATGTTATAGAATTTCACATTCCAAGACAACAAATTTCTAGAAGAGTGAGAATTACATAATGTGTTGTTTGTTTAGAAATGGCACTCGATAGGCAGTATAGAAACCAACCGGAGGAAGCTACTGAAAATGTGGTTGCACCTCAATCATAGGTGAACCAAGAGATGGTAAAATGTATATTATAAGAATTAAATGTTGTGTACATAGGTAACCAAATGGAGTATCTACGACAGGTGGACCACTCTATCAAGTTTCAGAAGAAGAATCCACCCATCTTCTATGGTGATTCAGAACCAGAGAGGGTAGAGGGTTAGATGAATAGGATGAATTGATTCTTTTAGTTCATCAGTATAAAAACAGACTTTATGGTCAAAATATAAACTTATATGATAAAGGATCTTTCATTCTAGTGGTGGGATTTGGCAGTGAAAGCTAAATTGGATCAGGGCTTGAGTTGGGAGGATTTTGAAGAATTATTTAACAAATAATTCTATCCTCACACTTTCAGAATCTAGCGAACAATAGAATATTTCAGCCTAAAGCTATAAAGAATCTATTTTACTGAATATGAGGATAAATTCATGAATTTATTTCAATTTTAACAAGAAGTTGCAGCCAATGTGACCTTGAAGGCACACATCTTCGAGTTGGGACTTAGGTAGGAGATTCAGTCAAGGATTACAGTAATTTGTATCATAGATTATTTGGTGATGGTAAATAAGGAGTTAGTGGCTAAGCAGGATATCTATGGATATATGGGTGGAGGAAGCATGATTATACTGACAAGAAATGGTGGAAATCAGTTTTTGGGATAAAAAGGAATAGGGACACCTATTTCCAGGGTGGCAATGAGAATCAGAGTCAAATAATTGGATCAATAAATCTTCCTCCTAAACCAAAGGGTCATCCGATATGTTATCAGTGCGGTTCATTTGACCACATCAAGAGATAGTGTATAACACAACCTCTAAAATTCCACAACTGCAAAAAATGGGACATCTTTTGCCATATTGTCACAGTGCTCCAAGGTCAGGTGCTCGAGACACTTATCAGGTGTCACAAGCATCATATACTTCGACAGGGTAGAGCTAGCAGGATCTGAGCCACCAATAGAGTAGATCTAGACATGGTGATTCTAGGAACACCATGAATCCTAAATAGGGGAAATATTAGTATGAAAAAAAAGAGTAGAGTGCCATGAAAAATCTATAATATGCAGCAAAGCAGGAGACTATGGATGATCAGGCTGGACCATCTTTAGTGTGAGGTGAGATTCTACTGAATTCTACCCTTATGCAAGTTCCGTTTGATACAGTTTCATCAAATTCATTTATTTATTTTCATACTACTTATTTTTTGAGCTTGAAAATTGAAATGATGCCTTCTGTGATAAAGTTATAAACCCATATTTGTGAAAGAGAATGTTGAGCCTTCATGTGTAGAGCGTGTTATATAACTATTGATGGAGTTGAACAGAAATGGGATTTCTCAGTTCTAGAGATTAATTTATTTGATTTAATCCTAGTAATAGATTGGTTGATAATGTTCTTGGCTCCCATAGATTGTTATAGTTGGTAGGTTAGTTTCACAACTGAGGATGACGTCAAGCATCTCTTTAGAGGAGTGAGCATTGTAAAGAAAGGTGAAATGAGATTGTTGGAACCAATAGTGGGAATGATATCTTACCATTTGGGAGCATTGAATTTGGCATTGACGAAAGAGATTGAGGATATAAATTCTCTAGGAATAGTGGATCAATTTTCATGTGTGTTTCCTGAACATTTTTCTAGGTTACAACCTACAAGGGAAGTGATGTTTATGATTGAAATCCTTCCCAGGACTAGTCCTCTATCCCTTCCATATTATAGTACAGATCCAACAGAATTAAAAGAGATTAAAGTATTATTGGAGGATATGGAAAGAAAAGGTTTCATTCAGCCAAGTATGTCTCTATGGGCAGCACCGATCTTGTTCTTGAAGAAAGCCGACAAACTCTGTAGCTGTGTGTTGATTATCATAAGCTAAACCAAGCTGTGATAAAGAATAGATATAAAATCTCATGCATTGATGATCTATTTGATCAATTTATAAGAGATTAGTGATTCTCTAAGATTTAATTGCGGTGAGGATATCATTATTTTTGAGTTCAAAAGGAAGATATTCTGAAGAAATATTTCAGGAGCAAATATAGACACTATGAATACATGTTAATTCCATTCAGTCTAAAGAATGCACCATCAATCATTTTGGAAATAATTTATCAAATATTTAAGTGATATCTATATTCTTTTGTGGCAGTGTTCATCGATGACATAATGGTGTATTCAAGAACCAGGGATGAGCACGAGCAACATTAGGCAACAATGTTGGGAATTCTGAGAGATCACCTTCTGTATGCCAAATTTTCAATGTGCGACTTTTGGATACAATATGTATGCTTTTTGGTTCATGTAATTTCTGAAAAATGTGATTTAGCGGATCCTAAAAATTTTGAAGCAGTTATCTCTTGGAAACCATTGTAGAACATTTTTGAGATACGAAGCTTTATTGGTCTTTTTGGGTATTATCACCCTTTTTTTCATGAATTCTCATGACTAGCATCGTTAATGACAACATAGACAAAGAAAAATGTTCCTTTCCATAAGAGTGAAGAATTCCAAAAGTCTTTTAAAGATATTAAAATGCATCTAACATCAGTACCTATCTTTGTTTTTCCAGAACTAGGACAGGGATATGTGGTCTACTGTGATGCTTTTAGATATAGGTTGGGATGTGTTCTCATGCAAGGAGACCATGTAGTTTCTTATGGTTCAATACAGTTAAGAGTGAATAAGAATAATTACCAAAAACATGATTTGGAGTTAGCTACAGTCATTCATGCATTAAAGACTTGGTGTCACTATCTCTTTGGTGAGAAATTCACTTTGTTCACCAATCCTAAGAGCTTAAAACACATTTTCTCACAACGGGATCTAAATTTGAGGCAAAATATATGGATGGAGTATCATCAGATGTTTGAATTTGAATTGATGTATACAATAGGAAAACAAAAATTCGGTGGCCGATGCATTAAGTAGGAATTCATATGCTCATTTGACAAAGGAAGCTTCAGAGGTGTGGCAGTTGATGTCAGTCTTAACGAATTTTCACGTGGAATGCAGAAAACAAGGTGATGTTTCAATTTTATTCTCAGTTTCAATAGTTACTAATTTGATAAAAATTGTTAAAGAGGCACAAACATTTGTTGTAGAACGCTTGCTTATGAGTTCAAAAATCAATGGTGGAGAGACCATTGAGGGATAACAACTTGATGGGACATCATTTTTGTGGGTCAGAGATGGGATTGTTGTACCTATCGCTTTTTAGAAACAACTTCTTCATACCTACCACCATTCAAGATGGGTTTTACATCCGAGGATAAAAAAATATGTATAAGGAGTTGATGGCACAATTTTGGTGGAATGGTATGAAGAAAAAAGTGGATGAGTTTGTTTCAAAGTTCTTAACTTGTTAGAAAGTTATAGTAGAACATCAGTGAACAAAGGGTATGTTGTAGTATTTACCTATTCCAGTGTAGAAATGGGAGTAGATAACTATAGATTTTGTTATAGGTCTCCCAAGAATGATTCAGAAACACAATGCTAGATGGGTGATAGTGGATCAACTCACCAAGTCATACCATTTCATTCTAATTCGTGAAACTCATATAGTGGATGATATATCCAAAATCTATATCCAAGAAGTGGTAAAGATACATGGTATACCACTTTTGATATTTTCTGACAGTGATATGAGGTTCACATCTCATTTATGGAAATCCTTAATGAAATACCTAGGAACTCAGTTTACTTTTAGTATGGAACATCATCCATAGATAGGTGGGTAATCTTAAAGGATTATATAGACGTTGGAAGACATATTATGGGATTTTGTAATGGATTGTTTTTGGATCATGGGAAGAGAACTTTCCATTGGTGTAATTCTCATACAATAATAGTTATCATGCTTCGATATATATGGCCCCTTTGAAGTGTTGTATGGGCATCCTTGTCATTATCCACTATGTTGGGTGGAAACAAGTGAGACCTCATTAGTTGGGACAATCCTTGTCTAATAAACGAAGAAGAAGATCCATTTGATCCAAAAGAGAATGGAGACTACTTAGAGTTTTCAGAAATCATATGTGGATCATTTCTAAAGACTTTTGGTGTTTTCGGTGAGTAATCATGTGTTCTTGAGGATCTGTGCAAGGCTTAGACCACACCGTTTTGGGAAGAAGAGAAAATTGTATCCCCGATACATTGGCCCTTTCGAGATACTGAAATGGGTCAGGGAGGTGGTATATTGGTTTCCATTTCCACCCTGGTTTATTTTGGTGCACAATGAGTTCCTTGTATCTCAGTTGAAAAAGTATCAGCCTGATCCTGACCAAGTGATCAGATGGGATCACGTGGACCAAGAGTTGGATGCTTTGTTGGTACATATCATGGTGCATATTGTGGAGAGGAAAGAGAAAGTCTTCTGTGGAAAAATAATTAGTCTATTGAGGGTTTTATAGAAAAAAGGTCAGATTCAGAAAGACTCTTGGGAACGTGAGAAGGAAATGAAAGAGCAATGGCCAGAACTCTTTCAGTTCAGCGATCACTTTTAACTTTTCAGGGACGAAAAGACCAATGGTGGGGAGAATTTAGCACCCAAAATTTCTAGTATGTAACCCTTCCCTGATTATTTTCATATTTTAAAAGGTTATGTGGGAAGTTGGGGGAGACTTTGGAGTACTTTTGGAGAGTTTTGGGTAAAAAAGGGGTGCACAATCAGCACACGGTTTGGCCAAACGGTGTGGCCAAACCATGCATGTCCAAAACTAATTCCCTATCTTCGTGGGTCTAATTCTATTTGGCCATATTTTTGATCTATTTAAACCTAAATCAACCCTAAAATGAATTTTTTCTCCCCTAAATTCTGAATGAGGTTCTCCCATCAATCCGGAAGTGATATGAACATGTTCCTTGGTGAATCGAAGGTAGATTCTTGTGGTAAGTTTCCGTTCTTCATCATTTTCTACACAGTTTCTTAGATATACTCCTAATTTCATTTATTTTTATCTAATCTACACAAACTTTGGGTAGATATAATAGTATTAAGTCCAAATAAGGTTATATCTGGTGTTTTTCATGATAGGGGAGGAGATCTTGAGTGGTTTCTTAGAATCTTGACCTAGATTCTTGAGTGTTATTCGTCTGTGGTCCGTTTTCATCGAAACGAGCGAGGTAGGTGGATTCATGATCATATCCCCTTGATGGAATTGATTGTAATACATTAAAATTTAGTTTTCATTCAAATTAAATTAATTTTTTTTTGTACAATGGTTAAACCCTCTTTATTGATGGGTGGTGGAAAATGTGGAAAATTGGGGGGGTTTTGTAAAAAACCCTAATTGGGATTTTAAATAGGGATTTTTAAATTATAGATCTTCTATAATTTTATAAAATTGATTTATTTAGAATTTTTCTAGTTGATATATAGTTTTATTAAACTATTTAATGTTTTAAAATTGGATGGTTGGAAAGTTTTCAATAAACATGCGTTTTTATTGAAACATGCGAAATTGTTTGAAATTGGTTTTGGTTTTTAGCTAACATGGTGTGCAGATCATATTTAATTACATGTAATGGTTGAAATATGATCATGTTACAAGTTACAAAGGTTAAATTTCACATGGGGAATAATTACCTTGTGACAAATTGGTAGATCGATGAGAAACCACTCATGAGTATGGAACTGTCACAATGATGCATGCATTTTTGGTAGTTGTTGTTGTGTGAAGTTTATTGGTTTAACAAAGTAGTTTTTAGAGATTGTTTTAAAGATTTCTTTAAATTTTTAAATAGAGTATAGTATGTTTAAAAATTGGTTCACATGGTTTTAGTTTATATTTAGTTATAAACTATTTTGAGAAGTGTTTATATTTAGTTATAAACTATTTTCAGAAATTGTTTTATATAAACTATTTTGTATAAATGTCGATAACTCTTCTATACTAGTGGAATGAGTAGGTAAGTAGTTGTAGAAATACTAATATGTTTTATACTCACCCATTCTTTGGATGTTTATTGATTTTTTATATGTCATCTTCTGGGATGTGGGAAAAGGTAGGGTGCAATAAGTTTTTAGCACTACTTCTTGAGTTATTGAGCTGTCTGGTGTTGGTGGCACACAGAGCTGGTGGAGCTTGGAGTATTTTGGTTATTTTGGTGTCTTTTTGAGTTATATTATGATGTTAGGTTTATTTATAGTTTTCTTCCACTATAGTAATTTTTTTTGGGCTCACTTTGGTATAAAATATTTTTTGAATTGTCATTATTTTGTTCATGCATCATATAACTACTATGGATTTTGGTTGGTTTGTTTATAGTTTATCTTTAAAGCATAAATCACCCACACTGGTCTTTTAAACCCTCTGGAATTTATTTTTAGTCTTTGGAATCTTGTGTATTTTTATTAAGGCCCATCAATGACTCATTGTCTTCTCGAGCCAATGCGAATGAGGGGGTCATTAAAAAGTTCAAATTAGAACTCAACCTCTCATTCAGGAGGAAGACCAAACAATTCTTCAAAGAACACATCAATATAGTACCTCACAATGATAATTTCCTCGATCATGATTCTATCCTCTATATTAATAATTTTAGCTAGATACTTTGTTCATAAGGAAATAATATCCACACTTAAGACAATTTTTCTGAAGGAGATTAATCCTTCTCAATACATTTCTACAAAATTGGAGGATACTTCAAGATGTGAAGAGTGATTTCCATTTCCTGATAGTTGATATTGGATTTTTATAAATATATCCAATCCACTACCAATATATCATCGAACTCTATGAATGTAAGTAAGACAAGATTTGCTGGGAGGTTCAATCCACAAACATTAACCGGGTAGGAGTTATACACTTTGGATGCAATAATTTCCCAATTTTCTATTCTCACTAATAACTAAACCTCTATATTTTGATGTGGAGTTTGAATAGTTCTAATAAACTTTCATGATATAAAATAATTTATAGAACCAAAATCAAATAGTACATTCTCTATTCTTGAATTAATAACCAGGTTACATGTTACCACATCATTGTCAGGTTACACCTATACAGTAGTGATAGCATATTCCCTTCCTTGTTTCCTTGGAGGTTGTTGTTGTTGATTTCCTCAAACAAACCTTCACTTAGGGAAATGGATTTCATAATTACCATGTTACTTGTAGTTGAAACACTATAATACAGGCTGAGCGTTGATCTAAACCTTCCTTTCTTCTTTCGCATTAGTGGAATTCTTCATATCCCTTTGGTAGTTATTATTCATATCCCATATCTTCCACATTTGAAGCATCTATTGGTTACCTTTATGTAGTTTCTCAGATACTTATTCCCAAACTTTTGACATTTGGGATGTTTTTTCTTATTTCTATCATGAGATTTATTTGTTGATCCACCCATATTAAACTCCTCTTTCATCTTTTTATCACTAGGACCATGAGACCCCTAAGAGTCTCCAACCTCCATTTGAACATTAAAGGAACAACAAAAAATCTCCACATAACAATCAAAGTCTCGAATCACCAATGATTTTCATAGACTCATCTTTATTTTACTAAATAAGTGATGAAACTTGATTTTGGTGTTCATAAAAAAGCCATAGGTGTATTGTGTAAGCCTTGTAAAGTATTCCTCATATGCTCAAATAGACTCATCTTCATTTTTCTTCAGTCCAATGAACTCCCTTTATATATTAATAGAGAATGTTCAGGGAAAATATTTAATGATTTTTTTTGAAATCTTCCCATTCCATGGAATCAATTTCATCCTTAGAGTTTTTGTTATTGATCAGTGTCCACCACTGATTAGCTTCCCCATAAAAATGATGTACTGCCAACACAACTTTCTCTTCTTATGAGCACTGGAGGACATATAATATATTCTTAATGGAATTAATCCATTGTTTTGTGATGAGGGGTTTAAGAGATCCACTAAAGATAAGAGGAATTGGAAGCATGGAGGATTATACCACAAATTTATCCCACTTATGTGAAGGAGGAAGTTACACATAATTCAAGTTATTATTCATAACTTGAGCCAACCGAGTAAGTACTTTCATGAATATTTGATCACCTGTTCCCATAATATTTGGCATATCATTAGGGAAATCATCATATTTAATATCATACTAATTGTTGGAATGACTTATCCTATTTACACCCATTAAATAATAAATAAAATTACAATTATGGGGGATTTAATACATAGCTCATAGGCATATAAAAAGAAAACATTGAATATAGAAGGATAAAAATATAAATGAAAAATATATCCTAACTTTTGATAACCTATGTTTCAATCTATTTTGTCAATGGTGATATAATTATCCCTAGACTTATTACTAAATTGATCTATTCCTAATATAAAAAAATAACTAAACCATTCTCTAATACCAACAATAATGGATGTTTCCATTTACACATTTTATTACATGATTTTAAGTATAATTAACCATCAAATTACAATCCAAGGATCGTAAATTCTAGTGTCTTTGGGTGATTAGGTACATAAAACTAAAAACATGTAAATTGAATAAAACATATTTATTTTAATCATACAAAAAGAGATCATAACATCCATTGAGCTCCTACATCTACATGGGATAACCTAGGGAATACATGAACAAAATAGATGAGCTAAAAATCCTAATAAGTGTATACACATATGAATAAAGCAAAGCACATGGGTTAGAAGGAATAAAACAAAGACATAAAAAGGAATGGAACATGAATAAACATAAGGAATCACAAAATGTATATCATTGGGACATTTAAAATTATAATCATAGGAATTTTTTAACAACACACAACATGACATAAGCACGAGTTAAGGCTAATTACCAAGACCATTGCACATGGCAGACAACGTCCCAAAAAGAAATCAAGTTCACTCCCTAACCTAATATGACATATCTTGAGACTAAACATTACCCAATGCATTTGATCACTATCTGGGTGAAACCATAATAACATTTTCATGCATATGTGTTCCATAAGAATAATCAAACATGAGTTATCAACATAAGTGTAACCCCAAAAAATTGGGTATCATAAACATGTCATAAGGTATAACCAAATGGTGTATCATAAAAGAGTTCATGAATGAATGGATATAAATCATAAATGGACATTAATAAAGAAACTTATGCACATATAATGGTAGATTATGTACAAATTTTGTGATTTTTTTTAAATAGTGGTTAGTAAACTTAAAAAATTAGCCACTTTAGTGCGGTTTAAGGGAAAAAATTAAAGATTATTTAAAATGTAAATTTCATAATTGTTTGTATAAAATCATAAATGAACCAAGATTTTATTTCATGATAATAATAGTGATTTAAAAAAATAATTTTGGATTTAAATAGATTAAGTATTGTACTTGAAAATGAGCAAGAATCTGAGAAGTTCCCTTTATTTGGGCTTGCTTATCATGAGGAAATGAGAAGGGAACCTTATAAAACATGTACTTTCCTATAAAAGAAAGAAGAATAGGGATAGAAACATATTTTTGGAACATAAACACAGAATTTAGGAGTATTAAGTAATAATAATTAATAATTAAATTGGGATAAAGAGAGAGAAAGTGTAACTCGATGAAAAAATAAAGGTACGGAAAGAATCCCTTACCTTATGTCCAAAAGTGGTCTGCACTTGATCTTAATATGCTAGATAATAAAATTAAATCCATTAATTAATTAATTAAAAACATTTTATACATGTATTTTAT
Organism: Viscum album; assembly: GCA_963277665.1. Taxonomy (NCBI): domain Eukaryota; kingdom Viridiplantae; phylum Streptophyta; class Magnoliopsida; order Santalales; family Viscaceae; genus Viscum; species Viscum album. Next base: position 1,122,313,897 of record OY728129.1, read on the forward strand.
TTTTTATATTTATATACATTCTTTTACGGCCTTTTTGATGAGTTATAAGATTCTATTTCATCGTTTAGGAGTGTTCATTTCCTTGGTTTTCATGATTGATTCACTTGTATAAATGTATGAAAGATCATGTAAAATGGGAATAAATATCCAAAATTGAAGTTATATATTATTAATTAAAATCTATAAAATTATATGGTTATATAATTCATTTGGTTACTTGGGGTGAGTTTGAATCATTAGATAAGATGTTAGTGATAATTATCTACACTGTTTTGGCGGTTTTCGATCATCACAAACTAGTTTTGTTTCATTATTTATTATTGTGTATAAAAGTTGTTTTCAGAACATAAAAAGTGTTATAAAATAAATTTTACAATATGTTTCAACCATTACAATTGTTTTATGTATATCCTTGAAGGTGGTGGAGGAAAATGAAAACTAGCTATCCTCGAAGGTGATAAATGAACACCTCACCGATAATATTTTCATTTTTAGAATAAAAAGAAGAGGAAAAGAGACATGATGGTGGATTTTAGATTAACATAAAAACATTATAGTATATATAATATAATGGATTTATCATGAATTTTTTTTACATAGGAGGTGATGATATTATAATAAAATAAAAGAAAGTGAAAAAAATAAAGAAAGTGAAAGAAGATTTTACCTCTTGAATTTTTGTCCTTGAGAACCTCCTTAGAGAAATTGGTTTTGGTATTTTGTTGATATAAAAACCTAATTTAAGTAGGGAAGAGTCTTTTTAAGAGTATTGGATAGAAATTGGACAATATTTAAGGCTTAATATGTGTGAGAATAATAGCTGGTGATGGGTGGTATTTATAGTGGAGCAGAGAGGTGTTTTTTTAATTATTTTATTCATTAGTATATTATTTTAGATCAAGACTATAAATATTATTTATTATTGTGAATAGATACATTAAATATATAAGGATAGTTCTATATTATTATTATTACATCAGTGATGACTCAAGTAATAGAGTATTTAACTTATAATTTATATATACTGTAAATTACTGTATTTTACTATTAACAAAAATTCAACTATTTTAGAAAAATATAAAAAAATCACCCTAACCAATTTTCTATGTGTATAAATAAAAAATGAACTCAATTTTCTAAAAACAATTTTCTAAATATGGTAAATTTATTTTTTAATTAAAATAATCATTTCTTAAAAATAATCGATTTTAAAATTATAACTTATTTTACGACAATTTGAAAAGTTAATGAAGGGATCTATTTTTTTCTCATAATCATAAGAAAAAAATATTAAATTATGAATATATTTTATGAAAATAAGTTTTCTTTTAAATCATTATATTAATTATAAAAATGTAATTAAATATTTCCAACTTATAAAAATACTAACACTTAATTTATCATTTTTAAAACATTTATTTTCTTATAACTTGGTATAAATATATCATATTTTCATTCATAAGATACCTAAATTTTATTCATACTTTTATAGGTGAGGTTACTATTCTATTGGCCAATTTACTATTCCTAATAGTCATATTACTATTCTAATGGTCAAGATACTATTCCATTTGTAAAGGTTTATTAATTTCTATGAATACCACTCATTTCATTAATTTTCATTTATAATATTTGTATTTTGTTCTCAATGTGATTTTATGTGATTTATACCATATGACATAATTATAAGATGGGAACTTCATAGATATAATTTTGGTTTGTTACAAAACCTATTTGATAATGGCTTTTGAAATAAAGAGTTGATTTACATAGAATAATTTTTTATTAAAAAAATTATTTGAAGAATGAATTTGATGATGATTCTTAAAAGATTAAGGAATTAAATGTTTAATGAATTTTATATAAAATAAATCATTGTAAAAGGAATGAGTTTTGATAATTATTTTCTTAAAGTTGGTTATTGAAATGAAATGGCATGTTTGGAAACTTGAACTTGGGGCCGAATAAATTATTGATTGAAATGATTTGAGACTAATTAAAATGAATGATTTCCCATTTTATGATTTACTTTATTAAATCACATGGGATATTTGGTAGTTAGGTGGGTGAGTGTAGATACAAACACTAGGAATGTATTAAATTTACCTAGAAATAGATTGATGATGACAACAATGACTAAACATGTTGTGGGTAGGGGGTTCATTCTTTGGAGAAGACTACTATTCCACCTAGGATTAAGATACAAGGTAGTGTGTGAACACAAATATCCATAATTCAATGATAATGTGTGTAACCTTTATCATTGATCTAAACAACACAAAGATTCATAACTGTGGTGCTATGATTGAAAATGAATTATTACATGCATGTGTTTATGAAATGAGTTATTAATTTCTATTTTGATGAAATGATTTATTCATATATGTTTTAATGTAAATTAAATTTTATACCTATTTTATAATTTCCATTGAAATTATTTTAAAACAATTCTTTACTATGCATTATAAAAAGATTACGATGTTGTGTTTTATTTAAAATTGAGAATATTTGATTAATTTAGTATATAATTCTTAGTGGGATCCTATTGGGATAGTGTTTCTCAAACCATAATTTTGATTTTGGGTGTTTGTAGGCTTTCTTATGCTAGGTCCTAGAAAAGGAAAGGAACTAATTAGAGGTGGGGAATTTTCTTTATAGTGAGACCTTGAGATTTGGTGTTGATAAGTGGGGCATGTGGTCTACTTATTACGAGAAGATTCTAAGTTGATGTTTTTGATGCTTTAGGTGATGAATTCGGTTGATGTACCATTTTTGGGACTTTTACTTGTCTACCTTTGGTAATTTTATATTGATGTGTTTTTTTGGAATACTGTCTGTTTATGAATTATTATCCCCCATTTTATTTTTTTTCTTATTCTTATAGGGAAATCATTCCCTCTTGTTTGTTTTCAATTCCAAAACACTAATTTAGAGTATGTGGGGATTGATAATGACCTTATGGATATTTAAATGATAATTAAGGAACCAATTTAGTGGTTTAGTAGTCTTGGTTATTGAAAAATTGGTATCAAAGGTAGGTTTGGTTTCTTCTTGGATATTGGTATGCAAATTGGGGTATCTTGGAAGACAAGAGTTAAGATTTTTGGGACATAAGGGGTTGGTTATGAGTGATTTCCTTGTAAAATATTATCATATCAAGCCTTACGTTACCATGGGTGGTTAGAAAATGATATATTTAAGTAAATTCATTAATATAATTTTGGAATTTTTAGATACTTTTATATGAGATTTGTGTTCCAAGGATGAGTTTTTATTGATCAAGTTGATTTCCTCATGTCTCTTGTATGATGTTTCTATATTATCTATTGATTTTGTGTAGTACCATGAAACAAAATATGTTCAATTATGATTTAAATGGGAGATTTTTATAAACCAAAGAAAGATAACCCTCCAGTTTACTATAACCTCATAGATGTAGTATTTCATGTGGTCCAAGCTCTAGGCTAAGGAGAAACACTGGTCCCCATCCAAGCTATAGGGGTGGATCCTCAAAGGTATGATAGTGGAGATTGATCCTAAGAGATTATTTATTAGAAACCATTATATTTCTAGGAAAAAATGATCTTTAAGAGGTGGTAGATTGGTTTATAAATATTAAAAAACTCTTCAAATTCTTGGAGACACTGGATTTTATTAAGGTGAAGTTTGCTATATTTAAGCTTGAGAGTCCTAGAATGATATGGTGGGATGTTATAATTTTGGAAAAAAAGAATGAGGTATTGGAGTGTAAATACTACAAGAATATTTTCAGAAAGTAATTATATTTATATTTGATAGTTTTGGTTAAGTATATGGAGTTACTCAATATTCATCAAGGTGACTGGGTAGTGACTTAGTACGCCTTTAATTTTTCCAATCATGGTTAGTTTTTACCTAAGGTGGCATTGAATGAGAAGATAAAGGACCAGATGTTTGATATATTTATTTGATATGATACCCATCCTTAGTTCTTCATGCTAAATATTACCACATATGTTGATGTCCTAAATAGATCTCTGGTGGCGGAACTTGACCTGGCTGGTAAGTCTGGGTTTATAAGAGCACCTCATACTCCAAGTGACAACATTAATGGTTTCTTTAAAGAAATGATAAAGCAAAATAATCCTTATAGTTGGAAATAATGGTAGTGGTTCTTGAAAATATAATTTCTCTAAATCATCTTAAGTATCTGGTAAATGACCACTGAATTATTTCCAATGTTTCATGGTTTGGAGCTTGAAGATTTATTCCATGGAGGAATCAAATATTTGTAGCTCATGTTGTCGTTCATGAAACTTGTTGAGGTTTTACATATTTTTGGTTCTATGTGAAGTGGTACAGGATCATTAGCACTGAGAGTTTATAAATAACACTCATATTATTTAAGGACAGTGGGGTTCCTACCACAAGCATCAAGAATGAATATTATTGACGTAGTGGATGAGTCTCTGGTTGGAACTGATGTAGGTCCTGTGACAGTGAGAGGTACGAGGTCTTATGACAGTGAGAGGTACGATCACAATTGATTCATCTTTTGTAACCAATTTATTTAATACTATTGTCTCTAATTCTCTTATATCATCCCACACTATGGACTTTTTGAATATTTTTATGAAGATCATGTGTTATGTGATGGAAATTATAACACATCTCAGGATAAAGAGGGAGGAATGTCTCTGATTCCCCTATTGTACTTTCTCGTTATTAGAGACTATGTTCATCTTCTTGAGATGAATCCTCTAGAAGTTATTCTTGGAATGGATTTATTGGTGGATCATAAAGTTTGGATCGATTGTTATTATTAGTGAGTTTCCTTTTCTTCCACTAATGGGGAGTTCTATATTTTTTAGTGAGAATGGAACCTGAGGGCTAGTCGAGATAGACCTCCTATTTTAGTGATGGGTAGGATGTTATATTTGTATTATATTGAAATAAAGCAGGAAACCTATAGTAGTAAGATTCCTCTAGTACCTATCGAGTTCACAGAAGTGTATTTTTTAGACTTTTTTGGTCTCCAAATAGGGAGGGAGGTAGATTTATCCATTTATTTGGTGCCAGGTACCCAAACCATATCTATTACATCTTATCACATGAAATAATTTTAACTGAAGGAATTAATGAACTAGTTAGATGAATTGATGTCCAAAGGCTTCATTCAACCCAGTGTGTTGCCTTGGGAAATACTGGTTATTTTCAATGAGAATACTGATGGAACCCTTCACGTGTGTGTTAATTATTAAAAAATAAGTTTGGTTATAGTTAAAATAAAATACCCATTTCCCTATATTGATGATTTATTTTATTAGTTTAAATGGTAGAAGTGTTTCTATATGATTTATCATTGGCATGTGTATTATTATCTTAGGGTCAATGAGTCCAATATCCCTAATAAAAAATTCAAAAGAAATTATGGTCATTATGAGTATCTTGTAATTTCATTTGGAAAGACCAACACTCCTAATGTGTTTTAAAACATGGTATCTAATTTGATCCTAAAAATTCGAAAGATATAATTTCATTAGAGGAACTATATAATGTCTTTTCGATTCAAATATTCTTGGGTTTAGCAGGGTATTACCAATAGTTTATAAAATATTTTTTCAAAGTTGGCTTATTAATTGACCACTATCACTTAGAAGGGAGTGAAGTTCATTTGGGATTTGAAATGTCAGACTTATTTTGACAAGTCAAAACACTATTTTACTTCAGATATAACATTGAATCTTACAAATTCTAGGTAGAGTTATTTGATCTTTTTTGATGCTTCGGGTTTGGGTTTGGGATATATTCTCATATAGGGAAATCACATGGAAATTTATGGTTCTCATAAGCTTTAAACTCACGAGAAGAACTATACCACACATGATACAGAATAATTATTTATGATTCATGTTATTAAGAGTTGGTGATACTTCCTTTTCATTGAAAGTCTTACTGTTTAATCTAATCACAATTTCTTGAGTTATAAATTCTCATAAAAATATTTTAATATCTGTTTATGGTGATGGTTAATTAGATTAAATCTTTTGAATTTACAACTTCCTACACCCTTAGGAATGGGAACTTTGATGCTGGTTCTATGAGAAGGAAACTACCATCATAGGATGATAAGGAGTCATTAGATGTGTATAATCTCATAGATCTATTTTCTTGAATGCATTTGGTAGTTTGAGAGGATTAGACTAGGCTTACTCAGGAGAGTGTTCAGTTGACATCCTCTCTTCTTAAGATGATCCTATAGGAGCAACATCTTTATGATTAATTATGAGGTATTAGGGAATCTTTATTTGGTGGGGATACCATTGGAAAATGGTCTCTAATTATGGAGGGTATCCTTTTATTTAGGAACCATTATGTCATTCCATCTCTTATGAGAAAGGTTATAAATTGGGAGGGGGGTTGTCATTTTTCTTAGTGAGAAGTTCACCCAAGAATGAAGAATATGTTTTATGATATGAGGAATTGATTTTAGTGGATATGAATAGAACGGGACATCACTTATTTTATTTCTTATTATTATATCTATCAATAGATCAAGTTCAAGCATGAGAAGCCTTTAAGTTTGCTTCAATGCCTTCCCATTCTGACTTATAAGTGGAATGATATATATATATATATGTAATTTTTGTTGGGTTTCCATATAATCCTTAAGGAAATAATTCTATTTGGGTGGTGATTGGATGATTGACCAAAATGGATCAATTTATTCCTACTTGTGATACCAAAAAATTTGTATATATGGTAAATCAATATGTGCTTGATGTTGTCCGATTAAAAAAGGTTTTATCTACCACTATTTTTATAGTGAACCAAATATTTATGAATAAAATTACATTTCTTTTAATGTATCATGGATTTAAAAAACACATGCACTTTTTATATTATTGGGTTTAAATTACCATTAAGTATCATTACCATTGATAATATATCCATTGAACAATGATCACACAACTGATATAAATTTAATGTTTAAAAAATAATAATTTCAACACAGAAAAAGGATAGGATAGACTCATCTAGTAGACTAGGGCCATAAAAAGCTCATTTTTTGGATCTTGGAAAGGAGGTAGTGTCATTGGGATTCGCTCTTGACCAATCCCAAGCCGAGGTTTAACACGTTAATCTTGAATGAAATCGCATACGGGAGAAGTTTAAGTTAATTGATATTACCACCCAAGCGATGTTATCCAAACTGCCCCTATAGTATGTCACCATTGCACACCATACCCTTATGTATTATGTGGGTGTTATAAGGGGTTATGTAACAAGTTATTAGTTCCTTATTGTGTAATCCCTTTTTATAAATAAAAGTCTTATTCCATAAATTCCTTTATGAAAATAGTGTTTCTGAAAAATGATGAATTTGATAAATTGATTATTCAGGTAAAAATGTTACTTTTGAGAAATATATACATTATTATATTAAACTAAGGTTTTTATTAATAATAATATAAATGATGATTATATCAGTTCCTTATTTTTAAATGATTAGGTAATCAGTTTGATAAGAGTTATATTTTTATACGATAAAACAGAAAGTGTATTTTTAAAGAATTTATTTTAATAAATTAATGAATTTTTGAAATAATTAATATTTTAATAAAATATTATTATCAAATTACTTTTATGAATAATAAATTAGCATATAATTTTTATGAAGGAAAATGTAATTTTTTTAATGTTTGACAACTATTTTTGTCAAAACCCGTGAATTTTCAATAAATATCTGTTTTCATTTTAAAAGTGAAAATTAAATTATTTATAAAATTATTTAGATAAAACAAATAATATTTTTTGAATCAAGACATAAAAATTTTCCAATGGTGAATTTTTCGTAATTTTCCGAGATAGTTGAATTTTTGGGTAAAAATTAAATACCATATAAATAAAATATGAGCTTTATGACATCATAATGACCCCAAAATGATGTAATAAATACTATAATAGGTATTTTAGGTCCAATATATTTTTTAAAATTAATATAATATAATTTCAATTTTATTTTATTTATTTTATAAAGCCTTAGTAAATCCTCAAATACATATAAAATATTTTATGATTTTAAAATCATTTCCTTGAAAGCATGACTCACCTCCACATAAGAAAGGATAATATTTTAATATGTTCAGACATTAGCCTTATAAAATATTTTTTTCCAATCCTCTTCAGAAAAATCCATGGGAAAAACCATGAGAAGGTTTGTGGTTTTGAATATTTAATTATATAGATTCCAAAACCTAAGTTTGTGAAATATTTAATAATTCCCCTTTCATTTCCTATATAAATCCACCCAATATCCCATTACTCATCACTAAAACCATTTTGAACTTGACCAAAATCTGAACCATACTCCCAATAGTCCTACCAAGGTTCCCCAAGCTCCCAAGAATCCTCTCCCAAGCCTTTGGGATCACACATCCAAGTAAGGGATCTTCTACCCTCCTCTTTTATCAAACATTCTTTTCTTGTTACGTCTTTTAATTTATTTTATTACTATGCTGGTATATGTTATTAAGTATTATATTTACTTTAAATTTTATTTATAAATTATTATATCCCCTTTCACTCCCATTTATCCCACTTAATGACCCTTATGTTCACCCATTACCATGCCGATTGTTTGTAAGGGATCCTTACTTTCCTTTCTCATTTTTATCCAAGTTTCTTTATGTTGTTATACCCTTTTATTTTCAATTAAAAATGTTGGGGTATTATTTATCACCTCCTACATACTTCCTTCATTATGTTTTAATGATTATATACCACTTTTTCTCTCATTAATTCCTTCCATGTACACCCATTACTATGCTGAAATTCCGTAAGGGGTTTCTCTCTTCTTATTTCCATTCAAGAATTTCTTCCATATTATGTATCTAAATTCCATTTTATATTTTGGTATATTATGTTCCAAGACCCCCTTACTATATATTTTATTTATAAATGATTATATACCCATCTATCTCTCATCAACCCAACTTATTAATTTCAATATAACACCGTTATACTGCAAAAATTACACCGCAATTTTCCAAGCCAAAATCATCATGGGGTGAATACCATACCCAATTCTCTATCAAGGGTATTTAACTTTATGATCATATAAATATTTAATGGTACTTAAATTTATGTATTCCACATTCCTTTATCAAGGAATAACTTATGATGTTTAATGATTCCATGTTATATGATCTATGTGGCACACTTATGCGTGAAATGAAATGTTTATAAAGAGTGAACCCTGATAACGCTCTAATGCATTGGGTAATTTTAGTATCATGATACGCCATGTGAAATTAGGGTTTAATAATTCTAATTCATTTGAAATTAGGGTTTACTCATGCTAATCCATGTTCAATGATCCTTGGATCATTCTAATACCATGTTGTATGTTGTTGACACATTTACATGTTATGATAACCATGCTATATCAGGAATTTATGTTCATGTTTCTCTTGAGCTCCATTGATATGCCTATTTCCTAACATGTATTTTATTATTCATGATATGAATTGTTTAATCCCTTATTATTCTTTATATCTGACCCCTTTCTTATTAATTTCCTCACCTTATCCCATGCAATGTTAAGTACGAAAGAATGTTGTGGTCACGTCAAAGAAGTTTGAAATAAAGATGTTGTATTTCATGTTTTAAGTTGTTATGTAATGTTACTAATTTCCCAAGACACTAGAAATATTGATCCTTGGAGTTTTCTTAAGTTAAATTTTATGTAATAACTCATTTTTAAGAGTGTAATAAAAACTAAGGTTGTTATAGTTGGTATCATAGGATAAGTTTAGTTATTTTTTGGGATTATGGTTATAAAACTCTAGTGAAAGCCTTCGGGATAAGGCATATTATAAGAAAATAATCCCTAAATTTTGGTGAGTATAGATTAAGTGGTTTATAAATAAAATAAATCCACGTATCTATATGAACAAGTAGAGGTGGTCTAGCATAGATGTATCTAGGGGTAAAACCCGAAAACACCACTTTGAGTGAGACTCGAATAAGAACTGGTGCATGAAAATGGGCCTTACTACACTCTTGGTTTTAAACTATTAGGGGATATGCTTCGGTAAATTCATAGGCTTAGAATTAAACATTATTAAGGTAGAAATAGAAAAAACGCATAATAATATATTTTCGATAAAAATCATGGATAACTTGGATTAAAGCCTATAAATTCATAAGTTAAGGAAATAAATGTAAATTATAAGTTATCCATTTTTTTCATTGGATTCTCCTTTATGTGTTTAATAGTATAAAATATTTACCCCTAATATTCCTTTTATTCTATCCAATGACCAGTAATATGGGGAATTAGGAGAACAACTGATGCGAAGGGTAATGTGATGAATGTCCCAATGAGATTCCCAATCAAATGGGAGTTCAAGTAGACATTTTGTGAATATGACAAACCATATATAAAAACTCTATATTAAAAATTGGTAATTTCCTGAATTCCCCAAGATATAAAAGTATAGGAAGATAAAATCTCATGAAATTCCATCTGATAAAGGTGATAATGGAAGAAAGACCCAATTTCCTTCGTGCAACAAGTGTATAAAGAGGCACCAAGGGGAATTTCACAAAGGGACTAAGAGATGTTTTAAGTGTGGAAAGGAAGGGCACAAAGAATACAATTTCCCTGAAAAAATAGTTAATGCGAGGGATGGAAAAAAAGTTCCATCTAAGGTATATTACATAGTTCTATGTCATAAATGTGGAGAAGTCGAGCATTATCCAAGACAATGCTCTATTGTAAGGGCTGAGAAGCATGATGAGGATCAACAAATCTCCATGATCAAGGGAGAACGATAAGTCCTATGCTAATATGGATAAATATGAATGAATTACATGTAACCACTACTTGAATGTATTATATGTCACAATTTTTTTCAATTCATTTCCTATTAGTATATCTTTTATGTTTTCTAAGAACATTGAGTCCCCACAATAAATGATATTAAATCATTAGTGAAAACTTATATATGTGTTTTATCACATGTTGAGGTTTGTGGAGATTTTCTTGAAAATATTATAAGCCTCCCTTTGAAGGAATTTGAGGAAAAATTATAGTCATTTCTTACACCTCAAGGAACTTGAAATTTTTTGACCAAAACTATCCCACACATGATCCAGAGTTGACAGTAATGATCTTTGCGTTAAAAATATGGAGACATTATCTCTTTGGAGAGAAGTGTGAAATATATACGAATCAAAAAATTCTCAAATATATATTCACATAGAAAGAGATGAATATGTTTCAAAAATATGGTTTGAGATCATCAAGGATGATTACTTCTCAATCCATTACCACCCTCAGAAAGCAAACTAGGTGGAAGATGCTCTAAGTAGAAAGGACCTAGTGATTCTATCAGTGATGAGAATTGAAAAGGATTGAAAAATATTATATTTGATGAATATGGACATTGAAATAATAAATAAGGTAATATCATAAATCCTTTCACAAATGATTTCTCAATCATATATTTTGGAAAGGTTAAAGGGTGATAAAAAAAGATGATGTTGGAATTTATAAGAAAATGGAAGCTATCAAAAAAAAAACAAAATCCTCAGAGTTGAATGTTAATGAAGAAGTAATTTTGAGATTTGGGTCAAGAATATGTGTTCCATCAAATCCAGAGTTAAAGAAATAACTTTTTGATGATGAACATAGTTTGAATTTCTCTATTCACAAGGCAACATAAAGATGTATTAGGATCTCCAAGAGAATTATTGGTGGGATAACATGAATAAGGAGATCGTCAAATATACATCAAAGTGCCTAGTATATCCAAAATCTAAGGCTGAGAGGTATAAGGTTAAGGTGATGATGCAACTATTACCCATACTAATATGGAAATGGGTGAACATCACCATAGAATTTGTCACCAAACTTATGAAGAAATCCAAATGAAAAAATTATATTTAGTTTATTGTGGATCATCTTAAAAAGTCTCCATAATTCATTGTGATTCAATAGGATTTATAATTGGATCAACAAGAATTGATATACAATAGATAAGTGGTAAGGATTCATGGAGTACCACTATTGATTGTATCTGATCGAGATCCAAGATTCAACAATAAGTTCTGGAAGAGTCTCCATGCTCTGAATACCGAGTTGATCTTTAGTAAGGATTATCATCCTCAAACTAATGTCCAATATGAGTGGACTATCAAAGTACATGAGGACATGTAGAGAGAATTCTCAATGGACTTCAAAGGAGGATGAGAACAACATCTTCCTATGGTTGAGTTTTATTACAATAATAATTTCCACTCAAGCATCCAAATGACTCCTTATGAAACACTTTATGGGAAGAGGTTCACAAAATCGACATATTGGGATGAAGTTGAGGATAAAAAAATTCTAGGTCCAGAAATAGTCTATAAAATGGTGGAGAAGGTTAAGACCATCCATCAGCACATCAAATCTTCTAAGAGTCGACAAAAGAGCTATGATGACAATCATCAATGAGACCTAGAGTTTGATGTTGGTGACATGGTATTTATCTGCATATCACCATGGAAGAGAGTTATGAGATTTGGGAAGAAGGGAAAGCTTAGTCCAAGGTACATTAACCCTTTTGGGACCCTTTATCACATTAGACCAGTGACCTATCAACTAGAACTCCCACCAAACCTGTCTCATGTATATGATGTATTCTATGTATCAGTCTTGAAGAAGTACATACCTGACCCATCGCATGTACGAAATCCAGAGGTGGTACCATTGGATAATGAACTCTCCTATGAAGATAAGACACTGAAGATCTTAGATCGTAGATAAAAATTTCTACAAAAAAAGATGATTCCCCTCATCAAGGTGTTGTGGAAAAACCAAAAGTTTTAAGAAGCAATGTGGGAACCAGAGGAAGTGACGAGGTAAAGTTACCCTCATCTGTTTTAGTGTGGGAAAAGAAAATTTTGAGGGTGAAATTTCTTAACAGGGGAATGTTGTAACAACCCAAACATTTATGAATAAAATTACCTTTATTTCAATGTCTCATGGATATAGAAAACACATGAACTTTTTTTTATTATTGGGTTTAAATGACTGTTAAGTATCATTACCATTGATAATATAGCCATTGAATAATGATCGCACAAATGATACAAATATATAGTTTAAAATAAATCTTTTCGACACAGAAAAAAGAGAGGATGGACTCATCAAATGGACTTGGTCTGTACGAAGCTCATTTTTTGGAGCTCGAAAAGGAGGTAGCATCACTGAGCTTCACTCTTGACCAATCCCAAGACGAGCTTCAACACATTAAGCCTAAACAGAATTTCGTATGGGAGATGTTCAAGTTAATAAAGATTACCACCCAAGCGATGTTATACAATCCACCCCAAGAGTCTTTCACCATTACACACCTTACCCTTGGGTATTATACATGTGTTATAAGGGGTTATGTAACAAGGTATTAGTTACTTATTGTGTAATCCCTTTCTATAAATAAAAGTCTTATTCTATCGGTTCTTTTATGAGAATAGTATTTCTAAAAAAATGATAATTTTTATAAATTGATTCATCATATAAAAAAGGTACTTTTGAGAAATATATAAATTATTATATTAAACTAAGTTTTTTATGAATATTATAATAAATTATTATTTTATTAATTCCTTATTTGTAAATGATTAGGTAATCAGTTTGATAAGAGTTATATTTTTATATGATAAAACACAAAGTGTATTTTTAAAGAATTTATTTTAAGAAATTAATGAATTTTTGAAATAATTAATATTTTAATAAAATATTATTATCAAATTAATTTTATGAATAATAAATGTTTATATAATTTTTATTAAGTCAAGCTTAATTTTTATTAAGTTTTGAAAACTATTTTTTTCAAAACCTGTGAATTTTCAATAAATTTCAGTTTTCATTTTAAAAGTGAACATTCACATATTTATAAAATTATTTATATAAAATTAATATTATTTTTGGAATCAAGACATCGAAATTATCCAACATTAAATTTTTTGTAATTTTATGAGACAATTGATTTTTTGGGGTAAAAATTAAATAACATATAAATAAAATATGTGTTTTATGACATTATAATGACCACAAAATGATGTAATAAATACTATAATTGGTATTATCGGCCCAATATTTTTATTCCCATTAAAATAATGCAATTTTAGGTTTATTTTATAAATACTTAATAAATCCTCCAAGACATATAAAAATTTTTATGATTTTAAAATCATTTCCTTGAAAGTGTGACTCACCTCCACATAAGCAAGGTTAATATTTTAATATGTGATAGGTACCGAGGCCCTCAACCGAAGCCTATAGGCCAGAGATTTTAAAATTTTCATCGGAGGATCGATGATACTTATCAACATCAACAATCGGATCCTCGGTGAGGTCCGATTATCTCGTGTAAATTGTAAATGGCACAAAATTAAAATGAAAACGTACCTATTTTAAATCTGAATATGCAATCGATTGTAACAAGTCTATGGTGATCGTCGCTTGAAGGATCCAAAGTAGAAACCCTCTAGATCTTCTACACATGCTTCAAAAACCCATGAGATCATCAATCGTCGAATTCTGGTTGATAGCGAGAAGATTTGATGGTGCTTTCGACGTCCCGATGATCACTGCATTGAGATGCCTTCGATGCTGAAGAGAGATCTTGATCCAAGCATCTTGGATCGAGAGATTCTATCCTTAGAGAGAGGGAGGAGAGAGAGGCTTTCAACTTTAATTCCATGAATGAATGAATAGTTATTAGCACACCAAGAGAGAGAGAGCCTCCTCTCTTATTTATAGTGGAATTAATAAAATACCTGGTAGGGTTCATCGACCCCCATTTATTTCAAAATCCACTAAATAAATAATTTCGATGAACTAAAATGTGTCAATATTATTTATTATTTTATCATATACTTGTACAATATATAAAATTTATTACGTGATAAAATCTGATCCATTTAACTCGACTCACTGTCCCTCTTAATATTAAACGAACCTTGAATATTAAAATAATATTCATTCAATTAATATTTTACCGTATTTTCTAAACATGTAAATAAATTAAATACATTCAACCCCAAATATTCATAACTTTAATATTAATGAATTTATTTAACTCTTTTAGTGATCAACAACTTGGACAATACTCGAACCCCGTGGTGGGGCCCACTATGTCCATATACCTGTTCGACTGAATAGAGAAGGTTCTTGAATACACTAGTGTGTGTGACCCTCTAGGCTCATAACTCAATAGCAGTGAATAAATTCACAGACCAAGAGAGGAGTCTAGCAACCCATCATGCCTCCTAAAGAGATTAGGATAGTCATAGCAACAACTACCATCCTATAAACATTGAATCTGTACTATAATCTTTTTTTCATTAAATATATCATAAAGCAGGACACACACTTGTCTCATCATCCATTTATTTCTTTATTATTTGTTGATCTAACTGGATGGATTTACCTTTGTATTGCTTTGGCTAAAGACTTATGAAGGTAGAACCATCCTGATCAACCAGGACTTAGATATAAAACTTCCTAAACATAGAAGTGATAAATCATTTCTTGACCATTAAACCAATTTCATACCACCAAAAATGCACCAAATACAAGCTACCTCTCCATGATTTCAATACCATGGTTTTCTCCTTACATAAAAGTACATAATCAAATGATACACATTGGTAATGGTATCAAGTCAGGAGACCAATATACATGATTGTAGATAGTAATGACCGATGACACCAAAAACATGTGGTGTTCCTATTGGTAGGTCTGTCCTCATAATCTCACGACTAGAGATCGCCAATTGAGAACTTCATGAGAAGAAGTCTCAATGCTTATGAGCCCCCAACACCTGATAGTAAAACATCTACTCTTTCCAGTCAGTAATATGTATCTAGACTATAGAAAATATATTTAAGATTAATTTCATGGTATCTCGAGGTTCTCATTATAGCCTGGGATCTTCTATAACCTCTCAATATGATAATTAATCTTTGAACAATCCCGTTATAATAGTGGATGAAAAAAAGTATACACTATAATGGTAAGATAACATCATGTATATCTAACTGCAGACATGATATGGTAATCAAAAGTATGACATAATTGGGTCTAGGGAACTCAATATTTCAACACTCCCACTTGCACTAGAGATAACTTGCTAACCAAACTTGTTAGCTACTCACATGATAAAAATCATACTTCTGTTGAGTTATGGATTTAACTGCTGGGCCTGCCATGTTTTCACTGCGTGGCATATCTGCTGTATGCAACCTTATCTGCTTGAGTTAAACTTATCAAGATAAGGTATCCCTGAGTATGTAACTTTTTTCCATTTTCATAACTTGACAACATGGCTACAAAGAATATCATAATTTACACTATGATTATACTTTTATCACTAAGTGCAAATCCAAAAACCAGATCAAATTACTACAATTGATAAGTGCTTTGTAGCTACCTTAGAAGCTGTAATGTCCTCACTATTTATAGGTATGGCTACCACTATCTTTTATGAGCTTTACTCACTCATAAACTTAGACTAACTGTGATACTAGATCAAATTGATCTTATGATTACTAGTTTGTGCCCCACAAAACTAGTATGCCTTATTATCCATATACCAGGTACATATCATTTGTACTTTCCAAAGTTCAAGATGATAGTTCTGACTTCACCACTTATAGTGCTCCTGGATATAATTGATATCTTCCTTCAATAAAGTATATTCTGGAAGTATCAATTATTATACAAAACATAGAATATGAGGTTGATCCATCGCTGAAGTATATGGTACTAAACTCACAATTTCAATCTCTTATCATGTTCCGAACATGTCTACTAGAAGAGATTAATCCATGTGACATTGACAGAAATTCTAAAATTTAATTGTTCAAACTTTTATTTTTAATACAATGTCATTTTATGTATGATTGAATTGGTCCAAACAACTGTTTGATCTATTTTGATAGATCAAATTCCCTAGAACTTAGGTTGCTACTTTAAGTCAATCACTGGAGAATTACTTTTAACATAGTCTTATCTAACTGTGAGGACAATATCTGTTTTCAATATGTTGCCAAACATATTTTTCTTTGAAAAATTTGGTTCTCCCACTAACCTTTGGTAAACACAAGGCAAAGATTCATTTATAATGAATTCTCTAAGATCTTGTTTATTACTTTAATACAAAACTATATTTTAGTAACTTTCAACCTTCATTGGCATTTGATGGTGTCATCATCCCTTTCTGGTTGCATCGTATCGACGCCTTCTACAACTGATGATCATGACATCCAATGACCAATAGAATTATCTTATAAGTTATCTATGATAAGTAAAATTCTATTTTATTTAGGCATACCAACTTGGTATAACCAATCAATCCTTATTGGTACCAAGCTTGTACCATCCATGTATCATTTCATTTGAATACCCACTACAGTATTCAATTTATAACCCCCTTTGCAATTTGATGCATGGAATGCATTATTGAATTTTAATTAATCTTGTCAATCATAGCTAATTTCCATATACTACTTACTTTTTGGAATTTTTATTCTTTAATGAATAATTTATCACTGACCATGGTGAATATAAAACCATCACCATGGTTTCATCCTTCTTACGCAATATGCGTCACAAGAACATTCCTATCCCACATGTACTTGTTGAAATTGTTCCTATGCCCACCATTTGTGCATCTCAAGAATTAACTAAGTCCAAGTCAATTCAGCTCCCACTATCTATAATAGATATGTGCACCCTTATATAGAAATTTAGTCTAATGATTGACTGCATATTTTCTATCTTAGGGATTTATGTAATATCCTAATAAATTGTTACGATAATTACTTAGATGCACCATGTGTTCAGCTTGATTCATGTTTGTTTATATCTTTACAAACTCTTTTTGTCCTAACACATGATCTATGAAATAATGTATTTTAATCATAGTATGACTTTTATGATATCCATTTGTGATTTTAGTTGTCATATTGGTTATGGGTTTACGCTGTTATTTGCAAAGCACATCATGAAATATAATGGAAGTTACTACAAGTTGCAACATTGATACAACTTACACCATAACTTTGATGTATAAAATGTTCATTTAAGAATTTCTCTATTCTAATTTTTTTGATCAATGTTAATATGTAATACTTCTCGTAAATCCTACTTATTAACATCAATGTCGTGATGTAGATAAGGTAACATGCGTTTAGGAATTACTCCATGATACATTATCATGAACGATGATTGCATAGTCAAGATATTCTTTGGCATACCAATCCAAAGAAACTCATATATTTTGACCATGAACATACTTCACTATTACCTTCCTTAATAACTTAAAAGATCCATATGAATTATCTTTACCTCTAGCTTTCATTTGAAATAGTTCACACTCTCTTGTTGAACTAACCTCAGAATGCTGTGTGGCATACCTTTATTTCTAGAGGTTTCTTTGTCTAAACTAAGGATGTCAATAATAACAAAGGTGTTTCGCTATTACAAGCGTAAATAACATACTAGGTGTATTCTTGAAATCCATTTTTAGTTTTACTTGTCAAAGAATCATCTTTCCACAACTGGATAGGTCTTACATTTTATATTCATCATGTATCACCTTTGATTCAAGTAGCAGTGAACTATTTGTTGAGTATTTTACCACAAACAACATTCATTCCAAAACATGTAATAATGTCTCATAATGTCCAAATAGGTACATGAGATAAATGTTTTTGGTTATAATCAACAACTTGTTCAGTTTGAATCAATCACTTGGAAATTAGAAGTTAGGAGTTTCTCACCGCTGAATTAGGAATCACCCTTTCTCAACTGCTTGAAGAAGACACTTTACTTCTTATACTGTTCCTATACTTACTTTGTTACTATATTTAAATACACATATGTTATTAACATATATTGTACTCAATACCCAAGAATTATGTTATAAACATTAATTTATATTGATGAATATACCTGAATGAGAAGCAGGTAATTTCTTGTTGTATTTTAGTTCATTTCATTTTTAAACTTCCATAAATTCATTTCAATATGTGATGAAAATAACCTCTTATGAAGTAACCAAACACTTTTCTTTGAAGGAAATGAGGAAGGTTCCTTTGGCGTAACTTTCCATTGGCCTTTCTGACTTGTCTTTCAATATATTCTCCATAAGAACAAAAGGTTGTACTACCTTTAATATTCTTATCACTTGGAAAATTTTACCCTAATGGTGATGAATCACATACACTATACTGTTCGTTTGTGTCCTTAAATGAAACTAGAGTAATTGGGTGTAAAAGTTATAAGAATGGGATAACATGAAATATTATGAACTATCTTTCACTTTACACAAATTGAGTGCAATCATCACATTCAAATCTTGCTTCACTTTATCCTCAAAATGTTTTTGGAGATGAGACTACATGTAACATCATCTATGTCATGATATAGCCACTGAAACTAACATCAGATGTTGATGATGTCATTATGATAGAACCATCATATTCTTGATTCATGATTCTCTTGTAAGTAATTTTACACCCTCGCTTCTTGAGTTGGCTCAACAAGTTGGGACACAAGCACCTTGAATTTCCATTATGCTAGTAATATGTGTGAGTGCCTTTTCTACACTTAGAATTTTGTGCTTGTTTGGACATTAACTTTATCTAATGTTTATCGCAGTTTTATTGTGGTATTAATTTCCATTATCTACAAATAAACTTTAGCATATTAGTACCTTTTATATTAATTACCAAATATGTCATTACTGATTAATATAATAATTAAATGTCTCCCACTAATTTTTTTAATTCTAGGAACCCTCTATACTAGAATCAGAATACTCTTGAGTATTCTAGTGGTGAGGATCCCTAAACCTTCCTCGAAGTCTACAAGCTATAGCTACACCACTACTCAAATGGTCCAAGGAAGGATTTTCGCTGGCCAACCACATTAACTCGCGGTTCCTTGATCTATTGAGTGAAGTCACAACTTTAAAATTCATTATCTGATTTACTCAATACTAGCCTCTAAAATTACAACAAGCTATCTATGGATATTTCTTTGCTACAATTTTAGTTTATTTGACCCACCACTCTAATAAGAACTCCCCAATAGTAAGAGGCACCCTTATCTATGGCATGAATAGAACCCTAAACACCCAGTTTGGTTCAAACATGAATGACAGAAGGCCATAATGACTTAATATTTTCTTTGAGAGTTTTATTGGTTTCTCTCAGTGAATGTGATCCTTTTCTATTAAACTTGTTCATCTATGTTGCCAAACTCACAACTGAACTTTAATAGAAGAATATATGCTACTTCTTTTTACATTTTATTATCTATTATTTTATGTATTTTTAACAATGTTCTAAAATCCATAAAATAATAAATAAATGCATAAAGGTAAACCGCAACCTGACTGCTCTGGAGCATCTAAACAACTTAAGGGGAACATACATGACTTGAAACTTGACTTTTGATGCAGCTTGCCCTCGTCTTGTATGTTCGCTTGACCTTTGAAGAATCACCTCATCTTGGAGGGATCCACATCACATCTTACAGTACCACCTCATCTTGGTAGAATCCATCTTACTTCTTGCATCGTCTACATCGTTCTCCATCTTTGTTCGAAGTACAAAATTACTCGCACGCATGCGAGGGGAACTCAGGTATAAATGAACATCAGGTGAATTGGGCATGCAGGTCCTTATAAATTTTAACCAAAAAAGAAAGACGATTTGCAGATAATCTATTTAATTAATTACAAGAAACACACACAGATAAAATAATTAATTAAATAAATGTGACATACAAGGGTCAGTGCTTAGGACCAGATTGCGGGTAAATAATGTGCGATAAAATTAAAATGCATTAAATAAGTACGAGATTTATTTAAATTAAAATAAATAAAATAAATAAATTCAAATATTTTAATTAATCATCGGCTCGCTAATTAATTTAATTTTAATATCAAAATTAAATAAATTTAACATAATTCAATTTAATATTCAAATTAAATAAATTTTCATTCTGCTATTAAAATTAATTTATTTCATATATATTTAATATATAAATTGATTTAATTTAAATTCATAATCAAATTAATTAATTATATTAATTGAGATAAAAATTGGGGTCTTGAAACCTTGCTTTGACCCGTCACGGGTCACGCAGAACCTACGTAGACCCGTAACAGGTCGGGCAAAGCTTGTGATTGGCTTAATTGGGCTAGGTAGGTCCGCCCAGACCCAAACTTGCTCGGGCAGATCTGCCCAGTCCTGTTTTGAGACAAACCAGAACTTGCAAGAGGTGTCAGGGGTTACCTGCACCCAGGTGGGTCCGATCTTGGACGACGGACACCATGAGGGCAGTCCGTGGCACCACACAACATTTAGACAAGCCTGCAGGGATGGATGAAGGTCGGTGTAGGCGGCGCGGGGCATGCCTAGGAGGGCATCTGGGCGCATGTGGGTAGAATGATGGGAAGGCCGGGTGACAGTGCACCCGCTGCTCGGGGAAGACCGAGAGGAGCCCGGAGCTGCCACTACTGGTTGGGATAGAGGGCAGCGAAGGACACTATGGTTCCTAGTACAGAGACCAACATGATAGCCCACTATCTGAAGGCACAAGGAGGTGGAATGGACCAGAGGTGGCTTTGGTGGGTGGAGAAGCGGCTGACGCTACGTCTGGGGAAATGACATTTCTGGTGGCACGACATCTAGAAGATGGGCTTAGATGTCGGGCGGTGCAGCCTTCTGCTGGCCAGAGCGAGCTGTTGGGAGGCCCCCAGGAGGAGGAGTCGCGGAGAGTGGCACAGGGAGGTCGAGCAGCAGCCGACTGGACCGCCTGGTGCAAGGCAGCTCTAGGCTCTTGGTGCTGGTTGCAGGCAGCAGAATGCGGGGCTTCTACGCTGGGTCGCTACAAACAATGAGCGAGGGTGGTGTCTGAGGAAGGATGGAGGCCAGACGGGGCTCCAACGGTATCTAGGTGCTGCGGTGGGGTTTTCAGCACCAAGTTTTTTTGGCTTCCCATGGTGTTTCGGGTGGAGGAAGACATGGGGTTTGTAGAACCCTTGTTTTTTTCTTTTTTTATTAAGTCTTCTTACATTTTTATGGTCAAGTCACCAATTAAAACTTTTGTTTGTTTTTCAACACACAAAAATCCTAAAGGCTATTTAGCCTTCAAATTTAATAACAATAAAGTTTTTATAATAAAATAATAATTTATTATTATTACACTATTATAATAATAAAATAATAATAATTATAATAATAATTACAATAATAATAAAATTATTATGCAAATCATAAAATTAAAATTATAATTTACACATAATTTTATTTTTATATGATGAACTAAACCAATTGAAATGAAACTTGATTAGTTCTTCAGGATGAAAAAAATTTAATACTCAAGATCAAACCACATATTCGGTCCAATCTGAAAAATTAAACTGACCATAACATGGTTATTCAGCTTCAGATCGATGCACGGTTTGAACCGTTGGGACCATCATTGAACCCTATAAATAATAGTAATGAAAATTTAATTTCTAGGCTTAGAAAAGTTATACAATCCCTATGATACCACTAATAGGTACCGGGGCCTGCATCAAAAGACAGTGGGCTAGCGATTTTAAAATTTTAATCGGCGGATCAACGGTACTTGTCGACACTGATGACCCAAGCCCCAATGAGGTCCGAGGATCTCACATAAATTGTAAAGAGCACAAAATTAAAATAAAAACGTACCCATTTCAAATCTGAAGCTGCGGTCGACTGCAACTAGTCGATGGTGATTGTCGCTTGAAGGATCCAAAGAAGGAACCCTCTATATCATCCACATGCGCTTCAAAAACCTATGGGAGCATCCATCATCAAATTCCTGGTGCTGGCGCTGATATTCGATGGTGCTTTTGACGTCCCGACAATCAGCACATCGAGATGCCTTTGATGTTGAAGAGAGATCTTGATCCAAGCATCTTGGATCGAGAGATTCTCCCTCTAGATAACAGGAGGAGATAGAGGCTCTCAACTTTCATTCCATGAATGAATTAATAGTGATTAGCACACCAAGAGAGAGATCCTCCTCTCTTATTTATAGTGGACTTAATAAAATACCCAGTAGGGTTCCCCGACCCCCGTTTATTTCAACCTCCACTAAATAAATAATTTTGACGAACAAAAATGCATCAATATTATTTATTATTTTATCACATACTTGGAATATATATAATATATATGACGTGATAAAATCTGAGCCATTTAACTCGACTCACTGTCCCACTTAATATTAAATGAACCTTGAATATTAAAATAATATTCGTTCGATTAATATTTTCTCGTATTTACTAAACATGTAAATACATTAAATAAATTCAATCCCAAATATTCATAACTTGAATATTAATGAATTTATTTAATTCTTTTGGTGATCGACAACTTGGACAATACTCGGACCCCGTGTTAGGGCCCACTATGTCCATATACCAATTCGACTAAATAGGGTGGATTCTTGAATACGCTATTGTGTGTGACCCTCTAGGCCCTTATCTCGATAGTAGTTAATAAATTCAAAGACCAAGAGTGGAGTCTAACAACCCATCATAGCCCCTAAAGAGATAATGATAGTCATTGCAATAGCTACCATCTTATGAACACTGACTATGTACTATAATCTCTTTGTCATTAAATATCTCATAAAGCATGACGCACACTTGTGTCATCGTCCTTTTATTGCTTTATTATTTACTAATCTATTCTGATGGATTTAACCTTTGTATTGCTTTGTCCAAAGTCTTATGAAGACAACACCATCTTGATCAACCAGGCCTGAGATATACAACTTCCTAAACTTGGAAGCGACAAATCATTTCTTGACCATTCAACTAATGTCATACCACAAACTATGCACCCAACATAAGCTACCTCTCTGCGATTTCAATACCATATTTTTTTCATTGCATCAAAGTACGTAATCAAATGATATACATTAGTAATGGTCTCAAGTCAGGAGACCAATACACATGTCCGTATATAGGAATGACCAATGGAACCCAAAACATGTGGTGTTTTTATTGGAAGTTCTATCGTCATGATCAAACTACTATAGATCACCAAGTGAAAACTTCATGAGAAGATGTATCAATGCTTATAAGCCCCCAACACCTAATAGTCAAACATCTACTGTGCCCAGTCAGTAAGATATATTTAGACTATAGAACATATATTTATGATTAATGTCATGGTATCTCAAGGTTCTCATTATAGCCTGGGATCTATTATAACCTCTTGATACGACAATTAATATTTGGAAATTACCATTATAATAGTGGATGCAGAAAAGTATACACTATAATGGTAAGATGACATCATGTATATATAACTATACACATTATATGGTATTCAAAAGTATGACATAGTTGGGTCTAGGGAACCCACTATTTCAACAATATGTTCGACCATTGGCCTTATAAAATATATTTTTCCACTCTTATTTGGAGAAAACTATGGGAAAAACCATGGGAAGGTTTGTGGTTTTGAATATTTAATTATATAGACTCCAAAACCTAAGTTTGTGAAATACTAAATAATTACCCTCTTATTTCCTATATAAACCCACTGATCTCACATTTCTCTTCACTCAAACAATTTGGAGCTTAAAAAACCTCTTCCCTATACTCCCTAGAGTCCTCCCAAGGCACCCACAATCTCCCAAGAATCCTCTCCTAAGCCTTTGGGATCACACATCCATGTAAGGGATCTTCCACCCTCCTCTTTTATCAGGCATTCTTTTCATATTATGTCTTCTAATTTCGTTTATTTCTATGTTTGGATATGTTATTAAGTATCATAATTACTTCCAATTTTATATATAAAGGATTATATTTTCTTTAAATCTCATTTATATCCCACTGATGAACCCTTATGTGCACCCATTACCATGCTGAATTTTCATAAGGGATCCTTACTTTCCTTACTTTCTCATTTTTATCCAAGTTTCTTTATGTTGTTATATACTTTTATTTTCAAATAAAAAAGTTGAGGTATGATTTTTCACCTCCCCCATACTTCACTAATTATGTATTAATGATTATATATAACTTTCTCTCTCATTAATTCCTTCTGTGTACACCCATTACCATGCCGAAATTCCTCAAGGAATTTCTATCTCAATATTTCCATTCAATCATTTCTTCTATATTAAGCATCTAAATTCCATTTAATATGTTGGGATATTATGTTCCAAGATCCCCTTACTGTATATTTCATTTATAAATGACTATATATTCCTTTATCTTCAATCAACCCAACTTATGAATTTCTATATGACATCGTTATGCTTTCAAAATTACACCACAATTTTCCAAGCCAAAATCATCATGTAGTGAATACCATACCCATTTATATATCAAGGGTATTAAACTTTATGAACATATAATATTTAATGGTACTTACATGTATGTATTCCACATTTATTGATCATGGAATAACTTATGTTGTTTAATGATTCCATGTTATATGATCTCTGTGGCACACTTATGCAAGAAATGAAATGTTTATGAAGGGTGTTCCCTGATATCACTCCAATGCATTGGGCACAATGTTAGTATCATGATACACCACGTGAAATTATGGTTTACTCCTACTAATTCATGTACAATGTGGGTTTACTCATTCTAATCCACGTGAAATGAGCCTTGGCTCATGCTAATACCATGTTTTATGTTGTGGCCACATTTTCATGTTATGATAACCATGCTATATCATGCCTTTATGTTCATGTTTCTCTTGTGCCCCATTGGTATACCTATTGCCTAAAATGTATTGTATTCTTCATGTCATGACTGATTTAATCTCTTAATAGGATTTATATAATACCCCTTTCTTGTTAATGTTCTTAGATTATCCCATGCAATGTTAAGCATGAAGGCATGTTATGGTCATGAAAAAGAAGTTTGAAATAAAGATGTTGTATTTCATGTTTTAATTTGTTATGTAATGTTCCAAATTTCACAAGACACTAGACCTCTCGATCCTCAGAGTTGTATTAATTTCATGTTTATGTAATAAATTATGTTTAAAAGTGTAATAAAGGCCAAGGTTTATATAGTTTCTAATAGGGATCCCTGGTCCACTTCATGGTTTTTTAGAGGCCTTTAGGAAGTGATGGAATCTTATATAAAGTTGAGCACTATGTAACACCATCATATGGATGGTTAGATATAATGGTCTATAAAAATTCTTGAAGACATGCTTTGTAACACCCCAGAATGATAAACAGTTAAATGACTAAATGATATGACTCATGTCAACAAGGTGCACCTTCCTTTTTGGGAGTCTACATGATTAGAACTCCACATTTAAGCGTGTTTATCCTGGTGTAGTGATCAAGATGGTTGACCTTCTGGGAAGTTTCTCAGAGTGTGTGTGAGTGAGGAAAAACAACACTGGAAATGACATGTGTTGGTATGTAGGGATAGTCATTAGTTGGATGACTCGTTTGGGCACATGGGTGGGCCCCAAGGTGGGGACCATGTGTCTGCGGGGAAACTGGTGGTACCTAGTGGGCCAGATCCCAATGACCATGTTAAAGGTGGGTGTCTTTGTAATCACTGAGGCCCATTTGTTATATTTGGTATGAAAGCAGGAACCCATCTTTAAGTGTGGTACACTGCCTGGGTTGAGATGTAGGGCCCACAATGAGGACGTTGTGCTCTGGGGGGGGATGTAACACCCTAGAATGATAAAGAGTTAAATGAACAAATTAAATAACTCATTGAAACAAGATGCACCTTCCTTTTCAGGAGCCTACATGATCATTACTCCATAGTTAAGTTTTATTGGCCTATAATAGTGATCAGGATGGGTGACATTCTGGGATGTTTCTCAGGGTGTGTGTGAGTGAGGAAAAAGTACACTGGAAATGAAATGTGTTGGCCTGTGGGGGAAGTCATTAGTTAGATGACCTGTTTGGACACATGGATGGGCCCCAATGTGGGGACCACATGTCTTTGGGGAAACTGGTGGTACCTGGTGGGCCAGGGCCCGATGACCATGTTAAAGGCGAAGCGTCTATACTGTCACCAGGGCCCAATTATCACATTCTTTTTTTGCATCCTTGACTTTAGAGGAGAATGGGATTTCCATTTGGTATCAGAGTAGGAACCCAGCCTTAAGTGAGGTGCACTACCTGACTTGAGTTGTAGGGCCCATAATGAGGATGTTGTGATCTAAAGGGGGGGGGGGGTGAATCTAACACCATAGAATGATAAAGAGTTAAATGACTAAATGATATGACTCATGGAAACAAGACGCACCTTACTTTTCAGGAGCCTACATGATTAGAATTCCACTTTTAAGCATACTTGTCCTGGGTTAATGATCAGGATTGGTGACCTTATGGGAAGTTTGTTAGGGTGTGTGTGAGTGAGTATAAAGCACACTGGAAAGGACATGTGTTGGCTGATGTGGACAATCATTAGTTATATAACCCGTTTGGGCACATGGGTTGTCCCCAAGGTGGGGACCATATGTACATGGGGAAACTATTAGTACCTGGTGGACTAGGGCCTGCCAACCATGTTAATGGAGGGGTGTCTATTCTTTCACCGGGGCCCAGTTATCACATGCTTTGTGCTTGAATCCTTGACTTTTTAGGAGAATGTGATTTCCATTTGGGGCTAGTTGAGTTTCCCTATAATAATAGATATCAATATTACATTAAAATGGAACCCTTTGAGGACTTATATGATCATAATTCTAAACATTTTCTCTGTTGGTTAGTGATTGGATAAGCATCTTTTGTGGGACCTAGTTTGGTTTAGGAGATAATGATGAAGATCAAGGTGACTCTTCATCAGTTTGTAATGGATCAAATAAAGTATAAATATTTTTTGGATAATTGTTAATATCATTTGGAGTTATTATTTGATGAAAATGTGTTCTTGAGAGTCTTAAATCATCTGGGTCACCGACAGCTCAAAAAATAAGGGAAGTTGGAACTGAGATATGTGGGACCATTTGATATTGTTAAAAAAATTTAGAAGGTAGTGTACTATTTTTTATGTCCACCTCAGATGACTTCGATCTATATTTTTTTCCACATATCATAGCTTAATAAATATATTTTGGACCCATCTTACATTTTGAACTAAGAGGATCATGATGTGGAACCTGATATTATCATGACTAAACTGCCACTTTGGATTGTTGACTCTCAAATAAAGTTCTTTGTGAGAAGTATATACCTTTGGTTTAGATTTTTTGGAAACATAGATTGGATTCTCAAAAGAAAAGGTATTAAGAATCATTAATGAGATAATAGTGGCCTCTTATATTTGTGGACCAGTCTTTTTTATGAGGGTTTTAGGGGGAATAAAGAATTATGGTGGGGAGAATTATAACATCCCAACCATTTCTGTCAGGTGATTTACTTTATTAATCTCAGTTTTAGAAGTGTTGGAGGATATTTGTGGCTTAAAATATGTTTTTATACTTTTCAAGTGTAAAATATGATAGACCACTCTATGTTTCAATCCCCTTTTCACCTAGGTGTCACCTATAGGAAACATGCTATGCTAAAATATAAAGCTCCAGGCATATTCTAGTGTGTGTTGTATTTTTGGTTTCCCTGTCGACCATATATAATAATACCCCAAAAGGGAATGGTGGAGGCTATTTCCAAGACCTAAAATCCTTCGAATTGTTTACCAAGGCATGGATGTGGGTGTGGTGATGGGAGTATAAAATTCTGAAATGCTTGAATGGGTGGTTATAATTCTTGGAAGGTTACTCCAACAACATGAGATCATAATGTAGGATTTTAATGACTATATTAACTCAATTTATCTCTTATAAACCAAATTATATCCTCTCTAATTCCCATATTTCATATTTATCATGTTCTTGGAAGGATTTTTTGGGTGTTCTAGTTGATGTAAAGGGTGATTCAATTTTTCCATATTTAATATTGTTAGGATATTAGTGAAAGTGAAATAGAGGTTGGTTTACTTGATCATTATATGGGATTATTTGTGGGATACTCTTTCTTACTAGTTGTGGATCCCTCATTCAGTGTTTAGAGATACCGTTTTTGAGGTAGGTGGTTTCACAATGAAATTCCTACCAATTGAAACTGTTGTTTCTTTCATGATTTTAAATGGTTTTCCAATTGATTTATAAAGCATGATTTGATTGTTTTTGATAAATTATTTTTAAATGGAATGGTGTGTGTGATAAAACCTCTTTGTAAAAGGATTTCTAAATAAAGTTTTGTTTTTTAGAATTTTTTTATTGAAATATTGATTCAAAGAATGACTTTGATGATGATTCTTGAGAATTAAAGGCATGAAATGTTTTATGAATTTGACATAAAATGGATCATTCTTGTTTATAATTTATGTTCATTTTGTAATGATTATTTTATTTGTTTTAAATATATTCTTTTTGACCGTTTTTTTATTTCAGGTAATAAAGAGTTATGAAAGTTGTTCAAGAAACTTTCATTATAAGTTTAACAAGTTTCTTTACTAATTATGACAATGATTTATAGATGTTGAAGTTCTTAACATCATGAAAATTCATGATTCAAGTTTAGTTTTTATGAGGCTATGAATAGTGGGGAAATTTGAATTCTAGACATAGTTTGAGTTATGGTTGTACAAAGTTTAAGTTACAAAGTGATGAAGTTCCACCTAATTATCAAAAAGGGTAGTATGAAGTCCAATAAAATGAGTCTACCAGAATGAGGCATATGTTTTTTTTGAAAAACTTGTTTCTATAAATATGATGTTAAGAAGATAAAGTATCAATTTTTATGAAGTTTAAATATATAAAGTTAAGAATTTTCCTGATGAATGAATGCTATTCTATGAATTTATCATTATAAAAAGGAAAATTAGACATATACATTGTATCTCTTAAAGAGGAATAATACTCTGATGGTTATCAGATGGATACGTATAAAATTACACCAAATAGAGTAAAGTTTTAAATGTTTCCAAACTTAGTAACATCATAAATATGATTGTAAATTCCATTGAATCAAGAAGTTAGAGGAATAAATCCAAAGGATATTGGATAAATAAAGTTGAGGTATTACAACAGATAGGGAAGTGGGAAGTACATCAGAAATAGAAAGTGAATAATCAATAAATCTTCCATGATGAGTTTAGTAAGTTAGTTGATTAGTCAAAGATACTTAAAATAAAATATTATCAAAAATATAAATATGATTTCATTAAATAGATGATTATATGAAGATTCACTATAATGATTTTTGTGAACCAAACCATGTATGAATTTTTAATGAACACATAATGTCCATATAGAGGCATGCCAACACATCAGAAAAATCAAGTTGGTCGAACATTTTCAAGTCCATAAAATAGAGGAAATATCTGAAGATTATTTTTAAACCATCATATGGAGGATTTATTATAGGTTTCATTGTATAGGGGAGTAATTCACTAGATAAATTTGTTCTTCATAAAGTCAACAAACACATGTTTTTTGGATAGAGTTCTAAGGCGATTTATATAAAATTTTAAAAATCCTTAACAATCATGACACAAATATGTTCTTTCAATGTTTTTTAATCAAGTAACGTTAAAGAAGGTTAAATAAAGTTTATGAAACCATTTTTTATGAAACATCATGAAAAATTGTAGAATGATCGATATATGTCCAACAATGTTTAATTGAGGGGAAAATTCAAAATTGGAATTTTGGGAGCCTGCGTTTTATCCTAGAAGCATTCCTCTAAAAAGGGGTGCATGTAAAATATGATGAATACTATTAATTCATGAGATATAGAATAAGTTAAGAATATTTCATTAAATAATTAGTGTGAGTTTCTAACCAAGGAAATACTTGGGTGAGGAAGAGGCATCAGACAGATGTGTACTGTACATAGGTGCAAGGAACAGAGATTCATCAGATAGTGGAACGTGACATAGGCATAATGTTTTGAGGTGTACTAGATGAAAGAATACTATAAGAATATTTAGATTAATTGTAATGATCCATAATATATGAATATATAGGCACACCAGGTAGAGTCATGCAAGATGAAGAGTGTTCTAGATGGAAAATTTCTAGAAAATGTTTTATGATTTGTTTTGAAAAGCTTCTTATCTTGTGTTGGAATGTTAGAAAAATAAAAAATTTATAACTGATGGGAGTTAATATAATTACCTATTAGGATAAAGAATAAGTCTATTGGAATTTGGATCTTTTTTTTCACTTTATATAATAGTGAATTTACATAGAATGATTTGAGTCACCACGATAAGTACATAGTCACCCAAACTGGTGGTGAACCTTATAAATCTTGTGTGTCCTGCATTACTTTCATATTTTTCATATGTGTTTGGTTAATATATAAATTTGAAAATGGTTGAAACTATAACAATTTTCTAGGGTTAATTTCATGTGAAAATAAATTTTAAAAGATCACAACTATTTCACCCCCCTTATTTATGGTTCACACATTCTTAGGAACTTCATTGTATCAGAGCATCTAGGTTCCCTCTGTAAGATCCTTTATTTTATTATCATGTATAATCTCAAATAAATCAATAGAATAGGTATTAAAACCTTTTATGGAAAAAATTTCCAAGAATAGAAATATGGAATAATACTATATCTTATGTCTCTTGTCCTAGAGGTGATTGATGAAACTATAGTTGAGTTCCAACCATTGAGAAAGATGATCCCATTAAATTTGATATCAAAAGGAATATTGTGGTTTATAGGAAATCTTGAAATGTTATTATTATGTCCTTATTAAAAAATATATATATGAAGGTGATGGTTCTTGAGATTAGAAAAGCTGGGAAAATCTTGAAAGCATCTTCAAGGGAAATATTAAAGTGAAGGAAACAAAGCTTAAAATCTAGAGAAAGAATTTATAAGATTTCAAAATGGTGGAATTTGAAACCATTGATGAATAAATCACTAGAGTTAATGATTTTTTTAGAAATATTAGATGATTTAAATATGTCTTTAAAGATATAACTATTGTTAATTTTTTTAAGAACTTTCATGAAATGTGTGATCCTAAAATACATAGTTTATAAGATAAATATTAGTTATCTCTTGATTAATTGCATAAATTTGTTATTTAATATGAAATGAAGAAATAACCACCATTCAAAAATAATATCAAGGAATAAATAACTTTTTAAGCTAAAAGGAATCAAAAAATGTGATAATATAAACATGAGGTTGTGGACTTAGTGAATTTGAATATAAATACAGTGATTCTATAGTTAATGATATGACTATTTCCCCAACTAAAAAATATTATGATAAAGATTTTTGAAAGTGTAAAGGAAAAAATCCAAGTTATTTGTTTAGTGTGGAGGCATTGGAATTTTTTTCTATGAAATTTTAGAAAAAAATGGGGAATATGATGATGATTCTAAAGAAAATCCTTAGTGGAATCAGTGTATTAAAACATCCAAGGAAGATAACTAGTCCACTTTATGAAATAAAAAGTTCACTAGAAAAAATAAAAGATGTATGTTGAGTAATAAATTTAAGTATGAATCTTCTGAAAATAGTTTATCAAAAGATGGAAATCCAAATAATTTTAGAACCTTATTTCATAATGTTGAGAAAATGAAGATATTTTAAATAGTTAATAAGAAGAAGTTGAATTACCTATATGCAATATTTTACAAGACCAAAACTTGTGGAATGTATTGATAAAAATAAAAAACTAAATACTGAATCAAGAATATTGAACAAGGTAATTGAGAAGAATAATTAAGGAAATTAAGTGTTCCTTAAAAATGAAGATGATTATATTTATAAGATTAAAAAAATCAAGTTTAAAGTTTCTGAATAAGGGAAAATGATGAAAGATCTTGTGGAAAAAAAATTTTGTATGTAAGAAGATCTATTTAAGAACTAATAAAGATGTATCAAAAAAATAATTTGAATAAAATTAAATAGAATTTAAAAAAATCTTTAGAGGTAAAGGCTGAAACATCTTAAGATACTTAAAGAACTTATCCCAAGAATTAAGTGAAATATAATCCTATTAAACATAAAATATTATATGATTGTAGTAAATATAAAGGTTTTGGAATTAACTATGGAAAATATTGGGTTGAAAAAAAGAAGTAAAAAATACATAACATCAATAGAATATAAATATAATATTTGAGAAAATTTTTCCCACACCAAGGGAACTTATATGTTGAAAGATATATTGAACCTCGACAAACCCATCATAGGGAAAAACCATGTCTCTATAGAAGATCGAGGTTAAATGAATATTTTTGTTATTGTAGTATATATAAGAACAAGGCATATAATTTTTGGAATAACATGTCTCTCCTAGAGAGTAGGCATGTATTGAGGGGGAGTAAGAATGGAATAAAAGAGAGTAACATTCTAAAGTTACTAGAAGAATGAAAAACAATTCACTAGAAGTTAAAAAACCCTCAAGAAAAATTAAACTTGACTACATAGAGGAAGTTTGTGGAAGGTCTAACAAACTAGGTCACTATGATAAAGAATTTATAAAAACAATTCTTGGATAATTTTATTACAGTAGATATGAAAATAAAGTTGGGAAGAAGAAAATTAAAGGAAAATATTTTATTTTTTAGACAACTCTAAAAGATATTAATAGGAATCAACCCTAGATTATTGATAGTGTTTATTCCTTAAATATGATAGGTAATTTGAAAATCTGAAAAAATATTAGAGAACTTTAAGGAGGATAAGTTACCTTTGGAAATGATATTTCCTTAAAAATTATTGGAATTAACATATATGAGATTGAATATTAGAAAATAGATTCAATGGATGTTGTATTTTTTATGGGCTTAAGAAAAAATTACTAAGTGTTATCCAAATTTGTTATGATGGTAAGGAAGTTATCTTAAAAAATATTCCCGTATCATTCAAATATTGAAATATGGAAAATTTATTACTAAGTAAGAAAGAACCAATAAAAATATTTTCTAGATTGGAGATCCTTAAAATTCATGTTACTTAAGTTCTGATGATGAAAATATGATATATCACAAAATAATTGTGTGTCTTGTCTAGAAAATTATGAGAATAATTTATAAGGAATATGTTATAATAGGTTTACCAAAACTTAAAACGAAATATGATGATATTTTTACAACTTGATTAAAATGAAATATGGTTAGTGGTAGACATAATAAAGTTGAAATTATATCAACTATACCTCTTGATCTTATACACTTTGATATTTGTTGGCTGAAGAGACATCAATAATTTTTTTATTAATTTATCAATTTCATTGATGATTTCACTCACTTAACCATTATAATATTCATGAACCATAAATTAGAGGCTCTATAGTTGTTCAAAAATTTTATAATGGATGTTGAGAAAGAGCTAGGTGTATATATACTGAATCTAAGGATATATAATGGAAAGGAGTAAAAAATTAACTCTTTTGAGTCATACTTGAAGAAACATAGAATAAAACACCAATATAAAGATCCCAATACTCATAGAAAAATTAGAGTGAAAGAAAAATAATTAGTTTAAATGGGAAGAACCATACTAATTAAAGGAAAAATTTCATTGTTTTTTTGGAGAGAAGACGTAAGTAAAACTGTGCATGTTCAAAATTGATGCTTAATTTGAAAAGAATATAAAACTACTCAATATGAGATATGGTACAAGACAAATACTATAGGGATGGTTTTTGGGAGTAATATCTTAATAAAGATAAAAAATACGGATTTAGGAATGTTTGATGAAAAATCAGAACATGGAATTTTTATGGGACACTAAACTGATAAAAAAAGCTAAATGACTATAGAAATGGGTCAATTCCATCAATGTAAAAGTTGTTAATAATCATAATTCCTTAACAAGAATTGTTAAATATGATAAGGATGATGTTATAAAGGATATAATTATTATTTCTAAAGAAGATAACGAGAAAAAAGATGACTATAAGCCTAATATTATACAAGTTAATTCAGGGAAGTCCAATGATGAGAAAAGTAATAACAAAATAAAATCTCTGGAGTTTATAACTTTATAATATATCACAGGTGGAACCACTATCATTTTCAGAGGTAGTTGAACATAAATTATGGTTAAATGTGATGAATGAAGAGTTATATCCAATTGAGAAAAAATAAAATAGATATCTTGTTCCTCAACTAGTATGATATAATTTTATAGTGATATGTTGGTTTTTCAATAATAATATCAATGATAATAGAGAAATTTCAAGAAATAAATCTTGGATAGTTTTAAAATGTTAATCATAGGTGGAAGGTGTTAATTTTGAAGAAATTGTTTCCTCCATTAAGACACTTTAAACTATAAGAATGTTCTTATAAATTATTTCTCATCAAAAATAAAAAGTCAATCAAATAGATGTTAATTCATATTTATTTAATAGATAAATTGAATAATAAGTTTATATTAAGAAACCTAGTGGGTTTATACTTGATAAATATGTAATTATGGTGTGTAAAATGAATAAATCTTTTTATAGGTTGAAATATGCCCCTCATGCCTAGTATTAAAAACATGATAATTTGCTAGAGTAGTTGAAATTTTCTAAAGGAAATTTTGATTGAAATTTTATGTAAATGAGATGATAAAAGGTACCATAATTATCATTATTTATATTAATGATATAATTTTTATAGTAGATAGGGATAAAAATTGTGAAGAATTTTCTAATCAAATGAAAAATAACTTTTATATGTCAATTATTAGAGAGTTAAATTTTGTTATGGGTTTACATGTTCGATATAATTGAAGATATATATTTATCTCATAATAATTTTTTTCCAAGAAGTTTTTAAAAATTTTAGCATGAAATATTAAAAATAATTTTCCACACTTATTTTAGTTGGAATAAATATGAGTTAAGATGAAGTTGGTAAAAGCGTGAATTAGAAATAATTATAAAAGTTGATAGGAATATTACTTAATCTTACTGATTCAAGACCATATATTTTTTATGTTGTTAATTTATGTGTAATAAATCAAAGTGATACTAAGGAATTTAATATGATGTAAGAAAAAAGAATACCTAGGTATGTTAAAGGAACATCCAACTATTCCCTATTGTATAGAAGAAGCAATGAGATAACCTTTCATGGATTTAATGATGATGATTAGGCTGAAGATTGAAATGAAATAAAATCAACATCTGGAGGAACATTATTCTTAGGATAAATCTATGTGAGATAGTACAGTAAGAATAAAATATCTATTAATTTGAGTATAATGGAAGTATAATATGGCACTACTACCCAGGACAGTATGAAAATGGAATGGATGAAAGTTTATCTGGATGATTTGAGAGTGAATTTTGGTAAAACATTTAATATTCTTTTTGATAATCAAATTTCCATTTATCTTTCCAAAAATACTATAAAAAAATAAAGATCAAAGCACATTGATATTAAATATCATTTCATAAAATATAAAGTTTCTAGTGGAGGTGTTATTCTTGAGTATATTTCAACAAAAATATCAAAATGATAATGTTTTCACCCAAACTATAATAAGAGAAATATTTTAGGAATTAAGGCTATAACTATGTATTTAGCCTCCACCAATATATTATATATACATAGAAATGTATTGATGATGAAAAAACTAACAAAAATTATTGAGGATGGAGGTTCGTTCTTTTGGGGTGTACTCCTATTCCCCCTAGTATTGAGATCTAGGGTAGCGTGTGAACACTAGGATATGTAATTCACCAAGAATGTGTGGAACCTTGAGCCTTGATCTAACCATCCCCAATAATCATAAACATGGTGCTATGATTGAAAATGAATTATTACATGCTAGTGTTAAGGAAAAGAGTTATTAATTAAAATTTTGACTAAATGATTTCTGCATGCCTATTTTAATGGAAATTCACTTCTATACCTATTTTATACTTATTGAAATAACATGAAAATAAAGTTTTATTATGTATTGTGAAAATAGTACCATGAATTGTTTTATTTAAAATTGAGAATATATGGTTTATTTGATATGGAATTCTTATACAATTCTTGGTGGTATTCTACTGGGATAGTGTTACTCATAACCTACTTTTCTTCCTTTGAGTTTTTAAAGGATTTATTATGATATGTCTAGAAAAAGGGAAGGAACCACTTAGCAGCAATGGGTGTTCTTGATAGAGGGACCTTAGGAGTTGGCACTGACAATCACACTATATGATCCAATTGTTTTGATAATATATTGAGTTGGTGTTTTTGATGGATTAAGTGATTAATTGGGTTTATGTAACATTTTTTGGAGCTATAATTGTTTACTTATGGTACTTTTCTCTTAATGAGTGTTTTTACATAACATATGTTTATAGATTATTATACACTTTTTTCATTCGTTTCTTTATTATTGTGGATAAATCATTCCCTCTTGTTTGTTTTTGATGCTCAGTAACTAGTTACTAGCCCATGGGGATTAGTAATTCCCTTCAAACCATGTCAGTGATAATTCAAGTACTGTTTGAGTGGGTTCTCTGAGATGGTTCTTTACAATAGGCCCCAATAGGGAATGTTTAATGCACAAATTTCCCCCAGATAATTAAGTCATGTTGTACATTTCATGTGGTTGTTAATCCATATGGGTGAACTAGGGAAGGTTTTGAGTCATGATTGGCTCCAATACAATATGGAAATTACAATTTTATGGGTTTTTGGGTCTGAATTGGTCATGTTTAATACAAACATTTCCCCTTGGTGTTATGTCAAAGGGTACATGTTAAGTGGACACTCTACTTATTAGGGGAATTAAGGAAGAGTTTGAGTCTATCCAGACTTGGATATTCTAGGTAATGTGAAATTTATTAGGTTAGAAGCCCCATAATAGGGTATGTTTAATATACACATCCCCCCTTGGGTTTTCTATTGGTTGGGTCATTTTTTTTAATTATTAGAGGTCCGGGGTTCAAGTCCCACTGGTTTTCCATGTAGACCACACTTCCATGCTATAAGATTAAATCTTATATTTTATAAGGGTCCAATGACAATTTTAACTAGTTTAAATAGACAAGATAAAGTGTGCTATTTGGAGAACAACTTCATGAATTGGGTTATAAAAAATTGAAAGCTAAGGACTGTCAGGGGGTATTCTATAAAAAAAATATTTTTACAACCAGTGGATACCATTAGAGGTGATAATTCATTTCTAGTCACTACATGATTTTATTAAACCACTATAATTGAAGACTCAACATCAATTGTAAGGTATGATATTAATGTTTTTTTATTCTTCTAAAATTTTCATGGTAGATCCCATGGAAATGAGGCTTTTTAAAGTCTTATCCCATATCTTAGGCAAATATTTTTCTCTCAAAACCATTTAGTAGTATAATTTCCACTTCCATTTTTTTAAAAAGAGTTATAAATTTTATA
The DNA here is from genome assembly GCA_963277665.1 of Viscum album. Taxonomy (NCBI): domain Eukaryota; kingdom Viridiplantae; phylum Streptophyta; class Magnoliopsida; order Santalales; family Viscaceae; genus Viscum; species Viscum album. Next base: position 1,122,352,320 of record OY728129.1, read on the forward strand.
AACAATATATAAATCTATGAAAAACATAGATATAGTAGATAATGATATGTCAATATCATTTTCTATGATATATGAATGGTAATAATGTGGAAGAATTGTTGTCATTGATCATGGGTAAGGGTGTAAGAATGGTCTGGACTAAACCCGACCAGTCTTAGTCGGTTCAGTCTCAACCCTCATTTATCAAGAAAGGGTATGCTCTTCAAGGGGGTTAAGATAGACCCCATAATATAGAATATCAGGCTTGGATTGACCTTCGACCAATTTTATATGTTGGGATGGACCATTATCCCAGGCTAATCAGGCATATATATATATATTTTAAAATCAATTTTTTATTTAAAATTTAATGATTATAATTAATATCAATTTTTTTTATAAAATTTCATTTTATATAATCATTTTTTTATATAATTTAGTTTTTTTTTAATTTTTTTAAATAAACTATCACATGTTGTATTGTTCAGAAAGCTATGTTGCCTCCACAAACCATTAGACTACAAGTTTAAACCCCCTAAATTGTTAGTGTTTAATTTTCAAAATTTTGGTTCTTTATTAAAATAGGACTAATCATGTATTTAGTTATGGATCATATATGTATTAATTTAACTATATGAGTAAATTCCAGATTATATGTTTATATTATTTATTTAAATTATTTTATTTTTAATTTTTTAATAGAACATTTTTAGAGTGAGATTATTCCATCATTAATTAACTTTTTTTAATTTTCAAGTAACTAAAGGGTTACCCCAAACATGAGTTCTATTGAGTTTGTTCTTGATAATTATATCAGCCATTGTGATTTTTAACATATTGAGTGTGGAGATAAATTTTTTATTATTAAAAGTGTAATGGTTGGGATTCCAATCCATATTATGTTTTAGTTTAATTTAATTAATATATATAATTAACATTTAAATTTCTTGTCAAAATTCTAAAAAAGGGGCCAGGGAACTGAGCTTTCATTCTGATCATTTTAGTGGGTCTTTAGGGATGTCCTAGGCCAAATATTGTAGTCTAAGCCTAACCTACCCAACTATTGGCTCAGTCTAAACCTAAGAATTTTCAGGTTTGTCCTAGTTAAGATTCAAGTGGGATTTCAAGACTTCAATCCATAATTACAGTAACAATTGTACCATGTTCTATGATATCTCTATCTGTGATAGATTATATTCACATGTACAAAATAGATCATCATAGAGAAGCGTGAAATGGGATAATGTAGTCCATGATACACTTCAAAATATAGGTTTCTGTTAAAATTTTAGAAGCGACCAAAACTCTATAACTTTCATCCTCAATATCATGAAAAGTGATATAGAATATCCTAGTATAAAATAAGGTTAGTGATATAGAGATATCAAATTATAAAATAATCTTAACATAACCCAGAATACCAGGACCCCACATGGGATGACAATAAGTTGAGTGTTCCACCCCAAGCCTACCTTCAATAGGCCAATGGATGATGATAGTCACCAAAAAGGCATGTATCACAATTGGGAGGTCTTAGCCTATCACCCTAAAAATTCCCACACTACTCTAATATATATATATATATAAATCAACCTATGTATAAAATAAAACGAATATAGTACAACATATGTATGACTATAATAAAATATCACAAAAATGATTATAAACCAGAAATCTAGTAAACATGCATAATACAAGCCCAACATCCTAAGATAATAAACATCCTCAAGAAAGTGGAAACAAGGGGATCTATGCCTCAAAAATGTTTAATCAAACACCACTAGACTCTCCAATTCACTAAATATACTAGCTTCAAATCCTTTGGGATTACCTCTGACCTGAGAATCATTTGGACAGAAACAACAAGTGTGAACACAAATATCATGCAATGGTGATTATAAATATACCTAGAAGGACACTCTGAAAACAAAAAGGATTAAATAAATAAGTAATCAAAATGCCTTTATATTCTATAGTATTATATAAACTGAGATATATAATAAAGATTTGTTCTATACAACCCAACTATATAAGAAGTATCCCCAACAAGAAACCCAGGAAATCAAACAACCTAGAGTAATAACCCATGCCACCTATCAGAAAACATAATTTATGACTCATGACTCTTTGAATTATATATTTCAGATAAGGGAGTACTGAAATCCAATAGAGGAACCATGCCATGTTGAATAGTGCATGTATGAAGAGAAAGTACCTAACTTCATGGATAAAGGACCCATACCCTATGTATGAAGGGGATGTACCAAACCTTATTAGTTGTGTGGGGGACCTGTACCTTATTGAAGAATTCAGGGGTACTGAATCCAAATTCAATATGGAGGACCCAATCCCTAATATTTGGGTGAGTACAAAACTCTAGGAATAATATGGGGGACCCAAACCCTATTGACAACCCATCTCTAGGAGAGTACCTAACCCCATGCCCACTCCAATAGTTTAACTAAAACCCAATAAATGTCCCCAAAAATATAAGGAAGCTAATATTCCCAAAAAACCTTGTATCACACCTTTAAAACTAGAGAGGGGGGAAATCATCATGTTCTATGTGGATAAATTATTATATTCAACTACTCACTTGACCAATTATAACGCTCAGTTGATTTTTTTAAAAAACTACTAAGATTACACATTACACTACATGTACCCTATTTTACAAGACATGTATCTCTCTAGTAATACCCAAAATACATGGTGTGCCAACTAGAGTATAGGATATATAAGCTCAAATAAGAATCCATCCATGAATACCCATTACACGATGAGGATGATTCACTCACTATGCATGGTGTGTGTGACACAATCACAAGTTGTATATATATATATATATCATAAATTACACAATAACTCAAATAAATGACCTATACGTTAACTAAATGTTGTGTGATATTTATAATATAGTGGAAACCATATCCAAAATTGCCAAAAAAACAACACGCCATGTGATCTACATAGTACATGCACTGTAGTTGAATTTTTCTCATCTAGATGACTATATTAAATAGGGTTTCCTACACTAGATACTAGTTCCTTTTTAGGGAATTGTCTCTGTTGATGTGAATTTGTGTTGGGAGGTATTCTATAGTGAATCTCCTTCTAGATTTTGATGACTGGGGAGCCAATCTAAAGATCTATTGATATTTAAATGGCCCATAACTTTTCCCAAACCCATGAAAAATCACCACTTCATTTTTTCCATACTAGATCTTGGACAGAACTAATCCTAAACCTTTCTAGATGCATATGAAACCATGTGTGTCACAAACTATCCTGGGTTCCACCCAATATGATTCCTAACTCGGGCCATGCCTTGGCCTAAAGGTCAATCCTGATCCCCACAGGCTGAAAACTAGTTCCTATGTATCAATATTATGTTTTGTGAATAATTCTTCCCATTTAGATAAGCATAAATAACCCAAAAAATATAAATAATTCATAACTCAACATGGAATAAAAAATTTATATTTAACATTTACAACTTTAACTAGCACCCAAGATACCACAATTGAAAGGAAATCGATTAAATAACCCAAGACCCCCATATGAAAAGAGGTACATCACCCTTAGTCCACTGCCACCAAAACCTGCATGAGAGGAACTCTAGAAACCTAAGACACTGATACAAAAAACCTTCAATCTACCTATACCAATCAAACAAGGTCTACATACACTGAAAGTTGTATATATGGGGTGAGATAAAGCCCGGTAGGATTATACCCAAAATAAGGATTCCATGATATAACATCTAAAGAAAATTAACATGCTCATTTATGTAAAATCCTTTGAAACATTACAAATAATTTTTTTTAAGAAAGATCATTTTTATCCCAACAGATTCAAAGAAATAACTTTTAAAGGTAATATTTCAAAGGAATCATTTACTAAGATAAACTTTCATTAAGATAAATTTCACTCAAGGTCCACCGTATGCTGATGAATGGTACCAAATTTTATAATTCTCTAGAGAGAACCATGGATAAATCAATAAGGTTAATATAACTTGAGTGGGACACTAGAACCTCGTACCTTAGTGAAATCTGGTATAGTAACCATAACTATCAACTTTCTCATGCACGATCCACTAGGAGGGGACACCCCATGGGCCTAGTGGTCTCTAATCATCATACATGTTCAGTTAGTGTTCTAATCATCAATATAGCTAAGTGAAACAAGGACAAGACACTTCTGAATCACTAGCATCTAGAACTAGTTAGCCAACATAGATACCTGATATTCCCATGTGCTCAAATTGTAATTTCACTTGTCACACAAAAAACCCTTTTGAAATATACTTTTCAAAAATTATAAACCTGGCGATTAGTCACTATTTTCAATAAAAAAACCACTGTACCTTTTTTTACATTCCAAAAACATTTTAAAATACATTTAACATAACTTATGAAACTCATAAATGCCCATTTTGAATATCAAAAGAAAAAAAAATTAATCAACCAATACCATGGGCCAAACCCCTTTTCAAGTCCACACATAAACTGAGTTCCTTTTCAAAACATGTTTCCCATTATTTAAAAATTTTACAATTCATATCAAAAGTTTACAAGAAAATAAAATATGATATTGTAATACATTTCCTTTAAAAACCCACTTTCAAACTCATTCACCCCTTAAGTTCCTTTGTAAGTATATTTTTCACCCCTTAAACAAATCATAAAACACTTTCCAGAAGCACCGCCATAAGGCACACACAAAATCATAACCATTTCTCTTTATGGAATTCCATTTCCATCACATAAGAATGTCAAAGTATTCAGAAATTTTTTTATCACCACACAAATAAATATTAGAGAATATGAAATTAACCAATAAATCATATTAAAAATCATCTAACAGTTTCAGGTCATGGAACCACCTACTTGAAGCTTGAAATCATCCAAAAATCGGTGTGAAACCACAACTACACCACCACAACACTCTATCAAGGTAAGATCTAACAAAAAATATCAAGAGTGAACCCTAAAAATCAAGATTCAACCAAAAATTGGTCACCCAACCTGATGGATAACAAAACCCCAAAGAATAAGTGGAGAAATCCTAGAGAGAAGGAGGAAATAAAGAAGAAACAACAATTACTTAGAGAAGTTAGAGAAACCACATCAAATCCACCAAGGGAATTGAGAACCAAGAGACCTAAGGGAGTAGGGAGAGGTGCCTAGGATAGGGAATCCCAAGTGGGGTAGGAATTGGGGGATTTGGGTTAAGTTTTGGAAGGAAAAAAAAGTAGAAACCCAAATTTTTAATGACGTGGACATTGCATATAGTTAGACCACACGATTAGTCAAACCGTGCGGCAACCATGTGCCCCTATATTCCTAAGAGGAACCTGTTGCACAATTATCCTACATGGCCCGACTAACAATATGGATTTTGTGTATTAGCTTCTATCTGAAAACCCCAAACTACTGCATGATTACCAAGGAAAGGGAACATAGTTTCTACTAACCGTGTGCCAATAGTGCGCCTCATGCTGTATGACCCAAATTTCACATTTTTCTATAAAAAATCAAAGAGAAACCTATGAAAAAATCTAGGACAAGAATAAATGGAAATATTACCTCAAAAATTCAGACCCATAACACTCGGTTCCCAAGAGAAAAATTGAGTCCCAAAAACGAACCGAATCTAAAAGAAAAAAAAATCCTGAGTGTAAAAATTCTCCACACCATAACACTTTCCACCCCCATAAAGCCAAAACAAGGTTTGAATAGAAACAAATGATACTCCTTCATAGATAAAGTAGATTCCTAATGAACATCACACAAAAAGGAAACATGAACAACCAAAATAGAAAAAATTGGTTTTTAAGTTTGAATTCGGAAGGCCAAAATGGTCTCCCAACCGTATGCATTCTACCCCCAGAAAGACACAACACCTCAAGTTGATAGATCATTAGAAAATAAATCCTCAAAATTTGTTATGAAAACTATCTAGAAAAAAAAACACCTTATACATTAACAAATTAATCTCATACCACATACTTGAAATAAGAAAAATAATCCAAACCACATATCGATGAATAATTCAAAACCTCACTTAAACAAAACTATTTTGCACACTCCAATCCCAATGTATACTCAAATAAAGAACTTGAAATTAGATGGCTCCTAATGATACTACCCACTACTAAGCCAACACCAGAAATAAAACTGGATTATTAATATGGGGAGGCCTGAACAGACTCCCCACCATTAGAAAGAACTAGCACCAAATTATTCCCAAATAAATTCCAACGAGACCTGTGATGGGTCTCCCCACCATAAGAACCAACCATTTTAACCAACCAGTAAAAATTAATATGGGAACTTGAAATGGGTAAACTTAGGAACTCCCCACACACACTAAATCCCCACCACAAGGGACTCATCAACGAAAATCTAAACCAAATAGAAAACACTACGCAATTAACCATTTTAATAGGACGTGACCTCTCCCAGATGAGCATATCCAAAGATGAAACTGATTTACAAAGATGACCACAAAAGGACAACCACATGGAGGTTCACATACAAAAAGATACAACAAATAGAGTTATAGAAAACAAGACAATCACACCTCCTTATAACCAAGGGGGAACTCTCCCACCCACACAAGTTGTAATGAAGAACGATTCCTTTACGCTATTTACCACAAAATGGGACTTTTCCAAAAAAAGGAGTTACACAGAGAGGCTCGAATTATCCCCCTTCAATGATGGAGACCAAGCTAGACCAAGGTCCCTTACACCCCTGGGGTTCCTAATAGTACACCAAATTCACTCCAAGGCCTATGACTGGAGCCTTGATGTTTGAATCATCCCATTCCTTGTAGTTAGGCATTGAAGATATTTAGACGAAAAACTTTATTTGGATTCCTGAGTGACCACACAATACTCTATGTAGAAACAAAGAATCATAAAATTCCATATAACTCACTTCGACTCAACATGGAATTTCCCCGAGACATGGAATTAGAAGTTTCAAACACATCATCCCCTTTTTAACTTGAATGAGAAAAAATGGAAATAAGAACACATAAAAGAAAATTCCATTTTAAATGGGGGGAATTCAGAATTCCTAAAATAAACACACACTTATGTTAAAACAATAGTTCCCAAAAGAATCTACAACATGAACCTTTTCATTTGAAATAGAACACGACACTAAAAAAATCCACTGAACATGATCATTACCAAAGAAGAAACATCACAAAGAAAGGGACTTTTAACCGTTCCCCAAATAGCACACTAATTATATAAACAGACACGATGAATTTTTATGACTAGATTTCCCACTTGATGGCATAAAATATTCACTCTCTTAGAAGAAATTGATGAATTATCTAAAAGATTTTTAAGACCATGACAAACACCAATAGCCTCGGGCCACTTTCCACTATCCTAATTGGAATTCCCTTCATTTCGTCCACACAAGACTATCAATCAGAAGGTTGGAAGGATTCAGTTTTGATAACTAAAGTAACTCAATAAATCTAGGATTTATTTACATTCTCTCTACATCCACTCTTCCACTTTAATAGGATTCACATGATTATAAAAGATATGGGAATTTAACTTCTAAAACACAAGTATAAAGTCCCTATGTTGATCAACTAGAGGGTTTTCCAATGGTGAACCAACTATGACCATAATTAGAACATGAATCAAAACTTATGGGGATATACACTCTCAAAAAAGAAAACTAAGGACCCAATAAAACTAGTCCATTGAAAAAAACATACCCCAAAAAAACACCTAACATATAAAGGGAATCAATTAAATGGATTCCCAGAAAATTTTCCAAAGGGATCCACTGGCCATTATTTCGAAACCAACTCATCGACAGGGACTCAAACATAAAACACCACTTAAACCAGAAGTGTTTTCTAACTCAAAATACTTCACAATCAACATTCCAAAATCACAAGGAGATCTACCACACAACTAATAGTTACTAATACATCAAACTTTACTTAAAAGAACCTTTGAAAAAGGAAATAATCTTGATTGGTTTCACACTCACCAGGGGTATTCCATAGAGCCTTACACATGCATATTATCAGGCCAAATCGGGAACCCATTATTCTATGGCAATCTGACACTCATCTATTTATTCCATCAATCATTCACTTGTATCCATGCATGTGGTAACTCATAGAATCACCAAAGGTCAAAAACAAAAACTCTTACAATTTTCAAAATAAAATATTCAAACCACTCTTCAATTTCTCAATTTCACATTACATTTCAGAAATTCATAATTTTTTTCTAAAACTCACCAGCCACCATATGAAGAAGCAGATAGTTTTCAAAATACACACACCATTCCATTCCATTTCTTTCAAAAATACTAATTTTGTGACTTTCTATTCAAAAATTATAATTAATCCCATTAAAAATATTTTTTGCAGTTCAACAAACCACACGTAAAATAGATTTCCAAAATAACCTTGAAATAGGTCATGTTTTCCAAACAACCAATTTCAATAAACCACTAGATTTGATTATAATGATTAAATCTCGATAAAATCATCCCCATTTAATCAAATTCATTTTGCAAAATACACTTTTATAAATCCTTCTTCAAATGATTCTAAAAATACATTTTCATTATCACCAATAAAAACCATTTCCACTTTGAAATCTAGTTTTTCACAATTCTAAAACAAGGGTTTTCGAAACTATTTTCAAAACCCATGAAGTCACGAAACAATTTAAAAGAGGAAACTAGTGTCGGTAGGTGACTTGGGCATATGGTTAGGGGACATACAATGATCAGACTACCATCATGGAGGATCTTTTAGGAATATATCCATGGCTCCACAAGGCTTTCCAGGCCTTTCAAGCTCATAGAGACCATTAAACTAACACTCTTTTAATTTTAAATGTAAACAACCTATATGGACCAAAATAAACCTATATTCCCATGGAAACTCGAGTACCTTCATGAGGTGAATTGGCTAGGAACTGTAGTCATAACTAGAACATCATGTCCCAATAATCATTTCTCCAGTTTACTTATAATCTTCCCCAAATAACATTACCCAAAAAGAGCGTAACCTTCTATGATACCATTTTGTCACAAACTAGGCTAGGGTACCAGCCAACCCGATGCCTGACCCAAAAAATGACACAACCTGAAGATAATTACCAATTCCCATGGGCTGGAAACTATTTACTAGGTATCAATATTATTATTTGGTAATGATTTTACCCATTAAGATAATGATAAATAACCAAAAAAATAAAAATAAGTCATTACTAAAAATTGAATAAATTTTTTTAGATTTAACATTTACAACTTTAACCAACACCCAAGATACCACAATGGAAAGGAAAATGATAAAATAACCTAAGAACTCTATATAAAAAGAGGGACATCACCCTCAGGCCACTACCATCAAAACCTACATGAGATAAACTCTAGAAATCCGAACCACCGACACAACACACCTTGCCTCTACCTATGCCAATCATACAAGGTGTATGTAGGGTGTGATCCAAAACTTAGTTGGATGCCACACAAAAGAAGGATTCCATGATATAATATCAATATAAAATTAACATGGTCATTTATATAAAATCATTTAAAACATTTACAAGAAAACATTTTTGAATAAAAACCATTTCTAGAACAACACTTTCAAATAAAAAACTTTTAAAGGTAACATTTCAAAGGAAAAAATTACTAATATAAACATTATTTAAGATAAAATGAACTCAAGGTCTACCATATGTTGATGAATGGTACCAAAATTCTTAATTCTCAATATTGAACCATGGGTAAATCCCTAAGGGTAATCTAGCTTGAGTGGGACACTAGAACCTAGAACCTTAGTGAAATGTGGTATAGTAACCACAAATATAATATTTCTCATGCACATGCCACTAGGAGGGTAAAACCCATATGCCTAGTAGTCTCCAATCATCATACATGTTTAGTTAGTGTTTTAATCATCAATCCAGCTAAGTGAAACCATGGAAAGTCACATTCGAATCACTAGTATACTAGAACTAGTCATCCCACCTAGATACCCAAGATTCTCATGTTCTCAAGTTCCCATTTCAAATGTCACGCAAAAAAACCTTTTTACATACACATGTTAAACATTATAAAAACATCAGTTAATAACCATTTTACAGAAATAAAAACACTTTACCTTTTTTTACATACAAAAAAAATTTTCAAATAAATTTAATATCACTTAAAAACTCATGAAAAAACATTTGGAAAATCACAATAAATACACACAATTGATCAACCAGTCCCATGGGCCAAACCCATTTTCAAGTCCACACATAAATCATGTTTGTTTTTAAAACATGTTTCCCATTATTTAAACAATTTTCAATTCATATCAAAAGTGCACAACAAAATATAATATACTTTATTAATCCATTTTCCTTCAAACACCCACTTTCAAACTCATTTTCACCTTAAGTACCTTTTAAAACACATTTAAAAACCCTCAAACAAATCATAAAACACTTTTAAGAAGTACTACCATAAGGATCACACAAAGACATAATCATTTCTCTCTATGAAAATCCATTTCTATCACATAATCATTTCAAAAACTTATAGAACAATTTTCACACGACACAAATAAATCATAGATCATATGTGATTAAACAAGAAAGCATATTAAAAATAATCCAACAATGTTAGGGCATGGAACCACCTACCTCAATCTTGGAAACATCCCAAAATTGGTGGGAAACTATAACCTCAACAATACTAGACCCTAATAAGGGAATATCTGACCAAAACCATCAAGGGTAAACCTTGAAAATCAAGATTCAACACAAAATAGGTCACCCAACCCACTGAAGAACAAAACCCCAAAGAATAAGAGGAGAAACCCTAGAGAGAAGGAGGAAATAAAAGAGAAACAACACTTGGAGAATTTTTTATAAACCACATCAAATATACTAAGGTAATGGAGATCCAAGAGATCCAATGGAGGAGGTATAGGTACCTAGGATAGAGAATATCAAGTGGGGGAGGAATTTGGGGTTTGGGGTCAAATTTTAGAAGGGTAAAATGAGTAAAAATACCAATTTTTAATGGCCTCAGAATCATGAATGGTTAAAATGCATTGTTAGTCAAATTGTGTGATGAATGTGAGGATACCGTGCACCCCTCTCTTCCGATGAGGCACCTATGATACAGTTATCCCACACAGCCTGACTAACCATACAAAATCTATATGGTAGCTTCTATCCAAAAAATCCAACATGACGCACAATTATCTAGGAAGGGGCACACGATTTCAACTAACCATGCACCAATTGTGTGCCTCATGGTGTATGACCCAAATTTCCCATTTTTCTCAAAAAACACAAAGATAAAACAAGGGTAAAATATAGGCCCGGAATAAATGAAAATAATACCTCAAAAGTTCAGACTCGTCACACCTGGTTCCGAAGAGAAAACCGATTCCCAAAAACAAACCAGATCCAAAAGAAAAAACAAAACCCTGAGTGTGACAATGTACCTGACCACCATAGCCTAGTGAAAACCCATTATTGACTCCTTTGATTCCATAATCATTGTTCTTCATCATACAACCCTCTTTCTATGAATACATTAACATATTTAAAGTCACTATGAGGACTGATGATGCATGTTCATCACAAAATATAAGACTAAGAGGGTGAGGAAAAAAAGAGATATAATAATTTACTAGTACCACAAGTTTATTTCATAACCTATTGATAAATAACACAAAGAATATATTAAACACTAATAAATTAACAATGATGGGAATAAAAATATCAAAAGTCACAATGATGATCAAATGATCAAATTTATCAAAACTTAAATTCAAAAATAATAACTAAGGTATTGAAATTGAATCCATAATTTATAAAACATGGAAAATGAGGAAAGAATAAAAATAATTATTTCTACCTCATAGGGTTAATATTGTAGCTTTGATCGTGCCACCTTGATCGAGAAATCCATTAGTGATTAGTGAGGTCGAGATGTATTATTTAAGCTCCTTCAATGGGAGAAGTGGGGAGAGTTTTCCTTCACCAGTGATGGATCTCCCCCAATATAAAAATAATAATAATATATATAATCATAATTATAATATCCTATCATTTAATTTAATACTAAAAAAAATTGGTCTTGTACCCGAGGCATGGATGTTAAAGTTATAAATCTTATAGGAAAACCCACCATTCCAGAAAAAACCATGGAATAAAAATTCCTATTCAAGGATCCATTTAGGAGATATATCCATTAAAATGAAAACAGAATAAAAATAATATTTATTTAATATATTTAATTTTTTGAGGCCCCATGATGAAGATAGAAAGGAACTGGCCAAGTGAACTTCTTCAAAAAATTTATTAAAAACAATTAAAGGGATTACACTGAAAATATGGGTTACTACATCCTCTAAACCTTCCCTAAAAAGCACAACTCACTCAAGAGGTGAAGGTACTGAGTAAAAATTTAATTCTTATGATCCCATGAGCTCTCTTGGAGATTCCCATGTTTTCGCTAAAAAATCACCATGAGAATCATTCTCCCATGGAAGATCTTATCCAAATGATTCTCAATCACCACCGAATGCTCCAAAAAAGTAAATTCATACTCTATGTCCAACTCTTCCTGGTCAATGGAATGTGGGGTATCAGGCACATAATGTTGTTGTTGTGGAACATGGAAGATGTTGTGTACCTAGTTTATCTATAAGGGAAACACCAAGTGGTATAAAACCTCACCCATCCTAGGAATAATTTACAATGACTCAATGATACTTAGGAAGAAATTTCTTCCCTATCTAAACCTAATTAAACCATTATATTGTTTTACCTTCAAGAGCACATGGTATCCCTACTCAAACTCTAGGAAGTTTTGTCTTCTATTTTCATAGTGCTTCTGATGGCTCTAGGCTATTCGCATCTACTCTCAGATCACCTTCACCTTCAATGTTTTAAATTTCACCAGGCTGGGCCCCATAATAGATAACTCAACAATAACTATCCAATAAAGGGGAGATATATAGGGAATCCCATATAATTCCTAAAACAGTGTTATATCAATTGTGGATTGGCATCCATTTCTGTATGTAAACTTTACTAAGGGAAGGTGTTTAGCCTAAATTATGGGAAACTATTACACAGAAGCCCACAAAATATCCTTATGAACTTGAATAATTAACTTTTCCTAGACATATATTAAGGAGAGAAACAACATACATAAATGTAGCTAGGTTTTGAATACCTCCTACAAGATCCTTTTTAATTGGGATATGGACTGTTCATCACAGTTAGAGACAATAATCGATGAAACCCCAGGGAAACACACAATATTATCAATGTATAAGTGTTAAAAAAATTATGATGAACTTTTATCCTAGATGGGTAGAAATTACACTGACTTGGTTAGTTGGTTGATAATCACTTAGGTAGTGTCATGCCCCTTTCTCAATTTTGGATGTCCAGACAAAAATTCTATCAATATATCACCCCACTTCTACTCTGAAACCTCCAGAGGATGGACAAGGAACTTGCTACCCAACCTTCACTTACTAATAGGTGAGACACTATGAGAGGAACTCAGTAACACCCTTTTTTATTCTTGGACACCCAGAATGTATCTTAATATCATAATACATCTTCATTATGACTAGGTGGATTTACAACACAGTTGTGTGGAAATCCAACAAAACCTACTCACACGAAGCTACTGAAACCATTATCCATCCCTAGAGGATGATGTCATGATCAACCCTTTATAAAACCTGAAAGGTGAATCCATTGACAATAACTAGTCATGTAAGAAATCAAAATCAATATCTCCAAATTGGATCTCTCTCACCCAATGAAGGAGTGTAGGGTTTATCAATATCAACTGAGGGTTGGATGCATCACCCATTTCCACCATAACTATCTACATGGAGGCTAACTACTTAGATATATCACTCATTAATTGATAGTGAGACATCCTTTTAAGGGAATTAGACACTACATGTCACTTATAATAAGTGTAGACTATCTCAAAGTTTTAATCCTATAGAAAATTTTACCATTGTCTGTATCTAGGGCTAAGATATATTTAGTTGGAGATATACCTAAGATTATTATGACATAAAAAGAAAAAACAATTCTCACTAAGAAGATAGTGTATCCACATATTTAACTCAAACACCATATATTATAGTTCTAAGTCATGGGTTGCATAATTATACTTGTGTGGTATCAGCCACATGGATTCATGCACAATCCCATATCACTTCTTCATCAAGATATGACTGATCCCATCCTAGGAGGAATTTTAAAACAAATCATTCTTGGATCCTTCCATTGGATACTATAGAACTGAATCACTATTCAACCTCTATTTTAGTTCCTAAAAAGATTTCATATAGTGTTTGGAAAACATAAAATGATTTATATTCTAGGTAGGAGCAGTCATAGGGGTTCTAATACTTGATATTAAAAAAACTTCAATAGTAACCTATTATACTAAGGAAATTTCACCACTAAAATACTAACTTTGGTGTCCTTCAATCTATAATAGTTTCAACCTTTATGGGATTAACTGTGACCCTTCCCTTAGAGATTAAATTCCCTAAGAAATTCACTTCCTAAATCCATGAATTTCACTTCAAGTTCTTTCCATAAAAATCACTCTCATTGAGTAAGTCTATGAAAATCCTCCACAAATAATCATACTTTTCCTCTATCCAGGAATGAATGAGGATTTCATGAATTTAAACCACCAAAAATTAGTCAAAGGATGGATGAATGATTCAATTTAGGAATCCCATAAATAAACCAGGAGAATTATTCATTCCAAACTACATTACTAAAAATTCACAGTGACTGTAACAATATCTAAAATCATCTTTAGGATATACAACTCATGAACCCAAAGATAATGATACCTGCACATAGGATCAATATTCTATAACCACTTCACTGCCTAAAATAGGTCAAATAGATCATCAATTCTCAATAGAGAGTATTTTTTCTTGATCATCACTTAATTCAAGTGGATATAATCAACACCATAACTTAAAATATAGTTCACCTTTTGAGTAAATTGAACAAGATCTATCCATGGAGATATATTAAGCATGATAAAATCCTTCTCCATTAGGTCCTCTAACTAAACCTTCAGTTCCCACATCTCAATTGGTTCTATCTGATAATGTTTTGTGGATATTGGTGTGGTCCTAGGGTATAAGTCTGTATAGTACTCAATCTCACAATGGGGGGAAAACCCTGTAATGTACTTTAGGAAAAAAAAATATGAAATACACTATGATTATGGGTAAAAAATACTCTATATTATCCATAGGTCACAAAATTATCCCACTATATAATGGGTAATCAACTACGTCTTCTTGATAATGAAACTTACCCACCGTGCCTATGGGTTCTATTCACCAATGAATATAAATCTTGATCCATATTCTCACTAACATATAAACCCTGTAATGGTAGAATTATAACCATTCCAAGAATACATAAAACCAATAAATATGTAGCATAACATCATAAGGTCTTATGTCTTCCATGATGGGGTCCCATGAAAATATATTCTCATCTATAGTAAGCCCACACTACTAAAAAATATGGGTGATAGGGGGTTTTCCACCACTCAAAGTCTCTAGCTAAAGAGTTTGATCTAAGGGATCAATTGGGATATCAAATTCTTGAATAAATTATACAAAAATAAATGAATGACCAACATTGGTTCTAACTAATATTATTGGTAAAGTGGTGAAAACACATATCATACCTTGAACCATGTTGGGAACTGAGTGATAATATCATTCTATTTCATGTAACTTACCATGAAACTGACCTCTCACACCTTGAGATTTATGTTTAATATTTGGAGGTAGGGATGGTGGAAATATATAAAAATACCATCCACTTTTGGACCAACTTACACCATATTATCCTTTATTATAATCTCTTCCCAGGGGACCACCGTGACCACCACATAGTGCTACCTAATCACCTCACAGTCTCTAACATATATCTCCACCCACTACATTACCTAGAGTTCCCTATGAAGTATGTTGGGTTGGGTAGTCTTGATCCATATGACCTCATCCAATACAACCACAACACAACCTTTTTCCTGACAGGATAGTTCTCTTGTGCGACTGTCCTGCCATGATTCCCCATGATTGGGATTGTGCATGAAAATTCCATTATTCCTACAACCAAAATGATACCCATTAGCCAAATAATATTGAATATCCAATTATATAAATCCAATACAATAACATATAACACACTACCCCTAATTTAAGATGATATTGATTATAAGGCCCTCTCTATAACTCCAATATATGTACAGATCTAAATGGATAAAAACCCAACTCATATATCTCAATGAAGGCTATTATTGAATGTGAATGATTGAAATAAATCCTGAAGAATCATATTGAGATAGTGTCTCATGAGGTCAATAAAACTTGATGTGTACTCCATCACTATCATGTAACCCCACTATAGGGCCAAAATCTCATAGAATTTCACCACATTAAACATGGATGGATTATATTCCCAATGGAAGTGTCACTATATTTCTACTCACAGGTGAGTATAATCATCTTGGATTTAAATCACCAAGGCCCACCAATGACTCACCATACCATACATAAGGATTTTCACCATGACCAACAACTGATCAGCTAGTGTACGGATGAGGAAAAATAACTGAGAAACTGAATAGAGTCAATGCTGTATAGATTGAGGGTCTAGATTACTATGGAACTTGGGAGGCCCATAGAGCTTAAAATCATTGACACACTCATCATATGTGAATCATTATTCCTTCTGAATAAAACCATCCATCACTTTATATGCAGGGGATCAATCTCTTATAAAAAATGTGGCAGTGGTTCCTACTAAACCATGGGTGGATGAATCACTCCCTGCTCACTGAGATGGGACATATTATGGAAGGGTCCATAAATAGAAGCGTAGTCTCTCATATTCTTGATATACAAAGGATGAAACATTGGAACATGATCGTTACAAACCTGCCTCTATACTTTATTTTTATGTTTATGGGTGTAGTATCCTACATTAGAAAATATAAACCCATGATTATTAAGGCATATCCAGTAAAGGTTACTCAAAAAATATAATAAAATAAAAATTATATCTGACATTCTATATGATGCATGAATACTCCCATTATAGCCTGAAAATTATGACTTATGGTTATGAGATGAAAAATATGATATCAAAGTCATGGACCAAGGATATATCATCTCCCATTACCTATCATAGGTTCTCGAGTCTTCTAACTAGACTAAAAACCCTATAAAACCTTTTCTATAAGTTTCCTAAACCAAATATCACAATACCACTATCTATAAAATCCATACCTAGGGATCAAATCCTCTAATAAAAACATGAAATGACTCAAGCCACTGGGATCCCACTTGGGCCAATGGTAAGATGGGTGTGCCACCCCAAGCTTCCCTCTAATAGGCCAGGGGTTGGAGACAAGTAAAAATATAGAATGTATCGTAATTGGGAGTCATTATCCTATAATTATGAATACACCCACATAACTCTGAGATAATGTATATATTTGGAAAGAAAACCATGCATAAAATAAAAAAAAGTTTTAAAACAAGTATGCATTTATAATAAAATATCCAAAAAATGAGTATAAGCTTGAAATCCATAAATAAGAAATCACAAGCCCAACATCCCAAGATAACAACCAATCTAGAAAAAGTGGAATAAAGGTACTCTATGCCTCTCTATTTCTAAGATGAAAACCACCAGTAAAAATGCCACTCGAATCCATTGTACACCAGCTCTATTAGTTCTATTCCCACTAGGATTACCATTGACCTATGTGTCCTCTTTTTTTTTTCAAGTTAATCATCATCATTATTTTATTTTTAAAGAGAACAAACATCCAGTACACCAAACAAGAAATCAGAAAACAGGAGGCTATGGAGTCCTGAGTATAAATATACCTAGTAAGATTCCCCCAAAACACAAAGGATTACAGAAATATATAGTCATATATATAGGAAAAAGACAAGATATTATCTTCTAGTAGAGAACCCATGATATTAAATAAATACCTATTTTTCATATCATAACTATAAAAGAATTATACCCAGTAAGAAATACATGAATTTTAATAACAATGCCTAGAACCCCATATCACCTCCCAAAAAGCATAAAGGGGGACACATAAATCATCAAAGTATACACATCAGTCAAGGGAGTACTGAATCCGAATAGAGAACCCATGAATCATCAACTAGGGAATGCCATATGCGGAAATATGTAACTATATGGATAGATGAGTCACATACTAGGTATGTTGGGGAGTAAAAAACACTATCAGTTGTATGAGGGAATCGTGCCTTATTAGGGTCTAAGGGGATACTAACCAGATGCTTGATCTAGAACACCAACAATCTGATATGTTGGGGAGTATCAAAATCTAGGAAGAATATGGGGAACTTTTCCCTATCACCAATCCATCTACTGGGGAGTACCCAACCCCATGTCTACTCCGATAGTCTCACATGAACCCAATCATTGGACCTGGAAAGTTAATGAATATAATATGACCAAACTACCACATGTATCACCTCTAATTCTAGATAGGGGTGTAATATCATATTCTATGTTGAAAAAAATTATAATGGACCACTAAGTTTTCTAATTATAATGTTTTTGTGAAAATATATGAAAAACTATTGATATTACACAGTACATGACATGTAAATTATTGTACTCGACATGTAGGCCCCTGGACATACCCAAATGAAATGGAATGTCAATTGGACTACATGATGTATAGGCTCAAATGGTCATCTATCCATGAACACCTAGTACATAATGATGTCGAGTCACTCGATACACACTGATATACTACATGATGTGTGACCAACAAAACACCAGTTTTGTAGTCATATATTCTATGCAATATGACTCTAGCCTCTTATTCTACCAACACTTTACACCAGATCAATTTTTCATTTTTATTCCCCATTGATGTGACTTAGTGTCAGGAGGCTCTCTCTGGTGACCCATCTCCCAGGTTTTGGACATCGATAAGCCTTTTTGAGGCTTCTTTCATGTTCTAAAGAACTTGAGATTCACACAAATCCGAGGGAAATTTCCTCTTCACAACTGCCACATAAAATATTAGCTAGAACTAAGCTATCCCAACCGTTGGTGTGTGATAACTTATATTCCAAACCACTATAGCTATGTGCGAACCCATTTTCATCTCCTCTAATTCAATGATCATCATTCTATCCTATTCAGTTATCTTTGTTTGATTTTTAAACATATTTTTGGATATTAGAGGGCTGAAGATGCATACCCATCCTAAAACAAAGATCAAAATGGTGAGGGAAAGATAAATGGTAATCATTCAATTGTCTTTATTTGGATAAGTTGTATTAAAAAAACTATTTATTAATTCAACATGTTTAATAAATTTAAGGGTACCTCATTACTAATTCAAATTTGGAACCCATTGAGATGATTATTAATTTTAGAGGGTAAAATCATTACTAATTGGAGCATTTGGATACCATTGGACCTTGTCTACAGTTTGTGTAAATAATGAATTCACTTTGATCCATGTAGTAGATTTTCTTAGGGGATGTCGTAGGTCAATATGGGGTGTTTTTTTATAATTAGGTACTCAGTGGTGGGGTATCGGGTACCAAGTATCCCTACACTAGATTTTTTTTAAATTTTAATCAAATTTTTTTTTTTTAAAAATAACATATAATCCACCTCCCCCTATTCCCTCATTTAATTAATCTAGGGTCTAGGGAGGATCCCTTCTCCCTTACCCTCTTATTAATATTATATCTTTTTTATTACCCATAATATTGATAATCCATCAAGGAATATATATTCATAGTGGTAATTTTATCCTTCCACTCTTTTCTTTTTTGGTTCTTTTGGCCATTATTCACTAAATTAATCTTTAATCTCTAATTTGGGGGGCAGGGGTTGTTTTATTTTCTGATTTTAGGTGTTTTAGGATTAAATATCCAATAATTATGGATGATTAGATATGAAAAATGGGGTTTCTAATCCTAAAATGGATTGAATCATATGGTTTTAATACCATTATATCATTTTCAATTTTAAAACATTAAACATATAGGATATGTTTTAGAATCCCAACCCATTTTTATCATGGGTCGAAAAATCCCACAGGTATCCCATTTTTGTAATTAGAAAAAATACTACGAGGATATGGGAATCGCGGAATGGGGGATCAAGGGGGAGGGAATGGGATATGGTATATGGTAATAAAATTTCATGCTTGTCTTAGGTAGCACATATGATGACCCATTTTGGATTTGGAAAAGGGGGGGAACCCAGTTGAAATTTATAAATAGTATTTGGATTTGGGCTACTAATAAGAATAAGAAGTCGAAGAGTGGGAAATTTTTATGAGTGAGGACACCTATCACTGATTCCATGGATTCATCGTCATAATTAGGGGAGATAGGGAACTTGACTTTAGTGTATAGGATGAGAGTGCAGTTAGTCGAATGACATCAATGTCAATGAGTGAAGAAAAAATGGTGAAGATAAAGCATGTTCTTGGATAAAGTCACAACCAAGGAGAAATCATGGATGGAGGGTTGAAATGTGTCATTTCACATATGTAATAATAGTTTGGAAATGAGGAGAAAAACGTATCTTTAGAGGAAGATAAGTGGATAAATAAAATGTGGAGGGGAGCAGATTGAAGTCTAGGATGGTGATGGATAATGATGAGATTGGAAAGGGATGGGTGGGGAGGATGATGATGAGATAGGTAAGGGTGGGTCAGAGGCTAAGGTAGGGGAAAATGAGTATGGACCAATTCAAGGAAAGAAAAATTGTGGATAAATAAGGTGGTGATAGATGGTTATGTAGAAAAATTATTGTAAAATATTATGGTCCCATGGGTAGACCATGTTTGTATTGGAAAATCTGCATAGATATGAGTTGGTTTCAACTTACACATTTAGGACTATTTTAAAATGGGTAAAAAACTATGCCCATCCCACACCATATCCATGGTTTAGTATATAAATCCTATGGGCCTAGGTCCATTTTGGAATCCCTATAGATGAGTTTTATCTTTCTAGTATATGGTAGGAATTCCCTTTCATTTTCCCTCAGTTTATATTTAATTTCATGAAAGGTATGATGGTGATATTAGATAAGTTGGATTGTGTGAATTTTGATTTGGATAATAGGTATTGGGGTATTTATGTAAGTATGATAAGAGTTTCATGGAACTTATATGAACATTACACATATTTTGCATCTTAATTTTAGGATTTTATTTCTATTATTCATGGTATTTGGGTTTTCTTATAACTAGAATTAAAGCCCATTGTATAAGATTTTGAGGTATGATGGAATGGTGTTGGGAAAATACATCTTAGGTGATGATTTAACATTTTTCAATATGTTAGGTTATATTGAGTGTCTTTGTTTAAATTAAGGTTCAAAGTGAAAAAACTCTCTCCCATTAGAAACATTTCCATAAAGGAATTTCATATGGATTTTTTCTTCAATGAGTGTACCCTTGTAAGGGTATGATGGGTTATTGGTTATTTTATGTTCAATTTACCAAAGTATTTTAGTTATGTAAAAGAGAATAATGAGTGGAAAATAAATTTTCACTAGTGGTAAGGTGACCTTTGTAATGAGGATTCAAATATTTCTTAAACCACGTGTGATTTATAGTGTTCATGAGAAGTGACTAATTCAGGTAGGTTAACCCCTTCTATCTTGTATTATTTTCATGACATAGGCATAAGGTATAATTAATCATAAATGAAAATGGATTTATTTTTATACATAATTGTTTAAAATTAATTCCATTAAAAACATTTAATGGATTTATTTTCTAAAGTTGAATATATAGTTCATTATCCATAATATACCTGGTGTGCTTATATAGGAAAGTATCATGAATAAGAATTCTTTACTATGTATTCAAGATATTTTTATTGTTATATAGAGTTTACCTAATAGTCATAAAGGGTTAATATATTTATCATTTTCTACTATGTATATACATTTTTCTATTTATCATTCATGTATTGTTTTAGTAATACAAAAGGGGTGTATATATTGGGTGTTTATATACCTATTATGTTTATGTTAGTTATTTTTTATGAGTCAGTAGATGGAACATATATTGTTATAAGTCATTGATAGGTACTATATGATTTAATAAACAAGTCCTTGATAGAATAGAATTTTTTGTATATGTACTCAAATTACTCACAGATGTGTATAGGTACTTGATATTTATATATAAGGGTTCCTAGAGAACTCGATATTTCATCAATTGAGAGGATGTTATTACCCTTTCCCTACATGGGAGTGTATATTGGAACATAATTAATTTATCCCAATCTTTATATAGTTGTGCCTTGTGCAGATGATTAATGTGATTTCTTGGTATTCCAATCGTGAATAGGTTCCTTCCTATCAATAGATAGGTACTTTCTTACCAATATATATTTCCAATCATGGATCAAAAAAATTGTAATAGTTTTTATAATAATTTGGTAAGCATGTGAAAAACCATCACAGATGGAATGTTTTTTTATTACTATATTGTATACACATTTTATTATTGTTCTTTGACTGAGTGATTTTTTCCCATTTTATTCTACAAATGTGTATAATATCATATCAATCATGAACTTTTATATATAATGGACTTTGTTAAGGACACAATTGGTGGTGTTATACTAAATTATTTACTCACACCTACAAATTAATCTCTATGAATGTGTAATTTCATATATATCTTTTCAAGTATTAGTAGGTACAAGTATAATTACTTGGATGATCTTTGGTATTATGTAGAATTATAATAACATTTCAAAAAATCCATCAAGACTTGTAGTATGGGAGGATAGATTTGGTATAATGATTGTTTGAAATTTCACTATATCTGTCAAATTTTATTCCTGAGTCTATTTGAAAAAGTGTGAAGGGTAAGTTGTATGAATTTTTGATTATAATATTATTTTATTTATTGAATACATATATATTGATTAGTTTATATTATTATCTAGCTATTATAGGTATTTACTGATGTACATTTGTTTTGGTAATGTCTGATATATGGATGAGTCATGCTATATTTTTAATAGAATCCAACATTGACTAAACTCATCTTCAAAAGATGGAAAATAATTACCAAATAAATAACCTAGACCCCCAAATAATAATATCTAACCATTAATGATTATGAAACATGTTTGGGGTTGTGTAAGTCTGGTTCGAGTCAATGAGAGAATGGAGTAGGGTTGTTACACATTGGTATCAATGGCATTTTAGAGTTTTATAGGATTTTATAGATAGAAGATAAGATTTTTGGGACTTGATAAGTAACCCATAAATAGAATTGATAAAATAATTTAAGGTGAATCCTCAATTTACCAGTGATGTTTGAGTGTTTACTCTAGGCACCATTGGTATGAGTGAGATTTTATTTTGAGTATCTCAGGTGTGAGATGGTGGAATTCAAAAAGTTTCATACGGATTAGTTGGGAGCCAATTTTTTTCACCTGTTCACACATATTCTATATAATGGAATATAGGAAATGTTCATATTATATATAATGATTATAAAATGTTTATGAAATTATTTAATTATAATTTACTAATAAATTATTTTGGTTTTTAATAATATCTTATTTTGGGTGATGTAATTAATTTGACTTACTCATACGTATTTACTTTCTATTGATTTTTATCTCTCTATTTAGTGCAGTATTTCTAGTACTATTTTATCATTTTCAACATTGAGTACCTAATTATAATTTTTTTTGAAAAATAAATAAAGTGTTTTTGATAATAAAATGTTAAAATATTTTAAATAAAAAGAGAAAAAATCATATTTTTGTGAATAAAGGAAATTCTATAATGTGGTAGTTTTGTTGGAAATGAATCTAGGTTAGAGTTACATGTTTAAAAGAATAATCAATTTACTTTGAGATATGTATCAGGTACTTTCAGTCGAGTGTTAGGTTTTTATCCCTGGTTTAGTGATATTAATTTAGTGTGTAGGGGTTTGAGGTAGTTTCCATGTGTTAACTTCTACTTGTGCGTTACCTTATGTGACATCCTGAACCAAGGTGTCACTTAGAGGTGCCTCGATCCTGGTGGGTCACTAGGCCTCAAGTTCATCTCCCCAAATTCTAGAGGCTATCGACCAATAGTGAGGGCCTATGGTGTTTTTATGGGGGACTATACCCTTATTACCAGATTATAGCACAAAGGATAAATGTAATAAAAGGAAAATGGTGGAAGAATTAAAATAAAAAGATGGAATAACCGAAGAAAAATAGAATAATAAATAACGGAATAACTGATAATCATATACTAAATTTGATGATACATTTCATGTATCTATAAAACAAGATAACATAGATACAAGGTAAAGGAAAATACATGCTATAGAAAAGATGAAAAAATAATCCAAAAACTATCCATAAAATCCCAAGATCTTGCTCGATCATCTGCTACCAAGCTCCATCCTAATAAAGTAAGCAATATCAGGTGTCCAAAGGGAGATGCTTCCCTTTTTCAACACTACATACATGTAATCTTCCTAGGTACCAATGGCAGTCTAGATAGGGTGTGAGATAAATATTAGTAGGTCACCACCAATAATGTCTAGAACATACCATCCATGTAATATAAACCAAAATTGTGTGAAATAATGCATATATAAAACTAAATTAATACAGTTTCATAAATACCCATGTGCCTACTTCAGCATTAGTTGGTGTCTAAACATGAGACCAGTTTATTAATTAATTATGTTCCAGTTTATATAGAAATTCATGTGAGGTATAACCAATACTGATATCATGATAATGATAATGAAGGATCCATGATATAATAAGGAATATAATAGTAATTATGATAATAGAGTATCCAAGGTAATAACCAAGGCATCCATGATGATGATAATAATGAATATGATCCAAGGTAATAACAAAGGAATCCATGAACTTAGGGTTCAAGCCAAATCAGTGATAACCTATAGCCTAAATATAAGG
The DNA here is from genome assembly GCA_963277665.1 of Viscum album. Taxonomy (NCBI): domain Eukaryota; kingdom Viridiplantae; phylum Streptophyta; class Magnoliopsida; order Santalales; family Viscaceae; genus Viscum; species Viscum album. The sequence continues at coordinate 1,122,377,391 of OY728129.1, forward strand.
ATAAAAGTGTAATCTACGGGGCATCACCCAAGGAATTTCACAATAATGTAATACCATCCAAGTATAAGGAATTCATCCAAGGTAAAAAGAGATAAGCCATGACTAGGCCCAAGGGTGTATCCAAGGTACCACATGTTTGTAGAAATCACAATGGATCCAAGGAGTCTATCCAAGTCATCCTATAATAATAATGTAGGGATATAATGGTTTTATATTGGGTATCCACTAATAGACAAGGATCAGGTTTTAAGGTGGGTATCAACCCTGGAAACCGGCATCCTCGAATTAGAATGGCATCCATGAGTGCTCAAGAAATTCCCTCAAGAATCCAAGGCTGGATTAAGTCTGAACACCACTATAAAGATATCAAGGCATGTATATATAATTCATTCATTAATTAAGTTCATGTATTAATCATGCCATTTTTATAAGTCAAGAGGTTCATTTTATTCCTTTAATACAAGTGACAAAGCATCTCAAGGACATCAAACCATTTATTAATTCATATAATTCATAATTAATTTATTTGGATCACTCCATTAACTTCCATAAGAAAAGAAGGGTGTGATAAGGATGTGAAACCAAGTCTTTCATTCTCATTTAATTTGTCCAAGTCATAAACTTTGTATAATTTCCAATTAAAAATTTAAAAATTAATTAATTAATTAGAAATAAAACCGTATAATGTTTAAGTGGAAACTACAAGGTCCTAAAAATTTACTAATTCACATTACATTTAACTCAAGGGATTACCATTAGTAGGGTAAAGCCATATCACTTAATTTATTTAATTAAAAACATACCTTTATCAAGGTCAAGTTGAAGCAAACCCGAACGTTGGCATAAATTGTCTCAACAAGCTACTAAAAACATAAATGTGGAAAATGCCCTACATAGAGTGGTATGCAATGAGTACATAACCTCTAACAATGGATAACATATATGAAAAGGGACTCAAAACAAATTTTTAACAAATATAATCAAGGAATATAAATTAAACATGCCATGTTATATGAAATGGGCATACCCACATGAAAATATATAAAACAATCAAAACCCGAGGGACGAGTTATAGACCACCTACCTTAGGATCTTATGATTATCCTCGTCTAGTATAAATATTTATTTTTTCATGGATTGTAATAGATATGATGAATATAAAAACTCTATGAAAATAGGGCATACTAGCCTGTATATAAATAGCATCATTAAGTGGAAGAATAATTATAAACAACTACAAAGGAATCAAGTACTTAACTATGTACATCCAACATGTTTAATGGGGATCAAATCAGAGTTCGTATGGCGATTTGGGATCGAAAACTACAAAAGAGGTATTTGGGACCTCAATGAGGGAGGAAGGATCCTTTTCTTTCCACTAGAGAGTAAATGAGGGGATGTAAGACTTATAACACTTTATTAAGGTATTTTTCATAATTCCACCCAAAAATACTAGGTCACATGGTTTGGTCGCACGGTTTGAGAAATCGCACGCCAACCATGTAAAACACTTATACTAATTTTTTTTATAGTTTTTTATGGGAGTGAAGCCCTTGATGCATATTTAGGGAAAATCATGAACCCTATTTCACCCCACTGTCTTTACCCACATGGTTATGAGAGACCATGCATCATGGGTTACTTAGTTTCTACAAACCATGCGGCCCCGTGATTTTCTCCATCGGCTAGGGTTTCAAGCTCTGAACAAGCCCCAAATACCCCTAAAACCTCAATAATCCCATTATGAATTTGTAATAGGTCAAAAATAAATAATTAGACCAAATTTAAAATGATCCATACCTGAGATGAAAACCTAGTTATTACAATCTTCCTAACTTAAAGGAACTCATCCCCGAGTTCACATTCCAAGGTTGGAGAAACACTGTTTGAGAAAAACTCTGGCCACCGGACATGTACATCAACCTCCCACTCCCAAGTCTCATATTATACATAGATGTGATTCCATATAATTTATACTAAAGGGATAGACTGGCCTTTTATATCCTTAGTGATCTGGTTAACAATGCATTTAAGATAATCCTCAAATAAAGCATCATTATCCAACTCAGCTTCCTTGATATCAAAAGTATGAGATGAGTCGAAATGATATCAGAGTAGATGTGAAATGTGGAAGACATTGTGAATGGTATGGTACCTCTTAGGTAGTAAAAAACGATAGGATATCGACCTGAATCTATCTAGAATCTCAAATAGACCAAAAAATGAGGTGACATCTTCCCTTGCCTCTGTATCTATTTACACCCTAGCCTGGAAATACCCACAGGAAAAGATGATCCCCAACCTTAAAATCTAAAGGTCACCGATGAATATAAAAATAAAATTTATATCTAGAATAAGTAGTAGACATACACTTTCTGATGTTCTAAAATTGCTCCAAAGTCTCCTTCATGGGTGAGGACCAAGTAGGTCTGCCTCTCCTGCCTCTAGCCATCACATGGGTGAACAACATGGTCTACCATAAAATGCCTCAAAAGGATCCATCTGAATTATCATTTGAAAGATATTATTTTAGGAAAAATAAACGATAGGGATATAATTCTCCAAATATCCATTGAAATAAAGGATTCATGCTTAGATCATGTCCCCTAGAACTTATATCATTCATTTCAACAAGCCATCAGTCTGAGGGTGAAAATATGTGGTCAGAATCACCAGTGTACCCATATATTTCTACAATATCTTATAGAATCGTGAGATTTAATGAGAATACCTATGTGAAAATATTGTATGAGGGACCCAATATAGTCATATGATCTCACATACATATAATCTTCCCAGTTCATCAACTGAGAAAGTCTCCAGAATAGAAAGGAAGTGAGCTATATTCATTAGTCGGACAATGACTACCCATACAATGTATCTACCTCTAGGAAAACATGGTAATACAACTAGAAAGTACGTGTAAAAATATTGCAATTTCCATTATGGGACTAGAAGTATCTTTAACAAACTACCAGGTCACTGGTACTCAATATTCACCTAATGATAGGTAGAACACCTAGTGATAAAATATGTCATCTGACATTTTATCTGAGGCCACAAATACTGGTGTCACATATCTTGATACATCTTGGATATGCTTGGATGAACTACACACTGATATGTTTCATACACTCGCATCGGTTCCTCTCTCATATCTATAAGAACCAAGACATGTCCATGTATACATAGGATTTTGTATCTATCCATAGACCAATCTAGAGGTGGGTCCTCTCCAGAAATACTCTCATAGAGAACAAAGCCTTCAAGATCTATAAATTTCACACTCTTCACCTTTTCATGGTGGTTAGAGGTAATTTTCAAGTATGAGAGATAATATTTCTCATGGCTATCATTAAACTTTGGATGTATCTCAGGGAATAGGGATATCAATTTCCATTCGTCACTAGCTTCCCATATGTCCTGTGATAGAGTTTTCTGACTTAACACATTCTCTACCACATTTCATTTTTTTGGAATATAGCAAAGATAAAAATTGTAGGACTAAATATATTTGACCCATCTTCACTTTCTGAGTTTCAATTCATGATGTGTAAAGAAATATTTTAGGCTCTTGTGCCATTTATACACCACAAATCACTAACCCATCAAATAGTGTCTCCAACAATGTAAGGAATGGAAAATAGTTATTATATCAAGGTCATGTGTTGGATAGTTTCTCTCACGAGGCCTCAACTTTAAAGATTAATATGTGACAACTCTATCCTCCTACATTATTACTACCCCAGTCCAATTCCTGATGCATCATAATACACTTTATAGACTATGTTAGGCTCTCTAAGAATCAGAATATGTGCCAAGACAAGCCTTCCTTTTAGCTCCTGAAAGGATTTCTCACATGTTTTTGACCACAGGAACTTAACAACCTTCTTTTTAAGACCAATAAGAGGTGAATAAATGCATGAGAAGTCCTATATGAAATTATTTTAATATCTATCATGCCATAAGGAACTAAAAATTTATGGTCCTCATCCATTTTTATGTAAAATGAAATTAATATTCAACTATTAAGATGTAATATCAATGTATAAAAATATTGGTTTGCTACTTGGGATGGGTAATGTTATTGATTACTAGGTAAGTATGATAGTAGTCTTATTAAACTGATAAAATATCAATTCTATCAAATCTAAAGTGGAAATTGGGAATCATGCATGGGTATTTAGAATGCATTTATTGTCATAGCATGGAAGATTAAAGAGAGGGGTAGGTGTGAATTAAAGTATTTACAAACTTATAAAGTTTTAAATATTTTATAAAAGTGATGTTTGGAAGATGATGTCTTCAGAAATAATCAAAGTAACAAAAAAATTATAAAAATAATATATAAAAATATATAATATTAAAAATATATGACTATCCAAGTTAAAAAAAACTTTGTAGAACAAGTGAATAAAATTAACTAAAAAATCGAACTATAAAACAATTATGAGATTTTGGATGAAAATCTATAGAAATTTAAACAAGTTTTATTGAAGTATATCCAAGTTACTATCCCCATAAATTATTTTATATTAACAAAAAGTGATTTAAGGATCTATCCCTGATTCATAAGTATATTGGGTTTTAGAACTGAAACCTCTTAAATAAATAGATCAGAAGATCAATATCTTACCCTAGAGATTTATTGACAACATCGGTAGTAAGTCCTTAACCTAATAATTTTTCGACCAAAAAAATATTATAAGTAAAAAATCCTATACATATAACTTCTATGACCATAATATTGGGAAAACAAGTTCTTGTCCCTAAAAATTCTTTTATCAAGAATCAAAATATAACATGACTCAACCTCAAATTATTAGATCATGAAGGATAATATGAATAATTAATAATATATAGAAACTAAGTGAAGTTACAATGAAATTTTAGAAATATAGGATCCCTTAGATCATTATGAAAAATAAAATTAATGGAATATCTCTATCAATAAGATATTGAACAAATATTGAAAGTTAGTCAATTAGTATTTGATCTTCAATGCATCGATCCATGTTTATAAGTGCTAAGAGTAATAGACCTATAAATAATTATACAAGAACTTAAGTATGAAAATTGTCACTATAACTACTTTAGATTCTTTAACATGTTCTTACATTTGAATAAAATCAAGGCGACACTTCACAATATTCCAGAATGTATCCAATGCAGAATAAGATAATCCAAAAGATGGTAATTTATAAGATATAATTATTATACAATTTAAAAGATATGATTTTGAATAAACTTAAAAACACACTTAAAGTAAAATTATTTAAAATATAAAGTGTATTGTGATTCATGAGAAACAAGGATTTAGAAGATTTAATTTAGGTAAATGAATTAAAAATGATAAGGTGTTGGTATAATGAGTTGTGATCTACTTACTGGTGATGTTAATTGGTACAAGTTAGCATTGGAGATGAAATGTTTTATGAGTGTCTTAAGGTTTAAGGAATGTTTATTCATATAAGAAAAAATCTACTGGATAATTTAGGATGAATTGAAATATTGAAGTGTCTATTAAATTTTTATTCACATTTGTTTAAACATAATGGAATGGGTATATTATTAGCCTCATAATTTAGTCATAATTGATGGGTATTAAGGATTAAAATGATAGTATTTAGAGAAAAGTTATTTGTAAGAGTATGTATAGAGTGTCTATGTTATTTAGAGGTCAATAGAGATATTGTATATTTGATTAAAGTTGTTGAGTTGAATCTAGAGAAATTACATAGGTACTTTTCAGGTATGAGAATTCATATGGTGGAGAGTTTGTAATAACACATGTCTGGATATGTTAGGGGAGTTAGATTAAACTTTCCTCGATCAGATCTGGTGCATGGGGTGATTTTTTATTTTTTATTTCAGAATTTATTTTTGAAGCAAAGAATGGAATTGAGGATGGTTTTTATTGATGATAAGAGGAATTGATAATTATTTAGAGGTTTAAGTGAATGGTAAGGAGTTGGTGGCATGAAAAAAAGTGCTAAAGGAGACACAAGGTACCTAGTAAGTTGTCACTAGGTACCCATTAAGTGTTTAGGGATGAGGGTTGACCAAGGTTGACTAATGGGAATATGGGAGTGGGGTTTTGGTACCTGATATCCCCAATTTGTATTTATTTTGTAAATTTTTAATTAAATAGTATCTTCTAAAAGCTTAGGGAGGCTTATATAACTTCATATTCTCCTCCACTCATCCATTCTTCCAAATTTATCTCCTTTTTTACCCACCTAATAAATTAACTATCTAAAATAATGGATTCCTAGTGGTAATGCTATCCTTTCACTCATTTCTTTTCCACCTTTCTTAGTCGTTATTCCTTTTCTTTACCATAAGTCCCTAATTTTTGGAATTTTTCCTAAATTTACAATTTTTTACATTTGAGGATGAATTATATAGTGATTATTCAGAACCTTTCTCATAACAGCATATTGTAGGTGGTCCCTTGAAATTTCCTTAAATTTATATATGATTTGACGAAAGATGTGATGGTGATATTAGGTAAGTGGAATCATGTGACCTGAGATTTGGATGATAGGTCTTGGGGTGTTTCTAAAAAATGATTATAACACCTTGTAAACTAGATGAATATTCCATCTATGGTGTATTTTGAATTTAGAGCCTTCATTTTATTATTTCAAGGTTTCCATGGCTTCGAATAATTATAATTAAAACCCATATAGGATATTTAACTCTAACTTGGGTCTTTTCAAACATTAAAAGATATAATGAAATGGTTTTGGGAAATATATCTTGAGTAGTGAGTTTATTTTAGGTAATGTCTTTGGTTATATTGAGTTCTTTTGATTGAACTGAGTTTATTAGTAAACAAACATTATTCCTTAAGTATAATTACTAGTAAAAAATTTCATATGGCTTTGTTCTACCTTAAGTGTTCCCATATAATACTATTATAGGTTGTTGGTTGTATTATGGGGGACTTACATGGTTTTTTATTTATAGAAATAATCGTCGTGACTGGTAAAGCCTTTTATACCATTATTATGGGAGAATTTGGGATGAAGATTCAACTCTTTCCTGAACCAGTCTTGGTTTCTAATGTGTGTGAGAAGTAACCTATTGAGGTAAGGCAACCATTCATCACTTATATGATTTACATGGGTTTATGTGGATAGAGACATAAGTTATCATGGTACATAAATATAAATGGATTTATTTTTAAAATTAATTATTTATAATAGTTCCCTAGAAAACTATTTAATGGATTTATTGTGTGAAGTTGAATAGATAGTTCATTATCATTAATATTACTAATATGTTTCTTTGGGATATTATATTGAATCATCCTATTGTTTTTATTTAATTTCCATGTATGTATGATATATTATCTAGCTTAGAGTTATAAAGGAAAATTTAGTATGTTTTTTATCATTTTTTTATGTGTATAATCATTTTGTTAGTTATCACATATGAGTTATTATTGTAATTGAAAGAGGTATGTATATACTAGTTAATTATATACCTATTATGTATATGATGGTTATTTTTTTTTGATTTTTTGGAAGGGAACAAGTATTTATATAAGTTGTTGATAGGTACTCCTAGCTTTTAAAAATAGGTCCTTAATGAATAGGTTTGGGTATGAATGTCTTTGGAGTACTCATGGTTGTGCCTAAGTACACGATATGTATATATGAGAGTTACTAGGGAACTAAATTCCCCCTCATTCAAGTGGATATTACCCCTATTACCTTATACAAATGTTCATGTTGAAACATGATTACTTTATTCCATTCCTTATACAGATGTACAATTTGTACATGATAAATATATTTTCAAGGTATAATAATGGTGAATAGGTTATTTTATACTAGAGGTAGGTATGTTCCGCCCAATATGGATTTCAAACCAAGGATTAAAGTTGGTATAATGAATTCCATAGTGATTTGAGAATCACATGGAAAACCCTTACAAAGGGTATTTGTTTTTTTTTTCTATAGAGTATAAATGGTTTATTATTGTTATATTATTGAGTCATCTTATTGCTATTTTATTATTATATTGCTTATCCTATCACATCATATATATACTATTATACATAATGAAAATTTTAGAGTCACTATTGGTGGTGTCCTATTGAGTTATATAGTCACACACTGTATATGAATCTTGGTGTATATGTAGTTTTACATATGTATTTTTAAGTGAAAATAGGTATGCATATTGTTTCATAGATGCTTCTTGGTTTGAGGAATTGTTTTAGTAACAAGTTAAAACTCTATAAAATCATGGAGTATGAGAGGCCATCTTTGGCAGGAGGAGTGTTTAACATCTTTCTATATTTGTTTAGTTTTATTCTATAGTTTTTTACATTGTTCTTGGTATTTATCCTATTGTATAATTGTATTCTAGTACTATTGCAGAGATTGTCTTACACACATATATCGATTAGTTTATATTATTATCTAGGTAAAATAAGTACTTCTTAATGTATAGGTTTTTATGGGAACATATGATATAAATATGGGCCATTATAGATTTTCAATATAATCCCTTATTGACCTAGATTATTACAAAATTTGGGTAAATCATTCCCCAATGATAAAACTACTCCATATTTTCCATTCTCCAACCACTGGTGATTAGGGAACATTCTTGGGTTTGTGTTGGTACTGTTTAGGTTGATGGAAGATCATGTTTTCCTTATTACATAATTTTTTTACATTAATATGAAGTGCTCATACAAATTATAAAATATGAAAATTATATGTTTTGATAAATGATATATTTTAATATGAAATAGTTCATGTGTATATAATTTAAATGTTAAATATGAAGTTTTCATATTTAAAATATAAATATAAAGTGTTTATGTTTATATTATATGGACAATCCATATTACATTATATTTAATTACAAATTTTTTATATTCTTGTTTTAATGAAACATTACCAATATGTCATGTCTAAATTTATGATTTATTTATATATTTTATGGTTAATTAATATAAAGTTTTTACATTATGAATGTTTATATATTAAGTATAATTGTTTAAACTACATTTATAAAATGTAATACCTGAAATTTAATATGTTTTATGGTTTATTATAACATAAGATTTAATTTATTTTGAAAACTTCTAGTGATTGGATGGTTATAATTTCAATATAAACATTTTATTTTATTTTATTTTATATATTTGGTGTTAAAATCATGTTAAAACTATGAATCAATCTTAAATATTTATTTTTGGATAGTTATAATTTGGTTTAAAATTTTATTGGACTAGGAACTATGATTATGTCTACAAATGATGTGTTAAGAATCTGTTTCACCATAAAATCTCTTGAATATGATTGAAGTTTCTTTGGATTTTAATCCTTTACATTAAATTGTATCACGTACTACTTTCATAATATGTATATATGTTGGAACCAAGGTGATATGAGCTAGATATTGATAGTGATTTGTCTTTGATATTAATCCATTATGGTTTGACCATAGAGATTGAAATCCATTAGAGGTTGTTTGTAGGAAAATGGAAGTCGAAAAGATGTTTTTCAATTATTACACTTCCTAGTGTTTTCTCAACTTTTAATTTTTAAAATTAAGTGGAAGTGAAAATTTGTTTTCATATAAAAGGAATAATTTTTTCTAAATTAATGTTCAAGAAGTCACACATATTTTTTTAAATAAATGGCATGAATTTTGTGAAATTTTTATGGATCCGTGAAAATAAATAGGATTCACAAAATTGGAGTGTTTTGTGAACACAAAGAAGATATAGAGTTTTGTGGGAAACAAATATCTAGAGGTGGCTCCTTTCTTGGGCATGATAGAGTTTCACGAAAGGGTTTATTTTGTTATAAATATGTTACCAATCATTATTTTAATTATCAATTATTTATATAATGGATAATCTCTATATCTTAAAATAAAACTTACATGAACATATTTCTTGAAAAAAATATAAAACTTACATGGACTCATGTTTTGTGAAAAATATGTTTAATAAATAAGTTGATCATAGATATTTTCGTAATTTTAGTTTCATTAAAGCAAGAAGTTTCATGAAAATTGTTTTTTTTTGTAAAAAATAAATTTATGTGAATATAGTTGTGAGAACTGAGTTTCACTTGGGAAATTTTTTTGGGAATACATTGATGCATTATATTTAGACTTTATTGATGAAACAATTCTGCATTATGAAATCAGATATAGAAGATACTTTCAAGTTAATAAATTAAGGAAGACTTTATCCAAAGTAGTGAGTAAGGGGGAGTTGAAAGAAGTGATATGAGGTAGGTAGTGAAATGTCCCTAAATTCTTTTTAATGTTAGTGAGCCTAGAATAAAGTGACCATAGATGAATAATTTTAGTCTATAAAATCTTTTGACTCTTAGTGGTTTTTAGTATGAACAAAAAATTATTTACGTATTCTCCTCAAAATATCCCATAGTGGGGAACCAAGTAAAATTTCATAGTTCTATTTTATCTATAAATTCACGAGATTGGTGAATGTGAAGTACAATCAAATATGTTTAATGAGTTACTACCAATGTGGGGGGATAGATCCATAACCATCAAAATAAAAATATGAAACCCAGATTCACCCCTCCCCTCTCAGGGCATCTTGAGGAAAAACATGTGGTATCAAAGTGAGGTTACTATCATTGAATAAGCCTTTTAAAGGTTAGTATAGAGAAATCAGTAAATATTAAACGATTTCCACTACTATATGGGAGAAACTATTTTATTTCAAAAAATAGTATGTGATTGCATCTTTTTTATCTCATATTGGGAGTTCTTTTAACCACCATTCAGGAGATTCAAGTCAGTGATGTAATAGGCTAGTCTATGAACAAAACTGAAAAAAAAATCTATTTAATCATGTTAAATCTAAAAATGATCTAACTAGAGCACTGTTAGATCATATATACATGAAGTTGATGAGATGAACTAGTTTTAAGGAAATGTGGGACAAATTTTCCAACATTTATGAAGGTGATAGTAAAGTGAAGTAAGCTAACATTAAAGTTCTTCCCAATAGTATTAATGATATGAAAAGTAATCATGATAAATATTATAATATTTTCTTTAACTTAATCACTAAATTTGTTGTAGATATTTTATTAATTAGTTAAGAAATTAAGGATATCACTATTTATCTCTTAATGATCTTCTAATAATCTTGGGGGATTATGAAATACAAACAAAGACAGAAAGAACATCCAATCATTCCAATAAGGTTACGGATTTCAAATTAATATAAAAACATGACATTGCTAAGCCAGTAAATATGAAGAATATATATATGATGATTCCTTACTCCAGCAGTCAAACAATTCAAGAGAGGAAAAGTAATGTTTTAAGGAAAGCTACCCTTCACATGATTTCAATGTGATAAAGTTGGGAACATTGTGACAAGGTTTCTAGGAAAATTTGATGATGAAGAAAGAAAATTGGATATCATACAGAAGCATCGATGGAGGTTCCTTTTAAAAAGGACTTCAATCTAGAAAACTCTTCATGAGAGATATCAAATAGGAAGATGTATTTGACCAAGACATTACCTTTTAAAAAAATATATCAAATAGGAAGAGTTTTATTAGAAAAGTGTCATACGATTAAGGAAACTACCTAGAATAAAATGAAATAGAGTTTAAGTATAATATTAAAGATTCCATTATGACTATAGATAAAATGAAAAAACCTAAAAAGGAGGAAGACAATCAATGAGAAGGTGTATTTAATCTCAATGATAAACTTGAGGTTGATATCAAAGAACTAAATATCTAAAAGAAGTTAAATCAAAAGGTTAATAGAATGATAAAATAATCCACTAAATATATATATCATCTCACACAAGATATTGACCAACTATAAGAAGAGTTTTATAACCAATTGGCTAGCCATGTTAATTTAGAAGAAGTTGTGAATTTTGAGATAAAAATTGATGAATAGACAAAGATGATTGATGAAATTAATGCACGTGAAAAATAGTAGATTAATAAGTTATAATCCCTAGAATAGGTGGTGGTTAAATTGATAAATTAATTGGAATAAAAAATAAAATCAGGAGATCCACATAAGAAGCTTCATTTTAATAGGTTCACAAATGGATAACTTCTTTAAAGGGTCAAGCAAGGATCAGTAGGTGTTAAAAAAATATTGAGTAAATAGCAACCCAGATTCATAAGTAAAATTGGAATCAATAGTAATAATGATATGTAAAAAGCATTGAATACAACTAATCCTAACAAAGGGAAGCATAATGTTGGAATTTTTGGCACAAAATCTAAAACATTAGTTAAAATAACTAAGGCAACTTTTTAAAATAAAATAATAGGGTTGGAAATAATCCTAAATCGTCAATGTTTAACAAAATATAGAAAAAAAAAATTATGAAGTATGGGGACATGTGGAAGAATCAAGGAGAGATGATGTTTCCTCTTATAAAATGCCAGTTATGTGTCTTTCTTGGCCACACCATGTCATACTATGAAGAGATAAGAAGCTATTTGAATTAGGAATCTCTTAGAAGTTAGAAAAGAAGAATGAGGTCATATCATTCATCACATAAAAGAAGTATTTATATGGATTATTATTTCGGTGTTCTAACTTTAGTAATAAATCCATAGATTACAGGCAGAGAAGAAGTGGTGGCTACCACCATGGGAGTCAGAGGAAAGAGAATGATAGACTACCAAACAATATTACTTTTAGTGATATATTCTATTCATTAATGAATAATATGAATATGACTATAATACTAATTTCAAATAGAAAAAAGATTCCATATTATGCCTCAACTCAACCGAGGATCTCATGGAAGGAGAAGAATAAGAGAGATAAGGCTAATCTCACTGGAATTTTTCTCAAAGCTATAAAGAATTGTAAAAACTAGATCCTTTATAATTTTGGATCATCCAACATGAATGCAAATATGATATTTATAAATAATGTGAAAATAATATTTGAAAGATTATTTAATTTTATTAATTATGGATATTTTAAAATTAACTGAAGCGTCAATTATTGATTGATAGGTGATGAGATGATGAAGATATAAGTGCTCTATATTGATGGCCTATGGAACAATCTTATGAGTTTTAGTCAAATCGATGACTCTATACTTGAGGTTTCCTTTAATCAGAATAGATTATTAATTAAAATATAGGACAATAACTTGATAATTAAAGGTTAGAGGAAAAATGGAAATCTTTAACATGTGGATAAAAATTAAAACACTTGTCTCATCATAGTTGAAGAGGATAACAACTTGTGGAAAAAGAGGCTTGGCTATATTAACTAACAAATAATGGAAAATTTATTCAATATTAAAGAATTAGTGGATATTTCAAATATAAAAAAATATCATTAAAATACTTGTGATGCTTATATATAGGGAAATATGGTCCATAATATATATCATCAAAATAAGAAAAGGGAACCCAATCTAATATACTTGGTGTACACTAATGTTTGTGGCCTAATGAATATATCAAGAACATATAGGGAAAGATATTTCATTATTTTTATTGATGATTATAGTATAATGGATTGTTTGATATTCATAAAGATCAAGAGGGAAGTGATAGATTTCATGAATAGGTACAGTAAAATATTTGAAAATAAGATTGCACACACAATCAAGATCTTATGTTTGAAAATAGAATAGAATATATTTATATTGATTTTAAAAACTACCTTGAGAAAAAAAACATTAAGAATATGATAACATCAATATAGACACCACAATAGAAATGATTTGTTTAATGAATAAATTGGAAGGTAAATAATATGGACAAAACATTTCTCATTGAAAGTGGCATCTCCCATCACTACTAGAAGGAAGTAGTGGCGGTTTTAGTTTACAGGAAAAACTTGGAAATGATTATCACAGAGGAATAAAGGAAAATTTATGAAATGTGTAATGAATTGAAGACCACATTGAAACATTTTTGAGTCTTTGGAACCAAATGTCACATTCAAAATAAGGCAGTAAATTGGGTAAAGTATGGTGATTGGGTTGATGTATAAGATATTTTGGGTTACTCAAAATAGAGTAAGTCCAAAAAAATGATTTAAAAGGAGGATGAATAAATGTTTTCAGAGATATAATTTCAAATTAATTAAGTAGAAGGATGTAAATAATTATAGAGAACAAAATGTTGATTTTTTCTGTGAAGAATAATAAGAAGAAAATGAAAATAGTGTAACTCTTGAATTTTTGTAAATTTATTCTATTGATAATGGATTCGAGGATAAATCATAAGAGGAGATAATTTTTTAATAAAAGAAGTTTTTACCATAAAGGAAAAAAGGAGAGTAGAGGTAAATTCATCAAATATAATTGGAGATATATCTGCACTAACTCAAACAAGGAGAATAAGAAATACAGAACAGAAGGATCTTCTATAAATGGTAGAACCAACCTCATTATAAGAATATTTTAAAGATAAATCCTGGGATAAATATATGAATTATGAATTATATCATATTGATAAATACCATACTTAAGAGTTTTTTAAAAGTCTATAACACCAAAATGTGATTGGAATGAAGTTAATATTCAAGAAAAAATCAATGAGCATGGAGATGTGATCAAAAACAAAAAATGTACGGTATGAAACGGATATTCCCAAATTAATGATGTCGACATTGTAGAAAAATTTTACCCTATGGATTGACTAGAGTCTATCAATATCTTCTTGGATATAACAATTCAACAAGTACAAAAAGTTTATTAAATGGATTTCAAAATGGAATTCTTAAATGGAATTATTAATTTTGAAGTTTATATTGAACAAACCATGATCTTTATGATTAGAAATAATGAAATAAAACATTTAAAATTAAATAAGGCTCTATATAGTTTGAATCTTGTACCACGTGAATGACATAGTCATTCAGATTCATATTCTAAGATGCTTTAATTAAAAAGGGGTGGTGTCGACTATAATCTCTATCTGAATAAATATAAGGAAGACTAATTTATGGTTTTAATGTATGTGTATGATATCATATTTAAGGGAAAAAATATAAATCTATTGAAAAATTTTCCAATCACATGAAATTATAGTTTAAAAGGTCCATTAATAGTGAAGTAACATACTTTATGGGGATGCATGTGATATATAAAAAATAATTTACTTTCATTTATTAGGAAATTTTTTCAAGAGAGTTATTTAAGAAGTTAAAAAATTATAATTCCAAACCAATTCAAACTTTTATTGTAGTTGGAATGAATCTTGTGATGTATAATAATGGAAAATTTCAATATACCACCTTTTAGAGAAGAATAATTGGAAGTTTATTTCATCTTTCTAAAATATGACCAAATATTGTATTTACAACATGTTAAAAAGCTTATTCTAGAGTAATATAAAGTAATATAATCTCATAGTTGTTAAAATATTATTATGTTCATACCAGGTAGTATCAATTTTGTCTTTCTCTTTGATTCAATAAAGGATCATAGATTTTCAACATTATCTGATGTTGAGTAGGCTAGTGATGTGGTGGACCAAAAATCCCTGATTAGTGATGCATTATTAATTGGAAATAAATGCATGGTTTGGTTGAGTAAAAATCTAGAAAGCTATAATTTCCTGATACTTTAGAATATATTTTTCTTTAAATAAATTTGATTTCTTCGATAGTATGCGTTACATGCAACACCGAGTTTAAACGAAACACAATATAATATTAAAATATTATTATTTAAATGTTTCTATTATTACCCATCCATTAAAATTTATAGTATGAATAGGAAAAAGATATAAAAATATAAAAAAAATTTTAGATAATGTAAACATATTGATAATTAAGTACTCAATTATATTCTTTAAAAATACATTTTTCCTCAAAAAAGGTTTTTATTATTTTTTTGCGTACAAATAAAATAAACAATTTCAAAAAAATTTAAAAAAATAATTTGAAAAAATTAAATTCATTTTTGAAATCATAATTTCATAATAATATTATAGTTTTTTTGATAATTTCCTGAAAAAAATTGTTTTGTTATAAATAATGAAAAATATTGTATTATTTGAAAACTTCTGTTTCATTTAATGAATTTAAAAATTTATATTTTTTATAATATTTATAAAATTATTATTAGTTTAAATATATTATTAATAATAAAATTTAAGGTAATTATAATAAATTTTATGTTGTATTTTGGTATCGAATCTTTTTACACTTAAGAAGTCTATTTTTTGGAAAAATGATTTTTGTCATGTTTTATTGGTTTAATTTTAAATTAAATTATACCACTTCTAGGAATTTAATTAGAAAAAATGTATTCCATTTTTTTAATCTTCATAATTAATATAATATAATTTTGAAAACATTTTTTTTCATTATGAATAGTGACCATAGTAAATATTTCTCACCTTAGTAATAGAGGTAAAAATTAGGTTAAACCCACATGGTAGAACATTATAATAACTATAAAACTTACCTTTATCTTATTGTATGTGTTTTTTAGACAACATTTATCCTTAATTGCTTAAATAATGTATTTTAAATTATTATTTTTAATTTGTTAACCCTAAATTGACTTTTTTGAAGATAAGTTATATTTTATTCGACTTAAAACTATTTTTGGGTATTTTCATTTAATGTAATGGTTGGATGATAGAGTTATGTTTTCAATTGATATAAATGTATAATATTTTTTAATTTATCAATTAACCAAAAAAATTCATTAAAAAAATTATTACATTATTTTAAGATAAGCTGAGTTTTACTCTTAAATAAGGTATTTTACTAAGAACAGCTTTTAATGTGTGTTGTGTTCTTATATTAAAATTAATTTATACCACCTATATAAATTAAATATAATAAAATTTAATACTAATTTATAATCAATAGGTTGAAACTTTTTTATAATTCTCCTTTTATTTTTTTCATATAATTATTTTAACATTGTAAAAAGTTAAATGATCACAGTTAATGTTAAAATGGGTTTCAAATAGTTGAACTAAAAGATATAGATTAAAATGTGTCCAAAACCTTCAAAAATGTGTTTAGTTAAGTTTATTTAAACTCTATCATGTGTTATATTATAATTTAGATTTAATTGGTGCCACTTTAAATGATTATGACATATATATTATTTAATATTTTTAAGCCATTACAAGTCTTTCCTTTTCATCCCCTATAAATGGATACCACATAACCTATATTATCCACACTTCGTAAATATTCTATCTTAGAAAATAACTTCCCTAGAACTTCCCTATATTACTTCCAAAAATCCTGTATTTTTTTTCTTTCCAAAATACAATCTTTTCTAGATTTTAGGTGTAAGATAAAGGAGGTTTCTCAATGAAGAGGTATAACTATTAAATGAGTGTTTTCAATTGTATTTCATATTATACCTCATATAAATATAAGGTATCCATTATAAAATAATCACTTAAGTATTTTAAATGTAATTGATTTTTATTTTTATGATGTAGTAACCATTATCCATCTTCTTCCCATACATTCAAAAATGATAACGCTGCTCGTGTGCACGTGTAGACTAACACCTTCATGAAGCGGTGTGATTACTTTTTCATTTCCATTTTAAATGGATGGTAATAAAGATAGTTTCATTTAATATACAAGATATATAATTTATAAAAATTATCCTATATTTTTTAATTATTATTTACCTCTAGGTCATTCTATCCTTCGAAAAATGAGAATAACGTTCATGCGAACGTATGTTATACTTACACCATGAATGATGTAATTCAGTTTTCTATATCTACCATTTATGGATGAATATAAATATATATAATTAATATATATTATATTTATATTATTATTTAAATTATTTTGAAGATATGATAATGATAAAAGTACAAATAATGGGACTATCGAACCAAAACATACATGAAAAATGAAGCATATATAATCCAGAACTGTCATTTTCATAAAAGAATATTAATAAACTGGTGATAATATGTTATAAGTGGATCATATATGACAATAAAAGTATGTAAATTATTATATTATATAATTATAAAAAATTTAAATTTATTATACAAGAATTTAAAGTGATTTTAAATCCATTCAAACTCGAGGTGAGTGTGTTATATTTCAATATCATTATTTAACGAGATTGTTTATGATTAAGTTTCTGATGATGAAATTTCAGGATATAAATCTCAATAATTCTCATAAATTTTATCAACCTATGGTTATTTATAAATAATATATATTTTTCCTTTCAATTTCTTCTCTTTAAGTACTGAAGAGGCCAAAAGTTTGTTTTTAATGATAAATGAATTTATTTCTCACTTCAGTCAAAAAACATTATTATTCCATGTAAAAGTGATCTGAAAATGTTTTCAAATATGTTTTTATGATTATCTTATGATTTTTCAAATTCATGGTTATCCATTTTTTAATTTTCACAATTTTTTTAAAACGAATCTTCTTTTCATTTTCCAGATGAAGTATTTTTAACTTTTCGCTGAAAATGTGAAAGGAATATTTATTTTAACATACATGACATGAATAGAATTTCTGGCGGTCTTGACTACTAATTTTTTTTTAATATTCTTATAAAATTTTATATTATTTTTTAATAAATGGGTTTCCATAATATTTTTATATTTTTATATTTTAAATAATTAATTCCAAAATAAAAAGGAATTTTCATCAAGAAATATTCCTACTGATCGTTTAATTTCATTTTAATCTAAAATGAAATCCTTTGATGTAACTTATTATTTTCTAGGGATATGATCCAATTATAGAGTCCTTATTATTTCTTTTGATGTTTTATGATTATGATGATTAGATGTTTATGAAACCAATTTTCTTTCCATGGGTTATCCTTGATGAAATTTTGAAATGTTTATAAACCTATTTATTTTCCATTAGTCATGATAAATAATGAATGATTTATAATATTGTGTCATACATATGAATGGATTATGATTATGTAATGCGTGGGCCTAAAATTATATCTCTCTCCAATGTATTGGGTAAAGATAGATATCTCATGAGATAATCATGAATCGAATGGGGATTAAATCAAATTTAGTAAGGGAATCATTCCACTATAATAGTCTTGGGAGTGAATATTGATTAATAAGATGGATTATGGAGTGAACCAAATCCACTATGATATTCTTTAAAGTGATCCTTGACCACTAGGGGTTTTATTTTATATAATTATCTATATGTCACAACTCTATATCTTATTCGAGCGTTATTCACTCATGGATCGTGATCTTTGATTCATTTTTGATTCATGTCTTATGAATTTCCAAGATTTATGAAATTAACAAAGATTATGGTCTATGATATGCATGGTGTGATTTTCAAATGTTAATATCAAGTTCTTATACCCTTATGATCATGATATTATTAATTGAAAATTTCTATCTCCCCTTTCTACCCTTACCGAGCATCTGGTCTCACCATTTCTTATGTTTCCTTTTATAAGGTTATGATGAAATATTTTATGTATGATATGTATAAGAAGGGTTCTTGTTATGAATAACGTAATGGGAGATGATGTAGATCCATTATGAACAAGTATTTTATGTATCCAAGCTTCTAAAGGCACTTGAATTATATGATTCCAACATGGATAATTATATTATGTAATGAATATTTATCTAATAAGTTGTAATATCCATGTATGAAAATTATTGGTCACTATAGTTGGAATCAGAAAAAGGTTAAATTACCTTTGGAAACTAGGATATGGAAAAATTATTGAGAACCCTTAGGATAATCTTATGTATAGTTTAACATCCTATGTCATAGTAAAGAAATGAGTGTGGTTTTCCTAGAAAATAATCCTTGTATAGAGAGTATAAGTGGTTTTGATTTTGGAATAGATTCATCTAGGGGTAATAAACAAAAAAAGAGTTGCTTGAGTATATCTTGACCATTATTATAATGCACAGTGAGTGTACCCTTACTGTACAACTAGTTTGACACTATTAGAGGATATTATTGAGTTAATTCAGATTTTTTATAAACCATTCTGAAGGATTTGAATATATTATGACCACAAATGACCTAGGTTGAACCTAATGTGTCATATATTTAAAATAAGGTGTCATGATTTAGACATCCAATAAGTGATTTTTCATGATTATGTTGTTTCCCACTATGGTAATTATTTCTCACACTACTATATCTAGATTTAATGAATGATTTAAACCTAGAGGAATAATGTTAATGTTAAATATGATGTACAATGGAATGATTTTACTCCTAAGAAACCAAATTTTTTGGGAGATAGAACGTAAAACCTTGTTTCAATGCTTACAAAAATTTCTCAAGCTATGAATCCGAATGAGTATTGGGGGGTGGGGGGGGGGGTGGGGGAATATTCTATTAAGTCCTTAATGAGGTAAAATCCACCTT
This sequence comes from Viscum album, assembly GCA_963277665.1. Taxonomy (NCBI): domain Eukaryota; kingdom Viridiplantae; phylum Streptophyta; class Magnoliopsida; order Santalales; family Viscaceae; genus Viscum; species Viscum album. The sequence continues at coordinate 1,122,397,752 of OY728129.1, forward strand.
ATTTTGGTGGGTTTTATGGTCTAATAGTTACTAAGAGATAGATAAGTACCACTGAAAAGTTATTTTCCATTCCCTAATGTTTGGATCAGGAAAATTTTATTTTAATTATTTACCATTTGGAAGAAAAATCAAATCAATGGTGGAATCTTATCAAGAATATGAGGAAATAGGAATAAATCTATTGCATGGAATGGAATGAGTTTAAGAGATTATTTTTGAATAATTATTTTCCTCACATTTTTAATACAAAAAAAGAGAAGGAATTACTTAAACTAAAGTAGAAGGATAACTAATCCATTAGTATATGTGGGGAAAATTTTATAATACTTGCAAGGAATGATTTTGGTATTATCATCTAAACTGAAATTAAGATTAATTTATTATTTAGTGGATTAAAAATAATAATTTTAAAGGAATTAACAATAAGAGACTTTGATATCCATGAATAATCATTTTATGAGATATCAAGGTAGAAATAGAGATTTTAGTTACCCATTAATATCACAGTTTTGATAAGAAAAGAAAAATAGAATTAAAGAGAAATTATAAAAATCATGGAGTGTAAAATATGGTATTATTTTATGCATGAAGTGTGGTAGGAAACATGGATGAAATTATATCAATGGTATTGGTAAATTATTAATGTATGTGAAGGATGGTCGTTGGGTAATCAAATTCTGAAGTGATGGGAAAAAGAAGTTAGATAATTATATGAATAGAGAGAAAGATCTATAGAATGAACCACCCACAATCAATTGTTTCAAATTCAAGGAGTATGGGTATTATGAAAACTAATTCTTAAATTCAAAGGTTAATGATGATAATCAACTCCAAGAACCTATTAAACCTAGATACAAAGGGAATTATCATTAAATAACTATTTCTCATATGGATAATGAAGTGGTGAATGGTACACTTACCATCCACTCTAGAAATACCAATGTCTTATTTAATTTTGGATCTACCCACTCTTTTATTTGTGAATAATCTTTTGAGGGTATCACAATACCACCTCAACGATTATATGTTGAATTGAAATTGAAAACTCCAAATGGTATGATGATCGAATATCATGTCTATGATTCTTCTCTGATTGAAGTTTGAGAGATTGTGATTCCTATAAATATTATTATTATCCATCTTATTTAATTTGATGTTATCTTTGGTATAGATTAGATTTATTTACATAAATCCCATATCAATTTCTAGGAAAGTTAATTTACATTTTATATTCTAAATAAACCCATGAAAATATACCAGTTTGATGATAAATATAAAATTTTGATGGAAATCATGACCATTATATGGGGATTGATTCCTATTCAAAAGGGTTTCTATCTCATATAGTTAGAGAGAATTAAACATTAATGATATACCAATGGTGTGGGAGTTTTTGGATGTATATACAGAAGAGTTTCCAAGTATCCCACCAAATCGTGATGTTGAGGTTTAAATATAACTCATTCCTAGTGCTAGACCTATTTCAAAAACTTAATATCTAATATCCACAAATGAGTTACAAGAATTATAGAATCATATCTAGGAGAATCATGAAATGGTATTCATTCATCCAAGTTCATCACCTTGGGGTACTCCTATTCTATTTGTTAATAAAAAATATGGATCAATATTACACTATATTATTTATAAAAAAACATAACAAGATCACTATCAAGAATAAGTATCCTCTATCCTGTAATGATGAATCATATGATCAACTATGTTGATCTCATTACTTTTCCATGATTTACCTTCATTTTCGGTATAATAAATTAAGGGATAAGAAGGGGGATATACCCATGATAAAATTTTGTACAAGTTATGCCCACTATAAATTTATAGCAATTTCATTTGGTCTTACGAATATACCCATTATCTTCATGGATTTAATAAATAGTCATTAAATGTTACCTTGATCAGTTTTTAGTAGTCATTATTGATTATATTCTTATATATTCAGGGAAAAAGTAATAACATGAAGATAAATTTAGTATTGTACTTAAGACCCTAAGAAAGGATAAGTTTTATGAAAAATTTACTAAGTATGAAATTTGGAATAAAAAGATTCATTTTTGGGTAAGAAAATTTCAAGAAAGTGTATATTAGTGGATCCATTAAAGACAGATGTTATTGAACACTGGCCAAGGCCAACCACTATGACTGTGATCTATAGTTCACTTGGTTTGGAAGGATATTATTGACTCTTTTTGGAGAATTTATCATGACTGTCTAATCCACTCACTAATTTAATTTGGAAGGGATATATGTTACTTTGGAAATATGAACATGAAGAAAATTTCAAGGAACTGAAGATAAGGTTAGTCAATACACCAATGATTACAAGATATTATAAGGGATAAGGTTTTGTGATATTTAGTGGTGTGTCAAAGAAGGTATTGGGATACGTCCTCATAAATGATGATAGCCTTTTCCTTACAATAATTGATTTTTCATGATAGAAAGTACCCAAAACATGATTTGGAGTTAGATAAGATAATTGTTTCATTGAAGATATTGAGGAATTATCTTTATGGAGAAATTTGTGACATATATACTAAACATAAAATTTTGAAATATATATTTACTAAAAGAGAGTTGAATATTCTTTTGAGAAAATTGTTGGAGTTGATTAAATATTAAGACTATTCAATAGATTACTACCCTAAGAAAGAGAAAAAGGTTATTTATGCATTGAGTTTAAATGATAATTATAGATTATCTATGATAAGGATAAAAAAGATGTAATATTTATAGATTTTCAAAGGATGGATTTGGAAATATTGAAGGAAGGGGGAAAATTTTATCTTGCTCTAAAAAGTGTTCAATCATCTATATGGGTAAATATTAAAGATACACAAAAGAATAATGTATAATTGAAAAAGAAACTGAGAAATGTTCCTGACTTAAACCTTGATTAAGGTGGATAATAAGGATTAGGAACTGTGTTTGTTTCTCTTCAATAATAGACTTGAAGAAGGAGGTATTGGATAATGCTTATAGTTCATCATTCTCTATTCATCTCGGATGTATGAAGATGTATAATTATATGAAAGAGTATTTTGGTGGTACAACATGAAGAGATATATTTTCTGAGTATGTATCTCATTGATTAATATCATAGTAAGTTAATGCTGAATAACATAAGTTTATTAGGATGTTACAACCATTACCTATACCAGAATCTAAATGAAAAAACATTACTATATATTTTTTTCATCAGACTCCCCAATACATATAAAATACATAGTGGTATTCAGGTTTTATTTGATCACATTATGAAATTAACACACTTCATTACTATTAGAGAATATTTTTATCTTGAACATATTTAAAGAATATACATTAAATAAGTGGTAAGTTTTCATGGTGTACCATATTCTATTATATATGATTAGGATCTAATGTTTACCTCAAAGTTTTGGAGAAGTATTCAGAAGGATACAGATATAGAGTTGAGTTTTAGTACTTCTTATCATCCTTCGATATATGGTTAGTATGAGAGAACTATTAAAACCCTATAGGATATATTAATATATTATTCTATAAATCTCAAAGTTGGTTGGGATCAACAACTTCCTTTGGTGGGATTTTCTTACACTAATAGATTTCACTTGAGAATTTAGATGGATCTTTATGAATCCATCTATATAAATAAGTGTAGAGCTCCAATGTTTTGGGATAAATCTAGAGAAAGAAATCTATTGTCACATAATCTATTAGAATAAATTATAGAGAAAGTCAGATCCATTCAATAACACATCAAGATGGACCAGAGTCGACAGGAAAGTTATGTTGAAATTCATCCATGAAATATAAAATTTGAAGTTGGTGAGAATTTATTCCTATAAATTTATCCTTAGAATAAGGTAATGAGATTAATTAAGAAAGGAACACTGAGACCTATTTATATTGTCCCTTTCTTGATTCTTGATCGAGTAGGGATGACGGTTTATTTCTTATCCCTTCAACCAAACCTCTGTTATGTTAATGATGTGTTCCATGTATCTCTCCTAAAGAATTACATACCTGATCCTTAATAGGTACTAAACTAAGTTGTTTTACCACTTGATCATGATATTTACTATGAAGAAAAACTTGTTTGAAATCATGGATTGTAGTTATAAAATTATATGAAACAAGACTACTAACCTGGTAAAAGTTCTCTGGAGGAATTAGAAATTCGAAGATGCTATTTCGAAAACTGAGGATGCGACGAAACATAGATATCCTTATTTATTTGTATCTAAGTGATGTAATTTTTAGTTAAAAAATTAATTTAATGGGGATAGAATGAAAAACTCTAATATTTTAGAATATATTTCTCTTCAAATAAATTTTATTTCTTCAATAGCTTTCATTACACATAACATGATTTTAAACGAATCATAGTATACTATTAAATTATTATTATTTAAACATAACCATTATAACCTAGAAATTAAATTTAGTGGTATGAATTGAAATAACCAAATTATAAAAATATGTATAGTGGTTTTAGATATAATAAAACACATTTATAATTAAGTACTCAATTATATGCTTCAAAAATACACTTTCCTGAAAAAATATTTTATTATTTTTTTGTGCAAAAATAAAAATAATTAATTTCAGAAAATTTTAGAAAATTTATATGTATAAAATTAACTTCATTGTTTAAATAAAATTTTAAAAATGATATTATAGTAAATTTTTAGGAATTTTCTAAATATATTTATTTTTTTAAGAATAGTGAAAAAACTAGTTTTTATTAAAAACTTCCTTTTCAGTTAATGAATTTACAAAGTTAAATTTTTTTAAATTTTTTTCAATGTATAATTAATTAAATTATATTATGAATAATTAAATTTTCAGTTCATTGTAATAGATTTTATGTTGGATTATTCTTTAGATACCTTTTACAATTAAGAAGCCATTTTTTTCCAGAAAAATCACTTTATGTACCTTTTTATTGTTTAACATTACATTAAATTATCCATTTTTTAATTTAATTTGACAAAATGGATCAAATATTTATAATAATAATAATTAATATAATATATTTTGGATAAGATAATTTTTCTACATTATGAATAGAAACCATAATAAATATTTTTCACCATGGTAAAATAGGTAAAATTAGGTTTATGATGGGGAAAAACATTAAAATAACCCTAACAAATAGCATTATTCTATCTTATGAGTTATTTTAAACCAAATTTATCCTCAATGAGTTAAATAATGTATTATAACTCATAATTTTGAATTTGGGATCCCAATATTGACTTTTGTAAATATAAGTTATATTTTATTCAAATCAAAAACAATTCATAGGTCATTGCATTTAATTGAATGGTTGGAAGATTAAATTAAATTTTTTTCTTACTCAAAAAGTATTTAAAAAATTATTGTTTTATTACTTAACAAAAAAATTATTTAAATAAATTTAATACTTTATCTCAAGGTAAATTTTTTTTACTATTAAATTGAAAAATTGCCAAAAAATAGTTTTTATTGTCTTTTATATTCTTATATTAAAAGTAATTTCTACCACATAATGAAATTAAATATGATAAAATTTAATACAAATTTAAAAGCATTATTTTTGATTTTGTTATAAGGCCACTTTAATTTGTTTTCAAATAATTATGCTATAATGGTAGAAAGTTAAATTACCATGATTAAGGTTAAAATTGGTCTTAAATAGTTTATCTAAATGATATAGCCTAAAATGTATCCTAAAGTTACCCAAATGTTATTTTTTGTGTTTATTTAAACCATATCACATTTAATATTTTAATTTTGGGTTCCTTAGTTCCAATTTAAATTATATATATATATATATATATTATTTAATCTTTTAGGTTATTCCAAGTATGTCTTTTCCCTCCCGTATAAAAGGATACAAAATTTCCTATCTTATAAAAACTTCATAATAATTATATATTATATATTACCCATAATAATACCTTCCTATATTCCTTAGACACATCATAGGTCTTATAGTCATTCCAAAATACCATCCTTTCAAGGCTTAAGGTGTAAGCCAAAGGAGGTTTCTCAATGAAGTGGTATAACTATTAACACATCATTTTAAAATTTATTTCATATTATAACATTCTTAAATAGATGGTGTTAATTAAAAAATATTTACTTAATCATCTAAAATATACATTATTTTTATTATTATGATGGATCAACCCTTATCCACCTCCTTCCCATTTTTTGAGAATGATAACGTTGTTCGTGAATACGTGTGGACTACAACCTCCATGAAGCGATGTGATTTATTTTTTCATTTATGTTTTACAAGGATAGTAATGACTATAAATTTAATGAACATATAATATTTATATAATATAAAAATGATTCTATAAAGGTTAATCATTATTTATCTTTCTTTTGTTCCATCCTTAGAAAAATGAAAACAACGTTCATGCGTGTTTACGACCTACCGTCTCCTTGAATGGTATAATTCATTTTTTTATATATAACTTTTATGGATAATCCAAAATATATATATAATGAATATATATTATATTTATGTCATTATTAAAAAATTTTAGATGGTGGTACCATGATCAAAGAACAAGGACCAGGACTTTTGAACTGAAACATGAATAAAAAACGAACCAATTATCACCCCAAATAATGGTTTTAATTATAAATTGTCAATAAATATGTGATAATATGTTATATGTATATCAAATAATATATTATAATTATTAAAATTATTATATTATATAATTTTATTAAATTTTAATTTATTATAAATAAGGTTAAAGTGCTTTCAAATAAATTCAAACTTGAGTTAGGGTTTGGTGTTACAATCTCATTATTTATCGAGATTGTTTATCATCAAGTTTATGATGATGAAATTTCATGATATACCTATTAATAATTATCCTGAATTTTCTTATCCTATGGTTATATATATATATATATATTACATTTCTCCTTCTATTTTACACAAATTATGTATTCAAGATACCAAAATAATGTTTCTCACAAAAATCTACATTTTTTTCTCTTTGGTAAAAATTATTTTCTTCTTCCATGTACATGTTTTCTAAAATATTTTTAAGAATTTTTGTAATATTATTCTATTATTTTTTAAATTATTGGTTAACCATGTTTTATTTTTTTAAAAATGGTTTAAAAAGAATCTTCTTAATGTTTTTGAATTAGGTATTTTGACCTTTTATCGAAAATGTGAAAGGAATATTTATTTTAACATACATGGAATGAATGGAATTTCATGCTGACATGAATGATCAATGTTTTTAAGCATCCCATATAATTTTACATGTTTATTTTCAAATAAAATTTTTCAATAATTTTTTTGAAATTTATATATTTTAAATAATTAATTTCAAAATGAAAAATATATTTTCCTCAAGACATATTCAAAGTCATTTTTAGTGGCATCGTCATCTAATATGACATAATTTGATTTTAATTATGATTTAATGGGTATATGATCTATGTATACTATACTTATTATTTCTATAGTATTTTATTATTATTATTATGAGATGCTTATGAAACTCGTTTACTTTTTATGATTTATTCTATAATGAAATGATGAAATGTTTATGAAACCCATTTTTTTCAATGGTGTATGATAAATAATGAATGGTTAAGGATATTGAGGAAAACATATGATTGGATTATGATTATTTGATGGGTGGGACCAAAAATATATATTCCTCCAATGCATTGGGTAAGATAGATATCTCATGAGATAATTAGGATTGGATTGGGGAGTGAACATAGTTCAATAAGGGACCATGTCAACTATGATAGTCTTGGAAGTATTCTTTGAATAATAAATTGTAATGGGGCAGTAAACCCAATACACCATAATAGTATTATGAGTGATTGTTTACTAATAATTAAATTATTTCATATTCTTATATGTATGACACAAATATATTTATTATGAAAATGTTATGATCTAATGGCCCATGATCTTTGATTCCTTTATGTTTCATGCCTTATGAACTATTAATATTTATGTCATGACCCAAGATTATAATATATGATATTTATGGTATCATTTTATAAAGTTAAGCTCATGTTGACATACCCTTATGGTCATGTTATGCTTATGCGATCATTCATATCTCCCCTATTTACCATTACTAATTATCTGGGATCACCCATTCTTATGTTTCATTTCCATAGGTAATACAAAAAGATAATATGTCTAATGATGTTTCTATTTATTAATAACTTAGTGGGATATGATGTAGATCTATTAGGAATAAGTCATTTATGTATACAGGGTTTGAAAGGCACTAGTTTTATACGATTCTAGCATAAATCATAGTGTTATGTAACGTATATTTATCTAATAAGATGTAATATATATGTAGGAAAATTTTGGGTTACTATAAAGGGACTTAACTAAGTATGACATAATTAGAATATATCTCAATTACTATTTAATTCACTCATAATTTATGAATAAAGAAATAGTTGGGATATATTGGTGAAGAAGTGAAGCAATCAATATTGATTTTATGTGATAAAAATTGTGTGATTGATCTCATGAAAAATCCAATACTTAACTCCCATAGTAATCATATTGAGATCATGTATCAGTTAATTATAGAAAATTTTTAGTATGGAATGGTAACATTGAAATATGTTGGAGCTAATGACCATGTGGTAGATATCATGACTAATTTATTTTCTAATCCAAAATTTAAGAAGAATAGGTTCAACCTTGGTGTTCAACTACCTCCCTCAGTGTCACTTGATTTCCCAGCTCTCTATTTTTGAAACCTGAAGGGGTAAAATTTATTAGAGATGATGAACTTGTCCTATGTTATATTATTTTGACCTATATTTTGTGTTTTGATCTTTGCACCAGCCCTTGCATGGTGTTACCCCTTCTTGTTTAATAAAAAATTACCTTTCATGATGATATAAGATTAAGAAGGAGATATAATACTTGGGGTGTATTTTGATGAAATAAGATCATATAAACTTTTAAATATGGATTTATTTTGATAGGTTAAAAAGGATACAGAAAATTTGTGGAAGCATTCAATGGTAGCATGTTAATAGAGGAGGTACCATATTTTTTTCCAACAAGTGGTGTTAGTTTCAAGAATATATAATTGAGGGGGAGTACATGGTTTAAAGACATAGGATGTTCTATAATGACATGAGGAATGAGTTACTATATGAATCTCTCTTTTTCTACATTGATCATTTATTGTAAAGGCTTAGAGTGATGGATGAGTTGATCAACTTATTTTTGGTTGATTTAGAGAATTTGTGTAGAATTTGTTTTATATTTGGATTTATAACCAACCTACCATGGGAGAATGTTGAATCCAAGGTGATCTTAGATATAAATTTATAGTGTTTTATGTTTTGTAAATAAATTCAGGGTTGATTAAGGATTTTAAAATCCATGGAGGGTTGTGTTTAGGAAAATTGAATCCTAAAATATGTTTGTAAAAGGTAATGTTTACAAGAGTTTCCTAATTTTTTGTGCATGAAAATTTAAAATAAGTGAAAATTTGCTTTTATAGTAAAGGAACAATTTTCATGGATTTCATGTTTATAAAGTCATGAAACTTTATTAAATAAATGACATGAGTTTCATTTTTTTTAAATTTCATGAAAATCAGGTGGATTAATGAAAGTAGAGTCTTTTGATAACATGTTATAGATTTGTATTTTCATGAAAAAAGAGTATCTAGAGGTACTGTATTTCTTGATCACAATAGAGTTTCATAAAAGGGTGTTTTTTCCAATAAATAGACCACTATTCATCATTTTAAGTATCAAAGATTTAGAAAAGGAGTAATCACTCTATAATAATGTAATACTTACACAAATGTATTTCATGTGTGAAATATAAACTTTATGTGAGATGAATTTTCAGGAAATGTATGTTTAAGAATTAATACTAGCATATAAATTTTTGTTAAGTATGTTTCATTAAAGTTATAAATTTCCTAAAAAGTCGATGTTTTGTAAAAAATAAAGTTACATAAATATAGTTAGGAAAAAAAGTTACGCTTAGGAAAATTTTTGGAATACATTGAAGAATCATATTTAGACTATCTTGATGAAAAATATCATGACAATTCACTCAAATATGGAAGAAAACATTAAGTAAATAAATTTATGATGTATTCAACTAAATAAGTGAGTAAGGTGGATTCAACAAAAGTGATCTGAGGGAGGCAGTGCACTATTCATAATTTTTTTTTCAATGGAATATCACTAGGAGAAAAGGTACCATAGAAAAACAATTTTAATCCATAAAATAGTGTGAATCTTAGTGGATTTTGGTAAAACTAACATATCATCAGAATATGCTACTTGGACTAGCCTTCAGTGGTGAAGAAAGTAAAATTTATAAGTTATATTTTATTTCAATATTCATGTGTTTGGTGAATGTACAATACAATTAGGATAGATTAATGAGTTTCTTCCAACATGGGGATAATATCTATTAATAAAAAAGTAAAAATTTTACACCCTAATTCACCTCTCCCCTCTCAGGGTGTCCTGAGGTACAAAAATATTGATATATATTGAATATTACAGTTAACTTTTATTTTTGGATTCTTAACAGAAATCAATGATTGCATACACAGTTTAATCTTAACATGACCTGAACAAGTCATTTTAGGTTATAAGAATAAAATATAGATATTAAATTTAACAGAATCATATATAAATATTAAAAATCAGTGTCATAAAATATACATGATATGTATTTGGAATAAATACAGAGAGCTATATTAAATTTCCTAAAAAATACTAAATGTTTGATTCCTTATAAATAAAAACACACACCAATACGTTAATCAGTTAGTATGGGTGACCTCAATAGGATTTAGTTACCATGAATTATCTTGAATAATATGAGCATACTATGGGTAAAACTATGGTTAGGTGACTATATTTTCTCTGAATTTTGGTCTATACATAGTTAATTTACTCTAATAGGATTAGACGCATAGAGAAATGGTGTTAGGGATAACCCATAAAATTAATTAAGAAAATCCACTTTCTAAATAATCTAAGAGTTATATATGATATAATCGATATAATATTATACCTCAATAGATGAATTATGAGATAAATTATAAATTAGATTCAAGATTTAGTGAAATATGGATATTTTCCCACTAATATATATAACTAAAATAAGGGGTAATTATTTTAATGTGAGAATATTCAATATAATTACATATTTTATTACCAGTTAAAAATGATACGTATAAAATAAATTCTTTTAATATAAAATAAATAATAATTTTTATGTATTTAAACTAATATTTAGGATCAATTTTAGAGGATTTGTTAAATGGTAGAAATTTTATTGTCTGATATGAAAATTTGAGAATATTTCTCAAATATAAGAAAATATTTTACATCACAGAGTATAAACTTCTCGAATCCCTTTTTAAATAAGCTAGTACCGAAAATAAATATGAATATCATAAGCATTATATATATTCTCTTGAAATCTATACATTGATTCTTGTTTACTTAGATACTAATTTTTAGAAGAAATAAGAAAACATGGATGATTTTAGAATGAAAAAATACCTAAAAATGCTATATTAGGAACACGATTTTCAATATAGGTATGAAATTTCTAATGATTTTTTTGATGTAAAATGGCGAAGGTAATTTAGGTTTCCACTGATATTCTCATAATGATTGGGTATATAAATAATTTTGAAAGGTGGAGGTCCCTACTCAAGATAAATATGGCTATAAACTTTATTTTCGATTACTTATAAATTAATTTCATTAAGTCATCATTAATTATAAGATAAATAAGTTTAAAAAGTTTACTTAACTTCTTTAATATGTTTAGGGATTCTAAGATAGATATGGTAGGTCCAAGATCATGTTCTATGATGCTAGTATAAAAATTTAATGGTAATATTTTTGGCTAGATAAAAAAAAGTTCATGGTGATTCCACACCTACTTCTTCATAACTAAAAGAGGTATAACCAAGGAAGGGAAAAATTTTAATTTTAGTAACATAGGATATTGGAAACAAAATTATTTAGAATTCCCAAAGGAGTTTTCAGAACCCGTAGAGGAGATAGAGAGAATGATTTATGTTCCCTTAGAAGAATTAAGTATCTATTGAATAATGAACTAATTTTATTATATTTATTATCAATTCATATCATGAAAATATCAATAGAATGTACCAAATTAAATACTCATTATTTAGTATTTAAAATTTAAAAATATTACAAGTTTTTAAGTGATGGATAAAGAGAAGATTTATGAGTTATAATGTGATGACTATACTATGAATATGAGGATCCTTTTTGATATAAAGGAATTACATTATTGTGATGCATACATGATAATTATGAGGGATAATATTCTTATTTTGATTCTTATAGGATAATTATGGTTGGAGAATCTAATAAGATTACTATGGATCATTTATTTATTCAAATACTATATTAAATGAGGTTTAGATGGTGTAGTTTTTGGATCCTTTAAGTTTATAATTGAAGAATATGGTAAAAATAACATGTGAGGTAAAAATGAAAGTTCTAACGTTTACATAACTATAGTATAATATTTACAAAGGTTACATAATCGAGAGTTTATGTTTCTGAATCTTTCATAACAATGAAATGAATATGGAATTATTTGTGTAACAATTTATTGGTGTTGTGAAAGATATATAATAGAAATATTTAATAATGAAATATATTTTTTTAAATTTCAGCATAAGTGTTGAAGAAATTTTGTGCAAGATTTAAAAAAGGTTTATTAAGAGGTAATTAAAATGTATGTATCCAGATAAATAAATATTTATATTTTTTATATGATTGAAGTGAGTTAAGACAGATATGTTTAAGGATTAAAAATAAGATTCTATGAGCTGCATTAGAGTTGATATGGTGATTCTTAACAATGATATAAATATTTAAAATCCCACATAACTGTTGATAATTATTGGAATAAATTATTATTATGTTATATGAGTTTGTATCATTTAAAATGATTAATATTTATCGATATTCTTAGATAGTTTATTTTTATATTATTTTGTGTTTTTTTGAATGAAATATTAAATAAATGGGAGATAATATTAAGAAAATATATGAAGATATGTTTATTGAGATTTTCTAAATATATCAAATATCATATCCAAAAATATATTAAAGAATTATTTACATAAATTATTTTCTATTATTTTTAGTTAAATGTTATCCAAAGATCAAGGGAATTAAATGTGAATTTTATTAATATATTTTGAAATATTATTCTCAAAAATAAATTTGAAAGTATTCTTCTGTGATCATTTATGACTCTGAGATAAACCATAGATTGAGTGAGAAGAAGAATAAGAAGATCCAAATAAATATAAGGAAGAATCAGAAGGTTGAAGAGGACGATTTCTTGAATAAATTCTTGATACTACTTTGGTTGGATTTACATAATTTTATTAAGAACATATGATAAATATAAATATCCAAAAAATATTAAGTGTAGTGGTATGTCTAGTAATACTGTACTATAAGATCTCTCAAGGAAATAATTCTTTAAGTTAATAGGATTGAATATTGCTAATGAAATCTAGTAGAAGCCTGAGAACATTTAGAAATTAAACTATGAATTAAAGGTAACAAAAAATAAAATAAGTAGTAGAAGGTTTGAATATATGAATATAGATATTAATGAATCTATTTATGACCCTTCAAAATATTTAATGAGATTATGAGAAATAGTAGAGGATTTAGAGAAAATAAAGACTATATTTCTATTTTCAAGAATCTACTGAGAGTATTTCCAAGAATGCTTGATTATAAAGTGTCATAACTGGAATATAGATATTTGAATAAACTTACACTTGATAATTTATATAAAATTCGAATTTCATATTAGATAATTAAGTTTTATGTCTTCAAAATAAAAGTAAAATTAAAATGATATTATCTTAAAAGGATATAAAAATTAGAAAACTAATGGAGAAGGAAAATGATTTTTCCCATTTTGATGTTGATGATGATAAGGATAAGAAGTATGATGTAATTTTGTATCTTGTTTCAAAGAACATCAGAAAAGGGAAAACTTACTAAGAAAAATATATTTAAAGTTATTTTTTGGATATATTATATTTTTTGATAATAACTATATAAATAAATATTTTGATGTGAAATATGATGAAGATTCAGAAAAAGAAAACTAGGAAGAAACAACCCCAAAAAAGAAAATTTTAAAAGTCTCAAAATTCTATGAAAATAAAGAATTAATTCATAAAATGGAATATATTTTTAGGTGGATAATGAATATATTTATTAATAAAAATAAATATAATGATATTTTAATTGATTATTATAAACTAGAAAGAAAATAAGAAGGTGAGAAGTGAAGATATTTTATTCAACATCATTAATAAGTTAAATATAGTTTAGATAGTGAGTATGGAGAAAGTTTATAAAGAAGTATAGGTATGGAAGAATATAAGAAAAATATGTTAAATTTTTAGAATTAAAATTTCTATAATAAAACAACTAGTAAAAAATAGAGAATAATATTATAAATAAGTAAGTTGCAATGCATAAAATCAGAGAAGCTAAATCATGAAGAAGATAAACTAAGCATGTTAAAGAACTTTGGATGATAAAGTGTTAAGATACTCAATTTTATGTGATAAACAAAGAGAAAGATGATGTGGTTTCCTCCAAAGTGAGTGATTTGATGGCGAATTAGTATATGTTACTTGAAATTTAGAATACATTTAAGAAATTAAGAGATTTTTTAAACAAATCATAAGAGTTTTATATTAAATCCTCACTACTGCAAATTGGGCCTTTAAAAGCACTAATAAAAGGGATTTATCAGAAGTATATAAGAATTGATAATGTAAGAGATGTTAAAGGTTCATCTTTAATATATCTCCTAAAAAGATCTAATAAAGACAACCTTTATGAGTTCTTTTTTAGCACTGTAAATGGCTCCATTTAGTAGCACTAAAAAAGCAGTGATAAAGCCCACTAATAAAGGGTATAATTTTTTTACACCCGACCGCTCCCCCGTTATCAGTACTTCCCTCTTTATTAGTGATTCCCACCCCACCCCCATTATCAGTGCATCCCCACCCCTTTATTAACACTTTATCTCTTTCCCCTACATCCAGGAAGTTTCAAACCAAGAACCTGCAACATATAACCCAGAACTTTTTCCACTTTTCTATACTGTTTTGTTTTACATTTTATCATATATCTAAATATTTATATATATTTCTTTATATTTTTTATCTATAAATTTGTATATATGTTTATATATATATAGATATATATTAAATACATATTTATTTATATATTTTTTAAAATGGACATTAACACGGAAAACCCTTAAAACACAAAAAAACATTAAGAAACTCTGAAAACCCTAAAACACCTAAAAACCCTGAAATGATCATAAATTATAATACAAGAATCCATTTTAACTCTAAAACTAGTCATTTATAAGATCATAAAATGATATTCGATATGATATGTGTTAAAGACCTAACAAACACTTGGATCAGAAGTTACAATTTTTTGAATTTTAAGAAATAGGGGTCAGTGACTAAAAACTCTTTTTCAAAGGCCTTCTTCTACTTTCTGGTAAAAAAAGTAGGAAAATGCTCTAAGATTTGGTCCTAGACCTAAAATTCATAGATATTATGACATGATTCTATTTTATATGCGGTAGAGCCCAAATAGACACACAGATCAAAAGTTATGGTTGTTTGAAGTTTGAGTTCGATTTCTGTCTTTTTTGAAACCACGATAACTTTTATTACATTAGTTTTCAGGAAATTTTATTAAAATGTTTTTTTACTTCATTTAATATGTTTTTATTTGACTAGTTTTGTAGCTAAAACATACTTATGAATCTAAAGTTATAATTATTTCAGGGTTTTTAGGGTTTTAATGGGTTTTCACATTTGAAGACCTTTGAAACGGCCATAAATTATGAACAAGGTGTTTTTTATGCCTCTACCACATATAAAATCAAATCTTGTGGTGATATCTACACTCTAGTGACCCTCGAGAACTACCGGTCACCTCTATTATGTCCAAAAAGGCCCAAAAAGCCTCCAAAATGACCATAAATTATGTTATAGGTGTCCATTAATGATTTTTTTCAAATATACCATTTACCAGAACTAGTAAAAAAATAACTAATAAGGAGGGGGTATGTCACGAACTGAATCTGGTCACCGCCAAAACCGGCACCAAACCCAGCCCGTGACATGACCCGAAGGGCGTTCCCTATCCCCACGGGCTGGCACAAGTGCCCGGGTATCATTAATATAGGTTTGGGAACGATTTACCCGAGTATGAAAGCATAAAACATTAAAAACAATCCATAATATAAATCTGAAATTTTTGAGCAAAAAAAAACTTAAGTGAAAACCAAAACTGAGTACATTGGTTTAAAGAATATACAAGTGGTACAAATAAAAATAATTATAGAATTAAGACAGCCCCAAGGACTCCACACGACTAGGGGTCATCACCCCCAAGCTATCTCCACAACTCCGCACCAAGAATGGGAACTAACACCATGAACCGCCATCACCCTTAGCCTTTCCTTTACCTGAATCAAACATAACCAAGTCTACTTACACCCAAGGGGTGTAAGTAGGGTGTGAGCCTAAGCCCAGTAGGATACCACCCAATGATTCCAAAGAGTAAGAAATACAATGTGAAAAAGCAAGCAGTTTTCAAACGCAAGGAAAAGTAGTGTTCAAATTTCAAGAAATGAAACCTCTAATTGAAAATAGTTTTCAATCCAAATTTTTTAGAATACTAACAAATTAAAATAGAAATTTTAGATACTGTAATTTACTTCCAAACACACCCTAATACATGGGTAGATACTACAAATCCAATGAGAAACAACATTGGGAACCCCCCTAGGAACTAGGTTGTCTTGGGCCCTATGTACCTCATACCTCGGTGTAAAGTAACCATAGAAAAATCCTTTCTCATGCACGAGCCACTAGTAGGAAACACACCCATAACCTAGTGGTCCCAAATAATCATCCACATAGTTTAGTTAGAGTTTTCGTTATCCAAATGCTAAGTGAAACAGGGACAAAACCCATCCGGTCCACTAGCCGTACTAGTACAAATCCGCCCCACCTAGGTACCCGGGCTTCCCCTTTTGTGCTCAATCAATTTCAGCATTCAACATAAATAAATTTTCATTTAAAACACCATTACTGGTCAATCACAACCAATACAGTAGCTATCACATTTTATACCACTTAAAACACGCAACAAAACACTTAGATTTTTCATAAAACAATTTCTCAAAATCTCGTAGTGTTTCGGACACAAAACACCTTATAAACCTCACTTGCATACTATGTGCACATATTTAAGTTTCCAAAACATAAAGGAGATACCACTACATTTCATTTAAAACACAAAATCATTTTTAGGGAAACCCTATATAGTTCAAGAAACGACATCATTGCAAAGTCTCCATTTTTACACAACACAACTCTTAGAATTTCATGTGGTTCACAAACACCATTAAAACCAGATTTTTCAGCAACAAACACAAGGGACAATCATTAAAAACAGTATTTTTATCCCTATTATACTTCAATGAAATCAACTAGTTACTTATAGGGTAGCCCCAATTAAACTAATAATACATTTCTATGAAAAACCCCCAATTTCACATGAAATTGGCCTTTAGGATTCATTTTAAATACAAACACCACTAAAACTATATTTTTAAGAAATAATAAAATTTAATAATCATTAAAATACCATAAAAACAGTAGCCAATTCACAAAGATTTCATACACAATGGAATCACCTACCAAAACCAAGGAAACCCTTGAATCCTTTGTGTGAAAACTCAAACGCACCACCGCCGCATCTCAAGAAAGCTAAACCAGACCTAAAACCAGAATTTCAGACCATAAAACACAATATAAAACCTTTAATTTTAAACCCTACTTCCTGGACATTAGTAACCGCAATTATAATGGAAGAAACCCTAACTAAATTGGATGTAACCCTAAACAAATTGAAAGAAGAAAGGAGGAGAACAACTTACTTAAAATATCTTGTAGAAATCGCCCCCCAAATTACCAGTATCTGATTTCACAAATACTCAAACCTTCAAGGTCGGTTCGAACAAGAATAGGTAGATCATTTAGGAATTTGAATGGGGGAAAAGAGTAAGAATCGAAGGAGTTATGAAGGAAACAAATTACCTTTATAAATCTGCCCGAAATTTGAGTTCTTAATAACTTTCGACATAAACCGCGATGAAAATGAGCTGAAACGAGTGTGGGAAGATATTGGACGCGCGGCTGAGTTCAAGGGGCGTGTTTGGGGCTTGGAATCACTGAAAACCCCTTAAAAATGAATAAGTTATTAACTAATCAAATTTTATTTTTAAAACTGGAATTGGGCTTTCGGGCAGGCCCAATCCCTTAAATAAAAACCCATATACACCTTGGTTATGGATTTCCAAAGGCTCCAAATTTTAATTTTGGTGTTAATATATTAGGGGAGGACATTTAGGAGTTTGAATGAGTGAAAAATATTAAAAAATGAATAAGTTATAAAAGAAACAAAATTTATTTTTAAATCTGGAATTGGGCTCACGGTTTGGCCCAATTCATGAAAACTCACCTATTCTCCATAAAAACTTAGGAAACCCCCCAAAACAAAGAATTAATGGAAATTAAAATAAAAATACATTTAAAATAAGCTATGTATGTGAAAATTCTCCCCACCATAAAAACTTTCCGCCCCGGAAAGTCACAGTAAGGCCAAAGCAACAACTAAACCCAACTGAGAAACCAAGTGGTACTCTCTTGCCAGGTTTCTCCCCCAAAGGCAATAAAACCTCCAGTGATCAATGAAGGAAGGAATACTCTCACAAACATGACTTACACCACTTTACTGAATGAATAAAGCACATTCAAGCATTATCCCAAATGAAAACTCCTCTAACACAATCTGAACAACAGTCAATCAATTTACCCAAATAAACGACAACATCGAACATGGTTACACTTTCCCTACTATAACTAAACCATTGGTCACTCTCCAATATCAATTTTTACCAAAGAAAGATGTAGGTAGTTAGATATCTCCAAATGATAATACCTACTTCCCATACAAAACCAAGGAAAAATATGAGTTACTCGTATGAAGAGACACAAATGGGATCCCCACCATAAGAGACAACTTAATTTTTTTTTCCGAGACAGAATCAAGACACTAATAGGGGGAGGCCCAAACAGACTCCCTAGTACAAGGGGTATACATAAATTAGAAATTTACAAAATAATATACATGATACCCACAGTGGGTCTTCCCACCACAAGAACCAACCATCTTAACTGACCAGCATGGGCCGACACAAAAAGGCCCAATTTTTTTTTAAGATTTGGAAAGGGTGCAGGGTCAGTCCGCACGGTTTGGGAAACCATGCACTAACTATGCTGATCATTATTTGAATGTGGCTTCCTAGCACACTGACACTACTAATCATGCACAAAATGTGTGCTCAAACTTTATAGCCAAATTTCCAACCATTCTCCAATGACTCAATGGAAACCAACGTGGGTGGGAAAAACATTAGGCGATGACATGGGTACAAGGCCCTCAACCTATTTCCACCGAACGAGAACAACAGAAGGAAGATGATGAAACCATAGGTTTAAACTGTTCCTATCTTTCATACTGAGGATAGGACTTTGTACAAGTGTTTAAACGACACTGGTGTTTCCCCTGACTACGCGCCAGCTTCTCTCCGGGACCTATGGCTGGAGCTCAAAATATTGAAGCATCTTCGGCCACGCAATTAGGCTGTTGAAACCCCTATGTGGAACTTCTTCTTTCG
The DNA here is from genome assembly GCA_963277665.1 of Viscum album. Lineage (NCBI taxonomy): Eukaryota > Viridiplantae > Streptophyta > Magnoliopsida > Santalales > Viscaceae > Viscum > Viscum album. The sequence continues at coordinate 1,122,417,622 of OY728129.1, forward strand.
GTGCCACAAACAACTACACTGCATACCCTGATGGGTTTATCAAGACATAACACACTCCATAACCCACTTTACCAAAACCAAACATTTCATTGAAACAAGGGATCAGAATATGCACACACATCGCACCTTGTTTCTTTGGGTGAGAAACAATAGAAGGAAAAGACACGTATAAACACCTTCCTCTAAGATAGAGGATTTGATGTTTTTCCCAAGGGAGACACAATCCCAACATAACATAGAACCTTAAAGGATTGTGTGACCTTAACCTTTATGGTCAAAAGAGCACACAACATCACAATGCGTCACCGAACATGACCCTGACGATTGATAGAAACAATACATGGAACGAGACCATATTCAAAGTCCCTAAACAACAGATAAGTCCAAAAAGTGGACACAATATCATATCATGACCTAAATCTCAAAATTGGTTGTTTAATAATAACTCTTTCTTCAAAGAAACTATAAAGAACCCAGAGGCCCTCTTGTACACCATCAAGACACTCATCTGTACTAACAACGAAAGAACACTCCCACCTTTGATGAATCAGGAAACTTAAGAAACTAAGGTCTCTTTCAACCTTCCACAAGCACTATCCCACTACAAGAGGATCCACAAATCAGCGAAATGAATGGGTGTAGACTCAATAAAAGAAATGTTCGATAAAATATTCTTTATATTGATCAACTGGAGGATTTTCCAATGGCGAAACAAAACGGGTTGCACTTCAGTTGTGCATTAACCCTTAATGGGGCGTACCTTATCCAATGAGAGAACCCAAGGACCCAACCAAGCTGGTCCATTGGTCAAAACATGCCACAAACCAGATCCAAACACATTTAGGGAACCACCGTAAAGGCATCCCAATTTTTTTTTCAAAAGAGACCACTAATCGTCCCTACAACACAGCTTACCGACCAAACACAAACCCAAAACACAGTTCAAACAGAAGGGGTTCTTGAACTCAAAACCTCCCACAACATCAACATTTTTAAAAACCCATAATACAAACCATACCAAACTATTCATCAAGACATCATGTTTTTCTTTAAAACCAATTCTTTGAAAACAAACGGTTTAGCAGTAAGCGTATCCACCAATGGTACCCCATGGGCCTCACACATGCATGTTTTTGTGCCACACCGGGCACCCTCCTAATATCCATCCCAGCACTCATCCAGTCGTGCCATCAACCATCCATCATCCCATATAACCCCATGAATGTGGTCACTAATGGAAATACCAAAGGGTAAAACAAAACTTCCTTCCACTTTTCAAAAACAAAATGGTCAACCAACCCAGCCTTTTTCTCAAAACTGCTAACAATGAGATCGAAATCCCAATTCACATCTTACAAAACATTTCATAAGGACACAACCATTTAGAAAAGAACTCACTTTCAAGTTATTCACATCAATTTCGAAACATATCATCCCATTAAAACACACTCTAATTGTTTAGAAAACTCCATTGGAAACGCTTTAAAAAAAAGTTCTATATAGTTCCTGCTTTCAAAGAGGTGTAAGCACACCATTTTACATTTCAAAACAATTCTAAAAATTCAGTTCCACCATTTCATAAACCAAACCATTCCCTCTTTATGTGAAAATCATTTCATAAAAACGTTACGCTTCTTAAAACCAAGTCACCTTAAAACCAAAGTGCTAAGATTTCAAAACTAAAGCACAAAACAATGCAAGAGGAAACTAGTTTCGGTGGGTGTCTTGGAAATATGGTTGGCAGCCATATTCTAATCACTTCGCCGTCACAGAGAGTATTCTAGGGAAATATCCATGGCTCCACATGGCTTGCCAGGCCCTACGAGCTCACTGAGATTATTCTCCCAACTCTCTTTTCATTTCCCATAGTCATCATTAAACCAAGAAAGCCAAAGCACTCAGATAAATCCATACTTAACATGGTGACTTGAATCCCTTCATGAGGTGTGCTGGCCAGGCACACTACCCATGACTAAAATTTCAAGTCCCAAAAATCCTAGCTCCAGACTATGCTGACTCTTCCCCAAATAACATGACCCAAGGAGCGAACCTCCTCTGATACCATTTTGTCACGAACTGAATCTGGTCACCGCCAAAACCGGCACCAAACCCAGCCCGTGACATGACCCGAAGGGCGTTCCCTATCCCCACAGGCTGGCACAAGTGCCCGGGTATCATTAATATAGGTTTGGGAACGATTTACCCGAGTATGAAAGCATAAAACATTAAAAACAATCCATAATATAAATCTGAAATTTTTGAGCAAAAAAAAACTTAAGTGAAAACCAAAACTGAGTACATTGGTTTAAAGAATATACAAGTGGTACAAATAAAAATAATTATAGAATTAAGACAGCCCCAAGGACTCCACACGACTAGGGGTCATCACCCCCAAGCTATCTCCACAACTCCGCACCAAGAATGGGAACTAACACCATGAACCGCCATCACCCTTAGCCTTTCCTTTACCTGAATCAAACATAACCAAGTATACTTACACCCAAGGGGTGTAAGTAGGGTGTGAGCCTAAGCCCAGTAGGATACCACCCAATGATTCCAAAGAGTAAGAAATACAATGTGAAAAAGCAAGCATTTTTCAAACGCAAGGAAAAGTAGTGTTCAAATTTCAAGAAATGAAACCTCTAATTGAAAATAGTTTTCAATCCAAAATTTTTAGAATACTAACACATTAAAATAGAAATGTTAGATACTGTAATTTACTTCCAAACACACCCTAATACATGGGTAGATACTACAAATCCAATGAGCAACAACATTGGGAACCCCCCTAGGCACTAGGTTGTCTTGGGCCCTATGTACCTCATACCTCGGTGTAAAGTAACCATAGAAAAATCCTTTCTCATGCACGAGCCACTAGTAGGGAACACACCCATAACCTAGTGTTCCCCAATAATCATCCACATAGTTTAGTTAGAGTTTTCGTTATCCAAATGCTAAGTGAAACAGGGACAAAACCCATCCGGTCCACTAGCCGTACTAGTACAAATCCGCCCCACCTAGGTACCCGGGCTTCCCCTTTTGTGCTCAATCAATTTCAGCATTCAACATAAATAAATTTTCATTTAAAACACCATTACTGGTCAATCACAACCAATACAGTAGCTATCACATTTTATACCACTTAAAACACGCAACAAAACACTTAGATTTTTCATAAAACAATTTCTCAAAATCTCGTAGTGTTTCGGACACAAAACACCTTATAAACCTCACTTGCATACTATGTGCACATATTTAAGTTTCCAAAACATAAAGGAGATACCACTAAATTTCATTTAAAACACAAAATCATTTTTAGGGCAACCCTATATAGTTCAAGAAACGACATCATTGCAAAGTCTCCATTTTTACACAACACAACTCTTAGAATTTCATGTGGTTCACAAACACCATTAAAACCAGATTTTTCAGCAACAAACACAAGGGACAATCATTAAAAACAGTATTTTTATCCCTATTATACTTCAATAAAATCAACTAGTTACTTATAGGGTAGCCCCAATTAAACTAATAATACATTTCTATGAAAAACCCCCAATTTCACATGAAATTGGCCTTTAGGATTCATTTTAAATAAAAACACCACTAAAACTATATTTTTCAGAAATAATAAAATTTAATAATCATGAAAATACCATAAAAACAGTAGCCAATTCACAAAGATTTCATACACAATGGAATCACCTACCAAAACCAAGGAAACCCTTGAATCCTTTGTGCGAAAACTCAAACGCACCACCGCCGCATCTCAAGAAAGCTAAACCAGACCTAAAACCAGAATTTCAGACCATAAAACACAATATAAAACCTTAAATTTTAAACCCTACTTCCTGGACATTAGTAACCGCAATTATAATGGAAGAAACCCTAACTAAATTGGATGTAACCCTAAACAAATTGAAAGAAGAAAGGAGGAGAACAACTTACTTAAAATATCTTGTAGAAATCGCCCCCCAAATTACCAGTATCTGATTTCACAAATACTCAAACCTTCAAGGTAGGTTCGAACAAGAATAGGTAGATCATTTAGGAATTTGAATGGGGGAAAAGAGTAAGAATCGAAGGAGTTATGAAGGAAACAAATTACCTTTATAAATCTGCCCGAAATTTGAGTTCTTAATAACTTTAGACCTAAACCGCGATGAAAATGAGCTGAAACGAGTGTGGGAAGATATTGGACGCGCGGCTGAGTTCAAGGGGCGTGTTTGGGGCTTGAAATCACTGAAAACCCCTTAAAAATGAATAAGTTATTAACTAATCAAATTTTATTTGTATAACTGGAATTGGGCTTTCGGGCAGGCCCAATCCCTTAAATAAAAACCCATATACACCTTGGTTATGGATTTCCAAAGGCTCCAAATTTTAATTGTGGTGTTAATATATTAGGGGAGGACATTTAGGAGTTTGAATGAGTGAAAAATATTAAAAAATGAATAAGTTATAAAAGAAACAAAATTTATTTTTAAATCTGGAATTGGGCTCACGGTTTGGCCCAATTCATGAAAACTCACCTATTCTCCATAAAAACTTAGGAAACCCCCCAAAACAAAGAATTAATGGAAATTAAAATAAAAATACATTTAAAATAAGCTATGTATGTGAAAGGGTATCTTTATCAATGCTTCTAAAAAAACAATGATTTGGACCAACCATTTATCAGCACGTTTTTAGAAGTATTGATAAAGACCCCCTTTGTCAACATTTTTTATAAGCATTGATAAATTATTGTTTTATCAGTACCTTTTTACTAGTGGTGATTAGGGTGGGGGGAGGGCTTTTTCAATTCTTTTTTACAAGTTCCCATAAATTTCCTTCTTTAAAAGCTCTTTTTATAGTGCTATTAAAGATCCCCTTTAACATTTCTAAAAAATCACTATTAAAGACCCATTTTAACAATGTTTTTCAAGTGATGAGAAAGTGGTGTTTTAATCATGCTTTTAGCGAGCGCTGTTAAATCCCTAACGCTAGATAAACCCAACTTTTTAGTAGTTGGTATATGGGTTTTTAAAAGATAATCATGGTAATAAATAACTTAAAGGGGTGTCTTAGATTTCAAATACCTCATTTGAAAGGAAATAAAGGTATTGAATTATTAAGATATTTTAATTGTATATAAAGCAAATATAAAAAAGGTAAATTATTTTCTTGAACATTCTTAAATTTATAAAACTATACTTACTAAGAGTACATGCTTAAAAACTAATTCTTAGGAAACGGGGTGAATAAAAATCATAAAAATATTATATATACATCAAGGGAGATTTTATACACTAATAAAAACTGATCCGCAAATAAATCTCAATTTTATACATTATTAAATCTAAAATAAAAAGAAACTAATAATGGATAAAATCTACTTTAGTATATAAGATCAATATTCAAGGGCCATTTATTGAATGAACTCAGAAATAAAAGAATTAGTAGCTATCACTATATTCAAAATTTTACAATCAGAACTTTTCATAACATAAGATCAAATATATAAAAAATTAGATTTCCCTATGTATCTCACACAATATAATTAAACAGAAGGAAAACAAAATGAAATTATACCATAATAATTCATCATGATTTGACTTTTCTCCAATCATAGTTGGTCTATCATAGATTAATAAATCTAACAAAATACCACTACAGACCATCTAAAGGTGACTTAAAATTCAATATGAGATACTCTCAAATATTTAGGTTATATCATGAAGGATTAGATTGATTTATGATACTGGTATGCTTGTTAAAACACTAATAAGACAATTTCATAAGGAATGATCAGTCCATAGGTTTTTTATCTCTCAGTTTCTATCTCTAGGCCTCAAAAGTATGGATTTTATGGATTCTAATTCATAAAATTTTATGGAAATCCAATTTGGATCATAAAATTCATTTATATACTAGGTTAAATGTTTAATAACTTGAATTTAAATCTTTTAATAAAAATTTATCCTAAATGTGATCAAAATACCATTTAAGATTATTTAACTCAAGTATTTTTAACATTTCATTGCACACTTGTTGCAACTCATCATATCGCATAATGAAATTGAAACCATTAACTCAGATATATTCCTTACGAATATGTTTAATTTTCCCAAAACATTTAATGTTTATCTAAAAAATTTATTTTATATTCACTTATTAAAACTTAAATAACTTATGAATACTTTGATAAATAAATTTAATCAAAACTATTCAAAAATTTAATAACTTATCATTTAATTAATTAATTAATTAATTATTGATCATTCATACTCGAGTGATCACCATCCCACAATCATATATATAAAAATACAAAAACACCTAGTACATGTGATGTTTTTATTGATGATAAAGTACTCATAATCTACTATAATTGATATTACAAAGTGATAACTTCCTAATAAGGTCTAACAATACTCATGAGCCTCTAAAAATTGATAGTTAAATATTATTTGGGTCCCATTTGGTTGATGTTTCTTGACTATATAAAATAATTTAATAGTATTATCTTGATATCATCAGGTTATCATTAAAATTGGAAATGATAATAACCTTTTAATTAACAATTAAATCTATGTAATTAGAATATATAGTTCACAAGAAATTATTAAAACTATCATAGTAAGATAAATAAATGTATATATATTAAACTATAAACATGAAATGGTAATCAAAAAACATTTCCTTGAGTTGGGACTAAGGATCCCACTCTGACAACAATACTGATATTTCAAGGTATTTGGAAATAAATAATATCTTTTCTCATAAAATATGACTTTTCAAGAAAGATAAAAAAGTATTTAATGAAGGAGTATTTATCTAATGAATATTTAGAATCCGGTTTAATTGAATTATCCCATGGAGAAGAAAAATGATTCAATTATGAATCAAAATGGATTTTACTATTTGAATAGGACATGTAAAAAATGAAATAGGGATGGTTATGATGTTAAATAATTTTAGTACATGATATCTAATAAGGTAAAATATAATATTATAGTTAGAATATAATATAAGAAAAATAATAAATCAATAGATGATTATGATTTTAACTCTGAATAAGTACTGGAAAATATGTATGATCCAACTCTACCTTAGAAGATTATGTCTTATGAATCCATAAAGAGATCTATAGAGATATATAAATCAGATTAATCTATTTTTTTTGGATAATATAAAAATATTATGATCTACTAAAAATAAGTTAATAGTTTTTGGATAAGGAATTAACATGGTATAAATGAGATAATCTATTGAAAAATTAAATAGAATAATTATCTTGGATGAAAACTCATTTAAAGATGAAGAGAACACTTCAAAATTCTAATTTATTGTGAATTTGTATGCCATATGTGATCAATATGGGAACAATATTTTGAAATACTGTGAAATTATTCTTGTATAGTTAAAACAACTTAGTATGTTTATGAACACTCATAGTTAAGGAAAAAGTGAAAGTGATATGATGAGTAAATTTAATTTGAAAATAGTTTGAAATGGGACAAAACATATGGAAAAGAATATTTTTTTAATAATAATTGTTTTGATTAGAATAAATTAAGTTTAGAAGTAAAATAATACTACCATGAGAATAATTTACAATAAAGGTTATAAAAGGGAAAGATATTTTGGGTTGAGTAAATATTATAAACCACATGACTTTGTAAAGAGTATATGGAATATTATATGTTATTTACTTTGAAAATTTTATTATTAACGAATTTAATTGAAATTTAGTAATTTTTGTAAGAGATTAATCTGATATTGAAGTAACATTTTTGAAAAAAGTTTTTTTAATGGATACTTAGGCTTGTAAATCTCAATATAAGGAGTTAGAGATTATGTTGATGTAGTGAGTTGAGTGACCTAGAGGTAGTATAAATTTAAATTACTTTAAGATATATCACTTGGTTTTAAAGTTTTGTTGATGGAAATAGTGTTTAACACATGGATTAAATTTTTCTCATTCTCATTGGTAAATTGAGTTAGACTCTTTCTAGATAGTTACTCATGAGGGATACACTGAGGGAATCTACTTAAATTATCCGAAAAGTTCAAAGTTTCTACTGGAATATATAGAGGAAAATATAGTTGTTTTTGATGGTAAAATTCAAAATATTAATGAATTTTAATTAAAATATGGTTTAATGAATAATAATATTATATATATTTTAAATATAATAAAACACGTCCAAGTAGAGCAATTTACACTTGATTTTATATTTGATTCATGGTTGATTTTTACCCTTTCCACAATTTTTAATTTAGTGATTAATAAAAATATATTTATTTAATTTATATAATATTGGGGGAATGTAATTTGTATATAAAATGGGTTACATATTTATATGGAATATAAGTTTTAGAAAATATATTGATACTTGGGATGAGTGAAAGGCCCCTGTGAGAGTAGAACACCATTGAGAAGGGGTGAGGGTGATAAGTGGTTACTAAAAACACTAGATCTGAACTCTATTTCAAAATATTGGTTATTGAAAAAAGGATATCAATTGATAATACCTGATAATGAGAAAAAGTGTGAGATAAAAAAATGGTACAAGATTTTTTATAAGGTCAAATCACCCTTTTTATTAGGTGGATAATCCTTGGTGAAAAATGGTTCTGAGACCACCATACACATTCCTTTTTTAATATCAATAAGAATAAGATATGGAGTAGAGATATGGATTATAACTATAATTATAAGAAATATCTATGATCTAAAAAAATGAAACCAATATTCACTTCACATACCTCAAATGACTTTAGAATTTATATCATGTGTACATCCTTATTCTTTTCCTCAAATTACCATTAAAATCTTATGGAATTATCCTAATAAAGTGTGGCCAATGTTTTTCAAAATTTCATAATTTTTTTTGGGTGATTCAACCACATATATACATGGAGGACGTGTTTTGGTGTGTCAAATCTGATTTCTTAATGAACCTAAAAACTAAAAACTACAAAAAAACTTAAGTTATCTTAAATAAAATTGCAGAATGGATTAAGGAACTATTACATGATCTCATAGTCAAACAAGATTCTAAAATCATGTATCCTCTTGATTTTTTGAAATTCTTTAAATCATTATCATTCCCATTAAATCATATATCATGGTTTTCCAATATTGTGTTGTGATACCATGTCATGTGGCATGAGGATGATACAGACTTTAAAACTATTATAATCCAAAATTTTTTGTAACATAGACCATTAAAACATGGGTACATCATTTTTAAATGAGTTTTTTATCCCCTTATATATACCATTATCCATGGAAAACATCTTATGGTGTGACCGAAACTCTTCCAACGTGATATCTTCATCTACTAATTTTAGAGAGTAATAGAATTCTCTCTGCATGCGCACCATACTATGATCTCACACCTTGTTACATGAACTATTTCATTGAGACATGTGATCATTTGACTCTTAAGTCAATGAAACATAATTTTATCCCAGGTTAGTCTTCACATATGTATACTCATAATGAAAATAACCTAAATAGTTGTGGGAATCCGCCTTTTTAAGAGTAACCTCACAACTTCTGATCCCATGTTGGGTTATCTTCATTTCTACCTCAACTGCTTCATAGTATGACAAATAATACTGAAGGTAGAGACATCTATATAAGATTAACTTCATCTATTATGTAATATCAACTTTGTTTGAAACCACCCCATTATGGTTAAATGAAACCCTTCGTGCCTCTAAAATCCTCTAACCCATCAATTAACATTTTATCAATATATAATAAATAATAATACCTTAAAATTAATTAATGAATTTCCTCAAGAAACAAGTCATGTCATCCCTTTAATTTAATGGATATCTAAACATTACACTGTAAGATAGAATGACATTCTTGAAAGTTCTATATCCTCTAGGTCTAAATACCCTTACTATATTTACCTTTTTTTAATAATGAAAAATCACTCCAACATTTGTTAATAATATTCATGAGGGTTCTTAAATATTCAACACTCATCAAATACCCAAATACCTCTTCAATATCGCCCTTTTCATGTTGGTAATATGTGAATAAATTTACACACACTATTCTAATATTTAACTACAAAAACCTAAAGTATCCCCCATCATTAAAATCTTATATTAAACCTCTCAGCAATGATTATAAATTGAAAAAATAACAATAGAGTCTCTCCACCCTTACAAGAATATCTTATATTGTATTCTCCTCTATTTTCAACAAATGGAAATGAATTAAAGAGGTAAAACAAATAAACATATAGGGATTTTGAGAGAATATGCACTCTTAGAAACACTCTCAAGTGTTAGAAAGCATTATTCATTATAAGGTTAATTAAAACATTCCTAAATTTATCATTGGTAGAAACATAATCCAATGAAATATCACTATATTCCACCTTTTACATGATTAAGTTGTACTTGATGTCAATATTCTTTGACCTTTAAGGTTGCACTAGTTTCATTGAAAAGTTGATTTCACTTTCGTTATCACACACAATTTATAATGGGTATGATACCTTCAACCTCATGTATTTAATACATGAATTTATCCAAATTATTCATGTCATAGATTGAGTCTTTATGATATAATAAATTTTTATTGAGTTAATATTAATAGAGTTTTTCTTCTTGGAGTTTCCTAAAATAGGAATTCCACTAATAAATAAATCTACCCCGTCTGTAGAATTTTTATCACTAACATAATATACCCATCTACATCAATATAGATATAAAGAAAAAATTATGTATCTTTTTCATATCTTTATCCATAATCAATAGTACCTATGACATTGCGCAAGGTTTGCTTCACTGCTTCAAGATATAGCACCTTAATATTTCTTTGGAATCATTCACATTGCATTACAACAAAAATGATGGATTGTATAATATTCCATCAAGTAGAGTTGGATACAAATAAGCCTTTAGAACTTTTTTAATCCACACTCCTTCATTTTTTATCAAAGGATAAATTATTCCCAAGTGCTATTGGATTATAAACATCTCTTTTTTTCTCTATTACAAATTTTTTGAGTAACTCATTAGCATACTTTTCTTTTGAGATAAATAAAAAGCATACAACATTTATAACTTGAAAACCCAAGAAAAATGAAATTTATCCAATCATTGAAATCTTTAAGTGATTAACCATTTTATTATAAAATTCCTCATAAATATCTTCATTATTTTTGAAAAAAATTACGTCATCGACATACACAATAAAAATATGAGAGTTGTGTCATCTACATTTATATAGAGATTTAGATCCACTTTTACCATCTTGAATTGCATGCTCTTTATCCTAGTGTTGGGCTTCATGTCTGAGGCTAAAAACAAATATTTTAGTCTATATATTTCATTATTCAACATTTAAACATGAGAACTATAAATTTCAAGGGTAAATGTTTTTGAATTTTTAAGGTATACATTCTCCTAAAGTTCACGATTTAAAAATGCTGACTTCACATCCATTTTAAAAAAATTGAGGCTTCTTTGAAAACAAATTCCAAGAATGGTTTGAATAGTTTTGAAACTTGAATTTGGAGAAAATGTATCATTGAAATCAATAACCTAAATTTTTGAATATTTATTAAAAACAAGAATATCTTTGTTCTATGCTAATTCACCTTTATCATTGTGATTATTCTAAAAAAACTACTTTATCCTAACCATTTTATTTTCTTTCAAATAAGGTAATAATTCCTAAATAACATTCTTCTCAATTTATATTATCACCTCATAAATTGAATTTCATGAGCCCCACTCCATTGGTACACCTCCTAGGATGGAAGTGAAGATGAGATGACCCCATAAGGCCACTTCAGATAAGACATGGGTTGATGACTAAAACTGAGGGTATGAAATGCATCCAAATGGAAGGAATTACACTCAATATTTAATTTTAAGGATAATAGATAAGATCCACCAACCAATACCATCAAATAAACAATATATGAAACATATAAATACATAAATGTATTATCACACATGTAGAAAAAATGGAAATATCAAGAACACAACCTAATAAGAGACCATGAGCTCCAATGGATCCGGAACAAAACCGCGAGCTAGTAACATTCATCTCGATCAACAAACAGATCATGTGGACTTAAAAAATAGTTTATATATATGGGGTGATCTTACATGTATACTTTTTAGGATCACCTTTAAAACATCTGAAAAAATGAAGTAAGTATACTAATTTCCAGTGAATAAACAAAGAAAAACGACTCATTACCTAAGCATGTAAGACTATATCCTATCCTAACTAAGGATCGCTAACCAAGTAATTTATAGAAGTACTATATAAGAATTATACATATATATAATAATTATATCTTGCATCTACTTCCACATTGGTTTTTCACTCTTTCACCCCAACACTAAATGTACTATACATCAATCACTTATATAAGTCATCTTACCCATTTAAAAACCATATCATATTCATATCATTATCTAATCCTACACCCCATGAACTCATATCCCAATCACATCTCATATATAAGTAACAAGTTTCAAAGGCATAATAGTCTGTGTATTAGTCATTATGACTCAAGATATTGTAGTCCATGCAAGTACACCCATAGTAACCATAATCACAACTTCCAAAATATAATCATGTTCTATAATATCAAGGCGGTACAACCCACACACAAAATTATGCTAAAACTGAGATCCATAAATGCATATATAAACACAAAACCTATAATTTAATCCATCATAGTAGGAATATACCTAAAAATCATGGTACATATTAAGGGAGAGTGAGGAATAGGTGGTAGTAATCTATCAATTTCCTAAATAACCATAGTGTTAGGGAAAACACCCAAATCCCAAAATATTCAGGCATAGAATACCCGACTAACTTGGGTGGTGGATCCTATGAAATTAGAGAAAATAGTGAATTGTACATCACAAAACCAAATTAAGGAAAACTACACAACCTTAGACTCAACTAGATCTATCACCCAGATGACAGCATAATACCACCACTATGGTCTAAGAAACTATATTTAATATAAGCACAAATTCACCATGGTAATACATTAACTAACATTTATAAATTTAGAAAATTACTAATCATTCATCAACCCCATTACAAATACTAGTTTAATCATTCCATTTCATCATATGACAACATGATTTTATAATTCATATTTCAATTACTATATTCCATTCCATGCTCACATTGAATTAATCTAAACACCCCATGGTTCTGATTTAATATTTCATTACCACCTTCATTAACACCCAATAACATGAGTTCATTTATAATTCATTTACTCCTCTATAATATTATAATTGTAGGACTCAACCAGAAATACCATAAGGAAGATTCACTCATAGTGAATAGTAAAACTACAATAGGTAGTTGGAAATCATAATGACCAATTGATAATAAAACCATAAATTAAAATAAAACATCAATAAAAATGTGCAATCCCAGATCTCAAATTATACTATCCCACCAATCATAAAACCAACACAACAATCCAACTGATGTGATCCAAAATTTCCAAAAAAAAAATTCCTGTTTTTATAGAAATTAAACCTTTAATTAATTTAAATCATTGATAATTGAAAAATATTTAATACTTTCTTAAAATTTTGAATTATTTAGATGAATGAATTAAATATTTATTTTTAGTGTTTTATTATATTTTAAAATCAGTGACAAAACATATTTTAATTATGAAATGTAGAATTAAAAATATAAATGGATTAAATCATGAATTTTAATTATTTCAATTTTTTTTAATGTATTGAAATCTATTTATTAATTAATTTTTTTTGGTTTTTAATTTTAATGTATTTTAATTATAGTTTTTAATGATTTAACCAATTTTTATTTTAATCTTGAGTTTTAGTTTTTAAATTTTTAGGCTTAGAAAATGAAAAATTAAAGTGATCATATCACCTTCCTTTATGGAGTCTACCTACATAACATGATGTGATTGACAATTAATAAAATTCTAAAAAATTTCTCAAGCCACTATACATTAAAATAAATCGACTGTAAGTGTAATCAAGCTATTATGACCCTCACGGTCATTGAACTGACCACATGTGTCCGCATTGCAAGATAACATACCCTTCACAAACTAATGCAAAGGACTTGACCTACAACATATTGAAAATATTGATCAAAATTATGTAGACTAGAAACCTACCTCAAGTAGAATATTTTAACCTACTACATAACCAGTCACAACCTACTATGGTAGTCTCATAGTCAATCAACTATTTTTTTTGTATCAACTGCAAGTGATCTACCACATTAATACCTCTCATGGGTGTCCCAAAGACTAGCCATGCCAATCAACTGTACCTACCTTCCACACCGTCCATGTGGCTGTGACTATCTTCAACCTATCATAGTTAAATGGATGATCCACCTAGAACACACATGACCTCTTCACTCCATCATAAATACCGATCAACCTCATAGAGACTCATTTAAATTCTAGTGAACTCTAATGTTGATATCGACAAAATAATAATCGATGAAACCAAGAAGAAGTTTCATAAATGAAAACTCGACTTGTGATGGTATCTTGATGATGCAAGTCAATTTAAAGAAGATTATATTAAAGAAACATCAAGTTTCATAGTGGAAGGGAGCCAAGACTCATCTAAATGTAAAGAATGAGGAATTTAATATTAAGTTTAGGGAAGATGATCTGAGACAGAGGGTAGTGTTTTGACAAGATGAAGAAGAATGATTGCAAAGGATAAGGGAATATTGCCATCGATCAAGACACATCTATGTGCACACATGTGGAAGATCAATTCAAGGGTACCAAGATAGGTTGACCGAGTAAGGTTACACCAAATTTGAGTTAGGAATGATGGAGGATTAGTTCAATATTGTAGATTATTGTTCTCATTGCATTTTATGTGTTATTCTGGATGGAGATTAAAATAATATGGGGGCCTCATTTCTCCCCATACTAGGGTTGAATATTTGAATAGTTGTGCATTTATCTATTCAAGGAAATGGCTTAATTAAATATGAACCAGAACTAAGATGGAGTAGCTGACATTATCAATATGGGATTCTTCATGTTTGTGAATACCAATTGATAATAAAATGAAGTGGTTGACATGATCAAGCAAGAGGAACTGAAAGAATAACTAAAAGAGATCTCACCTGAATAAATGAAGGATAAACTAGTACATATCCTACCATATTAGACTAAATAAAGTACATAATTAGGGTAGGTTTATCTCAGATAAAATTGGTCAATAGATTTCCTCAGTCATGGTAGGTTGATGAGGGATTCAATCATGAATTATAGACTAGGCCCACTGTAATGTCTCGTGTTTTTGAACTGGGTGTAAATTACGAAGGTTTTTGATTTTTTTCCATTTACCAATGGGTTGGTTTTTAAAATGAGCTCCGAAACATTATTTAGAGTATTGGATCACTTAAAGGTGTTGTTTTGGGACTTGGGTGAATACCTGATAATTTTCACAAGTGTCCCGATAAGTCTCGGGAGCACCAGATCTAGAAAAAACCACTGTAATGGATCTGTACCAGCTGCACACGGTTGTGGTCTAACCCATGAAACATTCCCAATTTAGTATTTTATTTATTTTAATTAAATAATATTAAATGGGATTTTTTTGTTTAAATATAATAATGTGTTAATAATAATAATAATAATATTATTATTATTATTATTATGGTATGATAAATTATTTGGATGTTAAAATATTTTAATTTCATGATTAATGGGGTATAAAATTTATGTTAAAAGATTTTAATTTCATGATTAATGGGGTGTAACATTTATGTAAAATTATTTTGGCCTTTGGGTATCTCAAAGAATCATTTCTTTAATGAGGAGTTTTATACTTAATGAAGATGCATTTAATTAAATAAGGAGTTTCAGAATTAATAAAGAAGTGTTTTTATTTAATTGAGGTGTTGGGTTTTATCTAAGGTTGAATAATGATAATAATGTGATTGTTATTATTATGGTTTTGTGAGTATAATAATAATTATTAATTATGGTTGTTATTATTATTATGAATAATAATAATAATAGAGTAGGGGGATTTAACTAATTTTTGTGAAATAGTGGTTTCATTTTATTAAATTGAGTTAAATGAAATTTAATTAAATGATGTGTCATGGGGATTTTTGAGTTTTATCAAAGAAGTGTTTTATTAATTATAATGATTTCTCTTATTATATCAGTTTCATTTATTTAATTTTAGGTTAAAATGAATTTAATTAAATGAGTTGTTGGGGGTTTCTTTTAATTAAATTAAAGTTGTGATAATTTAATTAAATGACATATAAATGACGAGTTGGGTATTATAAAAGAATAGTAATATTAAATGGTAATGTTAAATGATGTGTAAATGAGGAGTTAGAGGTTATCAAAGAATGGTAATATTAAACGGTAATATTAAATGAGGAATAAATGTGGACTTGGGTTTAATTTAATTAAATTCATGGTAATAGGGAATTGAATTAATAATAGTGAAATGGAGGTTTTTTTAATTAATGGTTAAAAATAATTTAATTATTTTCTATGAAGTGGGGATTTTATTTAATTAATTCTTGTTGGGATAATTAATTAAATAAATGAGTTAGAGTTTTTATTTAACTAAATTCTATTGGAGATAATTTAATTATTTTGATGTGTTAATGAAGTATTGGGTTTTACGTAACAGGGTTTTAGAATAATTAATGAAGAAACGTTATATTAAATGAGTATAGTAATAATAATAAATTTTATTATTATTATTATTACTATTATTAAAATAATTCATTTTAGTTATTAGGTTTTTATATTTTTTAGAGGGAAAATGAGAGGAGAGGTGCACAAGGCCAACATGTGATCCCCCTAGTTTTCTTCCTCTATGCGCGACGTGCACCAACAAACTCCTCTATATGATATTCCTCTTCCATGGTGTGGATCCATCTTCCTAAAGCATCTCCATGGCCGCAACCTTCCTCGATTGGACCCCCTTCTACAGCGCATGACACCCCCGGGCAGAACCCCTATAGTAGCGCAACCCCCCTCATTGGTGTGCCACCCCCTCTCTCAAACTTCTCTTTATGTGCAATGATTCCTCTGAAACTCTTTACAAATATTGTATGCCTCATCAAGGTGAGTCCGTCTGTGTATATTTCGTGATTCACATCGGCCATTTGACTCCTCTCTCACCTTGTTCGCTCATCCAATACCCTATAGTTTGGGTTTAATCTGACTGTTGAGTTCCTATGTTTTTAGGGTATGCAAATGTTGACTCAGGACCTATTGGTCCATAATCTGGCATTCGTCATCAATGGCACGGCAGATGGTCTCGATTTTCTCTACCGTCGATGTTTTGGGTAAGGTTTATACACCTATATTTTGTTTCACATTAGCCAATTTAGGTTCTTTTGGTTTATATGAGTCCCTAGTATATTATTTGAAGAGCATTGAGTCTTTTCATTTCATTTTTGTGATTTTAAGTTATGTTTCAGGGGGTTTTGATCAATGTAGAGGGCGCGCACGTGTGCGAAGACACACACACACACACACAAAGGTGTGTGCATGCGGTTTCTAACCAATTGTGGGTTGATTATCGTCGTATGTCAAGCTGTTGAATATTTAATTGGTTCCACCCTGAGGTAGGGTCCCCTTTCAAGTCCTCAACTTTAATAAATTCATTAATAAAATTCTTTTCTCACTTTTTTTTGGAATTTTAATTATACAATGAAGTATTTATATTGAATGCATTTCAAATGTATATTTATCAAGTTTGACTAAATTTCTAAATGTGATGTGTTGATTTATGACTTTGGATGTTATTAAATGATGCTTCCCATGTGAGATAAATGAGGACATGTCCATGTGTTGGTTTTAAGCATGTACTGCTGAATTGGTTAAAGTGATAAAATTAAATAATTAAATGAGGTTTTGTTTTGGCTAAGATAATATAATTAATTTTGTATATTAATTATGCATTTTGAGACTAGATATAAATAATTAATCAAAGGATCAATATAATATATCATTTTAGCTAAATGAGATAATGTATTCAGGGATTAATTGCGATATGTTGTTTTTGATAATCGAGATAATTAATGATAGCTTAATTACTACATGTTAATGATGTGAAAGGTTATTAAATTATTTAATTTATTAAAGGGTACAATTAAATTAATTAATTGTTGAATTGATTAATTTGCATGCATTAATTTAATTGATGAATTGTTATTACTCAAAGTTATGTACCATAATGTTAATTTAATATTTTTAATGGTGTGTTTTATTAAAAAGAATTCAATTCAAAATGAGATAATTAATTTTGGAAAATTAATTACAGGATGTTATTTGTTTTGTAGATTAATTAATTCATGGATTAATTAATGGTAATGTATACTTAGTTAATTTTTGAATTAGCTAATATATTTGGTATTTTTACTTAATCAATTGGATTGGTAAAGGAATAAGGTTAATTTATTGGTGAATTAATTATCTTGTTTTCAATTAAGGAATAGGGATAATTAAATGTTAAATTAATTATCCAATTGACTTGAATGTGGATAATAATAATTAATTGTTAATTAATTATTAACTGTTGAGATGTTGAATGGTTAATTAATTGTTAAGTTATTTGATGAGATATTTATGTGGTAAATTAGTTGTTGAATTATTTAACATATTTTTTTAATTAATTTATTAGTTAATTAATGGATGGTTTTGAGGTGTTAGACATGGTTTTCTACACTAATTATAAAAATATATGCATGATTGATAAATGAGTTGCGAGACAAGGACTGATGCTCCAAATACTCATGGGATTCCAGACATAGCGTTCTACACCCAACTTGCAAGGGGATATTCTTTTATGGGACATGGAATCATTCTCCAAATACCAATGGGTTGTGAGACAAGGACTAACACTCCAACTACTCACAAGGGTGCTGGACATGATGTTCTACACCAATTAATTGGCATTGGATTGTGAGTCCAATTGGTCATCCATGAAATGAATTAAATGATTAATAAAAGATGTTGTGACATAATGATTAGTTAGTTGAATATGAGAAAGGGTTTAGACTTTTTAATGAATTGGGTGAATCTCTATTTAGTGGATGGACCCAAGAGAGAATCACTATTTTTAGTGGATGGGTTCAGACATAGTATATGAAAGATTAAATTTAATATCTTATGATGCGTTATAAAAGCCAAAGCACAATCTTGGATTTGGTCTTTACTTTGATTACTTAGATGGGATTTAGAGACATCTGTTGTGAGTGACTTATATAGGGGATGTCGGGCTTAGGCCATTTCTTGAGAATTATATAATTTAAGGAAGTTTGAATAATTGATAAATGAAAATGAATTTTTGATGGATGTTGTATATGCATGAATAATCTATGATGCAGGTTCAGACCCTAGTTGAGGGATGAAGTAGGTACTTTGGTATTTAGTTACATTGTACTGCTTGGTTTATTTATGCATGATCTCACACTGTTTAAATTATTTATTGAATGTACAGATTTGGGGTATAAACTGGTGGTCCTGACCTACTGAGATTTATATCTCACACCCTACTTGGGCCTCTAATTGCACTGGGGTACTTGATTAGATTCTATTTGGTTGCCGGATTGTTCTATTTTCATATACTTGGGATATAGGAGCAGTGGACTGAGAAGAACATCAGGATGCTCGAGGAGATCAAACTTGGGGATTTGATTCATTTTATATTTATTTATTTATTGATATGTAAATAATTTTTTATTTTTTTATCACTTTCAATTATGTATCCATAGCATGTCATGCATTCATCTGCTATAAAAACTGGCATTTTCCACTTTTGATCATGTTTTATAAAAATTTTCCTTCCACTGCATTGTCATTTATTAGTCTTCTTCTATTATTTATTTCCATTTCCTATTATTAAACTCTGATATGATGGTATAGTCTCCCCACTTACTATCCATATACCCTCGCTGCTAGTCGGCAGCCTCTGGCTTACGAGGAGATGATCATGAGGCCATGTGGTGACTGGTCTGGCCACCGATTCAGGGGTGAGCCGGGTCGGGATGTTACACACACTAATTTTGAGGCCTAGCATGAAGAACTGCTAGTCTAGAACTCTTCCATTAATTCCTAAGTGTAGTGACTAACATGACTAAAATTTTCAAGCCCAGTTAAAAACCATCCTAACCCAACTAAGTAGAATACTATCACAAAACAGATCCTAACATATCCCCCTGAAAACCATCAAGTATAAAATATTTACATAAGAGCTATGTAGGATCAGATCATTTCACCCCAATTATTATAGAATATGTTTGAAGCTCAATAATGTGAAAAAATTTTAAGATAAAAAGATTTGAGATGATCCTACTTGGGAATATCGAGACCTTCCGACTTTATACATGGACACAATCAAAGGATAGAAATATTGTCAAGTAATTTGCAAAATGGTTATAAAATACTTGAATCATTGGAGATGGTAAAGATATCTATATTACTCATGTGGATAGAATTTTGTAATGTGCATCATTATTCTATAAATGGGGAACTATTCACTGAGGGAGGGGTTTTTTCCATTATTTTTCGATCAAATGGAGCTATTGTTTCATTATTTACTTTAATTATTCTATAATCAATCATGTGATGGAACACTAGACCCTTAGTGGTCAAATTGAGGAGATCCCCCTTCACCCTTATTAATTAATTAGATACTTAATAGATCATTATTTTCTTTTCATCTCTCATGAAGTATTTTATTTCTGTAATTCTTTTTATATTTACACTATTTTATACCTTTTAAAATTTTCTTGTCTCATTTATAGGTTTCTCATTTAGGAAACCTACCATGTATTTATTGAATGTGATAGTGATAAGTGAGATAAACTATAGGCGATGGGAAATATCTAGTTATTGGTCTTGGCTAGGGAATAGGTTGTAGTAATTATTGCATTCCATTTCCTTATCTAAAATCACTAGGTGTGGGTGATTAATGTTTTTTCACTTGATTAGAGAGAACATGAGTGATTTGGAATTATGATTTAACAAGAAAATTAATGGGATTATATGAGTTAGAACAATATTCTAAATATTAATTTCAAACTCAATTATGGCATATTCGCACACCAAACACATTAAATAAGTGAAAAACACACCTAAAAAAATTGCTCTCTTGAGAAAACCTGAGCCTCACTATTTATACATTAAATCTGGGTTCATAAAATTTGTTTACCAATGGACTTATAGTATGCCTCCCATCAATATAGAGCTTGTTCTGGGTAGTACTGTGTTTAGATTTTATTTTTGTTTAAAAAAATCAATACATAACTATATCTACTTCATCTATCCTCACTGGTTTTGGTCTAGAGGTTGAAACAACTATATTAGAAAGAATTAGGAATTTGAGAATCACTAAAGAAGTTTAGAGATATTTTTTTTATAATTCCATTGATCGACTCTCCCTCCTCATTTTACTCACCCATAAGAGTTACCATAGGAAGTGAAATCATGGAAGAAAATATAGCCCAACTAAATAGAACCTTGAGAGAACATTACACACCCAATTTCAATAGTGATAACTGACACCCAATTTCAATAGTGATAATTATATTTAACAACTAAATAATCGATAGGATTTTAATCTTACAAGTAGAATGATTAGTTTACTACCTAAATTTATTGTTTTATTAGGAAAATACACAAATAAAACTTGAGAGTATTTGGATAATTATAAAATAAATTCAAACCAAGTGGATTCATTGAGGAAAAAATTAACTAGAAGTCCATTACCTTCTCTCTTTCTATCTAGTTTCTCTACAACCACTAGCTTAGAGAAGTCACCACCTAGGATATGATTCACTAAGAATTCCTCTATAAATACTTCGCTTTATCAAGGAGTACCTAACTAATGAATAAAATATATTAAGTCAACAACCTAGTAGAGAGACCCTAAATGATTTCTAGGAGATATTTAATTAGATAAAAACCTCATTCCCACACTAAAATTTTGAAGATAATCATTTCTTCATTTCCTCATACTAAAAATTTATGAAAAATGACTAAAACATACTAGATTATTCCATATGAGGAGAAATAATAAATAAGTTTCCCACTGAAGTTAGAGAATTGATTGAGTGAATATCCCAAAATTTCCAACAGTTTGGTACAAGAACGACTACAAGAGGAGTACATGAGATAAAAAATTCTAACTATTCATTGCTTAAAAATAAAATTGTGGAACTAAATTCTTTAAAATATAATTATATTTGAATAAGGTAAAGTTAATATCATCAATGACACCTAAAAGTTTCTGTTAACATTTTCACTCCTTAGATCACTACACTAATGGTTACCTACATGTGTAAGAAAGTTTTGATGCCTTATACCAAAGACCAAGCCAGCAGAAACTAGAAAGCAATAAATGATTCATAGATTATTATAACAGTAAATATAGATCTAGGAACCAATAAAAAAATACCATCATTATAGTAAGGATTTCATCCATCTTTCCATCAACCATCCTTTCATAAGAGCGGTTATTAGCCTTCCTCAAGATAACAACACTAATAGACTCAAGAACCTTCCTTAAAGGACTTTCTAAAATAACTTATGGAGTCTCACACTACTCAGAAAATTAATGTTTTAGGTAAACTTACCACTTAGTCAATTCTTAACCCCATAGGTAATGTCAGGTACATTTCATTAAAATGTGGAAAGGATCTAGGAAACAATGAAGAACCCCCTTCTCAAACCAAAGTTGTTAGAGGAAAACCCATTAAAATTTAAGAATATATCATTGAAAAAAAGCCTTAAGAACTAGAACTGGTGGAGACTCACCCATTGAAGGATGGGAGAAATCCCATGATGGAAGACCTACATCAACCCTAAAATACCTTCCTCTACAGAGTATAAAAAACCAAGAAAAGTAGTGAAGAGTCACTACAAAAATAGATCTTTAAGATATTAAAAAAATAGGATATTAATATTCCCTTTCTATAAGCCATCCAAAAAATCCAATGGAATGATAAATTTATCAAATACATGAGCACTAGGAAGAGTTGATTGTAAATACATGAATAAGTAAATTTAGGTATAAATTTTTCTACCATTGTTATCCTATAAATACCAATAAAATTACAAGACCTAGGTATATTCACTATCCCATTCACTATATGAGAACTCACGTTTTCATTAAACTATGTGATTTGGAAGCATAAATTAATGTAATGAAGTATTTAGTTTATTATTTCATGTAGATGGGAGTGATCCAAACCAACATATTTATTGAAAAACTTGATAAATAAACCAATACCTATCTATTTTGAGTTTTAGAGAATGTCCTAGTAAGCATGAAAGGATTTATGTTCCTTGTTTATTTATATATATTCTGAACATGGATGAAAAAATTGTTAAAGTTAATTCCCCTATTATCTTATATATCCCTTTTAAAAAAATTACTAAAACAATAATAAATGTTAATGAAGAAATGATTTCAATGAATTTTTGAGAAAGTATTATATATGTTAACATTCTATATTCAATGAAATATCCCCACGATGATAAATCTATGTTTACATTGAACCATTTCAATTTTCCATGTTGTTATAAAGAAGACATATTAATTTCTGATGAAAAAATTCATTTAAGAGAAGATTTGGATCGTCTGATTTATATAATGACTATATTTTGGAAAATGTACTCAATCTGGAATCTATTTTATGTTTTCAATAGTTTGAAGAAGTTGATGAATGTTACATTGATGATTTACTCAAAAATATATTTGACACTTCTTTTTTACATGTGTAGGTTACAATCATGGATAACACTGACTTGGAAACATCATTAGAAACCCCCTCCCTTGAATTATAATTGGAACTACTACAATCCAAATTAAAATATTATAATTTAAAGAAAAAATAGAAACAACCAATAATAACTTCAAATAACCTAAAACACAATCAGGAGAACCAAATTTTATTTTTTTAGAGAAAAATCATTTGGGAAACATTTTGGACATTAGGATATGTTATAGAGATTAGCCCTACCACCGGTAAGCATAGGATTCTTCTATAAATTGAATCAAATCCCATGATATAACCCTAAAGTAGGATCAACCTAAACCTCCTAGAAGTTGTAAAAATGGAAATAGAATGACTTTTAATAGTTGGAATCATAAACCTAATTTCATACTCCCAATGGGTGATTCATATTAAAATTATCCCAATTAAAATTTGATATAAAATAATACAAAATAAGAATAATGAGTTAGCGCCCAGAAGTATTTAGAAAAGTTTGGGAGTGTTTATTGACTACTAGATATTAAAAAACATGTCTAGAAAGGTCCACTTCCCCTATAACTTTATAGGATAAATGTTAGAGTGGATGATCAATAAGGTTTAATACTATTTCCTTGATGTATTTTATAGGTATTTTTAGGGTCTAATATATCTAGAAGATTAGGAAAAGACAATATTTACATTTACTTTTGGTATGTTTTCTTATGAAATTATTCCCTTGAGTATTTTCAATTCCCCTAAGTACCTTTCAACAATGCATGATAAGATTTTTTTTCTAATTCATTGAAAACTACTTGAAGGTATTCCTAGACAATTTTACTATGTATGGAATATAATTTAAAACCTCCTCTTGAGAGTATTAAAAATGTTTTATAAAAATACATTAAGAAAAATTTTGTTTTAAACTTTTAGAAATGGAATGTCATGGTGGGTAAATTAAATGTTTAAATCCATATATGTTTTAAGGGTGGAATTGAAGTGGAAAAGCCCAAAATTTATGTTATATCTACTCTCCCCTACACCAACACTATGAGACATATCAAATATTTTTTAGGCTATTATAGATTTTATAGATGGTTTATTAGGGACTTTAATAAGAATTTGTTTCCTATAAATAACTCAATCAAGAAGGAAAATGACTTTGTATTTGATGATACATATAGGATAAGTTTTTTACAATATAAAATAGTGCATAATAATATCCAAAAAATCATCTCACCTAACTAGACTAAACCCTTTTAGATACTATTTGATGCTTTAAAAAATTCTACATGGGCAGTTCTTTCCAAAAAAATTAATTTCCACCCACAAGTGATAGACCACACTTCTCAAACCTTGTACATAATCCTAAAAAATTACACAATAATAGAAAATGAGTTTTTGTATATTGTTGTTTATTTAGAAATTTTTTGACCTTACTAATTTATGATCAAGAAACACTTAGTTATTTGATCACAAAAGCTGATGCAAAGCCATTGTTGGTGAGAAGGATGTTGCTACTACAAGAATTCAACTTGGATATTAAGGAAATAATGGGTTGTGAAAGTCAGGTTTTTAGACACATGAGTAGATTACCCCATACTATTGAGGTATAAATATAATACCCTAATAAATTATGAATTTTTTTTTATAAAATTCTAAATTCTTTGATATCTTTCACTTTGTGTAAGGTTGAGTTTTAGAAAAACATGAAATACTATTAAAATATTATTATTTTATTTGATAGTTATCACCTAGCCATTAGAATTGAGGGTATAAATATGATTAAATAAATTATTAAAATATATGGTTTACACATGTATATAAAATGATTTATTTAGTGACCAATTAATTTAAAATGAAAATAAGAACTATCTGATAATAAAGTAAATCTTTTTTTTGAAAAACTACTTTTCTGCACCCAAACTTATTTTACCTCAATAAATTATACAAATAAACTTTTGTGAATTATTTTAATCAAATTTATATTTTATATATTAAACCAAAATTTTAAAATTCTTCTTGTTTGTTTTTTATATAAGTGATAAGAATAAATCCAATTTTATGCTTAAAAAATATATTTTTCTAAAAGGTTGTTTTGTCTCCTTTAGTGAAATTATTTTAAAATTAATTATTGAAAATTTTAGAAACATTATTTTAGAAAACAAAATTTATTTTTAAAATTATAACGTCAAAAATATCTTAGTGTGGATTTGTGGGAATTTTCTTAAAAGATTAAATTTTTCATGAATAGTTAAAAATACTGGGTTTTATTGGAAACTCTATTTTTTTAATGAATTTATAAGGTTTAGTTTTATTTTTAAATTATTTTAAAAGTAAAATTAGATCAATTATATTATAATTAATCCAATTTATTTCTTTTTAATAAATTTCATATTGAATTTTGAAATAAAAATGTTTTAAACCTTTGAATATTTTCTATTTGGAAAATCGCTTTCTCATCGTGTACGTGGGTATAATTTCAAAATAAAAATTTCCATTTTTGAGAATGGAATGTTTAAAATTATATTCTATATTTAAAATAAAAATAATTAATATTATCTAATAGGTCTAACTTAATTTTGGACCATAATGAAGCGTGAAAATATTAATAATTAATTACTACAGTTAAGGTTAAAGCAGGTTTACTAGGAGGTTAAACTAAAAAGAAAAGGAGTAAAATGACATATAAAATTCTCAAACACCAGTTTTATGGAAATATTTATCACTTAAAACCTCTAAGGTTCTATAATTATCCATTTTGGAGCTTTTTTAATTTTTAAAAATGTGGGTACACTTTATTCATTTCAAAAATCCTATGTGTGTTCTCTCCCCCACTTATAAAAGGAAACCCTCTATCCTCTTATATTCACACTTAAGAAACCATTTGGTTTTAAAAATACATAAAAAATATATTAATTAATTCCATACACACACCCTATATTTGTTTTTTAGATCATAAATCCTATATAATAAGGATTTATGTTAAACATAAAGAGGTTATCCGAAGAAGAGGTAATGTTTTAAAATATGCATTCTTGTTTTACTTATTCTTATAAAAATTTAAAATATTACTAAATTCTTATGATATAATAAAAATAGTATCTAGAATATATTTATATTTTGTTATGTAAATTACTTACTTATATCAATCTCCACTACCATCAAATGGGAAATGAAATCATCGATTGTGTGTACGGTGGACTACCATCTTGTGAGATGATTTTATTTGTTTTCCAACACAAACTATCAAAAATGGATATAATGATGGATTTAATATTTATATATGATATTAATGATATTATTATACCTCGTTAATTATAATACCACATCTACCTTGTTACCTCCCAACCCATTGTAAAATAGTAACATCACTCTTGTGTTTGGAAAATTACCATCTTGCGAACCGATGTGATGTGTTTTTAATTTTTTTACTTGGATGGTACTAATGATATATTAAATTAATATATATAATATTTATAATATAATTATACTTATATAATTATGATTTTACATATACCTTCTTACTTTACATTTTGTGGAGGATACGATAACATCATTCGTGTGTATGGAGGACAACCGCCTCATAAAGTGATGTGATTCTTTTTTTATTAACAATATGAATGGAAGGAAATAAGGATAAATTTAATGAATATATGTGATATATATTACATAATAATTTCACTATAAAAATGAATTATTATTTAACTTTCTTTTATTTCATCTGTTCATAAAATGGAAACAACGTTCATGCGTACATACGACCTACCGTTTCCATGAATGGTGTATTTAATTTTCTATCTCTAAATTTTAGGGAATGAACTACATAAATATAAAATTAAAATATTTTATATTTATATAAAGTTTAATATTCTATATATTAAGGAACCATGATCAAATTAATAGGAACATAAATAATAAATCCAAATATTCATAAAAAATAATGCAATTACGACCCAAAATATGATTATAATAGGGGATTGTTATTAAATGAGTAATAAAAGGTCATAAGTAAATAATATATGGTTTTATATATATTATAATATTTCTATAATAGATTTATAATAAACTTAAAATTATAATATAGTATTTTTTAACATGTATGAAGGAAGTCGATACTTAAGGTATGATATTTTTATCTCAATTTTTCTTCTTTGTGTCATACATTATGTTATTCACTTACCTTATTTTATGAGGTGTATATACTACACCTTTTATATGAAATTTCATGAATTTATTTATTCCCATGATATTGTAAGTTTCATTTAATTTTATTCTTTTATAGGGCTTACATTTCAGAGTTACCAAGGTGGGAAGGGTTTCACGTTGAAATATCATCATTTATCAGGACTATTTATGATTATGCTTCTAATGATGAAATATTATGATCCATATCTAAAGAAAATAATTTATTCTACTATACTCTAGTTATTTCTTAAGAATAAATGTTTTTATTTCATTCTAATATCATAAATTATTTAAGAAACTGAAATATTGTTTTTAATAAAAATAATCTTTATTTCACTCTTCGGTCAAAACTACATTTTCTTCTATATCCATGATTTCCAAAAATGTTTTCCAAAATGTATTAACTTTCATGAAAGGATTTATTAACATAATTTTTACCCATGTTTAAATTTTTACCATGTGGCTTATAATTAATATTTATTTCATTTTCTAAATAAGGGCTCTATGAATTTTATAAAAAAACGTGAAAAGAATATTTGTTTTAAGTATGTATGACATGAATAGATTTATTGGATTTCATGACCAATAAATATTTTAAATATTACTTTATAAATTTCTAAGTATATTTTTAAAGAAAATTACTTTTAAATAATTTTATGTTTTAATTTTTTTCAAAGATTAAAGATATTTTCCTCAAGAAATGTTTTAAATGATTTTTAATGATTCCTTTATAAATTTCAAAATTTATTTTCTAAGAAAACCACATTGAAAATGTTTTATGTTTTAAAAATTGGTTTTCAAAGTGGAAATGATATTTTCCTCAAGAAAAATTTTAAATGATATTTAAATCTTATTTTCTAATTTTGCAAGGATATTTTAAAAGACAAGTATTTTGAAAACATTTTATGTTTTAAAAGTGTTTTTCAAAGTGGAAATCATATTTTCCACAAAAAATGTTTGAAATGATCTTTAAAATATTTTTCAATCTAAGATGAAATCCTTTGATTTTACTTATACTTTACTAGGGATATGATCCAAGGGTATCATTATTATTATTTATCTAAATGGTTTTTGATTTATATTACAAGATTTTTAGGAAACCTGTTTCAATTCTATAGTGTATACCATAATAAAATGATTCTAAAACCCATTTTTTTATGCCTTGTGCTATGATTAAATTATGAAATATTTATAAAATATATTTCTTTTCCAAAGGTTGTGTTATGATTAAATGTTTATGAAAGCCATTTCCTTTCATGTTTTCTAATATAATTAATGTTTTATGATCTTGTGGAACACATATGTTTGATTTTATTATGTGATGGATGAGACTGATATCTCCCTCCAATGCATTAGTTAAATCTTTATATCTAATGATATAAATAGGATTTAAATATGTATGGAATCCAATTTAGTAAAGGAAGTTTTCCACTATGAAAATCTTGGGAGTGAACCTTGACTACCCTAATGGTTTTGGGAGTGAACCCATTCCACTACAACAAACATGGAAATATGGATTGAAAACTATGGAAATGATTTTCTCTGCATATGTGTATGACAAAATTCCATTTATTATGGAAACTCTATGTTGTCATCGTCTATATTATTTTATTTCCTTATTATTCATGTCTTATGAACTATGAATATTTATTCTATTACTCAATATTATGATCTTCGATATACATGGTTTGGTTTTCAAATGTTATTCTTATGCTCTCATACCCCTATGCTCATGTTATGATTATGAATATCCCTAGTTTACCCTTATTGATAATTGGAGATCTCCCATTCTTATGTTTCTTTTCCCCATGTTGTGATCATAGGTATTATGTTTGATATGTCTAATAAGGGTTCTAGTTGTGATTAACTAAGTGGGAGATGATTTACAACTCTTATGAATGAGTTGTTTATGTTTCTAAGATTCTAAAGGCACTATACCTTTATGATCCTCAATTGTGTGTTTGTGTAATGTAAGGAATATTCATCTAAAAATATGTAATATAAATGTCTTAAAATCCCAAGTTGTTATAATTGGTATTAAATGGATGGTTTAGTTAACCTTTTGAAAATTATAAAAATTTAGTGAAGAACCCATAGGATGTTTCTTTTTATAGGATTAAAACCTATAGTTTTAGTAAGGAAGAGATTATTTTTTTACATGGAAATATATCCCTATATATATAATACAATTGGATGTTGTTTTGACATATATATACCTAGGGGTAATAAATATGAAAAGGGCGCATCAGGACTGACTCGAGCGTTACCTGGTACACAAAAACAGGCCTTACCATGCACTTGATTTGAAACTCATGGGGGTTATGCTTTGGTCAGTCCCCTTTTTGTTTATGAACCATTTTAAAAGAGTTGAATAGGTGATGATCATGGATAAACTATGTTACTCTATGGTATCATATATTTTAAAAAAGTTTTATTGATTTAGACATCCCATAAATTATTATTCAGGATTATACATTTTCTCACTATGATTATTATTTCTCATACTACAATTTTAGATTTTATTTAATAGAGGGAGCGAGAATAAACTAGGTAAATGTGGATTGTGATATATAATGTGTTGATGAGAAACAAAATTGGATAACTATTGGAGTGAAGTATGTTTTTATTATACCTAGTAATTTATCATGATAAATAATTAACAACTTACACGTTAGCCGACAATCGAACTCACCAAAGAAGAGAAAGATTGAGTTCACTAAGATCTCATGTGGTGGAGACCATGGAGGAAAGAAGATTTAGTTTCCTATATGTCAATAATTTTAGAATAAGCACACAATTTAATGTCTTATAGGAATGAAAATAAGTTTTGAGTGTATAAAAGAAGAATAAAAAATAAGTAATTACCATGAAACAATTGAAAATTCCAGTTAACACGTTGGATGAGAATAATGGTCTCCCTAAGGAGTCATAAAAGAATGAATGTTATAAATGTGTTATGTATTATAATTATGAAAATAAATTTCTAAGGGAAGAAAGAACAAGAACAAAATTAGTAAGGTTGTATAAGTAATAGTTATACTACTAATGATAAGGAGACTACAAATGACATAAAGAAGGTATGTGATACTGTAATAATATTTTTTATATTAAATTTAAAAATCATGACAAAATTAAGGTTAATTAATGTGAATATATGATTCATATTTCATATTTCTGGTAAGAGGTATTAAGGAATAAGATGATGAATCATAGTTAATGGTTTAATAATTAATTGGAATGATTAAAGTGTCCATTTATTTAAATTCAAGAATTATGTTATATGAATCATGAAATATGTAAGGATTGTTTGGTATATTTTTTGAATTAAGGATTTAAAAGAATATATTGATTGGTACTGATGACCTAGAAGAGTTATTTATCATAAAGTTGATATTGTAATATCTTATTTTTTCTATATAAATCCTTGAAATACATCAATTATATTTTTAGAGCTAGATTCTAAAAAAACTCAATATTCTTAGACCCAATGAGCCCAGAATTGATATTTAAAAAATATTAAATAAATTAATATCAAACATGAAAAGAATTTCATAAAAAACTAGAATAACTTTTGAAAAGAGTGTTGTATCATAAATATAAGGTATCTGTTGATCCTAGAGCATGAGTTTTACCCTAGGTGCTACGTAAACTTATAGTACATCAGATTATTAGGTTGGGGGAGTTCATACCAATTTTTTTAAATAAATAGATAAATTAAATTAATTAATTATTTTAATTTTTTGTGACCTAAGATCACCTATAAATATACGTTTATGAGGAAATATCAAGGATAGCTACATAACCCTTGGGTTATAGAGGAGTCATTGGATGAGTGTGTGGAGAACACAATAGATCACAGTTGATAACCGAGGATTGTCTTTGCCAACATTGTTTTTGGATCTTGTTAATGATAGTGACTTATGATAGTTATTTTTTAGTGATTGAACCAAATTGAGGTAGAATGTTTGAGTTATATAGTTTCAACCCAATTGTTTATCCCATGTCAAATGAAGATCAATTCCAAAAAATTATAATTGATTATAAAATAGATGATCAATCTATTTTATGGTTTTATTAATTTTTCATTGCTGATTATTCCTCTTCATTAATCTATTCTATGAAAATATATTGAGGTAAAAACAAAATAAAATGAATTTCATTCCTTATGTTGATTGTTTTTTGTTTTCTCACATGTTTCATTTCATGTTCATTGTAGAAGATTCCTTTGTGCCATGGTTTGATGAATACTAGGTATTTTATCATTATATACCTATTATTTAGTATGACAGATCAATACCATGGTTGTGGTTCATGATCGAGGGTACAATAATGGAGAACAACCATAGGTGAACTAGGATTAGACTGATAGATTTCGTTATCTTTGTGGACACACAACAACAATTTGGTGTGGTGATGATTAAGCTCTAGGGACCAATTTTTTAGAGGATCAACTCCATGTTTCCAATGAGTGGGGATAAAGAGGGTTAGACAACATAAAATCCATGTTTCCCAGCAATATCAATGGAGGAGTTGATAGATTTTGATGACATGTGAAGGATCTATGGGGTTTGTAAAATCCTGTAATACATAATGTGTAATCTAGAGTTACATGTCGTGTGGAAAATCCAACTATGATGTTATTATTTCCCAATAAGAGATAAGTGTCACACACCAAGTGGTCTCTACCGCATGTCATGTGGCCTTTTTCTTGGGGAATTAAATGTATCTCATAGGATACATGATAACAGGCTAAGTACACGAGCTAGCCATGTATTCAGACATAGATAGAGTACACGACCTGTGACGTGTACTAAATTACAACAAAGTGTACACATGAATGACTTGAGGTAGATGGGTATGGTAATATGAATATTGGAACATACATAGGAATGTATATATTTAGTTGTACATGTTGTGTACTACCTCAGAGATGTCTTGTAGCCCTTCATCTCTTCAATATAGGAAAAGTTTAGTTGAGTGTGTATCCTTATCCCTTTACCATAAGTGTAAAATGTAGCATTATGTCTTCGACATAGTATTGTGATCCCCTCTACAGGTTCATTATCAGATTGAGTTTGGTACTTCCCCCTGTAAGACTAGGGTGGAATCTTCTATCATTCTTAGATGGATTTCAAGGTATTATAATGAAAACCATGCCTAGAGAATTGATCTTCTATCTTGAAGGAAAATCTAGTGGGGTTTGTAGTCCCCCTATAAACCCTAGGTGTGATCCCCTACCTAGATGATGAGACATTCTGTCACGACCCGCCCTCGGGGCCCGTGCCGTGACTACCCCAAGCCCGCCTTCCATAGGCCAGGGGCTGGCGACTAGCACCAAGGCGTAAATCCCAACAAAAAGGGAAGGCATTGCCTTTGAAAAGTAAACAAGCACCACAGAGTAAGAAAGCGGAAAAGTAAACACTAAGTAAAAACTGTACAAGCTGTGATGAAAGTAAAAGGGGCCGGAAATACAAGCCCAACAGTAAAGTACAACTGAAAGGAAAAACAACAACTGTAAAGAAAAGCCGCAGCATCGAGCCGTCCTCTGAAGGTCCCACCTTAAGGGTGGGTACAGATAGCCTCCATAGCTCCTCGGTCCAGCCATCCGCTCCGAGCACGTCCCGCCCAGTGGTCCACCTCCAGGTACCGTCCTGCTCCGGACGCCTCCACCACGGTCAGTGCTGTCCGTCGTCTGCAACCAACACCACGAAGTGCGGGCATAGCCCATACAGGGGTGAGTATAAGCTACTCAGTAGGGACCCCGAAACCCCCGAAGGTCTCCTGAAATCCACGAAGGATAATCCACAAAGGAAAGATACAATCACGAAGTAACATCTGACACGGCTTAGGTATATGCCCATACATATACCTAATTCATCAATTCCCGTTCGGCTCCAGCGTCCGAGCCCAAGCACAACCTAGTCCACACAGGAAAGCAAAACGTATACCCACACAGGATAGCACAACACAATCCACAAAGGAGAGTAAACTATAAATCCACACAGGATAGCTCAACACAATCCACAAAGGAGAGTAAACAGAAGATTCAGATCACACAGGTATACATCATCAAAAAGGGTGAAAGAGATGATCAGACATAGATACTGAATCATCTAAGCTGGGACCCACATAGGATACAATACCGGTCGTCCTCATCGTTTCATTTATGAAGGGACCCACATAGGATACAAGACCAGCACAGAGTCATCTAAGCTGGGACCCACATAGGATACAAGACCAGCACTCTTCATTGATTCTTCTATACTGGGACCCACATAGGATACAAGACCAGTATAGTTGAATCAATGAAGACAGCTGGTCTTGTATCCTATGTGGGTCCTAGCTGTGCTACTCCCAGGATGAGGCTAACCAACTGATGAGTGATGGGCTAACCTCTCCTCTGCGTGAGTCCATCCTGTGATGCTAAGGCTCCCTTCTCGCCGGACTTCTCTAGAGTTGCGGCCCCACTCTCAGCGTTGACGAAGAAGGGGAAACCCTTCGTGTGGTCAGACAGATGTCAGCAGAGCTTCCAGGAGCTGAGGCAGAGGTTGACCAGCGCACCTATCTTGAGGTTGCCTGAGGAGGGAGTTGGATACGTAGTCTACTGCGATGCATCAGGGACCAGACTCGGGTGTGTCCTGATGCAGGATCGGGCCGTGATTGCCTACGGATCACGTCAGTTGAGGCCGCATGAGAAGAACTACGCTACCCATGACTTGGAGTTGGAAGCAGTGGTCTTCGCCCTGAAGACATGGCGGCACTATCTGATGGGCGAGCGCTTCACAGTCTTTTCTGACCACCAGAGTCTCAGGTACATCTTCTCTCAGAAGGACCTGAACCTGAGACAACGGCGATGGCTCGAGTTCCTCCAGGACTATGACTTTGAGATAGTCTATACTCCTGGAAAGGGGAACGTGGTAGCCGATGCCCTCAGCAGGAGGACGGGCATCCAGCTGCTTGAGGAGGCGACAGAGCAGCTAACCACCTTGCAGATATCCTTCGTGGATAGAGACGGAGCAGCCTTCCTTCAGTCTCTCACAGTCTCTCCTCCACTTCTACAGCGGGTCAGAGAGGCACAGCGTGGGGACGCTGACTGTGAGACACGGCATGCACAGATATCCTCGGGACAGGCACCTGATGGTTTCTCCCTTGGAGTAGAGCACAATGTCCTTTTCAGAGGACGTACCATGGTACCAGTTTCTTTACGAGAGGAGGTGCTGAGAGAGTTCCACACTTCTCCTTTGGCGGTACATCCTGGAGTGGCGAAGATGTACCCGGATCTCAGACGTCAGCACTGGTGACCGGGCATGAAGAAGGTTGTGGCAGAGTTCGTTTCGCGATGCCTCACCAGCCAGCAGGTGAAGGCAGAGCACCAGGTACCAGCAGGCTTGGTACATCCCTTGGAGGTCCCGGAGTGGAAGTGGAATGGCATATCTATGGACTTCGTGACTGGACTTCCACGCACTTCCAGAGGTCACGACTCCATTTGGGTGATTGTTGACCGACTCACCAAGTCGGTACACTTCTTGCCCATCCGAGAGCAGGGCTCAGTGGAGATCTTGGGACGTCTCTACGTTTAGGAGATTGTACGGCTTCATGGTGTGCCATCGACTATCATCTCCGATCGGGACGCTCGCTTTACTTCCCGGATTTGGAAGGGGTTGCAGGAGGCATTTGGGACGCGGCTACGTCTGAGCACCGCCTTTCACCCACATACGGATGGTCAGACGGAGAGGACCACTCAGACCCTCGAGGACATGCTCTGTGCATGTGTCCTTGACTTTGGTCGTAGCTGGGAGGACCACCTACCCCTGGTGGAGTTCGCATACAACAACAGCTACCACTCCACCATCGGGATGGCACCCTACGAGGCGTTGTATGGCAGGCCTTGCAGATCTCTTTTGTGCTGGACAGACCCTGGGGAGTCAGCACTTGTGGGACCAGAGATGGTCCGGACCACGACAGAGAAGGTCCAGGTCATCCAGGAGCGGATGAAGACAACATAGAGCCGGCAGAAGTCATATGATGACAGGAGGCGGAGGCCACTAGAGTTCGAGGATGGCGACCACGTCTTCTTGCGTGTCTCACCTCGACGTGGGTTGCGGAGATTTGGCCGGGGCAGCAAGTTTTCTCCACGCTTTATCGGGCCTTTTCAGGTCCTCAGCAGGATTGGCGAGGTGGCTTATCACCTGGCTCTGCCACCTCAGTTGCACCGGGTGCACGACGTCTTCCACGTATCTCAGCTGAGGAGATACGTGCACGACCCGACGCACATCATTGACTATGGGGAGCTAGACGTGGATGATGGGGCGACTTTTGTGGAGGTCCCAGTGGAGATAGAGGATCGACAGGAGTGGGTCCTACGTGGGCGATCGATTCCTCTAGTGTGCATCAGATGGCAGCACGAGAACCTCCAGGAGAGCACATGGGAGCGGGAGGCTCAGATGCGTGCTCAATACCCACATTTGTTTCCCTAGTTTATGATGCATCTTTATGGGGACGTAAAGCCCTGTGGTGGGAGTAATGTAGAGACCCGTAAATTTCAAGGAAATTTTTTTTTCTTAATTATCTTTGGAATTTTACAAGAACGCAGTTTCTGACGGCGCCTGATTCCGAGGCCCGGTGTGCCCGGAATCATTTTCCGAAGTTTGGCTCGGGTACGTTCAGTGAACGGACGAGCGGGTTTTTTTAACTTTTAAACCGGTGCCCGGAATCGAATTATGAGGGCACTGATGAAATCACAGCGCCGGTATTCGCTTAGAAACACCTCTTCTGGAGTTGCATTTTTATTTTATTTCTTAACTTTAAGCCCGAAAATTAGAAACCACACCCGAGCAAACACAACTCCGGAAGAGGTGTTTCTAAGCGAATACCGGCGCTGTGATTTCATCGGTGCCCTCAGAATTCGATTCTGGGCACCGATTTAAAAGTTAGAAAAACCCGCTCGTCCGTTCACTGAACATACCCGAGCCAAACTTCGGAAAATGATTCCGGGCACACCGGGCCTCGGAATCAGGCACCGTCA
This sequence comes from Viscum album, assembly GCA_963277665.1. Classification (NCBI taxonomy): domain Eukaryota; kingdom Viridiplantae; phylum Streptophyta; class Magnoliopsida; order Santalales; family Viscaceae; genus Viscum; species Viscum album. The sequence goes on from OY728129.1 coordinate 1,122,454,590, forward strand.
GAAACTGCGTTCTTGTAAAATTCCAAAGAAAATTAAGAAAAAAAATTTCCTTGAAATTTATGGGTCTCTACACATTCTGAGATCCATTGAGTAATTCATGGGTGGGGCCCAATGATCATGACCTCTTGGATAAGAATCACCAGTGGTAGCATGTCTCAATGAGTGATTAGTCATAGAATGAGAAATACACAAAATCCTGGAGTATTATCCTATGAATGACCGTATTGGTTGAGACCAATTGAAGCCAGTTTTATTTTAAGATCATATTTAGATATTTATGTCTCTTATCTTGTTGAAATATCTTGTGTTGAGTTGACTACTACTGATGCTTTATGCTTAGTGATTTCGGGCTGTCATACTGGGTATTGTTACACTCACCTATGCATGGGATCTACCAACATGTGTCATGTATTGTATAGGCAACCACCATTTTTATGGTGTCCTAGGTGGACAAGGAGTAGGAAGATCACATTTGGTCTATATATAGTGAGTTGTTTTGGTGGTGGTTGAATTTGATAGTGGTATCATCCTTTTAAGTAGGATGTACTCTCTACAGTTTTTGGTACATATTTTATTTATCCTCTTTATAGATTTTATTAATTTTTTTTACTTTGATGTGGGATAAATGAAGTTTATTTATTTTTTGTAACAATTGTTTTTAAATTCTCAAAATTGTAGGGTCTTGGATACATGTGCATACGCATTGGTAAATTAGGCTAATTCCTATCATGTATGGGTTGTGCCTACAAAGCACTGGTCTCTATCCCCTAACCTATTGGTGGTGGGCCTGGGGAAGTAACACTTGGATTATCATTGCCCAAGTGGACCCTAATGTGTTGGGTTGTGATAGAGTGATATTAGAGCATGATTATACCTATAGACCTGAGAATAGATTTTTTCTAGTTATTAAATTTTTAACACCCTGAGATTTTATGAGAATTTTTTTTTATGTCTTATGTTATATGCAACACCAAAGGAATCTTTCACAGCACACAATACGGACTTGGCTTGCATTACACGCAATCGTGACCTTCCTCGATAGCGTGTGTAGTACGCAATACCGGGTTTCACTAAACAACGATATATTATTATGAACTAGCCATTATGAATATTAATAACTAAATTTTGAATGTTATTATTCATCTTACACATTTTCTAGAACATGGTAAGAGAACAGAATAATTTTTTCGGGTAAAATAAGTATTTTTCAAAAAATGCAGTTTTGCCGCCTTTTGATGGTGCACCCACATTAAATCTAGTTTTTGAAATGTTTATAAGTTCAATTTGACAAAATAAAATTCTTCCTTTTAATCAGGATATAAAAATTTACTTTGGATAAATTTTTGATATTTTTCTGATAACTTTCATATTTTGATGAATAGTAAAAATACGGTAATTTTTAATTAAAAACAACTTTTTTCATTGAGATAATTTATATGGTTAAGTTATAATATTGAATGGTTTTAAAGTATAAATAGAATATATTTTTACCATTAAATATAATGTATGTCATTAGCATTAATTTCACATTGAATTCATAGGTAAAAACATTTCAATCTTTGGAAATGTTTTAACTTCTAAAACCCGTTTTCTTAACAACGGGATTTATTTTAAATTAATTACTAAAAGTTATATGTTTTGAATTTTGAAAAATGGATTCCATATTCGGAATCAGTGGGTCCAAATTATGTTAATAGGCTACTTTTTATTTTTGGGCATTATGAATAGTAACTACGGTAAATTTTATTTACCATAGTTAAAGGTAAATCGCGTAATTAAGGGTAAATATAAGATCATAAAATTACCCTAACACCTGACAAAATCCTATTGGATGACTAAAAGTCGACCCATATCACCTAAGGGTCGGATTAGATTCATTTAATAGACTTTTGTCCATAAAAATAATTTAATTATTATTAAAACCAAAGAATGTGACAACATGTCACTTTCTTAAATCTAATAAGTATAATAATTTTAATTTAGTGATAAACTTAATGAAACTTCTAACATGAGTAGTCTCCAGAAATCTAATACAATTATCTAAATCATAGGAATTTATTTATAATTTTTAGGGATTAAGTAATTATCATTAATTATGACACAATAGTGATGTTGAAAGTATTTTATTAATTAAAATATCAAATAAATGGTTTTAAAAATATTAAAATAAATATTATATGAACTATTTAATGTGATCCACTAATTTTATAGATACATATGAAATTTTATGAATCTATTAATTCTTTTAGTTCGAACATATCTTCTGTATATATTTTATTTAAATTCAAATAAATGAATAGTGTCAAAATTGACACTATTGTTATTTTATAAAAATAACATATTATAAAATTGTTTAAAAATAAAAAAATATTTAAAAATTATAAATTAAAATTTATATGGTCTAAAATATTATAAAGTGTCAAATTATGGAAAATTCATAACACATATGTAATTATTTATAATAATTAAAAATTTAGAATATTATTACCACAAATAAAATTAAATTGATAAATAAGGATAAATCAAGTTGATAATGTTTAAAATAAATTCCTAACATGTCTAAATTTTATTGATTGATAATATTACCACCCTATCTCATATAATCTTCCTATATGAGTCATTTTGGAAGTTTTTATGTGTGGTTGGGATTTAATACAAACTAATATTTCTTATATTTCCAAAGGTTCCCCTCTCCTCCCTTATAAAAGGGAACCTCCTTCCTCTCCTCCTCACACCAATTTGAGCCTTCAATCTCGGCCAATCCCTGCCCATTTCACTTCCCCACTTCCCTAGAAACATCCTAGAGGTCCTGGTCTTCTTCAAAGACCATTTTTAGTGCCCTAAGAGGAGGTCTCAAAGAGGCGCTTCAAAGAAGAGGTAATGTCCATTACCGATTTTTTAAACTTTATTTCTTCTTCCACTTCTTCATCATTAGTTTTTTCATTATTAATTAATAACATAAGTATCACTCATATAATGATATGTTATTATAAGTATGAAACAACCCTATTTCACCGTCTATCCATCCTACGGAAAATGAAATCACCGCGCGTGCGTACGTACGGAATACCGTCTCCACGCCATGGTGTAATCTATTTTCCATCACCACCTTACTTGGATGGGTATAATGGTGAAAATAAATAACTATATATGGTTATTTTAAAGTGGTATTGATTCTTAAATAGTATACATACACTCCAATACAATTCCACGATCATGAGAATGATACCATCGCTCGTGCATACGTACGGAATACCGTCTCCACGATGTGATGCGATTCGTTCTACATGATCTTCATTGCATAATTATTATATAAATGAATTGAATGAATAAATATGATATATAGTACACTAATACCATTCTGGAAATGAGGTATCTATAACCTAAAGATAAGAATATTAATTTATTCGACAAAACACGCATAAGAACAAAAAGTAATAAACACCCAAATAACAAGTAATAATGAAATATTACTAATAAGAAGCTAACAATATGACCATATATGATATCATAACAATAAATATGATTCGGGAATAAGTCAATAACATTATTTAAATCATTATACAGGAGGTTAAGACACTTATGAAGCAAATCAGACCTAAGGTAAGCGAAAATATCACAATCTCATTTTTATCTGAGATTGTTTATACTTTGGTATTTATTTGGGTGTATTTTATCATCCACATCCATGTTCCCTCAATATGTAATATTGTTTCCATCCACCTAAAATTGTTTAAATCTAATTTTACCCTTCGGTGAGTTTTTAGTAAAGGATATGAAAGGAATCTTTTGTCGTTTTTCGTACGAAGTACTTTTTGACTTTTCCGAAAAAAGTACGAGAAGAATGTTTTTTTTAACTTATGCGACATGAATGGATTTTTAAAACTTTATTTCCAAGAAGCTTCCTTTAAAAGATTTCATGTTTATTTTTAATCAAATTATTTTAGTTTAGAATTGTATGACATGTTAAGAAAGGAAAAATGTTTTTGAAGCCGAAAGGATATTTTCCTCAAGAATGGAGTTCAAGTTTTTTTTATCTAAGGTAATATAGGGCTCTGTTTCTATCCCTATTATTACATTGATTTGATTATGTTGCTATGGAATTATTTTTATGAATTCCTTTATCCTATATGAATTGTTTTATGATGTCACGATGTTTAAGAATCCCATTTTTATTACATGGGTTATGCAATGATGTATGATTTATGATTTTGTGGCACACATAAGAATGGTATCATTATGAGATGGCTGGGACCTATATCTACCTCCAATGCATTGGGTAAAGATTTTATATCTGATGAGATAGACATGGCTGGAATGGTAGGTTAAACCAGTTCAGTGAAACATGACTAAAACGAGGAGTGAACTCGGTTCAGAAATAGACTTTGTCCACTAAGAGAGTCTTGGAAATGAGTCTTGAATAATAAGAAATGATTCTCTATGATTATGTGTGTATGCCACAAAGTTTCATGTTTTATGTTATGATTATTGGGATTACATTTAACTACCATGATTTATCCCATGTTATGAAATTATGATCTCATTTGTAGGGTAATATTTTCAAAATGTTATGTTCTTATAAATTTAATGTAATTGATATTTATTTTGTTTACCCTTACTGAGCATTTGAGCTCACCATTTTTTATGTTTTCTTTCCCCAGGTCAGGAAGAAGGGTATTAAGTAAGATATGCCAAAAAGGGACTATTGATATGATGAAATAAATGGGAGACAGTGTAGATGCTTTATGAACCAGTTGTTTATGTTTCCCAGTTTCTAAAGACACTACACCTATACGGTCCTTTCATGGTTTTGTTATATTTTGTGATAAGTATGCTTCAATTTTGAAGTATTAACCATGTATGTAAAGTATGGGTCACTATAGTTGGTATCAGAGGAAAGGTATAGTCAACCTTTGGAAACTAGGATGTGAAAGCCTTAGTAAGAAACCTAAGGATATGTCTAAGCATAGAACACAATCTTAGTGTTTTAGAAATGGACATGAACAACCTATTATTAGACCTTAAGTGTGAAATTTTATTCTTGATTATGTGGTTTTCCTATTTTAATTAGTGTTTCTCACACTATTCTTCTTGGTTTTAGTCAATGGCTAGAACCCGAAGAAATCGTGTTAATGCAGAATGCGACGGGCAATGTAATGATTGTCCCCCTGAGCAACCAAATGTTATGGGAGCTAGAATGAAAAATCTTGTAGCCATGCTCACACAACTATCTCAAGATATGAATCATGCAGGACTTCCAAATGAGAAAATGAAGGAGCAACATTCTATTGAATCCTTCATGAGGCAGCGTCCACCTTCATTTAGTGGGTCTTCTGATCCATTAGTGGCTGAACAATGGATCAGTACCACTGAAAAGATATTTTCAGTTCTTAAATGTTCTGAACATGATAAAGTCATCTTCGCAGTGTATCGTTTGGAAGGTTATGCTGATCAATGGTGGAATCTTATTAAGAATACGAGGCAAAGGGATGAAATTGAGTCCATGGAAAGGGACGAGTTCAAGAACTTATTTTTCAATAAGTATCTCCCTCTTATTATTAGAACAAAGATGGAGAAGGAGTTTCTTGAACTGAAGCAAAAGGATGATGAATCTGTTGGTACCTACGAAGCAAATTTTACAAGACTTGCAAGGTACACTTCCAGAATTATTATCCAACTTGATAGTAAGATCGATCGATTCTTTAGTGGCTTGAAACCAAGTCTTCGAAGGGCGTTAGCCATAAGGGACTTCAATAGCTATGAGGAAATTGTTTGATGTGCTCTCAAGGTTGAGATTGAGATTTTTGTAACCCATCAGTCACATGGGTTTGATAAGAAGAGGAAAACAGAATTCAAAGGAAAATCTAAAGACCACACTGAAAAGAAGATGAGTTTTACCTTATGCTCAAAGTGTGGAAAGAAACATGGAGGAAATTGTCTTAAGGGGACAAGCAAATGTTATAAGTGTGGAAAAGGTCATCGGGAAATTGAATGTCGAAATAATGGGAAGAAGATGTCTAATGATGCAAACAAAGGAAGGGATACACAGAATGAACCTACTACACTTCAATGTTTCAAGTGCAAGGATATGGGGCATTATGCCAATCAATGCCCAAATCAAAGGGATGATGACGATGATCGACGTCAACAAACTCTTAAGGCCAAAGACAAAGGAAAGTCACATGAAATTACTATCGGTGATGTGGAGTATGACAATGAAGTGGTGAGAGGTACACTTACCATCCACTCTAAAGTAGAAAATGTTTTATTTGATTCTGGATCCACCAACTCTTTTATTTCTGAAGAATTTTCTAAGGGTATCACTGTATTACCTCAACAATTAGACATTGAGTTGGCTGTGAAAACTCCTAATGGCACAACAGTCGCATCAAAAGTTTACAATTATTCTCCGATTGAAGTTTGTGGGAAAGTGCTTCCTGCAAATCTTGTGATCCTTCCTATAGTGTAATTTGATGTGATTCTTGGCATGGATTGGATTTCTTTATATGGAGCTCATATAAATTGCCAAAGAAGGGAAGTCACATTTCATATTCCAGATCAATCTATGATCATCTATTGATGCAAGGATGAACATAACCTTCTAGTAGAAATTTCACCCATCTTATGGGTCTTGATTCAACTAAATAAAGGTTATTTATCTCAAATGGTTGGAGAGAAACTCATGATTAATAATATTCCCATTGTACGGGAATTTGATGATGTCTTTCCAGAGGAATTTCCAAGTCTTCCACCAAATCGTGAAGTTGAGTTTTCAATAGAACTCATACCGGGTGCTTTTCCTATTTCAAAGACACCTTATAGAATGGCCCCAATTGAGTTGTAGTAATTGAAGAAGCAACTTGAAGATAATCTTGATAAAGGATTCATACGCCCTAGTGCGTTACCTTGGGGAGAACCTGTTCTGTTTGTTAAGAAGAAAGATGGATCAATGAGACTCTTCATTGATTATCAAGAACTTAACAAGATCACTATCAAGAACAAATATCCTCTCCCATGCATTGATGACCTATTTTACTAACTACGCGGAGCTCAATACTTTTCCAAGATTGATCTTCGTTCAGGGTATCATCAATTAAGGGTCAAAAGGGAGGATATACCAAAGACAGCTTTCCGTACAAGGTATGGACACTATAAATTTATAGTGATGCCATTTGGTCTTACTAATGCCCCTGCTATCTTCATGGATTTGATGAATAAAGTCTTTAGAGACTATCTTGACCAGTTTGTGGTAGTCTTTATAGATGATATTCTTGTCTATTTAAAGAACAAGGAAGAACATGAAGATCACTTGAGAATTGTATTAAAGACCCTAAGAAAGGAGAAGCTTTATGCTTAATTTACCATGTGTGAATTTTGGAATCAAAAATTTTCATTTTTGGGTCACATAATCTCAAAAGAGGGGATATCTATGGATCCAGGAAAAACCGAGGTTATCGAAAGATGGTCGAGACCAACAACAGTAACTGAGATCCGAAGTTTTCTTGGTTTGGATGGATATTACCGATGTTTTGTGAAAGATTTTTCAAGGTTATCTAACCCACTCACCAAGTTGACACGAAAAGGAGTTAAGTTTGTTTGGACGGAGGAATGTGAAGAAAATTTCAAAGAGCTAAAAAGAAGGTTAGCTAGTGCACCTATGCTCACACTACCTTGCAGTGGAGAAAGGTTTGTGATCTACAGTGATGCATCCAAGAAGGGACTGGGATGTGTTGTAACACCCCGAGATTTTATGAAAAATATTCTTTTAATTTCATTGATGTCTTCTATTATACAGCACACCAAGTTTAGCTTGTACTATATGCAACACTGTATTAGCTTGCAGTATATGCAACGCTATTCTTGGATCGTGTTACACACAATCTCATGTTCGTTTTATAATAGTCATTCTACGCAACAATGAGTATATATATATATATATATTCAATGTATAAATGAAATATGGTTGGATTCTGTTATACCCAACAATGAAGGATTCTTGCACAACACGCAACCCTGACTTGGCTTGCACTACATGCAATCACAACCTTCTTCGATAGCGTGTGTTGTACGCAATACCGGGTTTTACTAAACAACGATATATTATTATAATATTATTATGAACTAGCCTTTATGAATAGTATTAACTAAAATTTGAATTTTATAACATTATTATTCATCTTACACATTTTCTAGAACATGGTATAAGAACAAAATAAATTTTTCGGGTAAAATAAGTATTTTTCAAAAAATGCAGTTTTGCCGCCTTTTAATGGCACATCCAATTTAAATATAGTTTTTGACTTGTTTATAAGTTCAATTTTAAAAAATAAAATTATTATTTGGAATCAGGATATAAAATTTTACCTTGGATAAATTTTTCATTTTATTGTGATAACTTTCATATTTTAATGAATAGTAAAAACACGCTATATTTTAATTAAAAACGACTTTTTCCATCGTAATACCTTATGTGGTTAAATTATAATATTTAATGGTTTTAAAGTATAAATAGAATATATTTTTACCATTTAATATAATTTATGTCATTATCCTTGATTTTACATTGAATTCGTAGGTTAAATAAATTCAATCTTTTGCAATGTTTTAAACAAAAACCCGTTTTCTTTCGACAACAGGATTAATTTTAAATTAATTAATGCAACTTATGTGTTTTGAATTTTTAAAAATGGATTCCATATTTGGAATCAGTGGGTCAAAATTATGGTAATAGGTTACTTTTATTTTTTTTGATATTATGAATAGTAACTACGATAATTTTTATTTACTACGGTTAAAGGTAAATAAGGTAATTTAATGTTAAAAGAATATTATAATAATTTAAAATTACCATGAAACTTGTCCTAACCTTATTGTATGAGTAGTGGCAGACCATGGGCATCATTGGGTCGATTTTGGGACCCCATGGAGCCACTTATGAAAGACAATGACACATTAGATTAATTAATTTAATGTAAAGACAAAATTGGAATTAACAAAAATTGTTTAGTAATTAATTTTTATAAGGGGATATATAAATTATATATTAGAATATAAATATTAATTGTAAAGATAAAAATATTTCCTAAATGTTGGTATTTTTTTATAATTTTTAGACATCAGATAAATTAAATTATTTATGACACAATAATGATGCAGTATTTACCTCATTAATAAATGATTTAAATAAATAAGATTAAAATGATTAAAATATCATCCAAAAACTACCCAATTCCTATTGGATGATTTTATTTCGAATATGAGTCATCTTAGCTTTGAAATTAATGTGTTTTGGACCTCTTGAAACCGAAGATAAGTTTATAATAAAATAATGTTTTCACACTTTCCTAAAGAGCCCCTCCACTCCCTTATAAAAGGAGACCACTTCTATGCAATTCCTCACACCTCTCAAGCCTTTTGTCTCGTCCAAACTCTACCCAACTAAGCTCCCTACATCCCTCTACTCCCCCTTGAAGCCTTAAATTATGCATAAGACTCTCCAAGAAGTACTTTTGGTTCAATCCAAAGGAAGTTACCAAAATTAAAGGTAACAGTTTCTCTTAAGTTGTTTTCTTTTACTCTACTTCTCCAACCCCTAAAATCTTTTTAATCCTTTATTTTGTGACAACACCAGTATCCTCAAAATACTAGGATGTTGTTATGAGAAGGATTATAACTACAATTACACACACCTCCATTTAATGGATGAAGAACATAATGTTTCTGTGATGGAAAACTAACGCCTCACGAAACGATGATTGTTCGATTTTCTTCTACCGCCTCTCATGGTGGCCATTATGATGGAACAATATTTATATATAATAGATATTATGTTTATGATTTCCTTATTCTTCTTTACTTCCCAATTATATCAAGCCTTTACGGTTTCAATAGTCGGTAAATACGATAATCTCATTTGAGGAAGTGCGGACTACCGGCCCCTCAAAGTGATGTTATTCGTTAATAACTTATGTGGGATGTATAAAGGATGTGGTTAATGATATTATATATGATATTATACTGGAATTATAATATACCTATGTATCACTATGTTTTAATTCCATTAAAATAATAAATAGAAATGAAAGTAGCGTTCATGCGTACGTACGGCTTACCATCTCCATGAACGGTGTGTTTCATTTCTTACCTCCATATGTTATGTACTATTATAAATGATTGTATATGATGGATATATAATGAATGTATATGATATATAAATCATGATTTAAATTTTTTAAGTAAGTAAATCATGATATAATTAAGAATAACATCAAGAACAACAAGTCCAAACACGTACGATAAATAAGATGATTTTACCCAAAACGCTACATTAACATTAATTTCCAAAAGAATAGGTAATATAAAGACATAAGTGAACCATATATGATATCATAACAATGAATATGATTCTGTAATAAGTCAATGACATTATTTAAATCATTATACAGGAGGTTCAGATACGTACGAAGCATATCAGACCTAAGGTAAGGGATAATTATTCCAATCTCTTTCTTATCCGAGAATGTTTACTCGAAAGTATTTACTGGGGGTTATGTTTATTATCCATGTCCATATGCTCTCAAAATGTTTTCATAAAATTTTTACTTTCCTTCCATGTCTATTTAATACATTTTTACCCTTTTCTTACTTTTACCACATCGTATGGAAGGAATCTTTCTTTTGTTTACCATACGAGGTACTTTTTGACTTTTCTGGAAAAAGTATGAGAAGAATGTTTCTTTTAACTTATACGGCACAAACAGATTTTTACGGTTTTATAAAGCCTTATTTTCATGAAGCTTCCTCCAAAAGATTTCATTACTATTTTCAACACAATCCTTTTCTTTTAAAATTGCATGATGTTTTGTGAAAAGAAATTGATTTTGAAGAAGAAAGGATATTTTCCTCAAGAATTCATTTCAAGTGTTTTATCAAAACCATTTTCTATCTAAGATGAAATTATCTCATATGTGTGTGTTTCAAGTATAATGTCTATATGATTTACATGGTTTCAATTTTCTTATGATGAAAGATCAATTTGTTTTATATGGATTATGTAATGATGGGATGATGTTTATGAAACCCATTTTATTCTTTAGGTTATGATGAATGTTTTAAGTTTTTTTTTGTGGCACAAGTAAGAATAATTTCATTATGAGATGGGTGGGACCTATATCTACCTCCAATGAATTGGGTAAAGATTTATATCTCATGAGATAGACATGGCTGGAACAGAAAGTTAAACCAGTTCAGTAATAAAGGACTGGAACGAGGAGTGAACTCGATTCAGAAAGGGACTTTGTCCATTAAGATGGTCTTGGAAGCAATGCCTTGGATACTATGGAAATCATATCATGTTCTTAATGGTTTCCACAATTAAATGTTTTATTCCCATTCTATTTTATCATTATTAATGTTTCTTTATGATCTATGCCTTACGTACTTCCATGTTTTATGACATTGCTCAAGCTTTTGATGTGTAAACATTATGTTCATGTTTTTAAGTTCAAATGTATATGGAATGTTTTATTTTATCCATGCTTACCCTTACTGAGCATTTGAGCTCACCCTTTTTATGTTTTCTTTTCCCCAAGAAATGAAGAAATGTTTTAGGTAAGAAAACAAAAAAGGGAAGATCTTAATGGGAGATGGTGAAGATCTTTCACCATGATTAGAAGATTTTATTCCGAGTTTCCAAAGACACTAAAATATTACGGTCCTTGTGTGTCTGTTTTTGTAATGTATTAAGTATTCCGCAAAAGTAATGTAATGTACAGGTACGCCAAGCTTCGGGTCTCTATAGTTGGTATCAGAGGAAAGGTTTAGTCAACCTTTGGAAACTAGGATGCGAGAACTTTAGTGAGATCCCTAGAGATATTTCTACGGTATGTCTAGGGATGTCCCTAAGGTTAAGTACAAGTATAGGTTATAGTCCTAGAATTATGGTAACAATATTAGATTAAACCTAAGATGTTATATATTGAAGGTATTCCCCCTTTATTATGTTTTTTTCCTAGCATGATTTTTTCCACTCACATTATTCTTTTGGGGTTTTAGACGATGGATGGAACCCGAAGGAACCGTGTTGATCAATGTAATGGATGATGCAATGATTGTACTCCTGAACAAACAAATGTTATGGGAGATGGAGTGCAAAATCTTATTGCTATACTTACACAAGCTATGAATCATTATGGACTTCCAAATGAACAGAGAAGGAAACAATATTCAATTGAGTCCTTCATGAGGCAACGTCCACCTTCTTTCAGTGGGTCATCTAATCCACTTGTTTCTAAACAATGGATCAGTACCACTGAAAAGATATTTTCAGTTCTTCAATGTTCTGAACATGATAAAGTCATCTTAGCAGTATATCGTCTGGAAGGTGAAGCTGATCAATGGTGGAATCTTATCAAGAATACGGGGCCAAGAGATAAAATTGAGTCCATGGAATGGGACGAGTTCAAGAACTTCTTTTTCAATAACTACTTCCCTCGTATTCTTCGAACAAAGATGGAGAAGGATTTTCTTGAGCTTAAGCATAAGGATGATGAATCTGTTGGTATATACGAAGCGAATTTTACAAGGCTTGCAAGGTATGCATATGTCTTTATCATCCAACCTAAAAGTAAAGTTGATCGATTTTTCAGTGGCTTAAAACCAAGTCTTCGATGGGAATTAGCTATAAGAGACTTCAGTAGCTATGAAGAAATTGTGTGTTGTGTTATCAAGGTAGAACTGGAAGTTGGTGAAACATATCCATCTCATGGTTTTAACAAGAAAAGAAAGATGGAGAAATATCAAAACAATGGTGAAATGAAGATGAATGTTTCTTTATGCTCAAAGTGTGGAAATAAGCATGGTGGAGATTGCCTAAAAGGTACTAGAAAATGTTTTAAGTGTGGAAAAGAAGGCAATCGAGTAGCTGAGTGTCGAAGTAATGGAAAAAGGGTTGCTAATGATGTGAATAAAGAAAAGACTGTAGAGAGAACACCACCAACACTTCAATGATTCAAGTGCAATGAAATGGGGCATTATGCTAATCAATTCCCTAATCCAAGGGTTAATGATGATCGACATGAGAAACCGCTAAGGCAAAAGACAAAGGGAAGTCACATGCGATCACCATTGGTGATGTTGAATATGACAACGATGTGGTGGAATGATTAAGTGTTTATGTAATGGATTCCAAAATAATGTTGTGTATAGTATCGTGGAATATTCGAATATTTATGTATTGGTCTATTGTGGTTTTCAATAATTTTATGGTACCAGTAACCATGGAAAGTGATTGAGATATTTTTGGAAAGAAGATGATATGCGCATAATGAAGGGATAAGGACTGACTGACTGGAAGTTATTTTTTATTAATTTTAAATAAAAACGAGTAACAACAAAATAAAAACCCTTCACGGGGGACGGAAATGGTGTAGACCCAGGGCATCCCCTCTAACCACACGCTGACATTCGAGGGGAAGAGAGAGGGGACTATCAAAAACCACAAGAGAATATAGAATTTTGGGGTTTTGGTATGTGGAAAGAGTTAACTTTTGACAGCACTCATGTTTTCACTAAGATTCAATGGGTATTCATTTTTCAAGAGAATACATGATTAAGGCCTTCGAATGTTTGGAATGTGACCCACAAGACATATCTTATGATATATGGGGATCAATGATGGTATTAACATGCTTGTTATATGAAATATCTGGTAATCGTTTTCACTATAATATGAGAGTAGACTGCAGAATTATGGATAAGCCTAAAGATTGGAATAGATTACGTTGGACATAAGTTAGTCTAAGGATAGAAGTTTTTTCGATATTATTGATGTGATGTTATAGTAATGTAGTTTTAGGAAAAGGACAACCTGCAGGATGGACGATAGCCCGTCACGTCGGACAAGGATGTGGGAATCAAACCCACAACTGAAGTGCGACTGGCCTTTATCCCCTACCACTAGCCAACAGGAAGTCCCTAGTTAGTAGAAACTAGTTTTATTTTATTAATCGGTATGATATATGAAGTATAAGATCATTTTTGGAATCATATACGATTAACCTCAACATAGATGGACTTATGTATATTTGATAACATTTTCTAACCTTTTGTTTGAAACAAATGGAATGACACATCATTCTATCACATGATCTGTTAACACTTCACGAATAACAAATTCAACTTCATTTCTTTAAGAGATGAAGTGGAAATTGTTCAAAGCACAAACAACAGTGCGATTGAACCAAAATAAAGTAAGTATTTATTCTAATTCAAATTCTTCAACTTTATGGAAATGCTCTTGAAAACCAAAAATGTTATCCTAGTGCCCTTATATCTGATGAATCAGATGGTACCCCAGATCATCAAAAATTTATGGCTTTGTGATTGTTGGCTTTTTCATAGCCATGTTCTCTACCACTCTCCATTAGAACATGATGGTTAAATTTCTCTTCCATATCCATATTTTCACCTATGTTCTCATATGTGGAAACTCAGTGATTAGTTAATTTGGCTGACCGTTACGTTTCATACTTTAGTTTTTAAAGCCAAGTTTTGGTATTCCTTTTTACGATGTGGGTTTCTATTAAAGAAACTTTCGAGTAATAAACGATTTGTAACCCCGACGAATTTCGAGGGAAAAATTAATTTTAAGGGGGGTAGAATGTAACACCCCAAGATTTTATGAAAAATATTCTTTTAAATTCATTGATGTCTTCTATTATACAGCACACCAAGTTTAGCTTTTACTATATGCAACACTGTATTAGCTTGCAGTATACGCAACGCTATTCTTGGATCGTGTTACACACAATTTCATGTTCATTTTATAATAGTAATTCTATGCAACATTGAGTGTGTGTGTATATATATATATATTCAATGTATAAATGAAATATGGTTGGATTCTATTATACGAAACAATGAAGGATTCTTGCACAACACGCAACCCTGACTTGGCTTGCACTACACACAATCGCGACCTTCTTCGATAGCGTGTGTTGTACGCAATACCGGGTTTTACTAAACAATGATATATTATTATAATATTATTATGAACTAGCCATTATGAATATTATTAACTAAAATTTTAATTTTATAACATTATTATTCATCATACACATCTTCCAGAACATGGTATAAGAACAAAATAAATTTTTTAAAATAAGTATTTTTCAAAAAATGCAGTATTGCCGCCTTTTGATGGAGCACCCACTTTAAATCTAGTTTTGACATGTTTATAAGTTCAAGTTTACAAAATAAAATTATTATTTGGAATCATGATAAAAAAAATTTACCTTGGATAAATTTTTCATACAATTCTGATAACTTTCATATTTTAATGAATAGTAAAAACACGCTATATTTTAATTAAAAAACAACTTTTTTCATCGTAATAACTTATGTGGTTAAATTATAATATTGAATGGTTTTAAAGTATAAATAGAATATATTTTTACCATTTAATATAATTTATGTCATTATCCTTGATTTTACATTGAATTCGTAGGTCAAATAAATTCAATCTTTTGCAATGTTTTAAACAAAAAACCGTTTTCTTTCGACAATGGGATTAATTTTAAATTAACTACTGAAACTTCTGTGTTTTGAATTTTGAAAAATGGATTCCATATTTGGAATCAGTGGGTCCAAATTATGTTAATAGGTTACTTTTATTTTTTTTGATATTATGAATAGTAACTACGGTAATTTTTATTTACTACGGTTAAAGGTAAATATGGTAATTCATGGTTAAAATAATATTATAATAATTCAAAATTACCTTGACACTTGTCCTAAACTTATTGGATGAGTATTGGCCGACCATGGGCATACATGGGTTGATTTTGGGACCCCATGGAGCCACTTATGAAAGACAATGACACATTAGATTAATTAATTTAATGTAAATACAAAATTGGAATTAACAAAAATTGTTTACTAATTAATTTTTATAAGGGGATATATAAATTATATATTGGAATATAAGAATTAATTGCTAATCTAAAAAGATTTCCTACATGTTGGTATTTTCTTTATAATTTTTAGACATCAGATAAATTAAATTATTTTTGACACAATAATGATGCAGTATTTACCTCATTAATAAATGATTTAAATAAATAAGATTAAAATGATTAAAATATCATCCAAAACCTGTCAAATTCCTATTGAATGATTTTATTTCTAATATTAGTCATCTTATCTTTGACATTAATGTATTTTGGACCTCTTGAAATCGAAGATAAGTTTATAATAAAATAATGTTTTCACACTTTCATAAAGAGACCCTCCACTCCCTTATAAAAGGAGACCACTTCTATTCAATTCCTCACACCTCTCAAGCCTTTTAGCTCGTCCAAAATCTGCCCAACTAAGCGCCCTACATCCCTCTCCTACCCCTTGAAGCCTTAAATTAGGTATAAGACTCTCCAAGAAGTCCTTTTGGTTCAAACCAAAGGAAGTTACCAAAATTAAAGGTAACAGTTTCTCTTAAGTTGTTTTATTTTATTCTACTTCTCCAACCCCTAAAATCTTTTTAATCCTTTCTTTTGTGACACAAACAGTATCATAAAAATACTAGGATGTTGTTATGAGAAGGATTCTAACTACACTTACACACACCTCCATCTAATGGATGAAGAACATAATGTTTCTGTGATGGCAAACTAACGCCTCACGAAACGATGATTGTTCGATTTTCTCCTACCACCTCTCATGGTGGCCATTATGATGGCACAATATTTATATATAATATATATTATGTTTATGATTACCTTATTCTTCTTTACTTCCCAATTATATCAAGCCTTTACGGTTTCCATAGTCGGTAAATACGATAATCTCATTTGAGGAAGTGCGGACTACCGCCCCTCAAAGTGATGTGATTCGTTAATACCTTATGTGGGATGTATAAAGGATGTGGTTAATGATATTATATATGAGATTATACTGGAATTATAATATACCTATTTATCATTATGTTTTAATTCCATTAAAATAATAAATAGAAATTAAAGTAGCGTTCATGCGTACGTACGGCTTACCGTCTCCATGAACGGTGCGTTTCATTTATTACCTCCATATGTTATGTACTATTATAAATGATTGTATATGCTGGATATATAATGAATGTATATGATATATAAATCATGATTTACATTTTGGAAGTAAGTAAATCCTGATATAAGTAATAATAACATCAAGAACAACAAGTCCAAACACGTACGATAAATAACATGATTTTACCCAAAACGCTACATTAACATTAATTTCCAAAAGAATGAGTAATATAAAGTCATAAGTGAACCATATATGATATCATAACAATGAATATGATTCTGTAATAAGTCAATGACATTATTTAAATCATTATACAGGAGGTTCAGATACGTACGAAGCATATCGGACCTAAGGTAAGGGATAATTATTCCAATCTCATTCTTATCCGAGATTATTTACTCGTAAGTATTTACTAGGGGTTATGTTTATTATCCATGTCCATATACTCTCAAAATGTTTTCATAAAATTTTTACTTTCCTTCCATGTATTTTTAAGACATTTTTACCCTTTTCTTACTTTTAACACATCGTATGAAAGGAATCTTTATTTTGTTTACCATACGTGGTACTTTTTGACTTTTCCGGAAAAAGTACGAGAAGAATGTTTTTTTAACTTATACGACACGGACAAATTTTTACTGTTTTATAAAGCCTTATTTTCATGAAGCTTCCTCCAAAATATTTCATTACTATTTTCAACAAAATCCTTTTCTTTTAAAATTGCATGATGTTTTGTGAAAAGAAATTGATTTTGAAGAAGAAAGGATATTTTCGTCAAGAATTCATTTCAAGTGTTTTATCAAAACCATTTTCTATATAAGATGACATTATTTCATATGTGTATGTTTCAAGTATAATTTCTCTATGATTTACATGGTTTCAATTTTCTTATGATGAAATATCCATTTGTTTTATATTGATTATGTAATGATGGGATGATGTTTATGAAACCCATTTTATTCTTTGGGTTATGATGAATGTTTTAAGTTTATCTTGTGGCACAAGTATGAATGATTTCACTATGAGATGGGTGGGACCTATATCTCCCTCCAATGAATTGGGTAAAGATTTATATATCATGAGATAGACATGGCTGCAATGGCATGTTAAACCGGTTCAGTAATACAGGACTGGAACGAGGAGTGAACTCGATTCAGAAAGGGACTTTGTCCACTAAGATGGTCTTGGCAGTAATGCCTTGGCTACTATGGAAATCATATCATGTTCTTAATGGTTTCCACAATTACATGTTTTATTCCCATGATATTTAATCATTATTAATGTTGCTTTATGATCCACGCCTTACGTACTTCCATGTTTTATGACATTGCTCATGCTTTTGATGTTTAAACATTATGTTCATGTTTTTAAGTTCAAATGTATATGGCATGTTTTATTTTATCCATGCTTACCCTTACTGAGAATTTGAGTTCACCCTTTTTATGATTTATTTTCCCCAGGATATAAAGAAATGTTTTAGGTAAGAAAAAAAATGGAAGATCTTAATGGGAGATGTTGAAGATCTTTCACCACAATTAGAAGATTTTATTCCGAGTTTCCAAAGACACTAAACTATTACGGTCCTTGTGTGTCTGTTTTTGTTATGTATTAAGTATTATGCAAAAGTAATGTAATGTACAAGTATGTCAAGCTTCGGGTCTCTACATGTGTTCTCATGCAAAATGATATGGTGATAGCTTATGCCTCACGATAGTTGAAAATCCATGAGAAAAATTACCCAACTCATGATTTGGAGTTAGCTGCGGTAATCGTTGCATTAAAGATTTAGAGGAATTACCTTTATGGTGAAAGGTGTGATATTTATACTGATCATAAAAGTTTAAAGTATATTTTCACACAAAATGAGCTGAATATGCGTCAAAGAATATGGTTGGAGCTGATTAAGGATTACGACTGCTCAATCCATTACCACCCTGGGAAAGAAAACAAGGTAGCAGACACATTAAGTCGACAAGACCATGCTAGCTTATCCATGATGAAGATAAAAAAAGATCCAATATTTATGGATTTAAAAAGGATGGATCTTGGAATTTTAATTGAAGGGTAGAAATCTTATCTTTCTCAAATGAATGTTCAACCATCTATAGATGTGAATATTCAAGAGGCACAAAAAGAAGATGTCGAGTTAAAAAAGGTGAGACATGTTCCTGAATTCAACCATGATTGTGATGGGATAATAATGTTCAGGAATTGGGTTTATGTTCCTCCCATCCCTGAATTAAAGAATGAGCTGCTGGATGAGGCTCACAGTTCTTCATTCTATATTCATCCTGGAAGCACGAAGATCTATAGGGACCTGAAAGAGTACTTCTGGTGGGATGGCATGAAAAGAGATGTTGCTGAATATGTCTCTCGATGCTTGTTTTTTAGTAAGTTAAAGCTGAGAGACAGAAGTATAAGGGGATGTTACAACCATTACCCATACCAGAATGGAAATGGGAAAACATCACTATGGACTTTGTCACTGGACTTCCTAAAACATCCAAAGGCAATAATGCTATCCGGGTCATAGTTGATCGTCTTACAAAGTCAGAACACTTCATTGCTATTAGAGAGGATTTCTCTCTTGATCAGCATGCCAGGATATATTTAAAGGAAGTGGTAAGATTTCATGGAGTACCACTTTCTATTATATCTGATCGGGATCTGAGGTTTACCTCAATGTTGTGGAGAAGTCTTCAGCATACTCTAGATACAGAGTTGAGTTTCAGCACTGCTTATCATCCTCAGACAGATGGTCAGTCTGAGAGGAAAATTCAAACTCTAGAAGATATGTTGAGAGCTTGCTCTATAGATTTCAAAGGTGTTTGGGATCAACACCTACCTTGGGTGGAATTTTCTTATAATAATAGCTTTCACTCCAGTATTCAGATGGCTCCTTATGAAGCTCTCTATGGAAACAAATGAAGGAATCCAACTTGCTGGCATGAAGTTGGGGAAATAAAGCTATTAGGACCTGATCTCGTTGATGAAATGACAGAAAATGTTAGATCTATTCAACAACACATAAGAGAAGCTCAGAGTCGATAGAAAAGTTATGCCGAAAACCGAAAAAAAGACCTAGAGTTTGAAGTGGGTGATAAAGTGTTCTTACGAATATCTCCCTGGAAGAGGGTCATGATATTTGGAAAGAAGGTAAAGTTGGGCCCTAGATATATCGGTCCTTTTGAAATTCTGGATCGTTTTGGGAAGGCAGCTTACCGATTGGAGCTTCCACCGAATCTCTCTCAAGTTCACGATGTCTTCCATGTATCTCTACTGAGAAAGTACATACCTGATCCTCCACATGTACTCAGCTCAGAAGTTATACCGCTGGAGCAAGATCTTTCTTATGAAGAACAACCGATAGAGATTCTGGATCAAAGCAAAAAAGTCCTACGGAACAAGACCACTCTCTTGGTGAAAGTTTTATTTAGGAACCACAAATTAGAAGAAGCTACATGGGAATTTGAGGATATGATGAGGGAGATGTATCCTCATCTGTTTGTAATGAAGTGACGAATTTCGAGGGAGAAATTCATTTTAAGGGGGGTAGAATGTAACACCCTGATATTTTATGAGAAATTTTTTTATGTCTTATGTTATATGCAACACCAAAGGAATCTTTCACAGCACACAATACGGGCTTGGCTTGCATTACATGCAATCACAACCTTCCTCGATAGCCTGTGTAGTACGCAATACCGGGTTTCACTAAACAACGATATATTATTATGAACTAGCTGTTATGAATAGTATTAACTACATTTTGAATTTTATTATTCATCTTACACATTTTCTAGAACATGGTAAGAGAACAAAATAATTTTTTCGGGTAAAATAAGTATTTTTCAAAAAATGCAGTTTTGCCGCCTTTTGATGGCGTACCCACATTAAATCTAGTTTTTGACATATTTATAAGTTCAATTTGAAAAAAATAAAATTACTCTTTTGAATCAGGGTATAAAAATTTACTTTGGATAAAATTTTGATATTTTTCTGATAACTTTCATATTTTGATGAATAGTAAAAATACGCTAATTTTTAATTAAAAACAACATTTTTCATTGAGATAATTTATATTGTAAAATTATAATATTTAATGGGTTTAAAGTATAAATAGAATATATTTTTACCATTTAATATAATGTATGCCATTAGCATTAATTTCACATTGAATTCATAGGTAAAAACATTTCAATCTTTGGCAATGTTTTAACTTCTAAAACCCATTTTCTTAACAACGGAATTTATTTTAAATTAATTACTGCAACTTATATGTTTTGAATTCTGAAAAATGGATTCCATATTCAGAATCAGTGGGTCCAAATTATGTTAATATGCTACTTTTTATTTTTGGGCATTATGAATAGTAACTACGGTAAATTTTATTTACCATAGTTAAAGGTAAATCGGGTAATTAAGGGTAAATATAAGATTATAAAATTACCCTAACACCTAACAAAATCCTACTGGATGACTAAAAGGTGAACCATATCACCTAACTGTAGGATTAGATTCATTTAATGGACTTTGTTCTATGAAAATAATTTAATTATTATTAAAACCAAAGAATGTGACAACATGTCACTTTCTTAAATCTTATAAGTATAATAATTTTAACATAGTGATAAACTTAATGAAACTACGAACATGAATAGTCTTCAGAAATCTAATACAATTATCTACATCATAGGAATTTATTTAGAATTTCTAGGGATTAAATAATTATCATTAATTATGACACTATAGTGATGTTGAAATTATTTTATTAATTAAAATATCAAATAAATGGTTTTAAAAATATTAAAATAAATATTATATGAACTATTTAATGTAATCCACTAATTTTATAGATACATATGATATTTTATGAATCTATTAAAGATTTTAGTTCTAACATATCTTCTGTATATATTTTATTTAAATTCAAATAAATGAATAGTGTCAAAATTGACACTATTGTTATTTTATAAAAATAACATATTATAAAATTGTTTAAAAATCACAAAAATATTTAAAAATTATAAATTAAAATTTATTTGGTCGATAATGTCATAAAGTGTCAAATTATGGAAAATTCACAACACATATGTAATTATTTATAATAATTTAAAATTTAGAATATTATTACCACAAATAAAATTAAATTGATAAATAAGGATAAATAAAGTTGATAATGTTTAAAATAAATTCCTAACATATATAATTTTTATTGTTTTATGCTATTACAACCCTATATCTTCTAATCTTCGGATATCAGTCATTTTGGAAGTTTTTAAGTGGGGTTGGGATTTAATATATACTAATATTTCTTATATTTCCAAAGGTGCCCCTCTCCTCCCTTATAAAAGGGAACCTCCTCCCTCGCCTCCTCACACCAATTTGAGCCTTCAAGCTCAGCTAATACCTGCCCATTTCACTTCCCCACTTCCCTAGAAACATCCTATAGGTCCTGGTATTCTTCAAAGACCATTTTTAGTGCCGTAAGAGGAGGTCTCAAAGAGGCGCTTCAAAGAAGAGGTAATGTTCGTTACCGATTCTTTCAACTTTATTTCTTCTTCCACTTATTCTTCTTTAGTTGTTTCATTATGAATTAATAACATCTGTATCACTCATATACTGATATGTTATTATAAGTATGAAACTACCCTATTTCACCATCTATCCATCCTACGGAAAATGAAATCACCACGTGTGCGTACGTATGGAATACCGTCTCCACACCGTGGTGTAATCTATTTTCCATCACCACCTTACTTGGATGGGTATAATGGGGAAAATAAATAGCTATATATTATTATTGTAAAGTGGTATTGATTCTGAAATAGTATACATACACTTCGATACAATTCCACGATCATGGGAACGATATCATCGCTCATGCGTACGTACGGAATACCGTCTCCACGATGTGATGCGATTCGTTCTACATGATCTTCATTGCATAATGATTATATAAATGAATTGAATGAATAAATATGATATATAGTACACTAATACCAACCTGGAAATGAGGTATCTATAACCTAAAGAGAAGAATAAGAATTTATTCGACAAAACACACATAAGAACAAAAAGTAATAAACACCTGAATAACAAGTAATAATGAAATATTACTAATAAGAATATAAGAATATGACCATATATGATATCATAACAATACTTATGATTATGGAATAAGTAAATAACATTATTTAAATCATTATACAGGAGGTTCTGACACTTACAAAGCAAATCAGACCTAAGGTAAGGGAAAATATCACAATCTCATGTTTATCCGCGATTGTTTATACTTTGGTATTTACTGGGTTGTATTTTATCATCCACATCCATGTTCCCTCAATATGTAATATTGCTTCCATCCACCTACAATTGTTTAAATCCAATTTTACCCTTTGGTGAGTTTTTAGTAAAGGATATGAAAGGAATATTTTTTCATTTTTCGTACGAAGTAATTTTTGAATTTTCTGACAAAAGTACGAGAAGAATGTTTTTTTATCTTATACGGAATGAATGGATTTTTAAAACATTATTTTTATGAATTTATGACATGTTAAGAAAGGAAAAATGTTTTTGAAGTAGAAAGGATATTTTTCTCAAGAATAGAGTTCAAGTTTTTTTTATCTAAGGTAATATAGGGTTCTGTTTCTATCCCTATTATTACATTGATTTGATTATGTTGTGATGGAATTATTTTTATGAATTTATTTATCTTATATGAATTGTTTTATGATGTCAGGATGTTTAGGAATCCCATTTTTATTACACGGGTTATGCAATGATGTATGATTTATGATTTTGTGGCACACATAAGAATGGTATCATTATGAGATGGGTGGGACCTATATCTCCCTCCAATTAATTGGGTAACGATTTTATATCTCATGATATAGATATGGCTGGAACGGCAGGTTAAATTGGTTCAGGAAAACATGACTGAAATGAGGAGTGAACTCGGTTCAGAAATGGAATTTGTCCACTAACATAGTCTTGGAAATGAGTCTTGACTAATAAGAAATGATTCTCTATGATTATGTGTGTATTACACAAAGTTTTATGTTTTAAGTTATGATTATTGGGAGTACATTTCACTACCATGATTTATCCCATGTTATGAAATTATGATCTCTTTTGCAGGGTAAGATCTTCAAAATGTTATGTTCTTATGAATTTGATGTAATTGATATTTCTTTTGTTTACCCTTACTGAGAATTTGAGCTCACCCCTTTTTATGTTTTCTTTCCCCAGGTCAGGAATAAGGGTATTAAGTAAGATATGCCAAAAAGGGACTATAGATATGATGAAATAAATGAGATACAGTGTAGATGCTTTATGAACCAGTTGTTTATGTTTCCCAGTTTCTAAAGACACTATACCCATACAGTACTTTCATGGTTTTGTTATATGTTGTAATAAGTATGCTTCAATTTTGAAGTATTAACCATGTATGTAAATTATGGGTCGCTATAAAATTGGTTTGGGATTTTTGGCAATAATGTTAAAGTTTTTAATGTTTGTCTTTCAAGCCAGAGAATCTAATGCTAGTGTAGTGGTTGATGTTTACATTCACTAAGACTCTGATAAACTTCTTGTTGACTTAGTACATGTAGAAAACAATTTTAGAAAAAAACATCAAATCATACACCATATAGAAAGGGGTAGTGGTTTTCATGTCCTTCTTGAGTCATCCCCCAAGATATACTCATTGACCATGGTACATCATATTTATTTTAGGATGCCTTCACAAAGACAACTAGTCTGGATTCCATTGCCTGATCATGAGGATAATCTTCTGAGTGATAAGGATTTAGTATAAGGTCAAATACATGAGATAATACCTTATGGTGTATTTCTAGTTATTCCATCGCCTATAGAGTTGTAGTTAGTACCAACAATATTTTTTGAGGAGGCATGTAGGTTGAATACACATCATGAGTTCAAGAGGAATTGACCTCCTAGGTTTTAAGATGATCCATACCCCCATGTGGTTGAGGATTGTTTAGAGGCAGACGCCTGAGTTTTCCACCTCATGAGGACATCCGTAGATAATATGGCAGTCATCATAGTAAACCATAATTCAGTATCCACTCGGAAATGGTGGAGTGTGGTGATAGAGTCACCTGAAAAGGTAAGTCTCTCTTGGATATAATTAGAGCATATCTCTAGGGAGGAGTTTTATCTAACCACATCATGATTAATATGAATCTAAGAGATTATACATCTACATAAGGGAATTATTAAAATTGAAAATTATTCAATGAGGTTTATTGATCTATCATGATACTCTATGGATATGGAATGTGATCCATTATTTAGGGAATGGACCTTCAAGAAGGGATTAAATTGATATATTAAGGATTTATTGATATCTATATGAATTCACACCTTGATAGAGTTCTAGAGTGAGGTTTAGTTATAGAGAGATTCTTGGTGGATTGGATGCTAAAAGTGGGTGCTGGTAGTGAGAATGTATGATATGAGACAATGAAAGTATGAAACTCATGGTAGTGATAGGGATATGGTAATGCTATATTCTTTAGGAGATAATACTAGGATAAATAATTAGTGGTTTCTGGATCTTAGGATGGCTTGAGTCAGCTGAGGGAGAGGTGATGCTTATCATACGATAGTTAGGGAAATATTACTAAGGATTTTTCAATGCATCATACAGCTGATAGGAAGATTATCGAGGGAACACCTAGGTATATGTATATGTAGGATCAAATAGGCCCATAGGGTGGAAGATTTAGAATAGGGGTAGGTAGAGCATCAAGAAGTGGTGGGTGGTTAGACCTATTTCCACCACCATCCCCAGGAGCTCCACACCAGGCTTAGGTGAGGCCAACAACCTTGAGTCTCTTAGTATGATTAGAGGTATGATATATATTTAATCCACTTTATATAGAGTAGTGATACAAATTTTTGAGAGACAAATATTTATTTCTACTTATATGGTTCGTTACTTAAAGATTCAATTTGAGCCCTTGGATCAACCCTTATGCGTGGAGACTTTATTAGGAGGTGACTCAACAATCACAAACTTCTGCTGCCAATGTGATATAATACTTAGAGGAAAGAGTTTCTCATGTTATTTCATTGTAAAAGTAATGAGACCATATAAAATCATCTTAGGTATTGAATAGTTATTCATAGTTCATTCACAGATTGACTATTTTTTGTAGAGAATGTGGTTTATCCACTATAAATGATCAAGGCTTTCTTTTTTGGGTGAGAGGGAAACCATGACAGACAAGGATGGGATTATACAATGGATAGTGTAGTCTATTACTCAATAGTTGGCTAGTATGACTTTTGAAGTAGGTGATTCTATGGGATACCAGTTTTCAATAGTGGTGGTGAAATTTGAGAACACATTTCCCAAGGATTTTTCAGTCTTATCTACCCATCAAGAGATAGAATTATGCATTGAATTACACCCTAAGATATCCCCAATATCCACACCTTAACATTGTATATCTACAGAATACCTTCAAGATATAATGGTTTTGATGGTGTAAATTTAGAGGAAGGGACTCACGAGACCGAGTGTCTCCCCCTGGGCATCCTTGGTATTGTTCACCAAGAAGGAAAACATGATTTTGAGGTTGTGTGTGGACTATTGGCGCCTTAATTAGATGATAATCAAGAATAAATATCCACTAACAAGGTTCAATGACCTCTTCAATAATTTTTTAGGGGAACACTGGTTCTCTAATATTAAACTCTAATTATGATATCACTATCTAAGAGTATGGGATGAGGATACACTGAAGACGAAATTCATATGTCGTTATAGTCACAATGAGTACTTGGTGATACACTTCGGTGGGAAAAACACCACAACAGTTTTCATGAGACTAATGAACTAGATATTTCAGCCTTTCCAAGAATGGTTTGTGGTGGTCTTTATCAATGATATCCTAGTTTACCCATCCTACAAGGTAGAGTAATTGAGACCCTCCAGTATGATTATAAACACAATCAGAGAGCACTAGATTTATTGTACACTCTAAAATTATCAGTTATATATTTAGGAGGTACAATTTCTATGGGACGTCATCTATGATGATAATGTAGTATTAGACTTGAAAAATATTAAGGTAGTGTTATCTTGGAGTTTTTTGTATACTCTTTCTGATTTTTTAAAACTTCCTAGGTTATTTTTTTAAAAAAATACCGCTTCAAAGCAGCATCACAGATGCTGCCTTTGTGTAGAACACCAAAAGCATCATCTGCGATGCCGCCTTTGCCGTACAACACTAAGTTTTTTTCTATTTTAATTTTTTTTCTATATATTTAAAATCTTAAAGATTTATTATTATGTCTGTATGGTTATATATATATATATAACTTAATGTTTCAATATAATTTATCTTTTATTCAAGTACGTGAATTTTCTAGCCTATATAATATAAACTATAAGACAGATATGAAAGAAATTTTAAACATTGCTTAAACATATAACAAGTAGTCCAAAATAAAAATAAATTCATAAAAAATCTGGGTGAAATATTATTTATAAGCTTTCTAATCTACCTAATTGAAATTTAAAAATGATTCAAGCACGTGACTTTTCTAGGCTATATAATACAAACTATAAGTCATATGGAAATGAAATTTTAAACATTGCTTAAACAAATAACAAGTAGTTCAAAATAAAAATAAATTCTTAAAAAATATTGGTGAAAAATCATTTATAATCTTTCTAATCCACCTACCTGATACTTAAAAATGTTTCAAGTACATGACTTTTCTGGACTATATAATATAAAATATAAGATAAATATGAATTAAATTTTAACCATTGATTAAACATATTACTAGTAGTCCAAAATAAATATAAATTCTAAAAAAAGCATGGTGAAAAATTATTTATAAGGTTTCTAATCCACCTACTTGAAAATTAAAAATGTTTCAAGTACGTTCCTTTGCTGATCTATATAATATAAACAATAAGACAAATATGAATGAAATTTTAAACATTTCTTAAACATATAACTAGTTGTCCAAAATAAAAATAAATTCTTAAAAAATATGGGTGAAAATTTATTTATAAGATTTCTAATCCACATACTTAAATCTTAAAAATGTTTCAAGTATGTGACTTTGCCGTCCTACATAATATAAACTATAAGATAGATATGAATGAAATATTAAAAATTTCTTAAAAATATAACTAGTAGTCCAAAATAAGAATAAATCCTATAAAAATATTGGTGAAAAATTATTTATAATCTTTCTAATCCACATACATGAAACTTAAAAATGTTTCAAATATGTGACTTTGATGGCCTATATAATATAAAATATAAAACATATATGAATTAAATTTTAAACATTGATTAAAAATATAAATTGTATTTGAATTTTTAATTTATATTTATATGGGTCTTATAGTTTATATTTTATATGGGTTAAATGTCAAGTAGGTGGCTTAAGATCCTCCTAGACATTCATTCTTTTCGATCTCACTTCTGAGTTACATTTTTTACATTCCTTTCATTAAATTTATTTATTTTATTTACGAAACTCTTTATTTTCAACAAATTTTTAGATGATTAGGCTATCTTTTAATTTGTATTCAAATTGTTTTTATAATATATATTTTTTAATATTTTAACGATATTTACTTGAAATTTACTAATTATTTCTATGTTTCAAGTAGTTGACTTTGAAAGCTGTGAAACATAAATTATGCCTAAAATATAAATGAAAACTAAAATACTGAATAAACATGTAAGAATAGGTAATAGTAATAATAGTATTTTGATTTCAGTAGACATAAAACAAGTAAACAAAAATTTACAATCAATGTATATGTCTGTGGCGAGGAGATTCCGTCCCACATGGTGGTCTGCGAATAAGACGTCCGTGTCGAGTGCGCAGTGGATTCTAATGACCTAGAGAAGGATTTTCCTTAGGCACTAGAATTTTGATTGGCGCATCCTCTATCCATGTGTTAGTGGGAGGAGCTTTCAACTGCATCTCATACTGCCCTCTGGATCCTTCTCCCACTAGGGTGGTAGAAGGACATGCCTCCATCGT
Source organism: Viscum album (assembly GCA_963277665.1). Classification (NCBI taxonomy): domain Eukaryota; kingdom Viridiplantae; phylum Streptophyta; class Magnoliopsida; order Santalales; family Viscaceae; genus Viscum; species Viscum album. The sequence continues at coordinate 1,122,483,696 of OY728129.1, forward strand.
AGTGGGGAACCAAGCCTGCGATGGAGCTATACCCCAAGATGAAAACGATGGATCTGGAATCCAAGGATGTGAAGGATCTGAAACCCAAGATGCAGAGAACTGTGGATATCCTATCAGGAAATATGGATCCCATGCCACCTGAGGCATATCATGAATCAGCTGATCCTGGACTACTAGAGGGCCGACCTCGGCCTATGGAATATGAGAGGCCTCATGTACAGCAAGACGTTGTCTACGTCACTGTGGTCATGGATCCTCAGCATGAGCAGTAGCTGTAGGATGTGCCTCTGGGGTAGGAACCACCTCTCTCTAGGCCAGACATGTGAAGATGCTTCTGGAAATTGCATGAAAAGATACCCTCACCTCCAGTGTTTTAGCATGGACGACTGCCTGGATAAAGACCCCCTCCTCCTATTCATCACTCATGCTAACAAGATGCTCTGTGTGAATACATTATAGAGAGATTAAAATTGAATTATAAAATAGTTCAATAAACAAAATAGTGCAAATTTATTGACTTACCATCCTATGCATCTCAATGTTGGGTGCAGTAAGATATAATATAGACTTCAGTATATACCATGGTGCATACTCAACCTACTATGAAAGAAAGAATCGATTCGTAGGAACACCCTGAATATGAAACACTGCACATCTATGCCAGCAGTCGATAAAGCTGGCATATACTTAGGACCAACCATCATCTTTCATCTCTACCAAATTTATCCCATGAAGTCGGTCTGTCTGTCACGATAGTAATGGAATTCACTGAGTATGAAAAAACTGGTGCATGACTCGATCAGGCTACTGCAACTCAATAATATGGAAGTGAATGAGGGGTGCCACAGACATAGCTTCCTCAAGCCCATTAGTGCATCATGCTGGAAACTGGTCGGTAATACTCCAGTATGGAAACCATGAAATCTGTAATGATAAGTGATTTTGTCAAAAAATAACCTAACTAAAAACCAAAATTGATTTTATTATTAAATATGTTAGATAGTGATAGATTGTATATAAATACCTGATCAGGTAAAAGACAGTCCATCTTTAGCCAATATACTCCCAAATGCTGTCTTAGAACCGTGTCAAAATTGTGTCGCTATCACCACTTGTAAAATACATCATCGATAGTGACAAATAATGAGAAAATATAGTCAATAACTCATTGTAGAATCAGAAACCAATAGAAATGACTGATCATACTAGCATCCATGCAGAGCGTCATGTAACACCTCCATCTCTACTGAAGGACTAGCAAGGTTAGGGCGGAATGCTGGGATGCGCTCCCATGCCTGCATCTGAATAAGGATGACACATCCCCTGAGACCTGTGTGGTACCTGTGGGATAGCCTACATAATGTTCTATACGTGAATACCAAGTAGGCTGATCACCATCTATACGTCCTAGCCTGATTAAAGTCATCTAGTAGGGGTATATACATCATGTGCACGTGCATCCCTGAGTGATAAATACACATGGTCCCACCAATGAGCCGTAATATATATGCATGTATGTAATGCGTGATAGTCTACTCGTCGTCAAAATCCTGTTAATGTGGAATTTGCGACTCCAACCAAGGCATAGATATGGATGCTACATCTGTATCCCTATGGTCGAACAAAATATCAACTCCTAACAAGTGATGAGTATGGTCTGGCCAAGCTGCACGAGTGAGTCCAATAATGGGTCTCCCCTAGATAGGAAGACCAAGAAGCACTTCCACATCCTTGAGGGTGATGGTCATCTCTCCCTCAGGCAAATGGAATGTGTGTGTCTCTGGTCTCCACCTCTCAACAAGGGCGGAAAGTAGTTAATGATCTAAAAATGTGAAATCTGATACGGTAAGGCCATAGAATCCAGCATGATGCAAGTATGGTCTAATGGCATGTGGAGGCACCCTATGATGAAAATTGTGTGCTCAACGCACCATGATCAATCGATCTGGACGACCCTCTAACACAGCCTGTGAAATATGGGTAGGCTATTGGGTGAGTAGTATGGTATCATCCATCTGTATATAGACAAATGAAATGAGTTGTAAGTGTAAAATGTAAATATAACGTCGCAGTTAGCATAATGATATGACTTTTAGGTTTATGATTTTTTGGTTGGGGTTTAGATTTGAGGGTTTAGGGTTTGGAATTATGATATTAAGGTTTAGGAAACACGTTTCAGGGTTAAGTGTTTTGGTTTTGGGTTTTGGGGTTTAGGAAACTAGGAAAAATATAAGATATAAAAAAATTTACTTTAAAAAATGGGTTAAGTGTTCTGCTTTGGGATTTATGAAATAAATTCTATTACCTAAGATTTTATTTAACAAATAAAGGGAAAGTTATTTCTTGAAATCAAGAATGTTTTTATGAAATAAGTTATATTATATAAAATATTGGGTCTTGAATTTGGTTAGACATATTTTAGAGGAGCTTTATGATTAACTAATTATGGATTGGATTAAGATAAACCATGTCAACTAAAAATGATGTTTTAAAAATTTATTTAATTATCTTTATTGAATAACTTATGCTAATCATTATGATACTATTATTTCATTATAGAATAGTTTATTAAAATATCACACATAATTTAACAAAAAATCATGGCAAAGGGAAGGTGTTTTTGGGTTGGGGTTTAGGTTTGAGGGTTTAGGGTTTCAAATTTTGATATTAAGGTTTAGGAAACATGTTTCAAGGTTAAGTGTTATGCTTTTGGGTTTTGGGGTTTAGAAAACTGAGAAAAATATAAGAGATAACAACATTTACTTTACAATATGATAATGTCACAATAAATACAATACATCATTCTAGATGAGACTATGAGCTCAACCCAACAATGTTAGGGCATCGTTTCTGGTTATGACCTTCTTTATGACATGACATGCATCACAAACTTTGACCTTGTTCTTAAGGCTGGTCCATCTTATTACACATCCTACCAGCCTTCGATCTCCCATGAGGACATAACCGATTCATGTCAGGTACCACTATTGGTTGGCCTTAGGGAATTGGGAAATAATGATACTCCCCAATAGGTGTCCATGGTGTATCATAAAAATTAGAAATGGTATCCATCTAGTACATTGGATCAACATATACTTACCATGATATGTTCATAGAGGCACATGCTGCGATGGCGTGTGTGCATAGAAACCGTAAGTCCTGAAAGTTTCCACATTGACATTGCCTTGTTTCTAGTAATACCACCATTTTTCACAAATGCGATTTGTGATGGGTTTTGAATTCTCTTGAACTTCAAATCATGAGTCTTATAATTGAAAAAAAGGAAGAGATGATAACCAGAAGCTTCATTCAATATTCTTTTCAATATCTCATTGAAAGTGTCTTCTGTATCTTAGCCCCTGTTGTATTTCATCTGATGCTAGTTTTTGTCTTTCAAAAAAGTACTTCATGCATCGATATAATGTCTCCTGAACTAGCGCAGTTATAGGTAGCTTGATAATACCTTTTAAGACATCATTGATTCACTCTACAATGTTTGTCTTCATGTGTCCGTACCTCCTCCCCTCGTCATATGCCAATGTCCATTTCTCTTTCAGAATCCGCATCATATAACCATAAACATCTTGATTAGCCTGGCAGATTTGTTCAAAACTTTCTTCAAACCGACATTGGTATGACTCATATACTACACAAAATAGATGATATTTCACATAAATTGATTTTATCTTTATGTTGAAATAGTAAAAAATAACGAATACAATGAGTACCAAGACTCATGATTTCCTTCTTCATCGGTTCATTGTGGAATTTTTTATGCACTTTTCTAGAAATGTGTCTAATGAAGAACCAATGATGTGAATTTGGGTATCTCCATGTAATAGGATTTGAATTGATTTCCTCATTAATTTCCCAATGGAGATCAGATATCAAACAAACACCCTGAATGTTGGTGAAATTGTTGCTGATACATGACAGAAACCGACTCCATGATTCATAGTTTTCATTCTCTACAATAGAAAAGGAAAGTGGAAGAGGTGAATGGTTTCCATCTTGGGTGTCCACAATCAACAATATTCCCTTGTATTTTCCATACAAAATTTTTCCATCAATCTGAATAAACTATTTGCTAAAAAGAAGTACAGAGATACATGGAAGGAATTCCCAGAACAACTGATGAAATTGAACACGATATGGATCAAGTCGGTAATTGTGAGAAACATGTTCATTTGTATCTATATGGAAGACAACTTGGTTATGATTCTTTAGTATGGATAACAATTGCAGAAAAACCCGATATCAGTCATCCTAATCACCATAAACCTTCACAATTGCCTTCTGTTTTTCGATCCATGCCTTATTATAGGAAATCTTCTAACTGGATGTTTATTGAATCCTCTCTTGCACAAGGGATATAGAAACATCTTGAAATTTCCCAATCATCTCAATAATAATATATGACACAAATTATTCATCCAATGAGGTATGATCTTGTGTGAGTCTTGGCTGAATGAAAGTATGAGCCACCTCAATCTGCAAGATTATCCAACCTCCAAATTTAATGTCTAGAATCTCCCTCAAGTGAAATCTACAATCATCCCCATACTTCTCACACCATATGAAATATTTACTACAACATGATTTTTGAACTATATAGCTGCAGTGCCTCTCAATATGGAATCTCTTTAGCATGATTTTTAATGAAACTTTACTTGGAGAATTTATTCCAATATATAAGGTTTTGTCCAGCTCACTAAATCTATCTGGTACAACTCTGGGGAACTCAGTTGCTGGTGTGAGAACATTATTGTTGAATTTAGGCACATGTTTCATTGCTTCTGACCAAGATGAAAGGATTGGTGGATGATTTATTTTAGGTCAGGGTTGATGTATAACTAATTCATTTCTTGAAACCTCCTTCCTAACTTCAGCTGATCCCTCCTCATTAGCACTGTTTTCACCATCTGATACATCATTAAAAAAATCCTCATTGGATGTTGGATTGACATGTATATCTGGGAGATCATCTAGGTTGTTCTCTTCGGCTGCATCATTTGGAATAAGCTTAATTTCACAGGGTGGAATGTCTTCAACCACTCTTGTAATTCTAAGTCTTTGTACAACTGGATGTTGTTATTGTACAGTAGAAACATCAATGTATAACTCCATCATGGTACCATCTAACCATTGAGAAAATAAATTAATTTCTTGGACCCACTACACATCAGCAACCAATGGACAAGCTAGATGCCATAATGTTGCTGGAAATTGGAAATGTCTATAACTCCTAGACTTGATCTCTTGATCGGGTCCCATATTTAAGGAACCACGAATTCTATCTTAAAGGTCACTTATTGTTACACAATCAGTTGTACTAACTACCATTATTAGTTGTGTACTATAAGAATCTCTTTTCTTAGTTTGAATAACCTTCCCATAGAAATACACATAGGAAAACATGATTTACTATGTCAAAAATGTTTTTTAATCAGAATTATGATAGTGTAAAAAATATTAACAATAATGGTTAACCATATAATATTTATTAGAATGTAATTTCATGATGCCTTTCTATATCCAAAAATATTCTAGTAATGTTTCATTATAAATTTTTTTATTAGAATGTAAGTCACATAACGTTTTGTAAATGGAGGTAAAATGAGTAGGAAACATCAAATTAATCTATTTATCATTGAGAAAATTGAAAATTCTGATCATATAAGGTGAAATAAAGAAGAAAAAATGCATTAAATAACACATTAATTCTTTATAACCTACAACAAATTTGTTGAAAATTTTCAATAGAATGTGGTTTGGATGAGATGAGTCTCACTTCAGATGAGGTAAATCCAACTTATTTTTTATTGAAAGCTTAATAACATCTTCTAAATATATCTAATTCACTTTTGAAATTTCAAAAGATTTCAACCTTCTAATGACATATAATAGAAGTTAATAGAAGGCCAAAACCTTCTGAAAGTTCAAAAGTTAAGTACATATCCTTCGAAGATGTTTTTAAGCTAGCAATAAAAAATAAGATGAATTTTACATTATGTATGAAATGAGACTCATCTAATCCAAACCACATTCTATTGAAAAATTTCAATGAATTTATTTTAAGTTAAAATGAATTCATGTGTTATTTAATGTGTTTTTTCTTCTTCATTTCACATTATAAGATCAAAAGTGTTGTTAACTAATCATTATATGGATTAATGTTTTAATCCTATGTTATTTATTAATTATTATATAATTAATAATTTCTAATAATAACTATTATTTCTAAACTATATATTCTTTATGATACTAACATTTTAAAATATTTTCTTCTCCATTTCATTTTATATAATCATAATTTTAATTTTATCAACTGATTTTCTTTGTATAGATTTTAACTAATACATCATTCTTTAATCACTATGTTATCATTAATTAATTTATAATTAATCATTACTAATAATAAGTATTATTTCTAAACTATATATAAATAATTAAGAAACTTAATTCATAACATCTTTATTTACTAATAATAACTTTCATTCATTAATGATTTTGTCCTTATTTCATCCTATAACACCATAATTATCTTTTTATCATTAATAAATATACTGATTTGATTTTTCTTTTCTTAGACATTTTAGTAGTTTATAAAGAAAATATTAATCGTCTTAAGAATATCCCCCGGGAGATTAAAACCAGGAGTCCAGCAAGGCCCGTTGTCATGCACCAGTTCCCGTTCGAGTCTAGCTCAAAGCAGTGTTTTCAGGTTTTACCCCTAGGTACATCTGTACCAGATCCACATCAACTTATTTATATCCAACCAGGGATTTTATTTCTTAGAGAACCACATAATATTTAAGCTATGAAAGTTTCACAATACTTAATCCTAAGTTAATCCTATTTTAATCTATACTTAATCTATACTACTAAAAATAATTATTTCAAACTATATATAACTAATTACAGAACATAATTAACAAAATATTAAGAACTACCTAAACTAATTAAAAAATGAAATATTTAAAACTAAATATAATTCAATTAAATAAATAAAAAAATTAAATAAATAAAAATACATCTAATTTATGCTTTGCAAAAACCTGCACAAAAAATAAGTTTTTTAGAGAGAGAGGGAGAGAATTTAGGAGAGATGAAGGCAAGACTTGAGTGTGAAGAAGGGGGGGGGGTGGATGCTCTTTTATAGGGAGTTGAGGCCAAGGCGACATCGCTAATACCTCTTTTTACATGTCATCGATCCGAGCCAAAGGCGGTGCAAGGGAGCAAAGGTAGCATCACCGATTCCGCCTTTGTAGTGCATTTAAAAAAAATTAACCTATGTCGTTTAATTTTTTTTTCCAGAAAATGTAGAAAAAAACTCTATCTTGGAATCCTCCTAAGAGTGTTATGGAGGTGAAAATATTCCTTGGGTTTTTATGCTATTATAAGAGATTTTTCCTAATTTATCCTAGATATTAGTACCTTTAACTACTTTTACCTAGAAGGGGAAAACTTTCACTCAAAAAAAGGTTCTAGTAAGATTTTCCGGAGTCAAGATAGAGGTTGAATAGTGCCCCTATATGGAGGTTTCCATAGGTGGATATTGAGTATGTAGTGTTCTATGATGCTTTAGGGGCCATACTTGGTTGTGTTCTGATGCAGAGTTAGGTTATGATTATCTAAGGGTATCAGAAGTTGAGACCACATGAGAAGAACTTCATGACCCACGATCCTGAGTTTTTAGTGGTGGTCTCTTCCTTGAAGATGTGGTGAAACTACCTTATGGGTGAGTGGTTTATCATCTTCTATGACCATTAGAGTCTCAAATATATCTTTTATCAGAAGGAACTTAACATGAGATAGATCTGATGAATAAAGTTCCTCTATGAATATGAATTCTAGTTGTATATACTCCTTGGAAGGGGAACATGACGGAAGATTATCTTAGTATGAGATATAATTCTCAATTGTTGTCCGAGGAATTGGAGTAGTCAGTATCATTACAGTTTTCCTGAGTGAACAGGGATGGTTCTTCATATATAAAGTAAATAGTTGTTACCCCACGACATCTATAGTGTTTTAGGGGATCTCATCATGGATATACCGACTATGAAACCTTATGAACATAGATATCCACAGGAAGTTCTATGGATGGATTTTATAAATGTGGGGAGAACATCATCTATTTTGGAGAATATAATATGGTAATAGTGTCATTGCGGGAGGTGGTGATGAGGGAGTTCCATAAATTTACTTTTATAGTACATCTAGTTATGGTAAATATGTACCGAGACCTCTGGCATCCATTATAGTGGCCATAGATAAAGAAGGGTGCATCAGAGTTTGTCTCTCAATGCCTCACTTCTTTGCAGGTGAAGGATGAGCACCAGGTTCTAGTGGGTTTAGCTCAACCCCTTTACGTACCATACTGGAAGTGGGATGATATATCTATGCAAATCATGTTGGAGTTACCATGTAACTTCAAAGAACATAGTTCCATCTGGGTGATCATAGACCGAACCACCAAGTCAGTCCACTTTATATATATTTGAGAGTAGAATTAAGTAGATATATTGGGATTCCTTTATGTGTAGGAGATAGTTTGTATCTACAGAGATCCCTTGAAAATATTTTCAGACCATGATTCTCACTTCAATTCATGGTTATGGAGAGGATTTTAGGGTGTCTTTGGGACTCTGTTTCATTTGAAGATGACCATTCAGCCCCAGACTGATGGCCAGACTGAGCTAAAAATTATGTCTCTAGAGAAAATGTTGCAAACTTGCATGTTCGACTTTGGATATAGTTGGGAAGGTCACCTACCCTTGGTGGAGTGTGCATAAAACAAAACTATCATTCCACCATTAGTATGGAACTATTCGAGGTATTGTACGGGTGAACCTGAAGTCCACCACTATGATGGACCAAACAAGAAGAGTCAGTAATTATGACCTCAGAGTTAGTATAAGCTACAAAAGGATACCTGAAAATTATTTTTTATTAACATAAACCCCCTTTTAAGTATTGAGGGGGAACCCAACATGACATCAAGAGAAGGTGAATATTATTTAAGAGAAGTTGTGGAGTGAAAATATCTATAATAAATCCTATTTGTACTGAAAATGGAGGCCTTTGGAGTTTGAGGAGGGAGACCATGTGTTCTTGGTGGTCTTACCTCAACATGGATTATGGATATTTGGTTGGGGAGATATATTATCTCTATGTTTATTTGGCCCTTTTAATATAATTTATAGAGTCTATGAGGTAAAATATTTCTTAGCTCTACCACCATAATTAGACCAGGTATATGATGTTTTCTACATGTCAAATTAGAGGCTGTATATGCACGACTCATTACATGTTATCAGCTTGGGAGAAATGGACATCGAGAATGGAGCTACCTTTGTGGAGTACTCAGTGGAGATCTAGGACTGGTAGGAGAAGATCCTACATGGATGAGATAATCCCTTAGTGTGTGTTTGGTGGCCATATGTGAATCTTCAGGAGAGCACCTGAAAGAAGGTGACACAAATGGGATATCATTACCCATATCTTTTTAAGTAGTCCCTTTTTTAGGATGAAAAAACCTAAGGTGTGGATAAAGTGAGGGATTCATTTTTTCCATGCAATGCTTTTAAATATATTTATTAATATTTTTGGATCTAATACCTAAGAGGTAATGAGATTATGAGGCCCAGTAAGACCGTATTTGATATATAAAAATTAATAAATATATTAATATTACAGGCATGAAGTTTTCTTGAAAAATTGGAATAACTCTCAAATAGATTCTTGGATAGGAAATAAAAGCCTTCCAATGATTCCATAGTGTAGGTTTTACCCTGGTTTCAACATAATCTTGGAGTAATTCAGATGATTGGGTTAGGCGTAGTCGTGGGTGAATTTTTAAATAAATAAATAAATAAATAAATTTTATTTTATTAATTTTTAGTGAAATGATTTTCCCAATAAATATATGATTATTAAGAAATATCAAGGTTTTTTTATAACCTTGGAGATCTAGTGGAGATTTTAGAGGAGTGATTGTAAAATAAAGAGGATATTGATTAATAATTGAGGATTATACCCGGGAAGTATGTCAGAGGAAGAAGTCCCCTGACCATTTATTAAATGAACAAAAAGTACAGAAACTCAAGACAAAGGATGAAGAAGAGAATCATGCCCGCATCCAGACATCAGTCTCAGCATAAACAAGAAAATTACATATCATAGTAATCATATCATTCACCACCTCCATAGTTAGGCATTTCCTCTATAGTAGCTGATTCCCATTCTGAATTCGTTTCATATTTCTTCAAGATATTGACATACTTCTATCTGAGCTTCAACTGTTCCAATGATAAATACTCTTTGTTGGAATGTGCACGACCTTTATTATACATAGGTATAGATCCTCTTTCCTTCTTAGATGAAGACCTAGTGTTCACCGACTTTGGGAGGTAAGAGTAATATTTCCTTTCTTTCCTCCTTGGTGGGACCGACTTAATTCCTTCACTTTCAGATTCCCTGCTTCGTCCGCCATGAACAATGTCACTATAAGAAGGTTTGACGATTCTGTTATTTTCTTTGTCACTATCAGAATAGCTTCCCTGGTTTCCAGTGATCTTCATGAAGGCATAACTGTTTACTATATCATCCTTTCTCACCAATACATTCTCTACAGCATCCAGGATCCCTCTCAATTTATATTTCTTATTATGTTCAATCGATGCAAGAGATTGCTTCTCCACAACACTACGACCATCATGCAATTCCATCTCAAATTAATTCATACCAAACTCCACATGATTTTTGGGAGTGATCTGCATCGTGTCAGACAATTGAGGTCTTATCGTCACAACAGGAACCTCCTCAGCTTCCAAGCATGAAAACTAATTGCCTATTACACAACGACCTTGAACCTCATGCCTAGTACCTGACTGTAATAGAGAGCAGTTAGCACCACTATCCATCACAGACATCTTTCCAAACTCAAGGTCACTTACCATCCTCTCAAGCACTCACTTCAACAATGGGTTAGCAGACACCTATATGTCCTTCAATCCACTGCCATTCACAGGATCCTCTGTTGGGTTCCCCTACCACATTTCCTACACCTCCACTTTAGCCAATGATTCTTCAGCCACTATTGTAGCCAAATATTCATCAGCCACTACAACCAAATATTCATCAGATACTACAGCTCTAGTTCGATCACCTCCAGCACGAGTACCCTCATTGCTGCCCTCCACTGCCAATTGCACCAGCCCAGGATCCTTATGTCTGACACATGACTTCCCCACCACTGCATCACCAGTTCGATCCTCTCTAGCACAAACACCCTCACTGATACCCTCCACCGCCAGATACACTGGCCTAGGATTCTGAAGCCCATAATTTTCCTTCCTCGCCACCACCAAATTTCTCTGGCTCGTCTTCCTATTACGGAAAACCAACTCCGTGTGACCAAAGCACAAACAGGATGAGCAGTACTGCATCCAAGATTTGAAAATGACCTCTTTTTTCCACTAAAACTCCTTAACATCAGTTATCCAAATGCAATTCACCAGAGACATCACAACATCAACCTCAATGCACATCCATGGACAAATAGGATGACACAACGCCTCAGTGCGAAGATCCAGACAGAAGTAGAATACCACCATATTCCCAATAACACACAGAATGGAAGGATTCTAAAAGGAAAGAGGTAAACCAGGTAGACTTATGCACATTGAAATCATTGAAGGGTCGCGCCTCATGTGAAAATCGAAGATCCAACCAAAAATTTAGTATGAAGATACATTGCATCATCGAGGTGCCCTGGACCAAGCATCAATAAAATCCTCTTCCAAACGAAAACAGATCATGAAGTGCTTCCGGTCAAGAAAACCAATGAATGTGCACTTCCAAAAATTCCAAGCTTCAACAACCAACTGATCAAACACATCCACCGAAGGCCGATTGAGCCGGAAGTGTGCTACCAGGGTGAGACGACACAGACATGTGAAACTGTTGATCTCCAACGGAAGCAGAGACCGAATGGGTGCCCTGCCAAAAAGACCAGGAACCTTCGGAGGTAGCCGGATTCTTGGGAAGGGAGAAGAATAATCGAGCAATGCTGGGAGTTCCCTAAAATTCCTAGGAAAAAGGACTCAAAACTCCCCCCTCTGACATGGAGGGGGGAGCAGACCCCGATGACATGGGGCTAGGTTATCGGTGAAAGAGAGAAGCGAGAGATTCTCACTCCATCGGATTTTCTTCCCACACATTCCTTGGAATTTCATAATCGAAGATTATATTTCACAACACAACTTATGGATCTAGAAAATTAAAACAAAATATGATTTTTATTCATGAGGGATTGATCCAAATCAAGGTTGTATATCTGATTTATGTGGTTTTATCTCATGTTTTTATCCCATTTGGAATATGAATCAATTAAAACAAACAAAAATTGATTCATGCATCAACGATATATTTATTTTATGGTTGATTTAACTTTTAACTATTGATTATTCCTCTTCATTCATCTATTATATGAAAAAGGATCATCGTTGAAATCAAATATTGGTGACGTTCATTTCTCATGACGATTTTTATGGTTTTATCCCCCATTTCATCGCACATTCATCTCAAGAAATTCTTTTAGCCCGTTTTCAATGAATACCAGGTATTTTACCATTTTCAAACTGTTATTCAGTGTAGCAAATCAATAATGTGGTTTAATTTAATGACTGAGGGTGTGATCAAGGTGCGACAATAGAGTATGAACAAAGGTGAATCATGATCGAACCGAAGAATTCCATTTTCTAGGTGGATATGTTATGGAAGTTTGGTGTGGTGAAGGTTTGGATCTACATACTGATTTTCAAAGGGATTGTGGATCGGTTTACAATGAGCAATCATAGAGAGGGTTGGTTAACCCATATCTAAGTTTCTCAGAGAGATCGATGGAGTTAATGTAGATCTGGATGATGTTTAATGGATCCATAGTATTTGAAAAATCTCATGGAACACAATGTGTAATACCACATTACACGCTGTGTGAGGCCCCAACAGTGGAGATATGGTTTCTATAGAAGAGTTAAGGATCACATTCCATGTAGTACCTACCATACACCATGTGGCTATCAGCTGGAAACATGTCTTTTATCTCAAAGGTTATAGGATCACGATTTGAGTACACGGTCCAAGCCATGTACTTGGACATGGAAAAAGTACATGGGAAGATCCGTGTACTTGGACATGACCAGGTGTACAAGGGTAGGACCCAAGGTACACAATCATGGGTTTAGGAACACAAACAAAGAAACATGTAGTTATTTATTTGATTTTACACACCATGTACCCTAAGTACATATCATGTACTTCCTGATATATGTATTGGTTCCTTTAGTCTCTTTAGTATATACCTAGTTCAATTGAGTGTGATACCCTAGTCCTTTCCCATGAGGGTACAATGCGACATTACATATTCAAAATAGGATTGTGATCCCCTCTAGGGGTAGTATTGGATGGATTTTAGCTCATCCCTCTATGAGACCAGGGTGAGATTCTATATCATTCATAAGTGGGGTTCATGGTATCAGAATGACCACCATGAATAGTGTGTCAATCGCCTATTTAAAAGTCATATCCAGTAGGGTTATTTTTGAACCCTAGTATCCCTAGGTGTGATCCCTAACTGGATGATGAGATCTTCTGAGATCCAGTGAGTACTTCTTGGGTAGGTCCTAATGATCATGACCTCTTGTATAAGCATAACCAGTGATAACATGGCTTGAGGCATGAGTACTCCTAGAATGATATTTAACCAGAAGCCTCATGTAGTATACTATGGTTGGAAGTATTAGTTGATACCACTTTAGACAGTTTTTATATTATGAGTATATTTAGATGAGAATGTGCCTAATATTGTTTACATATCTTGTATTGATCTAAATACTTTTGATTCTTTATGATTGGTGATTTCTGGGTGTCCTACTGGGTATTGTTATACTCACCCCTTCATGGGATCAACCTAAACACATCATATCTTATGCAAATGATGACCCTTTTGATGGTGTCCTGGGTGGATAGGGAGTAGAATAATAATAGTTGGGCTAGACAAACCAAGGTGGATTTTTGGGTGGGTTGTTTTGATAGTGGTACCATCCTTCTTAGTAGGTTGGACTCTACAATTTTTGATTGGGCTTGTATTTCCCCCCTTTATTGCATTTATTACTTTTCTCATTCTCTAATGTGGGATAAATGTTGTTCATGAATATGAGGTATTAGTTGTTTTTTTAATTTCTCAATATTGTATGAGCTTAGATATGTGTGTGTTCTTACATGTATATTTGGATAATGCCTCCCATCTATGTGTCATTCCCACTCAGCACTAGTTTCTATCCCATGGCTTATTAAATGTGGGCCTAGGGCAGTCATACTCGGCTTATCGCTAGCCAGGTGGGTCCTAATGGGTTGGATCTTGGGAAATTACATTATTATAGGAAAGATAACCTTTAATATGTTCCTATTATTAAGATAATTATGTTTATTTGGGATAAACAAATGATTGATACAAATAAAGTGAATTGGATAGTAATGTAGACCTTGGAAATGATTAGAGATTTGATGATGAATTGGTTTACAATATCTTTTATGGAGTTTCAATATTTTTCCATTTTAAAATATATTCAATAATATATTGTTTTATTTAAATAAATATAAATAATGTATGTTTTCATTGATTTTTTATGGTAAATCTTGTTATTACCCTGATTCAAGAGAATATATGACCAAGGTATTCACATATTGTAATGTGACCATTAAAAGATACATAAAGATATTTGGGGGATCAATGTTATGCTGATTTTGTAAAATTTAGTTACCTTCATTATAATTATTTAATTTTTTATGGTTCATAAGGTTAACCATTTATGAAATAGTTTAAGATGAAATTTGTATTAGGCTTTAGTTATTGACATATAATTTTCCCATGTGATGATTTATCCATATTGGATAACATGTTACAACCATTTTGTTTTGATGATAACTAGATATAGAAGTAATAAATTATCATTAAATTATGGATCTTGTGATCCATTAGTGCTTCAGGCTTGAAAAATCCATCTTCATTTTAAAGATTAAGAGATGAAGTGCAAGTTGTTCAAAGAATAACTGAAGGATGAGATTGTGCTAATGAAATAGAATGAAATCAAGTAAGTATATCTTATCATGAAAATTCCTCAACTTTAGGAAAAGGATCTTGAAATTAAAATGGTATACATTTACCTTCATTGATGATGAATGAATCGACTTTTAACTCATCATATATTTATGGTTATGTGGTCTTTAACCTTCTAATGATTATTCACTTTCTTATGACTAATAATATTTTGAAATTACATTTATTCCATGTCTATATCATCACATCCCACTATTTTTTTTCTTATTTGGAAACATAGTTATGTGTCATTTAGATGAACCTCATATTTCTCTTTCCATTTATTTTTAAGAGTAATTTTTATCAATCCTATCACAATATGAGTTTTCCATAAAGGAATTTTCAAATATTAAACATTTGATTACCAAGATAAAGTTCAAATTGTTAGGATATAATTTTTAAGGGGGGTTTGAACGTAACAACCTGATATTTTATGGAATATTGTTTAAAATAATTTTAACACTATAATAAAATCAACATATAGAGGTGTTTTTTTGGTTTGGAGGTGGTCTAAACCACCTCCATATGGTTCTATGAAGGTTTCTAAAAACCACCACTATGGTTGGCATCGGTAGTCAACTCACATCTGTTCCATCCATTTAGCAGTAGTTGCTGGGAACCTTCATAGAATATTTATTTGGGGGGGGGGGTGATTTTTTGGGGTTTTGAGGTGGTTTTGCTTCCCAAAAAATGGCTATATGATAGAAGAATTTTGAACTGCCCTAATACTTTGGGATTTTTTTTGGGAAGTGAAACCACTGCTAAAACACAAAAAATTGCCACTAAAAATTCGATCCTAAATAGAAGCAATTTAAATAGACACTCTATATAAATTTAAAAAAACAATCTAAAATTTATGCAGCCCCAAAATATCCAAACAAAATCAGATATCCAGCTGTAACACATCAATGAGTTTCTTATGTACCACATTAATAACACTAATTATGAAAAGTATTTCAGGAAATCCAGAAAAAAAAATCCTAAGAAATTACCCCCACAACTGAAAATGAAAATTAAATAGTAAAAAGTCACATTGATTTGTCTTACACATACACCACTCCATGTACTATCCCAATGAACTCTACTCGACACCCTCTCCACCTCCATATCCAATTATTTTTACTAACACCTATATTACAATTATGTTGAAAATTAAATAGTGTTTTGTATTTAAATTTAAACTTAAAATTGATAAAAAAATTTTCACTAAATTACTTTTTAGTTGTGTGCTTTACCATCTCACTACCATCCAACGTTGCATTATCACTGGGGAAGATCCAATCATCTTATAATTTAATTCAACAAAATATTAATACAGTGTGACAACCTTTTCATCTTGCATCATTATCTGATCCCCCTATTATTGAATTGTGCTTTCAATGGAAACAAACTCACTATGGCCAAATAATCATGTGAAATCATCTGTCGAGACCCCATAGTAGTCAAATGGGACCATTATCTTCAGCCTGTTTAGATTATAGACATCTGAATTGTTCACATTTCTCTCCATAGTAGCATTATTTTCATATTTCATGAAAAATAGATAGTAGTATAATAAAAGTGAAATAAATTTATTCATATTATTTTTTCTACCTATATATTTCATCCTATAATATCCCCATGAATAAACCAGAGTGAAAAACCGCTCCTTCACTATCGAGCTTGCAGAATGGGGAGGTGTTATATCAGCTGCTGATGGGATGATGATGAAGGGTGTTCCAAAGGCTAATAGAATGGTGGATGTGAGAGATGATGGGGGGGGGGGGGGGTGATGGTAAATGGTGTCTTGGATTCTATAGGGAGGGAGACAGATGGATCATCATCTATCAGTGTAGTCAGGGGATCATTGACTAAGAGCTGACTAGGATCAATAAAATGGTTCCTCCTTGTAATTATTGTCATTTAATTTGATAAAATTAACTTCAGAACATATATTTCAAAAAATTAATGTAAGAAATTTATAAATGATAATTTATGCACAATAATGACTAAAAAATATACATAGCTATGATAATGAATGACTACACATATAACATAAGTGGTGGAAAAATTAATGTATAACTAGACATACAATCATTTTTTCATCAAACATTTCATTTTCCTACCCCATCATTTCTTCATATACTTCATCTACTCATGAAAGAATAATATTTTTAATATCATAGTGGAAAAATAAGTTCTCTTATTTATATTTATTAGATTCAATGCTAGAGGTCAAATCTTCCACTTCATCACACATATCATACAAGTATATTTGGTTTACATGAACAACTACACTCCACCATTCATCAACGAAATCTTCTACATAATATAACATTTTATATTATGATGATAAGATATACAGATCATGTAATTCACAATCATAGACATCCATTAAGTGAGATAATTCCATATAATTAAATTGTAATGAATATATTTTAACACATTTGATAATATCATCCCAATTTTATTTGAATAAAATAATTCAAAAATGCTCATGGTTGTTTAATTAAATAATATCATTCAACTTTGCAGAGTATCCCACTTTAGAAAACTTAAATATACCACTATTCTATGTTTTTAAAACCTCTTCCTGATCAACTGTAAGAAAATTAAATCCATTCACATTGTAAGCGTCAAAAGTTCTAGCCTGTTTTAGGGGACCTTGAGCTAGAAACATCAAATCTTATGACAACTCATCTTGAGTATCAGTATTTATGATCTACAAAATTAATATACATTATTATATTTAAAAATATATGTTTCAACCTAATATCTATATTCATTGCAATATTTATGAACTTACTCCTAATGTAAACCATTCTATAAGATATTTATTAAAAACTTTTGTTATATAATTATAATTTTGTGTTCGTATTCTCATTCATCTCTTTGTGTCAATACTGATATATCTAATAAATTAATACACAATTTTTCTATTTAGCAGCACATATCTATGTGCCTGTAATAATTCCATTTCTATCAGTGTAACATTTGAACTCCTCCCAACTGATCGGCCAATTGTAGGAAAGATTTATGATTTCTCATGTAGTTTATATTGAGATAATGTGTCATCAAAATGTAAAACATGATAAAATATTGTATTAATATCATCATAGTATCTTGAAAAAAATGTAATAAACTCATATGAAAAATACTGTTCAGAAAAGAGCCTTCAAGTTGAGCATTATTTTTCACATATGATTTTAAATGCACAAGATATTTGTGAAATAAAATAAATAAAATATAATAGTTTTTTAATCAAGTCCCAATAACTGCTTAATTTAGTATAAACTTAAATAAATAAACTACCTCTTAATTGGATACATCCATTGATAATGTATAATGACTCCTAATTTAGCATCCTTGACCAAATGCATAGTTAAATACATCATGATAGAAAAAAATACAGAGGATAGATCATCTCCATTTCACAAAGTGTCAATAAGAATATCTCCTGTAGTTTTTCAAGCTTAAATGGTTATAGATTTTTCTCACATAGTTGTCTCACAAATGTGAAAAATTTGAATACATCAGTAGTAACCTTTTTATGTAATAATATATGCAATTCCAATAGTAGTAACTGTTGCAACAAAATTTGAGAATCGGGACTTTTCAACCAATGTAACTAATAATAATTTAAGTCAACACACTTTGATATGTTACTTAAATACCCATAAGATACCTTCACATGTTTTAAAATTTGAAGGAATGTATCTTTATCCCTATTTTTAATTGAAATTTTTTTCAAAGCATACTCTAGATTTTCCTTTGGATAGAGATCATGCTTCATGTTCATTATTTGTAAGTCCTTCCAAGAATTGAGATGTTACTTCAATTTTCCATGATCATTAAGTAATGTGAAGATTAAATTTTCACAAACATTCTTCTCAAGATGCATAAAATCAAGATTATTCCACAAAAAATTAAATTCCCAATACAAAAGTTTGAAGAAAATATTTTTCTTGTTTCATTGTTGCGTTTCGATTTCACCTGATGACGTGCTTTGAAATCATTTCCCTCTATTATTAAAATTATATAACTTCCCAAATCCTGTATGAAAATTTCCACATTGTGGCAATATTTCAGAACCTATCAAAAAATTTGGAGTTGGTATACGATCAATAGAACCATTAAATTTTGTCTTTTTCAACTGATATCTATGAGATGCATTGAGAGGTATTATATGAAACAAGAGCACCATTTTTAACTACCAGGTAGTCGTTTGAGCTCAAAATCAATGTTAAAAAAAGGACAAGTCAAACCCATGTAAGTATTTCAACCATCTAAATTCCCAAGTCTAGGGAAGTCACTATGGTACAAATTAGAGCAGCTTTTCATTTTGAACATTTGTTAGAGGATACATCACATGTCTCAACACCATTGCTCCATAACTTCAAAAATTCTTCAATTAAGGGATGCATGTATACATCAAAATGGAAAAATATTTTTTTTCAAAGACATCCATGGAGGCATATTATAAGGGATCAAAACAACCGAAAATATGCTATAACTGGTGCTCAAAGTCCCAAATGGGTTGAATCCATCATCATCCATTTCCAATCACACATTCCTAAGATCATATGAGAAATTTGGATGTAATGAATCAAATTTCATTCATGATTGTGAATCTCTTGAATTTCCCATTAACCCATCATTGTTATTATCTATATAATTCCACTTCATGTGCTTGGGGGTTTTTGATGACATGAATAATCTTTAAAATCAAGGATTTAAAGGGAAGTAACACAAAACCTATATAGGTGTGTTCATTTTCTTTTTCTTCATAGTAGTATATTGATTCATACTTCCATGATCACTCATTTTCTTCCATATATAAGAACAAATTTTTTTCCAATACTATTTCTCTTGAATCCTCTCCCCAATAATGCATACACTCATTTGGAGAAGCATGTATTTTTGGTATAATTTAGATCAATCCCAATAAAAACTTTTTTCATATCATAAAAAGTATTAGGGATCTTAACTTTAGGAAATAAATCATGAAATAATTCCATTATCATGGATATCACCTTATTTTTAATTCTATATAGGCATTTTATAAGATACAACTTCAGTAGAAATGAAAGATTTGAATATGTCAAACATCCATCATAAAAATCTTGATTTCCATCATTAACTAAACCATGAAATGAATTTTCTACTTAGTGAATTCCTCTCTTACATTAGTCTCTACAGAATTAATAGGATGAATCAATGATATATTACAATATTGATATGTTTTTCCTATAGTCCCAAAAATATCACTTGTCATGTTACTATTTATAGCACCCTTAACTTTTTTTTTCTAATATGTTTTGATTTTGATGATATTGTATTGCAATACTAAATGTATCATTTATTAGGGATTTTATTTCATTGTCCATTTTCGATGAAGTTAGGGGCTCATTTTATTGATTGACATCAGTGCTCAAACTTTCTATAATGATCGATTCTCTATGACAAATCCAACACAAATATTGAGTAAGGAATTACTTAAATATCAAGTGTTCATAAAATTATTCTCTCTTCAACCATATTCTAAATTTACATTTAGGACATGGACATTTTATTCTCCCATCAAAATATTGATTAGAATTTAAAAAATCTAAAAACACCACCAGACCCTTAGAATACTGAGGTGTGTTTCTCAGTAATGTGATCCCAATTTTATCTATATATATCATAACGTTCTTATAATTTAAAAAAAAATTAAAACACATAAGTATTATTAAGTTGGAAAAGTGATAAATGGATGTAAAGAAAACAACCAATGTAGTTATAAGAAGAGTCATATATGTACTAAAAAAGTCAAAGTAAAAAAATGAAATCAATCATAGATAATATACATGAATTTTTCTTAATGTGTTAATATGGATTTTATAAAGATCTTTAGAATCAAAGACATTTTCACACCATTTGAAAACAACATTTCAAATGGTCTTTGAAAATCATTTATCAAACTGCACTTTGTTTTTTTTAAATCTAACTTTTTCCATAAAATCATTTCTGAAGGAAAGTGACCCCTATTTAAGGAAATTCAAATACTATTAAACCTTGAGATTGATAATATATATACATAGGACACTAATACACATTGGTACCTGATAAAATATTATATATTTATTGTAGACACAAATTCGGGGATGAGGTTCATTATGATTTTTTCATGATCGGACATGATATATTAGATGGTGTCATGATATTGAATGAGGTTAAGCTTCAAGATGTAATAAATCCATTTTAATAGATTTTTTTATTCTTTAGGTAAGGGTAATAGGCATAGTGGGTGGTTAGTCTTATGGGTTATATGTTTGTTCATACCTTTACTACATTTCATTTTATATTATATCATGATCTATTGATGAGTTCCTTCCACATACTATGATGGTTTTGATGATTGTTTTTTAAATTGTTGTTATGAACCATAATATGGGGTTATAATATCCTAATAGTACCGCATTAGACCCACACAACTCCCTGAACCAACTGATCCATTAACTATCAATTATTCATTTATAGTATAGTTACTTTAACACGAAAAAGTGGTAAAAGAATATTTTTTTGATAAAGATAATATTTTACCTATGTTATCTATAATCTACTTTCAGATCAATCAAAATCATTGGTATTTATCTTTCCTTCTTCCATATCCATCATTCAACTCAAGAATAGTTACTTTAATCATCCAAAATTAATCTCAGATATATATTTATTTAACAATTATGGTGATAACCAATAATAAATGATCCTAGAATACGAGTAAACAAGATAATAAAATTCTAAAATACATGTTATTCATCATATGAAAACTACTCTATAGTTCCTACTAATTTGGTTTGAATCCCTTTGGAGGGATCTACCTACCTAAAACCCCTAGTGATCCCACCTTATAGGTCACACCAAGAGAGGTTATTATCTCATGATCAGTACATGACCACTAGTACTTGGCCCATATTTATTCAGCGGATCCGTCTCACACATTCAAAAAACAAATAAAAAATAAAGGGATATAAAATTAAAGAGTTTTTTATTAAAAATATATAGATACTGGAATATTTAAATGATCTTAGTGATATAATATTTGGTATTATAATTGTGGTATTGACTAAAATTACAAAGGAGGAGATTGAGGCTCCCTTAATATATAAGTACATTGAAGTTCCCTTGGGTTTCTTATTTTCATTACCATTTTTTTAAATACAATTGGTTGTGAATACAATATTTTATTTTATAAGTAATGATAGGAATATGAAAACAATGGAAACATATTAGTAATAAAGGGATACAAAATATAATTGATGAGGATGGTGAATATTTTTATAAAAATAATTTAATTAACTATCTTTGAAATATAATACACAACCATGATAAAATTGCGAGACAAGTTTAGTGACATACATTTCTTCTTAAAGACCATGAAAACACATTCCCATTACAATAATTTCTAAAATTTAGTTCAGAGACTACATACACCCTTTAAAATTAATAAAGAAATTTCAAAGATCCAACTGGGAATATATATTACCACTTGGGGTGGATATATTTAAAAAAAATAAATACATTGAAAACAAACCATAATACTTTTTAAATATAATAAAATTAAAAATATAATACCCATCATTTTTAGAAAAATATTATTTATACCTTATAACAACTATTTGATGCACTAAAAAAGCCTTAAAACCCATTAAAATATAATGGTCTAAAATTTAAAGAGTTATGAAACATAAAACCTACCACAAACGCTCTCTCTTTTAAAAACTTTTTTGTTACTCCACCAAAACCAAGGCACGAGGACACTAAAAATAACAAGAAAATAAAAATATAAGAATTATTCAATTATAAATCAAGTTGTAATTAATCCTTAGTTCCACGAGACCACATTAAGATAAAAAAAGTGAAAATGAGAGAATAATTAATGTGTAATTTGTTAGAAGAAATTTACCAAGACGAATAAAACCCAAAAAAAAACAACCCACTTGAAATCGCCGAGGGGGAAATGACGGAACAAGGGGGAGGATCTCTTTGGGTTTGTGACAACAATGCTGGTGAGGGATTAGGCTCGGAGGGAATAGGAGATACTTGAGCACCAGTGAGGGGGGAATAATAGTGGTGATAGAGAATACTAGTGGTGGTTCTAGGATCGAGGATAGGGGGAGAGTCAGGGGAGTGGGGGAGAAGTGCCTTTTTTAAATAAAACGTCATATTTTTCAACGGTTTTAAATAACCACTAAAAAATAACCTATTTTTTTAGCAGTGGTTTAATAAAGCACCCCTAAATAACTACCACTAAATAATTATTTTGTTGTACAATAATTTCATTAATACCATATACTACACGCGACACCAAGTTTTTATAAAACATGAAATACTATTAAATATTATAATTTAATTAGATTTTTATCGCCCAGATATTGGAATGGTGAGTATGAATAGGATTAGATATATTATTAAAATATAGGATTTAAATATATATATAAAATGAATTTTTTAGTGACCAGTTAATTATAAATGAAAATAAGAACCATGTTAAAATAAAGGAAATATTTTTCTAAAAAACTACTTTTTTCATGCACAAAAACGTTTTACGTCAATAAATTTTAAAAAATAACTTTTGGTCAATGATTTTAATGAAATTTTTATATAATATATTAAATTAAATGTTTAATGTTCATCTTATGTGTTTTATATAAAATAGATAAGAATAAATCCAATTTTTTTCTTCAAAAATATATTTTTCTAAAAAATGATTTTTAGCCTTTTGTGCACTTATTTTAAATCAAATTTCTTATACTTTTCAAAAATTTATTTCTGAAAATAAAATAAAATATTAAAAGTATCAAGTAAAAATTATTTTATGGTGGATTATTTTGAATTTTATGAAATGATTAATTTTTTTGATGAATAGTAACAAATAATGGTTTTTATTGAACACTTCCTTTTCGTTTAAGGAATTTTTAAGGTTCAATTTTGTTTTAAAATGGTTTTAAAATTAAAATTAGATCAATTATAATTTAATTAACCCAGTTTAGGCCATTTTATTCAATTTAATATTGAATTGTGATGTAAAAGTTTTTTTAATCTTTTGAAGATTTTCTCTTTGAAAAACCGCTTTCTCATCACCTATGTAAGTATAATTTTTTTATAAAAATTCCCCTAATGCGATTATAATTGGTAAAAATGGATTCCATATTTGGAATTAGATTGATTAAGATTATCTAATAGGTTTAAATTAATTTTTACCATAATTAATTGTGAAAAAAATAAAAAATAAATTCCACGGTTAAGGTTAAACAAGTCTACTAGGGGTTAAACTATAACGACAAGCAGTAAAATGACCTAGATAATTTTCCAACATAAAATTTATGGTTATTTATATATCTTATCACCTATAAGTTTAAATAATGTCCCATATTTATGCTTTTTTTCATGTGAAAAATGTTAGAACACATTATTCTTTCCCAAAATTCATTGTGTGTCCTCTCCCCCACTTATAAAAGGCCACCCCTCTCCTCTCTTTTACACACTACCAAAATACATTTTTTTCAGAAAATAAATAACCATAGATATAATAATTATCTCCCTAAATCTTAAAGTCTGTGGTGAGGTTTGAAATCCAATCTACGATGGATTTAGGTTGAACCTAAAAAGGTTCTCTGAAGAAGAGTTAATGTTTTAAACTATGCAGTTTGTTTTACTTATTCATATAAATCATTATAATATTTTTAAATTATGATGATATTATAAAATAATATCTCTAATATAAATTTATTTTGTTATATTAAGGTAATAACTTATATCCATCTCATCTTCCATAAAATGGTAAATGAAATAGTCGATCGTGCGTACAACGGACTACCACCTCGTGAGTCGATGTTATTCATTTTCCATCACCACCTCTCATGAATGGATATAATGTTTGATTTATTTTTTATATATGATATTTACGATATTATTATACCTATCTATTTATATTACCACATCTACCTTCTTAACTACCACCATGTTCGAAAATAGTAGTGTCACTCATGTGTATGACAGACTGCCGCATTGCGAACCGATGTGATGTGTTTTTCATTTGTGTCTTACTTGAATGTTAATAATGACAGATTAAATTAATATATATGAGATATGTAAAATTATTATAATTTTAAAATTATTATATTATATATACATTCTTACTTTCTATTCTATGGGGGATATGATAATGTCGTTCTTATTTACGGCGGACTACCGCCTCACGAAGTGATGTGATTCGTTTTCCACAAACACTTTAAATGGAATGTAATAATGATAAATTTAATGAATATATATGATATATATGACATAATAATGACATCATAAATTTTAATTATTATTTAACTTCTTTTCTATTTATCCTTTGATAAAATAGAAATATCATTCATGCGTATGTATGACCAACCGTTGCCATGAGCCATGTATTTCATTTTCTATATCTAAATTTTATGGATTAATCTAAATAAATAAACAATTATTATATATTAAATTTATATCATGGGTAAAATTTTGGATATTATGGAACCATGATCAAATTAATGGGACCAAAAATAACAAATAAAAATAAAAATAAAAAGCGAAGCATTTATTGCCCGAAATATGATTTTAACAATAAATTGTTAATAAATGGATAATAAAAGGTCATAAGTAAATTATATATGGTATCATATATTCAATTATAGTTATTTAAAATATTTATTAAAAAACTTATTTTTATTATACAGGAGTTTTTAATGTGTACAAAGGAATTCGAGACTTTAGTTAATAGAATTTTTTCCTCAATTTGTATTCATTGGGAGATACGTTATGTTATGCACCTACCTTCTATTATGTGGTGTATATAAAACCCATTTGAAATGTAACAAATCTAATGTATTTATTACCATGATACTATATGTATAATTTAATTTTATTCTTCAATAGTTCTTATTATTTAATGTTATTGAAAAGGTAGTGGTTTTATGTTACAATCTCATCATTTATCGAGAATGTTTATGATTATGATTCCAATGATGAAATAATACGATATATATCCTAATAAACTCATATAAATATTTTAAACTATGGTTTTTTCAAGAAATTATATGTTTTCATTTCATTTTATTCTCTAAGAGGATTATATAAAATGAAGTATTTCTTTTAAGAAAAATAATATTTGTTTATCTCTTTAGTTGAAAACCCTTTTTCTTCCATAAACATGTTTTCTAAAAATAATTTAATTTTTTTTAACATTATCCAAAGGATTTATGAAAGAAAATTTTACCCATGTTTTAATTTTTAAAAATTGTTTTAAAATTAATCTTCACATTATTTTCTAAATAAGGCCATTTGGATTTTACCGAAAATGTGAAAATAATATTTAAATTAAACATGTCTGACATGAAAGTAATTTTATACTTTCAATGCCATTCACTATTTAAAATATTAATTTATAATATTTCAAGTTTATTTTCAATGAAACAGATTTTGGAAATGTTTTATGTTTTAAAAAAATTATTTTTTCAACTCAGAAATGATATTTTCATCCAAGATTGTTTTAAATGTTTTTTAAAGATTACTTTATATGTTTCCATGTTTATTTTCAAAGAAAATGATTGTAAAAATGTTTTTTGGTTTTAAAAAGTTATTATCAATGTGTAAATTATATTTTCATCAAAAAAAATTACATTTTCTTTAAAGATTTTTTTTATTTTCCAAGGTTATTTTAAAAGAAAATTATTTTGAAAATGTTTAATGTTTTAAAAATAGATTTCGAAGTGGAGAGGATATTTTACACATGAAATATTTCAAAATAATTTTAAACCTATGATTACATCCTTTTATTTAACATTTAATATATTGGGGATACATTCATAGGATACCATTATTATTCATTATATGAATGGTTTATTCTTATGGTGAAAAGATATTTATGAAACCTTTCTCTATTTAACGGGTTATACCATAATAAAATGATTATGAAAGACACTTATGTTTTACATGGGTTATGCTATAATGAAATGATGAAATGATTATGAAACTGATTTTTTTTCCACAACTTATGTTACGATGACATGTTTTGGAAACCCATTTCATTTCAGGGATACTTATATGATGAATGTTTTATGATATTGTGGCTTACAAATGTATGATTTTAATTATGTTATGGGTGGTACCTATATATTTCTCCAAGGCATTTGGAAATTCTTTATATATCATGGGATAAATAGGAATGGAATGGGGAGTGAACCCCACTCCGTAAGAGACTTTTTACACTATCACAGTCTTGGGAGTGAGCTGAGACTACCAGAATGGTTTGGGGAGTTAACCCATTCCACTATTAAGGAATTTTTAATGATCCTTGACTAATATGAAAATGATTTTATTTGCATATGTATATGCTAAAATTCCACATCTTATGCTAATGTTATGGTCTCATGGACTATGTTATTTGATTAATTAATTATTCATTTCTTAAGTACTTCCAATCATTATGCCCTGACTCAATATTATTACCTTTGACATGTAGGGTATGGTTATAAATTGTTATAATCATATTCTTATACACTTATGATCACAGTATGTTTACATATCTACCATGTTTAACCTTACTGAGAATCTATGATCACCCTTTCTTATGTTTATTTTTCCCATCTTGTGATGATAGGTCTTATATGTGATATTTCTAAGAAGGGTTCTTGTTATGAGAAACTAAGTGGGAGATGATGTAGAACTCTTATGAACCAGTTGTTTATGTTTCCATGTTTCCAAAGCTGCTATAACTTTATGATCCTCAATCATGTGTTTTTTAATTCAATTAATATTCATCTAAAAAGATGTAATATCCATGTATGATAAATTTGGGTATTTAAAAGAACCACCTACCGAAATATACTTGGTTGACTCTTTCACTTTTTAATAACCTTACAAATCCACTAAAGTACCCTAGTATGATGATTTAGTCAATTTTCTAGTCAAATTAAATTTAACCCTCCTTTAATATGCATCAAATCTATATATTGAAATATGATTCAAATTTTTTATATCTAAGAGGATCCTTAATTATGGTATATTTGTAATGACTAAGTAATTAGAATGTGTATCCATAACGAAGAGGTTAAGTATATGCTTAGATTTATCCATAAAATTTAATGTGGTGTCAACTTTATACCATAGAGAACTGATATAATGGTGTTAGAACATACTTTATTTTATCCCTCAATTTTCAAATATTCTCATAAATTCTTCAAATCATGTCCAAACTTATACCCACCAATGGAGTTTCCAAAATTCATTAAATTCACCAAAAAACCTTAAATTTTTATGAAATATTTGATGTATGAGGATCATATTGGGTCTATTTCCTATCTCATTTAGTTTATCCTACATCTTAATATTAGTGGAATATATTTATAAGTGGATTAAATAAAAAGAAACAAAAAATGATGATTCTAAGGATGTCAGGGAATTTATAAAATCAATTTTGTTTTAAAGATTTGGAGCAAAAAAATCCATAATTAGTGATCAAAGAACACAATTTTGCAATAATAATTTAAAATATTTAATAAATAGTTATGTACTGCACCACTCGACCTCAACCACACACCACCCTAAAATAAATGAGCATGAAAACGTTTCCAATAAATATATAAATAGGATTATAGAGAGGAAATTACAACCCACTAGGAAGGACTATATTATAAATATCTAGGATTCATTATGGACTTACAAAACTTTCTAAAAAACCCCTTTGATATGTTCCTCTATAGAAGAGTTTATGAAAAGAATTATCACTTACCTATTGAGTTGTAGCACAAGGCTTAATGGGCTGTGAAGAAGGTAAACCTAGAATTTAGAAAGGATAAAGAACATAGGAAGTTTTAAATGATGTAACTAGAGGAAACTTGAAGGTAATCTTATAAAAAATCATTATTGTATATGGAGAAGTCAAAATCTTCTCGTGACAAACTTATTTAGAAAATAATCTTTAATGTGGTAGAATAAATGTTGTTATATTCTTCAAGAATGAAGCTCATGACTGGTAAAGTTTTTACTATGTTTATTGTAACTTATAAAGTTACCAACATAGTTCCATTTGGTTGATTTCAGATCAAGGGAACTGAGTCATAATAACTATTTAAGGTGAATTTTTAGTGTGTGAAGATATTTCATAAAGAATTTTGTAAAGATCCATTAAGGAGTCAAATATATCACTAGATTCTATTGAATAAAGGTCTTATAGTTTATCTATTATTCCACATTAGTCTAGATACCTTTTATTTTAAATCTTTTTTCCTGAAAATGCATATCTGAATTAATTGGAATGATATCTAAGATAAGTGTGATGGATAAGATAAAGTAACTTTTATTGTAAATACTATCCTTTTCCCCTTATCAATTTATTTGTGTTTTTTTCTTTGAATAAAAAAATGAATGAGCATCCTAATCTATTTTTTGGTATCTATAAAAAGTTTCTACATTATATTGTTTTTATATTTTTAAGGTGTCTTTTGATAGGAAAAATTGACTTTGATGCTATCCGACATAAGAAAAATATAGTGCTAGAGTGGAGGTAGTTCATCGGTTCTGAAATTTTGAAATTTACATTTTTTTAAAGAGAATTGAGTTATATTTCATGGATCTCTTTCTCTATGGAACTAGGAAAATAATTTTAGATGTAAATGAACTTAGTGTTACAAATATCACAACTTAAGGGAACTAAAACTAATGAACTAAAAAATAGGTAAAATACCCTTAGTGATAGAGTAGTACCTAATGGAGTGTCTATAAATTAAATTCAAATAACTCATTTGAACTAGAGTAAAGAAAGTATATTGGAATTGATCTATTATTTTACATAAGTCAAAAAAATCACATGTGTGTGTGTTTTCCATCAAATATGAGTATGAAAACCCAATAGATGGATTTAGAAGCGTTTCTTCAATGACTTGTCTATTAAAATTAGTCTTTAGGTATGCCTAATACCTTGAAATTTTTTTAGTTATGGGTTTATCTACAATTATTAAATAATAAATTTTTACATGTAATGTTAGCAAGAACTCCAAAAGCTATAACTGACAAAGTGAATAAAATGATTTTGGGAAATTATGTAATTGGATGAATAAATAAAAGATGTTATATCTAAATTTAATATGAGAAGTATCATGATACTATAAAAAACTAAGATTAAGGAATCTTAGAGGAATGGGATTTAGGGAACATTACACTTGATAAAATCTTGATTCCACTTGGATCCATTATATTTTCAACCTGAAACTAGAGCATGTTCTCAAGTTGATGTGAGAGAGTGAATCATATTCATAAAAGAGACATGATAATTGAAATAATAGATACATTCTCAATTATATTTTTCTCTATTTTGGGAATTTAAATATCGGAAAAATAATTATTTTTAATAAATGAAATTCATTATATTGTATATGAGTGTAATGAACTTAGTGTAAAGGATTTATGTGATCCAAATATTTTAATTTTTTTTATTAATTTTCATATAAATCAATCCCCTAATTAATTTAAATCCTTTATAAATCATACATATTTGATACTTTTTGGAAATACATAATTATTTATATAAACGAATTAAATATTTATTATTAGTGTTTTATTAATTTTTTGAATTAATGAAAATCCATAATTTATTTTTGAAATATTAAATAAAAGGTTTAAATAGATTAAATCTTGAATTTTACTTATTTTATTTTTTTTGGAATTTATAGAAACATGTTTATTGATTCGATATTTTTTTGGAATTTAATTTTAATGAATTTTCATTATGGTTTTTAATGTTTTAATTTTTTTTAATATTTAATAAGACTACATAGAGTTTTGGATTTAAATTTCTCAAACTAGGAAAATGTTAAAAGAAAGTGATCGTGTGACATTCCTTCATGTGGTACATCCAATTACCATATTCAGAGTGGTCATGCATGAAAATGTGACAACGGATTCAATTCAATTCACATTCAAATAAATTCAACACAAGTAGGACTAAGATATTGTACCTCTCAAAGTCATTGAATTAACGTTATGTGACCACACTGCAATGTACCACACCCTTAACAACCTATAAAGAAGGGATCAACCTTCTACAAATTTAAAATTCTTATCAAATGCATGAAGACTGCCTACTAATAAATAATAGAAGATAGCAACCTACCATATTACCATTGTAAACCCACTATGGAAGCCTCACAGTCCCTCTAATAACTATGATACAACTTCCGTAAGTGATCTACCACACAATGAACTTCCACAATCAACCATAAAACTATCCATACTAATTTATTTCACCTTCCTCCCACAACTCCCAAGAGACTATGAGTAGATTTAACCTTCCTCATATCTATAATCAATTCACCTAATACACACCTGAAAAATGAACTATAGAATGAATACTGGACACCCTCCTCAAGATGCATCCAAATAATGGTGAACTACATGGATGATAAGGTCCAAATAAGAATAGATACACACCATGAAGAATTTTTTTAAACAAATATTGAACTTTAATTAGTTACTTGATGAAGAAATTCCACATGAATGGGACCCAATAAATCAAACACTATGCATCACAATGGAAGAGATATAAGAATTTTCCAAATATAGAGAACGAGGAAGTTGATACTGAGGACAGGGAATATGATCAATGGATAAGAAGAATGTTTAATCGATATGATGAAGACCAGTTATAAAGGATAAGGGAATCAGATCATCAAATGAGCCACATATGTGGGAATTCACGAGAAATCTTAATTTAGGGGTTCCAAATTGGGTTGAATGAGGATGACCACACCATCTTTGAGTTAGGAGTGATGGTTTCTAAGTCTAATATTGATGAATCTTGAGATCTCTATATCTTTTTGATTGAAAGATAAAGAATAGAAAAAAATGGGGTCCTTGGTGCTCCCCAATGCCGTGACTATGTTTTTTAAGATCAGTAAAAACCTTATATTTTAGGAAATGCCTCAACTAAGTATGAAATATAATTCAAATAAAGTAGATAACATGTTAGATAAGGTAAGGTTCATGGTTATGAATTCCCATTGATGTTTAAATGAAATTAATGTGATGATCATGAAAGATGAGCTCAAGGATGAACCAAAGTAGATTACACCCAAATGAGGGAAAGTTGAATTAGTGTGAATCCTACCACCTAAGCTTAACCCATGTTGTTAATTAGGGTAGGTTGATCTTAGTTATGACTAGTTAGTAGAGGTACCTGATCATGGTAGTTTGATGGGGGAATGAAGCTTATATTATAGACCAGGAGCACTAATTTTAAAGCCTGATATAAAGATTCACTAGACTAGGCTTATTCCATTGAAGAACAAGTGAAGGGACGAACAAAGACAACATTTTGAATCCAAAATCAAAAACCAGTCTAGCCCTACTTAGTGAATTATCATCCAAAATTTGATCCCAACTTATCCGAATGCAATGCGTCAAGTATAACGAATTTCCATTAGAGCCATATTGAATTGGATCATTTCACCTTGATAATTTCAGTGTGTCTATAGAGACTAATCATGGGAATAATTTTTATGTTGGGAGTATTTGAGATGAGCCCACCTAGGAAGATGAAGATCATCTAGATTTACACATGGGGAAAACCAAAGGATATGAATCTGGGCAAAAATTATAGGAATGTTTCAAAAATACAAGAATCATTTAATATGGAAAATAAACCCATGGTAATCACATGGGAAAAATTTTGAATCATAAAAAATTATTCTTTAAATGGGGAAAAATTCACTAAGGGAAGAGGATGCCTCCAAGAT
The DNA here is from genome assembly GCA_963277665.1 of Viscum album. Lineage (NCBI taxonomy): Eukaryota > Viridiplantae > Streptophyta > Magnoliopsida > Santalales > Viscaceae > Viscum > Viscum album. The sequence goes on from OY728129.1 coordinate 1,122,516,639, forward strand.
TTCTTGATCAAATAGAGTTGTTGTTTAATTATTTATTATAATTATTTTGTAACGACTCATGTGATGGCATAGTAGACCCCTAATGGTCATACCTAATAGATTATCCTTCACACTGTATTAGTGATTTTGATGATTAAATAATCATTATTTTTTGTTTATATTTCAAGAGAGTTTTTAAGGTGTTGGATATTTTCAATATTTTATTAATTTTAAATTCATCTTCTCTCATTTTTGTAGTTTTCACACACAGGCCACCAAAAAAAATATTCATTGCCTGTGATAGTGAGTAGTGAGATGATCCAAGGGTGGTGGGAAATATTTTACCACTAATATATGATAGGTTATAGGTTTTAGTGATGGTTAAATTCCATTTCCTCAACTAAAATCACTTGGCAGTGGTAATTGAGTGAGGTTTCACTTCATTGGATAGAGAATAGTAGAGTTAAATTTGAATTATGATTTAATAGGAAAAGTGAAAGGATAATATGAGGTAGAAAAATATTATTAATATTCATTTGAAACTCAATTAAGTTATAATCCCACATCTAACCCATTGAAAATGGGAAAACACACCCAAAACACTATCCTCCACAAAGACAACTTGAGTCCCAAAATGTTTACATTAAATTTAAGTTTATAATTTTTTTTGTGAAGAGACCATTGAAACACCACTTATCAACTTGATGTTTTTTTCTAGTAATTTTAATTGAATCCTTTCAATGAATATTTAATAAGAAATCATATCTATCAAATTGTGTCATCAATCCCTCACCTAATAGCCCAACTGTACTGAGTTTCATGAAAATTCATAGAAATGGATCAAATAAGATAAATAATACACATAAAAATAAAATTTATTTATAGTATACAGAATCAAGGGGAAACGAAGTCCATAACACCTAATCATAAAATATCATAGTGAAAAAGTATGGTCTCACAATGGACCCATATATTTAATTCGAGCAAATGAACTTTTTCCTTGGTTTCTAGAATTAACTGATTCATAATGTGCTAACATTATCAAGAATAAACCTAATATTTAGTTGATAATAACAGCACTAAGATCAATAATAATTCTCAAGAAACACTTCCATGTTCAACAGTTTTCACGGAATAATGATAATTAAATTTATATGCATGTTTCTATTCATTTCGTCTTACCATATTTACATTACTTATCTAATTTCATGCATATCATCTGTGGAAATGAACTACAATAAATTTCATACTATCTAGTAAACATCAAGAGGAATCAAATATGGGATAACCAAACACTACTAGAATTCTAGGTATTTGCGATGAGTTATTTGTGACGGGACCCCGTCCCAAATAAGCTTTAGCGATGGGGTCCCATCGTAAATAGCCCGTTGTAGAAAACGTTGTCGCAAAAAATATTATTTGTGACGGGAAACTTCATCATCGAAAATAAGTCTCCGATTATATACATTTTATATATAAACTTTTTTGTGACAGGCCCGTCGCAAATAATTTTTGCAACGGGCCCGTAATCCCGTCACAAATAATTTTTTGAAAATATTTATTTAGACTATTTACGACGAGCCCGTCACAATTAATTTTTGCGATGGGCCTATAATCCCATCGCAAATACTTTTAAAAAAAATTATTTAGGCTATTTGCGATGAGAACCCATCATAAGAGATCCTGTCACAAATAATAAATAATTTTTTTAAAAAATAAATTTAATAGAATTATGATTATTGAAAAATTAATTTTAATATTATTAAAATAATAAAATAATATAAAATATTAAAATTCTCAATATTCTCAAAAAAATATTAAAAAAACATAAAACATTATTATTATTATGATTATTAGTAAAACAAACAAACATTAAAATTTATAATACTGAAAAAAATATATTTAATAAAATTATGATTAATGAAACAATAATATTAATATTATTAAAATAATAAAAAAATAATTTTTTTTAAAATTCTTAATATTCACAAAAAAAATCATAAAATATTAATAATAAAATTATGTAATATTCGCACTGATATAAAAGACAGAAACTGTAAATAGTTCATATTACAACAAATGTTAAATTCAAATTTTTTTAACATAAAAAAATTACTTGGGGGGGTTGTCTTCTGGAGGAGGTGGAAGAGCTGAAGGAGATGTTGGAGGAAACACCATCCCTAAACTACGAGTCAAACGGTGCATGTACTCTATCTGCTCGTGATGCTACTGCTGTCATTGAAGCATCTCCTCCTCGTGCTGCTGCTTCTTCTACTGCTACTGTTGATGCATCTCTTCTAGTTTCTTTTGAAAACTCTCTATAAGGTCATTCCGAGCTCAGAACTTCTCCTGATACTGTGAGGTAGAAGATGATGCCTCTCCATGAGCTCCTCTTAAGCTGGACGCTGACATAATAACTGTAACATCCCAGGTAAATTAATAATAAGATATTTTCATATTTATTAATGTTTTTGAATTAAATATTAATTTTACTTTAAAAGGGTTTCTATGTTTGATAGCATACCCGATACGCAACAACGAGCTTCTTTGAAATATTACATTGCACATTTATAATATAATATTATTATTTTAAATGGCAGTTAACTTCTAGACATTGTATTGGGGGGAATTAACAAAACTAACAACAATATGATTATACATGTACTTACATTTGTCCAATAAATGTTAGAGGCTTAAAATGTGAATGAATCTAATTTTAAGCATAATTTACATTAAAAGTTCAATTTACCGCCTTTTAATGGAGAACCCTATTTAAATATAGTTTTGGTCACTTTAATATAGTCTATTTTACTAAATAAAATCCTTTTTTAGAATGGGGACATCAAAATTTACTTTGTGTAAATTTTTGGAATTTTCCAATAAAGTTCATTTGTTAATGAATAGTGAAAATGTTGTATTTTAATTCAATACTATGTCTTAATATAATTTATTAATATGGATAGAATATCTTCTTAACCAGTTTTAAAGTGTAATAAGAATATATTATTACCATTAAATCCATTGTTGTTCATTTGAATTAATTTCACTTTGAAATAGGACATAAACAAGTGCCAATCTTTTGATAGTTATTGTTTCTTAAAAACACACTATTTTTTTAACAATGGGATTTAATTTTAAATTAATTAATGCAACCTATATGTTTAGAATTTGGTAAAATAAACCTTATTTTTTAATTCAGAATATCAAATATATCTTAGGATGAATTTTTGGTATTTTTCTGAAAAACTTCAATTTTTGATGAATAGTGAAACTAGTTAGTAGTAGTTAAAAAAACAGAATTTTTCATTTAATTGAAATTTTACCACTTCTGAGAATTGAATTTTGAAAATCTGACATACATGGTTGTTATTAATTAGTAAAATGTGGTTCAATAAGATGAAAATAATTTTTTTGGATAGTAACGTTTGACTTTTATTTACAGCGATTAAAGGTAAATAGGGTAATTCAATGTAAAAAGAATATTATAAAAATTAAAAATTACATTAAAACTTGTCCAAACCTTATTGGATGATTTATGGCAGACCATGGGAATCTTTGAGTCTATTTGGGGACCCCATGGAGCCACTTAAGAGTGATAATGACACTTTAGATTAATTAATTTAATGTAAAGGAAAAAATGACAAAAACCAAAATCTTTTAGTAAATTAATTTTTATATGGTGTTATATATGTAATATTTTTTACTATAGATATTCATTAGAAATATAAAAAAATTTCCTACATCATGGTATTTTTATTTGTTATTTTTAGAAATCGAATAAATTAAATTATTCATGACACAATAATGATGCAGTATTTAACTCATTAATAAATGATTTAAATAAATAAGATTATAATGATTAAAATTTTATCCAAAACCTATCCAATTATTATTGGATGAATTTATTTCAACCATGAGTCATCTTATCTTCGACTATAATTATTTTTGGACTTTTATAAACCGAATATCATTATATAATTAAATAATATTTTCACACTTTCCTAAAGAGCCCCTCCTCTCCCTTAAAGAGACCACATCTAACAAATTCCTCACACCTCTCAAGTGATTTGGATCATCCAAACTCTGCCCAATTAAGCTCCCTACATCCATATCCTCCTCCTAGAATCCTTATCTTAGGCATAAGGCACTTCGAGAAGTCCTTTTGGTTCTAACCAAAGGAAGTCACCCAAATTAAAGGTAACAGTTTATCTTAACTTCTTTTCTTTTATTTTACTTCTACAACCCCTAAAATATTTTTATTACTATATTTTATAACAACACCAGTATCCTCAATATACTAGGATGTTGTTATAATAAGGATTCAAACTACACTTACACATACCTCCATCTAATGGGCGAAGAACATAATGTTTCAGTGGATGGAAAACTAACGCCTCACGAAACGATGATTGTTCAATTACCTATTACTTCCTCTCATGGTGTCCATTAAGATGGAACTATATTTATATATGATATATATTATGTTTATGATTACCTTATGCTTCGGTACTTCACATTTATATCATGCCTTTATGGTTTCCATGGTGGGTAAATAAGATAATCTCATTTGAGGAATTGCGGACTACCGCCCCCTCAAAGTGATGTGACTCGTTAATGCCTTATGTGGGATGAATAAAGGATGGAGTTAATAATATTATATATTATATTATAATGTAATTATAATATACCTATGTATCATTATGTTTTAATTCCATTAAAATAATAAATATAAATTAAATTATTGTTCATGCGTACGTACGGCTTACCGTCTCCATGAACGGTGCATTTCATTTCTTACCTCCAAATGTTATATACTATTATAAATACACGTATATACTGGATATATATGATATATATTATATGTAAACAATGAATATAATTTTGGATATAATTAAATATTGACCACAAGGACAACTTGTAAATATAAGGTGTTCATTTTTGACTCAAGTACCAAATATCGACAAAATAACCATTATTAACTTGAATGATTATATAATGTTTATAACATGGTAATAAGTGATATAAAAGGAATAATAAACTTGAAAAAGGTTCTTAATCAAGTATAAATTAACTTTGGTTTATTATTCAGGAGATTAATGAACGATCAAGTCAAGTCGGACACTAGGTAAGGGACTTCGTCTCAATCTCCTTTCATTGAGGCATATTTTGTTTTAATACATGATTTTCGTTTATAATATGTATAAACACCATTGAATTTTCATTTCATTCAAAGGGAATATTTTTATACGAAGTGTTTTACTAAATGAAAAAAAGGAATGTTTTTTTACATATGCAGTGACAATGACCTTTCCGCCGTCATGGGTATTACTTGATCTTTGGCTTCCTTAACAAGCCAGAATGTTTTTAAAAGGAAAAATAAATACCATATACTCTTTTTATGTATTTCGGTATTGAAAATGATTTTGAGAATGGATTTTTTATTTCAATATCTCGAAATGATACTATATTATTGCAATGTGGAAATTTTATCTTTCCTTTATGCTTATGTTATGTGTTCTGATCATGTTATGGTTCTTGGGCATGATTTATGTATATGCATGGTTCCATGATAAACCTAGCATGAGTGAGCCCAAGATAGCTCTCCAATGAATTGGGTAACGTGATAGAGGTATACGTGAATGTTTTTTCTAATAGATTTAGGGAATATACTGTGATGGGTATTCCAAAGTTACTCCTTATGTAGTTGTGATAGCTACAATGTAAGTATGATATGGACGCCACAATTTACATTTATGATTTATGATTTCTATGTGTCTTTCATAAATCTTATGATTTCATGAGGTAAGTAGAAGAGTTCATTTTTGTATATATTTATGAATAAATGTTTTCATTCTTTATTTTATAACCCTTATTGAGCTTTTTATGCTCATCCCATGTTTTGAGATTTTTTCACAGGACTTAAAGATGAATAGGGTCAAGGATAGGATCAATGAAAAGTTATGCTATCTAAAACACGGAACCAGACCTAACTCTTTTTTTCAAGAGTTTTTATTTTATGAAAAAAATGGAAATTGTGTAGAAGTGTCTACTTTGTAATCTTTTGAGATGTAATAGTTATGTAATAATTCTCTAAAACTCAAAACTTGAAAATATCCTTAATGTAAATTATTCATTTAATCCAAGTCTATGTAATGTTTATTTCAGGGTCCTTATAGTTGGTATCAGAGGTTGGTTTAGACAACTTTAGGAGTTAGGGTATTGTTAAATTAATATCCATATAGTAATTTATGTTAATATTGAAATCATATATCATTTACAAATTACCATGTTGCTTCGCCTAAGATATTTATGTGTTCAGAATGGTTTTCTGTAGAGGAAACAAGGCAACTATGTTGGGACGACATCAGGAGGAAGACAACCTTCCAAATCAGCAACCTGAGATGGTCGGAATCAGAACTGAACAGTTTGTTGCAGTGATGGCACAGTTGAATCAGGCTATAAATTGTGGTGGTATCCATGTACAAGATCAGTCAGATCAACCGTAGAGGAATATGTCAACAGTGGAGCATTTCATGAGGCAACATCCCCCACCATTCAGAGGATCATATGATCCGGTGCTAATAGGAGGGTGGATTAAAGCACTGGAAAAAAATTTCGATGTCATGGGTTGTTCAAAACATCAAAAGGTTAGTCTTGTTGTTTACCATTTTGATGGTGAAGCTGATCGGTGGTGGTCGATGGTGAAAAATATCAGGGATAGCGGGGAGATTGATGCTCTTGAATGGGATTAATTCAAAGGTATGCTTCTTGAGAAATACTTTCCTAAGTTGGTTCATCTTAGGATGGAAAAACAATTCCTGGAATTATGGAAAGAGGATGACTTAGTGGATTCTTATGATGAATAATTCACTCGACTAGCAAGGTATGCTCCAAATTTTATATGATATCTTGATAGTAAAATCAACCATTTTTACTCAGGATTAAAGCCAATGTATAGAAGGGATTTAGCTTATCGTGAGTTCAAAAGTTATGAAAAAGTTTTTCGTTATGTGGAGAAGGTGGAAATGGAGTTTTCTGATGATCAGGTGTTCTTTGAAAAAACAATAGAATAAGAGGTTGAGGTGGCTGGCGAAAGGGAAGAACTCTTCAAAAAAGTATGATGGTAAGAAACTTAAGTTTACAATTTGTGAAAATTGTGGTAAAAATCATGTTGGGGAATGTCTTTTGAATTCGAGTAAGTGCTATCAATGTGGTAAAATGGGACATAAGGCTTGTAATTGTACTGAAAACGATCAGGGTAATGGTAAGACAAAATCTGATTTACAGCCAATAAAATGTTTTAAGTGAAATGAAATGAGTCATTATGCAAATGAGTGTCCTATAAAGAACTCAACCGAAGGAAATCAGCCAGACTACAAGAAGAAAGGGGTCGTGAAATCCTTTGCAACTACTTCATCAGATGTTGGGCCATCAAATGAAGTTGTATGAGGTACACTATTTATTTTTTCAGATTATGCCAATATGTTGTTTGATTCAGGGTCTACACACTCTTTCATTTCTGAGAAGTTTTCTAGTAAATTTGGAATTCCATCTCAAGATATGAATACAAAACTTACAGTAAAAACACTTGGAGGAAATGTTGAGACAAAAAGAAAACATAAGAACATTCTTGTCCTTGTGTGCGGAAAGAATCTACCTTCAAACCTTATTGTTTTGCCTCTAGTAGAGTTAATGTTATTTTCGGCACGGATTGGCTTTCTGTTTATCATGCTATGATTGACTAAAGAGCTAAAGAGGTTTCTTTTCAGAATTATTTTCAGTTTATATACAAAAATGAACCCATTATTTTTATAACATATCAAGAAGCTGAGAAACTATTAAAAGATGGAAATGAATTTTACCTTTCACATATTGTTGAAAACAAAGGAACTATTCAGATTAATGATGTGCTAGTGGTAAATGAGTACCTTGATGTTTTTTTGATGAGTTGCCTGGTATTATACCTGATCGAGAAGTTGAATTTACTATTGATTTAGTTCCTAATGCTAAGACAATTTCAAAACCCCCTTATAAAATGGATCAAATTGAACTTTTAGAGTTAAAGAAGAAATTGCAAGAGTTATTAGATAAAGGTTTCATTCGACCTAGCACATCACCATGGAGTGCTCCTATTTTTTTGTTAAAAAAAGATGGTTCAATGAGACTTTTTATTGATTATAGAGCATTGAATAACATCACTATTAAGAACAAGTATCCTTTGCCTCATATCGATGATTTGTTTGATCAGCTCCAGGGAGTTCAGTATTTTTTGAAGATTGATTTGAGGTCGGGGTATCATCAGTTGAAAGTAAAAGAAGCAGACATTATGAAGACCATGTTTCATACTAGATATGACCATTATGAATTTGTAGTTATGCCTTTTGGTTTAACCAATGAACCTACTATATTCATGGATCTTATGAATAGATTTTTTCATGAGTTCTTGGATAAGTTTGTGGTTGTGTTTATTGATGATATTTTGGTTTATTCTAAAAGTAAAGAGGATCATGAAATTAATTTAAGGGTTTTCTTGCAAACCTTAAAAGAAAATAAATTGTTTGGGAAATTCAGCAAGTGTGAGTTTTGGTCACAACAAATTTCTTTCCTTGGTAACATTGTTTCAAAAAATGGCATAATTGTTGATCCTACTAAAACAAAAGTTTTTGAATAATGGCCAAGACCCACAAATATAACTGAGATCCATAGTTTTTTTGGTTTGGAAGTTTATTACCAGAGGTTTGTTGAAATTTTTTCATGGTTATCTAGTCCAATGACTAAGTTAACTCAAAAATGTGTTAAGTTCATTTGGACAAAAGAATGTGATGATTGTTTTCAGGAATTGAAAAGAAGATTGGTGAATGCTCCAGTTTTGGCACTGCCATCCAGAAATGGTGAGTTTTTTATCTACAGTGATGATTTTTTGAAAGGACTTGGATGTGTACTTATGCAGAATGATCAGGTAATTGCTAATTCTTCACGTTAGTTGAAACCTCATGAGTTAAATTACTTTACACATGATTCAGAATTATCTGTTGTTGTTTTTTGCTTTAAAAATTTGGAGGCTTCATTTGTAATGAGTAAAATGTAAAATATATACTGACCACAAAAGTTTAAAGTATATATTCACTCAAAAATAATTGAAATGAGATAGAGGAGATGGATAGAATTAATCAAGGATTATGATTTCAAGATCAATTACCATCCATGAAAAGAAAATAAATTGTCCGATGATTTGAGTCGAAAAATTAATGTCTCATTAGTCATGCGACGTTTGGAACGCGATCCTTTAGTTTTTGATTTGATGAACTTTGGAATAGAAGTTGTTGGTACATGAAATTATTTTATATTGTTTCAGGTGTCAGTAAAATCATCACTATCAGAAAGAATAAATCATGCACAGAATGAAGAAAGTGAATTGAAAAAAAAAGGTAGAGTTGGTTCAAAAGGGTAAGTTGCCAGATTTTAACATTGATAATGATTATGTTTTGATATTTGGAAAGAGATTATGTGTGCCTTGTGATTCAAAGTTGATGAATGAGTTGTTATGTGAAGCTCATAGTTCCCCATTTTATGTTTATCCTAGAAGTACTAAGATGTACAAAGATCTTTGGGAGTATTACTGGTGGGATGGAATGAAAAGAGATATTGCTGATTTTACTATGAAGTGTTTTACTTGTCAGTAGGTTAAAGTAGAGTAGTAGTTAATGAGAGGGATGCTTCAGCCTCTACCGGTGCCAGAGTGGAAAAGGGAAAATATATCCATGGACTTCGTTGTGGGATTACCAAAGATATCTCGAGGTAATAATGCAATCTGGGTTATAGTTGATCGATTGACTAAATCTTCTCATTTCCTTCCTATTAGAGAAACTTTATCTCTAGATCAACTTTCTCAGTTGTATATTAAAGAGATAGTCAGGTTTCATGGAGTTCCCCTCTCTATTGTATCTGATCGTGATCCCAGGTTTACTTCTAACTTTTGGGAAGGCCTTCAGAAGTTGTTGGGTACTGAATTAAATTTTAGTACAGCTTTTCACCCTCAATCAGATGGAAAATCAGAACGTACAATTCAGAACTTGGAGGATATGCTACGTTCTTGTTCGATGGATTATCAAGGATGTTGGGACCAACATATTTCTTTGGTTTAATTTTCATAGAATAACAGTTTTCATCCCATTATACAGATGGCTCCATTTGAGGCATTATATGGAAAGCGTTGTTGAACTCCATCTTTTTGGGATAAAGTAGGTGAAAAGAAGCTGATGGGACCCGAATTGGTAGAAGAGAAGACATAGAAAGTTCATTTGATTTAGAAGCACATGAGAACAACTCAAAGCAGATAGAAACGTTATGCAGATAACCGGAGGAAGGATCTTTCTTTTGAGGTAGGTGATCATGTCTTTCTCAAAGTTTCACCATGGAAAAGTGTGATGTATTTTGTTAAGAAGGGAAAGTTGAGTCCGATGTTCATTGGACCTAATGAAATTCTGAAGAATGTTAGTTCAGTTGCGTACAGAGTGGATTTACCTCCAATTTTATCCCAAGTACACATTTTTTTCATGTTTTGATGTTGAGAAAGTATATACCAGATCCATCTCATGTTTTGATCTGAGAGGTAGTTCAGTTGGAAAAGAATCTCTCTTATGAAGAACAACCAGTCCAGATTCTTGACCATAGAGAGCAAGTGTTTCGGAATAAGGTGATTCACCAGGTAATGGTTTTTTGGATAAATCATATGGTTGAAGAGGCAACGTGGGAATCTGAAAATGCTATGAGGGATACATACCCCCACTTATTATCTAGAGATTTAATTTTTATTATGTTCCACCAATCACTCAGATATCTTTAAGTAGAAAAATAATTTGCATAATAAATTTTATGTGTCTGTTGAGCTAGTAAAAATGGTTCATTAACTGCAAGAATACTTTTATATTTAATATCGATGATTACATGAATCTGATGAAAATGCAAGCCTCTCTCAGTATCTAACCACCGACATTTAAACATAGTTATATTTAATGTCTACGATTCCATGAGTCGGATGAACACGTAAGCCTCTCTCAATATCCGCACATTTCAGGCTTCTAAAGAAAAAGGTGGATGCAGACGATCAAAATGTTTCCATGAATCACCATCATATGGATGATTCATGCTTTTTCCAGTTGAAATATTGGTTTTGTGCCATGAAATCATTGACACTGTGTTATGAGACATAAATAAATGTTGCATCCTGGGTGTAAGGGGGAAATATCTTAACTATTTTACAGGAACTGATCTAGACTTCCCTTGTTGAGCTTCTTTATACCTCGATTGTCCACATGTGAGAGAACTATCCAACAACTCATTTTCACCAAAATATAAGATGCAATCATTTTAACATGCATGAATCTTCCAATAACTAAGGTCTAGATTATGAACCAAACTCTTGCTCTCATAGTAATTTGCAGGCAACACATTTCCTTCAGGTAACAGTGTTTTAACCAAAGAAAATATATGATCAAAATAGTTGTTTTACATTGCATTATCTGATTTAATAAGAATAAATTTTTGAATCACTTCTAATTTTCTTATCTTTCAACCATGATATAATGCATTCTCAGCAGACCTCAATAACTCATAGAATTCAGATGGTGCCAACACAGGAGTTAAATCAATATCATCGTGAGTTTCAGTTTGTTTAACAGACGGACCTAAAACATCATGTACTAAATTTTGGAACTTTCATGGATCTAGAATCAAGTTATTAGTATCTTCTCTGGAACTGCGTTCACCGTGTTGATACCAAAAAACATAATCTGGTTTAAAACCAAACCTCAAGAGATGTCCCCCAACATTGTCAAATGTGTCAAATGTTCTTAGAGCACATTTTTTACAAGGACACTTAATTATGCCTTCTAAAACACATTCTAGTTTCGATGATTCAAATGCTAAGAAAGCTTTAACACCCTCAATATATATAGGATTTAAACCATAAAAATTTGGATTTCTGCGCTGATTTATCCTAGCGCGATTATCTAATAATGACTGATGTCGACTTCCTTGTTCCATATTTTTCTACAAAATATAAAATCATCACTGTTTTTGAATAATTTGAAATAATAAAAAAATATCCTAAAAAAAGATAAATAATTACTACTACATCTTAATAATTGCCATTAATTAAGAGCGATACAATTTCTAGTGGATTGACAACTACTCTTTTTTCCGACGGCTCATTTACTAGCATCTTTCTCACACTGAAATCACAATGAAGAATCTGGTCGGAGGTACACATATTCATTCTCGTATGCATGAGAATGAATACGCGTATCTCCGACCAGATTCTTCATTGTGATTTCAGTGTGAGAAGGATGCAAGTAAATGAGCCTTCAGACAAAAGATCCCCCTTTTCATCAATGAATCATCTTCTTCCAACTGTCACCGCCTGAAAAAATTATAAAAAATATGATCCTATGAATGCATATCCAATCATGTGAATACGAGATTGAATATGCCTATGTAGAAGCACATTTTTTATAATGTTTTGAGTTGGTGAGAGTTGAAAGGAGAAAAGTCATCGAGAAAAAGGAGTGTCGTCAATCCACTAGAAATTGTGTTAAGTTCTCAAAATTTATTAAAATTTATTAAAATTTCTTTCTAACTATTCATAACTATTCCTAACTAATTATTACTATTTATTACTAATTATTACAATTTATTATTAATTATTACTATTTATTACTAATTATTCCTATTTATTACTAATTATTCCTATTAATTACTAATTATTCATATTTATTACTAACTATTCCTATTTTTTACTAACTATTACTATTTATTACTAATTATAACTGTTTATTACTATTTATTACTAATTATTACAATTTATTACTAATTATTCCTATTTATTACTAATTATTCTTATTTATTACTAATTATTCATATTTATTACTAACTATTCATATTTGTTACTAACTATTACTATTTATTCCTAACGATTCCTATTTATTACTAACTATTACTATTTATTCCAAATTATTACTGATTATTCCTATTTATTCCTATTTGTTCCTATTTATTCCTATTTATTCCTATTTATTCCTATTTATTTCTATTTATTCCTATTTATTACTATTTATTACTATTTATTACTAATTGTTACTAATTATTACTAATTATTACTAATTATTACTAATTATTACTAATTAATACTAATTATTACGAATTATTGCTAATTATTGCTAATTATTACTAATTATTACAAATTATTCCTATTTATTACTAATTATTCCTAATTATTCCTAATTATTACTAATTATTCCTAATTATTTCTAATTATTTCTATTTATTACTAATTATTGCAATTTATTACTAATTATTGCTAATTATTGCTAATTATTACTAATTATTGCTAATTATTACTAATTATTGCTAATTATTCATAATTATTGTTAATTATTGCTATTTATTTCTAATTATTTCTAATTATTCTTAATTATTGCTAATTATTGTTAATTATTAGTATTTATTATTAATTATTTGTAATTATTAGAAATTATTACTAATTATTACAATTTATTACAATTTATTATTAATTATTCCGATTTATTACTAATTATTCCTAATTATTCCTAATTATTACTAATTATTGCTAATTATTTATATTTATTACTAATTATTCCTATTTATTAATATTTATTTCTATTTATTACTAATTATTGCTATTTATTACTAATTATTGCTATTTATTGCTATTTATTACTAATTATTGCTAATTATTACTAATTGTTGCTAATAATTCCTAATTATTGCTAATTATTGCTAATTATTAGTAAATATTACTAATTATTAGTATTTATTACTAATTATTATTATTTATTACCAGTTATTACAATTTATTACTAATTATTACAATTTATTAGTAATTATTACAATTTATTACTAATTATTACGAATTATTACTAATTATTACAATTTAGTAACAATTATTACAATTTACTTGTAATTATTAAAATTTATTACTAACTATTACAATTTATTACTAATCATTACAATTTATTACTAATTATTACAATTTATTACTAATTATTACTAATTAATACTAATTATCTGTATTTATTACTAATCATTTGTATTTATAACTAATTATTACAAATTATTACTAATTATTAGCATTTATTAATAAATTTTACCAATTATTGCTAATTATTACAATTTATTAGTAATTATTACAGTTTATTACTAATTATTACAGTTTATTACTAATTATTACAATTTATTACTAATTATTAAAATTTATTACTAATTATTACAAATTATTTGTAATTATTAGTAATTATTACAATTTATTAGTAATTAATACAATTTATTACTAAATATTACAATTTATTACAATTTATTACAATTTATTAGTAATTATTACAATTTATTACTAATTATTACAATTTATTACTAATTGTTACAATTTATTATTAATTAATACAATTTATTACTATTTATTACCCATTATTACTATTTAATACTCTTTATTACAATTTATTATTAATTATTACAATTTATTACTAATTAATACAATTTATTACTAATTATTACAATTTATTCGTAATTATTACAATTTATTACTAATTATTACAATTTATTACTAATTATTACAATTTATTACTATTTTTTTACAATTTATTACTATTTATTACTCATTATTACTATTTATTAATCATTATTACTATTTATTACCCATTATTACTATTTATTACTATTTATTAATAATTATTAATATTTATTACTAATTATTAGTATTTATTATTATTTATTACCAATTATTATTAATTACCACAAATTAATTACATACATTACTAATTATCGTTAATAATTATTAATTACTACTAATTATTAAATATTAGTACTAAAAATTTCAATTTATTAGTACAAATAAATACTCATGACAAAATAATTTAAATTTAATTTTATTACAACTAATCAACAATAATAAAAATTAGCATAAAAAATGAAATAAATAATAAATTAAATAAAACATAAATACCTTTAAGTTTGATTTTCTATTGATGTAGACGGCTTCACAACTTCTTCGTGAACAAAAAAATTAACTTAGAAAAATTTTCCCTCTAAAATCAGAGTTCAGAGAGAAACAAGATCTACGAATTGAGAGAATGAGAGGAAAAACAGATGAGGGTATATTTAGGTTACATTATTTGCGATTAGACTATTTGCGATGGGATACCCGTCGCAAATACCTACGCCCGCATTAATTACTATCGGTGGTTAAAAAGTTATTTGCGACAGGTCCCGTCGCAAATAGTCCCTGCCGACACACCTTTTGCGATGGGACGACATCCCGTCGCTAAAAGCTATTAACTGCCACCGGGTATTTGTGACGGGGCCCGTCGCGGAATCCCGTCACAAAATGTCCATCGCAGAAATTCCTTTTTCCCGTAGTGATATGTGATAACTACATCCCATTTCATATTTCATTCTTCCTCAATTTTCATATTTGTATCTTGTTTAGATTGATTCCACCATTTCTTAAAAAAGAAAAATCATGTTAATCGCACACTTGCGCATAATATAAGGATAATTCATGAATCACCTACATCAAAATGAATATTTAATTGTTCTTCAATCAAGAATGGAAGAATAAGCATAGATCTCCAATAAACTACCCCATGAAGAACTCATGATCCCAAAGGAAAATATCTCACCATGATTCCTCTATCAACCATCAATAGAAGACCCATTCAAATCAAAGGAAACCATATTCCATAACATTGAAAGAGAGAATGTCAGAGAACATAAAAAACATAGAATAATAATGATAACTTCATTTCAACACAAATCAATCTCTTGAAGCCTGGGTAGAAATCCAATAAATGAATCTTGAAATCGTCTAAGATAACCCTCAGGTCAACTCAAGTTTAAATTAAAAGGAAGTAAATTCTAAAATTTCAAGAGGGATAATGAATTTATATAAGATAGCTTTTTAATAGCACTATAATAAAACAACCCCAAACAAAATTCAATGGTCAATGATTTTATTAAAATCCTGGAACGATAAGGATTGATATTTTGTAATGGTCTAAATCAAACTCCTTCACTAGAATCCATGGTGAAAATTCAAACATATCTCCTTTGATCCTAAAAACCTGAGGTATGGTTGGGGTGTAACCTATGAATCATACTAAAACGGTCCCCCCAAATGGTATATATTGGGTCCCAACCATTAAGACTCAATGAAGTATCCCATAGCCCATGAAAAAATGACCCTAAAGAAAGTAGAGATAGAAGACATAATCCTTAGAGCTCTACAGTGAAACCTACTTCCTATGTTATCATGACCACAAAATATCCATAGAAAATGAATTCGACCTCTAGAACTATGGCATAGCCCATAACACCACACCAATGGGGTCTTCAAGAAGGTATAACCACCTAAACTATCTACTTAGGCACCACACTATAAGGATAATGGCCACACCGAAAGTGGATATCTCCAAAACCACAACACACCACATCCTAGAAAACCATTGATAAACCTCTTACACCACCTAAAATTTCATCTCAATTCCAATTTTGGTAATCAATCCTTTCTTTAATACCATATTATTTTAAAAAAAAATTTCAAAAAAAATTTAATTTCTTTGATAGCTTGTGGTACATGCAACACCAAGTTATGATGAACCAAAATATACTATTAAAAATATTATTATTTAAACCTGACTATTATAACCTATCCATGAAATTTTTTATTATGAAAAGGATAATCATATTTTTAAAATCATGTATGAAGGTTTTTATATAAATAATATATATTGATAAATAAGTACTTAATTTTTTGGAAAAGTCTTTATATGTTTTAGAAAAACATTTTCTTCAAAAATGTTTTTTTACTATTTTTGTGAACAAATAAAAAAATAATTTTTTTTATAGTTTTATAAAAAGTATTCAAAAAAATTATTTTCATTTTTAAAATCATAATGTTAAAATTATCTTAGGGTAAGGTTTTTATAATTTCCTAAAATGAGTAATTTTTCAATGAATAGTGAAAATACTGTTTTTTTTGAAAACTGCCTTTTCATTTGAAGAATTTATAAAGTTAAATTTTATTTTAAAATGGTTTTAAAAATAAAATTAGTTTAATTATACTATAATTAATCCAATTTAGGTAATTTTAATCACTTTCATATTTAATTTAGATAATAAAACTTTCTATACTTATGAAAACCATTTCTAGGGGAAATCGCTTTTGCGTCACATGTATAGGTTTATTTTTAAGTTAAATTCATCCACTTATGTGAATTAATATTGGTAAAATAGACTTAATATTATTAATTATCATAATTAATACTATGTAATACTTTGAACTTATTTGTTTTTCATAATTAACAGTAAAAACAATAAAAGTTAATTCATGTGAATAAGCTTATAATGGGTTTATTAGGGGGATTAACATAAAAAAATATGATTAAAATGAACTAAAAATTTTACAATTAAATTTTTTTTGGATAAATTGAGACATTATCTCATATAATGTTTGGGTATGATCCATTTTTGAGCCTTAGGGCTTGTGTAAGACATGGGTATAACTTTTTATATTAAAAAATGCCTTGTGTGACTCCCCCACTTGTAAAAGGAGACCCTTTAACCACTCCTATACAGAATTACAAATCATTTTGGTTCCGTAAATACCTAAAAAAATAAATTATTTTGTTCTATTACTACATCCTATAGGATTTATTTAGATTATAAAACACTCCAAATAATGATTTTCATGCTAACATAAAGGTTTTCTGAAGAAGAGGTATCGTTCTTAATCATGGCTTTTAATTTTATTTCTTCTTCCACCCCTTAATATTATTTCCAAATATTATTAAATAATAACACTATTATATTCCATATACCAATATTCTTTTATGATATTATAATATCCTATATCCATATCTTCCTCCACTAAATGGGAAACAAAACTCTCGATCGTGTGTATGGCGAAATACCATGTCGTGAACCGATGCAATTTTTTCCATCACCACCACTCACAAATAGATATAATTATGGATTTAACATATTTATATGATATTTTATGGTCCTAAAAATTCTTCCAAGGGAAGAAAATACCCCCACAACCGCTTTTCAGAAGGAAGCAAGTACTTCTACAAGTCTATCAAGGTGAATGGACTCAAATTGCGTTGCAATTATTTAAAGGAACTTAACGGAATTAATGTTTTCAAGGTTTTTTAAGTGACCCATGTACCATCACTAGGAAAGGTACACAGAGCAGATGGATCACCAGTTTCCAGGTAAGCGGGATGATCCGTGAACCGCTCGCCCATGAGACAATGGTTGAGGAGCAAGGAAAATCGCGAACGAGTTGCTGGAGGAGTTGTGTGTGTGAATTCCTTCCATGTACCACACCACGAACTCATTAGTTCAAAGATGAAGTGAATCAATAGGGTTTTGCGAACCACTATCGAGAACCGAAGCCTCCATAATCCTCGGTTGACCGAGTCTTCTATGGGTCGAGATATTGGTTCAATGTGCCTCCACAAATGGTGTTGTGTGCCCAATATATATGATTTATTTGATGATCCATAAAAGGAGGATAGTATAAGTACATAACACACATAGAAAGGGAGACAGATAGGGAGAAGGATGAATGAAAAAAGCTTTAGGGAGACTTAGAGGTTGCACTTTGTCTTTTGTTTTGTTTCATCGGTGAAGCACGAACCGTGAACCGTTACCTCTGCACGACGCCATGTACTACATCGATACACGGATGGAACCAAAAGTAGCATGATAGGCCACATACCACTATTGTACACAATTTCCTATAACTAAGCCCATGTACCACATCAGTACACAGACATCCCCTATGCCCGCATATTAGTATGGTATGCGGAGCCTCCCGTATCCTGCATAAAACGTCAGTACACGAAATGGGGTGTTTTCGGGTATTTTTCCCACCGGTTCCAACCTCATCCCTCTATTACCATCAAATCCTCCATGATCCCTCCACTAACCTTTCTTCCAGCATTAGGAAAAATCCTCCTCCAAATCCACCAGACCCGTATGATCAGTCCATCGAGTGTATCAACGCACCCCATTGAGTCTACATACCCATGGTAAGAAGAGTTGCGAAGGCCCTCCCCACAAAGGTGCGGGCTTCTGGAATGACTATGAGGCTACGTTAACACGGTAAACCAAATCCCAACCTTGGGATGCCGATGTAAACCTCCCTATTCTTAAGAATAAGGGTGATCACTTTCCTTTCCATTCAATGAGGAATAATGATCAGTCGAAGGGGTTATGTTCGCTCCCCCTTTGACGAGGATGAAACTCTTCCCCTTCCCAAAAGGTGTTCAGGGGCCCTCCCATTGAGGTAGGTCCCAAATCTTTTGAGGTCGAGAACATGACCTTTAATATCATCTCACATGGAATGTTTCATTACTTCATGCCCTCTCCCACCATCACCCTGACCTCTTCCACCGTAGGCTCTCCCTCCCCCACCAATAGGGGAGGAAGAATGTGGCTTATTGAATCTTTCAAATCCTCTCATTTCTCACACCCAGAATGAATCACATGGGCTTAGAGATTTTCAATGATTAAAACATCCACATGATTATGAACTATGATAACTTGGATTCCTAACCAAATAAGAATATATAGGACAGCTAGTAGAAGGCCCGATCTCAAAAGGGTGACCATCCATAAAGTGTCCACCCAATCATTTCCCCTCAAATGGGAAGATTCTATACGTAAGCCCCACATATTATCAACTATGAAAACTCTGATTCCTGATTAAATCATGATACGTAGGGAACCTACCAGAAGGCCTGATCTCAAAAGGGTTCCCATCCATAAAGGTTCCACCCGATCATGTCTCCTCAAATGGGAAGCTTTTATGCGTTATCGCCACACAATCTGAACTATGTGGGTTCTGTTTCCTCTCCCGAGGATATGTTGGAAGCCCATATTATGTGCTTGATCCCAACATCAAGTCACCTTATGTCCCCCCTGGATGATGATAAACTTCAGAGCGCCTTATAATGTGGCTCAATTCCGCATCACCTCCATAGCATCAAATATATGCATGCCTACAATGATTTTTCAAACCAAGGGTATCCCGTGGAAACACTATTTTTTAATGAGCCAAGGATTCATGAACATATTAACACAATATAAATATATAATAGAGTCCTAGAAAATGCAACAATCCTCCACCGTAAGGGTGCGGTGAGTCTTACATCCCATCCTCTCGACCAATGGAATCCTTAAGTATCGTTGGCCAAATCTTCAGCCAACAAGTGCCTACCTTTGGAAAGAAGGTCCATGAATAATGGATTCCAAGGCAATTGGGAGTTCTTAGCTCCACAAATCAGCCAGTTGGAATCCATCTGAGGATGTTATATCCAATAAAGACTGATTGCTTGAGTGCTTGAACCCCACGCGATTCCCCACTGAGACTAATAGTTCCTGTTGGGTTAATTCAACCTAATTTAAAGGATAATGATGCTGAACAGGTTGAAAAATAAGGAATGGTGAATTTGATGAGAACCCATCTCTATAGAAAAAGGGATGGGTGATGATCCTCTTCAAACCATTTCAGCACCACCGGAAAATGCGCCACCTAGGAGGCAGAACAAAAATGGTGAACCCAATGTGAATCCTTAACCACGGTGGTGGTTCTTCCCCAATGATAAAAGAAAAAAAGGATACTTCACATCAGACCATTTTTTTCTCCCTTGTATGCGCGACAATGTGCCACCTCTGAGGTTGAACAAAAATGGTGAACCCAATGTGAATCCTTAACAAAGGTGATGGTTCTACCACAATGATAAAAGACAAAAGGATACTGCATGTCAGACCATTTTGTTCACCCCGTTATGCATGAAAACATGCCACCTTGGAGGTGGAACAAAAATGGTGAACAGAAGTGAATCCTTAACCAAGGTGGCGGTCTCACCCCACTCAGGCCCCTTCGCCCCGCAAAAAAAAAGGGAAGGGGGCCAAGCCTAATCGCCAAATATGTGTATTTTTCTACTTTGATGTTGTTTTTTGGTCTATATATCATATATAAATATTGCAGGTTCCCACAGAGTGACCTTCAATCTAAATGAAATCCCAAAGACCCATACAGACACGCACATCAGCAAACCCGTAGGCAGCTGGGGCCTCAATGAAGAGAAGGACCCCCTTGCCTACCCAACCTCTTCAACACTGGGTATCCAATACACTGATAAAAGATTAAAACTAAAATGGTAATCTCCTCATGATGAAGGCCACAAGACAATCCCTTCAGTCTGCAATGGTCCTCCATCTGCCACTTCAGCTGCTACCGGTACCCCAGCGCAAGGCGGCCCCGGTGGTCGTCTCAAATCGTTTCAAGAGCCTATCCCAAAAACATGACTATGAGCACCACATTGTCATGAATATGAAAACCACCAATCAAATATGGTGGCAACCAGAGAAGAAAACTGATGAAATAGTTGTTCCTTTGTCACAGTATAAGAGAACTGCTAGTGCCTACTAGAAACTCATGTAGGACTAGATTAGGCACCAAATATTGCTCTGACATCAGAACGGGCCTTCATAACCGTTCCAACCAAATTTGTATCCCATCATATCTTGGAAATGATGGAGGATCAGATGTTGATTCCAAACTATATCCTCAGACATGCCAAGATATCATTG
The DNA here is from genome assembly GCA_963277665.1 of Viscum album. Taxonomy (NCBI): domain Eukaryota; kingdom Viridiplantae; phylum Streptophyta; class Magnoliopsida; order Santalales; family Viscaceae; genus Viscum; species Viscum album. The sequence goes on from OY728129.1 coordinate 1,122,538,293, forward strand.
CATCAACGACAAAGGCGAGAAATTGGGCCCATGACATGATTTCCTCGAATAGAATGACTCAATCGCAAAATGAGTTAGTCACTCCTGAGTAGTTATGCATCCTTACTCCAGTCTAAGAGGGTCGATAGAAAAATCCCGTGACTTACGGACAACCCGATTTGGAAAAAAAATCCTATTCTAACTGGGGGATTCCTGTCCAATGTGGTGGCCACTCTAGGGCATCCATATATCCCTACCAAAACTCAAGATGTTTGTTGGCATATCCCAATGACATCACATGATCCAAAAAGACAAGGACCCATATATGAAGGCTATTACACACAGAAGATGGCCCTGGTTACCCGAAAGAGAGCACCCAAGAATGAAAAGCACCATAGGAAATCAGAAAATGAAGAGCACATACATAATTCTGCTATGCTAGAAGTTGGGGTTCTTGACGCCCTGAAACATATACAAACAATGTCTCAAGACTCTATCATTCCATTACTAAATTATGTAAGTGTCAGTAGCAGTTGCAAAGGTCATCCTCACAATATTGCTACCAGCAGCTCTGAAGGTCCTCCACATAGCACCCACAAGGGCTTACTCCGTTGGATAAGAATGATCGATCATGAGAGCCTATCTCTTGATGTGCATCAGGGTAGCCCTCCACTCAACCTAATGATTAGGAAGAAAGAAGGTCCTCCCCTTGCTGTCGTCCACCTAGATGGTCTCCCCAGGGTATACACTATAGATATTCTTCTCTCTGTAGTTGGACATCAATCCATGATGGTAGTCCTTTCCATGATGACAATCATTGAGAAGACCCTCCCCATAGTGATAGTTACTATGAAGGTCCTCCCCATAGTAACATCAAGAAATAATAAGGTGCTCCCCTCATTGAAGTAAATCCTAAAGTCCCTCCCTAGGATTTATAGTACATAAATTCTCTCTATAGCCAGGTATCAAGTCATGATAGTAGTTCTCTCCATGATGAAGGTCATTGCAAAGGCCCTCCCCTAAATGATGGTTTCTATGAAGGCCCTCCCCATAGTTAACTCAAGTAGCAAGAAGGTCTTCCCTGCACTACAACCTTCCCTGAAGGTCCTCCCTAGGGTATACACTATAAAAAAACTGTCACGGTTGGGCATTAAGTTGAAATGGTAGCCCTCACCATTGCAACACTACTTGCGAAGGTCCTCCTCGCAATCAAAATTCTTGCTGGCAGGAAGGTCATCCCCTTGCCTGAACAAATATGAGAAAGCCCTCATATGATGAGGTGCTAGGAAAGGATTCAAATACATCCGGAAATCTATCTATAACTAGTGATATTCTTTATCAACCAGAGGATGGCCTGGGGCCACACTCATCTTATGAGCCACCCCCACAGTTTCCGAAAACCAATAAGACTCCAACCAGCTCGGCTTCTTAGAACAAAATTATTAAGAAGTAGTCGAGATAGGCTTATCAAGTTGAGGAGCCTCCAGAACAACAACAACATGATATGTTGATTGTGAGAAGACAACTAGCTAGGGATAACATACCAGTGATGTATTGGCCTACGACCACTCCTCACCTCGACATACCAGGAGAATTGTTTGGGGAATGAATGCATGACATTCGCCTCAATATATGGACGACTCATTGAAAGTTGAAAGAAAAATTTCTACCCTAAAAAGGGTACACATACCATGTCAGCACGATAGGGGATCTTTACCATCTAATTGACCTGGTAGCCATCTTGTTCACAAATCATCCACAATCATAAAGTTGAAAGAAAAAACTTGAATAGGATTTCTTCCATGCACTATATAAATTGTGTCGCCTCATTGGAATTGCCCTGGCTGGAGTTCACATTCGGGGATGGGGAGAATATTGAGCTCCACACTTCACCCCACGTCCTATCTAGTAGGCCACAATAGAAATGACATCCTGTAATGTCATCACCTAGAGGTGGAAATTAAGTGAAACACCTACTCAAAAAAGATGGGATACTCAACAAAAAATATCCTGATGTAAGTCTCAGAAGCATCAGGGTTGTAGGGATCAAGCCATCAAAAATCTTCTGAGTCGGGAAATTAGAAACATCTAGAAGGCTTCTTTTCTCATGGAATCCAACTAGAAAGTAGTGCCCATGTCTTCAAAAGGACATAGATTCTGTGCAGACCCAATACCATGCTAGGATCACACCTGCATGGGAGTACGTGAAATAGAAAGAGTGGAAATAGAAATGGATACCATCGCGATATAGGAACAACCTCAACCCACATGGTTGGGGAAATTTTTAATTCAAAATTCCCCTATAAGACCAAAAATTCCATACCATTGTGCATCAAAAGTAGAATGGGAACAACCAAAACCCCTAGGGTTGGGGGAATTTTTACCTTAAATCCCCGCACAATGGACGTCCATCTTCCACCATCTAGGAAGAACGATGGACATGGGAATTACCCATTTCACCCCTTCTAGTAGTTCTCATACTTCGAGATAAAGGTGTGTTATGAGGTTAGACCAGGGATCCATTCAGGTCAATATTTACTAAGAAAACTGGAGAATACTGCAGAATGGAAGGAAATAGTCTAGAAATGGGTGCAGAAATCCTTCTTACCATTCAGCACCGGGTACACCCCCCCCAAATGTGGTATTCCTCAGTGAACTTGGTGAACTTCAACCCCACAGATCTCACAAGAAATGACATGGAGGGAGGAGACGTGAATAAAAGTGGTTCCCTCCCAGAGGCATCCCACATTGAGCTTGATGAAGTGCATACTCGGGACTAGAGAGCGATCTTAAATTTGGGTGCCCCTTTAACTAACTCTTCATTACCTCCCCCGAGAAACTCCAAAAATGAGAATAATAAATCCAAGGTCATCTATGACCTGCCTACTCCTCCCCATGAGAATGTGTCCCTCACCCTTGATGAAAGGTTCACCAAGAAGGAGGATGAAATGAAAGAGCTCAGGTGAATTAATACCAAGCTATGTTGAGGGAGTTATGTCGTCAGATGTGTTCCCCCTACGGAACGTCAGCAGGTGATCCTAGAAGTGGTTACCATGCCACAGAAACTCATTCTGGTGAATGAAGCCAAGATTGGAGGACCGTTCAACCCAACCCTTGGAGGACATCAAAACTTCACCCTACTGGGAAGGAAACTAGAATATATCTTGGTAAACCCTCAAATGATAACTCTGGCTGGGTATCAACCCCAAATTCCAGAAGAACCGACACACCTAGTCTTGGACACTACCGCACTAGATTAATCTCAAGTCTGAAAGGACATGAATTAACGGGATCTTAAACACCATAGAGCAGCTAACTGATCGACTAGAATCCATGGAGGGGCAGCACACTCCGATACAACCAGAGCAAAAACCGTACCCCAAATGGATGGGCAATGTTCCGCCACAACAAAATTTCGGGAATACCATATTCCCAGTATTCAATGGATAGGGGGACCTGGAACATAATTTAATGAACTATGCCTATAATTGTGACCCCATGATGGGTGCTCTAGAGCAGTAAGAATCTATAAAACTCAGGTTATTTGTACGAACCCTACAGGGCTCAGCTTTCATATGGTGTACTAGCCTGCCAGAAAGTTCAATCATAGGAATGGTGGAACTCCGACGACAGTTTCTCTTCCAGTTCAGTTCGACGGTACCCCAAACTATGGTCAGTGATATCATGAACTACAAACAGTGAGAGAAGGAAAGAGTCACAAACTTCATTTACAGATGGAAAGGCCGTAAATATTCCTTGAACAGGACACTCCCCCAGGATGAGATGCTCACCATGTGCATCGACAACCTTCAGGATGAGTTGAAAATTCTACTCATCCTGGTGAAGTACACCAGTGGGTTTAGATATTTCTCTGATATTTCTCAAATGATAGGATAATCCTTGCAACGAACCTACATTAAATCCCGAGTTGCCCCATCAACCCCAGGGAAAAGAACGGGAAAATATAAAGCAACTTATATCACGCTTAAGCCACCCCCGATACTAGCTCCAGTTGCGAGGCCCCCAATGAACCATAAAAGACACCCTAGACGCCAATATCCACCCCACCTTGGAAAGATGAGTGTTGGGTTTCTAAGAGAAATTAGTTGGAATAATGGAGAAATAATGTTTATTCATTATGAGATGACCAATTACGCAGCTATTTCATAGCCACCATGAATTAAAATTTTCTCTGGCTGCCAACGCCAAAGAGAGTCGATGAAGTGGATCTCGGTGACCATCCAAATTATTTTCCGTATCACCAGATACTGGAACATACCATCCAGGAGTGCTTTGTTTTTAATGATCTCCTGCAAAAGATGGTGGATTCCAGGAAAATCATGTTGGGCCTGCCACCAGCACAAGTAGCATGTGTCTCCACCAGAGACTAAAGAGATGAAGAGGAGTGGAAAATAGTTGTGAATAAGAAATATATTTTTTTGACAATTAGATGACCTGGAAGACCATCAACCGAGTCCATGGAATCCTACAGGTGAAGTTGTAACAACCAACTGTGCCCCCAAAACCTCATGGTATAATAAAACCGTCCTTCTTAGCCCCACAATCCTCTAAAGGCAATAAGGGAAGAAAGTAAGCGCAAGAAGATGATATGACACAAAATCTAAAGATAATGTTGATTCTTTCAGACTTCATGACAACAGTCTTGGTACCACAGGCACCGCCCCACCAAATGGTACAGTGGGTACCTCCCCACCAAATGGTTCAACAAGCACCGCCCCGCCAAAAAACACCATCAGAATGAGATAGTCTGACATAAATAGTGTCAGATCAAGAATTGATCTTCGGATGCATTAATGTAATTCAATTAATGGACCCCTTCTATGGTGAAGACTATGGCCAGAAACCCAAATTCCTCATGCCCAACTGGAGAGTCGGAGGAAGAGGCTGCAAAGGCCAGAAGTTTATTGCAAGGCATGATCTTGGTAGGAGTCAAATTCCCGGCCATGCTACAATTCAAACCATTAACATCGCAGAAACTCGCAGAGGGACCTTCCAAAAGACACAAAAAGAACCATAATTCCCCTCCACCCCCATAGAAATAAATCTAACCCCAATTATTTTGGAATATCCATCATGGGAAGAAAAAATACCAAACCGCCTAAGGTATACAAGCAGACCAGTTCATCCAAACCCGGAAAAGGCCAGAACACCATTGACCCATGTCACATAGGCTGAACCATCTACATTCAAAGAATTAACCCCTAAAGTGTCTTTGAATGAGAAAACCCAATCATGTAAGTGCTAACTTTTAGAGCAGAAGTATGCTATTCTAAAACAATTGGCTTCAGTACCAGCGAAGTTGTCAATCCTAGATGCATTGAGCCTATCCGTAGATCTTAGTGAGACACTCATAAAAGCCTTAATAAGTCCCCAGAAGTTCGAGGACGAAGTAGAAGCAACCGAATTCTACCAAACAGAGACCAGTCTTGAAGAATGTAACGCTATCATCTCCTTCATAGATAAAGATTAAGACTCCATAATGCAAGGGCACATCAAACCCTTATATGTGTCCGACAAGATAAATGGAACTGACATTCAGAGGATCTTCATCTATAACAGATCTGGAGTTAACCTCATACCGATTCGAACGCTTCCTTAGCTGGGATATGATGAAGATAGCCTGACACCCTACACTACAAATTTGCTGGGAGACAAAAAAAAGTGAGAAAAAAACCATTGGGATGAATCAAGATTATAACTTGGATCATAGATCTCATATCAGATTCTGAATTCTTGGTTGTGTGGCAAAGTATGAACTTCACCGTCCTATTAGGGAGGCATTGGCTGCATCAACACACGACAATTCCATCCTCATACAATTAGTGCATTAAATATTTTACTAATGGAGAAAATGAGACATTTCACACTGAAAAATCCCCATTTGAATCCTATGAGTCACATTATATTGACACTGGGATCTATGAATCAAAATAAAAACATATTTCGGTCGACAACATTGATTGGATCAGTGCCCCAAATTGATTGGAGATGGCTTCCACCTACCCCCTCCAGCAACTTGGGGAAGAGTATGTACTACCCATCAACCAAGTCGAATGCATAAGTACAAGTCCGGATATAGTCTCAGTTGTTTGCATGGTATTTGGTATGACCACCAAGTACAAAGAAAAGAAAAATCGGGCTAACACCCATGTTTTTTGGAAAAGTCCTATCAAATACATTCCCAGCCCATCCTTATGACACCAAGTAGTCCTTGCCTCACACACTAAGGCAAAATATGCTTTCTATCCCAACATTGGTGTGTTCGTATCAAAAATCTTTTCTCCATAAGAATAGGAAGATGATGAAGATAATGAAGAAGAAGAAGAAGAGGAAGAAGAACTCAAATATTTCTCTCCTACATTCAAAGAAGGTGTCTCCACCATGATGAATGAACTAAAGGAGATAAATCTGGGCACTGAAAATGACCCGCGTCCCACTTTGATTAGTGTGGCCATGCCTGTTGAGGAGTAGGAGGTATATACCTCCTTCTTAAAGAAGAATCGAGAGGTGTTTTCCTGGAATTAAACAAATATTCTAGGCCTCAATCTTGAAGTCTCCACCCATCATTTGGTCTTACCAGAAGATCACTGGGGCCATAAACAGGCATCCAGAAGGACCCACCCAACACATTCTATCAAAAGAGAGGTAGAAGTTGATAATCTAATCAAAGACAACTTTATACGAGAGGTCCAATATCTAGTTTGGCTGGAAAGAATAGTTCCTATCAAAAAGAAGAATGAACAGATTAGAATATTAATTGACCTTTGGGACCTTAATTGGGATTTCCCAAAAGACGACTTACCGGTTACGATCAAAGAATTGTTGATCGATGCAACAGGTGGATATGAAACCCTCTCTTTCATGGACGGTTATTCTAGATACAATCAAATACGAATGAACCAAGGAGATAAAGAAGCTAATTCTTTTAGGTCCCCTCAAGGAGTGTTCTTTAAAAAAATGACACCCTTTGGTCAACAGAATGACAATGCCACATATCAGTGTTCCATGCATCGCATCTTCAAGCCCTTGTTAGGAAAACTCATCGTGTGTTATGTCAACAAACTGGTGGTTAAATCATAACAGCATTCAAAACACTAGGCTAATCTTAAAATAGTCTTCAAAAAATTGAAACAACATAGTTTAAAGATGAATTCCCTTAAATCTGCCTTTGGTGTTACCTCCGGAAAATCCCTTGGCTTCATCGTATGTCATCGTGGCATCAAAGTCGACCCTGAGAAGACAAAATCCATAATTGGCATGTGCCCACCTCACAACCTCACCGAATTGAGAGGTCTCCAAGGGCACCTCAACTACATTCAGTGCTTCATAGCCAACCTAGAAGGTAAATGTTTACCTTTCATCAGGCTCATGAAGAAGGGTGTTATGTATGAGTGGGAAAATTATTTGAAAGAATCATTTGAAAATATTAAATGATATCTCATAAGCCCTCTAGTTCTCATGCTTCCAATGGAGGGGAGACCACTCATTTTATAAATAAATTTCCTAGAATGGTCATTAGGTGCCTTACTCATATAGAAAAATGATTACATTAGTGAGAAAAACCTCTACTACCTCATCCGAACAATGATCGATGCTGAAACTCAGTATTAAAAAATTTAAAAGAACAGCCTAGCCCTGATCTTCGTAGTTCAGAAGCTCAGGAATTACCTGCAGCACCATGAGGTCCACCTGGTTTCCCGCTTCAACCCGCTCAAATATATACTCAACCTTCCCATGCTAAATGGGAGCCTATCATGATGAGTGGTCATCCTAAAATAGTTTGACATATGGTACGCGCCCCAGAAGGCCATCAAAGGCCAATAATTAGTAGACCTCCTACATGAGAACCCATCGAAAGAAAAAACACCATTGGATGCCAAACTTCATGATGAAGAAGTGTTTTCTGTTTAGAAAAACCCCTAAACATGGGAGATGTACTTCGACAGTGCTTCCCGAAGCCAGACAGGAAAAAGGATGGAGGATCCAAAGCTAAAAAAAGTGGGGCTGGGAGTTATACTCGTATCCCCTAATGTTAGGACCAAGCTAAAGGAAGAGATGGTTTTCATGGATTATCTTTTTTGATCTTGAGGATGTTTTCATAAATGAAATACTCCTTGATTTTCAAAGAATTCGGAAGCTGGATGTTTGAAGATTCAGAACCGAGTATATTGAACATTCGGAACTTGGTGTTTGAAAAATTCAGAGTCTAGAATTCGGAGTCTATAATTCAGAGTCTAGAAATTGAGGAGTTTGGAACCGAGAACCTGGTGATTGAAGAATTTAGAGTCTGTAAATTCGGAGTCTAGAAATTGATAAGTTCGGAACCGTGAAATTGCAAATTTCTGAAAGCTGGCTGGTATGAGATGTTAAGGCACCAATTGTGATGATGATTTTCTGTTTTTTAACTCTAATTTTTGAGTACATTTAAGTACTCACGATGTAAGAAAAAGATGATTCGAGAAGATTCTAGAAGCGTTTACAAAGTCTTAATTACTCTGAGATTTTAGAAGAAATTAAGATTTGGGTGAATTTAAGTGAGTGGGAAAATATTTTGGTTTCCCACCTAAGAACACTTTGGAGAACCTATAAAAGGAGATCAGGGTGCTAAGTAAGGATGATGATGATGAATTAGAGAGAGAATCTCTGATAATCTCGAGAGAGGAAGAAGAGCTTGGCCGATTGAGTTTCATTATGGTTTCAATCGAAACGAGAATTTGATACTGGTTGACATCGTATTGAGTTTCTCGGATTGAAGATTCGGAGTGGAGAAGAATTCGGAGTGGAGAATTCGGAGTGGAGATTCAGAATGGGGAATCAGCACTAGATGTCACTGTATTGAGTTTCTCAGACTAAGGAAGACTCAGATTGAAGAATTCAGAGTGGAGAAGAAGATTCAGAGTGAAGAATTCGGAGTGGAGATGAAAATTTGGAGTGAATAATTCTGAGTGGAGATTCGGAATGGAGATTCAGAATGGGATGTTCGGACAATAATTGATCTATCTCAAGTCCAAAGAGTCCTTACCTTTCTTCTAGGTAAGGAAGTAAAGATTTTTTCTGAACTTTCTTACACTTGTGTATTTGAAAGGAAGTACAGGTAACATAAGTTGTTACAAGAAAAGAGAATTTTCCCTATTGTGCTAAGATGGTGCACACGCACTTGAGTGATTGTATCACACTACTTCATGAGTGTAAGGGTATATCCTACTCATTGTAATCCAAGGATTGTTTTCTTAGTGGATTGTATGGTGCTGGATTGTTTCCAACCATACCAAGGACGTAGCTATTTTTATTGAATAGTGAACCTTGTAAATTGATGCGTTCCTTTGGATGTGTGCTTGTTTGTTTTCTCGGTAGGGAATTATATCTTTAATAGGAGACAAAGGTTGTTCTCAATTTTAAGGGAAATTAAAAAGGAATAAAGGGGTACCACTAATTCACCCCTCTCAGTGGTTCATTGCTCCAACTTGGTCCTTACAATTGGTATCAAAGCCAGGTTACCTTTGTTTTCGTTGCTGATGGAGAATCTGAATTGTGTGAACAACAAAGGAATTCTGGTATTCGATGGAAAGAACTATCACATCTGGAAGGATATAATGCTACTGTATCTCATGTCTATAAGTTATGAGGTTCTTGAAGCTTCAATAGTTGGGTTTCCCCCCATTGAAGACAATGTTCTACTTACACTTGTGGACAAGAAGTTTCTTGAGAATGATGGAAGAGCCAAGAATGCTATATTTTCTTCACTTTCTGAAAGTGAGTTCTTGAGAGTTAAAGGAGTAGCCACAACCAAAGGTATATGGGACAAACTGATAAACATATATGAAGGCAATACAAAAGTCAAGAAGGAAAAACCTCAAATATAGAGGTAGAAGTATGAAGACCTGAAGATGGGAGAGCATGTATCTGTTGGGGATTTCTTCACCAGGGTGAATGATATTGTTAGTACCATCAGATGTCTTGGTGAAGAGCTGAAAGAATCTACTGTGGTGGAAAAAATCTTAAGGATTATTACTGATAAATTTGATGTGATGGTATATTCATTAGAAGACATAGACTCAGAAACCTTATCTCTTGATGATTTTCATAGCACACTCATTACTTATGAGATGAGAAGGGAAAAGGATATGAAGCCCACGACAAAAGTTGACAAAGAATTATCTTTCAAGTCCATGAATAAGAAGAAGTCTAAGAAGATCTTGATTAAACAATATGGTGGTGAATCTGACTCTGAAAGTGAGGTATGTAAAAATCTTAACGATATTTTATCCTTGTTTTCAAAAAATGTTAAAAGAGGCACAATTAAATACAAGGGAAAACTTCCCTTGAAATGTTTTGAATGTGGAGGCATTGGATACTTTGTGGATAACTTTCCTTGAAGGGTGAATGAAGAAGACAATGATGAAGAAGAAAGAAATCGAAGAAAGTTATGGAAGAAGTAGGGTGGTAAATGAAAATCGGGGAAAGAAAATATGTTCTTCAAATCCAAGAGAAAAAGACTTCTATCCATAAATGAAGAAGATGGAGAAAGTGATGATGAATCCAAAAAATCAGTTGAGCATAGTGTTGAGAATACTTTCATTTCAATAGTGAATGATGAAGATTTCAGAAGCAACAACTCAGAAGAAGAAGAATCTCAGCTTGAGATGCATCTGAAAGAATAATTGAAGGAATGATTAAGGAAGATCAGAAGGCTGGAGAAACATAAAAAAAGATGGAAGATGAATGTTCCTCAGTGTGAAATCAAACTAATGTTAGAGAAGAACATGATAAAGAACTTGAAGATTTGAAGAAGTCTCTTGAAGATGAGAAAAAACAAAACGAACACATGATAGTTAAGTTAAAGGAAAAAAAGGAAGATTTAGAACTCGTTCAAAATAAGCTCTCAGAAGTTGAATAAAAAAACATTTGTCTTCAAAATTCAACTACTGATGTTGGTGAAGGATCTCAACAAGAACATTCTGAGAAAATTCAACAGAAGAATAAAGTGGTTGTTGTGAAGAAGAAAGCTAAGAAAGTTACTTATGTGGCCAAGAGCAGCGTTACTGGGAACTCTAAAGTTTCAAGGAAACCTAAGTCTAACACTGGTGAAAATCAAGAAAAATCAGAGAAGGCAGAATTCCAGCAGAGCAATCTTGGTAACAAAAGAATGGTTGGTGGGGCTGAAGAAAGAGTAATGAAGAAGTATCAGAACAAAAGTTTTAGAGGAAGGTACTCCTTCTATGGGTACTATTGGTATTGTGGGGGATTCGGGCATAAAGCGAATAAGTATTAGTTCAATCAACATTATTACCACCGTCCCACAAGTTATGAAAGGCAGAGATTGAGGGGGAGTCAATCTCTTCAAAGTAAGAAGAGTGAGGAGGTTTTCTTGAAGAAAGTTGAGAAGAATGAAGTCAAGACAGAAAATAGGTTCTAGCCTCTAGAGACCATTTCTGAAAGGTGTGAACAACCCAAACACCTTGAAAAAGGATGTCTTGTGCTATTACCAGCTCAACAAAAACTTCTTAATTCTCAGAATCCGAAGGTGAAGAAAGAAGTAAAAGAAGAAAAAGCTCTTGTTGTTGAAACTGCTCTAAAAGTTACAAAGGAAGAACGTCCTTGGAAACTTGATAGTGGGTGTTCTTCACATATGGAAAGAGATGTGAAGTTACTAAAGAATATGAATAATTTTAAATAATGCACAATGACATTTGGCAATGATGAATCTTTAAAAATCAAAGGTGTTGGATCATCCATCATTGGGAAGGAAAAATTGAAGTCAAAGAAAACTCTGTATATTGATGGGATGAAGCACAACTTGCTGAGTATATCACAATTGTGTGATGAGGGTAAAAAATTTATCTTCAAGAAAGATGGGTTTATTGTGAAAAGTGAAGAAGATGGGAAGATTGTTCCAAGAGGACAACGAACCAAAGGGAATCTGTTTCAGGTTGGAAATTCAAAAAACTCTTGTTACATGAGCTTAGGGGAAGAAAATCAGTTTTGGCACAGAAGACTTGGACACATGTTTCAGAGGAATATGAGCAAGTTATCTCAAAGGGACAATGTTCGAGATATTCTAGATTTTCTAAGAAGAAGAGATTTGTGTTGCACTACCTGTCAAGAAGGAAAGATTACAAGTGTTGTGCATAAGAAGGCTGACATTTGTTCAAAACAACCCCTTGAACTAATAAATTATAATATATGTGGGCCGATGAGAAAAAAATCAACAAATGGAGATAAGTACTTAATCACCTTTGTTGATTATTTTACCCGCATTACGTGTGTTATGTTTATGAAGCACAAGTCAGATGCCCTGAAAATGTTTAAAAGCTTCAGAAGGAAAGCTGATAAAGAATGTGAGTACTCTATGAAGAAGTTAAGAATAGATAATGGTGGTGAGTATAGAAGTGAAGAATTTGAAGACTATCTTGATAAGCATGGGATTCGGCATGAATATAGTGCTCCATATACACTTCAAAAAATGGGGTTGCTGAAAGGAAGAACAGAAGCATGGTGGAAATGGAAATAACCATGTTTATTTAACATGGCCTTAATCATTACTTTTGGAGGCAAGCTACAAGTACAACTCTTTATATTCAAAATCTATGTTTCTACATGCCCCAATCAAACAAGACTCCATGTGAACTTTTCTATGGCATTACTCTAAGTATGAAGAATGCTAAGGTTTTTGGGAGCCCATGCATTATAAAGAATAAAGGTGGAAGTAGTGGAAAATTTGAGCAGAAAGGAAAAGACAGAATTTTTCTTGGTTATGATCTAGAAGGAAGAGGTCATAGATGCTTTAACAAAGAAACATGAAGAATGGTGGATACAGTTGATGTAAAAGTCATTGAAAATATGGGGAAAGATAAGCATGTCCAGACAGACAAAGAAGATGAGGAAGATGAAGCTAACGATTTTGATAAGGATGTAATGATTTGTAATCCTAATCAAGATGAAGAATCAGATTCAGCCATATCATGTGATGATAAAGGTACACAAAAAACTTTTCCAAGGCTGATGAAACAAGTTCAAGCTCAGAATATTATTGGTGATCAACGTCACACAGTTCAAACAATAAGAACAAGTAATTCTATATCACATACTTCCTTGTATTCCAAAGTGGAACCAAATGATGTTAAAGAAGCCTTCGAGCATCCGGAATGGGTTCAATCCATGAATGAAGAATTGGACCAGATTGAAAAGAATTACACATGGGAACTTGTACCGAATCCTGAAAATAAGAACATTATTGGCACCAAATGGGTCTTCCAAAACAATTTGAATGAATAAGGTGAAGTTATTAGATATAAATCAAGATTGGTTTGTAAAGGCTACTCTCAAATTGAAGGAATTGAATTTGAAGAAACTTTTTCTCTTGTAGCTAGATTAGAAACTATCCGAATCTTTCTTGCTATTGCTGCACAACGAGGCTACAAAATCTTTCAAATGGATGTTAAATCCTCATTTCTTAATGGTGATCTCAGAGAAGAAGTTTATATTGAGAAACCATGTGGATTTTTTGTTGGGAAGAATGAAAGTTATGTGTACAAGTTGAAGAAAGCCTTGTATAGGCTAAAGCAAGCTCCAAGAGCATGGTATTCCAAAATGGATACTTGCTTAAAGGAGATGAACTTCAAGAAAGAGAGAGTTGACAACAATATATACATAAAGGAAAGCCAAGATCTTTCTCTTATTGTGATTGTCTATGTTGACGACATTATTTTTGCTGGGAATGATGAAAGAAGCTGTGAAAGGTTTGCTGAAGAAATGAAGAATGTATTTAAGATGTCCATGTTGGGAGAAATGAGATACTTTCTTGGGTTACAAATTTTGCAACAGAAAGAATTCATTTTTCTCTCGCAAGAAAAGTATTCTAAGGAACTTCTTAAGAAGTTTGGGATGGAAAAATCAAAACCTGTATCAACTCCTATTTGAGTGGGAACAAAGCTAAGAAAAATGAAGAAGTAAAAGAAGTTGATCAAAAAGAATTTCGAAAGTTGATTGGAAGTTTGTTATACCTGACTGCATCAAGACCAGATATTGTTTTTGTTTTTACCTTATGTGCAAGATTCCAGAGTGCTCTTAAAGAATCACATCTTGTTGCTGGAAAAACAATTCTCAGATACATAAAAGGCACAACAAAATTTGGAATCAAGTATAGTGGCTCAAATAAAATTGATTTGTTTGGATATTCAGATGTAGATTGGGCAGGAAATGTTGATGATAGAAGATCCACATTTGGTGGAGTGTTCTTTATGGGAAAAAGTTTTGTTGGCTGGCACTCAAAGAAGAAAAATTCTGTGACACTTAGTATGATTGAAGATGAATATGTTTCCTCTACTCAGACTGCTACTCAACTTATCTGGATGAAGACATAGTTGGAAGATTTGTTAGTTGAAGTGAAGTTTCCCTTGCTCTTGGGCTGTGATAATCAAAGCACAATTAATCTTACCAAGAATCCAGTCCAACATTCATGTTCAAAGCACATTGACATCAAATATCATTTCATCAAAGAGCATGTGGAAAATAATAAACTTAAACTTGAATATGTTTCATCTATTGAACAAGTTGCTGATATTTTCACGAAATCTCTGCCAAAGGAATCATTATCAAGATTGAGGTTGAACATGGGTGTCCAACCTATTACTCTTCAAGGATAAGGTATGTTGTTCCATCCCCTCTCTCTTCTTACCTTTGGATTGTTTTGTCAAGGGGGAGAAGTTGTTTGTATCATAAATCTATTGTTCAAAGAGAGAGTTGTGGGTAAGATGTGAACTCAGCATTGTTTGTGTATGTGAACTATTCTAACTGTTTGTTGGAGTGGTTGTAGGAAATAACTTGAGACTGTTTACAGGATGTATGAAGATGAATATGTATGAAGTTGAAGATGTCATTTTCACTACCTATGGATAACATTGTTTTTCTGTCAATGATTCTTGTTTCCTACAATGAGTTAGCTCATGTAGGCTTAGAATTATTGATATGTAATCCATTGCTTGAGGTTACAAAGTTTGGTGATTTATTAAAACATGGTTGACAACAAAATTAAAAGGGGGATATTTTTAGGACCAAGATGAAGGAAGAGATGGTTTGCATGGATTGTATTTTGTTGATTTTGAGGAAGTTTCATAAAGGAAAGACACCTTGATTTTCTTAGAATTTAGAAGCTGGAAGTTTGAAGATTCGGAACTGTGTATATTGAACATTCAGAACATGGTGTTTGAAGAATTTAGAGTCTAGAATTAGGAGTCTGGAAACTGAGGAGTATAGAATCGAGAACCTGGTGATCGAAGAATTCAAAGTATGGAAATTGAGAAGTTCGGAACCGGGAAATTGCAAATTTTCAAAAGCTGGCTAGTAGGATATGTGAAGGCACCAATTGTGACAATGCTTTGCTGTTTTGTTAATCTAATTTGTGAGTACATGCAAGTACTCACGATGCAAGCAAAATTTGATTCGAGAAGATTCTAGTAGCGTTGACAAAGTCTTAATTACTCAGAGATTTCATGAGAAATTAAGATTTGGGTGAATTTAAGTGAGTGGGAAAATATTTTGGTTTCCCGCCTAAGCACACTTTGGAGAAACTATAAAAGCAGATCAGGGTGATAAGTAAGGATGATGATGATGAAGTAGAGAGCGAATCTCTGATAATCTAGAGAGATGAAGAAGAGCTTGGCCGAATGAGTTTCATTGTGGTTTCAATCGAAAAGAGAATTTGATACTGGTTGACATCGTATTGAGTTTCTCGTATTGAAGATTCAGAGTGGAGAAGAATTCGGAGTGGAGAATTCGGAGTGGAGATTTTGAATGGGGAATCAGTACTGGCTGTCACCGTATTGAGTTTCTCAGACTGAGGAAGTCTTGGATTGAATATTCGGAGTGAATAATTCGGAGTGAAGAATTCGGAGTGAAGAATTTGGAGTGGATAAGAAGATTCGGAGTGAAGAATTCGGAGTGGAGAAGAAAATTCGAAGTGAAGAATTCGGAGTGGAGATTCAGAATGGTGATTCAGATTGGGAAGTGCAGACTGTAATTGATCTATCTCAAGTCCAAGGAGTCCTTGCATTTCTTCTGGGTAAGGAAGTGAAGATTTGTGCTGAACTTGCTTACACTTGTGTATCTGAAAGGAAGTGCAGGTAACATATGTTGTTACAAGAAAATAGAATTTTCCCTATTGTGCTAAGAGGGTGTACATGCATTAGAGTGATTGTTTCACAGTGCTTCATGAGTGTAAGGGTATATCCTACTCGTTTTAATCCAAAGATTTTTTTCTTAGTGGGTTGTATGGTGCTGGATTGTTTCCAACCATACCAAGGACGTAGCTATTATTATTGAATAGTGAACCTTGTAAATTGTTCTGTTTCTTTAGATGTGTTCTTGTTTGTTTTCTCCACAGGGAATTATATCTTTAATAGGAGACAAATGTTGTTCTCAATTTTAAGGGAACTTAAAAAGGAAGAAAGGGGTACCACTGATTCACCCCCCTCTTAGTGGTTCATTTCTCCAACTGGGTCCTTACACCCAAAAGGCCATATTACCTTACTCTTTCCTGCTTTCAGAAGGGTTCACAAAAAATGATGTGAATTATTAGGCCCTCATTATAGGCAAGGAATTGGAACTCTAGGTGAAAGACAAACACCTAAATGTAAAGGATGGTTCAGAGCTAGTCATCAAATAGGTCAACGATGACAATGATATCAAGAAAGACGTGTTTGTTCCCTTGATGAACCATGTTTGAGAAATGATGGCATAATTCCCATCAAAACCAAGGTTGACTTATGTCCCCCAGTCACAAAATACTCAAGACGATGCTTTGGAAAATATAACCACAACCTTGGAAGATTTCAACAGGGATTAAACAGTCATTAACATTGCTCATCGCTGAATGGTCTTTCCGTTCATCTAGAGCAATACAGAGGGAATCAATGAAATTAGTAATGTTCTGGATCCTTATAGTCTTTCCACCAGTTTGATAACTCCCATTGAAAGTTACCATCAGATTAGAGAACTCCCACCAGATAGGGATGAAAGGGAGAAGGTCCGAAGATGGGTCGTCAACTTCTCTTTGTACAATGGGGTAAACCAAGAAAATTTTCCCTATAAATAAGACCTTGACAGAGTCTTTATCATGTGCATTGATGGAGAAGAGACTGATGTTGTCTTGAATGATGTACACGACAAAGCTTGTGGATCACACCAGTCAGCTACCAAGTTCTCTCACCAAATTAGAAGGCTTGGGTATTACTGGCACACTATGATACATGATTATTCCATATTCACTAAGAAGTTCCTTTCCGGCCAAGTTCATGATAATTTTATACACTGGCCCCTAGAGTTATTTCACACTGCCAAGTACTCCGGGACATTTTTTGCCAGAGGGATGGATGTTGTGGGACCATATCCTCCCTCTATAGCCAAACAATTCAAGTTCATACTCATAGCAACCGACTTATTTTGTAAATGGGCAGAATCCGTACCCCATAAGGATTTCGGGGAAAAACATCATCAAATTTGTGAAGGCTGACATCATTACTATATTTGGTGTCCTGTATACAATCCTGAGAGATAACGACACTAACATCTACTCTTATAAGTTGTACATGTTATACATGGAATATGGAATCAAAGAGAACCATTCATCCCATTATCACATGGAGGCCAAAGGTCAGATATAGGCTTTCAACAAGACTCTGTCCAACATACTTCAAAAGATGGCTGATAAGGATAAGGAATCATGGCTAGATAAGCTCTTTCAAGATTTATGGGATTACTGGACCATGAACCACATTTCCACCATGGCAACCCTGTACTCATTAGTATATGGGGTGGAGGTGGTTTTGCCTATTGAAATCTAGGTACCATCACTTCGTGTGTCCATTTGCAACCAACTATCCATGGATGAGAAATACCAGAGACAGTTTGATGAATTGGAGTAACTAGATGACAAAATTCTCCATACTCTACACCATTTGGAAATCTACCAAAATTAGATTTCATGAGCCTTGAATAAAATGTTTTTCCTTCAATATTTCTTTGAAGGATAAATGGTGTTAGTTATTAGAACCCCAATGACACTAGATAAGAAACCTCCAAAGATTGAACCAAACTGGGAAGGACCATATTTCATACATAGGGTCTATTAAAAAGGATCATACACCCTAATATCAATGGACGAACAACACATCATGGCTCCTAAAAATGCAATTTTCTTAATGAAATACTTCATGTAACATCCCCCCATGTTTTGGTCCAAAATCAAAGACCTTAAACTATGAGTTATATAAAAACACCATGAATCCAAGGTCAAAGATATATGACCCTAAACTATGATTCATAAAAATTCCCCCATGTTACGGTCCGAAATATAAAGTCATAAACTGTAGGTAATTATACAAAAATATGAAGCCAAGGTCCAAGCTCTATGACCCTAAACAATGAGTCATAAAAATGACACCATGTTAGGGTCCAAACTCTAAGACCTTAAACTATGAGTAACATCAAAATACCATGAATCCAAGGTCCAATCTCTATAACCCTAAACTATGAGTCATAAAAATTCTTCCCTTGTTATAGTCCAAACTCTAAGACCTTAAACTATGAGTAATGACAAAACACTATGAAGCCAAGGTCCAAGTTCTATAAACCTAAACTACGAGTCATGAAAATTCCCCCATGTTATGGTCCAAACTCTAAGACCTTAAATTATGAGTAACAACAAAACACCATTAAGCTGAGGTCCATGCTCTATGACCCTAAACTATGACTCATAAAAATGACCCCCCATGTTATGGTCCAAACTCTAAGACCTTAAACTATGAGTAACAACAAAACACCATGAAACAATGGTACAAGATCTATGAACATAAACTGTGAATATAAATTCCATAAATGTTAAGGTTTGAGATCTATGACCCTAAACTATGAGTCATAAAAATTCCCCCCATGTTACGGTCCAAAATCTAAGACCTTAAACTATGAGGCATCATCGTGGCCACATGACCTTTAACTATACTATATTAGTCCACGAAACAAAAAATTAAACAAAAAATAGCCACCAATGTTGATGTCCAAGCTCTATGACCTTAAACTATGAGTTATATCACATTCAAGACATGGTCCAAACTCCCCGACTTTAAACTAGGAGTCATCGTCCTTTCCACACGATGTTAAACTATAAGGAACTGATCGCTGAAACATGACAATAATCAATTACTCATATCCTCGCCATAGGAAATTAAACAACATGACACAAAACGTCCTAATTGCATGACAAAAAAATTGAATGATCTCTTACAGAACTACATGCGGCTTGATTCCTGCCTCACATGATACGTAGCGAAGCCTCAATCCTCGATCTCGGCCCATCCCCCGTAAAAAGATATTTTCTCCTTTATTCCCCCTATCATCCCATATTCGTAAGGGAAACCTTTATCACTCCTTGTTTCTCACATTGAGTATAACTCATGTGAGATTAGGATTAGTGGAAGAGATTATCTTACAAAAGTAAACTATGGGGTAACATGATGGACTTGGCCATTGTGATAGATAGAATGAAAATGCTCTTACCCTTTGGACTGAGCCAAATTGGTATAAAGTACATACAAAACTATGTGTTGCTTGATTACTTCCCTCACCGGATATATAGCGATGCCTCGATCATCGATATTGGCCCAGCCCCACCAGGAAAGAAAATGAAAATTCCCCCCATCATATTCTCTACCTCCCTGAACTTGCAAAGGATACTCTAGGACCACTCCTTGTTTCTCACATCAAGTATAACTCATGTGATATTTGGATAAGTGGTAGGGATTCTCTTACGAAAATAAATCATAGGGGATATGGTATGCCTGGCACCCATATCAAGTGAAACCAAAATGCCCTCACTTTTCATCACACATGGACCAAGAAAAATTAGTATACGGTACATACAAAACTACGTGTGGCTTGATTCCTGCCCTCACATGATATGTAGTGATGCCCTGATCTTCGATCCCGACCCAACAATCATCATTATAAAAAAATTCCATCAAGTTTCCCTAACACATCAAGAAAATGATTGTTGGGAACATTCATAACTATGTGTGGCTTGATTCCTGCCATTGCAGGATATGTAGTGATGCTCGGATTCGGCATCCTGGACCATCGACCAGAACAAAAGTGCCTTTCCCCAATTAGTAGGCCATACTTGTATGAGGATTATATTAAATGTCCTATCACATGTTAATAAACAAAAAAATTCTTCAAGAGTTATGTGTGGCCCAGTCCTCAGTATTATGAGATTCCGCACATGCCTCTCAGACATGAGAGGTCAAAAGATCCTGCTTCCCCTTAAACATATGGGTCAGACCTATGTGGAAGCTCCAAGTAGTTCACAGTTAGTCATGGTTTGTGTATTCTCACATTCTTAGGCATATCTTTCCCATTTGTCACACTCCATATGTCAGGAAAACATTGATCCCCATAATCATTCAAGGCCATCTAAGATGGAAGGCTAGTGTCCCGAGAACACCTTTTCTTGACTATGAATATCATGCATCGGTGGCTCTGCAATCTTTGGCCACAAAAACGTCTTTCAATCCAAGAAAAATTCATCCCCAGGAGAGTCCTATCCTATCTTAGTACTCTCAACAGCTTCAAAGACCCGTGTCATCCCTCCTGATTCAAGTGCCCCTGGGACTATGGCTTAAACCTTCTATCACCAATCACATCTAAGGAATGCCGGAACATCCTGATTACAATTAACCTGAAACTATTGAAGATCTTTATGACATTAAAATTGTCCCCACTGCACGACGTTAAACTTCAAGGACAAAATCATCCTCACCACATGGCATTAAACTGTAAGGCCAAAATCATCCTCTCGGCATAAATCTAAACTGCATAACATCACGTCCTCATTGCAAGACTCTAAACTATATAACAATGGTTTAATACCAAAAGTTATCGTAATGTTGATTTTTATATCCCCATGAAATGAAACAAAATCCTTGTGATCCCTTGTCTCTCACACCGAATATAGCTCACATGAGATTAGGGATTTTTGCGAGAGATCCACCATTGAATTATGGAAAAATAGTCCAAGAATTTGGTTTTAGAAAGATGATACTAGAAGGCATGTCACGATTCCCTCCCCTAGGAGGAACCATACGTCCTGGCCATGTGATGTTAAATAACCTGGTATCCCAGAGATGAAACGAATGCCTCACCCTCCGTATGAGTTATATCTATGTAAGGGGCACCAGTTTCCTTGAGTAAATCGCAGCTCAAATGTCCCCAATATGTCGAAATACACTCCTTCCATATTCCAAACTCTATTATTTGAGTGATCTTGAATCCCCATAACCCTCCAAGGCAATCTGGGATGGAAGGCCAATGTCTTGAGGACACCTTTTCTTGACTATTCATATCATGCCTCAGTGGCTCTGCATATATTGCCCATAAAAATGGCCATCAATCGAAGGAAAATTCATCCCCAGGAGATTCCTATCCTCTCTCAGAATGCCCAACGACTTCCAAGACTCGTCCCATCCCTCTTGATTCAAGGGACCTTAAATTCCTGGTTTACACTTTGCTCCTTACATATATCCTAGATATATCGAAACATTTGTTCCCTATTCATCTCTAGTTCCTTTTGGAGGATTCTAAATATATCCTATCCATATGCGTGAAGTTGATCCACATACAAAATAAGACTGACCCCACTCATTTCTAGGTTTCCCCAAAAAATCTCAATTAAAATTCCCTTTTTTGATGCTCAGGTGAACTCCTCATTGAAGGTCACATACTATGTTCAGACAGATCCCAATATCCATAATCCTTAATAGCCATTGGAAATGGAAGTCCAGTGTTCTACAAACACCTTTTCTTGACTATTCATATCATGCCCTAGTGGCTCTGCATATATTCCCAAAATAATGGCTGTCAAAAAAAGGAAAATTCATCCCCATTAGAGTCCTCTCCAGCTTTCATACCCTCAAATGACATCCATTCATTGTCATGCCCCCCAGATTCAGAAAACTCCTAGGTGACAGTTTATGTGCCTCCTTCTCCCCAAGTGCCCCTGACATAAAAAAGAATCTTATTTGAATTAATCATTCACCATCTCTCCATCATGCAAGTAAGAAATGTGTGAGAATAGTTTCCCACTCAAATCCAATATGAATGTTCCTAATGTTCTCAAACAACACTACTTAAGCTAGCCACCCATTGTGTCTCCCAATTTCGAAATAAAGTCAAAATGTTGCAAATCCCACCAGGCCATCAGAAATGGAAGCCCAGTGTCGTGCAGACACCTTTGATTAACTATGTACATTATGCCCCGATGTCTCTACATATGTCTCCCACAAAAATGACCATAAATCAAAGGAATATTTGTCCCTAAGAGAGTCCTTTCCTACATATGTACGACTAAAGTGGCTCCTGAGCCTCATGCATGTTCAAAATCCACAAATCAAGCATCAAGAAAAATCTTTAACCCATGTCTGAATGATACTATAACATTCCTGGTTAACGGTCCCAAGTCAGGGCCCTACCCCATTACGTTTGGAAAAAGCTGTTTGACCGAAAACATTAGTAGCAGGTTTGATTGGAAGTATAGTGAACTGCTAGTGAAAAAGATGCCATACTTGCGAGAGGAAAAATCCGAAAAGGGAACCTTTGGAAAAAAGTCAAGTATCAGTCCATTAAATAAAGTGGGGAAACATTGAGCCATTAGAAAAGGTATAAATCTTGTTAGGTTGAAAAACCGCAAAGGGCTGCCTAAGAAAAATTCAAGTTATACCCACTAAGCCCATGTCAGGTAGGCTTAAGAAAATATTAGGGTTATAATGAAAAGGCATAAAAGTTCGTGAGGTTTTCCATAAAACTCACGCAATAGTCAAACTATGCTCACTGAGACCAAAAACTCAGAAAAAATTAGGGCACAATTAGATTATTACAATTTATTGATTTCAAGTCATGGTTTGAAATTAATACTCGATTGAAATGATGTTGATAGGAAAAGACGAAGAAGAGATGTTTAAAAGAAAATTCTGTTCCATTGCGTTCATCAAAAATGGAGGAACATCCCCAATTCAGAGTCACTCTAGAGTATTAAAAAAAGGGAGAGTACATATCTTAATTTGGGACAGAACTACAACAGGGCCCTATTCGCCCTTTCAAAAAGGATGTTGACGGATTACCACAGGCCATAGATAGTCTATTCCAAAGAATTTATTTCCACCATTTCAGCTTTGACTGTCAGACCCACCTACTCCAGAACAACTTTGAGTTCATGCCCCTTCTTATGGACAACTCCATAGTTGGCGTGCGAGGATGCCAGTTGTTCCCTCAACCTGGATGCACGGTCTTCACACTCTCACAACTCTTCCTCTTATGTCACCACCAAATCATGAGACTTCACCTCCTCAGATGTCATATTATCAAATTATTTTGAAATATATTGGAAGGTCTCCACCTGGTGATGGGAAGATTTTAACCTACTTAGCTTGTCCTCATATGAGGTGAGGTCTTCTCGATCAATGATGATTTGGTAAATATGGAGGTTTAAGTGATGATAATAAAATCAGTTGGAACCTAGATTAGTGTATAAATGATGAAAATTATCACCCTCTTTAGCAAAATTGGCTAGGGGTATCTTCGTGGAAAGATAAAAAAACTAGAGTGATGCTTCTTTTTTCATTGCCCGGTGCCTTTCCCCAGCACTAGTACTTTGATCCTGCCCTACTTCCACATGTATATAAGTAGGAATAATTGCTATATGAGTGGTTAGGGACCTAAGGTGGGTCACCCAAGACGGGAGACTCTCTTTTCCCTCAGATGGACCAGCCATTGGAGCCAGATGTGGAAGACTAACCACGACCTCCGGGATGATTGGTGATACTAAGTTGCTTTCGGTCTCATTAAGATCTTGGGAAAAATCCACACAAGAGGAGTAATCTGAATCACTTCCCAAAAAATGGGTTGTAGTGATGAAACCCCTCCCAGAATCTTTTGACGATAGACCGAGTGCCTTCTTACCACAAGAGCAGGGGAAGGAGGTGTATCCATCTTGGTTGCTGCAAGGACAAAAGTAGAAGGCATAGCCGTTGCACTCTTCACGGTGGAATAATGTGTCACGTTGTCATTAGGGAAAGAACAGGGAAGGAAATGGTCATGGTTTTCTGTACCCGTCGAACAGGTTCTTTCCGCATCCCATCGAGGTAACAATCTACCCCTAGTTGGGCATACTCTTGTGATAGAAAGGTGAGAATCATTATGTTAGGAATTATAATCTCCCTAGAAGCACCTTCATGCATCATCAAAAGACACAATTGGCATAGAACCACAAGATGAGATTCTCCCCTTAACTGAATGACTGAAAGCAGCGGAGTTCGCTGAAGGCATTTGAATTGTATGGCAAACTGGTAGGGGTGGTATGGCTCACAAATGACGACTCGGTCTATACGAGCAGTGAGCATCCTATCTCAGAGGTTGATGAGGTATGAGCATTCATCTAAGGAAACTCCTCTGTTACCTCTAAATGATCAATGATGGATAGGATGCGGTGCAAACCAGAAATTAGTGGCATCGTTCAACAACCCAATCACATTGGTAATACTCAGAGTCCTAGGAAAAACAACAGAAATGTTGAGAAGAGCAAGATGAAAGTTAGAATGGGTAACCCTTATGGTTTTATGGTATTCATAATAGGGGAAGTGTTCTACCATCCACCTATAAAATAATTGGAATGGTCTTATAAGACTATGTGGAGGACTGGCTTCCTATATTTGTCTCAAAAATTCATAAAGCAGGGAAAGGGTAGGAAGGGACAAATTAATGGGTCGACTCTCTTCCAGCATAGCTGCCATCATCAAATTGCAGTCCTAAACCCTGGTATATAACTCGTGAGATGGGAGGATCCATCCACTTAAAAACATGGCAAGAAAACATGCTAGTCTAAGCATAGGGGAAATGTCTGATCGAAGCTCATATGCCCATGTGGTATATCACCCTGCTTTAAGGGTAGCACAATATGACCCTAGGCTTTGGCGGGACTAGAAAGTAGGATGAATTCGAATATGGTGATCCCTCGGCTTGGGATCATTCGTCTACAAGAATGAAATTATCCATGCTTCCAATGGGATGAGGGAACAATCCTCGATGGGATGATCCAGTGATCCCATTGCTATGAACAGTAAGCTACTTTTCAATGGAGACATGTGATTGGTATCGTACCATGTGGAGAATTTTGGGATGTCCTCATCGTACATTTATCCAAGGATGGGGAGCCCCCCCAAGCGGGTAGATATCCCATAGAATAATTCCCACCTCCCCATGCAGTAGGTGGAAG
Source organism: Viscum album (assembly GCA_963277665.1). Taxonomy (NCBI): domain Eukaryota; kingdom Viridiplantae; phylum Streptophyta; class Magnoliopsida; order Santalales; family Viscaceae; genus Viscum; species Viscum album. The sequence goes on from OY728129.1 coordinate 1,122,563,608, forward strand.
GTGTTGGTGCACAAAAACCAGCGGGTCAGAATTTTGGAAGGCTTTTTCCTAGATAAAAGATTTCAAATTGAGAAACCCAAGATTCTTGGTATAAGCCCACTGCCTCTAGAAGGTTAGGGGACTCCAGGTAGGTCTAATGCACCCAAAATTCCTAAGCTCACACATTAGAGAAACATCCTCCGGCCTGCAAATCCCACTTGGTGCTCCATCCACAGCTAGGATTCTATCAAGAGATACTAATGATTGATGGGTATTATCGAGCGTCTAGTCTCGGGACACCATCACAACACTCATGGTTTCCCTGAGTCCATGACGAGCCTCGTAGTAAGAATATGTTCTCCTAAAATAGAGTGGCGACTACTTCTCAAACTGGGGAAATTTGGGAACGGTTAGGAACATGCAGTGCCTCTAAGAGGATAAAAGGGATGTCAGGGTTGGGAAATGACAGAGGCATGTCAGAAGGGAGGAAAAAATCATAAAGTGTTTGTTGTATGGATAACATATATTCTAAGAGATCTGGTATCAAGAATTCCATAAAAAGGCTGTCATGGAGAATGATGTGGGCATAGATATGGTCATTTCTATTCCTCTACATGGTTTCCCTTGTCTTCATCAATTTTGCAGCAGCCTACGAATTAGCCATTTTCGCCTGCATAGAAAGATCTTGAAGCTGAGGAGAATTCAGTCCGATAAGAAATTATTGGATAAAGGCTATGGAAGAGTGGTTAAAGGACTCAAAATATGTCCACATGAATCATCGTTTATGGATTCTAGAAAGGGTACGCGGCAGCCACATCCAAAGTACTACATGATACGCGACAAGTAACCCCGTTTACAGCTATGGTACACGGACTCACCCCACCGCGTATAGCCATGGTACATGAAAATACATGAGGCGTTGGCCCAAAGATCATTGGTTGGTGATAATAAAGGTTTGTAGAGATAGTATCCTGCAAACCTAGGCTTTGATTAGGTTTGTATTTCATAATGGTGGATTAAAGTTTATGTTCGAATCATTAATATTTTTAAAATTCCAGTTTTTTGATCCAAGTGCGGTATGTGGACAAGCCAACCATGTATCATTCTCCTATGTAGAATCCAGATTTTAAAAATTAAAGTTCCATAAACTATTCAAAAATCCAAAATATGGTATGCAGATGGGGAAATGGAAAGGAAATAAGTTCGCCAAACATATTGACCAGTTCACAAACAAGATTTTCTCAAGGAGCACGGTACGTGAGAGAAGAGGAATTTGGGGAAATTGAGATCACTTTTCTCTATGAGTAACAGTAAAAGACAAATGAAATGGTCCCCTATATATAGGTGTGGTCCCCTCCATCCAGTCCATCTATTCTACTATGAACCATTTCTGTTCAAGACCGCTTCTACATCAGAATAGTCCCCTTTTCATTTTGAATGGACCCCATTCTTGTGGGGGAATTTGTAGAGTCCTGAAAATTATTGAAAGTGAAGAAACTACCCCCATAATCACTTTACAGAAGGAAGTAAGTTCTTATACTAGTCTACCAAGGTTAATGGACTTGAATTGAGTTGCAATTCTTTAAAGGAACTCGAATAAATTCAAGTTTACACGGTTTTTTAGTGGCATGTGTACCATCACTGGGAAAGGTATGAAGAGTCATTGGATCATGAGCCACTATGTATGAGGGATGATCCACAAACCAATGGCCCATGAGGCGATGGTCGGCGAGTAAGGAAAATTGCGAACCGAGTGGTCGAAGGATTTGTGCGTGTGAATTCCTTCTTCATACCATACCGAAAACTTATCAATTCATATACAAAGATAATTAAAAGGGTAACGTGAACCACTATTGTGAACCAAAGGCCCCTAAAATCCTAGTTTACTAGGTCTTCTATGGGTCTGGATATTGATTCAATGGGCCTCCACAAATGGTATCGCATTCCCAATAGATACGATTGCTCTGATGATCTGTAAAATGAGTACAATAGAAGTACAGAACACACATATAAATGGATATAGGAAGGGAGATGAAAATATGGTGAAATATTAAGGGATACTTAGTGGTTTCACTCCAGATTTCATCTTGTTTCATCGGTGAAGCACAAACCGTGAACCACTCCCTCCACAGGACACCGCATACTACATCAGCATGCGGATGGAACCCAAAGTGGCGTGATAGGATTCGTACCACTATAGTAAACAGTTTCCTATACCCATGCCCACGTACCGCATTGGTATGAGTACATACTCTCTACCCGCATATCACTATGGTATGCAGAGCCTCCCCCATATTGCACAAAAATTCAGTACGTGAAATGGGGTGTTTTAGGGTATTCTTCCCACTGGTTCCAACCTCACCCCTCCATTACTGTATTGTCCTCCATGGTCCCTCCACTAACCAGTCCTCCAGAGTTAGGCCAAATCCTCTTCCAAATCCACCAGACCCATATGATCAGACCATCAAGTCCATTAGCGCGCCCCAATGAGTCTACATACCCATGGTAAGAGGAGTCACGAAGGCCCTCCCCACAAAGGTGTGGGATTTGGGAATACCTGCGATGCTTCAATACCATGGTAACTCGAAGCCCAAACTTTGGATGCTGATGTGATCCTCCCTATTCTCAGGAATAAGGGTGATCACTAGCTTTTCCTTCGAGTGAGGAATAATGATCAGTCGAAGGGGTTATATTCTCTCCCCCTTTGATGAGGACGAAACTCCTCCCCTTCCCAGAATGTGTACTAGGTCCCTCCCACTAAGGTATGTCCCCAATATTCTAAGACAAGGCCACATGATCTTTAATACCATCTCACATGGAAAGGTTCACTTCTCTAAGCCATCACCCACTATTTCCACGACCTATTCCTCCATGGGCTCTCCCTCCCCAACTAACCGGGGAGGAAGCATGTGGCTTGTTGAATCATTCAAATCCTCTTATTTATCACACATGGAATGAATCATGTGGGATTAGAGGTTTGTGATGATTACAAAACCCAAATGTTTAAGAACTATGAGAACTCTGATTCCTGACCAAAGTAGAATACATAGGATTCCTACCAGAAGGTCCAAGCTCAAAAGGGTGGTCATCCATAAAGGTTCCACACAATCATGTCCTGTCAAATGAGATGCTTGCATACATAATCCCCACACATTCTGAACTTGAGAACTCTGATTACGGTACAAATCAGGATACTTAGAATGCCTACCAGAAGGCCCAATTTCAAAAGGGTGCCCATCCATAAAGGGTCTACCCAATCATGTCCCCTTAGATGGGAAAATTTTATGCGTAAGACCTACACAATCCGAACTATGTGGGTTCTGATTCCTCTCTTGAGGAAAAATATGAATCCCTTCTTATGGGCCCGATCCCAACATCAAGTGAAGTTCCACCCCCTAGATAATGATAAATTACAGAGCGCCTTATAATGTGGCTCAAGTTAGCATCTCCTATGTAGCATCAAATATATGAATGCTTACGACGATTTTGAAATCCAAGGGTAGCCCGTGAACACACTCTTTGGGAATGAAACAAGGATTCACGAAACATATGAACATGAATTAAATCCATAAGTGATTCTCAAAACATGAAAAAATTCTCCCCCAAAGGGTGCAGTGAGCCTAACCTCCCATCCTCTCGACCAATGGAGTCCATAATTTTTATTTTCCAAATCGTTCACCAATGAGCACCTTACTTTGGAATACAGGTCCATGAATCATAGTTACTAGGGCCATTGGGAATTCTTGGATCCATGAATCAACCCGTTGGAGACCATCCAAGGAAGTTATGATTGAGAAGGATTGATTGCATGAGTGATTGAACCCAACACAATTTCCCGCTGGGACTAATAGTTCCTGTATGGTTAATTAAAACTTCTTTAAAGGATAATGAAATTGAATGGGTCGAAACAAAAGGAATGGTGAATTCGATGAGAACCCTTATCTGTGGAAAAAGGGATGGGTGATGATCCTCGTCAAACCATTTCCACACCACCCGAAAATGCACCACCTCAGAGGAAAAAATGATATTGATGAAATTATTATACTTATTTAGTTATAATATCACATCTTCCTTCTTACCTTCAAATCTATTGTAAAGTGATAACATATCTTGTGAATACATTTGGACTGTGACCTCCAGGAAGCGTTGTGACATATTTTTAATTTTATTTTGAAATGGATGGAAATAACGATAAATTTATTGAATATATATGATATAAAAATAATTATGTAAATGTTAATTAATAGTTACCTTTTTTTCATTCCATCCATCAAAAAATTAAAACAACATTAATGCATACGTATGACCTACAATATCCATGAATGGTGTAAATCATTTTATATATCTAAATTCTGTGGATGATTATAAATACAAGTATAATGATTATATATTGTAAGAACCGAATTTTTCTATGAGGTATGGATCCTTTAAATTTTTTTATAATTATTTTTTTTAGATCTATTATGGATTCCTAATGAGTTTTTGGGGTTTTCAGGGGTGTCTAAGGCTTGTTCGAAGATTGGAACCCCGACTGGTGGAGAAAAGGACAGAGACACATGATTAGTATAAACCGTGAGAGCCATTATGCACAGTTTCCCTAATGGTGTGAGGGTTTGATAGTGGGATAAATGTAGCTGCATGGTTTAAGGAAACTATGCAGACTAAGTTGCATGACTGTGTGGGGGTATTGTAGTTTTTAGCAGAGCGTGTAGCACTATTTGTTCATAGTTAGTGAAACCGTGTGTGAGACACACGATTAGTTTGTCATTTTTCTTCCTCTTGAAAACACTATTTAAATACAAGATAATATGACATATTTTTAGGTCATTGATCTATTCTTCCATTTTATTTCATTCCAGTCCAAACTAAGGGCCAATACTGTAAAAGAAGAGTGATATAGGATCGAGGTAGGTAGTCTATGACTCATCCCTCAAGTCTTTCCATTTTATAAAGTGTCTTCATTGTGCACACTCCGATTGCATTAGGAATTTCCTATTAAATTCATATGATATGATTATTATCATTATGATTATATTCTAGAGCCCCTTCAATGTATGTTATTCACATATTTATAGGTTATTACCTCACCTCTTTCCACCTCAAGTTGGGTGGTTCTACTTTTAGACTTTAGTGGTTTGTTATGACTATCTATGCCAGCATTAATAAGAGCTAGACTTGGACTCATTAAAGTAAGTGTTTTAGTAGAATAAATGAATTATTAATGTCTTGTACATGTATGGTATCACCTGAACAATCTATGGTAAGTGTTTCAAATTAATCAATGAATATTTAAATATTTTAATGGAAATTATATTTATTTATATATCTCTCAACCTTGAATTACATAAAATAAATTGGCTACATGTCATAAACCCACTTTGTATTTCTTATAAAAGGTAAATGAATGAAAGTAATAAATAATTTCATGTATTAATTATCCTTTTCACAAAATATTATATGAAATTGAATAAACCTTCTAAATTATCAAATGTCATGAGTATTACATGGCCTAAATTAAATAATTAATTATGTATAATGTGTCTATTGCATATAGACCTTCACATATTTATAAAAGTGGTAAAGTTGAGCTAGATATGGATTCCTGAGGGAATGCGTTGATCACTCATAGGAAACCATTCTAATTAAAGGGACCATTTTTCGAGGGAGATACCCACCTTGGAACATGGTCATTGTCTACTAGTCGATTCCTGGAATGATGCCATATGAACCCTTCACTATATTTTGGATATCAGGATGTCTTGGATACCCTACAAGGATTCATCTTGAAATCTTCAGACACATGGTACCATGGATTCACCACATTGGTCCCATTCATGCTTTTCCCATTTTACCTTGGATGAGATCCTTGGACTCTATAAGAATATTTTACAGCAGAATGCCTTCGGAATTTCCCATGGATTACACTTAGACACCCATTTTCCAAACTGCATGTTATTACTAAGTTGGATTGACCTAAGAGGTCAAGGCTACCTTGGTTATTACTTTGGATCCTCTTAATTATTATCATAATTATAAGATTCATTGTTATACATTGGATACTTTATTATTATTATTATTATTATTATTATTATCATGATATATTTCCAGTGTTGTTCAAACCTCCCATGACTTATTTATATGAACTGAACATAAATAATTAAATGTTACATGTTCAGTGACCGCCTGGGGCTGAAAAAGGTATAAAATATTTACCTTTCTATACTTATTTACATTTTTATAAACCTGCACACTATTTCAGTTTATATTCACATATTAGATTGTATAGATTTCATTAGTGGTGGCCTATTGAGATTTGGATCACACCCTACCAGAGCCACTAATGGTACTCAAGAATATTATATGTATACCACTATTTATAAGGGGAATCATCCCACTTTGGTAACTGGACTTGATTGGTTGCTTAATATGGAGCTTGGTAAAAGTTTACCAGGACAATGATTGGGATTTTGGATAGTTTTTGTATTCTTTTTTACTCTTTTGTATTGCTGTATTTTCTACTTCCATGTATACCTATTTTCCATTTTTTAGAGACATGAAATAAATTATTTTCATTTTTATATGATCCAGTTTCTATCTTTGAGTATTATTATCAGTTTCTTGGTTATTTTTGTCTTCTTCTACAAAGTTATTCATTGATATTGTGATTATTCTATTTATCTATTATTATATATTCATTATTTTATACTTTGATATGAGGGAATAATATCACCAAAAAATTACCCTAGGCCCTTATTGCTAGTCAAAAGCCTCTGGAATATGGTAGTGGTGCACTTGAGGCCATGTGGCCAATTGGGTTCGGGGAACCTTTGAGTTGCACCTAGGTAGGGACATCACAAAGTTATATCATGGGGTATTCTTTTCTTTTTTCTTATTGTTTGGGAATATAGGTAGGAGATTTGGAACATTTTGTAACTTGGTTATGAGCCATTCCTGGGTGTAGATAACCCACGTTTAGGGTAAATACTATGTTTCTTGGGGATATAATTTGTTTATTCTTTTTTATCACTATATGTGATATCTTTTCACCACTAGGTGATGCACGTGAATTAAGATCTTTGATATGATTTATTAATATTAAACTTTTTCCTGATATGTAAAATATTATTGTTACATGAATCATTATACAACCTTAGAACTCACATGCCATGCATATGACATTACATGTAGGTGCATTTAATTGCTTACATTTCCTGTGTTTCCTATGATTATTGAGTGATCCATGGTTGTTATGTATTCCTATACTTATATCATCCTCTTAAGGATAAGTGAATTAGTTATTTAACTTGTTAAAATCAATCTAAATAGTGTTTCCTATATAGGTTGATGGTGGAATCTTTTGTAGCTAGTTTCTAACCATTTCAGCTACGTACCTCTGGTTACATGAGTTTCTCTTTGGATATGATTGAGTGATTTCTAGTTTTAATTCATGAGGTGTATTTCCCCTCATTTATTGGAAAGTGTTTTTTACCGAGTCAATCCATTGTATATTACCTATTAAATTTTAATACTAAATTGTATGGTAATTATTTAAAAGTAAACAGGAGTCAGTCTCAGTTATAAAGTCTATAGGTCTTTATTAATTGGGAATAAATATTTTTTTAATTGAAGTTGATATATGTAAATAAGAAAATATTGATTTAAAAATGTTAATATTGACGTATTAAATAATATAGTTACAAGTAAATGAAGAACTAAATTGTTATTGACCCTTCACCAACTGGAACCTCAGTAAATTTAACTTGAACACTTACCAATACCCTGGAGCGGGTAGTTGGGGTAGTATATCATGGATAGTGATCCCTTTTTCTTTATATCATACTTTCTCTAGTGGTTCTAACTATTACCAAATACTGATTTGGGAATTTTTATTGGTGTTTTCAAACCTATGACACCAAAACATCATCGAGTCATGCACCTGGAAGGTGGTGATGACCATGCTCCAAAGTTGGTGGGCCCTGAGCCAACATCCTTATCGTCAGGAGTTCCAAATTAGGCACCACCTATTATACTCGAACTAGGCACTGACGCTCAGTTTAGAGATGTTTTTCTATGTATGATGCATTCCATACAAAGCGATCCATGAACTACACCTACTATGGATGATCTGACTCATGATTTCTGGTGGTAGCATCCTCCCACCTTTTTAGGAGATTTTGGACCTTAGGATGCTGAGTCTTGGTTGGAGGCAACAATTTCTATATTTGATCATATAGAGACACCTCCAAATAGGAGAGTTAAGCTTGAAACATATATACCTAATGATTTGGCCAAGTGCTTGTGGGATCTGATTACCCATGTTTGTCATCATTAGGGCATGGTCTGGGTTAATTTTCAGACTACCTTCTATGATTACTTCTTTCCCCAGATGCCAAGACTTGACTGAGATGTAGATTTTATACACATGGAGAAGGATTCTATATCTTTCATGGACTATTTAGTTCATTTTACTAATTTTTAATTCTTTTAAATTATTCTAGTCGGTGATGATCTATCTTTTCCCAGACACTTTGAAGATGAGATTTAGTATGCCATTCATACCCAGGTGAGTGTTTTTGGTCAACCTACCTTTTTCAAGATCATAAATTAGGCTCTTATCACTGTTGGAAACATGAGAGAATATGATAGTACCAAACACAATGGTTTAGTGCCAAGATAAGACAGTAGTTATTCCAATAGCTGGAATCATAGCCTCGAGGTTTCTCTTCAAACCAGTGGCAGCCAGAGCATCCACACTGATAGATCCACTATATTCCATTATTGTTAATGGTAGAGGAATGTGAATCCTCAGTGTGATAGAGATCCTATAAAGCTCCATTATTTTAGCCTTATATGACATATTTAGAAATTATTTCATAATTTTTGATTTATTTTGAATAGTAGAGGATCCACACTAGCTCCACCTTTAGAAGCGGGATCAATTATGCCACATCAGGTAGGGAGTTGGAGTAGCACCGATAAGACATGATAAGGAGGAGGTTGTGTCTGTGGTAGAAAGACCACTGATTATCAGCATCAGTAGAGTTGACCTGCTCATTTTAGTCCTTCTATAACATAAGTTCATGGAATAGGCTAGTTTCATGACTTAGATTCGATTCCTTAGGATCAGAGTGCAATACCATCTATAGTATGAGGTACTATTCTAATAGCCTCCAATATTGTAACTAATTTAGTTAATATAGGTGTTTCTCATTTTTTTATCTCCTTATCAACCGTGGAATGTCTGAGGTAAGAAATTCAGTATTACTATAGGGTGAATACCCTGGACACAGCGTTTAGAGTCTGGTCAGAGGGCATACACCAATGTAATCACTTCCCCTTATGGTAGGTAGTTATCCATTCTAATGGGACCTATTTTTTTCAACATGAAGGTTTTGATGTCATTATTGGGATGGACTGGATGGTTTCCCGTCATTCCTATGTGTACTACTATCATTTCATGGTGTATTTTATATCACTGGAGATATGTAGTTATATTTTAAAGGGTGAGTAGAATTTTCAAGATAATAAATTTGGACTAGAGTATTATGTGATAAGTGGAGTGACCACCTAGATTACAATTATTTTCAAGGGGAAATAGGGAATACATATGGAATATTTTCCTCTTGTAGTAGATAATTTCAAGGAAGTATTTTCCAAAAAATTATCTTATCTTACCTCTTGAGAGAGTAGTAGAGTTTATGATTCTTCTTATTGAATGATTAGATCCAGTATCTATTCCTCCGTATAGGATGGAACCTAATGGGATTCAGGTTCCCAAGAGGTAGTTTTAGTATTTAGAATCAAATGTTGTTATCCAACCCTACAATTTTTCTTAGGGTTCAACCATGATTTTATCCAAGGAGGTTGATGGGAACCTCTATTTTTGTATAGATTTATGTTGGTTGAACCGACTTAAAGTTAATAACCAGTATCCACTGCCTCATATAGATGAACTCTTTGACTAGATCCAAGCTGTTAGTGTGTTTGCTATGATCGAACTGAGATTGATATATCATCAGGTGTGAGTTAGGCCTTCAGACATACCTTGAATAGATTTTCATAGAAGGTATGGTCTGTATGAGTATACTGTTTTTCATTCGGTATTATGAATGTGCCTAAATATTTTGTGTCTTTGATGAATAGGGTTTTCCACCCTATCTAGATTAATGTTTTTTAGTTTTTGTGGATGAAATATTGCTGTATTATCATATCATAACGACCATTCTAAACACCTTGATATCATTTTGAATACACCTTGAGAGATCCAGCTATAGGATAAAAATACTAAGTTCCACTTATGAATCGACAAAGTTCACTTCTTAGGTCATATTATCTCTGAATCATGAGTATCAGTTAACCGAGAGAAGGCGAGTGCTATGTTTTCCTAGGAGTATCCCAAGAACATGTTTTATATACAGAGTTTTATAAGGATGGATGGATATTAAAGGCATTTCATATAATACTTTTGATTCCTTTCTACACCTCTTTCTTTTCTTACAACAAATGTTGTGAAATTCATATGGTCATAAGTGTGCAAGAAAGCCTTTAAAGAGGTGAAAGGGAGGATTAGCTCATCAATTATTTTGATTCTGCTAGATCTTATAAGAGTATTTACAGTGTTATATGATGCATAAAGCATTAGGATGGGTGTAGTGATGATATAGAAGGAAAGGTTTTTGTGTATATATCTGACTAGTTCAAACTCCATGAGTATAATTACCTAATGCATAGACTTGAGATAGAATATGTTGTCCATTACCTATACTACTGGAGACATTGTTTGATGGGAGAGTGCTTTGTGGTGTATATGGACCACAAGAGCCTAAAATATATCTTAAAAAAGTGTGAATTTAATAAAAGATAGTGAATATGGGTTTAATATCTTTAGTATTTTGACTTTGATCTTGCCTATATGCCTAGAATGGGAAATGCAGTAGCTAATGTGCTCAGCTGGAAAAATCAGGCACATGTTGTACAAGAATCCAGTGATGGATAGAAATTTATGGCCCTCTTTTTTGAGCTACACTTTCAGTTTCATGGTTTTTAGGATAATTATTCACTTATATCTTTGAAAATTACCTCTTCCCTCCTTAATAGGGTGAAAACAAGGCAGTTCTAATAAACTTATCTCTTGGTTCTCTAGAATAGTATTTATAGTAAGGACCCTCCTCCAGATTGGTCTATTGATGGAGACCACATCCAACTTATAAATAGGCATGTCTGGGTTCCTATAGATATAAGAGAGGAATTGTTGTGTGAGTCCACCAATATAAAATATTTTTATTTAATAACTTTTAATAAAAAACTGGAAACCGATGAAGTTCGTAATATAATAAATCACACCTCATAAGATATTATCAATCAATTCCAAAGAAATTAAAAGTAGTTAGATTTATTTACCTTAAATAGTAACCATTTGATGGAGGGAACGTCCCTTTCTGTATTTTCCTTCCTGAGATCCTCTAAATGAGATAGCATCTTGTCCCAGGTATGTAATGCTCCTCTAGCCTTGTGTTCCCCTCATTGAAACCACATATTAGAATCCTATTTTTTTCCAATATAAGAGGATTTTTCATTGTTCAAATCAATGTGAAAATTTATTTCAATCATTTTGTGTGTGTCCTCCTTTGAAATTTTAATCAGGAAATAATCCACTAACATTACATTATTAGAATGCATGAGGAGCTCTTGGGTTTTTTTTTCTGGTTCAACAACCTCCTTATCAGCATTCCCTGGAGTAGTGAAAGTTGTTTCCCCTTCTTGAATCTCAGTTTCCTTATCATCCACTGACTCCACATGTGAAATAGACCCATTATACTTACTCTTAGGTTTGGATACAGTTGCATTTAGACTATTTTGGGTGGGGTTTCCTTTATTAGAGGACCTGGTAATAGGAGGGCTCGGTAGATTTTAGTATACCTTCCATCTCTGTGACCTTCGTATATGATGAATAAATCCAAATGAATCCATAAGGGCATTATTTTTGTTTCATTGAAGTGTATCGAAGATATTCTTCTACAAGTTCCACTATCTTTGGATCCAAGGACCAAGATTCTAAGACCAAATAATTATTAACTACTTTATCATCCAACCTTAAATGAAGATTCATTTCTTATCTTTCCTCCTCATCATTTACTTCCTCAAAAGAGGAAAAAAGTCTTCTCCTAACACCACAAAATGGTTTTAAGATCCATTACAATTGACCTCAACTTTACCTATGACATTAAGAAAGGGAGGCTTACTAGCCTCACCCTGAATCATTTCAACCCTTGCCGAAAATTCACTATTCATAGAACCAAACTTAGCTTCCAGATTCCTACCAAACTATTTCATTTCATTTTTTGAGTTAATGATACCATAATAACCATCCTAACCTACTTTTTGGAGAAACACTTCTGGAGGGGAATTTCAAACAGAATTCCCAACATCATCATTTGAGGGGGGGGGGGGGTTCATGATCTACTTCACTATACCTCGCACACCCTCTCAACCTCCCCTAACATTCCTTAAACCTACCTTGATAAGGGATTGAAACCCAAGTCCCACCTCAAAAGAGCATAAAAATCCAAAATCCATAACCTTGAATCCATAAATTTTTTTCCCTTTTGGGTGACTGCAATGTTCCCCAACCCTGTACCTAATTGAACCACTGATGGGGAGAATCACACTAAACCATCATTCAATTTTTAAAGACCTTTGTACTTTGTGAATTGAAAGTGATAATCCTCTCCCAAAGATGCAGGGACCCCTAGTGTTTCTTTACTTATCAACCAGTGCCTCCTGAACAGGTAAATACTATGGATTGAGGGATCTAGATTCCCCTGAGATGGCTTAGCACACCCCCACAACCCCTCCTGAAAAAAGATCCATCCTGATGAATGGAATCATCCTGATAAATTGAATTATAATTCACTGTGGGGTCTTCATAATCCTATATCCCGAATTCTGATCTTAGGATTGAGCTTGATCCTTATAGGTCCCTACATCCATGAATACATGCTGAAACCAGATGCCCCAACCATTTGCAGGACAAACTATAATTAGGCTAGGTATTAATAACCGCAAATTGATTCCATCTGAATTATTCCCTGATCGTGATACAAATCCATTCCATCAAAGTCTTTGATACATTTACCTCAATACACATTCAAGGGGAACTTGGTTGAATAAAATAGTATTTATACTATTAGAACATAAATACTGGTCTTCCATATTCCCCATTATAATGATTATCAACATATTTTGGAAAAGAAAAGGTAAATTTGTAAAACTTAGCCACACCACCATAATAGGAAAATAACATTTCATGTTGAACATGAAAGACCATTGAAAAAGGTATAAGTGGTAACAATTGAGGGATTGAAGAGCACTAGACCATACCATAATAAGGCCAACCTATGAAGAAAAGTGTATATCAAATGTCGCATATCGAGAGGACAATCTACTACTCATTATTGAAGTCCCCAAGGGACAAATCCAAATTTTTCAAAGGATTTTACCAGAGGTGGATGATTCATGAATCAATCCAGTAGTTTCAGTTTCCAATGATATTAATCCTAGATGAACTCTTTCATTGAAATAACCAATTAGGTTGAGCTGTTGAATTTTTCAGGAACCTTAGGGAAAAGTGATGTCACTGAGAATTGAGGAAGGAAATCAGGATTAGTGAATGGAAGGAAGGGACGAAGCATAGATGAATATGGAAGAAGGATATTGTCCCCCCTCCACCGAGGAGGGAGGGGCCAAAGTCACATGAATCACGACCTTAAGGAATCTCCTCCTTAAATAAATGGATCTATAAACACAAATAAACATGAAATTAATAGATTTTTGAGTCCGATGCTTCTCACTGGGTATTTTATCATGGAATATCTAAGATGTATTGAGGCATGAGACACTAGTATTGGTGTCCAAGGATGAAACATTAGATAACATGTTTTATCACTAGGAATTCCAACTACCAGGAGGTAAAGGAAGAGAACATGTGACCTTATGGATTCTTATAACTGTTAGAATTCCAATAATGGAAATTTTAGGATTCCATTATAATTTTTGTAGTTTGATTTTTATGGTCCCCTCTAGGTAGTGATTTAGTTTGGGTAGTTGTGGATTTATTGACAAAGGTATCCCAATTACTTCCCATCTGGGAGACTTTCCCAGTTTATTAAATGGGATGAATGTATGTCTGTGAGATTATATGACTACAAGGTGTCCCTTGAACTATCATTTTAGATATGAATTCTCATTTCAAATCAATGTTTTGGTATGGGTTACAGAGGGATATGGGTATAAAGGTGCTTCTAAGCACCAACTTTCACTTTCATAACAATGGCCCATCATAATGGATGATACAGGTGATAGAGGAAATTCGTTGAGCATGAATCTTATATTATGGTAGTTCTTGGGAGAATAATATCATTCTCATTGATATTTCCTATAATTATAGCTTTTAAGTGAGGATTCAGATGGATCCTTATAAGACCCTATATGGTAGGCCATGTCGTTAACCCCTATTCTGGTTAGAGGCAAGAGAGTTAGTGATATTGGGTCCTCGTCTCATGAAGGAGACTTCAAAGACAGTTCAACTGATTATGAAGTGTATGAATACTGCATAGTTTAGACAGAAATCTTGTGTTGATTGCCATCAATGACCTCTAGAGTTCGATGTTGGGGATATTGTTTTCTTACGGGTATTTCCCATGCTCGGGAATAAATGGATATAGAGGTAAGGTAAGCTTTAAACATATTATATAGGGATGGTTGAGATCTTGTATAGAGGCGATCCAATAGACTATCAATTTATTTTACCTCAATGGTACCATTCCATTTAGGAAATATTGCATATTTCATAGATTCTCTATTATCATGCTAACCCGTATCATACTTTTGATCCCAAGGAGGTTGGGTTAGATATTGATTCTTTGTTTGAAGAGTATATTATATTAATAATTGTCCAGAACATGAAGTATCTCTTAGCAAAATCTATCCCTTTAGTATAGGTGCTATGAAAAGACAGATGGGAATAGGATGAGACTTTGGAGTGAGAGACCAACATACATTCTCAATGAATGAAGTTATTCTCAGATAACGTTTCACCACCCTTGGAAGGTGAACCCAATGAGGATTTCCTTTAAGGTGGATGAGTATAAGAACCCCCATTTTTATATCAGGTAGAAATCATTTAACTTTTGGTCTAATCATTTTTCTTGGACCAATGATGGATTCCAAATGAGCTCATGGCTATTTCAGGGGTGTCTGGGGATTGTTTAGAGCTCAAAACCTTGACCGGTGGAGAAAAGGATTAGGCCACAATAGTATTAGAAACCATGAAATCCAGTCTATAGGGTTTCACTAACCATCTGTGGGCTAGAAAATGGGATGAAGGAGGCCGCAATGTTTGAGGAAACCATGAAAACCTATGGTGAACTTCCATTCTGGGGTACAATATATTTTAGTAGATCACGCAAAACATTTTCCATACGGTTAGTCAAAATGGGAATATGAAATCATGTGGGGGTTCCTACTTATGTAGTGGGAGGTGCATGGTTGTAAAACATTTTGGCTAATTGTGTGTCCACACCATGTGAGCTATATTTTTTTGGGTAAAATGGCCATTCTCCATGAAATCTATTTTAAACTCACCAATCTCCTAATTTATACTCCAGTGGATAGGAGAGCTCCCTTTATTCATGTTGGAGCTATCAACACCCATCAAGATAGTTTTTGGTCCTGAATTGTCACCCGAGCTCATATTTGAGATCCATTGGTATCATTAGATTCTTCTAGGTAAGCACATAAATCCTTCTTCTTAGTTCATAATTTTTCTTACTCTCGATAAAACTATTTAGATGCAGGCTCATATGTACTATTTTCATAGAATTTATTTTTTCTTATATTTTTTTATCCTAGACCAACTAAGGGAAAATAATGGATGAGAAGAGTGTTATAGGCTTGAGGTAGGTGGTCTATAACATATACCTCAAGTCTTTATAATTTATAATTTTTTTTCATTGTGCGTATGCCGATTTCATCAGGAGTTGCCTCTTAAATTCATATTCCATGCTTATAGTCACTATGCTTGTATTCTAGATCCCCTTATATGTATGTTATTAACATAATTGGAGGTTATAACCTCAATTCCATCCACCCCATATATGGGTTTTCTTATTTTATTCCTTTAGTGGCTCATAATGAATATTTGTGCCACTGTTCGGGTTATTAAGACTTGGCCTCATTAAAGGTAAGCATGTTTATCAAAAAAATGAATTGGTAATGGATAGTACATGTACGGTATTGATTGAACCTTCTAATTTAATTGTTTAAAATTAATTAATGAATATTTAAAATTATTAAATGGAACGTATATTTATTTATATATCACTTTTCATTGGATTACGAAAACTATATTAGTTGCATGTCATTAGCTTGCCTTATTACAGTTTTGAAATGTAATAGAATAAATCTAATAATTTAACATGGAACGAAATTAATAAATGGTTGCCTATAAAAATTAGCCTTTTCACCTAGTATGAAAGGCAATTGAATGAAACTTCTGAATAATCAAATTTAATCAGTATTACATGGCCTAAATTAAATAATGAATTGTGTATAAGTTTCTAATCGAATATGGAACTTCTTATAAGAGTGATCATAGTTGAGTTAGCCTTAGATTCCTGAGGAAATTCCTTGATCACTTAGAGGACGCCATTCAGATTCAAGGATCCCATTTTCAAGAAACATACCTACCATATAACATGGTACTTTTCATCTAATAGATATATATAATAACTCCATTGGATCCCTTCACTATATTACAGATATTAGGATGCCTTAGATACACTCTTTAGATGTAGCTTGATGTCTTCAGTCATGTGGAACCATGGATTCATCCCATTTTGCCTTGTTAAGATTAGCCTATTTTACCATTGATGAGATCCTTGGACTTAGTTAGAATCTTTTAGAGTTGCATGCCTTTGGCATTGCCCCTTGGATTTAACTTAGATCCCCCTTTTTGAAATAATAAGTTATTACTGGGTTGGATCGACCCTTGCGGTCAAGGATTCCATGGTTATTACCCCAGATCCTCTTCATTATCATCATCATTATTGAATGACTAGTTATACCTTGGATCCTTTATTATTATTATTATTATTATTATTATTATTATTGTTATCATGATATATTTCCCATTATATTCACACCTCAAATGAAATATTAATATAAACAAGAACATAAATAATTAAATGTTACAAGTTCAAACACCAGTTGAGGTTGAAGTAGATTTGCGATGTCTACATTTCTATACTACGTTACAATTATATATACTGTCACACTATTTAAGTTTATATTCATAGATTAGATTGTATAGAATATCTTAGCGGTGGCCTACTAAGAATTATATCACACCTATCTAGGTTTCCAATGTTACCTGAGTAGATTATATGTATATAGGTGTTAATAACGAGAAGCGTCTGACTTTGGACACCTGCCATGCTTGGTGTCTTAGGATAGAACTTGGTAGTAGATGACTAGGCCAATGCTCGGTATTCTAGATAGTTTTTGGATTATTTTGGACTCTTTTTTATAAATTATATTACCTTTGTCCATGTATAATTTTTTTACAGTTTTTTACATACATGACATATATTATTATCATTTTTTATATGATTTGGTTTCCAAAGTTGAGTACTATTATCATTTTATTGGTTGTTTACATCTGCTTAAACTGAGTTATTCATTGATATCATGTTTCCAATATATATATATTATTGTATATCTATTGTTACCTAATATTAAATAAGGGAATAGTCTACACATAAACACACCCTAGGCCCTTGATGCTAGTCGGTAGCCTCTGGCATATGGGGAGGCATGCTTGTGGCCATGTGGCCAACCGAGTTCGAGGAACTTTTAAGTAACACCTGAGTCAGGATATCATATATATTATACTTATACCATGGTTACAATTAGGAATATTATAGAACCATGATCAAACTTAAATTACTGAAACTACCAACCTATAACATACTTGAAAAAAAAAGAAGTTATTACACAAAATGGGATTTTAATAAGGAATTTTTAATACACCGGTGATAAAAGGTTTTAAGTAAATAATATACGGTATTATATATATGATTATGGTTCTTGAATAGATATATAATAAAACTATTTTTTCTATACATTATTTTATAACATGTATGATGAAATCTGAGACTTATTGTAGGGGATTTTCATCTCACTTTTATTTCGATGAGACACATGCCATATTTACAATGTTTTTCTTTTATATGGTGTATATACTTCCCATTTTACATGTGATATCATTAATATACTTATTTTCATGATATTTAAAATTTTAATTGATGTTATTCCTTGACAGGGATTACAATTCAAAAGTTACCAAAGTGGTAGGTATTTTTATGTTACAATATCATTGCTTATTGAGGTTATTTATGATTATAATAATGATAAAAAATATTGTGATATATCTCTCAAGAAACTCATGATTTTAATTATCCTCAAGTTATTTATAGATAATATATGTTTGAATTTCATTTTACTCTCTTTATATACTCATGAGACCAAAATTATGTTTTTAAGGAAATTGACTCAATTTCTCTCTTTGGTCAAAAAAACCTTTCTTCCATATCAATTTTTTCTAAAATTGTTTTGAAGAATTTTTTTACTATTATTTAGATATTGTTAAAATTCATTTTTACCTGAGTTAAATTTTATAAAAAATGGTTTAAAATATGTATTATTTTCACTTTCTCAATGAGGTACTTTTGAATTTTTGCTAAAAATGTTAAAAGAATCAATGTTTTACTGTTCAAATCTTGAATGGTATTTTCCACCTTCACGAACACTCAGTTATTTATAAATTAATTTACATGTTTAAAATTATATTTTCAAATAAAACATTTTCTAAAAAATTTATGATTTATTTAGATTTTAAATAAAATATTTCAAAGATTAAAGTATATTTTCCTTAAGAAATGTTCCAGCCAATCATTCAAAATCATTTCCATATTAGATGAAATCCTTTGATGTATCCTAAAATTTACTGGTGATATGATCCAATAATACCTGAATTTTTATTTCTCTAGATGGTTTATGTTTATGATGGCAAAATGTTTATAAAACCCATTCCATTTTCATGGGTTATGCTATGATGAAAAGATGAAATGTTTATGAAACCTATTTATTTTCCACAGTTGTGCTATGATGAAAGGTTTGTGAAACCCATTTCGTTTCATGGTTTTTGATACGATGAATATTTTATGATCTTGTTGCACACATATATATGATTTTCAATATATGATAGGTGGGACCCATGTAACGAACCAAAACTCTTATCAATGAAATTTACATTTTTATAATTATATCATACAGTATAATCACATAAAATAACATTAATAGAACAATAAAAACTTTATAAATTAATAATTAATGAAATAATAGGTATTTATAAATGTTAGGGAACCTATACCGATGAAATAGTATCTTAACCTTAAGAATAGTAATATGACCCTTATGAATAGTAAATCTGCCAAATGAATAGTAACATCATCCATGAAAGTATAAATAATATTTATACATCTTATAAATGAAAATATGATATAATTACATCATAGTATAAGTAAATAAATGTTTTAAAAATTATTAATTAAATCTTTGTATTTTTGTAAATCAAGAATATTTAATTTCGATTCTACTATTAACTTAATAATCTAAAAGAAAATTAACTTTCATAAAATGTATTCATAAATTAATATTTTGTTCTAATATGATTTTAAGATAATTTTATGAGACATTAGATAATTTTTCAAAGTGTTATAAAATGAGTAAAACTTTTAAAATATGTACTTTTTTGAGTAAATGATGATTTTAATTAAAAATTAAATTTCAAATAATTAGAAAATTATTTTCATAAAATGTATTTAATTTTTTAATTCTAAACATCAATAAATTTAAGGATAATTTTTTGGGTTTTTCTAAAATACTTGAATTTTTAGTGAATAGTAAAATACGACAGTTTATTGTTTAAGCTATGTACTTTAATTATGGAGTCATAGATGATGTATGGATAGTTTAAACCCAAAATATTGAACTATAATTCATTATTTTTATATTTTTTGTGAAAATTCTCAAACTATTTATAGTCTTGAGGAAAAATAATAAACTAATGAGTAAAACAATGAGAAAACAATACTCTCCTCCACTATAAATACCACCCTCACCACTTCTTCTACTCACACCTCTAAAGATTTTATACTTGTCCAAATTATACTCAAATATCATTAAAAACCTCTTCCCAATGTCTATAAGATATTTGTCTCATCAAAAGACCATATCATTTTCCCTAAGGAGGTTTTCAAGGAGTAGAAACTGAAGAGGTAAATTCCTCGTTCGTTTTCATTTAATTTCTTTTCAAGTTTTTTTATTATTCTCTCCTCAACTCCCCTCATACAAATGGTATTATAACTCCATAAACTCAAATATACTTGAATATTATTATGAAAATTGAATAATCCATCATTAAACCACTCTTCTCTCCATTTTTATTCTAAAAATGAAAATGTTGTTTGTGAGGTGTTAATTTATCACCTTCTTGGATGAAAATTTTTCAATTTCCATTAACGCCTTAAAGGATGGTCATGAAAACATTTTTATGGTTAAAATAATAATAATAATTTTTTATAGTTTATTTAATGTTCTATAATCATTATATACACATGATGTAAACTAATGAAACAAAACAAGTTTTTTGTGAGTGAAAACCACCCAAAATAATCCAAAAAATTATCACTAACTTGTAATCAATGATTCATCCTCAAACAAAATAAATAAATGACTTTATAATTATTTAACATTATGGATGTTCATTGATAATTTAAAACTTCAATTTTGGATTTCTATTTCCATTTTCAAGAACTTCCACACTCTTATACAAGGGAACCGATTATGAAAACTAAGAAAATGACCACTCCAGAATGATGAAATTGAACACTATAACTCATAAAAAAGACTATAAATTAAATTAATAAAATAATAGTAAATAAATTACATGTAAAAAAGTTTATTAATCAATCAATTAATGGATTTAATTTGATTATTTAGGAAATTAAGATCAAGTGAAGAACTATTTTGGACATAAGGTAAGGGATCCAACCCGAACCTCCATTTTTTCCATTGGGTTACACTTTCTCTCTATTTACCTCGATGTAATTCTTCTTTATTTTTATATAATTATTCTAAATTATATTTATATGTTTCAAACTCATGTATACAGATCATATCATCCCTCTTTTTTGGAGTAATAGGGTTTTTTGAAAGGTTCCCTTTTAAATTCATCTTGATAAGCAAGCCCGATTAAAGAGAACTTCCCAATTTCCAAACCACTTCCAATTTTACTCCATAATATATTGTAATCCACCATTATTTTTCAAAAATCAATCATTTTATCATGAATAAATATCTTGGTTCATTTCTTGTTCTATTAAAACAAATATTCTTTTTCTGCTCTAAATTATCTTTAATATTTTACCTTATTAATTTCCAAGTATGTTTCAAATCCATTATTTCATGCAAACATTAATGATTTGCTCATTTGTTATGCCTTGTGACAGGATTATGATACCCATTTTATCCATGGGTAAGCCTTATGTTTATTTTTCATGTGGATCATATATTAATGAACATGTTATGATGGGTGCACCTAGATAGTGCTCCAATACACTGGGTAATGTTTAGTCTCATGATACATCATTTTGGGAGGGGGATTAAACCTGATTCCATTATGGTAATTTTTCCACCATGTTATATAGTCTTTGAATTTATCCCTGACTCAGGTTTATTTCATTTTATATGTTGCAACATTTCTATATTTACATGATTATATGTTCTCTTGTTATACATTTTATTATTCCTTATTTTTATTAATATTTCATGACTTTTATGCCATCATGTTATGCCTTCTAAACCATTTCCTATGTTTTATTAATATTATTATTTCCTTACGGGGCTTTTTAGTTCATCAATTTTGTTCATGTATTCCCCAGGTTATCCTCTGTAGTTATAGGAGCTCAATGGAAGTTAGGTTATTATTATGGAGACTAAATAAAATATGTCTCCATGATGTGTAATTATATAACTAATCTTCCAAATACACAAGACATTATGGTCCTTGGATTGTAATTTGATGGTTGATTATGTTTAAAATCATATAGTGATATGTGTAAAAGACTTGGTTCAGTATAGTTGGTATCATATGCAAGGTCTTTTTATTTGTGGGATTATGATTAGAAAACACTAATGAAAACCTTATATATAAGAATAAGTATAATAAAACATCCCTAAATTTTGTTAAGAATAGAGTAAGTGGTTTATCAAGAAAATACTTCCCTCCCTGGATACTACAAGTGGATGTGGTTCTAGAATATATATACCTAGGAGTAATAACTCCAAAAAGGTGTTCTGGTCCTCGCTCAGGGTAACCTGGTACATGATAACATGCCTTACTATTCACTTGGTTTGACACTCTTAGGGGATATACATTGGTAAATTTAGAAGCTCATTACAAACCATTATTAATGGAACATAAAATTTCCCATAAGAATATATGCTATGAAATAGATCAAGAATAACCTATATTGAAACCTTGGGAATCCAAAGTTAGAATATATTTTTCATTTATAAGTTTATCATTAAATTTTCAATGATTTATTTCTATATTTTTATTATGTAAGTATTCAATCCCCCTCATTGTACATTATTTTTCTTAGTTAATGTCTATATGTAGTAGAACTCATGAAAACAATAAATGTGGTAGTCAATGTGATGATTTCCCTAATGAAATGAAAAATATGATGTGAATGGGTGCTGAAAACTTGATGACAATACTTTCTCATCTAGCTCATGTTATGAATAATAACTTGAATCATGTGGAAATATATGCTTCTATGAATAATGAGTAAGTTTATATTGAATCCTTCATACAGAAAAGGTGTCCCATGTTTAGTAGATATTCCAAACTCCTCCATGTAGAAAAATTGATTAACTATATTGAGAAGATATTCTCTATCCTCCTGTGCTTAAAAGAAGAGAAATTTGTGTTTTAAGCCTATTATTTGGATGAGGAAAATGATCAATCATGGACACTAATTAAGAAAAGAAATTCCAAAGAAGAAATTTATTCAATGAATTGGGAGCAATTCAAGAAAATATATTTCAATAAAATTTTCCCTGAACCCTCCTTCTCATGATGGAATGGGAATTCCTCGGACTGAAGCATAAGGAAGATGAGTCTATTAGGACGTATGAGGAAAACTTCACAAGGCTTGCACGATACAACTATGGATTTTTTAAAAACACTAAAAGAAAGGTGGACCACTTATTTAGTGGTTTAAATCCGATTCTATGAATATTGTTGGCGATTCAAGACTTTGATAACTATGGGAATATTGTCCACTATGCACTTAAATTTGAAATGGAGATTAGAGACTCTCAGTGGTCTTATGGGACCGGTGAAGAAAAAAGGAAAATTTAGTTTGATATGGGTGATAAATCCCATGATGAAAAGAAGACCCAACATCCCTTGTGTCAAAAGTGTGGGAAGAATAATCCTGTAAACTAATTAAAGGGAACCAATAGATGCATCAAATGTGGGAGAGAATGGTATGTAACTAATAACTATCAAAGGGATATAATGAATCCCACTAATGTGGAAGAAGAAAGGAAGGTTCAGATCAACACTCATCTTGTATTGAAGTATTTCAAGTGTAAGGAACATAGGCATTATGAAAACCATTTCCCTAAACTAAGGGTTGTTGGAGGAAATCAACAACAATAACCTCGATGCCATAAAGGAAGGGAATATTCTATCACTAAAACTGAGGTGGAGCCCAAAAAATATGTGGTGACAAGTACGCTAGTTATTCATTCAAAAATAAAGAACAAAATATTTTATTTTGGTTCTAATAATTCTTTCATATCTTTAAAGTATTATAGAACTACAAAATCAGTACCTCAAAATTTGGAGGTTGAGTTCTCTAAGGAAATAGTAAATGGGTAGTTACTATATCCAAAGTTTATAAGCCCTCCCTGATTAATGTTTTCGGATTGAACCTCCCTCCAAATATTGTCATACTTTCTTTGGTAGAGTTTGATGCTATTTTAAGCATGGATTGGATGTCTTTATATAAAGCCAATATCAACTGTCAGGAAAGGGAGATCACTCTTCACATCCTGATGCATCATCCAATTCATTAGAAGTGTAAGGATGAAGATGAATCTTCTTGAGAATCATCATCTCAATTATAGATAATAATTCCTTATAATAAAGAATATCTATCTCAAATTTGTGTGACAAAAGAGAGAATCACGCTTGAAGACATGCCCATCATGAAGGATTACGTTGATGTAATCCCTAAATAATTGTTTGGATTTACTCTTGATTGATAGGTTGAGTTCACAATTTAACATATTCTTAGATCCTAGCGTATATCAAATACACCTTATATAATGAACACCATTGATCTAGAATAACTAAAGAAGCAGTTACATGTGAATTTGGATAAGGGTTTTATACGCTAGAGTGCTTCACCATGGGGTGTGTCGGTCCACTTTATCAAGAATAAGTATGGATCAATGTGTCTATAAAATGACTATTATGATCTCAACAAAATCACGATAAAGAACAAGTATCGCTTTCTAGGGATAGATGAATTGTTTGATCAGTTGCATGGGGCCAGTTATTTTTCTAAGGTGGACCTTCATTTAGGATATCACTAATTAATGGTGAAGAAAGAAAATATTACCAAGAAATACATTAAAAAAAGGTATGGACAATATGAGTTCATAGTAATTCCCTTAAAACTCACTAATGCTCTAGATATTATCATGGACCTGATGAATAAAGTCTTTATAGATTACCTTGACCAATTTGTGGTAGTTTTTATTGATGATATTCTGATATACTCAAAGAGCAAGGTGGAACACGAAGAGTATTTCAATACTGTGTTGAATACTTTACAATGGGAGAAATGTTATGAAAATTACTAGAAACATGAGTTCTATATAGAGGATGTATCATTGTTAGAGAATGTAATGACCATAAAATAGATATCTGTGGACCCTTCCAAGACAAAGGCAATCTAAGACTGGACCAGGAAAACATATATAACATAGTTCTATAGTTTACTTGGTATATCTGGTTATTATTGGTGATTTATGAAGAACTTATGAGGATTATTGAACCTACTAACCAAGATGACTCAAAAGGTAGAAAAGTTTGTCTATACTAGGGAATGTGAAGACTACTTTAAAGATTTGAAGATGAGGCTTATCACTACACCGGTACTCACACTTCAAAAATTTGGGGAACTCATTGTGGTGTAAAACAATTATTAGAAGAAGGGATTAGGATGTGTACTGATAAAAAATTATAAAGTTATAGACTACACCGTAGGGAAGTTGAAAATTCATGATCAAAACTATCCCACACATGATCTGGATTCTGCACCTGTAATCTTTGCATTGAAATTTTGGCGGCATTATATCTATGGGGAGAAGTGTGAGATATATCCTAATCACAAGAGTCTAAAATATATATTCACATAGAAGGAGATTAATATGAACCTGTGAATATGGTTAGATATCATCAATGTTTATGAATTATCAATCCACTATCGTGTTGGTAAGAAAAATAAGGTAGAAGATACTCTAAGAAGATATGATCCTACATCTTAATCAATGATGAGAATTGGGAAGGACCCAATATTCAAAAATTTGAAAAGTATGGACATAGTAATCATTAAGTAATGAACTTCATCAATCATATCTCAAATTATTGATCAGCCATACCTTATAGTCAAAATAAAGGATTCCAAAAGAAATGATGAGTAAATTCAGAAGAAGTTAGAATCCATGAGAAAATTGAAAGCCTCAGAGTTCAAAATCAATGAGGTAAGAGTGGTGAGATTTGGGTTATGACTATATATACCATAAAACACAGAGATAAATAAGGAGATTCTGATTGAATCACATAGATCAACCTTCTATATTCACCCATGGACCACAAAGTTGTATCAATATCCTTGAGATAACTATTGGTAGGACAATATGAAAAAAGAGATCATTGAGTATACATAAAAATATCTGATATATCCACTAGTAAAGGAAGAAAGAAAAAAGTCTATGGGGGTGATGAAACCATTAACTATACCAACATGGAAATGGGAAAAATCACCATGGACTTTTTTCTAGGATATCCAGATATATCTAGAGGAAACAATGAAATAACAGATTTTGTGGACCGTCTTACAAAGACAAATCACTTTATCACAATTCGAGAGGACTTCTCAATGGATAAACTTGGACGAATATATATCAGAGAAGATGTAAGGATGTATGGAGTACCACTATCAATTGTATCTGATCAAGATCTAAGATTCACCTCTAAGTTCTTGAAAAGTCTCCAACATTCTCTAACCAATGATATAAACTTAATTATGGCTTATCATCCTCAAACTGACGGTCAATATGAGTGAACAATTTATATACTGGAAGAAATGTTGAGAGCATGTTCTATAGACTTGAAAGGAGGATGAGACCAATATCCACCTCTAGTTGTGTTCTTTTATAACATTAGTTTCCAATCGAGCATCCAAATGAATCCATATAAAGACCTTTAAGGAAAAATTTTATAACACTAACATGTTGGGATGAAGTCAGTGAACATAAGCTATTAGGAACTGAAATGGTTGAAGAAATGATGGAGATTGTGAAAACCATTTACTAGTGCATCAAGGAATCCCAAAGTTAACAAAAGAGTTATTCAGACAATCATTGATGAGACCTTGGGTTTAAGGGTGGATACATGGTATTCCTCTACATATCTCCACGGAATAGGATCATTATATTTTTGAAGAAAGGAAAGTTAAGCCCCAAATCCATCAACACCATAGAGATTCTTGATCGTGTCGGAGCTGTGGCCTATTGATTCTCACATACACCTACCATGTCTAATGTTCATGATGTATTCCACATATCCTTCTTAATGAAGTACATACCAAATCCTTCACATGTACAAAATTTAGAGGTGGTACAATTGGAGAACAATCTCTCTTAAGAGGAGAAGTTACTGAATATCTTTTATCATAGAGATAGAGTTATAGGAAATAAGACAACTCACCTAGTCAAAGTACCATGAAAAAACCATAAGTACTAAGAGGAAACATGGGAATTGGAGGAAGTGATGAAGGAGAAGTACCCTAGCCTATTTTCTACATAGAAGGTAAAACAAAATTTTCAGGGTGAAATTTCAAAAGGGAGAAAGAATGTAACGAACCAAACCTTTTATCAATGAAATACCCCTTATTATAATAATTTCATAGAGTATAATCATATAAAATCACATTAATAATACAATACAAACTTTATAAATAAATAAATAATGAAATAAGAGGTATTTCTATATGTCAAGGAGCCTATACAGAAGAAATAGTAATTTAACCTTAGGAATAGTAATATGACCCTTATAAATAGTAAATTATCCAAATGAATAGTAAACTCAACCATAAAATTATAAATAAAAATTAGACATTTTATAAATGAAAATATGATATAATTACATCACTCTATAAGTAAATAATGTTTTTAGAAATTATTAACGAAATGTTTGTATTTTTGTAAATCATAAATATTTAATTACAATTTTAGGATTAATATATATTTTAAAAGAAAATTTATTTAAATAAAATGTATTCGTAAATAAATATTTTTTAGTCTTATGATTTTAAGGTAATTTTATGGGACCTTATTTAATTTTTCAAAATTGTTATAAAATTAGTTATAATTTTAAAATCTATATTTTTTGAGTAACTGATGATTTAAATTAAAAATTAAATTTATCCTAGTTAGAAAATTATTTTTATAAAATGGATTTCATTTTTTAATTCTACATGTCTAAAAAAATTTAGGGTGACTTTTTTGGTATTTTTCTAAAATATTTGATTTTTTTGTGAATAGTAAATTACAGTAATTTACAGTTTAAGCAAAATACTTGAATTACGAAGTCATAGATGATATATGGCTGATTTAAGAAAAACTTCATTGACTATAATTCATTATTTTAATATTTTTTGTGATAATTCTCGATCTATTCATTTTCTTGAGGAAAATAATAAACTAATGTGTAAAATAATGAGGAAACAACCCTCTCTCGAACTATAAATACCACAATTACCACATCTTCTCCCCACACATCTCAAGATTTAAGACTTTTCCAAATTATTCTCAAATATCTTCCAAAACCCCACCCCTACTACTGTAATATTATTTTATCATAAAAAGATCAAAAAAATTTCTCAAAAGAGGTTTTCAAAGAGGAGAAACTCAAGTGGTAAATTTCTCGTTCCTTTTTTTAATTTATTTTCAAGTTCATTTCTTATTCCCTCTTCCCATCCTATCATAAAAATTGTATGATAACTAAAATAACTTAACATTACTATAATTTTATTATGATAATGGAATAATCCATCATTAGACCTATCTCCTCATCCTTTTTATTCTAAAAATGAAACCGTTATTCATGAGGTGTTAATTTATCACCTTCAATGATGACAAATTTTCATTTTCCATTAACGACATCAAGGATCATCATAAAACAAATTTTTGGTAAAAAAATATTATCATATATTTATTAAATCCTATTTAATTTTATATAATCATTATATACACGTTATTTAAATAATAAAACAAAACAAGTTCATTATGAGCAAAAACCACCCAAAATAATCCAAACGACTACCACTAACATCTTATCTAATGATTCATCCTCACAAAAAATAACCAAATTAATTATATTACCATTTAAACTTTTTTATTTTAATTAATAAATTATAAATTCAATTTTTTATTTTTGTTTCCATTTTACATGAACTTCCTTACACTTATACAATCAAACAGATCATGAAAACTATGAAAACGAGCACTCCGGAATGATGTAATTAAAAACAATAAGTCATGAAAATTGGAATAAATGAACATAATAAAATTCTAATAAATAAATTAAACATATACAAGGAATTGAATTAATTAATTAATAGATTTAATTTGATTATGTGGGACATTATGATCAAATACAAAACCATTTCAGACATAAGGTAAGGGACCCTACCCAAACCTCCATTTTTTCCTTTGGGTTACTCTTTCTCTATATTTTCCCCAATGTAATAATTATTAATTTTTATATAATTCTTATAAATTCAGTGTATATTTTTTAAAACCATGTATTCATATTATATCATCCCTCTTGGATGGGGTGATATAAGTTTTAGAAAGATTCTCTTTTCAATTCGTCTAGATAAGAAAACTCAATTCAAGGGAAATTCCCAATTTTTTACCCGATTCCAAGCGTAATCCATAATATATTCTAAGAATAGATTATTTTCATAAAATAAATCATTTTTTCATGAAGAAATATCTTGGTTATTTTTTGTTTTTATGAAATAAAATATTTATTTTCTGTTTTAAATTCTATTTAATATTTCCTTAAATCACTAAAATGTTTAATTTCTAAAGTTTCTTAGATACTCCTTTTACATATTTACACTTAAAATGGACATAAATTAACATGATCCACACCTATATTTCCTTATTAATGTACAAGTATGTTTTTAATCCATTCTTTCATGGAAACATTAATGATATGATCATTTTTTATGCTGTGTTATATGATTATGATACACATTTGTTTCCATAGGCAACCATTATGTTTATTCATAATGTGGCACACATATTCATGAAATGTTATGTTGGGTGAACTCAGATAGAACTTAGATGATTTTTTTGATTTTTAGTCTCATGAGACATCTTTTTGGGATAGGTATTAAACCCGATTCATTTATGGGACTTTGTCCACCATGAAATACATTCTTACAAGTTAGAATTGACTCATGTTTATGTCGCGTTATATGTTGTTGCCACTTTCTTATTATTAAATGATTATATATTCCCTTGTTATAAATGATATTCTTACTTATTTTTATTCCTATTCAATGCCGTTTTTTTCATATTTTTATGCCTTATAAACCATGTTCTATGTTTTATTCCTATTATTATTTCCTTAATTGGATTTTTAGCTCATCTATTTTGTTCATGTATTTCCCAAGCTATACTATACAGTTATAACAACTCAATGGAATTTAGGATCTCATTATGTAGATTAAATAAAATAGGTTTTGATGATGTTTAATTATATACCTAATCTTCTAAAGACACTGGAAATTATGATCCTTGCCTTGTAATTTGATTGTTAATTATGTTTAAAATCATGTAATGATATGTGTAAAAGGTTGGGCTCTCTATAACCTATATCTCCCCCTAATCCATTGGGTAAATATTTGTATAGAATGAGGTAAATATGACTATAATGTGTAGTGAAATAAGTTCAATAAGAGACTTTGTCCACTCTGATGGTTTTGGGACTGAACCTTAGCTAATATGAGGGTTTAGAGAGTATATGAATTCCACTATAATAGTCATGAGAGTAAATGTTGGCTACTAATATGGTTTGGTGAGTGAACCCATTCCACTATGATAGTTTTGGGAGTGAACCTTAAATTCTACGATGGTTTATAAAGTGAATCAATTCCACTATGACAGTCTTGGTAGTAAACCTCGACAACTTTGATGGTTTCGGGAGTGAACCCATTGTACTATGATAGTATTGAAAATGATAATTGAATATTAAGTAAATGATTTTCTATGATCATTTGTATGTACCAAATATATGTATTATGCAAATCTTATGACGAAAAGGATTATTATCTTTTATTCCTTTATGATTCATACCTTACAAACTACCATGATTTATGCCTTGAATCAGGTTTTTGATCTAGGATATGAAGGGTATGGTTTTCAAATGTTATTCTCCTGTTATCATACCCTTATTCTCATGTTATTTTTATGTAATCATTGATATTTCCCTTGTTTAACCTTACTAAGAATTTGATCTCACCTTTATTATGATTCATTTCAATAGTTTATAAAGAAAGTTATTATGTATGATATGACTAATCAGGGTTCTAGTTATGAAGAACTTACTGGGAGATTATTTAGTTCAATTATAAACAAGTTATCTTACAATATAAGTGTCCAAAGACACTAAAACTATATGTTTATCAAGTGTATTTTTGTATAATTAAAATAATATTAATCTATTGTGTTTTAATATCTATGTGTGGAAAACATGGGTTTAAATAGTTGATATGAGAGGGTAGGATTAGTTAACCTTTGGAAACTAGGATGAGAGAATATTTTTGAAAACAATAGGGATAAGGATAAGGATAATCCAATGTATAGGAAAATATATTATAATTTTGGTGGTGGATAGAGAAAGTGGTTTCCAAGACATTACATCCTTTTCTTGATACTATAAGTGTATGTGGTTTTGATATAGTTATATGTAGGGGGTAATAACCATGAAAAGGCTGTATTGGGCTTTGAATTGATTCTCACATCGTGCATGACAATTAGCATTGTCGAACACCTTGTTTGACACTCTCAGGGGATATATTTTGGAAATTTTCAAATTATTTAAAAACCTTAATAAAGGATATTAGTAAAGACCATGAATCACCTAGGTTATACCCCAGGTATCATAGATTGAAAAGAAGGGGTTATGATTTAAGAATCATATGAACGATTGATCACTCTAATCAATGATTCTTGATGGTCATGCTAACCATTTTTTTTCTTAGGAAATAAGTATAGAACAATGCTGTTGGGGTGGTGATAGGTATGCTCAAATATTTATGTATCTTATTTGATCTTAGTTATATAAATTCTATTATGTCATGAAAATTTATAAAAATGTTAATTCCTATCCACAATGATTAGATGTTGGATTATAAGTGAAAAACCATAATGGTATGATGATCCCCACCCAAGTCTCTAATTATTCTAAAGTTTATGTTTTTGGGAATTTAATTCATGAAAATATTATTATTCTTGCTCTGGTTGAATTTTATTTTATCATAGGTATATATTAGATTTCTCTATATAAGGACCACATCAATTTTTGAGGAAAGGATGTCACGTTTGATATTATGAACCAAACTATGACCATCTATCAGTGTGAAGATATATATGAACATCTAATGGAAATAAAACCCATTATATGGGTCTTCATTCCGATTCAATAAGGTTAGATATCTTAAATGGTAGGAGAGAAACTCAACATTGAATATATTATTATTATTTGGTAATTTTAAAAAGTGTTTTCAATTGTGTTTTTTAGTATTTAACCAAATAATGATGTTTAGTTTTTAACAGAACTTATAAATAGTGATAAAACTATTTCAAAAATCACTATAGAATGTCCCTGAATGAGTTATAGGAACTGAAGAAGAAACATTAGGAGATTCTTGACAAGGTAATCATTCATCCATGCATGTCACCTTATGGTGCACCCTTCCTTTTGTTTAAGAAACAAGATGGTTTGATTAGACTCTACATTGACTATAGAGAACTAAATGAGATCACAATTAAGAAAAAGTATTCTATACCCTATATTGATGACTTGTTTGATCATATTCTCAGAGTTTAATACTTTTCCAAGACCGACCTTCGTTCTGGACATCATCAATCAAGGGTTAATGAAGAGGATATACCCAAGACAACATTATGTACATGGTATAAAGTCTATGAATATATATTAATGCAATTTAGTCTTAAAAATTTCCCAATATCTTAATGTATTTAATTAAAATATACTTTAGAGATTACAGTGATAAATTGTTGGAAATATTTATAGAAGATATTCTTATATATTCAAGAGTAAGGACGATAATGAAGATCATTTGAGGATTGTGATGAAGACACTAAGGAAAGACAATTTGTATTAAATATTAATTAAGTGTGGATTTTGTATATAAAAAGATTCAATTTTGGTTCATATAATTCTCAAGAGAGTGTATATTAGTGGATCCATCAAAGACGGAAGTTATTGAATGTTTTCCCAAACCAACCACTGTGGTAGAATTCTGATGTTTTTTGAGTTTGTTTTGATATTACCAATTTTTTATGGATAAATTATCATGAATATATTATCCAATAACCAAGTTAACCCAAAATGGAGCCATGTTCCTTTAGATAGATGAATATGGAGAAAATTTCATAGAACTAAAGATAAGGTTAGTAATCACACCCATAATTACATTACCTTGCAACAGAGAAGGGTACATCACTAATACAAAAACTATTTATCACATCATATTTTTAATCATGGTTATAAAAAACCGATGTGAAAATTCCATGTTTATTTCTTTATCACATCATTTAGAATATAACCGACATGATAAGTAGGCCTTTTCACATTGGTTATTATATAGCCGACATGATAAAGATGTTTTTTATGTCAATTATATATTAACCAATGTGGGAAATAGTGAAAACTACATTTTCACATCAGTTATCATATAACCGATTTGAAAAATCCTCTTTATCACATCGATTATTATATAATATATGTTATATATCATTAAAATTTATATAAATCGTCTATTTTAATCATTTATGGGTTATTCATTCTCATGAAAACTGACTCCTTTCTCTCACGTGGAATCCGTAACATTTTTTTGTTTGATCTCATAGGCTCCAATATCGAATTTACATCATCATACATCCATATATTTCATCGTATCATTGTTGTGAATTTTATCTACTCATCTCTAAAGGTAAGCCTCATACATCGAACCTCTCTTTCAGTAATTTTATGGCATGGAATCCCTAACTCTCATTTTTTTTTTATTTTGAGGACTCAAATCACGCATTACCATCTTTATTAAACCTTATATTTTTCTAGCCTCATTGTTTCATATTCAAATATAAATATTCTCTTTTAAAATATCACATTACCATCTTCGTTTACCATTCGTATGAATTGATTTAAGTATAAAGGTGCAAGGAATGAATTATATCCCATTGTTCAATGTTAGATCATAAATTTTATCACCATATCTTAATGTTTTGGTGTTTCTACTATATGAAATTTAATTTGTATATAATTGTTTAAAAAATGTTTAGACCACGTCACATCTCAAATTTTTGAATTGAATCTCTGTTTTTTTCTTATTTGGATGATATTTGTGAATCATTAATTCTTTATACATACACTTCCAAGTATATGGATAAATTTCAATTAGTGTTATGTATTTATTAGTGATCTAGTAATCTTAATGTGTAATATATACATACATTGAAATTTTCATACAATTCACTATAAAATATCATATAAGTAGTGTATATGCATATCAACACTTTTCTTGCGATGTGAGCATATTATTATCTTGAAAAATAATATATTATTTATGTAGTCTGTAAATTATGAGTTATTGTAAATATAATGTTAACATTATTGGTGAATAAACAATATGAAATTTTAATTGATTCCTTTATATATTTTTGTTATATTCTGATATAATGGGAATTAATGGTGACTGATAACTT
The DNA here is from genome assembly GCA_963277665.1 of Viscum album. NCBI lineage: Eukaryota > Viridiplantae > Streptophyta > Magnoliopsida > Santalales > Viscaceae > Viscum > Viscum album. The sequence goes on from OY728129.1 coordinate 1,122,598,099, forward strand.
TATTTTAATCATGTTTCTAAAATTTAACATTGAGTAGCATAATTATATATGTATTAGTGAAATATCTTGATACTTATGTGGAATACACAGATTATTGTAACTAATTACACAATTATTCATGAATTAATATTTCTTTTATTAATGAGATTATATTATGATAAAAAAACTAGATGAGATTTGGGATTAATTATTAGCCTTTAGATTATTATATATATAACTTTGTGAAGTATATGCTAATTTAAGGAATATTTTGTATAGTTTAAGGTTATCATAGGTCATGAAATTAAAAAAAATGACTTCAGAATATTCTAAATAATGTTGAAAAAATAATTAAGAATCCATCAATAAATTCACTTATTCTATGGGATGAATCAACCCTCATATTCTAAAGAAGAACACAAATAATTGATTTAAAAAAATTATACCATCACCAAGGATTCAAACTCACTACCAATACACACATACCAATGCATTAGAACATAGAGGGTTTATATAATATAATAGTCCATGATTCAATATACCCATTTAAGTAATTCTATGTATTTATCCCCATTTAATATTAAAACAAATGATCACTACATTGGGGATTCAAAAAAAATATCTCACTAAACCAAAATATAAGGGATAATAGACATTTATATGAACCTCTGGATGAAGTCACAATTTTTTTAATAGAAAAATGAAATTATACTCATGTAATTGAAATAAAATTTTGGGATTGGGTCCCTAGTCAGAGTTATCTAAGTGGATTTAGGTCAATAATATTCGATTTCAAGATTCATCTAATTTCATTCTGCAGAAAATGAAAAATTAGAGAGTGGTCTAGATATATTTTATTTTGTAAATTACTTCCATGAATTTATTTTTATGATTTAACAATAATATTTAAACTTATATTCCATTAGTTTCTAGAATTTATAATTATACTTCTCAAATAAACATATTTTTTTAAATTCTAAAATTTTTTAGTACAAAATTATGACATTTTTATATAAATTTAATTATTTTCTATTTGATTATTATATAGTAATTCTAATTAACATTAAATTTTTTATCTAGTTTTATTATCTTTTTAAACATTATATTAACAATTATTTAGAATCATAGAATCATTTTTCAGATGATTTATTCCACAAGTGTGTCTTCTTAATTATCATTGATATAATCTACTATTTCCACCTCTTACTCACTTTTATCACCACTATATTCTTTTAACAAGATATTTATTTTTGATGTTTATTATAGATAACAATAAGTTGAAGTTGGATTAAAAAGCTTTGAATAAGTGAGGAATATGAGGTAGGTGTTTATTTTTTTTCAATTTTATAAAAGAAATGTTCCAAACAATGACTTGTTTTTCTATCCATGCCTCAAATGGTTAAATATTAAGGAGTCAAAAAATAAGAGAGATCAAAGATCATTTAATTTTTCATGGTTTTAATTTGAGTTATATCCATTATAATTGGAATGGTGAAATTGATATGAATTTTGGATCTATTGATGATAATGCATTGTAATATGATAACTCTGATCAAATTGAATAAATGATGCAGGATATTTATGTAGAGGTAACTAAGAAAGAACTGACAATTGAGCATTTATATCATGGTGTTGAAAAAACATTATATCTCGGTTATACATAATTTAATGTTTCATTAATGGTGTTAAAATTTATTAACATGATGGTGAAACATGGATGGAGTGACAAGAGTATTATATATTTTCTACAATTTTTGAAAGATATTTTTCCTAAAGACATTGATCTTATGAATTCACATTATAAAGGGAATAAAATATTATGTGTGATGGGATTAGGGTATAAAAAATAAATTAATTTCTGAATGAATGTGTTCTATATAGGAAGGAATAAAAATTTCTGTATGGGTGTCTTAAATATGGTGTGTCATGTTATAAGTTGAAGGAAAAATCAAAGGTTGATTTAGCTGTTATAGAGATCCCTACCAATGCATTTTTGTATCTTCCTATAATTACTCTTTTGAAAATTTTTTTTTCTCAAATTCAAATGATGTAAAAAGGTTAATATAAAATGTAGATGAGAGAATATGTGATGGAAAATTATGGCATTCTGCTGATTGTCTATAGTGGAAGAAAATTGTTCAATAGTTTCCAACATTCAAAAATGAAGTTAGAAATCTCAAACATGGAATGTGCATATATGGAATGAATCCATATATATGACTTAGTAGCACACATAGTTCATTGCATATTTAATTGAAAATTTACTACTATATCCTGAATTTGTTATGAAGAAAAGATATGTCATGTTGAGTTTAATTATCTCTGGAACGAAACAGTTTGGAGATGATATTAATGTTTTCTGGTGACCATTAATTGATGATTTGAAAATTTTATAGGATAATGGTATTATGGTGTATGATTATTATAAAATGGAATATTATAAACTTCATTGAATGATTATATTCAATATAAATGACAGACGAACACATTGAAATTTTTCTGGATACAGTTTTAAGGGGAATAATGCTTGTCAATTTTGTGAACAATAGACTTCATATTAACAATTACATCATGGGAAAACCAGTATTGATGGGGAATTTAATGTATTTATCTATTAATCACTCATATAGAATATTAAAAAAAGAATTCATTGGATCACATGAATTTAATATTACTTCAAAACCATTGACCATTGATCAATATTTCTAAAGGGTGTAAAACATTGATGTGACATTTAGAAAGACACATAAATCCTGTAATGAAAGAAATATTTGGAAGAAATAGTATTTTTTTGAGTTACTATATTGGAGATGTCATGAGGCCAAACATAACATTGATATCATGCACATGGATAAGAATATCAATGATATATTTATTGGAACAATGTTTGATATTAAAGGAGATACTAACGTTTGGTTGATTACCTAATTGGACTTACTTTCAATGGGAATACATTTTTAGTTATATCCCACTCTTAATGGAAGGATAATATTCATTCCCCGACCTATCATACCTTATACAAGAGGGAAAAAATTATCTTTTTCTAGTGTCTTAATGATATCAAAGTGCCACAGAGTTATTCTTCAAATATAAATATTTTTCTGTCTTTAAAGGAATTAAAGCCGACAGGTATGAATTCTCACAATTTTCACATCATGATGAAATAGCTCCTACCAGTTCCACTATATGGAATATTTCCCATATATATCAGAATGATTATCATGAAGGTGTGCTGTATTTTCAATTCAATTTACAATAAGGTGACTGATCAAAATGATTTGAACAATTTGGGTAATGAAGTGGTTTCTATACTTTTTCAATTGGAAATGTATTTTCCTCTATCATTTTTTTGATTTCATGGTGTATTTAACAGTCCATTTTTTGTGAGAAATAAATCATTGAGGACATTTATATCCACATTAGATGTATCCTTTTGAAAGCTATAAGATGATATTGATGGGGTATGTTAAGAATACATATAAACCCGAAGACTCTATTTTAAAGAAGTATATTTTTGAAGAGGTTGTGTGGTTTTTTAAAAGCAACTTTTCTATAGTGGATAAAATTGGTTTGCCTACATATCACCATGAATGGGGAAATTATGGGGGAAAGGGGATCTATGGATTGAAAGTTAAATCATTGATAGGTGAACAGATAAAAAAGGTGCATTTATACATCTTGAATAATATAGATGACACTCATAAATATATAACATTTCTTATTAATGTCTTTAAATGGTGTTATCTAAAGAAAAAATATATTTTGATTTGGAATGAGAAAAAAAACATTTTTTCCATGTTTTAAAGAGACCATGATTGGTATATCAGATGCATTAGAATCCATGAGACGGCTAGTGGGTGGTCCAATTTTAAATTTGATAACATGGTCCATGTATTAAATTAATGGATATACATTCCATATAAAAGATCAAGAAAATAAAAGTGCATTTTTGAATAGTAGTGTATTGGTGTTTGAATAAGAAATGCATTTATGAGTGCCAAATAAAAAAAAACCCAATCTCTGCATCAAGTGTATATTATGAGGCCATTTAATAAATATGTTAGGTTTATTGCATTAAATTTCATGTTCCAATGTTTAAATAAAAATGGATTATCAATAAAAATAGTGTCATAAATGAGGAATTTAGAATGACACTAGTTAATTTGAATAGATTGGAAGACAAAACTGATCCTTTCATTATAGAAACACATGAATTTTTTTTGTATGTTCTTGATCAGTTTGATATGCAGTGGTCTATTTTTTTATAAGGAAAAACATTATTTTGGTGATGATAAACTTGACGAAGAAGGTGATTTGATGGAGATCCCTACATTCATGGAATTATTAACAAATAATATTGACGAGCACTTTATAGAAATGGTTTGTATCATACAAAATGAACATGACAAAGGAATTTGGGAAAACAATATGTTAGTAAATTACTAATATTATATGTAACATATGTTTATTTCTCATTTACCTTTTAAAATTTATTTATTTATTTATATTTTAATTTTATTTTCTTTATTAATAAAATATTATAAATAATATGTTAAACAGTTTGTTTATATTAGTTTAGTTGTGTTCATCTTATCATGTTTACCATTTTGTAATTTATCTATTAATTTATTTTCTTGAAAAATAATTATTTTACATCTAATATATTAAATAAAACAATATTGTATAAGATTATATTCAAATAATTTTGTTTTTGGTGTAAAAATGATTTATTAGGTTGGAGAATTTTTACTATTCACTCACCAATTTTGTATTTGTTTTAATTTTTTTATATTTTATTTAATATCTCATTAATTTTGTTATTATTTTATTTAAATATAACAAATATTAATAAAAATGTGTTATTTTTATTTTAGTTAACTTTTATGTATGATAATTTTTTATTTTTTATTTACTTTAGTATGTAATAGTTGATTTTTTATATTTTTTTTACTGATTGTTTATTTCACTGATTTATTAGATAATGAAAGATGAATCAAATGATCCCCCACATAATTCTAGAGATGATCGTACTCATACATTTTTGGAGGAATTTACACATGCTTCTCTTAATGAGCCTTGCCCTTCTCTACAGGAGACAACAACTTCTATTAGTTCAAAGAAGAGTTCAAGGGTTGGTAAACATGGAAACACATCTTTATCAAAATTAGTAGTTTCTTATATCCAATACCCGTGGATAATAGTTTTATTTTATGATAAGTATACTCTAAAAGGTATAAATTTAAAACAATTCAAGTCATTTTTAGTAGTGTAGGCTGAAATCAAAGTTAGTATTTTGATTGATGATTGCAGAAGTGGTGAAAAATTGAGAATATCTCACCTATGGGAGACCATTTTGGTAATATTTTTAGTTATTATTTTATATACCATGAAATATTTATATTAATATATGTTTTCCACTTCTTATCAAATCACATATGATATACCTGATGCAGGAGGAGTTTGGAGGAAATTTTTATCATTGGCTGGTAAGAGATGGAGGGATTCAAAATCAACCCTAACATCAGAATTCATTCTTGATAATAGAAAATATCATAATCTATGTGAAATATATATATATATATATATATATCAAGACACATGGAAGCAATTTGTTGAATGTAAAAGATGATGAACATTTTTGGTAAGTGCTGTGTTACCTTTTAAAATATTTTTTATATTAATGAAATTATTAATAATTTATTAATGATTTATTTATTCTTAGTTTTTAGAAATTGATAGGATTTCATCAAGATATCCAACCTATAAATATATACCCACATACAATATCTCTAGGAGAGAATAAATTATTAGTAGATCCAACAATAGTTGAAAATTTTAAAAAAACTAAGGGATGAGTCTTTAGGATCTGCATAGGTTGACCCCCCTACCCGTCCTAGACATGGAAAATGGAAGAGGTCTTAGAAGATCAAAAAATTACTATATATTATGGATGTGTTATGGGTTTTAGGTGAGACTATTTTAAGATGTTTAATTTATTTATTTATTTAAGTTAATTCAATTCTTTATATATTATGATTCTTTATGGATTTCATCAAATATTTCATAAAAGATTCTCTTGAGGAGAAGAGCACATATGGGGTCTTTATAGCTGGGGGTATGAAGGATATTTTAGCTAAAAAATTTGGAAAGCCTGAACATCTAGGTTATGTACGAGGATACCCAGTAGGTGTATCAGTGAAAAAATCGTTACCACGTTCTGTAGCTTCTGTAATGGAAGATATTTATAAAAAATAGGATTTTGGGAAGCTGAATTTTAGGATATTAGTGTGGAGATAGAGAATAGGATTAGAGATTCAATTCAATCAATGTTTTTAGACATGCAAAGACAATTTTAGAATATTGATCCCACTCCTCCATCTCCACCAATAGCTACCACTCCTCCCACTTATCTTACTCCCCCACCTATGCCTATAGACCCCCCTAATTATTATCCCACTCCTACACCACATCCCCCAGAAACATCCCAGTTATTGTGAGATATATGTTGATGATCCACATCATATTATTTCATATATGATAATATTTTATATCGACAATACCATTTATCATCAATAGAAAGAGATAAAGCATCATATGGTCATTGTATAAGATATTATATATAGATCATCAAGAATAACATGTACTACATATGAGGTTAGTACAGGTATACAAAGTATCATCCATTTTCTAGATTTTCCATCTAGACTTGTTTGACATATTACCATAGAGGAATGTGTATATTTTATATTTTATTTAATTTTACTATTAAATTTGTTTTATCATTTTAATGTTTATATATTTGTCGATTTTTTATAGGAATACTTTAATTTCAAAGAAATATTGTATAGACAGGTGTAACTTCAGATAGAATTTCTACCAGTCTTAATAGATTGTCAACATATTCAAAATTTTTATTAGATGTATATGGGATTCTGATTGATTTTGGTGTTTATGTGAATAAAATGACTACGGGGATTTTTTAAATTGATATCCTGGATCTTGTAGCTATTGATTAGTTGAGAATCAACATGATGAAAATATTTTCCAGGTAAGTTGATTACGATTTTTTTTCATTCGTTTAATATATTGAAAATTTATTATTTTTTAATTTTGTTTTAGGTATATTTATAAATATTTTATGGAGTATAAAATGACATGTATATGGATTTATGGACCCATATTTTATTTCACCTATAGTAAGGACAATGACTAATATAGAAAGAACAATTTATATTGCTGAAAGATTTCAGAAGAATGAAATTATTCAATAATAGATGTTTCATTATCTTTAAAAGTATGAAACATATATCTTAAAAGGTTTCCAATATCTCTTAACATAATAACCACTAACATTAAATTTTATTTTATATTAGTAGATATTGGATGTTTGATAATTTTTTTCTAAGGGATGGGGCACTTTATTGGCTATGCTTTATCAATAATGAAGTGTGAGAAAACATTAAGAATGTATTGGACATGTAAGTTTTAATATTTTAATATTTTTTATAATATAATGAAATTTAAATTTATATATTCATATAAATTTAAAATATTACATAGAACTTCATTTGAGAGACCATAATAATGAAGAGCATCAAGATCCAAAATATAAAAGCAAAGCTGAAGTTTTATTTAAAATTACGAAATTTTGGATATATTATTTAAAAATGTTATTTTGAATTGAAAATTTCTTTCAAATAGAAAGTTAATAAACAAAAATGCCCAAAGGAATGTGAATAACTTTTTTATGATTTATTTATGAAATAATTACAATTGTGATAGTTACAAAGCTCCATCGAGTTAGAGTTCTTTATAAATATTTCCTTAATATTTCATTCATTTTATTCAGGATATATGTTAAATAATTTACTTTTAATTTTTAGCTTTTTGATGACCCTAGAATCTATATTTCACAAGAGTCAAGACACTTGAAAATAGAATGGTAGAATACTTTTATAGGATTGAATAATTATTTTTTTATTTAGGCGGTATAATGTAAACATATAATTTTGAATTTAAAGTGTATTTTGTTGTTTTTTATACAACTTTTTCAATTGGTATTTTTTTTGTTTGATGATATTTTATTATATGGAGAAAAGGAATAGAAGAAAGTTAATAAAAAATAAAAACATGATTTTCACATTAGTTATTTGGTAACTGGAATAAAAAATTAATACTGATTGGGTTTTCATGTTGGTTACCAAAATAATGATGAGATAAACTAATACTGATTTGTTTATAATGTATATTCTAAAATAAAAGGCATGATAAAACATTTATCATGTCAATTTTTATAGAAACCAACATGATAAAATGTTGTTGACATCAGTTATTTGATAACCGACATGAAACACCCCACATAAATTAATTTACAATGTCGGTTTTTAACCGATTTAAAAAAAATTCAAAAACACACAATAACTGATGTGAACAAGAAATAAAATGTGAAAAATAAAAAATAGACATTAGAAATAAAAAATAACTGATGTTATGATGAAAAATGATATGGTTATTTAATAGGCCTCACAAAAATTGAAGGTTCATGAACAAAGTTACTCAACGCATGATTCAGAGTTAAGTGTGGTTGTTTTTTCATTAAATATATTGTGGTATTATCTTTATCGAGAATGTTGTGATACATATACTGATCATAAAAAATTCTATATATATTCACATAGAATAAATTGAATATTTTCTAAATAAGATAGTTTGAATTGGTCAATGATTATGACTGCCCAATATATTACCACCATGAGAAATTGAACATTTTGGCTAATGCATTGATTCAAAAGGATCATGATAGATTATCTACGAAGAGGATAAAAAAAGTTCCAATATTTATGGAATTTAATGTAAAAATTTGTAAATATTGATTTAAGGGGATAAATATTATCTTTCTCAAATAATTGATCAACCATCTATCCAAGTGAAGATTGAAGAGGTGACGAAGGAAGATGTAGGGTTATAGAAGAAGGTGATAAGTGTTCCTGAGTTTAAACTTTATTATGATTGAATGATAAAGTTACATAATAATGTATTCATTCCATACATACCATATTTGAAGAAGTATATATTAGAGAAATCTGATAGTACTTCATTCTATATTCATCTTGGAAGTATAATGATGTATAGTGCTTTGAAAGAGTATTTCTGGTGGGATGGACTGAAGAGAAATATTGTAGTGTTTGTATATAAGTGATTAGTTTTTTAGAAAGTTAAGGTCAATAGATAAATTTATAAGGGTATGTTACAACCATTTAAATAATAGAATGAAAATGGGAAAACCTCACTATGTATTTTGTCTTTGGACTCCCAAAACATCTAAAGAGAAAAATGTTATATGGGTTGTATTAGATCACCTTATGAAGTTATAAAAATTAATCACTATTAGAGAAGATTTATCTAGGGATCATAATTTGAGGATATACATTAAGAAAGTTTTAATGTTTTATGGAGTTCCACATTCTATTATATCAGATCGGGATATGTGGTTGACCTTGACGTTCTAGAGAAGTACTCACTAGGCCCTGGATATGGATCTAAGTTTCACCATAATGTATCATCCTCAGGTAGATGGGTAGTATGGTATAATAATTAAAACCCTACAGGATATGGTGAGATATTTTTCTATTGATTTAAAATGAGTATGGGATCAAAATGTCCATTTATTCGAGTTTTCATACAACAATAGCATACACTCAAGCATTCAGATGGCTCTTTATGAATCCCTCTATGGAAAGAAGTGTAAAACTCAAATGTGTTGTGATGAAATTAGAGAAAGAAATATTTTGGGAGTTTATCTATATAATGAAATGGAATATAAGGTTATAATTAATCAAAAACACATAAGGATGACACAATGTTGATAAAAAAGTTATACTAATAATCATTGATGTGATTTAGAATTTGTAGTGGGAGAGAACTTATTCTATAAATTGCTCCATAGAAGAAGGTTATGATATTTTGAAATAATGAAAAGATAAGAACATGGTATACCAATACCTTTGAAATTATTGATCATATCAGAACAATAGCTTATCAATTGGTGTTTCCACTAAACAACTCTCAAGTTCATGATGTGTTCCATATATCTCTCATGAAAAAGTAGATATGTGATCATTAAAATATGATGAACTTTAAGGTTGTACTAATGGAGGAAGATTAATCTTATGAGGAACATCTGATAGATATTTTCGATAATATAGATAATGTTCTATGAAATAAGACCACTCACCAGGTCAACATTCTGGGGTCAAACCACCAGTTTGGGGAAGATTTATAGGAACCTAAGGATATGTTGTGGTAAAAGTATCCCCGATTGTTTATTTCAAAGTGGTGGAATTTGTATAGTGAAATTAATTTTATGGGGGTATAATGTAACAACATATTATTTTATGAAATATATTTTTTTCAAAATAAATTTAATTTGTTCGATAGCTTGCGTTACACGCTACACTGAGTTATGACAATCTACAATGCACTATTAAAAATATTATTATCTAAACAAGACCATTATAATCTAACCATTAAATTTTGAGGTATAAATATGATAAAAAAGGTTTAAAATTAATTATTCATATTTTTAGACAAATAAAATATATTGATAAATATGCACCTAATTTTCGATGAAGTCATAATATGCATTAAAAATAAATTTTCCTCAAAAATGATATTTATTATTACTATGAAAAAATAATGAAATTAATTTTTTTAAACCTTATAATATTTATTTGAAAAAATAAAACTCATTTTTGAAATCAACATTTGAAAATTTATCTTAGGGTAAATGTTTGTGTTTTTTTAAAGATTAATTTTTTGATGAATAGTAAAAAATACAGATGTTTTTTTAAATTTCCATTCCATTTCAATAATTTTCATGGTAAGATTTGTTTAAAAATATTTTACAATTTAAATTAGTAAAAATACATTATAATTAATTCAACATAGTTCATTTCAATAAATTTTATTATTAATTTAGATATTAACACTTTATATAATTATTAAAAAGTTTCCCTTAGAAAATCGGTTTTTTTGTCTCTTTCGTGGGTTTACTTTTAAATTAAATTCTACCACTTATATAAATTGAATTTAGTAAAATTTATTCCAGGTTTATAATTATTACTATTAAATTTATATAATAATTGAAACTTAATTTTTTGTCATAATTAATATTAAAAAATATAAACATTAATTACCATGATTATGGTTGAAATGAGTTTACTGATGGGTTAAACTAAAAATCTAAGGATTAAAATGACCTAATAAACATTCTAATTACTATTATATGAACATAATTTCACATTATATCATAAAAGGTTCTAGAATTATCCAATTTAGAGCCTTGTGTCATGTTTAGAAAAAGGATATAACTTCTTATTTTCAAAACTTACATTTGTGTCCTCTCTACCACTTATAAAAGGACACCACCTCTCCTATCCCATACACACATAAAAAACCTTTTGGTTTGGAAAATAGCTAAAAATATAACTTAATTACTCCCCTACACATTTCATATATCTCTTATTTTGATTATGAAACCCTCATAAGAAGGATTTTTTTTGCTTACCTAAAGAGGTATCATTCTTAACTGAACATTTTAATTTTATTTCTTCATCAAAACCCATAACATATTATAAAAATATACTGAAATAATTAAAAAGTTATATTCCATATACTTATAAGTTATTGAGCTAATATAATATCCGATATCTATCTCTTCCTCCATTAAATGGGAAATGAAACCATCAATCATGTGTACGGAGGATAACCTCCTCGTGAACTGATGTAAATAATTTTCCATCACCCCTATCATGAATGAATATAATGATGGATTTAATGTATGAATATTATATATATGAAATTATTATACTTATTTAACTACAATTTCACATCTACCTTCTTATATTCCAATCTATTGGAAAATGATAGCATCGCTCATGTGTACGTATGGACTACGACATCCAGAAAGCAATATGATATGTTTTTCATTTTATTTTTACATGGACATAACTAATGATATATTTAATTCCTATATGTGATATATATGATTAAAAATTTATATAGAAAAAGTGAAATAATATTTACCTTTCTTTAATTCCATCCGTAAAAAAATAAAATTATAGTTCTTGCATACATACGACCTACTGTCTCCATGAACAATGTAATTTATTTTCTATATAAAGTTTTTATAGATGATTATAAATACATATATAATAAATATATATTATATTTATGTCATTTTTAAAATTCTGGGGATTATGGAATCGTGATCAATGTAAAATGACTGAAACTACCCAACCAAAACAAACATGAAAAACGAAACAATTATTACCCAAAACATGATTTTGACAATGAAATGTAAGTAAATGGGTGATAAAGGGTTATAATTAAATAATATTTGGTATTATATATATTTTTATTGTTATTTAGTATATTTATTATATAGGAGTTTTAAACATGTACGAAAAAATTGAGACTTAAGGGATTTTTGTCTCACTTTTATTTCTTTGAGACACATGCCATATTCACCATTTGTTTCTTTAATATGGTGTATGTAATTCCAATTTGACATATTGTATAATGAATCTAATAATTTTTAGGATATTTAATGTTTCAATTTATGTTACTCCTCTATGGGGATTATGATTCAAAATTAACCAAAGTGGTAAGAGTTTTTAGGTTACAATCTCATTGTTTATCGAGATTATTTATGATCATGCGTACGATATTAAAATAATATGTTCTATCTCTCATGAGACTTTATATTTTTATTATAATATATTTATTTATAGATAATATAAGTTTTCCTTTCATTTTAATCTCTTTAAATACTCATGATACTAAAAATATATTTTTATGGAAAATTGACTTTATCTCTCTCTTCGGTCAAAACGCCTTTTTCTCCCATATCCATTTTTTCAAAAAAAGTTTTCCAGAATGTTTCAAATATTATTATATGATTGTTAAAGTTAATTTATAACCATTTTTTAATTTTAAAAAATGGGTTTAAATGACTCTTCTTTTCATTTTCTAAATGAGGCATCTTTTAATTTTTACCGAAAATGTGAAAGGAATCTTTATTTTATCATATAAGGAATGTATTGAATTTTCCACCTTAATAACAACCCAATTATTTAATTCTTCCTTTAAATGTTTTAAATTTTACATTCAAATAAAATTTTCTCTATAATAATTGGTATTTTTTATTTTGAAAAAGTAATTTCAATGAGAAAAGGACATTTCCCTCAAGAAATGTTTCAAGTGAACTTTCAAAATCATTTTCCATATAAGATGAAATCATTTAAATATAATTAATCTTTATTGGGTATATGATTCAATGACACCATTACATTTATTTCTATATATATTTTATTTTTATTATTACGTCTTATTTATGAAACCCATTCATTTTCCCTCGGTTATGCTATAATGAAAATATGAAATGTTTATAAAACCTATTTATTTTCCATGGGATATGACTTTATGAAATGTTATAAAAACCATTTAATTTTATATGTTTTGATATGATGAAAGTTATATGATCTTGTGACACACATATATATGATTTTATTTATATTGTGGGTTGGAACTTTATCTCCCACTGTAACAACCCGAGATTTTATAAGATACATTTTTTTTTAATTTCATTCATATCTTCTATTGTACGACACACCAAGATTATCTTGCGTTATACGCAACACTGTATTAGCTTGCAGTATACACAACACTTTTATTGTCTCTTATTACACACAATTTCAAGTTCGTTTGATAGAAGTTATACTACGCAACATTGAGTGTATATATATATATATTCAATGTATAAATGAAATATGGTTGGATTCTGTTATACGAAACAACGAAGGATTCTTGCACAACACGCAACCCTGACTTGGCTTGCATTTCACGCAATCGCAACCTTCCTCGATAGTGTGTGTTGTACACAATACTGGGTTTTACTAAACAACAATTTATTATTATAATATTATTATGAACTAGCCGTTATGAATAGTATTAACTAAATTTTTAATTTTATAACATTATTATTCATCTTACACATTTTCTAGAACATGTTACAAGAACAAAATAAATTTTTCAGGTAAAATAAGTATTTTTCAAAAAATACAGTTTTGCCGCCTTTTGATGGTGCACCCACTTTAAATCTAGTTTTTAACATGTTTATAAGTTAAATTTGACAAAATAAAATTCTTCTTTTGAATCAGGATATAAAAATTTACATTAGAAAAAGTTTTGATATTTTTCCGATAACTTTCATATTTTAATGAATAGTAAAAACACGCTATATTTTAATTAAAAACAAATTTTTTCATCGTAATATCTTATGTGGTTAAATTATAATATTTAATGGTTTTAAAGTATAAATAGAATATATTTTTACCATTTAATATAATTTATGTCCTTAGCATTGATTTTACCTTGAATTCGTAGGTTAAATCAATTCAATCTTTTGCAATGTTTTAAAGAAAAACCTGTTTTCTTTCGACAACGAGATTAATTTTAATTTAATTTCTGCATCTTTTGTGTATTGAATTTGGAAAAATGGATTCCATATTTGGAATCAGTGGTTCCAAATTATGTTAATAAACTACTTTTTATTTTTGGGCATTTTGAAAAGTAACTACGGTAAATTTTATTTACTATAGTTAAAGGTAAATCGGGTAATTAAGGGTAAATATAAGATTATAAAATTACCCTAACACTTGGAAAAATCCTATTGGATGACTAAAAGTCGACCCATATCACCTAAGGGTCATATTAGATTCATTTAATTAAATTTGTTCAATGAAAATAATTTAATTATTATTAAAACCAAAGAATGTGACAACATGTCACTTTCTTAAATCTTATAAGTATAATAATTTTAATCTAGTGAAAAACTTCATGAAACTTCGAACATGAATAGTCTCCAGAAATATAATACAATTATATACATTATAGGAATTTATTTATAATTTTTAGGGATTAAATAATTATCATTTATTATGACACAAAGATGATGCAGTAATTGTCTTATTAATGAAATATTGAAATAATTGATGTTATAAATGCCCAAATAAATGTAATTTGAGACTTTTTATGACTTACACTAATTTTATAGGTTAATATGACATGTCATTGTTGATTTAAGTAACTTGTTTTGAACTTATAATTCTGTTATAAATTTCATAAAAATCATGTACCAAATAGTGTCAAAATTGACATAAATTAGTTTTTAAAACAAATATTATATTATTAATTGTTATTTTATTCCTAAAAATCTAAGGTTCGGCCAAATGACTTAGATAAAATTATATATATTAATAATAAACAACTTGGGGTTAGTTTGGCTTGATATAGTAAGTTTATTAACCATATAGTATAAGAAAACAAAAAGACACGGTAAAAGTTAAATTATTTAACTTAGAGTTAAATCTAATTGATAAGGTTAAAATAATAACCTAAACTTGTCTAAATACTATTGGATGAGAGGATTTCGACCCATCCACACTTTATCTTCGAAATAAGACCCCTTGGAACCATTATAAATCGAATTTTTCCTTAATATAAAATAATATTTCGAGATTTCCCTAAGGTGCCCCTCTCCTCCCTTATAAAAGGGCACCTCCTCCCTCTCCTCCTCACACCAATTTGAGCATTCAAGATCGGACAAACCCTGCCAAAATCTCTTATCCACTTCCCTAGTTTCATCATAGTGGTCATGGTCTTCTTCAAAGACCATCCTTAGTTCTTTAAGTGGAGGTTAAGTGAAGGCGCGTCAAAAAGAGGTAATATCCATTACCGATCTTTTTCAATTTATTTATTCTTCAACTTATTCTTCTTTAGTTGTTTCATGATAAAGTAATAACATCAGTATTTCTTATATACTGATATGTTATTATAAGTATGAAACAACTCTAATTAACCTTCTATCCATCCTACGGAAAAAGGAAATCACCGCGCGTGCATACGTACGGAATATTGTCTCCACGCCGTGGTGTAATCTATTTTCCACCACCACCTTACTTGGATGGGTATAATGGTGTAAATAATGACTATATATGACTATTATAAAGTTATATTTATTCTGAAATAGTATACATACACTCCAATACAATTCCACGATCATAGGAACGATATCATCACTCGTGCGTACGTACGGAATACCGTCTCCACGATGTGATGCGACTCGTTCTACATGATATTCATTTCATAATGATTAAATAAATGAATTGAATGAATTAATATGATATATGTTACACTAATACCATTCCGTAAATGAGGTATCTATAACCTAAAGAGAAGAATAAGAATTTATTCGACAAACACGCATAAGAACAAAAAGTAATAAACACCCGAATAACAAGTAGTAATGAAATATTACTAATAAGAAGCTAAGAATATGACCATATATGATATCATAATAATAAGTATGATTCTGGAATAAGTCAATAACATTATTTAAATCATTATACAGGAGGATCAGACACTTACGAAGCATATCGGACCTAAGGTAAGGGAAATATCACAATCTCATTTTTATCCGAGATTGTTTTTACTTTGGTATTTATTGGGGTGTATTTTTTTCATCCACATCCATGTTTCCTCAATATGTAATATTATTTCCATTCACCTAAAATTGTTTAAATCCTATTTTACCCTTCGGTGAGTTTTTAGTAAAATATATGAAAGGAATCTTTTGTCGTTTTTCGTACGAGGTACTTTTTTGACATTTCCGACAAAAGTACGAGAAGAATGTTTTTTTAACTTATAAGACATGAATGAATTTTTAAAACATTATTTCCAAGAAGATTCCTTTACAAGTTTTCAAGTTTATTTTTAATCAACCTCTTTTAGTTTAAAATTGTAAGACATGTTAAGAAAGGAAAATGTTTTTGAAGTGGAAAGGATATTTTCCTCAAGAATGGAGTTCAAGTGTTTTATCAAAATTATTTTCCATCTAAGATAATAAAGGGTTCTATTTCTATCCCTATTATTACATGGATCTGATTATGTTGTGATGGAAATATTTTTTTATGAATTCCTTTATCTTATATGAATTGTTTTATGATGTCATGTTGTTTAAGAATCCCATTTTTATTACATGGGTTATGCTATGTTGTATGGTTTATGATTTTGTGGCACACATAAGAATGGTATCATTATGAGATGGGTGGGACCTATATCTCCCTCAAATGCATTGGGTAAAGATTTTATATCTCATGAGATAGACATAGCTGGAACGGTAGGTTATACTGGTTCAGTGAAATAGGACTGAAACGAGGAATGAACTCGGTTCAGAAAAGGGACTTTGTCCACTAAGATAGTCTTGGCAATTAGTCTTGACTAATAAGAAATGATTATCTATGATTATGTGTGTATGCCACAAAGTTTCATGTTTTAAGTTATGATTATTGGGATTACATTTCACTACTATGATTTATCCCATGTTATGATGTTATGATCTCTTTTGCAGGTTAATATTTCCAAAAGATATGTTCTCATGAATATGATGTGATTGATATTTCTTTTGTTTACCCTTAATGAGAATTTGAGCTCATCCTTTTATGTTTTCTTTTCCCCAGGATATTAAGAAATGATTTAGGTTTTAAAAAAGAATATCTTTATGGGAGATGTTGAAGATCTTTCACCACGATTAGAAGATTATATTCCGAGTTTCCAAAGACACTAAACTATTACGGTCCTTGTGTGTGTGTTTTTGTTATGTACTAAGTATTCCGCAAAAGTAATGTAATGTCTATGTACGTTAAGCTTCGGGTCTCTACAGATGGTATCAGAGGAATGGTTTAGTCAACCTTTGGAAACTAGGATGCGAAAATGTTAGTGATATCTCTAGAGATATTTCTAAGGTATGTCTAGGGATGTCCCTAAGGATAATTATAAGTATAGGATATAGTCCTAGAACTACGTTAACGATATTAGAATTTAACCTAAGATGTTAGATATTGAAGGTACTCCCCATTTATTGTGTTGTTTTTCCTAGCATGATTTTTGCCTCTCACACTTTTTTTTGGGTTTTAGACGATGGATGGAACCCGAAGGAACCGTGTTGATCAATGTAATGGACAATGCAACGATTTTCCTCTTGAACAAACAAATGTTATGGGAGATGGAGTGAAAAATCTTATTGCTATACTTACAAAAGCTATGAATCATTCTGGACTTCCAAATGAGCAGAGAAGGGAACAATATTCTATTGAGTCCTTCATGAGGCAACATCCACCTTCTTTCAGTGGGTCTTCTGATCCACTTGTTGCTAAACAATGGATCAGTACCACTAAAAAGATATTTTCAGTTCTTCAATGTTCTGAACATGATAAATTCATCTTAGCAGTATATCGTTTGGAAGGTGAAGCTGATCAATGGTGGAATCTTATCGAGAATATGAGGCCAAGAGATGAAATTGAGTCCATGGAATGGGATGAGTTCAATAACTTGTTTTTCAGTAAGTACTTCCCTCGTATTCTTCGAACAAATATGGAAAAGGAGTTTCTTGAACTAAAGAAAAAGGATGATGAATCTGTTGGTATATACGAAGCGAATTTTACAAGGCTTGCATGGTATGCATCTGGATTTATCATCCAACCTGAAAGTAAAGTTTATCGATTCTTCAGTGGCTTAAAACCAAATCTTCGAAGGGCATTAGCTATAAGAGACTTTAGTAGCTATGAAGAAATTGTGCGTTGTGATATCAAGGTAGAAATGGAAGTTGGTGTTACTTATCCATCTCATAGTTTTGACAAGAAACGAAAGATGGATTTCAAGGAGAAATCTCAGAATAATGGTGAAAAGAAGATGAATGTTTCCTTATGCTCAAAGTGTGGAAAGAAGCATGGTGGAGATTGTCTTAAAGGGACAAGTAAATGTTTCAAATGTGGAAATGAAGGTCATCGGGCATTTGAATGCCGCAATGATGGGAAGAAGATGTCTAATGATGAAAACAAAGGAAGGGATACACAGAATGAACCTACTACACTTCAATGTTTCAAGTGCAAGGAGATGGGACATTATGCCAATAAATGCCCTAATCCAAGGGTTAGTGATGATCGACATGAGCAACCACTTAAGGAAAAGGACAAAGGGAAGTCACATGCGATCACTATTGGCGAGGTTGAATATGACAACGATGTGGTGGAACGATTAAGTGTTTATGTAATGGGATTCCAAAATAATGTTGTATCATGGAGTATTGGATTTTTTATGTATTGGTCTAATGTGGTATTCAAAGTGATTGAGATATTTTTGGAAATAAGATGATATGCACATAATGAATAGAAAACGAGAAAATGAAATGTTTAACAGTATTCATGAGCTCATGATTGATATAAGGACTAAGTGATATCATGGTTTGAGTATATAGAATTTTGAGGATTTTGGTATGTGGAAAGTGTTAACTTTTAAATGCATTCATGTTTTCACTATGGTTCAATGGGTATTAATTTTTCAAGAGAATACATGATTAAGGCTTTCAAATGTTTGGAATGTGACCAACAAGATATATGGGGGATAAATGATGGTATTCACATGCTTGGTTGATGACATTTCAAGTAATCATTTTCTTTATACTATGAGCTTGGACCGAAATATTTTAGATAAGCCTAAATATTGGAATGGATTATGTTGGAAATAAGTTAGGATAGAACTTTTTTCGACATTATTGATGGGATGTTATAGTAATATAGCTATAGAAAAAGGACAACCTGCAGGACGGGTGATAGCCCATCACGTCGGACAAGGCTATGGGAATCGAACCCACAACCGAAGTGCGACTGGCCTTTATCGACTACCACTGACCTACAGGAAGTCCCTGTTTAGTAGAAACTAGTTTTATTATATTAAGTAGTATTATATATGAAGTATAAGTCCATTTTAGGAACCATAATCTCACTATAGATGGACTTATGTATTTTTTGATAACTTTTCTCACCTTTTGTTTGAGACAGTTGGAATTCCCCCTCATTCTATCACATGATCTGCTAACACATCACGAATGACAAATTCAACTTCATTTCTTTAAGAGATGAAGTGGAAATTGTCCAAAGAACGACTAACGGTGAGACTATACCAAAATCACTAAAGTATTTCTTCTAATTCCAATTTCATCAACTTTAGGGAAATGATCTTGAAAACCAAAAATGTTGTCCTAGTTCTCTTATATCTGATGAATCAGATGGTACCTTAGATCGTCACAAATTTATGGCTTTGTGATTGCTAGCTTTTCTATAGCCATGTTCTCTACCACTCTCCATCAGAACTTGATGGTTAGAGTTTTCTTCCATATCCATATTTTCACATATGTTCTCCTACGTGGAAACCCAGTGATGAGTTAATTTGGGTAACCATTATATTTCATACTTTAGTTTTTAATGTTCAATTTTGGTATTTCTTTTTACGATGTGGGTTTTTATGAATATTAAACGATTTATAACCCCGACGAATTTCGAGGGAGAAATTTATTTTAATGGGGGTAGAATGTAACAACCTGAGATTTTATAAGATACATTATTTTTAATTTCATTCATATCTTCTATTGTACGACACACCAAGATTATATTTCACTATACGCAACACTATATTAGCTTGCAGTATAAGCAACACTTTTCTTGGCTCTTGTTACACACAATTTCAAGTTCGTTTGATAGAAGTTATACTACGCAACATTGAGTGTATATATATATATATTCAATGTATAAATGAAATATCGTTGGATTCAGTTATATGAAACAACAAAGGATTCTTGCACAACACGCAACCCTGACTTGGCTTGCATTACACACAATCACGCCCTTCCTCGATAGTGTGTGTTGTACGCAATACTGGGTTTTACTAAACAACGATATATTATTATAATATTATTATGAACTAGCCGTTATGAATAGTATTAACTAAATTTTGAATTTTATAACATTATTATTCATCTTACACATTTTCTAGAACATGTTACAAGAACAAAATAAATTTTTCTGGTAAACTAAGTATTTTTCAAAAAATACAGTTTTTCCGCCTTTTGATGGCGCACCCACTTTAAATCTAGTTTTTGACATGTTTATAAGTCCAATTTTACAAAATAAAATTCTCATTTTGAATTAGGATATAAAAATTTACATTAGATAAAGTTTTGATATTTTTCCGATAACTTTCATATTTTAATGAATAGTAAAAACACGCTATATTTTAATTAAAAACAACTTTTTTCATCGTAATATTTTATGTGGTTAAATTATAATATTGAATGGTTTTAAAGTATAAATAGAATATATTTTTACCATTTAATATAATGTATGTCATTAGCATTGATTTTACCTTGAATTCATAGGTTAAATCAATTCAATCTTTTGCAATGTTTTAAAGAAAAACCCATTTTCTTTCGACAACGAGATTAATTTTAATTTAATTTCTGCATCTTTTGTGTATTGAATTTGGAAAAATGGATTCCATATTTGGAATCAG
The DNA here is from genome assembly GCA_963277665.1 of Viscum album. Classification (NCBI taxonomy): domain Eukaryota; kingdom Viridiplantae; phylum Streptophyta; class Magnoliopsida; order Santalales; family Viscaceae; genus Viscum; species Viscum album. Next base: position 1,122,619,543 of record OY728129.1, read on the forward strand.
TGGTTCCAAATTATGTTAATAAGCTACTTTTTATTTTTGGGCATTGTGAATAGTAACTACGGTAAATTTTATTTACTATAGTTAAAGGTAAATCGGGTAATTAAGGGTAAATATAAGATTATAAAATTATCCTAACACTTGGAAAAATCTTATTGGATGACTAAAAGTCTACCCATATCACCTAAGGGTCGGATTATATTCATTTAATTAAATTTGTTCAATGAAAATAATTTAATTATTATTAAAACCAAAGAATGTGACAACATGTCACTTTCTTAAATCTTATAAGTATAATAATTTTAATCTAGTGATAAACTTCTTGAAACTTCGAAAATGAATAGTCTACAGAAAGATAATTCAATTATCTACATCATAGGAATTTATTTAGAATTTTTAGGGATTAAATAATTATCATTTATTATGACACAATGATGATGCAATAATTATCTTATTAATGAAATATTGACATAATTGATGTTATAAATTCCCAAATAAATGTAATTTGAGACTTTTTATGACTTAAAATAATTTTATAGGTTAATATGACATGTTATTGTTGATTTAAGTAACTTGGTTTGAACTTATCATTCTGTTATGAATTTCATAAAAATCATGTACCAAATAGTGTCAAAATTGACATAAATTAGTTTTTAAAACAAATATTATATTATTAATTGTTATTTTATTCCTAAAAATCTAAGGTTCGGAAAAATGACTTAGATAAGATTATATATATTAATAATAAACAACTTGGGGTTATTTTGGCTTGATATAGTAAGTTTATTAACCATATAGTGTAAGAAAAAAAAAGACACGGTAAAAGTTAAATTATTTAACTTAGAGTTAAATATAATTGATAAGGTTAAAATAATAACCTAAACTTGTCTAAATCCTATTAGATGAGAGGCTTCCGACCCATCCCAACTTTAAATTCAAAATAAGACCCTTTTGAACCATTATAAACCGAATTTGACCTTAATATAAAATAATATTTTGAGATTTTCCTAAGGTGCCCCTCTCCTCCCTTATAAAAGGGCACCTCCTCCCTCTCCTCCTCGCGCCAATTTGAGCATTCAAGCTCAGACAAACCCTGCAAAAATATCTTCTCCACATCCCTAGTATCATCCTAGAGGTCCTGGTATTCTTCAAAGACCATCCTTAGTTCTTTAAGTGGAAGTTAAGTGAAGGCGCGTCAAAAAGAGGTAATATCCATTACCGATCTTTTTCAATTTCATTCTTCTTCAACTTCTTCTTCTTTAGTTGTTTCATGATAAAGTAATAACATCAGTATTTATTATATACTGATATGTTATTATAAATATGAAACAACTTTAATTAACCTTATATCCATCCTACGGAAAAAGGAAATCACCGCGCGTGCGTACGTACGGAATACCGTCTCCACGCCGTGGTGTAATCTATTTTCCACCACCACATTACTTGGATGGGTATAATGGTGTAAATAATGACTATATATGACTATTATAAAGTGATATTGATTATGAAATAGTATACATACACTCCAATACAATTCCACGATCATAGGAACGATATCATCACTCGTGCGTACGTACGGAATACCGTCTCCATGATGTGATGCGACTCGTTCTACATGATCTTCATTTCATAATGATTATATAAATGAATTGAATGAATGAATATGATATATGCTACACTAATAAAATTCTGGAAATGAGTTATCTATAACCTAAATAGAAGAATAAGAATTTATTCGACAAACACGCATAAGAACAAAAAGTAATAAACACCCGAATAACAAGTAGTAATGAGATATTACTAATAAGAAGCTAAGAATATGACCATATATGATATCATAACAATAAGTATGATTCTGTAATAAGTCAATAACATGATTTAAATCATTATACAGGAGGTTCGGACACTTACAAAGCATATCGGCCCTAATGTAAGGGAAATATCACAATCTCATTTTTATCCGAGATTGTTTATACTTTGGTATTTACTGGGGTGTATTTTTTTCATCCACATCCATGTTTCCTCAATATGTAATATTATTTCCATTCACCTACAATTTTTTAAATCCTATTTTACCCTTCGGTGAGTTTTTAGTAAAAGATATGAAAGGAATCTTTTGTTGTTTTTCGTACGAGGTACTTTTTTGACTTTTCCGAAAAAAGTACGAGAAGAATGTTTTTTATCTTATACGGCATGAATGGATTTTTAAAACATTATTTCCAAGAAGCTTCCTTTACAAGTTTTCAAGTTTATTTTTAATCAACCTCTTTGAGTTTAAAATTGTAAGACATGTTAAGAAAGGAAAATGTTTTTGAAGTGGAAAGGATATTTTCCTCAAGAATGGAGTTCAAGTGTTTTATCAAAATTATTTTCCATCTAAGATAATAAAGGGTTATATTTCTATCCCTATTATTACATGGATCTGATTATGTTGTGATGGAAATATTTTTTTATGAATTCCTTTATCTTATAAGAATTGTTTTATGATGTCATGTTGTTTAAGAATCCCATTTTTATTATATGGGTTATGCTATTATGTACAGTTTATGATTTTGTGGCACACATAAGAATGGTATAATTATGAGATGGGTGGGACCTATATCTCCCTCCAATGCATTGGGTAAAGAGTTTATATCTCATGAGATAGACATGGCTGGAACGGTAGGTTATACCGGTTCAGTGAAACATGACTGAAACGAGGAATGAACTCGGTTCAGAAAGGGACTTTGTCCACTAAGATAGTCTTGGAAATGAGTCTTGACTAATAATAAATGATTCTCTATGATTATGTGTGTATGCCACAAAGTTTCAAGTTTTAGGTTATGATTATTGGGATTACATTTCACTACTATGACTTATCCCATGTTATGAAGTTATGATCTCTTTTGCAGGTTAATATTTCCAAAAGATATGTTCTCATGAATATGATGTGACTGATATTTCTTTTTTTTACCCTTACTGAGCATTTGAGCTCACCCTTTTATGTTTTATTTTCCCCAGGATATAAAGAAAGGATTTAGGTTTAAAAAAAAAGATCTTTATGGGAGATGTTGAAGATATTTTACCACGATTAGAAGATTATATTCCGAGTTTCCAAAGACACTAAACTATTACGGTCCTTGTGTGTGTGTTTTTGTTATGTACTAAGTATTCTGCAAAAGTAATGTAATGTCTATGTATGTTAAGCTTCGGGTCTCTACACCCACCAATGTATTGGGTAAATATTGATATCTCATGAGATAAACATGACTGGAATGGGGAGTGTAACCAATTCAATAAGGAAATTTATCCATTATGATAGTCTTAGTAGTGAACCATGAGTACTATGATAGTTTGAGTGGTGAACCCATTCCACTATTATAGTGTTAGAATTTCACCTTGACTGCTATGATGGTTTGGGAGTGAACCCATTCCATTATGATAGTCTTGGGGTGATACTTGATTGCTATGATGGTTTGGGGAGTAAAACCATTCCACTATGATAGTATTGGGAGTTAACCATGACTACTTAAATGGTTTGGGTGGTGATATTATTCCACTATGATAGACCTATAAATGATCCTTGACTTCTAAGGATATTATTTTATATGATTATGTGTATTCTAAAAATATATTTCCTATGACAATGTTATGATCTCATGGATTTTGTTCTTTGAATCCATCATGATTCATTTGTTATGAAATACTAGGATCTATTCCATGAATCAAGATTATGACCAATGATTTGTAGGTTATGTTTTTAAAATATTATGATCATGTTCTCATACCCTTATTCTCATGTTATGATTATGTAATCATTGATATCTCCCTTTTTATCCTTACTGAGAATTTGAGCTCACCCATTCTTATGTTTCCTTTCCCCAGGTTATGAATAAATATATTTTGTATGATATGTCAAAGAAGGGTTATAGTTATGAAGATCTTAGTGGGAGATAATGTAGTTCCCTTATGAGCCAATTATTTAGGTATCCATGTTTCTTAAGACACTAAACCTTTGTGGCCTTTATGTGTGTTTTTGTATAATGAAAAAAATATTTAGATATTAACATTTAATATATTTTGATGAAAAATTTGGGTCATTATACTTCTCTCAGAGACCTCTAATCACCCAATAAAACATAAAGGAAGGGATCAGTAAAAACAAGTCCATTACCGTAGATACCACTCAATCAATCCCTATCATTGTGAATTAAAAAAAAACTCATGAAGGAAAGGATAGGAAAAATAGAACCACCACCCTTTGTGAAACTTCATAGTGATATTTCTATTATAAAAATATAACCAAAATATTTGATGATCCTTGTTTTTATTAAACATTAATTTATGATTTTTTACATAGGAATACATAAAATACAACCAAGAATATAGATAAGTCTAGTGTATTTTGGTAATTTGGTACATTACAGAATAACTTTAAATAGGGGCACATTATCTTTGTTAAAAATTTCATTATCAGGATCATATTATTCCATCATTCTTAAAACATCATTGGATAATCTATGGACATAAATACGAATATGGTGAGATATATTGCCAATTCAAGATATAAAAAAATCATAACATGAAGAAATTATTACATATAGGATAATAACCATTTCCATGGGACATTAAAGGGGTGAGAATCATAAACCTGGACATTGAGGAAAGATATAGCATGATAACATAAATAAGAAATGTGAATGTGAAAAACGATATAAACATAACATCATAACATAAGTTAAGGTTAACCTTATATAACATCCCATACCCAAATGCCACTTTGGAGGTGCCCTGAGCCTGGTGGGCCACATGAACTAAAGCACATCACCCTGAATTATAGAGGTTTCCGACTAGAATTGAGGGTCTAGGGTGTGTCAGTGGGGAGAATATTCCCTCATTACCAGAGTGTAGCATAATAAACAAGTGTAATGAAATACGAGATAAGTAGTAGAAACAATGTAATAGTAAACAACACAATAAAAGAAGATTGGAGTAATAACCAAGCAAACAACTAATCAAAATAATCAAACATTGATGATATATATCATGTATCTTTAAATATGTAAGAAATATATACAAATAAAAAAATAAAAAATTTCTATACAACATTAGAAATAATTAAACAAAAACTACCCCAAGAATCCTTACCTCCATCACGGTCATCTACTACCAGCTCTATCCTAATCAAGAAAGCAATAAAGTGTCTAAAGCCACCTACTTCCCTTTACCAACACCTACATCCATATAGTCTTGTCGAGTACCAGAAGACACCAGATAGGCTGTGAGATCAATCACATTAGGCCACCACCAAAGGCGTCTATAAAATTATATATGTGTAATATAAACTAAAACAATGTGATAATTCATATACAAAAGTAAAGCATTAAAGTTATGTAAATACCCAAGTACCTAGTTCATCCCTTGATTGGTGTCTGAACATGTAAATAGTTCAATAATAAATAATTTATAATTTATATAAATAGGTAACGTGAGGAATATCCAACATTGACATAAACTCATGATAGTAGTATTGAAGGTTCAAAGCTGTAATATGGAAACCATGATGATTACAATACAAAGGGGTTCCAAGGCAATAACCAAGGAAACCTAGACCTCAAGGGTCACTAACTCAGTAGTAATTGAATCCTGGCTAAATGTAAGAGTGAAATCCAAGGAGAATCATCCCATGAATTACATAATATTATGATCTAACTGATTCCAAGTAATACATCCAAGGTAAAATGGGATAAGATATGGAAAGGTCTAAAGATATAACCAAAGAACCTCATGTCTGTAAAAGCCATGATGGATGCAAGGATTATATCCAAGGAATCTTGTAAAATATATATAAGGGATTCTATGGTTTCATACTAGGAATCCTCTAATAGATGAGGACTGGGTTCTAATGTGGGTCTCAACTATGGAAACCGACATCCTTGAATCAGAATGGAATCCATGAGCACTCAAGGCATTACCTTGGGAATCCAATAATGAACTCGAGTCTGACCACCCCTAAAAATGTTTCAATGCTCATACATATAATTTGGAACCTTAAATTTAATTCATTTAGTAAATTAATCCATGTAATGGTCATACCATTTAATAGGTTCATTAGGTTTAAGACTTTCCTTTCATTAGTGTGACCAGGAAAATGGAATGAAACCGCTTTATTTCATATAAATCATATTCATTGGTTTAATATGCTACCTTCTATCATGAGTGGAAAAGGGTGATATGACATGAAACCAAGATTAAATTACATTTAATAAGGATAATTAACATATATAAATATACTTTCAAATTCAATTAAATTAATTATTTACATTTAGTCACATACCTTAGATAGGTCATGTGTTAGGAAACTATAGTACCATCCATTAACCAATTCAATATGAATTTATTATGTGGGGGATTACCATTATAATGGTCAATATTGAGAAAACCTAATTGGTGGCTCAATGTTTTTAAAAAACTAAATACCCAATTATGTAACATCACCCTACATGGGATGGACAATGTTGTGGATGTAACCACCAATGATAATTAACATATACAACACTGGTCTTAGAACATAGTCCTAACGATGATAAGCATGAGATATAAATTCAACAGATGACGCCTGAGGAAATTGGAGTGATGATATGACAATTTATAAAATTAAGGAAATTTTGGGATGAGTTATATACCACTAAACGCATACTTGTATGACTCTCCCCATACAATATCATCCTCTAGTTCATCCTAGATTGTAGTAGATCAGAATAATGGATCAATGCCCTAAAATTGGTGCATATTAGTGTACATAAAAATAGATTCATTGATAGGATGAAGAATGATGAAAAAATCAAAAGGAATTGATAACGTAACAATGAAGATACAATGAGATGAATGATGATCGATTAAGACTCCAGATAGACGAGCTATCTCAAATACTATAATAGATGGGTTTTGGATTCAAAATGAGAGAAAGAAAGGGATACCTCTGCTGAAAAAAATAAATTAGAGGATAGGTAGAATTTAATTAGTGTTTTAATGGAAAAACCACAAATTTACCCAAATTCCCCCTTCAAATGGTTTGGCCAAACCATGCATGGGAAACTATAGGAAGGTGTACCTGCATGGTTAGGATGTACAGTTAGGGAAATCATGTGCCAACAATGTGAAATAGATCTGTTAAAATTGTAGAAATTAGTGCACGACTGTGTGAACAAACTCGCATGGTTAGATCAAGCCATGAACTATATTCTAGTCCACTATCCAACCTCATATGTTTTAAAAAAGCCATGCGACTTGCCTAACATGGTTTAAATTAACTGTAAGATAATATTTTTTCTCCCAAAAATCCATGTTCTGGGGTCCGAATAATCCCTAAGCACCCCAATGACCTTCAAAAATTCACTACACAAACAGATTAGGTCTATAAAAGATAGTTATACCAAAATTATCCATACTTGAGTGAAAAACTAGGTTCTTATAGTCTTCCCCCCATAAAGGAACTCATCCCCAAGTTCACCTTCCAAGGAAAACAAAACAATTTCTAAGAACAAATCTAGACACTGGCCACATAAGTCAACCTCCCACTCCCAAGTCTTATTCATTACATGGTCATGCTACTATAACACCTATACTATAGGGACAAACAAACCTCAAAGAGCCTTCGTGATCCGATCAATGATGTGTATAGGATACTCATTAAAGGAAGAAACAACATTTAGCTCAACTTCCTTAGGATCAAAAGAGTGAGATGGGTCAACTTGATATCAGTGATGTTGTGAAATGTGAAAGACATCATGCATGGTATGATAAATCTAAGGTAATAGAAACTTATAATCTTCTATACCTAATCTCTCCAAAATCTCAAATGGTATGAATAAGTATGGATATAGCTTCACGTGCCTCTGTACCCATATATTCCCTAGATTGGGGGATACCTACAGGAAATCCCAATCCATGAACTCAAAATCTAGAGGTTTTTTACGAAAATAATCATAAAAATTATATCAAGAATGAGGAGCAGACATATGCTTCCTGATAAGATAAAACTAATTGAAAGTATCTAGAATGGGATGAGGATATAGTAGTGTAGCCTCACCTACCTCTATCCAGAACAGGGTTGAACGGAATAAACACACCTACAATCCCTCAAAAATATCCATATGAATTTTCACCTGGAAGATATTATTATAGGTAAACATAATGATCAGGACATGCTTCCCCCAAGAACCGCTGAAGTAATGGACACATTCCTAGAGCATTCCCTCTATAAACTACACCATTCATTCTTACTATCAATTAGTCTGAGTGTGGAAGGTTGTGCTCAGAAAAACCTGTATACTCATATCCTTCTACAACCACCACCAGAACCATGATGTGAAATAATCATCCCTATATGAAATGATAGAACGAGGGACCCCGTGAAGTCAAATAATCTCATGGACATATAATATTACAATATAATCAATTGAGTAAATCTCTTAGATAGGAATGAAGTGGGATACCTTTGTCTGTCGATTGATAACTACCCATAAAATTTTGATTACTCTCGATGACCAAGATATGACAACTGAAAATTCCATAGCAATATCTACCCATTTCCATTTAGTGACAGGAAGTGGCCGTAAAAAGATTATAGGTATCCAGTGCTCAGATATCTCCTTCTGATAGGTGGAACACCAAGTGATAAATGTTTCTACCTGACACTTCATCCCAGCCCACCAATACTGGCATCACATGCCTTGAAACATTTTGGAGATTCCTGGATAAAATTCCCATAGAGAATTATGGGATTCTTGCATTAACTCATTTTTATCTATAAGAACCCAGAAATGTCCAACTATATGAAGGATATCATCTCTTTCCATAGAGTAATTTGGAGGCAGGTCATAACCTAAAATAATATCATGAAGAACCCAGCCCCCAGTATCTGAATATTTAATTCTCTTTACATTCTCAAAGAGGGAAGAGGTAACCTTCAAGGACGAGAGATAATATTTCTTATTACTATCATGATACTCTAGATGTAGCTTAGATAAGAGGGAAATAAATTTCTATTTGTCACTAGCTTCCTGTACGACTTGTGCCTATGTTTTTCCACTCAACACATATTCTTACCACATTGCCTTTTCCAGGAATATAGGCAATCTCAAAATCAATGTACTAAAGATATTAGACCCATATTCACTGTCTAAGATTCAGGTCATGCCATGTACATATATTTTTGAGGTTATTATGGTCTGTATACACCAAAAAACTATCACCCATAAAATAAAATCTCTAGAAACATAATTCACGAACAACTACAACCAACTCGAGGTTGTGTATCGAAAAATTTATCTAATGATGCTTTAAAATACAAGATATGTATGCATTAAAACTACCATACTACACTAACACTACTTATAGGATGATTCCTGATACATCACCGAACACTATATAACACCTACCAGGCTATCATAAAATCTGAATAGTTGTAGGGAAATGCCTACCTTTCAGCTCCGAAAAGTATTTCTCACATGCTTCATACCACAAGAAATTAACACCCTTATTTATTAAACTAGTAAGAGGTTAAGAAAGAAGTCATAAGTCCTATATGAAATTACTATAATAACCATACAACCTCAAGAAAATTTGTATATTAAACACATTCTTAGGCTACTTCTAGGAAACTGTGACAATAAACTTACCTAAGTTGATAGAGGCCCCCAATTATAAGATAATATTAACCAATATGTGAACTTATTCGATCTATATGTGGCACATAGAAATATTGAAAAAAATACAATGCTCTCTTAGTGTACTCATAATGATCTCTAAGTTCTTAGTATAATCACTATGAGAGTGAGAATACCCCAAGATTTCATTTATAAAGACCATTACAAAAGAATCCAGATAGGGGTGGAACAACCAATTCATCTGACCCATAAAAATGGTGGGCATGTTCATAAGACTAAATGTCATAACAAGGTACTCATACAGACTAAAACTACTATAGTGACCCTATCCTTTTACACATAACATTACATGGTTTTCAACATAATAAAACATCATATTACAAGGCAAGGATCATGAATTATAGTGTCTTGGAAGACTAGGTACATAAAACTGAAAACATGGGACTAGATAAAACATTTATTTATTTAATATTCAAAAAGAGATCCAAAATTCCTTTTTTCTCATACATCTTCATAGGGTAACCTAGGGAAAACATGAACAAATGTATGATCTAAAATCTCAAAATGGAAAAAATAATATTAGTAAAACTTTAGCACATGGGGTAAAAGGTATGGCCTAATGAAAAAAAGGAATGGAACACATGAAATCATAACATATAAACATGTGATCATATAAAAATGAATTCAATGTAATGTGGTAGAAACATAAAACATGAATTTAGAATGAGACAAGTCTCATTGCTCATAGAGAATCACATGTCAAGGTGAAACACCAAGACCATTGCACATAGAAGCACAATTCAAGGCTAACCGCCAAGACCGTTGCACATAGAGTCTCATGAGACTCAAATTTACCCAGTGAATAAGAGTGCAATATGGGAGCACCCATATTAACATGTTCATTAATATGATTTCCACTTATATAACAATACTTGAACAATCATAAATATTAAGGCACCCATGGAATGAAATGGGTATCATAATCATCTCATAAATCATAATGAATGGATGTATCATAAAAGTAACCATGAAAGAAAGGAATTATAATATACATGGAAATTAATAATGTGAAAATAGGAATATATAATATTAATTGATTTCTAACATAAGTGAAAACATGTAAAAAGAGTTTTTAATAATTCTCAGCATTAAAATATTTTAGTGCGATTTTTTGGAAAACAATAAAAATAAATTTAAATAAAGAAGGGAATAATAAATTTTATAAAACACAAAGTGAACCAATATGGTTATAATAATAAAAATTCTGGTTTTATAAGAATAATGGTGGCTTAAAACATATGGTAGATTTTACTTGAAATTGGGTACGAATTTGGGAAGTTCCCTTAAAACAAATTTTCTTATCAAAAAGTTGTGAGGAGGGAATCATTTAAAACATGTATATCCCTGAAAGTGAATGAGGGATGGATAATAAAACATGTGTTTGGACATATAAGAGAAATTATAAGACATAAATAAACATAATATGTGTTTTCATTTGGGTAAAAATAGAGTAAGAACAACTCAAAGGAATAATGGAGGTTCAGGTGGAATTCCTTACGAAATTTTGACATGGTATCAGGTGTACCTTGGAAGGATTAATGAGAGAGAAAAGGGTTTATCATATTTTATAAATAATTTCGGAAGTATGTGAAATTTGTGAAATCATACCCCATTATTGGTAGTTATACATAAAAGTACATAACATATAAGAGGTTCTTTAATAAATGCGAGAAAGAGAATACCCCTTACATTAAGTTTGATGGTGTTATTCACTTGATATTAGTGACCTGAATAATCAAATTAGGTTCATTAATTAATAATTACAGAACCTAAACTACATTTTATTGATTTATCAATGGATCTTCGGAGGGTTATTTCACATGCTCAAGGGGGGTGAGATAGGGAGACCCACTCTCTGTAGTTCTCTTTGCCATTGCAGAAGACTACTTAATCAGACTTCTCCTGGACATGGTTTACAAGGGTGAATTGAAGAGCATCAGAGCTACCCGATGTATTTATACCCCCTCCCACCTCTTATTTTCTGATGATATTGTAATATTCATGCAGGGGGATAAAAGAAACATCAGCTAACTAAGAAAATATCTCCAGTATTATGAAAATGTATCAGGTCATGAAATTAACTGGTACAAGTCCTTTATTTTCTTTGGGAAGAGCATTACAACATCTAGAAAAGATAATATTATCAATGCATTTAGATTGAAGAATGGGTCCTTGCATTTTTTATACATTGGTGTTCCCTTGTTATGGGGAAAACCTCGCACAATGCATTTATCTAATGCACTTGATCATATCTGCAAAACTCTATCCACATGGAAGGGGAAGTCTCTATAAATGCCAGGCCACATTTTCTTCGTCAAGCATGTGGACATTTCAAAACATGTGTACTCATTCATGGTTTATATTTGTCCTGCATCGATCATCAAAAAATTGAATACAATGATGAATAATTTTGTATGGAGTGGAGGTATTACTGAAAAGAGAATAATTACTGCCTCTTGGAAGAAATGTTGGCTGCCTCACAATCTTGGAGGCCTAGGCATAAAAAACGTGAAGTAATTCAATCATCCCTTTCCAGCACAATTTGTATGGAATTTATTCAATAAAAACTCTCTTTATCTAGATTTACTTAGATGAAGATTCATGGAAATGCTCCTCTCAAGAAGAAGATGTTATCTGGAGTCCTCGGTATGCGCTGGAATCAAACTGGTCTTCCATAAAATAACTACAAATGCCCACTAGATCTCTGGTAAGAAATCTTCTTTAAGATTATGGTATGAAAACTGGATAGGTGACCCACTAATTTATAGAGTTACACATGAGGGTAGTGGTATCAATCACAATATCAGTATAAGGGACCAACTAGAAAACCATGATTCAGTGCCGCCTGACATTGCCTCTATTGTTGAAATCTATGATTTTATTAATCAAGAAGATCTGATTATCTGGGAGGGGTCACCAAATGGAGTTATTGATTTGAATAACTACTACAAGAATCTTCCCCATAGTTAAACACCGTGGATTGGTGAATAGAACAAAAATTGGATGGCTCCATCGAGTTACACACTCATTTGGAGGCTGCTATCAAACAAGCTACCGGTGGATGTGAATCTACAACGAGTAGGTATTTCTCTATAATCCAAATGTGTTTTATCCAATCAGAACCATTAGTATGTGAACCATATCTTTAGGTGCTGAAAAACAACCTCTACTTTATGGAAATATGTACTCTATATTTTTGAGACCAGGCTGCAACAAACAGATTTGGTATGTACATTGATTGCAAAAATTCACAATGCATCTCTCTCAAAATAGCTAACGGTTATCCTTAGAGTTGCAAGTGCAAAAACTAATTCACCTCTTATGGAAGATCATGAATGAATCAATACACAATAGGGAACGCTTCAATGCGGGTCTTTCTATGGGAAGCATACATGCTACAATGATGTCTTCCAATTTTCTGCATACTAAAAAATGCGGTAACTCAGTTGCGGACCTGCTGATCCTAAGAAAGATTCACTTTCTAGGTAATTTTCCAATCCCCCGTGGAACTTTAGAGGTCTATTGGATACCCCCTCTCACTTATTTCAGAAAATGATGTACAGATGGATCCTCTAGATGTAACCCAAGGCCATCAGGCTATAGGGGAATTTTTAGGGATAAGCATGGAGATGTGATTGAATATCTATTCGGACCTTTTAACATTACCACTACTGTGGAAGCAGAGATGATAGGATTTATTATGGAAATTTATCATGCTCACAAAAGATCATGGGGATATATATGGAAAGCGTTTTACTCATCCACTCTTGGGAAAGCGGTAAGAGAAGGCATGCTCCACCTAGCTTGGAAGCTGACTGCAAAATGGGTGATATGCCTTGAAAAACTTTCCAAAATGAAAAACATCATTACACACTCCTACAAAGAATCCAACTATATTGTTGATGGGATTGAAAATGAAGGGATAAATGCTAAATGATTTCGCTACTCAACTACTCTTCATGGTCACATGTTACCTCTTTTATTCTGTGACAAATGTCAAATTCCCTCTTTTAGACTTGTGTAATCTTGCTTTAACATAATCCAAGGGCCCTGGAGCCCACTCTTCTAAAAAAACTTGTTTTGTATTATTATTTTACATCATGTGTATAAAATGATTCTATAAAATCACATAAGATTAAATAAATATGTAATCATCTAGTTCAACCAAAAAAATTATTTAATGACCATAATTTCAGATTGTAATAGAAATTGAAAACTCGTTGTCCTTGAATGCGATAAATTAACACATCTCAGACGATGTTTTTGTTTCTTTCTTATAAAATATTGGGAGAGGACAGATTATAATGTATTATACTATTAGAATAACAAAATTAAATTACATGTATGGTACTATATGTTTCATACCATTTTTATGAAGAGAGGTTTGGAAAGAAAAGAGAACAAAGGAACATGAAAATAAAATGAAAGAAAAAAAGAGGAATTACCTCTTGATTTAATCTTCCTTAAGAGCCTCTTAAGGGGAGAGGATTTGGTATTTTGAGGAGACCAAGGGATGTTGGACGTGGAAGAGAATCTTGGTGAGAGATTTGGGAATAACTTAGAGAAGGTACGAGGCTTGAGAGGTGTGAAGAGAAGAGGGGAGTGGGAGTAGTTTTTATATTGGAGGGGAGGAGGGTTTTCTTAATATTTTAATAATTTTTTTATAATTTTTTCACAAGACAAGAAATATTGTTGATTATTGGGACCAAAAATAGTAATATGTGCATGTGAGTTCGAACCCAAGGTGATTAGATCATCCATGACTCAATAAATAGTATATTTAACATATAATGTATATATGTGATAAATTACCATATTTTACTATTCATAAAAAATTCAAGTATTCCAAAAAAATCCTAAAACATCACCATAACCATTTTTTGACATGTATAATCCAAAAATGAACTCAATTTTTCAAAAATAATTTTCTAAATATGATTAAACTAATTTTATATTAAAATCATAATTTACTTGAAAAATATAGTTTTTAAAACTACAACTGATTTTATAATGTTTTTCAAAATTACACAAGGTCTTAGAAAATTATCTTAAAACTAGAAGAAATAAATAAATTTATGAATAAATTTTATGAAAATATTTTTTATAATTATTAAATTAATCATAAATTTTTAATTAAATATTTGACTTATAAAAATACCAACACTATCGTATTGTCACTTATAATATGGATAAATTTTATTTATTATTTCATTGGTAAGGTTACTATTTACATGGATGATATAATATTCATAATGGTCATATTAATATTTATAAGGGTAACATTACTATTCACAAGGGTTAGTTACTATTCACAAAAAATATGTTTTTTTATCGGACTCCAAAAATCCTACTGATTTCAACCATGAATGTCAGACTTTCGAAATTCCAATCAAATAAGTGAAAATATTATGTTTAAAGGTCACATAGTTCTTAGTAGTTCATTGTTTTTCAATTTCATGTGATTATATGACATAATTATAAGAAGGTAATTTCCATTGATAAAACATTGGGTTATTACATTATTCCCCCTTTATAAAATTTCACCCTCAAAATTTTGTTTTACATTCTAAGCCATAAAAAGGTGCTGGTATTTTTTCGTCATTACCTTATCCTGTTCCCATATTGCATCTTCATACGTGTGGTTCTGTCATAGTAAATTTAATAGTTGAGTAGTCTTGTTACATATAACATTATCTCTATGATCCAAGATCTTCACTGACTGCTTCTCATAAGAAAGATCATTATCTAACTATACAACCTCTAAAGAGAGTACATATGAAGGATCTGGTATGTACTTATGGTTCCACCATTGTACATTGAACATGTGAGTAGTCTTGTTACATAGTAATTTATCTCTATGATCCATGATCATAATGGGATACTTCTCATAATAATGATCATTCTCCAATAGTACCACCTTTGAAGAGGGTACATGTGAAGGAAATGGTATGTACTTCTTTAAGTGGGTTACATGGAAGACATGATGTACTTTAGACATGGTAGGTGGAAGTGCCAATCGATAGGTCACAACCCCAACATGATCAAGAATCTCAAAGGGGCCGATGTACCTGGGACTTAACATCCCATTCTTCCCAAACCTCATAACCTTCTTCCATGGAGATATGCATAAAAACACCATGTATCCAACTTTGAAATCAAGGTCTCATTGGTGACTATATGCATAACTCTTTTATCAACTTTGGGCTACCTTGATGTGATGATGAATGGTTTTAACCTTCTCCACCTTTTCTTAAATTATTTTAGGTCTTAGAAGCTTACACTCACCAACCTCATCCCAACATGTTGGTGTTCTTTACCTTTTCACATAAAGGGATTTGTATGGTTCTAATTGGATGCTCGAGTGAAAACTATTGTTGTAAGAGAATTAAACTAGTCGAAGATGTTGGTCCCATCCTCCGTTTAAGTCTATAGAACATGCTGTCAACATATATTCTAGTGTCTAAATAGTTCACTCAGATTGGAAATCTATTTATGGATGATAGGCTGTACTGAAGCCCAGTTCAGTTATTAGAGAATGTTGGAGAATTTTCCAGAACATTGAGGTGAATCTCAGATCTTGATCTGATACAATAGATAGTGGTAATCCATACAGCCTTACCACTTCACTGATATATATATATATATCAATAAAATTTGGTCCAATTAGAAGTCCTCTTGAATCATGATAAAGTGAGCTGTCTTTGTAAGACGATCCACAATGACCCATATAGCATTCTTTTCTCTGTATTTCCTTGGAAGTCTAGTGACAAAGTCCATGGTTATGTTCTTCCACATCCATGTTGGTATGGGTAGTTGTTGAATCACCCCCTTAGACTTATGTCTTTTAGCCTTCACTTGTTGTCATACTGGGCACTTTGATGTATACTTATAAATCTCCCTCTTCATAGTGTCCCAACAGAAGTTCTTTTGGAGATGTAGATAGATATTTGTGCTCCCTGGGTGAATAGAGAAGGTTGAGCTATGTGCATCATTCAAAAGCTCTTTATTTTTATCTAGATCAGATGGTACTCATAAATGTGAACCAAATAATACAACTAATTATTCATCAAACATAAACTCATAGGATTTCCCATTTCTAATGGATTTTAACCTTTTATAAATTTCCACATATTTTCTTTGAGCATCCTTTATTTTCTCCATGATGGATGGTTGATAAATCATTTGAGAAAGGATTTATGATTTTTATCCCTTAATTATTCCCATGTCAATCCTCTAAAAATCTAAGAATATTGAATCCTTTTAAATTCACATCATTGATAAAGATGAAATATCTTTTCTACTTGGAGCATCAGCAACCTTGTTTTCCTTACCAAGATGGTAGTGGATTGAGTAGTCAAAATCCTTGATGAGCTCTATCCATCTCTATTGGTGCATATTAATCTCTTTTTGTGTGAATACTTATTTGAGACTCTTTTGATCCGTATATATTTTACACATCTACCCATAGAGATAATGTTGCCAGATTTTTAACACAATGATCATAGACGCCATCTCCAGATCATGCATATGATAGTTTTTCTCATGGATTTTCATTTTCCTTGAGGAATAGGCTATCACCTTTTCATTTTTCATTAGAACTAATCCCAATACCTACTTTGAATCATCACTTCACACCACAAAGATTTATCAACTTGTTGGTAGTGTGAGTATTGGCACAGTGATAAGCATCCTTTTCAACTCCTTAAAGTAGTCTTCACATTATTGAGTGCAGACAAACTTCACTCCCTTCTGTGTCACCTTTTCCATTGGGTGTGAAAATCTTGATAATTTCTTCACAAATCATCGATAATACATGACTAGACCTATATAGGTGTGGATCTCTATTACAGATGTTGGCCTGGGCCACACTTTAGTTTCCTTTGTCTTGGAGGGGTCTATAAATATCTCTTTACTAATGATAATATTCCCCATGAATGATACTTCCTCCATCTAGAACTCACATTTATTGTACTTCGTTTACACCTTATCCCTTAAAAAAGTATGTAGCACATTATTCAAATGATCCTCATGTTCCTACTTCTTTTGAAGTATATGAGAATATCATCGATAAAGACTACCACAATTTTTTTGAGGCAATATGTAAATACATAATTAATTAAATCCATTAAAATTTTTGGAGCATTAGTGAGTCCGAAGGGCATCACTAGGAACTCATAGTATATAAACATCATTCGATCAAAAATCTCAAGAATATATTCCTTCTACTCCTTTAATTGTTGATATCCTGACTGAAGGTCCACCTTAGAGAAAGAACTAGCCCCACGAAGCTGATCAAACAAGTCATCTATTCATGGAAGGGGATACTTTTTGTTTATCACAATTTTTTTATATCATTATAATCAATGTAGAGGCACATTGATCAATCCTTTTTCCTGATGAAGAGGACTAGATCACCCCATGGTGAATCACTCAGGCATATAAAACCCTTCTCTAGATAACTCTGTAACTGATTCTTCAGCTCTTATAGCTCTACAGTGGCAATTCTATAAGGTGTATTTGATATAGGAAGGGATCCAACAATAAGGTGAATTGATAACTCAACCTCTCAATTATGAGGAAGACCATGCAACTCATTAGGGAATAATTTGGGGCATGTCATCAAGCATGATTCTCTCCTTTGTCTTAATCATTTGAGCTAGAAATGGATACTCATAAAGAATTAATATCCACACTTGAGAAAATGATTCTAAATGAGGTTGATCTTCCTCCTTACACCTGTAAAGAATTGAAGGATTCTTCAAGATGTGAAGAGTGATCTACCTTTCCCAAAAGTTGATGTTGTCTTTGTATAAAGATAGCCAATCCATGCCCAATATAACATCAAACACCACTAAAGAAAGTATGATAATATTTTCTAGGAGGTTCAATCCAAAAACATTTTTTGGGGAGGAGTTGTTAACCTTGGATGCAATAATTTTCCCATTCACTATTCTCACAGATAATATATCCTCCAAATCTTAAGGTGGTGTTTGAATTGTTCTATTAAACTTGAAAAATATGAAAGAATTCATATATTCAGAATAAAATAGTACAATCTCTATTCTTGAATGATTAACTAGAGTGCCTATCACCACATAGTTCCCCGACACCACCTTAGTAGTAGTGATAGCATAAGACCTTCCTTGTTTCTTTGGAGGTTGTTGTTGATTTCCTCCAACAACCCTTGGCTTAGGAAAATTGTTCGCATAATGCCCATGCTCCTTGCAGTTATAACACTACACCACAGGATGAGAGTGTATTTGAACCTTCCTTTCTTCTTCCACATTAGAGGGATTCTTCACACCCCATATGTATTTTTTATCCATATGTCACATCTTTCCATATTTTAAGTAATGCATAGTTCCCTTTAGACTATTACTAAGATGCTTCTTCCCCAAATTTCTACATGTGGGATGGCCGGGCATCTTTCCATCATGTAATTTATTCACAGAACCACCCACATTAGATTCATTTTTTTTTCACTAGGCCCATGATACCAATGAGAGCATCTGATCTCCACATACACCATAAGGGCACAACGAATAATCTCTTCACTACTATCAAAGTATTGAATCACTAAATATTTTAACAGACATAGATTTAGTCCACTAAAGAAGTGATCCACCTTGATTTTAGTGTTCACAAAAAAGCTATAGGCATAACTTGAAAGCCATGTAATGTTTGTTTCATACGCCCTGAAGGACTCATCTTCCCTCCAAATGAGTCTGATGAACTCTCATTCCATCTTGATATAGAGGTTTTTGGTAAAATATTTATTGAAAAACATTCTCTTAAATTCCACCCAATCCATGGATTCAATTTCCTCCCGGGGATTCATATTCTTGATTTGTGTCCACCACTGACCACCTTTCCATCAAAATGATAGACTCCCAGCCCAACTTTCTCTTCTTCTAAGCACTGGAGGATAGAGAATATATTTTCAATGGAGTTAATCCACTGTTATAGAAGGAGGGTGTCAGAAGATCCACTAAACGTGGGAGCCCTTTTTCACATGATGGATTATATTGAAACTTTTGCTTTCCTTGGGGGAGGAGGGTGTTCCACATGTTTCATGTTATTATTCATAACTGGAGCCAACTGATCTAGTCCTATCATGAAGTATTGAGCACCCACACCAATCATATTTGGCATATAATTAGGGAAATCTGCACATCCCCTGTCACATTTATTTTTGGAACGTGTTTTTATATTTCCCACCATTAACTATGAAAAATAATGTACAATTATAGGTCTTGAATATTTAGCTATTATGCATAAAAATGAAACTTTGAACATAAAAAAATAAACTTGTAAAGTAGAAGTATATCCTAACTTGTGATTATATAGGTTTCAATATAGGTTATCCTTGATCTATTTCTTAACTTATATTCTTTTGAGATATTTTTTTTAGTCCCTTAATAATGGTTTTTAGTAAGATAATGAATTTACCAAAGCATATCCATTAGGAGTGTGAAACCAAGAATATAGTTAGTCCCATTTTCATGCACCGGTTCTCATTCGAGTCTAGCTCAAACTGGTGTTTTCTGTTTTTACCCTTAGATACATCCCTTCCAAAACCACCTCTACCAATTTTTACCTCGACATTGATGTATTTTCTTGATTAAACACTTACTCTATACTTACCAAAATTTAGGGATGTTTTCTTATACTTAGTCTCATTCATATAGTTTTTAATAAAGTTCTATCTTCCTAATATCTAAAAAAAACTAGACCATCCTCCAATATCAAATATATTGACCCTATCATTTTACATGTAACATTACATGGTTTTAAGAACAATAAAACATCCTATAAAAAGACAAGGATTTTGAAGTCTATTTTCTTGGAAGACTAGTTACATAAAACTGAAAACATGGGACTAGATAAAAAATTTCTTTATTTATTCTTTATAAATAGATCTCAACTTTCCCTATGTTCATACATATTCATAGGGTAACCTTGGGGAAACATTAGAAAATGGATGAGATAAAATACCAGTAAGGGAAAAATCATAGTAATAAAACATTAACACATGGGTTAAAAGGCATGGCATAATGAAAAGAAAAGGCATGGAACAAATGGAGTCATAACATATAAACCTGGGATCATATAAACATGAATTCATAGTAATGTGGCAGTAACATAAAACATTAAAAAATCATGATACAAGGATCATTGATCATAGAGGAGAACAATTCAAGGTTAACCACCAACACCGTTGCACATGGTAGAACAAGTGAATACTATCCGCCAAGACTGTTGTACATAACATCTCATGACACTCAACTTTATCCACCACATTGGACTACTATTGGGGTGCACCCATCTTAACATTTTCATGAATATGCTTGCCACATAGATAATCATACATAAACAATCATAAGAATAAGGGCACCCATAGAAAAAATGAGTATCATAGTCATTCCATAAACCATAATGAATGGAAGTATCATAAAAGTGTGCATGAAAGAAATTAATTAGACCATACATGGGAATTCATAAGGTAAAATAGTCATATATCATGGCATGTTATTTAAAAATGAAGTGAAAACATGTAAAAAGAGTATTTATGAATTGTTAGCAATAAGACATTTTAGGGTGATTTTATGGAAAACACTAACAAGCATTTAAAATAGTGAAGGGAATGAAATTTTGGAAAATAACTGAGTGAACCAAGAAGGTTTTCAAAATAAAAACACTGGTTTTATAAACAAATTGTGTTTGAAAACATATGGTATAGTTCACTTGAATTTGGGTACAAATTTGGGAAGTTCTCTTAAAATGAGATTGCTTATAAAAAAGTATTGAGGAGGGAATCATTTAAAAACATGTATATCATGGAAATTGAATATGGTATGGATCTTGAAAGATGATTTTGGAAATATAAAAGAAATTAAAAGATTCACATTAACATAATATAGGATTTCCTTTGGGTAAAAATAGAGTAAGAATAACCCGAAGGAATAATGGAGGTTCAGGTAGAATCCCTTACGGAATATCGTCACTGTATCAGGTGTACCTATGAGTGATTAATGAGATATAAAAGGGTTTATCATTTTTTTAAATCATTAGGGAAGTATGGGGAAGGTGTGATATCATACCCCATTATTAGGAACTACACATAAATGTACATAACATAGAGGAGATTCTTTAATAAATGTGAGAATGAGAAGATCCATTACCTTAAGTCCAATGGCATTGTTCTCTTGATATTAATGACATGAATAATAAAAATATGTTCATTAATTGATAGTTAAATAACCTCCACTACATGTTATTGATTTATTATACCATTATTATCTTCATTCTTGTCATTTTTTATGAGTTAAGAGATTCAATTTCATTGTTTGGGAGCATTTGGGTCCTTTGTTTTAATGATCAGTTCACTTATATTCATGTTCTTATAAACATGTATGATGAGAATGGTTTTCCATAATTGAAGTTATATGAAAATAGTGAATTTCCAGAAGATTAAATGGTTATAAAATTCATTTGGTTATTTTGGGTGAAGGTGAATCATTATATAAAACATTAATGATAAATTCTTGGATTAATTTGAGGATTTTGCTAACAATTAACTTTTTGGTATAATTATTTTAAATCATTCATGAAAAAGGATTCCAGAACATCACATAAGATAAAATACATATTTAATAGTTTGGTTCAACCATAAAAAATGTTTTCCAGACCATAATTGAAGATGGTATTATAAATTTATAACCCGTTGTCCTTGAATGTGATAAATTAACACATCATAGACATTGTTTTCATTTATTTCATATAAAAGAAGGGGAAAGAAGAGGTGATTATGAATTATCCCACTTTCATAAAACAATTATATTACATGTATGGTATTTTATTTTTCATGACATTTGGATGAGTAGAGGTTAATAAAGAAAAGACAACAAAGGAACATGAAAATAAAATGAAAGAAAAGAAAAGAGAAGTTTACATGTTGATTTAATCTTCCTTGAGAGCCTCTTTAAGGGAGAGGATTTGGTCTTTTAAGGAGACCAAGAGATTCTGTACATGGGGTAGGATATTGGGAAAATATTACGGTAGAATTTAGGGAAGGATTAATGCTTGAGATGAGTGATGAAAATAGGGGAGTGTTGGTGGGTTTTATAGTGTAGCAGAGGAGGGTTTTCTTAATATTTTAATCATCACATTATTATTTTTCCATAAGAAATGGAATAGTGACAATTATTATGACAAAAAAAGTAATATGTGAATGTGAGTTTGAACCCAAGGTGTTTACATCATCCAAGACGCAATAAATTGTGTATTTAACATATAATTCATATATATGGTAAATTACTATATTTTACTATTCAGCAAAGGTTCATGTATTTCCAAAAAATCCTAAAAATTCACCCTAAAACTTTTTCAACATGTTGAATAAAATAATGAACTCCACTTTTCAAAAATAATTTTCTATGTATGAATAATTTTAATTTTAATTAAAATCATAATTTACTTAAAAAATACACATTTTAGAACTATAACTGATTTTATAATATTTTCAAAATTAATATAAGGTAAGATAAAATTATCATAAAACTAGAAGACACTAAAACAATAATTTATGAGTACATTTTATAAAAATAAATTTTCATTTTTAATTATTAAATTATTTATAAATTTTTAATTAAATATTTATGACTTACAAAAATACCAACACTATCATATTGTCACATATAAGATGGTTAAATTTTATTTATATTTTCATTAGTAAGGTTATTATTTAATTGGATGACTTAATATTTATAAGGGTCATGTTACTATTCCTAAGGTTAATATTACCACCCATAAGGGTCAGTTAATATTTACGAAAAATTAAGTTTGTCTTATCATACTACAAACATCTTACTGATAACAACTGTGTATGTCAGATTGTTGAAATTCAAATCACAGAAGTAAAAATATTATGTTTAAATGTCACATAGTACTCAGTAGTTCGTTATATTTTTTTTTCATGTGAATATATGATATAATTATAAGAAGTTAGTTTCCATTGATAAAACATTGGGTCGTTACACCTTCTATGAAATGTTGTATTAGGTATGTATGATGGTCTAACTCACACCTGATGATAGTATGATATTTGGTTGATCTAAGAGAAGACCCTAGATCTTTGGATCTGGTCAAATAGATCATCTATATGAGGTAGTAGATACCAGTTCTTGACCATAAGTTGGTTCAACCATCAATAATCCATGCATAGTCGAAGGTTCTCATATGCCTTCTTAGTGAAAAATCATATGTGAACTGTAAGAGGAAATATTACGCCATATGAAATTTTTGGCATCTAGATCCACTATCATCCACTTAAGCTCTTGGAGGTCAGTAGGTTCCATCCTTTATAGAGGAATGTAAATAAGATCAACTCCTAAAATGATCTCAATTGTAATGCCTACATCTCTATCAGGAGTTAAACAATAAAAATCATCAAAAAATAAGTACCTAAAATGATCTACTATCAGAGGGAATTAAGATTGATTTAACCCCTAATCCTATATGAATAGATTGGTAACTAGGAAGTCACTCCACCTAAACCATGATGGTAGGGTCCAAATCTACAACCTAGACATCCCACTCACCCTTATGTAGATAACTGCTACCTTATGGTGATGTAAAAAAGACCCTACAGTGATAGAAGTCTACAAAGGCGTGATACTAAACCAAAAAATCCCTCACTAGAATGATATAAAAGGCCAACATCTTGAGATCAAAGAGGTACAAAAAGAAAGGGTAACTGCCTACCTCAAGGGGATAGTCTTGTATCCAGGGTCATTACACCATAGCAATACTATATTTACATCCCAAGGATGTCCATAGTAGCTAAGGATATGAAATAGTGTGAAGCACCTATATCAAATAAATAAGATACTATAGTGGAGGATACTAGAATAGTACCCTATACTATAGGTGGTCCTACATCTTGATCCTTTGGTGTTCGATGTAGTGCATGCAATTGACCAGATCCATATCCTCATGCAACAACTAGACTACCAAGATAAAAACTACTCTACTAGAACTTCTGGTGATCAATAGTCTGGATACCGTAACCACAACTTCCTCCACATACATTCCTGTCGGTGTTACTCCAAATACCTACCTGACATGGTGTATAATAACCCACCCCTGAATGTGGATCTGGTATGGATCCTCTTCAACTAGGAGATGATGGAAAGGTCTTATAGAAATGATGAAGATGCACCATATGACTACAAGCCTGCAAATCCTATTAGTCTCTATGACATTGAGGAACTAGATGCCCATATTTTCCACACTAAAAACACACCACAAATCTACCAGAACAACTACTATAGCTACCACATCCCTAATGAGAAACCTCGATTGAATTTTTTATTCTATATAAAAAACTATAAGCCTGCCTAGAAACTGGTCCTTTATACCTAGTACTATCACTACCCCTCTGGTTGTGTTCCGTGATAGGAGCCTAATTTAATATATTAGAAAATGTCGATATGTGAAAGACATTGACCTGAGTACGGATGACATACTAAAGCCCATACTCAGAGAGTCTAGCACTTGTAAGATCATTACTGGCTAGAAGCACTGAAAAGTGTTGTAACTCGATGAAATGCATTGAATACTCCCTAACTGAAATAGAACCCTACTCGAGATGCAAAAACTCTATTACTATGTCATCTCTCAACATTTTAGGAAAGAACTGATCATAGAATAGATTATGGAAATCACCCCATACCATGCCCTGGTGGTGACCATCCTTGGAAATCACATCCCACCACCTTTTACAAAAATCCAAGAGTATCTAAGAAAAAATATTGACCCTATCATCTAGAGGAATCTCCATATGTTAAAATATAGAAAATGTATCCTCTAACTAAGATTCTATAGCCTACATAATGCCTCCCCTAAGAAGGTGGCATGATGTTACAGTTGGAACTCATGGGTCATATCATCCATCGTAGGCGTAAGACGTGGAGCACCATACATGGATTTCATTAGATGTATGAAACTATCATGGAATGAATCATCAATTCCAAGATCAATTATAAAATTCGATGCCTCATGTATCACTCTTGGAGGTAATTCATGCATCTTAGGGCCCAAAACATCTAAAGCATAGTCACCACCACCCTCCTAGATCACGACATGAGGACTTCATGGTTTCATTGGTCTAAAAAAGAAAATCAAAAGACTCAAAACAAGATTAAATATGATAAAAGAAACACTAGTATAATTTGAATGAACTAAAAGGGATCACAACCCATAGTACACTACCATAACTACCTGATTAGAAGGCTAGGTATTGATAAGTTATCAAGTATAATTTAAGGGGTTCTAGTAGATGAATGTTCAATAGAACCTTGCCTCTTCATTTACTAGAAACCAATTCATTTGATATGTCAAGTTTCACTTTAAAATTTTCAATTTCGAATTTCCATATATCAAGGTTCATTTAAAATGATATGTCCATCCTATTAAATCATGGCCCATACTCCTTATCACTGAGATTAACACCCATCTGGATTTCTAATTAAAGGGTTGATTTGGTAAATTACACATCCCAACCCATGAGGGCCCATAATACCTCATGAATTAAAATAGATAATCACTCAATCCCAACCCAAAATCATCATAAGAAAATATAAAAAGTAAGGCTCACTCAACAATTACAAGCATATCAAGTAATGAAAATAGTGAAATTCACCTATATGGCATGGTAATATGCATGACTTGTGAATTATAGGTGCCTAATATAATGAATGTAACAATTATCCTTGCCCTCATATCATTGGGAAAATTATTATATAGATCAAAAATCATAAAAATAATCAATAATACTACGTATCATGTGAGTGAACTAACAATGAATTGATATCAACTATAATAGGAAAAAGCAGAACAATGCTTATAACTCTGGAAACTCGACTTTTACCCTGAACATGGGTTCACAACTCCCAAACATGACTTATATCCAAGTTCCAAGAATTCATAAAATATAATCTAATGTGTCCAAAGAGTAAAGTATGAAAGGAACCACTCTGATACAACTTTGTGATGTCCTGGACCCGAATGACACATATAAGGTACCTCGAGCCCTGTGGGCCACATGGCCTCAAGCAGATATCCCCAAACATCAAAGGCTTCCAACTAGAAGCGAGGGACCATGGTGTGTCTATGAGAAGACTATTCCTTCATTAATAGAGTGTATCATAATGTAAAATTGTAATACAATAGGATATGATTAGAAAAATAAATGTAATATTAAACAACACAACAAAAGCATACTAGAGTAATGAACAACCAAACAACTGATCAAAACAATCAAAAGCTGATGATGTGATATGTCAGACATATATAAAGTTGAAAAATATGGATATATTATAGTAGGCACAAAATTCTATAAATTAGTATTAGAAAAGAATTGGAAACTATCCCAAGCATCCCGAGATCCCACTTAGTTATCTACTACCCACTTTATCCTATGAAAGCAAGAAATTAGGTTTCTAAAGCTACCCACTTACCTTTTGAAATATCTTAATCCGTATAGTATACACAGGTATCAAAGGTGATCATATAGGTTGTGAGACATCTCTCATTAGTCCACCATGAATAGTGTCTATAAAATCTTGTATGTGTAGTATAACCTAAAATAGTACAAACATGCATATATAAAAGTAAACTAGTACACCCAAGTAACTTCTTCCGCCCTCTTCTAGTGTTTGAACATGTAACGAGTTCATAAATTAATCATTTAAAATTTATATAAATATGCCACATGAAGAATATCTAGCATTGACATCACCTTGTGATAGTAACAGTAAATGTTAAAATATATAACAAGGAAACCATGATGATTATAATATAAAGGGGTTCTAAGAAAATAACAAAGGCAACCAAGACATCAAGGGTCACCAACTCAGTAGTAAATACAGCCAGATTAAGGGTAAGAGTTTAATTCAAGGATCATTTACCACAGAATTCCATAATATTATGATCTAATCGAATCCATGGAATACATCCAAGGTAAAATAGTAGACCTAAATATTTAAACAAGGCCACTCATGTTTATATAATCCACAATAGATCCAAGGAGTGAATCTGAGGAAACATGTAAAAGATATATAATGATGTTATAGTTTCATACCTATAATAAATAGATAGACATGGACCAGTTTCCAAGGTGGGTCAAAACCATGGAAACCGACATCCTTGAATCAGAATGGCATCTATGAGTGCTTAGGAAATTACCTCTGGAATACAAGAACTTACTTGAGTATAGAAACCCCTATAAATGTTTCAAGGACCATAGATATAATTAGGAACCTTCATTTTGATTCATTTAATAAATTAAAACAAGTAATTATCATACCATTCAATAGGTTTATTAGGTTCCTGGCCTTTTATTAGTGTGACAAGGCTAAGTGAATGTAACCTCTATTTAATTCATATAAATCACATTAATTTAACATGGTTCAATTTTCTGTCTTCCATCATGAGTGGAAATTGGTGCTACGACATAAAACCAACATTAAATTACCTTTAATATGGCCAAGTCATATATAAAAATATACATTCCAATTAAAATTCAATTCATTAATTACATTTAGGCACTTTCCTTCGAAGGGTCAAGTGTTAGGAAACTATGGTACTAGCTAATAACCAATTCCATAGCAATTTATTAAGGGGATTCCTAACATTATAATGGTCAAGATTGAGCACACATGAATGGTGGCTCGAAGGTGTCAAAAATATATAAAGACCCAATTATGTCAGAACACCCTACATGGGATCGATGACATTGTGGTTGTAACCACCAATGATAATTAACATATATGGAATGGGTCTTAGAACATGATCCTATTGATTACCAGCATGAAATATAAATTCAACACATAATTCCTAATGAAATTTGTGTGATGATAAAGTAATTTATAAAATGGGATAAATTGATGGATGGGTTATAGAACACATACCTTGTACTCGTATGACTCCCCTCATCCAGTAACAGTCTTTCATTCATCCTGGATTGGATTAGATATGAAGAATAGTTCAATGATATGAAATTGGGTCATACGAGCCTGCATCAAAATATCATCATTGATAGGAAGAATAATGATGAAATTTTAAAAAGTAAGTAATAACATACCGGCATAGATCCAATGAGATGAACGATGTAACACCCCGAGCTTCCACGATACGCTTCTCTTTCCATAATGAAATAGCTTGCATTGTACATAAGTTCGAGATTCTAACACACCGTGACCAATCAAAATAGCTATTATGAATAGTAATACCCACTTTTTGAAATTATATATATTTTATATTTCAAAATGGATTTCATTTGTGGATTCGGAATATCGAAATTAGCCTATGTCGAATTTTTTGTATTTTTCTGAGAACTTCCAATTTTTTATGAATGGTGAAAAATACTTAAAAACAACTTTTTTAATCAAAAACATTTATAGTGATAAATTATACTATTGAGTGGTTTTAAATTATAATTAGAATATATTTTTACCATTTTATCTAATGGTGGTCATTAGAATTAATTTTACTTTGAAAGTGGACATAAACAATTGTCAGTCTTTTGATATACATTGTTTCTTAAAAACACGCTATTTGTTGTGACAGCGGGAATTAATTATGAAATTAATTAATGCAACTTATGTGTTTGGAATCTTGTAAAATAGACATCATTTTTGAATTCGGAATATCAATTATAGCTTAGGTTGAAATTTTGGCATTGTTCTGAAAAACTTCAATTTTTGATGAATAGTGAAACCACTAAGTGGTAGTTAAAAAACTGATTTTTCATTTAAATGAAACATTACCACCTCTGTGATTTGATTTTCAAAATTCTGACATACATGGTTGTTATTTTTAAGTAAAATTTTGTTCAATGGGATTAAAATAATTTTTTTGGTGAATAGTAACTTTTAATTTTAATTAATTGTGATTAAAGGTAATTAGTGAAATTTAAGGTAAAAATGATATTATAAAAATATGAAAATACATTTACACTTGTCCTACCCTTATTGCATGAGTCATGCCCGACCCAGAAAATCCATGGGTCAACTTGGGGACCCCATGGAGCAACTTGGTTAAGAAAATGACATTAATAACATTTTATTTAAAGTAAAAATAAAATTGTCACAAACATGTGTTATTTTACTAAAACAATTTTTATAAGGGGTTATAGAAGTCATATCTTTGACTATAAATATTAATTGGAAAGATAAAACGATTTCCTACGTAATGATATTTTATTTATAATTTTTAGACATTAAATAAATTAATTTTTTATGACACCATGATGATGCAGCGATTACCTCATTAATTAACGATTTAAATAAAATGAAACGATAATGTAAAATAAAAGACTTACACTTGTCAAAAACCTATTGGATGAGTATATTTCGAACCCTTATCACCTTATCCTCGAAATATTTAAGTGTGGGACCTTTAAAATCCGAAACTCATTATATAATGAAGTAACATTTCATGATTTTGCAAGAGTGACCCTCCTCTCCTCTTATAAAAGGCCCCCACCTCTACCACCTTACCCACACCTCTAAAGCCTTTGGCTCGGCCAACCCCTACCCATTTTGTCTCTCCACATCCACCTATTACTCCTAGAAGCCTTAATTTGGGCAGAAGTCTTCCCAAGGAAGCCTTTGAGCTCAAATCAAACAGAGTTACCCGTTTTAAAGGTAGTGTTTTTTCTTGTGTTCTTATGTTTTATTTTTTTTCTCCAACCCCTTAAACTCTTTTTATTAATTTATTTTGTAACAAAAAAATTATCCTAAATATACTAGGATGTTGTTATAAGAAGTATTATTGCTACACTTACACACACCTACATCTAATGTTTAAAGAACATACTGTTTCTGTGGATGGAGAATTTCTGCCTCACGAAACGATGACTGTTCAAAACTCATATAACACCTTCAAAGGTGGACATTAAGATTTCACTATATTTATATATGATATATAATATGTTTATGTTTTACTTAAGCTTATTTATTTTTCATTTATGTCATACCTTTATGGTTTCTATTATGGGTAAACGCAATATCTTCATTTTAGGAAGTGCGGACTACCGCCCCTCAAAGTGATTTGAACCGTTAATTCCATATGTGGGATGTATAAAGGATGGAGTAAATGATATTATATATGATATTATACTAGAATTATAATATACCTTTATATCATTATGATTTCATTCCATTAAATATGAAATAGAAATGAAAGTGGTGTTCAAGCGTACGTACGGCTTACCGTCTCCATGAACGGTGCATTTCATTTCTTACCACTAAATGGTATGTAATATTATGAATGGATGTATATACTAGATATATATGATATATATGATATCTAGATCATGAATATAATACTGGATATAATGGATATTTCACCACATGAACAACTTGTAATTATAAGAAGTTTATTTTTTACTCAAGTACCAAAGATCGACAAAATGAATGTTATTAACTTAAATAATTACATAATGTTCATAACAAGGTAATAAGTGATATAAAAAGAATAATGACCATGAAAAAGGTTCTTAAGCAAATATAAATTAACACTATTTTATTATTCAAGAGGTTAAAGAATGATCGAGTCAAGTCAGACACGAGGTAAGGGAACTTCTTAACCCAATTTCTGTTCTTTGGGTTAATCTCCTACTTTCAAATTAAGTCCTGATATTATTATGTCCTATCCGGTATTTGTACTTTCTTTATGTGTAATTATCGTGAATACACATAATAGATCTATTTTATTTTAAAAATTATCTTTGTAAGGGACTTCGTCTCAATTTGCATTCATTGAGGCATATTTTGTTTTATACAAAAATTTCTTTTATATGATGTATAATCCCCTTTGACTTTTATGTTTATTCAAACGGAATCTTTTTATACGAATAATTTTACTAAATGAAAAAAAGGAATGTTTTTCTTGTCATACGTATGCGGCAACAACGACTTCTCTACCACCATGACCATTATTTGAGTTTTGGCTTCCTCTACGAGCCATAACTTTTTTTTAAATGAAAAATAAATAACAAGTTTTAATTTTCATTTATTTTGGTATTGAAAATGGTTTTGATAATGTTTTATTATATAAATGTGTTTTATTGATATCTTGTGATTGAAATGTTAAAATGTTATGTTTCCTTTATCCATGTTTTATGTGATATGATTATGTTATGGTTTATGATATGTTTAAACCTGTTCATATGAGGAATGCATTGGACTTAATAAGTGACGGGTGGAGCCCGTTATATCTTCTCGATGCATCAGCAGGTCTCATGAGACAAACTAGTGTCTTGGCACGAGGCCTTGACAAAATCTAATTTGTAGTCTTGGCACGAGGCCTTGGCTATGTGGTTATGATAGTCTGGCATTATGCATTCCATTATTATGAAAGTGGTTATTGATATTGCATGTGATTATTCGACCAGTAGAATATCCATGTGAATACGTAAATGGCATTATCTCATTTTACTTTTGCCATATTATGTTTAAGTTCAAGTTTAAAAGGCTTTTGTTTTAGTTATACATTGCCTTAAATGTTTATGTTTATTTATGAATGCTTCCGCTATATTTTTATCCTTACTGAGCATCTGAGCTCACCCCTTTCTATGTTTTATTTTTCCAGGATATGAAGAAATATTTTATGACTGACCTGTAGGGATAGTCTGAAGGGGATATGGGTGTGGAATATGGAGACTATGTTATTATAGTTTTTCACTTTATAATGTAATGTAACATTTATGAATATATCTAGTGTTTCCAAGGTTACTAAACTAATTGGTAGTTCGAGACATGATCTTTTGTGATCATGCCATTGTTACGCAATAATGCACCAACTCTGGGTAACTGGGGTCGGGGCATTATAGTTGGTATCATAGGGAGGTTAGTACTAACCTTTGAAGCTAGATTTAGATAAACTCTGATTAGAGAACATAGACCAATGATAGACTTTGAGGATTAGTATAGAATAACTTCCTAGAATTTTGGTATTATAGAGATTTTGTGGGTTTTCCAAGCAATAAATCCCTATCTGGATACGAGCAGGTAGAGGCAGCTCTGGAACAGATGTACCTAGGGGTAAAACCCGAAAATACCACTTTGAGCTAGACTCGAACGGGAACTGGTGCACAAAAATGGGCCTTGCTGCACTCTTGGTTACGACACTCCTGGGGGATATGCTTAGGATAATTCTCATTTTCTTTACAAACCATTATGAAGGGTTTATGAGTATATAATTCTTCAAAGAAAACATTTTTATGATTATGGATTATATCCATAAATAGTTCAATTTATGTTAAGTGTTTTACAGGTATGGAATTATGCATTTTGATTCATAAACTGATCTAGTTTATGCCATTGCTTAGAAATGGTGCCTAGTGGGGGGAATGGAAACCGTATCAATACACGCACTCCATGTAGGGATTTCCCTCCTACTCATGTTAATTATTGTGGAGCTGGAGATACAACTGGTGTTGAACAACTTATTACCATACTGGGACAACTCACTCACATTATGAATAATAACCTTACTCGTATAGAGCACCCCGATCCTCAATGTGGAGGATCAATGTTAGACCGCTTCATGAGGAAAAAACCACCAACATTTAATAGAGGTACAAATCCATTAGTAGCTGAGAAATGGATAAACTCCTTAGAGAAAATATTCCACGCCTTGGGGAGTAGTGAAAGGGATAAGGTTGTCATGGAAGTTTACCGCCTCACTGGAGATGCTGATCAATGGTGGTCATTGATTCAAAACACAAAGGAAGACGATGAAGTATCAAGTATTGAATGGAGGGAGTTTAAGGAAATTTTCATAGAAAAATACTTTCCACATGACCATCGAGAAGATATTGAAAGGCAATTCCTGAGTCTGAGGCAAAAGCGGGATGAGAATGTCGCAAAGTATAAGGCTAACATTACAAAGTTATCAAGGAATGCAGCAGATTATATATATAACCCAAGAAGTAAGATTGATCGTTTCTTTGATGGGTTAAAAATGTTTCTCCGTCGAGCCTTAGTCTCACAATATTTCTCATCGTACGAAGATATTATCTCATCTGCTATCAAGATAGAAAAGGAATTCTCTAAATCTTATGACAATAAAGTAAAGCAAGAGAAGAAGAGAACGGTGGAACAGGAGGTAGATAAAGGGAAAAAGGGAAAGAATGATTTTCCATTATGCGATAATTGTGGGGAGAATCACCCCGATACTTGCCTAAAAGGAATGGGAGTTTGTTATAAATGTGGAGAAAAAGGTCACCAGGCTTGTGATTGCAAGGGAAAGAAAGAGGCTATCAATGCTGAATGATACAATTGTAGGGAAATGGGGCATTATGCAAATGAATGTCCTAAGCATCAGGGAAACTTACCTAATAAAAGGCCAAGGGATCATGGATAATCTTATGCTATTACTACAGTTGAAGTGGAATAATTAATGTATTGGTGCTTTTGGACTCAAGGATTATATTCTGGTTATAAAAATAATGTGATATATATAAGGATTGTACGGCAGTACTTTTTGTTTTCATTAAAGTTTTAATATGATGAAGGTAATTATATTTTTGTATGTGAAAATAAGAGAATCTTTACCTTTTTTGAGGAATCTGATGATACAATTCATTTTGGAATTTAGAGACCTTTTAGAGAATGTCTGGACAGAGGTATTTTAGATAACTATAAAGGTTGGAATGGATTATATTTTACATTTGATACTATTATTAAGGTTATTTTTGGATATTTATAAAAAGGACTACACACAGACCGAGTGACAACCCATCGCGTTAGACAAAGTTGTGGGAATCGAACCCACAACCATAGTGCGGTTAGGATAAATAGAATATTTTTGAGTTCTATTATCTTTTTGAGTGAAAGATGAGTTTGTGGTAGAAATTAGTTGAAGGTTGAAACTCTACTTGTCAAGCATAAATATATATATACCTATCTCTTATTCTATGAATAAATTAATTCTTAAACTTTAGTAAAGGGATATTAAAACAAAAAAATGTGTTATCCTAATACCTTATGTCTTGTTGAACTGATAATATTTTAAATCAACATAGATTGAAGGCTTTGATGCCCTCAATTTTACACTTGTTTGTGATTGATGACCTCAACCACTCCCTACAAATATTTATGTTTTCCTCCAATTATATGTCTCTAATTTCCACCAATATTCTCCTTATCGAGATCATAATTTGGTGGTGACTTTTTCATTTCCCTTTCCCTCTTATTAAGGCTAAATTTTATTATCCTTATTTCCGATGTGGGTTTTCCACAAAGTTTTTCAACCTTTTATTCTCAAAAAAAAATTTCAAATTGCGAGGACACAATTTATTGAAGGAGGGAATAATGTAACACCCCGAGATTCCACGATACGCTTCTCTTTCAATAATGCAATAGCTTGCATTGTACGCAAGTTCGAGATTCTAACACACCGCGACCAATCAAAATAGCCATTATGAATAGTAATACCCACTTTTTGAAATTATATATCTATTATATTTCAAAATGGATTTCATTTTTGGATTCGGAATATCGAAATTAGCCTATGTTGAATTTTTGGTATTTTTCTGAGAACTTCCAATTTTTTATGAATAGTGAAAAATACTTAAAAACAACTTTTTTAATCAAAATAATTTATAGTGATAAATTATACTATTGAGTGGTTTTAATGTATAATTAGAATATATTTTTACCATATTATCCAATGGTGGTCATTAGAATTAATTTCACTTTGAAATTGGACATAAACAATTGTCAATCTTTTGATATATATTGTTTCTTAAGAACACGCTATTTGTTGTGACAGCGGGAATTAATTATAAAATTAATTAATGAAACTTATATGTTTGGAATTTTGTAAAATAGACATCATTTTTTAATTCGTAATATCAATTATAGCTTAGGGTGAAATTTTGGCATTGTTCTGAAAAACATCAGTTTTTGATGAATAGTGAAACCACTAAGTGGTAGTTAAAAAACTGATTTTTTGTTTAAATGAAACATTACCACTTCTGTTATTTGATTTTCAAAAATCCGACATACATGGTTGTCATTAAGAATTAAAATGTGGTTCAATGGGATTAAAATATTTTTTTGGTGAATAGTAACTTTTAAGTTTAATTAATCGCGATTAAAAGTAATTAGTGAAATTTAAGGTAAAAATGATATTATAAAAATATGAAAATACATTTACACTTGTCCTACCCTTATTGGATGAGTCATGGCCGACCGAGAAAATCCATGGGTCAACTTGGGGACCCCATGGAGCCACTTGGGTAAGAAGATGACATTAATAACATTTTATTTAATGTAAAAATAAAATTGTCACAAACATGTGTTGTTTTACTAAAACAATTTTTATAAGGGGTTATAAAAGTCATCCTTTCGACAATAAATATTCATTGGAAATCTAAAACGATTTCCTACATCATGATATTTTTTTATAATTTTTAGACATTAAATAAATTAATTCTATATGACACCATGATGATGCAGCGATTACCTCATTAATTAACGATTTAAATAAAATGAAAAGATAATGTAAAATCTAAGACATAAACTTTTCAAAAACTTATTCAATGAGTATATTTCGAACCCTTATCATCTTATCCTCGAAATATATATGTGTGGGACCTTTAAAATCCGAAACTCATTATATAATAAAGTAACATTTCATGACTTTCCAAGAGGGCCCTTCCTCTCCTCTTATAAAAGTCCCCCACCTCTACCTCCATACCCACACCTCTAAAGGATTTGGCTCGGCCAACCCCTGCCCATTTTGTCTCTCCACATCCCACTCTTACTCCTAGAAGCGTCACTTTGGGCATAAGTCTTCCCAAGGAAGCCTTTGAGCTCAAATAAAAAAGAGTTACCCGTTTTAAAGGTAGTGTTTTCTCTTGTGTTCTTATGTTTTATTTTTCTTATCCAACCACATAAACTCTTTTTATTCATTTATTTTGTAACAACACAATTATAATAAATATACTAGGATGTTGTTATAATAATTATTCGAGCAACACTTACAGACACCTACATCTAATGGTTAAAGAACATACTGTTTCTGTGGATGGTGAATTTCTGCCTCATGAAATGATGATTGTTCAACACTCATATAACACCTTAAAAGGTGGCCATTAAGATGTCACTATAATTATATATGATATATAATATGTTTATGTTTTACTTAAGCTTCTGTATTTTTCATTTATGGCAAACCTTTATGGTTTCCATTATGGGTAAATGCGATATCTTCATTTTAGGAAGTGCGGACTACCGCCCACTCAAAGTGATTTGAATCGTAAATTCCATATGTGGGATGTATAAAGGATGGAGTAAATGATATTATATATTATATTATACTGGAATTATAATATACCTTTATATCATTATGATTTCATTCCATTAAATACGAAATAGAAATGAAAGTAGCGTTCATGCGTACGTACGGCTTACCGTCTCCATGAACAGTGCATTTCATTTCTTACCTCTAAATGTTACGTAATATTATGAATGAATATATATAATAGATATATATGATATATATGATATCTAAATCATGAATATAATGCTGGATATAATGGATATTTCACCACATGAACAACTTGTAATTATAAGAATGTTATTTTTGACTCAAGTACCAAAGATCGACAAAATGACCGTTATTAACTTAAATAATTACATAATGTTCATAACAAGGTTATAAGTGATATAAAATAAATAATGAACATGAAAAAGGGTATTAAGAAAATATAAATTAACTCTAGTTTACTATTCAAGAGGTTAATGAACGATCGAGTCAAGTCGGACATGAGGTAAGGGAACTTCTTAACCCAATTTCTGTTCTTTGGGTTAATCTTCTACTTTCAAATTATGTCCTGATATTATTATGTCCTATCCTATATTTGTTCTCTCTTTATGTGTACTTATAGTGAATACACACAATAGATCTATTTTATTTAAAAAATTATTTTTGTAAGGGACTTCATCTCAATCTCCATTCATTTAGGAATATTTTGTTTTCTACACAAATTTCTTTTATATGGTGTATAAACCCCTTTGACTTTTACGTTTACTCAAAATGAATCTTTTTATACGAAGCATTTTACTAAATGAAAAAAGGAATGTTTTTATGGTCGTATGTATGCAGAAACAATGACTTCTCTACCGCCATGACCATTATTTGAGTTTCGGCTTCCTCTACAAGCCATAACTTTTTTTAAATGAAAACTAAATACCATGTTTTAATTTTCATTTATTTTGGTATTGAAAATGGTTTTGATAATGTTTTATTATATAAATGTGTTGTATTGATATCTTGTGATTTAAATGTTTAAATTTTATATTTCCTTTATTCATGTTTTATGTGATACGATTATGTTATGGTTTATGATATGTTTAAACTTTTTCATATGAGGAATGCATTGGACTTAATAAGTGACGGGTGGAGCCCGATATAGCTCCTCGATGCTTCAGAAGGTCTCATGAGACAAACTAGTGTCTTGGCACAAGGACTTGACAAAATCTTATTTGTAGTCTTGTCACAAGGCCTTGGATACGTGGTTGTGATAGTCTGGAATTATGCATTCCATCATTATGAATGTGGTTATTGATATTACATGTGATTATTCGACCAGTAGAATATCCATGTGAATAAGTAAATGGAATTATCTCATTTTACTTTTTCCATTTTATGTTTAAGTTCAAGTTTAAAAGGCTTTTGTTTTAGTTATACATTGCCTTAAATGTTTGTGTTTATTTATGAAAGGTTCAGCTATATTTTTATCCTTACTGAGCATCCGAGATCACCCCTTTCTAGGTTTTATTTTTCTAGGATGTGAAGAAATATTTTATGACTGACCTGCAGGGATAGTCTGAAGGGGATATGGGTGTGGACTATGGAGACTATTTTATTATAGTTTTTCACTTTATAATGTAATGTAACATTTATGAATATATCTAGTGTTTTCAAGGCTACTAAACTAATCGGTCTTTCGAGACTTGATCTTTTGTGATCATTCCATTGTTACGCAATAATGCACCGACTCTGGGTAACTGGGGTCGGGGAATTACAAACGACGATCTATTTGGACTGTGGACAGAAAGTATATCTCAAATCAGAGAATAGATGTTTTTTGGATTTAAAATGGGAGAAATAATATATTTTGTCACTTGGAAAATTGAAAAGAGAGGATAGGTCTAATTCTATTATGTTTTTAAGGTAAAACCCGTAAATTAACCTAAATATACCCTTTGCATTGTTTGGCCAAACCATGTGAAACTTGTTTACAGGAAACTGTTGGAAGGGGAACCCGCGTGGTTAGAACACATGGTTAGGGAAACAATTTTCAAATCATGTGAAATAGCTCTATTAAAATTTCATACATTCTCGCAGAACCATGTGGCCCAACTCGCATGGTTAGATCAAACTGTGCACCATATTCTAGTTCATTGTCCGACCATGCACGATTTCAAAAATCTACGTGTTCTTCCTCCCATAGCTTAAAATGACCACATGACATGCCTTTTTATCCATAAAACATGGGTTTCAGGATCCAAAAAATCCTCGGGTACCCCTTGGACCCTCATGGATTCATTAGGCATATATATTAGGTCCCTAAAAGAGAATTTAACCAAAATTTAAAGGATCCATATCAGAGTGAAAAACTGGGTTCTTAGTGCCCTAATAAATCATAACATAATGTTCTTAGGATATCCCTATACACATCATACATGAAATCTCATGACACTAATACATTACCTAATGCATTGGAGTGCTATCGGGGTGCACCCATCATAATCATATAATGTACATGTATATGTGCACCACATGGATCACATAACATAAGAACATATTTTATCACATTTAATCACATGATAATATATTTTGGATTATAATCATGTAAGTTCCAAATAAGATAAGTATAAGTGAATTAAGGTGAACACCCTTTATTGGAAATTAGTATGAGTATTCACTACACAATTGTTTTCCATTGAAAATCACAATGAAATTTCTGAAACATAATAAGAGAACATAAATGATCATGGGTGGTCTTAATGAGAGTTAAATGGATCTATCAACATTTAGAAACAATAAGGGAATTAATCAGGATATGGAATAAAATATCCCAACATTAGGAATTGAAGATAAAAGATATAAGATAATGAAGATGCTAGAATAAATTAAAGAAGGAGAGGATCCTTTACCTTGAGAGGGTTATTCCAAAAGCTTGGGAGTATCTTCCTAAGATATTAGTGGAACCTTGGAAGGACTATGGAGAGGGGGGGGGTCAAAGTAAGTAATCACACCAAGGTTTTTGTGTTAAGAGGAATGGTATCTTGAATGGGTTTATATAGGAAAAGAGAGGGGGTTCTTTATTATATCTGAAACATAGGTTTTGGACTCTATTCAATAAAGTAATAAAAACCAAAAATATTTTGATGGTTTTCTCATTTTTTTCTAACAAATAAGAGTGTTTTTCATTATTTTATATGGAAAATTTAAAAAATCCATTAGAATATTACCCTTGGTGATGTGGAAGTTAGTCATGTTCTTAAATGAATTATTTTAAAACCATAAAATATTATATGGGTATCAGAGGATTCATAAATGATTTATTAAATTAATAAAATGACCTGAAAACACAATAATATAAATGATAGACATAGATTTGATATTGGATACCTTTTATATCATTTATTACATAAATTATGGGTAATTATTATTTCATAATACACATCATATATTAATACTATAATGAATTTTTACCTGAAAATTCGACTATCTCAAACAATTATGAAAAATTCATCATTGGATAATTTCAAAGTGAGGAATTCAAAAAGAATATTTATTTTATAAAAATAATTTCCTAAATATTTTATTTTTTTGTTTTAAAATAGAATCGACATTTATTGAGAAATAATGGGTTTTTTTGGCAATAATAGTTTTCAAATGCATAAAAAATCCCATTTGATATAATAAAAATTATATTATAATTTAAATTTAATAATAATTATTTAAAAATTTTATTTTAATAAAATATTATTTTTTCAATATCCATTAATTAAATAAATGACATGTCTTAATTAAAAATTCATATTACCCCAAAATACATTTTTTGTTTTATCATATCAAAATAAAATAATTTATAAAGTAACAAAAATAAGAAAAAAATATAAAAAATACTCTACACAATATAAATATTTATATTATTATTGTATTTATAGGAATCCATTTATTACATCAGAAAACTTCTTATGTTTAAAGTGCACGATGGTGAGATTTTCATGGGGCAGTTCAAAATATATGGTTTGGGATATGATCTTAATGAGCTTGAAATTATCCCATAAATGATTTAGATTATGATTTAGTTATTGGATCTTAGATTGGGATTGGTTAAGGTAAAAGCTGAGTTATGGTATCACTCTCCGAATCTCTGATAGATGGGATTCATAGGGAATGATCCTATAAGATGAGGCCATCACTTCCTTTATCAGGGACAACTGGATTTTTCAAGACCCTATATTTATACTAATCATATGTTCACTATTAAATGGATGTATAATCTATTGTTATGATTCATAATGGTATTTTAAATTTGATAGGATATAATAAAACCAAACAAGTGTATATTTTTTCTATAATGAAAATACATAATAGGAAATTTAATTCAACCACAAAGGGAATTTTATTTCTAAATGTTTAGGTCATTACTATATCCCCTCTTCAAAAATTTCTACCTCAAAATTTTTATTTCACAAAATAAAAAAGACGAGGGTACTTCTCTTTTGTCACCTCATCTCATTCCCACATTTCTTCTTCAAATATGTGGTTTCTCCAAATCATTATGACCAGGTGAATTGTATTATTTTTTAGACCAATATCTCTATGATCTTATATCTTCACCAACATTTCTTCATATGACAAATCATTCTCCAATGGTACTACCTCTCAATTTATCACTTGTAATGGGTCTAATTTTTTAATTCCTCAAGAGGGACACATGTAATATATCATACACCTGAGATTGGGTAGGTGGGAGTGTAAGTTGATAGGCCACTACTCCTATGAGATTAAGGATTTCAAAAAGACTCATGTATCCTGGACAAATATTTCTCTTCTTCCAAAACATCATGAATTTATTCCATAAATAAATGTAAAGGAACACCTTATATCCATCCTCAATCATAGGGTCTCATCAATGATTTTCGGCATAGATATTCTATCAACTCTATGTCACCTTGATGCACTACTGAATGGTATTGACCTTTTCTACCATTTCCTTAACCATGGTAAGACCCAATAATTTTTCTTCACCAACATCATATCATCATGATGGTACTCTAAAACACTTCCCATAAAGGGAATCATAGTAATCCATTTGGATTTTTGAGTGGAAACTATTACTGTATGAGAACTTTCCCAGAGGAAGATGTTGATCCCATCCTACATTGTAGTACCTTGAGCGGGCTCTCAACATGACCTCGAGTGTCTAGATAGTCCACTCAGATTGGAAATTAGAATGATGTTGATAAGACATGATGAATTTCAACTCAGTATTTATATCATGTTGTAGAATCTTTAAAAAATTAGAGGTAAATCTTGTATCTTGATCATATAATTGATAGTGGTGTTCCATGTATCCTCACCACTTCTCTAATGTATATCCTAACATGTCAATCGATTGAGATGTCCTATAGAATTTCAATAAAGTGACTAATCAATGAAATATGATCTACCAAACCCCATATAAAATTATTTAATCTTGATATATTTATAAGACCAGTGATAAAGTCCATGGTTAAATTTTCCCATTTCTATGTTAGTATGGGTAATGGTTGCTTCATCCCCTTGTATTGTTTTCCATTCATCCTTCACCTGGTGAAATAAAATACACCTTGATGTATATTTCATGATATATTTATTTATATTTTTCCATTAATAGTTCTCTCAATGATCTAGATATATCTTCATGCTCACTGGATGGATGGTGAAGGTTGAGATATGTGCATCATCTAAGAGATCCTTCTTTAACATAGGATTTGATGGAACACAATGTCTTTATCAAAATCTTATAACTCATTAATTAATTTTGAACACTAAGGATTTCACTTTTCTTATAGCTTACACCTTCTTCTAAATTACCAAATCGTCTATTTAAGCATCCTTTATCATCTCTAGAAGGTATAATTGAGAAATAATTTTTTAAAGGATTGATGATGCTTCCTCCTTTACGATTCCCATGTCCATCCTTTTCAAGTCTATGATGATCATATCCTTCCCAATTATCATAAATGAGAAAATTTATAGATCCTTTCTACTTAGATTGTCTATCACTTTATTTTCTTTCCTGAAATTATTGTATATTGTGGAGTCATAGTCCTTAATCATATCTAACCATATTCACTGGAGGATATTCATCTCTTTCTATGTGAATATATACTTGAGGCTCTTAGGATCCGTATTTATTTTATAATTCTCCAGAAAGATATAATGATGCTAAATTTTCCATGTGAATATTACTATATTCAACTAAAAATCATTCATTGGGTAGTTCTGTTCATTAAAATTAAATTACCCCAACTCAAAGGTTATTAATTTTTCATTATAAATCAGTATAAAACTCAATTCTTTCTTTGAATCATCATTATATACCATGAAAAGTCCCCCTTGTGGGCAGTGTAAGTATATGTGTATTGATAAGCCTCATTTTTAACTCTATGAAGCTCTCTTCACATTAATTATTCCAAAAAAACTTGACTCCATTCCAAGTTATCTTGGTTAGAGGGTTTGACAATTGTTAGAAATTTCTCACAAATTTATGATACTACCTAAGTAATCCATGGAAACAATAGATTTACTTTATAGTGGTTGGTATTTTCCATCCTTAAATTTATTATATCTTAGAATGTTCAATAGATTTCCCATTACTTGTGATAATATGACCCAATAATAAGACTTCCTTCAAATAGACCACACATTTTCCAAGCCTTTCATAGATCTTATCCTTTGAAAAGTTCTCTAAAAAATCACTCAAATGCTCCTCATGATCCCCCTTTATTTTAGAGTATATTATAACATCATCTACCAACACTACCAAAAAATTTTCAAGACAATATCTAAAGAATTTATTCATCATGTCCATGAATATTATTAGAGAATTACTGAGTTTGAGTTGAATTACATTGAACTCATAGTGCCCGTACAATGTATGAAATGAAATATTGGGGGTATCCTCCTTCTTCACCCATACATGATTATTACCCAACCAGAGATCCACCTTGGAGAAGTATTGGGATCCACATAGCCAATATAACAAGTTAGTTATCTGTGGAATTCGATATGTTTTCTATATCATGATCTTATTTAGATCATGATAATCAATAAAAAGGCATGTTGACCCATACTTCTTTATGATGAAGAGGACTGGTGCACCCCATGGAGAAGCACTTGGGAATATGAACCCTCTATCAAGATTCTCCTATAGTTTCTCCTTTAGCTCTAAAAGTTCCATAGCATCTATTTTATATAGAGTCTTTGATAATGGAAACACCCCAAGTATAAAATCAATTTCAAATTCGACCTCTCCTCTAGAAGGAAGGTAAAAAAA
The DNA here is from genome assembly GCA_963277665.1 of Viscum album. Taxonomy (NCBI): domain Eukaryota; kingdom Viridiplantae; phylum Streptophyta; class Magnoliopsida; order Santalales; family Viscaceae; genus Viscum; species Viscum album. The sequence goes on from OY728129.1 coordinate 1,122,663,892, forward strand.
TTCATCAGGAAACACATCAGTGTATTCCATTACAATGGGTATGTATTCAAGGATTATGTTTTCCTTAGAATCATTCATTTGATCTAGATATTATTACTCATAAGGAAATATTATACATGTTTGAGATGTTGTTACTAAAGAAGATTCATCATCCTCCTTTCACATGTACAAAAGTAGAGGACGATTCATGATATGGAGAGTTATTTCCATCTTATTAAAATTTATGTTGGTTATATATAAATAAATATAGTCTATACCCATAATTGAATCAAATTCCACTAAAAGGACTATCAAAATGTTCACCTAGAATTTCATCCCACAAATTCTCGTAGGGGAGGATTTATATACTCGAGATGCAATAATTTCCCCATTTTCTATTTTCCTAGATAGATCTTACTCCATGATTTTTTGTGGGGTTTGAATTGTTCTACTAAAATTTTGTGATATGAGGGAATGCATAGAACTATTAAAAAAATTATTTTCACTATTATTTAATGAATAACTAGTGTACCTGTCCCCACTTCATTTTAAGGATATACATAAATGGTTGTGATGACATATGCTCACCCTTAATACCTTGGAGGTTTTTTATGTTGATTGTATATGGAAACCCTTGTCATAGGGTAGTGGTTTACATAGATTACTTGTTTCTTGTAGTTTAAATATTACAAAATAGCCTGAGTGTAGGCTGGAGCATTCCTTTCTTCCACTTCATTGGAGGGTTTCTGGTGTCGGTAATCACTAGCTAGGTTCCATTCCTTTCCAAACCTAAAGAATTTCATTATCCCCTTATTAAAATTTTTGGTTGCTTCTTTCCACACTTTTGATAATTGGGATGTTTAAATTTCTTACTGAAGTTAGATTTATCCATCGTACTGTAGAATTAAACTCCACTTTCCACTTCTTATCCCCATGAGACCATTGCGATTCATCGATCACCATTTCGACTTTGAGGGAACACAAGAAAATTTCCTCAAAGATATCAAAGTATTTGATCACCATGTCTTTTTTGTAGACTCAGTTTAACCTACAAAATAAGAATTCAACTTTGAATTTGGGGGTAATGAAAAATCCAACAATGTATCTTGCGAGTCTTGTAAATTTTACCTCGTATTCCCTAATTAATTAATTGTATTTTTCCATATGGAAAGGAAATACATTTCATTTTTATGTTCGAGAGTGTGAGGAAAATATTTTTCAATTTTGTTTTCTGGAATTCCTTCCACCCCATTTCTTCGATATTTTCCTCAAGATTCACATTCTTAATCAATTTCAACCACTGATCAGATTCAACATCAATTTTATAAACAACCATTATAAACATATCTTACTTATAAAATGAAATAATAGAGAGGATATTCTCAATTAATTTGATCCATTTTTATGTTATTTGGGGATTAGAGTACCTGTTTCAAGATGGAGGCCTTTGTACCATAAAGGTATGAATTGAATCTTGTTATTTATTAGGGGGATTTGGGAATCACCCTTGATTCAATCATATATTCAAAACTGAAGTCAACTGAGATATTATCATCACAATTTTTGTGATTCCATCCCCCATTGGGTTGGACATATCATTTGGATAGTCATCACATTTCCCATCACATTGGATGTCTACTCAATTATTCCTATTTCCAGTCATTGTCTAGAATAAAGGGAAAATTAGGGATGTTTTTTAAAAATTATTAAACACATTAACAAGAATCCACTAATTTTAAATGGATAAATTAAAAATTAAATTTATTTCATAACTTATGAATTTCTAGGATTCAATTTATTTTATCGTTGATCTATTTTCTAAACTATACTATTATGGGAAAGTTTCATCCCTTAATAATGGTTCAAAAAGAGATTGTGAACTAACTAAACAATATCCCACCATGAGTGTCAAACTAGGTGCATATGAAGTCCTATTTTTATTAACCAGTTACCGATAGAGTTTAGATCAATATAATGTTTTTTGGTGTTAATGTTATGTATATTTATGCCAGAGCCACATCCACTTCTAACTCCATGAAGTCTTTGGTCCGGATGTAAAAATACTATAAGGTCATGATCTTTTTATTGTCACTAAGGATGAGGGGTTTCATTAGGCTATCATCTACCCACCCCATCCTCTCTCCACTGATCAAAAGTGAGAGAAACCTACTGATACTGTTACGTCAGAGGATACTATAACAACAAATAATATAAAATAGGGATGTTATCCACATGTTGATTACTAGGGAAGGTAGGGAAATGAAGCTTCCAATGTGAATGGACTCTGCATAGAAAACCTTGTCTGATCCTATACAATTGTTTTTATAACTTCCATATCCTATGAAATGGGATAAAGAAATATATAAATGACTCCCCACTATCTAAAAATTAATATGAATTAGAAAATGAGAATATATTAACACACTTTTACTCCTTGAAGAGTCATGAAAATTCCCCTCCCATGATGGTTTATTCCAATCTAAAATCTTCTCGATAACCTCTTCCATCACCAGCACCCCATGATATATCTACAATGTAAATTGGGTGGCCTGTTGCTGTATATCAAGATGAATATCATCCTAGAAAATCCTCATCCAAGCCTCCCCATCAAGTATAAGGAATGAAGAATAGTATAAGGGGTTCTTATACTAGATAAGAAACTATCACATGCTCTAACTCCCATGTATAAGAGTAATAATCTCTCACTGACAAGCTTTATTTGTTACTAATGAAATAAACTCAACCTGAAACTGATCATAAAACTTCTCTAATGAAATGGAAAACTCATCAGGATCCTCATGGAACAAAAACAACCACAATTGAGAAAACATGGACAATATAATAATGAACATAACCCAGTGGTCCCTCTGAACTCCAATCAAACTGTAGGAAATCCCTACCTCTACTAACTAAGACTTAGACTCCCAATATGAAATGCATCCCTCATACATATGTAGAATTTTGTACTAAAATTTTGAATAATCTTCCTCTAAGAACTATCATCATCAATCTATACCCTACATCAATCTACTTGTGCATCCCACTAATTATCACAGGTATGCACCTGATGTAGACATCCACCAGAAGCCATAATTATAAAAGTGTACACCATTAGGGACTCCTTTAACCCAAAATATGAAATATTTATAGTAAATTAATAAATTATAGAAAAAATTCCCATTATATACCCAATTGAAACATAGGAATAAAAATAATCATACCAAATACTTTCCTAGGTCTCTACCTTGTATGAAATATCACATTACAGAGTACATATAGTAAAATTAATTTCTTTACATCAGATAATAGGGGGACTTAAAATCCAATTTCCTAGCTAGTCTCCCTTACTAACATCACATGATAATTCTAACTGACACTGTTTCCTTACAAACACATGCAGTCCTCAACATTTCCTCTTTCTATAATCTATCATATCTCTTTACCATCATCACTTATACCACTCAATCATAGACATACACTCCCTAGTACCCCTCCTAGGCTATTAGTGTAGATGGGGGCGATCCCAGAATCTCATCACTAATAGGAAATGAGAAGAAAACTATCACCGAGGGTACATAATTCCTAAAAATTGGAGGTATTTACCCAAATATTTAATTTTAAGGATAGTAGATAAGATCTTATAACCAAAACCATCACATGAATAATAGATAAACCATTAAAATACCAGAATGTAATGTCATATAAGAAGAAACAAATGGAAATAACATGAATAATGCCAATAAATTACCATGAACTCCAAAAACTTCTAAACAACATAAAATTCTAGTAATTCCCTTATTAGCAAAAAATTAGTTCCCACAAACTAGAAAAATAATTTAAATATATATGTGTGGTGGGCATATAGGTTTACCCCGAAGGATCCTTCTCAAAACCATTCTTTTAAATTTGAATAAAGCATACTAAAGCCCACTAAATGAACAAATAATATCAACTCATTACCTAAGTAGGTAAGACTATATCCCATCCTCTTCAGAGCTCTCTCACTTTGAAAATCATAAAAGTAAGTCCTTATTTATAAAAATAATATATATAAGATAGATACCCCACACCCACTTACCCAATTATTTGTCACTCTCATTCCCCAACACCAAACATCATTTTCTTCAATCCCTTCTATATGTTATCCTTCCCAGTTGGAAACCATATCACATCCACACTATCATCTAATCCTATTCCCTATGAATACATATCCCAATCACATAACATATCATAATAATAATTCTGAAATCCATAACAACCCATGTATCATGAATTTTCCCTCAATCCATTGTATCCTATACAAGTAATCATGTATTAACTACAATAACTATAGCCAAAATATATGTATGTGTTATAACCTAAATTCACTATAGTCAGTACCCATATGTATGGTAAAACTAACATCCAATGTAGACTATACAGAGGTGTAACTTATACTTTAATCCATTATAGTAAAGATATTCCTATATACCATGATATGTATGAAGGGAGAACAATGATGATGGAATAATGTGCCATATATTCCCTCACAAACATTGATGTAGTGGAAAATACCTAAAACCCAAAACAATTAGGCACCAAATACCCGCCGTACTCGAGTGGTGGAGCCTATAAAGTTGGAAAATATAATGAATAATATATTACACAACCAATAAAAGGGAAACTATATAGCCGTAGAATCAATTGAAACTACTGACCCACATGACCCTGGAATATATCCACAAATGTATAGGAAACTAGATTTAATATAAGAATATAATAACCAAGGTCCATCATTAAAAAATTTACGTTAGTTATCTTTCATTTACCCCATTATAAATATTAGATTAATTATTTTTTTAATCATAATGCAATGTTCTTTTAAAATTCATATTTAAATTTCCAGAATCTATTTGAAGATCTTAGAGAATAATACAATTATCCCATGGTTCATATTTAATATTTAATTACTTTCCTAATCAAAACACAATCCTATGAGTTCATTTATAATTGATTTACTATTTTATAATCTTGGAATTCTTGGACTCAACCTGAAATACCGTAAGAAAGATGAACCTGCAATTTAGAAGCCAACTATAATAAGTAAATGGGAATTAAAACAACCAATCAATAAGGAAACCAACAATAAAAATAAATCATAAATAAAAATGATAAATATTATCTCTTAAACCATACAAAATAACCAATCAGTAGTGCACCACATTAATTCAGAAATAGGAAATCCTAGCTCTCAACTTGCACAATATATCCCAACATAAACCTCATCTCTATGAATAAGAAATAAGAAATCCCAACTCTGAAATTGTTACATATATCATTTTATTAATGTACAAACAATAATTGGTTTCATATAAATTTTTATAAACGGATTAAATAATCTAAATCACACACATAAAAACAAAACATATTTCTATCATAGAAAACTCACGGTGAAGAAAAGGACATAACACCCAGGTAATTATGTATGTAGAAAACACGGATAGTATCACATTACCCCAAAAAATTTAAATAATCTTTTTTAATTTACCACTATGAATTAACTAATTCATTATGATTCAGTTTCATTAATATGAGACTTAATATTCAATTGATAATAACAATAATAACAACCAATATGCATGTTCATGAAACACTTCCATTTTCATCAATTTTCAAGGAAGAACAATAATTAAATTAACATGACTCTTTTTTTATTAATTTCATTTTACAATCTTTATATTTATTAAATAATTTCATGAATATCATCATTTCCAATTAAGAAAAATAATCACAAAATTAAACTACACACTATTTAGAAAATATCAATAGGTATCTAACATAATATAACAATATTCTAGCATTGTATCCCAATAAAAATTTAATTTTTTATTAATTTATATATCTTTATATTCACCAGGTTTGTTTTAACATTATCCAAATAATATTAATCATGTTAATACAAAACTTTCACATAAAATAAATAGAATTTTTGAATTATCTACTTAAACATGAGTCTTTCGGCATTCAATGAGATAGAATAAAAGAACAAGAACATATCTCTAATAACATCTCCTGTGAGGAACTCATGATAAATAAGAATATAATACGAGCAGGAATATTCCATAAATCATTAATATAAACCCCATTAAAATGGGTGGAAACAAGCTACAATTTCATTGAAAGAGATAATGAGAGAGAACAAAACCAACATAGAATAAGAAAACTAACCCTGTATCCCCAAAAATCATTATCTAGCCTCTAGGGGGTTAAATAAAAAAATGGGTATCAAAATCCTTTGATAGATCTCATTAGGTTTCCTAGAGTTTAAAGGATGATAGAGGAAATAAAATAATTTCAATAGGGATCCCATGTTTATACATATTTTATTTATGACAACATTGTGATGCAACACCCCTAACTACACCACAATGTTCATAGATTTTTTAGAACCATGATGTAGAAAAGATTAGAATTATAAAATGGGTAGAAAAAATCCCCAATGGAATACATGGTACAAATCCCACCATTATCCCCATGAGCTAATAATGTTGGAGTATGGATACAGTGTAACATGAAAATCATGATGCAACAACCCTTAAATGATAGAGGGAGGATAATGACATTCAAGACTCCATAGTTTAGCCCATGTCCCTCATCACAGTTTCCCTTAATAAATTATATATAGAAAACCTTATATTTCGGGCTCTATGATTCAAATTCTTTAATATACCACAATGATCCCCAAAAATCCAGAGACAAGGAATCCAACCCCTGAGTTACAAAACACAACCCACAGTACCATGCCATTGGGGCATTTAAAAATGGAAAACCACTAGAAATATCAAATTAGGCTCTAAATAATAGATTTATTGAATTATATTCATTTATTAAATATATTTCATTTAGTTATAATTAATTTTATTTATAAGATTCTAGAAGTTCTAATTATTTTCTACTATTTTCAGTATGTAGATATCGATCGTCATTATTTGATAGTAAGTTTATTCTTCCAAAATTATTCAAGATAACAGAATCATATTATTTTAATGACTTATATAGTCTCATGTTCATTTTTTGTAATATAAATGTATGATTCTTATGAATGGAAATCACAACGCATACATTTATGGTGATTTTATCAATTTTATAAATAGAAACAAGATATTGTATAGTGATAATTAATTTTTGTTTCACTATTTTTGAACCATAATCATAAAATATATTACACCTTAATACCAAATATTACCATTATTTATGTTTTGATACCCATTAATCTTGATAATTGTGATCATATATATTGTTTCTCAAGTATGTGGTGGAACTGACCTGAATAAGAACATGCTATACCCATGAATGAGTAATATTATAGAGTTATATAATATTAATATCATTTTTTTCAGAATAATGATGACATTAATAGTAAATAATTAAATTAAAAATTATTTATAAGGGGTGAATATGATATGGTATTTGAAAAAGATAGAGAATAACTAGGTACTTACTTTGACGGATTCAATCCTTCTCATAACGAGTTCCATTGTAACGGAGGATTGAAGCCACCTTTTTAGGACCAGAAGCTACCTAGAAAGAGATAGTGTTTTAGGGGAGGAAATATTAGTAGGTATTAAAAATAAAAACTAAGGATATAAGTGGTTTGAGAAGGGTATATTAGGGATACTTTTATAGATTAGTTTGAGTGACATATTTTTAATTTCCCATTTTTTAATGGTCATGGAAAGCAATTTTCACAAAAAAATGTGACCCCTAAGTGAAAAAAAGATTATGATGTATATTATGTTTATTATAAACTTTTACTAGGGTCTTTATAAGATTATACATCATTTCAACTATAAACTTTATTTTACCATTTTTACAGTTTAATTTCTCCATTCACTATTCCCCTTGTAATTTATTTTTTCACCAATGATGAAATTGACCCTCCTAATTAAAATAAATACCAATATTATAAAAATGTAATCCATTATATCAAATTAAAAATATAAATATGATCAATTTAAATTTTAAACTAAAATATATAATACATTAAAAATACAATTTTTTTAATGAAACATAAGTTCTTATGTAATGAGTATATTTAGATTTATTATCATTAATTATTTATTTAATAGACATTGAATATTTATTATAAATGTTTAATATATTTTTTATAATACATTAATTATTTCTATAAAATTATTATATTCTTATTATAGTATTTTCAATATACCCATTACTCATATGCATTCCCAAAAGTCATATATATTTCTAATGGTCATATAACAGTCATATTACCCATTTTAACTCCTCTATATAACCTAACATACTTCTCTAAAATAAATTAAACATACTATTTCATTTAATTATAATATTTTTCTTTCTTTCAATAATTATAATAGGTGGTATGATCTTAAAGGAGAACCACATGAATAAATATTTCAATTTTGCGGTCTTTTTATTTACTTTTAATTTTATTCCTATTTTATTTTTTATAACGATTCATCATATTTATTTTTAATAATTTATTATATTATATTATTTTTCAATTTCATTCCTAAATTAACCAATTTTTTGTTCATTATAATTGGGTTTTTTGTGTGAAACATGTTATTCAATATAGTCAAGGAATAAAAATGCAAGGTGTTATATTCTACCCCCTTAAAAAATAGTCACCATAAAAATTTCATTAATCAGAAGAAAATAGTTGAGGGTAGTTTTTTATCATATCATATTGGGTTCCCATAATGTATCCCCAAATTTATAATTCTACCATATAATGTCTTTCGTGAGATCATTCTTATTTCATAGAAATTTATCTCTATGATCCAAGATCTCCAATGGTTGTTACTTATAAGAGAGATAGTGTTCTAATTTTATAACCATTATATTCAAAAAATGGGATAGATCTTGTATATTATACCTTATAATTGATCCATGGAACACATCATGAACTTGTGAGAGATTTTACGGAAGTACAAGTCAATAAGATATTGTCCCTATGTGATCAAGTATCTTAAAGGGGTAAATGTTTTTGGATCCAAAAATAATTCTTATTCTTAAATATCATAACCATCTTCCATGGTTATATTCAAAGGAATACATTGTATATAAATTCAAATTCCAAATCTAGTTGATTATTATCAACATATCCATTATATTTTGTATCTGCTACTTTAATATTTTATTTAATGGTTAGAATATTTTTTGGAATTTTTTTATAATGAACTGATCCAAACATATTTTTCTCTCCATATTCATCCCACCATGTTATATTTCTATATATCTTTTCATACAGAGCCTCATATGGTTTCATTTTAATGATAGAGTAGAATCTATTGTTGTTTGAGAAATCTATTAGAGGAAGATATTAATACCAACCTCTTTTTTTAATCCATCTAGTTGGATCTCAAAATATCTTATAGAGTTTTAATGACCCTATTAGATTAACCATCATTATAAGGATGATAATATTGTATAACGTTTAGTTTTGTATCTAATACATGTTGAATAATCTTCTAAATTTTAAATGTAAACATCATATATCAATTATATACAATTGAAAGTGATATTCCATGTTGTGTTACTACATCCTTTATCTGTATATTAGAAAGTTGATAATGTAATAAATCCTAAAAATTATAAATTATGTGTGGTGAATTCCTAAATTTTTCAATCTTACCCCAAATGACAATGTAAAATTTATAAGTTTCGGTAAGTACTATGATGAAATCCATGGTGATGTTCTATCATTTCAATTTTGGTATGGTTGAGGGTTTCATCATCCTCTTAGACTTCTAACATTCAAACATAACTTGCTAGAAGACCAAGCATCATGATACACACTCCAAAATAACATTATTTATGTTGTCCCATCAAAAGTGATCCTAGATATCTTTATATATATTTTTTCTTATAGGATAAAAAATATTGACGAATAATGAGAATCATCCAATAACTCATTTAATTTTTGTATAGTCAGGACACATATCCATTTCTTGAATTTTATAATTCCCTTATTTTCGAGGCTGAACTTTGGAATATTTATAACCTTATTATAATGTTATATATCACCATTATGAACTTTTTGATCTTTAAATGAATGGGTTTTTTTGGAATTAATTTGAGAAAGGAAGGATTTATCCCTTTCCTTTATGATTTCCATGTCTATAATTTATATATTCATGAATATTATATTTCATTTAATCTTAATGTTGGATTGTGTTTCATAATCCTTTCTACATAAGGAAATAACCACCTTGTTTTCTTTCCCAAGGAGTAGATGTATTTAGGAGTCACAATCCTTGACAGACTCTAACTATATCCGCTGGAAAATATTTAACTCCTTGTGTGGGAATATATTTTTTCAAGTATTGATTTAGTATATATATCACATTTCATTATATGGAGATGATGTATCCAAATATTTAATGCAAAATTATCGATTTTAGGTCCAGATCATGTGTTCGGTAATTTTTATCATAAACCATTAATTAATATTTGAGATAAGATTCCACAGTTTCATTTTTCATAGGAACTCAACCTAATCCCTTATTTAATGAATCATTATATTGAAATGACACTCAAGATAAATTTGAAATCACTAAGATGGGGTGAATCAGTGATTTAAAATTAGTTTTTAGTTTCTTATAAAAAAACAATCCAACCAGTTAAAGTGATAAATATGAATGTTGTTAAGAGCACCCAATAACACACAATAATCACATAAAATTTACAGAAATTTCACCTCTCAAAAAGGGAATGATAATAATTAGTATAATTCATATTCATCCAAGGTCATGCAGTACACTAGTTTCACCTAGTGGATTATAAGAAATAAGGTTCATAATTTAATCATGATACAAATATATCTCCAAACCATATACAATGCTTCAACATAATAAAAAAATATTTAATCTACTTTAAAAAAAGAGGGCCTGCCTCCAAATTTTACTTCCAAAAAGTTTTTATTATTCTTATTCATCATTATCATCTTATTCTTCATTCCTATTACTATTTTACTTAGATAGTATAAAGTCAAATCTTCTTCTCTATTTCCCTCTTCTAAATAATCTATATGAATATCATATCCTATATGTTACACTTGGAAAATACTCTCTTTAATTTTTTCACACAACACTCCTACAAAATGAATGAAAGATCCCTATTTTTATTATATAATAAAAAATAATAAAATTACATTTGAATTTTAATATTAAATTAAAATTCAAAAAAATAACAACTCCTCAATTTATTTTTAACTTATGTTCTTTATTGTATTTTCTTCTTCTTTTTCTTCTTCTTCTGCTTCAATTATTGAATCCACCAATGTGGATTTTGACATAAACCACATCACAATTGTATACAACATGTAAATAAAGATTAGTCATAATAAAAACTAAAAAAACCTTCATAATGAAAGAATATATCAATGGTGTGATCTATCTTCCTCATAATATCAATACCATGAATTTTTTTAATGATATTTAAACCATGCATAAATAAATTTAGCATCATCTAATTTATTATTCCTCAGAAGTTTTATTATTGAGATATAAAACATTAAAAATATCACATTTTATATATGTGTAAAAAAAATATAATAAAAATAATTGATTTTGAATGAGTTTCTGAGAATAATTTTCATACAGATCATAATGAATTCCTTATGAATTGTGTTAGGGTTATCCCTTAGATGTATTTCCCTATGAGTCATAACATAAGTAGGATGATAATTTTTTTTCATCTATCTTGTAATATGAGCCAAAAAAATATATACAGATCTAAATATATTATATATCAACTTAACTTTCTTTTTTTATTTCTATCTTGAAAGAAAAGTATACATATGAATTCATGAATTATATGTATCACTTGGTTTTCTAATTTCCACACACTATTTAGAAAAAATCATATGAATCGTACTAATAAAATAATATGTATACAAGGAAGATCATTTAATTTTCTATATCTTATCAACAATGAGCTGAGAAATAACTTATGTAAGAAACCAGAATAAGGCTAGTTCTTCAAATTCAATTATTCTCAACTCTAAAAACATTTAATAAATCTCTAAACATCTCCACACTAATTAAAAAAAATCCTATAATGCTCCATAAAATTATAAAGTAACATAGTGAAAAAAATCAAATATAATAAACATATCTACTCCTCGAGTCTCAACAATCTCCCCCAAGGTTATAATCACATGAAATCTTACCATATCCCCATAAACAACTATTGGACAAAAAACATCCCCATTTAATTTTTTTTGATATCCATGGGAAAAGATCTATTTTAAACTTAGCAAACTTATAAATGAATAATTATTAAACAATTCCAATCCAAAATGATAATAATATGTATAGGAAACAATAAAATTGAATAATAACATCACGCTTTTAAAAAATACTGACTTACATCCATCCATTCACAGCCTTTGATACCTCTTGATACCAACAGAGAATCCACTCCATCTTATCTTCAACATCTCAAAACTATTCCTAGAATTAGTAAATAAGAATTTCCCACACCAAGATTCACCAAAAATATTAAAATAGTTCAAAAAAAATAAAAAAATCTCACACACAGGTACCAATTACACAACTTTTCCATTTTAATAACTCACTCTTAATACATGCTCCCCATAAATAAGAGATCTCTTCCCATTTTTTAAAAAACATTTCTTTGGATCTCTCTAAAATAATTTTCTCCACAATTGTAAATACATTTTTATAAATACATAAATGTATAAACATAAATAGATTTATTTTTTCTTTCTCCCCATTTGAAAACAATATCAAAAGTGCATGTTATATAGTTGAAAAGTTAACCATACCTTATCATTGAGAGGAATAATTTTGAACTCCCACAATAAAAATAAATATTTTAAATTAATCCTTTGCAAGTGGATTTGTGATAACATATTGTATTTTCAATTTTTTAGGATCAAATTCTATCTTCAACAAACTTTTCTCCATAAGCTCTATAATGAAGTTATATTTTATATCAATGTGATTTTATCTTGAGTTATGAACATGATTTCATTAAAAATTTGCTAGAATTTGACTGTCCAAGCCCATAATAAATTAATTATTTTCTTCCACCTTATAATCTTCCATCAGAGTCCTCATCCATAATAATTGGGCTATGGATTTCCATATACCCACATATTCTACCTTATTAGTACTCAAGGTCACATAAATTTTCTTTTTTGTGTGCCAACATATACACATTTCACTCAAGAAGAAACCTATACTCGATGTATAACTTCAATAATATATTTTTTAAACCCCGTATTAATCGGTATAAACAAATAGATTAATCATTGAACTATTATCACACTTCAATTCATCGTCTATCATGACTTTTATATACCTCATAATTATATTTAAAACCATGAAATGAGACTCCTTAAATTAAATTTGATACCTATAACACAATTTAATAGCTCATATAGTATCAAACATTGAAGATATCAAATAATGTAAAATTATATTAAGATTCAAAAATTTCCTTCAGTCTACTTCTTTTCTATTTTAATCCTCTACCTTTTTGGTTCCCACAGAAATAAGTGTAGAAACTGGTTTTGAATCTTCAATTGAAAAATTCCTTAGAATTTCCTAATAATTCTACTTTTGAGAAAGAAAATGTGGCCATACTCTTGAGAAATTTTGTTAAGCTATAAAATTTCTCATTTCTCCAAGTATAGATATTTTAATCATCGTCTCTATTTCAATTGAAGTAACTTCATAAAAACCATCTTTATTTATCATAAAATAAATATCATTTACAGAAGTAATAGTAATGATTTATTCCTCATTGTAATTTTTAATGTAGATATTGTTTTCCACTCATCATTTTTTGAACTTCAAATGTTTCAATAAAGTATATAACTTCGAATACCATGATATTAGGTCTTATTTTAACCCATATAGATCCTTCTTTAACTCGTATACTTTAATTTCATCTTCACAATGAAAGAAACCACTAGGTTATTAATATATACTTTATCTTCCAATTCTCTATGAAGGATAAAATACATGAAATCTATTAGAAAAATATTATATTTACTTTATACTATAATATAAATAAAGATCCTTATTGAGTATATTCTAGAAACCATTCTGAAGGTCTCATCTAAATAAATTACATTAACATGTGAGTACCATTAAGACACAAATATTTCCTCATTTGTTACAATTTTTCTTCTTTTATTATTCTTATTTTGAAACAACCACTTAGTTTAAGTAACATTTTTTTATCATGGGTAAAAATTCAAAAGTGTCATATTCTTCTCTATCTGAATTCATATCATCAAAACACTCTCGATTCTCTGATAGATTATTCACATTTCTTTTTTACAACATGTTAAAAAAGTGAAGTATGTGTTGTTTTCTTCAATGTTATTATCGTTTGAAATTTATTTCATCACTATCTAATGATATTTTATTCCTCCACTTACTCTATCATACTTGGGTGATCTAGGAGTGGTTTCTCTCCACCACTAGAAATAGAAGAATAATCATCTTCATCCTGCACTTCTTCTAAACACAAATTATTTTTAGAATCTTCACCTTGAATATAAACAAATCAAAACTTCATCTTCATCTAAGAAACATTCTTATAGATGTTTTTTTATTTATTCGAATTATATATAAACTTTAAATAAAAAATATCAAGAATATTCCATCATTAGTTATTGTAACATTGGTATCCTCTTCTATTTGAAGGATAACCAAAGAAGGTACCATCAACTACTCTCTGTTGAAATGTCACAAGAATTTCACCTTTAATTTTGGTAATACAACAATGCCCACAATTCCATAAGTATTTTATAATCGGGTACTTCTATTAATACCAATTTTATTGTGAATTTTCTGAATTGGGTCTGTATAAATAATGGTTTTGAATGTAAATCGCTGGAGTGATTTCTTATCTTCATAAATACATAAAAGTTTTATGCTTGGTAAAAATAATATGATCCATCTATACCAAGATTATGTACTTAAATTTATTAAAACCATTTTTATAGCATGTATGGGGAACTGAGTTCATGGATAATACCATGATACTGAAGATATGATTCAAATATTTCACTACTATATTCCTCACCATTATATCTCGGGATATTTTTCAAAGAGAAACAACACTCCTTCTCATTACATATTTTAAAAATATTGAACATGTTTAGAGCCTTTTAATTATCCCTCATAATAATAATAAAATTGATATGAGTAAATTCATCAATAAAGGAAGTAAAATACTTATATCCACATGTTTATTACTTCTTCATAGGCTAGAAAATTTCTAAATGGATAATCTCTAATGGATGAGATGTTTGGATCTCAAATTTATTGTGTGGAGAATTTATAATATTCCCCTTTTCAAATATAGTTAAAATACAATTTTTATCTCTTTTCAGCATACTCACATCATGGAAATTATATCCCCACATAATCATTATAATGTCTTTTGTCCTATATAACCAATTCATTGATGCTATAATATATTTTGTCCTTTTAATTTTATGTAACCTAAATTTATAGAATCACCAACCAAAAACATGTTACCCATTATTAATTTCCCTCTTACCAATACATATAAATAAATTAACCCCATAAACAAGAACCCATATTTCTGAAAAACCAATTCATTACATTCATCACATAGTTGAGATAAACTTTAAAGAGTTTGTTTTATCTTATCAACATATAATATGTTCTTGGAATTCATCTTCTCTATTGAAATAACCACTAATCAATATCCTTTAATTTTAGTTGAACCATAATTTTCAATGATCACTGAGATTTATCTTCACTTTTCAACATCCTTTAAAACATTTAAATATTCATTCATGTGTTAAGAAAATAAAATATCTATAATCCATGGATGTTCCATTTTAGATTCTTTAAGTGAATCATTAACAAAAGAATTATTTCCTTTACTATTTACTAATTCTTATAAGACTATTTAATATTGAAATATGAGATCAATTGGGATGGTAAGATGGAAATACAATCCTCAGTAGAGTAATGCAGCTGATCAAATCTTCTACAAACTTCTTCTAAATTTTGAAATTTATTTTAAACATTTAGTATAGAAATTTTAGTTATCTTATATACATTTCTCTTTTAAAGGAATGTATACCCCTATAAAATTTCCTCCCAAACCATCTTGAATCATTATAATATATATAATTTAACAAAAATTCATTTTTAAGTTCCCAAAGCCACGACAGTTCTGTTAATATCCCTAAAAGAAATGTTTTCCTTGAATTTTTTTTTGGTGTCCAGATGTTTTCAATAGATTTTTTTCCTTCATAAAGTCATAAATTGTTGATATTTTTCATGAAACAATGTGATTTTGGACTCCAAAAGTTTTCTTATTTGATTTAGAATTATTCCAATCGTATATCAAATCATGATTTTTAGTAGTTTTTTTGTTCAATTCAGTGTTTTCTGAATTTATGGATTTCTTAGAATTATTTTTTCCCAAAAACATAGTTTTATTCACTTATTCATTCATATCATAATTAAAACTAACACCTCCATGTTAGTTATCACTATTTTTGGGTGATATTTATTGATTTACTTAAGTATTATCATTATATAAATTTTTTGTACCATTCAATATATTTTATTTGAACATTAATCAAATTCTTGAACGGAATTATGAATGTTTTATTTATACTTATCCAATTGTTTTTTCAGCATTTATCAAATTTAATTGGTCAATATGAATTTAATTCTCATTCAATTTACCTTTATTCTAATTAATTTGGTTAATGTATTTTATTTAACAATCATATTATAAAGGTCGTAAATCCCCTTCATCATCCTTGAATCTTTATCAGCATATGTAGAATATTTATTTCTTGAATATTAATTTCATTTCATTAATTTTTTTAACTCTTTATCCATATTTGAGATCATTAAACAACATTAATTAACATTACACATTTAAATAAATACTATTTATATTTCTTATTTACTATCAACATCACTACATTCATAATTGGTGAAATCTTCTCTATTCATTTCGAAATATTTAGTTTTTCCCCAACATCACTAGAAGTATAAAAATACACATAATTATCATAAATTCTCTTATAATAATCAAAATTTGATAATAAATATTAATTTATTATATTTATAGAAATTATTACCCATCTTTTTTGAATAAATTTTTAATTTGTCAATTTTTTTAACTTTATTCTTAGATAATATCCTTTTCCCATCTTCCTTATCTTCACTAATTTCATCTTTTTTAAGTATACACATTTTTCTATAAATTTTCCAACATGTACACCCTTGAAGCATTTCAATGGTATATTTACCTCAAACCATAATTTTCCTTTTCTCATACTTCAAGATATGAGTGAGATGAGTTTTTTTACTTGTGTATATCTTCTTCTTCATCATAATATTTATCTTACAAAATTTATTCTTTCTCAAGTTTATCTAAATTGAGTCTTTAAAGAGATTTTTATTTTAAGGCTGATTTTTTTTAAAATAAAAATTACATCTTCCTATTATATGTAATAAGCAGGTTATGTAAATCATATAAAGGATGTGTACTTATATCATGGTCTTAAAGAGAATATATATTTTTATCAAACCTATTTATAAAAACTCATATTATATTATAAAAAATCATTGTATACTCAACTTTTCAGAAAAATATCTAACAATTCTCACAATTTCATTAACATGAGTGTTCAAGTAATTAACTATTTCATCTTCCATTATTACAAGGTCTTCATAGTTCTGACTCCAAATATACACTTTATATCTCTTTACCTTTTTATTTTCTTCATATATATTTTCTAACTTATCCCATATTTTATTGTCTTGATCCCTTTTACTTTTAGAAACTCATTCTTTGAAAGAGATGATAAAATAATATTCTAAACATGGACATATTTTTTTTATGTTTTTAGAATATCTTTCATTAATATAAACACCATTATCTTGTGGAATAAATCAATTATTTTATCCACCAATACATCTAAACTAATATATAATAATTATAACATCATCTGATATTTCAATATATAATATTTTTTATCAAAAGTGATAATCACCTTGTTGTCCACTAAATTTTTGTTGTGCATATTTACGATATAAATTTACGGCCAAATTTAAAAACATATAAGAATACCTTATCTCAAAACATTAAATATTGAATCATCTTCAAACAAAACAAGATTCCAATACCACATGAAAAGATATTCAATATCATAGGGAAATTATCTGGGGGGTGGAGTTAATTAGTGTTTGATATTTTTTTTTTTTTTTCTTATATAAATAAACTTTTTCCACCCATTAAAGTGATAAATATGATATCCATCAGACACTAAATCCACCCACAAAATAATTTTTTTTAACAAGGTTCACCTCTCAAAATGGGAAGGCTAACCCTTAGAGTAACTAGGATTCACTAGATATCAAACATTTCACTAGTTTCATAATGTTTATTACAATGATCAGAGTTTATCATTTAGTTGTCATAAAAAATATTTCCTACCTATCTAAAGTTCCTCTCCAACTCAAAAAATATTTAATATATTTTGAAAATAGTAAGAGTTTCTAGCTTAGAATTAGACTTCTATCACGTTTTTGTTACGCTACTGCTTCTTCTTATTTCCTATTATTGTTATACATGAAATGTATAAAGTATCATCTTCATATTTTTTTATCTTATAAATAATACCCATGATTATCCTCTCCAACATACGACACTTAACAAATATGGTATTTGATTTCTATATACTATAATCCTACAACATGAAAAAAATATCATTGTTTTTATTATATTACACATTATAATAGTTTCATATTTTAATTTGAATTTAAATTGAAATTTCAAAAAATTATCCTACACTCAATTTATTCATTAAATTATCATATTTTTCCGATTTCTGATTATTCTATTTAATTAATTGAATCTATCTAGGTGGAATCAAATATAAAATATGATGCAAATATATGCAATGCCACCTATAATACTAGTTGTCCTAAACAAAATAAACCCTCTTCGTGGTGTAATAACATCTATATGAAGTGGTATATCTTAACCAAAATTCATTTATCATGATATTATTTCATAATATTTAAACCATTTAAAAATAGATTTAACATCATCTAATTTATTTTTCCATAGAATATTTTTTTTGGAAATCTAAACATAATGTTTTTAGTTTTTTTATACCTGTAAAAACTTATATAATAAAAACAATTTATTTATATCATATTTTGATAATAATTTTATTATTTACCAAAATTAATAACTTATGAATTATATAGGGTTTTTTCCTTAGATACATTTACCTTCAGTCAAAATAATAACTTATATATGATCATAAAATCATATGAGTCTCTCAGATATGATTTTTTTACTTTAATTATTTCTATCTGAGCTCTAAAGAAGACTTATTCAGATATAACAATATAATGTATCAACAACATTTTTTTTATCATCAATGAAAAACATATATAAAAATTAAAAAATCAAATATTCTATTTCCGTTGAAAATTTAAACATAATCTGAGAGAAAAATCATAAGAATCCTCCTGAAAAAATCATACATATATTGGGAAGGTCATTTACATTGAAAATTTTAAGCAACCAAGATCTGAGAAATATCTTACATATGAAAATTGACTAAGATTAATTATCTATATTTGATTATATACAACCCAAAATACCACAAAAAATCCTTTAAACTTCTTCATAAAAATATTAATATCTTTAAACACTCCATAACTGTAAAATATACTTCACCAATCATGAAAAAACTTATTTAATGAAAATTTTAATATTACTTATTTATTAAAAAACAACACTATAAACATATCCACTCCTTGAGTCTCAAAAATCTCCCCCAAGGATATAATCACTTCATTTATCAGAATCTACCAATAAAAATATCCGGGTCTCAATATGTATATGAAAAATCCTTTTACACATATGGTAATGTGAGTTCATGTGTAGGGACTAACATTATTTTATGATCCCTAAAGCTATCTTTACATTCATATGTCCAGAGAAACGTGACTCCATTTAGAGTTTACTTGGATAGTGGATTATCCAATAATGAAAAATTTCTTACAAATCATCAATTATATCAATCAATTTCAAGAAATCTAAAGATATCTATTATAGTTGTTGGTATTAGGAAAATATTTCTTAAAAGGATCCAAGAATATACCCACACTTCTAATTACATGACCCAAGAAGGATACTTTTTACTAACATAATCCACACATGTGGACTTCGATATATAATTTATAAATTATTTGGTTCTTTAATATAATATTTAAATTCCATTCATGTTTATTCTTAATCTTTTAATATATGATAATTCTATCTATAAATGGTACAAATAACTGATTAAGAAAATATCTATAGACTGTATTAATCAAATCCTTAAATATATAAGTAATATTTGTAAGTAAAAAATGAAATATTATGAATTCATATCATCTATATCCTATATGAAAGTCATCCTTAGGTATATATTACCTTTTCACCCATAATTTATGATATCCAAGTAAAAGGTTAATATTGGAGAAGTATTGATCCCCTCATAGTTGAAAAAAAATTCATCAATACAAGGTGAATGATATTTGCTATTGATTATGATCTTCTTAATTTCATAATAATCAATGCAAATACATTTTGATCCACACTTCTTCATAAAAAATAAACTAGGTGCACCCCATAGTGAATCAAATGGGGTGTATAAAACCTTTATCCTTATTTTCTTAAAATTGAATCTTCAATTACACTAATTCAATATGAGATATTTTATAATAACTCTTTGATATTATCATAATTCTAGGAATGAGTTCAATGAAAAACTATTCCTCATGGTCTAGGGGAAGGATAGGATACTATTTGGAAAGAATATATTTATATTCATTCACTATCAATATATGTAAAATATTGAGTTCCCTCCCAACCATTTAGGATAAATATCCCTCAATATTAGGTATTAAGGATTATATAATGGAAGTAATATCCAAATGTATTTTATATTTATCCTACCACTAATAGATGGTTAGTGGTTTATTTGAAATGTGAAATGCGATTTCACTATCCCTGTAATTGATACAAGTTTTATGTTAAGAGATCAAATATATTTCTAAAACTATATCAAAATCATCGAAAGGGAGAATAAACATATTTATAGTATGCATATTTCAAAAACCCTCAATTAGAGAATATTAGTAAACTTAGGATGCAATTACCACACCACTAGGTATTTTCATTAATAGTTCAAAATCTAATCATTGATATGATAGATTAACTCCCATACAAACATTCATGATTTTAAGGAGTGGGTAGAACCAAAATTAAATAATACATTTAAAATTATTCAAATGTTCATAGGTGTAGCTTTCACTAATTTTTTCTCGTGAACCACTTATGAAATTATGATTGTATAGGCTTTCCCTTTTTCCAATGACTTTAGTGGTTGCTGAGATCGATTACCCCCATTAAACATTATTTAGTTCTTTGGTTTTCATAATGAACAAACTCTTTATAGTTGATGCATTGAACACTGGGTGGTGTATTAAGTAGGACTTTCATATCTTCCATTTTATTGGTTAACATCTTCATATACCTTGTACATTCATGTTCTTTATGAACATATTTTCCACACATAGAACGTTTCCCCATTCCATTGAGGTTAATTAAATGTTATTCATACCATATTTCTAGCATGTAGGATGTTGAATTATCTTTCCTCCATAGGATTTATAATTTGAGTTTCAATGAAATTGTATTTTTATCTTATTATCCCCAAAATTGTGAAAATAAAGAGAATCTGAAATTTTTATTTAAACCTTGAGAGTGAATTTAGAAATTTACTCATAGATAAAAAGTCCCTTGCAATTAATAATCTTCAATGACCCGATTTTAATACACTAATGAAATGAATAGTTTTTCTTTCATGGTCGATGATTTTAATATCCCGACTTGACTGACCACTTTACTGGTAGGTGGACCAGTCTTCACATGG
Source organism: Viscum album (assembly GCA_963277665.1). Lineage (NCBI taxonomy): Eukaryota > Viridiplantae > Streptophyta > Magnoliopsida > Santalales > Viscaceae > Viscum > Viscum album. The sequence continues at coordinate 1,122,685,874 of OY728129.1, forward strand.
CCTCAATTACACCACTGCATACACTAGAGGCTATCTACTAGTAGGGAGGGTCTAAAGGTGTTTTGGTTGGAAGAACGTAACCTTATGGTCAGAGTCTCACAATGATATGCCCAGTTTAAATCAATAAACAATAGTTGAATCAGTAATAATAAATGACAAGGAAGTGGAAGAAAAATACAATGACTAAATAAAATTAAATGGCCAATGATAATATGTATAATAATGAATTCATGTCAAGGATATGGTACAAGAAAGAGGTACAATAGTATGCACAACATAATAAAAGAAAAAGATACCAAAGGCTAACTCTATGTGCATCCTAAGTACCATCTCCATCCTATTCTCTCTAAAACCCAAGTACACAACACAACACAAGAAATAAATCCATGGACCAACAAACATGAAGATATTCTTGGGTACCCCAATGAAATGGATCCTTGAGTGGGATGTGAGATATAATCCGGATAGGCCCCTGCCAAAAATGTTCAGATCATTGAATTTCATGCACTATGAAATGAACAGAGCGCCAAAATTGATAAATATCAGGAAATAAATAAATAAATAAATAATAAATAACACATTAGTTTAGGTTCCTAAATTGATATGCGACTAATGATACCTACTTTGTCCTAATCCTTATTTCTGAACCATTGGACCCTACAAAAGTATAATGGTAATATAAATGTCATCATATATGATGAAACAAAAGTAGGATTACCCCAAGCTTGTGCTTTAGATTGGCGGTAACACCCCTAGGACATCATTCAAGAATTATCTTACAGTAATCAAAAAAAATAATAACGATTAGGCACCATAAGTAATCCAATAAAATCATTAATCAAATACAGTAATGGAATCCTAAGCTTATCCATGGTGATCTATAATGGAATACCAAGGGTCGCTATAGGAACCCTTCATATAACCAACACCACATAGTCTATCCAAGGAAACTCATAATGGTGTCCCTCATATCACTATAGGCATGGTAAACTCTGAGTTTGTACCGGTTATCTCACATAGGGGATTGAGTATCACCCGAGGCATGGAGTAGCCATCCTGCTAACAAGTCCATCCAGAATTTCTCCCAAAGGGAACCAGTGTCAACCAAGAGTATAATCAACAAACCAAATAAAACATGCAAGGAAATCCAAGTAGTAATCCCAATACATCATGTAGTACCAAGCCAAGAATGGTGATTCCTTCTATAACATCCTTAATTCGGGACCCTGTATTCTCTCCCGACCCACAATTAGTCAAGGAATAACCACCAAGATCATACATCAACAAGGCATAACATATATAATCAGATATGTTGTCCAAAAAATTCCTCTTTAATTCAAACCAAATAATAATGAAATAATTTAGTAAGTAAAGAGGAATAATCATGAAGCATAAGCACGTGGTTTGAGGTACTAATCATAATAATTAATAAAAATCATTTAACATAAGAAATTAGGGAAATGGTATGAGACATAAGAAAAAATAAATGAAACATGAATTGCAATAATTTAATAACTTGCATAAGAGATATAGAACACGGTACATGACATAATCACTAAGTGTGAGCAATGAAGCATTAGAATAAGGTAAAAAATATAAAACTTTGGAATAAATAATAAGGCATTAACTCAGTGTCTTTTAACGAATTAAATCAAAATAATTTCATTCAAGGGTTTAACAATGGTATGAACCATAATAATTAATCTTAAGGGTTTAACTCATGTTCAATAATCCATCTAAAGTTAATTAAATAAGGTAAGTCATTTATTAAGGTGCAACACACCCTCTAGTGTTTCCAAATAAATCAAGGATCAAGGGAATTAGGTCTCAAAGGAAGAATCAAACCAATTAGAGTGGATAAATCCCAGGATATCACCTAATTTGGTGATTTTATTCTCACATGGGGTCTTAATAGTCATGTAAATGGGTTTAGTTTTATTTATTTTAAAAAAAGAGTCGTCGCTAGAAGCATTTGGTGCATGGATAAATGACACACCATAGAAAATTCAATTAAATTTCAAAAACAATATGCGAGAAAACCTACCATATACCAAGTATGGTTATCTTATCAAACATTGAGGCCTAATTTTTTCCGGTTCAAGAGAAATTTGAGAAATGGGGAACACGATTAAAATAGGATGAATTCAGTCACAAAATGATAAATTCTTTTAGATATAGATAAATTTAAAATGAAGATAGAAGAACAAATATATTACTAAGAGGAATCCATAGTGATTGATGGTGTTCGATTCCAAAAATGGAAAATGGATATTGAGAAGACCCTAGAATAAAATTGAAAGGAGCCTCACACGATACAGGAGGAGGAGTACATCCACTGAAAAGAAGAGAGGATGAAAGAGGGCTATATTTTTATGCACATTAGGGGTAGAATTTTAAATTCACCGAAAAAGACAAGGGGCATGCATTTTGGATGCGCTGTTGGCCAAAACATGCACCAACCATGATTAAGGTACTGCTCGATAACCCCCTTTACATGGGAAAGCTAGTCGGTGTGGATAATAGTGTGCTGCCCATCCAAAAGCCCACAGTCAAAAACCTGTAGCAAGATTCAGGACCAAGTGGATCCTCCTACATGGCTGGACCATACAATGGGGAACCTCTTGCTCTAAAAGACCTAGTTGTATAGTCTTTTTTAATGGTTGCACTATTTCAGCCAAATAATGTGACCTACCCGTTACTTCCTTAAAGAGTGATTTTCGGCCTTAACACTCCCCAAACATGAAAGAACTCTAGAGGGACCCCACAAGCCCTAAAACATGTCAAAAAACATATCCAAGTATTCCAACTCATTATAATTTTTTTAATCTTATTTTACCAAATGGATTGTCCACTAAATGACACAATTCAAATTCCTTTGGTGTTTCATCTAGCCTAAAAACATGGAACACTTCAATATCCCTACCTTAAAAATTATTATCCCCAAGAAAGCTGGGGGAAATAAAGATAACATTACTCAAGCTACTAAATTCATGAAGTCTTAATCAAATGTATGTATTAAATTTCTAAATTCCTAATTTACCTTTGAGGTTCATCCTAAAATATGGTACATAAGCTGTATAAACTCAAGACAATGCTTGTTTTTTCCAACTGAAACCCTAAGACAATGCCCACCCAAGCTTTTCTTACCAGATACAATAAAATCATCATATATTTTACAATCATATTCAATAACTTTTAAGGCCAAAATTGAGTTACAGTATTCCACTGATGGAACTACTGATTTAAGCATGCACTTTAGTGCCCCAACGATGCATTTGGCATCAATTTAAATGATTGGCTAACCCCAATCGACCTCAGAGGCTCAATCAAGATAAATTTTCCTGAAAAGTCTCATCCATCACTCTTCATACTTTCTTCAACTTAAAAATTTCTTATTACATGGTTCCCCACTAACCAAATATGAGAAGAGAGGGGAAATAACCGCTCAAATCTTCTCTGGTCGACTACTCTCAAGACACTCATCTTAGTCGGAAAATGTACTCTAAAACTATTCCCAAATCCCTTTTGATAGAGGAACCTCAAGATTCCTCTGAGCACACTCAGTTAATCATATAACCGTCTTCTAGTGATGTATCTATCCCAAACACCAATTTTAAGGTATCATTCCCCTACACAAACATGGGTGTATTCAAGATCCAACTCACATGGATTATTACCCTTTAAACATATCATCTTATCCTGACTGTAATTTAGCATAACCTCAGAATCATCAATAAGAGTTTAAGGACCTCATCCAAGGTAAACCTTATATGGGGCTTACAAGAGAGTTGTCAGTACAAATACGAACGTCCACACATAAAGAATGCTGAAAAGGTCCAAAATATAATCCTAGGAGTGATCAAGTCAAAGAGAAATAATTGGTGTCCATGAGTGTGTCCATATCAATCCTATATGGGAACCTAGGTATCACTCAAGACCAACCATTCCTCTAAGGACTAGTACACTTACTTATCTCGTTATGATAGAGACCACTTACCAAGCCCAATAGTTTTCAAATTTAACATGGCATATAATTGATGCTCACTTAGTGTACCTGAATGATGTCATGATATAGCACATGATCATTATTTAGCTGAGAGTATACTAATAGGTTTTGAAAGGTTTCCAAAAAAGGACTCGAGAAACTTCTATTCCCCGGAGGGAGAAGTGTTTGGTATGATCTCAATAAAATATTATCAAATTCATAGATATATGTTATTAGAACCTCTTGGGCCAATTTACTTTGAAAAATCTTGGATTCACTGACCAATGTGTCACCATTTATAGATCATAATTCCTTCTACCACAAAAATAATTTTGTGATCACTAAAGGAAAACCACTAAAGTCCACTCTAGACTAAGAAAATTTACAAAGGTTGAGTATATATACAACCACCACATCATCATGAAATCACACATGAACCAACTTAAAATAGGATATTCCTATCATGTGTGCCCTTATTCACGGCCGCCCATTTCCAATCCGGCCTTTCTGTGGTTATTCTCCCTCCACTTTAGATGACATGCTATGAAACTTATAACATAACACTAACCAACTAATGAGTGTCATAGTCATTAGATCTACTAAAGAAGGTATCTCATCCCATGGAACATGCTCTATTGACCACTGTTCATGGGTCCTTGAGGTGGAAACCATGCTTTAGGAAGTGTTAAACTGGAGAGATAGGAAACCATCCACTTATGAGAACTAGATTAGGTTCAAATTTAGATGTACATGTCGCACTCCTACTGAGTAACATCCACATGTACCATAATATCAGGTGTAAAAGATAAAAAACTTTCCAACATATCAAACACCCGATTCTCATTAAAAATCATCCCCAGCATTGGGGTGAGCTTTATTTTCCTAATACCCAGGTCACTCTACATGGAGATAACCTATGTTCAGTATGTCGTAGATCAAGGATTAAATGGATTCAACTGATTACAAATCATTTTTTTACCATTCATTAACTCTAAGGCATTGCATATACCCATGCATACCACACAAATATAACTTCAGAAAACAGTACATCCCTAACACTATCCACAGGCTTATCAACCCTAGGCATTCAAGTATCTGATTCCTTGTAAAAAATAACCAACCTAGAGTCGTGTTACTCTGTTTGATGGTAAAATAGGATGATGAGCTCTGATTCATCCAATACTATGGAGGGGTTAAAATAAGGGTCACACGACCTACTAAGTGGCTCACCATTCACTAGGCATGTCTAACCCACTAAAACAGAGTACTCAATGAAGCTCATACTCATAGAAAGGGTCAGAAAACTGAACGAACACTCATCAAACCCATGTTTCATTTAGAAACTAACATTCCTACTAGGGAAATATGACACCCAAATAGTACCACCTTTCAGAAATCTGAAAAGATAATAGGAAGGTATTTGATGATTCTTAGGGTGCTACATAAAACATGGAAACCCCTTTTTATAATAGGAAGCATCCACCCAACCAAAGAATCATGCTGGAAAAGGTCACTAGGATAAAGGGCATATCACTTAGGTTTGATCTATAAGAGAAGAGTCCTACTAAAAACATTTATGTCCCCATTTATGGAAGATACTCAAGGAAAATCATAGAAATGATTTAAACTACCCTTACACAAGGGTTAAAGCTAAAAACACACCTCACGGATTCATTGATCCAATTAATTTGTTTAAAATAGAACTCAAAACATATTAAAGGCTCAATTTTAAAATACCAAATACCATTCATAAGATAATGTGAGTTGGTAATATATTTATCTATTGCCAAAACTAAAAAGTGGAAAGTTATATTAACTTTTAAACATTATCATTTATTGAAATCCTATTATAATTAGGCCATTTTATTACAAAACCACATTTTAAAAACCATTAATTTATTTATAAGACCTCACACAGTCACAAATCGTGAATATTTAAATGTATACTATTAAAATAAATATGTACTACTAAAAATAAGGCCAGCTAATTTTTACATGAAAATCCATATAATCGGCTACAAGAACATTAAGTGACCCCCCAACACATTGCATAAACATGCCCCCATGGGGTTTATTATCTATGACATAACAAAGAAAAAGGTGAGCTACTAGGTCCCCATTGATCCATTTTAGGTTCCAAAAAAAGAAACATGAACATTTTAAACATTAATTATTTAAAAGACACGTAGTGGTTCATTTCTTAAGAAAAATGCCCCACGTTCCCAACAAGGTCCCAGTTGTGTATTTAGGAATTTATTCACATGGTCCATTAAGCCCAATAAATAGTGGTACAAGCCTTAATATGAAAACAAAATCATTTATGGTAAAAAAATAGAAACATTTATATTTAAAATAGCTCTTAAGTATAAGTCTCATAAGAGATATTTCATTTATATAGGTTACCACTTCTCAATTTATAATGTTCCCATATATTGTATACATTATAGGAGGCTCCCATGTAAAAACAACCATTTTATATAGGATTAAAAGAATATTCAATGGCCTTAACATTTAAACAATCAACTTTAAGTAATTAAAGTGAATCTACAATGGATCAATTATATGGGTTACACTTTTCAAATTTGTAAAGCATCTATACACTTAAAAAATTGGAAATTGGATACCATTTAACTGAAACCATAAATTTTCACCCGATGGAACCAATGGTTCATGGTTAAAAAGTGTCATAATTGATTTTTGAGGTGTCTCCATCAATAAAAAATTACATAATTTAATCATTTATGACTAGGTATTCTAAAAAGAACAATTACATATGTTTTAATATGGTAGGATAATAGGTAATCCTGAAAACTAACCATGAAAGGATACTATATAACTAGGTAAGAACAAACATCATACTAATCATAACATTAAAATAATGGAATCTTGAAATAACACTCATGGTAAGAATATTAATTAAACACTTAAACATGTTATACACAAGCATGCAATGAAACACCTATGTAGGTAAAAGCGAAGCATGTTTCAAAAATCACCTAGCATGGAATATAACAAGTAGGTAGATAAAAGACAAGGCACATTATAATAAATGTTAAACAACCAAGAAATGAAATCTACATATCATGACATATATAGGGCATGTGAATCCCTACATGACCATAATAATTCATGTAATACTTCTTTATTTTCATTCCAAGCCAAGGGTAGATTCTAAATCTCATAAATCAGTAAAAATAAGATAATACATTAATCAATCAAGCTAAAATAAAATCAACTATAATAATGAATAGAATGAAAAATAGTACCATCCCTGGACACTTGGATTTTCCCCATATGTTGGTTGATCACTCCCATGAATGATTATTTACCAATAACTGATACATTCCTTGTATCCTATAGTGACCTAGTCTTAACATACATGGATATTACATAATTTTATATTAATATTCATCACATTACAAAAAAAACATGCTTAAAAACTATAATAGTTTAGTGTTTTTGGAAACTTGGAAGAATAATGTTCTAACTTGGTGAAAGAACTTTAACATCCACCATACAGTTCTACCCCTTTAGTAATCCTACTTAAAACATTTCTTCAAAACCTAAGGAAAGGAAATATAACAATGGGGTGAGATCAGATGATTTGTAAGGGAAAAAAGGGAGATATATAGGCGTAAACATGATCATAAGGGTATGATAATGTGATAATAACATTAGAAGATCATACCCTATATATCATGGATCATAAACACGAATCATGACATAAAAAATGATAGTTAATAAGACATGAATCATAGGGGAATCAAGAGAATAATCCCAAATAGAATAAAATAAGAATAATACATTGAATTTGGGATAGACATGTAATTATATTAAATTATATGTCATGAATAACTACTAGTACCTTTATAACATGTTGGTCTTGGGTTAATCATTAGTGTACCAGCTTCGTAAAGGTATGGGGTAGGAGTGGAAGCTGTTAGGTTGGGGAATTTATGTAGAGACTCGATCTTGACATGCATGGAAATTACATTACATTTTTGGAATACCTAATACATAAAAAATCAGACACCCAAAGACTATAATAGTTTAGTGTTATTGGAAACTTAGAACAAAATCTTCTTAATCATGGTGAAAGATCTTCAACATCTCCCATAAAGATCTTCCCATTTTGTATTCTTACCTAAAACTGTTCTTTATATCCTGGGGAATTGAAAACATAAAAAGGGTGAGCTCAAATTCTTAGTAAGGGTAATCAGGGGTAAAATAAAACAAACTATATACATTTGAACTCAAAAACATGAACATAAAGTTTAAACATCAAAATCACGAGTTTTGAAATAAATCTTGACAGTACGTAAGGCATAGATCACAAAAAAATTAATCATGAAAAAATAGCATGGGAATAAAATATGTAATTTTGAAATCAATTAAGCACATGTTATGATTTCTATAGTAGCCAAGGAGTTGCTGCCAAGACCATCATAGTGGATAAAGTCCATTACTGAATCGGGTTTACTTGCCATTCCAGACCTATATTACTGAACCAGATTCACTTTCCGTTCCAGCCATGTCTATATCATGAGATATAAATCTTTAACAAATGCATTAGAGGGAGATATAGGTCCCACCCATCTCATAATGAAATCATTATTTCATGTGCCACAAAATAAACATAAATCATTCATCATAACCCAATGAATAAAATGGGTTTCATAAACATCAACCCATCACGACATAATCCATATAAAATAATGGATATAATTACTTCATAAACAAAATCAAACCATGTAAATAATAGAGACATTATACTTGAATCATAACCATATTAAATAATGTCATCGTAGATGGAAAATAGTTTTGATAAAACAATTGAAATGAACTCTGGGGAAAAATATCTTTTCTTCTTCAAAATCATTTTGTATTCTCAAAATGCCAAGAAATTTTAAAAGAAAAGGATTTGTTAAAAATAATCATGAAATCATGTAGAGGAAGCTTCATGGAAATAAAGCGTTATAAAACCGTAAAAATCTATTCATGCCGTATATGTTAAAAAAACATTCTTATCGTACTTTTTCCCAAAAATTCAAAAAGTACCTCATATGGAAAACACAAGAAATATTCCTTCCATACCACATAGTAAAAATAAAAAATAAGTAAACATGACTTTAAACATACATGTAAGAATAGTAAAAACATTATGAAATCATTTTTTATAAAACATGGACTTGGATGATAAATATAACCCTAGTAAATACTTACGAATAAACAATCTCGGATAAGAATGAGATTGGAATAATTATTACTTACATTTTATAATCGGTGGAATCATACATGTCATAAAATAAAAAACATTACATGCATATTAAAATATCATATCCTTCAAACTGAAAATCATAAAACTTTCATGGGAAGCATAAACACCATACAAAAGAAATAGATGGTGATTAAGGCATATGTATCACAGAAATAAAAGTGAGATAAAATAATCCCTTACCTTATGTCCAATATCTTATGTATGTGTCCAATACACCGATATAGTGGGTTTAAACATATTATTAACTTATAACAGAACCATAATAATATATATGATATCATATATGATTCACTTATGACATTATATTACCCGTTCATTTGTCAATTCCATGTTAAAGCATCGTTTCATTTTTCATATGTGTTTTGACTTGTAATTAGTCATATGATTAATTAGATCATGATTACTTAATTCCAGAATGAAAAACATGATTTATTTATAATATATTAAGAATAATATATTTATATATATAAATATAATAGATCAATAATTGGAATTAAATGCACCATTCATGGAAATGGTAGGCCATAAGTACGCATGAACGCTATTTTAGTTCCCTTATTAAATTGAATGAAAGTAATTAAATAACATATACATAAATACAGTATCATTATTATGTCATATATTTCATGATTATTTATTATATATACTTTATAATCATTCTTGAATGGTTAACTTGGAGAATGAATCTCATCACATCATGGAGACGGTAATCTGTACGTACGCCTAAGCGATGATATCACTCCCATAATTATTGAATGGAATTAGAGCGGATGATATAATATCTCATAATTATTATCATGTTATAATAATCATATATAGTTATTATTTCTACCATTATACCCATCCATGTAAGGTGGTGGTGGAAAAATAGATTACACCACAGCGTGGAGATGATATTCCATACGTACGCACACGCAGTGATTTCGTTTTTCATAGGATGGATAGAAAGGGGAAATTGGATTGTTTCATATTTATAATAACATATTAGTATATCAGGGATATTGATGTTATTACTTTATAATGAAACAACTAAATAAGATGAATTATAAGAAGAAATAAACTTGAAAGAATGGGTAGAAGAGATTACCTCTTCCTCGACGTGCCTCTTTTAATCTTCCTCTTAGGGCACTAGAGTTGGTCTTTCGAGAACACCAAAACCTCTATAATATTACTAGAGTGGCTGAAAAGAGTAATTGGTAGGGTTTGACTGATCTTTAAGGCTCAAAATTGAGTGAATATGAGAGGGAAGAAGATGTCGTTATATAAGAGAGGAGGGGGGCACTTTTGGAGTCCTTAAAAATATTAATTAATAATAAAATAAAAACCCACTTTAAAATATAAAAAAATAACTCCATTATAAGATGAGATGAGATAGGGCTGTAATATTATAAACCAATAAAATTTAGACATGTTTTACGTTTATTTTAAACATTATCACTTTGATTTATCCTTATTTAATCTATTTAAGTTTATTTGCGGTATTAATATTTTATTTTTTAAATAGTTATAAATACTTACTTATGTGTTGTAAATTTTCCATAATTAGATACATTATTAAATTTTCGACCATATAATTTTAAATTTTTAATTTTAATTTTTTTTTGATTTTTAAACAATTTAATAAAATGTTATTTTTATAAGATATCAATATTGTCAATTTTGACACTATTCAATTATTTGAATTTAAAGAAAATCCACACATACGATATATTCAAAAAAAATTAATAGATTCCCAACATGTCATATTAATCTATAAAATTCAAGGAGAACATTAATTTGTTTATATAATATTTATTTTAATATTTTTAAAACCATTTATTTGATATTTCTCTTAATAACATAAGTACTACAACATTTTTGTATAATTATTTAATATACTTATTTTTTAAATAAAAATTAAAACTAAAATACTATGATGATGATAATATAATAGTTTTCCTAATAATACTTTTAATCTAATTTATCATCTAAAAATCACCACATTTAAATTGTTATATTCATTAAATTATGAAGGTGACAACTTTGACATCATTTAAAATAAAATAATATAAATTTATTAATCTGTTTTATAAGGATCCAAATGGTCCAAAAGTAGACAATAAAATGATTAGGGTATAGATATACTCGAACAATATTGTTTGGTCAAGTTTGTGATCCTTTTGATGGGTATTATTATTTTAATAAAAAATATATTACTGATTTTTCACTAAATAAATAATTTCTGCATCATTAATGTATAAGCTATTAAGTTAATTATATATTTATTATAAATTAAAATAAATTACCCTGATAAAGAAAAATATTATATATTTCAAATGAGTATTTATAATCAAATTTATATTCCTTATAACCTTATATTAAAAATAATTTAATTAATAAGGTTTGTGTGAGACATATTTCACTTTCCATTAAATAAAATAAAATAAAGGTCTTAATCTCATCCAAGTGGGTTCTAATAGATTCAATTTCGACCAAAGTATGTTTTAGAGAGAAATATAATCTACCAATTATATCAAGACAAGTGTTAGTGTAATTTTATAATATTATTTTTACCCTTAATTACCTGAGTTACCTTTAACTATTGTAAATAAAATTTACTAAAGATACTATTCATAATGCCCAAAAATAAAAAGTATCCTATTAGCATAATTTGGACCTACTTATTCCAAATATAGAATCCATTTTTCCAAATTCAATGAAAAAAAGTTTCAGTATTTAGTTTAAAATTAATCTCACTGTTGAGAAAATGGGTTTTTAAAGTTAAAACATTATAAAATATTGAAATGTTTTTACCTACGAATTCAATGTAAATTTAATGATAATGAATTAAATTATATTAAATGATAAAAATATATTATATTTATACTTTAAAACCATTAAATATTATAATTTAACCATATAAATATCTCGATGAAAAAATTTGTTTTTAATTAAAATTTAGCGTATTTTTACTATTGATCAAAATATGAAAGTTAACCGAAAAATATTAAAAAATGATCCAAAGTAAATTTTTATATACTTAATGCAATTAATAAGTTTATTTTGTCAAATTTATCTCATAAATGTGTCAAAAACTAGATTATACTGGGTGTGCCATGAAAAGGTGGCAAAACGACATTTTTTGAAAAATACTTATTTTACCCGAAAACCTTATTTTGTTCTCATAACATATTCTAGAATATGTTTAAGATGAGTAATAATGTTATAGAATAAAAAATGTGGTTAATACTATTCATAAAGGCTAGTTCATAATAATATTATAACAATATGTCGTCATTTAGTGATACTCGGTATTTCGTAGAACACAAGCTATTGAGGAATGTCACTCTATCGTGCAACAGAAGCCAAGAATAATGTTGAGTATACTACAAGATAATATGGTGTTGCGTATAATGTAAGCTAATATTGGGGTAGCGTAAAACACAATACATAAATGAAATTAAAAAGATTATTTCTCATAAAATCTCGGTGTGTTACATTCTACCCCCCTTAAAATGGATTTCGCCCTCGAAATTCGTTGGGTTTATAAATCATTTACTACTTGAAAGTTTCATTCATAGAAACCAAAATCGTAAAAAGGAATAATAAAACTTAATTTTAAAAACTAAAGTATGAAACCTACTAGTTACCCAAATTAACTCATAAATAGGTTTCCACTTAGGAGAACATAGGTGAAAACATGGATATGGAAGAGAAATCTAACCATCAAGTTCTGATAGAGAGTGGTAGAGAACATGTCTATGAAAAATCAAACAATCACAAGTACATAAATTTGTGATGATCTAAGGTACCATTTGATTCATCAGATATGAGGGTACTAGGACAACGTTTTTGGTTTTGAATATCATTTCCCTAAAGTTGATGATTTTTTGCATAAGGATAAATACTTATATGATTTTAGTGTAAAATCATAGTTGTTCATTCCATGAACAATTTTCACTTCATCTATTATTTAATGAAATTAAGTTGAATTTGTCATTCAAGAAGTGTTAGCAGATCATGTGATTGAATGACGAGTAATTCCATCTGTCTCAAACAAAAGGTTAACAAAAGTTATTAAATATACATACGTCCATATATGGTGAGATTAACTATATATGATTCAAAAAATGGACTTATACATAATCTATCATACCACTTAACAAATTAAATCTAATTTCTACTAACCAGTGACTTCTTGTAGGCCAGTGGTAGGTGATAAAGGCATGTCACACTTCGGTTGTGGATTCGATTCCCACATCCTTATCCGACGTGATAGGTTGTCGCCCATACTATGGGTTTTCCTTTTTCTAAAACTATACTATTACAACATTCCAAAAATAATATAAAAAATTTCATACCTTAAACAATACTATCCGATGTCTAACTTAATCCATTCCAAACTTTGGGCTTATTTAAAATACTTCTATCCAATATCATCGTATACAGAATAAGATTACTAGAAAGGTCATCTATGAAGCACTAAATACCATAATTCACCCCCCATATATCATAAGATATATCTTTTTGGTCACATTCCAAACATGTGAATTCCTTAATCATGTATTCTCTTGAAACATGAGTTTCCATAGAACCTTAGTGAAAACATGAATGATGTAAAAAATTAACTCTTTCCACATATACAAATCCCAAAATTTCTATATACTCAAACCATGATATCACTTCGTCCTTATATCAGTTATGAGCTCATTAATACTATCAAAAATCTCATTATCTCCTTAACCCTTAATTATGTGCATATCATCTACTTTCCCAAAATTTATGAATAACCTTTCATGGTTACCCATAACATTCAATCTATACATTCAAAAACTAAAGGAAATACAATAGTGTAACAATCCTTAGATGTTTCATTATTCCATAGTACCATGAAATTACTAATACAACATTACTCTTGATAAACGTGCAATCATTTCACTACCTTCTTAAACCATTGACTGAGCTTCATCATTTTATTCCCCAACACTTATTTAATCTCATCTATCATTTGTAGTATCTTCATTATCATCAACATAAATACTACCCATACAACCATGCTGATTCTCCTCATGAGATTTTCCCTTAGGGAATTGGTTAGCATAATGCCTGTACATTCCAAATTTAAAAAATTTAATCATTTTTGATGTCTTAGCAATACCATTATCCTTGTCCATTGTGTTAAATGAACCTTTTTCTTTTGAAATTACTAGCTTTGTGTCCTTATTTTACACACCCAATGCATCATCTAGTTCCTTTGAAACATTCTCCTTGATTCCTCTTCCCATAAGATTTACATGAGGGAAATTGAACTTTCTCTCCTCTCTGATCATCATGAAACTCTAACTTTCTCTTATTAGCTGAGTCTGGAAACATACCAATGTTTAGATTATTGATCATGTTATGAGATTGCTGCTTAGGAATAATAATGATGTTTCTCCTTACAAATCCCATTTCATATGGTGGTTCATGATGAATATCATTCCATTTTCCATCATATTCTTCATTAACATGAATCTTCCCGTTTCCAGCCATTTTCTAAAACCCAAAAAGAATAGTGTGATAGTCAAAAATCATACTAGGAAAACAACATAATAAAGGTAGAGTAACTTCAATATCTAACATCTTGAGTTTAATTCTAAGATTGTTACCATAATTCTAGGACTATAACCAATACTTATATTAATCCTTAGGGACATCCCTAGACATACCTTAGAAATATCTCTAGGGATCTCACTAAAGTTTTTGCATCCTAGATTCCAAAGGATAACTAATCTTTTCCCCTGAAACCAACTGTAGGTAACCGAGCTTGATGTACACAGAAATTACATTAATTTTGCAGAATACTTGATATATAACAAAAACAAACACCCAAGGACTGTAATAGTTTAGTTTCTTTGGAAAATCAGAACAAAATCTTCTAATCATGGTGAAAGATCTTCAACATCTCCCATAAAGATCTTCCCCTTTTGTTTTCTTACTTAAAACCTTTATTTATATCCTAGGTAAAAGAAAACATAAAAAGGGTGAGCTCAAATGCTCAGTATGGGTAAGCATGGAGAAAATAAAACAAACCATATAAATTTGAACTTAAAAACATGAACATAAAGTTTAAACATCAAAATCATAAGTTGTGAAATAAATCTTGGCAGTACATAAGGCATAGATCATAAAGGAATAATAATTAAGAGAAAATAGCATTGGAATAAATCATGTAATTGTGGAATCCATTATTCACATGTTATGATTTCCATAGTAGCCAAGGCATTTCTACCAAGACCATCATAGTGGACACAGTCTTTTACTGAACTGGGTTTACTTTCTATTCCAGCCCTGTATTACAGAACCAGATTCACTTGCCATGTCTATCTCATGAGATATAAATCTTTACCCAATGAATTGGAGGGAGATATAGGTCCCACCCATCTCATAATGAAATCATTATTTCATGTTCTACAAAATAAACACAAATCATTCATCATAACCCAATGAAAAAATGGGTTTCAAAAACATCATCCCATCACGAAAAAATCTATATAAAATAATGGATATAATTTCTTCATAAAATAAATCAAACCATATAAATAATAGAGACATTATACTTTAATCATAACCATATTAAATAATGCCATCATAGACGGAAAATAGTTTTGATAAAACACTAGAAATAAATTCTAGAGGAAAATATCCTTTCTTCTTCAAAATCATTTTCTTTTCTCAAAATGCCATTCAATTTTTTTAAAAAAGGATTTTGTTGAAAATAATCATGAAATAATGTAGAGGAATATTTATGGAAATAAAGCGTTATGAAACTATAAAAATCCATTCATGTCATATAATTTAAAAAAACATTCTTTTCGTACTTTTGCCGAAAAAGTCAAAAAGTACCTCCTATGGAAAACAAAAGAAAGATTCCTTCCATACCACATAGTAAAAGTCAAAAAGAGGTAAACAAAACTTTAAAAGTACATAGAAGAATAATAAAAACTTTATGAAAACATTTTTTTTATAAAACATGGACATGGATGATAAATATAACCCCAATAAATACTTATGAATAAACAATATCAGATAAGAATGAGATTGGAATAATTATCCCCTACCTTTTATGATTAGTGGAATCATATGTGTCATAAAATAAAGAAAATCACATGCATATGTAAATATCATATCCTTTATAATAAAAATCATAAAACATTCACAGGAAGCATAAACACCATACAAAATAAATAGATTGTGATTAAGGCATGTGTCTCACAAAAATAAAAGTGAGACGAAATAATCCCTTACCTTATGTTCAATTTCTTCTATATGGGTCCGAGACTCATATATAGTGGGTTTAAACATATTATTAACTTGTAACAAATCCGTAATAATATTTATGATATCATATATGATTCACTTACGACTTTATATTACCTGTTCATTTGTCAATTCCATGTTAAAGCATCATTTCATTTGTCATACGTGTTTTGACTAGTAATTATTCATATGATTACTTAGATCATGATTACATACTTAGAGAATGTAAAACATAATTTATATATAATATATTCAGAATAATATATATATATATATATATATATAATAGGTTGATAAATTGAATGAAATACACCATTCATGGAGATGGTAGGCCGTAAGTACGCCTGAACGTTGTTTTTGTTTATTAAATTGATTGAAAGTAAGTAAATAAAATATACAAAAATATAGTATAATTATTATGTCATATATTTCATTGTAATTTATTATATATACTTTATAATAATTATTGAATGGTTAACATGGAGAATGAATCTCATTGCGTCGGGGAGACGATAATCCGTACATACACACGAGCGATGATATCATTCCCATAATTATTGAATGGAATTGGAGTGGATGATATAATATCTCATAATTATTATAATTTTATAATAATCATATATATTTATTATTTCCACCATTATACCCATCCAAGTAAAGTGGTGATGGAAAAACAGAGTACACCATAGCATGGAGACGGTATTCCGTACGTACGCACGCGCTGTGAATTCTTTTCTCGTAGGATGGATAGAAGGTGAAATTGGGTTATTTCATATTTATAATAACATATCAGTATATTAGTGATACTTATGTTATTAATTTATAATTAAAAAACTAAATAAGAGTATGTATAAGAAGAAAGAAACTTGAAAGAATGGGTAGAAGAGATTACCTCTTCCTCGACGTGCCTCTTTTAAACATCCTCTTAGGGCACTAGAGTTGGTCTTTTGAGAATACGAAAACCTCTACAATAAAACTAGAGAGGGTTAGAAGAGTAATCGGCAGGGGTTTTCTGATATTGAAGGCTCAAAATTGAGTAAAGAGGAGAGGGAAGGAGGTGCCCTTATATAGGAGAGGAGAGGGCCACTTTTAGAATCCTCAAAGATATTATTTAATAATAAAATCAAAAACCACTTAAAAACCACCACAAATCACTCAATTCTAATATGAGATGATATAGGGTTGTAATACCAACAAAAAATAAAATTTAGACTTGTTTTATGTGTATTTTAAACCTTATCATTTTGATTTATCCTTATTTAATCTATTTAATTTTATTTGCGGTAATAATATTCTAAATTTTAAATTGTTATAAATACTTACTTATTTGTTTTGAATTTTCTATAATAAGATTATTTATAACATTTTAGACCATATAATTTTTAATTTTTAATTTTTAAATATTTTTGTGATTTTTAAACAATTTAATAATATGTTATATTTATTAAATATCAAAAGTTTCAATTTTGAAAATATTCAATTATTTGAATATATATAAAATACACACATAAGATATATTCGAACCAAAATATTTAATAGATTCCTATAATGTCATATTCATCTAAAAAATTCACGGATAACATTAATTACTTGATCTAATATTTATTTTAATATTTTTAAATCCATGTATTTGATATTTCTCTTAATAAAATAATTACTGCAACATTTTTGTATAATTATTTAGTATACATAATTTTTCATAAAAATAAAAAATAAAATACAATGATTAAGATAAATCTAATATATTTCATTAGAATACTTTTAATATAATTTATCATCTTAAAATCACAACATTTAAATTGTTATATTCAATAAATTATGAAGTTTAAAACTTTGACATCATTTAAAATAAAATAATATAAATGTACTAATATGTTTTATAAGGCTCAAAATGGTCCACAAGTCTAAAATTTGATGATTATGGTATATATATACTCCACTAATAAAGTTTGCGAAAGTTTCTGGTCCTTTTGTTGGGTACTGTTATTTTAAAAAAAACAATATTATTTATTTTACACTAAATAAATAATTGATTCCTCATTAATGTATAAGCTATTAAGGTAATTATATATTTATTAAAAATTAAAAATAAATTACCATGATGAAGAAAAAAAATATCTATTTCAAATGAGTATTTATAATCGAATTTATATTGTGTATATCCTTATATTAAAAGTAATTTAATTAATAAAGTTTTAGTGAGACATATTTCACTTTCCTTTAAATAAAATAAATTAAAGGTCTTAATCTCATCCAAGTGGGTTCCAATAGATTCCAATTTTACCCAAGTATTTTTTATAGATAAATATAATCAACTAATGATATCAAGACAAGTGTTAGTGTAATTGTATAATATTATTTTTACCCTTAATTACCTGAGTCACCTTTAACTATGGTAAATAAAATTTACCGTAGTTGCTATTCATAATGCCCAAAAATAAAAAGTAGCATATTAACATAATTTGTACCTAATGAATCCAATTATGGAATCCATTTTTCCAAATTCAACACAAAGAAGTTTCAGTATTTAATTTAAAATTAATCTCACGGTTGAGAAAATGTGTTTTAAAAGTTAAAACATTGCAAAAGATTGAAATGTTTTTAACTATGAATTCAATGTAAAATTAATGATAATTAATTAAATTATATTAAATGGTAAAAATATATTATGTTTATACTTTAAAACAATTAAATATTATAATTTAACCATATAAATTATCTCAATGAAAAAAGTTGTTTTTAATTAAAATTTATCGTATTTTTACTATTCATCAAAATATGGAAGTTAACAGAAATATATTAAAAAATTATCCAAAGTAAATTTTTATATACTTACTGAAATTAATAAGATTATTTTGTCAAATTGAACTCATAAATGTGTCAAAAACTAGATTTAAAGTGGGCGTTCCATCAAAAGGAGACAAAACTACAGTTTTTTAGAAATACTTATTTTACCCAAAAAAATTATTTTTTCTGATACCATGTTATAGAATATGTGTAAGATGAATGAAAATGTTATAAAATTCAATATTTGGTTAATAATATTCATAACGGCTAGTTCATAATAATATTATAACAATATATTGTTGTTTAGTGAAACTTGGTATTGCGTATAACAAACGCTATTGAGGAAGGTTGCTCTGGCGTGCAACACAAGCCAAGAATAGTGTTTTGTATACTACAAGATAATACGGTGTTGCGTATAGTGCAAGATAATCTTGGTGTAGCGTACAACAAAATACATCAAAGATATTAAAAAAATTATTTCTCAAAAAATCTCGAGGTGTTACATTCTACCCCCTTAAAATGGATTTCTCCCTTGAAATTAGTCAGGGTTATAAATCGTTTACTACTTGAAAGTTTCTTTCATAGAAACCCACAACATAAAAAGGAATACTAAAACATAATTTTAAAAACATAAGTATGAAACCTAACAGTTACCCAAATTAACTCATCACCGAGTTTCCACATATGAGAACATATGTGAAAACATGGATATGGAAGAGAAATATAACCATCATGTTCTGATGGAGAGTGGTAGAGAACATGGCCATGAAAAATCCAACAATCACAAAGCCATAAATTTTTGATGATCTAAGGTACCATTTGATTCATCAGATATGAGGGTACTAGGAAAGCTTTCTTGGTTTTCAAGATCATTTCCCTAAAGTTGATGATTTTTTTTGATAAGGATAAATACTTACCTGATTTCAGTGTAAAATCATCGTTGTTCATTCGATGAAAAACTTCCACTTCGTATCTTATTTAATGAAATTAAGTTGTATTTGTCATTCATGAAGTGTTAGAAGACCATGTGATTGAATGACGAGTAATTCCATCTATCTCAAACAAAAGGTTTACAAAAGTTATTAAATATACATAAGTCCATCTATGGAGAGATTAACTGTATATGATTCCAAAAATGGACTTATACATCATCTATCATACCGCTTAATAATATAATACTAATTTCTACCAACCAGGGACTTCCTATAGGCCAGTGGTAGGCGATAAAGACCTGTCACATTTCGGTTGTGGGTTCGATTCCCAACACCTTGTCTGATGCGATGGGTTATCGCCCGCCCTATAGGTTGTCCTTTTTCTAAAACTATACTATTCCAAAATTCCATAAATAATATGAAAACTTTCTAGCCTTATGTAATACTATCTGATGTCTAACATCATCCATTCCAACCATTAGGCTTATTGAAAATTCTTCTATCAAATTTCATAGTATACAGAAAACAATTACTAGAAAGGTCATCTATAAAGAAATGAATACCATCATTTATCCCTCATATATTTTAAGATATATCTTAATGGTCACATTACAAACATGTGAATTCCTTAATCATGTATTTTCTTGAAACATGAGTTACCATAAAACCTTATTGAAAACATGAATGCTATCAAATGGTAACTCTTTCCACATACCAAAATCCCAAAATTTCTATATACTCAATCCATGATATCACTTTGTCCTTATATCAGTTATGAGCTCATCAATACTATAAAACATCTCATTATCTCATTATCCCTTCATTATGCGCATATCATCTACTTTCCAAAAATATCTGAATAACCTTTCATTTTTACCGGTACCATTCAACATATACTTTCAAAAACCAAAGGAAAAATAATAGTGTAACAATACATAGATGTTTCTTTATTCCATAGTAAGATGAAATTACTTATACAACATTACTCTTGATAAACGTGAAATCATTCCACTATTTTCTTAAACCATTGACCGAGATTCAACATTTTATTCCTCAACACTTATTTCATCTTATATATCATTTTTAGTCTCTTCATCATCATCAACATAAATACAACCCATACGACTATGATGATTCTCTTCATGAGATTTTCGCTTAGGGAATTGGTTTGCATAATGCCGTACATTCCACATTTAAAACATTTAACCGTTTTTATGACTTAGCGATACCATTACCCTTATCTATGGTGCTAACTGAACCTTTTCCTCTGAAATTAATAGATTTGTGTCCTTATTTTCCACACCCAAATAATATTTCAGTTCCATTGAAACATTCTCCTTGATTCCTCTTCCCACAATATTTACATGAGGGAAATTGAACTTTCTCTCTTCTATGATCATCATGAAACTCCATTTTTCTCTTATTAGCTGGGTCATGAAACTTACTAAATTTAGATTGTTGATTATGTTATGAGATTGCTAATTAGGAATAATAACTATGTTTTTCCTTCCAAATTCCATTTCATTTGGTTGTTCATGAATAATATCATTCCATTGTCCATCATATTCTCCATTAACATGAATCTTTCTATTTCTGGCCATTTTCTAAAACCCAAAAAGAACAGTGTGAGAGGAAAAAATCATACTAGGAAAACAACATAATAAATGCGTAGTACCTTCAATATCAAACATCTTATGTTTAATTCTAAGATCATTACCATAATTTTAGGACTATAACCTATACTTATACTTATCCTTAGGGACATCCCTAGACATACCATAGAAATATCTCGAGGGAACTCACTAAAGTTTTTGCATCCTAGTTTCCAAAGATTAACTAAACCTTTCCTCTGATACCAGCTGTAGAGACCCAAGATTGACGTACATGGACATTACATTACTTTTTTTGAATACTTAATTCATAACAAAAACAAACACCCAAGGACCGTAATAATTTAGTGTCCTTGGAAACTCAGAACAAAATCTTCTAATCATGGGGAAAGATCTTCAACATCTCCCATAAAGATCTTTCCCTTTTGTTTTCGTACCTAAAACCTTTATTTATATCATGGGGGAAAGAAAAAATAAAAAGGGTGATCTCAAATTCTTAGTAAGGGTAAGCATGGAAAAAATAAAACAAATCATATACAATTGAACTTAAAAAAATGAATATAATGTTTAAACATCGAAATCTTGAGTTGTGAAATAAATCTTAGCAGTATGTAAGGCATAGATCATAAAGGAACATTAATCATGATAAAATAGGGTGGGAATAAAACATCTAATTGTAGCATCCATTAATCACATCTTATTATTTCCCTAGTAGCCAAGGCATTGCTGCCAAGACCATCATATTGGATAATGTCCATTACGAAATTAGGATTACTTTCCATTCCAGCCCTGTATTACTGAACTGGATTCACTTGCTGTTCCAGCCATGTCTATTTCATGAGATATAAATCTCTACCCAATGCATTAGAGGGAGATATAGGTCCCACCCATCTCATAATGAAATCATTAATTCGTGTGCCACAAAATAAAAATAAATCATTCATCATAACCCAATGAATAAAATGGGTTTCATAAACATCATCCCATCACGACATAATCCATATAAAATAATGGATATAATTATTTCATCAAAATAATGAAACCATGTAAATAATAGAGATATTATACTTGAATAATAACCATATTAAAGAATTTCATCATAGATGGAAAATAGTTTTGATAAAATACATGAAATAAATTCTTGAGGAAAATATCCTTTCTTCTTCAAAATCATTTTATTTTCTCAAAATTCCGTGAAATTTTAAAAGAAAAGGATTTTGTTGAAAATAATAATGAAATCATGTAGAGGAAGATTCCTGGAAATAAAGCATTATGAAACCCTAAAAATCCATTCATACCATATAAGTTAAAAAAACATTATTCTTGTACTTTTTCCGGAAACGTTAAAAAGTACCTCGTATGGAAAATAAAAGAAATATTCCTTCCATTCCACGGATTAAAATTCAAAAAGAGGTAAACACGACTTTAAAAAAACTTGTAAGAATAGTAAAAACTTTATGAAATTTTTTTTTATAAAACATGGACATGGATGATAAATATAACCCTAGTAAATACTTACGAATAAACAATCCCGGATAAGAATGAGATTGGAATAATTATCCCTTACCTTTTCTGATCAGTGGAATCATACGTGTCATAAAATAAAGATAATTACATGAATATGTAAATTTCATACCCTTCATAATAAAAATCATAAAATATTCATGGGAATCATAAACACCATAAAAAATAAATAGATGGTGATTAAGGCACATGTCTCACAGAAATAAAAGTGAGATGAAATAATCCCTTACCTTATGTCCAATTTCATCCATATGTGTTTGAGACTCCTGTATAGTGGGTTTAAACATATTATTAACTTTTAATAGAACTATAATAATATTTATAATATCATATATGATTCACTTATGACTTTATATTTCCTGTTCATTTGTCAACTACATGTTAAAGCATCGTTTCATTTGTCGTACATGTTTTGACTTGTAATTATTAATATGATTACTTAGATCATGATTACTTAAATCCATAATGTAAAAATTAATTTATATATAATATATTCAGAATATAATATATATATATATATATATATATAATATATCGATAAATGGAATAAAATACACCGTTCATGGAGGCGATAGGTCGTACGTACGAAAGAATGCTGTTTTTGTTTCCTTATTAAATTGAATGAAAGTAAGTAAATAACATATAGATAAATCCAGTGTCATTATTATGTATTATATTTCATTATTAATTATTATATGTACTTTATAATCATTCTTGATTGATTTTCTTGGAGAATGAATCTTATCACGTTGTGGAGATGGTAATCTGTACGTACACACGAGCGATGATATTGTTTCCATAATTATTGAATAGAATTGGAGTGCACAATATAATATCTCATAATTATTATCATGTTATAATAATCATATATAGTTATTATTTCCATAATTATACCTATCCAAGTAAGGTGGTTCTGAAAAAACAGAGTACACCACAATGTGGAGACGGTATTCCGTACGTACGCACACACAGTGATTTAATTTTTCATAGGATGGATACAAGGTAAAATTGGGTTATTTTATATTCATAATAACATATCAGTATATGAGTGATAATGATTTTATTACATTATAATTAAACGACTAAATAATATGAAATAGAAGAAGAAAGAAAATTGAAGGAATGGTTAGAAGAGATTACCTCTTCCTCGACGTGCTTCTTTTAAACTTCCTCTTAGGGCACTAGAGTTGGTATTTTGAGAAGACAAGAACCTATATAATATAACTATAGAGGTTTATAAGAGTAATTGGTAGGGTTTTTCTGAGCTGAAAGGCTCAAAATTGAGTGAAGAGGAGAGAGAAGGAGGTGCCCTTATATTGGAGAGGAGTGTGGCACTTTTGGAAATCTCAAAAATATTAATTAATAATAAACTCCAAACCCATATAAAAACCTCCAAAAATAACTCAATTTAAATATTAGATGATATAGTGTTGTAATATAATCAACCAATATAATTTAGACATGTTTTAGGTTTATATTAAACCTTATCATTTTGATTTCTCTTTATTTAATCTTATTAATTTTATTTGCAGTAATATTATTTTAATTATTAAATTGTTATAAATACTTACTTATGTGTTGAAAATTTTCCCTAATTAGATACATTATTACATTTTAGACCATATAATTTTAAATTTGTAATTTTTAAATATTTTTTTGATTTTTAAACAATTTAAAAATATGTTATTTTTATAAAATATTAATAGTGTCAATTTTTACACTATTCAATTATTTGAATTTAAATAAAATCCACATAGAAGAAATATTCAAACAAAAATATATAATAGATTTATAACATGTCATATTAAGCTAAAAAATTAATGGAGTACATTAATTTTTTCATATAATATTTATTTTAATATTTTTAAAACCATTTATTTGATATTTCTCTTAATAAAATAATTACTAATTTTTTTTTGTATAATTATTTAATATAAATATTTGTTGTATAAAAATTAAAAAAAATACTATGAGGAAGATAAATATGATATATTTCATAAGAATAATTTTAATCGAATTTATTATCTTAAAATAAAAACATTTAAATTTTTATATTCATTAAATTATGAATGTGACACCTTTGACATCATTTACAATAATATAATATAAATGCCCTAATCTGTTTTATAAGGCTTAAAATGGTCCACAAGTAGACCCTTTTATTTTTAGGGTATATTTATACTCTACCAATAAGGTTTGGTCATGTTTATGGTCCTTTTTAAGGGTATTATTTTTTTAATAAAAACTATATTATTGATTTTTCACCAAATAAATAATGTCTGCATCATTAATGTATAAGCTATTAAGGTAATTATATATTCATTAAAAATTAAAAATAAATTACCATGATGAAGAAAAAAAATAATCTTTCAAATGAGTATTTATAATCTAATTTATATTCTATATAACCTTATATTAAAAATAATTTAATTAATAATGCTTGAGTGAGACATATTTCACTTTCCTTTAAATAAAATAAATTAATGGTCTTAATCTCGTACAAGTGGTTTCCAATAGATTAAATTTCTACCCAAGTATGTTTTAGAGAGAAATATAATCAAACAATTATATCAAGACAAGTTGTAGTGTAATTTCATAATATTATTTTTACCCTTAATAACTTGAGTTACCTTTAACTATGGTAAATAAAATTTACCGTAGTTACTATTCATAATGCCAAAAAATAAAAAGTGTCCTATTTACATAATTTGGACCTACTGATTCAAAATATGGAATCAATTTTTCCAAATTGAATACACAGAAGTTTTAGTATTTAAATTAATATTAATCCCATGGTTGAGAAAATGACTTTTAATAATAAAAACATTGTAAAACATTGAAAAGTTTTTACCTATGAATTCAATGTAAAAATAATGATAATGAATTACATTATATTAAATGGTAAAAATATATTATGTTAATAATTTAAAACCATTCAATTTTATAATTTAACCATATAAATTATCTCGATGAAAAAAGTTGTTTTTATTTAAAATTTAGTGTATTTTTACTATTAATCAAAATATGAAAGTTAACAGAAAAATATTAAAAAATTATCCAAATTAAATTTTTATATACTTACTGTAATAAATAAGTTTATTTTGTCAAATTGAACTCATAAATGTGTCAGAAACTAGATTTATTGAGGGTGCGCCATCAAAAGGTGGCAAAACTACATTTTTTGAAAAATATTTATTTTACCCGAAAAATTTTATTTTGTTCTCATACCATGTTCTAGAATACATGTAAGATGAATGATAGTATTATAAAATTAAAAATGTGGTTAATACTATTCATAACGGCCAGTTCATAATAATATTATAACAATATATCATTGTTTATTGAAACTCGATATTGCGTGTAACACACACTATTGAGGAAGGTCACTCTACTGTGCAACAGAAGCCTAGAATAGTGTTCCGTATACTACAAGCTAATACGGTGTTGTGTATAGCACATGCTAATCTTGGTGTAGCATATAACAAAAGACATCAAAGAAATTAAAGGGATAATTTTCATAAAATCTCGGGGTGTTACAATTTAATATTTTTAATCATGGGAATGATGATAATTTTTATCTATGATGATATGTGATGAGATATGGTCTGAGGATATCATATAAATTAAAATAGAAAATAAAATAAAAATGAACACATAGCTTGTTCAAAATTGAATCATGCATGACTGCAACACGTCATCGATGATTGTTTTCTGAATGATAAAAACCCAAACACCTCTTGATAATATACACATTCTCTAAGAATCCATGTGTTTTCCATTCTTCATAATTAGGGTTCTATACAAGAGTTTTAAAGAGTCCATCAATGTCTCGATGATCACCAAGATCCGCTGCCATCGATCCGTCAAAGATGTCCTGGATCAGTGCTCAGATACATGCTTTCTCTCTCTATAAGTTAAGAGGATATATAATCTATCATTCCTAGAGAACTAATAGTGCACCAAGAGCTTCTCCTCTCATGCTTTTATAGTGGGTGAGTTAATTAATCAGAAGGTGTTCCCCGACCCCTAGAATGAAACACCCCTAAATTATCAATAAATAAATAATATTGAAGAACTAAATTTCATCATAAATATTATTTATTATTTTATCACATACTTATATAGTATATAAAATATATTATGTGATAAACCTGATTGATTAACTTGACTCATAATTCTCGCTTAATATTAAAAAAACTGGAAATATTAAAATAACATTTGTTTAAATAATAGTTTTTCATATTTATATAACTTATAAATAATTTTAATAAATAAATTCAACAAAATTATTCTTTACTTGACTAATAATGAATTGTTTTATTTATCAATGTTCAATAACTTGGAAAACACTCCGAACCCTATGGTGGGCCCCACCCTATCCAATATACATATTCAATTGAATATAGATAATTCTTGAATGCGCTATTGTTTTGGACCCTCTAGGAACTTATCTTAATAAAATAAAATAATATTCATAGACCAATGGTGGAGTCTTGCAACCCATCAAAGCCCCTAAAAAGATTGGGAAATTCATATAAACAACAACCAACCTACAGAGACACTTTGTACTATAATCTCTTTTTCTTTAAATATCTCATAAACTAGGATGCACACTTATGTCATTATCTTTTTCTTGATTCATTATTTGTTAATCTAACTGGATGGATTTACCCTTGAATACCATGGCCATGGTCATATGATGGTACTACCATCATGATCAAATCGACATGAGATATATTATTTCCTCAACTTGGAAGTGACAAATCATTTCTTGACCATTCAACCAACGTCATGCCACAAATGACACACCCAACATGAGCTACATTGCCATGATTTCATTATCATGGTTTTTTTCATTACATCATAGTATGTGATCAAATGCTACACACTATTAGTGATCTCAAGTCAGAAGACAGATACACTTGTTCATAGATATGAACAACCAATGACACCCAAAACATATGGTGTTCCAATTGGTAGGTATGTCCTCATGATGTCACTACTAGAGATCAGAAAGTGAGAACTTAATGAGAAAAAGTCTCAATGCTTATGATCCCCCAACACCTGATAGTTAAACATAAACTATGTACAGTTAATTTGATGTATCTCAACCATAGAACATTTGTTTAAGATTAATGTCACAATATATCAAGGTTCTAATTATATCATGTGATTTTCTCTAACCTTTTGATATGAAAATTAATCTATAGACATTACCATTTCAATAATGGATGAAAAAAAGTCTAATCTATAATGTTAAGTATACATAATGTATATCTAACTATATACATGAAATTGTAATCTAAAAGTACTACTAAGTTGGGTTTAGGGTACCCACTTTTACAACACTCACACCTTCTCTCGAGACAATTTGATAATGATCCTTGTTATCTCTCACAAGATAAAGATTAAGTTTCTATTGAGTAACAACATTAGATAATGGGTCAGTCATGTTTTCCCCACGTGGATTTTCTGCTATATGTGACTTCACCTCATTGACTAAAACATCTCAAGAGATGGAAAACCTGAGTATTTAATTTTTTTCCACTATCAAAACATGAAATCATTTCTAGTACCAGTAATAGAATTATCATAATGATGAAACTTTACATACTAGGTGTGATTCAAATAACTAGAAAAATTCATTTCATTTAATAACTACTTCTTAGATGCCTCAGAAGTTGCAATGTACTTGGTATTTGTAGGTATGGATACCAATGGATTATATAAAATTGTCTCACTCATCTCCAATGCATAACTGTAATAGTAGATCACGTTGATCTAAGGGAGACTAGTTTGTGTCCCACCATAACTTGTTTCCCTTCCTCTCCATATACCAGCTACATATCATTTGTACTTTCCAAAGTATGGTCATATGTTCTAAATGATTCCGCTAAAATTATTTTAGATATATCTAATATTATCCTAGAATAAATTATATTTTCTAAAAATAAATTATTATAAATATCATGGAATAAGTGATTGATCCATCATGGAAGATAATGTAACTCATCTATCTACTTAATATCCTCCTATTCTATTTCAGGTCTACTTGGAGAGATTCACGCCATGTGACTGTAGGGTCTTGAAAACATCACGAATGGAAGCAAATACTCTCACAATAACATTGATTAAGGAATAAAATATTACTAAAAATCCAGAAAGGAAAATTAATGCAAATTGGATAGAAAATTTGAGAAAAATATTGAAGAAATAAAATTTTCCAAAGAGTTTTAGGCTGACCTTGTACCATCAATAGGAATTGTTCTTGGGGTGTGTAAACCGTGAGCCATCGGTACCCAGAAGAACCCACAGGGTGCTGCCCCATGGGTCTATGGATAGATCACCTAGTACAGTTCAAACCATGTCATTGGAAAAATCAATTAGAGAAATGCCACCACATACCATCCTACAAAATAAGCAATTCTTGGGTGAAGCAAGCCGACAGGTTCTGCGAACCACATCTCGTGAACCAAAAACTCTGAAAACCCTGGTTGATAGAGTCTTATAGGGGTTGAGTTATATCTTCATGGGATTCCACAAATGATGATGCATTCCTGTAGATATGATTTACCTATCACCCGATAAAATAAATTCATTATGAACTAAAAAAGAAGAAAACCAGTTGACTAGAGGAAGAACGAGAGTGAAGATAAAGATAGAAGACGGGGCTACGACTTTGGAGATTTGGGAAACATATAGAGATGACTTTGACTTCGGTCTCGAATCATCATTGAAGTGTGAACCATGAACTACCTCCTCTACAGGTATAAATGGATGCGTGCCATTAAAAAAGAACCAAATAAAAATTGTGAATTGTGAGCCAAAATGATGAAACCGCAAACCAAAATGGTGAAACAACGAACCATAAATCCTTCAATGATGAAATTACTTCGATTCATAGGCTCCCTAAACCTTATTCCATCTGGTGCTCCGCATAGTACATTTCTATGTGGTCTAGATCCTGCACTGCATACTGCATCTACACGTGGATGGAACCCGGGGCTGCGTGGCATACCTTATTGCGGGCCACATATATGGATGCATAACATTTCAGTATGTGTAAAAAATTTCAATCTGCATTCCACTTTGGTACATGGATGACCCCTCTACCAACATAGATGTATGTGATGTGGGGTTTTCCCCATCCCGTGTGAGAAAACAATATATGGAATAGAGTTTATTCGGGTGTCCTTACTCCTGGATCCAATCATACACCTTCATTATCGTCCAGTCCTCCATAGCTCTTTTTCGAACTAATCAACTAGTATCATGCCAAAGCATCCTACAAATCTACCGGACCCATGTTATTAGATCATTGGGTGCAACAATGTGCCTTTCTGAATTTACATACCCAAGGTAAGAAGAGTCACAAAGGTTATCCCCACAATGGTTTGGACTCCTAAAATGTCTCTAATTCTACATTCCCAAGGTAACATGAGATCAGGACTTGGTATTCCGACATGAGTCTCCCTGTTGTAGGTATTAGGGGTAATCACTAAACTTTCTATTCAATGAGTGCTAGTAACAAGAAAGGAGATCACCCTTTCCTTACCCTTTGGCATGTAATCACAGTCCCCACATTCCCAGAAAAAGCTCTAGGGAACTCCCACTAAGGTAAGCCCCTATCCTTTTGAGAGGCAAACCACATGTATTTCAATGTCATTCCACATTCAAATGTTCATTGCTTATTACCCTTTACCACCATTAAATCAACATGGGACCAAGTAATGGAATTCACACACCCAATGCTCTTTACCTCTCCCGTCAAGCTCTTAGCCATGGACTCTTCCACTATCGTCATCCTTCTTTTCTGTTAGTGGAGAATAGAATGGGAACACTTGTTTAATCATTCACATCCCCTTGTTTCTCACACCAAGAATGACTCGCATGGGCTTAGAGGTCAATAATGATACTACACTAGAAAACCCTAACTTTGATAACTCTGATTTCCACCATAATTGTGATACGTAGGACACCTACTTAAGGCCTGAGCTCAAAGAGGTTACCTTTTTCAAAAGGATCACCCCAACAATTCCCCCAACAAAGGGAATCCTATTTAAGGGTAAGTGCCGATTCAATTCTCTCAGACGAGCATCTCCCATGCATAATCACAAATCAAGTCACAACCCATAAAAAACTACGAGAACTGTGATTCATGCTATAACCAGGATACATATGATTCCTATCCAAGGCTTGAGATCAAGGTAAATTTTCTTCAAAAGTTAGTCGTGATAAAATGTTCCCCCAAATTCAAAAGGTCTCCCATCTAGCTATATGTATCGATAACTGAACTATGTGAAATTTGATTCCGCATTAGATTGTGATATAGAGGAAGCCTCCCTGAGGTTCAAATTTGACCATGAAATCAACCCTAATGTTCTTCGGTCTATATACCTTGTAGAGTCATATTTACCCAAAAGATTATATCTTTTATGGGACCCTCAGTCTACTTCAGCGTATTCCCCACACAAAGTTCTGACCAAACATATTTTACCTGGATGTCCTTGCTGAATGACGTTAAACTGTATGAATGAGTCTTTGTCACACAAACCTTAAAGGTAACGTGTCCCATTAAACAACACCAAACTACATGGGATCTTATTCCTCTAACAAGGAAATATAGGAATCCTGATGAAGTGTTGTCGTGCGTGCTCTCGAAAATATTTATACTAAGTGCAGCACTGTGGATGACCTAGATCAATCTCTTGAGAAGACTTTTGTAGTCAATCACTCACTATTTATAATTCACTTTATATATATATATATATATGAAATAAAATAAATGAAAAGGATATTTGAAAAATGAGAATGAAATACTAAAATTAAATATGCCAATGCAATGCAAACACAATGAATGCAAACAGAATTATGGTAGATATAAAAGAGATCCTCCCAGGAGATTATCCAGAGTGAACCTTCATTGCCTCTTTGATATTTTCAAATATACTTAATGAGCATGCTCCATTGTAGTCATGAAAATACCCTTCTGACTATGGTTATGAATATACAATACACTCAACTATCATCGAGGTACTGTACATCCACCTCCTCGATCGAGGGAGAATGTGACAAAAGTGAAAACTAAGCCTTAGGTGGCAAGTGGAGACACAAAGGCTCCTTTCCCACTATGATCCTCCATAGTATAACTCTAAGTAAATAAGAAACAATAAAACATTATTGATCAAAGACTTTAGTTCATCACTGGATTACTCCCTCGGGAAATTCCTCAGGTTAGCTACTCATGATCACGAGCATAATAGTTCATAGTGATAGAGAAAACGTGGGAAGAAAACAAAAGAGAGAAAGAAAAGAGAGAAAGGAGAACACTTGAATTAAAATATGGAATGAAATTACAAAATGAAAGTAAAAAAAGAAAATACAATAATAAAATACATATAATGGCCAACAAAGGCTATTCATAAGTTGCCAACCCTTTAAAATGAAAAGGAAACACTCTTTTATAGGGAGAGGAGATGACATTTTGGCTCCAAAATCTGTCCACTGAATGTATGCGCGTGGATGGCCTCATTAATGACATAATTTGGGAATTTATCCTTCTCGAAAGATGTTCCATTACATCGCCTCTGTCGACCCATGAAATATCAGATTTATTGGCCATGTTTGGAGAGAGATATGGTCCCTTCACTTAGGAACTCTAATCTGGCTAGGCTGACTGTTCGTATTCTAATACACCGAGTTCCAATGAATTAATGGCCTTGAAAATGAAATATCCAGACTCAGATATC
This sequence comes from Viscum album, assembly GCA_963277665.1. Classification (NCBI taxonomy): domain Eukaryota; kingdom Viridiplantae; phylum Streptophyta; class Magnoliopsida; order Santalales; family Viscaceae; genus Viscum; species Viscum album. Next base: position 1,122,719,017 of record OY728129.1, read on the forward strand.
TTAATGAATGTTCTTCCTCTGTATTTCTTCCATCTCCAAGTAAAATTTAAGCTCCAATGAGTATTAAATTTATGTGATATGGGATAAGAAATAAAATTATCTAGTTCTGTGCATAGTTTTTGAGGCCTGACTTTTGAGTATGATTTGAGCTTCCAAATTATTGATTGAGATTTGGGTCGATAAGGATACAATGAAGCTCATCGAAAATAGAAACCTATAAAAGAAGATTTTTTCAATTTGGATCAGTTTAGAATACATTATGGCTGAAACATTAAAATAAATGAAAACTGTTTAAATCCAAAATAAGACATTTTTCCAATTGAGCTCAAAAATACTCCTAAATCTATAAAATGTGACAATTTCCATTAAAAGAACACATTGGTGGGATTTAAAACATTGAAATTTAGAATAAAATAATTTAAAATATTTTTTCTATCAAATCCCATGTAATGGGTCGAACCCCAACACCAAATAACCTTCCAACCCCTAGATTCTGATAAAATCTAGAGAACCCATTGAATGGATTAAGTCAGAATTGTCTCTCTAGCATCAAATCCATGCATATCCATGATGATCCTACAACTCGGGGGTAACTTGTGGATACATTCTTTTTGAATAAACTAAGGATTCATGAACATTTGAACAAGGATTAAATCTATAATAATGTCCAGAAGTAGACAATAATTCCCCCCAAAAGGGTGTGATGAGCCTGAACTGCCATCCTATCAACCAATGAAATCACCAAGTGTTGTTATCCAGACCGTCCAACTAGTGCCTGCCTTTGGAATGTAGGTCCATGAACCATGGAAAAAAGGGTCGTTGGGTGTTACTGGATACATGAATAAACCCGTTGTATACCATCTAAGGAAATAATATACAAAGAGGAACAATTGCACAAAAACTTATCCCCCTACAATCACCTACTGAGACTATTTGATTATGGTGCCTCCTTTTTAATTAAAAAAGTATAAATTGCCCATTCCTCGTGATGTCTATCCATTTCCAACTAATGGAAAATGTCACAAATCGGTTCAAAAAAATGGTGAACCCGATGTGAATCCTCAACCAAGGTGGCGGTTTTACCACACTCAAGCCCCTTTGTCTCATAAAAAGGGATGGGGATAAGCCAAATCATCAATTATGCATGTGATCAAGAGATGCTATGTTGAGGGGTTTTTTTGTCTGTATATGAAATATATATATATATATATATATATCAGGTTTCCAGAGCATCCTTTGATCCGAATGGAATCTTGGAAACCAATACAGACACAAACCTTAGTGATCCCACAAGTGGTCAGGGCCTAGATAAAGAGAAACCCCCCCTCTCCAACCCATCATCTTCAATGCTGGGTACCCAACATACTGATTAGAGAGTTCCACCTAAATGGTACTCTTCCCACAATGGAGGCTGCAAGATAGGCCGTCAAATCTACAAAATCTCGCAAACCACCACCCCAGCTGTGATCGGCACCCAGACACAAGGTGGCCCTACTGACCATCTCCAACCACTACAGGAGCCTATCCCAAGAGCGTGATAAAAATTACCTACATTATCTCAGGGAGGCATATGAAGTAAATTTTGATGAATTCATCCCAAATGAATAGGGGTCTTACTCATGGACCCCTTTCGGAGAGCATCACCACCAATGCTGGGTGACCAAGTATCCCCACTCTAAAGAGGATCTCATGCTGAGGGCACCTGCTGAAATCTAAAGGACATGGGCCCCTTGAGCTGCCTACCGATGGTGGAAAACATATAATCAAGAGTATGTAATCACATATATTCCTATAGAGGAAATCCATTTTAAAACCACGATAGCATTCAATGGGCAGACATACAACTCTTCCCCTTCCACTCAAGCCCTCCATGGAAATATGGTGGCACAATAAGAACATCTACACATTCCTACTAGTTCTCACTAGTCCCGATGTGCAGAAAGAATGATTAATTACTAGAAGATGCAAATATCTTCCACTACACAATAATCCTGTCATCCAAATAGGATGAAAACAAGCTACATGAAGACATAAACACCTACTCATGCTTATCAAGCACGCCATCCAAATAGTTAGGCAAACAAATATGAGCATATTCAAATTCCTATAGATTCATACAAAGCCTGTGATACAAATAAAACAACAAGAGAGAATATGAAAATTCATAATCGTAAATATAAATCCCATCATTCAAATATAGTGGGAACCGAAGAAGAAAACCAATGACAGACTCATTCCTATATCTTGTCAAAGGATAACTGCCGGTATCCACTGGAAACCTATGGAGGACTGGAGCTGGCACCATATCATGATTTGACATTGGAATGGGACTTTATAACCATTCCAACCAAATACAAATCTCATCAAATCTTGGATATGATGGAATAAGATGTCGATTCCAGACCATATCCTCTAGACATGTCAAGACATCATTGCATCGGCAGCAAAGGCGAGGAACTAAGACCACGACCAGGTTTTCTCAAACAAAATGACTCATCCCCAAGATAGGTTGTTCAGTCCAGAGCAGTTATGCATCCCTGGTCTAGTTCAGTAGTGTTTATGAAAATATCATGTGATACAAGGACAACCAGATTAGAAAAACATACTTGTTCCAATTGGGGGATGCCGATCCAACATGGTGGCCGCTCTAGGGAAGGAATATATCCTTTCCAAAACTCAAGATGTCCGTCAGTGTATCCCAAAAGCCCTAAGAAAACAAAAAAAATAAGAACCTATATACGAAGACCCTTATTAATAAAAGATAACCCCATTTTTTTGTAAAAGAGATCCCAAAAATAAAATGCGGCAAAGGAAATCGTAAAATGAAGAGCATATTCATGATTCTGCTCTGTTAGAAGATGGAGTTCTTGACTCGATAAAGTATATATCAATAGAGGCTCAAGATAATGTTAGTACATTACCAAATTATAGTAGTTGTGGTTGCATTTCCAAAGGCCCTCCTCACAATGTTTCTACCAGTAGCTCTGAATGCCCTCCCTAGAGCACCCATTGGGGCTTACTCCGTGGGCCCGGAATGATCGATCATGAGAGCATATCTCCTAATGTGTGTTATGGTAGCCCTCCCCTTAACTAGTAGTTAAAATTCAAATAGGGCCCTCCCCCTGCTATCATCTACCCTGATGGTCCGCCCAAGGGTATATGCTATAGATACACTTCTCCTTTCAGTTGGATGTCAATCCATGATAATTGTCTTCTCCCTGATGGCGACCACTACGAAGGCCCTCACCGCAATGACAGTTGATGTGAAGGCCCTCCCCACAACAAAATCAAGCAATGAGAAGGTACTCCTCTAATTTGACCACATCCTAAAGGCCCTCCCCAAAATTTACACTATAGAAACTCTCCCTGTATCCAGATATCAAGTTGTGATAAAACCCCTCTCCATCATAGCAGTCATCAGAAAGATCCACCCCCCAGTGACATAAATCAGTAAAAAGGTCCTCCTCCTACTTCAACCCACCCTGAAGGTCCTCTCTGGGGTATATGACATATGGACATCCCCCATGGTTAGGAATCAAGTTATAATGTTAGCCCTTTCCATTATAGCACTGATTGCGAAGGTCCTCCCCATAGTCAAAATTCACACTAGTAAGAATGTCCTCCCCATTCCGAGAAAGATGTGAGAAATCTCTCCTTCATTGAGGCACTCAAAACTATGGATTCATACATGTTAGAAACTCTTTATATGACAAGTGATATCATTTCTCAGACCGAAGATGGCCCAGGGTCATGCTCATCTTCCGATCCACCCCCATTCCACTCGCATATCAAAGAGGCTCCTGCCATCCCCAATGTTCGGAATGAAATTATGGAGCATTCATGTTGGGAAGACCAAGAATAGGAGTCTCTGGAATGGAAAAAGAATGATATGTTGCTCATGAGAAGACAACTTTCTAGGGATGACAGACCAGTGATGTATTTCCCACATAAACGTTTCATTTTTACATACAAAGGGAGTTGTATGAGGAATGTACACATAACATTCACTTAAATATATGGAAAACTCTCTACCATCTAAAGGAATTTTATTCCCTATGTGGGATATGTTGAACATGTCAGCATACTAGAAGATATTTTTCATCTAATAAACTTGGATGATATCATGTCTTCACTATATCCCCAATTTGAGAGGGGAATGAAACATCACAAATTGTCCTACCTCCACGTGCTATACAAGTTATTTTTCCTTATCACTGACGCTCTGTCTGAGGGTCACATTCAGGGATGGGGAGAGCATGGATCTCTACAATTCACCCCACATCCCTTTCACTAGAACTCACTAGAGTTGATATCATGAAATTTAATTACCCAAATAAAGCAATAAAATGGAATCCCTGCTCAAGAAAGGTGAAACGATCATCAACAACCTACCTTGAGTATGTATCAAAAGCGTCAGGCCCAACAAGGTAAATCCATCGATAAGCTTCATAGCCAAGAAACTGAAAACATACTATAGGATTCATGCCTATGGAAATAAAAACAACAAGAAATTATAATGTCATCAGAAACAAATAAATTCCATGAGAATCCATCACCATACTTGGCTCACACCTACACAGGAGTGCGCAAAATCATGCAGGCAAAAATAGCAGCAGCTACCACCACAGTACTGGAACATCCCTAGCCTACAGAGATGGGGGAATTTTTAACTCAAAATGCCCATGTAAGACCAATGAATCTGGGCCATAGTACATCAATTGAAGAACAAGATCATCCCCACCCTACAAGGCTGGAATCATTTTTACCTCAAACTCCTACACAGTGGACGTTTGTCTTCTCCCATATAGGATGAATGATGAGTAGAGGGGTCACCCATTCAGTCCCATATCATAGTTCAATCCCCATAGGATGAAGGAATATTGTGAGGTTAGATCAAGGCTCTCTTCTTGTTTCTCTTCTCCATGAAATCCAAATAATACCAAAGAACGGAAAGAGAAATTCCAACAAAGGATGAAAACATCTCTCCGACCATTTGACACCAGGTACATCAATCCCAATGCGGTATGCATCAGTGAATATGGTGGAAATCAATCCTAGAAACCTCACAAGAAATGATACCAATGAAAAGGATTAAAGAGAATATGGTTCCATCCCAGAGTTCATTCACATCATGCTCAAGGGAATGAATTCCCAGAACCAGAGTGCTACCTTACATTTGGGTGCACCCTAAAAAAACCCATCACTCCCACGAATCCCCAACAAGGAGAAGAATAAATCAAAGGGTGTATATGAGCCACCTCCTCCCACTCTAGGAAATTATCCCATCATGCTCAAGGAAATATTCTCTAAGAAGGAGGAAGAAATTAAAGAACCCAGACGAGTCAATGCCAAGCTACGTCAAAGAAGCTATCTTGTCGGGTGTGTCCCTCAAGAAGAACATCAACATTTGTTTCCAAAATAGGTTCTTATACCATAGGTAATCATCCCGGTAAATGAAACTAGGATCAGATTCCCATCCAATCCAACACCAGGAAAATCATTCTACTTGAATCTATCCTTAGAAGGATATAAAGACGTCCCTCCACTAGAGAAATAGCCAGAACACTTTTAGGTGAACCCACAGAGGATGCCCCCAGTTGGGTATCTACCCCAAATTCTAGTGGTGCCAACAACTTTAGTTTTTCCCCTACTGCACCCAACCAATCTCAAGTCTAGTGGGATATGCATCAAGGGATCTTGAATACCGTTGAGCAATTGATATCTCAACTAAAATCCAGGGAAGGATGACACACTCCGATACAACCAGAATTAAAACCCTATCCCGATTGGGTGCGCAATTTTCGGCCACTACCAAACATTGGGAACGTGGTATTCCGGATGTTCAATGTATTAAGAGACCCATAACAACATATAATTCACTATGCATCTTACTTTCACCCCATGGTGGGAACCCCAGAGAAAAAAAAAGCATTGAAACTCAGGTGCTTTGTGCGAACCTTGTAGGGTTCATCTTTCATGTGGTATACTAGTTTTCCAGCTATCTTAGTCACATGTTGGGAGGACCTTTGGTGATATTGTCTCTTCTAGTTCAGTTCAGCATTGTCTAAGACAACAGTCGGTGATCTCTTGAATAGTAAGCAGTAAGAGAATGAAAGAGTTTCAAGCTTTATTGCCAAATGTAAAGGCATGAATTACTCTATGAAGCAGACACTCCCCCAGGATGAAATGATCCCTATGTGAATATATTATCTCTGTGATGAATTGCGGACACCACTCATCCCATTGAAGTATAGAAATGGTTTATGATATTTCTCCATCATTTACCAAATGACAAAATACTCCTAGTAGCAGAACAATATCAAGTATTTAGTGGCCCCATCATCCCCAAGAAAAATAATGGGAAAAGATAAAGAAAATTATTTCATTCTTAATCCACCCCTGACATCAGATCCAGTTGCAAGGCCTCCACCAAACCATTCAATAACCCATGGATGAGAACAACCACTCCCACCTCGGAAAGATGAGTGAAGTGGTTCAAAATGAAATCAATTCAAGGAATGAATAAATAGAGTCTACTCGTTTTGAGATGACCAAGTACATGGATACTTCGTAGCTATTATGAATTGAAACTTGCTTTGGCTACCAGAGCCAAAGTGAGCTGATGTAGTGGGTCTCCATGACCATCCAAATTATTGTCCCTACCACTGGATATTGGGATACCCCATCCAAGAGTGATTTTACTTCAGGGATCTCATACAAATGATAGTGGATTTATGATTGGTCAAAATAGGACCATTGCCCTCACAAATGGAGTATGTTTCTACCATTGAACCAGGTAAGGAAGATGAGTGGAAAATAGTCACCAGAATAAACTAGAAAAAATTTGATAGTTGGATACTTGAAAAAAAATCAACAGAGATCATGGAATTTTTCAGGTGTATTTGAAGTAACCAACCATGCCACCAATAGATCCTAATGCAACAAACCAATGTCATCAGCCCCAAAAAACCTCTGTGGGTCAGCTGTCTAAGAGAAAATCTGACCAGAAAGGCAAAATGAAGGAGAAAGAATATGAACCTGCACTAAGATCAAAGTCAACCTTGAAACATTCAAATGTCATGCCTGAAAACTTGAAAGAACTGGAACCACCCCACCAAATGGGATAATGAGAACTTCCATACCAAAAGACACCATTAGAATAATACTATAATACATAATCGTTGTCGGGTCAAGAACTGATCTTTAGATCTATTAATGTCATTCACTTAGTGGACCCCTTCTCTGATGGAGACTACGGCTATGAACCCAAATTCCCTACATCCAACCAGAGAGCCGGAGGAAGTGTCCATAGAGGATGAGGGTTTCCAGGTAGGTGTGGTCATGAGAGGATTCAAATTCCCTACTACACCTTAACTCAACCCGTTAATGACTTTAGGACTCGTAGAAGGACCCTCCAACAGACACAATAGAAACCAGAGTGTTTGTCTGCCCCTACCAGAATAAATCCTAGCACAATCATCTTGGCGTATCTATTGGAGGAAGGGGAAATGTATAATCACCCAATGCATGAAGGTCAACCAGATCGACCAAATCCAAAGGGCACAAGAGCACCATCAGTTCCCATCCCAAAGGTCAGCCCGTCCACCTCTATGACTTAAGTCCCTGTAGAGTCGATTAAAGAGTATTTCCAAGATGGGTATTTCCAAACTTTAGAGAAGAAATTTGATATTATAAAGTAGAAATCCTCAATATCAGCAAATATATTGAACCTAAATGCATTTAATTTGTTATAAGACCTTAGAGAGTCACTCATAAAATATTTCCTAAGTCCCTAGGAATTAGAAGTTGAAGTAGAAGCTGCAGAAGTCTATCGAATAGAGAAAAATCCACATAATTCCTTGCAGTCATCTCTATCATAGATTAGGATGAAGATTCCATCATAAAGGTTCTAATCAAACCCTTATTTGTGTCTATCAAGATAAATGAAATTTTTGGTTGGAAAAGTTTCATGGACAATGGATATAGAGTTAAACTCCTCCTGCCGCGAACACTTCATCGATTGGCCTATGATGAGGAAAATATGACACCCTACACCAAAACAATACTAGGATATGAAAAAATTGAGAAAAATACATTTGGAAAAATCAATATTGGAACATGGCTTGGTGAAATCATGTATGATTTTTTGTTTCTATTAGTGTGAAAAAATATAGCCTTCAACGTTCTATTAGAGGGGCCCTGGCTGCGTCAGCTCACTACAATCCCCTCATTATACCATCAGTGCATCAAATATTTTTCTAATGGGAGAAACGATACACTGTATTATGAAAAATTCGCATTTGAATCTTACGAGTTGCATCAAATTGATGTAGGGTTCTATGAACCGAAAGAGAAGTAGTTGTTGGCCGATGACGTTGATTGGATCACTACCCCAAATGGATTGGAAACGGATCCTGCCGATCCCCTAAAACTGATTCAGGAAGAGTATGTATTACCCATCATTCAGGTTGAGTGGATATGTTCAATCTCATATGTGGACTCAACCGTCTTCATGATCTTCATTATGGCCATCATGTCCAAGGATGCTGAAAAGCGTGCTAACCCCCATGATGATGGTGAGTGCTCAAACAAAAATTATTCTAGCCCATCCTCAGGGATGTAGATAGTTCCTTCCTTAGTCACTAAGGAGGAAGACGGTGTCCTATCATTAAAAAAATGTAAGGACACTCCTCCAACCCCATTCCATCCTCTTCAAAAAACTGTTCATAGTCAGCTAGGAAAAAAGGTATAGTTTTAGTTTTCGGAAACCAGATTGGTGATCCCTCACCCAACGATGGAGATTTCATTTCGAGAATCATCTCTTCATCAGAAGAGGAAGCAGATGACAAAGTGGATTATGAAGAAGAAGAATATATCAATGATTCCCTCTCACATTCGAAGAAGGTGCCTCCACCACAATCGATGAACTTATAGAGATAAACCTGGGCACCAAAGTTTACCCACATAAAACATTAATTAGTGTGGATATTTCTTTTGAGAAGTAGGAGGAATATACCTCCTTCATAAAGAATAATCAATATTTTTTTGAGGAACAACCCATAAATTCTAGGCCTCGATCCCAAGGATTCCACTTATCACCTGGATCTGCGGGAAGACCATCATGGATATAAGAAGGATGCTAGAAGGACCCACTCGACACATGCTTACAAAATAGAGGTTAAATTTGAAAATATAATCAAATATAAATTCATTCAGAAAGTCAAATATCTAATCTGGATGGAAAACATAGTCCCTATAAAAAATGAAGGATTGAATAATCAGAGTCTTTATTGTCTTTAGGGACCTCCATCGGCACTGCCCGAAAGATGATTTCCCGGTCCCAATCATGGAATTACTAATCTATGAAACTGCTAGATATGAGTCCGTCTTTTCATTGGATGGATACTCTGGACACAAACAGATCTAAATGGCTTGAGAAGATGAAGAATACAATACATTTAGGGACCCTAGAGATTATTATTCTACAAGGTAATACCCCTAGTCCTGGAAAATGCTGACGCCACATATCAGTGAACCATGTATTGAATTTTCAAGACCTTCCTTGGAAAATTTGTAGAGTTCTACATTGAATACTTTGTGGTTAAATCATGATAGCACTCGAACAACCTAACAGATCTTGAGACTATCTTCCATAAACTGCAACAACACAATGTAAAGATGAATCCCCTGATGTGTGATTTCATAATTACCTCTAGGAAATTCATCAGCTTCTTTGTACACCATCATTTCATTGAAGTATAACCTAATAAGACAAAATCCCTCATTAGAAATTCCACCACCTAAACACCTCACTTAGTTGAGGGGTCTCTAGGGGCACCTGGAATACATTCAGTGCTTCATATAAAACCTTTCAGGAAAGTTTTTTTTATTTCACTAGGTTGATGAAGAAAGGGGTCACATACCAGTGGGATAATGATTCTCAAGAAGCATTTCAAAATAAAAAAAGTTATCTCTTAAGCCCACTGGTGCTAATGAATCCTGTTGATATAAGACCACTCATTCTGTGTGTAACCTCCTTGGAACTGTCACTAGGCACTTTCCTCACAATGAAGAATGATTCTAGCAGTGAGAATAACCCCTATTACCTCATCTAAATAATTATTTTTACTGAGACTCGATATTCAAATATCGAAAACAGATTCCTAGACCTAGTCATTGCGTTTTAGAAAATTAGGCATTACCTGCATTAACACGAGGTTCATCTGGTCTCCCATTGCAACCCACTCTAGTATATCCCCAGTCTTCCTATTTTAATTGGATTCCTATCATGGTGGGTAGTCTACTTACATTACTTTGACATATGATAAATGCCCCCAAAAAGTAATCAAAGGCTAAGAATTAGCATATTTCTTGGCAGAGAACCCCTCACCAGAAATGAACCCATTGGATACTAAACTTCCTGACAAAGAATTAATCTCCATCCAAGAAGGATCTTGGGCATGGGAAATGTACTTCGAGGGTGAATTCAGAAGCCTGATAGGAAAAATTATGGAGAACCCCAAGATCAACTATGTGGGGCTGGTATTTATACTCAAATCTCTAGAAAATACCATCTTACAATACTCCTTCCTGCTTTTAGATGGGTGAAAAAATAATGATGCAGAATACCAAACCCTCATTGCAGGCCTAGTGCTGTCACTTACTACACAAGCCAGACACCTAAATAAAAAAGGGGATTCAAAGCCTGTACTCAATCAGGTCAATGGTGACTATTCCATTAAGAATGAAGTATTGGTTTGTTTGATAAACCCTATATGAGAGATGATGGAAGAATTACCCTTATAACCAATACTAACTCATGTACCTTGGTCACAAAATTCTCAATAAGATGCATTAGAAAATTCAGCCACAACCCTGGATGATCCAGAAAATGATGAAATATTCATCATCATTTCCCATCGTCAGATGGTATTTCTGATCATTCATAACAACACGGAATAAACTGATAAGATTAACCCCATTCCTAAGCCTTATGGTCAAACCACCGGCTGGATGAATCCCATTGAAAATTAAATCCAGTGGGGGAACTCCCACAAGCTAGGGCTAGAAGATAACATATTTGGAGGCGGGACGTCAATTATAATGTAATATTGTGCAAAACAAGAAAAGTTTCTCTACAAGTGTTGCCTTGACAGAGTGTTTCATAGGAGAATTGATGGATAAGGGACTAATTCCATCATGAAAGTAGTTCATGAAATTTTTTTGGATCACACCAATCTGTAGCCATGCCCACCCATAAAATTAGAAGCCGTGGATACTATTGGACAACTATGATACATGATTGTGCCTCATTTTCCAAGAAGTTCCATTCCTTCCAGGTTCATTCCAATTTCATTCATCAACCTCCTAAGTAGATTCACACAACTATGTACTCTTGGACATTTTCCATATGGGGGATGGATGTTGTGGGACCATATCCTCTTACCACAGCTAGACAATTCATGTTCATTATCACAAAAACCGACTTCTTTTCCAAATGGGATGAAGTTTTACCCCTTAAAGAGTTTGGGTAAAGAAGCATTGTTAGCTTTATGAAATATAACATCATCACTAGATTTGGAGTCCCTCATACAATAATAAAATAAAACGGCGCTAACTTATACTCTGCTAAGTTGGAAAATTTATAGCAGGTGTATAGAATCAAAGTCAACCATTCATCCCACTACCATGCAATAATCAACAGACATATAAAGGCTTTAATCAAGACTCTATCCCACTTAATCAAGAATATAGTAGAAAAATACCTCAAATCATGGCCAGATAGGGTCCTCCATGCATTATGAGCTTACCATACCACAACCCACACTACCTCCCAAGAAACCCTGTATTCACTAGTATACGGAAAATAACCAGTTTTTCCCATATAAGTTCAAGTAACACTACTCTAAATTGGTTTATGCGATCAATTTTATACAAATAAGTAATCTCATAAATGGTTTTATGAGCTGGAATGGTTAGATGAAACAATAGTGCACACTTTGCACTATTTATAAGTCTACAAAAATCGAATCGCATGAGGCTTCAAAAAAAAGTTTCCCTTCAGTCTTCTCTCAATGGAATGATGGTGTTGGTCCTCAAAACCATGAAGATTCTTGAGAAGAAACCCCCAAATCTTGAGCCAAAATGTGAGGGACCGTGTGTCACCCATAAGGTCTACTCCAATAATGCATATGACTTGATATCAAAGGATGGGAAACTCATCATAGCTCCCACCAATTCCTGGTTTCTGAAGAAATACTTCATATAATAGAGACATATACATCTTAACTGCATGATGTTAAACTGCATAGAGACATATTGGTCCTAATCACATGATGATAAACTTCATGATAGATTGATCCCCACTGCATGATGTTAAACTGGAGGGTAGGTATTGTGTTATAGCTAGAAATTTGTCGCATATAAGTCAAATTTATGGAAATAAAAGGTTGTATACCCTCCCCATTTCTTATAAAAAGGTACGACATACACATGGAGGGTCCTGAAGAACTACATGTGGCTTTATTCCTGCCCTTGTAGGATACGTAGTGATGCTTAGATCCTATATCATGGTCCAACCACCATAAATATAGAAAATTCACCCTCCTCCCTGTGTTTGGTCCAGACCTATAGGGAGGAAACCTTTGGAAGTATGTGTGGCTTGATTTTTTATTTCCATGGGATACATAGTAACAACTTGACCTCAGATCTTGGTCCATCCACTAGTAACCAAAATTCCCCTTCCCCTTATGCACGGACTAGACCTATACAGGGGAGTTATTTTCAGAACTAAATGTTTCTTAATTCCTCCCCTCACATGATACATAGTGACACCAAGATTTTATATCTTGGTCTAGCCACCAATAAAAAAATCCCATCTTGTTTCTCTTCCCATAGACCAAACCTCTGCAGGGAACTCCTAGAACCATGTACAACTTGATTCTTACCTTAATGGGATACAGAGGGATGCCTCGACTCAAAGGTCCCAGCCCAGTAACCAAACAATGTGAAATTCCCCCCATTATATCAACCGTTATATCCTTCATTTCTTTTACAATGGTATGGGGAATCCTTGCCACTCTTTGCTTCTCAAACCGAGTATAACTCACATGGGTTTAGGAATGATGGTAAGGACTTCCTTCCATAGATAAGGAATAAAGGGATATGGTGAACCCATCACCCATATAGGATGAAACCCACATTCCACCCTCCCTTTTTATGGACTGTACCTATTTAGGGAAGGGTAATTACAGAAATAAGTGTGTCTTGATTCCCATTTAGCAATTGGATATGTAGTGACACAAGGATTCTATACCATAGTCCAACCAACAACATGAGACAAAAATTCCATTCTTCCATATACATGGGCCTGTTTGGTTGAAGGGAATATTTTATTTAGAACTTTGTATAGCTTGATTCCATCCCTTGTAGGATATGGAGTGACACTGTGATTCTAATTCCTAGAGCAGTTGCTATCCGAAACCGGACCTCTCCCATTTCTCTAGGTGTAGGTCACACATGCGTATATGATTCCCAATAAAGTCCTCATTGTACGACGTTAAACTAAAAAGCAACTCAATTACTGTGTGAGAATTTTTTTTTGGTGTGATGAGATACATGGTGACAACCAAGCCTAAAGTTCTTTGTTTCTACACAAAGAATAAGAGAATATGCCTCCAATTTACCTCACATGACATACCAGCCTATGAAGGAGATAATTTTTAACTCCTATGGAGAAAAGGTTTCCAATGATTTTTCCCTCATATGTATGAAATTGATCAATGTGGGGAGTTTCATAATTCATGGATACTCATGGTTTGAACATTTCTTACGTACCCAAGAACACCTTTTCCAATTACCAAACTCCATGCCTTATGAAATCTTGGATCTCTATAATCATCCATGACCATTAGAGATAGATTGAAAGTGTATTGTAGACACCTTTGTTTGACTATAAACATCATTCCCTTATGGCTCTGCATATGTTTCTTACAAAACAACCATCAATTGAAGGAAAATTAGTCCTCAAGAGAGTCCTTTTCTACCCCCGTATGCCAAATGGATCCAAAGACCCATGACATTCCTCATGTTCTAAGGGTGACCAGGACCATGGTGTATCCTTGATACCCTCATTCATGCCTAGGGAATTCCATAATATCCCAACCATGACCAAAAAATAGTTATTTATGGTCTTTGTGACATGTTGTCCCTACAATATGATGATAAAATGTGATGGTGATGTCCTTACTGAAAAATGTTAAAACTGTAAGGCTAGAAGTGTCCCGGCTACATAAAAATAAACTACACCACACAATGGAAATACTTAGATTCTTATCTTGGCTGGGCCTCACAAAAAAAATGCATTTCCTTTTTAGTCGTGGGAAAGACCTCCGCAAGGAATGTTTATTGGGAATCCTTCTTGACTCAGTTTCCCCCTAATGAGATGTATGGTGATACTCGAATCTTAAAATCCAGACTAAGCCATAGAAAGTATTAAAATATCCCCTTATCAATGAAAAAATTGTGTCAAAGTAGAGAATCCCCAGACAAGTCCTATTTACAGGGATACTCAGGGGTATTAATATTTCCATTATTCCACATATAGATTACTCTACTTCCACCCCATATGATGATAAATTATCTATAATGTGTCCTTACTGCATGACGTTAAACTAAAAAATGTTTTTTTAAGCATCAAATTCTCCCTAACATTGATTATGTTATTCTTAAGTGGTGACCCAAAATCCGTGTCATCACTTGTTTCTCACAATTAGCATAGTTCAAGTGGGCTTAGGGACCTCATTAGGGAATATTCCATTGCATTATGGACAATCATCCTAGGATTTTGGTCATAGAAGAACGAGCTTAAGAGGAATGTTAGGGTTCCTGTCCCCTTAATAAGGAACCCCAGAACCTAAATGTATGACCTTGGACTATTGGGTACCCCAAAGGTGAAACAGATTCCTCACCCTATGTAAGACCCAGATCTATATAGGATATTACTTGATCCCATTGGTGAATCAAAACTCGTGAGTTTCTAATATATCTAAATACACTCCAAACACACATATAACCTTGTGCTTTAAGTAATATTGGATCCTCATAATCCACTATGGCCATCAGATATGGATGTCCAGTGTCCTATGAACACCTTTTTTTGACTATGCACATCATTCTCTAGAGGCTCTGTATATGTTCTCTATTAAACATCTAATAACCAATGGAAAATCCATTATCAGGAGAGTCCTTTATATCCTCGGTAAGCCAAATGGATCCCATGCCCCATGAAATCCCTCATGATTCAGAACCCTCAAAGTCATGGTTTAAATAATGTTTCTTACTGATGTTCTGGATATGTTAGAACATCCTGACCTGATTTACCTCCAATTACTCAAGTATTCTGCAAAATAAATATTCCCACTCCATATGCATGAACTTAATCCACATATGGGAAAAAGAAATCACCCCATACTTTTCGTGTTTCCTGGGGAAGTTAAACATAAAATTCCGTGCTTCAAGTGTAGGCGCAGCCCCTTTCCCAATCCATACTCTATGTTAAAAAATGTCTAAATCTCCAAAATCCCCCATGGACATCGGAAATTAAATTTCAGTGTCCTACATACATGTTTGTTTAACTCTGCACACCATGCCTTTTTGGCTTTACATATGTTGCCTACAAAACAATCATCAACCAAAGGAAAATTCATCCTTAGGGGAGTCCTTTCCTATTTTTGTATTCCAGTATGAAATTTATGTCCCATCTCACTCCTCAAATATAGAAACCCCATGGATTATGGTTTACATATTTCCTCTTTCAAATTCCAAAAGATGAAAATAATTTCAAGTTGAACTGATGAATCATTTACTCTCTCATGGTTAGAGTTAAATGGTCTCCCATAATAAGTTTCAAGTGTCCTAGTTGTATGACGATAAACTATACCATTCCCTGACCCTCTTTATCATAATCCAAATTTGTGTGGGAGTAGTTTATTGTTCAAATACGATATAAATTCTCTTGTCATGTTCTAATATAAATTCTTTAATATTCCACAATTGTGGTCCTCAATCCATAAAAAAATCCAAAAATCCAATAAATATTCTAGGACATCGAAAATGGAAGGTCAGTATCCTATAGACACCTTTGTTTGACTATGCACATCATGCCCCAATGGTTGTACATATGTTGCCTCCAAAATAACCATTAACCAAAGGAAAATATGTCCTCAGTAGAGTCCTTTCTTACCTTGATACGCCAAATGGATCCCATGCCCCATGTACATCAAAAACTCACAGTGAAAGGGTTAAGAAAAATCCATCATTCATGTATGGAAGTTATTAAAACATTCTTGGATGATAAACCCCAAATTGGGCCCCCTACCCCATCTATTTTGGTCCAAGATGTTTGATGTAAAACATTAGAAATAAGTGTGATTGGAAAGACTATAAAATATCAATCGAAAAGAGGCAATGCTCGCTAGCTTGAAAACCCACAAAGGGAAGCAGTGGATAAAATTCAAGTAGTAGCTTTTTAAACCTATACTGTGTATGGTTTAGGAAAAAATGTCGAGAAATCAAACATTCAAAAGATACATAAATATTTTTGGGTCGAAAACATGTAAAGGAAGCCTACGAAAAAGTCATGTTATACCTGCTAATATTATACCAAACAGGCTTAGGAAAAAATTAAGGTAATAATAAAAAAGGCCCAACGTTCATGGGGATTTTCATATAACCCAAAAAATAACCAAAATATGATCATTGAGTCCGTAAACTCAAGAAAAATTCAGAGCATGATTTTTTTATCTCAAGATTACTTTTTTCCAATCGTGATTCTGGTTATATGTAATCAAAAAACTATTAATATGGTTAGTTGTGATTTATTGACATTGCAGGAAAGAGTGGAAGGAGAAGAATTGTGAAGAAAAAATAGATACATTCTATTCCATAGGGATATGGAGGGAATCCTGATATGATACCATATGCGAGTGTAGTATTCATTGGAAAAAATGCGGAAACACAAGCGAAGAAAGAAGAGGGGAATGGAAATTAAAAGAAATGAAAGAGGAATAAAAGGGGAAGGGGATGATCAATTAGGACCCCAAGGGGTCTTGCCCCTTGAAACTATAATTATAAAGATCCACAAAGGTTGATCACTCCTTTGATGAGCCTTACTTGCATTCACCTAAGAACACAAGAAACACAAGCATAATAATGCTAGAAACTCTCAAATTCGAAATTAATTCAAGGGGTACAAGTGGTGGCTATTTATAGCCAAATGAGATGAATACATGTCAAACTACCTATCCCACAAACATCTAAAGCCTATCCCACGAATTTTACTTTGTTTACACATGTCCTTGGCTTTAAGTGACAAGATATCTCTAAAGAAGACTTTTAGGAACCACCCCAAAGACTTTGAAGATTCCCACAATGGATTTGGAGACAAGGGCCCCACCACTTTTGACATTGGATATTTCATTCATGCAAGTGGATTAAATTTCGTGGAAGAATGTGGGTGGGCCTTTTAGGTTCACTTTTGGGCTTTAATAAGTGTGATTAAAGGCCCATTTTCTCCTCCCATGCATGCATGTTGGGCCTTCTCTTGTAATTTCAAAATGAGGCCATGTAAAGCCTCTTTCATCCTCCGCATTCTATCTCTTTTCATTGGGCCACCAATCCGATGCAATGGGTCTTGTCCATTAATTCTCCTTCCACCATCAATGCCATGATCACCCTCAACTCCTTGTTGCATGTGTACACCGTGATCCATATCATCCCCTCACTTTTTAAAAGGATTCGTCCTCGAATCTTCATATTCAAAAGGAGAGTGATCAGAAATATTAAAGGTAGCACTCACATTTCTATACCTGCTGGGCAAGTCAATCTTGTAGGAATTATCATTTATTATTTATAAAACTTGAAATGGACCATCTCCTCGTGATTGAAGTTTTGATTTTCTTTACTCTGGGAACCTTTCCTTCCTCAAATGCACCCACACCCAATCTCCAGGTTCTAGTACAACCTTATGCCTACCCTTGTTTTCTTGCTTCCCATATTGTTCATTTCTTCTTTCAATGTTGTCTTTTACCTTGGCATGTAAGTCCCGAACAAATTTTTCCTTCTCATAACCTGCAAGATCAATAACCTCCTTAGTAGTCAGTGAAAGAATATATAACGGAGTCATTAGGTTAAATCCATACACAATCTCAAAAGGTGATAAGTTAGTAGTGGAATGCACTACTCGGTTATATGAAAACTCTATGTGCAGCAAGCATTTTTTTCCAATTCTTTAGATTTTTTTGAATTATTGCACGCAAGAGGGTAGAAAGAGTTCTATTAACCACTTCTGTTTTCCCATCAGTTTGAGGATGTGCAACTGTTGAGAACAATAATTTAGTTCCCAATTTATTCCACAAAGTCCTCCAAAAGTGGATAAGAAATTTCACATCCCTATCACTTACAATGGTTTTGGGAAGTCCATGTAATCTCACAATTTCTTTGAAAAAAAAAATCTGCTATATGTATATCATCATTACTTTTTGAGCATGCAATGAAATGGGCCATTTTGCTGAATCGATCCACAACAAAAAAATTCTATCTCTTCCCGATTGGGATCGAGGCAATCCCAACACAAAATCCATAGAGATGTCAGTCCATGGATGAGATGGAACAAGCAAGGGGGAATACAATCCATTTGGTTGAACCTTGGACTTTTCATGCTTACAAGTGACACACCTAGCACAAATTTCAATAACATCTTTTTTCATGCTTGGCCAATAAAAATGTTCATGCAATGTAGATAGTGTTTTATCAACCCCAAAATTCCCCATCAAACCACCCCCCATGAGTTTCTTTTACAAGCAATTATAGAGTTGAACAATTTGGAATGCACAATTTATACCTTTTGAAAAGAAACCCAACATTTTTGTAATAGTCTTTAAAACCATGTTTTTCACAAGATGTCCAAATTTTAGAAAAATATCCATCATTTTCATACATTCCCTTTAGTAACTAAAGTCCAAGTAATCTAGAATGAAGAGAAGTAATAAGTGAATACCTTCATGAAAGAGCATCAGCAACCACATTTTCCTTACCTTTTTTGGGGTTGATCACATAGGGAAAAGTCTCAATGAGTTCTAGCCAAGATGCATGCCGCCGATTCAACTTACCGTTGGACTTCAAATACTTAAGGCTTTCATGGTCAGAATGAATAATGAACTCTTTAGGCCATAAGTAATGTTTCCATGTTTACAGGTTCGTTTTAAAGCATAAATTTCTTTATCGTAAGATGAATAATTTAATGCTACCCCGTTCAATTTCTCACTAAATGAAGTAATTGGACACGACTCTTGAGTCAAAACAGCACCAATTCCAACTCCCAATGCATCACACTCAATTTCAAAGACTTTGGTGAAATCGGGTAGCCTTAAAAGGGGAGCATTGACCAATTTTTCTTTGAGTGTGTTAAAATCTTTCTCTTGTTTTTCACCCCATTTAAAGACCACATGTTTCATTACAAGTTCATTAAGAGGTGCATCGATGGATGAAAAATCCTTTACAAACCTCCTATAGAAGCTTGCCAATCCATGAAAACTTCTAACCTCGGTTGCACTCTTCGGTGTGGGCCACTCCTGAATTCTTTGATCTTTTAATCATCCACACGAATCCCTTCCGCCCCTACAACAAAGCCAAGAAACACAACAGAATCCATGCAAAAGGAACATTTTTGAAAATTGGCATAAAGTTGGTTTAGATTAAGGGTCTCACACACAAAATGCAAGTGTTCAACATGGTTGTCTAGAGATTTTCTATACAGAAAGATATCATCAAAATAGGCAACCACGAATTTTCCAATGAATGAATGAAGGACATGGTTCATTAAGCTCATGAATTTACTTGGTTCATTAGTTAAACCAAATAGCATAACTAACCACTCGTACAAACCAAACATAGTTTTAAAAGTAGTTTTCCACTCATCTACTTCTCTCAATAGAATTTGGTGGTATCTACTTTTAAGATCAATTTTTGAAAACAAAGAGGCCCCATGTAATTCATCAAGCATGTCATCAAGTCGAGGGATGGGATAACGGTACTTAACTATTATTTTGTTGATGGCACGACAATCCACACACATCCTCCATGTTCCATCTTTCTTGGGTATTAGGATCACCGGAACGGCGCATGGACTCATGCTTTCCCTTACTAATCCTTTCTTCATGAGTTATTCAACTTAACACTGGATCTCTCTAGTCTCTTATGGATTAGCTCTATATGCTGGCCTTTTTGGAATTGCAGCATTGGATATGAAGTCAATCCTATGCTCAATGCCACTCAAATGGGGTAGTCCATCGGGTGTTTCTTCAGGAAAAAAATTACCAAATTCCTGTAGTATAGTCACAACACAAGAAGGAAAAGAATGGTGAAGTTCATTAGTTTCAAGGTAAGCATCCTTACTAATGAGTAAGAATACTTTTCCCGCTCAATAAAGCACCTTTCACCACACTTTTTCCAGAAAATAAACTAACCTTTCTCTCAAAAATCTTGTTTTCATCTCTTTGATTTCCCTTAATTCTTTTTATGCCACTCGGCTCTCCTTTTTCACTCTTAATGTTTCCACTCTTTTCATTTTTTTCTCTCATTTCCTTTTTCGTCAACTCATCACTCTCTTTTTTATCACTCAAAATTTTATTTTTCCCACTTTCTTTTTCACTCATTTATTTTTTCTTTTTGTATTATTTCTCTATCCTCACTTGATCTTCATATGATT
Organism: Viscum album; assembly: GCA_963277665.1. Classification (NCBI taxonomy): domain Eukaryota; kingdom Viridiplantae; phylum Streptophyta; class Magnoliopsida; order Santalales; family Viscaceae; genus Viscum; species Viscum album. Next base: position 1,122,739,784 of record OY728129.1, read on the forward strand.
GTATGGGACTTAGAGGAGTCAAAACAATATTTTGACCACTGAAATGAAAAGAGAAGCGATTAGCATAGCCATCATACATCACCCTCCAATCAAATTTCCGTGGTCTCCCTAGTAGTAAATGTCCAGCTTGCATTGGAGCAACATCACACAGCACCTCATCGTGATATTTTCCAATGGAAAAAGAAACTATGGCTTTTTTTGTGACCCTCACTTCCCCACTATCATTCAACCATTGCAATCTATAGGGTCTAGTATTCCTTAGAGTAGGCAAACTCAACTTTTCCACCAACAAGGTACTCACCACATTAGTACAAATTCCACTATCAATGATCATACTACATACCTTCTCCTTGATGTGGAATCTCGTATGAAAAATATGTTCTCGTTTCTCTTCATTATGATCATCTTTGGGTTGAATGTTTAATGATCTTATTGCCACCAATGCATCTCCATGTACGGGTTCTTCAACTTCTACATCCGAACCCTCCTCTAAATATGGAATCTCATCATCGCTAGAGTGCTCACTAAGGATGTCTCCATTATCCAAAATAATCATGGCCCTTTTGTTTGGGCATTGAGATTCAATATGACCATGTCCTTGACACTTAAAACAGTTTATATCACGAGATTTAGAAGGGAAAGTTGAGTCCATTTTTCCTTTTGAATCAGTGGGGAAGAACTTCTTTTTGGCCTCTTCTCTTTGTTTTTGAACAAATTTAGAATCCCATGGTTTCGTTTCATTCCACTTAGAAGTTGATTTTGGATCTTTCCGGTTATCCTTCCCAAAATTTTGGGAACTTACTTGAATACTCTAAGAATGTAGTTGCTTTTCGACCTTCAACGCCTTATGTAGAAACTCCTCCATTTCAATGTAGGTCTGTAATTCCACCATATCTCTAATTTCCGGATTCAAGCCATTGATGATCCTTGCCATGGTAGCTTCGCGATCCTCCTCCAAATTGGCTCGAATCATTGATATCTCCATTTCCTTGTAGTATTCCTCCACACACATGGAACCTTGCACAAGTTTTTGTAACTTCAAATGCGAGTCTCAATAGTAATGACTATAAATGTACCTATTGCGCATTACTATCTTCATTTCTTCCCAAGTTCGAATTGGCCTTTCTCCATTTAGTTGTCGACTTACTTGTAATTGGTCCCACCAAATACTTGCATATTCATTGAACTCAAGCGCTGCCAATTTTACCTTCTTCTCCTTCGAGTAGTTGTGAAGTCCAAACACATGGTCAACCTTCTGCTCCCACTCCAAATAAAGTTCTGGGTCACTCTTCCCTTGAAAGGGTGGAAGTGTCACTTTGATGCTTCTCAAGTCATTATCTCTCCAAGCAGCACGTTGCCCTCGCCTAGGAATTGATTCTTTGAAATCAGAGTACTCATCATCACCTTCATGAATTTCTTGCCTTCTTGGAGCCTTTGAAGACAAGGAACTTTGTATATCATCCAACCTAGCATTCAATCTTATAAACTGGTCAGCGACTTCTTTCATGAATAATTTAATGTCGATCTCACTTCTTTCTCCCTCACTTGCCATTTTTTTTAAATTCCTCACACACTCATTCTCTCTTTTTTTATCTCTCAAAAGGTTCCTCACACTTTCTAGCACAACAACTTGGTTCCTACAAGTGTTCTTAAATAGAATCAAGAAGAAAACTAGTAGAAGCAATCAATTCATGGAAATCTTTAAAAATCAGAAATTTTAAAAGGGTTTGAATCAATGAGGTCCAAGAAATGTGGGGGGTAAATGGGAGAAAATGTTATCGAAGAAGGTTGGATATGTATAAAGGAAATAAGATGATGGATAAGAAAAGGCAATGAAATTTATAACTTATGAGCGAGCGCAATGTTTCAAATGAGCAACATCCTTTTTTTTTGATTTTTTTTGCTACTCAATAAAAAAGAATTGAGATACCAAGAGTGCTCCTTTTGTGCTCAAAGTAAAAAAAAATGAAAAATTTACTAATATGATTGCAATGATGTAAATGGTTGAGATAACATGAACATCAAACTCAAATGGAAATCCGCCTTGGAGATTGTTAGATTTCACAAGGGTGAAACTATAGCACGAATTGATTCGGCTATATCTCCAAATATAGGTGTAGGATTTTAGTGTTTCCAAATCAAGAAGAAAGATGAGATTTGGAAATATTAAAATGACATATTATATGCCCAGAAACTCAAATAAAAAGCAGACGAAAATATGGAAGAAAGTTCCATCCAGAATTGGTGATGGCAGAAAATGGATGAAGAGGAAGAAAAAAAAGATGGGAGAAATAGAAATGAAAGAACCTAGTTTCCATTGCCTTCCTCTGATAGCAAATCATATGATACCATATGCGAGTGCGATATTCGTTGGAAAAAATGCAGAAACACAAGTGAAGAAAGAAGAGGGGAATGGAAATTAAAAGAAATTAAAGAGGAATAAAAGGGGAAGGGGATGATCAATTAGGACCCCAAGGAGACTTGCCCCTTGAAACTCTAATTATAAAGTGCCCCAAAGGTTGATCACTCATTTGATGAGCCTTACTTGCATTCACCTAATAACACAAGAAACACAAGCATAATAATGATAGAAACTCTCAAATTCTAAATTAATTCAAGGGGTACAAGAGGTGGCTATTTATAGCCAAATGAGAGCAATACATGTCAAACTACCTATCCCACAAAAGTATAAAGCCTATCCCACGAATTTGATTTTTTTTACACATGTACAAGGCTTTAGGGGACAAGATATCTCTAAAGAAGACTTTTAGGAACCACCCCAAAGACATTGAAGATTCCCACCATGTATTTGGAGATAAGGGGCCCACCACTTTTGACATTGGATATTTCTTTCATAAAAGTGGATTAAATTTCGTGGAAGCATATGGGTGGGCCTTTTAGGTTCACTTTTGGGCTTTAATAAGTATGATTAAAGGCCCATTTTCTCCTCCCAAGCATGCATGTTGGGCCTTCTCATGTAATTTCAAAATGAGGCCATGTAAAGCCTCTTTCATCCTCCTCATTCTTCCTCTTCTCATTGGGCCACCAATCCTATGCAATGGGTCTTGTCCATTAATTCTCCTTCCACCATCAATGCCATGATCACCCTCAACTCCTTGCTGCATGTGTACACCATGATCCGCATAAAATCCACAATCTAAAGCCTCTCCTTGTGGGAGGGAAATGATCATTACAATAGACATTTGACGGACTTTCAAATTTGTATAAAACAAATTCAACTCTTTAATGTCCTGAAGAAGTTTTAACAAGTTTGTGGTCTCAACCTCTATGCCTGACCATAGTGAATCCGCGTCCCTCATGGATTCAAGGCCATACCTTTCTCCTTCTTCCACCAGCCATCACCCCTTCTTAACAGTGACCATATCATGATCCTACTCCTACTTAAGTTTCTCTATATTCTTGTTATGCTTCTCCACTTCCTATTCATGTTGTTCCAATAAGGACTCTTGCTTTGTGAGCTCATTTTGTAGCCACGCAACTGCTCTAGCTTGATTGAAAGCCTCATGAATAAGGATTTTCCTTGCAGTATAAATATGAGACATAAAATCTATGGTACAAAAATGATATACAAGTCTTCCATTCAATTCCTTTATAGAAGCAACTTGTCTCACTATTTCATAGATTCCATGATAGTTGAATCCGCCAAATCCCAGGACCACAAACTGGTTGTGTAATTTCAGAAACATCTTCCGCATCTCATCCAATGGAGTCTGAGAGACTATTCTCTAATCATTATTACATTAATGTTGATGGATGGGAATAAGGTAAAACAAGAATCTTGGTCAATATTAGAGTGACTCCCTAATGAAAAAGTATAGTCAGGGACTAACATCATGAGATATGGACATGATTCGACAGCTGCAACATGACTCGACCACTCGACAACCTCACCTATGATGATTTCAATGGAGGGAAGAGTGGAAGCATCTTCCACAATTGTTAACATTGTTAGATTCATTTATGAATATATAGGAAAAATGGGTAAATATCCTCAACTCCTATAAAAAATAGAAGTGTTATTGAAATACTTTAGAACTAACTTCCATCTACTGAAGCTTAAATACCTCCCACATCCCCAACAACATCACTGACCAGTGAAGGTGGCGCCATGTATTTAGTCATCATTTTTACTCCACAATTTCTCAAGGAATCAATGAATCAGGACTGTCCACAACCAGACCACAAACATGCACGATATCCCCCAGAAGGTTGTTCATTGATATTAGGCCTGTTGGGATGATCAGTTTAGAAAAGGGTACTAGTCTTGAGCTTCTAGGGGTTGAAACCACAACATCTCCTAGAACATGAGAAAAAGGCAAAATATATCACTCCATGTTTTTGCGAGCTGGGACAATAGCCTCCCCTGTGGTTGTGACTTCTACAAAGGTAGAGTTGACATGTGAAAATGAAACATCAATCTCCGAAGGGACTCCCCCTATAGGGGATAGGTCCATTTGATTAGGAATTATTGGTTTCTTAAGACTTGAAGTCCCTCCGATGTCCTATGGTTATTGGGTCTCTTCATTTGATTCAGCCCCTTCCATAAAAGTTGTCATGTATTTATCCTTGGGAAAGGCTTAATGAGTTCAATTGAGACCACAAATTCTGGATGTTCTTCTATCATTGAGGCAGAGTTTGTTTGAGTAGGAACATACACACCTAAAAGGTCAAAAATACCCCTGTCCTACTTGGTTATTCCTATTTCTAGGCTTTAGTTGATCAAAATTTCTTGCAATTTTTTCTCTTCCATAAAGGGAACAGGATCCAGAGATGCTTCAGAAACTTCCACCTAGTTACTGATGGGATATGCATCAAAATACACACATAATAATGATCCAAAAAAGATAAGGGAACTTGGTTCGACAACTATGTGAATAGAAAATTACTTGTGATTCCTCTCCTAATGTGTTTTGATAGTTGGGACACCCATTTGTGTTTCTTGGTTTGTCATGGAGATATTCCCCAAATAAGAGCACCTTGAGGACTCAAAGGAGGAAATGACTTGTAAGGGTCTGTGATGACTGCATCCATATTCTCTTAGGGTCCAGGTGATCCTTTTGTAGAATCCCCCATAATCAGAGGGGTACACTCCACAACTACAGTTCCCCTAGAGGAATAATCTATGGAAATAATCATTTCTTGAGACCCTATAGGATCCTGAAAATTTAAATAATGTCCTTTAGCCTCTCCATATTGAAGGAATGTAAATTCATGGTTAGTGGATAGAATAACCTCTACTTCGATGGTAATCAATCATATGATTACTTCAATTAATGCTACTCAGTCGGACCAGTAATGCTTGTATTTAGAGGCATGAAGGTATTTATCAATTTCATTCAGATAAAAAGCCACATCTTCTAGATCTTCTTCAGAAGAAATAGAGGTGGGTGCAATGGATCCTAAAAAACCCAGTTCAAAGTTCCCTCCTTGAATTAGTATCCAAATATCTTCCTCAGAAGAATTTTCCCTTAGTTCATCTCAGACCCTCCAAGTGTTTGGAAGTGAAGTCGTAACTAGGATGGCCAATGCTAAAGGATTTGCATGGGGAAGCGAAGTGGGTCTTGTCAGACTTAAATTCTTCCTGGGTGCTTTGTCAGTCTTGGGACCCCCAAGAGTCGAAAACTTACGAGACTTTGGTAGTAGGTGACAATCTTATCCCATTGTAGCTACAATAGGTGAGCCAACAACATCATCATCCTCATCATCAATTTTTGGTCACAACATGGTATGTACCCAATGAGATTATTTGTAGTGACCACTCTAGGAATGGATCAAGGTATTTTTTTCTTTCTAGGTAACGACCTAACCTCTCATGATCCTGATAAAAAGATATGTCATCATGTGATAACACATAACCAATTTCAGTAAGGTAAACCTCCCTAGTGTGGAGGAACTACCATAATTCATGTTGGTAATTATCACAAAAGAATTGGAGGCTTCTCAAAATTCCCCATTGCATCCAGGACATGTGAAAATTTTCCTCAGGTGGGTAAAATAGTTGAATCAAAATAATATCATCAGAAGCTCATTCTACCACCCGTGAAGTCACAACCCTATCTTTCATTACCTAATTGGAGGAGAACTGAGGGGATTTTGATGGAATTTTCTAGTCTTAGAGTTATCAAAAAATTCCTTTTTCTTCACCTTCCCCGTAGCCCCGAATTCCTTAGAGGATATTACAATAGGAACCAAATTAGCTAATTGGACATCTAGATTTGATTTAACCTAGGACATAGCATAGCCTATAGTGGGGAAGGGTAAAAAATCCCCAGAATCCAAAAGTCTAAACTAGAACTAGGTGTCCTCCTGAGTAAACATCAACCACATTCGACATGATATCATAAGATGATTCTCTTGACATGAACTGTTGAGAGTGAGATGACACAACTTAAAGGAATAATTAAATTGACGACTGAATCTGCAAGGTGCATACCCCAGACAGATAATCTCTCTTTGGATGTGGGGAACCAAGAGACCTTCTCTCAAAGAAAAAACATCACCCTGTTTAAAAAAGTATTTAGATTCAATAGTCACAATAATACTAGTATTGGAATCATAAGTATGATAATAAAAACGTTCAAATACATTAAGACATGCCATTAAGTCTTTCTCATTCGTTTTAGTCTACTCCTTTTTCTTATCCTATGAGGCCCAAGCCATCGGCATAACCCCGCTAGTGCACTGAAGGTATGGTAGAAGGATAGAATATGTAATAGGCAAGGAATTGATATAGTTATAACCTCATATGTGAGCTCCTATCTAGTCCCAAAGGATTTGGAAGGGTCCAATCATCTGGTAAGGTGGCCCCCCTTCATTGATCTGGACCAACTAGTGAAAAATATAGTCCATCTCTGGAATATCAAGATTGATGCATACACTAGTGTCCAGTTGAGCATCCATGATGAATGTTGAGACTGTCACGCCAAAAGATTCCCATACCGGTTTTAGTCATCTTCTTAGAAACATGGACAAAAGGCCTCCATTAAAAATAATTGGTGAACATCAGGGATTTACTTCCATCCCCATTCAAGAAATTTTCCCTCATCCAGGGTGGGCCAAAAGATACCCACTTGTGTTTGAGTTGTCTTGGTAGGGTAGGACCTGGGTCTACATGGATGGGGATTTAGACCATTTTTATTAACAAAAACACCAAACCCCTCAACAAAAGGAATGTCCTATTTTAAATAGGGATATAATTCCTTCAAAAGAGCCTTTTCTTGAACAATGAGTTTCTTGGCCAAAGGAAGAGTCCCCACCTCATTATCCTAATGGAAAGGAGGTAGGAAATTATCATACATGTCTCCAACAATAGGGACTCCGTAATTTAGCCATATTTCCCAAAGATGAATGCCAAACTCCACACGGGTCAAATTAAAGGTATTGGTGTCTGGGATCCATAGGCTCAAGGGCTATGAAATGAGGGCACTGGGATGATGAGTGTATGTATGAGACACCTAGGTAGCTTTCTATAGTCCCACAGCTAGTAGCTCAGCCTAAAATTCTTCATAGATTTGGAGGACCTAGAAATTCCACCCCAAGTCAAAGCTAAATGATTCTCAAGAACAAAGGTCCTTCATGGATGACCAACTATGTTGTTTGCTCACTATGACCTTCCGTACAATTCTTTGATAACAGTGGGCCTTCTTGTCTGGCTTTCGTTGCACCTACCTTAAGGTTCAAAGTGCACAGCATAGTAGGGAACTAGCGGTGATATCTCTCTAAAAGTATCATTATCTAGAAGAGATCAAGGCCTTTGGAATAGAGGTGTTAGTTATCTAGGAAGTGATCTTGTCAGCATGATTTGGTGTTATAATTGACATGTTGAACATCAGACCAGATCCATAAGTAGGAAGCATTTCTGAAGCCGGACACTCTCTTTGACTCATAATAAGAATATTTTATAGAGGCTGAGGCAGTGGGGAAACTAGAGCCTTATCATAAACTGTTTCCACTATGTTATTAAATATTTAATCAGTAGTATAAAGAGGGGAAGCAATGATAGCTTCAGTAAGAACAATGACATAAACATCATCTGGAGGAAGAACCATTGCAGTCTGCATAAAAAGATACAAAATTCCATAAAAAATTGAGTCCAATGATAAAATTGTTAGAAAAAGTCCACAAAAATTTCCAAAGGTCTTAAAAAAGAAGGTCTGCATGGACCTTCACATATTGTTCCAGGGAATTGTAAGAAGAATACATTTCCCACGTACTGCATTGGTACATGAAATGCATTTCTGGTGTACGGCCTTAGTACATGGAAGACCTAGGAGGTGCTGACCCGTAGAGCGTTGGCTAGTGAACTTTGTGGGTCACAGAATAAAGAAATCACAAAACAAGGTCTCTCTGTATTGATGTTTAATGTTTTCCTATTGGAATTTTATGTTCAATTTAAAAGTGTATAAAGCTTAGTTCTCTAGTTCAAAGACCAGTGTGCGGAATAGGAAAACCACATAATCATCTCACTAAATAGAAGGTCGAACTTAGGTTTTAAATTCCACCGCATAAATCGCAGACCCAAATCTAGTTTACAGGGAAAGGAAACTGTGAGGAATTAGGTTCACAAAATGTAAAAAATAGTTCACGGGTGCATATTTCATAGAGGAGTCAGTATGTGGAAGGGAAGGATGCCGATGAGAGGTTGAGAGACCTTTCCCCCCCTGAGAAATAGTATAATAAAAATTACCTAGGCCCCCTAAATAGGCACGATCCCCCAATTAGGGATACCTGTTCTATCAGAAACCACATCAATTCATACCCACTTATACATCAAAATAGCCTCCTCTTCATTCTGATCAGACCCCATTCTGATGGGGGGTATTTGTAGGGTCCTAAAAACTTTGCGAAGGGAAGAAAAAACTACCACAAGCACTTTGAAGAAGGAAGAAAATATTCCTGCAAGTCCATCATGGAAAATGAATGCAAATTGGAATAAAAATGGGAGAAGTAACTTGAAGAAATCAAATTTTCAAAAAAGTTTTAGGCTGACCGCATACCATCACCAAGAAAGATTCGTAGGGCTCATAAATCGTGAACCATCAGAATGAGGAAGAACCCATGAGGTGTTGTCCCTCGGGGTGATGGCTAGAAAACCAAATACACTGCGAAATATGTCATTGGAATAATCAAATAGAGAAATTCCACTGCATACTATCCAAGAAACTAAGAAGTTCACAAGTGAATAAAGCTGATGGGTTCCACAAACCACGTCTTTTGAACCACAACCTCAGCAAGTCCCAATTGAATGCGTCTTCTGTGGGTTGAGTTATATCTTCATGGGATTCCACAAATGATGTAGCATGCCCACATATATGATTTCCCTAGGAGTCTATAAAAGTACAACAAGAGGAACGGAAAAAGAAAGGAAAATTGGATGAGACAATAGGAGGAACAAGAGCAGAGAGGAAGAGAGAAGATGGAGCTACAAATTTGGATATTTTACAGACGTACGGAGAAGACATCAACTTCAAGCTCGAATCATCAATGAAGCATGAACTGCGAACCACCTCCTTCATAGGTATAAATGGACACATATCATAAAAAGAAGGAACCTAATGATAATAGTAAACCGAAAACCGAAATGATGAAATTGTGACCCAAAATGGTGAAAATGTGAACCATAAATCCCTTACATATGAACTTCCCATGAATCACAAGCTCCCAAACCCTTCTTCAATCCAGTGATCCACATAGTGAATTGCTATGAAGATTAGATCCTATGCCTCATACAATATTTGTACACGAATGGAACCTGGGGCTGCGTGGCCCACTGCATCACAGACCACATCTAGGGCCGCGTACCATTTCGGTAACTGGAACACATTCTAATCCACGCAACACATTAGTAATAAGATGAAACCTCTACCCATATGGTAGTATGCTATGTGGGATTTCCCACACCCCATGTGTGAAAAAAAGTATGCGGAATAGGGTGTCTTCGGGTGTCCTTCCTCCTAGCTCCAATCATACCCCTCAATTACCATCCAGTCCTTCATAGCTCCTCCACAAACCATTCCACCAGAATCTAGCCAAAGCCTCCTCCAAAGCCACTAGACTCGTATGATCAGATCATCAGGTTCACCAGAACACCTTTCTAAATTTACATACCCAAGGTAAGAGGAGTCATGAAGGTTGTCCCCACTATGGTTTGGTCCCCCAAAATGTCTCTAATTCTTTGTTCCCAAGGAAAATAGGATTATACTTTGGGCTACCAATATGAGTCTTCCCATTCTAGGTATTAGGGGAAATCATTGGCCTTTCTCTTCGATTATTGCAAGTAAAAATCATGAAGATTACTCTTTCCTTCCTCTTTGGCAAGGAAACCTGCACCTCCCCTTTCCCAAAACCTTCTCCAGGGAACTCCCACTGAGGTAAGAACCTATCCTTCCAAGATTCAGAACACATGACAGTCAATGTCATTCCACATTAAAAGGTTCATTTCTTCGTTCCCTCACCCACCATTGCCTTTACATGGGACCAAGTGAGAGAATCGATGAACCCAATGCTATTTCCATCTCCCATCAAGCTCGTACCCATGACCTCTTCCACCACCATAATCCTACTTTTAAATTAGTTTATAATAGAATGTGTTCCCATGTTTAATCCTTCAAATCCTTTTCCTTCTCACACTGAGAATGACTCATGTAGGCTTAGAGGTCTGTGATGATACAATATTTGAAAAACCCCATAAACAAAATACAAGAACTCTGATTTCCACCATAATTGGGATATATATGATGCCTAATTAAGCCCAAGATCAATGAGGTTCCATTTTTCCAATGGTTCACCCCCCAAAATACACCCAGCAAAGGGAATCCTCTTTATGAGTAAGTCTCTATTCGATTATTTCATACAAGCAGCTCCCATGCATATGTCTAAATCTAGTCAAAAACCCTAAATGAACTACAAGAACTCTAATTCGTTCTCTAACTAGGATATTTAGGACACATGTCCCAGGATTGATATCAAGGGACATTCTAATTAGAATTCAGTCCCAATAAAATTCCCCCCAAAATTTTAAAGGGCTCCATCTTAGGAGTAATCCCCGATGACAGAACTACATGGAATTTTATTCCCCATTTGATCAGGATACATAAGAAGCATCCCTGAGGTCCAAATCCGACCCTCAAATCAACCATAATATTATCTAGGCTATAACCCTGGTAGGTTCATGGTTATCTAGAAGATCATATCTTTCATTGGACCCTTATGTCGTTTCAACATAACCTATGCCCCACACCAAGTCTTGAGCAGACATATTTCACCTGGATTTCCACATTGCATGATGTTAAACTGCCTGGATGGGTCCTCGTAACATGAACTTAAAAGGTGATGTGACTAGTTAAGCGACACCTAACTACATGTGCTCAGATTCCTCTCAAAAGGATGCATTGGAAACCCATCATATGGGTCCGAAACCAACATCAAACCACCTTCTACCCCCTTTGATGTCGATAAATTGTAGAGCACTGCATTGCATTTTTTAAGTCATCACTGTCTCCATAACATCAAATCCATGTATATCCATGATGATCCTACAACATGGGGGTAACCCATGGATACACTCTTTTGGAATGAACTATGGATTCATGAACATATGAACATTGCTTAAATCTATAAGAGAGTCCCGAAGTATGCCATAATTCCCCATAAAAGAGTGTGATGAGCCTAGCCTCCCATCCTCTCGACCAATGGAGTCCTCAAGCGTTGTTGGATAGAATATTCAGTAAGTGAGTGACTTGGGAAAGCAAGTCCATGATCCATGGATAAAAGGGTTATTGGGTGTGCCTGGTTCCACGAATAAACTAGTTGGAGACCATATGAGGAAATCATATCCTAAGAGGACTGATTTGACTCATATTTGACCCCCTAAAATCACCTGCTAAGACCATTTAATTGTGGAACCTCCTTCATGTTACAAAAAGGATAAACTACCCAGCCCCCATAGGGTTAATCCAATCCCCCCTACAGGATAATGTTGTGAATCAGATCAAAATAGTGACATTGGAAACAATTAATCTCTTAAATTGTTTCGACTTGTATTTTTCAATACCATGTTACTATATGTTTGATTAACTATGTCCAAACAACCATTAAATATACCACCGTAGATCATGTTCCATAGAACATAGGTTTTTTACTTCAGGTCAATCACTAGATAATTACATTCAACATGGTCTGAATTAACTGTAAGACCAATATCTATTTTCCATATATTTCCAAACATATTAGTCTTGGAAAACTATGGCACTCCCACTAACCTCTAGTAGACTCATGGAAATAGTCATTCCAAATGAATATTCTATGATAAATATGATTACCTTAATCCTAAACTGGTTTTATGTATCTGACACTCTTAATGGAATTTTGTGATGTCACCATCCCTTTTATGGTTGTTTTATATGGAAACCTTTCATGAATGTTTATATTGACATCCAACAAAAAATTAATTGATCATATAAAGTAGATATTACAAGTTAAATTCAAATGGATTTAGGAATACTGACTTGGTATTACCAATCAATCCTTTTTGGTACTTCCCTTGTACCATCAATGTTTTAACTCACTTGAATACCGACCATAATTTTCAATTTATAAGCCCCTTTCACTTTGATACATGGAATCCATTATTCAATTTTAATTGACCTTATCAATATTAGTTGTTTCCATACACTTATTGAACGATTTATTATTATCACTTAATAATTTATCACTAACTGTGGTGAATATAAAACTATCATTATGGTTTTAACCTCCATACACAATATTTTTCATTTTGACATTCCTCTTCCACACAATCTTTTTGAAATAATTTCTATTCCAACTATTTATGAATTTCTAGAATTGACTAGATCTAAGTAAATCAATCTAAATCTATCTCTAATAGATATTTTAAACAATATATATTAACTTAGTCCATCACCTGACTACTGATTTTTAATTGAATGGATTTATGTAATATTCAAAACAACCATGAAGATAATTACTTAGATGCACAATGTGTTTAGCTTACTTCAGGTTTGTTTACATCCTTACAAAATCATTGCATCTGAAACAACTATCCTTATGAAATAATGGATTTATATCATACTATGACTTATATGTTATCCATTTTTAAAGATAGTTGGCATATGGTTATGGGAGAAAAACATTATTTGTATAGAATGTATTGAAATATAATGGCAGTTTCTCCAATTTGCAGCATTGATACTACTTACATCATTAAAATAATGTATAAAATGTGAATTTAAGAATTTATCCATACTGATTTTTTTATCAATGTTTACATGTAAGACTTATCATTAATCCTCCTTATTAACATCGATGTCAAGATGTAAATAATGTAATGTGCATTTAGGAATTACTCCACACAACTTTATTTTGATCAATGATTTCTTGGTCAATATATTCTTCAGCATACCGTCCCAAAGAAACTAATATAATCTGAACATGCATTTTTCATACTTCACTTTCTCATTCCTTAATTACATACATAAATCTTATGATGTATATATAAAACTAGATCACCCTTGGAATAGTTTAGGCTCTCTTGTTGAACTAATTCCAAAATCTTTGTGGAATACCTTTGTTTCTAAAGGTTTCATTATCCAAACTAAATAACTATATATGTTGATAGTTCCTATGGTGTTTATATACACTAAGTATAAATAAAAATATGGGTATATCCTTGTTGTACATTTTTAGTTTTACTTGAAAAATAATTATCTTTCCACAACTGGGTAAATGTTATACATTTTAAATTCATCACTTATTGCTTATGAGTCATGTATTACTACAAAATTTATTGAGTATGAAACACCACAAAAATAATTAATTCATATACGTAGAATAATGTATCCTAGTGTCCAATTGAGACATCAGATTTTTTTGGGGTTATACTCAATAATAGTGTGATTTAAATCATTAAATTGACAATTAAAAGTTATGTGTTTATCACTAATGACTTAGGAATCACCCTTTCTCAACTACTTTGAGAATAGACCTAACTTATTGTAATGTTTCTATTAATTAATTTGTAATTGTATTTGGATACACATATAGAAAAAACACAATATTAATACCAAATATGTATGTCTAAAACAATATATATGATGATTATTCAATGAAGAGGAAGCATGTACTTGCTTATTCACATCATTTAATTGAGATTAAACATCAATAAATATATTTTATGGTATGAAATGAAGACAACCTCATGTTTAATAATCTAAAATATCTTTGAAGGCCATTGTAATTTTTCTATTGGAATAACTTTCCATAAGCCGTTTCACTATTCCTTTTAACTTCTTCTCTATAAGACCTGAGGATTGAACATTCTTTAAGTTCTTATATACTTAGTGGACTTTACCTAAAAGTTAATATATCACATACTCCATCATTTTAAATTTTTTACCTAAAATTAAACTAGAGTAAATGAGTGAGAATGATATGACAAATTGATCTATTTAAAAACTGTTATCCATATTTCAATTTACACATTCCCAATGTAATAATCACCTTATTCATATATTTCTTAACTTTATTCTTGAAAACTTCTCTAAGATGAGACTATATGTTATATCATCCATGTTTTGTTGTTGTGACCAAAAATGACATTGGACGTTGATGACAACATAATGACATAACCATCATATGCACTATACAAGAGTCTCTATTAAGTAATTTTTATACCCACACTTATTGAGGTGTCTTAATAGGTACAGGGACATAAGAACCTAGAATTTTTGATATCGTAGTAGAATGCACAATCTTCTGTACTTAACTTAGAAATTAATGCTTGTTTGTACATTTTCTTTTTCCAATATTTATCATTGTTTATCATGTGGTATTACTTTCCATTTTCTATAGAAATAAAAACTAGATGATTATTACTATTATATTGATTACCGATTTGAAAATAATTGATTATTTTAATCATTTAAATGTCACCCTCTATTTTAATGAATTCTGGGAACCCTCTATACTTCAATCAAAATAATATATCACATGGGTATTGTAATGGAAAGGATCCTTACACATCCAATCATAGTCTAAAAGCTATGACTACACCGCTACCTAGAGAGTTCAAAGATGGATTTTGACTAGCCAATCGCATTAACTCCTGACTCCTTAATCGGTTGAGTGAAGTCACATATTATAAAATCATAAACTTGATTTTCTAAAAACATTCCTCTAATGTGATAGAAAGTTATATATGGATAACCCTTAGTACCATTTTAGACAATTCAACCCATCATTCTCATAAGAACTCCCTAGTATTAAGAGACAACCTTAGATATGGCTGACTGAGCTCCCAGAACACCTGGTTGTGTTCTAATTCAAACAAATAAAGGCATTTGCGACTTAATATGTATTTTAGGATTTTTTTATTTTTCACTCAATTAATGTAATTGATTTCTATTAATCTTGTTCGTCTATACTGTCATGCTCACAACTGAACATTAATAGAAACAATTCACAACTTCTTTATGCATTTTGTTATTTTTTAATTTTTGTATTTTCCCACTATTATAAAATGAATAAAATAATAAAAAAATGAATATAGTAAATATAATACCTGACTAGTCTGGAGAATCTAATACTGTTTGACCAATTTAAATTTAATGGAACAACCATGACCAAATGGCATGATACCAGAGTCATTGCTTGACTAGTGATGCGTCCCACCCGCTTCCAGTATTTTATCTGGTCGTTTAGAGTAACACTTCATCTTTACATTGTATGTGTCTTACACTATTCTTTTCAATTTCTATCCCCTTGCCTTGGTGAGGTCCACATCGTACATCATCCTCATCAAAGTAAAAAAATTATCCTGTACAATCGAGAAGGACTATATATGCAGTGCAGATAAGTTGAATTGGAACACACATTCCCTTAAAAAAAGGACAAAAAGTAAAAGATGATGTGAAACCCTCTTAATTAATTAATTAGAATCATCAGGCACAATAAAAATAATTAATTTAATAAATTATACACACACTAGTTGGGTCAATGTTCAAGATCAACTAGTAATATAATGAAATCATGATAAAAAATTAAATTGAAATAATTTAGGTATGAGGGATATTAAATAAATTAATTTAATTAAAAATTCAAATTATTTTTCTTATACATATTCAGTCCCTTAAATAATTTAATTTTAAACCCAAAAGATATATTAAATTAATTAATTTAAGTTAAATCCAAAATAAAATTAATTTTATGTAGTTTTTTAAAATTCTTATTTTAGTCTAAAATTAATATATTACATGTCACGACCCATCCTCGGGGCCCGTTCCATGACTACCCCAAGCCCGCCTTCCATAGGCTAGGGGCTGGAGACTAGAACCAAGGCGTAATTCCCGGTAAAAAGGGAAGACATTGCCTTTGTAATGTAAACAAACACCACAAAGCAAGCAAGTAGTAGAAGTAAACACTAAGTAAAAACTGAGTACAATAGTAGTGCGGAAAAGTAAGTAGGCCAGTATACAAACCCAAACTGAAAGTAAAGTACAAATGGAAGGGAAAACATCAACTGAAAAGTAAAGACGCAACGCCGAGCTGTCCACTGGAAATCCCACCTGAAGGGTGGGTACAGATAGCCTCCACTACTTCTCAGGTCTAGCCGTCCGCTCCGAGTACGTCCCGCCCAGTGGTCCACCTCCTGGTACCGTCCTTCTCGACAAGCCTCAACCACGATTAGCGCTGTACGTCGTCTGCAACCAACACAACGTAGTTCAGGCATAGCCCGTGCAGGGGTGAGTATAAGCTACTCAGTAGGGACCCCGCGACCCCCGAAGGTCTCCCAGAATCCACAATGGAAAGATACAATCATGAAGTAACATCTGAAACTGCTTAGGTATATGCCCATACATATACCTAAGTCATCAATTCTCGTTCTTCTCCAACATCCGAGACCAAGTACAACCCAGTCCACACAGGAAAGCAAAATGTAATCCACACAGGATAGCACAACACAATCCACTAAGGAAAGAAAAACATGATTCAGCTCACATAGGTATACTTCTTCGTATGATGATAGTGATGATCAGATACATCCACTGATTCATCTAGGCCATCAGACCCACAAAGGATTGATAGGTACTAACCCCCACAAAGACCCACACAGGATCGATAGGTAATTCACCCCCGGAATGACCCACCCAGGATCGATAGGTAACTAACCCCTGCAATGACCCACACAGGATCGGACCCGCACAGGATCTGTAGGCGCTGGCTCACACAGAACTGCAGAGCGCTGACCCACACTGGATCAGACCCACATAGGATCGGTAGCACTGATCCACATAGGATCGTTGAGTGCTGTAGTTGTCGTCGTCGAATCCACTGAGGAACTCTGTACAGTCGTCGTCATAGTAGCAGTCGCAACCAGCATAGGGTTCCCGCACACATTAAGCTCATTTGGGAGGGTCCGCTCCATGAGCTGAGAGGCTGATACATCAACCGACACAAAGTCCGGAGTTTATGTATCCAAAAGATCCGTATCATCAACAGGAACTCAGCGTCACAGATGGCGCGTCAATCGGACGCCTGGCCTGGAAGTTATTGGCTTTTTCGTCCCAGGGGCCTGGTTGGGTTTTTAAGTCAAAACCAACCCGACCGTACTCCACCTGCGTCCAAACCTTGGGCGGAGTAATCCAAACGATCCGTCTCACTAAGAGGAAACCAAAAAAGTCGACGACACATCAATCGGACGTCCAGAGCTCAAGTTACGAGCGTTTCCGCTCCGAGGGCCCGGTTGGTTTCATGTACGAACCAACTTGGCCGAAACCAAAGTATTTCGAAACCTTGAGTGATATATTTAAAAATGACTGTCTCAATCCAAGGATCACATCACCGTTGACGGTGCGTCGATCGGAGGTCCGTAGCCCAAGATATGGGAAAAAGACCGAAGAGGGTCTGAAAACGGGGTTTCGAGCCCGGACCGACCCGGCCCAAGACCCACTGGGTTGGCTCGAACCGGGTCGACCTAACCCGGGTCCGGGTCGGCCCAGCTGGGCGCGGCCCGACCGGCGTGCTAGCGTGCGGCGCCAGGTGGCTCGACCGAATGGCTGAGTCGTTCGGAAAGCGGGGGGGGGGGGGGGGGGGGGGGGGGGCGCTACCCCCCGCGGTTTGTAACCGCGGCCCCCCTTAATGGGGGCCGCTCAGCTGGCCGGCCAGGGGTTTGAACCCCCGGCTATTTCTTGTCCGGCCGGCCCACCCCGGTCGGCCGGTTTCTGCCGCCATGGAACCGGGGACAGCTGGTCCCCTCCCTGCTCCAACACCGGCGGCCCGGTTTCCGGCCGCCGGTTCCCATGCTCCATCGCGGCCCGGTACGGGCCGTGGCCTTCATTCATCCGGTGCGGCGCGATGGCGCTGCACCCCTCCGCTGCGGCCTCGCTCCGGCCGCGGTGCTTTTGTGGCTCTCCGGCACGGCGCGACGGCGCCACAACTTGGTTCAATTTCACGGCGCGGCGCAACGGCGCCACACATTCTTTGCCACAAGATCCCGCACGGTGCGACGACACCGCGCCACTTCCCTTCATACCGCAACAACAAGAAAATAATAAGGGAGGGGGGTCGGCTGGGTTTGTGTGGTCCGGCCTCCTACTGTAAATTGATAGCATGCGGTCCAAATATACGCGAATAAAGAACGGAGTAAACCACGAAATGAAAATCACATACACCCCTACCTAGAGCGTATCTTGAACGGAGGTTCGTCAAATGAGGATTCGTCGCGGAAAATCCATCGCGGAAAGAGACGTCGTGAAAGAAGATGTCGTCGGCGTCGCGGTATACGGCGTCACGTAGTCGGTTTCCGAGGACTCATCATTCTTCGTTGGAGATCAATGTATTCTTCGCATTATTTGTCGAAGACGAAGAAGTTCCTCAAGTTCCTTAGCCTTTTCTCCCAAAGACTCCACAATAAGAATTCAACCATTAATAAAATACACCCACACTTATTTTATTAACTTGACATTAGTTTGAAATTCAAACACTCACATTAAACACAATTCATTAATATCATAAGTTATTAAAACTTTAGTTATCAAATTTAATTGTGAGTTGAGGGAGTTAAGGAATGTGAAGGGGTGGGGATCGTGTGGGCCCCACCACCCTCATAACCTCCCAAGGGAAGTTGGGTAGTTACCCAACTTCCACCCAATGCTTAAATCCACTTAGAGAAAATAAAAATTGTAGTTAAATTTTTATTTTAACTTCCACAATTTTTATCAACCTCTCTCGTGAAAACACAACTCCGGAAAAGGTGTTCCTAAGAAATTACCGGTGCTGCGAATCCATCCGTGCCCTCGGAATTCGATTCCGAGCACCGGTTAAAATGTTAGAAAAACCCGCTCGTTCGTTCACTGAACGTACCCGATTAAAACTTCGGAAAATGATTCCAGGCACACCGGGCCTCGGAATCAGGTCCCGTCAGAAACTGCGTTCTCATAAAATCCCAAAGAAAAATTAGAAAAAAAATTCCTTGAATTTTACGGGTCTTTAAATTACTCCCACCTCAGGGATTTACATCCCCAAAAGATACATCATAAGCTAGGGAAACAAATGTGGGTACTGAGCACGCATCTGAGCCTCCCGCTCCCAAGTGCTCTCCTGGAGGTTCCCATGCTGCCATCTGATGCGTACTAGAGGAATCGATCGTCCACGTAGGACGTGATCCTGTCGATCCTTGATCTCCACCGGGACCTCCGCAAAAGTCTCCCCATCATCAACGTCCAGCTCCCCATGGTCAATGATATGTGTCGGGTCGTGCACGTATCTCCTCAGCTGTGATACGTGGAGAACGTCGTGCACCCGGTGCAACTGAGGTAGTAGAGCCAGGCGATAAGCTACCTCACCAATCCTGCTGAGGACCTGGAACGGTCTGATGAAGCATGGAGACAACTTGCTGCCTCAGCCAAATCTTCGTAATCCACGTCGAGGTGAGACACGCAAGAAGACGTGGTCGCCATACTCGAACTCTAGTGGCCTCCGACTCTTGTCAGCATAAGACTTCTGCCGGCTCTGAGCTGTCCACATCCACTCCTGGATGACATAGACCTTCTCTGTCATGGCCTGGACCATCTTCGGTCCCACAAGTGCTCACTCCCCAGGGTCTGTCCAGCACAAAGGAGATCTGCAAGGTCAGCCGTACAACGCCTCGTATGGTGCCATCCCGATGGTGGAGTGGTAGCTATTGTTGTACGCAAACTCCACCAAGGGTAGGTGGTCCTCCCAGATATGACCAAAGATGAGGACACATGCCCGAAGCATGTCCTCGAGATTTTGAATGGTCCTCTTCATCTGACCATCCGTCTGAGGGTGGAAGGCGGTGCTCAGACGTAGCTGCATCCCGAACGCCTCCTGAAACCCCTTCCAAAGCCAGGAAGTAAAGCGAGCATCTCGATCGGAGACAATAGATGATGGCACACCGTGAAGCCGTATAATCTCCTAAACGTAGAGACGTCCCAAGATCTCCACTGAGACCTGCTCTCTGATGGGTAAGAAGTGAGCCGACATGGTGAGTCAGTCGACAATCACTCAAATGGAGTCGTGACCTATGGAAATGCGTGGAAGTCCAGTCACGAAGTCCATAGATATCCCGTCCCACTTCCACTTCGGGACCCCCAAGGGCTATACCAAGCATGCTGGTACCTGATGCTCTGCCTTCACCTGTTGGCTGGTGAGGCAATGAGAAATGAACTCTGCCACAACCTTCTTCATTCCCGGCCACCATTGCTGTCTTCTGAGATCCTGGTACATCTTCGCCACTCCAGGATGTACCGCCAAAGGAGAAGTGTGAAACTCTCTCAGCACCTCCTCCCATAAAGCAACTGGTACTAAGGTACGTCCTTTGAGAATAACTTCGTGCTCTGCTCCAAAGGAGAAACCATCAGGTGCCTGTCCTGAGGATATCTGTGCACGCCACGTCTCACAGTCAGCGTCCCCACGCTGCGCCTCTCTGACCCGCTGCAGTAGTGGAGGAGTGACTATAAGAGATTAAAGGAAGGATTCTCTATCTCTATCCACGAAGGATATTTGCAAAGCGGCTAGCTGCTCTGTCGCCTCCTCAAGTAGCTGAATTCCCATCCTCCTACTGAGATCATCGGCTACTACGTTCCCCTTCCCAGGAGTATAGACTATCTCAAAGTCATAGTCCTAGAGAAACTCAAGCCATCGCCACTATCTCAGGTTTAGGTCCTTCTGAGAGAAGATGTACCTGAGACTCTGATGGTCAGAAAAGACGGTAAAGCGCTCACCCATCAGGTAGTGTCGCCATGTCTTCAGAGTGAAGACCAATACTGCTAACTCCAGGTCATGGGTAGAATAGTTTTGCTCATGCGGCCTCAAATGACGTGATCCATAGGCAATCACTACCCGCTCCTGCATCAGGACACATCCGAGTCTGGTCCCTGATGCATCACAGTAGACTACGTACCCTACTCCCTCCTCCGGAAACCTCAAGATAGGGGCGCTGGTCAATCTCTGTCTCAGCTCCTGGAAGCTCTGCTGACATCTGTCTGACCACACAAAGGGTTTCCCCTTCTTTGTCAAAGCTGAGAGTGGTGCCGCAACTCTGGAGAAGTCTGGGACAAATCTCTGGTAGTATCTAGCTAGTCCCAAGAAACTCCTCACCTCCATCACGCTCCTAGGTGGCTCCCAAGCTTGCACTGCCTCGATCTTCACAGGATCCACCACAACTCCTGCCTCAGAGAGGACGTGTCCCAAGAAGTTGGCCTCGTGTATCCAGAACTGACACTTTGAGAGCTTACCATAAAGCTGGTGCTCTTGGAGTGTGTCCAGTACAACCCGAAAGCGGTAGGCATGCTCCTCCTCAGTGGTCGAGTAAATCAAAATGTCGTCGATAAAGACCACGAAAAATCGATCGAGGTATGGCTGAAATATCCCGCTCATGAGGGACATAAACACTACTGGAGCATTGGATACGCCGAATTGCATAACCAAGAACTCATAGTGGCCATACCGACACCTGAAGGCCGTCTTCTGCACGTCCTCGTCTCAAACTCTGAGCTGATGATAGCCTGACCTGAGGTCTATCTTCGAGAACCACAATGCTCCCTTGAGCTGATCGAAGAGGTCATCAATCCTTGGTAGCAGATACTAGTTCCTCAATGTCACCTGGTTTAGGTGACGATATTCGACACGAAGTCGCAAGCTCCCGTCTGCCTTCTTGGCGAACAAAATCGGGGAAGCCCAGGGTGAAACACTGGGTCGGATGAAACCCTTGACCTGCAAGTGCTCCAACTATACCCGTAGCTCTCGAAGCTCAGCGGGGGCCATCCGATATGCTGGAGCCGATATCGGGGCTGTCCCAGGGTACATGTCAATATAAAAGTATACCTCTCTACGAGGAGGTAGTCATGGAACGTCGTCGGGAAAGACGTCCGCATACTGATCCACCACTACAGGAAAATAGGACTCCGTACGTCAACTGATCCTAGGATGAGGCTAGCGAACTAATGAGTGATGGGCTGTCCTCTCCTCTGCGGAAGTCCGTCCTATGCTGCGAAGGCTCCCTTCTTGTTGGTGAAGGTGAACCTGCTTCCGTCGGTGCGTACACATCGCACCTTGGGCCTAATACAGTCAATATGAGAATGGACTTTAGATAACCAATCCATGCCCACGATGACATCGTAAAGCCTCGATGCCGCTACAAGAAGATCCCAGCCGAAGCTCTCACCTCCTAGAGTAAGCTCACACTGCCGGCACCAGTGTGTAATCGTCGAGTCTGCTCCCGTAGGAGTCTCTAGCAGTAAGGATCGAGCCAACGGCTCTGTCGGAATCTACGAGATCCGAACAAGGTCAGCGGCTATGAAAGAATGACTCGCTCCTATGTCTATAAGAACTGCAGCAAGGGTGTAATAGACACAGATAGTACCTCGAATCATCTCGGGTGCGCCATGGTCATAGGCCTCCGCTGCCTGGAGCAGTGCCTGTCTCTGCCCGCCAGCTCCCTGTGGCCGGGGTGGACCTCCTGGTGGTGGTGGTGGTAGAGCCTCAAAGCGTCACCCACCACCTGCTGCTCGGCCAGCTCCTCTGCCTCATCCACCTGCTCCCTGCGGACTGCCACGGTCGACCCTCTGCCTCTGTCTAGGTGGTCCATCAACCGTCTGCTGCTCCTCGGCACTGCCGGTCGGGCAGTCATGAGCCATGTGGCCCTGCCCACCGCATGAGTAGCACTGCTTGCCTCTCTAAAGACTGGCTCCGCGCTGTGTGCCCCACACTGCTGAGCTAGTGTCCTGAGGTCATCTTCCTGAGGGTCTGGTATGCCTGGACCCATGAGTCATCCGTCGACTGCCTGCTGTAGAAGACTCTGCTACGTGCCGCCCCGCGGTAGGTCTCGCTGCTGAAGAAGGCTTAGCCAGAAAGCTCTCAATCAAAAGGGCTCGCTCCAGTACTCCTGCCTGAGTCGGAATACTGAGGGAGATCAGCGATTCCCTGATCTCATGTATCAATCCCTGCTCAAAGGTATGGGCCCGGAAGAATGGGTCTCGTACCATGTCTGTCGAGTAGCGTGAGAGATAGGTAAATCTCACTGAGTACTGGGCGACTGTCAAGCTACCCTACCACAACTGTAGAAGCTCCTGGATGCGTACCGCACGGAGGGTGGCTGGGACGAACTCAGAGCGGAAGAGGCTCTCAAAGTCCATCTAGAGGAGAGATGCCTCGTCATGCACCTGGAGCATCAAGATCCACTATCTGGCTACTGCCGCGTGAAGTAGGCTCGCTGCGAGGATCACCATGAGGTCAGCTAGTGTCCTCACTAACCTGAAAACTCTCACCCCTGCCTCCAGCCAGTCCTCGGCTGCCTGGGGGTCCGTCTACCCATGGAACCTGGGCGGTCGCTGGCGCTGGAACTCGTACAGTGCACTAAGACGACATTCATCATCAGCGGCTAGGGCTGGAAGCATCGGTGGCTCGGCGGGTAGAGGTACTGCCGGTGCCTCAGCTGTCAAAGGGCCCCATACCGAGGCCTCATCGCTCGGTGGGCTGTCGTCAAGCTCAACTCTCGGAAACCTAGATGGCTGCCGTCATGGGACCATCCTGAAAAGAAACAGGTCTGCCACGGTCAAATACTATACCTGGTGAGCTGACATAAAGTAATCACAAAGAAATCTTGAAACACACATGTAATCAATGTTTTCGTGCATCAAGTCGGAAATCAGAAGTCAGGGTCCTGGTGTACGGATACGTCGGCCGCCGCACCAACACTAGACTCCCTGGACTGATAACCACACCCAATACTCTTAACACTATTGCTTCACATAGAAAAAGATCAGAGTCCTGAGTTCTGCGGTAGAACCGAACTCCTCTGATACCAATTTTTCATGACCCGTTCTCGGGGCCCGTGCCATGAATACCCCAAGCCCGCCTTCCATAGGCCAGGGGCTGGCGACTAGCACCAAGGCGTAATTCCCGGTAAAAAGGGAAGACATTACCTTTGTAAAGTAAACAAACACCATAGAGAAAGCAAGCAGTAGAAGTAAATAGTAAGTAAAAACTGAGTACAACAGTAGTGCGGAAATGTAAGTGGGCCAGTATACAAACCCAAAATGAAAGTAAAGTACAACTGGAAGGGAAAACAACAACTGAAAAGTAAATCCACAACGCCGAGCTGTCCACTGGAAATCCCACCTGAAGGGTGGGTACAGATAGCCTCCACTGCTTCTCGGGTCCAGCCGTCCGCTCCGAGTATGTCCCGCCCAGTGGTCCACCTCCTGGTACCGTCCTACTTCGCAAGCCTCAACCACGATCAACGTTGTCCGTCGTCTGCAACCAAAACAACGTAGTGCGGGCATAGCCCATACAGGGGTGAGTATAAGATACTCAGTAGGGACCCCGAGACCCCCGAAAGTCTCCCAGAATCCACAATGGAAAGATACAATCATGAATTAACATCCGAAACTACTTAGGTATATGCCCATACATATACCTAAGTCATCAATTCTCGTTAGGCTCCAACATCCGAGCCCAAGTAAAACACAGTCCACACAGGAAAGCAAAACGTAATCCACACAGGATAGCACAACACAATACACAATGGAAAGAAAAACAAGATTCATCTCACACAGGTATACTTCTTCATATGACGATAGTGATGATCAGGTATATCCACTGATTCATCTAAGCCGTCGAACCCACAAAGGATCGATAGGTACTAACCCCGCAATGACTCACATAGGATCTATAGGTAACTAACCTCCGTAATGACCAACATAGGATCGATAGGAAACTAACCCCTGCAATGACCCACACAAGATCGGACCCACACAGGATCTGTAGGCACTGGCTCACACAGAACCGCTGAGCGTTGACCCACACAGGATCAGACCCACAAAGGATCAGTAGCACTGATCCACGTAGGATCGCTGAGTGCTGTAGTCGTCTCCGTCGAATCCACTGAGGATCTATGTACAGTCGTTGTCGTAGTAGTAGTCGCAACCAGCACTAGGGTTCCCGCACACAGCAAGCTCGTTCGGGAGAGTCCGCTCCACAAGCCGAGAGGATGATACATCAACAGACACAAAGTATGGATTTGATGTATCCAAAAGATCCGTATCGTCAACAGGAACTCAGCGTCACAGACAGCATGTAAATTAGACGCCAGGTCTGGAAGTTATTGGCTTTTTCTTCCTAAGGGCTCGGTTGGTTTTTTAAGTCAAAACCAACCCAACAGTACTCCACCTGCTTCAAAACATTGGGCGGCGTAATCCAAAAGATCCATCTCACTAAGAGGAAACCAATAAAGTCGACGACATGTCAATCGGACGTCTGGAGCTCAAGTTACGAGTGTTTCTGCTCCGAGGGCCCGGTTGGTTTCGTGTACGAACCAACTCGGCCAAACCCAAAGTATTCCGAAACCTTGAGTGCGATATACCGAAATTACCGTCTCGATCCAAGAATCGCATCGCCGCTGACAGTGCGTCGATCAGAGGTCCGTAGTCCAAGATATGGGCAAAAGACCGAAGACGGTCCGAAAACGGGGTTTCGGGCCCGGACAGACCCGGCCCGAGACCCCCTGGGTCAGCCCGGCTAGGCGCGGCCCGGCTGGCACAGCCCAGCCCGGCCTGGGCGCGGCCTGACCCGACATGGGAACGACCCGGCCCGGGGTGCTGGCGCGCGGCACCAGGTGGCTCGGCCGAATGGCCGAGCCGTTCGGATTGCGGGGGGGGGGGGGGGGGTGTGTCCCCCGCGGTTTGTAACCGCGACCCCCCTTAATGGGGGCCGCTCAGCTGTCCGGCCAGGGGTTTGAACCCCTGGATTTTCCTTTTCCGGCCGGCCGGCCCCGTCCGGCCGGTTTCTGCCGCTACGGGACCGGTGACGGCCGGTCCCCTCCCTGCTCCGACACTGGCGGCCCGGTTTCAAGCCGCCAGTTCCCACGCTCCGCCGCGGCCCGGTACCGGCCGCATCATTCATTCATCTGGTGCGGCGCGACGGCGCCGCACCCCTCCGCCATAGCCCCGCTCCGGCAACGGTGCTTTTACAGTTCTTCGTCGCAGCGCGACGGCGCCGCGACTCGGTTCAATTTCACGGCGCGATGTGACGGCGCCGCGCATTCTTTGCCGCAAGATCCCGCACGGTGCGACGGCACCGCGTCACATCCCTTCGTACCGCAACAACATGAAAATAATAAGGGAGTGGGGGTCGGCCGTGTTTGTGCGGTCCGACCTCATCCTGTAAATCGATAGCATGCGGTCCAAATATATGCGGATAAAGAACAAAGTAAATCACGAAAAGAAAATCACATAAACCCCTACCTTGAGCGTAGCTTGAATGGAGGTTCATCGAACGAGGATTCATCGCGGAAAATCCGTCGTGGAAAGAGACGTTGTGAAAGAAGACGTCGTCGGCGTCGCGGTATATGGTGTCGCGTAGTCGGTTTCTGAGGACTCAGCGTTCTTCGTTGGAGATCGATGTGTTCTTCGCGTTCTTCGTCGAAGACGAAGAAGTTCCTCAAGTTCGTTATCCTTTTCTCCCAAAGACTCCACAACAAGAATTCAACCCTTAATAAAATAATCCCACACTTATTTTATTAACTTGACATTAGTTTGAAATTCAAACACTCACATTATACACATTTCATTAATATCATAAGTTATTAAAACTTAAGTTATCAAATTTAATTTTGAGTTGAGGGAGTTAAGGAATGTGAAGGGGTGGGGTTTGTGTGGGCCCCACCACCCTCATAACCTCCGAAGGGAAGTTGGGTAGTTACCCAACTTCCACCCAAAGCTTAAAACCACTTAGAGAAAATAAAAATTGTAGTTAAATTTTTATTTTAACTTCCACAATTTTTATCAACCTCTCTTGTGAAAACACAACTCCGGAAAAGGTGTTCCTAAGCAATTACCGACGCTGCGAATCCATCAGTGCCCTCGGAATTCGATTCCGAGCACCGGTTCAAAAGTTAGAAAAACCCGCTCGTTCGTTCACTGAATGTACCCGAGCCAAACTTCGGAAAAGGATTCCGGGCACACCGGGCCTCGGAATCAGGTACCGTTAGAAACTGCGTTCTTGTAAAATCCCAAAGAAAAATAAGAAAAAAATTCCCATGAATATTACGGTTCTTTACATTAAATTATTTAATTTAATGAAAAAAATTAAATTAATCATATTAATTAAATTTGATTAAATTAATTAATTTTATGGACCCAAAAACACTGAGGATGCCAAACATGGGTCACACTAATCCCGCAATAACCCATTTCTGTCCATGAAAAACCCATGATGGGCTAGATAGGTCCCCCCAAACCTGTTCTGAGTTGGGATGACCCACCCAAAACCCATTTCAGTGCCCATCGGGTCCTGGAAAAACTTGAAGGAAAAACTGGGGTACCTCACAGTCGGATCTTACCATGTCTTGGATGACAAGATCTAAAGGAATGACTATATTGGGATGAGAATGGTTCTTTATTTTTGATACATCATGGGGAGTTGGGATCTATGCTGGTGAATAGGATCCCGAGCGGCTTCGGTCCTACAGTGACCGACGAACTCATAATTGGGGATGGAGGTCGGACCTCGACATTAGTAATGTAACGACCAAACTATTATGAATAAAATTCCCATTTTTGATTTAATTAAATGTTCTGTGGTTATAGAAAATATATTAATTTATTTTATTAAATATAATTATATTTTAAATGACCATAAAGTATGTTTACTATTGTTAATATAACCATTTCACAGTGATCACATGAGTAGTATAAATATGGGATTTTAACAAACCCATTTAGAGTAGACAAAGAATGTTATGACCTCAACTTGTAGGATCATAACCTATAAAGCCCATTTATTGGAGCTTCTGAGGGAGATATCATTTGTAGGATTTTCCCTTGATCTAGTCCAAGATGGGATCCAAAAATTTAATCTTGAAGGAAACTGTTTATGTGAGATGTTCAAACTCATAGAGATCACGACCCAAACCATGTTCACCGAATGGCCCCATGAAATCCCCACTATCACACATCATACTCTTAGGGAATATGCTGGTATGATAAAGAGATATGTATCAAGTCCATAGAAATAAGAATATATACATTATTTTGGGTATATTATAGTGAATATATTTTATTTCTATTGTTATTACTTTATAAATATTTTTTCAAGCACAAATAGTATTTTTGGTTAACTAAGAAATAAATTTTAAGGAATTAATGAACATTTGAAATAAATAATTTTTTTAAGTATATATTATTATTAAAAAAATTTAAATATAATTTATTATATTATTTTTCTAAAATCAAATGTAATTTTTATTAAGGTTTGAAAACTATTTTCGTCTAACCCCATCAATTTCCAATAAATATCAGTTTTTATATTAAAAGTGAAAATACACATGTTTCGAAAATTATTTAGATAAAAATTATATTATTTTTGGAAAAAGATGTCAAAATTATCCAATGGTGATTATTTCATAATTTTTTTGAGAGTCGAATTTTTGGGTAAAAAATTAAACACCCTATAAATACACTATGTGTTTTATGACATCATAATAGACCAATAATGATGTAATAAATATTATAAAAGTTATATTCGAAAAAATAAATTTTTTACCTTTAAAATAATTTAATTTTAAGATTATTTTATTTATTTTCAAAATCCTTTGTGAATACTTCAAGACATAAACTGTATTTTAAGATTTTAAAATCATTTCCTTGAAAGTGTGACTGAAAAGCACATAATCAAGAACAATATTTTAATATATTTGTACATGGCCTTATAAAATAATTTATACCACTCCCTTTTTCTGGAAACCATATTATAAAACTATGGAATGGTTTTTGGTATTGAATATTTCATAATGAAGTATCCAAATCCAAAATAATAAAGAAATCCCTCTCTTTTTCAATATAAACCCACCCAAGCTCCCATTTCTCTCCACTAAAACTCTTTTATGAACTACCACCCTTTTCCCCATACTTTCTAGAGTCATGGCAATGCTCCTTAAAGATCCTAATAATCCTCTACCAAGCCTTTTGAGTCACACATCCGAGTAAGGGATTCCTCTCTTCTCATTTCCATTCAAGAACTTCTTTTATATTATGCTTCTTAAATTCCATTTTCATATTTTGGAATAAGATTTTCCATGATCCCCTTTCTGTACATTTGATGTATAAATTATTAGATATTCCATTCACGCACATTAATCCCCCCTATAATCCTTTATGTACCACCGTTACTTTTCTGAAATTCTGTAATGGATCCTCATATTCCTCTCCTCCTTTCTATTCAAGAACCTTGTTTGAAATTATTCTTTTTAATATAAATTGGTTATATTTTAATCATTTTATAATCATTTACATACATCCATTTGATGATATTTCAATGAGGGGTCATTTTTCCACACACATTTGTACACTTACCGAAGACGTTACTATGCCAAAATTTTGTAAGGGGTTTCTCTCTCTCTCCTATTTTTATCAAACACCTCATTTATGATATGCCTTTTAATTTAAAATTTCATAAGTTGGGATAAATTCTTATATATACCCCTTACTATACATTTCATTTTTAATTGATGAGATAACCCTTTCTCTCTCATCAACCCATTGTATGAATTTCAATTAGACGTCATTATGTTGCCGAAATTGCTCTACTATTTTATATTATGTAGTGAATACCATACCCATTTCTCTATAAAGGGTAGTCAACTTTATGGATATATAATTAATTATTTTGGAATTACATGTATTTATTGTACATTCCATTATTGTGGAATAACTTTTATGTTGAATGAATCCATGTTATATTTTCTATGTGGCATACTTAAACATGAGATTGAAATGATTATGAAGGGTGCACCCTGATAGCTCTCCAATGCATTGGGTAATGCTTAGTATCATGATAAATCGTGTGCAATGAGGGTTTACTCCTGAAAATTAATTCGAAATGGTTTTTTACTCATGCTACTTCATTTGCAATGTGGGTTTGCTCATGCTAATTCATGTGTAATGGGTTTTTACTCATACTAATATCATGTTGTATGTTGCTGCCACATTTCCATGTTATGATTATCTTGTTATGCTGTGCCTATATATTCATGTTCCTTTTATGATCCGTTTATTTTCCTACTGTCTATCATTTTTTTTCATCATGTTATGCCTTGTTTACTCCCTTATAGGGCTTTTTATCTCACCCATTTCTTATGTATGTCCTTAGGTTATTCTATGCCGTGTTAATTACGAAATAATGGCGTGGTCATGTAAAATAAGTTTTCAATGGAGATGTTTCATTTCATGTTTTATGTAGTTATGTAATGTTTCTAATTTCACAATGACACTAGAACAATTGATCTTTTAAGTTGTATTAAGTGAAATTTTATTTAATAAATCATGTTTAAATATGTAATAAAGAGCACAGTTGTAATAGTTTGTATCAAAGGTTAAGTATAGTTATTTTTGGGATTAGGATTAGAAAACCATAATAAAAACCCTTAAGGATAAGACTAAGTGTAGAAAACATCCATAAATTTTGGTAAGTATAGAGTAAGTGGTTTATCAAGAAAATGTATCCATGTTTGAAAACTACAAGTGGATGTGGTTCTGGAAAAGATGTACCTAGGAGTAACAACTCAGACAAGGTGTTCCGAGCTTGAGTCAAGGAATCCTAGTACATGACAATGAGGCTTAATGTGCACATGGTTTGATACACTAGGGAAAAACCGTTTTTTATGTCTCTAATTTTATATTTTTTATGTTGTTTTTTAGATTAAGTTATTAAAGGCGACATTATATATATTGTTTTTAATATCGGTTTTTTAAAACCGACATAAAACTCATTAATCCAAATAGTTTTGTCACATCATATATTAAATAACCAATGTGAAAAACACTTCAGAGGTTAAATTTATCATGTCAGTTTATTAATAGCTGACGTGGTATATAGTTTATTACGTCGGTTATTAAATAACCAATGTGATAAATCGAGCCTCCGAAGGGTTTTTCACGTTGGTTATTTATGAACCAACGTTAAAACCCCTTCAGAGGCTCAATTTATCATCTCAATTATTTAACAATTGATGTGGTATATAGTTTATGACGTCATTTATTAAATAAATGATGTCACAAATCAATCCTCCAAAGGGTTTTCCACGTCAGTTCTTAAATAACCGACCTGGAAAACCCTTCAGAGTCTTGATTTTTTATGTCGGTTATTAAATAAATAACGTGGTATATAGTTTATTACATTAATTATGTAATAAACAAAGAAATATATCATTCCTATGAATTTTTTTTCATGTTGGTTATACAATAACTAATTTGAAGAAAGAGATATGATGTTAGTTAGTACACAACCAATTTAATAAACAATGCCCTAATAATTTATAACATTAGTTATATAATAAGAGACATCAAAAACCATTCCCTAGGAATTTATTACATTGGTTATAATGTAACTGACGCGAAAAACCAATTTTTTTTACAAAATAGTGAAACTATAACTATGCTCTGCCAAATTTGAAGTGAAACAAGAAGAAACTTGACCAAAAGCAGACCAAAATGAGACCATAATCTATACCAGAAAAACATTATAACTAGACTAGAATAAGAAGAACCAGAGAAAAATTAAACATTCACATATATAAAATTCAAAACATACAATTTCAACTAAAAAAACATAAATCCAACCAAAAAAACCACCAAATACAGAATTACAATTACAATTACAATTTTAATATTCTAAATTACATTTTACAATTCAAACAAACTAAAATCTCATCAAAACTGTAAGATAATTTGACCATTCCACTTGTAAGTGTTTGAAATCTTGAGCACTGTCTGGTTGAGGGTCATCAAATAACTTCAAATTAAAAGGAAAGTAGCTAACATGTATAATGATAAATTAAAATTAAATATTATGGAAACTTTTATAAGGAAATATAACCTGGTCAATGTTAATTATTATTCCAGTTGTAATTATTTCTTACATAAATCTGAACATATATTATCTACATTCAATGACATATTTTTATTCATGAATTTTTTTTAAATGAATGTCAATTCAAAATATCATTTTTATGTAATACATTGAAAATTACAAATTATAAATGGATATTTACCTTTACTTTTACATATTTGATCTTGGCACTCTTTTTCTTGGTCTTTTTTAGAATGTATGCCCATCCCCTATAAGAAATTAATTTGTATGGGATAAATTTAATATTCATTATAATATAAATAACTATTATGAAATTGAAACTTACATTTCAAACATATTCTTAAAACTTCCCTGCACATCTCCGTAGACATAGCATATCTAATAAAGTGTTTTCTCCATTGGGAAAAAATAACCTAACATCCAATGATCACTGATATAAAAGAAAATTTAAGGTTAGTGGTTTTTTATGTTAAAAGGTAAAGAACACTATTCCATATATATTTTTTATACATATCACAAAAAGGAATCATCCAACACTGTGTGATTATATTCTGTTCAAATATTTCAGCAATATAAAGTGTTCTTTATTCCTCATCCAATGCATGTGCTTCAGGGGAAATCATATGCAGGTCCATGAATCCATATACATCTTCCCTCCCATTGTTCTCACAATTTTTATAAATATACTTAATACAAAATAGACATAAGTATACATTTTTAATAAATATAACACTGGGAAAGGTGTTAAGAATTATATGGAAAAAATCTTGACCACATTGACGCCCAACTTATCTCCAGTAAAAAGCTCCATGATAATAGTTTTCACAATCCCCACATTTTTTACACGTCCAAAAACATGACATTCTATTAGAAACAAATAAATATCCACCAACAAATTTGAATATCTTGACAATCTTTCTAGACTACTAGAATCTGTATCTGATGGCATACCCATTTGTCTTTGTTGTTGTCTATACATTATTTCTTTACCTTTGAAGTATTTCTATAAATAAATAGAAAAAAATATTATTTTAAAATGTCAAAACAAATTTAATCAAAAATAAAATAAAAGATATAATATACATACCTCTATGGTAATGAGTCGCAGAAGTCTGGATGGCCAAACTAAAAAGTGGCTGATACTATGTCCAAATATTGTCACTTCATCTGTAGCTAATGGTACTCAAGCTGATGTATCTATAATATCCTGTGTAGTGACCCTATGATTCTCTAAATCAAACTGTTGATTATTAATTGTATATCCTATACAATATACTAGACCATATGAAACTATATGAAGGTGGGGATCATCAACATACAACTCAAAATAAGTTGAAAGTTGTGGTATAGAAGTAGGATAAAAAATGTGGTCTTCATGCTAAGGTAGAGGATAAATAATGGGGTCTCCAGGTGGGGGAGTAGGGGCTTTGGGTGGAGGTGGAGGATAAATAATGGGGTCTGGAGGGGGAGGTGGAGGAGTGGGAGCTGCAGTCTGAAATTGAGTTTGTATGTCAATAAATATAGACTGTACCGAAACTCTAATATTTCCTCCATTTTCTCATTAATATTATGAACTTCAACCTCTAAGGATTCTATTTTTTATAAACATCCCAAATAGAAGAATTTTAATAACATGGAAACACTTTTCTTACCGATACACCCATCGGGTATCCACGTACATGACATGGCTGTTTGGGCATTCCCAGTGATGAAGATAAAACATCTTGCCTCCCAGAAGCTATAAATACCTCACGTGTGCTTTTCTACTCAAGATAATACTATATTAATTAATTGAACATTTCTGTAATTATTCAATGTATATAAAGAATAGAATTAACTAAAATAAGTAAAATAAATATCTTACAATCCACTCAGCTATGATTCTCGATTCTTCCAAAAGATATTTCCCCTTTTTCTCATCTAATCTCTCTTCTATTTTTCATGTCTAGATGGAGGGGATAGAGGATCATCCTATCCAAATATTGAAGACTTAGCTCTATGTTTTTGTAAATTTTCATCAATTATTTGTTCTTCCAATGACTGTACCATCCTCGAGATTAACTATGAGGGTATACATTTATAGATTGGATCACCTGATGAGAAGTCCTTATTTGATGTATCTAATAAATAATAAATCATTAACAGAACATTAATAAGATCATTTATATAATAAATCTTATAAAATTTTACATTGTCCTTACAAAAAATGAATATTGTCTTCTACTTTTAAATTTTTTTTCCAAGTGCCTTCATCTATGAAAAGAAATATGTGAAATTTACTGTCATGTTTCCTATGACCAAAAATGAAATAAGAAGTGAGGGTTGATTTGAAATCCCTCAATCTCCTAGCAGCCATCGATAAAAATTTCTTCCTGACTCCTCCAATGTCTAGAATATCAAATTTCATCTGATAAAGAAGAGGTAAAACATATTATACTATACGAATTAAAATATTAGTTAAAAAGTAGAAAAAGATCTTACTAAAATTGTATCCCATAACTGAGATATTATTGCTTTTCCTAACTTCTTCAATCATCATAAAAAATAGTTAATTTTCTTTTATCCCAATTTGATTAAAAAATCGTAAAATATTTTACAGTCGGACCTCTAGGAATATCATTCTCATTAAACTCAATGAGTATCCTTTGGTCCTAGCTATAGGCAAGTGATAATTTTGGTAAACTTGTGAAGCCACATTTACCAACTCTTGAACACGTCTTTATCGTTATGGGAGCACATGAGGAATATTGGGGAAGATCAAGAGAAACATGATAATGTTCCTCCCCAGAGGTATGATCATGATTCTCATCTCCAGAATCATTTGGTTGATTAACTGATTGATCTGTCATTATCATTTAAATCAAAAAGGAAAACATTATTTCACAAATATTAAAATTCAAATATTATAATACTAATGTAAACAAAAAATGAAAAAATAAACTAAGTTACTTAATAGTAAACATGGTAAATATGGTATGCATGTTAAACAATGGTAATGATGGTAAAAATGGTAAACATGGTAGTGTACTTGTCATTTGAAAAGATAAATAAACATATAAGTTACATAAAGGTAAACTATGGTAAACTATGGTAAACTATGGTAAACTATGGTAAACTATGGTAAACTATAGTAACCTATGGTAAACTATGGTAAACATGGTAAATTAATTTTTATTAAATAGAATCAATAGATATATAAGTTACGTAATTGTAAACATTATAAAGTAAAGTAAAAAAATTAAAATAAACCAACATTTCTACTTATTTGTTTTAAAACACATTTTAATAAAGAAAACAAATTACAATATCTAACATTTTATGAAATTAATAAATGTAAACAAGAAATAAACATATGTTACTTGAAATATTAGAACTATAAAAATGGATTGTTTTCCCAAATTACTTTTTCATGATCATTCCTTATGGGACAAACCATGTCTTCAACATGCTCATCATTATTTTCTGCTAATTATTCAATAGAAGTAGGGGTCTCACATAAATCCGCATCTTCATCAATTTGATCACAACAAACATATTTTTTCCCTTTTAATCCAATATACCACTGCACATTTGATTGATCAATAACATAGAAAATCCATTTTTCATTTGTTTCCATTATAAAAGAATCAACTATGTCTTCCAATATATTCAGATTAACAATAGTTATTCCAAATTCATCGTGTCTGACACTATTGTAACCAATAAACCATTTGTAGTTAAAAACATGAACATTAATTTTAAAGTAACATACCTCCCATATTTCTTCGATGAATCCATAATATGCACTTGATGCTAAAATTGGGGTTTTGTATTTAGAACTTGAAAAATTCAATGCTTCTGCAAACACCAATACAACACTATTCTAAACCACACTTCTGTTGTCCTGAGATTTTGTATGAAATATATAACCATTAATGTCATACCCGGACCATGTTGTCACATTTAAACTTGGTCCACCCACTAACCATCTTAATATCTCTAATACATGGGATCTACTAAGAAAGGTTTTTTTAAACCATGAAAAAATGTTGTGTTGTGCTCATTAAAAATACACAGTTCTTTCTTATTTGGATGACATTATTTCAGAACATTAATATGCAATGTGATATATGGTTGAGCATCAGCTATGTTACTAAAGATTTATAATTTTAAATTCTTCATCTATTCAGCTAACAATGATTTGAATTTCATGCCACTAATCCCCATTCCCTCATTATTAACTTGTTCATGGTAAGATGGAGGCAAACCTATGTGCTCTTCCGCAGCCCAGTATCTCGTACAAAACTCCGCAACCTCTTCATAAATATAATTTTCAATAATGGAGGCTTTAGTTTGATATGTATTCTTAACATACCCCCTCAATATTTTCATATACCTTTCAAAAGGATACATTAGAAAAACATATAAAGGTCCATAAAGCAGTATTTCTTGAACCAAATGAACCATTAAATGCACCATTATATCAAAAAAATATGGAGGAAAATACATTTCCAATTGAAAATGTATAGATATTTCATCCTTTTCCAAAATTATCAAATAATTCTCATTAAATACCTTATTACAAATTGAATTAAAAAAATTACACACCTTAATTATAGTCTTTCTGACATGGATGAACAATATTCCACACAATGCAACTGGTAAAAGTTGTTTCATCATGATGTGATAATCATTAGATTTTAATACCCATGCACATCGAATATTTCAAGGAGACAATTTTTTTTATATTTGATGAATATCCTTGAGGCACTTTGATATAATTATGACATTGAAAAAATCTAATTTTCTCCCTCTTGTATAATGTATGACAAGCCGGAGGAAGAAATGTTTATCTTACATTAAGAGTGGGAGAAAACTGTAAACATATTCCCATAGTTAATAAGTCTAATATTGTATTCAACCCATCATTATCCTTTCCTTTAATGTCTAACAATTTTCTAATCAAACTATCACATATATTCTTCTCCACATGCATGACATCAATATTATGTTTCAGTTCGTGATATCTCCAATATGGTAGCTCATAAAATATTGACATTTTATTCCAAATATGTCTATCATTACTAGATTTATGTGTGTTTCCCAATGTCACATCAAGGTTTTTCACCCTCTCAAAATACACATCAGGGGATAATGGTTTTGGAGTAATATTAAATTCTTACGAGCCATTGAATGCCTTTTAAGTCTTCAATAAGAGTGATCTATAGGCAAAACCTTTCGATGATGCATGTATATTGTTTTCCTCCCATGATGAAATTGATAATACGAAGTCTATTGTTCACAATCTGGACATGCTTTGTGCCCCTTAACACTATATCCATACAAATTTCTATACACTAGGAAGTCATTTATTCTGAACATAAGCATTGGGTTCAGTTAGAAATATTTCATTTTATAACAATCATACACCCTAATACCATCCTTCCATAAAATTTTCAAATCATCGTTCAATGGTGACATGAAAACATCAATATCATTTCCAGGTTTCTTAAGACCAGATATCATTATACTCAACATGAAATATTTTCACTCCATAAAAACTTTAGGAGAGAGGTTGTAAATTAACAATAAAATAGGCCATGAACTATGTGTGCTACTGAGGGTTCGATATGGATTCATTCCATCTATGCAGAACCCAAGTCTGAGATTTGTAATTTCATTTCCAAATATAGGATATTTCTCATAAATTTTCTTCCATTGTGGACAGGCAGATGGATGATGTATTTTCCCATCACATATATGCTCATCAAGATGCCATCTTAAACTTTTTTCATCATGTGAATTAAAAAATAAATGTTTCAAATGATGAATTATAGGAAGATACCAAAATAACATCGTAGGATCTCTATAATCTCTACATTAGCCTGTGATTTTTCTTTCAAATTATAGTACGATGTCCCATATTTAGGACACTCAAATAGAAATTCTTAGTCCTTTCTACATATCATATAGTCATTCAGAAAAGCATGTATTTTCTTGTATTTCAATCCCATTAGGCATAATATTTTCTTGGCCTTATAATGTGAATCCGGAAGATCTTCGTCTTTTGGATGAATGTATTTCTACAATTGTAGCAGCTCTATAATACTTTTGTCACTCCATCCATGTTTTTCTTTCAGGTTAATCAATCTTAACATGGATGAAAAAACTGTGAAATCCTTACAACTAGGATACAATGGGTTTTCAGCATCACCATATATACACAAAACTGTTGGTTCTACCTCAATTAGTTCTACTATAATATCACGAATCATTTCTTCAATTCCATCAGAGTTACAATTGTGGAAATCATCATCATCAGTAAATCTGAAATTCTGTCTAGTTTTACTATGCCAAATCCAAGGGCTATAACTCAGATTAAAACCATGAACAATTATATGATATTTGATCTCTCTACTTCTCAACTTCTTTATATTCAAACATTTCATGCATGGAAAGAAAAAAAATTCGGGTCGTGGAACTTTTCATTTAGAAAATTCCAAAAAGGAATCAACACTTTACTCATATTCAGTACTCATTTGATGTTCCATAATCTAAATTTGACTCATTATTAACTATAAAAAATATCAAAATTATACATATTTTCACAATAATCGAATTTTATATTTTTATGTAATATATCATAATTTGAATGTAATACAATTTTTAAAGATAAAACAAATATATGTGTATTTGAAAAAGATATGCATGAAAATAATATTTAAAGGAAAATATAGTTAGATATAATATTTTTATATTTATATGAAAATCAATTTAGGATTACATATCTCTCTCATATGGATCATGATATAACAATATTAATTTATCTTGGATCCTTTTTTCTTATGGTACACAAAGAATACATCCTGGTGAAACTGGATACCAAATTCACCTTTCTGTAAACATGAAATATGAAGTATAAATATTACAATATGTATACCTTCACTGTTTAAAATTAAACCTATCTTAACAGTTTTAAACTGTTGGGAGAGCCCCTAAAACTGTTGGGATAGAATTTTCCAACTGTTTCACACACCATTGTCATGATGGTCGTTTCAATATCCCGATACCAATGGTTCTACAGGAACCGTCGGTACAGACTGTCTGACGTTAATATATGCCAACAGTTTCAATGATACCTTCAAGATTCATATATAACAACAATTCAGGAATCTTTGTTATACATGTTTTCCAACATATAATCTATTCCAACGATTTCATGGAAAATGTTAGGATATATGTATACCATGGTTCAAGAACCATTGTCATACACTCTTTAGTTTATAATCTATTTGCAATGGGGGGGGGGGGGTGGGGGCATGTCCAGGGGGTGGGGTCTATCCATGGGGGTGGGGGTGTCCAGGGGGGATGGGGGTGTCCGGGGGGGGGGGGGGCTATCTAGGTGGTTGGGGGGTGTCAAAGGGGGTAGAGGGTGTATAGGGGTTGGGGGTGTCTGGGAGGGGGGGACTTTTTAAGGGGTTAGGGGGTGTCCAGGTGGTGGTGGTGGGGGGGGTGTCCATGTGGTGGTGGTGGTTGGGGGGGGGGGGGGCGTCCAAGGGAGTTATTTGGGGGGGGGGGGTTGTCCGGTGGTGAGGGGGCTGTCTAAGGTGGTAGGGGGTGTCTAATGGGGTAGGGGGTGTCCGGGGGGGGGGGGGGCTGTCCATGGGTTGGGGGGGCTGTCCATGTGGGTGGGGGTGTCCAGGTGGTGGGGTCTATCCAGGGGGTTTCTAGGGTGTTGGGGGAGGGGGGGGGGGGGGGGCTATCAAAGGGGGTAGACGTTTTCCAGATGTTGGGGGTGTCCGAGGGGGGGGGATGTCCATGGGGATAGGGGTGTGAAAGGGGTGGGAAGTATCCATGGTGTGGTGGTGTCTAGGGGGTGGGGGGGGGGGGGGGGGGCTATCCAAGGGGGTGGGGCGGTGGTGTCCAAGGGGTGAGGAGGATGTCCAAGGTGGTAGGGGGTGTCCAGGGGGTGGGGACTGTCCAAGGGGGTTGGGGTGTCTAAGGGTGGGGGTGTCAGAGGGGGGTGTTGTTCTGGGGGTTGGGGGCTGTCCATGGGGGGTGGGGGTGTCCAGGGGGTGTGGGGATGTCCAAGGAGGGTGGGGGTGTCCAGGGGGTGGGGGTTTTACAGGGGTGAGGGGGTTGTCCAAGGGGGTAGGGGTGTCCATCGGGGGTGGGGGTATCTTGGGGGTGTTGGGGGGGGGGGGGTTTCCAAGGGGTTGGGAGTCCAGGGGGTATCCAGGGGGTGAGGGGCTATCCAAGGGGGTGGGGGTGTCCAAGGGGTGGGGGTGGGGCTTTCTAGGGGGTGGGGGCTGTCCCTGGGGGCCGTCCATGGTGGTGGGGGTGTCTGGTGGGTGGGGGTGCTATCTTGGGGGGTGGGGGCTATCCATGGGGGTGTTTGGGGGGGGGGGCTGTGTCCATCCATGTTTATTTTTAAAGATAATGGTACAATAAGTTAGTGTAGATTCAAACACTAAATAAAAAGTTTTATCATATAAAGAAAAATAAAATATTGAATAGAAAACGAATTCTAATTTGAATATATTACAAAAACTACGAATTAAATAATGATGCAATTATTGATGGTAAAAAATATATTGAAGAACTTCCTTGGTTGTAAGGTTATAAGGTTGAACTAGCACGATAATGATTTCACAATAGCACACACATGGTAGTACACGCACACACACATGATAGAACATACATGGTAACAACAAAAACTGTAGAAATTTCATGATATCACTCGCATAGTTTATTTTACCAGAAAATAACTTATCATGGTATAAAAGAACATAATGAAACTTACCATCATAGAAAGAACAATGATAAAAAAATAATATCTCAAAACATAAATTTAGGGCATCGTGAAAAATAAAGAATGAAACCGAGGCATGTAAGGCTTACTTTATTGTTGCGAGTCGACCTAATAGATCGGGTGATAATAAATATGATAAATGATGTTGGATGAAAGTGGTTGTAGGGCATGACTTCGAAGAATCCTTTCTAGTTTTTCCATGTGAGAGAGACGATTCATAGGTCACCCAATCGAAGAAAACAGAATAACATAATATGGGGTGTGATAAATAATTTAGAAGCTTTATCATGTCGGTTACTTAATATTCTATGTGTTAAATTGTTTTATGTTTATCATGTCGGTTATAAAAAAACCAACATGATAAATCTCCAAGAATCGATTTCTAATGTCTTTTATTTTATAACTGACGTGATAAAGCACGACGATTCAATATTTTACATAGGTTATAAAATAACCAATGTGATAAATCAAATATCGATATTTTTGACATCGGTTATAAAATAAACCATGTTATAAATAATTTCTCAGTGATTTATAATGTTGGTTATTTTATAACTGACATGATAATACACTTTTTACATCTTTTCTCATCAATTATATATAACCGACGTAATAAACGCCGATGTGGTAAATGTTTTTTATACTAATGAAACTTCTGAGAGATCTGCTTTGGTAAATTCACAAGATCATTAAAAACCATTATTAATTGAATAAAGGAAAAAATTATCATAAAAATATATTTTAGGGAGTAGATCATGGATTTTATAAATTAAAGCCTAGAAAAAACATAAGTTTTGGAGATAAATGTAATTTATAAGTTATACATTTAATTCCATTGGATTCCCTTTATGAGTTCAACAATCTAAAAGTACTCATCCCCATGTATATATTGGATAACGTAGAACCAGAATAAAAAAGTGTAAGGTAGGGTTAACATCCATAGTTATACACATTCTTTTCTATCACAAAATTTTTGTATAACTATTCAAACACCACCACAAATAATGGAAGTAGATATGTCAGTGAAAAAAGAAAATGGTGAAATTATTTCATCCCATGAATATAACTCCTCCCCTCTCACAATTTTTGTATTGAACTTCCCAGTGATTATTTTCATACTTCCTTCAGTGGAATTTGATGCAATTTTAGGCATGTATTTTCTTTCCTTATAGAGATCCATCATAAATTTATGTGATAGGTAAATCACTCTCCATATGGGGAATCGACCCTCAATTATATAGATGTACAATGAGCATGCATATTGTAAAGGAATATTATTTAGCACCATAATCCCAAGCATGGATATTACTGCCCTATGAGCATGTATATATTTCTAAGATGATTGAATATAAGGAAAGAACCATCCATTAATACTTTCATATTATAAAGGAATTCACTGATGTGTTTCCTGAGGAATTTCATGGTCTTCCTCCCAGTAGAGATGATGAATTCTTGATCGATCTTATACCTAGGGTGTTGATAATATCCAATACTCCATATAAACCATGGTGGAACTTGAAGAGATAAAGAAAAAATTATAGGGGAATCTGGATAAAGGTTTTATACGCCCATGTTCTTCAACACGGGGAGCACTGGTCCTGTTTGCCAAGAAGAATGATGATTCAATGTGGCTTTTCATTGATTATTGCGATCTAAACAAAATCAAAATAAAGGACAAGTATCCTTTTACTCGATTGGTTGAGTTGTTCGATAATCTCGGTGGAGAACAATAATTCTCCAATGTGGATCTAAGGTCGAGATATTACCAAGTATTGGTGAAGAAGGAGG
This sequence comes from Viscum album, assembly GCA_963277665.1. Taxonomy (NCBI): domain Eukaryota; kingdom Viridiplantae; phylum Streptophyta; class Magnoliopsida; order Santalales; family Viscaceae; genus Viscum; species Viscum album. The sequence continues at coordinate 1,122,782,787 of OY728129.1, forward strand.
ATATACCCAAGACTATTTTCTGTACAATGTACGGGCACTATGAGTTTATAGTTATACCTTTAGGACTCACAAATTCTCTATGAAACTTCATGGAATTAATGAATAGATTCTATAGAGATTACCTCAGAATATTTGTATAGACTTCATATATGGTATTATAATATACTACAAAACCAATTAGGAACTTGCGGAGAATATGAGCACTGTGCTAAAGTCCTTACAAAAAGATAATATATTTGAAAAGTTCATAAAGTGTGAGTTCTGGTTGAAATGAATATTTTTCTTGGGGAATATCATCACAAGAAATGGGATATCGGCGGATCCTTCAAAAAGAAAATAAATTGAGGGATGGATGAGGCCAAAATCTAAGATAGATATCAGTAGCTTCCATGGGTTAGCTTGATATTATTAACTATTTGTGAGAAATTTCTCATGATTGTCAAACCCTCTTACCAAGATAACTTGGAAGGGTGTAAAATTTTCATGGAATGATGAATGTGAAGAGATCCTCATGGAGTTGGAAATGAGGCTTATCACTATCATTGCGCTCACACTACACTCAATTGGGGAGATTTTTATAATTTTCACTAATGCTTCATAGAAAGGACTGGGATATGTGTTGGTGTAAAATAAAACATTCATTTCCTAAGCCTTAAGGAAGTAGAAAATTTCTAAGAAAAAAAAATCCCATGCCTGATCTGGAGTTAGTAGTTAAGATATTTTCATTCAAAATATGGTGGAATTATCTCTTTTGGGATAAGTGTGGAATGTATATTGATCACAAAATTCTCATATATATATATATATTCACCAATAAAGAGTTGAATATGTACCAAAAAGGATTGTTATAGATCAGAAATGATTACGACTAATCAATCCACTACCATCATGGGAAAGAGAATAAGGTGGAGGATTATCTAAGTAGAAAAGTCTCATCAATTCTATCATTGATGAGAATAAAAAAGGATCCTATCTTCTTAGATTTGAGTAATATAGACTTGAGAATCATAATAAAAAGAACACCATCAGTCATTTCATAAATTATTTCTCAACCATCTATTTTGGAAAGGTTAAAGGATGGTCAAAAATATTATGTGGAAATTAAAATTAAAGTGGAAACTATCATAAAATGGAAATCCTCAGAGTTCAATGATAATAAAGAAGGAATTGTGATATATGGGTCAAGACTATGTCTTACATTAATTCCTATGTTAAAAAATGAACTTTTGGATGATGCACATAGTTTTAATTTCTCTATTCACCCAAGAAACACAAAGATGTATTGAGATCTTCCAAAGAACTATTGATGGGATTACATAAAGAAGGATATTGTAGAATATACATCAATTTGTTTGTTATGTCAGCAAGTGAATTATGAAAAGTAGATTTCTGAGGGGATGATGAAACTATTACCCATACCAACATATAAATGGGAAAACATCCCCATGGAATTTGTCACTAGAATTTCAAAGAAATAAAATGGAAACAATGCTATTTGGATTGTTGTAGATAGTTTTACATAGACGACACACTTAATTGTGATTTGAGAGGATATCTCAATAGATCATCTAGTGAGGATATACATCAGAGAAGTGGTAAAGCTGTATGGAGTACCACTATCGATTGTATCTAATAGATATCCAAGACTCACCTCTACATTTTTGAATAGTCTCTAGAATTATCTAAACACTGAGCTAAATTTTAGTACAGATTATGACCCTCAAACTGATGGCCAATATGACCGGACTATCCAAAAACATTAGGACATGTTGAGAGATTTCCCAATGGACTTCAAAGGTCGATGAGACCAATATCTTCCTTTGGGGAAGTTATGTTACAAAAACAGTTTCCATTCGAGCATCCAAATATACCCTTATTAAGCCCTTTATGGTAAGTGGTTCTACACACTGACATGTTGGGATGAATTTTGGGAATGAAAACTTATAGGTCATCAAATGGTCTAAGAAATGGTGGAGAAGGTTAAGACCACGAAATGGCACATCAATGTTGCTCAAAGTCCACAAAAGAGATATGATGAAAATCAGTAACGTGATCTATATTTCAATATTGGAGACATGGTATTACGTCATATATCACCATGGAAGAGTGTCAAGAAATTTGGGAATAAGAGAAAGCTTATTCCAAGGTTCATTGGCCCTTTTGAGATCCTTGATCGTATCAGAGCAGAGACCTATGGACTTGGACTCCCACCAAACCTATTTCAAGAACATGATGTATTCCATGTATCAATCTTCATGAAGTATATACCAGACCCATCACATTAACTCAATCCAGGGGTGGTACCATTAGGGAATGACCTTTCCAATTAGGATAAGTTGACAAAGATATTATATCATAGAGAAAAAATTCTACGAAATAAGACAATGACCCCTCGCCAAAGTGTTGCGGTGAAACCACAAGTATCTAGAAGCATCGTGGGAACCAAAGGAGGTGATAAATCATAGTTACCCTCATCTAGTTTAGTGTGGGGAAATCGAATTTGAAGGGAAAAATTTCATAAGGGGGAAGGCTATAATGACCCAAATAGTTACGCATAAAATTCCACCTTTTTATTTAATAGAATATATTATGGTTATAGAAAACACATAAACTTATTTTATTATATAAAATTGGATTTAAAATTACCGTTATGTGTATTTAATATTATTAATATTACTATTGAATATTGATCACATGACTAGTATAAATTTTGGATTTTAAAAAATCCATTTTGCAGAGACAAAGGATGTGGTGGCCTTAACTAGTAGGATCATTCCCAATGAAGTACATTTATCTTACCTTCCAAGGGAGATATAATTTAGGGGATTTTCCCTAGACCAATACCTATCTAAGATCCAAATACTTAATCATGAGTTAAACCATTTATGGGATAATTTCAAGCTCATCGAGATCATGACCCAAATCAGATTCACCAGAATGACCCCATGAAATCCCCACCATCGCACACCTTACTCTTAGGGAATATGATGGTGTGATAGAGGGATATGAATCAATAATCTAATAATAAAATATGTACTATATGTTTTTATAGAATGAAGAATATATTTCCTTCCTATTATTATTACTTTTTAAATAACTTTTGAATAAAAAATAGTATATTTGGCTATTTTAGAAATATATTTTGAGAAATTAATGAATTTTTGAAATAGCTAATATTTTTAGAAAATAATGTTTTAAAAAATTAATTAATTTAAATATAAATGGTCATATAATATTTATGAATCCAAATTTAATTTTTATTAATATTTGAAATCTTTTTTTGTCAAACCCATAAATTTTCAATAAATGTCAGTATTTATTTTAAAAACAAAATTAAAATTATTTATAAAATTATTTAGATATAATGAATCTAATTTTTGGAACCTAGATATCTAAATTATCCAACAGTGAGTTTTTCATAATTTTCTGACATAGTCGATTTTTGGGTAAAAATTAAATACCATATAAATACACGGTGTGTTTTATGGAATCCTAATGGATGAATAATGATTTAATAAATACAATATAAGTTATATTATGAAAAATAAATTTTTTATCTTTAAAATAATTTAATTTTAACTTTATTTTATTTATTTTATAAAGCCTAAGTGAATCCGGCCAGACTTATAATATATTTTATGATTTTAAAATAATTCCCTTGAAAGTGCGACTCACCTCTATATAAGAAATCGAATTAATTTAATATATTATAACCTTGGACTTATAAAATAATGTATACCACTTCCCTTTTCCCGAAACCATTGACAAAACTATGGGATGTTTTTTTTGTTTTAAATATTTTATTATGAAGTGTCTAAAATCAAAATAATAACGAAATCCACCCCATTTCCAATATAAACCCACCCAAGATCCCATTTCCCATCACTAAATCTCTTTAAAGATCAACCAACATTTTCCCCTTTCTCCCTATAGTCCACACAAGGTTCCCCAAATCACTTAAGAATCCTCTCTCAAGCCTTTGGAGTCACACATCCAAGTAAGGGATTCCTCTCTTCTCATTTCCATTCAAGCTCATATTCTATATTAGGCTTCTTAAATTCCATTTTCGTATGTTGGGATAAGATGTTAAATAATAAAATTACTTTCAATTTGATGTCTATATTCTTAGTTCTTACGTTAAATCTTATTAATCCACCCTATAATCCTTTATTTACATTCATTACTATGCCAAAATTCTGTAAGGGATACTCACTTTCTTCTCCTCATTTCAATTCAAGAACCTTGTTTTAAATTAGAAACTAAAATTTAAATTATTTATATTTTAATCCATTTATAATCAATTACCTACTCTATATTTGATGTTATTTCAATGATTTATCCTTTTTCCATCCCTATTCAGACCATTACCAAAGCTGTTACTATGCCAAAATTCCCTAAGGGATTTATCTCTCTCCTCTTTTTATCAAACACCACATTTATGATATTCCCTTTCATTTACAATTTATTAAGTTGGGATACATTATTACTTATCCCCCTTAATGCCTATTCCATTTTGAAATGATGATATAATCCTTTATCTCTCATCAGCCCATTGTATGAATTTCAAATTGACAATGTTATGCTGTCGAAATTGCTCTATGATTTTCCATTGTGTAGTGAATACCATACCCATTTCTCCATCAAGGGTATTCACCTTTATGATCATATACATAATTATTTTGGACTAACATGCATGTATTACTCATTACTCAATCATGGAATAACTTATGATGTTTAATTAATCCATGTTATATTATATTTAGGGCAGACATAAACATGCGATTGAAATTATTATGAAGTGTGTGACCTGATAGCCCTCCAATGCATTGGGTAATATTTCGTATCATGACACGTCATATGCATTGAGGGTGTACTCATTCCTATTAAAAAGATATGGGTTTTTACTCATGCTACTGCATATGAAGTGAGGTTCTACTCATGCTAATTCACGTACAATGGGTTTTTACTCATGCTAATATCATGTTGTATGTTGTGGCCACATTTCCAAGTTATGATTATCAAGACATTTGATCCTATTATATTCATGTTACTTTTATGCTCCATTGATATGCCTATTTTCTAACATGTATTGTCTTCTTCATGTTATTCCTTTTTTACTCCCTACTGGGCTTTATAGGTCACCCCTTTCTTATGTATGTCCTCAGCTTATCCCAGGCAGTGTCAAGTATAAAGGAATACTATGGTCATGTAATTTTTTTTCAATAAACATGTTGTATTTGATGTTTTATGTTGTTATAAAATGTTCTTAATTTCCCAAAAACACTCTAAGTCTGGATCTTATTATTTATATTAAGTGAAATTTTATGGAATAAATCATTTTTAAATATAAAATAAAGAGCAGGGTTGTTATAGGAAAAGGACGGGATGGCTGGACTTGTAGTCTGGAGTAGGGAGGTCCAAGGAGAGACTAGTGGCAAGTGGTTTAAGGAAATTTCAACGAGTGACGTGAAGTGGGTGGGAGACAAGTGAATATGACTGCTTGGTTCAGAAGCTACTAGTCAGAGTGATAGGTGTGCTCTTGGAGGTTTCTTAGGTAGGGATGTGGAGGCCGCGTCGAGCAGCTTCAAGTAGTAGATGGAGGCTGCGAGTCTGCACGCTGTCGAAGAAGAGGGTAGAGGGTGGCGCTAATTAGTCAGATCAACAGGTAGATGCCACCAGGGAGAAAGGGTGGAGGGAGATAAACTAGTGGAAGGAGGAGGATGCCATCATGGTTTTTGTCCATGGGATGCCCATAGTGAGGAGGAAAACTGTCATGGAAATGTGGCAGGCAAGGAATAAAACTGACAGAGTAGAGCCAAGGGGACTATAGCGACGGGCAGCAGGTCGCTGCAACCCATCATGAGCATAAGAGAGGGATGGCCTATCGACTTGGGAGACAAAACTTAGTCCCCTTTTCTAATTGGAAACCAATTTGGAATCTACTTCCCTCCTTTTTAAATTAAATTGAGGGGATTTATCGATATTATACCACCAACACCCACCTCCCTCATAATTGGCCATATATAAATTTTTCATAAGACTGTTTAGGCTTTTGAAAAATTATATCATTTGAAGAAACTATAAATGTTATAATAACAAAAAATTATTAAAATAAAATAATAAAAAGATCATTATTATTTCATTAAAAATAAAAATACCAGTGAAATAATTTTTAATGGAAAAAGATTCATCCAATAGAAAACAAACTATTCCAATCACCGATATTTATGAAATGTTCAAAAACCACTTTCTATTGGGTAATATAATAATATATATATATATAATATCCATAAAAACCATGTTTCAATTCATATTAAAAATTTCGGATGACCTTACCTTTACCATTTAAAATATGATTGAGGCGTGGTTTGAGCCGTTAAGACCGATTTCAAAGCCTCCACTTAAATTTAATGTAACATAATTTTTTCTTTGATCAAATAATATATGCGATTTCTTTGATACCATTGAAGTTACTGGGGCAGAAGTAGAGTCTGGTGGGCTAGGTAATTTTAAATTTTTCATCTTTAGGATGAAGAGACATGTCATATTTGATGATCTGAGCCCTGGTACGGTTTGAGGATATCACATAAATTATAATAGAACATTAAATAAAAACAAACCCATACCTTGTTCAAAACAAAAAAATGCATGACTACAGCACATTTATGTATATAATTTCTCTAAGGATCCAAAAAAATCACCTCTTGTTTATCCACACACACTCCGATAATTAATTTACAAATAGTTCACCTTAATATGGGTTCAAGTGTGGAGTTCCAAATAGTCCTTTTGCGTCACGATGATCACCATGATCTGTTGCCTTTAATTTGTGAAAGGCATGATTGGATTGGTTCTCAGAGAGAGCATTTATCTCTATAGAAGCTTAGATCATAGAAGTTCTCATTCTTAGAAAATGAAATGTACACCAAGAGATTCTCCCCTCCAGATTATATAGTGGTGAGTAAATTACCCGGAATGGGTTTCCCGGCCCCTAAAACAGAACGCCCGCAAAATAAAAAATAAATAAATAATATTGATGAACCTAACTACATCATTAAAATTATTTATTATTTTATCACATAAGAGTAATATATATAAAATATATGATGTGTTAAACATGATTCATTAATTTGAATCATAATTCTTGCATAATATTAAATGAACCTGGAATACTAAAATAATATTATTTCGAATAATATTTTCTCATATTTAATTAAATTGAAAATACTTTTAAAAAATAAATTAAACTCAATTTTTATTTACATGAATAATATTTAATTTATTTATTTAAATGTGATCGATAAATAGGAAAACACTTAGACCCCTATGGTGAGTCCTAGCATGTCCAATATACCCATTCAACTAAATATGGAAAATTATTTAATACGCTATTGTTTGTGGCCCTCTAGGACCATATCTCGATAGAAGTGAATAAAATTCAAAGACCAAGAGTGGAGTCTAGAAACAAATCAAGGCTTCTAAAGAGATAAGTAATGTCATAACATCAAAAAACATTTTATGGACCTACACTATTTATTATAATATCATTGTCTTTAAATATCTCATAAAGAAGAATGCACACTTGTGTCATCATTCTTTTCATTATTTGTTATTTTTTTGATCTAAATGGACTAATTTACCCTCAACTACATTTTTCCATGGTCTTATGAAGGTACCACCATCATGATCAACCAGGCCTCAAAATATATTACTTCGTCAACTTGGAAGCGACAAATCCTTTCTTGACTATTCAACCAATGTCATACCACCAATGATGCACCCAACAAAATGTACATATCCACGATTTCATTTCCTTTGTTTTTTTACTTTCATCAAAGTATGCGATCAAATAGAACACATTGGTAATGATATCAAATCAATAGAATAATACACATGTCCATAGATAGGAACAAACAATGACACCAAAACCTTGTGGTGTTCCAATTGGAAGGTCAATGCTTATGATATGACCACTAGAGATCACCAAGTGAGACTATCAAGAGAAGAATTATCAATGATTATGAGCCACTGACACCCTATGGTCAAAAGTAAACAATGTCTATTCTGTATGATATATCTAGACTATAGGCCATTTTTTAATATTAATGTCATAGTATATGAAGGTTTTCATTATAGCATGGGATCTTCAATAACCTTTTGATACTAAAATGAATCTTTAGATATTACTATTTCAATAGTGGATGTAGATAATTATACCCTATAATGGAAAGAATACATCATGTTTATATAACTGTATACATGAAATGGTAATCCAGAAGTGCTATCATGTTGGGTCTAGGGAACCCACTTTTACAACACTCTATCTTAGGAAATCCTTCATGTGTACCATCTTCTTTAAGGTTTGGTATTCATTCCTGTGTACCTATTGATGCCCACAAAATAAGCATCAGCAAAATCATAAATGTTGAAATAACTGAATATGGGTAATATTTTCCATTGAAATGAAGAAAATGATGGTTGAAAACCCATATATCTCATAAGCCTCTAAAGGAATGGAAATCTCATGACCATTTCATGGTCACAAAAATGATCCACTCATGTCATATAACCCACACAAAGTCCTGTAGAGCCCCTATAAACAAGCATTCCAGCTCCTGTGAAGCCCCCTAGACAATCGAATGAGCAGCCCCAGGCCACATAGTTTGTCTATGGCATGTGCATGAAAAACCAATAAAAATCCATCAAAATTAAAGAGGTATGTGATTTAAAGAGAGTTACCAGAAGTGGTCCCAAATATCTTTTGAAAAAATCATTATAGGGAAGAATAAAATCATTTGATGATATTCATGCTGACTCGTAAGACCTACGAACCTTCATCACATAAAATGAAAGAGACAAAGGTGAGGAGGTGAGAGGGGTTCATATTCATTGAGAGAAATGCGAAACGAACCGTAAGCTATCCGTGAGAAACCGTGAGACCTCAGTATCACCTCATGGAAGTCATCTGGATGGTCAAACTCATCACATGGAAATCCTTGAGGGTGTCTAGAAAACCCCACGACCCTCTAAGGACAGACAAATAGACATTTCCACTACATTCTTGATAACTCTCCACATAAACCAAATTGGTTAGGAAACACATCAATGAGAAATCAATTAAAAAGTATAGATATTACTCATGAAAACTTTCATGACCCCAAACCCTTTTAAGATAAAAAATGTTATAAAAGGGAGGATGTGAGGGGAGTTCATGGATGCTGAAATATATGTGGTGTGCTCCTGACAACCCGCATGACACCATGAGTCCTCAGTGACATGTCTACCTCAGCTCAATAGAAGACCTTTCTCTAATCATCCTCATCTCTAAGACTCGTTCATGTAATGCTCATGCATCCCCATATTGGTCATGTGATGCCTCACCAAAAAAAGAAGAAATAACCTCAATATTACTCATGAAATCCCGCATAACTCCAAAACTTTTTCACATAAAACAATAGGAATCAAAAGGGAGGAGGTGAGAGGTACTCACGGTCACTTAAAGGAATTCAACACACACAGAACAACCACAATTTTGTACCATGAGACTCCAAGACAAGTCACCTGAGGTCTCAAGAGTGAATTCCAATAGGAACCTAGATTTTGTGAGGACCCTTGGACATGTCAATGTGACAATAGAAAGGTACTTTGACAAATTCACATGATAAAAAAAGTCTTCAATAATAGAAAAATAATATGATAAAGGAAGCAATGATGGAGGGGGATGATTATTGCTAAAAATCATGCGATGTGCTCAAAGAAGTCCATGATTGAGACTCACAATACAACGTCGCTCCTGGCCCCTTCACTAGATCTAGAATGGACTCACGCTAGATACACCACAAAAAACTGGTGAGTATCTGAGGGGGTGATAACTATAAATTTCCCACCCCAACATGAAGAAATGGTTGGATTTTTTTATTAATACTACACCGGATGACCGGACTCATTATGATCTGGCTCTTGACTCTTATAGACTTCTCAGAGCGATCACGCAACCAGCCAAATTTCTGCAATTTAATATATCAGCGTCCAATTGGAGTAGTCATGAACTAGGCATAAATAACTTCACATGACCATTCATAGATATTGAAAAGGGACTCTAGTGGGTTCTGCGAAGGAAAACCCACTAGCCCAAGGGGTCATGTGATATTCAAGACAATAAACCCTAGGCAAAACCAAGATATTAAAAATAAAATGGTGGGAACCAATATCAATGGTAGAAGGCTTAAGGGAAATACAAATTCACTGCTCCCAATATGCTTCATGTGTGTCCCCAAAAGACACATGATAGCACCATGACACATCACTAGGATCTCACGACACTCCTTCGGCATGCCACCTAGTACCCGTGGAATACTCCATACATTCCAGCATGAGTCACATGGCTCTCCTGTGGACACCACATTGATCTTGCAAACCACCTGGGTCCATCACCCAGGACATGTGATGTCCCTCAGACACACCACCTGACTCATATAATGGTGACTGCCAATGTCAGCTAAGCCTCGCAAATGAATCTAAACATAATAACCAAGCAGTTGTGATTCCTTCTAGGCAAGTCAACTAAGGCTCACGATGTCCTCCCGACATGTTCGCCCGGTCTCATGATGTCTCTCAGATGTGTTAGCGAAGACACACATCACCCCTCAGACTATTCCACACTATATACCACGGAACCCTCCATATGTGTCGAGATAGTTCATGCGATGGCTCCAAGGACATTCCATTTGGGTCAAGTGACACCCTTTAGACAAGAAGTCCATGTCATCAGGGAATCCCATGACTTGATAATATAGCCTTTCCTTTCCATATAAGCCCAAACCAATAGGGAAACCTCAATGTGCAAGACCCAACATATATGAACCATGAGAACTCTGATTCCCACCATAACTGAGATACGAAGTAAATCTTCTTAAGGCCCAATCTATATGAAAAACACCCCAAGGACTATCGAAATACATAGTTCCAATATCGATATTCCATGAGGCTAATCACCCCCCTTGTTTCTCACACCAAGCATAGCTCATGTGAGATTAGTGGGATGCAATGAAAAACTCATCAGCCATCATAAATCACCATGATTTAGGGAATCCTTAGTGTGTTGGGCCTAACAAAAGGTAACTACAACGACTCTGATTCCTGAAATATCCAGGATACATAGGCTACCTCTCTTCAAGGTTTGAGATCCATATTAATCATCCAGGTAAATCCCAGTATCTAAGGACCTTACTCAAATAAATGGCATTGATTAATTATTATGACTTGTTTCTCATAATGAGCATGGCTCACATGGACTTAGGGAATTTTAATGATCATGAAATCTGCACTATAAACCATCACAATAGTACAAGGTAGCCTCAATGTGTAAGTCCCAACATAAATGGAACTACAATGAATTTGATTCCTTCCATACTTAGGGTATTTAGGCTACCCCTCCCTGGGGTTTGAGCTCAATATTGATCACATAGGAAAACCACAATGTGTAAGCCTAGACATATATGAACTACAAGAACTCCGATTCTTGCCATAAACAAGATACATAAGACGCCTTCTTATGGCTTGATCTCTATTCCAAACACCCCAAGGACTATACGAATACACAAATCCTATATCCATATTCCATGAGGCAGATCACCTACCCACTAGTTTTTCACACCAAGTAGATATCATGAGGGATTAGGAAGATGCAAGAAACACCTAATTAGACATCATAAATATCCATGATCTAGGGAAACCTCAGTATGTAGTCCCTAACATAAAGGAAACTATGAAGAATATGATTCCTTCCTTATTCCAGATATAATGAACACCTCTCCATGAATTACGTGCTACATATTGATCATCCAGGGATGCCTCAATGTGTAATCCACAAATAAAAACTGAACTATGATGACTCTGATTCTTTCCATACTCAGGATACCAAGAACATATTTTTCATGACCCGATATCTATATCGAACAACCCAAGGGTTGTTCCAGTACCCAAGATCCATATCTACACTCCATGAGGCTATCATATGGTACCCTCTTATTTACCAGACTGATAATAGCTCACATGGGCTTAGGGGGATGCAAAAAACACCTTATTGAGAATCATGAATATCCATTAACTAGGGAAACAATATGGAAACCCTTTATACAAGGTTAAATACATTGGGGATGTACCAAGGATTCGAATGAACTACATGGGTTTTGATTAATTCAATATCCAGGATATAGAGGATTCCACATAATGGATCGATACTTGCCCCGAGATATTAGCCACTTCCATACATGGAAGCATATTCTGAAGCACTTGGTTATACGGATTAAGAATATAAGAAGCCACCCCTTACCAGAAAATGATGGAGAACCTCAAATACATATCGATGGATTCACTAAAAATATCACCCTATTTTTCATATAAAATAGAATTAACCTATAGTAAATTTTTAGGGTAACTAGTCTCGTATCATAATTAGTATGTGATTCACAAGAATATATAAAATCTAAAATAGAGTCCCATAGTAGGAAAAAACTCCCCCAAAAAGGGTAATATGATCCCAACCACCCATCCACTCGACAAATGTGAGTCCCCAAGAGTCACTAGGCCTAAAAACCTATATGAAATCTAATCTTTGGAAAGTTAGTTTGTACCCAACTACAAATAAGGGAACCATTGGGAGTTTCTAGGGAAGAAAGAACAAATGGAAAACCTGATGCACATGATAGAATGAGGCCATAAAATACCCATAAATCATACCATAAAATTGAATCCCATCCCAAATTCCATTTCAAAACCTGATAAAACAAAAATGGTGAACCCAAATAGGATATATCTAATACTAAAATATTGGGTTACAATCTTTTAACCCATATTTATTTCCCCCTATATACAAACAACACTGAAGGTCTCAATGTAAACCTCCTAGGATAAATTGTTTTGGAAACCATAATTTTTTACCAATAAAGTAGTAATACCAACATAAACTAGGCTTCTAGTATGTCCATCCCTACTCTTGCAAGTCCACATGATCAAAATGTATGTAATGGGTATGAAAGACAATTGTTTTCACCATTCTTATCTGATTGAATTTTTTTATTCCTACGATACAACACTTATCAATAAACATGTTCCTTACTATCTATGTCATTATAGAATCACACCCCAAGGAAATTTCTTCATCATCTAGCAATTATTCCTATACCTCATCCACTATTGAGACCCCCACAGGTGACAAAGCAATCTCTCATTCCGGACAGCTACAAAAAAGTAGTTAATACAATAATCTGATTGTACAACAGATACAATATAATCCTAAATATGGAATCTACCCACGAGATCCTTAAAGAATGCTAGTCAGTGAGTTTGAGTCACCTGGTGAAGGTTGCTTCTAATACAGTAGCACACATCACTATGACCAACAGCTTAGTGAGCTTATCCCCATAGCACGACAACTGCCACATTTCATATCTAATGAAGGTGGACCAGGAAGCCCAATACGGCTCTTTTTAGGTCCAAGTACCATTAAATATGTAACCTAATGACCACTATCTATATCATCATCCCACTGGTACATATAAATCATTTTCTGGGGGTACCATCCGACACACAGATGCCAATGATGCCCATGAACAAGCTCCAAGGAAGAATCATCGAAGGAGGAGGGAGTTGGAAATTCAGTAGAGGGCTCATATTCCTGATCCTATTGAGGATTCCTGCCAGAATACTATTGAAGTAACCAGAAAACAGACTCATATCCCTACTAACATAGAACAAGTCTGCGATACTATTCCCCCAGCCATCTAGGGGAGGGAACATATCCCTGCCCCTATTGAAAACACTTTCTAGTATAATCTGGAAGCGACTAGCAAGAAAGATCATACTCCTACTTTCTCAGACAAAAATGATGGGCATATTCTTATTTTAGTCATGTGGGAGGCTCATACTTCTACCCTCCTACTCAAATCCCATTAGCATACTCAAATAAAATAAGGAGGAAAGAAGTGGTCACATATCCCCACTTTAATCGAATACATCAATCAATATATTATGAAGATATAAAATTTGAAGTCTTATATCCCTACAAACACTTTTAAAAAATTTCCAATATATTTTACCAATAGCTGAAGAGCTCCCCCGACATATTCTAGCACTATTATAGATAAAGTGATTGGTGCATACTCCAATCGCTGCATCTAAGAAAGTGCAACACTCAGATAATCATGATCAAGTGGTCATACAGGAGCATGCACACATTCTTTCTCCTTCCCTAGAGGATTATCATAATATTCCGAAGAAGAGAAAGGCATAAAGACCAGACTTATACTCTCATTTTGACCTTGGCCCACCAGGTGAGAGTGGCAGACACCTAGTGAAAAGGGAACATACATGTTTAAAAAGTCGGGTGGCATACTCCAAAGGCCAATGATCAGGCATATATCCCTGTTCTGGATGAGGCTAACCTAGTAAGTGTGGAACAAGCCTTAGAAAGGATTATATTCCTATCAGTGAATCTGACCATAATAATCTCATAGATCACAAGCAAGGTGAATATTACTACTTCCACTAATGAATAACTACACCAACATTGTTCAAAGGAAATACTGGAGGAGGAAAATTTCCCTTATCCCATTATAGAGGTCCATCGGCACATTCTAATGGAAAATTCACATTCAGACTGGGATCATACTCCCGTTTAAACTGGGGTTCACCGGGTGAGAGGGTCATGCGCCTTGGGGAAGGAATATAATACTACGATGAATAACCTGTGGCACATTCCAAAGGCTCAAGATTAGGCTCATAGTCCCATATTGGATGAGGCTCACCATGTGAGTGTGGTAAATTCCTTTGGACATGATAATATCCATGTCCATAATGATATGGATAATCAGAATATTCCAACATCTTCTAAGCGGTTGGCCAATACTCCCACAACACTTGAAAATTACATACAAGTTTTGGAAACCATCATACATCAGGCTCATATCCCAGCACAACCATAAAAGGTAGGTAAACATACTCTGACCATGACACAAAACACGGCTCATATTCCTATTCTACCCAATGCTAGTGTCCTTGAGGTTGTTTGAGACAAATTATCAACACCATAAGGATCCGTCATGTTTATTATCGAAGTGAAACCAAAAGGGATTCATTACCACGATAGTCCTCCCTGTGGTAGCGTGGAGATGGATCACATATATTCTAATATTGACATGAACAATGGGAAACATCCCCATGATGATATCTCCTATGGGCAAGTAATTCCGTCATTTTCCTAGAAACCTCCATATAGAGACGTGAACCAAACCCCAAAACCTTTATACTCTTGGAACACTAGGGTCAACTATATATGGTTCCCCATAAACGTCCAATGACACCCCACTCCTATCAGCATGCGAACATTAAATACATATTTTATGGTCTGAATGGATTGAGGCATGAAACTCTAATGAGGAGAAGGAAAACATTTACATATGTAGATAATTATCAAAAAAACCTCCTTATCATGTTCTCTCCCCACTCTAATTCTAGCTATGAGATCTCAGACGAGCTAGGAAAGGAGTTCATTCTTTATGTACCCAAAAATATGAGGGTTACTCGTCAGAAAATGAAGGATTTGTATCTCCCTTATCCATGATATGAGTATCACTTTTAGACAATCAGGACACTCTATATCCAGCTTGACCTAGCTTCTATCTCCATAGCCCAAGATCCAAAACTGGAAAAGCACAACACTAACCTAAAAAAAGCTTATTGCCATTTCATTAAGACGATTTGATAGTTTATCTAAGAATCCAAGTTAATAATTTTCATTTTAGGATGGGTAAAATATGGGGAGTTACACTCTTCCAATCCCCTTGAAAACTAGAGTCCCTCATGTACAATATCATACAATGTTATAGCCTCTAGAAAAATCAGGGGACCAGGTAATTTTTGGGATAGTTGGTCATTACAATTGAATTCCCCCACTCTAATGGTTCCAATACACCACAGATGGAGAGTGAGGATATCCACCAAGACATCATACTGGGACCCTCAAGATAATATGAGGACAATCTAAACACGGATATCGATGTATCGATCACCCAAAAAACATCCCACAAGGAACATTCCTCATCATGGGATACCATCTCCCCCAACTCCCATGCGAGCATAGCTGCACCACATCACAAAGAACTCAATAGAATATGCCACAGTAGGTATCCCAGAGTGGAATTAACACCCTATTATAGGATAATATCTACCACCAACTTCACCAGACGGTTCATCAATTCCTTACAGGATTTAAGACATACCTTTGGAATCCAAAGGTGAACCCCATCCCACTGGGCTGGGAGAATTTATATCTCAATCACGATCACTAGGATTATTATCTTCTGAAAGGACCTAGGAGACATCAACGGTGATTCTAGAGCATCCACATCCCACTATAATGGGGGCATTTATACCTTCATGTCCATCCTAGGAAGAATCAACTCCCCAACCAGAGTCATTTGATCCTCGACAACTGGACCAATTGATACCAATAGTGCACCGAAATCACCCCCAACCCTTAGGTTTGGGGAAATTTTCATCAACATGAACACCACTTTGGGAATCAATATTCTCTAGGATGGGGGGAATAAATCTGAGGTCAGAGTCCTGCTATTTCCTCCCAACACAAGAAACCCCACTCTTTATTGGGGCTCGATCATCAATCAAACCCGAAAACTCCCCCAAGGTTGTTATTCATAAACCGAGAGGAGATTAGTGTATGAAAAAGTAAATCACACCCCTCCATGTTCGCAATCCAAAATGGCCTAATAAGTTCAAAGGTTCGAATAATGACCATGATGGAAGCCATGTAAAATCAGATTGTTGTGTGGAAAGAAATGGACCGACCATTATTTCTCGATATTCCTCATTGAATATTGTCACTATTAACATGGAAAACATTGATCAAGTTATAGATGAAGAGGTCCACAAAATGGAAAACATACCCTAGGGGGAGGGTGATTTGGATGCACCAAATGAGGTTGCATGCACCCATAACCAAAGAAGGTTTCAAAATTTAGCACTACCAAATAGCGATTTACCACCTACTTGATGGAATATTTGAAAAGATTAAGGGAAAGACATAACTAAATATCAGTGTTCACACATGGAAGATCAATTTTCCTGATGTGAGTGTGAAATATGAGCACTATGAAAACTCAATGTAGAGATAATCAGGGGAAACATCCCTACTGAGTATCATCTCTAGCCAGAGATGAATATTTTTCTTTCCATGGTTGATCTTTCAGAAAGAGTTGAATCTGAAAATCAGAATGGATTTGGATCTAGGAATCCAATCTATATAAATGAGGAAATAAAAAATTATCAAGACTTCCCTCCATTGAGGTGACAGCCTGTCCCTTGAAATGGTAATCCTTCAGTAATATGATGAATCAATGATCAACGGGAGATGAATGCAGTACCACCTCATTGGCCCCCCACCTGCTCCCAGCGGGTGGAAGGATACTTAAGTAGACCTTACCCCAGATCTAATTATCACCATTGAATCCTTGGATAATGGAATGGAATACATGGAGGGGTGACATGAACCTGTACATCCTGAAAGGAAGCCATATCCTAAATGGGTGGATGACACCCCACCTCTACCCAACTTTGGAAACCCAATATTTTATTCCTTTGATGGTGTAGGAAAGCCTGAACATCATCTCACACACTTTGTATCTCGGTGTGGCCAATGATGGTACCTAAAGATAAATAGGGGTAACCATGTTGAGGGGCTTCATATAGACTCTAACAAGGCCAGACTTTGTTTGGTACAATATTCTGCTAGTAGGATCTGTTGCAATATGGGAAGATCGTCATCATCAGTTTCTTTATTAGGTCAGTTTGTTAGTACATAAAACAAAGATCATTGACCTAGAAAACTGCATGAAACAAAATAATTATAAGGTTTTTAGTTTTATATGAAGATGTAAAGTTTTTACCTACTCGCTCAGCATCCCCCTCTTAGGGGAACACCATCTAGAAAATTGTGATAAAAATATCATGGTTGTGTTTTAGACACCCCTAATACCCACAAAATATCCCAGCATGTTCAGAGAGTTCAATGAAACAAAACAATGTATTTATGAGTTAATTAAGCTTACTCGATCCAAGTACTAACTCATTCCAACAACATAAGGGAAAAATCCAGGTAGAGAAGAAGCTATAGATATTGCTATGAAGCCCACAACAATGCTGATCCATGAACCCAGACATGCTACCAACTGCCCAACACCTCTTGTTTTGAGAAGATATCCATAGAATCACCCTCATACAAAAGTATAGAAAAATTAGGGTTGCGTGGTATTTGATGAATGGATGAATAAAGTATACTCCTTCAGAAATGAACATGTATGGGGATATTTATTAGAAACCATGGATAATAACCTTCTCACACTTCTGCAGAATAGGAGGCCGGATGAAGTCAACATCACCAACTATCCTGATTACTACACTTTATATAGAAGGATGGGTCATAATATCTAGAATTTATTTAGCTTCAAGGACTTTGTTCATGGAATGGTCAACTTTAGATAAGTGATTCTCAAGAATTTTCCAGAGTAGGTGGCTTACCTAACCATAATATGATCAGAACAAGAAGAAGGTTGGTAAAAAGTTTCATCCAGGAGAACACAAAAGTTTGATGACTGGATGACTCAGAAAATAGTTGATTGAACTTATGGAGTCCTAAAAGAACAATTTCACAAATTCAAA
The DNA here is from genome assembly GCA_963277665.1 of Viscum album. NCBI lineage: Eukaryota > Viridiplantae > Streptophyta > Magnoliopsida > Santalales > Viscaceae > Viscum > Viscum album. The sequence continues at coordinate 1,122,801,522 of OY728129.1, forward strand.
ATAGCTCCACCACCCAAGAAGGATATGAAAGAGTTCCTCCTGAAGGTGAGAATGACCATCCGAAGAATAAAGAGATAGAGGAGGAAGAGTTACATTAATCTCTAAAGAAAGCCATATATCTTGCATATTTCTTCCATGTGACTTCTGTAGCATGGGAACTACCCCTCCAAATGGAATCCCCATTAGACAAACAGCTCATATTTCATTCTATCTACATAATACACTTGATGAACCCATTATTTGATGATGATTACGCCCCTAAATATGGTTTTCATACGTTTAACCAGGGAACTTGAGGCTGTATACACCAGATTCGAGGATTCATGGGAAATCACAGATGTGGCCAGACTCAATATTCTAGTCATATCATCATGGGGGATATATCTCTAGCTAAGACTCATGGGAAAGTGCTCTACCAGGCTTAGAAATGGAAAAGAGGTTACTTAGAGCCCTCCAGCAGTTCCCCAAATCCAATTATATTGCATTACCGATTAGAGGTAGTTCAATATGATCATCCTAGGAAGTGGGGAAGGATATAGTGAACTTTTCCACTAGAAGTAGATACCCCTCAACCTATGCAAAAGTCTTAGGTCCATCTACCTCTGTTGCTTCAGCTCCTAAACCACATTATCTAACCCCTATGTTGTATGCCCATAAGCAGCACCATATCAAGAAGTGCCAACCTTTGGTGAAAATGTACAATGTTTTGAAATAACTAGCTATAGTTCTAGCCAAACTCTCAATCCCTGATGCACTTCATCTTTCAAAATATCTTAGGGAGGCAATTTTTTAATCCCTCCAGATCCCATAAGAAATTAAGATAGAATTTGATGTTGATGAGGCCTTTCAAGTGGGGACTTTGTCTTTAGGATGTTATGTTACCATATAATTCACTAATCAAGACTAGGAGGAGGATATAAAGGTAACATAAAGATTTTTAATATCTCGGTAAGACTCAATAACATCATCATCCAAATAGTGATAAATGATAATGGATCCGGGATCAATCTCATCCCAGTTTAGACTCTGATGTTTGGGGTACAGCGAAGGGGACCTATCCCCTAAAGTTTTTACCATCAATGGGTATAATAAGAGCAAGCAGATACCTCTTGGGAAAATAAAACTTGAGACCTAATTTGGGGAGCCCACATCAGTTGCTGAGTTCATGTTAATCCAGTAAGACACTGCATATTTTGTCCTACTCAGAAGGCCCTAATTTCATAGCCACCTAGTGATACCTTTAACATTCCATTAGTGTATGAAGTTCCTCAATAATTTAAATTTTGGAATAATACATGGAGAAAAAACCCCCTTTGAGACATGTAAAGCCTAATATCCTGAATCGTACTTCTATAAGAAGGGAGTTATACAACCAATGGTTGATGATGATATACAGGTTGCAGCTCCCAATGGATTATGGTATGTCCCTACATATTCCTGGAGCATGATCGATGGAGATTATGTTCTCCCCATAATCATGGTCAAAATAGTAGTTCCAATCCCAGAGGTCCATGAAACTCATATTGTTAGTGAAAATCAACTGCAACATCTATCCATAGAAACTCAGATGATAAGGGGTGATGTGTATCTCCTCATGGACTCCCCCATCCTGATAGTGACAGAGAGGCCCCTAGGTTGACATCCTCTCTCGAAGATGTCTCCAGAGAATTAGAAATGGAAGACGATGAAGAAGATCTAAGGAATTACACTCCAAAATTTGAGGAAGGTGTCTCCACTACTATAGATGAGCAAAAGAAGATAAACCTGGGGACATAAGAAGATCCAATAACTACTTTGATTACCACCCCCATGCCTCCTAAAGAGTAAGAGATGTATGTATAATGTATAAAGCATAACTGATATGTGTTTTCTTGGAACTATATAGAAATTCCTATACTAAATCTAGACATATCTACACACCATATAAGGATACCCGATGAGAATTGAGGCATCATGTAAGAAACTTAAAGGATTCACCCCTCTCATGCTACAAATGTAGAGGAATAATTTAAAAAATTTATCAACAATAATTTTTTGGGAAGTGAATTACCCAAGATTTATTGCCAAAATCATCTCTTTTAAGAAGAAGAATTAAAAGATTAGGCTCTTCAATGATTTACAATACCTTAATCATTTTTTATAGAAGGATGATTTCCCATTACCGATCAAAGAACTTCTGATCGATGCAACTGTTATCTTCCATGAAATTTCCATTATGGATGAGTTCTCACGGTACAATCAAATCAAGATGGCCCATGAGGATTAATAAGCCACTAACTTTAAAGTGGTTCAAGGGATATTCTACTATCAGTTCATGCCATTTGGATTATGGAATAAGGGTGCCACATATTAGTATTCCATGCATCACATCTTTAATCCATTTTTTGTAAGGATAGTTGAGTGTTATGTCGACAAGCTGGTCATTAAATGATTATAGTAATGTGATCATCCCACAGACCTCCGAGCAATATTCTATAAGAAACAACAACATAGTCTAAATATGAATCATCTTAAGTGTTCTTTTAGGGTGGATTCAAGTAAGTTTCTTAGTGTTTTGGTATTCCACCATGACATTGAGGTTGACCTAGAAAATACAAGTGCCATATAAGCAATATCGGACCCCAAAAATCCCAATGAACTGAGAAGAATCCAAGGGCACATCGCCTACATTCAGTGATTCATAGGAAAATTGGTTGGAAAATCTCTCCCATTCATGAGGCTAAAGAAGAAGGGATTCACCTACCAATGGAATGATCAATGTCATATGTCCTTTGAAATTCTCAAGTAGTACTTTCTACACCCACCGATTTAGATGCCTCTGGTGGAAGGTAGGCCACTCATATTATATTTGGCTACCATGCCACACTTATTGGAAACCCTCCTCACAAAAAATAATGATGTCAGAAGAGAGAATAATCACTATTACCCCACTCAGACCATGCTAGGTACTGAGACACAATATTCTAATGTTGAGAAGAACTGCCTTGCACTCATCTTCATAGTGAAAATGTTGAGGCATTACATGAAGCACCATACAGTCTACCTGGTCTCTCATATTGATCCACCCAAGTACATACTTGGATTCCCTATATTAAATATACACTTTTTTTTATGAAAGTTTATTCAGAAGTAATATGAAATTCGATTCATATCCCAGAAGTCAGTGAAAGGACAATCTATGGCTAAATTCATGGAAGCACATCTTGCCTTAGAAAATACACTTGAGGACACCGATCTCCCAAATGAAGAGGTCTTCTATACCAATGAAACTCCCCAGACCTGGGAAATGTATTTTGATGGTGCCTCATGAAGTCTCATTGGATCAAGCATGGAAAACCCAAAAAATAAATTAGGCCAATATAGGGATTGTATTTATCTCTCCAGAAAAAGTAGTTTTCCCTACTTATTCTTGCTATCCAAAGGATGAAAAAATAATGAGGTCGTGTTCCAAGACCTCATCACTGGATTGGAACTAGCCCTATAGTTGCACGTAGACTACCAGAATATAAAAGGGGACTCAGAACAAGTGATACAGAATATCAAGGGGGAATATTAGATTAGAAAGGAAGAACTAGCCCCTCTAACTAGCTATGCATGGGGATTGATGGCAGAATTCCCCATTTGATCTGACACTATATTATATTCCTCAATCACAGAATTCTCATGCTGACTCACCGGATAACACAATTTACATTCTCACAAACCCCATTCAAGATGAAACAACATTTCGTATCACACATCGAAGAATAGTCTCATCGATCATCCTATGTGATATGGAAGAGATCAATCAGGTCAATAAAACCCCATAACATGATGAACCAGTGACCACCCCTAGATGGATGTAGCCTATAATTAGCTATCTTTGAGAAGGTACTCTCCCAATAGATCATGATGAAATAGAATAGATCTACTGCTGGGCAAGAAACATCACCCAACAAGATGACCCAAATGAGAAAAAAATGATCTACAATCAAAGATTTTATGTAATTCCCCTACGGTTCATAGTATAAGGAGAATTTATCAATATCATGGAGGAAGACTACGTGGGATCTTATGGCACCCATCAATATAGGACCCGACACTCCCCATAAATCAGGAGTTTGGGATATTACTAGAAACCCATGATACAAGACTATGCAGAATTCACTAGGAAATGTCATGCATGCCAGATCTATGAAAACTTCTTCCATCATCCCTCTAAATTTCATTATAAAGCGAAATATTCTTGGCCATTTTCTTTTTGGGATGGAATTTTTTTGGGGCTATATCCCTTGGCCACAACGAAGAAGTTCAAGTATATCCTTACTTCTACCAACTTCTTTTCCAAGTGGCTTGAGGCGATACCCCTCAAGGAAGTTAGGATTAGGAATATCATCAACTATGTGAAGTACCATATCATTAGGTGGTTCAGAGTCCCTCACAAAATATTGAAGGATAATGACATCATCTTCAATTGCACTGAGTTGAAGAAGATGTACTAGGAGTAAAACATAGAGTCCAATTACTCATCTCACAATCATGAAACGGTGAATAAACATATAGAGGCCTTCGATAAAACTCTATTGAATATTTTCCAAAATATGGTGAACAAGGATAATTAGTATGGGAAGGGAAAACTCATCTCTCAATTATGGACCTACCATACCACCATGCGTACTGCTAGAAAAGCAATGCCATACTCCCTGGTTTATGGAACCGAGGTAGTGTTACCCAAAAAGGTATATCTGCCCACACTATGAATAGACATTTGTAAGAAGCTCTGAAATGATGAATAATCAAAAAAGAAGGTGGATGAGATGGAATAGTTACATGAGAAAAGGTTTCGAACACTGTACAACCTTGATCTTCACCAGAACCGGATAACACAAGACTTCAATAAAAATTTCAACCTCCATTCATTTCACCATGGAGAAATGGTTATGGAAATTTAAACCCCAATAATACCAGGGAAGAAGCCCCCAAAGTAGGAACCCAAGTGGGAAGGACTTTACAACTTACATAAGGTCTATCATAATGAATCATATTCACTTGACACCATGGATGGGGTGTGTGTCACTCCACCCACCAATGCAACATTCCTCAAGAAAAACTTCACATAGCTTCCAAAATAGGGAATCCACATTGGCATAAGTCCACCCAATATCCTCACTGCATGATGTTAAACTGCATGGTATGTGTCTTCCTAAGTACATGATGTTAAATTGTTCAAGTGCATACTAACATCATGACATTAAACTTTATGGAGCCTCGTCCTCTCCAAAGGATGTTAAACTGCACGAACTCTCAAGAACTACGTATATCTTGATTCAAATCATAATATGATATGAAGTGACACCAAAATACTTACGTTTGGGCCCAGACCTAGGATTATATTCCTTTCACAATGTGTGATCACATATCTTAACCACATGACATAAAACATAAAGGATTCACAATATCCTCTTTTCCTTTCAAGTCGAGTCACCCACGTCCTCACCAAATGATGTTAAACTGCACAGTCCCTCTAGAAATTCTTAAGAGTTTCTTTCCATTTCCAATAGGATACGTAGGTATGACATGATTATATGTCTTGGTCTAGACACTACATGGTACGAAATGCCTTTTTCATACCCCATTTCTATCTCTTCACTGTAAGAAGATCCACACCATTCCTTGTTTCTCACATTGAGGATAGATCACCTGAACTTATGAATTATGGAAAATTCCTCCCCTCTCAAGAAAGGAATAAAGGTGCACGATAGGTCCATTACCATACTAAATGAAATACCATAAATTTAATTCCATGAGTACTTAACAAATGACCTTAAACTTCATGGTTCTCTAAGGACTATGTGTGGTTTGATTTTCATCCTTATGAGATACATAGTGATGCCCGTACCTCCACTCTCAAGGCCAACCGAAATTCCATTTTCAATTCATGATGGTTCACATTCATCCATACCACATGAAATTACTATTCATTAAACTTTTTGAACTATGTGTGTCTTGAATCTCATCCTCATGAGATATGTAGTGATTCCCTAACATTTCACCCATGGGACTAGAAACAAGTTCAAACATTTTCTCCCACTTGTCCTATGTTTTCTTAGAAGGGTGTGAGGTGTGGATGAGACCTCTTTGGTACTAATTCACATCATGTTTCTTAATAAAACCACACTGTGTGCCTCCATGTTTGGATCTTAATCTTGTAGTCCAAAACACATGATCCTAAAACATCTACATAGGTCCCTACAATAGAACATTAAACTATGATGCATCGTCCACACTGCAAGAAAATAAACTACATGGATTTCAAGAACTATGTGTGGTTTGAATCTCATTTTCATGAGATATATAGTGACTTGTAGTCTTCATACATGGGCCCAACTATGACATCCCCATTTATTCATGATAGTTCAATTCTGTCCTTACCACATGATTTTGAACTTCACGGAGACAAAATTCCATGCTACATGACAATAAACTATGAAGACCATATCCCATTTTTCATTCCTTATAAAAGGATCAAAAGAGACTTACCTCGATCAACTTGAGTAGGGGGTTCTTCGACCATACATTAAGGTAACTTCAAACCCCTATACCACACTTCATGTCTTGAGCATCCCAAGTCACCATGAACCTTTCATGGCCCGTGGAAAGGATATCCATATTCAAGGACCCTTTTATGGACTATGAATACATGATCAAGGATCCTGCACATGTGCCTATGGCCATCAACCAAATGTGTCACTCTTAACAAGGAAACTCCTATTCTAACGAGCCATGACATCATTGCAAAAACACTCTACACCCCAGTGTGTTTGATCCGCTTCATGTATGATTGTACAATATCATTACTCATAACTTGAGAAACTCAGTCCATGATATATGACATCTTCACCCCTCTCTTAGAAATTTGTTGGAGTAATATTGACTCTAGGTATCCGAAGTAGGATATTTTGTAAAACCGTCCATACCGGGTCCATCCAAGTCTCAACCCAAAACTGTATGTGTTTTGGTCAAATATATACAAACATAAACTCTCAACCCTAATGGTCTAAATCACATGACATTAAACATCTAAAAAAAGAGACACAAAACATGTCAGGCTAAAAACCAATAATGGGCGACCTGAGAAAAAGTTGAGTCTTGTCTTACTGAACTCCTCATTATCAGAGTTTAGATAACAATTTGGGTGTAAACATAAAATGCATAAATATAATAGGGTGTATAACTTGAGTGAAATCTAGTCTATTATCAATAGACCCATTGGTATAGAAAAATATAGGGCAATGTTTTCCACATATCCTCACCATGAGAATATGATCGCTAGGCAGTGGTGCCAATTTTAGGGTAATCAAAACCTCCTTATATTTTACATCTTCCTCAAACAAAAATTCATGGGTTGGGGTGTCTAGAATCACCATATCCTTCCATATCCCTTTGAAAGGGTATTCTGCTTCAAGGGCCCATTGATTGACTATTCATACATGCCCATGGATCTTGCATATGCTTTTATGCCCATAAACTAAATGCATCACTATGAAAAAAGAAATTTCAATTCTCATGAGCATTGACATCATCATGAAAGAACTCAACATCCCATTATGTCTGAACCACTCCTTGCATGACTGTCCCATATCATTATCCTGACTCGAGCACTCAAGATCATGATTTATAGTACCAGCACCAAACTATCAATGCAGATTTGATATCCTTGATGTTACTTCATCATGTTTTGGTCCCTTTCCCAAGGAAGAATAGTTACACTTCATTTCATAACCTTTGATGGCCCACATATCATGATTTGAAACCGATTTCATGATTTGAATCTGCAGGGCGTAAAGCTCAGGCTTCACTTTAATAGATTACTGTACTAGGGTGCCAAAACCCCTCCCAGATTGATTTCTTCCCATAACCAACTTCATCATATAGATTTTTGAGCCTTCAAAAATCTTCCATAGACCTAATAAATAAGTTTATATCATCTTTTCTTGGCCACATTACTGATGAATAAGGGCCTTGACCCACCAACTAAATGCATCTTATCCTTTCCCGAAAGAGGATCTGATCCTTGTGAGCCCTTGCAACAAAACAACAGAACATGGAATTTCATAATGTCATGGGATATACTCGAAACGTCTTCACTATCCCATATTCACGGAATCAATCTTTTAGGTTATTATTTACCTCTTCCATACTCCAACTATCCAGGATGGCTTAGTATTTATAGTATTCCAATCTCATCAATATTACCACCATAAATATTACATAACCCTAGGTAAAGATATCCACTTCAAGGGACCTTTTATTTACTATTCATACATTCTCATGGCTTTTTCCAATGCCCTTATGGCTTTTAACCAAATTTGTAACTTTGAAAAAAGGTAATTCCAATCTGCATGAGCCTTAGTAACAACATGGTAGGATCTAGCATCTCAGGGTGTTTTGGGACATTATTGGAAGGTCTGCACAATAACCCATGATCATATGGTCCGAGCTAAAATTCCTTAAACTAAATAGACATATGGTCCAAGATAAAAGACATTAAACTAAAGAGACATATGGTCCAAGATAAAATACCTTAAACTAAAGTGACATATGATCCAAGCTAAAAGACCTTAAACTAAAGGGAGAGATGGTCCGAGCTAAAAGTCCTTAAACTAAAGCAACAGATGGCCCAAGATAAATGATCTTAAACTAAAGAGATAGACAATACAAGATAAAAGAACTTATACTTAAGTGATATATGTAATGAGATAAAATACTTTAAACTAAAGTGATAAATGGTCCAAGATAAATTTCCTTAATCTAAATTATCAAATGGTCCAAGCTAAAAGACCTTAAACTAAAGCGACAGATAGTCCCAAATAAAATACATTAAACTAAAGTGATAGATGGTGTGATCTAAGAGTCCCTAAATGAAATAAGAAAATATTCCAAGCTAAATATCTTAAACTAAAGCGATAGATGTCTTGACATAAAATATCTTAAATTAATGTGACAAATGGTTCGAGCTAAAATACCATAAAACAAAGGGACAGATGGTCCAAGCAAAATAACCATTAACTAAAGAGATATGTGGTTTGAGCTAAAAGACCCTAAACTGAACCAACAGATAGTCCAATATAAAAGACCATAAACTAAACAAACAGATGGTCCAAGCTACAAGATCCTAAACTAAAGCAATAAATGGTCAGAGCTAAATGAACCAAAACTAAAGCAACACAAGGTCTGATGTAAAAGAACTTAAAATAAAGCAATATATGGTCTGAGATAGAATAACTTAAACTTATTAAAAAAATATCTAAGATAAAAGTCCCTAAAATAAATCCATATAATGTCTAATCTAAAAGACCCTAAACTAATGAAATTGTCTGTCCGAGATAAAAGTCATTATATTAAAGAAAAAAATGGTACGACCTAAAAGACCTTAAATTAAAGCAAGAGATGGTCCGAACTAAAAGAACCTAAATTAAATATAATGCTAATTATTGTGATGCCCACTACATGGACCTATCAAGCTCGATATTCTTTCCACAGACATGAAAAACACACATTTTTGGGACATATCTCCTAACCATCTTGAGCTGATTTCCACATACATGAAAAACACTCATTTTTAGGATAGATATTCTTCCTAGATGAACCCCATGCATGTAAATAATTCAATATCATTCATCACAAAGAGAAGGGTGGGTATCAATAGTGATTTGTAAAATATCAAAGCAATAAAACATGACTTATCAACTGAAGTACTGGTTCACGACACTGCCATGGACTCTAGAGGGTAATTAGTTTTCATTAAAATGAAGTCCTTGCCACCGAGTATGTCTCCCTTGATGGGAGAATTTTTTATACCCTCTAGATATGAATTGGAAAAATAAAAAAGGAATGAATACCTGAATATGGGTATTATTTTCCCTGCGAAATAAAAAGAAGAAGAGGATAGTTGAAACCCCATACATCACATAAACCTCTAATGGACTCGAAATCGTGTGACCAATTCATGGTCATGCATAGCCTCGATGCATGGTGTATAACCCCCAACACGTACCACAGATCCTTTTTCAACAACACTTCCTACTCCAGTGAAGCCCCCCCTGGACAATCGAATGAGCACCCCCAAGAAGCATAGTTTTTCATTGGTAATTGTCTACCAAACCACTCAAAATCCTTCAAAAATAACTAGGGATGAGATTAAAAGAGAGATATCCATAGTGTTTTCAAAGATCATGAAACAAATCATCATTGGGAGTACTAAAATCCCTTGATGATATTTGATCCAACTTGCAAGACCTTCAATCCTCTGTCTTATAAAACAAAAGAGATTAATGGGAGGAGGTAATAGGCATTCACGATCACTGAGTGACATGAAACACACACCCCGAGTAATACCAAAGACACCATTAGGCACCAAAGTCACCTCAAGTAATCCATCTATCTTGTCAACCACACCACGTGGAAATATTTAGGAGTGTCCAGACAACTTCACTACACTCTAAGGACATACAGATAGACATGTCCACTAAATGATTGCAAACTCTCTACATGACCCATATTGGTTAGGTGACAAATAATCAATAAATTTAGTAAAATTCATATATATTACTCATTAAGACTCCCAAGACTCATTACCCTTGTAAGATAAAACAAAGGGGATAAAAAGGAGGAGGTGAAAGATGTTTTCGATTGCTAAAAGACATTCAGTCCAGCCCTGAAGACCTTCATGACACCATAATTCCTCGGTGACATGCCTGAATAGCCTCAATAGAAGCCCTTTGTCCTATCATCATTATCTCTTGTACTTTTCCACAAAATGATCATGAAACCTCATACTGGTCACACGACGCATCACCAAAAGATAGAAGAAATACCCTTAATATTAATCATGCAATCCAAAATGAATCCAAACCCTTTTTCACCTAAAACAATGTGGATCATAAGGGAGAAAGAGAGTGGTACTCATGGTCGCTAAAAGGCCTACGGTGCACCCAACTCACCCACAATGATGACATGCAAGACTCTAGGAAATGTCACCCAAGGTCACGCGAGTGTCTTCCAACAGGAACCCAGATCTTGTGAGGACCCTTTGACATGTCAACGTGACGATAGAGAGGTCCTTTGAAATGTACAAAAGATCAAAAAAGTCTTCAATAATCAAAAAAATAACATGATAATGGAGGAATTGATATAGGAGACTCGTAATAACTAAAAATCCTGGAATGCGCCAAATCAGTCCATACATAAGACTCGCGATATCGCATGCCACTAGACCCCTTGACTAGATCTGGAATGGACATTCACAAGATACACAACACAAACTGGTGAGTATCTAAGGGGGAAAGGCCTATAAATTACCGAAACCAGCATAAATAAATGTTTTCATATTTTATTTCAACTACATCGTACACCTAGACTCTACAGGATTTGGCTCTTTACTCCAATGGACTTCTCATAGCGATCACACAATGAACCAGCTTTCCGTTAGGTAATATATCTTTGGGAAGCTAGAGTATGCATGTTCTGAGCATAATGAAATTCCAATGATCATTCATAGTTCACATGAAGGACCTCTAATGGGTTATTTGAAGGACATTCCACAAGTCCAGTAGATCATGAAATATTCAATAAAACTGACACTGAACAATACCATGTTATTAATAATATAAGTGTGAGAACCAATATCAATGGCAGAATGATTAAGTGAAAGACACACTCGCTGCCCCCTATGTGCTACTCATGTGTCCCCCAAAGGCACATTAAAACACTAGGACATTTCACAAAGATCTCAAAACAGCCCTTCAACATGCCACCTAGAACATGAAGAATACTCTCGAAATGCCAGGACAAGTGATACAAATCTCTTGCGAAGACCACTTTGATCTTGTGGACCCCCTGGGTCTATCACCGAAGACCCGCGATGTTCCTCAAACACATCACCTGACACATATAATAGTTCATGCACATCCTGTCTGAGTCTCACAAAATCATATAGACATGGTAACTAATATCTTATGATTCCCTTTGGGTAAGTCAGCTAAGACTCACGATAGACTCCATACATATTTTCAAGGTCTTGTGATGTCTCGTAGAGGTTTTAACAATGAAATGTGACACCCCTCAGACTATGCCACTCTAGATGCTGTGTAATCCTCCATATGTGTCGAGCTAGGTAATGTGATGGCTCCCAGGACAAGCCAACAGGGTCATACAACACCCTCCATACAAGAAGGTCATGTCATCAGGGTATTCGAGGACTCAATAATATAACTCTTCCTCGATGTGTAAGACCAAAATAATTGGGTAAACTTTGTGTGTAAACCTAAAGATATATGAATACAATAACTCTAATTCCTCCCATAAACAGGATATGTTGGAATCCTTCTTATGTCCTGAGATCTTTTCCAGAACACCCCAAGGAGTGTCCCAATACACAAGTCCCATATCCATATGTCATAAGGCTGATCATCTACCCCAACTTGTTTCTCATACCAAGAATAGATCACATGAGCTTAGGGGAATGCAATGAAGAACTCATTAGGAACCTTAAATCTCCAGGATATAGGAAACCTCAGTGTGTAGGTCCCAATATAAAGGGAACTACAAAAAAAATGATTCCTTCCATATCCATGATACATATGATACCTCTCTTAGAGGTTTGAGATCTATATAAATCATCCTTGTAAATCTTAGTATCTAAGGTCCTTACCAAATGAAATAACATTGATAACTTGTTATCCCTTGTTTCTCACAATGATAATGGATCATGTGAGATTAGATAATTTCAAAGATAATGACATAATCACTATAAACCTTGAAAATGGTACAGGGAATCCTCAGCGTGTAAGTCTCGACATAAGGGGAACCATGATGACTCTAATTACTTCCATAACCAGGATATGTAGGATATATATACTTGAGGTTTGAGATATATATTTATCATCTAGGACAACATCAGTGTGTATGACCTAACATATACGAACTACGAGAACCCTGATTCCCTCCATAACTGGGATATGTAGGATGCCTTCTTAAGACCTGAGATCTATATGAAACATCCCAAGGGTAGTCCCAATACACTGGTTTCATATCCCGATGACATGCGGCTAATTATCTAACCCTATTGTTTCTCACACATATCATAGCTCATTTTTTTCTTTAGGGGATGCAATGAACACCTCATTAGGCATCATAAATCTCCATGATATTGGGAAACCTTAGTGTGTAATCCCCAACAGAATGGGAACTACAAAAACTATTATTCCTACCAAATTTAGGATACATAGACTACCCCTCCCTGAGGTTCAAGCTCCACATTGACTATTTAGGGCATCCTCCATGTTTAATCCACTGATACAAATTGAACTATAATGACTTTGATTCTTACCATACTCAGGATACATAGGATGCTTCTCAAGGCCAGAGTTCTATACTGAACAACCCAAGGGATGTTTCAATACCCAATCACCATATCTATATTCCATGAGGGTGATCATATACTACCCCTCATTATTTATTACACCAATCATAGCCCACGTGGGCTTAGTGGGACAAAATGAACACCACATTGAGAATCATGAATATCCATTAACTAAGGAAATGATATGGAAAATATACAAAGGTATATACCATGGAGATAGTCCCAATGACTTGAATGAACTATAGGTATTTTGATTCATGCAATGACTAGGATTTATAGGATTCCATATAATGGCTCAATCCCCTCCTCATGATATTAACCGCTTCCTTACATGGAATCATATTTTGAAGCACCTTATTATACAACTTCAATAAATATGTAGCCACTCATTACCAGATAATTATGGAGAACATCAAATACATACAGATGGATTCACTAAAGAGATCCATGTATTTTTCATATAAAATTTAATTAACCTATAGTTATTTCTTTAGGGTAACCGGCCCCATATCAGGATTAGGAAGAGATTCAGAACATATCTTAAATAAATAAGATAGTCTTGAAGTAGGTAACAACTCACCCCAAAATGGTGTGATGAGCCTAACCTCCCATCCCCTTGACCAATGTCAGTCCCCAATATTCACTAGGCTTGAAAACCTAGATAAAGACTGGCCTTTGAAAAGTTGGTCTATACTCATCTATGGATAATGGAACCGTTGGGAGTTTCTAGGGAAGATGGATAAAATTTAACACCATATGTGCACGATTTAATGTTGACATAAAATACCCCTCAATAAAACCATAAAATGGAATTACATCACACATTCCTTATCAAAACACGATAAACAGTACCCGCTTGTTTCAAGTTGTGATTGCCTCCATGTACCCTTTTATATTGATCTTGGCATACCCCCCATGTGAACCCTCTTATTTGGGATTGGTATTCCCTCCCAGGTACCCATGTGTTTCATTCATGGGATTCCCTCCCATGTACCTTCTTATTTTGGGCTTGGAATTACCTCTTATGTACCCTCTTATTTTAGGCTTAGGATTGCCTATTGGGTTGGGCTTGGGATGCCCTCCAATTTACCCTCTTATTTTGGGCATGAGATTCCCTCTCGTGTAACCTTTGATCTCATAACACATTTATCATTACCCAATACATTTGAGGGAGATATATATCACACCCATCACATAATGAAATTATACATGCCTGTTCCAAATTATAAAATAACATTCTTCATATTGTGACCCATAAAAAGATATGGGTTTCATAAACATAATATCAAAACCCCTGAAATGAAATGGGTATAAAAAAAATTCCCTCATATCATTACCTGTATAAATATATAGGTCTCATAATCCTTTTATCAAATCATAACTCTTAAAGATAAACAAGTTTCAAAAGAATATAACGCATGAAAGAGAGAGATAGATTTCATAAAAAAACAATACCTCTAAACAAAAACCATTCAAGAAAGAATATGAATTTATATTTTTGGATTATATTCCCTGGTAAGAATAAAATATAACAAACTATTTTATCTTAGATAGAGAAGTATTTTGGAAGGTTATATAGATCATATCTTAATGAAAATATACTTTATTTGGAAATCCATTTCATAAAACCATTTTTGAAAATGATATTCTTATATTGAGTTCTTTAAAACTTAATTTAAATTATTTTTTGAGGCAAATATATTTTCTATATTGAAAAAAATAATTTTATAACATAAATAATTTTGAAAAAAATTTTCTTTTTAAAATATCTTTGAAAATTTATAAAGGAATCATGAAAATATTTTGAAAACATTTTTCAATGTAAATGCCTTTAAATATCATAAATAAATCTTGAAAACATCTTTAAATCCCTTTTCATTGAAAATAATTTTAAAAAATAAAACAATGATTGAAATCAATTTGAAAAAACTTGTCTTTAGAAATAATCTTTTGAAGACATATAAAAGGAAGCTTTAAAAATCATTTAAAACATGTTTTAAACATATTTTTTTAAACCATTTTCTTTGAAATTAAATTTAAAACAAACAAATATCCAAAATAATAGAAAAAAATTTTCTTTCAAAATAACATTTTAAAATTTTGAAGGATTCATTAAGGAAATACTGGTCATGATGACGAGAAAGTATGTACATGCTGAACATTCCTTTTTCAGCTTAAAAAGTTGAGAAAAAACAATTGATCAGAAAAAAATTCCTTTCAAAACCAATATTTAAAAGATAAAACATGGGTAAAATTTCATTTATACATCATATGTCAATATTAAAATATTTTTAAAACATTTTTATAAAACATTATTTTTAAAGAACATGAATTTCTGATTGAAATGAGAAATAATGTGAGATTTTCATAAAAACATTTTATAAATTATCAAAAGTACCAAAGAGTGAAAAGATATTACCACTAATTTGATATGAAATGAATAATCTGAGGATTAGAAAATTCATGAAAGTTCATAATATATGTATAATAATATTTTATCAATTTTATCCTAATCATAAAAAATCACAATAAATTATTACATTATGGAAATAAACTATTACCACTAAAATTAATTTTTAAATCATGAAACCCATAACAGAATAAAAATACATGAAGATTATATTACCATTAAAAGAATAAAATTCATGATCTAACATGTAAAATATATTATATACATCTCATTAAAAAATATCGGTTCATAATAGAACATGTATCTCAAAGAAGGAAAATCGAGACAAAAATACATTAACGATTTGGTAAATTTTGTACCGAACACCACATGAATGAAAGATAATAAAATGAATATGTAAGTACCCATAAATTTAAGTATAATAATCCTGGAATAAATTTATTCTCTGTATATACACCACACAAAATAAATGAGTGGTGAATAAGGCATGTATGTCACTTATATAAAAAGTGAGAAGAGACAACCCTTACCTTATGTTTTTAATTTCATTATAAAATTTCAATAATCTAGTATAATAAATAGAATTTTATTATAAATCAACCACATAACCATAATCATATATATTATACAATATATGATTCACTTATGAATTTATATTGCCTGTTTATTAACAATTCCATGTTAAAGTGACATTTTAAGTAATTTTCGCCTGTTTTTTGTATATATTTTAACTTGTTATTCTTGATCCCCATACTTAGATCATGATTTAGTTATTTTCATAATTTAAAATATTATATAAAAATAATATATATTTATTATAAAAATATTTATAATAATCTATAAATGATATAAATATGAAATGAAATACATCGTTCATGGAGTCGGTAGGCTGTACATACGCATGAACGTTGTTTCCGTTTAATTATCATTTTGGAAGAAATAATGCAATTGAAATATATGTTTATATATAAAAAAATCAAGTAGAATTATTATTTCATATATATTATATTATTTCACTAAACCCATCCTTAACACATTCAATATAGACTGTGAATGAATCACATCTCTTTGAAGAGACGGTAGTCAACACATCCACAAACGAAGTTATCGTATTTACACAAAATTGAAATCATGTAGGTATGTGATATATAATAATTATATAAGAATAAATAAATCCTAATTATCATATATATTATATAAAATTAGAGTCTAAATCACAATTCCCAACAATAATAGGTGTTAATGAAAAAACAAACAATATCGTTCTGTGAGGTGGTAGTCCACCTTACACCTGAACGGTAAGTTTGTTACCCATTTGATGGAATTGTGTGTAGGTATTGGTAGAACAATTATAATAACAATAAATAAGTACATTTATGACACTTATTTTATTATATAATAATGTAATAAGAATATTTTATGGGTTAGAGAACGAAAATTAATCAAAAGAGCTTGAGGAAAGATGTTACCTGTTATTTTTTAAACTCCTTTTGGTTTGAAACAAAGGGATTACTTAGATGTATTTATTAAAAATATAAGGATTATATTATTAATTTATTTAAGTTTTTTGGATATTTTTTAAGGTTTTGGTTAAGAAAAAATGGTATGAGGGTTGTGAAAAATTTAGAGGGGTGAGTGTCTTTCTATAGTGGAGGAGGAGTGGCATTCTTGTAATTTTTTAACAGGGAATTACACCAACATTTTTCCCATGTCAAGTGTATCCAATAATGGTAAAAATATGATAAAAGGGATGATTTTGTATAAATTTGAACACACAATGTATAATGTACATGTTTCTAGGTCATTTTTTCCACATTTTTATAGTTTAATATTTTGTTAAGCTAATTTTTCCCTTAAACACTATAAATATTTTTAAAAAATTTCAGTAATATTTATGGTCAAAAATAAAGTTTACCTTATTATAAATAATAAATTATTTTGATTCCAAATTTTTAATACAATTTTCAAATTTATAATAAAATAAGTGGTATAAATTAATTTAAAATTAATACTGTATACGGGAAGAGACGATGGATTTTTAAAGTGAAATAGTTCAAATGATTGAAATGCTTTTATATCCAATTTCAATGTGAAATTTGATCCAATGACCATAATTTAATTACTTTATGTATAATTTATCCATATATACATCTAAAAAATTAAAAAATAATTTAATATATATAAATAAATTAGATGAAAAAACATTTTGAATTAAAATTCATTGTTTTTAACTATTCATCAAAAAACGAAACTTCTCCAAACAAAAATTCAATAAAAGTTAATTTTAATATTCTAATATCCAAAATTAATTTAATTTTGTAATTTTTTTATTAAAATGTCAAAAATTAGTTTTAATGTAGGTTCTCCCTTAAAATGCAGGAAAATATTCATTTTATAAAAATATCACTTTTTATTCATAAAATTAGATTTATTCTTATATTATTTCTATAAAATATATTTTATGAGTATAAAAAATATTTATTTAATATAATAATATAAATTTTATTGATAAAATACATCAAAAGTTAGTTTGTTTAATTTTATTGAGATAAAATGTTGTTTGTACGTAGAAAAAAGTTTTCTTAGAAAAAGAATTTCTTTATTCTCAAATAATTGTTACTTTCATTTATAACTAATTAATTACCAAAGAATTCATTTTATATACATTTTTAAACCATAGTTTAATAATTTAATTAATATAATTCATATATTTAATTCTAATGGCTAGGTGAAAACATTAATAGTATTTTAATAATTATAAAAATAGTACCTGGTAGTTGTTAAATCTAGGCCCTCTCTGTCACCCAAGTTATCGGAGGAACTAGACAATGTATATAATAGAAGACAAACATAGTTTTGCGTATATCGATAGCTAGTATAAGTTTCCTTTTTAGTAAAAGTTAACCTGATGTTTCATAAAATGCAATAAACATAGTGCTTTCAAATAAAAAAGCACTATTCAATGTTGTGTGAAATGAAAAATATAAAAAAAGATTAAATTATGTGAAAAAAATATATTACTAAAAATATCATGGTTTTAAATTATACCCCCCTTAAAATTAATTTCTCCCTTTAATTTTTTATGGGTTATTAAATCATTGACACTAGAAAGTTCCTTTCATAGGAACCCACAATAAAAAATGAATACTAAAAATTCATATAAAAAGGGAAATTTAGAAGCATAATGTTAACACAAAGTAACTCGTAACTAGGATTCTATTTAGGAGAACATTGGTGTAAAGTGATAACATGGACATAGAAGAGAAATATAACTATAATGTTCCAATAGAGAGTAACAAAGAACATGGTTAGGAGAAATTTAATGATAAAAAATAAATAAACCATAGAGGCTTGAAAATGTTTATTGATATCTCAAAAAATGATGATAATGAGATAAACTTTTATTTCAATCCCCCTTTCCAAAAGTTGAATAATTTTATGGAGAAGATATACTTTCTTAATTGGAGCATAATATTACACTTTTTTGTTCCTTTATCAATGCTCACTTCATCTCTTATTCAAATAAATGAATACAAATTGTTTATTCCTAAAGCATTAATAGACCATGAGATGCATAAATAGAATGATAGGTCATTTTTTCTATATTTTTTTATCATTACAACAAAATAGTAATCACGTGATATCCAATATGCATAAATCCTCATACGGTGAGATAATAATTTAATCCCATAAAAGTTATCTAAAGTTTAACATAAAAATCCAATAATTAATTAATATTATAACCCTTTTGAAAGATAAAAATTAAAAAAAATTTAGAAAGAATGTCACTAAATCATCTTAACACTGATCACCCATTTATTGAAAAGTAACTCTTAGTAGCCACATTCCAAACATGCGAATACCCTCATCGTATATTATCTTGAAACATGGTAATAACCTGAATCACCATAAATCATTTTGAAAAACATGCAAGATTCCTTATTCCAAAGATTATTGGACTTATTCCTTAAATCCAAAAGGTTTTAAATTTCATCAATGATAAAATATACCACTTTTCAATAATTAAATAATCAGTTTTATGTTAATAAATACCATCCAAATTTATTTATCCCCACCATTCATCTATATATCCCAGATGAACACAATTTTCATATTATCAAGAACTCATTTAAGGTTAACATCCATTAATCAAAATGTCACATTTCCATTAAATTAATTTTCTAGTCTTCCGAACCATTCATCTTATCCTTTTCAATCCTTAATGAAAATATTATACTATAAATACTTATATACTTCATGACTAGTATAAAATAATCTTTTAATTCCAAAACATATACACTTTAATAATCCAACTATATTCTTCAACCATTACACAGACTTAATCATATTATTCCGTAATACCCATTTCCAGAATATAAAATATAAATCATGTATTAAGGTTTATCAACCATAATTTAATCATGTTTCTTATTTTTAATGTAAACAATACTATTATACCATACCATACCTTTCACATGTTATTTTCAGTCCCTTTATCTTCAGTAGTATAACTAATACCCATACCACCTTCCTGATTCTCTTTATAAGATTACCACATAGGAAATAAATGTTCATAATTCCCATACTTTCAATATTTGAAATATTCAATGTTAACCTAGTTTATTCTAGTTCCTTCTATTGAGTAAGGATATAAAAAATAGTATGAGAAAAACCTATCATAGTAGAAAACTGCAAAATCCTGAAAAATAACTAAATGGATGCCTAAATTTTAACAAATACTATTAGATCTATGAAAACTTAGGCATATCATTAGATACATTCATATTAATATCCTTCTAAATATCCCTAGGTATGTCATTAAAGTTTTCTCATCTTAGTTTCTAAAGGTTGACAAAATAGTCCCTTTGATACCAACTATAGAGACCCAATCCTAACATGCATGGATATTAAATCATTTTTTTGAATATTCCTCACATTAAAAAAAATACTTGCTCAAGAACTGAAATAGTTCAGAGTCTTTGGAAACTTGGAAACATAATCTTCTAACATGGAGAAATATATTTAACATATCCCTTAAAGATATTACCCATTAATAATACTACTTAAAACCTTTATTCATAACATAGGGAAAGGAATCATAAGAAAGGGGTGAGATCAGATGCTTAGTAAGGGTAAACAAGGGAGATATATAGGCATAAACATGAGCATAAGTGTATGTGAATGTGATAATAACATTATAAAATCATATCCTACATATCAAGAATCATAAACATGAATCAAGGAATTAAAATTGGAAGTTCATATTACTTGAATCATATATGAATCAAGAGCGTAATCCATGAAATCATAACATAGGATTATACATGGAATTTTTGGAATAAACATAAGAATATAAAATCCTATATCAAGGTTACCTACCAATAACTACATAACATTTTAGTATGGGGATAATAACCTCCGTACCTACTCCAGGAATCAGATGTATTCCCATATAACCTATTATTCTGGGCTTGAGATTCCCTCCTGTGTACCCTCTTGTTTTGATTTTGGGATTCCCTCCCATGTAACCTTATGTTTCAGGATTGGGATCCCTTATTGTTTACCCTCATGTTTCAGGCTTATTATGGCCTCCCATGTACCTCATTTTTTGGCCTTTGGATTCCCACCCATTTACCCTCTTGTTTCAAGCTTGGAATTTCTACCTATCTACCCTATTTTTTTGGGATTAAGATGCTCTCATGTTTTGCTATTGGGATACCCTCCCATGTAACTTTTGTTTTGGTCCTGGGATTACCTACCATGTTCCCTTTGATCTCAATAATATTTATCATTACCCAATGCATTGGAGGGAGATATAGGTCCCAACCATCATGTAATGAAATCATACATGCATATTCCACAAGATAAAAAAACATTCATCATATCATGACCCATAAAAATATATGGGTTTCCAAAACATAATATAACAACCCATGAAATGAAATGGGTATCATAAACATTCCCTCATATCATTACAAATGGAAATAGTCTGGTATTATAATCATTTTATCAAAGTATAAATCATGAAAAAAGCGAGCTTAAAAATTAGACAACCCATGGAAGATAGAGACCGATGTCATAAACATAATTCCATCAAAACATAAACCATTAAAGAAAGAATATTGATTTTATTATTGGATAATATTCCCTAGTATGAAAAAACTATAAAAAGTATGTCATCTTAGATGGACATATATTTTGATTAGTCATATGGAATATTTCATTAGGAAAACAACATTTTATTGAAAATTATTTTCATTAAACAATTTCAAAAATAATTTTATTTTAAATAGAGAACTAAAGTTTCATTTAAAGAATTTCTTGAGGAAAATAGTTGTTTCATATTGAAAAAAATTATTTTTAAAACATAAATCATTTTAGCAACGTTTTTCTTCTTAAAATAGATTTTAAAAATTATAAAGGATTCCTACAATCATTTTAAAACAATTTTTCATTGAAAATACCTTAAAAGCTCATAATAAAATATTGAAAACATTTTGTAAAAATTTATATTTTTATTTTTTTAAAACATAAAAAAAGGCTTGAAATAATTTTTAAAATCAATTTATTTTAAAATAACATTTTGAAAACATATAAAAAATCTTTGAAAATAATTTAAAACACTTTTTAAAAAATAAAACATTTCCTAAAACGTTTTTATTGGAAAAAAATAAAAAATATCCAAAATATAATGAAAAACTTTTCTTCAAAAAAAACCTTTTAAAAATACAATTAACGATTCAAGTAAATGATGGTCATGATGGTGGGTAAGTCTGTACATGCTGAACATTCCTTTTGCGTCTTAAAAATATTAGGAAAGTTCCTTGGTCAGAAAATTAAAAGAATATTGCTTTTAAAAAAACAATGTAAAAACGTAAAAACATGGATAAATATTTAATTTTAACAATATAGTATAATATTAATACCTTTTCTAAAACATTTTCAAAAAACATTGTTATGAAATAATATATATTTCCAACTGAAAAGAGAAATAAAGTCGAATTTTCATAAAAACCTTTCATTAATTATATATAGAACCAAAGAGTGTAAAAATTGTACCATTAATTGGATATGAAATGAATAAACATTGGATAAGAACATTCAAGAGATATATTAAGATATGGATTATAATATTTCATAAATAGTATATAATCATAAAGAATCTTGATAAACGATGAGATTGCAGCAATGAACTGTTACAAATATGGAAACTTTTTAAATCATGATCCCCAAAAGATAATAACATTAAAAAATATTATATTAGTATTCAAAGAATAATATCAATGATATAACTTTTCAAATGAATTATATACGCATCATATAAAAATATAGGCACATAACAAGGCATGTATCTCAGTGAATGAAAATCGCAACAAAATTACTTTACGGATTTAGTAACTTTTGAAACACCCAAATAATGAATGAAATATCATAAAATGGATATGTAAATACCCATAAATTTAATTATAAGAGTCATAAAATAAATTCATGGTCATTATATACACAAAAATAAGAAATGAGTGGTGAATACAACATGTATCTCACAAATATTAAAAGTGAGATGAGAAAGCACTTACCCTAAGTGTCGAATTTATTTGTACGCATTCAAAACACATGTATAATAAATATATATTTGTTATAAATACACCAAAAAATCATAATACTATATATATACCATATATTAGTCACTTATGACTTTATTTTACATTTTATTAATAATCTAATGTTAATTCAACATTTTGTGTAATATCCGCTTGATTTTCATATACATTTTGATTTGTTATTCTTGATACACTTAATTAGATCATGATTTTATTTTTTATAGAATTTAAAACATGATATAAATATCAAATGTATTCATTATATAAATATTTATAATAATATATAAATTATATAAATATGATATGGAATACATCATTCATGGAGATAGTAGGACGAATGTACGCATGAACATTGTTTCCGTATAATTATCATTTTGAAAGAAATAATGTAAATGAAATATATATATATATATAATAATTATAGTTGAATTATTATTTCATATATATCAAAAACATTTTCAAAACACATCCTTAATATATTCCTTGTAGAGTGTGAACGAATCACATCCCTCTGAGGAAGCTATAGTCAACACTTTCAAAAATGAAGTTATCTTATTTATAAAAAATGGAAAGAATGAAGGTATGTGTTATATAATTATAAAAGATGAATATATAAGTCATAAATATAATATATATCATATAAAAAATATTTTCCATCATAATTAACAACCATTAAATGTGGTAAAGGAAAAACAAAAAACATCATTTTGTGAGGTGGTTGTACACTGTACACAAGAATGGTAAGTTTGTTACCAATTTGATGGAAGTGTGTGTAGTTTTAGATATGAAAATTTTATTAAAAATGCATAATTATATTTATTATGTAATATATATTATATAATTATTAAATATTAATATTTTTTGAGGTATATAATGATAATGAATAAAAAGATCATGAGGATTGATATTACATTCACTTTGGGTAACTCATTTTGGTATTCAACAAATAGATTCCTTGGATGGATTTATTGAAAAAGGTAGGTTTATATGATTAAGGGAGTTATTTTTTTATGATAATTGGTAAGGATTTGGAAACAAATGGCTCGAGAGGTCTGAATAATAGGGAGGTGTGAGTTCCTTTTTATAGTGCAGGAGTAGAGGCATTCTTGTAAATTTTGGAAAAATGATTTACACCCACATTTTTCCCATACGATGTGGATAAAATAATGTTAAAAATTTTATAAAAGGTATTATATGGTATAAATATGAATAAATATTGGATTTTGGACCATTTTATAGTTTATTTTGGGCCTTACGATTAACTTTTAGTCTTTTGTTAAGCCATTTATCTCTTAATCACTGTAATTAATTTTAATCAGTTTCATAAATATTTTTGTTAAAAAACTATGTTGAACTTATTATTAATTATAAATTATTAATATTATAAATCCGAAATATTTTTTTAAATTATAATCATAGGAGTGGAAGAAAATAATTTAAAATTAATGTTGTAGACGAGACGAGACGACCATTTTTTTTAAAATAAAAAAGTCCAAAAGTTTAAAATATTTTTATATCAAATTTCATTGTGAAATTCGTTACAATGAGATAAATTGTATTAATTGATTTATAATTTATTTAAATATACTCTAAAACAAAATTAACATATAATTTTTATATATAAATAAATTATATGAAAAATAAGTTTTGAATTTAAATTATGCGATTTTCATTATTTATCAAAAACTGAGAATTCTCAGAAAAATAAAAAAAAATCCATCAAAGTGAATTCATATTTTTCAATTTCAAAATTAAAGTTTATTTTTTCAAATAAAAATTATTAAATTTTCAAAAATTATATTTAAAATATGTTCGCCATTAAAAGGTGATAAAATTAAATTTTAGGAAAATATCTTTTTTTATTCATATAAATTGATTAATTCTTATCTTATGATTATGAAATCTGCTGGATGAGTTAAAAAAATAGTAATTGAATATAATAATATATAATTTCTATTACAAAAATTCATCAAAATTTTCTTGTTTAATTTTATTGAGATAAAATGGTGTTCATATATAGAGAAATAGTTTGTTTAGAAAAGATTTTTTTTATTCCAAAATATTTCTTACTTTAATTTCTAGCTATTTGATATTAAAAGGATTCATTATATATAAATGTGTAAACCAAAGTTTCATAATTTAGTCAATCTCATTCATATCTTCCATTATAACAGCTAGGTGCCAACTATAATAATATTTTAATAATAATATTAATAGTACATTGTAGTTTGGTGAAACTATGTCTTGTGTGTCTCACAAGTTATCATAGAAACCCAATATTGTATATAAAACATGATAAATAGTGTTTCATGTATCACAATTCAATCTAAGTGTTGTGTGTAGAAAAATATTAACTTGGTGTTTCACAGAATGCAATCCAACCTTAGTGCTTCCATATAACAATATATCTATTCATAGTTGCATGAAATGAAAAATATCAAAAAAGTAAGAAATTAATTCGAGAAAAAAAATATTTCAAAAAATCTAGGTGCATTAAATCTCTTTTATACCAGCCCAAAATAGTAATCCAAAATGAAAAATATATTTGATACCACTTTGTAAAATCCTTACCTAATGTACACATAAACCAGTTACTGGACCTTCCACCACATGGCCTCAAGCGTGCCTCCCCATAAGCTAGAGGCGGCCAACAAGGAGAGAGGGCCTAAATATGGTACCATGGGAAGACTATAACCTCATGTTCAGAGTCACATAGTGGTATATATGGTGTAAATCATAGGAAAATAGTGAAACAAGTAATAATAAATGAAAATTCATTGGATGATAAATATAATTTTGGAATAAAATTAAATGGCCAACGTCAATAAGTATAATAATTCATTCATGTCCAAGTGATGCTTCAAGAAACAAGAAGGTGGTATAATGGAAAATAAAACATAATAAAATAAAAATATCTCAATATCTAACTCATGAAGAATCCTGAGTACTACCCTAGTTCGGTGCTTCCTTGGTCCCAAGTACACAACATAATACAAAAAAATACATGGACCTACAAACATGAAGATATACTTGAATACCCCAAGAAAATAGAGGCCCGAGTAGGGTGTGAGATATAATACTAGTATCCCACCACCAATGGTGTATAGATTGATCATGTTTATCCATGATAAAATGAACAGTATTCTATCATAGGTAAATATAAGGTGATAAATAGATAAATAAATTAAACTTCAGTTAGGGTTCCAAAATAGATACCTAATTGATGCTACCTGCTTCATCCTAAGATGGATTTCCGAACCAAGGGAACCTCTATAAGTAATATAGTAATATAAATGGAATCATATATGAAGCAATAGAAGTGGCATGACCCCAAGCATATGCTTTGGATTGGTAGCCACACCCCTAGGATTTCATTCAAGTATTCTCTTATTATAATTATGAAAATAATAATAATAATAACAATAGGGAACCAAAAAAAATCCTATAAAATCATCTTCCAAGTCTTGTAATGTAATCCTGTAACCTTCCAAGGTGATCTCTAATGTAATCTCAAGGGTCTCTATAAGATCCATCGATATAACCAATAACATAGTGTCTGTCTAAAGTAACCCATAATGGCATCCCTCATATCACTCATGGTATGATCAACTCTGAGTCCATACCAAGTATCTCACACATGGGAATAAGTATCAACCAAGGAATGTAATATCCATATATCTAATGAGTCCTTTCACAGTTGATCCCCTAGGTAACTAGTATCACCAAATTATATAATAAACTACCTAGAGAGCCTATACATGGAATGCCCAGTATCCCACCCAACACTTCATGTAGTACCAAGAAAGGTATGAATAATCCATCCACAACTTCCTTATGTCAGGACCCGTGTTCTCTCCTAGCCCACAAGAAGTCAACAAATAACAACCAAGATCAAACATCAATAAGTAATAACACATATAATCAGATAATAAGGCTTGTAAGTAACCTATTAATTCAAAATAAATAATCATGGAGTAATTTATTAAGTTAAGAGTCATAATAATGAGGCATAAACACATGGATTGAGGTATAAAGAATTAGAATTATGAAAAATGAATTTAGTATAAGTATTTAAAAACAAGGTATGAGGAATAGGAAATAATAAATGAGACATGAAGTGTATGTATTTAACAACATGCATAATAGATATTTCATGTGGTAAAGGGAATGAGAAATAAGTGTGAGAAATAAATAATAATCACAAGGAAAACGATATAAGACATATGAATAATGAATAATGCATTACATTAGTGTTGTTCAACCAATTTAATATAATTTATTTCATTAACAGGTTCAACAATGGAATAAAAAATAAAAATTAATCTTAAGGGCCTAACTCATGTCCCACAAGTCATTTGAATCAAATTCATTAATGTAAGGAATTTATTAAGGTGGAACACACCCTTTAGGATGTCCCAATAAATCTAGGATCAAGGGAATTAAGTCTTAAAGGAGGATTCACACCCATCAGATTGGATAAATTCTAGTAGATCACCCAAGGTGGTGATTATCCATCCACGCAGAGTCATATCATATGTGGAAACATGTTCAATTTAATATATTTGAAAAAAATTGATGTTTTTCTAAAAGAGTTTGGAATAAAAAACAAAAAAACACCATATAAAATGCAATGAAACTTCAGAAAAGAAGTTAGAAAACCCACTATATACCTAGAACTCATCACTTATCCAACATTGAGGCCTGATTTGGACTGGTTTGAGAGAAATCCCAGAAATTGATAAACACCATCAAAATAAGGAAAATTAGGGAACACCATGACAAATTTCACAAGGGGGAGCTAAATAGAAAATGGAGTTAGAATAAGTAATATCATATGCATAGGAATTCATATAGACAATGATACTTGATTCTGAAAAATAATGAAGGATATTGAGAAAATCCTAGATTAGTCTTGGGTCGAGCCTTATATGAGAGGGGAGGAGGAGTTTGTAGACTATCAATAAGAGCAGAATAAGTATGGTTGTATTTTTAGGTTCATTAAGGGTATAATTTTAAATTGACCCAAATAGACAGGGGTATATAGTTTGGCCATACAGTTGTCCAAACCGTGTTCCAACCATGCTTATGGCACCACCTAAGAATAGATTTCGAACGAGATGTCCACACAATTTGGTTAAATTTTCATAGAATGTGAAAAATACCACTTTAAAAAACCTAAATAAAGTCACATAGCTATAAGGATCCCCCTAAACGGTTAGATAAAACCACGTGGAACCTCTTTCTCTACTAAACTTGACTTC
Organism: Viscum album; assembly: GCA_963277665.1. NCBI lineage: Eukaryota > Viridiplantae > Streptophyta > Magnoliopsida > Santalales > Viscaceae > Viscum > Viscum album. The sequence continues at coordinate 1,122,830,196 of OY728129.1, forward strand.
ATGGTTTCCTCTAAGGTTCATATGGTTTTATCCAGATTGTGACCTATGATTTCTTCTCCTTAAAGTTGAATTACAGGCCCCAAAACTCTATAAACTTAATGGAACAATCGAGGGACTCTCATGCCTTAAAAGAAGTCTAAGAAAACACATATATGTGTTCCAAATATCATAATTTCATTCTGAATATCGGATTACCAAATATACCTTCCACCAATGAAAAAAATAATAATTCCATTGTAATTTCATCCAATCCAATAACACAAGATGCTATAATTATAAAATTAGAGTTATAAGTTGTAAGTCCCATGAATCTTTATTCATAGGTACCAAGGAAATTTTATACCTTTCATTTCAACTCAGTGAATTTTATCTCCATTTTATACAAAAGGTTTGGGGAAAATATTTATGCAATAATATTTTCTTAAACTCATCCCAATATATGGAGTTGACTTCCTCATTTTTCCTCATGTTCTAAATGAGAGACAACTATTGATCCAATTTTCCTTCCAGTTTATTAACAACTAAAAACACATTTAATTATAATAATAAGAAATAATAAAAAATATATTTTCTTTTATGTTGATCTGTTTCCGAGAATTTAGTGGATCAAAATACCCATTAATGAATTTTGGATGCCATTGCATGAACAAATCATTAGTGAGTTGTTAATTATTTGATATAGTTAGTATCTTTATGTGATTCATGTTGTTAATCATAAATTGAGTTATAAGGGTGATCATAAACATGGGATTTTTCACACAAGCTCTTATACGTTTTTATTCCTCATTGGGAAAATCATTGCATTGTATGCCACAATCATTTCTCACTTGTTTCCTTATAGTTCTAGCCATTTTATAAAATCATAAGGGTTAGTGTGAGTATCAAAAGAAAATATCAGTATTAAAAAAATATAGAATAATAAAACTCAATCCTAATATTACCTAACCTATAGAATCTATATTATAAAAATTGTTTAACTTATAACTCTTTTTAGTTTAATGTTTTTTTATTTATGTTTTATTTTAAACACCATATGATTTGTAATGATTTTTTAATTAAATAAATACTATGTATATATCATTTACCACAAATAACACTGAACTGAAATAAACCCCGATAAATTTTATTTTAATTAAAAATTATTATATTCACTCATGAAACTATGTATTAAAAACCATGGTTGATTATATCCACTAAAATTGCATTAATTTAAAGAGGATAATAAATATAAAAGAAAAATATCTTTAAAACAATGAGATGCCTTGGATCATCTTCACCCATGATAATAACCATTATTAGAACTAAATCTATAATAAGAAATAAAAGCATGAAAAGAGAAATCAATATGAAAAACCCTTATAAATGAATGGGAAACTCTACTTAAGAATTCATAATTGAATGAAATATTTTTGTAATTATATATGTAGGAATGAAATTTGACCCTTATAAATAAGGACTTTTAAAATATGGTCATTGGGAATATAGCCATTAGAAATATGGTCATTTGATATATATATATATATATATATGATAGGTGTACTAAATTTTATTATTTATAAAACAATATATTTCATAAAAAAATTACATAAAAAATATAATATTTCATTAAAATAAATATTATAAAAACTATTTGTACACATTAAACAAATGTTTCTATGTGTTATGAATGCTTATATTGAAATAATTTTTATAAATTTGTGAAGTTGAATTAAATAAAATGAATTAAATATTTCGAATCATAATTTTAAATTTTTTAATAATATTAATTTTATTTTAATTTAAAAAAATAATTTACCAATGTAAATATTATTTACTACAAAAAAGAGTTATTTTTTCAAATATTTATTTTGAAAGGATGTGTAATTTTTATATAAGTAAATTAAATTGATATATTAAATGATAATTATAATATGTTTTTTAATATATAAAAAATATATCAACAACCATTTAATTAGTAATTTATATTAAATATTAATTAAAATACCCAATGTACAAAAATTAATTTTTCAAGAAATACATTTTTTATATATTTTTTTATTTTAATTAAAATGATAATCTTATCATATTTATAAATTAAATTAGATTAAAAAGAGCAAAAAAAATTTCATCATGTTGAAATTTTATAATAAGTGTCTTGTTGTATGGTTTGTAATTTTTTTACATGGTTAAATATTTAATGATATTTAATAAGGGTAAAATGGATAACTTAAACTGAATTTAATATTGTTAGGTTTACATGAAACAAATAACTTATATAAGGACTTTTTTAGGTTTTAAATTCATACCCAAGTGTATAAAAAAACTTTAATCACCTAACTCACCATACTCCCATGTAATTCCATCTTTATCCCCCACATTTCTTTCAATTCTATGGGAAAGTCCATATTTTTAATCAAATAAAAGGAGCACAATTACACCCTCTTCAAATCACTCGATACCTAAAAATTAATCTTGAAATAACTTCAATTATTCATTTTATATACCTATTTTACATGTTTGTAATCCCTTTATTACAATAATGTGTCCCAAGTCCTCCATTTCTAGGAGGTGTTTCAATAGAAGACTCAAACTCCTAATTTGAGTATTATCAACTCCCTAACTTTCTATTCAATATTTTTCTCATCCACCCTCATAAAAAGTTTTTATAAACATATTAATATAATTAAATATTTTTCATTTTTATACCAAAATATTTATATATTAATAGAACAACCATCACATATCTTCTTCATAACCATTCTAATAAGGAAAACGACATTCATGTTACATGTGAAATACAACCACCATAAATTACATGTTCTTTTTTTCATAACTTCCTTTATTATTTGGATATAAAAATAAATATAATTAATGAATAATAAAATTTATGACCATATTAATATTATATAAGGATAAATTAGTGATTCTATTAATAATATTAATAATAAGAGATCATGGAAAATTTAACCGCCTAAAACAAGAATACCCAAAGGAAAACTAATTTCAAATGTGTAACTAATAGATTCTTATATTCATTTTCGATGAAAATATTTTTAATATTTTTAAATTTAACAATATTTAAATAAAATAATTATACTTTTTAAATTATGATATTATAAGAAAATCACTTTATACTCATCCACTGGTTATAACATGTTGTTGTTTTGGTCTATTTAATAACCTTCAAGAACGAATCTATAAATTTTCATCATGGATGGTTATGAGAACTTAATTAATAGAATAATATGATATTAATGATTAAATAATTATATTTTTTTGGTTCTTTAATATTAATTTTAATATTTAAATCATTATTAACATAACACATTTTGTTTGTAAAAAATTTCAAAAATAATCCCATCACTGATTTCATTTTCACAAATAAGAACTATATATATCATGGAGTGAAATTAGATATTTATATATAATATTTTAAAATATATTAAATTAATTTAAATAATATAATAATTTTGAAATATGTATAAATTTATGGGTATTTTAATTGACATTACAAAGTATGTGTGAATTAATCAAAACCACTGGCATCAGATGACGAAAATTAACAATAAATAACTAATAAATGCATAGTTAATTATTATAATTAATGGGTGAAATAGGTTATAAATATTAGTAAGGTTATTAAATTAGTTGTTAATATGGTATTATTTATTATATAGAAGGTTATTTTACTTTTATGAAAGTCGAGAATAATGGTCAGGGTTATTGTTAACTCAATTTTTTTTCATTAAGTTATGAGTGTTCTAATTGAACTTTAGTCTTATAAGTTTGGTATATTATAACTTATAATTGAATTATATTTTACATCATATTATGTTTTGTGGAATTTAAAATTACTTCTCATTAATTACTTTCTAAAGGATTGTTACATCAATTCTTGTTCTTTAATGTATTTCTTTCTTCATAGAAATAAAATATTGTTGAGAATAATCCAAATCATTTTTGATGACTATTTCACCAAAATTTCCCTATTAATTATTTCACAAAATGTATTAATTTCTTATATTTAAACTAAAATATTTAATATCTCATGTGATATTTTAATTTCTCTATTCCACTTTTCAGAATAATGTTTTATTATCATTTATACGATGTGGGGTTCAATTAAGGTATTTTAAAATATTAAAAAGGAATTTCCTTTCAGAATCGTATAATTTATTACCCACTCCATATTTAATCTATAAAAAAATTATGTATTTTTCAGTGATAATATATTGGTATTTATTCTAAATTTGTGTTAAAAATTATTCTCATGTTACATTCTTGAACATGATATATTTGTGGTGACTTGTATCTTCGTTTTTATGAAAAGGTTAAAAGTGTTTTATAAATTATATTTTATGATTTTAATTCCATTTTTCTATTCATCTACAAATAATCTATCCCCTATGGAGTTATATTTTATTAATTGACATCTCAATTTGTTTATTAAATACACATTTGGGTGGATTGATATATTTTTATGAACTGATCAAATTCTTAATGTCATTTTACAAGATACCATTTTAAAATGTAATGAAACTAATTTTATTTCAATTATTTGTGTGATATTATGATTGATATCAGGTGGTACACTTATTTATTATTATTATTTGACAGGTGGGGCCCTATATCTCCCTACAATACATTATTTAATGTTTTATAACTCATGAGATTTCATGTTATTGGGAATGGGAGGGAACCCAATCCCTTATGGGACTTTGACCACTATTTTTCTAAGAATGAGTGTGAACCCAATCCCCGGTGGCACTATTTACATTATTTTTTGGGAAAGAGAGTGAAACCAACCACTGAATGGACTCTATCCACTATTGTTTTGGGAATGATATTGAAATTAATCTCCTCTTAGATTCATTCCACTATTCATTGGTGATCTTGAAAAAATGCCTCAACATATAAAATAATTTTCTATGCTTGTATATATGGAAAACATATATGCCAAATTATTATTTTTATGTTTCTTTCATAGATTATGACAATTGACTCATGTTACCACATTCTTATTTCTCACGTCTTATGTTATAATTAAAGTCATCTTCCATGGATCATGTTTTATGATATATTCGTTATTGGGTATAATTATCTTATGTTATTCCATGTATATTTATTATGTTATCATACCCATATTCACATATCATTATCACTTATTTTCTTTAACTGAAAGCCCTTATAATTAATTTTATTGAGCCTATAATCTCAGCATTTATTATATTTCCATCCCTTAGTAATGAAGTCAAGTATTAAATTTAATGTTTAGAATATGGTGTCATGTGAGAGGACTTATTATTGGAGATGTAGAAAATATTACAAAATAATTTGTTTTTTATCTAATATCCAAATATAATAAACCTAATGGTTACAAATATTATGTGAAGATATTTTTATATTTTATAATAATGTGAAATATATGCTTGTTTAGCATTAATTGTCTCACTTGGTACTGAATCTAGTTTCTAATGTATGATTTCATAGCATTGGACCCAAAAGCACCGGTTTGGGGCATATCAATATCATATTATTTTCCATATCCCTGTCCAAAAATTTAACTAAACTGTACTCTGATAAAAACTAATATGACCCAAACATATAATACATACATATTATAATATTATTTAGGATTATCAATTACATCTCTCAAATAAATCACACCCTTGAATACAAAGGTTTAGTGTCTTTGGAGATTAGATATATAAAAGTTTTATTTTAAAACATATTGTAAATTTTTTACACATATTCTTCACAATTGATTCCATTATAAACCAATGGATTAGAAAAGTAATAAAGTGGTGAGATAAAATGCTCACTAGAAGTTAAATATAAGAGGTATTAGTTTAATAAACATATATGACTATAATGAAGATCATATAGGTGTATGAATCAATCTGACATAAAATTTTGAGAACATAATCATAAAATCATACCAAAAGTGTTATGAACCATGATGCCTAACATGATTTATAATATAGAATCATTTTATAATGTAATAATATAACAAATGAATGTGGTGAAAATATAATCATAGAAAATCATATCTTATATCAATGACCACTTCCAAGACCATCATTATATAGGGGATGAACATGTACCATAACACTTTATACCACAATAACCTCCCATTCCCTATTAAATAAGAAATTATGAGATATGATATTTACCCAATTAATTAGAGGGAAATATAATTCTAGTCACACTCATCACATCATGATAGACAACACATATTTTCAACACATGAACATGCCAAAAATCCATCAAAACATAGAATAATCATCAAGTGAAAATATAATTGATTATATAAATGTTTTCTCATGAAATAAAAAAATAAACTATATAGATAAGTAATGTGGAAAATTTAATTAAAAATATCCCCAATGAAACATAAGAAACATGGAATGATATTCCCATCGATGAAAACCCTTTAGAATAAGATATGTAAATTATTTTGAAAATAATAATAAATATCCTCTTAATTTTGATAACGTCTTTAAATAAATAATTTATAAATAAATGGTTCATATAAAATAATAATGTAAATAAAATTTACTTTAAATATTCTTAAAAACAAGTAAAGGAATATTGATGATGAAAACCAAAGAAAACGATGGGCGAAAATGGTTGAGAGAGATCCATAATAGAAGAGAGATAAATTATGTGATTCACACATTTGCAAGGAAGAAAAAAATGGAATAAGAGTATAAGAAATAACAATTGTATAGGTAAGAATAAATAATAAATCCATAATAAAATATAAGTAACATGGAAATGGAGGAGAAATATTTCCCACAAAAAATAAGTGAAAAAGAAAATTCCACTTACAAACATCTTTTTAGGTGAATTATGAATCAATGAAATTGGAAATGGTAAGAAGACATGTACAACCAAAGAATAACCAAATCAGAAAAAAATAAATATAATTCTAGAGATAAATTACATATAAATTCGTAAATGGAAAATTAGACATATTCAATCTCAATTTCGGAGAGATAAGAAGAGAAACCCTTACCATTACTCATGAATACCATTAAAAAAATTTAACCCACTATATAATAAACATATCCAAATTAATTATTTATTTCATAACACTATTCACATCACTTAATTTTTAAAATATTCAATTATAATAAATTATTACATATATACTTATCAGTTATAGTTAATTTTCATTATCAAATGCTATTAGTTTTTCTTTTTTATACTATTTTAGGTTTGTATGTGTCGATACTCACTCTCTGATAAAAATTTTACAATTTCAATATTAATCAAGGTTGTGGAATAATAATATAATAATTATTTATACTACCCCGTGTTAATTTAACTGAAGATAGAGTACAGTTCTTAAAAATGGAATTCACAATGAGTATATTTTATGTTATTTTTTTAATAGTAACAATATAATTTATAATAATAATTCATTATTAATCATAAAATAAATTACTCACTAATATTAATAAAATTATTTATTATTTTATATAAATTTAGGGTAAAAAATGTTGAAGATTTTATAGTGTTCATATAGATGGTTGAATCAACCCAATCAATAGAATAATATACTAATGAACATGTAAGAGTATAGAGTTATATTATGGAAATATCATTTCTAAAAAATAATAATGATGTTAATATTACATAATTATATTTTAAAATGAGATGCTAAAAGCGTGGAGATGAAAAGGTAATTGAATAGTATAGTGAATAACTATATAATTAATTTGATGGATTTGATCCTTGTTATAATTGGTTCCTTTATAATGAAGGATTTAGACTCCATATTAGGATCAGAAAATACCTAACATGGGAGTGGGGTTTATGGAAGTAAATTTTACAACGTAAAAAAAATAAAACCAATGGATATAAGTGGTTTGGTATGGGTATAAGAGGGGTACTTTTATAAATTAATTTGAGTGAAACACTTGTAATTTCTCAATCCTTAATAGATAAGTAATTCAATTTTAACATGAAAGGGGACGTTAAGTTGAAAAAACCCAAAAATATTGACATTAAATCCATTAAAATCATTTATTTTTTATATGTTTTATTTATAATTTTAAATATATATTATATATTACTATTTTTAATGTTTACTATCATTACTCAATATTTACCCCTATAACTTATTTTTTCAAAAAAAATGAAATTGTCTCTCCTACCTAATATAAATAACGCAATTAAAAATATTAAATACATTTTATTATTTTAAGAATATAAATATTATAAAATAAAATTTACATTAAAAATAATTTTTTTGACGAAACATAATTTTACAAGTAATGTGTGATTGTGTTTAGGTTTATTATCATTATTTATTTATTTAATAGATGTTAAATATTTTTTACACATGGTTAATATATTTTTAATAAAACATTATAGATTTAAAAAAAATATAATATACCTATTATAACATTTTAAATATACCCATTTTTTATATTTATCCCCAATAGTAATATATATTTACAACAATCATAAAATAGTCTTGTTACCCATTTAAATCCTATATATAACCTTCCATGATTTTTATATAATGTATTCATATTACTCGTTAATTTATTTCTAATTTTATATCATATTACTTATATTTTTAATTCTTTCAATTGGTATAATTAATAGAACAGTCTTCAAGGAAAACAGTGGAGATGGCGATTCAAATTTTAAAGACTTTTTATTTACTTGTGGTCTTAATACTGTTGTAATTTTCATAAATATGTTTTATATTTAGTTCTCATAATTTATTAATGTTCATTATATTATAATACTATTTCCTAATGAAATAATGTGTTGTTCATGATTGTTTGGTGTTTCATGTTGAAGAAGTTATTTAATATTTTCAAGGAATAAAAATGAGGGTTGTTATAGATTAAAACTATGTTTCTTCTTATACAAGATAAATATATTTTTTAACTCTTTAAAAACCAGGTTATTTTTGTGAATTTTTTTTTGTAAATAATTTTTTATTTTTAATATCCTCTCTAGGGTAAATTTCATTTGTAGATTTTGTGAGAAATTAACCTCACTCTGATCAACATCTTGGTTCTTTAGACACCTCAAAATTACGTTTCCAACCATTCAACAATTAGAACAATCCATTGTTATATTTAATTTCTATGAATTTCATATCCTTATATGAGAGACACATTTTTCATTATAGGTTTATTTTCATCTCATAGTCCACCAAGATAATTGAAAAATTATTAAGTGAATACTTTGGGAAGTTTATTTCTTAAAGAATTGATACCAATGAATTGTACCAATATGGCAATATATATGTTGTATTTATAATTATTTTTACATTTTTAACTTATTCAATAAGTTCAAAAGTGTATCTAATATCCTTAATGATGTGGTTGAAGAAATCATTATTTTTTATTTTAATATATTTTTAATTCATTTAATTTATTATGGCAAAATTGTATCTTTACCTCATCAACCCTGTCGTACCCTTTCTAAAAGTTAGAAAACATATCATATATTGATTTTTTTGTTTATATCATCAACCTATTAAATATTTTATATGAAAGATATTTTTTTAGAATTTTTTCCTTATTATCAATTTTTTTAAGATTCTTCTCAATTTCATTCAAAAAAATATAATTTCGATAACTTTTATTGTTGGAATTTTATTTGATAAAGAATCATGATGAAACTATAATAAATAAGATATAATGTAGATTTTAAAATTTTTATAATTTTACTCATTGAAAAGTAGGTCACATTTTCAACTATTAAAGTTCACCATTTTAAATATAAACTTGAAACATATTCTTCCATATTTAACCATACATATATGATATAACATGTTACTACAAGAAGGTGTAAAACACCCCAAGAAGGAGGTGAGTAAGTGTGTATAACATTTCCATACAGAATGGATGTTTTAATCATGTTATAAAGGAAACAATTGATCACTTCAATTCAAAACAGTCAAACACAACATCCAAATATAAAAATTAAATTGATGCGATATTAATATTTTACTTAGCTTACTCAAAAAGGAAAATAACCAAGGAATATATTCTCACATTGTGTTGATGTACAAACAAAATATCTAATGCTCTATCAAGATTATAATATTTTTTTATTAAATAACTATACATTTTATGGGACCCTTATTATACATGTCCACTCACTACTTTAAGTGAGAGACACAATTAACGTTGAGAAAAAAAAAATTCACAATGAATATAAAAATAATATTTAAAATAGCATGAAAGAGTGGGTGATTCTATCCTATTCACGCCTCATAAAAAATATAAATATTTTAGAATATTCTAGTTATCTATTTAAATTGTTATAAAAATTCTTAACTGACAACAATTCTATATTTTATCTATTATTTTGTGTCATATATACTATTATTCAATTTTCTAATTTTATATCTTCGAATTCATTCTTCTAAATCCCCTTACGTCATATTCCACTTATGTTCAATTTATTAGACTTAAAAAATATCTTTCATGATCCAATAAATTCTCCAATAAAACATTATATCTTTCAATAAATTGAGATTGAACAAAATATAAGATATCACCTTATTTTATATAAAAATTTATGTTTAAATTTGAACCATGGTGTATTTTCTGGGGCCACATTTTGACCATGAAGACTGTGACCATTGAAATCCATATCTTCATAGAAATTAATCCATTTATTTACAAGATTTTTAGGATTTAAATTTTACCATGACATGATATTTTTGAAACTATGGTGTGGTTGTGTTCAATTTAATTTCATAAGATTATAGTAAATCTCTTCAGAAAAATTCATACCTAAAGGATTATTTTTAAGAATACTCTATGAAATTTATAAAATGTGGCCTATAAAATTAAAATAATATCTTTAATAACCCATTTAAAAACTAGAATTATATAAAATTTATATGAAAATAATGATATATACTAAGATATATTATACTTATCCCATGGAATATTATTATTTTTCAAAACATCCTCTTCAAAAATAGTGACCTCTGTGGTGGTGGGTTTCCAGAATATGATAATGTTTTTAGAACCACGACACAGTTTCTTGATGTAGTATCCATCAACATAAAATCATTATTTTTTGATATAATTTTATTACCACAATCTATTAAATTAGTAAAAACTATGTGGTTTATTGATAACCATGATACATATTTATCCATTATGTTGTTGCTTTTCTCCCTTTAACAAAAACATATCCAAAATTTAATAAATTAGATTCATACTCTTTATAATTTTCAAAACTAGTTGTATAAAATATTCTATATTTATAAAAAATATAATAATATTTTACCTTGTTTCATTAAATTACTTCTTTTAACAACTTTGATTTGACAATTCACTTCTTAAATAACCTAGGTTACAACATTATTTCCTAGTAGTCTCCATTCCTTGCGGTTAATAAGTTACTATAAATGTGTACCTTCATAATTAAATATATTTGTTTCACCAAATATTATGATTAGATAAAAAATGGTGGCTGGGTATGTTTTTGTTAAATTGGTGGGGTTTTCATTATCAATACATGATTTTTCATGTTGAATGACTTGTATGATTCCTGCATCCTTCTTGATATAGTGAAAGGAAACATATATACATGTATAGTTGAGTAAAAGTTTAATTAATAATATATTTAGACAAATTAAATGTTATATATTCATCTAGATGAATCGTATTATATGTATTCATCACTCTAAATTAGTTATTTACACATAGAAATGAGAAATATTAGTTGGTTTATATGTTATTGAAATTTTCAGTATATCCTTGTAATTCTTGATGTATTGAACAAAGTTATTTGATAGTTATTCATGTTGTATGATATATGTATGGTTGATATTTCTATAGATCTACTTGTGTTTTGTGAAGAACAAAAAATATCTACTTCCAACTTGAGTAACACCAACTCTTTTATATAGGATGTTCTTTTCTTATGCTTATAAATTGATAATTAAAAATCATTTTCAATGATATAAAGTTAAAAATATTTATAAAAAATGTTTTTATATTGAAGATTTATTTTGTGGAAACTTTTTAGTTAAAAAAAATAAATTAATTCAATAGTTTTTCGAATTTTATTTATAGAATATCCAAAAGAGTTCCTGGTTTGAGATTTTAAGTTTCTACATATAACACAATATAGGGTAAAATATGAATAATATCTTGGATTTATTTATATAAGTGAGAGATTGAAATATATTATCATACAAAAAATCTATGTCATAGGATGTTATATAGATATGTATCTATATGAGATATATTTATGTGGAATGTGATATAAATGAATCAATTAAACAAATATAATATTGTGGTATCTGTCATGTGGAGTAATATAAACATATCATAAGGAACAATATTTTTTTGATATTTGATATCACATTCTTATGTATTGATTACTCCAAAAAAGGTCTTATATATTCACCTAAAAATCATGATATATTATATATATATTTAAAAATATATCAAAAGGAATTTATAATCATTAAACATTCAAGGATGATTTTCATTGAGTTAATAGAATATGTTTCTATTGTGGTACTGCATGGAGTGTTATCAAAATACTTGTGTATATAATTGACCCATTAAAATCTAAAATATTTAAATATATGAAGGACGGTAAAACAAATTTGATGATATTTATGTTTATACATTATATTTCTAATCCCTCGTATTGATCTTCCTTCTTTAGAACAATGGTTTTAACATGACATGTATTAAGTGAAAAAATACCACAAAAAGTTTTTATTGTTATTTTATGTATCATTTGGATACCTATGAAGGTAAGAATTATGTTCTTCTCACTGAGGACTCTTATTAAACCCCTATAAGTGAATATAACTATGATTAACTCTCAAGTGACTATTTTTCTATGATCATAATGTGTGGATGGTGCGAGGCCAATATATGTGAAATTATCATTATGTCTGTGTTGTTACATTTTTAGATATTAATGGAATGAGATGGTGGATAAAATAAAAACTTTGAATAACTATAGACTTGAATTATATAACATAGTGATATTTTGATTCAAATATTTATCGACCTTATTTACAAAAACATAATAAAATAATATTATGTAAGAATTATTCATGATGGATTGGTGGTGGGGATAATCTTTTTCATTTTTTTAAAAACTTTTATAGAAAAATTCATAATTATAAGTTAAAATCACGAGTATATCATTATAACTATGTTAAATTAATTTCATTTGGAAAATAACCCCAATCATATGTATCAACCACTTAGTAAAAACTCATAATTCTCTTCCCTATATTTAAATTGATTACTTGAAGGGTTGGGACTTCCAAGTACATCATCCATAATTTTTTTAACATAAGAGTCAAAATTTAGTCCAATATTGATCAACTAATCTCTCTTACATTTCCTTCTAGGTTTTCTAATACACGGGAATTTGTGGCTAGGAAAATCCTTAGTGCATTCAAGCTCAAGTACACTAAAGAAGTTCCATGTGATGACATGGGTGAACACAATAAGCAACTTTTCTTCTTAGAAAACAACACCCACGATGTACTAGTGGGGATGAATCTTTACAAAGGTAATTGATTCGAACAAGAATCATTTTTCATCCCGATCAGGATAATTGGAATCAATAGTTTATTTCTTTAAGGATGAACCTTCACCAATTTGACCATCTAAGATTTCCTCTCTATAAAAATTTTCAATGAATGATTTAGCCCGATGAGTAAAAATATATAGTTGAATGATTTTTCTCTTGAATTTCATATCCTTTATCTCCACTAGGTTTTTTCATTTTTTATTTCAGGACGCCATGGAAGCCCATAGGAAAAATGGGAGAGGATAAAAATCTAATAGAGGAAGCCCACTAGTAGATTATTGATCTAGAGAGTCCCCATGAAAAATTAGAGGAAATGGTTTACGTTATGAACAATAAATATTTGAAAGGGTGGATATTATAGATCATTATTCACTAGGATTATCCAAGATGATTGTATATGGTGTGGTCTGTATAGGATCCAATGTATCCTCTTGATTTTGAAGGCCTATACTACTATGATTCTATAATATGATGTTCTTGTTAAATTATCAATACCAATAATATAGAAAACCATACACCTTTTCATAGTGAATTCATTGTTAGAATATCACCTTCCCATAGACCAAAAGATGAATGTGTTAGGAGAGTGGCTAAAAGGGATCAATATCAATGTAGATTTGTAGAAAAATGGAATTTATCAAAAAATTTATTCTAATTAATAGAAAAGCAACATACAAATCTACCAATGATACATTTTTAGATGAATAAATTATAGAAATGGGGAGGAAATTGAGGCAGTTGAATCCACTATGATTGTTTTTTTAAATCATGACCATTATTTAAATCCAATATCCAATAGAAGAGAAAAAATAATTTAATTTTACACATGCACACTTTATATGAGATTGCCAATGTAAAATCAAATTCCATGGAATGTTGAACACTGAGATATTTATTATCTAGAATAACCACCACCATTGAGACTTGTAAACCCCACACATCATTAACAAATCTAGAAAAATATTCCTTAAATGGGTGATTTTATTCAAACCAATCTATAAGTTAAAAAACCAATAAAAACCTTTCTCATTACAGATATATAATCTAAAAATAATAAAATTATTTAAATTAACCTTTTTAATTCCATATGAAACATGAATGATTAAATGTTAATATAATAAATAATTATAGGGGAAAATGAATCTATGGAAGTTAACATATTATAAAATTTATTCATTATTAAGTAAATTGAAATCTATCAATAACCAAGCTATAGATAAATCAAAGAATAATAAAACATATATTTATGGATAAAAAACAAGACATTGATGTGTAAACTATAATAAAAAATATAGAATACGAAAAATAAATGTTCAAGAAAAAAATTATAGATTATAATTTTATAACAGATTATAAAAAATAGTAAACCATATAAGGATTTTAAATAATTCAAGGATATAAAAATTATAATCACCCCCCCAAAAAGACATTTTCATGACTCAACCCAATGGGTCTCAGTCCACAACTATCCCGAGCCTTCCTCCATAGGCAAAGGGCTGGATACAAGTGCAAAAAGGTACATCTAGCATGTGATTCATTTTCTAATGTTCCGGTACACATTAACCCAACCATTATAATGGAATATGTAGTGGAAAAACAGTGAAAGGTGAAACATCTAGAGACTAATCGTTTCATGTAAAACCTCTAGGGAGTATAAGATCATGATATTGTAAACTAAAAAGTAAAAAAGGAAAAAATATAGAGCCAACCAGAAACATATCCCAACCTAGAAAAACTAGAAAAGTAAATAATGAGATCCTAGCTCTAGATCTCCATTCTTTGACCACCATACATGGTCACATGGACCTGTGTATCCTTATGGTAATCTATAGTCTTTGCTGACCTATACATCATTTACATAAGAAATTACACATGTGGTAAAAGCCTATCCATGGGTGAGTATATGCATACATAGTAGGATGCCCTGAAATCTTAAGGGGGTGTAGTAAATGACATGAGATGAATCAATAGAAGAAAAATTAACCCAAGTAAGAGAGTAAAAAAATAAAATGACAAGTATACAGATCTATATATGATAAAAAAAATAATTTCAAGAGAGAGAGAAAGGAGATATCCATCTTAAATTCCAACCCAAAAAAAATTTCCATCAGTTATTGAAGTCCATCAATGATGCCCAATATCTCGAATGTTTGTCTAGTAGAAACATATATTTCACGACACACCTCACCAATATGGTGAAATGTGAAGGGGAAAGTTATCTAGGTAGAGGAACCATGAACTTGTATAATGGGAAGGTTCTAATCCATAGCTAATAGAGGACACATGCCCTCCCTAGAAGAATAAATCCATTCTGATGGTTGAGGAACCATGGTACCCATGTCAATCCCACCTAGAGGGTTCTAATATAGTAGTATAAGAACCATTCCATACCTAACATGAGGTTTCCACTCTAGTAGTCGATGACCCATTACCTCACTCTATAGGATAGTCCCACTCCAGTGGTTGAAATCCCATGAAATTAATCCACAAGAGGGTGCCACTATAGTAATCGGTAGAGGACCCATGTCCCACATAGCTAGAGGGTGCCACTCTAGTAGTACAGGACCCATGCCCTGCCCAGTATGATGGTGCCACTCTAGTGGTCTAGGACCCATTACCTATATCTATATGAGTGTTAAATGCTTGTAGTAAGTAGATGAACCATTCTTTGCCTAGTTATAGGGTTCCACTCTAGTGGTAGACTGAGGAACCATGGCCTATCTAGTAGGAGAGTGCCACTATGATCTCTCTGATGGTCCTGTATAATCACTACCCTCATCGAGCATCATCTAAATAAGAGACATGCCAAAAAAATCGCAATATATATAAAATCCACTATAGAGGGAATCATCATGAACAAAATGAAAAAACACACAGGATATGATACTCAGAAGCCAAAATCTATGTCCAAACGAAAGAGATATGAGTGGATGAAGTTTCCTCGAAATTAATGTGGGGGAATACAGTGAGTAAAGGGACCCACACGGTGTGTGGCCCCACTTCATTGCCTTGTAATTTACTCGATGTTACATGGGTAAATTATTGTGTATCACTATAAGAAGTGTAGGTAGACCACACGGTGTACCTCAGCCAGCTATGGTCAAGCCCGTGCTCGTGGTCAAATTCGTGTAAGATTTCTTAAGTTGGTGTACTTTTGGTACACAACATGTAAGGTCTAGGTCTACACTTATAATGCGATTCACGCTCAATCCCATGTACTCATAGAAGTACATGATGTGACTCCCTCTATACATGGTGTGCAAGGCCACATGTGGTCCTATGTGTTTACCATCTTTTCATGAAATGCCTTCAGGTAGGGTTACATGATATATGATCCCTCCACACATAATGTCATATTTAAATCCATGTGAAACCCTAGATGCCATAGAAACTAGAATACACAACAACTGTCCTTTGGAATTACATGGTGTGTAGTTTTTATTTTCACAAATCTCTAGATCTAATCACAAGCACTCTAAATCCAGACATTACTCCTATAATCTCACCTCTAGGCCACCTGAAATTGAATGGGGAGACTTAAAATGTAATTTCTAGCCATCAGTTTCCTTGAATTCAAATTTTGTGTCATCTGTGGAGTTTTTTCGTATGCATTGTGCACCTACCATCATGAAATCATTATCTAAGATATTAAATCCATGAATATATCACTAGTTATTCCATGATTAATCCATTGTCTTCATTGATTATCAAAATTAGTCCTCACTCATGAATCTGCCACAATTCTAAGGGTCTGATTGGGATTGATCTCGCCTGAAAATGTCAAACTGATACCCTATAGGCAAATCAGGGAAGGATTCAATGAACAGAAAGATAAAATAACAAGAAAAAAGAGTAAAACAATAATTGGCTATGTGTTATTGGACAATGAATACAATTAGGGGTTTATGAGGGTGAGAGAACCGAATAATCAATTAAAATTTGAACATGAGACAAAGGATTACAATTGATGCAGATAAAATGAACAATATGATTATGCTCAAATATTCTAATAATTTGGGGAAGAATCGAAAAAATTATGATTCATACCTTGAATTTGATCATTCATTGATGAATAATGTGATCACCGTTGAATGTGAGAAGTTGTTTCATTTGTAACATCATGATCTACCGAGATATACAGTTTCATCATCATCTAATTATAATCCACTAACAAGAGGTAAAAGAACTCTTCTACGAATGGTCCTAGCCATAACATTTCTTATAAAGAGGGAATTTGAATTTATTCGTTAAATAGAAATAAATAAATATAAGTATTTATTTTAATTAAATACACCTGCCTATGGTTGTGATATACAAACGACCCGTACCGACCAATTTTAGGTCTTGCCTATGGTAAAACAGACCTTTCAGATTCAAACGTGGTTTCAGATTTTGATCCAAAACTCTTTTTACATTTTATCCAATTTTTTTTTATGAAACTTTGTAAGTGAGATATAAAATATATAAAATATTTTTATAAAATTTATTCCAAGCACACTGAGTCTCGGAATCACACACTGTCTTAGCAACCAGATTCAAAAACATTTCTATATATATTCCAAAGCATAAACAAGAAAAATGGTCTCTAGAAAAATTTTCTAACAACGGTAAAGTAAAACTAGGTCTTTTCCAAAAATGTTTATTGTACCAATTATTAATAATTTCAAATTGTATACCTATTTTTGGGAGTTTATTAATATTAAATTCAAGTAGTGTTAATGTATTAGTATATTAGATAGTAGATATATTAAATTCATTATCCATAAGTATTATTCATTTAAAAAAATAATATAAGGTTCGATAATAATACTTTTAGGTGAAAGGAACAGAGATATATAAAAAAGTTTTAATATTATACTAGGTATTTCCAAATATCTATCAATGATGTTTATCATGAGAAAAAATATGCAATAAATAATAAATTTAATTTCATGATGATCATGGGGATAATTCTTGTTTAATTACCTCATTATTTTTTTTATTTTTAGTTAATTCTATATCCTAGGTTTTTTATCCCTATGTCAAAATTTTCAAAGGATATCCAAATTATCCATTACATAGTTATAACATAATTACTATTAGTGCATATGATCATTAATAAGAGTGATGTGTCATTCATTAGGATATTTGTGAAATTTGATTGTCAAAATTTAATTTCTCATATTTAAAGCTTCACAAGTAAAACCATGATTATTTAACATTGAATAGATATGAGTTTTTAAAAGAGTTAATGCTTTTTTATGATATGTTAAATATAATTTGGATGCTCTAGATGATATATATATATATATTAAATCCATTTTTTAAAATAATTAAGGATATTTATTTTTTGAGCACATCACATTATCCACTCTTCAATATATCATTATACAAACTTTTACTATCTTATATATTAAATTAAATAATTAGTTCAAACATTATAGATAGTATCCAATGCTTTGTTATTCAATATTTTTCATTAAATGTAAAATTAAGGAGTTTCATAGGTTTACGCTTAGTTTTCCTCACATATTTATATTCACATTCCTTCTAGATAATATTTGGTCAAATGCTGGATTTTCTATTCTTCTGCTAAAAATTATTAGATTCTTAAAGAATATAAGTAAAGACAATGATACATTTATATGATAAACACTAGTTGTGATCATCTTTTATTTACAATTTCATTTCTAAAAATTTATTTTTATTTAATTTATTTATATATTATTGATACATAAAGAATCAAGTATTGATATTATCATTGATTTTTGATAGGTTCTACAAGAGTTGTAATTTTCTTTCAAAACCACTTTGGATAACCTTGTTGGAACAATTAATTCCATATCCATTGAAGCATAGAGTTTATATTTAATATTTATAAAGAAAAAATAAAAAGGTGTAACAAAGTAGTTAGTCTTATTTTGGTCTTAGGAGAAAAAATAGAATTCCAAAGTTTTAATGAACTATTTATTAAATTAATTAGAGTCCTATCACAATGATGACTATATACCACAATGAATACAAATTAATTATATAAAAAAGTTTGATTATTTAAAACCATTATAAAATCAATTTTATTTGTTTATTTATCAAAATAGAAAAATATTGTCCACTTATGAAGTTCATAAATTTATTTAACTGAAAGATTATAAATGTAATTGGATTCAATATGATCAATGTTTCCTAATTCTAATTTAATTGATCAAATATTATTGACTTAATAATTAAAATTCAATCGATGCAATTTGAGCATATTTTTTTAAAAGATATATCTATGCAAAATATCATAGTTTAATTCACACTACCATATTGAATTTACTATATTATTATTCCTCTTTTTAATTAACCAATAAGTAATATAAATTAACATTAGATCTTAATATGATACTAATAAAAACAATAATTCATACAAGTTTTTTAATAAACTAAATAATAATAATTTAAATCTATATTTTATAACAATAATCATCAATCATAATTGAACAAACAATGTGAAGAGTGAAAATTATATAAAATTAATTCTTACTCAAATATTTTATTAATAAAAAAATAATAAAACATTAACTATACTACATCTCAAATAAAAAATGTTAAAAATAATTTTATAGGAAACTAATAATAAGGTTATAAAATTTAAATAATCAATTAATAATTTAAATATATAGATTATAATGAGGAAATCCAAATTTATTCTTAGTCACAATATCGTGAGGAATATATATTCTTATTTAGAGTGGATAAATCCGTATCAATCTCATACAAAATGAATTTTATCTATTATTTAAAGTGGTATCTATTTAACTTGGGATTAAATATGATATTGTTAACATATCTTGGTCATATTTGTCGAATATGATAATGATTTGTTCAATAATATTAATTTTTAATTATGTTAGATTATCTAATTCTTTATAAAAATAGAAGCATTGGAAAAAAAATTCATTATTATTTCTTCAAAATAGATTATTATTTAATCCATCACATCATATAATATATTTCCACTATATTATCAGTTATGACATAACTAATTTATTATCTATAATTTTATTTAGATAAAACAAATTATTTAACTGTGAGACTTCACTAAGACATGTTTTCTACATTCCTTACTCAATTTACTCAAAATTTTTATAATTTAACATTAAAAATTTAGTCTCCCCAAATGTGTTCTAAACATATATAATTGTTTAGTATAAATCTCATATTGCATTAAATTTTTTAATTATTACAATTAAATGTGAGTGTCAAATTTCCCTACAACTGTACATTTTCTTTTCCTCAAGAAAATATCTTAAAAATTATCAATAAGAAATTACCTTAGGAATGGATTACAGAATTGATCAATAAAATAATAAAATATTTCGAAGTAATTTTTCTGATGTCCACAAACATAATCAGCTCATATTCCCAATCCTAAATATAATTAAATTTAAATCATAGCATACTCATTAATTTTTTTATCTTAAATATCATAATTTATAAAAATGATTACATTTATTCATTTTTATGTGTATATTTTACAATTTCATTTTAATTTATATTTTAGCACAACACACTATTATTTTAATTTTTATCTTCGCTCCCTTTTTAGAGAATAGATATATGATGGAATCTATCCCATTCAATCATAGTAGGTCAAAACCATCACAAAACCATTATTTCCATGACAAATTATTTTCTAATAATAATTTTAATAGTCAAAAAATGAAAGGGGGAGGTCACTTGACTTTATGGTTATTCTATGGTTAAAATTTGATTTTTTTATTTTTATGTTTGAAACTCACATGTTATTATGAATAAATTAAGAATTAATCATTATTATCCATAAATCTGGTAATTTAGAGTTATTATCATTATATATATTATTTTAAAGAAAGAATTGAAGAACATTTAATTAAAAAATCACTCCAATTTATTTAATTCAAGGATCATTAAAATAAACGGTGTGTTCTTTCTATTTATAATAATCACTAATAACATGTATTGAATTATTATCATAATTATTTTTCAAAATTAATATAGATAAATATATATAAAAATAAAATTATATCTTAGATCTATGATTTCAATAAAAAATTTCATGTGTTTGTCTCTATAGAAAAATTACCCATAAATCAAATATTTTCCTTATTGTTTAATTTAATGTGAAAGTGGTATAATTATTTATTTAAAATAAAAATAAATACATATAAAATTAAAAAATTTAAAATAATTTTCCTAGTTTTAATGAATTCCTATTCCTTATTCTCTGATTTGAGTTCATTTGATTCTTTTCAATTCATTGTATTCTTTATATTTTATTTTGATATCCATGATGATGACAACATTTTTCATTCAAAAATATATATAAATACACTCGGAATAAAACATTTAAATAAATAAACACCATGTATTGCATCTATATATTAATAATAAGAGTCTCAACTATAGTAGTTATAGGTAAATGTGAAATTATTGTAAAGGGTGGGGGAGAGGGTCAATTGATACAACTAGTACAATAGATTCTAGATATATATAAGTATGAAGGTTAATTTTTCCCTAAATATATACTATGAAATCACCACCCATAGGTATGGATGGTGTGTGCACTTAAGGATACCATGATGGTATTGATTAAGATTATATAAGAAATTCATCTTCTCCTAATTGTTTCTTAGACATACTATAACTAATTTAACAAAATTTATCAATTTGGATACATTATATTCTTATTTATTTATATATGTGGGTTGATTAGAGGTAAACTTGAGGGTGTAGTATATATAATATTGGTACGAGATATTATATGTGCTATATAATAATGAATATTAACCCCTTAGAAATTCTCATCAACCTCTACATATTACATCAATATATATTTTTTAATTATTTTTTATATCATGACCATCATTAATTGAGTATTGAGACCAATATAAAAAAGTTACATTGGGATGTGATAGGAAGTTCATTTTTGAATGCACTAGTATTCTTTTCCATCCAGGTGATCATGTTTATGCTTATAATATTCCCTTTAATTTTATACATCTTGGCCATATATTGGTTCACCCGTAGTTCTTTTAAAATTTGACGTGGTACTTAGAAATATATAAAAAAAAATAATCACATCCAATTATTGGACACCCCCAAGTTTTATCCATAAGATAACCCAAAATAGATAATGATAATATAAATTTTACATAAAGAAAGGTCTTTAAGGATTTTGATTTTGGATGTTGAATGATAATTATTGAAGAGAGGATAATTTATTAGAAAAAACCATTTTGATATTCTATTTCCTCACTAGGATCCAATATTAAGGTGAAATATTCTAAATATTTAACAAATTCCTTATAATATATTTCCAAAATTACAATGAAATCTTATAATCCTACCTTCCATAGTTATTCTATAAGTCTTAATTCTATATTATATGGACATTTAGATGACCCATTCATTACATACCAAAATTTTACATCATTTAACATGTTTATACACAAAATAAATAAATAACACAATTTGAAAACCCAAAGGATTAGTATCCTTGAAGATTATCTGTATAACCATCATACTACTCAGTAAATATTCCTCTTAATTGTTAAAATTTATCAAAGCATGAATCTTTATGAAATATCCTTGTATAAATATTTCTAGAGAAATTGGGAATCATAAGAAAAGAGTGATCTCAAATGATTAGTTAGGTGAAAATAATTTCACCGAGTCATTAAGAATTTATCAGTTGATTACAAACTAGGGATAAACATGATCATGTGATAAATTATTGATTGAACACTATAAGTGCCTTTACAATCTTAAGTTTTTTTGCACAACAAATCCCTTACTTGTTTTACTAATGATTTAAATATGAGTATATTTCTTGTTATTTATTTCATTATTAATGAGTTTCAAAATATTTTCCAAGTTTCTATATTTCTGTATAATAGAGATTTATATGTATAAGATATTATTTATAGAGAAGTTTCACTTATGTATGAAGTGAAATTATTAATATAATATTACATTTAAAAATGTTTCAAATTATTTTATTTTATATATCCAGTAGAATTTATTGTATAATATTATGGATGGGATTTTTTTCAATGTAAATTTTCTTATGTATATAGATATTACTATTACGTATAGAAATTAATTCTTATTTATCAATGTTTATAAAATTATTTTAGATTATGTAAGTAAAAATTATTCTTACATATGGGAGATCTATTTTAATATATTGAGTTCTCAATTTTTTTAATATATAAGTTATTACATATTAGTAAATGATATTATGCTTGAAAATTTTATTTCTATACATTAAGAGTTACTCTTATAAATTGAAAAGAAGAATATACTTGTTATATTGAATTCAAGAATTATTATTAGATATATTGGAGATATATTATTGTTATGTATTGATCATGGAGTAATTTATTTTTATTTATGAAGAGGTTTCTCAATTTTTTCTTAATTTATTAAATTTTAGATATTTTCATGGATAATTTTTAAATTAAATTTTAGTGGAGAATATTACTCACCTCTAAAGTGGTGTTATTAAAACTTTATGATTTTAGGAAGAGTTTTTTAAACAAATCTCCCATAGTCGTGCTTATTTGTTTTGTGTTTGTTCAAAATAAATTTGAATAAATATTCAATGTACTTATTTATGTTCATTGAACACATTTCTTGGAGATTGGAAGAAGTTATGGTGTGTTCTAGGGATTTTTTTTGACTCCGTAGGATTTGGAAATTTTTGATGAGTACCTAACTATATGGATCATTTCTAAAGGTTTTTAGGGAAATAAGTAAAAGTCTTGGATGAAAATATGTGTGTATAAGGATCATCCAGATCTATGTTAGAATGAGTCCAGATTTTTGAAAGGATGAAATATTTTCAATAGGGTAAATTTCCTTTGCATAAGCATGGATATATATCTATGTAATGATGAAGGATATTTTTAAAGATAAATATTCTATTTATAATAATCATTTAGGTATATGTTAGGATGATTCTATGTTTTTATGGCACATACATGTTTGGTATAAAGATTATTTTACATTAGCATGATTTTGAATTTCTGTTGAGATTAAGGGATGTGGTTTTTGATATTAATAAGTATCATTATGTTGTGTATTTTCTCTAGTGGGAGTCAGAAAAAAATAATAAATATGAAAATATTTCACTAATAATAAGGAAAACTTCTTAAATTAGGAGGGGAGGAAATCTATCAATGAATTAAGTGATATGAAATAGTTGATGTTTTGATTAATTTAATCCAAGATCAAGGATGGTTTTTTGTATCTATATTTGATACCCCACACCACATCATGTAAAATAAATAAAATAATGTGGAGGGTGTTGTAGCATAGGTTGATTTTATTTTTAAATACAAAAGTTGACATATGTTTAAGTATCTTATTTCAGATGTAGGTTATTTCATGAATGGGTTATTTTCATGATTTGTAATTCTAATTTTTCTAGTGTGGAATATAGGATGATGTACTAACTATTTTAATAATAAATGTTAGTATAAAGAATGTAAAAATTTTTTGATTAAAAAAAGGAATTAAAAATTCAAAAAATGATATGAATATATTCTTTGAAAACTAGTTAGGAGATCTCATCATGTAATAGAACTCATAAAATGGAAGTCTAATATTTCCGTAAAAATATTTAAAAATTGAAAAATGGAGGAGTTTATTTCAAATATTTTTATAAAAAGAAGAAATAGTGGAAAGTTTACCAAGATACTTATAATTACAAGGTTCTTGTGAAGTTATTCACGTACAAGAAAGCAAAAAATTTTGACATACCACAATTGGTGGAATTTTATTATCTATTCATAGAGGATGAAGGAACAAACAATTAGGGGATTAGTACATTCCCCATGTAATAATGAGTAGTGATCTTTCCAATGTTTTTGGATGTAAACTAGTGGGG
Organism: Viscum album; assembly: GCA_963277665.1. NCBI lineage: Eukaryota > Viridiplantae > Streptophyta > Magnoliopsida > Santalales > Viscaceae > Viscum > Viscum album. The sequence goes on from OY728129.1 coordinate 1,122,855,631, forward strand.
TTAGTGTGGCATATACAAAACTCAAAATCAAAGTTTGTGATATTTTGTGTTTTATTTGAATTGGAAAATTTACATCATTCTCCTTTGATTATATAATTTGAGTAAACCAAGTAAAATATATTGTTTATTTTTTACTATAATCATTGATTTGTGAAAATTTCAAGGGAGAATAATGTTCCCTATAATTATGGAATAACATCATTAATAAAGAATAAATTTTAAAATATTCATACCCTGATTCATCCCCATATCATGGTATAAACCTTATATGGGAAACTAAAGCCACATCTAAGCTATGATTCCAATAAAATGTGAATCTTTAATGTTATGGTTATGATTTTGAATCAGGAAGGATTTATTATCTTAAAATTTAACAATTTTCAGTTTTGGATGTTAGAGAATGCATAATTAGTTTCAATCATTATTAATGGATACATATATGGAATGGATTTATGAAATCATATATAGTAAGGAAAGTGTAACTTATTTAGATAAATATCATAAGGATTTGGATGTTAATGAAAATGTGATTAGTACATTAGGGGGATCTTTGTGAAACCCTATCTATACAAAGGTGGCATAGTGAAAAACTTCTCATGATATATGGGATAATTTCCTAAATAATTATGTAGTGGATCCAAAATTATAACAATCACAGTGAAAGGTTTTATATAATAAATATTAATATTTGAGAATGAGACTAAATAAGATAGTGGATGCAATATTTTATCAGATAATCATTGTTAAAAAATATCTAAATAAACTTGTAGTGGTCCTCGATGAAATCAAAATTTCTAAGTAATATTAAGAATATTAACTACTCATTTTAAAGGGAAATTGTTAGTTGTTTTAGGATAAATATACAAATGAGGTGAAAACAGAGAGCCTCTATAACACTATTAATGTATATAAAATAAGAAATTATGATTGTGAGTTTTTGCAAAAATAATTATTAAGTGATAAAATTCAAGGATATTAAGAAAATATCATTTAAAAATGAAAACAAGTATGAAAAAGTGGATGATATGGGGTATTTTCTCTCCATAAATCTCAAAAAAGGAATATGAAAATTAAATGGAAAACTTACACTCACTTTCATTCAACATGGAAAAGTTAGGCATCTTAATACTTGTTTTTTCAATAAATTATAGGATGATAAAGATGAATAAAAACCAATGATATAACCATTTAAAGAAAAAAAATTACAAGGAAATATTTGAAATTATTTAAGAAGATAAACTTTGTACATAATGAAAATGTGGTATCTGAAGAAATATTAGTGAAGGATGTTGATTTCTATAGATACCTAAGTAAATAAGTCATTATGGCTACTGTAGGAAAACCAAGTGTGGATGAAAATGATAATGATGATAGAATCTATAGAATAATTAAACTTGAAGCAAAACGTGAGGCTTATCTTAAAGATATTGACATATGAAGAATTAAAACAATGAAATCCAATAGGGCTGTACAGGACCCAAAAATCTATATATAGTATCAAGAATAGGATATGTAATAACTTACTTTAGATATTAAATATATCAAATCTATAAATTCTAATATCCTCAAGAAGGAAGTTGTGATTCCAATCAAAATTGAAGAATATACCTAGATTATTTATGAATGAAAAACATAGTAAAAGTCCATTTCAAAATAATTGTGGTACTTCAATTTTAAGTCAATTAATTTTAAAAGAAGTGTATTGATCTAGAAATACTTTTAATTTATGACATTAAATCATAGAGTTTGAGTGAACCAATGATTATGGATATTCATAGGGTGTCCATTAACAAAGTTGTTTTTATCCCATATGTGCAGATGTTCATAGAAAAAGGACGATATATTTTGGGAATTTATCATAAGAATAAATTAGTGATGGCAGAATCAAAACCTCAAGCACCCACACCTTATAAGAAAATTGAGTTTCATAATCCACTAAATGCTCAAGATATTAATTTTTTCGGTGTATAAAATACATTTAAAAATGAACCAAATATTCACTTTTATTATTGTTGAATAATGGTTTATACAAAATATAGTCTTTCCATAAATAATAGGAATTTTAATGCTCTACATAAACAAAAATAGAAGATAAGAGTTCCCTATACTAAATTTTAATTTAATGTTCACTAATTTTTTGATGGTTTTGAACATATAGAATTGAATTTTTCATACAAATATAAATAATTTTGAAAAAGGGGACCCAAATAAGGTGCATGAAACATCAAGAAACATTCTATAGGTGGTAAAAATTAAAAAACTAATGCATATCCCTACATGAAGAGTAAGAATATATTAACTTAGAGGTGGTAACATATGATTTAACACCTAAGGAATTTAGGTAACATGCATGGATTGAATATGGAAAATATTATAAGGCTAATGTTCCATAAATAAGTTTGAGAGAAATAAATAAATCTAGAATAAGGATTCTAGTCAGAAAATGTACTTACCATTTGGTAGTAAATAATAAAATATTAACAAGAATAAAATATGACATGGATGGAGATGTTAGATTTGAAACTAACATAGGGATAAAGCTTATTGGTCATAGGAAGAAAAATATAGACGGAAAGGGCATGAGGAACATGTATATATGAAGGATTTAGTCAAAATATAATTTTTGGGAGCCTATTATGTGACTTAATAAATTATTTAAAGTTAAAAAAAGGGATTAAATTATATAAGGATAATATGGAACTAGAGTATTTTAAGGATTTAAAACTAAAGGGAAACTCTGTCTCATTGATGGAGAAGGAGATAAGTGCATTATAACCAGAAAGGTTGAAAACTAGTTATGGCATATAAGGAATTCCTATTTTAGCCCAAAATAAAAGGAGGAATTGGTTAAAAATTAAGGAGCTCAAGACCTCCTTCTAATTTAATGAGATCACACTCAAATGCATGAAACATTTCAAAAAGGAATGATTTTTTTGAAAAAAAATATAATCCAAAAGAGAATATATAAGGACCCTACCATAAAACATCTCATAATATTGTGTTTTAAATAGATAATTCATTATCTTACAATTTTAGGATCTTAATATTCTACAGTTTTAGAGAATTATTTCATCACCATTTCATTAATAACTATTACATCACATGATAGATAGTTTCACTCAGTATCCATTTTCCCTAAAAAACATTTAAAATATAACAAGTCTTCTATTCATGGAATATCATTACAATTTTCATCTAGACCTCATCCTTGTCCCTATAAATCCATAAAACAATGCCAAAAACACATTAAAATATAAGATGGGCACAAAATAACTGTAATGGAAATGTAAAAATAATGTAAGAATCCTAATAGTTCATGAATACAAATAAACATTTACCTTTTAACAATAATATTTGGACCAAAAATAAACATTTTCTTACCCTAGAAGTCATCTTCTCTTCCAAAATATTTTTATAAAACATTTAATAATATATAGTAATGTAAAAATAAACTAATAACATTTTTTTAATCAAGGAAAAGTCCTGAAATCATTTTAAAAAAGCTATACATTTCACCATTAATAAGTAGAAAATAGTTTCTATTAAACATAAACTCAATATCTTACAATATAAAATCATATGATTTATATAAAAACCATACAAAGAATAAATAAATAATATATGTAACTTGAGGAATCATTTTAAATATCAATATTACCAATGGAATAACCAATATGATCAAATTCCATTATAATTATCCAGATAATATAATAATTACCCAATGCATTGGAGGGTTGTAATAAACACACATATCGTTGGCTCATAGCACGACCACATGTCCTTGGTTTATTAAGGAACCACCCATCATTGGTTTATAATAAAACCAACCATACATGGTTAACAAAATAACCAACCATGAATATAAATAATTCCCAAGAACTATAACATAATCATACCACATCGATACATTCATACTTACAAAAAAAATTCTTTTCACCCTTAAAAATCATTTATAGATTTCAAAATATACATTCCATTTAAAACCTATTTTGAAAATACCTGGAACATAAGAAAGGAGGGTTTATATTCTAATAAATAATTTAATCTTATTAAGGAAATTAATTATAAAATAATGGATGTGATGTCTAGACAATCCGTTAATGTCATATGTGTTAAAAAAGAACATTCCTTTTTTTGTTTTGTAAATAAATTCAATTTTTTTGCAAAATGATTCCTTTTGAAAAACATTCAAAGAATGAAAAAAGAGAAATAAAAAATAATTTATAAATCTTCTATGCGAATCTATAAATCAATTTAAAAACTATGGACATGGAAGAAAAATATTTGTAAAATAAATCGTTAAAACATTTAAAATGAAGTCTTATGTTAAAGTATCCCTTACCTCGAGTTCAAATCATCAAATAACTTATTCATATTCCTAAATAAAAAAAGATATTGAATACTTGCTTGATTAAGTACTATTCCAAGTTTCTTATTACTTTTATTTTTTTATTTACAATGTTATATACAATTTCATAATCAAATAAATTCAAGTTAGAAATTTTCATAATATTTGGCTCATATGCTCAAACTCACTTTGGTAAGTTAACTATGGTCAAAGAGACAATTATTATATCATATCAAGAATAATAATCTTGATATAGTTATCATTTTAATATATTAATTATAATTTTAAAACTAATAATGAAACATGGTTATGAAAAAAGAGTTATATTATAATCATGGAGACAATAGTCCATACGCACGAATGAGTAATGTTTCCATTTTTCAATGGACTTGTGGGAACAATTATGTATTATATATTCTTTATAAAGTGATAATTATATAATAATTTCTTATTATTTCTTTAAATACACACATATATATACCATCCATGGGATGTGGTAATGAAAAATGAATCACATTTCTTCATAGAGGTAGTAAACCACACGTATGCATGAATGACATTATCATTTTTAAATTATTAGAGAAATTAACTGATATAGTATCTTCCAAAAATCATAAAATATGTAATTAAAATCTTATATATAAATTAAATTCATAATTATAAACATTATTAAGTGGTGGTGATGGAAGACTAATTACATCGGTTCGCAAGGCAATATTCCACCGTAGTCACGAATAATGGTTTAATTTCCCATTTTATGGAAGTGGGAGATGTATATAGGTTTTTACATTAGAAAAAAATTTCTATATATTTGATATACTGGTTTTCTATTTTATAATGTTTTTAGAAGATTTTATGGAGGTTAAAAAATAAGTAAAATGAAAACTCTTGGTTAAGAACTATACCTATACTTGAGACAACCTCTTTAAGTTTATAACTAATTCTTTTTCTCACTTGGTTTTATTATCATAGAAAGGACTATAGAACATGGGGAAAGAATTTTATTAGAGATTCATGTATGGAGTTTCCAGACTAATTTTCTCAAAAGATGTGAGGAAGAGAGGATATGGGGTGCCCTTTTAAAAGTGAGGTGAGGGGTCACTCTTTGAATTTCTTAAAAATGAAATTAATATACATTAATTTTCAAAGAAAAAGGTGATAAATATATATATTTAAAATATAATTTTAGTATGGTACTATATTATATCATCCAATAAAATTTTAATATGTTTAGTTGAGGTTTTTATCATTTCCCTTTATTTTGTCCCCTATTGTCCCTTTTGACAACTACGCCAATATAAATATTGTTTACTCTTTAGGGGTCATAAAAGTTACTATAAAATAAATAATGACCCAGAAATGGAGAATTGTTGGTATATTAAATCATATATCATTAACATTGATTAAGACATAACTTTTAGGAATTTTAAATATTTTAATAAAATATGTTTTATATTAAATATCATTAATATCATTTGTTGAACTATTCATTTTATTTGACTTTTAAAACACAAGAAAATAAATGAATTTGAGTATTATCCTTTCACACATCTCAAATATATTATATGTTTCTAGAAAAGTCATGTGATACTACAAATATCTAAAAAATTACTCTTCAATTTTTTAAAATTATTTAATTATTTTACCTATTGCATTCACAAGAATTGTATCATTGTTTTGTAAGCATTTAAGGTAATTATCTCATCACTAAAAATTAAAAATAAATGATCATGATAAAAAATTATTACTATTTTAATTAAATAATTATAACCAAGAATATGTTGTTTTTATTCGTGTCACAAAATTTTATAGATATTAAAAAAACAAGAGAGTGATATTTTTTACATTATCGATTACTTAAATATTAATAAGGTCAAAATCAAAGATAAGTGGAAATAAAAGGTCATGTTTTTGAAGTTATGTTGATTATGTATGAAAATTAATAATAAAATGGAATCAATGAATGTTTTTTAAATAATATTAATCCTTATCACATTAGTTTTCTCCCTAATTACACCATTTTACCTTTACTATGGTAACAAAAATTAACTATGGTAACTATTCATATTAACAAAAAAGGGCAATATTTACCAAATTTTTTACCATTGATTTGAAATATGGAATATATTTTACAATATTATATTTCCATAATTGGAAGAATTTAATTTAAAATTAAACCAAAAAAAACATGATGAGAAACCATTTTTATAAAAATTCCATTTATACTTTAAATTTTTTTTATACCAAATTAAAATGAAAAAATCAATATAAAGACCATAATTTTTTTATTTAATAAAAAAGATATATATATATATATATATTAAAAGTGATAACAAAAATATTTTTACTTTTTAAATACCTTAAAAAAAATTCCGTTTAAATAATATCATTATTCTTAACTATTCATTAAAAAAATAAACAATTCATAAAATTATTGCAAATTAATCCTAAGATAAATTTTACATGATGAATTAAAAAATTATTATATGTTTCCAAAATCATATTCTAAAATTTAGAAAAAAATATTTTAACTAAAACCAAAATTTAGTAAGAATAAATTTATTTCATTATTGACAAGAAAATTACTTCACATTCTTATGGTTATATATCTCTATAAAATATAATTTATAAAATTTAGTAAGACTTGAAAATGATTTATTATAATATTTAATGCGTTTTTAATTTCACCCCTTTTGGAAATTTCTTCCTTTAAATTTTATTCATTACTTAAAAATATGGGGATATATCATTTCTTCATAGTATTTTCAGATTCTAATGTTACATCTTCAATAATAATATTTTAAAAAAACTATAACCTCGTGAATAAAATTATTCTATAAACCCCTATCTCTGTGGCTAATAATCTAAAACAGATATTTCTCATATGAATTATTTGTCTTCTAACAAAACTATTTCGGTTCTCGAAACATGATATGCATCAGGCACATATTTTCCTAATAAAACAACATTAAATCATCCATGCGCTCAAGTTAAACATAGAGGCTAGGCCACTTGATAGGAATATGATCAAAATTTCTCCAAGATTTCATATGGTATAATGTACCACTGACTTAACATTATATTTTTTTTACTACAAAACTAAAAAACTTTCCATAGAGAAACGATAAGAAAAAAAGGATCACCTACCTCAAAAGATATATATTTTATTTGGTAATCTACATGTATGTTTATATTCTCTAAGTTATCCTATTTTGTCTCTAAATCATATTCACCTTATCATCCCTTTCATCAACCAATTTTGGTCTAAATAAATTTCCATCCCCAAATTCATCCCAATAAGTCTGAGTTGGATACCACTTTCCATATAATGCCATAAAAGGTCCCATATATATGTTAGAATGAAATCCGTGTTAAAAAAAACTCAACCAAAGTCTGATGTTGATCCAAAATTTGATCATAATATTTTGAACACAATCGAATCATATAATTCAATGTTTCAATTTTTATCTCTGACTATCTATTATATTGAGGGTGAATAGATATACTAAAATTTAATTCAGTAATCAATGAATTTTGTAGTCTATTACAAAATGTAATGGTAAATCTAGGATTATGATAATATATAATTGAAAGTGGGACTCCCTATAATTGAATAATATATTTAACATAAAGATGATAAATTTGATCCAAATACATATATTCTCTAATGGGAAGAAAATGAGAAGATTTAGTAAATTAATCCACAATTACCCAAATTTCAATTCTTACCTCAATATGTCTATGGTAATCCTAGAATGAAATACATGGATATATTTTCCCATTTCAATTCTAGAACTGAAAAAAGGTAAAGAAACTCCTTCAGTAATTTAAATTTGTCTCTAATCAATTTAAAAGTCAAATATCTCATAGTAAAATCAGAAATATAAATCTTTATTCATACCCATAAAAAATGTTCTCAATGGTATCTATACATTTTGATACTTCTATAATGAATACAATAAAGGGAGATATGATCATCACTGAAAAGTTATTTCTTCAATTGAGCATCACATGAAGCACATAACCTATTTACCAATCCCAAAAAAACCTTATTTTTCAAAATTAAATATAAGTAAATTATCTTTCTTAAATAATTTTAAAATTTCTATAACACAGTATTAATTTTATCTTGAAAAGATGATTACACTGCCATCTGAAACAATACACAAGGAGTTCCTACATGCACAATTTCTAAGAAAATATTCATCAAATAATTAACCAAAGGATTATATTCCAGACATAACATAGTTAATGTAGCGTTATCTTTCAGAATCAATGCATCAATTAATCCATTTTATTAACTTTTAATTGTAATGAATTGGGAATTCATAAAAATTTATCATTTCTAACCATATCATTTTTCTCGGATTGAACTCTTTTTGAGTGAATATATACTCCAAGATTTTATTATCAATATATATTTCAAACATTAATCCATATAAATGATGTCTCTAAATTTTTAAAGAAAACACTACAGCATCCAGTTCAAGTTTATGTGTAGGATTATTTCTCCCATTATTTTTTATTAAATATAAATCAAAATCCATTAATTGATCATTTCATAATAAAAAACAACCTGGTCCATTCAAAGAAGCATCAATGTAGATAATAAAGTCCACATTTCAAGATGAATGATCCAAAACCAGAGCATTCAGTAATCTTCTTTTTTATTTCTTGGAAAAATAATTTAATTCATTTCTCTAGATAAAACTATCTCCTTTTCATGTTAACAATGTTAGTGGGATAGATAACCATGAATTTGTTTCAAAAAAGTATTTATAATAGCTTTATAATCCAAGAAAACTACGATTCTCTATAATTGTTTTTAGTATTTTCCATTCATCAACCATATTATTTTTATTTGGAACGATATTTATTCAAAATTTATTTATAATATGTGAAAGGAATAAAATATTGTCTAAATAAAAGTAAAATTTACTAAATTTTCCATGTTTTATTATTTATTTTAGTTTTTGTAGAAAAATCCTTATATTTTTTTCATGATATCCAAAAATTTTATAATAAACCAAATCACAATAAATAAACACAACAAAAAACCAATTCGAATATTCATAGAAAGCTCTATTCATAAGATCCATCAAAATAGTTGGATTATTTTTTAGCACAAAGGGAAAAACAAAAAACTCAAAATTCCAATACTTAGTATGAAATGTTATCTTATAGATTTTATCCTTCTTCTTCTCTAGTTGATGGAACCCAAACCAAAGATCAATCTTCGAAAAAAAACTAATCTCCCAAGATATGATCAAATAAGTCATCAATATTAGAAAACATATATTTATTTCAGCATTAATGTTATTCAATGCTCTATAATCAATGAAAATCCTCCGGGAACAATTTTTTTTATAAACAAAAAATAAATACCTCATGGTGACGTAATAGGATAAATTAATACTTAATAAAGAAAAAATAGAACTTATTTTTTAAATTCTGGTAGTTATACATGAGACATTTCAAAAGGGTATTTTGAAATTAGAATAGCACCAAGAATTAATTCCAAAGTAAATTTTACTTCTTCATGAAACATAATTCTAGGAATCTCATTTAAAAAAACAACCAAATATTCTTTTACATTTTATAAATCACTAATCTAAACTGTTTCCTTATTTTCAAACATATAAAAAAGATATCATTCATTTACATATTTTAAAATTTTCATAGCTTATTAATATGTTATCAAAGTTATGAATTCATTATTATATATAAATAGACACTCATTTTGGAAATTAAATTCTTTAGAACTGTAATCTATCTTATCATGATAAACAAAAATCCATCCCACACCATGAATAACATCACATTCTACAATGGGGAAGTAAACATGATATGTAAGAAAAACCAGTCCAAACATTATTACAATAATATCTTTATAAATTCTTATTTCTTTAATAACTCCCCTAGGGTTTTTACCCAAATTTCATACTTAATTTATTATGGATAAATTTCCATTTTATCAGAATATTTTTAAGAAATGAATGAACATATAGATCCCTAATCAAACAATTCATTATCATAATATGAATAAATAACTATTTGACCTATAACCCCTTTAGTTAATGGCCCAACATATTCCAAAATAGTTGAAAATGATTTCACCCCATCTATATACTTATAGTTTTGTTTTTACCCATCATTCATTCTATTTTTTGGACACACATCTACATAATGACCCATATCATTACTTTTAAAACATCTTACTACCTTCTTACAAATTTTTTTCTTACCAATACAAATATATTTTTATTTTAAATAGTGATTAATATTCCTAAACTTACTGCATAATAAGTATTTCCAAGATTTCATATGACATTTCCCAGGAATCTTTTTACCATATCTCTCACGTATTAGAAACTTTATTCTCTTACCTTTAGGTTTATTTTATGTGGTATTCCCAATTGAATTCCCCATTTCCATCATTTTATATTTTTTTTATTTAATACATGGTCATTATAAAACGCCATTTCTACCTTCTCAACATAGTGAACACGGTTCCCAGAGTTCCTAAATTTATGGGTGTATAAATCTCCTCAGTATCTTGGATTTAATCTTAAATAAAACTAATTAATGTTTCTATCAAGATCATGAATATAATTTTTCGTGTACCTTTCCAATTGGGTGAAATTTAATTCATATAATTCCACTAAATCTTTATCCTTATACTACAATTCCAATAATTTTTTCCATCCTAATTTTTACAACCTTAGGAAAATTGTTCTCAAGGAAAACATTCTTTAATATATACCATTCCATTGAAAAATTCTTCACTATTTCTCTAGAATTTTTAACCATTAATCATCATTGATTAACATCACCTTTAAAATGGTAAATAGAAAGAGTTTCCTTTCCATGATCCAAACAACCCATGACTTCTAATATCTTTTCTAGAGTTTTAATCCGTCCCTCAGCTATCACTAAGTGAAATGATCCACTGAATGTTGTATTGTGTTGTATCATGAAATATTACACAATAGACATGTTACTATATGATATATCTTGTTAATATATAGCATATATACCACCACCATTTATATCTTCTATTAACTGTAACACCATAACTTTAATTATAATTAGATTTTCTTTTTTTAAAGAATCAATAACAAAATATATATTCTTTTATTGAAGAATTTGATTAAATACTACATTAAAAATTTTATAAATTTATTTTTATTATAATAATATCATTTTTGAAATCATAATATAAAAAATAACTTAGGGTTATATTTTGATATTTTTCTGAAATGATTGATTTTTTAGAGAAGAGTGGAAAATACCGATTTTTTGAATAATGTCATTTATTTTAACTAAATAAAGTAATTTAATAGTACCATTATTTTTTATAAGTTAAAATATTATCCATTTTATCTACAATAATTTAATTTGAACCAATAATTTCTATAAATTTTTATAAGTTAATTGTTATTATTATAAGGAAATTTTCAAAAAAAAATATTCAATTCCATTTTATTCATTTATATTAAAATTAATTTCTTCTACTTGTTGAAATTGAATATTAAAAAATTGATAAAATATTTATAATTAGAAGGTTTAAATTTTGTAAATATTTTCTTTTTTATATTTAGGAATTATGAATAGTGACAGTGGAAATATTTATCGCTTCGGTATAGAGTAAATCATGTAATTAAGGATAAAAATTAATTGATTAGGTATTAAAAATATACCCAACACATATCATTATTTCATTTTATGGGATTAATTTTTTAATATACACACGAAATTCTAATATATGGACGTTTGGACCCATTTGATATTAGTAATGACATTTATATTATTTAAAGTTAAGAAATTTGTAAAATGTCACTCTCTTAATTTTTATTCCTTTTATATGTTCACATAAAGATAATAATATGTTATGAATGAGTATAATATATTATTTGGAATATAAATAATTTTTTATCATGGTAAATTAGTTTTAATTTTTAGTGATTGAATAATTAGCTGAAATGCTAACACAATGCTAATATAATATTTATTCAACTAATTGAAAAATAGAATAAATAAATTTTAAAATATTAAAAGTAATAGAATTTGGATGAGTAAAATTGTACCAAAAAATTTATACATAGATATAAAATATTATAGTTTTTAAAGCCTATATCTAAATTAAATATTTGTCTTGTTGTCATTGAAGTTAAATTTAATGAATGGGGTTAATAATGACATTATTGATATTTTATAGAGATAATATTTTAATAAATTATTTAAAAATAATAAAAATATTTAAATAGAATGAGGAAGATAATATATGGTCTAAAATATATTTCCCTTTCCATTTATGAGATAATTCATACCTTATAAGTATAAATTATAACCCTTTAAGATTTAAAAAGTCACTACCGCTGTTAAAGTTAAAATTGGTTAACAGAGGGGTTAAAACAAAAGATAAGGTTTAAAATAAAATCAAAACCTATATAAATTTCATTAGAGGATTATATTTTGACCTTATAATATTTTCTTTGGAATCTTTGTCTATTTGGAATCATTTTACTTGAGAATCAATTAATTATATTTAACTTTTTTAGAAATTCAATGCATATCCTTTCCCTCTCATATAAAAAGAAACACCTTTATCTCAATTATTCAATCCACTAGCTCTCTATCTCATACAACCATAAAGAATTATATTATAAAAATATTTATCTATATTATAGAGATTATTTCCCTTTCAAAAGGCTAACCCTATGTCCCTTAGGAGGAGATCCAAAGGAAGTCTACCAAGGAAGAGGTAATTGTATTTACCAAATAATAATGTGTTATAACCATCCTAAAATAATAACTACAATATCATAAATATATTTGGATTCTATGAAAAAACCATATTTCATCCCGTTTATATCCTATAAAAAGAAATAACTACGATCATGTGTATACATGACTTGCTATCTCCATATAGTAATGTAATTCGTTTTTCATTACTACATTAAATAGATGGTTATAAATTTGAAAATAATGAATAAATTTTAAATTAATAAATAAATATTATTCTGTAATATGTTATTACTTATAACTTCTTATCTTCCAATCCATTGGAAAATGATAATGTCACTCATGCATATGTATGGACTACCACCTCCATGAAGAAATGTCATCTTTTTTTTCATTTCCACTTTTCCTGTATGGTAATAATTATATATTTAACGAATATATAATATATATATGAAATAAAACTAATCATGTAAATGTGAATTATTATTTACTTTTTTTCCATCCATCAAAAAGTTAAAATAGTGATCATGTGTATGTATGGCCTACCATCACCACGAATGGTGTAATTTATTTTTCTATATGTATATTTTATAGATTATTATAAATATTTATATATTGAATATATATGATATTTATATCTCGAATAAAAATATTTATATGATGGAAATATAATAAAGATTCAAGGATCAAGTCAACCATAAAAAAATATAAAATAAAAAAGAATTTGACTCATAAAATAATGATAATAATAAAATACTGTTAACAAAAGGGTGATGAAAATTGATCATATCTCATATTTTATATATGAATATGGTTCTAGTATGTAATTATACTAAATTAATATTTAATATATAGTATGGTATATATCCTCTGAGGAAAGTCAAATTGATATAAGGGATTTTTCTCAATTTCCACTCCATTGATACATATTAGTTATTATACATCAATTTATTCTTATTTAGTGAATATACTTAACCTTTGAGGTATTTAACATGAATATATATTTATTTATGATTAATAATGTTTAAATTCAAGTTTATTACTTCAAAGGGGTATATTTTGAAAGTTTACAAGGAGTTAAGAATCTATTTTGGAATATCATTTCCTAGGATTTTACTTTTTTTCATTGAAGGAATCTTTATAAACACCATATATTTTCTTATCCTATATATATTTAAAGAGTTTCAATATTTTCTTATAACCATTATTCTATTTGGAAATTTAATCTAGAGAATAATGTTTTAAAATAAAATCTGTTCTTAATTATATTTTGATCGGTTATATTTTTATTCCACATCCATATCTTTTAAAAATTATTTTACAGATGACCTTTTTATTTTCTCAAAATAAAATATTATGTTATCCCTAAAAATTTCAAATTTTATAGAATGAATAATTATAATTTTTTGTGAAATGTATTTTTATATTAACTATAAAAATTCAAAAGGAATTTTTTTTGGCATATATTGTGTTAATAAATTTTCCCACCACCATAAGTTTTTGAAGCTATTTATTTACTCATAAAAGATTTCAATGGTTTTAAAATGAAATATATTTATTGAAATATTATGATAATTTTATCCAAAGTAAATTAATTTATTTCATAACCTATATTTCTTACGAATTTATAATCATATTTTATTGCTTATTTTAATTTTTGATCATTAAATTTCTCTTGAAACGTAGAATTTCTTGAGATAATTGGACACTACAATTATCATAAATATTCATCCTGTATATACTCATTTATTAAATTAAATATCATATCAATATATGGTGTTTTACTATGAAATTAATTTGATTAACTGGGGAAAACCATGATAAATACTTACTCTTTAATCCTTTTTGATATTTTTAATAAAACATATTGTCTATAAAATTGATCATTCTATATAAAATAATTGTATTATACATACAATGAATAGTGGGGAATAGTTATATATATCCCCTCTATACATTTATTGGTATCATGAAACAGATCATTTGGAAAAATTAAATGGATTTTTAGTGTATACCTACCCATCGATTAAACTTTCTTGGCATATGGTCTTGAGGGTATAAATATCATGATATTTGAGATCATGAAATCTATTATTAATCATTCCTTTCACAAAGAATTTAGTTATTTTTATCCATGATATTACTACATTGATATTATCCATGGATCCATTTCGTTCTCAATTTATTCATCAAAAGACACACGTTTTAAGTTATTTACCATGCCATATTGATTATACATTATTTACTCATGAAAAAATCCACTATACATAACCCTTATAGGGCATCTAATATTTCCATTTTATTTGTTTTTCATTCCTTAGGATATAAAGAAGGATATTATGATTAATATTAATGATGAAATAATTATTCTAACGCTATGTATTTTATATTTACAATTTAATATGGGAATCATTTATATATCTATTTTTCCATGACTACAAAACAAATCAATCCTACATGGTGAGATTAATTGTATCTATAAAAATGTAATAAATTAGACACAATCTTTGGATTATTAGAGTTGGGATTGTTACATCAATTGTGACATCAATGAAAAACAACTCAGTTCAAATTCCAACCATTCTAAGTTGGTGATTTATAAGTATATTATGCACTTATATCCTTCCCATATTAATTTTCCTATTTCCTATATAAAAAATCATTCTGAAAAAACAATGTTTAGATAAAGAAACATTGTAATATTAAAATTCAATATCTTGATAACCATAAATTTTAATATCTTAAGGGAATTTACTTACTTTTTTCTAACATCTAGAATTATATAAACCATTCCAATTATACCAAATATAAGGACCAGACATTAAAATATTACATAATATTTAGTTTTAATTCATAAATTCACTCTCTTACAATTTTAGGATCTTAAAGGTTTATATTTTTAAATAATGACTTCATCATGTTCATATAAATAAATATTACTTCACAAGGAAGACTCATCCACTTAGTATATCTTTTTCTCACAATATGAATCTTAAAAAATATAACAAGTTTTCCTTTTATGAAATATTTTCACACTTTTCATCTTGACTTCACCCGTATAACTAATCATCCTTAAAAACATGGGGAAAACATTTTAAAATGTTTTATGAGCATAAAGATATCATTAAAGGACATATTATAAAGAAAGAAACTCGTCTGTGTATGAATTCTTATTGAAATATTTCTTTTTCAAAATATGTTTTATGCTCAAAATAAATTTTTTTCCTAATATATCAAATTCTCTGTTTAATATTTTTTAAAAAAATTCCTATTAAATCTTAATGGAAAAAACTAAAACCCAAAAGGTTCTTTTTCCAATCAAGGAAAAATCACGATTTTTTTTCAAAAAAATTATACATTTCTCACTTAAAAAGTAGAAAGTACATTCATTTAAACCTAAACTCATTATATTACCTTATAAAATTAGAATATTTCAATAAATAACATAGAAAGAATAAATAAACCATCTAGGTAGTGTGGGTTATCATTTTACATATCACCCTTACAAATGGAATAACCAAATATGGTCCACTTCCATCGTAATTTTCTAGAGAACATAATCATTAGCTGATGCATTGAAGGGCTATAATGGACCCAACCACACTTGAATTATAACATAACAACCCATACTTGGTTTATACTGGATCCAAATTTCCTTGGTTAAAAATAGAACCTCCATTTCTTGGTTTATAATGGAACCACTCTTCAATATAAACAATTTCCAATAACTATAATATAATCATAACACATTAAATATTTCATACATATAAAAATACTCCTTCTTCCATAATAAGAACATTTATAGATATAAAAATACACATTCAATTTAAAATAATTTATGTAAATACATAGGATATAGGTATGGGTATTTTGTGAATAAAACATGGAATTTAATAAAGTATTACAAATATAAAATAATTTTTATAAAAATGAGAAAATCTATTAACATCATATATGTTAAAATAGGACACTCCTTTAATTTCCTTCTGTAAATACATTAAAAATGGTTCTTAAAAAGAATAATTTTTAAAACCATAGAAGGAATTTAAAAATAGATATAAAATATCATTTTAAATTATTTTATTTCAATCTATAATATAATTTCAAAAATATGGTCATGAAATAAAAATATTTAGAAAATAAATCTTTAAAACCATTTAAATAGTGTTTTTTGTAAACTTGCCCCTTACACCAAGTTCGAATCATCGCATACAATATTCATCTTCCTTAATAATAAAATTATGTTAATTATTTTATTTCTTAAGAACTGTTTTCATGTTTTTCATTTCTTTTATTTTGTATTTTACTATTTTATATACAATTATATAATTAATTGATTTCATGTTAGTTGTTTTAATGATATCTAGCTCATATGTCCAAAATCACTTTGGTAAGTTGACTATTGTCAAAGTGGATGTTATCAAATACTATGTAGAATAATAATCATGAAATAGTTATCATTTTTATATATTAATTATAATTTAAAAATAAACCATGGAACATGTTTATAAAATATGAATTGTGATACAATCAAGAAGATAGTAATCCGTAAATACGCATGAGTAATGTTTCAATTTTTCAACGATCATGATAAAATGAAATGGAGTATTATAATATCCTTATATAATTATAATAATATCATAAATATAATATTATTTATCTAAATAAAATTATATATAAATTCCATGTGATTCGTTGATGAAAATTGATTCACACTGCTTTGTGGAGGTGGTAATCCACACATACACAGGAACAACGTTATCATTTTTCAATGGATAGAAAGGGAAGTGAGTGTATTACATAAAATATTTAAAAATAATATAGATGTCATTAATATAATATATATACATTAAATTCATAATTATAATTATTAATGAGAGTAAATTATGGAAACTGAATTACATATGTTCGCGAGGTAGTAGTCCACCGTACACATGATTAATGGGTTCGTTTCCCAATTGATGGATGCATGAAATGAATATATGTTATTACATTAATATAAAAAAAATCCATATATAGAGTATAATGGTGTTATTATTTTATCATTTATTAATAATAATTTAAATAATTAGAATAAGAAATAAAATTTTAAACACTTGGTTAAGAACTATACCTCTTATTTCGGAAACCTTTTTAGGATTATACCTAATGATTTTATAGGAAGTTTTTATGATACAAACGTTCCTCTAGAACATGCGTTGTGATGTTTGGGATATATTTTGGAAGGTATTTTCGGAACTACTATTCTAATAAGGTGTTAGGAATAAAGGAGAGGTAGTGCCCTTTTATAAGTTATGGGAGGGGAACTCTTGGAATTTCTTAAAGTATTAAATTAATATGAATTTACATTCTTAAAAAATATATCTAAATTGATATATTTAAAATATTAGACTATTAGTAGTCAAAATTATCTCATCCAATAAAATTTTTACAATTTTAAGAGATATTTCCACCCTTATCTCTTTATTTTAACCCCCGTTAACCCTTTTGACAAATATAGTGATATAATTAACTTTTTTACATTAGGGGTCATAAAAGTCGCTATAAATGAAAAAATGTCCCATAAAAGGACTATGGTTTATATTTTAATCTAGATAACACTGATTTTTTCAAATATATAATTTTTAGTAATTGTAAATAATTTAATAAAATATTATTTATTATGAAATATCATTAATGTCATCTTTGGAATTATTCATTTAATTTGAATTTTAAAACCATAACACCTCAAATGAAGTAAAATATAATCTTTTATAATGTCTCAAATATTATATATTTTTCTATAAAGATCTTGGGACACTATAACTCACCCAAACGATACTAGTTTTAGAATTTTTAAAATTATTCAATTGATTTTTCTACTACTTTCACATACATTGTATCAATGATGAGTAAGAATTTAAGATAATTATTTCATCACTGAAAATTTAAAAGTTACCATGATTAAAACAATTAATTACTATTTAAAATAAATATTTATAACTGAGCATAATTTTTTTTTATCTCTGTCACAAAATATTATCGATATTAAAAACAAGAGAGTGAATTTTTAGAATTTATCCTTTACTTATTTTTTTTAATTTCAAAATAAATGATATATGTGAAAGGTAATATTTTTGAATTTTTATTATTAATTATAAAACAAAATTATCTAATTAAATTTAAAGAAAATTGAAAACATTTTAAGTCTTATAACAGTATTTGTAACACTAATAAACCAATTTTACCTTTACCATGATAAACAATTTAACCATGGTTACTATTTATAATAGGAAAAAATAAAAGGGATATATTTAATAGATTTATATCCATTGATTTCAAATATGGAATATTTTTTTCAATATTCAAATTCTAATATTTTGTTAATTTAATTTAACATTAAACATGCAAATCACAATGAAAAATGGGTATTTAAAAAAATACCTTTTTATGTATAGAAATGTTTATATAAATAATCTATTATTAAACTAATTATAAAGAATAAAATTATATTTCTTTTTAACAATGGTTTATTTTAATTTTAAAACTAATCAAAAATAGAGTTTTACTTCTTAAATACTTGAAAATAAATTATAATTTCTAAAAAAATGGATTTTACATTATTTAGTAAGAAATTACACTTTACAGACAATTATAAAAAATTTATCCTCTCATAATATTCACATAATTAATTCAAAAAATAGTTTATTTTTCAAAGTCAATTTATAAAATTTGAAAATAATTATTTTAAATTAGACCAAAATTTTCTAAGAATAAAACTGTTTCCTTTTTTATTTAAAAGTTTATGAATATTCTTATAATGAATACATCTACAAAAAATATTACTAATGGATATCAATAATACACTTAAATTATTTATTCTAACATTACTTTGGTTATTGTAGAATAATTCTACAATATTTTTTCAAGCTAGTTTGTGTGGATTTATGGGGTCCAATTGAACCAAAATCCTTGGATAAAAGATAGTGGTGTGTCTTTTTCATTGATAACTATAGAATGATGACAAGAATGATGGAAATTTATCACAAATAGGATGTTTTCAAGTGCATCACTCATTAATAGATATTGGAAAAACTGAAAACACTAAAAGAATATTTTTTTAATGATCATGGTATGGGTTGCATAAACAATCTGGTAAGAGCGTACCTTGAGAATCATGGAATATGAGATAAGTTGTCAGCTATAAAGACAATTTGACAAAAATAAGTCATTTAGAGAAGTGAAAATGTATCAATAATATGGATTGGAAAATTATCATTCAAATGAATCTAATAGCGACTTATTGGATAACGTATTTTCTTTCAGTAGTTTACATTTCCAAAATAGTCTTCTTATTTATTAATATAGAGAAAACCCCATATGATATGTTTTATGGGAAGAATCAAAACTACTGAAATTTTAAGTTCTCCAAAGTAAATAATTTTTTATAAAAAAATATAATCGTAAAAAAATTAAATTCTAATGTTGATGAAGGTATTTTCCTTAGATATATATCCAAAATAAAGGTTAATAAAATATATAAAGAAGGCTTAAGAAAATTATGGAAATTCAAAATGTAACTCTTTTTGAAAAGAGTATAACTCAAAAACTGGTGACTATATTTCAGATAAAAATATCAATGAAACTATGGAAGAAAGTTAAGTTTAGTTGAGTGTCATATAAGGAGCTCATGGGGATAGAGAAGACACAAAATTAGACACTAAATATGAATTAAAATTTTCTGTTTCAAAAACAATAATGACAACTAACACAAAGATTTAAATTATTTATGGAGACATAGTTACTGACTTAACAGAAATAATTCATACCCTAATGATGATGGTCCTACAAAAAAAATCATTTCTTTCATAATTTGATCATTGTGTGTTTTAAAGGGATCATTAAGGATGGAAATTAGGATATTTTTATACATAAAGATCCTGACCAAATAGAGAAGAATCAATCAAGGGAAGTTATTCCGAGGATGAATGAAAATAATTTCATTGTAACCAAGTTGGTATTTAAAAAAACTAAATGAATATCGAATAGTAACATAAAGTAAAGAGTGGATTGTTTTTAATGTGTATTACCAAATTGATGGAATAAATGTGGATGAAATATTTTCACACATTTCACATTTGGAGGTGATATGAATATTATTGGCTATGAAAATGAAAGGGATCTCCAAAGTGAATCAAATGGATATCGAATTGGAATTCTTGAAGGGATTCCATTAAGATAAGGGTTATATACAGGAAAGTATGGGTTTGTAGTGGATGAAGATAAAAACATTATGTTCTAATTGAATAGTGAATTTTATATCCTAAAAAAATAACTAGGGTCTTGGTACTCTCTTCCAAAACAATACATGAGGAAGATCAAATTCCAAAAATGTGGAGTTGATCAAAATTTATAAATCAATAAGTAAAGGGTTAAATGGATGTTGATGCTTATCAATATCTATGAAATAATTTTTTAAGGCTCAGATGATTCAAAATATATGATGTTTTAAAAATATATAAGGTATGAATTAAATATTTCTATGATTGGAGATATTAAATTTTTTTTCTTACATGAAACTCATGGAAAGGATGTAATATTAATTTCTCAAATAATTATTTTTGTATGAATGTTTTCAAAAAGCAAGACATTATTGACTCAAGGATAATGATTAATCTTACTACTACCTAGATGAGGTCTAAAAATTATTTTGATTACAAGTATATTGATGTGACTAAATATTGACATATTATTAGTATTTTTATATATCTAACAACCGCGTAACATGATATAGTTTTTTCTACATTCCAAGATTCACATTTCCAAAGATATCCTTAAGAGGGAAATTTTGTAGTAGTGAATATAATAATTCAAT
Source organism: Viscum album (assembly GCA_963277665.1). Classification (NCBI taxonomy): domain Eukaryota; kingdom Viridiplantae; phylum Streptophyta; class Magnoliopsida; order Santalales; family Viscaceae; genus Viscum; species Viscum album. The sequence goes on from OY728129.1 coordinate 1,122,877,578, forward strand.
ATTTCAAAATATAGTGGGTGTTTGGATGTCATATCATAACACATCATAATAGAAGTTATTGGTATTTACTGATTCATATTTGGAAGGCTTATGTGATTCCAATAATTCTACATCATGTAGTTATTTTTATCAAGGAAAAAATATCATTTATTGGTTAAGTAAAAATAATGATTTCCTATATTTGATAACTATAATGTATAAATATATAAAAACAATTCAAACATGTACTTAACTACATTGGATAAAGTTTTCACAATAAGATGTTAGATTTGATGTGAAATATCCTTTTTATATCATGTGTGATATCTAGACTACTATTATTCATTGAAAAAACACAACAATAAATCAATGAAAAAGAACATGATGATAAAACACCAATTTATTAAGGAGAAGGTAAAATGGGGGTTATTAAGAAAAATTAGGATTCAACATAGAATCAAAGAGTTGATATTATGACAAAGACACCACCCAAGGAAGATTTTTAATGGAATAGATTGGATCTTAGATTCCCACAAACATTATCCCACTAGATGAGTTTGAGATACAACTCCGACATCCCCATTAGACTTAATACTTATATAAATGTATGTTTTTCTCCCAAATTTTATTCATGGTTTTCTTACCCTTGGTTATAAACTCTCTAAGAAGCGATCTTTAGGTTTTTTTAATGAATGGGGTGATATATTCCATAAATTCTAATGGAAAATAGTTTTTTGAAATTAATTTATCTTGGGGTGTTCTTATTTTTGTAAATGGTAAAGTAATGTTGTTTTTGAAAGTGAACTAATGATTTAATTACTAGATATGGGTGAAACATTTGTAGAAGATATTGAGGAATATAAAGATCAATAATGTTTTTTCATGAATATATTTTCATTCAACAAATTTTTTTATCACACCGATCTTAGATCAAGTGTTCTTATAGTAGGTTATTGGAGAATACTTGATAAAATCCTTTAATTAAAGAGGCTAATATTGAGGTTTTGGTAATAATTTTTTAAATTTTTATGTTTTCATAATAATAAGTGTTAAAACTTTTTTGAGATTTTCAAAAAACCCAAAAGGTGATATTTTAAGAAAAAAATATACTATGAGTTATTTATTAGTTGTATTTGTTGATAATAAAGTTGAAGGAATATTTAACACAACCCATTTAAGTGGTAAGATCTCCGTTCCTGATGATTGAAAGAAGTTCTGTTGTGCTCTGGTTGAATTTCATACAGTGCATGCTTCTAAAGTTTTGATAAGTTCCAAAGAATTGGAACATTTTAGATGGTTTTGGGGAGAAAATCAAAGGAAAGGGAGTTTCCCTATATTCATAATTATCATCTTGATCTGAATAATCATGAATATATAGTTTTTAAGGATGAATACCCTACTTAAAGACGAATGTGCTTTGTAAAATCTTGAATCTCGATCTGTATAATGATCGAGGCTCAACATAAAGATCATTTTTTTAGTGTAAGAATATTTTAGGCTAACATCATAATTATTTTATTTTTTTATAAGGATTATCCTTGTTCTATGTAATGATGGATTTACATAATAATAATTTTTTATTTTTAAAAGGATAAGGGGATGTGGTCCCTGATTTGTGTAAGGATCATTCTGTTATGGTTTATTTTTTATGGACAGAGTTGGTTAGTAGCCAAAGTTATGAATATATTCTATAAATCATAAAATATTATTAATAGAACACAATTAGAGTAAATTAATAAATTATATAAGGGATATTCAATCCATAATGATTTGATTAATTTTATCCAATATTATTGCTAGTTGTGTCGATATTTCTTTGAAATGGCGCACTGTGTTGTGAAAATAAAGTTGGGGATGTGGAGTGTGCTACGGTATAATTTTATATTTTTTTAAATAAATAAACTAGAAGATGTTTAAGGAACCTATTTCGGCAAAATGTTGAATCATTAATGTTTTTTCTAGATTTTTATGTTTATTTTTATGCTTTAAAAAGTGCGAAATGACCATACTCATTTAAAAATTGGTTTTAGTAAAATGTTAAGTGATAATTATTGATAAAAATAATAGAAAAATATAACAAAAATGAACATAAAATATTATTTTAAAATAATCATGGAGATATTTTAATGTAAGGGAATATATAAAAATAAAGATGATTACTTATAGTATAAAATGATTGAAAACAAAGAAAAGATGGAAAATATTTATTGACTACCATAAAAAATTAAAATATAAAGAAAACATTTATCTAGGTGAATAATATTTGGTGGTTTCTTGTAATATTATTCAAGAATTAAAAATTATATCATATTGATAAACCACCATGTGGGAAATATTATTCTTTATTCATAGAGGTTGAATGCAGTAAAACCTGGCGGAGAAGTGCATTCCATAAGTATTAGAGAGCAATGATAATTCCCATACTTTTGTTTCTAAACTAAGAAGGTCAGTTTTACCACTTAGAAAATTTGAAAAAAATTAAATGATATTCAGTGTATTAGATGTATATGAATTTATCCGATCATTCTACTTGTATAACATTGTTTGGATGAACTAGGTAAAATATCACGTGTCTCTCTTTTATTACATTAACTAATTCGGAATGAATGTGTTTGTGAGAGGTGTTCCTTATAATTTAAATATAATATTGATAACAATGGGTAAATTTTAAAATTAACACACCTTGATTCACCCCTCCCAATGTATAATCCTTTTTTGGTCCCAAAAGATTAACTAAGATGTTATGAGATGCCATTTTTTGAACAATGATTTTATAACATCTATGTGTTTAACGCCCCAACCCCAGTTACCCAGGGTCAGCGAATTATTTTAATACATTTTCATGATTACAAGGAATGAATTCCTATAAGATTGATCAGTTTAGAAGTCTTGGAAAATAGATTACATACATGAATGTTACATTACACATTAGAAAAATAAAACAAAACAAAAATTATTATTTGAAAATTCCATTAATCCCCAAGATTAAGCCTTCTTATCAATCATAAAAAACTTCTTGGAATCCTGGGAAAATAAAACATTAGAAAGGGGTGAGCTCAGATGCTCAGTAAGGATAACAATATAGTGGAAACTTTCATAAATTAGAATAAAAATTTACGGAAATTTATACGACTATAACACAATCATTTTAAACATAAACTTATTCATAATATGGATAATATAAATCAAATAATTACACTTACTTATTCACAGGGATATTATACTAGTCTAATAATCACATGTTATATCAATAACCAATTTCATAATGATGCAATGCATAATGGTAGACTTCATAACAACACTGTAAAGGCTTTGTTCCAAGACTAAAAATATGATTTTGTCAAGGACTTGTGCCAAGACACTAGTTTGTCTCATGAGACCTACCAATGCATCGAGGAGTTATAACAGGCTCCACATGTCACTTACTAAGTCCAATGCACTCCTTATATGAGAGGTTGAAACATAACCAAAACATTCATATTAAAACTAGCTTAAGAAATGTTAATAGATAAACTATAAACCATGAATGGTATTAAAATAACACATACATAGTAAAAAATATCACAAACCTTTCAATACAATATGGACGATTTGTATTATAATGAATCAACTTCAAACAAGTGTAAAATCCATTAAAGATGTTGACTTAGATGAAATCAAAACTATTTGAGGGAAATATCTCTTTTTTTGGAAAATCATTTACAATTCACATAATTTTGAAAGGAAGACATCTAAATACATTTTTGAATCATAGTGTCCCATACCACTTTGAAACTTTGAAAGTAATTAACATTTTAAAACAATGATGTCCATATAAATAAATCCTTAAAATCATTTTGAAAACATGGACATTAATTAAAAATATTAAGAAAAATAAATATTTAAAATATTTAAAAATATGATATAGTTAAATATAATCTTCCATAAAACCTTAAAAGATTAATTTTGAAAATATTTTTATGAAATATGGACATTGATGATAAATATTTCCCAATAAATACTTACTCATAAACAATCTTTGATAATAATGAGATTGAGGAATTAACCCTTACCTTGTACTTTTCATTGGTAGAGAGTACGTTAACATACTGTATAATAGTAAAATCATTTTTATTAAATTATAGAATAAGCACATAAATAAATATGGTATCATATATGATCTTCTAATATTGCTTTGTTAATAATATTTTAGTAGTATCGTCGTTTTAGATGTTAATTGATTTGTTTTACTTTATATGCTTGGTTACATAAGCCATGTTTGTTATAGATAGGATTTATTTTATTCATATACAGAATTATATTAAGTTTTGAAACCTTATTTTTAATCAAAAAATAAAAATTATTCTTCAATGATTACGATGGGGAATGAATCTCATCGTGTTCGTGGAGACGGTAAATCGTACGTACGCACGAGCGATAATATCATTATATTGAAGGTGAAATAGTATGTAATTGAATGGTATATCATATATACAGAATAATTAACATTTTATATTTGTTATTTACATCAGTTATACTCATTATTATACCCATCCAAATAATGAAGTGTTTGAATAACAAACTACATCACGGCGTGAAGACGGTAAGCCGTAGGTACGCACGTATGGTAACTTTGTCATTTATAGGATTGATAGAAAAACAGATATGGTTGTAACATTTTTATAATAAAATCACAGTATGTAGGAGGTACATTATTTATTATTTGTGTATGGAAACAACAAAGAAAGAGAAGTGGAAGAAGAAAAGAACTTGAAAGAGGGTGGTGAAATTATTACCTTCTCTTCGGGTGTTTTCTTTTGAATTGATCAAAATGGATCCTTAGGTTGGCATTATGATCAATGTAAGGACTCTAGGATGATTTGAGGGAAGGTGGTAGGATATTTTTTCAGGGGTTTTCCGAGCCAAATTTCTTTGGAGGTGTCATTTTGTAACACCCCGAGCTTTCACGATACGCTTCTCTTTCAATAATGCAATAGCTTGCATTGTACGCAAGTTCGAGATTCTAACACACCGCGACCAATCAAAGTAGCAGTTATGAATAGTTATACCCACTTTTTGAAATTATATAAATTTTACATTTCAAAATGGACTTCATTTTTGTATTCGGAATATCAAAATTATCCTAAGTTGAATTTTTAGTAATTTTCTGAGAACATCCATTTTTTATGAATAGTGAAAAATACATAAAACAACTTTTTTAATCAAAAAACTTTATAGTGATAAATTATACTATTGAGTGGTTTTAAAGAATAATTAGAGTATTATTATACCATTTTATCTAATGATGTTCATTAGAATTAATTTGACTGTGAAATTGGACATAAACAATTGTCAATCTTTTGATATATATTGTTTCTTAAAAACACGCTATTTGTTGTGACAGCGGGAATTAGTTATAAAATTAATTAATGCAACTTATATGTTTGGAATTTTTTAAAATAGACATTATTTTTGAATTTGGAATATCAATTATATCTTAGGGTGAAATTTTGGCATTGTTCTGAAAGACATCAATTTTTGATGAATAGTGAAACCACTAAGTGGTAGTTCAATAACTAATTTTTCATTTAAATGAAATATTACCACTTCTGTGATTTTATTTTCAAAAATCCGACATACATGGTTGTCATTAGGAAGTAAAATGTGGTTCAATGGGAATAAAATAATTTTTTGGTGAATAGTAACTTTTAAGTTTAATTAATCGCGATTAAAGGTAATTAGTGAAATTTAAGGTAAAAATGATATTATAAAAATATGAAAATACCTTTAAACTTGTCCTACCCCTATTGGATGTGTCATGGACGACCAGGACAATCCATGGGTCAACTTGGGGACCCCATGGAGCCACTTTGGTAGGAAAATAACATAAATAACCTTTTATTTAAAGTTAAAATAAAAATGTCACAAACATAAGTTGTTTTACTAAAACAATTTTTAAATGGGGTCATACAAGTCATATTATTGTCTATAAATATTTATTAGAAAGATAAATAGATTTACTACATCATGATATTTTTTATAATTTTTAGACATTAAATAGATTAAATTATTGATGACACGATGATGATGCATCGATCACCTCATTAATTAACAATTTTAATAAATTGGAAGGATAATGTAAAATCAAAGCATTAAAATTGTCCAAAGACTATTGGATGAGAATATTTCGAACCCTTATCACCTTAGCCTAGAATTATATATGTGTGGGACCTTTAGAATCTGAAAATCATTGTATAATAAAGTAACATTTCGTTACTTTCCAAGAGTTCCCCACCTCTCCACTTATAAAATGCCCCCACCACTACCACCTTACTCACACATTCAAAGTCTTTTGGCTTGGCCAACCTCTGACCAAATACTATCTCAACTTTCCTCCATAACTCTTAGAAGCCTCACTTTGGGAAGAAGTCTTCCCAAGCAAGCCTTTGGCTCAAATCAAAAAGAGTTACCCGATTTTAAGGTAATGTCTTCTCTAATGTTGTTTTGTTTTATTTTGCTTCTCCAACCCCTTAAACTCTTTTTATTCATTTCTTTTGTAACAAAACCAGTATCTAAAATATAATAGGTTGTTGTTATGATAAGGATTTTGTTTATACTTACACACACCTTCTTCTAATGGTTAAAGAACATACTGTTTCTGTGGGTGGCGAAATACTGCCTCACGAAACGATGATTGTTCAATATTCTTTTAACACCTCTAATGGTGGCCATTTTGATGACACTATTTTCATATATGATATATATATTATGTTTATGTTTTCATTATGCTTCTGTATTTCTCATTTATTGCATACTTTATGATTTCCATTATGGGTAAACGCGATAATTTCATTTTAGGAAGTGCGGATTACCGCCCCCTCAAAGTGATTTGAATCGTTAATGCCCTATGTGAGATGTATAAAGGATGGAGTAAATAGTATTATAAATTATATTATACTGTAATTATAATATACCTTTATATCATTATGATTTAATTAAATACGAAATAGAAATGAAAGTAGTGTTCATGCGTACGTACGGCTTACCGTCTCCATGAACGGTGCATTTCATTTCTTACCTCTAAACGTTATGGAATATTATAAATGAAAGTATATACTGGATATATATGAGATATATGATATCTATATCATGAATATAATTCTGGATATAATGGATATTTCACCACATGAACAACTTGTAATTATAAGAAGTTTATTTTTGACTCAAGTACCAAAGATCGACAAAACGACCGTTATTAACTTAAATAATTACATAATGTTCATTACATGGTAATAAGTGATATAAAAGTAATAAAAAACATGAAAAAGGTTATTAATAAATTATAAATTAACTCTAGTTTATTATTCAGGGGGTTAAAGAACGATCGAGTCAAGTCGGACACGAGGTAAGGGATCTTCTTAACCCAATTTCCATTCTTTGGGTTAATCTCATACTTTCAAATTATGTCATGATATTATTATGTTCTATATTGTATTTGTACTTTATTTATGTGTACATATAGTGAATACACATAATATACCTATTTTATTAAAAAAATATCTTTGTAAGGACTTCGCCTCAATCTCATTTCATTGAGGCATATTTGGTTTTATACAAAACTTTCATTTATACGGTGTAGAAACCCCTTTGACGTTTACATTTATTCAAAATGAAACTTTTTATACGAAGTGTTTTACTAAATGACAAAAAGGAATGTTTTACTTGTCGTACGTATGCGGCGACAATGACTTCTCCGCCACCATGGCCATTATTTGGGTTTCGGCTTCCTTTACAAGCCATAACTTTTTTTTAAAATGAAAAATAAATTCCATGTTTTAATTTTATTTTATTTAGGTATTGAAAATGGTTTTGAAACTGTTTTTATTATATTAATGTGTTGTATTGATATCTTGTGATTGAAATGTGGAAATTTTATGTTTCCTTTATGCATATTTTATGTGATATGATTATGTTATGGTTTATGATATGTTTAAACCTGTTCATATGAGGAATGCATTGGACATAATAAGTGACGGGTGGTGCCCGCTATAGCTCCTCGATGCATCGGCAGGTCTCATGAGACAAACTAGTGTCTTGGCATGAGGCCTTGACAAAATCTTTTTTGTGGTCTTGGTACGAGGCCTTGGCTACGTGGTTATGATAGTCTGGCATTATGCATTACATCATTATGAAAGTGGTTATTGATATTTCATGTAATTATTCGACTAGTAGAATATCCATGTGGGTAAGTAAATGGCATTATTTCATTTTACTTTTTCCATATTATGCTAATGTTCAAGTTTAAAAGGCTTTTGTTTTAGTTATACATTGCCTTAAATGTTAATGTTTATTTTTGAAAGCTTCTGCAATATTGTTATCCTTACTGAGCATCTGAGCTCACCCCTTTCAATGTTTTAATATTTTCTAGGATGTGAAGAAGTATTTTATGAATGACCTGTAGGGATAGTCAGAAGAGGATATGGGTGTGGACTATGAAGACTTTGTTATTAGTTTTTTTCTTTATGATGTAATATAACATTTATGAATGTATCTAGTGTTTCTAAGGCTACTAAACTAATCGGTCTTTCGAGACTTGATCTTTTGTGATCATGCCGATGCTATGCAATAATGCACCGACTCTGGGTAACTGGGGTCGGCGCGTTACAGTTGGTATCAGAGGTAGTTTAGTACTAACCTTGGAAGCTATATTTAGATAAACTCTAATTAGAGCACATAGCCCGAAGATAGACTTTAAGGATTACTATAGAAGAACTTCCTAGAATTTTGGTATTATATAGATTTTGTGATTTTTCCGAGAAATACATCCCTGTCTGGATACGACCAGGTAGAGGCGGCTCTGGAACAGATGTACCTAGGGGTAAAACCCAAAAAAACCGCATTGAGATAGACTCGAATGGGAAATGGTGCACGACAACGGGCCTTGCTGCAGTCTTGGTTACGACACTCCCGGGGGATATTCTTAGGATAATTATCATTTTCTTTACAAACCACTATGAAGGGTTATGAGTATATACTTACTCAAAGAAAACTCTTTTTATGATTATGGACTATATCCATAAATATTTCAATTTGTGTTAAGTGTTTTACAAGTATGGAATTATGTATTTTGATTCATAAACTAATCTAGTTTATGCCATTGTTTAGAAATGGCGCCTAGCGGAAGGAATGGAAACCGTATCAATGCACGCACTCCGTGTAGGGATTTCCCTCCTGCTCAAGATAATTATTGTAGAGCTGGAGATACAACTGGCACTGATCAACTTATTACCATACTGGGACAACTCACTCAGGTTATGAATAATAACCTTACTCGTATGGAGCACCCTGATCCGCAACGTGGAGGATCAATGATAGACCGCTTCACGAGGAAACAACTGCCAACATTTAATGGGGGTACAAATCCATTAGTAGCTAAGCAATGGATAAACTCTTTAGGGAAAATATTCCATGCCTTGGGGAGTAGTGAAAGGGAGAAGGTTGTCATGGCAGTCTACCGCCTCACTGGAGATGCCGATCAATGGTGGTCGCTGATTCAAAACACAAAGGAAGATGAAGAAGTATCAAGTATGGAATGGAGGGAGTTTAAGGAAATTTTCTTAGAAAAATACTTTCCACATGACCATCAAGATGATATGGAAAGGAAATTTATGAGTCTAAGGCAGAAGGAGGATGAGAATATCGCAAAGTATGAGGCTAACTTTACAAGGTTAGCAAGGCATGCTGCAGATTATATACGTAACCCAAGAAGTAATATTGATCGTTTCTTTGATGTGTTAAAACCATTTCTCCATCGAGCTTTAGTATCACAATCTTTCTCAACATACGAGGATATAGTCTCGTGTGCTATCAAGACAGAAAAGGAATTATCTAAGTCTTATGACAACAAAGTAAAGTAAGAAAAGAAGAGAACGGTGGAACAAGAGACAGATAAACGGAATAAGGGAAAGAAATATTTTCCATTATGCGATAATTGTGGGAAGAATCACCCCGGTAGTTGCCTAAAAGTAATGGGAGTTTGTTATAAATGTGGAGAAAAAGGTCACCAGGCTCGTGATTGCAAGGGAAAGAAAGAGGCTATCAATATTGAATGCTACAATTGTAGGGAAATTGGGCATTATGCAAATGAATGTTCTAAGCGTCAGGGAAACTTACCTCAGAAAAGGCCAAGGGATCAAGGACAATGTGATGCTATTACTACAGTTGAAGTGGAATAATTAATGTATTGGTGCTTTTGGACTCAAGGATTATATTCTAGTTATAAGGATAATGTGATATATATATATATATAAGGATTGTACTATAGTACATGTTGTTATAATTAAGGTTTTAATATGATGAAGGAAATCATATTTTTAGTATGTGACAATAAGAGAAACGTTACTTTGTTTAGGGAATCTAATGTTACAATTGATTTTGGAATTTAAGGACCTTTTAGAGAAAGTCTGGACGGAGGTATTTTAGATAACTATAAAGGTTAGAATGGATTAAGTTGAACTTGGGATAGTATAGTTTAAGGTTAAAACATTTATGAAGATTATTTTTGGAATATTATAATACTATAGTTTTAGGAAAAGGACAACCTGCAGGTTGGGGGATAACCCGTCATGTTGGACAATGTTATAGGAATCGAACCCACAACCATAGTGCAACAAGACTTTATTACCAACCACTAGCCTACATGAAGTCCCTGGTTATTACAAAATAGTTTTCCCAATCTAAATGGTACGTGTTAATATTTTGAACCTTGTACGATTATGATAAATATAATATTTTTGAGTTCTATTATCTTTTTGAGTAAAAGATGAGTTTGTGGTAGAAATTAGTTGAAGGTTGAAACTCTACTTGTCAAGAATAAATATATATATACCTATCTATTATTCTATGAATAAATTAATTCTTAAACGTTAGTAAAGGGATATTAAAAAAATGTTTTATCCTAATACCTTATGTCTTGTTGAACTGATAATATTTTAAATCAACATAGATTAAAGGCTTCGAGGCCCTTAATTTTACACTTGTTTGTGATTGATGACCTCAATAACTCCCTACAAATATTTATGTTTTTCCTCCAATTATATGTCTCTAATTTCCACCAATATTATCCTTATTGAGATCATAATTTGGTGGTGACTTTTTCATTTCCCTTTCCCTCTTATTAAGGCTAAATTTTATTAACCTTATTTCTGATGTGGGTTTTCCACAAAGGTATTTTCTCTTTTCATCCTTTTATTTTCAAAGAAAATTTTCAAATTGCGAGGACGCAATTTATTGAAGGAGGGGAGAATGTAACACCCCGAGCTTTCACGATATGCTTCTCTTTCAATAATGCAATAGCTTGCATTGTACGCAAATTCGAGATTCTAACACACCGCGACCAATCAAAGTAGCAGTTATGAATAGTAATACCCACTTTTTGAAATTATATAAATTTTACATTTCAAAATGGACTTCATTTTTGTATTCGGATTGTCGAAATTATCCAAAGTTGAATTTTTTGTAATTTTCTGAGAACTTCCATTTTTTATGAATAGTGAAAAATACTTAAAAATTTTTTTTTAATCAAAATAATTTATAGTGATAAATTATACTATTGAGTGGTTTTAAAGTATAATTAGAATATATTTTTACCATTTTATCCAATGGTGTTCATTAGAATTAATTTCACTTTGAAATTGGACATAAACAATTGTCAATCTTTTGATATATATTGTTTCTTAAAAACACGCTATTTGTTGTGACAGCGGGAATTAGTTATAAAATTAATTAATGCAACTTATATGTTTGTAATTTTGTAAAATAGACATCATTTTTGAATTTGGAATATCAATTATAGCTTAGGGTGAAATTTTGGCATTGTTCTGAAAAACATCAATTTTTGATGAATAGTGAAACCACTAAGTGGTAGTTAAATAACTGATTTTTCATTTAAATGAAATATTACCACTTCTGTGATTTTATTTTCAAAAATACGACATACATGGTTGTCATTAAGACTTAAAATGTGGTTCAATGGGATTAAAATAATTTTTTGGTGAATAGTAACTTTTATGTTTAATTAATCGTGATTAAAGGTAATTAGTGAAATTTAAGTTAAAAATGATATTATAAAAATATGAAAATACCTTTACAATTGTCCTACCACTATTGGATGTGTCATGGCCGACCAATAAAATCCATGGGTCAACTTGGGGACCCCATGGTGCCACATTGGTAGGAAAATGACATAAATTACTTTTTATTTAAAGTTAAAATAAAAATGTCACAAACATAAGTTGTTTTACTAAAACAATTTTCAAATGGGGTTATACAAGTCATATTAATGACTATAAATATTCATTAGAAAGATAAAAAGATTTAATACATCATGATAGTTATTTTATAATTTTTAGACATTAAATAGATCAAATTATTTATGACACCATGATGATGCAACAATTACCTCATTAAATAATTATTTTAATAAAATGGAGGGATAATGTAAAATCTAAGCATTAAACTTGTCCAAAGATGCTTGTATGAGAATATTTCGAACCCTTATCACCGTAGCCTCGAATTATATAAGTGTGGGACCTTTAAAATCCAAAAAGCATTGTATAATAAAGTGACATTTCATTACTTTCCAAGAGTGCCCCTCCTCTCCACTTATAAAAGGCCCCCACCACTACCACCTTACTCACACTTTCAAAGCCTTTTGGCTCGGCCAACCTCTGCCCAAATACTCTCTCAACTTTCCACCCTTACTCTTAGAAGCCTCGCGTTGGGCATAACTCTTCCCAAGGAAGCCTTTGGATCAAATCAAAAAGAGTTACCCGATTTTAAGGTAATGTCTTCTCTAATGTTGTTTGGTTTTATTTTGCTTCTCCAACCCCTTAAACTCTTTTTATTCCTTTATTTTGTAACAACACCAGTATCTAAAATATACTAGTATGTTGTTATGATAAGTATTTGGTTTAAACTTACACACACCTTCGTCTAATTGTTAAGGAACATACTATTTCTTTGGGTGGCGAATTACAGCCTCACGAAATGATGATTGTTAAATATTCTTTTAACACCTCTAATGGTGGCCATTTTGATGACACTATTTTCATATATGATATATATATTATGTTTCTGTTTTCCTTATTCTTCTGTATTTCTCATTTATGGCATACTTTATGATTTCCATTATGGTTAAACACGATAATTTCATTTTAGGAAGTGCGGACTACCGCCCCCTCAAAGTGATTTGAATAGTTAATGCCATATGTGGGATGTATAAAGGATAGAGTAAATGGTATTATAAAATAAATCATACTGTAATTATAATATACCTTTATATAATTATGATTTCATTAAATACGAAATAGAAATGAAAGTAGCGTTCATGCGTACGTACGGCTTACCGTCTCCATGAACGGTGCATTTCATTTCTTACCTCTAAACATTATGGAATATTATAAATGAATTTATATACTGGATATATTTGAGATATGTGATATCTATATCATGAATATAATTCTGGATATAATGTATATTTCACCACATGAACAACTTGTAATTATAAGAAGTTTATTTTTGACTCAAGTACCAAAGATCGACAAAACGACCGTTATTAACATAAATAATTACATAATGTTCATAACATGGTAATAAGTGATATAAAAGGAATAAAAAACTTTAAAAAGGTTATTAAGAAATTATAAATTAACTCTAGTTAATTATTCAGGAGGTTAAAGAATGATCGAGTCAAGTCGGACACGCGGTAAGGGAACTTCTTAACCCAATTTCCATTCTTTGGGTTAATCTCCTACTTTCAAATTATGTCATGATATTATTATGTTCTATCTTGTATTTGTACTTTCTTTATGTGTACTTATAGTGAATACACATAATAGATCTATTTTATTAAAAAAATGATCTTTGTAAGGACTTTGTCTCAATCTCCTTTCATTGAGGCATATTTTGTTTTATACACAACTTTCATTTATACGGTGTATAAACCCCATTGACTTTTACCTTTATTCAAAAGGAATCTTTTTATATGAAGTGTTTTACTAAATGAAAAAAAGGAATGTTTTTCTTGTCGTACATATGCGGCGACAACGAATTCTCTACCGCCATGGCTATTATTTGGGTTTTGGCTTCCTCTGCAAGCCATAACTTTTTTTTAAAATGAAAAATAAATTCCATGTTTTAATTTTCTTTTATTTTGGTATTGAAAAGGGTTTTTAAAGTTTTTTTATTATATCAATGTGTTGTATTGATATCTTTTGATTGAAATGTGGAAATGTTATGTTTCTTTTATGCATATTTTATGTGATATGATTACGTTATGGTTTATGATATGTTTGAACCTGTTCATATGAGGAATGCATTGGACTTAATAAGTGACGGGTGGAGCCCGCTATAGCTCCTTGATGCATCGGCAGGTCTCATGAGACAATCTAGTGTCTTGGCATGAGGCCTTGACAAAATCTTATTTTTGGTCTTGGCACGAGGCCTTGGCTACGTGGTTATGATAGTCTGGAATTATGCATTCCATCATTATGAAAGTGGTTATTGATATTTCATGTGATTATTCGACTAGTAGAATATCCATGTGAGTAAGTAAATGGCATTATTTCATTTTACTTTTGCCATATTATCCTAAAGTTCAAGTTTAAAAGGCTTTTGTTTTAGTTATACATTGCCTTAAATGTTAATGTTTATTTATGAAAGCTTCCGAAATATTTTTATCCTTACTGAGCATCTGAGCTCACCCCTTTCAATGTTTTAATATCATCTAGGATGTGAAGAAGTATTTTATGAATGACTTGCAGGGATAGTCAGAAGAGGATATGAGTGTGGACAATGAAGACTTTGTTATTAGTTTTTCGCTTTATGATGTAATGTAACATTTATGAATGTATCTAGTGTTTCCAAGGCTACTAAACTAATCGGTCTTTAGAGACTTGATCTTTTGTGATCATTCCAATGCTACGCAATAATGCACCGACTCTGGGTAACTGGGGTCGGGGCGTTACACATTTTGAGAGAAGTGGATTTACCCTTTTATAAGAGTGGTGAGGGTCACTTTAGAAAAAACCAGAAATATTATTTTATAATAAAATAATTTTCGATTTCTGATGGCTCTAAAATTATTTATTTCAAAGATAAGGTGGGGATGGGTCAAAAACTCAACCAATATGTTTTAGACTAGTTTAGTTCACCATATTAACCATATCTTTTAGATTTATCTCTTAGTTAAATAGGTTAACTTTTACCGTGTCTTCTGGTATTCTTACACAATATGGTTAATAAACATACTCTAAACTTCCAAGAGAACATCAAGTGGTTAATTAATGACATATATAATATTATTTAAGACCTTTTCCACATCGATATATTTTTAGGAATATTATATAATTTAATAATTTAATATTTGTTTTATAAACTCATTTATGTCGATTTTGACACTATTTAGTATTTGGTTTTTGTGAGACTCATAAAAACATAAATACTTCGAAAAGAATACATTAAATCAAACCTAACATGTCTTATTCCCCTATAAAATTCGTGGATGTCATAAAAACATTTAAATTATATTTATGTTAATATTTATAATATGATATATTGGATTCCTTCAATAATAAGCTAATTACTACATCATCATTCTGTCAAAAATAATTTCAATTATTTAATATCTAAAAATTATAAATATAATACCATGATTTATGAAATATCTTTCTATTTCTAATTAATATTTATAGTCTAATTTATCTTATATATAACACTATATTAAATATGGTTTAGTTATTAAACATTGAATTTAACACTTTTAACACTTCTTTAAATAAAATAATAATAAATGTCTTAATCTAATACTAGTGGATCGAAAGGACCATATTTTATTCCTAAGGTATTTTTTGGTCCAATTACGCTTATCCAATAAAATTAGGACATGGGTTTGGGTAATTATAATATCATTTTTATCTTAAATTACCCTATTTAATTTTAATTGTGGTAAATAAAAGCCAAAAGTTATGATTCACCCAAAATTATTTTCATCCTATTGAACCAAATTTTACTTACTAATGTCAACCTTGTCTCTTGGAGTTATGAAATTCAACTCATAGAAGTGGTGAAATTTAGTTTTATGCAAATTTGTAAATGCTCTTAGAAGTTGGGTAAAACACGATAAAATTTCAATAGAATTTTACATACCTAAACATATTATAAAATGACTCCAATTAATTACATGGAACATATATAGGTATTATGAATATATTTTGAAATAAAATAAAATAAAATAAAATAACTAATTATTTAAATAAAAATTCGATTTTATACAATAACATAATGTTTTTCACTGTTAATCAAAAATTGAAAGTTTTCAAAAAAATAACAAAATTCACCCTATGCTAATTTTGATATTATGAATTCAAAAATTAATTATATTTTAAAAAATTAAAAATAGAAAAGTTGAATTAATAAATTTAAAATTAATTATCATTGTCAAAACCAAAAAGTATGTTTTAAAAAGTAAAAACTATCAAAATATTGACACGTGTTTATGTCAAATTTAAATGTGAAATTACTTATAATTACCTACATTGTATTAAATGAAAAAATATAATCTAATTATACTTCCAAAAAATTCAAATTCATATTTTAACACTATAAATTATTTGGATTAAAAATTAGTTTTTAATTAAAATTTAGTATTTTTAACTATTCATCAAAATATGAATGTTTTCAGAAAAGTACCAAAAATTTATAAAAACTAAATTTTTATGTCCTTATTCTAAAGATGAATTTAATTTCATGAAATTTAATATATAAAAGTGTCAAATATTGGTTTTAAAAAGGGTTGTCTATTAAAAGGTGGTAAAATTTCATTTTTTGAAAAATAATTCATTTATCTGAAAAAATGAATTTATTATTATATTATGTTTAAGAAACACATAATATGGATTTTAAAATTATATAGAATATATAAAATTTAAAATTTCGTTAAAACTATTCATAATTGTGTTTGAAAGGCTAGTTTGGAAAGTCGTGGTGCGCTTGAAATCAGTATTGCATATAACACAAGTTATTGAATTACTTTGAAGAGATAACATACTATGAAATATTTGGGTGTTACATTCTACCCTCCAATAAATTGCGTCCTCCCGATTATAAATTTTTTATTGAAAATAAATGGTTAAAAATAAAAAATACATTTGTGGAAAACCCACATTGATAATTGGGTTAATAAAATTTAGTCTTAATTAAAGGGAAAATGAAATGAAAAAAGTCACCACCGAATTATGATCTCGATTAGGAGAAACTTTTTGGAAATTAGAGACACATAATTGGAGGAAAATCATAAATATTTATAGGGAGTTATTGAGGTTATCAATCACAAACAAGTGTAATATTGAGGGCCTCAAAGACATCAATCTGAGATGATGTAAAATATCACTGGTTCAACAAAACATAATGTATTAAGATAACAAAATTTTGGTTTTAAGATTTCTTCCCTAAAGATTAAGAATTAATTTATTCATATAATTATAGGAATATATATATAAATACACACAAACTTGACAAGTATAGTTTCATCCTTCAACTAATTTCTACCACAAACTCATCTTTCACTCCGAAAGATAAAAGAACTCAAAAATATTCTATTTATCCTAATTGTATAGGGTTCCAAAAAAATGATTTTATAATTTATCTATTAGACCATTTAAAAAAAATACATTATACAGACACAGACATCACATAAGACAGTGGTAGGAGATGCACCCTTGTCGCCCTCCTGTTGTGGGTTCAATTCACGCGGCCTTGCCGGACGTGACAGGTTGTCACCCAACCTCCGAGTTTTCCATTTTATGACAATACAAATGTAATATCATGAAATGATTTAACCTTAAAATAGTTTCCAATGTCCAAAATAATTGATTCTAACCTTTAGACTTACAAAAAATACTTTTATCCAAACTCACATTCCAAACTTTATAAGGAAGATAAACACAAAGAAAATCCTTTTTACCATGTAATAACATGAAAATAGCTTTATCATGTATTATTTTAAAACACCGTAACACCCAAAATTATTATAAAACCTTATTTATTACATTCATGCTCCCTTGTTCCTTATATAATACTGGATATACTCCTTCTATCCAAAAATGTTGTAAAATCCAACAATGATGGAATATATAAATCATTAATCAGTTTCAAGGTAGTCAAGAATATCCAATATAATTTATCCAAATCCATCATATATTTTCCCAAAATCACTACCTCTGTATCAAACCATATTATGGGTTATCTTTCTCTCAACCATATATTTTCCAAAAAAATGTAACATGATATTAAGTCACTTCTCTCGGTTCCCCAAAATCTCTAGTCCTTAATGTAATAGTACTGTAGTACAATCCTTATATACTCTATAATTATTATTACATATATATAATACAACACTTAAATGACCCAATAATTTAATGAAAACATAATAACTCTAATCATTCCTCTTCATCTTTGGTAGTATTAAAACTTTATTATTATCCAATGTCAGCATTTGGGGTATACTGTGATGATTTGGACATTGATTCGTGTAGTGTCCCAACTCCTTGCAGATGAAGCATTGAACATTTGAAACCTTTTTCTTAACATTTCTATCATGTACATGGTATTATTTTTATCCACACATAAAAAAACTCCCATTCCCTTCAAGCATTTACCATGGTGATTTTTTCCATAGCTGTCACATATGGGAAAATCCTCCTTTTCCCCTCTTCCCTTTATCCATCTTTCTCTCTTCTGTCCTTTTATTCTTTTGCTTTACTTTAAAGTCATAGGACTCAAGGAATTCATTAATTATCTTATTAAGACATGATACTATCTCTTCATATGATGAGAATACATGGGAAACTATTTATCTTTTAAATATTTGCTTAATACCATGAAAGATATGTTCTTTCTTAATCTTTTGATCATGCGTAATACTGGAATTCTAATTCCTTCTACTTAATGACATTTCTAAACAATGGAATACACTAGGTTAGTTTAGGAATCACAATAGATAATTCTAAATATGTAAAATACCGAACGTAAATTGGAAATATTGTGCATATAATCTATAATCATAAAATGTTTCTTTAAGGAAGTATTTTTTTCTAAATCCTTAATAATGGTCTGTAATGAAAATGTAAATCGTCTTAAGAATATCCATCAGGAGTGTGGTAACTATAGAAACCCAACCTTTTATTACATTAATATTACATTATTTTATGATAAATAACATAATAGTATTAAATATAGAGGAACCAAAGTTTTAGTGTCTTGGGAAAACTAGGACCATACATAGCTATTACAACATCAAGCACAAACATTTATTTAATTTCATCTTCTCTAGCTTCTTTTTGGCACTTTTCCTCTCCTTAGTACATATAGCCACCTGAGGATATACAAAAAAAGGGGTGATATAAAATTCCAGTAAAAGGATATATAAGAATAATATTGCATGGGGTGAGCATAATCATACCAAGGGGAAAATATCATGAACTTGAGAGGAAGCATAAATATAAGACTTGAAATGTGGAAATGCATAAAAATGAAACATCATGTCTTAGTGGTTAACTACCAAACATACCTGTGAACCAAGCTAAAATCTTGTTCACACATCATTTCATATTTACTGATGATATTCATCTATTTACCCAATGTATTGGAGCACTGTATAATCCCGGGCGCGCCCGTCACTTTGAAATATTCATATTGCGCTATATAATTCTGGGTGCACCCATCCCATCATAATATTATCATTATCTTTCTTTCTACATAGAAAAAATATAAAAAATGAACATAAATAACCCATGTAAATTAATGGTTTTCATCTCATAAGAACACATTCCTAAACTTTGGGTTCCCAAAAGAAAGAGGTAATAACATACATGTTATAAGAACCGTCCACTTTGAGTGAGAAGTAAAAGGTGTGTTCTTAAAAGAAGAGTTCTTTTGGAAAAAAAATTTTTTGACATAAAACCCAGAGACAAACATGTATATCCTATAAAAGTAATGAAAATTTTGAAGAAATGATATTTAAGTAGTAACCATATCAAAAATGGAGTGAAAGAGGGAGAACCCAAAGGACGAAAGTTGGGTCCGAGAATTTCCCCTTACCTTGTATCTGAATGCTTCCTTCTCTTTAAATTATTGTATAATGATATTATATTAATTAATTAGAAATCCATTACCATGTGTGAATTAATATGGTTCATTATGGTTTCATTAAGTGATTTTATGTGCCTTTAGATGAGTTATAGAGTTTTAAAACATTGTTCGAGAATGTTTAATTTTATGGTTTTCTTGAGTGGTTCACTTGTATTCTTAAATTGATGTTCGGGTAGAACATGGGTAAACATATAGAAATGATATTAAATGTTATTAATGACATTACAGGAGTTTTAATGATCTTATAATGAATCATATTATATCCATGTGGATGAATAATTAGATAAGAATTAAATGATATTTGTTTGAGTTAATTTGAATGTTTGTTCGATCATAATGAACTTGTTTTATTTTATCACTATAAATATGGCCATAAGTTTTTTACAAAACTTTAAATATGACATAATACATATACAAAATTCTGTTTCAACTGTAAAAATGGTTTCATTACCAGATCTGAAGGTAGAAGTGGAATAAGAAAACATGTCGTTCTTGAAGGTGATAAATTAACACCTCACGAACAATGTTCTCTTTAATAAATTAAAAGGAAGAGGGAAAAGGGGTTTGATGATAATATACCATTAGAATCCTAAAATTCCATTACAGGTATAATAATGGTGTTACAATACCATTTGTATGAGTATAGTTGTGTAGATATTATGAAATGAACTTGAAATTGAAAGGAAATTAAAGGAGAAGAGGGAGAGATATTACTTCTTAAATCCTCCTCTTGCGATCCTCCTTAAAGATGCTAGGATTGGTAATTTTAAGAGACCAGCAGCTCCTGAACCTGAGAGAGGGGCTAGGGAAGATTTTAGAGAAGTCTTAAATCTTGAGAGGTGTGAGGAAATTAGGGTGTGAACGGTGGTTTTTATAGTGGAGGGGGGAGGGGTTTTCTTAATATAAAATTCATTAGATTAATAAATTCCCCTAAGACAAGGAATATTGAGTATTCCATGACCAAGAATAGTAATTTTAACATGTTATCCCAAACCAGGTGGGATTATATCACCAGAAAATCACAAAATACTCTATAATTAGCTTATTTAGCTTATTTTTGTAAATTATGGTATTTCACTATTCATAAAAAATTCAGGTATTTTAAAAAAATCCCAAAAATTTACCCCAACAATTTTTATACATGTAGAATCCAAAAATGAAGTCAATTTTTCAAAAATATTTTTCTAAATATGATTAATTTAATATTTAATTTAAAAAATAACTTATTATTAAAAAACCAATTTTAAAACATTCATTAGTTATTCTAAAATATAGGTACATCATACTTTCACTTGAATATCATTTTTATACTATCATAGGTAAGGTTACAATTCATTAGTGTATATCAGTATTCATAAAGGTATGTTACTATTCATAATGGTATGTTACTATTCACCAAAAATTATTTTTTTATTAGACTCCAAAAATCATCTGGAACACAACCGTGTATGTCAGATTTTCAAAATTCTCATTACAGAAGTGAAAAACGTATGTTTAAAGGTTGCTTAGCACTTAGTAGTTCATTATGTTGTGTTTTCATGTGATTTTATGACATATTTATAAGAAGGTAATTTCCATTGAAAAACTTTGCATCGTTACAGTAACCAAGAGTGCAGAAAGGCCCGTTGTTGAATGTTTTAATGATTTATTATTATAAATATTTCTCATTAATATACATGTTTTCAAAATGGTTTTAAGGATTTATTTATATGGATATTAATGGTTTAAAATTTTAAAAGCATCAAAGTGGTATGGGACACCTTTATTCAAAAATCTATTTATTAAATGTTTTAAATGGTTTTGAAAATGGTTTTTAGAATGGATTCATTATTTCAATATCTTAAAATGTTATATTGTTATTGTAATGTGGGAATGTTATATTTCTTTTATGCTTAAGTTATGTGATATGATTACGTTATGGTTCTTGGGCATTATTTATGAAGACAGGTGGTTCCGTGATAAACTAAGGGCGGGTGAGCCCGATATAGCTCTCCAATGCATTGGGTAACGCAAATGAGTTAAACGTTAAGGTTTCTCTGAAGAGATTTAGGGAATATACTGTGATGGGTATTCCAAACGTGACCAAGAAGGTTACTCTCTACGTAAGAATGTTATGAATGCCTCAAGTTACCTTTATATCTTATGATTTCTATGATTTATTCATGATTTGATGAGGTATGTTAAAGTGCTTATGTTTTATGGGTAAAATATGATTTCATTCTTATGTATATATGAACTCATGTTTCCATTCCATATTTTTATAACCTTTACTTAGATTTTTATGCTCATCCCATGTTTTTGAAATGTTTTCCACATGTCAAGGGAATGGTACATGATATGATGATAGTGTCAAGGAAGTGTCAAGAAAAAATCCATGTTTTATTTCAAATATGTTTCCGTTGATGGGAAAAATGAATACTATCTTTTATTGTAACCACTTTGTTTAAATGTGGGATGCAATGCATGTTTTATGATCTAATTATCTAAAACTCCATTCCTAAAAATATCCTCAAGGTGTATTCTTGAAATATCTCAAGATTAAGTAATGTTTAAGGCTGGGGCCTTATAGATGGTATCAGAGGTCGGTTTAGACAACTTTAGGGATTATGATTTTTTGTTAGACACATGATTAGTCCCTATATCTATTATTTCAGTTAAATCCTTGTTTTATAACTTTTTTTTTCAGGTCAAGTAAATTCGATTATGAATGGAAGGAGAAGGATCTCCAAAGACATTCCTATCTCTTCCTGATGTCATGCTTGCAATAATTTTTGCAAAGTCATGTTTGGATGATTGTGAAACCTTTTATATCGTACAACTCACTTGCAAGCAGTTGTTTGAGATATCAAACACCTCCACTATACCTCATTATCATCGTGGATCATGGGTTGTATTTAGAAAAATACTATTTTCGCAATATTCTCATATTTTCAAGAAAATTAAATATTATCAAGGTATTTTCAAATATTTTACCTTATCACAAGAATTTGAAGCATATTATGATTTTAAAAATGGTGCTGAGGAAGGAGACCCTTGCACAACCTATTTATATTTGATTTTAAAATATAGTCTCTCAGCACATACTTATGGTATTTTAAAAGGACCAATAATAGAAAGTTTCAACTCAAATTCTGCCTGACTATTTTATAGAAATAATGTTTTATCAGATGTTTTGGAATAATATGTCATACATGATTATTTTCCAAAACTGTTTTTCTGTGAACACCTATATGACCCATGTTGTACAAGGTGTATTTGGATGGAGGAAGCAAATGATTTTGAAGGATCTCTAAATAATTTTTGTAATGCATGGGACTTCTACCTACGTGAGCAAGATGACGATGAATCCAAGTGGACGCCATGATCAAGGTATGATGTTATTCATTTTGGAAATCGTTTTATTTTATCTTATGGTGGTGAAATAAGACTTCAAGAATTAAGATGTTGAGATCATAACAAATTTGGATGAAAATGAGAGGTATAAGGAAAATATTGAGGTTAAAACATGTTAGGATTATTTTTGGAGTTTTATAAAAGGGACAACATGCAGACAGTGTGACAACCCGTCGCGTCGGACAAAGCTGTGGGAATCGAACCCACAACCAAAGTGCGACTGGTATTTATCGCCTACCACTGGACTACGTGAAGTCCCTGGGTAGTATAACTTATTCTTTTTAGTTAGATGATTTTATTAATTAAGAGTAAGTTTATTTTGGGTTATCTATGGAAATTATTAAACTATCATGGTGGATATGTGATTAGGTTAATTACTTTTCAATATGAGACTTTAAGAGCAACTGATATTATTTGGAGATAAGTGTTAATTTGTAACTTGGAAGACTATGTGATTAAATCCTTCAAATATTTGTGTATCAATATTAGTTTGGTTTAGTTTGAAGAATTTTATGGACAAATTTTTTATTGAATGGTCTTTATTGAACTTTGGGTATTGTTTAACAAATTTGGGAGATTAAAAATAGATTTTTTATCCTTTTGGGTATTATCTAATCTCATACTAACCTTTTAGGTTTTAGTTTCGGTTAAGGTCTAAATACTTGGGAAGTATATAGTTCTCTTTTGTGGATTAGGTGATTCTCTAGTAGTTGATTATATCTCTCTTAATGTAAACAAGTCTTCTTAAATACTCATCATTTGGGGAAAGTACGAGTTTGTGTAAGAAATCTAGTAAAATTTGAAAGTCAACATGACAAGTAAGTATGTTTCCTTAAGATCTAAAATAAATTCCTCAATGAAAAGTAACTTAAAACAAAAATTTTGTCTATTATCTTTTCCTACGGGGGAATCAAATACCGTTTAACCCACCACAAGTATGTGATTTTCTTGTAGTTAACTTTCTCCTAAACATGTTTTCTATCACTCTCCCTCAGAACATGACCCTTTGTTTTTTCCTCTATATCCATGTTTTCCTACATAGAATACTAGTATGGGTTAACTCAGGTGACCTTTGTACTTCTCTTTCTTTATTTTAAAGTGATTGTTTTACTGACTCTTGTTCTGTTGTGGGATTTTCAATGAATTTTCCAAGCCCAATTTTAAAATTGCAAGGAAGCAATTCCCAAAAGGGGGGATGGATGTAACACCCCAGGTAAATAAAGAATATGAAATTTTCACATTTATCCATATTTGTGAATAAATTTTTAATATTACTTTAAAGGGGACGCTATGCTCGATGGCATACCCAATACGCAACAACGAGTTTCTTGGGAATCTTACGTTGCACTCTAATAATAAAATAATATTATTTTAAATTGTAGTTAACGCCTAGCCGTTGTAATAGAGGGAATGAAAATAACTAACTAAAAAATTATTATATATGTTTGTCAAATATTTTTACTCTTTACAATAAATGTTATAGGATTAAAAATGCGAATGAATCCAATTTTAAGGGTAAACATTCTAATATTCTTTAAAAGGTTGATTAACCGCCTTTTGATGGAGAACCTCTTTTAAATCCACTTTTTGAAAATTTAATGTGTTATATTTTAGAAAATAAAATTCTTCTTTAGAATCGGGACATCAAAATTTACTTTGTGTACATTTTTGGTATTTTTCCGATAAAGTTCATTTTTAATGAATAGTGAAAAATGTTGTATTTTAACTCAAAACTTTTTTTTAATCTAATTTATTTATATGATTATATTAAAAATTGAATTGGTTTTAAAGTTCAATTAGAATATATTTTTACCATTTAATCCAATAGTGGTCATTGGAATTAATTTCCCTTTGATTTTGGACTTAAACTAGTGTCAATCTTTTGATACTTATTGTTTCATAAAAACATGCTATTTGCTTTGACAGCGAGAATTAATTATTAAATTAATTAATGTGAATTATATGTTTTGAATTTTGTAAAATAGTCATCATTTTTGAATTCAAAATATCAAATATAGCTTAGGGTGATGTTTTGGTATTTTTCTGAAAAACTTCAATTTTTTATGAATAGTGAAACCACTAAGTGGTACTTAAAAAACTGATTTTTCGTTTAAATGAAATTTTACCACCTATGTGTTTTGAATTTCAAAACTCCAACATACATAGTTTTCATTAGGAATTAAAATGTGGTTCAATGTGATTAAAATAATTTTTTTGGTGAATAGTAACTTTTATGTTTTTAATCGCGATTAGAGATAATTAGTGTAGTTTAAGGTAAAAATAATGTTTTAATAATATGAAATGACCTAGACACATGTACTACCCTTATTGGATGTGTCATGGCCGACCAATACAACCCATGGGTCGATTTTGGGGACCCCATGGAGCCACTTGGGTAAGATAATGACATTAATGCCTTTTATTTAAAGTAAAAGTAAAAATGTCACAAACATGAGTTGTTTTACTAAAACAATTTTTACATGGGGTGATACAAGTCAGATTTTTGACTATAAATAGTAATTAGAAAGATAAAAAGATTTACTAAATCATGATATTTTTTATGATTTTTAGACATTAAATATATTAAATTATTTATGACACCATGATGATGTAGTGATTTCCTCATTATTTAACGATTTAAATAAAATGAAAATATAATGTAAAATATAAGACCTACACTTTTCAAAAACCTATTGGATGGGTGGATTTAGAACTCTTATAACCTTATCCTAGAAATATATAATTTTGGTACCTTTAAAATCTGAAAAGAATATTGTAATAAAGTATTCTTTTATATCTTTCCAAGAGTGCCCCTCCTCTCCTCTTATAAAAGGCCCCCACCTCTACCACCTTACCCACACTTCCAAAGCCGTTGGCTCGGCCAAACCCTGCCCATTTAATCATTACACATCCCTCTCTTGATCATTGAAGCCTCACATTGGGCATAATCTTTTCCAAGGAAGCCTTTGAGATTAAATCAAAAAGAGTGTTACCTGTTTTAAAGGAATATAAAGAAACGAACAAGACAAGTCGGACTTGAGGTAAGGTATCCTACCACTCTCTCCCTTGTTATGTACTCTCTTTTATGTCATTTCTTTTAATCTCATCTTGATTATCTTTGGGGATGTTATTTTATATTCCTAATTATGTACTTTTTATGTTCATATTATGAGATACCCTATTTGATCTCATAAATCCAATTTTGGAAGTTTTAATTGGCACCATTAGGCAGCCGAAATTTCTTAAGGGTTTTTTATCTCACTTTGTGTTTTCGTGAGATTAATGCTACATTTTCCAATATTTCCTTTTGAGTGGTGTATGTACTATCCATTATTATACTCTTTGTGTAACATACTTTTGTTTATGAGTAATTACATCAATTTTGTATTGTCTTTCTTTCATGGGGTGTACGTTTTGAAAGTTACCCAAATCGGTAAGGGGACTTTTCACCCTCCACTTTTTAAAAGACTTCTTTTGTTATGTCTTTTAATTTTCATCATATTATATGAGGATATGTTCTTATATATCCTTAATGCTGTAAATTTTATTTCCAAGTGATTAGATACCCTTTATCTCTCTCATCAACTCTTTTTCTAAAATTTGATGTGACGCCGTTAGGCTGTCAGGGGAACTTCTCAACCCAATTTCGATTTCATTGGGTTCAACATGTAGTTATTGAATATGTCATCCTTTGAATATGTGTGAATGAAATTTGATTATTTTACACTTAATATCCACATATATTGGGTGTATTTATAATTGTCACACATAATTATGAGATTGATTTATCCTTAATTTAAGGATACCTTCTTTATAATGGATTTCATCTCATTTTACATTTCTATTGAGACTTCATTGTTGTTATGCACCAGTTCACTTTTATATGGTGTATATACTATCCTTTGGAATATTATATCATTAATACCTTTATTCTTATGATATTATAATGTTTTGATTAAATGTTATCCCTCAATTATTGTATTCAAGTGTCTCTCATTTTGTTAAAAACCCTTTAACTAAAATATTGTTTTAAATGTTTTATTGATTTATTATTATAAATATTTCGCATTAATATCCATGTTTTCAAAATGGTTTTAAGGATTTATTTTTATGGATATTAATGGTTTAAAATGTGAAAATCATCAAAGTGGTATGGGACACTTTGATTCAAAAACCTCTTTATTAAATGTTTTAAATGGTTTTGAAAATGGTTTTTAGAATGGATTCATTATTTAAATATCTTAAAATGTTAAATTGTTATTGTAATGTGGGAATGTTATATTTTCCTTTATGATTATGTTATGTGCTATGATTACTTTATGGTTCATGGGCATTGTTTATGAAGACGGGTGGTTCCGTGATAAACTAAGGGTGGGTGAGCCCGAAATAGCTCTCCAATGCATTGGGTAACGCGAAGGAGTTAAACGTTAAGGTTTCCCCGAAGAGATTTAGTTCATATAATGTGATGGGTATTCCAAACGTAACCAAGGAGGTTACTCCCTACGTAAGAATGTTATGAATGCCTCAAGTTACCTTTATGTCATATGATTTCTATGATTTATTCACGATTTGATGAGGTATGTTAAAGTGGTTATGTTTTATGGGTAAAGTATGATTTAATTCTTATGTATATATGAAATCATGTTTCCTTTCCATATTTTTATAACCCTTAGTAAGATTTTTATGATCATCCTAAGTTTTTGAAATGTTTTCTACAGGTCAAGGGAATGGTACATGATATGATGATAGTGTCAAGGAAGTGTCAAGAATGAATCCATGTTTTATTTTAAATATGTTTCCGTTGATGGGAAAAATGAATGCTATCTTTTATTGTAACCACTGTATTTAAATGTGGGATGTAATGCATGTTTTATGATCTAATTCTCTAAAACTCTAAACCTGAAAAGATCCTCATGGTGTATTGTTGAAATATCTCAAGATTAAGTAATGTTTAAGGATGGGGCCTTATATGGGAAATGTATAAAAATTACATGAAATGTATGTGAAGTATACAACCCGTAAGAAAAACCTATGTGTTCATAATAAGAAAACCAAGATGTCTCCGAAAATCACCAACATGTCTCATAACCTCCATCCATATCAATTTACGCAACTAAATGCATCACACCACAACACGAAAATACCAAAGCTATAAAATCCAATTTTGAATGACATTACAACCACACCTAGAATTATTGAGTTACCAATGACTCTCATTTACTAAGAAAATTTATTATAAATCAACAAAACCATCCATAAATTCTTCAATTAAATAATGTAAATTGACACAAAATAATTTTAGCCTACACTTATTCATTCACCAAACCATATCCTTTTAGTTTTCGTATTTTACATTCATTTTATAGATTACTAGTTTACTGGAACTACCAATCCCCACAAAAGATTAACCACCTAACATAATCCATCACCAAAACTCAATATAAGAAAATACATCACCAAAACGCAACCATCTCTCCACCACAACCATATATAACAACCTCTAAACACTAGACTCATGAGTCGGTTGTTTTATATTATCCCACGTCACTTTCCATGTGAAATGTTTTTTGATTCATTTTAATGAAATTTTGAATCGAACTTGATCACAAATGTCATCATAAAAAGACCAAAAAAACCCACCACCCATTAAAGAAGACAACACAACAAGCACACAACACATAATACCAGATTTCTCCTTCCACATCTACCAAAAATTTTGATTCAAGGGATTTTAAAACAACACATACTATTTAGAATCAGTATTATCACAAAATTCTTGATTTCTATGGGAAAAAATTAAATTAACCATATATAACTGATTAGCCTTTTTCATTCATGGCGAGATCAATAAAAAAATCACAACAAGGGTATTATAATTCATAGAAACCATAGTGAAATATAGTCTCCCAACTGCTATAATTTTTAAGAATGTCAATAAACATGGATAAACTTTATGAAATGTCACAAAATTAGTAGAATAATTATAGAAACTTTTATACCATTAAATTTTAGAATAAGACAAATATTTATCCTCTTAAGTAGTCAAATACTATTCACCCAATGGAGAATAGAATCATGAAATTTCCACACATGCACATAATAAAAGAATAATGAGGATCCCCTACCTAAAAAAAATCATTCCAATTCAATACCAATGGATGAAGTAAGAGGAAGAAAACCTCAAAACATCACAGCTCATGGAAATATATCGATAAACCTAGAACACAACAAAACCATCTATCTATCTTTATAAATCTACACAATCCATCTATCAATTTAGACAAACCCCATCTAGAATGAATAACTAGGATTGAAATATGGTTCAAAAGAAGGAAAAAGACTTAGAATCACTATTTTTGGATCTCCATATTCCAAGGATCAAATCCAAAAATAAGGGGGTGAAATCCCTTTACAAAACATGAATATATCTCCCAAGGGTATAGGGTTAAGTTGGAATAATGAATAGTTTGAAGGGAGTTCAATAACACATAGGCATGACTAGAATTAGAGTAACTCGATGCAAAAAACCATACCAAAACACAAAGGTATTGACATAGAAAAAAACCATGAAATAAAGGAAGTCTCTACAATTAAATGTGGCTGGTAAAAACAATGTATGAGAAACATGGCATGGTTTACATTATAGGTTTTATAAACTAAGATAAAGAATATGATCTATGGAAATATCAATGCTATAAATAAATTATCCATATGAAATAGGCTACACTAAATTTAACCTCCACGAAGTAGTGGCCCTGAAATCAGTAAAACCACAAAGAATCACCTCTCTTGGACCTCACAACACAACCATGATACCATGATGGATCTATGATGAAATAGGTTCTACCATAAATAACAATATCAAAACATTACATGAAAAATTACTGTTATATGTTTCTATAAAAACCTCCTATAAACCTCCATGACACAAAACTATTTTCCACAATGTATATACCTCCTCTAAATGAAATATATGACTCTATGATAAAAAAATAATTCCCTAAATGAAATGTATAATACAACTAATTTTCACTCTTCAACTCCATTTAAAATTTCCATAGAAACCTCCATCACTTGAATCTCCACTATTGTGTCCGAAAGTATAGACTGTTAAAAACTATGATTGGAATTCAAAATCCATGAATGCTATTAATCGAGTATAATGAGTTATTGATTTTAATATATTTTCACAATTCAATGAGACTCTTGATATATGGAAAAATATCACTACTTGTTATGAAAATATTTATAATGTGATACCATTAAGTATAATATTGAAAATATTAAATATTTTTAAATTCAAGATGTTTAATAGAGAAAGCAACACACAATTTAATAGAAGGTTCAAAGAAATTTTAAATAATATTTCTTCCATGGTTAATCATATTATAGAATCAGATACAAATTTACAATTTCTAAGAGTATTTCAACTAGATGGAGTGAAATCTCTAATTAGATCATATAGTCAACACCAATTAGAGAAATAGAAAATTTATTTTGGAAGACTCATAAGGTTTGGAGTTGAAATTCCTGTTAAAGATAATGATTTCAAATTAATTACTAAGGATAATACTTCTCCCAAAGTCCCTACCCACAAAGAATGATAATGGGGCTAAATAAATATTTTCTAATTAATCTAACGAAGGGGAGTCTAGTAGTTTAAATTCTACTGATGAATAAGTCCGATATCAAGATAGTTCAATAATTTTTATAGGCAGAGAAAATGATTCAGAAAATTCTTTAACCAATTTGAAAAAAATTATGGAAAAATCAAAGGAGGTTACGTCTTATGAATGTAAGAATGTTGGGCCCATCAAGCCTAAATTCCCTTAACTCAATAAAATGAAGAAACTGGAAAGCAAGTTAAAAAATAAAATTATAAAATAAAGGGAAAGAAGGATATGAAAGTTATAGAGATTGATTATCATGAATCTATTAATGGATCTCATTCGAAATCTAAACCCAAAAAATCAAACAAAAATTTAAATATATGTTCTATTGATAAAATCAAAGTGGGACATTCAACATTCTCTCCTATACAAAAATATAATGAATATAAATATATTGATATTAATGAATATTTATATATGAATGAAGATAATTAAGATTTATTAATGTAAATTCATAAACGATATATGAACTTGTTTTATAGTATTATTACTAAAATGAATTATTTGAATAACAAACTTATAAAATTAAAGTTTAAATTTGATAACATAGAATACTCTTATGTAATGTGTGGTAGTAAAATTAATTAATTATTATATGAAGTTTCTACTTTATGGTTGTATGATAGTATGTTTACATAGGGGGTTAATATATAAATTTAATTTTTGGTGGTCAAAATAACGGTAAAGGTAAAACAAGAATAAGAACCAATGAGAAAAATAAAAATTATTTTAAAAATTATTTTCTTCCTAGTTAAAATATAAAAATAATGATTACTATTATTTATTTTCAATATGAAATATTTAGAAATTATACTAATGATTGTACTATTAGAAGTCCTAAACATCGTAGGGTTAATCATTTCTATGTTTATAAAAAATTTATCTAAAATTAAGGTTTTAATTTATTCTAAAATCTATAATATTTTTTAAACAAAGTCATTAATTTCTAACACATCTAGACCAAAGAGTATTTGGTTACCAAAACATATACCTATATATTTTTATAGGGAAATATCTATAATATCATTAATGTTAAATTTTATATTGATAGTGGTTTCCCAAACAATTTTAGTGTATATTTCCCAAATGTGTATTATTAATTAAAGATTAAAGGTGGCCATGACACCTTTTGAGGCAATGATAAAAGAGAAATTATTGTAGTAAGATTTTTTAAAAATCGAGAATTAGTTCTTATCAATAATATTTCATATGTTTAAGGGTTAGAGAATAATATGTTAAGTATCTCTAATCTCTATAATAATGGATATTCAATTTATTTTTCTAATAATTCTTTTTAAACTTATAAATATATATTTATTAAGTTTAAATAACTTCTGAATTAAAATGTATATACTTTATATCTAAAGTCATTTTATAGACAAGATAAAATTATTTCGAATCGCAAAATAAATGAATCACAGATTTAGAATAGATGACATAAATTTTTTAATGCTTATTCTTTTATAAAATTTATAAATAATAATTTAATTTATTATTTTCCCTAATGTTTTATGAAACGATGATATGTAATGCATGATAAATATGTAGCCAACATAGATGTTATTTTGAATTAATCTTTGAGGTTCCTAATTAAAGATCATTAGAACCAATCCACATTATTTTCTAGACCAAATATAACTATAATCCTTGAGGTAATGTCTTTATTTGAATATATTTTTTTTCAATTTATTTGTGTTTTATTTTTTAGGTCTTAAAATTGTATCTTATACAATAATCATATAATTACATAAAATTGTTCAGAATGAAAAATATTTAATTTTTTCCCTTGATAGGTGACCAAGCAGGAGAATGTGTATTTATATAGTTTAACTCATTTTGTTCAAATCATGATATTAAACATCAAATTTTTTAACTAAAACACCTCAATAAAATGGAGTTGTTGAAATGGGGAATAAAACATGGAAATATTTTTTTAGAACCATGTTTTTTAATATAGTTTGTAAATTAATTTTTTTACAGGATCATTATTCAAATTTCTATGTCATAAATTTTTTTAAATAAGACATGTTGAAAAGAAAACATCATTTGAGTTATATAATGATAGAAATAAAATATTATTTTCATTAATGTTTTTTAATAACAATTTCATATTTTGAACACTAAGGATAATATTATAATATTTTATATAAATTCTAATAAAGGAATATTTATTAGTTATTAATCTATATCTAAACCATATATAGTTTTCAATTAAAATTGAATGATATTTTAAGAATCCTTTTATAAATCTACTGAGTGTTTTTAAAGTGTTGGATTTGTTAGAAATGAATGTAATGAAGTATGTATTAAATTTATGGTTGAATTGTTGGATTTTTTTGGTAACCAAAGTAAATAATTATATAATATATTTATGGTTTGGGAAATAAGGTTTCAATATTAGAATAAAATATAAAAATTTTATAGAATATATTGTTTTAATTGTTTTTATGGATGTATAGTTTTCCCAGAAGTCATTTAGGAAGGGGATATAAAGTTATTTTAGAAGTCTGTTTTGATGTAGATTAATCTCAAAATTAATTCTATATGAAGATGTAAATATATTTCAAATGTTTTTATAGAAGTGTATTAATTATATAAGTCATTCTAGAATAGGATCTATAGATATTCTAGAAGATTATTTGAAAGTAGAGTTGTTCAATATGTCATTTTAAAGAGTAGCTAATGAAATTGTAGAAGTAATGATGTATTTAAATTCTGATGTTTAATAATTCAACAAATCAGTAGTGTTTATAGAAAAATAAAAAATTTATTATGCTCCCTATATACATAATTTATTCACTAGTATACTATAAGGAGGAAGTAATATCTTGCACAAAGTTATTTGGAATAAGTATAGAGATGTTTGGTATTAAAAAGACTGGTTTAAAATAATTTTCAAATCCCTTAATATGTAAGGGAACTCTTGATACATAATGGTTATCCAAAAAATGCAAAAGGGAAATTTGTAAAAGTAATTAGATACCAAATAATCATCAGTATGATATGTAAGGGTCCCTTTAATGATACGTAAAGGTTATCTTTATGATACACAAGGTTTGCCTGTATGATATGTAAGGGTTGATATACAAGATAAATAATGGTTACCTTACACATATATATGATACATAAGGGTTAAATCACAATTTCTCATAACATGTTAGGTTATTTCCCATTAATGTTGGAGTGATATTCCCTTTACATAAGGGTGGCTGAAAGACTTCAAAGATTACAAAAGGGTTTTCAAGGATATATATTAGTGTTATTTTAAAAGAATACATATTTTATGAATAATATATCTATTCTGTAGTGAGATATATAATGAGAATTATGGATTGAAGTAATCTGAAAATATGAGACGAAACGTTGCAACCAAAACGATAATGGATAACATGATAGTTTACTCACTTTTCAATAGAATATTCCATATCATAATGTTATTTTTTCATGTAATCAAAGTTTATATGCTTTAATAATGAAGTCAAGTGATTCAAATATAAGTTCTAGGCATGTAAACCTACATTCCCATGTGGAATAAATATATTCCAGATTTTTTTGAGGATTAAATAATAAAGTAAATAATAATGATTATGGTGCTTGTTGGGGGAATTATAAATATGAGAATTATAGAGAAATAAATGGAGGAATATATGTGTGGAATTATCTGAGAATTTGGTAAAATCTATTATTCCCAAATAAAAGAGATTATAATATAAATATTAACACTATTAAATAGGATCATGATAATAGAAATATAAGATCATGAAACTATAATACATGGAATATTTTTATTTTCATAATATAAAATATATGTGGGATATTTTTATATGATTATAAATATTAGAAGAAGTAAAGAGAGTACAATAGAGAGGGAGAGACTAAATTTATATATATATATATATATATATATCTAGTTTAGATAAGAAATAGAGATAGATTAATGAAACACCCTAGAAAAGTGAAATTCCAAAATGAAATAGGTAAAAATTTTAAAGAAATAATTAGAACTCTTTGAATATCTTTAAAAATAAAAATATTGTGATTCCATGATATATCATGGTAGGTGAAGCTACATTCGTGGTGATATTCACAACTGGTCTATGAAGAAGGAAAATACTGATATTAGTGATCAATGTTTTACAGTTTGTAAATCAACAACAATGTTGATATTTTTTAAGGGATTACATGGAAAAGTGTTTTCCTCTCTGATGCATTGGGTGAAGGAGATGAGTAATTGAGTTACCCTATGTATGTAGTAAACCATAATATATTTTTTATACAGGGGGGTGACCTCATTCTTGGAGTAGAATTTCATAAACTCACCACTAAAAGTTATTTATTAGATTTTGGTTCTTTGACAAGAAACTATCATATGATTCTTGAATTATCCCAACGAGGAAAAACCATATAAAATTATGTCTTGTTTGAATGATCAATTTATTTATTATATGATATAAATTATTGATTTTGGTTTAAGACATCATTGATAAAACTGATTGAGTTAAAAGATAATTTGAATTAAAATTGTATTCTTTTTAAAAGAATAATATATGAGTGGAACAACTAATAATGAGGTCATGATCATTATGGGTAGTGAAAATTTAAGTACTTAGTAATTTACTTGGAAATATTTTCATGCCCTGATTCACCCCCCTCTTGAGGTATTTCCCAAAAAATTCCATTATAAACCTAACATATGGTATCAATGAATACATTATTTTTATTGGATTTATTTTATTTCAAATATATTCAATTTATTTTTGGAAAAATGTTTGATTTATACCTAACAATTATTTGGTTATAAGAAAATGAGAAAGAATCCGAAGAAGAAGAAAATCACCAAGGGAATCACACTTAATAGAATAGTTTTTGGATTAAATTAGGTGCCCAATATACCTATTGAATTTGAATATATTAATGATGAATTAATATCATGAAATGAAATGGTGTAATCTATCCACTTATCATGGGATCTAGATTAGGGGTTGTAAGTACAAGTCAAAATGTTCATAATGGGAAAAAATCTCAATATATCCATGTTGGAGAACTGATGATAAAGGTTTATATTTGAAAATCATGAATAAAATATTTGTTTAAGTGGATACTAGTCTTCAGAAAATGAATTATTCTTTAGTCGATGAATTTAATGAGATGTAGTTAAGAGTGTGGAAGATGAAAACATTTTCTAAGGAGAAGGAACTTGAATCAAAGAATGTCAACATTTGAAGTCTAAAAATGATAAAATTTATATACACATTGATGAATTAAATTAGGAAAATCAAAGGATGAAACAAGATAAGGTTAGCCTTAAGGATCCCACTTCTCTGATAAAATCCATGATAATGGAACCAAGTGACGTGCTGGAAGAGATTTCACATGTAGTTGAATATGAAAATTCTAATGCTAATATGCTTAAGGAAGACATTAAAGTTCAAAATGAATAAAAATAATTAATATCTGATAGCTTGAAGATGAATTTATCTTGGTTAAAAATATTTAAAAATTACCAAAACCATGGGTTAGTGTATTCTAAAATATTTTTTTATTTTGTTAGTTTATTATATCATAACATGTTTTAGGGACATGAAGAGAAATTATGATAAGTTTGAGGAGAATCATGAAAGACCCTTTATCTCACAAATTTTGTATTCTATGGGAAAATACAACATTTGTCATGATGAAAACCCACCAATGTTTGAAATAAAGAGAACCATGGGAATTCCCAAGAAAATAAAATATAGAGGATGAAATGAAAAAACATTACAGAAGTTTCGTATAAGTGGGGAAGATAAAACGAAGTCCTTTAAGAGAAGCCAATGATATATGTTCTTTTATTATAGAATTCATGTTCATATTTCTATATTTTTCAATAAAGCATTGGTTTAAATTTTTTACTAATAAGTAGATGGATGTTTTGAAAAACAAAGTTACCAACCAAAAAAACAAGGTATGGATATTATAATAATAAGTCATAACTTTCTAATCATGTATATAGTGGAGATATCAGGAGAAGTTTATCTAGAATAAAGGGGGAAAACTAGTGAGCTTTAAATTATATATCCATTATTTTAATAAATATATTCTTTGGTTGGTTGAAGAAGGTCACCGTACTGAATATGGTTTGAATAGGATTTCCAAATCAGTTGTTAAACAAAACGTTTCTTGGAAAGAGAAAAGGAATATTTAAAAAATAAAAGGGATTATAAAATACTACCATATGAAATAAGTATCCCAAATAACTGTATGTGTTGAGTAATCTAAAAAATCTAATAGGGATAAATATGGCAGTAAGATGTTATGTAAAATAAAAGTTTAAATAGTGAAATTTTATGAGAAATTTGTTTGAAGGAAAACCTAAGGAGGAAAAACATGAGTTTTGGCCCATAAAGAGAATATGAATCCCAAGGAAGATAATGTAAAGTTGGATTCAATAAAAAATATTTCACATCTTAGGATTGATTTTAAATTTAGGGACAAAAAAAGAGGAAATACACAGTGACTCACTAACTTCATCAACTTGAGAAAATTATAAGATCCCCTCACCCTATGTATTTAAATTCTATAAGTATTTTTATGTGTTTCAGGTTCTGGGGGAGATACAATATATGGGAATATTTCATTAAAATATGAAAGTCATATTGTGTCATGATCCAATGTTCCAATTGATGTTATAGAATTTAAAGTGATCTCTTATTGAATATGTTATTTCAAGTAAATGTGTGAAACAAGAGGCTTTATAGTAATAATAAATTGGTATTGAGTCCTAATTGAAGTGTTGATATTAATTGGGAATAATAATCAATTTGGACTAGACCTTGAATATAGAAGAGGACGCCTTGATGGAGAAGTACTGAAAATATAGTTTTCATGATATCTTTATTATAATATAATATGTTATAACGTCTATCTTATGATATCAAAAGATTCTATAGATGGATGAATCTCATACTAAATATCAATTCTATATTTAGTAGTGGATCTGAGACATTCAAGGTTAATTTAGATAGGAATATCAGAAAGGTGTCACCCACATAATCCAAGGAAAGAATCCCGGTGGAGGAAATAATAAATATGTTTGGTTTCTAGATATGATTTTTAAAGAGGAAGTCTATTATGACTCACACGATTTTTGATTCATGGTTTATTCTCTAATGGGGTTGAGAATGTTTTAGATCATAAGGGGAGTTCCTCATAAAAATATTAATGCTTTGTTCACTTAATACTTTTGGAAGTAGGTTATTATAATAAAAAATATTGCTATTATTGATCTAATATATTGTTTTCCACATAAATATATGAATCCATAGTCTTATAGATTTTTTAATATATTAATATTATGTAGTATGACCACTCACTAATTTTTTTTGATATAGCTACAGTTTATGAGCTTTAAAGTCAAACATGGAATTGCGATGAATAAGCTAAAAAGGGTAGATAATTCCAAGAGGTTTTAAGTGTATTAATATTGCATAATCCTATCCTCCATATATTTTATTCAAGGATTATATTTCTAAATGGAGATAATATTTATTGATGATTCCACCATGCACATCAAAAATAGAGGAGAATATTTTCATGAAAACATTAATAAATATATTAATGTGAAAATCATAAAATAATTGAAAAGAGGTAAAAATCGGTTTCAATCATATATTTTTTGACTTCATGAAGATGTGGAGATAATTATATTGAAGCTTAATGATAAGGCCCATGTCTATCATGTTAAATGTATTCCAAATTTTCTGCATTTGATACTTTTTAAGGAGTTTTTTGTTTGGATTTGAT
This sequence comes from Viscum album, assembly GCA_963277665.1. Lineage (NCBI taxonomy): Eukaryota > Viridiplantae > Streptophyta > Magnoliopsida > Santalales > Viscaceae > Viscum > Viscum album. The sequence goes on from OY728129.1 coordinate 1,122,916,589, forward strand.
ATTAAATGAGGAGAAGAGAAATTGATTAATCTAAATTAATTAAAATTAGAAACATAATGTATATTATGAGGTATATGATTTATTTCCAGATATTTGATTGGTTTTGGATTCAAGATGAGTGTAACCAAAAAATATAAAGAGGGATACTCTTAGCATCTATTTGAGAATAATGGAAGTGTATATATTTCTATTCATCCAAAGTAAATAAGTGCATATTGAATTTATGGTTGATATAATGTATTTAATGGTATCCAATGTAAAGAAGTATATATTTTATTTATGGTTATTGTACATTATTTTTCAACACTAAAATAATGAATAAACTTGATGAAAAATCAATTATTTTGGATATTTTTATGGAAGTAGACTTGTTCCAGATGCAGTTTAGAAAGTGGAGATAATGTTGTTTTTAATGTTTTTCTATAAGATTATTTTATCTATAAATCATTATGTAAGAGGTGATAAATATTTTATGGAAGATTTTTTGGATTCATATTTATTCTAGATATCATTCTGTGAGAGGGGATAAATATGTGCCAAATGTTTTTATGGGAGTGGAATTATTCTTTAATTCATTCTAAAAGAGGATATAAAGATATTACAGGAGTAAATAATGATGGATATTATGAGGATGAAGAATTCATACAAGATATATACTTCATTAAAAAGTAAAAAAGTAATATATATCCATTTTTATATAATATATTCATTAGAATACTATATGGAAGAAGTATGATCTTATATGATGCCCTTTCGAATATGTCTAGAGATGTTTGTTGTTGAGTAGACTGGGTTAGAAAAATTGGCAATGTCCTAATATTTAAGGGTGATATAGATACATAAGGGTTTTTGAAAAATAAAATTTTCTAAACATTGAGAAGTATTGGGATTCATAAGAGTCATCAACATGATACCCAAGGTCCATTTTTATGATATATAAATTTTATATTCATGTTATGTGTGGGTTATCTTGATTACATGTAATGGTTGATCTATATGACATATTAGGTCTAACAAATAGATGAATAGGTTATATAAAGGTTACCATGTAGATGTACATGATATATAAGAGAATATTACTTTACAACAAGAGATATATAAACCATACATAAGGGTGAATCGAAGATTTTAAAGAAAACAAAAGGGTATTCATAGCAATATGTAAGAGTTACTCTATAAGATTTCATATAATAGGAATGATTTAACCACACCATTATGAGCTATCAAATGATAATCTTGGATTTCAATAACACTTTAATATGAGAATCCACATTTAAAACATTATTTTAATGCTATAGTTGGGCTTTTAATCATGTGGAAACAACACTTTCTATATCAAAATGTTATTGTTTTAAATAATTGATATGTATATTCTATAACCATGAAGTGGAATGTTGAAGAAAAAATTTCCATGCTTATAAAACTTCATGAAGTTTATATTCATGCACAATGAAGTGGAATGTTGCACCAAACAATCCTGAGCCTATAAACCTGTATGCTAGTGTGGAATAAATATTTTGTGGGGTTTTTATAGGATTAAATAAATAAAAAAACATTGATAATTATAGATATTTTTAGGGTAATTAGAAAGACAATAATTATATATAAATAAATGGGGGAAGATAAATTAGGAATTGAAATAGAATTTCAGAAGATATCTTGTGAGGTAATAAAGTATATTCAAATATAAAAGTTGACTTGATTAAAGAAGATCTTGAGAATATAAAGGGAAGATAATGTTTCCATAGTAATTGAAAGCCTTTCATATTCAAAATATGAGAAGAGATATCCATATGATTATTTTGTGATTATAAAGGGAAGAATTCCGAATGATAAAGAAAGAGAGATATAGTGTAAACATATTGATATATCTGATTTTGAGAAGATGAAGAGAGAGATGAATAGAATTATCAGTTAAAATATAAATTCTAGAAATAAGTAGGTAAGAATATTAAAGGAATCATTAGAACTAATTGAAGATATTTCTTATTAAAGAAGGTTTAGATTCCCTAAAATCACATGAAATGTTAAGTTATGTTTACTTTGATGTTTATAGGCATTCTTGAATGATAAACATAGAGAGATCAATGAGCACCTACCTACACTCGTTTCATCGACAAAAATTTTCAATTTGTATTGTATTAGAGTACGTGCCAACACATTTTCCATTTCTAACCAGAGAGTGGAAAAGAGTAGTAATGTAGTGATCCTAGGGAGGTAATGAACAATCCAAAAATCATTTTAAGGGTATTGACCCCATGATTGGAATGATATTTCCAAAACACCCCACTAAAAGTGATTTAGTGGATTCGGGTACATTGAAACACTAACACTGTATAATCCTTAGATTATCCTTGTATAAGTTAACCAATTAATGTTCTTATGTCTTATTCTATTGTTTTATTTATTTTATGAAACACATTAATTGGTGAGTATCGGTTATGAAATCATTGGTAATACTAATTTAGGGAAAACATATGGGGAATTATAACCTTAGATTTTTTGAACGAAAAACATAATACTGAACCCACTAATATTTAATTCAAGATCAGTTGTGGAAGTTAAAGATTGAATACTATGTGATTATGTGGGAACATGTTTTATACCACGATTCCCCACCCCACTCTCTGGGTATCTCTCACTCAATACCCTTGTAGGATAAATAAATTAATTCATGTGATGTTTGATGAAATAGATACTTTTATTCATTATAAAAGATATATTAATGGTATTTATGATTCTCTTGATAATTTGGGAATTTTTAACCCTATCAGAACTAAAAGGGGAGATATTGATAAAAATGTTTATATATAATCTCTTCATGAAGAGTTAGAAAAAATGGAACCAAGATTCTGTTACCTAGTGATATTTAAAACATAAAATAACATCCTTTAGAAAAAAATTTATTAGTGATTTGGATAAAGGTTATAACTATAATAACATATTTAAATATAGATGATTTTTTTTACTTTTATATCATAGCTTGAACTTAATACTATGAAGTAATTATTAATTGATTAAAACTGGTTTTCCGTCAAGACATTGGACCATGAGGATTGATTAACTTTTTTATGTCTTTTAAATTTTTTGGGTTCCCCCTGACCCATTTAAAGGGGTCTATCTTAATTTAAAAAAAACCAATTCTCATTTAATTGATTAAAACTAGTCTTTAACTATGTGTGAAGAGTCAAACCAATTTTAAAGGAATAACGTTTTATAATTTATGAATATATATTTAGATTTACTTTATATAGAAACTAAATGGGTTTTTAGAAATAATAATAATTATATGGTTTAAAAAAAAGAAATAAGTTTAGGTTTGCAGTAAAGGTTATAATGAATAAAAAGAGATATATTATGAATAAACCTTTTCAAATGTTTCTAGGTTGGATATGTTCTCTTATTATTATGAAATGGTTTTCTATAGTCTTATAATGTTCTATAATTTTTAAGAAAACTCTATCTTAAATTATTTTTTGGATCAAATATATGTTGGTGATGTGTTTTTTGTTTAAAACCCATACGTAATGTAATGAATGTTTAAACTCATGCAATAAGAGCTTGAAATAATTATGTTGGGTGAGTTGAATATATTTCTTGGTTCTCAAATCATTCATAAATAAACTGGGAATGTTATAATCAATGTAGTTACGTATATGATTTAATAAGAATTTTTAGACTTGAAAATAGTAAATCATATGAAAATACCATGAGATATAATATTACATGTGATATCCCTGGAGCTACAAAACAATTTTAAAGAATATTATATAGAGGTATAATTAGTATCTTGTTTCATCTTTCTCCAAGAAGACCATACATTATATTATTATTATTTCCTTATGATATATTTTTATATAATCTGAAAGAATATCACCAAAAAAAATTCCAAAGGATTTTTAGGTGTCTTAAAGGTTCAATTTTATTTATTTTTTGTTTCCTAAATCCTATGTTTTTATTTAATTTCATATACTAGTTGTAATTTTAGGGGTTTTAGACTAGATAAAAAAATCACATTAGAAACATATAAATTTTAATAAAATATTTGGTTTCATAGTTTATTAAGAAACCAAAATTGTATTTCATTTTCTACAACTAAAGATAAGTATGTTTTAGCTGGTAGTTTCTGTGATCAGGAATTATGGATAAAACAAAACTAAAAGGATTTTAGATTCAATATTGAACAAGTTCCAATTAAATGTGACATCACAAGTGAAATAAAATTTCAAAAAAATCATATAAACGATTATCGTGCTAATAACATCGATATCTAGCATCATTAATTGAGATATAATTCTAAAAAATGTGACATATATCGTGTCTTTACTGACCCTAGACATTCATTGGTAGATATATTAACTTAACCCCTTTAATTTGAACATTTTTATTTTGTTATTTGTATGTAGGGTTTCATTGAATTAAAATGTGTTTGGTTTATTTTTATAGTTTTTAATCAATTTTATATTTTTCGAATAAGTGTTTAATGTTATATAATAATTCCTTTTATTATTTGTAAAATTTTCAGTCTTATTTAATGTAATATGTAATATTAAACCAAAGTATTTTTTGATATGTAATATGTATCTTATGATACATAATATTAATCATTAATATATAACATTAACTTATGTTACATAATATTAACATCATGTTGCATAATTAAGTGTTTATTTAATCATATGGTTTTAATGTTTTTATTATTATGTACTAATGCCTTCTCAAATGATTTTTTACATTACTATTTTTTTGATCAATTATTTAACACATTTGATCATTTGTATTGAAACCAAAATTTGATAGAGCCATAATTATTTCTTTTTTGATTCCAAACCACAAACTTCAAGACTCTAACTCACATTTCAGCATTGAAAAGAATGGGTTGATGATGAATCTTTATTAATTATTAAAATAGATAAGGGTGGAGGTTCAGAAATAAGGCTTCTTCCTAGAAATGATATCAATTTATTCTTGTTGAATCATTTGAATATAGTTTTTAAGAATGCATTATGTTTTCGGGAATTTAATTATTTTTATTTGAAGAGAACAAAAGTGGTATTTGGGATGGAAGCTAGAAATGTTTACTGGAATTCCCTTTTTATATTTGGATGTAATTGAGACTCAATTAAATAAATAATAAATTGAAGAATATTTACTTTCACATCTACCATGTGGGATGAAATATTTCACTCTCCACATGAAGAGAAATTCTAGTTTAGTTAATCAATGGTTAGTAATGAATATAGTAGTCATATCGACACCATGATATATCACTTTGGTATTATAGATTTTGAGAATAAATTTATCAAATATTTAGAACTATAAAATAATGTTTTCCATAGACAAATTTAATTTTATATTTCCTAGAGGGATGGGGAATTTGAGAATGTTCTCTTTCAGGACATGAATTTTCAATACCCGTTGTTAAATGAAAAAATTATCTTTCGAAGACAAATTTTTAGATATATAAATCTCTACATCAAAGGAAAAATAAATTAAATTTACACTCTTATAAAAAGTTTATCCTCTTGAAATTTGAGAAAAATAAAATATAGTAGAATGAACTTGAACCATTTAAATTTAATTTTTACAATTAAATGAAAGCTGATGTTTTCAATAATATATGATATGTTTTAAGTGTATTTTTAAATAAGATTGTTATTTTTATCAAACATTATCGGGAATTTTATAAATCTAATAAATACTAAGTCCCTACTACTATTAAGGGGAGATCATCAAGATAAATTTTTAGTGAATGAGGATAAATTTTTTAAAATATATTTATTTGATATTATAGAGGAGGTTTTTTATAATAATGAAATTGAAAATTATACAACAATTAAAGATAAACAAGAATATATTACATTGGATGTTGAAACTTAAACTATTGATAAAAATACTACTAAATATATTGAAGTACATAACGAAACTAGTATATATTTTAATGTTGATCAATCATCTATAGCTAGAGATGATGGAGAGAAAGTTAGAAGTGGAAATGAACATATTTCAATGAATTATGATGTGTAGGTTGTATTAGTTATGAATACCATTGTATAAGTGAACATGTTGTTTTAAACAATAAAGTTGATCTTGTAACTGTAGAAAAAGAAGCTAAAGTTGATGAACTAAAGATTTAAAATTAAAATGATCAAGCCAGGAATAAATATTTAAAGTATAAAATTCATAAAATACAAGATATTCAAAATAAAATTCAATTTTTCAATATATAAAAAGTTTTAGTTTATGGGAATATTTCATCACCTACCACTGGTAAAGAAGAAAATGTTTTTTTTGTGTGGATTTAATCCAATTCACAACTAAGGTATTTTATAAATATCATAAATTTTAGGATGAGATGTATAATTTTAAAATAGATTTTAAGGATTCTAGATATGAGATGAAAGAGAGGAAAAAATTCTATTTAGAAGTATTTTTTTACAAAATTTAAATCTAATGTCGTTTAAAAAAATAGTTTTATTAATCTGAATGAATTATGAAAAAAATAAATAGTGGTATTTTTGTATTCTAAAACTATTAAATTGATTATAGGAGGGTATTTTGAAAATGAGAGTAATGAAATGATTAAACCACATACAGATTTTCTATGGGATAAATAATTAATTGAGACTGATGTTCCTCTTTCACATTGGGAAGAGTTAAAATATATTAAATATTTAGTCGATAATATTCATTATTCATTGGTTCAAGATATAGTAAATGAAAAAATTAATAAATTATATTTTGATACTGTAACATTAGATAAATTTCACATGTTCAGAAAATAGTTGATTATTAAATCAATGTAAGCTAGTGCTAACGTTCTAAATTATGATAATTCTATATATTCTAGGTAGTACTGTGGAGTTTTTAAATTTATAGAATATAGTTAACCAAAATCATGATCGCAATTATAAAGATATCTAGGCCATTAAAATGATTATAAATTATGGGGAAGCAATTTATATTATAATATTCAATATATTGATGATAAATAAAGAATAACTCATGAAACAATTAAATAATTATTCCCTTCTAAATGATGATATGAATTTAAATCATATAAAATAAAATGATAAAAATCTCATGGTGAGAAATATAATTTAAATAAAAAATATATTTTGGTGACAAATCCCTTGTTATCCAGAAAAATTTTCCTATATATCAAGTTACTGAGAATCATTAATACATTATGAAAAATTTATCAGAATATATGGAAATTTATAATAAAAATATTCCTAATTTAATAGAAATAATGAATCATGTGATGTTCATGGTAATATTTATCTATATAGTATATCCCCATTTTAAAATGACTTTGGATAAGCTGATGGAAGTTATCATAAAAATATGAAAATAGAATGTTTACATTTTTTATTCTAATTTATTTGGTCGTGAAGATTTAGAATAAATATAGCATTTTTTTTTCTATTTTCATTTTAAAGGTTATAAAGTAATTATTAATTACAATAATGATGAAATTATCTCAATGTTATAAACCTTTAGTAATAAACTCAATGAGATCGAAGGAAAACATATCCTTAGTACTCTTCCAGCCAATAAATTTCCTACCACAAGATCTTGGTTAGAAAATATTTTTATACCAAACTTGTCATTTAATAAGATAAACATGGATAATAATAATTTTCCGTAAAAAAGGATTTGCAAATATAATGTCACACTCTATAATATTTTAATGACTTACCAATCATGAATCCTATTATACTTAAACATATTATATGTTATACCTCTACATTGTCAAAAAACATAAAATTTTGGTCTAGAGAGGATAAGTATGAAACATAAAAAATAAAGAAATAATCTTTGATAAATATATATATATTGAAAATAGTGATATGTTCGATTGATAAACACCCATGAAATTAAGTTTTAATGTATAAATAAGGTTATTCATAATATTAACCTAAATCTTTTACCCAATCTTGTATACCTTTTCCTGTAGAATAAAATATGAATCTAACAGACCCTAATCCATTATATTCTCACAATCAATACACAATAGTAAAATGTTTTATATTTTAATACTTACTATTATATTACTGTATATGCCTCATTTGACTTTATTAGTATTATTTTCATGTGAATGAAAGATAATATTGTATTATTTTTCATTTCATTTCATCATTCACTCAATTTTATTCATTATAGTGGGAACCATATAATGGAATAATTTTATCTATTAACTTTATTTTTTATATAAAAAATGGATGAGAATGATACTGGTAACAGTACATATTATTTACTATTTTTTTTTAATTTTTTATAGTCAATAAAATTTATTGTTTTATGTCATATTAGGTTTGTGGTCATCAAAATGCGGAGATTGTCAAAATATTATATTGTTTCAACATACCATGGAAATCCTATATTTTGATACTCAAAAAATCTGTTTTTTGATTCACTAATGATTTTACTTTGTTAATACATGAAATTATTTATTTATTTATTTTCTTATTAAATAATTTTTTTTATTTATATTACTTTCTTATATTTTAGTTTAATAATGTTTTCTATGTATTGGATATTACATTTTTATAATTTCTTATTATGTTTGAAGTGAAAATTAGAAGATTGTATTTTGTTAAAAACTGTTTCAAAGTATTGGATCTCACATATCTAGTTGAATTCAGTGTTTATTCTTATATATTAGATATTTTAAAATAGAAATTAACTTACGTATATATATATTTCACTATTATATATGAAAATTTAATCTTTCATATAGAATATTGGAAATATATGGTATATTAAATAAGTATAATTTATTCATACATATAAGAATGATATTCTTATATATTTTGATCATATATATTTTTCGAAATGTATGAGATATCAAGTATCAGGTAATGATATTACATAAGGACTGTTAAATCTAACACGTTAAGTGTTACTATCACATATTGATAAGATGATCTTTTGTATTATATTGAATTAAATTGTTATTCTTGCATTTAAATGAGAATTATTATTCTTACATAAAATTCTTGTATGAATTAATTCTTACATGTGACGAGATTAATAAATTTTCTCTTACAAATTTAAATTTTAAATATTTTAAAGATTATTTTTGTTTCTATATTAAAGGATAATATTTATAATATATGAAGAATTTTGTTTGCAATAGTATGATTTGAGAAAGAGTGTCACTAATAATTTATAAGTAGTTATTTTTAGAAAAATGATTCTTTGATGTAAATGAAGAATCCTACATTTTGGGACAAGATCATCGAGTTTTTTTAATAAAGTAAATTGAAATTTATCATATTTATATATTTAAAAATAAAAATATAGGATAAATGAATTATATAAAAAGTTTATACCAACAACTTATCAGCTAATACTATGATTTTATTGATTAATATATAAGTGATTTTATTCATGTATTGACTATGTGATTGAGAAGTAAGAAGAAAAATGTAGAAAATTCTACAACTAATATATGTTCTTGAATATTTTGGATATGAACATGGATCCATTGGAACTACACTTCATAAAAACACATATGAAACTGAATAATATTTAATTTCTATCAGTTTTATACCTATAAAACTATTCACACAAATATTATTAAATTCTATAAATTATTTCTTAATTTTTAAGTGAACTATTTTTGTACTATGTTTTTGAAGAGATCAAGGATATGTATTATTCTGTTAAAGTAGAGGAAGATCCTTATTGAAATATCTTAAAAACTATACTCATCTAGGGTCACATTCTTACCCTCAATTATGAGATCCCAAGTAAAATGATCTAAACGAAATAACCATATCCACATTCTGTATTATTGGAGTAGAGTAGATGGGATTTTTTTTAATAATAAAAAAACTACAATACAATATTTTTTGTATATTTACTTTCTTTATTTTGATGCTTATTCTTGAAAAAAATTTGACCTAAAATAATTAATTTAAGAGGGATGTAATCTTTTTTAAAGGTGAAATTAAAGAAATGAATTCACCCCATCACGAGTCACTATAATTAACTACCAGACATAAATGAAATAATTAATGGAATAGGATTTGGAAATCATAATTTATCATGGGGAATAATAAAATAATAAAATATCTTGAATTAGAATCTATAAGGATAATCTTGAAATCATAAAAAATACCAAGGCCAAAAAATCTGAAATCATAAGAATAATCATTATCCATGGGGACATAAATACTGAATATGGAATGATATAAGAATGTGGTATCAGAATGTGGCTCATACATAAGTATAGGATATCAAAATCATATTTCATAGTTTACCACCAACAATTTCTTATAATAATATACTTGCCTAAACACCTATGTCCTATAAAATAGTGGACTATGATAACTAAGAGGTTCTAATAATATAAAGGATTCAACATTGTTATCCAAAGACCATAACATCATGGACTGGGAATCACTACCATGTACCATAGCAAACTCATAAGATATAAGATTTAGGAAATAAAATAGATGACTATATAATTTTTGTCCCACCTTTCATATAATGTTATATATATATTTGTGTGTTCCATATAAAATCAATTATATATATATATATTTATTAACCCATGGAAATAAATTGAGTCACATAAAATATTTCATAAGGTATAAAATATCAAAATAAATAAATATGATGATAAAATGAATATAAATAAACATTCAAATATTTGGATTAATAAATGATGATTATCTTAGAAGTCTTCCCATATAGAATAAAATGATATTTTATTATATAAATAGTATTTCACTATCAATCTTGACGTATAGAAATCCATGTGATAATCCCTCAACAAAGAGAAAGAAATTAATGGTATTAATAATGGAAATTCATTAAAATAAATCTTTTCTTTTTGAATTGTTGATGTTAGGGAAAGATAAAGGTATTAATGTAACAATAAATTCATTGATGATTAATTTTATCAACACCATGTAAACATACGAATTTCTGTAATGAATAAATGTATTATTTCATCATAGTTATTTCCTATGAAAAACATATAATGCAATAATTGTAAGGAAATATATATTAACATCGATGAAATTTATTTCAGAGGAATATATAATATTATAAAGGATTTAAAAAAGTGATTCCTTTGCAATTAAACAATTCTGAAAAATTTTCAAATATGTAAAATATTTATTTTAATATATTTTTCACGTAAATGAATAATGATAAGAATATTTTAATAAAAAATTTCTTAAATGTGTTAAAATATATTCAAATATCATTGAAAATTAACCATGATAATAAAGAGATGAAAATGGACAGGAAATCATGAAAATATATTTCATAACAATTGGTGATGTTTTCATAAAAACAAAGATATATTTGCCATTATAAATAATTCAAAACAGATAAAAATGATTTTAATAAAAAAAATTAGAAATAAAAATCCCAATAACGGGTCCTTGAAATTAAATAATGTTAAAGTAGATGAAACATGGAGTAAATATAAAATATAGCATTGATGTTGATGAAATTATTTTAGGTATTTTTTTAACATTTTGAAATAAACAACATGATGAGAGAGATATAAATTTGAATTATGAATAGAATTAAAGGAAATTATTAGTGTTACATAATTTAGTACAATTTTTCTTTGAAAATAATCACTTTTTTTGTAATAATAACCAATGATATGAAGGATAAATACCCAAAATACTAGGTGGAAGTATTCTATTGTAGTGACAATTTTTTTATGACATAAGAAAAAATCAAAAAGAGGGTTTTGATATGGAAATTTAAATCATTTATAATGTTATAGTATATATAATATAAGGCATCCAATGGATTGAATAAACTAAACATAGTATAATAAATTCAATGAAGAATATTTATGACTCAATGAATGGATAATGAGTCCAGAAAACCCTTATGTCTTTGACAATGTATCAATAAAAATCCTATTAAATAAGGAAAATGAAATGGAACTATAAATACCATGAATTGAAATTAAATTATAATAAAACATGTTTATAAAGTGGTACAAACAAAACAGAAATTAAATAGGTTTTGAATATGAAATATATCAAAAATTAAGGAATGTTTATATGAAAATCCTTACAAATTTTGGTATCTTGTAATGTATAATCAAATGAAAGAGAGGGTATTAAAAGGACACGAAAACATAAAATAAAATAAAATTTTATCGTATCTAAAAACTTTTTTTATAGAACATTATAAATGATAATATATACTATGAAGGTAAATCATAGATGGTAATCATGGAAATTATAAAAAATACAAGAAGGAAATTAGTTAGAAATTTATTAAAGAGTGACATAGAAAAAATATAAAAGTGGAAAGTGAAAGGAATTATAATGAAAAAGAATATCCATAATATTGATTATTTATTATTTTTAGAATACATTATATATAAAACCTATCAAGTAAGATATATAATGGAAAAATAATCTCAATCCTAAGATAAAATTTGAGAAAAATACCTTTAATTAGAATCTATCTTACATGGACTCACTATAAATTCTTGAATAAAAAACATAGTCATATTAATAATATAAGTTATAACCGTATTTATTTTTATTTTACCCCATACCATTCATTATTTTCTATTTATTGACTATTTAAAAATCATTTAAAATTGATATTAATCGCCATGTTTTAATTATTTCATTTGTTCCTCGATTACTTTGGTTTGGCAGTGTAAAACTAGGATTTTCAATTTCCATCCTTTGTTTGAAAACCAATTTTGGTTCTTAGATTTCTCATGGTTTTCGGGTGTTATGGGATTGATTTTTTGGTGTATCATATGTTCTTAAGCTATGACCTTAGAATTGGGGTTTTTGTATGGCACTTGGCCTCCTCTTTTTTCAAAGAGGTGTTGTGAGGTTTTGGTGTTTTGAAGTTGGTTTAATGACACTCCCAGTGGCACCCCTTGTAGGGTAAGTTGTAGGGGTGGTTTATACCCTTGAGTAGGATGATTATTATGGTGTAAATGTCGGTTTAATTTGGTTATTATTTAACCTTATCATTATCCTATATTTCCCCCATATCTCCCCTTAGGATCCCCATAAAATTAAGGGAGTTTTTTTCACTTTTTTGAGTAGACATAAGGGGGTGCATGGTTTTGGGTAACAGTTTACTAAAACATGTAATAAAACCATGTGGCCTTGTCCTGGTCATTAAAAATGTATTTAATTTACAATTTTTACCTCTCGGGATTTAGCTGAACTCTGCCATTTCTTCCCCCATTCTACCATTTCAGCCAAAGAAGCCTCCCATACTCCCCAAACCTCCATTGGATCTCATTTTTAGATGGGATTTTGATGGGGAAACTTCAATCTCTCTTCATGCTAGTGCTTCTATCTTTGATTTATCTCCATTTTTTAGGGTTTCTTCCTATATCCTTGTGTTTAATTCCAACAACTAGGGTTTAGTACCTAGGTTTTTTCTTTGTTTTTCTTGGTCAAATCTTGGGGTTTCAGGTTTGTTTTCAAACCTTGTGGTGCGATGGTGGTGCGGTTGGATTTTCACACAAACATTCGAGGGTTTTAACAATTTTCATTGGTAATTCCCCTGTACATGTAATAATTTTTACTTATATTTTTGTGTTTATAATATTTTCGTGTTTATATAATTTGATTATTGGTCCAAAAAATGGTTTTAGTGGTATTAGTAATGAAATTGAAGTTAAAGTGCCATTTTTATGTGAAATTGAGGGTTTCTCATAAAAATATTTCGTTTTTTCATTTGAGGATGCCCTACAACTACTTTTTTTATTTTATTTAAATGTATTAGGGATAGAAATCATGTTTTGAATGTTCATCTGCTTTGGTTGTTGCTACGAAATTTGTATTTGGGTGATGTTTGTTAAGTGAATGGTTTTTGGGTATAAAATTATTGTTCAATTAGGTGTTTTACATTGATATTTGATGTTATTCCTATTGGGGTTGTTTTATAACTCATGTAATGGTTTTATATAAATGTTTTGGATGATAAAAATTATGTTCTTGGTTATTGTGAGTATTCACATGGTGTTCAATATGGGGTTTTATAAGGATTTTTGTGTGCAAAACATTTTTTGCTTTTGTGAAGTTGTTTTATTGAAAATAAAATTGTTTTGTTGTGTGTTTTATGTGACATAAAGTGTGTATATATACATTATTGGTTGTATGTGACTAGTAGTGGTGTTTTTATATGAAAAGTGATGTATGTGGCATGCTGAAATTGTTTGAGTACAAAGGGGTAATCCCAAGAACCTAGATGGGCGGATATGTACAAGTACACTAGTGATCCAGATGGGGTTTGTCCATGTTTCCCTGGGAAATTGGATAAAGACAAATCTAAAGAAACTATAAGAATGATGTTTGGGGACCACTTGGTTATTTTTTTGTTCTCTATTAGTGGTTCGTGCTTGGGAATGGATTGTGACAAGGATATTTTTACACCAAGGTACGAGGTACATTGGGCCTGAGAATATCTAGTGCCTTGGGGTGTTTCGGTTTTTGTGATCATTGGATTTGTGGTATTTACCCTTGTATTAGGGTGTTTTTGGATGTACATTATAATATCTCACATTTATTATACAAATGTGTTAAAATTATGAATGTCTTACTTTGAAAACTGTTTAGAATTGAAAGTTGCATTTCTTGGAATTTATCGCCTCTTTTCCTTACATTTTAAAACTGGGTTCCTTTTCACCTTATATTTCATACAACCTCGAATATATGGGTGGTATCATATTGGTCTTATGAAAATACCCTACTTACACCCCTTGGGTGTATATAGGCTTGTTCGTGTTTGACATAGATAATGTAAAGGCTACGAGTGATGGCGGTTCAGGGTGTTAGTTCCTTTCCTCGGTGCAACATTGTGGAGATGGATCGTGGATGATTACCACTTGTCATGTGGAGTCCTTGGGGATGTTTTTATGATTTTCCCTTGTGTATTTTGCCCTATTTTATGGAAATTAAATCTATGTATTCAGTTCATATTTTTTCATAAGTCTTGTTTGGTATGAAACTTTTAGATTCAGTTTATCGAATGTTTTTTATGTTCTTTGTTTCCATATTCTGGTAAATAGTTCCCAAACGAAAATAAATTATACCTGGGAACGTGTGCTAGCCCTTGAGGATAATGAATTCCCTCCAGTCCTTGTCCTAGGCTCGGTTTGGCACCATTTTGATGGATACTAGATTTGGTTCGTGACAAAATGGTAATAGAGGAGGTCCACTGTTTAGGTCATGTTGTTTTGGGAAGAGTCAGGATAGTTTGGAGATAGGATTGTCAATACATGACATTCCATTTATTGGTATTGCTCCTAGAAAACAAATCTCATGATGATATTCAGGCCTCTAAGGGAATTATGGATTAATCTGAGTCCTTTGGTTTTCTTGGTTTGATGATGATTAAGGGAAATGAAAAAAGAGTGGAGCTAATGGTCTCAGTGAGCTTGCATGGCCTGGAATTCCATGTGGAGCTGAGGATATTTCCCTAGAACACTCTCTGAGATGGTGAAGTGATTGGAGTATGGATTCTAAACATTTTTCCAAGTCACCCTACAAAACTAGTTTCCTCTCACATTATCTTGAGTCTCTTTGTTTTGGACTATTGAAAACATGGGTCATAAAAAATGACTTCACTTTAAAGAGTGTGAATTTTTGTGAAGTGATTTTCTAGTAAAGTGAAAACAGAATTACATCTAAAAGTATAGAAATTAAATTTTAGAATTATTTATACAGGGTAAATTATTTGTTTACACCACTGTTGAATGTATGAATTATGTTAAAGGGGGTTTTAAAAATGAATTTCCAGTAGAATTTTCTAAACCATTGAAAAGTGTTTTGAATCGAGTTAAGTGTTCTAGAATTTATTTTTTAGGATTGGAGACAGATTTGGATTTGGTAACTACTAATCATTTGAAATGTTTTATGAAATTTTGGAACCTTGTTTTGAAATGAGAAGAGTTGACTTATTATTTAAATGGAAATTTATGAAATGGTGTTTTTCAGGGAATTAGATGTGTTTTGAAATATGTTTAAATGTTTTTAATTGGTAATTAATGGCATGAAAGTGTGTTTTTATTGAATTTTGGGTGCTTCTATAAATTGGTTTGTAATATTTAAACTGTGTTTTGATTTTATGGTTAGTAGTTTTGAGAAATGGAATGTGTGGTTAACATGTTTTAGATTTTGAAAAGAGGAAAGGATTGGTTTTGATCTATAATGTACTCAAGGGAGACAAAATTCATGGGTTTATATAGCAATATCGATGGTTTATGGAATGATTAGATGGGTGAAATGATGGATTTGAGGTGGGTTCCCAGTGTGGCACGTGAACATGCATGTGTGAGGCTCATGAGATACCATTGGAAAATTCATAACCTACCAACAATATTTTTTTAGGAATGATTTTCAAGGAAGGTGTTGTGTTTTGAAAATGTGAGGTTGGGAGGTGTGGATTATGTGTTTTTGGGATTATTATTGTGGGATGTTTTGACATCAAGAACCCCTCTTTTTTAAATGATGTTTTGGGTTGGTGTTTCATTGATAATTTTGAATGAAGCGTTGGGAAATGGACCCTTTTGATAAAATGTTTGGGAGGCTAATGTGGTGGCTCCCCTCATGTGTTCATTTCAGGCCTGTAGTATGTTGTGATCAAGTGACCAGATTTTTTTGGGTCCTTGGGTTTTCGTTGTTGGCTAGGGTACTATCTCATAAAGATTTAATGCATGATTCATGTGTGGCCCATGGTAATTAAACATTGGACGATCCTCTATTTGATCAACATAAGGACTTTTTTATTGAGATTCTTAGACTGAGTTAACCCCTATTCATTTTTGGTTATGTTGATCCACTTGTAGATGGAGAGTGGTTGTGGGAGGTTGAAATAGACCTTAGTTTCTTATGTTTCCTAAGTCATCGAAGGAGAATGCAGTTCTAGGTTGTCAAATTAGAAGGATTTTTTCAAGGGACTTTGGGTCTTTTTTTAGTCTCATCAAAGTAAGAGTTCATGTTAGGCCACTAGTGTGGCAGATCTGGCCAAGAGTGGTTGTTATGGCTGCTTGCTGGAATTGTGTGTTGTTTGGGACCCACGATAAGGTCCCTCTCCTTGTGTTATTTAGCCGTAATGGGCATGTTCAGTGACACCTTGTGATGTCTTGTGTTCATTTGTCTAAAAGGGTCAAGGTTGTGCAATCTTATGAGAGTCCCAATTTTGGGGGATGCATGTCTCCCCTCTAGGACATCCAAAATCATATTTTATAGAGGAATGTGTTTCTTTGTGTCCTTTTATTCTATTTTTTCCCATCATAATAATCAATGGGTTACATCTATGTATCTTCTAAGCCCTTGTTTTAGTGAAATTTCATGTCAGTGTAAAATTAGTTTTGGAGTGCGGTATTTCTTGGTAAACCTATCGGGGTTTGTGGTGTAGCTTCTTGGGGCTGTGGAAGAAGAAGTTCCATTTAGGGGGTTTCTAAAGACTAACTGTGAGGCCAAGGATGATTCAATAATTTGAGCTCCATCCATAGGTCCCAGAGGGAAGATGGTGCAGATTAAGGGAAATACCAGGGTTGTTCAAACCCTTGTACAAATTCCTATCATGATTATGAAAGATAAGAAGATTTTAAACCTCTGGTGTCACTGTCTTTCTTCTTTTTTACCCATTCAGTGGAATGAGCTGGAGGGCCCAGTGCCCATGTTATCTCTCAATGTCACCATTTTAATCTTTGGTTTCCATTGAGTGTTTTTAATATGGTTGGTAATATAGCTAGACAGGTTGATCTCATAGTTTGTAATTGATTAGTAGTTACTATGCACCAACCTAGGTATTTGTATGATAAAAGAAAGTATCTACCGCATGCTCTCTGCACAACCATAAACCTAGGACCATGTAATTGTGTGAAGCATTCCCTTTAGACAGAATGATTTTCACGGTTACCACACAGTTTTATAAACAGTGCAGACTCTCTGTGAAGTCATACCCACACTTTAAATTTTTGGGTCCTTTCGTGCTAGCCTGTTCTGTTCAGTTAAGATGGTAGGTTCTTATGCTGGGGAGAACCATCATCGGTCTCACCTAAGTTATCTTGTAAATGAATTATAAAGTTATTTTACCCCTTATGTTTGGGAGACCATTCGGGCCTCCCCTAATTGGTGTCCTCATTCTGTCTCAGAAATTATGTTATCCCGGGTGGTGGGAAGTCCATAATGGGTCACCCCATATTAGTGAATATGTTTTCTCCTTAGTTTTTTCATAGTTGGATCTAGTCTCATTCGATTACATCTAGCCACCAATTTATTAATTGGGTAAATATTATATTGGAACACACCCAATGGTTTTGTTTATGTGAGGTTGTGGAAGTGTTGTTCGGGATCATTGTTCATTTTAGGTGGATTTATTATGTTTTTCTGGTAGTGATTGAAGTGTTTTTTTGGGATGTAGTTTTAATATGTTTTATATTTTAATGTAAGTGGGGTACGTTTTGGTTTGTGAGAGTATTATTTTTCTTCATTTGAACAACATGAGGTGTTTCTCCTTTTGGAGGTGGGAGAAAATGTGGAATGTGAGTCTGTTGTGGTCAATCATTTGGGATTTTTTTATATCTGGTGTTTTTATGGCTTTACAGGAGTGGAAGGATTTATGGTGGGGATAATTGTCACACCTGAATTTTAAATTTCCATCCATTGTTTCAAAACCATGTTTGGTTCTTGGCTTTCTCTTCATTTCTGGGTGTTCCGGGTTTGAATTTTTTGTGTCTCCTATGTTCTTACAATATGATCTTAGTCTAGGGGGTTTTGTATGGTACTTTTCCTCCTCATTTGTCAAATGGGTGGTGTGAGGTTTTTGTGTTTTGGATTTGGTTTAATGACACTCCTAGTGTAACCACTTGTGGTGTAAGTTGTAGGGGTGGTTTATACCCCAATGTTGGATGATTCTTGGGGTGAAAATGTGGGTTTATTTTTTGTATTAATTTCCCCTATCCTTAGAATATATTTCCCAATATTTTTCCCTATAAAACCCCCTAAACTTGTGGGAGTTTGGGCTGTTTTTTAGTGGATATATGGTGGTGCGCGGTTTGGGTGCACGGTTTTCTAAACTGTGCAAGAAAACCATGTGACCTTGTCCAGGTCATTGAAAATTATATTAATTTATAATTTTTCCCTCCCAGGATTTATCTAAACCCACCCCTTTCTTCCCCCATTTTACAATTTCATCATTGTTAGCCTCCCAAGCTCGCCAAACCTCCCTTGGATCTCATTTTTGGAAGGGAATTTGATGGGTAAACTTCACGTTCTCTTCATGTAAGTGCTCTAACTTATATTTCTCTCTATTATTTAGGGTTTCTTCCCCTATCATTGATGTTTCTTTTTTCCATCAAATAGGGATTCATATCTATGGTTTTTCTTTATCTTTCTTTGTATAATCCTTTGGTTTGAGGTTGGTTTTTACAACCTTGTGGTGCGGTAGTGGTGCAGTTGGATTTTCCCACAAAGATTCAAGGGTTTTAACAATTTTGGTAGGTGATTCCATTGTGTATGCAATCTTTGTGACATATACTTATATGTTTATAATATTTTCATGTTTATATCATTTGATTATTGGTGCAAAAATCGGTTTTAGTGGTATTATTAAAGCAAATGAAGTTTAAGCGTCATTTTTATGTGAAATTGGGGTTTTCTAAAAGTAATATTCTATTGGTTCATTTAGGGATGCCCTATAACTACATAGTTGATTTTATTGAAATGTATTAGGGCCATAATTAATATTTTTAATGTTCATGTTATTTTTCTATTACAGGAATATTGCTTTTGGGTGACCTTTGTTAAGTTAATGATTTTGGGGTACCAAATTGGTGTTAAATTGGGTGTTTTACCTAGCTATTTTATGTGATTCCTATTGGGGTTTTTTATAACTCATTTAATGGGTATATAGAGATGTTTTGGATGCTGAAAATTCCCTTTTTGGTGAATGTGATTATGGAAATGGTGTTCAATGTGGGGTTTTAAAGGGATTTGTCTGTGAAAAAACATTGTTAGCTTTTGTGAAGGGGTTTTATTGAAAATCCAAATGTTTTGTTCTATGTTTTAAGTGGTATAAAGTTTGTATAGATATTTTATTGGTTATATGTGACCAGTAGTGGAGTTTAATATCTAAATTAATGTACGTGGAATTCTGAAATTGTTTGACCATAAAGGGAGAAGCTGGTGTACCTAGGTGGGTGGATATGTACTAGTATACTAGTGATCCGGATGGGTTTTGTCCCAATTGCACTGAAAAAATGGATACAAACAACTCTAACTAAACTATATTGATTATTTTTTGGGACCACTAAGTTATGGGTATACTCCCTACTAGTGAATAATGTACAAAAAAGGATTGTGACATGGATATTTTTTACACCGAGGTACAAGGTACAGGGGGCTCGAGACTGTCTAGTGCCTAGGGGTGTTCCCGGTTTTTCACCATGTGTTGCATACTCCATGGAATATTAGGGTGATATAATTTTGGGATTAGTATCACACCCTACTCACACCCATTGGGTTTATGTAGACTATGTCATGTTTGGCACAGGTTATAGAAAGGCTTTGGTTGATGGCGGTTCGGGGTGTTAGTTCCCTTCCTTGGTGCGGCATTGTGGTGACGGCTCGTGGGTGATAACCCCATGTCGTGTGGAGTCCTTGGGTATGTTTTTCTTCTTTTCCCTTGTGTCTTTGGACCTATTTTATTGACATTAAACCTACGTATTTATTTCTAGTTTTTTCTTATGTCATGTTTGGTATGAAACTTTCAGATTCAGTTTATCGAATGTTTTTGATGTTCTATATATCCATATTCGGGTAAATAATTCCCAATCAAAAATTAATGATACATGGGCACTTGTTCCATCCCATGGGGAAAGGGAACTCCCTTTGGGCCTTGTCATGTTCAGGGTTTGGTGCCAGTTTTGATGGCGGCCATATTTGGTTCATGGCAGGCAGTTTTTGACACTGATCATTGATCCCATGTTAATAACCTATATAAGGGTTATCAAAATTATATATAATATTTTTATATGGTTTTTTATTCTCATTATTATTTTATGGATGTTATAGTAATTCCTCATAAAGAATAATTTAAAATTATCTTTTTTTCTTAATATTGAATTAATAAAAAATGGATCTATTAAAAAATATAATTATATTTTACCATTATATAATTTTAAAAACAATATAATTTGATAATTAATATGAAATATTACAATTTTTTTATGTTTTATTAATTAGTCCGGATGAAAATATAATAGCATAATTTTTTTAAGTGCATAAACCAACAAAAATAAGAAAACATATTAAATAATGAGTGAGTAGGAATATGTTGATGTATTATAATAATATCACTATTACAAAATAATCATGATTTAAATTTCATATAATTAATTTTTTATTTAATATTCAAAATGTTTTATATGAATAAGATAAAAGGAAATTATACAAATAACGTTGTTACTTACTATCTTGGAGCTTGACTTCCTTTGAAATCTTTCACTGGTTTTGAAAGATTTGGGGATCCTTCATGAGACCCGAGGATTCCAAAAGTGGGATATGAATTTTATGATGGTAATTTGGTTATATATTAGAGATAAATACTGGGTAAATGTGTTGGTTTATGGGGGTATAAGTGGTTCCTCTTATAAGTGAGTTTTGGTGTTATATTTCTAAATACCCAATACATAATGTATAAGGAATATGATTTGAAAAAATGGATAGAAAAAAGAAAAAGGGTGATTATAAATCATTTATTCTATTATTCCAACATTTTATTGGGAAATATTATAGATATTCAATTAAACTTTCACATTTTTTTAACCCTTTTACCTCCTTTTACCCTTTATTATAGAAACTCACTTTTACCTTACTAACATTTTCTTTCCAGAAAAAGAATTAGTCTTCTAGATAATTTTTATATGCTGATTCAAAATATGAAATCTATTTTACTTAAATCAATTTTCAAAAGTTATGAAAATTAATTTTAAACTAAAAACTCATAATGTATAGTAAATTATTTTTGTAGAAGTATCTGTTTAAAAATTAAATTTTTATATATTTATTTTCATAATTACTAATAATTAATTGAATGATTGTTAATTTATATATATATAAGTAATACATTTTAGTAAATTTTATATTCAAAATATGATAAATTTAATAAATTCATTCTTTTATAGAAATATATTTAATAGTAATTCATAATGTATAAGAAATATTTCTTTTATATAAAAGATGTTTAAAAAAGGAATTTGTATCCTCCTATTTTATTTGAATATAATTTGTAATATGTTAATTACAAACCAATATAATATTTATGACACATTAGTATGATCTATATTACAGTTAAATAATATTTAACAGATCTATTCGTGGACACCCAAAAACTATATCAAAATCATATGACCCACTTAATTCTTATATATAACCCTATATACCTTACTAAAACAATTCACTGCATTCGCTAAATTCATTTACAATAATTTTATCAAATTTGCAAATATTTTAAATCATTCTAGAATTATCATTAGTTGTATATTCTTAAATGTAGATCATGATAATTAAGTTTTTAATATTTTAGTATTTTGATTTACCTAGAATTTTATTCCTTTTTTAGTTTTAATAATTATGTTTCAAATAAAAATTATGTAATGCATTAATGTTAATTTTATTCAATTTCATACTATTCTATCTTAATGAAATAAAGCATTCTTTTTTAGATTCATTTTTATTTAAAAAAATAATTCTAATTTCAAATCACATTTTTAATATAAATGAAATATCCATGATAAAATAGAGGGAATTACATACCCCATTAAATAAATTACATCCTCAAAATTATATTGAATGGATATTTATTATTTATTCATAACTTCAAAATAAAAGTCCCCAAATAATCCAATTATATTTTTTCCATGGCTCAATACTAAAATATTTCCCAATTTCTTTTATAGATTTATATCATTTAAGTTCCTCCTTAATTTTCACTATGATATATGGTTGATAAATAAATAAGATAATGTAAAACTTCTTTTATTAACTTATAATTTTGATACAAATACTTTCCATTGAATTCTACCAAAGTAATAAAGAAAATATTTATAGAAATAATATTTTCAAAAATATAAATTAGAAAAGAGTAATATACTCCTTATGCGGTCATAACATAAATAGTACCTTAAATGATAACACAACATACAATTTTTTAATTCTCTATTATTTTTCACCAAAGATATCATTAAAATTTAAAAATAGTATAAGGCCAATATTACATTTTCATTATTGAATTACAAAAAATATGTTATCTATCATGTTAATCAATTTATAAATAATTAACAGACAAAAGGTTCAACTAAATGATAACGGTTATCACTATATGAAGGATTAAATAGTGAGTTTCACCTCATGTTTCAATCCATTTACAAAAAAAGGTTAGTGCTATAAAATTAGTGTAATCAAGCACATGATTATGAAAAAATCAATTCTATGATGTATTATCCTATAAAACCATAATTACACCAAAATATACTTTCAAATAAACTATGATATTACTGGTTCTATATATGAAACCCTTTATTTTACCAAGTTTACGTTATGTTTTATATATCATTCTCCTTAAAATACTACCAAAAAATAACTATGACCTACTTTGATACCAAATGAGATGAATAAAACATAAAATACAAATATGTTACATCATTTAACTTTATTATACATAACAACTCACAAATTAAACACAATCTATGTTATAAAAACCATCTTCAAGAATTTCTAGGTTGTTTTTTTTAACAAATTAGGTGGAATATATTCCAGAAAGGTGGAAGGGTATTAATAGGATAAAGATTATCCTATAACAGTATGGGATACACCAAAATAAGTGATTCTTTAGATTAAATGTTTCTAAAGGTAAGTATTGAGATAAACAATTCTTTCAGAGATGGTGTTCTTATTGAAACCCAATTCTTATATTTATATATATGTACTGGAAATCACACCATGGAGAATAATTTTACAACATCTAGTAAACAAACCACACCTCTGTAGATCTTTCCAGAAGATGCTGTCTACACCGTGAAGAGAGGCTTGCACTATGGATGATTAGACAAATAATTTTTCCTATTATTTCACCATTCCATGATTATAGTATTTTGAGCCCTAAATATTAGAGGATAAAATAATTTCACTATGATTTGGATGGTTACGCTATAATAGGTATCAATCAAGTGGAGTTTTTAAAATATTATGTTATTATATTTTACGGATTTTGTAAATAATCAAATGATTAGAATATTTAATTAAATATAATGATCCATTTTGGTTGATTTTACCATCTCAGTCAAGGGAAATTAAATGGAAAACATACATATTACCTCAATATTGAATTTATGTATTACTATATAAGAAGGTATGGAGGATTGGCTATTGAAAGAGAGGGATAATTCATGATTAGTTTTGAAAAAAAAATCGATATGTGAGGGAGGTATAGGATATTATATCATTGGATGTTCACCGATTTTGATTACATGAATGAAATGGGAGTTTATTGACACATACTCATTGGCATAATTTCATGTTTAGTTCATGATGATCGAGATGTTTTTACTTGGACGAGTAGGAAGCTTTCTTAGTTATTGATAGTAAATACTTATCTACTTTGGGAGGGTTATAAACTTGAATGGTCTATGAAGATGCCCTAATCTATAATGAAACAATAAGTTCACTTAGTGATTTCCATACATCAAAACATCACTATAGAAATCTCCCTGTATACATTAATGTGTGGTTGAACCATGTAAATTTTTTTATTTCTATCTTAAATTTATTTTTCACTTTGTATAAATTTTTCAGGAGAGGGGTCTTAATATTAATAATGTAACATTATTATTCTTAAAGGTAATTTGAATAAAATTTACATAACTATATTCAACCCCTTATTAGGATATTTACCATTTATAGGAATAAAAAATAGCTTCATAGAGAAATGTTCTTAGTGAAAATTATATCATGGAATTAATGAATGGAGTAATCAATAACATGAGAATTCTGATCTTCAGTGGGTTTTTTCCAATTAAGAATGATTTGGATGCAACAATATTACCATAAATGGGAATGAATATATATACAAATTTTATACATGATATCTCAGATAACATGGAAAGGGAATTATTTTCATAGAAATACCGAAGGAAGATAAATATCAATTCTAAAGGATCAAAGGTGTTAGGGAGATATTTGATTTTTAAAATATAAATAAAGGTTATTCCATGTAAATACTCACATGTTATGAATTAAAAATTTATCAATATATATGAATAAAATTCCATGGTATGTGATGAAAAATTATATGTTACATGGACTAGTTTGGGGAATTGAGTATGAAATAAAATGAATTGGTTTATGCATTCTAGGATTAGATAAGCATAATTTTAGAGTAAATACCCAGACATAAAGAAGTCCTTTATGTGAACAAAACCATAAATATTACCCTATGAAATTTACACTTGATAGTCTTCATATTATTCTCATTTCAATTAATATATGGAATAGTGATATTATATCCACAAAAATGTGATATCCCAGGAAGTGATATTTTAGTTAATGAAAAACATAAATTGAAACATGATATAAAATATTGGGAGGATAATGTGGTTATGTATTTCCTTAAATAATAAAAGGGTAATGGAAAATTAATATACAAGATTACACTCACCTGATTTCAGTATTGAATGGATAAGATACTTGTAGCGAAGTGTCATAAAATGTTTTTAAAAGAAGATAAATATGAATTAATCTTGAAGAAATAATCAAATGGTAATGAGGGAATTAGTAGGGCACATCATAAATTATTCAATAAGAAAAACCTTATTTCAAAATAGGATTCTAGATAAGAAGAGGCGTATGTGGAAGAAATTGATAATGATAAATACCTCAATGTATACTCCAATGTTGATTTCATATACAAACCAAACACTAAAGGTGGTGATGATGAACATTCTAAATTTAAGGGAAGAATATACCAAAATATATATTTGGAAGATACTCTTGAAGAAATTGTAATTTGGAGGGAAAAAATAGTAAAGTTAAACAGTGTTTGTAATTCCAATGTTTATATACCGTATGGAGAAAAAGAGAAACAAGAGTTAAAAGATGAACTAGAATAGGTCAAATATAAAAAATTTAAAAACTAATAGTAGTAGGATGAGGGAAAAATAAAAATTGAATAGTAGGACTGGATCATCAATAGATATACTAATACAATAAAGGGTAGAGTAAAATTGGTCAAAGAGTGTGAAGTGGGAATTATTGGATTATAATGAAGTATTTATGATCAAGAAAATATCTTGACACTATGCATGAAATTATGAAACATGAATGTCTTGTATATAGATATGGTGGAAGGAAAATATTATGATCTATCTATGAAGATAGATTCTTTCACATAAAAAGAATGTTTGAAAAAAAGGTAAAACTAATGTGTGTCTTAACTAAATAAAAGAAGAAGTGATTGTTGATGGAAAATAAAAGCACCCAAAAATCAATGGGTGATTGAACTGGGTGAATAACCAAAGACCCAAAATAATTCTAAAAGATTAAATAAATTACAAAAACACACAAACTGATATTGGTATTTTATTCATACATTTTAGAGTGTTTTAATGTATTGAAATCTATATTTAGTTGAATATTCTTTCCACTTTGTGACCAATTTAACTTATTTTATATTATATATAAGGATACATCCTATCATTAGAAATGGAGCGAAACACCATATTTTTGTGGATGTAGCAGTTCTATTGAACAAGAGATAAATAATTACACGCCGTGTATTTCATCACACAATGTTATTTCTTCAAGAATTTGATGCCTCTTACAAAAAAAATTTATGCCATTACATGCTGTTAAAATATGTTACACATCATGTATGAAAATACATGTTGTGAATGATTCAACAAACAAAAAAATGATATTGGCAGTTGAGGGTTACTGAAAGCCCCTTTTTATTCACGTACCAAACACACTTTCACATTTAGCAGGGACCAGAGGAGGTAGAGAAATGTCGACCGATGACTTGTAGATGACATAGTGATGATCCATAGACCTATTTCACTACTATTCATCATCACCTTTCTTCAACATATATCTATGCTACTCATTATCATCATGCCTAGAATAATAAATTAGTATTCTTTATTCCACGTATTGAGATTAAAATTGGAATTTTTCTTAGGGGTTGTTTCTATTTTATATTTTTAAATCATCTTCTTTTCATATTTCACAACCATTATTTCATTATATTGTTATTATTTTATTGTGTCAATTAATTTACATAGTTTACATATGACTATTATGAAATCTAGGCCAGTCATGTTTAAATAGGGTTTCAGGTCACATTGTATTTTTTACACACAGTAGATGAAAATTCCAATAGTGAAATCACAATATTAGTATAGGGTACCCAGACCAAGGATACCTAATGACCCAATTCTGACACCAAAACCTAAATAAATCCACTATTAATTGAATCACTAGTAGATGAACCTAAAAATCACTGATACTAGTATGTTTTAATAACAATTTCATACACAACCATTTCCTCACTTTGTTTCTTATATAAATAAATCAAAAAATTCAATTTAAATCTATATAATTAATATAGAACATACAGATCATCACTATGGTTTTGACATTTGGACTTTATAAGTACTATATTTTTAGTTAGGTTTTATGAATTTTATAAATTATTAAAAAAAATTCTTATATGAATTTAATAACACCCAACCAGTTGTTAAACACACACACACACAAACCAAAATTATACAATTATTTTTATAGAAATAAGTAACATACTTAACATATATATTCCTTAATATGAGATACTTCAAGGAACAAGAATAAAAAAATATATGGGTATAAATTCTTATACTAGTTATATTATTAATGGATATTATTATTATGGTGAAGGTTATAAACACAAATCCATGAATGTGTTACCAATAATAGAAGTGGTTATTCTAAAATAAACTTATCTATTAAATTATAAATATTTATAAGACTCGTCAAGTGGGTTTAAAAAAATTACAGATTCTCATAATGAAGTTGATTCATCATTTCGAGAGGAAGAATAAACCCAATCCTGAAACTATGAGGTGAAGTAATAGATTTGGATTAATAAAACAATATTTGATAAGGAAAATATAAAAGACATTTCATTTAATGAAATATATCTTGATAAATTTTGGATTTTTAAAATTATATATACTCCTCATACAAAAATAAATATTGATCTTTTCAAAGGTATTAGTTATGACAATGAATGTGTCATTGGATTTGGAAATGATGATTTTTTTTAAAAATTATTGTCTTAGGGAAATCCAAAATTGGGATCAAATACAAGAGGCACATAAATGTATTGGTTTTTAGAGACCTTGGTCACAATTTTCTATGTGTTAAATAATAATGTTAAACAAGTTATAAAATTAATTTCAAAAAGAATTATTAGATTGTAAAAATAAGAGATATTAAAATTTTGATGCATGGGAAGTGAATTAATGGAAACACATACCACATTAGTGGATAAAAGGACATATGTTTTCTATTAAAGGAAGAAATGAAAAAGTTGTTTCAGTAATGGATTGTACAAATAAGCCAGATTTCTATAGAATATTCAGTAAACAATGAAATATGTGATGATATCGCAAGGCTTAATTTGATTATACTCCAACATGTGATGTTTTCCAAAAGGTAAAATTAAATAATAAAACATACAGTATAAATTATTATAGGTCAATAAGTTATCTAAAAAGGATACTTTTTAATGTTTGTGGAGTAATATCATTGAGATCCATCAATGAGAATAAGTATAATATGATTTTTATTACGGATCACAATAGGATTGTATGGTTAAGGGTGTTTACCCCAATGTCAAAATTATACAATTAAATAACTTTTTATCAAATATTGGTAGAGAAAAAACATCGGGAAATTATTTGGAAGTAATGGATTGATAATGGAAAAAATATTACTAATATTCCAGTGGAACATTTTCTATAAAATTATAGTATATGGTATTATGCTTTACTTGTGAGGAATCCTAAAATTTGTTTTTGATAAATATGAGAAACTGTATCATTAACAACATAGCCAAAAGAATACTTATATAAAAGTATATATTGGAAAGAAGTTGAATGTAAGAAGTTATTATATCACCTTATATTACTGATCGTGTTTTGTTTTGTTTGGGATAATATAATACACCTTAAGAGATGTGGTATAAGAAAACTACAGTAATAAAATACTTTAAAAACTTTAGAATAATTTTTTTATCCAAAATAAGTATAAAAACAACCAAATATTTTAGTCTCAGGGGTATTAAGATAGTTTTATTGATTAACCACCTAATATATAGGCATATAAATTCTATAATATAATTTTGAAAAAAAATGTTTAAATCTATGAAACTGTTATTGCGGAAAATAGGTCAAATTCCCAAAGCAGTGAGAATAATTTAGAAGAAAGGAATTCTAGATTAAGAAGCACAAGGGGAGAATAAGAAATTACGAATAATTCCCAATATTAATTTGATGATGAGGTTAATGAATAAACATTGGTGGCTATAAGTAATTTAATAAGTATGTTTGTGATTGATGGAGAGAACATTGTTTGTAACCAGATAACTTTAGTATAAACAAGGAGGATAAAGGCTATACAAAAAGAATTATTCCTATATCATGTAGTAGTAATGAATTTTAAGGTGGATACTAAATATCAAAATTTGATCAAGGTTACACATGAAGATCTAGAAAAAATTTATAAGAATCATAGTTGGGTAATTATTCCAATGCCAGAAGATTACAATGCAAAGGGAACCAAGTGGGTTTTCCAAAACAAACACCATAAGGGAAAAAATTTATTTATGAATAATTAATCATAGGTGAGCTAGGGGTATTCTCAAATTTAATAGATTGATGCACATGTGACATGTTATAATGGGGCATGAATAAAGCTGATTTGACTTTCTAAGGATATTATACTATAATGTGGATTTAATGTGTTCCAAATGAATGTTAAATAATAATTCCATAGTGTTTAATTGAAGAATATGTGGATAGTGATAAGTCAGACAATTTTCTTTTTCACGTGGATGATGCCAAATTCTACTAATTTAGGAAAGCATTATATGCGATGAAACAAGGACCTAGAGTATTGTATTCTATATTTGATCAATGTCTTAAAAATCAAAATTTTAAGTAAGGTGTAGTGGATCGTAATATCTATATATAAAATAGAATGATCAAAGAATAATTATGCTCATTTATATTTATGACATAATATTAGGATGGTTGAATGACTAATAATAAAGTAATATGGAAGAATTTATGAGGGCCATCTTCAAAATATAAAAGATCGTTGAGTTGATATTTATCCTTGGATGAAATGTTTTATAAGGATGGAATGAAAACATTATTTTACAATATAAATATGCCAATGTGGAACTAAAAATATTTGGAATGGAGTATCCTATGGTGATGAAAACATCAATATTTCATTGAATAAAATTATAATTGTGTCCTAATAGAAAAGAGGATGATGTGATACAATATTGGTAAATCCTTGAGATCCTATTATATGTAATAGTTACATAACTAGGAATTGTATTTTTAACATTACAAGGTATATGGTTCTAATGAAATCCCAAATAAATCCAGTTGGATGTTGTGAAAATATTATTGTAATATACAAATGACACCATGAATTTTGGAATATTTAGAATGATAGTTTATAGTGGGAGAACATTGAATTTATACACATAGATTGGGATGAATAAGTGGATGACCACAAGTCAAAATATAGTGGTGAATTATTTCATATAGCCTTATTTATTTCATGGTTATATAAGAAGAAAAATTATATTTTATTGAGAATAATATTAGATGATCACATTACAACTACTCAAGAATGTACTCAATTTCTATGAATGAAGAAACAAAATTTAGGATGTTGGAGTTGATAATAAATATCCTATTTTAATCAAGTGTTGTAGCTATAGTGCTATTAATATTTGAAAAAATAGTATTAATCACTAAAGGACAGAGCACATTAATATAATTTATAACTTCATTAAGGAGAATGATGAATAATGATTAATGAATTTGGAGTACACATCTACATAAAATTAGGTTTCTGAAAAAATTACATAGACACTACAAAAGGATTTTTTTTGAAAAGAATAAGTTAGATTATGGACTCTAACAATCACATTCTAACTAGAATTTTTATAAAAGGGACCCTCACTCCTCTAAGGAGTTTTAAATTCATATCATGTTATGATAGGTCTCATGGATATTTTTTGGGGATTATTAATCTAATCTAGAGAAATTTTAAATAATTTCAAATCTAGTTCATTGATGAATATGGATAATTTATCAATGATTAGGATATAGATAGAATAGTTCTCTGTTATTGTTAAAGGGGGCACAACCCCATGATATAAAGGAGTCTTTAAGGGGATAGAATTTGAGTTATTGTTTAAGTGGTGTTTTTTTGTGATATTTATAATCTAAGAAGGATTTAATAGAATAATTAGAAAAGGTGTGATTTTATAAGGAACTTTTCATTTCATTTATTTTTCTCACTTGGATCATAAATCAAATGATCTTATATAGTATGATTATTTAATAATTGATACACTATATAAAGGCAATATAAAAATCTGAAATTTTATCAATGGAATTTAACTTCTTATAATTATGTTATATAGTTTAAATCATATAAGACCACATAGAGAATACAATAGAAACTTTATAAATGATAAATGATTTAAATTAGAGTTATTTTTATAAATTAAAGAACCTATTCCAATGGAATAGTAACTTCACTGTTGGAAAAGTAATAAGACCCTTAGGAATGGTATTTTGGCCAATAAGACAATCATGTCATATATGAAAGTATAAATAAAATTTGGGTATCCTATAAATGGAAATTTGAAATTTTTATATCATGGAATAAGTAAATAAACTATTTAAAATTGATAAATTAAGTGTAGGTATTTTTGTGAAGTATAAATATTTATTTAAAATGTTATAATTAATATAATTTTTTAATAGAAAATGAAATTTCACAAAACATATTCATAAATTATTATTTTTTATTATGATTATAAGATAATGTTTTGGGACATTAATCTATTTTTCAATGTTTCATAAATCCTTTATAATTTTAAAGTCGTTATTATTCAAATTAATGAAAATTTTAGATAAAAAATAAATTTTTAATATTTATTGAATTATTCTCATAAATTGTATTACATTATTTAGTTCTACACGTAAAAAATTGTACGGTTTAACTTTTGAGATTTTTATAAAATAGATCAATTTTGGGTGAATAGTGAAAAACAATAATTTACAAAATAGGATAAATACATGAATTTGTGAGTCATTTTTGATTTCTAAAAGATGTTGGAATCATTATATCAATCTATAATCAGATATTTAATGTATCAATTAATCTTAATCATCACTGTTTATATTCTTAATCCAATATACCAAACTAATGAATAAAATAATAAAAAAACACCTCTCCCCTCCTCTATAAACGCAAATCATCCCAACCTATTCTCCTCACACCTCCAAATCCTTGGAGGTTGTCCAAATTTTTACAAAAACTATTCTGATGTCTCTCCCCATGTATAGTATCCTTTGGTATAAAAAAATAACAAACCCAACATCCCAAATGAGGTTTGCAAGGAGAATATGTTCAAAAGGTAGAATCCTCTTTCATTTTCCTTTTAAATTATTTTATTTTATTATCCTCTCCTAACTTACCTATCCCAATATTGCATGATAAATATAGTATAATTAATATTATATAATTTTATTGTTTTAATGGGTTAATTCATCATTAAATATCTTCCCTCTTTCATTTTTTCTAAAAATGAAAACATCTTCCTTGTTTTTTTAATTTACAGTCACCATGGAAGATGGATTATCATTTTCCAATACCACATTCAAGGCTGGAGGCAAAACCATTTCTATGGTTAAATAAGATTTTATTACACATATAATAAGTTATATATTGTTCTGGAACCACTATATAAACATGATGTTAAAAATAATGATATAAGTTCATGATGGTCTTGAAAACCACCAAAATAAATTTAATCATTTTCAATAATGTTTTACCTAATAAATCATCCTCATAATATATAATAAAATGATATATAAGATAATTTAAAAAAATTATGTTCATTAAAAGTATATATTTAAAATTCTGGTCAACAAATCCCATTTTTCATGCTCTTTTATACAGGTATACATGTGAATCAATCATGAAAACCAAGGAAACGAACACTCCGGAACGACGAAATTGAATCATGTAACTCATAAAAATGGCCATAAATGAACATAATAATATTATAATAAATAAATTAAATGTTCAAAATATTATTAATTAAATTATTAATGAATCTAATTTTATTATCCAAGACACTAAGTGGAATTGCAGAACACGTTCATATATAAGGTAATAAATTTTCCCCGAACATCCATTTTTTCCTTCACGTTACACAATTTCTCTATTTACCCCAGTTTATTTTTTAATTCATCTTATTTAATCATTATAAATTATATGTTTATACTCCAAAAACTTGTACGGAAATAAATTCTTTTTTCTCTTACAGAGATATATGTGCTTTATAAGGATTCCATATTAATTTTTCCTAATAAGAAAGCCAAGTTAAAGGGAACTTCCCATTTTCTTATCCATTTTGAAGTTCCATCCATAATATATTTGAAGCCACTAATATTTTTATGAAATACCTCTTTTTATCATGAAAAACTATTTTAGTTCATTTTTGGTTGTACACAAACAATTATGCCTTGAGTCGCTTTAAAGAGTCTTTTATATTTTCCCTCAAACTACACTAAAGTGGCTCATTTATAAATTTTCATAAACACTATTTTAACATGTTTTCTCTTTAGATAGACATCAATTATCATGATATTTGTCTATTTTACCTTTTTAATTTCCATACTTTATTTTAATCCACTCTTTTCTAGATTGCAACATGATACACTGTTTTACAAGGCCTTAAAACATGATCATGATAACCAATTCTTTATATTGGTATCCCTTATGTTAATTTAATATACATAATTGAGTTTTTATTATTATGATAAAATATAATATATTTTATTTAATGTTTTATAATATTTTTTACTAAATATTTACTATCTAGATAACATTCACCATATTAATATGAATAGTTTGTGATTATCTTATCTGATTAGGGAAATTATTTACATTTCATATGCCAGTTTCCATGTGAATGTATATGTTTATTATGTTTCAACCATTTCATATGAGGAAGTCATTAGACTTATTAAGTGTTGGTAAGGGCTTGCTATAGCCCCTCAAAGCATCATTAGGTCTCATGAAACGTACTAGACCAGGTTTTGGTCAAAGACTTACACATTTATGTAGACTTGTTTACTGAGGCCTTGATGGTATTTTTATGATGTCCCAAATTTTTAATTCCCCGATTATGATAATTTTTATTGATGATCTACATGATTTTTCTACTGGTATAATAATCCTGGTTATGTATCATTCTCAAATGATTACTTATATGGCATTATTTTATTAGATTTTATTCCAACTAAATTATGCTTAAGTGTATGTTTTAGTGGCATGTGTTTTTAGGAATTAACCTTACCTTATTGTTTATGTTTATTTATGATAGCTTCTACTATATTACTTACCGTTACAGAGAATCTGAGCCCACCAATTTTTTATATTTTATTTTTCCTCAGGATGCCAAGATGTAAATAATTATTGACATGCGTGGATAATCTTATAGAATTGGGATGTTTCCAATAGAGTTTATTTGTTTTATATTATTTAAATTTGTAATAAAAAACTTATGTTTGAATATTTATTTCTAATTATTAAAAACTATTTGGTCCTTCGGGTTGCAATTTCTTGTTCATAGTGTTAATGTAAAAATGTAAGGCACTTGCTCTTGGCTACTAGGGCCAGGGTATTCATAGTTTGTATCACAGTTTTCTTAGTATAAAATTTGGAAAATATAATATGAAAACATATTTTAGGGAAATATAACTATATATATGACTTTGAGAATATTATCAAGGTAATATGGCTTGTGATATAGATATTAGTTATAATAAAAAAATTCAATTTATATTAAGGGTTTTACTAGTTTAATATTATAAAATATGTTTCATAATGTTATGGTCTAATCTAATATATTCCACTATTTAGAAATGGTGACTAGTGGAATGAATGGAAACTATATCAACACATGTACCACATATATGGATTTCCCTCTTATGAAAGATAATTATGTTGGATGTGGAGCTGAAAAACAAATAACTATATTAGTAAAATAGAACAAATCATGGATAAATAAACTTAATCGATTGGAGAAACCAGATCAACATCCCAATGTAACAATTTTAGACAAATTTATATGAAAACAACCTCCATAATTTAATAGGACATAAAAAACATTTCTAGTTGATCAGTGGATAAAGTTACATAGAGAAGATATTTCTCATTTTGGGATGTAATGAAATGGAGATGTTTATAATGGCAGTTTATTATCTCCCAAGTGATGTAGATCAATAGTGTTCATTAGTTCAAAACACAAATTATAAAGAAGATATTGATAATGTAGAAAAAAACTATTTTATTGATTTTTTTGGGAATAATATTTCCCTTCTGAAAATTGAGAGTATTTAGAGAGAAAATTATTGAGTCTAAGAACAAAATACTGCAAAACAATTTCCAATTATTAAGCTAAAAATACAATGTTATCAAATGATTCCACACACTATAAACATAATACAAGAAGTAATATTGATTATTTCTTTGATGTTATTTTAAAATTTATAAAAAAGGACACTAGTTACCCAAATTTGTAACACCATATGAGAATATAGTATCATGTGCCATCATGACAGAGAAATAATTTTCCAAGAGATATGGAAATAAAGGGAAGAAATATAAGAAGAGGGATACTGATTACACTCGAAAATGAAATAAAGAAAAATTTAAGAAGGGATGATTAAAATTTAAAACATCTAATAAATATTGAATGGAAAGTCATTGAACATGCCTATTGGGAATGGAAGTTTGTTACAAGTATGGAGAAAAATGCCAACAAGCCTGTGATCTCACGGTCAAGAAAGGCTTCTACAATGTTCAATGATTCAGTTATAAGGATATGGAAAACTATTCACATGAATTACCTCTATATAAAGGGAACATTCCCTAG
Organism: Viscum album; assembly: GCA_963277665.1. Classification (NCBI taxonomy): domain Eukaryota; kingdom Viridiplantae; phylum Streptophyta; class Magnoliopsida; order Santalales; family Viscaceae; genus Viscum; species Viscum album. The sequence goes on from OY728129.1 coordinate 1,122,952,865, forward strand.
AAAAGGATAATGGAACAAATTCATGATTTTGTACTCATAAAATATGATGTTGATGTTCTGAATGATATGGGGGCATGTACTTTAATCATCTCTTAAAATTTTTCTAGAGATTTATTTGGTTTTTTATCATTTAATACCTCTATAACTTCCCGATCTTATAAAAAATTATATATTTATAATTCAATTTAACAATGTATTTTTTAGTAAAAAAATCATAGTGGAAAAAATATTTGAACAATTATGTGTTAAGAAGTTCCTATCATGACACATAAACATGCTCTAATTCATGATTTTATTATCATACCTATGGTTCATTTTGATATAATCATTGGTATGGAATGACATAGAAAATAAATTTCAAAAATTTATTTTAAAGAGAAGGAAATTAAAATTAATGATAAAGGTATGGAATTTCTCATCTGTAGAGGGGTGAAATCATTATGCAAGTCATACCTAGATCGACCTCCATTAGATTTTCTAAATGAGATTCATGTAAAAGAATACTAGATAAATCCTACTAATGAAAAAGTAATTATTCAAATTGAGGATGAACCTATTGGAAAATAATATATTTATGTATTTCTAGAAGATTTACATGGACATCTTCCAGAGTGGGAAATTGAGTTTCATATTAATTCAAACCCTAATGCAAGACATATATCCAATAATCCCTATATAATATCAACAGTGGATTTAATAATGGTAAATAAATACCTAAATTAATTGAGTGATAAGGGATTTACATGACCGAGTGTTTCACCATGGGAAGGTCATGTACTTTTAATTAAAAAGAATGATAGATATATGAGGCTCTACAATGACTATAGAGAGATCAATGCTATTACGATAATTAATAAGTATCTGCAATGTCATATTTTAAGACATATTTTACCAACTTCATGAAGATCAATATTTTAAAAAGAATAATCTTCATTCTGGAAATCAGAAATTATGTGTATATAATAATATATTGCAATGAAAGCATTTTAAACAAGGTATGGAAGTTATTATTTTACATTAATTACATTTGGACTTAGTAATGCACCAGTAGTTTTATTGGATCAAATGAATAGAGTATTCATAGAATATTTTGATATTTTGTGGTATTTATTGATTATATCTTGGTGTATCCCAAAAGCTACAAGGGCCATGAGAGAAACATCCGAATTGTATTGGGGACTCATAGAAGAAACGATTTATATAGGCTATTTATAAAGTATGAATTTTGGATTCAATCAGTTTCATTTCATGTCCATATTGTCTCTAAGGATGGAGTCTTAGTTGATCTTTGAAGAAAAAGGAATTATATGAATGACATATAACAACGAACATAACCATGTTATGTAGTTTCATTGGTTTAGTAGGTTACTATCAATGGTTCATTTAGAATTTTATCTAATAAGCTAACTCATTAACCATGTTTCCCATAGAGGGGATAAGTTTTTTAGATAATGGAATGTGAATAATTCTTTCAATAATTTAATATGAGATTAATTAATTCTTTGATCTTGAATCTACCATTGGGAAATAGTTTTTTTTGATTTATAGTTATGCATAAATGAAAAGTAATGGTTGTGTCACCATGTAGAATGATAGATTTATTTTATATGCATCAAGGTATTTAAAAATTGATGAGTAGAACAATCCAACTCATGATCTTGAGTGTGTTGCTGTAATAATTGATCTAAGGATACAGATAAACTATCTTTATGCTGAAATATGTGAGTTATATACAGATCACAAGAGTTTGAAATATATATTCTCATAGAATTAACTCAACATATGGAAAAGGTTATGGATCAAGATATTCAAGGATTATGATTTTTCAATACACTACCACCAAAATAAGTAAAATAAGGAAAAATATTCATTGATAAAGAAGGATATTGGATTTCAAAAAAAATGAGGATAGAAAAAGATCTTGTTTACATAGATCTAGTAAATATGGTTATGGGAATTATCAAGGAACGTGACACATCACTAATTTTTCAAATCTTTTTCCCAACCATATTTATTAGAAAGCATGAAAATTTCTTAGTCTGATGATGATAATATTCAATAGAAAATTAAAGCTGTGAATGATGAGAAATTGGTAGAATTCATATATGAATATATCATTTTGAGATTTGGGGAGAGTATTTTTGTTCCCGCTATAACTGAGATAAAAACGAAAATATGGGATGATTCCCATAGTTAAAATTTCTCTATACACCCTGGTTACACTATGATTCATAGATATTTGAAGGAGAATTTTGGTGGTATAATATAAATATTGAAATTTCTTATTATATAGAAAGATATTTATTTTAACAATAGGTGAAGGATAAAAGACAACATCCTAGAAGATTCATGCAACCTATACCTATTCCATCATGGAAATGGGATGAAATTACTCTGGGTTTTGTCAATATAATACCAAATACTCTAGGGAAAAATTATCCAATATGGGTAATTTTTTATCAACATACCAAATATGCATATTTATTCGGTATATGAGAGGCTTTTACATTGGATTACCTTGTAAAAATCTACATTAAAAAAGTTTTAAGGATTCTAGAATGACCAATTTCTATTATTATAGATCATGATCTATGATTTACATCATAATTATGGTAAATTCTTTCTAAATATTTGGATACTAGCTTCATTTGGATGTTGGTTTTCACTCTCTAACCGATGGAAAATATGAAAGGATGATCCAAACTTTGGAAGACATGTTCAGATCATGATTATATGACTTTCAAGGAATATGGGATCATTATTTACCTTTGGTTGAGTTTTAGTACAATAATAGTTTCTATTCATGTATTCAAATGGCACCATATGAAGTGTTATATGTAAAGAGATGTCATACACCAACTTGTTGTGATGGAGTTGGTGAATGGAAGCTTGTAGGACCAAAACATGTGTAGGAAATAAAAACAAAGATAAGTAATATTCAAACCCAAATCAAAGAAGATCAATGTAGGAAAAAGAGTTATGATGATAACCATAGGAAATATTTAATGTTTCAAGTGGGAGATCATGTCGTCTTGAAGGTTTCTCCATGGAAGGGTGTTATAATATTTATAATGAAAGTGAATCCAAGCCCCATGTACATGTGATCTTTTGAAAATTTGGAGAGAATTGGAGGGGTTTCTTATCATTTATAAATACCACGATTACAATATAAATTACATGATGTGTTCTAAATCTCTTTATAAATGAATTATATGCCAAACCCAACACATGTTCTCACTTCTAAAGGAATATAATTAAAAACTGATTTATATTACTATGAAGATCCAATCTAGATTCTAGATACTAGGGAACTGGTGTTCGAAAATCAAAAGACATTACTGAAAAATTTAATTTGTAAAAATCATGAAATTGAAGAGGTAACGTGGCAACTAAAGAATATAATTTCGAACTACCCAAATATTTATATGAGGCAAAATTCTGGAAATTTAAAAGAATAAATTTTTGATGGAGGTGAGAATGTAACAACATAAAATTTAATCATTATAATTTCCTTTTTTTAATTATTTCATATATTGTAAATCATATAAATCATGTAGATAACACAACACAAACATTACAAATGAAATAAGAGGAATTTCTAGAAATTAAGGATCCTATACCAATGAAATTTTAACGTGACATTTGAAATAGCAATATAACTAATAGGAATAGTAATCCCCAAAATAGAGTATTAAACTCACCTATGAAAGTATAAATAAAATTTGGGTATCTTATAATTTAATGCATGATATATTTATATCATGGAATTAGTAAATAATTTTTTTAAAAATAATAAATTAAGATTCGGAATTTTTGTATTGCATAAATAATTATTTACAATTTTATAGTTAATATAATTTTTTACAATAAAATTTAATTTCACAATATATATTTATAAATTATTTTTTTTACTACGGTTATATGGAAATTTTATGAAACCTTAATTAATTTTTCAATGTGTCATAAAATCAGTTATAATTTTAAAATCGTTATTTTTTTAATAAATGTTGATTTTAATTAAAAATTAAATTTCGCATATATATAAAATTATTTCCAAAATCTAGATTCAATTTATTAATTCTACATGTCAAAAATTATTATGGTTAATTTTGGGGATTTTTTCTAAAATAGTACAATTTTTGGGGAATGGTGAAATACATTAATTTATGAAATAGGCTAAATAAATGATTTTTTAAGTCATTGATGATGTATTGCTGATGTAAAAAACCATTATATAGATCGATCCTCCTCTATTTACTATATTTAGTCATAGTAATCATCAATATTTATAGTCTTGATCCAATATAATAAATTAATGAATAAATTAATAAAACACCCCTCTTTTCCACTATTAATATCACCCCTCCCCACATTTTCTCCTTAAACCTACAAATATTTTAATATTGTGCATTTTATATCGAATACACATACATATTATCTCCCACAAATCTAGGGGCCTCGGTCCTTAACAGAATATCAACCCAAATTTCCCTAAGGAGGCTCTCAAGGAGAAGAAGTTCAAGAGGTAAAATCATTTTTCATTTTCTTTTCAATTTATTTTATTTTCTTATCATATACTCACCTTTATATACTAATGTGGAACCACAATTCCATAAGAATTAAAATAATATAATTTTAATATTTTAATGGAATAATCCATCATCAATTATTTTCCCTATTCATTTTATTTTAAAATTAAAAACATCATCCATGATATGTCGATTTACTGCCATCGTGGATAATGCGTTTTAATTCTCCAATTCCATATTTATAGATGGTCATAAAACCATTATAATAGTTCCATAATATTTTCATAAACATATTATAGATTATATAATGTTCTGGAACCAATATATCAACATGATATTAAATATAAGGCCCGAATTTCAAGATGGTCGTGAAAACCACCAAATAAATTAAATAATTATCACTAATGGTTTATCTATTGAATTATACTCATAGTGTATAACCAAATGATATATCACACCATTTAAAAATATGTAATTTCATTAAGAACATATAATTTAAATTCTTTATAACTATTCCAATTTTAGATGATCTTTTATACATGTATATAAGTAAATCAATCATCAAAGGCAAGGAAACGAACACTCCCGAATGACAAAATTGAATCTTATAACTCCTAAAAAAAATCCACAAATGAACTTAATAAAACTATAATAATTCAAATACATGTTTAATAGTTTTTTAATTAAATTATTAATAAATATGATTCTATTATGCAGAGCACAAAGTGTAAGTGCCGAAAACTTTCAGACATAAGATAATGGATTCTCCCCGAACCTCCATTTTTCCTTCAAGTTATGTTTTCTCTCTCTATTTAACCCCAATGTAATTATTACTTTCTATCATTTACTAATCCTAAATTATGTATTTATTATCCAAACATATTTACCTAACTCAATTATTCTTTATTTCATATGTATATACATGTTTTATATGGTTTCTGTTTAAATTTATCCCTATAAACAAGACCCGTTAAATTAGACATCCAATTTCTTACCCATTTTCAAGTAAAATCTGTTATATATTTTATGAAAACATTATTATTTTAAAATATTTATTTTTATTATTAAAAACTACCATTGTTAATTTCATGTTTTATACAAACAATTATGCTTTTGGCCACTTTAAGGACTCTTATATTTTCCCTTGAACCGCACAGAAGGGGATCATTTCTAAAGTTTCATAAACACTATTTTTATATGTTTTCACTTTAGTTGGACATGAATTACCATGATATATTCATATTTTCACTTATGAAATACCATGTATGATTTAAATCTTTTCTTTTAACAACACTATTATGATACACCAATTTGTTATGCCTTGTGACATTATTACGATACTCATTTATTCCCATGAGTAAATCTTTTGTTAGTTTATTATAAATTATTTAGGTTTTTTACTAATGATATAATATACAATATTTTATTTATTTTTTATGATCATTTTTCATAGTTATGTAATATCTTCATACCATTCTCTATATTACTCTGTATTGTTTATGATTATGTTTACTAATTGGGAAAATTATTTACATTTCATATGCTAGATTAAATATGAATTTATATATTGATTTTATTTCTCCCCTTTAATATTAGGAATGTATTAGACTTAGTAAGTCTTAGAAGGGGTGATATATATCCCCTTGATTCATCGGTTGGTCTGATGAGATAGACTAGACAAGGTTTTGGCAGAGGCCTTACCCATTTTTGTAAACTTTCTAGCCAAGGCCTTGATGGTATGTTTATGATGTCCCTCATTAGGAATACCCTAATTATGAGACTATTTATTGATAATCCATATGATTATTAGACTTGTATAATATCCATGGTTAAGTATCATTCATGTGTGATTACTTATATAGAGTAATTTGAGAAGCTTTTATTCTTTCCAAATTATTCTTATGTTTATGTTTTAATCAAATGTGTTTTTAGATACTCATCATGACTTATTATTTATGTTTATTTATGGTGACTTCCTATGTATTACTAACCCTTACTGAACATTCTAGCACACCACTTTCTTATATTTTATTTTTCCATAGGACTACAATATTTAAATTCTAATTTACATACAAAGATAATCTAATATACATTGGATGTTTCCAATAGAGTTTCTATGTTGTATTTCATTTGAATTTTAAATGTAATTTTATTTGTATATAGTTTTCCAATGATACTAAACTATTAAGTCCTTTAGGAAATGATCACTTGTTTAGAGTACCAATGTAATAATTTAGGGCACTAAATCTGGGATACTGGGGTTATGGTCTTAGAGATAAGAAGTTTAATTCTTGGTTTTTATTTGGTGATGAATGATATAGATGAATATGTGTTGAAGGATATTCATCAATCCCAATGGTTCATATTTATAGAAAAAAAAATCTCGAAGTATTTAGATTTTTTTCACTAACAAATAGTGTTGAGTCTTTTTAAAAAATATAATATTATTAATGAAAAATTGATACTATATAGATTTGAGGTAATAATGGGATGCTGTGAATGTTCTACCCATAAGACAAAGATCACCCCACAATAATTTATTCCAGAACTACAATTATTAATGCATTAAATTAAAATTCACTTTAGATTATTTTTAGGAGAATTTGTTCACAACATTATGTAATTCATATTCAATATCAATTATGTTATTTTATGCTATAGAGGATACTTTTACATCATGAAGTAGAAAAATATGATATCCATATATCTTCCTAGAAAATGGATACCATTACATATATGGATTCATGCACCAAGGATAAAACGTTAAAGTCATTTCCTATTATTTTCCCATTCCTTAATTTTATATGTATATGATATAAATCATTAAGGATAAGGGAATTTCATATTTATTTTTATATTCATTCTACAATAGGGTTTTCTTAAGAAACATTTTCATAATTAAATGTTTTTATCTAATAGGGATTTTTTAATACTTGAATTATAGAGTTATGGTTTGAAATTGAAGATTAATTTTTGTTGAAATTTCTAATATTAGTTAAGGAAAATTAAAAGGTAAACTTAGTGATTTTTTTAATATAATCGAAGAATTGTATTTCTCTATAAAATGGAAAGGAGGATCATGGATTTATTGAGAGGTAGAATTCTATTTATTTTTCACAAAGAAAAATATAGATACATGTAAGATCTATGATATTATCTCACTTGAATTTTTAAGAGATTCATTATGTGGATGATGGGGGGGGGATGATTGATACACCATCATTGGTGAAATATCATTCATGGTTCATGAATATTGTGCCAATTTTTATTAGATGACTAGAATTTTTTTGAGTGAGGGATGTTAGTTAAATTATTTTTTAGGGTTGTAAATATATAGGGACTCTGAAAGAAATATAAATTGTTATAAAATAATTGTTTTACTTAGTGATTTTGTTACCACAATATAGTGTGATAGGATATTTACAACTAGGTACTAAATAAAACCTGAGTACAATGATTCACATCCTTAAATATTCTTTAGCTATATTAGATATCGTAATATACTTGGAGTCTACTATAGAATTTGTGACCACAACCTTCTTTGAGCTCTTCCAGCTCACAACACCTTGATTAAAAGTGAGGATTTATCTTTTTTGTGACATTATTATTTCTTGATTAGTTTGGAAACTATCATATACATATCCAATGGTGAATATTTCTACATATCATCCAAAAATTATGAGCATATCCTTATTACACATCAAACACATAAGGATAGTCCTTATGGACATCCAATAGAGGTCACCTAAATAGGATTGATATCTATCTACTACACTCAATACATAGAAAATATATATCCTAGTATATATAAAAACATATATGACTGACAAAATAATTGATTGATATGGAATCCTTTCCATTCTTTTTAGTTTTTCATATGTTTGAGGAGACATTTTCGTAGAAATATAAATTCCATTTGATGATATAAATAATATCCTCTGGGATTTTTCCATACTTAATATCATTACTATATTGCAAATTTATTAACTTTGACTCTAGATGAGTGGTCTCTTGGATCGATCATGATGGATCTTAATCGCAAGAATATATACTTATATACCCTATTATTTTATAGAGATGCATTTATTCAACCAAATCTTAACAGACTATAAGAATGGTATTTTATTTCATATGAGTAATATGATAGCAACATATACTATTAAGAAAATTACTAAACTCCAACTAAAACATTTTTATAAAAAATTCTCAAACTCATTATTTATTAAAAAAAAATCCAGTATGGGTTTATAAAAACTAATTTTCCCTAATCAGGATGATTTCATTAATCTGTAAATGGATTTTTAAAATTAAAATATCTTATTAAAATCAGTATGAGTCACAAACCCCTTAGGTTGCATCATATAGAAATCTTCCAAAAGGTTCCCATTAAGGAATTCTATTTTGACATACATTTTCCAAATCTAATATTGAAGGTAATAAAAAATGTAAAGTATAATTCTAAAGGATTTCCTCATTGAAACTGGTGAATATTTTTTTCATTTTCAATTACTTGAGTCTATATAAACCCTTTTTTTACAAGTAATAAATTTTAGGTATATTAACTTTTCACTCAATGGGGAGTTTATTCTTGAATACCCATTTTCAAAAAATTATTCTTAAGTATACTAGAGGATCTACCAAAATATATAATTTGTTTTGGTATGTGGAATCCATTTTTAAATTTATGCATTCTTTACAGTTGGAAATATCTGTGAAACTTACTGACTCTGTATGGGTTAGAGGATCATTATTATCAAATAATAATGAGTCACCAGCCACAATGAATAGAAAACCATAATGTTATGGATATCTAATATCTCTTATACTCTAAAATAGTACATGTTCCTTTGGAAGAGTTACACCCCCATGGGGCTTTGTAGAATCTATTCAAGCACCTACATTGGTTTACCTTGATCATCAACTTCATCTAAGTCTATCTCACTACCACTATCTATTTTAGAAATGTGATCCCTTTCAAAGAATTTAGAGTTTCTTTCCACTATAAATTTTTTTATAAGGCTCTTATATGTAATATACCCTTATTTCATTTGGGTATCTTATAAAGGTACACTTTTTGCCTTAGGGTGAAAGTATATTACCTTAAGAGGCCTTAACAAATTCTTTACTTCCCCACACATGTATATTTGATAACTTGGTTTTTATTCCACTCCAAAATCCATATGGAATACGATTTATCAATTTAGTTGTTTCTTTGTATAGTATATATCCCAATACATTTAATACATATGCCGAAAAGGATAATAGAAGACTAACATGACCCATCATTAAGCCTACTATGTCTAATAAGGTGCAGTTCCTCCTTTATCTGACACTATTCCACTGAGGTGTATAAGGAGAGTGAGTTAGAATAAGTACCAATATCCCGTGAGTAATCAATAAAGTTTTTATTAATATAGTCTCCACTCTGGTCTGAGTGGAGATTATTAAACTTATTTCCAATCTAGTTCCCAATATATTTCTTTTATTCCTTGAATTTATCATAATAATCTGACTTATAACTCATCAATAAGACATATCTATATCTACTAAAATCATCACTAAAAGGTATGAAGTATGATAACCCACCACTTTATTTAGTAGTAAATGGTCCACACACATCGGTATGAACTAATTCATGAATCTCTTTATCCATTTCACTTTTCCACCTTAATGGGGATTTGGTCATTTTGCATTGTAAGCATGTCTGACATACACCAATTTTGTTTAGTTCAAATGGATCTAAATATCTATCTCGATTTAATTTAGCAAAGTGATTTTCATTTACCTAAACTAGTCGGTGATTCTAGAGTTGGGTGTGCTATGATTCATGTGAATCATCATCATTATTAATTTACATTACTTGATTCATGTAATCCAACATAGAAAGAACTTTATTTAACTGTTCCTTACCATTAAAAACTCTATCTTATTAAAATAGGATACATTTACTTCCATATTTGAAAAAAAATAAATCCATATCATGTTTGGATACAGATATAATGTTTTTTTAATAGTTAGAACATAATAAAAACCATTAAAAAGAAAGATTATCCTAGATAGTAACGTTATTTGGTAGCCCTTGATAGCTACATTAGTGAGTTTTGATCTATTGGATGCTCATAGATTTACCTACCCTTATTCAATATTTCTGAATCTACTTGGTTAATGTATTTTAATACATATGTGGTTACAAAAAGTTAGATCCAATACCCAATTTGTTGAACTATATAAATTACACATAAAAACGAACATGAATCCTCCCCTTGGATCTTTGGATGGGTGTAATTTTTATTCTAGTGTCCCTTCTTGCCACATTAAAAATAGACAAAATATTATTCACTTGATTTCCCCTTGATCTTCCCCTTCTTTGAAGGGCAGGAAGAAGTTTTGGGATTAAATAAATTTTCTTTCTGATTCCATTTTCCCATCATATATTTAGAGGTATTTTTATGTTTTATTTCCTTATCAACTTGAAAAAAAGAGTGAGAATATTTTTAATACACTTCTTAATGTTTTTCCTATTAAAATTAAATATAAAAATGGAGAATATATAAGGAAATGATTCTAGAATGAGGTCGATGGATAGTACAACAAGGCATTTAAACTTGAGAACCTCTTGGTGCTCATGTATCCAATTATCTTGACTACATGAGGTCTAACTGAGGAACCATACACATGTTAACCCTAAAATAGTTCTTTGTAAATCTCAAACAACTCATTTTTATCCATCTATTGGAAAAGAAAATAGAGTTTCTCAAGCATGCTATGTACATCCATGTTTTCCTGAGATTTCATGAGTTTTTAAAACATAGATGAAAGAATAAATCATTGAATTTAGACTCCATAATTCATATATTTTTCATAGCTAAGGAACTCTTCATCACATTCCTTCAAAGTAGAAGGATCATGAATTGAGTATTATAGCATGTAAGAAATAATTTCATGGTGTAGAACCAGTTAAATTCACTTGTACCATTCCTAGAAGATACTACCTGTTAAAAGTTTAACTTTATCTTAAATTAATTGTAGCGATAAATTGGATGGTGATATTTCCATTTTATTAAAAAATTAAAAGATTATAGACTATTAGTACTTTTATTGATTAACAATTATGTGAGAAATTATAAATTAATAGATTTTATTAAATCCTATACTATTTTATCAAGCCCAAAAAACCTTCAACATTGAACTTGAATATTTTGTTTCGTTAACATTATAGTGGAACAGATCAATATACCCCATCACAAAATCCCATCAAGGGATGGCCAAGCTACATGAAGGTATTTAAGAAGGCATGTCTTTACCAGCTACAGGCTTGTAGGTACTTGATCTATTGAGTGGATTCCCCACTCATGAAATCATGACCTGTACTTCCTAATCATTTACCTCTAAATTACACCACGTATAGAGAGGGATACTCTTCTTGATGTAAAATGGTTTAGTCAACCAAAAACAACCTTAAGAACCCCCTTATAAAAGTAAGTGTCCCAATAAGGGTTAGTCAAGAACTTAGTTCTGTTGAGTTCTTTTCCAAATCGAGTAAAAGATTGCTCAGTCTGGCATAATATTTGGTTGTTGGATTTTAATTAATTTTGCATAAATTTTATCTTATTCTATCATTTACATTTATTTTTAATATTAAGTGGATGTTAATTAATTAATTAAGCACATTGGAAAAATCATTAACAAAAATTTAATTAATTTAATTTGTTAAGAATATGTTTTATCTTGCTTTATCCTTTACATGTATTATTAATATTATGTGGATATTACTTAATTAATTACCCATGCTAGAAAAAATATTTAGTAATAACACATTTATTTATCTTCCAACATTTCACATTAAAATTTTTTTATGTAGATGTGGACCTGTATCCACAAAATAAATAATTGCATAGAAATAAATAAATAAGTAAATGATTAATAAAAGGATTCATTCATTAGATTTTTATAATATAGAATTTAATGAGAATACAATAAATCAACTGATGGTCTATGTGAAATAATTCCTTTTTCTTGTCTTGGCATTAGTTACAACATTCTACTTATCCACCTATGTATCACCAGAGTTGGTATCAAAATGGTTCCATCTTTGACTACCTCCACATGCCATGGGATAATCTATTAATTATATGTATTTATGACTCACACATAGGTGAGGGGAACAAAGTGGTTTGTTTTAATGGAGACTACATAAATATCCTTGGTCCTATAGGTCTTGTATAATAATGGAGAGAGGGATCACACAAAGACCATCATTTGGAATATCATAATAAATAATTGAAAACTAATGCAAGAAATTAAATTAAAATATTTGACACAAACATTGGTCTTGGTTATGCTCATGATCAATCATACATGAAATGAATATGAAAAATTAATTAGATTGCATTCATTTATTTATTCATTTTTTTATTATTAAGATGACTGATCTTGTATGAAATAAATAAATAAATAAATTATTTTATTCCATATTAATGATCATCCAAAATTAATAATGAAATATTAATTACAATAAATTAATAGAGCTTTTAATATTATATTAAAGTGTTATTAAATTCTCAAACACAAACTAATGTTCCAATCAGTAAAATAATGTTTAAGTGATGTAATTTTAATGTTATTTTAATTTTTAATTCTATCATTTAATGGTAGACTACACATCATGTATAGTGTCATTACCCGATATGTGTCAATATTGTCATGTATCTCAATCACATGCTTGGGGATTCAGTGTGTTTACTCATTTAGACTAAATGTTGTGTATAGGCCAGCTACACGCTATGTACCCACTTGTCATCTGCTAGGTTTTCCTGGTTAAAATGCGGTGTGAAATAAATGCTCCATGTTTAATTAACTAATTGGTGTATCTAAGTTCAACGTTCATGGGTAGAAATCATGTAATTCGGCTACACAATGTGTAACCTAGTTTTTACAACCAAAGATTTCATGTTTCACGATGAAATATCTAGTTGTACTTCATCTATTATTAAATATTAAATAAAATGAAACACTTAACAAACAAAATTAATATGTGAATAACATGTTAATGCAAGTTAGATTAAAGAAAAGATGAAATAAAATGAAAATCTAACAATAATGCCACATAGATCAATAATCAAATAAATAATTATAAATTTAAATGTGACCTCTATGATACCACTTGTTGGTTCTAGGCGTAGTTGAAGAATGTAGTAGCAAGTGATATATTAAAATTAATTTTAATAATCATTGCTAAAAACCATGAGTCAGATTATTATTTGAAAAAATAAATACATGAATAGGGTAACATGCTTCATTGGTGAATTTTGATCATCTGAAAAGACCCTTTTAGATTACCATAATTGCACTGTAAGGACCCAAGTATATAATCCCTCTTGTGGTGATCCACACGTTCTCTTAGGATCTCTAAGAAACACCACTCAATCCTTGGGTTTTAGCATTGGTAGTTGAGTATCATTCATTTTTCGATATTGATGACTTATTATTTGGTCTTGAAGAAATCTCTCTTACAGTTCTCATTCTTGAGAGGGTGAGAGAAGGAGGATCTGAGAGAGAATTTGTTATGTGCTACAAATATCTATTCTTTATTTTGGATTCTCTATAAAATAGACATATCTGTCTATTTAAAGAGATATGATTTAGGTTAAAATATTATTTAATTTCTTGATGATAATTAAATAACAATTATTACCTTTATTAAACCCATGCCAAATAATAATTACAATGTTATTATTATTTTCTGCTGTGTGCCAAATTTTTCAATAAAAATATTACATAACTTGATTATTAGTTAATATTTTTTACCAGACACTATCATGGTATGTTTGAACTCCTTTTTCATTTATTGAACTCCCCAATCAAAATATTATACATGAATATAAATTTAATTCACCGGTTAGTGAATAAATATTTATTAAATAGCCAATCAAATAAATAAATATATCTTTATTCACATGCTTGTAAATAATTAATTATTTAATTTATGCGATGCACATAAATTAAATAAAATTATTCATCAAAATTCATAATAATATTTATTAAATTAATTAATCTCAAATAGAATTTAGTTGATATCAATAGAAACACATAGTTTGTGACCCTCTCAGATTCTTTTTTGTTGGAATTAGGTTTCCTTGCCAAAAGTCCCAGGTTATTGATTCGCAATGGGTCAAGGTAACCAAGAGAAAGAACATTATTTTATAACACTGGTAAAAACATAAGAACACTAAATATATAACATTATCCATTTGTCACAATATCTCACCATGCAAGTTTCATGACAGTTTCATCAACCTATTTACTCAATATTTATTTCTTTGACTATCTGAAATAAGCATGTTGTTTCATTGTGGATAATGAATTTAGTGCAATGGTTCTATTCCAATCAAAGGGATGATATTCCAACTTCAACAAAGATGAAAGGGAAAAATTCTTCTTCTACTTATCCGTTAATGACATGTCTATCATGACGCACCCAACAAACCATACTTCCTGCCAATATATGGAATTATGACTTTGGTATATAAATATATGTGCATGATTCATGACATTTATTAATGGTAATATTAAAGTCAATGGACCATTAAAAACGTTCATAAATGGGAATATCCGATGACAACAAAACATGAAGAATTTGTACTGTTGGATCTATTCTCACAATATATGATCTTGGAGATTACCATGTGAGAATTTTATGTGAAGAAGCATCATCTTCTTATGATCACTCACACCCGATGGTCTAAATACTATATGTCACATCATAGTACATAATCTAACCACTGAAATATATTAAGAATATTGTTATAGAACTTCGTGGTTCTCATTATAGTAGGGAACTACTTTGATTTTATCAATATGAAAAATACTCTAGGATGTTATTACAGTAAAGCCATTACTACTGAAAAACAAACCTTTAACAGCACTGGCCTTTATCAGAGTGTTATGTTTAGCACGGACAAAGGGAACACTTTATCCGTGCTTTATTTTAAGAATTGATAAAGAGTATATTTTATCATCCCTTTTTTTAGAACTGATAATGGTCCTAGATAAAATGAAATAAATAAACAAATAGAAATTAAAAATGTTAAAATTAAGAAAATTGACAATTTTATTTATTAGAAAATTATTAATAAAAATGAACACATTTAATATCTATATATATATAATTTATAAATATTAATTAATAGTATATATTAAATATATACAATTTAAATTGAAGAAAATGATATAAATAAATAAATAATAATAAAAAAGTGTAAGTTAAGAAAAACATTAAAAATTTTATTTATTAAGTATTTATTGTTAAAAACAAATAAATTTAATATACATATATATAGATTATAAATATAAATAAATAGCATATATTAAATAAAATTGTATCAAATTTACAAATATTAATAATGAAACAAAAAAATGAATAAATTGTAAAAAGTAAACAAAAACAAAAAAAATTAATAAATTTCAAAATTATTAAAACATTTTTTAACAAAAAAATTATTAATGAAAATGAATATGTTTAATATATATATATATATATTAAAATTTTCAATATTAATAAACAATATATATTAAATGTAGATATTCAAATTGAATAAAATGTAATAATTAAAAACATATTCATTTCTTATTCATATTTAATGGGTTTTATAAAAAGTTATTCATTAATAAATATAATATGGAAATATATTCTTATATATATATATATATATGTCAATGTATCTAATATTTCATAAAATGTGAAAAATATAATTAAAATATTTATTATTACATTAAATAAGTAAGATATTTAGTTAAAAAATATTTATAATTAAAAATTAATATTAATTAAAAACACTCACTAATTCAATGGAGTAATGGAAATAATTTAATATTGTTTTATTGTAAAATTTAACATATATCAAATATCTGTTACATTGATTTTACATACATATAATTCATTCATTCAATTTTATATACAATGCACACACAAAAATCTTTACACAATTAATGATATCTTATATAGAAACACATAGACGTGATATCTATATAATTTATTCCAATTTTACTTTCCATTTTAAAATTAAATTATAACATGATAAATTTAATATATTTTTTCTATAATTTGAAAATTTTATTTATTTATTTTTAATACAATTGAAGTTTTGTATTCTTTTTAAATTTTTCAAATAATTTTTTTTTATTTTTTATTGATTTTAATCATTTTCTATTATTTATTTTTAATTATTTATTTACTATGTTTTAGTATATTTTAATATGTATTTATCTTTATTTAAATATATATGAATATTTTTATATTAGTTAATATTTATTTAATAAAACAGATCCATTTTTTAATATTTTTAATGTTACTCATTTTTAATTATTCAATTCCGCTCAATTTTATGGTGCATGGATTTAATATTATATATTAATTATTAAGATTAAAAATATATTTGTAAATAAATATTTATAAAAAATATATTTATAATTTTATAATTTTATTATTATAAAAAAAGAATTATTTTTAAAATTATTTAAATAATTATAAATAAATAATTATATATATAAAAATAATTTTAAATTTATAATAAATTTTAAATAAGTAAATAATATATTTATTACATTTATATTTATATTTATATTTATATTAATATTTATATTTATTTATTTACTAAATATAATTATATAAATTTATATAATGATGTAAATATATAAATATTAACATTTTAAAAATTATTTACATAATTATAAATAAATTATTTAATATTTTAATTATTATAAAATTATAAAAAATATATTTAAATAATTAAATATTTAATAAATAAATATATATATATATATATATTAAAGGTGGGGGTCGTAGTCTCATTTATTATTTAACGCAAAGACCTCTTTCTAATTGGGTTAAGGGAGACCCACTCCATAACCCAAAAGCCCAAGACTATGTGGTCTGAATACAAGGCCTGGAATCCCATTTTTTTCCCTAAAGGGCCTTTGAGTGTATAGTTCTTCTACAGTACCCGAACTACTATAGTACCTGCTACATTACTGCTGCCACTACAGTACTTTCTACAGTTCCTCTGTCGCAACAGTGCAACCACTGCTAAATTTTTGTTGCTACAATACTACTTTAGTACCCTACTACAGTGCCACTATAGTAACTCTGAAATTCGTCCCTGATCGAAATCGATCCTTGGTTTTTTGGATGACAAGAAGAAGCCTTTCCCACTAGGGTACAGGCTCATTGGCATTTATATTTATATTTATATATATTTATTAAATATTTATAAATATTATTATATAAATATATATAATGATATAAATACATTTATAATTAAAATATTATAATAAATATATTTACATACTGAATATATTTACTATATTTATATTTATATATATTTGATAAAAATATGTATAATTACGAAAATACATATAATAATGTACATATATTTATAATTATAAATAAATAATTATAAAATATTTTTAGAATATTTTTTTTAAAATATTGATTTATAAATAAATATTTATGATTTATAAAATCATAAATAAAGAAAATAATTTTTTTTAAAAATGTATTCATATAGTTATAAATAAATAACTATATTTTTAAATAATTATAAAATTATAATAAATAAATACATAATTATATTAATATATTTCCTAATTTTTTAATTTATAATTATAATTATAAATCATTTATCAAATCTAATGTTTTAATGGCGATAAAAATTCTTTTTTATCATCTTTTATTTTTCATTCTTAAAGGTGGTGCTTTATTAGCACTGAAAAAGCACTGATAAAAGGTTTTTTTACATGAAATAAACCTTTAGTGCTAATAAATATGTATTTTATCTACACTAGAAAGCACTGATAAAGATATCATTTATCAACACTTATTAAGTTACTACTGATAAAATTTATCATTATCAATGTTTTTTTAAAGTATTTATAATGGTCTCCCTGATCTATTTACAAGAATCCCAACCATGGCTGCTTCTGTGATGATTATCAAGCTTTCGTGGAACTCCCTTATTGTCATCACTCCTCCACTACATTCTCTGAGAGGAATAAAGGATAAAATCCAAGGTATGTCATTTTCTCCTCCTACTCACTCATTGATTAATTTTTTGGGTTCCACAGTTTTTGTTATTTTGGAGTTCTCAACCATGAATAACCCAAATTCTCTTCTCCCAAAACCCTATTCATGATTAGTCTCTCTCATTATTCCTCATTGTTTCCATTATTATCACCACCTTCACTCATTGATCTTTCCATTGTTAGCACTATCACTACAACCATCACTACCATCGTCATCAACATCCCATTTTTCATCATCCTCTACCACTACTTCTATTTGATAATTATTTATGGTTTTAATCATATATCTGATTTTTTTTCACATATCTATGTACTGTTTTATTTGTTATATTTTTTAGGATTGTGGTTTTTTGTATGATTATTTGATTAATGGGTGTTATAAATCTTACTGATTCACTTATAAATGGTTGTATAAGGTATATTAAGTAGGTGTTATCTTTTAATGATGTATTATTTAATTAGTTTTAGGACGAATAAGGTATGTTTAATTTTCTGGAATGATTATATAACCAGTGTTATTTTTCCGGAATGTTTTTTGATGAATGGGTGTCTCGTAAATCATCTTATTCATTTTCACGATAATTTATGTATCTTTAATTTTTTTATTAATATTTTTACTTCTTGAAATATAGGCTTAATTTACCAAATGGGTGTTTAAATTATTAATGAATGTTGTTTTCGTACATTGTGAATGGGTGTTTTGATGGTATAATGGATTATGGTGTTCGAATATGGAATATTGATAATATATATTTAAATGATCATCCTAGGAATGTTTTTATTGTGTTAATTATGTAATTTAAGTATCATGAAAATTATATTATAATTCAGTTTGAATAAAATAAGTATAATATAAGGGTTTTTTTGAAGTTATCCCCTATTTATTTTCCATTCTATAGTTTAATATCAGATATATTTCTTTTGTAATTTTTCAAATTATCCAAAATGAGGTACTATAACTATTTCATGAAAAAACATCATCAATTCCCTAATGTTACTTTTACACAATCTTTGCATGAAATTTTTAAATACGCTCAAGTTACAATATAGAGAAATTAAATATGATTTAATTCATCATGGTTTTAATACATGTTATAATCCTTGGATTTTTCATGGTGAAATTTGGTAGAATTCATGACCTATTAATTGTGAAGATTATCATGTTGATAATTCTGATCAAATTGAATATTTTTTTGATATTAAATTATTAAAAATTGATAAGGCACTAATGATGACACACTAATATTGTGATACTGAAAAACCATTGAATCTTGGATGTATAAAATTTATGGTTTTGTTGATGAATTTCTAAATTAAATCCTATGTAATTATTGCCTAAGGTATTTGGTTGTTTATTAATTAATATATCATTTTATTACATGAGACAGACTAGGATATTTCAAGGAAAGGATCTTGATCTCATTGGAATATATCAAACTAGGACCAATTGTTTGATATAGTACACACTTTCAAAGTTGAACCTAATGCATCTAGACTAGAAACCACATGTGGACCAAAGAGTGGTTGCCAATATGGGTAGAATCATTTTTTGGATGGAAAATATCATAGATACATTCTTTTATGGGTCATAAAAATACTTGAAGATTATATAATTTCTAAAAATGAACTTATATAAATTAAAAAATGTAAATAGTTAAAGAACAAAAGTCAAAATAATAATTTTGTAGAATAATTTATTTTAAAACAAGTATTCATGTTTAAAAGAATTACATAATAATCCAAGAATAAATATGTAATGTGAAACAACATGTTTGATGTGGTTTCCATCTCACTGCTCACAATGTCATGAAAAAACATTATTTGGTAGTGATGTGATAAAAGGGTAAAAATGCTAATCATGGATAATAGAAGTAGCCAATAAGGGTAGAACATGGTACGAATTTCCCTAGGAATGTTTTTCTTAGGGAAATTATGTGATAAGAGGGATTATATGATCAACTTATTAGTGATAAGATATGTGGTATGAAATCATGTATATTTCCTGAAATCTAAGTAGTATAGCCTATAAAGGGAAAGATAGATTAGTATATCCTATAGCATACTTTGTCATGAGATCTGAGGTTACATGAGTGACGTATTATGGCCTATGGACTATGAGAGTATATAATGAGTGATCGTTGGGAAAGATGATCAATGCCGAAAATATCTGATCTTTGAGTATTGTATTTTATAATATGATGGTTATTATGTCAGGGATTTGTATGTTGTATTAGAATGTGAGTTACTATTGAAATGATAGTGATTCATCAATGGTTAGAGTTAGGTCTATGTGAAATTTTTGTTGGTGTTTTTTCATCATTATGGGTTTTCATCTGTTAGGTTTAACTAATGTACTGTGGCACCCATTGTGGGGTTATTTCCTAAGGGAATTAATTATGTTAATACTTACCCGTATTTCCAATGCACTTCCTAAGAAAAATGGATATGTTATACGCATTTCATGATTTGTATTCAATAAGTACATGTGATGGTTATCCCTGAGCGATAGTCATCATTGAAAGCGGTCTGAGATCGAATCTCATTGTACCTATGATGTGGTTATTTCTGTAGGGATTAAAATAATTTTTTATCCTTATATTATTCAAAAGTAAACCTATTATTAGTGAAATGATTTTAATGTTAGGGAATAACCATGGAATAAACACATTACTTTATTAATATAATTCAACGGTTCGAAATGAGGTAGGTACATTTTATGATCATAGAGTCCATGTTAGTACACAATAATGTGGCATACATGTGTATTTTGAGTGTTACTACTTTGAACATAAACTCAAATATATGCAATGTTGTATATTTTAGGGTCCCTGTTAATATTTACTGGTTTATTTTTATAATCACAATATACACACGAACCTCAATTTGAATAAAGCTTTTATATTTGAGATACAGGTGAGGGATAATAACTAGTAACATAGATTTCAGTCAGTACAGCTCAGTGGGGATGAGTTGATTTTCTCA
Organism: Viscum album; assembly: GCA_963277665.1. Lineage (NCBI taxonomy): Eukaryota > Viridiplantae > Streptophyta > Magnoliopsida > Santalales > Viscaceae > Viscum > Viscum album. Next base: position 1,122,974,455 of record OY728129.1, read on the forward strand.
TGGTAGTGTTAGGGACCTTCCAGAATTTTGAAATGATATTTGAAATTCTATATTAATTTGTGGAAATTTAATATGGTTTAAGGACACAATTGTCATCCCCAACCACAACATCTCCTAAATAGTAATTATTTCATTTTGTTTCTTGAGACTCATTCCTCATATCTTCTATGATTCTTGAACTATTGTGAGATATACTCATCCAAAAATGATCATCATTTTCTGACAAGGGATAAATACTTCCTATTGTAGTTCAAGAAACATTGTTTCGTTTCCAAAAGATTTAGAGAACGAGCCTCAAGAAATAAAATTAAATAATAACTATTTTGGGGATGATGTTATGAGGATGAAAGCTTTCAATAACTCTCACCTTTGGTTGAATTCATAGGATAAAACCTACCATAGTGGATTAACTAGTTTTTTAAAATTAAATTAACAATTTCCTTCAAAATGGATGAATGATAATCATGTGAAAAATATTATGTAGACTGAATTAAAGAGTTCATTATGTTTTCAATAGATAATGTAAACGACCATTATCAGATCCTTTGTCCATGTTTACATTTTTATTACTCAAAAAAAATTAAATGTTTGAAAACTCATGGAGAAAATGTCTTATACACATGATGATGTCATCCATACCAATGGTGAAAATTTTATTGATGTTAAAATTGTAAAATTATTAGGTGATCAAAAACATGTTGATGAAAAATAACAACTCAACATCCCAGTGTTTGAAAAAATTCGAAAGGAAATGAGTATGGGTATAAAATTTGAGGTTAGTTGGAATAAATGAAGCTAACCTATTGACACTAATAATTTAATGTTCAATATTTATGTTGGGGTCAAACTGTGGATAAATTTACTGATTGATAGTGATCTGTGGTGCCATGTCGAACCAGTAAAGAAGGAAACCCTTTGGAAGATATAATGATAATTTTAGGATATAATCACTCTATCTTACTGAAAATTTATATAATAAAGATTTCATTTAGTTATTATTATTCCATGTTGAGTTATTTTATTTTAGAATATTTATGAAAGAAATTTTTCTTATCTCTCTGTAGAAAATCCCATAGAGGCTTTAATACACTTCTTACCATGTTACATCACAGGGATGCTTAGGGGAAAGTATATCTCCACCCACCAGTTAGTTATGATCACATTATAATATATGAAAAAATGGAATTATTTCATTAGTCTTTGTGATAAGAATTCATTTTAGTTAATTTTTAGTTGTTAATATGTTATTTTACATTATTAATGTTATCAAATTTGATTCAAAATTGTTAATTTAGGAAACCAAAAAAGAGTACTGAAAATGAAGAATGTTCATCAAAACTAATGTACCCCTATCAAAAATATATGATAGGGGTAAAATTAACTAGAGTTGAAATTGGTATTTATTTTAATTAAAAAAATAAACATTTTATGTGTTACGAAACAACATATGTTCCTTTTTTATACACAGATTGATGAATCAAAATCCATAGCCACTTCTATCCCACATCATATTCTATGGAAGGAGGCTCACATAAATAAAGAGGGTAAAATAGTTGAGGATAACACAAAATAAGTATGTAAAACATGTGTATGTATGCCATAATAGTAATCATTTATGATTTATAATATTATTATATAAAAATATATATTTAGGTTCATATCTTTTTTATGGTTTAGTCATAAAAAACGGTTGTGACTATAATAGAAGTAAATCTATGTTTGGTATCTTTGAAGAAACTGGAACAATATGGTCGTTCTATAAGTCTAGGTTTTGGTGGGTCTCCTCAAAAATATTTTGAAGAAGGCAAATCCACATGATAAAACATATAAAATGGTGAAAGTATTTAAGGCACATATATATTCTTTTAAAGATATTATTTTGTGGTCTGGTTTAGAAGACCAATGTATGAGAAAGGATCAAAGAGAACCAGTGCTGGAACAATGTTTTTCACATGAACCAAATGAACTTGACCGCTTTGAGGCTACTCAATCCCCTCAACCACCTACCTTAACTGAGGTAATCAATTAATTCATTAATATTTTTCATAAATGTTAATCAAATAACTTTTAATAACTTTATATTTCTAAAATTATGCAGTACATAATTTCATTTGATTTTTATCTGTCAACACCAACACATGAACTTGTTGTGAGGGGTATGTTGTATAATTTTCAATGAGACAAGATACACTAGAAAAAACACCCAATTATCCCATGGTATTGAGAATTGAGGTATATCATGATCTAATTGATGAGTTTCCCATACCACTTGATGATTCAAATATCACAATGATTAATGGTGAAATTAGAAATTCTGTAGCACGGCCGTATAATACTATAAAGATACAAGAGTTATGTTTCTTGCATATATTTTAATATGAAAAACCTGTATCAATTGATGAAAAAATGTATGTAGTGAGGTTCGATATTACAGATGGATAAAGAAATGGGGAAACATAAGTTTAGATAAAGACAATATAGTGAATTGACAAAGAAATTAAAATGACCTTCCGATAGTACCTTCTCCCTAACAGTTCTAGAGAAACATTTATTATCATAAAAATTTTCTGTAGAGACAACATTAAAAGATATAAATATGTATTTCATTCCATATAAAAAACAAATATATGGATCTTCCATGATAGGAATTATTGGTCTTGAGAGTATAAATGAGATTATGAAGCATTAATGGCTGAGGCATCATATGTGAATAAATACATAAGGTACATTTCCATGACACATCTATCAAAATAGTGAGATAATATGTTTGTTAAAGTTATTAACTATTAATATTTTCTATGGGTGTTTATATTACTATTATATAAATGGAAATCTATGTGATGTAAAATTTGGATTCAATAATCCATGTATCATTTCTACGAAGAAAATTTAATTTGGATAAGGAAGAAATTGAGAAGAAAAGATATTATAAACTCAAATCACTTGAGAAAAAAAATAATAGAAGAAAGACTCTTTTTTATGCCAATAATGAATAAGTAAAACTCTACAATCAAATCACAATTAAATATTTATTTTTGTTTTTAGGCATCACTGGATTCTTATCACATTTAATATGGATACCCCAAATATTTATTTTTTGGATCCAATGCATGGATATCCCATAAAAACCCTCATATGATGTGTATTATGAATTTTTAATAAACTGCAATATACATTTTATAGATAAAAATTGAATTATATGTTTTAGTTATTCTTTTAATATTAATTTTGTTATGATAGGGTGGTTGATGAATATAAGATAAATCATAGCCTGAAGTTAGTGTTAGATCATGAAAATCCAATGGAATACCACAAATGGAAATAAATTAAGTCGTATATAGAAATATTAAATTTTGAAAACATATTTAAAAATAATTTACTTATTTTATTAAATTTTTTTATATTGTTTGAAGAAAGATAATGGAAAAAATCGTAGATAATATGTTTACAAATATATGTGAGAGATCATAAATTAGGAAAATACCATCATCTCAAAAAATTAATTTATAAAGTTAATTAATATTTTATTAAAATTATTTATTTATAATTTGTTTTTCTATATTTTCTTAGTACTACCAATATTAAAGAGAACCTTTTTACTCAAAATAAAAAGTAATTTCGTTTATAGATGAGTGGGTGGCATAAATTGTTTCAAAATGTTTTTCAACAAAAGATTTAGTTGATTACCAGCTATGTTTGTGATCTAGTATGGGCTACCGATTTAGAAATATATTTGGGGTGTGAATAATTATCATCAGAATGATTGTATATTATTTTTATCAATATTTTTTTGGATAAGTATAATAGAAGAAATCAATTTTTATAGAAGTTAGGACCTGAAAACAATAAATTTTTTGGGAAATAGAATATGCAAAAGAAAATTTAGAGGCAGATGAAAAGCTAGAGGCAGAGGTGGAGGCAGAGGTAGAGGTGAAGTTAGAGATGGAGGTGAAGTGAGAGTTGGAGACTAAGGTGGAGGAGGAGGCAGAGGTGGAGAATGAGGTTGAGGATGAGTTGAGGTGTTGACTTTTAAACAATAATTTTTTTGGAAGTGCAGTAAAATATAGATTATTCTACGGTTTTGTTTAATAATTTTTTTTGAAAAGTGTGTTAAAATTTTTTAAATTAAGATAAGATTCATTGTGAAAGTTTTTTTTTGGTTTCTAATTGAAATAATATTTTTCGTTTATTATTTATGTGATTTTGAAAAGGAATGTAACTATGGAATATTCGTTTTCAAAAAATAACAAACAGAAATTATTTTTTGAAAATAATTTTCATATTATAAAATTTATATTAGCACATTCCATGTAATATCAAATATTATTTAAGTATAAAAGCAACACCTCACTATATACAAAATAAAAAACAGTTGCAATTTCTTTCCAATGTATTCTCTACAATGAAAAGAAAGGGCCTTAATAGTGGAAACAATAGTCACTTGAGAGTCACAAAACACCAATAAAATCATCAAACGTATATATATAATCCAACAAAAATGTTTGAATAAGTATGAATGTAATCAACCATAGACACTAGTATGTGTATAAGAAAACAATTAGAGTACAAAAAACATTGAGAGATCATGGTCATCAAGGAGGGCTAGTAGAAAAGTAAACATAACATCATATGAAAAGAAAGCACTTTATCATGAAATAGTTTAAAATTAAAAAATCACTTAAATTGGAATCCTGAGGCACTGAAAATCAAAATGAAGACCCAATTGAAAAATGTTTAGTATATTGATCCAAAACCTCTAAAAAATAATGAAATACCAAATCCCATTGACTGAATAATGAATTTTTAGAATGGAAAAATATAATGGTTTCACAATAGTGGTTGGTGGAATTATTTAGGTTATTATATCATCAATTAAATGCATGATATAATATAAAAAATTCTTGTTAAATCTATAAAACTAACATTCATTAATCATGTGAACATTCATCATGTATAAGGATCCATGTTCATAATCTCATTAATAAAAAACTCATAATCATTCTCAATAAAATACATGATAATTGGTATATTCTCATTTTTATGAATAATTAATGATGATTTTATGTTAGATTTTATCATCTCCTAGAATATTTAAAATGATATACTAATATATAGCACAATCAAGGAAGACATAATGGATACATTATATTTTAGTGTCATTTAGATTCTATAAAGGTATATATTGGTGTTTAATACTGTCAAAATGGGGTAAAAAGTGTATAATTGAGTTTAGTGTCTTCCAAAAATATGTAATGGTTCACATTAAATTTTTTCCCTCAAAGATGATAAATGGTATATCAAGGAGTCTGTAATCTCTATTATGGTGAAAGGGAATGATATATTTTATTATATTCCATAAAAACTCACATATAAATATTTATTTTAGTTCAATAAATGAAATTTAGTAGGTTTACACTAATATTTAATGTTTTCTATAAATATATTACTCTATAGACAAGGATGATTCCCTCGTGTACTATGGTCATCCTATCATCAAGGATGATTCACTCATAATGATGCAATTTTTTTATCCAATTAATTGAATATCCCAGGATATCAAACTATAATTTTTTATTTGACAAATATTATTACATGCACTATATGATAAAAGGAGATGGTGCAATCAACTATACCTCAATGCTATACATGGTGTACCCGATATGAATAAAATTGTGTGGTTTCAGTTTAAAAGTGATATTTTATTAATATATTGGTTCATATTTATGTTTAATTTTTTTTTACAATATTAGTAACATAATATTTCTTTAATTATATAAGTGGAATATTTTTCATAATCTGGGGCGTTTTTTAATGTTTTATATGCTCGTGACATATTGTATGTTGATGTCGCAACTGAGATAAAAAAATAAAAAAATGGGGAAAGAATGTATACAACCAACATGAAAAGGTGAATCCACACTACTTATTTAGTTACCTTTTCCTTTATTTAATCTTTTATTTTTAATTTAAATTTTTTATAATTTTTATATAACATATTTTTTCACAAATCTTTTTGAACGCATAGTTTTCCTTCAATTTCCTGCAACATGCTATAAAAGAGAGAACATGTTGCTTTTGGATGAGGAATTTTAGGCATCATGGGGTTTATTATTCTATTCAAATGGAACAATTCATTCCTTCAAAACTTAGTGCAGATGGTTTAATAAAAAACATACATTACATTATTAGTCATCCACACGCCAATATAATGCATGGTGTGACCAATATAACTTGAACTGTTTGTTTTTAGTTTATAATTTATATTTTAGTTCAAAATATAAATCACATACTCAAAACCAATAAAACATATTATGATTATTTTTGATAATTTATTACAATAATCCACAGGTAATTTTTGACATCTAGGAATTATCCACACCTCAAGCTGATGCACAGTGTGTCTAGTATGAGTCAAAGTGCCCATTATGAGTTTAAAATTTACATTGTAGTTCAAAAAGTGCCACTGATTGAAAAATAAGAAAACACAGTTGGATTAGATTGATAATTTAGGAGAAATATAAATCAGTTATTTTTTTTACAAATAAGAATCAGTATCATGTCAAACAAACCCATGATTTGACAGGTATAACTCAAATTTGGAGTTTCTAGTTTAAAATGACGTTTTAGTAAAAGACAGAAGTGACATACTCGAAAATAAGAAAATTTATTTGAATTGTTTTTATAATTTATGAAAATAATAAATAAGTCATTAGATACATGTGTGAATCTGTATCACCCCAATTAGACTCACAGTGTGACCGATATGATTCCAAGTGTGTCATTTTATTTGGAATTGTCAATAATTTTATTAAAAAAGACAACTGACATACATAAAACTGAGAGAACATATTCATAGTGTTTTGACACTTTAGGATAATACACTATATGTCATGTTTGATGTGTAAGAATAATCTAAACCTCAATCTAATACACGAACACTTCTACGACCTCTCTTATCGCAGAAATATTTGTGATACAACCCTATCTTAGTTTATCACTAAGATACTCTGGTGGTTTGGGTTTTTGGTGGTAGCAGTTCCTGGAGGCTTCTCCTCATGAGATCTAGCATCCTCTACTGATCTTGATACCTATTACATTGTGTTGGACCTCTTCTCGGGTCAGTAAGAAGGTTTTTGTGTTGTCTTGGGATGGTGGTTGGGGTTTGTTTTAGTTTCTAGGTTTCTTGGCTACTAGTTTCATTTGTCACTATGGATGCTGGTTGAATCGAACATTCTGGTGGAAGTTTGGTGTTCCATACTCATCAGCATCCTTTTCTACTAAAGAAATTGGTTCATGATCTAGTTGAAGGCTTCCTTTACCTAATTAGCCCCCCTCTCTAAACTATATCCTCACCTCTAGTTTCTTCTCACCATGCCAGGTCGACATGGTGCGATGGATCTTTGTGACGTTATGGGATGGGGTCATTTGAAAAGTTAATGTTGCTTCATGAGGTGTGAACTGGAAGTTGGATTTTCATTTGATTTTGGTTTGGTGTATCTCACTACTTTTGATTATTCTTGATGGAAGAGGTTCTCTGATGGTGGATTTTATGTACATTATGGTTATAGTGGTTTTTGGTGGATAAGTATTTGTGTCTTTCTGACTTAGAATAGTAATGAGGTTGAAATTTTTCCCGGTCCTCGCAAGTGTTGGGGTTAGGATACTGATGGATGGTTCGTTGGGTGTGAAAATCAAGATGGTTCATCTTTTATGATGATGTTTACATTTGATTATTTTGTTTTGGTTTTTAATTTGAATCGGTTGGCTGTGTATTGGGTTTTGTGGGGCTCCTTTTTATTTTGGTATGATGTACGACTAGTGGTAGCTCTGTGGTTCCCACTCATCCATAAAAGTTATTTTTATTTGGTAAATGAAAAAAAGAGATTGGATGATTGTCAAATGTGCTAAATATGACTAAAAGTGTCCGTTATTATTTTAAAATTAACATCTAAGTTCAAAAAAATTCACAGACTAAAAACTGTGGAAAAATCATATTGTATTGATAATTTAGAAAACAAAATATATTCAATAGTCATTTTTTGATGTTTAGAGAAAAACCTCTTGTCCAAATAACACATGATGTGACTAGTATGACCCAAAGTCAATTTTTCCTGGTCAAAATGACATTTTAGTTAAAAAAACAAGTGATATATTCGAAATGTTCTAAAACCATTTGGATTGTTTTGATACTTTAGTCAAATGATCATTATGTTATTTGTAGTGTGTTATAATCATTCTACATGAATCCAACATATGGTGTGATCGGTATTACTCCAAGTAAAACTTTTTATTTAAAATTGACAATACTTTTATTAAAAAGAGATCAAACATACTCAAAATCAAAAAAACACATTCGCATTGTTTTGATACATTAAAAAATTTATAAATAATTCCTTTTTGACTTGTATAAATCATCTGCATCTCTATCTGATATATGATGTGCCTGACATAACATAGAGTGTCCTTTATTATTTTAAAATTTATATATAAGATCAATAATTATCACTCACTAAAAAATAAGAAACATGCTTAGATTGTCTTGATAATTTATGAAAATTAATCATATGTAATTTTCAACATATAGGAATTAACCTCATATCAATATGACACAGGATGTGAATGGTATGGCTCAATGTTTATGTTTCCAATTTAAAATGATATTTTTGGTGAAAAACATAGTTGATGTACTAAAAACTACAAAAACACATTCAGATTACATTAATACTTAAAATTAGGCATATTTCATTTGTTTCATTTAAGAATCATCATAACCTCAATACGATGCACAATGTGACCGATATGACTCTAAGTGATTTTTTTTTTAAAATTGAAATTAATTTTTGTAAAACAGACAAATAACATACTCAAATGTAATAAAAAAACATTCATATTGTTGTTTTACTTTATGTAAATGATCAAGAAGAAATTTTTATGTGTAGGAATAATCTGGACCATTATCATATACATGATGTTCCCAATATTACTCAAAGTGTCCATTATCAGTTTGTAATAGATATTTAAGTTCAAAAATATTCCCTCACTAAATACAAAGAAAACATGATTATATAGTATTGATAATTTATGAAACTTATTCATAAGCCATTTTTTATGGGTAGGAATCAGCCTCACATCAAACCAATGCATGATGTGAAAAGTATGACACAATGTATGTGTTTCTAGTTTGAAAGGACATTTTACTGCTAAAAACTAGTAGCCAACTTAAAACAGAGAATACACATTCAGATAGTTTTGATAATTTATAAAAATTATTCATATGTCATTTGGGACATGTTTTAATCATTCATACCTCAATATGATGTATGGTGTGACCTTTATGACTCCAAGTCTGCCTTTTTTATTTAAAATCAACATTAATTGTAGTAAAAATAAGAACTGATATAATTAAAACTAAGAAAATGAATTTTTATTGTTTTGATACTTTATTAATAATATCAATATAACATTTTCATTGTGTATAAATAAGATACACATTAATATGATACAAAATCTACCCTACATGAATCAAAGAGTCTGATATCATGTTAAAATTTTCATTTAAGTTAAAAAAGTGCCACTCCCTAAAAAAATAGAAAATGTGCTTGTATTATCCTAATAATTAATAAAAAAGATTCATAAGTAATTTTTGTTAAGTAGGAATCATAATCACATCTATCCAATAAAGCATGTTACCAGTATGACTCAAAGTGCATTTTTGATGTTTAAAATGAATGTTTAGTAAGAAACATAAGTGGCATACTCAAAAATGATCAAATGCATTTATATTGCTTTGATAAAATATGTAAATTATCCATAAGTCATTTGTTTTGTTTATGAATCTTCTCCACCTCAATAACAACCATGGTGTGACTAGAATGACATGAGGTGCGTATTTTTATTTTAAAATGACAATAACATTATTATAAAAGAGAGTTGACATAATAAAAACCAATAAATACATTAATATTTATTTGATAATTTATAAAAAATATTCATATGTTATTTTTATATATATAAATTATCCTCACCTCAATATGATACATGATCTGTTCGACCTAACACAAAGTATATGTTATATGTTCAAAATTGGAATTTGAGTTCAAAACGTTTCACTCACTGAAAATTGAAAGACATGCTTAAATTTCCTTGATAATCTAGGAAAAAGATTCATAAATATTTTTTACATAAATGAGTTAGTCTCAGGTCAAAATGCACACGATAAGACATGTATTACTCAATGTCTATATTTTTAGTTTAAAATGAAATTTTAGTATAGATCAACTGTTATGTAGTCAAAACCAAATAAAAACTTTCATATTTCATTGATAATTTTATAAAATTATCCATAATATATTTTGGATATGTAGGATTCAACTTCACCTCAATATGATTCATGGTGGGACCAAGATGACTACATGTGTGTCTTTTTATTAAAAATTGACATTAATTTTATTTAAAAAGATAATTGACACACTGAAATCTGAGAAGAAACATTCATATTTTTTTGATACTTTAGTACAGGGATCCCTAAGTCATATATGATTTGTAGGAATTATCCTCACCTAAATCTTATACACAATGTGCCTGATATGACTCAAAGTGTTTTTTATGATTTTAAAATTTACATTTAAGGTCATAAAGTTTCACTCAATGAAAACTATGAAACAATGATTTAATTATCTTGATAATGTAAGGAAAAGATTCATAAGAAATTTTTGACAATTATGAATTAGTCTCATGTCAAACCAACACAAGATTTGACTAGTATAACTCAAAGTACATGTTTCCTATTTAAAATGATATTTTAGTAAAAAAATTTAAAACTCAAAACTGAGAAAATGAATTTAGATTATTTGGATACTTTAGGAAAAAAGTACATAAGTAATTTTGTGCATGAAGTAATCACCCACTTATTATTCCAATACACGATGTTACTAGTATGACTCAAAGTGAGTCTCTCCAATATATAATTGTCATTTTAGTTTAAAATGAGCTTCACATCACCAAATCCATGAAAATGGGCATATATTGTTTTCTCATCATTCATTCTGATATTACCTGGTTAATTCACATATAACTTTTATCTTATACTTATTTTGTTAATTTTTATAGATATAATTCATGAATGTTAACATGAAATGGTGTGATGTGAAAGAATCAACAAAAACTCAATATGATACATAGTGTTCCTAGTATGACTGAAAGTTTTGTTTAAAAGCAACACTTTATATTTAATTTATTTATAGACATTATTATAAACATAAGAATTTATTACTTATATAGGTTCATTATAATTATTCAGTAAGTTTTATTTTTTATATTATACAAGTGCATTCTTTGTCCGTATAAAAGTGTTTTTTCTTGTATTTTTGGTTGTAAATTTTATTTCAATTATATTAGGAATTTTTATTTGATTTTAGTCATTTCATATACTATTTTTAATTCTGTAGTGAACTATTAAATCACACTATGGTATGCCATACTTTTATTATTTCATTTTTCTATTACAACACACTATAGTATTCCCCTTTATTAGTGCCAAATAAAAATGCTGATAAATAGGATTGTTACCAGTGATTAAAAAATCACTAGAAAAGGAGTTCTTTATCAGTGATTTTGTAGATCTTATATAGGTCCCCATTATATTATTTTTAGTGCTTATTAAATCCTAGATCTTTTAATCACACTCTAGTAGTTATCATTTTTTAGCACTAATAAATGCTTATTCTAGCGTTGTCAATGGACAACATTATTCTAGTTCATGCAGAAATAATGAAAATATATAATAAGATGTTAAACTATAATTCAATAAATTTAATATGCATGTAATAAAATAAAAAGAAATTATTCATAGTACACCAACTCTAACAACATTTTCTTCAAAAATTACACAATGAGTAGCCAAAGGCTTGATGTTATATAGGATCTCTAGGATTACACTTCATGTACCCCTAAGTGCACATTATTTACTTCTCCTTCTATGGCCTCGTTTTTTCTATTTTCTCCCTGGTGTTAGAATTTGACTTATGAATAGTCCATTGAAGCATATTTAAATATAGACAGTGTTGTTGTAATACTATTTATTTTTAATGGAAATTTGAATGGTGATTTAGACTCTAAGAGTTCAGTATGAGGATTTCCTTTAGATTTTATTATAGAATCATCTTGGGATTTGGGCTTCAAGATGAAAGTCCTGATTTAGTGTTGTGAGATCAATGATCAGCTTTGATTGAGTGTTCCATAGAGATCTATTTGAATATATATATATATATATTATAAATGGAGGGATCGACTAGTATCTCTAAGGAGAACATTTTTGTCCCAATGTGTTGGGACTAGATTCACGTGGTTCGCGAAGTTGATATTTAGCTTCTATGTTTCGGATCAGAGCCATTGGATCCTTTGGGATGGGTTTAACCTTGGGATAGTGGTTACATCTAGGTCGTATTGAGCCTTTGGGATGAGTCTGAGGATCTATTGAGGATTCCCTTATTGTATTGATTTTGATCAAGTGATTAGTGTTTGTGGTGGTAAACTGTTGAGAATTCACGTATGACATTTTTTATTTAGTATTCTATTGAGAAACTATTTTTGAAGGGATCATTCTTCGGAGGTGATCATAAGGATAATTATCGATGGCCCTTGTTGGTGAGAGTGTGTTTTTGGATTCCTTTTTTGGGTGTGTCATTGATTGAGGATCAGTTGTCGGTCAAAGAGGGTCGTTCGATATGTTTCTACAATAGGTGTATCCCATGATTTTGGATAAGCTAGTGGAAACCCTTATAGGGTTCCCTTATAATCATGCAGTATTTTGGATATTTGAGGATGTTTTTGTGGGTGTGGACCAAGAAGTTGGGAGTTTCTATGGAGTGACATGATTGAAATCACTTTACGTTGTAACCCTGGGGACCATGGGATCCCTCATTTTTGGTTTGGCCCTCAACCGGGACATTAAGAACCCCCAATGGAGATGTTTTTGATGCTTAGATCCAAGGCACTGATTGAAGACCCATTTTTTATTGGTCATGATTTTATTGGTGATATAATTTTATTTATTTCAATGGTGGGTTTGAGGTTGGATCTTCCCACATTTGGTTGTTCATTACGTTTGAGGTAGTTTCTGCTCAGTGATGAGGTATGAGGAGGAGACCCTTGGGATATCTTGGATCAAGTGTTGGACCTGAGTGCTGATCTAGTTCTCTCATCTTCCTACAATTAAATATGGTTAGATGAGCTTAGGGAGTTAAAAAAGGATTTGTATGTGGTAACTAACCCTATATTAACGGTGCTCTCTGGATAGGGGTGGTTTTTTTTTCATGGATACTATTTCACTCCAAACCTTATGCATGGATCCCATATAGAAGTGTATCCATTAGTTTCATATGGATATGGCTCAAAGAGTGTTGTATCTTTAAGTTATATGTGGTTGGAGTTTGATTCATTTTTTAGGAATTACGGGACATGAAAAATTACTAATGCATGCAGTTGATGTTCTTTCTTTAATGCCAACCATGCCATTAGAGTCCTAGATCATTGTATATGTGTGTTTCGATTTTGGATGCCTATTGCTACACCCTGGGGTATATAATTAATTAATTTTTGTATATGTATTGGAGATCCTATGTACATCTAGAGAACATTCCTATTCCTAAGCGGATGGGTGAGAAAAATGTTATAATCCTATAGAATTTCCTAGAGTGAGAGAATATTTACAAATGGTGTCAGGCTAGAACTGACTAGTAGGCTTCTTTCATATGACTATTTTACCATTTTTTTGATGTTATTTCTTTTATTCTATCTGTTTTTAGTTTTAGGCTATACTTGGAATATCACATGCACATAAACAAGTTTTGACATCATATTATAGGCCAACAATTGGGGATGGCCTACTAAGATTTATTTATCACCCCCATACATGCACCTCATTTTTCATTCAGACTTGATACCTTATTTCAAGTTAGATAAAATGATTCATGATGGATGGGGATGATGCATAATGTTTCTTTGTCGAGGGGATCCAATTATGTGGAGTCTAAGGATTGTATTAGTGTAGGATCGACATCATGGATACTAGGTATGTGGTTTATCTTTGCATTATTACTAGATCTTATTTTATTTGTTTTTAGTTTTTTAAATTTTCATAAGTGATCACCCCAGTTGGTGACCGAATATTGTATGTTTTTCAGGCATGTGAGTTTGTATGATAGTATTCCATATTTCATTAATTATATCATGATGTTGTTTTGGTTATTTGTTATGTGTACTCTGATGTTCATCCGTATGAGTTTGGTTATTTTCCAATATTATTTCCCTCTACCCAGAGGGTATAGTCTCCCCAAAGTGATTTATTGATAATTACATTTGTTCAATAGCCTATAGTGTTCAGGGAGGATCATTTGAAATCCTGTGGTGGGATAGATGAGGTGACATGTCTGGTTGATCTGGACTGTTTCATTAAAAAATGGCGTCTAATCTTTTTGGTTTAATGATTTGGGGAGTTGGTAGACAGGAAGTCTAGGATTATGTTAGAAATTTTGATGAAATCATACTAGTGTGTATTTACCAAATGTTTTATATGAAGTCTATGTTTTCATGGCAAGATATTTCGTATCATAGATTTCATTTTTTTACAATTTCATGATTTAACCTAGTGTGATTCACTTAAGTGTGTGGATTTATTATTTATTATGGTTTTTGGATCTTTCCATGTGGGAAAGATTCCAGTGTTCACGAATCATTATTATCATGTATTATTCATATGAACTTCCCATATCTATTCTGTTTTTTCTTATAAATATTCTTCTGATGAAAGGTCATGTGAATCACGTGGTGAGAGGTTTAAAAATGTTATAGATTTAGTCCCTTCATCGAGGGATGCATGAGGACCCTTATGGGTCAGTGTGGGATCTGAGTGCCCTATTGGTGGCATAATAAGGGAAATGATGTATGTGGAATCATCGGATTTGGATTGAGTTTCTTTGAGAAGGTGGTTCCACTAATGTCACAAATTTTTTTACATGGGAGTGAGATGTTCATTCCACATTTTATCTATCATGTCATGTAGTGGGGCCTGTGTGCATGATATCACTGATGTCTTGGGTGGGAATGGTTGTTTTGTTTCCATTATGGGTTCATTGTGGTATGTTATCATGAGGATGTGTTCTGACAATTGGATGCCCATTGTTTGAGATGTAGAGTGTTTTGAGTGATCCTTGTCTCATGGATGGATTGAGAGTGTAGGTTTGGTTGGACCCCTAGCCATACTCATCTTGGATGTTCCCTAGGTATTATAGTCAAAGTGTGGTTAAAATCAATTATTTTTTGGATCTATACCCAAGTGGAGGGTGGTTGAGTGTCTTATTAGGAAATGAGGGAGATATGTCGATGTGGAAGGGTAGTTCCAAGGGTGCCTTAGTATTCTAGAACTATCCTACACGAGGAGAATGGTCAACTCATTTAGTATCATTAGCCAATTTTATTTCCATCATGTCCCATGTGAGAATGAGTCCTATTATTATTTTATAGTGGTTTGTGTAAATATTATAATTTTGAGTGAGCCTCATTTTAAGTGATTTATTGAGTGTGGAGGTTTCATGTATCCATGTTTGTTCTCAGGTGTGATCGGTTTTGACACATCAATGTTGTATATTCGGTGATGGATGTAGTGTGGGATGTTTGGTAGGACATTGGGAAGAGTAGAGATGATAAGTATGCTCATGTGGGGGGGGGGGATCATTGGATTAATCATGTTTAAACATATACCATATTGGGAGATAATTGGTAACACTATAATACTAATCATTTGACTGTCATGATAGCATTGGATTCCTGAGTTCTTCGAAAAGGGAATGGATGTTGGTTATCTATCTAGGCTTCTCGGGGCGGGGGGGGGGGGGTGAGACACATTTGTTTTAAGAAGTTTATAAAGAACTGCATTTCCACATCTTGTGAAAATATGGTAAAATTAGATCTTTTTCTTACTAAAAGTTTTTATGGTAAAAATAATAATTTCTATTATAAGGTGATCTCATATAATTTTGATTACTACTCCTTTGGTCTCATAATCGGGTTTTTACCCTAGGATTAGAGTTCGATGGAAATATAAGACCCTTGAAATTTTACAAAGTATTGAATATTTAATTAATTAAATATTAAATTATTCACATGTGTTCATTAAATGGTATCTTTTAAATGAATCATCATATTGAGATTCTATCTTTTTGGTTAATTCCTTGATGGTGGTTTTTTCCTTGGTGTGGAATAACCAGTCATGGGCGTCGAGGATAGGCCCATGCCTCTTTTCTTTTCTTTTCATTTAATTTTTCTTCCATTTTCTTTTCTCAGTTGTCTTACTGAGTAAACTCAAATGGATCCACACAAGTTTATTCAGTTGAGTGAGGGATATATAGAAAAGAATAATATAGTTAAAATAGGAGGTATCATCGCTGAGCTCAGGTCATGCTGGATCATTGTGTGGCAGCTGCCAATCATGGATCGGACTGAAGCATTAATTGTTTCCACTCAAAGGAAGTCCCATTTTAAAATATTTATAAATATACTATTATTTTAATATTTTTAATTTTTTAAACCTATTCATGGATTATTGGGGACCCTATGTGGTTAATATACAACAATTGTGTAGAAATCAGGTGTTTCAATCCATTTCATGGGCTTCCTGTTTCGGGAAGGCCACGTACATAGTGTGTGGTTTAGAGAAAACATACCAAGTGTTTTTACTATTTGATAACGATGTATTATTATGACTACACACTATGTACCAGGGTTAAATTCTGTGTAGTAGGCTTCTGGGGTGTTTTCGAGTGCTCATCCATGCACCCCATCCAACGGTACTTGGGTTGTAATTGCATAGGACCATTTACCATATAGGGTGAATGTCGTGTAGGTGTACATTACTAGGTGGTGTACTTGGATAGGTACATGGGAATAGACACCATGTGGGGGAACATTCTAGGTATTGGTGGTACACACTGGGCACTCAAGCATTTTACATGTCAAGTTGGGATGAGGTACATGGGAAGCTACCCATTTAGTTGAAGAGACCAAGTATAGGGATCAGAAACCATGTAATTTGAAAAGTTCACACCAAGTGGATAAAGTAATATGGAAAGGGAGGATCTCCAGGGAAACATATTGTGTACCCATAGGTGAACATTGTGTACTTTTCCTTCCCTAGTTACATTTGGCCTATTTTTCACCCCAGTGTGAGAATAGGACTTGTGAGTAGTCCATTCTGAGAATTATTCAACGAAGATCATGTTGGTGGGATCATTTTTTGGTTTAGTGGATATCTAGATGTTTTTTTATATCATGATATTTCGATAGGAGGATTTGCTTGATGTTTAGTTTTTGAACCCTCCATGTGTTTGGGTTGTGAGCTGTGTGGCCTAGGTAAAGGTGGTGAGCTTGGTGATTAGCCTCGATTAAGTATTCTATAACTATATATTTGCGGTTATTTTGGAAATATTCTAGAAGGTGGTATCTAGTTGTATCTCTATGGATATATTGGTTGTCCTTGTGTACTGGGACCAGTTTCTTGAGGTTTGAGAAGTTAAGGGTTAGCTTCTTTATTGAGGATCAAAGTTGTTGGAGGCTTCAGGATTGGTTGATTTTGTCAGATGGAAGTTATGGAAAGTTTCCATTGATACTATGATATGAGATTGAGGGAATCTATGGAATTCTCTTGTGGGATTGTTTTTGATAAAGTGATCAATGATTATCATGGTTGTTTTTTGGTATTATCATATGGAAGGATTTATTTTGTATTATGCTAATGAAACCATGTGATGGGTCTCTTGGTTTTGAGGTTGTCATGAGGACCATTGTGAATTACCCTGTTAGTAGGAGTGTTCTTTTAGATGCCCTTTTTGGGTATTTTGTTGATCGAGGATCAATTAGTGGCCATTGAGGACCATTTTGGATGTTTCTACACTAGGAATGTACCCTGATTTTAGATGATCTAAAGCAACGCCTCATAGGGTGTCCCACTCTTACTATAAAATTATAGTCATTTGAGGATGTTTCTTTGAGTGTGGCCTTTGCTATTTGGTGAAGATGGGGAGTCCTATGATGAAAATATATTTATGTTGTACCCTTGAGACTTTGTGACCCCCAAGTCTTGGTTTGGATCTGTAAAAGGTCATTGAGGTCTTAGAGTGGCTATTTGTTTGATGCTGATATCTAGGGTGCTGAGAGATTCCCCATGATTTGTTTGATCATTGTTGATCGACACCACTAGTTCAATTTTTATGGTAGTTTTGAGATTGGGTCATTTGATGCTTGTTAGGTCGTTGGCCATTACATTTTATTCAATTTCAACATAAAATTATGATCGGAGGAGGAGAGCCTTGGGATATCTTAGATTAAGCATTATCATTGAGTGTGGATATGGATATCTCATATATTTGTCGGTTGATGTGGTTAGATGGGATTAATATGCTAATGAGTGATATTGATGAGTGAACTGCCCCTAGATTTAGGGTTATCCCAACACCGGTGTGGTTTTTTACATGGATGATTTTGAGCTCCCAAAATTGTGCATGGATCTCATATGGATGTGTATTATTCTTGTCCGCATGGATAGAGATAATAGGGCAGTGTATCTATCAGATTCTTATGGTTGGATGCCAAGTTGTACTACAGGACATTTGAGGCAAGGAAAATCTAGGGGATGTGGAGGGGAGGTTATGTTACTAGTTTCAACAGTCCATTAAAGTCTAAGAGCTTGATTTACGTGTGTTGAAAGTTTGGATTATTATGGTTACTCTTTGGGGCCTAGTATTCCTACCTATTACTTTTAGAAATATTGTATATCCAATGTAGATCCAGGAGGAACACCAATTTCTATGTGGCTGGTTGAGCCACATGTTATAATCCTCTAACATAGGCCATAGCGAGGGTAGATTTACCATCGATGTTAAGTTAGAACCCTCTAGTTATATTAATTATTGTTTTTGTTTTCCCACCATTTGTAAATTTTTCTCTTTTATTCTATCTGATATTAGTTTTCGAAAATGATCGGAATATCATGTGTGCATGAACATGTAATGATATTAGATTATACGTACACTATTTGGGGTGAAATACTATGATTTATTTCTCATCCATATTTTGGGATCCTTCGTGTGCATATAGAACTGATGTCTACTAACTCACAAATTTTTTAGGGTATGGAAGAAGAAAATTTTTATTTCCTAATACAACATAAAGGCTTACCAGGGTCATCACACTTAAAAAGCATCATACACAGTTCAATCACTATATATAATTATCTTAATCTATTTTTTTGGGTTTTATATTATTTTTGAGAATAATAGTTTGGAGAGTTTTGGAAAACATGAAATCCAAATAATTCATTGTTTATTTAAAACCTAAATGAATATGAAATTATAATGCATATTTGAAAGAAAGGCCTTGGTCTAGGGGTTGATAACATGGGTTCATTAGTTATTTATGTATTGTTAAAATCCAATTTGATAATTTGTTTGATGAAACCTTAATAATTTATTACTTTCCTTTTATTTATTGAGTGTGTGGTTTTAGAATTCCTCAAGAACACCAAAACACATGTAACGTCTCGACCTGAACCATAGGGACCATCCCTAAATTCCACATTCCCTCTTGCATGCCTTCCCATATAAAAGAGGTTGCTGACTAGTAGTGAGGGTCTTAAGTGAAGCTATAGGAAGACAATACACTCTATATCATGTCATTAATATGAACATTAATAAAAAAATAATAAAACAATGAACAAATAATAAGAGTAATATATAGAAACAGAATAATTTTATACATATAAAATTAGCTCTCATAGTGGAAAGCCTATCCAGAGTGTAATAAGTACGTAATATAAGACAAGTAAATAAACAAACATATTCTAGGTAATCCAGTGTTTATCATGATCCACTATAGCTCCATGCTCAATCGCTCAACTATCCACCATAGGGCCCTTTACCTTCATTGGATATTTAGTCTAGAAACATATAAGCACACTGAAATACCCGAGTAGGGTGTGAGTAGAAGACTCAGTAGGACACCACCAATGAATCCCTAACATAAGTTGAAAATATAAATAACAATTTATATGGGGAAATATGTAAATTCTCAGTAATCATAATTGTGTCAATTGATTTTGTGCTGACAAAGTTTCCAAGAACCTCACCCCCACCTACTTCGGCTCTTTGCGAATAAAAATTCCAAGTACACATGTACCTCCATCAAAGTCACAAAGCTCACCCCACCCATCCGGTTCTTATTATAGGAACTCCACACATTCCATTGGGTCTATATTTGGTCCTCTAATTCTTTTAATTACCCACGACCCATGTCCAAAGGATTCCATGATCAAAATCTAAAATCAAGCCACTATGCTTTCCCCTCTACCGTGGTTTCCACATCAACCTTTAAGGATGTTAGGCTATGGCATGATGGGTAACTAGACACTGGATAGTTTAAATCTAAACCTAAAGTCTCCACCTATATATCTAATAATCTACCATCTAGCCACAATTCTTTCCACTATACAGTGGTACCCACATCTGCCGTTAAGAATGTTAGGACTGCGTCAGGTTGAGTAAGCTCATATAATAAAACTCAAGGCTCCACCTGAGTAACGTAGTAATTTTCAGCTAGTCACTATACTTTACCCTCTATAGGGGTAGCCACACCTTAATTTAAGGATGTTAGGACTGCGCCATGTTGGGTAACCTCATAGACCCAACCTCAAGGCTCCACCTTAGTATCTTGGTACCATAAACACAATTCCATGGGCTAGGAAACACACAAACAAAACATGTTATAGAAAATAATAATAAGTCAATTTAATATCAATTTTAGGAAAATCACACATAAACAAGTACAAACATAGCTACTCACACACCCACACGAGTCTCAAAACAATCATGGTTTAGTACACCACAAAATGATATCATGCTAGCATCATACATATACAAGGCCCATAAAGGTAAGGAACCTCCTACCAAAAAGTTTTCAATGTCAATGGTAATGTTCGTCGAAGGTGTGTTAACCAAAAATATGTTCACAAACCAACAAGAAATACATTCACATGCCATGGATTTTTAAAACAGAAAACAACTATTTTATTTTTCAAAAATAAATAAAATATCACATGTGATAATACTTTCTCTCGTTTGGATAATTTCAGAATTATCATTCATGCATGTTCATTTAATATATTCCTTGGTAATAATTATAAAACAACCTTTAATAATATGTATATCTACATTAATTCAAGAACACTTATGTTATTCCTTGTAATTATTCTTTAGTAAAAAAAAATAATTTTTCTTGACACTTTCAGAAGTATTATATGATAATTTTATATCATTGTCACTTGATAATTCTCATTACAAAATATACATCATAATTAAATAATTATCTTCGATAATTTACATGATAAATTATCCTTTGATGATTTAGTGAAATAATATTTTTATAATAATATTTGGATAATACAATGAAATTATTCTATAATAATTCTTATAATAAACATTTATAATTTCTTGGAATTATATTTTAATAATTCACACAATTATCCTTTGATAATTTCCATAAATTACCTATTGATAATTATCTTATTATAATTTCTTAAAAAATGTCATTTGATAATTATTTTTTATTATCTTATGATAATGTAACTAAATTATCCATTGATAATTAGCTATAATTATCATTTAATAATTCATGGCCATTGAGTTTCGCAAAAATTGAAAAATTATCATTTAATAATTTTCTACAATTATCATTGTTAAAATTTCACAATTATAATTTGATAATTTTAAAAAATTATCTTTGTTAAAAACATGTAATTATCACTTGATAGTTTTATTAATTCATATTCTGATAATTTTTTTATCCATTTAATCAAATATAAAATCATATTGAACATATCCTGCTACCTTAAAAACAAATCAGGTTTAGCTTCTACTCGTCAAAATGAATCTAACGGCACTGACGGTGCATCATTAGAATCAATATCACATGGGATATTGAAAAATAATCTTAGAAGAATAAACAAAAATAAATAAATAAATAAAAGAGTTATATTATGAAAGAGGGAGGTGTGAGAAAAGGGATGTTGTGTGAGAATGGGGTGGAACACCCCTATGCGCATTGCCCTCCATATATATATATATATATATATATATATATATTAAATAAAAAATTCATAAGTTTTCTCTCATTTTAAAAAATACATGAAAGACACTTTAAATATTTCCATTTCTCCATTATTTCATGCTCTAAGCCTACCTTTTCTTTCATTAATTACTTATTTCATTACTTATTATTTTCCAATTATCTCATTTATTTCAATTTATTTATTTATCTCTCCTCTTAAACCCACAAACTAGTCAATATATATATATATATATATATATAAACCCGTTTATATTTACAGTTGCATATATTTAACTCATATAAATACAAACACTTTATATATACACAGACACTCACACACACACACCTGCATATATAAATATATATAGAAATATATATTTATATAATATATATACACTCAAACACTATATATATATACAAAAATTTAAATTTTTACAATTTCATGATAATAATAATAGCAAAATTAATTATTAATATAAAATATCTCACATGATTCCCACTAAAAACATTTAAATAATAACATCCATTACAATCATGAAGTTAAAAAATTAACAACAAAATATTATTTATGTGAGAAAAATAATATTGTCTCTGTTATTATCTCACCCCTTAATAAATTTCCAAAAATTGATAAATTTCTCTCATTAATTCAATGAAATAAATTACACACATAATTTCTATTTAAATTTCTTAAACACTAAAATAATAATAATAGTATAATTATTAATACCCTTAAGTGAGATCTGACTAAACTTCTGATGTGTATGAAAGTTATACTCTGTACAGGGTAAATCCCACATTCCAGATGTAATGGTAGTCTCATACTTCTAATACAATGCATCGTTTGAGATATATTAATTTTTTTTAATTTAAAAAATGGAATAATTAATTAATTAAATATAAAAGGGTATTATCGTGTGCAATGTTTCCAAACACCTGACACACATTAAATTTATACCCTTCCTTGGGTAAACCATTCATTCAAGACCTAACTGTGGTCTTGTATTTTTCATACAAGGCATCATTTGGGAGATATTTAATTATGTATTTTTTTAAATAATAATAAAAATATTAAATAATTTATTATTGCGATTGAGCCATCCAAACATCAGATTCTTAAAAATATTATAATTCTTCTATGGTAAACACCACATCTTGTACCTAGATGTTGTCACATATTTCTCATAAGATGTAATGTTTTGGAGTTATTCAATAATTTTAAATAACTAATGCGTGCATAATATAATATATATTTTATTTTTTCTATAGTGAGGCTTTTGGGGTCATCGAATCTCACACTAACTACACATCTAACTCCAAAAATAGACGATTCTATATTAAAATGTTCTAAATCAGATTTTACCATTACAAAAATTCTTTGATACATTTATTAAATTATTTTCTATGAAAAATTATATTTTTTTGCATAAAACACTTATACTTTTTCAAAAATACGGTTATTATTACCTTTAAAAAATTCAGGATATCACAATTCTTCCACTCGATCATCTTCTCATCCAAAATAAGTATCTGTAGAGGTATTTCTCGGACAAATCAAGATAGTTATCTTTAACAACAGACTCACGTTCCCCCTTTTCCCTTATGACCTTCCATACTTCCCCCGACTCCAAACATGTGGTATCATTTCTCTCGGAATTATTTCACACTTTGGTCTATAATCCACCCGAGATTCTAGTCATAAGATGTAATATGAGACAAATAAAATTTTTTTCAATCTTGAACATGTGCAGGATTAGGAATTTACCTCCAAAGATGAGAAACATAGAACACATCATGCATCTTCAATAGTGATAAGGTAGGTACATATGATATTCCACTTCCCCTATCAATGAATTAATTCTATCATTAGTCTCTTAATAAATGAATCACTGACTACCTCTCTCTCATATACTATGCTTTCATGTAATTTTTCAATTTCGTATTAGAGAATTTTAGGTATGGGAAGCCTAAATCTACTGGTTATTCATGTCTATACATAACTCATAGATATAACGGAAAATGCAATATTCAATAAGAAAGATGATAAAAAATATGGGCTCAAGATCATACCTCGTACAGTAATATGTTCCTTATCACCATTTATTAGTACTTGACCCATTTCATAGACGTGGGTTTCCTCAGATCCATGACCATGTCCATAACTTTATCATGTATTTGTTGTCAAGGGAGTGTGTATCCCTTGTGGGGGTTCTCCACTCCCAGTCAGTCTTGACCTCAAGGCTCCACCTATGTTTCTCAGTAATTTCAAGCTATTCACTATACTTTCCCCACTATATTGGAAGTCATTACAACAACTAAGGAAATTAGGACTATGTGAGTTTGGGTAACATCATACACAAAACCTCACGGCACCAGCATAGTATCCAGGTACCTGCATCACAATTTCACAAGCAATGCAACACACAAAACAAATGTGTCTTTGTGAGGAATAATATAAGGCCCTAGCCTTAAACAATTACACAATCTTGAATTAAGTAAATAATTCCCATTAAGTATCTTTTCAGGTTTATATTTTTATAGAATTAGTCCATAACTATTATATTAAATCTAAATTGTTACAAAGTAGATCCTTATACTCTATTTCAATTTTTTCATAAAATAAATTCTCTTAAAAAAAGAAGTGTAATTTTCTTGATAAAAATAATCATGAAATATTCTATTCTCTTACCCTTCCTTATATCCTGTAAAAAAAATTTCAAAAACTTGATATGAGAATAAAAAGCTCAGTAAATGTTTTAAAATATGGAAAGAAAATAGTTGTCCATCAATACATACAAATCAATGAAATCATACTTTTCAATCTTTAACATACCACACAAAATCATATGATTTATGAATAATAAATGGAAATCAAGAATCATAAAGGTAACTTGTTGCATCCATAACATAATTACATTGTAGCTTTCATAGTAACATAGGAAGTTACATTAAGATGACCCATCATAGTATATTCCCTAAATATCTTAGGAGAAACATTAATGTTTACCTTTGTCATGTTACACAATGTATTAGAGATCTTTCTCAGGCTCACCTACCCTAGGATTATCACAAAACGACCCGTATACGTAAAAAAATGCCCAATAACCATAACATACTATACAAAAATAAAGTAAAGATAACATTTCCAAATTTCAATCACAATATATCATTTCAAGATATTGAAATAATCAATTCTTTCTCCAAACCATTTTTAATACAATTTAAAACATCTAAAAAAGAAATGTTTGAATCAAAGTGTCCCACACCACATTGAAAATATTAAAGGAATTAAAATTTTAAAACATTATTCTCAAAATAATTAAATCCTTAAAACAATTTTGAAAACATGATTATCAATGAGAAAGATTTATAAGATTAAATATCTAAAACATTTAAAACAATGTTTTTGTTAATGAGTCTCTTATCGCTTAGAAAAGAATTGAATAAAAATAATTAAAGAATTACGTTGAACAAAAGTTATAATATCACGAGAATAAAGAAATTACTAATTTAATATGTCAAAGGGTTGTACATAAACCTTATAGGATAATGAATGTGCATAACATCATGATATTCCTCAAATTAAAGGATATTGAGAAATAATCCCTTATGAAAATAGGCAGTATGACGACATCTATTTGAAATTCAGAAAATGAGTTGAAGAGAGTTAAAAGGGTATCTCATCACATGAAAATAAAATTCACAGAAATAAGGATATAAAAAAACATATACCAAATTAATTTAGTGGAAATTAAAAAACATATCATAAAATATGTCTTTGACAAAAAGAGGAGGGTGAAAGGTTCCCTTACAAAGATTGTATCACTAGATTATGTTTAAATGAATTACATAATTATGTGTGAAAAACATAAATAAACCCAATACAAGTGGATATTAAGTGTAAAAAAATAATTGGTCATTCACACATATTAATAGCATGACATAATTATGAAATAAAAGTTTAACCTAGTGAATTGAAATTGGGATACATAGTTCTCTTATAGAAATTCGATAGCCTAAAAATGTCGCTTTAAAATTCAGAAAATGAGTTGATGAGAGATAAAAGAGTCTCTCAACATGTGGACATAAAATTTAAAGTAATAAGGGTATATAATAACATATCCCAAAACAATAAAATGGAATTTAAAATACATGTCGTAAAAGAAGTCTTTGACTTAAAGAGGATGGTGAAAGGTTTCCATACCGATTTGGTAACTTATAAACCATACACCCCATGAAATATGGATCAAAAAATGAAGATGTAGATACCTATAAATGAAATTATATTAAATAAATAATACAATCATAGTCATTACATACACCACACAAAATTAAATAGTGGAAAAGATAGCATGAATCTCATAGGAATAAATTGTGAGATGAAAACCCCTGACCAAGTTGTAAACAATTGAGTGGTATGACCAAAAGTTAATAACCACCAAATGAATCACAGAATACCATGAAAGTAAATATAATCATGATAATATATATAAATTTCGAGTACACAATTAACCACATGCAATAAATAACTGGTGAATAATGGAAATCTCACAAAATTAAAAGTGAGATAAGAAACTCCTTACCTCGTGTACGACTTGACCCATTCGTTCATTAATATCCTGAATAATAAAATAAATGTTATTTAATGTTTATTAAGAACCTTTTTGAGTTTTATATTCCATTTATATCACTTATTACCATGTTATGAACATTATGCAATCATTTAAGTTAATAATAGTCGTTTTGTCGATATTTGGTACTTGAATAATGAATGAACTTCTTATAATTAAAAGTTGTTCATGTGGACAAAATTACATTATCTCATGAATGATATTAATGATATATATATAATAAATATCATGTATATCCAGTATATATATGTATTTAGAATAGTACATAACATTTGGAGGTATGAAATGAAATGCACCGTTCATGGAGACGGTAATTCGTACGTAGACATGAACGCTACTTTCATTTATTTTTCACATTTAATTAAATGAAAAATTAATGATAAATAGGTATATTATAAATATAGTATAATATCAGATATAATTTCATTAATTATATCCTTTATATGTTCCACGTATGGCATGAATGAGTCATATGATTTTGAGGGGGCGGTAGTCCACACTTCCTCAAATGAAATTATCGTATTTACCCATTATGGAAACCATAAAGGTATGATATAAATGAAAAATAAAGAAATATTGAGAAAATATAAATATAATATATATCACATGTAAATACTATTCCATCTTAATGGCTACCATAAGAGGTGTTAGGATAAGATTGAACAATCATCGTTTCGTGATGTAGTAGTCGGCCGTCTAATGAAACAGTATGTTCATTACCCATTAGATAGAGGTGTGTGTAAGTGTTGTTAGAATCCTTCACATATAAACAACCTATTATATTTATTATATTATTTTTTTAATAAAACTATTGAATAAAAATAATTTATGGGGTTGGATTAGTGAAATAAAATAAGAACATAAGGGATGATGTTACCTCTAAATCGAGTAACTCCCATTAGTTTGAAACAAAATGATTTCTTGAAGTGCCTTCTGCCTATGGTAAGGCTTCTAGGTGAAAGAGTGGGATATTGAGAGCTTATTTTGGAATATATTGGATGATCCAAGGGGCTTGAGAGGTGTGAGTAATGGTTTAGAGGTGAAGTCTTTTTATAAGGGGGAGGGGCTCTTTCGGAAAATTTGATAATATTATTTTATTATATAACGATTTTCGGTTTATAAAGGTCCCAAACATATTAACATAAAAGATAAAATGAATATGGTTCAAAATAAAATCACCCAATAGGAATTGAGTAGTTTTTTGATGTTGTTTTAATTTTTATAATCTTATTTATTTAAATCATTCATTATGGAGGTAAACACTCCATCATTACTGTGTCATAAATAAATTTATTTATTTGATGTTTAAAAATTATAAATAATTTAATATGATGTAGGAAATATTTTTATATTTCTCATGAATATTTATAGTCAAATATATCAATTATATAACCCCAGATTAATTTTTTTAGAAAAACAATACATGTTTATGATATTTTTATTTTTACCTTAAATAAAAAGTTATTAATTTCATTATCTTACCCCAATAGCTTTAAAAGGCCAAAAAATCTCACCAAATGATTTTATTGGTCGGATATGACTCATAAAACAATTTTAGTACAAGTGTTAAGGTAATTTTATATTATTATAATATTATTTTTACCATGAATTACCCTATTTACCTTTAAATATGGTAAATAAAAGTGAAAAGTTACTATTCACCAAATATTATTTTCATCTTTTTGAACCGAATTTTACATATGAATAAGAAAAAATTTTGTTTGATTTTTGAAATTCAATTCATATAAGTAGTAAAATTTAATTTAAATGAAAAATTTGGTTTTTTAATTACTACTTAGTGTGTTCACTATTCATAAAAAATTCTCAGTTTTTAGAGGAATACCAAAAATTCAGCCTAAACTATATTTGATATTCCAAATTCAAAAATGATGTCTATTTACCAAATTAAAAACAAATAATTTTAATTAATTAATTTAAAATTAATTCTTGTTATAAAAAAGCGTTTTTTTAAGAAATAATAAATATCAAAACATTGACACTTATTTATGTCCAATTACAAAGTGAAATTACTTCAAATGACCAACATTGAACTAAATGGTAAAAATATAATCTAATTACACATTAAAACCATTTAAAGAGATAATATATCCATATAAATAAATCAGATAAAAAGGCAGTCTTGAATTAAAATGCAGTATTTTTCATTATTCATTAAAAAAATAACTTTATGGGAAAAATACGAAAATTTCATCCAAAGTAAATTTTGATGTCCCAATTATAAAGAAGAATTTTATTTTTTTAAAATATAACATATAAAAGTGAAGAAAACTAAATTTAAAAAGGGTTCACCATCAAAAGGTAGTAAATCAACATTTTAAAGAATATTAGAGAATTTATGCTTAAAATTTGATTCATTCACATTTTATGCCTTTAAATTTAATTGGATAAATGTAAAAAGATTTAAAACACATGTTTAATCATAATATGGTTTGTTTTTAAATTCCCTCCAATAAAATGGCTAGACATTAATTATAATATAATATAATATTATATTATTATTTTTCAGTATGACTTAGCCTTGTGTGCAACATGAGATTTCAGAGAAACCCATTGTAGCGTGTCGGGTACGCCATCAAACATATCATCCCCTTAAATGTAAAATTATTATTTAATTCACACATATTAAAAAATATGAAATTTTCTTATTCTTTATTTACCTAGGATGTTACATCCTTCCCCCCTTTTAGAAATTGCATCCTCGCAATTTTTCAATTAGGGTTAGAAACACCATTAAATGTCCCACATCAGAAAAAGAATCAATATAAATACCACATAAAAGTTAATAAAGTGAAGTAAAAAGGTCACCCGAGATAAACCATACAAATATTCAATGAAAACATGGATATAGAAGAGAAAAATAACCATCAAGTTCTGATAGAGAGTGATAGAAAACATGATCTTGAGAAAGTTAACAACAAGAAAACCACCAACTTGTGATGGGTTAAAAGGAAATTGGTTTCCTAGTAAGAAAAGTAAACAGACAATGTTTTTAAATTATGTTCCATTCCATAATGGTAGATAATTTATTTATGATATTGACAAAGGACATAAGGAAATATACTTACTTTTCAAGTAGAGTTTAATCCTTTAGTAATTTCTTACCAAAAAGTCATCTTTTCTCAAAATGTAGAGTATTCAAGATGACTTGGTCACACCTGATGATCTAGAATGAAATTCTAGAAAATCACATAATCTAAAAAAAGATAAACCATATATTTCCCTTGTCTTTAGGCATTATTCCAAACCAAAATATTCAGTACAAGATCAGATAATCCCCAAAAAGGTTAATCTTTTATAAAAAAGTAATAATAATCTTAATCTCTCAAATTGAAAAAACAGTATCCTATGTTTCAAAAATGCCATTCAATAAAACAATTTCCTTAAAATTGTTTAATATAATCGAAAGTATGATTGAAACCAAAAAATCATAAGGATTTGATCACATAGTCTTCCACAATAAATATTAACAATTATCTCCAAAAACATAGACTAATCTTAAATTTTCATACTTAAGTGTAATTAAAATAATCAAATATTCTCTATGATATATTAATAATTTCCATAAATAACCCAAATCACCTTATTTCCACAATAAAAACACAGATTTTTACAAAATAATATTTCAACCATTACTCCAGAAATAAAATCCCATAGTATTATTGTGGCATTAAAAACATACTTACATTTTTGCCTTAACAGATACATAGGGATAACATTTGGAAAACCTATCATATTATATTCCCTAAATCTCTTAGGAGAAACATTAATGTTTACCTCCATCACGTTACCTAATGTATTTTAGATCCATCTCGGGCTCACCCGACCTATGTTTATCATAGAACCACCTGTATACGTAAAAATTGCCCAAGAACCATAACATATTAAACAAACATAAAGTAAAGATAAAATTTCCACATTTCAATCATAATATATCATTTCAAGATATTTAAAAAATCATTACTTTCTCAAAACCATTTTCAAAACCATTTAAAACATTTACTAAAGTTATTTTTGAATCAAAGTGTCCCGTACCACTTTGAAACTTTTAAAGGAATTAATCTTTTAGAACATTAATGTCCATATAATTAAATCCTTAAAACAATTTTGAAAACAAGGACATTCATGAGAAATATTTAGAAGATTGAATCTTTAAAACATTTAAAACAATGTTTTAGTTAAAGAGTTTGTTTCCAATTTGAGAATAATTGAAAAAACATTATTATATAACTACATTAAAAAAACATATAATATCAACATAATAAGGATATTAATGATATAATATGTCAAAGGGAAGTATATACACCTTATATGATAATAAATGTTCACAATATCTAGATATGACTCAAATGAACAGAGATTGAGACATAGGCCCTTACGAAAATTAGGCAGCCTAACTATGTCACTTTAAAATTCAAAATATGAGATATTGAGAGAGAAAAGTGTATCTCTACACTTGGAAATAAAATTTATAGAAATAAGGATATATAATAACATATCCCAATAAAAGATAATGGAAATTAAAAATAATAACATAAAATAAGTCCTTGAAAAAAAGAGGAGGGTGAAAGGTTCCATTACAAAGATTGTATCATTAGATTCAGGATAAATCATTGACATAATTATGTGTGAAAAACATAAATACACCAAATTAAAGTGGATATTAAATATAAAAAAAATCAGAGGCAATTCACACATATTCATATAACAACATAATCATGAAGTATAAGTTTAACCCAATGAATTGAAATTGGTATAAGAAGTTCATTTATAGAAATTCGACGGACTAACGACGTCGCTTTAAAATTCAAAAAATGAGTTGATGAGAGAAAAAAGGGTATCTCATCACATGGACATAAAATTTATAGAAATAAGTATATATAATAACATATCCCAACATAAGGAAATGGAAATTTAAAGACATGTCATAAAATAAGTTTTTTACTAAAAGTGGAGGGTGAAACATTCCCATACAGATTTGGTAACTTATGAAACATAAATCCCACGAAAGAAGGATCATAAAATTATGACGGAAATAACCATAAATTAAAGTATATTATAGAAATAATACAATCATTGGTAGTACATAAACCACACAAATGTAAATATAGTCAAATATTTCATGAATGTCACGGTAATAAAATGTTAGATGAAAACCCCTACCACATTGTAATCAATCGAGTCGTATGACCAAAAGTTAATAACAACATAATTATTCACATAAAAACAATAATATAAATAGAATAATGATAATATATATCAAATGTCAATACAATGTACACCACATGCAATAAATAAGTGCTGAACAATGGAAATCTCACAGAATTAAAAGTGAGATAAGATACCCCTTACCTAGTGTCTGACTTGAACCGTTCATTCTTTAATAGAATGAATAATAAACTAAAGGTAATTAGTAATTGCTTAAGTAGGTTTTTCAAGTTTATTATTCCTTTTATATCACTTAATACCTTGTTTTAATCATTATGGAATCATTTATGTTAATAATGGTCATTTTGTTGATAATTGGTACTTGAGTAAAAAATGAACTTCGTATAATTACAAGTTGTTCATGTGGTTAAAATTAAATTATCTTAAGAATGATATTCAAGATTTAGGTATCATATATATCTTATATATCTAGTATATATATATATTTATGTGTGTGTATTTATAATAGTACATAACATTTGAAGGGTAAGAAATGAAATGCACCATTCATGGAGACAGTAAGTTGTACATACGCTTGAACGCCACTTTGATTTCTATTTCTTATTTAATGAAATAAAAACATAATTATAAATTGATATATTATAATTCTAGTATAATATCATATATAATTTCATTAAATACATTCTTTATATGTACTATGTATGCAATGAACGATTCATATTACTTTCAGGGGGCGGTAGTCCGCATTTCCTCAAATGATATTATCGCAATTTACCCATTATAGAAACCATAAATGTTTAATATAAATGAAAAAAATTATAGTGACCATATAAATATAATATATATCAAATTAAAATACAGTTCCATCTTAATGGACACCATAAGGGGTGGTAGGAGAATATTCAACAATCATTATTTCGTGAGGCATTAGTTCACCGTCCTTAGAAACAATATGTTCTTTACCCATTAGACAAAGGTGTGTGTAAGTGTAGTTAGAATACTTCTCATATAAAAAACCTATTATTTTTAGGATTATAGTTTTCTTATAAAATAAATGAATAAAAATATTTTTTGGGGATGGAGAAGTAAAATAAAAGAAAATAACTTAAGAGAAGGTGTTACCTTTAAATCGGGTAACTCACTTTGGTTTGAACCAAAAGGATTTCTTGAAATGCCATCTGCCTAAGATAAGGCTTCTACGTGGAAGATAGAGATATGGAGAGATTATTTGGAAGACTTTGGAGGATCCAAGGGGCTTGAGAGATGTGAGAAATGGGTTAGAGTTGAGGGATTTTTATAAGGGTGAGGAGGGGCTCTTTTGGAATGTTTGAAAATTTTATTTCATTATATAATGATTTTCGGTTTTCAGAGGACCAAACCATTTTAAAGTTGAATATAAGAGTACTCTGGTTTGAAATAAAATCATCCAATAATAATTGAACTGGTTTTGGATATGATTTAATTTTTTTTAATCTTATTTATTCACATCATTCATTAATGAGGTAAACACTGCAACATTACTGTGTCATAAATAATTTTATTTATCTGATGTATAAAAATTATAAATAAAATTACATTATGTAATAAATCTAAGTATCTTTCTAATGAATATTTATAGTTGAATATATCAATTATATAACCTACACATTTTTTTTATCAAAAAAATACGTGTTTATGATATTTTTATTTTTACTTTAAATGAAAAGTTCTTAATGTCATTATCTTACCCAAATGGCTTTTAAAGGCCAAAAAATCACACCCAAAGATTATATTGGTCAGAAAGGACTCATAAAATAAGATTAGTAATAGTGTTAAGGTAATTTCATATTATTATAATATTATTTTTACCTTGAATTTCCCTATTTACCTTTAACCGTGGTAAACAAAAGTAAAGAGTTACTATTAATCAAAAACTATTTTCATCCCATTAAACAAAATTTTAATTATTTATCACAACCATGTATGTGCGGTTTTTAAAATTTAATTCCAAAAGTGGTAAAATTTCATTTAAATGAAGAAGTAGGTTTTTTAACTTCTACTCAGTGTTTTCACTATTCCTCAAAAATTGAAGGTTTTTAGAAAAATACCAACATTTCCAGCTAAGATATATTTGATATTCTGGATTAAAAAATGATGTATATTTTACCAAATTAAAAACATATAAGTTTCATTAATTAATTTAAAATTAAATCCCATTGTCTAAAAAAAGCGTGTTTTTAAGAAATAATAAATATCAAAAGATTGACACTTGATTATGTCTAATTTCAAAGTGAAATTACTTCCAATGACAAAAATTGGATTAAATAGTAAAAAAATAATCTAATTATAATTTAAAACCAATTAAAAATGTAATCTACCAATATAAAAAAATTAGTTTAAAAAGTATTTTTCAATTAAAATACAGTTTTTTTCACTATTCATTAAAATTTAATTTTTTCAGAAAAATACCAAAAATTTACCCAAAGTAAATTTTAATGTTCAGATTCTAAAGAAGAATTTTATTTTTCTCCAATAGAACATATAAAAGTGAAAAAAACTAGATTTAAAAACGTTTTTCCATCAAAAGGCTGTAAATTGTCCATTTATAGAATATTAGACTATTTGTGATTAAGATTAGATTCATTAACATTTTAAGCTTCTAAATTTTATTAGATAAATGTAAAAACATTTAATAAACATATATAATCAGATTGTAGTTATATCTATTAATTCATGCTAATACAACGACTAGACGTTAACTACTATTTAAAGTAATATTATATTATTATTTTTCAGTATAACTCAGCATTGTGTGCAACATAATATTTTAAAGAAACCCAATGTTTCATATCTGGTACACCATCGAACAAAGAACCGCCTTTAAAGTAAAATTAATATTTAATTCACAAATATTAATAAATATACAAGTGTATTATTCTTTATTTACTAGGGATGTTACATCCTTCCCCCCTTTTGGAAATTGTGTCCTCACAATTTTTATTCACTTTTCAAATAAGTGGGTGTATTTATCCATCATAGAATTTTCAGATTCCCACACTCCCTCTTCAACCATATGGTTTTAACATAATACCTTTACCAAATTAATTACCTTATTCTGCAACACTTTCTCTTTTTAGTCAAGAATCTGGTCTGGTTGTTCCTCAAAATAGTGATTCTTTTCCAATTGAACTACTTATGGACTCAAAACATGAGGTGGATATGGAATATACTTTCTTAACATTGAATCATGAAAAATATTATTTACCTCGGATAAACATGGAGGAAAATACACTCTGTAGGAAACAGATCTAACTTTCTCTAAAATTTCATAAGGTCCAATGAACCTCGGACTCAACATTCCCTTCTTACCAAATCACATCACACTTTTCCATTGAGAAACTTTGAGAAAGACATGATCACCTACCTCAAAAGAAATATCCTTCCTCTGATTATCCACATAACTTTTCTACCTACTCTGAGATGTTCTCACATGCTTCTGAATCAACTGATCTTTTTCTACCATCTCTTCAACCAATTCTGGCCCCATGAATATCTTTTCAGCTACGTCATCCCAAAAAGCTGTAGTTCGGCACCACTTACCTTATAATGCCTCAAATGGAGCCATCTATATACTGGAATGAAAACTATTATTATAAAAAAAATCAACAAAAGAAATATATTGGTCCAAACTTCCCTGGTAAGCCATTTAGAAAGCACGTAACATATCCTCTAAAGTCTGAATTTTTCATTTTGACTGCCCATATGATTGAGGATGAAAAGATTTACTAAAATGTATTTCAGTACCCAACAAATTCTGAAGGCCTTTCCAAATGTTAAAAGTAAACCTGGGATCATTATCAGATACAATGGAGTGGGTAACTTCTTGAAAACTGATTATCTCTTTAAAATACAACCAAAAAAGATG
Source organism: Viscum album (assembly GCA_963277665.1). Lineage (NCBI taxonomy): Eukaryota > Viridiplantae > Streptophyta > Magnoliopsida > Santalales > Viscaceae > Viscum > Viscum album. The sequence continues at coordinate 1,123,010,329 of OY728129.1, forward strand.
ATCTAGAGACAACATATCTTGAGTAGGAAAAACATTTGCCGATTTAGTCCATGGATAAAAAATAACCGATATTTCATTATTAAATAGAGATGTCTTTGGTAATCCTACAATGAAGTATATGGATATATTTTCCCATTTCCAATCTAGCACTGGTAAAGACCGAACAATCCCTTTCGGTAACTACCACTCTACATTAACCTATCGACAAGTCAAACACTTCACAGTAAAATCACCAATATCTCTTTTCATTCCATCCCACCAGTAATACTTCCCAAGAGATCTATACATCTTAATACTACCAGGATGAACTGAAAACGGAGAACTATTAGCTTTACATATTAACACTTTCTTCAACTGTGAATAAAAAGGCACACATAATCTATTCCCAAACATCAAAACACAATGATTATGAATGTTAAAATTAGGAAACATACCCTTCTGAACTAAGTCTACCTTTTTTTGAAACTCACTCTCTTCCATCTGCACTTGCTTAATTCTGTTGGATAAAGGTGATTTCCTTGACACCATAAACAAAACAGAAGACTTTCTTACACCGAAACCTTCTATTCCAAATTTCATAAAATCAAAAACCAAAGTATATCATACCAAATGTAGAATTTTTAATGAATCATTAATTTCTTAACTCCAAGAATCAGACACTTTATTTGTTTTTCCTAGTTGGAAATAAATCATGCAATCATAATCCTTGATTAATTCCAGCCATATTCTCTGTCTCATGTTTAATTCTTTTAGAGTGAATATATAATTTAATTTTTTCGGGTCAGTATTTATTTCAAATTTTAGTCCATAAAAATGATGCCTCCAAATATTTAATTCAAAAAAGATTAGCTAATTACAACTCATGTGTAGGGTAATTTAACTCATGAGGTTTCAACTAATAAGAAGCATAAGAAATTACCTGATCATTCTGCATAAGGAAAAATCCAATTCCTTTCAAAGATGCATCACTATAGATGACAAACTCCCCATTTCTATAAGGAAGTTCCAAAACTGGATCATTCACCATTCTTCTTTTCAATTCTTGAAAACAATCATCACATTTATTTTTCCAGATGAACTTATCACCTTTTCAAGTTAACTTAGTCATTGGACTAGATAACCGTGAAAAATTCTCATAAAACCTCCGGTAATAACCTATTAAACCAAGAAAACTATGTATCTTAGTTATATTTTTGTGTCTTGGTAATTTTTCAACAACTTTTCTAAGAAGGATCAACAGTTATGCCATTTTTTGAAACAATATGACCAAGGAATAAATTTTTTTTTGTAACCAAAACTCACACTTGATGAATTTACCAAATAGTTTCTTTTCTTTTTAGGTTTTCAAGACAACCTTGTATTGAATTTCATGTTCCTTTTTGCTGTTGGAATAAACCAAAAATCATCAATGAACGCAACCACATACTTATCCAAGAACTCATGGAATATTCTATTTATAAGATCCATTAATATATCAGGTGCATTGGTTAATACAAAAGGCATAACTGAAAATTGATTATGGATATATCTAGTAGAAAATGTGGTCCCCAAAATGTCTACTTCCTTTACTTTCAACTGATGGCACCCCAACCTCAAGCCAATCATCGAAAAATATTGAGCTACTTGAAGCTTATCAAACAAATCACTGATATGAGGAAAAGGATACTTGTTCTTAATAGGGATGTTATTGAAGGCTCTATAATCAATTCAAAGTCTCATTGAACCATCATTCTTTTTTTTAAAAATCTAGGGGCACCCCATGGTGATGTTCTAGGTTGAATGAAACCTTTATCTAATAAATCTTGCAATTTTTTATTTAACTCTAAAAGTTCTATTTGAGCCATTCGATAAGGGGTTTTTGAAATAAGATTTTCATCATGAACTAAGTCAATAATAAATTCAATTTCCCGATAAGGTATAATACTAGGGAACTCATCAAGAAAAACATCAAGGTACTCATTTACCATTGGCACATCATTAATCGAAATAGTTCCTTTTTTTCAAAAATATGTCCAAGGTAACATTCATTCCCATCTTTTTCTAGTCTCTCACCTTCATGATATGTTATCGAAAGTAAGGGTTCATTCTTCTACACAAACTGAAAATATTTCTGTAAAGAAACATCATTAGCTATGCAGTCAATCATAGCATGATTGATAGAAATACAATCCATACCAAAAATAAAATCAAGCTCTACTAGAGGAAAAACAATAAAGTTTGCAGGTAGATTCTTTCCGCACACAAGGACATGAAGGTTCTTATAATTAATTTTTGTCTCAACATTTACCCCTATGTTTTTACCATATGTTTGGCATTCATATATTGATATGGAATTAACAATTTACAAGATAAATTCTCAAAAATCAAAGACTGTGTAGACCATGAATCAAACAACACATTGGAATAATCTTAACAAACAAACAGTGTACCCCATACTACTTCATTTGATGGCCCAACATCTACAGAAGTAGTTTTAAAGGATTTCACCACCCATGTATACTTGTAGATTGGTTGGTTTTCCACAGTTGAGTTCTTCATTGGACACTGATTTTCATAATGACCAATTTCATTACACATATTACTGATTGAAAAACATATTTTATCTTACTTTTACCCTGAAAATTTTCAGTACAATAATGAGCATTATGTCCCATTTTACCAATTCATCTTTAATACTCATAATTTGGAGAAAAAGACAAGTTTTTGGATGAAACTTTTTAAATGGTGAAACTCTACTTAAAATGTAATTATATTTTATTATGTCCTTAGTCAATATCTTAAATAAATTCTCCAACATTATGAAATGGAAATTAAAACAAAAATGTTGTCTGTTTAATTTCCACACTAGGAAACTTATGACAATTTAACCCATCACAAGTTTGTGGTCTTATTGTTGTTAAATTTATCCTGATCATGTTCTCTATCACTGTCCATCAGAACTTGATGGTTATATTCCTCTTACATATCCATGTTTTCGTGGAATCCTAGTATGGGTTTTATCGGGTGACCTTTGAACTTCTCCTTATTTCTTTTAAGGTGATATTTTTCTTGACTCTTTTTCCATTGTGGGACATTCAATGATGTTTCTGAGCCCAATTTTAAAATTTAGAGGATGCAATTCTCAAAAATAGGATGGTGAAAGGTTCCCTTATAAAGATTATATCACTAGATTATGGATAAATCAATGACATAATTATGTGTGACAAACATAAATACACCCAATATAAGTGGATATTAATTGTAAAACAATCAGTGGCCATTCACACATATTCATAGCATGACATAATCATGAAGTACAAGTATAACCCAAATAATTGAAATTGGGATACAAAGTTCTCAGATAGAATTTCGACAGCCTAACGATGTTGCTTTAAAATTCAGAAAATGAGTTGATAAGAGAGAAAAGGGTCTCTCATCACATGGACATAAACTGTATAGTAATAAGGATATATAATATAATATCCCAACATAATAAAATGTAAATTAAAATACATGTCATAAAAGAAGTCTTTGACTAAAAGAGGTGGGTGAAAGGTTCCCATACGGATTTGGTAACTTATGAAACATATGCCTCATTAATGAAGGGTCAAACGATGAAGATGTAATTAACCATAAATTAATGTATATTATATAAATAATACAATAATGGGAGGTACATAAATCAGAAAAAAAGGAAATAGTTGAAAATATTTCATGAATCTCACGGGAATAAAATGTGAGATGAAAACCCCTTACCACGTTGTAATCTATTGAGTCATATGACCAAAAGTTAATAACCCTCAAATGAATCACATAATACCAAGAATATAAATAGAATCATTATAATATATATCAAATTTCAGTAAAAAATACACCACATGTAATAAATAAGAAGTGAACAATGGAAATCTCACGGAATTAAAAGTGAGATATGAAACCCATTACCTCATGTCTGACATGACCCGTTTGTTCTTTAATCTCCTGAATAATAAAAAAAAGTTAATTTATAATTTCTTAAGAAACTTTTTCAAGTATATTAATACCTTTATATCACTTATTACCATGTTATAATACTTATTCAATCATTTAAGTTAATAATGGTCGTTGTGTCGACATTTGGAACTTGAGTCAAATATGAACTTCTTATAATTAGAAGTTGTTTATGTTGTCAAAATCCCATTTTCTCCATACTGATATTCATGATTTAGATATCATAAATATCATATATATATATATCCATTATATATATGTATTTATAATAGTACTTAACAATTGGAGGTACGAAATGAAATGCATTGTTCTTGGAGACGGTAAGCTGTACGTATGCCTGAACGCTACTTTTATTTAAATTTCATATTTAATGGAATAAAAACATAATGATACATAAGTATAATATAATACCAGTATAATTTAATATATAATTTAATTAATTCCATCCTTTATATATTCATTGTATGTCATGAATGAGTCATATCACTTTGAGGGGGTCGTAGTCCGCACTTCTAAAATGAAATTATTGTATTTACCCATTATGGAAACAATAAAGGTATGATATAAATGAGAAATATAGCAGTATAGAGACAATATAAATATAATATATATGACATGAAAATATTGTTCCATCTTAATGGACACCATAAGAGGTGATAGGAGAAGATTGAACAATCATCATTTCGTGAGGCAGTAGTTCGCCGTCCATAGAAACAATATGTTCTTTACCCCCTAGATGGAGGTGTGTGTAAGTATATTTTGAATACTTATCATATAAAAACCTAGTATATAGAGGATATGGGTGTTTTTATAAAATAATGGAATAAAAAGAGTTTATGGGGTTTGGGATATAAAATAAAAAGAAAAGAACTGAAGAGAAGACGTTACCTTTAAATTGGGTAACTCTCTTTGGTTTGAAAAAAGAGAGCCATGTCTAGTTCTATTTTTTTCACATCATGAATTTTCCTTGATCCCAACCTCGGCCAAATTCAAATTCAATTCATGTGAAAAATATTTCAAAAAAAACTCAATATGAGAATAGAAATTTTCTATAAGGGTTATAAAACAAGGAAAGAAAATATTAGTCCATTAATAAATACAAGTGAATGAAATCATATTTTTCAATACATATCATACAAACCAAGATCATAAGATTAATGAATAACACATGGAAATCATCAATCATAAAGGTAACTTGGGGCATACATAAAAACGTACATTACAGCCTTCACATCTATATAGGGAGTTACATTTGGAATACCCATCATAGTATATTCCTTAAATCTCTTAGGAGAAACATTAACGTGCACCTCAGTCACGTTACACAATTCATTGGAGAGCTATCTCAGGATCACCCACCCTATGTTTATCATGGAACCACCCGTATACATAAAAAATTCTCAAGAACCATGACATACTCATAACACATAAAACAAAAAAAAGGAAAGATAACATTTCCACAATGAAATCACAATATATCACATAATATATTAACATAATCATTCCATTATCAAAACCATTTTCAATACCAAAATATGTAAAAATATTATATGGGATTTATGTTCCTTTTAAAAATATTACAGCTTGTTAAGGAAGCCAAATATCCAATAATGGGCGTGATGATCGAAAGGTCGTTTTCACGGCGTACGATAAATAGAAACATTCCTTTTTTCATTTAGTAAAACAATAAGTAGGAAAAATATTCCCTTCAAATTAAATGAAAAGTAAAAGGGGTGTATAAACCATATACATGAAAGTCATGTATAAAACAAAATATTCCTCAACAAAAGGATATTGAGACAAAGTCCCTTACCTTGTGTCCGACAAGACTCGTTCATTATTTAATCTCACTACTGGAAAAACGGCCTATACCCACGGTTCAAAACCGTGGGTATAGCCTCCAAAACCGTGGGTATAGCCTATACCCACGGTTTTGGGAACCGCGGGCTGGAACGCCGTCGGTATAGGTCCCCAGCCTATACCCACGGTTTTGGAAAACCGTGGGTATAGGTGTCCTGCCACCGTGTCACCGAAACATAGAGAATTTCCACGGTTTCAATGGCTTTTACCCACGGTTTCAAAACCGTGGGTATAGGTCCTAAAATAATGCAGGCGCCGAGTTTCGATCCCGCAACCTCTTCGCTGCAAACACCGCGTCTAACCACTACCCTAACTTCACATATATGTATATATATATCTATTTAGTTAAATATAGTTATAAAAACCGTGGGTATAGAGGGAAGAACCGTGGGTATAGGGTTCCCGCCAAAAAAAATTCCTTCCCGCGGAAAAAAAAAATTTCCCGCAGACACAAAAATGACCTATACCCACGGTTTTTCAAAACCGTGGGTATAGGTATTTTATCCCAGACCTATCCCCACGGTTTTCACCAAAACCGTGGGGATAGACCCCCCCTATACCCACGGTTTTCCAAAACCGTGGGTATAGGTGAATTTTGATGACCTATACCCACGGTTTGCCAAAACCGTGGGGATAGAGCCCCCTATACCCACGGTTTTGGCAAACCGTGGGTATAGGTCATCAAAATTCACCTATACCCACGGTTTTCCAAAACCGTGGGTATAGGGGGGGTCTATCCCCACGGTTTTGGTGAAAACCGTGGGGATAGGTACATTTTCCAGTAGTGTCTCCTGAATAATAAACTAATGTTAATTTCTACTAGCTTAAGAAATTTTTTATTGTTTATTATTCCATTTATATTACTTATTACAACTTTATAAACATTACATAATAATTTAAGTTAATAACGATCGTTTTGTCAATATTTAGTACTTGAGTCAAAAATGAACTTCATATAATTAAAAGTTGCCCATGTGGTAAAACGTCCATTATCTCCAGAATTATATTCATTATTTAGATATAATATATGTTATATATATGTATTTATAATTTTACAAAACATTTGGAGATAAGAAATGAAATGCACCATTCAAGGAGACGGTAAGCCGTACATACGCATCAACGCAACTTTCATTTCTATTTTTTAATTTAATGGAATGAAAACATAATGATACATAGTTATATTATAATTCCAGTATAATATCATATATAATTTCATTAAATCCAACCTTTATACATCCCACGTATGGCATAAGCGAGTCATATCACTTTGAAGGGATGGTAGTCCGCACTTTCTCAAATGAAATTATTGTATTTACCCATTATAAAATCCATAAGGTATGACATAAATGAAAAATATATAATTATAGAGAAAATATATATAACATATATCAAATTTAAATTTATTTCCATCTTAATGGCCACCATAAGAGGTGGTTGGATAAGATTGAGCCAGCATCATTTCGTGAGGCAGTAGTTCACAATCCACAGAAACAATATGTTCTTTACCCATTAGATGGAGGTGTGTGGAAGTGTAGTTAAAATACATCTCATTAAAAAATATAATATATTGAGGATACTGGTGTTTTTATGTAAAAATAAAATAAAAATATCATAGGGAGTGGAGAAGTAACATAAAAGAAATGTACTTAAGAGAAGTTTCTACCTTTAAATAGCTGACCTCACTTTGAATTGAACAAAAAGGTTAACGTGAATTTCCTTATTCCTAGGGGAAGTATTCTATGAGAAAGATAGGGATATTGGGAGAATATTTTTTCAGAGGTCGGTTGAGCCAAGGGGCTTGAGAAGTGTCATTAATTGGTTAGAGGTGATGGCTTCTTATAAGGGGGAGGAGGGGCTCTTTAGGAATGTTTGAAAATATTATTTTATTATATGATGACTTTCGGTTTCTAAAGGTCCAAAACTTATTACATTAAAAGATAAGATGACTCTTGTTCCAAATAAAATCATCCCATAATAATTCGTTAGATTTTGGATAGTTTTTTAAATTTTATAATTTCATTTATTTAAATCATTCATTAATGAGGTAAACATTTCATCATTATTGTGTCGTAAATAAATTTGTTTATTTGGTGTCTAAAAACAATAAATAAAATACCATGATGTTGGAAATATTTTTAGCCTTACAATGAATATTTATAGTCAAATACATCAATTAAATAACCACATATTTAAATTGTTTTATCAAAACAATAGCTATTTATGATATTTTTATTTTTATTTTAAATAAAAAGTAATTAATGTCATTATCTTACAAAAATGGCGTTCAAAGGCCTAAAATATTACCCAAGGATTGTATTGGTTAGCAATGACTCATACAATAAGGTTAGGACATGTATTAATGAAATTTTATATTATTATAATATTATTTTTACCTTGAATTACCCTAGTTATCATTAACCACAGTAAATAAAAGTCAAAAGTTACTATTCATCAGAAATTATTTTCATCTTATCCAACCCTATTTTACATAATCATAAAAACCATTTAAGTCATATTTTATAAATTAAATTTACATAAGTGGTGAAATTTAATTTAAATGAAAAATTTAGGTATTTGACAACTACTAAGTGTTTTCACTATTTATCAAAATGTGATGGTTTTCAGAAATATACCAAAAATTCAGCCTAAGAAATATTTGATATTATTAATTCAAAAATGATATCTATTTTAACTAATTCAAAAAATATAATTTGAATTAATGAATTTAAAATTAAATCCATGTGTCAAAATAGAAAGCATGTTTTTTAGAAATAATAACTATCAAAAGACCGACACTTATTTATGTCCAATTTCAAAGTTAAATTACATCCAATGAACAACATTGGATTAAATATTAAAAATATAATATAATTAAACATTAAAAACAGTTAAAAAATAATCTATACATATAAAAAAATTATATTAAAAGGCAGTTTTGAATTAAAATATAGCATTTTTCACTATTTATGAAAAAATGAATTTTATCAGATAAATAAAAAATTATACAAAAAGTAAATTTTGATGTTCCTATTCTAAATAAGGATTTTATTTTGTCATATAGAGCATATAAAAGTGAAAAAAGAGATTTAAAAAAGGTTCTCAATCAAAAGGTGGCAAATCAACCTTTTAAAGAATATTAGACTACTTGTGCTTAAAATTAGATTCATTCACATTTTGGGACTCTAACTTTTATTGGATAAATGTAAATACATTACAAAAACTTATAATAATATTTTAGTTACTTATTTTCATTCCCACCAATACAATGTCTATGAGTTAACTACCATTTAAAATAATATTATATTATTATATTTCAGTATGACTTAGCCTTGTGTGCAACACGATATTTCAAAGAAACCCATTTTTGATTGTCGGGTACTCCATCAAATATTTAATCCCCTTTAAATTAAAACTGATAATTAATTAATAAATATGAAAATGTATTATTCTTTATTTACTTGGGATGTTACATCCTTCCACCCTTTGGGAAATTAAGTCCTCGCAATTTTTATTCACTTGTCAAATAAGTGGGGGTATTTATCCTTTATAGCATTTTGAGATTCCCATTTTTCCTCTTCAACCATATGGGTTTTACACAAAACCTTTACCTGATGAATTACCTTATTCTGCAACACTTTCTCTCTTCGGTCAAGAATTTGGACTTGTTGTTCCTCAAAAGAAGATTTTATCCCAATTGAACTACCTCTGAACTCAAAGCATGAGATGAATCTGGCATATAATTTATCAACATTGAAACATGAAAAACATTATGTACTTGGGATAAATTTGGAGGTAAAGACACTCTGTCGGCAACTGATCCAACTTTCTCTAGGATTTCATAGGGTCTAATGAACCTTAGACTCAACATTCTCTTCTTGTCAAAATGTATAATATATTGAGAATAAGGAGATTAATTGTATTATATGTCAAAGGAAAGTATATACAAATTATAGGATAATAAAGGTTCACAATATCAAAATGTACCTTAAATGAAAGGAGATTGAGACATAGTCCCTTACAAAAATTAGGCAGCCTAACGTTGTCAAATTAAAATTCAAAAAATGAGTTGATGGGAGAGAAAAGGGTATCTCATCACTTGGACATAAAATGTAAATAAATAAGGATATATAAGAACATATCACATAATAAGATAATGGAAATTAAAAAACACAACATAAAAGAAGTCTTTGACAAAAATAGGAGCGTGCGAGGTTCCCTTAAAAATATTGTATTATTAGATTAAAGAGAAATTAATGACATAATTATTTGTCATAAACATAAATACACCCAATATATGATGATATTAAGTGAAAAAAAATTATAGGACATTCCCAAAAATTCATCGCACGACGTAATCAATAATTTTAAGTTCCACCCAACAAATAGAAATTGGGATAAGAAGTTTTCTTATAGAAATTCAACAGCCTAACAACATCACTTTAAAATTAAGAAAATGATTTGATGTGAGAGAAAAGGGTATCTCATCACATTTACATAAAATGTACTACCTATAGGATATATAATAACATATCCCAACATAATAAAATGGAAATTAACATACATGTCATAAAATAAGTCTTTTCCTAAAAGAGGAGGGTGAAAGGTTCCCACACCATACGCCCCATGAAAGAAGGATCACAAAAGGATGTTGTAAATACCCATAAATTAAATTATATTACATAAATAATAAAACCATGGGAAGTACATACACCACACAAAAGGAAATTTTGGAAAATATAGCATGAATCTCACATGAATAAAATATGAGATGAAAACCCCTTACCACATTGTAATCAATCGAGTCGTATGACCAAAAGTTAATAAACTCCAAATGAATCACATAATAACATGATTATATAGAGAATATTGATAATATATATAAAATTTAAGTACATAGTACACCACATGAAACAAATAAGTGGCGAACAATTGAAATCTCATGGATTTAAAAGTGAGATAAGAAACCCCTTACCTTGTGTCCGACCTAACCCGTTTGTTCATTAATCTCATGAAACAAAAGTTAATTTATAATTTCATAAGAACGTTAATCAAAGTTTTTTAATCCTTTTAAATCACTTATTAACATGCTATAAACATTATGAAATGATTTATTTTAATAATGTTTGTTTTGTCGATATTTGGGACTTGAGTCAAAAATGAACTTATTATAATTACATGTTGTTCATGTGTTCAAAAGTCCATCATCTATAGAATGAAATTCATAATTTATATATCAAATATATAATATATATCCAGTATATATATGTATTTATAATGGTACATAACATTTGGAGGTATGAAATGAAATGCATCGTCCCCGGAGACGGTATGTTGTACGTACACATGAACGCTACTTTCATTTCTACTTCATATTTAATTGAATGAAAACTTAATGATACATAGGTATTTTATAATTCAAGTATAATATCATATATAATTTCATTAATTCCATCCTTTACATGTTCCAAATATTTCATGAATGGGTCATATCACTTTGTGGGGGCGGTAGTCCGCACTTCCTCAAGTGAAAATATCATATTTACCAATTATAGAAACCATAAAGGTATGATATAAATGAAAAATATATAAGGTTAGAGACAATATAAATATAATATATATTACATTTAAATACATTTTCACCTTAATGGACCCCATAAGAGGTTGTAGGATAAGATTGAACATTCATCGTTTTGTGAGGGAGTAGTTCGTCATCCAAAGAAACAGTTTGTTCTTTACCCATTAGATGGAGGTGTGTGTAATTTTAGTTCAAATAATTATCATATAAATAACCTAGTATATTATGGATACTGTTTTTGTTATAAAATAAATGAATAAAAATATTTTATGGTGTTTAAGAATTAAATTAAATTAAAAGAACTTAAGATAAGACGTTATCTTCAAATCAGGTAACTCCCTTTGGATTGAACCGAAAGGATTTGTTGAAGTGCCTTTTACATAAGGTAAGGATTATAGGTGGAAGAGATGGATCTTGAGAGCGTATTTTGGTAGAGTTTTTATGAGACAAGGGGCTTGAGAGGTGTGAGTAAATGGGTTAGAGGTGAGAGATTTTTATAAGGGGGAGTAGGGGCTCTTTAAGAATGTTTGAAAATATTATTTTATTATATATTGATTTTTGGTTTATAAAGGTCCAAAACTTATTAAAGTATAATATAAAATGACTCTTGTGAGAAATAAAATAATCCTATAAGAATTGAACAGGTTTTGGATATTGTTTTAATTTTAATAATATTATTTATTTAAATCATTCATTAATGAGGTAAACACTACATCATTATTATGTCATAAATAATTTTAATTATTTGAAATAAAAAAATTATAAATCAAATTTCATGATATTGGAAATATTTTTATCTTTATAATTAATATTTATACTCAAATATATCAATTATATGACCACACATTAAAATATATTTTGCAAAACAATACATGCTTACGATATTTTTATTTCTACATTAAATAAAGAGTTATTAATGTCATTATCTTACCCAAATGGATTTACAAGGCCAAAAAATATCACCAAAAGATTTTATTGGTCGGCCATGACTCATCCAATAAGTTTATGATAGTTTTTAAGGTAATTTTATATTATTATAATATTATTTTTACCTTGAATTACAGTATTTACCTTTAACCGCGATAAAAAAAAGTCAAAAGTTACTATTCCCCATAGATTATTTTTATCTTATTGAACAAAATTTTACTTACTAATAACAACCATTAATGTTGTATTTTTTAAATTCAATTCATAGAAGAGGTAAAATTTCATTTTAATGAAAAAGTATGCCCATTAACTACAACTCAGTGTTTTCACAATTCAAAAAAAATTTATGGTCTTCATAAAAATAACAAAAATTCAGCCTAAGATATATTTGATATTCTGAATCTAAAAATGATGTATATTTTAATAAAATCAAAACATAGATGTTTCATTAATTAACGTAAAATTAATTCTCGTTGTCAAATCAATAAGCGTGTTTTTAAGAAATAATAAATGTCATAAGATTGACACTTGTTATGTCCAATTTCAAAGTGAAATTAATTGCAATGACCAAAAATGGATTAAGTGGTAAAAATATAATCTAATTACACTTTTAAACCATTTAAAAAGATAATCTACCCATAAAAATTAAATTAGATAGAAAATTTCTTGTGAATTAAGCTATAATATTTTTCATTATTCATTAAAAAAATTAACTTTATTAGAAAAAAAAATTCCATCCAAAGTAAATTTTTATGCCCCTATTAATAATTTCATGTTTTCAAATAGAACATAAAAAAGTGAATAAACTAGATTTAAAAATGGTTCTCCATCAAATGGCGATAAATCGTCATTTTAAATAATATTAGAGTATTTATGCTTAAAATTGGAATCATTCACATATTAAGCCTCTAAATATTGTTGGATATATATAAAAACATTTAAAAAACATGTATAATCATAATATGGTTAGTTCTGTTCATTCCCAATAATAAAATGGCTAGACGTTATCTACCATTTAAAATAATATTATTTTATTATTTTTAGTTTGACTTAGCCTTGTGTGCAACATGAGATTTCAGAGAAACCCATTTTTGTGTGTTGGGTACGCCATCAAACATAGAATCCCCTTTAAAATAAAATTATTATTTAAATAAACATTGTTAATAAATATGAAATTTTCATATTCTTTAATTACCTAGGATGTAACATCATTCCCCCTTATTGGAATTACATCCTCAGAGTTTTAAAATTGGCCTTGAAGAAATCATTAAAAGTACTACATCAGAAAAAGAGTCAATAAAAATATCACTTTAAACAAAAGAAAGATAAGTAAAAAGGTCACCCAAGATAACCCATACTAGGATTCAATGAATACATGGATATATAAGAGAAACCTAACCATCACATTCTGATGGAGAGTGATAGAAAACATGATCCGGATAAATTTAACAACAAGAAAACCACAAACTTGTGATGGGTTAAACGGCCATTAGTTTACTAGTAGGAAACTTAAACAAAAAAAGTTTTGGTTTTAAGTTCCATTTCATAAAGTCTGAGAATGTTTTTAATATATTTAATTAAGAAATAATGAAATATACTTAATTTTCAAGTAGAGTTTCAGCATTTAGTAATTTTCTATCAAACACTCACCTTTTCCACAAATGATTAGTATTCAAGATGACTTGGTCACACCTGAAGTTCTATAATGAACTTCTAGAGAATCACATAATCCAAAAAAGATTAACCATATATTTATCATGTCTTTAGGCATTAACCAAACACACAATGGTTATAACAAGATCAGATAATCCCAAAGAAGGATAATCATTTATTAAAAAGAAATACTATTCTTAATCACCTAAATTGAACAAACAGTACCCTATGTTTAACAAAGACCATTCAATAAACAATTATCCTTAAAATTATTCAATATAATCCAAACTAAGATTGAAACCCAAAACTCAGAATGATTTAATCAAAAAGACTTCCATGGTATATTTTGCATTTATTTCCAAAAACATATACAACTATTAAAGTCTCATACTGATGTATAATTAAACTAATCACATATTCTCTATAATAGGTTAATCATTTCAATAAATATCCCAAATCACCTTATGTCCACAATAAAAACATATATTCTTCCAAAATAATATTTTAACCATTACTACACAAATTTAATCCCATAGTATTCTATTTTCCTTAAGTATATAGTGTTCCCAAAAGGGAGAATATCTTCCAAAATAACCTTTATCACATAATCACCATATCATTTTCCAATACTAAGGATGTCCATTTGATAAAATGAAATATCCCAAATAAACAAATTCTTGATCCATAAAATCATTTAACTAAAAATAAGTAGTCATACTAACCAGGGACTTCACGTAGTCCAGTGGTTGGTGATAAATCCCAATCGCACATTGGTTATGGGTTCAATTCCCATAGCATTTTCAGATGTGACTGGTTGTCACATGATCTGTAAGTTTTACTTTTGAAAAAATTATATATTTTTATAAGATTCCAAAAAAAGAGAAAAATTCTTAACAAATAACCATAACATATTTTATCCTCAATAGTTATCTGACACCTTTCATTTCGCACCCCAAAATGTAATAACCATTTATCAACTCTAAAATAACTATGACTATTTATAATATTCTAACCATTATGGTTATGTAACTTGTGTTTAAATAACACCCTAACCTCTAAAGTTATCTAAACCAACCTCTGATACCAACTATAAGGCCCCAACCTTAAGCAATCACGTAATCTTGAATTAAGTTAATAATTCAAATTGAAGGTCTTCTCAGGTTTAGATTTTTAGAGAATTGGGACATGACTATTACATTACATATCAATTTTTACAAAGTAGAAAATTCTAATCAGTATCCATTTTATTCATAAAAAACTCTTAAAATAAAACAATAGTTTTTTTCATGATAAAAATTTCCTTGAACTCTTCCTTTATCTTACCCTTCCTAATATCCTAAGAAAAACATTTCAAAAACATGGGATGAGCATAAAAATCTCAGTAAGGGTTATAAAGTAAGGAAACAAAACATTAGTCCATGAATACATACAAATCAGTGAAATCATATTTTTAATCTTTATCCTACCACACAAAATCATAAGATTTCTGAATAATAAATGGAAATCATAAATCATAAAGGTATCTTGTGGCATGAAAAAAGTACTTATGTTGTAGCTTTCATAACTATGTAGGGTGTTACATTTGGAATACCCATCATAGTATATTCCTTAAAACTCTTTGTGGAAACATTTATGTTTTCCTCCATCATGTTACCCAATTCATTCAAGAGCTATCTCAGGCTCACCCGTCCTAGGATTATCACGGAACCACCCGTATACGTAAACAATGCTAAAGAACCATAAAATAGTAAAAAAATATAAATTATAGTTAAAATTTCCACATTTCAATCACAATATAAAGTTTCAATATATTGAAATAATCAATGATTTCTCATAAATATTTTCAATACCATTTAAAACATTTAATAAAGAGATTTTTGAATCAAAGTGTCTCATACCACTTTGAAAAGTTTAAAGGAATTAACATTTTAAAACATTAATGTCCATATAATTAAATTCTTCAAACCATTTTCCAAACATGGACATTAATGAGAATTATTTAGAATAATAAAGCATTAAAACATTTAAAATAATGATTTAGTTAAAGTGTATATTACCACTTAGAAAATACTTGAATAAAAATAATAAAAGAATTGCATTAAACAAAAATAATAATATAAAAATAATAAGGAGATTCATGATATAATATGTAAAACGGAACTAAAAACACCTTATAGGATAATAATGGTTCAAAATATCAAAATATTCCTCAAATGAAAGGAGACAGAGACATTGTCCCTTATGAAAATTAGGCAGCCTAACGACGTCACATTAAAATTCAGAAAATGTGTGGATTAGAGAGAAAAGGGTATCTCATAACATGGGCATAAAATGTAACAAAATAATGATATTGAAGAATATATCCTAACATAAGATAATGGTAATTAAAAAACATGACATAAAATAAGTCTATGACAAAAAGGGGAAGGAGGAAGGTTTCCTTGCAAAGATTGTATCATTAGATTAAGGAAATATTTATGACATAATTATGTGTGACAAACATAAATAAACCCAATATAAGTTGATATTAAGTGTAAAACAATCTTATGTAATTCACACATATTCATAGAATGAAATAATCAATAGTATAATTTTAACCCAAAGAACTGAAATAGGGATAATAAGTTCTTTTATAGAAATTCCACAACCGAACGACGTCAGTCTAAAATTCATAAAATGAGTTTATGAGATAGAAAAGGGTCTCTCATTACGTGGACATAAAATTTACAGATATAAGGATATATAATAACATATCCCAACATAATAAAATTAAAATTTAAAATACATGTCATATAATAAGTCTTCGACAAAAAAGAGGAAGGTAAATGGTTCACATACCAAATTGGTAACTTATGAAACATACACCCCATGAAAGGAGAATAATACAATGAAGATGTAAATACCCATAAATTAAATTAAATTATATATATAATACAATCATGGTAAGTAAATACACCACACAAAATGAAATAGTTTCAAATATAGCAATAAAATCACAAGAATAAAATGTGAGATGAAAACCACTTACCACGTTGTAATCAATCGAGTCGTATGAACAAAAGTTAATAACCACCTAATGAATCATATAATACCATGAATATAAAGATAATAATGATAATATATATCAAATGTATGTACACAATACACCACATGAAATAAATAAGTGGCAAATAATTGAAATGTCACAAAATTAAAAGTGAGATAAGAAACCCCTTACCTCGTGTCTCACTTGACCCGTTCGTTCTTAAATCTATTTAATAATACACTAAAGATAATTTCTAATTGATTAAGAAATATTTTCATGTTTATTATTATTTTTATATCACTTATTACCTTGTTATAAACATTAGAAATCATTTAAGTTAATAATTGTCGTGTTGTGGATATTTGGCACTTGAGTTAAAAATGAACTTCTTATAATTAAAAGTTGTTCATGGGGTCAAAATTGCATTATATCAGGAATTTGTTTCATGATTTATATATCATATATAATATATATCCAGTATATAGATTTATTTATAATATTATAAAACATTTGGAGGTAGGAAATGAAATGCACCATTCATGGAGACGGTAAGCCGAACGTACGCATGAACGCTACTTTCATTTCTACTTAATAATTAATTTAATGAAAACATAATGATAGAAAGATATATTATTATTATAGTATAATATCATATATAATTTCATTAATTCCTTCTTTTATATGTCACACATATGTAATTAACGAGTCATTTCACATTGAGGGGGCGGTAGTCCGCTCTTCCTCAAATGAAATTGTCATCTTTACCCATTATGGAAACCATAAAGGTAAGATATAAATGAAAAATACAGAAATATAGAGGCATAATAAATATAATATATATCACATTGCATATAGTTCCATCTTAATGGCCACCATAAGAGGTGGTAGGAGAAGATTGAACAATCAACATTTCGTGAGACATCAGTTTGTCGTCCACAAAAACAATATGTTATTTACCCATTAGACGGATGTGTGTGTAAGTGTAGTTTGAATCCATCTCATGTCAACAAGCTAATATATTTAGTATCCTGGTTTTGTTAAAAAATAATTTACTAAAAAGAGTTTATGGGGTTGGGGAAGTAAAATAAAAGGAAAAAACATAAGAGAAGACGCTACCTTTAAATCGGGTAACTCCCTTTGGTTTGAACCAAAATGATTTCTTGAAGTACCTTATGACTTAGGTAAGGCTTATAGGTGAAATATTGGGATCATTGGAGCTTATTTGGGTAGTGTTTGGATGAGCCAAGTTTCATGAGAGTTGTGAGTAACGGGTTAGAAGTGGGAGATTTTTATAGGGGGGGAGGGGATCTTTAGGAATGTTCGAAACTATTATGTTATTATATAATGATTTTCGGTTCCTAAAGGACCAAAACTTATTAAAGACTAAGATAATATGACTTTTGTTAAAAGTAAAATCATTCAATAATAATTGGACAGGTTTCGGATATTGTTTAAATTTTTATAATCTTATATACTTTAATCATACATTAATGAGGTAAACACTATATCAATATTGTATCCTAAATTATTTTATTTATTTGATGTCTAAAATTTATAAATAAAATAACTTTATTTAGTAAATATATTTATAATTCTAATTAATATTTATAGTCAAATATATAAATTATATGACCACACATTAAAATTTTTAAGCGGAACAAAATATGTTTATGATATTTTTATTTTCACTTTAAATAAACAGTTATTAATGTCATTTTCATATCCAGATGAAATTAAAAGGTTAAAAAATCTCACCCAAAGATTTTATTTGTTGTCTATGACTCATCCAATAAGGTTAGAAAAAGTTTTATGGTAATTTTATATAATTATAATATTATTTTTACCTTGAATTACCCTATTTACCTTTAACTGCCGTAAATAATAGTCAAATGTTACTATTCACAAAAATGTATTTTCATCTTTTTGAACAACAATTTACCTACTCATAACAATCATATATTCCATATTTTCAAAATTGATTTCCAAAAAGCTGTAATTTTTCATTTAAATGAAAAAGTTAGGTTTTTAAGTACTACTTATTGTTTTTACTATTAATAAAAATGGAAGGTTTTTAGAAAATACCAAACATTCTTCTTAAGAAATATTTTATATTAAGAATTAAAAAATGATGTATATTTTACCAAATTAAAAATATAGAAGTTTCATTAATTAATTTAAAATTAATTCCCATTGTCAAAACCAAAATCGTTTTTTAAGGAAATAATAAAAATCAAAAGATTGACACTTCTTTATGTCCAATTACAAAGTTAAATTACTTACAATGACCAAAATTGGATTAAATGGTAAAAATGTAATATAATTTCACATTAAAACCATTTAAAACGATAATAAAAGGATATAAATAAATTATATAAAATGTAGTTTTGAATTAAAATGTCGTATTTTTCACAATTCATTAAAAATGAACATTATTAGAAAAATACTGAAATTTCATCCAAAATAAATTGTGATGTCCCATTTCTAAAAAATAATTTTATTTTTTAAAATATAACATATAAATGTGACCATAACTTTATTTAAAAAGGGTTCTCCATCAAAAGGAAGTAAATAATCATTTTAAATAATATTAGAGTTTTTATGCTTAAAATTAGATTCATTATCATTTTAAGCCTCTAAATTTAATTGGATAAATGTAAAAACATTTAACAAACATGTATAATAATAATATGGTTTGTTCTACTCATTCCGTCTAATAAAATGGCTAGATGTTAAATACAATTTAAAATAATATTATATTATTATTTTTCAGTATATATAATTCTGCCATGTGTGCAACATGAGATTTCCGAGAAACCCATTGTTTCTTGTCGGGTACACCATAAAAAATAGTGTCCCCTTTAATATAAAATTATTAAAATTTATTGTTTTTGAGTATTAGGTCATAACTATTATATTAACTTTCAATTTTTACAAAACATACACCTCTACTCAGTATCTATTTTTTTCTTAAAATAAAAACTCTTAAAAGAAAACAAGAGTTCTTTTCTTGATAAAAATTATTCTTTAATTGTTCCTTTATCTTAACCTTCCTTATAACCTGTAAAAAACATTTCAAAAACTTTAAATGAGAATAAAAATCTCGGTAAGGGTTATAAAACTAGTAAAGAATACATTGGTCCATCAATACAAAAAAATCAATGAAATCATACTTTTCAATATTTAACATACCATACAAAATCTTAATATTTATGAATAACAAATGGAAATCATAAATCATAAAGGTAACTTGTGGCATCCATAACATAAATATGTTGTGTCTTTGACAACTACGTAGGGAGTTACATTTGCAATACCCATCACACTATATTACCTAAATCTATTAGGTGAAATATTAATGTTTACCACCGTCATGTTACCCAATGTATTGGAGTAATAACTCAAGCTCACACACCCTATGTTTATCATGGAACCACCCGTATATGTAAAAAATTTCCAAGAACCATAACATATTAAACAAACATAATGTATAGATTACCTATCCATATTTCAATCACAATATATCATTTCAAGATATTGAAATAATCAATGTTTTCTCAAAACCATTTTCAATACCATTTAAAACATTTAATAAAGAGACATTTGAATTAAAGTTCCCCATACCACATTGAATCTTTTAAAGGAATTAAAATTTTAACACATTAATGTCCGTATAATTAAATACTTAAACCCATTTTCAAAACATGAATATTAATGAGAAATATTTAAAATATAAAATCATTAAAACATTTAAAACAATGTTTTAGTTAAAGAATCAATTACAACTTAGAAAATACATAAATAAAAATAATTAAATAATTACATTAAAAAAATAATATCAAGAGAATATGGTGATTCATGATATAATATTTGAAAGGGATGTATATACACCATATAGGAAAAAAAGGTGCACCATATCAAGATATTCCTCCAATGAAAGGATATTGAGACATAGTCCCTTACGTAAATTAGGCATCCTAACGGCGTCACGTTAATATTTAGAAAATGAGTTGATGAGAAAAAAATGGGTATCTCATCACTTGGATAAAAAATGTACATAAATAAGGATATATAAAAACATATCCAAACACAAGATAATAGAAATTAAAAAACATAACATAAAATAAGTATTTGACAACAAGAGGAGGATGAAATGTTCCTATACAAAGATTGTTTCATTAGATTAATGACAAATCAATGACATAATTATGTGTGAAAAACATAAATACACCCAATATAAGTGAATATTATGTTTAAAAAATAATTGGTCATTCACAGATATTCATAGCATGACATAATGACTAAGTATATGTTTAACCTAAAAAATTGAATTTGGTATAAGTAGTTATCTTATAGAAATTTGACAGCCGAACGACATGGCTTTAAAATCCCAAAAATTAGTTGTTGAGATAGAAAAGGGTATCTCATCATATAAGCATATAGTGTAAATTAATAAGGATTTATAATAACATATCCCAACATTAGAAAATTTAAATTAAAAGACATGTCATAAAATAAGTCTTTGACTAAAATAGGAGGGTGAAAGGTTCCCATAATGATTTGGTAAATTATGAAACATACGCCCCATGAATGAAGGATCATACAATGAAGATGTAAATACCCATAATTAAATTATATTACAGAAATAATACAATCATGGACAGTATATACACAACACAAACGGAAATAGTGGAAAATATAGCATGAATATCACATGATTAAAATGTAGGATAAAAACCTCTTATAACATTTTAATCAATCGAGTCGTATGACATAAGTTTAATAACAACCAAATGAATCATAGAATACTATGAATATAAACAGAATCATGATAATATATATCAAATGGAAGTAAAAAATACACCACATGTAATAAATAAGTGGAGAATAATGTAAATCTCACAGAATTAAATGTGAGATAAGAAACCCCTTACCTTGTGTCCAACTTGACCCATTCATTCTTTAATCTCCTTTAAATCGGGTAACACCCTTTGGTTTGAACCAAAAATACTTCTTTAATTACTTTATGACTATGGTAAAGCATCAAGGGGGAAGAGATGGATAATTAGAGCTTATTTGGGCTAAGTTTGGACAAGTCAAGGGGCTTGAGAGGTTTGGGTAATGGGTTTGAAAGGAGGGCTTTTTATAAGGGGAGGAGGGGCTCTATAGGAAAGTTTAAAAATATTATTTTATTATATAATGATTTTCAGTTTATAAATGTTTGAAACGTTTTAAATTCAAAGATTAGATGACTCTTGTTTGAAATAAAATAATCAGTAAGAATTGGGTAGGTTTTGGAAATTGTTTTAATTTTTATAATCTTATTTATTTAAATCAATCATTAATGAGGTAAACACTGCATCATTATTGTGTCATAAATAATTTTATTTATATGATTTCTAAATATTATAAATAAAATACCATGATGTTGGAAATAGTTTTATCTTTATAATGAATATTTATAGTCAAATATATCATTTATATAACCCCACATTAAATTTGTTTTAGCGAAACAATAAATGTTTATGATATTTTATTTTTACATTAAATAAAAAGTTATTCACGTAATTATCTTACCCAAATGGCTTTAAAAGGCAAAAAAATCTCACCCAAGTATTTTATTGGTCGTCCAGGACTCATCCATTAATGTTAGGACAAGTGTTAAGCTAATTTTATGATATTATAATATTTTTTTACCTTGAATTACCCTATATACCTTTAACCACGGTAAATTAAAGTCAAAATTTACTATTCAACAAACATTTTTTTCATCTTATTTAAATTAATTTTATTTACTGATGACAACCATGTATGTCATATTTTTTATATTTAATTCATAGAAGCGGTAAACTTTCCTTTAAAAAAATGTAGGTTTTTTAACACTATTGAGTGTTTTCACTATTAATAAAAAATTGAAGGTTTTCAGAAAAAATACCAAAAATTAATCCTAATTTATATTTGATATTCCAAATATAAAAATAATTTCAATTATACAAAATTCAAAACATAGGTATTGAATTAATTAAATTTAAATTAATTCCCATTGTCCAAACAAAATGGGCGTTTTAAAAAAATAATAACTACCAAAATATTGACACTTCTTTATATCCAATTTAAAACTGAAATTACTTCCAAGGACCAAAATTGGATAATATGGTAAAAATATAATCTAATTAAACTTTATGAACCCAATTAAAACGATAATCTAACCGTATAAATAAATTAGATAAAAATGTAGTTTTAAATTAAAAGGCAGTATTTTTCTCTATTCATTAAAAAATGAACTTTATCAGAAAAATACTAGAATTTCATCCAAAATAAATTTTTATGTCTTGATTCTAATGAATAATTTTATTTAGTCAAATATAACATATAAAACTGACAAAAACTATATTTAAAAAGTTTTTTCCATAAAAAGGTGGTAAATCGGCATTTTTAAGAATATTAGAGTATTTATGCTTAAAATTAGATTCATTAACATTTTAAGCCTCTAAATTTTATTAGATAAATGTAAAAACAATTAAAAAACATGTATAATCATAGTATGGTTTGTTATTTTTGAATCAAAGTGTCCCATACCACTTTAGAACTTTTAAAGTTATTAAAATTTTAAAAACTTAATGTTCATAAAATTCAATCCATAAAACCATTTTGAAAACATGGACATTAATGAGAAATATTTAGAAGATTAAATAATTAAAACAATTAAAACAATTTTTTAGTTAAAGAGTTTATTACCACTTGGAAAATACTGGAATAAAAATAATTAGAGAATTACATTAAAAAAACATATAATGTCAATAGAATAAAGAGATTCATGATATAATTTGTCAAAGGGAATTATATACACCTTATAGGATAATAAAGGTTCACAATACCAAGATATTCCTCAAATTAAAGGATGTTGATTCATATTCCCTTACGAAAATTAAGTAGCTTAACGGGGTCACATTAAAATTCAGAAAATGAGTTGATGAGACAGAAAAGGGTATCTTATCACCTGGAAATAAAACGTACATAAATAATGATATAAAAGAACATATCCCACCATAACATAATCAAAAATAAAAAACATAACATAAAAGAAGTCTTTGGAAAAAAGAGGAGGGTGAAAGGTTCCCTTACAAAGATTGTATCATTAGATTAGGGAAAAATCAATGAAATAATTATGTGTGATAAACATAAATACACCCAATATAAGGGGATTTTAAGTGTAAAAAAATCAGAGTTCATTAAAAAATATTCATATCATGACATAATCATGAAGTATAAGTTTAACCCAAAAAAAATGAAGTTTGGGAAAGATGTTCTCTTATAGAAATTTGACAGACTAACAGTGTCGCTTTAAAATTCAGAAAAATAGTTTATGAGATATAAAAGGCCCTTTCCTCACATGGAAAAAAATGTATAGAAATAGGGATATATAATAACATATATCAACATAATAATATGGAAATTAAAATACATGTCATAAAATAAGTCATTGACTAAAAGAGAAGGGTGAAAGGTTCGCATACCAATTTTGTAACTTATGAAACATACGCCCCATGAAAGAAGGATCACACAAGGAAAAATGAAATACCAATAAATTAATTTATATTATATAAGTAATACAATAATGGGCATTAAAAACACCACACAAAAGGAAATAGTTGCAAATATATCATGAAACTCACAAGATTAAAATGTGATATGAAAACCCCTTACCACATTGCAATCAATCGAGTCGTATGAAAAAAAAGTTAATAATCACCTAATGAATCATATAATACCATGAATATAAAGAGAATAAATATAATATATATCAAATGTAAGTACACAATACACTACATTCAATAAATAAGTGTCGAATAATTGAAATTTTATGAAATTAAAAGTGAGAAAAGAAACCCCTTACCTCGTGTCTGACTTGACCCGTTCGTTCTTTAATATCTTGAATAATACACTAAAGATAATTTATAATTGATTAAGAATTTTTTTATGTTTATTTATACTTTTATAACACTTATTACCAAGTTATAATCATTATGCAACCATATAAGGTAATAATGGTCGTTTTGTCGATATTTGGTACTTATGTCAAAAATGAACTTCTTATAATTACAAGTTGTTGATGTGGTCAAATTTACATTACATCCAAAATGATATTCACTACTTAGATATCATATATATCATAAATATCTAATATATATATAATAGTACCTATCATTTGGATGTAAGAAATGAGATGCATCGTTCACGGAGATGGTAAGTTGTACGTACACATGAATGCTACTTTCATTATTATTTCATATTTAATGGAATGAAAAAATAATGATACATAGTTATATTATAATTAAAGTATAATATGTTATATATTTTTCATTAATTCAATCCTTTATATGTTCCATGTATGGCATGAACGAGTCATATCATCTTGAGGGGCGGTAGTCCGCACTTCCTCAAATGAAATTATTGTATTTACCCATTATGAAAACAATAAATGTACTATATAAATGAAAAATACAGAATCATAGAGACAATATAAATATAATATATATCACATGTAAATATAGTTCCATATTAATGGCCCCAATAAGAGGTGGTAGGAGAATATTCAACAATCACTATTTCGTGATGCTGTAGTTCGCCATCCACAGAAACAGTACGTTCTTGACCCATTAGATAGAGGTGTGTATAAGTGTAGTGTGAATCCTTCTCATGTAAAAAACCTAGTAAATTGTGGATAATCATTATGTTATAAAATAAAGGAATAAAAAGAGTTTATGGGGCTGGGGATGTAAAATAAATGAAAAGAACTTAAGTAATGAAATTACATTTAAACCTTGCAACTCCCTTTGGTTTGATCCCAAATGATTTCTTAAAGTGCCTTCAACCTAGGGTAAGGATAATAGGCCGAATAGAGGGATCTTGAGAGATTTTTTGGGTAGAGGATGGACAAGCCAAGGGGCTTTAGAGGTGTGAGTAATGGGTTACGGGTGAGTGATTTTAATAAGGGGGAGGAGGGCCTCTTTCAGAATGTTTGAAAATATTATTTTATTATATAATGATTTTCAGTTTCTAAAGAACCAAAACATATTAAAGTTGAAGATACGATTACCCTTGTTCGAAATAAAATCATCTAATAATAATTGGACAGGTTTTGGATATTTTTTTAAAATTTTTATAATCTTATTTATTTAAATCATTCATTAATGAGGGAAACATTGCATCATTATTGTCATAAATAATTTTTTTATTTGATGTCTGAAAATTATAAATAAAATAACATGAATTTGGAAAAAAATTTAGATTTATAATAAATTTTTATAGTCAAATATATCAGTTATATAACACCACATTAAAATTGTTTTAGCGAAATAATACATGTTTATGATATTTTTATTTTTACTTTAAATAAGAAGTTATTAATGTCAATATCTTACCCAAATGGATTTTAAAGACCAAACAATCTCACCCAAGGATTGTATAGGTCATCCATGAATCATACAATAATTATTGGACTAGTTTTAAGGTAATATTATATTATTATAATATTATTTTTACCTTAAATTACCAAATTTACATTTAACTGCGGTAAATAATAGTCAAAAGATACTATTCCTCAAAAATTGTATTCATCTTATTGAACGACATTTTAAATAATTATAACAACCATTTATATATTATTTTCAAAATTATAATCACATAAGTAGTAAATTTTCATTTAAATTAAAAGTATATTTTTTTAACTACTACTTAGTGTTTTCACTATTCATAAAAATTGAAGGTTTTTAGGAAAATAGAAAAAAAATTACCTAAGAAATATCTGATATTCCGAATTCACAAATGGTGTCTATTTTACCAAATTAAAAATATAGAAGTTGCATTAATTAATTTTAATTTAATTCCCGTAGTCAAAAATTGTGATTTTAAGAAATGGTAACTATCAAAATATTGACACTTGTTTATGTGCCATTTCAATGTATAATTACATCGAATGATCAAAATTGGATTAAATGAAAAATATATAATATATATAAATTTTAAAAAAATTTAAAAAGATAATCTAACAATATAAATAAATTAGATAAAAAGTCAGTTTTGAATTAGAATGCAGTATTTTTCACTATTCATTAAAAAAATGATGTTTATCAAAACAAATACCGAAATTTCATCCAAAGAAAATTATGATGTACCAATTCTAAATAAGAATTTTATTTTTTTAAAATAGAATATATAAAATTAAAAATAACTAGATTTAAAAAGGGTTCTCCATCAAAAGGCGGTAAATCAACATTTTAAATAATATTACAGTATTTATACTTAAAATAAGATTCTTTATAATTTTATGCCTCTAAATTTTATTGGATAAATGTAAATACTTTTAAGAAACACGTATAACCATAATATTATTAGTTCGGTTCATTCCATCCCAAAAACCTGTTAGACATTAACTACCATTTAATATAATATTATATTATTATTTTTCAATATGACTCAGTCTTTTTTCCAACATGAGATTTTAGATAAACCCATTGTTGTGTGTGGGATAAACCATCAAACATAGAATCCATTTTAAATTAAAATTATTATTTAATTCAAAAATATTAATAAATAAGAAATTTTCATTTTATTTATTTACCTCAGTTGTTACATCCTTTCCACCTTTTGGGAATTGCGTCCTCACAATTTAAAAATTGGGCTCAGAAACATCATTAAAAGTCCTATATCAGAAAAAGAGTCAATAAAACTATCATATTAAAAGAAAGAGAGATAAGTACTAAGGTTACTCGAGATAACCCATACTAGGATTCTATGGAAACATGGATATGGAAGTGAAATTTTACCATCATTTATTGATGGAGAGTGATAGAAAACATGATCATGAGAAATTTAACAACAAGAAAACCACAAACATATGATGGGTTAAACGTTCATTGGTTACCTAGTAGGAAAAGTAAACATATGATGTTTTTTGTTTTATGATCCATACCATAAATTTGGAGAATTTATTTAAGATATTGATTAAGTACATAAGGAAATATGCTTACTTTTCAAGAATAGTTTCATCCATTTGAAGGATTCTAGCAAAAACTCATCCTTTATCCAAATTATGAGTAATCAAGGTGGCTTGGTCACACCTAAAGAGGTATAATGTACTTCTAGAGAATCACATAATCCACAAAAGATGAACCATATATTTCCCTTGCCTTTAGGCATTAACCAAAACCAAAATGGTTAGTACAAGATCATAAAATCCCCAAAAAGGATAATCTTTTCTAAAAAGAAATAATATTCATATTATCAAAATTGAACAAACAGTTCCCAAATTTCAACAAAGGCCATTCAATAAACAATTTCCTTAAAATTATTCAATATAATACATACTAGGATTGAAACCCAAAACTTAGAAGGACTTAATCACATAGTATTCCACAGTAAATCTTAACATTTATCTCCAAAAACATCGACTACACTTAAAGTCTCATACAGAAGTGTAATTAACCTAATCACATATTCTCTATGATAGGTTAATCATTTCTATAAATAACCCAAATCAACTTTTGTTCACAATAAAAACACATATTCGTTTAAAATAATATTTCTACCATTACTCCCCAAATTATATCAAAAATTATTCTATTTTTCTTAAGCATATAATTCACAAAATAGGGAATGTCTTCCAAAATAACCTTTATCAAAAAATCACAAAATCACATTCCTATACAATGGATTCCATTTTGATAAAAAATAATATCCCAAATCAACTTAGTCTTGATCCATAAAATAATTTAATTAAAAATAATTAGTCATACCATCCAGGGACTTCACGTAGTCTAGTGGTAGGTGATAAATACCAATTGCACTTTTGTTTTGGGTTCGATTCCTATAGCATTGACCGATGTGAGGGGTTGTCACACAATATTCAGGTTTTCCTTTTTAAAAAATTATATAATTTCATAACATTCCAAAAACAACGGAGACAAACTCCTCAAAAATAACCATAAAATTTTTTATCCTCAATGGTTATATAATACATTTCATTTTTCACCCCAAAATGTAATAACCATTTATCACCTCTAAAATAACTATTTACTCTTTCTAATATTCTAACCATTATGGTTATGTCACTTATTCTTACATAACTCCCAAACATCTAAAATTATCTAAAATGACCTATGATACCAACTATTAGAACCCAGCCTTAAACAATTACATAATCTTGAATTAACATAATAATTCACATTATTTATCTTTTAAGGTTTAGAGTTTTCGAGAATTAGGCCATAAACAGTCCATTACATCTCAATTTTTTCAAAGAAGACACTTCTATTCAGTATCAATTTTTCATAAAATAAAAACTCTTAAAATAAAACAGGAGTTATTTTCTTGATAAAACTCTTCTCGAGTTCTTATTTTATCTTACCTTTCCTTATATCCTATGGAAAACATTTCAAAAACATGGGATGATCATAAAACGCTCAGTAAGGATTATAAAACAAGGAATGAAAACATTCTTCCATCAATACATACAAAAAAATGAAATCATACTTTTCATTCTTTAACCAACCACACAAAATCATAAGATTTATGAATAACAAATTGAAGTCATAAATCATAAAGGTAACTTATGGAATCCATAACATACTTACAGTGTAGATTTCATATCTACATAGAGTGTTACATTTGGAATACCCATCATGGTATATTCCCTAAATCTCTTAGGAGAAATATTAATGTTTACCTCCGTCAAATTACCCAATTCATTGGATGGCTATCTCGGGCTCACTCACCCTAGGTTTATAATGGAACCACCCCTATACATAAAAAATACCCATGAAACCAAATATATTAAGCAAAAATAATTTATAGTTAACATTTCCACATTTCAATCACATCATATCATTTCATGATATTGAAATAATCAACGCTTTCTCAGACATATTTTCAATAACATTTAAAACATTTAATAAAGAGATTTTGAATCAAAGTGTCCTATACCACATTGAAACTGTTAAACGAATTAATTTTTTAAAAAAATAATGTCCATATAATAAAATCCATAAAACCATTTCGAAAAAAATTATATTAATGACAAATATTTATACGACTAAATCATTATATTATTTAAAATAATGTTTTAGGTAAAGAGTCTATTACCACGTATAAAATACTTAAATAAAAATAATTAAAGAATTATATTTAACAAAACAAATAATATAAATAGAATTTGGAGTTTTAGGATATAATATATCAAAGGTATGTATAAACACATTATAAGATAATAAAGGTGCACAATATCAAGATATGCCTCAAATGAAAGGATATTGAGATGGAGTCCCTTACAAAAAATAGCCAGCCTAACAACGTCACATTAAAATTCAAAAAATGAGTTGATGTGAGAGAAAAGGGTATCTCATCACATGGACATAAAATGTATAGAATTTAGGAAATAGAAGAACATATCACAACATAAGATAATGGAAATGGAAAAACATAACATAAAAGAAGTCTTGGACACAATGAGGAGGGTGAAAGGTTCCCTTACAAAGATTGTATCATTAGATTACGGATAAATCAATGACATAATTATGTGTGAAAAACATAAATACACCCAATATAAGTGGATATTATGTGTAAAGAATCATAGGTCATTCACACATATTCATATCATGACATAATCATGATGTATAAGTTCAATTCAAAAAATTGAAATTTGGATAAGAAGTTCTCTTAATGAAATTTGACAGCCTAATGATGTCACTTTAAAATTCAGAAAATGAGTTGATGAGAGAGAAAAGGATCTCGCATCACGTGGGCATAAAATGTATAGAAATAATTATATATAATAACATATCCCTACATATGAAAATGGAAATTATAATGCATGTCATAAAATAAGTCTTGGACTAAAAGAGGAGGGTGAAAGGTTCCCATACTGATTTGGTAACATATGAAACATACACCTCATGAAAGAAGTATAATACAATGAAGATCCTAATAACCATAAATTAAATTATATTATAGAAATAATACAATCATGGGAAGCACATACACCACACAAAATTAAATAGTGGAAAATATAGCTTGAATCTCATGGGAATAAAATGTGAGATGAAAACCCCTTACCAAGTTGTAATCATTCAATTCATATGAACAAAAGTTAATAACCACCAAATGAATCACAGAATACCATGAATATAAAAAGAATAAATACAATATATATAAAATTTTAGTACACAATACACCACATGCAATAAATAAGTTGCGAACAATGGAAATCTCACGGAATTAAAAGTGAGATAAGAAACTCATTACCTCATGTCCTACTTGACTCGTTTATTCTTTAATTTCCTAAATAATAAACTAAAGTTCATTTATACTTGAAAAAGAACAATTTTCAAGTTTATTATTCATTTTATATCACTTATTACCCTGTTATTAACATTATTAAATCATTTAATTTAATAATGGTTGTTTTGTCGATATTTGGTACTTGAGTCATAAATAAACTTATTATAATTACAAGGTGTTCATGTGGTCAAAAGTCCATTATCTACAGAATGATATTCATAATATAGATATCATATATATATAGTATATATATGTATTTATAATAGTAATTAACATTTCTAGGTAATAAATGAAATGCACCGTTCATGGAGACGGTAGGTTGTACGTACGCATAAACGCTACTTTCATTTCTATTTAATATTTAATGGAATTAAAAATTAATTATACAAAGGTATATTATAATTACAGTATAATATAATATATAATTTCATTAATTAAATCTTATATATTCCCCACATATGGCATGAACGAGTCATATAACTTTGAGGGGGCGGTAGTCCGCACTTCCTTAAATGAAATGTATTTACCAATTAAAGAAACCATAAAAGTATGATATAAATTTAAAAAAATAAGTTTAGAGACAATATAAATATAATATATATCACATTTAAATACAGTTTCTTCTTAATGAACACCATAAGAGGTGGTAGGATAAGATTGAACAATCATCATTTTGTGAGGCAGTAGTTCACCGTCCACAGAAACAGTATGTTTATTACCGATTAGACTGAGGTGTGTGTAAGTTTAGTTTGAATAATTATCATATAAAAAACCTAGTATATTGAGGATTATGGTTTTTTATAAAATAAAGGAATAAAAATAGTTTAGGGGGTTGGATAAGTAAAATATAAGAAAAGAATTTTAGAGAAGATGTTACCTTCAAATCAGGAAACTCCCTTGGGTTTGAACAAAATGGATTTCTTGAAGTGCCTTCTGCCTAAGGTAAGTCTTCTAGATGGAAGAAAGGGATCTTGAGATATTATTTGGGAATAGGTAGGATGATCCAAGTTTCTTTAGTGTTGTGAGTAATGGGTTAGAGTTGAGAGCTTTTTATATGGGGAGTAGGGGCTCTTAAGAAAAGTTTGAGAATATTATTTTATTATATAATGGTTTCCAGTTTCTAAAGGTCCAAAACATATTAATGTAGAAGATTATATGAATCTTGGTAGAAATAAAATAATCCAATAATAATTTTATAGGTTTTGGATATTGTTTTACTTTTATAATTTCATTTATTTAAATCATTAATTATTGAGGTAAACACGACATCATTATTGTGTCATAAATAATTTTATTTATCTGATGTCTAAAAATTATAAATAAATAACCATGATGTATGAAATATTTTTATCTTCATAATTAATATTTACATTTAATTATATAAATTATATAACCCTGCATTAAATTTGTTTTATAAAAACAATACATGTTTATGATAATTTTGTTTACTTTAAATCTATAGTTATAAATGTCATTATCTTACCCAAATAGAATTAAATAGCTAAACAATCTCACCCATGAATTTTATTCGTCTGAAATGTCTCATAAAATAAGACTAGGACACATGTGAAGGTAATTTTATGTTATTATAATATTTTTTTACCTTGAATTACCTTATTTACCTTTAACCGCGATAAATAAAACTCAAAAGTTACTATTCACCAAAAATTATTTTAATCGTATTGAACCCATTTTTTCTTATTTATAACAACCATGTAAGTCATATTTTCCAAATTCAATTTCATAAAGCAGTAAAATTTCATTTAAATGAAAATGTAGGTTTTTAACTACTACTCTGTGTTTTCAATATTAATCAAAAATTAAAGGTTTTCAGAAAAATACCAAAAAACCAGCCTAAAATATATTTGATATTACAAATTTAAAAACGATATCTATTTTAAAAAATTAAAAACATAAAAGTTTCATTAATAAATTTAAAATTAATTCCTATTGTGAAAACAAAATACATGTTTTTTTAGAAATAATAACTATCAAAAGGATGACACTTGTTTATGTCCAATTTCATTGTGGAATTACTTCCAATGACCAATGTTGGATTAAATTGTAAAATTTTTAACAAATTACACATTTAAACCATTTAAAAAGATAATATAAACAAATAAATAAATTAGATAAAAATGAATCTTTGATTTAAAATGTTGTATTTTCACTATTCAATAAAAAATGAACTCTATCAGAAAAATACCTAAATTTCAACCAAAGTATATTTTGATGACCCGATTCTAAATAAGAATTTTATTTCTTCAAATAAAACATATAAAAGTTAAAAAAACTATATTTAAAAAGGTTTTTGCATCAAAAGGTAGAAATTAAACATTTTAAAGATTATTAGAGTATTTATGCTTAAAATATGATTCTCTTAAATTTTATGCCTTAAATTTTTTTGGATAAATATAAAAACATTCAAAAAACATGTATAATCATAATATGGCTAGTTCTGTTCATTCCCTCTAATAAAACGGCTAGACGTTAACTACCTTTAAAAATAATATGATATTATTAATTTGTAGAATGATTGAACCTTGTGTGAAAAATGAGATTTTGGAGAAACTCATTGTTGCGTGTCAGGTATGACATCAGTCATAGCGTCTGATTTGAAGTAAAATTATTATTTATTTCACAAATGTTAATAAATATAAAAATTTAATATTCTTTATTTACCTAGGATGTTACATCCTTCCCCCCTTTTGGGAATTGAGTCCTTACAATTTTGAAATATGGCTTAGAAACATCATTAAAAGACCCATATCAGACAAAGAGTCAATAATACTATCACTTTAAAAGAAATAAAGAGAAGTAAAGGTCACCTAGGATGATCCATACTAGGATTCCATGAAAACATGGATATGGAATAGAAAACTAACCACTAAGCTCAGGTAGGGGGTGATAAAAAACATTATCAGGAGAAAGTTAACAACAAGAAAATAATAACCATTAAAAAATGAGCCATATATAGTTCCACGTTTTAGAAAAAATTGATTTTCCTTGATCCCATCCTTGACCCTATTCATCTGTAAGTCCTATGAAAAAACATTTCAAGACATGGGATTAGCATAAAAAGCTCAGTAAGGGTTATAAAAAAAGAAAAAAAAACATTAGTTCATCTATACATACATAACATAAGCTCTTTAATATACCTCATGTAATCATAAGATTTATGAATAACAAATAGTAAAAAAAAATCATAAAGGTACGTTGGGGAATCCATAACATAATTATGTGGCATCTTTCACAACTATGTAGGGAGTAACATTTGGAATACACATCACAATATATTCCCCAAATATCTTAGGAGAAACAATCATGTTTACCTCCGTCACATTCCCCAATGCATTGGAGAGCTTTTTCGGGCACACCATCCCTAGGTTTATCAAGGAACCACATGTATACGTAACAATTCCCCAGAAACATAACATATTCATAACACATTAAAACAAATATAAAGGAAAGATAAAATTCCCAAATTTCAATCAAAATTTATCATTTAAATATATTGGCATTAAAAAATCCATTATCAAAACCGTTTTCAATACCAAAATACGTAAAAGAGTATATGGTATTTATTTTCATTTCAAAAACATTTCGGCTAGTTAAGGATGCCAAAGATCAAATAATACTCACACCAGTAAGAAATATTGTTATCACTGATTATGTTAAAATGTAACATTTTTTTGTCATTTAGAAAAAATCCTTATTGAAAAATATTACCTTTGAATTAAATGAAAATCCAAAGGTTTTTATACACCATATAAAAGAAACTCGTGTATAAAAAAATATGCCTCACTGAATGGAGATTGGGACGAAGTCAATTACCTCGTGTCTGGATTAACTCATTCATTCTTTAATCACATGAATAATAAACTAATGTTAATTTCTAATTTCATAATAACATTTTTCAATTTTATTATTCATTTTATATCTCTTATTACCATGTTGTAAACATTATGTAATCATTTACGTTAATAATGGTCGTTTTGCAGATATTTTGTACTTGAGTCAAAATTGAACTTCTTATACTTACCAGTTGTCCATGTGGTCAAGGCTCCTTTATCTCCAAAATTATATTCATTATTTAGATATTATATATATCATATATATCTAGTATATATATATTAATTTATAATATTACATAACATTTGGATATATTAAATGAAATGCACCGTTTAGGGAGACGGTAAGCCATACCTACGCATGAACGCTACTTTCATTTCTATTTCATATTTAATGAAATGAAAAATCAATGATAAATAGGTATATTCTAATTCTAGTATAATATCATATATAATTTTATTAACTCCATCCTTTATACATTCCACGTATGGCATGAATGGGTCATTCCACTTTGAGGGGGCGTTAGTCCGCAGTTCCTCAAATGAAATTGTCGCATTTACCCATTTTTGAAACAATAACAGTGTACTATAAATGAAAAATAAAAAAGTATATAGACAATATAAATATAATATATATCACATATAAATACAGTTCCATCATAATGGCCACCATAAGAGGTCGTAGGAGAAGATTGAATAATCATCGTTTCGTGATGTAGTAGTTCGACGTCCACAGAAATAGTATGTTCTTTACCCATTAGATGGAGGTTTGTGTAAGTGTAGTTTGAATCCTTATCATAAAAACATCCTAGTATATGTAGGATACTATTTTAGTTATAAAATAAAGGAATAAAAGATTTTTGGGGATTGGAGAAGTAAAATAAAGAAAAGAACTTAAGAAAAGATGTTGCCCTTAAATCGGGTAAACCCCTTTGGCTTGAACCGAAAGGATTTTTTGAAGTGCCTTATACCTATGGTAAGGCTTATAATTTGAAGAGAGGGATCTTGAGAGATTATTTGGGCTGGAATTGGATGATCCCTGGGGATTGAGAGGTGTGAGTAATGGGTTAGATGTGAGGGCATTTTATAAGGGGGGGGGAGGCTCTTTTGGAATGTTTGAAAATATTATTTTATTATTTAGTTATTTTCTATTTCTAAAGGTCCAACCCTTATTAAAGTCAAAGATAAGATGTATTATGTTTGAAATAAAATCATCCAATAATAATTGGACCATTTTTGGATATTGTTTTAATTTATATAATCTTATTTATTTAAATCATTCATTAATGATGTAAACACTACATCATTATTGTGTCATAAATAATTTTTTATATTTGACATCTAAAAATTATAAATAAAATACCATGATCTAAATAATATTTTTATCTTTCAACTGAATATTGATAGTCAAATTTATCAATTAAATAACCCCACATTAAAATTGTTTTAGCAGAACAATACATGTTTATGATATTTTTATATTTACATTAAATAAAAAGTTATTAACGTCATTATCTTACTGAATTGGCTTTAAAAGGCCAAATATCTCACTCATGTATTTTATGTTTAGGAAATTACTCATAAAATAAAGTTAAGACAAGTTTTATGGTAATTTTAGAATTTTATAATGTTATTTTTACCTTAAATTACCCTATTTACCTTTAACTGTGGTAAATAAAACTAAAAAGTTACTATTCACCAAAAATTATTTTCATCTTATTGAACAACATTTCATTAAATGATAACAAACATATAGGTTGGATTCCTAAATTAAATTCACCTAAGTGGTTAAATTTCATTTAAATGAAGATTTCATTTTTTTAACTACTAGTTAGTGTTTTCA
Organism: Viscum album; assembly: GCA_963277665.1. NCBI lineage: Eukaryota > Viridiplantae > Streptophyta > Magnoliopsida > Santalales > Viscaceae > Viscum > Viscum album. The sequence goes on from OY728129.1 coordinate 1,123,047,369, forward strand.
CTATTCATAAAAAATTGAAGGTTTTCAGAAAAATACAAAAAATTCAGCCTAAGATATATATGATATTTCAAATTCAAAGGTGATTTATATTTTACCAAATTCAAAACATATAATTTGAATTAATTAATTTAAAATTAAATCTTATTGTAAAAATAAAAAACGTGTTTCTAAGAAATAATAAATATCAAAAGATTGACACTTTATTATGTCCAATTTCAATGTGAAATTACTTCCAATGACCAAAATTGGATTTAATGGTAATAACATAATCTAATTATACTTTAAAACCAATTAAAAATGTGATATACCAATATAAAAAAATTAGGTTAAAAGGTAGTTTTGAATTAAAATATACTATTTTTCACTCTTCATTTAAAAAATGAATTTAATCAGAAAAAATACCAAAAATTTACCCAAAGTAAATTTTTATGTTCTGATTCTAAATAAGAATTTGATTTTGTCAAATAGAAAATATAAAAGTGAAAAAAACTATATTTAAAAATAATTTTCCATCAAAGGCGGTAAATGGACCTTTTAAAGAATATTAGACTATTTGTGCTTAAAATTAGATTCATTCACATTTTATGCCACCAAATTTTATTGGATAAATGTAAAAACATTTAACAAGCATGTATAATCATATTTTAGTTATTTCTATTCATTCCTTCCAACATAATGGCTAGGAATTAACTACCATTTAAAATATTATTATATTATTATTTTTTAATATTACTCAATATTGTGTGAAACATAAGATTTCAAATAAACCGGTTGTTGCGTATTGTGTACTCCATCGAAAAAATCATCCCCTTTAAAGTAAAATTAATTTTTAATTCATAAATATATGAAAATATATTTTTCTTTACTTACATGGGATTTTACATCCTTCCACCTTTTGGGAAATTATGTCCTCTTAAGTTTTATTCACTTATCAAATATGTGGGGGTATTTATCCCTCATAGCATTTTCAGATTCCCACATTGCCTTTTCAACAATATGGTTTTTTCATAAAATCTTTACCTAATAAATTACCTTATTCCACAACACGTGCTCTCTTCGGTCAAGAATCTGGACTGGTTGTTCCCCAAAAGAGAGATTATTTTTCAACTGAACTACCTATAGAGTCAATACCTGAGATGGATGAAAAATATACTTTCTCAAATTTGAAACATGAAATACATTGCATACCTAGGATAAAATGGATGTAAAGACACTATGAATGCAATTGATCTGACTTTCTCCAATATTTCATAAGTTCCAAAGAATCTCAGACTCAACTTTCCCTTCTTACCAAAACACATCATGTTTTCCCAAATAGAAACCTTGAGAATGACCTGATCACCTACCACAAAAGAATTATCCTTCCTCTATTTATCTGCATAAAATCTCTGCCTACACTGAGATGTTCTCAAGTTTTTCTTAATAAAATAAATTTTTTCTACCATCTCTTCTACCAATTTTGGTCCCATCAACTTCCTTTCACCTACTTCATCCCAAAAAGCTCGATTTCGACATCGCTTCTCATATAATGCCTCAAATGGAGCCATCTGTATACTAGAATGAAAACAATTATTATATGAAAATTCAACCAAAGAAAGATGTTGGTCCCAACTTCCTATATAATCCATTTTGAAAGCAAGTAACATATCCTTCAAGGTCTGAATTTTTCATTCTGACTACCCATCCGATTGAGGATGAAAAGATGTACTAAAATTTAATTTAGTACCCAACGAATTCTGATGACCTTTACAAAAGTTAAAAGTAATCATGAGATCATGATCAGATACAATAGAGAGGGGAAATCCATGCAACCCAACTATCTCTTTAACATACAACATAGAATGTTGATCTAGAGACAAAGAATCTTGAATAGGAAAGAAATGAGTAGATTTATTGAATGGATCAACAATAACCCATATTGCATTATTATCTCGAGATGTCTTTGGTAATCCCACAATGAAGTCTATGGATATATTTTCCCATGTCCACTCTGGAACCGATAAAGACTGAAGCATTCATTTTGATAATTTCTGCTCTACTTTAACCTGTTAAGAAGTTAAACACTTCATAGAAAAATCAGCAATATCTATTTTCATTACATCCCAGCAGTAATACTCTCAAAGAACTCTGTACATCGTAGTACTTACAAGATGAACTGAAAACGATGTACTACGAGCTTCATATAATAACTCTTTCTTCCACTTTGAATCACAAGTCACACATAATCTCTTCTCAAACATCAAAACACAATCATTATCAATTTTAAAATATGGAAACATACCCTTCTAAACCAACTCTACCTTTTTTTGCAACTAACTTTCTTCCTTATGTGATTTCTTAATTCTATCTACTAGAGATGATTTCACTGAAACCTGAAACAAAACAGAAGAATTTCCAGCACCAATAAATTCTATTCCAAATATCATCATATCAAAAAACAAAGGATCTCGTTCAAAATGTAGCATGATTAATGAAGCATTAATTTTGCGAATCTAAGAATCACCCACTTTATTTTATTTTCTTTGATGGAAACAAATTGTACAATAATATTCCTTTATTAATTTCATCCATATCCTCTTGGTCATGTTTAATTTTTTCTGAGAGAATATATTTATTAAAATTTTGTGGTTGGTATATATTTCACATTTTACTGCATACAAATGATTCCTCCAATTTCTAATGTAAAAAAAACAACATCAGTCAATTTTAATTGAAGTGTATAGTAATTTAACTCATGAGGTTTCAACAGACGTGATGAATAAGCAACTTCCTGATCATTCTTCATAAGGACAGAGCCAAGTCCTTTCAATGAAGCATCATTGTAGATACCAAAATCACCATTTATAGAAGTTGGTTCCAAAACTGGAGCATTCCCCAATCTTCTTTTTAATTCCTGAAAACAATCATCACATTATTTTGTCCAGATGAAATTAACACCTTTTCGTGTTAACTTAGTCATTGGACTAGATAAACATTCCAAATTCTCATAAAACCTCCATTAATAACATAATAAACCATTAAAACTATATATCTTAGTTATATTTGATGGTCCTGGCCTTTCTTCAACAACATTGGTTTTATAAGAATCAACAGTTAAGACATTTTTTGAAATAATGTGATCTAGGAATGATTTTTTTTGTAACCATAACTCACACATGCTGAATTTCCGAAACAATTTATTTTCTATTAATGTCTATAAGACAACCCTTAAATTAATTTTATGTTCCTCTATAAATTTTTAAGAAACCAAAATATTATCAATGAACACAACCAAAAACATATCCAAGAACTCATGGAAAATTCTATTCATAAGACCCATGAATACAACAGGTGCATTGGTTAATCCAAAAGGTGTAAAGTCCCATAAATTTCAAGGGATATATTTTTTCTTAATTTTCTTTGGGATTTTATGAGGATATAGTTTCTGGCGGCACCTGATTCTGAGGCCCGGTGTGCCTGGAATCATTTTTTTCGAAGCTTAGCTCTGGTACGTTCAGTGAACGGACAAGCAGGTTTTCCTAACTTTTGAACCGGTGCTCGGAATCGAAATCCAAGGGCACCGATGAAACCGCATCACCGGTAATTGCTTAGGAACACCTTATCCAAAGGAGCGTTTTCTCAGGTGGTTATGTATAAAAAAGTGAGGAATAAAAATATAATTGTTTTATATTGTTATTTCTTTACTAAGCGGTTTGAGTGAAATTAAGTTATGTCACAACTTAATTTCTCTCTACCTTATGGATAGCATCCATGTGAGGGATTTGGGGTGGGGCATACACGAGCCCCCGCCATTCAATTCTCTAACTCCCCATTAATCACCCGCACCTCCCCCATTTTAATGTCAAGTCAACTCAAGCAGTTTTTCTTCCACATTAAATGCATGCCAATAAAACACCTAATTGATTGGATAACGCGCGTCAATTAATTTGATGAATTAATTTTGAATTTCGAATTAATGATGGCTTGTGTGTGTGTAAATTAAATAAGAAAACTTCTTATTTTATTTTGGGGTTAATTCACTGTGTGGAGGAGAGAACCCTTGAATATTTTCTTCTTCCTTCTTGGAGAACACAAATAATGATGAAGAACGATGGCCTCCGACGAAAGACGACGGAGAACACTAGTTCCTCGGAGATCGACGACGTGATGCCCACGATCCTCTTCCATGATTCCGAGTTCCGAGACTTCTTTTCCCGTGACAATCTTCGCTCGGAAACTTCATCGAAGTAGGGGTTTGGAATTCTGTTCATGATTATTCTTTCCGTTCTTCGTCTTTATTTTATGACCGCCTATTTTCTGATTAACGGGAGGAGGCCGGACCACACGAACATGGCCAAACCTCCTCCCCCCGTTTTTTGATGATGTGTTTGTTGCAGAACGAACAAAGGTAGCATGGTGCAACGACATCACGCAGAAACAAATAAGAACAGGCAAAGAAGCGTGGTGTCGTCGCGTCGCGCCGTTGAGGCCTAACGAAACCGCGATTGGAGTCGGGGCCGCAGAGGCGTTTTGAAGAGTCCACATTTTGTTTATTTGGTGTGTGGATAGACGGGCGATGACGAAGCGGTCCGCAAGGGCGTTTTGAACCCTTCGCAGTAATCTTCGGGTCCCGGGAGAGCCGCAGGCACAGATGGCAGGCAAAACGGACCATCGGAGCGCGTCCGGTGGTCCGCGGAAGGCGCTGCTGGCGCGCCGCAGGTAGGAGCCGCTGCAGCTGAAGTCGCGGCGGCGGCGGGACGAACGGATCTCTCGGTCGCATGGGATCTGGGGGAGACGTGGCAACCAGCGCCGCGTCCGGAAGCAAGGGGTGGGGGGGGGGGGGCAGTGCACCCCCCACGTCCACTCAATGTGTGGCACCCGCTGAGCCGTACCGGCCGCACCGGGCGGGGCCGCCCAGGCCGGGCCGGGCCACCCGCGCTAGGCCGGACCTGAACCCGGGTCGGTTCGACCCGGTTCGGGCCGACCAGGGGGGGGGGGGGGGTTGGGCGGGGCCGGGCCCAGACCCCCCATTTCGGACTGTTGTCAGTCTTTTGCCCATATCAGGGGCTTCAGACCTCCAATCGATGTACCGTAAATTGCGTTGGGATTCTTGGATCGAGACTGTCGTTTTGGTATACTACACTCAAGGTTTCAGATAACTTTTGGTATGGCCAGGTTGGTTCGAACATGAAACCAACCGGGCCCTCGGAGCGGAAACGCTTACAACTTGAGCTCCGGACGTCCGATTGACGTGCCGTTGACTTTGTTGGATTCCTCTTTTTAAGAAAGACCTTTTGTCTTACACCGCTCAAGGTTTGGATGCAGCTAGAGTGCGGTCGGGTTGGTTTTGACTTAAAAACCAACTGGGCCCCTGGGACGAAAAAGCCAATAACTCTCGGACCAGATGTCCGATTGACACGCCGTCTATCACATTGTTTTCCTTTTGACGAGACGTAACTTTGGGATACATCAACTCCGAACTACGTTTCAGTTGATGTATTGACCTCTTGGCTCGTGGAGTGTACCCTCCCGGAATGAGCGTCCAGTGTGCAGAAAACCTAGAGCTGGCTACGACTGCGACGACAATGACTTTCGTACTGGAATCCTCCGGGGGTTCGACGACGACGACAACCGTACGAGAATCCTCCGTGGGTTCGGCGGTGACGACTATGGTACTTTCAATCATTATGAAACCCTAGAGCTAGCTGAGACTTGACGACTAATGATCGATCAACTCGGTGTGTTTCGGATAGCCCATTGGGGAGCGCTTGGTTGTAGTGGCAGACCCACGGCAGAGGAGCGCTTGGTTGTAGTGGCAGAACCACGGTACTCAACAGAAGGTGTACCTCGGGAGGCTATGAGGGGGAGCGCTTGGCTGTAGCGGTAGACCTAGGGCGGAGGAGCGCTTGGTTATAGCGGCAGACCCGCGGTACTCAACAGAAGGAGTACCCTTGGAGGCTATGAGGGGAAGCGCTTGGTTATAGCGGCATACCCATGGTGGGAAGCGATTGGTTGTAGTAGCAGGCCCACAGTACTTGACAGGTGGAGTACTACAGCAGTCCAAGGTTAATGGGAAGTGCTTGGTTGTAGTGGCAGGCCCACTGTACTTGATAGAGGAGGAGATCCCCAGAAGCTATGGTTTTGACATCATGATTAAATCCTGGTTTGAGTTGAGTCTTGGCTTTCAATCATTATCTTCGATATGATTGACATGATTTCCTATGTGGATTGTGTTGTGCTTTCTTGTGTGGATTGGGTTGTACTATCCTGTGTGGATGTGATCAAACTTGGGCTCGGATGTTGGAGACGAACTGGAATTGATGACTTAGATGTATGTATGGGAATATACCTAAGTAGTGTTGGATGATACTTCGTGATTGTATCTTTTCTTTTTGTTTTATCCTTTGTGGATTTTGGGAGACCTTCGGAGGTCTCGGGGTCCCTACTGAGTATCGTATACTCACCCCTACACGGGCTTCACCCGCACTACGTTGTGTTGGTTGTAGACGATGGACATCGCTGATCAAGTCTGAAGCTTGTAGAGCTGGATGGTTCCTGGAGGAGGAACTCACGATGAGTCGGTGCCGGAGGTGGATTTTAAGACGAGTCGGTACCTGGAGGTGGACCACTGGGCAGGATGTACGCGGGGCGGACGGGAGGACCCGTGGAGTTGAGGAGGCTATCTGTACCCACCCTTCAGGTGGGATTTCCAGTGGACGGCTCGGTGTTGCGGCTTTACTTTTCAGTTGATGTACTTCCTTTCCAGTTGTACATTACTTTCTGTTTGGGTTTGTATTCTGGCCAACATACTTTTCCGTACTTAATTTTGTACCCTGGTTTACTTAGTGTTTTCTTCTTATGGCTTACTCTGTGGTGTTTTTTTTACTTTATAAAGGCAATGCCTTCCCCTTTTGTCGGGATTGACACCTTTGGTGCTAGTCGCCAGCCCCTGGCCTATGTAAGGCAGGCTTGGGGTAGTCACGACACAGGCCCTGAGGACGGGTTATGAGAAATTGGTATCAAATGAGTTCGGTTCTACCGCAGAACTCAGGACTCTGATCTTTCTTCTATGTGAAGCAATAGTGTTAAGGTTATTGAGTGTGGTTATCAGTCCAGGGAGTTCGGTGTTGGTGCGGTGGCCGACGTATCCGTACACCAGGACCCTGACTTCTGATTTCTGACTCAATGCATGAAAACATTGATTGCATGAGTGTTTCAAAAGTTTTCTTTGTGATTATGTTTTTTCAGCTCCCTAGGTCTACTGTTTTGACTGTGGTGCACCTGTTTCTTTTCAGTATGGCCCCACGATGGCAGCCAGCTAGGTTTCCGAGCTTCATGCGAAACGACAGCCCGCCAAGCGACGAGGCCTTAGTACAGGGCCCTCTACTAGTTAAGGCACCAGTGGTACTACCACCCATTGGGCCACCAATGCCTCTGGCCCCAGCAGTAGGCGATGCACACCGCTTGAGTGCACTGTACGAGTTCCAGCACTAGAGGCCACCCAGGTTTCGGGGAGAGACGGACCCACAAGCGGCTGAGGATTGGTTGGAGGTTGTAGTTTGAGTTTTCAGGCTAGTGGGGACACCATCTGACCTCATGGCTATCCTTGTAGAGAGCCTCCTGTACGTGGTAGCAAGCAGATGGTGGAGCTTGATGCTCCAGGTGCATGACAAGTCATATCTTCTTTGGACGGATTTTGAGAGCCTTTTCCACTCAGAGTTCATTCCAGCCACCCTCCATGCGGTGCGCATCCAGGAGCTACTACAGCTGCGGCCGGGCAACATGAAGGTAGCCCAGTACTCGGTGAGGTTTACCGATCTCTCGTGCTATTCCACGGACATGGTACGTGACCCATTCTTCAGGGCCTGAACCTTTGAGCAGGGGCTCAGGCGATAGATCAGAGCTTTAGTTGTTTCTCACAGCATCCCGACGCAGACAGTGGTGTCGGAGCGAGCCCTATTAGTGGAGAGTTTAGTTGGTGATCAGTCTATAGCAGTAGGACCCACCACTAGCCGGTAGGCAGCAGAGACTTATGTAGAGTGCATTAGATAGATGACACATAGGTCCAAGTAGACTAGACCTACAGGTGGTCGACCGCATGACACAAGATCGTTTGTACGAGGCACCCGGGGTGGAGAACGACTTTCCATGAGCAGACAGTGTTACTCTTGCGGCGGGGTTGGCCAGATGGCTCGTGACTTTCTGAACCACCATACAGATGATCAACAGATAAACGAAGGACCTCCCATGCAGAGGCAGAGGTTCGATCATGGTGGTCCGCAGGGAGCAGGAGGGCGAGGCAGAGGAGCTGGCCAAGCAGCGGGTGGTGGACGACGCTTTGAGGCCCTAACACCACCACCACCAGGGAGACCACCCCGACCGTAGGGAACGGGTGGATAGGGGAGATCTTAGCTTCAGGCAGCTGAGGCCTATAATCATGGAACTCCGGATGTATATGGACAGGAGCGGGACTAGCTCCAGACTTGGAGACTTTTGTTAATGTTGCTTCTATCATTGTTGATGTTTGTTTTTGGATGCCTTGTGTCTTTATACTTGAGCTGCCGTAATAAAAGACACATTCTTTGGGGAATTTACTTTCATATCCTCTCTTTATGTTGTTACTAAGTGGTTCCGGTTTAAACTGTTTACTTGACCCTCACATTGAGATACCTACTATAGGAGACCCAGTGACCACACACTGATGCCGATAGTGTGACTCAACCTTTGGAGATGAGAGTAACGGTTGGATCTCTTGGTAGTAGCATCGAGGCCTTACGACGTCATCGTTGGTATGGATTAGTATCATCCATGTCAGGATTGACTGTATTAGGAAAAAAACATGGTTCATCCAGGGGATGATACCGGATTTCTCTTATCAGCAAAGAAGAAATCTTAGCAGCTCTTGTAGGACCAGAGATGGTCTAGGCCATCCAAGAGCTGATGAGGATAGCTCAAAGCCGGCAAAGGTCTTGTTTTGACAGGAGGCAGAGACCACTAGAGTTCGAGGATGGAGACCGCGTCTTCTTATGGGTCTCACCTCGACGTGGATTACGATATTTTAGCCACAACGGCAAGTTATCTCCGCGCTTCATCAGACCCTTCTAGGTCCTCAACATGGTAGGCAAGGTGGTTTACAACTGGACCCATCCTCCTCAGTTTCATTAGGTGCACGACGTGTTTCCTCATATCTCAGTTGAGGAGATACGTGCACGACCCAACGCATATCATCGACCATGGGGAGCTGGACTTTGACGATGGGGTGAATTTCACAGAGGTTCTAGTGGAGAATGAGGATTGATAGGAGCGGGTCCTACATGGATGGTCGAATCCTCTGGTGCACTTTCACTGGTAGTACGGGAAGCTCTAGGAGAGCACGTCGGAGCAGGAGGCTCAGTTGCATGCTCAGTACCACTTTTGTTTCCCTAGTTTGTGTTATATCTTTATGGGGATGTAAATCCCTGAGGTGGGAGTAATGTAAAGAACCATAAATTTCAAAGGGAATTTTTTTTAATTTTTTTTGGGATTTTATGAGTACACAGTTTCTGAAGGCACCTGGTTCCGAGGTCTGGTGTGCCCGGAATCATTTTTTCCGAAGTTTAGCTCGGGTACGTTCAGTGAACGAACGAGCGGGTTTTTCTAACTTTTGAACCGGTGCTCAGAATCAAAATCTGATGGCACCGATGAAACCACAGCGCCAATAATTTCTTAGGAACACATTATCCAAAGGAACATTTGCTCGGGTGGTGATGTAAAAAATGTGAGGAATAAAAATATAATTGTTTTTTATTTTTATTTATTTACTAAGCGGTTTGAGTGAAATTATGTTATGTCACAACTTAATTTATCTCTACCTTGTGGATAGCATCCATGTGAGGGAGTTGGGGTGGGTCCCACATGAGCCCCCACCATTCAATTCTCTGACTCCCCATTAATCACCCGCACCTCCCCCGTTTTAATGTCAAGTCAACTCAAGCAGTTTTTCTACCACATTAAATGCATGCCAATAAAATGCCTAATTTTTTGGATAATGCGTGTTAAATAATTTGATGAATTCATTTTGAATTTCGAATTAATTATGGCTTGTGTGTGTGTATATTAAATAAGACAACGTCTTATTTTATTTAGGGGTTAATCCACTGTGTGGTGGAGAGAAACCTCAATGATTGTCTTCTTCCTTCTTAGAGAACGTGAAGAACGATGAAGAATACCGACCTATGATGAAAGAAGATGGAGAACGCTTGTTCCCCGGAGGTCGACAACGTGACGCCCATGATCCTCTTCCACGACGCCATCTTCCGCGATGTCTTTTCCTGTCACGATCCTCGCTCGACAAATTCTTTGAAGTAGGGGTTTGGAATTCTGTTCGTGATTATTCTTGCCGTTCATCATCTTTATTTTATGGTCGCCTGTTTTCGAATTAACAGGAGGAGGCTAGACCGCACGAACACAGCCCACCCTCCTCCCCCATTTTCTGATTATGTGTTTGTCGAGGCACGAACAAAGGTAGCACGGTGCAATGACACCGTGCGGAAACAAAGAAGAAAGGGTGAAGAAGCGCGGCGCCGTCGCGCCGGGCCGTTGAGGCCGAACAAAACCGCGACTGGAGTCGGGGCCACATAGGCGATTAGAAGACTCCACAGTTTGTTTATTTGGTGTGAGGATCGACGGTCAATGAAAAACTTGGCCGCAAGGGCGTTTTGATCCCTTCGTAGTAATCTTCGGGTCTCGGGATAGCCGCAGGCACAGACGGCGGGAAAAACGAACCACCAAAGCACGTCTGATGGTGCGCGGAAGGTTCCGCCGGCGTGCCCTGCCAGTGCGGCGGTGGCAGGATGACTGGATCCCATGGCCGTGCGGGATCCGGGGGAGATGCGGCGGCCATCGCCGCGTCCGGTAACAAGGGGGGGGGGCAGCGCACCCCCTGTGTTCCCTCAACGTGCGACACCCGCTAAGCTGGACCGGTTGCACCGGGAGGGGCCACCCGCGCCGGGCCAGGCCGCACCCTGATGGGCAGGACCCGGACCCCGGGTCGGGTCGACCCGGTTCGGGCCGACCTGGGGGGGGGGGGGGTGGGACCGGGCCGGGCCCAGACCCCCCATTTCGGACTATTTTCAGTCTTTTTCCCATATCATGGGTTTTGGACCTCCGATCGATGCATCGTCAGTTTATTCGGGATCCTTGGATCGAGATGGTCGTTTCGGTATACTACACTCCAGGTTTCGGAGAACTTTGTTCATGGCTAGGTTCGTTCGAACACAAAACCAACCGGGCCCTCGGAGCAGAAACACTTATAACATTAGCCTCGGACGTCCGATTGACGTGCCGTCGACATTGTTGGATTCCTCTTAGTAAGGCAGACCTATTGGCTTACTGCGCTTGAGGTTTGGATGCAGCCGGAGTGCAGTCAGGTTGGTTTTGACTTAAAAACCAACCGGGCCCCTGGGACAAAAAAACTAATAACTCTCGGACCGGACATCCGATTGACGCGCTTTCTATCACATTGTGTTCTCTTTGATGAGACGGAACTTTGGGATACATCAACTCTGGACTACGTGTCAGTTGATGTATCGACCTATTGGATCGTGGAGTGGACCCTCCCAGAACGAGCGTGCTATGTGCGGAAAACCTAGAGCTGGCTGCGAGTGCGACAACGATGACATTCGTACTGGAATCCTCCGTGGGTTCAACTATGATGACAACCATACGAGAATCCTCTGTAGGTTCAACGGTGACGACTACTATACTTTCAATCATTATGAAACCCTAGAGCTGTCTGAGACTTGACGACTGTTTATCGATCGACTCGGTGTGTTTCGGATAGCCCAGTGGGGAGCGCTTGGTTGTAGCGGCAGACCCACGGTACTCAATAGAAGGAGTACCTCTAGAGTCTATAAGGAGGAGCGCTTGGTTGTAGCAGCAGACCCATGGCGGATGAGTGCTTGGTTGTAGTGGCAGACCCACAGTACTCAACAGAAGGAGTACCTCTAGAGGCTGTGAGGGGGAGTGCTTGGTTGTAGCGGCAGACCCATGGTGGGAAGCACTTGGTTGTAGCAGCAGGCCCACAGTACTCGACAGGTGGAGTACTACAGCAGTCCATGGTTAATGGGAAGTGCTTGGTTGTAGTGGCATGCCCACTATACTCGATAGAGGAGGAGTTCCCCAGCAGCTATGGTTTTGACATCATGATTAAATCCTGGTTTGAGCTAAGTCTTGACTTTCAATCATTATCTTCGATATGATTGACTTGCTTTCCTATATGGATTGTGTTGTGCTTTCTTGTGTGGATTGGGTTGTACTATCCTGTGTGGACGCGATCGAACATGGGCTCAGATGTTGGAGCCGAACTGGAATTGATGACTTAGGTATATGTGTGGGCATATACCTAATTAGTGTTGGATGATACTTTGTGATTGTATATTTTTTTGTGGTTTATCCTTTGTGGATTCTGGGAGACCTTCGGGGGTCTTGGGGTCCCTACTGAGTATCGTATACGCACCCCTACACGGGCTTCGCCCGCACTACGTTGTGTTGGTTGCAGACGATGAACATCGCTGATCGAGGGTGAAGCTTGTAGAGATGGACGGTTCCCAGAGGAGGAACTCATGACGAGTCGGTGCCGGAGGTGGATTTTACGACAAGTCGGTACCTGGAGGTGGACCACTGGGCGGGACGTGCGTGGGGCGGACGGGAGGACCCGAGGAGCTAAGGAGGCTATCTGTACCCACCCTTCAGGTGGGATTTCCAGTGGATGGCTCGATGTTGCTGCTTTACTTTTCAGTTGTTGTACATCCTTTCCAGTTGTACTTTACATTCAGTTTGGGTCTATATTCTGGCCCACTTACTTTTCCGCACTTACTTTTGTACCCTATTTTACTTAGTGTTTTCTTCTACTGGCTTACTCTATGGTGTTTGTTTACTTTATAAAGGCAATTCCTTCTCCTTTTGTCGGGATTTTCGCCTTCGGTGCTAGTCGCCAGCCCCTGGCCTATGGAAGGCAGGCCAGGGGTAGTCATGGAACGGGCCCCAAGGACGGGTCGTGACAAAAGGAATAACTAAAAATTCATAAAGGACATGTATATTATGAAATGTACTCATCTGAAGGGGTTCTTCTTTTACTTTCAACTAATGGTACCCGGACCTCAATTCAATATTCAAAAAATACTATTCTCCCTAGAGCTGATCAAACAAATCATCGATAGGTGCCCATGGATACTTTTTAATTAATAGTGATGTTATTCAAGGCTCTATAATCAATGAAAAGTCTCCTTGAAACATCTTTCTTTTTAACAAAGAAGACAGGAGAACCCCATGGTTATGTGCTTGGTCAAATGAGACCTTTGTCTAATAACTCCTATAGTATCTTCTTTAACTATAAAAGTTCAATTTGCGCCATTTGATAAGAGGGTTTTGAAATTAGCTTAACATCAAGAACTAAGTCAACAGAAAATTCAACTTCTCGATCAGGTATAATACCAGAAAACTCATTAGGGAAAACATAAAGGTACTCATTTACCACTGGAACATCATTAATCTGAACTGTTCCTTTTTTTTCAAAAATATGTGCATGGTAAAATTCATTTCCCTCTTTTACTAGTTTCTGAGAATATTGATATGTTATCAAAATTAAGGGTTAATTATTGTACAAAAACAAATTTTTTTAGAAAGAAACCTCTTTATCTCTGTAGTAAATCTTAGCATGATAAACAGAAAGGCAATCTGTAACCAAAATAACATCATGCTCTACTAGAGGCAAAATAATAAGTTTTGGAGGATGATTCTTTCCACACACAAGTACATTAAGGTTCTTACAATTTCATTTTGTCTCAACATTTCACCCAGGTGTTTTTACCGTAATTTCAAGATTCATATCTTGAGATAGAATTCCCAATTTACTAGAAATTTCATAGAAATTAAAGAGTCTGTAGACCCTAAATCAAACAAAACATTGGTATAATCTAAACAAACAAATAGTATACCTGATACTACTTCATTTGATGGCCCAACATCTGCTAAAGTAGTTTCAACGGATTTCACCACCCCTTTATGCTTGTAGTCAGGTTGCTTTCCCTTAGTTTATTTCTTCACTGGACACTCATATTCATAATGAACCATATCATTGCACTTAAAACAACTTAATAATTGTAAATCTGATTTAGCCTTACCATTACCCTGATATTTTTTCAGTGCAATTATGAGCCTGATGTCCCATTTTACCACATCTACACCACTTACCAGAATAAAAAAGACACTCACCAACATGGTTTTTACCACAATTTCCACAAACTTTAAACTAATGTTTCTTACCATCATACTTTTTTGAAGTGTTCTTCACTTTTTTCTACCACCTCAACATCTTATTTTGTTGTTTTTCAATGAACATCAGATCTTCGACAAACTCCATTTTATCCTTTCCCGCACATCGAATAAGTTTTTCATAACTTTTGACCTCACGATATGAAAAACCACTTCAATACATTGGCTTTATTCCTGAGTAAAAATGGTTCATTTTACTATCAAGATATCATATGAAATTTACAGCATACCATTCCAGTCTAGTGAATTTTGCTTCATAAGAATCCATTGAGTCATCCTCCTACCTCCATTCTAGGAATTGTTTTTCCATCTTAAGGTGAATAACCTTAGGAAAAAATTTCTCAAGAAACATACCTTTGAATTCATCCCAATCAAGAGTATCAATCTCCTCACTATCCCTGAAATTTTTCACCATCAACCACCACTGATCAACTTCACCTTCAAAACACTCAACAAAGAGACAAACCTTTTGATGTTCTAAACACACCATGGCTTAAAAAATATTTTCCAGTGCTTTAATACACCCTTCTTCTAGCACAAAGTGAGATGATCCTATGAATGATAGGTGATGTTGCCTCAGGAAATGGTCCACTATTGACATGTTCCTCTATGGTTGATTTGGTTGATCTCGTGCATGGATACCACCACCATTTATAGCCCGAGTAAATTGTTTCATCACTACAACAAATGGTTTAGGTACGATTCCGACCATCTAAGTTTGCTAATTTGGAAGGTTTTCTTCCTCCTGATGTCGTCCCACCATAGCTTCACTGTGTCATCTACGAAAAACCATTCTTAACATAGAAATATCTTAGGTGAATCAACATGGTAATATATAAATTCTATATCATTTCAATCTTACCAAAAATGAAAAATAATTTATAGATATTAATTTAACAATATCCAAACTTCTAAAGTTGTCTAAACTGACCTCTGATACCAACTATAAGTACCCATCATTAAAAAATTACATAATATTTAATTAAATGAATAATTTACATTTAGGATCCTTTTTAGGTTTACAGTTTTAGAAAATTATTCCATAACTGTTACATTACATCTCAAAGATTACAAAGTAGACACTTTTACTTAGTATCCCTTTTCTTATAAAATAAAAACTCCTAAAAAAGATTCATGTTTAGTTCCATGTTTTAGACAACATGACTTATCCTTGATCCCGTCCATGAATCTATTCATCTTTAAGTCGTGCGAAAAACATTCAAAACTTGGGATGAGCATAAAAATCTCTTTAAGGTTTTTAAAACAAATCAACAAAACATTAGTTCATCAATAAAAACATAACATAAGCTCTTTTATATACCATATTGAATCATAAGATATATGAATAATATATATTTATCACAAAATCATAAAGGTAACTTGTGTAATTCATAACATACAAATGTTGTAGCTTTCACAGTTACGTAGGGAGTTACATTTGGAATACCCATCATAGTATATTCTAGAAATATCTTAGTAGAAACAATAACGTTTACCTCCATCTCATTTCCCACTGCATTAGATAGATATCTCAGGCTCACTCGCCATAGGTTTTTCACAAAACTACCCATATACGTAATCACTCCTAAGAACCATAACATATTTATAACACATAAAATAAATATAAAGGAAATATAACATTTCCACATTTTAATCACAATATATCATTTAAATATATTGACATAACAAATACATTATCAAAACTATTTTCAACAAAAAAATAAATAAAAGAGTATATGGTATTTATTTTAATTTTAAAAACATTTCAACTTGTTTAGGATGACAAAGATCAAATAATACTCATCGGGGTGAAAAAGGTTGTTGTCACTACTTACGTTAAAAAGTAACACTCTTTTTTATCATTTAGTAAAACACCACATAGAAAAAGATTACATATTACTGAAATGAAACGTAAAAGGTGTTTATACACTATTTAAAAGAATGTTGTGTATAATGAAAATATACCCCAATGAAAAGAAATTAAGAATAATCCCCTTACCTCGTCTCTGACTTGACTCAGTTGTTCTTTAACCTCTTGAATAATAAACTAATGTTAATTTATACTTATGAAACTTCTTAATGTTTATTATTAATTTTATATCACTTATTACTATGTTATAAAAATTATTTAATCATTTAAGTTAATAACATCTGTTTTGTCTATATTTGGGACTTGAGTAAAAAATTAACTTCTTATATTTACAAGTTGTTCTTGTAATCAAAAGTCCATTATCTCAAATATTATATTAATGATTTAGATATCATATATATCATATATATAATATACATCCAATATATAAAGGTATTTGTAATATTACATAACATATGGAGATAATAAATGAAATGCACCTTCCATGGAGACGGCAAGCCATACACACACACAAACATTACTTTCATTTCTATTTTTTTTAAAAGAATGAAAATGTAATGGTCACTAGGTATATTAAAATTCAAGTATAATATCATATATAGTTTCCTTAACTCCATCCATTACACGTTACACATATTTCATGAACAAGTCATATCACTTTGAGGGGGTGGTAGTCCGCACTTTCTCAAATGAAATTGTCGCATTATCCATTATAGAAACCATAAATGTATGCTATAAATAATAAATACAGAAGTATATACACAATATATATAAAATATATACACTTATAAATACATTTCCATCATAATTTCCACCATAAGAGGTGGTAAGAGTAGAATGAATAATCATCGTTTCTTGAGGCAATAGTTCACCATCCACACAAACAGTATGTTCTTTACCAATTAGACGGAGGTGTGTGTAAGTGTAGTTTGAATACATATAAAAAAAACCAAGTATATTTAGTATAATATAGTTTTAATAAAATAATGTAATAAAAATATCTTAGGTGTTAGATAAGTAAAAGAAAATAAAAGAACTTAAGAGAAGATGTCACCTTTAATTCAGGTAACTCCCTTTGGTTTGAGCCAAAAATAAATCTTGAAGTGCCTTCTGCCTAAAGTAAGGATTCTAGGTAGAAGATAGAGATATTAAGATCTTAATTGGGAATATTTTGGATGATCCAAGGGTCTTGAGAGGTGTGATTAATGGGTTAGAGTAGAGGGATTTTTTATAAGGGAGAGGAGGGGCTCTTTAGGAGGGTATGAAAATATTATTCTATTATACAATGATATTCGATTTCTAAAAGTCCAAAACATATTAAAGTTGCAGATATAATGACTCTTGTTTTATATAATATCATCAAATAATATTTGGATAGGTTTTGGATATTTTTTTTAATTTTTATAATCTTATTTATTTAAATCATTCATTAATGTGGTAAACACTACATCATTATTATGTCATAAATAATTTTATTTATTTGTTGTCTAAAAATTATAAAAAAAATACCATAATGTAGGAAATATTTTTATATTTCTAATAAATTGTTATAGAAAAATATATCAATTATATAACCCCACATTTAAATTGTTTTAGTGAAACAATACATGTTTATTATATTTTTATTTTTACCTTAAATAAAAAGATATTAATGTCATTATCTTAACCAAATGAATTTCAAAGACCAAAACATCTCACCCGAGGATTGTATTATTCATCCATGACATATACAATATGTTTAGGACAAGTGTCACAGTAATTTTATATTATTATAATATTATTTTTACCTTGAAGTTTGCTATTTACCTTTAATCATAGTAAATAAAAGTCAAAAGTTACTATTCACAAAAAAATCATCTTATTGCACTGAATTTTACTTAAAAATAACAACAATGTATGTCATATTTTTTAAATTAATTCACATAAGTGGTAACATTTCATTTAAATGAAATATTATGTTTTTTAACTATTACTCAGTGTCTTATCCATTCATCAAAGATTGAAGATTTTCAAAAAATTCCAAAAATTCAGCTAAGCTATTTTTGATTTTATGAATTAAAAAATTATGTCTATTTTACCAAATTCAAAAAATATATGTTTAATTAATTAATTTAAAATTAATTTTCATTTTCAAAACAAAAAAAGGGTGTTTTTAAAAAATAATAACTATCAAAATATTGTCACTTCTTTATGTCTGATTTCAATGTGAAATTACTTCCAATGGCCATAATTGGATTAAATGGTAAAAACATAATCTAATTAAACTTTAAAACCATTTAAAAAAATAATCTAACCATATAAATAAATTAGATAAAATGACAATTTTGAATTAAAATGGAGTATTTTCACTATTCATTAAAAAAAATAAACTTTATCAGAAAAATTCCAAAATTTCATCCAAAGTAAACATTAATGTCCTGATTCTAAATAAAAATTTTATTTCTACAAATAGAACATATAAAAGTGACAAAAAATAGATTTTAAAATGGTTCTCCATCAATAGGTGGAAAATCGACATTTTAATGAAGATTTGAGTATTTATGCTTAATGTTAGATTCGTTCACATTTTAAGCCTCAAAATTTTATTGGATAAATGTAAAAACATTTAACAAACATGTATAATCATAATATGATTGGTTATATTAATTTCCTCCAATAAAATTTCTAGAAATTGGCAACCATTTAAAATTATATTGTATTATTATTTTTCAGTATGACTCAGCCTTGTGTGAAACATGAGAATTCAGAGACACCCATTGTTGCGTGTCGGGTACGACATCAAAGAGAGCATCCCATTTAAAGTAATATTATTATTTAATTCAAAAATATTAAAAAATATAAAAAAATTCATATTCTTTATTTTCCTGGGATGTTACATCCTTCCCCCCTTTTGGGAATTGCTTCCTCACAATTTTAAAATTAAGCTCAAAAACATCATTAAAAGTCCAACATCAGAAAAAGAGTCAATGAAACAATCAGTTTAAAAGTAAGAAATATAATTAAAAAGATCACCCAAGATAACCCATACTAGTATTCCATGAAAAAATAGATATGGAAGAGAAAACTAACCATCATGTTCTGATGGAGAGATAGAAAACACGATTAAGAGAAAGTTAACAATAAGAAAACCACAAAAATTTTGATGGGTTAAAAGTATCATTAGATTATTTATAGGAAAAGTAAACAGATATTGTTTTTTTAAGTTCCTTTTCATAAAGTTGGATAATTTATTTAAGATATTGACTAAGGACACAAGGAAATATACTTACTTTTTAAGTAGAGTTTCATCCTTTAGTAAGTTTCTACCAAAAACACATATTGTCTCCAAATGATGAGTATTCAAGATGACTTGGAACACCTGAAGAGCTAGAATGAACTTCTAGAGAATCACATAATCTAAAAAAGATAAACTATATACTTCCCTTGACTTTAGGCATTAACCAAAACCAAAATGGTTATTACAAGATCAAATAATCCACAAAAGGAAAATCTTTTATAAAAAAGAAATACTATTCTTATTCTCCAAAAATGAACAAACAATACCCTATGTTCAACAAAAACCTTTCAATAATCAATTTTCCTTAAAATTATTCCATATAATCCAAACTAAAACTAAAACTAAAAACTCAGAAGGATTTTATCACATAGTCTTCCTAAGTAAATCATAACATTTATCTCAAAAAACATCGACTACTCTTAAAGTCTAATACTGAACTGTAATTAACCTAATCACAGATTCTCGATGACAGGTTAATCATTTCCATTAATAAACCAAACCACCTATGGTTCACAATAAAAAAAAATATTATTCCAAAATAATATTTCAACCATTACTCCACAAATTAAATCCCATAGTATTCTATTTTCCTTAATCATATAATGTTTCCAAAATAGAGAATGTCTTCCAAAATAACCTTTATATCTTAATCACCATATCATTTTCCTATTCTAAGGATGTCTATTTAATAAAACATAATATCCCAAATCAAATTATTCTTGATCTATAAAATCATTTAACTACAAATAATTAGTCATAATAACCCAGGACTTTACATAGTCCAGTGGTAGGTGATAAATCCCAATCACAGTTTGGGTGTGGGTTCGATTCCTGTAGATTTATCCCACGCGATGGGTTGTCACATGGTCTATGTGTTGTACTTTTTCAAAAATTATATAATTTCATAACATTCCAAAAAACAGAGACAAATTTCTCAAAAATAACCATAACAAATTTTATCCTCAAATGTTATCTAATACCTTTCATTTTTCACCCCAAAATGTAATAACCATTTATCACCTATAAAATATCTATGACTATTTCTAATATTCTAACAATTATGGTTATGTCACATATTCATAAATAAATCCCAAACCTGTAAAATTATCTAAACTGACCTCTGAAACTAACTATAAGATCTCAGCCTTAAATAATTATGTAATCTTGAATTTTGTTAATAATTCTCATTGAGGATATTTTTAGGTTTAGTGTTTTAGATAATTAGGCCACAACTATTACATTACATCCCAATTATTACAAATTAGACACTTCTACTAAGTATCCATCTTTTCGTAAAATAAAAACTCTTAAAATAAAACATGAGTTCTTTTCTTGATAGAAATCTTCTTTAAATATTCCTTTCTCTTAACCTTCCTTATATCATGTGAAAAACATTTCAAAAACATGGGATGAGCATAAAAAGACCAGTGAGGGTTATAAATCAAGTAAATAAAAAATTAGTCCATCAATACATAGAAATCAATTAAATCACACTTTCCAATCTTTAACTTACCAAACAAAATCATATGATTTATGAATAAAAAATGGAAATCATAAATCATAAAGGTAAGTTGTGGAATCCATAACATACTTACATTGAAACGTTCCTAGTTACATATGGAGTTGAATTTGGAATACCCATCATAATATATTCCCTAAATCTCTTAGAAGAAACATTATATTTTACCTCTATCACTTTACCCAACTCATTGAAGTGCTATCTCGGGCTCACCCACCCTAGGTTTATCACGTAACCACCCATATACGTAAATAATGCCCAAGAACTGTTACAATTTAGACAATAATAAAGTAAAGATAACATTTCTACATTTCAATAAAAATAATTCATTTGAAGATATTGAATTAATAAATGATTTCTCAGAACAATTTTCAATACCATTTAAAACATTTAATAAAGATATTTTTTTAATCAAAGAGTCCCATACCACTTTGAATCTTTTAAAGTAATTAACATTTTAAACATTAAATCCCATATAATTAAATCCTTAAATTCATTTTGAAAACATGGATATTGATGAGAATGATTTAGAAGATTAAATCTTTAAAACATTTAGAGTAATGTTTTAGTTAAAGAGTGTGTTACCGCATAGAAAATACTTGAATAAACATATTTAAATAATTTCATTAAACAAAAATTATAATATCATGAGAATACAAAGATTCATGATGTAATATGTCAAAGGGAAGTATATAAACATTATAGGATAATAAAGGTGCACAATATCAAGATATGTATCAAATGAAAAGAGATTGAGACATAGTCCCTTACGAAAATTATGCACCCTAACAACATCACTTTAAAATTCAAAAAATGTATTGATGAGAGAGAAAAGGGTATCACGTCACTGGGAAATAAAATGTACCGAAATAAGGATATAGAAGAGAATATCCCAACATAATATAATGTAAATTAAAAAATCTAACATAAAATAACTCTTTGACTAATAGAGGTAGGTGAAAGGTTCCCTTGAAAAGATTGTATCATTAGATTATGGATAAATCAATGACATAATTACGTGTCACAAACATAAATACACCCAACATATGTGTATGTTATGTGTAAAAGAATAATAGGTCATTCACACATATTCATAGCATGACATAATCAAGAATTATAAGTTTGACCCAAATAATTGATATTGGGATAAGAAGTTCTCAAATAGAAATTCGACAGCCTAACGACGTCGCTTAAAAATTCATAAAATGACTTTATGAGCGAGAAATATTCTCTCATCATGTGGAAATAAAATTTAAAACAATAAGGATATATAATAACATATCCCCACATAATAAAATAGAAATTAAAAAGACATGTCATAACAGAAGTCTTTGACTAAAAGAGGAGGGTAAAAGTTTCTCATTCTGATTTGGTAACTTCTGAAACATATGCCCCGTGAAAGAAGGATCATACAATAATGATATAAATTATGATAAATTAAATTAAATTATATAAATAAAACAATCATTGGATGTATATAAACCACAAAAATGAAACCGTGTCAAATATAGCCTGAATCTCATGGGAATAAACACGATAATTTCATTTGAGGAAGTGCGGACTATCGCCCCCTCAATGTGATATGAATCATTCATTCCATATGTGGAATGTATAAAAGATGGATTTAATAATATTATATATGATATTTTACTGAAATTATTATATATTTATTTATTATTAAATTTCAATTCCGTTAAATATGAAATAGAAATGGAAGTAGTGTTCATCCGTACGTATGGCATACCATCTCCATGAATGGTGCATTTTATTTCTTACCTTTAAATCTTATGTAATATTATAAATACATATATATAATGGAAATATATTATTTATATTTGATATATAAATCATGAATATCATTCTGTAGATTATATACTTTTGACCACATGGAACACTTATAAATATTAGAAGTTCATTTTTGATTCATGTACCAAATATCGACAAAACGACCATTATTAACATAAATGGTTACATAATGTTTATAACATTGTTATAAGTTATATAAAAGGAATAATAAACATTAAAATGATCTTAATAAATTATAAATTAACTTTAGTTTATTATTCAAGAGATTAAAGAACGAATGAGTCATGTCAGACACGAGGTAAGGTACTTCATCTCAATCTTCTTTCATTGAGTCATATTTTGTTTAATTGAAGACTTTCATTTATATAGTGTATAAACATATTTTACATTTAATTTAATTAAAAGGAAATATTTTTCTATAAGGCGTTTTAGTAAACAACAAAAAAGAATGTTACTTTTAAACGTAAGCAGTTACAACGACCTTTTCCGCCGCTACAAGTATTATTTGATATTTGGCTTTCTTAATAGGCTGAAATTTTTTTAAATGGAAAACAAATACCATATTCTATTTTACATATTTTCGTATTTAAAATGGTTTTGACAATGTATTTGTTATGTCAATATATTTAAATGATATATTGTGATTGAAATGTGGAAATGTTTTCACTCCTTCGTATAGTTTTTATGTGTTATGAATATGTTATGGTTATTGGGAATTGTTATGTATACGGGTGGTTACATGATAAACCTATGGTGGATGATCCTGAGATAGATTTCCAATGCATTGGGTAATATGACAGAGGTAAACGTGAATGTTTCTTCTAAGATATTTATGGAATATACTTTAATGGGCATTCCAAATGTTACTCCCTATGTAGTTGTGGAAGCTACAACGTAAGTATATTAGTGATGCCACAAGTAACCTTTATGATTTGTTATTACTATGTGTTAATCATAAATCTTATGATTTAATGAGGTATTTCAAAGAGCTTATGTTATTTATGTATTTGTGAAATAATGTTTTATTTCATTGTTTTATAACCCTTACTGAGCTATTTATGTTCATCCCATGTTTTGAAATGTTTTTCATAGGACTTAAAGACTAATAGGGTCTAGGATGGGTTCAAGGAAAAGTCATGTTGTCTATAACATGGAACTAGACATGATTTTTTTAACAGGATTTATTTTATGTAGAAAAGGGAAACTGAGTAGAAATGTCTACTTGTTAATTTTTGAGATGAAATGTAATAGTGATGGCCTAATTCTATAAAACAATAAACCTAAAAAGATAGTCAATTTTAATTATTCATTTAATTCATGATTATCTAATGTTTTAAGGCTGGGTCCTTATAATTGGTATGAGAGGTTGTTTTAGACAAATTTAGAAGTTAGGATATTGTTAAAGTAATATCCATAAATTATTTTTCATTTATGGTATTATTTAAATGATATAGAATTTATAGATTATCAATTTTCTTTGCCTAAGATATTTTTGTGTTTAGAATGGTTTTCCACAGAGGAAACAGTGATTCTATGATGGTATGACATTCGGAGGAGGACAACCTTCCAAATGAACAACCTGAGATGGTTAGAATCAGAATTGAATAGTTTGTTGCAGAGATACAACAATTGAATCAGTCTATAAATAGAGGTGGTATCCATTCTCGATATTAGCTAGATCTACCACAGAGGAAAATTTCAGTTGTGGAGCATTTCATGAGGCAACACCCCCCATCATTCAGAGGATCATCTGACCCTTTGCTAGGAGAAGGGTAGATTAAAGCACTAGAAATGATATTTGATGTCGTGGGGTGTTCAGAAGATCAAAAAGTTAGTCTCACTATTTACTTTTTTTTAAGGTGAAGTAGATCGGTGGTGGTCGATGGTGATAAATATCAAGGATAATGAGGAGATTTATGCTCTTTATTGAGATGAATTCAATGTTATGATTCATGAAAAATATTTTCCTAATGCGGTTCTTCTTATTATGGAAAAACAATTCGTAAAATTGAGGAAGAAGGATGACTCAGTGGCTGGTTATAAAGAAAAATTCTCTCAAATTTCAAGGTACACTCCAAATTTAATATGATATATTGATAGTAAAATCAACCGTTTTTTACTTAGGATTAAAGCCAAATTAACAAATGGATTTAGCTTCTCGTGAGTTCAAAAGTTATGATAAACATGTTCGATGTGTGGAGAAGGTGGAAGTGAAGTTTGTAAATGATCAGGTGTTCTTTGAAAAAAAACTAAATAAGATGTTGAGGTGGAAGATGAAAGAGAAGAACTATTCAAAAAAGTATGATTGTAAGAAAATTAAGTTTTTTAGTATGAGAAAATTGTGTTAAAAATAGAACTAAGGAATGTATTTAAAATTTTAGTAAGTGCTACTAATGTTATAAAATGGGACACAAGGCTCGTTAGTGCACTTAAAAAGATCAGTGTAATAGTAAGACAAAATCTGATTTACAATCATTAAATTCATTTAAGTAAAATTAAATGGGTCATTATGCAAATTAGTTTCAAACGAAGAACTCAACAAAGGGAAAGCAGCCATACTACAAGAATAATGGTGTGGTGAAATCCTTTTCAACTAATTCAATAGATGTTGGGCCATTAAATGATGTAGTATTAGGTACACTGTTTGATTGTTCAGATTATGCCTATGTGTTGTTTCATTTAGGGTCTACACATTCGTTTATTTTTGAGAAGTTTTCTAGTAAATTGTTATTGCACCTCAAGATATGAATCTTGAAAATATGTTAGAAACACTAGGGGAAATGTTGAGATGAAAATAAATTATAAGAAATGTCATGTCCTTGTGTGCGGAAAGAATCTACCTCCAATCCTTATTGTTTTTCATTTACTATAGTTTGATGTTAGTTTTTGGTATGGATTGGAATTCTGTTTATCAATATAAGATTTAATGCAGAGCTAAAGTGGTTTAATTCTTCAAAGTTTTTCAGTTTATGTAAAATAATGAGCCCATTCTTTTGATAGAATATCAGGAAGATGAGAAACTAGTAAAAGATGGAAATTAATCTTACCTTTCACATATTGTTGAAAACAAAGGAACTATTCAGAATAATGATGTGGCAGTGGTAAATAAGTACCTTGATGTTTTTCCTAATGAGTTGTTTGGTATTATACCTAATCAGGCTGTTGAATTTGTTGTTGACTTAGTTCCTGATGCTAATCCCATTTCAAAACCCCCTTATCGAATAGCTCAAATTGAACTTTTTGAGTTAAATAATAAATTACAGGAGTTATTAGATAAAGGATTCATTTGACCTACCACATCACCATTGGGTTATCCTATCTTGTTAGTTAAAAAGAAATATGGTTCAATGAGACTTTTCATTGATTATAGAGCATTGGATAACATCACTATTAAGAAAAATTATCATTTGCCTCATAACGATGATTTGTTTGATTAGGTCTAGGGAGATTAGTATTTTTCTAAGATTGAATTGAGTTCAAGGTACCATTAGTTGAATGTAATGGAAGCATAAATTCTGAAGACCACATTTCATACTAGATACTCCCATTATGAATTTGTAGTTATGCCTTTTGGATTAACCAATGCAGCTGCTGTATTCATGGATCTTATGAAATGAATTTTCTTTGAGTTCTTGGATAATTTTTTGGTATTATTAATTGATCATATTTTGTTTTATTCCAAAAGTAAAGTGGAACATGAAATTCATTAAAGGTTTGTCTTGAAAACCTTAAAAGAAAAGAAACTATTTGGGAAATTTAGCAAGTGTGAGTTTTGGTTACAAAAAAGTTCATTCCTTGGTCACATTATTTCAAAAAATGGAATAACTATTAATCCTTCTAAAACAAAAGTTGTTGAAGAATAGAAAAGACCAACAAATATAACTGAGATCCATAGTTTTCTTGGTTTAGTAGGTTATTATTAGAGGTTTGTTGAGAATTTTTCATGATTCATTACCATCCATGAAATAGAAAATAATGAGCATAATGCTTTGAGTCAAAAAAGTAATGTTTCATTAACCATGCTATTTTTGGAAAAATATCCTTTTGATTTTTATTTGACAAACTTTGGCATAGAATTTGATGGTGTGGGAAATTACTCTGTTTTGTTTTAGGTGTCAGTGAAATCATCACTATCAGATAGAATTATGCAAGCTCTGAAGAAAGATAGTGAGTTTCAAAAAGAGGTAGAGTTGGTTTAGAAGGGTATTTTGCCTTATTTTAACATTGATAAGGATTGTGTTTTGTGGTTTGGGAAGAGATTATGTGTACCTTATGATTCACATTTGAAGAAAGAGTTATTATGTGAAGCTCATAGTTTCTATTTCCAGTTCATCCTGGAAGTACTAAGATGTACAGAGATCTTTGGGAGTATTCCTGGTGGGAAGGAATGGAAAGAGATATTTCTGATTTTACTGTGAAGTGTTTGACTTGTGATTAGGTTAAAGAAAAGCAGTATTTACCAAAAGGGATGCTTCAGTCTTTACTGTTTCCAGAGTGGAAGTGGGAAAATATATCCATGTACTTCATTATGGGATTACCAAAGACATCTCGATGTAATAATGAAATTTGGGTTATTATTGAGAGATTGACTAAATCTTATCACTTCATCCCTATTCGAGATACATTTTCTCTAGATAAAATTTAATGGTTGTATGTTAATGAGATATCCAGGTTGAATGGGGTTCCCCTCTCCATTATATTAGATTTTGATCCAACAATTACTTATAACTTTTAGAAAGACCTTTAGAAGTCATTGGGTACTACATTAAATTTTAGTACAATATTTTATCCTCAATCAGATGGGAATTTAGAATGAACAATTAAGACCTTGGAAGATATGTTACATACTTGATCAATGGATTACTAGGGAAGTTAGGACCAATATCTTTCTTGGGTTGAATTTTCTTATAATAACAGTTTTCATTCCAGTATATCTATGGCTCCATTTGAGGCATTATATGGGAAGCGGTGTCGAACTCCATCTTTTTTGGATGAAGTAGTTGAAACGAAGTTAATGGGACCAGAATTGGTAGAAGAGATGGAATAAAAAGTTCAGTTGATTCAGAAGCACATCAGAACCACTCCAAGTAGGAAGAAAATTTATGAAGTTAATTGGAGGAAGGATATTTCTTTTGAGGTAGGGGATCATGTATTTCTCAAAGTTTCTCCATGGAAAAGTGTTATGAGTTTTGGTAAGAATCGAAAGTAGAGTCTGAGGTTCATTAGAAACTATGAAATACTAGAGAAAGTTAGATCATTTGCTTACAATGTGGATTTACCTCCATGTTTATCCTAGGTACACAATGTTTTTCATGTTTCAATGTTGGGAAATTATATGAAAAATCCATCTAATGTTTTGAGTCCAGAGGTAGTTCAGTTTGAAGAAAATCTCTCTTATGAGGAACAACTAGTCCCGATTCTTGAGAGAATAGAGAAAGTGTTGTGGAATAAGGTAATTAAATAGGTAATGGTTTTATGGAAAAACCATATTGTTGAATAGGAAACATGGGAATCTAAAAATTCTATGAGAGATAAATATCCCATCTTATTTTATAAGTGAATAAAAATTGTGAGGATGAAACTTCAAAAAGGGGGAAGGATGTAACATCCCAAGTAAATAAATAATATTAAATTTTCATATTTATTAATATTTGTGAATTAAATATTAATTTTACTTTAAAGGGGATTCTATGTTTGTTGGCATACCCGATACGCAACAATAGGTATATTTGAAATCCTATTTTGCACACAATGCTGAGTTATACTGAAAAATAATAATATAATATTATTTTAAATGGTAGTTAATGCATAGTAGTTTTCTTGGAGGGAATGAATATAACTAACTAAAATATGATTACACATGTTTGTTAAATGTTTTTACATTTATCCAATAAATGATAGAGTCTTAAAATGTGAATGAATCAAATTTTAAGCACAAATAGTCTAATATTCTTTAAAAGGTGGATTTTTCACCTTTTAATGGAAAACCATTTTAAATATAGTTTTTGACACATTTATATGTTCTATTAGATAAAATAAAATTCTTCTTTTGAATCTAAATATCAAAATTTACTTTGTGTAAATTGTTGGTATTTTTTTGATAAAATTCATTTTTTTAATAAATAGTGAAAAATACTGTATTTTAATTCAAATCTACCTTTTAATATAATTTATTTATATGTTTAGATTATCTTTTTAATTGGTTTTAATGTATAATTATATTATATTTTTACCATTAAACCAATTTTGTTCATTCAAAGTAATTTCACTTTGAAATTGGACATAAACAAAGGTCATATTTTTAATAGTTATGATTTATTAAAAACATGCATTTTGTTTTGACAACAGGAATAAATTTTAAAATAATAAATTCAACTTATGTGTTTTAAAATTTGGTAAAATAGAAACCATTTTTGAATTCAGAATATCAAATATATCTTTGGCTAAATTTTTGGTATTTTTTTGAAAACCTTCAATTTTTTATGAATAGTGAAAACACAAAGTAGTAGTTAAAAAACCAACTTCTTTCATTTAAATGAAATTTTACCACTTTTATGAATTGAATTTTAAAAATCCGACATACATGGTAGTTATGAGTAAGCAAAATGGGGTTCAATAAGATGAAAATAATTTTTGGTGAACAATAACTTTTGGCTTATTTTCCGTGGTTAAAGGAAAATATGGTAATTCAAGGTAAAAATAATATTATAATAAAATAAAATTACCTTAACACATGTCATAACCTTATTATATGAGTCATGGTTAACCAATACAATCCTTGGGTGAGATTTGTGGCCTTTGATATCCATTTGGGTAAGATAATGACATTAATAACTTTTTATTTAAAGTAAAACTAAAAATATCATAAACATGTATTATTTTGATAAAACAATTTCAATGTGCAATTATATAATATATTTATTTAACAATAAGTATTAATTTGAAAGCTAAAACGATTTTATACATCATGGTATTTTATTTATAATTTTTAGACATCATATAAATAAAATTATTTATGACATAATAATGATGCAGTTATTAACTCATCAATGAATTATTTAAATAAATAAGATTATAAAAATTAAAACAATATCAAAAACCTATCCAATTATTATTGGATGATTTTATTTCGATCAATAGTCTAATTATTCAAGAGTTTAATATGTTTTGTACCTTTAGAAACAGAAAATCATTATGTAATAAAATAATATTTTCAAAACTTTCATGAAGATCCCCTTCTCCCGCTTATAAAAATCCCTCACCTATAACCCATTAAACACACCTCTCAAGCCCCCGGGCTTGTCCAAACCTTTCTCAAACACACCATGAATATCCCTCTCTTCCTCCCTAGAATCCTTACATTAGGATGAAGGCACTTCAAAAATCCTTTTGGTTCAAACCAAAGGGAGTTACCTGATTTAAAGGTAACATCTTCTCTTAAGTTCTTCTCTGTTATTTTACTTATCCAACCACCTAAACTCTTTTTATTCCTATAATTTATGAAAAAACCAGTATCCTCAATATACTAGGCAGTTGTAATGTTAAGGATTATAGATACACAAACACACACCTCAGTCTAATTTGTAAAGAAAATTCAGTTTCTGTGGACGGTGAACTACAACCTCACGAAATGATGATTGTACAATCTTCTCTACACTACTTATGGTGTCCATTATGATGGAATTGGATGTATATGTGATATCTATGATATATAATTTAGTATTTTTTATTTATAGCATACCTTTATGGTTTCTATAAGGGTTAAATGTGATAATTTCATTGGAGTAAGTGTGGAATACCGCCCCCACAAAGTGAAATGATCCCTTCAGGCCATATGTGGAATGTATAAAGGATAGAGTTAATGAAATTATATATGATATTATACTAGAATTATAATATAACTTTTTATCATTAATTTTTTATTCCATTAAATATTAAATAGAAATGAAAGTAGCATTCATGAATATGTATGACTTACATGAACAACTAGTAATTAAATCTAATTCATGAATATCATTCCATTAATAATGGAATTTTGACCACATGAACAACTTGTAATTATAAGAAGTTATTTTTTGACTCAAGTACCATATATTGACCAAAAAAACAATTATTAACTTAAAATATTGCATAATATTTATAACATAGTAATATGTTATATAAAAGTGACAATAAACTCAAAAAAGGTTCTTAATAAAGTAGAAAATAACTTTTGTTTATTATTCAGGAGATTAAAGAAAGAACGGGTCAAGTCGGACACGATGTAAGGGGTTTATTATCTCACTTTTAATTACATGATATTTCCATGGTTTGACACATATTTATTGCATGTAGTGTATTGTGTACTGCCATTTGATATATATTATCATGATTTTCAATATATTCATGGTATTCTATGATTCATTTAGTGGTTATTAAATTTTATTCATATGACTCGATTGATTATAACGTGGTAAGGGGTTTTCATCTCAGATTTTATTCCCGTGAGATTAATTCTATATTTTAAACTATTTCCTTTTATGAGGGGTATCTAATACCCATGACTGAATTCATCCTATAATATACATTAATTTATGGGTATATAAATCTTCATTGCATGATCCTTATTTCATGCAGCGTATGTTTCAAAAGTTACCAAATCGGTATGGGAACCTTTCACTCTCCTCTTTTAGTCAAAGTATTCTTTTGTGACATGTATTTTAATTTCCATTTTCTTATATTGGGATATGTTATTTTATATCCTTATTTATATACATTTTATTTCCATGTGATGATAGACCGTTTTCTATCTCATCAACTCATTTTCTTATTTTAATAGCGAGGTCGTTAGGCTTTTGAATTTCAATAAGAGAACTTCTTATTCCAATTTAAAATATTTGGGTTAAACATATTCTTTTTTATTACGTGGTTCTATGAATATTTTTGAATTTCCTCTGATTGTCTTACACTCGATATCCACTTATATTAGGTGAATTTAGGTTTTTCCCATATAATTATGTCATTGATTTTCCTTTAATCAAATGATACAGTCTTTGTAAGGGAACCGTTCACCCTCTTCTTTTTGTCAAGGAATTCTTTTATGCTATTTTTTAATTTCCATTATCTTATGATAGGATATGTTCTCTTATAACCTTATTTCTGTACATTTTATGTTCAACTGCTGACATACCCTTTTCTCTCTCATCAACTCATTTTTGGAATTTTAAAATAACGTCGTTAGGCTGCCTAATTTTCGTAAGGGACTCTTTCTCAATCTCCTTTAATTTGAGGCATTTCTTGATATTGTTCAACTTTAATATCCTATAAGGTGTATATACTGTCCTTTGACAGATTATATCATAAATCTCATTATTTTCTTGATATTTTATGTTTTGTTTAATGTAATTCAATGATTATTTTTATTTAATTTTTTTCTTAGTGGTAACCGGCTCTTTAACTAAAACATTTTTTAAAAGATTTAAACTTCAAATATTTCCCAATGATGTATACGTTTTCAAAATAGTTTTAAGGATTTAATTATATGGTAATTAATGTTTTAAAAAGTTAATTCCATTAACAGTTTCAAAGTGATATGGGACACTTTAATTCAAAAATCCCTTTATTTTATGTTTTAAATGGTATTGAAAATGTTTTGAGAAATAATTGATTATTTCAATATCTTGAAATGATATATTGTGATTGAAATGTGAAAATTTTGACTTTAGATTATTTTTGTATAATATGTTATGGTTCATGGGAATCATTTATGTTTACAGGTGGTTCTGTGATAAACCTAGGGTGGGGGAGAATGAGATAGCTCTCCAATGCATTGGGTAAAATGACAGAGGTAAATATTAATGTTTCTAATAATATATTTTGGAAATATACTATGATGGGTATTTCAAATGTTACTCCCTACATATCTGTGAAAACTATAATGTAATTTTGTTATGGATTCCACAATTTACCTTTATGATTTATGATTTCCCTTTGTTATTCATAAATCTTATGATTTTTTATGGTAAGTTAGAGATTGAAATGTATGATTTCATTGATTTGTATGTATTGATGGACTAATGTTTTCTTTCCTGGATTTATAACCCTTATTGGTATTTTTATGCTCATACCATGTTATTGAAATGTTTTTTCACAGGATATAAGGAAGGGTAAGAGAAAATAATAATTAAAAAGATTTTTATCATGAAAAGAACTCTTTTTTTCTTTTAAGAGTTTTTATTTTATGAAAAAATGGATAATGAGTAGAAGTGTCTACATTGTAACAATTGAGATGTTATGTAATAGTTATGACCTAATTCTCTAAAACTATAAACCTAAAAAGATCCTCAATGAGAATTATGAACATAATAAAAGATTATGTAATTTTTTAAGGCTGGGGACTTATAGTGTAGTATATTCTCTATATCTCTTCGGATGAACATTAATGTTTACCTCTATCACATTACCCAATGCGTCGGAGAGATATCTTGAGATCACCCACCCTAGGTATCTCATAGAACCACCTGTATACGTAAACCATTACCGAGAACCATAACATATTAAACCAACATAAAGTAAAGAAAGAATTTCCACATTTGAATCACAATATATCTTTTCAAGAAATTGAAATAATAAATGCTATCTCAGAATGATTTTCAATACCATTTAAAACATTTAATAAAGAGATTTCTGAATCAAATTATCCAATACATCTTTAAAATTTTTAAAAAAATTAAAATTTTAAAAACATTAATTTCCATACAATTAAATCCTTAAAACCATTTGATAACATGGAAATTACTGACAAAGACTTAGAATATCAAATCTTTAAAACATTTAAAACAATGTTTTTGTTAATGATTCTATTACCACATAGAAACTACTTATATAAAAATAATTATATAATTACATTAAAAAACATATAATGTCAATAGAATAAGGATATTCATGATATCATATGTCAATGGGTAGTATATACACCTTATAGGATAATACCGGTGCACAATATCATGATTTTCCTCAAATTAAAGGAGATTGAGACATAGTCCCTTATAAAAATTAGGCACCCTAATGATGTCACATTAAAATTCAGAAAATGAGTTGATGCGAGAAAAATGGGTATCTAATCACTTGGGAAAAAAATGTACAGGAATAAGGATATTGGAGAACATATCCCAACATAAGATAATTGAAATTAAAAAAAATAACACAAAAGAAGTCATTGACAAAAAGAGGAGGGTGAAAGGTTCCCTTACAAAGATTGTATAATTAGATTAAGCATAAATCAAGGACATAATTATGTGTGACAAACATTATTACACATAATATAAGTGGATAAAATGCTTCAAAAAATTATAGGTCATTCACACATATCCATAGCATCACATAATCAACAAGTATACGTTTAACCCAAAGAATTGAAATTGGTATAAGAAGTTCTTTTAGAGAAATTCAACAGCCTAACAGCGTCGCTTTAAAATTCAATAAATGAGATGATGAGAGATAAAAGTTTCTCTCATCACATGGAAATAAAATTTAAAGAAATAAGGATATATAATAATATATCCCAACATATGAAAATGGGAATTAAAAAAATGTCATAAAAGAAGTCTTTGACTAAAAGAGGAGAGTGAATGGTTCCCATACCGATTTGGTATCTCATGAAACATACACCCCATTAAAGAAAGATCACACAATGTAGATTAAAAATCCCATAAATTAAAGTATATTAATGAAATTCTACAATCATTGTCCATACATACACCACACAAAAGGAAATAGCGGAAAATATAGCATGAATCTCATGGGAATAAAATGTGAGATGAAAACCCCTTACCACGATGTAATCAATTGAGTCACATGAGAAAAAGTTAATAAACACAAAATTAATCACAAATACCATTAATATAAATATAATAATGATAATATATATCAAATGGAAGTATACAATAAACCACATGCAATAATTAAGTTGTGAATAATTGAAATCTCATAGAATTAAAAGTGAGACAAGAAACCCCTTACCTCATATCTGACATGAATCATTCATTCTTTAATCTCCTAAATAATAAACTAAAGATAATTTATATTTTATTAATAACTTTTTCAAGTTGATTATTACTTTTATATCCTTTATTATAATGTTATAAACATTATGCAGTCATTTAAGTTAATAATGGTCAGTTTGTCGATATTTGGTACTTTTGAAAAAAATGAACTTCTTATAATTACAAGTTGTTCTTGTGGTCAAAAGTCAATTATCTCCAAAATGAAATTCATGATTTAGATACCACATATATCATATATAACCAGTATATATATGTATTTATAATAGTACATAACATATGGAGGTAAGATATGAAATGCACCGTTCATGGAGACGTTAAGCCGTACGTACGCATGAACGCTACTTCAATTTCAATTACACATTTAATGGAATGAATTATTAGTGATACATAGGTATATTATAATTAATATATTATATAATATATAATTTCATTAATTCCCTCTTTTATATGTTCCTCATATAGAATTAATAAGTCATATAACTTTGAGGGGGCGGGAGTCCACACTTCCTCAAATGAAATTATCATATTTACCCATTATGGAAACCATAAAGGTATGATATAAATGAAAAATAAAGAAGTATAGAGAAAATATAAATATAATATATATCACATGTAAATACAGTTCCATTTTAATGGCCACCATAATAGGTGGTTGGAGAAGATTGAACAATCATCGTTTTGTGAGGCAGTAGTTCCCTGTCTACAGAAACAGAATGTTCTTTACCCATTAGACGAAGGTTTGTGTTAGTGTATTTCTAATAATTCCCATATCAACAAAATATTATATTGGGGATAATGGTTTTGTAATAAATTAGATAAATAAAAATATTTTATGGGATTGGAGAAGTAAAATAAAATAAAAGAACTTAAGAGAAGACATTACCATTATATCAGGTAACTCACTTTGGTTTGAACCAAAAAGATTTTTTAAAATGCCTTATACATAAGTTGAGGATTCTAACTGAAATAATGGGATATTGAGAGATTATTTAGGAAGAGGTTGGACAGGTTAAGGGTCTTTAGAGGTGTGATTAATGGGTTATAGGTGAGTACTTTTTATAAGGGGGGGAGGGGATCTTTAAGAAAGTTTGAAAATATTTTTTTATTATATAATGATTTTGGGTTTCTAAAGGTCCAAACATATTAATAAAGAAGATAAGATGAATATTGTTTGAATTAAAATATTTCAATACTAACTGGAAATTTTTTGGAATTTTTTTTACTTTTTATAATCTTTTTTATTTAAATCATTCATTAATGAGGTAAACATTGCATCATTACTGTGTCATACACAGTTATATTTATTTGATGTCTAAAAATTATAAATAAAATACCATGATATAGGAAATATTTTTAGCTTTCTAATGAATATTTATAGTATAATATATCAATTATATAACCCACATTAAAATTTTTTAGTGAAATAATACATGTTTTGAATATTTTTTTTACTTCATATAAAAAGTTATTAATGCTATTATCTTACCCAAATAGATTTCAAAGTCTAAAACATAACACCCAATGATTTTATTTTTCATACATGACTCATCATATAAGGTTAAGTAAAATTTTAATGTAATATTATGTTATTATAATATTGTTTTTACCTTGAATTACCCAATTTACCTTTAACCGTGAGAAATAAGTCAAAAGATACTATTCACCAAAAATTATTTTCCTTTCATTGAAAAAAATTTTACTTACTAATAAAAACTAGTTTTTTCATATTTTTGAAATATAATTCACAGAAGCAGTAAATTTTCATTTAAATGAAAAAGTAGGTTTTTTAACTACTACTTAGTGTTTTCACTATTCATAAAAAATTTTAGGTTTTCTGAAAAATAACAAAAATACAGGCTAATATATATTTGATATTAAAAAATAAAAACTGATTTCTATTTTACCAAATTCAAAAAATAGAAATTTCAGTAATTAATTTTAAATTAATTCCCGTTATCAAGACAAAATGAATGTTCTTAAGAAATAATAACTATCAAAATATTAACATTTTTTATGTCCTATTTCAAAGTGAAATTACTTCCAACAAAAAACATTGGATTAAATTTTAAATGAATAATCTAATTAAACTTTAAAACAAATTAAAAAGATAATCTAACCATATAAATAAATTAGATAAAAAGGCTGTTATGGATCAAAATGCTGTATTTTCACTATTCATTAAAAATGATGTTTATCAAAAAAATACCAAAATTTCATCCAAAGTAAATTTTGATGTCCCGATTCCGAAGAAGAATTTTATTTTTTCATATAAAACATATAAAAGTGAAAAAAAATATTTGAAAAGGGATCTCCATTTAAAGGTAGTAAATCGACATTTTAAAGAATATTAGAGTATTTATGCTTAAAATTAGATTCATTCACGTTTTGAGGCTCTAAATTTTATTGGATAAATTTAAAAATATTTAAAAAACATGTATAATCATAATATGGTTAGTTCTGTTCATTATGTCCAATTAAATGGATAGATGGTAACTTCAATTTAAAATAATATTATATTATTATTTTTCAGTATGACTCAGCCTTGTGCGCAACATGAGATTTTTGAGAAACCCATTGTTGCTTTTTAGGGATGCCATCAAACATTGCATCCCCATTAAAGTAAAATTATTGTTGAATTCAAAAATATTAATAAATATGAAAATTTCATATTCTTTATTTACCTAGGATGTCACATCCTTCCACCCTTTGGAAAATTATGTCCTCACAATTTTAAAATTGGGATAGGAAAAATCATTAAAAGTACCACATCGGAAAAAGAGTCAATCAAACTATCACTTTAAAAGAAATAAAGCGAAGTAAAAATGTCACTCGAGAAAACTCATACTAGGATTCCATGAAAACATGGATAGGGAAGAGAAAACAAACCATCTTGTTCTGATGGAGAGTGAAGGAAAACATGATCCGGAGAAAGATAACAATATAAAAACCACAAAATTGGGATTGTTTAAACAATATTTGGTTTCCTAGTACTAAAAGTAAATAGAAAAGGATTCTATTTTAAGTTCCATTTCATAATGTTAGAGAATTTAGTTATGATATTAACTAAGGGCATAAAGAAATATACTTATTTTTCAAGTAGAGTTTTATCCTTTACAATGTTTCTACCAAAAACTCATGTTTTCTCCAAATTATGAGAATTCAAGAAGACTTGGTCACACCTGACGAACTAGAATGAACATCTAGATAATCACATAATCCACAAAAGATGAAGCATATATTTTCCTTATCTTTAGGAATTAACCATAACCCAAATGGTTATTACAGGATCAGATAATCCCCAAAAGGACAATCTTTTATAAAAAATAAATACTATTCTTAATCTCCAAAATTGAACAAAAAGTACCCTATATTCAACAAAGACCATTCAATAAACAAATGTCCTTAAAAGTCTTCAATATAATCCAAACTAAAATTGAAACCCAAAACTTAGAAGCATTTAATGACAAAATCATTCAAAGTAAATCTTAATATTTATCTCAAAAAACATTGGCTACTCTTAAAGTCTCATACTAAAGTGTAATTAACCTAATCCCATATTTTTTATGATAGGTTAATCATTTCCATAAATAAGCCAAAACACCATATTTCCACAATAAAATCATAGATTCTTCTAAAATAATATTTCAACCAATACTCCACAAATTAAATCCCATACTAATCTATTTTTCTTAAGCATATTGTGTTCCCAAAAAAGAGAATGCCTTCCTAAAAAAACATTATCACTTAATCACCAAATCATTTTCCTATATTAAGAGTGTTCATTTATTAAAACATAAGATCCTAAATCAACTTATTCTTGATCCATAAAATCATTTAACTAAAAATAAATATCCATACTAACCAGCTACTTCACGTAGTCCAGTGTTCGGTGATAAATCCCAATCACACTTTGGTTGTGGGTTCAATTCCCATAGCTTTGTCTGATGTGATGGGTTTTCACATAGTCTATGTGTTGTCTTTTTTAATAAAGTATATAATTTCATAATATTCCAAAAAAAAGATAACATTTCCTCAAAAATAAACATAACATATTTTATCCACAAAGGATATCTAATAGCATTCATTTTTCACCCCAAAATGTAATAACCATTAATCAACTCTAAAATAACTATGACTATTTCTAATATTCTAACCATTATGGTTATGTCACGTATGCTTTAATGACACCCTAACCACTAATGTTATCTAAACCAACCTCTGATACAATCTATAAGGCCCCAGCTTTAAACAATTATGTAATCTTGGATTAATTTAATAATTCAGATTGAGGTTCTTTTCCCGATTAGTGTTTCAGAGAATTAGGCCATAACTATTAAATTACATCTGAATTGTTACAAAGTAGACACTTATACTCAGTATCCATTTATTTCATAAAATAAAAACTCTTAAAAGAAAACAAGAGTTATTTTCTTAATAAAAATATTCTTAAATTCTTCCTTTCTCTTAACCCTACATATATCCTTTGAAAAGGATTTCAAAAACATGGGATGAGCATAAAAATCTCCGTAAGGGTTATAAAACAAGGAATGAAGACATTCATCTGTTCATACATACAAATCAATGAAATCATAATTTTCATTCTTTAACTTACCACACAAAATATTAAGATTTATGAATAACAAATAGAAATCATAAATCATAAAGGAAACTTGTGGAGTCAATAACATACTTAGGTTGTAGATTTCATAGCTATGTAGAGTGTTAAATTGGGAAAACCCATGGCAGTATATTACCCAAATCTCATTGGATAAACATTAATATTTACCTCTGTCACCATACCAAATGCATTGGAGGGATATCTCGGGCTCACCTTCCCTAGGTTTATCACAAATCCACCTATATATGTAAATAAATCCAAAGAACCATAAAATATTAAACAAACATAAAGTAAAGAAAAATTTTCCATATTTAAATCACAATATATCATTTCAATATATTAAAATAATCAATGCATTCTCAAAACTATTTTCAATATCATTAAAAACATTTAATATATATATTTTTGAATAAAAGGGTCCCACAACTCTTTGAAACATTTAAAGGAATTAACATTTTAAAACATTAATGTCTATATAATTAAATCCTTAAAACCATTTTTAAAAACTTGGACATTAATGAGAATGAATTAGGAGATTAAATCTTTAAAACATTTAAAACAATTTTTTAAGTAAAGAGCTTGT
Source organism: Viscum album (assembly GCA_963277665.1). NCBI lineage: Eukaryota > Viridiplantae > Streptophyta > Magnoliopsida > Santalales > Viscaceae > Viscum > Viscum album. Next base: position 1,123,087,378 of record OY728129.1, read on the forward strand.
TACCAATTAGAAAATACTTGAATAAAAATAATTAATGAATTACATTAAACCAAACTTATAATATCTAGAGAATAAAGAGATTCATGATATATTTTGTCAAAGGAAATTATATACACCTTATAGGATAATAAAGGGGCACAATATCAAGATATCACTCAAATGAAAAGATATTGAGACAGAGTCCCTTACAAAAATTAGGCAGCCTAACGTCATCACTTTAAAATTTAGAAAATGAGTTGATGAGAGAGAAAAGGGTATCACATCACTTCGAAGTAAAATTTATAGAAATAAGGATATAGAAGAACATATCCCAACATAAGATATTGGAAATTAAATAACACAACATAAAATAAGTCTTTCACCAAAATAGGAGGGTGAAAGGTTCCCTTACAAAGATTGTATCATTAGATTAAGGATAAATAAATGACATAATTATGTGTGACAAATATAAATACACCAAATATATGTGGATATTATGTGTAAAACAATCAGTGTTCATTGAAATATATTCATAGAATGACATAATCAAGAACTATAATTTTAACCCAAATAATTCAAATTGAGATAAGAAGTTCTCTTATAGAAATTCGACAGCCTAACGACGTCACATTAAAATTTAGAAAATCAGTTGATGTGAGAGAAAAGGGTCTTTCATCACATGGAAATAAAATTTAAAATAACAAGGATATATAATATCATATCCCAACATAAGAAAATGGAAATTAAAATACATGTCATTAACGAAGTCTTTGACTAAAAGAGAAGGGTGAAAGGTTCCCATACCGATTTGGTAACTTATGAAACATACGCCCCATGAACGAATGATCATAAAATGAATATTTAAATATGGATAAGTTAAATTAAATTATATAAAGAATAAAATAATGTTCAGTGCATACACCACACCAAATAAAATAGTGTAAAATATAGCATGAATCTCACAAGAATAAAATATGAGATGAACACCCCATTCCACATACTTATCAATCAACCCGTATGACTAAAAGTTAATAAACACAAAATGAATAATAGAATACCATGAATATAAATAGAATAATGATAATATATATCAAACTTCAGTACAAATTACACCTAATGCAATAAATAGTTCGTGAACATGGAAAATCTCACAGAATTAAAAGTGAGATAAGAAACCCCTTACCTCTTTTCTGAATTGACCCGTTCGTTATTTAATCTTATGAATAATAAACTACAGTTAATTAATACTTTATCAAAAACCTTTTCTAATTTTATTATTCCTTTTATATAACTTATTACCATGTTATAAACATTATGCAATCATCTAAGTTAATAATGGTCGTTCTGTCATTATTTGGTACATGAGAGAAAATGAACTTATAATTATAAGTTGTTCATGTGGTGTAAATAACATTATATCCATAATTATATTATTGATTTAGATATCATATTTATCATATATATCTAGTCTTTTTATGTATTTATAATAGTACATAACATTTAGAGGTATGAAATTAAATGCACCATTTGTGGAGATGGTAAGTTGTACGTACGCATGAACGCTACTTTCATTTCTATTTCATATTTAATGGAATGAAAAAACAGTTATATATTGTTATATTATAATTCTAGTATAATATAATATATAATTTTATTAATTCCATCCTTTTTTTGTTCCATGTATGTCATGAACCAGTCATATCACTTTGAGGGGGCAGTAGTCCACACTTCCTCAAATGAAATTATCATGTTTACCCATTATGGAAACCATAATGGTATGGTATAAATGAAAAATAAAGATGTGTAGAGAAAATATAAATATAATATATATCACATGTAAATATAGTTCCATCATATTGGCCACCATAAGAGGTGGTAGGAGAATATTGAACAGTCATCGTTTTGTGAGGCAGTAGTTCGCCGTCCACAGAAATAGTATGTTCTTTATCCATTAGACGGAGGTGTGTGTAAGTGTAGTTCTAATACATTTCATATAAAAAACCTAGTATATTGAGTATAATGTTTTTTTATAAAATAATGTAATAAAATGAGTTTATGGGGTTGGAGATGTAAAATAAAAGAAAAGAACTTAAGAGATGACGTTACTTTTAAATCGGGTAACTCCCTTTGGTTTGAACCAAAAGGATTTCTTGAAGTGCCTTCTCATTAAGGTAAGTCTTATAGGTGTAAGAGAGGGATCTTGAGAGTTTATTTGGAAAAAGTTAGGATGATACAAGGCACTTGAGAGGTGTGAGTAATGGTTTATAGGTGAGGTATTTTTATAAGGGGGAGGAGGGGCTCTTTAAGAAAGTTTGAAAATATTATTTTATTATATAATGGTTTTTTCTTTATAAAGATTAAAAAATTATTAATGTAGAAGATATGATTACTAATTTTCTAAATAAAATAATCCAATACTAATTGGACTAGTTTTCGATATTTTTTTATTTTTTATATTCTTATTTATTTAAATCATTCATCAATGAGGTAAACAATGCCTTCTTATTGTGTCATTTTTAATTTTACTTATTTGATTTCTAAAAATTATAAATAAAATACCATGATGTAGGAAATATTTTTAGATTTAAAGTTAATATTTAAAGTCAAATATATCAATTATATAACCCCACATTAAAATTGTTTTAGCGAAACAATACATGTTTATTAAATATTTATTTTTACATTAAATAAAAAGTTATTAATGTCATTATCTTACCCAAATAGATTTAAAAGGCCAAACAATATCACCTGAGGATTGTAACAGTCATCCATGACTCATCCAATAAATTTAGGACAAGTATTGAGGTAGTTTTATATTATTATTATATTATTTTTACATTGAACTACCCTATTTACCTTTAACTGCAGTAAATAAAAGTCAAAAGTTACTATTTACAAAAAATTATTTTCATCTTATTGAACCACATTATTCTTTCTAATAACAACAATTCATGTCAAATTTTATAAATTCAATTCACAGAAGCATTAAAACATCATTTAAATGAAAAACTAATTTTTTTAACTACTACTTAATGTTTTCACTATTCATCCAAAATTGAAGGTTTTCATAAAAATACCAAAAATTTAGCCTAAGATATATTTGATATTAAATAATTTAAATGTGAGGTTTATTTTACCAAATTAAACACATATAAGATGCATTAGTTAATTTAAAATTAATTCTCATTGTCCAAAAAAAACGTGTTTTTAAATAATAATTATCAGAAGATTGATATATGTTTATGTCCAATTTTGATGTGAAATTACTTAAAATGAAAAAATTTGATTAAGTGGTAAAAATTTAATCTTATTAAACTTTATAACCATTTAAAAAGATAATCTAACTATATAAATAAATTAGATAAAAAGGGAGTTTCGAATTAAAATGAAGTTTTTTTTCAAAATTCATTAAAAAAATGAACATCATTAGAAAAATACCAAAATTCCATCCAAAGTAAATTTTGATTTCCCGATTCTATAGTAGAATATTGTTTTTTTGAATAGAATATATAAAAGTGACAAATACTAGAATTAAAAAGGGTTCACCATTAAAAGGCTGTAAATTGACATTTTCAAGAATATGAGAGTATTTATTCTTAAAATTAAATTTATTCACATTTTAAGCCTCTAAATTTTATTGGATAAATGTAAAAACATTTGAAAAACATGTATAATCATAATATGGTTAGTTATTTTCATTCCCTCCAATAAAATAACTAGACGTTAACTACCATTTAAAATAATATTATATTATTATTTTTCAGTATGACTCTGCCTTGTGTGCAACATGAGATTTCGGAGAAACCCATTATTATGTGTCTGGTATTCCATAAAACATAGAATCCCCTTTAAAGTAAAATTATTATTTAATTCACAAATATTAATACAGTGCCATGATAATGTGTAAACGTGATAATTTCATTTGGGGAAATACAGACAACAACCCTCTCAAAGTGATATGACTCATTCCATACATACGCGGAACATATAAAGGATAGAGTTAATGAAATTATATATGATATTGTACTGGAATTAAAATATACCTATTTATCATTATGTTTTCACTCCATTAAATATTAAATAGAAATGAAAGTCGCATTAATGCATACATACGGCTTAACATCTCCATGAACGGTGCATTTCATTTCTTATCTCCAAATGTTATGTAATATTATAAATTCATACATATACTAGAGATATATGATAAATATGATATCTGAATCATTAATATAATTCTAGAGATAATGGACTATTGACCACATGAAAAAATTAAAAATATTAGAACTTCATTTTGGACTCAAGTACCAAATATCAACAAAATGACCATTATTAAATTCAAGGATTAAATAATGTTGATAACATGGTAATAAGTGATATAAAAGGAATAATAATATTTAAAATGGTTCTTAAGAAAGTGAAAATTAACTTTATATTATTATTTATAAGATTAAAGAACCAATGAGTCAAGTCAGACATGAGGTAAGGGACTACGTCTCAATCTACTTTAATTGATGCATGTTTTGTTTTATACATGACATTATCTTATATGGTGTGTGAACATATTTTACTTTTAATTACATTCAAAGGGAATCTTTTTCTATGAGGTGTTTAACTAGATGACAAAAAACAATGTTACCTTTTAACATAAGAGGCGACAATGACCTTTTCTATCACCAGGAGTATTATTTGATCTTTGGCTTCCTTAATAAGACGAAATGTTTTTAAAAGGAAAATGAATAACATATAGTCTTTTACGTATTTTGATATTGAAAATGGTTTTGATAATGGATTTGTTATGTTTATATATTTAAATTATATATTGTGATTGAAATGTGGCAATGTAATATTTTCTTTTATATTGGTTTTATGTATTAGGAATATGCTATGGTTCTTGGAAATTGTTATGTATATGGGTGGTTCTGCGATAAACCTAGGGTGGGTGAGCCAGAGATTGCTCTCCATTGCCTTGGATAATGTGATGGAGGTAAACATGAATGTTTCTCCTCAGATATTTAGGGAATATACTATAATGGGTTTTCCAAATGTAACTACCTACATAGATGTGAAAGCTACAATGTATGTATGTTGTGGATACCACAAGTTACCTTTATGATTATAGGGTCCTGATAATTCTGCAAAGGAGAAGGATGGTCCCCATTAACTCAAGGGAGTTTCTACCCAATTTCCCCTCAAAGTATTGGGCAAAGGAAGGAGGCAAATACTCAAAATTGGTGAAGGGACCAACCGGTCCGCAAACCGGCCCGAGTGTTACGCGGCCGGTTCAGCGAACCGTTCCCCTCCACGGACCAGCCTCGTTCGTGAGATGGAGGCGGATATCTTCCGCGGGTGCAAGGCCGGACAAGCGCCGAACTGGTCCACCATCACAAACCGCCCCTGCTGTGAACCGCGTCGACCGGCTCAAGCCGCGTCCGCTGTCGTTCGCGGAATGGAGGCGGAACCCTCCGCGACCGCGAAGCACCCTCCGAGCTCGTTTGGTTCGTGGGGGGAGATCGTTTGGTTCGCGGGGGAGGTGTGCTCAATGCACCCACCGAGTTGCGGATTGACTGAGTCATCTGTGAATCGGGTTTTCGGTCATGGGACTCCGTAAAATGCGCCACAATATCATAGATACATCCTTTTCCCCGCTCTATAAAAGGAGACCGAGGGTAAGAGGGAAAAGAACATGGAGAGGAGATCAATCAGTTTTGGGTGGAAGGATTTTGAAGGAAGGCTTCAGATTTCAGAAGTTCCAGTTCGCGATCTAGAGCAGGTATGAACCTGGGAATGAACTAATAAGAAACCAAAAACTCATAATAACTTGGTGAACCGTGAACCTAAAATAACAAATAAGAGAAAACCGTGAACCATGGTTCCTCCATGGATGCAGTCCCTGTGGACCAGGGAATTTATGCATCTTTTCCGATCCCCTACACCTCGTAGCATCCTCCTACATGAGTGAAGCCTCGACCGACGAGCCTCCGGCTAGTGCTGCCCTTGGCCACCACTGGCCGCCTGGAACCCTCCGCGGACCACCCTAGTTCACCTATCGAATCTGAAGCCGCGATCCACCCTGGTTCATGGATTGAACCCGAAGCCACGAACCACCTTGGTTTGCGGGATTCCCATCAGTCTGCGGACCACCCTGGTTCACGGACGGCTTCTCCAACCGCATAGAACATCCCTACGTGAAGGGTGCCACCATCCATACCCCTGCGTGGCCAACCAAATTTTTTGGAGTTCCCGTTCCCCGAGCCACATTAAATCCTTCCGATCCAGCCTGATCCTCTGTGACTCCCTCACTGGTCTACTCATCGGCCCTGAGCCGAGGCCTCCACCAGAGCCACCGAATCTGTGTGGTGTAACTCTCTAGTGCATCAGCGTGCCATTTTGAGTTCACATACCCACGGTAAACAGGTGAAAAGGGGTTTCCCCAACCCTTGACCAGATTCCCGAAGCATTCTTGGGTTCACATTCCCATGTTAATGTGGATTCTGAGCTCGGGAGCCCCCTTTCTGACCCTCCAGTTGTTGGGGCTAGGGTACTTCTCCCTTCTTCGGAGGGTAGTAAAATACCCATCGGATGGAAGTCCCCATGCACTTCGGTACTTCCCCCGAGAACAAGAGAGGTGACGGGCACAGGAGGACCCCTTTCCCTCTCCCGCTGTGCTTTGTCGCCATGGGAATCCATCTCCGAGTATTCCCCGACCTTATAGCCACTCCATGCGTAAGCCCCACTCCACTTCTCACGGACGCACCTTTCGCGACGTGATTCTCTGGTCCCTGTTGCCTCTTGTTTCTCACACCGAGCATGACTCACATGGGATTAGAGTAAGCATCAACCATGACATCCTCTTATGGGCTACCTTAGAGCATAAGTCCCAAGCCAATACGAACTACGTGTACTTTGATTCCCTGCCATGGGGATACGTACGAAGCCTCCGTGAGGTTCAACCCCGATCACCAGCGGACCCCCGGGTCCACCTTCACGCCGGTTCTCCGATGCTCCCATTCGAACTACATGGACATTGATCCATGTCTCCTAGGAAGGGTATGTAGGAATCCTCCATGAGGTTCAAGCCCAACAACCAGTCGATCTGACTATCTTCACATCGGTTCACCACACCACTCCTAGTACCTCTTCAGTGAGTCATGATTCCTTGGGGTCATTAATCAAACAAGGGATGGTAAACCTCAGACATAAATGATTCTGAACCCCTGTGTTCAGCTGACGATTGCCAACCAGGGGAAATCCGTGGATACTATGGATGGGTATAAACCAAAGATTCACGAACATATGAATACGTCTTAAATCTATAAGAGGGTCCTGGAACAGGAAATAATTCCCCTCAAAAGGGTGTGATGATCCCGACTTCCCATCCTCTCGACCAATGTGAGTTCTTAAGCTTCACTGGCCAAACCATCCAGAAAATGTCTGCCTTTGGAATGTAGGTCCACGCACTGTGGGATATGGAACCATTGGGTGTTTTGAGGCCCAAATGGTGCACCCGTTATGAGTGATTAAGCATAGCTCAGCCTTCATTAATCTGCCGTCGGGTAGCGCACGTCTCTCCCGAACGACCCCCAGTCGTGCGCCGTGCCGAGATTGGAACACAAAATGGTAAACCTGACATGAATCTTTAACCAAGCATGACAGATTTAACCTAATCCCACCCTATGTCCCCTTTATACTCTCAAGGAGGGCCATGCAAGGTCATTAAATACGCATGGGGTCATGAGATGCTGCATTGACAGGTTTGCTATTTGTTTTTGTTAAAAAATTTCACAGGTACCAAAAAGAACTCCCTTTGATCCAATGGAATCACGAAGGAACTAACAAGTGTGTTCATCCAACAATGCAATGACATGACTTCTTCACCAACGGAGGACCCCGTCACATACCTTGCATCTTCAATGCTGGGTCTCAGACGCGTTGATTTGAGAGTACCACCTAAACAGTACTCTCCCAATGGTGGAGGAAGCCAAGCGTGCCCTCTAATCTGCTAGAAATCACTGGTGTCCTGGCCATCAGCAGCCACAGAAGCAGATCCAGATGGCCCCTGTTGCCGTCTCAAACCTTTTTGGGAGTCTATCCCCGGAACGGTACAGTGCACACCTCCCTTATCTTAGGGAGGTGGATGAGATCGACGCTAAGGACTTCATCCATGCCGAGCGGGGGTTCCAATCTAAGGCCCCTACCATAATGTTTCATCACGGTCATGCCACGACTCAACATCCTCACGCCGAGGAGGATGTCTCCCCGAGGATTCAGGCCCATGCTCCCCGATCTCCGACCCCTCGGATCACCTGACAAGGGTGGAAAACATACAACCGGGGACCGGTCATCACACTGGTCCCTGAGGAGGAGCTCCGCTGACTATCCATAGAGATGTACCACGAACATGCACCTACACCTGTTCACTCCTCCTGAGACCTCCATCCAGACATGGAAGCATCATACGAGCCAGCGTGCATCCCCACCAAGCTCCATCAGGCCTATCGCGCACGCATGACGACACTTACCCGGAAGGCACCTCTCCCTTCCCAGGGTCGTGAAGCCCACCATCTTGACATGGTGGCGGCCCGACACCAACAAGACCAGCTCCTAGAAGATGCTTCTGACGCCCGCCATCCTGACATCGTGGCAATTAGCAAAGCCTGCCACCCAGATGTGGCGGCAATTAATAGGCGGGCACGTCTCCCCACGAAAAAAGGCCACCGACTCGATACGGTGGGAAACCAAAAAATGCAGGGCTTGCTCCATACGGATGAAAGTAAAGTCCGCTACCCCGATGTGGCGGCAAACAGAAAGATAAACCACTGTATCCTGACACAGGGGCAGATTCGTTCACCTACCCCGACCCTGGAGAATTGTTAGTACCGACAGAAAACTAGAAAACCGGAGTATGATATTCCTACTCTGATACCTGAATGGGCCTTCATACCCATTCCAGCCAAATATGTCTCTCTACATATCATGAAAATGATGTAGGAGCATGTATCGATCCCAGATCATATATTGTAGACTTTCCAGAATGTAATTGCATCAGCGGAAACAACAAGGACTTGGTCACGTGAGCCCGTCTCCCCAATTGAGGCGACTCATCTAAGAGACGAGATAGCCGCCTCGGAGCAGATCTGCATCCCTACTTCTGCCCAGGATGGTCGCCGGCCATATTCCACGATGCAAGGGTAACCGGATCGAGCAGCTTCACTCATTCCAACTAGGGGACACCCGTCCATCACGGTGGATGCTCCAGAGTAGGCATATATCCCTGCTAAAAGTCAAGATGTTCGTCGGCATATCCCGATAACATCACAGGACTCAATTGGACAGGGACCCAAAGGTGAAGGCTGTTGTCAACAGCAGACGGTCCCCACTACTTGCAAGAAAGCGCCCCGAATGTGTCGAAAGCAGCTAGAAAATAAAGAGCGGGTTCATGACTCCGCTCTGCTGGAAGCTGGGGTTTCCAATGCTGCTAATCACACATCGCAGACTCAGAACCCTGCCCACCCATTACAATATTATGGGAGTGGCAGTAGCAGTTGTGAACGTCCTCCCCACAATTTTTCTACCAGCTGCATTGAAGGTCCTCCCCCACGGGCATATAACGATCGATCATGAGATCTACTCTTCTGATGCGAGTCAAAGAAACCATCCATGTGACCGGAAGATCGAGCAACAAGAAGTTCCACCACTTGTTGTGGTCCACCCTGAAGGTTCTCCCCAAGGTATACACTGCAAGCACTCTCCATCCATTGGGACCACAGATTATGAGATTAGTCTTCGCTATCATAGTCGCAACTGCGGAGCCCCCCCCCCCCCCCCCCGCAGTGACGTTTCATCACGATAAAAAGTCCCTCCAATTTTGGTGGCCTACCCTGAAGGTCCTCCCCAGGGTTTATGTTGCAATGACACTCCGCACAGCTGGTCATCAGATCACGGTGGTAGTCCTTGCCACCTTGATAATGGAGGTCCTCACCATAGAGACGTCATGCAACGAGAATTTAACACCTGAAATTTTTATGAGAAATGTTTTGTTTTTATGTTATATAAATCATCAAAGGAATATTTCAGTACACACAACACTAGCTTGTCTTACTTTACACGCAATCGCGGCCTTCCTTGATAGCTTTTGTTGTACGCAATACCGAGTTTCACTAAACAACGATATGTTATTAAAATATTATTAAAACTAGCAGTTATGAATAGTAATACCCACTTTTTAAAATTTTGTAAATTTTATCATTCAAAATGGGCTTCATTTTTCGATTCGGAGTATCGAAATTATCCTAGGGTGATATTTTGGTATTTTTCTGAAAACTTTCCATTTTTGATGAATAGTGAAAACACTGGGTTACTATTTAAAAACCGACTTTTTATTTAATTAATTAATTATTTTATTTAAATTTATTTTAGGTCAAAATTGATACATAATACCTATATAAGTTCATTTTAATTCATTGAAGTCATTTTATAATAATTTTAGATATATAAAAATTTTATTGAACTTTTCACTGTCTTTTTCCCACCTCCTAGGAGAATTTGAAAATTTACATAAAATGTAATTTTACCGCTTCAGTGAGTGTAATTTCGAAAATCCGAGAGACACGGTTAATATTAATGACTAAAATTTAGTTCAATGAGATGAAAATAATTTTTTGGGAATAGTAACGTTTTATTTTTTTTACCATAGTTAAAAGTAAATTGGGTAATTAAGGGTAAAAAAGATATTATTATTACCATAACACATGTCCTAATTATATTGGATAAGTGTAATTCGACCAAAAACAACCTTAGGAATAAAATATGACCATTTAGGCCCACTTGGATTAGATTAGGACATTTAATATTATTTTATTTAAAGAATAGTTAAAATCAATGTTTAATAACTAAAACATTTTTAATATAAGGATATACATAAGATAAATTCGACCATAAATATTAATTAGTAAGAAAACAATATTTCCTACATAATAGAATTTTATTTATAATTTTTAGACATTAAATAATTTAATTTATTTTTGACACAATGATGATGCAGTAATTATCTTATTATTGAAATATTAACATAATTGATATTATAAATACCCAAATAAATGTAATTTGAGACTTTTTATGAATTATAATAATTTTATATGTTAATATGACATCTTAGTATTGATTTGATAAGCTTTGTTCTAACTAATCATTCTGTTATGATTTTCAAAAAAATCAATTACCAAATAGTGTCAAAATTGACATAAAATAGTTTTTAGAACAAATATTATATTATTAATTGTTATTTTATTCCTAAAAATCTAAATATCTGCCAAATGAATTAGTTAAGGTTATATATATTAATAATAAACAACTTCGGGTTCGTTTGGATTTTTATAGTAAGTTTATTATCCTTATAGTGTATGAAAACAAGAAGACACGGTAAAAGTAAAATTATTTAACTTAAAGTTAAATATAAACGATAAGGTTAAAATAGAAACCTAAACTTGTCTAAATACTATTGGATTAGAGTATTTTGACCCATCCCCACCTTATCTTAGAAATAAATCAAATTGGTGCTATTAAAAACTGAATATGACTTTATAATAAAATAATATGTTTAGTTTTTCCAATGGTACCCCTCTCCTCCCTTATAAAAGGGCATCTCCTCCCTCTCTTCCTCACACCACATTGAGCTTTCAATCTCGGCCAACCCTGGACAATTTCTCTTCTCCACTTCCCTAGAAACATCCTAAAGGTTTTTTTCTTCTTCAATGACCATCTTTAGTGCCCAAAGAGGAGGTTAAGAAGAGGCGCTTTAAAGAAGAGGTAATGTCCGTTACCAATTCTTTCAACTTTATTTCTTCTTCTACTTCTTCTTATTTTGTTGTTTAATTATGAAGTAATAAAATCATTATAACTCATATACTTATATGTTATTATAAGTATGAAACAACCATATTTCACTATCTATCCATCCTATGGAAAACAAAATCACCGCGCGTACGTTCGTACGGAATACCGTCTCCACGCCGTGGTGTAATCTATTTTCCACCACCACCTTACTTGGATGGGTATAATGGTGTAGGTAATAACTATATATGAATATTTTAAAGTGATATATATTCTGAAATAGTATACATACACTTCAATAAAATTCCACGATCATGGGAACGATATCATCGCTCGTGCATACGTATGGAATACCGTCTCCATGATGTGATGCGACTCATTCTACCTGATCTTCATTGAATAATGATTATATAAATGAATTTAATGAATAAATATGATATATATTACACTAATACCATTCTGGAAATGAGGTATCTATAACCTAAAAAGAATAATAATAATTTATTTGACAAAACACGCATAAGAACAAAAAGTAATAAACACCCGAATAACATGTAGCAATGAAATATTACTAATAAAAATATACGAATATGACCATATATCATAACATAACAATGCTTATGATTCTGGAATAAGGCAATAACATTACTTAAATCATTATACTGGAGGTTCGGACACGTGCGAAGAAAATCGGACCTAAGGTAAGGGAAAATCTCGCAATCTCAATTTTTATCCAAGATTGTTTTTACTTCAGAATTTTTTGGGGAATATTTATCATCCATATCCACATTTCGTCAATATGTATTATTATTTCTATCCTCCTAAAATTTTTTAATTCCAATTTTACCCTTCAGTGAGTTTTTATTAAATGATATGAAAGGAATATTTTGTCATTTTTCATACGAAGTACTTTTTGACTTTTCCGACCAAAGTACGAGAAGAATGATTTTTTTAACTTATACAGCATGAATGGATTTTTAGAACATTATTTCCATGAATATTCATTTATAAGTTTTCAAGTTTATTTTTAACCTACTTCTTTATGTTTAATATTATATGACATGTTAGGAAAGGAAAATGTTTTTGAAGTACAAAGGATACTTTCCTCAAGAATGGAGTTCAAGCATTTTATCAAAATTATTTTCCATCTAAGATAATATAGGGTTATATTTCTATCCCTATTTTTACATTGATTTGATTATGTTATGATGTAATTATTTTTATGATATCCTTTTATCTTATATGGATTATGTTATGATGGCATGATGTTTAAGAATCCCATTTTTATTACATGGGTTATGCTATGATTTATGATTTATGATCTTGTGGCACACATAAGAATGGTGTAATTATGAGATGGGTGGGGCCTATATCTCCATACAATGCATTGGGTAATGATTTATATCTCATGATATGGACATGGCCAGAATGGCAGGTTAATCCGGTTCAGTGAAATAGGACTGAAACGAGGAGTGAACTTGGTTCAGAAATGGACTTTGTCCACTAAGATAGTTTTGGAAATGAGTCTTGACTACTAAGAAATGATTCTCTATGATTATGTGTGTGTGCCACAAAGTTTCATGTTTTAATTTATGATTATTTGGATTACATTTCACTACTATGATTGATCCCATGTCATGATATTATGATCTCTTTTACAGGATAATATTTTCAAAATGTTATGTTCATAAGAATATGATATGATTGATATTAATTTTGTTTACCCTTACTGAGCATTTGAGCTCACACTTTTATATGTTTTCTTTTCCCCAGGTCTAGAAGAAGGTTATTAAGTAGGATATGCCAAAAGGGACTCTAGATATGATGAAATAAACCGGAGACCATGTAGATGCTTTGTGAACCAGTTGTTTAGGTTTCCCAGTTTCTAAAGACACTATACCTATATGGTCCCACCATGGTTTTCTTATATGTTGTAATAAGTATGCTTCAATTATTAATTAATAACAATGTATGTAATGTATGGGTCGTTATAGTTGGTATCAGAGGAAAGGTATAGTAAACCATTGGAAACTAGGATGTGAAAGCCTTAGTAAGAACCCTAAGGATATGTCTAAGCATAGAACACAATCTTAGTGTTTTAGAAATGGCCATGAACAACCTATGATAAGACCATAAGTGTAAAATTTTATTCTTGATTATGTGGTTTCCTATTATAATTAGTGTTTCTCAGACTATTATTCTTGTTTTTAGTCAATGGCGGGAACCCGAAGGAACCGTGTTAATGCGGAATGCGATGGGAAATGAAATGATTGTCCCCCTTGTTGTACCCCTCTCTCTTGGATTTTAATGATCACAATCACTCTTATTTTGTTCTAACTTTTTTTCAAGTGTTTTTGTTGATAGGAAAAAGGTTGCCAAGGAGTTGGGCCAAGAAGGACTGAAAGTAGACTCTCTGAGTCTACCGGCCAACCGGTGTATTCCCACCGGCCAGCCGGTGGTCTCTGGCAGTAGCAATGGTTTCTGTCCAGAGCCACCGGTCAGCCAGTGTGAGATCCCCGGCCAGCTGGTAGAACCTGGCCAGAGAGCTTGCTCTCTCTCTGGAGCACCGGCCAACCGGTGGCTCAGGACCGGCCAGCCGGTGGACCACCGGCCAGCTGGTGAGACACCACTGGCCAGCCGGTGTGCCTAGTCAAACTAGCCGTTGGGCTTTGACCAGACTTGTACTTTTGACTCCCAACGGCTTAGAAGGCCTCTCCAACGGATCCAAAGACCCCCAACGGCCATTTGGGTGTTCCTCTCCTATAAATAGAGGACTAGGAAGCCCCGGAAACATATAGTATCCCACGGGAACATTTTTCGATCATTTGGCGAACCTCCGGCGCATTCCTTCAAGGATCCCCACCTGCTCTAACTCACTTCCACAACCAAGGAGCACCATCATAGAAGCTTGGGAGCGCTCTTCATCATCACCAATCAATCCATTGGCGCCCAAGACTTCTCCTCTTTACGGTTTTTATTGTTTTATCATTTTGAGCATTATTTTGAGTTTGTGCATACAAACCCTTCTTTCTCTCATCCTCCCTTTGTTTGGGTTTTCACACCACCTTCAAGGTGTGAAGAGGTTAGTCAAGCCTTCCCTGTAAAAGACTTGAGTCATAGGTGAGCTAGCCTTCACCTGTAAGAAGGCTAGTGGGTTTCTTGCTACAACCAATAAAAAGCAAGCTGTAATAGGATTCTAGGCTGCCTTAAAGTCTAGTGGGTTTCTTGCTACAACCATTAAAAAGCAAGCTGTCGTATAAATCTCTCAACGGTTGAGTTGGGAGCGGAGACGTAGGCTTGGGATTTAGGCCGAACTCCGTTATCAATTTTGTGTCTTGCCTCTTTTATTTCCGCTGTGCTTTAACTTTTTCTTAAATTGTTAAACCTTTTTAAAAGGCAATTCACCCCCCCCCCTCTTGCCATCACTCTCCGTCCCAACAATTGGTATCAGAGGGAGTGTTTGTGTAATACCTTAACTGGTTTCAAATTCAAGATCCATTGTGATGGCTTCATCTTCTTTCGCCCCCGAAGGTTATTCATTGGGTCGTGCTCCTTTTTTTGACGGAACCGACTATACCTATTGGAAAACCCACATGTCTACTTTTCTTAGAAGTATAGGTTATCCTATTTATAGAATTGTCATGCATGGTTACTCTCTCTCTTCTCCCGATGAATCCAAATGGACTCAAGCCGATATTAAAAATTTCGAGCTTGATGGAAAAGCCATGAACGCTCTTCATTGAAGCCTTGATCGTAATGAATTCAATCGAGTTTCCACATGCACTTCATCTCATGAAATCTGGAAACTTTTGGAGGTTACCCATGAGGGGACCAACAAAGTTAAGGATACTCAATTGGATATGTACCGTCAAGATTTTGAGTCTTTTACCATGCATCCATCTGAAAATATTACTGATATGTTTACTCGCTTTACTGATGTTTGTAATGGGAGAAAGTCTCTTGGAGATGATGTTTCTACAGAGATGATGGTCAAGAAGATCCTTTGGATCTTACCAAGTTCATGGGCACCGAAAGTCACGGCAATTCAAGAAGCGAAGAATTTAAAATAAATGCCGGTCGAAGAGCTCATCGGATCCCTCATGACCTACGAGATCACCATGAGGAGGAAAGCTGAAAAGGAAGGCAAACTCATCGAAACTCCAAAGAACATCGCCTTCAAAGTTCAAAAAGAAGAAAGCTCATCCTCCTCATCTTCTTCCTCTTCAAGCGGCGATTCTGAAATTGAGAACCTTGCCTGCAAGATGCACAAATTCATGAAGAAGAACAAAAAGAAGAAATCTTGCAAGGCTCGAAAGGAAGAACTCGACGAAAAATCCGAGCCCGAGGTAATATGCTATGGGTGCGGCAAGAAAGGCCATTATAAGCCCGATTGCCCACTCCACAAGACAAGGGCCAAGCAAAAGGAAAAGAAAAAGGCATTCAAGGCCACTGGGAGTGATAGCTCCTCATCCTCCTCCTCAAAAGACAACGGTAAAAAATGTCTAATGGAATTTCATGAGGTAACCTCTTCCGACTCCTCTTCCTCTTGTTCTTCCAATTCATTCAATCATTTATCTTACGATGATCTCCAACATCCGAGAGATCAATTGGAGGAAGGTTTTCACGAACTTTCTTCCAAATTTATTGCTTTAAAAGAGAAATTCAAAATTCTTTCTTCCGAAAAGGATCAACTTCTCAAAGAGAAGGAAGACTTTTCCCTCAAGATCCAAAACCTTCCCAATGTTGACTCTATGGAATCAACAATCAAGGATTTAAGGACATCCCTAGCTATGTTCACCGAAGGTGAACATAACCTTTCGAAGCTCTTTGGTTCCCAATGCATATCTAGAACCACCCAAGGGCTTGGCTATTCCAAGCAAGCTTCCTCTTCCCATGCTCCTACTATTTTTGTAAGGGGGAGCTCCCAATATAAATTTTGCAACTATTGCAAAAAGATCGGGCACTTAATTTACGAGTGCGACTGCAAAAATGCCCGGTATGGAAGGCCCAAAACAATTTCCTTTAACGATGAATTTCATAGGAGAAGACCCACCACAAGACAAGTTTGGATTGAAAAATCCATTTTTGCGAGTCTCTCCGGACCAAAATTTGTCCCGGTTCTAAAATCCTCTCCCCGGTGATTTGTTGTTTTTATTTAGGGGGAGTTAGGATCGTTTAAGACTTTTTGCATTTTTCTTTCAAAACTTTCAATTCAAAACTTTCAATTCAAAACTTTCAATTTAAAACTTTCAATTCAAATTTCAGAAATTTCAATTGGTTTAAAAACTCTATCTTGTTTTTCAATGCTTTCCTTCAATCAAATTTTATGCCCCGTGCTATTTTGATAATCACAAAGGGGGAGATTTCCTTGGTTGATTGGGGGAGAAATATTTCTCTCACACTTTTCTTTACTTTTCAATTTATCCTTTAAAGCATGCCTTTCATTTTAGTCTTTTACATTGCTTGTTTTGGTGATTGTGATCATCAAAATAGGGGGAGATTGTTGTACTCCTCTCTCTTGGATTTTAATGATCACAATCACTCTTATTTTGTTCTAACTTGTTTTCAAGTGTTTTTGTTGATAGGAAAAAGGTTGCCAAGGAGTTGGGCCAAGAAGGACTGAAAGTAGACTCTCTGAGTCTACTGGCCAACCGGTGTATTCCCACCGGCCAGCCGGTGGTCTCTGGCAGTAGCAATGGTTTCTGTCTAGAGCCATCGGTCAGCCGGTGTGAGATCCCCGGCCAGCCGGTAGAACCTGGGCAGAGAGCTTACTCTCTGTCTGGAGCACCGGCCAGCCGGTGGCTCAGGACCGGCCAGCCGGTGGACCACCGGCCAGCTGGTGAGACACCACCGGCCAGCCGGTGTGCCCAGTCAAACTAGCCGTTGGGCTTTGACCAGACTTGTAATTTTGACTCCCAACGGCTCCGAAGGCCTCTCCAACGGCTCCAAAGACCCCCAACGACCATTTGGGTGTTCCTCTCCTATAAATAGAGGACTAGGAAGCCCCAAAAACATACAGTAGCCCACGGGAACATTTTTCGATCATTTGGAGAACCTCCAGCGCATTACTTCAAGGATCCCCACCTGCTCCAACTCACTTCCACAACCAAGGAGCACCACCATAGAAGCTTGGGAGCGCTCTTCATCATCACCAATCAATCCATTGGCGCCCAAGACTTCTCCTCTTTACGGTTTTATATTGTTTTATCATTTTGAGCATTATTTTGAGTTTGTTCATACAAACCCTTCTTTCTCTCATCCTCCCTTTGTTTGGGTTTTCACACCACCTTCAAGGTGTGAAGAGGTTAGTCAAGCCTTCCCTGTAAAAGACTTGAGTCATAGGTGAGCTAGCCTTCACCTGTAAGAAGGCTAGTGGGTTTCTTGCTACAACCAATAAAAATCAAGCTGTAATAGGTTTCTAGGCTGACTTAAAGTCTAGTGGGTTTCTTGCTACAACCATTAAAAAGAAAGCTGTCGTATAAATCTCTCAATGGTTGAGTTGGGAGAGGAGACGTAGGCTTGGGATTTAGGCCGAACTCCGTTATCAATTTTGTGTCTTGCCTCTTTTATTTCCGCTGCGCATTAACTTTTTCTTAAATTGTTAAACCTTTTTAAAAGGAAATTCACCCCCCCTCTTGCCATCACTCTCCGTCCCAACACCCCTGAGCAACCAAACGTTATGGAAGCTAGAATAAAAAATCTTGTATCCATGCTCACACAACTTTCTCAAGCTTTGAATCATGTAGTACTTCCAAATGAGCAAAAGAAGGAGTAACATTCTATTGAATCCTTAATGAGGCAACGTCCACCCTCATTCAGCGGGTCTACTGATCCATTAGTGGCTGAACAATGGATCAGTACCACTGAACATATATTTTCAATTCTTAAATGTTCTGAACATGATAAAGTCATCTTAGTAGTATATCATTTGGAAGGTGAAGCTGATCAATGGTGGAATCTTATCAAGAATATGAGGCCAATAGATGAAATTAACTCCATGGAATGTGACGAGTTCAAGAACTTATTTTTCTATAAGTACTTCTCTCATATTATTCGAACAAAGATGGAGAAGGAGTTTCTTTAACTAAAGAAAAAGGATGATGAATCTGTTGGTACCTACGAATCAAATTTTACAAGACTTGCAACGTACGCTTCTAGGATTATTATCCAACCTGGAAGTAAGATTGATCGATTCTTTAGTGGCTTAAAACCAATTTTTCGAAGGGAGTTATACATAAGGTACTTCAATAGCTATGAGGATATCATTTGATGTGCTCTCAAATTTTAGATGGAGATTGGAGTAACACATCAGTCATATGGGTTTGATAAGAAGAGGAAAATGGAATTCAAAGAAAAATATAAAGAGCACACTAAAAAAAGATGTGTTTTACCTTATGATCAATGTGTGGAGAGAAACATGGAGGGAGTAGTCTTAAAGGGACAAGTAAATGTTTCCAATGTGGAAAAGAAGGTCATAGGTCATTTGAATGCCGCAATGATGGGAAGAATATGTCTAGTGATGCAAACAAATAAAAGGTTACACAGGGTGCACCTCCTACACTTCAATGTTACAAGTGCAAGGAAATGGGGAATTATGCTAATCAATTCCCTAATCCAAGGGTTGTTGATGATGATCGATGTCAACAAACTCTTAAGGCTAAAGACAAAGGAAAGTAACATGCAATTTCTATCAGCGATGTGGAGTATGAGAATGAAGTGGTGAAAGGTACACTTACCATCCACTCTAAATTAGAAAATGTTATATTTGATTCTGGATCCACACACTCTTTTATTTCTGAATAATTTTCTAAGTGTATCGCCATATTACCTCAACAGTTAGATGCTGAGTTAGTTGTGACAACCCCTATAGGAACAACAGTCGCATCAAAAGTTTATAATTCTTCTCCGATTGAAGTTTGTGGTAAAGTTCTTCATGCAAATCTTGTGATCCTTCCTATTGTGGAATTTGATGTGATTCTTGGAATGGATTGCCTTTCTTTATACTTATCTGATATCAATTTCCAATGAAAGGAAATCACATTTCATATTCCATATCAATCTATGATCGTATATCGATGCAAGGTTGAACATAACCTTCCAGTGGAAATTTCTCCCATCTTATGGGTCTTGATTCCACTAAATGAAGGTTATTTATCTCAAATGGTTGGAGAGAAACTCATGATTAAGAATATTCCCATTTAACGAGAGTTTGATGATGACTTTTTGGAGGAATTGTCGGGTCATCCACCAAATCGTGAAGTTGAGTTTTCAATAGAACTTGTACCGGGTTCTTTGCCTATTTCAAAGACACCTTATAGAATGGCCCCAATTGAGTTGCAGGAATTAAAGAAGAAACTCCAAGAGAATCTTGATAAGGGATTCATACACCCTAGTGCGTCACCTTGGGGAGAACTTGTTCTGTTTCTTAGGAAGAAATATAGATCAATGAGACTCTACATTGATTATCAAGAACATAACAATATTAATATCATGAACAAATATCCTCTCCCATGCATTGATGACTTATTTGACCAACTACGCGGAGCTCAATACTTTTCCAAGATTGATCTTCTTTTAGGGTATCATAAATTAAGGGTCCAAAGGGAGGATATACCAAACATGACTTTCCATACAAGGTGTAACGCCCCGACCCCAGCTACCCAGAGTCGGTGCATTATTTCGTAACATTGGAATGATCACAAAAGATCAAGTCTCGAAAGACCGATTAGTTTAGTAGCCTTGGAAACACTAGATACATCCATAAGTCTTTCATTACATCAAAAAGTAAACAAACTACAATAACATGGTCTTCATAGTCCACACTCATATCCTCACTGACTATTCTTGCAAGTCAGTCATAATACACTTCTTCACATCCTGGAAAATATTAAAACATTGAAAGGGGTGAGCTCAGATGCTCAGTAAGGATAAAAATATTGCGGAAGATTTTATAAGAAAACATAAGCATTTAAGGAAATGTATAACTAAAACAAAAGCCTTATTGAACTTGAACTTCAGCATAATATGGCAAAAGTAAAATAAAATAATTCCATTACATTCTCACATGGATATTCTACTAGACGAATAATCACATGAAAAATCAATAACCACTTTCATAATGAGGGAATGTATAATGCCAGACATTCTGAAAAATTTTGTCAAGGCCTCGGCCAAGACGTCTAAAATGATTAAGGCCTGGGCAAAAACCATAAATCAAATTGGGAAAGGGCCTCGGCCAATTCCACGTCTAGTTGTCTCATGAGACCTACCGATGCATCGAGGAGCTATAGCGGGCTCCACCCGTCACATATTATGTCCAATACATTCCTCATATGAATAGGTTTAAACATAACATAAATATTCGTATTAAAAATAGCATAAGAAATGTCAATAAATTCTCCATAAACTGTGGATGGTATAAAATAACACATCCACAGTCAAATATTTCACAAAATGTTCAATGGAAGTTTTGTATCATAAATCAATTTCAATTAAACTTAAAACCCATCAAAGGATGTTGACATGGATGAAATCAAAGCTATTTGAGAGAAATATATCTCCTTTTTGAAATCATTTAAAAGTCCCATAATTATAAAATAATACATTTACCTTGAAAATATTCTTATAAGCTTGTTAGGGAAGCTTCGACGAAGTTATAATGGCGGAAAATAGCCGCACCCGCCGTATAAGTAAAAAAACATTCTTACCTTAAATTTGTCAAAAAGGTCAAAAAGTACATTGTTTGGAAAACGACGGTAAGATTCCTTTCAAAAACGTATAAGGGTATAAATGACTTTAACCCATTTTCCATTTAATAGTAAAAATGTTTTGAAAGACATTTTTAAGAATCATGGATGTGGATGATAACGAGGTCCCAGTAGATAATTATGTATAAACAACCTTGGATAATGAAGAGGTTGTGAAGTAAACCCTTACCTTGTACTTTTCCTTGTTTGGGGTAGGTTAACCTACTGTATAATGGTTAAATAATTGTTATTAAATTATACAAGAATCAGATACATTCATATGATATCATATATGATCTTTTAACATTGCTTTGTTAACAATATCTTAGATTTATCGTTGTTTCGGGTGTTAACTTACTCGTTTTCTTTTATATGTTTTGTTAGGTAAGTCGTGTTTTTCATCGATAGGTTGTATCTTATTCATATCCAGAATGATATCATGTCCTTAAACATTATTTTTAAATCATCAAATGATAATTATACTTGAATGGATACGACGGAGAATGAATCTCATCGCGTTCGTGGAGACGGTAGTCCGTACGTACGCACGAGCGACAATATCATTATTTTGATATTAAAATAATATATAATTGGATAGTGTATCATATATACAGAATCATTATCATGCTATATTTATTATTTACATGAATTACATATCATTATTATACCCATCTAAATAATAATATATTGAATAACAATTACACCACGACGTGGAGACGGTAAGCCGTACGTACGCACATATGGTGACATGTCATTCAAATGATGGGTAGAATACTGAATATGGTTGTTCTATATTTATAATAACCTCAAAGTATATAGAAGATACTGGATTTATAATTTTAGAATTGAAATAATAAACAAAGAGGGAGTGGAAGAAGAAAGAAACTTGAAAGAGGGTGATGAAAATGTTACCTCTTCTTCGGGTTCTTCCTTTTGATTTGATCAAAAGGACTCCTTAGGATGGCTTTCTGACTAAATTAAAGCTTCTAGGATGAAGGGAGAGAAGTTTGGAGATTATTTGGGCAGAGGTTGGCCGAACCAAAAGGCTTGGAAGTGTGAATAAGGTGGTAGAGGTGGGGGCCTTTTATAAGAGGAGAGGAGGGGCTCTTTTGGAAAGATTGAAATGTTACATTATTATACAATGCTTTTCGGATTCTAAAGGTCCCAAACTTATATAATTCGTGGATAAGGTGATAAGGGTTCGAAATCTCCTCATCCAATAGGCTTTGGATAAGTGTAATCCTTGTATTTTGCATTATCTTCTCATTTTATTTAAATCGTTAAATAATGAGGTCATCGCTGCATCATAATGATGTCATAAATAATTTACTTTTTTTAATGTCTAAAAATTATAAAAAAAATACTATGATGTAGGAAATCTTTTTCTCTTTCTAATGAATATTTATAGTCAAAATTTGGATCTGTGTAACCCCACTTAAAAACTGTTTTAGTAAAACAACTCATGTTTGTGTCAATTTAATTTTAACATTAAATAAATATATATTAATGTCATTTTCCAACTAAAGTGGCTCCATGGGGTCACCAAGTTGACCCATGGGTTGTATTGGTCGTCCATGACTCATCCAATAGTAGTAGGACAAGTTTCAAGCTCATCTCATATTATTAAAACATTATTTTTACCTTAAACTACACTAATTACCTCTAATCGCGATTAAGAACTTAAAAGTTACTATTCACCAAAAAATTATTTTAATCTCATTGAACCACATTTTACTTCTTAATGACAACCATGTATGTCGGATTTTTGAAAATCAAATCACAGAAGTGGTAATATTTCATTTTAACGAAAAATCAGTTTTTAACAACCACTTAGTGGTTTCACTATTCATCAAAAAATTGAAGTTTTTCAGAATAAGGCCAAAATTTCACCCTAAGCTATAATTGATATTCCGAATTCAAAAATGATGTCTATTTTACAAAATTCCAAACATATAAGTTGTATTAATTAATTTTATAATTAATTCCCGCTGTTACAACAAATAGCGTGTTTTTAAGAAACAATTTATATCAAAAGATTGGCAATTGTTTATATCCAATTTCAATGTTAAATTAATTCTAATGACCACCATTGGATAAAATGGTAAAAATATATTCTAATTATACTTTAAACCCACTAAATATTATAATTTATCACTATAAATTATTTTTATTAAAAGAGTTGTTTTTAAGTATTTTTCACTATTCATAAAAATTTAGAAGTTCTCAGAAAAATACCAAAAATTCAACATAGGCTAATTTCAATATTCCGAATCCAAAAATGAAGTCCATTTTGATAAATAAAATTTATAAAATTTAAAAAAGTAGGTATTACTATTCACAACGGCTAGTTTAATTAGTTGTGGTGTGTGTTAGAGCTCGAGGTTGTGTACAACACACGCTATTGCATTATTCGAAGGGAAACGTACAGTGGAAGCTTGGGGTGTTACATTCTCCCCTCCTTCAAATAATTGCGTCCTCGCAATTTCTAGGGTATTACTGCATAAAAAGACTCGGGTGGTTTTTCATCATAAATTCCTCAGGTTCCCACGTTGCCTCTTCCATTTTATGATTTCTCCACAAAACCTTCACCAGACGAGTCGTCCGGTTTCTCAGCACCTGCTCCCTCACATCAAGAATCCTGACGGGCTCTTCACAATAGGAAAGATCGGGTTCCAGTTCTAATTCCTCATAGGTGAGTACATGCGTTGGGTCAGGCATGTATTTCCTCAACAGAGATACGTGGAACACATCGTGAACTTTGGAGAGACTTGGCGGCATTGTCAATCGGTAAGCTACAACCCCAATTCGTTCTAGAATTTCGAAAGGTCCGATGTACCTGGGACTCAATTTACCTTTCTTACCAAAACGTATGACTCCCTTCCATGGAGATACCTTCAGGAAAACATGATCACCGACTTGAAATTCCAAATCCTTCCTTCGATTATCGGCATAGCTCTTCTGCCTACTTTGAGCTTCTTTGATGTGATTTTGGATTACTTTCACCTTTTCCACCGTTTCCTCGACCAGTTCTGGGCCAACAAGTTTTCTTTCACCAACGTCATCCCAACAGGTTAGTGTACGACATCTCTTTCCATATAACGCTTCATATGGTGCCATATGAATACTCGAATGGAAGCTATTGTTATAGGAAAATTCTACCAGTGGTAAATATTGATCCCACATACCCTGAAAGTCAAGAGAGCATGATCTCAACATGTCTTCTAAGGTTTGAATAGTCTGTTCTGATTGTCCATCTGTTTGAGGGTGATAGGCAGTGCTCAAACGAAGTTCAGTATCCAAGGCCTTTTGAAGACTTTTCTAGAATCTTGAAGTAAAATGAGGATCATGATCAGAAACAATCGATAGGGGTACTCCATGAAGTCTTACAACTTCATTAATATATAGTCTTGCTAGACGTTCAAGTGGTAGATCCTCCCGTATAGCCAGAAAATGTGCTGACTTAGTAAGTCGATCAACAATGACCCATATTGCATCATTCCTTCTAGGAGTCTTTGGTAGTCCCATGACAAAGTCCATCGTAATATTATCCCATTTCCACTCAGGTATGGGAAGAGGTTGCAATACTCCACCAGGATGTTGCCTTCCAGCTTTCACTTGTTGACAAACCATACACCTCTACACAAAATTAGCAATCTACCTCTTCATATTGTCCCACCAAAAATGTTCCTTCAAATCCCTATACATTTTGGTGCTCCCAGGGTGTATAGAGAAGTTGGAACTATGAGCATCATCCAGCAATTCCCTTTTTAGATCAGGTATATCGGGAACACAAAGTCTCTTCCCGAATTTCAAAATTCCATCCTTATACACAAAGTCCCTCAATCTTCCATCATTCACACCTTTAATATTGTTCTGAAATTCTTCATTATTGGTCTGAGAACTCTTAATCCTTTCTAGTAATGATGGTTTGGCAACCATTTGAAAAAGCATTGATGTTTCACCTTCCCTAGTTATTCCCATGTCCATCTTCACTATATCCAAGAAAATTGGATCCCTTTCAATTCTCATCACATTCAAAACTCCATGGTCTTTTCTACTCAAAGCATCTGCCACCTTGTTTGCCTTCCCCGGGTGGTAATGTATCGTGAAATAATAATCCTTGAGTAGTTCAAGCCATCGCCTTTGCCTCATGTTGAGTTCTTTTTGTGTGAAAATATACTTCAAACTCTTGTGATCAGTATAAATCTCACATTTTTCACCATAGAGGTAATGTATCCATATCTTTAAAGCAAAGATCACAGCTGCTAACTCAAGATCATGAGTAGGATAGTTTTGCTCATGAATTTTTAGCTGTCTTGATGCATAGGCAATGACCTTATCATTCTGCATAAGGACACAACCGAGTCCTTTCTTCGATGCATCACTATAAATAACAAACCCATCATTCCCCGATGGTAGAGTCAATACAGGGGCATTGACCAATCTTCTCTTTAGTTCTTCAAAACATTCTTCACACTCTTTTGTCCAGACAAATTTAATCCCTTTACGTGTGAGCTTTGTCAATGGGTTAGCCAATCTGGCAAAATTCTGGACGAAACGTCGATAATAACCTGCTAAACCAATAAAACTGCGTACCTCAGTTATATTTGTCGGTGCTGGCCATTCTTGGATTGCCTTGGTTTTAGAGGGATCAACAGAAATTCCATCCTTAGAGAAAATATGGCCAAGAAAAGAAATCTCATGAAGCCAGAATTCACACTTGCTAAATTTCCCATATAATTCATGTCTTCTAAGAGTCTTCAGGATAATTCGTAAGTGATTTTCATGATCTTCATGGATTTTGGAGTATACCAAGATATCATCAATAAATACCACTACAAATTCATCAAGATATTCCTTGAAAACTCTATTCATTAGATCCATGAAAACAGAGGGTGCATTAGTCAATCCAAAAGGCATTACTGTAAACTCGTAATGCCCATACCTTGTTCGAAATGCTATCTTTGGAACGTCTTCCTTCTTCACACACAACTGATGGTATCCAGATCGAAGGTCAATCTTTGAAAAGTATTGAGCTCCATGCAGTTGGTCAAACAAATCATCAATGCGAGGTAGGGGATACTTATTCTTTATTGTTATAGCATTGATCTCCCTATAATCAATGCACAACCTCATAGATCCATCTTTCTTCTTAACAAAAAGAACAGGGGCTCCCCAAGGAGAAACACTAGGGCGAATAAATCCATTATTACTCAATTCCTCTAGTTCTTTCTTTAGTTCAACTAATTCCACAGTGGCCATTCTATAAGGGGTCTTTGATATGGGCCTTGATCCAGGAATTAAATCAATGGAAAACTCAACTTCTCGTTCTGGAGAATGTCCAGGTAAATCTTCCGGAAACACATCAACATATTCTCTCACAATAGGTACATCCTCTATTTGAATATTCATTTCCTCATCCTCAGTAATTTCCTTCTCTTCCTCCCCAATAATTGAATTTAGTTGAGCTACTGGGGGTGGATCTAGATAATAATTATGTGGCGACGATTCTGCTCTAAAGATAAGGTGTTCCTTATCATCATCATCAAGAATCGTAACCTCTTTCCTCTTACAATAAATTTTTGCATCATGGTCCGAAAGCCAATCCATACCGAGGATTATATCAAATTCAATCATGGGTATGACGATGAGATCAGCAGGTAAAGAACATTTAGGTGATCTAATGGGAACTAATCGACAAAACTTTGTTGCAACAATACTTCCCTTAGGGGTTTTGACCGACAACTCCCTTGTTAAATCAAATTGGAAATATCTAATATTCTTAGCAAACTGGGAAGATATGAAACAATGCGATGATCCAGAATCAAATAATGCATTTGCTAAACTTGAGGAAACCATTAAATTACCCGCCACCATGTCTTTCGGAGATTCCACCTCAGCAATAGTGATAGCATAAGCCTGGCCTTGATCCCTTGGCCTCTTCTGAGGTAAGGTCCCCGGACGCTTAGGACATTCATTTGCATAATGTCCCTTCTCTCTACAATTATAACATTCCACATTGACAGCTGCTTTCTTTCCCTTGCATTCATGAGCTTGGTGGCCTTTTTCACCACACTTGTAACATACTCCTTTTCCTTTTGGACAGGCACCAGGGTGCTTCCTACCACAATTATCAGAGGGTGGAAATTCATTTCTACCCTTCTTCCATGTTTCCTTATTTCCCTTCCCAGAGTTTTCAGCGGATCTCTTCTTATCTTTCTTTGATTTAAAGTCATAAGACTTAGAGAATTACTTTTCCGTCTTGATAGCGCACGAGACAATACCTTCGTATGAAGAGAAGGTTTGTGATACTAAAGCTCGACGGAGAAATGGTTTCAACCCATCAAAGAAACGATCAGTCTTACTTCTTGGGTTACGTATGTAATCTGCAGCATACCTTGCTAACCTTTTAAAGTTAGCCTCATACTTTGTGACATTCTCATCCTCCTTCTGCCTCAGACTCAGAAATTGCCTTTCCATATCCGCTCGATGGTCTCGAGGAAAGTATTTTTCTAAGAACAGCTCTTTGAACTCCTGCCATTCCATGTTTGTTAATTCATCATCTTCCTTTGTGTTTTGAATTAGTGACCACCATTGATCGACATCTCCAGTGAGGCGGTAAACTGCCATGACAACATTCTCCCTTTCACTACTCCCCAAGGCATGGAATATTTTCTCTAAGGAATTTATCCATTGCTCAGCTACTATAGGATTTGTACTCCCATTGAAGGTTGGCGGTTGTTGCCTCATGAAACGGTCTAGCATTGATCCTCCACGTTGCGGATCAGGGTGCTCCATACGAGTAAGGTTGTTATTCATAACCTGCGTGAGTTGTCCCAGTACGGTGAGAAGCTGATCAGCACCAGTTGTATCACTATCTCCACCATAATTATCATGAGCAGGAGGGAAATCCCTACATGGAGTGCGTGCATTGATACGGTTTCCATTCCTTCCACTAGGCGCCATTTCTAAATAATGGCATAAACTAGATTAGTTCATGAATCAAAATACATATTTCCATACTTGTAAAACACTTAACATAAATTGAACTAATTATGGATATAATCCATAATTATAAAAATGTTTTCTTTGAGGAAGTATATACTCTTAACCCTTCATAGTGGTTTGTAAAGAAAATGGGAATTATCCAAATCATATCCCCCGGGAGTGTCGTAACCAAGAGTGCAGCAAGGCCCGTTGTCGTGCACCAGTTCCCGTTCGAGTCTAGCTCAAAGCGGTGTTTTCGGGTTTTACCCCTAGGTACATCTGTGCCAGAGCCGCCTCTACCTGCTCGTATCCAGACCGGGATGTATTTCTCGG
Source organism: Viscum album (assembly GCA_963277665.1). Taxonomy (NCBI): domain Eukaryota; kingdom Viridiplantae; phylum Streptophyta; class Magnoliopsida; order Santalales; family Viscaceae; genus Viscum; species Viscum album. Next base: position 1,123,116,252 of record OY728129.1, read on the forward strand.
AAAACTCACAACATCTCTACAATACCAAAATTCTAGGATGTTCTTCTATACTAATCCTCAAAGTCTATCTTCGGGATATGTGCTCTAATCAGAGTTTATCTAAATCTAGCTTCCAAGGTTAGTACTAAACTGCCTCTGATACCAACTATAACGCCCCGACCCCAGCTACCCAGAGTCGGTGCATTACTTCGTAACATTGGCATGATCACAAAAGATCAAGTCTCGAAAGACCGATTAGTTTAGTAGCCTTGGAAACACTAGATACATTCATAAGTCTTGCATTACCTCAAAAAGTAAACAAACTACAATAAAATGGTCTTCATAGTCCACACTCATATCCTCACTGACTATTCTTGCAAGTCAGTCATAATACACTTCTTCACATCCTGGAAAATATTAAAACATTGAAAGGGGTGAGATCAGATGCTCAGTAAGGATAACAATATTGCGGAAGCTTTTATAAGAAAACATAAGCATTTAAGGCAATGTATAACTAAAACAAAAGCCTTATTGAACTTGAACTTCAGCATAATATGGAAAAAGTAAAATAAAATATTTCCATTACTTGCTCACATGGATATTCTACTAGACGAATAATCACATGAAATATCAATAACCACTTTCATAATGAGGGAATGTATAATGCCAGACATTCTGAAACATTTTGTCAAGGCCTTGGCCAAGACGTCTAAAATGATTAAGGCCTCGGCCAAAACCATAAATTAAATTGGGAAAGGGCCTCGGCCAATTCCACGTCTATTTGTCTCATGAGCCCTACCGATGCATCGATGAGCTATAGCGGGCTCCACCCGTCACATATTAAGCCAATACATTCCTCATATGAATAGGTTTAAACATAACATAAATATTCGTATTAAAACTAGCATACAAAATGTCAATAATTTCTCCATAAACTATGGATGGTATAAAATAACACATCCACAGTCAAATATTTCACAAAATGTTCAATGGAAGTTTTTTATCATAAATCAATTTCAATTAAACTTAAAACCCATCAAAGGATGTTGACATGGATGAAATCAAAGCTATTTGAGAGAAATATATCTCCTTTTTGAAATCATTTAAAAGTCTCATAATTATAAAATAATACATTTACCTTGAAAATATTCTTATAAGCTTGTTAGGGAAGCTTCGACGAAGTTATAATGGCGGAAAATAGCCGCACCCGCCGTATAAGTAAAAAAACATTCTTACCTTAAATTTGTCAAAAAGGTCAAAAAGTACATTGTTTGGAAAACGACGGTAAGATTCCTTTAAAAAACGTATAAGGGTATAAATGACTTTAACCCATTTTCCATTTAATAGTAAAAATGTTTTGAAAGATATTTTTAAGAAACATGGATGTGGATGATAACGAGGTCCCAGTAGATAATTATGTATAAACAACCTTGGATAATGAAGAGGTTGTGAAGTAAACCCTTACCTTGTACTTTTCCTTCTTTGGGGTAGGTTAACCTCCTGTATAATGGTGAAATAATTTTTATTAAATTATACAAGAATCATATACATTCATATGATATCATATATGATCTTTTAACATTGCTTTGTTAACAATATCTTAGATTTATCGTTGTTTCGGGTGTTAACTTACTCGTTTTCTTTTATATGTTTTGTTACGTAAGTCGTGTTTTTCATGGATAGGTTGTATCTTATTCATATACAGAATGATATCATGTCCTTAAACATTATTTTTAAATCATCAAATGATAATTATACTTGAATGGATACGACGGAGAATGAATCTCATCGCATTCGTGGAGACGGTAGTCCGTACGTACGCACGAGCGACAATATCATTATTTTGATATTAAAATAATATATAATTGGATATTGTATCATATATACAGAATCATTATCATGTTATATTTATTATTTACATGAATTACATATCATTATTATACCCATCTAAATAATAATATATTGAATAACAATTACACCACGACGTGGAGACGGTAAGCCGTACGTACGCACGTATGGTGACATGTCATTCAAATGATTAGTAGAATACTGAATATGGTTGTTCCATATTTATAATAACATCACAGTATATAGAAGATACTGGATTTATAATTTTAGAATTGAAATAATAAACAAAGAGGGAGTGTAAGAAGAAAGAAACTTGAAAGAGGTTGATGAAAATGTTACCTCTTCTTCGGGTTCTTCCTTTTGATTTGATCAAAAGGACTCCTTAGGATGGCTTTCTGACTAAATTAAAGCTTCTAGGATGAAGGGAGAGAAGTTGGGAGAGTATTTGGGCAGAGGGTGTCCGAAACAAAAGGCTTGGAAGTGTGAATAAGGTGGTAGAGGTGGGGGCCTTTTATAAGAGGAGAGGAGGGGCTCTTTTGGAAAGATTGAAATGTTACATTATTATACAATGATTTTCGGATTCTAAAGGTCCGACAGTTATATAATTCGTGGCTAAGGTGATAAGGGTTCGAAATCTCCTCATCCAATAGGCTTTGGACAAGTTTAAGCCTTGGATTTTGCATTATCTTCTCATTTTATTTAAATCGTTAAATAATGAGGTCATCGCTGCATCATAATGATGTCATAAATAATTTAATTTATTTAATGTCTAAAAATTATAAAAAAAATTCTATGATGTAGGAAATCTTTTTAGATTTCTAATGAATATTTATAGTCAAAATTTGGATCTGTGTAACCCCAATTAAAAATTGTTTTAGTAAAACAACTCATGTTTGTGTCAATTTAATTTTAACATTAAATAAATATATATTAATGTCATTTTCCAACTAAAGTGGCTCCATGGGGTCCCCAAGTTGACCCATGGGTTGTCTTGGTCGTCCATGACTCATCCAATAGGAGTAGGACAAGTTTCAAGCTCATCTCATATTATTAAAACATTATTTTTACCTTAAACTACACTAATTACCTCTAATCGCGATTAAGAACTTAAAAGTTACTATTCACCAAAAAATTATTTTAATCTCATTGAACCACATTTTACTTCTTAATGAAAACCATGTATGTCGGATTTTTGAAAATCAAATCACAGAAGTGGTAATATTTCATTTTAACGAAAAATCAGTTTTTAACAACCACTTAGTGGTTTCACTATTCATCAAAAATTGAAGTTTTTCAGAATAAGGCCAAAATTTCACCCTAAGCTATAATTGATATTCCGAATTCAAAAATGATGTCTATTTTACAAAATTCCAAACATATAAGTTGTATTAATTAATTTTATAATTAATTCCCGCTGTTACAACAAATAGCGTGTTTTTAAGAAACAATTTATACAAAAGATTGGCAATTGTTTATGTCCAATTTCAATGTTAAATTAATTCTAATGACCACCATTGGATAAAATGGTAAAACTATATTCTAATTATACTTTAAAACCACTAAATATTATAATTTATCACTATAAATTATTTTGATTAAAAGAGTTGTTTTTAAGTATTTTTCATTATTCATAAAAATTTAGAAGTTCTCAGAAAAATACCAAAAATTCAACATAGGCTAATTTCAATATTACAAATCCAAAAATGAAGTCCATTTTGATAAATAAAATTTATAAAATTTCAAAAAGTAGGTATTACTATTCACAACGGCTAGTTTAATTAGTTGTGGTGTGTGTTAGAGCTCGAGGTTGCGTACAACACACGCTATTGCATTATTCGAAGGGAAACGTACAGTGGAAGATTGGGGTGTTACACAAGGTATGGAATCTATGAATTCATAGTGATGCCATTTGGTCTTACTAATTCCCCTACTATCTTCATGGATCTGATGAATATAGTCTTTAGATACTATCTTGATCAGTTTGTGGTAGTCTTTATAGACGATATTCTTATCTATTCAAAGAGCAAGGAAGAACATGAATATCACATGAGAATTATAATGATGACCCTGAGAAAGGAGAAGCTTTATGAAAAATTTACCAAGTGTGAATTTTGGCTTAAAAAAGTTGCATTTTTGTGTCACATAATCTCAAAAGAAGGGATATCTGTGGATCCAGCAAAAGCAGAGGTTATTGAAAGATGGTTGAGACCAACAACAGTAACTAAGATCCGAAGTTTTTTTGGTTTGGATGGATATTATCGACGTTTTGTGAAATATTTTTCATGATTATCTAATCCACTCACAAGGTTGACTCAAAAAGGAGTTATGTTCGTGTCGATGGAGGAATGTGAAGAGAATTTTAAGGAGTTGAAAAGAAGGTTATCCAGTGCACCTGTACTCACACTACCTTGTAGTGGAGAAAGGTTTGTGATCTATAGTGATGCATCCAAGAAGTGATTGTGGTGTGTTCTTATGCAAAATGATATGGTGATAGCTTATGACTCACAATAGTTGAAAATCCATGAGCAAAATTACCCAACTCATGATTTGGAGTTAGCTGCAGTAATATTTGTATTAAATATTTGGAGGCATTATCTTTATGGTGAAAGGTGTGATATTTATACTGATCATAAAAGTTTAAAGTATATTTTCACATGAAAGGAGATGAATATGCACCGAAGAAGATTTTTGGAGTTGATTAAGGATTACTACTGCTCAATTCATTACCACCCAGGGAAAGCAAACAAGGTGGCAGACGCATTAAGTCGACAAGACCATGCTAGCATATCAAAGAAGAGGATCACAAAAGATCAAATATTTATGGATTTACAAAGGATGGATCTTGGAATTATAATGGAAGGGAAAAAAACTTATCTTTCTCAAATTAATGTTCAACCATATATACATGTGAAGATTAAAGAGGCATAGAAATAAGATGTAGAGTTACAAAAGAAGGTGAGAAATGTTCCTGAATTCAACCTTGATTGTGATGGGATAATAATGTTCAGAAATCAGGTTTGTGTTCCTCCCATCCCAGAATTAAAGAAGGAGCTGCTGGATGAGGCTTATAGTTCTTCATTCTCTATTCATCATGGAAGCACGAAGATGTTTAGGGACCTGAATGAGTACTTCTAGTGGGATGGCATGAAAAGAGATGCTGCTGAATATGTCTCTCGATGCTTGGTTTGTCAGCAAGTTAAAGGTGAGAGAAAGAAGTATAAGGGGATGTTACAACCATTACCCATACCCGAATTGAAATGGGAAAATATCACTATGGACTTTGTCACTGTACTTCCTAAAACATCGAAAGGAAATAATGCTATATGGGTCATAGTTGATCGTCTTACAAAGCCAGCACACTTCATTTCTATTAGAGATGATTTCTCTCTGGATCAGCATGCCAGGATATATGTAAAGGAAGTGGTAATATTGCATGTAGTACCACTTTCCATTATATCTGATCGGGATCCGAGGTTTACCTCAACGTTCTAGCGAAGTCTTCAGCATACTCTTGATGCATTGTTGAGTTTCAGCACTGCTTATCATCCTCAGATAGATGGTCAGTTTGAGAGAACAATTCAAACTCTTGGAGATATGTTAAGAGCTTGCTCTAGGGATTTCAAAGGTGGTTGGGATCAACACCTACCTATGGTGAAATTTTCTTATAATAATAGATTTCACTCCCATATTAAAATTGATACTTATGAAGCTCTCTATAGAATGAAATGCAGGACTCCAACTTGCTGGGATGAAGTTGGGGAAAGAAAGCTATTAGGACCTGATCTTGTTGATTAGATGGCACAAAAGGTCAGATCTATTCAACAACACATTAGAGAAGCTCAAAGTCGACAAAAAAGTTATGCCGATAATCGAAGAAAAGACCTAGAGTTTGAATTGGGCGATAAAGTGTTCTCACGAATATCTCCTTAGAAGAGTGTAATGGGATTTGGAATGAAGGGAAAGCTGAGCCCTGGGTATATCGGTCCTTTCGAGATACTAGATCCTGTTGGGAAGGTAGCTTACCGATTGGCGCTTCCTCAGAATCTCCCTAAAGTTCATGGTGTGTTCCATGTATCACTCCTGAGAAAGTACATACCCTATCCTTCACATGTACTAAGCTCAGAAGCTGTACCGCTGGAGCAAGATCATTCTTATGAAGAATAGCCGAGAGAGATTCTAGATCGTAGCGAAAAAGTCCTACAAAACAAGACCACTGGCTTGGTGAAAGTTTTATGGAGGAACCACCAATTATAAGAATCTACATGGGAGCTTGAGGAAGTGATGAGGGAGAGGAATCCTCATCTGTTTGTTACCAGGTGAGGAATTTCGAGGGCGAAATTCATTTTAAGGGGGGTATAATGTAACACCCGAGATTTTTATGAGAAATGTTTTGTTTTTATGTTATACACATCGTCAAAGGAATATTTCACTACACACAATAGTAGCTTGGATTGCTTTACATGCAATCAGGGCCTTCCTTGACAGCTTTCGTTGTACGCAATACCGAGATTAACTAAACAACGATATGCTTTTAAAATATTATTAAAACTAGATGTTATGAATAGTAATACACAATTTTTGAAATTTTTTAAATTTTATCTTTAAAAATGGACTTCATTTTGGGATTTGGAGTATCAAAATTAGCCTAGGGTGACATCTTGGTATTTTTCTGAAAACATTCAATTTTTGATGAATAGTGAAATCACAGGGTTACTATTTAAAAACCGACTTTTTATTTAAATAATTATTTATTTCATTTAAATTTATTTTAGGTAAAAATTAATAAACAACACCTATATAAGTTCAATGTAATTCATTGAAGCCATTATATAATAATTTTAGATATATAAAAATTTTGTGGAACTTTTCACCGTCTTTTACCCACCTCCTTGGAGAATTTGAAAATTTACATAAAACATTATTTTACCGCTTCTATGAGTGGAATTTCGAAAATACAAGAGACACAGTTAATATCAAGGACTAAAATGTGGTTCAATGAGAAGAAAATAATTTTTGGTGAATAGTAACTGTTTACTTTTTTTTACCACGGTTAAAAGTAAATAGGGTAATTAAGGGTAAAAATGATATTATTATTACCCTAAAACATTTCCTATTTCTATTGGATAAGTTTAATTCGACCAAAAACAACCTTAGGAATAAAATATGACCATTTAGGCCCACTTGGATTAGATTAGGACATTTAATATTATTTAATTTAAAAAATAGTTAAAATTGTTAAAATCAAAGTTTAATAACTAAAACATTTTTAATATAGGGTTATACATAAGATAAATTCAACAATAAATATTAATTAGAAAGATAAAAAGACTTCCTACATAATGGTATTTCATTTATAATTTTTAGAAATTATATAATTTAATTTATTTATGACACAATGATGATGTAGTAATTATCTTATTAATAAAATATTAACATAATTGATATTATAAATACCAAAATAAATGTAATTTGAGACTTTTTATGAATTACAATACTTTTATGGGATAATAGGACATGTTATTATTTATTTATTTAACTTTTTTCGAACTAATCATTCTGTTATGAGTTTCACAAAAATCAATTACCAAATAGTGTCAAAATTCACATATAATAGTTTTTAAAAAAAATATTATATTATTAATTGTTATTTTATTCCTAAAAATATAAGGTTCGGCAAAATGACTTAGATAAGGTTATATATATTAATAATAAACACCTTGGGGTTCTTTTGTCTTGTTATAGTATGTTTATTAACCTTATAGTGTAAGAAAACAAGAAGACACTGTAAAAGTGAAATTATTTAACTAAAATTTAAATGTAAATGATAAGGTTAAAACAGAAACCTAAACATGTCTAAATTCTATTGGATGAGAGGATTTCTACCCATCCCCATCTTATCTTTAAAAAAAATCAAATTGGAGCTTTTAAAAACCGAATATGACTTTATAATAAAATAATATTTTTAGTTTTTCCAAAGGTGCCCCTCTCCTCCCTTATAAAAAGGCATCTCCTCCCTCTATTCCTCACACCACATTGAGCCTTAAATCTCGGCCAATACATTCCTATTTATCTTCTCCAATTCCCTAAAAACATCCTAGATGTTCTGGTCTTCTTCAAAAACCATCTTTAGTGCCCAAAGAGGAGGTTAAGAAGAGGCGCTTCAAAGAAGAGGTAATGTCTATTACTGATTATTTCAACTTTATTTCTTCTTCTACTTCTTCTTATTTAGTTGTTCCATTATGAAGTAATAATATCAGTATAACTCATACACTTATATGTTATTATAAGTATGAAAACCCCATATTTCACCATCTATCCATCCAATAAAAAATAAAATCACCGCGCGTGCGTACCTACAGAATATTGTCTCCACGCCATGGTGTAATCTATTTTCCACCACAACCTTACTTGGATGGGTATAATGTTGTATAAAATAACTATATATGATTATTGTAAAGTGAAATTGATTATGAAATAGTATACATACACTTCAATACAATTCCACGATCATGGGAACGATATCATCGCTCGTGCGTATGTACGGAATACCGTCTCCACGATGTGATATGACTCGTTCTACATGATCTTCATTGCATAAGGATTATATAAATTAATTTAATTAATAAATATTATATATATTACACTAATACAATTCTGAAAATGAGGTATCTATAACCTAAAAAGAAGAATAAGAATTTATTCGACAAAACACGCATAAGAACAAAAAGTAATAAACACCCGAATAACAAGTAGCAATGAAATATTACTAATAAGAAGCTAAGAATATGATCATATATGATATCATAACAATGATTATGATTCTGGAATAAGTCAATAACATTATTTAAAGAAATATACAGGAGGTTCGGACCTGTGCGAAGAAAATCGGACCTAAGGTAAGGGAAAATCTCGCAATCTCAATTTTTATCCGAGATTGTTTTTACTTTAGAATTTTCGGGGAATATTTATCATCCATATCCATGTTTCGTCAATATTTAATATTATTTCAATCCTCCTAAAATTTTTTAATTCCATTTTTAGCCTTCGGTTAGTGTTTATTAAAAGATATGCAAGGAATCTTTTGTCGTTTTTCGTACGAAGTACTTTTTGACTTTTCTGGCCAAAGTATGAGAAGAATGGTTTTTTAACATATACGGCATGAATGGATTTCTAGAAAATTATTTCCATGAAGCTTCCTTTATAAGTTTTCAAGTTTATTTTTAACCAACTTATTTTAGTTTAAAATTATATGAAATGTTATGAAAGGAAAATGTTTTTGAAGTAGAAAGGATATTTTCCTCAAGAATGGAGTTCAATAGTTTTAACAAAATTATTTTCCATCTAAGATAATATAGGGTTCGGTTTCTATCCCTATTTTTACATTGATTTGATTATGTTATGATGTAATTATTTTTATGATGTCCTTTTATCTTATATGGATTATGTTATGATGGTATGATATTTATGAATCCCATTTTTATTACATGGGTTATAATATGTTGTATGATTAATGATCTTGTTGCACACATAAGAATGGTATCATTATGAGATGGGTCAGACCTATATCACCCTCCAATGCATTGGGTAAAGATTTATATCTCATGAGATAGACATGGCTGGAACAGAAGGTTAATCTGGTTCAGTGAAACAGGACTGAAACGAGGAGTGAACTCGGATCAGAAATGGACTTTGTCCACTATGATAGTCTTGGCAATGAGCATTGACTACTAAGAAATGATTCTCTATGATTATGTGTGTATGCCACAAAGTTTCATGTTTTATGTGATGATTATTTGGATTACATTTCACTACTATGATTGATCCCATGTCATGATATTATGATCTCTTTTGCAGGATACGATTTTCAAAATGTTATGTTCATAAGAATATGATATGAATGATATTACATTGGTTTACCCTTACCGAGCATTTGAGCTCACCCTTTTGTATGTTTTCTTTTCCCCAGGTCTGGAAGAAGGTTATTAAGTAGGATATGCCAAAAGGGACTCTAGATATGATGAAATAAACGGGCGAAAATGTAGATGCTTTGTGAACCAGTTGTTTATGTTTCCCAATTTCTAAAGACACTATAGCTATACGGTCCTACCATGGTTTTTTATATGTTGTAATAAGTATGATTCAATTATGAAGTAATAACAATGTATTTAATTTATGGGTCTTTATACAGAAGTCCCTTCCCGCATTGTGGTACGTTTTGGAGGCCCTTTTCAGGATTTATCCCGCAGATATTCTCCCTCGGGTAGCTGTAATGGTAGTCCTAGCCATTGTCGCAGCTGTGATGGTAGTCCTCGCCACCACGACCGCCATTGCGAAGGTCCTCCCAGAATTTTCCCCAAGCATCAAGAAGGTCCTCCCCTTGTCACAGTGTATCCTAAAGGTCCTCCCCTAAAAGCATGTCGGACGTCAATCCATGATGGTCATCCTCACCAGGATGGAAGTTGTTGTGAAGGCCCTCCCCGTAACGATGCTACGCAGCCAGAAGGTCCTCCCCTTGTTGTGATACGCATTTGAGGTCCTCCCCAGTGTGTGCACCGCAAAATTTCTCTATGTAGTGAAGCATCAAGAAGTAATTGTATTCCTTGCCATTACGGACGCCATTGTGGAGGTCCTCCCCACGATGACATATCATATCGACAGGAAGGTCCTCCCCCTGCCGAATCAAGCACAGAAAAGCCCTCATATGACGAGGAACTCAGAAGGACGGGATCAAGATTGTCAGATTCCCAGTTAGTCTCCAACGACATCCTTCTTCAATCAGGAGACGGTCCAGGGCCGCGTTCATCTTCTGAACCACCTCATAATCGTCCACATGATGATTTAATACCTACCGGTCCCACTGCCTCTGACCACACTATCTGTGAGCGCCTCAGTTGGGCTGACCTGATAGAGGAATTACTTGCGGAGGAGTATGCCGATATGCTACACTTGAGGAAACGACTGGCCAGAGATGATATACTAGTTATGTTTTGGCCCACGACCACCTCTCAGTTCGACATACCCATAGAGTTGTCGGAAGAATGCGTGCACATCATCCGCCATAATATATGGACAACCCTCCGCCGACTGAAATCAAGCTTCCTTCCCTACGACGGGTATGTAGACAACGTCCAGACAATAGGAGACCTCTTGTGTCACATCAACCTAGAAGCCCTTTCTTCAACATGACAACAACGACCTGGGAGGCATAAAGGAAACATGGAGATAGCCTGGCTCCATGCGCTGCACCAGTTGTGCCTCATCATTGGTGACGCTCCGACGGGAGTCCATATCAGGGGATGGGGGGGAACACTGAGCTCTGCAGTTCACTCCACTCCCCTCTCAGAAGAACCCATTTTGCATGGTTTCTTGCAACGTCATCATATCAGGATGGAAATTGAGTGGTCTCCCTGTTTTGGAAAGGGAACACAACCAACATAGTCAGGACTTGATTATATCCCAAAAGCGTCAGGCCCGATAGGAACACGTCATTCAAGAACTCCTGAATCAAGCCACCGAGAGCATACAAGAGGCCTCTCGCCTAAGAGAGGACAATTAGCGATCTTTTCCTACCTCCCCAGAAGGGTTTGATTCACAGAAGAACATGGCACCAAACCCAGTTCACCCCCGAATGGGGGAACACAAGACCAAGAAGGTAGAGATAGTCGCAACCACTGCCGCAATCAAAGTTCAACCCCATCCTGCAGGGCTGGGGGAATTTTTAACAAAAAATTCCCCCGTAAGACCAACAAAAACGGGAGGAGACTCAACGTCCAAGGAATGGAGCCAAACTCATCCCTCAGGGCTGGGGGCATTATTACCCTCTCAAAAAAAAACCTCCCCCACGAGAATCAGTATTCTCTCATCTAGAGAGGATAGTTAGAAAAAGAGGTTCTCATCCTAACCCGTCATTCGAATCATCATCCCCTCTGAGAGGAAGGTGCACCGTATGGTCGCATCAAAGAACTCTCTGCATGACCCTTCATCAAGAAGCCCAAAGGCAATCCCATGTCATGAATTGGAAGGCCAGTAGAAGACGTGGGAGATCCTCTTCCTGTTTGGAAGATGACATCTTCTCCGCCCCGCGATATTCATCTATCAACGTCATAGAGTTTAACCCCACATATGACACCAGAGTTGCTGCAAATCAGGATGGATCAAGAGACGATGGTTCTGGTCAGGCTGTGACTCACAACGAATGCCCAGGTGTGCACACCCAAAACCAGAGGGCTGCCCTAAATATGGCCTTCCTTCCAGCCAAACCTCCTCTTCCTACAAAGCGATCTTCTAATAAGGATAAGAATAAAGGACTGGTTACCCTTAACCCGCCTCCTTCTCTCGAAAAATATGTGCCACTCACGCTCGAAGAGAGATTCGCTAGACAAGAATAGGAGATGAAATAATTGAGGTGGCTTCACGTCGAGCTACTCCAGAGGAACCACCTTATTGAAGGTGTGTCCCAGGAGGAGCCACATCGTGCACTCCCAACAAGTGAACCTCAAAGATTAAGGTTTTCCCCGGCAAACGAAACACGGTCAGGGCTCCCATACAATGAGGAACCTGGCCCATCCAACTTCTTAAACGTAGATTCAGATGAATACCAATACTTCCATCCGCTCAGGAAGCAACCAGAGTGAGTACGCTTGAACCCTCCGATGGTGCCACAAACGGTACATGCACCCCTGGTGACGGCCAATTCGGATCCTCAAGCAATGCCTCAGGCTACGCCTGCCCAGGATCGGGCCCAGTATGATGTAAACCAGGGTCTCACCAACACCATCGAGGCACTAACAGCTCGATTGGAAGCCCTGGAAGGTCGACAGGCTCTGATATAGCCAGAGCGGAAACCCTACCTAGATTGGGTGACCAACACACCACCTCCACCCAATTTTCGGATCCCTGTATTCCCTATTTTCAATGGTTCAGGCGATCCAGAACAACATTTTACGCACTACGTGTCTTATTGTGACCCTATGATGGAACTCCAGAAAAACAAGAAGCAGTAAAACTCAGATGCTTCATACAGACCATGCAAGGATCTGCCTTCGTCTGGTATACAAGTCTACCAGCCCAGTCAATAAAGACCTGGGAGGACCTTCGGCAGCAGATCCTGTTCCACTTCAGCTCAACGTTGCCTAAAACAATGGTCAGCGACCTCATGAAATGCAAGCAGAGGGAGAATGAGAGGGTCTCAGATTTCATCGCTAGGTTGAATGTTCTGACCTATTCCCTGAACATGCCAATGCATCAAGATAAGATGCTAGACATATGCCTCGATAATCTTTGAGATGAGCTGCGAACACCGCTCATACCAGTGGAGTGCACCACTGGCTTCCGCTATCTATCGGCAATTGCCCAGAGAATTGAGGACTCTCTGTAGCGGACTAATTTAAAGTTCCGAATAGCCTCGCACGCTCTTGCAAAAAGAGCCCCTAGAGCTAAAGTGTCCACTGTCACACTCAATCCGGCCCCTGTGCCCGCTCCACCGCTCAGGCCTCCACCAAATCGTCAAGGGCATGTTGCATATCAGCGGCCGCCTCCGCCTAAACGGGATTATCAGAGGGGACCAAAGAGGAACCATTTTGAGGAAATGAAGACAAAAATTATACTCATTATGATTTGATCAAGTCCATGGCTACTTCATTTCCGCCATGAATTGCATCTTTCTATGCCTCCGGGAGCCAAGGAAATATTTAGAAGTCAGCCACGATGATAGACATATTACTGCCCTATCATAGAATGTTGGGGCACAATATCTGAGAATGATTCATCTTCAAAGACATCCTACAGAGGATGGTAGACTCTAGATAGGCTGAGCTGGGACCACCCCCAGCACATGTGGCATGTATCTCTACCACCGACTCCGAAGAAGAGGAGGGGTGGTAGAAAGTCACCAGTAAGAAGGGGTAGAAATTCGATTACTAGATGACTCAAAAGACTATCAACTGAGCCCAGGGCATATTTCGAGCTTAGTTACGGCATCCAGTGTTACCGTCCATAGCCCCTAATGCCGCACAACCAATAGCATCAGCCTCACAGTCCTCCTCGAGCTGGTCATCTGGGCATAATCCAAGAAGGAAGAAACAACCTCAAGAGGAGAAGTCTGCAATGGGACTAATGTTTATCCCGACCGTGGCAGATTATATACCCCTGAATTTGGAACCACGGGCACCGACCCACCAAACGGCACCATTAACCACAACCGACCAGGTTGACCTGTAAGAGGATGAAGAGCCAATCTTTGGTTCTATTAACGTCATCCATCTCTTGGAATCATCCCCTGATGAAGGGTACGGTTATGAACCTGAGTTCCCTGCACAAGGATATAAGAGGAGGAATCGTAGAGGTAGGGATACCAGGGGAGGCGCAGCCATGACCGAAGCCAACCCTATGGTTGGACCCCGGCCCGAACCGTTAATATCGCGAAAACCCGTGGGAGATACCTTCAACAGACTCAACAAGAGAAAGAATTCCCCTCCACCTCCATAAGCAGCCACTCTGGCCCAGTTGTTCTGCAATACCCACCAGAGGAGGAGAAAGTGGCTGGCCACCAAGTGCGCACAAACAAACCGGTTGGGCCAAGTCCTCAAAAAGTGAGAACACCATCGATATCTGACCCCACAGCCGGTCCCTCCTCGTCAAATGCTCCCGCACCCAAAGAACCTGCTAAGACTCTCGTGCCAATAGAGAAGCGTCGACCACTGGAGCAGAAATACGATATCCTTAAGTAGCTAGCATCAGTGCCAGCCAAGCTGTCAATCCTCGATGCCCTAAGTCTGTCAACAGACCTTAGAGAGGCCCTTATAGAAGCTTTGATCAGCCCCCAGGAGTTTCAAGCCGAGGTAGCTGCCACCGAGATTTACCAGACGGAGACTGGCCCAGTTGAATGCAATGTAGTGATTTCCTTCACCGATCAGGATGAAGATTCCATCATGCAAGGAAAAATCAGATCACTATATGTGTCTGACACACTGAATGGTATTGAGATCCAGAAATTTGTTTTAGACAATGGCTCTGAAGTTAACCTCCTTCCCCCATGGACACTACGTATGTTAGGCCACAGTTAAGATGATATAATACCCTCGGCCACAACTCTGTTGGGTTACGATAAGACTAAGAAGAAACCAATGGGATAAATTAATCTAAAGACCCATTTTGGTGACCTGGTAGCCTACACAGAATTCCTAGTGGTCCGGTAGAGCACAACATTCAATGCCCTGCTAGGAAAGTCATTCCTCCATAAGCACATGGTTGTTCCTCCATCCTACCATCAGTATATCAAGTACTCTGTCAAAGGAAAAAGTGGAACATTTCACACCGAAAATGCCCCTTTCGAGATCTCCCAGTCACATTACATTGATGCCGAGTTCTATTAGAAAAAGAAAAAGAAGCCTTTGGTCAATGGTGTCGACTGGATCCCTGATCCAAATGGCCTGGGAATGGTTCGTGATGACCCCCTCAGGCAGCTTGGAAGAGATTATGTCTTTCCCATTAACCATGTTGAGAGTAGGAGTTCAAGTCCAGACACGCACTTAGATGTCCTCATGACTTCAGCCATAACGACCGAGCGTGACAATGTCGGGATGTACACCGACCCTCAATATGGGGAAGAAAACTTGAGTAAGGACGCCCACAACACCTCGCCTCCAGACTCCCAAGAGCCCATGTCAGGATCTCTCTCCTTGTCAAATCAAGGAGATGAGGATTTGGGAGAAGAAGAGCTGGATGATCTCAGGGATGAACCTTCTTCATTTGAGGAAGGTATCTCCACCACCGTGGATGAGCTTAGGGAAATAAACATGGGTACCGAAGAAGACCCGAGGCCCACTCTCGTTAGTGCAGCCATGTCTCCCGAAGATCACGAGGTATATACCACCTTCTTATGGAATCATCGAGAGGTGTTTTCCTAGAATTACACGGAAATTCCAGGACTCGATCCCAAAGTGGCAACACACCACCTAGGTCTGCCAGAAGACCACCGAGGCTATAAACCGGCCGCCAGAAGGACACACCCCTCACAAGCTGCCAAAATAGAGGCTGAAGTCAATAAGTTCATTAAATAAGGCTTCATTTGTGAGGTCCAATACCCCATCTGTTTGGCCAATATCGTCCCTGTCAAGAAAAATAACAGACAAATTCGTGACTGTATTGATTTCAGAGATCTCAATCGGCATTGTCCGAAAGATGAATTCCCGTTCCCGGTCACCGAGTTATTAATTGATGAAACAGCAAGGTATGAGCCTCTATCCTTCATGGATGGCTATTCTAGGTATAACCAAATCAGAATGTACTGAGAAGATGAAGAATCCACTACCTTCAGGGCCCCCAAGGAGTATTCTATTAAAGGGTTATGCCCTTTGGTCTCAAGAAAGTTGGTGCCACATATCAATCCACCATTTATTGTATCATTAAACCACTCCTGGGGAAATTCATTGAATGTTACATGGATGACCTAGTGGTCACGTCCAGACAGCGCTTGAATCACCTGTCAGACCTTGGGACCATCTTCAACAAACTCCGACAGCATAGATTGAAGATAAACCACTTGAAATTCTCCTTCGGGGTTACCTCAGGGAAATTAATTGGCTTCATCGTACGCCATCGTGGCATCGATGTCGACCCTGAGAAGACAAAGGCTATCCTTGGCCTGCCACCTCCCTGCAACCTCACTGAGTTGAGATCAGTCAAAGGGCACTTGACCTATATTAGGCAATTCATAGCCAACCTGGCAGGAAAATGTTTTCCCTTTACCAGGTTAATGAAGAAGGGGGTCATGTACCAATGGACGGATGATTGCCAAGAGGCGTTCGAAAACATGAAGAAGTACCTCATAAGCCCACCGGTGCTCTGCCCCCCGATTGAAGGAAGACCTATCATCCTATACGTGACGGCCCTATAACGGCCACTAGGAACCTTCCTCACACAAAAGAACGACGCCGGCAGCGAAAACAGTCTCTATTACCTCAGTAGAACCATGATTGATGCTAAGACTCAATACTCGAATATCGAGAAGAGTTGTTTGGCCTTGGTCTTTACAGTTCAAAAGCTGCGACATTATATGCAGCATCATGAAGTCCATTTGATCTCGTGGAGTAACCCTCTCAAGTACATCATCAACCGTCTGATGCTAACCAGACGCCTATCCTGATGGGAGGTCATCCTGCAAAAGTTTGACATCTTGTTTGTGCCTCATAAATCCATCAAGGGCCAGGAATAAGCAGACTTTCTGGAAAACCACCATTCAATAGGGACCACTACAAAAAACTCTGAGCTACCTGATGAAGACATCTTCTCGGTTCTAGAGGAGTTCCCAGCTTGGGAAATGTACTTCAACGACGCATCACGAAGCCCAACCGGGAAGAGGATGGAGGATCCCAGATTCAACAAAGTGGGTTTGGGAATAATACTCGTGTCCCCAGAAAAGGATGTCTTTCTATATTCCTTCCTCCTGTCAGAGGGATGTACAAATAATGAAGCAAAATATCAAGCTCTCATTGCAGACCTGGAGCTCACACTCCAGGAACAAGTACAACACTTTAAGGTAAAAGGTGACTCAGAGCTAGTCATCAAGAAATTTAATGGTGACTATGCTATTAAAAAGGAGGAGCTGATCCCCCTGTTTGACCATGTCCGAGGGTTAATGGAGGAATTCTCTAGATAACCAACATTGACCTATATTCCCTGGTCTTAGAATGCTCAGGATGGTGCATTAGCCAACGCGGCTACAGCCCTAGCTGACCCAGGCCGGGATGAAACAGTTATCAGTATTGCTCACCGTCGAATGGTATTGCCATTTTTTGAAGCTAAGATGGAAGAAATCCACGAAGTTAGTCTTGTACTTGATCCATATGCTCCTGCCACTGGCCTGATGACCCCCATTGAAAACTACCTTCAATGGGGAGAACTTCCATCATACATGGATGAACGAGAGAAAATACGAAGAAGGGAAATCAACTTTGTCCTATATAGAGGTGTGGGTCAGCAAGAGGTCCTCTACAAACGAGGCCTCGACGAAGTGCTCCTCAGATGCATTGATGGAGAATAAACCCCTACGTAATGAATGAAGTACACACCGAAGCGTGTGGAACACATCAACCAGGGACCAAGCTTTCACATCATGTTCGAAGGATTGGGTACTACTGGCCCACAGTGGCACGAGACTACGAGCATTTTACCGCAAAATTCCACTCATGCCAGATTCATGAGAACTTCATACACCAACCCCCAGAGTTTCTTCATCAAGCCAAGTACTCCTAGCCATTTTCAGTCTGGGGGATGGATGTCGTGGGACCACATCCTCCCGCCATGGCCAAACAGCTGAAGTATATCCTCAAAGCAACTGACATCTTTTCCAAATGGGCGGAATCCAGACCCCTCAAGGAAGTCGGGGAAAGGAATATTGTCAGCATTGTGAAGACCAATATCATCACCAGATTTGGTGTCCCCCATACCATACTAACGGACAACGACACCCACTTTTGCTCTATGGAATTGGAGAAACTATACCACGAGTATGGTATTAAGGCTAACTACTCATCCCGCTACCATGAAGCGGCCAACAGATAGATAGAGGCTTTCAAAAAAGACCCTGTCCAACATTCTCTAGAAAATGGTGGACAAAGACAAGAAGTCATGGCCGGATAAACTCCTCCTTGCATTGTGGCCTTATCGAACCACAATCTGCACCGCTACTCGGGCTACCCCATACTCATTGGTGTACGACACGAAGGAAATCCTACCCATTGAACTCCAACTTCCCTCACTCCACATTTCCATTTGTGATCAGTTATCCAACTATGAGCAATCAAAAAAGTGGCTAGGTGAATTGGAACAGCTAAACGAGAAGCATTTTCACACTTTGCACCATCTGGAAGTATACCAGAACTAGATCACATTAGCCTTCAACAAAAAGGTTTTTCTTCGGTGTTTCTTGGAAGGAGAATTAGTATTGGTCCTTCAGACCCCAAGGATACCCAGAAAGAATCCTCCAATGCTGGAGCCCAAGTGGGAGGGACAGTAATTTGTACACAAGATCTACTCCAACGGAGCATATACCCTGATCTCCATGGATAAGAAATTCACCATGGATCCTACCAATGCAAGATTCCTGAGAAAGTATTTCGCATAGAGAAAAAGTGTATCGTTCATCCTTACCACATGACATTGAACTGAATGGATAATAAGAGTTAAGAATGCTCCCTCCCCTCAGGTATGGACCAGACCTGCACTAGGTGTACTCCTCATCCTCATCGTATGACGTTAAACTGCACGGATTTCAGAGAACTATATACGTCTTGACTCCTACCCTCATAGGATACGTAGCGATGCCGGGATCCCCTATCTTGGCCCATCCACCCCCAAAATAAATGTTAAAAATTCATTCTTCCCCCTGTGTACAGACTAGACCTGCACGGGGTGTATACCTCATCCTACCCGCACGACGATAAACTGCACGGGTAAGAAAAAAAGGAGCATCTGAGCTGCATGACGTTAAACTGCTAAGCACCAAACGGTCTGAACTCTATGACCTTAAACTAAGAGTATTTCGTCCTCACTTCATGATGTTAAACTACACAGACAAGATGTTTTAAAAATGCCCTCTTCCCCCCGTGTATGGACCAGACCTGCACGGGGTGTATTCCTCGTCCTCACCGCATGACGTTAAACTGCACTGATTTTAGAGAACTACATACGGCTTGATTCCTGCATTCTTAGGATATGTAGCGACGCCAGGGTTCCCTGTCCTGGCCCAACCACCTTTGAGTGAAATAAAATAAAAGTTAAACAATGTCCTCTTCCCCCGTTTATGGACCAGTCCTACACGAGGTTTACTTCTTCCAGATAACTACGTGCGGCTTGATTTCTACCCTCATAGGATACGTAGTGATGTCGGGGTTCCCCGTCCTAACATAGCCCCCTAAATAAAATATATAAATTCCCTTTTCCCCCGTGTACAGACCAGACTGGAATGGGGTGTACAATTCTTCATTACAGCATGATGTAAAACTTCATGGATATCAAGATTTAAAAATTCCCCGTTTCCCCCGTGTGTGGACCAGACCTGCATGTGGTGTTTTTATCATCCTCACCGCAAGACGTTAAACTGCACGGACCGCGTCCTCACCGCATGATGTTAAACTGCACGGAGTTTGTCGCGAACCACCTAAGATGTATGGCGAAACGAGGTTGAAATACTCTTTGCACATTTGGATACATCCTCCGCATACATCAGACTCCACGACCCGGATAAATATGGATCTTCATAACCATTCATAGCCATCGAAAGTGGAAAGTCATCGACCCATGGACACCTTTTCATGACTCTGCATACCATGCCCTCAGCGGCTCTGCATATTGATAGCCCCTGGCCCGTCTACCAAAGTCAAGATTTCAACTGGCGAAACTCTTCCTAGATCTGTAAGCTTACCGGCCTCAGAGCCCACATACCATGCCTCCTGACCCAGAAGTTTATGGCATAGTGGTTTACATGTTCGTCCCCTTTTCACATCCAAAATCGCTAGGGTATCCCTACCCAGTTAGCCTATGTATCCGCTCACCGTTCACATGAAGACCTGCTTCTATGAACATCAAGCCAGGACCAGGCTACTGTAACTCAACAGACAATTGCAGTGAATATATTTCTTGTATGCTCAGACACCATTATCCCTACATGCAAAACTCTGTACGGTGAGCAATCTCAGATTTTCAAAATCATTCATGGACATCGGAAGTGGACAGTTATTGACCTGGGGAAACCTTTATAAGACTATAGATACCATGCCCTCAGTGGCTCTGCATAATGATATCCCCATGCTCATCTATCAAAGGCAATATTTCTTTGGGCAGTATAATTCCTAGCTCCATACGTTTACCGACCTCAGAGCCCCCACACCACACCTCCAAATCTGGGAAACCTTAGAGTTACATTTTACAACATTCATCCCCACACTATTCAGAGTATATCAGAGCATGGTAACTCATTTATCCTTCGAATGACTACAGCAATAGTCACCTAATGGTCCGAGCTCTATAACCACTAAACTATGAGTACTTCGTCCTTACCACACGACGTTAAACTGTTTGAAGTGAAGGTACACCCCTGCATGCAAAATAAACCAGAGTAGGGATCTATCTAAGATTTAATAGCAACGAGGACAGAGTATGCCCGACGTGTACAGACATTTCCTTCCCAAATGATAGACTTTGTGGCCCGGATAATTGTGGATCCTCATAACCACTCACGGCCATAACAAGTGGAAATTTATCGATCCATGGACACCTTTTCATGACTATTCATACCATGCCCTTAGCGACTATGCATATTGATAGCCCCTAGCCCATCTACCAAAGGCAAGATATCCACAGGCGACACTCTTACAAGTTCCGTATGCTTACCGGCCTCAAGATTCCCATATAATTTCTCCTGATTCAAGAAGCCTCAGAGCCACGATTTACACCAATAAACCCCTATCCACATCTGGGCATGACGAGAAGTTCGAGTCCAGTTTCATTCTGATGAAGAGCGGCCTTTTCCCATACGTCCTTACTTCATTATGTTAAAATGCACGAAACATCTTGGCCACTTGGTATAAAACTGCATAGACCAAGCATTAACAGTCCTGGGAAATTCCTTCAATAAAAATCATTTTCACAGGTTTACAAATTCCCTCTTCCTCGCTGCATGACGTAAAACTACACAACATCCTTTAAAATTTTCCCCGTCTTTACCACACGTCGTTAAACTGCACGGAAGTCGTCCTCACCACACGACGTTAATCAATGCAAACCCACCTTTCCTTTCACGTCGGTTCACCTCTGTCCTCACCGCATGACATTAAACTGCATGGAGATCATCCTTACTACATGACGTTAAACTGCATGGGCTTCGTCGAGACCTACCCCAGATATACAGCGAAAGGGGAAAGGAATACTCCTGGAACATTTGGATGCATCCTATTCATACACCATACTCGACGAACCAGATAATTGCGTATCTCCATAACCACTCATGGCCATCGGAGGCGGAAGACCCTCGACCCGTGGAAAGCTTTGTACGACTATGCATACCATGCCCTCAGTGGCTCTGCATAATTTTAGCCCCTGGCTCATCCATCAAAGGAAAGATTTCCCCATTTGATAATCTTCCTATATCCGTACGCTCACCGGCCCCAGTGCACCCATGTCATATCTCCCAATCCAAAAATTTATAGAGCAGTGGTTTACAAGTTCATTCCACACCCACATCCAAGAGTTTCCAGGGCACCCCTGCCCGATGAGCCTATGTGTCCTCCTGCGGTTCACACGACAATTTGCATCTACAAGCATCAAGCCAGAACTGGGCTACTCTAACTCAACGGGCATCTACCGTGAAGATGTCGCTTTTTTTCTCGGGACACCATTATCCACATGTACCTAACTCTATTCTTTGAGAAACCCCATATTTTCATAATCATTCATGGCCATCAGGAGTGGAAAGTTATCGACCCGTGGACACCTTTGTACAACTACGCATACCATGCCCTCAGTGGCTCTTTATAATGATAGCCCCTGGCTCCTCCATCAAAGGAAATATTTCCTCAGGTGATACTCTTCCTAGCCCCATATGCTTACCATCCTAAAAGCCCCCATATCATCTCTCCTGATCTGGGAAACCCCAGAGTTATAGTTTACACCTTCATTCCAACACATCTGTTCAATGCATTCTAGAGCATCCTAACTGAATTGCCCTCTTGGTGATTGTAGCAACAGTCGCCCAATGGTCCGAGCTCCATGAACATTAAACTATTAGTACTTAATACTTACCACATGATGTTAAAATGCACGAACTCCGTCTTTATCACATGACATCAAACTGCACGGTCAAACTCTTCACGAGTCTAGACAGGGATAGGGGTTTCCCCCCCTCCATAGTGCAAGGTCCAGACCTACACAAAGTACTGCCTCACATCCGCGTGGGGAGGGATGACTATACCTGGTCCCTGAAATTTAGTTGGGAAGTTTCTCCCGTGTCCAGAAATCCTCTTTTCATAAACAATACTCTACACCCAGAAGGAGCTGAACCCTTGTAAGCCACCCCTGGTGGTCCAGAATCTCAACTTCCCTGATGTTTCTTGGCTATCAGAAGAATACAATCATTGACGTAAGGACACATTTTCATGACTATGCATACCATGCCCTCAGTGGCTCTGCATATTGATCGCCCATATCCCATCTACCAAAGGCACGACTTCTTTAGGCAATGCGTCTCTCCGTACACTTGCTAGCCTCTGAGCCCCCATATCCATTCGGAAACCCTCTGAGCTGCAGTTTACTATCCCATTTCATAACCCTGTTTGAATATTGTGGAACGTCTCTGACCACATTACCGAGGACCAAGATAATCCATTCCATTATAGATGATTTCCTAGCTTCATGACTTTATACTACGCCAAGCCCTAACTCTCCTTTACACTAGATAAATGCGTAGGACAGAAACCCTGCTTCCACACTCCTGATTGATACAGATGTTCTCAAAACCTTTCAGATGTCACATACCGTTTCCAAGACACCCCCGGTGGTTTTCATATTTCTCCAAGCCACCCATGGTGGTTTCCATAAGCTGTAACTTCATGAAGTCTTATGGCCCTCCGAAATGGAGATTCATTGACTTAAGGACACATTTTCACGACTATGCATACCATGCCCTCAACAGCTCTGCATATTGATTTCCCCTGGCCTATCTACCAAAGGCAAGATCTCCTTAGGTGATGCTTCTCCCACCTCTACACACTGATACGACTCCCATGCCTTGAGACATGCCCTACATGTCGTTCAAATCTAAACACACTCCCTCCACAAGCATCTGAAGGACACTGAGACATCTTTTAATCATCCAAACCTCATTGGGGCCCTTTCCCCCCCTATATTTGGTCAAAGCTGTTCGACCTAAAACATCAGTAATGATAGTCTTGACGGCGGGATTTTAATACTCTCACAAAAGAGGCACAAAGCATGTTATGCCAAAAACCCGAAAAGGGTGACCTATGAAAAATTCAGTCCATACCCACTGGGCCCACAATAAATAGGCCCAGGAAAAATTAGGTCATTAAAAGAAGAGAAAAAAAGTTTGTGGGGTTTTTCTACGGAACCCTAGAAATAGTCAAACTATGCTCGCTGGACCCCATGGTCTAGGAAAAAGTTAGTGATTATTTTCTTGTGTTATGATTAGTTCTAATTCAGTGGGTTGTTATTTACACAACAATTGTTTTAGTAACAATCAAATTTTACGGTGACAAGAGATTGACAGATATTGTATTCCATTTGAACAGAAAGGGAGGACGTCCACAAAGTGGGGTCTCTCCCTCACAAAAAATAGAGGGGTAAGTAAAACATAGAGTACAAGAATGGCTCTGATAGTCATAAAAAAGCCTGACTCTCCCACTCCACCAGTTCAACGACCGTGCGGCGGAGGTCGTTGCATGTTTACTCTAGCATGACCTTCTCCCGAGCCTCAACCTCGACCACCAAACGAGTATGATCCACTATTGTTTGGAAATCGTTGATCCCCTTTATGGTGGCTTCAAGATGACCAGTCATAGGTGATAACTGGTCCCTCAGCATCATTTTACGCTCTTCACATTCATTCAACTCGGAGGATTGGATGACCGCCTGATCTCGAGAGATCACCTCCTGTGCTATCAGCTGATGGAGCTGTATCATGGCTTCCTCTAGGGCTCAGGTCCTGAAATCAGTGGCAGTGAAGTGAGAAAGTTTGCATTCACTAGTGGAAACTTCCTCATGGACTATGAAAACTTGGAAGCAAGAGAATGGAACTGCCGATAGTCAAAGCCACCTGACCCCAAACCCAGGAAGAGTTGTCGAAGAGCTTTAGTTTTAGTTTCCATATCAGCTAGAGGAGTTTCGGCAATGATCTCGCAAATCTGGGGCCAGGCCCACCTGCACACTGCTTGGTGCTCTTCAATGACATGAGGAACTTTGGTATCCTTGTCGGATAGCATGAGAATGAAGTCTAGAATTGCAACCAGAGTAGATATGTGATCGCTAGAAGTTGGTTCCGAAGCTGGAAATTCTGGAGCCACTAACCCAAGTTCAGGCTTGGGGATCATGTTTCTAAGCCCGGTATCGACTGGAAAAACTCCTGGGATTGCCTCACTAGGACCCGAAACCATAGGGTCATCCTCATCCACATCCAAGAGGGATGAACCCGCCTGAACTTCGGTCATCAAAGGGCTAGGAGAGGAAAATCCCCTCATTCGTTTTGATCGACGAGCCATCAGTCGATCCTCCCTAAGAGCTGATGAGGAAGGTGCGGTAGATGCAACAACCGTAGTACCTCCTGATTTGGGATCTTGCTGGACAACCTTCCCTAGGATCCCATCGGGATAGTGTTTTACCCATGTTTTTTCATACTCCAAGGAAAGGACGACAGCTACCCCCATGACAGGCATGGGAATTCTTGTGTCAGATCCCTCTCACATCAGCATCAGGCACCATTGATGAAGTATGGACACGTGCAGTCCTTGTGACTGAGGAGGGGGAAGGGAAACTTGGACTTTCATGCACCCAAACTGGCGAGAAAAATGATACGGGACATACAACTCGCACAGAGAAATCTCATCCATCCACGCAGATAGAAATCCGTCCTGCAGAGTGATCATATGAGAATTCTCCTCCATGCTCCCCCGATGGTTGTCAAATAAGACGCCAGAAGGGGTGGGGTAGGGAGTGAAAGAAAACTGGGAGAAGCCACTCAGAAGCTCGAGGACTTCACCAGAGCTGAGGGACTTCAAGAGAACTCCAGCTATATCAAGAAGGGTAGGACGAAAGGTAGAAAGAGGGATGACTGTGTTATGACAATACTCATAACAGTGGTATTGATTCACTATCCATCCGTATAATAACTGAAATGGCCTAGTCGGACGATAGGGAGACCCACCCTCCTGCATGTGACTCAACATATCGTAAATAAGAGCCTAAGTGGGCATGACTAAGTTCACAGGGCGGCCATCTTCCTACTCGACCTCCATCATCAAGGTGCATGATATGACGCCTGGGTTGATATCCCGAGAAGGGAATAGCCACCCGCTCAGAAACATAGCAAACAAACCTACCAGCCGGAGCATAGGTGGCACACTGGGGAACTACTCGTAACCCAATGAAAGGTAGTCACCCACCTCCATAATCGTCCAGTAGGAACCTGTGGTGGTTCGTGACTATTGAGAAGGATGAGTCCTAGGGTGCTTGATCTTCAGCATAGGACCAATGGTGTTTAGAAATAACCCTATCCAGGTACTATAGGGAATAAGAGAATAGGCATGAAAGGCCTGACCCAGTGATTGCTCCGCCATAACCAGAAGATCCCTCGCCAATAAAGGCACTTGTTCGACATCGTCCCATGCGTCAGGGGTGGGAAGAAACTCGTCATACATCTGACCGATAATCGATAGCCATCCTAATTGATAGATGTCCCACAAACTGATGTCAACTTCACCATGGGAAAGGTGGAAAGTATTAGTGCTTGAACACCAGCGACTGAGCAGGTCAGGCAGGATCATGGATGGTGGTTAAACAACAAAGCGGGAGGCCCATACTACAGAGTACAAATTGACTGCTTCCAGCGACTCGGGAGAGTCCCAAAAATAATGATGAACCCAGAAGCCCCAATCCCAGTCATTTGAAAAAATACCACCAAATCAAAGATCCCAATTCGGAATCCACCCTGCATCGGGATCGACACGAATAAGGTTGATAATAGAAGAGTAACTCTTGAATACAGCTTCCGGGGAAAATTTTTGGGCATGCTGATCACTTTGGGTCGAAACCGAGCCTCTCAAAATGAAGGTGTCTTTCTGGCCAGAGTTATAATCTATCTCCCTCGATTAGGTAAAGTTCACCTGAATGCACTTTGATGACGCTTCCAAGAAAGGAGAAGGAAGACCAGAGAATGTGGGGGGAATAGGGAAGTCGTCATGAAGTCCGAATCCATAAAGCAGAAGGCGATTTGATAATGGATAACTCATGATCTTAGGAGAGAGAAATTATTTCAAGACACCATCGTCAGGAATGATGGACCGACGAGGGTCCTTTTTGATGTTCTCCACTCTGCGAATCATAGCTAAATGTCTCCCTAAACCAATTGGGAGAGGCTCGACAGCAGGTCTGGGTGTAGGGTGAGGAGGAACCATGTTTTCCCCCTACATCATGAAGACCAAAAAAATGGTTAGTCTAGAATAATAAAATATAGAAAAAATACCAGCTGTATGGAAAAGTCATTGAGAATCCTTTGTAATGAAATCCGCAAGGTGGCCCCACAGGTTGGTTCGCGATGACAGAATCCCATGAACCGGCCATACACGAAATGTATCCGCAAAGCCCTGGCCCATGGAGCGTTGGATAGAAAACCATGAACCAGGTTTCCTCGCGGAACCTCACCTCCGATCATTAAGCGTTTAAGATTCGGGATTAATTTTTTTTGAAAAGTTTGGATCATTCTAGTCCACGGACCGTTTGAAACCATGATGTGAGTTCCTACGTGGCCTGTCGTGACTCAATTTTTAATTAATTAAAGGTCTTAGTTGGTGGCTGGGACGTTGGTCCGCGGATTAAGAACAATGTGGATGGGAAATGGTTCACGGAAGTAGAATCCGGTTCACGGATGAAGCGTTTCACGAACGAACAGGCACGCGGAGGCAAAAAAGCGAAGGAGCGCTGGTATTCGCGAAAAATCTGGTAGAAGACAAATGAAGGGCCCTTCGTATTTATAGGCATAGTCCCCTACCAGGTCCACTTCCCTACCGCAACTCATCAATTTTCATGACCACTCTAAATTGGAATAGCCTCCTCTTCGTTCCGATCGGACCCCATTCTGATAGGGGGAATTTGTAGGGTCATGAAAATTCCGCAAACAAGAATGATGGTCCCCTTTAACTAAAGGGAGATTCTACCCAATTTCCCCTCAAAGGATTGGGTAAAGGAAGGTGGCCAATACTCAAAATTGGCGAAGGGACCAACCGGTCTGCGAACTGGCCTGAGTGTTACGCGGCCGGTTCAGCGAACCGTTCCCCTCCGCGGACCAACCTTGTTCGCGAGATGGAGGCGGAGATCCTCCACGGGCTCAAAGCTAGATAAGCGCTGAACCGGTCCACTATCACGAACCGCCCCGACCGCGAACCACGTCGACTGGCTCAAGCTGCATCTGCTGTCATTCGCGGAATGGAGGCTAAACCCTCCGCGACCACGAAGCACTCTCTGAGCTCATTTGGTTCATAGGGGGAGATCGTTTGGTTTGTGGGGGAGGTGCACTCAATGCCCCCCGCGAGTTGCGGATTGACTAAGTCATCCGTGAATCGGGTTTTCGGTCATGGGCCTCCGCAAAAGGTGCCACATGACCATAGATATATCCTTTTCCCCGCTCTATAAAAGGATACTGAGGGGAAGAGGGAAAAGGACACAAATAGAAGTTTAATCAGATTCGGGTGGAAGGATTTCGAAGGAAGGCTTTGGATTTCAGAAGTTCTAGTTCGCGAACTTGAGCATGTATGTATCAGGTAATGAACTAATAAGGAACCAAAAATGCATAATAACTTGGTGAACTGCAAACCAAAAATAAAAAAGAAGAGAAAACCACAAACCATGGTCCCTCTGTGGAAGCACTCCCCATAGACCAGGGAATTTATGCCTCTTTTCCGATCCGCCGAACCGCGTAGCACCCTCCTACGTGGGAGAAGCATCGACCGATGAGCCTATGGTCGGTGCCGCCCTTGGCCACCGCTGCCCGCATGGAACCCTTCGTGGACCACCCTAGTTCGTGGATCAAACCAGAAGCCGCGAACCACCCTGGTTCGCTGATTGAACCCAAAGCCGCGAACCACCTTGGTTCGCGAGATTACCATCAGTCCGCGGACCACCCTGGTTCGCGGACAGCTTCTCTAACCGAGTAGCACTTCCCTATGCGAAGGGCACCACCATCCATACCCCTATGTGGCCTTCCAAATTATTCAGAGTTCCCATTCCCTGATCCACATAAAATCCTTCCGATCCGACCTGATTCTATGTAACTCCCTCACTGGTATACTCATCAGCCCTGAGCCAAGGCCTCCACCAGAGCCACCGGATCCGTGTGATGTAACCCTCAGGCGCATCAGTGCGCCATTTTGAGTTCACATACCCACGGTAAACTGGGGAGAAGGGGTTTCCCCGACCCTTGAGGAGATTCTTGAAGCATTCATGGGATCACATTCCCATGGTAATGTGAAGTATGAGCTCAGGAGCCCCCTTTCTGACCCTCCACTTGTTGGGACTGGGGTACTTCTCCCTTATTCTGAGGGTAGTAAAATACCCATCATAAGGAAGTCCCCATGCACTTCGGTACTTCCCCCAAGAACAAGAGAGGGGACTGGCACAATAACACCCCATTCCCTCTCCCACTGCGCTTTGTCACCATGTGGATCCATCTCGGAGTAAGCCCCGACCTTATGGGCCGATCCATGCTTAATCCCCACTCAACTTCTCACGGACGCACCTTTCGCGATGTGATTCTCTGGTCCCTACTGCATCTTATTTCTCACACCGGACATGACTCACATGGGCTTAGAGTAAGCATCAACCATGACATCCTCTTATGGGATACCTCAGACCATAATTCATTAGCCAATGAGAACTACGAGGACTTTGATTCCCTACCACAGGGATACGTAGGAAGCCTCCATGAAGTTCAAGCCTGATCACTAGCGGACCCCCGGGTCAACCTTCACGTTAGTTCTTCGACGCTCCCATTTGAACTACGTGGACTTTGATCCCTATCTCTTAGGCAGGGTACGTAGGAAGCCTCTATGAGGTTCATTACCAACAACCGGTCGATCCGACTATATTCACATCGATTCACTGCACCACTTCTAGTACCACCTCAGTGAGTCCCGACTCTTCGGGGTAATTAATCCAACGAGGGGTGGTAAACCTCAGATATAAATGATTCTGAACCCCTGCATTTAGCTGACCATTTCCAACCAGGAGAAATCTTGGGGATACTATGCTTGGGTATAAACAAAAGATTCGCGAACATATGAATATGTCTTAAATCTATAAGAGTGTCCCGGAACAGGAAATAATTCCCCTCAAAAGGGTGTGATGAGCCCGACTTCCCATCCTCTCGACCAATGTGAGTTCTTGAGCTTCGCTAACCAAACCATCCGACGAACGCATGCCTTTGGAAAGTAGGTCCATGCACTACGGGATATGGAACTGTTGGGTGTTTAGAGGTGCAAACGGTGCACCCATTATGAGTGATTATATAGAGCTCAGCCTTATTTAATCAATCGTCGGGTAGCGCGCGTCTCTCCCACACGACCCCCGACCGTGTGTCGTGCCAGGAGAGGAACAATTATTATTGATTACTATGTATTATTCATAAAGCATATGATTCCATGAGTTATGCTAAATAGCTTATGTTAGGTATGTATTGATGAACCAATGTTTTCTTTATTTGTGTTATAACCTTTACTAATTTTTTATGCTCATCCCATGTTTTGAATTATTTTTCACAGGACTTAAAGTTGAATAAGGTAAAGGATGAGATCAATGAAAAGTCATGCTATCAAAAACATGGAACTAGACATGACTCTTTTTTAAATGTTTTTATTTTATGAAAAAATGGAAAATGAGTAGAAGTGTCTACTTTTTAATTTTTGATATGTAATGTAATAGTTATAGACTAATTATATTGAATCTTTTAAAGTAATTAACCTTTTAAAACATTAATATCAATATAATTAAATCCTTAAAACCATCTTGAAAAATGAACATTAATGAAAATGATTTAGAATATTAAAACTATAAAAATTTTAGAATAATGTTTTAATTAAATATTCTGTTACCACTTAGAAAATACTTGAATAAAAATAATTAAAGAATTACATTAAACATAACATATAATATCAATATAATAACGAGACTAATGATATAATATTTCAATGGGCATTATATACACCTTATAGGATAATAAAGGTTCACAATATCATGATATTCCTCAAATGAAAAGAGATTGAGACATAGTCCCTTATGAAAATTAGGCAGCCTAATGGCCTAACATTAAAATTCAGAAAATGAGTTGGTGAGGGAGAAATACATATCTCATCACATGGACATTAAATGTACCGAAATAAGTATATATAAGAACATATCCCAACATTAGATAATGTAAATTAAGAAACATAACATAAAAGAAGTCTTTGACAAATATAGGAGGGTGAAAGGTTCCCTTTCAAAGATTATATAATTAGATTAAGGATAAATCAATGAAATAATTATGTGTGACAAACATAAATACAAAAAATATATGTAGATATTATGTGTAAAAAAATAAGAGGTCATTCACACATATTCATAGCATGACTTAATAAAGAAGTATACGTTTAACCAAAATAATTTAAATTCAGATAAGAAGTTCTCTTATAGAAATTCGACAGCCTACCGAGGTCTCTTTAAAATTCATAAAATGAGTTGATGAGGGAGAAAAGTGTTTGTAATCACATGGACATACAATTTACAGAAATAAGGATATATAAAATCATATCCCAATATAAGAAAATGGAAATTAAAATACATGTAATAAAATAAGTCTTCCACTAAAAGAGGAGGGTGAAATGTTTCCATACCAATTTGGTAACTTATGAAACATATGCCCCATGAAAGAAGGATAATAAAATGAAGATGTAAATATCCATAAATTAAAATATATTATAGAAATAATACAATAATGGGCAGTAAATAGACCACACAAATGGAAATAGTGGCAAATATAGCATGAATTCCATGAGTATAAAAAGTGAGATGAAAACCCCTTATCACGTAGTAATCAATCAAGTCGTATGACCATAAGTTAATAAAAACCAAATGAATCATAGAATCCAATGAATAAAAATAAAATAAATATAATATATATCACATGGAAGTACAAAATACCCCACATTCAATAAATAAGTGGTGAACAATGGAAATCTCATGAAATTAAATGTGAGATAAGAAACCCCTTACCTAGTGTCCGACTGGACCTGCTCATTCTTTAATCAAATGAATAATAAAATAAAGTTAATTTATACTTAAAAAATATCCTTTTTTCAAGTTTATTATTCCTTTTATATCATTTATTACCATGTTATAAACATTATTCAATCATTAAATCTAATAATGGTCATTTTGTCGATATTTTGTACTTGAATCAAAAATGAACTTCTTATAATTACAAGTTGTTCCTGTGGTCAAAATTCCCTAATATATAGAATGATATTAATTATTTACATATAATATATATATTATATATAGTATATATATGTATTTATAATAGTACATAAAATTTGGATGTAATAAATGAAATGCACTATTCTTGGAGACGGTAACCCGTACGTACGCATGAACACTACTTTCATTTGTATTTCATATTTAATGGAATTAAATCATAATTATACATATTTATATTATAATTACAGTATATTATCATATATAATTTCATTAATTCCATCCTTTATATGTTACACATATGGCATGAACGAGTCATATCACTTTGAGGGGGCGGTAATCCGCACTTTCTTAAATGAAATTATCATATTTACCCGCTATGGAAACCATAAAGGTATAATATAAATGAAAAATAAAGAAGTATAGAGACAATATAAATATAATATGTATCACATTTAAATTACGTTTCATCTTAATTTCCACCATAAGAGGTGGTAGGAGAATATTGAACAATCATCATTTCGTGAGGCAGTAGTTCATCGTCCACAGAAACAGTATGTTCTTTACCAATTAGACGGAGGTGTGTGTAAGTTTAGTTCGAATAATTCTCATATAAGAAACCTAGTATATTTATTATATTTTTTTTATAATATAAAGTAATAAAAAGAGTTTATGGGGTTGGAGAAGAAAAATAAAAGAAAAGGACTTAAGAGAATAAGTTAAGTTTAAATCGGGTAACTCCCTTTCATTTGAACCGAAAGGATTTCTTAAAGTGCCTTATACCTAAATTAAGGAATCTAGGTGGAATATAGGGATCTTGATAGATTATTTTGGACGATTTTGGATGATCCAAGGGGCTTGAGAGGTATGAGTAATGGGTAAGATTTGAGGGCTTTTATAAGGGGGAGGAGGGTCTCTTTAGGAAAGTTTGAAAATATTATTTTATTTTTTAATGATTTTCAGTTTCTAAAGTTCCAAAACTTATTTAAGTCTAATATAATATACCTTGTTTTCGAAATAAAATCTTCAAATAATAATTGGATAGGTTTTGGATTTTTGTTTTGTTTTTATAATCTTATTTATTTAAATCATTCATTAATTAGGTAAACACTACGTCATTATTGTGTCACAAATAATTTTATTTATTTGATGCCTAAAAATTATAAATAAAATACCATGATGTATGGAATCGTTTTATATTTATAATTAATATTTATAGTAAAAAATATCAATTATATGATCCCACATTAAAATTGTTTCAGCGAAACAATACTTGTTTATGATATTTTTATTTTTACATTAAATAAATGGTTATTAATGTCATTATCTTACCCAAATGGCTTTCAAAGGCTAAAACATATCACCCAAGGATCGTATTGTTTTTCCATGACTCATCAAATAAGTTTAGGACATGTGTTAAGGTAATTTTATATTATTATAATATTATTTTTACCTTGAATTACCCAATTTATCTTTAACCACGGTAAATAAAAGTGAAATGTTTCTATTCACAAAAACTTATTTTCATCTTACTGAACCAAATTTTTCATACACATAACAACCATGTATTTGGATTTTAGAAATTCAATTCATATAAGTGGTAAAATTTCATTTAAATGAAAAAGTATGTTTTTTAACTACCACTATGTGTTCTCACTAATCATAAAAAATTAAAGGTTTTCAGAAAAATACCAAAAAATAAACCAAATATATAATTGATATTAAGAATTCATAATTAATGTATATTTTTAGAAATTAAAAACATATAATTTGCAATAATTATTATAAATATGATTCTTATTGTCAAAACAAAAAAGCTTGTTTTTATGAAATAATAACTATCATAATATTGATACTTGTTTATGTCAAACTTCAAAGTTAAATTACTTCCAATGACCAAAATTAAATTTAATAATAAAAATAAAATTTAATTACACTTTAAAACCATATATAAATATATTCTAACCATATAAATAAATTAGATAAAAAGGCAGTTTTGAATTAAATTGTAGTATTTACAACTATTCATTAAAAAATAAACTTTATCAGAAAAATACCATAATTTCATCCAATGTAAATTTTGATGTCCCATTTCTAAAGAAGTATTTTTTTTTTCAAATAGAACATATAAAAGTGAAAAATGATAGATATAAAAAGGGTTCACCAAAAAAGGTGGTAAATTGACAATTTAAAAAATATTAGAGTATCTAAGCTTAAAATTAGATTCATTCACATTTTAAGCCCTAAAATTTTATAGGTAAAATGTAAAAAAATTTAACAAACATGTATAATCATAATTTGGATAGTTCTGTTCATTCCCTCCAATAAAATAGCTAGACTTTAACTACAATTCAAAATAATATTATATGATTATTTTTCAGTATGACTCGGCCTTGTGTACAACATGAGATTTCGGAAAAAACCCAGTTGTTGCGTGTTGGGTGTGCCATAAAACATAGCATCCCATTTAAAGTAAAATTATTATTTAATTCAAAAATATGAAAAATTTTAATATTTCATTTACTTTATTTACCTGGGATATTACAACCTTCCCCCTTTTGGGAATTGTGTCTTCACAATTTTCAAATTGGGCTCCGAAACATCATTTAAAGTCCCACATCATAAAAAACAAGCTTCTTCATTTAAATGAAGTTTTACAACTTTTGTGAATTCAATTTCAAAAATATGACATACATTATTTTTATTATTATGTAAAATGTGGTTCAATAAGATGAAAATATTTTTTTGGAGAATAGTGTCTTTTGACATTTATTTACCGCAGTTAAAGGTAAATAGGGTAATTCAAGGTAAAAATTATATTATAATAATATAAAATTATATTAAAACTTGTCATAACCTTATTGGATGAGTCATGGACGACCAATAATATCCTTTGGTGAGATTTTTAGCCTTTGAAATCCATTTGGGTAAGATAATGACATTAATAAATTTTTATTTAATGTGAAAACAAAAATATCATAAACATGTATTATTTTGCTAAAAAAAATATAATGTGGGGTTATATAATTGATATATTTGACTATAAATATTTATTAGAAAGATAAAAATATTTCCTACATTGTGGTATTTTATTTATAAATTTTAGACATCAAATAAAGAAAAACATTTATTCCAAAATGATGATGTAGTGTTTAACTCATTAATGAATGATTTAAATAAATAATATTATAAAAATTAAAAAAATATCCAAAACCTGTCCAATTTTTATTGGAAGATTTTTTTTCGAACAAGATTCATCTTATCTTTGACTTTAATAAGTTTTGGACCTTTATAAACCGAAAATAATTATATAATAAAATAATATTTTGAAACATTCCTAAAGAGCCCCTGCTCCCCTAGAAAAAGCCCTCACCTCTAACCCATTAATCTCACCTCTCAAAACCCTTGGCTTGTCCAAAATCTTTCAAAATAATATCTCAAGATCCTTATCTTACACCTAGATGCCTTAACATAGGCAGAAGGAACATCAAGAATTCATTTTTGGTTCAAACCAAAGGGAGTTACCTAATTAAAGGAAACATCTTTTCTTAAGTTCTTTTATTTTATTTTACTTCTCCAGCCCCTTAAAAAATATATCCTTTTCTTTTATAACAAAACCAGTATCCCTAATATACTATCCTTTTTTTTATGATAAGTATTCGAACTATACTTACAATCACCTCTATCTAATCGGTATAGAACATACTATCTAATTGGACGGTGAACTACTACCTCATGAAATGATGATTGTTCAATATTCTACTACCACCACTTATGTTAGACATTATGATGGTACTGTATTTATATGTGATATATATTATATTTATATTTTCTATATAATTCTGTATTTTTCAATTATATCATACCTTTATGGTTTCTATAATGGGTAAGCGTGACAATTTCATTTTAGGAAGTGGGGACTACCACCCAATCCAAGTGATATGACTTGTTCATTCCATACATGAAATGTATAAAAGATGGAGTTAATGATATTATATATGATATTATACTGGAATAATAAAATACTTCTTTATCCTTATTTTTTCATTCCATGAAATATTAAATAGAAATGAAAGTAGCATTCATGCGTACGTACGATTTACAGTCTCAATGAATGGTAAATTTAATTTCTTATCTCCAAATGTTATGTAATATTATAAATAAATATATATATACTATATATATATGATATATATTATATCTAAATAATTAATATAAATCTAGAGATAATGGAATTATGACCACATGGACAACTTGTAAATATAGAAAGTACATTTTTTACTCTAGTACCAAATATCAACAAAATGACCGTTATTAACTTTAATGATTACATAATTTTTATAACATGGTAATAAAAGAAATAAAAGGAATAATAAACTTGAAAATGTTCTTAGGTGAGTATAAATTAACTTTAGTTTATTATTTAAGAGGTTAAAGAACGAACGAGCCAAGTCGGACACGTGGTAAGGGACTTCGTCTCTATCTCCTTTCATTGAGGCATATTTTTTTATACATGACTTTATTTTATACAGTGTATAAACACCTTTGATTTTTCATTTCATTCACATAGTATATTTTTCTATGAGAAATGAAAAAAAAAGTTTGTTACTTTTTAATGTAAGCGGTGATAACTAGATTTTATGCCAACACGATTTTTATTTGATCTTTGGCTTCCTTAATAAGCCGAAATGTTTTTAAAAGGAAAATAAATACTATATACTCTTTTTTTCCTACAACTAGACTACGTGATGCCCCTATTTATTATGACTAATAATTTTTTATTAAATGATTTTATGGATAATTAATAAGTTGATTTTGGTTCTTATGTTTTGTGAAATGCACATCCTTAGTATATGGAAATCATTTGGAGATTAAGTGATAAAGGTTATTTTGGAAGACGTTATCTCTTTTGGGAACACTATATGCATAAGGAAAAATAGAATAATATGAGATTTAATTAGTGGAGTAATGGATGAAATATTATTTTGTAAGAATCTATCTTTTTATTTTGAACATAAGGTGATTTTGGTAATTTATGGAAATGATTAACCTATCATAGACAATACGTGATTAGGTTAATTACACTTCAGTATGAGACATTAATAGTAGTCGATGTTTTTGGAGAGAAATGCTTAGATTTACTATGGATGACTATGTGATTAAATCCTTCTGAGTTTTGGGTTTCAATCAAAGTTTGTATTATATTGATGAATTTGAAGGACAATTGTATATTAAATGGTCTTTGTTGAACTAATATTATTGTTTTTTCAATTTTGGAGCTTAAGAATAGTATTTCTTTTTATAAAAGATTATACTTTTAGAGATTATATAATCTTATACTAACTATTTTGATTTCGGTTAATGCCTAAAGACAATGGAAATATATGGTTCATCTTTTGGGGATTCTGTGATTCTCTAGAAGTTCAGTCTAGCTCTTCAACTGTGACCAAGTCTTCTTGAATACTAATCATTTGGAGAAAAGATGATTTTTTGGTAGAAACTTACTAAAGGATGAAACTCTACTTGAAAATTAAGTATATTTCCTTATGTATATAGTCGATATCTTAAATAAATTCTCCTACTTTTTGAAATGGAACTTCAAACCAAAATGTTGTCTGTTTACTTTTCCTACTAGGAAACTAATGAATGTTTAGCCCATCACAATTTTTTGGATTTCTTATTGTTAACTTTCTCATGATCATGTTTTCTATCACTCTCTATCAGAACATGATTGTTTGTTTTCTCTTCGATATCGATGTTTTCAGGGAATCCTAGTAATGGTTATGTTGGGTGGCCTTTTTACTTATATTTTATTCTTTTAAAGTGATAGTTTTATTGACTCTTTTAGACATGGGACTTTTAATGATGGTTCTGAGCCCAACATTAAAATTGTGAGGACACAATTCCCAAAAGGGTGGAGGTTGTAACATCCCAGGTAAATAGAAAATATGAAATCATTATATTTATTAATTTTTTTTAATTTAAATAATAATTTTACTTTAAAGGGGATTCTATATGTGATGGCGTACCCGAAACACAATAATGGGTTTTTCCAAAATCTCATGTAGCACACAAGACTCAGTCATACAGAAAAATAATAATATAATAATACTTAAAATGGTAGTTAATGTTTAGCCATTTTATTGCAGGGAATGAGCAAAACTAACCATATTTTGATTATACATGTTTGTAATTTTTTTTACATTTATCCAATAAAATTTAGGGGCTTAAAATCTGAATGAATGTAATTTTATGCATAAATACTCTAATATTATTTAAAATGTCGACTTATTGCCTTTTAATGGAGACACATTTTTAAATCCTGTTTTTTTAACTTTTATATGTTCTATTTGACATAATAAAATTCTTTTTTTGAATTGGGATATGAAAATTTATTTTGGATGAAATATTTGTATTTTTCTGATAAAGATCATTTTTTTAATAAATATAAAGAAATACTACGTTTATTTTTATCTAATTTATTTATATGGTTAGATTACCTTTTTAAACGGTTTTAATGTTTAATTAGATTATATGTTTACCATTTAATATAATTTTGGTCATTATATGTAATTTCACATTGAAATTGGACTTAAACAAGTGTCAATCATTTGATAGTTATTATTTCATAAAAACACACTTCTTGTTTTGACAACAACATTTAATTTTAAATTAATTAATGTAACTCTTATGTTTTTTATTTTGTAAAATAGACATCATTTTTGAAATCGGAATATCAATATATCTTAGGATGAATTTTTGTTATTTTTCTGAAAACCTATTATTTTTTATGAATAGTGAGAACACTGAGTAGTAGTTAAAAAACAGACATTTTCAATTAAATGTAATCTTACTGCTTCTATGAATTTTATTTCAAAAATACAATATACATGGTTGTTATCAGTAAATAAAATATGGTTCAATAAAAATATTTTTTTTTAAATAGTAACTTTTGTCTTTTATTTACTGCGGTTAAATGTAAATAGGGTAATCCAAAGTAAAAATAATATTATAATAATACTAAATTACCTTAAAACATGTCCTTACCTTATTGGATGAGTCATGGATGACCAATAAAATCCTTGGGTTAGAAGGTTTGTCCGTTGAAAGCCATTTTGGTAAGATAATGACACTAATAACGTTTTTAAAGTGAAAATAAAGATATCATAAACATTTATTATTTCTCTAAAAAAAATTAACGTGTCATTATAAAATTGATATATTTGAATATAAATATTCATTATAAATATAAAAATATTTCCAACATCGTGGTATTTTATTTATAAATTTTAGACATCAAATAAATAAAATTATTCATGACACACTAATTGTGCAGTGTTTACCACATTAATGAATGATTATAATAAATAAGATGATAAAAATTAGAACAATATCCAAAACCTGTCAAATTATAATTGGATTATTTTATTTCAAACATGATTCATCTTATCTTTAACTTTTAAAAAGTTTTGTACCTTTAGAAATCGAAAATCATTATATAATAAATAATATTTTCTAAAATTCCTAAAAAGCCCCTTCTCCCTTTCTAAAAAGACCTCACCTCTAACCCATTACTCACACATATCAAGCCCCATTACTCATCCAAACTCTACCAAAATAAGCTTTCAATATCCTTCTCTTCCACTTAGAAGCCTTACCTTATGCATAAGACACTCTAAGAAATCCTTTTGGTTCAAACAAAAGGGAGTTACCCGATTTAAAGTAACATCTTTGCTTAAGTTATTTTATTTTATTTTACCTCTCTACCCCATAAACTATTTTTATTCCATTAATTTATAACAACAACAGTATATTCAATATATTATGTTGTTTATATGAAAATTGTAAGAACAACACTTTCACACACCTCCCTCTAATGGGTAAAGACATAATGTTTTTGTAGATGGTGAACTACTGCCTCACGAAACGATAATTGTTCAATCTTTTACTACCACATATAATGGTGGAAATTATGATGGAACTGTATTTATATGTGATATATATATTAGAAAATTATGTATTTTTCATTTATATCATACCTTTATGGTTTTCAAAATGGGGACACACGATAATTTCATTTGAGGAAATGGGGACTTCCGACCCCTCAAAGTGATATGAATCATTCATGCCATACATGGAATGTATAAAAAATGGTGTTAAAGAAATTATATATTATATTATACTGTATTTATAATATACTTATTTATTATTAAGTTTTCATTCCATTTAAAATGAAACAGAAATGAATGTTGCGTTCCCGCGTAAGTACGACTTATCATCTCAATGAACAGTGTATTTCATTTCTCATCTCAAAATGTTATGTAATATTATAAATACATATATATATACTAGATATATATGATATATATGATATGTAAATCATGAATATCATTCTAGAGATAATGGAATATTTTCCACATGGACAACTTGTTAATATAAGAAGTTCATTTTTGATTCAAGTACCAAATATCAACAAAACAACCATTATAAACATAAATGATTACATAATGTTTATAACATGATAATAAGTGATATAAAAGGAAAAATAAAAATGAAAAATGTTCTTAATAAATTATAAATTAACTTTAATTTATTATTCATGAGATTAAAGAACGAACGAGCCATGTCGGCCACAAGTTAAGGGGTATCTTTTGTCACTTTTAATTCCATGAGATTTCCATTGTTCACCACTTATTTATTGGATGTTGTGTATTGTGTAATTCCATATCTTATATATTTTCATGATTCTCTTTATATTCATGGTATTTTGCGATTCATTTGGTGTTTATTAACTTGTGGTCATATTAATTGATTGATTACAGTGTGGTTAGGGGTTTTTATCTCACATTTTCTTCTCATGAGATTAATGATATATTTGCCACTATTTCATTTTGTTTGGTGTATGTACATCCCATTATTGTATTCTTTATGTAATATATATTAATTTATGGGTATTTACATATTCATTTTATGGTCCTTCATTCATTGGGTGTATGTTTCATAAGTTACCAAATCGGTATGGGAATCTTTCTCCCTCGTCCTTTAGTCAAAGACTTCATTTATGACATGTCTTTTGATTTTGATTTTATAATGTTAGGATATATTATTATATATCCTTATTTCAGTATGTTTTATTTCAATTTTATGAGAGACCCTTTTCTCTCTCATGAACTCATTTTCTGAATTTTAAAGGGATTCTCTTAGGCTGTCGAATTTCTATAAGAGAACTTATTATCCAAATTTCAATTCTCGGATTAAACTTACACTTATTGATTATTTCATGCAATGAATATGTGTGAATGAACTATTATTGTTTTACACTTAATATCCAATTATATTGGGTGCAACTTTGTTTGTTACACATGAATATGTCATCTATTTATCCTTAATCTAATGATACATTCTTTGTAAGGGAACCATTACCCAGCTCTTTCGGTCAAAGACTTATTTTATGTTATTTTTTTTAATTTCCATTATCTTATGTTGGGATATGTTATTATATATCCTTATTTATGTAAATTATATGTCCAAGTGATGAGATACCCTTTTCTATCTTATCACCTAATTTTATGAATTTTAATGTGACACCATTATGCTGCCTAATTTTCATAAGGGGATGTGTTTCAATATCCTTTCATTTGAGGCATATCTTAATATTGGGTACCTTTATATTCCTATATGGTGTATATACTGGACTCTGAAATATTATATCATTAATCTCCTTATTATCTTGATATTATATGTTTTGTTTCATAGGATTATTTAATTATTTTTATTCAAGTATTTTCTAAGTGGTAATAGACTCTTAAAACAAAACACTATTTTAAATGTTCTAAAAAAATAATCATTTGAATATTTCTCATTAATTTACATGTCTTAAAAATGGTTTTAAGGATTTAATTATATGGAAATTAATGTTTTAAAATGTTAATTCCATTAAAAGTTTCAATGTGGTATGGGACACTTTGATTCAAAAATAACTTTATTAATTTTTTTAAATGGTATATTGTGATTGAAATGTAGAAATGTTATCTTTGCTTCTTTTTTGTTTAATATGTAATGGTTATTGGTAATTGTTTACATATATGGGTGGTTCTGTGACAAACCTTAGATGGTTGATCCTGATATAGCTCTCCAATGCATTGGGTAACGTGGTGGAGTTAAACATTATTGTTTCTCCTATGTGATTTAGGGAATATACTGCGATGGGTATTCCAAAATTTAACTGCATACGTAGTTGTGAAAGCTAAAATGTAAGTACATTTTGGATGCCACAAGTTACCTTTATGATTTGTGATTCCTATGTGTTATTCATAAATCTTATGATTTTGTGAGGTATGTTAAATAGCTTATGTTATATAGGTATTGATGAAATAATGTTTTAATTATTTGTTTCATAACCCTTATTCAGATTTTTATCCATATCCCAGGTTTTGAAATGTTTTGATGAATATGGTAAAGAATGGGATTAAGGAAAGGTCATGCAGTCTAAAAGATAGAACTAGAAAATACTCTTTTTAAGAGTTTTTATTTTATGAAAAAATGGAAACTGATTAGAAGTGTCTACTTTGTAATTTTGGAGATGTAATGTAATATTTATAGCCTAATTCTCTAAAACTCTAAACTTAAAAATATCCTCAATATGAATTATTCATTTAACTAATGATTATGTAATGTTTTAAGGAGGGTTCTTATAATAAATTTAACATCTCAGGTAAATAAAGAATATGAAATTTTAAAATTAATTAATATTTGTGAATTAAATATTAATTTTACTTTCAATGGGATTCTATGTTTGATAGCATACCCGACACACAATAATGGGTTT
The DNA here is from genome assembly GCA_963277665.1 of Viscum album. Taxonomy (NCBI): domain Eukaryota; kingdom Viridiplantae; phylum Streptophyta; class Magnoliopsida; order Santalales; family Viscaceae; genus Viscum; species Viscum album. The sequence goes on from OY728129.1 coordinate 1,123,159,135, forward strand.
CTCTGAAATCTGATGTTGCACACAAGGCTGAGTCATACTGAATAATAATAATATAATATTATATAAAATGGTAGTTGATGTCTAGCCATTTTATTGGAGGGAATGAACATAACTAACCATATTATGATAATACATGTTTGTTAAATGTTTTTATATTTATCCAACAAAATCTAGAGACTTAAAATTTGAATGAATCTAATTTAATCATAAATACTCTAATATTCATTAAAATGTCGATTTACAGCATTTTGATGGCTAACCTTTTTTAAATCTAGTTTTGGACACATTCATATATTCTATTTTAAAAAATAATATTTTTATTTATAGGGTTATATTATCTTTTTAAATGGTTTGAATGTGTAATTAGATTTTATTTTTACCATTAAATCAAATTTTGTTCACTGGAAGTAAATTCAATTTGAAATTGGACTTAACCAAGTGTAAATAATTTGTTAGTTATTATTTCCTAAAAACACGTTTATTATATTGACAATAGGATTTAATATCAAATTAGTTAATGAAAATTCTATGTTTTGAATTTGGTAAAATAGACATCAATTTTGAATTCTGAATATCAAATATATATTAGGCTGATGTTTTTGTATTTTTCTGATAACCTTTAATTTTTTAGGAATAGTTAAAAAACCTACTTTTTCATTTAATGGAAATTTAACCACATTTTGGAATTTAATTTCCAAAATCTGACTTATATGGGTGTTATCAGTAAGTAAAATGTTGTTCAATAAGATGAAAATAATTTTTGGTCAATAATAAATTTTGAATTTTATTTACCGTGGTTCAAGTTAAATAGGGTAATTCAAGGTAAAAATAATAATTTAATAATATAACATTATCTTAATAGTTGTACTAACCTTATTGGATTTGTCATTGTTGACCAATACAATCCTTGGGTGATATTTTTTGGCCTTTGAAATCCATTTGGTTAAGATAATGACATTAATAATTATTTATTTAATGTAACAATAAAAATAGCATAAACATGTAATGTTTCATTAAAACAATTCTTATGTTGGTTTATACAATTGATATATTTGACTATAAATAATTATTAGAAAGCTAAAACGATTTCCAAAATCAAGGTATTTTATTTATATTTTTTATATATCAAATAAATATAATTATTTATGACACAATAATGATGCAACGTATACCTCATTTATACAAAAATGAAGGGTTCCACCATACCCCGTGAAATATGGATTATCAAAACTCAATAAAAATGAAGGCCTTCGGGCATTGGATGGATTAATGAATTGGACATAAGGCGAAATAATACCAAAAATAATAATATAATATTATTTTAAATGGTTGTTAACGTCTAGACACTTTATTGGATGTATTGAACAGAACTAACCATATTATGATTATACATGTTTGTTAAGAGTTTTTAAAGTTATATAATAAAATTTAAAGCCTTAAAATGTGTATGGATATAATTTTAAGCATAAATACTCTAATATTCTTTAAAATGTCGATTTACCTCCATTTTATTTGGATCCATTTTTAAATCTAGTTTTTGTCACTTTTATATGATCTATTTGAAAAAATAAAATTCTTCTTTAGAATATGGACTTCAAAATTTACGTTGGTGTAAATTTTGTTATTTTTATGATAAAGTTCAATTTTTAATGAATAGTGAAAAATACTGCATTTTAATTCAAAAGTTCCTTTTTATCTAATTTATTTATATGGTTAGATTATATTTTTAAATTGTTTAAAAGTGTAATTAGATTTTATTTTTACAATTTATTCCAATGTAGGGAATTGGAGGTAATTTCACTTTGAAATTGCTAATAAACACGTGTCAATATTTTGATAATTATTATTTCGTAAAAACACGTTTTTTGTTTTGAAAATGAGATTTAATTTTAAATTAATTAAAATAACTTCTATATTTTTAATTTGGAAAAATAAACATCTTTTTTGAATTTGGAATATCTAATATTGGTCAGGCAGAATTTTTGGTATTTTTCTAAAACCATCAATTTTGGATGAATAGTGAAAACACTGAGTAGTAGTTAAAAAACAAACTATTTCATTTAAATGAAATTTTACCAATTCTGTTAATTGAATTTTGAAAATGTGACATACATGATTTTTATCAACATGTAAAATTTGGTACAATAATATGACAATAATTTTTTATAAATAGTAACTTTTGACTTTTTTATCGCGGTTAAATGTAAATAGGGTAATTCAAGGTAAAAATAATATTATAGTAATATATAATTATCTCAACACTTTTCCTAAAATTATTGGATGAGTCATGGATGACCAATAAAATCCTTGGGGTATTTTGTCCTGTGAGAGCCATTTTGGTAAGATAATGAAATTAATAACTTTTTATTTAAAGTAAAAATAAAAAAATTCCTTAAAATGTATTATTTTTCTAAAAAAATTTAATATGGGGATATATAATTGATATATTTGACTATAAATATGAATTAGGAAGATAAAAATATTTCCAACATCATGCTATTTTATTTATAGTTTTTAGACACAAATAAATAATATTATTTTTGACACAATAATGATAGAGTGTTTACCTCAATAATGAATGATTTAAATAAATAAGATTATAAAAATTAAAATAATATCCAAAAAATTTACAATTCTAATTAGATGACTTAATTTTGAACAATAGTTATCATCTCTTCGACTTTAATATGTTTTGGACATTTAGAAACCAAAAATCATTATATAATAAATTAATATTTTCAAACATTCCTAAAGAGCCTCTCCTACCCTTTATAAAAATGTCACACCGCTATCCCATTACTCACACCAATAAAGCCCTTGGATCATCCAAACTCTACCCAAATAATCTCTCATGATACCTCTCATCCACTAAGAAGACTCAAATTAGACAGAAGGCACTTCAAGAAATCCATTTGGTTCAATCTAAATGGATTTACCTAATTTAAATGCAACGTCTTATCTTAAGTTATTTTCTATTATTTTACTTCTCCAACCCCATAAAATATTTTTATTTCTTTATTTTATAAAAACATAAGTTTCTTCAATATTATATATTTTTGATATGTGAAGTATTCAAACTACACTTACACAAACCTCCATCTAATGGGTAATGAACGTACTGTTTCGGTGGACGGTGAACTACTGCCTCACGAAACGATGATTGTTAAATCTTCTCTTACCACATCTTATGGTGTCCAATAAGATGGAAATATATTTACATGTGATATATATTATATTTATATTGTCTCTATACTTCTATATTTTTCATTTATGTCATACCTTTATGGTTTCCATAAAGGGTAAATACGACAATTTCATTTAAGAAAATACGGACTATCGCCCCCTCAATGTCATAAGACTCGTTCATGCCATACGTGGAACATATAAAGTATGGAATTAATGAGATTATATATTATATTATACTGGAATTATAATATACCTAGGTATCATTATGTTTTCATTCCATTAATTATGAAATAGAAATGAAGGTATAGTTCTTGCGTACATACGACTTACGATCCCCATGAACGGTGCATTTCATTTATTACATCCAATTATTATGTAATATAATAAATACATATATATACTAGATATATATTATATACATGATATATAAATCATTAATATAATTCTGGAGATAATATTATTTTGACCACATGAACAAATTGTAATTATAAGAAGTTCATTTTTGACTCAAGTACCAAATATCGAAAAAAACATCCAATATTAACTTAAATGATTGCATAATGTTTATAACACGGTAATAAGTGATATAAAAGGAATAATAAACTTTAAAAGGGTTCTTAATCAAGTATAAATTATCTTTAGTTTATTATTCAGGATATTAAAAAATTAAGGGGTCATGTCGGGCACGAGGTAAGAGGTTTTTTATCTCACTTTTATTTCTGTGAGGTTTCCATTATTCACCACTTATTTATTGCATGTGGTGTATTATGTAATTCCATTTAATAAATTTTATCATTATTCTCTTAATATTCATGGTATTCTGTGATTCATTTTGTGGTTATTAACTTTTGGTCATATGACTGGATGGATTACAACATGGTAAGGGGGTTTCATCTCAGATTTTATTCCTGTGAGATTCATGCTATATTTGCCACTATTTTCATTTTTATGGGCTCTGTACTTCCCATGATTTTATCATTTCTGTAATATAATTTAGTTTATTTGTATTTACATATTCGTGTTATGATCCTTCTTTCATGGGGTGTATGTTTCATAAGTTACCAAATCGTTATTGGAACCTTTCACCCTCCTCTTTTTGTCAAATACTTCTTTTATGACAGGTATTTTAATTTACATTATCTTATTTTGGGATATAGTATTATATATCCTTATTTTTATAAATTTTATTTCCGCGTGATGAGATACCCTTTTATCCCTCATCAACTAATTTTCTTTATTTTAAAGCGATGTCGTTAGGCTGTCGAATTCTTATAAGAGATCTTCTAATCCCAATTTTAATTTTTTGGGTAAAACTTATACTTATTGATTATGTTGTGATTTGAGTATGTGTGAATGATATATGATTGTTTTACACTTAATATCAAATTATTATGGTTTTATTTATGTTTGTCACACATAATTATGTCATTTATTTATCATTAATCTAATGATACAATCTTTGTAAGGGAACCCTTCACCCTCTTCTTTTTTTCAAAGGATTTTTTATGTTATATTTTTAAATTTCCAATATCTTATGTTGGGATATGTTCTTCTATATCTTTATTTCTGTACATTTTATTTCCAAGTGATGAGATTCCATTTTCTCTCTCATAAACCCATTTTTTGATCTTTAATGTGGCACTGTTAGGCTTCCGAATTTTTGTAGGGGACTAGGTCTCAATCTCAATTAATTTTAGGCATATCTTGATATTGTGCACCTTTATTATCATATAATGTGTATATAATTAACTTTTACATATTATATCATCAATATCCTTATTCAATTTATATTATAAGTTTTCTTTAATATAATTTTTTAATTATTTTTATTAAATTATTTTCTAAGTTGTAATAGTCTCTTTAACAAAAACATTTTTTGGGATGTATTAAAGATTTAATCTTCTAATTCATTCTCAATAATGTCCCTATTTTGAAAATGTTTTTAAGGATTTAATTATATGGACATTAATGTTTTAAAATGTTAATTCCTTTAAAAGTTTCTAAGTGGTATGAGACAGTTTGATTCAAAAATCTTTTTATTAATTGTTTTAAATGGCATTGAACTTTTTTGAGAAGGAATTGATTATTTCAATATCTTGAAATGATATATTGTGATTGAAATGTGGTAATGTTATCTTTACTTTATGTATTTTTAATATGTTATGGTTCTTGGGTATTGTTTACGTATACGGGTGGTTCCGTGATAAACCTAGGGCTGGTGAGCTCGAGAAAGCTCTGCAATGCATTGGGTAACGTGATAGAGGTAAACATGAATATTTCTCATAAGATATTTAGGGAATATACTGCGATGGGAATTCAAAATGTAAATCCCTACATAGATGTGAAAGCAACAACGTAAGTATGTTATGTATGCCAGAAGTTACCTTTATGATTTATGATTTCCATTTTGTATTCATAATTCTCATGATTTTGCACACAATGTTGAGTCATACTGAAAAATAATAATATAATATTATATTATATGGTAGTTAATGAATAAAATTTTTATTTGAGGTAATGGATAAAACTAACTAGAATATGATTATACATGTTTTTTAAATTTTTTTACATTTATCCAATAAAAGTTAGATACTTAAAATGAGAATGAATCTAATTTTAAGCACAAATAGTCTAATATTTTTAAAATGTCAATTTTCCTCCTTTTAATGGAAAACCATTTTTAAATCTAGTTTTTTTGTCACTTTTTTATATTATTTTTTAAATAATAAATTTATTCTTTAGAATCAGAACATCAAAATTTATGTTGGGGAAATTTTTGGTATTTTCCTTATAAAATTTCTTTTTTAATGAATAGTGAAAAATAATGTATTTAAATTCAAAACAGCCTTTTAATCTATTTTATTTATATGTATAGAATATCTTTTTAATTTGTTTTAAAATGAAATTAGATTATATTTTTACCATTTAATCCAATTTTGGTCATTTTATGTAATATTACTTCAAAATTGGACATAAAAAAGTGTCAATCTTTTGATAGTTATTATTTCTTAAAAACGTGCTTTTTGATTTGACAATAATACTTAATTTTATTGTAATTAATGAAACTTATATGTATTTAATTTCATAAAATAGATATCATTTTTGAATTTGGAATATAAAATATATCTTAGGTTGATCTTTTGGTATTGTTGTTGAAAACCTTCAACTTTTGATGAATTGTGAAAACACTGAGTAGTATTTAAAAAACTGAATTCATCATTTAAATGAAATTTTACAACTTCTATGAATTTAATTTTGAAAATCCAACATAAATGGTTGTTATTTGTGTGTAAAATATGGTTCAATATGATGAAAATAACTTTTTTGTTGAATAGTAACTTTTGACTTATATTTACAACTGTTAAAGGTAAATAGGGTTCAAGGTGAATATAATGTTATAAGAATACAAAATTACCTTAACATTCATGACCCATACCTTGGGGCCCTTGTTGTAACTAACCCAATCCTGATTTCCATAGGCCATGCATTGGCGAAAAGCACCAAAAATCTGTATCCCTAAAACGGGAAGGCATTGCCTTTTTAACCACTTCAGACACATTTTCCAAGAACACAACAAGAAGCAAACATGCAATAAATTGCTGTTGTAAAAGTGTGTTGAATGTATAGGGGACCGGAATAAAATGCCAAATGAAAATTACAAGTGAAACTAAAAAGTAACAATACAAATGAAAAGTGAAAAAAATTTCTTGGATAATCCACTAAGGATCCAACCTAAAGGGTAGGTACAAGTCACGTTTAGTAGTCCCTACATCATGGCACGCCAAAATGGTCCACCTTCGAGTACCGTCTAGCCCTCAATCCAAAAGCTGTGATCAATGATGTATGTCTTCTGCACAAGACACAATAAGGTGTGGGCATAGCCCATGTAGGGGTCAGTATATCGATACTCAGTTGGGACCCTGATACCCCCGTAGGTCTCCCAAAGTTCCAAAAAGGAAATACCACAAAGAAATACCACAATCTCAAAGCATGAAGAAATGGACATCAACACTACTTATGTATATGCCCAAAAATATACCGAATATATCAAGATATACTCATCTCACACATGAGAGAAGAATACCACAAAGGCAACACTACGAAGGTAGACATACCCCACAGGTAACACCATTAAGATAGAAGTACCACATATGTAACACCACGAAGACAACACCACGAAGGTAGAAGTACCACATTAGTAACACTACGAAGATAGAAGTACCACATAGGTAACACCACAAAGATAGAAGTACCACCCAGGTAACACCACGAAGATAGAAGTACCACATAGGTAACACCACAATTATAGAAGACTAATCCCACATCTGGTATAACTAATATACAAAAGTAAAAATTATTAGTCATAATTTAGATCATCTTATTCTATTATGAGGCACTGCTTCTGACCCACAAATGATTGATAAGAAATAACCCCTACTTGCCCATAGAGGATCTAACCCACACAAAATAGGTATGCGCTGACCCACATAAGATCACAGGGCGCTGAACCACATAGGATCTGAAATATTTTGACCCACACATGATCGATATATTCTAAACCACATAGGATCGAAGTTCTTTCTTCGCGTTATAGCTTGTTTCAGGATTCCTCACACCCGGTTTGCTCGAGTACTATTGAATCTTCCCCTCGAGATATCGGTCAAACATCAACCTCCACTAAACTCCAAAAAAAGAGTAACCCGAAAGACCTAAATTTCCTAAGGGTTCCAACGTGATAGGTGGGGTGTCAATCAGACACCTGGTCTATGGGTTATAAGCATTTTAATTCTAAAGGACCTGTTAGATTCAGGTTTGATCCCACACGGCTGTACTCCAACTTTCTCCAAATCTCAAGTGGTGTATACCAAAATGAGAGTCTCGATCTAAGGATCTCATCACTATAGACGGTTAGTCAATGGGCTCCCTCTTCTCAAGTTACGACCCTTTAATTATTTCTTGGTTTGGTTGGGCCCGGGTCCGATACGACCCAGTTCGGGTGCCCGACCCAATCTGGGCTTGACCAGGCTGGACTGAGCCATGGAAGGCTTGGACCACTGGGCCGCGGTCGAGGCCGAACCACAAGGGGGCATGGCCCGGCCCGCAAGGGGCGGCTCGACCCGTATGGGGGCAGCCCGACACACAAGGGTGCGACCCACTGGTCCGGCTAGCGGTGGGGTCTACCCTAGCCGGCGTGGGCAGTGAGACCCCCATCCTTCCCAAATGGCCTCTTCGCCATTCGACTTGGGAAATGATGGTTCCAATTGGGCGTCACTTGGTCACCAGAGAACCCACTAGAGGGGAAGGTTCTTCCTCTACTGTGGCTTCAGCCGCGGCCCTTTTTTCCCACCAGAGGCATGTTGGTCGTGCCTCCTTTCCCTTCCGCGGTCGGCCGATGTGCCGACCGCCTCCTCCATCTTCCCTGGATGACAAGACACAACTAGTTCCTCTAGAGGTGCAGATGCACCACCCTTCTTCCTCATGGTCGGACACACTGTTCACCCTTTATGGCTTCAGCCACGCCCCCATTCTCAACAGAGGGGCACGACCGCACGCCGCACCTCCTCCATAGTCTGTCGGTGCTGACTACTCCGATGAATGATATAACACAGTGCCACAGACTCCTCTTGCGGTATGCGATGGCGTGCCACATCCTTCATAGCCGGTCAGTTCCACCACACCAGTGGTCTTCCACGGAGGGTGAAAAGGTAGAAAAGTAGTGGAGGGTCCGAGCCAGGTTCTTCAGGACCATGCCCTACCCGTTATCTTGTAATCACGAGGGAGGATTAAAGGGTTCAAGAAAATCACTTGAATTAAATAAAAGACACACCCCTTTCTCAATTACTATGGGGAATGCCCACAATTGAGTAAGTGTGTTGGTGTTCGTCGTCCCCACAACTAGCCTCCAATGACGTCTCTTGATCGTCAATTCCTTGGTTTGAGGATTTTGTGTTGCTCATCACCTCATTCGGGAACGGGCTCTATCCTGCAAGGGTATGGCATCTCATCACTTTATTAGCACTTCGATTTTTGGTGAATCAGTGTCGACACCTCTCTCCATGATCCATATAAATAAGTGATGGGAGGGTGAGCAACATTCGTGGAATTAATGGGGGCTCATTAATTATGAACCATCCTAATTCCTCAAAGGTGCTGTTACATAGGATTGGAAGGTCAATCCATTTATTGTCTTTACACTTCGGTAGTCCCAGGTTGCCGCTTGACCATTGGAGTAAAAATAATGGAATCTAAATAACAATGTTATTTTGATTATTCATTTAAAAAGTCCCAAAAATATACTATTTCTTCAGACCTACTATTGTCAAAGTGAAGCCTCCCTTAAGCGAATCCCGGAGCCGCAGATTCATCAGTGCCCTCTGATTTTTAATAAGAGCACCGATTCAAAAGTTAGAAAATATTGCTCACGTGTTTACTGGACGTACCTTAAAAAAAGTTCAGAAATTCATTCCGGGCACACCGGGCCTTGGAATCATACACCGTGAATTATCACATAGTCGTAATAATACCATATAATTAAAAAAATTACATGGAAAAATATGGGTCTTTACATTCTTCTATCTTTAGGGATTTTCATTACAGAAATCCACAACATAAACTAAGAAAACAAATTGGGGTACTGAGCACGAATCTGAGCTTCCCGCTCCCATGTACTCTCTTGAAGGTTCCCATGCTGCTAGAGAATGCACACCATAGGTATTTACCACCCACTAAGGACTCAATCCTACCAATCCTCAATATATACTAGATCCTATGTAAATATCACCCCATCATCAAAGTTCAGCTCGCCATGGTCGATGATGTGAGATGGGTCATGCACGTATCTCCTCAGCTGGGATATGTGGAAAATGTCATGAACCCTCTCCAACTACTGTGGAAGTTCCAAGTGGTATGACACCTCACCTATCCTCTGATGTATCAGAAATGTTCTGATAATCCTCATTGATAACATACGACCTTGTCCAAATCTCCTTAAACCTCGTCGAGGTGTGACCCGTATAAAGACATGGTGTCCCTCCTTGAACTCTAAATGTCTCCACCTCCTGTCAGCATAAGACTTTTGTTTTCTCTGTGCAGTCAACATCTGCTTCTGGATGTTCTGCACGTTTTTAGTGGTAGCCTGTACCAACTCTAGAACCATATGTGTTGACTCCCCTGGGTCCATCCAGCATAGAGGTGATCTGCAAGGTCGACCGTATAAGGCCATGAATGGTTCCATACTGATGGTGGAGTGATAAATATTATTGTATGCGAAATCCACCTAGTGGAATCTATCCACCCAACTGTGGAAAAAACCTAGGACACATGCACGAAGCATGTCCTCCTACATCTGAATGGTCTGCTCGATCTGACCATCCGTTTGATGATGAAAGTCTGTGCTCAAATGTAGCTGATTCACAAATGCCTCATGAAATTCCTTCCACAACCGGGAAGTAAAATGTGTGTCACAACCAAATACGATCGTCGTTGTCATCCCATGAAGTCGCACAATATCTACTATGTAGAGGCATCCCAGGCCCTCTACTAGTCCCTGCACTCGGATAGGTAGGAAGTGGGATGACTTGTTAAAACTATTGAAAACCAACCAATTAAAATCATGTTCCCTAGACATATGTGGAAGCCCTGTGACAAATTCTATGAAGATACCATAACACTTCCACATAGGCACCTCTAGTGGTTACACTAAGCTTGTTGGAACCAGATGTTCAGCCTTCACTTGCTAACAAGGGAGGCATCGCAAAATAAAAATTTCCACAATCTTCTTCATTCCTAGACAGTAGAGCTGAAGCCAGAGAACCTAGTATATCTTAGAAACACATGGATGTACCGCCAAAGGGTACATATGGAACTCCCATAACACCTCTTCGCATAGAGCCACTAGTACTATGGTATTTCCTTTGAAGAGGATGATGTGCTCCACCTTCAAAAAATCCACCAGGTGCCTATCCTGAGGATATCTGAGCACGTCGAGCCTCACAGTCAATGTCCCCAAGTTTTGCCTCTATAATTTGATGAATTATTGGGGGAGTTATTGTCATATATTGGAGGTATGCTATGTAACACCCCAAGATTTCATAGTGTGTTATTTCTTCAAAATAATTCAATAACTTGCACTACACGCAACACTGAGTTCAAGCGCCCCATGACTTACCAAACAAGACGTTCAAAATAGGTTATGAATAGTATTAACTAAATTTTAAACTTTATAAAATCCTTATAATTTTAGAATCCATATTATGAGTTTCTTAGACATAATGTAAGAACAAATTCATTTTCAGTATTGCACTTTTACCAACTTTTATTAGTGAACCCTTTTTAAATACAATATTTTAAAATTTAAATAAATGGGGACATCAAAAATTTAAAATGAAACATCCCATGCTTCCATGGTACGCTTTCCTTTGAATAATACAGTAGTGTGTGTTGTACGCAACTTCGAGTTCTAACACACACCACAACCAATCAAACTAGCCGTTATGAATAGTAATACCAACTTTTTGAAATTATATATATTTTATATTGAAAAATGGACTTCATTTTTGGATTTGGAGTATCAAATTTAGCCTAAGGGGAGATTTTGGTACTTTTCGGATAACTTTCATATTTTGATGAATAGTGAAAATTACTAAATTTTAATTAAAAACAACTTTTTTAATCAAAATAATTAATAGTGATAAATTATGAATTTGAGTGGTTTTAAATTATATTTATAATATATTTTTACCATTTAATACAATTTTGGTCATTGGACATAATTTCACAATTAAACCGAACATAAACAAGTATCAATCTTTTGATAATTATTATATCTTAAAAACACGCTTTTTGTTTTGACAACGGGAATTAATTTTAAATTAATTTATTCCACTTCTATGTTTTGAATTTGGAAAAATGGATTCCATATTTGGAATCAGGATGTTTAAATTGTGTAAATAGGTAACTTTTATTTTTAGACATTTTGAATAATTACTTCGGTAAATATTTTATTTACCATGGTTAAAGGGTAAATCCGGTAAATAAGGGTTAAAAATAATATTATAATAACAAAAAATTTCCCTAAAACGTGTCCTAACCTTATTGGTTGATACATGGCCGACCATGGGCATCTTTGGGTAGATTTTGGGACCCCATGGAGCCACTTGTAGGTGATAGGGACACTTTATTTTAATTAATTTAAAATAAGTACAAAAATGACATAAGCATATATCTTTTAGAAAACCAATTTTCACATAGGGTTATATATGTTGGATTTTGGACTATAAATATTCATTATAAATCTCAAAGGATTTCATACATAATGATATTTTATTTATAATTTTTAGACTTTAAATAATTTAATTTATTTATGACACAATGATGATGTAGTAATAACCATAATAGTGACAAATTAAAATAATTGATATTATAAATACCCAAATAAATATAATTTTAGACTTTTAATGAATTTAACTAATTTTCTAGGATAATATGACATGTTAGTATTGATTTAATTGACTTTTTTCGAAGTAATCATTCTGTTATTAGTTTCACAAAAATCAACTATTGAATAGTGTCAAAATTGACATAAAAGAGTTTTCAAAACAAATATTATAATATTAATTGATATTAAATTCATAAAAATATAAGATTCGTCCAAGAGACTTATATCATGATAGTTATATCATTAATTGACCACTTGGAAGTCTCTTGGATGTATAAGGTATGTTTATTAACCATATAATATAAAAATACAAAGAGATATTGTAAAAGTGAAACTAATTAACTTAGAGTTAATACTTAAAGATGAGGTTAATATATGTATCCAAACCTGTATAAATTCTATTGGTTGAGTGGTTTTAGACCCATCCCCACCTTAACATTTAAATAATCCACTTTGGAGCCATTAGAAACCGAATATAAATTTATTATAAATTAACATTTCTAGCTTTTCCAACGGTGCCCCTCACCCCTCTTATAATAGGGTACTCCTCCTTCTCATTTCTTCACACCTTCAAACCCTTTGGGTTCGTCCAAACTCTTCCCAAATACTCTCCCAACTTCCCTCACTACATCCTAGAGGCCTTAGTTTGATCATAAATCCAACCAATGGAGCCCTTTTGATCAAATCAAAAGAAAGAACCTGAAGAAGAGGTAATGATTTCACCACCCTTTTTCAAGTTCCTTTATTCTTCCACTCCTTCTTCTTTTGTTGTTACCATTTAAAATAATAACTCCAGTATCATATATATACTATGATTTTATTATAAATATGGTACAACCATATTCACTATTCTATCCATCCTTTGAATAACATGTCACCATATGTGCGTACGTACGGCTTACCATCTCCACGTCGTGGTGTAATTGTTATTCAATAAATTATTATTTGGATGAGTATAATAATGATGTGTAACTCATTTAAATAATAAATATAACATGATAAGGATTCTGTAAATATGATATACCATCCAATTATATATTATTTTAATATCAAAAGAATGATATTGTCGCTCGTGCGTACGTACGGACTACCGTCTCCACGAACGCGATGAGTTTCATTCTCCATCGTATCCATTCAAGTATAATTATCATTTGATGATTTAAAAATGATGTTTAAGGACTTTATATCATTCTGGATATGAATAATATACAACCTATCCATTAAAAACAGGGCTTACGTAACAAAACATATAAAAGAAAACGAGTAAGTAAACACCCAAAACGACGATAATTCTAAGATATTATTAACAAAGCAATTTAAAAGATCATATATGATATAATATTAATGTATATGATTATTGAATAATTTAATAACAATTATTTCACCATTATACAGGAGGTTAACCTACCCCAACCAAAGAAAAGCGCAAGGTAAGAGTTTATTTCACAATCTCTTCATTATCCGAGGTTGTTTATCCGTAATAATCTACTGGGATCTCTTTATCATCCACATCCATGTTTCTTAAAAATGAATTTCAAAAAATTTTTACTATTTACTAGAATATGGGATAAAGTCATTTATACCCTTTTTTTACTTTTTATAAGAGGTTTATAAAGAAATCATTCCGTCATTTTCCAAACTAGGTGCTTTTTAACCTTTTCGACAGAATTAAGGTAAGAATGTTTTTTTAACTTATACGGCGGGTGTGGATATTTTTCGCCGTTATAAAATTTTTGAAGCTTCCCTTACAAGCTTATAAAAATATTTTCCAAGAAAATGTTTTATTTTATAAATATATGAATTTTAAATGATTTCAAAATAGAAATAGATATTTCTCTAAAAAGAGTTTTGATTTCATCTATGTCAACATATTTTGATGAATTTTACGCTTATTTGAAGTTGATTTATCATGATACAAAACTTCTATATTGTATTTAAGGTTTTGTGATATGTTTGACTGTGGATGTGCTATTTTTATACAATTCATAGTTTATGGTGAATGTAATGACATTTTTTATGATCGTTTTAATACGAATGTTTATGTTATGTTTAAACCTTTTCATATGGGAATGCATTGGACTTAATATGTGACGGGTGGAGCCCGCTATAGCTCCTCGATGCATCGGTAGGTCTCATGAGACAAACTAGTGTTTTGGCACAAGGCCTTGGAAAAATCTTATTTGTAGTCTTGGCACGAGACCTTGGCTATGTGGTTATGATAGTCTGGCATTATGCATTCCATCATTATGAAAGTGGTTATTGATATTGCACGTGATTATTCGATTAGTAGAATATCCATGTGAATAAGTAAATTGCATTATTTCATTTTACTTTTTCCATAATATGTTGAAGTTCAAGTTTAAAAGGCATTTGTTTTAGTTATACATTGCCATAAATGTTTATGCTTATTTTGGAATGTTTCTGCTATATTGTTATCCTTACAAGGCATTTGAGCTCACCCCTTTTCTATGTTTTATTTTTCCCAGGATGTGAAGAAGTAAGTTATGAATGACCTGCAGGGATATTATGAGGGGATAATAGTGTGGACTATGGAGACATTATGTTGTTGTAGTAGTTTTTCACTTTATGATGTAATGTAAAACTTATGAATATATCTAGTGCTTCCAAGGCTACTAAACCAATCGGTCTTTCGAGATTTGATCTTTCTTGTGATCATGCCAATGTAATGTAATAATGCACCGACTCTAGGTAACTGGGGTCGGGGCGTTATAGTTGGTATCAGAGGAAGTTTAGTACAAACCTTGGTAGCTAGATTTAGATAAACTCTGATTAGAGCACATAGACCTATGATAGACTTTGAGGATTAGTATAGAAGAACTTCCTAGAATTTTGGTATTGTAGAGATTTTGTGAGTTTTTCAAGCAATACATTC
Organism: Viscum album; assembly: GCA_963277665.1. Lineage (NCBI taxonomy): Eukaryota > Viridiplantae > Streptophyta > Magnoliopsida > Santalales > Viscaceae > Viscum > Viscum album. The sequence goes on from OY728129.1 coordinate 1,123,174,650, forward strand.
CCTGTCTGGATACAAGCAGGTAGAGGCGGCTCTGGAACAGATGTACCTAGCGGTAAAACCCGAAAACACCGCTTTGATCTAGACTCGAACGGGAACTGGTGCACGACAATGGGCCTTGCTACACTCTTGGTTACGACATTCCCAGGGGATATGCTTAGGATAATTCTCATTTTCTTTACAAACCATTATGAAGGGTTTATGAGTACATACTTCCTCAAAGGATACATTTTTATGATTATGGATTATATCCATAAACTATTTAATTTATGTTATGTGTTTTACAAGTTTGGTATTAGGTATTGTTATTCATAAACTAATCTAGTGTATGCCATTGTTTAGAAATGGTGCCTAGTAGAAGGAATGAGAACTCCAGCAATGCACATGATCCAAAGAGAAAGAAGGATCATATATTTCATGGTCCTAAGCCATAATTTATAAGAGAAATAGTCTCCCATGTATTATCATCATATGAAGAAATAATATCATGTGTTTATAAGATAAGTAAAGAGTTTACTAAGTCCTGTGACTTTGAAGGGCAACAAGAGAAGAAAAGGATGGAAGAGGAAAAGATGGATAAAGGGAGGAGGGAAAAGAAGAATTTTCCCATATGTGATAACTATGGGAAGAAACACCCTGGAACTTGCCTGAATGGAATGTGAGTTTGTTATAAGTGTGGTGGAAAAGGGAACAAAGTACGTGACTGCAAGGGTAAGAAAATGGTTTCAAATGTACAATGCTTCATTTGCAAGGAGTTTGGACACTATGCGAACCTATGTCTCAATCATCAGACTATGCCGCAAATGATGCTACTGGATAATAATCAAGTTATGATACTACCACAGATGAAGAGGAATGATTAGAGATCTTATGTTGATTATGTCATTTGAGTGTTGTATCAACAATGTACTTGTTATAATAATTATGGAGTATATAAGGATTATACTGCAGTAATATTTCATTATGGACTTGAGATTGTGTGGAACAAAGAAAAGTGACTCAATAACAGGTTAAATTTTTGGAGAATATATGGTTGATAGAAAGATAAACCAAAATATGGTTCTGATACTGAGGTAGTGATTTTAGAATAATACATGATTGTTTTGGATAAATTATATTGGATATTATTGACTACCTTGAAACTGATTAATGATTTGTATATTCCATCATTTTTGGGGTTTACAACATTTTTGGATTCAAGGAGTATATCTATTATTCTATGAGGAATAAGGGATCATGAATGTAATCAATAAGGTTTTATGATAATTAAGGATGTTGAAGTGTTTTAAAAGAATACATGATGAAGGTGATCACATGTTATTACGTGGAAAAAAAAGGATCTTCATTGTGTTTATCTTCCTTATAAATTTTGGACTGAAGTATTTTGGATAGTTCTAGTTTGGATTATTTTGGATTACCATAAAAGGACAACCCAGAGGTCGGGCGGCAACCCGTCATGTCTAGCAAAGCCGTGAGACTTGAACCCACAACCGAAGGGCGAAAACGGTGTATCACCTACCACTGACCCACGTGATGTCTGGGATTAAATAATTTAGTTTTTTTAAAGATCTGGTAGATGAATTATAAATTCGTTTTTTTGGAACCCTATACAAATAGGATAAATAGAATATATTTTTTACGTTATATTAACTTTTAGAGTGAAATATGAGTTTGTGATAGAAATTAGTTAAAGGATGGAACTCTATATGTCAAGAATATCTTTTCCATCTTCTCTTATTCTATGAAGAAATTAATTATTATAATTTATTTAAGGAATCCTAAAACCAGAAATGTGTTATCCTAATACCCTATGTTTTGTTGAACCGATGGTATTTCAAATCATCATAGATTGATGAATTTAAGGACCTCAATTGTACAATTGTTTGTGATTGATGACCTCAATCACAACCTATAAATATTTACGTTTCTCCTCCAATTATATGTCTCTAATTTCCACCAATGTTCTCCTAATAGAGATCATAATTTGGTGGTGACCCTTTCATTTCTCTTTTCCTTTTATTAAGACTAAATTGTAGTTACCCAATTTTCGATGTGGGTTTTCCCACAAAGATATTTTCTATATTCAACCTTTTATTTTCGAAGAACAATTTCAAATTGCGAGGAAGCAATTTATTGAAGGAGGGGAGAATGTAACACCTCAAGATTTCATAATGTCTTATTTCTTCAAAATAATTCAATAACTTGCACTACACGCAACACCGAGTTCAAGCGCACCATGACTTACCAAACCAGACGTTAAAAATATGTTATGAATAGTATTAACTAAATTTTAAACTTTATAAAATCCTTATAATTTTAGAATCCATATTATGAGTTTCTTAGACATAATGTAAGAACAAATTCATTTTCAGTATTGCACTTTTACCAACTTTTAATAGTGAACCCTTTTTAAATACAATATTTTAAACTTTTTGACTAAATGGGGACATCAAAAATTTAAAATGAAACATCCCAAGCTTCCACGGTACACTTTCCTTTGAATAATAAAGTAGCGTGTGTTGTACGCAACTTCGAGTTCTAACACACAACACAACCAATCAAACTAGCCGTTATGAATAGTAATACCTAATTTTTGAAATTGTATATATATTATATTTAAAAATGGACTTCATTTTTGGATTCGAAGTGTCAAATTTAGCCTAAGGTGAAATTTTGGTACTTTTCGGATAACTTTCATATTTTGATGAATAGTGAAAATTACTAAATTTTAATTAAAAACAACTTTTTTAATTAAAATAATTAATAGTGATAAACTATGAATTTGAGTGGTTTTAAAGTATATTTATAATATATTTTTACCATTTAATACAATGTTGGTCATTGGCCATAATTTCACAATTAAACCAAACATAAACAAGTATCAATCTTTTGATAATTATTGTATCTTTAAAACACGCTTTTTGTTTTAACAAACGAGAATTAATTTTAAATTTATTTCTTCCACTTCTGTGTTTTGAATTTGGAAAAATGGATTCCATATTTGGAATCAGGATGTTTAAATTTTATAAATAGGTAACTTTTATTTTTAGATATTTTGAATAATTACTTCGGTAAATATTTTATTTACCATGGTTAAAGGGTAAATCCGGTAAATAAGGGTTAAAAAATAATATTATAATAACAAAACATTACCCTAAACCGTGTCCTAACCTTATTGGTTGATATATGGCCGACCATGGGCATCTTTCGGTCGATTTTGGGACCCCATAGAGCCACTTGTAGGTGATAGGGACACTTTATTTTAATTAAGTTAAAATAAGTTCAAAAATGACATAAGCATATATCTTTTAGAAAACCAATTTTCACATAGGGTTATATATGTTTGATTTTGGACTATAAATATTCATTAGAAAACTCAAATGATTTACTACATAATTATATTTTATTTATAATTTTTAGACTTTAAATAATTTAATTTATTTATGACACAATGATGATCCAGTAATAACCATAATAGTGACAAATTAAAATAATTGATATTAAAAATACCCAAATAAATATAATTTGAGACTTTTAATGAATTTAACTAATTTTATAGGATAATATGACATATTAGTATTGATTTAATTGACTTTTTCCGAAGTAATAATTCTGTTATGAGTTTCACAAAAATCAACTATTGAATAGTGTCAAAATTGACATAAAAGGGTTTTCAAAACAAATATTATATTATTAATTGATATTAAATTACTAAAAATCTAAGGTTCGTCCAAGAGACTTATATCATGATATTTATATCATTAATGGACCACTTGGGGGTCGCTTGGATGTATATGGTATGTTTATTAACCATATAATATAAAAATACAAAGAGATATTGTATAAGTGAAACTAATTAACTTAGAGTTAATACTTAATGATAAGGTTAATATAAGTATCAAAACCTGTCTAAATTATATTGGTTGAGTGGTTTTCGACCCATCCCTACCTTAACATTTAAATAATCCACTTTGGAGCCATTAGAAACCGAATATTAATTTATTATTAATTAACATTGCTAGCTTTTCCAAAGGTGCCCCTCACCCCTCTTATAAAAGGGCACTCATCCTTCTCATTTCTTCACACCTTCAAAGCCTTTGGGTTCGGCCAAACTCTACCCAAATACTATCCCAACTTCCCTCACTACATCCTAGAGGCTTTAGTTTGATCATAAAGCCAACCTATGGAGCCCTTTTGATCAAATCAAAAGGATGAACCAGAAGAAGAGGTAGTGATTTCACCACCCTTTTTCAAGTTCCTTTCTTCTTCCACTTCTTCTTATTTTGTTGTTACCATTCTAAAATAATAACTCCAGTATCATATATATACTGTGATTTTATTATAAATATGGTACAACCATATTTACTATTCTATCCATCCTTTGAATAACATGTCACCATACGTGCGTACGTACGGCTTACCGTCTCCACGTCGTGGTGTAATTGTTATTCAATAAATTATTATTTGGATGAATATAATAATGATGTGTAACTCATTTAAATAATAAATATAACATGATAAAGATTCTTTATATATGATATACCATCCAATTATATATTATTTTAATATCAAAAGAATGATATTGTCGCTCGTGCGTACGTACGGACTACCGTCTCCACGAACGCGATGAGATTCATTCTCCACCATATCCATTCAAGTATAATTATCATTTGATGATTTAAAAATGATGTTTAAGGACTTGATATCATTCTGGATATGAATAATATACAACCTATCCATTAAAAACATGTCTTACGTAACAAAACATATAAAAGAAAACGAGTAAGTAAACACCTGAAACGACGATAATTCTAAAATATTATTAACAAAGCAATTTAAAAGATCATATATGATATCATATTAATGTATATGATTATTGAATAATTTAATAACAATTATTTCACCATAATAAATGAGGTTAACCTACCCCAACCAAAGAAAAGTGCAAGGTAAGGGTTTATTTCACAATCTCTTCATTATCCGAGGTTGTTTATACGTAATAATCTACTGGGATCTCTTTATCATCCACATCCATGTTTCTTACAAATGAATTTCAAAACGTTTTTACTATTTACTAGAATATGGGTTAAAGTCATTTATACCCTTGTTTGACTTTTTATAAGAGGTTTATAAAGGAATCTTTCCGTCGTTTTCCAAACTAGGTGTTTTTAACCTTTTCGACAGAATTAAGGTAAGAATGTTTTTTTAACTTATACGGCGGGTGCGGCTATTTTTCGCCGTTATAAAATCTTCGAAGCTTCCCTTACAAGCTTATAAGAATATTTTCAAAGAAATTGTTTTATTTTATAAATATATGACTCTTAAATGATTTCAAAATAGAAAGAGATATTTCTCTAAAAAGAGTTTTGATTTCATCTATGTCAACATCCTTTGATGAATTTTACGCTTATTTGAAGTTGATTTATCATGATACAAAACTTCTATATTGTATTGAAGGTTTTGTGATATGTTTGACTGTGGATGTGCTATTTTTATACCATTCATAGTTTATGGTGAAAGTGTTGACATTTCGTATGCTAGTTTTAATACGAATGTTTATGTTATGTTTAAACCTTTTCGTATGGGAATGCATTAGACTTAATATGTGACGGGTGGAGCCCGCTATAGCTCCTCGATGCATCGGTAGGTCTCATGAGACAAACTAGTGTCTTGGAACACGGCCTTGGAAAAATCTTATTTGTAGTCTTGGCACGAGACCTTGGCTATGTGGTTATGATAGTCTGGCATTATGCATTCCATCATTACGAAAGTGGTTATTGATATTGCATGTGATTATTAGATTAGTAGAATATCCATGTAAATAAGTAAATGGAATTATTTCATTTTACTTTTTCCATAATATGTTGAAGTTCAAGTTTAAAAGGCTTTTGTTTTAGTTATACATTGCCTTAAATGTTTATGCTTATTTTGGAAAGTTTCCGCTATATTGTTATCCTTACTGGGCATTTGAGCTCACCCCTTTTATATGTTTTATTTTTCCCAGGATGTGAAGAAGTAAGTTATGAATGACCTGTAGGGATATTATGAGGGGATAATAGTGTGGACTATAGAGACATTATGTTGTTGTAGTAGTTTTTCACTTTATGATGTAATGTAAAACTTATGAATATATCTAGTGCTTCCAATGCTACAAAACCAATCGGTCTTTCGAGATTTGATCATTATTGTGATCATGCCAATGTTATGTAATAATGCACCGACTCTAGGTAACTGGGGTCAGGGAGTTACATGCTGCTCCATATCTATCCATGAAGGAAATTAGCAACGCGATTATCTGCTCTTTCACCTCACTCAATAATTGCAAACCAGACCTCTTACTGAGTGAATATGCTACCACATTCCTCATCCCTGAAGTACATAATATCTCAAAGTCATAGTCCTTGAGGAACTCCACCCATCTACGTTTTCTCAGGTTCGGGTTCTTCTGTGAGAAGATATACCCGAGACTCTTGTGAATATAGTAGACTGTAAAATTTTTCACTCATCAAGTAATATCTCCACATCTTCAGGGCGAAGACCGCTGCTACTAACTATAGTTCATGGGCAGCATAGTTATGCACATGCTATATTAGCTATCGTGAGCCATAAGAGACCACTCCTCGCTTCTGCACCAGGACACATCCAAGTCAATTCCTTGATGCATCATAGTAGACTACATACCCAACACCCTCTTCTGGTAGCCTCAAGATGAGGGCACTCTTCATCCTCGGCCTCAGATCTTGAAAACTCTGTAAGCATATCTCCATATATAAAAAGTTCTATCCCTTCATTTTCAATGATGAAAATAGTGCCACAACACTGGAAAAGTTAGGCAGAAATCTTTAGTAATGTCTAGCCAACCCTAGGAAGCTCCGCACCTCGATCACACTCCTTGGTGGCTCCCAAGAAAGTAAAACCTCTATCTTCGTTGGATCCACTGCAACTCCAACATCCAAGATAACATGTACCATAATGTGAACCTCTAATATCTAGAACTATAACTTCGAGAGCTTACCAAAAATCAGGTGATCTACAGAAATATATCTAGATGATAGAAATACTCCTCCTTCGACGCTGAGTAAATCATGATGTCATCAATGATGACCACCACAAATTGATTGATGTATGGATGGAAGATCCTGTTCAGGATTCCCATGAACACTATTGTAGCATTAGTCATGTCTAATGGCATATCCAAGAACTCATATTGTCCATATTGTCATATGAAGGCCTTCTTCAGTACATCCTCATCTCGTACCATGAGCTGATGATAGCCTAATCTGAGGTATATCTTTGAAAACAAACGAGATCTCTTCAGTTGATCAGAAATATCATCAATCCTCAGAAGTGGATACTTGTTCTTCACGGTCACCTGGTTCTTGCCCCGATATTTTACATAGTGTCTCAAAATCTAATATGCCTTCTTAGAAAACAAAATCGGGGCTCCTCGTGGAGAAAAGATAGGCCTTATGAACCCTTTTCTTTGCAAGTACTCCAACTATACATGAAACTCACGAAGCTCTGAGGTAGTTATTCATTATATTGGGGTAGATATCAGTTCTGTCCCGGGGTACAAGTCGATGTAAAATTCTACCTTTATGCATGGATGTAGTCCCGAAAGATCATCAGGAAAGACATCAGCATACAAGTCCCCCAGTACAGGATAACTCAAACTCTCAACATCAACTTCCTCACGAGTAAGGCTGGCCAACTAATGTGTGATCAGTTGCACCCACCTCTTGGTAATTCCATCATATACTGTAAATGTTACCTTCTCACCAGTGCAAGAATACCTGATCCCATCCTCAAGGACACACTTCACTTTGAGCCTAATACAGTCAATGTGATCATGGACTGTGGATAACCAGTCCATACACAAGATGTCGTCATAAGGCCTCGATGGCACTACTAGAAGATCCCAACTGAAGCTCTCACCTCATAGAGTAAGCTCACACTTCCCAACCATTGTGTAACCATATAATCCTCTCTTGTAATAGTCTCTAGCCATAATGATCGAGCCAAAAACTCCACTCGAATCTCCGAGCTCCAAATGAGTTTCGTGGAAATAAAAGAGTGATTGGAACATGTGTCTATAAGAACTGCAGCAAAGGTGGAGTAGAAAAAGATCGTACCTATAATCATCTGTAGAGCACCATGGTCATAGGACTCAACTGACTGATGATGAGGCCATTCTTGTCCACCAGCTCTCTATGGTCGGGGTGGACCACCTGGACGTGGTAGCTGTAAAACCTCGAATCGCTGCCCATCGCCTGTTGCACGACCAGTTCCTCTGGCACTTCTGCCTGCTACCTACGGACCTCGCTGATCGAATCTCTACATCTACATCAGCGGTCCCTCAACTGTCTACTAGTCATCCAGACAGTGGGTCGGGTAGTCATGTTCTATGTGACCCTGCCAACCGTACGAGTAGAACTTCTTGTTCCTTAGCTGTCCTCCTCTGACCCATGAGCCCCACACCCCCGACCATGTATCCTGAGGTTGCCCACTAGAAGGGCTGGCCCGTTTGGGCCAATGCGTTATCCTCTCACAACCTTCTTTTTATGACTCTACTACCTGATGTCTGGGGATGGATCTCGTTGTCAGTGCCTACTCATCTAGGACACTCTCCAATTAAATATCTCTCTCTAGAACCCCACCCTGCGTCAAAATTCTGAGGAATATCATTGATGCTATGATCATTCATCGGCGACCCTGATCAAGGGTATGGGCTCTATAGAAAGGGTCTCGGACCATGTCGGTGGATTAGCGGGAGAGATCGGTGAATATCGCCGAGTTCTGAGCCACAATCATGCTGCCAAACTGTAAGTGTAGTAGCTCCTGTATATGAAATGAGTGTAGAGTCACTAGGAAGAACCATGCCTTGAAAAGGCCCTCAAAGTCCACCCAGACTAAGGTCACCCCATCCTATATCTTGAGCATCAAGATCCACCATCTCCCAGCTACGCCCTAGAAGAGACTGGGAGTTAGGATCTCCATCAGATCTACGGGTTTCCCAACTATGTGAAAAACTCTTCCCACAACCTCCAGTAGGTCCTCAGCCACCGATGGATCCATCTCACCTCATATCTTCAGAGGCCTCTACTACTGGAACTCGTGAAACATGATCAGTCAGCATGCACTTTCTACTAGTGGGGATGCTGGAAAAGACTTCTCTATGGGTAGTGGTGCTACTGGTACACCACCTGATGGTGCTAACGCTGTAATAGGGCCCTACAATGAGGACTCATTATTCGGTGGGCCGTCTTCATGCACTCTCTCTGAAATTTTGGCTAGCTATCTATGTGGCGGAATCCTGAAAGAATATAGGTGTTCCACAGTCATTAAGTTATACTTGTTGAGCTGACTCAAAGAGATCATAAGAAAAAAATTTCAAAACACACACAATCAGTGTTCTCATGCACCAATTCGGAAACCGGAAGTCAGGGTCCTGGTGTGTGGATACATTGGTCGCCGCACCAACACTGGATTCCCCAAACTGAAAAAACACTCATAACACTTAACACTTTTTTTCAAATAGAAAAGATCAGAGTCTTAGTTCTTTGGTAGAACCTACTCGTCTGATACCACTTTGTCACGACCCGTCAATCAGGACCCATGCCGTGACTACCTCAAGCCCGCCTACCATAGGTTAGGGGATGGAGATTAGCACGGAAGAGGCATATCCCTAAAACAGGAAGGCATTTCCTTTTTAACCTAAAAAGACACACAATCTAAGAACACGTCAATAAGAAACCAAGAATTAAACTACTGTAGTAAATGTGTGCTGAAAGTAAAGGGGGCCGGAATTCAAGCCCAACTTAAAAGTACAAGTGCAACTGAAATGTAAAAATACTATAGAAAAGTTAAAAAAGCTCATCGATCGTCCACCAAGGATCCTATCTAAATGGTAGGTACAACTCACGTGTACTAGTCCATGTGTCACATGATGCCAAATGGTCCACCTCCGAGTACCGTCCAGACCTGGCTCCCACAACACCGATCAATGTTGTCTGTCATTTGCACAATACACAACAAGGTTCGGGTGTATCCCATGTAGGGGTGAGCATAATGATACTCAGTAGGGACCCTGATACCCCTGTAGGTCTCCCAGAGTTCCACAAAGGAAATACAACAAATAAAGACCTCAATCTCAAAGTATGAAGTAATAGATATCAACACTACTTAGGTATATGCCCCTACAAATACCTAAGATATCAATATATACTCAACTCACACATGAGGGAAGAATACCACAAAGGTAACACCATGAATGTAGAAGTACCACCCAGGTAACACCACAGAAATATATGTTCTACACAGGTAATACCATGAAGACAAGACCACGAATGCAGAAGTACCACACAGGTAAAACCACAATGATAGAAGTACCAAACATGCAACACCACTAAGATATAAGTACCACCTAGGTAACACCACAAAGATAGAAGTACCACATAGGTAACACCACGAAGATAGAAGACTCATATTACATCAGGTATAACATTAGTATAGACGTAAAAATGATTAGTCGTAAGTTAGATCATCTTATTCTATTAAGAGGATCTGATTCTAACCCACAAAACATCGATAGGTAATAACCCCCGTACACTGACACAGGATCTGAACCACATAGGATCTGTATGTATTAAACCACACAAGATAATTGAGCACTGACCTATACATGATCATATAGATGTTGACCCACACATGATTGATAGAGGTTGACCTCAATATGATCAATGTTCTTTCTTCACGTTACAGCCTACGACAGGATTCCTCGCACCTGGTGCACTCGAGTTCCGTAGAATCATCTCCTCGAAATATTGGTTGTACCTTGACCACCACTATGCTCTAGAAAGGAGTAACCCAATGGGCCACCATGTCATATGGGTTCCAACACGATAGAAGGTGCGTCAATCGGACACCTAGTCTGAGAGTTATAAGCATTTTTGTTCTGAGGGCCTGGTTGTATTTTGGTTCAATCCAACCCATCCATACTCCAGCTTTCTCAAAAACTCATGTGAAGCATACCAAAGGTACTATCTCGACCCAAGGATCTCAGTGCTACAGATGGTTCATCAAACAGATACCTAGTTATAAAGTTATGACCCTTTAGGTGGGTCAGGGTTCGGTCCGACCTGGCCCGACCGGGTTTGGGCCGACCCAACCTGGTCCGGGTCCGACTGGGTAGGACTGGGCCACAGTGGGCTCGGCCTGCTGGGCTATGGTCCATTTGAGCCCGCCAGGGGGCATGGCTTGGCCCGCAAGGGGGTGGCCCGCTGGTCCGGCATGTGGTGGGGTCCTCCCTTTCCGGCACGGGGGGGGGGGGGGGGGGGGGACCCCAGCCTTCCTCAACGGTGTTAACGCTCCTTTCCATCACAAAGTCTAAAATGAATGAAAAGGGAAATACCTTGAACCCACAATGATTCATCCTTTGAAGAAACATAAAAAATTAACAGAGTCATGAACAAGGATTCATTTGCTCTTGGTTCGGAATGTTCCACCAAGGTCGCGCAAGTATACTTGCGCGCCACCCAATGGTCACACAAGTGACTTGCGCGCCCTCTTTGAATTTCACCCAGGGTCTTCACCGGCCAAAAAATAGCCCTGGTGGGCCCCCATTTCAAGAGGAAAAATTTAGAAAACTCCGATTTGAGCTCCAGGTGCCCTAGTCTCTTCTCAAAGCTTCCAAACACTTTTAAGGTAATTTATTACCTAGAACGGAAGATCTAAAGAGACGGAGTAAGGCCAAAGTGTTGAAACTCATCAACACATGCGTGCCTAAGTGGACACCCCTTAAGGGAAATGGACACACTTACACTACGCCTTGCTCCTTTAGTAAAACTTGCATGCCACCCTTCTGTAAGGCCCTATGGATAATTCTAAGGGCTTGAGCCAAGTCTCGCCCAAGTATTACCCTAAGGGTTGACCGTCGCACAGGTACCCATGTGTTGCACAAGTATACTTGCACGACCAGGACTTGCGCGCCCATGCAGGACTTGTGCGCTACCTTTTTTTAGGTGCCTCTCTTGCCTATTTCACCTCTCTTATGTCTATCCACCTCTCCAATTCAAGATCCAGCCTTCAAAAACCTCCTTGAAGACATTTCTTTTGGCATGGATTCCTTTTTGGCTTCCTTATCTGAAAGGAATTCTGTGGAACATCTCTCAAAACCTAGTGATTTATATATCATCATATCACTAAGCTGAGAGACATCATTCATTCAACCTCATCCTTTAAAGATGAGAGGTTCCCTAACCTGGGCCTCCCATTAAAGAGTAAGCCTCAGTCATAATTTCCCAAATCTGGGCATCCTCCTCCAGAGTAAGCCCCAACCATAATTTCCTTAACCTGGGCATCCTCCTTAAGATTAATCCCTAGTCTTCAAATTCCCAAATATGGGCCTCCTTTTCAAGAGTAAGTCCCAATCCAAATTATCTTAATTTGGGAATCCTCTTTAGGAGTAATCCCCAAGTCCCCTTACCTGGGCCTCCTTTTCAGGAGTAATCCCCAGTAATAATTTCCCTTGACCAGTCTTAATTTACTTTTGACTTGGGCTTCCTTCTCAGGAGTAAAACCCTATCATAAGTCCCCTCCTAATATGGGAATCCTCCTCAGGAATAATCCCCAAGTTAGAGTATCAAAATCTCCCTAAATCACATATAACATTAGGGACCTTGTTCTTGGGATTCTTCCCTGAAGTAAATCCTAATCATTATCTATTTGGGAAGTCAAACATACATAAGCCCCACATCATTTCTTATAATTGCTTATTTCATGGAACAATTGTCTGGTTTTACCAATGCCTCTTGTTTCTCACACCGAGTATGGCTCACGTGAGCTTAGATTGTAAAATTAATTATGACATCTTTCTTTGAGCCATCAATCATTAATAAACCTCATACTTATTTTCTCGAACTACGTGGGTTCTGATTCCTTTTCTAAAACAAAGGATACATAGGTAGCCCATCTGCGGGTATGATCCCAACTCTAAAATAATCTATGTCTTTCTGAATGACAATAAACATCAAGTGCCCCACTGAGTGGATTTAAAACCAGTATGGTTATCATAATGACTAAGATATTTCTATATAATGTGTCGAAGGATACCATTGACTAAGAATCTCTAACAAATACAGATGATTCTCTATCGATGAAAAACCTCGAATACATATATAAGATTCTATAAATTTCATTCACACTAATTATTGATTGCCATATGTAAAGGAAATATCATTTTCATACATGGTAATGTAATAAGGATTCATGAACATAATTTAAATCTATAAAGGGAGTCTCAGAGTAGAAAATAATTCCCCCAAAAAAAGGTGTGATGAGTCCGACCTCCCATCCTCTCGACCAATGCAAATTCTTAACCCTCATCAGTCTAGAACTAGTGAGCACCTACCTTTGGAAAGTAGGTCCAAATGATTATAGAATCAATCGATGTTTCCAATTCTATGAACAAACCCGTTAGAACCCGCTTGGAATTTTGATCCTTAAATCAATGAGGTCATCCCCAATTCCTGAGGGAACAAAAAATGGTGAACCCGACGTGATTCCTTAACCAAAGTTAAAACGATATTTTACTTATTTTGTTAGGCCCCTATTTAAACTCACCAAGAGGGACAACAGAACAATCAATAACATATGTGCTCATCCAAAAGATGTAGCATCAGAACTTATCTTGATTATGTTTGTTATATCAAACATTCTCTCTTTTCCAAGATATTATGCATTACCAGAATGGATTTTCTTAAGTTCACGTCTGTGAATTCCTTTGCTGTGAAAACATATACTATGAATTTATCTCCTGCTATTCCTTTTAGATCATCGTCATCTCTGAGGGAAACATCACCTACTCAGCATCTTCAACACTGGGTATAGAATGCACTGGTTAAGGAGTACTGTCAACACGGTACCATTCCAACTCTGTAGGCTGCTCAACAATCCTTCCAAGTGAACAAATCACCCTGGTCGTCCGGACAGCGATGACCAGTGATCAAGAAGTAGGCGGTGCTAACCACCGTCTCCAACTATTTCGGGTCATTATCCTCAGAACACAACAACCATTCCCTCCCATATTATGAGGAGGTGAATGAGAAGGCCACTCAGGGCCTTAATTCAAGGAAACATGATTCCTTCGTGAGGGATCCCACCAACAATCGCTGCCAGACTCATGTGGCAGTGCACCCTCAACATGATGAGGGTGTCGTCTCCAGGCTTTTGTCTCAGGTTCCTCGAACCCGAGCAGGAAAGACAAACCACCAGAGGAAAAAACTGGTTAATAGTGAGCAGGTTCTTATCTCTTCCATTTCTGGAGAAGTCCACCAAACTAACATTGTGGCAAGAAACGAGCCGGAACACACACCCTTCCGTTTTAATTCTTCAATCCAGCAGACTCATCTTGCAGCAGCACACCAATCCCGCCAAGCAATTCCTGAGGAGTAGTATAGACAGGAACATACACCTACTTATAAATCATCAGCTGGTTATCAGGCTCGTCTGACTACATATGATGGAGCCCACCAACGGAATGTGTTAACAACTAGTAAACAGGCACATACACCTGCTTACATTCATCAGTCCTACCAGCAGCCTCCTCTGTCAGTATTGAAAGAAGCTCATCAACCACATTCGGCAGAGTAAAATAAGCTGGCACATACACCTGATAGTATTGATCAAGCCTACCAACAACCTCATTTGGTAGCATTCAGAAAAGTTAGTCGTAAATCTCCGCAGACAAACAAGAGGCAGACTTAACTCTCTGCCCCCACACATCAGTACTGTCATAATTCACTGGTAGTAAAAGGAGGATAGGAGAAGGAACACACACCTAATCCAAGCACGAAATGGATGTATATTCCTATTCCGGCAGCTGAAGTCAGCAAGCATATTCTGTCAATGATGAAAGAGCAGAAGCAAATCCCTACTCATATTCTGGATGCCTACCAGAATATTATAATAGCTTCAACAGCATCACAGGGAAATAAATGAAAATATATCCCTACCAGTGGAGTGACACATCAAAAGTTCACTCTAGAACAGACACAGACCTCTGTTCCAGTCCAAGAGGGTTGTGGGGCATACTCCCCCATATCATATAGACAACCATGTCAGGCACATAAACCTGATTTGAGTGGAGATAATCAGTCTAACCTGATCATTTCTCTTGAGCAGGAACTTACACCTTCCCATAATGACCACTTTCGTCAACAAGTGGTTCCTAAAGTGAGTAAGAAGGCATCTAAGAAGAAGACCTACCCAGCACAATAAAAAATCAAGGGCCAATCTATAATAAGTCCTTACTCAATGATGGAGTTCCTGATGCACTCAGACAATTATCTGTTACAACTAAAAACTCTACTCTCTCAGTTCCCAATAGTGAGAACATTAATTCCGAAGGTCTGCACTAGACACTTACTCATGAAGGCTTGCTTCATGACAATTCGGTCGATCTTCAAATTTCATCTTCAGATGAGAGCCACAAGAACCCTCTATGTGGCAAGAAGATCAAGGAGCAAAATGTTTCATCTTTTGGTGAAACCCACCATGGTGGTCCTCCCCATGATGATGAATTTAGCTGCGAAAGTCCTCTCCGCAGTAATAATGAAAATTGCCTGGAAAAATCTCCAACGGACAATGTAGTGATGAGAAAGCCCTCTTATCTTGAGGCACATGAAAATGTGAATCCAATCATGTCTGATAATTTACCACTATCAGGTGAAACACATTCTCAATCAGAATATATCTTGGGCTGTAGGTCATTCTCCGAACAACCCCTGGGTCGTTCATCTTCTTGTTTAATCAGTGAATTCTCTACCAATCTTGTTGAATCTGATTAAGCAGCAAGGAAGCACCATCTATGGTCTAATCAAATAGAATATTATTCATTTAATGATAAAGATGATGTACAGAATATGAGAAAACAACTGGAAAAAGGTGAAGTGGAAGTTATGTTTTGGCCTTTGTCAGATTCTCGGTATGACATTCCAGAGATGTTGATGGAAGATGGAGTTCATGATATTCATCTCAACATATAGAAAAATCTTTGTTAGTTGAAAAATAAAATATTATCTTACGATGAATATGAAAATCATGTCAAGATAATAGAAGTGTTACAATGCCAAATTGATTTGGCATCTCTCTCAGTTTCTCGATATCCGAAGGCTGAAAAGCATCAGAGATCCCTTCAGCGTTCATGCCTTGGCACACTAAGAAGATTGCGCCAGTTAATTTTCAATGCCCCATATGGTATTCATATCAGGGGATGGGGTGTTCTTGGAGTGCGACATTTCACTGTACTCTCCAGTCAGCAAAGCCCGCAAAAAAATGGTCTCATGCAATGTTATTGCCCATGGCCGGCCATAACCAATTGGCTTTGTTTGTAACCAAAGTCTCACTCAAGAACATGACTCAACTAGTTCCTCTCAAAATCAAGCATACAGAGAACACGTTTTTTAATTACTCATATATCAGGAAAATGATAATATTAAATAGGCCTCTCATTTAGAGCAAGCACATCACCAAGTGACAGAATTGTCAGAAATCATCCAACTGTCTTTTAATCCGGGAGATAAAAGTGGATGCAGGTTGATGCATCCAACTAATTTCCAAACTAAAGTTCGAAGATCAGGAGAGATTTCAATAAAGTATCAGATATAAAAACTCAAGAACCACACCAGCTTTCCAGACTGAGGACTCTTTTAACCCAACCCTCAGAATCAACAAATAGGATTCAAGGAGTTGAGAAAAGACAGCAAGAATAGCCCCAGTCCACATGACTTGGGACTTTTCAAATCCTCAATATCTCCCTCAGAGAAATTCCGTCTTATCTCGATTTGGGAAGAATTTACAAGAGGAACAAAGAGCCAAATTATCATAATATTCCTTCCAAATTATGGTTCGTCAAGAAGTTCTTGAGGGATCAAATCGAGAAAAGGCAATGTCTCATCTAGGACATGGATGTATACAATATCACAGAAATGTCGATAGAAGGGATGCAATGCATTATGCATTAATCAATGTCATCAATGTAGTTGTTGTGGATCTCCCAGATGAGGCTCACTCAGATGGATTAGATGAGGAAGCTCCTACTCAAGAGGTTGTACTCACAGACACAAATGAAGAAGGTGTGAATGCATGAAATCAAAGGATTACCCAGAATTTAGGTAATCCTTAAAGCAACCCACTTCTCCCTCTCTGAAAGGGATATAATAAGGGGAAAGGAAATAATCTGGTTATATACCCTTCCTCTGGAGAAGGCCAATTAATCTCATTAGAGAAAAGATTTTCACAATAAGAGGAAGAAATGAAGGAGTTGAGGAGGTTGAATGCAGAACTATTTCAGGGTAGTCTTCATCCTAAACGTGTTGGAGTTAGTTATCCAAGGGAATTTATTGCGGCTACTGAGATGGATCAAGAATATCCTCCTCTACCAGTACACCATCACAGGTCTAATCCTATGGGTCATGTGAAACAAAAATCATCGGTGCTACCATCAGTTGCAGTACCAACCACCACATCTGTCCAAGTTCCATTCATTGCACCTGCTCAAGTCGAAGCTCAAACAGATGTTTATCAAAAGTTAATAACTACTATTGAGTCACTAACAGCTCGGTTGGAATCTATGGAGGGAAAGCACACTCAAATTCAACCAGAAAAAAGATCCTAACCCGAATGGGTTGATGCAATTCCTCCCCCATTAAATTTTGAAAGTACCAAATTCCCAATCATTAATGGTTTGGGAGACCCAGAGCAACACTTAACACATTTTGTTTCTCGGTGCGATCCTATGGTGGGAACCTCTCAGTAAAAATAAGTAGTTAAGCTTAGGTGTTTTGTACAATAATTACAAGGGCCTGCCTTTGTCTGGTACACAAGCTTGCAATCCCGGTCAATTACTAGATGGGATGATCTCTGCCAACGATTCCTTCTTCAATTCAGCTCACCTTTTCCAGAGACAACAGTTTTTGATCTTACAAACTATAAGAAAATGGAGAATGAATGGGTTTCAGATTTCATTGCTCACTGAGAGGGATTAACATAATCCCTTCTCTTAGCACTCCCTCAAGAGGAATTATTTCCAATCTATGTGGAAAATTTACGTGATGAGCTACGCACACCGTTGATCCCTATGAAAAACATAGGAGGGTTTCGAGACCTTACTTCAATCGCTCAACAGATTGAAGATTCTCTTATAAAGACTAAGGATAAAGCTCTTGTAATTCCATCAGCTCCAAGAAGGAGAATCGGTAAAGTAGAGACTGCTACAGTTATCCTTAAACAAGAACATGTACCTACTTCTACTTCAAGGCCTTCATCTTCTCAAAGGGCTCCACCTCCATAGTGTCAACAACAGAGGCCTTTTCATCAAGATGATCAAAGAGATCAAAGACAGAAGCAATTTGAGGATCTGAAGAGTAAATTTTACTCTTTCCGAAATGACAAGTTTCTAGTTACATCATTTCGGCTCTGGAAAATAATTTGGTTCAATTGCCAAGGCCCAAGATGCCAAACAAGGGAGGAGATGAAGACTGTCCCAACTATTTCTCATTTCATCTGATGTCGGGGAATCCCATTCAGGAGTGTTTTTTCTTCAAGGACCTTTTGAAAAAAATGGCCGAGTTGGGACAAGTCAAACTAAAACGTTCTTCAGCTCAGGTTTCATGTTTTACTACTACAAATCCAGAGGAAGAAGGCGAGTGGCAAGAAGTCAAGAAAAAAAATGTGAAAAAATATGATGATTGGATGGTCAAAAAAACTATCAACCGAACTCATGACATTTTGCGAGTGCAATTGAAGAAGCCAATTGTGTCTTCTTCCATGAATTCCACAGTAAAACCATCTTCATCAGAGGGAAAATTCTAAAAATGGCGGCATAATTCCAAGAAATATGAACAATTAGACGAAGTTGAAATTGTGTCAAACCCTAAGTTGTCTTTGACTCTGGTAGATATTATGCCATCTATTTGAAGCCACGGGCACCGTCCCACCAAACGGTATATCCTAAACTGGCTAATCAGGCAGAGTCTTCATTAGAAGAAGAGTCGATCTTTGGTTCTGTTAACATAATTCACTTAACAGATCCATATGCCAGTCGCAGTTTCAATTTTGATGAGCCTTAATTCCCTGTATCAAACAGAGGAATTAGAGGGAGTTCCAAAGGATCAGGATACAAGGGAAGACGTGGATATTTTAGAGGCCACTATTCTAATTATACCCCTACTAGAACTGTGTATGCAGCAGAAACTCGCGTCAGAGCCCTTCAACGAGCTCAACAAGAACAATTAAGTTCTTCTACACAAGGCAGATTCAGTCCTGGCATAGTTATTCTTGAAGATCAGTTGGAAGTTCCACCTTCTTCCTCTCAGCAAGTAAATATACATAATCGGTCTAATCATCCAATGCCACGTGTGTTGCCAACTCCTATCCCGGTATAAGATTCATCAACTTCCAAAGCATCAACTTCTAAGGAACCTACAAAACCACATGTTCCTATTGGGAAACACAGACCTTTGGATCAAAAGTATGACGTATTGAAACACTTGGCCCAAATACTGGCCAAGTTATCAATTTTGGATGCCTTAAATTTGTCAATGGATCTTCGGGAGGCACTCATTGAGGCATTTTCAAGTCCTCATGAGTTTTAAACTAAAATTGATGCAGGAGAAGTCTATCATGTAGAGAATAATCCTACAAAATTCCATGTAGTGATATCTTTTACTGATGAAGATGAAGATGATGTTGTGCATGAAAATATTAGACCTTTGTACTTATGTAGAATGGTCAATGGCGTAGACGTCCAAAGAGTTTTCATTGATAACGGTTCAGGAGTCAACCTCATTCCCATTCGTACACTTCGTCAATTAGGCCTCACAAAATCTGATTTATCTCATTCTACATTGATGTTACAAGGATATGATAAAAATGAACAAGAACCATTGTGTGAGATTACACTTAGAGCTCAGTTGGGAGATCTTTTATCCAATTCAGATTTCATGGTTGTTGATCAAGACTCAGCCTTCAACATCTTGCTTGGTAGACCCTGGCTACATCAACATGCGGCTATCCCTTCATCATACCATCAATGTCTCAAATATTATAGCGATGGTCAAATTGGGACATTGTATGGTGATAAGTCCCCGTTCAAGACATGTGAATTTCAATAAATTGAGGCAGAATTCTATCACATGAGGGGAAAGGAGAAATCCACAACAAGGGAGATTACCAATGTTAATGCTCCATATGGTTTGGAAAAGATTCCAGTAAATCCATTTACACATGTGAGTGCAGATTATGTGTTGCCTACCAGTCAAATTGACATGATAGACCCAAATCAAAATACTCTTATGAAAACTTCAATAATGTCAATTACGGTAATTAATCCAGACAGCATGGGAGAAAGTGGTGATCCACCAAGGAATGATGAAAGCTCAAATAGAGATGTCTTCATTTCATCCGCTGAAATCCAGCAAGTCTATACTTCTCCAATCATGCCTAAAGAAGTTATAGCAATGTCAAAGGTGAACGATGATGTCGATTCTCAATCCATTATCTCCTCTGTATTACCCAAGGAAGACCTTTCATCATCAATAGAGTCGGAAATAGAATCTTCTTCTGCAAATGTTCAAATTTTAACATCTCTTCTGATCAAGGGAATTTTTCTTCTTCATATACTATGAAAGTATAAATAGAAGAATTAACACATGTTGAAGAAGAATAGGAAGTTCTTAGGGATGCTCATCCATCATTTGAATAGGGTATCTCTTCCACCGTGGATGAACTCAGAGAAATAAATCTGGGTACAAAAGAAGATCCACGCCCAACTTTAATTATTGAGGCCATGAATCTTGAAGAGCAATAGATGTATATTTCTTTTTAAAGAAAAATTGATATATATTTTCTTGGAACTATATAGAGATGCTAGGGCTTGATCCTGATATTTCCACTCATCGTTTGGGTTTCCCAGAAGAACATCGGGGACTCAAACAAGCCGCTAGAAGAACACACCCAACCTATGCTTCCAAAATTGAGGCTGAAGTGGATAATATTATCAATGCTAACTTCGTTAGAGAAGTTAAATATCCCAAATGCTTGGCTAATATTGTCCTAGTGAAAAAAACGAATGGGAAAATTAGAGTTTGCATTGATTTCAGAGATCTTAATCGGCAGTGTCCTAAGGATGATTTTACAATACCAATTACAGAACTCTTAATTGATGAAACAACGGGATATGAAGCACTTTCCTTCATGGATGGATAATATAGATATAATCAAATCTGAATGGCTCCAGAAGCTGAAGAGTCTACAGCCTTCAGAGCCCCGAAAGGTGTGTTTTGCTATTGGGTAATGCCCTTTGGCCTGAAGAATGCAGGCGCAACATATCAGCGTGCCAAGCATCGTATCTTCATACCCATTTTAGGGAAGTTTGTTGAATGTTATGTGGATGATTCGGTGGTTAAATACAAACAATATTCTAATCACCTGGCAGATTTGGAAATCATATTCCACATACTTCGGCAACATAATTTGAAGATGAACACCTTAAAATGTGCTTTTGGGGTAACCTTAGGAAAATTTCTCGGCTTCGATGTATGCCATCGTGGTATCGAGGTCGATCCTATGAATAGAAAGTCAATCCTTGGTATGTCACCTCATCTAAATTTAATGGAATTGAGAGGACTTCAAGGACACTTTGAGTATATTCGGCGTTTCATCGCTAATTTGGCAGAATAAAGTTTACCCTTCACCAAATTGATGAAGAAGGGAGTCACTTACCGGTGGAATGATGAATGTCAAGAAGCATTAGATATTTTCAAGAAGTATCTCTTGAGTCCACCAGTGTTAATGCCACCTATTGATGGAAGGCCCCTTAACATCTATGTTACAGCTCTAGAGTGATCATTGGGTGCCTTTCTTGCTGAGAAGAATGATGCTGGGAATGAAAACAACCTCTACTATATTATTCAGACTATGCTTGAAGCAGAAACTCGATACTCAAATATTGAGAAGTGCTGCCTAGAATTAATCTTTGCACTTCAAAAGTTGAGACACTACCTAAAACATCACGAGGTCTAATTTGTATCTCGTAATAATCCGCTGAAATTCTTCCTTAGTCGTCCAATGCTTATAGGACGTCTAGCAAGGTGGGCAGTTATTTTGCAGCAATTTGATATTCAATATGTGTCTCAAAAGGCAATAAAGGGCCATGTTCTGGCTTATTTCCTTGTTGAATATCCTTCAGTAAAAGATACATCTTCAGATATTTAACTTCCTGATGAGGAAGTATTCTTTATTCAATATAGTCTTCAAACATTGGAAATGTACTTTGATGGTGCTTCCAGAAGTCCAATAGGGAGGAAAATGGAAAATCTTAAATTCAACACAGTTGGGTTAGGAATTGTGCTCATTTCACCAGAAACAGTAGTGTTACCCTATTTCTTCTCATTGTTGGGAGGCGGTACAAATAATGAAGTACAATACAAACCTCTGATCGTAGGATTGGAATTGGCACTTCATGCACAAATGAATCACTTAAAGGTGAATGGTTATTTAGAATTGGTAATCAAACAAGTCAATAGGGATTATACAATCATAAAAGAAGAACTAATCCCTTTGTATGATTATTTCAGAGATTTAATGGTGGAATTTACTTCTGAACTGACATATTCTTATGTCCCGGGATCACAAAATCCCCAAGCTGATGCACTGGCTAATATAGCCACAACTCTGGCGGATCCAAATCGGGATGAGACAACCATCAGTATTTCCCACCGTCATACAATTTCACCTTATGTTCAAATCATAATAGAGGAAATCAATGAAATTAGTCACATATCTGAACCATATGGTCATACTACAAGATGGATGACACCTATCAGGGAATAACTTCAAAACGGAACAATTCCACCTGATAGAGCCGAGAAAGAACAAATCCGGCAAAGTGTGGTCAATTTCACTCTTTATGATAGCCCAGATCGCTGAGAGAAAATTCTCTACAGGCGTGGTTTTGATGGAATTCACTTCATATGCATTGATGCTGAAGAGAAAATGGTTGTCATGAAAGAAGTGCATGGAGGAGTCTGTGGTGCCCATCAGTCTAGACACAGACTATCTGATCAAATTCGAAGGCTTGGATATTATTGGCCTTCAATGATATAAGACTGTGTTGATTTCATAAAGAAGTTTCATTCTTTCCATGTACATTCCAGCTTCATTCATCATCCCCCAGAGTTGCTTCATACAGATAAATACTCGTGGCCATTTTCCACATGGGGAATTGATGTAGTGGGACCTTATCCTTCGGCTACAGCCAAGTAGTTTTTGTATATTATTACTGATACTGACTTCTTTTCCAAATGGGCAGAGTTAATACCCCTCAAAGAAGTAAGTTCTAAATGCATTGTTAGCTTCATAAAGTTTAACATCATTACCATATTTGGTGTCCCTCATACAATATTGATGGAAAATGGGACCAACTTATGTTCATCCGAGGTGAGGAAGTTGTATCAAGAATACAATATCAAATCCAATCATTCATCTCGGTATCATGCAGCGGCCAATGGCCAGATAAAATCTTTCAACAAGACTCTTTCAAACATACTGAAAAAGATGGTGGATAAAGATAATAAGTCATGTCCTGAAAAACTCTTTCATGCTTTATGGACTTATCGAACCACCACCCACACTACAATGCAGTCAACTCCATATTTATTGGTATATGAAATAGAAGCAGTCCTTCCTATTGAGGTTCAATTACCCACACTTAGAGTAGCCATTTTTGATCAGTCATCTACAGATGAAAAATATCAAAAGCAATTGGATGAATTGGAACGGTTAGATGAGAAAAGGTTGAGCACCCTGCACTACTTGGAAGTCTATTAGGATCGAATAGCATGAGATTTCAACAAAAAATTTCGTCTTCGTTCAATCGTTCAGAGTGAATTGGTATTAGTTATCAGGACTCCAATGATACTAGGAAAGAAACCTCCCAAGCTGGAGCCAAAATGGGAAGGGCCTTATTCAATACACAAGGTCTACTCCAATGGAGCTTATTCTTTAATCTCAATGTATGGAGAAATCATCACTACTCCAACCAATGCTTGATTTCTGAAAAAGTATTTTTTGTAACACATATACTTTTTCTTCCAACAAGATGTTAAACTATAGCATCAACGGTCCATGCATATGACCTTAAAATGGTGGCACCCTTGTTGTCCAACATGACGTTAAACTGTGACGTCTTAACTACATGACGTTAAACTGTACAGAAGTCCCTTACATCCAGCAAGACGTTAAAACTACATAATATATGGTCCACACATATGAACTTAAACTATTCGTACCATCATCCAACATGATGTTAAACTGTGAAAAAAATCCCTAATACGTCCAACAAGATGTTAAACTATGTCTCTTTTGTTCTTACTGTATGACATTAAACTGCACAGTCCCCCTTTCATCCAACATGACATTAAACTATATTGTCATTATCGTCATAGCTACATGACGCTAAACTGTACAGCACACTTACGTCTAACATGACGTTAAAATGGGTCCATATATTTTTCATAAATGAGGTTAAACTGTACTGCTCATTCATCCAACATGAAATAAAACTGAACAAAGTCCCTACCACATGACACTAAACTGTGCAGCACCAATAGTCCTCACCGCAAGAATTTAAACTACATATTCCCTTCATATGTCCTACATGACATTAAACTGTTCATTGTTAAGGTTTTTCTACCTCTTGTTTCTCACACCGAGTATGACTCACATGAGCTTAGAGTAAACTTCAACCATAACACCCTCTCTGGGCCTCTAACCATGTGTAAGTCCCAACACCATTTTTTAGGTAGTTGTCCCCAAGAACAACTTGATCACTAATTCATTATTTAATTGAAATTTGTAGACTTTGATCCTTGCCTTGTAGGCTGGGTACGTAGGAAGCCTCTTGAGGTTCATGCCCAAAACCAATCTCTTCACATCGGTTCACCTCCATCTCATACAATGTTGATTTGTGAAGCCATCCCCAGAATCAATCTCTTTACATTGGTTCACCTTTTTCCTTGATATATGATGTTAAACTATTTAGAAATTTTGTCAAGTATGACAATAAACTACATCATTCTTTGATACCCTCACCTGAGAGGGAATCATTAGTTACATTGATCTTCAATCATGTTATATTCCAAAGATTACGTGCATACATGGAAGTACCCGAACCATTTATCTTGGGTCAAACCATTATTTCACTAATGTCCCCTTCACCCTTCACTTTTACGAACCAAATCTGTACAGAGGGCATTTCTAGAACTATGTGTGGATTGATTCCAATCCTTATGGGATGCGTAGGAACATTCAAGCATCCCTCGAATCCAACCCCAAATATTTGGGCCTAACCCCAAATTTTACTTTCAGTCCCCTAGCTGAAAAGTCTCTATGAAAACACACACTATGTATTAATTATTTTGGTCCGAGTTCTATGATCCCAAACTAAGATTTCCCATAATTTCTTCCCACATGATGTTAAACTGTATATTTAGAACTATGTGCGGCTTGATTCCCATCCTTTTTGGATACGTAGTGAAGTCCAGCATCTCAATTCAACACCCAGCCACAACATGATTATGGTTAGAATTGATCTATGTATCTCATTCATGCATTGGACAATAACCATTTTCATGTGTCATACTCCTAACCTTAAATACATCCAGATCTCCGTAACCCTTTTCTTGACTTCTGGTCACAAAATGTATAATTTCTGAGAGTTCGTTTTCCTGACTATGCAGTACATTTCCTTAGGCATCCTTGCATAAACAGTCCACATAACAGACATGTCATCCAAAGGATACTTTTATTTGACTATACAGCCAATTCCCTTAACTGGCCCTGCATAATTCAATCCCTTAACGGGTTTGTCAAATAATGGTAACTTAATTCTTGGAAGGAAAACCTCTTTTTTATTTATTTGTCTTAACGGCAATATGTAGGGATCCACAAAAAATAGCCACCCTTAACATATTTGTTCCACACTCTTTTTCATGATCTGAAAGTATTCAAGTATATGATTTATATTTACCTTCCCTACATTTGGGTCTGACCATCGTAGGAGTGACATTCATCCAGTTCTTATACAATCTTGTTTGAAAATATATTCTCCATATTCAAGTACCTCTCTCTATAAAAAAAACTATGCTTTGGAAAATTTGAATCCCCATAAACTTCCTCTGGCTTTTTAGTAATAGAAAATTAAATTTTTGAGAGTTCTTTTGACTGACTATGCAACACGTTCCCTTAGGAGGCCTTGCATAAGTAGTCCACATAACGGACCTGTCAGCCAAAAGATGATATTATTTGACTATGCATCCAATGCCCTTAGGTGGCCCTACATAATTCAACCCCATAACAGTTTTGTTAAACAGTGGTAACATCATTCTTGGGAACTACTTCTTCTAATGACTTTTACCCATTTTTCATATCATTCCTCATATTCAATATTTCTTAAGTCATCATTTACATATTTTCCCTCATACTTGAGCATGGTAATATGTTTTCAGATAAATTATCATGGAATTGAGTCAATGTTAATCCATTTGGTCAAAGCTATTTCAACCTTAAAAATTAGCTTTGTTATGTCCAACGTGAATGACTTTAAACTGCTTACAAAAGAAAGGGAACTTTGAACAAAAGTCATGTTCCAGCTCACTAAACATACATCTTGTATGATTTTAGGTAATATTGAGCAACAAAAATTCCATGTTTGTAGGGTTATTTATAATTATCCTAGCAAAAAAATCTAACTATTCTTACTAGGCCCATTGGATTAGGTATAATTTAAAGCAGGTAACAAAAGAAGGCATGAATGTACAAATGATTGAATATTAATGGGTTTTTCATTGATGAACAAGAGATGGAAGGACATCCATAGACTGGAGTCTCTTCATTTTTTCAAGAATTAGAAGTGGCTTTCAACATAACTCTTCATTTGATTTGCGGTATCCCGAGCTTCATCAGAAACCACCTGGAATTCATTCATTTCAACTGGATACAATAAGAGATGCAGTGATACCAGCTCTTCTTGGAACAATTGTAAAAGAATGTTCTTGAGTGCGGTTTGAGAAAATTTTCTGCTGATCAAATAGTGACTCTGTTTCTGTACAAGAGACTTGGAAGATGGATACATGGATTTGAGAATGGAGCATCGGAAGTAAAGCGCCATTTGGAGAGAGTATTATTTTCAGATATTGTTTCTAATGTCATGATAATCTTCTATCCATCAACCGGCAGCAGAAAACATATCAACCCCTGGTTTTCCATTTTCATATCTGCAAGGAAATGGCATGAAGGAAAAATTTGAAATTTCACACCATTGTTGCTTCTCTCAATGCACAGCATAACTGAAATAGAGGAGTAGTAGTGCAGTTGCATATCAAGCATATAATTCTTTATATCTGGAACGTTGACTCATGCATATGTCCATGGCCATACAGAGGCAGGTAGATGCTCTGTGGGAAATTATGATGATACTTCTTCAAGTACTTGGCCAAATCTGGGAGAGTGCTATCGCAGATATCATAGTAATCATGGCCTAAAATGGTCATCATATCATCAATCTGCTTGCTATCCAGTTCATCAGAAATTCCAATTCTTCTAGGAGAAATTGAATCTGCACAAATATCAAATAATTAATTCTTAAGTGAGTTGATGTTTCATAAAATTTTTGAAGAAGAAGTTAAAAAAATGGAAAAGGCATTAAGGCGTGCTAGTCAAATTTTGGTGCGCAAGTGTAACTGTGTCGCGTAGGTTTTTGGGGCGCAGGTATCACTGCGTATGTCAAAATACCAATGCAGTAGTGCGACATGAACAGAAGCAGTAAAACATCGGAAAATCAGCAACCTGCGCGCCAAAGGGAACTTGTGCAGTGAGAGCTTGAAGTTTTGAAATTTGGGTGCTTTGCGCGAGAATGGACACATATATATAGGCCAGGCCTCAACCCTATGCGCCTAAAGCCAGCACGCGCAACACTGCACGCCGACACCTGCACAACTCGCACCTGGGCGATGCCATCTGCGTGTTCAACCCTTGCGTGCCACATGTTCCTTGGTTTTCTTCTTTACCTTAGAGTCACATCCTTATTTCATTCAGATCCAACTCTGAGGGGGGGACTTTTTTTTATGCTCCTTTCCATCACAGAGTCTAAAATGAATGAAAAGGGAAATAACTTGAACCCAAAGTGATTCATCCTTTGAAGAAACATCAAAAATTAACAAAGGAATGAACAAGGATTCATTTTCACTTGGGTCGCGCAAGTTCCACCAAGGTCGCGCAAGTATACTTTTGCGCCGCCCAATGGTCGCGCAAGTGACTTGAGCGCCCTCTTTTAATTTCTCCCAGGGTCTTCACCAGTCTATAAATAACCCCGGTGGGCCCCCCATTTCAGGCGGAAAAATTACAGAAACTCAGATTTGAGATCCCGACGCCCTAGTCTCTTCTCAAAGCTTCCGAACACTTCTAAGGTAATTTCATACCTAGAACGGATGATCTAAAGAGGGGGAGTAAGGAATAAGTGTTTAAACACATCAACACTTGCACGCCTAAGTGTCCATCCCTTAAGGGAAATGACCACACTTGTGCACCGCCTTGCTCCTTCAACAGAACTTGCACGCCACCCTTCTGGAAGGCCCTAGGCATAATACTAAGGGATTAAACCAAGTCTCGCCCAAGTATTACTCTAAGGGTTTACCATTATGAAAGTACCAATGTGATGAAAAAGTATACTTGTGCGACCAGAACTTGCGCACCCACATAGGACTTGCGCACCACCTTGTTTTTCGGTGCCTCTCCTATCTATTTAACCTCTCTTATGTCAGTCCACCGCTCCTATTCAAGATCCATCCTGCAAAACCCTCTTTAAAGCCATTTCTTTTGGCATGGATTCATTTTTGGATTCTTTATCTGAAAGGAATTCTATGGAACATCTCTGAAAACCAAGTGATTTACATATCTTCATATCACTAAGGTGAGAGACTTCATTCATTCAACCTCATCCTTTAAGGATGAGAGGTTTCCTAACCTGGGCCTCCTTTTCAGGAGTAATCCCCAGTCATAATTTCCCAAATCTGGGCATCCTCCTAAGGAGTAAGCCCCAACCATAATTTCCTTAACCTGGGCATCCTCCTTAGGAGTAATCCCCATACTTCAAATTCCAAAATATGGGCCTCCTTTTCAGGAGTAAGTACCATTCCAAATTCTCTTAATTTGGGCATCCTCCTTAGAAGTAAGCCCCAAGTCCCCTAAGTTGGGCATCCATTTCAGGAGTAAGCCCCAGTCATAATTTCCCTTAACCCGCCTTAATTGACCTTTGATTTGGTCTTTCTTCTCTGGAGTAAAACCCAATCATAAGTCCCCTACTAATTTTGGCATCCTATTCAGGAATAAGCCCCAAGTTATAGTATCCAAATCTTCATAAAGCACATAGACCTTTCAGAAACTTGTTCCCGGGTTTCTTCCCTGAAGTAAATCCCAATCTTTATCTATTTGGGAAGTCATACATACATAAGCCCCACATCATTTCTTATAATTGCATCTTTCATGCCATAATTGTCTGGTTTTACCAATGCCTCTTGTTTCTCACACCGAGTATGACTCACGTGAGATTAGAGTGTAGAAGTAATTAGGACATATTTCTTTGATCCATCAACTATGCATAAACCTCATACTTCTTTTCTCGAACTACGTGGGTTTGGATTCCTTTTCTAAAACAAAGGATAAGTAGGTATCCCATCTACGGGTACGATCCCAACTTTAAAATAAGCTACATCCTTCTGAATGAAAATAAACATCAAGTGCCCCACTGAGTGGCTTTAAAACCAGTATGGTTGTCATAATGACCAATATATTTATATATAATGTGTCGAAGGATACCATTGACTAAGAATCTCTATCAAATACAGATGATTCCCTATCAATGAATAACCTCGAATACATATAAAATATTCTCTAAATTTCATTCATACTAATTATTGATTGTCATATCTAAGGGAAAGCTCATTTTCATACTTGGTAATGTAATAAGGATTCACGAACATAACTTAAATCTATAAAGAGAGTCCCAGAGTAGACAATAATTCCCCCCAAAAAAGGTGTGATGAGTCCGACCTCCCATCCTCTTGACCAATGAAAATTCTTAAACCTCATCACTCTAGAACTAGTGAGCAACTACCATTGAAAATTAGTTCCAAATGGATATAGAATCATTAGATGTTTCTAGTTCTATGAACGAACCCATTAGAACCCGCTTGGAATGTTTGAACCTTAAATCAATGAGGTCATCCCCAATTCTAGAGGAAAAAATGGCCTCGTCTCCATTCGGCTTGGGAAATGGCAGTGCCATGTGGGCACTGCCTGGTCACCGTGGAACCCGCCTAAGGTGTGGTTTTTTCCTCCGTCGCGGCCCATTTTTCTCACATGCGTCATGGTGGTCGCACATCCCTTCCCTTCCACGGTCGGCCGAAGTGCTGACCTCCTCATAAAACCGCCACGGATGACGAGCGACAACATGTTCCTCCGACAGCGTGGATGCGCCGCCCTCCTTCCACGTGGCTGACTACTACCATCACTAGCCACAGCTTCGGCCACGAACCCTTTGTCACCGGCAGTGCACGACGGCATGTCGCACCTCCTCCACGGCTAGTCGGTCCCGAACACTCTGAATACCACCACAACATAGTGTCATGGCCTCCTCTTGCAGCGCATGATGGCATGCTGCCTCCATCGTAGGCAGTTGGTGCCATAACGCAGGTGGTATTCCATAGAGGGCACAAAGGTAGGAAGGTAGTAGAGGGTCTAGTCGGGTTCATTAGGACCTTGCCCACCGCGCTAGCTTGTAATACAAGGGATGATTAAAGGGTTCAAGAAAAACAGTTGAATTAAACAAAATACAAACCCCTACCTCAAGAACAATGGAGAACTCCCACAATTGAGGAAGTGAGTCACTATTCACCATCCCTATAACAAGCCTGCAATGATGTTGCTTGATCGTAGATTCCTCAATTCAGGGTTTTTGTGTCGCTCTTCAACGCTCGCCGGAACCAGCTCCGTCTTCCAAGGGTTTGGTGTCTCAAAAATTTACCAGCACATCGTTTCGTGGTGAATGTAAAGACCCGGAATTTCCATTTATTTATTTTTTAATATATGAGAATTTCACGAGTCCATGAAAATTGACCGTGCAAGATTTTGAGGCCCGGTGTACCCAGAATGAATTTCTTATCATTTTTTCAGGTATGTTTAGAAAATATGAGAGTGGGTTTTTGTAGCTTATGAACCGGTGCTCAAAATTGAAATATGAGGGAACTGTTGAACTCCCAGCACCAGTATTCACGTAAGGGTACCTTCATCTCGACCGTAGTAGTTCGAGGGTGAAAGATAGAATTTGGGTTTTTCATGAAAGAATAAAATAAAATAAAATTGTCTAACCTTTTATTTTCTTTGGAACTCCCATGTGGATGTTGAGAGGTGGGGACCACTAGAACTAAACCTCTTATGTGAGGTTATAGAGGTGGGGACCACCACAACTAACATCCCATGTATGTTATGGTGATGGGGAACACCCTAGACATAAACCCCCTTGAACTTCCATCTTAATGGGTAGAAAACTCTTGATCTTTCCCCACTAAAATAGTTACACCCCCTTAATTAATTATACCAACTAATCAATTAATTAATTAAGCCATTTTAAATTATGCAAATAAACATAATAGATAACTTGTTCTATTAGGTGGGGTACTTTTCATTTTGGTGTAATTGAGAGGAAAGGGATGGCCAGAGGAGAACTTTGAACAATGATCCTCCCACGAAGAACGCTCCTCCAATTAAGACTGCTCCTCCAATGAAGAACATCGACACACAACATCGAATTCTTCCTCAGGACATCCTCCAATGTGGGACGTCATCAATTGATGGTCGTCCTTCCCTCCTCATCATCATCAAAAAATGAATGAGGTAGGGGTGTGTTTTAATTTGATCAATGTTAAATTCCATCCCACATTGAATCATCTTCCTTGAGCCGTATGTTACCGCCCTAACGCAGAGGGTATGAGCCAAACAAAGATGGCCTGACCCCACTGCAAATTTTGTGGATATTTTGTGTGATATTTGCAATGTAGTTGGCAACCATTCATGGTGGTTGGAACTAGTGGAACTCAAGAACCCTGATGAAGGCGACCAATGAAGGGTGGCCGATCAAGCTGGCCGCCCAGTGCGGGCTGGGCCAGACCCACTTCGACCCATTTACGCTATTTTGGACACAAATTTGGCACCGTATGTCCATTTGACGAACTGTAAATGGTGATGGAAAGCTTATAGCGAGATAGTCCCTTTGAATTTACCCCACTATAGATTTGTATAATGTTGGTGTACGGTCGGGTTGGATAGAGTACGAATCCAACCGGACCCTTGGGACTAATAGACTAATAACTCACAGACCGGGCATCTGATTGACGCACCATCTATTGCATTGAGACCCCTATGATGTGGAAGTCTTTTGAGATACTTATTTTTGAGACTTCATGGTGGTTGGAGTATCGACTAGTGGAATGAGGAGCGGACCCTCCCGAAGTTGAGCAAGCCTAGTGCGGGAAACCAGTAACTGGAAGTGACTTGAGAAAGAGATCCTTTGTGGGACTGTGATTAAGGGTCCCACATGGAACCGCTATAAGATTTCATTTGGTACTACCTTAGTGATAATGTATGGGTTAGCATGTAGCGATCCCGTGTGAGTCAGCACCGAGCTATCCTGTGTGGGTTAACACAGAGCAATCATGTGTGGGTCAGCACCGAGCAATCATGTGTGGGTTAGCACCGAGTGATCCGGTATGGGTTAGTACATAGGGAACCTTCGCGGATCTTTCTCTTAACAGAGTAAAATGATTCAGTAGTTACATCTAAACATCTATACTACTGTACTTAACTTATACCTGGTGTGAGCTGAGTCTGTACCTGTGTGGTACATTCCTCCATGGTAATACCTTGGTGGTATTCTTCTGTGTGGCGTACCTTTGTTGTACTTGCCCTCATGTTATTTATTTCTTTGTGTAACAGTTGATGTTGGGTATTAGGAGTTGGAATCTATTTTTTCATCATGATTGATATTGGTTTACTTGATAACTTAGGTATATGTATGGGAATATACCTCAGTTGGGTTGTCAGTTGATTTCATGCCTTGTGTTTTGTCCTTGTTGGATTTTGTGAGAACTTGAGGGTCTTAGGGTACTTACTGAGTATCATTATACTCACCCCTTCAGGAGATATTCCTGTATCTCATTGTGTTTGGTGCAGACGACGGACAACGTTGACTGAGGACAAGAGTACTAGTACTGAAGGAAGCTTGGAGGTGGACCTTAGACGAGGCGTATCGTAGAGATGACAATTCGAGAGTTGTATCTACCCTTCAGGTATGATCCTTGGAGGGTGTTCACAGGTTCTGTTCCAGTTTACTTGTACTTTCAGTTTCTTGTACTTTCCAGTTGGGCTTGTATTCTGGACCCTTTTACTTTCTGTACTCACTATGTTTACTTGAGTTTGTATCTTGCTGTGTGATTGGTTTCATGTGATTACAGGTTATAAAGTCAATGCCTTCCTAGTTTTATGGAATATTTCATCGATGCTAGTCACCAGCCCCTACCCTATGGAAGGCGGGCTTGGGGTAGTCATGACATGGGCCCCGGGGGATGGGTTGTGACAAATTGGTATCAGAGGAGTCGGTTCTACCGTAGAACATAAAACTCTGATCTTTCTTTTTAACGACAATAGTGTTAATATTTTTGAGTGTGGTTATCAGTTTAGGGAATCTAGTGTCGATGTGATGACCGACGTATCCATACACTAGGACCCAAACTTCTGATGTTTGTCTCAGTGCACAAAAACACTGATTTCGTATGTGTTTTAAAGAGTTTTCTTTGTGATTTATTGAGTCAACTCACTAGTTATATCGTATTGACCATGGTGCACCTATTTGTATTCATGATTCCTCCACGCATACAGCCAGCTATGGTTCTAAGAGTAGTACACACTGATATCCCACTAAGTGATGAGGCCTCGGTGTAGGGCGCTCTTCCAGTAGAGGCACCAGCAGAGGCACCAGTGTTTCCATTACCTGTTGGGCCACCGATTACACCAGCCCCAAAAGCACAGGGTGCACACCGCTTTAGCACGTTGCACGAGTTCCAGCACTAGAGGCCACCCAGGTTCAATGGAGAGATGGACCCACAGGTGGCTAAGGATAGGCTGGAGTCCATGGTGAGTGTCTTCTAACTAGTAGGGACACCAGATGATCTCATGGTGATCCTTAACACTAGCCTTCTATAAGAAGGAACAAGAAGATGGTGGAGCTTGATGCTCGAGGTTGATGACGAGGTGACACTTCTCTAGGTAGACTTCGAGAGCCTATTTAAGGAAAAGTTTGTCCCAATGACTCTTTGTGGAGTGTGAATACATGAGATTCTTTATCTGTAGTAGGGAAGCATGACTATGGCTCAGTACTCAGTGATGTTCACTGACCTGTCACGCTACTCCATAGATATGGTGCAGGACCCATTCATCAGGGCCCAGACCTTCGAGCAGGTACTGAAGCAAGAGATCGGGGCTTCAATGATTTCACTCAGCATCCCGACATAGGCGGCGGTGTTATAGAGATCCCTTTAAGTGGAGATTTTCCTTGCTGATCAGTCACCAGCAGCGATACCCACTACCAGTAATCACGCAGCAGAGTCTTTTGTAGCTGGAAGAAAATAGATGTCGTAGAGGTCCAAGAGGACCAGACCTACAGGTTGACCACCGTAGGATTTAGGGTCGCTTGTGCGGGGAACCCAAGGCAGAGCCCGTCATGCCATTTGCGGGCAGTGTTACGCATGCAGCGAGCAGGGTCACATGGCTCGTGATTGTCTAACCCACCATACGGATGACCATCATATGGTCGAAGGACCACCCAGGTGGAGACAGAGGTTCGACTGAGGAGGTTCACAGGGAGTAGGAAGACATTGCAGAGGAGATAGCCATGAAGCTGGTGGTGGGAGATGATTCAAGATGTCACTGCCACCACCACCAGGTGGTCCACCCCAACCACTAGGAGCAAGTGTACAGGGCCAAGCTCAGCTCCAGGCAGCTGAGGCCTATGACCATGGCGCTCCGGAGATGACACGGGGTATGCTTTGTGTATGTTCCACCTTAGCTATAGTACTAATAGACATAGGTTCCAATCATTATTTTATTGCCACTACCCTTGTTAAGAGCTTGAAAATTCTGACGGAGCCATTTCCTCAATCCTTATGGCTTGAGACCCCTACGGGAGCATATTTGACGATTACACACTGGTGCAAGCAGTGTGAGATTACATTAGGTGGCGAGAGCTTCAGCTGGGATCTCCTAGTAGCAGCATCGAGGCCTTACGATGTTATCTAGGCTATGGAATAGTTATCTACATTCCATTTTCAGATTGACTATATTAGGCACAATGTAATGTGTGTCCGCACGGATGGGACCATGTTTTCCTTCACCGGTGAGAAGGAAGCCTTCACAGCACAATATGGACTTACCTGGAGGACAGTGAAACCTATCACTCATCAGTTGGAAAGACTTACCATCGGAGCAGTTGATATGGAGATTATGAGCTATCTTGTAGTGGTCAACCAGTATGCGAATGTTTTCCCTGATGATGTTCCAGGTCGACCTTCTAGACGATAGGTGTAATTTTACATTGACTTGTTCCCCAGTACGACATCAATATCTACATCAGCATATCGGATGGCTCTCGCGGAGCTTCGTGAGTTGCACATACATCTGGTGGACTTATAGGGAAAGGTTTCATTTATCCCAATGTATCTCCTTGGACAGCCATGATTGTGTTCGCTAAGAAGGAGGATGAGAGCTTGAGGATTTGTATTGGCTATCGGCACATGAACCAGGTGAGCGTGAAGAACAAGTACCCACTTGTGATGATTAACGAATTCTTTGATCAGCTGAAGAGAGCACGATGGTTCTCAAAGATAGACCTCAGATCAGGCTATAAACTGCTCAGAGTACGAGGCAAGGATGTTCAGGAGATGACTTTCAGATATTGGTACAACCATTACGAGTTCTTTGTTATGCCATTTGGTGTAACTAATGATCCTGCAGTGTTCATGGGACTCATGAACAAGATCTTTCACCCATACCTTGATCGCTTTGTAGTACTCATCATTGAAAACATTCTGATCTACTCGGCTACTGAGGAGGAGTATGCCTATCATTAGTGGGTAGTACTAGACACACTCCGAGAGCACCATATTTATGGTATTCTCTCGAAGTTCCAGTTATGGATCTGAGAGGTTCACTATCTAGGACATGTCATATCAGAGGCTAGAGTTGCAGTGGATCCAATGACGATTGAGGTAGTAAATGCATGGGAGCCACCCAGGAGTGTGATTGAGGTACTGAGTTTGCTTGGGTTGGCTGGATACTACTGATGATGTGTACCAGATTTCTCCAGAGTTGCAGCACCAATTTTCAGCGTTGGCGAAAAAGGGGCAACCCTTTGTGTACTCAGAGAGATGCCAACATATTTTTCATAAGCTGTGGCAGAGGCTGACTAGTTCCCCCATCTTGAGGCTACCGGAGGAGGGAATAGGGTATGCAGTCTACTATGACGCATCAGGGACCGGGCTCGGATGTGTCATGATGTAGGAGCGAGCAGTGATCGCATATGGTTCTTGATAGTAAGAACAACATGAGTAGAACTACTCTACCTATGATCTTGAGTTAGAAGTACTGGTCTTGACCTTGAATATGTGGCGACATAATATGATGTGATAACACCATATAGTCTACTCAGATCAAAAGAGTCTTAGGTTTATCATTCCTCAGAAGGACCCGAACCTGATATAGCGACATTTTCGTGAGTTCCTCCAGGACTATGACTTTGATATAGTTTATACTCCTAGGAAGGGGAAGGTTGCAGCAGATGTAGTCAGCCATAGATCTGGTATATAGCTTCTAGGTGAGGCGACAGAGAAGTTTTCCTCTTTGCAGATATCCTTCATGGAACATGATGGAGCAGATTTTCTTCATTATCTTACAGTCACTACCCCACTTCATCAGCGATTCAGGGAGGCACAGTGTGGGGACATTGACTGTGAGACACGATGTTCTCAAATATCCATAGGACATGCACCTGATGAATTTTATGAAGTTCGGGAGCACGTTATCCTCAACAGAGGACATTCCATGGTACTAGTATCACTTCAGGAGGAAATGTTGAAGAAGTTCCACACATCCCCTCGAGCGGGATATCCAGGAGTGGAAAATATGTACTAGGATATCCGACAGCAGCACTGGTGGCTGGGAATGAAGAAAGAAGTAGCAGAGTTTGTCTCTCAAGGCCTCACTTGTCAGCAAGTGATGGCGGAGCATCAGGTACCAGCAGGCTTGGTTCAGCCTTTGGTGGACCTAGAGTGAAAGTGGGATGGGATATCCATGGACCTCATGACTGGACTTCCACATACATCTAGGGGACATAACTCGATTTGGGTGATGGTCAACCGACTCACCATGTCGGCCCACTTCATACCGATTAGAGAGCAGGGTGCAGTAGAGAGAATGTGATGCCTCTATGGGAAAGAGATTGTGCGGTTACATGGAGTAACCTCGAAGATTGTCTCTGATCATGAATCACATTTCACTTCCCGGCTATGGAAGGGGTTGTAGGAGGCTTTCGATATGCAGCTTCATTTGAGCACTGCCTTCCATCCTTAGGCGGATGGCCAGACTGAGCGGACCATTCGGACCCTTGAGGACATGTTTCGTGCTTGAATCCTCGACTTAGGTCGCATTTGGGAGGATCACATACCTTTGGTGGAGTTTTCATACAACAATAGCTATCACTCCACAATTGGGATGAATCCTTTTGAGGTGTTGTATGGGAAACCATGCAGATTGTCTTTGTGCTGGACTGACTTAGGGGAGTCAACACTCGTGGGACCAGATATGGTATGGGCTACCACAGAGAAAGTACATATCATCCAAAAGCAGATGAAGTCTGCACAGACCAGGCAGCTGTCTTATGCCTACAAGAGATAGAGACCTCTGGAGTTCAAGGATGGGGACCATGTATTTCTACGGGTCTCACCTCGACGAGGATTATAGAGATTTGGCCAAGAAGAAAAGTTATCTACGAGGCTCATCAGACCTTTTCAGGTACTTAACATAGTTGGATTAGTGTCTTACTGCTATGATCTTCCACCTCAGCTGCACCAGGTGTACAAAGTGTTCCACGTATCCCAGCTGAGGGGATACGTGCACGACCCTACTCACATCATCAAACGTGACAAGCTGGACATCGATGATGGGGCGACGTTTACAGAGGTTCCAATGGATATTGAAGATCAACAAGAGTGGGTCCTTTGTGGGCGGTTGATACCTCAAGTGCGTGTACATTGGAAGCATGTAAACCTTCATGAGAGCGCATGGGAGTAGGAGGCTCAGATACGTGCTCAGTACCCCACTTGTTCCCTTAGTTTGAGTTGTGTCTTATAGGGACGTAAAGCTCTGAGGTGGGGAGAATGTGAAGACCCTAAATTTACATGTAATTTTTTTAATATACGGGAATTTTTTGAGTCTGTAAAAACTGATGGCACGTGATTCCAAGGCCCAGTGTATCCAGAATAAATTTTTAAACATTTTTTTCAGGTACGTTCAGTAAATGTGCAACCATGTTTTTTAACTTTTGAGCTGTTTCTCGGAATTGAAATATGAGGGCACCGTTGAATTTGCAGCACTGTTATTCGCTTAAGGCGACCTTCACCTTGACCGAAGTAGGTCGTGGGTGAAAGATAGAATTTGGGTTTTTCGTGAATGAATAAAATAAAATAAAATTTTGAAACATTTTATTTTCTTTGGATGTCCCATGTGGATGTTGAGAGGTGGGGACCACCAGAGCTAATCCTCCCATGTGAGGTTATAGAGGTGGGTACCACCAGAACTAACCTCCCATGTGGTTTATGGTAGTGGGGACCACCAGAGCCTTAAACACCTTTTAACTTCCCTCTTAATGAGGTGAAAACTTAGGATATTTCCCCACATTAATTGTACCTCCCCCTTAATTAATTATACCAACACATCAATTAGTTAATTAAATCAATTTAAAATTATGCCAAAAACATTATAGACAACTTGTTCTATTATGTTGGCTACTTTTCATTTTTTTGGAATTGAGAGGAAAGGGTTGGAAAGAGAAGAACTTCGAAGAATGCTCCTCCAATGAAGAATGCTCATCCAACGAAGAACACCAACGCACAAATTCGACTTCTTCCTTAGGACATCCTCCAACGCGGGACGTCTTTAGTCGATGGTCGCACTTCCATCCTCATCGATGTCAACAAACAAACGAGGTATGGGTGTGTTGTGATTTGATCAATGCAAAATTCCCTCTCACATTGAATCATCTTCCTTGAGTCGTATGCTACCGCCCTAACATGGAGGGAAAGAGCGAAAAAACAGTGCCTGAACCCTCCGTAAATCTTGTGGATATTTTTTGTGATCTTCACGATGGTGTCAGCAACTTGTGTCAGTGGTTGGCACCGGTGGAACTCGAGAACCGCGACGAAGGTGACGAATGAAGGGTGGCTGGTCAAGCTGACTTCCAACAAAGGCCCGACGCCCTGCCACACCATGGCCTCCGCACCCCACGACACTCCATTTCCCACAAACTCCACCACCCCCGCGGCCTTTCTGCGCCGCCCCACAGCCTCGCTCCTCCGGCCCACGGCCTCACCACCCGCGGCCACCTCCGCCCCACCCCACAGCCTCATCATGCCCCCCTGCGGCCTCGCCACACATGGCCCCTGCCACCCAGCGACCTCATCGCGCTGCCCCGCGGCCTCACCACAGCGACCCACAGCTTCACCGACTCGTGACCTCATTGAAACGCAGCCTACCATGCTGCCCAGCAGCCTCTGCCACCCCAGAGCACCCACGGCCTCCGCCTCCTCATAGCACCCACGGCCTCATGCCGCCCCGCGGCACCCGTGGCACCCGTGGCCTCCCCACCTCGTGGCACCCGTAGTCATGCCCCGCCACCCTACGACCTTGCCGCCCCACGTCCTCGCCGACCTATGGCCTGTCGTGACGCCCAATAGTCTCCGCCTCCCTGAGGCACCCGCGGCCTCCACCACCCCGCGACACCAACATCCCCACTCCGCACCGCGGCCCCCGCAGACCCACGTCGGACCATGGCCTCAGCCGCCCAGCGGCACCCACGGTCGTCGGCGGCCTTCGCGCCGCCACGCATTTCCAGGTCGGGCCACCCAGCGTGGGTTGGGATGGACCCAGTGGTTCGGTTCGGGTCGACCCAAATTGGGTCAGCCCAGGCTGAGTAGGGTCGTGTTGGTCCGACCAAGTCGGATCGAACCCTGCCCAACTTCGACCCATTTACGCTCTTTTGGCCATAACATTGGCATGAGATGTACGTTTGAC
The DNA here is from genome assembly GCA_963277665.1 of Viscum album. NCBI lineage: Eukaryota > Viridiplantae > Streptophyta > Magnoliopsida > Santalales > Viscaceae > Viscum > Viscum album. The sequence goes on from OY728129.1 coordinate 1,123,215,156, forward strand.
GAACCGTCAATGGCACAGGAAACCGTAGAGCGAGATTGTCCCTTTGAGTATATCCTATTGGAGATTTTGATATTGTTGGAGTACGGTCAGGTTGGACTGAGCGTGAATCCAACCGGGCCCTTGGGACTAAAAGTCTAATAACTCACAGACCAAGCGTCCGTTTGACACACCATCTGTTGCGTTGAGACCCCTATAACATGGCGGCCCTTTGAGATACTTCTTCATGGAACTTCGTTGTGGTTGGAGTATCGACCAGTGTCTTGAGGAGCAGACCCTCTTAGAGATGAGCAATCTTAGTTCAGGAACCCAGAAGCTGGTTGTGACTTGAGAAAGAGATCCTTAGTGTGTCTTTGATTGAGGGTCCCATATGAAACTGCTCTAGTGTTCCATGAAGGACTACCATAAAGATACTCTATGGGTCACCACCTATAGATCCTGTGTGGGTCAGCACCGAGCGATCCTGTGTGGGTCAGCACCGAGCGATCCTCTGTGGGTCAGCACCAAATGATCCTATGTTGGTCAACACCAAGCGATCCTGTGTGGGTCAGCACTTAGGGATCCTTGCTGGATCGGCCTCTTAATAGAGTAAGTTGATTCAATAGTTACATATAATCATCTCTACAACTACAATAATGTTATACATGGTGTGAGATGAGTTTGTACCTGTGCGATACGTTCCATCATGGTAATACCTTAGTGGTATTCTTCTCTGTGGCATACCTGTGTGGTACTTTCCCTCGTGGTAATTATTCCTTTGTAGAACAGTGATCTTGGGTCTTTGGAGTCAGACTCTATGTTTTACTCCTGATTGAGAAGGGTTAACTTGATAACATAGGTATATGTATGGGCATATACCCAAGTAGGGTTGTCAGTTGATTTCAAGCCTTATGGTTTATCCTTGGTTGATTTTTTAAGACCTTGAGGGTCTCGGGGTCCCTACTGAGTATCATTAATACTCACCCCTACATAAGCTATGCCCGCACCTCATTGTGTTTGGTGTAGAATATGGATAGTGCTGACTAAGGAAAACAGTACCGGGACAAGAGGTAGCTCAGTGGTGGACCTTAGACGAGCCATATTGCAGAGATGATCGTTTGAGAGACATACCTACCCATTAGGTAGGATCCTGGGCGTGTGTTCACAGGAGCTATTCCAATTTACTTATACTTTCAGTTTCTTGTACTTTTCAATTGGGCTTGTATTTTTGGCCCCTTTTAATTACTTTACTCACTCCGTATACTTTTCAGTTTACTTGAGTTCGCATCTTGCTGTGTGCTTGGTTGCGTGTGCTTACAGGTTATAAAGGCAATGCCTTCCTAGTTTTAGGGAATACACCTTCGCTCCTAGTCGCCAGCCCCTAGACATTGGAAGGAGGTCTTGGGGTAGTCACGACATGGGCCCCGAGGTATGGATCGTGACAGAGCAGTTCCGAAACCTCTCCCCATGTTCTATATAAATAGGAGAGGGGGAGGGTGAGTAACGTTAGTGGAATGAATGGGGGCTCATTAATTAGGGACCTTCCTAAATCCCCAATGGTGTTGTTACATAGGAATGAAATGTCAGGCCATTTCTTGGCATGACACGTCGCTGGTCACACGTTGCTTCTTGTCTGTTGGAGGAAAAATAATGGAACAAAATAACAAAGTGATTTTTTTATTTGTTTTAAAAAGTCCCAAAAATTTACTTTTTCTCTAGACCAACTATTGTCAAATTGAATCCTCCCTTGAAGGAATCCTAGCACTGCAGATTCAACGATGCCCTCATATTTTTAATCCTAGCACCGGTTACAATCTTAGGAAATTCCGCTTGCACGTTCACTGAACATACCCCAAAAATGTTCATAAAATCATTCCAGGCACACCGGGCCTCATAATCACGCGCCGTCAATTTTCATAGAATCATAATAATCCCATAAAATTAATAAAATAGAAAAATATGGTTAATTACATTAACACTATTCTTAATCTTATTTGATGATTTATGGTCCACCAATAGAATTCATGGGTGATATTTTTTGCCTTTTAAAGACATTTGGGTAAGATAATGACATTAATAACTTTTTATTTAAATTAGAAATAAAAATATGATATACATGTATTGTTTTGATAAAATAATTTTAATGTGGGGTTATATAATTGACATATTTGACTATAAATATTCATTATAAAACTAAATTGATTTCCTGAATCAGGGTATTTTATTTATAATTTTTAGACATCAAATAAATAAAATTATTTATGACCAAATAATGATGCAGTGTTTACCTCATTAATAAATGATTTAAATAAAAAGATAATTAAAATTAAAAAAATATCCAAAACTAATACAATTCTTATTGGATTATTTTATTTCAAACAAGAGTCATTTTACATTCTACATTAATAAGTTTTGGACATTTAGAAACCAAAAATCATTATATAATAAAATAATATTTTCATACATTCCTTAAGAACCCCCCCCCCCTTATAAAAATATCTCACCTCTAACCCATTATTCACACCTCTCAAGCCCTTTGCCTTGTCCAAACTTTTCTCAAATAAGCTCTCGAGATCTCTCCATTTCACCACAAATCCTTACCTTAGGCAGAAGTCACATCAAGAAATCCTTTTGGATCAAACCAAAGGGAGATACCAGATTTAAAGGTAACACATTCTCTTAAGTTCTTTAATTTTATTTTATTTCTACAACCCCTTAAACTATTTTTATTCCTTTATTTCATAAGAACACCAGTATAATCAATATATAATTTTATTGTTATGGAATGGATACGAACTAAACTTACACACACCTCTGTATAATGGGTAAAGAACATATTGTTTCTAGGGAGAACGAACTACTGCCTCACGAAACGATGATTGTTCAATATTCTCCTACCACCTCTTATGGTAGCCATAATGATGTAACTATATTTATATGTGATATATATTCTATTTATATTGTATATATACTTCTTTATTTTTTATTTATAGTTAACCTTTATTGTTTCTATAATGGGTAAACGCGATAATTTCATTCCCCCTCAAAGTGATATGAGTCGTTCATCCCATACATGGAATGTATAAAGGATAGATTTAATGAAATTATATATGATATTATACTAGAATTATAATATACCCATTTATAATTATGTTTTTATTCCATTAAATATGAAATAGAAATGAGAGTAGCGTTCATGCATACATACGACTTACTGTCTCCAGAACGGTGCATTTCATTTCTTAAAAATGTTATGTAATACTATAAATAAATATATATACCTGATATATATTATATATATTATATTTAAATCATGAATATTGTTCTGGAGATAATGGACTATTGACCACATGGACGCCTTGTAAATAAAAGAAGTTCATTTTTGACTCAAGTTCCAAATATCGACAAAACGACCATTATTAACAAAAATTATTACAAAATTTTTTATAACAATGTAATATGTGATATAAAAGGAATAATAAACTTGAAAAAGTTTCTTAAGAAAATATAAATTAACATTAGTTTATTATTAATGAGATTAACGAATGAACGAGTCATGTCGGACACGAGGTAAGGGACTTCGTCTTGATCTCATTTCATTGAGGAATGTTTTGTATTATACATTACTTTGTTTTATATGGTGTATAAACACATTTATATTTTAATTTCATTAAAATGGAATATTTTTATACGAGGAATTTTACTAAATGAAAAAAAAATTTTAATTTTTAACGTAAGCGGTGACAAAGAAATTTTCCACCGCCGTGAGTATTATTTGATCTTTGGATTCCTCAACAAGATGGAATGTTTTTAAAAGGAAAATAAATCCCACATACTCTTTTATATATTTTGGTATTTAATTTGGTTTTTATAATGGATTTGTTAACCAAAATATTTAAATGATATATTGTGATTGAAATTTGGAAATGTTATCCTTCCTTTATTTTTGTTTTATGTGTAATGAATATGTTATGGTTCATGGGAATTTTAATGTATATGGGTGGTTCCGTGAAAAACCTAGGGTGGGTGTGCCTAGGATAGATCTCCAATGCATTGGGTAATGTGACAGAGGTAAACATGAATGTTTCTCCAAATATATTTATGAAATTTACTGTGATGGGTATTCCAAATATTACTCCCTATGTAGCTGTGAAAGCTACAACATACATATGTTATGGATGCGACAAGTTATCTATATGATTTATGATTACTATGTGTTATTCAAAAATCTTATGATTCCATGAGGTATGTTAAAGAACTTATCTTATGTATTATTTATGAACTTATGTTTTCTATCATTTTTTATAACCCTTACAGAGTTTTTTATGCTCATCCCATGTTTTGAAATGTTTTTCATAGGATTTAAAGTTGAATAGGGTCAAGGATGTGATCAAGGAAATGTCATGTTGTCTAAAACAAGGAACATGACATGTCTCTTTTTTTAAGAGTTTTTATTTTATGAAAAATTGTAAACTAAGTCGAAGTGTCCACATTGTAATTTTTGAGATGTAATGTAATAGTTGTGGCCTAATTCTCTAAAACCATAAACATGAAAATATCCTCAAAATGAATTATTTATTTAATTAAATAATATGTAATGTTTTCTGGTTGGGTCCTTATAGTAGGTATCATATGGGTATGATTCCTGATTTTAACATTTATAATGATTGTGTTTTGAGTTTTGGGAGGAGATTATGTGGGCCTTGAGATTCACAGTTGAATAAATAGTTAGTAGTGAAGCTCATAGTTCTTCGTTTTCAATTCATCATGGAAGTAATAAGATATATAGAGATCATAGGTAGTATTACAAGTGGGATGGAATAAATAGTGATATTGCATGTTTTACTGTGAAGTGTTTGACTTGTAAACACGTTAAAGCAGAGCGACAATTACCGAAAGGGATGCTACAGTCATTACTAACATGAGATTGGAAATGGGAAAATATATCCATAGACTTTGTTGTGGGATTATCAAAGGCACCTTGAGTTAATAATTCAATATGGGTTATTCTGGATCTATTGACTAAATATTCTCATTTTCTTCCCATTCAAGATACTTTATCTTTATATCAATTTTCTAGGTTATATGTTAATGAGATTGTTAGGTTACATGAAGTTCCCATCTCTATTGTATTAGATTGTGATCCCAGGTTTACTTCTATTTTTGGAAAGGCCTTCAGAAGTCATAGAGTATTGAAACAAATATTAGTACATATTTTCATCCTCAATCATATTAGAAGTCATAACTATCAATTTAGACATTAGAGGATATGTTATGTTCTTTCTCAATGAATTACTTGGAATATTGGGACCAACATCGTTCTTTGGTTGAATTTTCTTATAATAATAATTTTCATTCTAGTATACAGATCACCCCATTAGAGTCATTATATAGGAAGCAGTGTCAAACTCCAAATTTTTAGGATGAAGTGGTTGGAAGGAAGTTGATGGGACAAAAACTGGTAGAAGAAATGGTAGAAAAATTTTAGTTGATCCAGAAGCTCATGAGAATAACTCATAGTAGGTAGAAATATTATGCGGATATCTGGAGAAATGATCTTTCCTTTGAGGTAGGTGATCATGTCTTTCTCAAAGTTTCTCAATGAAAATGTGTGATGCGTTTTGGTATGAAGGGAATGTTGAGTCCCAAGTTCATGGGACCTTATCAAATCCTGGAGAACGTTAGATCAGTTTCCTACAGAGTGAATTTACCTTCATGCTTATCCCAGGTACACAATGTTTTTCATGTTTCAATGTTGAGAATGTATATTCCCGATCCATCTCATGTTTTGAGTCCAGAGGTAGTTGAGTTGGAAGAAAATATCTTTTATGAGGAACAATCAGTCCAAATTCTTGTCCAAAAAGAGAAAGTGTGGTGGAATAAAGTAATTCATCAGGTAAAGTTTTTGTTCAAAAACCATTTGGTTGAAGAGGCAATGTGAGAATCTAAAAATTCAATGAGGGATAAAACCCCCCAACTTATTTGATAAGTGAATAAAAATTTTTAGGACTCAATATCCAATAGGGGGAATTATATAACATCCCATGTAATTAATGAATAATAGTTTTCTATTTTTATTAATATTTTTGAATTAAATATTCATTTTACTTTTAAATAGATTCTATGTTCAATGGCGTACCAGATACGTAACAACGGTTTTCTTTGATATCTTATGTTGCACACAATGCTGATTCAGACTAAAAAATGATAATATAATATTGATTTAAATGGTAGTTAACGCCTAGCCGTTGTATTGGAAGTAATGAATAGAACTAACTAAAATATGATTATACATGTTTGTTAAATGTTTTTACATTTATTCTATAAAAGTTAGAGGCTTAAAATGTGAATGAATCTAATTTTCTACACAAATAGTCTGATATTCTTTTAACGGTCGATTTACCGCCTTTTTATGAAAACCCAGTTTTAAATATAGTTCTGGTCACTTTTATAGGTTCTATTTGACAGTATAAAATTCTTCTTTATAATTGAAAAATTAAAATTTATGTTGGTAAATGTTTTGGTATTTTAATGATAAAATTTATTTTTTAATGAATAATAAAAATTACTATATTTTAATTCAAAACTACCTTTTAATGTAACGTCCTGACCCCAGTTACCTAGAGTCGGTACATTATTACATAACATTGGCATGATCACAGAATATCAAATCTTCAATGACCGATTAGTTTAGTAGCCTTGGAAACAGTAGATATATTTAAAAGTATTACATTACATCATAAAATGAAAACAACAACAACATCTTGTCTCTAAACTAAAATCCCATCAAACTATCCCTGAAGGTTATTCCTAAAATACTTCTTCATATCATGGGAAAAATAAAACATAGAAAGGGGTGAGCTCAAATGCCCAGTAAGGATAACAATATAGCAGAAACTTTCATAAATAGGCATAAACATATAGGGCAATGTATAACTAAAACAAAATCTTTTTAAACACGAACTTCAGCATAATATGGAAGAAATATAATGAAATAATTCCATTTATTTATTAACATGGATATTCTACTAATCGAATAATCACTTGAAATATCAATAACCACTTTCATAATGAGGAATGCATAATTCCAGACTATTATAACCACATAGTTAAGGCCTTGTGCCAAGAAAACAAATAAGATTTTGTCAAGGCCTTGTGCCCAGACACTAGTTTGTCTCATGGGACCTACCAATGCATCAAGGAGCTATATTAGGCTCCACTCATCACTTATTAAGTCCAATTCATTCCTCATATGAATAGGTTTAAACCTAACATAAATATTCGTATTAAAACTAGCATACGAAATGTCAATAATTTCTCCATAAACCATGAATGGTATAAAAATAACACATCCACATTCTAATATATCACAAATACTTCAATACAATATGGATGTTTATTATCATAATAATTCAACTTCAAATAAGCTTAAAATCCATCAAAGGATGTTGACATAGATGAAATCAAAACTATTTGGGAGAAATATCTCTTTTTTTGAAATCATTTAAAAGTCACATAATTATAAAAGAAAACATTTACTTTGAAGATATTCTTATAAGCTTGTAAGGGAAGATTCACCGATTTTATAACGGCGGAAAATAGACACACCCACCGTATAAGTTAAAAAAATACATTCTTACCTTAATTTTGTTGAAATGGTTAAAAAGGACCTTGTTTGGAAAATGACAGGAAGATTCATTTATAAAAATCGTATAAAAATTCAACTAGGTTATAAATTAATTTATCCCATATTCTATAAAATAGTAAGAATGAATTGAAATAAATTTTTAAGAAACATGGATGTGGATGATAAAGAGGTCCCACTAGAGAATTACGTATAAACAACCTCGGATAATGAAGAGATTGTGAAATAAACCATTACCTTATAAGTTTCCTTGGTTGAGGGTAGGTTAACCTCCTGTATAATGGTGAAATAATTTTCATTAAATTATAAAAAAATCATATACATTAATATGATATCATATGTGATCTTTTAACATTGCTTTGTTAATAATATCTTAGTATTATCGTCGTTTCGGGTGTTAATTTACTCATTTACTTTTATATGTTTTGTTACATTAGTCATGTTTGTTATGGAAAGGTTGTATCTTATTCATATACAGAATTATATCAAGTCATTAAACATTATTTTTAATCATCAAATTAGAATTAGACTTGCATGGATACGATGGGGAATGAATCTCATCGCGTTTGTGGAGACGGTACTCCGTACGTACGCACAAGCCACAATATCCGTCTTTAGATATTAAAATAATATTTAATTGGATGGTATATCATATATAAATAATTATTATCATTTTATATTTATTATTTAAATTAGTTAAACATAATTATCATACCCATCCAAATAATAATGTTTTGAATAACAATTACACCACGACGTAGAGACAGTAAGCCATATGTACGCACGTATGGTGTAATGTCATTCAAAGGATGGATAGAATACTGAATATGGTTGTACCATATTTATAATAACATCACATTATATAGAAGATACTAGAGTTATTATTTTATAAGGGAAATAATAATGAAATAAGAAGTTGAAGTAGAAAGGAACTTGAAAGACGGTGGTGAAAACATTACCTCTCTTTCGGGTTCTTCTTTTTGATTTCATCAAACGGGCTCCATAGGATGGATTTATGATAAAACTAAGGCCACTAAGTGGAAGTTAGGGAAGTTGAAAACATTTTTGGGTAGGGTTTGGCTGATCCAAAAGGCTTTGAAGGAGAGAATTAGAGGGAAGAGGAAGTGCCCTTTTATACGAGGGGTGATGGGAACCTTAGGAAAAGCAAGAAATATTATTTTATAATAAATTCATATTCAGTTTATAATAGCTCAAAAGTATATTATTTAAATGTTAAGGCAGGGATATGTAAAAAACCACTCAAACAATAGGGTTTAGATAGGTTTGGGTCACTATATTAACTTTATCTTTTTGATTTAACTCTTTGTTAAATCGTCTGACATTTATCATGTCTCTTTGTATCATTATATTATCAGTCAATAAACATACTATAAACTTCCATGAAACCCCCATGTAATCCATTAATAATACACATATCATTATATAAGTCCTTTGGCTGAACCATAAATTTTTAGGAATAGAATATCAATTAATAATATAATTTTTTTTTTCAAAACTCATTTATGACAATTTTTACAATATTTAATAATTGATTTTTGTTAAAGTATTAAGAATATTATTAATTCAAACCAAATACATTTAACCTATCATAAAATGTCATATTAACCAATAAAATTCTTTGATGGAATCAAAACATTAAAATTATATTTATATAAACATTTATAATACAAATTATTTGATTCATTCATTAATAAGGAAAATACTGGATCATTATTGTGTCATAAATAAATTTAATTATTAAATGTATACAATTTTAAATAAAATAAAATTATGTAGTAAATCTTTTTATATTTATAATGAATATTTATAGTCTAAAATATAGCATATATAACCTTATGTAAAAATTGTTTTTCTAAAAGATATATGCTTATGTCATTTTTGTATTTACTTTAACTTAATTAATATAAAGTGTCATTATCACTTGAAAGTGGATCCATGAAGTCCCAAAATAGACCCCAAGATAACCATGGTTGTAAATGTATCAACCAATAGGGTTAGGACACGTTTTAGGAAAATTTATTATTAGTATAATATTATTTTTTTACCCTTATTTACCGGATTTACCCCTTAACCATGGTAAATAAAATATTACCAAAGTAATTATTCAAAATGTCTAAAAATAAAAGTTACCTATTAACACAATTTTAACTTCCAGATTATAAATATATAATCCATTTTTCTAAATTCAGAACACAGAAGTGGCAGAAATTAATTTTAAATTAATTCCCTTTGTAAAAAAAGCGTGTTTTTAAGAGATAATAACTATCAAAAGATTGGCACTTGGTTATGTCCAGTTTTAATGTGAAATTATGTCCAATGACCAAAATTGTAATAAATGGTAAAAATATAATCTAATTATACTCTAAAATTACTCAAATTCATAATTTATCACTATTAATTATTTTGATTAAAAAATTTGTTTTTAATTAAAATTTAGTAATTTTCACTATTCATCAAAATATGAAAGTTATCCGAATAGTACCAAAAATTCACCCTAAGCTAATTTCGATATTAAAAATCCAAAAATGAAGTCCATTTTGAAAGATAAAATGTTTAAAATTTCAAAAAGTGGGTATTACTATTCACAACAGCTAGATTGATTGGTTAGGGAGTGTGTTAGAACTCGAAGTTGCGTACAACACACACTACTGTATTATTCAAAGTGAAGCGTAACTTGGAATCTTGGGGTGTTACATTCTCCCCTAATTAAAATAATTTCATCGTCGAAATTTCTAGAATACTACTGCATGAAAAGTCTTGGGTGGTTCTTCATCATAAGGTCCTCAGGTTCCCATGTTGCCTCTTCCATCTTATGGTTTCTCCATAGAACTTTTACCAGATGAGTCGTCCATTTTATTAGCACTTGACCCTCATATCAAGAATCTTGAAAGGCTCTTCGCAATAAGACAGATCGGGTACCAGTTCTAATTCCTCATAGATGAGTACATGCGTTGGGTAAGGCATATATCTTCTCAACAGTTATACGTAGAACACATCGTGAACATTGGAGAGACTTGGCGGAATTGACAAACGCTAAGCTACAAACCCAATTCGTTCTATAATTTCGAATGGTACGATGTACCTAGGACTCAATTTTCCCTTATTAATGAAACTTATAACACCCTTCTATGGAGATACCTTCAAGTATACATTATCTCCTACCTGAAATTCCAAATCCTTCCTTTGGTTGTTAGCATAACACTTCTGCCTACATTGAGCTGCTATGATGTGGTTTTGGATCACCTTAACCTTTTCCATAGTTTCCTCTTTTAGTTCTAGGCCAATGATATTTCTTTCACCAACATCATCCCAACAGGTTGGTGTGCAACATCTCTTTCTGTATAATGCTTCATATGGTGCCATCTGAATACTCTAATGGAAGATATTGTTATAGGAAAATTCTACTAGAGGTAAAAATTGATCCCACATACCCTGAATGTCAAGTGATCATGATCTGAAAATTTGTTCTAAGGTTTTAATAGTCCGTTCTAATTGTCCATCAGTTTGAAGGTGGTAGTCAGTTCTCAAATTAAGTTCAGTATCCAAGGCCTTCTGAAAACTCTTCCAGAATCATGAAGTAAAATGGGGATCCGGATCAGAAACAATCGATAGGGTTACTCCATGAAGTCTCACAATTTCATTAAAAATAGTCTTTTTAGACATTCAGGTGGTAAATCATTCCTTATAGCAAGAAAATGTGCTGACTTGGTAAGACGATTAACAATGAACCATATTGCATTGTTCCTTCTAGGATTCTTTGGTAGTCCCCTGACAATGTCCATCGTGATATTTTCCCAATTCTACTCCAGTATGGGAAGAGGTTGAATGACTCCTCCCGGCTATTGCCTTCCATCTTTCACTTGTTGACAAACCATACATCTTGACACAAAATAAGAAATCTCCCTCTTCATGCAGTCCCACAAAAAATGTTCCTTTAAATCTCTATATATTTTGGTGCCCCCATGGTGTATAGAGAAATTGGAACTATGAGCATCATCCAACAATTCTCTTTTTAGATCAGGTGTATCAGGAGAACAAAGTCTCTTCCCAAATTTCAAAATTCCATCTTCTTAAACAAAGTCAATCAATCTCCCATCATTCACAACATTAATCATCTTTTGAAACTCTTCATCATCAGTCTGAGAACTCTTTATCCTTTCTAGTAAAGAAGGTTTGGCAACCATTTGAAAAAGCATTGATGTTTCACCTTCCATGGTGACTCCCATATCCATCTTTACTAGATCCTTGAAAATAGGACCCCTTTCAACATGAATCTTGTTCAAAACTCCATGATCCTTTCTGCTCAAATAATCTACCACATTATTTTACTTCCCTAGGTGGAAGTGTATCATGAAATCATAATCCATGAGTAGTTCAAGCCATCTCCTTTGCCTCATGTTGAGTTCATTCTGTGAGAAAATATACGTCAAACTCTTGTGATCAGTATAAATATCACATTTTTCACCACAGAGATAATGTCTCCATATCTTCAAATCAAATATTATAGCAGCTAAGTCAAGATTATGAGTAGGATATTTTTTCTCATGAATTTTCAGCTGTCGTGATTCATATGCAATAACTTTATCATTCTACACAAGGACACAACCAAGTCCTTTCTTTGAAGCGTTACTATAAATAACAAATCCATCATTCCCCAACGATTGAGTAATGATAGGAGCGTTGAATAATATTCTCTTCAGTTCTTCAAAACATTCTTCACACTATTTTTTCCATATAAATTTAACCACTTTACGTGTGAGCTTCATTAATGGGTTAGCCAATCGGGCAAAATTCTGGGCGAAATGCCAATAATAACCTGCTAAACCAATAAAACTGCATACCTCGGTTATACTCATTGGTGATGGACATTTTTGGATCACATTGGTCTTATAATAATCAATAGAGATTCCATCCTTAGAGACAATATGGCAAAAAAAAGATCTGCTGAAGCTAGAATTCACATTTGCTAAACTTCCCATAGAATTCATGTCTTCTAAGAGTCTTCAGGATAATGCGCAAGTGATTTTCATGATCTTTGTAGATTTTGGAGTATAACAATATATCATCAATGAATACCACCACAAAATCATCGAGATATTCCTTGAAAACACTATTCATTAGATCCATGAATTCATAGGGTGCATTAGTCATCCCGAAAGGCATTACTGTAAACTTGTAATGCTCGTACCTGGTTGGAAATTCTATCTTCGGAATGTCTTCCTTCTTCACATACAAATGATGGTATCCAGATCAAAGGTCAATCATTGAAAATTATTGAGCTCCATGTAGTTGGTCAAATACATCATCAATGCAAGGTAGGGGATACTTGTTATTTATTGTTATAGCATTTATTTCCCTGTAGTCGATACATAACCACATATATCCTTCTTTCTTCTTAACAAAAAGGACATGGGATCCCCATAGAGAAAAACTAGGTCTAATAAACCCCTTATTAGTCAATTTCTCTAGTTGTTCCTTTAGTTAAACTAATTCCACAGTGGCCATTCTATAAGGGGTCTTCGATATGGGCCTTGAACCCAGAATTAAATCAATGGAAAACTCAATTTCTCCTTCTAGAGGATGTCTATGTAAATATTCCAGAAACACATCTACATATTCCTACACAGTAAGTACATCCTCTATTTTAACATTAGTTTACTCACCCATAGATATTTCATTCTATTCCTCCCCGATAGTTGAATTTAGTTGAGCTAATGGGGGTGGATCTAGATAAGAATTAGGTGGTGGCGATTCTGCTATAAAGAAAAGGTGTTCTTTATCATCATCATCAAAAATTTTAACCTCCTTCTTCTTAAAATTAATCTTCACATCATGGTCCAAAATACAATCCATACCGAGGATTATATCAAATTCAATCATAGGTATGATGACGAGATCAGCGGATAAAGAACATTTATGTGCTCTAATGGGGACTGATCCACAAAACATTGTTGCAATGATACTTCCCTTAAGAGTTTTAACTGAAAACTACCTTGTTAAATAAAATTGTAAATATCTAATTTTTTTAGAAAACTAGGAAGATATGAAACAATGTGATGATCTAGAATTAAATAATGCATTTTCTAAACTTGATGAAACCATTAAATTACCTACCACCATGTCTTTTAGAGCTTCTACCTCATTAGTAGTGATAACATATGCTTGGCCTTGATCCCTTGTCCTTATCTGATGTATGCTCTGTTGACGCTTAGGATATTCATTTTCATAATGTCCCATCTCCCTACAGTTGTAGTAGTGAACATCGGTAGATTCTTTCTTCCCCTTGCAATCACGAGCTTAGTGGGCCATTTCACCACACTTGTAGCAGACTCCCATTGCTTCCAAGAAAGTACTGGGGTGTTTCTTCCCACATTGACTGCAGGAAGGATATTCAACTTTTCCCTTCTTCCCTTTATTTCCATTTCCAGAGTGATCAGAAGATCTCTTCTTCTCTTTCATTGCTTTAATGGCATAAGACTTAGAGAATTCTTTTTCTATCTAGGTTGCACATAAGACCATATCTTCATATGATGAGAAGGATTATGAGACTAATGCTCGACGAAGAAGTGGTTTTAACCCATCAAGGAAACGATCAATCTTACATCTAGGGTTATATATATAATCTGCAGCATACCTTGTTAACCTTTTAAAGTGAGCCTCATACTTTGCGACATTCCCATCCTTCTTTTGTCTCAACCCCAGAAATTACCTTTCCATATTTTCTCAATGGTCAGGAGGAAAGAATTTTTCTATGAAAAGCTCTTTGAACTCCCTCCATTCCATATTTTATACTTCATCATCTTTCTTCGTGTTTTGAATCAATTACCACCTTTGATCAGCATCTCCAGTGAGGTGGTAAACTGCCATGATATATTTTTCCCTTTCACTACTCCCAAGGAATGTAATATTTTCTCTAAGGAATTTATCCATTGCTTAGCTACTAGTGGATTTTTACTCCCATTTAATGTTTGTGGTTGTTTCCCTATTAAGAGATCTAACATTGATCCTCCACACTGTGGATTTGGGTGCTCCATACGGGTAAGGTTATTATTCAAAACCTGAGTGAGTTGTCTCAGTATAGTGATTAGCTGATCAGCACTGGTTCTATCAACAGCTCCACTATAATTATCTTGAGTAGGAGTGAAATCCCTTCATGTAGTGCGTGCATTGATACAGTTTCCATTTCATCCACTAGGTACCATTTCTAAACAATGGCATACACTAGATTAGTTTATGAATCAAAATACATAATTCCAAACTTATAAAATAGTTAAAATTGAACAGTTTTATGGATATAATCCATAATCATAAAAATGTTTTCTTTGAGGAAGTATATATACTTATAAACCCTTCATAATGGGTTGTAAAGAAAATGAGAATCATCCAAAGCATATCCCCCTGGAGTGTCGTAGCCAAGAGTTCAGCAAAGACCATTGTCATGCACCAGTTCCGGTTCGAGTCCAGCTCAAAGCGGTGTTTTCGGGTTTTACCGCTAGGTAGATCTATGCTAGAGCCGCCTCTACCTGCCCGTATCCTGACAAGGATGTTTTTCTGAGAAAACTCACAAAATCTCTACAATACCAAAATTCTAGGAAGTTCTTCTATACTAATCCTCAAAATCTCTCTTATGGCTATGTGATCTAATCAGAGTTTATCTAAATATAGTTTCTGAGGTTTTTACTAAACATCCTCTAATACCAACTGTAACGCCCCGACCCCAGTTACCCAGAGTCAGAGCATTATTACATAACATTATCATGATCACAAAAGATCTAATATTGAAAGAACGATTAATTTAGTAGCCTTGGAAATATTAGATATATTTATAAGTCTTACAATACATCATAAAATGAAAACTACAACAAAATCTTGTCTCCACACTCATATCCCATCATAATATCCCTACAGGTCATTTATAAAAAACATTTTCACATCCTGGGAAAAATAAAACATATAAAGGGGTGAGCTTAGTTTCCAAGTAAGGATAACAATATAGTAGAAATATTCATAAATATGCATAAACATTTAAGGCAATGTATAACCAAAACAAAATACTTTTAAACATGAACTTCAGCATAATATGGCAGAAATAAAATGAAATAATGAAAATTACATATTCACATGTATATTCTACTAATTGAATAATCACATGCAATATCAATAAAAACTTTTATAATGATGGAATGCATAATGCCAGACTATCATAACCACATAGTCAAGGCCTTGTGCCAAGACTAAAAATAAGATTTTGTCAAGGCCTTGTGCCAAGACACTAGTTTGTCTCATGAGACCTACTGATTAATCAAAAATCTATAGCGGGCTCCACCTGTCACTTATTAATTCCAATGCATTCCTCATATGAATAGGTTTAAACATAACAAAAACATTCGTATTAAAAATATCATATGAGATGTCAATAATTTCTCCATAAACCATGAATGGAATAAAAATAACACATCCACAGTCAGACAAATAACAAAACCTTCAATACAATATGGAAGTTTTGTATCATAATAAATCAACTTCAAATACGCTTAAAATCCATCAATGGATGCTGACATAGATGAAATCAAAACTATTTGAGAGAAATATAACTTTTTTTAAATCATTTAAAAGTCACATAATTATAAAATAAAACGTTTAATTTGAAAAAATTCTTATAATATTGTATGGGAAGATTCAACTATTTTATAGTTGTGGAAAATAACCACACCCTCCGTATAAGTTAAAAAAATACATTCTTACCTTAATTTTGTTGAAAAGGCTAAAAATGACATTGTTTCGAAAATGATGGAAAGATTACTTTTTAAAAATCTTATAAAAATTCAACAAGGGTATAAATTAATTTAACCCATATTCTATAAAATAGTAATAATGTTTTGAAATACATTTTTAAGAAACATGGATGCGGATGATAAAGAGGTCCCAATAGATAATTATGTATAAACAACTCGGATAATGAAGAGTTTCTGAAATAAACTCTTACCTTGTACTTTTCCTGGGTTGAGGGTAGGTTAAACTCTTTTATAATGGAGAAATAATTCTTATTAAATTATACAATAATCATATACATTAATATGATATCATATATGATCTTTTAACATTGCTTTGTTAATAATATCTTAGTATTATCGTTGTTTCGGGTGATAACTTACTCATTTTATTTTATATGTTTTGTTACATAAGTCATGTTTGTTACGGATAGATTGTATCTTATTCATATAAATAATGATATCATGTCCTTAAAAATTATTTTTAATCATCAAATGAAAATTAGACTTGCATGGATACGATGGGGAATGATTCTCATTGCGTTCGTGGAGACGGTAGTCCGTACGTACGCACGAGAGAGAATATCATTCTTTTGATATAAAAATATTATATAATTGGATCTTATATCATATATACTGAATCATTATCATGTTATATTTACTATTTACATAAATTAAACATCATTATCATTCCCATACAAATAATAATGTTTTGAATAACAATTAAACTACGACGTGGAGACGGTAAGTCGTACGTATGCACGTATGGTGACATGTCATTCAAAGGATGGACATAATACCGAATATGGTTCTACCATATTTATAATAAATTCACAGTATAAAGAAGATAGTGGTGTTTTTATTTTATAATTGAAATAACAATGAACTAAGAAGTTGAAGAAGAAAGGAACTTGAAAGAGGGTGGTGGAAACATTATATCTTCTTCTGGTTCTTCCTTTTGATTTGATCAAAAGGGCTCATTGGGTTGGCTTTCTGATCAGAATAATGCATCTAATTTGAAGTGAAATAATTTGAGAGAATATTTGGTCAGGGTTTAGATGATCGAAAAGGCTTTGAAGGTGTGAATTAGAGGGAAGGGGAAGTGCCCTTTTATAAGAGGGGTGAGGGGAACCTTAGGAAAATCTAGAAATATTATTTTATTTTAAATTAATATTCGGTTTATAATGGATCAAAAGTATATTATTTAAAGGTTAAGGTGTGGATAAGTCGAAAAAAACTCAACAAATAGGTTTTAGACAGGTTTGGGTCACTATATTAACTTTATCTTTTTGATTTAACTCTTAGTTAAATAGTTTGACATTTACCATGCCTCTTTGTATTTTTATATTATATAGTCAATTAACATAATATAAACTTACAAGAGACCCCCAACTAGTCCATTAATAATACACATATCATTATATAAGTCCTTTGGCCGAGCCTTATGTTTTTAGGAATAGAATATCAATTAATAATATAATATTTGTTTTAACAACTCATTTATGTCAATTTTGACAATATTTAATAATTGATTTTTATTAAAGACTTAACAACATTATTAATTAGAGAAAAAAATCATTTAAGAAATACTAACATGTCATATTAACCAATAAAATTCGTGTATGGAATCAAAACTTTCAAATTATATTTATTTTAACATTTATAATAATACTTATTTGATTCATTCTTTAATAAGGAAAATATTGCATCACTATTGTGTCATAAGTAAATTTAATTATTCAATGTCTAAATATTATCAATAAAATACCATTAAGTAGGAAATAGTTTTAGCTTTCTAATGAATATTTATAGTCTAAAATATAACATATATAACCCTATGTAAATATTGTTTTTCTAAATGATATATGCTTATGTCATTTTTGTATTTACTTTAACTTAATTAATATAAAGTGTCATTATAACTTACAAGTGGATCCATGGGGTCCACACATCGACCCAAAAAAGACCATGGTCGGACACGTATCATCCAATAGGGATAGGACACATTTTAGGCAAATTTATTATTTTTATAATATTATTTTTTACCCTTATTTACCAGATTTACCCTTTAACCATGGTAAATAAAATACTTACCGAAGTAATTATTCAAAATGTCTAAAAATAAAAGTTACATATTTAAACAATTTGGACCTAATGAATATAAATATGGAATCCATTTTTCTAAATTCAATACATTTAAGTGGTAGAAATTAATTTAAAATTAATTCCCGTTGTCAAAACAAAAGGCGTGTTTTTAAGAGACAATAACTATCAAAAGATTGGAACTTGCTTATGTCCAGTTTAAATGTGAAATTATGTTCAATGAAAAAAATTGTATTAAATGGTAAAAATATAATCTAATTATACTCTAAAATAACTCAAATTAATACCTTATTAATATTAATTATTTCGATTAAAACAGATGTTTTTAATTAAAAGATAGTAATTTTCACTATTCATCAAAATAGGAAAGTTATTTGAAAAGTACCAAAAATTCAACCGAAGCTAATTTTGATATTCCGAATCCAAAAATGAAGTCCATTTAGAAAGATATAATGTATAAAATTTCAAAAAGTTGGTATTACTATTCATAACGGCTAGTTTGATTGGTTGTGGTGTGTGTTAGAACTCGATGCTGCTTACAACACACGCTACTATATTATTCAAAGAGAAGTATATCGTGTAATCTTGGGGAGTTAAATTTAATCTAATTTATTTATATGGTTATAATATATTTTTAATAATTTTTAATGTTAAATTATATTATCTTTTTACCATTTGTTAAAATTCTTCTCATTGGAAGTAATTTCACTTTGAAATTGGACATAAACATGTGTCAATATTTTGATATTTATTATTTCCTTGAAACTTTCTTTTTTGTTTTGAAAATGAGAATTAATTTTAAATTAATCAATGCAACATTTATTTTTTGAATCCGGTAAAATAGACATCATTTTTTATTTCATAATATAAAATATATCTTAGGCTGATTTTTTGGTATTTTTTCGAAAACCTTCAATTTTTGATGAATAGTGAAAACACTAAATAGTTGTTAAAAACATAATTTTTCATTTAAATTCAATTTTATCAAATATATGAATTTAATTTCAAAAATGCGACATACATTTTTGTTATAATTAAGTAAATTTGGTTCAATAAGATGAAAATAATTTTTGATGAATAGTAACTTTTGACTTTTATTACCTCGGTTAAAGGTAAATAGAGAAATTCAGGGTAAAAATAATATTATAACAATATAAAATTACTTTAACACATGTACTAACCTTATTTTATGATTCATGGCCGACCAATACAATCATTGGGTGGATTTTTTTGGCCTTTTAAAGCCATTTGGGTAAGATAAAGACATTATTAACTTTTTATTTAATGTAAAAATAAAAATATCAGAAACATGTATTTCTTCTCTAAAAAATTTTTAATGTGGGGTTATATATTTGATATATTTGACTAAAAATATTAAATTGAAATATAAAAAGATTTTATACATCATTTTAGTTTATTTATAATTTTTAGACATCAAATAGATACAATTATTTATCACACAATAATGATGTAGTATTTACCTCATTAATGACTGATTTAAATAAATAATATTTTAAAAATTAAAAAATGATCCAAAATCTATCGAATTATTATTGGATGATTTTATTTCAAACAATATTTAACTTATCATGAACATCAATATGTTTAGGACCTTCAAAAACTGAAAATTATTATATAGTAAAATAATATTTTCAAACTTTCTTAAAGAGCCCCTCCTCCCCCTAATAAAAGCCCTCATCTCTATCCCATTAATCACACCTCTCAAGCCCCTTGGGAAATCCAAACTCGGACCAAATAATCTCTCAAGTCACCTCTTTACTACCTATAATCCTTTCCTTAGGCAGAAGACACTTCATGAAATCATTTTGGTTCAAACCAAAGGGAGTTACCCGATTTAAGGGTAATATCTTCTCTTAAGTTATTTTCTATTATTTTAATTCTCCAACCCCCTAAAATATTTTTATTCCTTTATTTTATAACAAAACAATTATCCTAAATATACTAGGTTTTTTTATGATAATTATTATAACTACACTTATAAACCCCTTAGTCGAATGGGTAAAGAAAATACCGTTTCTATGGATGACGAACTACTACCTCACGAAATGATGATTGTTCAATCTTCTGCTACCACCTATTTTTGTGGCTATTATGATGGAACTATATTTATATGTGATATATATTATATTTATATTGTATATATACAAATGTATTTTTAATTTATATAATACCTTTATTGTTTCCATAGTGGGTAACATGATAACTTTATTTGAGGAAGTGCAGACTACCACCCCCTCAATGTGATATGACTCGTTCATGCCATACGCGGAACATATAAATGATGGAGTTAACGAAATTATATATTATATTGTAATGGTATTATAATATACCTATTTATCATCAATTTTTCATTCCGTTAAATGTTAAATAGAAATTAAAGTTTCTTTCTTGCGTTTGTACGACATATCGTCTCCATGAACAGTGCATTTCTGTTCATGTCTTCTCACATGTTATGTGATATTACAAATACATATATATATACAGTATATATATGGTATATATAATATCTAAATAATTAATATCATTATGGAGATAATGAACTTTTTACAACATGGACAACTTTTAAATATAAGAAGTTCACTTTTGACTCAATTACCAAATAATGACAAAACGATCGTAATTAACTTAAATGTATACATAATGTTTATAACATGGTAATAAGTGATATAAAAGGAATAATAAACTTTGAAAATGTTCTTAACCCAGTAAAAATTAATTTTTTTTGGTTATTCGGGAGATTAAAGAACGAACTAGTCAAGTCGGACACCAGGTAATGGACTTTATCTCAATCTCCTTTCATTGAGTAATATTCTGTTTTATACATGAAAGTATTTTATATGGTGAATAAAAACATTTTACATTTCATTTCATTCAACGAGAATCTTTTTCAATGAGGCGTTTTACTAAATGACATAAAATAATTTTACATTTTTACATAATCGGTGACAATGAACTTTTCCGCCGCCGCAAGTATTATTTGATCTTTTGCTTCCTTAACCAGACGAAATGTTTATAAAAGGAAAATAAATACCATATACTCTTTTACATATTTTGGTATTGAAATTGGTTTTGATAATGGATTTGTTATATCAATATATTTAAATGATATATTGTTATTGGAATGTGGAAATGTTATCTTTACTTTCTATTTGTTTTATGTGTTATGAATATATTATGGTTCTTTGAAATTATTACGTATACGAGTGGTTCTGTGATAAACCAAGGGTGGGTGAGCCCAAGATAGCTCTCAAATGCATTGGGTAACATGACATAGGTAAATTTGAACCAATTAGATTTAGGTAATCTATCTTTATGGGTATTCCAAATGTAACTCCCTACGTAGCTATGAAAGCTACAACGTAAGTTTGTTTTGGATTCCACAAGTTACCTTTATGATTTGTGATTACTATGTGTTATTCATAAATCCTATGATTCCATGAGGTATGTTAAAGAGCTTATGTTATGTATGTTTTGATGAGCTAAGGTTTTATTTATTGTGTTTAATACTATTACTGAACTTTTTACGCTCATCACAAGTTTTTATATATCTTTCATAGGACTTAACGATGAATAGGGTCAAGGATGTAATCAAGGAAAAGTCATGCCGTCTAAAACAAGGAACTAGACGTGACTCTTTTTTATGAGTTTTTTATTTGAAAAATGGTAATTAGGTAGAAGTTTCTACATTGAAATTTTTTATATTCAATGTAATAGTTATTTCATAATTCTCTAAAAATCTAAACATGAAAAGATCCTAAATTTAAATGATTCCTTTAATTCAAGATTAGGTAATGTTTTAAGGATGGGTCCATATAGTACTATAAGGCCACAACCTTAAACAATTATGTAATCTTGAATTTGGTAAATAATTCATATTGAGGATCTTTTCAGGTTTAAAGTTTTAGATAATTATGACATAACTATTACATTACATATCAATTGTTACAAAGTAGACACTTCTACTCAGTATCCATTTTTTCATAAAATAAAAACTCATAAAAGAATCAAGAGTCCTTTTCTTGATAAAAATCTTCTTTAATTCTCCATTTCTCTTACTCTTCCTTATATCTTGTGAAAAACATTTCAAAAACATGGGATGAGAATAAAAATATCAGTAAGGGTTATAAAACAAGGATAGAAAACATTAGTCCATCAATACATACAAATAAATGATATCATACTTTTTAATCTTTAACTTACCACAAAAAAATCCTAAGATTTATAAATAACAAATGGAAAACATAAATCATAATGGGATCTTATGGCATCCATAATATACGTACATTGTAGCTTTCAAAACATTATAGGGAGTTTCATTTAAAATACCCATTACAGTATATTCCCTAAATCTCTTAGGGGAAATATTAATTTTTACCTCTCTCATGTTACCCAATGCATAAGAATGTTATATCGGGCTCACCCACTCTAGGTTTATCATAGAACCACACATATACGTAAACAATTCCCATGAACCATAACATATTAAACAAACATAATGTAAATATAACATTTCCACATTTCAATCAAAATATATAATTTCAAGATATTGAAATAATCAATGCTTTCTCAAAACCATTTTCAATACAATTTAAAACATTTTACAAAGATATTTTTGAATCAAAGTGTCTCATACAACTTTTAAACTTTTAAAGGAATTAACATTTAAAAACATTAATGTCCATATAATTAAATCCTTAAAACCATTTTTAAAACATGAACATTAATGAGAAAGATTTATAATATTAAATCATTAAAACATTTAAAACAATGTTTTTGGTAATGTTTCTATTTCCATATTGAAAATACTTGAATAAAAATAGTTAAATAATTACATTAAAAAATTTATAATATCAAGAGAATAAGGATATTCAGGATATTATATGTCAAATGGCAGTATATAGACCTTATAGGATTATAAAGGTGCACAATATCAAGATATTACTCAAATGAAAGAAGATTGAGACATAGTCCCTTATGAAAATTATGTAGCCTAACAACGTCACATTAAAATTACGAAAATTAGTTTATGAGAGGGAAAAGGGTATCTTATCACTTGGACTTAAAATGTACATAAATAAGGATATATAAGAACATATCCCAACATAAGATAATGGAAATTAGAAAACATAACATAAAATTAGTCTTTGATAAAAAGAGGAGTGTGAAAGGTTCCCTTATAAAGATTGTATCATTAGATTAAGGATAAATCAATGATATAATTATGTGTAAGAAACATAAATACACCCAATATATAAGGATATTATGTGTAAAAAATTATATTATATTTACCCAAATTTATAGCTTGAAAAAATCAAGATGTATAAGTTTAACCCAAAGAATTGAAATTGGGATAAGAAGTTCTCCAATAGAAATTCGACAACCTAACTGTGTTGCTTTAACATTCAGAAAATGAGTTTATGAGAGAGAAAATGGTCTATAATCCCATGGAAATAAAATGTACATCAATAAGGATATATAATAACATATCCCAATATAATAAAATGGAAATTAAAAGGCATGTCATAAAATAAGTCTTTGATTAAAAGTAGATGGTGAAAGGTTCCCATACCGAATTGGAAACTTATGATGCATATGACACATGAAAAAAGGATCATACAATGAAGATGTAAATACCCATAAATTAGAGTATATTTCAGAAATAATAAAATCATGGGAAGTACATACACAACACAAATGGAAATAGTGGAAAATATAGCATGAATCTAATGATGCATACGACCACATTGTAGTCAATCGAGTCGTATAAACAAAAGTTAATAACCACCAAATGAATAATAGAATATAGTGAATATAAAGATAATCATGATAATATATATCAAATTATAGAACAAAATAAAACACATGAAATAAATAAGTGGCGAACAATGGAAATCTCACAAAATTAAAAGTGAGATAAGAAACCCCTTACCTCGTGTCCAACTTGACCCGTTCATTCTTTAAACTCTTGAATAATAAACTAAAGTTAATTACTACATTATTAAGAACCATTTCAAGTTTATTATTCTTTTTATATCACATATTACCATGTTATAATAATTATGCAATCATTTAAGTTAATAATGGTCGTTCTGTCGATATTTGGTACTTGTGTCCAAAATGAACTTCTTCTAATTACAAGTTGTTCATGTAGTAAAAAGTCAATTATCTATAGAATTATATTCACGATTTAGATATCATTTACATAATATATATCCATTATATATATTTATTTATAATAGTACATAATATTTTGAGGTAAAAAATGAAATGCACTGTACATAGAGACAATAAGTCGTACGTACTCATGAACACTACTTTCATTTCTATCTCATATTTAATGGAATGAAAACATAATGTTACATAGGTATATTATAATTTCAGTATAATATAATATATAATTTCATTAATTATATTCTTTATATGTTCCACATATGACCTGAATGAGTCATATCACTTTGAGGGTGCGGTAGTCTGCACTTCCTCAAATGAAATTATCATATTTACCCATTAGGGAAACCAAAAAGGAATGATATAAATGAAAAATAAATAAGTATAAAGACAATATAAATATAATATATATCACATGAAATTATATTTCTATCTTAATAGACACCATTATTTGTGGTATGAGAAGATTGAACAATCATCATTTTGTGAGGTAGTAGTTCACCGTCCACAGAAATATTATGTTCTTTACCCATTAGATGGAGGTGTGTGTAAGTTTAGATAGAATAATTCTCATATCAACAACCTAGTATATTGACAATACTGGAGTTGTTATAAAAAAAATGAATAAAAAGACTTTATGGTGTTGGAGAACTAAAATAAAATAAAATAACTTAAGTGAAGACATTATCTTTAAATTGGGTAACTTTATTTGGTTTAAACCAAAAGGATTTCTTTGCCTAAGGTAATGCTTCTAAGAGGAATATAGGAATCGTGAGAGCTTATTTGGGAAGAGGTTGGATGATCCAATGGGCTTGATAGGTGTGAGTAATGGGTTAGATGTGAAGGATTTTATATGGGGGAAGAGAGGCTCTTTAAGAAAGTTTTACAAATAGTATTTTTTATATAATGATTTTTGGTTTTTAAAGGCGCAAAACTTATTAAAGTTGAAGATAATATTACTCATGTTAGAAATAAAATTATCCAATAAGAATTTGATAGGTTTTAGATATGGTTTAAATTTTTATAATATTATTTATTTAAATCCATCATTAATGAGGTAAACACTGCATCATTAATGTGTCATTAGTACATTTATTTATTTGATGTCTAAAAATTATAAATAAAATACCCTCATGTGGAAAATAATTTTTGATTTATAATGAATTTTTATATTCAAATATATTAATTATATAAACCCACATTAAAATTGTTTTAGAAAAACTATATATACTTATGATATTTTTATTTTTACTTTAAATAAAAAGTAATTGATTTAAATATCTTACAAAAATGGAATTCAAAGGCCAAAAAATCTTACCTAAGCATTGTATTAGTCAGCCATTACTAATACAATAAGTTTAGTACATGTTTTTAGGAAATTTTATATTATTATAATAATATTTTTTTCTTGAATTTCCCAATTTACCTTTAACCGCGGTAAATAAATGTCAAAAGTTACTATTCACCTAAAATTATTTTCATCTTATTGAACCTAATTTTACTTACTGATAAAAATCAAGAAAGTCATATTTTCCAAATTCAATTCACAGAAGAGGTAAAATTTCATTTACATGAAAAAGTAGGTTTTTAAATACTACTCAGTGTTTTCACTATTAATAAAAATTGAAGGTTTTCAGAAAAATACACAAAATTCAGCCTAAGATATATTTGATATTCTGAATTGAAAAAGGATGTCTATTTTACCAAATTAAAAACATATAAGTTTCTTTAATAATTTTAAAATTAATTTATGTTGTGAAAACAAAAAACTTGTGTTTAAGAAATAATAACTATCAAAAGATTGACACTGGTTTATGTCCAATTTGAAAGTAAAATATCTACCAATGACCAACATTGGATTAAATGGTAAATATATAATCTAATTAAACTTTAAAACCATATAAAAAGACAATATATCCATAGAAATAAATTAGATAAAAAGGCAGTTTTGAATTAAAATGCTGTATTTTTTACTATTCATTTGAAATGAACTTTATCCTAAAAATACCAAAATTTTATCCAAACTAAATTTTGATGTCCTGAATCTGAAGAATAATTTTATTTTTTCAAATAGAACATATAAAAGTGAAAAAACCAAGTTATAAAAAGGGTTCCCCTTCAAAAGTCAGTAAATTGATATTTTGAAGGAATATTAGAGTATTTTTGCTTAAAATTAGATTCATTCACATTTTAAGCATCTAATGATTATTGGATAAATTTAACAAAATTTATCAAATAGGTATAACCATAATATGGTTAGTTATGTTCATTTTCTCCAAAAAAAATGTCTAGACATTGAATACCTTTTCAAATTATATTATATTTTTATTTTTCAGTATGATTGAGCATTGGGTGAAACATGAGATTTTGGAGAAAACCATTATTGTGTGTCAGTTAAAACATCAAATATAGAATCCCCTAATAGTAAAATTATTTTTTAATTCACAAATATTAATAAATATTAAAATTTCATATTCTTTATTTACTTGGGATGTTAAATCCTTCCCACCTTTTGGAATTTTCATCCTCATAATTTTAAAATTGGGCTCGTAAACATCATTAAAAGTCCCAAATAGGAAAAAGAGTCAATAAAACTATCACATTAAAAGAAATAAATAAAAGTACAAAGGTTACCCGAGATAACCCATACCATGATCCATTAAATCATGGATATGGAATAGAAAAATAACTATCAAGTTC
The DNA here is from genome assembly GCA_963277665.1 of Viscum album. Classification (NCBI taxonomy): domain Eukaryota; kingdom Viridiplantae; phylum Streptophyta; class Magnoliopsida; order Santalales; family Viscaceae; genus Viscum; species Viscum album. The sequence continues at coordinate 1,123,242,561 of OY728129.1, forward strand.
TGATGTGGAGTGATAGAAAACATGATCAAGAGAAAGTTAGCAACAAGAAAACCACAAACTTATGATGGGTTAAACGTTCATTGGTTTCCTAGTAGAAAAAGTAATCATACAACATTTTTGTAAGTTACATTTCATAAATTTGGAGAATTTATTTTAGATATTGACTAAAAAAATTAAGGAAATATACTTACCTTTTATGTAGATCTTCATCCTTTAGTATGTTTCTACCGAAAACTCATCTTTTCTCCAAATGAAGAGTATTCAGGATGACTTGGTCACAACTAAAGCGTTATAATGAGATTATATAAAATCACATAATCCACAAAAGATGAAGCATATATTTCCCTTGTCTTTCTGCATTAACCTAACCAAAATGGTTAGTACAAGATCATATAATCACCCAAAAGGATAATCTTTTATAAAAAATAAATAATATTATTAATCTCTAAAATTGAACGAACAATACCCTATGTTTAAAAAATACCATTCAATAAACAATTGTCCTTCAAATTCATCAATATAATCCAAACTATGACTGATACCCAAGACTCAGATGGATTTAATCACATAGACTTCCACCGAAAATCGTAACATTTATCTACAAAAACATCAACAACTATTAAAGTATCATACTAAAGTGTAATTTACCTAATAACATAATATCTAGGATAGGTTATTCATTTCCATAAATAACACAAATCACCTTATGTCCACAATAAAAACCTAGATTCTTCCAAAATAATATTTCAACCATTACTCCACAAATCATATCCCATAGTATTCTATTTTCTTTAAGCATATAGTGTTTCGAAAAGAGAAAATGTCTTCTAAAATAACCTTTATCACATAATCACCAAATAATTTTACAATACTATAAATTTCCATTTGATAAAACATAATATCCCAAATCAACTTATTTTTGATTCATAAAATCATTTGACTAAAAAAATTAGTCATACAAACAAGGGACTTCACGTAGTCTGGTGGTAGGTGATAAATCCAAATCTCACATTGGTTGTGGGTTTGATTCCCATATATTGGTCTGATGTGACTAGTTGTCAAATGGTCTACATGTTGCTATTTTTCAAAAATTAAATAATTTCATAAAATTCCAAAAAAGAGGCAAATTCCTCAAAAATAGCCATAACATATTTTATCCTCAATAGTTATCTAATAACTTTCATTTTGCTCCCCAAACTGTAATACCATTTATCACCTCTAAAAAAATTGCGACTCTTTCTAATATGATATCCATTATGGTTATGTCACGTATTCTTAAATAACACCCTAAACTCTAAAGTTATCTAAACTGACCTCTGATACCAACTATAATGCCCCAGCCTTAAAAAATTACGTAATCTTTAATTAATTTAATGATTTACATTGAGGATTCTTTCAGGTTTAGTGTTTTATTGAATTAGGCCTTAACTACTACATTACATCTCAATTGTTACAAAGTAGAAACTTCTACTTAGTATCAATTTTTTAATAATATAAAAACTTTTAATAGAAAAAAAGAGTTCTTTTCTTAATAAAAACGGTATTGAATTATTCTTTCTCTTACCATTCCTTATATCCTATGAGAAATATTTTTAAAACATGGGATGGGCATAAAAATCTTATTAAAGGTTTTAAAACAAGAAAAGAAAACATTAGTCCATCTATACATAAAAATCAATGAAATCATATTTTTAAATCTTTAACATACCACACAAAATAATAAAATTTATGAATAAAAAATGTAAATCATAAATCATAAAGGTAACTTTTGGAATCCATAACGTACTTATATTTTAGCTTTCATAGATATATAGGGAGTTACACTTAGAATACCCATCACACTATATTCCCTAAATCTCTTAGGAGAAACATTAATGTTTACCTCTATCACATTACCTAATGTATTGAAGAGCTATCTCTGGCTCACCTGCACTTGGTTTATCATGGAAACAACCCATATACGTAAACAATGCCGAAGAACCATAAAATTTTAAACAAATATAAAGTATAAAAAATTTCCACATTTCAATCACAATATATCATTTCAAGATATTGAAATAATCCATTCTTTCTCAAAACCATTTCAATACCATTTAAAACGTTTAATAGAGGGATTTTTGAATCAATGTTTTCCATAACACTTTGAAACATTTAAAGTAATTAAAACTTTTAAAAATTAATGTACATATAATATAATAATTAAATCCATTTTTAACACATGGTCACTAATGATAATTATTTAAAATATTAAATCATTAAAATATTTAAAACAATGTTTTAGTTACAGAGTCTATTACAGCTAAGAAAATACTAGAATAAAAATAATAATAGAATTACATTAAACAAAGCCTATAATATCAAGAGAATTAGGATATTCATGATATAATATGTCAAAGGGAAGTATATAGACCTTATAGGATAATAAAGGGGTACAATATCAAGATATTCCTCAAACAAAAGGAGATTGATACATAGTCCCTTATGAAAATTATACAGCCTAATGGAATCAGTTTAAAATTCGGAAAATGAGTAGATGAGAGAGAAAATGGTATCTCATCACTTGAACATAAAATTTATAGAAATAAGTATATATAAGAACATTTCCTAACATATGATAATGGAAATTGAAAAACATAACATAGAGGAATTCTTTGACAAAAAGATAAGGTTGAATGTTTCCCTTACAATGATTGTATCATTAGATTGAGAATAAATCAATGACCTAATTATGTGTGATAGACATAAATACACCAAATATATATGTATATTAAGTGTAAAACAATCAAATTTCATTAACACATATTAATATCACAACATAATCAAGAAGTAAAAGTTTAACCCAAATAATTGAAAATGGGATAAGATGTTCTCTTATAGTAATTCGACAGCCTAACGACGTCGCATTAGAATTTAAGAAATGAGTTGATGAGATTGAAAAGGGTCTCTCATAACATGTAAATAAAATGTATAGAAATAAGTATAGAAATAACATATCCCAAATAAGGAAATTAAAATTAAAATACATGTTATAAAAGAAGTCTTTGACTAAAAGAGGAGGGTGAAAGGTTCCTAGACCAATTTGGTAACTTATGAAACATACACCCCATGAAAGAAGGATTATACAACAAAGATGTGAATACCCATAAATTAAATTATATTATAGAAATAATAAAATCATGGATAGTACATACACCACAAAAAAAATAATGCCAAATATAGAATGAATCTCACAGGAATAAAATTTGAGATGAAAACCCCTTACCACGTTGTAATCAATCGAGTCGTATGACCAAAATTTAATAACCATAAAATGAATCACAGAATACCATGAAGATAAAGGGAGTAATGATAATATATATCAAATGGAATTACACAATACACCACATGAAAAAAATAATTGGTGAACAATGGAAATCACATGGAATTAAATATGAGATAAGAAAACCCCTTATCTCATGTCCGACTTGACTTGTTCATTCTTTAATCTCCTAAATAACACACTAATGTTAATTTATACTTTATTAATAAGATTTTTAAAGTTTTTTATTCCTTTCATATCACTTATTACCATGTTATAATCATTATTAAATCAATTAAGTTAATAATGGTCCTTTTGTCGATATTTGGTACTTGAGTCGAAAATGAACTTCTTATAATTACAAGTTGTTCACGTGGCCAAACCTCCAGTTTCTATGGAATGATATTCATTAACTAGATATCATATATATCATATATATCAATTATATATATATATTTATAATAGTAAATAATATTTGGAGGTAAGAAATTAAATACGCCGTTCATGGAAACGGTAAGCCGTACGTACGCATGAACGGTACTTTCATTTAAATTTTATATTTAATGGAATTAAAACAATATGATACATAGGTATATTGTAATTATAGTGTAATATCATATATAATTTCATTAACTAAATCCTTAATATGTTCCATTTATGGCATGAATGAGTCATATCACATTGAGGGGGTGGTAGTCTGCACTTTCTCAAATGAAATTATCATATTTACCCAATATGGAAAACCTAAAGGTATGATAAAAAAGAAAACTACAGAAGTATAGAGACAATATAAATATAACATATATCACAAGAAAATAAAATTCCATCTTAATGTCCACCATAATATGATGTAGGAGAAGATTGAACAATCATCATTTCGTGAGTTAGTAGTTCATCGTCCACAGAAACAATATGTTTATTACCCATTAGACTGAGGTGTGTGTAAGTGTAGTTCGAATAATTCTCATATCAACAACCTTGTACACTGAGGATACAGGTTTTTTTATAAAATAAAATATTAGAAAGAGTTTATGGGGTTGGAGAAGTTAAATAAATGAAAAGAACTTAAGAGAAGATGTTACCTTTAAATCGGGTAACTCCCTTGGTTTTAACCAAAAGGATTTCTTGAAGTGCCTTCTACCTAAGGTAAGGATTATAGGTAGAAGAGATAGATATTGAGAGCTTATTTGGGAAGAGGTTAGACGATCCATGTTGATTGATATGTTGGAGTAATGGGTTAGAGGTGAGGGATTTTTATAAGGGGGAGGATTGATGATTTTGAAAGAAATTTTAATTTCAAAACATTCGTGTCTATATAAATAAATTCTTAAAACCATTTTTCAAACATTGAAATTAATGATAATGATTTAGAAGAATAAATTTTTAAAAAATTTAAAATGATATTTTAGTTAAGGAGTTCCTAAGAAAACGAGAGATGCTTGAATAAAAATAATTGTGGAATAACATTAATCAAAGCTTATAATATCATGAAAATAAAGAGATTCATGATATAACATGTCAAAGGGCAGTATATACACCATATAAATGTGAATTGGTGTATAACAACAAATAAGTTTCGATGGAATGTGAATTGAGACAAATTCCCTTGAAAAGATGATATCCTTAGATCGAGAAAAAATAAACGATATAATTATGTCTGACAAATAGGAATACATACAATATAAGTTGATATTAAGTGTATAAAAATCTGAGGTCATTTACACATATTCATAGCACAACATAATCAAGAAGTAGAAGTTTAACCCAATGAATATAAATTGGGATAAAATTCAGAAAATGAGTTTATAAGAGAGAAATGTGTCTCTAATCACATGGACATAACATTTACATCAATAATGATATATAAGAACATATTCCAACATAAGAAAATGTAAATTATAATACATGACATAAAATAAGTCTTTTTCTAAAAGAGTACGGTGAATGGTTCCCTTACCGATTTGGTAACATACAAAACATACACCCCATAAAGGAAGGATCATAAAATGATGATGTAAATACCCATAAATTAATGTATACTACACAAATAATAAAATCATGGACATTAAATACACCACACAAAATGAAATAGTGAAAATTAAAGCATGAATCTCATGGGAATAAAAAGTGAGATGAAAACCCCTTACATTGTATCCGAGTTGACCCGTTCTTTCATTAATCTCCTGAATAATTAACTAAAGATAATTTATACTTGTTTAAGAACATTTTTAAAGTTCATTATTAATTTTTTATGACTTATATATATATATGTATGTATTTATAATAGTACAAAACATTTGGAGGTAAGAAATGAAAGGCACCGTTCATGGAGACGGTAAGTCGTAGGTACGAATGAACACTTCTTTCTTTTCAGTTTCATGTTTAATGGAATGAAAACATAATGATACATAGGTATATTATTATTTCCATATAATATCATATATAATTTCATTAATTCCATCCTTTTTATGTTCCACGTAAGGTATTAATGTGTCATATCACTATGAAGGGGCGGTAGTCCACACTTTCTAAAATTAAATTATCATATTTACCCATTATGGAAACCATAAAGGTATGATAAAAAAGAAAAATACAGAAGTATAGAGACAATATAAATATAATATTTATCCAATTTAAACATAGTTACATCTTAATTTCCACCATAAGATGTGGTAGGAGATGATTGAACAATAATCGTTTCGTGAGGCAACGGTTCACCGTCCACCGCAACAATATGTTGTTTTCCCAATTGACAGAGGTGTGTGAAAGGGTTGTTCAAATAAATCTCATATAAACAACCTAGTATATTTTGGATAATGTTTTTGTTATAAAATAATGAAATAAAAAGAGTTTAGGGGGTTAGAGAAGTAAATCAAAAGAAAATAACTTAAGACGAGACAATACCTTTAAATCGGGTAACTCCCTTTGGTTTGAACCGAACGGTTTTCTGGAAGGGCCTTCTTCCTAAGGTAAGGCTTATAGGTGTAAGAGAGGGATCATGAGAGATAATTTGGGATGATTTTCTATGAGACATGGGTCTTGAGAGGTGTGAATAATGGGTTAGAGTTGAGTGCTTTTTATAAGGGGGAGGAGGGGCTCTTTAGGAAAGTATGAAAATATTATTTCATTATATAATTATTTTCAGTTTCTAAAGGTCCAAAACTTATTACATTCTAATATAAGATGGATTTTTTTTGAAATAAAATGATACAATTATAATTGAACTAGTTTTGGATATTTTTACTATTTTTATATTCTTATTTATTTAAATCATTCCCTAATGAGGCAAACACTACCTCATTATTGTGTTTTAAATAATTTTATTTATTTGATGTCTAAAAATTATAAAGAAAATACAATGATGTATGATATATTTTTATATTTCTAATTAATATTTATAGTCAAATATATCAATTATATAACCCCACATTAGATTTTTTTTAGCAAAACAATACATGTTTACGATATTTTTATTTTTTGCATTATGGAAAAAGTTATTAATGTCATTATCTTACCGAAATGGCATTCAAAGGCCAAAAAATCTCACCCATGGATTTTATTAGTCTGAAATTACTCATACAATAACGTTAGAACAAGATATAAGGAAATTTTATATTATTATAATATTATTTTGACCATTAATTACCATATTTATCTTTAACCAAGGTAAATAAAAGTCAGAAGTTACTATTCACTAAAAATTATTTTCATCTTATTGAACCAAATTTTACTTACTGATAACAACTATGTATGTTTTATTTTTGAAGTAAAATTTATAGAAGCGGTAAAATGTCATGTAAATGAAAAAGTCAGTTTTTTCAATACTACTTAGTGTTTTCATTATTCATAAAAAAATAGAGGTTTTATGAAAAATAGAAAATATTCCACCTTAGTTATATTTGATATTCCGAATTAAAAAATGATGTCTATTTTACCAGATTAAAAACATAGAAGTTCCATTAATTAATTTAATATAAATTCCCATTGTCAACACAAAATACATGTTTTTAAGAAATAATAAATGTAAAAGGTTTGGCAATTTTTTATGTCCAATTTCAAAGTGAAATTACATTCAATGACCAAAATTGGATTAAATGGTAAATATATAATCTAATTACACATGAAAACCAATTAAAAAGGTAATATAACCATAAAAATAAATTATATTAAAAGGCATTTTTGAATTAAAATATAGTATTTTTCACTATTTAAAAAAATTATTTTTATTAGAAAAAATACCAAATATTTACCCAAAGTAAATTTTGATGTACCGATTGTAAATAAATTTTTATTTTTCGAAATAGAACATATAAAAGTGACCAAAACTAGATTTAAATAGGGTTCTCCATTAAAAGATGGTAAATCATCCTTTTAAGGAATATTAAATTATTTATGCTTAAAAGTAGATTTATTAACATTCTAAGCCATTAAATTTATTAGTTAAATGTAAAAAATTTAACAAACATTTGTAACAATATTATAGTTAGTTATGTTTACTCACACCTATATAATAGCTATATGTTAACAATAATAATATTAGATTATTATTTTCTAGTATGACACAACGTTGTGTGCAACCTAAGATTTCAAAGAAACCTGTTGTTGCGTATCGGGTTCTCCATTGAATATAGCATTCCCTTTAAGGTAAAGATAATATTTTATTCAAAAATGTTATTGAATATGAAAATATTATATTATTTATTTAACTGGGATGTTACATACTTCCCCCCTTTTGGGAATTGCATCATCAGAATTTTAAAATTGTTCTCTGAAACATTATTAAAAGTCCCACAACAGAATAAGATTCAATAAAACTATCACATTGAACGAAAGAAAGATATGTACAAAGGTCACCCCAGATAACCCATACTTAGTGATATAGAACATGATCATAGAATGTGAACCACCACAATACCATAAATTTGTGGTTGGGTAAAAGTCTGATGACAAAAGAGAGCTTATAAAATTTTTCCTTAAAGATCATTTTTAGTGAGTAGACAAATTTTATTAATAACTAGACTACGATCGTAAGGAAATATACTTGTCATGAATAGTGTTATCCTTTAATATAACTGTACCACAAACTCATGTTTTCTCTAAATGGTAAGTATTCAATATGACTTGGTCACACTTGAAGTGCTAGAATCAACATCTGGATTATCACATAATCTAAAAAAGATAAACTATATATTTCCCCTATCTTTAGACACTGACCAAAACCAAAATGTTTAGTATGAGACCAGATAATCCCCAAAAGAATAATCCTTTATAAAAATAAATACTACTCTTAATCTCCAAAATTTATCAAACAGTACAAAAAGTACTACCAAGAACATTCCATACAAAATTTCCCTTAAAAAAATTCTTCAAAAATAAAAAACCAACTAATATTAAAACCCAAAACTCAGAAGGATTTGATCACATAGTTTCCAAATAACATTGGTACTCTTAAAGTCTCATATTGAATAATAATTATATATTATTATTTTAAATGGTAGTTAACGCCTAGACGTTGTATAGATAGGAATGAATGGAAATAACTATAATATTATTATACATATTTGTTAAATGTTTTTACATTTATCCAATAAAAATTATAGGCAAAAAATGTGAATGAATCTAATTTTATGCCCAAATAGTCTAATATTCATTAAAAGGTTAATTTACCACATTTTGATGGAAAACCTTTTTTAAATCTAGTTTTCCACTTTTATATGTTCTATTTGACACTATAAAATTATTCTTCAAAATAAGAACATCAAAATTTATTTTGGTAAATATTTTTGGAATTTTTCTGATAAAATTCATTTTTAATCAATAAATAAAAATACTATATTTTAATTCAAAACTGCCTTTTAATAAAAATTATTTATATGGTAAGATTATATTTTTAACTGATTTGAAATTGTAATTAAATTATATTTTTACCATTTAATCCAATTTTTGTCATTGGAAGTAATTTCAATTTGAAATTTGACATAAATAAGTGCCAATATTTTGATAGTTTTTATTGCTTAAAAACACGTTTTTAGTTTTGACAATGGGAATTAATTGTAAATTACTTAATGGAACATATATGTTTTGAATTTGGTATAATAGATATTATTTTTTAATTTGGATTATCAAATATATCTTAGGCTGAATTTTTTGTATATTTTGGAAAACCTTCAATTTTTGATGAATAGTTAGAACAGTAAGTAGAAGTTAAAAAACCTACTTCTTCATTTAAATGAAATTTTACTACTACTGTGAATTTAATTTTGAAAATCCGACATACATGGTTATTATTAGTAAGTAAATTGTGGTTCAATAAGATGAAACTAATTTTTGGTGAATAGAAACTTTTGACTTTTATTTTACATGGTTAATGTTAAATAGGGCAATTCAATGTAAAAATAGTATTATAATAATATAAAATTTCATTAACACACGTCCTGAAATTATTGGATGAGTCATATAAGACAAATAGAATCCTTGGGGTGAGATTTTTGGCCTTTTAAATTCATTTGGGTAAGATAATGTCATTAATAACTTTTTATTTAAAGTAAAAATAAAAATAACTTAAACATGTATTGTTTTGCTAAAACAAATTATGAGGGGTTATATAATTGATATATTAGACTATAAATATTCATTTTAAATCTAAAAAATTTTATATATCATGGTATTTTATTTATAATTTATAGACATCAAATAAATAAAATTATATATGACACAATAACAATGTAGTGTTTACCTCATTAATGAATGATATAAATAAATAAGATTATAAAAATTAAAAAAACATCCAAAACCTGTCCAATTATTATTGGATGATTTTATTTAGAACAAGAGTCATCTTATCTTAATCTTTAATAAGTTTCGGAACATTTATAAATAGAAAATCATTGTATAATAAAATAATATTTTCAAACATTTCTAAAGAGCCTCTCCTCCCCCGTATAAGAAACCCTAACCTCTAACCCATTACTCACACCTCTCAATCCCCTTGGAACATCCAAACTCTCTCACAATAAGCTCTAAAAAGCCCACTATTCATCCTAGAATCCTTACCTTAGGCATAAGTCTCTTAAAATTTTATTTTGGTTCCAGACAAAGGGAGTTATCCGATTTAATGGTAATGTCTTCTCTTAAGTTCATTTCTTTAATTTTACTTCTCCAACCCCCTAAAATCGTTTTATGACATTATTTTTTAACAACAACTGTATCCTAAATATACTATGTTTTCTTTATGATAAGGATTTTAACTACACTTACACAAACTCCATCTAATGGGTAAATAACATATGCTTTCGTTGGACGACGAACTATTGCCTCACGAAACGATGATTGTTCAATCATCTTCTACCACCTCATATAGTTTCCATTAGGATGAAACTATATTTATATGTGATATTTCTTATATATAATTATGTATTTTTAATTTATAGCATACCTTTATGGTTTCCATAATGGGTAAACGTGATAATTTCATTTGAGGAAGTGCATACTACCAACCCCTCCAAGTGATATGACTCGTTCCTTCCATACATGGAACATATAAAGGATGTAGTTAATCAAATAATATATTATATTATAATGTAATTATAATATACCTATTTATCATTATTTTTTCATTCCATTAAATATGAAATTGAAATGAAAGAAGTGATCATTCGTACGTACGGATTACCATCTCCAAGAACAGTGTCTTTCATTTCCTATCTCCAAATGTCATGTAATTTGATAAATGAATATATATATATATACTGGAAATAAATGATATATATGATATCTAAATCATGAATATCATTATGAAGATTATGGATTTTTGACCACATGGACAACATGTAAATATAAGAAGTGCATTTTTGACTCAAGTACCAAATATCAACAAAACGACCGTTATAAACATAAAGGGTAACATAATGTTTATAAATTCGTAATAAGTGATATAAAAGGAATAATAAACACAAATATAGTTTTCAATAAAGTATAAATTTACATTAATTTATTATTCAGGAGATTAAAGAATGAACTGGTCAAGTAAGACACAAGGTAAGGGACTTCGTCTCAATCTCCTTTTATTGAGGAATATATTGTTTTATACATGACAATATTTTATATGGTGTATAAACTCCATTTAATTTTCATTTCATTAAAATGGAATATTTTTTATGAGGAATTTTACTAAACAGAAAAAAAGAATGTTACTTTTTAACATATGCGGTGACAATGGCCTTTTCCATAGCTGCGAGAAATAATTAAAGAATTACATTAAAAAAACCTATTATATCAAGTGAATATTGAGATTCATGAAATAATATGTCAAGGAGAAGTATATACACCTTATAGAAATATAAAGGTGCACAATATAATGATATTACTCAAATAAAAGGAGATTAAGATATAGTCCCTTATGAAAATCATGAAGGCTAATGATGTCACGTTAAAATTCAGAAAAAAGAGTAGATGAGAGAGAAAAGAGTATCTCATAACGTGGACATAAAATGTATTGAAATAAGGATATAGAATAATATATCACAATGGAAAATATTGGAAATTAAAAAACATAACATAAATGAAGAATTTGAAAAACAATAGGTCATTCATACATAATCATTGAACAAAATAATTAATAATATTATGTTTAACCCAAAGAATTGAAATTTGGATAAGAAGTTCTCTAATAGAAATTCGACAGCCTAACTACATCGCTCTAAAATTTTGAAAATGAGTAGATGAGAGTGAAAAGGGTATCTAATCCCATTGACATAAAATTTATTTCAGTAAGGATATATAATATCATATCCCAAAATAATAAAATGGATTTTAAAATACATGTCAGAAAATAAGTATTTGACAAAAAGAGTAGGGTGAAAGGTTCCCATACCGATTTGGTAACTTATGAAACATACACCCCATGAAAGAAGGATCATACAATGAATATGAAAATAAAAATAAATTAAAGTATATTATTGAAATAAAACAATATTGGGCAGTACATACACCACACAAAATGAAATAGGGTAAAATATATCATGAATCTCATGTGAATAAAATATTAGATGAAAACCCCTTACTTCGTTATAATTAACTGAGTTATATGACCAAAAGTTAATAACCACATAATGAATCACATAATTCCATGAATATAATGAGAATAATGATAATATATATCAAATGGTAGTACACAATACACTAAATGCAATATATATGTGGTGAATAATGGAAATCTCATAGAGTTAAAAGTGATATAAGAAACCCCTTACCTCGTGTTCGACTTGACATGTTCATTCTTTAATCTCTTGAATAATAAACTAAAGATAATTTATAATTGATTAAGAACCCCAAAATCATTATTATTCCTTTTTTATCACATATTTCCATGTTATAAACATTATATAATTCTTTAAGTTAATAATGGTTGTTTTTTCAATATTTAGAACTTGCGTCCAAAATGAACTTCTTATAATTACATGTTGTTCACGTTTTCAAAAGTACATTATATCAAAAATTATATAAATGACTTATATATCATATATATAATACATATCCAGTATATATATGTATTCATAATAGTACATAACATTTGGTGGTATGAAGTGAAATGCACTGTTCCTGGAGACGGTAATTCGTACGTACACATGAATGCTACATTCATTTCAATTTTGTATTTAATAGAATTAAACATAATGATAGATAGGTATTTTATAATTCTTTTATTATATAGTATATATTTTCATTAATTCCATCCTATATATGTTCCACATATGGAATTAACGAGTCATATCACTTTGAGGGGGCGGTAGTCCGCCCTTCCTCAAATGGAATGATTGTATTTACCCATTATGGAAAACATAAAGGGTAGATATAAATGAAAAACATATAATTATATAGAAAATAAAAATATAATATATATCACATTTAAATATACTTCCATATTAATTTCCCCCATAATATGTGGTAGGAGAATATTGAACAATCATCATTTTGTGAGGCATAGTTCACCCACCACAGAAAGTGTATGGTCATTTCCCATTATATAGAGGTGTGTGTAAATGTAGTTCATATCCTTCGCATACCAAAAAAATAGTATATTTATGATACTGGTTATGTTATAAAATAAAAGAATAAAATGATTTTATGGGGTTGGTGATGTAAAATAAAATAAAAGAACTTTAGAGAAGACGTTACCTTTAAATCGGGTAACTCCCTTTGCTTTGAACCAAAAGGTTTTCTTGAAGTGCCTTCTGCCTATGATAAGGATTCTATGTTGAATAGAGGGATTTTGAGAGATTATTTTGGAAGATGTTAGATGATTCAAGGGGTTATAGAGGTGTGAGTAATGGGTTATAGACGAGGGCTTTCTATAAAGGGGAGGAGGGGCTCTTTGGGAGAGTTTGAAAATATTATTTTATTATATAATGATTTTCAGTTTATAAAGGTCCAAAACATATTAATGTAGAAGATAAGTTGACTTTTGTTGGATATAAAATCATCCAATAATAATTGGACAGGTTTTGGATGTTGTTTTTATTTTTATAATCTTATTTATTTAAACTATTCATTAATGAAGTAAAGACTGCATCATTATTGGGTCAAAAATAATTTTATTTATTTGATGTATAAAAATAATAAATAAAAAACCATGATGTAGTAAATCATTTTATTATTCTAATGAATATTTATATTCAAATATAAAAATTATATAACCCCACATTAAAATTGTTTTAGCGAAACAATACATGTTTATGTTATTTTTATTTTTACTTTAAATAAAAGGTTATTAATGTCATTATCTTTCCCAAATGGATTTCAAAGGAAAAATAAACCTCCCCCGAGGATTCTATTGGCTTCCCATGACTCATACAATAATGTTTTGACAATTGTTAAGGTAATTTTATATTATTATAATATTTTGTTTACATTGAATTACCTTATTTTACTTTAATCGCGGTAAATAAAATTGAAAAGTTACTATTCACCAAAAATTATTTTCATCTTATTGAACCATATTTTACTTAAATATAACAACCATTTATGTATTAATTTAAAAATTAAATTCATATAAGACATAAAATTTCATTTAAATGAAAAAATAAGATTTTTAACTACTACTTAGTGTTTTCACAATTCATAAAAAAATGAAGGTTTTCAGAAAAATACCAAAAAATTCAACCTAAGATATAATTGATATTCCCAATTAAAAAACTATATCAATATTACCAAATTCAAAACATAGAAGTTACATTAATTATTTTAAAATTAATTCCCGTTGTCAAAACAAAAAAGCGAGTATTTAAGAATTAATAACTATCAAAAGATTGACACTTGTTTATGTCAAATTTCAAAATGAAATTACATCCAATGAAAAACATTCGATTAAATTGTAGAAATATATTCTAATTACACTTTAAAATGATTTAAAAAAGTTAATATAACCATACAAATAAATTAGATAAAAAGGATATTTTGAATTAAAATCATGTATTTTTCACTATTGGTAAAAAATGAATTTTATCAGAAAAATACCAAAATTTCATCCCAAGTAAATTTTGATGTCCCAATTATGAAGAATTTTTTTTTTAAATAGAACATATAAAAATGACAAAAACTATATTGAAAAAGGTTTTTCCATCAAAAGGCGTTAAATCGACATTTTAAAAAACATTAGAGTATTTATGCTTAAAATTAGATTCATTTACATTTTAAGCCTCTAAATTTTATTGGATAACTATAAATAAATTTTACAAACATGTATAATCATAATATGGTTTGTTCAGTTCATTACTACCAATAAAACTACTATAAATTAACTAATTTTTAAAATAATATTATATTATTATTTTTCAGTATGACTCAGCTTTGCGTGAAACATTATATTTTAGAGAAACCCTTTTTTGTGTGTCGGGTACACCATCAAACATAGCATACCATTTAAAATTAAATTATTATTTAATTCCCAAATATTAATTAATATTAAAATTTCATATTCATTATTTACCTGGGATGTTACATCCTTCCCCCTTTTTGGAATTGCGTCCTTTAAATTTTCAAATTGGGCTCAGAAACATCAATAAAAGTCCCACATCAAAAAACGAGTCAATAAAACTATCATCTTAAAATAATTAAAGAGAAGTACAAAGGTCGCACGATATAAACCATACTAGGATTCCATGAAAACATGGATATGGAAGAGAAAACTAAAAATCATGTTCTGATGGAGAGTGATAGAAAACATGATCAAGAGAAAGTTTACAACAAGAAAACCAAAAACATGCTATGGTTTAAATGGTAATTGGTTTCCTAGTAGGAAAAGTAAACAGACAACATTTTTGTTTTATGTTCTATTTCCTAAAGTATGAGTTTTTATTTAAGATATGAACTAAGTATATAAAGAAATATACATACTTTTTATATAGAGTTTCATACTATAGTATGTTTTTACCAAAAAACTCATCTTTTCTCCAAATGATGAGTATTAAAGATGAATTGGTTACACCTGAAGAGAGAGAATAAACTTCTAGAGAATAACATAATCTGCCAAATATGACCCAGATATTTCCCTTATCTTTAGGAATTAAACAAAACAAAAATGGTTTGTTCTAGATTAGATAATTCCCAAAATGATAATAATTTATTAAAAAGAAATACTATTCTTAATCTCCAAAATTGAACAAACACCACCCTATGTTCAACAAAGACCATTCAATAAAAAATTGCCCTTAAAATTATTCAATATAATCCAAATTAAGATTGAAACCCCAAACTAATAATGATTTAATCCCACAGTCTTCCAAAGTAAATCGTAACATTTATATCCCAAAAAATAGACTACTATTAAAGTCTCATACTGAAGTGTAATTAACGTAATCACATATTCTATATGATAGGTTAATAATTTCCACAAATATCCGAAATCACTTTATGTCCACAATAAATACATAGATTATTCCAAAATAATATTTCAACCCTTACTCCACAAATTAAATCCCATAGTATTCTATTTTTTTAAGCATATAGTGTTCCCAAAAGAGAGAATGTCAGCCAAAATAACCTATATCACATAATCAACAAATAAATTTCCTATACTAAGGATGTCCATTTGATAAAACTTAATATCCCAAATCATCTTATTATTGATCAATAATATCATTAAACTAAATATTATTAGTCATCCTAACTAGGGACTTCATGTAGTCCAATGGTAGGTGATAAATCCTAATCGCACTTTTGTTGTGGGTTCGATTCCCATAGCTTTGTCTGACGTACTGTGTAGTCACATGGTCTGCGTGTTGTCCTTTTTAAAAAATTATATAATTTCATAACATTCAATGAAAAATAGGAAAATTCCTCAAAAATAGCAATATTATATTTTTTTCACAAAGTTTGTCTAGTACCATTCATTTAGCACCGCAAAATGAAATAACCATTTATCCCCTCTAAAATAACTATGACTCTTTCTAAAAGGTTAAACTTGATGGATATGTCACTTATGCTTAAATAAAACCCTAACCTCTAGAGTTACTTAAACCAACCTATGATACCAACTATAAGGCTCTAGCCTTAAACAATAATGTAATCTTGAAATAAGTTAATAATTTACATTGATGATTTTTTTCAGGTTTAGAGTTTCAGAGAATTAGGACATAACTATTACATTATCTCTCAATTGTTACAAAGTAGACACTTATTCTTAGTGTCCATTTTTTCATAGAATAAAAAACTCTTAAAAGAAAACAAGAGTTCTTTTCTTGATAAAAATCTTCTTGAATTCTTTATTTCTCTTACCCTTCATTATATCCTGTGAAAAATATTTCAAAAACATGGGATGAGAATAAAAAATCCAGTAAGGGTTATAAAACATGGAATGAAAAAATTGGTCCATCAATACATAAAAATCAATGAAATCATACTTTTCAATCGTTAAATTACCACACAAAAACACAGATTGATGAATAAAAAAAGGAAATCATAAATCATAATGATAACGTGTGTCATCCATAACATACTTATGATGCAGCATTCATAGATATGTGGGGAGTATCATTTGTAATACCAATGAATGTATATTCCCAAGATCCCTTTTGAGATACATTAATGTTAACCACTGTTATGTTACCCAAAACATTAGAGAGCTATCTCGGGCTCACCCACCCTAGGATTATCACGGAACCACCTGTATATGTAAACAATGCCCAAGAAACATAATATATTAAACAAACCTAAAATAAAAATTAAATTTCCACATTTCAATCACAATATGTCATTTAAAGATAATTAAATTATCAATGCTTTCTCAATACCATTTTCAATACCATTTAAAACTTTTAATAAAGAGATTTTTCTATCAAAGTGTTCCATACCACTTTGAAACATTTAAAGGAATTAACATTTTAAAACATTAATGTCTATATAATTAAATCCTTAAAACAATTTTGAAAACATGGAAATTAATGATAATGAATTATAAGATTAAGTCATTAAAACATTTAAAACAATGTTTTAGTTAAAGAGTTTGGTACCACTTTGAAAATACTTCAATAAAAATAATTAAAGTATTACATTAAGAAAAATATATAATATCAATATAATAAAGAGATTCATGACATAATTTGTCAATGGGAAGTATATAAACCTTATAGGATAATAAATTTCCACAATATCAAGATATTCCTCAAATTAAAAGAGATTGAGATATACTTCCTTACGAAAATTTTGCAGCCTAACTGCGTCACTTTAAAATTCAGAAAATGTGTTGATGATTGTGAAAGGAGTATCTCATCACATGAATAGAAAATTTATAGAAATAAGGATATAGAAGAAAACATCACAATAAAATATAATAGAAATTAAATGACACCCCATAAAAGAAGAACTTGAAATAAAATAAGAGGGTGACATGTTCCCTTACAAAGATTGTATCATTAGATTAAGGATAAATAAATGACATAATTATGTGTAAAAAAACAAAATATGCCCAATATAAGTGGATAGTAAGTGTAAAAAATCATTGGTCATTCACACATATTCAGAGCATGAAAATATCAAGAAGTATAAGTTTAACTCAAGTAATTGAAATTGGGATAAGAAGTTCTCTTATTGAAATTCAACAGCCTAATGGCCTCACTTTAAAATTTAAAAAATCAGATAATGAGAGTGAAAAGGTTCTCTCATCACATGGACATGAAATTTAAAGCAATAATAATCTATAATAACAAATCCAAACATAAGAAAATGAAAATTAAAAGGCATTTCATAAAATAAGTATTTGACTAAAAGAGGAGGGAGAAAGGTTCATATACTAATTTTGTAACATATAAAACATATTCCCCATGAAAGAAAGATCATAAAATTAAGATTCAAATACCGATAAATTATTTTATACTAATATAAAAATAAAATAATGGGTAGTAAATACACCACAAAAATGGAAACAGTGGAAAATAGAGCATCAATCTCATGGGAATAAAATGTGAGATGAAAACCCCTTACCACATTATAGTCAATCGAGTCATATGACCAAAAGTTAATAACAAAAAAATGAATCATAGATTAACATGAATATAAAAATAATCATGGTAATATATATCCAAATTTCATACACAATACACCACATACAATAAATAAGTGACGAACAATGAAAATCTCAATGAATTAAAAGTGAGACTAGAAACCCCTTACCTCATGTCCGACATCGCCCGTTTGTTCTCTAATTTACTTAATAATAAATTAAAGTTAATTTATACCATCTTAAGAACCTTTTTCTATTTTATTATTCTTTATATATAACTTATTACCATGTTATATACATTATGCAATCATTTATGTTAATAAAGGTCATTTTTTCGATATTTGGTACTTGAGTCAAAAATGAACTTCACATAATTACAAGTTGTTCACTTGGTAAAAATTAAATTATCTATAGAATGATATTCATGATTTAGATATCATATGTATCATATATATCTAGTATATATATGTATTTATAATAGTGCATAACATTTTGAGGTAAGAAATGAAATGCATCGTTCATGGAGATGGTTAGTCGTACGTATGCATGAACACTAATTTCCTTTCTATTTTATATTTAATGGAATGAAAAATTAATTATATATTGGTATATTATAATTCCTTTATTATATAATATATAATTTCATTAATTCCATCATTTATATGTTCCACGTATGGCACGAATGAGTCATATCTCTTTGAGGGGGTGGTAGTCTGCACTTTCTCAAATAAAATTATCATATTATCCATTATGGAAACCATAAATTTATGATATAAATAAAAAATATAGAAGTATAGAGACAATATAAATATATTATATATCTCAATTAAATATATTTCCATCTTAATGGCCACCATTATTGGTGGTAGGAGAAGATTGAACAATCATCATTTTGTGAGGTAGTAGTTCACCTTATGCAGAAACAATATGTTCCTTACCTATTAGACGAAGGTGTCTGTGAGTGTAGTTTGAATCCATCTCCTATAAAAATCCTAGTATTTTTAAGATACTGATTTTGTTAAAATATAAAGGTATTAAAAAAGTTTATGGGGTTGGAGAAGTAAAATAAAAGAATAGAACTTAAGAAAAGATGTTACGATTAAATCGGGTAACTCCCTTTGGTTCGAACCAAAAGGATTTATTGAAGTGCCTTCTGCCTAAGGTAAGGATTCTATGAGGAAGAGTGGGATCATGAGAGCTTATTTGGGTAGAGTTTGGATGATTAAAGGGGCTTGATAGGTTTGAGTAATGGGTTATAGGTGATGGATTTTTATAAGGGGGAGGGGGCCTCTTTAAGAATGTTTGAAAATATTATTTTTATTATATAGTGATTTCCAATTTCTAAAGGTCCAAAACTTATTAAAGTAGAAGAAAAGAGTACTATTGTCTGGAATATAATAATTCAATAATTATTGGAAATGTTTTGGATATTCTGTTAATTTTTATAATCTTATTTATTTAAATCATTAATTGATGATATAAACACTGAATTAGTATTGTGTCATAGATAAGTTTATTTATTTTATGTATTAAAATTACAAATAAAATACTATGATGTAGGAAATATTTTTAGATTTATAATGAATATATATAATCAAATATATCCATTATATAAACCCACATTATAATTTTTTTAGCGAAACAATACATGTTTATGATTTTTTTATTTTTACTTTAAATAAAATGCTATTAATGTCGTTATTTTTCCCAAATGGATTTCAAATGCAAAAAAATATCCCCCAAGGATTTTATTGATCGGTCATGACTCATCAAATAATGTTAGGACAAGTGTTACAATAATTTTATATTATTAGAATGTTATTTTTACCACAAATTACCCTATTTACTTTTAACCGTGGTAAATAAATGTCAAAAGTTACTATTCATAAAAAAATATTTTCATATTATTGAACAAAATTTTACTTACTGATGAAAACCATGTATTTCATATTTTCGATATTAAATTCACAGAAGTGGGAAATTTTCATCTAAATGATGATTTCGGTTTTTTAACTACTACTAAGTGTTCTCACTACTAATAAAAAATTGATGGTTTTTAGAAAAATACCAAAAATTCATGATAAGATATATTTGATACTCTAAATTAAAAAATTACATCTATTTTACCAAACTACAAAATAAAAGTTGAAATAACTAATTTAAAATTAATTCATGTTGTTAAAACAAAAAGCATGTTTTTAAGCAAT
The DNA here is from genome assembly GCA_963277665.1 of Viscum album. Classification (NCBI taxonomy): domain Eukaryota; kingdom Viridiplantae; phylum Streptophyta; class Magnoliopsida; order Santalales; family Viscaceae; genus Viscum; species Viscum album. The sequence goes on from OY728129.1 coordinate 1,123,263,562, forward strand.
AATAACTATCAAAATATTAACAGTTGTTTATGTCCAATTTCGTTGTGAAATTACTTTGAATGACCAAATTTGGATTAAATGGTATAAATATAATCTCATTACACTTTAAAAAGAATTAAGAAGATAATATATCCATATAAATAAAATTTATTAAAAAGATGATTTGAAATAAAATACAGTATTTATCACTATTCAATAAAAAAATTATTTTATCAGAAAAATACCAAAATTTCATCCAAAGTAAATTTTTATATTCCAATTCAATATAATTATTTTATTTTGTCAAATATAACATATAAAAGTAAAAAACTAGATTTAAATCTATAAGGCATCAGCCTTAAAAAATGACATAATCTTGAATTAAGTTAACAATTCAAATTCAGGGTCATTTCATGTTTAGAGTTTTAGAGTATTAGGCCATAACTATTACATTACATCTAAATTGCTAAAAAGTAGAAACTTTTACTCATTATCCATTTCTTTCATTAAATAAATACACTTAAAAGAAAACAAGAGTTCTTTTCTTGATAAAAATGATCTTGAATTCTTCATTTCTCTTACCCTTCCTTATATCATGTGAATTTGTTTTCAAAAAAATTGGATGAGAATAAAAATATCAGTAAGGGTTATAAAACTAAGATAGAACAAATTTGTCAATAAATACATAAAAATCAATGAAATCATGCTTTTCAATCTTTAACTTACATAAAAAATCATAATATTAATGAATAAAAAATGGAATTCATAAATCATAATGGTAACTTGTGGCATCCATAACATACATACATTGTAGCTTTCTTAGTTTCGTATGGACTACATTTTGAATAATAATCATTTTATATTCCCTAAACCTCTTAGGAGAAACATTATCATTTACCTTTGTCACATTACCCAATGCATTGAAGAGATATCTCGATCTCACCTACCCTAGGTTTATCATAGAAACACTCGTATATGTAAACAATGCCCAAGAACAATAACATATTAAAAAAACATATTGTAAAGATAAAATTTCCACATTTCAATCACAATAAATCATTTCAATATATTGAAATAATCAATGCTTTCTCAAAACCATTTTCAATACTAATTAAAACCTTTAATAAAGAGATTTTTGAATCAACGTGTCCCATACCACTTTGAAAATTTAAAGGTAATTAAAAATTATAAACATTAATGTCAATATAATTAAATCCTTAAACAAATTTTGAAAACATGTACGTTGGTGAAAAATATTTAGAAGATTTAATATTTAAAACATTTAAAAGTAATATTTTAGTTAAAGAGTCTGTTACCACTTATAAAATACTTGAATAAAAATTTATAAATAATGACATTAAAAAAATATATAATATCAAGAGAATAAGGAGATTTATGATATAATATTTCAAAGGGAATTATATAAACCTTATAGGATAATAAAGGTGCACAATATCAAGATTTGACTAAAATTAAATAATATTGAGACATAATCCCTTACGAAAATTAATCATTCTAATGACGTCACTTTAAAATTCAAAAAATAAGATGATGAGAGAGAAAAGGGTATCACTTCAATTGAAAATAAAATTTAATGGAATAATGATATTTTAGAACATATCCAAAAATAAGGTAATATAAATTAAAAAACATAACATAAAAGAAGACTTTGAAAAAAAGTAGGGTGAAAGGTTCCCTTAAAAATATTGTATCATTAGATTAAGGATAAATCAATGGAATAAATTTTTTTGACGAACATATATAACCTAAATATATGTGGATATTATGTGTAAAATAATCAGAGGTCATTCACAAATATTCATATCACGACATAATGAAAAAGTATATGTTTAACACAAATAATTGAAATTGGGATAAGTATTTCTCTTATATAAATTTGATATACTAACAACATTGCTTTGAAATTAAGAAAATTATATGATGAGAGAGAAAATGATCCCTCATCACATGGAAATAAAATGTAAAAAAATAAGGATATATAATAAAATATCACAACATAATAAAATAAAATTAAAAGACATGTAATTGAAGAAGTCTTTGAGTAAAAGAAGAGGGTGAAAGGTTCCCATACCAATGTGGTAACTTATGAATCATATGCCCCATGAAAAAAGTATTATAAAATAAAGAAGTAAATACCCATAAATTAAATTATATTATATAAAAAATACAATCATGGGAAGTAAATACACCACACAGAAGGAAATAGCGGAAAATATATCATGAATCTCACGAGAATAAAATGTGAGATGTAAACCCCTTACGACATTGTAATCAATCGAGTCATATGACCAAAAGTTAATAAAACAAAATAAATCACATAATAACCTTAATATAATGAGAATCATGATAATACATATCAAATGGTAGTAAAAAATATGCCACACGCAATAAATAAGTGGCCAACAATGGAAATATCGCAGAATTAAAAGTGAGATAAGAAACCCCTTACCACATGCACAAATTGACCCGTTCATTCTTCAATCTCCTAAATAATATAATAATGATAATTTAAACTTTATTAAGAACATTTTTCAAGTTTATTATTTCTTTTATATCAGTTATTACCATGTTATAAACATTATTCGATCATTTATGTTAATAATGGTCGTTTAGTCGATATTTTGTACTTGAGTCAAAAATCAACTTCTTATAATTACAAGTTGTTATTGCGGTCAACATTCCATTATATAAAGAATTATATTCATGATTTAGATATCAAATATATCATATATATCCAGTATATATATTTATTTTTAATAGTACATATGATTTGGAAGTAAGAAATGAAATGCACCGTTCATGGAGACGGTAAGCCGTACGTATGAATGAACGCTGATTTCATTTCTATTTAATATTTAATTGAATTAAAAAAATGATACATATTTATATTATAATTCCAGTATAATATCATATATATTTTCATTAATTCCTTCATTTATATGTTTCACATATGGCATTAACGAGTCATATCTCTTTGAGGGGGCTGTAGTCCACACTTCCTCAAATGAAATTATCGTATTTACCCATCATGGAAACATAAATGTATGATATAAATGAAAAATTAATAAGTATGGAGAAAATATAAATATAATATATATCACATGTAAATACAGTTACATCTTAATGGCCACCATAAGAGTTAGTAGGAGAATTTTTAATTATCATCGTTTCGTGTGGCAGTAGTTCACCGTCCACAGAAATAATATTTTCTTTACCCATTAGATGGAGTTGTATGTAAGTGTAGTTCAAATCCATCTCATATAAACAACCTAGTATATTTATTATACTGGTTTGGTTATAAAATAAAGGAATAAAAAGTGTTTATTGGGTTGGATAAGCAAAATAAATGAAAAGAACATAAAAGAAGACATTATCTTTAAATCGGTAACTCCCTTTGGTTTGAACCAAAAGGATTCCTTGATGCACCTTATGCCTAAGGTAAGGATTCTAGGTAAAGTGAGAGATTTTTAAGGGTTATTTGGGTAGAGGTTTTATTATCCCAGAGGCTTGAAATTTTTGGGTAATGGGTTAGAGGTGAGGGATTATTATTAGGGGGAGTAGGGGCTCTTTAAGAAAGTTTGAAATTATTATTTTATTATATAATGATGTTCGGTTTCTGAATGTCCAATACTTATTTAAGATGAAGATAAAGTGAATTTTTTAGGAATAAAATCATCCAATAATAATTGTACAGTTTTTAGATATTGTTTTATTTTTTATAATCTTATTTATTTAAATCATTTATTAATGAGGTAAACACTACATCATCATTGTGTAAAAATAATTTTATTCATTCGATGTCTAAAAATTATAAAAGAAATACAATTATGTATGAAATATTATTATATTTATAATAAAAATTTATAGTCAAATATATCAATTATATAACTCCACATTAAAATTGTTTTAGTGAAACAGTAAATGTTTATGAGATTTTTATTTTTAGTGTAAATAAAAGGTTATTTATATCGTTATCTTACCCAAATGGAATTAAAAGGAAAAAAATCTCACACAAGTATTGTATTTGTCTTCAATGAAACATCTAATAAAGTTTGGACAAGTTTTATGGGAATTTTATATTATTATATTATTAATTTTACCTTTAATTACCCTATTTAACTTTAACTACGAAAAATAAATTTCAAAAGATAATATTAATTAAAAATTATTTTAATTTTATTTAACTAAATTTTACATACTGATAAAAACCATGTATGTCAGAATTTGGAAATTAAATTCACAAAAGTGGTAAATTTTCATTTAAATGACAATGTGGGTTTTTAACTACAACTGTGTGTTTTCACTGTTCATCAAAAATTGAAGGTTTTCAGAAAAAATTCCAAAAATTAAGCCTATGATATATTTGATATTTTGAATTAAAAAATTATGTTTATTTTACCAAAATCAAAACATAGAATTTGCATTAATTAATTTAAAATTAATTACCATTGTCAAAACAAAAAGCGTGTTTTTAAGATATAATAAATATCAAAATATTCACACTTATTTAGGTCAAAATTTCAATGTGAAATTGCTGACAATGACCAAAATTGGATTAAATGGTAAAAATATAATCTAATTACACTTTAAAAACATTTAAAAAGATAATATTACTATATAAATAAATTATATGAAATGAAAGATTTGAATTAAAATGTTGTATTTTTCACTATTCATTAAAAATGATCTTTATCAGGAAAACACCAAAATTTCATCCAATGTAAATTTTGATGTCCCGATTGTAAATAAGATTTTTTTTAAAATAGAACATATAAAAATGACAAAATCTAGATTTAAAACTATAAGGTCCCAACATTAAACAATTACGAAATCTTAAAATTAGTTAATAATTCACATTGAGGATATTTTTAAGTTTATAGTTTTATATAATTTGGATATAAATATTACATTACATATCAGTTGATACAAAGTAGAACCTTCTACTCAGTATCCATTTTTTCATAAAATAAAAACTCTTAAAAGAAAACAAGAGTTCTTTTCTTGATAAAAATATTCTTGAATTATTTTTTTCTCTTACCCGTACTTATATCTTGTGAAAATCATTTCAAAAACATGTGATGAGAATAAAAAGCTCAGTAAGGGTTATAAAATAAGGAAATAAAACATTAGTTCATCAATACATCCAAATCATCGAAATCATAATTTATAATATTTAACTTACCACACAAAATCGTAAGATTTATGAATAACAAATGGAGATCATAAATCATAAAGGTAACTAGTGGGATCCATAATATACTAACGCTGTATCTTTCACAGTAATGTATGGAGTTACATTAGGAATACCTATCACTATATATTACGTAAAACTATTAGTAGAAACATTATCCTTTACCTCTTTCATGTTACTGATTGCATTATAGAGCTATCTCGAGCTCACCAACCCTAGGTTTATCACTGGACAACCTGTATACGTAAACAATGCCCAAAACCATAAATTTTTAAAAAAAAATTAAAGATAAAATTACCACATTTCAATAACAATATATCATTTCAAGATATTTAAATAATCAATTATTTCTCCAAACCATTTTCAAAACCATTTAAAACATTTAATAAATAGATTTTTGAATCATAGTGTCCCATGCCACTTTGAAACATTTAATGGAATTAACATTTTCACACATTAATTTCCATATAATTAAATCCATAAAACCATTTTTAAAACAGGGACACTAATGATAAATATTCAAAAGAATAAATCTTTAAAACATTTGAAATGATGTTTTAGTTGAAGAGTCTCTTACCACATAGAAAATACTTGAAAAAACATAATTAAAGAATTACATTAAGAAAAAAAATATAATATCAATAGAATAAAGTGATTCATGATATAATATTTCAAAGGGTAGTATATATTTAACACTCCAAGCTTACATGGTATGCTTCTCTTTGAATAATACAGTAGCGTGTGTTGTACGTAACTTTGAGTTCTAACACACCACAACCAATCAAACTAGCCATTATGAATAGTAATACCCACTTTTTGAAATTTTATAAATTTTATCTTTAAAAATGGACTCAATTTTTGGATTCGGAATATCGAAACCAACTTAGGGAGAATTTTTGGTACTTTTTTGAGAACTTTTATATTTTGATGAATAATGAAAATTACTAAATTTTAATTAAAAACAACTTTTTTAATCGAAATAGTTAATAGTGATAAATTTAGAATTTGAGTGATTTTAAAGTACAATTAGATTATATTTTTACCATTTAATCCAATTTTGCTCATTGGTAATAATTTTCACATTTAAACTGGACATAAGCAAGTGCCAATCTTTTGATAGTTATTATTTTTTTAAAACACGTTTTTTGTTTTGACAATGGGAAATAATTTTCTATTAATTTCAGCCACTTATGTGTTTTGAATTTATAAAAATGGATTCCATATTTAGAATCAGGAGGTCCAAATTGTGTAATTAGAAGAAAAACAATTTTGACATTTTGAATAATTACTTCGGTAAATATTTTATTTACCATGGTTAAAAGGAAAATATGGTTACTAAGGGTAAAAAAATAATATTATAACAATATTAAATTACCCTAAAACGTGTCATAACCCAATTTGTTGATACATTTCCGACCATGGACATCTTTGGGTCGATTTCAGGACCCCATGGGGCCACTTGTAAATGATAATGACACTTTATATTAATTAAGTTAAAGTAAATACAAAAATGACATAAGCATATATCTTTTAGAAAAACAATTTTTACATAGGTTTATATATGTTATATTTTCGACTATAAATATTAATGATAAAGATAAAAATATTTCCTGTATAATGGTGTTTTATTTATAATTTTTAGACCTTAAATAATTTAATTTATTCATGAAACAATGGTGATGTAGTAATTACCTAATTAATGAAATATTAAAATAATTGATATTATAAATCTCCAAATAAATGTAATTTTATAATTTTTATGAATTACACTACTTATCTAGGTTATTATAACATATTGGGGTTGGTTTGATGGATTTTTTTTCGACGTAATAATGCTGTTATGAATTTAGCAAAAACAAAATACCAAATAGTGTCAAAATTGAGATAAAAGAGTTTTTAAAACAAATATTATATTACTAATTGATATTATATTCCTAAAAATATATGGTTCGTCCAAACGACTTATATAATGATAGGTGTATCATTAATTAACCACTTGGAGTTCTGTGGAAAGTATATAGTATGTTTATTAACCATATAATATAAAAATACAAAGAGACATAATAAATGTAAAACTATTTAACTAAGAGTTAAATATAAATGATAAGGTTAATATAGTTACCCAAACCTGTCTAAAATCTATTTTTTGAATGTATTTCAACCCATACCCACCTTATACTTGAAATAATTGACTTTTTGAGCCATTATAAACCGATTATGAATTTATTATAAAATAATATTTTATGTTTTTTCTAAGGTGCCCCTCACCCCTCTAACAAAATGACACTCCCCCTTCTCTCAAATTAATACCTTCAAAGCCTTTTGGATCGACAAAACTATTCCAAAATATTCTTTCAACTTCCCTCACTTCCACTTATAGGCCTTTGTTTTATCAGAAATCCATCCTAAGGAGCCCGTTTGATGAAATCAAAAGGAAGAACCCTAAAGAGAGGTAATGTTTTCACCACCCTCTTTCAAGTTCCTTTCTTCTTCAACTTCTTCTTTCATTGTTATTTCCATTATAAAATAATAACTCCAGCATATTCTATATAATGTGATGTTATTATAAATATGGTACAACCATATTCAGTATTCTATCCATCCTTTGAATGACATGACACCATACGTGCGTACGTACGGCTTACCGTCTCCACGTCGTGGTGTAATTGTTATTCAAAACATTATTATTTGGATGGGTATGATAAGGATGTGTAATTGAAGTAAATAATAAATATAACATTATAATGATTCTGTATATATGATATACTATCCAATTATATATTATTTTAATATCAATAGAATGATATTTTTGCTCGTGCGTACGTACGGACTACCGTCTCCACGAATGCGATGAGATTCATTCTCCATCGTATCCATTCAAGTCTAATTTTAATTTTATGATTAAAATTAATGTTAATGGAGTTGATATCAATGTGAATATGAATAATAGACAACCTATCCATAACAAACACGACTTATGTAACAAAAAATATAAAATAAAACGAGTATGTTAACACCCGAAATGACGATAATACTAAGATATTATTAACAAAGCAATGTTAAAAGATAATATATAATATAATATTAATGTATATGATTATTTTATAATTTAATAAAAACTATTTCAGCATTATACAGGAGGTTAAACTACCCTCAACCAAGGAAAAGTATAAGGTAAGGGTTTATTTCACTATCTCTTCATTATCTGAGCTTTTTTATCCGTAATTATCTTATGGGACCACTTTATCATCCACATCCATGTTTCTCAAAAGTGTATTTAAAATCATTCTAACTATTTTATAGACTATGGGTTTAAAGTCATTTATACCATTGTTGAATTTTTATAAAGGAATCTTTCCTTCGTTTTCCAAACAAGGTCCTTTTTAACCTTTTCGACATAATTAAGGTAAGAATGCCTTTTTTAACTTATACGGACGGTGCACCTATTTTCGGCCATTATAAAATCTTAGAAGAATCCTTATAAGCTTATAAGAATATTTTAAAAGTAATTGTTTTTTTTATAATTATGTGACTTTTAAATGATTTATAAAAATAGATATTCTTGTCAAATAGTTTTTATTTCATCTATGTCAACATCCTTTGATGGATTTTAAGCTTATTTGAAGTTGATTTATTATGATACAAAACTTCTATATTGTATTGAAGGTTTTGTGATATGTTCGACTATGGATGTGTTATTTTTATACCATTTATGGTTGATGGAGAAAGTATTGACATTTCGTATTCTATTTTTAATACGAATGTTTCTGCTATGTTTAAACCTATTCATATGAGGAATTAATTGGACTTAATAAGTGACGGGTGGAGCCCACTATATCCTCTCAATTCATCGGTAGGTCTCATGAGACAAACTAGTGTCTTAGCATAAGGCATTTACAAAATATTATTTGTAGTCTTGGCACAAGGACTTGACTATGTGGTTATGATAGTCTGGAATTATGCATTCCATCATTATGAAAGTGGTTATTGATATGTATGTGATTATTCGACAAGTTGAATATCCACGTGAATAATTAAATGGAATTATTTCATTTTATTTTTCCCATATTATTCTGAAGTTTAAGTTTAAAAGGATTTTGTTTTAGTAATACATTGCCTTATATGTTTATGGTTATTTATGAAAGTTTCCTCTATATTGTTATCCTTACTGGGCATCTGAGCTCACCCCTTTTTATGTTCTATTTTTACCATGTTGTGAAGAAGTATTTTATGAATGACCTGAAGGGATAATATGAGGTGATATGAGTGTGTTCTATAGAGACAAGATTTTTTTGTAGTTTTTCACTTTATGATGTAATGTAAAATTTATGAATGTATCTAGTGATTCCTAGGCTACTTAACTAATCGGTCTTTAGAGACTTGATCTTTTGTGATCATTCCAATGTTATATAATAATGCACCGACTCTGATTAACTGGGGTCGGGGTGTTACAGTTGGTATCAGAGGACGTTTAGTACAATCCTTGATATGTAGATTTAGATAAACTCTGATTAGAGCACATAGACCTAAGATGGAAATTGAGGATTAGTATATAAGAACGTCCAATAATTTTGTTATTATAGATATTTTGTAAGTTTTCCAAGAAATACATCCCTGTCTAGATACGAGCAGGTTGAGGCCGTTCTAGCACAGATGTACCTAGGGGTAAAACCCAAAAACACCACTTTGAGCTAGACTCGAACAGGAACTGGTCCACGACAACGGGCCTTGCTGCACTCTTGGTTACGACACTCCTGGGGGATATGCTTTGGATAATTCTCATTTTCATTACAAACCATTATGAAAGGTTTATGAGTATATAATTCATTAAAGAATTTTTTTTTATGATTATGGATTATATCCATAAACAGTTAAATTTATGTTAAGTGTTTTACAAGTTTGGAATTATGTATTTCGATTCTTAAACTGATATAGTTTATGCCATTCTTTATAAATGGTTCCTAGAGGAAGGAATGGAAACCATACCAATGCACACACTCCATGTAGGGATTTCCCTCCTACTCAAGATAATTATAGTGGAGCTGGTGATACAACTGGTGCTGATCAGCTTATCACTATACTGGGACAACTCACTCAGGTTACGAATAATAACCTTACCTGTATGGAGCACCCTGATCCACATTGTGGGGGATCAATTTTAGATCGCTTCATGAGGAAACAACCACCAAAAATAAATGGGAGTACAAATCCATTAGTGGCTGAGCAATGGAAAAATTCATTAGAGAAAAAATTTCATCCCTTGGGGAGTAGTGAAAGGGAAAAAGTTATCATGGAAGTTTACCGTTTCACTGGAGATGCTGATCAATAGTGGTTACTGATTCAAAACACTAAGGAAGATTATAAGTTATTAAACATGGAATGGAGGGAGTTTAAATAGATATTATAAGAAAAATACTTTCCTTGTGACCATCAAGTAGATATGGAAATACAATTTCTGAGTCTGAGGAAAAAGGAGGATGAGAATGTCGCAAAGTATAAGGCCAACTTTAAAAGGTTAGTGAGACATGCTGCATATTATATATGTAACCCATGGAGTAAGATTGTTCATTTCATTGATGGGTTAAAACTATTTCTTCATCAAGCACTAGTCTCACAATCCTTCTCGTCGTACAAAGATATTGTGTCATGTGCTATCAAGATAGAAAAAGAATTCTCTAACTTTTATGACTTTAAATCAAAGCAGGTGAACAAGAGATATGCCGATCACTATGGGAATGAAAATAAGGGGAAAATGGGAAAGTTGAATATAAATCCTATAGTAAATTTTGGAAGAAACACCCTAGTACATGCTTGAAGGTAATGAGAGTATGTTACAAGTGTGGTGAAAAAGACCACCAAGATCGGGATTGAAAGGGGAAGAAATAAGCTAGTGATGTTCAATGCTATAATTACAGAGAGATGTGACATTATGAAAATGAATGTCATAAGCATCAGAGAAAGTTACCTTAGAAAAGGCCAAGGGATCAAGGCCAAGCTTATGCGATCCCTACTACTGAGGTTGAACCTCTGAAAGATGTGGTGGAAGGTAATTTCATTGTTTCCTCAAGTTTAGCCAATGCTTTATTTGATTCAGGATCATCGCATTATTTCATATCTTCTTTGTTTTCAAAGAAAATTAGATATTCCAAATTTGATTTAACAAGGGAGTTGTAAGTCAAAAATCCAAAGGGATGTATCATCGCAACAATGTTTTGTGAATCAGTCCCCATTAGAGCACATAAATGTTCTTTATCTGCTGATCTCATCGCCATACCCATGATTGAATTTGTTATAATTCTCAGTATGAATTGGGTTTCACATCATGATGTGAAGATTTATTATAAGTAGAAGGAGGTTACAATTTTTTATGATGATGATAATGAACACCGTATCTTTAGAGCAGAATCGTCACCACCTAATTCTTATCTAGATCCACCCCCTTTAGCTCAACTAAATTCAATTATCAGGGAGGAAGAGAATGAAATTACTATGGGTGAGAAAAGAAATGTTCAAATAGAGGATGTACTTATTGTGAAATAATATGTAGATGTGTTTTCAGAAGAATTACCATAACATCCTCCAAAACATGAAATTGAGTTTTCCATTGATTTAATTCCTGGTTAGAGGCCTATATCGAAGACCCCTTATAGAATGGACACTGTGGAATTAGTTTAACTAAAGAAACAACTAGAGGAATTGAGTAATAAAGGATTTATTCTCCCTAGTGTTTCTCCATGGGGAGCCCCGGTCCTTTTTGTTAAGAAGAAAGATGGATCTATGATGTTATGTATCGACTACAAGGAAATCAATGATATAACAATAAAGAACAAGTATCGCCTACCTTGTATTGATTACTTATTTGACCAAATTCATGGAGCTCAATACTTTTCGAAGATTAAACTTTGATATGTATACCATCAGTTGTGTGTGAAGAAGGAAGACATTCCAAAGACATCATTTCGAACCAGGTACAAGCATTACGATTTTACAGTAATGCCTTTTGGGCTGACTAACTCAACTTCTGTATTCATGGATCTAATGAATAGAGTTTTCAAGGAATATCATGATGATTTTGTGGTGGTATTTATTGATGATATCTTGGTATAATCCAAAATATATGAAGATCATGAAAATCTCCTGCGCATTATCCTGAAGACTCTTAGAAGACATGAATTATATGGGAAGTTTAGCAAGTGTGAATTCTGGCTTCAGGAGATTTCTTTTCATGGCCATATTGTCTCTAAGGATGGAATCTCTGTTGATCCTTCTAAGACAAGAGAAATCCAAGATTGGCCATGTAGAGACCCGGAGCCTGACGTATATTGACATTACATTACATTTGCGGAATACTTAGTACATAACAAAAACACACACACAAGGATCGTAATAGTTTAGTGTGTTTGGAAACTCGGAATGTAATCTTCTAATCGTGGTGAAAGATCTTCAATATATCCCATAAAGATATTCTTTTTTATACCTAAAACCTTTCTTTATATCCTGGGGAAAATAAAACATAAAAGGGTGAGCTCAAATGCTCAGTAAAGGTAAACAAAAGAAATATCAATCACATCATATTCATAAGAACATAACATTTTGGAAATCATAACCTGCAAAAGAGAGCATAATTTCATAATCATGGGATAAATCATGGAAGTGAAATGTAATCACAATAATCATAACTAAAAACATGAAACTTTGTGGCATTCACAAAAAATCATAGAGAATCATTTCTTGTTAGTCAAGACTCATTGCCAAGACTATCTTAGTGGACAAAGTCCCTTTCTGAATCAAGTAACCCTCGTTTCAGTCCTGTTTCACTGAACCAGTATAACCTACCATTCCAGCCATGTCTATCTCATGAGATATAAAATCTTTACCCAATGCATTGGAGGGAGATATAGGTCCCACCCATCTTATAATGAATCCTTTCTTATGTGTGCCACATAATCATAAACCATACATCATAGCGTAACCCATGTAATAAAAATGGGATTCTTAAACAACATGACATCATAAAACAATTCATATAAGATAAAGGAATTCCTAAAAATATTTCCATCACAACATAATCAAACCAATGTAATAATAGGGATAAAAACAGAACCCTTTTATTATCTTAGATGGAAAATAATTTTGATAAAATACTTGAACTCCATTCTTGAGGAAAATATCCTTTCTACTTCAAAAACATTTTTCCTTTCATAACATGTCATACGACTTTAAAATAAAAGAAGTTGATTAAAAATAAACTTGAAAACTTGTAAAGGATGTTTCTTGGAAATAATGTTTTAAAAATCCATTCATGCCGTATAAGTTAAAAAAACATTTTTCGTACTTTTGTCGGAAAAGTCAAAAAGTACCTCGTACGAAAAATGACAAAATATTCCTTTCACATCTTTTACAAAAAACTTACCGAAGGGTAAAATTGGATATAAACTATTGTAGAAGGACGGAAATAATATTACACATTGAGGGAACATTGATTTGGATAATAAAATACACCCCAGTAATTACCAAAGTAAAAACAATCTCGGATAAAAGTGAGATTGTGATATTTCCCTTACCGTAGGTCCGATTTTCTTTGTACGTGTCCGAAGCTCCTGTATAATGGTTTAAATAATGTTATTGACTTATTCCAGAATCATACATATTGATATGATATCATATATGGTCATATTCTTAGCTTCTTAGAAGTAATATTTCATTGCTACTTGTTATTTGGGTGTTTATAACTTTTTGTTCTTATGCGTGTTTTGTCGAATGAATTCTTATTCTTTTCTTTAGGTTATAGATACCTAATTTCCAGAATGTTATTAGTTTAATATATATCATATTCATTCATTGAATTCATTTATATAATCAGTATGAAATGAAGATCATGTAGAACGAGTCGCATCACATCGTGGAGACGGTATTCCGTACGTACACACGAGTGATGATATCATTCCTATGATCGTGGAATTGTATTTAAGTGTATTTATACTATTTCAGTATCAATATCACTTTATAATAATCATATATAGGTACTCATTACACCATTATACCCATCCTTGTAAGGTGATGGTGGAAAATAGAGTACACCACGGCGTGGAGACGGTATTCCGTACGTACGCACGCGCGGTGATTTCATTTTTCCGTAGGATGGATAGAAGGTGAATTAGGGTTGTTTCATATTTATAATAACATATCAGTATGTAAGTAATACTGATGTTATTACTTTATCATGAAACAACTAAAGAAGAAGAAGTTGAAGAAGAAAGAAATTGAAAAGATCGGTAATGGATATTACCTCTTCTTTGGAACGCCTCTTTGAATCCTCCACTTAGGGAACTAAGATTGGTCTTTGAAGAAGACCAGGACCTCTAGGATTATTATAGGGAAGTGTATAGGAGAAAATTTCAGGGGTTGTCCGAGCTTTAGTGCTCAAATTGGTGTGAGGAGGAGGGGGAGGAGTTGCCCTTTTATAAGGGAGGAGAGGGGCACCTTAGGAATATCTCAAAATATTATTTTATATTAAAGTCAAAATCGGTTTATAATGGTTCCAAATGGTCTTATTTCTAAACTAAAGTGGGGATGGGTCGAACTCCTATCAACCAATAGGATTTAGACAAGTTTAGGTTGTTATTTTAACCTTATCAATTAGATTTAACTCTAAGTTAAATAATTTAACTTTTACCGTGTCTTTTTGTTTTCTTACACTATATGGTTAATAAACTTACTATAACATGCCAAACGAACCCCAAATTGTTTATTATTAATATATATATCCTTATCTAAGTCATTTATCCGAACCTTAGATTTTTAGGAATAAAATAACAATTAATAATATAATATTTGATTTAAAAACTATTTTGTGTCAATTTTGACACTATTTGATATATGATTTTTGTGAAAGTCATAACAGAATTATATATTCTAACAAAGTTTATTAAATCAACACTAATATATCATAGTAACCTAGAAAATTAGTGGAATTCATAAAAAGTCTCAAATTACATTTATTTTGGTGTTTATAACATCAATTATGTCAATATTTCATTAATAAGATAATTACTACATCATCATTGTGTCATAAATAAATTAGATTATTTAATGTCTAAAAATTACAAATAAAATACCATTATGTAGAAAATATTTTTTTCTTTCTAATGAATATTTATAGTCGAATTTATCTTATTTATAACCCCATATTAAATATGTTTTAGTAAATAAACTTTTATTTTAACTCTTTTAACCCTTCTTTAAATAAATTAATAATAAATGTCCTAATCTAATCCAAGTGGGCCTAAATGGTCATATTTTATTCCTAAGTTTGTTTTTGGTCGAATTACACTTATCCAATAGAATTAGGACATGTGTTAGGGTAATAATAATATCATCTTTACCCTTAATTACCCTATTTACTTTTTACCGTGGTAAAAAAAGTAAAAAGTTACTATTCACCAAAAATTATTTTCATCTCATTGAACCACATTTTAGTCCTTGATATTAACCGTGTCTCTAGGATTTTCGAAATTACACTCACAGAAGCGGTAAAATTAAGTTTTATGAACAATTCAGTTTTTTTAACTACCACTTAGTGGTTTCACTATTTATCGAAAATTGAAAGTTTTCAGAAAAATACCAAAAATTAGGCCTAAGCTATATTTGATATTATGAACTCAAAAATGATGTCTATTTTACCAAATTCAAAACATATCAGTTGCATTAACTAATTTAAAAATTAATTCCCGTCGTTAAAACAAATAGTGTGTTTTTAAGAGATAATAACTATCAAAAGATTGAAACTTGTTTATAAGTGGTTTAAATGTGAAATTACATCCAATGACCATTATTGTATTAAATTGTAAAAATATATTCTAAATATACTTTAAAACCACTAAAATTAATAATTTATCACTATTAATTATTTCGATTGAAAAAGTTGTTTTTAATTAAAATTTAGTAATTTCCACTATTCATCAAAATATGAAAGTTATCCGAAAATTACCAAAATTTCACCCTAGGATAATTTCGATATTCCGAATCCAAAAATGAAGTCAATTTTGAAAAATAAAATTTACAAAATTTCAAACAGTGGTTATTACTATTCATAACGGCTAGTTTTAATAATATTTTAATAGCATATCGTTGTTTAGTGAAACTCGGTATTGCGTACTACACACGCTATCAAGGAAGGTCGTGATTGTGTGTAATGAAAAGCAAGTCAAGGATGCGTGTTGTGAAATCTCCTTTTGGTGTAGCGTACAACACAAGACATTAATGAAATTAAAAAGAATATTTTTCATAAAATCTTGGGGTGTTACATTCTACCCCCCTTAAAATGAATTTCTCCCTCGAAATTCGTCGGGGTTATAAATGGTTTACTATTCGAAAGTTTCTTTAATCGAAACCCACATCGTAAAAAGGAATACCAAAACCAATCTTTAAAAACAAAAGTATGAAACGTAACGGTTACCCAAATAAACTAATCAATGGGTTTCCACATAGGTGAAAATATGGATTTGGAAGAGAAATCTAACCATCATGTTCTGATGGAGAGTGGTAGAGAACATGGCTATGGAAAAGCCAACAATCACAAATCCATAAATTTGTGATGATCTAAGGTACTATCTGATTAATCAGATATAAGACCACTAGGACAACATTTTTGGTTTTCAAGATCATTTCCCTAAAGTTGAAGAATTAGAATTAGAATAAATACATACTTTATTTTGGTACAATCTCACTGTTGTTCGTGCCTTGAACAATTTCCACTTCATCTATTAAATAAATGAAGTTGAATTTATTATTCGTGAAGTGTTAGCAGATCATGTGATAGAATGACGGGTCATTCCATCTGTCTCAAACAAAAGGTTAGCAAAAGTTATTAAATATACATAAGTCATTCTATAGTGGGATTAATCATATATGGTTCCTAAAATGGACTTATACTTCATATATCATACTGCTTAATATAATAAAACTAGTTTCTACTAAACAGGGACTTCCTGTAGGTCAGTGGTAGGCGATAAAGGCCAGTCGCACTTCGGTTGTGGGTTCGATTCCCACATCCTTGTTCGACGCAATGGGCTGTCACCCGTCCTACAGGTTGTCCTTTTTCTAAAGATATATTACTATAACATCCCATCAATAATATTGAAAAACGTTTTATCCTAACTTATGCCCAACATAATCCATTCTAATCTTTAGGCTTATCTAAAATACTTCAGTCCAAGCTCATAGTATAAAGAAAATGATTACTTGAAATGTCACAGAATAATCACGTGAATGACATCATTTATCCCCCATATATCATAAGATATATCTTGTTGGTCAAATTATAAACATGTGAATACCTTAATCATGTATTCTCTTGAATAATGAATACCCATTGAACCTTAGTGAAAACATGAATGCAGTTAAAAGTTAACACTTTCCACATACCAAAATCCTCAAAATTATATATACTCAAACCATGATATCACTTAGTCCTTATATCAATCATGAGCTCATGAATACAATCAAACATCTTATCATCTTCTTATCCCTTCATTATGCTCATATCATCTGTTTACCAAAAATGTCTCAATCACTTTTCATGGTTACTGGTACCATAAAATTATTGAAATCCAAAACATAAATATTCCAATATTCCACGATACTATATACAACATTATTTTGGAATCCCATTACATAAACACTGAATCATTCCACCACATCGTTGTCATATTCAACATCACCAATAGTGATCACATGTGACTTCCCTTTATCATTTGCCTTAAGCGGTTGCTCATGTTGATCATCACTAACCCTTGGATTAGGGCATTTATTGGCATAATGTCCCATCTCCTTACACTTGAAACATTGAAGTGTTGGTGGTGCGTTCTCTGCAGTCTTTTCATTATTCACATCATTAGAAACCCTTTTCCCACTACTTCAACACTCAGCTGCTCGATGACCTTCTTTTCCACACTTAAAACATTTTCTAGTCCCTTTAAGACAATCTCCACCATGCTTCTTTCCACACTTTGAGCATAATGAAACATTCATCTTATTTTCACCATTATTCTGAGATTTCTCCTTGAACTCCATCTTTCGTTTCTTGTCAAAACCCTGAGATGGATATGTAACACCAACTTCCATTTCTACCTTGATAGCACAACGCACAATTTCTTCATAGCTACTGAAGTCTCTTATAGCCAACGCCCTTCGAAGACTTGGTTTTAAGCCACTAAAAAATCGATCAACTTTACTTTCAGGTTGGATGATAATGCCAGATGCATACCTTGCAAGTCTTGTAAAATTCGCTTCGTATATACCAACAGATTCACCATCCTTCTGCTTCAGCTCAAGAAACTCCTTTTCCATCTTTGTTCGAAGAATACGAGGGAAGTACTTACTGAAAAACAAGTTCTTGAACTCGTCCCATTCCATGGACTCAATTTCATCTCTTGGCTTCGTATTCTTGATAAGATTCCACCATTGATCAGCTTCACCTTCCAAAAGATATACTGCTAGGATGACTTTATCATGTTCAGAACAGTGAAGAACTGAAAATATATTTTCAGTGGTACTAATCCATTGTTCAGGAACAAGTGGATCATAAGTCCCACTGAAAGAAGGTGGACGTTGCCTCATGAAGGACTCAATAGAATATTGTTCCCTTCTCTGCTCATTAGGATGTCCAGAATGATTCATAGCTTGTGTAAGTATAGCAATAATATTTTGAACTCCATCTCCCATAACATTTGTTTGTTCAGGAGGGCAACTATTGCATTGTTTATTGCATTGATCAACACGGTTCCTTCGGGTTCCAACCATCGTCTAAAACCCAAAAAGAATAGTGTGAGAGGAAAAAATCATGCTAGGGAAAACAACATAATAAAGGGGGAGTATCCTCAATATCTAACTTCTTAGGTTAAATTCTATGATCGTTACCGTAGTTTTAGGACTGTATCTTATACGTATACTTATCCTTAAGGACATCCCTAGACATACCTCAGAAATATCTCTAGGGATCTCACTAACGCTTTCGCATCCTAGTTTCGAAAGGTTGACTAAACCTTTCCTCTGATACCAACTGTAGAGACCCGGAGCCTGACGTATATTGACATTACATTACATTTGCAGAATACTTAGTACATAACAAAAACACACACACAAGGATCGTAATAGATTAGTGTCTTTGGAAACTCGGAATGTAATCTTCTAATCGTGGTGAAAGATCTTCAATATCTCCCATAAAGATCTTCTTTTTTTATACCTAAAACCTTTCTTTATATCCTTGGGAAAATAAAACATAAAAGGGTGAGCTCAAATGCTCAGTAAGGGTAAACAAAAGAAATATCAATCACATCATATTCATAAGAACATAACATTTTGGAAATCATAACCTGCAAAAGAGAGCATAATTTCATAATCATGGGATAAATCATGGAAGTGAAATGTAATCACAATAATCATAACTTAAAACATGAAACTTTGTGGAATTCACACATAATCATAGAGAATCATTTCTTGTTAGTCAAGACTCATTGCCAAGACTATCTTAGTGGACAAAGTCCCTTTCTGAATCGAGTAACCCTCGTTTCAGTCCTGTTTCACTGAACCGGTATAACCTACCATTCCAGCCATGTCTATCTCATGAGATATAAAATCTTTACCCAATGCATTGGAGGGAAATATAGCTCCCACCCATCTTATAATGAATCCTTTCTTATGTGTGCCACATAATCCTAAACCATACATCATAGCGTAACCCATGTAATAAAAATGGGATTCTTAAACAACATGACATCATAAAACAATTCATATAAGATAAAGGAATTCATAAAAATATTTCCATCACAACATAATCAAACCAATGTAATAATAGGGATAAAAACAGAACCCTTTTATTATCTTAGATGGAAAATAATTTTGATAAAATACTTGAACTCCATTCTTGAGGAAAATATCCTTTCTACTTCAAAAACATTTTTCCTTTCATAACATGTCATACGACTTTAAAATAAAAGAAGTTGATTAAAAATAAACTTGAAAACTTGTAAAGGAAGTTTCTTGGAAATAATGTTTTAAAAATCCATTGATGCCGTATAAGTTAAAAAAAACATATTTCGTACTTTTGTCGGAAAAGTCAAAAAGTACCTCGTACGAAAAACGACAAAATATTCCTTTCATATCTTTTACAAAAAACTTACCGAAGGGTAAAATTGGATATAAACTATTGTAGAAGGATGGAAATAATATTACACATTGAGGGAACATTGATGTGGATAATAAAATACACCGCAGTAATTACCAAAGTAAAAAAAATCTCAGATAAAAGTGAGATTGTGATATTTCCCTTACCTTAGGTCCGATTTGCTTTGTACATGTCCGAAGCTCCTGTATAATGGTTTAAATAATGTTATTGACTTATTCCAGAATCATACATATTGATATGATATCATATATGGTCATATTCTTAGCTTCTTAGTAGTAATATTTCATTGCTACTTGTTATTTGGGTGTTTATAACTTTTTGTTCTTATGCGTGTTTTGTCGAATAAATTCTTATTCTTTTCTTTAGGTTATAGATACCTCATTTCCAGAATGGTATTAGTTTAATATATATCATATTAATTCATTCAATTCATTTATATAATCAGTATGAAATGAAGATCATGTAGAACGAGTCGCATCACATCGTGGAGACGGTATTCCGTACGTACGCATGAGTGATGATATCATTCCTATGATCGTGGAATTGTATTTAAGTGTATTTATACTATTTCAGTATCAATATCACTTTATAATAATCATATATAGTTACTCATTACACCATTATAACCATCCTTGTAAGGTGATGGTGGAAAATAGAGTACACCACGGCGTGGAGACGGTATTCCGTACGTACGCACGCGCGGTGATTTCATTTTTCCGTAGGATGGATAGAAGGTAAATTAGGGTTGTTTCATATTTATAATAACATATCAGTATGTAATTAATACTGATGTTATTACTTTATTATGAAACAACTAAAGAAGAAGAAGTTTAAGAAGAAAGAAATTGAAAAGATCGGTAATGGATATTACCTCTTCTTTGGAACGCCTCTTTGAATCCTCCATTTAGGGAAATAAGATTGGTCTTTGAAGAAGACCAGGACCTCTAGGATTATTCTAGGGAAGTGGAGAGGAGAAAATGGTAGGGGTTGGCCGAGATTGAGTGCTCAAATTGGTGTGAGGAGGCGGGGGAGGAGGTGCCCTTTTATAAGGGAGGAGAGGGGCACCTTAGGAATATCTCAAAATATTATTTTATATTAAAGTAAAAATCGGTTTATAATGGTTCCAAAGGTTCTTATTTTGAAGCTAAAGTGGGTATGGGTCGAAATCCTATCAACCAATAGGATTTAGACAAGTTTAGGTTATTATTTTAACCTTATCAATTAGATTTAACTCTAAGTTAAATAATTTAACTTTTACCGGGTCTTTTTGTTTTCTTACACTATATGGTTAATACACTTACTATAACATGCCAAACGAACCCCAAATTGTTTATTATTAATATATATATCCTTATCTAAGTCATTTGGCCGAACCTTAGATTTTTAGGAATAAAATAACAATTAATAATATAATATTTGATTTAAAAACTATTTTGTGTCAATTTTGACACTATTTGATATATGATTTTTTTGAAAGTCATAACAGAATTATATGTTCGAACCAAGTTGATTAAATCAACACTAATATATCATAGTAACCTAGAAAATTAGTGGAATTCATAAAAAGTCTCAAATTACATTTATTTTGGTGTTTATAACATCAATTATGTCAATAATTCATTAATAAGATAATTACTGCAACATCATTGTGTCATAAATAAATTAAATTATTTAATGTCTAAAAATTACAAATAAAATACCATTATGTAGGAAATCGTTTTCTCTTTCTAATGAATATTTATAGTCGAATTTATCTTATTGATAACCCCATATTAAAAATGTTTTAGTAAATAAACTTTAATTTTAACTCTTTTAACCCTTCTTTAAATAAATTAATAATAAATGTCCTAATCTAATCCAAGTGGGCCTAAATGGTCATATTTTATTCCTAAGTTTGTTTTTGGTTGAATTACACTTATCCAATAGAATTATGAAATGTGTTAGGGTAATAATAATATCATCTTTACCCTTAATTACCCTATTTACTTTTTACCGTGGTAAAAAAAGTAAAAAGTTACTATTCACCAAAAATTATTTTCATCTCATTGAACCACATTTTAGTCCTTGATATTAACCGTGTCTCTCGGATTTTCGAAATTCCACTCACAGAAGCGGTAAAATTATGTTTTATGAACAATTCAGTTTTTTTAACTACCACTTAGTGGTTTCACTATTCATCGAAAATTGAATGTTTTCAGAAAAATACCAAAAATTAGGCCTAAGCTATATTTGATATTATGAACTCAAAAATGATGTCTATTTTACCAAATTCAAAACATATCAGTTGCATTAACTAATTTAAAAATTAATTCCCGTCGTTAAAACAAATAGCGTGTTTTTAAGAGATAATAACTATCAAAAGATTGAAACTTGTTTATAAGTGGTTTAAATGTGAAATTACATCCAATGACCATTATTGTATTAAATTGTAAAAATATATTCTAAATATACTTCAAAACCACTAAAATTAATAATTTATCACTATTAATTATTTCGATTGAAAAAGTTATTTTTAATTAAAATTTAGTAATTTCCACTATTCATCAAAATATGAAAGTTATCTGAAAATTACCAAAATTTCACCCTATGATAATTTCGATATTCCGAATCCAAAAATGAAGTCAATTTTGAAAAATAAAATTTACAAAATTTCAAAAAGTGGTTATTACTATTCATAATGGCTAGTTTTAATAATATTTTAATAGCATATAGTTGTTTAGTGAAACTCGGTATTGCATACTACACACGCTATCAAGGAATGTCGTGATTGCGTGTAATGAAAGGCAAGTCAAGGATGCGTGTTGTGAAAGCTCCTTTTGGTGTAGCGTACAACACAAGACATTAATGAAATTAAAAAGAATATTTTTCATAAAATCTCGGGGTGTTACAGGCCAACACCAATGAGTATAACTAAGGTACATAGTTTTATTGGTTTAGAAGGTTATTATCGACGTTTCGTCCAGAATTTTTCCCGATTGGCTAACCCATTAACAAATCTCACACGTAAAGGGGATAAATTTGTTTGGACAAAATACTGTGAAATATGTTTTGAAGAACTAAAGAAATGATTAGTCAATGATCTCATATTTACTCTACTATCGGGGAAAGATGGGTTCGTTATTTATAGTGATGCATCAAAGAACGGAATTTGTTGTTTCCTTATGCATAATGATAGAGTTATAGCCTTTGCATCACAAAATTTGAAAATTAATGAGAAAAACTATCCTACTCATGATATTGAGTTATCTGCTGTAATCATTACTTTGAAGATATAGAGATATTATCTTTCTGGTGAACAATGTGAGATATATACCGATCAAAAGAGTTTGAAGTATATTTTCTCACAGAAAGAACTCAATATGAAGCAAAAGAGATGGCTTGAACTACTCAAGGATTATGATTGCATGATATACTACCACCCGAGGAAGGAAAATAAGGTGGCAGATACTTTGATCAGAAAGGATCATAGAGTTCTGAAAAAGATGAGAGTCGAAAAGGATACTATATACATGGATCTAGTAAAGATGGATATGGGAATCACCAAGGAAGGAGAAACCGCAATACTTTTTAAAATGGTTTCCAAACAATCCTTACTAGAAAGGATAAAGAGTTCTCAAACCAATGATAAAGAGCTTAAAAATAAGATTAAATATGTGAATGATGGGAGATTGAGTGACTTTGTGTATGAAGATGGAATTTTGAAATTTGGGAAGATACTTTGTGTTCCCGATATACCTGATTTGAAAAGGGAATTGTTAGATGATGCTCATAGTTCCAATTTCTCCATACACCATGGGAGCACCAAAATGTATAGATATTTGAAGGAACATTTTTGGTTGGACAACATGAGAGGGAGATTGCTGATTTTGTGTCAAGATGTATGGTTTTTCAACAAGTGAAAGCTGGAAGGCAATAGCCTGGATGAGTCATGCAACCACTTCCCATACCTGAGTAGAAATGGGATAATATTATGACGGACTTTGTAATGGGGCTACAAAAGACTCCTGGAAAGAACGATGAAATATGGGTCATTGTTGATCGTCTTACCAATTCATCACATTTTCTTGATATAAGAGAAGATCTACCACTTGAATTTCTAGGAAGACTATATACTAATGTAGTTGTGAGACTTCATGGAGTACCACTATCGATTGTTTCTGATCGCGATCCATGTTTTAATTCATGATTATGGAAAAGTCTTCAGAAAGCCCTGGATACTGAACGTAGTTTGAGCACTTCTTACCACCCCCAAACAGATGGACAATCAGAATGGAGTATTCAAACCATAGAAGTCATATTGAGATCATAATCACTTGACTTCCAGGGTATGTGGGATTAATATTTACCTCTGGTGGAATTTCCCTATAAAAATAGCTTCCATTCAAGTATCTTGATGGAACCATATGAAGCGTTATACAGAAAGAGATGTTGCACACCAACCTGTTGGGATGATGTTGGTGAAAGAAAGCTCATAGGCCTATAACTGGTGGAGGAAATGATGGAAAATGCGAAGTTAATCTAAAACCACATCAAAGTAGCTCAAAGTATGTAGAAGAGCTATGATGATAACCGAAGGAAGGATTTGGATTTTTTGGTATGAGATCAGGTTTTTCTTGTAGGTATCTCCCTGGATGGGAGTTATACGTTTTGGTAAGAAAGGTAAATTGAGTCCCAGGTACATAGGACCTTTTGAAATTGAAGAACGAATTGGGGTTGTAGCTGACCGTTTGGGGAGACCACCAAGTCTCTCCAAAGTTCATGATGTGTTCCACGTATCACTGTTTAGAAAATGAATTCCTGAACCAACGCATGTACTCACTTATAAGGAAGTAGAACTAAAACCCATCCATCGTATTGTGAAGATCCCATCAGGATTCTTGATACCAGAGAATAAGTACTGAGAAATCGGATGACTCGTCGAGTAAAAGTTCTATGGAGAAACCATAAGATGGAAGAGGCAACGTGGGAATCCGAGAAACTTTTGATGAAGAACAACCCGAGTATTTTCATGCAGTAGTATTTTAGAAATTTTGAGGACGAAATTATTTGAAAGAGGGGAGAATGTAACACCCCAAGCTTCCACGGTATGCTTCTCTTTGAATAATGCAGTAGCCTGTGTTGTACGCGACATCGAGTTCTAACACACCACAACCAATCAAACTAGCCGTTATGAATAGTAATACCCACTTTTTAAAATTTTATAAATTTTATCATTCAAAATGGACATCATTTTTGGATTAGGAATATCAAAATTAGCTTACGGTTAATTTTTGGTACTTTTTTGATAACTTTCATATTTCGATGAATAGTGAAAATTACAAAATTTTAATTAAAAAAACATTTTTATCGAAATAATTAAATGTGATAAATTTTGAATTTCAGTGATTTTAAAGTATAATTAGATTATATTTTTACCCTTTAATCCAATGCAGTTTTTTGGACATAATTTCACATTTAAACTAGACATAAGCAAGTGCCAATCTTTTGATAGTTATTATTTCTTAAAAACATGTTTTTTGTTTTGACAACAGGAATTAATTTTAAAATAATTTCTAGAACTTCATTGTTTTGAATTTAGAAAAATGGATTTAATATTTAGAATTAGGAGGTCCAAATTGTGTATACAGTTAACTTTTACTTTTAGACATTTTGAATAATTATTTCGGTAAATATTTTTTTTCTATGGTTAAAGGGTAAATCTGGTAAATAAAGGTAAAAAAATAATATTATAATAATATTAAATTACCCTAAAATGTGTCCTAACACTATTGGTTGATAAATGTCTGACCATGGGCATCTTTGAGTCGATTTTGGGACTCCATGGAGCCACTTGTAAGTGATAATGACACTTTATATTAATTACGTTAAAGTAAATAAAAAAGGACATAAGTATATATCTTTTAGAAAAATGTTTTATACATAGGGTTATATATGTTATATTTTCGACTATAAATATTTATTATAAAATTAAAACTATTTCCTACATAATAGTATTTTATTTATAATTTTTAGACATTAAATAATAGAATTTATTTATGACACAATAGTGATGCAGTAATTACCTATATAATGGAATATTAAAACAATTAATATTATAAATATCCAAATAAATTTAATTTGAGACATTTTTTGAATAAAATAATTTTATAGGTTAATATGACATATTAGTGGTGGTTAGATAAATTTTATTTGAAGTAGTAATGCTATTATAAATTTAGAAAAAACAAAATACCAAATAGTGTCAAAATTGACATAAAAGAGCTTTTAAAACAAATATTATATTATTAATTGATATTCTAATCCCAACTATCTAAATTTCGTCCAATTGACTTATATAATGATAGTTATATCATTAATAAACCAAATGGGGTTCTCTTAGAAGTATATACTATGTTCATTAACCATATAATATAAAAATACAAAGAGACATGGTAAATGTCAAGCTATTTAACTAAGAGTTAAATATAAATGATAAGGTTAATATAGTGACACAAAACCTTTATAAAATATATTGGTTTAAA
Source organism: Viscum album (assembly GCA_963277665.1). Classification (NCBI taxonomy): domain Eukaryota; kingdom Viridiplantae; phylum Streptophyta; class Magnoliopsida; order Santalales; family Viscaceae; genus Viscum; species Viscum album. The sequence goes on from OY728129.1 coordinate 1,123,290,461, forward strand.
GGATTTAGACCCATACTTACCTTAGTCTCGAAATATGTCACTTTGGAGCAATTATAAACAGAATATAAATTTATTAGAAAATAATATTTTAAGTTTTTCCTAAGGTGCCCCTCACCCCTCTTATAAAAGGGAACTCCCACTTCTCTCAAATTCATACCTTAAAAGACTTTTTTCTCAGCCAAAACCTACCCAAATATTCTCTCATCTTCCCTCAATTCATCATATATGCCTTAGTTTGATCATAAAGCCAATCTAAGGAGCCCTTTTGATCAAATCAAAAGGAAGAACCCGAAGAAGAGGTAATGTTTTCACCACCCTCTTTCAGGTTCCTTTCTTCTGCAACTTCTTCTTTCTTTGTTATTTCATTTCTCAAATAATAACTAAAATATATTCTATATACTGTGATGTTATTATAAATATGGTACAACCATATTCAGTATTCTATCCATCCTTTGAATGACATGTCACCATACATGCGTACGTACGGCTTACCGTCTCCACGTCGTGGTGTAATTGTTATTCATAACATTATTATTTGGATGGGTATGATAATGACGTGTGATTGAATTAAATAATAAATATAACATTATAATGATTCTGTATATATGATATACCATCCAATTATATATTTTTTTAATATCAAAATAATGATATTTTCACTCGTGCGTACGTACGAACTACCGTTTCCACAAACCCGTTGAGATTCATTCCCCATCATATCCATTCAAGTATAATTCTCATTTTATTATTAAAAATAATGTTTATGGACTTGATATCATTATGGATATTAATAAGATAAAACCTATCCATAAAAAACATGGATTATGTAACAAAACATATAATATAAAACGAGTAAGTTAACACCTGAAACGATGATAATACTAAGATATTATTAACTAAGCAATGATTAAAGATCATATATGATATCATATTAATGTATATTATTCTAGTATAATTTAATAACAACTATTTCACCATTATATAGGATGTGAAACTACCCTAAACTAAGTAAAAGTACAAGGTAATTGTTTATTTCACAATCTCTTCATTATCCGAGGTTGTTTATACGTAAATATATACTAGAACCTCTTTGTCATCCACATCCATGTTTCTTAAAAATGTATTTCAAAACATTTTTACTATTTTCTAGACTATGGGTTAAAGTCATTTACACCCTTGTTGAATTTTTATATGATATTTATAAAGGAATCATTCCGTCATTTTCCGAACAAGGTCCTTTTTAACCTTTTCGAAAAAATTAAGGTAAGAATGACATTTGTTAACTTATAAGGCAGGTACATATATTTTCCACCATTATAAAATCGTCTAAGATTCCATTACAATCTTATAAGAATATATTCAAAGTAAATGTTTTATTTTATAATTAAGTGACTTTTAAATGATTTAAAAAAGATATATTTCTCTCAAATAGTTTTGATTTCATCTATGTCAACATCCTTTGATGGATTTTAAGCTTATTTGAAGTTGATTTATTATGATACAAAACTTCCATATTCTATTGAAGGTTTTGTGATATTTTTGTCTGTGGATGTGTTATTTTTATACCATTCATGGTTTATGATGAAAGTATTGACATTTCGTATGCTAGTTTTAATACAAATGTTAATGTTATGTTTAAAACTATTCATATGAGGAATGCATTGGACTTAATGTGTGACGGGTGGAGAACTCTATAGCCTCTCGATGCATCAGTAGGTCTCATGAGACAAACTAGTGTCTTCACAAAAGGCCTTGACAAAATATTATTTTTGGTCTTGGCAGAAGACCTTGACTATGTGGTTATGATAGTCTGGAATTATGCATTCCATCATTATGAAAGTGGTTATTGATATTGCTTGTGATTATTTGACTAGTATAATATCCATGTGAATATGTAAATGGAATTATTTGATTTTATTTCTGCCATATTATGCTGAAGTTCAAGTTTAAAAGGTTTTTGTTTTAGTTATACATTGCCTTAAATGTTTATGCTTATTTATGAAAGTTTCCGCTATATAGTTATCCTTACTAGGCATCTGAGCTCACCCCTTTATATGTTTCAGTTTTCCCAGGATGTGAACAAGTATTTTATGAATAACCTGCAGGGATAGTATGAGGGGATATGAGTGTTTTCTATAGAGACAAGATTTTGTTATAATTTTTCACTTTATGATGTAATGTATACTTTATGAATGTATCTAGTGATTCCAAGGCTACTAAATTAATCGATCTTTCAAGACTTGATCATTTGTGATCAAGAAAATATTATGTAATAATGCACTGACTCTGGGTAACTAGGGTCGGGGCATTAAAATATACACCTTATAGAATAATAAAGGCACACAATATCAATATATGTCTCAAATGAGAGTATATTGAGACATAGTCCCTTATGAAAATAAAGCATCCTAATGACATCACTTGAAAATTCAAAAAATATTTTGTTAATAGAGAAGAGGGTATCTCATCACATGGACATAAAATGTACAGAAATAAGAACATAGAAGAATATATCCTAATATAAGATAATGGAAATTAAAAAACATAACATAAAATAAGTCTTTGATAAAAAGAGAAGGGTGAAAGGTTCCCTTATCATTAGATTAAGGATAAATAAATAACATAATTGTTTGTGAAAAACATAAATACACCCAATATAAGTGTATATTATGTTTACAAAATCATAGGCCATTCACACCTATTCAAATCCCGACATAATCAAGAAGTATAAGTTTATCCCAAAGAACTGTAATTGGGATAAGAAGTTATCTTAGATAAATTCGACAGCCTAACAGTGTCACTTTAAAATTTTGAAAATGAGTTGATGAGAGAGAAAATGGTCTCTCATCACATGGACATAAAATTTATAGAAATAAGGATATATAATAACATATCCCAACATAAGAAAATGGAAATTAAAAGACATGTCATTAAAAAAAATTTGACTAAATGAGGAGGGTGAAATGTTCACATACTGATTTGGTAACTTATGAAACATACGCCCCCTGAAAGAAGGTGTGTAAAATGAAGATGTAAATAGATATAAATTAAATTATATTAGATAAAGAATACAATCATGTTCAGTACATACACCTCAAAAAGGAAATAGTGGGAAATATAGCATGATTCTCACGGATATAAAATGTGAGATGAAAACCCCCTACCACATTGTAATCAATCGAGTCGTATGACAAAAAGTTAATAACCACCAAATGAAAAAACATAATACCATGAAAAAAATAGAATCATTATAATATATATCCAATTTATGTAAAAAATATACAACATGCAATAAATAAGTGGCGAACAATGGAAATCTCACGAAATTAAAATTGAGTTAAGAAACCCCTTACCTTGTGTCCGACATGACCCGTTCATTCTTTAATCTCCTAAAAAATAAACTAAAGTTAATTTTTAATTATATAAGAATATTTTTCATATTTATTATTACTTTTATATCACTTATTACCATTTTATGAACATTAAGGAATCATTTATGTTAATTATGGTCGTTTTGTCGATATTTGGTACTTGAGTCAGAAATGAACTTCTTACAATTACAAGTTGTTAAAGTGGTACAAATTACGTTATCTACATAATGATATTCATGATTTAGATATAACATATATATTATATATCCAGTATATATATGTATTTATAGTAGTACATATCATTTGGACGTATGAAATGAAATGCGCCGTTCATGGAGATGGTAAGCTGTACGTATGAATGAACGCTACATTCATTTATATTTCATATTCAATAGAATGAAAACATTATTATACATAGGTATATTATAATTTCAGTATAATATTATATGTAATTTCATTAATTCCATCCTTTATATGTTCCATATATGGCATGAATGAGTCATATCACATTGAGGGGGCGGTAGTCTGCACTTTCTCAAATGAAATTATCATAGTTACACATTGTGGAAACCATAAATTAATGATATTAATGAAAAATAAAGAAGTATATGTACAATATAAATATAATATATATCACATGTAAATACAGTTACATCTTAATGAACACCATAAGATGTAGTAGGAGAAGACTGGACAATCCTCGTTTCGTGAGGCAGTAGTTCACCATCCACAGAAACAGTATGTTCTATACCTGTTAGACAGAGGTGTGTGTAAGTGTAGTTAGAATCATTCACATATAAAGAACCTAATATATTGAGTATACTACTATTTTTATAAATTTAATTAATAAAAAGAGTTTATGGGGTTGTAGAAGTGAAATAAAATAAAATAACTTAAGAGAAGATGTTACCTTTACCTCGGGTAACTCCCTTTGGATTGAACCAAAACAATTTCTAGAAGTGACTTATGTGTAAGGTAAGGCTTCTAGGTGTAAGAGAGGGATATAGAGATCTTATTTGGGTAGAGTTTTTATGAGGCAAGTCACATGAGAGGTGTGAGTTATGGGTTAGAGTTAAGGGTTTTTTATAAGGGGGAGGGGCTCTTTAGGAAAGTTGGAAAATATTATTTTATTATATAATGCTTTTCAGTTTATAAAGGTCAAAAATTTATTAAAGTAGAAGAAAAGATTAATATTATTTGAAATAAAATCATCCAATATGAATTGTTCATGTTTTGGATATTGTTTGAATATTTATAATCTTATTTATATAAATCATTCATTTATGAGGTAAACACTGAATCATTACTGTGTCATAAATAATTTTATTTATTTGATGTATAGAAATCATAAATTAAATAACATGATGAAGGAAGTTTTTTAGATTTATAATGAATATTTATATTAAAATATATAAATTTTATAACCGCACATTAAATTTTGTTTAGCGAAAATACATGTTTATAATATTTTTATTTTTTCTTTAAATAAAAAGCTATTAATGTCATTATCTTACCCAAAAAGATTTAAAAGGAAAAAAAATCTCTCCCATGGATTTCAATGTTCATCCATGACTCATCTAATAAGGTTAGGAAAAGTTTTAAGGTAATTCTATATTATTATAATATTATTTTTTACCTTGAATTACCCTATTTACCTTTAACCGCGGTAAGTATAGGTAAAAAATTACTATTCACCAAAAATTATTTTCATCTTATTAAACCAAATTTTACATATTTATAATAACCATGTTTTTCATATTTTCTAAATTGAATTCACAGAAGTGGTAAAATTTCCTTAAAATGAAAAAGTAGTTTTTTAACTACAACTTATTGTTTTCACTATTCATCAAAAATTTAAGGCTTTCAGAAAAATACCAAAAATTAAGCCAAAGATATATTTGATACATTGAATTAAAAAATTATTACTATTTTACCAAATTAAAAACATTGAAGATTCATTAATTAATTTAAAATTAATTCCCTTTTTCAAAACAAAAAATCATTTTTTTAGAAATAATAACTATCAAAAGGTTGCCACTTGTTTATGTCCAATTTCGAAGTGAAATTATGTACAATGACAAAAATTGGATTAAATAGTATAAATATAATCGAATTACACTTTAAAACCATTTAAAAAAGATAATGTAACAATATAAATAAATTAGATAATAAGGAAACTTTGAATTAAAATTCTGTATTTTTAACTATTCCTTAAAAATTGAACTTTATCAGAAAAATACCAAACATTCATCCAAAGTAAATTTTGATGTCCTGATTCTAAATAAGAATTTTATTTTGTCAAATAGAAAATATAAAAGTGGAAAAACTATGTTTAAAAATGGTTCTCCATCAAAAGGCAGTAAATCGACATTTTAAAGAATATTAGAGTATTTACATTTAAAATTAAAATCATTCACATTTTTAGACTCTATATTTTATTGGATAAATGTAAAAAAAATTAAAAACATATATAATCATAATATGTATAGTTTTTTCATTTCATTCAATAAAATAAATAGACTTTAACTACCATTTAAAATAGTATTATATTATTATTTTTCGGAATGATTAAGCGTTGTGTGGAACATGAGATTTCAGTGAATCCCATTATTTTGTGTCGGGTATGATATCAAACATAGCATCCCCTTTAAAGTAAAATTATTATTTAATTCACAAATATTAATAAATACAAAAAATTCATATTCTTTATTTAACTGGGATGTTACAAATAATAAGTCACACCAAGATCAAGGTAAGATAATAACACATAAACAAGCATGCCCATACCTACTCACACACCCGCATGCATCTCATAAAATCATGGGTTAACACAAATAAACATCACATCATGATAACATCATACATAAAAAAGGTCCATAAAGGTATAAAACCTCCAACCTCAAGGTTTTTGATATCAAAATCAATGTTCGTCGAAGGTGTTATTACCCAAACTGTGTTCGCACACCAACTAGAAATACGACCACACACCAAGGATTCCTAAAACCAAAACCATATTTTTTTTATTTCAAAAAGAAATAAAATATCACATGTGATGATACTTTGTCTCTCTTGGATAATTTATGAACTATCATTTATACATGCACTTGAAATGGTATCTTTATGAATAATTATAAAACCAGATTTGATGATTTTTATCTCTAAATTAATTTGAGAAAACGTATGGTATTCCTAATAATTATTTTTAGTAAAACCATATAATTTCCATGAAACACTCATAATTTTCATATTATAATTTATTATATTTTTTCCTTGATAATATTCCATAAAAATTATCTTTCATAAGTCAATAATTATCTTTAATAATTTCCATTATATGTATTACATTGATGATTTAGTGCAATTATCGTTTTATAATCATCTTTGGGTAATCTGATGAATTTATCATTTTATAATTCTTATAATTATCATTGATAATTTCATGCAATTATATTTTGATAATTCACACAATTATCCTTTGATAATTTCTATAAATTACTCATAGATAATTATATTGTAGTAATTTCATGAAAAAATATCATTTGATAATTAAATATTATTATCTTCTAAAAATATCACTAAATAAGCCTATGATAAATCAATTTAATTATTATTTAATAATTCATGGTAATTATCTTTCATAAAAATTTCAGAATTATCATTGTTAAAATTGTACAATTATCATTCGATAATATTCAACAAATTTCTATGTTAAAATCGTGAAAGTATCGTTTGATGTTTTTTTAAATTATCTTTTGATATTTTTTTATTATACATTTAAACAAGTGAAAAATAGCATTTAATATATCTTGAAACCTTTGAAAAAAATTAGTTTTTAGCTTTTACTCATTGAGATGAATCCAGTAGTGCAAACAGTTCATCAATCTGATCAATATCGCATGAGATATTGAAGAATGAAGTTTGATGAATAAAAAAATGAATAAAAGATTGAGAGTAGGAAAGAGGGACGCATGAGAAAAGGGGTGCAGTGTGAGAATGGGGAGGAATACCCTGTGTGTAGTGACCTCCATATATTTATCTATATATTAAAACCAACAATTAATAATTTTTCTTTTCTTTAAATTTTACATTAAAGAAACTTTGAATTTCTCAATAAATCATCTATTCACGCTCTTACAATACTTCCCTTCCATTAATTACTTATTTCATATTTTATTATTTTCTAATTATCTCATATATTCCAATTTATTTATTTATGTATCCTCTTAAATCTATGCTTCATTCCAAAAATATATACATTAAGAAACATATATATATATATACACACTCGTGCATATATATATATATTTAAATCATATATATACACACATTATATATATGAAGACACACATGTATACAAACCCAAACACCTGCATATATATATATATATATATATTTATTTATATGCATATACACAGACATATTTATCTTATATATACACACACACACCCACATTATATATATAAAAGAAAAAATATTATGGTCAATTTATTATTAATAATAATAATAATAACAATCATTATTATTATTAAATATCTCCCATGATTTCCACTATTAAAATTTTTAATAATAACATTCATTAAAACTGTGTAGTTGATAAATTAAACACATAATATTATTTATGCGAGACAAATAATATTGTCACTATTATTATCTATCTCTACAATAAATATCCAAAAATAACGAAACATCCCTCATTAACTCAGTGAAATCATCTACACTTGTAATTTACATTAATTTTTCTTCAACACAACAATAATAATAGTATAATTTTTATTACCCTTAAGTATGACCTGACCAAACATCGAACATATGAAAAATTTATACCCCACCGAGGGTAAACCTTACATCTTAGATCTAATGGTGGTATGATATATCTCATAAAAAACATCATTTGAGATATATTAATTCTTGTTTATTTAAAAAATGAAATAATTAATTAGATAAATATAAAGAGGTTATTATCATGTGTGATTTTTCCAAACACCCAACTCACATACAAGTTATACCCTACCTAGGGTAAACCCCGCGATCCAAACCTAACTATGGTCTCAAATGTTTATATGATGATTCATTTGTGAGATATTTGATTATAATTTTTTAAATAATAATTAAAATATTTAATTAGTTATTCTTCCGAGCGAGTCATCCAAACATCGACTACTTATATATATGATAACTCTCCTAGGGTAAACACCACATCATGTATGTTACTTTGGTATAATATTTCTCATATGAAGTACAATTATGGAGTTATTCAATCATTTTAAATAAATCATGTGTATGTAATATAATATATATAATAATTTTATTTTGTCTTTGCTATGGATTATCAGGCCTCAAAATCACGCACAAAAATCATGTCTGACTCTGAAAATACTCGATTGAATATTCCAATGTCTTAACTGTGAATTTACACTTACATAAAGCCATTAATACATTTATGAAGTGATTTTATTTAAGAAATTATTTTTTCGCATTAAACAATAAAAATTTATCAAATTGTGGGTTATTATTATCATTTAAAAATTTAGGATACTTCACCATAGCTCCTACAATAGTCAAATAGGGCAACTTGTCAATTGATAATGCAATTCCTAAAAGACTCATCTCCACTGTATACTGCTTTGTCCCTTCATACCACCCCACCTCCACCATATAAAGGAATTACCTAAGAAATCGGAGGAAAAAATAATGAATCAATGAAAAATAATGGAATTAGAATGAATTTCAATGTGTATGACTAATGTACCCATGAAATATTCTCATATCAACAACAAATAGATTTAAATCTTTATGAATTAATGTGAAATAAAAAATAACACTATAAGACCTACCCAAAGGCCAAGCCTCTAGTTAGTCACATGCTATTGGAAATTGAAAAGAGATCACAATATAAAGATGGAAGGGAGAGATAATGAGATTTGGGTTGGAAGGGAAAACAACGGATTAAAAAAGAAAGGGAACCACTTTAATTAAAATATGAATACATGTTACATGGGAAAATAAATCAAAATGAAAATAAAATAAAATAAAAGTCCTATTGCATGGTTGTCATCCAGATATTCCCTTTCCAACCGATATTCTCTTCAATACACCCCTAGACACTTGTTTATTGGTATAGAAGAGGGTTTAGGGCGTCATATAAATTACCATTAAAATTTTTTGGGTCATAATGTGTCATCAACAATTGAAATTTTGGTTTTAGAATCAATCCTTAAAAAGTTTTCTCATAGTACCCTTTACATTGGCCAAATCAAAAAATGTAGTTTTCTAGAATGTTGTTCCTATTTTTTAAACATTTTAATAAAAACATTAATCTTTATCCACCATGTGTATCAAAGGTATTTCTCAATAGAAATTTTATTCTGGATGAATGTTTCCAAAATCATCATTCAATGTAGATCATCTAATGGTTTTCTTAATTAGTGAATAAACCCTCCCACTACTGGAAATATTTCATTTACCCATGGTTTGACACTATGAGTATAGATCAGGATAGTAGGGATATAGTCTATACCTATGATTTCAGGAATTATGGGCTACTAAGGAATCAATATAGCTCTATACCCACAATTTCAACACAAATGTGGGTATTTCCATGTTAAATTTCATATTACAAACAATTTGGGAAAACTATTGGTATATATATATACCCACAGTATACAAAACCATGGGTATATATTTTTACAACAGAAAATATATACCCACAGTTCAGTTAAACCTTGGGAATACATTTTCATAGCACAAAATATATACCCATGGTTCATCAAACTGTGGGTAAATATTGTTTTAATCACAACAAACATATCAACAGTTCATTGATCCATGTGTATAGATGGTTTTCCTAGCATTAGATATATCCACGATTCATTGAAATCTGGGTATATACAGATTCCCCTAAAATGTAGGAGCAACCCGCCTTGATACTTCCATCCTTCACCTATAAAAACAATGAAACCCATAATACAAACTAGTTATAATCTAGTTAAAAACAACAATCTATACATTTATAATATTAAGATACACATGAAACCATAATATAGCATGTATATAAGTTTGACCGAGTGGATTCATAACAATGGTGAGGTTGGTAGATAAGAACCGAAGGTCCATAAGTTTGGCTGAGCAAATACTGGAAAAGGTATATATATTTATACTGCACATCTATCAATGGAAGCCCTTATTTTATGCCTATAGACCATTTAATGTGTTGTATAGTTTTTCAATATCACACTTCTAATTGTATAAATTTCATAACTCACTTTATATTATTATGTGTATATTTATACCATCTATTCGAGCCTTATCAAAAATTTAGGTTCTACTAATAGATAGGATAATAATCATTAACAATCTAGAGATATACTCATTGTTCTATTTATTTACATACGTTGAAGTCTAAATAGGAAATGTCAAATAATATCATGTAGGGGGATATAAATTGAGATTACATATAATGTTCATACATGACTGTTCCTTGTTAATGTAGAGCGATTGGGACCTTAGTTGGGTGGTATACGATCCCTGCCCATTTTCTCATCTATTTAGGTTCATGTAGTGATGGTTTCTAACACCATTTTTGGATTTTTGGATGAAGTAAAATCCTATGGAAAATATTATATTTTAGAAATAATTTTTGAGTAGAATCATTTCCTAAAAAGTGGAATCAATACAGAAGCAGTGAAAGTGGGTGACTAAACATTGGTGAAGACAGATGAAGGGATTAGAAGATTTAAATGACATATAGGAACCCTAACCACTAATCTAGATTTTACAGTAGGATGACTTTTCATGCAAGTAAATATCATGAATCTTATATTCCATCACATACCCATGTGGTGGTATTATTTTTCACTTAATCACAACCCTCACCACCATCACTTCTTATAGATCTAAAGAAGCATGGTTTCACATGCTCAATATATCCTCATTGAAACGAATACTCGATACAACAACACATATGTTATCCCCATACTCAAGATGGTCACCCACTGAAGCTAGAACCAGATCTTCTTAGAAATGGCTTGATACAACCTTTTTGAATCATATAATCTATTTACCAACACTGAAATTAGCAACATCCTCCCACAAATGGTGGATTCCCTCTTTGAATAGGTGAAAATAAGTTGGTCTTGACAAATAAGATGTTTGATCCAAATGGAATTTTCACAACAAAAAACTTTCAACCATATTGAATTCCACAATTTTCATTATATTGTCATAATATGATGATTTATTTTGATCTCCTAGTGTTCAACACATGTACCAGAAGACAAACTTGTTCTTGAGGGGATGAAAATCATATTTGATCTCTCGATCATTGTGATCGAGGATGCAAGGTTGTTTAATATCATTATCTAAAAATGTTAATGAGATATCAAGAACGGGTTGACAATTAGATGCCTTGTGGTTCCCCCATCATTCTTCTTAGTAGTGTCTATCTTCGTTTTATCTATCCTCACCATCCCTAAACTTATCCCCCTCACACTCCACATCTCCCCCTCATCTGTACTCAAATGTAAGTATGACCAATCACGACCTATAAGTGACATCCGTTGGAGGAATGTAAAATCTTGTTAATGATGATTTGGGAGGACACTAATTTCAAGATAACTTTTACATTCATATATGTTGGTGTATAGTTGATGTTTTAGTATTCAAAAATATGCAATCAATATCATTTTCGTAATATGTTATCCTAAAAGTTTACCAGTTCCAATTTATTATATGTCACTAATAAGGTAGGAGTCAAACAAGGAGGACCTAAAAAGTGTTGACCAAGGTAGAAGTTTCTAATTATCTGAGTTGAAAATTCACTCGGTCCCCCCAATAACTCATTATCGAGGAGCTGACACATTATAATATAATAATAGTGTGATCAAGACGGAGGGGATAAGATAGTTCTTGGTCATAAGGATATAGGATAGGAAAAAATATGAAGATAGAATGGATTAATGCCTCCCAGATATTTATATATCTTGGGTGATTTAACCTTTAGAGCATGTGGCTAGTAATCAAGAAGTTAAATGATCTATGGGTTTCACATCTAGGAGGTGTATGCATTCCATAGATGAGGAATTTGAAATATCCAACAATAAACATTATTGAAATTAATTTAGAAGAGATTAGCACACACACACACACATATATATATATATATCACTAATTTGGATATGTGAGTGCATACAATCATGGAAAATATCCTAACCACTAGGCATGTGTGTGTGAGATTATAGATAATGGGAACATCAATTGGGTAATCAACCAATCTATAAATAATGAGTTTGATGTTTCCCTTAAATTTGAAATCATATGTTGAAGATCCTTCTAAATGATTTCCCATAATTATCGTATCTCTAATTAAATGATCAAAACCATTATTTTTTTCAGATGACAAAAGATAACATGGAACTGATAAATACCCCTTAGTATACCAATGGGAGATCTTTGGTAGGTAGTGATGTGGTTTTGGACACTGTGGAAGAAAGGGAAATTTATCACTGTCAGAGTATGGTTATTGAGGGGAGGAACGAGATCCACTTTATCATCTCACTGTAAATAAAAATAAACTAATTAAAATAGAAGAGTTTAAAATCAATAATGTATCAGTGATGAAATTGAAATTACAAAGGTAGTAAGATACCATTATATCAAAGGGGAGTTACATAGAGAAAGAGTAAATACATAATTTTTCAAAAAAAAATAGTACCATAAGAGCCTTAAAAATTTTGAGGTGCCACTCTGGGATATAGTCCCAAGACAGTCGATGTGCTCCACCTTAGTTATTCCAATACTATTATCCCTGTGATCAAAAGAAAAAAATTTCATCATCATCCTACTACCCATTTAAATAATAATCCTAATAAATTACTTGTTAATATACATTATTGTGATAGTTCCATTGCTTGGATATAGTTTAATGTGAATCTCCATCTCACCGGCATCCCTATGAAGCTCAAGTTCAGTCATGCATAAGAACCGTAACTTATCTAGAGAATCACCGAAACTACAAAAATTGAAGCATGATGAAGATAAAAATGTATTCAAAATGAATCGATATATTTATTAACTAATAAACTAGAGTACATTAATAATGTAAAATTGGTGGTGGAAATAAAAAACCACACCTTTCAAGCTCTCATAGAAAGACCTATTTATGGTTGTATTGGCTATGAACTATCAAATCTAAAAACCTAATGACGTCAAATGAATTTAAAATTTTAATTCAGTTCATAAGAGAAAAAAAAACCGAATCAAAAAAATAATCATGGTGAATATGAAAACAAAAAACATATTAAAGATGCAAGTTCACCCATCATAATAAATTCATAGGCTCTACAACAATTCAAAACTAGCACACCACAATTGTAAGTTGCTCTAAGACAAAGAATACTTTATAAAACTCAAGCCCCAATGAAGAATCCACTTCAACATTTTTGTCCAAGGACCATCATATATATACTATCATTTCTACCACTATAAAATTAAAAAAACAAAATAAAATACATTATGAATGTCATGAATATAAATATGATGTCACACTACTCTATAGAAGAAAATAGATCCCAATATAATAAATCAACATAAAAATTACTATATCATAATGAAATGAAGGATATTGATACCTTTATAATCCAACTACTCATGGATGTGACCATTTGATATTATATTTTTCTCGATGATATATGTGTGGTTAAAAGAAAAACATGTGACGATAAAAATGAAATGAAAGCATTGATGTTCTATCCCAATGAGAAATTATATTTAGTTATTAGTGTAATTTTTGTCGAATGATATAATGTGTAAACAAATATTAAATGAAAAATATATGAGTTATTAATCAAATGTTATAATATCCTTATGAAATTAATTTCTATTATATAATTTAATAGAATTGATTTTCATTTTTTGTGGTAATGTCAGTTAATATAGTTGATGTGTGATGAAATCATGGTTTTTTCACATTGAATGATTTATTAAAAAAAGATAATTTTATTCATATAGTATACCATACCCTTCGGTCGGAGTGGACACTCAAGAGGGGGGTAAATTGAGTTTCAATTAAAATTTCTGTTAAAATATTGTCTAGTTAAAATCCCCCGATTTATAGAATAAGTTAAACTATAGTGAATTTATACTGATTTTAAATGTTCACTTAGCTTCTCAAAGATTGATTAAGTCTCAGTTAATTTAACCACAATATCAAACTAACTTTTGAACCTAACCTATTGATTTACAATAAGTGTAAACACTTTCTAATTTAACTATCAAAGTAACTCCAAAATAGTTTTGTATTTCAAAGTAATAGGAGCAGAATAAATAAGCTATATGTAGTATACTTTAAACTTAAATAAATGATGCACAACAGATATAACAAGAGGTTCAGTCTCAAGCCAAGACTTAGTCCTCTTAAATATATATAAATTTGATCCACACCCTGTATCGGGGTTAACAAAAGTTTTACAAAACTGTCCAGGCCACGCAGGGACCTCTACCACTGTTCTTCGTGGGAGAAAAAACAAAGACCAGGTCACACAAGGACCTCTTCCTCTGTTGACATGGGTAAACAGAAGTTAAGAGAATTTGAATGAGGATTTTGATATCCTCCAGTTCAGTGCAGGAGACAGTGTTTGTAAAGATATATAGAGTACACCACACTCCTCGAATGTTAATAAATAAATCACGTAGAGAATATAGATGAGAGTTTATAAAGCTCTAGTGATTATCAATATATCTTTGGACTCATTGGATTCAGCAGTAATGATTCTGAGTCCTTCTTTGGTTTTTCTGTTGAAAAACATAGTGTCGTAGTTCAGCTTGTCTTCACCAGGAGTGAGAAAGATATCTTGATTCGTCATGTGTTCTTCAACAGTATTGGATTTCACTCATGAGAGTTATTTTAAGGTCTTGCAATCTCCTTCTTGTTTAGGATTGTTCTTCTTGTTCAGCACAGTGCACTCGGATGTACGTATGTTATTCGTGTGGTATATCTTGTTTTGTTGTTGCTTGTTGCTTCTTACTTCTTACACGTGTACTACATCTCAGTCTTTCTTATTTTTCATGAGTTCTGATAGTAGGAATGATTCCCTTTTCTACGGTTTCCTGACATGCCAACAACTATCATTAAATAACATTAATTGCATTAAAAATAATAAGTATTACCGTTAGCATTATTTATATAATATTGACAAAAACTAAAGAAATGGTGTCACCGTGATTATGGAAATAATGTCTTCTTCGCGGTATGTGGTTAATAGTATGAGCTTCACGGTGTGTCCTTCACGGTGAGTCCTTCACGGTGAGTCCTTCACGGTGTCTGGTCACAGTGTCTGGTCACGGTGTCTGGGTCACGGTAAGTCCTTCAAAGTGAGTCCTTCACGGTGAGTCCTTCACGGTGTCTGGTCACGGTGTCTGGTCATGGTGTCTGGGTCACGGTGAGTCCTTCACTGTGTCTGCTCACAGTTAGTCCTTCACGGTGAGTCCTTCAGGGTGTCTGCATACTTGGACAAATATTTGTATTTGAACTAAGACAGTGATATGCAGAATATGGATTAAGGATAATCATTAGAGAGTAAGAGAATGTGAACCATAAATATAAAGGTGTGATAATATATGTGAGAATTGTGATTATGCATAAGACTTGTAAATAATAAAGAGAGTAATTAACAACCATAAGCATTGTTATTATAAAAACATGATGGGTAGCTATTATTGAGATTGAAGAGCATTTGAATGATGTGCAATGATGATCGAGATTAATTAACAGTAAAGAGATTTGTGATCATTAAAACATGATTAACACATGAGGAGTCCAAAAATATCCCCCCTTTTGATGATCACAAATCATATATTGGTAGAATATAAATGACATGTAAAATTACAGTAACTAGCATAGCAAAAACATTATAGAACTAATACTTGTATATTTTCTCCACCATTTATACTAATATAGAATTGACACTTGTAGTTGTTCTCCCCCTTTTGGGATTATCAAAAAGTAGAGATAATGAAATGAAACACTGCATTTGGTATTAAACAAAGGGTTTAGAATTCAATAATACATGAAACAACAAAATACATCCCATAAAAAACAGTCCTCGAACTCTTCAGGGATTCATCTTGTCTTTGCCTTTATCAACAGCAGGAGCTGGTGCTGAAGTAGAAGAATGCATAGATGTGGTAGACAATGAGGGTAAGGGTATACATTAAAAAATAGATAGAGCCAAAGTAGGAGCCATAGAAGATCTAGGCTGTGGTTGGTTAAGAATGACTGGCTGGATCTGAGAAAGAGCTTGACTAACTGTCATGGCAAGTGAGGATAAGGCAAGAAGTCTAGGTTTAAGGGGTGTAGCAGCTGGAGAAACTATAGTAGTAATCTACACATGAAGATACGGCTTCAAAATATTGATGACATTAGTAATGATTTCACCACCATACTGCATAGCCTTTTCAAAATCATCCTTATTCTCCAACAATCTGTCCAAAAATCTGGTGAACTCTGAAAGTTTCTGAACTTGAACTTTAAAAGCTTGAGTCACCATAGGGATTCTCAAATTTTCCACAGGATATCTAAAGTGAGCTGTCATATCACTTTTAGAGAAAATCCGGGAAATATACAAATCTATTTTCTTGGAGATCTCTTGTTGAGCATCATTGGCTATCTTAGAATGAATCCTAACCATGTCCAATGCTCTATCACTATTCTTAATCACTTCTGACAAAGAATATAGATCCAGGCCACTGAAGGCATTCTGAAATTCTTCTTTTATTATGGGTCTCAGCATAGAATCATACAAATAAGGTGTGGAGGTCTGAACAGAAACAGGTGAAGCCTCGACAGCTTCATTTAGAACATTGAGCTGTTTCAGAACATTTTGCAGACATCCAGTGTATTCATCTGTAAGCTTATTAAGATTTTCCACAAGCTCTCTCATGTATTCCAGCAGCTTGGTGTGACTTTTTCCACTCTTTTCATCAAAAGATAGTAGTTATGGATGAACTTGAGACACAATATCCCTAGCAAGGAGGGAATCAGAAGACTCAGGAGAAACAGGTGTAGGGGAAGAAACAGGAGCAGGCTCTGATCTCAATGATAACTCATTCTGCAGACTTGCTACCATACTTTTCAGATTTGCAACATCAGCACTCAGCATCTTATTCTCTACTCTGAATTCTTGAATTTCCCGGATCATCCTTAGTTGAATATGAAAGATAATATTTTCCAAGAGAATTGATGCATCTTCTTGACTTAACTGAGTCACTGGGTGAGGTTGAGTGGAGAAAATTTTCTCAACTCCAGCTAACAAAGTCTCTCCAAAAACATTCTGATCATCTTTGGTCACAAAGGAGTGAAGCTCAAATAAGGATGCAGGTAAAGGTAAAGGTTTAGATTCTGGTTGAGGTTCAGAGTCCTCTTTAGACTCATATTCTGATTCAGATTGAGGTTGGGGCTCTGGTTCTGGTTCTGAATGAGCTAAGGACTTCAGTTGAAACGGAGACGAAAGATCCATTCTAGTTGCAGTTGCTTGCTGTGACTCATTCACATCATAAAATCATGGGAACTCATATCGATAGTGCACAGAAAAAAGTGATATAAGGTTGAGAAGCTTCAGCAGATCCAGCTTCCACAATATCAAGATTTTGAGGTTCCTCCCCCTCAACTTGTGCATCCCTTCCAGATTCTTGAGGTTCAGGAACATGGACAAGATGCACAGGATCATCCCTAATCTCTTCAGCAAACTCTTACCTTTCCAGATGAAAGGCAATTTCCATTCATTATTTAGTAGATGGAATAATCTCAGGAACCGATTGTTCCACTGGATAAGCTTCCAGGATTGCTTCTTTCTCAACAGAAGGAGTCTCTTCAACAAGATCTGCCTCTAAGGTTGCTTGCTGTTCTGAAATAGGAAAAACCAATTTCCTTGCAGCATTGGGATGAGCTTCTTTCTCATGAAGAACAACTGAAGGATCCTTAGTCCATTCCTTTTCAACAGCAACTTCCTCCCTTTGAGGTGTTTCAGCAGGGATAACAGCAGGGAAAACAACCCTTTCCTCTTCAACCAGAACTGTTTCCATTGGAGGTAATACAGGTTCTTCTCTAGGTGGTACTTCAGCTGTTACTTCTCCTTGTTCTTCTTCTTCTAAATACTCATCCACTTTATCTGGTTCCAAACCAGGATCAGCTAGGTTGTTAGGCCTTCTTGGAAAGTCAATAGGATTAAAAATTTTATACAGTTGATCACTGTCCTCAACCCATTGCTTCTTCCAGGGATTCCAGCTTATCTTCATCCTTCTGATGACAGGCATGGATAGACAGAAATCAAGGTCCTCTAACTTTACTTCATTCGGTCCAACCATCCCTTTTGCAACTAACATAGCTGAAATCATCCATGAGTAAAATAGGGAGGTGGATTTGGAAGTTACTTTGATCAACTCACAGATATGGTTGATAACATCTATACACAGATTTATCTTATGGCCATTCTTCAACAGGTGAATCAGGAACACATCCTGATACTTCCTCACAGCAAAATCCCATTTTCTTGGACGAACCAAATTTTGAACAAACTTTAACAGAAGTCTTGTCTCCCCATCTAGTTCAGCAGTTATGTCCCTTCGCTTGGTGCCATTTCCAGTTAGACTTTCCAAAGCAGTCTCCAGGTCAAAGATGTAGGTTGTTGGAGGAGGGTCTCTCTGGTAATATTCACAAATTCCTTCATGTGGAATTCTTAGGCATGCAGCCCACAACCTTGAAGAGAAATAGCACTTCTGACTATCGATCCAGCTGGTCACCATAAAGCTTTCTCCAAACTCAAAAGAAAACTTCACATACTGAGAGAATTGAGATTCAAGCCTTGGGTAAATCGTTCTATTCTGTCCAGTGAACCATTCAAGTCAAACCTTGTTCTCTTAAAACTTTCAGAACTAAATATCTACTAGACAGCAGCCATTCAGGGCAAACCTATTTTTGAGGTACAACTATACGGCTTACCAGGTTTGGGTTTAGAGGTATTTTGGGAGCTATCCTTGGTATCCTCTTTTGTTTCTTAGTGCGGCGCTTTTCAGACGAGGGTGAGGATGGACGCTTCATCCTTGGCATTCACTAAAGGTTCAGGCGAGAGGGAAGAGAAGGTTCAGGAGAGAGTTCGGGTAAGGAATCGAATGAAACCCTTATGTTTTATCATTTGGGAATGTCAAACGTCATAAAAACAATCATGCTGGAAGTCAAATAGAGGTGAAATAAAAATTACCGCGATACGGGTTAAAATAAAAATAAACATAATTCTCACGGTGAGACCATGAGTAGGCATTACGGTGAGATATAAAACTAGTCATCACGGTGAGACAGTTTATAGTCATCATGGTGTGACAGTGAGCATTTTATATAGTCATGGTGAGACAGTGAGTTGTCAGACCGTGAGCATAAAACAGTAACTTAGAAACAATAAGTATGAAACCGTAAAGTAAAGTACAGTAAAGTATTAAACATTAAAATCAGTAAGATATTCATTTCTGATTAATCATACCACAATCATGTATGATGTAGTCTAATCTTTCAGAATTTAATGGTTTAGTGAATATATCAGCAAGTTGATATTCAGTACCAGTGAATATCAAAGTGATATCACCTTTTTGATAATGATCCCTCACAAAGTGATGCCTTACATCAATATGTTTTGTCCTAGAATGAGAAATAGGATTCTTAGAAATATTAATAGCACTTGTGTTGTCACAATTTATTGAGACATGTCTGAATTGATATCCATAGTTTAGTAATGTGTGTTTCATCCACAAAATTTTTTCACAACAACTTCCAGCAGCTATGTATTCATCTTCTGCAGTTGATAATGCAATAGAATTTTGTTTCTTACTACACCATGATACTAGTGACTTGCCTAAAAGGTGACATATTCCGGAGGTGCTTTTTCTAACTAGCTTACATCTAGCAAAGTCATCATTAAAATAACTAACTAATTCAAATGATTTTCATTTGGGATAGAACAGTCCTAAATTGGGAGTATTCTTGAGGTATTTGAAAATTCTCTTCACATCATTTAAATGTGACTCTTTAGGTTTTTCTTGAAAACGAGCACACATACACACACTAAACATAATATCAGGATGACTAGCAGTCAGGTAGAGTAGACTTCCAATCATTCCTCTATAAGTGGTTTGATCAACATATTTACCATTTTTATCAAGATCATTCTTACAGGTGGTACTCATGGGAGTGTCACTACTTTTTGTGCTCTCCAATCCAGAACGTTTTAAAATATCTATAGTATATTTACTTTGAGTTAAAATAATTCCATCATCATTTTGAATGATTTTAAAACCAAGAAAGAATTTAAGTTCACCCATTAAATTCATTTCAAATTCATTTTTCAACATTTTAGAAAAATCAGTACATAATGTAGTTTTTGAAGATCCAAAAAAAATATCATCTACATAAATTTGTACAACTAAAACATCTTCAAAATTTCGTTTTGTAAACATAGTAGAATCAGCTATTCCTTTTGTAAAACCTTTAGAAATTAGAGAAGTACTTAATCTATCATACCAAGCTCTAGGAGCTTACTTTAAACCATATAATGAATTTGATAGTTTGAAAATATGATTTCAAAAATGAGTGTTTGAAAATACTGGTGGTTGTCCAACAAAAACAACCTCAGAAATATATCCATTTAAGAATGCACTCTTGACATCCATTTGATATAGTCTGAAATTTAGATGTGCAGCATAAGCAAGTAAAATCCTAATAGCTTCTAATCTGGCTACTAGATAAAAAGTCTCCTCATAGTCTATACCTTATTCTTGACTATAGCCTTGTGCAACTAGTCTAGCTTTATTTCTAACTATGTTTCTGGATTCATCTACTTTATTTCTAAACACCCATTTTGTGCTTATTGTGAAAGTGTCCTTAGGTCTTTCAACAAGATTCCAAACTTTATTTCTTTAAAACTGATTGAGTTCTTCTTTCATAGCAATTACCCAAAATTCATCATTAATAACATCATCAATGTTTTTAGGTTCAAGATGTGACAAGAAGGCTTGATGTTCAACTTGATTTCTAAGAGAAGCTCTAGTTGGTGTCCCTCTATCAAGATTTCCTACAACAGCATCTAAAGGATGATTCTTTAGAATTATAGTTGATCTATTAAAGGTAGGACTAGAAACTTCAGGTTCATCAACAGGTTGGGAATCAACAGAAGCAGGTTCTGGAAAATTTCCAGAACTGGTTGTCTTTATAGCAGGTTCATTTGATTTGTCATTATGGTCTAGAACAGATAAATCTTCTTCAAGATTTTCAAGAGATGTTTTAGGCGCATGTGGATCAGTTTCATAAAACTTGATGTGAACAGATTCTTCCACACACTTGGTTCTTTTATTTAAATCTCTATAGGCTTTACTAGAAATAGAGTAACCTAGGAAAATTCGTTCATCACTCTTGGATGCAAACTTGTCAAGATTTTCTTTGGTATTAAGAATAAAGACTTTTCAGCCAAAGACTCTGAAGTATTTAACCTTAGGTTTACTATGGTTCCACAACTCATAAGTGGTCCTCTTAGGAATAGGTCTACTTAAGACTCAATTGATAATATAACAAGCTGTATTTACAGCTTCAACCCAAAAATAAATAGGCAGATCATATTCATTAAGCATGGTTCTGGAAATTTCTTACAGGGTTCTATTCCTCCTTTCTACTACACCATTTTGCTGAGGCGTCCTAGGGGAAGAAACGTTATGACTATATCCATTGTGTGAGCAATAGGATTCAAATTCATGATTCTCAAACTCACGGCCATGATCACTTCTTAGAATTTTAATCTTAAGTCCACTAAGGTTATCTACAGATTTGGAGTATTTAGAAAAGTAAGAACAATCTTCACTTTTGTGAGCTAAGAATTATACCCAAGTATATCTTGAAAAGTCATCTACTAAGCCATAGACATAGTGCTTCCCATTTAAGCTAGAAACTCTAGATGATCCAAACAAATCCATGTGAACCAACTCGTGAGGTTGAGAAGTTGAAACTTCTTTCTTTGGTTTGAAAGAGATTTTGTGTTGCTTTCCCTTTTGACAGGGATTACAAACATTGTCATTTGGAAACTCAAGTTTGGGTAGGTCTCTCACTAAGTTCTTCCTAGTAAGTTTTATAAGTGACTGTATATTGCAGTGTCCTAATCTTCTGTGCCAAAGCCAAGACTCTTTATGAAAAGCGTTTAAACAAGTAATATTTTGCATGACTAAAGAATTTAAATCAAGACCATAAACATTTTCATTTCGTAGGGCAGAAAATACGAAATCATTTTTAGAATTAAAAACATTGCAATAATAATTTTCAAATTTAACATTAAAACCATCATCTCATAACGGAGAAATACTTAGCAGATTATATTTAAGTCCATCAACGAATAAAACTTTAGAAATTAATACTGAGTCAGTGTCACCAATCTGGCCTAAGCCGATGATTTTCCCTTTAGAATTATCACCAAAGGTGACAAAGCCTCTATAAATTCTAACTAAGATTTTAAAGCATGATATGTCTCCTGACATATGTCTTGAACATCCACTGTCCAAGTACCAAGTCTTCGTACAGGAGCTCTTTAAGCAAGTTTCGTACAAAAGAGATTTAGATAGGAAATGATTTTGGTACACATATCTCCTTGGGTCCAGACAGGTTAGCAATCAAAGCTTTCGGTACCCCAATGTTTCTTCTGGGTCTTATAAAATTTGTAGAATCAACAGAT
Source organism: Viscum album (assembly GCA_963277665.1). Lineage (NCBI taxonomy): Eukaryota > Viridiplantae > Streptophyta > Magnoliopsida > Santalales > Viscaceae > Viscum > Viscum album. The sequence continues at coordinate 1,123,313,583 of OY728129.1, forward strand.
TTTGAAAGATAAACCTTATTAGATCCGTAACTATGAATATAACTCGTTGGAGCATATAAATGTCCAGAACTACAACTAGCAGTATTCTGTCCAGATTTAGGAATATATCTATTCTTAGTAAACTGTCTCTGTCTAGGTTTGTAGCCTATTATAGTAGTGTATATTTATGCAACATTCTTTCCTAGAATTTGAGTTAGAGTATCCTTTCCATTTGTGAATTTCTCTAAATCCTTTCTGAGTTTCTCATTAGAAATTTTCAGTTCGGTGTTCTCCTTTAACAGTTGAACATTTTTCTCTTTTTCAATAGTTATTTCAGTTTTAAAAGTAGTAGTGATAGAATGTTGTTTATTTAATGATTTGTATTTATCCCTAAGTTCATTGAATGTCTCTTCCATCATATTACAATATTCAAACGATTCCTCACTAGTCATGTTTTCAGAATTAGAATCAAATTCAGCACTATCTTCAGAATAATAAGAATTTAAAGCAGGAGTATCTAAGATTACCTAATATGTGTTTGTCATAAAACACATGTTTTCCTTATTTCTGGTTTCTGTCTCAGATGCTTCAGATTCACTGGATCTATCCCCAGAAGCGCTCCAAGTAGCCTTCATAGCCTTTTTGTACTTACTATCCTTGTAATCATATTTATTCTTTAATTTGAGCTTTGGGAAGTCTGCTTTGATATGTTCTTTTCTTTTTCCCTCATAACAGAAAACTTCATCACTTTTATCTGGATTTTTACAATCCTTCTTCCAATGTCCCTTATTGTCATACTTTCCTTTGTAATTTGATTTTATGAAGAATTTCTTCTTCCTATAAAATTTCTTAAACCTTCTGGCTATCTGAGCCATTTCAGCATCACTATCAGAGTATGAATTTTCACTGGTTGAACTATCAGTAGGTAGTTGAGCTTTATATTTGTCCTTGCTCTTTGAAGCAGTAGTCTTGAAAGCCACTGATTTCTTCTTAGGTTCATCATCTTCCTCTTTATTCACCTTGAGTTCTTCCTCATACATCATAAGCTTACCAATGAGTCCTTTGACAAGTAGAGCAACAATGTCACATGACTCTCTGATTTAAACAGACGTGCCTCTCCATCAATCTGGTAAACATCTCAGAATCCTCATAATTTGTTCCTTTGCTGGAATAACCTTTCCAAGTGAATTCATTGCATTGACTATCTCATTAAACCTGAGATACATATCAGAAATGGGTTCATCAGTCTTCATTTTAAAATTATCATATTTAATAGTATAATTATTTAATCTCATTTCTTTAAAATTGGTTGTTCCTTCATCAGAAACACCCAAAGTATCCCAAATTTTAAAAGCATCTTTACAAGCAGAAATTCTGTTAAACTCTTTATCTTCTAAAGCACAGTACATGGCATTCATGGCTTTACAATTATTATTGTAAGTAGTATTTGTAGGTTCATCCCAATTGGATCTAACAGTAGTGTGAAGTTTATATTTTGATTCTATGGTAGTCCAAATATCAAAACCTATGCTTTCTAAATGAATTTTCATTTTAAGTTTATACTGTGCATAGTTTGTACCATTGAAGAAAGGTGGCCTGTTATTATAAACACCCTGTAGTTTATTATCCATAACTAGATTTTAGAAAGATAATTCAAAGAGATAAAAATTTAGAACTAACAGAAATTTAAGATCATTAAAGATGAAACTAAAATCACTGTTGAAAAAAAAGTATTTCAGAAATATTTGAACAAAAACTAAACCTCTGATACCAAATGTTGGTCGGAGTGGACACTCAAGAGGGGGGTGAATTGAGTTCCAATTAAAATTTCTGTTAAAATATTGTCTAGTTAAAATCCACTAATTTATAGAATAAGTTAAAATGTAGTGAATTTATAGAGATTGTAAATGTTCACTTAGCTTATCAAAGATTGATTAAGTATCAGTTAATTTAACCACAAGATCAAACTAAATTTTGAAGCTAACCTATTGATTTACAATAAGTGTAAAGACTTTCTAATTGAACTATCAAAGTAGCTTCAAAATAGTTTTGTATTTCAAAGTAATAGCAGCCGAATAAATAAGATATATGTAGTATACTGTAAACTTAAATAAAAGATGCACAACAGATATAACAAGAGGTTCAGTCTCAAGCTGAGACTTAGTCCTCTTAAATATATATAAATTTGATCCACACCCTGGATCGGGTTTAACAACAGTTTTACAAAACTGTCTAGGCCACGCAGGGACCTCTAGCACTGTTCTTCGTGGGAGACAAAACAAAGACCAGGTCACACAAGGACCTCTTCCACAGTTGACGTGGGTAAACATAAGTAAAGAGAATTTGAGTGAGGATTTTGATATCCTCCAGTTCAGTGTAGGAGACAGTGTGTGTAATGATATAAAGATTATACCACACTGCTCAAAAGTTAATAAATAAATCTTGTATAGAAGATAGATGAGAGTTTAGAAAGCTCTAGTGATTATCAATATATCTATGGACACGTTGGATTCAGCAGGATTGCTTCTGTGTCCTTCTCTGGTTTTTCTGTTGAAAAACAGAGTGTCGTAGTTCACCTTGTCTTCTTCAGGAGTGAGAAATATATCTTGATTCGTCGTGTGTTCTTCATCATTATTGGATTGCACTCATGAGAGTTCTTTTAAGGTCTTGCAATCTTCTTCTTGTTTAGGATTGTTCTTCTTGTTTAGCACAGTGCACTCGGATGTACGTATGTTCTTCATGTTGTATATCATGTTTTGTTGTTGCTTGTTGCTTCTTACTTCTTACACATGAACTGCATCTCAGTCTTTCTTATATTCCACGAGTTTTGACAGTAGGAATGATTCCCTTTTCTACGGTTTCCTGACATGTCAACAACTATCATTAAATAACATTAATTGCATTAAAAACAATAAATATGATAGTTAGAATTATTTAAATAATATTGACAAAAACATAAGAAACAGTGTCACAGTGAATATGGAAATGGTATCTTCTTAACATTATGCGGTTCACGGTATGAGCTTCACGGTGTGTCCTTCACAGTGAGTCCTTAACAGCGAGTCTTTCATGGTGTCTGGTCACGGTGTGGTCACGATGTCTGGTCACGGTGTCTGGGTCACGGTGAGTCCTTCATGGTGAGTCCTTCACGGTGAGTCCTTCACGGTGAGTCTGTCACGGTGTCTGGTCACAGTGTCTGGTTACGGTGTCTGGTCATGGTGTCTGGGTCATGCTGAGTCCTTCACGGTGTCTGGTCACGGTGAGTCCTTCACGGTGAGTCCTTCACGGTGTCTGCATACATGGAAAAATATCTGTATTTGAACTAAGACAGTGATATGCAGAATATTGATTAAGGTTAATCATTAGAGAGTAAGAGAATGTGAATCATAAATATAAAGGTGTGATAATATATGTGTGAGTTGTGATTATGCATAATACTTTTAAATAATAAAGAGAGAAATTAACATCCATAAGATTTGTTATTATAATAACATGATGTGTAGCTATTATTGATATTGAAGAGCATTAGCAAGATTTGCAATGAAGATCGAGATTAATTAACAGTAAAGAGATTTGTGATCCTTAAAACATGATTAACACATGAAGATTCCAACAATACCTTATTATAAATTTTATAATTTCACTAAAATTATAAAATGAAGGCATACATGCTGAATTTATTTAACGAAATTTGTATAGATTATTACTCAGAAAAATATTTTTGTTTTATAATAATTAATCAATAATGATTATTTGGGGAGTTGAATATATAAATGATTTTAAATCATATACATAATAGAATTGGAAGAAGATATCTGCTATTTTAGTAATAAAATATTGTGGTTGGTGTCATAATGGTAGGTTTTACCGTAATGATGGATGAACTAGTTTTTAGAGCACTGGATTTGGATAAAATTGAAATTATTTCCAAGAAAATTTGTAATTCATGATCAATACCTGAATTGAGTAAAAAATATAATTTTCTTAAATACCATGAAATGACGTGTTCTATTTATGATATCAAGAGCATTATGAATTATTCATTATGGAATTTTTTAGCATAATCATCATACATTGCATAATTGAAAACATTGATTACTTATGAATCCTGAAAATTGTGTAATTCATAATACTCATTATTCCAGAATAGATTCATAATGAATAATGAAAAAATAGAATTAATATTAAACAATGTTGAGGCTAAAGTTTCCAAATTAAGTTCATATTTCATAGCACAATAATAGAATTCATAACATACAATTCTCACAAGGATAACCTAATAAAAATATAACATAATTATAAAAAGTGAGGTATATGAGTAGGATTTATGATATAAATAATAGTTAAAAGGTAGAAATTTTATGCGACTAATATATAATATGTAGGTATGAGATATAAATCTTGGAATCTTTCACCAATGTATTGATAAGCTGTCGAAAGATTCATTCATCAAGAAAGAGATGTTTGGTTCCATGCATGATGACTCCCATGACATTTGGTATTCCTTTACATTATAACTTCTTTAATTATAACTGCAAAACAATAAAAAACAAAATAAATATGTTGAATAAAATTACATTTTCAATAATCAACCTGAAAAACATACCACAAGTCTTATACAATACTTACATACGTGATAAGCACTATTATTAGTTTTCAAAAATTTCTATGAAATATAACCTTATACAAAAGAATGAGATAAGAAGTATGAATAGTTTTCAGAAACATGTGTCTGATAAATCCCAAGTATTATAACCACTTTTCAATAAGTATTTCCAAACACATCTCTAATGTTAACTCCATGGAAAAATCAGTTCTTCAGTTAGGTTTATTTATTATCAAAGGCTTTCAAACCTTATCTATATGCCCATCATTTTATTAAGCCATAACATTAACCCCCCTCAAACTAAAAATTCCCCAATTAAAGAAATTACTATTTAAGGCATCAAAGTCATTTTTTCATTTTTTTTTCATTTATGACCATTTTTTAAAAAATTATATAATCACTAGAAACACATTCCACAATCCAAAAAATCAAAATAATGCCATATAATTATAAAAATATATTGAAAGGAACAACTACCCACCCCAATCATGTTTGTGAGGACTAATTTGGAAAATGTAAAATGACTATCATAGAAAAAGTGAACCTTCACGTGTAAAAATTATATGAAAACACTTCATGATTGGAGAAAACATCAACCAAAGACATATGGTCTCAATACATATCAAGAGGGAGAAAAATATGAAGGGATTATTACCTAATAAATCCTTAACTTTCTTATTGGTTACATGAACTATGACTTGAGATAGTTATTTCAAGCATTTGAGAAAATTTATATGTTTTTTGCATATAAGTGTATGGTTTGATCTTATATATCCAATCCCATAAATTATAAAATACATGTTCTATGACTACTTTGAGATATTATCATTGGGTTCAAAGTAAACAAAATTCTAATTATTACATAAATAATGTTTCCCTAAATAACATGTAATTGATCTATTATTTAACTAAGGCATAAATATGGAGTTTTGGGTAAAAGTAAATGGTTAAATTATATTAATTTTTCCTTAAAAGTATTATTATGAGGCACTATCTAAAATAAAATAAAATGTACAAAATAATGGGCGTTTTTATCTATAATATTTAATGGAAATTTCATTTATCTAATCCCTTATTATGTAATTTTTTGGTTAATATAAAATATCATAGTGTAATGAAAATAATTGAGAATTATATATATATTGGTGACATGGGGGGATATATATAAAGACCTGAAGCCTGACGTACATGGACATTACATTACATTTGTGGAATACTTAGTACATAACAAAAACACACACACAAGGATCGTAATAGTTTAGTGTCTTTGGAAACTCGGAATATAATCTTCTAATCCTGGTGAAAGATCTTCAACATCTCCCATAAAGATCTTCCTTTTTTATACCTAAATCCATTCTTTATATCCTGGGGAAAAGAAAACATAAAAGGGTGAGCTCAAATGCTCAGTAAGGGTAAACAAAAGAAATATCAATCACATCATATACATAATCACATAACTTTTGGAAATCTTAACCTGCAAAAGAGATCATAATTTCATAACCTGGGATAACTCATGGCAGTGAAATGTAATCACAATAAACATAACATAAAACATTATACTTTTTGGCATACACACATAATCATAGAGAATCATTTCTTGTTAGTCAAGACTCATTTCCAAGACTATCTTAGTGGACACGGTCCCTTTCTGAACCGAGTCACCCTTGTTTCAGTCCTGTTTCACTGAACCGGTATAACCTACCGTTCCAGCCATGTCTATCTCATGAGATATAAAATCTTTATCCAATTAATTGGAGGGAGATATAGGTCCCACCCATCTCATAATGATACCATTCTTATGTGTGCCACAAAATCACAAATCACACATCATTGCATAACCCATGTAATACAAATGGGAATCTTAAACATCATGACATCATAAAACAATTCATAAAGGAATTCATAAAAATAATTCCATCACAACATAATCAAATCAATGTAATAATAGGGATAAAACAGAACCCTTTATTATCTTAGATGGAAAATAATTTTGATAAAACACTTGAACTCCATTCTTGAGGAAAATATCCATTCTTCTTCAAAAACATTTTTCCTTTCTTAACATGTCATACAAATTTAAACTAAAAGAAGTTGATTAAAAATAAACTTGAAAAACTGTAAAGGAATCTTCTTGGAAATAATGTTTTAAAAATCCATTCATGCCGTATAAGTTAAAAAAACATTCTTCTCGTACTTTTGTCGGAAAAGTCAAAAAGTACCTTGTAACATAAAAAATGAAAGATTCCTTACATACCATGTGGTAAAAGTCAAAATGGGTAAAAAGGATTTTAAAAATATATGAAAACACTTTTATAAAACATGGACATGGATGATAGAAATAACCCCAGTAAATACCAAAGTATAAACAATCTCGGATAAAAATGAGATTGTGATATTTCCCTTACCTTAGGTCCGATTTGCTTTGTAAGTGTTCGAACCTCCTGTATAATGATTTAAATAATGTCATTGACTTATTACAGAATCATATTCATTGTTATTATATCATATATGGTTCACTTATGACTTTATATTACCCGTTCTTTTGTAAATTCATGTTAAAGTAGCGTTTTGGGTAAAATCGTCTCATTTGTCGTTCGGGTTTTAACTTGTAATTATTCATATGATTACTTAGATCATTATTAATTAATTATAGAATATAAAACATGATTTATATATAATATATATTCAGAATATACATATATATAATGGATCGATAAATGGAAAGAAATACACCGTTCATGGAGACGGTAGGCCGTACGTACGCATGAACGTTGTTTTCGTTTCCTTATTGAATTGAGTGGAATTAAGTAGATGACATACATATATATACACATATGTCCAGTAGCATTATAATGTCATATATTTCATTATTATTGCTTATATATACTTTATAATCATTCTTAAATGGTTAACATGGAGAATGAATCTCATCGCGTCGTGGAGACGGTAGTCCGTACGTACGCACGAGCGATGATATCATTTCCATAATTATTGAATTGAATTGGAGTGGATGATACAATATATCAGAATCATTATGACGTTATCATAACTATGTATAGTTATTCTTTACACCATAATACCCATCCATGTAAGGTGTTGGTGGAAAAACAGATTGCACCACGGCGTGGAGACGGTATTCCGTACGTACGCACGCGCGGTGATTTCGTTTTCCGTAGGATGGATAGATGGTGAATTAGGATTTTTTCATACTTATAATAACATATAATTATATGAGTGATACTGATGTTATTACTTCATAATAAAACAACATAAGAAGAAGAAGTGGAAGAAGAAATAAAGGTGAAAGAATTGGTAATGGAAATTACCTCTTCTTTGAAGCGCCTCTTTGAGACCTCCTCTTAGGGCACTAAAATTGGTCTTTGAGGAAGACCAGAACCTATAGGATGTTTCTAGGGAAGTGGAGAGGAGAATTTGGAAGGGGTTGGCTGAGCTTGAAGGCTCAAAGTTGTGTGGGGAAGAGAGGGAGGAGGTGTCCTTTTATAAAGGAGGAGAGGGGCACCTTAGGAATATCTCAAAATATTATTTTATATTAAAGTCAAAATCGGATTATAATGGTTCCAAAGGGTCTTATTTAGAAGCTAAAGTGGGTATGGGTCGAAAGCCTATCAACCAATAGGATTTAGACAAGTTTAGGTTATTATTTTAACCTTATCAATTAGATTTAACTCTAAGTTAAATAATTTAACTTTTACCGTGTCTTTTTGTTTTCTTACACTATATGGTTAATAAACTTACTATAACATGCCAAACGAACCCCAAATTGTTTATTATTAATATATATATCCTTATCTAAGTCATTTGGCTGAATCTTAGATTTTTAAGAATAAAATAACAATTAATAATATAATATTTGATTTAAAAACTATTTTGTGTCAATTTTGACACTATTTGATATATGATTTTTGTGAAAGTCATAACAGAATTATATGTTCGAAAAAAGTGATTAAATCAACACTAATATATCATAGTAACCTAGAAAATTAGTGGAATTTATAAAATGTCTCAAATTACATTTATTTGGTTATTTATAACATCAATTATGTTAACATTTCCTTAAAAGGGTAATTACTGCATCATCGTTGTGTCATAAATAGATTAATTTATTTAAAGTCTAAAAATTATAAATAAAATATAATTATGTAGGAAATCTTTTTAGCTTTCTAATGAATATTTATAATCTAATTTATCTTATTTATAACCCCTTATTAAAAATGTTTTAGTTATTAAACTTTGATTTTAACTATTTTAACTATTCATTAAATAAAATAATATTAAATGTCATAATATAATCCAAGTGGACCTAAATGGTCATATTATATTCATAAGGTTGTTTTTGGTCGAATTACACTTATCCAATAGAATTAGGACATGTGTTAGGGTAATAGTAATATCATATTTACCCTTAGTTACCCTATTTACTATTAACCGCGGTAAAAAAAAGTAAAAAGTTACTATTCACCAAAAATTATTTTCATCTCATTGAACCACATTTTAGTCCTTGATATTAACCGTGTCTCTCGGATTTTCGAAATTCCATTCACAGAAGCGGTAAAATTATGTTTTATGAAAAATTCAGTTTTTTAACTACCACTTAATCGTTTCACTATTCATCAAAAATTGAAAGTTTTCAGAAAAATACAAAAAATTAGGCCTAAGCTATATTTGATATTATGAACTCAAAAATGATTTCTATTTTACCAAATTCAAAAAATATCAGTTGCATTAATTAATTTAAAAATTAATTCCCGTCGTCAAAACAAAAGGCGTGTTTTTAAGAGATAATAACTATCAAAAGATTGACACTTGTTTATAACTGGTTTAATTGTGAAATTACATCTAATGACCAACATTGTATTAAATTGTAAAAATATATTATAAATATACTTTAAAACCACTCAAATTAATAATTTATCACTATTAATTATTTCGATTAAAAAAGTTGTTTTTAATTAAAATTTAGTAATTTTCACTATTCATCAGAATATGAAAGTTATCCGAAAAGTACCAAAATTTCACCCTAAAGTAATTTCGATATTCCGAATCCAAAAATGAAGTCCATTTTGAAAAATAGAATTTACAAAATTTTAAAATGTGGTTATTACTATTCATAACGGCTAGTTTTAATAATATTTTAATAGTATATCGTTGTTTAGTAAAACTCGGTATTGCGTACTACACACGCTATCAAGGAAGGTCGTGATTGCGTGTAATGAAAGGCAAGTCAAGGATGTGTGTTGTGCAAGCTCCTTTTGGTGTAGCGTACAACACAAGAAATTAATGAAATTAAAATGAATATTTTTCATAAAATCTCGGGGTGTTACATTCTACCCCCCTTAAAATGAATTTCTCCCTCGAAATTCATCGGGGTTATAAATGGTTTACTATTCGAAATTTTCTTTGATAGAAACCCACATCATAAAAAGGAATACCAAAACATGGCTTTAAAAACTAAAGTATGAAATGTAACGATTACCCAAATAAACTAATCACTGGGTTTCCACATAGGTGAAAATATGGATATGGAAGAAAAATCTAACCATCATGTTCTGATGGAGAGTGGTAGAGAACATGGCTATGGAAAAGCCAACAATCACAAATCCATAAATTTGTGACGATCTAAGGTACCATCTGATTAATCAGATATAAGAGTACTAGGACAACATTTTTGGTTTTCAAGATTGTTTCCCTAAAGTTGATGAATTAGAATAAATACTTACTTTATTTTGGTACAATCTCACTGTTGTTCGTGCCTTGAACAATTTCCACTTCATCTCTTAAATAAATGAAGTTGAATTTGTTATTCGTGAAGTGTTAGCAGATTATGTGATAGAATGACGGGTCATTCCATCTGTCTCAAACAAAAGGTTTGAAAAGTTATAAGTTCATCTTATGGTTAGATTAATCGTATATGGTTCCAAAAATGAACTTATACTTCATATATCATACCTCTTAATAAAATAAAACTAGTTTCTACTAAACAGGGACTTCCTGTAGGCCAGTGGTAGGCGATAAAGGCCAGTCTCATTTCGGTTGTGGGTTCGATTCCCAAAGCCTTGTCCGACGCGATGGGCTGTCGCCCGTCCTGTAGGTTGTCCTTTTTCTAAAACTATATTACTATAACATCCCATAAATAATATCGAAAAAAACTTCTATCCTTAAACAATACTAACTTATTTCCAACATAATCCATTCCAATCTTTAGGCTTACCCATAATACTGCAGTCCACTCTCATAATATAGTGAAAACAATTACCAGAGATTTAATACCATCGTTGATCCCCATATATCATAAGATATGTCTTGTTGGTCACATTCTAAACATTCAAAGTCCTTAATCTTGTATTCTCTTGAATACCCATTGAACCTTAGTGAAAACATGAATGCAGTTAAACGTTAACACTTTCCACATACCAAAATCCTCAAAATTCTTTATAATCAAACCATGATATCACTTAGTCTTTATATCAATCATGATCTCATGAATACAATCAAACATCTCATTATCGTCTTGTCCCTTCATTATGCTCATATCATCTGTTTACCAAAAAATGTCTCAATAACTTTTCATGGTTACCGGTACCATAAAATTATTGAAAACAATAATAGACCAAAACATAAATATTCCAATATTCCACAATACTATATACAACATTATTTTGGAATCCCATTACAGAAACACTTAATCATTCCACCACATCGTTGTCATATTCAACATCGCCAATAGTGATCGCATGTGACTTCCCTTTGTCCTTTGCCTTAAGTGGTTGCTCATGTTGATCATCACTAACCCTTGGATTAGGGCATTTATTGGCATAATGTCCCATCTCCTTGCACTTGAAACATTGAAGTGTTGGTGGTGCGTTCTCAGCAGTCTTTTCTTTATTCACATCATTAGAAACCCTTTTCCCATTACTTCGACACTCAGCTGCTTGATGACCTTCTTTTCCACACTTAAAACATTTTCTAGTCCCTTTAAGACAATCTCCACCATGCTTCTTTCCACACTTTGTGCATAAGGAAACATTCATCTTCTTTTCACCATTATTCTAAGATTTCTCATTGAACTCCATCTTTCGTTTCTTGTCAAAACCATGAGATGGATATGTAACACCAACTTCCATTTCTACCTTGATAGCACAACGCATAATTTCTTCATAGTTACTGAAGTCTCTTATAGCTAATTCCCTTCGAAGACTTGGTTTTAAGCCACTGAAAAATCGATCAACTTTACTTTCAGGTTGGATGATAATGCCAGATGCGTACCTTGCAAGTCTTGTAAAATTCGCTTCGTATATACCAACAGATTCATCATCCTTCTGCTTCAGCTCAAGAAACTCCTTTTCCATCATTGTTCGAAGAATACGAGGGAAGTACTTACTGAAAAACAAGTTCTTGAACTCGTCCCATTCCATGGACTCAATTTCATCTCTTGGCCTCGTATTCTTGATAAGATTACACCATTGATCAGCTTCACCTTCCAAACGATATACTGCTAAGATGACTTTATCATGTTCAGAACATTGAAGAACTGAAAATATCTTTTCAGTGGTACTGATCCATTGTTCAGCAACAAGTGGATCGGAAGACCCACTAAAAGAAGGTGGATGTTGCCTCATGAAGGACTCAATAGAATATTGTTCCCTTCTCTGATCATTTGGATGTTCAAAATGATTCATAACTTGTGTAAGTATAGCAATAAGATTTTTCACTCCATCTCCCATAACATTTTCTTGTTCAGGAGGACAATCATTGCATTGTCCATTACATTGATCAACACTGTTCCTTCGGGTTCCAGCCATCATCTAAAACCCAAAAAGAATAGTGTGAGTGGAAAAAATCATGCTAAGGAAAACAACATTATAAAGGGGGAGTATCCTCAATATATAACTTCTTAGGTTAAATTCTATGATCATTACCGTAGTTATAGGACTGTATCCTATACGTATACTTATCCTTAGGGACATCCCTAGAAAAACCTTATAAATATCTCTAGGGATCTCACTAAAGTTCTCGCATCCTAGTTTCCAAAGGTTGACTAAACCTTTCCTCTGATACCAACTATAAAGACCCGAAGCCTGACATACATGGACATTACATTACATTTGCTGAATACTTAGTACATAAAAAACACACACACACAAGGATCATAATAGTTTAGTGTCTTTGGAAACTCGGAATATAATCTTCTAATCCTGGTGAAAGATCTTCAACATCTCCCATAAAGATCTTCCTTTTTTTTATATCTAAAACCTTTCTTTATATCCTGGTGAAAAGAAAACATAAAAGGGTGAGCTCAAATGCTCAGTAAGGGTAAACAAAAGAAATATCAATCACATCATATACATAATCACATAACTTTTGGAAATCTTAACCTGCAAAAGAGATCATAATTTCATAACCTGGGATAACACATGGCAGTGAAATTTAATCACAATAAACATAACATAAAACATTAAACTTTGTGGCATACACACATAATCATAGAGAATCATTTCTTGTTAGTCAAGACTCATTGCCAAGACTATCTTAGTGGACACAGTCCCTTTCTGAACCGAGTCACCCTCGTTTCAGTCCTGTTTCACTGAACCGGTATAACCTACCGTTCCAGCCCTGTCTATCTCATGAGATATAAAATCTTTACCCAATGCATTGGAGGGAGATATAGGTCCCACCTATCTCATAATGATACCATTTTTATGGGTGCCACAAAATCACAAATCATAAATCATTTCATAACCCATGTAATACAAATGGGAATCTTAAACATCATGACATCATAAAACAATTTATAAAGGAATTCATAAAAATAATTCCATCACAACATAATCAAATCAATGTAATAATAGGGATAAAATAGAACCCTTTATTATCTTAGATGGAAAATAATTTTGATAAAACACTTGAACTCCATTCTTGAGGAAAATATCCTTTCTTCTTCAAAAACATTTTTCCTTTCTTAACATGTCATACAAATTTAATCTAAAAGAAGTTGATTAAAAATAAACTTGAAAACTTGTAAAGGAAGCTTCTTGGAAATAATGTTTTAAAAATCCATTCATGCCGTATAAGTTAAAAAAAACATTCTTCTCGTAATTTTGTCGGAAAAGTCAAAAATTACCTTGTAACATAAACAAAAGAAAGATTCCTTACATACCATGTGGTAAAAGTCAAAATGGGTAAAAAGGACTTTAAACATACATGAAAACACTTTTATAAAACATGGACATGGATGATAGAAATAACCCCAGTAAATAACAAAGTATAAACAATCTCGGATAAAAATGAGATTGTGATATTTCCCTTACCTTAGGTCCGATTTGCTTCGTAAGTGTTCGAAACTCATGTATAATGATTTAAATAATGTCATTGACTTATTACAGAATCATATTCATTGTTATTATATCATATATGGTTCACTTATGACTTTATATTACCCGTTCTTTTGTAAATTCATGTTAAAGTAGCGTTTTGGGTAAAATCGTCTCATTTGTCGTTCGTGTTTTAACTTGTAATTATTCATATGATTACATAGATCATTATTACTTAATTATAGAATATAAAACATGATTTATATATAATATATATTCAGAATATACATATATATAATGGATCGATAAATGGAAAGAAATACACCGTTCATGGAGACGGTAGGCCGTACGTACGCATGAACGCTGTTTTCGTTTCCTTTTTGAGTTGAGTGGAATTAAGTAGATGACATACATATATATTCACATAAATCCAGTAGCTTTATAATGTCATATATTTCATTATTATTGCTTATATATACTTTATAATCATTCTTAAATGGTTAACATGGAGAATGAATCTCATCGCGTCGTGGAGACGGTAGTCCGTACGTACGCACGAGTGATGATATCATTTCCATAATTATTGAATTGAATTGGAGTGGATGATACAATATATCAGAATCATTATGACATTATAATAACTATGTATAGTTATTCTTTACACCATAATACCCATCCATGTAAGGGGTTGGTGGAAAAACAGATTACACCACGGCGTGGAGACGATATTCCGTACGTACGCACGTGCAGTGATTTCGTTTTCCGTAGGATGGATAGATGGTGAATTAGGATTTTTCATACTTATAATAACATATCATTATATTAGTGATACTGATGTTATTACTTCATAATGAAACAACATAAGAAGAAGAAGTGGAAGAAGAAATAAAGGTGAAAGAATTGGTAATGGAAATCACCTCTTCTTTGAAGCGCCTCTTTGAGACCTCCTCATAGGGCACTAAAATTGGTCTTTGAGGAATGCCAGAACCTCTAGGATGTTTCTAGGGAAGTGGAGAGGAGAATTTGGCAGGGGTTTTCCGAGCATGAAGGCTCAAAGTTGTGTGGGGAAGAGAGGGAGGAAGTGTCCTTTTATAAGGGAGGAGAGGGGCACCTTAGGAATATCTCAAAATATTATTATATATTAAAGTCAAAATCGGTTTATAATGGTTCCAAAGGGTCTTATTTCGAAGCTAAAGTTGGGATGGGTCGAAATCCTATCAACCAATAGGATTTAGACAAGTTTAGGTTATTATTTTAACCTTATCAATTAGATTTAACTCTAAGTTAAATAATTTAACTTTTACCGTGTCTTTTTGTTTTATTAAAATATATGGTTAATACACTTACTATAACATGCAAAACGAACCCCAAATTGTTTATTATTAATATATATATTCTTATCTAAGTCATTTGGCTGAACCTTAGATTTTTAGGAATAAAAAAACAATTAATAATATAATATTTTATTTAAAAACCATTTTGTGTCAATTTTGACACTATTTGATATATGATTTTTTTGAAAGTCATAAAAGAATTATATGTTCGAACCAAGTTGATTAAATCAACACTAATATATCATAGTAACCTAAAAAATTAGTGTAATTCATAAAATGTCTCAAATTACATTTCTTTGGGTATTTATAATATCAATTATGTTAATATTTCCTTAAAAGGGTAATTACTGCATCATCGTTGTGTCATAAATAAATTAATTTATTTAAAGTCTAAAAATTATAAATAAAATATCATTATGTAGGAAATCTTTTTAGATTTCTAATGAATATTTATAATCGAATTTATCTTATGTATAAACCCATATTAAAAATGTTTTAGTTATTAAACTTTGATTTTAACTATTTTAACTATTCATTAAATAAAATAATATTAAATGTCATAATCTAATCCAAGTGGACCTAAATGGTCATATTATATTCATAAGGTTGTTTTTGGTCGAATTACACTTATCCAATAGAATTAGGACATGTGTTAGGGTAATAGTAATATCATATTTACCCTTAGTTACCCTATTTACTATTAACCGCGGTAAAAAAAAGTAAAAAGTTACTATTCACCAAAAATTATTTTCATCTCATTGAACCACATTTTAGTCCTTGATATTAACCATGTCTCTCGGATTTTTGAAATTCCATTCACAGAAGCGGTAAAATTAAGTTTTATGAAAAATTCAGTTTTTTTAACTACCACTTAGTGGTTTCACTATTCATCAAAAATTGAAAGTTTTCAGAAAAATACCAAAACTTAGGCCTAAGATATATTTGATATTATGAACTCAAAAATGATTTCTATTTTACCAAATTCAAAACATATCAGTTGCATTAATTAATTTAAAAATTAGTTCCCGTCATCAAAACAAAATGCGCGTTTTTAAGAGATAATAACTATCAAAAGATTGACACTTGTTTATAACTGGTTTAAATGTGAAATTACATCTAATGACCAACATTGTATTAAATTGTAAAAATATATTCTAAATATACTTTAAACCCACTCAAATTAATAATTTATCACTATTAATTATTTCGATTAAAAAAGTTGTTTTTAATTAAAATTTAGTAATTTTCACTATTCATCAGAATATGAAAGTTATCCGAAAAGTACCAAAATTTCACCGTAAGCTAATTTCGATATTCCGAATCCAAAAATGAAGTCCATTTTGAAAAATAGAATTTACAAAATTTAAAAAAGTGGTTATTACTATTCATAACGGCTAGTTTTAATAATATTTTAATAGTATATCGTTGTTTAGTAAAACTCGGTATTGCGTACTACACACGCTATCAAGGAAGGTCGTGATTGCATGTAATGAAAGGCAAGTAAAGGATGCGTGTTGTGCAATATCCTTTTGGTGTAGCGTACAACACAAGACATTAATGAAATTAAAAAGAATATTTTTCATAAAATCTCAGGGTGTTACAATATAGATGTGGACCCTATTTTTGGTTGGTTAGGGATATTAAGAGTGCCTAGTTATATGGTATCTCTATATTGATGAGGCTCTAGAACTATATTTAATTTTTATGTAGGTTACAGTGTGAGTGAGCTTGTTTCGAGATGTGTAGTGATTACTTGTGAAACTATTAGTTTATGCTTGACCTGTGAGTTGGTAGGTCGACATTAATTTCAATTGGTGGTTGAATCATAAAAGTATGTATTTGGAATGTAAAATTCCCTATTACCTTGAGATGGGTATGAGTACAACCCATAGTTATGACCATTGTTAGGAATAATGTGTCGAGTATGTTTGAGAGACCGGATACCTTATTTAGCATGACTCATGGTTTGGAATTTAGTACATTATGACCTTTGAGGGTAACCCATCAGACTGGTTGGACACTGTTTAGAAACATTTAGGTGTTAGAGTCATAAGTAAAAACTTTGGTTTATGATATCAATTCACACATATTTTACAATGTATTTATAATAGGTGTGTTAGATGACTTGGGTTCTCCATGATAAGTACTTATGTACTACTTATTTCATCCTTATGGATGGTTTTGGGAGGGGAAGTCTCATTCATATTTTTAGCCTAAGTGACATAATTTTAGGTACGGTAGAATAACTCTATTCATGGTAAATAGGATATGTGGTACCCATGGGTAATAAAACTATTTGAGAAGTTTGGGATCCGAAATATAGAGATACCTGGTTATCTTCAGACAAAAACACTCTATGAGTTACAGTTTCGATAGAATTTATAGTTTTCAATGGAAAAGTGATTATGTGAATGGGCCTATAAACTTAGGATAAGATTTTATAATAGTGGTGAGACTATGAATGAACTATTGTTGAATTATAAAACAGTGATATAATTATGAGTTTTCATTAACATGGTTTGACATGGTGAGACACCTGGGGTTTTAGGAAACAATAAGTGTTCTATATGGCAGGTGTAACTCGAATATAGAATAGGAATTTATAATTTTTGAGAAATGTGGGGAGAGTATAGATTAAATGTGGGTCATTGAATCTTGGATATAGGCTTCATGATAAGTTTGTTCATGATAATGTAGCAGTTGAGATTTTATTTAATCTTAGATCCACCCATGTGTGGAGATATAATATATTTTTTCACTTGTGGATTAGGCCTACACTAAATCCTAAAAAAATGAACATGGAGCTAGATTGATCTTGAATCAACCTGAAAGTTAAATATTTGAAGTGTTTTATTGGTGTTGTTGAAGGTATAGACCCAAATATTTTTTTATAGTATAATATATCCTTTATAGTGAAAAGGAAAGAACCAAAAGGGAGTTTTAGTGATCATTACTAGGGGAAACTCAATAAAAGATATATGTGACCTTAGTATCCCCAAATATACCCACACAATATGGATTTGATCATTTAGAGTAAGTGTGTGGTATATGTAGATAATAATTTCATAAAAATTAACTATTAATGAAAAAACTCTTTGGATAACATCCTTATGTTATGAGTGGGAGATTTATTTGCATTAAAACTCTAGATATGATATGAAAAACTAATGATGATAAAAAGGTAAGTGAGAAACATTAATAAAATGACGAGAAATCGAATAAAGTATGCTTGATTATTTTTCCAAACCAACAAGACAATGATAAAAAAATATAGAAAAATTTATAACATTCTAAAGAAAATGTAAAATAGGTGTCTTTATGTGGGGAGGCTACAAATAGTTTGGATGCATCACTAAATGGAGGATTAAAAATCAAACAGGGTAAAATGTGTAAGAAAACTATGCAAGGAAAAAACATTTTCAAACTACCATACCAACCAAATAATAATCTATGAAAAATATGATATAATAACAATGTGAGGATGTATAATTTACATCTATGTTTAATTCTTATTTATCAAAAACTCAATGCCAATGAAATTGGGTAGTCAACATGATATGGATGTTGACATAAGAATAAGTGTTTAGTTTAGAAATATTAAAAATGGAAATTTGAGAAGAAAAACAAAACCTAGATGCAATAAATCCTATGGGGGAATCACCGGAGGAGAGGGAGCTTGGAGTGGGGAGGGGGGATGTTGCAGGAGGCTTGGGAGCTGAGAGGGGATGGTGATAGAGAGGAGGAGGCCAGGACAATGTGGCAGAGTCCTTGGATGGGAGGTCATGGTCGGGAGTGGAGGAGGAGTCGGGAGGTGGAGGTCATGGAGGGGAGGATATGGTTGGGAAGTGGTGTTATGATGGCCTAGAGGCGGAGGTCAGAGAGGGGACGAGAGGGCCTTGAGATGGAGGTATGATGGTCGGGAGGTGGAAGTTGGTGAGGGGAGGAGAGGTTCGGGAGGTGGAGGTCAGGGAGGTGAGGGATCAAGCAGGGGAGATCAATGGAAATGATAAGTCGGTAGGAGATGCCTAGGAGAGGGTTGAAATTGGGGAATTTTATACCTGTAGTATTAATAAAATTGTGGGTATTGACCAGAAAAAACACATATACCCATGGTTTCTCTCAACTACGGGTATATATGTGTTTGGATAAACCCCTTTTCTTGTTGTCCAAATTTAAATGAGAGAAACATCTACAAGTCATCTTTCACATCCTTCTTGAATAACCTCAATTGGAGGTGAGTAGCCTAGTTATAACTCAATTATTGAGGTGGGGCCCCCTTCGTTCTCCCAAAAGGGTTTTGAAATGGATTTTTTTGAGCCTCAATATGTTTGAATCTTATATTGGTTCAGAATATATGTTGGGCCCCATAAATCAAGTTATCCAAAAAATATAATCACTCAAATTGGAATTATATTTTAGAAGTTATTCCCAAAATACCAAATTGATAAAAATCTTCTAAAATTTCAAAATTAAGAAATTTACAAATTTTATGCCAAAACTCACCATAAATCCAAAATTGGTTCAAATATGATCAAATTGATAAATTGGGATGGTTTAAATAATTTAAAAATATATTAAAAATTAGGAAAATTTTAGCTCTATTTATTCCACCACACTTAAACCATACTTTTACCCAAGCATAAATTCTCAACATTAAAAATATGAGGGCACCAATTCCATCGTTATTCAAATTTCAAGGAAATAAAATTAAATAATCATCAATGAAAAATAAAATTATAAATATTCCCAAAACAATATCAATAAAATTTCTAATGTTTTAAAGAGATGATCAATTCATTTATTTTACTTTTACCCATTGAAAAATTATGTATCATATCCTTTCATTCATTTTAGGTCCTCAATTTATTATTTTTAAACATTTCATATCCTGATATACCTTTTTTTAGAATATATTTAGTAATAACTCATGACACAATTTACATATAGTTATGATAATATCATTAGAAAATTCTACTTATACATAGGATTATAAATGAACTACTTTCAACACTTTGTAATTAAAAATGCCACATAAAATCATGAGGGATTTCATTAAAGGTTCAAATGAATATGAGGGTTATGGTTGATAGAAAATTATTTTTGAAAATTAAGACTCAATGTTGAGTTTTATCTGTTAATTAAAAATCATGATATCAAAAATAAATTTTTAATGAAATTCTACCCTTCAAAGTATCAGCTCCAATTTCCCCAAAACTCAATGTAATTGTTATGATCAAATAAACAATATTTAGTAATTTCTTCACCCTATTCAATTATTTTTTCTTCTTTTACACATTTTTTTTAATTTTTCAAAGAACCTTTTCATTTTTTTCTTTTTTAGAAATATATAATTAAAATAATCCTCACATCCACCACCTAACCATGTATGATAAAAATCACAGGTTTGGAAAAGGTGTTTTTTGGTTTTCCTAAATCACAACCAATTTTTCTCATTTTTTGGTTCATTTTTATCATTTTACATTTTTTAAATTCAGTATAGGAAAATAATTAAGTATAATTAATTAATAATGAACCTTGATTTATTACCTCAACAATCCCCCACTCTTTTCCTAATAATGTAAATCATCGTAGTTTTTTGGTTTTTAATCTTGGTTTTTTGGTTTTCTCTTCCTTGTGTTTGATAGAGTTTATATTGATAATCATTTCAACGATGATTGTGAAAAAATCATCCATTCCACCAAGATTCCCTTTAACCTCACCCTAAACATTAAAATATCATACAAATTCCAATAGTAGGGAAGGAATGGAAAAAATGGCATGAAACATGGCTTGTTCCACTAAATTTTAATCATAGTCTCTATGTGATAAAAAATGACATCATAATCATACCATCAAGGCCTCGACCATGACACCATACATAATGGGAAAAACATTATGATAGTTTATCTCATGAGACCTACCAAGAAATCTAGGGACTATAGAGGACCCCACACATCACTTACTAAGCCTAATGAATTCCTCATGATAAAGGGTAGAAACCAAATCAAAATATAAATTCATATAAAAAAACACATGAAATGTTAATATGTTTTCCCAATCAATAAACATATACAGTAAACATTCAGAGTAATATGATTAATAATATCAAGATAGAACATACACAGTAAACCTAATCATAAACCATTGAAAAAAATATGGTATATGATATCATAAAATATTAGTCCCAATTATAAAAATGAATCATCTAGTGTGTTGAAATAGATGTAAATACCCATATAAAATCATCGAGTAATACTTGAGATAAATAATCTTTTACATTGAAAAGAAATGTTTTTTTGGAAAAATATTTGTGTTAAACAAAAAGGTGACTAATATAATTTTTTTTATAATAAACATAGAGACATTATAAAAAATAGTGGATTAAAATAGACTACATATTGCAATTTAAAATAATTATGAATTCGAGAAGTTCCCTTGAATTTAGAATATTAATCAAAATGAATTTGAGAAAGATCCCTTTAAAACATGTAAATAACCATAAAAAATAATTTTTATTATATATATATATATAACATTGAGACAAAATTTTGAGTAATAAATAATAATGATTAATAATTTTATTGGATTAAATATAGAAAAAGAGTAACCGGAATGAAATTGGTGGTTCAGGTAGAAAACCCTTACCATGTGTTCCAATGAGTTCTACACATGACCTTAACATTATGGATAATAAAATTAAATACATTAATTATATAATTAGGAACCATTTATATAATTATTTGATTCATTATATTTTTATTAAGTTCATTTATGGTCTTATTGATGTGTTATATAGTTTAATTTCATTGTTTGGGAACATTCTTTTTCATGGTTTTCCGGATTGGTTCATTTTTTTATAAGTAATGGAAATCATGTAAAATAATTATGATTCTCTAGAAATACAGTTAAATTTTATTAATGATAATAAATAAATTTAATGGTTTATATATTTCATATGGATATATGGTATGAGGATGAATAATTAGATAAGACATTTAGTGACAATCATTTAGCTTATTTCAACAGCATTTTGATTACCACAGAATAGTTTTGTCATAAGAATTATTATTACATATATATACTAGTTAAAAAATATTAAATATCTTATAATACAAATATTATAGAATATATTATAAAAAATTATATCCTGACACGAATTGAAAAGGGAATTTAAGAATGTATGTTCATCGTCCATGGAGGATGTAAATCAGGACATCTCAGATGATAATTTTGTTATTAAAATAAATAAGAGTAGGTAAGGAGAATGATAATGGGAATTAAAATAACATGATAAACTTAAAATATAAATTATAATGGAGTCATAATCCTAATTTTAACATAGTATGGGAGGAGATGATACTAAATTAAAAAGAATTGAATGAACTTAAATGAAAAAGGAAGAGGATATAAATCTTGAATTATACTCCTTTAGATCCTCCTTAAAGATATGTGTTTTGGTCATTTGGTAAGTCTAAAACCCCCTAGATATTTCTAGAGACCATGAAAGAGTAATTGTGGAGAAAATTTACATTCATCAATTCTTAGATGAGTGAGGAGTAGAGGGGATGAGGGTGGTTTTTATAGTGGCGGAGAGGGGTGATTTCCCATTATTTTATTATTTTTATAAATAAATGAAATAGTATTGATTTTTGTAAATAAGTATAGTAATAAGTGAATGTGAGTTTTAACCAAGGGTTATTACATCATCCATGATTAAAGGAATATTGTATTTAGCTTATAATGTAATTATACCATAAATTACCATATTTTTCTATTCACTAAAAATTAAACTATTCAAGTAAAATCCAGAAAAATAACCATAATTATTTTTTGACATGTAGAATTAATAAAATTAACTACATTTTATAAAAATAAATTTCTATATATGATAAATTAAAATTTTAAATAAAAACATCATTTACTCGAAAATACAGTTTTAAATTTATAACTGATTTTATAAAACATTAAAAAATTATACGAGGTCAAATAAAATAAATCTTAAAATCCCCAGACAAATAAATTTTAATTTATTAATACATTTTATGGAAAAAATTTCTTCTAAATTAATTTATAAATTATAATATTTTAATTAAATATTTATTACTCACAAAAATAACAACCCTTATTTTTTTAATTTTTAAAATATTCAAATTATATCCTAAATTCATTTGTAAGGTTAGTAAATTTTATTTATACTTTCATGTTTGAGGTTACTATTCATAAAGGTACTATTAAAATTCACAAGGGTCAAGTTACTATTAAAAAAATTTATTCGGTCTGTTCAGACTCTAAATATCTCACTGATTGCAACCATGTATGTCAGTTTTTCAAAATTCAAATCATAGAAGAGACAAAATATTTTTTAATGGATTGGTTATAAATATATTGTTTAAATAATTATAATATTAACGTGTTTTTTTAGAGACTGAATTTTGTGTGCATTACATTCTATATTAAATTTATTTGTAAATCCTATGCGTGTTACAATATCCCCTCATACAAAAACTTTTATCCTCAATATTACTATAATGTTACCTTATAGAATGATTTGGGTAGGTCTTCATTATAATTTCCTCAGGTTCCCACATTGACTCTTTAATGTTTTTCTCTTTCAAAATTACATTTACATGTCTGGTTGTCCAATTCCTCAACACATGTTCATTAGTGTCCAAAATTATGATAAGATGTTCATAGTAAGATAAATCAGGTTCCAAATCTATTACATTAGAAATGAGGAAATGCTTTGGGTATGGCATGTACATAACAATGAGACATGGAACAAAATGCATACCTCTTAAATATCAGGAGGAATTACTAAACAATAAGACACATCTTGGATTCCCTCCAGAATTTCAAAAGGACCAATATACCTAGAGCACATTTTCCCCATCCTTACAAATATTATAACACCCTTACAAAGAGATACTTTAAAGAAAATGTGATCTCCCACTTGAAATGCCTAATCCTTACTTCGATTATCAACATTGAACTATTATCTTATATGATCTTCTTTGATATGTGTTTGAATAGTATTTACCTCTACTATTGTTTCCTCCACATGATCTGGGAAAATAAGCTTTCTTTCACCAACATCATCCAAACAATTTTGTGTACGATATATGTTTCCCTAAAATGCTTCATATGGTGCCATTTGAATACTTGAATAGAAACTTTTATTGTATAAAAAATGTACCAAAGGTAAATACTTATCCCACATACATTGAAAATCATGTGAGAATGATCTCAACATGTCTTCTAATGATTGTATCTTCCTTTCCCTCTACCCACCCGTTTGAGGGTGATAAGAAGTACAAAATGAATCTTATTACCCAATAATTTTGAAATAATATTCCATAATTTTGATATAAAATCATTGTTAATGATCATAAAAAATTAATATTAGTTCTACGTTATGTCTTACAACATCATTAATATAGATCCGTGCAAGGTTCCCCAGTGGAAAATCATCTCTTATAGTGAGAAAATGTGATGATTTGGAAATTCAATCAACATTCACCTATATTTCATTATTTATTCTTTGGGTTTTGGTAATACAGTAAAAAATATATATATTTATGTCATCCCATTTTTATTTAGGAATAGTCAGGGGTTTCATGACACCATAAGGATGTTTTCGTTCAACCATCACATGTTCATTGAGAAAACAAATTGATACATAATCATCAATTTCTCACTTCATATTATCCCACCACAAATGTTCAATTAGATCTCTGAATATTTTTGTGATACCAGGGGGTATAGAGAAATTAAATATTTGGGAATAAAAAATAACTTCCATTTTAGCATAGCTATAGAGGGAACTAATAGCATACTCCCAAATGTCAAATTCCCATCCTCACACAAAAAGTATGACAACTTCCCATCATTCAAAACATTAATTTTCTTTGGAATATTCTCATAACTACACTGAAATTTTTTATTTATTTTCAATAAAGATGGTTGGGCAATCAGTTATAAATGTAATGATGTTTCTCCTTCCTGGTTAAGTCTCATATCTATCTTTAATAAATCCATGTACATAGGGTCCTTAACCATAATCATTTTGTTTAGAACTCCATGATCCTTACAACTCAAAGCATATGCTACCTAATTTTCCTTCCCGAGGGGATAATGTATTGGACAATCATAATCCATGACTAGCTTGATCCATTACCTTTTCCTTATAATGAGTTATTTCTGTTAGAATATTTATTTCAAACTCTTATGTTATGTATATATCTCACTTTTTTCTCCATAGAGATATTGTCTCCATATCTTCAAAGAAAATATTACATCTTCTAACTAAATATAATGAGTGGGATAGTTCTGTTCATTATTTTTAACTACCGCATTGCATATGAAATAATTCTATAATTATTCACGAGGACATGTTGAAGTCATTTCATTGATGCATCATTATAAATCACAAATCCTTCATTTCGTAATGGTAGAGTAACGATTAGAGCATTCAATAACCTATTCTTCAATTCATTGAAACATTAGTCACTCTATTTTGTCCATATAAACATAAAACCTTTACGAGTAATCTTGGTTAAAGGGTTATCTAATTTGGTGTAGTTCTGAATGAAATGCCGATAATAACCGACTCAACCAATAAAACTATGTATCTTGCTTATATTTTTTTTGGTGTAGGACATTCTCGAACTTCCTTTTTACTTAATGGATAAAATAATATTCCATCATTATAGATAATATAGATAAGAAATGAAACTTTTAGAATCTAGAATTCCCACATTCTAAAAATCCCATATAACTCATTCTAGATGAGATTCTTCCGAACAATGCAAATGTGATTCTCATAATCTTCATATCATTCGGAGTATGCCAAGTTATCATAAATAAATACAACAAAAACATCATCAAGATATTCCATGAAAACCCTATTCATTATATCCATGAAAAAAGAGGGGTTATTAGTCAATTCAAAATGAATTAATACAAACTCGAAATTCCCATACCTGGTACAAAATGATTTCTTTGGAATATCTTCCATACTCACACACAATTGATGATATATAGATCTAAGGTTAATCCTAGAAAATTATTAAGATCCGTGAACTTGACCAATTAAATCATCAATTTGAGGTGGGGGATAATTGTTCTTTATGGTAATTACATTATTTTCTCTATAATCAATACACAAACTCATGGATCAATATTTCTTCTTGAGAAAGAGAATAAGGGCTCCCAAGGGTGAAACACTAGGGAAAATAATATCTTTATCACTCAATTCCACTTGTTATTTCTTCAGTTCTACTAATTACATAGTGACAACTATATAAGGTGTCTTTTATATAGTTCTTGAACCAAGAATTAAATCAATAAAGAACTCAACATCCTTCATTGGAGTATGTCCAGTGAAATCCTCTATAAATACATTGAAATATTCTTTTAAAATAGGTATATCCTTAATTTTAATATTTATTTCCCCACCCATATATTTTTCATTATCATGATCCTCAAGAATTATATTCAGTAGAGATAATGGGGTTAGATCAAAATAATAATTAGATGGTGAGGTTTCATCAATAAAGAGAAGGGATTATACATCGATATAAAAAATTGTAACTTCCTTATTCTTACAATATATTTTCGCATCATAATTTGAAAGAAAATCCATACAATGAATTATATCAAATTAAAAAATACTTATGATGATAATGCCAAAAAATAAAGAATGTTTATTTGTTATAAATGGGTCTGATTGACACATATTTGTTGCCATGATACTTCCCTTAAGAGTTTTGATTGAAAACGCATTTATTAAATAAAAAGGAAAATTTTTAAATTTCTTTGAAAAATAGGAAGATATAAAAGTATGAAATGATATAGAATCAAATAAATATTTATCTATGCTTGAGGAAAGAATTAATCTACTTACCACCACATCATTATGAACTTCAATGTTTTAAGTTGTGACTGTATATGCTTAGACATGATCCCTTGGCTATCTTTGATAAAAGATTCATTGATTCTTTAGACTATCATTTTAAAAATATCACATATATTTGAAATTGTAGCATTGAAAATTGGTAGATTCTTTCTTCACCTTATAGTCGTGGGCTTGATGGGATTTTCATACACACATGTAACAAACACCCATACCCTTCAGGCATGTACCAGGGTTATTCCTTCCACAATTATCACATGATGGAAAATTAATTATACTCTTCCTCCCCTTTTCCTTATATCATTTTATATAGAGTTTAATAGACCTCTTATTCTCTTAAATTTCATTAATGTCATAATATTTAGAGAATAATTTTTATGTCTTGATAGTACATGTGACTATATCTTCATTTGATGGGAAATTTTTTGATACTTGTTCCTTTAAGAGGAATCAATTTAAACCATCAAGGAATGGATAAACCTTGATTCTTGGATTACATATCTAGTTTGAAACATGGTTTTATTTTATTATAATGTTTTCATCATACCTGGGAACATTTTAATCCTATTTCTCTCTTAGACTCATGAATTTCATATCAAAATCTGCTCGCTGTTCACGAGGAATATAATTTTCTAGGAAAATTACCTTAAAATAATTCCACTCCATATTTGAGATTTAAACACACTCCTTTGTGTTTTTAATTAATGACCACCACTTATCTTTATCCCATAATAGGTTATATATTACCATTATTGGCTTCTCTTTTTTATTACATCCCAATGTGAAAAATATATTCTCTAAGGAACTTATCAAATGCTCTACTATAAATGGGTTTGTAGTCTCATTGAATGATTGAGGCTACAATCACATAAAGTGGGATAAAATGTCTCCTCTATGTTGTTTATTTTTATTCTCCAAATGGGTAAGGTTATTGTTATTAACTTAAGTTAGTTGTCCTTGTATAATTACAAGTTTCTCAGCAATAGTCACGACTTGAATACCGACATAATTATCTTGCATAGGAGGGAAAACCCTAAAAGGGATATGTGCTTTCATGTGTTTTCTATTCCATCCACTAGGCTCCATTTCTATATAATAACATATTCTAAATTATGTTTTGAATTATAATATATAATATCAAACTACAAATAAATGTATCATAAATTGAATTTTTATGCTTGTTTAATCTCATAATCAAAATTCTGATTTCCTTGGGTTCATATGTACATTTATATCCTCCTATAATGGTTTATAAAAAAATTTGAATTATCCTAAGAATATCACTTGGGAGTGTTAAACCAAGTGTCAAGTGAGGTTCATTGTTGTGTACCAGGTTACCCTGAGTCAGGCCCAGAACACCATTTCAAAGTTGGTACTCCTAGGTACATCTATTCTAGAAACACATCCACTTGTAGTATCTATATAGAGATTATTTTCTAGGAAGAAACACATAATCTATTCCATACGAAAATTAAAGTTTTGTCTTCTATTATTATCCTCAATGTCTTCCTTAGGGATATGTTCCCTAATATATTTTTTCTAATTCTTGTATATAAGTTTTCTACTAAACTTCCTCAAATACCAACTATAGTGTCTCTGACCCTAATTTCTCAGAGATGGTGCCTTATTTTATTAAATTTGTAAATAAAAAAGGAGTTCATACACCGAATGAACAAATAGTTTATTACAATTGGAAAACCAAAAAAAATTATCATCACAACAAGAAATTAAGTACAACATAGTAACTATATTGGAAACACCAATAAAATTCTAGGTTATCCTCAATGGTCATTTATAAAATACATCTACACATCCTAGGGAAAAATAAAACATAATAAAGTGGTGATATTAAATGATCAATACTGGTATGTATTACTATAGGAACAAAAATATAAAGCACTATGAATAACTGTAAGTACACATTCCATTAAAAGTAAAATTCAACTTGAAATAGAGGGAATTAAAAAATGAAAATTCTATAATAAAACATAACAAAAAATATTTTAATAGTATAATAATCAAATGGGGAAAAAATTAATACCATTATAATGAAGTAATTCATAATGGCAGACATCATAATCACATAGTCAAGGCCTCATCCAAGACACCCCACATAATGGGTTAATACCCATGTTAGTTTTGTCATATGACTTACCGATGCATTAAGGGGATATAGAGATCTGAAACCATCAATTAAAAAGTATAATTCATATTGAAAAGTATAATTCATTCCTCATATGAATTGTGATAATCATAATCAACATATACATACATATTTAAACTAACATATGAAATGTAAATAACTAATCCCAATCAATAAACATAAACACTAACCATTCAAAGTAATATGGTGAATGATATCAAGATATCACATCGAAAATCAAACCAATAAAACCCATTCAATAGAATATGGTATAGTATTTCATAAAATATTAATCCCAATTAAACATAATAATCAATAATAGTGTTGAAATAGATGTAAATACTCTTATAAAATCATCGAGTAATACATGTGAGAAATACTCATTTACATTTCTGATCAGAGGTATTTGAAAAAATATTTGTATAAAACTATAATTGAACTAATAGTGTGTTTTCATAATAAAATTAGTTATTTTAGAAAAATAATGTTCACATAAAATAGATTATCGAGTGCACTTTAAAATATGTAAGAATTCAAGAAGTTTCCTTGAACTGGGCACGTTAATCGGGGAATAATTTGAAAAGATCATTTTAAAACATGTAAATCCCCTAAAATAAAGAATTATTCTTATTCATACATATATACTTAAAATTAAAACATAATTTATGATGAGTACATTATAATAATTAAAATTTTCATTTGAGTAATGAGGGTAGAAGATTAACTCAAAAGAAATTAGAGGTTCGGGTAGGAAACCCTAACATTATGCATGAATGAGTTCTTCACATGACCTTAACATCATATATTTTCAAAATAATACATAATTTAATTAATTATGAACCATTTCTATAAGTATTTGATTAATTATTGTTTTATTAAGTTCATTTATGGCCTTATTGATGAGTTATAGATTTTTTTCATTGTTTGAGAGCATTTGTTTTCTAGGTTTTCATGACCGGTTCACTAGTTTATAAGTAATGGTGTTCATGTAAATTGAGCATGATTCTCCAAAATTAGAATTACATGTTATTAATAAGAATATAAAATTTTATATGGTTATATATATCAAATGATTATATGGTATGAGTGTAATGGCCCAAACGTTTACAAATGAAAATTCCTCTTGATCTAATTAAATGTCTTAATATATAAAATGGTTATATAAAATATGAACATCCTTGGTATTATGGATTTAAAAATACTATTAAGAATTATTATTGTTGCTAATATATTGATTGAACAGTGATCACCTGATTGCTATAAATATAAGGCTTTAACAAATCAAATTTATTCAGACAAAGGAAGTGATGATGTCATGCAGTAGAATTGCTCCATATGAAACTCATTTTTTGGAGCTCGGAGAAGATGTGGCTTCACTGAGCATTGCTCTTTACCAAGCCCAATCCTAAAATCAACATGTTAAGCAAAAATAGAACCACATATAGGAGAAGTGGAAGTTGATAAAGATTACCTCCCGAGCAATGTTATCTGAGCCACACCAAGAGTCTGTTACCATTGCACACCTTACCCTTAGGTCATATGATGATGTTATAAGGGGTTATTTAACAAGACCCTGGCACTATTATTATCTTCATTACTTTTTTATAGAATAGATAATTAAATTCATTTTATTATTATTACTGTGTAAAAACGTTTTAATGCACAAATAGTATTTTTAGTTAAAATTAAATTTAGAAATGTATTTTGATGAATTAATGGATGATTTAATTAAAAAATATTTTAATCAAATATTATTAATAAATTAAATTTTATTTAATAAAAATGATCATAGAATTTTTATGAATATAGTTTTGATTTTTATTAATGTTTGAAAGTCATTTTTGTCAAAACCCTTGAATTTTTGATAAATTTTGGTTTTTATTTTAAAATTTAAAATTACCATATTTATAAAATTATTAATATAAAACAAATATTATATATGGAATCAAGACAATTAAATTATCTATTCATGATGTTTTCATAATTTTCTGAGACAGTCGAATTTTTAGGTAACAATTAAGTATAGTTTAATTATATAATGTGTTTTATGACATCATAATGAATAAATAGAGATTTAATAAAATACTATAAATGAAACATTAGGACTATATATGTTTTACCATTAAAAAATGTGATTTTATATTTGTTTGATTAATTTTATGGTTCCTTAGTGGACCCTTAAAGACTTATAAAACATTTTAACTTTTTAAATTGATTTACTTGAGATTGTGACTCACCTCCACATAAGAAAGAATAATATTTTAAGAAGTTCAGAAATTGGACATAACTAATAATGTTTTCGAATCACATTTGGAAAAAAACATTTGTTGTTTTTTCACTTTGGTTAGTTTAATGTTTGGTGTCCAAAACCTAAGTAATAAATAATTCCCTCTCTTTTCCTATATAAACCTACCCAAGATCATACTTCCTTCTCACTCAAAGCCTCTGGAGCTCAACCAACCCCTAAAATCATTTATCAAGATTCCTACAAAGACACATAAACCTCCCAATAAGCCTCTCTCATGCTTCTCCTGGGCCTTTGGGATCATACTTCCAAGTAAGAGATTTCTTCCTTTCTCATTTTTTTCCAAATTTCATTACGTTGTTATAACATTTTTTCAATTAAAATTTTGGGGGAATGATTTCTTACCTCCATCATACATTCCTACTTATGTTTGAATGAAGATAGACCCCTTTCTTTCTCATTAATTCATCTCATGTACACCCATTACCTTTCTTAAATTCTTAAGTAATTTCTTTCTCCTCATTAACATTAAAGCAATTATTTTGTATTATGAATCGAAATTCAATTACATATGTTGGGAAATTATCTATATAACCCCCTTACTTTCCATTTCATGTACATATGACGAAACACCTATTTATCTCTCATCAATCGTTTTTATGAACTCTTACATCATGTCGTTCTGCTACTGAAATTGCCCAGTGATTTTCCAAGGAAAAGTAATTGTGTAATGAATACCATGCCCATTTATCTATAAAGGGTATTCACCTTAATTAATATTTACATATTGATTATATAGTTTCATGTATAAATTCCACATTCATTTATCATGGAATAAATGATGAAATTTAATGAATCAATGTTATATGATCCATGTGGAAAACTTATGGATGAAATGAAATTATTAAGAAGGGTGCCCCCGGATAGCATTCCAATGTGTTGAATAATGATTTGTATCATGATACGTAATGTGAAATGAGGGTTTACTCATTCTAATTTAATTTTAATAAGGTTTTACTCATGAACCATGTGCAATGAGCCTTGGCTCATGCTAATATCTTGTTAAATGTTGTTGCCACATTTCCATGTTATGATAATCATGCTATATCATGCCTTTATGTTCGAGTTTATCTTCTGCTCCATTGATATGAATATTTCCTAACATGTACATTATTCTTCATGTTCTGCCTTTTTTACTCCCTTACTAGGCTTTATAGATCACCCTTCTCTTATGCATGTCCTCAGGTTATCCCATGAAATGCTAAGTACGAAGGAATTTTATGGTCATGTAAAAAAGGATTTCCATAAAGATGTGTATTTCATGTATTAATGTGTTAGGAAATGTTCCAAATCCCCAAATACACTAGAAAAATAAATATTATATGTTGTATTAAGTTAATATTTTATGTAATAAATTATTTTTAATTATGAAATAAAGAGTAGGGTTGTTTTATTTGGTATCACATGACGAGATTAGTTATTTTTGGGATTAGGATTAGAATACCCAGGTGAAAGCCTTTTGGAAAAGGATAAGTATAATAAAAACATCCATAAATTTTTGTGAGTATTGATTATGTAGTTTTACATGAAAATACATCCTTGTATGGATACGAGCAGGTAGAGGTGGCTCTGGCATAGATGTATCTAGGGGTAAAACCCGAAAGAACCCCTTTGAGCTAGACTCGAATGAGAAAAGTTAAATGACAATGGGCCTTGCTGCACTCTTGGTTATGACACTCATGGGGGATATTTTTTGTTAAATTCATAATCATAGTTTAAACCATTATTAAGGGAATTAAAAAATGCCACTAAGAATATATGTTGGGAATTAGATCATGTATAACATAGATTGAAGCCTATATCTTCATACGTTAAGGAAATAAATGTAATTTATAAGTAATCCCATTTTTTCATTAGATTGCCCTTTATGTGTTACCTATAAATTTCATTTTATTCCATCTAATGGCCGATAATAAGAGGAATCAGGATAAAAATTGATGTGAAGATCAATCTGATGACTGTTCTAATGAGATGCCCAATCCGATGGGAGTGGGAATCACAAACCTTTTCATGATACTATCTCAGTTAACTCATATTTTAAATAGAAAAACAGGTCAAGACGAATGTTTAAAGCCCTAAGAAAGATTAGTCGTAATCATGAGCATCATGAGACAAATGCCTCAGAATTTTTAATGGATCATATGATCCCTCAATTGTCGAACAATGGATCAACTCCATTGAAATGATCTTATCGATCCTTCAATGTTCCAAACAAGATATGGTTCATCTGGATTCTAATTGCATTGCGGTTAAAGATGGTCAATTGTGAAAATTGATAAAAAATAATATGCTTGAGAAAGAGATCGAGGCATTAGAATAGAAGGATATCCAGAAAGTGTTTTTTGATAAATAGTTTTCTCACACCCTACAACATAAGATGGAAAGGGACTTCCTTTCCCTCAAGACAATAAGATAAAGAATCCATCAAAGCATACAAGGAAAACATTACATGGATTTCACTATATGAATATAGCTTTGTCATTACTCCCAAATTCAAGGTCGACCACCTCTTTGATGAGCTAAATCCTAGCCTACAGAAATCCCTAGCGATCGGTGGCTTCAAGAGCTATGAGTAAATTGTTCGATGTTCCCTCAAGGTCAAAATGGAGATAAGTGAATCTCAGGGGTATCATGGGTATTAGAAGAATATGGTTGACTTTAATTATGGTGGTCCGAGGAATACATATAATGGTGCAAGGAAAATCTAACACCCCACTTTTCAAAGGTGCAGAAGTAAGCACCCCATAAATTTCATGAAGGGGGTGAGGAAATTATTTAGGTGTGGAATAGAATGGCACGTGGAAATTGACTATTGAAAAAACCCATGGCTTCTACAAAGTAGAGGAACACTCCATTCGACCATCTATGCGATGTTAATTGGTTCAACTACAAAGAACCATGTCACTTTGCAAACCAATTCCCTAATCCAAGTGTTTTATAAGGTAACTGACAACCTCCAAGGCTGCAAGGGAGATATTTTTCCATTACTACTACTGAAGTAACCCATGAAAAAGAAGTGGTTACAAATATTCTTGTTATTCATTCAAGAAAATCGAATATACATTTTTTTTCTATTTCTATGCATTCTTTTATATCCAAAATGTTTTTTAGAATAATCCGAACACCCCCACAAATAATGGAAGTAAGGATGTTGGTGAGATCGACAAAGGGGGAATCATTACATCCCATGAATATAACTCCTCACATGTCATAATTGGTGGATTGAACTTCCTGAAGAAACTTTTCATACTCCCTTAGGTGTAATTTGATGCATTTCATTCCATGGATTGGATTTCCTTATATAGAGACTCCATAAATTGCTATGAGAGGGAAATCACTCTCCATTTGGAGAATCGATCCCCAATTCTATACAAGTTCTAGGAGGAGGATGAATCTTATTTAGAACTGTCATCTCAAGAGTGGATATTAATTCCCTATGAGCATGTGCATCTGGATTAGATAATTGAGTCTAAGGAGGCAACCATCCTTATAGACATGCCTATTGTGAGGGAATTCACTGAAGTATTTCTCGAGTAATTGTCAAGTCTTTATCTAATAAGAGATGTTGAATTGTCAATTGATCTTATACTTGGGGCATTTTCAATATCAATGACTTAGTATAGAATTTATATTTTGGAGCTTGAGGAGTTGAAGAAAATACTTCAAGAGAATATAGTTAAAGGGTTTATACGCCCAAGTGCTTCTCCATGGGGTGGACCAGTCCTCTTCATAAATAAGAAGGATGAGTCAATCTGACTTTATATTGATTATTGTGACCTCAACTCAATCATTATAAAGAACAAGTATCCTTTACCAAAAATTTATTACTTATTTGATCAGCTATGTGGAGGTTAATACTTCACCAAGGTGGATTTGCATTCAGGATATTACCAAGTAAGGATGATGAAGGATGATATCCACATGACAACTTTTCGTACAAGGTATGAGTATAATGAATTCATAGTAATGCCTTTCAGACTCTCTAATGATCTATAAATATTCATGGAGTTGATGAATATAGTTATTAGAGATTAACTCAACAAATTTTTGGTAGTCTTTATAGATGATATTCTAATATACTCCAAAACCATGTAGGAGAATTAGAAGAACCTATGCATTATACATGAGACCATGCGAAAGGAGAAGATCGATGAAAAGTAAAACAAATATGTGTTCTGGTTGAAGGAGGTCTCATTATTTGGTTATATCATCGCAAGAAATGGGATATCTATGGATCCATCGATGACATATGCAATTGAGGGATGGATGAGGCCTACATTAGGGATGGATATCTATAGATTCTTGGGTTTAGATGGATATTATCACCAATTTGTGACAAATATTTCATGATTATCAGACCCTCATACCAATATAACACTGAAGGGAGTCAAGTTTTTTTTGAGTGATGAATGTGAAGAGATCTTCAATGAGTTGAAAAAGATGGTTATCACTGCACCTGTGCTCACACTACCTAAAAGGGGACAACTTTTTGTGGTATTTAGTGATGCTTTGAAGAAGGTTATGGGATTTGTATTTATGAAAAATGAAAAATTCATTACCTATGATTCATTGAAATTGAAAGTTCATGAGAAAAACTATCCAACACTTGATCTGGAGTTGGCCGTAGTAAAATTATCTTTTGAAATTTTGGATGAATTACCTCTTTCGGGAGAAGTGTGAAATATAAACGGATCACAAAATACTCAAGTATATATTTACACAGAAAGACTGGAACATGAGCCAACGTAGATGGATAGATCAGATCAAATACTATGACTGCTCAATCCATTACCGCCCTGGTAAAGAGAACAAGGTGTAAGATTCTCTATATAGAAAGGACCCAACAAATCTTTCATTAATGAGAATTTCAAATGATCAAATAGTCTTAGATTTGATGAAGATGGACATGAGAATCATAAATAAGGGAACATCATAAATCCTTTAATAAAATATTGATCAACAGTCTCTTCAGGTAAAGGTTAATGGATGCTCAAAAAGATGATGTGGGAATTTAGAAGAATGTGGAAACTATTAGAAAAGGGAAATCCTCGGAGTTCAATGTTAATGAAGAAGGAATTTTGAGATTAAGGACAAGACTTTGTGTCACAAAAAATCTAGATTTAATGAATTAACTTCTGGATGTTGTTCATTATTCTCATTTCTCCATTAAACCAGGAAACACAAAGATGTTTCGAGGTCTCTGAGGGCATTATTGGTGGGATAACATGAAGAAGGAGATCACCGTCTATACATCAAAGTCCCTGGTATGTCAAAAAGTGAAGGTTGAGAGGTAGAGGTCTAAGGGGATGATGTGACCATTACCCCTACTAGCATAGAAATCCAAGAATATCTCCATGGACATTGTCACTGAACTTCTGAAGACATCCAAAGGAAATAATGATATCTGGGTTGTTTTGGATCATCTTACAAAGACTCCACAATTCATTTCAATTTGAGATGATTTCTCATTAGATCAACTGGAACATATATATATATATATATATATATATATATATCATACAAGTGCTAAGGATTCATGGAGTAACAATGACGATTGTATCCTATCGAGATCCAAGATTCACCTCATAGTTTTTGACAAGACTTCAACATAATTTGGATACTTAGTTGAACTTTAGTACGGTTTATCCTCCTCAAACTGGTGTCCAATCTAAGCGGACTATCCAAACACTTGAGGACATGATGAGAGCATACCCAATGGACTTTAATGGTGGATGGGATGAACATATCCCTATATTTGAGTTCTCTTAAAACAACATTTTCCACTCAAGCATCTAGATGGATACTTACAAATCCCGTTATGGGAGGATTTGCAAAACACTGGCATCTTTGGATGAAGTCGGGGAATGAAAACTCCTAGGTCCAAAAATGGTCAATGAAATGGTGGAGAAGGTTACTAATATCCAGTAACACATTAATACTACTCAGAGGTGAAAAAATAACCGTGCTAATAATCATTGAAGAGACCAAGAGATTGATGTCAGAGACATGGTATTTCTCTGCATATCACTATTGAAGAGATTTATGAGATTTGGGAATAAGGTAAAGCTAAGTCCATTGTACAATGGCCCTTTTAATATCCTTTATCACATTGGAGTATTTTACTATCAACAATGACTCCCACCGAACCTATCTCAACTACATGATGTATTCCATGAATCACTCTGGATGAAGTACATACATAACCCATATGATGTACTCAATCCGAAGGTAGTACTAATGGAGAATGAACTCTCCTATAAAGAGAAGCCTGTGAAGATCATAGATCGTTGGGAAAAAGTTCAATGAAATAAAATAATCCCCCTCGTCAAGCTGTTGTGGTGAAACCGAATGTTTGAAGAAGCAATGTGGGAATCAAGGGAAGTAATGAAGCAGAGTTACCCATATCTATTTTAGTGTGGGAATAAGGATTTTTTGGGTAGAAATTTCTTAAGGGGGGATGATTGTAACAACATGAACTTTTATTAATAAACATTATTCATTATCTAATTAAATGTATTATTATGTAAAATGGTTATATAAAATATGCACTCCCTTGGTTTTATGGATTTCAAAATACCGATATGAATTTTTATAGTTTCTAATATAGTTTTTGAACAGTGATCACATGATTACTATAAATAAAGGACTTTAACAAGCCCAATTTACCCTGAAAAAGGATGTTATGACCTCATCCAGTAGAATTTCTCCATACGCAGCTCATTTGTCAAAGCTCATAAAGGAGGTGGCATCACTGGGCTTCGATTATGGTCAAGCCCCAGCTGAGCTTCAACACGTTAAGCTTGAAAGAAACCACCTATGGGAGAAGTAGAAGTAGATAGTGATTAACACCCAAGAAATGATATCCGAGCCACCCCAAGATTCTGTCACCATTGTACACCTTACCCTTCCGTCATATGCAGGTGTTATAAGGGGTTATTTAACAAGACCCTACAAATATTATTGTGTGCATTATTTTTGTATAGAATAATGAATATACATTTATTTAATTTTTATTACTTTTTAAATAGTTTTTAAAGCACAAAAAATTATTTTTGGTTAATATTCAATTAAGAAATATATTTTGATGAATTAATGGATTTTTGAATAATTAATATTTTGATAAAATTTTATAACAAAAATAATTTTAATTAAATATAAATGATTGTATAATTTTTATGAAATCAATTGTGATTTTTATAAAGGTTCAAATCCATTTTTTTGTCAAAACCCATGAATTTTCGATAAATATCCATTTTTATTTTAAAAATAAAATTTCACATATGTTAAAAATTATTTAGACAAAATGGATATTTTTTTTGAATCATGATATTGAAATTATCCAACGGTGAATTTTTCATAATTTTCTGAGACAATCTATTTTTTGGTTAAAAATTAAATACCGTTTAGTTATATAATGTGTTTATGACGTCATAATGACCCAATAGTGATGTAATAAAATAATATAAATGGTATATTCGGCCAATATATGTTTTAACACAAAACTAATTCTATTTTAGATTTGTTTGATTAATTTTATGGTGCCTTAGTGGACCCTCCATGACATATAAAGCATTTTAACTTTTTAAATTGATTTCATTGAGAGTGTGACTGACCTCCACATAAGCAAGCCTAATATTTGGAGAATTTCATCGATTAAACTTATAAAATAATATTTTACACTCCCCTTAATAGAAAAACATGGGGAAAACCCATGCGTTGGTTTGTGGTTTTGATTAGTTTAATGTGTGGTGTCCAAAACCAAAATAATTAAGAATTCCATCACTTTTCCTATATAAACCCACCCATGCTCCCACTAACTCTTCCCTCAAA
The DNA here is from genome assembly GCA_963277665.1 of Viscum album. NCBI lineage: Eukaryota > Viridiplantae > Streptophyta > Magnoliopsida > Santalales > Viscaceae > Viscum > Viscum album. The sequence continues at coordinate 1,123,353,020 of OY728129.1, forward strand.
GCCTTTGGAGAACGACCAAACCATTCAATAATCTCTTTAAATTCCTCCCAAGTCACCCCAATCTCTCACAAATCCTCTCTAAAGCCTCTCCCAAGCCTTTGGTATCACACTTCCAATTATGGGATTTCTTCCTTTCTCAATTTTGTCCAAATTTTATTATGTTGTTATACAATTTTGTTTTCAATTAAAAATGTCATGGTTTATTTTTCCACCTCACCCATAATTACCTACTTATTTTTTAATGATAAGTGATCCCTTTATCTCTCATTAATTCCTTCCTTGTACACTAGTTACCATGCCGAAATTCCATAAGGAATTTCTCCCTTCTAATTTACATTCAAGATATTCTATTGGATTATGAATCTAAATTCCATTACATATTTTGGGACTTGTATCTATATGAACCAATTAATATTAATTTAAAGTACATATGATGATACACTCATTTTTATCTCATAAACCATTTTTATGAATTCTTTGTTTACGCTGTTATGCTGCCGATATTGTTCTACAATTTTCCATGAAAAAGTCATTGTGCAGTGAATTCCATTCCCATTTCCCTATCAGGGGCATTCACTTATATAAACCTTTACTTATTGATTATATAGTTTCATGTATGAATTCCACATAACTTTATAATGTAATAAATGATGATGTTTAATGAATCCCTGTTATATGATCCATATGAGACACTTATGCATGAAATGAAATGATTAAGAAAGGTTCACCCTAATAGCACTCCAATGCATTGGGAAAAAGATTAGTATCATGATATGTCAAGTGCAATGAGCGGTTACTCCTGATAATTAAAGTAAAATGAGGTTTTACTCATTCTCCATATACAATGAGCCTTGGATCATTATAATATCATGTTAAATGTTGTTTCCACATTTCCATGTTATATAATCATGTTAAATCATACCTTTATGTTCATGTTTCTCTTGTGCTCCATTGATATACCTATTTATTAACATGTACTGTATTATTCATGTTATTCCTTGTTTACACAATTAATGTGCTTTATATATTACCATTTTCTTATGAATTTCCTCGGGTCTTTATGCAATTTTTTGTGCGAATTAATGTTATGGTCATGTAAAAGAAGTTTCAAATAAAGATGTGTATTACATGTTTTATGTTGTTATGTAATGTTCCAAAGCCCCAAATACAATAGGACTCTCAATCTTCTATGTTGTATCAAGTGAATATTTTATGTAATAAATTATTTTTATTTGTGAAATAATGAACATGGTTGTTATAATGAGGATGAATAATTAGATATGGCATTTAGTGGTAATCTGTAAGCTTATTACGATGGTATTTCGATCACCACGAACTAGTTTTATCATATGACTATATATTATGTATATATAATGGTTATAGAACATTAAATATGTTATAATAAATTTATCTTATTAGGTTTTAGTGATAAAATTGGTATCATGAATTTCCTGTAAAAATATATTGAATAACTAAAGTTCGTCGTCCTTGAAGGTTGTAAATCAACACCTCTAAGATGATGATTTCATTTTAAAACATAAATAGAGAGAGTTTGGATATTGAAAATGGATACTAAATTAACCTAATGTAATTAAATAATATATATGATAATGGAGTCATAATCTTTATTTGGATAGATGAGGTGAAGAGAGGAAAATAAAAGTAAAATATTTGAAATGAAATTAACAGAAAAAGGAAGAGGATATATTTCATGAATTATCCTCTTTAAGAACCTCTTTAAGGAAAGCGTTTTTGGTCTTTTGGTAATACCCATAGATCCTATATGATGGTAGTGAATTTATAATAGGATTTTGGAATAACTTTTAAAAACTTCATTGCTTATAGTAGTTAGGACAAGAGGGGGTGGGGTGGTTTTTTAGTGGAGGATATGGGTGATTTCTCATTATTTTAATAGTTATTTTATTATTTTTCTGAAGACATGAAATAATGTTGATTTTTGTGACTAAATAAATTAATAATTTCATGTCAGTTCTCAACGGGGTTCGTATATCATCCACGACACAACAAATTGTGTATTTATCTTATAATTTATTTATATTGTAAAATACCATATTTTACTATTCACTAAAAATTCAAGTATTTTAGAAAAATTCCAAAAAATAAACCTAATACTTTTTTTACATGTAGAATTAAAAAATTAACCCCATTTTAGGAAAATAATTTTCTAAATATGATAAACATAATTTTTAATTAAAATCCTTATTTACGAGAAAAATACAAATTTATTTTTATAGCTAATTTTATAAGACTTTGAAAAATTAACTATTTTATCAAAAAATAAGCCTAAAATAATAATAAATCTAAATTGGTATTTATAAATACATTTAATGAAAATAAATTTCCTTTTATATCATTTTTAAATTATAAAATTGTAACTAATTCTTTATTACTCAATAAAACACCAACACTTAATTATTAATTATGAAAATATTCACATTATATCATACTTTCATTTATATGGTGCGTAAGTTTTATTTATAAATTCATCGATGAGGTTACTAGTCATAAGGGTTATATAAATATTAATAATAGTCATGTTATAATTCACCATAAAATTATTTTGATCCAATCAGATTCTAAATATCTTTCTAACTGCAACCGTATATATCCGTTTTTCTAAATTCCAACATAGAAGTGGAATAATTATTTTTAATGGATATTTTATACAAATATTGTTTAAATAATTATAATAAAAATGTTTTGTTTGATATAGAATCAATGTTTGTAAATTACATTTTATATATAATTTATTTGTAAGTCCTTGGGGTTTTACAAAAGTGGTGACAAATATTTACACATGTAACTTATTTCAAGGACATAAAATTTAATTGAACTTAGTAAATAATATTTGTTAATATTATTTGAAATATTTAATATAATTTAAAATTTTAAATTCCTATAAGTGTTAGAAATTAATTAAAATAATTATCCCCAAAACACGTAAAATCCATTTTTAGAAAAAATGTATCATTAAGTATAAGAATGATCTTATTCTCATTACATGGAAAATAAATACCAATATATGAATATTAATTTACATTATTGAATATATTATATATCCATTTTATTAAAACCATTCATTAATTTTTCTTAATTTAACTTATAGGCATACAAATACGTTATGCAGAACAGAAATAGTTTTCAGAAAATATCTATTTTTCCATGAAATGAATTTTTTATTATTTTAAACCATGTGATAATAAATTAACGAATGATTATAAATTATTCTACATCTAAATGAAATTCATTTCCATAATTTTATTACATTAAATAATAAAAATTAACACCTAAATAAAATATATATAATAATATAATTATTGTTAATAATACTTTTTTATTCAAGAATAATTAATGTAGTACATAATTTGATTACATAGTTTATTTTACTAATTTTGTTTCATTTAATTATCTTGTAAAAAATTTCATTTTTCATTTTAACAAATCATTATTCACTTATGTGCAGTGATATTTTCATCACATACTATCAAACATATCGAATTTATTAAAGAGAAATGTATTTTAAATCCTTAAGGTGCTACATTCCACCCCTACATAAGAATTTAACCTTCAAGATCCCATTACTAAAATAATAAAATTCTGGATACATTAGCCTTATTAAATAATTATGTTCCCATAGAACATCCTTGAATTTAATTTTTTCCCACTAAACTCTTAAAAAGTGAGTGATCTTGTTCTGTTGTACTTTATCTCTTCGACCTGGAACCCCCATCGGCCATTCCTATTAAGTATGATCATTCTCTAGAGGTATAAACTCTAATTTTTAGTACATATGAATGATAAGGTATGAAATTATTTTGAATAGATACATGAAACTCGTCATGAAATTCGGAGAATTTTAATTTTTGTTTCAAGCAATAATATACCATCCTGATATGATAAATAATCTCAAAGAGACTAATATTAACTGGGATGAAATTCAAATTATCCAAAAGTGTGATATCTGTTTTCAAAGGATATATTCATTTTAATACCTTGTTACCTTCTTTGAACTATATATATCATTTAATTTTTTCATTATAACTATTCTATCATATCTGAGATACCTTGATGCATTGAGGAATTTATCTAACATTTATACTTTTTATTTAGCTAGCCCAGGTCCCAATATATTAAGATATCTAACTTTAACCCAACATGTTTAATTTCAATAATTATTTATATAGATGGATCAATAAGTATCTATCTAAATACTCATGTGAAATATATTATTATAATAAACTTTTTCTAAATGATGGTTTTGATCCCAAACACCTTTTAAATAAATAAACTATATTATCATAATATCATTTTTTGTATGAATACTCCTATCAGACTAACCATCAATCCGAGGATGATATCTAGGGATAAATTTTAGCTTTGTGTTCAATTCTTAATGAATAATTCTCAAGTACATTGAGTTAAAACTCATATGGTGGTTAAATACAATTTAGAGTGGAACTCTAAGTAGTCTTAACATATCCTTAATGTATATTTGGAATTTTGATCAAGCTAGAAATATTCTCTGATAAAATGTAATGCACTAACTTCATAATGAAATTGAATACATCCCAAATGGATTAATGGGCTATTGATGTCATGGATATTTCTATTATGAAATCCATGGTGGTGTTTTCACATTTTCAAATAGGTATAGGTAATGGTTGGATCATCCCCTATTATTCAAAACATTTATCCTTATCTTACTGACATACTAGGTATTGAGTTAAATGCTCTGCAATTTCCCTTTTCTTGTTTTCCAAACCTGAAATGATCATTAAGATCTATATACATCATTGTACATATAGTATGGATAAGTAATGATGAGATATTTTCTTTATTAAACATATCCTACAATTTTGGTATTGACGGGATCTATATATGATTCCTAAATAATATCATTTAGTCATAGTAAAATCAAACATCAAGAAAATAGTTACCATATTTAATTGACCCCAATCCTACTTTTGCATCTCATTAATCATCACATGGATGGATGGTTGAACAGTAATATGAGAATTATTGTAATTCCCATAACATTATAATTTCAAAGTCCATATTTTAAAAATCCTTATGTATTTTTTCTTTTTCAATCCACATCATAGTAATTCTAGACTGATCTGTCTATATCGGCATATAATTCACCTTATTCTCCTTCCAGTTGTTGTAATGTATTGATAAGTCATAATCATTAATAAAATAAAATAATCTCTTTTAAAATATATTCGTATTTTATATGTGAATATTTAATTAATGATTTTAAGATCAGTAAATATATCACACATTTCACCATGAAGATAACAAGTCTATATTTTCAAATAAAAATTATAACTTCCAGCATTAAATCATGAATCAAGTATTTTTTCTCATTAACCTTCAATTGGAATGAGGTACACACTACTAAGGTGTCATTATACAAGAGAAAAAAAACCAATATGTTTTTTGATGAATCAATATATTCTACCAACCTTTATCCATTGTAGGGTAGTATAAGAATATGTGCACTGACCAGCATTTTATTCATGTCCTAAAAAAAGTGAACTTAGATTCCTTCCTTGTAAACTTTGTTATTGGATTGGATAATCCTGATAACATTTTCAAAAATAATTAGAGGTATCCAAAAAATCAAAAAACACTATGGATCTTGGTAACAATGGTCGGTTCATGTCACTATTTAATAACTTTCTCCTTTGAAGGATACACCGATATTCCCTCAATTATACTTACATGACAACGTAATAGGTACTTTATATTTCTAGAATTCAAATATTTTAATTTTTTTTATATATTTTCTCTTTCATATAGGTCTTCAATAGAATCCTCAAATGATCATTATAATCTTCCTTGATTCTAGAATATTTGAGAATATCATGTATAAATAATACGAGAAACATGACAAGGTAATATATAAAAGCTATATTAAGTAGATCAATGATGATAGTTGGGTAATTGGTAAATCCAAATAGAAACACTATAAATTCATTCGTTCCATACCTTATATAGAAGTGTTTCTTATGTATATGCTCCCTTTTTACACATAACTGTTTATAACAGATTGAAAATTAGTCTTTGAAATGAATGATGCTCTATGCAGTTGATCAAAAACATCATCAATATATGGTAGATGATAAATTTTCTTTATAGTGATCTTGTTAAGTTATTGATAATATACGAAGAGATGTAAAGATAAATATTTATTGTTAAAAAAATAATAAGTGCACCACATAATGACACACTAGGATGTCTGAATCCTTTTATTGATTCTCCTAAAGTTACTTTATTAATTCTAGAAATTAATTATCTTCATTCTTCAAGGAGTCTCTGAAATAGGTTTAGTACTAGTGATGAGTTCAATTGAAAAATAAACTTCATGATTTTGGATAAGACAAGGATACACTCTAGGAAATATATCAATATATTTCGGTACAATAATAATTTCATTATGGTAGATGTAACAAACCAACCTCGGTCGATCTTGAACAAGTGACCTGAGTCGGAACATAACTAGGATCAAGAAGTATTCCCGATCCTTCGGGGATGTCAACTAATGTTGGGAATCAATGTAACTTAAATGGGAATGATTTATCCAATAAATGATAGTAAAAAAGAACTATATAAATAAACACTATAATTGGAAAGAAATAAAAATGTACATACCTCAATGTGGCCTTGCGGGTCACCACCAACCATGGATCCAATATCACCCCATGGTGTCCAAAACCAAGCCTTGAAGCTATAGTAAAATCTAAAAAAACATAGAATTATAGGCTTGAGTATTAAAACTTAGTATGAATTTCTGGATAAAGTAATAAATATGACATATCTTTAAAAAAACCGTGGCAAGCTAGTTTGAAATTTGGATATATTAGAATAGGGTTTAATTATCTTTTTATGTTGAAAATTAACAGGATTCCATATTAAGAAAAAATAATTTATAGTTTATTTACCAAAAAATTCAAGGAATGAAATGTAATTAATAATATTTCTTATAAATCCTAACTTATTCAAAATAGGCTTCTTAATATGGAAAACAAAATAATGAATTCAATTTATAATCAAACTAGAAGAAATAATGAAAACAAGATGGAAAACCAATTTAAAATTGTACTATAGAAAAAAAATTAAAAGAGATAATACACCATGGTTAATCCCTAAGAATTAATGTCATTAGGTCCCTAGGAACCTCATACATTTGTGATAAATCAATATTTCCCATTCTTTTGTATTATCCTCTAGATAGGTCACTAAAAAAGTTATAGTGGTCCCCGAAGGCTTCATCATTCCTATAGTTACTGTTTTAGAGTAAACATTACAGGGATCCTGGGTCATTTACCTACTGACTCAACAAACACACTAGTCAATAGTAACCCACTTAGACACCCAATGTTCTGATGTGATCAAATTTTACAAATAATTGATGTTTCCCTTTTATAGACCACATAAAAACTCACAATCATTCAAAACCAACAATCTAATTTGAAATTATTAACATTCAATAAATTTATATGGTGAATCCCTTTCCCCATCATTACACAGACACAAAAAAATCCTTGAATTACCCAAAATACATTAGAATCTATTTAGAAACTAATGTGACCTTTTAAATACTATACACTTCAAATAAGTCTGTAAAAAATTCTTAAACAAAGAAATAATCTAATGGAGCATTTTTAAAAGTATGGGAAGTGATTGAAAATTCATTAATATAAATAAAACAAACAGTTCATAGAATATAAATATCATATAGTAATGAAATCAGATTTTTAAAATAAATAAGAAATCAAAAAATTAAAATTAAAAGTTTGGTCATAGGGAAACTTCCTCAAAACATGCTTCTTTTCATGAAGACAATCTAAATCCATAACAAAAAGGTCCAAAGAAAAAATACTCTCTTTTTAGACATATTATTTTTTAACTGATATATATATATATATAAATACCCCTATGTATAGTATATATAATCCCCTCATCATGAGTCAAATTTACATAAAAGGTATATATAAACACACCATAACCCATGAATGTGTGTGTAAGTATACTTAATGAATAATAGTCCAAAATGCACTATAAAAATTCTTGAAACTCAAAAATTATAAAATACCTAATTAAAATTTGGCCAATGAATAAAAACAGATTAAAAATTCCCCAAAACTGATGTTGAACCCAATACCTTCAATGGATGTGACTAGAACTAACCTTAATCGGGCCCCATGAACCATAGGAACCATGAATCAACAAATTTAATTACCAAAATATAGTTAGGGTTCGACTAGGGTGCACACACAACAAGTTGGTGAATAAGAATAAATAAGAAACCTAAGAGGAAAGAATATAATACCTTAATGTAATGAACAAACCAATAATCAATGGCAGTGGTGACTGAAAGCCAATGTAGATGAGAGGAGTGAGGAACATGAAGGGATGGTCTTCAAATGTTTGTTGTGTGATGCATATAAAGGGGATATACTTGTATGGATAAGGGGAAGGGGAAAATAATATAATATAAAACAAAATATTATTAATAATAAATAATAATAGTAACAAATAATAATATAATTAAATCATTTTTTATATTTGTGTGTTAATTTATTTTTTTAAAACTATAAGAAAGCCGCATAGTTTTTTCACATAGTCTGCCAGACCACCTTCCAAACATGTGACATATCTATCTACGAGGAAAAGAGGCTGCATGGTATACATAGAGGCGCACATGACTATGTGTATAGTCATGCATTCTGGATAGTGCCACTATCTTGATTGTTTGGTTATCCTGGAAGGGTCTCACACCCGTGTGCCTAGCTATGGTCCATATACAATGTCACCTTTTGATCTATATGATCTGAACTAGGACGATGCATGGTTTTTCCTAACAGTGAACCTTATTTTGTACACCCCAAAACTATCATTTTATTCATAGAGCACCTAGGAAATCCCTAGATTAAAGGAAATACCAAAATTAAATATAATAATAGAGATGTGTCAAGTTAGGGTGTGATAGTTGAGTTTACCCTAATCATTTTTGATAAATAACCTTCATGAATATGCAATAATACCCATATAATGTAAGTAATTTCAAATAGAAGTTCATGTTTGTTATGAACTTGAACCAGATACCCTCTCAAATTGGAGCATGACTGTAATTTCTACATACCTGAAGGGTGTTCATGATCCCCACAGGCTGGATACTAGCACCCATGCATCAATAACATTAAGATGGAACAATTTCTCCCATCCTGATGCAGTCAAAAAGAAATATATATTTATTTACATGATATAAAGAAATGATAGAAGAGTAAAAAACAAAATATATTTCTTATAAAAAGTGGAAAAATAATTGATAAAACCTAAAATATGGTAACAATATCTATGATACAAGTCGAAAAATAAAGGAAAGCTAAAACCAAAATGGCTACACACTGTGATAGTGTGGAAAAACTAGAATTAACTCATCACCAAATACCTAAATTGAGCACATAGAAAACCTTTCTCCTCACTATGGTGGCTTATAATTCCTTTTATCTAAATATATACACATTTCTACACACTACTAAAGGGTTTCATAGGGTGTGTGCAAAATAGCTCAGTAGGATCCCACCCACATGGTCAATTTCATGTATTGTTACAGTAATATAAAACTGAATTTTTTTAAGAAAACAATACATGATAAAAAGACAAAAAAATTATATCAAAATCATGGTAAAACATATAATTTCCCCCTTTTCCACATTTCCAAAATATTACATGTAAAATTGTTCAAAGAATTTCACATATATAAATTCAATCAAATAAATGTAAATCATGTGTCACTTATCATATCAAATCCACAACAATAAAAGATAAAATAGTATAATCTAAAAAACATGTAACATTACACCAAAATCATTGTATGTTTGGATAGTTAGGACACTCATAACTAAATATAGACAATTCCACGAATCTAGTCTCTAGATATATGAATCAAATCTAGAGTGAATATGAACACCCCATAAAGTGAACCTACCAATAAGTCTACCACATCCCAAGATCAACAGGAATAGGATGTAGAGAAACACCACACAAGTGAACCCCTCAAAAAATGATGAGATGTATTACTAAACCTTCCACATATGTGCCTTGGGCATCCCATGTGATTAATTTTCCAATCCATTTTTTATCAAAAACATTCTTTGAAAACCATTTCAGAAATCAATTTCACAGTATTTTGAAAAAATATTTTCATTTTCTATAATAATGTTAAAACCATATTTTCTAAAAAATGTTTCTAAACAAACAAATTAATCATTAAAATTCATAAAAATATTTATAAAACTAGAGCAATAAAATTCACCTAACATAAGGAAGTGATTGAACCAAGTTCTTCAAATTCAGGTGCACATTACCACAATGCTATGTACCAAACAAAAACTAACACATGGTCCATAGAAGGGGCCCAAATATTGATTCCCATATCTTTTAATCACATCCCACAAACAAATAAGATTGTAAAAAGGGTTGATAACTATAGAACTCAATGAACACACATCTTCCTCATTGTAACCATCAAAGGATTGACCTTCAAAAGAAGTTCACACAATAGTTCTAAAAGGAAGAACACCACAAGATATAATAATCAAAAATCATTATGAATCAACGCAGCTATGGTTAATAGAAATGAAGAAACATAATTATTACTCATTTGAGGAAATCACTGAAACTGAAATAGAAATTAAACCCTTAAGGATGAAATCAAGAAGGAGAGTAGGTCCCCAAAACCATCAAGGAGAGATCCATGGTTGATAGAGGAGGCTGCAATTGGATAAGATAATAAATCTGCATTAAAGCGCCCTAAAAATCACATATTATAAGCATTAAATAGCGTGTAAACACTTCACATAATATAAATTATAGATTAAAATCCCCACAAGAAATACATCACCTTCGATTACAAATCAATATTTTTACCACTTTATGACATATACTATTTTTATGGATTGTATGGTTTTTATTCGATGAAACAAAATCAAAACATCTACCAGAAAACCAATACATGATGGGAAATAATTACATGATGTGTAAAAATTTAATGAATTTTTCCCATTACCTAACTTGAAAACGTCCCACAATCATAAAATAGTATAAAAATATTCTTAGAAGGCCAAAACACCATCGGTGTTCTTTGAAATCTGGGGGAACCATACGAATTATTTAACAAATTTATTCATAGAATACATTAATTCCAAAAAACATACATCCATAAACATGAGGTCATTTCAGCTAGAAAATGTTTTATATTCTCAAGAGTCTCAATACAAACAAAAATAAAGAGAGAATTTTAAAGAGAGAATAAAAATACCTAAATGTGGGTAGGACAATGTTACAAACTCCCCACAATAAATCTTTTCATTCAAGGTAATTCATGAGGAAGAATGATCTCACAAAAAAATTGATACCAATTATACGTCATCAATGATTTCCACTCATTAGTTTCATGAGAATCTGATGTATACAGATAAAACAATCTGACCATAGGAATTGACTTCCCATGTAATAATTTCACAAGAGAATCAATGATCTCCACTGGCTGCTCCACTACTGATGTTCTTGTCTCCAAATCAATATATTCCCAACTAATAATTCAAGAGGGTACAAGATTGTATTTCCTAAGCTAAGATATTTACAAAAAACATGAATTATAATTAAATAAACTAGTAATTAGTACCAATAAGAAATACTATCAATTTGCTCAGTGATCTTAAATGGTCCAATATATCCTAGATATAACTTTCTGTATTTTTGGATATGATGATGAACCAACCAAGGATAAACATACATCAAAACATAGTCACCATGTGAAAGATACTAAGGATAATTTCACCAACAATCGTACTATTTATGTTGACTCTGAGCTATTACCAGCCACTACCATATATCCAGAATCATAGTTAAAATATAATGAATGAGATTATGTCCTACCAAATAGGCCTTTCCCTCCTCATCCCAAAAAAGTGGTTATCAACACATGATACCACATAATGATTCGAAAGGATCCATTATGATTGAAGAATTTTATCTATTGTTATAATAAAACTCAACATTTCCTAGATGGTTAAGCCATGATCCACCAAAATTCTGGACATACTAATGAAGTATATCCTCTGGGTTTTTAATAATATCTCATTCTGGTTGTTTTTATATGGATGGTATGATGTCCTCAACATGACCTGAGTCCCTATCACCTCCTAGAGACTCCTCCAAGACCTTAATGTAAAACTAGGATCCCAATAAAAAACAATGGTAGATTAAACCCCACGTTACCTCTCAGTATTATTCAAAAATAGATTACCCAAATCTTTATCTTTTATGGTGTACCTGATTAGAATGAAGGGATATGAATATTTCAACCAATAAATCATCACATAGATAGAATTCCTCCCTTTGAGAGTATGTGGTAGTCCAAAAATAATTTCCCTGGAATCGTCACCCCATTATTAAATTGTATATATATTCAGGAAACCATGGGGTTTTAGATACTCTTCCTTCAACTGTTGGCATGTGTAAAAACTGGATACATAATCAATCATGTCGTGATTCATATTCAGCAACCAAAATCTTCATCTCATTTCATAATACATCTTCATAGTTTCCATAGTAATGAACCATGAATAACTATGATAGTCGAATAAAACCTAGATTCTCACATATGTACAAACGACAAACAGATCCCCAAAATGAGTATACCATTTTAAGAGAGAGACCATCCATAAATGGTCTCCCTACCATATAGTGTTTCATTAATTCCTTTGAACTCATCATCCTGCTGCTGAACTTGCATAATAAACTGTAGGGAATATGATGATAAATGAATACTAGTCAGAACCATACCAAAAACATCATCAAGATCAACAAAGTGCCACTGAGTGAAGATCCCGAAAAGGATCCACACATCCCTTTTTTTAGAACACCCAACAATGGAACTTTCTTGCTAAGATCATCCATAATGTAATCTCCTTACTAGGTTATGGGTGATGACTAAGTCAAAAATCTAATGGTTTACCACCCACCACCTCTATCTGAGATTAATTCCTTTTTGAGAAAATATATAGCACAAAATCTTATTGTTATAAAAGACCATAAACTCTTACTAAATTAATAGTTCCACAAACACCTAAGTGTTTAAATAAACAGAACAATCCCTAAATTATTATAGGGGTAATTTAATCTTGGATTGAGAGAACATGAGAGCTGTAAAAATCCTCATGATCATTTGGCATAAGCATTAAAAAAACATCATCATAAGCATCACAAAATGAAACATTACTTTTACCAGGCTATGGTAAGATCAGAATAGGTGCTGATGTCGTAAGACATTTTATCTTGTTGAAAGAATACTCTAAAATTGAATCTCAAAATAAATTCACCACACTCCTAGTAAGAGATTTCAATGGAGATGAAAACATTGATAAAAATTTTATGATCCATCTCTAATATCCAACAAGACCAAGGATTATTTGAATCAAAAATATGTTACATGGATCAATTCCATGAAAATATATCCTTCAACATATTAGGATCAACTGAAAATCTATGCTCAGAAATTATATTCCACATGAACATCACTTCTTGGATCCAAACATTAAAATTTTAATGCATTCCATAAAAATAAAGACTCATCGTGATTTGTAGAACCAACATAAAATAGCTATCATGCTCATGTTTAGATCTTGATTAAGCCAAAATATCATCCATAAACACTACCAAAAATGTTTCTAGATACTCATGAAAATTTGTTATTCATCAAATCCATGAAAACTACAGCAGCGTTAGATCATACCAAAAACAGCACAAGATATTCACAGTGATTGTACCATCTCTAGAATTATTTATTTGGTATATCAAACTCTCAAACTCTAAGATTATTATAACCTGGAAAAAGATAAATCTTTCGATACCAATTTCATTGTTTAACAAATCAAAATAAATGATCCACTTGTTCAAAATAAAATTAGTTCTAAACTATTACATATTTATACTTTTGATAGACCGTGCACACTTGGAGGGAACCAATTTCCATCGTGTCAAAGACCATAGAGGATTCCTAAGAAAAAACACTAGGGGAAAAAAACCTTCACCATTAGTTACACCAACTAAATCTTGAGATCCTTCATCTCTATTGGTGCTATGAAATAAGAGAGTATCAAAATAAACTATTCAGTTGAATGTATGTTAATCAAAAAAATATAACTCCCCCTCTAGTGAAATACTATATAAATCATCCAGGAAAATTTCTCGAATACCCCGAAAAATAGAGGAAAGATAAAAAAATAGAAGAAATATCATCAATATCAACTATCAAAATAGACTAAAATCTCATAAGCTATTGGAGGGAAGGTCGTACATGACCAGACCTTTGATCCCACTCTTCCTAAACCACATGAGATCTCCCAATTACCACTATAAATGAGATTAAATGATGATGCAAATCAACCACATCGTTATGGGAAACAACGAAATCAATCTCGATGATGATGTCAAATAGATCCAGATCAAGAATGAGGAATTCTTTTACTAACTCGTCATCAACTATCAATAACATACAATATGGAATCTGAAAACCACTACAATTTCTACTTTCTAATAGGTGTCTCAAAATCCATAATAAAGGACACTAGATGTGTTGGTAGTTTAGGAATATTAAAAAAAATGACCAAAAATAAAATATTGGGAAGAACCAATATCAAGTAAAGAAATTTCAATCAATGACACAATTAATATGATAACTCTCGCTATCGATTGACCGACATATACATGTTCCAAAAATATGAATCTACAATGTGATGGTACATAAATCTTAAGGCAAGTGTCTAGATACCTATAATCGTTAATACATTAGACTACATTGTACTAGCCTTTAGATCTAATAATCCCTGGCCAAAATGAGGAATATATATAGCTTAACAAAAACGTTTTAGATGGACATAAAGTACCCAACTATTATAGTTATTTATAGGTGCATAATAAAAACACTAATTGGGTATGACCTTTCCACATTAGTAGAAACTCAGTGAACACTTAAAGCTATAACTAAAGGTGATTAGGATGGCTCCCACTAAGAACCACCTTCACCACTCCTTATATGACATTTCAAGCTCCTATTTTTTCCATTCATGCCATTAAAGCAACCAGTCACTTGAATAGAAGGGCATGAATAACCAATCATGAATTCCATAATAATACCTACAATCATTTCCCAATCTACAATCTCTATATTGGTTGAACTATTAATCATAAATACATATGATTTTATATCCAGAAATAATCCCAGTAGGTACTTCATAGCATTAATATATCCATTATTTACTACATATAGAGAAAAATTAACCAAATCAGAAAACTAATTTTTGTATGAAAACATCGAATACTCTCCCTACTACAGAAAGAGTAATTCCATAGATTTAGACATCAACAATGACTCTAGAATAGACTTCTAGAAAAATATAGTCTTGAAACCCATCCAGTGGAATCCCATATGCCTATCCAATTGTAACCTGGAATCACACTATCACTTCTTAGGACCCTCATGTTTGAATTCCACACACTTCACCTTGATACTCATAGGTGTTTCCAGGAAGTAGAAGATCTGGTCGATCTTGTCCTTCCAGTCCTATACCACATGAGGTTCATTCATACCATTAATGGTCGGTAGATTATCATGTAGGAACTCCCGTAATCAATCCCTTTCTCCTAGAACGATAGGTAGTACCTAATTAAATAATGTTCTGGAATTGTAGTACATTTTAGTCGATAGAATAAACTACCCACACAATGTCCACAATAATATTATGATCTTTAGGTGGATTCCCTTAAGGAGTTTCTGCCACACCCTTTGAAGAAACCCGTGGAAGATGTCTTAGAGTAATAACACTACAAACCGAAAGAGAATAAATGATTTGACAATAAGATAATCTATGTTCAAACTAGAATTCAAGAAAAGATCTTGATATTATGATCAAGGATAGAAACAAGAGAAAAACATCCCAACATCACATGGTAACTTGAGTCACAACATCACATGAGCTGGCAAGGAACTCACTACGACCTATCTATCATTACTTAAAATCCTATCACTAATATACTAAATGTCTCAAGACAACTATTATTGATTAAAAACATCCTTTAATAAAAATATGAATACCCCAACTTGGATACCCTGTCAAACTAGTACATAAACCAAATTTCCACATTCTAGAAGGGTGTTCCCAATCCCCATAGGCTATAGAATACCACCCAAGAATCAACAAAAACTATAAAGAATGACTTCACACAACCTAGTGTAGAAAAAATAATATATATATATATATATATATTATAGGATGGAAAAAATAAGAGTAAAAAAGAAATATATGTTATATAAAAAGGAAAAAAATAGAAGATAAAACCCCAAAAGAAGTGAACATTCATTAAGAGACAATTCCTACAATACATGACAATGAAAACCTAAATACATAGTCCATGTGATAGCTTTGAAAAACTACCACCATCTTGCCACTAGCTACCCACAATTAGCTGATAGAAAACTCACCACCCCACTATGGCACCATACCATTACTTGAATTCAATTAAATTCAAATGTCTAAAAACCACTGAATGGATGCATAGGGTGTGATCTAAACAGAATTAGTAGGATCCCTCCTAGGTGTTCTATACCAATAATTTTTATAATAATCTAAACATGATCAACTTCAATTAAAACAAGTCATGATAAACCGTTAAACGTTTTTTATATCAAAAAATGGTAAAAAAATCAATTTCCCATTTTCTCTACAATTTAGAAATAATCATGGGAATAGAGTTTAAATCATATCATATATATCAATTCAATAAAATCAATGAAAATAATGTATCACACTTCATATCAAATCCATGGTAGTAAAATCTAAAAGAATATAGGAAATTGTACATGTAATTTCTTGCAAAGGATTACTACATATCAAGATATCTAGAAAACTCATACCAAAACATAGAAAATCACAAACATCAATCCTCTCTATATATTCATTGAATATTGAGATGAAAAAAGAACCCCATAATGTGAACCCCCAATAGGTCTATCAAGTTCATCGATCAATGGGAATATGGAGAAGAGTAACACCACTTGAATGAACCCCCCACCCATTCGATGAAGACAATTAATACACCATCCACTTAAGAACCCAAGGCTTCTCATGTGTTATATTTTAAAAACCATTTCATTAAAACCCTAATTTGAAAAAAAATTCTAAAATCCATTTCACAATGACCTGAAAATACCCTTTCTTTATCCAATATAAGGGTAAATTCAAAATTCCTCAAAAATCTATTTCCACACACACTAATAAATATTTCCAATTATTTTCTAAAACAATTTATAAAACTATAATTTTATATTTTATCCAAAATAGTATTTAGATGAAGAAACCTACCAAAAAATGAGGCTATACACATCCATAATGGGATCCACCAAACAGAAAGAAAAAAATACAAAAATCTAGGCCCTAATATATATTATCATGTATTAGAATCTCCCTGAAAAAAATGAATATGGATTAATGGGTAGATCATGAAAAAAATTAAAGAACACACACCCACACACAATAATAAACAAATTGTCTTCCTCCAAAAGAGACCACACAATATATCTAGAAGGAACAACACCACAAGTTCAACATATATGATATCCTAGTGTAATGTACATAATGTGATAAAATGAAATGAATAAAAATAAGGATTACTCACCCATAGATACTTAAATCAATTTAAAAGGAAAAAAATCAATAAATAAAATGATTCAGAAGGAGCATAGGTCACCAAAATATCAAATGAGAGATCCTAGGTCGAGAGAGAATAGGTTTAGACTGAATAAGAAAATAAATCAACCATCTAGGAAACTAAAAAAATCATGGGAATTACATTTCATGTAAACACTTTATGTTATATAAAATCCTAATTAAATTTCTACATGAAAAACTCATCACATCCGATTAAAAAACCCATTTATTGAAATTTAACAAAGTGAAATATTTTCAATGTGTGTAAACTTTTCATGCCTTGAACCAAAATCACGAAATCATCCCAACAACTATTACATTATGTGAATAATTTACATGATCTGTAAACCTTCAATGATGTGTTGTCCTTACACAAAATGAAAACATAATGCAAACAACAAGAAACCGAATAATACTCAAAATCCAAAATCACATCCAGTGTTCTCCAAACACATGGAGAACCCTGACAGGCACTAAACACATTTATAACTTGAATCCATTAATTCAAACAAAAATACATCCTAAATATTTAGGTTTCTTTACCCATAAAACGTTCTCTATCTTTAGAGTCCAAAAATACACCCAAATAAAGAGTAAAACGAAAATAGATAAGAGAAATACATAAATTTTAGTAATGGGATGATTAAATGTTCATTCATGCACCAATAAATGATCATATGTGGATTCAGGATATGAAACATGACTTACCTTTTTCAAAAATTGATCCGGGATCTATATAGAGCGAACCAACCCATTCCCAAAATGATTTAAAATTTAATTATAAAGAGAATAAAAATATTTTCAAAAGTCACATTCCCACATAATTTAATCGAAGATGACCTATATAATTGAGATGAAATGATCGTACCATTAGGATTTTTCACTGATAATTCAACATCCAACCATTCATGTGTTGATGATATACCTTAGAAATATTTTTAGATATAAAATAGTAGGTAGAACCTGAAAGAAATAATATACATTCAGTTATGGAGTGGATGATATGTGTAAATTTAACTATATATCTATCACAAACCAATTAAACAATTGTGATTTCATATTTTAATCATTAATTTTTTTGGTGCAGTTGATAGAATAATATGCACACTCCTTATTATTGATTCATTAGAGTGTGCATAGTCAATTTGGTTAAGCATTACTTTAACCCATAACTCCTTGATATTCATATTCTCGATGATATTTTCTTCCACACTTAATGCATATACCCTTCCCTTAGAGTCAATTCTCCAATGAATCTTTACATAGTTTTTTTATTATGGATGATCTATATTCTTTCTTATACGGTTTTTATTTTTGGGAATTTCCTTGAAATGTCATTTTTATTTTATTAACTCCAAAATTGTGAGAATTATGTGGGTCTATGATCTCTATCTCCGACTTTAACAAACATATAATGATTTCTTCATAACTAATAATGTCTCTTATAGATAATTAATTTTATATAAATTTTTGAAGAAAATAAAGAATAAATAATTTTCTATTTTAGTATTGATGATAAAACCAAAATCATATGTCACATTTCTTGTGAGATTTTCATCATAGGTACCAAAAGATTCATCATCCTTGGTTTTCAGATATATATATCCCATCTACATCTTTTTGTTATGATTTTTGGGAAATTAATTTTTGAAAAATACATTTATAATGTCTTACAATTAAATGGAGTCATTTTATACTTCTTACATAGTTTTCTTGATAAGATTCCACCATTCATCAACTTCATATTAAAAATGACACATGAATAATATAACATTACCATGCTATGAAGACTAATTAATATAAAATATATTTTTTATCATACAGATATAATTCTAAATAATTAGTGGATTAGATGACACAATAATGGAGGGTGTATATCACCACATAAAGGATGAAATAATTAGTTGTCCCTTTTTATTTATCATTTGGGCATTCGACATCGTTCAAATTATTTTTCACAACATAAAAGTTTTGGGTGATCATAGGCATAATATTTCTCATTATAACTCACAATTAATTTTTTCAAGAGGATTTAAATTAAATAACCCATCACATTTTATGTCAACTTGATACCTAATGGAATCATATATTTTTTAAAACCCAAAATTTCAATGTGAACAAATTCCTAGTAACAACTCCGTTTATAAGGGAAATCAATCCAAATATGTCCAATATCTGACACCTTCATATCATTATATGAATTTTTAGGTTCTTTCTATATCACATTGGTTTATAATAGGGTTTCATAGGTCATGTACCCTCATTCCTCATAATGTTTTATACAAATAATATAAATTAATGAAATCACATCCTTTGGGTCTTTTAATCCATGTTTGAACTTAGTCCTCTTTTTCATGCACTAAGTGATGATTGAATTAATACCCAAAAACCTTTTCCAAGGTTATGAATCCTATGTGCATCTATTCCAGATCTTGAATCCACTTTTTTTATATAGATAGGGATGCTATTTCTAGAAAACCAATGACTCTCTACTTTAAATTTTTTTAGATGTTATCCGACATTTAGACTCATCCAATGAGTTTTTACTATATTTCTCCAATAATAATCCCTAAAAATAACCAATAAATTATCTAATACTTAAAAAGGAGAACTGATATTCAGATACATAAAAATTAAATAATTTTAGATGAATATTAAATACATATGACAATAATACCACCCCTATAAATATAACGGTTTAGTTTCTTTTGAGTCCAGATACAAAATAATAATATTTCATGAGTTATTTTAAACATATCCAAAAAATTTCTCCTCATATATTCACCTTTATTAGACATAATAAATAGAACACCGTTGCTTATAACCTGGGAAAATATAATAATAAGAATGGATGAGTGCAGTTAATTATTAAGCGAAAACATGGGAAATATCATTCAAAGATCATGGGTGATAATAATATTTTCATAAGGTAATGACAGAATAATCATGTTACATGTGATTGAAATATGAAAATCAAAACAAATAAGTTATAGTTTATAAATCATTATTCATTGAATATATATTTTTCAAAACAGAAGACATGATCCATAAGAGTATCAGATCAGCTATTGTAAATCCTGATCCATGAGATCATATCATAATCATAATAAATAAGTCATTAGATTTAAAATATGGTGTGAAAAATTATATATATAGTATATTAAGGATACCGACCAAGATATTCTTCATATAGTTATCCTGGGATAACCACCCATGTACCATCATGGGCATAGACTAACCACATGTGTTCCCTCTTAGGATTGGGCTAACTTATCATGTATCTTTTTAAGATCAATATAAATAAAACATTACCCAGTACATTATGGTGATATAACAGGACCACCCATTACATAATAACAAACCCTTCATCTGTATACCATAAGAACATTAATAGATTTTTCATTCCGTCAATGATTAATTAACACATTTTAATGAAATGTGTTTCTGGACTACTTCCTTAAAACATCGTTATCATAAGCCATCTAGTGAATGAAAATGGATGATATCATTAGAAAATATCCCAAGAAAAGAATAAAATTACCTAAAGGATATTAAAATATATGAAAAATACTTATTTTAAATGTTTTAAAATTATATTTTCAATAAAAGTGAAAAAATCATTATCTTTTTTAAAATTTTTAAAACATAAAAATTTTGAGGACAATGGGAATAATATTTTTTAAAAAAAAATAAAGAAACTTTTAAACTAAGTTTCATTGGTAGGAATCTAAATTATGACTGGAAATTCAATTCATTCCATATACATCAAAATACTAATTATTATCTCGCATTGATTAATAAAATAAAAATAAGACATATTTATAATATAATTAAAAAGATAATTAATTTTTTATTGTAACGAAGCTAAATAATATTATAGATTATTAGAAAATCGTTTAATACTAGATATGAAATTATATGAAATAATTTTAATTAATATAGAAATAGAGGAAAAATATTTGTCACCCAAAATGAGAAATAAGTTGAAATTTTCTTGAAAACATTATTTTGGTATTTTTGACACTGCTAGAAAAACAGGTATTTGCGAAGGGCGATTTGCGACGGGATCCCGTCGCAAATGGATTTTTGCGACGGGGGCCCGTTGCAAATCGCCCGTTGCGGAAAACGTCATCGCAACAACAACTATTTGCAACGGGCCCATCGCTAATGCCAGTAAAATCTTACTCCGTATTTTTTGTACAAACTTTTAAAAGAGTAATTGCGATGGGCCCCGTCGCAATTACACTTTTTTAGAAAAAAATAAAAAACTATTATTAAATTATTTTAATGAATATAATAATAATAATATTTGCGACGGGCATAGTATCCCGTCGCAAATACTATAAAAAAATTTAAAAAATAAATTATTAATAAATTATTTTAATTAATATAATAATAATCTAATTATAATTCAAAAATTAAAAATAATGAAATATTAATAAATGATTTTAATTAATATAATAATAGAATTATAATTCACAAATTAAAATAATAAATTATTAATAAATTATTTTAATTAATATAATAATAATAGAATTATAATTCAAAAATAAAAAATAATAGAATATTAATAAATGATTTAATTAATATAATAATATTAGAATTATAATTCATAAATTAAAAAATATTAATAAGTTATTTTAATTAATATAAAAATAATTGAATTATTTTACATTCAAATATTAAAATAATTCAAATATTACAAAAAAATATAATTAAATTATAATATTATAAAATTTTAATATATATATAAAATTTAATATTATAAAATATAAATAATATTATGATTCATATTAATATTTTATAATGAGACAGAAACTACGAATAGAAAAAAATTCATATTTGATTTTACAAACTTTATAACATAAAATAAACTCTAATCTGAAGAAGGGGGGAGGGGGGATTTGCAGATGCCAGTGGAGGAAACTCCATCCCTAAAGCATGAGTGAGTCGGCGCATGTACTCCATCTACTCCTGGTGCTGCTGCTGCCACCGACTCATCTGCTCCTCGTACAGCTACTGCTGGCGTCGACGCTCCTCCTCATGTTGCTGCTGCTGCTGACGCATCAGCTCCTGCTCCTGTCAGAGACTCTCTATTAGTGCAGTCTGAGATCGCAACTGATACTCATACTGTGTAGCAGAAGAATATGCACGAGATCCTCTCGAGCTGGACGCCGACATCGCAGCACTGCCATAATAATCTTCGGGAGTCAGTCGAGAGCTAATACCAACTACCCGGCCCTTCTCGAAGGCATACTGGGTGGCCTGCATCCATGCCGCCTCATCAAATTGACGGCCAGTGGTCTGATCTGATGACGCGGCCTGACTCTCAGGCCGGGTCTGTGACACTGCGGCCTCATATGACTTCTGTAGTTGCAATTTAAAATTAAAATTGTGAATATATATTATATGCAGTTAATTTTTAAACTTGAAAACAAATAATACTAACCACGATGTGATGTTGATGATCACCTCTGAGCTCCCCAGTAGCAGGATCACTATACATCCTCTGATATATGTCATACTCTGTAATATCGGGGTGCTCGATAGCCTATAAGAATAAAAAATAAACTGTTAATATTTATAGTTATATAAAATATTTATAAATAATGTACGTACCAGATGCTGTCTATGAGTACTGAAAGAATGACTCCCAGCTCGATGAGTCACCTCCTGTCTCCCCCGATTCTGCCTCCCCACCGATGATCTCCTCTGAAAGGTACCACTCAACCAGTACTCACATAATCCATCCCATACCTGGGATGAAATGTACTCTGGTCGGTGTGCTCTACGTGACTCGTCAAAATCTGACACTCCTGCTTTCTTCGTGGAATCTTTTCTTAAATTGTGCAAAAACTAACGAAAGCGATCACGCATGGCCACCTCCCATGCCTTGTGGATGGTGTCACACATGGTATCCCCGATTGGATACCATAAACCCTACAAATAAATCAAAATATCAAGTTAGAAATGAAATAATTTTCAAAATAAAAATTATTTATTTACGTACGTACCAACCAATGGCCGAACATGGCCTGCTGCACATCAATGGGAATCTGCTCCCATATGGTCCACGGCTGAGAGAAATAGTTGCGCAAAATAGTGTTGCCTTGTCTGACTACTATATGCGGAAAACTGTAAAAATAATAAACATTTATTATGTGAATAGATTAATGAAATCTTAGTCAAATCCACATATTATCACACAGGTTATCACACCTCCGTGTGCGTGGATCAACCCCAAGACGTGGACGTCGCTCGGGGACAAGGTCAGGAATCATAAATCATGCAAGACCGCGCCCCCTCCGCGTACTCCCTGGAGCACCTTCAGGCTGAGGGTCATCTGCCAGCAGCACATCCGCATCGAAAGGCAGGTCAGCATCCGCCAACTCACGAAATGTGGCGTCGTCCATCTGAAACAGAAAATGTTAATGTTGTTAGAAAATAATTGATAATTACTATTATATATACATATATACATATTATGATTGTATATAAATACAATGGAATTCTATCAGTGTTCATCTTCATCATCATCTTCATATATGTCAATGTCATCTTCATATTCCTCCTCAACATCATTGATATCCATTCGAGTTACAGTTGCTTCATCTCTTACCATTTCAAATTCATATGTGACATCATTAACATCATCGTCATCACCGAATCTGAAATGTGGGGTGTCGTCATTGATACTCATGTCTCTTTGTAAAAAAGATTGATTTTTAGTACTCTCTTGAAAAACTTCAATTCATTGCACATCAGTGAAAGCACATTCACTTTGACTATACTGATTGTCTCGAATTTTGTTTTTTATTACACTCCACCAATCAGTCAAGTCTCTTGATGTAGCACAGTACTTTGCGTAATAAACTTGATGTGCATGTTGAGCCAATAAGAATGGTTCATTTACTGCGAGAACACTTTTACATTTAATATCGATGTTTCCATGAGTCGGATGAACACGCATGCCTCTCTTTGTATCCAACCACCGACATTTGAACATGGTTATGTAATGTTGTCCAAGATAACAGAGTTCAATGATTTCATCAAGTATGCCACAAAAGTCAACTTCATTTTCTTGATGATGAGATCCTCTCAAGCTAACTCCATTGTTCATTGTTTTTTTCGATTCCCCATATGCATGTGTGTGAAATCGAAATCCATTCACCACATATGCATTATAAGTTTTAACAAGTTTGGAAGGTGGGTTACTCAATATACACAGTCGTTTGTCAATTTTATCAGCATGTCGAGACACCTGAAAATTTGTGAAATAATTATCAATATAGTAAACTATACATTGAATGAGTTACTAAAAGATAAAGAATTTATGTTACCAGTTTTTGAAACCACTGAGATAAATTTTTCAGTCGACGTTCTTCGAGAGAAGCTGCTGTAATTTGTGGAATTTGTTTCTTTATATGATTATCATACAACCTATAAAAACCAAAGTTATTTACTGTAACATAAATGATAGAATAAGTGATATAAACACTTACAGTACAACTGATTTCATCTCTTCACAGTTGAGCAGAACATACTTATGAGCTCTATGATGTTCATCATCTGAAAGCCAGCGTTCATAAACTCCACCAAAACCAAGCTCTGGCAGGTTGAAAATAGATAATTGATTGTCGATTTCATCAATATTCCTCTCATTCTGTCCCATTCGGTTGTGTTTTGAAGGATACTCAGATTCAAAATAATGGGAGCAGAAAAAAGATATTTCCTCTTGCAAATAAGCTTCTGCAATAGATCCTTCAACAGATGCTTTGTTACGTACTTTTTTTTTCAATTTTTTCATGCATCTTTCAAATGGGTACATCCATCGAAACTACACTGGACCTCCACATTTGGATTCATATGGAAAATGCAACATCAAATGTTCCATTGAGTCAATGAAAGACGGTGGAAATATTTTTTCCAGTTTACATATAATTACAACAACATCTTTTTCAAGTTTTCCTAGAGCATCATAATCTGCTGTAGCCGCACAAATTTCCCGAAAAAAAATGAGACATGTCTGTTATGGAATCCCAAATCACAGAATTCAACAGACCTCCTAATCCAATGGGTAGAAGTCTTTCCATTATAACATGACAATCATGACTTTTTAATCAAGTAATATTACCATTCTTTACACATGTACCCAAATTGGAAGCACAACCATCTGGAAGTCTCAAATCTGCAATCCACTGAAAAAATAATAAATGATTTTCTTTAGACAGTGTATAAGCTGCTTTTTGTTTCAGTAACCTTTTTGTTCTGACATTCTGAAACAGTTCCAATTCTGGACGCCTGCAAATTTGGGCAAGATCTAAACGTGCATTTACATTGTCTTTGCTCTTTCCTGGCATATCCAAAACTATATGAAACAAATTATCAAAACTGTTTTTCTCAATATGCATGACATCTAACATGTGTCGGACCAAAAAATCAGACCAGTATAGAAAATCCCAAAATATGCTACGTTTAATCAAATTGTGTTCTTTCCCAAAACCAGAAATTTTCTGTTGGTTTATTGTGGGGCCAAAAGTGATGGGAGGTAATGAAAATACAGCCGAACTTGATAGCATTTTTGGAGGTTCATCCCTTTCAACTGTTCCTTTTCTGAAATGAGATCTATTTCTGCGAAAAGGATGATCAGCTGGAAAAAATATGCGATGACAGTCAAAATAACAAGGTTTCTTTCCATGAATGAGCATAAATGCTTTGTTCTCTCCCATACAATAAGGTCATGATTTCTGACCATGTGTACTCCAGCCAGATAACATCCCATAAGCCGGGAAGTCACTAATTGTCCACATCAATGCTGCTCTCAGTATGAAATTCTGTTTCGTTGCAACATCATATGTACTGACAACAGTACTCCATAATAAACATAATTCATCAATCAATGGTTTCAAATAAACATCAATATTTTTCTTCGGATGTCATGGAATTAGTAAAGTCAAAAAGATATATGGCTCCTTCATCAACATCCATGGAGGTAAATTGTACGGAGTTAAAAAAATAGGCCAACATGAATATTGACTACCATAAGATCCGAACGGACAGAGACCATTAGTGGAAAGGCCCAGTCGAACATTTCTATCTTCTAAAGCAAAGGATGGATGCACTCTATCAAAATGTTTCCATAAATCACCATCGGCTGGATGATTCAAGTTTTTATCGCTTGAAATATTCTCTTTATTCCATGACATCATTGTCGTTGTATTCTTAGACATGAATAAACGCTGAAGTCTGGATGTAAGAGGAAAATATCTCAACAATTTTACAGGAATAAAATCAGACTTCCCATGTTGTCCTTCTTTATATCTCAGTTTCCCACATGTGGGACAACTATCCAACGACTCATTTTACCCAGAATATAAAATGCAGTCATTTGAACATGCATGAATCTTCTGACAAGTCCCAAATTTCGAACCAGCCTCTTACTCTCATAGTAATTTGCAGGCAAAACATTTCCTTCGGGTAACAGTGTTTTAAGCAAAGAAAATATCTGGTCAAAACAGGTGTTTGACATTCTGTTATCTGATTTGATATCCATAAATTTTGCAACTGCTTCAAATTTTCTCATCTTGCAGCCAGGATATAATGCATCCTCAACAGACCTCAACAACTCATAAAATTCAGACGGTGCCAACTCAGAATTTGAAGCTATATCAGCCGGAGTTTCTATATGTTGAACAGATGAACCTGCAACATCATGTACTAAATCTTGAAACCAGGATGGATCTGGAATCAAGTTGGTATCACCTGCTCTGGAACTGCATTCACCGTGTTGATACCAAAAAACATAATCTGGTTGAAAACCAAAACACAAGAGATATCCCCCCACTTTGTCAAACATGTCAAACGTTCTCAATACACATTTTCTACAAGGGCATTTTATTTTGCCTTCTGAAACAAATTCTGGATTTGATGCCACAATTGATAAAAAAAAGTCTCCACACCCTCTACATATACTGTATTTAAACCAGAACCATTTGGATTTCTACATTGATTTATCCATATGCGGTCACCTAATAATGATTATTGACGACCTCATTGTTCTATATTTTTCTATAAAATATAAAAGCATTACTGGTTTTGAATAATTTGTTAGAAAAAACACCCAAGCAAGGATGATTATAGAGTTTACATCATACACGACTGATGCAAACTTTTTATTGAGATTGACCTAAAAATTGAGCCTTTAAGAATTGAATATGTTGAGAATAAAGTAAAACCTATTACAAATATTAATAATTTTAATATTATATAAATTTTTTATTATTTTCATAGTACTAATATTATTGGTAATTATTCCTAATTATTGGTATTTATTCCTAATTATTGGTAATTATTCCTAATTACTGGTAATTATTCCTAATTATTGGTAATTATTCCTAATTATTGGTAATTATCGATAATTATTGGTAATTATTGGTAATTATTACTAATTATTGGTAATTATTACTAATTATTGGTAATTATTACTAATTATTACTAATTATTACTAATTATTGGTAATTATTACTAATTATTAGTATTTATTACTAATTATTACTAATTATTAATAATTATGAGTAATTATTACTAATTATTACTAATTATTACTAATTATTGGTAATTATTACTAATTATTACTAATTATTACTAATTATTGGTAATTATTACTAATTATTACTAATAATCGGTAATTATTCCTAATTATTACTAATTATTACTAATTATCGGTAATTATTGGTAATTATTGGTAATTATTCCTAATTATTGGTAATTATTACTAATTATTGGTAATTATTACTAATTATTGGTAATTATTACTAATTATTACTAATTATTACTAATTATTACTAATTATTTGTAATTATTACTAATTATTACTAATTATTGGTAATTATTCCTAATTATTACTAATTATTACTAATTATTGGTAATTATTCCTAATTATTGGTAATTATTTCTAATTATTGGTAATTATTCCCAATTATTGGTAATTATCAGTAATAATTGGTAATTATTGGTAATTATTACTAATTATTGGTAATTATTACAAATTATTGGTAATTATTACTAATTACTACAAATTATTGGTAATTATTCTTAATTATTACTAATTATTACTAATTATCGGTAATTATTGGTAATTATTGTTATTATTACTAATTATTGGTAATTATTACTAATTATTGGTAATTATTGGAAATTATTCCTAATTATTGGTAATTATTCCTAATTATTACTAATTATTACTAATTATCGGTAATTATTGGTAATTATTCCTAATTATTGGTAATTATTCCTAATTATTACTAATTATTACTAATTATCGGTAATTATTGGTAATTATTGGTAATTATTCCTAATTATTGGTAATTATTAATAATTATTTGTAATTATAACTAATTATTGGTAATTATTACTAATTATTACTAATTATTACTAATTATTGGTAATTATTACTAATTATTACTAATTATTACTAATTATTGGTAATTATTACTAATTATTACTAATTATTACTAAATATTAGTAATTATTACCAATTATTACAAATTATTGGTAATTATTCCTAATTATTACTAATTATTACTAATTATTGGTAATTATTCCTAATTATTGGTAATTATTCCTAATTATTGGTAATAATTCCTAATTATTGGTAATTATCGGTAATTATTGGTAATTATTGGTAATTATTACTAATTATTAGTAATTATTACTAATTATTGGTAATTATTACTAATTATTACTAATTATTGGTAATTATTCCTAATTATTACTAATTATTACTAATTATCGGTAATTATTGGTAATTATTGGTAATTATTACTAATTATTGGTAATTATTACGAATTATTGGTAATTATTGGTAATTATTCCTAATTATTGGCAATTATTCCTAATTATTGTTAATTATTCCTAATTATTGGTAATTATTCCTAATTATTGGTAATTATCGGTAATTATTGGTAATTATTGGTAATTATTACTAATTATTGGTAATTATTACTAATTATTACTAATTATTGGTCATTATTCCTAATTATCGATAATTATTACTAATTATCGGTAATTAATGGTAATTATTAGTAATTATTACTAATAATTGGTAATTATTACTAATTATTGGTAATTATTACTAATTATTGGTAATTATTGGTAATTATTCCTAATTATTGGTAATTATTCCTAATTATTGGTAATTATCTGTAATTATTGGTAATTATTGGTAATTATTGGTAATTATTACTAATTATTACTAATTATTGGTAATTATTACTAATTATTACTAATTATTGGTAATTATTCCTAATTATTACTAATTATTACTAATTATCGTTAATTATTTGTAATTATTGGTAATTATTGGTAATTATTTCTAATTATTAATAATTATTGGTAATTATTCCTAATTATTACTAATTATTACTAATTAGTGGTAATTATTAGTAATTATTACTAATTATTACTAATTATTACTAATTATTGATAATTATTGATAATTATTACTAATTATTAATAATTATTGGTAATTATTACTAATTATTGGTAATTATAACTAATTATTGGTAATTATTACTAATTATTACTAATTATTCCTAATTACTGCTAATTATTGGTCATTATTACTAATTATTGGTAATTATTACTAATTATTACTAATTATTACTAATTATTGGTAATTATTACTAATTATTACTACTTATTACTACTTATTGTTAATTATTTCTAATTATTACTAATTATTACTAATTATTGGTAATTATTACTAATTATTACTAATTATTGGTAATTATTCCTAATTATTGCTAATTATTACTAATTATTGGTAATTATTCATAATTATTAGTAATTATTCCTAATTATTGGTAATTATTCCTAATTATTGGTAATTATCGGTAATTATTGATAATTATTGGTAATTATTACTAATTATTGGTAATTATTACTAATTATTGGTAATTATTACTAATTATTCCTAATTATTACTAATTATTACTAATTATTTCTAATTATTACTAATTATTGGTAATTATTCCTAATTATTACTAATTATTGATAATTATTAATAATTATTACTAATTATTATTAATTATTGGTAATTATTACTAATTATTGGTAATTATTACTAATTATTGGTAATTATTACTAATTATTACTAATTATTCTTAATTATTGCTAATTATTGGTAATTATTCCTAATTATTTGTAATTATATGAATAATTACCAATAATTAGGAATAATTACCAATAATTAGGAATAATTACCAATAATTAGGAATACTAACATTATTAGTATATTTTGTTATTAATATTAAAATAATATAATTTTCTATATTATATACAATTCTCCTTTCATCTGTGTGTTTTCTGTCTCCACATACAAATATTACATGTGGAGACAGAAAACACACATATGAAAGGAGAATTGTATATAATATTAAAAATTATATTATTTTAATATTAATAATAAAATATACTAATAATGTAATAATGTTATTATTCCTAATTATTGGTATTTATTACTAATTATTAGCATTTATTTTTAATTATTGAAAATTATTACTAATTATTCCTAATTACCATTAACTATGAACAATACTAATAATTTAAATTTATTAAGTAACAAAACAATGTAAACATAATTAAATTACAACTAATTAAGAATAATTGAAACTAATAAAAAATTTAAAATAAATATTAAATTAAAATGAATATAAATACCTTTAAAATTGATCTGAGGTTGATCTCTGATCGTTCTTGAAAACTTCAAAATCAACTCCGGAGAAAAAAATTAAACTTAACAAACGTTGAACTCTAGAAATAGAATTTTGAGAGAAGGAGAAGATGGAGTTTGAAAATGAATTGAAAAAAACGGATGGGGGTATTTATAGGTTAGATTATTTGCGACAGGTCCATTTGCGACGGGATACCCGTCGCAAATAATATTATTTGCGACGGTACCCGTCGCAAATACTTTAGCCATCATTTATTACGGTCAACGGTTAAATCGTTATTTGCGACGGGTCCCGTCGCAAATAATAACCTGTCGACATACTATTTGCGACGGGGGTATATTTTCGTCGCAAATACCTTTTACCGCCGCCGGTAATTTGCGACGGGCAATAACCGCCCGTCGCAAATACGTTTCCCGCGATTCGCGCCAGTTCTTTTGCGATGGGGAAAGCTATCCCGTCGCAAAAGACTACTTATTTGTGACGGGCAAATACCCCCGTCGCAAATACCCATTTTTCCCGTAGTGTGAGTACCCAAGAGGAAAAAAATAAACAATACAATAAAAATACAAAAAATAAATGATTTAGTATATAATAATTTATTTTTAATTTATAAATAACATTTAATTAAATGCAATGAAATTTGATACAGAACAATTCTCGATAAAAGTGAGATTATAACATAAACATTTACCTCAAGTCACTAATTTCTTCATACACAGTCTAAACTATTATATAATAAATTTAAATTTATTTTAAATAAATAAAAAACATTAATTATTATCATAATATATATTATTCCATTAAAATATATAATCATAAATTTTACAATTCTTTGTTAAAAGTAATATTTGGGTGTTAATTGTACCATTTTACTTGCATGTTTCTGTTTGAGAGTTATTGTCCTAGCATTATGGTAACCATTTTAAATTCTTAATTATGAACTTAATATCATATTCAATTATTATATAAATATTTAGAACAATAAATGTAAACATCTGATGAAAAATGTATCACATTATTTGTGGAGGCAGTAGTATGCACATACTCATGAGTGTCATTTTCATTTTTAATGAATGGATAAAAAAGAAGTAATATAGTAATTTATCTTAAGAAAATCATAGTTTTTTCTATAAATATAATAAATATTTATAAAATCCATTTTTTAACCATTCCTGAAGTGTGGTGATAAAAATGTAATACATGCCTTCATGGAGGTGGTAGTTTGAACACACACATGAATGACATTTTAATTTTTTGTTAGAAGGAAATGAGGCATATAATTGTTATTTCATCAATGTAATAAATTTTCAGATGAATAATAATATTTATTCTATAACATTTTGTTTTCCATAGAATATTTTAAGGAGGTGGAAGGATAGGGAAAAATAGAAGAACTTCGTTTAGACTATGTCTCTCTAGAGACTTACCATTTTCTTACATCAATATGACATCATTTTAATAATAAATTACATAATATTAATATATTAAATGATCCAAAGGATCTATATCATGGGAAAATTAGGCTCATAAATCCTATTTACACAATTTTGATCCCACCTATCACATCATAAAACGATCATAATCATGAATTCAACTTGAAGGGAGAACATATAACAATAATAGCCTTAAAATAAACACATGGAAAGAAATATGTTTTATAAGGGTTTCATAAACAAAAATTTATATAATCACCTTTTGATTACCCAAATTAATAATTCTTAGTATAGTAAAAAACTCAAGTGGATTCAAAGAGATGTTTGTGAAAAATAAATTCCTTTTTGGAAAATATTTACAAATATAATATAAATCATATTAAAAAATTAAAAATTATATATCCATAGATGGAAAAGGTAAATAATTTTAAAACAATATTTAAGGATAATCGGGATGCATCTATAATGATAATAATGTGAAATAGTAGAAAACCCAAAAATAAGTAGTTGGGTTTGAGATTCCCCTTACCTTAAATCGATCTTTTTTCATAACATTTCCACCACCTGAATAGTAATAATAGGTTTATTTTAATATGGAACAAGAAGTGAATTATATTTTTTTCACTCCTGATAAATTATTGACATTGTATTCTATTCATTAATTCCCTTTAATAATGGTGAAATGTTTTGATATCATATTTTTTGTAAAATATCTCATCTTTCATCGATATAATGATTTTTCATAATTGTTATTTTTGAATAATTAAAATTAGCTACATAAATCTATAAATATCTATATTTATACCTTTATATATTGTAAATTAATTATTTTGATCATCCATAATGGTTTTTATAATCAGTGACCTAAAAACATCCTCGATGGTGGTTAAGCAGCGGTTGACCAGACTTTGTCAAAAGAGAAGGAAAGAAAAGAATAAAATATAAATAGATCATAAACATAAAAATTAAATAATGTAATCATAATTAATGTAATTTTAAAATACTAATAAATTGATTTAAGTATATTTCATTTTGATAGGAATAATGAAAAAGAGGAAGATAAGAGGAAAATGGGAGAAAATATTAATAAAAATATACCCTCTCCTTAGTGTTATTTCTTTTCTACGACACTAATCACCTTAAAGACATGGATTTGAGTGGGTCCAAAAAATACCTAAGGATGAAAAGGGTTATAATAGAGGGTATTTTGGTATATATTTGTCTTTGGTAAGTGGAAGTGAAGTTGTTTTCTTACGGAGTAGTGAGGGGTTATTTATACATAAGGTGATGGGTATTTTTAGGATAAAATATTAAATAAAATATAATTTCAATCTGAAAATGGGAATAATGATATTCTTGGTATTGAAAATCATAAACAAACAAAATATAAAGTTTTTATGACATTAAAAGCCTTTATAAAATAAATTAAATAGTTTATTAAAATATAACGTGGAAAAATGATAAAACATTATTTTTATGAAACACATTATAATTTAGTGTCCGGAAAATACTTTTTTCATTTGAAAAATGGGATTACTGTTTTTAAATCCATTTTTTATCTAATGAAATAGATTTTTGGTAAAAAAAACATTTCTATAATTGATATGGTCATTATTATATTATAAATTATGTAATTTAAAACACATTAGTTATGAAATAACGGTATTTTTACTATTCCACTAAAAATTGAAGTATTTTAGAAAATTACCAAAATGTCAAACTTAATTTTTTTTAACATTTTTTAATAAAATGATATTCATTTAATGAAAATAATTTTCTACAATTGGTAATCTTAATTTGGAAAAAATAATTTTTTTTACAAAATATTGTAAAACATAGTTTATTTAAAAGGTACTTATAGTTTCATTAATTTTTTAAAATTGTTATTTATTTTGTGGAAATATAATATTATTATTTTCATAAATTAAACATGATAAATATAATTTATAATTTACTATTTTTAGGTCAAATTACTACTACCAAGATCGTGTTACTGTTCCAACTGGTATGGTTACTATTACAATGATCACATTACTATTCAAATAATCACATTACTATTCCAATGGTCATATTACATCCTATAAATAAAACTCCATTCCATCATTTATAATTCACATAAATTTCACTTAAGAATATATATTTTTCATTTCAAATATTTTGATTGGTTTATTCATATTTTATTTCTCTTACATAGTGTTGTTCATGGGTCATAAAATTTTAGCTGATTAAAATTATCTAAATTTTAAAATTACACTTTTCTTATCTCATTTAATTATTCCGAATATTCAGTGGGTTTATTATTACTATAACAATCTCTATTAATAAATAATTTTTAGTTTTCTTATCTATGTCTTGTATGTGTATAATAATATAAAATAATTTTACACTAATTCATTGTATAAAAAAATATTATTTATAAAGCATGGGTTGTTATATTCTTCCCCCTATTATAAATTTTGTCCCGAAAATATCAACTCATTTTATCATTTGTGAATAGATGAGTGTACTTTTATTTGTTTTTCCCTCTATTTCCCATGTCACCTTTTAATATTTATAGTCATAGTATAGTATATTGATATGATAAGTTATCTTGTTATGTAAAAATTTACTCTATGATATAAGATATTCAATATTAACTCCCCATAATATGGGTCATGATCTAGTTGTAAAAATTATAGATTTAGTACATTTTAGGGATTATGTATATACATCCTTAGGTTAGATAAATTGAACACATCATGAATATGAGCTAGGTTGAGTGGAAGTGCTTACTGTTAAGCCCCTACTACAATTAGATCAAGGATATCAAAGTGGTTAATATTCCTTTAGTTAATCATTCATTTCTTTCCAAACCACATGACCCTCTTCGTGGTGATATACTAAGGAAAAAAAATTCTTCTACTAAAATTATTGGGTCCCTTTGTTGGTTTTCATAATAACTCTTCTACCAAATCTATGTATCTTCTCTATGATATTGTATGGAATATAATTTCTTTATCATTTCTAACACATGATCATGTCCAAGTATATTCCTTTCACAAAATTCATCCCGAAAAATAGGTGTTCTTCGTTGTTTCCCATATAATGATTCATGTGGAGCTGTTTGAATACACAAGTGGAAGCAATTACATCACATAAACAAAACTAATGAATGATATTGTTCCATTAGTCCATTAAATTTTCTTTAGCTGGATCTCATGATTCCCTTGAGTGTATAAATGGTCCTTTAAGAATTTAGATTTTTCTTCTGGGGATAGTTTGTACTAAAATTAAATTCAATATTTTGATTTTATTAATGGATTCTCCAGCATTTAAAGGCGAACCAAGGATCATAATCAGATATGATTGAAATTAGTTCCCCAAGAATCCTCACCACTTCTTTTATGTATATTTTAGACATCTTATTAAGAGATAAATCTTCTCAAATTGTAATGACATTGGTAATCATCGTGATTTGATCCAATAAAACCAATATTGAATTTCTTCATTTGGATATCATTGGGAGACAAGTTAAAAAGTCCATGGATATGTTCTCTCATTTTCTATGTGGGTATGTAACATTTTTTCATTATACACTTGAATTTATGCAGCTCTAGTTTTACTTATTGGCATACCAAACACTTCTAGGTGTACTCAAGTAATTCGATCATCATGTTTCCCCAATAGAAGTTCTCTCTAAAACCACAATACATCTTTGTACCTTAAGGAGATATGGATAAGGATGAGCTATGATAATTATCTATTATAACATTATTTATCACAAGTGATTGAGACACTTAAAGTATTATTCCAAATAAAATTAGCCATCTTCATTGATGTGGAATTCATGAAACATTCCATTATTAATTTTACCTTTTTTGGAATCTCTAATTAATCTATTTCTACATCCTTAGTATTCTATTGTACAAAAGGATGTACAATAATTTGGGAATGTTATAATTTAATCTATAGTATTATTATTTCTAGATATATCATTTTAATATCCAAGATGATATGGTCTTTCACAATCTGTATCATGGATAGAGGAACACGTTTTTTTCTTATAAGAGTATTAACTACCTTATTCTAATTTCTAGGATAGATGTGAATATGGAATTATTAATCCTTGATCATCTAAAACTAAATTCATTTAGGCATTTTGAGGTGCTTTTATGTGAATATATATTTTTGAATCTTTTTTTACATATTTCACACCTGTCATGTTAGAGGTAGAGTCATGAAATTCTTATGGTGAAAATCACAATTAATAAATCATGATCATGTGTCAGGGAGTTCCACTAAGGGATATTTATCTATTAGGAGGCATATACTATCAAAATTTAATTGTATATGCTCATTCAACCAAATCCATTCTTTGAAGCCTCACATTATATCACAAAACCTTCTTCACATGAGGGTCATATGAGTATAGACATTATTTTTATCCTATTCTTTAGATACTTTAATATTTCCTCACTTTCTTATATCAACACATTCTTACCTTTTTTTTCGTATTAACATAGTTAGTGGCATATAAAATCATGATAAATTTATCAAAAAGCATCGGTAGTGATTTCATAATCCATGAAAAATATGGATTTCAATGACATTTTATGTTATGTGGAATTACTCAATGAAATTTGTCTATGAAGATTCCATATAAATTTCCTCAGTTGTGATCACATTCCATAAGAATGCTTCTTTATGTATCCGAAAAGTGTAAATTATGAACATAGCATACATTTAATCCTTTATTAATGTTCCTTGTATATTTCATAGATTCTATTAATGTTCCCCCTTTCTCTTGGAGTAAATGAGTATATCACCAATAAATACTACCAACTTTTTTTGGAAGGTATTATTTAAAGACTCTATGGACCAAATCCATGAATATTTCGTGAAATTAATAAGTCTAATGGGAATTCCTATGAACAAATAGTGTAAATACCCTTCCCAAAATTCATTATTCTGAATATCTCCATTCATCACCTTTAATTAATTATATTCACAACAATGATAAAACATTGAGAAGTAATGATCTCCTCTCAGATGATCAAAAAAATCATCAATACATGGTATGTGATAATTTTTCTTCATGGTGGTCTTGTTGAGATCCTGGTAATCAATATATATCTTTATTGATCTATTAATTTTTTTGTGAAAGAGAACTGATGTACCCTATGATAACACACTAGGGAATGTGAGACCTTTTTCTAAATTCTCTTACAAATTCTTCTTAAACTCCTCCCATTTGATTGTGTCCATACTATAAGAGAAATTGGAGATACAGGTGGCCTCAAGTAACATCTCTATTGAGAACACTGCCTCATTATATGGGGGATTTCAGGAAAACCATTAAAGAAATACATCATTACATTCCCTCACAATTAGAATTTATTCAAGGTTGGTGCTTTCCATTGATAAAACTATTCAACAGGTATCAACACCCACACCATTGAGGGATTTTCTAAAAGAGATTCATGATTTTCGAAACATTTTTATAGGATAATGGGATTGTACCTAATATATAAGGATATTTTATTTTCCCAATAGTTGA
This sequence comes from Viscum album, assembly GCA_963277665.1. Taxonomy (NCBI): domain Eukaryota; kingdom Viridiplantae; phylum Streptophyta; class Magnoliopsida; order Santalales; family Viscaceae; genus Viscum; species Viscum album. The sequence continues at coordinate 1,123,391,523 of OY728129.1, forward strand.
TATGAGCTCTATATAATGAGAGAAAATCCAGTCCCAATATTTCATCAAATTATCATAAGGGAAGGATTACACAATTCAGTGGAAGCATCTTACCATATACGCTCATGATTGAACTACTAAGTATTTTTTATAAAAATATATTATTTAAGGTGTCAGATAAATGATTAATTAGTTCTATAAAACTATCAGGATATAAAATAAATTAAGAACCATAATCAAATTAATTTCATTCCATTCATGCTGGAATAAGAATTATACCTTATATGAATTCAATTTCACGTTCCACCTTAGTGGTTGTTATGGAATAGTATTTCTTTTTCTCATTCATCTTCGGTGGTCACTAATCCCAATTACCCTCAAATTCTTGTGGTTGAGGGAACTATCTTTTATAGTGATGTTGCTCTTTATATTTGAAGAATTGAATTACGTGTAGTGCATTGGGTGGTTCCTTTATTTCCTACTTTATTTTAACCAAATTATGTATGTATATTCAAATTCATGAGATTGGTGACTTTCTCTTAATCATTAAAATCATTTCCTTTTCCCATTGAGGAAATTCCCATGATTTGTTCCTAATATATTCAGCATGTGGTTGGTTAGATATTTTTTCCACCTTTGTCATTTAGTCCTCCTTCATGAAATATAGTTCATGTCTTCTTATATCCATGTCTATGGTACCAATATATAAAATTCATTAATACATTGAGAGAACATAGAACTAAAAAATTATAACTCCCAATGTCTAACATTAATATAGCCTTTTGAATGAGTGGTTTTAAACTAATAATTAATCTATCTTTTTTTCTATCACTATTGATAAAAAACTTTAAAGTGTATCTTACATGCCTTATGAAATTTTCCTCATATGTCAAGATATATTCCCTATATTTTTTTCATAATATTGATGAATTGTCTCTCTATATTTCTTCAATGAGTTCAAGGGAAATTCATTTTAGTAAATAAATTCATTAAATCATCCCACCAAATTGCTTCCATTTTATGTTCTGAATTAATATTATTTATCAACTCCGACCATTGATCAGTCGTTCAATATAAATGATATACGAATAGAGAAACCTTTTCCTTCTAAGATTAAATATAACAATGAAATAATTTCCACTAAGTTCACACAAAATTTCATGATAATTGGATCAGAATACCCACCAATCAATATAGTTAATTGATATATAAAGGATTTGATGACTAGTTTCTATTTCCTATGTAAAAGTGTATGTTACTCATGGTTCATTTTATATATCACAGAATGATAAATCATGGTATGTATCACAAATATATTTCCTATGTAAAAGTTTATGTTACATATGGTTCTTGTTATTTTTCATGTTTCATCTTTGAGAGTCTCAAAAAAAGGCTTGTTGCAAGGCCTCTCTGTCGTGCATTTGGTGATGATCAAGTTAATACCCAATCCAAAATTTTTAGGATTATTACCCTTATTTAAATCTAATGTAGATCAAAATCAACTTTTAGTATCCATAAATGGATATTATTTCACTACGCAAACATGATTTATTACTTTTAAAAAATATTAGTATGTTTCCCTTAAAACTAAAACTTATCACTAATATTTTCTCTAAAATTTTCTAGTCTTAAAAACCCAAATAACTAAATCATGTTATGATTCTAGGTATATAGACCCAGCATAATATTATATTACTACTGAAATATTTTTTATATAAATAATATAATAATAATATATTCTATGATCCAATGCTTTTTTGTGATCGGAAAATTCGGATCCTACACCACCCGTATATAATAAATGATTAACATTATTACATTTCTTCTGTATGACCCTCCTAAAACTCTCATGTTATTATTAGCCCATATATTCACCTAAGGATATATATTAAAGGAATGGATGATCCATAATTTCATCAAGGGGAGGGAAACATAGAATGAATAAGAGGCATGAATCAATAGTGGAAAAATGATCATAATAATCATCATCATATGCATTGGATCGTTAATATGATCCTAAGGTAAATACATTATAAGGAATGTAATATAGAATGTGAATAACAATGAACCATAATAACATAGTGGTCAAATACCACACATATTTCTAAATAAATCTACTATCTTGTTCACACATTACATATGTGTATAAATCATAACATCATAATTGTGAATAATGACAACATCATGTTTATGCATAATACATATAATTTGACGAGATATATCACAACATCCAATTCATATTTGGTATATAAAATTATCATATCACCTATCACATGCTAAAATTCTCATTATCATGCATTCCAAATGAAAAGAGAACATATAATAAAAAAATTCATAAAATAAACCCCTATAAAGGAGTGAGTTTCATAAGGGAACCATAAATCATACAGTATGGAATAATCTTTGTGTTTCCAAAATTAGTAAGGGATATCATATTTTCATATAAAATATAAATATTAATTGGGGATTAGAAAACTGAAGAGGATTAAATACATGTTTTTATAAAATAAAGTCTCTTTTGAAAAGTCATTATAATGGGAATAGATATACATCCAAAAAGGTGAAGTTGTCTATATAACGAAAAGGAAAAGTAAAATAATTTTAGAAGGAAATTTTAAAGATAATATATTAATATACATACTTATAATAATTATAATTAGGATATATTGCAAAAATATGTTTTTGGTGCTGTGATTCTCATTAACTTAAATACCCCTTTATATTGTTGCATTGATGCCTCCTAAATAATAATATTTTTTTTATTAAGACATGAAATTAGAAGATAGTTTTGTTTATTTAATTACTATTGACTCATAATAATCATTATATTCCATTTATTAATTTCATTTGTTAATGGAATTTTTTTTGATATCATATATTCCTCAAAATATCCCATTTTTCTTCGATTTAGTGATCTCTCTTTATTTCTAACTACACATTTTTAATACAATATCTATACTATTAGAGTTAAATATATTTTTACATATATATATTATAAATAACATTTTTTATAATAATCCATAATGGTTTTGATAATTAGATAGTTGACAACGTCCTCAGGGATGGTTAATCGATCGTTGACAAGATGGTGTTAAAAGAGGAGGGAAAAGAAGATTGAAATATAAATACCAGGTAAATATAATAAATATAATAGGTTTAAATAATTATTATAATTTTATAATTATGATAAATTAATCTTTCATGATTTGGGTTTTAGAGGAATAAGCCAAAAGAGGACAATAAGAAGAAATTGAGAGAAAAGGTTTATGAAAACATACCATTTTCCATGTGTTCCTTCTTTTCTACGGTACTAAAATCCTTTAATTATTATAGTTGAGTGAAAAAATAATGTCTCTAATGATGATAAAGTTATTAAGAGAGTTTATTTGGGTAGATATTTGTCTTTGGTTAGCAGAAGTTATGTCGGTTTGAAAGGGAGAAGTGTGGGGTTATTTATATTTGAGGACAGGTGCATTTTTAGGATAAAATATAGAATTATATACAATTTCTATAGTAAAAATTATAATAGTGATTTAATTGAAATTAATAATCATTTAAAAAATATTTTATTTCCTTAATAACCATTATAAACAAAATACATTAGTTTATTAAAATGAACGTTGAAAAATGATAAAATATTATTTTAATGGAACACATTAGACTTTATACTCTATAAAATACTTTTCTTTGGATTGGAAAATAAGTTTATTATATTTAAATTTCTCATTTATCTCATTAAATATTTATCTGTTTGATCAAAAATTTCTATAATATTTTATGGAATTATCACATCATGAATGATAAAATTTAAAACAAATAGGTTATGAAAAACCATATTTTTATCATTCACCTAAAAACGGAATACTGGTTTACACAATTTCAACATGATGATTATAAAAAATAACACCAAATTTATCAATATAAATTTATAAAATATGTAATTATAATTGTTAACTCAAAAACGAATTACTTTTATAAAAAATAATATAATAAATTCAATTAAAAAGTGTCTATAATTTCATTATGTTTAAAATAATGATATATATTTTATGAAATTATGATATTTATATTTTTTAAAAATCATTTCAATAAATATAAATTATATTTTATTATTTATATGTGAAATTACTATTTAAATGGTTAGGTTATAACTCTTAATGGTTAGGTTACTATAAATAATGGATGTGTGACTATTCCAATAGTCACATTAGAATTCATCCCTCCTATAAAAACATCTTAATTAATTCATTCTTCATTCAATTAAATTCCTATCATGGTTAAATAATTTTCATTTCTAATATGTTCATTAGTTATGAAATATTATATTTCTTTGTTATATTTTCATTCATGGGGTTAATAATTCTATCATATTTTTATGATAATCATTTTTTCTATCTTACTTTTTTTAATTTCTTTTTTTGTGCCAATGTAATGTTTTGTAATTTTTATGGGGTTAGTTTGGAGCTGATGTAGTTATCTAAATTAATGAAATAATTTTTTTTTATTTTTTATGTTCTATAAGTGTATACCGATTTTTAATAATATAATACACATTTATTAATGAAATAAATAATATTTATAAATCCTAGGTCATTACACTCTTCCTTGGATATCCTCCGTGGATTACTTGTTAAGCCTCATTATTTTGGACTTTTGGGGAGACCATGATCTCTTATATGTGAGGAATAGTTTTGTAAGTGATTTGAGATTAGGGTTTTCTAGATATTTTGAACAATATGTGCAGAGAGTTGAGGAGAGGTTGTTCTCCTTAATAAATGAGAGGAGTGAAAATTTTATAAATATTAAGAACATTTAAATATAAATAATTAATTTATAATTTAAAGTATCTAAAATTTTGTAAATTTTTTTAGATTGGATATGTTATCAAGTAAATACACTCATCCAATCCAATTGAGGAATGTGTTGGATATAATTTTGGTCTAGTCTCTTAGGTTATCTCTCCTAATCCCTTTTAACCATTACCATGGTGAATAACTTTTACCCTGAAAAATAATTTTTATTCCAAAAAATTAAATTATACTTATTACCTAATATTTATCAGGATGTTTACAAAAATGAATTCAATTTTAATAGATATACGTTTTAGATGCTGTAGAAAGTTATTATAATATTAATTCACATAACACATAAAAACCTTTCCTAGAAAATAATGTATCTTTAAGAATAAAAATTATTTTATTCTCATTACATTCCTCGTGACAACTATTCAATGAATAATAGTTTATCTTATCGATTAAATTATCTTCCCATTCTATTAAAATCATTCATAGAAAATGATTCATTTATTTTATTATGATATATATATATATATATCGCAAAATTATTTTTTCAAAAAAATATATATTTTGAATTCAAATGATTTTTTTATTTCTAGCCATGATTTAATAAATGTGTGAAAGATTACTCTTTTTTCAAAATTATGAAAAATAAACTTTCCTTTTTGAAATACTATTAATAATTGTAATTAACTTTTAAATAATACATATATAATAAATCAATTAATGTAAAAAATAAATTAATTTTTGAATAATAATATTTATATTATTACATATCATAATTACTTAATTGATTTCACTAATAATATTTCATTTCATTTTCATGTGATATATTTAATTTTTTTATTTTAATAAATAATTATTCACTTATTTTTTGTGTTGCGTGAATGAAAACCTATAAAATAAAAGAAATCTATTAAATATAAATATATTCAAAAAATACCATCAAGAGTATTATTTACACTAGATGGAACCTCCTCACTCACACTAGATGGTACTAATGAAACACCCATCACTAGTTTCATCATCCGATTAGCTTCAACTAACATAGATCTTTGAACCACTTCCTCTTTATATTTCATGCTAGATTTAACTGAAAGTGATCTGAGGTTTTTGTGTAATACCCCAACAAGTAATCAAACTTTCATAGAGATATTAATAACATACATGGGATAAAATAATTGCAAATATAATAAATAATCAATATTAACCTTCAACAATTGTTCAATTTAACGGGGGCTCATAAATTTGATGTGTTTTTTCCCTTTACATTCTAAGGATAATTACATTAAATGAATATCATGTGAAATAATTAGAAAGAGATGCCATAATAATACTAATAAGGAACAACGATATTCCACGATATGAGGCACAGTCATTCCAAAATTCATAGAATATACTTTACCCTTTATGTTTTTAGAGTCTCAAGATTGTTTAGGATTTAATGAATTCTTTATAAACACTACACTACCTCAAGTGGACCATGATAACTATGTTAAGAATGAATATTTTGATTTATGATGTCCAAGATAAGGTTCAATAGAATAAAATATGTTGGTTGCACCACTCTATTATGAGTCTAGGTAGTCTCAATAACTAGAAGATTCATACCCAGAATATGAATGGAATCACCATTCAAATGGTATTTTAAGACAAATTTCCACCTTTAATGAAGACCAATTTGGGATGATTTCTATATACAATATGAAAAATGAACCCAAAAAAATCATTATTCAAAAATTATATCAAATAATCCAAATATCAAAGGGATCAAACCCATTAATCCAAAATCACCCAAAACAAATAACATTTTAAAAAATATTCCTTTCTTTAAAATCAATTATATACAATAAAGAGGCTTAATACTCAATGTGATAAAAGAATTCAAATTTTAAAAATAAACCACCCTTTAAGTCATTCCACCATACATAAAAAAGGTAATTCAAAACATATACATAAAGAACAAATTTAATTTCTTAAAATATTTCAAATTCTATAGTGAAATAAATCACCTTTAAAAACACTACTTGTAGGTAAGTAACTAATTCCGATAAACAATAAAACCTCATTTAATTTTTTTTATTGAATTATATTTTAATACTAAACCAACTGTTAAAACATATGACCAAAAATTAAATTTCCTAAATTGAATGATATAATTAAATCAAACAAATATCCCACACATTAGAAATCCCTCTTTGATACACCTAAAATAGTATAAAATAATATTTGGAGAAAGTAAGAAGGAAAATTGGTTTAATGAAAAAATTCTTGAAGGGTGTAGATCAATGAATGGATTTTCTACATTATTTTATAGACTATACACCAACCATGAAGAAACCATTAAGTAGTCTTGAAAATCATGCACTTGAGATCCATATGGTTTACCTGACTATATAATAAATTATGTAGCACTATTTATTCTTCCATTTTCTTCACAAAATAGAATAAAATTCATAAATATTTCATAAAATCTAAGTGACACTACACCAAACTTCTTGTTTAGTAGCATTTTATTAAACATCCTTTAATTTTGTTTTACAATAATTTTGTGGTGGTTTCTAAAAAACTGCAGAAAAACCATTAATAATTTTTTAAAGATGACACTCACCCCCCCCCCCCCCGACACCCCAGACTCCGCAAAGCCCTAACTTCCCCTTTGATGCTAACTGCACCTTTCCACCACCCTCACCGCACCTCTCCGCTCCCATCATTCCTCTCTTCCCTCACTATGCCTTGCAACCCTCATTGTTCTCATTGTTTTTACATGACTCCCTTACTCTCAGTCCTCCATTGAAGCTTCCTCAAGGTTATTTGGAATGTTCTTCTTAGTTTTAAGGTGTTTTCCTTATTCTAATATTTTACCTCCATTGGTTCCTTCTTTTTTCTAGTCCTGGATCTCTCTTAGAGGGGATATGATTGATTTTGGGTTTAATTTTATTAGATTATATGGTGTGCAGGTTGTTCCTCAAGCCATATTCTTCCTTCTACGAGAGTTTTATTACATTATCACACTGTTGAGGTAGGTGTTTCTATATTGTACATTTTTAGAATAATAATTCAATTAATGATCATTCCTTATTAAATTCTAAATGATTTTATCTTGATTATGGTGTGTTTTTATGGATTATAGTGGAGTTTTCATGTTATATTTTTGATGAAAAAAGGGGTTAAAATGGATTCCATTTAGTAAGACTGTATATTTATCCATCTAAAGAGTTTGATAAAATTTCTATTTATCATATAAAGTTAAATTGACTGTTTTTAAGACAATTTTAACCTCTGTTGGGTTTTTGATGTTGGTTCGCATGTGAAATTGAGTTTGGTGAGTGATTTAGTTTCCATTTTTTTTCTTTGAGGAATATTTGTAAATTCCTGTAGATGGTTACAATGTTCCTTATGATTTTTAAATCATAGTCTTCTATGTTTTTCAGATAGCTTATGGGCGTTATATTAGATGTGGGCATATACATATGTGAATGTGGGAATATATTTTATATATTTATTTTGTTCGTCAACCATGACCAATCTCAAACACACAACCATCATGATCATAAAATATAGGTTCATAAGATCTCAATAAAATTAAAAGAAATTATTCTTTACCCATCTTAAAATCATGAATAATATGTCATGTCTATCCATACTAAACATTATGGCTCTTGGAGTCAATACACCCCCTTAATGGAAATCATGTAGAATATTCCATCACCAACTCCAATCATTATAACAACACTGGGATCCAACAACAAACAAAGGTTTCTAACTTGTTACATAGATTCCATCTAATTCCCTCCGGAACCATGAGGATAAGGAATCCATAGCACCAACTTCATTATCACAAATTTACTCTAGGAACATTCTACCGAGTTGTTAATCACCACTACCATCTAATCCCATGATAGTCCCAAGACCAACAACTAATCACAAGATACTAGAATCTTTAACAACATCCTACCCATATCAATTAAGGTGTTTCTATGTTTTAGGTCATTTCCTATAGATTTTCATACACAAATACCAATATTCAATACTAACTAGTCCATTCCTAAATGGTTAACCACATGTATGCCCCTAAACGAGCTCTCTAAGGCTCTCCCCATGAAAAAAACAACTCAGCACACCAATAAAGAAAACATAAAGGAACATAAATTTGTTTATGACTTAATAATACCTACTGGTATAGCCATTGGGAATTTTTAAAATTCATGGACCAAGCATGAAATACCCAAATTTATTTTATATGGATCAACCCAGGAAACATGAGGAACTTTGATCCCAACTGATATATACACACATTCTTGGACCCTATCCCTTATCACTCACAAAAGTTCACATTCATGAATAAATATTTCTATGTATTAAATTGGAAACCTAAAATGATGTTAGATTAACCCCATTTCATTTCCCATTTACTATCTCTATCCAAGATCAGAGTAAAAATCACTACGCTCTTGAGTCCCTTTCTCTTACCTAAAGGTTCCAATAGTTAATTATACAAATTTAAAAACAATTATCCAACATAATCTAATAAGGAATAACCATTTATAAATCATCAAGAATCATAGAATCATACAAATATTGATCAATGATGTGTGAAAGGTTTATATCATTTCTCTATAACTCCTTTGAAAAAAATCTTCATGAATTAACCATCAATTGTAGTCTAATTTGGTTGAATTCAAAAAAAAGACTTTGGTAATCCATTTTTCAAATGATAAGAAACAATAATTATTTATCCTCCTAAGGAACGATATATCCACAATACCATAAATACCAATGAATAAAAGATAATGCCACCATGAATTATTGGATTTTTTTAAATCCATAGATGGAATCATCCAAAATTAAGGGAAGAACCATAGAGAGAAATATAAGAGAAGGGTGGTGATGATTACATAGAATTAGTATGGTAACAAAAATATAATCAACCTCCAATAATGGGTAAAGGAGAATAAAAAATGGGGAAAATGGGAGAGTGGGCTAAAAAAATGACAACTTTAAAGAATATACGTAACTGAAGAAGGAATAACCAACCCTCAAGTAACAGGTATGAACCCTTCAAAATAATAGAACTGAATAACCATTCCAACATAGCCCATGGGGGGAATGGATTAATTCCCCACTTATATGGTTTTGTTGTTGAATGACCCAATGGATCATGGTATAAAAATAAACCCTAGAAAACATCTATAACATCCGAACCACACATTGCAGCACGACCAAGGAATCAAGGCACACCCAACCCCACAAGGGAAACATGATAAAACTCTACCAAAGAACCATTTATGATGAAACCATTTGATTTTAGTGTGAAACATTCTCCTAATTTATAATTTAAAAAAACACGAAGGTTGTGCTTTGATTTCCTTTAATCCCAAAATTTAATCTTATAAAACATACACACCAAGAATAATGACAATTGTTGTAGTATGATTTAGATATCCCTTCAGTCATCCAATATAAATCATCATGAAAACTACTCATAATTCTATTCACCTCCTTGAAATGGCTTTCACCATTATTTGTAGCTGAATAACTAGATTCTAGGACATAAATGTACTTCAAACCATGGGCATATTACTTTTGGACTTGACCATTTTTATATGATACATCACTTATCAACTATTACATCATTTACCATGGGTGTCATGTCTTTTTTAGTATTTTTCAACTATATATCAACATGTTGAAGAAAAACATCATTGATGCTTCATTTTAGACCTATAAAACACGTTATTTCATTTTTGGATATTTTATTAATACAACAAATATTTGGATGACATCCTAAAGTGAAGTTTATACAACTGGTTGCAGTAAGGAGACAACAGAAAACCATACTTAAAATGCTTCATTATTTACCATAAGTATATATATAGGAAAAAATTATTTAAGATATTCTATTTATAAACTAGTATATATGAATCTATTTCCATATTTAGTAATAATTAGGTGTTTTATTATTTTAATATTGTGTAGGCACATTTTGATATACATGGATACAGGCGGGATGAAATTATTGAGGAACACACCTCAGTATGCTATGGGTTTGGAGGAGTTTTTAGGTTTCACAATTTTCAATCAATTCGTTGAAGGTAGAATAAGATATCCATGTCCTAAATGAAAATTTATAAGATGTTCGAATAGAGATAATGTTTATGAACACGTGATATTAACGCAATTCTCTGCACAATATTTCGGTTAGATTTGGTATAGAGAATCGAACGTTATAGAAATTATGAGCATAGATTTCAATCAACAAACTGAGATCCCAACTTCATTGATGATGGAAAATGAAATGAAAAACCATATAAATGATGCATTAGACATTACAAGACGCCATCATCAACATCAAAACATATCAGAACAACCAGTTAAGGGTGCTGTAAAACGAAACGTGACAAGTGATGTATTTGAGACTGTAGGACAACCCGATCAAGATTGTATCCTATCACTGGATACTCCTCTTGATTATGTGGAGACCAATTTAAGATAAAACTTCACATAAAAAATTATGATAACAGTTTAGTTGATGATGTAAATAAATGGTAGTATTATGGATGCTTGAAATATTCAAAACATTCTTTTCTGCTAATTTTGAACCATATCAAATGCCTATGCAGAATTACAAATAAGGAAATATCCATGATATTGGAATTATTCTATGAAAAATTCTCTGAGGAAAAATTCCCCGAGTCATATAATGATATGAATTTTTTTAACAGGCTTGGTGAGAATTATACAAAAACACATCTGTATCCCAATGATTGTATTCTTTAATGGCAAGATGATTCTAGTAGACAGGATTGCACAAAATGTTATTATTCTAGATGTCATTAAATGGATGATGGTGGAAATCAGAATCAACATAATACCATGAATAAGAACAAAAAACACACCTACAATGGTTTTACATTACATTCCTTTAAATCCTCGATTGCAAAGATTATTCATGTCATTGAAAACCGCCAAACACATGAAGTGGCATTATTTAGATAGTACCAATGATGTATTAATGCGACATGAATGAGATTAAAATTTTTTGATGAAATTTGATTCATTACATCCATATTTCTCATCTGATCCTAGGAATGTTCTATTGGGATTGGCGGGTGAGTGATTCAACCCATTTCAGACTTTGAGTACTAGTTATAGAATTTGGCTAGTTGTTTTGATCCTATACAGTCTTCCACTATAGATGTGTATGAAACACACATGTTTTATCATTTCGATGATTATTCTTGGAAAATAAATGCCTGGAAATGATATTAATGTAAAATTGAAACCTTTAATTGAATAATTGTAGGAGTTATGGAGAAAAGGTGTTGAGGAATATGAAGCTTCTTCTAAAACAATGTTCAAAATGCATGCTTCTCTAATGTGGACATATTAGTGACTTCCCATGACTTGGTAATTTATCTAGTTATAACACTTACACAAGTTTGTATTGTCCTGTTTTTAACATTGATTTTAAGCCCAAACATCTACCTCACAGTAGAAAATGGTGCTTCATGTTCCATCGAATATTTCTTGATGCATCTCATAGATTTCAGCTGAACAGGTCAATATTTAATGGTTTTATTGATTGTAGACCACCTCAAAAGTTGCTAAGTAGTTCAGAAAATTAGTGGAACAACATGGGAATGTTGAATAGAATTTGGTAAGGGACATCATTTTAATGATATTAGTAAATGAGTTCTAAGCGCATCGTCATGTGAAATTGGCATCCAACAATGGAAGAAAAAAAAGTATATTGTTAAAACATCCGTATTGGGAATTTAATTTGTTGCAACATAATAATGATGTAATTCATATTGAGAATATAGTTTGTAAAAATATTATATTGAAATTTCATTATGAGCTTGGAAATTTGAAGGATAATCTCAATAATGGAAAATACATACAAGAAATGAACATAAAATGTGATCTCTAGCTAGATGAGAATGAAAAGTACGATCTGGAAATTTTTGAAATGAAATACAGGGATAATGATTCATTACATCAAATTTTAAAGAATGAAAAGGTATCTGATGGGTATTAAAGTAAAATATCAATGTGTGTTAACTTAAATAATTGTAGGTTATATGGATTTAAATGTCACGATTCGCACATTTTTTATAGAAGATTATACCATTGGAATTGGGTACATTATTACCGAAAAAGGTTAATATTGTTGTACTTCAATTCAGAACATTTTATAGACAACTATATGAGAAATATCTACATTAATTTGAGTATTAAAACCTTCATGATAGATTTTTATTGACACTTTGTGCCATGGTTATGATCTTTCCTCCATCATTTTTACTATTACGATGCATTAAACTGTGCATCTGGTTGAGGAAGCTAAATTAAGAGGCCCTATATATTATCAATGGATGTACCCAATTGATACGTACTTTATTTAAAAATTTTTCAATCATGTAAACAATTAATGGAACTTTATTAAATACATAATTAGGTTTTTTATTTTATTTCACAGATATCTTGAGCATTTGAAATCATACGTGAGAAATAAAGCTCAACCTGAAGGCTCTATTTTTGAAGGCTATTTGGAAGAGGAGTGTCTTACATTTTGTTCTAAACACATTAATAATATTCAAAAAAGGTTTAATCGAGTTATGCATGTTGATGACACATTATCTCAATCTCAAATACATGGGAAATCAAAAACTATTTCCTACTATTGGATGATCAGTTGGGAAGACCTCAATTGTTACAATGACAAAAATTAAAGTATTATAGGCACATAGATATGAGCTATGGAATAGTGAAATTGAAGATCCATTTATAAAATAGGTTAGGATTCAAACAAAGAGGTGAATGAGATGATGAACAAGTAATGAGAAATATATAATGAAAGTTGTTAATAATGATCTTTTTGAATGGTTTTCACATCGTGTAAGTTTATAAAAATTGAAATAAATACAGATATTACATTGACACATATATTTTTTAAATATAATAATGTATATTTATTTTTTTAGAGCACGAATACGGATACTCGAGCAGTTTTTGTAAAAGATTTGATGTTTCTTGATTGAGGTCCTCTAAAACAAGTTAGAAAGTTCTATTCTTATAACGTGAATGGCGTAAGACTTTGTACATTTGTTCAATAAGAGGGTTTGAAAACACAGAATAGTGGTATATTTTTATTTTTTGAAGTATGATACTGTTTAACGTTGAATGATATTATCTAATTAAACTACCACATGCATTTTTCATTTGTTTTATTTAAATGAAAATGGGTCGATATTGTCATGGTTGTTAAAAGACATTCCTTGCAATTTACTTCTTTGAACTCCTCTCACTTGATGGATGTCGGTGATCATGAACTACATGATCCATATATCTTATCATCGCAAGGTAAAATTGTATATTATGTGAATGATGTTGTGGATGAAGGTTGGAGTGTAATTGTTCACATAATGCAAAGATATTTTTATGATGTGGGAGATGAAGTAGATGATTTGACCTCTGAAATTGAATCTCATCAAAATCAAGAAGTAGAATTATTCATCCATCATGATATTGAGAATATTTGTCCTACAAGGGTGGATGAAGTGTGTAAAGTAATGGAGAAGGAAACTATCATGATTGATGTGGAAAATGATTCCTTGTATAGATATGTATTCATTTAAAAACCACTTATTTCATTTTTGTTGTTATTCATTGTTGTTTTTATGTATATTTTGTTTATTAGTATTGTCCATCTGTTATCATTTTAATTTATTTTGCATAAATTTTCTGAAATATATGCTCTGAACATAATTTTATTTAATTAAACTACATTAATTCCATGGAGGGGAGGGTTTCCCCATCTAGTTCTTTATAGGGATATTGTATGATGACTATTATATGTAAAAATTTTAATATGAATAAATTTATTGCAAATTTTTTTACTAAATAATTTTTCATAAAATATGGAAACGATACAAGTTTAGATATAAATATGAAATGTTTAGAGGTATGGAATCTAATGGAGAGAACATAGTTTCTCCATTTAATTCATATGGTTTCCCTATAGATTACAACACATGATTACTTGGCCCAATTCTAGACCATCTTTCCACGGAGCCAGTTTCCCTTCCAATTAAGTACGATGATTGGTTATTGTGCAGTGATGTCAAATTGAAAATAAAGGTAGATGTAAATTGTGGCTCTTGGATTACTTTTACAGTGCTATGAATTTAGTGGTTGTTGTAAAAAATGGTGGATGTAAAATGGAACTCCTATTATGAACTCTAAATATGGGCATGTATGTGGATATATGTGTGTGTGTGTGTGTCCAATGTATGCGTCTTTTGATTTCTATATGTACCCCGAGCCAAGGTGTTTTATGAAATTTTCACATGTTTTTAGGGTACTAGTACCGGGGTAGCAGAATTAACAGCTTTTTTTATTTGTAATTCAACCTTTAGTGGAGGTTTAAACCAACGATAAATAAATGGTCTATAATTATCAGCATTTTAATCCTCCACTAAATAAATAGAATGTACAATTTAGTGGTGGGTTTTGTGCTTAAGCGGTTGTTTTTGTGAAAAAATGATAATTTTTTTCGGTGAATAAAACTGCCGCTAAAGGCTCCCCATTTCCTGATATTATTTTGCGGAAATTGCTATGGTTTTTACAGTGTTTTCCAAGGATTAAATGAATCTTTTTTAGTGGTGGTTAAAACTGCTTCTAAAAAATCATTAATTTTTTCCATTTAAACCACCCCAAAAACAACACCAACCACTTATAAATGTGTTTATACGATTGTTTCTAGAAACCACCTTTAAATTAAAGAGACCAATGTATATTGAATGCCAAAAAAAAATTTATCAGAATCTTTTGGAATTTTCCTACATAACAAAAACACCACCTCTATTAAGTGAATTTCTTGAAGTGGGAGATCAAAACATCTTCAAATTAATCAAATCAGAATTAAAATTCAAGACTCAATTTTGTATTACCCATGGAATCATGAGGATCCAAATGAGTAAGAGCAATATAGACTCTGCATAAATCGAACTATTATTTGATAACATTACTATTTCTATTGAACCATGATACACCCAAATAACAATATAGAACCCTTTAACTATTTTTTTATGAACAAGCTCATGTTGACCTGACATGTAACCTGACCCCTCTAGTAACAAGGCACAAAGCACAATCCTGATTACCATGAAATTGAAAGTAGTTATTAGGTAAAAAATGATTCAATTGGTGAGACCTTTTTCACCATTAATAACAATAAATAAGCCGAATATATTTACTATAATTATAGAATAGTTAATTCATACAATGGAACTCTGTGGATGGAATATAATTAGATAAAACTATACATTATAGAAAAACATGTACTAATAGTGTAAACTATCACAATGATATATAATCAATATAAAAAATAAACAGATATAAAATAGGAGTAAAATACAATATGGGATTGATGAAAAGGATACAAAATTACAAATAAATCACTATACAAAATGGAAGATGCATAAACTACCCACAATACACAAAAATCATATAAAGCTGCACAATCACCTCATTGATACATAAGGTCACTCAAAACATTCAAACTCTTCTATCAGCTGACCAAAGAGAATGATATCCAACCAGATATCACAACTAGGGAACCTGTGTAAAACATGAAAACTACACACACACATATAGGTGTGTATGTTGTGTGTGAGATAAACTAGAATGGTGGAATTTCACAAAAGGATTTAATAAATATTTTGTAATTTTTATATAATTTTTGAACCTTATAAAGAAAATAATGATTTATATTTGATAAATAATAATGAAAACAAAATAATACACTTTTATCCCTAGATAATGGTTTAATTATTTTTATAAAAAATAAGTGGGATCACTAATTACTATATGAAATCACGTTAAATCCATGAAATGATGGTATTAAATTTTATAAAAATAATAATTAATCATTTTATCCAATTTCAAAACCTTTCTCAGAATCTAATGTTTATGAAAACATTTTTACATTAAAACCATACACTATAATTGATATTTGAAAAACGTTTTTAAGGTTGTCACAAACATGAATGAATTAGAATATAACTCAATAAATAATATTTATATAAAAATTATTAAAAATAAAATAATGAAAACAAAAATAGTGCCACAAAAAATATGAACACAAAGGGAGGAAACAAAGAATTCAATGGGAATACTTGAGATAACATCATCATCAAGTTCATTAGTTTAATCAAAACTCTCTTTTCCATAAGGTGATATTCCCATAATAATACATACATGGAAAAAATTACTATCCTATGTTTCACCCCTAAATAAATTCCACCCAAGTTTCTCTCTGTAGTCTCATCAAGAGAAATTAACTAACTGGGGTCATAAGATACAACAAGGGGACACTATCAAATGTAAAATATAACATGTGTAGAATGAGCCAAGATTTATCACCTACATACCTTGTTCCCATGAAATAACCAGAATAAAGGTGGGTATATAATCAAGCAATGTTCATAACATGTATAAAATAATCATAATAAATAAATCTCAACTCACATCAAACAATCTCACACAAAAAACCGTTTTAACATCCTACAGGAATAAAATAATAATATCATTATGTTAAAGTGTAAATGGTATATACATACATT
This sequence comes from Viscum album, assembly GCA_963277665.1. NCBI lineage: Eukaryota > Viridiplantae > Streptophyta > Magnoliopsida > Santalales > Viscaceae > Viscum > Viscum album. The sequence goes on from OY728129.1 coordinate 1,123,408,927, forward strand.
CCCAAGGGGCATAAATGAGGGTATTGAAAAACATGAAATGGCACAATTAACAAAGCACCTTCAAAATCAAAATGGGATTCCAGGTAATTTTATCATCCTTTGAAATTGAGCCTTAAAGAACTCTGTTAAAATTTTTATTTAGAAATCCACACATCCCTTTGAAATATCATATACCTAAAAATGCACACTCCTTTAGAAACATGGGTTTCCCCTTTTGGGAATAAAAAATGGTATCATAATTCACTTTCAAATAAATGTTCTTTTTAAAACTTTCCCAAATTATTTTCCAAAATAAACATGACATATATAGTCAATTGATTTAGAAAACCAAGAACTATAAACATAAAATCCATTGATTCAAAGTGTTAACAACCTTGAAACAATTTTATAGCATTTAAAATGTATCACATATAGGTATTTCATGATAATAATATATTTTTGAAATATAATTCATTTCTTGATGTGTTGAATAAAATAATTTCATAAAATTTACTTGCTTCTCCCAGCAATAATTGTTCACTATTGATGGACGAAGCAAAAAAAAGGAAGAAGATGAACTACACAAGGCAAGGACACCCAAAACAACAATGTTAGATCTAATCAAACTCTAAATTTTAGCCCAATTGAAATTACGTGTTTTTGGAGAATGAATAACCAAGGAAAATAGATTAAGGGAGAAGAGGTGAAAAATAATGAAGAGTAAAAAAGGGATTTATATTAAAACATATATCAAAATGGAAGGGAAAGGATCATAGAAACATGGGGTATGAATTGAGGAGTTTCCCTCTACATCAAATAAATAATAGGGTATGTAAAACTGAAAAACTAACAAAAAATAAAGTAGGGAAAAACTAACAATTCAAATTTTAATGATCCCAGGAATATTATGTAATGACATATCCTTCCATCATTTCATCATTATTCACCTATTAGAAAAAACAACACCTCGTATTTGGTCTTTCGTAGAATAACCTCTCCTCATAAGGTTTCTCACACCACCCAATAAAAATTTCCCATCAACATCTGTCTCATTTTGATATGACGTTTATACCTCATAGTGTAACCTATTATAGTCTAGAACATTTACTTACCAAAAATGACTAAGAACTCACCCAACTTCTGATTACACATTAAATTTCAATAATATCCACAACTATAAAATATTTAATACAATAATGAATTGTGGGTATCATTAATTTTTACTATAGTTAACCATTCAAAGTAATAATTAGAAATTACTAAATAGAATAGTAAAATATTACAATTTAACCACTCAAAACCATAAACCCCCTTGGAACACCGACTGAAAACACCTTCAAATTTGATCAATGAGAAAACATAAACCATCCATTATCTTAACCATTTTTATAATAATAGACAAAACAAATTTCTTCTCAACCATATCATTTATTATAGATTTCTATTGAATTTATTCCCCACTTAGCTTGATCAGATTGGTTTTTCTATATACCTTGTGAAATGGTCCTATCCAAGATCTAACATATCCCTTTAATAGGGGACACAAACTCTTGATATGTTATCAAATAACAAGGTATAAATCCTTTTTATATCCTCAGAAGAATATTAATCATCTATTCCCACTATATACAAAAAAGTAAAAACCAAAAAACACATTTAGACAAAATGGGAAACACCAAAATACTATATCATATATAGTTACCCTTATTTTAAAAATGAGAACAAATTCACCGATTATTTCCATTAAAAGGAATTTACATCTATTTCCAACATGATAAGTCCAAATATATGAGTAAATATCCCAATTTGAATTAATCAAAACTCGATCTCCCATATCCTACTACACATACACTATCACTAATTCAATCACAATGATTCCACACTATCAAAATTCATGTTGGTTGTTCTCAAATAATGGAAACTCACTCTTATAATACTCAAAATCTCAAATAAATTCATAGTTTCTCTAATATATTTCAAAACCACAAGGTTTTGAAAACAAATTTTTCATGCATGAAACAATGAGTCTCTAAAAAACCCCACTTTGTTATAAGCTATCCAGTAAACACAATTTCTTCAACCACTGGGATTTGAAATTCAAAAAAATGACATACACTGTTGTGTTCAGTAATATATTTCGAGTTTGATAAGACAAACATAATTTTTGGTGAATAATTACATACCCTTATGAATAGTAATATGAATAGTAATATGATCATTATGAATAATATATATTAATATTTTTTTATTTTTTTTTATTTTATAACATAATGATATCTTTATGAAGTTTTCAATGTGATATAAAATGAATTATTGTTTTAAAATTTTTATTTTTCAAATAAACTATGATTTTATTTGATAATTAAATTATTAATACATAAAAAATTATTTTCTAAAAATGGAGTTCATTTTTGAATTCTATGCATTGAAAAATAGTAAGGTTGAATTTTTGGGATTTTCCTGAAATACACTAGTTTTTTATGAATAATAAAATATAGTAATTTACAGTATATATACATTATCAGTTAAATTATCTATTCCTGTAATCATAAATGAATTAAGAACACATATTTAGAACTAAAATTCACTTAAGAATATTAGGGGTGACATGAATCAACACTATTGGGTGTCTTGAGGGAAAGAATAAAATAATGAATAACATATTCCCAAATCACTCATCTCCTCCACTATAAAATATTCCCCACTCCCTCTTCTCTTCACTGCTCTAATCCATGATGCTACTAAAAGATGAACCCAAATACCCTTCTATTGTCACACCCCACATCCATGAGCCCTTGGTATTTCCAAAATACTAAAACCCTTTCCCTTCTAAAGGTTCTCACAGAGGTTATTTCAAGAGGCAATGCTTCTTTCTTTTTCATTTAGTTTCATTTCAATTTAAGTTATTTTCTTATTCTCTCCTAACCTCCTCATTCCTATTGACACATATAACTCTAGTATCATATATATTGTAAAATTATACCATGTTAATTTAATAACCATTATCAATCTTCATAAACTCTCTATCTCTCCCTCTAAAATGAAATCATCATCTCTGATGTTCAAATTTACATCCTCCATGTATGACGAAGTTTCATTCATCAATTTCATCTTCATTTCTTGTCATAAAAAAATTTCTATTGTTTAAACATACTATAATATATTTATTATAACCTACATAAAATTCAAGAACTATTATATGTACATAGTATTAATTCATATTAGAAAACTAGTTCATAATAATCAAAATACCTCCTAATAATCTAATTGATTTTCATTCCATCCAATGATTCATCCTCATAAATTTTTAAATAATTCTACATGTCACCATTAAAACTTCTGTATGTTCATAAATAATATATAATTTTAATTATTTAGAATTTCATCCTTTCCAAATGAACAACCATACTCAAATACATATACACAGATCATGAAAACCAAGGAAATGAACACTCAAGAACGATGAAATTCAATATTATAACATATTAATAAAGACATAAATGAATGTAATAAAATTATGATAAAATAATTAAATATCTAAAATTTACTAAATTATGTTATTTTTATGTCTAATTTCATATTAAAGGACATTATGTTCAAGAGAAAAACGCATTCAAACATAAAGTAAGGGTTTCCTACACGAACATCCATTTTTATTCTTGTTAATTTTATTACCTACATATCTCAATTAAATTATTATTAATTCTTTTGAAATCCAAATAAATTATTTTTTAATGTTATATATATGTTTCAAAATCCTAATATTACCTTATGTTTTTGGGGAGTTATAGTTTTTTAAAAGGAACATTCAAAATTATTTCTGAAATACAAGCCCAAACCAAGGTATTTTCCAAAATTATTACCTAATTTAAGGGAAACAATGTAATCTATTTATAAAAACCATTATTTTTATAATTTCACTCATTTAATTATTAAAATACTATATTACTTCACTTCACGATTTATTTCCAAAAGAACATTTATTTTCCAAGTGGAGGAGTATTTATCTGAAGAGTTACTCGATTGTTTTATAAGAGTTTCTTCATCTATTTCAAAACTCGTGTTGATTCCTGTAAATTATTGGGAGAAATATGATATGATATCATACTCCATATTTAATTTAATTTATTAATGTTATTTTGACGGTGAATTTGATATCCTAAACTATTCACCTATTTACATCGAAGGGTTAGTGTTTAAGCTTAATGTTCAGGGAAAGTTATTTAAGTTTAATATGTTAGTTTTAATATTAATGTATATGTTTTAATGATTATCAATGTTCATATTAGGAATTAATTAGACATATTATATAATTTTTGGGTCCAACTATATCCCTTCGATGCAACGATATGTCTAATGAGACAAATAGATACGGAACTAGTCAAGGCCTTGCCCATTTTGAGATATGCTTTTAGCTGAGGCCTTAATCATTTTTAGACGTGTTGGACAAGGCCTTGATGATAAGTTTCAGAATGTCTGGGATATGAATTTACCTCATTATAAATCTTGAAATTGAAAGTTATTGTGGTTATTCTACTAGTAAAATACACATGATTATGTTTTATTATGGAAATATTTACTGAGATCATATTCCTAAAATATTATGTTCATGTTTATTATTTTTAAAGGACCATGTATTAAATTATACACCATGTCTAATGTTTATGTAATTATCCACTAAAATTTTTACCCTTATTTATAATTTGATCTCACCCATTATTATGTTTAATTTTTTCTAAAACATTAAGATGTATGTTATGATTGAATTGTAGGAATAATATTGGAGTGGTTGTTGTTCCCAATGGATCCTTTATATTGTTTTTATTTTCAATTTGTAATATTGAAATTATGTATGTATCTTGTTTCCAAAAGGAACTGAAATACTTATTCCTTTAGGAATCATATTCCTTGATTATATTACAATTTAATAAAATAAATCCATGGATCTGGGTCAATGGGGTCATGTATTTATTGTTGGTATCAAAGGAAGTGTAGTAGAAAACAAGGAAACTAGATTTAAAAAAATATTAAGGAACAAACCCCTAAGAGAGTCTTTGGGGATAAAAATACCAGAACATCTACGTATTTTGGTAAGGAATAGATTATGTGGATGTTTCATGAAAATACATCATTGTATGGATACTACAAGTAGATGTGGTTCTGGAACAGAAGTACCAATGAGTGAAAACTATGACAAGGAGTTTCGGTCTTGACCAGAGGTATCTTGGTAAACCACAATGGGCCTTACTACACACTTGGTTTGACTCTCCTAGGGGATATTTTTAGGATAATTCACACTTTCTTTACATACCATTATGTTAGATTTAAATGTAAATTTTTCCTCAAAGAAATAATGTCTGAGATTATGGGATTATCCATGAATAAGATTTAAATTTATAATTAGTATTTTCTATGTTATGATTAAACCTTTTTATTCATAACTTAATCTAGTGTGTGATATTATCTTGAAATGTAATCTATTGGATGAAATGGAAACCTCATGAACATGCATATCCCATGTAGTGATTTCCCTCTGATGTAAGAAAAGGATGTGGGCTCTGGGCTTTGACTAGTGCTGAGAAACTTATAACTATACCAGTACAAATAACTCAAGTTATGAACAATAACCTTACCCATATGGAGCATCCTAATCCAAAACATGGATGAGCTATTTTGGAGTTCTTTATAAAAAAATAGTCTCCATTATTTAGTGGGTCTTCAAACCCATTTTTTAGCTGAGCTGTAAGTATGTTCCCTATAGAACATATTTCTCCCATTGGGATATAATTAAAGGGATAATTTCTTCATGGATGTTTATCATCTATCAAAAGATGTGGATCAATTTTGGTCAATAATAAAAAACACAAAGGATGAGGAAGAGATATCATAGATGTAATGGAGGGACTTTAATGATATATTCGTAGAAAAATACTTTCCTCATGAACATCAAGAGGATATAGAAAGGAAGTTTCTGAATTTGAGGCAAAAAGAAGATGAGAATGTTGAAAAGTATGAAGGTAACCTCACTAGGTTTTCAAGGCATGTTTTGAACTATATACGAAATCCAAGGATCAATTTTGATCAATTATTTGATGGCCTAAATCCATTCTTCCAATGGGCACGGGTCTCCCAAAGATTCTAATTATATGATGATATAGTTTCACATGCTATCAGAACATAAAAGGTATTATCTAAGTCTTATGACTTTAAAAGAAAGAAAGAGAAGAAGATGATTGATTAAAACTCTGAAAAAAGAAATAAGGAAATGGGGAATAAGGGGAGAGTTGAATTTATGACCTGTGATAATTGTTGAAGGAAAAAAACATGTGCCTTTATAAAAGAAAAATGAGTATTCTATAAATGATAATAAAAAGGCTATCTTTCTAGTGATTTAAATGGGAGGAAAGAAGATATTAATGTTCAATTCTATAATTTAAGGGATATGGTAAACAATGATAATTATAGTCGAAATAGTCAAGGAAACATGCCATTGAAAAGGGAGAGGGAGCATGGACAAGATTATGTGATCCCAACTTCTGATATTAAAGTTCCGACTAATTTGGTGGAAGGTTCTATAATAGTTTCCTCAAAAGTAGCTAATGATTTATTTGATTTTGGATCATCAAATTCTTTAATATCTTTTGAATTTTCAAGAAAATTATATATTATTGATTTGATTTAATAAGGGAGTTCCCAGTCAAAACTCCTTTGGAATGTATAATGGAAACAAAGTTGTGTCAGGAAGTCCCCATTATGGAATATAAACTTGATTTATATATTTATTTTATTATCATAACCATGATTGAATTTTATATAATCCCGGGTATGGATTGTATTTAGAACCATGATGTGAAAATTTATTACCAGAAAAAGTAGGTTACTATTTTTGAGGATGATGTGGAATCCCTTATCATTAGGGAAGAAACCTAACCATCTGATTCTCATCTAGATCCTCCCCCAGTAGCTCTATTGAATTAAATTATTACGGTGGAATATAATGGAAAATCTATGGAAGAGAAATGTAATGTTCAGATATAGGACATACCTATTGTTCAATAATTGGTTGATAGGGTTCTAGAGGATTTACCTGGACATCCTCCTGAGAGGGAAATAGAGTTATCCATTGTCTTAATTCCTGATTCAAGTACTATATCAAAGAAACCTTATAGAATGACCACTATGGAGTTAGTGTAACTAAAGAAAAAACTAAAGAAATTAAGTGATAAAGGATTTATTCTCCCTAGTGTTTCTTCATGGGGATCCCTTCTTCTTTTTTCATTAGAAGAAATATGGATCTAGGAGGTTTTTCATTGACTATAGGGGATTAATTCTATAAAAATAAGGATCAAGGATCCCCTAACTCGTGTTGATGATTAATTTGATCAACATAATGGAGGCCAATTTTTTTGAGGATTAATCTTCGATATGAATATCATCAGTTGCATGTGGAGAAGGAATATACTCCAAAGGCAATATTTTGAACCAAGTATTGGCATTACAAGTTTACAGTAATGCCATTTTCACTGACAATGCACCAATTGTTTTCATAGACTTAAGCCATATATTTTTCAAGGAATATCCTAATGATATTGTGGTGGTATTTTTTGATGATATCTTTTTATATTCAAAATTCTATAAGGATTATGAAAATCACTTGTGCACTATTATTATGACTCCTAGAAGAAATGAATTATAAGGGATATTTAGAATGTTTTAATTTTCGATTCAATTAATTTCCTTTCATGGAAGCATTGTCTCTAGGGATGGAATACATGTTGATCATATGAAGAAAATTATTTTACAATAATGGAATACTCCAATGAACATAACAGAGGTATGTAGTTGTATTGGTTTAGAAGGTTTTTGTCAATGCTTCATTCTAAACATCACCAGTTTAGCCAACCCAATGACCAAGATTACACCTAAAGGGTTTATGTTAATATAGAAAATAGAATATGAGGATTGTTTTAAAGAATTTAAGAGGATATTAGTGAATGATTCAATCCAAACCCTACCATATAAGAATGATGGGGTTTTGATCTTTAGTGATGAATCAAATAAAGGACATGGTTGCATCCTTTTGCAGAATGATAGAGTTATTTCCTATGTATCAATGTAGTTAAAAATTCATGAACAAAACTTTCCAACTGATGATAATGAGTTGGGAGCAGTAATAGTTTCTCTGAATATATTGATACATTATCTCTATACAAAAAATTTTAGATATATATAGATCATAAGAGAATAATATATATATTCTCACAGAAAGTACTCAACATGAGGAAATAATGATGACTCAAACTACTCAAGGATTTTGATTGTACAATTCCCTACCTCCTAGGAAAAGAAACCAATGTAGCTAATGCATTTAAAAGGAAGTATCATGGATTTATCAACACAATGTGGATTGTTAAGGATCTATTATACATAGATCTAGTGAGGATGGATATGGGAATTATCAAATAAGGTGAAACATCACTACTTTTTCATTTGGTTTCCCAGCCATATTTATTATAAAGGATTAATATTTCTCAACCTGATGATGAGAACCTTCAAAAGAAAATTATTTCTACAATATATGGAAATTTGGATGAATTTGTGTGTGAAGATGGTGTTCTAAAATTTTGGGAAAGGTTTTGTGTTCCAACTATACTCGAGCAAAAAAGGGTTTTATTGATGACGCCCACAATTCAATTTTTTCCATACATCCAAGTAGCAATAAGATGTATAAATATTTGGAGGCACTTTTCTTGTGGGATAACATGAAGAGGAGAATTGCAGATTATGAATCAAGATGTTTAGTTTGTCAACATGTGAAGATTGAAACGAAAAATAAAAAATGAGTCATGAAACCTATAACTATTACTACATAGAAATGGGATAACATCACCATGGATTTTGCCACTATATTACCGAAAACTCCAAGAAAGAATGATGCAATATGGGTAATTGATGATTGAAATATGAAATATGCAAATTTCCTCACTATAAAGAAGGATTTTACACTAGAGTGCCTAATAAGACTCTATATCAATGATGTTGGGAGACTTCATGGGGAATATCTCTAAATTGTGTCTGATAGTGACCGATTATTTACATCAAAATTCTGTAAAAGTCTTCCGCAATATTTGGATACCAAACATCAATTCAGTACTTCTTATCACCCTCAAAATGACAGGCAATCAAAGGCAATGATCCAAACCTTATAGGACATGTTGAGTTAATTTTCACATGAATTTCATGTTATGTGGGATCAATATTTACCTTTAGTGGATTTTTACCCAAAAATAATTGATTATATTCAAGTATTCCAACAGATCCATATGAAGCATTGTATGAAAAAAGATACTATACACCAACTTGTTGGGATGAAGTTTGAGAAAGGAAGCTTCTAGAACCAGAGCTTGTGGATGAAACAATAGCTAGGGTAAAGACTATTCAAGGCCATCTCTAAGTAGCTCAAAGTAGACAAAAAATCTAGGCTGATAATAAATGGAAGAATTTGGAATTTAAAGTGGGAGATTATTTTTTCTAAAAAACATCTTCATGGAAAGGTGTTATAGGATTTGGGAAGAAAGGGAAACTAAGCCCTTAGTATATAGGCCCTTTCAAAATTCTGGAGAGAATTGGAGTTGTTGCATATCATTTGGCTATTACACCTAGCCTATTTAATGCATAAAATGTGTTCCATGTCTCAGTGTAGAGAAAGTACATGCCAAACCCAACACATGTCCTCACATCTAAAGGAATATAATGGGAACTTAACTTATCATATTGTGAATATCCTATTGAGATTCTAGACACTAAGGAAAAGGTGTTCATGAATCAGATGACTCCACTGGTAAAGATACATTGGATAAATTATAAAATCAAAGAGGCAAATTGGGTGCCTTGGGAACTTATGATGAAGACCTAACAAAATCTATTTGTAAGGTAACATTTGGTGAGTTTCAAGGATGAAATTTTTGTGAGGAGATAATGTAGCACCCTATTTTTTTAAAATAAATATTGAATGCATGAAACACTAAGTCTAAAAAACATTACTTTGTTATAACCTAGCCAGTAAACATAATTTTCTCCACCTCTGTTATTTGAAATTAAAAAAATTGACATACACAATTGCGTTTAGTAATATATTTAGATTCTGAAATGACAATCATAACTTCATGGTGAATAGTAACATACCCTTATGAATAGTAATATGCCTATTATGAATAGTAGGTAATATTATTATTTTATTTACATAAGGTTATAAGATAATGAGATTTTGATTAATTTTTCTATGTAATAAGAATGGAATTATAGTATTAAAATTTTAATTTTTTGAATAAAATATGATTTTATTTAAAAATTAAATTAATAATATTTTGAAAATTATTTTCAAAAAATGGAGTTCGTTATTTAATTCTACACATCAAAAAATTGTTGGGAATAATTGTTTTAAATACTCAAATTTTTAATAAATTGTAAAATATGGAAATTTACCCTATATATACATAATCAGTGTAATTAACTATTCATAAAATCATGTATGATGTAAGCACACTTAGTCTGAACTAACATGAACATATTACTATTTGGGGTCACATGGGTCAACACTATTGGTTGTCTTGAGGAAAATTATAAAATAACGAATAGGATATTCAAAAATCACTCCTCTCCATCATTATAAAGCCCCCTCACATTATCTTATCTTAAATTATCTAAACCTTAAATCTACTCAATGTTCTACCCAAATACTCATCCCAAGTCACACCCCACGTCCCTGAGCTCTTGGAATTTCCAAAATACCAAAACCCATTCCCTTAAGGAGGTTCTCATGGAGGGTATTTCAAGAGGTAAAGAATCTTTCCTTTTTTCCTTTAGTTTCATTTATATTTACATTGTTTTATTATTCTCTCATAATCTCATCTATCCAAATTACCCATATAACTACAGTATCATCTATACAAGTAAATTATTCCATCTTAATGTAATAAAAATTATCAATATTCTTACTATATATTTATATACATATATATCTCTGTCTTATCAATGAAATCATTGTCTGTGAGCTTCTAATTTACAACCATTGTGGATGACGAAGTTTCATTCCCCAATTTATCCCTCATTAATGGTCACAAAACCATTTTTATGGTTTAACCAAACTATAATATATGTATTATAATCTACTTAATATTCATGAACCATTATATGTACATATCTTTATTTCATATGACAAAACTAGTTCATAATAATAAAAATACCACCAAATAATATATGTGATTGTCATTCCATCAAATGATTCATCCTCACAAAATGTAAAAAAATGATATATATATATATATATAACCATTATATCTTATGGATTATAATAAATAATATATAATTTCAATTCGGTATAATTCTTCCCATCCACGTGAACATCCATACTCATATACAAATATAGCAATCATGAAAACCAAGGAAACGAACACTCTCGAATGAAGGAATTAAATCTTATAACTTATCAATAATAACATAAATTAAATTAATAATATAATTATAAAATAAATAAATTTATAAAAGGTACTTAATTATGTTTTTAATAAGTCTAACTTCATATTCCATGACCATATGTTCAAGAGCGGAACACATTCCGACATAAGGTAAGTGTTTCCTACCCTAACCTCCATTTTCATTTGGGTTACTTTTTTTATCTTCTTACCTCAATTAAATTATTATTCATTAATGTTTACCCCTCATAAATTCTATTTTAATTTTCTATATATGTGTACTAACTAGAATCTTACCTCCATTTATGGGGGAGTTATAATTTTTAAAAGGAACATTTAATATATTTTTTGAAATACAAGCCCAATCGAAAGGAATTTCCTAAATTCTTACCAATTTTCAAGGACACTCTATAATCATTTTTTAGAATTTTTTTTTTATAAAATAACTCATTTTATTATAAAAATAATATCTTACTTCACTTATGGATTTATTTACAGAATAACTCTTGTTTTCAAAGTAATGGAGTATTTGTCTCAAGAGTTATTCAATTGTTTTATAGGAGTTTTTTCATATGTTTCAACAACCGAGTAGATTCTTATGTGTTATTAGGAGTTATATAATATGATAAAATAATCCATATTAACTTTAATGGGTTATTATTAGATTTAATGTGGATTTTCAATCCTAGAAACATTCACCAATTTACTCTAAATGGTAAGTGTTTAAGCTTAATGTTCAGGGAAAGGTATTTACATTTCTTATTTTAGTTTCAATATGAATGTGTATGTTGTTTATATTGATCCATGTTCATATGAAGAATTAATTGGACATAATATGTTATTGGTGGGGCCTATTGAATCCCCTCAATGCATCGATAGGTCTTATGAGACAAATATATACGGACATGGCCAATTCCTTGCCCATTTTGAGATATGGTTTTGGCTGAGGCCTTAATCATTTTTATACGTCTTGGATGTGGCCTTGATGATAAGTTTCATAATTTCCAACATATGCATTTCCTTCATTTTGAATCTTGAAATTGTTTTTTATTTTGGTTATTCTACTAATAAAATACTTATGATTATGTCTTATTATGAAAATATTTACTCTACTCATATTCCTGCCATATTATGTTCAAGTTTATTATTTTTTAATGGAATGTTTTTTAAATTATTCACAAAATATAATTATTATGTTATCTTCCATTGTAATGATTACCCTTACTGTGTGCCTAAGCTCACCCCTTCTTATGTTTAATTTTTTCAAGGACATGAATAGGTAAATTTTGATATATTTTCATGGATAATATTAGAGTGGGTATTGTTACCATTGGAAATTTTATGTTATTTTTATTTTGAAGTTTTATTGTTAATCTTATTTATGTATCTTGTATAAAAAATAAAATAAACTATGTGGTTCTTCAAGATTCATATTAATTTATTATATTCAAATGTAATAAAATAAGTCACCAGCTCTGGGAAACTGGGGTAAGATCCTTATATATCTAGTATGATGGAATTAAAAAATTTACACAAATCATAAAACATAAAATATAAACTCATAAAACAGAAATTGGATTATTTTTCTCCCTCTAAAGAATTGATATCACCATAAAAAAATATAACAATATGATTAAACTCGTGTCCTTTGAAATTTATTATTCAAATATTTTTCATAGTGTACTGTCTGTTGTCTCCATCTCAACATACCATCATAATAACCAATATATAATTGAATTTATTTATATTTTAAAGCCCATCCCTCAATCTCTTAAACAACATATCAACCTCTATTTAATGAAAATTTTCGAGGACATTGACAACTCTTATGATATGCTGGCCCATGAAGACTATTTGTGGACATAATCAAGTAAATTATAAAATAAAAAACATGATATATATATATGATACATAACCATCTTTTTATAGCCATATTTTTTATAATATGTTTTTAGTCATGTGTAATCAATATGATACTTTCTCGTGGATACGACATCTACCATATCCTTTACGAATTTCTCTATTGTGAGTATATATAATAGACAAACATAATAAGAGTCTATATAGTCGATCCTGTTCAAAATCATTTTCAACTGACTCCATAATACATCCTATAATTTTGATACCAATCTAACACATATATACTCACCTGTATGTGAATTCCCTATGGACACCTCTAATAGGATAAGTTCTAGTAACTATCTATGAGGTATCTACACATTAATGTGAGGAATATACTATAAATATACTTATAACCTTCTATCATTATCAAATATTATCCCTACATTCTTGAAATAAAAATTAAATATAAGAAAGTGTATTAATAAAAAATACAATATGACAAAATGTTTCTAATATAATATAAATTTTTAGATTTAATGGTGAACTACTATAATTTAGTCTTCTTGGGTGATTGAAATATTAATCAACACTATAGTATCTATCTACGTCAACCACCATCTCTAGGATTTATAATCACCCATCTCCCATGTCTTTTGATCTACATGGAAAAAAGGTAATAAAAAGTGCAAGTGTGTATACAGAGATAATTATAACAATACATGGAATGGTTGTATCAATTAGTAGAAACTACCAAAAGAAACATCTAGTGTCTATGTGTGTAAATGATAAACATGGTATAAAAATTGGTTGTTCTTGAATCCATAAACATATAATAAAAATCATAAAAAATCCTTATACGGCTACCTATAACTCACTTCAATATCACACACCAAAAAAACTCTTAATTATACATCAAATTAGAGAATATATGTTTATCATATATCCTACGTTAGAATCCCCTATAATTAATTCCCCATAGGTTAACTCATCGTGGGATGGTGGTGCAAATACATGAATCCCACAATATCAGTATCTCTAGAGGAAATGAAAACCTCCTAATATATAATAAGTACTACAGAAAATAAATAACTTCCCTATAAAAAATACAAAACTCTTCAACTAGTAGTGTATACATTCTTGAACATCAGAGGAAATTCACATCTTTAGGGATAAAGATTCATACTGATATACATGTGGGAATACACATCAGATGGGATACCACTAAAAATATGGTGCTCCCAATCCAAGAGAAGTGGTTATGGAGTCGATATTGAAACAACATCATTGTATTACAACAATATAAATTTACTATGGTAAATATATTGGTGTTTCTACTTGGGTAAATTACCATCATTATACTCATATACTAAGGATGTTGTAAGAACTACACATCTCCATATATCCTATACTGGGGTGTGGTTGGAATTAAACATAATCAGGTATTTCATAGAAGAATCTAAACCATCTCATTATATATTATTGAATGAGTAGAGTTAGAAACATGAATATTTAATTGATGATCTTTACCTTGAACAATGGGTACTACTGGTAATAAACATCATCATCTCACTCTAATCATATTTTGTGGGGGATTTCCAAGATGATATATCTCTATATATAGTCTCAAATGATATCTAATACTCACAATCTACACCATACATCAATGCATGGAGTAAACAAGAGAAAAATACCCAATCATAATAATATATCCTCCTATTAGTCATACACGAATTCTCATGAAGAGATCCAGATACCAGTCTATCTGTAAGGAAATCATACATCCAAAATTGATATAAAAGTATTGAAAATGAAACAAATATAAATATTATTATTGAATTACCCAGTTAGTCATAGCACCAAACTATAGATAATAACTTCCTTATATAAATCTTTGTACGAGATATCAAAAACATATTACGGTATCCCATTAATCTTAGTAAAAACTTTCAAGCTACTACAATCTTAAAAATAAAATTTCCACCATTCTATGATTTATTATCCATTATATTATCCCCTATTCAATTTACATTATTTATAAAACCATTTTGGGTACCTCTATATCCTTCCATAAAGGTGCTTTATCCCAAATGGAGAAAATTATTCAATAGTGATATACATAAATAAAATTTCACTTTATTTCATTTGATTTTATCCACACTAGTTTCAATTTTAAATGATTACTATTTCACATCCTATTACACATTCACTAACCATAATAAATTTCCAGTTTAGGAAAGAATTATCATAAATATATCTCATTAAATAGAGTTGAGTTCTTTCTTGATAATACTTATTTTTTTTCAACTAATCTCTCAAGCCCTACTTTTTTATTTTTCTAGATACCTTAATTAAAAGGCACATTATATAATATTTAGATAATCCTCTTTTATTCCCATTAATATTCTTCATTATTTTTATCTCAGAAATTTATTCCTATCCATTCTAATTTTGTATTCTCAGTCAGTTAAATTCATATTTTCGTAATTATTTTCATAATTATTGTAAGTGATGGCAACTTATTTCAAAATTATTCATAAGAAATCTCAATGAAACCCTCACTTCCCCTTTCCATCAATCACCCAACAATACTCTTGGGAACTAACATGATGAATGATCATTACTCATCATCTAATATATATTTTATTACTATTTATATTTATCTCAATATATATATATATATATTACACCTTTATCATATCAGATAATAAGCACCTATTTTATCATTACTATTCCTTCAATAAGTTTAATCGTTCCATTAACTAATTTTACAATGAATAATGAAAATTATAAACCTATAAACTTAATAGACAGAGATAAAATTATTAGTTAGTAATAATAGTATTTTTTATTAATTAATAAAACACAATACGCTTAAATAATTTCTTAAAATTCCCAAAAATTCCAAAAACAATGATCCATTAGGACCAAGATCCTAAGACAATTCCTAAAAAATATTCATGTGCCCAATTATTTCCTTCCATGTTTCCTCACATGCATCCTAAAGATTTGGCCAACATAAGGGTCACATGAGTCACCCATACATGATCTCACACACAATATTCATGGTGACAACCCCCCTGATCATTGATCATACGATCGTATGATCAAATGACCCTAGGTGAATCTTGTCAACCACAATTTATTGACTTCAATGTTAAATAAACCAACCAAATCATTTCATTAGATGGTGAGAGAGGTGTCTATACCCTCCATTCATAATCACTGCTCATGATTGAACCATAACTATTCGATTATTCTATAATATAGATATGATTCATGCACCCTCACCATGTTATTTCCACTCTGCAGCGTTACATGGGGACCCTCTCACCATCAATTAAATTTATCATATGGTCTTATAGGCTCCTCCAACATTCATTTGGAGTGCACACAGAGCCCTATTTCTAAGGTATATATGCTACTCTCCCACCTATATTATGATACTTGGAATGATGTGATCTTCCTTCACTCTAATTCCAAATATTTCATCCACCACCATGTGTGTCAAAATTCAAGGGAGATAAGGTTTCTAAAAGTCTCAAAATCTCGATGGTATAATTGAATCAATTTGAGGGACATATAAATGTATGTTTCTTATCATAAATCAATAGTTAAGGTATAAAAATATTATAGAGAGGTTTAAAATTGGGAAAAAAATCTATCCAAGATAATATTAAATCCATCTATTGTATAGATTCTAAATTTGTGGCATTGTATTTTAAATTTCAATACCTACTCAGGGGTATAATCGTTGTATTCTAATTTTTTATAGTTTTTAGTGAAATCAAAAGTAACCAAATATTTTAATATTTCATCATTACAAGTTATAAATAATAAATTGAACAAAAAATGACATTAAATTAGAAATATGAAGAGATAGGTAACAATATTCATTAATATTGTTTATGGATTCATAGGTTTGTGCCTCAGAAATATATAGAAAGATGTTTTTGGGAATCCAAAAATCTATCTAAAATTTCCCAAATTTTTTTCATAATATTTTGAGAACACCATATCCACTCTTTATATCATAGGTTACAGATCAATATACACTATTTTTTTTAAATTTAATAATTTCATTTATGAATGATAATAGAGAATATGTTTTTTAATGAAAAGGAAAAAATGGTGAAGAACGAGCCTAAAGAATCATACATTCAATTTAGATATCTTGATTCCTCCATTGAAAAACATCATTAGGCCTCCTCATTCACTCTAGTGAAAGAGAAAATAGGGTTAACCATGTAATCATTTATTTAAATAAGAATTCCTATTCATTTTAGAATAATTATAATTTTATAAGAAAAATATTAAATAAAAAATACTCACCACTAATGAAAAAAAATCCAAATTTCCCATAAACTATGAAATGAACATAGTTGTGTAAAAACCTCATTTCAAACTAAATTGTGTGGTATGTATTCATCTCCAACCATAAGAATAATGAAAATTTATATATTTAACCTCTTTTAATTAGTAATTATTTTTTCAGGAAAAAAAGATACATGTGATCATTTACATTACTTAATAACATTATAAAAATTTAAAAAAGTGTTGATTAAAAATAAATAATACTGAAATGATTGTTTATCTATAATAATAGGAAAATATATTTTATATTTATAAACCAATATATTATATGGGGGATTAGAAACATTACCCTTTAATTACTCAGTTAAACTATCATTTTATTCAATAATCCTATTTAAACATGAATATCTCTTATGTATATTCATGTATAAGGATTACTAACGAAATAGGGAAATATAATGAATTATTGATCTCAAAAATTCATTAAAACTAATGAAATATTAATTATTAATCAATAATTTATAATTATTTTTTGTAAATATGATAGAAATATGGACATGATTAATGAAATAAGAACATGGGATCATAATAACCAACTGTGAAACTTGGTAACATAATTAAAGATCATGTATTATAATACAAAAGGATGACCCTAAATGAATATCCTATACCATTGATTAAAAATATTAAATCGTAAGAATATTAATGATCTATGGTGATATGAATTAGGAATGCGACATCACATATGAATGTTGTATAAGAATGTGGCTCATTTATAAGCATATGATACCATAATAATATTTCAAGGATAACCACCAAGACATTCATAACATAGTGGAATAGGTAAACCACCTCTATCCCATAATATAATTAATTGATATAATATAATTACTTGACATATCAGCCACTGTATTCGGTGTCCTGAGCCGGGTAAACACATGGCCTCAGACATGCCTTCCTATATTCTAGAGGTTTCTAACTAGCTTCATGGTTCTGAAACAAATATGGGCAGACTATACCAACTTATCAAAATGAAGACACAATAGAAGTAAATTCAAAAAATTTAATAACCAGTCGAAAAAATAAATGGATAGGATATTTTAAGGGCCCACATGTCACCAAGTAACACATGCACTAAAAATATGATTAATACACTACATGTCATAAGCTCATACAAATAAATCCCCCAATACAAAAACTATAAAAGTTCCATAGCAAAAATCAGAGATCCATCCTAATCCTGAAATCCCATACTCTAGCACATCATCCCATGCTCAAAACAAACACCATGTTCTTGTCCTAAACATATACCATAAAAAATAGAATCTACACTATACTAAAGTTCCATGGTGGCATAAGTATGGTGTGAGTAAATATAATTAGGCCTCCAAAAATGGTTTCTAATGAAATAACCAATCTATAAAATAGTTCATTGAGATAATTAAGATGCATTAAATAAATAGGGAAAAAAGAATCATGTTTCACATTTAAACAATTATAACTTAACAATTTAATCCCCTCAATTCCATCATGGTTACCAACAAACCGATCCCACTCTAGCCTTTTTTGGATGCCTAATCTATAGTGTAAGAGGTCACATACATTTAGACACAAGGATAATTCATTAAAAATTTCAATTAACTACATACCTTGGGCCATCAGTCCAGGTGTCCCAATCATGTCCAAACCTTGGGAGCATAAAGCCTCAATCTGACATCTAAACTCATTTAATACATATGTGGGGCTTAGAGAATGAGTCTATCTCATCCCAATAACAATTAGAGTTAGTTCAATATCCTATTAATATAATACATCAGGTGGACATAGAGCATCAGTTTATCCCTACCCAAAACTGTGAAGTTGAATGTCATTCCAACATCACAAAGCATTATTCAAATGTCAGCAAGCATGAAGCAGCAGTGAATGAATATAACTAGGTTTTATCACATCATGTTTGACCTTCCCCAAACCATTACATTATCAAAACTTTTGATCTTCATAACATCATTTATCAAAACTCTAATACCCATAATCATTTATTATTTACCGCAGTCCCAACAGACCTATAAAACCAAACATGTCACAATAAGACACAACCCCATATTAACAACTTCATAAACACCATTTGCATATTTTTAGGGCCCTACAAAAATAACATACTTCTTATAAAATTTTGATAACTACCCTTCAATAAGGGCCTTTCTCTTTAAGCATAAAAAAACCCAATGGACAACCATTTCCTTTAACTCAGTAAAAGAAAATACCATGATATTTTCAGAGGTGTAAAACCACACACATAATTAAAAGTACCATTTTAATCAAAAAATACATCTATTAATCAATCTAAGGTTAACCCCCACATTCTAAAACATTAACCAATTCCAATACATGATTTTCATTTATTTAAAATCATAACTGTATCAAAATTAAAAACACATCATTTAATCAATTTATAAAACTGATTTGACACTACACAAAATACAACCTATAATACCTTCAATTATCCATTTAACCATTTCCACATACCAAATGAAAATCCAAAACCCATTTAAATCCATAAATACCTTATCTCAATGTTTCCCAATTCATTTCATTATTTTCAATTGTTTGGTACACCCTGTGGGTATCCGTGGGTCTGATCTCAAATCATCACCTGATCCAATGGGGTCCATGAGGGGTATCACACATAAATTTATGGCCTAAAAATACTTTCCTAATTCAAAGACATAAAAACATAGCAAGGAAGTACATTGGAACAACCACCTTCACATATAAAAAAATAAGAATGTGGGAAGAAGATAGTTGACAACCTACCTCATGTTCTTAGCCAATTTCTTGTCCAATAATGGCCCTTGATCCTAGTATAATTAAACTATAAAAAAATATTAATATATATTGGAAAATATGGTTTTAGGGATTCTGATGGAGAGAAAACACCATACCAATCATCTAGAAAAAATTGAAGGAAATTAATTTGGAGACTTAGTTAGAGATTCAATTCATAACATTCGATGTTGGAACTGACTGTGAAAGAATGTAAAAACACCCATGGAGGAGGAGGAGGTTTCTGGTTTGTCATTCATGTTCTAGGGGATTGAGTAGGGGAGAAACACTGGGAGAACAAAATAATATCATAGGAAAAAAATAGTAAAACCCCAATTTTATTGAGGTTAACTGTTTGGATTTATAGTTTTCTAAACTATGTGCCAACCGTATGGTTTTCTATTTCCAAGTAGAAGCTGAGCCACACCATTTTCATAGACATCTGTACAGTTTGAAAAATTGTACAATGGCCATGTGTTCACCACTATCTATAGGGAGATCGAGCTGGATGGTCTCATAGAAGCACCTCAAATTATTTACCTAACTCTGTATCCCCTTTTTAATGATGCATGGTTATGTCCCACATTTACTACTAACTATGCAACAATAATGCTCTCATAAAAGATTGACATATTTTCCTCCTTTTTCATCTTTGAAACCCCTAGAACACCCCTGAGAACTTTCTTTCTCACTAGAAAAAATTGAAACCCTAAATTCAATTTTGAATGTACCATATCTCACGGTTGTAATAACAGAACCTCCCTACCTTATTATATATCATCTGTGAGCTAAATTCCCCAGCATTACCAATCCCCCTTGACAAATGGTCAGACTATCGGACCCAATTATCATCATTCATTTCCCATATTTCTTCCTATATATATCTATAATGTCACAACACATATACTAAACAAAAATTATTTCCCAAAGATATTTCCCACTAAGATTCCCAACAAAAAACATATACTCCTCAAAGGACACATCAACCTCAACTCAACATCATCGACACCAACCACATAAAAAATATGCTAGAGCCAGAGAACAACGGATTTTTTATCATTAATAGTCCCTAGGATATCCAATCTAATATACCATTTATCCGATTCTCCCAAAAAATCTCAACATCCCAAATCACCTTGTGTTCCCTTTGGGAACAATGGATTTTATATCTTATTTCCATGACCTACATCAGTTCATAACTTGAGGCCCAACAACCTAAATTTTCTACCAAACATCTCAAACAAAACCAAATAAAAAACACCCAATTCAAGTATTTAAGTTGTCAAAACCTGATCTAATGTCCATTTATGAATCTGAATACTAGTATGGAATTTACACAAGCCTGTCTAACACAAAACACCTGTCACATCATCAACTAACCACATTACCAATATGGTGCTCCCCAAAATATTATTTGGCTCATAACTACCAAATTTTAGTGGTTGGAACCAATATAAAGGTAAAAGAACACAAAACACTCAATACCAAGCCTCCATGCATCACCCACCATGTTTCCCAACTCATCACAGCCAATCATCCACAGGAGAACCAACCAACATCGACATCCATTATTTCCCTAGAAACCACCTAGAATAGACATGCATCCTCCATCCATATATGAACTAATGTCAACATGGCTCTTCCTAAAATATCATTTCCATTCCAAAAAAACCTATAATTTCAAAAAAAAAACATCTAGGTGTGGCTTATAACCACCCCATATATGTTCCTTTTACCTAGCCATGTCAAACCATCTCCAGTTGGCTTATTTCAAAAATGACCAACTTCCACTATAGGAACATCACTAAGTTACTTGGCCATGATTAATTCACACATGAGTAAATTAAAATATCATCTAAAAACACCGAATAGATTCTATTACCATCTATCAAATAGGTTCTTGCAATAAAACTACATTTCCCATGAACCATTTTCACCGATCATTTCACCCACCCGTTCCATTGACCCAAGAACCATAGATCACATTTAAAGCCAACTTAAGAATGAATCCAATGCATAGATCAATCAACCACTAAATCCAAGGAAATATGGACTACCCTAAGGAACCCAAACATGTTTCTTATAGGTTTATCACTTTCATCCCAATGCCACCACATTTAATCCACAATCTTCTGTACACATATATGGAAAACATATCACTCCCTAACATTTGAGTATCATATTTACCACATTCCTAATTGAAGTTAAACCACCATGGCTCATTCCCATATCGGTACGACCATATAAAAATCTCTAGAGAAAAAAACAAAAAAAAACAACCATCAACCATTCATATCTCCCTAGAATGAATCCTCCTACATTTAACAACATGAAAAGTCCCCATGAAGCACACCTAGAGATGTCTGGTGGTTCACCACACACCACATGGTTTCACGTTTTACTTCCTACATGGAAAAAACCTTTAATAAGGACCTTCATAACATCATAAGAAACCCTTTAGTAGCTTGGAATATATAAAAGGCTCTCTCGGTGAACCCCAAATGTTGTCAAGATATTGGGAATGATCATCTTGAGTCTGTAAGTATAGCAAGCTATCATTAATGAAATCCACCACAATCAATGAGATACCAAATGGACTCCCACATAACCAACACTTACCATATTGATCTCATAGAAATGGAATTCACTAATCCACACCCACTTTATCACACATCCCAAATGATATTTTCTCTCCTAATCAAAATTGCACATATGGACCTCATCAGAACCCTTGAGGTGACACCATTTTCTATTTCCACTCATTAAACTCGACTCTATATTCTTTGATACTAAAATAACTGGACCTAGTATCACATGATTGTTTACATAACTAACTGAGACTCTCAGTCCATTATCCACATCAGACTCAAGGCATTATCAATGTTCTCTTCCAATAACCCAATATTTCACATAACCACGACCAATCACATCACCATAATTTATCCAGAATGTTAATAACATAAGAAAATAATCCATACAATTTTTTTTCACCCCAATATGATCCCCCTAAATTTAATAGTAGGTCCTTTATTAGTTATCTTTAAAATAGACAAGTCATACTCCCAAACGATCCTACCTCTTTCAAAACTAACCTCATAACCAACCATAATCACCTAGACGATTTCTCCAGGATGAAACAACGGCATAACCATGCATTTTTTCCAAAATATGATGGCTCTCACCATGGATGAGCTCCACCTATGAAGTGACCACTCATTATCCACATTCCATGGGACCTATAACACAATGCTTATATCCCTCATTTTTTCACAAAATTTCCCAAAACCACAAGTGCACGACAACAAATCAAGTTTCACTTTAAAAACCATTTCCATTATCACATATCCCTATAGACCAAAACCACACTAGAGAACACTATTTTCCCAAAACTATCAATTTTGAAAACAACCACATGTTCTCAATGCATCGAAAAGCATTAAAACCTGACTGACCCCTATCATGAGTCACTGTCGTTGCTCAAATGAGACCAACTCCCTAAATTGGAGTCACATTTAGAAAAGGCCAATAGATCTCCCTCTAAACCCTACACGTCAACCTCAATAATTCACTAATCATGGGATTTAACCTTTCCCCCATTCCCAAACACATCGCATCTAACACATCAAGATACAACTTACTCTATGTCTTATAATGAGGATATGCACCCAAAAATATCCACAATACTAACAAAAAATCAACTCTAGGGTCCAAGACACAACTTTCAATGTCTGAAACCACATGGTTCACCACATCTATGTTATCATACAACATCCCTTAACCTCAAGGTAATAACATAACCGAATGAAAACAAGAAACAATCCACTGTATAAAACATTAAACCCATCAAGGTCTTATAACCTGTATCCTAGGGTTTCAAAACTAAAGAAATATTACTATTTAAACCATACATAGATGCGGTTTCATCAATACACTAGGGATACCCGCACCAATTTCCCTGAATTTCCCATCATTATTGAATCTTCATTAATTTATATTATCTATTTCAAAAACTATTAATTTACATTTCAAAACATTTTTACAAACCCACATTACAAAAAATATAAAATTTAAATCATTTTTTAATATAAAAAAATTTTAATCAAGAAATATTTTTGGGAGAGACCCATGGGAATAAACTATTGAATTTTTTTACTAATATCATATTATTCCCATGAATCCATCAATTAGAGGCTACATATTGATGAACTATCACTCCTACATGCTTAGCATGATGCATGAACCCACAAGCCCCCTCAATTTCAATACCAGGACAAGAGATAAAATCTGAAAAATTAATAAAATCACATACAAGTGCACAACTTGTGGTGGAAATATCAATATATAGTAAAAGATAAAAATAACATAAATTCCTACCAATAGAAACATGTGTTTTCACTATACATGGGTCTATAAGAACCCATGAATTATCTCATTACTAAGCCATGACATGATATTATTTTCCTATATATCATCCCCAATTAGTAATAAAAAAATACATTTAATCTGATACCAATTTGTAATGACCTAACCCAGGAGCTACTATAACAGGTTCCCCGAGCAGAGTTACCACATGACCATATGCACACATCCCCATACACAAGAGGTTGTCGATTAGGAGTGCAAGTCTTAAAAAGAATTTGGATGGTATACTCGCTTATCGGATTGAATCCACAACACATGTAATAAAAAAAATGAAATAACTAGTTGGGGAAATGAATGGAATACATATGAAAAGGGCCAGTATCTAACAGAGTAACAAATGATATTATAGAATAATGATTACACCGCTTGTTAGGCAGCCATTCAAATAGAACCCCAATACTTAAACCATAAAATATCATGATTAGGAACCTAAGTAATAACCCAATCCGGAATTCCCATTACTCACCCCATCATCCCATGAAGAATCAAAATATCTTATCCATACCATAAACCTATACTATAAAAACAAATAGCATATACTCAGTTACCCAAGTTCCATGGCGGCCCGAGTAGGGTGTAAGTACAACATAGTATGCCACCACCAATAGTGTCTAAATAAAGTACCATTATATACAATAGTGTATATAGATAATCAATGTATAATAAATAAATAGGGGAACCAAAGGCATAATTCTTCGCATTAGACAAAATTATCAATCAACCATTTTATCCATTAGGTTCTATCATGAAATCCAAGCAAAATATCATGCTTTGTCCTTACCATGAAACTAATACATACCATAATGGGTCACATACTTTTATTCATAAAGGGAATAAACTTACCAATTAAATTAACTGAGTACATTGAATAATCAGTTCACGTGGTCGTGTTATGTCCATACCATTGGAGAAAAGAGCCTCATTCCAATATCCCAACCCGTGGAGTACATCCGTGAGGACAAGAAAATAATTCTAGCCTGAACAAATTATGAGGATAATCAGTCAAACATCCTATTCATACAATACACCAGTGGTGTCTATAGAATCAGTATAGACCAAACCCCAAACTAGGAAGTAGAGTGTCCATCTATCATCCCAAAAAATTCTACACAGATCAGCAATCATGAAGCATCGGCCCATGAATCCAACTGGGCTTCATCATCTCATGTTTGACCATATCTAACCCATTTCAATATAAAAAATTATATCATTTTCAAATCCTTTATCAAAACAATGATACCATTAATCATTCATCATTTACCACAGACCCAATAGGCCTTTAAAACCAAACATCCCACAATAAGACCTTACCCCAATTTTCAAAATTTCGTGAACACTACATATACATTTTAGGGGATATAAAAAATCACTCACTTCAATAGAACATTTGAAAACTAAAATTCAATGAGGTTATTTCTTCTTAATCATCTAAAAATAGGAAAAGGATAACCATTCCCTTCAATTCACCAATATAAACCACCATGGAATTTTCACATGTGTAAAACCACACGAACAATTCAAATAACCATTTCAAATCCAACAAAAACCCCTTTAATCACATTCACGTCAACGTCACCTTTCAAAAACATCAACAAATTTCAAAACCACATTTCCCTTTACGGAAAATCATAACCGGATAAAAATACCAATCACATCATTTAAACCATTTCAAATTCATCCTAAGAACTTCACAAAATCCCACCTATATTCAACTCAATTATCCCATTAAGCATTCCCACGTTCCAAATGAAAATTCACAACCCATTAATTTACATAATTACCCTATCATAATGTTTCCCAATTCATTTAGCTATTTTCAAGCATTTGGTACACCCCCTGGGTACCCCTCAGTCTAGTCTCAAATGGTCAATGGACGTAATGTGGTCTGTGAGGGGTCCCACACCTTAATTTATGGACCAAAAAATATTTCCTTAGTGAAGTATATAAAAAACACATTGTAAGTACATTATAACAACCACATGTACATATAAAATATGATACTATAAGAAAAATATTAAAAAAACCTACCTCATGGTCATAGACAACTATTTGTCCAACTACAGACCTTAATCATTGCCCAATTAAACAGTTCACCCAATTAGATAATCTATTGGAAAAAGAGATTTTTAGGTATTCACAAGGATAGGAGACATCAAACCAAGTCTCTTCTAAAATAGAATTAAATAGATTCATATTCTTTCTCTAATCTTTGATTCACTACTAAGGGCACTCCAAAAGCCTATAAATCGAAAGAAAAACACCCATAGAGAAAAAGGATAGATCTGTATAATTACCCTAGATATTTTGGGTCTTATAAGTGAGAAATCATGGGTGAATGAAATAATATTGAGAGGGAAATAGTCAAATACCCACATTTAATGAGGGGCACAGTTTGGCCACATGGTTTTCCAAACTGTGCGCTGACTGTGTGGTTCCCTCCATCCAAGAGGAAACTAATATGCATGGTATTTCTAGCCACCCACACAGTTTGATAAATATTATAGTTGACATGAATTCCCCACCATTTGGGGGAATCTCGAGCTGCAAGGTCTCTAGGAAGCACCCACACTATTTCCCTAACCGTGAACCCCCTTCTATAGAATGCATAGTCATAGCACAAAATCATTACTAACTATGCTCTATACATGATATCTGTATATATTGGACTCTTTTCCTCCATTTTCATTTCCTAGTTCCCCAATATTCCCTCGCATCCTATCCAAACTCACAGAAAACATCACTTTACCAAATAATTTAATAAGGGGTGTATATTATATCAGGTCCATGATCTTATAGTTAATCACCAGTGTCCTATAATATAGTGTATTAAGACCCATGATAAATGTAACATAACATAGTGTATTGGGTATCATTACCCATTTAATATGTTAATCTCATGAGATATCATCTTTACACAATGAATTGGTGGGATATATAATTCCAGTCACACTCGTTATATAGTGACGTATCCATACATATATGTTTTATATAAAATTAATCATACTTCATTTCATGATTAAACCATAAATATAAAATCATTCGAATAAAATCCTCCATGAGGTTTAAAACATCCAAATAATGTATTTAAATGATACCATAAATATAAATTAATAAATCAATTTCTATCTTAGAAATTGATGATTCGATTGTAAGGTTTCCTATATAGAATATAAGGATATAAGGCTATATTAGTAGTTTTAATTAATCAATTGAGAGGTATAACAATCAGAATGAACACCCATCAATATAAATAATGAAATATAGGTTATTACATAGAATCTAATTGGTAGAAATGATCAATTTTATCATAGTTGAGGATAAATCAACACAAAGGAAATCCTGTAAAAATACTTTCATAGAGACAAACTCTCCTCATTGTTATAGGAATATTAGGTAATTAATAAAGGGAATATTTCATCAAAGATACACCTTATAAAAAATATATGTTTTGGAAATATAATAAATAGTATATCCACAGAGATGAAAAACAATTTTAGGGAGGAAAAGAAAACTATAGAAGATTTAATAAAAAAGTCTCAATATTTTACACAACATTGAATATAAAAAATATTGAAAATAAAAGATTAAATATTACTTACATGAAAATAAATAATTATGAAAATATTTTAACAAAATATATGTGTGAAATATGTTATAAAATAAAATAATATATTGAAAATGAACCATGATAATAGTAAAATAGAAGATAAACCATGAAAATAGTTTTCTTAATATTTTATTGATGTTTTCATAAAAGACCACATATATTTCACTTATAAAATCATTTTTGAAGGTAATAAAATTACATAAAAACATTATCTTGGTAATAAAAATATTAACTCTAGAATATTTAAAACATATAAATTTTAATTTAAAGAATCATAAAGTGAAATATACAAAATGTCATGGATATTAATAGAATTAATTTTTAGTTTTTTTTTAATTTTTTTAAAATATACTCCATTAATGACATGGATATAAGATTT
This sequence comes from Viscum album, assembly GCA_963277665.1. Classification (NCBI taxonomy): domain Eukaryota; kingdom Viridiplantae; phylum Streptophyta; class Magnoliopsida; order Santalales; family Viscaceae; genus Viscum; species Viscum album. Next base: position 1,123,437,764 of record OY728129.1, read on the forward strand.
TATTTTGAATAGAATTAATAGTAAATATGGGTGGTAAAAATGAGAATAAATAGTTAAATTTCATAAAATATCATTAAATGTTTTTGGTAATAATTACACATATTTTAAAAAGATATTCCAAAAATAGTTACTGTCAATTTTCCTTTATAATGACGTATTTTATAAAGTAAGAATCAATTAAAATGAAAATTTTGGTAAGAAAATGTTATCCAAAAAAATAAAATAATATATAAAATGATACATTCAAGGGGTATAATAAAACAAACATATAATATTAAATTAATTGAATAATTTTTGTATGAATGAATTATAGAAGATTGGGTAAAGAAAAAACCTTATATATGAAAAAAAACCCGATGAAATAATTGAAATTAAATGGAGTTTTAAATCCCAAAAATAAAAAATAATTTATTATCAAATATTTTAATGGGTAATTATATACACCTTATAATGAAAAATAGGTTGATAATATAAAACATTTCTCAATGAAAGGTAAATAGAGGGGAAAATCCGTAAAATATTTATAGCGTGTAAAGTATGAATAAACCAAAGAGAGGATTATAAGAGGAAAATAAAATATAAAATAAAATATTTTTTTTATCTATTTTTGGAAATATAAATATTTCCCAATAAATTATAAATGAGAATGTATATAAATAGAATAAATCATAGATATTATTTTTGGAAATTGGGAAAAAGTTAAGATGGAAATTGTTTAACAATTTATTAAAAAGTTAAGTGGTTATAATATAAATTGTAATAATGAATGGAATTATAAAAACTAATTAAATAAAAATAGTATTCATTTAACATTTTTATAAGAAAGGATATATAAAATACAATAAAGAACATAGATGGGGGAGAAATAATCTCAATCACAAGAGAAATGAATGAGAAAAAACTTGTTACATTATATTCATAATTTCATGGATGTGATTTAACTTCCATAATAATAAAAATAGGTTTATTATTCATCTATATAAAAAAATAGATATATTTTTTATAATTAATACCATTAATTTCTATATAATGTTTTCAATTTATTAATCATTCACAGTTAATATCAACAATCTTGTTTTAATTTTTTATTTGGTTCACTATTTCTCAGGTATATTGGTTTTCGTCATAGATCTTTGATCTTTCATTAATCACTTATACAGTGGTCTTTGATTTGATATATATGTATTTGATAGAGATATAGTGTATCATTATTATTTACGGAATGTTTTGTTAATTGTATATAAGGAACAGTTAAAAATTATCATTTTTTTAAATATTCAATTAAAAAAATAAATTGATTATATCAATGAATATAATTATATATATTACTATTAAAAATTTATAAAACAGTATTAATTCAGCAATAATATCAATTATTACCAATATTTAATTTTTTTGATCATTCATGATTATAATTTTAAAAATAATTTCACTCATGTAATTGAACTGACCCAAACAAGAACGTGTTATAACAAATGAATAAGTTATAATATATTATTTTATTATTGGAATATGAATTTTATAGAAGAATAATTATTCCAATTATATGTTTTTAGAGAGTTTAATATGGTTCATGAAAAGGTGTATAAATAAGATAAAAAGAATGTAGTTAAACTATGTTGTTACAAAATATATTAGATCTTGACCTTATTTGGAAACATTATATATTTTTAATGAATTTGGGGATGATTTTTAAGAGTTTTGGACTCAAAACATGGTATATTCATATTAGATAAATAATTTAGAAATATATTTGAGAGGCAAATTTATGAACATTTTGTTATGTGGGTAGTGTTGGGGTTATTTTATAGGTGATTTTGAGTAACATATTCACAAATACTCATTTCTTAATGTAAATGGAACGAAATTTTATGATTCTAGTAGATCTAAAATGGAAACAAATGAGGATAATTTATTAATTCCCTTATCAACAAAATTTAGTGATATGTATTAGAGATATTTTATGACTTCACACATTATTTTTACTCTTTTCCTCATTTTATCTTCTACCATTATAACTAAATTTTACCTTGGTTACTTATTTTTACCATAAAACAATATTTAATGTATTACCTAATTTTTAAATCAAATTTAATAACTTTTTTATGTATTTTTTTAAGTTTCGGATGATATATGCTGATCACCAACCATTATTGAAATTTTCATACAACAACAACTACCACTCCACTATAAGGATGGCATATTTATGGCCATATATCAGTGAATATATAAGTCCCTCTTTTGTTGGATAGAGATAACTGAGTCATAACATATGGGCAATGATATAATGTCATTGAATATAGAGGAGGTTCATGTGATCCAAAAGAAAATAAGTAAAATCATATATGTCATAATTCATACATAGACTGAATGAAGTGGACTTTATATATCGAGGAATGATACCATGTTCTCTTGAGGGTCACACCATAATGAAGATTAATGAGATTTGTCTCAAAATGTAACCTATCACAATGGTTCATCATTTTATTCTTGATTCAACATAGGGTGTATGAGGTTGTTTACCCCTATAATTAAACCCATAATTAAATCAAACGTATAATGTATTCCATATGTTTTACTTTAGGAGATATGTGTATAACCCATTATATGTTATCGACTAGGGAGAGATGGAAAGCAAGGATTAACCCACAATTATAGAGTAGCTAGTGTTAATCAAGGACCATTAAGTGAAGTCACTTTAGGGTTTAATGATTCCATTAGTGCAAGTGTTGTGTGAAAATGATAATATTTCGAAGAGCTCAAGAGAACATGAGAATCTTATGATTGTAATGTACCCTGATCACTTTGAGTGACTTGATCATTTCAGTGTAAAAAACTTCATGGTGGGGAGAATGTTGTGGCTGATATTTTTCATGGAATCCCTTTTAATATTTTTAGTAATATTTAGATAATAGGTCAGAATGTATTTTTTATCTAATGCATCATGATTCTATGAGTATATTCCAATTTATGATCTCAATTGAAAATTTTAAATTATATAAATATCCCTATTAATCCAATTTCCTTGGGATTAGCTGAATTCACCATCAAAAGTAGGAGGATATGATATTTAGGGTCATGATCTAGAAGGATTCATAATTTTGATTTATTAGAGGTGTATTTTTGAGCAAATGATGACAACCCATTAAATAAATGACAATCCACCATCAATATATGACTATGAATTTGATTTCTGTCTTATAATTCACAATTTTTTCACTACTTTGATTAATATTTTCCATGAGAATATTTCAAAAAGGTGATGAAAAAAATTTATAATGTGTATTTATCAATTTAATTTTCTCAATAGAGATTAGGTTTTTGGTTCTTTACCATTCACCACCACCTATAACTACAACCAAATGATTGATTCTCTTATGGTGTTCCCATGATGGAATGAAAATTGGGCCAAATTGATTCTTGGTTGGATATATGGGAATCCCTAATCAGCACAATTTTCCCCTCCTCTATGATTTTTCACTTGTTTCTCTCTTATCATGTGTAATTAACATTTACAAACATTGGAATGACATGAGGTTTAATTATAAAAACTAGATTCTATATATTAGACAATTATAAGGTGATTATACAAAAATTTTGATGAGGAATTGATAAAGTGGGTTATATCAGGAAATGTGTCTCAGAATAAATGAATTTTTGATAAAGCTGGGTGGAATAAATGATGGTTTATAGGGATGAAGAGGAATTGAGACATGGTGGATTGGATATTAATTAAAAAATGATGTAATACGTGTTGGAAATTAATTTTTAGGATTTCAGGGTTTCTTTAAATTTATTTATAAATTAGATAGTGTGTGGTGTATTCGAAAAACAACTTGTTTGAAATCAAGAAGTGAATTTGACTTCCAAAGTTAAGATAAATATCACATGGTGTGTATTTTAAAAGTATTTGTTTGGTTTTTCTTAGACGCATGACCCATGATATATAAGATAACACTCCCAATTATACTTCTATCTATACGAGCCATGTATATTGGGAGAAACACTATATTTATATGTGGAATGACTCTATGTATCCATCATGCATGTTTAATCAACACACGAGTCCCATACTCCATATTACATAAATATAATTCCATGTAGGATGAACCTATATGAAAAGATGATGGATGTACAATGATTACTATTTACTAAGGCTCACAAACCATGTTATAAAGTATAAATTATATGTACTTTCTTCATCATAGTGTTTATATATCCACTAAACTAGGTGTATAATTGGACAAAAAATGGTCTCTTATGATCTTCTTCCATATTAGATATAATGGTGCACCCTCCTTTATAATCTAAGACCATTTCCATTGTGTTTGATTATTTTGAGGATCTAAGCTCTATAATGATGTTTAAGTTGTTTAGGAATGATATTAGAAGTAGTAATGAGGCCAGTAATCCCCATTAATACATACTGATAAAAGGGTGATATCACTCTATACAATAAAAGGATTTAGTATCCCCTCATTGGCTTAAGTCCATAGTCCTCCATTTTAGGCATTTTAGGCATGATTTCATTACCCCACTAATCCCAAATATTTATAAGTAACACGTTAGACTAATAGATAAGATTAGCTCCTTACATGATGGTCCACGAGTCCTCTAACCATGGATTAGATAATCCCCTAAAATAATAAAATTTTTCCAGGATACATCACATTACTCCATACACGTTGGTACACCGCTATTGACATTCCCCTCTTAGTGAGGTGTGGGTCTCCACTATAATTTCAAGGTGATGGTGTAGAATCCATGTGGACTGGGTAGTTTTGGTGTTTTTTGTTTTAAAATTTATTAGGTATCCAAATTTTCTTATATTCAGGGTATTGTTGAATCTTATCTATGATAACTTGTAACTTCCTATATACTTGTGTTCTCTTTCCTTATTACATATTGGAGATTTTCTCAAATACTTTATTTGGAATTTATTCTTCATTTTTATCTAGTTATTATTACAACTATCTTATTTTTGTATTGAGGTATCCTATTAGGTAATTTTATATTCACCCCATTATGGAAATTCAATCCAACATGTGTTCTTCATGTAGAAATAGTATAAAATTTTGTTGTATATTTGTTGGACATGGAGCTAGTGGAGTCGGTGCTCTATTAGGTTGAGTAAAGATATATTCTTTTAGAGATATATAGAGACATTTTAGTGTGGTGATATTTTTATTTTATTTTCATTAATATGTAATTGTCTAATATATTATTCATATTTTTTAGTATTTACTCATTTAAATTGTTTTTTAAGATTATGTCACATGCCTAGACACTAAGATATTGTCTGAATCTTTATTTATATTATAATTAAAGTGTGTATTGTACTTTATTTTTTTGAAGATATGTATTCTTTATTCTATGGACTCCAGTATATGTAAAATTTATTTTTATTTGTAGTTAGTATCCCCTTGCATACTAGAGGTATCCATGGGGTTTCCCACTTAACATATCTTCTAGACTATGTGAGGTTCTAGTTGGTTCGGTCAAGTCAGTTACTCTATATATTTAACTAGAAATTATTTATTAGTAATTGTTGTTATTTTCATTTTTGTTTTTTATATTATAAATTTAAAACAATGCGTTTCAAATTTAGGGAGAATGGATCCCATTATGCGTGATTTCCCTCTTTAGTAATATCTTACATCCCATGGCCTATCGAACATATGCCTTGGGAGTCACTCTAAATATATTGACTATCTATAGTATGGTCTACATATGGATGGTTCATGTCAGAGTGGTTTTAGGGCATAGGTTACAGACTAGAGTAGATGCATTACTTTAATGATTGGAACTTGAACTATAAAATACTTACAATTGGAACCTATATATTACCTATATGGAAAAATAGATAAGAAAAAGGATATGCATGACCATCATGATCATATACATAGATATTTATTAACATTATTTTCTCAATTATTATTTTACAAATGGATAAGTCAATTTGGATTATAAATAAACTCCATTCAACCAGCCATTGGTATACAAATAATTACAAATCACCACAAACAAAGATAATAAAACGCCACAATATTAATTATTCACTTTTACAATAAATGATAATGATTTATACTATTTTATAAACATAACCCGCTAAATCATATTATAGTGAATGTTTGTGGTTTAACTTACACAGAACTGGGGTTCTCATATCTTTTTTTCTAATTATGTTCAAAATTTAATAATTTTTTTGAGATTTTTTTATCAAATACAATGAGAAAAATATAATATATCATTTCACTTTTTATGATAACCTTAATGTTAGTGAATTAATTTCATATGAAAATTTTAAAAAATATATATAAATATAATACATTTGTAAAATCCATTGATTATAATATCATTATAGTTTTTAATGTAATTAGAATATATATATGGAACATTTTAAAAAATAATTCCTTAAAATTTTAATTTACATGGATTAATGAATGAATGTATCTTATAGTAAATTTTGAAAAAAATATTATTATCAATAAATTTTAAAAAAAAATCAGGATTCAAAAAATCTATCATATTGTTCTTCCTCTCTTATTAAATGACATTAATTAAAATTAAATAAAATATAATATTAAATAATGATTCTCAATTTTATAATATAAAATTAAATTCACTAATTTTTTTTTATTAATTAAATTATTTAATTTTTTTGAATATTTATTTTCCTCCAATTTAATGGACTTCTCACTAATATTTTCCCTAAAACCAATCTATAGTGGTAAAAAACATTTTTAAAAAATAAAATAAAGAAAACATACTGGATTGAATTAAAAAGGGAAATTAACTAATGAAAAGAGATGAATTTCAATAACTTCACTTTAAAATAATTCCAAATTCCATAAAATTTGAAGACTATATTTAAACCTCTTTAAGATGTGATAAGGAGTCATTAAAAGATGATAATATAATATAACTAATGATTCTAAGGTAAAAATGAAAAACATTTATATGACCTCAAAATCCACTGAGTTTCTATATCATATGTATCATTGAAAATTTATCTCATTTTTCTATTTTATAAATTTATTATATAATAAACTCCTTCAATAAAATTACTAGATCAATGAGTATCCAATAATTGTATTTATAATTTTTCATCCACCATACCCCATAATCTGTTGCATTCTATCATATTATATTTAATGTATCTCATAAATGAGTTTTTATTTTTTTAGATTTTTAAAAATGTTTATCTTATGCATAATATTTCCCATTATACTAATAATTTATTAAAAAGATAAAAAATAATTTAGTTTTAAATTTCCATGATTATGGTTTCATAATATAATATAAATATTAACCCTTTTGTCATTCACTGAATATGTGGTACTCTCTCGACTATTTAAGGTATATTTATATAATTTTTTAATTATCCGAAACAATATTGTATTATTTTCCTTTTTTTATAAAATTGTATATTAATTTTCCTAAACATGTATTCCTTGGATATATTTCAGAAATTCCATTGAACAATCCAAATTAATAATTTATATTCATATTTTATATCATTGATCAAAAATTGATTCTTAACCATGAAATATCTTGATCCAAACATCATTCAATTAAATGATAATTTTACATAATATTTTTTGATTAATAATGTTATTTAATTTTTTATATTATTTTTTTATTAAATTTTCAAAACATGAAACATGTGTAATACACTAAAAATGTGGTTTCATGTTTCATTAATCCATTTTCATTCAATGTTATCTATAAATATATATTGACTGTAAATTGCAAAAAAATATTGAAAAAACATATAATTAGGAAATATAATTATTTATAAATATTAAAATTCACCAGTAATGGTATATATAATTTGGGGAAATAAAATTACCCCACACATGGCCTTTTAAATAACGTTGAAATATATAAATAACGGAAACAAATAAAATTCACATTTGTAGGATAAAAAATAATGTTTCATGAATTCATTAAATTATTTTTCTGTGTTTATTGAATTTTCCATACATATATCCATTTAATTTCACAGCTCAAAAGTAATTGATATATTTTTTTTGATGTAAAAAATATCAAATACCTATTTAAATACCATGTTTGATAAAAGGAATTCAAATTATTTATTTAAAATCAAATCATCAATGATTTATTTTATATTTATATTTATTAATAAAACACATATTATTTTAAGGAAATTTTATACAAGTGTATGCTTATGTAGTTATATGAGATTGTGATAGAAACATAGAACAATTTCCCTTATAAGTGAAACAAATATTAATCCTTTATTTAAACTATTAATAACCTTATAAGGAATTTTTTTAATATTCAATACCTGAAAAAGAAAGGATTACTAGTCATAATACAATCTAACATGCTTTAATTTATTTCTCATTACATTTTATTATCCTTAAATTTTTTATATACATTAATTTATTGATAAATAAAATGTTCTTTTGTTCTATAAATAAATAAAACTACCTCAAGTAATATATTTTCTAAAATATTTGTACTTAAAATTAACATTTTTGCTTAACCATATAAAACTAGCCTAATTTATTTATTGGATTATTATTACAATAAATATATGTATTTGTTTTAAAATATAGTCTCTTAAAAATAAATTAAATTAATCACATAATTCATTCATTTTATATGAATAATTATTATATTCATAAAAGAAAATGTCAACCCAACAATTTTTTTCAGGAAAAAATCAAGTAATAAACCGCGGAACCCACCCTAAAACATAATCAAAATATTTTACCCAATGTTTTAGGTGAAATATTCACAAAAGGATGATGATGACATACAATATAAGAAAGTGTTAATTGAATAAATTCGAATAATATTTATGGCTTTGGGTTTTATTTTCTTTACATTATCATTTGTACATATTTTATTGGAATTATTCTTTTAATTTTTATTCATGTGTTTATTTTCCTATGTTTATGTGATTCTAAATTAAATTAATTATAACTATAAAAATAAATTTTATGTATGTAACTTCCACATGTATGTAATGGTATATACGAATTATGAATAATAATAATAATTAATCCTGATAGTTAAATTTAATACCATAATTATCAATTTTTATTTATATTTCAATTATGATATGCAAGAAAGTTTATAAATTAATGAATTAGAAAATAAAATTAAAATGAAAACAATAAACAGTCTAAAAAATAAATATAAATTAAATTAAAATAACTATGGATTATTTGGATCTTAGAAATCATTATTCATCTATTAGTTCACTAAATTATCATGCCCAGATTTCTATATAGTGAAATGTTTCATAAAATTATCACTAAAAATGTAAAATATACTTTTCTATCATAATGTTAAATTTTATTTCATGTGATATAATTTAGATATGATAGGATTGAGTCACCTTGGGGGGAATGATATTGTCTACTATTGGCTGAGGGGATTGAAATGGAGTAAAAACATGGATTTCAGATTCATCTATGTTATATGGCATTAATTAATGTTGTTGGACCAATAGATAGGGTACGCTTGGCATGATCCATTAAAAATTGCATATATTTCATAGTTTTTAGCCATTATGGCATCTAAGATTCATCTATATTCTTATTATTACTACCAAATGCATCATATAGAGAAAATTAAATTTATTGAATATATGATAGATCATGACCAACCCATATGGACTAGTATATAACATTAAAATGGTTGACCTGATATTGTTTCCAATATCCATATGAAGTAATATTTTAAGTGTGTGTATTCAACAAATTTCAATTTAAATGATGGAATGTTTTCATTCTAATTAATCCTTCACGTATCCCATTAGGTTTGTATTCTCAAATAGATTAAAATATGATGCCTTGGGAGGATTCTTTACTAGAGTTATTGTCGAACACTCCTATGAAATTTTGAATTCTTCATAGATAATATCCACCCTCTTTAATAGTTAAAATTCATATTTCCCACCATAGGAAAAATTTTAAACATAACAAACTATAGTAGGAGATGAGGATTGGTTAGTAGGGGGAGTGGAAACATGATTCTCATGGGTCCTTGAGGGAGCCCCCTATATCTATTGAATTTTTTTTCTTCCACCTAAACATAAGTATTATGTAAATATTTTTTTATAATATAATATACCTCCATTTCAAAAAATAATGGTTATAAAAAAGGTACTTATATTCAAGGGATTTGTCCTGCCTAAGTTATTCATTATTTGATCCTTATCAAAAAATATTACATTTTTATCCAGGTGTGTGATGACGTGACCCCATTATCATCCCTCTATTTTCATATTCTACACCCATAAACTATTTGATGAATATTTCAAAAAAATTATTAGGTTCTCTCTAAAGGATAGCTTAAAAAATTATTATTTGCAATTGATTAACCTCTCATTGACTCATTTATTTTATAGTCTAAAAATTTGTGTGTGCCTTACGAATGATATATAAAAACAGAGCATTCCGATTTGTATGCTTTTGTTACGATAAAATCAGATTTCTCTTAAGATATTTTCTCATTTTTATATATTTATAAATTCTTTATAGTTTATTGGATTAATTTGGATAATATTGGATGTTTTTTAATTTTATATGTCCTAATTATAAATTCTAATGAATGATCCATAATTTTAAGTGTTGTTTCTAATGACCAACCCTCCAAGATGAATGTACTGAATTTTTGAAAATAATAAAATGTAGTAAGGAATTTAAAATGATTTTTTATATAATTATTCCCATTGACATAAAAATTATATATTGGAAAGACTTTACTACTACTATCCTTAAAAGATACATTAATCGTTGAAACGTGGAAACATAAGAAATTGGTACATATGAGTTCTACATAGTCTCCTAACTAGTTCCACATAACTATAACCCTACATAGAACTATCGTTAGATAATACAAATAATCATAAACTATAATAAAACATATTAAACTGTCAAGAACATCCTTCATCAGAATTAGGTAAGGGATGGAAATATATCATGAACTTCCTTTTTCAAGATGAAAAATAGAAAATGACCCATATGTCCCACCTCTAATAGGCCCCGGGGTGGAAACTAGCACCAAGGGTATACGAATCTCACAAAAATTAAAGGTATTACTCGTTTTATAGTAACCATGATTGGGATAGAAGATGTATCAACCTCAAAATACTCAAAACAATGTATATATATGAAGACATAATTCATACCACATGTATATTTGAAGTAAAAAATCTATAAATTCATTGAAAAACATTAAGGTAAATTCTAAAACAACAAAGATAAACACCGACACAATTATTATCATAGTGCCCGAGGTATTAAGGTCAATGACAGTCTTTATAATATCAATGGAAACTAGAAATTGGTTCTATATATGTAGGGTGAGAATAAATGTATACTCTGAAGGAAAAGACTAAGTAACACATGCACAAGTTGGAGAAACACACTAATTCTCCAATGAGAAAAAAATAATAGAAACTCAAAAACACCTAACAAGGTATACTATACACCAAAAACCTAAACAAGGACCACTGACGAACTAAACGATATCTAGTAAAGTAAAGTAGTAATCACATTGACGATAGGGTAACCCACAACACATCCCACTAGTTAATATCGTATCCCTAACAATGAACATCTTGACGCTACCACACTCTTCCACAAGCCCCACTGCCCCAACATACCCGCACATAGCTAGGTCACATACCACATCACATCTTTCCCAAAGAATCCTGGTCCATAAAACCACAATCTCATCCCATATATATTTTGGAAATCATAACACATCTCATCCCGATGACACCTGGAAGACACACTTCACCCACAGACACCTGAGACTCAAAAAAACACCACAACCTTCCCAAAAATTCTTGGGATACCAATTCCTAGAAGAGGGAGTAGAGAAGAGAAAATATCCCACCATGCATCCTCCCGCTGAGATTTTGGGAAAGGAAACCATATCCAATAATAATGGGTGTTTTCAGAACATAGTTTTCAAAAGAAGTGGGAAAAATATAGAAATCACAAGGAACTAAATGTGTACATATAGATACCAAACACTCAACCCAACCTATGGGTTTTCAAAAAAACACAAGCCTACACAAAACATCCCTTGTTGTCACCTCTAATGAAAAACCACACAGCTAGTCCCAAACATAATTTATAATTCGATGCAATTCATTTTTACCAATAATCACTCTACGTTAAAAAAATCATTTAAATATTTATTCCATCCCCACCAAGGGAAGTTCCAAACATATTACACAACAAGTAACATCATCACCCACACACACATTGAAAATGTTACTAGATACTTCTGGAAAACCCCAACACAAGGCAACTCCATAAATCATAAAAATTATCCCGACCAAACATCCTCGGTTTCCATGTTGCGTGAAAAGCACCAAATATAGAAAAACACTAAAAATCAACCGGGTTGCAATCCAACATCAAAAACAGACCAAGCTCAAATACCATAACACAACCCAAAAGAAGACCCACTATTCGAGAAGTTCATCCAATACACAATCAATAAATATCACAACCTGAGATACAATTTCACCCTCAACCCATATTCACAAATGTACATTCCCTCAATAGAAGCACCACACAACCCATGTGAAGAACAAGACAAAAAAAATCCACACAATGCACCCAGACACACTGAACATGGAAAAGTGTGTTTATATTTAAACCATTATTTCTTTAATTCCACTTCAATAAATCATGGGTTATCATTGAACATGTTTGATACTGGGCCATCCATTTAATTTACCAGATATATGTGATTACTCATATTTTCATGTTCATATCCATTCAACAGAAGATTAAGAACAAGAATTCAGGAATCTGGTGTGCAGACAGAGACCACCAAAGACCATGATTTTCAGAAGGTAAACGACCAACACAATTAAAATGGTATATCAAAGATAATAGATAAAATAAAACAATCACCATCATAATAATCTTTCCTAACCCTCATTTATTACAAAGGTAGCCAAACCCGTTATCCTAACCGGTCTTTTCATCTTCATAACACCCTTATTTAATATTTCGATTCAACCTTATTATCAAAGGGACAAGAGTTTACCCACCATTCATGATAAAAAATAAATGAGGGATAACGAAATTTATACCATGAAAAAAAGATGGTCATCAACTCCTCCTTGCTCTAAAAAATGGTCACACTAGTAGCTAGAGATTCCAAGGAAAAATGAATCTGAATTCCACATCAAAATACCTAAATCTGCGGTGAAGAAAGGATATAGGTGAACCAGTATAAAAGTGGAAAAAAATGGGAAGTGAAGATCTCATCTTCAAAGAAACACATCCAATTTTAATGAAAGGGAATCAATTTCAAGGGCCATTAAATTCAGATCATGTTCAATAATATGTTGTTTGACTATATCAATGTCCTGAGAGCATTAAGATATTAAATATATAGTCAATATCTTTCAAAAACCTTTATAAATAATTAAACAATGGTTTAATCCCAATTTACGTCAAATAAAACATAAGAGGGGTGAAATTAAAAAACTAGAAAAAGTTGGAAATGACACATCAATGGGTGTGTCATGAATGCGAGTCATTGACATCGACTATCCTATAATGAGTAACTAAAGTGAATCACTGATTGAGAGTCACTGACGTGACCCACCAACTCCTGACTCACTAAAACGAGCCATCGACGCCCAACCTACTGCCACATGACCTACCGACACCTGACCTACCAATGCCTGACCTAACGACATCATACTTAGTAGAAACCAACCTACCAACACCTAAACTACCCACTCTCGACCTACAAAAACCCTACCTATCGACGTCTAACCTACCAACGTTGAACCACCAACAGTGAGCTACGAACACGAGGAAACAATGTTGAGCCGCCAATGTTGCGATACTTACACTGAGATACCCACGTGAGCTACCAAACATAAGATACCTAAACAAGCTACTGATATTGTGCCACTTATGTTGATCCATTGATATTGAGCCATCGATTTTGAGCTACCGATGTGAGCTACCAACAAAAGAACATGAATTTTTTATCTCTTGAGATGAGCTATCATTGCCTCCGAGAACACCCCCAATACTAGACTTTGATAATATAATCCACTGGGGAGTCCCATGTCATTACAGCAAATACCTCTAAAACTATTCTCACCCCCATGAATTCAAAACCAAACCTAGAATAAATATGGGTCCGAACAACTATCCTGTAATATACCTCTCAAGGATAAACCACACTGTTTGTTAAAAAGATAGAGTGAATCCTCAACATCCAAGAAAACATTCTCCCAAATCTGATAACCCAAACATCTATAGGATACCCCACATAAGAACCAACTTTTTGGACACATGAATTAGTGAATTCCTTCCTCCCTGTGAAGATAAGATCTATTCTCGGTGGCAGTGGCTCGCCCACATGGGTTTAATCAAATAACAATTAATGATTTTTTATTAGGAAAATTGTATCCAAGTTTTTACATGTTAGGACTTTATAAAACATTATAGAACAAGGAACCAACCCATATTATTGGAAAACAGGTTCATTCGCTTCATTAAAAAGAAAAAAAACACAAGAAAAACAAAAAATAACTGAAGGTTATGGGCACACATTTGGATCTTCTGTTCCCGTGTTCCCTCCTCCAGGCCACGATACCACCATGACACATGAACCAACAAAATGGTCTATCCATATAGTATCTGTTTCTGATGATCAAGGACCTCCATTGTCTACTATACAATAATTGTGTCATCCTCAATATCAAACACTCCCAAGTCAGTGACATGGGATTAACTGTGAGGATACATATGAATATTTGGTTCATGAAGGATGTCATGGATCCTTTCCAAATACGATGGAAATTACAACTTGTATTCCCCCTTTACAACTCACCCCCACACCACAAATGGTCTAAGGAAACTAGGATAAATCATTCTCCCTTTTCCAATCATCTGATGTCCATGGTGAGGGAAACCATCAAGAACACGTTCTCTCCAACATAAAACTCTAAGGGCCTCCTCTGACGATTAGCATAAAAATTCACCTATAAATTTAAATCCTTCATCCTCTCATAAAAAATATTCACCCTCTCGGTCATACTCCACCATTTCTAGACGAATAACAACTGTCGCCCCAACTTTTGTCCAGCAAAATGTTGAAAGACACATTTTCCCAAACTAGGATCCAAACAAAGCCATACCAATTGGAGAGTGATAGCTATTATTGTAAGAAAAAACATCCAAGGGAAGGTATCACACCCAATATCCACCAAAATCCGAGACTCATGATCATTACAAGTCCTCTAATGTCTGGATGGTCCTCTCTATTTTCATATCTTTCTGAGGGTGGAATGTAGTGATGAGGTATAACTGAGTGCTAAAAGAATGCATCAATACCATTTAGACTTGTGAGGTAAAATGTGAATCTTGATATGAGACGATAGATCTAGAAACTACATGTAGCTTCACCACCTCATCCACATACTTCCTCTCCAAGGAAACCTCTGCACTCAACTCCTTAATCTCTAAGAAGTGAGCTGACTTTGTCAACCGATCCACCACTACCTAGATAGCTTCACAACATCCCTGATCCCTGGGTAACCCCATAAAGAAATCCACCAATATGGAATCCAACATCCATTTAGGGGTATCTAGGGCCTTTAGTAAACCATCAGGAACATAGTGTTCAGCCTTCACCTATTGGACCACTAAGCACTCTTCCACAAATTCTACCACAACCCACTTCATCCCATGGCACCAAAATTGTTCCATGATGCCACAATACATCATAGAAACTCTTTTGTGTACCACAAGGGGCAATTTAATAAAATCATTGGTAACTAACTCATTCATATCCACTATAACAAATAACTCCTCATGGAACTTCATCCTATTTTGGCCATCCTCCCACTATCCCTCTGGAGCGTCACCCAGGTTAATGTGATCACAAATCGCATATTTTTCCAAGTACCCCACTGAGACTCCTCCACCTATTCCCTCATAGATGACTGAATCATCATTTGAAATATATAACCTCTTATGCTATCCATTATCGTATCCATGTGAAAGTAACGAAACTCATTGATCTCTTCCAAGCATCTGTAGATTCTCGAACTTCATTATACTATGACTTCCTAATTAGGGAATCAGCCACAACATTCCCTTTTAATGGGGTGTATGAGATTTCAAAATCATAGTCTTGAATAAACTCTATCCACCTCTATTTTCACAAGTTCATATCTCATGGGGAAAAAATATGCCTCATTCTTTTGTAATTTGTGAAGACCAATAAGCGCACCTCAATGAGGAAATTTTCCACAAATTTAGTTCGAACATGACTGTCGCTAGCTACATATCATGGGTGGAATAGTTACATTCTTGGGGATTTAGCTACCTAGACACATAAGAGATCACTCAACATTGATGCATCATCACACACCCTGGACTAGATGGGAATCATCAAAAAACACTTCAAACATTACACCTACTTATAGAAATTAGAACACTAGAGCATCAGACAACTTAACCGTCAAGAAACTAGAATCTACCTGACATTGTTCACTCAGCACAAAGGCATGGTCCTTTCTGGTCGAGGCAATCAACAAAGATTCTTCTCAAGAGAAATGGGGTAACAATATATGATAATAGCCTTCAATACTGCGAAAATTGGGCACCTCTGACACAAACATTTGGTGCTTCTAAATACAAAACTACTTCAACCATTCATAGTTCCATTGATACACCCTACTGAGACACCACATGTCCAATGAAGTGGACCTCTGTCATCAAAAAATTGCACTTGGAACCATAGAGATAGAGGCATCAAATGACCTCTGATACACTACAAAGATTCTCAGTATTCACCTCCTCTGAAACTGAGTGGATCATAATTTCATCAATGAATATGATGATGAACTAGTCTAGGAACTCATGAATGATGGAGTTCATAATTCCATTGAATATAGATGGAGAATTTGCAACACTAAACAACATACCCACAAACATGAAGTGCCCAAAACTGTATGTAAAATTACTCCTTAAGATGTCACCTTCCTTCACCCTCAACTTGTGATTCCCAGACCACAAAATGATTATAGAAAACCAACTTTCCCCCCTCAACTTGTCTAAAAGATTTTCTATCATTGAGAGAGGGTAATGGTTCTTGAATGTCACCTAGTTCAACCTCCAATAGTATATTCATAGCCTCATACCACCATTTTCCTTCATGGGGAACAAGACTGAAGCACCCCATGGTGACACACTCAGCTAGATAAAGCCCTTATTCATCAAGTCATCAGTCTCAATCCAAAGAAAACACAACTTGAAATGTTCTATTCGATAAGGATTCCCTGAAATCAAGGAATCACCATGCAGAAATTCTATTCCGAAATAAATATTACGTCAAGAAGGTTCATACACAACATCCACAGGGAATAATTCTAATAATTCCCCCAAAAAACTAGGAACCTCCTCTATCTCTGCATCCACCGATTCCACTAACAGCTCAGCCAATAAGGAAAGAAGAGGATCCACACACCGAATTCCAATCAGACAAATCCATAGACCAATGACAGCCACATGTTGTCCATTAATGTATAAAAACATGACTCTTCTATGGAATAATTAGATAATAGAACACACAATGTACAACTAATCAATGCCAAGAATGAAATCGTATGGTTGCATATGCAATTGTAAAATATCTCCATGGGACTAATACACCCCAACATCAGTATACATCCTCAGAAAACATCATGAAAGCATGTCTGACCTCAAACTAGTGTACTCAGCACCAGGGGAACCAAAATCCTCTCTATACCTACTCAGAGAGAATGGGATTGAGTGGGTGCAATAAAGGAGTGAAGAGATTCTAAATATAACAAGGAACACACTAGAGTACGAAGCTAGCTGATCGTACCTCGAACGATCTTCGACCCTAATGGAACATCTGCCTCAGCCACATTCTACTGGCCATGCTCAGCTCTTCTTCCCCTCTGCTATTGAACTCCTCCTTTTCCTTGTCTGGGTCATGCTCTCTAGGGAGCATCCTGAAGTCAGCCACAACCAGCACTGTCTCTCCTTAGTGGAGAAGCTACCTACTATCCATGCTGTTGAAATAGTATAGATATAAACTATTACTAAGGCGAGTGCTAAAACAACCCACCTCCACCATACTAAGATCGATATGAGCACTAACTCTGAGAGAGGTTATTGCCTCCATAAGTGAAACACCTTAGTATCAAGCATATTAGAAAATCAAGAGGACTATAAGACTGAAACTGAAACTACTGAGGTAGACTCCCCACTAGTCAAAACCTCAAAGGCCCTGGAAAAAAATACCTACTACATTAGGCTTTGGCCTTTGAAATCCCAGATGGATCTTTGCCATGATATACCTCCATGATACTGCCTCAAATCAACCACTTCCACCTTTCTCTAGACCTCTAGGAATGTCGACACTGTGAAGGGACTAACTGCATACTAGAGGGAAGGAAAAAGTTCCTCATCTAAGAATATCACTAATAATCCTCATCTGGAATGTGGTTTGGAAACATTTTAAGGCTATCCCTGTACTTGATCCCTAGATCCCTAACTAATATAATCCCTTATTGAAGGGAGAGTAACTCTTAACTCTACTTGGGATTCATGGTTGATGAAAGTAATTTTCCTAGAACTCCTTCTCAAATCGACCCACAAAACATTGGTCTCATTCCTCACACCCAGGATGAGCGTCCACAACTAACTTACAACAACCCACATATAGCTCAATACCATAGGAAACCAATACTCCGACAAATCCTGAACCAAGATGAATATGATCTCTAACTCCTCAAACCAACTCTCCTTATCTGTATCTGAAATGTTACATTTAAAATTTCCTATATTTTGTCACTGCAAAGCATGAAGTGTATTCTATCACCAAACATCCTCCCCCACTAGATCAACCCTCCATCAATTGACAAGGTCATCCTGTTGATCCTCCACTTCTTATATGACTCATGGATGATTATCGGTTTCAATAGGTGAAAAGTAAACAAGGAACTCTTAAGATAGAGTTGTAAGAAATATTATTTAATGTTCATCTTGACATTTTATTTTTTTATTTTTCCAAAGAACCCAACCTACACATGAAAAAAGTCATCTTGTTGCATGTACCATTTCAAGGGTCTATAACCCACAAATGTAGTTACCTCACATGGTCATTTAGTAAGCATAGAGTCCTTGCATTGGATCATGAGGGGACCAAAAATCCTGTGTCCTAACCGATATTCCCTAACCTGTGTCACAAATCAAGATCACCTAACACTATTTTCCTATCATCCCATGCAATCCTCATTGGGCCTAACTCCATACTCCATCCTTTATCTCAACTGTAACCTTTGGTAAAATTTTATCACAACCCACCATTAAGATGATGGAAGGGATGGAAATGGCCCATGGTCTACCTTCATTGAGTTGAAAAATAGATAATTAACCTTGATTCCCTTCTCCAGTAGGCCCTGGGGTGGTGACCACCACCAAAGGTATAAAAATCGCATAAAATTAAAAGAAATTACTCTTTTTATAGTAACTACGATTTGGTGATAAGATGTATCAACCAAAAAAACTCCAATAAATATCTATAATAGAATCCAAAATCCATCCCACATGTATGTTTAATGTAAAACTACTATAAATACAATGAAAATATCCAATGTAAATACCCAAAGAACAAAGATAAGAAGAAATACAAAAACGATCTGATGCCCAAGCTAGTAGGGTCTATCACAATCTTTGTAATCTCCCAAGAAACCTGAAAATGATTTTATATATTTAGGGTGAACATACAAGTATACGCAGTAGGAAAAGCTGTAGTTACTTATGCACAAGTGGGTGAACCATATTAATTACCCTAGGAAAAGATCAACAAAAACTCAAATGCACCTAACAAGGTATACTCTCCACCCTAACCACAACAAGGAACTCTCGCCTAATAATGAAAGTCAAGTAATGTAATGTAGTAAGCACATTGATGATAGGGAACCCCAAAAAACTTCCCACTAGTAACTACTCTTCCCTAATGGGAAATTTCCTCATGCTACCATGATCTTCCACAAGTCCCACTACCACAAACTTCCCACACACACCTAGGCTACATACCATGTCACATTCTTCCCACAGACACCTAGGCCTAAAAACCACAAACTCATCCTAATGACTTTTGGGAAGGCACTGAACATCTCATCCTAAAGACACCTGGGAAGAACACCTTACCCGCAGACAGCTGGGGCTCAAAACTATGCAACAACTTGCCCGATGAGTCTTGGCATACAATTTCCTAGAAGAGGGAGCCGAGAAGGGAAAATAACTAGTCATCCATTATCCCACCAATATGTTTGGAAAGGACACTATTCTCTATAATAATGGCAGTGTTCAGTATATATTTCTCTACATGAGTGGGTTTTATATAGAAATCACAAGTAATAACATGTATATATATAGGTACCAAACACTCATCCCAAACTATGGGTTTTAAAAAAACGACCACCCAACAAAAAATTGATTTTGCTTCCACCTTAATGAATAACTACACATTTAGCCAGAGACTTAATTCATAACCCCAGCTGATTCATTTATCAAATTATCACTGATCATTAACCAATTTATTAAATTAATTATTTTATCCCCTCATCGGAAAATACCAAACACAACACACCAAAAGTAACATCATATCCCACACACACATTGAAAAAGTATCTGGAAACTCTAGGTGAGACACACACACAAGGAAACACCATCCTTCTTCAAAATTGTCCCTCCCAAACACCCTCGACAGCCCCATTTCACAAAAAAGTACCACATCTAGAAATATAACAAAACTCAACTTGGTTGTAGTAACATTGCATAGAAGACCATACCCAACAACTATAACACAACCCAGATGTAGAACCACTGCTCAACAAGTTCATCCATTCCAAAATCAATCAATATCTCAACTTGAGATACCTTTTCACCCACAAAACATCTTCACACACAGATGTTATATCCACAACAACACCAAAAACCGCATATGAAGGACAATATAGAAAATATCCACACACAACCACATAAAATAAGGAAGAGTGTATTCAGATTTTACACACTCATTATTTAATAACACTTTGATAAATAAGGTGTTATTACATAAGATTTTGGACCCTAAGGAATCCATTTAATTAAAAAAATACATGGGATTAATCATATTTTCATGTTCCTAGCCTTTCAACAGAATATTAAAAAAAAGAATTACTATGGTGAGAAAATAGAGACCACTAATAGCCATTATTTTTAGATGTAATATGACCAACACAATGCATATTGTATGCAAAAGATAACGAATAAAATAAAACAAACATCATAACCCTCATTTATTAAAAAGGTATCCAAACCCATTATCGTATCAAGTTTGATCTTGTTCATAACAAACATAATAAAAATTTGGATTTGAATGTATTCTAAAAGAGGCATGTGTTTACCCACCCCGAATGATACATAGATAAAAGAGGGAGAAAGGAATACCTACATAAAAAATATGAACAATAACTCTTACTTACACTAAAATAGAGGGTCACACAAGTATTAGGATAATCCAAGGGAAACTAAAACTTAAGGACACAACACAACACAGGACTCTGAGTGGAATAAATTCTTTAGGCACACCAAGAAAAAAAATGGAAACAAATGGGGAAGAGAAGATATCAGTTTAGAAGAGACAGATCCTATATCAACAAAAGGGAATAAATTTCAAGTTCCATCAAAGTTATATCATGGTTAATATTATGTGGTTTGACTATTTAAAAGTCCCATGGGAATTAAGATATTAAATTTATAATTAATTTCCTTTGGTATGCCTTTAAAACTGCTGAGAAATGGTTTTAAACTCATTTTACATCAAATAAAATGTATGATAGGAGAAACTAGAAAACTGGAAAAGCTATAAATTTCTCATAAAGGGGTGAGTCACCAACGCAAGTCATCAATAGAGAATCACCAAGAGTAAGTCAATGAAATGACCCACCAATATTGAGTCACCAGTGTGACCCACTATTAAAAGACTCACCAACATGAGCCATCGATGCCTGATCTACTGATGTCTAACCTACTGATGCCCAACCTACCGACACCCGACCTACTTATTCCTTACCTACCAAAGCCTGGCCTACTGATATTGATCCACTGACACTATGCCATTAATGATGAGATACCGACCCGAGAAATCGATGCTTAGACACCAATGTTGAGATACATATGTTGAGATATAGATGTTAGATACCGATGATAAGATACCAACAAGGGATATAGATGCTATGCTGGCGACACTAATATACCAACATTGATATATCAATGCGAGCTTTTGATGTCAAAATAGTAATTTTGGAAAAATCATGAAATAAGCTACTGTGGACTCCTAGAACACCCCAAACAATGTGTTTTGACTTTATAATGGATCAGGGAGGTTTGAGACATTACCAAAACTGTGATATCATATTCTTATTAAGGGTAAAAAATGGAAATATGTAAAAATAACATAAGTATTAGTGTGTGAGAATATGATAATAACATATGAAAACCATATTCTGAATATCAAAGATCCAAATATTGAGTCATGGCTTAAATTTCAATAGTTCATAACACATGAATGATAAGGAAGTAGAAGAGCATGATCCAAAATAGAATAAATTTATAGAATACATGAAATTGTGACATACAAAAAATCATATAAATTTACTTACATAGTATTCAAGGCTCGTTTCCATGGCTTTCATAGTATAATGGGTTCATTCCCTGAATCATTATATTAATCAAGGTTCACTCCCCTAATTATGATAGTGGAAAAAGTCCCTTTAGGAATTGGAATTTTATCCCATTAATATAATATTTATATCATGAGATATCATTCTATACCCAAATAATAGGATATAGATATAGGTCCCACCATTCATATAATTAAAATTATACATACGCGTTTCCCATGATCATAAGAAATCATCAAATATGAACCCATGTAAGGAAATGGGTTTCATAAATATTTCATCATAACATAACCTATGGAAATTAAATATAATTCATAACCATTTAATAATTTTATCATAGAATATCCCATGGATAAGGAAATGTGTTTAATAATAATTTAACCATTGTATAAACCCTGGAAGTGAAACAAATTTCAAAAAAATATTATCGTCATAAAAATAAAAAATTAGAAGAAAGAATAATATTTGTAATCTTTGATTATACCCCCTATAAAGGATAAATAAAATTAAAGGATTCATAAAATTAAAGTATTCTATCTTATAATGTAAATTATTTAGAAAAATCGTGTGGATCATATCTTGAGAAAAATAACCATTCCACTTTAAAATTCTGTTTAAAAAATATATAATTTTTTCAAATTTATATATTTAAAAAGAAGAATTAAAAAATTTTGTATCAGGAGAATAAAGATATTTATTATATTACACAATAAATGGGATAAATATACAACTCATATGATATGATAAGTTCATAACATAACATATGTCCCAAAGAAGTTAAATTGAGAGAGAAAACCTTTATCACTTTTGTTATATTCTAAATCATATTCCCAGTTAAATAATATAAAAAAATAACCATTATTTATAATTTAAAGAATTATATTACTGAAATAAAATGTCTATGGTGAATTATATACCCCACACAAATGAAATGAGTGTTATTTATGGCATATGTGTCCCAGAAATAAAAGTGTGACTAGAAATACCATACTGTAATTCTTGAATTCCTTTGTAAATTTTCAAAACTAATGTGTAATAAATATGAGTTCATTATAAATATATTAAGGAACCATAATTATGTATATCATTCCATATAGTATTTAGTAATTATCTTTTATTAATTTTTTATTAATTATTCCATGTCAAAATAATGTTACATGTAATAGCTGTATTATTGTTTCTTGTATGCTTTGATTTGGTATTTTATTTCCCCTTAATTTGACCATGTTTACATCATATACAAAATATTAATTTTTAGATATATATATATATATATTATTTATTCATAATATATGTATATATTAATTCCTAAAATATAGTCTTATAAAATGAAATAAATCGTTCATGGAGATAGTAGGCCATACATACGCATGAATAATGTTTCCATTTTCTCAATGGATGAAAAGAAATAAATTTATATAATATATTACCTTTATATAATAATTTTTATTTCATATATATCAAATATTTTTATTAAATTTACCCTAGTTACCTTTCACTCAAATCATTTGTGAAAAAGAATAATATCGCTTTGTGAGGAGGTAGTCCACCGTACACACAAATGACACGATCAAATCCTCAACATAATGTAAATTAGGAATGTATATGTGATTTAATAATTATGTAAGAATAATTATTTCTAAAATATCATATATATTCATATATTATATCCTTATTAATATACAAGTAAAATATAAATGAAAAATATATCACCTCGGTTCACGAGGGTGTAGTTTGTCAAACACCCGAGTGACATTATTGATTTCCAATGAGTTGGGAGGTAAGAATATAGTTGTTTTTTTTATAATTATTGAGTTATAATAATATTAAAATTTTAATATATATATATTAAATCCATTTTTATATCCATTTATTATATGTGGTGATGGGAAATGAATAACATCAGTTGATGAAGCGGTAGAGGATTGTATACATGATCGTTGGTTTTGTTTCTCAATTGATGAATGAAGAGATGGATATAAGTTATTTAATATGAATAAAAGAATATAATTATATGATATTTACTGGTATTATTATATGATCATAGTTATAGAATATTTTACAGAGTTAGAAGAAGATGTAAAACAAAAAATGTATACTTTAAAACATTACCTCATCTTTGAACAACCTCTTTAGGATTAGCCAAAATCATTCCTAGATTAAATTTATGACATCAAAAATTCCCCAATAATTTTGGGAGGGATATAATTAAAATATTATGTAGTTACTAAACTCTTTAAAGGGGTTTAATGTTTGAAGAGGATAGGAGAGTGTGTGGCCTTCTATTAGTTGGAGAGGGGACACACATGGATGTTTCAAAAAGAATAAAGTGTTACCATGCTTTTCTCCTTCCAAAAATCATATAAATTGTAAATTATAGAACCTTATAAGTTATAAAGTCAAAATATGTACATTAATGTGGTTTTATGTAATTTATATTTCATTTTTCCATTTTTCGTTTAGTTTAACCCTCGGTAAACCTGTTTTAACCTTTACTATGGTAATTAAATTTTACTTTTTTACTATTTCTTATGTAAAAAAATTATGATGAAGTTTTTAATTCATATTAATTATACCAATTCCAAATATTTAATACATTTTTAAAAATTTTATTCAAATAAGTGTAAAAATATATATTTAAATTAAACCCATAGATGTGATGATGATGCGGTTTTCCGAAGAAAAATATTCCAAAGGATAAAAATATATTATATAAAATTTTGATATGAAAATGATTAAAACAAACTAAAATGGACTATTAAATATATAATTTATCTGATTTTAAATTTTAATCCATTTTAAAAAATATCTTTAAAAATTATTTATATGAAAAGGAATTTTCTAATAATAACTATTATTTTTCACTATTCATCGGAAGCATAATCTTTTTAGAAAACAACCAAAAATAAACCCTAATATAATTTTCATATCATGAATTCAAAAATATTTTTTATTTTCAAAAATATTTTTTCTATATGTTTTAAAAAACTAATTTTAAAATAACTGCGAAGAAGGTGATAAAACTACTTTTGAGAAAAATATTGATTTTATGTATAAAATAAGATTTATTCTTACTTCATTCGTAGAAAATATATTAGATAAATGTAAAAAAAAATTAATATATTATATTTAAATTTTATCAAAAACATTCATAAAACCTTATTTATTTAATTTACTATGAAAATAAATGTTTTTTGCATTTAACATATTATTTTTTAGAAAGAGATTTATTTTTATTTTCAAATGTTTTTTTATTTTAATTTCCAATTAATTAATCACCAATTAATTCATTTGATAAAAATGTGTAAAAAAATATATTTATTATTTATTTAATCATATTAATATCCTCCATTAAAATGTCTAGAAGATGACAATCATACTAAATTATAATTTTATTAATTTAATGTCATTTTTTTTAAAATCGGTGTTGCATGAAACATATGATATAAAAGAAATTAAATATATTTGCGAAAAGAAAACAAATTTCATAAAAAACAGGATTTTACATTCTATTACACTTACAATTAATTTATCCCTCAAAATTAATCACTCTGATAAAAAAATTAAGGATAATATTTCCACATCACATGCTCAGGTACCCATGTAGATTCATTAAGCTAGTGATTCCACCACAAAAGTTTGACCGTGTTCGTGGCAATTTTTCATAGATATCTATCCCTATGATCTATAATCTACAGTGGTTATTACATATAATAAATATAAATCTATAGGAATGTGAACTCTGAGTTTGTACATGTAATGGATTAGTTATATACTTCTTCAAGATAGATACATGGAACACATCGTTGACATAGGAGAGGTTTGGTAGAAGTACAAAATGATAAGATACCATCCTGACATGATAAATAATTTCAAAGGGAAAAATATTCCAAGGGATTCATTTTCCCATATTTATTCCATGAATAAATTTTTAGAAACACATTACCACTAACATTAAATTCCAGATTACATCGAAAAATATAATCATAACATTTATACTAACTTTATGTTATCAGTATGTGTTGTTGAATGGATCTAACCTTCTCTACCATTTCATCGACCAACTCCAGTCCTAAAATATTTCTTTCTATAACTTCATCCTATAACATTAGATTTTTATAAAATTTTTGATAATGGGGTCCATAAGGAGTCATCTGAATTCTCAGGAAAATTAAATTATTTTAAGAAAACTCACGTTCTGGAGGGTGTTGGTCCAAACAACCTTTGAAATATATAGAAAAAGAACTCTACATATCCTTTAAGGTTTTAATTATTCTATTAGATGTAAGAACTATTTAATGATGATACATAGTACCAATAATCAACTCAGTATGAAGAGAATGATGAATACTTCTATTAAACATCATGGTTACCCTCTTATCTCAATCAGACAATGTGGACTATGGTACTCAACACATCCTTTCCAATTCCATAAGGCACATCCTATAAAACTCATACAAAGATAAATATTCTCGAATACAGATTAAGTTTGTTGATTTCATAAGGTGATCTAATAAAACCCATGTAACATTATTCCTTTTAGATATTTTTGGGATACTGGAGACAAAACCAATGGGGATGTTTCCCCATTTCCATTGGGGTATTTATAATTATTGTATCAACCCATTAGAAAAAATGTCTCCACTTTAACATACATACATACTATTTATCATGATACAAACTCAACAATATCTATATTCATGTTTTTTCACTGAAAATACTCATTCATGTTGGATAGTGGTAGGTGTTACACCCTTATAATCCAATATTTGTGGGTTCATACCCTGGGGCCTTACCAGATGTGGCATGTTATTTCCTGACATGTGGGTTATTGTTTTTCCGAAACTATATTTCTATAATTTCAAATTTTAAATAACCAACATTTACCTCAACATTAATCATAATATAAACCATAATGGTTACAATTAAAATAAATATTATCCCCCAAAATGTAATGTAATTATTCATCAAATTATATTTTCACTAAATCATATATAAAACCAAAGGTTTGTTCTTCCATAAATGACTCCCATAATATCCATAATCTTTATAAAACTCCATCACAAAAAACCTAAAAAGGAATGTCTATGAATTTTAACATGTAATTAACCTTAATATCATAAACCCTTAATTGTATCACTAACTCATATATTGATAATACATGAAGATACATATTCTTCCAAAATTAACACAATCCATATAAGTTTCATGATTCTATTATATAAAATACCATTTTTAAAAATATGTCTACATCATAATTATTGAATCTCAATATATAAATACTTCAATCATCCAACTAAATACTTAAACCATTATCTATGCTTTATTATATTTTCTCTTAATATATTTTACATTTAATATATCATTTGTAGCCTCATCATAATCAATGGGGAAACCATTACTCAAACAACATTGTTGATCCTCCTCTTGAGCATTCCCCATAGGGATTTTTTTTCACAATTTCCATAATTTAAAATTTTTGAACAATCATCTATTGATAATAAATTAAAGAGAACAATATTCACATCCACTACATAAAATTAAATTTTCATTTTTTCCTTAGAAAGCATTTTCTATGTGTCCTTATTTTCAACACTCAAAAAAATTCCATTTCCTTTGAGGAATTACATTTTTTGTTTCTTCTGAAATTTTTATCGTATAGGAAATTAAATTATCTTTCTTCTATGGTCCACACCACTTGATCCCGCATCGAACTATATACTTTTTTTATTTGGTGAGTCTAAGAGTTGTTTAAGGTGAAACTTTTCAATAATATATTCTGATAACTAATTAAGAATAATCATAATATACTTTACTCTAGTTATAATAATTTTTTTCATTAAAATCAATATATTTTCAATCACATTCATCATTAAACCAATTCCTTATAGTTCCTTCCGCTGAATAAATCTAAAATCATAGCATGAGAAACAATAATCATATTAAGAAGCCACATAATCATGAATAAATTAAAATATTTATAAATCATAGCACATTCAATTCAAAATATGACCCCTTTAGTTTAGAATATTTTATTTTTGGTCATTAACTTTTCAAATCCTTAGTCAAGGTTTATAGAATGTTTTTGAATTTTTAAAGAACATCCCAAAGAGCTTTCAGACCACATGTGTTGTAAGGCCCGTTATCATATACTTGTAAACACTCGAGTCAATCAAAATGAATTTTTTGGAGTAATTACCCCTGGGTAAATATTTTTTAGATCCATTTACACTTTTAGTATCCATATAAGGAGATATTTCTAAGAAAATCACACTCCTATGTTTACCAGAATATCAGGAGATTATCCCATAATGAGGATTCTATTAAGGGTTAATGCTAATGTTTTCTCATACTATTTTCTAACGGATAACTAAACATATAATTTCACACCAACTATAACAAAAAAAATTCTCAAATATAAACATTACATCTTTTTAGATACGTATTCGATACATTACACAATCAAATTTCTGAAGGTCATACTGGTATAGTGCCATTGGTAACATAGAAACCTAAATAAATGGTTCCAAAGAGTTCTAAATTGTCTCTCACATAGTTCCTCATAACTAGAAGCGTCATTATATATATCGTACACAATACCAAAAATTACCAAGAAATTCTAGCCAGAAGAAAATATTCTACACATTTATTAAGAATGTAAAAGTACATGAGAGTGATAGAAAGAGTCAAAAAGATAAAATTGAAATCATCCACCAAAAATTGGTCTATATATCATAGTATGACATATCATTTCCATAGTACAAGTCAAAAGTAATCTCCCACTCAGATTGAGACATTTTCTGATTCAAAATCCTGATGATATCTACATCCAATGACTGTGATGCCTTAGAAGATGTTATGGTAGACACCGTCCTAGAATAATTAGAGTAGTCCTTATGTGGTCTCAAATTTGAGGGAATATAGGTGAAACCCTAACTATCAGCTATATTTTTCTTATCACTTATGATTTCATCCATGTAAGAGTAATTCTCACACCAACCCAAATCCCTAGAATGGGTCCCAAAATTCCCTTCTCATCCTCATAAGTGTTCCAAAATTTCTTAGATAATTAATAATAATGAAGGTTCTGGATTTCATGATGATAGACAACATGATGTCTTGAATCATTTTGATTGGATGCATAAACATAAGGGGATTCAATGGTCATCAATCCTGAATACCATGTAGGGTGTCCTCAGCTGAAGTAACCTCTTTTTTCAAGTCAACTTGAGTACTAGAGGGGGCACTATGATATCTCTTAGTAGTCAAATCCACTGGTTGTCCTTTTCCTTCTAGGTGAGACACCTGGGAATCCGATTTCCAAGAAATCAACACATCAACCATAGTGGAAGTTGGATATTTAATTGAAAAAGAGATCTTTGATAAACTTGAATCCTTAATCTTTCACTTCCTTCATCACAAATTTTATGGATGACCTCTCATCCCACATTCCTCACACTGAATATTCATCTAAAATTGCACCAAAGAGATACCAACAATAATATATTTATTTCAAAATAGAGGCTTTTTTAATTCAAAAACTATTTGGATTTCATTAGAAGGAGTAGATAATGTTACCTTGTCAATCAGAGTAGAGAACAGGTGAACCTCAACCAAAATCCTAGAAAGGTGACCAAAATGAACATCCATAGTCTCTTGGTCAAGCCAAATATGAGTCCTAATTATCATACCAATGTCATGAAAAATATTCAGATGCAAAAGAACCCAATTGATTCCATGAAGAAGAAACCAGATCGAAGAAAATTCAATTTTTACATGTGATAAATTAAATTCCAAAGACCATTCGTGTACATAGAGCCATCCAGGCATCAAAAATAGGGTCCCAATCCTCCATGCTGGAAACTTAAAGTCATCAGAATGAAATATAAAATGAATAAATCCTCAACAAAGAGTGAAAAACATCTAGTTAGAGAATCCCTAGATAATTGAGATTATGAGAATTAAATAATTAGGCTTCCCAGGATGTGCACCTTTTGGAAGAACAATGCATTAAATCATCCAATTTCTATTCTCTTAGAAAATGATGTCTGGTTAGATTCAATGTGAGATGATGAAAAATTGTGAATAATTTTTCCAGGGTGAGAGGCCTTGAGTAGATCCAAAAAGTGGTCTCCATCCAACTTCAATCCAAAAATTGATATCTTCATTGCATAAACATAGCATTTAGATATAGGATAATCATCACCTCAAGGCTCCACCCATGTTTCCTATATCGACACATCCACAATACCCATTTCCACTACAACATTGTTAATAGATGATATCGTAAATTCACCTCGCTAAACAAATAGAGAAACGATAGATCTAGGAAACATATCAAAAAATCTGACAAGATCTGAAATGGTAGATCTCGACACACCAACAATACTCATCACTATAACTGAAGGATTGAGAACACCGTCAAACAAATATGGAATCCCTAAAACAAATGAAAAGTGAAATTCTAATGCATATATGGCTGGATTTAGATCCTATAATGGAACAAATGGATTCCCTACAACCAAGGAATTACAATCCTCATCCAATGTTGTGAGAACCACCGACGCAGATGGATCCGCCAATGCAACGCATCAGGGAGGTATAAGAAGGTCAAATCCAAGGAATTTTTAGAATTCCATGAATGATCTGAAATAGTAAATTCCATCAATGTGAGAAGGATATCCCTCTTCTCATACCACAATAATTAAACAACAATTTACCCCCAAAAATTATAACATAGAGAAAATAATTATAAAAAATAGTGACGTCAAATGAATAGTAAGGGTAAAAAAAGGATATAAATAAATATAATGTGAGTATAATGGTATGATAATATGAGGATAACATATGAAAACCATACCATACATATCAAATATCAAAATCATGATTCATTGAATAAATATCTTGTAGTTCATAAGACAAAAGTCACAAAAAAATTAAAAGTACATGTTTCATGAGAGTATTAAATTTTCATAAGACATGGAATTGTTGAATAAACATAACCTTAAAATTTAATTGGAATAGTTTTCAAGGATCATTTACAAGGATTTAATAGTTTAATGGGTTTACTCACAAAACATTCATAGAAGTCATGGTTCTCTCCCAAGACTGTAATAGTGAAAAAATTCCCTTACTGATCTCAGTTCACTCCCTATTCTAGTTTGGTTTATATCATAAGATATCAATCTTTACCCAATTTATTCGATGAGGATATAGGTCTCACCAATAACATTATCAAAATTATATAAACATTTGTGACAATATCAAAATAATATCATATAAAACCCCATGAAAGAAAT
Source organism: Viscum album (assembly GCA_963277665.1). Taxonomy (NCBI): domain Eukaryota; kingdom Viridiplantae; phylum Streptophyta; class Magnoliopsida; order Santalales; family Viscaceae; genus Viscum; species Viscum album. The sequence continues at coordinate 1,123,469,807 of OY728129.1, forward strand.
TGGTTTCATAAATTTTTTATCAAAAAATAAAATTTGAAAAAGAAATAGTGTTCATAATCATTTAATCATTTAATCATTTAATTATAGAATAACCCACAAAAAAGAATCAGGTTTTATAGGAATTTTATCATGGAATAACTCATTGAGGAGAATTGGGTTTGATAAAAATATCATCATCATAAACATAAACAATAAAACAGAAATGATAAGAATTTTATCCTTGGATCATATACAGAATAAATTATACGTAACATCAAAGGATTTCATCTTAGAAGGAAAATTATTTTGAAATCACTTTGAACATTTATGGATGAAAATTCACTTTCATCTTTAAAAATCACTTTTCAAAACATAAAACCTTTTCAAAATCATTTTTTTTCAAAATAACATTGGAAACAAATAAAGGTGTATTTAAAAATGATGAAAATATTTATTGAGGAAAATATAAATTTAACATTGAAACCCATTTTTTAAAACCTAAAATATTTACAAAATACTTTTCTTTTAAAATATAATGCTAACCATATAAAATAATCTTTATTGATTGTTTAAAATATTTCTGGAGGAAAATAACATTTCCACCATAATTTTTCTAAAACAAAAAACATTTCAAAAATACTTTTCTCTGAAAATTACATTAAAAAGATATAATGCATGCTTTAAAAAATTGAGTTTTCATGATGGAAAAAATGCGTTTAATTTCACACCCTTTAAAATAAAATTTCCTTTCACATTTTCAGTCAAATCCAAGCATGCCTTGTTTGAAAAAAAAATATGCGATGATTACATTTAAAACACATTATAAAACTACAAAAAATGAGTCAAAGTGTCTTTAAAAATTCATTTGATAATTTATAAAAAAATTGTACTCATTTTAATAAAATATGTATGTGGAAGAGAATGAGATTTCAACCAAAGAAAGAAATGAATTTTCTCTTTCTAGAAAATATTAGTGTAAATGTTTGAGTTCATAAAGAGAGTAAAATGGAAATATATAATTTAATTTCATGAAATAACGACAAGATAATAACATTAAAATATTTATTGAGATATATATCCTTATTTTTCATCATAAGAAGCATAAATATAAACAACGTTGATAAACAATGACATTGTATCATAAAGACCTTACCCCCAATGGCAACTTTGAATCATAAGACCCATGAAATAATAAAATTAAAAAAACTTATAATATCATGATAATAAATAAATTCATGATATTACTTGTCAATTGGACTATATATACACTTCATATAAAAATATAGGTTTATAGAAGAACATATATATAAATGAAGACAAATTTCGACAAAAATCCCTTATTTCTTTATTAATCGGATGAATCATATGTCCCATTAATTAGTAACATCAATGTAGACATTAAATATAATTAAAATAATTTTATTCATTATATAACATGTTAATGGGGTATTATATACACCAGAAAAATAAATGAGCTGTGATTATGACATATGTTTCCAAGAAATAAAAGAGAGACTAGAAATCCCTTACCTTATGTCTCAACCTCAATCATACACAATCAAAACTACTATATAAAAAATATAAGTTTATTATAAATTAATTTAATAAATATAAAGATATATATATATATATATACATGTATATATATCAACCCATATATGATTTAATTATGAACCTTTGTTACCCATTTATTAATAAACCATGTTAAAAACATGTTCCTGGTAATAACTGATTCATTTTTTATGTATGTTTTGATTTTTTATTTTTTAATCCTCCTACTTAGATCATGTTTCCATCATCACCGAATTGATAAAAATGATATAAGTTTCATATATATTTATTATATATGAATTTAGAGTAATCCATAAAATCTAAAGATGGAAAATTAAATACATCGTTCATAGAGATGGTATGACATACATATACATGAATGCTGATTCCATTTTCTCAATGAATGAAAAGAAAAATGTCAAATAATATATTACATTTCTAGAATAATTTTTTATCATATATATAACATATATTCATTAAATTCACCCCAATTACCTTCTATGAAAAGAATTAGTGAAAAAATCACATTTCTTAATGACGTGGTAGTTCATCATACACTCAAACAATATTATTGTATCCCCCAGGGAATAGAATGTAAGAAGGTACATGTACGAAACAAGTTTTTATCTTTTGTATGGATCTTTAAAATATTGGTATCATTATTTGGATTAACCAAATATGAATTCTTTGTGAGGCTATGACTGTTTTGGGGGGTGTTGAAGGTTTGTTATAATCTTGTAACCCCATTCGGTGGAAGAAATAATGAGGTCTCATAGTCAGAAGAAACAATAAAGACCAACCCACATAGTTTCTCTTAAATGTGTTGGGGTATTTCTGAGTGAACAGAAGGGAAAATGTTCTACCACAACCTTGTACCTCGGTCCACATGAATGTGAAAAATGTATGTAGTTTTTAGCAGATCCAAATGGCACAGTTGGTGTATGGTTTCTCAAAAAGTAGCCAAAACATGCGGGGTACCTCCTTATATAGCGATCCAAGAACGGTTAGCGCAAGTGTTTTACGACTTATCACAATCACATGACGAAATTGTTTTGGTTAAAAGACCATTTCCCAATTAATTTTCCAATAAACTAAACCTATTATTCATTTCTCTTTTCCATCATGAGGGAGGTGATTTTCTCTCTCAAAGAAGGTCACGTGCCATCATCCAAGGTTCATTGATAGATCGTATATCCATAATAAGAATCAAGATCTATCCATATCATTGGATTCATCTTGATAATTTATTAAATCCTTATGATCAGTTAATCATTTTCCTTTCCATTGATGAGCCAATTTTGATACATGCTCATAATATCTATTTTCATGGTTTTGATCTATTCATTAGTTTTCTTCTGATTCACGCCAAACTATGGGCTGATACTGGAAGAGAAGAGTGATACGGGAATAAGGTAATTTTTCTATGACTTTTCTATGAATTACTTGTCATTTATAAATTTCCATTATTATGTACATGATAGTTTCACTTGCCCATGCTTCATAGAATTCATATCCCTTAATTATAATCATTATGATTGTATTCTAGAGCAAAATTTATTAATTTTATTCAGGCCATTGGAGGTTGTGACCTTAGCTCCATCCTCCCCTAGTAGGGTGACTTCCTTATTATGACTTGTTTACCCTTTTTAGGAATTATTCATATTTCTTCACTCTCTATTCATATATTATGATACCCAAAATGCGTTTCTTGGATGCATCTTGATGTCTTCAGACATATAGATCCTTGGAGTCACTCCATTGGGATTAGTAATTCTTATCAAGAGATTGCTATGGATGTGGTCCATTGACTCAGTTAGACTCATTTATAGTGAAATCAGTGGTAAAGCCCCTCTGATTACACTCAAACCCTTTCTTACTAGACTACTTGAGTTATTAGTATGAGTTGGATGACCCATACAATCAAGGATTCCTTGGTTTCACCTTGGATCCTCTTTCCTTATTACTATGATATTTTTTAGTATTAGTGAATCTTTCACATGATTTATCTATAAAAAATATAATTCAATGAATTAATTAAATGATCTCATGTTCATAGAAATTACCAGATGGGGATTAATCTGGTATAAGTTCTTATTTTGGAATTTCATTACATTTTTATATACCTTTACACTTAGTTTATATTCACATAGTCATTTTGTATAAACATCATTGGTGGTGGCCTACTGAGACTGATCTCACACCATATCCGGGCCTCCATTGGTACCTGGGGATATTATATGATTGATGGTATGAAAATGGGGATGCATCCCACCTTAGACACCTGATGTTATTTCTTTCTTAGTATGGAGCTTGCTTGCAGATTATTGGGCTAGTTCTTGAGATGCATGGATAGTTTTTTGGTCTTTTAATACTTTTATGTAACTTGTATATATTGATTTTCTATTTCCATGTATACCAATTTTCTTATATTATAGATACATATAATTATATCATCATTTTTTTATATGATAATATTAAGATTTTTGTTGGTTATTATTAATGGATTTTTATTCTTACTCCAACTACCATTTTTGATTATCCGTTTTTATTATTCCAAGAGTTATATATATTTTATGTTCTCTACTCTGATATTATGTAATAGTCTCCCCATGGACACTCCCCTTTCCCTCAATACTATTTAGAAGCCTCTGATATATGGGGAGGTGCACTAGAGGAAATGTGGCTTCCCGGATTCAGGGCACATTTGAGTGGCATCTGGGCCAGGACAACAAAAAGTGGTTTTAGAGACATTTTTCATTTATTTTTGCTTATTATTAAATAATATTGATAGGATATTAGGAAAACATTGTAACTTATTGATCATATGTTTTTGTGAGTAGCTAGCATACATTGAGGGTAAAACACAATTTTCTTAGTAATGGGAAATAATTACTCTATTTTTTGCTTATTATTTTTGACATCCATCCACTGTTGGTAGATGCACATAAATTTCTCTATTTTATATGCTTTATGGATATTTAATGTGGCCTTATATGGAAAAGGGTAATGTTACATATAACATTATAGGCATCTAAAACTCGCATTCAATGCGTATGCCATGCCATATTGGAGCATTTTGTTGCTTTCATTGCATGTGCTTCCTATGATTGTGGAATAGGCCATGGTTGTATTATATTCATGTACATTTAATATCTTATCTATGGTATTGTGATTTTTTATTTAATGTTTAAGAATCATTCTAAATTGTCTTTCTGGTATAGTATGATGATGAAATCTTAAATATATAGTTCCTACCCATGTCAACTTTGTACCCCTAGTTTTATGAGTTCGGATTTGGATGTGATCATATGATTACCGATTTCAATTATAAGGTGTATGGACCTTATGAATTGGTAAGGGTAACTCAATGGGTCGATCCATCATAATTATTACCCATTATATTTTGAGACCAAATGTATAGTGAGAGGAATGAAATTAAATGGATCATTTAAGTAATAATTTGTATGGTACATTATTTGCTGGGAATAAGCATCCATTTAATCAAACTGTGATATATATATACATATATGTATACATATATGTATAAAATTTTAATAAATAATGGTAAATATTGAATTATAAAATTAATTGGTTTCTAAGAAATGATTATGAATGGTGTAATTGACCCTTCACCTACTAGAACCACTATAAATTAAACATGAACACTTACTAGTACCCCATCCTTCTATATGGGTAGTTAGGGAAGTATACTGGGTAGTGAGCACTTTAATTATGTTGTAAACATTCTAATCTATTTATCTACTCTAAAATCTTGTTTTGAGGTGTGTGTTTTGAATTTATAGAGCTATGACCCCACAACATCCTCATGTCATACACTAGGAGGGTGATGATGTCCACACTCCACGATGGTGGGCCCTAAGCTGCCAGTCAAACTGATAGGGGTTCCACTTATGGAAACACATGATACACCTAAACTAGGTATTTATAGTTATCTTCATGTGGGTTTTCTATGTCTGATGAAATCCCTGAGGGTTTCTCCATGACCTACACCTATGGTTGCAGATCTGACTCATGAGTTCCAACACCAAAATCCTATCATCTGTTTAGGGGAGGGTGGTACACAAGCTGCTAAAACCAAGATAGAGGAAATTATTTCTATCATCATCCATCTAGATACACCCCAAAATATGATTTTATATATTACCACCTAATTGTTGTGTGATTTGGCCTAGTGTTGCTGGGATGTGATAACCCAGGATGGTCGTCATTAGGGCATGGTCTAGGATAACTTTCAAACTACCTTCCAGGATTACTTTTTTTCCCTCCAATGATGCGAGGTGACCAATCCTAAGAGTTCATCCAACGTGAGTAGGGTTATATATCTATTATTTACTATTCAAAAAAAATTACTGAGTTACAATGCTTTTTAGTGCTTCTATTCATGGAGAACTATCACAAAAATGACCTTTCGAGGATGGGATCAAGTATTCTTTTTTCTCGTAGGTGAATGTATTTTACCTATAGAATTTTTTTGAGATCATAAATGAATCTATTATCAATATGAACAACCTGATAGAAGCTGATAGTATCAATTAAATAGGATCAGTATCGATGAATGGATGTAGTTCTTCTATTAGCAAGAAGTATAGCCTTGAGATTTCCAGTCGAAGATATGGAAACCAGAGTATCTGCACTGGATGCTCTATTGTATTCCATCAGTTTGAGAGGAAGAGAAATCTATAGCACAGGTGTGATAGAGATCATCCTAAGTGTCATTCTTGTGGTTGTATGGTTCATCTTCAATGATTCGGTTGGACCTTTCACCTTCTTCAGGTGGAATAGGATCTACACACACTCCAATTTCAGGGGAAGAATCAGTTACACCATGATATAAATAGAGATGGAGAAGCACTGATTGTATATGATTAGGAGAGGTTATTGAATTGGTAGCTAGATTTAAAATTTTCAGTTCCAGTGGTGTAGAACTACTTAGTGTAGTCCAACTGTTGGTCAAAGATGCAGACAATTCTAGTTGTATGCTTTACAACTGATACTCGAGGATCAAAGCGCATGACCCTCTACGGTACAAGGTACTATTTTAGTTTCATATACTACATTATATGATTTATTTGATATAGGTTCCCCTCAATCCATTATCTATTTATCAACTATGGAAAGTCTCAGGCTAGAAATTTAGTACATCTGTCAGATGATGACCCTAGAAAAAATCATTAGGAGTGTATTCGGTAGGAATCCACCAAAATTGGAACTGTCCCCTCGATGTAGGAAGCTATATCTTATTTTGGGAACTCTACATACTTAAGACGAAATGAATCAATGTCATTATCAAAATTGATTGGTTGGTTATATATCAAAGGTATGTGGACTTCTATATTTTCAAGTTATCATTTACATCACCATTGGATGGTAGTTATATTTACTAGGGTGAGTGGAATTTACAGGCTAGTAGAGATGTACCAGAGAAATGTAAGTTAGGTGGGATGACCAACTAGATTTATTATCTTTTCATGGAGGATAAGGGAGTAAATCTGACTAATTTTCTTCTCATGTTAGATCATTTCAGAGTTTTTCTTCCTAAAAATATTCTATTTTAGATTCTGAGTGAGAGATAGAGTTTATTATTGAGATTATAGTTTGAGTAGAATCAATATCTACTATTCCATATAGGGTGGACATTAATGAGATCAATGATATTGAGAGATAGTTAGAGGATTATATTTTTAAGGTTTTATTCTACCCATCACTTCATCTTAGGATTCACCCATGATTTCCACAAATAAAGAATATGAAAACCTTAGGATTTGCATTGATTACTAATGATTGAACTAGATTACAGTTAAGCACAAGTATCCATTTCTTTAGAAAAATGACCCTTTTGACCAGCTCTAAAGAGATATGGTATTCTAAACTATCAACCTGAGATATGGAAACCATTTAGTATGAGTCACACCTATAGATATACCATGATAATCTTTCTATAGTTGGTATGGTTTATATGACTTCCTCATTATTCAATTCACACCTATAAACAAATCTACCATTTTCATGGTCATGATGAATATGCTTTTCCACTCTTATATGGATTCCTTTTTCATGATTTTTTTGGAAGAAATACTTTTGCATTTTCATACATGGATAGACCACAAAAAATCTCTTGAGATTTTTTTTAATACACTAAGAAGGAATCATATATATGCTACTATTTTTAAATTCCACTTATGTTTTGAAAAAGTTCCCCTATTAGGTCACATTATCATGGAATCATGAATATTATTTGACCCAAAGAAGTTGAGGGTTGTGGTTTCTTTGGAGTACCCCAAGGATGTGATTGATATAATAAGTTTCTTAAGGATGGATAGATATTACAGGTATTTAATTCAAGGAATCTCCTACCTTTCCATGCCTATTACTAGTCTATAAAATATGGTAGTGATGTTCTTATGGCCTAAATCATGCAAGAAGGAATTTCTGGAGCTGAAAGGAATGATTACGTTGGAATTGATTCTGATTATTCCAGATTATAGTATAGGCTAGATAATTTTTTTATTGAATTAAGTATCATCTTGGTTGTTGTAATGATGTAGTAGGATAGATTTGTTTTGTATTGGTCTCACTTGTTTAGATATTGTGAGAAAAACTTCCTGACACCTAACCTTGAGCATGCCGCTATTTTCCAGGCCTTACGTTACTAGAGACAATATCTGATGGGATTTTGATTTATAGTTTATATGGACCAAAAGAACCTAAAATATAACCTTATATAGCTTGAAATAAATATAAGATAGTGAATATGGGTTGAATATCATATATATTATTATTTTTTTATTTTTGATACACATATAAAGGGAAATGTAGTGGATTATTAGTTAAGCCAAAAAAATATGGCATAATCCATTCAAGATGTCACGACCCGTCCTCAGGGCCCGTGCCGTGAATACCCCAAGCCCGCCTTCCATAGGCCAGGGGCTGGCGACTAGCACCAAGGCATAAATCCCGGAAAAAAAGGAATTGCCTTTGTAAAGTAAACAACAATCACCACAGAGTAAGCAGGCAGAAGTAAACACTAAGTAAAAACACAGTACAACAGTAAGTGCGGAAAGTAAGTGGGCCAGTATACAAACCCAAACTAAAAGTAATTACAACTGGAAAAGAAAAAACAGCAACTGAAAAGTAAAGCCGCAACGCCGATCTGTCCACTGGGAATTCCACCTGAAGGGTGGGTACAGATAGCTTTACTGCCCCTCGGGTACAGTCGACCGCTCCGAGTACATCCCACCCAGTGGTCCACCTCCAGGTACTGTCCTGCTCCGCAAGCCTCAACCACGATCAACGCTGTCCGTCGTCTGCAACCAACACAATGTAGTGCGGGCATAGCCCGTGCAGGGGTGAGTATAAGCTACTCATTAGGGACCCTGAGACCCCCGACGGTATCCCAAAATCAACAAAGGATAATCAACAAAGGAAAGATACAATCACGAAGTAGTATCTGACACTGCTTAGGTATATTCCCATACATATACCTAAGTCACCAATTCTCGCTCGGCCCCCACATTCGAGCCCAAGTACAACCCAATCCACATAGGAAAGCGAAACGCAAATCCACACAGGATAGCACAACACAATCCACACAGGAAAGAAAAACGTAAATCCACACAGGATAGCACAACACAGTCCACACAGGAATGTAAAACAGGATTCAGATCACACAGGTATACTTCTTCGAAAGAAAATAGAGATGATCACTGATCCATCTAAGTCATCGGAACCACAAAGGATCGATAGGTACTATCCCCCGCAATGACCCACACAGGATCTGTAGGTGCTGCATCACACAGAACCGCTGAGCGCTGACCCACACAGGATCGGACCCACACAGGATCGGTAGCACTGATCCACATAGGATCACTGAGTGATGTAGTCGTCACCATCGAATCCACTGAGGATCTCTGCATAGTCATCATCGCAGTCACAGTAGCAGTCGCAGCCACAGTAGCAGTCGCAGCCAGCACTAGGGTTCCCACACACAGCAAGCTCGTTCGGTAGGGTCCGCTCCACGAGCCTAGAGGCTGATACATAAACTGACACATAGTCCATATTTGATGTATCCAAAAGTTCTGTATCATCAACAGGAACTCAACGTCGTAGATGGCGCGTCAATCGGACGCCCGGTTTGAGAGTTATTGGCTTTTTCGTCCTAGGAGCCCTGTTGGTTTTTAAAGAAAAACCAACCCAACCGTACTCCACATGCGTCCAAACCGCGGGCGGAGTAAGCCGAAAGATCCGTCTCACTAAGAGGAATCCAACAGAGTCGACGGCACATAATTTGGATGTCCGGATCTTAAGATATGAGCGTTTCCGCTCCGAGGGCCCGGTTGGTTTCGTGTACGAACCAACCCGGCCGAACTCAAAGTATTCTGGAACTTTGAGTGCGATATACCGAAATGACTTTCTCGATTCAAGGATCGCATCGCAACTGAAGGTTCATCGATCGGAGGTCTGTATCCCATGTTATGGGCAAAAGACTGAAGACAGTCCGAAAATGGGGGTTTCGGGCCCGGACCGACCCGGTCGGCCCGAACCGGGTCGTCCCGCCCCGGGTCCGGGTCGGCCCGGCCCGGCGCGGCCCGACCTGGGCACAGCTCGTCCAACGGCCGCGCCGTTTTTGGCAAGGGGGGCGCCTGCCCCCCTGGTGTAACCGTGGCCCCCCAATTAAGGGGGCCGTTTTGTATAGCCGGCCGGGGGAATTAATTCCCCCGGCTCCCCTTTTTCCGGACAGCCCGCACCGGCCGGCCGGTTCTACCAAAGAGGACCGGTGACGGCCGGTCCTTCTTCCTTCGCCGACACCGGCGGCCCAGAACTGGCCACCGGTCACCGTGCTTCGCCGCGGCCCGGAACCTGCCGCGGCTTGGTTCGTCTGGCGCGGTGCGACGGCACCGCACCCTTCCGCCATGGCCCCGCTTCGGCCGCTGTGTCTTCGGTTTTCTTCGACGTGGTGCGACGACATCTGGGAAGTCCATATTTCCTTGAGTGGAAATGGAAACATGGGGTATTCATACTAAAATCTCTAATAGGGATTCTCATTTAAATCGATGTTCTTGTAGGGGTTTTAGAAACATTTGGATAAAAAGGTTCTTCTGATCACTACCTTTCAACCTCAGGCCGATGGCTAGTCAAAACCAATGATACAAGTGTTAGAGAACATACTCAAAGAATTATTCATTTAGTTTGATGTTATGTGGGAGAAACATATCCTTCTTGTTGAGTTATACTATAATAATATCTATCAGCAGATGATTTATACATATCTATATCATGCCTTTTATGGTAGGTTGCGTTGTTCAAATCTATGCTAATCATTCTTAGGAGGGGTTGTTATACTATGTCATTATCTCATGCCAGATACTTCAGAGAAGTGGCAGTAGTTCAAAAAGTGTATATCTACTTATAATTATAGAAAAACATTATATGTGGTTCACCATTAACAACATTTGATGTTCAAGATCCGGGATTTTGTTTTCTTGGGGGTATCACCTAGGATTGGGAATAGATGGATATAGAGGCAAATGAAGTCACCACCACATTATGTCTATACATTTGAGATAATGGATAGAGTTGGGCCAATATCCTATCAATTTCTACCCCTTTAGAGGTATCATCCCATGAATGATTTATTCAATGTTTCTGATCTTCTTCATTATCAATCCAACCAATATCACACTTTTTATTCTGTGTAGGTTGAGTTAGATGTTTATTTTTAAATTGAGAAGTATCCAATACACATAATTTACTAAAGGAAAAAATGCTCTTTGAGGATAGTATGCCCCTTTAGTGCAATTGATATGACAGAACAACTGAGTATATGACGTGACTTGGGTGCCGGATACTGACATACATGCTCAATAGTTTGATTGGTTCTCAAATGACATATTTCCACCCTTGGAAGGTAAACTCAAGGATGAGTTCCTTTAAGTGGGATTACTGTAAGAACCTAGTTTTTCTATGACATATGTATCCTTCAAATTTTAGTATTATTTTTTTCCTATTATGGATTTGTTGGGAGGCCAAGGATGTTTTAGTGGTGTTCGAGGGTTGTTCGGATCTTAGAACCCTGGTCAGTGGAAGAAATAACTAGGCCACACAATGAGTTTAAACCAAGATTCCCAGCCTAGAAATTTTAACCTAACTACATGGGGAATTTCATAGGACAGAGTTAGGCACATGGTCAGCATTAACTATTTTCCTATTGCCTCATGCCCATGAAAAATTGGTTCTATTTTTAGAAGATCAAAATTGACCAGTTGGCACACGGTTTCACACACCATGTGGCTAAACTATGCATAATCCCTCCTTATTTAATGATCCAAGCATGGTTGGCACATGGTTTTTCCAACCATGTGACCCAAAAGTTTTGGGTAAAAAGATCATTCTTCCCTTAAATTTTATGATTACATAAACATATTATTCCTTTCACTTTTCCAATGTGCTGGGGGTCTTTTCTCTCTCATTGACGCTCCACCACCTAACCTACTAGTTTTTTGATTTATATAACATCCAGAATCTTAATAAATATTCTATAATATAATTGTATTCCTCTTAGTATGTTCTTCAATCCTTCAGCTTGGTTATCTATTCATCTTCCTATCAATGATTCTATTTTGATGCCATCTCAAATGCCCTATTTTTATGGTGATAATCAGTTCCTCAATATTCTTTTAATCCAAGAAAAACTAATGGTTGATAATGGATGTAGATAGTGATACAAGAATCTGGTAGGTGGTTTGTGACATTTTCATAGAATATTTCTTGTTAATAAATTATTTTTTTGTGCGCACACCTATTTCACTAAGCACTAATTCTTAAAAATAAAAATCATTAATTATAATGAATTTTCACATATTATATATCCCTTTATATACATTTTATTCATTCCATTAGAGATTGTGACCTCGACATAGTCAACCTCAAGTAAGGAACTTTCTTTTTTATGTATTGTTACCCCCTTTTAGACACCTTTTAGTTGTTTTTTTCCACTTGGCCTTGTTATGGTATGTGTTCCTTATTAATTAAACGAAGCATCAAAATGTTAATAAGAGTGTATATTTATATATATCACTCGTACTACAATAATATTATTAATTGATTTGGTTTCATGTCCTATCCAACATTGTCACCATGTTAGAAAGGTAATTGAATGAACCCAATGAACCAATAATTGGATAGTATATATATATATATATATACAGGTATCACACGTCTCTTTACGTATCATTAATGGAACTTTTTTGAATGTCCTTAATTGACATTGTAACTTGGTTTTAAAGGAAATTTAATGAACCAAATTGAAAAAATATCAGAATGAGTATTACGATGCCTAAATTGAATAATAAATTATGTATATGATGCATATTTCATATGACCCATTTTATCTTTATATGAATGGTCAGACTTGAGACAACATTGGATTCCCAAGGGAATTACTTAATCACTTAGGGGACAACATTCTGATTCAAGGAGATTGTTTCTAAGAGACATAACCCCCGTAGAACATGATCCTTTTATACTAAATTATGCATATACAGACATTGTTCGATTCATTCACTATATTTATGAATATTTGGATTCCTCAAATACACTTCATGAATCCAGCTTGTTGTCTTTGGGCACAAGGATCCATGGAATAACCCCATTAGTGCTATAAATTCTTAGCATAATATTACTATAGATATGATCCAGGGATTCATTCAGACTCATTTATATAGGAATGGCTTGTGCAAGCCCCTTGTATTAAACTCATACACCTTTCTTCTAGACAACAAGAGATATTTCAATGACTTGTTTCACCCCTATGGTCAAGGATTCCATGCCTTCACCATGGATCCTCATTCATTATTACCAGGATCCATTTTAGTGTTATTGAAACCTACACATTGTTTAACTATATAAACTCAACATTAATGAATTAATTAAAGTATCTCATATTAAAAGACATTACAAGATACCACTATAGAAGGAATGGCGAATTATTTTAGAATTTCATTACATTTATATATACATGCTCAATGATCAGTTTATATTCACAGAATTGGTTTCTATAAATACCATTGGTGGTTTCCTATTTAAAATACAAAAAATACCTCTTAGAGGTAATTTATTAGTTGTGGTTCTAGAAACCAACACTAAATAAATCAAATTAAAAAAATATAATTTAGAGGTGGTTTAATCTAACTATTACTATATTTTTTTACTTTAATAAAATGGAGGCGATTTAAATGAAACCACCACTAAATATTATAAAAAATCCATAATTGCTCCCCTCCCAACTTTATCTGCATGAACCTAAAACCTATCCTATCTCCCCCAATCTCTTCCCCTCCTATCCCTAACGGTGACCCCAAACCCACCACCTCATCAGTGACCCCCGTTCCCCCATCCGTCGGACCTACCTCTATCCTCAATGGTGGCCCAAACCCCCTTACCTATCCTCTCAGTTCACCTCCTCATAGGTGACGTGACCCCCCCCCCTTCGACCTCCCTCTCTCCGGATCAGTTGTACTCCTCAAAGGAAACACAGACCCCCACCACTGACCTCCCTTTACATAGCTTATATCCCCTACCTAATGAAATGCAGACCCCCTCACCAGTTCCACCATACTCTCCATAATCACCCTAAATATATTATTTCTTAAGGGGATTATTTTCACGTAATTTCTCTATATGGTGATAATTGTATATAAGTTGGGTATTAGATTTAACATTATTGGTTAGTGAATAGGTAATTGTAGTTGTTACCTTTTGTATATTATAATAGAATACTGACTCATATAGAGATTATTTATAAACAGAATTGGGTATGTGGGTAAAAGTTGTTATGGGTATGGCCTTGGTTTTCACACTTATAGGATATTCATTTCCTAGATTAATTAGATAGCTATGATATTATATATAATACCATATAATTGAGAAAATTGTTTATTATTAAACTAAAATATTAATAAATTGGGAATTTGTGAGGGAAAATATAATTTACCCCTTTTGAATTAATTATAAATCTTCATTATATAATTATAATTATTCTAATGAATACACGAAGGCTTTAAAATTGGAAATAGAAACACTACGTATAGCATGAACAAATAGTGTTCCCTAGGGTGCATCCTCTATAGTGGTAAAAGGGGTATGTTATATTTTATAGCCATTATTGACATATGGAGTTAAATATTTTTGTTATGCATGACATATCTTGAGCTTGTAAAGAGTTTAATATTTATGTACCGTTAATTTTCCTATGAAAACACATTTCATTATATATATATATTATTCCTTATAAAGATAATTTATTTTAATGAGATAAAATAAACATCGTTTTTTGTTCTAACATGTCAATATTTTCTTATGAATAATTGTTCATAATTTTCAAAAAAAATATGTTGTAGCTATATAGTGAAAATACCAATTTTTCTAAAAACGTTTACTTTCATTACATTAATATAATTTAAGAATGAATTAATTTTTTATGCATTTTTATATTATAAAACATTTCTATAAAAAATAAAAAAATATACATTTTTGTATTTATAAAATACTTGAATATAAATTTTCAAACATTTTTATTATTTTTCTCAAAATACAAATTTAATGGATTAAAATAAAAAACATTCTTCACCTATTGAAATTATATCCTTAAAATTTAATAGTTTTAGATCATTTTTATCATATTATTTAATAATTACAGTGTATATTTTGGAATCAATGTATAATTACTATCATTAATAATGATGATCATGATAATGATAAAAATAATATTTTTGATGAATTTTTTTATTAATGATTCACAATATTTAACAACTAAATAATATTGATCTATTTGAAATAATGACCTAATAATAATTATTAAAAACATACATGACTATATTAATAAACATTTTATTGTAAATCCATGAATTAAAATTTCAAGAAAAAAATAGTAAAAATATCATTTTTCTAATGAAATTTTATTCCTATATATAAAATGTTTTATTTTAAATTTTTGTCTTATCATGATTACAAATTTCATTACACAAAATTCATAAAAATCAAGGCTTAACACATTAAAATTTAGTTATATGGCTTATTTTATATATTTAGTAAACATTAATTTTGATATATAAAATCATGATACCACAATAAAAATAAAAAAATTTAAAAGTAAATATATCAGATTTTTTTTATATTTACCATGAAAGACACTACATCAATCAAATATAAATTTAAAAAGTCATATTTTATACCTTTTATAATTTTCATGGGATTATTTTTTTCTAAAATGTAGTTTTTCATATATATATATATATGTTTCATTTTTTTATTTTTATTTTTACACATATAATAATTGTTTTCTTATACAGGTGTATTCTTCTGTTCGAGTTGGGATGGTTTATTTGAAGATAATCATGATTGTGAGAGAATGTACTTTGAGCCTGCAACTGATTTAATGAAAATAATGAAATGCATCAAAGATTAATAAAAAAATCTTGAAAGCAATTTAACTATCTAAAAAAGGATCAAAATAGATAAAATATTTTTTGCTTTCAATGTTACCATAACATATATTTCTATTTAATTTCGTTATAAAACATCTAACACTTAATATTGATTCGATGTTCATAACTAAAAAACCATTGTCATTGTTGGAATCTAGAAGAGTATTGGAATATCATGTGCCCATTTTTGTGACTTATCATGATATAATGGGATCATGAGCTTCCTATTCTCCCATGGCTTCCAAAAACAAGAAATATTTTTTTGGCTACAAACATTGATTCAACATGAAATGGTGAAAGTTTCACAAGTAAAGGAAAAGTAAATCATGGTAACATTTCACTTAGTTTTTTTTTTCAGATTTTGGGATTTGTATAAATCATTTCCACCTCAATCTGACACACAATGTGACCTAAATGACTCCATTTTCTACTTTTTATTTTAAATTGACATTATATTTTAATAAAAAACACAACTAACATATTCAAAATAGAGAAAAAACATTCTCATTGTCTTAATAATTTCAATAAAGTATCATTAGGTCATTTTTGATTTGTAAGAATCATCAAAACCTCAATATAAAAATGTTTTCTTCTTGAATGACTAAAAGTGTATGTCATTAGTTTAAAACCAGTATTTTAGTTCAAAAATTGTATCTCATTGAAAATTGGGAAACCAAAACCAAATTTATTTATATTTTAGAACATTTTTCATAAATAATTTATTATTAATTTAAATTTTCCTCACATAAAACTGATAAATAATGTGATTTTTATGAGTCAAGGTTATATTTCCAGTTTAAAATGATATTTTAGAAAATAAGTCTATTGAAGCACTTCCAAAATAGAAAACCCATTCATAATGTTTTAATAATTCATGAGAAATATCAGTAACTCATTTGAGATGTGTAAATATCAACCTCAACTCAATATAATAAACAATGTGATCAGAATGGATCCATGTGTGTCTTTTTATTTAAAATTGACATCAGTTTGAGTAATTAGGGCCAATAAGATACTAAAAACCAAAAAAACACATTTGGATTATATTTATAAACTAGGAAAATAATAAATAGGTAATTTTGACATGTAGGAATCAACTAGACCCCAATATAATACACAATGTGCCCAATAAGACAGCATGTGCAGCTTTTTATTTAAAATTGACATCTATTTTAAAAAAGGACGACTAACCAACTCAAAATTGGAAATACACATTCATATTGTTTATACTTTAGGAAAACGATCCATTATTCATTTTTTGATTTGTAGGAACCAACCTAACCTCAATATGTTACAATATGTGACCGGTATGACTCAAGGTGTCAGTTATCAGTTTACAATCGATATTTCAGTTCAAAAGGTGATACTAATTAAAAATAGAGAAAAATGATTTAATTTTATTGATAATTTAGTAAAGTAATTAAAATTTCCTTTTTGATGTGTATGAATCTTTCTCTTATCAAACAGATACATTATGTGATCGGTATGAGTGAAAGTGCATGTTTACAGATTAAAATTTCATTTTTGTAAAAATTAAAAGTGACATAATCTGAAATGAAAAAAATCATTCTAACAGTTTTGATAGTTTAAGAAAACAAAGAATATGTTATTTGAGATGTGTAAGAATTACTCAAACCTCAATCTGACTCACAGTGTAACCTTTATGACTCCAAGCATGCCTTTTTATTTAAAATTGACCACAATTTCAGTAAAAATGGTGAATGACATACTCAAAACTGGGAAAATGCAATCAGATTATTTTGATAACTTAAGAAAATCATTCATAAGTCATATGTGACATTTTGGAATCAATAACACCTCAATATGATACATGATGTGCCTGGTATGAATCTAAGTGCATATTTTCATGTAAAATTGACATCCATTTTAGTAAAAGGGACAAATGACATACTAAAAAATGATAAAACATGTTCATATTGTTTTGATAATATATAAAAAATGATTCATAAATCATTTTTTTCTGATAGGAATCAAACGTACATAAATCTGATACTCAATGTGCTCGATATAACTAAATGTTGCTATTATTGATTTAAAATCGTCAATTATGTTAAAAAAATTACACATAACAAAAACCAATAAAACACATTCGTATTGTTTTTATACTTGATAAAAACAATCCATATGTCCTTTAATATTGGTAAGAATCAGCTACACCTAAATATGATACATAGTGTGATCAGTATGAATCCAAGTATATCTTTTTATTTAAAATTGATATCAATTTTAGTAAAAAGGACAGCTGACCTACTAAAAAAACAAATTAAGATAGTTTTAATACATTAGAAAAAAGATTCATTTGTAAATTATTATGTGTAAGAATCAACCACACAACATTACGAAATACAGTTTT
Organism: Viscum album; assembly: GCA_963277665.1. Lineage (NCBI taxonomy): Eukaryota > Viridiplantae > Streptophyta > Magnoliopsida > Santalales > Viscaceae > Viscum > Viscum album. Next base: position 1,123,488,212 of record OY728129.1, read on the forward strand.
ACCATTTTTTTCTATATGCAGGATTTTATTTTTTTAAAACACTAAAACATGCATGGAACAATCAAAAGTATAGAAAATGACCTCATATTGATGTGATATCATGAAAAATCCACCTTTGAATTTTTATGAGTTGGAGTGAATGACAACACATCAATACAAAATGCAGTGTGGTTAAATGTATTTGGTAAACACTTCTAAAAGGTACACAAGCCTTCAAAAAAGTGTTTGGGGATCAAAATTGGGAAAACGATATAATATTTCGTTAAAATCAAGGGGAAAAGTATATAGACTAAATTTTAAATTTTAGGAACCTAAAACGCATCCTAATTAATTATAATTTTTCTGTTATGAATGTAAATGAATTTTTAGTGTTTTAAAATAGTAAAATGTGTGTGGAACTATCAAAACCGTAAAAAAATCCCATAGATAGATGTGAAATCATAGGGAAACCACTGATGATTTCTTTGATGTGTACATATAGAAACGACATCAATCCAATGTGCAGTGTGGTCATAGTTACTCACTCAACACATGTTAAAGTTACAAAAGCTTTTAAAAACAAGTGTCAAGCACTAAAAACTAGGAAAACGACATCAGATTTCACTGAAATCAGGGGAAATGACCATAGATTGGATCGAGAAATGTTGGAACTAATGAACGTAATTTTAAATTATAGTTTTCCTGTGATAGTTGTTATATCATTTTTAGTGTATTAAAAAACTAAAACATGTATGGAATAGTCAAAACCATAGAAAAAGACATCTGATTGATGTGCATTCATAGGACAACCACAAATGAGTTGTTTTAGAAATATATGACATGATGTCATATCATAGTATTTAAAAAATTTATTATGTAAATTACAAGGACACCACACATCACTTTTAATATAAATTTGAATATTTTCTCATCCCTTTTTTGTTATAATTGTTGAATCCTATCTTAAATATGAAATTCTATGTTTTCCAATTGTATTGAATTATATATTATTGGATTTATATTAAAATTTCATCTGTTTCATTAAAGAAATAATGAAAAATTATGCGAATCATTCTTAATATATTTTTAGTATTTTCCCTTTCGTATTTTCTTTTATAAAAGTTTTCATTTTTATTCTAGGTTGTATATTCCAATAATATTTAAGAGGTTAACTATTCCGATCAACAAAATTATTCAAAAGGCATTAATGATTCTTATTAGTTTCTATGGTTTCTTAAAATTTAGAGAGTTTTTTTATTTTAATTATGATTTATTATGTTTAGTTTAAATTTTTTTCCAATTTTGTTATTAATGATGAGATAGTATGGTCAATTCTAGTTGATGATATTATTTAGGGGAAGAAAGATGTAGTGGAAGTTATGATGTGGATCCAAAAAAAATAAAGTGGACATCATGACATGGATGTATATTTGGCATGGGTTATTTTTAGATATATTTTATATGTATAAATTGATTACTGATGTACTGGTTGATGGATATATGGGTTGACTGAGACTAATTTTATGATGAATGTGGATGTTGTCATTTATATGATGGGTTTGTCATATAATGTTGTTTTAGTTAATTTCATGCCATTTTTTATCTACAATATTTTATAAAAAAAATTTAAAAATATTCTTTAGTGGCAGTTCTTAGTAACCACCACTAATAATTTCTTTAAAAAAACTTTTTTGCAGGGGTTAAGATGAACCGCCGCTGATATGTTCAGTGGTGGTTTCATTCATTTTATTTATATTATACTTGAATATTTTTTCTATAAAATAACTTCCACTAAATAAAATAATAACCACCACCAAATGATCAAAAAAAGACATAAAAACCATGAAATTAAGGAAACTTCTACTAAATGACTCGAGACTAGGCACTACATGGTATTTTTAATAACCATCGCTATAAGATTAGGCGGTAATTTAAACTGCCACTAGTACATGAAAAAACCTCCAATAAGACCCATTTTGTAGTTTGAGATTTACCTATTATAATATCTATTCCTCTATTAATACATGTGAATATTATATGATTGTAGATATGGACAACGGGATGTGTACCACCATGGAAATCTAACATTCTTTTTTGATTAGGAAGGGGTTGGTAAGATATGACCCTGGAATTTCTCGGGATAATTGGATAATTTTTGGACTTTTTCTATTTTTATAGAGTTTACTATATTGATTTATTATTCCATGTAATCTTGTTTTTCTATTTTTTATAGACGTGGAATTACATCACATCCATTTTATATGACACTATTTAGTTTGGGTTAATTATTATTGATGGATGTTTATGCATACCTCCACTACAAGTTTTGTTTATTAAATATTATTATTCCTCTATTGTAATTAATATGTTGTTATATATTCTGTTCTCCACTCTAAAATGAGGTAATAGTCTCCCTACGGTCGCACCTTATGCCCCTGTTTCTTATTGGTAGCATTTGGCATAAGGGGGGTGCACTTATGGCCATATGGCCACCTGGGTTCGAGGCACCATTGAGTGGAAATCGGGTCGGGAAGTCATAGTACATGTGATATAATAACTCAAAAATGTATAATTATGTTAAAAATATCATATATAGTTATTTAATTTGTCCCTGTTATCATCTAGGTAAACTAGAAATTAAAACCACGTCACATTGGTCAGTGATGCGGTAGTCCATTGTACACCCTAATGACACTATTATTTTACAATTAGTTGTGTTATTAGAAGGTATATACAGAATTATAATTCAAAAGGTATAATAATATCATAAATATAATATATATAATTTCAATTAATAATTATATCTAGAATTGATAGTTTGTTATGGAAAACGAATAACATCGGTTCACGATGTGGTATTCATCCGAACACACAATTGAAGGTTATGTTTCCCATTTGATGAAATAAGATATGGTTATATGTTATTAAACTATCATATTATAATATATGTATATTTTATATAATTTGCCTTAAATCAACACAATTGGATAATATTTGATTGAGTAATAATAACAAGTAAAATAAGACATGCATAGTTTAAAACATTACCTCTTCTTTGGAATAAATCTTTAGGTTTAACTTAAAGACTTAATATATTGGATTTATGATCTCGTAAAGGCCTCCAAGAATTTTGAAGAGATAAATGTAAAGTATTTGGGAAGGTCTTGGTAGAAGTAAATAGTTTTAGAGGTGTTAAGTCATGGGGAGAATGGGTGGCCATTTATAATCGAGGGAGAATACACACCTGGAATTTTTGAAATGAATAATATAAACCCATGTTTTTTACATTCCAAAAAGATCCAAAATGGACAATTATAAGAAATTATATATTATAAATTTAAAATATGTCTATAAAATTAGTTGTGGAAAATCATCGTAGTTAATTACCACAAATCATTTTCGGTTTACCACTCAGAAAATCCATTTTAACCTAAACTATAATAATTAATTTTTACTGTTTTTAAAAATAATTATGGCAAAAAAAATTGAAATAATTATATAATATTAAATAATCTTATTCAAAATATGGAATCCATTTTTAAAAATTTCATTCATTGATATGGGAAATTTTAATTTTAAACTATACCTACAGATGCGATAAAAAAGCGGCTATCCAGAGAGAAAATATTTAAAATTTAAAAAAAAATCAAAATTAATTATAAAAATAATTTCAATGAAATAAATTTTAATTAAAATATATATAATAGAAAAAAACATTTAAAACCATTTTAAAAAATGTAACAATATATATTCATTAAACCAAAAGGAAGTTTACAACAAAAAAATCACTATTCATAAAAAATCACTTTCTTAGAAAATTACCAATGATTATCAGTATGATAATTTTTAAATTATGATTGAAAATTTTATTTATAATATTTAAACTAAATTTTGTAAAATTTTGATAAATTAATTTTAAAATAATTACACAAAATGTGAAAAGATATTTTCAAAAAAAATTACTTCTCAGGTGTAAAATTGGATTTATTTTTATCTCATGCCTAGAAAAAATGTAATACGGATCTAATTTTTCTATTACATATATAATATTTAAATTTTATTAAAATCATTCATAAAAAAGTGACTTATTTAATATATTAAGACAATACATGTTTCTGTACATAAATTTTATTTTCAGAAAAAGATTTCTTTTATTTTCAAATGGATTTTATTATCATTTATTATTAATTGGTCACTAAATAATTAATTTTAAATACATGTTTAAATCAAATATTTTCATTATTTAGATAATATTATTTATACCATGTATTTCAATAATTATGAGATAATATTAAATAATAATATTCTAATTTCATGTATTGTTTTGTTAAAACATTGTGTGTTGTGTAAAAAAAGATATCAATGAAATTAAATTTATTTTTGAAAAAATATATTTCATAACAAACAAGTCGTGTTTTATGTCAATGAATCTTAGATAGTTTAATTAAAATATTTTTATTGGGGATTTTCACATCATAGTATATGTATTCATGGTATGAGAAGATGATATAAATTTATTAATTTTGGGATGGGAATTAGTTTTAGAGAAGGGATTTAAATAGCAACCATTTGGTTTGTTTAGTTTTTTTAACAACAAAAGATATTTTTGATAGGGTTCTAAAATTGTTTATCACTTTAGATAATTTTAGATGGAATGTTTATAATGCATGAAATAGAGAAGGGTGGTCAATTTTTAAGGGGATTTAGGGATGTGGGGAATGATATAGATTGAATGTGTTGGGTTTTTTTGTTTGAAGTACTGAGATAGAGAAATTCCCAAGGATTGTAGGGTTGAATGGTCGATTTGTTCTGTGATGAAATTTGAAGGGAAATGAAAGATATTTTTAGAAGAAATTTCATTGAACCATTGGTTTTAATAGATAATTTTATAATTTATCTAATTAAATTGGTAGCGTTTTACTAAAGTGATAATTATTTTTAGTTTTAGGTTATTTTTATATAATATATAATGGATTAATAAAATGTAGTCAATGGTGATTTTATTTTGGAGATTTTACGGTTTTTGGAATAAATAAATCATAAAATGATATTTAATATGACATTATGGTTGTCAATTTTTTTACATGTCTTTCTTAAAATAAATTTTACGTTGTTTCTATATTGGAAACACTATTATTTTACTATGATACTATAAGTCTTGATATTAGGTTCTTGACAAAAAGTTACCTTTATAGTTGGAAACAACTATATTAATGACACATATGGGAATACACCAATATAATATGAATTTAAAATGAAATAATCTCCTAGGACATTATAACATACCTTTTATACCACAAAGTGGCCAGAATGGATTCGATACTAGGAAATGATTATAACTAGTTGGTCTGTACATTGGGATGAATAATGGAGTTATTTTTGTAAATTGAAAGGTTATGGAGAAATGAATTGTATAATTTAGTTAATTCAATATTATTCATTGCGAATGGTATATATAAGTCCTAGATTACTCAAAATTTTATTTCACATATGATGGTTAATAAAGATAGTCAGGTACACAGTGTATAAATCAAGAAAATAGAGGGTATTGTAATGTTTTAGGGTAAAAATAGTGAATTATTGAATCTATGGAACACATTTTTAGAAATTGGGACACACATCATCCATTAAGAGGCATATTCCACTTACCATGCATACACTAATGTGTGTCATAGACAAGGAATATTGAATTATCATTATTAACATGAAAAAATAAATAAGTATCTTATAGGGATGAGATATAGAAAGTTTTTTTCCACTCCTAAGTGAAATAAAATTTACAATTTCTAGGTATTTAGTCAATCCTTCATGAGGTCTACACCCGTTATGGACATCTCGCACCTCGAGAGAATTTATCTAAAGCCCGAAAAAATATTCAAATCAATATTCCCAATATTTATTAAAACTTATACAAGTCAGTATCAATGTTAGGGACCATATTATCCACCTTTGATATAAATATATTAATTTCACTTCATCATGGGAAATCCATCTCCCTTTAGTTGAGTCATATGTTCAATAGATTCATATACTCTTTTATAAAAGGTAATCAAATCCTCAAATCATCTTTAATTCAACTATATATTTCCAAGGGTATCTACATAAACATTATTTTTTCTTTTCTCTCACATATTAGAACTTTAATCTTCATTATTTACATCATTATATGTAAATATAAATTAAAAATATCCTTCTATATCATTCATAAAGGATTCATGTGGCCATACAACAAATATATCAGAATCTCTTATCTCCCTCATGATACGAGATCCTCATCTACTTTATCAAATTATATGTATAGAAGTTTTTCACGTTTTAGTAACATAACTTGTAAAAACATATCAAACTTTATTAGTAAGCATTCAACCTAATTTTCTAGGGGATTGAAAATTAAACAATGATAAAAATAATTGTATTTGAGCTGTCTAATATCATCTTTAAAGCTCCTTACTCACTATGTGTCTGAGGTTCATAAAATATATAACAAGAACTATATATTTAATTAATTTCTAAAAAAATTAGATATTAATGTGTTGGATACATGACTACTTGAATATAATTATATTTTATGTGATCCTTTATCACTAGGATTCTTGATCAATATCTCATATCCTAAAAATCTCCCCCATATGTTTATTTTTAACCTCCTTTGAATTTTCATAAATGATGTCATTAAATCTCATAGATTAAATTATATAATAGTAATATAATATAAAAATATTCCATTCACTAAAATAATTAATTTAGTATACCTTAGTGTCTTACCCAACACAACTCCTCTTCTTGACCCAAACATTATCCAGTTATTTTTAAAATCGATTAACCAATTTTGTTCAATGTATCACCTTAGTTATATTCAATGAAAATGATTCATATTTCTCATCTATGTTTTAACTCAAAATATCATAATTAACATGACACTTCATACTTAGAACTATTTTATTTATGAACCTTCTTATGATATCTCTTCATAGTTTTGTTCAACACATTTAATTCAGGTCCATGTTTTTTCTCTTTGAAAAATTCCAATGCCCATATATAGTAAAAATAATTTCTAATGATCCATATTATTTTTTAACATCATGAGTGATTCAACATTTGACATTTATATCATAATACAACATTATAAAAACACATTCTATATTATTATTTTTTATTTAGTGATATAATTTTTTTAATAAATATTTTTTCATGATGATATATCATAGAACTTATTTACAAACACAACACATAATGTGAACATTTTAAATAATAAGATATTTATGTTTGAAAATAGTTGTGCTTGGCCACTCCAATCCTTCTTTATAATGACTCGTGGACTTCATTATTGTCACTTGTGACCATATTCATGGTTAGTAACGAAATAATCCATTTCAATAAACTCTAATGTTTATTCTTACAAAAACACAACTAATTTATATACATACTTTAACATGCCATAATTTTAGAAATTATATTATTTATATATAATTATATTTTTTTGATTAAAATAAATGATATAGGTTTGGTAATAATTCATAAAATATAGGAATTAAACTAACACCACCTTTTAAATTCATAGTAAAAAAATAATAAAAAATCAAACTAAGTATTAAGCACCAATGATTAGTACTCACTATAGATTAATACATAATTAAAAATTATATAAATTAAATGGTGTTAATAGATAGAAAAAAATAAATCATCAATAGTAGGAGAACATATATATTATATTAACGTTTAAGGATTTTCAAGAGATAAATAATTCGAATAATAAGGAAGAAAATAATTAAATGAGAAAGCATATTGTGGGACCTAAAACGAATACTGTGAAAATGAGATGTCCAACACAATAAGTTGTAATGGAATTCATGATTCTAACATGTCTATATACAGGAATGAAATCTTACTATAATCAATATGGTCATGGGAGACTTTTCCATTGGAAATATAGTCCTTGAGATTTTGATTGTTGGATATAAATTTAACCAATATGTATAAAAATGGTATGTATTTTTATTATTAATTTTATAATAAGATAAATCAAAATGAAATATAAAGAGTATTAATATTATATATATATATATATATTATAATAACAAATATTTTAAATATAATGTAAAACCTCATTGATAATAATTTCTGATTTTTTATTTGAAAATCTAGTTTTTCAATTAAAATAATATAATAAATAATTGAAGGGATTTTCATAATGGGGAAATACACGTTAATACCTTAGTATACAATAATAAATATTTTCAGAGTTAGATACATAGTTAGATGAACATTTTGAGGCCTGTAGAATCACAACATAGATGGTATAAAAATATTTATTATATTATATTAGGTTCACATGATTTTTTAGAAATAATTAAATATCTCCCAAATTGTGCATTGCATGAGAAATAAAATTCCATCATTAGGTCTGGGATGGGGTTTTACCCTAAGCTCAATATAAAATTTGAGGGCATTGGACATTTAGTCAGATCACTAGTGAGGATAATTAATTTAAAGTTATTATTTTATATTTCTGAAAATAATTGAATATATCCCAAATGGTGTGTAAAATGATAAATCTAAAGCCACTGTTAGGTCATGAATATGATTTTTTACTTTAGTTTTTTCATAATATTTGTGATCATCAGGTGTTTCATTACATCTCATGTAAGGGTAATAATTATTATATATTATAATTATTATTTTTCTTGAAATAAATAAATTACTTAACTACTTAAATAATTTTTAATTCACTTAATTGTTGTGTGATGATTCTCCATGAGTGAATTATTGAGAGGATAGGTAATAATAGTGATATTATTACTCATGTCACATAAATTAAATTATGGGGCTAATAAAAATGAATCTATAATTATCACCATTTATGGATTGTTCATATAAATTGATAATGGTGGTAATTATTGGAGAAAATTATAATTAATAAGAATAATTTTTGTTATTGATATTATTATTAATATTAAATTAGAAAAATAAATTTTTCATAATAAAACTAATATATATGTCAGTTAAATATATATGTATATATATATACATATGAAAGTGTATATATATATAATGTTTTTATATATGTATGAGTTAAATATATATATATATATACGGTCGTATATATTTATATATGGATTTTTGTGTGTATATTTATATTGAATTAAAATAAATATATATTTAATGGATGTTTTAATGTGTTTTAAAATGGTAATTTCAGAGATAAAATGTGTAAGAGGATATGGGTGTGACGTAATATTTTATGTGTAATGAGAATAAAATAATAAATAAATTATGTAATGAGATAATTAGTGAAATGAAAAAACACAATAATGGGGGGTTTTGGGGAGGAACAATGCACACCCCTCCCCACTCACACCACTCTTCCCCCTTTCATATATCCCACAATCATATTTTTTTATTTTTTTATTTATTCTATATTTATATCATCAATATGTTTATCAATATAGATCTGGTTGATATACCGTTGATGTCATTAGTTTCTTCTCAATGAGTTGAAATTTATTCCAAGGAATTTTTTTCTATAGGTGTCAATATATGTGTTTCAGATTTAATATAATTCTTATTGTTAAACATTTCAAATTTCAAGGATAATTATTCAAATTATCAAATGATAATTATGAGATTATCAATGGATAACTATTAAAATCATCAAACAATAATTGTGAGATCATAAAAGGATAATTATTTAAATTATTGAATGATAATTTTGAGATTATAAATGGTTAATATATATAATCAATATTATTATAAGATAATCTCATGGATTTATCAACCCACAATTTAATGAATTAAAACATTATATTTTATTTGAATTTTTAAAGGTTAATTTTTAAATAATAATTTTGATTTTATAAATGGATGCATTATTATAAATTAAAAAAGTTAACTATAAAAGGATTGTTTCTAATAAATTATCAACAGATAATTATAAATAATCTTTTTTTAATAATTTATCAAAAGATATTTATAAATAATAATTTATGATAGGTTATCAAGGGATAATTAATAGGGGATATTTTTTTTAAATTATCAAGAGATATTTATGTAAGGTTAATTTATAATAAATTATCAAAAGATAATTATAAAATGGAAATATAGCATAAATTATAAAGGGATAATTATAAAAGGTTTATTTATAAAAAATTATCAAGAGATAATTATAAATGTCTAGTTTATGAGAAAAAATCAAAAGATAATATTTCTTACGTAGAATTTTTTTGAGTGCATGTGTTTTCCTAAAGTGATAATTTGAAAATTATTGAGGTGATCGAAAGTATTAAAATATGAGATATTTTAATTATTTTTCTATATAAAATAGATGGTTTTCGCTCTAAGAACATTTGATGGACCTAGAGCATTGAAGTGTCTAATATTTGGATAATAAAACCTCAAAGAGATGTTCCTGACTATTAAGGTTTCTACTCTAGCTATCAAACAACATATGGTGGTTTTTCCATTCTTATAACATCAATAAATTTTGATGTAGGATGTTACTTACAATTTCGGTCCATGTATATGATGTTATCATGATATGCGAGTTGTGTTTTACTAACCCATTATTATTATGTGATGCATGTGGGGGTGTGTTTTTCCACGATTCTTCCTTGATTTAAATATTATGATTACACATATTTAAGTGATTTTGAACATTTTGATATTCTTACATATGTATACGTATGGATTTTCTCACAGTCATGGTATGATATGTATTATTCCACTGTTTTCTTGTGATATATTTTGTATATTCTATGTTGTTGTGTTATAAATGGCTCCAACGTGATAGGTGCCCCTTCCTGGAAAGGTATCCCTTGAGGGGAGGGCATGTTTAAATTCTATATTCAACTTGATGACATGATCAAGATGGATGATGAGTCATTATGGGTTAGTGTGGCCAATCCTAAGGGTATCATGATCATGAGTCATCAAGCCCCTATGCGATGACCATGGGTTATGAAGAACGTGAGTTGTTTTAATTCCATGGAAACTATGGGGAATGATGGTCTATGTGAATAGACCTAGAGATGACATTTGGAAATTATTACTTAGTGTGGTTTGACCTAGAGTATTGGGGACTATACGTTTTTTCAGTATCTTAATGATGGTTCTGATGTTGAGATGTTTCCATGATTGTTTTGATGTTTTATAGCACGACAGAGAAGTAGGTATAATCGAGGTTTGTGGAATCTTGGTTAGCACAGAAATTATAAGCATGATTATTGATTGTGTGAGAATATATTTATTATTATTTTACACACTATTATGCATGTGTGCACTTGTAAATGAAACATTGGTGTTGTGCTACTAAGTATTTTAGTCCCACCATAATCTGGACTTTCGGTGCACTTATAGATTTAATGACTTGAGATCCAGTGAAGGGAATGGGCCCTATGGTGGATGATTGATAGGTAGATCATGGAGGGGTAATAGATTGAGAGTTTATATAGAATATTTGTTGTTGTTTATTATTTAATTTACAATCATTTGTTATTTTATTTCTTTTTTACACTGGACATGCTTTCCACTTTAGTACCCATTTATTTGTAAGTCATGTTCAGCTCACTTACCCCATTGACCCTGATTATTATTTATTCATTGTTTTATTATTAATAATTATTATCCTACCTGATTATATGATATAGAGGTTATAGTAACCCCACTATTTTTTAGGCCCTTGCTGCTAATCAACACCCTTTTACATATGAGAATTTGAACATGAAGTAATATGACCTTTAAGATCAGACCTAGTGGTTTTATTTGGGATTTAAAAAAATGGTATCAGAGTTTGGATTCTCCAACTTAATTCTCGTATTGTATTGGATTTGGATATGGTTGAAAAGAGATGAGATTATTGGGACTCGGGCAAGGGAATTATGATAGTGTTTGGCCAACACTATATAGGGGAACATCGAGTATCCATAATGTGGGGGAAATTTGGTTTTGTTTTTACCATTGATTAAATTCACCTTCGTTGATGAACATGATGAATATATATTATTTATGATATTTTTATTTCATTCACACCTCATGAATAGGCATGTAGGAGGGGTATAACTTGGGTATAACTTGGGTTAAGGGTAGATTCCATGGAGAACATTGTGAGATCCCATAGTCTGAATATGATATTTTTATGTTCCTAATGATCCATCATTTAAATAAATATTTATTCTCAAAATATACTTATGTAAATACTTTTTAAGTGGATATGTAATGCCTATATGAGAGAGGATGTTTCTGCATTACCATTAGACATGTAAGAGAATGAAGTTGGGAATCCTACTACTCATACTATATGGATAGAGCATTAAGGTCGCCTCATCTAGAAGTCTTTCACTCGGTGTTTGGACTAAATGTATTTCTCTAAATATATGAACAACCCTGTATCGACATTCAATTCTAGTATTAAACATCCTATTAGGGCACTAGTGGCCCTCATGATACTGAGGAATGGATTGAAATCATTGACATAGTAGAGATTATAAATTTTCGAAAAGACAAGATGAGATAATGATCATATCAGGTGCACAACCAGTTTGATACTCCCATATCGTAAGGCAGAAACCAAGATGAAGGATCTCAAAGAATATGTGCATGACTTGGATAAGGAATTTTTATTCAGGATCTGATATGGTGGTGTTATTGCCTCTTGGAAATATATTTAATGCCTATATAGATGACATGATCCATCAATATATATTCACACAGAGGGACCAAAATATGAGATTAATGTGTTGGGTTGATTATTTGTATATATTTTTTAATTTGATATACTATATACACTTGTTAATGGTAACGTTGTTGTGGATTTATGTGGCTATAAGACAGAAGATAATTAGGATCTTGGTGAGAGGCCCGAAGAGGAGTAGTGGAGTTTGATGATCATTTGCTAATTAGAGGGTGGATTACTCAAAAAAAATGGGTTTATATGACTTGTTATCCCCTGGTCATAACATATTAACATAGGGACTAGGTAAAGGTTTAATATGATTTGGACACATACTTTATTATAATGAGGGAATAACAAGCTAGAAGTGAATCCATACCCAAATTGTTGAAGGATAATGATGCTGCGATCTTGCTATATGGGAGTTTATTAGTACCTCGTTCCATAAAATATGATATGATAAGGGATTACCAAACATATAGATGGGTAGTACATCCTAGTATAACCAAGATGTATCATGATGTAGGGATATGGTTCTGTCAGACAAGGATGTAGAGATACATTGTTAGTTTCATCTACTGATGCCTTACCTACAAAAGGGTAATGGTCGAGAACCATCATCTTGGTGGGAATTTTTATAAAATCTAAATACCTATATATAAGTGGGAAGATGTCATGATCAACATTTTTATGGGGTTACCCATGACCATGAGAAGTTATGACAATGTATGGGTGATCGTCGATCGACTAACGAAGTACACTCACTTCTTACTGATCAAAGAGACTCACTCAATGGAGAAGTTGGGAACAATCTATATCTAATATATCTTTCACATATATAGAGTTTCCTTGATCATTGATTAATATAGATACATATATTTTACATCAGGGTTTTAATAGGGATTGAAAAAATCCCTAGGGTTAGAGTTGGGTTTGATCATGGGGTACCGAAGTTAGACCAAAGGATAGACCAAGTAGACTAAACATTTTTTGGAAGATATTATTTGAGCTGGTGTGAAAATACATGGTGGAGAAATAGATGTTCACTATTCCTTTTTTGATTTAAAATAATATAATAGTAAGAAGGATTCATTTCATATTTTACTTTATGAGGTACTTTATGGGAAACCTTATCGATCACCACTTGTTTCTATGAGGAAGGAGGGGCATCGGTTGTGGGCCCTATTTAGTTAGAAGGGATTTGAGAGATAAGATCTGATTAAAAATAGTTTGATCGCTACTCAAACCAAAATTATTATATGTGGATCATAACAGGAGACCCTTGGAGATAACTATGGGAAATCGGGCCATCTTGAGAGCGACTCCTCAGTTATATCACCGACAACATAGGAAGTAAGGAAAGCTAGAACCATGTTTTGTGGGACTCATTGATATCACTGAACAAGTGAGAACATGGGAATTACATTTAAACCTTCCTGAACTTTATTGAAAAATTAATGTGGTGTTGCAAATTTTTCTGCTTTGGAGGCTCATTCCAAATAGAACACATGTTATAGATTGTGAGGATGTAGAGTTGGAACCTGATGCATCTTATGAGGATTATCTTGTGAGGATTAAAGACCAGATTTAGTGTTTCTTCAAAGGTAATTAAATACAACTGGTATAGATTCTATATTAGCATGTATGGATCTCATAGAAGATTTAGGAGTGTGAGGATGATGTTAGAACTTAGTTTCTCGTGTTTTTTAAGAAATACCAAGAGAGATACTTCTCAAGGATAAGAGGTCATTAGAGGGGTAAAATTTTAATAACCAAAATTTTAAACATAAAAGAAAAATAGTTGAAAATAAAATATGATAATTTTATATAATTTGTAGTTTTTCAATAAAAATAACCTAATAAATTATTTAAGATATTTTATTAAGGGAAATCCCAATTAACACCTTGGAATATTCTATCAAATATTTTTAAAGTCAGTCAAAGATTTTGTGTGATATTCTGAGGCCTATAGGGCCTCTCCATAGAGAAAACAAATATTAAATATATTATATTATATGAATCTGACATTTCAAAAATAATTAAATATCTTATAAATGGTGCATATTATGAGAAATAAGAGGAAAACATTAGGTACGATATGAGAGGATTTACATATGTTGGACATAACATTTTCTCACGCTAGACGTTTGGTCAGATCTCACATGAGGATAATTTATATTATATTTTCTCAAAATAATTGAATTTCTCTTAGATGGTGCATCATATGAGAAATATGAGACCACTATTTGGTATAGAATATGGGTTTCACCCTGGGTACAACATATTCTCTATGCGCATCAGGTTTTTGGTTACATTGCACATAATGGTAATAATAATTATTCATTATAATTAAAATTATTATTTGTATTGAAAAAAAAAATTATATGAGTAATTATATAATTTTTAATTCACTTAATTGATGATATATGTTTCTCTATGAGTGAATTATTGGGAGGTTATGTAATAATAGTGACATTATTACTTGTGTCAGATAGATTCCCTTATGTGGTTAATAAAAATGTATCTACTTTTATCATCATTTAATAGATGTTTTATCTAAATGGTAGTGGTGGTTTTTATTTTAGATAATTAAAAATAAATTTTATTGTTGTTGTTATAATTATTATTTTTGAATTGGAAACCTATATTTTGTGGGATAAAACTAAAATAAGTATATATATATATATATATATAAATATTAAATATAAATGTATATATATTTATATATGCAAGTGTGTATACATATTTATATTGAGTTTGTGTGTATATGGGTTAAATAAATATATATATCATGGTGTATATATCAATATAGGGACTTGTGTATATATATATATTAAATGAGTATAAATATATATATTATATATATGTATATATAAGGATGAATTCTTAATATATATTAAATTTAAGTTTTAATGTGTTCTAAAAGTGGAATTTTTGAAGTAAAATGTGAAAGCTTTTATCGGTGTGATAGATGATTTTATGAGGAATGGAAAAAATAATAAATAAATTGTGAAATCAGATAATTAATGAAATGTATAAAACAAAATAAAGGGGGTTTTTGGGAGGCACAACGCACACCCCCTCCCCACTCAGACCACCCTTCCCCCCATTTACCGTCTCCCTCATTAATATTTTATTTTATTATTCTATTCTAAACTTATCTCCTCAATATATTTATCGATATTGATCGGATTGATGTGACGTAGGTACCATTAGGTTCATCTCCACTAGAAAAAAATTTAATCCAATGTTTGTTTTTGAAGGCATTGAGGTATGTTTTTCAGATTTAATTTATTACTTATTTTTCTATGTTTTAATCATGCAGGATAATTCTTTGAATTATCAAAATATAATTAAGTTATTATCAAAGGATTTTTTAAAAAAATTATTAAACTATATTTGTGATATTATCAAGTAATAAATATTATATTATCATTGTAGAATTATAAAAAAAAATTAAATGATATTATCTAGATTATCATAGGATAATATATATATTAAAAATCATCAAAGGATAATCACATAGATTTATAAAGGAAAAATTTATATAATTAATAAATGATAATAATTTTGAATTATAAAAGGATAATTATTAAAATATAATTGTGATTTAATCAATGGGAAAATTAATAAAAATTATACGAATTTTATTATATAATGTATAATTTATATATATTTACATATAGATAATTATAACGGATAATTTATAATAAATTATCAAAAATAATTATACAGGATAATTTTTGATAAATTATAATCGGATAATTTAGAGTGAATTATCAATAGAAAACTATAAGAAGAAAATTTACAATATATTATCGTGACATAATTATAAAAGGATCATTTTGGATAAATTATCAAGAGATAATTATAGAAGAATAATTTATAATAAATTACTAAGATAAAATTATAAAATTATAAATTATGATAAATTATCTAAATATAATAATTCTAAAGGTGAATAATTGGGAGTGTAAGCATTAGTCTAAAATGATAAATTAAAAATAATCCAAGGGAGAGAATTCATTATTACATTTGATATTATAATTATTTTTTAAAACAAGGTAAATGAATTGGATCTAGGATTCCTTGAAAATCCTAGAGCGTTAATGTGGCAATGATTATAATAATATGACTGTGAGGAGTTGTTCTCAATTGTTGATGTTTCCACACCATTTATCAGACCACATAGGGTGGTTTATCATTGCCTTTGACATCAATAAATATTGAGGGAGGCTGTTCCATTCCATTTTGGGATATATATATATATACTGTTTTCAAGATATGTTATTTATGATGGAAAACCCCATATTTATTCTGTGAGGCATGTGGGTGTTTGGGTAGCCCTGAGGATTTTTTTATTTTCATATTATGATATTGTTTGTTGATGTGCTTTATACCATGTTGAGTTTCTCACATGTGAATATTTAGGTATTTCTAAAAATCATGGCTTTTTATGTATTATGGAAATGTTTCTTAATTAAATTCTTGTTAAATTCAATGTTTTTATCTTATTCATTGAACCAATGCGAATAGTATTCCCACAATGGCTTGGTATCCCTTGAGAAGGAATGTGTTCAGATGTTGGATGTGACTTAAAGATGAGATTATGTGACCATGATATATGAATGAGCATAATGGAATAGTGTGGCTTGACCTAGATGCATAATGATAATGAGTTATCAAACCTGTATGTGATGATCGTGGGGTATGACAATCATGAGTGATCAGATCTGTGTAAAAACTGTGAGGAATGATAGTCTACGTGACATGGAATATAGATACCAAAGGGGCATGATGACCTAGTGTGGTTTAACATAGATTGATGATAACTATACTTCTTTTTATAATCATGAGGATAAATCTAATTTTGAGATGTTTTCATTATTGTTATGATGTTTTATGGCATGACACTGAAGCAAGTATAATCGAGGTTTGTGGTGAGTTGGTTAGTGCAAGAACTCCTAGCATAATTGTTTAATTTTTGTGAATTTGTTTATTATTAGGTAATAAAACATTATTCATGTTCACAATTATTAAAGACACATTGGCGTTATCCTACTGAGTCTTATACACACACCAAACTCGGTTATTTCAGTGTGATTATAGATATCAGCACTAGAGATTCGATGAAGGGAAAGAGCCCAATGGTAGATGATTGAGCAGTAGAGAATAGAGATATAGTGGACTACCAAAGACTCTAGACGAGCTAATATTGTTTATTCTTTTATTTACTATCATTTTTTATCTACTCATTTGAACAATGGATAGGATTTTCAATTTAGAAGGCATTTAGGTGGATGTCTCTTTTAGTTCACTTTGTACATGTACTCTAAATATTATTTATTAGTTATTTTAATATTTCTCAATATTATCCTGGTCGATGACATGATACGAAGGATATTTTCTCCCCACTGTTGGATTTATACCCTTGTTTCTAATCAGCCACCACATGTGTATAGGGAGGCGCCTATAAAGTCATGCGACCTTTCAACTCAAACCTGGTGGTTTTGGTCGAGATGTTACATATATATTAATGTGGTACAGATTAGAAATAAAAATCATACTGTCAAAATATGATATGATATATTTATTATATTTTGAAATACTTTTTAATATAAATGGATTAATTTTTTTTGAATATGAAGAAATATTTTTTTTATTTTTTTAATCCATATTTGTTATAAATGTAATATTTTTTTCAAAGAACTATTGTATTAAGTTTTGTATGTTTTATCCTTATAAATTCAATTAAAAATTATAAAAAATTATTTTATATGAACTAATATATTTATATTATTTGTAAATGGAAACATCTATGAAATAATATTAAAAACACTTATGGTTTAAAAATGTCAATTTTCAATAAATTCAGTTTTTCATTATATTTTTTATTTTTATTTTTATTTAAAAATTAAAAATTATTTATTTTTAATTTAATTAAAAAATTATTTTTTTGTGTTATAATAATAATATCACCTTGGGATAAATTTTGGGGTCTTTTTTAAATAGTGGAGTTTTAGGCGAATAGTAAAAATACATTTTTTACCAAAATTGCGTCTTTATATCTTTATAATAATGACCTAGAATTGTATAAAACATTTTAACTATTCAATGTTTTTTAATAATTAAAACTATTGTAGATACCTATACTTATCATACATTGATATTTCATATTTTAGATGAATATTCATTACATTACACAGATATATGCCCAAGGATCATAATGGTTGAATGACTTTGGATACTAGGTACAAAATAATCTTATTTAGTGAATTATCTTGAAAATATACCATAATGAACATACCCTTGAAACTATTTATAAACATTCCCAACATATAACATTTTTTGTAACCTAAGAGAGGAAACATAAGAAGGGGTGAGCTTAGATGCACAGTAAGGGTAAACATGGGAAATACATAAAAATATTTGATCATAAGGGAATGAGAACATGAGCATAACAAATAAAAACCATACCTTTCATATCAATGATCATAATCTTGTGTAATGACATAATTATTGGATGTTCATAATATATGAATCATAATAGAATCAAATAAAATGATCCATGAGAACATAACATTGGCATAATATAATTATTTTTTGGAATATACATATTCATTGAAAATCTCATGTCAGGAATGCCCACAAAGACATTCATAACATGTTAGGATTGGGGTAACCACCCATGTACATACTTTGGTCAGGGGATAACCTCTCGTGTACCCTTTTTAGGCTTGGGATAAACTCTTTTTTATCCTCATCCAGGTTTGGAATAACCTTCTGTGTACCTTTTAAGATCATATAATATTAATCAATAACAAATTTAATTGAGGTAGATAAAGCATCCATCCATATTTCTTATAACGTAACAACTTTACTTGTTTATAATGTTACCTTCACCCTTAGTTATAACATAATCAACAACAAATAATGAAAATAATACATGTATGTGCCCCATGATAATTAAACAATCAACATATCAAAACCTAATAAAAGAAATGGGTTTCATAATAACTAAATCATTTCATAAATCATGGAAAATAAATGGGTTTCATATATATTTCTTTATTTCATCTTAAAAAATACCCTAAAAATTAAGCTATTTTTATAGAATTTTATCATGGTATAACTATTAGAATGAAAGAGGTTTCATAAATATCTTTTAATCACAATCATAATCCATTTAGTTAAATAATTATAATGAGATCATTAAATAATAGCCCTAATAAAACGTAATCAACATGAATGTATTTCGTCTTAGATGGTAAATGATTTTGAAAACAAACTAGAAATATTTATTGAGGAAAATGATTTTTCTTTTAAAATAAATTTTGAAAACAAAAATAATCATCAAATTTTCATTGAATAATTTAAATTACAAATAACATTTTTTATTTATAAAGTAATATTTAAAAATAATTATTTTTCCATGATTGGGGAAAATACGATTCATGTCTACACATTAAAATATGGATTCCTTTCACAATTTTGGTAAACACCTAGTCAGAATTGTTTCTAAAATGAAATAAAAATTCCATTGAAAACATTTTTAAAGAATTGAAACATGGGTAAAAATAAAATTAATAAAAAAATAAAAAAATTAAAAAAAAAACTTTTAAAATATTTCTAGAATACATGGTTTTGGAATAAAAATAGGTTTTGGACCAAGGGGAGAAATAATGATTTTTTTTAATAAAAAAATTATTTTGAACTCTTGAGGACTTAATTGAACTACCCAAAATGTTGAATAAATTTTTTTTCCTAACATTGTGTGTTATTTTATTTTATACTCAACAAAACTTTTTCATTTAATAAAATAAGTATAATGAAAATAAGACTGTTGGGTTTTAATTGATATATGACCATAGGTGAATAAGACTGTGAGAAACTAAATAGTTTGATTATTGTATATAAATACTAGTGATCTTGATTAATTAATATAAAGATAAAATTCAATGTCCCTATCTAGTTGTCTCGGGCCGATCGAAACCCATCTAACGGAACTCGGGATGGAGGTAGCACCATTGGGCTTTGCTCTAGACCAAACCTTTGCTGAACTTCATCGTGTGAATCTGGAATGCAATAGCCTTCACGATAATTTCAAGCTAATAGAAATAACTACTAGGGAAATGTTGGATGAGTCGCCCCAAGATTCTATCACCCTAGCACACCTTACTCTTATGTCTTATACAGGTGTTATAAGGGGCTATGTAACGAGATCGTAACTGCTTTGTTTAATTCATTGATTTAAATAAAAATTGTGATTTCTTCTTATTGTGCAGTTTTTGAATTTTCAAATGTCTGGATAAATATAGTATGCATATTATTGATTAATTTTATAAAAAAAAATTTAAAAATATTTATGTAAACCTTAAATAATTAATAATGTGTAATGAATTTCAAAAAATGGTCTTCTACAGTTATGTTCAATAAGAAATTTAGAGTCTAACAAGATCAACATAATTTTTGATGTATAGTAATTTATGAATAGTTATTTTACGCTTAGGATTAGTAATGTTACCAAATGGATTAGTAATCTCCAATAAAGAAAGAATTTATATAATTTAGGCACCTTGATTAAGTAATGTGATTTAATAAAATGGGTAAATAACTGTTTCAGAAATTATTGGTAATTATTAGTTTTTTCAAGTGAATTGTGTTTTTTATTAAAAAATTAAATTAAAAATATTTAGAAAAATATTTTCATAAAATGGAACTCATTTTTGAAATCAGTGCATCGATATTAGGTTAATGTAAATTTTTGGGATTTTTCTGAGAAAGCTGAATTTTCAGTGAATAGAGTTTTTATTTAAAAATTAAATTAAAAATATTTAGAAATATTTTTTTATAAAATGGATTTCATTTTTTAATTCAGAGCATCGATATTATGTTAAGGTGAATTTTTGGGATTTTTCTAAAAAATTTGAATTTTCGGTGAATAATGAATTTTTAGTTTAGTGTTTCCAGTGTTTAATGACATCATTAAGGATTTAATAATTATGTAATAATTCTGGTAGACTTATGAATATTAAGATAAGGTATGAGGTGTCCCAAGTGGCTAATACCATGGGTAAATACCATGTGCAAGCCCATGGTTTTTCCAATACCACCAATGAGGTGTCCCTTGGTCATTAATGCCTTATCCCCTCACTTCCCCTCTAAATACCAAGACTTTACCTCATTCCTTTCCATTCCAAAATCCTCCTCAACGATGGTCTATTCTCCTTAATACCCAAGGAGTCCTCCCAAGGTGCCCTCAAGCCTCCCAAGGTCCCAAACATAATTATTTAGAAGTTACTCTTCATGGTAAGGGATCATACCTCTCTCTTTATTTTGAAGTACTCTTTTGTATATCATTTCATTTAAACCCCATGTTCATAGGTTGGGTGATGTTCTTTTATATTCATATTACTTCCCTTTTCATGATCATTTGATTATAGATCACCTATTACTCTCATCATTTCGTTTTACGAATGTTTATGTGGTGTCGTTAGGCTGTCGAATGTTTTCAAGGGATTCTTGCACCCTTCTCATTTTTCAAGTTCTATTTTCATGTCATTTCCTTCAAGTTCCTTTTTATTATGTTAGGGTATGATATATATATCCATCATACTGTTATTTCATGTTCATATTATGAGAGACCCTATTTTATCACATCAATTCTTTTTTTTAAATTTTTAAGTGATGACGTTAGACTGCCAAATTTTCATAACAGAAATCTTATTTTTTTCTTCCCTCCATGTTTTTCATTTCATATGGAATGTCTTTAAAATTTCATTACCGTGTTCTTATATCCTTTATATTTTGTCCCTCTACTATTTTTTTGATCATTTATGAGGGGGTAACCCATGTCCCCACTCTTTTCAATGTTTTCTAAAACCCTGTAACATAGTCGTTATGCTACAAAATATTTGGTTTCAAAATGTCTCTCTCTTTTTCTCAGATTATTTTCTTTTATTAAGTGAATACTCAAAGATCTTTCTTCTACAGGGGTATTAACATGTATATCAAAATGTTATATTTTAATTCTTGGATTTACATACATGAAACCCGCATTTCTTTTCCGTGGGTTTAAAGTGACATAAAGATCATTACTTTAAAGCAGTTTTTAAAATGTTATGACTATGAAATGAAACCAATTTATTTTAGGATATATGGGTTATTTATGAAATTATTTATGATGATATATTTGGGTCACGTGATAATAAAGGTAAATTTAGGTTGAGCCCTGATAGAGCTCTACTGCATTGGTTAATGATGTAAGCTCTAGGGATTACAATTTTAATGATACCTTGGGGAATAACCTTGTTAATTTTTTAGTGACACCTTGGGGATGGACCATGGTGAAATAGAAATGATTGTATAAGTTAAATGTTATAGCCACATATTCAAGTTATGAGACACATTATTTTTATAGGCCTCATGATCTATTTCATATTCCTTAAATTAATTTATCATGACTTTATTGATGTAACTTAAGTTCACATGTAAAATGTTTCTCTTGTTTCCCTTATTAGGCCTTTTGCTCACCCATTAAATTAATGTATGCTCCCAGGTTATGAGATGCTGTAATGAACTTATAATGAACAATGAAGAAGCCTTTCAAGTGTTTAGAAGAATGTTATTTTTTTCATGTATTATGTTTCTGATTTCCAAGACACTGGACTTTAAAGATCCTCTATTTGTAAAATGTAATGAAAAGGTATGTATTAAAAAGGTGGGATGATATAGTTGGTATCAAATTATAGTTTATTTGTTAATGGAAATTAGTATATTAAAACTTTAGGAAGAACCTTATATAAAATTTTAAATATAGTAAATCTTCATAGTATTTTGGTGAGTATTGTGTAAGTGGTTTATCAAGAAAATAAATCAATGTCTAGATATGAGAAGGTAGAGGTGGCTCTGGAAGAGATGTACATAGGGTTAAAACCTGAAAACACCACATTGATCTAGACTCAAACGGGAACTGGTACACGACAACGGACCTTGCTTCACTCTTTGTTACGACGCTCCCTGGGGATATGTTTGGTTAATCACAAGATTTTTATGAGTCATTATGAAGTAACTATAGAAAAAATGTAATTGTCTAAGAGTGAAGTTGTACGACATAAAATCCTTTTTAGTTAAAATATTCTTAAATTAAATGAGTTTCTCATGAAGTATTTATTATTTTAGAAAATGTCCCCATCGACTAGGAATATGTTGAGGAATTTATTGAGGAGTTACCCAGACCTCACCCATAAATAAAGGTAGTGTTTTCCATTGAACATATATGTGGATCTCATCTGATATCAAAGACCCCATATAGGATTAAAAATGTGGAGCTAGAGGATTTAAGGAAACAACTCCGAGATCTTTTCGAGAATGGGTTTATCCTACCATGTGTGTCTCCTTGGGGAGTACCGGTTCTATTTGTAAAGAAGAAGCATAGATCGATGCAGCTATGCATTGATTATAGAGAACTGAATGGGATCACCGTGAAGAAAAAACATTCTCTTCGAAGAACTGTTGACTTATTTGACCAACTTCATAGGACTCAATTCTTCTCTAAGTTTGATCTTAGTTCTGGTTATCATCAATTGAGGGGGAATAATGATCATATTCCAAAAAATTACTTCAAATGAAGATATGGGCATTATGAGTTTTGTGTTATGCCCTTCGGATTGACTAATGAACCTTATATTTTATTAGCTGAAGAATAAGTTTATTTTGTAAACTTATATTTCATCAAATGGATATCCTTTGTATAGGAAAATTTTTTGGTGATTAAATTATAAAGGTTATTTTGGGCGATGTTTTCCCTTTTGGAGTACTATATTCCTAAGGGAAATAAAATGCTACATGATTTAAATTGAGGAGGAATTGTTTATTTTTTATGAATTTATGTAATTATTGTGGTTATATGGTGATTTGGGATATTTCTCGAAAATGATAAACCTAGCATAGAGAATATGTGAATAGGTTAATTACACATTAGTATGAGACATTAATAGTAGTCGATGTTATTTGGAGTTAACTGTTAAGATTTATTGGGGAAGGCTATGAGATTAAATCCCTCTATATTTTGGGTTCCAATCTTAGTTTGGATTATTCTGAAGAATTTTAAGGATTGTTGTGTATTGAATGGTCTTTCTGGAACTTTGGGTACTTTTTGTTGAATTTTGGAGATTAATAGTCATATTTCATTTTATGAAGGATTATCCATTTTGAGGATAATATGATCTCGTACTAAACTTTTTAGTTTTAGTTGATGAATAAAGGAAAGGGAAAAATATAGTTATTATTTTTTGGATTATTTGATTCTCTATAAGATGATTCTTGTGCTTTTGATGAGCCCAAGTCTTTTTGAATT
Source organism: Viscum album (assembly GCA_963277665.1). Classification (NCBI taxonomy): domain Eukaryota; kingdom Viridiplantae; phylum Streptophyta; class Magnoliopsida; order Santalales; family Viscaceae; genus Viscum; species Viscum album. The sequence goes on from OY728129.1 coordinate 1,123,513,213, forward strand.
TAAAGAAAAATATTTTTCTTGGTGGAAACTTGTTAAGGGATGAAACTATAAATTAAGGTATGTATATTTCCTTATATTTTTATTCTATGTAATAAATTAATTCCTCAAAATTATAAAAAGGAAGGTAAAACAAAAACATAGTTGGTTTATGTTTCCTACTCGGTAATCAAATACATTTTAACACTTCTTATGTTTGTGATCTTCTTGTGGATAATTTTCTCCTAATCGTGTTTTCTATCACTCTCCATCAGAACTTGATCCTTTGTTTTCTCTTCCATATCCCTGTTTTCCTAAATGGAATCCAAGTATGGGTTAACTCGGGTGACCATTGTACTTCCCTTTATTTCTTTTAAAATAATAGTTTTAATGACTCTTTTCCGATGTGGGAATTTCAACAAAATTTCCAAGACCAATTTTAAAATTGTAATGATGTAATTTCTTAAGGGGGAATATGGTAACAACCCAAAATTTCGAATAAATTTTGTTTTTAACGTTCTGTGTTATTTTATTTTATCTCAACAAAAAAAATTCATTTAACAAAATAAGTATAATTAAAATAAGACTGTTAGGTTTCGACTGTTATATGAATGTTCGTCAATAACACCATGGGAAACTAAATATTATGATAATTGTCTATAAATACAAGTGATCTTGATTAATTAATATAGAAAGAAGATTTAATGGCCCCATCCAGTTGTCTTGGGCCGATCGAGGCCCATCTAATAGAACTCGTAAAGGAGGTAGAACCTTTGGGCTTTTCTATGGACCAAACCCAAGCCGAACTTCATTGTGTGAAGCTGGAACAGAATCGCCTTCGCGAGAAGTTCAAGTTGAATGAAATCACAACTCGGGCAATGGTGGCTGAGCCGCCCCAATATTCTATAACCCTAGCACACCTTACTCTTAGGTCCTATGCTGGTGTTATAAGAAGCTATGTAACGAGATCATAACTACCTTTTGTAATCCATTGATTTAAATAAAAATTGTGATTTCTTCTTATTGTGAAATTTTTGAATTTTCAAAATTCCAGATAAATAAAGTATGCATATTATTGATGAATATTAGAAAAAGGAAATTTTAAAAATATTTATGTAAACCTTAAATAATTAATAATGTGTAATGATTTAAAAAAAATGGTTTTCTACAGTTATGTTCAGTAAGAAATTTAGAGTCTAATAAGATCAACTTAGTTTTTGATGAATAGTAATTTATCAATAGTGATTTTACGCTTAGGATTAGTACTGTGACCAAATGGATTAGTAGTCTCACTTAAATAAAGTATTAATATAATTTAGGCACCTTGATTATGTAATGTGATTCAATAAAATAGGTAAATAAATGTTTTAGAAATTATTGGTTAAGTATTAGTTTTTTCAGGTGAATAGTGTTTTTTTTTAAAAATTAAATTAAAAATATTTAGGAAATTATTTTCATAAAATTGAGCTCATTTTTGAAATCATAGCATCGATATTTTTTTAAGGTAAAGTTTTGGGATTTTTCTGAGAAAGTTGAATATTTAGTGAATAGTGTATTTATTTAAAAATTAAATTAAAAATATATAGAAAATTATTTTTAAAAAATAGAGTTCATTTTTGAATTCAGAGAATCGACATTATGTTAGACTGAAGTTTTTGGATTTTTCTGAAAAAGTTGAATTTTCAGTGAATAGTCAATTTTCAGTTTAGAGTTTCGGGTGTTTAATGGTATCATTAAAGATGTAATAATTATGTAATAATTCTATTCGACTTATGAATAGTAAGATAAGGTATGAGCTATCACAATTGGCCAATACCATGGGAAAGCCCATGGTTTTTTCAATACAACTAATGAGGTGTCCCTTGGCCATTAATGCCTTATCCCCACACTTCCCTTATAAATACCAAGCCATTCCCTCATTACTTTAGATTCAAAAATCATACTCAATGATTTTATGGTCACCTTACCTCCCAAGTAGTCCTTCCAAGGTTCCCTCAAGCCTCCCAAGATCCCAAACTTCTTGATTTCGATGATACTCTTCAAGGTAATGGATCCTACCTCTCTCTTTCTTTTCAAGTACTCTTTTGTATGTCATTTCATTTAATCCCCATGTTATTAGATTGGGGGATGTTCTTTTATAATCCTATTATAGCCCTTTTCCTGATCATATAATGAGAGATCCCCTCTTACTCTCATGATTTAGTTTTATGAATGTTTATGTCGCGTCATTAGGCTGTCGAATTTTTGTAAGGGATTCTTCCACCCTTCTCATTTTTCAAGTTCTATTTTGTTGTCATTTCATTCAAGTTACTCTTTATTATGTTGGGTAATGATATCTATATCCATCATAATTTTATTTCATGTTCATATGATGATAGACCCTATTTGATCTCATCAATCAATTTTTTTATGTTTTAAGTGACGTCGTTAGGCTGCCCTCATAAGAGAAATCTTATTTTTGTCTTCCTTCCTTGTTTTTCATTTCATATGGCATGTCTTTAAAATTTCATTACCATGTTCTTATATCCTTTATATTATTTCCCTCTAAAATTTTTTGGTTTATTTATTAGTGGGTAACCCATGTCCCCTCTCTTTTCAATGTTTTCTAAAACCCTGTAACATAACAGTTATGCTGCAGAATTTTTCATCTCAAAATGTCCCTCACTTTTTCTCAAATTATTTTATTTTATTATGTGAATACTCAAAGATCTTTCTTCTACAGGGGTATTCACATGTATATTAAAATGTTATAATTTTAATCTTGGATTTATGTATATCTAACCAACTTTCCTTTTCTGTGGGTTTAAAGTGACATAAAGATCATGTCTTTACAGCAGTTTTTAAGATGTTATGACTATGAAATGAAACCCATTTAATTTAGTCTATATTGGTTATTTATGAAATGATTTATGATGATATATGTAGCTCAAATGATAATAATTTCAAATTAATGGTGCGCCCTGATAGCGCTCCAATGCATTGTGTAATGATGTAATCTCTAGGGATTACAATTTTAACGATACCATGGGGAATAACCTTGGTAATTTTTTTTAATGACACCTTGGGGATGGGCCTTGGTGAAACGGAAATGATTTTCTAAGTTAAATGTTGTTGGAACATCTTCATGTTATGAAACACATTATTTTTATATGCCTCATGATCTATTACTCATGCCTTAAAGTTATTTATCTTGACTTTATTGATGTATCTCAAGTTCACATGTAAAATGATTCTCTTGTTTCCCTTACTGGGCCTTTTTCTCTCCATTTCCGTTAATGTATTCTCATATGTTATGATATGCTATAATGAACTTATTATGAACAATAAATAAGCCTTTTAAGAGTTTAGAAGATTTTTTTTGTTGTTTTTATATTTTATGTTCCTGATTTCCAAGACATTAGACTCTAAAGATCCTCTGTTTGTAAAATGTAATGAAAAGTTATGTATTAAAAAGGAAGGATGCTATACTTAAAGAGAATAAAATGAATTATAAACATGTATTATCATGATATTGACAGTGGATAATAAAAGTTTTTAGTTTTTTTTATGGTTGGGTAAAAATATTTCATCTTCATAAGTATAAACAAAAATAATCCTAACAAATTATGAGATTATATCATTAAACCCTTATGACATTGATAACATTGAATCATAATCCCCATGAAAGAGTATTAATAAAAAGGATATGAAAATTCCAATAATGTATTAGTAAATTTTCATAAAATAAATTCACATTATGTATAAACACCACATAAAAAATTGGTGGTGAATATGGAATGTGTCTCATAGAAGCAAACAAATGAGACGAAAATACCTTTCTTTAATTATAGATTTCATTTGTACAAATTTTAAAATAATGTATAATAAATATATTTTATTATCAATATATTGTTAAATTATAATTACATATATCATAAAAATAACTATTTACTTAGGTCCTTGTTTTACTTGTTTATTAACAATTTCTGGTTAAAGTCACATTTTGGGCTAAAACAGCTTCGTTTTTATGGATGTTTTGATTTGTTATTTTCAGTCATTTTTAATAGATCATGTTTTACTCATAATTATAATGTTAAACTTATAAAAATATCATATATAATCAGTATATATGAATATGTAGTAATACACAAAATCCAGAGATATAAATTGAAATACATCATTTATGGAGACGGTAGATCGTACATACACAAGAACGGTATTCCCATTTTGGGAAGGATTAAAATAAAGAATTCGAAGTAATATATTAAAATTAAATAAAAAAATTTATATCATATATATAACATAATTTTTTTAAACCCATCCTTGTTACCTTCTATGTAAAAAATGATCGAATCACATCAGTTCGTGAGGGGGTAGTCCACCTTACTCACGAGCGACATTATCATATTCCAAAAGAATATAAAGTAAGAAGTTATAAATTATATTATATTTAAATATGTATAATATGTATAATAATTATAATATATAAACATTTACTCCATAATTATATCCAAATATGATAGGTTTAAATAAAAAAATGAATAATATTGGTTCGTGAGGTAGTAGTCTGTCGTATACACAAATGGAGATCCGATAGCCTATTTAATAAAAGATGTGAAATGTTTAGGTTATGAAATTATCATAATAACATATTATTATATTTATGATATTTTTTTATCATTAATTTTTATTAATAATTTATTGTGGTGGGTGATGAAATAAAATAAAATGCTCGGTTAATGTAGTTATCTCTCCAACAGACAACTTCTTATGATTTACACAAAAAGGATTCATAGGTTGGATTTAAAAATAATAATATTTATTCTAGGATGATATTATGGAATTATGTAATTTATTTATATAGTTATTGTTTGAAACAACGGGGTTTTTTATGTTTGAATTAGAGATGTGATGGGTGACCTTTTATAAGTGAGGTGTGTGACACTCTAGAAATTTTTTATATAAAAAATTCAAACTAATAAATTTTAGATGAAAATGTCTCAAAAGTGAAATTATATAAATTTTAATATATAATTCCTAAATATGTCCATAAAATGTTTTTTTGGACATGTTTTGTGTCTTTTTTCCCTTATATTTTTAGTTTTACCCCATTGGTAAACCTATTTTTATCATAATCATGTTAAAAATAATTTACTATATCTTCTATTAATAATTATAAAAATTTAGTTTACCTTATTAGATAATATAAATTAATATAATTACAAATATGGAACACATTATTCCAATTTAAACTCATATAAGTGGAAATATGTTATGTAAAATTAAACTTGTAGACATGATAGTAAAGTCGTTTTCCAAAGATAAATATTCAAAAGTTTTAAATTTTTTAATATAAAACATAAATATAAAATTTATTCCAATTATTTAGATGTGACTAATATATATATTATTTAACAAATTTTACTTTTAAACAATATTAAAATCTTTTTTATGTTTTCAAAACCTTTAAAATAAATGATATTTCTTAATATAAACTTATAATTTTCACTATGCATGAAAAAATGTATCTTCTATGTAACATATAAGAGATTAGCCCAAATATAATTTAAACAAGATTATTTCCAAAATTTATTTCAATTTCTAGAAAAAATTGGATAAAATTGCCAAAAATTATAATTAAAAAAGTGTTTATATTGCGATAAAAAAAATATTTAAAATAATTCATTTTTTAAGTATAAAATTTGATTTATTTTATATAATGTGTAGAAAAAAATACGATGAATGTTAAATATTATATCTAATATATTATATTTATATTTTCTTAATATAATCCATAAAAATTTATGTTATTAATTTATGGATGTAAAACATGTTTCTTTGAAAAAAAAAGTTTTTCATAAAAGAATTTTCATTATATTCCAATAGTTTTTAGTTTCATATAAAATTAATTGTACATCAAGAAGTTCATTTTATATTCATGTGAAACAATAACTTTCATAGTTTAGATAATCTTATTCATTCCCAAAATTCCAATAACTATGTGATAAGTATCATATACTATTATTTTAATAGCATGTCGAGTTTCATTACAATTGGGTGTTGCATATAACACAAAATATATAAAATATTAAATTTAATAGAAAAATATTTTTCATACAAAACATTGTATGTTAAATTCTACCCCCTTAAAAAAATTCCATCCTCACAATTTGAACTTGTTCTTGTTAAATAACTGTTTAACATATGGAAATTCCATTATGGTAAACCCACAAAATAAAAAGGATTAATAAAACATACTCTTAAAAAGAGAAAAAGATATGTGTGGAGGTTAGGTAGAATAATCAATTCAAGGATTCAAGATTGGAAAACAATATATGGGAATTTGTGATGGGAAAATGTAAAAAATGTGTAATTTCAAATTAATGATGGAGATTTACGGAGAACATTGATTACTAAAAGTGAATGATAATGTTAAAATACACAGCACTACACCGTAAATTAAGTATGTGTGAAAAAGGTCATTGATATAATTATAAATCATGGAAATAGGATAAAATTTTATTTCAATATCCATTACCATATGTTGGAATATTTTCATGAGAATATATAATTACATGATTTCATTCCATTTCATAAAAACAATATCATCCTTTGGTTTTGCCTTGATAAATTTCCTCTTTATTTCTTACAAAAAAAGATGAAATTTTTATATTTGATGTACTAAGAAAATATTATATAAATATAATAATGAAAATTCATTTACTCTATCTTTTTTTATTATAAAAAAGAATATGGTTATCATAAAATATTCATAAATATTAATATGATGGAATAATATATTAATATTTAAAACCTAAAACAAAGTTCAAATTAAACCATCCAATAAACTGCTAACCTTATGAACCTTAGAAAATTCAAATTTTACAAAAAAAGGTCACTGACTTTATGAAAAGAAACATATCATTAATCCCCAAAATGATATATACTATCTCTCAATTATCACATTCCAAACATGTGAATAAATTGGTCATATACACTTTTGAAGAATTTTAATAACCAACATTACCATTATACCTTAATGAAACTATAAATGAATACTCATTCCTTAAATAAAACCAAAAAATATCGAATATATTCTATAAATCAAAAAATGTTTTAAATCCATCAATGATATCATATACCACCTTTTCAAAATATCTTTAATCAGTTCCAAGGTCATTAATATTATCTAATTTACATTATCTATATCAATCATCTCTTTCTAAAAAATAAACACCATTTTCTCAACATCAAGGACACATTAAAGGTTATCTTCCCTTAATTATGTTTCTTTCTAGAAAATATCACCTTTCCATTACATCACATTTCTAGTTTATCTGTACTATAGATGATATTATTGAAAATCATCAATTAAAAAATTATACTAAACAATAGTAGTATATCTCAAGATATATAAAACATAATTATTGAATTCCGGTACATAAACACTTCAATCATCCCACTTCATTCATAAACCATTAAATAGTATTAATAATATTATTCCTCATTATATATTTCCAAAATTATGAAACATGAATAATGTCTTAACATTGATGAAACTCAATTTAAAGATACTTCATACATTTATCAGAAAAAATAATTATAATAGACTCTAACATTTATATTTCATTAACGATATCTTAAACATTAGTAGTACATCCATTACATGTAAAACCTTACTCATCCTATTCCTGATATTTCCATATATGACATCAATATTTATAATTCACTTACTTTACATATTTAAAACATTCATCTATCAATGATTCCTTTGGGAGACCATTATTATAATACATTTTTAACCAAACATTTCATCTTTATTTGGAAATTACTTGCTTTGTGAACTTTTTTTCAATACTGAAAATACCATCCCATTCCTCTGATACATTCACACTGGTGATTCATCCCACATTATCAACACTTAAGAAACTGAATATTCTTTCTTATAAGACCTCCAACATACTAAATATCAATAAACACTGTCATTATCTTAATTAGAGAGACTAAGATGTGGTAAGGGTGAAATTAGTTAATCATATATCCTGATAAATTATTAGGAATAATAAAAATATCATTTAGTATAATGTTTATCCAATTTAGATTCTCATGGGGTAATCCTCGAATTTTCCATTACATTAAGCATTCACATGATTCCTTCAGGTTCGATCCATTAACTAGAATTCATAGTTTGAGCTATAATATTAATTTTGGAATACCACATATTTTACAAAATGTATTTTATAAGATGTATAAATGTAGAATCCGTTATTTCTAATCTATGAAAATGTAGGTTTATCCAAGGTTATTCTGAGTGACCATATATTTAAATCCTTCATGATGGATTATAAAGGATTTATGAATATCCAAAGAAAATCCCCCAAGGGTGTCAAACAATTTTTCATGAATTCCCATTGTCATGCACCAAGTAAAGATAAAATCCTAAATAAATTCATCCTTTTTGGAGCTATTACCCCTAGGTGCCTCTGTATCGATGCCACCTCAATTTCAATATCTCTACATCAAGTTAATTGCATAGAAACCACTTTCTCAATCCATTAACAAAATTACAAGACATTTTACTATAGATTGAGTCATCCGTAGACTAATATTTAGAGATAAACCTAGACACATAAATATAAATATCTATAGGGACCCCGATGAATATTTCTATTCCTAGTTTATAATGGATAACTAAATATATCCTTTAAGACCAACTATAGAGGCCTAGATGTCTCATACATATTCATATCAAATTTTTGATAAATATTCATTGAATTTCCCAAACACATGTTTAAGTATCATAATAGTTTAGTGAATTTGGAGACTTGGTACAAAATATTCATATTAATTTAAATATCTCCAACAACTCCAGTAATGATCTTACACTTTTGTACACTTTATAAACATAGCCTTCTTAAACCAAGGAATTTAATCATAAGAAAGGATTATATCATATTATTAGTAAGGAAAAACATGGGAAATACTGAAAATAACATGAGTAAAATGGTATGAGAACATGAGAATCATATATTAAAATCATACCATGTATGTCAAATATAAAAATCTTGTTTCATGGCACAAATTTTGGATGTTCATATGACAAGAATCATAATATAATCAAAGATCAAGATCAATGAGGATATAACATTGGAATATGAAATATTGTTTTCCATACATATAAGAATATGATGTATTATATCAAGGATACTAACCATGATAATCCTAATATGTTATGAACGGGATAACTACCGATGTACCTTCTTTGGGGTTGGAATGACCTCAAATTTACCCTCTTTTGGGCATGGGATAACCTCCCATATACCCTATTTCAGGTTTAGGATAACCTTCCATGTACACTTTGAGATCATGTAATATTAATAATTACCTACTTCATTAGAGGGAGATATAGGCCCTAACCATATTGGTTAGAACATAACCAATATCTTTGGTTATAATGTAACCACAATCCTTGGTTATAATGTAACCAACATCAAATAATGAAAATCATACTTGTATATGCCATAAGATCCTAAAACATCCATCATATTATAACCCATTAATGGAAATGGGTTTAATAATTTTTAAAATATACCACAACTCTTGGGAAATAAATGGGATCCCAATATATATCAATATTTCATTATATCGTATCTTTTGGAAAAAAGTTAGGTTTCACAAGAATTTTATCATGGTATAAGCTGATGAATGAAATGAGTTTTATAGACACCTTTTCATCAAAAACAAATTCCATTAAAATAATGAATAAAAATGGAATCCATGTACAATATCTCTATTAAATCATATGTAACATCATGTTATTTCATCTTAGATAGAAAATTATTCAGAAATAACATGTAGAACATATCTTTATGAAAATAAAGTTTTGTTAGAAATCACTTTTATAAAAATCATAATTTTTTTGGAAATTATGTTCATTAAAAATCTAATTTTAAAATTATATGTCAATATATATAAATAATGACCTATTAATTATAGTATAAACTACGCTTCCGTTCATACACTTTAAAATAAAGATTCCATTCAAATTTTCAATAAATGAAAAAAAATTTATTCTTTGGAAAATGACATGAACATTATTTTCAAATTTGTTTATATAAATTAAAAAATGGGTAAAAAATATTTTATAAATAAATAATATAATTCTATAATATTTTTTGATAACATTTTTAGAAGACATGGGGTTGATAGAAAAATGGGTTGTCGACCGAATAGAGAGTAAAGATGATTTTTCTTAAAAACATTGTTTTGAAATCATGAGTACATAAAGAGAGAAAAATAAATAGAAAATATATATTATAATTAAATAACCATAGGATAATATAATTCAAGAGTTTCCTTATATATGGGTCGCAATATATTATCATGGGAATCATAAACATAAGAAATCCTAATAAATGTAGAGATTCTATTATAGAACCCTTACCAACATGATAACATTGAATCATAAAACCCATGAAAGATAGATCATAAAATTTATATGTAAATCCTAATAATTTGTTTAGGTTACCAATCATAAAATAAATTAATTTTAAGCATATAAACGACATAAAAATCACTGTTGAATATGACATGTGTCTCACAGACGTAAAAAGTGTGATGGAAATCCCTTACCTGATGTCTCAAATGCCTTCAGAAACATTTGAAAATCCATAATAATAAATATAATTTTATCATAAATATATTAAATAAAAATAATTATATATAATACCAAATATTATTTATCTAGGGTCCTTATTAACAATTTATTATCAATTTCTTGATAATTTTCATTTCGGGTAATAACTGCCTTTTGCCAAGTAAATTGTGTTTTTTTATTTTTGGTCCTCTTACTTTGATAATGTTTTTACAATATCTAGAATGGTAAAAATGATATAAATTTCTTATATATTCAGTATATATGTATTTATATGAATCAATAAAATAGAGATATAGAAAATGAAATACACTGTTGATGGTGACAACAAGTCATACGTATGCATTAACGTTGTTTCCATATTCATCATATATTTAATGATATGGTATTAATAATATATTAAAATTATAGAATATTGTTTTTTCATATATATAATATATTTTCATTAAACCCATCCTTTTTACCTTCCATGTAAAGTATGAATGAATCACATTCCTTTTCAAGGCGGTAGTCCGTCGTACACCAGAGCCACATTATTGTATTCCCATATAATAGAAAGTAAGATGTTTTATGTGATATAATAATTATTGAAGTATAATAATATCATATATATAATATATAAAAATTTAATCGATAATTATATCTATTCATGATAGGTGGTAATATAAAAACAAATTATATTGATTCGTGAGGCAGTAGTCCACTGTATTCAAGAATGATGATTTAACAACCCATTTGATTGATGTGGTGAAACAATTATGTTATTACATTAGAATAATATATATATATATAGGATATTTATGTTATTATATCATCATTGTATAATAATAATTTCAGTATTTTTATGATGAAATAAATTAAAATGTCTGGTTAGGGATGTTACCTATTCTCCAGAAAACTAGTTTTTTTATAGAAAAAGGATTCATAGGTTGAATTTATGACAAAAATAAGGATTAAAGGATGATAGAAGGGGATTAATAAATTTTATTGGGTAGGTATAGGCTGAACCGATGTTTTTTATGTTTGAATAGGATATGAGAGGGGAAACCCTTTTATATGTTAGGTGAGTAACATGCTAGTATTTTCTAAAAAGAAAAATAGGTACCGATGTTTTTCACATGGAACAAGGCTAAAAAATGGAGCATTAAATGAATTAAAATACCTAAAGACGATATATTTAATTACTAAATTGGTTATGTAATTGTTTTTGGTAATTTTTAACACATATCATTTTTTTAACCCTTGAAAACCCTATTTTTACCCTAACTATGATAAATAATATTTATTATTTCTACTATTAATTATGGTGAAAAATTAAGTTTAACTTATTAGATAATATAAAATATTTGGATTATATATATGGAATCCATTTTTTAAAATTAAACTCCAAAATGTGAAAAAATTTAATTTAAAAATAAACTTGAAAAAGCGATGATAAATCGGTTTTCCAATGCGGAAATATTTAGAAAATTTAGAGGATTTGTTGTAAAAAAATATTAGTTGATTAAATTTAACTAAATTGGATTAATAATTAATTAATTTAACTAATTTTACTTTTAAAACAATAAAAATTTATTTTTTGATTTCAAAATATTTAATAAAAGGAAAATTCAATATAAAACCATTATTATCCAATATTCATCGAAAAATTGATCTTCTCAAAAAATTCCCAAATATTGAACTTAAGATAATTTTGACATGAAGATTTATATAATTAGTTTTAAATTTTCAAACAATTTTTCCAAAAGAGTAAAAAAAATAATTTTAGAAAAGTGCACAAAATGCGACAAAATTGTTTGTTAGAATAATAAATTTTTTAAAAATAAATATGGAATTTTTTATCCCGTGAATAGAAAAAAACAATAATGATAATATTATAATTAATATATAATATATAAATTACATTAATTTCACTCATAAAAAGAAATATTTTTAATATATTGATGTGAAACACATTTGTGTGCATAAATATTATTTTTCATAAAAATATTTTTAATATTTTTAATTGGATCTTATTTTCATTTATAATTACTTGGAAACCTAATAAATAATTTTATATAAATTCAAAAAAAAATTAATAATTTAGATAATTATATTCATAGCCTCCATTCCAATTACTAGGTGATAGCTGTAATAAAAAAATATTTGAATTGTATGTCTTGTTTTGTTAAAACTGATTGTTTCATGTAACACATAATATTGAAAAGATTATATTAATTTGAAAAGGATATTTAACAAAACATTGATGTGTTATAACTATACATTTTTAAAAATATTAATTTTCAATTTAGATAGTAAATTGATATCATTTTAATGACTTAAGCAATATTTTCTAATTCAAATTAAATTTTTTATTTTCATATAATAATGTTTTTTGTAAAAGAAATTTGGGATTTATTTTAATGACTTATTTTAATTTTTTTATAATAAAATAATTTATATCATTAAAAAATAAATTAATAGTTTTACTGTCAAAATAAATTTATGCTTTAAAATAAACATTTTTTAAAAATCATGTTTTACACATTATGTGTTCTAACTATAAGATTAAGTTTTCATAAACACATCAATTTTATATCTTAAAATAGATTCTATTTTTATAATATTTATGTATAAATTATTTAATAATGTAAATTTAAATTTCATCCATTAAAATTAAATTTTGTAGGTGAAAATTAGTTACCACGATAAAACCAAAAAGGTTGAATGTGAAAATTATAATATTAAAGGATTTAAAAACATATTAAAAACATGAATGAAAATTTATATATTATTGATTATTAAAAAAACTGATTCCTAAATTCCATTATTGTCCATTTTTTGGCCTTCTTGACATGAGATACTTGTGCTATATTTATATTAAGTAGAAATATTTACAAAACATTTTGTTGCAACCACCTAAAAAAGGCCCCTTTCCATCCATTCAACACCACCATACAATTTTGTTTTACTATCTTAAATCTAGTATTTCGCCTTCCAATAGAATCTTATTCCTTATTTTTGAGCCTTTAGTCACCTGATATATTCTTATGACCACCATTTCTATGCTGACTTCCATGGGAAATCTCATTTATTCAATGTGAATAAATTTTTTTGAATAACTTATTTTATTTTCTTGATTGCATTACAATATAATATTTTTTAATCCTTATATAATGAAATATATATTTTATTACAATTAATTTAATTATTTTAGTCCAATAACTATTAATCACCTTCCCTTTTCTTATTAAGAAACAAATGAAATCATCATTTGTGTGATTTTAAGACTACCGCCACTAAAAATGGACGAATTAAATTTTTCACCACCACATATTTTATATAATTATAAGGGTTAAATTGAATAAAAAATGTGACATATATAATACAATAAATATTATGAAGAAAAAAATGGTAATACGCCTTCTACACTTTTAATTATTAAGGAAATAAAAACATTAACCATACATTTTGCGGAGTATCACCTCTAAGAAGTAATGTATATAATAATTCATCTAGATTATTTATTATTTGTTAAAACATATTTAAATAAGATTAAAAACAAAAAATTATCTATATTATATTATTATTCTTGATTTATAATGATATTATTCACAAAATAAACCACTTCAATAGTCATAATTATAAATTTATTATTGTATGTTCGTGTTTGGGTCGTCTTACAACCTACTCGAAGAATGATATAAAATAATATCATGGCTGAATTTGTGAACATTATTTGTGATAATATATGATATTAATAATTATATACGGATTTCATTTTTTTAATGGTAATATTTATATTAAACTCCTTAATTAATATACTCATTCTCATTTGTTAAAAATCACCAAAGCATGCTAATAACCAATTACATATTTGGGTATTACAACAAAATTCTCATAGAACAAAATTATAGAAATATAAATAATTATAAATAATCATTTATAGAAAATATTATTATATATGATTGTTTAATATTTGGAGAATAATGAATAATGAATAATGACATTACTACTATGAACCATGTTCAGAATGATCAAGAATATACACACCAAATATTACAAATAAATTATATGAAAATAATATGAATGTAAAACATAATCATAAATGATTTTTATAGACATGATAAATGGTCTGAAATATGTTATTAGTATAATTATTTTTGTCATAGAGGAGACTCAATTTCTTTAGAGGAATTCAATAATAAAGGTAAGGTGTTCTTTGACTCAAAATAAATTTTAAGATATAAAATTATTATTATTATCCACAATATATGCAATGTCATATTATTATTTAATATTTAGTTAGTTTCTACCATATTCATATAATTAATGAGGTTTTAAGTGACATATAATATTTACTTTTTAAATGGAGTTGGATTAAAATGGCATTGATTGTGAAAGGGGGTTTCTTATATTAATTCCCTTTATTGAGTAATAATTATTATTAGTACACTTATATCTTCTAATATTGGTTTACTCCATCCCATGATTTTATGTCATGGAACATTGTATTCCCATCCAGCGTAAATTGACATTTTAATTAAAATATTTTTCTTTGAAAAAATTTATTTCCCAAAATTATTCAACTATTGAGAATAATTAAAACCATCTTTAGTGATAGATTCACATCCTTGCCCATAATTACAATTCATTCCAATGTTATTATTTATAATTTGATACCTAATTATGTATTATCTCATGTGACCATCATCTTTACTTTCTCCTTTTTTAAATATATATTTTTCACTATTTTAACAATGTGGGTTTTGAATGAAGGTATTTAAAATAGTTCAAAAAAGGGGTTTCCAAACATTAAAGAAATATTTTATCATCAATTTCAAATTTCATTTTTATAAACATTATATATTTTCAATGATCTATTTCTGGAATATTATTTTTAAAAGTAATTTTTTTTAAAATATTCACATTACCTTCTCAAAAAATATGTTTGATTGTAATTTGTAACTTCGTCAAGTATAAAAAAGGTAAAATTAATTTCTTGAAAAAATTTTATAATTTCACATCAATTTTATACATTATATCAAAAATATGTATTTTTGAGGATGTTTATTTTCATAAATTTCGCACTAAATTATCTTATTCTATTTTGGGAGATTATGCTCCTGAAAATATAATTCTCAATTTTACCTATCCATGTCATTTAATATTTATCATTTTTCTTATAATGATATTAATCTATGAAAACTATATGTAAACATTCTTTGATTGAAGGGTGTACATCTAGATTACATACATTGATTTATTAGGGGAAATTATTATATTAACAATATACACATGATCAATATGGTATAATAACTATATGATTTATTATATTGATTAAATGATATTTACATAGATTTTTACTGAATTTTTTTAGATAACCATTTATTTTCGTAGGGGTTTATCATGTTATGATTATTAATGGATTTACCAATGATTTATTTATGTGATTCTATTTTAAAACTTTATTAACTGATTTTATTTCAATGGGTCCATTATGATATGTTGAATGATCATTTTGAAGTTGAATTTATATATATGGATGATGATATATGAGGTCCTGTATTTCCCCCCAATTTATTAGTTGAAGATTAATATCTCATAATAAAATTATTTATGAGTATGTTTTAGCTTCACATAAGCATAGGAACTAATGGAATGGGTCATGAAATTAATCATCCCAATATTAGTGTTTGTGCCTTATCCAAAAGATGTTATGTATAATTATATATTACTCATAGGATTCAAAATCAATGTTAAATGTTTTTATGCCATATTATATCTAATATGATTATATTTCAACATTTTGTGGTGTTTTGTTCCTATGTCACATATTTTGATATTCCCTCACTTCTTATGATGATCAATTATATTGATATGATATATCTCTCATGTATATGTTGTCTAGTATTCATCTAATCTCACCATTGAGGACTTGTTGATAATTTTTTCCTTTACTGAGCATTTTATGTCACACATTTATTATAATTTATGTCCATGGTTTAAGAAGAGGATAAAAACTTATAATAAGTGTAGAATAAATCCAGAGTAGCTCAATTATACATAAATTCACCCAGTTATTATAAAGAAATTCATACTTATATAGTAATCAAAGTCACTAAACCTTCTCTTCTTGGGAATTTTATATTATTTATATATATCTAATATTTACCTAATAGAAATTTTTTAAAATAATGGCATGACTATCTTGGGACTCTTTAGTTGGTATTACATCAAGGTTTAGTAAATTTTTATGTTTTTAAGTAATTTTAGGGTATGTGGATTACATAAAATCATTGAAAATTCAAGGGATAAGTCTAAGGGATATATCTCTGTATAGAGTAACATTCTTATGTTTTGTTAAAGTAGATATTTTATGGTTCATGTAGTAACTGCATAACTATTTGGATATTGGGAAGCAGATATACCCCTCACCCAAATTACCTTGAGGGAAATACCACTGAAAATGTTGGTGGAGTATCAACTCAATCTTTACTATGGTGCATAATAAGTTGATATAATATTTCAAAGCTATATAGACTCTCCCTGGGGTTATGGTTTTGTTAATCACATTATCATTACAAGAAATTATGAATATCATATTTCCTAATTAAATTAAAGGATTTAATTAAAAAGTACAGATGAACATAACATAAAAATTCCTTTGTTGAACCATGGGATTGATAGGATGAACCATGGGTGACGTAGCTAAAATAACTATATCAAAGATTTAAATGAAGTTTTAATTAGAGAAGAAATGTTATGATTTATTGTTCCTATTCATATGATAATTTAATATTGTTATATTAGATATTGTGATAATCATTTTGGTTTTAATATTTTATTGCAAACCAGATCATGAAAATGAAGTGGTGGAAGGTATTTCTCTAGAAACTCATAAGACTTATATGTAGAGAAATATTTGGAATATACTATCATGAATCTTAATATATTTCTATTATGAGGGGTAAGAAATATTACCAAGACCCTAGGTTTAAAAGGTATTTATCACATTGAATATAAATAGTTTTCATGATTATTTTTGAAATACCATTTAGTATTTTTATTGTTAATTGACAATTAAAATTATAGGGGCACAATTTATTTAAAGGGTTAGAATATAACAACCCAGGTTTTTTGGAAACATATTCATTCTATAAACAGTATTCTTATAAATTTAATTTTTTTATATTTATTCATTGAAATTGAAAAATAATTGGGAATAAATCATAAAATATAAAAAACAAATTAATTACACATAATTGACTTTTATTAAAACATTACAATAAAAACACATGAAACTCAGTATTACACACTATACACTATTACATCATAAAAGTTAATAAATTAAAAGCGGGAAAATAAATAGAAAATAATAAAATCATCAACACCAGGATACCTCCATGATCATATTCACCCTTGAAAATTTCCAATAAAAAAAAGAAAACCAATAAAGAGGATGAACATAATTGATGCAGAAATAATAACGTGAAATCTAAAATGAAAATAATGAAAATGTGATGTTGGATTCATGAAATTAGAATAGAATGGAATTAAATTAGGCCCTTATAAATATGGACATTAGAAATATATTCAACGAGAATACGGTCATTTTATATACATGTAACCAATAGGTATACCTAAGTTGTGTAATGTTAATAGGTAATTTAATATAAGATAACTCACAATGAAATAAGAATAAAATAATAAAATATCTTATATAAATATATATGTGTGTGTGTTTTTTTATGAATTACATAATTATATAAATATTAATATTATTAAAATAGGAAATGAATTGTTATAAAAATTAAAATACATATTTTAATTTCAATGCATTAGTAAAATTAAAAATTTGAATAAAAATAATTAATTATAATGATCTTTTATTAAATCATATTAATTATGAAAATAATTTTTTATAATAATTCTTTATTAAGTGTTATGTATAATATCAAAATAAATTAATCTGAATAAATTTATAAAAATATTATATATTAACAAATATATACATCATAAATAGGGAATGTTGAGCAAAGTATTGTTTTCAACAATACATTATAATGTTATTTAAAGGGGGAGATTATTGAAAATAATACACTGTCTCTTTATGATAATTTTGATGCTCACAAATACCCTTAATTTTTTTCTATTGATTTTATTTAGTATTTTGCAGGACATTATTAATTTATTTTACTCTTCAAATAATGAGAATTTATTACTTGTTCGGAATCTGCTTTAAGCGCATTCTGAAATCATTGTTCATACCTTACTTGTTTGGAATCTGATTTAAGCGCGTCCTGGAATCATTGTTCATACCCTACGTGGATAAACGTAGCATAAGGAAGAAAATCATGTATAACTTTTGAGATAAGATAAGAGTATGGTTAAACAACCATACATTATCAGCAACGTATAGAAGAATAACCATACGTTAGGAAGGAACCTTATGTTTTGGTTATCAACAAAGTATGGAAGGAGAACCATATGTAGGTACGAAATGTTAAGTTTGTTTCTCAAAAGTATGGTTCATCAACCTTACTTTTGTGAACAACCATATGTTCTTGGAAATGTATGGTTTAAGTAAAAGTATGGATCTTCTACCGTACGTTTGAGAGATGAAGAAAAAGTATGGATGATCAAACCTACGTTTAAGATCAACCTTACTTTTGAAGAATGTAACATGAACCCTACGTTTATGTTAAACCTTACATTGTGAACCTTACGTTTGAAGACTATGTTATCAACCCTACGTTTGGAGGCCACGTCATCAACCTTACGTTTGGCGTCAGAATGTTTTGAAAGATGATATTTTTATGCAATGGTCAGTAAGCTGATTATTGGGGGGATTTCAAGAAAGATTTAAAGTCATTTTTAAAGTTCGAATTTGACCAATGTAAAGACGTTTTATCATTGGATTAAAGATTGAATTAAAAGAATATTTTTATGCCGAGTTTTCAGGGAAGTTACGACTACTCTGTAAGTTCAAATTTTTGAATATCGCAAATTAAAAGGTGACTTTTATAGATCTAAATGTGAATAAGATATGCTCAGCTTTAATATATATGTTCTTTCTGAAAAAAAAATATATACGGGAGAGTGGTGATCAATCTTTTGATTTAAAAAATAGGTGAAAAATAGAGATTGCAGAAAATCGCGTTGATCTACTGATTCAAAAAGGAGTGTCAAAGATCTGTTCATTTTAAAAGACGAAGGAACTCGATAGAAGATTCACTTGTTCTGCATCTAATATTAAATGTGGATCCACTAATGATAAATTGTTGAACTATATTTTTATATCTATTTCAACTGGATCGACTCAGAACTGCATCTACTTGAAAATCAATATTTTAGAGACAACGATGCATCTGTTGTCAATTTCATTCTGTTGCATTGTGAATATCATCTGTAAAAGATTATTTCTGAAATTATTTTTATCTCGAGTAACCAACTTCTTGTACTAAGCTATGTAGGTTCGTGTTTGAACCATAAAGCTTTGTTTTTCCTTGGATTGTAAAGGTGTCAACTGTCTGTATTCAGTTGTGGACCGGTCTATTGAAATGAGGACTAGATAGTGAAAATCATCAAGCTCGTGGAGTTGAGCGTTGGTGGAGTTGACTAGGGGCCTTCTGTTCCCCAATCCACTATACATATTTGTGTCCCTGCTTTTATTTATTTCCACTGTATGACCAATTATGATAAATCAAATAGGACAGAACTTGTTTAATCAAGGAATTAACGAAAAATATGAAAGACACAATTCACCCCCCTCTTGTGTATAATCTGTATATTTAGATCCAACAATTGGTATCAAAGGAGGAGCTTCTGATAGAGCCTTAGCACGCTAGAAGCATTTAAATATTATAACAGAGCATCAGGAATGATACAAGAGAAGGGATGTCAATGGACAGAGCACCATATTTCAATAGAGACAACTATGGCTGCTGGAAATCAAGCATGATAATATATCTGAAAAAACTCGGATATAAAGTCTATTCAATGATTCCGACTCCTTATGAAATTCCTGAAAATCCTGATACATGGTGTGCTGATACAGAGGCAGAGTATGATATGAATTCGAAGGCTATGAATTCAATTATCTACGGTCTTGGACCAGATGAATTTAACAAAGTATCTCAGTGCCCGACAGCATATGAGATGTGGCAGACAATAAATGTGGCATATGAAGGAACATACAATGTAAGATAAATAAGATATGCAACTGCAAAACTGAAATTTGATACTTTCAGAATGTTTGAAGGAGAAAGAATTGCCCAAATGAATTGGATATTGACAGAAATTTTCAATAATTTAACAGCTCTAGGAGAACCTATCCAACAGGCTGATCAAGCCTTAATAGTACTAAGGGTACTTCCTACTCGATGGAATGGTATGTCTGCTGCAATCAGACAATCAACACATATCAAAAATTTAACATTGAGAGAGCTTATTGGTACATTGATGATGTATGAAGTTGAAATGCAGGATGAGGCTAATGAACATAAACTGCTTATCAAAAGATAAGATACTTCCTTGATAGTAACATCACAACAAAATAATAGAAAGTTGAAGAACAGAGAATTCAAAGCTAAATCAGAGAGCTCTAACTCATCAAACTCAAATGAAGAGCTGGCTCAGCTAGCCAGGAAATTTAGAAAGTTCTACAGCAAGAAAAGAGGCTTCAAAAAATCCTTTATAAATGATGATAAATAAGTAAGATGCTATGAATGCAAGAAGATGGGGCATATCAGACCAGATTTCCCACAATTGAAGGAAGCAAATAAGAAGAACCTTTTCAAAAGAAATGACTATGAGTAGAAAGACATGAAAGTTATGAAATCCACTTGGAGTGTATTTGAAAACTCCAGTAGCTCTCCTTAATCATGATCGGAGAAAGAAGAAGTCAATCTAAAATCAAACATGTGTTTTATGGAAGAAACTGATGAGGTATACTCATATTACTCCTCTAACTCAAATAGTGAATCAAATTCTGAATCAAGCTACACAAATGAAAAACTTGCAGCCAACCACAATATGCTTGAAGAAAAATATGACTCACTGTTTAAGAAACATTAGTCACTAAAGAAAAAAAATAATGTTGTTTCTGATGGAAGAGATACAATGGGGAAAACATAAGGAATTAACTGATAAATACAACTCTATTAAGACTAACTATATTAATTTTGAATCAAGAATAAAAACACTGCAGGCTGAAGTAGAATCTTACAAATAGGCTGCATTGGTTTTTACAAAAGGGGGGAATTTATTAAATGAAATTCTTGTAAAAAAATGTCATTTAAAAGGATAGATTTGGAATTGGTAGTAAAGGAGAAAAACCTAAGCTATATAAAAATTATTTTGTTCCTAGCTCTAAAAAGGTTAATTGTAACTTTTGTGGGACAAAGGGACATATAGCTAAAAACTGTTTCATAAGACAACCTCAAATTTGTGGTATTAAAGAATTTTATGTTTCAAAAGACTTATATGATTCAGCTGATTTTAAAAGAACAAAGAAAATCTGGATACCCAGATCATTGCTAGCTAACACCCCTGGACCCAACAAAATATGGGTACCAAAGCAATTTGTTTGAATGTCTTTGCAGGTGGCAGGCCACAAGAGTAGAAAAGATATTCGGTATATGGACAGTGTTTTATCAAGACATATGAGTGGAAACTCATTTAATTTTTCTTCACTCAATCAAAAGGAAGGAGGACTTGTCACATTTGCTGACAATGCCAACGGAAAAATCGTTGGCATTGGAACTATTGCAAAATCAAAAACAGTCTCAATTAACAAAGTACTTTATGTACAAGGATTAAAACACAATCTGATAAGTATTTCCCAACTTTGTGATGATGGATATACTGTTGACTTTCCTAAAAATTGTTGTACAGTTTCTAAAGATAAACCGTTTAAATTTAAAGCACCAAAACTGATAATGTCTATACTTTGGATTTAAATTCCTTGTGTAAACAACAAGTAAACTGCTTGACAGCTAAAGTAAGTGAATCTTGGATCTGGCATACGATACTTGGACATTGTAATATATATGTTTAAAATAAGTTATCTAAGAAAAATTTAGTTTCTGATTTACCTAGTCTCAGATTTGAAAGTGACCGATTTTGTGATGCATGTCAACTTGGCAAGAAACACAAATCATCCTTCAAATCTGTTAATAAAGTTACTACAACTAAACCTCTAGAACTAATTCATATGGATTTTTTTGGACCTTAAAGAGTAGCAAGCTTAGGTGGTAAATTATATGTATATGTTTTAGTTGATGACTATTCTAGATTTACAAGGATTTTCTTTTGGAAATTTAAAAATGAAGCTTTTACATTATTTGAATGTTTCTACAAATTTGTTAAAAATGAAAAAGGTCTCAATATAATCTCATTGAGAAGTGATCATGGTGGAGAATTTGAGAATCAGGAATTTAATTCCTTTTGCTCAAACATAGGTATTAAACATAACTTCTATGCACTAAGAACACCTCAATAGAATGGGATTGTAGAAAGAAAAAAAGAACAATTCAAGAAATGGTTGTAACTATGTTAAATTAATATAGCCTACCTATATATTTTTGGGCAGAAGCTGTGAGTACAACTTGTTATAATTAATAGAGTTTTAATTATACCTATTTTGAAAAAGACACCCTATGACCTCTAGAATAATAGAAAACCTAAATTAAATTACATTAATGTTTTGGATGCAAGGATTACATCTTGAACACCATAGATAATCTTGGTATGTTCGATCCAAAATCTGATGAAGGTATTTTCTTAGGATATTCTACTGCCTCCAAAGCATATAGAGCCTATAATAAGAAGTCATGGATTGTTGAAAAATCAGTTCATGTGAGATTTGATGAATCTGGTCCATTTGAGAAAAGGAAAGTTCAAATGGATGAACTTGACTTTAATGATAACCTGAGACTTGAGAACATAAAGAATGATTTTAAAAATGATATAAAAGAAATTCAGTCCAGTTCAGAGGAACATGATACTGAAGAACCTTTAAATGTTTTTCCTAGACAGTCTATAACCCTAAATAATCACCCTTTAGAAACCGTGATAGGTGACTTAGATATATGAATTCAAACTAGAATAAACTTAGGAAATATAGTGGAATTCTTTGCCTTCCTATCTCAATAAGAACCCAAGACTATAGAAGAAGCTTTAGACGATGAATGCTGGGTAATAGTAATGCAAGATGAATTAAACCAGTTTAAAAGAAATGAAGTTTGGGAATTAGTGGAAAGACCTAAGAATTATCCAGTAATAGGAACTAAATGGGTTTTTAGAAATAAACAGGATGGACAAATAATAATAACTAGAAATAAAGAAAGATTAGTAGCTAAAGGATAAAATCAAGAAGAAGAAATAGATTATGATGAGACTTTTTCATTTATAGCTAGGTTAGAATCCATTAGGATCCTTTTATCCTATGCATCTTATATGAATTTTAAATTATTTCAGATGGATGATAAATCTACATTTTTAAATGGTTATTTAATGGAGGAAGTTTATGTTGAGCAACCTCCTGGTTTTGAAAATTCTCAAAAACCAGATACTGTTTTTAAACATACTAAAGCTCTTTATGGCCTTAAACAAGAACCTAGAGCTTGGTATGAATGATTAAGTTCTTTTCTTTTGAAATATAATTTTATTGTTGGAATGGAAGACCCAACACTCTTTAAAAAAACTCTAAAAAATAATGTTTTATTAGTTCAAATTTATGTTGATGATGTATTTTTTGGATCAACTAATAAAACCCTTTGTCATGAGTTCTCAAAGGCAATGAAAAAAGAATTTGAAATGAGTATGATGGGAGAACTAAATTTCATCTTAGGACTTCAAATTTATTAAAAATATTTTGGAAATGTTTTGAATCGAAGAATATACATTACTGATTTACTTAAGAAATTTGGACTTGAAAACAACAAGACATTTACTACTCCTATGTGTACTATTATAAATCTTGATTTGGATGAAACTGGAAAATCAGTTAACAACAAGTTATATAGAGGTATGATTGGTAGTTTATTATATCTTATTTCTAGCAGGCCAGATATAATGTATTCAGTATGTCTTTGTGCTAGATTTCAATCAAATCCTAAAGAATCTCATCTAATTGCTGTTATAATAATTTTTAGATATTTAAAAGAAACTGTTTTTCAATATCTTCTTTATCCTAAAACTTCTGATTGTAATTTGATTTCATATTCAGATGTTGACTTTGGAGGTTTTTGGTAAGATAGATAAAGTAAATCAGGAACATGTCACTTTTTAGGAAAGTCTTTAGTGTCATTATCTAGTAAGAAACAACCATCAGTTTCCTTGTCAACAGATGAGGCAGAATATGTTTCTACTGGCAGTTGCTATGCACAAGTGTTGTGGATGAAAAACACACTTATAGTCTTTGGATTAAATTTTAATAATACACCTATTTTATGTGATAATATAAGTGCAATTAATATTTCAAAAAATCCTATTAGTCATTCTAGAACTAAGCACATTGATATAAGGCATCACTTTTTAAGAGATCATGTTATTAAAAAGGATATATTTTTAGAATTTATAAATACTGAAATTTAATTAGCTAATATTTTTACTAAACGACTTCCCACTGAATGGTTTGATTTTATTAAGGGGGAGCTTGGATTATTTGATTTAAAATAAAATTTTATTTCACTATGTTTTTTTATTCAACTTAAAAAATAATTTTTCTATTTTGTTTTTAAAACAGAATAAGTTTCTTTTATCTGCATAACCTATTTCATTTATTTTTAAATATATGTAATGATTATTAAAAACATGGGAATCAAGGTTTTTAGAAAACCCTTTCGACTTCTGAACCGTTTTACTTCTATCGAAACCCTTTCGAACACCTAACACCGGCCTCTACTCGTGAACCCTAATCTTTGAACCTCTGAAACCCTAACATTCAAACCTTCAGAGATTCTCGCAGAAATGGTATGGACTAAAAGAGCTAGTGAAGCCGAGCCAAGAAATGTCAAGAGAAAATGCTCAGAAGGAAGGAAAATCTTTTAGGGCAAGGAAATCGATCTTGACTGGTTATTTCAGACCAATCTACTGTTGAAACAAGCGTTGTCATTTCAGATATGTGAACAGACATTCAATAGTGAAAATACGGAATTTCTGTATGAGGTAGAACATAGATACTTCTTCAAATCTATACAGTTTGTTCTGGGGGATACTGAGGATAGTATGATGGCTAAGATAGAGGATAGATATTTCTCAATCTCGTTGGTAGAAATTGGTCAGATTCTCAACTTCCCTCATGAGGGAGTTTTTCATTTTGATTTGAAGAATATAGGAGATGATGTCCATAAATCCGAGGACATTATGTCCTTTTTTTGGAACATATACTATTAAGAAAACTATGGTAAAAGATTTAGAACGAGATCAGAAGATCCTAGTTTAATTGGATCAGATTGGAATAGCTCCCAGAGTGGAAGAAATGGAAAAGATTTTGTACCCTAATATATACATAATGTATCTTATGTTAAGTGATATCAAGTTAAACTTTCCAAGGTACATTGTCGTGTACCTCAATTACTGCTTTCAAAGTGACGCCCGGATGGCCTTTTACCCTTTCGGTAGATTTATTTCTAAACTGTTGCATAATAAAGACATGGTGAGATTAGCGGATGCCCGAGAACATTGTCATCACAGTAATATGTTTAATGCTGGAACATTGAGGAAGATTGGATACTTTTGGAGAACCATTAAAGGAAAACTCTTGCCAATAAGAGCTAAAGAAGTCACAGAGAGTGCTCAGGATCATCCTTCTAAGTCCAAGGAGGGACCGGCTAAATCAAGAGTCAGCAATGTAGCAATAAGGATCCAATTTGAAGTGGAAGATGCTGAAGGAGAAATAAGTCAGGGGGAATTCAATCTCGAAGAACTCGATCTATTAATGAGGAAATTAATTCCCCAGTATTGGAAACAATAGAAGCTTTAATTTCTTATTCTTTTGTAAGAGAAGTTGTGGTTGATAAGACCATGGAAGTAGTTAGTGAAAGGACAACACCAGTAGAGGGATCAGAAGCTCAAGAAGAATCTCAAAGGGAGAATCAAGAACAAATTGTAGCTGATGATGAAGTTATACTTCAACAGGAACAAGATAAGGAGGCAGTGCCTGGTGAGGAAGTGGCCAGACCTCAGGAAACTCCTGAAAATGTTGTTCTCGAAAATCTAGTGGAAGGCCAAGATGCTGATTTTTGTGGTGAGTATGCTTCTAAAGCTCACACAGAAGTAATTCAAGAGGATTTTTCTATGAAGGAGTCTGTGCACCCTAAGGAACAATATGTGGAATAACCTACTCAGGACAAAGAAAAAGAGAAATATGATGTTGATTCATTACCTTTGGTACTGCAGCATCATCCAGAGCTTGAGAATGAGAATCAAGCATAGGGTGCCTCTGATTCAAGGAAGAATGAAGTTGAAGAACTGTACAGAAATGTGTCTCATTTGGACTATGAGAATATCTCTCTGAGAAATGGATTAACCTTCAATCAATTGATATTTCAAAAGCTAAAAGTGAGTACAGTTTCAAGGCATGAAGTTGAAATGTTTAAATAGGATATGCTGAATGCAGTTGAAAATTTGAAATCTGAAATGGTTATGAAGACAGATTTATCAGATCTGAAGTTGTTTATGGAGAACCAATTTGCATCAGTTGCAAGTAGTGTTGTTAGTAGATCAGGTACATCAACTGATTTAATCCGAAGATTTCAATCCATCACAGCCGCGATGAGAAACATGAATGACCGGTTTCAGGATCTTCAATATAGTAGTGCTCCATTATCAGTGTTTCTGGACAATCAGAAATTTTTAGTGGATCAACTGATATCCAGTGAGCCACCAATCAGAAATCTGTTAAATCAGATGTCAGAGAAGCTGTAAGTGTTTATCGAAAAATAAGAAAGGATGCATGAGTTTTTCAAAGTCAATTTAATCAAGGATATTCATATGACTTAAGAGAACAGAGAGATAATTATGAATCATGGAGAAGGGATGATGAAGACAATTAGGGAATGGTTCACAGAAATCAAGTATTCAATCCAGAGGAGTTTGACCATATTTCATATCTTGCCCAAACCTTTATTCTTGTGTTTATTATACTTGTTTCTATTTTTCATTTTTAATAAAAATATATTTCTTCCTTTATATTTGTTTTACTGTCCTTATTTTTGATATGCCAGTACTCCAGATTTAATTATTGATAAACAGTTAATAATATCATTTACCTACAGTTTAGTCCAACATTAAATGTGTTCAAATCCATAATTTATCATTATTTTTTATATCACAAATAGGGGAATAAATTTTGATAAACGTTACGTTTTATTTTAAAAACCGTTTTTTATTCAGAGGGAGAAATTTGGAAAGAAAAATTATTTTATTTTTCAGGGGGATAAATTTTTTATTTATTGAAATTTTTATTTATTTTGTTAAAATTAAAATATTGTTTTATTATCTCAAAATTCTAAAAATATATGTAAATAATTTTGAGAGTTAATTTCATTTAATTTTTTATATTGACTTATGGGTTTTGGGATCATCAAAACGAGGGAGATTGTTGATCAATGTATTGTTTTCAACAATACATAATAATGTTATTTAAAGGGGTAGATTATTGAATATAATACTCTGTCTATTTATGATAATTTTGATGCTCACAAATACCCTTTATTATTTTCTAATGATTTTATTTAGTATTTTTCAGGACTTTATTAATTTATTTTACTCATGAAATGATGAGAATTTATTAATTGTTCAGAATCTACTTTAAGTGCGTCCTGGAATCACTATTCATACCTTAGTTGTTCGGAATCTACTTTAAGCACGTCCTGGAATCATTGTTCATACCCTACATGGATAAATATAGCGTAATGATGAAAAGCATGTATACCTTTTGAGATAATAGAAGAGTATGGTTAAACAACCATACGTTATCAGCAAAGTATGGAAGATGAACCTTACGTTAGGAAGGAACCTTATGTTTTGGTTATCAGCAATGTATGGAAAGAGAACCATACGTAGGTACTAAACGTTATGTATGTTTCTCAAAAGTATGGTTCATCAAACTTAATTTTGTGAACAACCATAAATTCTTGGAAAAGTATAGATTAAGTAAAAGTATGGTTCTTTTACCGTACGTTTGAGAGTTAAAGAAAAAGTTTGGATGATCAACATTACGTTTAAGATCAACCTTACATTTGAAGAAAGTAACATGAACCCTACGTTTATGTTAAACCTTACGTTTTGAACCTTACGTTTGAAGACTATGTTATCAACCCTATGTTTGGAGGCCACGTCATCAACATTACGTTTGGCGTCGAAAAGTTTTGAAAGACTATATTTTTATGCAACGGTCAGCAAACTTATTATTAGAATGATTTGAAGCCAGATTTAAATTTATTTTTAAAGTACGGCTTTGTCCAATTCAAAGCAGTTTTATCATTGGATTAAAGATCGAATTAAAAGGATCTTTTAATGTCGAGCTTTCAGGGAAGTTACGACTACACTGTAAGTTCAAATTTTTGAATATCGTGAATCAGAAGGCGAATTTTATGGATCTAAATGTGCAGAAGATATGCTCAGCTTTAATATATATGTTCTCTCTGAAAAAAATATATAAGGGAGAGTGGTGATCAATCTTTTAATTTAAAAAAAAGGAGTAAAACAGATATTGCAGAAAATCACGTTGATCTGCTGATTCAAAAAGGAGTGTCAAAGCTCTAATCATTTTAAAAGAAAAAAAAACTGGATAGAAGATTTACTTGTTCTGTATCTAATATCAATTGTGGATCTACTACTACTAAAGTTGTGAACTATATCATTATATTTATTGCAACTGGATCGACTCAGAACTGCTTCGATATGAAAATTAATTTTTCTAGAGACAACGATCTATCTACTGTCAATTTCATTCTTTTGCATTGTGAAGATCATCTGGAAAAAATTCTTTCTGAAATTATTTTTATCTTGAGTAACCAGCTTCTCGTACTAAGTTTTGAAGGTTCGTGTTTGAACCAGAAGGATTTGTTTTTCCATGGATTTTAATGGTTTCAACAGCCTGCATTCAGTTGTGGACTGGTCTGTTGAAACGAGGGCCAGATAGTGAAAATCATCAATCTCGTGGAGTTGAGAATTGGTGGAGTGGAGTAGGGGCCTTTTGTTCCTAGAACCACTATACATCTTTCTGTCCCTGCTTTTATTTATTTCCATTGTATGACCAAATATAATAAAGCAAAGAGGACAGAACTTGTTCAATCAATAAATTAATGAAAAATATGAAAGACACAATTCACCCGCCTCTTACGTATAATCTGTATATTCATGATCTAACAAAAGAAGATATGAAATAATATTATAAAAACTTAAGGTTTGAAACACAAGTTTTCAATAAAAACAGTTATCTTTATATTTTCCATTTTTCATTTAAAATATAATCATCTAAATATTAAATGTTTATGGACATATGTAATATTTTCTAATCAAAAACTATTTTTGGGTCATTGATCTAAATTAAATATTATTTTTGAGAAATTTGGTTTCTGATTTATTTTAAAGACACATAATATTTATTTTTCTATAATAGAATAAATTAATACAATAAAACCAAATATTTTAATAATTCTAACCAGCACATAAATTTTAATCATAAAAATACACTTTTTCTAATAATTGTATTTTACAGATTACATGTTATTATGTTAAAAATGGGTTTTCTTACAAATTTTAATTTTTCTCTGATATAAATGTTTTAATATTTGGAAGAAAAGTTTTGAATTAATTTAATAATATAATTTTTAGTTTCATTAATTAAAAGTAAATTATTTAGGAAAAATTAGTTATAAGCGTAAAACCAAAAATGATAAAAGTGAAAATTTGAAGTGTAAAATACTTAAAAACTTGTCTAAATCATGTAAGGAAACGAATGTTGTAAAAATTATTTACCATATATGATCCACAATCTATCATTATCCATTTCCGATTCTTCTTCATAGGTGAAATGTTTTCTCACTATATATTAAGAAGAAATATTAAAAAAATGATATTCTCACCCCCAATAAAAGGGGCTTCACACCAACCTTTCTAGGATAACCTCAAATAATGTTTTAAACTTGAAAATATCTCCATTTTTATTACCTATAAAATCATATTACTTTTTATTTACCCTATAGTAACAATTATTTGTCTTAATACCTCCATTCCAATGGAGTCTTAAAAAGGGTATCCCAAAGTCCTCAACATCAACACTTTGTTCCCTAACTTATTTTATTTTCATTCATACTTTCCAATGTCAAATAAATGACATATATTAAATTTAAATTTCATTTAATTTCCATTTATGTTATGTTTTTGGGGTTGCTCAAGCTTTTATGGTGGAATTGGTGAGTTTTCATGAATTGGGCCAAACCGTGACCCCAATTCCAGATTTAAAAATAAATTTTGATTCTTTTATAACATTTTCAATTTTTAATATTTTTCACCCATTTATGTTCCTAAATGGTCTCCCCTAACATATTAACACCACCATTGTAGTTTGGTGCCTTTATAAATCAATAACCAAATTGTAAATGGGTTTTTATTTAAGGTATTGGCATGCCCGAAAGCCCAATTCCAGTTTTAAAAATAAATGTTTTTTAATTAATAAACTATCCAATATTAAGGCTTGTTTGGTGATTCCAAGCCCCACACACGTCCATTAAACCCAGACACGCGCCCAGTATCCTC
Source organism: Viscum album (assembly GCA_963277665.1). Classification (NCBI taxonomy): domain Eukaryota; kingdom Viridiplantae; phylum Streptophyta; class Magnoliopsida; order Santalales; family Viscaceae; genus Viscum; species Viscum album. Next base: position 1,123,544,576 of record OY728129.1, read on the forward strand.
CCACCCTCTTTGCAGCTCATTTGCCTCGCGGTTTAGGTCAAAACCTTTAAAGAACTGACATTTCGGGAAGATTAATAAAGGTAACTTATTTCCTTCATAACTCCTTCAATTATCACTATTTTTACCCATTAAAATTACTAAATGGTCTCTATTTCCTTGTTAGAACCTCTATTAAAAGTTTTGCTATTTTCAAAATCAGCTACTGGTGTCTTTGAGGCGATTTCTATAAGATACCTGAAGTAAGTTGGTCTTCTTCATTCTTCATTCAAATTTCTTAGGGTTGCATTCAATGTTATTAGGGTTTCATACCTTATCCATAGGGTTCCTTATGTACATAAGTTAGGGTTTAAACCTATGGATTTATTTATTGTCTTTTGGGTGAATGCTTCTGGTTTTAGGTTGGATTTCAATTCATTTAGGTGCGGTGGTGGTGCGGTTTATGTTTCGCACCATGTTTTGAGTGTTTCGACATAAAAGGTTGGTGATTCAATGTATAATAATTTTATTATGAGTTATATTGCTTGGTTTATTAATTTAGTATGTTTAAAATCTGTTTTGTGTGGTGTGAAAACTATTTTTTGATGGATTTAGTTAAGTGTTTTAATTTGTAGTTGCATTTTTGCTTGGAATTGGGTGCTTTTCATTCATGGATCTCGGGGAAATATTTGGGTGTATTTTATAACATATTAAAGTGATTTATTAGTGTTTAAAGGGGATGAATATTCTGGTTTATTAATGCCTTAATGTCATGTGGGCCTTGTAATGGGTTTTTTGAATGGTTTTAATGTGTGAATCCATGTCATACTTCTTGAACATGATTTGTGGAAACATGTGTTATTCATGTGTACCGTTTGTGGTATTGTTTGAGGTATTTGTATAAGACTTGGGGGTGGTTTAATAAATGATTTTAGGGATGAAAATTCTTCTTTATATTTTTATTGGCATTGTTTTGGTGTTGAATTAGGTTTTTGAAATGGGTTTTGTATGCATACTATGGTTGCACCACTTCGGTTGGTTTTATGAAAATTATAAATGATTTAATGAGTTACACAAAGTGTGAAATGGTTGCTTATGTATTTTTTTGTTGATAGTATTTTCCTAAGATGAGGTTTTGAAACATAAATTGGTCATTTATGTTGTCAAAAAATTTTGGTAATGTTTTGTAATTTGTCGACGTGATTTATGAAATTGGGATGTGGGTGTGAAACGTGTTTTCGGGCTGTTTTGTGTGAGTGTGATTTAAAAAATGGACTTTGTTTATGAAAACCGTATTATGTAACATGTGAGTGGGTTGTTATGTGATGGTTAGAATCTTGGTAATGATTTTATAAAATTGTTAATGGATTTGTTGAATTGTGAAATTTGTGCAAAATGTGTTGTGGGCTATTTTTGGTGTGAGTATGATTTCAAAATTCATTTGAATGAAAAAGTGGATTTTTAGACTTGTGTGGAATAAATGTTGGCTGTTTGGTGAACTTGTGATGTGAAAATGATATTTTCATGTGCAGTGTATATTTATTGACTTGTTTAACTTGTCTGAGCACAAGGGGAAAACCCAAGTACCTAGGTGGGTGGATGTGTACTAGTATGCTAGTGAATCTGTGTGGTTTGGCCATAGTTTCACATAGCAAGATTCACGCTTAAAACTCTAACTAGACTATGATGATGATGATTGGGGAACACTGGGTTATGGGTATGTTCCCTAAAAGTGGCTAGTGAATGAGAACAAATATTGTGATTGTTACTCTCACCGAGATACGAGGTACCTAGGACCCACAATGAGCTAGTGCCTAGGGGTCATTTCCTATTGCTTGTGCTCATTAGTTACATTGTGCTTAACATAGGCATATGGTATAGTTGGATAGGAAATTCAGTAGTGTTGACATTATTTTTAAAATTGATGATTCTTAATGATAGCCCACTTGAAAACTGTTTTATTTTATTTTTGTTTCATCTTTTAGAAATTGTAACTATCATTTTATGTTTATGAAAACATGCAAGATTTTTATGTCTTTTAATGTTTATCACATAGAATCTATTAGTGGTGGTATTCTACTGTACATTGTCTCACACCCTACTTACACCCTTGGGTGTATGTAGATTTGGTTATTTTTTTGTTTCAGGTTTGGATACAGTTTTTTGTCCCAGTGGTTTGGGTTTCTAGCATGTCCTTGGTGGTGAAGTCTTGTGGAGATTTCTTGAGGGCGGGGCCCCTTTCCATGAGGGTTCATGGGTTGTTTCATTTTGATTTTGTACCTTTTTTATAGTCTTGTTGAGTTGTTTTAAAAGATGTAATTCAGTTCTGAATTTTGTAAAAGATGGTTTTAGTTGAAAAATTCATATTCGTTTTGTTGAGTTTGTTTGTTGTTTAATGTTAATAAAATAGGGTAAATTGTTCTCAAACATGATACCCTGGCACTTGTGCCAGCCCGTTGGGATCGGGAACGCTCTTCGGGCCTTGTTTCGGGACGGGTCGGGTGCCGGTTTTGATGGCGACCAGATTTGGATTGTGAAAAAATGGTATCAGAGGAGGTTCTCTCTCTTTGGGTCATGTTATTTGGGGAACAGTCAGGAAAGTCTGGAGTTAGTAATGTTGGGACGTGGAATTTCGGTTATGAGTAGTGTGGCTGATCACCACACCTCAGGACAGGATTTAGGTGTCCAGGGGATGTCGGGACCTTTCAGAGTCCTTTGGTTTTCTTAGTTTAATGATGATTAGAGAAAATGAAAAGAGAGTACAGTTAATGGTCTTAGTGAGCTCGTAGGGCCAGGAAAGCCATGTGGAGGCAGGGTTATTCCCTAGAACACTCTCTGTGATAGTGAAGTGATTGTAGTATGTCCGCCAACCCTATGTCCAAGTCACCCTCTGAAACTAGTTTCCTCTCACATTGTCTTGGGTTATTTAATTTTGAAATCATGGAACATTGGTTTTAAAGTGACTTGGTTTTAAGAATTGTAATATTTTTGTGAAATGATTTTCAAATAAATATGGAATGGATTGGTTTATGAAATGGTGGAACTGAATTTTCAAAATTATATTCAAATGTAAAATGGTGTGTTTAGAACATTTTTTAAGGTAGAAACTATACAGGAAAAAGTGTTTCCTATAATGTTTTCTAAACAATCAATGTCTGTTTTAATGGGATAAGTTGATATGAAATTGATGTTAATTCCATGAATGTGAGTTATATTATAAATGGTTGTGTCTTTTTGAAATGTTTACTAAGATTTGAATTGGGATTTTGATCTTCAGGTTAGTGGTTTTCAGAAAAAGGATTTGTTGGTTCACCGTTTTGATTTTGAATAGTAGAAGGAATCATTGTTTTAACCTTTGGTATTTTCGTGAGCAAGAACATGCATGTGGTTATATGGGATGATGAAAGGTTGAAAACATGACTGTATGTGTGCTGAAACTTATATGAGAAGGGTGCTTGGTGTGGCCCCAAAACATGCATGTGTGAGGCCCATGGGGTACCATTGGTGGATACGCTTACCACTGAACCGTTTGTTTTCAAAGAAATGGTTTTAATGAAAAACATGACATCTTGATAAATAGTTTGGGATGGTGTGTATTAGGTGTTTTTGAAAAAGTTTATGTTGTAGGATGATTTGATTCCATGAACCCCTCATGTTTGAACTGTGTTTTGGGTTTGTGTTTGGTCGGTAAGTTTTGTTGTATGGACGGTTAGTGGTCTCTTTTGAAAAATGTTTTGGTACGGCTTTACAGTGGATCCCTTCATGTGTTTGGATCTGGTTTGTGGTAAATCATGACCAATGGACCATCTTGGTTGGGTCCTTGGGTTCAATCATTAGATAAGGTACACCCCATTAAGGGTTAGTGCACAAATGAAGTGCAACCCGAATTGTTTCTCCATTTGAAGACCCTCTAGTTGAACAATATAAGGAATATTTTTCTTGATATTTTTAGATTGAGTCTACACCCTTTCTTTTCCTGGTTTTGTGTATCCTCTTGTAGTGGGAGAGTGATCATGGAAGGTTTCAAGAGACCATAGCTTCTCAAGTTTTCAGATTTGCCTAAGGTGGAAGTGGTATGGGTTTATTAGCATGGATGAGTATCTGGATGGTGTCTAAGAGGTCCTCTCGGTCCATCGTAGTCTCATTGAAGAAGGAGTTTACAATAAACTACCAGTTTGGGAAATCTGGTCACAAGAGGATATTGTGTCCACTTTCTAAAATTTTGTGTCATTTGGGGATGTAATATAAGGGTCCTTTCCATTCATTTCTTATATTAGTCGCAATGGTCATGTTCGTTGACTCATTGTGATGTCATGTGCTCGATTGACCCTAAAGGTGAAATTCATTCAATACTCTGAGAGTCTCTATTATGTTGGGAGAATGTATCCCTTGTAAAAACATCGAAATCATCCATTTTTAGGAAGGTGAGTATAGGTGTTATTTATTTCTATTGTTTCTCACCTGAAGGAACAAGGTGTTATTTGTGTTCATCTTGTAAGCCCTTGTTTCAGTGAAATATTGGGTTAGGGTAAAGTGATTTTGGAATTTGTTATGTCTTGGAAATCTTATCGGGGATTGAAGTGTATTTTTTGGTGGTACCGAAGGAATAATTCTCATTCAGGGGGTTTCCAAGGACTAACTGTGAGGCTGAAGATGCTTCGATCATTTGAGCTCCAACCATAGGTCTCGAAGAGAAGATGGATCGTAGTTAGGGGAAATCCCTAGGTCATTTAAACCCTTGTACAATGTCATATCCTTAGTGTGAAAGATATAAAGTGTTTAAACCTATGGTGTCATCATCTTACTTCTGTTGTTCTCATTCTGTGGAAATAGCTGGAGGGCCATGTACCCATGTCATCACCTAATGTCATTCCCTACCCCTTTGGTTTCCATTAAGTCATTGGAGAATGGTTGGAAATTTGGCTAGATAGTTTGAGCACACATTTTGTGCACAATTAGTTGTGACAGTGTGCTAGGAAGTCATGTGGAAAGAATGATCTGCATAGTTAGTGCACAGTTTCCCAAACCGTGTGGACTGACCCTGCGCCCTTCACAAATATTTAAAAAAAATTGGGTCTTTCTGTGTTGGCCCATGCTGGTCATTTAATATGGTTGGTTCTTATGATGGGGAGGCCCACTATGATTCTCATGTACATTATTTCGTAAACTATGAATGAAATTCTACCCTTTGTACTAGCGAGTTCGTTCAGGCCTCCCCCAGTTAGTGTCTTGATTCTATCTCGGAAAATAATATAGGATGCCTCTTATGGTGGAGTTCCTACTTCTGTCCCCCCATACCAATAGCTCAGATTTATCCATGGTATTGGCCTGGTGGTATCTAGTCTCATTCGAAACTATTTAGATACAAACATTTTCCTTGATTAAATCTTGGGATGGGAGTACTCCCAATGGTTTAATTAATTTTAGGTAAGTGTAACCTTTTTCGAAGTTGTTGTTCATTTGGGTGAATTTCTTGAGTCTTGTTCCGATAGTGTTCAAGGAGTTTCATTTTGGGATAATGTATGGATGTGATTGATCATTTTAGTAAAGTGGTGTGAGTTTGGGTTATGAGATTAATCATTCCATAATTGATCACTGGAGGTGTTTGGGCCCTTGGGGCGAAGCTTGGCAAAGAAGTACATCTTGGTTTGTCGATTGGGATTGGTTTTATTATCTAGCCTTGTTGAAGCTTTCTGGGGACAGAAAGTTTTCATGGTGGTGACAATTGTCACCTACATGACTTATTTTAAAGTTAAATTTCATTTAATTTCCATTTATGCTTTGTTTTTGGGTTTTCTCAAGCTTTTATGGTGGAATGGGTGAATTTTCATGAATTGGGCCAAACCATGAGCCCAATTCCAAATTTTAAAAAAAAATTGACTCTTTTATAACTTTTTAAATTATTAATATTTTACACCCATTAAAGTTCCTAAATGGTCTCCCCTGACATATTAACACCACCATTGTAGTTTGGAGCTTTTTCAAATCCATAACCAAGTTGTATATGGGTTTTTATTTAAGGGATTGGGCCTGCCCAAAATCCCAATTCCAGTTTCAAAAATATAATTTGTTTAATTAATAACTTATCCAATAATAAGGATTTTTGGTGATTACAATACCCACACACTTCTATTAAACCCAGCCACATGCCCAGTATCTTCCCACCCTCTTTGCATCGCATTTGCCTCACGGTTTAGGTCGAAACCTCTGAAGAACTAACATTTCGGGAATATTAATAAAGGTAATTTGTTTCCTTCATAACTCCTTCAATTATCACTCTTTTTTACCCAGTCAAATTACTAAATGGTCTCCTTTTCCTTGTTCGAACCTCCCTTAAATGTTTGGATTTTTTCAAATTCATCTACTGGTGTATGTGAGGCGATTTCTACAAGATCCCTCAAGTATTTTGGTCTTCTTCATTCTTTTTTCAATTTGCTTAGGGTTACATTCAATGGGATTATGGTTTCATACCTTATCCATAGAGTTCCTAATGTCCAAAATTTAGGGTTTAAACCTAGAGTTTGATTTATTGTCTTTTGGGTGAATGGTTCTTGATTTAGGATTGATTTCAATTCCTTGATGTGCAGTAGTGGTGCGATTTATGTTTCGCACCATGTTTTGAGTGTTTCTACATAAAAGGTAGGTGATTCCCTGTATAACCATTTTATGATGAGTTATCTTGCTTGCTTTATTAATTTATTATGTTTCAAATATGTTTTGTGTGGTGTGAAAACTGTTTTTTGATGGATTTAGTTAAGTGTTTAATTTTGTAGTTGCATTTTTTCTTGGAATTGGGTGCTTTTCATTGGTGGATCTTGGGGAAATATTTGGGTGTATTTTATAACATATGACAGCTATTTATTAGTGTTTAAAGGGGCTGAAAATTATGGGTTTTTAATGCCTTAATTTCATGTTGTCTTTTTAATGGGGTTTTTTGAAAGGTCTTAATGTGTGATACCATGTCGTACCTCTTGAACGTGATTTGTGCAAACAAGTGTTTTTCATGTGTACCTTTTGTGGTATCGTTTGAGGAATTTGTATAAAACCTGGGGGGGGGGGTTTAATAAATGTTTTTGTAGCTTCCAATTCTGCTTTGGATTGTTATTGGCATTGTTTTGATCTTGAAATAGGTTTTTGAAATGGTTTTTGTATGAAAACCATGGTTTCACCTCTTGGGTTGGTTTTATAAAAATTTTAAATGATTTAACGAGTTACAGAAAGTGTAAATTGGTTGCTTATGTACTATTTTGGTGATAGTATGTTCCTAAAATGTGTTTTTGAAACATAAAGTCGTCAGTTATGTTGTAAATCATTGGGTAATGTTTTTTAATTTGTCGAGGTGATTTATGAAATTGGGATGTGGGTGTGAAACGTGTTTTCGGGGTATTTTGCGTGAGTGTGATGTGAAAAATGGACTTTGTTTATGAAAAGGGTATTATGTAACATGTGAGTGGGAATTTATGTGATGGTTATAATCTTGGGAAAGATTTTTTAAAATTGTTAATAGATTTTTTGAATTGTGAAAGATGTACAGAATGTGTTGTGGGCAATTTTTGGTGTGAGTATGATTTCAAAATTCATTTGAATGAAAAAGTGGATTTTTAGAATTGTGTGGAATACATGTTGGTTGTTTGGTGAACTTGTGATGTGAAAATTATATTTCCATGTGAATTGTATATTTATTGACTTGTTGAACTTGTCTGAGAACAAGGGGAAACCTCGAGTACCTAGGTGGGTGGACGTGTACTAGTATGCTAGTGAATCCGTGAGGTTTGGCCTCAGTTTCACTTATCAATATTGATGCATACAAATCTAACTAAACTATGATGATGATGATTGGGGGACAATAGGTTATGGGTATGTTCCCTTCTAGTGGATTGTGCATGAGAACGGATATTGTGAGGGTTACTCTCACCGATATACGAGGTACCTGGGACCCACAACGAGCTAGTGCCTAGGAGTCATTTACAATTGCTTGAGCTCATTAGTTACATTGTGATTAACATAGGAATACGGTATAGTTGGATGGAAAATTCAGTAGTGTTGATGTTATTTTTAAAAGTGTTGATTCTTAATAATATCCCACATGAAAACTGTTTTTTTGTTACATCTTTTAGAAATTGTAACTAGCATTTTCTGTTTATGAAAACTTGCAAGCTTTTTTTATCTTTGAATATTTATCACATGGAATCTCTTAGTGGTCGTATCCTACTAGGCATTGTATCACACCCTACTTACACCCTTGGTTGTAAAAAGATTTGGTTATTTTGTTGTTTCAGGTTTGGATACATGTTTTAGTTCCACTGATTCGGGTTTCTAGCATGTCCTTGGTGGTGAAGTCTTGTGCAGATGGCTTGAGGGCGGTGCCCCTTACCAGGAGGGTTCTTGGGCTATTTCATTTTCATTTTGTACCTATTTTATAGTCTTGTTGAGTTGTTTTAAAAGATGTAATTCAGTTCTGAATTTTGTAAAAGATGGTTTTAGTTGAAAAATTCATATTCGTTTTGTTGAGTTTGTTTGTTGTTTAATGTTTATAAACTTGGGTATATCATTCCCAAACATCATTTTATTATACCCGGGCACTTGTGCCAGCCCATGGGGATCAGGAACGACCTTCGGGCATTGTTGTGGGCCGGGTCGGGTTTCGGGTTGGATGGCGACCAGATTTGGTTTGTGACAAATCGAAATATAATTTTGTAATTATTATATAATTAAATTTTTATTTTCATTATATTTAATTTTATTATTCTGATTTAATAACCATCAACCACTATTCACACTATCTATTTAGAAAAATGAAATCTTCATTCATGTATTGTGTGGCATATCACCTCCACGAAATAACAACTCTTTTTCCCCACATCCATATATATTCCCTAATTAAAAGGGGGAAATTAAATGAAAAATGTGTTATATATAATATAATAATTATTATTAGGATAAAAATTCAAACTCACTTTATTTCCCTCTAAATATTCATAAATTTAAAATGATAATCGTTTGTTGTAATAACATCTCCATCCCTGATGAAGAATACCTCATTTTTCATCTAGTTTCATTATTATTTTATAAAACCAATTAAAATATTATCAAAAAATATAAATTTCTCTAAATAATATCATTAATATTAACTAATAATGATATTATTCTGAATATAAACACCTTTCATAATCCTAACCATCCATTAAATGTGGTATTTTTATGTTGGGGTTGTTCTGAAAACTTACATGAATAATTATATAAAATAATATAGAGGATGAATAAGAGATCATAATTAGTGATAATACATGATATTATTAGATAAATAATGATTGTAATGGTAAAATGTATACTGAACTCATTAATTAAGATAAAAATGTCCATTATTTAAAAATCATGAATATATATACATGGGTGATTTAATATTTAAGTATCACAGACAAAACCACCATAAAATAAAATTATAACATTATAAATAATTAAAATCATAAATTATAGTACCATTTATTATCTTGGAAATATGATATTTTCTATATGAATGAAGAATGACACTACAACTATGAAATTAGTTTCAAACGATTATGATTACACAGAACAAATATTGAAAATAGATAATGAAATTTTTTTACCTGTATAAAATAGTTACAATTGAATATTATAAAATGTCATATTCATTAAAAGTGTTCTTAAATAGGTTATTATGTTATTTATTATTGTTATACAAGAGAATCAACCACTTTAGTGGGTGTTAGACATTACGATTAGGGGTTATTTGTCTCTTGTTTAATTTCATAAGATATAATTATTATAATGCACTTGGATATCCTTAATATGGTGTGATTAATACTAAATTAATGAATTTTTTTACCATATTAATGTAATTAATGGGGTTTTAATAGCTATATAACGTTCCTTTTAAATATATATTGATTCAAAAGGCACTATAGTTGAAAGTGGTTTTCTTAACTCATCTCCCTTAATTGAGTTATAATAATTATTATTAAAATTATTTCTTAAAATACTTCTTTCTTCCATACGAATATTCTATTTCATATACCTAATCCTTCATTTTGTTGGGAAATTGCTATTCAATTCATATCTTTTACCATGATAAAATTTATTTATATAATTTTATAACATTGTTTCAAATAATTCATATACATGTAAATGATGGTTTTACATCCTAATACAATTATCCATTTCCATCAATGTTAACCACTATAATTGAAAACCTAATTATGTAATATCTCATGTGAACATCATATTTTTATAATTTGTTAAAAGTAACTTTTTTTCTATTTTTATGGTGTGGAACGTATTTCAAAATATTTTCTATAAGGGTTTTACGTCCTTTCTAAATAAAATGTTTTATCTTCATCTCCACATTTTCTTGTGGATATTTTTTTCTCGTTTCATGGATCTACATTAGATGTATATTTTTGAATGTAAATTTTTTGTAAAGTATTTTATTTCACATTCTAAAAAATGATTTTTGATTGTGATATGTAATTTCATCTATTATAAAAATGTAAAATAATTTTTTTTTAAACATTTTATGTCTTCAATAAAATATTACACATTATATCAAAATGATATATTTTCATGGAAATATACAGTAATAAATTACCCACCGAATTACTATATACTATTTTGAGACAATACACTCATAGAAATCGTTCTTTTTCATGAATATTTATTGAGGGGTTTTTATTTTTATTCTAACAACTATCCAATATTATAACTCAATATTCCCATCTTTTTATTGATATGGTTTCACCAAGATTCCACACATCAAATTATTATTGAAATTATTGAATTATCCTTGAAACCTTCATCTATGTATTGTAAATACCATACTCATTATTATGATGATTGAATGGTTTTTACCTAGAATATTACTGAATATCATTGGATACCCATTTATTTTCAATGTTTTTATCATACAATGATCATTTATGTAATTATGAATGATTTAATTACATTATTCCACAAGAAAAGGATATGAAACCCATTTCATTTCATTGGTTATCTATAATATGATGATTTATTATCTTCAAGTGTAACTCATTTGTATGGATGATGATTCATGGGTTCTTATATCATCCTCTAATGCATTGGTCAAATATGTATATATAATTAAAAATAATTTTTGAGTAATATTTTGTTACTCATATTCATGAGAAATTATGGGGGATCTCCTAAACATAATTATCCATATACAAATATTTGTGCCATATTTTAAATATATTATATATTATTATATTATGCTCTTAAGATTCAATATTCATACTAATTGGTTCTAATCCATATTATAGCTATGATTATTCCATACCGATATTCTATGGAATTTTGTTCCTATGTCACATATGTAGATGATCAATTATATATTATTATTATCAATTATATTGATATGAAATTTCATTCATTTTTATTTTTTATAATATAATTATAATATCACCCTTGATGACATGTTGATATGTATTCCCTTATTGTGTGTTTGATCTCACCCTATTAATATGTTTCCATTCCAGATGTTATGAATATAAGTATAACTTATTAGAAGTATAGAAGGAGTCTAGTGAACCTCAATAATTAAAAAATGGTCAAAGTATTATAAAATTAATTTCTTATCTAGCTAGTCCTAAAGACAATAATGATTCTGTTCCTGGGATTGTGATATTATTTTATAAGATATAATGTTTACCTTATTAAAATTTTATAAATAAATCATTTATAAACTATGTTTATTTGAACACCCATCATAATTTCATTGATCCATATATTAAATAACATATTTAATTACAGAAATATTATGTCAAATAATATTCATATATAATTTAATTCCCATGAAACCATGATTGTTCAAATTGATCACCAATACACAAAACATAATTATAATACCACGTTTTATAATGAAGAAAATAAAATATTACCCAATAGTTATAAAACAATTCATTTTAGTTGGATTGAATTTGATTCAAGGAAAATTTGGTGGGTTTGAAATAGTTTATATAGCTTTTCTAGGTCATTGTTATAGTTGGTAAAACCAAATTTTGGAGAAACAATTAAAATGATATTTAGAAATAATAACACACACAAGGGTTTTGAGTTATTTAATTATAATACTATGGGGTTGATATATTTTAATGTCATGTTAAATTAAAAATAAAATAGAAATTATTTTAGTTAATGTAGGAAAATAACATTTTTGGCTATAAAACAACTGTTCTTTTTGGTTTGTTCTTTGAGATAAAAACTGATAGGGAACTAATAAGTTGGATATGTTTAATAAGAACTCATTTTGAAAATATTTTGGGGATTTATAGAAATATTAACACATTTTTTTAATGAAAAACACTATGTAATTAAGTGTTTACTATAAATATTCAAACTACAACTTTTGTGGAACCACTATATTTCCAATTTTTATTATTCACATATTTATTTAAAAATTTTCTAATGGGAATGATATAATGTGATAGGTATATATTATGACCAATAATAAGGTATATTTATAATATAAATTAATAAAATTAATTACATTAATTACCTTTTAATTAAAAGTATGAGAATATATTTAATTTTTAGAATTCATTCCTAGGATACCTTAGTGTCAGTGCTTTATTGAAAGTATATTACAAGAATTTATTATCTTTATTTTCAATAAATGTATAAATATATGGTATATAAAATGATACAAAATCAATTATGATCTCAAATATATATCAGTTCACCTTGAAAGGTTCTTATAACACTCCTTGGATTTCTGCTACTAAAAAAACACCCTTATGGATGTGAATAGTAATGACTATCACAACCTAATATTCATTATAAAAAATCTCAAAAAATAAGTTTAAAAACATTTAATTTACTCGATAATAAAATTATCAATATATAATATCTTTCAATGCCTTTAATTTGAATTTATAAAATATTGACATTCTCATATGCATATCTCTTATTCTATTCTTGTTCTTATAGTAGTAACTTCCATTAAACTGTATCATTTTTCATATGAAATTTTAATCATGTGGGAACCTAATAATATTATTATTTAATATCCAATAGTATTTCATATATTTTATAATAAACCATCCATAAATGTGATGTACTATGTAGAGTTATGTGTCTTTTCATGTATAAACAAAGTGTGACATCAAAATTGATTGAAAAATACATTCAACTAGAATTCACCATATTCTATATCAAATGTTTCTTATCAAGGATGGTGTGTTTCATATTACCATAATTTTATTATCAGCATGAGGTTCTTCAATTAAATAAGTTTCTATAAATATCTTATAATCAAACTAACATTTTGTTGTTAATATTTTTTCTTGACAACTCTTGGGTAAATAGGGTAATCTAAAAGAGAAATTTTTTTCAAAATATTCATCAATACGATTATGGTGTTATTCATTATTTAGTCATATTATATCCACTTTGAATCTTATTTAGCAAAAAAAAGGATATATTTTTTCTAAATAATAATGATTTCAATTTCTCATATTTTGAACGCCTCCACATCAATAATAAGGTTTTGAGTGATTTCATACATTGTTCCAATATTTTTTGAGCGATTCTAGTAATTGAAAGTAGATATATAATATATTTAGTTTTTTATAAAGAGATATCTTAAAGAATATAATATAAGACAAATTTTTAACTATTTGGTGTGGCCTATTATATCCTCTAATAGTCGATGTATGAAAAATATATATACAAATTTTCACCATAGATTTTTGTTCAGATTAATATATGTTTCCATCTCTCAAATATTTAATAATTGTGTATCATCCTGGTGATATATTATATCCTCTAATAAAAATGAAAATTTTCTATTATGATATAAAATATGGGTAGTGTTCTCCCCTATATAGGTATTTTAAAAAGTTATAAAATCCTGCACGAGAATGGTCATTAACATGAAATAAATTATAATTCTTAAACTCATTATACATATCAAGATTTTAATATTCATTAATGTGTATAAATTAAAGAAATTAAAAATGATCTAATTAACTATTTTCATAGCTATTTGTTCCTTTGATCTAAATTCAATATTCTTATAGATTTATGGTGCACTAAATTAATTATGAATTTTCATTTTTCATGTTCATAAAGCACCATTGTTTCCCATGAATCATATATATATATATATCACAATAATTTAGTATTATTATTTTTAAAATAGGGTTCAAGGTTCAACAATGAATTGTCTTCATGAAGACCCACTAAAAATATAGTGGAGGAAATCCCAAAAAATGTCTCAATGTATAGATTCCACCACTACTGGAGGGAATCTCACCATAATTGGTGATAAAGGTGATATTATTTTGAGCCTAAATTGAAAAACCCAATGAATTCAATAAAACTAAAATGTTGAGGAAATTATATATGAATAATGTTTATGGGCTAAAAAACATATATTTTCTAACTGAAAAAATTATGGTTGATGACTAAATGTAAATATAGATAATACTAAATATATGACTAAATCATTGTGAAATCATTTCTACAACTATGTAATCATAATAAGATGTTGATTCCATGCTTTGGTCTCCCTCTTCAGTGAGAATAGTTAAGTATTCGGGATCCATAGATTTTTCACCTCCACCGATTCACCTCCCTCCATGAATGCATGTATATGTACAAGATCCAAGTCCCAGAAGGTAAATAATGAGTTCTCCTGCCATATTAATAACGCTTGGAACCTAGGGGCAATGCTCGGGTACTCTTTTCTCAATGTTTCCCATTCTTATTTGGAACGCATATGGTCTTGGTGCTCAGGTCAAAATGGATTTCCTTTCTTCTACAATTCAAAAACTCAAGGCCTCTCTTGTTGCTGTCCATGAACAAAAGAAGAATATCTTTAAGATCAAAGAGTTTTCCAAAGGAATTATTTTTCATGGATCCATGCATGCAGACCCATCCAAATCCTATATTTGGATGCTCGGGCACAGGAACTTCTCAGTGGACCTAGTTCAAGTAGGCGACCAGCATATCACCACCAAGATTACCCATGACAATTGTTCCTTCTTTGTGTCCATAATTTATGGGTGTTGTGATTCACAACATATGGAACTTTTGTGGGATGATCTCAATGACATTGACCTTGGTAGACTCCCTTGGTTTTTTGGGTGATATTTTAATGTCATCGCCAACCTGGTTGTGAAAAAAGGCAGGGGCCCTTTCCTTAGGAAATCATGTTTTGACTTTTCTCACTCCATGGATGGTAATGGCCTCATGGACCTCAGATACTCAAGAGATGATTTTACATGGTGTGACAACCAACACGGGGATCGACACTCATGGAGCCACTTATACCGGTGCCTTGGAAACGTGCATGCCATTTATTTGTATCCAAACACTATGGTCAGTCACTTAGTGCATGGGATCTCGGATCACTCTTCTATTCTGCTCTCCCACTCTACATGTCATGTTATCCTCGGTCGATTTAGATTATTTATGCATTGGATTGGCCTCCTGGATTATCAACAGTTGGTTAGAGACTCATGGAATGAACCCACTCAGGGGAATTATTTGTCTGCCATTTATAACAAACTAAGGAGGCTCAAAAATAGATTATAATATTTGACAAAGGACATCCCCCACAGTGATAGGGAAATTGAATCAACCATGCAGTATTTTGACTGTACTGAGTCTAGTTTGGAGTGGTCATGGAATGACTGGATCTCTGAAGACCTTTCCACTAAGAAGGATTCTCTTAAAGTCATGATCCTTATATAAGAATGTTTTAAGAGGGATACAGAGAGGATAAGATGGTTTGGTGAGGGTTATAAGAAAAATGCCTATTTCCATGCCTTTATCAATATGAGGAAGCGTTTTGTTTAGACACATATTTTGATGGATGAAGGTATTTATTCAGGTGATAGAGATGTTATGGGGTCCCTTACTCATTCCTTCTTTAATGATATTCTTATTGGGCAGAATCATCAGATGCCTAATGGATACCTGAGAGGCGATAAGGGGATCCTTTATTACATTTCCAATCATGTTTCTATCTAATATAATGAGATTAAGGGGTCCATCCCTGATGAAAAAGAAATCATTGAGGCAGTTATGAACCTCAAAGAGAATAGTGTGATAGGTCTTGATGGTTTCCCTGATATGTTCTATAGAGACTCTTGGGATGTGAAAAAAATGACTTATCAGATGCCATTTGCAGATTCTTCAGTGGAGGGAGCATACCTAGTGTGGAATGTGAAACTACACTGATTCTCATTCCCAAAAATAGGAACCCATGTTCAATTTTTCATTATAAATTTGTCAACATGTTCAATATCCTTTACAAATATCTTGCGAGAATCATCAACTCAAGAATACCCATTCACCTTCCCAAGTGGGTCTCTAATGAACAACATCTATTTGTGAAGGGTATCTCTATTCAAGGGGATATTTAATTGGCCCATGAGATTATGAGAGAGCTCAATAAAAAGACCCATGGTTCAAATATGTCCATCAAACATGACATGAACAAGGATTTTGAATGACTTGAATGGACCCTCATCCTCAAGGTGATCTCATGTATGTGTTTCTCCGCTTGGGCTAATGATCTAATTTTTAGATGATTCAGCTCCTTGTGGATGAATGTTAGTTTTTGGGGAATTATCATGGTTTCTTCAAGGTGACCCATAGACTAAGACACGGTGATCCCTTTTCACTGAGACTTTTTATCCTCACAAAAGACATTCTCATCCGCCTCATCCATAGAGGCATGAGCAATGGTGATATACTTCTGTTTCGAAGAAGGATTAATCTTTTGGCTATCGTCCACCTCATGTTAGTAGATGAGACATTAATCTTCATGAATGATAATAAGAGGTCGGTATTTTTCCTTCTCCGGGCAATTTAAAAATACTGAAATTGGAGTGGGCAGGCAATTAATAGCTCTAAGAGAAACTTTTTCATCTCCAGCAGATGCTCTTCCAGCCGGGTGTCCTACTTGGACCATCTTATAGATATGTATAGAGAGAGATTTAACATGTAATATCATGAGTGTACCATATCATTATGTAGATTTAGGATTCATGACGTTGATCACATCATCAAGAGGATCCCTGACTGTATCATTTATTGAAAAAACAAATTTCATTCCTTCGGGGGAAAGATTATGCTGGTTAATAGAGTTCTTATGGACTCTCCCATCCATGCCCTATATTCCATTAAATTACCTATAAATTAATCAAAAATATTAATAATATCATAGACCTCTTCATATGGGATTCTCTTGCTGAAGGAAAACACCATTGGGTGTTCTGGGTGAACATGATGAGGCCCATTCAGGATGGAAGAATTAATGTTTGAAGCCTCATGGACACTCTCCTCTACAAACATACAAATTTATACTGGGAAATCCATGAATTTCACTAACACTAGTGAATGGTCATGTACAATAGTTATACAGATTACCCTAATATGCATGGAAGCTACACATCTCCCTTCATATCTATTATTCCCCCTCGTTTTACTTTCCAGCTTCCATACAACAACTGGATTATTGGAGAAGGGGATCTTTCCTTCCGACATCTAAAATTTCCGGCCATGGTGCTCGAATTTCGGGGATGTCCAGCCCCCAAAATTTCATTTAGGTTGCCAAGTAATTACCAGTATTTCATCATGGTAGTGTTTAAGGCATACCAGCAAGACACCTTTGACCACATCGAGCTCAACTCTGATCTGAATATTTACGTGTTTACTCTGTCCTCCTTGGGGTTCTTCTTTACAAAGAATTTCAAAATATTTTATTCACTCTAGGGGAAAACTAATTTTTGGAACGATGTCTGGTAGAAGGAAATTCCCATGAAATTCAAATTTATTACGTGGCGGACTAAGAAGAATTAAATCCCCACCGATGAGAAAATTTAAAGATACGGTAACAACATGGTTTCCTGATTCTCTTAATTCACCAACCACAAAGAGGAAAGCATGACCCACATATTCTTCAAGGATGAATGGTAATGGAATGTCTAGTTTTTCTTTGGTGATTTCACTACCCTCTATTCTAGAAACATTCTTGAAAATCCATTCCTTGCCAGCTGGTTCCATGTATTAGGTGATAGGATCCCATAGAAAATGGAGTGTTCTATTACTTTTCACACTTGATGTTGGTGCTTATGGAAGTCTAGGAACAAATCAAGGTATGTGGGGATAAATCCACATTAAGTGTCATTATTGATAGATTCAAAAACCACCTCATGGAAATTTCCAGGAACTCTCATAAATGGAACAATGCCCCATCTCTCTATCTGCTTACGTCTAGCATCCAAACCACTCTCCAAAGTGTCTCTTCCCTGCGAAGCCAATGGATCAAATGGATTCCTCCTACCATGGGTTTGAAACATAATATATATGGGTCTTATATATCGAGTTTTGAGAAATTATGAGGGGTTGTACGTGACACCAGAGGCTCAGTTATCTTGTCATTCACTTCTTATTTTGGCTGTGGATATTCTCTACATGCAGAAGATCATGCCCTTCACAGTAGTCTCTCCCTTTTATTCCAAGGTAATATCTCCATTTATGAAGCTTACACTAACTTTACTATCCTCCTCAATTCCCTTCAAGTCATTAGGTCAACTCCTTGGATGATCGAATACATCATTAGAGAGTGACATGGCATGCTATCCACCATCATTTGAATGGTTCACACACGGAGAGAGGGGAATAAAGTTTCGGATTACCTAGCCTCTCTAGTGGCTCATAACTCTGGTGTTTCGTACATCAATGATATGAAATTTTTTGAATCCTGAGGGGGATAACATCCTTAGAGGGGATTCCCTTGGTTTTCACTATTTTTTCCACTATATTCTCTTTGATTTTCCCTTTCTTTTCACTATACATTCCTTTTTCCAAAAAATAAATAACTGATGATGATGAAGCAATCACAAGTTGTAGGAATCATCTCAATGGTTTATTCCTAATTAGGTGGAAACATAATTGAATTTGGTATGAATTTTTTTTTATCTTGTCAAATTTTATCTTGCATGATTCTTCAAATGATAAAAAACCTTCCTTCCCCATTGCGGATATAAATGATTGAAAAGTTTGTGAAAGTTCCTTGATAGAGACATTAATATAGATATACTGTGCCAATGAATAATGACTCTAAATATATAGAAATGAATCATCTTACAATTAAGGACTATAAATTTATCTTTTAAATTCCTTAACACCATGTTAAAATTTACTAGGAAATCATACAATGATATTATATAAAAAATATATTCAATGAATATTTCAATGATCACCTCTTCTAACATATAAAAAATGTGTGTCTAATAACTTTTAAATGACATTGTTGCATTACTGTTTTAGGCACTTTCTAACATGGAATGCGCCATCAATGGAGATGCACATCTGTTGCCCCAAATTTCCACTTTCCAATGGTTGGTGGAATTTATCACCTCTTCATATATGATTCCTCTTGATCGAAATAGGATGATGTTACTTCTCTCCTTCATTCAATCGATTCCTCCTTAGAAATCATCACCTAGTCCTGGATTCCCGTAATGTTTAAGATGTTGTTCATGAAACTTCTATCGATGCCACGTATTTTTGGAAAATGGTTAATTACACTACATTCATCAGGACATTCCAAAGGGTCAAATCCAGAAAACAACCTTCATTTAGGGAAGTAGTCACATTGGTCATCACTAGAATTCCAGGACACTGGAACAACAATACACCTAAATTATAACTTATTTTAGGGCTTTTTGAGGGTGGGGAAGCCTGAGTCATACCACATCGAATGTGGGGAATCATATGTTGGAGGAATGTATCCTAGGTTTTACTTGGATTACCATGTTTAACATTGTGTATGCCACGAGTTTAACATCTTATGTAGATGGATCATAATGATTTAAACCCCAATGATAGTGGATCAGATGGGTAAATCTTTATGAGAGTGAACCTAGATGGATTACTAAAAAGATGGATCAAAAATCAAGGTAGAAATGAACATGGGATAATGTTTCCCACAAATGGGATGGTTTCACACTGTGATGGCTAATAGAGACACTAGAGTGGGTAGATCAGAGAATGGTGGGCCCCAAGAAAGAGAACCCCAAGGTTTACCATTGGTTAGGATTGAACCCCATAGGGGTGTCCTATGTACCCTATGTAGAAGATATGTATCAAAACTCATGTTGTAAAAAAAGTTTATTTGGGTCTTACTCATGATTAGTTTTCCAAATGGAAAGCAGGATCCCGCTCGGATGTGGCGGCCCGAGTAATAATCAAGAAGGATGATGAAGGACATGGTTAAGTTGGTGGAATGAATAAGGTGGAACCAATTATAAGGTGAAAATGCGTGTCCTGAAACTCAGGGAGGATTCCTTCATATCCTAGTGGGTGGGAATCCAAGTATACATTGTTTGGGATGGGGTGATGATACACCTAGGTGGATGGCTCATGATAAAGGAGTGCATGGATAAGGACCTGAAAGATGTAGAACCTCCATGTTGGGGAATGACCTTCCCGAGACAGAAAGGCTCAAAAGAGAGACTAGGGTGGAAAGTGGGTGATGGGATTGAACCTCTGGGAGACTTAAATCATACAATTCTTGAATGGAAGGGATTAAAGTCCACATAGTTCGGGATTTGGGAATATAATCATGGCATACACAAATGATAATGACCCAAAAACATACAGGGGGCTTAGGATTGGTTTGTTGACATTTTTAAGAGGACCACTCTTAGTTTTAGGAACATGGTGAGGTGTGTAGGTATTATGCATGGTTAACATCCCATGGGATGGATCCGGACACTTCAGGGGGTGGATAAAGGAGACGTGGCCCAAAATGGGAAGATGTCACATCAGAAGGATAAATCTATATAACGGAGCACCATGGTTACTACTAAAAGGGATAGAACGTCAAATAGGAATCATACGTACTCAAAAGGGATCAAAACCAATGTTGTTATAAGGTTGTATTTTAAAATTGTGAATGAAGAGTGAAATGATAAGACATATTCAAGAAAAATGGATTGTGGGAGTGATGGGCCTGATCCTCATGGAGACATCCTAAAAACCCACTTTAGAAAAAAGAGACCAAATTCCACATAGTTCGGTAGATGCAGTTTTACATAATGGGGGACAAGGGGTGTGGGATTATGCATGGCTAGTGGCCCAAAGTCATGCTGGGGCTTACACGTGGTTATTATCCCAAAGAGGATTCATGGTCGATGTTTACTCTCAGCCAATGTGATTCATACTCAGTGTGAGAAACAGGTGGTAACAGTTGACTGTCTGGTTGTTCCGTAAACGGTACGGCCACGATATATGGTGTGGGGTGTACACATGGCTAGCATCCCAACAAGATAGATATTTTTACATACTCGAGGAGGGAAGTCTTAAAATGAGGATTGAGGATTACGTGGAGACGTACCAAAGAACACATTGCGATAAAGTGCAAAGGGAGTGAGAGAGGGTGGACTGAATGGTCGGAAATGAATGGTTTCTGATCCCATACCCTATATGTTTGTATCAGACTCGTCACACATATAGAAACATACATTTTAACTTCATGTGTTGATGATGTGGCGAATCATCAGTTTAACATCCCGCACCTTGGATGATGAGGACTCACTACTCACCCATTGGAATTGCATATTTTTATCAACCCACACATGGGTAAGGGAAGGCACAATATTTTTCCAGATAAAATGCGGTGGATGAATGGCCAATTGAGGGGTCCATATTATCACAGATATGTGAAAATGCATTAGTTGTTAGCATGCCTATGTGAAAAAGAATATTGCAAGGCAAAAAAATATGAATCATCGCTCGGGGAACTAGGAAATCATTTTCACAAGCCTCAAGGGATGTATGGAATAAGGGATGAAAAAACAGTTATGTTTCACAAAATAGGAGCACAAACATGGTGTCGTGGAGTAAGGACATTTCATGCAGTCCTAAGGAATGGGAAAAATAAATATTAGGTACTTTCACACAAGATGAAATGGTGCACTCAATATTTGATACTTTCAAATAAGATGGAAGGGTTAAGGAAAAAATAAGTATTACACAAGGCCAAGACTTGTGCAAAAGATGGTTCTTTTAAGAGGACATAACATAGGTAAAAAAGGAAATGGGAGACGGTCAGGTCCATGTAGGCCCACTCGAAGGAAAACCCATGGGGGAAATGTCTTTTAGGATCCAATTCCTTGAATCAATGACTTTTGTGTGTTCAGATAAGGGGTCGTATTACACACATGGGAGTGATATTTTGAATTTTAAAGCCTTATATCAATGGAATGAGGGTACCTTTATATTTATATGAGAGAATTTTTGGGGTGAAACATAAGAAGGTTGCACAAAAGGGGCTAGCTGCCTTGAATTTGCCATAAAAGAGGCTTGAGTGCATATTTAATTCTTCCACATTGGTCAAATCTCCGTCACACATTTTACTTGTCCATTTTTGGGAGTTCGAATTGTAAGAACCCTAATAATGTCACATTGGGAACACATGGGAATTTCATGTATATTTTATTCTTTCATGTACCCTCCACATCTTGCACATATGTCCTTTGGTGTCCTCGGGATCATCCGTCGAGTCAAAAAATTCATTCGGGTTCCTTATATATGCCTATGTATGGCCAAAAGAAGAATTTGGTGCAAAAAATGCCCCCTTGGAATTTGAGAATAAAGGGGACCTGAAGTTAAATTTTAGAGGGAAAGGTCAAAGAGGACAATTATTTTATGGTGTTGCATAAAAAATAGAGGAACCAGAATGCATGATGCCTTGCACGTGTATAGAAGAGAGGTTTGTTCCTACAAATATATTTGGCGAATTTTAATGTACCTTGAATTTCTATACAATAGGTGATTTTCTCTCATGTGTGTAAGTTAACATGTTCTACTTGAAGGACAAAAGGCCATTTTAGACCTTGCACTCTACTATCATATCTTGCATGCATCTATAAAAACTTGTGTTCCATTGACGTGGTTGGATTTTTGGTGGCCTTCATCTAATCTTCCATGAAACTGGTGATTTTTGTGCGAACCCTCAATCTTTTTTACTAACACATTTGTGTATTCATGGATTGGTTAAAATAGTCATTGAACAGTATACTACTGAGAGAGAGGCCTCTATGGATTCTTGGAGTGATGAGATGATCGGAAACACTCAAATTATTCATTTGGGAAGAGTAATATTGAACAATAATATTTTCACAAGCATGTTGACATAGGATCAAAAGGAATATATCTTGAGTGATAGCCTCCTTCTATGGAACATCAACATTCTGGAGGAGGTGTTAAATTCGAGTTTTGAGACTGACATGCTATGGTCATGGGTGATGCGTGAAGATGACCTTCAATTGTCAACATTATAGATAGTGGTCACCCTGCTATAGAGACTTGGGATATGGCTATTTATATCATGAACATGAAAACCTTGACAATTACAGGGAGTGAACCATTTATTGCGGAATTTCCCTCCCACAATTCAAGATCTTTCAGAAGTATTATCACAAAAATAGAGAAAGGGATGGCATGAGGACATGGACTTGATGTTTGTGGGAAATATTACAAGTGAGTGGGCATGGACTTGCTTGGCACACCAATCATGCGAGGAATTTTAGGTAGAGCTTCGACAAATCGGGCTATTTGAAGTTATGTGGTCATCACAATTTCACTTAAACCACATGTAGGATCTGGTGTAGGATATGTTCATCTAGTTGTCTATTGATTACAACACATTTCATCTACACCATGTGGAGGTTGACATTTTCCATTAGGAAACCCATTACATTGAAGGAATACCTCAAGAAGGGTTTCTGTATAATTAGATACTGATATCGGAGAATATCTGCAGAGACAAGACATGAGCCCCTCTTTTAACCTGGAATCTATTGGATCTATTGATGGAGATGTTGGGAATAATTTAAATCATGAAGTACATATACTATATGTCATGTTTAACTATATTTTTCAAGAGGTAAGGGAATGTGAGGATGCCCAAGTATGGGAAACAGTGTATGAACACATCATAGAAGGAATATTCAGGTCTTATTGGGTGGTCCTGGAGGCAGGTGAATAGCAATATAGGGAATTCAGTGTGAATGAATATCGGGACCTGAATATAAATAACATTGGTTTCCTTGCAGCCTTTCGCAATGGATGTATGCTACCAGTGACTGGTACATGGATTGAGGTTCATTGTGGAATACAGGTGATGATCAGGATAATGATAGCCCGACACAGGTTCAATCTAGGGGTTCAAGTATTAGTGAGGTTGTGCTACATCATATGGAACATTTCAAGAGGAGGTACGACCAGGAGAATCTACAGATTGTTTCAAATTATTCATGGCTGGTATGTAGCTTACTGTGGTGGGTATGATTTCCAAAAATCCATCCAACCTCCAGGTGATGACCTACACCCATATTTATAGAACATTTATATGATCTTCCACTGAAACATAATAAGGATGGGAAATCCTTCATATCGGAAATCAGGAAAACCTTAACATTCACCCATTCCATACCTCACATAGCCAGATTGTGGATAACCTATGAGGGTTGTAGGAGTATAACGGGTATTTTATGAGTAATAGGGGAGGTGTTCTAGTGGGCTACATTTGTGGGAAGATCTTCTATGAACCCAATGTAGCATCATAGTTTTATTGGTAGTTTGGGAGCATGAAGCAGATTACTATGAATGAATATTAAACAGTTCAGGAAGATATGCATCCTTTTATCATTCGTTAGTTATGTCTCATGTTCACAACTACCTAATTTTGAGAAATAATCACCTCCCCCCCCCACCGATATCAACACCTTCTTGTCACTGGGATATACTGATCAATGATTGGAAGTGTATCTTGATGTAATTTTGCAGAAGAACATCGATAAAATAAAAGAATCAATTGTAGATTCTGGATGATCGGAGAGTGTGTGTGGTTCTGTTAGGAAAGTAAGACCAGAAGAAAGACATATGACTAGGGTTACACAAGTAGGATCCTTGAATATAGAAGTGTCACAAGGTGCGGTCACACTTATACATTATAAAGGTAAGTTGTCCCAAAGGAAACCTCAGGGTATATCCCTAGGAAAAATTTAAGAAATATCTTGTACCCAAATATGGAAATAATTATCCCATCCCTATGGTCTTCTGAAAAAACACGGTGATAATCGATGTCACCTGAAGATATATTGTGAAACTGGTGAACATTAGGCTTGATCTTTCAGACTTGGGGATCATTTAGGTGGGGGGAAATGTGCACATTAATTTTCAACATGTGTACTTGACATTAATACATTTTTATTCATGCTAATGTGGGATGTACGGAGAATCACATCTCTTGGTCTATGTAATGCCCGGTCAAGTGCATGACCCCAAAGAAATGCCACCAGGGGATGACGATGACGATAGAGATGATGAAGAAGAAGAAGTTGTAGTAAAGGAGGATGAGTATGAGGAGGAGGAGGAGGAGAATGAAGTGGAATATGAATAAGGGGAGGACGAGGATGAGTATCTTGGATTCAAAGGATCATATGGGATAACAGTCCACTAGAGGAGCTCATGTGCGAGTGGAAAAATCTAATCCTTTGACGGGGAACTAGTTGAACACCTCGAGGTATGTTTTAACTATTATCTCTTTGGTTCCATTCTATTTTCATAACAAGGATCATATAAAATAACTATTCCATACAAAGGAAAATATTAATACTGATGATCAAGAGAACCCTATTATAAGGGGTGATAATATACGGACTGACGTAAAAAAAAGACATCTCCCTGAATCAATATCAATAGTTGAGTAAGGTGGTAGAGCAATCATGGATAAAGTGGCTAGAGGTGAACCAGCGGGAGTGTCCAATGGGACGAACACATAAACCTAGGATGTCCTGACTTCCCATAAGGAATCCACGCCAACCATTTAATTAACTAGTGATGCGGGATCTCACGTGGAGGTAGCTCTTACAGGGAATTGAGCAATTGATTCAGCTGCACTTAGCTCTTGTATGTTTTCTTGATTTTTTATAGACCCGTACCCATTAACTAGAGATTTGGATGACTGAGGTACCCATTCACCATGTATTAATCACAATATTGGATTCCCAAAAAACTATTGATTAATGGACATATGTGGGAGATCCACCTATGATTTTACCCACTTGTGAATTACAATCCAATCAAAATGATCTGACCCTGGTGCCCTGTGAGTTGAGGTGGTGGTCATAGGTGATTCCACATCCATTGAATATCCCAAATATATTGGAGGAGAATTCTATGAATAAAAAATTATTATAAGGGTCTCCAACATAATATAGAGCTCATTCCCTCCGAAAGGATAATGTTGGAAGACCCTACCACTGAACTTCTGACCATGTTTCTTGAATATAGACCAGCTGATCCAGAAGAGCTAGATAATGATGTTCATGATGTAACCGAGGATAGTAGTATGACACAGATCAATGAAATAATGTGCATAAAACTCTTCCTCAGTCATTCAAAGTAATGATAGTCAAGTCTAAGGGGGTCACTTCACACTTGGATGTGCTTTCTCATTGCTGAAGGGGTGGATGCTCCCCATTTACATACAATGATCAATGACTATCTTTCGATGAATATGTGGGAGAGAATCCAACACATAGATGCTTCATGGTGCAATAATAAATCCGAGAACATCCAAATAATACTTGCAGATGAGTAGGAGATTTGGTGCCTTGTTGAGAAAATGGGTGAGCATTCCACATTACTCACAAATCAATCTACTCTCATTAAACAATTGAGGACCTAGATGGACGAAGCGAAGGAGCAGCTGGTGTAGGTGAGCCATAAAATTGGTGAACTCCGAGAAGAGTTCTAATGAATGAAGATTAGAGATAATGAGATTCTCTATGTGGTTATCGACAAGGAGATGGAGAAATGGATGAGACTAGAGACCTTGGAAGCATCATACTAGAAAGTGGTGGCGTAGAAGCATTCTATAGAAGTGGATTCTCCCAGATAGCCATGTTTTATCCAAAATCATGAAACATATTTTCCTTCTTGATTTCTTATACCGAAGAGCGTTCATGATCATATTTATTTCAGGTTTTGATTATCACATCTGAATCATAACTGTCAAACAACTACTGATCAATCCTTAAGCTCACATGGGTCATACCCAGTGTGAGAAAAAAGGTATGATGACATAATAATCTAATTTGGTATGAGAGTGCAGGATAACCATTGAAAAATTGAGGTATTCTATTGTTGACTGGCCTCCGGAAGTATTCAGGCTGAGAGAGAGAGAACTGGCTAGGAATTAGGTTCTCATATCAGCTAACTTTTCTTTCATAATGTGTTCTAGTGTGCTAGTGGGATAATGCTAGAGGCGTTGGAATTAGTACGAACAAAGGGGAATGAGAGGCCTGAATCCCAAAACCTAAAATTTGGAATACAAGGATAGTTGCATGATTATGGAGGGTAACCATTGACTGTATTCAAAACACAACATCCATATCACATTAGCCTAAAACGGGGGCAAACATACAAGGGTTGACCGTAGACTAAATTCGAAAACATTGGGCCTAACTCCAAATGTCGTCTGTTAACTTATGGAACGTGAAGCGGGTATGGTAGGTGAGATAAACTGGCATGAGACCAAGATATTAGGGGGTTACTTTGGATTTTAATGATGGTTAGGATCCAAATAAAGAGCACAAAAATTGTGGAGATATTGTGATTGAATGTTCGAAAGGATTCCAACACTCTTCTGATTACGTCACCGTGACAAAATAAAATTGGTGTAAGCGTATCGGTCTGAATTAAGATCAAACCCTCTTCTAAACAAGACCTATCTAGTGAGGACCTAGGTTC
This sequence comes from Viscum album, assembly GCA_963277665.1. NCBI lineage: Eukaryota > Viridiplantae > Streptophyta > Magnoliopsida > Santalales > Viscaceae > Viscum > Viscum album. The sequence continues at coordinate 1,123,572,365 of OY728129.1, forward strand.
ACTTGCAATTTTACATCGTGCTGATGAAGAAGACACAGACATATTTTAGCATCATGCTGTAAGGATGAAGACACACAATATATTTTAACATAATATAACTGGGAAACTGCATATAGTTAAATGGTTATAATTCCTGGAACTTGGGTAATAGTTTATATTCATGTTACATGGACTATAATGTCTCTTTCTCTAATTACAAATTTCATAGAGAATATAAACAGACATGAATGATCCAAAAGAGGCTCGGACACCATAAAAACACCTTGGAGTAAATGGGAAGGGAACATATGTGATGCAGTGAGGGTGAATACCTAAAATGAATGAAGTATAGGGGGACCCACCATCAGTCAACACACAACATATTCTTGTGATGTTCCATGTTTAATGTCATAAATCATGGACCCTTATTAAAGCTTAATGGCTTGGATTGTTTTTGAATCTATGGTTGGGGTGAGGCAAAACGTCTGGGTGTGACTACGTATCACATAAAGATGGGAATCAAGAAATAAATTGTTCTAGAATAATATAATGGTGAGAGTCCAACACTAGTGGGGGAAATCCTCTCTAGCGAGGAAGATGAATCATCCAATAATTGTCATGGGGCCTCCTGAACATTCTCTAGGAAGGAGTTCTTTTTACTATCATATGTTTTGGACATTAGATCTTAGTTTATGGTTGTCGAGTTTGGACCATTGTGATCTTAGTTTAAGGTCATGGAGTTTAGACCATAGATTTTACATTTGGTCCATTAGACAAAGTGTCTAGGAATCACTATATATCTCGTATGGAGGGGAATAAAGTCGTACGTAGTTTATGAATGTCATTTAGTTTAACTTCATGCATTATGGGTGAGATTTGAGACACATTTTATTGTTATATGTCTAATACATGGGAACCATGAAGGAAAAAATGTGTGGTGTGGGGCCTAAACTGATATGAATGAGGACCAGAATGATCCATTCCACACCACACATCATCAAAATGGGAGATAAGTCCCAAAAGCGAAAAACATGGAGTTTAACATTCAACGGATGGACCAGAGTATAAGATGTCTGGATGGAACAACATATCCTTAAAGGGTAAGAATCAATCCATACGTAGTTCTATGAGGGTTCCACCATACAGGGACGATCCATGCACAATGAGAAGATCCATTTGATATATCTTGTTTGTAATTTAGCAATAGGTATATCTTTTGGAGCGACCAGCCAAGGACGGAAAGCCCAAGTGTCAATAAAGGAATCAAGCTATATTTTGTCCTTGAAAAGTGACATGTGACATGGAAAATCACCAGTGCCCAAGGTGATTCCATTTCAATAGAGAACATCATAAATTGTTTTCACTTTTTATCATCCATCCAGGACGATGGTGTCACATTTTACAGTCGTATGACATGACCAACCCATTCACATTAATGTCATGTCATAAGGAAGAAATGGTTCAACATCACATGATATAATAGAGATCCTAGTTTAGAGTCGTGGAACTTGGACCATGAGGTTGTGTAGATTTCCATGTGGGTATGACCTTACCAAAATCCCAAAGCCAATGTGATCCATGCTCGTTGTAAGAAACAAGGAGGGATTCCATGCTCTCCCTTATCACATGGGAGCATTCAATAGTGAAAAATAAATTCCATGTGAGAAAATATAATCCAAAACAACATTCCTTACTCTATATTAGCGGATTCACAGAGGTCCATCACTAGGGGTGTTGTAAACCCATTAGAATGAAAAGGGAGGAAACTTTAAATCACATCATATGATATTTCAGACATAATGGGGGTTGTGTAGCGATGGAGGAGAAATATTAACCATGTTTGAGACATAGTACCTATATTGTGTATCCTAGGATGGGAATTGAAACGTGAGGGTCGATCGTTGTCTGTATTTGGAAATTCAAACCTGTCTCAAAATGTTGTTCAGGATCCCCTGGGATGTTGGCCTAGGACGGTAGGAGAGAAATAAATCAAATAATACAAGGGATGTATTTGGTGTGGAAATTGTAAACCCAACATGAATGTGGAACATGGAGGTCTCAAACACACCATTTAATTCCAGAAGAACCCAGGTCAAGAGACCTAAAATATGAAAAGGGTCTGTGGAAAGACCATATATGAAGGGTTTAGTAATTCCTATGTATCATATAAAGGAATGCATTAATCCATACATTGTTATTGATGGAAGGTGTGGAAAATGGACAATTCAAAAAGCGGAAATATCCTCTGTAATGAGAAAAATTGTGGCTATTATGTAGTTTAATGCCATAAAATCTTGGACACTAAAATATTTGTTCTAGTTTATAGATTTTAGACTAAGAGGTGCCTAGTTTAATGTTTTGGGAACGGGACATGCCTATGAAGCTTAACATCATGTGGTAAGGATGAAAACATAATGGATGTAACAAGATGTACATGGGGCAGTTTATTAAAAAGATGATGTGACATGAAGTCCAAGGAGGTCCCATAACAGAATACATACTTCTAGGAGGAACCTAATTGAAATTGGGGGTTTGATTCTATAGATTTACCTGGGGAAATGTATGGGTGTCACTAATTATCCCCCTAGGGTGAGAATAAAACAACACACAGTTCTTAAAGATGGAATGATTGATAGAAAATACCAAAATGGAGAGATATTTTTGGATGAAGACATCATGGTCCAGAGTAGTTTATCCTCATATATCTTGAATGCAGAATTCATAGTTTAATGTCGAATGATAAAGTCACTGGGGGTCTTAGTTTATGGTCTTAGATTTCAGACACAAGGTGAGGATTTCAAAGAGGAAATGTGTAGTGCGGAACTATTAAATGACTAGATGTAAATGAGGATGAATGATGTCCACACCATACCACACATTCCTAAGGGAATATTCATACGGATTAAGGCCCTGATAATTGGACCTTGATATGTGAACTCCTAGTATATATTTGTAGTGTTCTAACGGTAACAATGGTAGAAATCTTCCATGTGAGTAAAAACATTACAAATATCCCTAATCTTGGGTGATCCATGCTTGATGTAGGAAACAAGAGTCAGAAAAGATCATACAGAACATGGAAGTACGTGATAGGGGAATGAAGGATTGGAGTCATGAATGACCCCAAGACACAAGTCCACCCACTAAATGGGAATAGGTACAGGGAGGGATAAAACCAAGAGTGAAAAAATTCCCTTAATACATGATGATGTGAAGAGGGGTGAGAATAATTATTTTCAACAATTGGGACACAATGAGAGTGAAGTAAATATGGAAGATAGTTATTGACCAAGTTTGAGAAACAGTATCCATATTGTATGTCGTGGGATGGGAACAAACACTTGAGGGTAAATTGTTGACCATAATCGAAATGCAGAACCTATATCAAAATTCACTTTAGAATCCTTTGAGACATTGGACTAGGACATTAGGCGAGCCATAAATCCAACATCTATAATGTAAGGGGGGTCCGTTTAGACATTTAAGATGATGAAGAACAAAATAAAGGGATGCTTAAATCATGAAAATGTAATGAAACCATTTCCATACAGAATACAAAACTCTAGGCCCTACAGTGCATTGTATATAATCATGTTGATTCTGTATAAAAGATATTGAGGGATAAAAATAAAGAGAATTGACTCGAAAATATGGGTTGAGGAAAGATGAAAATTTAGTTTATGAACATGGGGCTAGACCAAAAGACAAAATGTTCGGGCATTCTTATATATCCAATAAGGATGGAAATTGTTCCATACGTAGGACTAGAATGTCATTCAGTTTAACGTCATGTAGTAAATATGAAGGGGGAGAGGTATCCAAAAAGGGCGATGTGTATGGAATTGAAAAACAACCTAATGTGAATGGGGACCAAACAAGTACACATCACACCATTCACGATCCCAGGAGAGAACTCTGGAAATGGGGCTAGGAGAATGAATGGATAAACCTAGGGCTAGACCTACAGACAAAATTTATGGGCATTCAAACATTTTTTCTGAGGGTAGGAATCAAGTAGTGCATAGTTCTAGAGATGTTCTGTAGTTTAATGTCATGCCATACGGGTGAATGGGGGACCATTGAACAATGTGTGGGATGAAAGGGTTGTTTGCTTTTATAGTTGTGCAGAAAGGACCATAAATTCTATATATTTTAATATCATACATGTAGGACAAATCATTTTAACATCATGTGGGATAGAAGAAATCTTAGTTTAAAGTTGTAGAACTCAGACCATAAGGTAAGGCCAAAAGGGCCATAAATGATTAAAAACCTGTGTCTGATCCTGAAGATAAAATGTCTTCGCGTTCCTACATATCCCATAAAGATGGGAATCAATCCATACATTGTTCTTCAAATTTTGTGCAGTTTAACATCATACGACAAGGATGAATGGGTAATGGTGAAGACCACTGAAGGTGAAACATGATACAGTTGTGGTAAACCTTATGTGAATGAAGACCCATTGAAGTCTCACAGAACACCATATGATCCTAGAATAATCCGGCCAAAAGACCAGAAATATCGAAGGATGTTTTTTACCTATGGCTAGACTTAGGGAAAAAATGTTCGAACATTCCCACATATCACGCAAGTGAAGAAATCAAGCCATATATAGATCTAGAATGTTGTGCAGTTTAACATCATGTGGTAAGGATGAATGGTATCCTATGGGAGAAACATGGTGTGACTGTTGCAAATATGATGAGAATGAGGACCAAGTCTATACCACACAACACACACCTAAGATAAACCATAGGTTGTAAGACCAATTATGGGGGAAATTGGGGTTGGATAGAAAGTTGAAATTTCTGAGCATTCCTACATATCATGTGAGATAAAAAATCAAATCATACAATTTTCATGAGATTTTTTGCAGTTTAAAATTATGTGTAAAGGATACAAGGACAGTTTAATGTTATATAGTATGAGCCAAAGGAAAATGTGGCATCCAGTTTAACATTTTACAAGATGCAGGATATCATAGTTTAAGGACATAGGGATCAGACCATAAGAATAAATTGTGTAGTTTATATTCATCCAGGATGATGACTACCGTGCTATTTAATGTCATATTGGATGTTCGATATCATGCAGTTTAACATCATGCATGATGGATGTGATAAGGATTCTTTTATACAAAGTACTTCTGGAGGAACAGGGCATTAGTGGGAGGATTAATATTCTCCCCATCCACAGTATCCATGGAATATGCACCATTTGGGTAAACCTTATAGATAATAAAGGGTTCATTCCTTTTTTATCCAATTTCGATGGTTTCCTATAGAGTATCATTAGCTTTATCAGTGTCAACCCCGTGTTGCCTTGAATGATGTAGCTAAGATGAAGATTGTTCTTAACATTTATGTTTATCTTTTTTGGTTCCTCTCAGATAAAACATAATTTTATTGACTATAAATTACATAATTTTCTCAAAATATGCTATATATATTTATTTATTGAAAATTTTGGATTAGATCATTCATTTTATGTTTTGAGGAAAATTCCATTTTTACCCTCAATAATTCATTGTTGTATTTAGAGCATAAATATTTTATTATAATTATTTGATCATAAATATTTGAAACTGTGTTCATGAATTAATGGACTACAACTTTTATTTAGAACATATGAGCTAAATTGTGCATTTTATTGGACTAAATGGGCTATGAATTCAGTGATAGAATGGACTCTCTAGATTGGACATCACATCAGTATTTGGGCCCTATAAATTTCATTCATGCATTAATTGGGAAATAATACGAAGAGGAGATATAGTAACCCATTTTGTAAAACTAATACTTCTGAATGGATAGCTAATTCAGGTGTGTTGGTGGTCAAGAAGGTGGTGTAAGTTGGTATAAAATATTTCGCTGAATCTCCCCATTTACACAAGAAATCATTTATAACATAGTCTCCCCGTCACTATATAAATATCAATTTTTTCCATTTGGAGGGGTTGGGACATGAATTGGGAGATTTAAGGTAGATTAGAATTGGTTTCACTCTATTTATCTAGGAATTTCAATTTGGAGATCTCTTGAATCTAGGATCCCTTCATCGATTCCTTCTTCTTATTCCTCACATGTTAATGTTTTTGTTAAAGAAACAAACAACTCATCTCATCATCTCTTTGTTCTATTTTATCAATTTTATTCTTTTTTAATATTCATATTTGGTATTTAATTAATGAGTAGAAACATAATTGGGTTATACCATTTCAAAATATTTTCAAATGTAATACGTTTCTACGATGACTACACCACCCATGGAAAAGTAGTTTTTTTAGTAATTGATCTACCTCTCACCTTCATCATTCATTATTTTAAATCATGGACATACTATAATTAACATAATATGATCCATGAATTGAGTTTTTAAATTATATAAATCTATGAAATCAATTTATTAATTAACTCAAAAACATTTGAGGTCGAGATTTGGGTAAATTACGAGAGTGAAAACATAATCGGTAATAGAAAACTAAATTAGACTAATTTGTAGTGTTAAAATATAATCCCTAAACTCAATTCATCCTAATTTAGTGAATGGATATTTGACCTAATTTACCACTTTCCATAATCTAGTATTGAAATGACAATCAACACAGGGTGCTACAATTGCATGTCTCGAAGCCATCCTAGGGTTAAATTTATTTCATCATTGTTGTTAAGTTGACTCCCATTGGTCTCAGGGGATAGAGATTTAGGAGATCATAACTAATTGGAGACTAATTTAAATGATAATGATTAATCCATATCTGATGTGTTATATTCATATTAGTTATTATTTTTAAATGAGTTTTCTAAACTATCATCTTCTCATTGTGTTTTATTAATAAAATTTTATTTCAAAAACAATAATAAAAAATAAAATCTTTATCCAAGAAAAATATTCTTCATATTTTATAAATATAAACCCATAATCCTTTTTTATTTTTTTACATTTTATTTTATTTTAAAAATATCTATAATAAGTTTTTAAATTACTTCATCATTTGAGAGATGGTCTTGGTCATCCACTCTGCTGCACCTAAGTATAAAAAAAATCACACATCATTAGAGAGCTCCCATGATATAAAATTTCAAATTAGCACTATTACCTGGGAGGAATGTAACTATTTCATCAAATTAGAGGTACTTATATTATTTTTCATTTTATTCACTTCTTTTCTTCTTTCATTACTCTTTACTCAATATGAATTTTCTCCATATTTTGATTTCTTCTTCTTTTTTGTAGCATCAACTCAAAATTCTCATTTTTTTATTATGTTCCCACTTTTTGATTCTCATTTTAATTTAATTTGTTACATGAAATAATCTCTAGGATCATTTTAATCTTGACCCTGATATTTTAAGTTGACTTCAATCTCAAGTTAGAAAATCCCATTTATTGAGAATTATCAACATTCGACCAGTTGGAAAATTACCCCACTATGGGAACACTGAAATTGGAAACACTTATGTACCAAATCTAAAATGAGAAAAAATGTATGAAAATAATGTAAATTAACTTAATATGACCATTATATAATTGGTTGCACATGAAATTATATATCAACCAAATTTTAGTGCATACCCAAACCTCGAATCATTCAATGAATTGAAATCTGGATTAATTTACCTTCATTCAATGATTCATGGATTATCCTACGAGGATCTGAAAAAAAATTAAAAAAATTTAATGTGGTTTTATCAACACTAAAACCAATAAAATTATCTTAATATCAAATAAAATTAAGGGAATTCCCATTCTCACATGATGGAACTACAAAATATTGGATGAATTTTTTACAACATGAAGATGTAACTTGTTGGAATGATTTAAAATGTCTTTTGTTGTAGAGATTTTTTCCAGCATCAAGGAATAATTCCATTACAAAAAATATTTAAGGAATCATGGAATAACAAAGGGATTTAATGTATGAGTATAATGAACAATTCATGATGTTGTGGGAAGCCTACCCACATCACCAAATCAGTGAGAAAACCCACATCTAGTACTTCTACGAAGGCCTTACACATATGGAGAGGACTATGTTGGATGTCGCAGATGAGTGATCATTTATAGAGACCATTCCTTTTAATACCTTAATTTTACATCATTATAAAGATAAAAAAATAATATTATTAAACATTGAAGATCCAAAAGTTTTAGTGTCTTGGGAAAACTATGACCATATATAACATTTACAACATCAAACATAGACTTATATTTAATTTCTTCTTCTCTAGTTTTTTTATTAGAACATGAACCCTCCTTATAACATGTAGTCACATGAGGATATGAATAATAAAGGAGTGATCTAAAATCATAGTAAGAGGATATATAATAACAATATATCATGGGGTGAGCATAATCATAACATCATATTCAAAATCATGATAGAAATCATTTATAAAAGAATTGAAATGTTGCAATGCATACAAAATGAAACATCACGTCTTAGTGGTTTAGTACCACACATACTTGTAAACAAAGAGAGAAACTTGTTCACACATCATTTAATTTTAACCCATGATAATCACCACTTTACCAAATGCATTTGGGAAATGTATAATTCCAGGCACACCCGTCACATTCAATCATTCGTATTGTTCTATAAAATTCTGGGCGCACCCATCACATCCTAAAATTATCATTATCATGCCCCACATGTAGAAAATATATCAAATATTAAAATAAATAACACATGAAAGGGAATGTTTTTCATCTCAAAATAACACTTTCAAAAAAATTGGGGTCCCAAATGAAAATTAGAATAATATACTGGATACAATAACCATCAACCTTGAGTGAGAAGTAATGGGTGTGTTCATGAAAGAAGATTTATGTTGGAAAACATTAGGTTTAATATAAAATCCATTGGAGAAAGTTTATATCCAAGAATAGGAACAATAATTATAAATAAATTATTTTTACAGGGTAACCGTACTAAAAAAATTGAGTGAAAAAGTGAGAACTCGAAGAAATGAAATTCGGTTCGAGAATTTCCCCTTACATTGAATCTGAATTCATTATTAACATTAATGACTTGTATAACACCATTATATTAATTAATTAACAATAAAAGAAAATTTTGTACATGAATATGGTTCATTATGGTTTCATTATATTGTTTTATGGTCCTTTGGATAATTTATAGGGTTTAAATCCATTGTTTGGGAATGTTCATTTTTATTGTTTTCTTGAACGGTTAAATTGAATTCATAAATGGATGTTCGTATAAAAAATGGATGAACATCCTGAACGGATATTAAATTTTATTAATGATATTACATGATTATAAATGTTCTTATAATGAATTATGTTATATACCAGGTGGATGAATCATTAGTTAAAATTTAATGATGATCATTTGGGTTAATTCATACAATGTTTCGACCACAACAACTTGTTTTGTTTAATAATTTAGTAATATGTACATAAGTCAGTTCCAGAACATGAATTAGGATATAATATAATCTATTTACACCATAAAAATGGTTTCATGACCATATTTGAAGATTGTATGGAAAAAGTAAAACATGTCTTTCTGGAAGGTGATAAATTAACACCTCACAAACAACGTTTAATTTTTCAAAAAAAAAGAAGAGGAGAAGGAGTTTGATGATTTAACATCACATTAGTATCATAAAATTAGACTATATGTGATATAAGAGTGTTAAAATACAATTTTCATTAGGATAGGTGTGGATATATTAAGAAAATAACTATAAATTGAAAGGAAATTAATGGAAAAGAGAGAGGGGAAATTACATATTGAATCATCCTCTTGAGGTCCTCCTTAAAGAACCTAGGCATGGTGTTCTGATGAGACTAGAAGCTCTTCTATGTGGGAGAGGGGCTATGGAAGAATCTTGTATAGAGTTTAGAAATGTTTAGAAGCTTTAGAGGGGTGAATAAATGAGGATGTGAAGGGTTGTTTTTATAGTGGAGGGGAGAGGGGTTTCTGTAACATTTTAATCATTATTTTACTAATTTATAACATCATAATCGACATTAATGATCCCATGACCATGAATAATATAGATATAATGTGAGTTCATGATTTGGGTGCTTAAATCACTTTTGATGTAAGGAATAGTGGGATTAAATAATAATGTATTTATACGGTAAATTAAAGAATTTTACTACTCACTAAAAACACAAGTATTTTAGAAAACCCCAAAAATTCACCTTAACCATTTTTTGATATGTAGAATCAAAAAATGATGTCCATTTTTCAAAAATAATCTCTTAAATATTATTAATTTAATCTTTAATTAAAATCACAATTTACATGCAAAATAATGTTTTTAAAGCATTTGTTTACTTATTCCAAAAATTAGGAACATCGTGCTTTCAATTAAATAATACTTATATAATATAATAGGTGATCTTACTATTAATAAGGGTAAAATTAATATTCATATGGGTATGTTATTATTCACCAACAAATGAGTTTGTTCTATTAGACTCCAAACATCTTACTAATCGTAACCATGTATGTTAGATTTTCAAAATTCAAAACGACAAAGTTTCAAAATTTTGTTTGTTGATAAAATTCTATTTAGTATCATGATATGTCAATGTCCTTCCTAATGAGATTATAATATAGGAAATAATTATAAGAAGGTATTTATATTGATAAAACATTGGTTCATTACATTCTTCCCCCCTTATGAAATATTTCCCAGGATTTTTTGTTTTACACAAAATGGTGAGGGTACTTCTCCTTCATCTCCTCCTCCTATTCCCAAGTTGCTGTTCAAAACTTATGGTTCCTCCATTACACATTGATAACATGGGTTGTCTTGTTATGTAGAACCTTATATATCCATTCCAGAATATTCACTGGTTGCTGCTTATAAGAGAGGTTATCTTCAAGTTGTGCAACCTCTGATGCAGTGGTGTATGGCTCGAGGCGTTGAAGGTGGTGTTTTTAAAGTTTTTGATGTTTTTTCGTTTGAATATTGATTTTCCTGATGTGGTGATGTGGATTTGAAGTGTTTTGGGTACCGAAAACCCCTTAACCGGTTTCAGGGGAACCGACTACCCTCAAACTGGCCATTAGAAAATCAAAAAATGATTTGCAGTCAGTACTTCCTCAAGAGTGATAGGAGAAAACATCATGAAAATGAGCCACATTTGGTAAAATTGAAAGCTGATAGGCCACAAATTATGTTCAGTACTAGATCAAAATGGGGATAATTCACCATAGGCTTAGCTTCCCTTTCTTTCTAAATAACATGACTCTTTTCCATGGTGATATTCGGAGGAAGAGTTTATCTCCAATGTTGAACTCCATGTCCCTATTAAAGTTGTCAGCATAAATATTTTGCCGACTCTGAGTAACTTTGATGTGTTTCTGAAATAATTGAACCTTTTCTATCATATCCTGCAAATGTTTAGGTCCAATTAGATTTAATTCTCCATCATCATCCCAACAGATTAGACTTATACATCACTTTCCATACAGAGCTTCATATGGAGCCATCTGAATACTCGATTGGAAGCTATTGTTGTATGAGAACTCAAACAATGGGAGATAATATTCCCATCCACCTTTGAATTCTAAAGAGTAGGATCTTAGAATGTCATCATGCATATGAATAGTCCTTTCAAATTTTCCATCAGTTTGGGGATGATAGGCCATACTGAAATATATTTTAGTACTCAAAGCATGTTAATGTCTTCCCCAGAATTTAGTTGTGACCCTTGGATCATGATCAGAGACAATCCAGAGTAGAACACCATGTTGTCTCACCACATCCATCACATATATCCTTGCATGTTTTTCAGGAGATGGATCTTCCTGAATAGAAATAAAATGGGAAGTCTTGGGGAGTCAGTCAAATATAGCCAATATCACATTATTTACCTTCGACATCTTTGGGAGACTTGGGACAAAGTCCACTATGAACTTCTCCCATTTCCACATGGGTATAGGCAATGTCTAAATAAACCCTTTTTACTTTTTTAACTATACTTTAACATGCTGACATACCTAGCACCTTGAGATATATTTCACAATATCTTTCTTCATATTATCCCACCAAAAGTGTTGGTAGAGATCTCGGTACATCTTGGTGGTACCAGGGTGGAGAGAGAATGTTGAGCTATGTGCATTGTCCAATAGATCCTTCTTTATCCTCAGTGATGAAGGAACACAAAACCTCATTCCAAACCCAATCTCACCATCATCGTCGATATGTAACTCTTGTAGCTTCCCATCCTTTAAAGCATTCACCTTCTTTTTTAGCTCTATATCATCTCGTTGTGCCTCCTTAATCATCTATTTCATTGATGGTTGTGAAATATTTGGGAAATGTAGGATGTATCCCCTACCCTTATGATTTCCAAATCCATTCGATTCATATCCCATAAGATAGGGTATTTCTCAATCTGTAACATGGATAGAGTAGTAGGTTATGTTCTACGTAGAGCATCACTACCTTGTTTTCCTATCCAAGATGATAGTAAATAAATAAATCGTAATCATTGATTATCTCTAACCATTTATTTTGATGCATGTTGTTCTCATTTTGTGTGAATATATACTTTCTCATATTTTGGTTTGTGTATATGCCACACTTCTCACCATAAAAGTATTACCACCAGATTTTTAAGTTAAAAATAAAGGCTGCCAGCTCAAGATCTTGTGTTGGGTAGATATTCTCATGGATCATCAACTTTCGTTAGGCGTAGGCTATCACATTATCATTTTTCAAGAGTACACAACACAAAACAATTTTTAGAGCATCACTATATATTACAAAACATTCTCCACTTTTCGATAGTGTGAGTACCGGTGCAAGGATCAGCCTTAACTTTAGCTACTTTATACTTCCATCACTTTCATCCAACCATGCATACATTACCCCTTTTCTTGTTAACTTAGTTAGCTGGATTATAAATCATGTCAAATTTCTCAAAAATCATAAGTAATACCAAGATAACCCAAGAAAACTACAGAAATCTGTGAAACTAGAGCACCTGGGGCATTTTTCAATCACCTTTGTTTTTGAAGGGTCCATATAAATTCCGTCAATTTTGATCACATGTCCCATGAACGGGACTTGATTCATCCAAAAGTAACACTTTCTGAACATGGCGTTCAACTTATCCTTTCTCAATGTCTCCAACACTAGTCTTAGGTGTTCTTCATTCTCCTCCTCACTCTTGAAGTATATGAGAATAACATTGAAAAAAACTACTGCAAAATTGTCGTGGTAATGTCTACAGACTCCATTAATCAAATCCGCAAATATTTAAGTGTAATAAGAATATACAATGTTAGTCACTAGAAACTCATAGTGCCCAAACCTTGAATGAAAGGTATTCTTATGAATATCTTCCTTCTTCACCTTTAATATATGATATCCATAATTTAGAACCACTTTTGAGAAGTCTTGAGCTCCAGTAAAATGATCAAAAAATACATCTATCCTTGGAAAAGGATACTTGTTATTTATGGTGATCTTGTTGAGTTCTATATAATCCATACACAGCCGCATTGTTCAGTCCTTCTTCTTTACAAAGAGCACTGGCGAATCCCAAGGTGATGCACTAAGGCATATGAACCATTTGTCCAGATTCTCTTGCAGTTGCTTCTTTAACTCCTCATGTTCGTTAGAAAGAATCCTATATGGAAATAATGAGATAGGAGTAGCTTTGGGTATGATTTCTATTGATAACACTACCTCATGATCTAGGAGAAGTATGGCTAAACCTTCTAGAAATCTGTCACTGTATTCCCTCATGATGGGCATTTTTGTAAGGTTGGAACTTTCCTTTGACTCAACTATTCGGGTGATTTATTCTTCTTTAGAGGGAGTCAACAACCACACAGTTGAAGGATTTCTCAAAGGAGAATCTTGTTCTTCCTTGTATTTGTAAATGATAATGGTATGGTTCATAATATGAAATGTTATTTCCTTTTCCCAAGAGTTGATACGTGCTCTATATAACAAGAGCCAATCTATTCCCATCATAGCCTCAAATTCCACCAAGGGAAGTATTACGAGATTCATTGGTAGAATCTTCCCACATATGCCAATAAGATAATAGTCAAGCACTTTGTTTTTTATGATTTCACTACTTGGTGTATTTATAGAAACCCCTAATTTAATGATTCGGGGCTTTGAATCTATAGTTTTTGAAAACTTGCAAGAATAAAGGAATGCGTAGAACCAGAATCAAGTAAGAATTTCTCAATTCTTGAGTAAATAGTAACTGTACCTTGTATGACATCATAATCTTTCTCCACTTCTACAGTAGTGATGGAATAATCCTTCCCTTGTTCTTATGGATTTGGTGGCTACTGATGCTGATTACCCTTAGGGATTCAAGGTTTAGTGCACTCTCTTGAAAAAATTCCCATGCTCCCTACAGTTATAACGTTGAACATTGGGTGGTTCTCTACTTTCTTCCACCACACACTCTATATTTATCATGTCTTTTCTGCCCTCTTGAGCATGGTGTCCTTATTTACTACACTTGAATCATTTACTCGTCACTTTGGGGAAGTTACCATGATGTAACTTCCCACATTTTTGGTATATGGGTTGTTGAGTTCTCTTCCCACCTTTATCATTAGATCCTCCATCTTTAAACACTATATTTCATTTCGTATAACCATAGGCATGTGACCATTCTGAAATCTCTATCACCACTTTGAGATCACACCAAACAACTTCTTCATAACTCCCAAATCCACAAATTAAATGATCCATTTGAAGGTGTGGTTTTAATCCACAAAATAATATATCAATTTTTTCTGTCATTGTTGATAAGAAAACCCGAAGTGTACCTTGAATGCATTGTGAAAATAACATCATAGGTTGTGAAATATTCTCATTTTTTCTTGAGCTCAATGAATTCACTCTCCATCTTCGTGAGAATATTTATTGGGAAATACTTGTTAAGAAACATGATCTTAATGTCTTCACAATCCATCTATTATATTTTTTTACTTGGCATAGTGTTCTTTATAAAAACTGACCATTGATCTCCCTCTCCATCTAGATGAGAAATGGCTAGTGTCACCTTCTCATTATTAGAACAGTGAAGCACAAAAAAGATATGATCCTCAGAGTTGACCCACTGTTCTGTAACTAGTGGATCAGAAGATCCACTAAATATCGGTGGTCGTTGCTGCATAAGACACTCGGATGCATGTTTCACACTCATAGGTGAAGGAAGAAGTTTCACATTAGTTATTTTTTATAACCTAAAATAGTTGTATAAGAAGCTCCATGATTTTTTTAACTCCACCTCCCAAATCATTTGGGATGAAGTTCGGGTAATTTTTTCATTGGCCCTCGCAGGAGTTGTTGGCCTGGTTTCTCCTGGTTCCAACCATTCTCTAAAATAGAAAAGTGTATAAAAAACATAAGTCATAAAATCATGAATAAATTATTTATTTTTATATATTACACTAAAATAATAACTTATGGGATCCCTATTTAAAGCTTATTTTGTGCATATTTGTACGTAGTCTCATAATAAAGGTTTTCTCTAGGGTTCACTAATCCTAATTCCCAAATTAACTAAACCTTACATATGATACAAACTATAGAGACCATCCCATTTATGAAATTACTATTATATCATTATAATGATAAATAACATAATAGTATTACATATAGTGGATCCAATAGATTAGTGTCTTGGTAAAACTAGGGCCATACATAACATTTTCAATATCGAACATAGACTTTTATTTTATTCCTCCTTCTCTAGATTGTTATTGACACTTGAACCCTCATTAGAACATGTAGAAACCGGATGATATACATCTAAAAGGTGTGAGATAAAATCCAATTAAGATTATATATTATAAAAATATATCATGGGTTGAGCATAATCATAACATCATCTTCAAAATAACGAGAGAAAACTTTAATAAAAGACTTGAAATGTGGTAATTCATAAAAAATGAACATAATTTCAAAGTGGTTAACAACCACACATAATTATGAACAACGCTAGAAAATATTTCACACATAAATTGAATTTAACTCATTATATTAATGACTTTACCCAATTCATTGGAGTTCTTTATAATTCTGGGTGCACCCGTCACATTCAAACCTTCACATTGAGCTATATAATTCTGGGCGCACCCGTCACATCATAACTTTATCATTATCATTCATGAAACATAAATCATATATCAAATATGTTCATAAAGAACCCATTTAAAGTAATGAGTTTAGTCTCATTATAACACATTCATAAACATTGGGTTCCCAAAAGAAATTGGGAATAATATACTTGATACAAGAACCATCAAGATTGAGTGTAAAGTAAAGTGTGTGTTCTTTGAAGAAGAATTATTTTGGAATACATTGTGTTTAACAATAAAATCCATGGTGAACATTTATATCCCAGAATTTAAAAGATAATTATAAAAAAATTATCTTAACATGGTAACCATACTAAAAACAATAGAGTGAAAGAGGGAGAACTCGAAGAAAGAATGTTGTGTTAGAGAATTTCCCTTATCTTTTATCTGAATTCTTTCTTCACATTAAATTCTTGTATACCCACATTATATTCATTAACTAACTATTGAAGAATATTTTTAATAGTAATATATTTTATTAGGGTTTCAATTGGTTATTTTATGGGCCTTTTGATTTTTTATAGAGTTTAAATCCATTGTTTGGTGATGTTCGTTTTCATGGTATTCTTGAATGGTTCACTTGTATTCAAAAATGGAAAATCATGTAGAACATAGATAAACATACAGAACTAATATTTCATTTTATTATTGATATTATAGGATTTTAAATTATATTATAATGAATTATGTTATATACCATGTGGATGAATCATTAGTTAAAATTTAATAATGATAGTTTAGGTAATTTCGGGCGATTTTTCGACCACAACAAACTTGTTTTGTTTAATCATTCAATAATATGTACATAAGACTGTTCCAAAACTTTATATAGGTTATAATATAATCTCATTTACCCATATAAATTCTTTTATGACCATATCGGAAGGCATTAAAGGAAAATAAAATCATGTCATTCTTGAAGGTGATAAATTAACACCTCAACGACAACGTTTTCTTTTCTAATATAAAAAGAAGAAGAGAAGGGGTTTGATGAAATAATATTTAATTTGTATAATAACATTCAAATATATCTGAGATACTGGAGTTAACATACAATGTGGATGAGGATAGGTGGGGAGAGAATAAAAAAAGAACATGAAATTGAAAAGAAATTAAAGGAAAAGATAGAGACAAGAATTACCACTTGAATCCTCCTCTTGAGATCCTCCTTACAGAACCTAGGATTTGAATTTGAATGAAACAACAAGCTCTTAGAATTGGAAGAAGAGCTAAGGAATTTTCTTGGGCAGTTTTTGGATAATGCATGAATCTTGAGGGGTGTGACGAAATGAGGGTGTGAAGGGTGGTTTTTATAGTGGTGGGGAGAGGGGTTTTCTTAATATTTTAATCATTAGTTTATTAATTTCTACCATGGTAAGAAATTGGGATGTTTCAATGACCAGGAATAATAAATAGGGAATTCTAGTTTGAGATTTGGACTCATATATAACTTTTGATGTCAGTAATAGTGGGTTTCAATTATAATATAATTATACAGTAAATTAAGGTATTTTACTATTCACCAAAAATTCAAGTATTTTAGAAAAATCCAAAAACATCACCTTAACTATTTTTTTATATTTAGAATCCAAAAATGATGTCCATTTTTCAAAATTAATTTTCTTAAATATGATTAATTTAATATTTAATTAAAATCATGATTTAATTGAAAAATAATGTTTTTAAAACATTTGTTTACTTATTCCAAAACATAGGTACATCATGCTTTCATATAAATACTAATCATATAATATCATAAGTGATGTTTCTATTTATATGGGTATATTAATATTTATATGGGTTACATTACTATTCATAAGGGTGTATTACTATTCATAAAAAATTAAATTTGTTCTATTAGACTCCAAACATCTTACTGATTATAGCTATGAACATTATATTATTAAAATTCAAAACATACAAGTTGAAAAATAATGTTTAGTGATAAAATTTTATTTACTATAATGATATGCCATTGTTATTTATAATGTGATTATACTATTATGCATAATAATATTAAGGGATTTCCATTGATAAATCATTGGGTTATTACAACGTTGGTTGAAAAAACATGAACAGATTCATGCATGTTGATCTAAAAGATGACTCCAAACTCCCAACAATTTGGTGATCGAGTTACACAAAAATTTAGAGGATTAAATAAGGTATGTTCTTATTCTATTAAAAATAATTTAATTAAATCCATGTTGGAATAATTGACCAATATGGTGGGACATATTTCTTTGTCTCAAAATACATCCCAACCCTCTCTTACATGGCCTTGTGGAATTTGTGCTGAAAAAAACACCCAAAAAATTGTTCTGCCTAACTACAAGGGCTGAAGGTTTGTGTAATAGTATTCCATCGGTGTCTATATAAAAAATCATCATCCCTTGAAGAAGTATGATTCCTTTTCTCCAACAGAAAACCATGTGTGGAAGGATCAATGAAACCTGAGGTATTGATTTGGACAATAACAAATTAGCCATTTCAACAAACATTCGAGTAGCAACCACCTCACCAATAGTATTTCCAACAACCACAAGAAATTTTTGAATCTCAAGTATCAACAAATGAAAAATAATTTAATTCTCAACCAAAGGTAAATTTTAATACATATGATATTTTGAAATAAATTTTTCAAAATCAACAAAGTGAGATAAAGAGTCATGGTTTGGAGGAGAGGGAGTTGAAGACTCAAATGATCCATATTTCCACTTTCCTTAATGAACTGATATCTAAGAACTCCAAAAATATTCCATCCTAATCTACTCCAAATCCCACAGCAAATGCCAGTTCCATCACATTGAGAAGTGGGATGAAAACAACTGGTACACCTTAACCTATCATTCCCCTGGGATTCATCTCATCCTTAGAAAAGCCCCATTCCACCCCAACTGATAAGAAACCCCATGATTAAGATAACAGTTATAAGAATATTTATGAGGTTACTCTTTAATCTCTTCATTTCCGAGTATATTTTTTAAGACCATTAAGATTACTAAATAGGAGATGAAAAACAGTTTTGGACACATAAAAGTATGTGGAGATAACCCCACCCCCCTAATTGAATCCATTTAGAAAATACCTTCATATGCCAAATTATCAAATTGACATTGTACTAGACGAAAAGGTATCAAGGGAGATGAGAGGATAAAAATTGGATGGAATGTTTTAGTAATAATTACACAATCTTAAGAAATTCCTAAAAAGTTAAATGATTAGGGTATAGTCACTATCCCATGAACTATAATGGAGTTACACTTTTCTGATGCTTTATGTAATTTGGGTGCTTCCATAAATGTGATTCCTCACTCTATATTATCTTCATTAATGGTTGGTGAGTTGAAGCTAATGAGATTAGTGGTGAAGTTTGTTAATAGAACTAAATCACATCAAGTAGGAGTCCTTGAAGTTGTATTTTTTAACATAAGCGGCATGATCGTCCCAGCAGATTTCTACATGCGTACCATGGGGGATGATAAGGTAAGATATCATGCTACCATTTTCTTCGATAGTACCTTCCTAAAAACTAAAAAAACAATCATAAATATCCATGGGGATCTTCTCTCCATGGAGTTTGGAGATGAAGGTGTAATTTTTAATGTTTTGGACTCCATAAAGTACCCCTTAGAGGACCATTCTTCTTTTTTATCTCCAATTGTGAACCACCAAGTAAAAAAACTACAGATTTTTATTGTCTTATTCTTATGAAGATTTTGAGTACTGGTTCTAGTATGATGTTTAGGAGAACACCCCCACCTATTTATAATGCACAAACCCCTCATAGATTTTATTTTTAAATGGATTTATATTATGATCATGTTCGCTCTAATTAAGACTTGGTTGTTGAGTATAATAATGTATTTGATGCATTATTCTCTTATTTTTAAGATCTCTATTTTGATACTGATGTTATTTTTGAACATATTTTTGTTCCTTCAATGTCTCTACCCATAATTATCCCCCCGTAATTGGAACTATAGCCATTTCCACCAAATATCTAATACTCATACATGTTACGTACTGAGAAATTACCCGTTATCATTGCTACAAATCTCCCTTTTGAACATGAAGATAAACTTTTGAATGTTTCGAGGGAGATCATCAAAGGAAATTGGGTAGAAATTGTCTGACATATCATGTATTATAACCTCTATTTTCATGAAAAGGATTATTTTGGAGGATGGGGAAAACCCAGTTAGGTAGCAATAAAAGAGATTGAATCCAATTCTTATGGAAGTTATTAAAAAATAAGTTGAAAATTTTCATGAGGCTAGTATAATTTATCCCATTTTAGATTCTTAGTGGGTATGTCCTATTCATGTTGTGCCTAAGAAAAGTTTTGTTACTTTTGTTAAAAATGAGAGAGAGGAATTAGTTACAATGAGGGTGAAAAATAGTTGTCTTGTGAATACTGATTATAGGAATCTATATCAATACACTCACAAGGACCATTCCCCCTCCCATTCATTGATCAAATGCTTGAGAGACTAGCTGGAAAAAGACATTATTTTTTCATGGATGGATTTTATGGATATTTTTATGCTTCTATAACACCAAAGGTTCATAAAAAGACAACACTCACTTGTCTATTTGGAACATTTTCCTACCAAATTTTTCCATTTAGACTATGAAATTCCCTAGGTACATTCCATAGGTGAATAGGGAGTGTGTCTTCATATTTCATTGAGACCATCATTATGGTATTTATGGATGACTTTATAGTACATGGATCCACATTTGATAAACGTATCTTTAGATTAGGAAAGATGTTTAATCATTTTATTGAGAAGAATCTGGTCCTAAACATTGAAAAGTATCATTTCATGGTTGAGCATGGAATTGTCGTAGAGCATATACTGTCAAAACATGGGAAAAAGTTTGATAGATATAAGGTAGATATTATTTCATCCTTACCATATCCTTCATATGTTCATGATGTTAGATCATTCATAAGGCATGCATGATTTTATCATTGCTTCATCAATTATTTTAGTAGGATTTATCTTCCTATAACATGATTAATTCAAAAGAATTATGATTTTGTGTCTAATGATTCTTGTAGGGCTTCCATATATCAGATAAATAAGTGTCAGGAAACTCCACCGATCATACTTCCCCACTATGGGAGCTTCCTTATGATCTTATGTGCGACACCTCCAAATTCATGGTTGGAGTTGTCTTATCTCAGAAGGTGGATGGACGTTCACATGTGATTGTATATGAATTGAGGACATTGGATTCATCCCAATAAAACTACACAACCACATAAAAAGAGTCTCTTACTATCATATTATCTTTAGATAAATTCTTTTTATATTTATTGGGCTTGAAATTTGTTATTTTTTCTAACCATGCAGCTCTAAGGTACCTCTTAAAGAATCCAAACACAAATCCTATAATTTTTATATAGATACATCATCTTTAATAATTTAGTATTGTGAAAAAGTAAAGGATGGGATCTAAGAACATTGTGGTGTAACCCATTAGTGGGCTTACTTACACATTATATGTTAACACCTTTGAACCATGTACCACATATGGAACCTTTCCACGATGAGCATCTTTATTCTGTCTCAGGTACACATCCATGGAATGATGATTTAGTTAACTACATTTTTTTCACTAAAATTCCTGAAAATTTATGGAGACATCAAGTCCAAAAGTAAAATAGTGAGTCAAGATTTTATGTTTTGGATGATCCCTACCTCTGGTGCATGTGTAGTGCTCATGTTATTTGGAGGTGTGTTCCTGATCATGATTATGAGCCTTTTCTCCATTTATGCCATACACTTTTATGAGGAGGAAACTTTTGACCCCAATATATAGATATAAATTTCATAGAATCTTGAATATATTTGCCTTCCATATTTTATGATGGTCATGAGTTTTACAAGTTCTGTCCACATTTCCAACACAATTGGAACGTTTCAAGGGGACAAGAGATTCTCCAACAACCCATATTATTCTATGATATTTATAATGTTTGGTAAATTGCTTTTATGGGTATTTTTTGAATTTCATTGGGTTTAATGTACATTTTGTTCATTGTTGATTGTATGAGAAATTGAGTGGAGGCTAAGGCTGCCAGGACTGATGATTCTCATGATGCAGTGGACTTTGTCATGGTATATAGTTTTTGAATGTTTGGAGTACCAAAGGCTATCATCATTGATCAGGGGACACACTTCTATAATCTTAATTTGGATTTTATCCTTTGGGTGTATGGGGTGACACACAAAACATAAACACCACACATCCCCAAAACAAATTATTTCATTGAGGTTTCAAATCATGAGTAGAAACACATGTTTTTAGAATGCCATGTCCCCAAATAGGAAGGATTTGAGCAAGTGATTGGATAGTGAGTTGTGGTCTTATTAGGCAGCATAACACCCCCATAGGAATCTACCCATTTCAGATTACTTTTGGGAATTATTTTCATCTCCTCATGGATGTCGGGCATCATGTTTAGCAGGATATAATGAAATGCCACACGGACTTGTCCCAAGATGGATTTCAATAGAAGCTACAAATTTAAGCGCATTAGGAGATTCAATTGTAATAATACGATAACTCAATGATCTACAAGGAATGATAAAAATTATATCATGATGGAATGATCTAACCGTGTGAGTTTCATGTGGGAGAGAAAGTTCTACTCTATAGTTCACGGCTAAAGATGATGCCTGTTAAGTTGCAATCCACATAGTTAGGCCCTTATGTTGGGACAATTGTTTTTTCATTATAGTGCAGTGGAGATCACACAAGAGGAAACTGGAAGGAGAATAATTTTCAATGGGAAACATTTGAAGTAATACATCGAGGGACTCTATACCAATGTTGTCGATTTCAACACACTGCATGACCCCATCATCACCTGAGAATATCAGGAAGTAACTAAAACATTCACTTTTATATTAGTTTTCCTATTTAAAATTAAAAATTTCATATTCACAAATTATTTTCATATGTTCACATTGAGGATAGTGTAAAATTTTAAGTGTGGGGGAGGGGGGAAATTTTGTGGTATATATTTTTGATTTCCAATATTGTGTTTTTGGTGTGTTTGTTATTATGTTTTATGTTAAATTTTGTTAAAAAAAGAAAAAAAACATATCATGTACCATTCTAATTTATATTTGGAATATGTGGAAAATGCATTTTTTTTCAATATTCATTAGCGCCCTGAAAATATTGATCTATATTTCATCATCACGGGTTTATTTTCATAAAAAATGAAGTCATCAAGGATTTTTCTGGGTGTGTCATTATAAAACTTTTTATATGTTGACACCATTTATTGGGATTTTTTTCATAGTAAATTTTGTTATTAATTTATGTAAACATATTTTATCACAAACATTACTAGTGAGTTTATCTTACGTAGTTGAATATATATTTAGGGTAAGTAATTCTTTTCATCTTATAACTTGGTCTTTCTATATGTTTGTTTCTCATATGATCATTTACATCACTACACCATATTGACATATGCATGTGCAAATAATACCTGACTATTTTACACCCTAATAAAATATTAAAAATATAAAATAAAAATATAATAAAAAAATTTATAAACAGGAGAGTGAAGAAATGTACAACATGTGGGGATATTAATGTTGGGAGCTCATTGTTTGACTTCAGGGAATGTTTAAATGAGTGGGTATTGGAATTAGATTGTAAAGTATATTGAATAGCTTCACTGGAATAAAATCAGGTAAGAATGAAATGTTTTTATTTCCATGAATATAATGGACCTAGGGTGTAGAGAGAAGATTGAAAATAATTACACACACACACAAACGTGGGGAATTAATGGAATAGTGGACCGATGACTTTTTTCGGTCTGATTAGTGTAATTAATCTCACTGAATATTGTTTTGAAACAATTTATGAGGTAATGATTTTAAAATTTATTGATATTTACCCTTTATGTATTTCATATTTTTCCAGTGTTACAATTTAGGATTAAGTAATATGAACATGCATATCTTGTAATTTTTTTGTAATACATGATATAATGTTTTTCCCAGTAGTACAATATGTTAATTGTGAGGGGGTTTAAAAACACGATTCTATTGAATAATTAATTGATAATAAATTTTATTATGTTATCACATTATTCTAAATATGTTTTTATATAATATTTTTAACTATATCATTCATTTGAAAACTTGTGGAATATTCTAGTTTTCCCCTTTAAAAGTAACTATAGTATTTCAAAAATAGATATTTTTATTTAAATTATTTGAACATAAAATACTATAACTATGTTTTTGAATTAATGGGATACAACATTAATAGGGGACATATGAGATAAATAGTGAATTTTATTTAACTAAATGGGCCATGAAATCAAGGATGGGATGGACTCTCCGGATTTGTCACCACATCAGTATTTGGGCCATAAAATCTTTATTCATGATTGGATTGGGCCCAAATATTATGACGAAATCTAAGAAATAATTTAGAAAAACTAATACAACTGTAAGGATATCTAATTCTTGCTTTATTGTGGTCCATCATGCTATTCATGTGGGATTAAAATATTTGACATATTTCCCCATTCACACTTGAAACCGCTTATAACCTAGCTTCCCCTCTACTATATAAATATTTATTTTTCTCATTTGAATGGTTTGGTACGTGAATTGGGTGATTGATGGTAGATGAATTTTTTGTACTCCATATCTCCAAGAATTTCGAGAGGTGATCTCTTGAATCTAGGATCCCTTCATCGATGCCTTCTTTTTCATCTTCACTCAATAATGTTTTTGTTATTGCAATAAAATTATTAAATCACACTCTATTTATTAATTTTTCTTAAGATTTATTCTTCTTTAATCTTCCTATTTGGACTAGAATTAATGAGTAGAAATGGGGTTGGGTTAATCCCTATATAAACCATTGTAAGTGCAATACGTTTCTGTGATGACTACAGCGCCCATGGAAGAGTAGTTTTCTTAGTAATAGATCTACCTATTACCTTAATCATTTATTTATTTTGAATTAATCACACACTTTAATTCACATAATATGATCCATAAATTTTGTTTTTAAATTAGAATAATGTAATAAAGCAATTGAACAATTAATAGAAAAACACCCATGGTCTAGATTTGTGTAAATTGTGAGAGCATAAACATAATCGGAAAAAAACCACATTGGATTAATATATAGTGTCCAAATATAGTTCCAAAACACAATTAATTTTCATTTCTAGAATGTCTATGTCCCCTTCATTACCACTGAACATAATCTAGTATTGTAATGACAATCAACATAGGGTGCTACGATTGCATGTTCTGAAGCCATACGTCTCAATTATTTTCATTATTGTAGTAAAATTAAATCTCATAGGGTTTGTGGGTTAGAAAATTAGGGGATCATAATTAGGTAAAGATTCATATAAATGATAATTATTAATTAGTAATTGAATAAGTAGCGTCAGACAGGTGATTATTTTTAAAATAGTTTTCAAAAAAAACATCTTCTTATTTTGTTTTATTAATCAAATTTCATTTAAAAAATTAGAAAAAAATTACCATTTTCTGTCACCAATCATATTCATAATATTTTGAAAACCAAAAACTTGCATCCTTCAATTTTTGATTCTTCCTTTTTTTTATTTTAAAAATACCATTAATATTTATTTAAATTAATTCCCCTTATTGAAAAGACCATGGTCATATACTCTATTTCACCTAAGTACTGACAAAAATCACACATCATTTGAGAGATCCAATGACAATGACTTTCACTCTTCAAATTGTGAAAGGCTGGAATTATGTTCCCATAGAGGGGTTTTATATCATCAAGACAGACTTCTTTTACTCTGTTTTATATCTTTTAATCATAGATATAGGTATAGATTTATAGTAACTAAATCATGATAGGTAGGACTGCCTCTACTCCATACACCTAGAAATATGGGGTGATCTGGGTAGAAAAAATGGGTCATTGTTATATAAACCCATAGAGTTTTGTCGAGCATTTATCAAATTTTCTTGTTCTAAACAAACATATTTTGAAAAATGTTCAAGAGGTTTTTGTTGAATTCTTCAATCTAACCATTTTCCTACACATGGTAGTGAGAAGTATGGTAAGAACATATGTTTTACTTGGCATACAATTTCTTCATCTAAATTTCTCAAAACATGGTTCCATTATTAGTGAGGATGGTTTTGGTGTCATGACCAATCCTCGGGGCCCATTCTGTGACTACTAAAATCCCGCCTTCCATAGGCCAAGGGCTGGCGACAAGCACCAAAGGCATAAATCTTGGTAAAAAGGAAAGCCATTTACTTTTTGAAACGTAAACCCACACAACCACAGTACAAGCGGAAGCAAACACTAAGTAAAGAAATATAACAAGTGTGCTGAAAGTACAAAGGGGGCGGGAAATACAAGCCCAATAGTAAAGTACTAGGAAAAGACAAAACAGCAGGAAGGTGTCAAGCTGCTCCTGGATCATCCTCCGGAGTTCCTACCTATAATGTAGGTACAGATGACCACCTAAGCTCTCCATGTCTGTCTGTCACCTCCGGGTACCGTCTCGTCATGAAGTCCACCACAAGGTATTGTATCGTCGTTAATTCCACCTCTGGGTACCGTCCAGCTCTACAAGCCTCAACCACGATCAGTGATGCCCGTCGTCTGCATCCAACACAACGAGGTGCAGGCATAGCCTGTGCAGGGGTGAGTATAAGGATACTCAGTTGGGACCTTGAGACCCTCAAGGTCTCACTAAAACCAACAAGGATAAACCATAATGAAATATCTCAACATATAACCTTTACTTAGGTATATGACCATTCATATACCAAAGTTATCAAGTAACCGATCTCAATCATGAGGTAAACACAGGGGTCATTGACTTAGCTAAAACCAGGATTTTTATTCACGATGACGAAAACACGACTGCTGGATAACTCCTCCTCTATCGAGCGCAGTAGTCCTGCCATGACTCCGAGGTGCCACTCAATAACCTTAGACTGCTGAGATACTCCTTCTGTCGAGTACCACGGGTCTGCCACCTCACAAAGTAGTGCTCCTTTGCCATGGGTCTGCCACCACACAGAGTAGTGCTCCGCTTCATAGCCTACATAGGTACTCCTCCTATCGAGTATCCTGGGTCTACCACCTCACAAAGTAGTGCTCCTCTTCCATGGGTCTTACACCTCACAAATTAGTGCTCCCCACTTGACTATATGAGTCACTCCGAATCAAATCGGACAAGCAGTCTTCAAGTCTCAGCCAGCTACAAGGTCACCGTACACAATATGCTCATCTCCGGGAGGATCATCCCCACAAGCCATTGGTCGACATTCCAAGTGTCATTAAGTCCCATGAAGAAGTATCACAATGATCGGTCACGTAATAAGGATCTCAATGCAACAGACGACACATCAATCGGACACCCGGTCTATGAGTTATTAGCCTCTTTGTTCCGGGGGCCCGGTTGGATTCTTGTACGAACCAACCCGAACGTTTCTCAACATTACACCTAACTCTCATGGGGTATACTCAATGGAACCATTTCTCAACGAGATTACCAATGCCACTGACGGTTCGTCAAACGGACATCCGGTCTGAGAGTTATTGGCTTTTCCGTTCTAGGGGCCCAGTTGGTTTATAAGCTAAACCAACCCGACCATACTCCATCTACATTCAAATATCAAATTCAGTATGCCAAAAGAACCTTCTCATCAAGAGGAATCAAATGTAGTCGACGACACGTCAATCAGACGTCCGGTCCTCAGGTTATAGGCGTTTCCGCTCCAAGGGCCCGGTTGATTTCGAGTTTGAACCAACCCAGCTGTACCCAAAATTTTCCAAAACCTTGAGTGTAATATACCAAAACGACCATATCGATCCAAGGAATCCTATGCAACTTTCGGTGCATTGATCGGAGGTCCAAAACTGATGTTATGGCCTTTTAACTGAAGAATGTCCGAAAATAGGGGGTCTGGGCCCATTCTGACCTCGCCCAACCCCCCCTGGGTCGGCCCAAAACGGGTCCGACCCAGTGGGGCGTGGCCCGACCCACATGGCCCATGCGGCTGACCACGTGGCTGGCCGACCAGGGGGGTGGCGGTGGCCAGTGGGGCCCGCCCTAGCCGCTGATCTGGGGGGGGGGGGTTACACACCCCCACTTCCCCCGGTTCTTCGAAACGGCCAGACATGAAGGTCGGCCCTTGGATAACCACGGGACCCCATTGGGTCCTGCATCTTGGTGGCACAGGTGGCCGGCAATTCCGGCCACCCTTCCAAGTCTGCCGCGGCCTTAGGTCGCGGCACTGTTCAACTGACGCGGCGCGACGGCGCCGCGCCCCACCACTGTGGCTTGCCCCGGCCAGAGCCCATGTCACTCCGGCGCGACGCGAAAGGGAAGTGCCCCTCCACCGCGGCCTGGCTAGGCCACGGTCCGGCACTACTTCGCACGGCACGACGGTGCTGCGCCTTTGCGGCAACCCAAAAATCATGCGCTGACGATCCGCTCGTGGTCAGCCCGACGCCGGTCGGTTCTTCGCAAACCGCCTCCATCATCCAAAAACAACAAACGGGAGGGGAACAGTCGGACCGTGTTCATGCGGTCCGAGCCCTTCCTCATCAAGATGGTATCATGCAGCCAAACCAAAGTAAATAATTGAAGAAAGATGATGAACAATATTAAAACATGAACATAACAACCCCTACCATGTGTCATTCGTCGCTCGTCGGATCTGACACGAGGAATACGTCAGAGTCAACATAGTTCGTTGCGCCCACACCATGATACCGATTCCTACTAGTTCGTTGGTGTCTTGTCGGAGAAGATGGAACCTCGGTGGTGATGCAAAAATGGAGGAAGGAGAGGGAGGGATGTAAGGAGAGGGAGTTCTTCAGCGGATTCCCCCCATCAAATAGGCTGCTCCCATAATTAATTAAGGGTGGAGTTACTTGAATTAATGTGGGTTGTGGAACCCCCACATTAATTCAAATAAGTTTGAAATTCAAAATAAAATAAAAAGATATTTATTTTATTATTATTTCGAGAAGTTAGGAAAACTAACTTCCACTCCGCCCCGACTGTATTCGAGGTGTAGGTCCCCTTAATCATGCACTGGCGATGCGAGTTCATCGGTGACCTCAAATTTAAATTCCATTCACTGGTTCAAAAGATAGAAAAACCTGCTCGTTCGTTTATGGAACATACCCGAGCTAAACTTCAGAAATTAATTTCGGGCACACCGGGCCTCAGAATCAGGTTCCGTCAGAAACTGCGCTCTCGTAAAATTCCTAAGAAATTAAGAAAAAAATTTCCATGAAATTTCCAGGTATTTACATTACTCCCACCTCAGGGATTTACGTCCATGTAAAGCTACAACATAAACTATGGAAACAAACTAAGGTACCAAGCATGCATCTGAGCCTCCCCATCCCATGTGCTCTCCTAGAGGTTTCTCGTGATGCTAGCGAAAGTGCACGAGAGGAATCGACCCACCATGTAGGACCCACTCCTGTTGATCCTCATCCTCTACTGGATCCCTAGGAACGTCTCCCTGTCATCGATGTCCAGCTCTCAGATTTTGATTATGAGGGATATGTCATGCACACTTCTCCTTAGCTGATATACGTGGATGGAATTGTGCAACCGATGCAACTGAGGTGGAAAGCCTAGTAATAAGCCACCTCTCCCACCTTATTGAGGACCTGGAATGGTCATAGAACCTCGAAGATAACTTGTCGCCTCACACACATCCCCGTAGACCTCTTCGATGTGAGATCCGTATAAAGATGTGGTCACCATCCTTGAACTCCAGTGGTCTCATCTCCTATCAGCATAAGACTTTTGTCTCTTCTGTGCAATATTTTTTTCTGCTGCTGGATGATCTGTACCTTCTCCATTATAGCCTGAACCATCTATCATTTTACACGTGCTGACTCCATCACTATCCACAAAGGATATCTAAAACGCATCCAGCTGCTGTCTCGCCACTCTTAATAGGTGAATGCTCGATCTCCTACCAAGAGCATCTACTACAACGCTCCCCTTCCTAGGAGTATAGACTATCTCAAAGTCATAGCCCTTGAGGAAGTCAAGCCATTGCTGCTATATCAGGTTCAGGTCCTTCTGAGAGAAGATACACAAGTGACTATTGAGTTGGAGTGAACCGTAAATCATTCTCTCAACGAACAATGGGTGAGACTAGCCAATTGTAAGAACTCATCACCCCCCCTTCTTTGTCTACAGTCTACCAAAGAGCTGCAGAGATTTCTCCTCTGCTGAAAAGAGGAATCTGGTCTCATCCCCTGGATGAACCACGTTCCTTGCCTAATACATTCATTCTTGACATGAACGGTACAATTCCTATCTTTAATAACGTTGTAAGTGTGACAACCGGGCCTCGGTGACTTCACAGACACCCCGCCTTAACAAGGCCATTGGGTCCTTGCTCACCGGGTACCACCAGTTGCCCCCCGCAGACATGTGGGGCCCACCCCAGGGTCCACCCACATGCCTGAATGGGTCATCTGACTAATGATCGTCCCCACAGGCCAACACATATCCTTTCTAGTGTACTTTGTCCTCACTCACACACACCCTGGAAAATTTCCCAGAAGGTCACCCATCCTGATCACTACTCCAGGCCAAGCATGCTTAAGTGTGGAGTTCTAATCAGACAGTCTCTTGAAAAGGAAGGTGCACCTTGTTGACATTAGTCATATCATTTAGTCATTTAACCCTTTATCATTTGGGGATTTTATAATCACCCCCCCCCCCTTAGAGCACAACACCCTCGTTTTGGGCCCTACATCTCAACCTAGGCAGTGCACTGCACTTAAGGCTGGGTTCCTCCTCTAATACCAAATGTGACAACCGTGCCCCGGTGACTGCACAGACACCTCGCCTTAATAAGGTCGTTGGGTCCCGGCTCACTAGGTACCACCAGTTGCCCCCGCCGACATGTGGGGCCCACCACAGGGTCCACCCACATGCCTGAACTGGTCATCTGACTAATGATAGTCCCCACATGCCAACGCATGTCCTTTACAATGTGCTTTATTCTCACTCACACACACCCTGGGAAACTTTCTAGAAGGTCACCCATCCTGATCACTACTCCAGGCCAAGAATGCTTAACTGTGGAGTTCTAATCAGACAGTCTCTCGAAAATGAAGGTGTACCTTGTTGACATGAGTCATATCATTTATTCATTTAACCCTTTATCATTTAGAGATGTTACAGTAAGGCCTCGACGCTACTACTAAGAGATCCAACCATTACTCTCACCTCCAAGGGTTGCGTCACACTATCGGCATCAGTGTGTGGTTACTAGGTCACCTCTAGTAGGAATCTCACAAGTGAGGGTCACGTCAACAGTTTTAACCGAAACCTCTTAGTATCTACCATACAAAAAGGAAACTAAAGTAAAAATCACAATGATAAGTGTCTTTTATTACTGTAGCTCAATGTACAAAGACACAAAGCAAACACAACAACAACCACACAAAAACTAGAAGCACCAAGAACAAAGGCCTCCATGCCTGGAACTAGTCTCTCTCCTATCCACCTTCTTACAGAGCTCCACTACCTTGTCCACCACTCGGCTGTTGCTCAAGATCCCATGGCTGCATCTATCTCAGTGGCTCCTTTAACGCCTGCGGATCAACTGTGCGGGGAGTCAGACAGTCACGTGCCATGTGACCAAGCCCACCGCAGGAGAAACACTGTGCGTTCCTGGTATGCCTGGCTCTAACTCCACCCTGGGTGCCCCGCACTACCGAACCTATATCTCGAGTTCGCGCACATGTTGTCCTTGTCCTCTTGGACCTATGAATCATCCGTCTACTGCCTATAGATGAACCAGCTACTGACGAAAAAACATGCGGCAAAGGCAGTAGCTCCAGAGCATGCTCAGAGTGTAGAGTCACTGGTATAAACTCCACCCTGAAGAAAGTCTCGAAGTCTCCCTAGGTGAAGTTCATTTCATCGCAAAACTGGAGAATCTGGATCCACCACCTCTCATTCTCCCCTTAAAAGAGACTAACAGCTAGGTACACCATCAAGTCAGTGGTTGTCCCAGTTGTGTGGAAAGCTCGTGCTACAAACTCTAGCCAGTGCCTAGCCGTCTGAAAATATGACTAGCCTCGAAACGTCGGAGGCCTCTGTCGCTGGAACTCATGAAACGTGCTCAAGCGGTGTGCACTCTTCGCTATTGTCTCAATTAGAAGAGGTCCATGTACTGAGGCCTCGCAGCTCGGTGAGCTATCATCATGCTCTCCACTCGGTACCCGCGCTGACTGACTGGGTGAAATCATCCTAAAAAAACTGATGTGACATGGTCAAAATACTATACCTGGTGAGCTAGCCTATTTTGTGATGATTTAAAATAATCTTTTGAAAACACACAAACAATCAGTGTTTTCGTGCACTGAGTCAGGAATCATAAGTCAGGATACTAGTGTATGGATACATCGGCCACCCACACCAACACTGGACTCCCTGAACTGAAAACCACACTTAGTACCATTAACACTATTGCTTCATAGAAAGAAAATATAAGAGTCCTAAGTTCTGCGGTAGAACCGACTCCTCTGATACCAATTTGTCATGACTCGTCCTCAGGGCCTATGACGTGACTACCCAAAGCCCGCCTTCCATAGACTAGGGGATGGCGACTAGAACCAAAAGAGTAAATCTCGATAAAAGGGGAAGGCATTGCCTTTATGAAATGTAAACACACACAACCAGAGTACAAGGGGAAGAAAAATTTAAGTAAAGAAATATAAAAATTGTACTGAAAGTACAAAAGGGTTTGGAAATACAATCCCAATAGTAAAGTACAAGGAATAGACAAAATAGCAGGAAGGTGTGAAGCTGCTCCTGGATTGTCCTCCGGAGTTCCTACCTCAAGGGTAGGTACAGATGGCCACCTCTGCTCTACACATCCATCTGTCACCTCTGGGTACTGTCTCATCATGAAGTCCAGCTCTGGGTACCATCTCGTCATGATGTCCACCTCCGGATACCATCCATATCTAAAAGCCTCAACCATGATCAGTGTTTTCCGTCGTCTGCATCCAACACAACGAGGTGCAGGAATAGCCCATGCAGGGGTGAGTATAACGATACTCAGTAGGGACCCCGAGACCCTCAAGGTATCACTAAAACTAGTAAGGATAACCCACAAAGAAATATCTCAAAAGATATCCTTTACTTAGGCATATTACAATACGTATACCAATGTTATCAATTAACCCATCTCAATCATGAGGTAAACACAAAGGTCATTTACTCAGCTCAAACCAGGATTTTTATTCATGATGATGAAAACACAGATGCTGGAGAAGCCCTCCTCTATCGTGCTAAGTAGTCCTGCATCGACTCAAAGGTGCCACTCACTAACCTTAGACTGCTAAGGTACTCCTCCTGTCGAGTACCACGGGTCTTCCACCTCACAAAGTAGTGCTCCTCCTCCACGGATCTGCCACCTCACAAAGTAGTGCTCCCCCTAATAGCCTATAGTGGTACTCCTACTATCATGTATTGTGGGTCTTCCACCTCACAAAGTAGTGCTTCTCCTCCGTGGGTCTGGCACCTCACAATGTAGTGCTCCCCACTAGGCTATAAAAGTCACTCTGAATCGAATCGGACAACCAGTCTTCAGGTGTCAGCTAGCGACAAGTCGCCTTACTCTGTATGCTCATCCCCAGGAGGATCCTCTCAACGAGACACTAGTCTACACTCCAAGTGTCATGAATTCCCACAAAGAAGTATCAAATAGATCTGTCACGTCATAGGGACCTCAACGCAATAGATGGCGCATCAATTGGACGCCCGGTCTGTGAGTTATTAGCATCTTTGTCCCGGGGTCCCGGTTGGTTTCGTGTACGAACCATCCTGACCGTATCTCAACAGATTCTCGAACTCTCATGGGGTATACTCAATGGAACCTTTTCTCAAAGAGATTACCAACACCGCTGACGGTTCGTCAAACGGTCGTCTGGTCTGAGAGTTATTGGATTTTCGGTTCACGGGCCTGGTTGGTTTATAAGCTACACCAACCCGTCCATGCTCCATATGCATCCAATCTTCAAGTAGAGTATGTCAAAAGAATCGTCTCATCAAGACGAATCCAACTTAGTAGACTACACGACAATCGGACGTCCGGTCCTCAGGTTATAAACATTTCCGCTCTGAGGGCCCGGTTGGTTTCGAGTTCGAACCAACCCAGACATACCCAAACATTGCCAAAACCGTGAGTGTAATATACTGAATCAATCGTCTAGATAAAAGGAATCCTACCCAACTTACTGTGCATCAATCATAGGTCCAAAACTGATGTTATCGGCCTTTAACTGAAGAATGTCCGAAAATAGGGGGTCTGGGCCCGGTCCGACCCAGCCCAACACCCCCTGGGTCGGCCTGAATAGGGTCAACTCAACCTAGGTCTGGGTCTGGCCTGGACGGCACGGCGCGGCCCAGGTGGCCCACGCGGCTGACCGCCTGGCTGGCCGACCAGGGGGTGGTAGCGCGTCATGGAGCCCACCCTAGCCGCTGATCTCGGGGGGGGGGGGGTTACACCCCTCCAGTTCCTTGAAACGGTCGGCCATGAAGGTCGTACCTTGGGTAACCGCGGTACCCCCATGGGTCTCACCTCTTGGTGGCACCGGTGGCCTGCACAGCTGGCAGCCCTTCCAGGTCTGCAGTGGCCTTAGGTCGTGGCTCTATTCAACCAGTGCAACGTGACGGCGGCGCACCCCCCCTCCACGGCGCGCCCCAGCCACGGCCTGTCTAAGCTGCGGTCTGGCTCTACTCCATACGGCACGATAGTGTCGCACCTTTGCGGCAGCCCTGCAATCATGCGCTGATGATCTGCTGGTGGTCATCCCGACGCCGGCCGGTTCTCTGCAGACTGCCTCCATCGTCCACAAACAAAAAATGAGAGTGGAAGGGTCGTTCCATGTTCATGCGGTCCGAGCCCTTCCTCGTCAAGATAGAATCATGCGGCCAAACAAAACTCAATAATTGAAGAAATATGATTAACGGTATTAAAACATGAACACAAAAACTGGACCACGTGTCGTTCTTCACTAATCGGAACTGAAGTGAGGAAGACGTTAGAGTAAAGGTAGTTTGTTGTACCTGCACCCTGATACTGATTCCTGCTCTTTCGTCGGTGTCTCACCAGAGAAGATGGAACCTTGGTGGTGATGCAACAATGGAGAAAGGAGGGGGGGAAGAAGGATATGGAGTTCTCTAGTGGATTCCTCCCACCAAATAGGATCCTCCCTTAATTAATTAAGGGATGAGTTAATTGAATTAATTTGTGGTTTTGGAACCCCCACATTATTTCAAATAAGTTTGAAATTCAAAAATAAAATAAAACGATATTTATTTTATTTTTATTTCACGTAGATAGGAAAACTAACTTCCACTCCGCCCTGACTATATTCGAGGTGATGGTCCCCTTAAGCAAACATTGGCGTTGCGAGTTCATCGGTGCCCTTGGATTTCAATTCTGAGCACCAGTTCAAATGATAGAAAAACATGCTCGTTCGTTTACTGAACGTACCCGAGCTATATTTTGGAAATTTATCTCGGGCACACCGGGCCTCGGAATTAGGTGTCGTACAAAACTGTGCACTCGTAATGTTCCCAAGAAATTAAGAAAAAAATTTCCTTGAATTTTCCGGGTCTTTACAGTTGGGGACTTTGATATTGTGAATGATGTTATAGATCACTAAATCATTGATAGAATGAGCCTTTAATTCCTTTATTAAAATCACTTCAGCCAAAAAGAGAATGAATTTGTGGTGGTTAGAATAAACCAGTATTGGCGAGCTATTACTGGTTGATATGGTCTGATGACATCGAGTCCCCAAAACGAAAAGGGCTATGTGTACATGGTAATATATTGAGGATTTGGTGACTGATGCAAAAAATTGTCATGGATATGAAACACATGACACAACATGGCACACTTGATATAATCATGGACCATGGTGGGCCAGAAATATCCCAACCTTTAGATCTACTGGGCGAGTTTCGACTCTCGATGATGAGATCCACATGAACTGGAATTGACATCCTTCATAACGTAGAAGATATCATCTACATGAATGCAATATTGGATAACTCCATTGAACCAACATTTGTAGAGGATCTGTTCAATGCTGGGACCTCCATTGAGGTTGAATTGTACCACACGTTGATGGATTCTATGACATTCGGCTCTATCTATTGGGAGATTCTCATGTTGTAGATACTTGACATAAGGAGTATTCCAATCATGGGTACCTACTACTACTTAGGGGACATGTAGGTCCTAATGTGGAGGCACCAGTGGTATGATGTATTACCTTCTATCTGTCATCATTGTCTGTGGTTATAGGAGCGATGACCATTTAGTGCACCACATGGATGATCAACTCAACCTGGTCAAGCTCTATGAGAGACATGACAAGGATTTACAAGGAGTTGACTCTAAAATTATAAGACCTAGAAATATAAATTGCATCAGGGTAAGAAGGGAACAAGACCAATAGCTGGAGAGAATGCTCTATCAAGGTCACAAGCTCCAGCTTCATGATAACATAGTCACTATTAACCATCTTGATGAATATCTCATATTTTCTGTTCACATGTAGGTGGAGAACATCAATATCAAAGGCCATATAGAGACCAATTATCAAATCCTGGTACTCTACCTCATGTTTTGTGAAACATTATGATATATGAATGAATAGGGAAAGACAACATGTGTGGGCATGAAGAATATGATACTGGAGCCTACATTATTTATTCTCAAATCATTGTTCCATTTATTAGTGGGTCTCTGTGAAGCCCCATAAAAGTGTATCCACCATCATGGAATGGTGTGATCCATTGAGAGTATGGACTCTACTAGGATTTCAAGATCTTGACATAGGTCTACGAGAGGCTGGATCGGCAGATAGATAATGGGTTAGCACCATACCCTTGACATCTTTCTGCGGAATGAACCCGATGTCAAACTACTGAAGTATCATTACCCATAAAGCTAGAATGTCTCCCAATATATTGTGGTTTAGAATTTTCATTAGTGGATCCATATAGGACCTTAGTTGTTTCTCAGGATGCTTCAAATTGTGCTTCAACTTGTGTAGTATGAAAACCAGTGACATGTACTCTTCTCGATAGATAAAAAACTTCTTTCCATGATAAGGAGCATGAAAATGAGATAGTAAAATCAATTATCAATCTATTACTTAGTATTTTGGGTGAAAAGGTCACTGAGGGATCATTTTAGGGAAATCACATATAAGACCAACAGATTGTTGGAGATGGGTGGCATCAAAACTATAGGCTGCTGGAGATAATGCTCGATCTCCACAAAGGTGTTATGGAAATATTTATCCCATTGATAATAGAAATGTTTCTCATGGTTCAATAAAATGTATTAAACATACACTATAGAATCATTATAAGTCATAGTATGTAGACTTAGTGGCATCGGAAGCCTAATATCTCCCACAGATTTCTCAAAGGTGGCACCTGATGGATGGTCTTGATCTTCTCTGGATCAATCTTGATACCTCAATATCTGACAAAAAAGAAGATTAACTTTACTGTGGTAACATTAAAGGATAATATCATGGGGTTAATCTTTTGATCGAAGGAGTAGAGGAAGATGAAAACTATTTTAAGATCTCTAAGATGGTTCTAGAACTGGTAGGATTTGACCACTTAATCATCCGCATATCATTCCACCAATTTCCTGAGAATCGGTTTGAATATGCGATGCATAACACACTGATAGGTGGCTCCTTAAATATTTATTCCAAATGCAATCACATAGTATAAAAAAGTAACTTTAGGTTCTATAAAGGAAGTGAAATCTTCATCCATGGGGGCCCTTCAGATCCAATTATATCCATAATACACATCAATGAAGGAGAGAGCCTAGAACCCTGTTATGGAATCGATCAACAGCTCTGTCACAAGAAGGGGAAAATCATCCTTCAAAAGGTTGTTTTTGAGAACATGGACGTTGATGCGGACTCTCATATTTATGTTCATCTTCCTTCTAGGAACTATATTGGATAAACATATCATGTAATATAATTCATTGACGAAGTTGTATTTGAGGAGATTATTTACTCCGGCCTTGACCATGGCACCGTGAGATGGGTGCATCTTTTTGGGTAGTTGTTTAAACCTATGATTTCATACATAGAGACCAATTTTGTCGATGAGTATGTGAGGATCTAGTCCTGAAATCTCATCATAATGCTAGGATAAGACATCCTGAAGTTTATTCAGGAACTCCAGGTACTGTTGTTTCTCTTCGGTAAGAATAGTTGTATTGATCAGTGTTGGTCTCGAGGCTACCTTGATACTAAGATTCACCTATATCAACTCATAGATGGTGGTATAGATTCCATAGTCAAATATAGGAGGATCATATTATAAATCCTTTTAATAGTCCATATTCAGTAGATAATTGGTAGGGGGATGCTCTTATGAGTTGGATGATCCCACAAGAATTTATGTTGCGGCATGGGGGTGTTGTAATCATCATTGGGAGAATTTTATACTGCTACAAATATGGACTAAATTTTTTTTAATCCAATCCCATTATTCATTTGACCCAAGGGGACAAACCTGATAATATCATAGTAGTAGTAACATGTTGGCTTGATTCTGTTCAACCCGGCCTAACAGAACAAGAGAGTATGGCATATTGATGTTGCCACGGGGTGGAAATCACTATACCTTGCGGGGGTAAGGGGATGTGGAATCCCTTGATCTTGATCCGTATAGGAATATAGGGTGATCCTCCAGAATTCCTTATACCCAGTAATATGTTTCACACTCTTCCCAAAAACAATAAAACAATGTCTCATGTATGGGGTTTTCCTTCCAACCGATGAGTCAACATGTTGAATGCATTCTCCAAAAATATCAATGGGTCGGCTCAAGGAGTAGTGTGCTAAACCTTATTGGTTTATACCATTTTTTTCTTGATATTTTTAATAGTTGGAATCTAAATAACATGATTAAGAAGAGGAAAAGAGAGATGCATCTCCCTAGGGTACGCCCACTTGACCGTTGATGTGGTACTTGAGGTATTGATGATTTGAGGATGGAACTGCTACACAAATATAGAGCAAAGGTGAACCGATCAACGCATTGCAGTCAGGCCACCAAACAGGGTCTTCATATGAATCTTACCTCATGACCTCTGATCAGTCTTTTCATAACCCCAAATTTTCAGGCCAAAGGGAATCTGATCTGCTTTAGGAAACCCTATATTACGTGGCATGTGAGTTGGAGTAGTATTTATCCCATAACATGTGTCGACAAAGATAATGAAAAATTCCACACTAATATGATGGGATGTGATGTATTGTGGGTGGGTGTTCCCTTTTATAGTTGAACCTTTATCTTCTCCTAGGAATGATATAACAGTTTGACATTCTACATGCTCAGCTTCCTTATCATTGAAAACATTCACAACCACTGCCACTATTTCAAACTGAAGGGGGCTTCTTAATGCCTCTACGATGGATTCATGCATATCTTCAGATAGGTGGAGAGAATCGAGGATCGAGAGATTTTTAGGAATACTAAAAAGACACTTCATCACATCATACTTCCGTGAAATATGCATATTTTTACGGCTCAAAGTTTCTCTCTTCTAAGAAGTATAATGGGTACTACATCTCGAACTAGAAGATTATGAATGGTGGTGGGGATATCCTTTTAAACACTAGAAGAACCATGAAAATTTACTACTAGATAATGGTCAAATGATTGAGTCGCATCCACTCCTGAACAGATTTGATCTCCATACAGTCACAAAAAATCTTCTGTGTTGAGTAGGACAAACTGTGGTGGGAGAG
The DNA here is from genome assembly GCA_963277665.1 of Viscum album. Classification (NCBI taxonomy): domain Eukaryota; kingdom Viridiplantae; phylum Streptophyta; class Magnoliopsida; order Santalales; family Viscaceae; genus Viscum; species Viscum album. The sequence continues at coordinate 1,123,612,335 of OY728129.1, forward strand.
AATTTGATGATATAGGATTAGAAGACATCTCTTTTTGAGACATATGATGAAATAACACTCTAGTATCAGTAGAATATGCATCTTAGTCGGATTCACTAGACAATTAATTCAAACCATTAACATATCGATGGTTTCGCTGATGATGGAGTTGAATTATGACATTAGGAGGATCATCTAAGTGCTCTTCGTCATCAAGAACCATGGAAGGGTCCACCAATTTTAGGGTGTTCACTGAGGCATAATCTTGGTTGTCACTTGAGGAATCATCCATTTATGATAAAATTCATGGCATGATCTCCATATATAGGGGCATGAAGTCATCGATTCTACATGACAACTTCTACAGTAGTGGGGGAATTTTTCTTCCCATGCGCCATTGTTTCCAACAACTACAAGAGGTGGAATTTAGAGACGTGGATGAAACAACTCTAATTGTGGGAGGTTTTGTGACTTTGGTAGTATTAGTATTTTTTCAAATGGGCATGAATTATACCATGGGCTCAAGAGACTACTTTCCGAGCTGAGTAATATTCATAATTTTGAGAGCCACATCTAAAGACCTACTTCTATTCAACTTCATGGTCATTTTCTGGCATCAATGGAATAAATTCCACCTATTCCGGAGCAGGACCCGACATTACTATATTGTTTTTGAATATTTCATAGAGTTGTTCCATGAACAGAAAAAATTGTTTGAGTATATATCCACGAAATTAGTGATAGAGGTAGTAGTTGTTGTGATCAGTGAGATCATCCTCCTCATCTCCCCTGTATTCTGGAAAATAATGGATTCCCTCATGCAAGAAACTCTAGAAATAACTAGGGACCCGAGCCTCAAAAAAATGAGTAGGACAAGTTTCTCATATATGGAAAGGGGACAAGGGAGCATGAACCCGATGAGGGGATAGATCCTAAAAAGGAGGTAGAACCTGATTATATCATCTAGGCAGCGTCAATGTATTATGTGATAGAAATTGTAGATTATGAATTTAGGGATACTGAACCTGATGCTGGGGATGATTCTATATCCCCAAATGAGGCTATGGATGAGGCTCTTCTAGTAAAAAATATAGCATCCTGAGGGCCTTTACCCATGAAATGATAGCTATCTCAGAATTGGAGGCTCTTCTTACCGGAGTTTGGAGAAACATATATGGCTGCTTAACCTACTTCAAGGCGTTCTCTCGATGCATAAACTTATCTGATAAATATTAGAATCCCACTTGGAAGTTTCAAGTGATAAGAGAGGGGACTAGTTCAGTCTTCACATTCCCCACACACATGTCCAATAGCTTCTCTTGACTTCGTGGAATATCGATCGAATACGTGCGCCCCTTCCACTTTGCAATGAATTCTACGACATGCTCATCTGGCTGTTTATTTCACTTTAAATGGTCATAAATACTAGACTTGTGAGTAGTGAAGTTGAATTGATAAATAATATCCCAGAGAAGATCATCCCAACCAATTATGGACATGATGGGTAGCTAGATATACCAAATAATTGTGGGACCTTTTAGTGTATATAAGAGTCATCGATTCATAACGACTTCTTGATCTGCTGGAGTCCCCAACATGATTTTACACCATGAAATAAATTGGGGTAGATGCTGAAATGGGGCGTCCATACCATTAAAGGGGGAGAAGGCAAGACTCCCGAAGCCCATGGGTACTGGCATATCATCTACCCATGCAAGATAAAACATCCATCGGGCAATATTTCCACTTGTCGCATTTTATGGTCCTTGATGAGAGTAATTACACTTACCACTAGATCGCCCTAGTAGGTATTCCAATCATGGTGAGTATTTCAGACCACCAATTCAAATTGAAGTCTCTTCAACTCAATATGTAGGCTCTGCGGCTCTTGGCACGACTAGTGGAACAACTCAATGAGATTCTGAAGGATTTTCATGTGGAGAAGCTGAAGGAATAACCTAAATACATACCTAAGGGTGGATCTCACATTGTTCAGTTAGATCTGGAAATACATATTGTCGACGTTTTCAATAATCTATGGCCTCCTCCCTCTCAGAATGAACATGGTTGTCTATATCATATGACGGAATCTCACTGAGGGAGAATGTGCCTTCCACTGCTACCCTGATTTAGGGTGGATGGGATCTTACTAAGGATCACCCTAATCTGGGTGGTGTTCTATAGGGAACTGAACACTGATCTCATCAATGATCTTCTTCTGTTCATTGAGCAGTTGAATCAGCATGGCCTTCTCAGGATCATCTTACATATTATGGGTTGAGCTAGATGTTTCATAGGGATTACCAGTCTCAATGTGTTTTCCCATATTGGGGTTCGAAGTGAGAGGCAATGACTTAACATGATCAGAAATTCTACGTATGTGTCATTTATGGAGGGTGATAATGGATGGGGGGTCCATTAGATGTTTCACTTTTCTCGGGGGAAGGGCCTCTTCAATGATTCCCAACTTAGTGTCTTTATATGTGAGATCAACATTGTTTACCATGACTACACCTAGAGGTATATTTTTAGCATCACTAGAAAAATCAGGTGGCTATAGGATCTGGATAAAATTGGGAGCTGTGTACGACCCCCAAAAACAAATCATGACATTTGGAGATGCCTCCTAAACAACTCGGTGGAGCATAGTGATGCTCTAGATGAATCATTGATGATGGGTTCAATGGCGATTAGGTGTTGTAGGGTTTTTAGCCATGGGAAACATAGCTAGATCAACAATGTTTCACAACTAGCCAATTTCTTCATAATTCTATTGACTCTTTGGATATTCCAACTAATGGTTTGTGAAATATAAATGTGTCACCCTGATGGTTCAGTTGAAACACATGACTTCGTCCTAGGTGAGAGATTCTTCAATGTCAAATTTTGGGGTCACTCTCAGTCAGCACATCTCGGAAAGATGATCCACCACGAGTGTGTCCTACAAAATTCATAATTCAAAATCGGGAGCCAGCACTTCATTGCACTATTATTCAGGTATTAAAGGCCGAGTGAAAAATAATGGTACTAATTTAGAGTGATACGATGGTGGGTTACTCAGTGTAAAAAATGATGCAAGATATGATAGGCCACTATAGACTATGTCACATCTTGGAGAATATATTGACCACATCATCATGTTCATACAGTACGGGGTAATGACCACCACTTCATTTGTGAAGGTGGTGATGACTGGTGGTAGATCCGGATGATTATCATCATCAATCGCACCCTAGAAAAACAGTATGTGATGTTTATATGAGGTAGAGAATGATCCTAGTGATAAAATAGAGGACTGTATGGATATACCCTAAAATGGATCCAAATCATCCTCCACCTAAATGTATCTGTGAAGGGATTTGAGGATCTGATGAATCTCTCTTTCTAGAAGTATGAGGTTCACACATCGAGTTCTTGTCCCAGACACTGATGTAGAGGATCAAGGTGATAACTCTATCATCAAACCACAATTCTTTTTAGAATGTGAAAAGTGGAACAAATTAGCAATGCTCTAGCGCTTCTTGATGTTCTTCCTTTATCTATGATGGTTCTTCTTTCTACCACAGGATGGTTCATCTGGGAAGGTTAAATCATCAAAACATGTAGGAATGCTGTGAAGGATAGTGCTAGAGCAGGTAAGGCCTACACTATAGATTGATGGGATTTGAGGAGGACCTCCATTCCTATTGTCATCAGAGTAGGGTGGACCTCCGATGGGACTGCTATGAGAGTGAGGAGGACCTCAACTCTGAGTGCTGAAGTGGACATGGTGAGGACTGCCATGTAGAGTGAGAGAGAAAAGAGGACCCCCACTTGGGGGAGCTGTGGTGTGATGAGCACCCGAGAAGATGCCGAACAGAACATATAGAGGGAATATATGTTGGCTGCCTACGACACAAGAAGGACCTTTGTGCCAGTTTGTAGTGGTATCATGGGATGAACTTCATGTAGATCATTGATGAAGTGGTCAGGATCTGAACTTCGATGGATGCTGGGGAAGGGAGAACCTCCAATGAAGCTGGTGGGAACATGGGGAGGACCTCCATGCTGAGGAGTGATGTGGAAAGGATGAACTTCACATTTATATCCCAAAATATGGAAAATATCAACATAACTATGATCATGGGAATGGGGAGGACCTCCATGATGAACTTCATCAAGATAGCGTGGGACTCTGATTGGACTAATGACAGTGGAATGTGGATGACCTCCCTGATGATCATAAGAGGATGGAGGACCTCCACTCTGAGGAGTGATTGTACATGGAGTTCCTCTATACAGAATCTTTTAATAACAGGTTTTCCAACGATATCTTCTATTCACACCATTGATAGGAAGAGTCAAACCGGCATTCCTATGTGGTGGAAAGGGTATAGGTCCCAATCATGGGATAGTGAATCCCTGATCTAGAATGTGAGGGATCTAATAGAACATGACAGGGGTGGAAAGGTACACTGAAGCTATAGAATATGACGCCCCATGATGGGAATCTTCCTGAGATTGTTCTTGATGTTGGTGTTAGGTCATATAAACTAGGGTCTTCAGTGTGGGGGTGTAAACCTATTATTTATGGGACATAGGGACTATATGAAGACATTGACACAGACCAGTGGGAAACCTTCTTGGTAGCTCTTGGGCATTGGTCATAGCCAAGAAGACTCTAACATCCCACACCTCGTCAACATAGGGGAACAATTCTAGTAGTGTTCATGGGAAAGGCTCCAGATACAGTTGGATGTAGGATTGGAGAGTAGTGGCTCCCTACACAACCCTTGGGGGAGACAATCATTACAAGGCATATAAGCCTAAAAATCATTGTGGTCAATATCCTAGGTTGGTATGACCCACTCTTATTCATATCATTGAATAAGTGTATCAATCACCCTTCTCTGGATGAATTTCTAGGGTGAGATGGGTCATGGGTGCACGGTAACCATGGTTGTGGAAGCTATTGTGGAAGTGGAGGAGTCATGCAGAATTCCCACATTATAATTTCCCATAGCCCTATATCTATGGCCGACAGACGATTGGTTTGTTATGGCTTGGGTCCTACAATGTATACAAATTTAGCTATCAGTACAGATAATAGGAAATCAGTGTCCAATACCTCAACGTCATTCAGTTTTCTGAGGATGGATTGAGAGATCCACGGTGAAAATGTTGCAGACTGGAATTCCCAATGATTAACTGCTCCAAATTATGGTGACCTTCACACCAGGACTAGTATTTTGTTGCTGGGACATGGTGACAGAGAGTTGGAGCTGGTGACATGCTTATATACAGATGTCTTGAACACTAGTAATCCCCATGAATGAAGGAGAAAAGCTTTGTGTCGGGTCACAATTAAATAAACCACATATATCAATGCTAGAATTTATCTACTCTAGAAAAAAACACTGAGAAATGACACATTTATCAGTTCTAACAAAAGCGCTGATAAGTTTAATCTTTTATCAGTTCATTTTTTATTAGTGATTTATTTATAAAGTGGACAATTATTCCTTTCATCATCAATTTGTTAGCACATATAAAAGACAGAATTAATAAAATGAAATAATTAAAAAAAATAAAAGAATTTATTTTATTAAAAAATATTATAAATTTTATTAATTATATAATTACTGAAAAAGATGAATAAATTGATTATAAATTATTAAAAATTAAACATTTTATTAATTATATAATTATGATAAATAATGTTATTAAATAGTATATATTAAATATATAGATATATATTAATGTATATAAATATGATTTATAAGTTAAAAAATTAAGTTCTTTATATTAAATAGTCATATATTTAATGAATAATGGTTTATATTAAAAAATTAATATAATTTAAAATTGTTGACTAATTTCATAGTAGTCAACATATAATTGAATGTCATTTGATATCTTAATTTAACATAGATCAAATCAATCTTACATTGATTTTCCATATACATAATTTATTATTTTTTATATACAACTCACACACATAAACCTTATGAATTTTTCCAATATTGTTAAAGTGTACTTATTATTAATTTTTTCAATTTTACCCATTTTTAACATAGATGCATGCCTTTAAAATTATATATTCATTAATAATGTTAAAAATGTATTTATAAAAAAATTATATATAAAAATATTTATAAATGCACATCTACTATAATTATACAATTATATATTAATAATTATAAATAAATAAATAATTTTTTACAAGTATTTACAAAATTATAAATAAATTAATATATATTTAAATAATTATTAAATTGTTAATAAATATCCTTATATAATGAATATATTTAATATATTTATATATTTTTAATAAAAATCAATTTTTATAATTATATAAATATATATAACGATATAAATATTATTTTTTAAAAATATATTTTTAATTATAAATTAATAATTATAAAATTATAATAAATATTTTTAAAAATGAATATATTTAATATATTTCTATTTCTATATATTTATTAGTATATGTAAATATTTAAAATAAATAATTATATTTATAATTATAAATCCTTTATTAGCACTTATGTAATATGGGCTGATAAAAGCATCTTTATCAACTCTTTATTGGCATTGATATAGATGAGGCTCTATCAGTACTGAACAAAGTACTGATAAAATTAATATTTATCAGTGCTATAAGTTGATCACTGATAGGCAGTATTTTTTATTAGCACATACATAATCAGAACTGATAATAGTGTCATTATATAATTAAAAACCCTTAGCATTTGTTAACCCATCGTGATATCAGAAGCCTTCTGTAGAAGCCACCCCTTACCTTCACTCCACTATGATCAATCGACAGTCGAATCACACCACTCAACAACCTCCAGTTTCTCAAACATGTTGTCTGATGTTCAATGTTCGATTTTAGTTTGGGTTTTTGAAGAGGGTCTCAGATTTTCTTTAACCTTGCAAGTTAACCCTTATTTTTTATTTTATTTTTTATTTGTGGTTTCATTTTTGATTTATTATTCTATGGTTTTTTGTGATCCTTTTTGTATGATCTGGTTTTTATAATTTTTTTGTGATCCATTATTTAGGGAATGATTTTTTGTCCCTTTTTTGTATTGACTACAGATGTATGATCTGTTGTTTTTATCTGACACTTTATTCATTGTTGTTTTATAGCTATGTTTTTTATATTCTAATTAAATGAATTTTTCATATATATATATAAATGTGTTGAAATTTTCTTGTATATTTTTGGTTATTGAATGCTGATTTGAGACACATTGTGGCTCCCTAATTATTATATACATCTTCACACCATTCATGGTCACCTCAACGGACATGAAACATCAGACGCTATTTTCAAGAACCAATTTAGTGGAGTGATGTATGCTCCTATGCTGGTTATATGTATTATATGATCAATTTACACATAGAATTCACTATGGTATGTAGTTTTCTTACAGAGAAGAGTCAAAGGGGTCATCCCCAGTTATGAAAATTTTGTTTTCCCACATCAATCCTTCACTTTTTAAATCATTATAGTGCATTTAGTTCATATTATGTTTAAATATCTTGTTTTTTTATCTATTTGATATTTTTTATAGACTACAAGTGAGTTTTTAGATAGGCGTGACAAGTATGTCGGTCTATATAGCTATTGCATCATTTATTTCCATAGTAGTTTGTCTAAAAATTATTCCTAAATCATGTAATGATGATTTTCTGTCTGCATGTCCATTGACCCCAACTGTCATGCTAAAATTTTCATTGAACTCTAGTACTAATTGTTTCTATTTTGGAGGTCGGACCACCTCCAATATATGGATTTCTACAGGAAAAATGTTAAACAATGATTATTTTATTTTCATGTGTGGTAGAGGTCATATAATGATCCTATATGGTGTTTTTTGGGATATTCAGTCTAGGGTCATTACACTATTCATCTTATTGTCTGCACATTTAAATTTTAGTGAAAATATAATTTATTATGTCACTTTATCTCCCTATCATTATCTTATTCTACCTAATGATTGAACATATTGTATCTGTCCATTTCCATATCTTGTGTCCTAATATCAAAGACATAACTAATAACATGATTTATTAGAATTATGATGCATCCCCTATGTGCCTTTTATAGGAATCATTATCACCCTCACTCTCTCTACATGGTTGATAATCAGGTATTTGGGATTTCCAAAAATTTATCTTCTATTGATTTTATAATATAATGTGTTAGTGTATGTACTGATTCTATAAGTTTTCAATGGATATGATATTATCCTTCTCCAAACTTATTCTTTTCATGAAAAATTCATCCAAATATTTCAAAATATATGATAGTTCTCTTTCTTTTATAATTATTATTATTCCCCAATACATTAAACCACTGATCTAGTTATTGAATGAAAATTTATTATTCTAGTTTATCATATTTGAGTTTCTTGTTACTTCTTAATTTCCAATATTATATATTCATTTGTTTAAGGTATTTAAGAAATATTTTATTAAGAGTAATTATTTTCATAAATTCAATTACCTATTTTAAACAACATACTAACATTCTTTAAAACAATCCCATTTTATGTTTCACTTATTAGAATTTTCTATAATTTTCACTTTTGATAATGAATATCTTATGTGTATTTATTTATAAACTCTATAAAATTAATCTTTTATGAAACCAATAGGATGTATATGATCCAAAAATAGATGCACACAAATAATTAGAAAGAAAAAATTTGATGATGGAGTTAAAGTGTTCATCATGTCTACAAGATATTTTTTAAACAACCCCTATAAAATCTATTGTCTATGTTTACTATGTCTTAATTAATGAAAAATTAGTCTGTAAGAGTTGGAATAAAATTTTATTGGTCACAAAAATAATCAAAGATATAAACAATGGACTAAACATGGGGAAATTGAATGTGGGCATCGATTGGGTTGATACGACATTTTATGAATCATTTGATAAGAATTAGTTTGCCAAAGATGATGAAGGTCACATTGATGAAATGAAAATGATAATAGATGATGACCTTCATGATTGCCCAAATTTTTTTAGGAGTTAAATAGTAGTTCCAAGAATTTATTTTATATTTTTTATACTAAATTCAAACCATTGTCACATATACTAATGATATATAATGTGAAAACAGACAGTGGATGGAGTGATACTAGCTTTACCGAACTACCTGGTATTGTGAAAGATATGTCACTAGAAGAAAATGAACTACAATGATGAACATATGATGCTAAAATAGTGTTACATTCAATGAGAATGATGTCTAAAAAAATAAATGATTGTCTATATGATTTCAAATTGTTTCTCAAGGACCATGAATCCTTCAGAAAATACCCATTGTGTGGCATGGATTGATACAAGAAAAATGAATGAATTCCTTTAAAAATATATGGTTCATTCATAAAATTCCATGTATTAGAAGACTATATGGATCTTAGGAAATTTTGAGACAATTAACATGGAATGAAGATACAATAATTAAATATGGGAATATATGTCCTCCAACAAATTCTCCTCAATGGAATAAAATTGATTACGAGTTTCATAAATTTATATATGAGCTGAGAAACATTCATCTGGTGTTATCTATAAATGGAATAAGTCTTCTTGGTCTGTAGATTTTTACTCATAGTACATTGGATGTCCTTTTGGTATATTATAACTTGCCTCCATGGTTATGCATGAAGCGTAAATACATTATGTTGCCTCTTCTTATATTTGGACCAAAGCAACCTGGTAATTATATCTACGGATAATTGGATGCATTGATCGATGATTTGAAATTGATGTGGGATACATGTGTTAAAAGTTAATATTCTTCTATAAATGAAGAATTAACATGGATGGCCATGTTTTGATGAATGAAAAATGAATTCCTCCCTTATGTTAATTTATCAGGCTATAGCATTAAAAGAATGTTGGGGTGTCCCATTTGTGAAAAATGCACATAGTCATTTTGGTCAAATCATTCATCCAAGACTATGTTTTTAGGATAATAGAAATATTTACCTTGGTGACATAAATAATTAACAAGGAGGAAAACATTCGATTGGAATATTGAACAAGGTACAACACCATTTATATCAATGTGCAATAAACTATACAAAAAAGTAAAATATTTGACATACTTTTTGGTAAACCATATTAGAAAAACATTAAAAAAATTTGGTTGGAAGAGTATATCAATTTTATTTGAATTTCCATATTTTAATTTCTTGTATGTTATACATTTTCTTGATGTCATTCATGCAAAAATAATTTATTTGATTGTTTTATTGGAACATTGCTAAATGTTATTAGAAAAATGAATTTTGGAATCAAAGCTAGGATATGCTTGATTGAAAAAGGGATATGGGATGTGTTGGTACTAGTGGTGGGTAAAAGGTGGAATTTTTTCCCCCAGCAACTAATACTCTATACAGGTAGTAAAAATAGTAATTTTTTATTTTCTTTACTAGTGTACAAGTTTTACAGGGGCATTCATCTAATATCAATAATTTTGTGTCAATGAGTAATTTGAAACAATCAGAACTAATATCACACGATTGTCATGTTTGGATGTAAGATTTAATGTCTATTACTTTGCATTGTATTTTAACTCAAAACGTACAACATACATTAACTAGACTCTGTTTTGTTTGCAAATCCATAGGTAGTAAAGTTGTATACTCTCTGAATTTTCCCATCATGAATAAAGAGATTGCAGTCATATTATCTGAATTGGAGATGTTATTCCCACCATAATTTTTTGATATAATGGTCCACCTGATGGTTCACATGGCCATAGAGGTTCAATTATGTGGTTATTTCCATTATCCCATTGAATGGTATAAGATGATTTTGAAAGGGTATTTCATGAATTGAAGTTGGCCAGAAGGATGTATTACAAAATTATATATTGATGAAGAATATATTGAATTCTATACTGATTACCTATCAGATGTTGAAAGCATAAATCTTCCATAGTCTTGTAAATGAAAAAAACTTATAGGAGAAAGGATTTTCATAAGATATTTTTTTACAATTATGTTGATAGAGTGGGAGAAAAACAATAATTATATATTACATGACAGTGAATATGTTTATCTATACATTAAAGCCCACAAAGAAATTGTTAGAGATTTTCATCCATAAAGGGATGAAGGATGGATATCAAATAAACATAATAAAAAATCTATAGGATGTTTTAGAGATCAAATTTATAACGATTTTTATGAACATATAAATTCAATTGTCGGACGACTTCAATGGTTAGCTATAAAACTGAATGAAAATGTTATGACTTACGCTAGTATCGTAATTAATGGTAATATGTTTTATAAAAAAATGATGACTTTAGTACAACGTAAAATAGTGGTGTTATGCTTGTGATGAAGCGACACACATATCTGGTTCCAAGGATAGAAATCTAATTTATGAAAATAATTAAAAGAAATTCATTATCAAAATGACATACGAGATGGATTAAAAAACATTTTGTGTTCTGATTTTCCATTGAAAAAGGGTTGACAATATCAATGGAGGGAATACTGACGAAATGGGCTTCATGATGATGAATTTCAGACTGGAAGGGGAATATTTTGAGTCGTTCCTAATGAAATCACAATCAATGCATGTATTTTATTTCTTCAATCCAACAAAAAAAATTGGTTGACATTCATACTTGATACTAAAAAAATGTTGAGTTAGATGAAAATTTAATCGAGGATGACCCTTTAAGTGGGACATCACAATCATTTCATGCCTGTCCCAATGTAGAAAATTTCAGGAACATTAGAGTGGATGGAAAAGAGTGGATTTGGATTCTCGATAGAGGAACCATATCCTTGAATCATTTAAAAAAATAAATTAGGTTCAATGAGAAGGTATAAATGTTTCTTAATATATTATGTTTTTCATCATAATATTATATGTTATCTAATTCATTAATATAATATAAATTTAATGGTTTATTAATCCTGTAGAAAATATATTCTTCACATGATGGAAGAAAAAACTATAAACAAGGAAACCCTTTGTAATGATGTAAATGAAATGTTATGATATCTTTTCTCTATTTTACAAAAAAAATTATAATGAAATGTTAATTTAATTTTCATTATTACTTGAAGAGTTCATTTTTTTATAAGATTTATGTCCATGTGTAATTCATTTTTAGGAAATGAAATGATTTTTTCTCTGCACAATCATAGAGGTAATATGGATTTTTTCATAGTAGAATCATTTTCCATAGTATTAATGTATTGTTTCATATTTATTTTTAATTTATTTCCTTTTAGCATTACAAAGATAATAATTGATTCTTAATACAAGTGGCTTCTTTTTTTCAATTTTTGGTTCTCTTTCCAAAAGTCCTGATTATCCTCCCTTAAAACCTTTTCTCCCCTATGCTGGATCATTTTTTAATTTCTTTTAGGTTACCTCTCTTGAATTTACAGGAAGAGAAATGACACTACCTCTTCTATATCATGGTGGCAATCTTGATGATTTCACATTAAAATCATTTTCCATGTAATTAATTTATTGTTTCAAATTTATGTTTAATTTTTTTATTGTTACTCAGATAATAATTGTTTTCTTATACAATTTTACTCTTTTGTTTGAGCTGGGGTGCTTTGTCAAACTTTTGTTCTTCTTCTCCCTTAAAACCCTTTCACCCCTATAGTGGTGCGCTTGTTACTTTATTTCATGTTAACTCCACTAAATTTTCATGAAGAAAAAAATATTACCTATGCTTAATTATTGAGTAAATCTAGATGTTTTCATAGTAAAATAATTGTCTATAAAATTAATGTATTGTTTCATATATATTTTTAATTTACTTCTTTTTAGTTTCACTCACATAATAATTTTTTCTAATAATGATGGATTTATTTTTTCGAGTTGGTGGGATCTATCCATCTTTCATCCCTTTCTTCACCAAACCTTGCATATACCTCTCCCCCAAACCCTCTCTCTCATGTAGTGTTGACAATTATCACATACCTTCAACTTCCCTCCACTCCTCGATCACAAAGGAAATCTTGATATTTTTATATAATAGTCACTATCTATAGAATTAATTTATTATTTCATATTTCATGTTTATTTTATTTATTTTATTTATTTTTAGTATTACACATAATAATTTTTTTAAACATGTGGATTTTTTTTTTGAGTTGATGTTATTTTTTCAATACTACACATGCAGTTTTGGCAGTTCGACAAAAAATGTCAATGGAAATCATGGTATCATTGACAGTTAGGATTGTATTGAGACTTGGGGACATGTAGGAATTAACCAATCCTCAATACAACACACAATGTGACTGTTATGACTCAAAGTACTTATTTCAATTTTAAATTGACATTAATTTTTGTTTAAAGTACAACTGAATCAATGTGTCTGTTATAAGTTAAAAATCGAGATGTAAATTTAAAAAGTTTCACTCACAAAAAACCTAGAAAAAAATTTGTATTTTATTCATTATTTATGTAATAGATTCATAAATCATTTCTGATGTGTTAGAATAGTTATCATATCAAACTGATACAAAATGTAGTCTGTATGAGTCTATGTGTGTGTTTCAATTTTAAAATGACAATTTAGTAAATGATATTTGTCACATAATCAAAAATGATAAAAAAACAGTCATATTGTTTTTATTCTTTAATAAAACAATACATATATGATTATGAATTTTTAGAAATTGGCTGATCCTCAATCTGATTCACGGTGTGACCGGTATGACTGTAAGCACATCTTTATTTAATTTTGACATCAATTTTAGTAAAAAACATATTGACCTACTCAAAACTGAATAAACACATTTTGATTTTTTGATACATTATAAAAACAATACACAAGTGATTTGATACATGCATGAATCAGCCTCCCCTCATTCGGATTCATGGTTGGACCGATATGTCTCCAAATGCATGTTTTTATTTAAATTTGACTTCAATTTTAGTAAAATGGACAACTGACCTACAGAAAACAGAGAAACAAAATTCAAAATTTTTAAATAAATTTGAAATAAAATCCTTCTATAATTTTTTATATATAGGAATCATTTGAACCACAATAAGATACACAATGTGATCGCTATGAGTCAACGTTCATGTTTCAATTTTAAAATCATATCTTAGTAAAAAAAGAAATGTGATGTAATTAAAACAAATAAAACACATTAATATTGTTTTGATACGTTAAGAAAAATGATCCATAAGTCATTTGGGATGTGTAGGAATTAGTTTCACCTCAATATGATGAATGATGTGACTTGTATAACTCAAAGTGCTTCTTTTTTATTTAAAGTTCTCATCAAGTTTAGTAAAATGGACCACTATCCAACTCAAAATAGAGTAAAAAAATTCTGATTGTTTTGATACATTGTGATAGTGATCCATAATTCATTTTTTATGGGTACGAATCATCCACACCTCAATCTGATGCACGATGTTCCTGGTATGACAGAAAATGTTTGTTATCAGTTTAAAATTGACTTTTTATTTAAAAAGTGTCACTCCCTGAAAATCTATCAAACATGCTCGTATTTTCCTAAAAAAAATTTTAAAAAAATTTATAAGACATTTTTTTGTTTAAAAATATATTTCACATAAAACTGATTCACAATGTTTTTTTAATGAGTTAAAAGTGTGTGTTTCCAATTTAAAATGTCATTTTAGTAAAAAAATACAACTAACGTACTCAAAACTGAGTAAACACATTCATATTGTTTTTATACATTACTAAAATTATACACAAATCATTTGTGACAATTTGGATTTTTCAGCACCTCAATCTGATGCGTGGCGTAACTGGTATGACTCAAAGTGCATCTTTTTATTTAACATTGAGATTAATTTTAGTAAAAATAACACTTCCTATTAATTTATTTCTTTATATTGTTACTAAGATACGAATTTTTTTTCTTATATAGTTTCTTTATTTTTCTCAATCATGGGTATTTAATTGGAAATTGCATGAGTAGAGTCAGGATTAACAGAAAAATGAACATTTATGTTTTTGAATGAGTGTAATAATTTTTATTTAAGAAATTGTATGAACGAATGATTGAAATGATTATAATAGAGTGTTTTATCTTATGTTTATGTTATAAATTTCATTCCATTTAAAACCTATATTTGTAATCTTTTGGATATCTTGTGTAGTTTTAGTGTTGAGGTGTGTTGTCACAACACACTATAATATGGCCCTTTATCATCTCTTTTCAAAGTGTTGATAAATCCCACATTTATCAGTGATTTTATAGAATTTATAGTGGTATACATTATCAACGCTCAAAAAAGCACTGATAAATGTTTATTTTATCAGTGCATCTATAAGCATTTATAAAAGTACCTTTATCATTGCTTCTATAAGCACTGGTAAGTTGTTTTTTTAGTTGTGCTAAATTAAAGCAATTATAATTTGATCCTTTATCATTTCTTTTAAAAGCTATGATAAAGGTCCCATTTATTATCGATTTTTATGCACCGCTAAAGGAGCCCATTTTCAAAGTTGATAAAATTCCATCTATTTTAATATCACGTGTGTAGAAAGCACTTTTCTAGCATTGTTAAAGGCCATTTATAGCACAATTAAAGTCAATTTTTTTCTAGTGGGTTCACCAATTCTTTTTTAGATGCTTTCTGCTAGGGCACTTGACATTTGTGTGGATGCACTTCTATTACCCCCACATTACCACTTTCCAAAGGTCAGTTAGATTCATCACATATTTATTTATGTTTTTTCATTCTCATAAATGGGATGATAGGATGTCAGTCCCTCCTTCCATGTATTCATCGTTGGAATTATTCTCCTACTCTGGGTCTCCGGTAATAATTAATACGTTGTTCCTGAAACTCATCTTGGTGCCATTTCATTATGGACATTAGTTAATTATGCTACTTCTATCAAGAAATTATAAAGGGTTAAGTTGGGGAAGCAACCTTAAATTATGTAAGTATCCACATTGGGAATCGTTGGGATTTCATGACGATGGAACATTAGTAGACACGAATTTTTCTTTATCAGAGGGATTCTCTGGGGTGTGGAAGCATGAGTCATCCCACGTTGAATGTGGGGTATCTGATGTACATGGATTTTTACATGTATTTTTATAATATTCTAACATAGTTTTAATTAATTAGTTTAACCAATTTTTATATTTTTAGTTTATTTTTGTAGTTTTGTAGTAATTTAGATATTTTGATAATTTTTAGTTAATTTATTACTTATATTAGTAATTTAGTATTTTTATTATTTATATTAAGTTTATATATTATATTTAATAGTATATTATTATTATTAGTTTCACTAATTTTAGTTTATTTTATTTTATTAATTCTTATTAATATGTATATATTTTATTTTAGTTCATTATTTTTTTATAGTATTAATAAAATAGTTTTTTTATTAGTTATTATTATATTTAATAGTAGTGTTATATTTAATTTTCATGTGCATGAATAAATAAATAAATATATGTATGCATGTATGTATATGTATATGTATTTTATTTCTTATTACTTTTTATTATTATTATTATTATTACTATTATTATTATTATTGTTTAACTTTTAAATAATAAGATTTAATTTGAAAATTTGAATTTGAATTTAACTTCTTTTTATTTTTTTCCCTCTCCACTATCTAACCAACACCTCCCCTTTTTTTTCTCCAGGCTGAACCGGTCTCCCCTCCTCACGCTGAACCCGCCGGCCGCCTCTCTTCCCACATACCCACGGCCCTCCCCTCCTCTCCGCCTCCCCCATCTCCCCACGTGGAACCGGCCGCCTCCCCATCCCTCGCCAGCCGCGCGCTCCCCTCCTTTTCACCCCAGCCGCCCGGATTTCTCCACGCCGCCGACCTAGCTCCTCTCCCTGGCGGTCGGACCACTCACCAACCCGCGACCCGCACCCTGTGCGCAGCACCCCCATCGCGCCGCCCTCTCCTCTGGCAGTCGCTCCCATCGCCGGCGACCCTTCGTCTCACCGGCGACCTGCTCTCTGGCGTCGCTCTCCCCTAACCCGCTCAACCCCCGCCGACCCCACTCTCCCTTTTCCATGCCCGCTGAAACCCTCGTTGCCTTGGTATTCATTCGCTCTGCCTCATCCACTCGCCTTGGGTTTTCTCCCATTCTTCTTTAGCGAAACATCCAGCATCGGCGATCTCCTTCTTCCTCGGTGGTGAACCCCTTTGCCTGCCGCTCTCCATGTCTACACCGCTGGTATACCACTTCTGGTTGAGATCTGGATGACATCATCCTTAAGTTTTAGAAGACGTGTGGCAGAGCACCCAAGTGGAGATATATTCGAACCAGGTGCAAAACAGGCCACCGACATCCGCCGCTGCCCAGCACAATAATCGGCGACCACGCCTTCACCATTCCAGAAGCGCAGCGAAGGTTCGGACACATCATCGACGTGCGTGGCGGTTCGTCTAAGCCTCCGGAGATTCACGTCGCACGGCGAGAGCGAGCGCAGATCAAAACATATTTTTCAGCGACACGGTGGTTTGATTCGGGTGCATCGTCAGCAACTACACGGAGCGGAGCGATGGTTATTGTTTTGCGATCGTTGACGGCGTCCTGCGGTGACAATTACGACGACATGAGCACGGTGATTTCTATTTATTATTTTATGTGATGCTGTGTCGTCGCGATGGCAGGCTAACTTTCTTTGTGTCAGAGTTGTGACAAAAGTGATGGTGAATGCATGTCTTTAATTTATTTCTACATTTGATTGCCTTTTAAATTAATTTTAATTGGTTATTTATTTAATTAATTATATCTGCGTTGAAATTAATTTTTATTGGGCTCTGCACACATGCTTTGGTGCTCGTTCGTGTGATACCTAATAAGTAATCACGAACGGGAGTTCATCAGAGAATTTATTTATCTGGAATTTGATCAAGCGCGCGATCGAATTTTAAATAAATAAATATATTAATTGAAAAATTAATATTTTGTGTGCGCTCTCCTTCAAACTTGCATGAGTGATACCTAATAAGTAATCTCATGTGAGCGAACCCAACGCAAGTAGATACTTCGACTTTGTGAGAAACGGGTCGTTGTATTTCACCAAGTGATTCAGTGCTTTAATGATGCACAAATTATTCGTCAGGACAGAGAACGAAATGACGGATAATTTGTGTAAACATTAAAATATTGTCTAACATCAGAGAACGAGACCAGATAGTATTTTGATTAAATTTGGAATCGGTGATAATTGAATAAATAAATATTCAAATGTGGGAATTAAATAATTGACATTGCATGCACTTGAACGGACATCATGACTCTGACACTTCCGTCTCCGCCAGTTTCTTTCATAGCTAAGTTCACTT
Source organism: Viscum album (assembly GCA_963277665.1). NCBI lineage: Eukaryota > Viridiplantae > Streptophyta > Magnoliopsida > Santalales > Viscaceae > Viscum > Viscum album. Next base: position 1,123,630,634 of record OY728129.1, read on the forward strand.
AGACAGTTTTAGTTAATTTAATTAGTCATTTTTAAAATAGTCATTTAGTTTTTAGAACTTAGTTGTTAATCACACAATTAAAACTCATTTGCCTGAACATTCCTCCAAAATGACATTTCTAGTGTCTACTCACATTCTCTCTGTGGTTCGACCCTGCTCGCCACTTCTACAGTAGTTAGTAGGTAAATAAATATTGCAAATTTGCACGCGTTGCGACGCGCGTGCCAAATTTCTGGCGCCGTTGCCGGGGAGAATAGTAGCATTAGGAGTTCCTTTAAAAGAGTAATTTAGTTCAAAAATTAAAAAAAAATTAAAAAAAAAAACCAACAAAAAAAAAGTTTACTACTCTGGGAATTTTTCATTGCAGGGATTTTCAAGACACCCAGAAGCTCGGAATGACGTGGGCCGCACCACACAATTACAACCAGTACCTGCCCTATGCAGCCCCGACTCAAGGTATGACGTATAACGATTCACCGCACATGATCTATCCAGGTAATCCCGTTTATTTGAATGATCTTTATTCAAGTCCATGCTATGATCCATATGAGAATATTTCACCATGCTATGAAACACGACCTTACACATATGTTGATCATTTTCAAAGTCAATGCATTCCTGAAAATTTAGAACTTGACAATTCATGTCAAACAAATGATTCAATAATTGAACTCATGTTGCATTGTGCTATCACTGAGACCAATCGGAGGTTTGAACTTCAAGATGAATGCAATGCAAAGTTGCTTTCCTCAACAAAAGATCTAGAAAATCAATTGAATAATTTAGTAGATCAAATGAATCATATTTCCGAACTAGCTGCTTCATTACCCCTTGATGATCTAATTCAAAACAATTCTTTTAAGGAGAGTGCAATATAGGGTACATTTGAACAACATCTATGTCCTGAGTCTGATAATGGGATTGATCTGCCTTCTTATCATACAATTGATGACTCCCCTCCATCACAAAATAATTCTTCCAATCTAATCACATTTCAAGAATATGAGATCTTGGTCTTCCGCCCTGTTGAACATAATGGTCCCTCAGAAAATGTGATTTCATGTCCTTCTGTGAATTCACAACCTAGTCATCCCAAAGTGAAAAAGGACACATTCAATGTATATCAAACTGCACCTTTTGAGGATGAAGATGACATTGAACTAGGATCATTCTTTACCATGATAGATTCAGAATTGAACCAAGGGACAGTGGATTGCCACACTCAAGAGGACATCACTTCAAATGACATCGAATCACCTCTTTCTGAAAATCCATGTGAGTCTGAAACTTTTTCTAAAATAGAGACATCTGAAACATTTCTGGAGTCGAAGAATCAATCAGCATTGGTGGAAGAGAACACTCCTAATTTTCTAGAAACAATGGAAGAATGGGATTGCTTGGAGGATCCTGATTTCGTGGTGACACATGCACCAACAGAGAAAAATGATGAGGGTGGTATAGAAGAAAATTTTGAAAAAGATGTCATTCTTGACACAATGGAGTCATCTGCTCCAATTGATCCTGAGTCACTTGCTCTATGCGTCGAGGTTAAAAACACTTCACTTGAAATACCCACATATTCTAACAATATTTTTGACCTTGGCACAATCAATGAAACCATCAAGCATAAATTGAGTTGGAAACCATTGGATTTTTTTGTGCTAGTAGTTGGGTGTGAAAACGAATTGGGATACATCATCAACCCAGATACTGCATTCAAGAATGTGATGGATATAAGCGAACCACTGAAGGATTCTAGTAATGGAACTTTTTCACCTGTGTATGTTCAAGGAGGTAATCTTCTTGATCTTTCCATTGACAACCTTTTCCCAAAATTCAACAATTCGATGAGTCTTTCTTCAGGTGAGGTATATTCATTCCCTTGTGAGTTGGCATATTTTCATTTCATTCCACACATCCATTATTCTAACAAGATTCTGTTGAGATTTTGTGCAGCTTGCAGGATAAACTCTTCTTCAATGAATGGATTCCGCGCTCCTGCTGAAAAAGAAGCAGATGCATGGTTTACATTTCCGTTCGATCCTGGTGGAGTTTCAATAACGTCTGGCTGAAGACGAAGTAAACTTAGCGCTCAATGGGAGGCAACCCATCATTTGTTCGTTTTCTTTTCACTGCATTTCATTTCATTTCATTTAGTTTTATTTTAAATAAAAAGGCATGCATTTACCACAATCTCTTTTCTCCTGAAGCTGCAGTGGATTTAAATTCATCATAAATATTTTTATCATCCACATGATTTTGATTATGGTGTGACTGCTTTGATATGATGTGAGTACGTGTTGTCAATGTGTAGGTTTTACAGGTATACCATTTCTGGAGCTTCATCGGATACAAACAACCTCCCCGCGTCAATCTGCACTTACACAAGGAAGTGTTCTATTTTTTTTTCCATACTTTATGCTTCCAAAAACACCATGTAAAAAAAAAACAAAAAAACAAAAAAAAAAGAGAAAATTTTTGAAAAATGAAAAAAAAACTAACATTCTTGTCATTGATGAACCCACATAAAAGCCATTGTATTTTTGTCACAACACAGTCAGGAACATAACACTTGTGTCCCTAGGCAGTTTGAGCACCTGATTCTTGTTTTGGAATTATCTGAACCTTTCTCTCATGACTTAGATGATTGCTGATATTATTTCATGCTTCGAAAATGTTTTTCAAAAACTTGTATATTTTTTACACTTATTCGCACTCATGATCATCTGTGCTGTCCAAAATTATATTTCCATACCCGTGAGGACTCTGAGCCATTTTACAATCATCTCTTATTTCTCTTATTTCTTGAGGGAATCTCAACCATGTTTTGTCTTCTAGAACTTGCCATGTTTTTCCATCAAAGCGATAGGAATTTTTGAAAGTTGTACTAAAATGATCGAGGCATCTGTTTGATATTTTAGCCCCGTTGACCCACTAAGCCACCCAAAAATTTTCTCCTTCGTATAGCCCTTAGAATCCATGCAGGAGCCTTTTAGGATGAGCCCAAGCTGATACCCTTCCCTACCAATTTCTTGAATTTTTGCATGATGATTTCAATCTAAGTGTGGGGGAGAGAGACTTACTCATGGAGAGGGTTCTTCGAGGGGCAGTGAGTCATTTGATGTACATGGATTGACATTATCCCATCCTGATCATATGAGTTCTTTTTCACAGTAGCCACATTCATTTCATATTATTTTGATATAGGAATATAGAACCCGTTTCAGTTCCAACAATGGGTACATTGGTGGTCATTACGCGGTAACCCTCAACTTTGGGGATACCTATTAAAGTGATGATCCATTACTCCAGGAACTAGAGAGTTTTCTATATGACCTACCTTCATTGAGATGTTACATCGTATATGCTACTTGTGTACCTTTCTTTGGGATTATTGTCTGACATTTATTTCATGGGGTTTTGGAACTGATACTCACTTGTTTTTCCTACCCATCTTATTTGAGTGAGTTGTTTTAAAAAAAAGAGTGAAAAAAAAGAGAGTGAAACATTGGATTATCAAATGCTTGGGGACAAGCAGTGTTTTAAGTGTGGGGGAGCGAGAGTTTGAGGGAGACATTTAGATTGACTTATCATGCATTTATTTCAAGATTCAACCCTCCTTTTTACCAAATAGATGTCAAATTTTTTTTCCCCACCGTCCCGCAGCCTCAGAAACATTTGAACCTCATGTAAAGTCCTTGAGATTGGTACATTCTTTTGATTTCCACTAGTGGAGATGTGAAATTCATGGCAAGCCTATGGTAAGCATGCATGTGCATGAGAACTGAGAAAAACTTTGATCAAATCTTTTCGAGCGATGAGTGTAATGGCAAGGTAGGTCACATGATCGATGAGTGCACATACTTGTTTTGAAAAAAATTCAAGTGAAAGAAAAATTATTTTTGAAACTAAAGTTTTAAATGAAGCATGATATATTATGAGGAAAGAGATTGGAAAATTTTGAACATGTAGTTTTGATGTTTTGATTTGTCTATGGGTCCACTTGTTTTTTCTTTCTGATTGTTTTGCCCAGGAGTGCAAAAGTTTAAGTGTGGGGGATTTGATGTACATGGATTTTTACATGTATTTTTATAATATTCTAATATAGTTTTAATTAATTAGTTTAACCAATTTTTATATTTTTAGTTTATTTTTGTAGTTTTATAGTAATTTAGATATTTTGATAATTTTTAGTTAATTTATTACTTATATTAGTAATTTAGTATTTTTATTATTTATATTAAGTTTATATATTATATTTAATAGTATATTATTATTATTAGTTTCACTAATTTTAGTTTATTTTATTTTATTAATTCTTATTAATATGTATATATTTTATTTTAGTTCATTATTTTTTTATAGTATTAATAAAATAGTTTTTTTATTAGTTATTATTATATTTAATAGTAGTGTTATATTTAATTTGCATGTGAATGAATAAATAAATAAATATATGTATGCATGTATATGTATATGTATTTTATTTCTTATTACTTTTTATTATTATTATTATTATTACTATTATTATTATTATTGTTTAACTTTTAAATAATAAGATTTAATTTGAAAATTTGAATTTGAATTTAACTTCTTTTTATTTTTTTCCCTCTCTACTATCTAACCAACACCTCCCCTTTTTTTCTCCAGGCTGAACCGGTCTCCCCTCCTCACGCTGAACCCGCCGGCCGCCTCTCTTCCCACATACCCACATCCCTCCCCTCCTCTCCGCCTCCCCCATCTCCCCACGCGGAACCGGCCGCCTCCCCATCCCTCGCCAGCCGCGCGCTCCCCTCCTTTTCACCCCAGCCGCCCGGCTTTCTCCACGCCGCCGACCTAGCTCCTCTCCCTGGCGGCCGGACCACTCACCAACCCGCGACCCGCACCCTGTGCGCAGCACCCCCATCGCGCCGCCCTCTCCTCTGGCAGTCGCTCCCATCGCCGGCGACCCTTCGTCTCACCGGCGACCTGCTCTCTGGCGTCGCTCTCCCCTAACCCGCTCAACCCCCGCCGACCCCACTCTCCCTTTTCCATGCCCGCTGAAACCCTCGTTGCCTTGGTATTCATTCGCTCTGCCTCATCCACTCGCCTTGGGTTTTCTCCCATTCTGCTTTAGCGAAACATCCAGCATCGGCGATCTCCTTCTTCCTCGGTGGTGAACCCCTTTGCCTGCCGCTCTCCATGTCTACACCGCTGGTATACCACTTCTGGTTGAGATCTGGATGACATCATCCTTAAGTTTTAGAAGACGTGTGGCAGAGCACCCAAGTGGAGATATATTCGAACCAGGTTCAAAACAGGCCACCGACATCCGCAGCTGCCCAGCACAATAATCGGCGACCACGCCTTCACCATTCCAGAAGCGCAGCGAAGGTTCGGACACATCATCGACGTGCGCGGCGGTTCGTCTAAGCCTCCGGAGATTCACGTCGCACGGCGAGAGCGAGTGCAGATCAAAACATATTTTTCAGCGACACGGTGGTTTGATTCGGGTGCATCGTCAGCAACTGCACGGAGCGGAGCGATGGTTATTGTTTTGCGATCGTTGACGGCGTCCTGCGGTGACAATTACGACGACATGAGCACGGTGATTTCTGTTTATTATTTTATGTGCTTCTGTGTCGTCGCGATGGCAGGCTAACTTTCTTTGTGTCGGAGTTGTGACGAAAGTGATGGTGAATGCATGTCTTTAATTTATTTCTACATTTGATTGCCTTTTAAATTAATTTTAATTGGTTATTTATTTAATTAATTATATCTGCGTTGGAATTAGTTTTTATTGGGCTCTGCACACATGCTTTGGTGCTCGTTCGTGTGATACCTAATAAGTAATCACGAACGGGAGTTCATCAGAGAATTTATTTATCTGGAATTCGATCAAGCGCACGATCAAATTTTAAATAAATAAATATATTAATTGAAAAATTAATATTTTGTGTGCGCTCTCCTTCAAACTTGCATGAGTGATACCTAATAAGTAATCTCATGTGAGCGAACCCAACGCAGGTAGATACTTCGACTTTGTGAGAAACGGGTCGTTGTATTTCACCAAGTGATTCAGTGCTTTAATGATGCACAAATTATTCGTCAGGACAGAGAACGAAATGACGGATAATTTGTGTAAACATTAAAATATTGTCTAACATCAGAGAACGAGACCAGATAGTATTTTGATTAAATTTGGAATCGGTGATAATTGAATAAATAAATATTCAAATGTGGGAATTAAATAATTGACATTGCATGCACTTGAACGGACATCACGACTCTGACACTTCCGTCTCTGCCAGTTTCTTTCATAGCTAAGTTCACTTAGATAGTTTTAGTTAATTTAATTAGTCATTTTTAAAATAGTCATTTAGTTTTTAGAACTTAGTTGTTAATCACACAATTAAAACTCATTTGCCTGAACATTCCTCCAAAAGGACATTTCTAGTGTCTACTCACATTCTCTCTGTGGTTCGACCCTGCTCGCCACTTCTACAGTAGTTAGTAGGTAAATAAATATTGCAAATTTTCACGCGTTGCGACGCGCGTGCCAGTATCCAATGACGGAGGCATTTCTCTATTGTTTTTCTTGGCAGACCATGTTTATAATGGGGTATTCCATGAGTTTAACATCTTTCAGAGATGGATCAAACTGATCAGAACACTGGCGAGAGTGGAACATAAGTGTACATCCATAGGAAGGAGCACCTGGATGGTTTACCGAATGAATGGATCATAATGCCCAATGAGGATGGATTTAGGATGGAATGTCACAAAAAGGGAAAGGTTTCACACTGTGGAAGCTAATCTGGACACCGAAAGGGAAAATCATAGAATGGTGAGCCCCAACAGAGGGGATTCCATGTTTTACCATTGGATGAGATTGAACCACATGGAGTCATCCTATTTACTCTATATAGAATATTGAAATAAAATCCCACATTATATGGAAGGCTGATTTTGGGATTACATAAGGTTAGTTTCCCAAATGGATGTCATGATTCAACTAAGATGTGGGGTCCAGGTGATAATCTTTAAGGATGATGGAGTATTGGGTGAAGTGGGTTAAATGAATGACGTGGAACCAATGTGATGGTGACAGTGCTGGGCTAAACCATCAGGGAGGCTTCCTACATTTCATAGTGGTTGGGAATCTAGGTCCTCATTGTTTGGGATGGGGTGATGAGAAACCTAGGGAGGCACCTCATGAGAATGGATCCCATAGATAAGGACCCAATGAAATTTTAACCTTCATATTGGGGCATGACCCTCCTGAGACATAAAATCTCAAAGGAGAGATGAGGATGTTAGGTGGGTATTGGGATTGAACCTCCAGGAAGCTTCCTAAGTACCCTATTTGAATGGTAGAGATAAAATTCCATGTATTTCAGGATGGGGGCATGTAATCAGGGCATACACATAGGAAAAAAACTCAAAAATGTTCAAGAGGATTATTCATGGTTAGTTTCCCTTGTGGAATGATCAGAACACCTTCGAGGTATAGATTAGGGAGATGTGTCCCAAAAAGGGAAGATGTCACATCAGGAGGGAAAATCCATAGATGGGATCCCCAGGGATACCATTGGTTGGTATAGAACCTCAAAAAGGTATACTATTGACCCTAAAGTGATCAAAACCCATGTATTTTGGAGGGTGTAGTTAACATCATGCAGAATAAGTGAACCGATATGAAATATTTAGAAAAAATGAATCATGGAGATTGATGGATTTTAATCTCAGGGAGGCTACCTATATACCATGTTTAGAAGACATGGATCAATGTACACATAGTTTGATAGATTTAGTTTAATGTCATATAGAATGGGGGGCATGGGGCTTACATAGGACTAGTGGCCAAAATCCATGTTGTGGCTTATGTGGGGTTGGTGGCCCAAAGAGGATGTCATGGACATTATTTACTCTAAGCCCACATGATCCATGCTCGGTGTGAGAAAAAATAGGTAATAGCAGACAATACAGTTGTGTCCTGAATGGTGTGGCCATAATACTTGGTGCGGGGATTACATGTAGATAGTGGGTCAAGGATATGGATATAGAGACTTACTTTATGTGATATTCCCATGACGTAAGATTGTGGATTACATGGTTACCACCCAAGGCACACTAGGAGGTAATGTGACAAGGTAGTGAGAGAGGACATATTGATTTTTTGGATGTGATGGGATCCTAGTCTCATCCCTTATATTGTCCTCTCAGACTCGTCACACATGGAGAAACATAGATTTTAACATCATGTGTTGAGGATATGGGTACTCAGCAGTTTAACGTCCAATAGGTCGGACGATGAGGACTCACTCCCCACCCATTGGACTTACATAACTTGTACCAACTAACACTTGGGGAAGAGAAGGCACATGAAATGCCTAAATATAATAAGGTGGAGTGATGGTCAATTGTGGGGACCATGATAGAGTATATATGAGAAGAATAAATAGTTTTTTGTGTACCTATGGGAAGAAGCATAATTCAAGGAAACAAAATATGAATAGAGACATGAGGGACTAGAAAATCATTGCACACAAGCCCGAAGGGCTGCGTGAAGGAATTGCATGAAAAATATGGATGTTTTGCACAAGAGGAGCTTGAACATGGTGCATTGGTGTAAGGAAACCCCATTGATTCCAAAATAAGGTCAGAACACAAGATTAAAGAATTTCACTCAACTTGAAATGGTTCACAGAAGATTGGAGACTTACAGACATGATGGAATGGTCGGGGGAAAAAAGTATTAGAAAAGGCCAAGACTTGTGCACAATATGGGTATTTTTCTTGCACATACCATAGGTGAAAAAGAAAATGGGGGAGGGTCAACCCCTTGTTGGACCACTTAAGGTGGACCCATGGGGGACCTATCATGAAGGATATTATACCTTGAATACATGACTTTCTCACTATCGTGGAAGGGTCATCTTAAGTGCACAATATCAATGGATTGACATTCACAGAGATATATTGAAGGTTGGAGGGTAACCTTATTTTTATAAGTGAAAATATTGGTGGTGGAGTATGAGGAAGCTGGCGTGGAAGGGGTACTCTAACAACACAATGGAAGGAGAAGAGGATTGAACGCATATGTATTTCTTGTGCCCTTGACGGATCTCCTTTGGGCTTCTTCGTTGGATATTTTTCGGGACATTGGAGAGAAAAAACCCCCATTGACATCACATTGGGTGTGCATGGGGATTGCACGCATATTTATTTCTTTCATGCATGCTCAAAATCTGGAGTGTAACTCATTTGGGATCCTCAGGTTCATCCGTTGAGTTAAAATATGCCTTTGGGGAAGTCAAATATGCCAACTTAGGGCCTCAAGAGGAATTTAGCTCCACCAACTATGCATACTAAAATATATGTATTGGTAGCCAATGGATTCATATATGATAATAACATTTATTTTATTTAAATTTTTATATCCTTTAGATAATTATTACATTCTTAATATCCATCAAAGAAATAACAATTATCATGTTCTACAAGATTCTATTTAATTTATCAAATAAATTGAAATGAAATTTTTTTATTACCTGCTAAACCATTTATCTCTCTACAGTCAGGTGTGACCATGTGAGAATGAGTAGAACATGGGAGTATCAATCCTTATAAATATTTTTCTAACTAATTACTTTTCTCCCGTTTTAGTTATTGTTTATAATATAACATAAGTCCTATTAAATACCAAGGGATAAAAAACTGTGAAGTAATGCTACATGAATATGTTGATAGCAATAATTGTGTGCTATGATCTTTGTCATCTTAGATTTCGTTTACAAAAAACTATACAAAAATACTAGTATACATTGAATGAAGAACTTATAGGTATCATCCATAAAGAAAATGGGCTTGGGATTTCCTTTATAAGGGACCACATTTTGGTCCCTTATTCACTTTATAGAAATTATCTTCTATGTAATTATGTATATGACTCTATATTAAAAAATATTTTCCATCCAAGTCCATAATGCTTAGTCGGCTCATCCCATGATTTTATGGGAGTCACCTCAACTATGCCAATGGAGTCATCTTGGACCACTAGAATAAGTGGAAGGAGGTTCATAAGAATGTACCCATGTTAGAGGCGGGGATTCATTCCCCAATGTGGAAATGTAGCGGGGTAATGGACTGATGTGGGGTGGTTCTAGAGAATTTATGGTGTTAACAACGATACTCACTTCATTCAACCAATGGATCTATTATTGTTTATTAAACTTAGTGATTTTGGCCAATTGATTGATGTGGGACACTGTCAGAGCATGATAATATGACTCTACCTAAATAAAATATGGAAATAACATCCTTAATCTTATCAAGTTGATATTGGATGTATGATTTCTCTCCTGAATCATCTATCACCTTTACTCATCTATTGTTGTAATCGAAACTCCTGTATCATCACCAAGAGAAATAGCCAGTGTTTTCTCAACCGTAGCTCTCGACAACCACCATGAAATCTATCTTTACTAGTCAATATCAATGCATGATGTGGATTTTATTGAGATGCATGAAATTCAATTGAAATCATTGAATTCTTCACTTGAGACCATCAGAAGATGTGTGACGGATCATGTGATTGAATAGGGACGGTTAGTGGGCAATTACAAGAGTGCATGACATTGTATAAGAGAATCCTTATGATCACTAATTCTATTGAAAGAACATTTTGTTCTATCCTGAAACTACAAAAAACCCATCAAGATTGTCTCAATAGATTATGTGATCTGATGATGTTGATTAGGTCAATTAATTTGGTGATCCCATTGACTTTTCACGAAGAAGAACATGATTCCCATCTTGAGTTCCGCCAGTCTATGGATGATGTGAAGCCAAAACCACCTTCACCTAGCACATGAAAAACATTCACCAAGGAAAGTGGAATCTATCATGACTGACATCATCTTAAACAAACCATGCTTCCCAAAATAAAAAACATGATAGATGAAGGGATAATAGAGTATAAGCATAAGGAGAAGTGATGAAATATATCACGCACTGACTACCACCCTCTGAGAGATTCTTTTGGTGATCAGAAAAACCCATCACTAGATTGTATAATGAACTAAATATCATGTGGTTCTTTGTTGATATGGGGTTTTCAAATGATCACATGTTATCTCATTGGTTTTATGACTCTCTCATGAAAAACCTCGTCAATGAACACAACACCAAAAAGCATCCCTAGATCACATACTCAGGTGAAATCATATAGTCCCTTAAAAATCATTCAATTTCATGTTGTTCATGTGACCACTATTATAAATTATTCACATAAAGATCATACATTTTCCTCTTCTCCATGAAATGTTAGAAGTAGATCCCTTAGACTTGCGATGCCTCTGCTCAGCCACACAGTGAATGCTATTGGATGTATGAGACACCCATTCAGTCTTATTCTAACATACACTAGTTGATATATGCTCCTCTATGCACACAATGGGGTGAACTTCCATGATGTAAAAATCCACATCCATACCCCCAAGCACCATTCACCATCTTCCATGTTTTTGGAATCGATGTGAAGCCTCTACACCTATTTGCAGAACCCTTTTCAATAATTGATATCCAATAACATGATAAATCATGCATGATATGATTAAATCATGAATGATATCATTTAGAATGCATAAAAACAAATGGAAAGTCCCTCCCTTATTAATGAAAACCATAAGAAATGATATTTCAACATAATATTTTGGCCATGAACTCCTCCTAGGAAAATTATTTTCCATGTGGCCGAGGAATAATCCCTTAGGATATGGAATTGAAAAAACATGGATATGTTCATGATCCTAAACATGTTTAACAAACACCATCACTGGATTCAATTAAGTTCACCCAATCAAAAGATTCATCACTGACCTCATGATTCCAAGGGATGCCATGTCTTTTTCATTTTGATCACCTGACATACCTTGGACAATCTAGGTTTCTCATGCGACAACTAATTAACATGTAATTATTGTCACATGCTTGCATATGGACAATCAAGTTTAGTCATCTGACATCCTTTGGATGTTTCAAAAATTCCATGTGATTTCATATGGAAATATCTTCATTGATCATTCAAATACATCTCAAAAAATGCACTTTGATCATGTAAAGACATCCAGGACAAGTTTATTTGTCATGAAATGTTTTATGGACATGTCTTATTTGATCACACATAGACATACCAAACAATTCACTACGATCATGTGAATACATGCTCGACATGTTAGAAAATCATGTGAAAGACCCTAGAAATTTCACTTAGGTTATGTGAGTAAATTTAGGATAATTCACATTGAACAAGTGATGGAATCTATAACTAGTTGGTTGATTTCACGACCCATCCCATGGGGCCCGTTCCGTGATTACCCCAACCCGCCTTCCATAGTCCAGGGGCTGGTGACTAGCATCGAAAGGCATATTCCCTAAAATTGGGAATGCATTTCCTTTATAACCTGTAAACTCACACAACTAAGCACAAAGTAGGATACAGGCACAAAGGGAAACTACCTAGTAAACATGGTGTGCACAGAACAAAAAAGGGGCAAGAATACAATCCCAACTGAAAAGTACAAGTAAACAGAAAAGTACAAGTAAAGCGGAAACATCTCCAGTGGACACTCACCAAGGATCCTACCTGAAGGGTATGTACAACTCTCAAATAGTCATCCTTATGGTATGCCTCATCTAATGTCCACCTCTATGCTACCTCTAGTCCTGGTACCGTCGTCCTCCATCAGCACTGTCTGTCGTCTGCGCAAGGCACAACATGTTGGGGGTGTATCCCATGCAGGGGTGAGTATAATGATAGTCAGCAGGGACCCCGAGACCCTCAAAGGTTTCAAAAAATCCACATAGGATAAACCAAAAAGAATGTAAGAAACAGTAAACCATAATTAGGAATATTCCCATACATATTCCTTAGTTATCAAGTATACCCATCTCATTCATGAGGAATCAAAAGGCCCAACTCAAAATCCCATAGCATAACTGTTCTATGGTGGAAAGATTACCATGAAGGTAACACCCCAAAGGTAAGTACCACAAAGGTAATTACACAAATAATTACACCAAAAAGGTATCACCATGAATGTAAGTACCACTAAGGTATCGCAACATAGAATAATACCACAAAGGTATCACCAAAAATTTAAGGGCTTGGCTTAGACCTGGTATAACTTCTGTACGGTATTAAAGATGATTAGATGTAACTACTGAAAAATCATACTCTATTAAGAGGCACACCCATGTAGGATCCTAAATCATCAGACCCACATAGGATCCTAGTATAGTAGACCCACATAGGATACTAGATTAGTCCCACGTGGATTCCTAGAGTGGATTAAAATGAGACTCTCAAAAACAGACCCACATAGGATCCCAAATCACAGACCCACATAAGATCGCTTTCTAATGTTACAGCCAACCACCGGGTCCCCTCTCTATGCACACTTGATTCTATAAAGGTATGCTCCTTAAGACACAGGTCGATACTCCATCTACCACAAAGTCCCATGAAGATGTATTCCAAAGGCCCCCCACTTAATATGGGTCTCAACGAAATAGATAGTTCGTCGATCGGACGCTCGGTATGTAAGTTATTTTCTTTTAGTCCCGAGGGCCCAGTTGGATTCATGTTCGATCCAACCCGGACATGCCCCAACAATATCCAAAACTCATGTGGTGTATTCCAAAAGGACTGTCTTGATATAAAGATTTCGGTGCCGCAGATGATTCATCCAATGGAGCATGTACCTCAAATTGTGGACAAAAGATTGTAAAGGGGTCAAAGCTTATCCGGGTCTGGTCTGACTCGGCCCACTAGGTCTGGCTCGGCCCGCTGGGTTCGGACTAGCCTACCGGCATGGCCTGGATATTCCCATTGGCAGCCCACGCTAGGCGGCTCGCACTGGGCCGCTCGCGGCTAGCCCACAGCTTTTTTGCCCCATGGTGGGGTCCTCCCTAGCCATCACCCAAGGCAGAGGCATCCTTTGTGTAACCCAAATGGCTGGGCCGTTCGAGTTGGGAGGCCGAACGACCGGCGCCATGTGGTGCTGGCGGCTGGGACGCGGCACCTGGGGTCCCGCTTGGCTCCCCGGATTGCCGAACGGCCAGCCATCCTCCGTGGGGCGGTCGCGCACCATAACCCCACCAGCACTTGGCAGCTAGCCGACCAACCCTCCTTTGATGCCGCCCTTTCTTCGCCACGACTGATGGGCCGTGACACTTCTCTGGCGGCGTGGCCGGTAAGAATGCCGACTATTTCTCCAGAGTCCCACTGGTGCCGGTAGCCGGCGATGTTCTTCGGGGCACCGGGGGTGCCCCGGTGGCCTGATCATCATTCCAAAGACTCCCACACTCATCTCGAGATGTCTCCGTCACTTTAAGACCACCAAAATTCCAAACAGGTTGTAGAGGTATCAGTCTGTGTTTGTTTTTCCTGCAACTTTTATTTTATAATGGTAGAAAGCAGCATTGTTGTTATTTATTCAAGAAGAATTACATGAATGGGGTAAGGGGTATTCAAAAAAACAATCCCTACCGCAAGGATTCGTTGATGTCGGTGAGGAGTGGGAGAGACTGTCGTTTCATAGTTGTTGAAGATGTTCCTCATTGGAGATCCTGAGATGGGGGACTTCGTTGGAGCATGTTATTCGATGAAGAAGGGTTCTTTGATGGAGCTTGTTCTTTCTGGTTCTCCACGGTTCCCCCAACCCTCCTTTTTAAACCATTTCCCCCAAGGAAATGAGGATCCAACATAATAAAAATAATTCTATCAATTAATTAAAGTTGGCACAATTATTTAATTGAAGTTTTCATAATTAACCATAGAGAGTTTAAATGTTTTCCCACATTAAGTGGGGTTCGTGTGGTCCCCCCCCCCCCTGAAAAAATTCAAATTGAGAGGTTTAAAAAAATGTTAATTATTTTATTTTTCTTCATCCACAAAAAACTAAAAAAATAACTTCCACCCTCATCCTTCTACGGTTAAGGTGACGGTCTCCTTAAGTGAATATCGACCCTATGAGTTCAACGGCGCCCACAGATTTTAATTTTGATCATCAGTTCAGATGTTACAAAAACCAACTCACTTGTTTACTGAATTAAGGTTACAAAAAGTTTATAAATTCATTCCACGCACACCGGGCCTTTGAATCATACACCGTTAATTTTCGCAGACTCGAATATTTCCATATAATTTTAAAAAAAATTACATGGATTTTCCGGGTCTTTACATTTCCCCCACCTTAGGGCTTTGCAGCCCCAAAATCCACATAACAAAAACTAGGAAAACAAGAGGGGCGTATTGGACACAAATCAGAGCCTCCCGCTCCCATGTGATCTTCTAGAGGTTTCCATGCTTCCAGAGTACACGCACTAAAGGTATCAAACCACCATGAAGGACCCACTCCTATCCATCCTCAATCTCCATAAGAACCTCCGTAAACAACGCCCCATTATTTATTTCTAGCACATAGTGGTCGATGATGTGAGTTGGGTCATGCACGTATCTACTCAGCTACGATGCGTGGAAGACGTCGTGCACCCAGTGCAACTGAGGGGGAAGTGCTATGTAGTAAGCCACCTCTCATACTCTGCTGATGACCTGAAAGGGTCTAATGAACCTCAGAGTTAACATGCAACCCCAACCAAATCTCCACAAACCTCATCGGGGTGAGACCCGTAGAAAGATGTGGTCACCATCCTCGAACTCCTATTCTCTCCATATCATATCGGCATAAGACTTCTACATGCTCTATGTAGTCCTCATTTTCTCTTGGATAATCTACAACTTCTTCATGGTAGCCCGTACCACATCTAGCCCCATGAGTATTGACTCCCCTAGGATAGTCCCGCACAATGGCGATCTGCAAGGTTGGCCATACGGAGCCTCGAAAGATTCCATCCTAATGGTGGAGTGATAGCTTTTGTTGTATGAAAACTCCACTAAAGGCATGTGATCCTCCAAGTTGTGACCAAAGTCGAGGATGTATGAACACAACATATCATCTAGGGTATGAATGGTCCACTTAGTCTAGCCATCCGTCTGAGGATGGAAGGCGGTGCTCAAAAGAAGATATATCCTGAAAGCCTCCTCCAAAGCCTTCCATAGCCTAGAAGTGAAGCATGCATCATGAATAGAGACAATCGTTGATGGTACTCCTTAGATCCACACAATATCTAGCACATAAAGGCATTCTCAGATCACTACTGAACCCTGCTCTTTGATTTGTAGGAAGTGGGCCGACTTGGTGAGTCGGTCAGCGACTACCCATATAGAATCCTTACCCCTAGATGTACATGGAGGTACTATCACGAAGTTCATGGATATCCCATCCCACTTCCACACAGGGACCTCTAATGGATGAACTAAGCCTACTGATACCTAATGTTATGTCGTTACTTTCTGACAAGTGAGGCACTGAGAGAAAAACTCTGCTACTACTTTCATCATTCTCGACCACTAGTGGTGTCATCGAAGGTCCTGATACATCTTTACCACTCCCTGATGTACCTCTAGAAGGGATGTTGGGAACTCCCGCAACACATCCTCCCAAAGTTGCACTAGTTCCATGGTATATCTTTTAAAGAGAATGACATGCTCCCCACCTTCAAAAAATCTATCAGGTGTCTGTCCTGTGGATATCTAAGCACGTCGAACCTTTCTGTCAGTGTCCCCATGTTTTGACTCCCTAACATGCTGAAGGAGTTCGGGAGTAACTTTAAGAGACTATAGAAAATCTCCTCCATATCGATCCACAAAGGAAATTTGCAAAGAGTCCAACTCCAATGTCGGCTCACATAGCAGCTATATAACAGACCTTCGGCTGAGTGCATCTTCTTTAACGTTTCCATTCCTTGGTGTATAGACTATCTTGAAGTCATAGTCTAGGCAGAACTAAAGCCAAAGTCACTGTCTAAGTTTTAGGGCCTTCTGGAAGAAGATATACCTGAGACATTGGTGATTTTAATTGACTATAAAACGCTTTCCCATTAGATAGTGTCACCACATCTTCAAAGGGAATACCACGTCTACTAATTCAAGGTCATGGGTATCATAGTTCTTCTCCTTTATCAGGACACATCCACGATAGGCCCCTGATGTGTCACATTAGACTACGTACCCAACACCCTCCTCTAGAAGCCTCATGATGGCGGCAGTAGTCAGCCTCTGTCTCAGCTCCTAAAACCTCCAATGGAATCTCTCTGACCACATGAAGGGTTGCCCCTTATTTTTTAATGCTAAAAAAGGTGCTGCAACTCAGGATAAATCTGGCACAAATCTTTGGTAGTATCCATCCAAACCCAAGATTCATTGTACCTCCATCACACTCCAAGGTGGCTACCAAGCATGTACTTCCTCAATATTCACTAGATACACCATAACTTCAGCCTCCTAGATGACATGTCCTAGAAAGTGAACCTCTCGGATCTAGAATTGGCACTTTGAGAGTGTACCACAAAGCTGGTGCTCTAAGAGTGTGTCCAAAACTACCTGTAAATGATAGTCCTGCTCCTCCTCTCTAGTCGAGTAGATCAAAATGTCGTCGATGAAGAATACTAAAAAGATATCAAGGTATGGAAGAAAGATCATGTTCATGTGTCCCATGAACACAGCTAGAGCATTGGTCAAGACGAATGGAATAACCAAGAACTCGTAGTGGCCATACCGACATCTGAAAGTCATCTTCTACACATCCTTGTCTTGAACTCTGAGTTAGTGAT
This sequence comes from Viscum album, assembly GCA_963277665.1. Classification (NCBI taxonomy): domain Eukaryota; kingdom Viridiplantae; phylum Streptophyta; class Magnoliopsida; order Santalales; family Viscaceae; genus Viscum; species Viscum album. The sequence continues at coordinate 1,123,648,352 of OY728129.1, forward strand.
TGCCTGATATGAGGTATATCTTCAATAACCATCGTGCTCTATTTAGCCGATCATAGAGGTCGTCAATCCATGAGAGTTGCTACTTTATCTTAATGGTCACTTGGTTCATGAGTCGATAGTCAACACAATGTCTCAATCTCCTATCTGCCTTCTAGGCAAACAAAATTGGGGCTGCCCAAGGTGAAACACTGGGTTAGATGAACCCCTTCCCTTGTAAGTCCGCCAGCTATACCTGCAGCTCACGAAGCTCTGCGGGATCCATCTGATACACTGGAGTAGATATCGGTGTCGTCTTAGAATAAAAATCAATGTAAAATTCCACCTATCTGTGAGGAGGTAGACTTGGAACATTATCAGGGAAGACATCCATGTACTGGACCATCACTACATGATAGCTCAGACTCTACACATAAACCTCTTCTAGGGTAAGGCATGAAAACTGATGTGTGATCGGATGCACCCTCCTTCAGGTAAGTCCATCCTATGCATCAAAGGCTCCCATCACACCAGTGAAGGTAGACCTAGTCGCATGCATGTGGACGAACCACAAATTGTGCTTAATATAGTCAATATGAGCATGGACTGTAGATAGCAATTCTACAACCAAAATGGCATCATAAGGCCTCGATGTCGCAACTAGGAGATCTCAGTAAAAGCTTATGCCTCCTAGAGTAAGCTCACACTACGGACACCAGTGGGAAATCATCGAATCCTATCCAGTAGGAATCTCTAGCCACAAGGATTGAGCCAACGGCTCCATCAGAATCTCTGAACTCCAAAAGAGGGTTGTGGTAATAAAATTATGATTGACACTTGTGTCAATAATTACTACAACTAAGGTGGAGTAGACACATATCATACCTCTTATCATCTCTGGAGTGCCATAGTCATAGGCCTCAGCTGCCTGGAGCTGACCTCACCCCTATCCACCTGCTCCTTGTGGTCGGGGTGGACAACCTGGTGGTGGTGGTGGTAACACCTCGAATCGTTTCCTACCACCAACTACGTGACCCGCTCCTCTAACATGTCTGATTTCTCCTTGAGGACCTCCTCGGTCGAACCTCTGTCTCTGCCTGGGAGACTCTTTGATCATCTGCTGATCATCCGTATGACAGGTCGGGTATTCATGAGCCATGTGACCCAGCCCGCCGCATGTGTAACATAGTCTGCTCCTCACATGACATGATCTGTCTCAGGTTCCCCGCACAACCGACCCTGAATCCTATTGTTTTCCACCTACTGGTATGGTCCTTTTGGACCTCTGTGACATCTGTCTGCTGCTAGCAATGGAAGAATCCACTACATGACACCCGGTGGTGGGTCTTTCTTTTGGTGACTGCTCAACAAGAAAACTTTCCACTATGAGGGCTCACTATATCACCCCTGCCTACATCGAGATACAGAGAGATACCATTGATTCCCAGATCTCCCGCCTAAGTCCCTTATTGAATGTCGGGGCCCTGAAGAATGGGTCCCGCAGCATATTATTGGAGTGGTGTGAGAGGTCGGTGAACCTCTCTAAGTACTGAGCCACAAAAATGTTGCCCTACTGGAGATGAAGAAGCTCCTATATGTGCACTGTGTGAAGGGTCGCTGGGACAAAATCTGCCCAAATCAGTCTCTCAAAGTCTGCCTAGAAAAGTGTCACCTCATCGTGAACCTGGAGCATCCAGCTCCACCATCATCATATTTCATTCTATAGAAGACTAGGGGCATGAATCACCATGAGATCAGTTAGTGTCCCAACTAGTCAAAAGACTCTCACCATGACCTCCAGTCAATCCTCTGTTGTCGGAGGGTCCATCACACCCCTGAACCTAGGTGGCCTCTGGCGCTGGAACTCCCGAAACACGCTCAATCAGCATGCAACCTTTGCTGCAAGGGTTTGTGGAATCAGTCGACCAACGGGTAATGGTACCACTAGTTCCTCTACTTAAAAAGTGCCTTGCACTGAGGCCTCATCGCTCGGTGGGCTATCATCACATACTCTACCTAGAACCCTAGATGGTTGTCTATTTGGAGGCATCCTGAAAATAAACAGGTGTTCCACGCTCAATATGTTAAACCTGTAGAGGTGAATTAAAGATATCACAAAGAAAACTTTTCAAAACATAGACACAATTAGTGTTTTCATGCACTAGGTCAGAAATCAGAAGTCATGGTCTTGGTGTATGGATATGTCGGCCGCCTCACCAACACCAGATTCACTAAATTGATAACTACTCTCATAAAACATAACACTACTTCTATTTAAATATTAGATTCTGATGTTCTATGGTAGAACCAAATCCATTGATACCAATTTTTCAGGACCCATCCCCCGGGTCCCATGGTGGGACTTCTCGAAGCCCGCCTTCCATAAGCCAGGGGTTGGCGGCTAGTACCGAAAGGCGTATTCCCTAAAACTGGGAAGGTATTACATTTATAACCTATAAAATCACAAAAATAAGAAAAAAGAAGGATAAGAGCACAAAGTGAAACTACTTAGTAATCAAGGTGTGTACAGAAAGAAAAAGGGGCCAGAATACATGCCCAAATGAAAAGTACAAGTAAACTGAAAAGTATAGGTAAAACTGAAATAGCTCCAGTGGACACTCTCTATGGATCCTACCTGAAGAGTAGGTACATATCTTGAATGGTCATCCATGTGGTACGACTCATCTAATGTCCACCTACGATATACCTCATGTCCTGGTACCCTCGTCCTCCATCAACACTGTCTTTTGTTTGCAAAAGACACAACAAGGTGTGGCCATAACCCCTACAGGGGTGAGTATAACGATACTCATTAGGGACCCCAAGACCTCAAGGGTCTTACAAAATCCACAAATTATAACCCACAAAGCAAGGAAAAAAGGTCTACCCTACTTAGGTATATGACCATGCATATATTATCATGTATACCCATCTAATTCATGAGGAAACACAATCCCCAACTCAAAATACCATCGCTCAACTGTTCCACCAAGGAAAGATTACCATGAAGGTAACACCCCAAAGGTATGTAACCCAAAGGTAAAGCCACACAAAAGTATACCACAAATTTATCACCACGAAGCTATGTACCACTAAGATATCTCCACACAGAATAATACAAAAAATGTATCACCACAAATTTAAGGACTTAGCTCACACCATGAATAACTTATGTACAGTAGTAAAGTTGATTAGATGAAACTATTGAGTCATCTTACTCTCTAAAGAGGCATATCAGCATAGGATCCTATAATCATCATACCCACGTAGGATCCTTGCACAGAAGACCCACGTTGGATCCTAGAGTTGTCCCATGTCGATTGCTAGAGTGGATCCGAGTGTGACTCTCGAACACAGACCCACGTTGAATCCCAAAGCACAGACACACATAGGATCATTTTCTCAAGTTATAACCATTCACAAGGTTCTTGCTCTAAGATCTATTGATTATGGAAGGGTCGGTCCTAAAGCCACAGGTCGATACTCCAACTACCACGAAGTCACACAAAGATGTATTCCAAAGGACATCCATGTAATAGTGGTATCAACACCATATATGGTGCATCAATTAGAGGCCTGGTCTATATGTTATTGGACTTTTAGTCTCGAGGGTCCAGTTGGATTTGTGTTCGATCCAACCCAGCCATACTCAATCTTTATCAAAAACTCAAGTGGGGTATACCAAAAGAACCATCCCGATCCAAGGTTCTGGCGACGCAGATGGTTCTTCAAATGGATGAACATAGCTCAAATTATGACCCAAAGAGTGGAAAGGGGTCGAAGCTGGTCCAAGCCTGGTCGGACCCGGTTAGACTGACATAGCCCGACCTAGGTCCAGACTCGGGTCCAACTCGGCCCATTGGGTATGACACGGCCAGCTAGGTCTGGCCCACCCCCGGCCTTCCGGCGCGGCCCGACCCACCGATGCGGCACGTGTTGGGAAGGTCGCAGCTGGGGGGGGGGGGCACAGTGGAGTCCGTCCAGGTCACTGCCCAAGGGGGAGGCACCCCTTGGGTATCCCGAACGGCAGGGTCATTCGGTTTGGGAGGCCGACCGGCCCGCACCACGTGGTGCCAGCGGCTGGCGCGTGGGACTCGTGGTCCCGCTCGACTCCACGACTAATCGGATGGCCTACCCTCCTCCATGGAACGGTCTCCTAATGAGCCACCACAAGCTGCTAACAGTGATTCGGGTTCCCCTCCTTCGCCGACGCGACCTCATGTCATAGGTCATGCACATCGTCAGTGCGAACACATGTTGGAACCCCCTTTATGTGGCCGGTCGTGCACCGACCATCAATATTTCTCCACTGAGTCCAACGGTCCGTGGCCCTTCTCCGGAGTGTCCGTAGCTGCTCCCGAGAACCACCGATGCTGGTCACCAGGGACGTTCCTCAGGTCACAAGGGGTGCCTTGGTGGTCAGATCTTCATTCCAAAGGCTCCCCCACTAATCTCGAACATCACCATCAATTCAAGAACACCAAAATCCAAAAAGGTTACAGAGGGTTTGAGACGTTTTTGTTTGTCCCGCACCATCCGCGTTAGAATGGTAGTAAGAGACATTGTTGTTCTTGATTCAAGAAGAACGACAAGAATGGGGTATTGGGTATTCAAAAAAACATTCCCTACCTCAATGATTTGTTGACGTTGTTGAGGAGTGGGAGATATAGTAGTTAGTTCGTCATCATTGAAGGCATTCCTCATTGGAGATCCTTCAATAGAGTTCTTCATTGGAGAAAGTTCTTCGATGGAGAAGAGTTCTTCATTAGAGAATGTTTTTCCCGGTTCTCCACAGTTCTACCAACCCTCTTTTTCCAACCATTTTCCCCTAAGGAAATGAGGAGCCAATATAATAAAAATAATTCTATAAATTAATTAAAGTTGGAACAATTAATTAATTGAATTTGGAACAATTAATCAATTGAAATTGGCATAATTAACCATGTAGAGTTGAAAGGATTTCCCACATCAAGAGGGGTTCAAGTGGTCCCCACCAAAAAAATCAAATTTTGAGTTTTGAAAAAGAAAAAGAAAATGATAATTATTTTATTTTTATTCTTCCACGAAAAACTGAAAAACTATCTTCCACCCTCGTCCTACTGCAGTCGAGGTGATGGTCTCCTCAAGTGAATATCAGCGCTGCGAGTTCAATAGCGCCCTCAGATTTCAATTCTGATAATCAGTTCAAAAGTTACCAATACCTACTCGCACGTTTACTGAACGTTCATAAAAAAATTTAATTAATTCATTATGGGCACACCAGGCCTCATAATCACGCAATGTCAATTTTGGTGGACTTGAATATTTCCATATAATTTAAAAAAACATGGAATTTCTAGGTCTTTACAGTTGATCATGAGAAATACACTTGACATGTCTGCTTTAGTAATGAGAAGACAAGCTAGATAATGGACTTTGATAACGTGATGGAATAAATGAAAAGTTATTTCATCATGTAAAATACCATAGACATGTATAATTTGATTATATGATTAAATCCAAGAAAAGACACTTCGATAATCTAAAGGTATCCAGGACAAGTCAGCTGATAATGTGAAATCCTAGAACATGTTCACATTGATCATGTGAAGTCATATTTTGAAATTATGTTCATCATCCCAATATTCATAGACTCATTTGGAAGAAACCCTTGGTTGTGTCTTCCTTGTCAAACGGACACCCACAAAATGTTGGGAAAATAATCAAAGCATGTCTAGTAGACAATCATGATTTTCCAAGCATATCCTCTAGTACATGTCAACATCAGTCAGTAGATACAATCATGATTTTATTATGAGGATTCATTATCATAACCCTTTTCCAAATCCCCTATTTATAAGGGGACTATCCTTTATAACATAAGGTTATGCACTAATGTGACCCTATTTATGTCTTGCTCTAGGATGGGACCTCCATGTCATACCAAGGATATTCCACAATTCTTATATGGTCATTATCTCTTTTTATCTGTTAGAAGATAGAGAATGAATATTTCAGTAGGAATGCATCATAGTATAAGCCCCTAGAATTCAAAAATCCTCAATGATAAAAATAATTTCTCTGATATTGATCAGCCACCCCAACTCATTAGCAGGTTAGGAACTATGATAACTTTTATTCATATCCAAACATGATATATAGGATGCCTTCATATGGTCCAAGCTACAATAGCCATCCACCCTAGTGTTAGACACTTTATTTCCCAAATATTATTGACTTATGGATCACAATTATACAATGATTTTAACATATTTCATTTTCCATCATAGGATGAGAAGAGGTCTCACACATAGAAATACCTTTATGCGTATGACTCGACCATGCCCTCATGTTACCTAAACCGATCAATGGGTTAGGGATGAATCGAACTATGATGACTCTTATTAAATTTAAAAATAGGATTTATATGATTCCTTCTTATGGTATGAGATCCATCAAATATTCTCTATTGGATGGGTAATCAAGCTACTTAAAGGGTAAATTTATTGTGTACGCCTGATACGAAAATGCTCTCATGTGATGTGTCTAATCTTACCTTATATCTTGTTTATCACATTAAGTATGGATCACGTGGGCTTAAGAACTGGTGATAATTACAATAATAACACGAAGAAGATTCCCCTAGTGGGGGCCCTTAATTTATATGTAAGTATGATTCATCTCATATTCACTTAGAGGTCAATATTTCAAATGAGGCAATTTAGGGAAGCCTTATATGCATATATACTACTTAAGGCCTATAATGTCACATATTTAATGACACATGAATGAAACATGTATAATATGATTCATACCTTAATAGGATATGTAGGATGATTCATTAAGTTCTAATCCATATTTTTACATCCTCACTTGATGATGTTAAATTCCATGGATTAGTCTAGTCTCATGACCTTAATCTATGTCAAAAAATATATGAGGGTTTTGAATTTTTTTCTCACTTGATAGGTAAGATGCCTCCTAGAGGATCAATACACCATCCAATATACCAAATTCCTCCCTAAATGAAAATAAACTCCATATAACCCAAACATGGAAATAAAATAAAGCATCATAAATGAAAAAACAGAATGATGTATGACATGTGATATACAAACAGTTTCTCTAATGAACACATGGCCTGAATCGAGTTGTTGACATTGGGGTAACAAGTATTGTATAGGATAACGAGATGTAATTTATGAATATATCAAAAATATGTAAGTGATTCCTTGAATATGTAATAATTCTTTCTAAAAGGGTGTGATGATCCAAACCTCCCATCCTCTTGACCACTATGAGTTTCTAAGAATCGTTGTTCCTGAAACACCTATAGACCGCTTGCCTTTGGAAATAATGTCCATCCCAAGTTATGAATTTAGGAACCATTGAGGGTTTTCCTTAAATAAAAATATGGAACACCAGATGAAAATGTTTATTCAAAAACCCTCAATCACCCAAAATTGAGTGTTAGGGCCAAGACCATTCTAGATTTGTTGGGTAACAAAATAGTGAACCCGATGTGAATTTCTTTTACTCCATCATCCATTTCGTAGTTGTGAAAGAACAAACTACCTAGTTCTAATCGGTCCATTTTTCTTTTTATTGACCTCAAAAAAATGGTGAACACAATATTATTTGTGTATGAGAAACATGCATAATATAAAGGACAACCAATTTATCCTTTAATGGTGAAAGCAATTGATCGAACATGTAACATTATATATGAATATTAAGTAATATGGTGTATTTTTTAATTCAGTGAAATATTATATTACATACAATAAAAATGAAATCCTCGAATTAACTAATAGATTATGAGACTGTTGGACAATCATCTCTAGAAATAAGGACCTAACATACACTATCACCAACTAAACACCTCCAGTTCAATTTGGTATTCACCTTAGTTTGAGAGTACCACATCAAAGACTCTATATAAACATTTGAATAAAATCATGAGATCCATTAGAGGATCAATTATCACTAGTCGAATTCCCCATGACATGACTCATAATTGGAGGTGGCCCTTGTCAAAACATTAAACCACTTTGTTAGATTATACCTATAGAACATAAACACATACAATCCCTTCCTAAGGGTGGTGGATGTGGAAAATAATCATTTCAGCTCAATCAGTTAGGATATTATTAGTATGGATCCCATTATTTCTAGTCATTTTCATTTAAATATGACCATGATTTCACAATTAGATACAGAACAAGTTGTACCCTCCCTGACCCAGAAAATTAGAGCATCCAAAACGATATCCTATCATGAGTATCCAAATAACGAAACTCTAGAGTAGGGTTATATACATATTACCAAAAATATGTGTAACACCCTAATATTTTATGAGATGTATATTTTTTTTATTTCTTATGTTATACGCAACATAAAAAGAATCTTTTACTGCACAGAACACTAGCTTGGCTTGCGTTACACGCAATCGCGACCTTTTTCAATAGCGTATGTAGTACGCAATACTGAGCTTCACTAAACAACGATATATTATTATAATTTTATAAACTAGCCGTTATGAATAGTATTAACTTAATTTTGGATTTATAACATTATTATTCATCTTACATATTTTCTAAAACATCGTATGTGAACAAAATAAATTTTTCGGCTAAAATAAGTATTTAAACAAAATGCTATTTTGCCGCCTTTTGATGGCACAGCCACATTAAATATAGTTTTTGACGTGTTTATAAGTTCAATTTGAGAAAATATAATTCTTCTTTGGAATCAGGATATAAAAATTTACTTTGGATAAAATTTTCTTATTATTCTGGTATCTTTCATATTTTAATTAATAGTAAAAACACGCTATATTTTAATTAAAAACAATTTTTTCCATCGCAATAATTTATATGGTTAATTTATAATATTGAATGGTTTTAAAGTATAAATAGAATATATTTTTACCATTTAATATAACTTATGTCATTAGCATTAATTGTACATTGAATTCATAGATAAAAACATTTCAATCTTTGGCAATGTTTTAACTTTTAAAACATGTTTCCTTAACAACGGGATTAATTTTAAATTAATTACTGAAACTTCTATGTTTTGAATTTTGAAAAAAGGATTCCATATTTGGATTCAGTGGGTCCAAATTATGTTAATAGGTCACTTTTAGTTTTTTGATATTATGAATAGTAACTACGGTAATTTTTATTTACTAGAGTTAATTATAAATCTGTTAATTAAAGGTAAAAATAAGATTATAAAATTACCCTAAAACTTGAAAAAATACTTTTGGATGAATAAAAGTCTATTATTATCACCTAAAGTTTGTACTAGATTCATTTCATGGACTTTTTACCATGAAATAATATAATTATTATTAAAACTAAAGAAAGTGACAACATGTCACTCTCTTAAAGCTTATAAGTGTAATTATTTTAATTTAGTGAAAAAAATCATAAAACATCGGATATAAATAGTCCCTAGAAATATAATAAAATTATCTACATCATATGAATTTATTTATAATTTTTAGGGATTAAATAATTATCATTAATTATGACACAATAGTAATTTTGAAATTTATTTATTTATTGAAATATTAAATAAATGGTTTTAAAAGTATTAGTATAAATAATATATGAACTATTTAATGTGATACAGTAATTTTATATATAAATATGACATGTTATGAATCTATTAAATCTTTTAGATCGAACATATCTTCTATGTATAGTTTATTTAAATTCAAATAAATGTATAGTGTCAAAATTGACACTATTGTAATTTTATAAACATTACATATTATAAAATCATTTAAAAATTCCAAAAATATTTAAAAATTATAAATTAAAATTTATATGGTCGGAAATGTAATAATGTATAAAATTATGTACAATTCACAACATATAAGTAATTATTTATAATGATTTAATATTTAGAATATTATTAACACCAGTAAAATTAAATAGATTATATAAGGATAAATCATGTTGATAATGTTTAAAATAAATTCCGAACTTGTCTAAATTTTATTACTTGATAATATTACAACCCCATCTCATCTAATATTTTGATTTGAGTCGTTTTTGAAATTTTTTAAGTGGGTTTGGAATTTATTATAAATTAATATTTCTTATAATTCCAAAGGTTCCCCTCTCCTCCCTTATAAAAGGGAACCTCCTCACTCTCCTCTTCACACCACTTTCAGCCTTCAAGCTTGTCCATCCCCTGACAATTTATCTTCTCCACTTCCCTAGAAACATCTTATAGGTACTTGTCTTCTTGAAAGACCTATTTTAGTGCCCTAAGAGGAGGTATCAAAGAGGAATGTCGAAGAAGAGGTAATATTCGTTACTAATTCCTTCAAATTTATTTCTTCATCTAATTATTCTTCTTTAGTTGTTTCATTATGAAGTAATAACATTAGTATCACTCATATACTGATATGTTATTATTAATATGAAAGAACCCTTTTTAAACTTCTATCCATCCTATGGAAAACGAAATCACCGCGCGTGCGTACGTACGGAATACGGTCTCCACGTCGTGGTGTAATCAGTTTTCCACCACCACAATACTTGGATGGGTATAATTGTGTAAAGAATAACTATATATGATTATTGTAAAAGTGATATTGATTATGAAATAGTATACATACACTTAAATACAATTCCACGATCATGGGAATGATATCATCTCTTGTGCGTACGTACGACCTACCGTCTCCACGATGTGATGTGACTCGTTCTACATGATTTTCATTGAATAATGATTATATAAATGAATTTAATGAGTAAATATGATATATATTACACTAATACCATTATGTAAATGAGGTATCTATTACCTAAAAAGAAGAATAAGAATTTATTCGACAAAACACGCATAAGAACATAAAGCAATAAACACTCGAATAACAAGTAGCAATGAAATATTACAAATAAGAAGTTAAGAATATGACCATATATGATATCATAACAATGAGTATGATTCTTGAATAATTCAATTACATTATTTAAATCATTATAAAGGAGGTTTATACACATACAAATCATATCAGACCAAATGTAAGGAAAAATCTCACAATCTCATTTTTATCCGAGATTGTTTATACTTCAGAATTTACTCGGGAATATTTATCATCAACATCCATGTTTCCTCAATATGTAATATTATTTCTATCCTCCTACAATTTTTTAAATCCAATTTTACTCATTGGTGAGTTTTAGTAAAAGGTATGAAAGGAATCTTTTTTCGTTTTTCATAAAAGGTAATTTTTGACTTTGCCAGCGAAAGTACGAGAAGAATGTTTTTTACTTATACGGCATGAATGGATTTTTATGATTTAATAGAACATACTTTCATGAAGCTTCCATTACAAGTTTTCAAGTTTATTTTTAATCAACTTATTTTATTTTAAAATAGTATGACATGTTAAGAATGGAAAAAAAATGTTTTTTTAAGTAGAAAGGATATTTTCCTCAAGAATGGAGTTCAAGTGTTTTATCAACATTATTTTCCATCTAAGATAATATAGGGTACTGTTTCTATCCCTATTATTACATTGATTTGAATATATTGTGATAGAATTATTTTTATGAAGTCCTTTATCTTATACGAATTCTATTATGATGTCACGATGATTAAGAATCCCATTTTTATTACATGGGTTATGCTATGATGTATGAATTATGATTTTGTGGCACACATAAAAATAGTTTCATTATGAGATGGGTGGGACATATATCTCCCTCCAATTCATTGGGTAAGGATTTTAATCTCATGAGATAGACATGGCTGGAACGACAAGTTAATCTGGTTTAGTGATACAGGACTGGAATGAGGAGTGAACTCGGTTCAGTAACGGACATTGTCTGCTATGATAGTCATGGAAATGAGTCTTGACTAAAATGAAATGATTTTATATGATTATGTGTGTATTCCACAAAGTATCATGTTTTAAGTTATGATTATTGGGATTAAATTTCACCACTATGATTTATCCAATGTTATGATATTATGATCTCTTTTGATGGTTAATATATTCAAAATTTTATGTTCTTATGAATATGATATGATTGATATTTCTTTTGTTTACCCTTACTGAGCATTTGAGCTCACCCTTTTGTATGTTTTCCTTTCCCCAGGTCAAAAAGAAGGGTATTTAGTAGGATATGCAAAAAATGGACTCTAGATATGATGAAATAAACATGAGACAATGTTGATGATTTATGAACCAGTTGTTTATGTTTCCCAGTTTCTAAAGACACTATACCTATATGGTCCTTTCATGGTTTTGTTATATGTTGTAATAAGTATGCTTCAATTCCGATACAATAACAATGTATGTAAAGTATGGGTCGTTATAGTTGGTATCAGAAGGAGGTTATAGTCAACCTTTGGAAAATAGGATGTGAAAGCCTTAGTAAGAACCCTAAGGATATGTCTAAGAATAGAACACAATCTTAGTGTTTTTGAAATTTCCATCAATAACCTATGATAAGACCTCAAGTGTGAAATTTTATTACTGATTATGTGGTTTTCCTATTGTAATTAGTGTTTCTCACACTAATCTTATTGGTATTAGTCAATGGTCGGAACCCTAAGGAACCGTGTTAATGCTGAATGTGGAGGACAATGTAATGATTGTCTGCCTGATCAACCAAACGTTATGGGATCCGGAATGCAAAATCATGTAGCCATTCTTACACAACTTTCTCAAGCTACGAATTATGCAGGACTTCCAAATGAGCAAATTAAGGAGAAAAATTCTGTTGAATATTTCATGAGGCAACGTCCACCATCATTCAATGGGTCTTCTGATCCATTCGTGGATGAACAATGGATCAGTACCACTGAAAAGATATTTTCAGTCCTTCAATGTTCTGAACATGACAAAGTCATCTTACCAGTGTATCGTTTGGAAGGTGATGTTGATCAATAGTAGAATCTTATCAAGAATACGAGGAAAAGGGACAAAATTGAGTCCATGGAATGGCACGAGTTCAAGAACTTATTTTTCAACAAGTACTTACCTTGTATTCTTTGAAAAAAGATGGAGAAGAAGTTTCTTGAACTGAAGCAAAAGGATGATGAATCTGTTGGTACCTACGAAGAAAATTTTACAAGACTTTCAAGGTACACTTTTGGAATTTTTATCCAACTTAAGAGTAAGATCGATCGATTATTTAGTGGCTTAAAACAAATTATTCAAAGGGAGTTAGCCATAAGGGACTTCAATAGCTACGAGGAAATTTTTCCATGTGCTCTCAAGGTTGAGATGGAGATTGGAGTAACCCATCAGTCATATGGGTTTGATAAGAAAAGGAAAATGGAATTCAATGTAAAATCTAAATACCACACTAAAAAGAAGATGAGTATTCCTTTATGCTCAAATTGTGGAAAGAAACATGGAGGAAATTTTCTTAAAGAGACAGGAAAATGTTTTAAGTGTGGAAAAGAAGGTCATTGGGAAATTGAATGTCGAAATAATGGGAAGAAGATGTCTAATGATGTGAAAAAAGAAAGGGATACATAGAATTCACCTCCAACACTTCAATGTTTCAAGTGCAAGGAGATAGGGAATTAATCCAATCAATGCCCTAATCCAAGGGTTGCTGATAATGATCGACGTCAACAAACTCTTAAGGCCAAAGACAAAGGAAAGTCAAATGAAATTACTATCGGCGATGTGGAGTATGATAACGAAGTGCTGAAAGGTTCAATTACCATCCAATCTAAAGTAGAAAATGTTTTATTTGATTCTGGATCCACCCACTCTTTTATTTATGAATAATTTTATAAGGTTATCTCTGTATTACCTCAACAACTAGATGTTGATTTAGTTGTGACAACTTCTAATGGAAGAACGGCCACATCAAAAGTTTATAATTCTTCTCCAATTGATGTTTGTGGGAAAGTGATTCCTGCAAATCTTGTGATCCTTCCAATAGTGTAATTTGATGTGATTATGGGCATGGATTGGATTTCTTTATACAGATCTCATTTCAATTACCAAAGTAGGGAAGTCACATTTAATATTCCCGATCAATCTACTATCATCTATCGATGCAAGGATGAATATAACCTTCCATTGGAAATTTATTCCATATTATGGGTCTTGATTCCAATAAATTAAGGTTATTTATCTCAAATGGTTGGAGAGAAACTCACAATTAAGAATACACCCATTGTATGGGAGTTTGATGATGTCTTTCTGGAGGAATTTCCAGCTCTTCCACCAAATCCTGATGTTGAGTTTTCAATAGAACTCATAACGGGTACTATTACCATTTCAAAGAAACCTTATAGAATGTCCCCAATTGAGTTGTAGGAATTGAAGAAGCAAATCCAAGAGAATCGTGATAAAGGATTCATACTCCCTAGTTCATCACTTTGGGGAGCATCTGTTCTGTTTGTTAAGAAGAAAGATGGATCAATGAGAATCTGCATTGATTATAGAGAACTTAACAGGATCACTATCAAGAACAAATATCCCCTCCCACGCATTGATGACTTATTTGACCAACTACGTCGAGCCCAATTCTTTTCCAAGATTTATCTTCATTCAGGGTATCATCAATTAAGGGTCAAAAAAGTGGATATACCAAAGATAGCTTTCCATAAAAGGTATGGACACTATGAATTTATAGTGATTCCATTTGGTCTTACTAATTCCCCTGCTATCTTCATGGATCTAATGAATAGAGTCTTTAGAGACTTTCTTGATTAGGTTTTGGTAGTCTTTATAGACGATATTCTTGTCTATTCAAATATCATGGAATAACATTAAGATCACTTGATAATTGTATTAAATACCCTAAGAAATGAGATACTTTTTCTAAATTTACCATGTGTGAATTTTGGATTCAAAAAGTTTCATTTTTGGGTTACATAATCTCAAAAGAGGGGATATCTGTGGATCCAGCAAAGACAAAAGTTATTGAATGATGGTCGAGACCAACAACAGTAACTGAGATCAGAAGTTTTCTTTGTTTGGCTGGATATTATCGACGTTTTTCGAAAGATATTTCATGATTATATAATCCACTCACCAGGTTGACTCGAAAAGGAGTTAAGTTCATGTGGATGGGGGAGTGTGAAGATAATTTCAAGGAGTTGAAAGGATGGTTATCCAGTGCACCTGTGCTCACACTGACTTGTAGTAGAGAAAGGTTTGTGAACTATAGTGATTCATCCAAGAAGGGATTGGGGTGTGTTATAATGAAAAATGATATGTTGATAGCTTATGACTCATGAAAGTTGAAAATCCATGAGAAAAATTACCCAACTCATGATTTGGAGTTAGCTGTGGTAATCTTTGCATTAAATATTTAGAGGCATTATCTTTATGGTAAAAGGTGTGATATTTATACTTATCATAAATTTTTAAAGTATATTTTCACACAAAAGGAACTGAATATGCGCCAAAGAAGATGGTTGGAGCTGATCAAGATTTATGACTGCTCAATTCACTACCACCCTGGGAAAGAAAACAAGGTGGCAGATGCATTAAGTCGATAAGACCATGCTAGCTTATCCATTATGAGGATCTCAAAAGATCCAATATTTATGGATTTACAAAGGATGTATCTTGGAATTATAATGGAAGGGGAAAAATATTATCTTTCTCAAATGAATTTTCAACTATCTATGCATGTGAAGATTAGAGAGGCACAAAAAAGAAGATATAGAGTTACAAAAGAAGGTGAGAAATGTTCTTGAATTAAACCTTTATTGTGATGGGATAATTAGGTGAAGGAATCGGGTTTGTGTTCCTCCCATACAAGAATTAAAGAAGGATCTACTAGATGAGGCTCATAGTTCTTCATTCACTATTCATCCTAGAAGCACTAAGACTTATAGGGACCAGAAAGAGTATTTCTGGTGGGATGGCATGAAAAGAGATGTTGTTGAATATGTCTCTCAATTCTTGGTTTGTCAGCAAGTTAAATCTGAGAGACAGAAGTCTAAGGGGATGTTACAACCATTACCCATACCTGAATGGAAATGGGAAAACATCACTATGGACTTTGTCACTGGACTTAATAAAACATCCAAAGACAATAATGTTATCTAGGTCATAGTGGATCATCTTACGAAGTTGGCACACTTCATTTCTATTAAAGAAGATTTCTCTCTGGATCAGCTTGCTAGGATATATATAAAGGTAGTGGTAAGATTGAATGGAGTACCAGTTTCCATTATATATGATAGGGATTTGAGGTTTACCTCAAAGTTTGGGTGAAGTCTTTAGCATACTCTAGATATATAGTTGAGTTTCGGCACTGCTTATCATCCTTAGACAGACGGTTAGTCTGAGAGGACAATTCAAACACTAGAAGACATGTTGAGAGCTTTCTTTATTGTTTTCAAAGGTGGTTGGGATCAACACCTACCTTTGGTGTAATTTCCTTATAATAATATCTTTCACTCTAGTATTCAAATGGATCCTTATGAAGCTCTCTATGGAAATAAATGCCGAACTACAACTTGCTGGGATGAAGTTGGAGAAATAAAGCTATTAGGACCTAATCTTGTTGATGAGATGGCAGAAAAGGTACGATCTATTCAACAACACATAAGAGCAGCTCAGAGTCGACAAAAAAGTTATGCCGATAACTGAAGAAAAGACCTAGAGTTTGAAGTGCGTGATTAAGTGTTCTTATGAATATCTCCTTGGAAGAGAGTAATGAGATTTGGAAAGAAGGGAAATCTGAGCCCTAGGTATATCAGTCCTTTTGAAATACTGGATTGTGTTGGGAAGGTAGATTACCGATTGGAGCTTCCACTGAATCTTTCTCAAGTTGACGATGTGTCCCATGTATCTCTCCTGAGAAAGTACATACCTGATCCTTCGCATGTACTAAGCTCAGATGTTGTACCACTGGAGAAAGTACTTTCTTATAAAGAATGGACAATAGTGATTCTGGATCGTAGAGAAAAAGTTCTACGGAACAATACCACTCTCTTGGTGAATGGTTTATAGAGGAACCACCAATTAGAAAAAGCTACATGGGAGCTTGAGGATATGATGAGGGAGAGGTATCCTCATCTCTTTTTTACGAAGTGACGAATTTTGAGGGTGAAATTCATTTTAAGAGGGATAGAATTTAACACCCTCATATTTCATGAGAAGTAATTTTTTATGTATTATGTTATACGCAACATCAAATAAATCTTTCACTACACACAACACTAGCTTGGCTTGCGTTACACGCAATCACGACCTTTCTCGATAGCATGTGTAGTACGCAATACCGAGTTTCACTAAACAATGACAAATTATTATAATATTATAAACTTCCCGTTATGAAAATTATTAATTGAATTTTTAATTTTATAACATTATTATTCATCTTACATTTTTTCTAAAACATGGTATGTGAAAAAAATAATTTTTTCGTGTAAAATAATTATTTTTAAAAAAATGCAGTTTTGCCGCCTTTTGATGGCGCACCCACATTAAATATAATTTTTTACTGGTATATAAGTTCAATTTGACAAAATAAAATTCTTCTATCAAATCAGGATATAAAAATTTACTTTGGATAAATTTTTCATATTATTCTGATAACTTTCATATTTTAATGAATAGTAAAAACACGCTATATTTTAATTAAAAACAACATTTTTCATCATAATAATTTATATGGTTAAATTATAATATTGAATGGTTTTAAAGTATATATATAATTTATTTTTACCATTTAATATAATTTATGTCATTATAATTAATTTTACATTGATTTCATAGGTAAAAATATTTCAATCTTTGCCAATGTTTTAACTTTTAAAACCCGTTTGCTTAACAACGGGATTAATTTTAAATTAATTAATACAACTTCTGTGTTTTGAATTTTGAAAAATGGATTCCATATTTTGATTTAGTGGGTCCAAATTATGTTAATAGGTTACTTTATTTTTGATATTATGAATAGTAACTACCGTAATTTTTATTTACTAGAGTTAAAGGTAAATCTGGTAATTATGGGTAAAAATAAGATTATAAAATTACCCTAAAATTTGAGAAAATTTTATTGGATGAATAAAAGTAGACCCATATCAACTAATGGTTGGACGAGATTCATTTCTTTTACTTTTTCCCATGAAATAATATAATTATTTTTAAAACCAAATAAAGTGACAACATGTCACTCTATTAAATCTTATAAGTGTAATAATTTTAATTTAGTTATAAACATCATAAAACTTCGGATATAAATAGTCGCTAGAAATCTAATACAATTATCTACATCATATTAATTTAGTTATAATTTTTAGGGATTAAATAATTATCATTAATTATGACACAATAGTGATGTTGAAATTATTTTATTGATTGAAATATCAAATAAATGATTTTAAAAGTATTAAAATAAATATTATATGAACTATTTAATGTACTCCACTAATTTTCTAGACAAATATGATATGTTATGAATCTATTAAATTTTTTAGTTCAAACATTTTTTCTATTTATATTTTTTAAAATTCAAATAAATGAATAGTGTCAAAAATGACACTATTGTTATTTTATAAAAATTACATATTATAAAATCGTTCAAAAATCACAAACATATTTAAAAAATATAAATTAAAATTTTTATGATCTAAAATTTAATAATGTATAAAATTATTGTCAATTCACAACATATAAGTAATTATTTATAATGATTTAAAATTTAGTATATTATTACCACAAATAAAATTAAATAGATTATATAAGGATAAATCATGTTGATAATGTTTAAAATAAATTCCCAAAATATCTAAATTTTATTGGTTGATGAGATTACAACCCTATATCACCTAAGATTCGGATTTGAGTCATTTCTGGAGGTTTTTAAGTGGGGTTGGAATTTATTATAAATTAATATTTCCTATAATTTCAAAGGTTCCCCTCTCCCCCCTTATTAAAGGGAACCTCCTCCCTCTCCTCCTCACAAAACATTGAGCCTTCAAGCTCGGACAACCCTGGAAAATTTCTCTTCTCCACTTCCATAGAAAAATCCTAGAGGTCTTGGTCTTCTTCAAAGTCCAATTTTAGAGCCTCAAGTGGAGGTGTCAAAGAGGAGTGTCGAAGAATAGGTAATATTCGTTACCGATTCATTCAAATTTATTTCTTCTTCTACTTACTCTTCATTAGTTGTTTCATTTTGAATTAATATCATCAGTATCAATCATATACTGATATATTATTATAAATATGAAACAACCCTATTTAACCTTCTATCCATCCTACGGAAAACGAAATCACCATGCGTGCGTACATACGGAATATCGTCTCCACGCCGTGGTGTAATCAATTTTACACCACCACCTTACTTGGATGGGTATAATTGTGTAAATAATAAATATATATGATTATTTTAAAAGTGATATTGATTTTGAAATAGTATACAAACTGTAGAGACCCGAAGCTTGACGTACATGAACATTACATTACTTTTGCGGAATACTTAGTACATAACAAAAAATACACACACAAGGATCGTAATAGTTTAGTGTCTTTGGAAACTCAGAACGTAATCTTCTAATCGTGGTGAAAGATCTCCAATATCTCCCATAAAGATCTTCCCTTTTATTTACCTAAAACCTATCTTTATATCCTGGGGAAAAGAAAACATAAAAGGATGAGATCAAATGCTCAGTAAGGGTAAACAAAAGAAATATAAATCTCATCGTATACATAAGCACATAACTTTTGGAAATATTAACCTGCAAAAGAGATCATAATTTCATAACATGGGATAAATCATGGAAGTGAAATGTAATCACAATAATCATAACTTAAAAACATGAAACTTTGTGGCATACACACATAATCATAGAGAATCATTTCTTGTTAGTCAAGACTCATTCCCAAGACTATCTTAGTGGACAAAGTCCCTTTCTGAACCGAGTCACCCTCGTTTCAGTCCTGTTTCACTGAACCGGTATAACCTACCGTTCCAGCCCTGTCTATCTCATGAGATATAAAATCTTTACCCAATGCATTGGAGGGAGATATAGGTCCCACCCATCTTATAATGAATCCTGTGTGCCACATAATCATAAACCATACATCATAGCGTAACCCATGTAATAAAAATGGGATTCTTAAACAACATGACATCATAAAACAATTTATGTAAGATAAAGGAATTCATAAAAATATTTCCATCACAACATAATCAAAGCAATGTAATAATAGGGATAAAAACAGAACCCTTTTATTATCTTATATGGAAAATAATTTTGATAAAATACTTGAACTCCATTCTTGAGGAAAATATCCTTTCTACTTCAAAAACATTTTTCTTTTCATAACATGTCATACGACTTTAAAATAAAATAAGTTGATTAAAAATAAACATGAAAACTCGTAAAGGAAGTTTCTTGGAAATAATGTTTTAAAAATCCATTCATGCCGTATAAGTTAAAAAAAACATTCTTCATACTTTTGTCGGAAAAGTCAAAAAGTACCTCGTACGAAAAACGACAAAAGATTCCTTTCATACATATTACTAAAAACTCACCGAAGGGTAAAAATGGATTTAAACAATTTTAGGAGGATGGAAATAATATTAAATATTGATGAAACATGGATGTGGATGATAAAATACACCCCAGTAAATACTTACGAAGAAACAATCTCAGATAAAAATGAGATTGTGATATTTCCCTTACCTTAGGTCCGATTTGCTTCGTATGTGTCCGAACCTCCTGTATAATGATTTAAATAATGTCATTGACTTATTACAGAATCATATTCATTTTTATGATATCATATATGGTTCACTTATGACTTTATATTACCCGTTCTTTTGAAAATTCCATGTTAAAGAAGCGTTTTGGGTAAAATCATTTCATTTATCGTAGGTGTTTTGACTTGTTGTTCTTGACATTATTATTACTTATATCATGATTTACTTACTTCCAGAATATAAAATATGATTTATATATCACATATATTCAGTATATATATATATATATATAATAGATAGATAAATGAAATGAAAAACACCGTTCGTGGAGACGGTAGTCCATACGTATGCATGAACGTTGTTTTCCTTTCCTTATTGTCTTGAATGGAAGTAAGTAGATGACATAAATATATATATATATACATAAATCCAGTAGATTTATAATGTCATATATTTCATTATTATTTCTTATATATACTTTATAATCATTCTTAAATGGGTAACATGGATAATGAATCTCATCGCGTCGTGGAGACGGTAGTCCGTACGTACGCACGAGCGATGATATCATTTCCATAAATATTGAATTGAATTGGAGTGGATTATACAATATATCAGAATCAATATTATGTTGTAATAACTATGTATAGTTATTCTTTACACCATTATACCCATCCATGTAAGGTGGTGGTGCAAAATAGATTACACCACGGCGTGGAGACGGTATTCCGTACGTACGCACGCGCTGTGATTTCTTTTTCCGTAGGATGGATAGATGGTAAAATAGGGTTGTTTCATAATTATAATAACATATCAGTATATGAGTGATACTGATGTTATTACTTCATAATGAAACAACCTAAGAAGAAGAAGTGGAAGAAGAAATAAAGATGAAAGAATTGGTAACGGTAATTACCTCTTCTTTGAAGCGCCTCTTTGAGACCTCCTCTTAGGGCACTAAAATTGGTCTTTGAGGAAGACCAGAACCTCTAGGATGTTTCTAGGGAAGTGGATAAGAGATTTTGGCAGGGGTTGGCCGAGCTTGAGTGCGCAAATTGGTGTGAGGAGGAGGGGGAGGAGGTGTCCTTTTATAAGGGAGGAGAGGGGCACCTTAGGAATACCTCAAAATATTATTTTATATTAAAGTCAAAATCGGTTTATAATGGTTCCAAAGGGTCTTATTTCGAAGCTAAAGTGGGGATGGGTCGAAATCCTATCAACCAATAGGATTTAGACAAGTTTAGGGTATTATTTTAACCTTATCAATTAGATTTAACTCTAAGTTAAATAATTTAACTTTTACCGTGTCTTTTTGTTTTCTTACACTATATGGTTAATACACTTACTATAACATGCCAAACGAACCCCAAATTGTTTATTATTAATATATATATCCTTATCTAAGTCATTTGGCCGAACCTTAGATATTTAGGAATAAAATAACAATTAATAATATAATATTTGATTTAAAAACTATTTTGTGTCAATTTTGACACTATTTGATATATGATTTTTGTGAAAGTTATAACAGAATTATATGTTCTAACCAAGTTAATTAAATCAACTCTAATATATCATACTATCCTAGAAAATTAGTGGAATTCATAAAAAGTGTAAAATTACATTTATTTGAGCATTTATAACATCAATAATGTTAACATTTCCTTAAAAGGGTAATTACTGCATCATCGTTGTGTCATAAATAAATTAATTTATTTAAAGTCTAAAAATTAAAAATAAAATATCATTATGTAGTAAATCTTTTTATCTTTCTAATGAATATTTATAGTCGAATTTATCTTATGTATAACCCCATATTAAAAATGTTTTAGTTATTAAACATTGATTTTAACTATTTTAACTATTCATTAAATAAAATAATATTAAATGTCATAATCTAATCCAAGTGGACCTAAATGGTCATATTATATTAATAAGGTTGTTTTTGGTCGAATTACACTTATCCAATAGAATTAGGACATGTGTTAGGGTAATAGTAATATCATATTTACCCTTAGTTACCCTATTTACTATTAACCGTGGTAAAAAAAAGTAAAAAGTTACTATTCACCAAAAATTATTTTCATCTCATTGAACCAGATTTTAGTCCTTGATATTAACCGTGTCTATCGGATTTTCAAAATTCCATTCACAGAAGCGGTAAAATTAAGTTTTATGCAAAATTCAGTTTTTAACCTACCACTTAGTGGTTTCACTATTCATCAAAAATTGAATGTTTTCAGAAAAATACGAAAAATTAGACCTAAGCTATATTTGATATTATGAACTCAAAAATGATTTCTATTTTACCAAATTCAAAACATATCAGTTGCATTAATTAATTTAAAAATTAATTCCCGTCGTCTAAACAAAAGGCGTGTTTTTAAGAGATAATAACTATCAAAAGATTGACACTTGTTTATAACTGGTTTAAATGTGAAATTACATCCAATGACCAACATTGTATTGAATTGTAAAAATATATTCTAAATATACTTTAAAACCACTCAAATTAATAATTTATCACTATTAATTATTTCGATTTAAAAATTTGTTTTTAATTAAAATTTAGTAATTTTCACTATTCATCAGAATATGAAAGTTATCCGAAAAGTACCAAAATTTCACCTTAAGCTAAATTTGATACTCCGAATCCATAAATGAAGTCCATTTTGAAAAATAAAATTTACAAAATTTCAAAAAGTGGTTATTACTATTCATAACGGCTAGTTTTAATAATATCTTAATAGCATATCGTTGTTTAGTGAAACATGGTGTTGCGTACAACACACGCTATCGTGGAAGGTCGCGATTGCGTGTAATTCAAGCCAGGTCAGAGATGTGTGTTGTGAAATCTCTTTTTGGTGTAGCATATAACACAATACATTAATGAAATTAAAAAGAATATTTTTCATAAAATCTCGGGGTGTTACATTCTACCCCCCTTAAAATGAATTTCGCCCTCGAAATTCGTCGGGGTTATAAATGGTTTACTATTCTAAAGTTTCTTTAATCGAAACCCACATCGTAAAAAGGAATACCAAAACCAATCTTTAAAAAAAAGTATGAAACGTAACGGTTACCCAAATAAACTAATCACTGGGTTTCCACATAGGTGAAAATATGGATATGGAAGAGAAATCTAACCATCATGTTCTGATGGAGAGTGGTAGAGAACATGGCTATAGAAAAGCTAGAAATCACAAATCCATAAATTTGTGACGATCTAAGGTATCATCTGATTAATCAGATATAAGAGCACTAGGACATCATTTTTGGTTTTCAAGATCATTTCCCTATAGTTGATGAAATTAGAATTAGAAGAAATACTTTCGTGATTTTGGTATAGTCTCACTATTTGTCGTTCTTTGGACAATTTCTACTTCATCTCTTAATGAAATGAAGTTTAATTTGTCATTCGTGATGTGTTAACAGATCATGTGATAGAATGATGGGTCATTCCATCTGTCTCAAAAGGTTATAAAAGTTATCAAAAAATACATATGTCCATCTATAGTGAGATTAATGATATATGGTTCCTAAAATGAACTTATACTTCATATATCATACTGCTTAATATAATAAAACTAGTTTCTACTAAACAGGGACTTCCTGTAGGCCAGTGGTAGGCGATAAAGGCCAGTCGCACTTCGGTTGTGGGTTCGATTCCCACAGCCTTGTCCGAAGCGATGGGCTGTCACCCGTCCTGCAGGTTGTCCTTTTTCTAAAACTATATTACTATAAGATCCCATCAATAATATCGAAAAAACTTCTATCCTTAAATAATACTAACTTATGTCCAACATAATCCATTCTAATCTTTAGGCTTATCCATAATACTGTAGTCTACTCTCATAATATAATGAAAATGATTACCAGATATTTAATACCATCGTTGATCCCCATATATCATAAGATATGTCTTGTTGGTCACATTCCAAACATTTGAAGGCCTTAATCATGTATTCTCTTGAAAAAAATGAATACCTATTAAACCTTAGTGAAAACATGAATGCTGTCAAAAGTTAACTCTTACCACATACCAAAATCCAAAAATTCTATATACTCAAACCATGATATAACCTTCTCCTTATATCAGTCATGAGCTCATGAATACTATCAAACATTTAATTTTCTCCTTATCCCTTCATTATGCGCATATCATCTTCATTCCAAAAATATTTGAATAACCTTTCATGGATACTGGTAGCATTAATCACACACTTTCAAAACTCAAGGAAAGACAACAATGTAACAATCCTTAGATGTCTCTTTATTCCATAGTACCATGAGATTCTTTATACAACATTACACTTGATAAACATGTAATCATTCCACTACCTTCTTAAACCATTGACCGAGCTTCAACAATTCTTTCATCTCACATATCATTTGTAGTCTCTTCATCATCATCAACATAAATACTACCCATACGACCATACTGATTCTCTTCATGAGACTTTCCCTTAGGGAATTGGTTTGCATAATGCCCGTACATTCCACATTTAAAAAATTTAACCATTGTTGATGTCGTAGCAATACCATTATCTTCATCCCTGGTGTTAACTGAACCTTTTCCTTTGCACTTACTGGCTTTGTGTCCTTCTTTTCCACACCCAAAGCATCTTCCAGTTCC
Source organism: Viscum album (assembly GCA_963277665.1). Lineage (NCBI taxonomy): Eukaryota > Viridiplantae > Streptophyta > Magnoliopsida > Santalales > Viscaceae > Viscum > Viscum album. The sequence goes on from OY728129.1 coordinate 1,123,673,609, forward strand.
TTTGAAACATTCTCCTTGATGCCTCTTCCCACATGATTTACATTGGGGAAATTGAACTTTCTTTCCCCTATGACCATCATGAAACTCCATCTTTCTCTTATTAGCCGAGTCAGGAAACATACCAAATTTTAATTTATTGATCATATTATGAGATTGCTGATTCGACATAATAATGATTTTTGGACTTCCAAATCCCATTTCATTTGGTTGCTCATGAAGAATATCATTCCATTGTCCATCATATCCTCCATTATCGTGAATCATCTTGTTTCCAGCCATTTTCTAAAACCCAAAAAGAATAGTGTGAGAGGCAAAAATCATGCTAGGGAAAACAACATTATAAAGGGGGCGTATCCTCAATATCTAACTTCTTAGGTTAAATTATAAGATTGTTACCGTAGTTATAGGACTGTATCCTATACGTATACTTATCCTTAGGTACATCCCTAGACAAACCTTATAAATATCTCTAGGGATCTCACTAAAGTTCCCGCATCCTCGTTTCCAAAGGTTGACTAAACCTTTCCTCTGATACCAACTGTAGCGGTCTAGAATTACTTCCAGTGGACTACAATTGATACCTATCAGGGCACTCCATAGACGGCTACACCCCCTGGGCGGGACACACCACCATCCCCAGTGGCAGCCATTTCCTCATGAAGCCCTTGGGCGGAGAGCCATGCTTCGTCTAACGCTCACATGTGAGAGTTCCCAAGGATTGGATACATTCCTACCTCCTTTGCCTCTGATACCAACTGTAGATACCCGAAGCTTGACGTACATGAACATTACATTACTTTTGCGGAATACTTAGTACATAACAAAAAAATACACACACAAGGATCGTAATAGTTTAGGGTCTTTGGAAACTCAGAACGTAATCTTCTAATCGTGGTGAAAGATCTCCAATATCTCTCATAAAGATCTTCCCTTTTTTTACCTAAAACCTTTCTTTATATCCTGGGGAAAAGAAAACATAAAAGGGTGAGATCAAATTCTCAGTAAGGGTAAACAAAATAAATATAAATCTCATCGTATACACAAGCACATAACTTTTGGAAATCTTAACCTGCAAAAGAGATCATAATTTCATAACATGGGATAAATCATGGAAGTGAAATGTAATCACAATAATCATAACTTAAAAACATGAAACTTTGTGGCATACACACATAATCATAGAGAATCATTTCTTGTTAGTCAAGACTCATTGCCAAGACTATCTTAGTGGACAAAGTCCCTTTCTGAACCGAGTCACCCTCGTTTCAGTCCTGTTTCACTGAACCGGTATAACCTACCGTTCCAGCCCTGTCTATCTCATGAGATATAAAATCTTTACCCAATGCATTGGAGGGAGATATAGGTCCCACCCATCTTATAATGAATCTTGTGTGCCACATAATCATAAACCATACATCATAGCGTAACCCATGTAATAAAAATGGGATTCTTAAACAACATGACATCATAAAACAATTTATATAAGATAAAGGAATTCATAAAAATATTTCCATCACAGCATAATCAAAGCAATGTAATAATAGGGATAAAAACAGAACCCTTTTATTATCTTAGATGGAAAATAATTTTGATAAAATACTTGAACTCCATTCTTGAAGAAAATATCCTTTCTACTTCAAAAACATTTTTCCTTTCATAACATGTCATACGACTTTAAAATAAAATAAGTTGACTAAAAATAAACATGAAAACTTTTAAAGGAAGTTTCTTGGAAATAATGTTTTAAAAATCCATTCATGCCGTATAAGTTAAAAAAAACATTCTTCGTACTTTTGTCGGAAAAGTCAAAAAGTACCTCGTACGAAAAACGACAAAAGATTCCTTTCATACATATTACTAAAAACTCACCGAAGGGTAAAAATGGATTTAAACAATTGTATGAGGATGGAAATAATATTACATATTGATGAAACATGGATGTGGATGATAAAATACACCTCAGTAAATACTTACGAACAAACAATCTCGGATAAAAATGAGATTGTGATATTTCCCTTACCTTAGGTCCGATTTGCTTCATATGTGTCCGAACCTCCTGTATAATGATTTAAATAATTTCATTGAATTATTACAGAATCATATTAATTGTTATGATATCATATATGGTTCACTTATGACTTTATATTACCCGTTCTTTTGTAAATTCCATGTTAAAGAAGCGTTTTGGGTAAAATCGTCTCATTTATCGTAGGTGTTTTGACTTGTTGTTCTTGACATTATTATTACTTATATCATGATTTACTTACTTCCAGAATATAAAATATGATTTATATATCATATATATTCAGTATATATATATATATATATATAATAGATAGATAAATGAAATGAAAAACACCGTTCATGGAGACGGTAGTCCATACCTACGCATGAACGTTGTTTTCCTTTCCTTATTGTCTTGAATGGAAGTAAGTAGATGACATACATATATATATACATAAATCCAGTAGCTTTATAATGTCATATATTTCATTATTATATCTTATATATACTTTATAATCATTCTTAAATGGTTAACATGGATAATGAATCTCATCGTGTCGTGGAGACGGTAGTCCATACGTACGCACGAGCGATGATATCATTTCCATAAATATTTAATTGAATTGGAGTGGATTATACAATATATCAGAATCAATATTATATTGTAATAACTATGTATAGTTATTCTTTACACCATTATACCCATCCATGTAAGGTGGTGGTGGAAAATAGATTACACCACGAAGTGGAGACGGTATTCCGTACGTACGCACGCGCTGTGATTTCTTTTTCCGTAGGATGGATAGATGGTGAAACAGGGTTGTTTTATACTTATAATAACATATCAGTATATTAGTGATACTGATGTTATTACTTCATAATGAAACAAACTAAGAAGAAGAAGTGGAAGAAGAAATAAAGATGAAAGAATTGGTAACGGTAATTACCTCTTCTTTGAAGCGCCTCTTTGAGACCTCCTCTTAGGGCACTAAAATTGGTCTTTGAGGAAGACCAGAACCTCTAGGATGTTTATATGGAAGTGGAGAAGAGATTTTGGCAGGGGTTTGCCGTGCTTGAGTGCGCAAATTGGTGTGAGGAGGAGGGGGAGGAGGTGTCCTTTTATAAGGGAGGAGAGGGGCACCTTAGGAATACCTCAAAATATTATTTTATATTAAAGTCAAAATCAGTTTATAATGGTTCCAAAGGGTCTTATTTCGAAGCTAAAGTGGGGATGGGTCGAAATCCTATCAACCAATAGGATTTAGACAAGTTTAGGTTATTATTTTGACCTTATCAATTAGATTTAACTCTAAGTTAAATAATTTAACTTTTACCGTGTCTTTTTGTTTTCTTATACTATATGGTTAATACACTTACTATAACATGCCAAACAAACCCCAAATTGTTTATTATTAATATATATATCCTTATATAAGTCATTTGACCGAACCTTAGATAATTAGGAATAAAATAACAATTAATAATATAATATTTGATTTAAAAACTATTTTGTTTCAATTTTGACACTATTTGATATATGATTTTTGTGAAAGTCATAACAGAATTATATGTTCGAACCAAGTTGATTAAAGAAACACTAATATATCATAGTAACCTAGAAAATTAGTGGAATTCATAAAAAGTGTAAAATTACATTTATTTGAGCATTTATAACATCAATTATGTTAACATTTCCTTAAAAGGGTAATTACTGCATCATCGTTGTGTCATAAATAAATTAATTTATTTAAAGTCTAAAAATTAAAAATAAACTATCATTATGTAGGAAATCCTTTTAGATTTCTAATGAATATTTATAGTCGAATTTATCTTTTGTATAACCCCATATTAAAAATGTTTTAGTTATTAAACGTTGATTTTAACTATTTTAACTATTCATTAAATAAAATAATATTAAATGTCATAATCTAATCCAAGTGGACCTAAATGGTCATATTATATTCATAAGTATGTTTTTGGTCGAATTACACTTATCCAATAGAATTAGGACATGTGTTAGGGTAATAGTAATATCATATTTACCCTTAGATACCCTATTTACTATTAACCGTGGTAAAAAAAAGTAAAAAGTTACTATTCACCAAAAATTATTTTCATCTCATTGAACCAGATTTTAGTCCTTGATATTAACTGTGTCTATCGGATTTTCAAAATTCCATTCACAGAAGCGGTAAAATTAAGTTTTATGCAAAATTCAGTTTTTAACCTACCACTTAGTGGTTTCACTATTCATCAAAAATTGAAAGTTTTCAGAAAAATACCAAAAAATAGGCCTAAGCTATATTTGATATTATGAACTCAAAAATGATTTCTATTTTACCAAATTCAAAACATATCAGTTGCATTAATTAATTTAAAAATTAATTCCCGTCGTCTAAACAAAAGGCGTGTTTTTAAGAGATAATAACTATCAAAAGATTGACACTTGTTTATAACTGGTTTAAATGTGAAATTACATCCAATGACCAACATTGTATTGAATTGTAAAAATATATTCTAAATATACTTTAAAACCACTCAAATTAATAATTTATCACTATTAATTGTTTCGATTGAAAAATTTGTTTTTAATTAAAATTTAGTAATTTTCACTATTCATCAGAATAAGAAAGTTATCCGAAAAGTACCAAAATTTCACCTTAGGCTAAATTTGATACTCCGAATCCATAAATGAAGTCCATTTTGAAAAATAAAATTTACAAAATTTCAAAAAGTGGTTATTACTATTCATAACGGCTAGTTTTAATAATATCTTAATAGCATATCGTTGTTTAGCGAAACTTGGTGTTGCGTACAACACACGCTATCGTGGAAGGTCGCGATTGCGTGTAATTCAAGCCAGGTCAGAGATGTGTGTTTTGAAAGCTCTTTTTGGTGTAGCATATAACACAATACATTAATGAAATTAAAAAAAAATATTTTTCATAAAATCTCGGGGTGTTACAAAAACAATTCAATACAATTCCACGATCATGGGAACAATATCGTCGCTCGTGCATACGTACGGCCTACCGTCTCCACGTTGTGATGTGACTCGTTCTACATGATCTTCATTGAATAATGATTATATAAATGAATTGAATGAGTAAATATGATATATATTACACTAATAAAATTCTGTAAATGAGGAATCTATAACCTAAAAAGAAGAATAAGAATTTATTCAACAAAACACGCATAAGAATAGAAAGCAATAAACACCCGAATAACAAGTAGAAATGAAATATAAAAAACAAGAAGCTAAGAATATGACCATATATGATATCATAACAACGATTATGATTTTGGAATAATTCAATGACATTATTTAAATCATTATACAGTACATTCGGACACGTACAAAGCATATCAGACCTAAGTTAAGGGAAAATCTCGCAATCTCATTTTTATCCGAGATTGTTTATACTTCAGAATTTATTGGGGAATATTTATCATCCACATCCATGTTTCCTCAATATGTAATATTATTTCTATCCTCCTACAATTTTTTAAATCCAATTTTACTCATTGGTGAGTTTTAGTAAATGGTATGAAAGGAATATTTTGTCATTTTTCATACAAGGTACATTTTGACTTTTCCTACCAAAGTACGAGAAGAATGTTTTTTTAACTTATACGGCATGAATGGATTTTTTTATTTCATAGAAAATTATTACACTTAAGCTTCCTTTACAAGTTTTCAAGTTTATTTTTAATCAACTTCTTTTAGTTTAAAATTGTATGACATGTTAAGAATGGAAAAAAATGTTTTTTATGTAGAATGGATATTTTCCTCAAGAATGGAGTTCAAGTGTTTTATCAAAATTACTTTACATATAAGATAATATTGGGTTCTGTTTCTATCACTATTATTAAATTTATTTGATTATATTGTGATGGAATTATTTTTATGAAGTCCTTTATCTTATACGCATTGTTTTATGATGTCACGATGTTTAAGAAACCCAATTTTATTACATGGGTTATGCTATGATGTATGATTTATGATTTTGTGGCACACATAAGAATGGTTTCATTATGAGATGGGTGAGACCTATATTTCCATCCACTGCATTGGGTAAAGATTTATATCTCATGAGATAGACATGGCTGGAACGACAAGTTTATCTGGTTCAGTGATACAGGATTGGAACGAAGAGTGAACTCGGTTCAGTAATGGACTTTGTCCGCTATGATAGTCATGGAAACGAGTCTTCACTAAAATAAAATGATTTTCTATGATTATGTGTGTATTCCACAAAGTATCATGTTTTATGTTATGATTATTGGGATTACATTTCACCACTATGATTTATCCCATGTTATGATATTATGATCTCTTTTGTAGGTTAAGATATTCAAAATGTTATGTTCTTATGAATATGATATGATTGATATTTCTTTTTTTTCTCTTACTGAGCATTTGAGCTCACCTTTTTGTATGTTTTCCTTTCCCCAGGTCAGGAAGAAGGGTATTAGGTAGGATATGCCTGAAATGGACTCTAGATATGATGAAATAAACGAGAGACAATGTAGATGATTTATGAACCAGTTGTTTATGTTTCCCAGTTTCTAAAGTCACAATACCTATACGGTCCTTACATGGTTTTGTAATATGTTTTAATAAATAAGTTTCAATTCTGAAGTAATAACAATGTATGTAAAGTATGGGTCATTATAATATGTCTAGTACCCACCGTTCTATCATCATAGTGGCCCAGATTCAATCTCAAATCATCACTATACTGGAGCCTCTAACATCATAACAACTACCCTTGGTGACTGTGGAATCCTAGAGAGCACACCATCTCACATGGATAAGGAAATATTTATCAGATTTTACCTTGGGATCATCTTAAATATTGAAACTTTACCCCCTAATGGTAATATGGGATCTGAGCCCTGAAATAGTACAATGGGTACCAAACCCCAAAATGGAACTATTGGAACTAATCAATCAAAAAGTACCATGGGTTCCGACCTACAAAAAATGCTATAGGTTTTGACCCATAAAATGGTACTACAAGAACTGTCGAACCGAATGACATATTTTTAACAAACCTATCAAACGAGATAATTCATTGAGGAGGATCACTTGTACACTTATGTCTCCATCAATATGATATCAAATGAATCTAAAGACTTCACATATGATTAAAATTAGTGCACTTATTTAATGTATGATCATACATTCCTACAAGCATCTAATCCATAGTAGGTTCTCTTACCTTCTAACTTTGGAACAAGAAAAGAAGGGATCAATGGTATCCTTTAGAAATCATCAGAAGGTATTAAAAAAATGTTAGTATTTCAGACGGTAATGTCAATGGACAGAATGGCTAGTGGCACCAGGAGATTTAGTATTTAATGTCCACGTTGAGACTCCCATCATCATCCACTCACATATCCATTGATAGGGGAAGGGGATTATCATGGATCCATTTATTCCTCATCTTATGGTTGAAAAAAAATTATATTGAGGAACATATTTCTCAACTCTAATGAGAGAATATGGATCTTTTTTAATTTTCATTGAGAATGATCATGGGATCTCTACCATGATCAAAAGATAAAATACCTTCTTATTGATTCCCTCCTTGTAGTGACATTTCCCACCCCTTTGGGGTTAAGGAATTTTAATATTTTTATCCCCATATTAGGTGAAATCAAAACATTGTTCCACCTCACCCCATCGAACATGGATAGGGTAATTTCTATATTTTCACCTCATCTTCAACGATATTCTGAAAACCATGAAAACATAGTCATTTCCAAAAATATTCCTGGAGAGTACGTTTTCATTAATTAGTGTGAATAATTTCCATCATCCAATGCCATCAATTACTCAAAACCTACCCCCAAACTAAGGATGACTGATGGTTTTAAGGGAATATTCAAATCTTATCCATATTCCCACACTAATAAGGGAATATGTAGCACATGGGATAAACTAAATGGTCACCCTTCTCATGAAGAAATACATCAAAGTGTATATTACATCCAGTAATAATGTGTCACCATGCACATTTATTATTACATATATAATGGTTTGATAGATATATCGATGATGAGGAAGTCGAGTGATGAATGATTGATAGGACATGATAAACACTTCACATACCACCAATGTCTGGGGAAAAATATGGAGTTTCCTTTCCTTTAAAGGGTGGATTTAGTAGTGGATGGACAAGGTGGTGTTACAATCATGGAAAACTCAACCCCCACTTCTATCATGTGAGAACAATAAACATGGTACCTAAATTTTAAAACAGATAATGAGCCACATAGCTCCCTGTGATAGGTTACTATCTTTCAATAGAAGATAGACCAATTTATATTTATTCCATCCAATTAATGGCTCCATGTACGTTGACTATACTAGGGATAATGATTTGGTAAAAATACCAATAATAATAAATTCAATAGAGTTAGGGTTGATAGGCAATTGAATGTATTTCCCCTACTACAGATGTCTTAAGAAAAATATAGGGAGCTTCATTCTTTTTAATAACCAACTTGAGAAATAGTTAATTAATGGTTTCATAGATTTATAGGATCTTGAAAGTCATGAATTATTCATAATATTCATCCGTGATCGATCAATAAATTTTCTCTCTTGGAATTTTATGGACCATAAATGAGTTGCATGATTCTAAACATCATGACACTTCCTGGTCACATGATGGTTAAACTGTTCGATACATCCTAGTATCATGTTGATGAACCACATGACACACCCTAGTAATATGATGTAAAACTACACAATAATATATTAGTCCTAGAATTCTATGTTACATGATAATTTCCTCACCATATTAAGTGAAACTGCACTGAACAAATCCCGGTCATAAAACATTAAACTATGCGACATATGAATCCCTTGGTGATATCGACAACATCTAGTGGAAATTACAGTTACCAGACATTCCACCAATATAGAAAAGGATATATCCTTGAAATATTACAAAATCTCTAATACCCCTTAGTCCCCACTATGGGTGTTATCCAAAAAGTCACCTCCCCAGACACTCAGATCTGGGGATAAAGCACACATTTTTTAATGAAGAATGTTGCCGGACATTGAGGGTAGTCTTATATCCCTACAAGCTCAAATTATGTTTTCTATAATATTCATACAATAATCATGGGTAAGGAATAGATCCATTCACCCATCCATAAATCCCATAGACATATTATAATGAATCAAGGGGGACATGAATGTGATTATATCCCCACTTCTATAAAATACATGAACCAACAAATCCTATCCTCTCTAAAAATACATACTTACATTACTATACATTCCATGTTGAAGTTCATGTGATTTGTGTCAGTAACAGAGGAGATCTACCTGTATATTCTGGTGATGATGTAGGGACAGGAATATATTCCTACATTGACATCCATAACAAAAAAACACTCTAATCAGTATGAACAAGTGGCTAAAATGGAGTAAGAACATACTCTAACATCCATCTAGGAGGATTATTGATATATTATGGTAATGAATGAGCCATAGGATGGGGATTATTTACCTATTACTATTGGGGATCACTATGTGAAATAGAAAATTGTATTGGGACATGCTCATATTCTTATTGAAAAAGGCCGAGAGCAAACTCCATAGGAATAGTATAAGACTCATACCCAATTTTGACCATGGGTCACTAGGTTACAGTGACACATACCCTGAGATAGGCTCATATTCATATCAAAAAATACTAGAGAAATACTCTAGAGGCACTGGAATGGTCTCATACACTATTCAGACACGATCTTGCTGGGTGACAGTCATACATGCCTCCGAATAAACATAGATTCCTGTCAAAAGATTCCAGTAACATACTTCAAACGTTTTGGGCCATGCTCATATCCATATTTTAATAGGGTAACACCATATGAGAGTGGCATGTTCCTTAGGAAATATTCATATTCTTTACATCAAATCTACTTAAAATATTTATATATTATACTAGAGGAGAATTATTTCGCTTCTCCAATTCTAAAAGTCCATCTGTATATTTCAATGGTGAATTCACAAATGAACCCAGATCATATCAATGAATCATACAATATTCACCAAAATATTCTAGAAACCACTTATATACATTCTCTTATCTATAAAAAAATATAGAATATCACCAAAATATCTAGAAGCCTCTCAATTGTTGGCACATATCCCCATACACTAGACGAGTATCAATAGATTCTAGAAACTGTAATCGTGAAGGATAATATTCATTCCAAACCCCAAAAGGTATGTCAAAATATTCTAGCTGTGATGTAGAATTATGATCATATTCCTAACCTTCACAATCCCATTTTCCTTGAGGCTATTTGATGCATATCTGAAATACCTCAAGGGTCTATCGAGTCTTCAACTGAATCAAATGGTGATAATTACCTCAATATTCTTCCTCATGATATTGTAGAGATGGAAAACTAGTACTATAATATTCACATTCAATGTGGTCAAGTTACCTATAGTGATATCTACTTTTGATAAGAACATAATCCCCTTCCCAAAAACAATTATATAAATAGGTTCTCAAAACTCAAACACCTTTGTATAATGCAGTTCAAAAACATAAGAGTTAACATTATATAGTACCCCAAAAACCATCATGGAATCCTTACCTCAGTCAGCTGATGCCCTAGAGAGGAAAACTCTATGGTTTTATTGGGTAAAGACATATATCCTTAATGAATAAGAGGCTGATATGGATATATGGAGGGAGTTATCTAGAACCAAACTTCCAAATATGACAAGGCCTATTTCTACATCCAATTACGAGATCTCAAATGAGTTAAAAAGGGAAAGAATTATTTTAAATCACCCTAATATATAAGTGAATTATCAGATATTTGAGGACAAACACCTCCCTTTTTAGGTATATGAGGTTCACATCCAAATTGTAAATACACTCTATTATCAACAGGACATGGCAATGTCTTATGTGGTCTGATGCGCAGGTTCAGTAGATCATAAAAACACTATGACATGTTTTCTCTACATATTAACAACTATTTTACTAATTGGGAATGTTCTATTAGATTATTTCATGCAAATACATGTAGGTTAAGAATTTAATCATAGACATAGAGGCTCTCCCTTTTCTCAGTTACATCACGAGTGAAAAACAATAAGCCCCATAATCACATTATGATGAATCTAGTATTTCATAATGAAAATGTCTCATCCAGTGATTTATCTTACATTGAAAATGAATGATATTTCCATAGAATATCTACCAGTCATAAAATCTCTCAACAGACTCTGAGATGGAAGAATAAGAGAATGACCTTTGGAATTCCCCTCTCGTATTTGAGGAAGGAATCTCTTTTTGAATCAATAACCTCAGACATGTGAATCTAGGAAAAAATTAATACTCATGGATAACATTATTTATTAACTCTATGCTTTTAAAGGAGATATAGGTGTATATTACATTTATAATGTAGCATTGATAATTGTTCATTGGGAATTATATATAAATTCGTGGGTTGAACCACGATTTGGCTACGAACCATCGAGGATTACCCAACAACCATTGATGTAATATCATGTTAATTATTTTATGTATTCCTAAACCCCCATTTGAATTATGTTTTGGTTTCTTTTCATTTGGGGTTTTTTAGGAAATATTTTTAAAATCCTGAATGTTTATAGGCTAGTGGATGGTTGGTGTACAATTATCACAAACCATGCACCATTTCAGTAGAAACTATGCAAATTAAGTAAAAGGGTATTTTCAAAGCTAGTACATGGTTCTAAAAACAGTGTTCCAATAAGAATAAATTATAAACCTGGAGAAAAGGGGAACATAGCTAAGGACCTTGATTTTTCTTAAACATGTGCATTAATACAGAAAACTCTGTGTATGATTTTTAGATTTTTTGTTTTTCAAATTCATAAACATCCATATTTTGTCCCTGATGGTATGGTACAATCACCAATATATTTATTATTCCCTAGGAGTTCCCAAGTGTAGTTTTTCAACCCCTCTGCACCCTTCTTGATGTGAATTGATATTAGGATAATGATGTTCTCTCTTATCCCAGTTAGTTTCCTCATCTCGTTCTCTTTATCCCACTCTCTCTTTTTCCTCCCAATGGTTTCGTAGATCTCCTTATTGATTGAAAGATCTAATAACCTTTATTTATGATCTTGGATCTAAGTGGGATTCCTAGATCCTATTGTTATCATTCTTCATAGGAAAATATCTATAAGGATTTCAATTATTGAGATCCCATTATCCCTTGGTAGGTGGTTCTATTTTGATTGGATAATATAAATTAGCATAAACAACTAGATTTTATTAAATTGATTTCAATTGAATACATGAGATTTTATACTTATAAAATTTTATTGTTAAAAACAGAATTATATTAAATTCGGGTATTTGGTTATGAAGTTGTATTTTTGGAATTAAATTGGGAAAACCCAACTTCCATTGAATTAGGGATCTATTTTGAAATTAATAGAATTATTTAAACATTAATTTGTTGAATTAAAAATTTGAAATTGAATTTTTTTATTTAAATGTGAATTAATTTAATGTTATTATATGATAAAAATGGATAAAAATGATTTGGATAGAAACCATTGAGTTTTTTTCTTGAAAAAAAATACATGTGTTCATTAAAAATCCATCCTGGTTTCTAAAGAGAAATTGGCATGTTTAAATTTGGAGAATGGGGTGAATTGTTTTTTTAAATGTTGTTAAAATAAATTTCATATCATTGTTTGTTTATGAGTTCTAATGAAATAATAGGTAGTTAGTGAGTTATTTGGGGAAACACTCTATGATTATATAATTTCACTAAAAAATAAATGTACCACATCATATCCATGATGCGATGGTGATGATTCCCTCTTGGATAGTTCCAAAGGGACATGTATATACACATATTTATATTTCACCTTTACTGTGTGGTGTCCTATATCCTAGAACTATCATACCTTTTGCAAGATGACCATGTTTATCACCTATTTATAGTTGATATATAAATGTATTCCAATGTTTGTAAACTGTTTTACAAGCCTCTAAAATATCTATAAACTATTATGTATAAAAGTATTATTTAATCAATTATATTTAATGTTTTTAGATTATTTGAAATTTAAATAATGATTTATTTTAACTTTTTTTTTAAATTACAAGCATGTTTATTTAAAATTCAAAGATATATTTGGTTAAATAAAATTCATCATTTTTTATATAATACTTTTGGAGACCCTACTTGGCTATTAGCTCACACCCTACCCATTCCTTTTGATGTTTGTATATTTCCTCCTAGTTTTGATTAAGGGAAAATAACCACTTGGAGGTGGTTCTAACTGTTGATATTGGGATGGGATTGTTTAATCCTCTATGAATAGGGTTGTTCCTTTAGTTTTCTGATACATTACTATAGTACATTGGGTTTTTTATACATGTTTGAGTTCTGGTACACTTTTCCCTATGGAATTTTTCTTGTATGAATAATATATTTGTTATCTTGCTTCCCTAATGTTTATGGTAAATGTGTTCTGAATTTCCTTTTATTTGATGCCATGGGCCAGTCGCCAAACCATGGAGATCAAGAGCACCCTTTATCCCATATAATTGTTGGATCAGTTATCGGAATTCTAGGGTACTCGTATTGGTCCATGAAAGAGAGATATCTAAGCTATAGGTTGATATTATTATCTAAAAGTTAGTATGAATTGTGTAATACTTTCAGGACATAAAAGGTAGTAGTGATTTAGTTCTTGGATATCTCACACTATAATTAACCTTAAGAAATCAGGAGTGGTTTGTAAAATACATATTGAGGAACATTTCTAGTCCTTTACCTTGTTTTGATTTATATATAATGAAATCTAAATATTGTTTGTTTATCTATTGGGATTAATTTCCCTTGTTTATCTGTTAGTGTGTTAATCATGGGTCTTATTTGTTGTTTGTTGATGTTTTCATGCATCATTCCACTGATAAGAAGTAAAAATTACATCTAGGAGGAAGATTATACCAATCCTTAGAGAGAAAACACTTTTTTGGACCCAAATCTAGTAGAGGTGATTAAGCATACTATCCACGATTTAAGATAGGTAGCTGCACCAATATCTCCCATTTAGGATCCAGCTATCAAATCTCAAAGGGTTGATCTTCAGTATCATTCATAATAATTCATTCTCTAAAATCCAATAGAATTGAAAGTCTCAAAGGGTCCTCAAGAGACCAAGGAATGGTTGATAAGGATTGATGGGTTTTTGGGTTCTTGGAGTCACTTGATGAAATCAAGGTGATGTGATCCACAATCATGCTGGTGGGTCTAAGAAGGAGATGGTGGGAAACTGTGTTGATGAAAAAGAATCACAAGGGACTGTAGTGGAAATAATTAAATTTTATTTTCACTACCAATATCTATCTAGAGTTGAGGTTATATTTCATTACTACAGAGTTTTTAAAAGATGATCAAGATGATAATAACACAAATGAATACGAAGACTATTATAATGTGCTCATGCAATTATCACCAAAGATATTATCAAATGATAAGATGAAGGCTCAAAGGTTTTAGTTGGGAATATGATCTGACATTCATTATTATGTTATCTCCCAATATCTTCCTTCTTATGTAAATGTGATGGATAGAGCATTGATGTTTGAAATATACATGGTTGGATTGTCATTGGTGTTGTTTGTTTCTTTATCTCCTAGGGGTAGTGTAAGTTCCTTTAAAGGGAATTAGAAGTGTAATGATTCTCATGGTGGTTCTTAATTGCAGGGTAATTCTAGAACTCCATCAGTTCCTATAAGAGGCCATTTTATTGATTGTTAGTGTGGAAATCCATGGAATTCAAAGGGGCTTTGCACTGAGGAACCCAATGTGTGTGGTTACTATGGATTCTTAGGTCACCTACATAACAATTTCCATATACATTCGACTCCATGTAGTGGAATGAGGTCATTATTACCTTTTATAAATGTGGATATGTCAAATGATTCTTGTATAAAAGGTTTCCAACCACATGAATTTATAGAAAACCATCTTCACACAGTGGAAGAGTCTCTAGAGAAAGCAAATATATGTCCAGCGACCGTGAGAGGAAACATCACGGTAGCTTCATCATTTGTCACTTCTTCATTTGATACTCATGCATTTAATTCATTTATTTCAATGAGTGATTTTAATCATAAATCATTCAATGGAGATTTAATATTATGTATTGGATATTATGACACTACTTGGTACAGTGATAGTGAAGCGTATCTGTAGCTCTACATCTATTTTCTTCTTTTTAGATCACAAGATTGGTATAATTTTACTGGTTCTCAACATGAAACATATTTAAATCATTTCCTAGATGGATTGGATCATTTCCAATAAAGCCCATATTTTTTGTTATATATGAAAGGTCTCCTTCACTACACCCAATGAGGTTTTTTGTGTCTTCTAATGATAATTGAACCCAAGGTCGATTAGAGACAGACCATGTTATCTATTGTTCAAGAAAGTGGTATCCTTGTATTCATTTGATCTATAGTGAAAATATTTGTGATGAGATCTCCATATAGTTTTCATCGAGCTTCCCAACATGTTTCCTTCTGAATTCTCAAGTTTTTCACTTATAAGGGAGCTAAGAGTTTTACTTTTATTTATTATCTAGTACTAAACCAGTTTGTACTCCCTCTTACCATACATAACCAGATCAAATTAAATATCTAAATAAACAGTTTAATGTTCTTCTAGAGAATGTATTTATAATCCTATGTGTTTCACCTTGGGTGACCCCGATTCTCTTTTTTGAGATGGATGATTATTCCTTCCTCTTTCCCAATGATTACTGGAAACTCAATTGAGATATAGTAAAGAAAAAGAATCTGTTTCCATGGATTTATGATCTATTTGACCTATTGAAAGTGGAATTGTTGTTCTGAATGATTGACCATTGATCAAATTACCATCATATGAGAATAAAATAATTTCACATTTAGAAGAATTCCTTTAAAATCATGTAATACCATGATGAGTAAATTTTCATGCCTTTTTGTTTAACCAATGCCCCTATAGACATTATGGATTTAATGAAAAAGATCTTCTATGAGTATCCTTATTATTTTATTGAAGTCTCTATGTTTGAAATTTTTATTACTCTATGTCTGATGATGATCATGTTTATCATTTTAGTGTAGTTATGGAATTTTTTATAAATCACTAATCTTATTCCAATATTTTATTTTTATTATAGATTTAGGAATTTTGTTTCTTGGGACTTTGGGTGTTAGATCATGGAATACCAGTTGATCTTGAGATGTTGAAGGCTGCTATGACATGAGAGAAACCATGATTTGTTTCGATATTTGGAGCTTCATGGGCTTAGTTGAGTGTTATCTTTGGTTTGTAATGGAATTATCAAATATAAATTCTCAAATTAATGCGCTAACTCAGAACTAAGAAATGATTTCTTGAGATGAGAAATGTTATAATTCATTTTCTGAACTGAAACATTTTTTTATGAATGCACTGATGCTGAATCTTATAGAGTCTTGGCAAGGCTATGTGTCTTCTGTGATGCATATGGTTCAGGTTTGGGTTTTTTTCTTATAAAATTTGATCATGTTGTTTCTTATGTGCCTTGTTATCATATGAGACAGAAGAATAATTATCTGACCCCAGACCTTGAACTTGCAGTTGTGATGCACAGACATAAGAGTTGGCAACATTACCTTTAGGGATAAATATTTACCATGTTTTCAAACCATAAAATATTTAGTTATAACTTATCTTAAGAATATTTGAATATATTCCAAAGTTATTGGGTGGAATAAATAACTTCTTTCGATTACTACATATCCTATGCCACGAAAAAGGGAATGTAATCATAGATGTTTTATGGAAGAAACTCCCAACTTAGGTTATGAAAGAATCCTCGGAAGAGTGGAAATGGATGGATCTTTTTGCATACATGAATCTTAGAGTATTGAAAGCAGGGGATGAGGTTTATTTGGCCAGTGTTCAGTTTTACTCTGTTATTCTTGAGTTGATTCTCTAGAAACATCATCTTGGTGATGAATTCCGCTACATTAGCGACTCTCTTTATGGTGGGGATACCAAACATGACAGGTGATTTTACACCAAGGGAATACTATGATATCAAATTTTTTGTGTATTTAGTATTAAGGAATGATGTAATGAAGGATTTTTATAACTCTATTTGGGTTTTCCACCTAGGAACCACCAGTATATTCTATGACAAGAAGCGATGGTTCTGGTGTCCAGGTATGAGTCAATGAATTGCTTAATTTTTCTCTCGTTGTTATACAACGATGCAAGTCAAGGATAAGCACTAGAAACCATATGGTTTTCTTAATTCACTTACCAATCATACATGGATTTGGGATGAGTTATATAAGGACATTGCGGTTGGTTTTCCTCATACCCTAAGAAAGAATAATGTGATACAATTTTTGATTGGTCAGCAGAAAAAATCGTCTCACATTATACCAATTCATGATACAACCAAAGTTGAGGAGTAGTTAAATATCTTTGTAAACGATATTTTTCATTCACATAGAGCTCCAAATGCTATAGATTTTAAAAGAGGTCCTCAGTTTAGTTCTCTCCTTTTTAGAAGACTTTAGAATGCATTGGGATGTTAGGTCCATTTATGTATGACATACTATCTATAGTAGGATGGGGTGATATATAGAGCTATACCTATTCATGAGTATATGCTTCATGCTTATGTTTGAAACATTCTTGGGGATTGAGATGATCATTTAGGGCTATTTGAGTTTTCATATAACAATAGTTACCAGTATATGATTAGAATGGTTCCTTTTGAAGCCTTTTATGGATGCCCTTTCTGATATTCGTTGTGTTGGTCAGTGATTGGTGAGAATTCCATTGTTGGACTAATATTAGTCTAAGAGACAATGGAAAATATTTAGTCGATTCGTTAGATAATTTTGATAGAACAAATATGGTATAATTCATATGTTGATCATCATCATAGAAAATTGGAATTATTAGTTTCTGACAAGGTCTTCTTCAATGTTTCACTCAGTTCGGATCATCGAAGACTTGAGAGGTAAGGGTAACATGCTCATAATATTAGGGTACATTTTTAGGATGTTTAGAATATAGGAAAAGTTAATTACCACTTATCACTTCCAACATATCTAATGTTAATAAATAATATGTTTTGACTATCTGAACTACAAAAGTATATATCTGATCCAAATCTTGTTCTATAATGGGGTGATCTTGATCTTGATATTTATTTTTCTATGACTTAATGTCTAGTCTGGATAGTTGATTCTTAAACTATAGTGCTTTGAGTGAGGATGATACCTTTGGTTAAAATGATTTGGAAGAAAGGTTATGATAGTCATGAGACATGGTGTGCAGATGAAATGATTAGAGAGAAGTTGAATCAACATTTTGTCTAGTTATATTTAGAGTAGGATTTCTAGGGATAAAATGTTTCTATAGTTGGGAGGTTTTAATATACTTTTACTATTTTTATGAAATGTAAAACCCCTATTTGAAATATTTTTTTGGTTGGTTTTTGTTTGGGGGTTTTTGAGAAATTTTGTAAATCTTTATTGTTTCTAGACTAGCACATGGTTGGCCCACAAATTGGCCAAATTGTTCACTCATTCAGAAGAAATCATGAAAATATACAATGTTGGTTTTTTAAAGCTAGTTCAAGGTTGGAAAAACCACTCAATTCTATGTAGAATATGTGCGCCAACAAAAAAGGGGTTCATGTATGCGGTGTAAAATATTTCTATACAGTGTGCATTTTCAAAACAAGTCATGTGTATGAGTTTTCTAGTAATACTAAAATTATTTTTAAAATCCCAATACCTAAATTTTATGCTCACGATATACTAGTATTACCCCTAATTATTTATTCATCCCTAGGAACTCCCAAGAGTAGTATTGACCCCTCTACACCATTTTATAAGATAATATAAGAGAGGTGAAAGATGTTTGATCTTCTCCCAATTATTTTCCACTTATCGTTATATTTCTTTCACTGCCTTTTATTTCCTCCATAGGGATTCACTGATCTCCATATTGATTGGATGATATAGTAATATATGATTCAGATATTAGATCTAAGTTTGATTACTGAATCATGTATTCATCATTCTTTAATTTAAAAAACCCGATTAGGGTTTTGATTTTTGAGATCTCATGATTCTGAGGTAGGTGGTTCCATCTGGATTAGCCAATTTAATTAACACTAAACTACTTTATTTGATTAAAATTTATTAAATCAATTCTGTGGGATTTTATTCATATGAAATATAATTTTTAATAACCCAATTCTATTAAATTTATGGACCTGGATTTGAAATTGTATTTTGGCATAATTTTGGGAAAACCCCCAATTCCATTTAATTGGGTTTTATTACGAAATTGATGGAATTTTGTAAAATATAAATTGATGAATTTAAATTGTGATGGTGAATTGTAAAATTTAATTTTGAATTGATTTTGAATTCTTATAGGAGAAATATTTCTTAAATTGATTTTTTAGACACCTTTGACTTTTATCTTAGAAAAAAATGATTGGATTAAAAACCAGTTTTGGGTATTAAATGGAAATTTTCATGTTTTAAATGGTAGAATGGGGTGATATTTTTATTTTTTAAAATAAGTTTCCCATCATAGTTCTTTACTATAGCACATGCAAGCCCTGGTGTTAGTGAGTTATTCAGAACAACACTCTATGATTTTACAACATCACTAAAAATGTATGTGCAACAGGTCACATCCCCAATAAGATGGTGATGACTTCGTCTTAGACAGTGTTGAAGGAATGTTTCTATACACATATTTTGGTTTCACCCTGATTGTGTAGATTCCTATAGCTTGGAACTATCACACCGTTTGGTAGATGATCAGTTTTATCAGTTTCTTATATTTGATATAAAAATGTATGCTAATTTTTGTAAATAGTTTTACATGACTTATAAATTTATATAAATTGTTTAATATAAAATGCTTGTTTAATAAATTTTCTTAAATTATTTCCATTATTTTAAATGTAAACAATTATTTGTTAAATATGATTTTGAAATTAGAAACCTATTTATTTGAAACTGAATGATTTCTTGTGTTAATTAAATGTTGGAAACTTTTATGGAATTTTTGAGAGACTATACTAGGATTTTAGATCACACCCTGAATGTGCCTTAGGCTATATGTATATTTCCTCTATCCACATTTGAGTAGGGGAATGTCACCACTTATAAGTGGTTCTAGCTATCAATCATGGTCTTGGAGAGTTGAGTCCACTAAGACATGGGTTGTTCTTTCAATTTTCTGGTACTTTCCTTCCATACATTGGGTTATTTATACCTATTTTAATTATAGTACATTTCCCCCCTTGGAGATTTTATTTTATGAATACTATGTTGTTTATTTTTATTTTATAATGTTTGTGGGAGAAATTTGTTCCCACTTTCATTTAATATGATTCCAGGTAGTGGTTTCTAACTCACGTGGATTAGTAATTCCCTTCAGGACATGTCACAACACGTTTGGTTATTGAGATACTAAGGCACCCATGATACATAATGATAATCAAGGTTTCATAAAAATATCGAAAATAATGAACCCCCTTGCATTTCCACATGCTGACCACAAAAAGTTAAACTGTATAGAAGAAATCCATTCCCCATGAAGTTAAACTATACATAAGAAATATAGGCCACATATAGTTAAACTGTACAGAAGAAATCATGAACACAATGTAACACCTGAGATTTTTATGAGAAATATTTTATTTTTATGTTATATACATAATCAAAGGAATCTTTCACTACACACAACACTAGCTTGGCTTGCTTTACACGCAATCACGACCTTCCTCGATAGCTTGCGTTGTACGCAATACCGAGTTTCACTAAATAATGATATACTATTAAAATATTATTAAAACTAGCCGGTATGAATAGTAATACCCACTTTATGAAATTTTATAAATTTTATCCTTCAAAATGGACTTCATTTTTGGATTTTGAATTTCGAAATTAGCCTAGGGTAAAATTTTGGTATTTTTCTGAAAACTTACAATTTTTGATGACTCGTGAAAACACTGGGTTACTATTTAAAAACTGACTTTATATTTAAATAATTATTTATTTTATTTAATTTTATTTTAGGTAAAAATTGTTACATAATACCTATATAAGTTCAATGTAATTCATTGGAGTCATTTTATAATAATTTTAGATATATAAAAATTTTATTGAACTTTTCACCGTCTTTTACCCATCTCCCAGGAGAATTTGAAAATTTACATAAAACAAACTTTTACCGCTTCTGTGAGTGAAATTTCGAAAATCCGAGACACCCGATTAATATCAAGGAGTAAAATGTGGTTCAGTAAGATGAAAATAATTTTTTTTGAATAGTAACTTTTAACTTTTTTTAACCACGGTTAAAAGTAAATAGGGTAATTAAGGGTGAAAATGATATTATTATTACCCTAACACATGTCATAGTTATAGTGGATAAGTTTAATTAAACCAAAACCAACCTTAAGAATAAAATATGACCATTTAGGTCCACTTGGATTAGATTAGGACATTTATTATTATTTTATTTAAAGATGAGTTAAAATAGTTAAAATCAATGTTTAATAACTAAAAAAATTTTAATATAGGGTTATACATAAGATAATTTCGACTATAAATATACATTAGAAAGCTAAAACTCTTTCATACATAATGGTATTTATTTTCAATTTTTAAATATTAAATAAGGTAATTTATTTTTGACACAATAATGATGGAGCAATTACCTTATTAATGAAATATTAACATAATTGATGTTATAAATACCCAAATAAATGTAATTTGAGACTTTTTATGAATTAAACTAATTTTATAGGTTAATATGACATGTTAGTATTGATTTAATTAACTTTGTTTGACCTAATAATTCTGTTATGATTTTCACAAAAATCAATTACCAAATAGTGTCAAAATTGACATATAATAGTTTTTAAAACAAATATTATATTATTAATTGTTATTTTATTCTTAAAAATCTACGGTTCCGCCAAATGACTTATATAAGGTTATATATATTAATAATGAACAACTTGGGGTTCGTTTGGCTTGTTATAGTAAGTTTATTAACCTTATAGTGTAAGAAAACAAGAAGACACGGTAAAAGTAAAATTATTTAACTTAAAGTTAAATCTAAATGATAAGGTTAAAACAGAAACCTAAACTAGTCTAAATTCTATTTTATGAGATGATTTAGACTCATCCCCACCTTATCTTAGAAATAAATGAATTTAGAGCTAT
Organism: Viscum album; assembly: GCA_963277665.1. Classification (NCBI taxonomy): domain Eukaryota; kingdom Viridiplantae; phylum Streptophyta; class Magnoliopsida; order Santalales; family Viscaceae; genus Viscum; species Viscum album. Next base: position 1,123,695,937 of record OY728129.1, read on the forward strand.
TAAAAACCGAATATGACTTTATAATAAAATAATATGTTTAGTTCTTCCAAAGGTTCCCCTCTCATCCCTTATAAAAGGGAACCTCGTCCCTTTCCTCCTCACACCACTTTGAGCCTTCAAGATCGGAAAAACCCTAAATATTTCTCTTCTCCACTTCTCTAGAACCATTTTAGAGGTACTGGTATTCTTCAAAGACCACATTTAGTGCCCTAAGAGGAGGTTAGGAAGAGGTTCTTCAAAGAAGAGGTAATGTTCGTTACTGATTCTTTCAACCTTATTTTTTCTTCTAATTCTTATTTAGTTGTTTCATTATGAATTAATAACATCATTATCTATCATATACTGATATTTTATTATAAATATGAAACAATCCTATTTCACCTTCTATCCTTCCAACGGAAAACGAAATCACCGCGCGTGTATACGTACGGAATACCGTCTCCATGCCGTGGTGTACTCTGTTTTCCACCACCACCTTACATGGATGGGTATAATGGTGTAAAGAATAAATATATATGATTATTTTAAAGTGATATTTATTCTGAAATAATATACATACACTTCAATACAATTTCCTAATCTTGGGAACGATATCATCGCTCGTGCGTACGTACGGCCTACCATCTCCACGATGTGATGCGACTCGTTCTACATGATATTCATTGCATATGATTATATAAATGAATTGAATGAATAAATATGATATATATTACACTAATACCACTATGTAAATGAGTTATCTATAACCTAAAAATAATAATAAGAATTTATTCGACAAAACACGCATAAGAACAAAAAGCAATAAACACCCGAATAACAAGTAGCAATGAAATACTAATAATAAGAAGATACTAATATGACCATATATGATATAATAACAATGATAAAGATTATTGAATAATTCAATAACATTATTTAAATAATTATACAGGAGGTTCAGACACGTACGAAGCAAATCAGACCTAAGGTAAGGGAAAATCTCGCAATCTCATTTTTATCTGAGATTGTTTATACTTCAGAATTTACTTGGAAATATTTATCATCCACATCCATGTTTCCTCAATATGTAATATTATTTCTATCCTCCTACAATTTTTTTAATCCAACTTTACCCTTCGGTGAGTTTTTAGTAAAAGATATGAAAGTAATCTGTTTACCTTTTTAGTATGAGGTACTTTTTGACTTTTCTGGCCAAATTACGAGAAGAAGGTTTTTCTTTAACTTATACGGCATGAATGGATTCTCATAACATTATTTCCATGAATCTTTATTTATATGTTTTTAAGTATATTTTTAATCAACTTCTTTTAGTATGATATTTTATGAAAGGAAAAAAAATTTGAAGTAAAAAAGGATATTTTCCTCAAGAATGAAGTTCAAGTGTTTTATCAAAATTATTTTCCATCTATGATAAAATAGGGTTCTGTTTCTATTCCTATTTTTACATTGATTTTATTATTTTATTATGAAATTATTTTTATAATGTCCTTTTATCTTATATGGATTATGTTATGATGGCATTATGTTTAAGAATCTCATTTTTATTACATGGGTTATGCTATGATGTATGATTTATGATCTTGTGAAACACATAAGAATAGTATCATTATGAGATGTGTGGGACCTATATCTCCCTCCAATTCATTGGGTAATGATTTATATCTCATGAGATAGACATGGATGGAACAGTAGGTTAATCTGGTTTAGTGAAACAGGACTAAAACGAGGAGTGAATTCGGTTCAGAAATATACTTTTTCCGCTAAGATAGTATTGGAAATGAGTCTTGACTAATAAGAAATGATTCTCTGTGATTATGTGTGTATGACACAAAGTTTCATGTTTTATGTTATGATTATTTGGATTACATTTTACTATTATGATTGATCCCATGTCATGATATTATGATCTATTTTTCAGGATAAGATATTCAAAATGTTATGTTCTTAAGAATATGATATGATTGATATTTCTTTTGTTTACCCTTACTGAGTATTTGATCTCAACCATTAGTATGTTTTCTTTTCCCCAGGTCTGGAAGAAGGGTATTAAGTAGAATATGCAAAATGGGACTCTAGATATGATGAAATAAATGGGAGACAACGTAGATGATTTATGAACTAGTTGTTTATGTTTCCCAGTTTCTAAAGACACTATACCTATATGGTCCTTTCATGGTTTTTTATATGTTGTAATAGGTATGCTTCAATTCTGATGTAATAACAATGTTTGTAAATTATGGTTCGTTATAGTTGGTATCAGAGGAAATGTATATTCAACCTTTGGAAACTAGGATGTGAAAGCCTTAGTAAGAACCCTAAGGTTATATCTAAGTATAGAATAAAAACATAGTGTTTTAGAAATTTCCCTAAATAACATAAGATAAGACCTTAAGTGTAAAATTTTATTCTTGATTATGTGGTTTTCCAATTATAATTATTATTTCTCACACTATTCTTCTTGGTTTTAGTCAATGGCTGGAATCCAAAGGAACCATGTTAATGCGGAATGCGATCGGAAATGCAATGATTGTCTCCCTGAGCAACCAAAAGTTATGGGAGATGGAATGCAAAATCATGTAGCCATGCTCACACAACTTTCTCAAGCTATGAATCATGCAGGACTTCCAAACGAGCAAAGGAAGGAGCAAAATTCTGTTGAATCCTTCATGAGGTAGCATCCACCCTCATTCAGCGGGTCTACTGATCCATTTTTTGCTGAGCAGTGGATTAGTACTACTAGAAAGATATTTTCAGTTCTTCAATGTTTTGAACATGACAAAGTCATCTTAGCAGTGTATCGTTTGGAAGGTGATGCTGATTAATGGTGGAATCTTATCAAGAATACGAGGCAAAGAGATGAAATTGAGTCCCTCGAATGGGACGAGTTCAAGAACTTGTTTTTCAATAAGTACTTCCCTCGTATTCTTCGAGAAAAGATGGAGAAGGAGTTTCTTGAACTGAAGCAAAAGGATGATGAATCTGTTGGTACCTACAGAGAAAATTTTACAATACGTGCAAGGTACGCTTCTGGGATTATTTTCCAACCTGAGAGTAAGATCGATCAATTCTTTAGTGGCTTAAAACCAAGTCTTCGAAGGGTGTTATCCATAAGGGACTTCAATAGCTACGAGGAAATTGTTCGATGTGATCTCAAGGTTGAGATAGAGATTGGAGTAACCCATCAATCATATGGGTTTGATAAGAATAGGAAAATGGAAATCAAAGGAAAATCTAAAGACCACACGGAAAATAAGATTTGTTTTCCCTTATGCTCAAAATTTGGAATGAATCCTGGAGGGAGTTGTCTTAAAGGGACAAGTAAATGTTTCAAATGTGGAAAAGAATGTCATCAGGCATTTGAATTCCGCAACGATGGGAAGAAGATGTCTAGTGATGAGAACAAAGAAAAGGCTACACAGACTGCACCTCCTACACTTCAATGTTACAAGTGAAAGGAAATGGGGCATTATGCTATTCAATGCCCTCATCCAAGGGTTGTTGATGATGATCGACATCAACAAACACTTAAGGCTAAAGAAAAAGGAAAGTCACATGCAATTTCTATCAGCGATGTGGAGTATGATAATGAAGTGGTGAAAGGTACACTTACCATCCACTATAAAGTTGAAAAAGTTTTATTTGATTCTGGATCGACCTACTAATTTATTTCTGTAGAATTTTCTAAGGGTATCGCCGTATTACCTCAACAATTAGATGTTGAGTTAGTTGTGACAACCCCTAATGGAACAACAGTCACATCAAAAGTTTATAATTCTTCTCTGATTGAAGTTTGTGGGAAAGTTCTTCCCGAAAATCTTGTGATCCTTCCTATAGTGGAATTTGATGTGATTATTGGCATGGATTGGCTTTCTTTATATGGGTCTCATATCAATTCCCAAATAAGGGAAGTCACATGTCATATTCCAGATCAATCTATGATCGTCTATCGATGCAAGGATGAACATAACCATCCAGTGGAAATTTCTTCCATCTTATGGGTCTCGATTCCACTAAATGAAGGTTATTTATCTCAAATGGTTGGTGATGAACTCACGATTAAGAATATTACCATTTTATGGGAGTTCGATGATGTCTTTTCAAAGGAATTGCCAGGTCTTCCACCAAATCATGAAGTTCAGTTTTCAATATAACTCATACTGGGTTCTATGCCCATTTCAAATACACCTTATAGAATAGCCCCAATTGAGTTGCAAGAATTGAAGAAGTAACTCCATGAGAATCTTGATAAGGGATTCATATGCCCTAGTGTGTCACCTTGGGGAGAACCTGTTCTGTTTGTTAAGAAGAAAGATGGATAAATGAGACTCTGCATTGATTATTGAGAACTTAATAAGATCACTATCAAAAAAAATATCCTCTCCCACACATTGATGACTTATTTGACCAACTACGCGGAGCTCAATAATTTTCCAGGATTGATCTTCGTTCAGGGTATCATCAATTTAGGGTCAAAAGGTAGGATATACCAAATACGGCTTTCCGTACAAGGTATGGACACTATGAATTTATAGTGATTCCATTTGGTCTTACTAATTCCCCTATTTCCTTCATGGATCTAATGAATAGAGTCTTTAGAGATTATCTTGATCAGTTTGTGGTAGTCTTTGTAGACGATATTCTTGTCTATTCAAAGAGAAAGGATGAAAATAAAGATCAATTAATAATTCTGTTGAAGACCCTGAGAAAGGAGAAGCTTTATGCCAAATTTACCAAGTGTGAATTTCGGCCTTAAAAAGTTTCATTTTTTGGGTCACATGATCTCAAAAGAGGGGATATCTTTGGATCTAGAAAAAATAGAGGTTATTGAAAGATGGTTGAGACCAACAACAGTAACTGGGATCCGATGTTTTCTTGGATTGGCTGGATATTATCGATGTTTTGTGAAATATTTTTCACGATTATATAACACACTCACCAAATTGACTCGGAAAGGAGTTAAGTTTGTTTGGACAGAGGAATGTGAAGAGAATTTCATGGAGTTAAAAAGAAGGTTATCCAGTGCACCTGTGCTCACACTACCTTGTAGTGGAGAAAGGTTTGTGATCTATAGTTATGCATCCAAGAATTTATTGGGGTGTGTTCTCATGAAAAACAATATGGTGATAGCTTATGACTCATGACAGTTGAAAATCCTTGAGCAAAATTACCCAACTCCTGATTTGGAGTTATCTGCAGTAATCTTTGTATTAATGATTTGGAGGCATTATATTTATGGAGAAAGGTCAGATATTTATACTGATTATAATATTTTAAAGTATATTTTCACACAAAAGGAGCTTAATATTCGCCGAAGAATATTATTGGTGCTGATTCAGGATTACGACTGCTCAATTCAATATGACCCTGGGAAAGAAAACAAGGTGGCAGATGCATTAAGTCGACAAGACCATGCTAGCATATCCATGATGAGGATCACAAAAGATCCAATATTTATGGATTTACAAAGGATGGATCATGGAATTATAATGGAAGGGGAAGAATCTTATCTTTCTCAAATGAATGTTCAACCATCTATACATGTGAGGATAAAAGAGGCACAGAAAGAAGATGTAGAGTTACAAAAGATGGTGAGAAATTTTCCTGAATTCAACCTTGATTGTGATGGGATAATAAAGTTCAGAAATCGGGTTTATGTTCCTCCCATCCCAGAATTAAAGAAGGATCTGCTGGATGAGGCTCATAGTTCTTCATTCTCTATTCATCCTGGAAGCATGCAAATGTATAGGGACTTGAAAGAGTACTTCTGGTGGGTTGGCATGAAAAGAGATGTCTCTGAATATGTATCTCGATGCTAGGTTTGTCAGCATGTTAAATTTGAGGGACAGAAGTCTAATGGGATGTTACAACCATTACCCATACCCGAATGGAAATAGAAAAACATCACTATGGACTTTTTCATCGTACATACTAAAACATCCGAAGGGAATAACGCTATTTGTGTTATAGTTGATAATCTTACAATGTCGGTACACTTCATTTCTATTAGAGAAGATTTCTCTCTGGATCAGCTTTCCAAGATATATGTAATGGAAGTGGTAATATTGCATGGAGTACCACTTTCCATTATATCTTATCGGGATCCAAGGTTTACCTCAAAGTTTTGGAGAAGTATTCTGCATAATCTAGATACAGAGTTGAGTTTCAGCACTACTTATCATCCTCAGATAGACGGTTAGTCTGAGAGGACAATTCAAACACTAGAAGATATTTTGAGATCTTGATCTATAGATTTCAAAGGAGGTTGGGATCAAAACCTACCTTGGTTGGAATTTTCTTATAATAATAGCTTTCACTCCAGTATTAAAATGGATCCTTATGAAGCTCTCTATAGAAAGAAATGTAGGACTCCAACTTTCTGGGATGAAGTTGGGGAAAGAAGGCTATTAGGACCTAATCTTGTTGATGAGATGGCAGAAAAGGTCTGATCTATTCAACAACACATAAGAGCAGCTCAGAGTCGACAAAAAAATTATGCCGATAACCGAAGAAAATACATAGAGTTTGAAGTGGGTGATAAAGTGTTCTTACGAATATCTCCTTGGAAGAGAGTAATGAGATTTGGAAAGATGGGAAAGCTGAGCCCTAGGTATATCGGTCGTTTTGAAATACTGGACCATGTTGGGAAGGTAGATTACCGATTTTCGCTTCCACCAAATCTCTTTCAAATTCATGATGTGTTCCATGTATATCTCTTGAGAAAGTACATACCCGATCCTTCACATGTACTCTGCTCAGAAGTTGTACCGCTGGAGCAAGATCTTTCTTATGAAGAACAGCCGATAGAGATTTTGGATCGTATTGAAAAAGTTCTACGGAACAAGACCACTCACTTGGTGAAGGTTTTATGGAAGAACCACCAATTAGAATAAGCTACAGGGGAGATTGAGGATATGATGAGGGAGAGGTATCCTCATCTATTTGTTACAAAGTGATGAATTTCGAGGGTGAAATTCATTTTAAGGGGGGTAGAATGTAACACCCGGGATTTTTATGAGAAATATTTTGTTTTTATGTTATATATTTCATCAAAGGAATCTTTCACTACACAAAACACTATATTGGCTTGCTTTACACTCAATCGCGACCTTCCTCGATAGCTTGCGTTTTACACAATACCGAGTTTCACTAAACAATGATATGTTATTAAAATATTATTAAAACTAACCGTTATGAATAGTAATACCCACTTTTTGAAATTTTATAAATTTTATCTTTCAAAATTTACTTCATTTTTGGATTTGGAATATTGAAATTAGCATAGGGTGAAATTTTGGTATTTTTCTGAAAACTTTCAATTTTTCATAAATAGTGAAAACACTGCGATACTATTTAAAAATCGACTTTTTATTTAAATAATTATTTATTTTATTTAATTTATTTTAGGTCAAAATTGATACATAATACCTCTATAAGTTCAATGTAATTCATTAGAGTCATTTTATAATAATTTTAGATATATAAAAATTTTATTGAACTTTTCAAAGTCTTTTACCGACCTCCAAGGAGAATTTGAAAATTCACATAAAACATAATTTTACCACTTCTATGAGTGGAATTTTGAAAATCCGAGAGACACGGTTAATATCAATGAATAAAATGTGGTTCAATAAGATAAAAATAATTTTTGGTGGATAGTAACTTTTTACTTTTTTTTACCATGGTTAAAAGTAAATAGGGTAATTAAGGGTAAAAATGATACTATTATTACCCTAACACATGTCCTAATTCCATTGGATAAGTTTAATTCAACCAAAAAAAACCTTAGTAATAATATATGATGATTTAGGTCCACATTAATTAGATTAGGGCATTTATTATTATTTTATTTAAAGAAGAGTTAAAATAGTTAAAATCAAAGTTTAATAACATAAAATATTTTAATATAGGGTTATACATAAGATGATTTCGACTATAAATATTAATTAGTAAGATAAAAATATTTCCTACATAATGGTATTTTATTTGTAATTTTTAGACATTAAATAAGTTAATTTATTTTTGACACAATGATGATGTCGTAATTACCTTATTAATGAAATATTAATATAATTGATGTTATAAATATCCAAATAAATGTAAATTCAGACATTTTATGAATTACACTAATTTTATAGGTTAATATGAAATGTTAATATTTATTAAATTAACTTTTTTTGAACTAATAATGCTGTGATGATTTTCACAAAAATCAATTACCAAATAGTGTCAAAAATGACAGAAAATAGTTTTTTAAACAAATATTATATTATTAATTGTTATTTTATTCCTAAAAATCTAAGGTTCCGCCAAATAACTTAGATAAGGTTATATATATTAATAATGAACAACTAGGGGTTCTTTTTTCTTGTTATAGTATCTTTATTAACCTTATAGTGTAAGAAAACAAGAAGACACGGTAAAAGTATAATTATTTAACTTAAAGTTAAATCTAAATGATAAGGTTAAAATAGAAACCTAAACTTGTATAAATTCTATTGGATGAGAGGATTTCGACCCATCCCAACATTAACTTCAAAATAAACAAATTTGGAGCTATTAAAAACCGAATATGACTTTATAATAAAATAATATTTTTAGTTTTTCCAATGGTTCTCCTCTCCTCCCTTATAAAAGGGAACCTCCTCCCTCCCCTCCCCACAACACTTTGAGCCTTCATGCTCTAGAAAACACTTCCAATTTCTCTTCTCCAATTCCCTATAAACATCCTAGAGGTCCTGGTCTTATTCAAAGACCATCTTTAGTTCCCTAAGAGGAGGTTATGAATATGCGCTTCAAAGAAGAGGTAATGTCTGTTACCGATTCTTTCAACTTTATTTCTTCTTTTAATTATTCTTCTTTAGTTGTTTAATTATGAAGTAAAAACATAAGTATCAATAATATACTGATATGTTATTCTAAATATGAAACAACCCTATTTCACCTTCTATCCATCTTACGGAAAACGAAATCATCACGCGTGCATACGTACGGAATATCGTCTCCACACCGTGGTGTAATCTGTTTTCCACCACCACCTTACTTGGATGGGTATAATGGTGTAAATAATAACCATATATGATTATTGTAAATTTATATTGATTCTGAAATAGTATACATACACTTAAATACAATTCCATGATCATGGTAACGATATCATCGCTCGTGCGTACGTAAGGCCTACCGTCTCCATGATGTGATGCAACTCGTTCTACATGATCATCATTGATTAATGATTATATAAATGAATTTAATGAATAAATATGATATATATTACACTAATACCATTTTGGAAATGAGTAATCTATAACCTAAAAATAATAATAAGAATTTATTCGGCAAAACATGCATAAGAACAAAAAGCAATAAACACCCAAATAACAAGTATCAATGAAATATTACTAATATAAAGCTAATAATATGACCATATATGATATCATAACAATGAGTAAGATTCTGAAATAAGTCAATACCATTATTTAAATCACTATACAAGAGTTTCAGACACGTACGAAGCAAATCGGACCTAAGGTAAGGGAAAATCTCACAATCTCATTTTTATCTGAGATTGTTTATACAACAGAATTTACAGGGAAATATTTATCATCCACATCCATGTTTCCTCAATATTTAATATTATTTCTATCCTTCTATAATTTTTTAAATCCAATTTTACCCTTTGGTTTGTTTTTCGTAAAATATATGAGAGGAATCTTTTGTCGTTTTTAGTACGAGGTACTTTTTTGACTTTTCGTGCCAAAGTATGAGACGAATGTTTTTCTTTAACTTATACAGAATGAATGGATTTTTAGAAATTTCTTTCCATGAAGCTTCTTTTAAAAGTTTTCAAGTTTATTTTTACTAAACTTATTTTAGTTGGACATTTTATGAAAAGATAAATGTTTTTGAAGTAGAAAGGATATTTTCCTCAAGAATGAAGTTCAAGTGTTTTATCAAAATTATTTTTCATCTAAGATAATATTGGGTCCTATTTATATTCCTATTATTACATTGATTTTATTATGTTATGATGTAATTATTTTTATGATGTCCTCTTATCTTATATGGATTATGTTATGATGGCATGATGTTTAAGAATCCCATTTTTATTACATTGGTTATGATATGATGTATGATTTATGATCTTGTGGAACACAAAAGAATGGTATCATTAAGAGATGCGTGGGACCTATATCTCCCTCCAATTCATTGGGTAAAGATTTATACCTCATGAGATAGACATGGATGGAATGGCACGTTAATCTGATTTAGTGAAACATGAATGAAACGAGGGGTGAACTCGGTTCAGAAATAGAATTTGTCCGCTAAGATAGTCGTGGCAATGAGTCTTGACTAATAAGAAATGATTCACTACGATTATGTGTGTATTCCACAAAGTTTCATGTTTTACCTTATGATTATTTGGATTACATTTTACTATTATGATTTATCCCATGTCATGATATTATGATCTCTTTTGCAGGAAATGATTTTCACAATGTTATGTTCTTAAGAATATGATATGATTGATATTTATTTTGTTTACCCTTAATGAGCATTTGAGCTCACCCTTTTTTATGTTTTCTTTTCCCCAGGTCTGAAAGAAGGGTATTAAGTAGAATATGCCAAAAGCGACTCTAGATATGATGAAATAAATGGGAGACAATGTAAATGATTTATGAACCAGTTGTTTATGTTTCCCAGTTTCTAAAGACACTATACCTGTACGGTCCATCCATGATTTTGTTATATGTTGTAATAAGTATTCTTCAACTCTGAATTAATAACAATGAATATAAAGTATGGGTCATTATACACATGATGTTAAATAGCATGGAATATGATTTGACCACATGACTTTAAGCTGTATAGAAGACGTCCTAACCAATTTATGTTAATTTATTAAGAAGACCTCCTTACCAAATAAAATTAATATATATAGAAGACATCCTAAATATATGAAGTTAAACTGTATGGTGGAATTTCTAACTACACGATGTTTAAATATATAGAACACCTATTGAACACTTTATTTTATACTATATGGATGGAGTCCTTTCCAGATGATGTTAAAATGTACTTAAAACATCCTAACCAAATTATGTTAAACTGTATGGAACACATCATGACCACATGATGTTAAACAATACAAAAGAATTCATTGAATGACATCTTTAAACTACCCAATATTTTTCATCCTCATTGTATGTCGTTAAACTGGATGATATTTCCTTTGTTCATGATGTTAAATTTCATGGAAGGCATCCTCACTGCATTACAGTAGACCGAATAGAATGCATTGTCTCATAAAATATTCACATCACACGAGTTTGATCTAAAAAATGGAATTGAGGTATCCCCATACCTGTGCGAGAGTCCAATCTATATAGGGAATATCCCTATCCAATAACTACATATGGATTTATTCCTAAAATCATAGGACATGATGTGATTCCCATATCATATGTTGTTTATCAAACCATAATATATCCATCCCTATCCCAAGACATCTGAATGTGGGACAAATTTAAAGCTATCTTTTTCATTCTGTTTAACTTTTTTACTTACTACATGATGTTAAACTACAAGAATAATGTACATAATACATGATATTGGAAATTATGGGTTTTCAAAAAATATGTTTTTCTTGATTCCACCACTACATGATACACAGTGACACCGAATTCTCCATTCTTGGTTCTAGATAAAGTATTTCATTTTTCACATTGAGTCACCTTCATCCTTACCAAAATATGTCAAAATACATGGATTGAATCCTTAAAGTATTATACATAAAATACATAGCATTATAGATCAACATAAGGACTTATTCTTATTCTAATGAGATATATAGTGATTCTTAGATCTTATATCTTGGACCTACCACTGCATGATACAAAATTTACTTATGATTTCCTTTTATAAACTCTTTGTTTTGAGAGAAACCTTTTCAATTCCATATTTCTCAAACCTATCATAGATCATGTGGATTTGGTAATTGAGTAAGGGATTCCCCACATGGTTGAGACATATCAGTTCACAATAGGTTAATCATAACCCTAGATTAAATACCATGAAATAAACACTATGAGTCCTTGTCACATGATGTTAAACTTCATGGTTGATGTCTCTTTCAAGACATAATATTGATAATTACTCTGGACCTCACATGAGGGGACCACTATACTTTCTGTTGGTCCCCTATAAATATTTAATTCAGTAACTACAAGTATCTTGATTCCTATAAACATATGACAAGCGGTGATTCTCATATATCCAATCTTGGGTCTAGATGAAACAATCAACACGAAATATTCCCCCACTATGTATCGGTTAGACCTACATGGATAGTTTACCATTCAATAATTAAGTGTGGATTGATTCCATCCATTTTGGGATACGTAGTGACACATAGATCTCTAGTCTTAGGTAAAACATCAATATTTACTTTTCACATTGTGGTCCTTGACTAATGAATGTAAACCACATGGTTCCTAAAGAACAACATGTGACTTGATTCATTTATTTATAAGACACATAGTGAAGCCCGAATATTCAATCATGTTTCCATTTATAACAACAAATAGGAACAATTCCCCCATATATGTAGGGGATATACCTGTATAGAGAGTTTACCATTCAATAACTATATGTGGCTCAATTCCATTCATCATAGGATATATTATGGTTCCTAGATATTCAATCCTTGTTCTAGCTATAATATAAAATAAAATTTTCCCCACCCCACATATTGGTCACACCTTAATAGGGAAATTTTATTCAAGAACTATGTATGGATCAATTTGAATTATCACAGGATATGTAGGGACACCTAGATATCCAATAATAGTTTCATCCAAATCATATAAAAAGAAAAGGATGAACCCCTAACTTCATATTGGAAGTACCTATGGAGAAGGATACATGAGACCCGCTCTTGCATTGGTCAACTTCTTTCATAGTTACTAATTGTTCCTCACACTAAGCATGGGTAATGTGAGATTAGGAAACCTAGAATGAAAAAATGAATAACACTACTAAGAGTTATATTAGATCACAAACCATGTCCTAGAACAAAGACTTAAAACTACACAACATTTTTATATCCTTACTACATGATGTTTAACTATAAAGAAAATATCCATGTAGTATTTCATTAAAAAGTAAGAGAGTTACAACCCTGATACATGATTTTAAAATGTGTTGGACATCACTCATCATCACTTTATATCAGTGGACAACTAGATCATAACCCCCATCAACCAGATAATGTGGTGCATCCACTATATTTTAAATTTCCCAACCAATACATTACACTTCTTGTATAATGTACCATGAGTCTCCACATACCTTTCTTGGACATTGAAATGGAAAATAGACCACTCTATTTGATATTTCTATCAATGAATAAGGTCTCTGACCTATAAAATAATGAAATATTGGCCTTATTGGATGGGTTTTATAATAATTATGATTCCAAAATAATTGTGGATGAACTCACCACCTGGGGGTTTTTGGGACCATCACCATCATGATAGTCCAATACCATTACTCCTGGCAAGGAAGTAGCAAGTCAGGATTTACAATATTTTAATATCCCCCTCATTAGGATGTTGGGGTACTCTTTACACTATGTATCATAATTTGGATGTTGTGTAAAATTCCCACCATAGTAGGTCCACAAGCATCATGACCTTAAACTACATTCACTTTGGTCAAATCTATATGTACTTACACTTAAGAAACTAATAGTCTTCATTTAAAGACCCAAAACTACAAGTAAATGAGATTAAAATTTTTTTCTGAGAAAATCCATAAAGGATTGAATGAGAAAAATTCAAGTACTCCCTCGCTAAACTCATCATCTTTATTGTTTAGGAAAAAAATTATATCATAAATAAATGAGGAAAAAATATCGTAGGGGATACTTTGTGGCTATTGAAACTCTGATTCATTCTTGCGGACCCCATGGTCCATAAAAACATTAGAGTAATGATTTTTCCCATCTCTTTTCCATGAAAATGTGTTCACTAAGTGAAAAAACAACCTTTAGGGTAATCAAAACCTTCTTGAATATTATAGTTTCAATAAATCGAATATCATGATCTGAGTTATTTGGGTAACTATAAACCTTCGATAGACCTTGAAATGGAAATGATATATATGTGTTTGACCTTTCTATTGACACATAAGGGAATTTGACCTGCCAAGTAGTGAAATATTTTCATTACAGGAAGGGATTTATCATACTTGTGATACTAAAGTCACCATGGAAGAAATCAGTCCCTTAGGGTGGTTTGGGATATCCCGGACATGATTTCCCCATATCATCTTCAAGACCCTAGAACATTGGACCATGATTTACAATACCATAACACTATTCAAGTGGATTATACATCCTCAATATTACGTCACTATATATTTTTCCCTTTATCAATGGAAGAGTTTGACACTATATTCCCATACTTTTGATGGCCCATGAAACATGACTAAAAACCATATAGTATAGGTCATGATCCACCCAATATAATGAAAAACTACCCTAGGGTTCCAAAACCCTCCTTGGAATTATTTATCATCATGCCAAAAAAAAATTTCCAAATGTTTCATTCTACAAAAATCATCGGTGGACCTTGGAAAAGGGTGGGGAAACTATTAATTGACCATGCATATAATCCCTAAGGGATTATTCCTAGGGGATCTGACCTACCAATTAGATACATATCATCCTTGTAGGAAAGGGACTATATTCCTCATGATCCCTAGTAACACCATTCTAGAACATATCACCTTACGGTGTTAGGTGTCATTCTCAATATGTCTTCTCCATTCAATATTAATCGATTCAAACTCCTAAGAATGTGATTTATATAACCCATATTCCACATATCTCTATGAATTATAATCCCCATATATTTTTACCAACTAACAATACCATTAACACAAACCCTCTATGGCCCTTGGAATAGTGCAGGGACACCTCAACTTGAAAATGCATGTAAACCCTAAGGGTCTATCCTTAAGGGATTAAAACCCACCAATAAAACGCATATCTTACTTATTATAATGGTACTATATTTCTCACAAGCACACGTAGGATCATGGTAGGAATTATCACCATATGGTGTTTTAGGTAATCCTTCACATGTCTGCCACATTTCTTATTCATTGATCATGTTCTGAAGGCACGAAATCAAACAATATGGATTCTCAAAGTATGATACTGAAATATCTAAACATCTAGATATTGTATGTTTGAGCTGGAAGAATCTAAAGTAACAATAATTTATGGTCTATGCTAAAAGACCCCAAACTACAACAGAATTTTTTTAGCTAAAATACCTTTAACTATTGGAATAGGTATTTATATCTTGGGGACCGTAAACCACATAAATATAAAATAAATCTTGGAGAACAGAAACTACAAAAGAATATGGTCCAATATAGAAGAGAATAATCTAAAAATTATTATGAGTTTATTTTACATAACATAAAAAATACCATCTGAAAAATACTTATTTCTTTCTTGGTTAAAAATTTAAAAAATGAATATTAGGAAAAATTCATGTCTTTAATAACTCGAAATGCACTTTTCATGCTCTAGGAAATACAGAGCACACAAAAAATGAAAACGGAACAAAAAATCATTGGAAATAAATCCATAAGATGGTAGTTTGAGAACAATCCTAGTCCAAGTATGCTATGCCTTACCCTATATGAATTTTATATTGAATTTTAGGAAATACGAAATAAAAATATTCAAATATTATAGGTATCATTACTTTTACAAATATAGTTGTTACATCAAGGAGTAATCTCTTGTCCATGGTAATTCATTATAATTTATTAAGAAATTTTTTTTGTAAGTTAATCACTCAAATATAGATGTTAGATATTAGTTATTTTTACATATATTAGGAGTATCATGAATTATCCATGTAATATCCCCAATACAACGTTGTCCATTTCAGGGGGTGTCATCAGAAAATAGTGACATTACCCTTCAGACATATGATCTATATGTACATATAGAAATTCATTATAGAGTTCTTCACCTTTAAACCAATGTTCCCTATGCCTGAGTTTAATCTTCATTGTATTATATTTCATAACTGCGTAAGGATTGATTCTCATTCTCATGGGATACTTTTCAAAGTCAACATACCTTACCTTGGATCAATACATATGTTCCTTTCCACCAAATCATTATTCCATCCATGAATTTATACTCATTCTAGTTTTAGGGTATCTATTCCCTAAGCAAAGGCTACTCTCTTTCTTGAATTAAGAAACAAAATCCTGGCCATAATTTTATTATTGATGACACCTTAAATCCCTTAGTTGACACATTCTAGTCAAATTTCCTAATATGGTTCAATATCAATCTATATCATATGTTTGGATATATGGAAACATGATCTATTGTTATCTAAGAATCGTATTAGTTTAATTCTGAACATGTCTAATTATATGGGGTCAATTTTTAAAACCAATAATTCTATGCTATTAACATTTCCAAAAAATATTTCTGAATGAAAAAATACTATAAAACTTTATTGATATAATTTTAATGAATGACTCAGAGTTGGCATCCTTGAAGAGTCTATTCTTTGTCGTTGTTTTATAGGGGATTAATTTTTTGGTCCCATATTCATTTTACAAGGATTTTCTTCTATGTTTTTATGGATATTCCTCCTTGTCAAAAAATAATTGATACCCAAGGTAAGCTAGCTCCGCCATCTAAACCCATGATCTTGTTGGAATCGCCTAAAAAATACCTAGGGTGGCACCCAGACCAGCTAATATAGGATGGAGGAGGTTCAATGGTAAGAGCCTTTATAAGAGGATTATATCCTCACCATAGGGTTGTATTATAGTGGGATATTGGTCCGGCATGGGGTGGTGGAAACTATAGTCAAGAGAGGTCCCAAGAACTTACTTCGGGTGACTGATGGATTGGGGTTTTGTAATTATGTGTGGATATTTTGGTTGAGAGATTGATGTGGGACACTTTTTGGGAAACACAATATTCCTCCATGTCAAAAACTATAAAAATAACCTTCATCATTTGATCAAGCTAATCCCATCCATCCGACCACTCACCCACATCATCATCAACCTATACTCATCTACCACCCTCATCGACACACATGGAATGAAACTGAGAGACAACCCAGTGTCTACTAAACCCTATATCTCAATGAAAACCATGAAATTTGTCTCCTCTAAACAAGATTGATCCATGAATGTGGCTTCACAAAACAAGCATGACAATTCCATGAAGCTGATCAAGTCATTAATTGAAACTATCACAAGATACTTGATAGATTTAGAAATTGAATGGAGTTGATCAGCAAACCATCATGGGATAATATGACATTGTATAAGAGTAATGTTAAAGATCACTATTTTATTTACATTTACAATATGTACTAACCTACATCAATTTTAAACACATCATGAGAGTCTCTGAAGATCACACGATGGGACACTGATGATTAGGTGTTGTAATTTGGACGTCATCGTGACTCTTCATGAAGAAGAACATGATTACCCTCATGATATCCACCCATATTTGGACCATGAGAATCCTCTACCATGTTCAACCATCACACAAAACACAAAACACACTCATCTTTGAAATACCCATCCGCCACAATCAAACCCTGACAATATAAACCCTTATTCCGAAAAAACACAAACGAGAGAGGATGGGATAAGGGAGAGAAGCTAGAAGGAAAAGTATAGAAATAGATTGAGCACTGAATAATTCCTAAAAATAACATCTTCAACTAATCGAAAAAACCCTTTATGTGATACCCTGAAGATCAAACTATATCGTGATGAACTGAATATCATGTGATTCCAAGTTTGATTTGTGTACTCATGTGATATCTCACTAGTTTCATGACCATGTTGTGTGGGGCCCCCTCAATATACGTGGAATTAACGACCAGCCCTATCATACATCCATAGATCCCCTAACATAATCCCTTAGAGATCATGTGATCACATGATGATCATGATATCACTATTATATGGCTTGTGTGATACTCAAACAAGGCCCTCTTCCCCATGTAGAGTTAAGAGGGAAAAATGGGTCTCACAATGCCTTTTCATGACCACACGGTGCATGCTCTCGAACATGAGAGACCCCCATTCTAGTGTTTGTGGACATAAAACCATAGATATGTACTCTTTCTTGTTCACACTGGGGTATTTTACCATCATATATAGACCCTTGAACATACCCCCATGCACCATTAACCCTCATCAACACCAATGGAATCAATGTGATGCCTATTCACCTATTGGGGGAACCCTTCCCAAGAATCAATGAGAAAATGCATGAGCAATCGAGAATCATTTGATTCCACAATGTATCCACTACCATGGAATGTATATAAACAAATGGAAATTGACTCTTATCACCATGTAAAGCCTAAGAGATGTTCCTTCTACATAATCTACCAACCATGTACTTATCAATAGAAATTTGATTCCCATAATGTTGGTGTATGATCCCATTAGACATGGAACTTAAATACTTGGACATTTACACAATCCTAATCATGTTTCCAAGACCCCATTAAACGATTTATTTAAGGTCATGTAATCACAAGATTATTAACTTGTCTAATGTTTCCATAAGGCCTTCTCATATGTGTCACATTCATCATGTGATAGGACGTAGAAAATCATGTTGGATAATGTGACAAATGATTGACATGTCAAAATGGTTTGAAGATTTTTTTTGGAATAGATAGGCTGATATAGTGATTTCTTATTGATGTGTCATAATTATCATCGGTTTTCCAAATGGAAATTTACACTTTGATCATGAAAAGACATCCAAGATAATGCACTGTTATCAAGAGAATAAATACCAGACTAGAATGTTTGTTATATGATTTACTATGGACATGTATTCTTTGATCATGAAATGACATCTCAAATAATGAACTATGATCATTCATAGAAAACTAGAAAAATTTAATTAACCATGAATAAATTTTGGACATGTTGTCATTGTCCATTTGATGGAATCTATGATATTTCACTTTTATCATGCAGTGGAATCTCAGATATGTTGTTCGATCATGTCAAATACACTATACATGCATTATTTTTTTATGTGAAGATATACCAAAAAATTAACTTTTATCATGTATAGGCATACATGACATGTTAGTTGAAAATGGGAAAGTTTTTATATATTTCTACATTCATCCTGTGAATACATCCCAAAAAAATGAACTTTGATCATGAGAACTAATCCGTGAAAAGTAATTTGATCATGTGAATGACCCCGGACATGTCCTCATTGATCTTGAGAATACAACTCAGGCATGCCAATTGATCATGTGAAGCATCTTGGACATGTCAGGGAGACACTCATAAATGTGTCTACCATATAAGAGTAAGACCAAAAAAACATTTTCAGATGATAGTAAAGACATGTCTAGTATAAAATCAAGAGATTTTATGAAGATCCTTTTTGAAATGTCAACTTCTTTCGACATACACACTTGGACTTATAATATTTGGATCCCCAGCTAGGAACATCAACTGTGTCCCCACATAATAGGGGGTTTTTCCTTAATGGGTTAGAGTTACACACTCATGTGACCCTAGTTGTCCCATTATCTTAGACGAGCCCTCTATGTCATACCAAACATATTCAATAGAACTTTTGTGGTCATCATCTTTAATTATCTGTTTGAAAATAGAGAATAAATATTTCAATGGGTATCCTTCCTTTTAATTGTCTCTAGAATTCTTAAAACCATGGGGATGAAAAATAATGTCCCCGAGTGTAATCAACCACCCCAACCCATCAATGGTTTTGGTGTTAAACGAACTATGAGAACTCTAATTCCTATCCAAAAGAATATACAGGATTCCTTGCAAAGGTAGGATCTCTAATAGTCATCAAACCTAGTGTAATCCCCTTCATATCCCACATATTATTGACTAATGGGACTAAATTATTTTATGAGACTACCACCATTCATTTTCTATTAGAGGATTATAAGAGGGATCACATGTATGAATCCCATTAAGTGTAATCCTCATCCATTCCCTTAAGTACCCTAAACCCATCAACGGGTCAAGGGTGAATCAAACTATAATGAATCTAATTCCTCTTATAAACAAGATATGAGTGAATCCTTAAAAATTTATGACCTCCCCCCAATGTCATCCATATAACAGGAAGGAATACCTCTCAAATGGAAACATTAATTTTTATTCCCCGTATGAATATACTCTCATGTGATGTGTTTGATCATATAATATCTCTCATTTCTCACACCAAGCATGGATCGTATGGGATTTGGGATTGGAAATGATTGTACCATGAATTTCCCAAGGATACCACCAGTGTGGTCCCTTCATTATTCTTAAATATGATTATATATCTAATTCCCTGAAAGGGAAATAATTCTAATGCTGTAATTTAGGGAATTCTTATAGGCATAATTCATACTTAAGGCCTATATTTCCACATATTCCATGAAAAGAAATGAACTATGTAGACTATGATTATTTTCATAATAGGATATATAAGTTCCTCATTTGGTCTTGAAACCTACATTTATATTATTTCCACATTATGTTAAACTACATGGATTAGTCCAGTCACATGACCTTAAATAATGTCAAATGAACTCTATGGGGTTTCATTACCATTCTCAATAGATACACAAGAATCCTCATAAGGGTTCAATACCATATTTAAGATACCATCCACCTCCCTAGATGGAAATATACTTCAGATCACCCGTAATTGGCCATAATATAAATCATCATAAATGATAAGGAAAATAACAGGGGACTTGTGATATAAACTCAATTGTTCCCATTAACACAAAAAATTAATCATGTCATTGACATAGAGGTAATGAATCTTGTTTTAGGTCTTGGGAAGGATTTCATGAACATAAAAAAATCTATAATAGTGTCTTAGAAAAGGAAATAATTTCCCCAAAAAGGGTGTTATGACACTGAAATCTTATCTTATCAAAAAATTTGAGTTCCTAAGGGGAAACAGGTATAAAAACATAAAGGGACACCTTCCTTTGGAATGTATGTCCATACTGAGTAATTGATGTGGGAACCATTTGGAGTTTCAATAAAATAAAAATATGGTAAACCAGAAACAAATGATTTTTCAACTACCATCAATCACCCACAATCGATGCCAAGACCATTCCATAATATTTAAGAAATAGAATGAATTAATTTTTAAAACATTCAACGAATATTTTTTAGAGAATAATTCTTATTGATCATTTATTTATAAAACATGTTTCATGGTATTTGTGTTATTGATAATGAATAATGAATATAGTAGGAAAATATTCTTATTATCATTATATGATTTCTCCAAAAAATACCATGATTCCTCCACATCACATAATATGGAAAAAGTAATTCCAAATCAAGAATGATCAATAATGAGTGAACTAAAGTTAACATGATTTTATTTCTTCCTCCTCAAGTTCCTTCGATCCACCAAAGGTGTTTGTATTTTATTATTCTCTCAAATTAACCCCTTTAATTATAATAAATATTCTTTGAATAAGTTCACGTAGATATTTAAATTAATATACATGTAAACTATATTTTTACATTGATTTATAAAAAAACTAATTTTCTTATCCTGGACCACAATATGGTTTCACTTTGACATCCAAATATCTAAATAAACAGCTTAAAAATGTATCTTCTATAAAAATTTAATGTTACTTCCAACTGAAACATTATATAATTAATAAGGACCGTGAAATGGTTTTATCTTACCAATTATGTGGTATATTAATATAGAATATCCAACATCCATTGTCCTCAGATCAAAGGTGTTTTGATAATTAATATAATAGAAAAAACAAAATATATTACAAAAGAACAACTCCGTAAACTATGAATAGTATTCGGCTAATGATTGATCTATTTAAACACAAATTTACCTAATAATGTGATGTTTATATGATATATCATCCTTCAATGCATGAATAATAACACATTAACCAATTTATATTAACTGAACAACTCAATTATCCACTCACATTATAGGGTATCTTAAAAATCCCCAAGAACTCTTTCAATTTTATAATGGGATCCTCAAATCCTCCTATGAATTTTACAGAAACATTAAATTATAATCAAAATGAAATCTAGAATGTATTTATATATCCTTGTCCCATGAAAACCCCCTGAATATCACCATTCTCCCATTTTAGAGAATCCCCCCTCTTTTCTATGAATAAACTCTCAAATAATCCCCATTTGACCACAAATGAAAATGAATAAAAAAGGGAAGATATAACCCATATATTCATATGTATTTTAGGAGATAATTAACTCCAAAAAAATTCTCAATTATTCGATTAAATATTTTATCATGGACATAATCAAGATTTCCATGTAATTTTCTTTTATTAATACACACTGTAATTTTAGGTCACTATATTCCACCATATTCTTGTTGAAATGATATTTGATGTCAATATATTTTTACCTTAAATGTTGTACAAGATTATTTGATAATTTTATCTCACTTTGATTATCACATATAATAAAATATTAATATGTGAATTACACTGCTTTGTATCAATGATTAAATGTTATCTTAATAATTTTAGTTGTAGCTTATGATTCAACAACATACTCAAAATCTATTTTATACAGATATACTGAGTTTTTCTTCTAATAGTGAAAAGAAAAACACATTATTCTATTAAATAATTCTACTGTAGAAGTTGTCCTACTATCTTTAATGAAACCTTCCTAGTCAATATAGAAAAATATATAATGATAAATAGGTTTCAGTTATCATAATACAATATATACATAAGATTTATTTTTTAAATAATAAGGTGTATAAATTATTGTAATAAAATTTTTCTCCATTGTGCTGTATTGAATTATATACACAATGTAACAACATGTACAATTAATAGTCTTTATGTCATCATATATAGAAAACTGGGAATTAGTATTTGAAGATAATTTTAATACAAAACATTTCAATCATCATACATGTATAATTTTATACCAATTGTGATAGGAGTGTTAAATTCTCTTAATTTTCATATTTAAAACACCTTCAATAACTCTCAATCATTTTTTAATATGAAAGAAATATATGAAATATGTTGTATTGACCACTTATACCCACAAAATAAAATTTCATCTCTATGACCATATATATTCCTATGTTTTTATTTCTTTGGGAAGATATATATTCATAATGTTTCACTTGGTTTCTAGAAAAGATGATTTCATCAATATAAACTATAAAATTGGAGATTTAGATTTATTTTCATAAACAAAATTATTATTATAATTATTACATATCATGAATTATATACTCTTGAAGAACCTATAATACATTGAGTACCAAAATCTGGGTTATTATTTAATCCCATAGACAGTTTTATTTATCTTTCATATTTAACATCTATAACTTGAAAGAACAAATCAATTCAGTTATTGAATGTACACCTCATCATTAATTTTTCTATTCATGAAACCTAATTTGAAATCCATTTTGAATTATTTTATTTATTTGAATATATATTTTCAAAAATATTTTTTTTCATTCCATTTAACTATATTAAAAATCTTACAAGAAACAACACAATAAATTGGAGAATATCCTTTAAAAATTGAAAAATCTTTGTTCAACTCTACTAAATCGTTCTTATTGATTTTTTTGAAAACAATTTTCATCCTATCACATTCAAATCCTTAAAAATGACACTAACTCATAATTATTTTTATTTACAATACAAATAATTATATCCTATATAGAAATCATCCAATATATTTATTTTAATAATTATTTAATATTTTTTAGTTCAAATTGAAAAATCATGCTTCTGTGATAAAAAATCTCCAAAGTTATTATTTTTTAAACTCTTCCACTAATTCCTATAATGATATTTCCAATCATCTCTTGTTTTATAAGTATTGATAATTTAGATCATCTTTATTATATTCCTTACTTCTCATTTGAGATTTCGTTTTTATCAAGGGAAATAACTTCAAATAAGTCAACAATTTTCTGGAGACACTTATTATATCACTGATATACTATTATACAAGGTGTATGAACAAGAAATACGTCTTCCTCATATATTTCATAAAAATTTCGTTGACTAATTTATTTAATCATAATAAAGTATGATTGTACTAAAAAATTAAATTTTATAATGTTATTCCTTTTAAAGCCCATATTATAGGGTTCATTGATTAATTTTTGTTCATGTAAACACTATTTTGGAATTAAATTGGATATTGATTTTGCATGCCTCTAATTTTCTTAAAACACCATGTTCAAAAAACATGGTTTATCCAATTTAATCAAAACATTTAATTTTTACATTTCATTACTCTACATTATTCTGGTTTATCTAGAGAGATATATTCATACCATATTCTATATGTCTCATGATATTCACTGAATTCTAATTTTTATACTTATATTCATTTATATATGGATAATTCTAAATATTATACCCTATTTTATTTTCAATACATACCTAATAACTTTTAATTCTATCAAGTTATTTTGATTTAATCAACATAAATTAAAGAAAAGTAAAAAATGTAAAATAATTTTAAAAAATTATTTATTAATTATATATTTCGTTTAATTTATGTCCCATCGAAATTTATATAAAAATATATTTTATTTCAAGTGGCCACCTTTTTTTCTCCATCGGTATTGAATTTGGTTTTACCATATTCCATTCATGTCAAACATCAAAAGAGTTTCTTCATTCATGGAAGATATTAAAAAAATTCGCAACAAATAATATATTATAAGTATCCTCATGAAATTTTATCCTTCATGACTACGTCTTGGATTCCATAATTTATTCTCCTCTTTTATACTCAAGAAACAATAATTATTATCTTATTTTACTTAAAACCAATTCAATATTGTTTTCTACCCAATAATGATTAATGTTTTATCTATTAATATTCCAATTACATATCCATATCCCTAAAATATCAACTATTTTAAATTTTTACACAACTGGGATACACTTAGCCAAATTTGCCTCAATCCACCAATATAGAAAAATAACTTTTGAGTGGCTTTCAACTCACCTATATGGTTACATACAATTCCATTGAAATTTATAGAGAGAAAATTTTTAAAAAATACATATCAATTCTTTTATATTTTTAAGGAAATTTAACGTATTTTTTCAATTAAATTTGTTGATAAATTACTACATCAAATATAAGAACTATAATTATTTGATGATTTTTAAAAAACATTTATGAACATTAATTGTTCTTGATCAATAATAACTTCCTTTTGATTTTTAGAGTTCAATATTTTATTTAGATATTGTATAATAAATTTATAATAATAATCAGTGGTATTTCTTTTTTTGATCACATATATCTCAATTTTCAATAAGTGAATCAATGATTATATATACCATAACTTCTTCCTTAGGATACTGTGTTGGATTATTTATTATATATTTAGTTTTACTCTCCATAAAGTCATATCCGTTATTTTTTTTGGGAGATATAATTTTTAAACAAAAAACATATTCCTTGTATTTAAACACTCCATGACACTGATATCTTCATCCAAATCAAAATATCCTCACACGTTGAATATTAAATTAATCAAAATTTATATGTTTACTTATATTTGGTTGTGAAATACATTTATTTTAGACATCTTTTTCATCCATAGTTGATATTATCTTATTAGATTATTTTCCATTAGGATGAACTCTAAGTCCTTAATATTTCACCAATGATCATTATGGATATTTTTATCATATGGACTAGATGGAATAATTTGTATTTAATATTTTCCATGTGAATTAACAACTATCTCTTCATTCCATTGATCACTTCCACCATAATTCAAAATTCCTTTTGTTTCTGAAGTAAAATTTCACTAGTTTTTTGGAATATTTTTTTTGGATTAGTGACATTGATAACTTTTACATAGGATTTTTCTGGTTCATCCACTAATTTATCATATTTTTAAAATAAAACTAAATATTCCTAAGAGAATTTTCATCTTTATGTAACTTCACCCTGATTAAGTGTTGTTACTATTTTATTCGGATCAAAATTAATATTTATCATAAATTATTATATTTGTTTTTAAAATATTGAAATTTATGCATTAATTTCCTAAAACATCCATGGTCACCCCTTGACTAAGTGCTCAAGCTAGACGGTGATAAGGATTTAGGTGAATTTTTAATACCACAGGCTAGTGACATAAACCAATGAATCAAGATAAACTATATTGGGAATTATTATTCCTAATAAAACAATAATAAAAGTTAATATTCCCCTTTAACGTATGTGTTTCCAATTATTTTCATTGGATGGTACCAAAAATGTGTACGTAGTTTCAATAAATGAGAAGAGAAAAATGAGGTATGAGTATACGGCAGGAATCAAAATATCTTTTAAATTAAACTCAAGAACATTTTCTTGGACATTCACTAACCCGTAATGATGTGGTTTGTTACAACATCCACTACATAAAATTTTCCATCATTGGAAATTCACGAAGACTATAAATGGAAGGAATCAATTACATGACAAGGGAAGAAACTTATGGATAAGTAATTATACCTAGGGGGTTCTCTACAAAATAACAATATTCCCTTGATATAAGCCAAATATAATCTAGTGAACAACTCGAACAAATAAAAAATATCAATAAAAAATATCCCAATGATCTAAGAACCAATTGAATTTGTTAAATAATCATAAAACAGATACATCACATGAAATAAAATTGTATTAAAAAAATATTTCATTTTTTAGAAATAAAATATCACTTTTTTAAATGAGAACGAAGAGATGAATAAATTGAAAACATATTCTTCGAAATGAATGGTTTTACCATTTTTAAGGAGAAAAATGGTATAACCCACAAAACACCACATAAAACCACAAGAGTAATTGTAACATCCCGGGTAAATAAGGAATAT
The DNA here is from genome assembly GCA_963277665.1 of Viscum album. Lineage (NCBI taxonomy): Eukaryota > Viridiplantae > Streptophyta > Magnoliopsida > Santalales > Viscaceae > Viscum > Viscum album. Next base: position 1,123,722,930 of record OY728129.1, read on the forward strand.
TACATTCTCATATTTATCAATATTTTTGAAAAAAAAATTAATATTACTTGAAAGGGAATTCTATGCTCGATGGCATACCCAATATGCAACAACGAGTTTCTTTGAAATCTTACGTTGCACACTAATAATATAATAATATTGTTTTAAATAATAGTTAACGCCTAGTCATTGTAAGGGAAAGAATGAACAGAACTAACTACAAAATAATTAATTATGTTTGATTAATATTTTTAAATTTATCCAATAAATGTTAAGGGCTTAAAATGAAAATTAATCCAATTTTAAGAATAAATACTCTAATATTTTTAAAAGATTCTTTTACTGTCTTTTGATGGCGAACATTTTTTACATCTAACTGTTGAAAATTTAATAAGAACAATTTATCAAAATAAACATATTCTTTATAATTGGGACATTGAAATTTAATTTGGATAATTTTTTAATATTTTTCTGACAATGTTCATTTTTTTTAATGAATAGTGAAAAATACTGCATTTTAATTCCAAACAGCTTTTTCATCTAATTTAATTATATGGTTAGATGATCATTTTAATTGTTTTAGAGTTTAATTAAAAAATATTATTTCCATTTAACCCAATGGTGGTCATTAGAAATAATTTCACTTTGAAAATGGACAAAAACAAGTGTCAATATTTTGATAGATATTGTTTCTTAAAATCCCACTATTTGTTTTGACAGCGGGAATTAACTATATAATTTATTAATGAAACTTCAATGTTTTGAATTTTGTAAAATGGAAATCACTTTTCAATTTGTAATTTCAAATATTTCTTAGGGTGAATTTTTTGTATTTTTCTGATAATGTTCATTTTTTTAATGAATAGTGAAAAATAAAGCATTTTAATGCAAAACAACCTTTTAATCCAATTTATTTATATAGTTATATTGTCATTTTAACTTTTTTTTTAAGTATAATTTAATTTTTTTTATCACTTAATACAATTTTGTTAATTATATGTAATTTCACTTTTCAATTGGATGTAAAAACAAGTCAATCTTTTGATAAATTTTACTTCTTAAAAACCCGTCTTTTGTTTTGACAATGATATTTACATTTAAATTAATTAATAAAATTTATGTGTTTTGAATTTGGTAAAATTGGTTACACATTTGGAATCATAAGGTCCAAATTATTTAATTAATAATATTTTGTTTTTGGACATTATGAATAGTAACGACAGTAATTGTCTTTAATTATCGTGTTTAATTAGTAATCTGGTAGTTAAGAGTAATAAAATGAAATCATAAAAATATAAAATGGCCCAAAAATGTCTCTGAATTATTTTTGTGGTGTCATGGACGACCATGGGATTCCTTGTTCCAACTTTTGAGCCCCATGGAATCACTTTAGTGTGATTATGACTTTTTATCATATTGTTTTTTTAAGAAAAGAAATATAGCAAAAGTTTGTATATCCTAAGAAAAAAAATTTTAATTTCGTTTACATAAATGATATGTTTGAATATAAATTTTCATTGGAAAGATAAAAATATTTCCTACATGATGGTAATTTTTTTATAATTTTAAGACATTAAATAAATAAATTTATTTATGACACCATTATGATGCAGTGATTACCTCATTAACGAATGATTTAAATATAATGAAATGATAAGGTAAAATATAAGACATAAGCTTGTCTAAAAACTATTTTATTGGTGTATTACGAACCCTTATCACCTTATCCTTGCGATATATCATTGTGGGACCTTTAAAATCCGAAACTCTTTTTATAATAAAGTAACATTCCAAGACATTCCATGAGTGCCCCTCCTCCTTCTTCTAATAGGCCCCCAAATCTAATCCCTTACCCAAAACTCTCAAGCACTAATCTCATCCAAACTCTTCTCCTATTGTCTCTCCACATCCCTCTCTTCATCCTAGAAGCCATACCTTAGGCAGAATGCTCTTCAAGAAACCATTTTCGTTCAAACAAAGGGGAGTTACCCGATTTAAAGGTAATGCCTTCTCTTATGTTCTTTTGTTTTATTTTGCTTCTCCAACCCCTTAAAATCTTTTTATTACATTAATTTGTAACATAACCATTATATTAAATATACTAGGATGTTTTTATGGGAATTATTCGAGCTACACTTACACACACCTCCATCTAATGGGTGAAGAACATATTGTTTCTGTGGACGGCGAACTACTGCCTCACGAAACGATGATTGTTCAATTATCTCCTACCACCTCTCAGGGTGGCCATTATGATGTCACTATATTTTATATATGATATATATTTTATTTATTCTTATTATATTCTTCTGTATTTTATATTTAAAGCATACCTTTATTCTTTTCATGTTGTGCAAATGCGATAATTTCATATGAGGAAGTGTGGACTACCGCCCCCTCAAGTGATGTGACTCATTCATACAATACATGGAATATATAAAGAATGAAATTAATGAACTTATGTTACCTATATAACATATATAATATACTGGAATTATATTATACATATCTCTCATTAATTCTTAATTCCATTAATATGACAATGAAATGAAAGTAGACTTCCTGCTTACGTACTGCCTACCGTCTCCATGAACGGTGCATTTCATTTATTTTTATCTCAAAATGTTATAAAAATGTATAAAATTATTATTTAAGGGATATATATGATATTTAATTCATTAATACTATTCTGGAGATGATTTACTTATAACTACATGGAAATTTCTTTTCAAACAAGTTAACTTTTGACTCATGTACCAAACATCGACAAAAAAATATGATATAAACTCACATAATTAACTAATTATTATAACAATATAATATGTGATATGAATGGAATAATAGAAATTGAATTAGGTCCTTAATAAATTATAAATTGACAAAAGTTTATTATTCCGGAATATAAAGAAACGAACAAGACAAGTCATACTTGAGGTAAGTGATCATACCTCTCTCTTTCTTTTTAAGTACTCTTTTTTATGTCATTTCAATTAAGCTCTTTTTTATTATGTTGGGTGATGTTATTTTATATACCTATTACATTAAATTTTATGTTCATATGATGAGAGACCCTATTTGATCTCTTTAATCCATTGTTTTGATGTTTTAAGAGGTGCTGTTAGGCTGGTGAGTTTTCGTAAGGGATTTTTCATCTCACTTTTATTCCCGTGGGATTCATGCTTCATTTTCCACTATTTAATTTTTTTGTGGTGTTTTTACTGACCATTATTGTATTATTTGATTAATATAATTTAATTTATGGGTATTTACATCTTCATTTAATTACCCTTCTTTCATGGGGTGTACATTTCGAAAGTTACCCAAATCGTTAAGGGAACCTTTCACCCTCCTCTTTTTAAAAGACTTATTTTTTGTTATGTCTTTTAATTTACATCATATTATTATGGGATATGTTATTCTATATCCTTATTGATTTAAATTTTATTTCCAAGTGATGAGATACAATTTTCTCTCTCAACACTTCATTTTCTGAATTTTAAAGTGATGATGTTAGGGTGTTGAATTTCTGTAAGGGAACTTCTTAACCCAATTTCAATTCTTTGGGTTAAACCTGTACTTCTTGATTATGTCATGCTATGAATATGTGTGGATTACCTCTTATTGTTTTACACTTAATATCGACTTATATTGGGTGTTTTTCACACATATTTATGTAATTGATTTATCATTAATCTAAGGATACCATCTTTGTAAGGGACTTCGTCTCAATCTCATTTCATTGAGGCATGTTCTGTTTTATACACAACTTTCTTTTATATGGTGTATAATCCCCTTTGAATTTTACATTTATTGAAAAGGAATATTTTTATATGAAGAGTTTTACTAAATGACAAAAGGAATGTTTTTTCTTACATATGCGGCGACAACAACTTCTCCACCGACATGACCATTATTTGAGTTTTGGATTCCTCTACATGCCATAAATCATTTTAAATGAAAAATAAATAAAATTTTTTACTTTTCTTTTATTTTGGTATTGAAAATGCTTTTGATAATATTTGGATTATATCAATGTGTTGTATTGAAATCTTGTGATTGAAATGTGTATATGTTATGTTTTTTTATGCATGTTTTATGTGGTACGATTATGTTATGGCTCTTTGGAATTTTTTATGAAGATAGGTGGTTCCATGATAAACTAAGGGTGGGTGAGCCCATGATTTCTCTCCAATGCATTGGGTAATTCGAAGGAGTTAAATGCTAAGGTTTCTCTGAAGATATTTATTGAATATACTATGATGTGTATTCCAAACATAACCATGAGGGTTACTCCCTACATAATAATGTTATGAATGCCTCAAGTTACCTTTATGTCTTAGGATTTCTATGAGTTATACCTAAATATTATGATTTCAGAAGGTATGTTATGATTGAATGTTACGGTTTCATTGATTTGTATTTATTTGCGGGTTAATGTTTCCTTTCATTATGTTATAACCCTTACTGGGCTTTTTATGCTCATCCCATGTTTTTGATATGTTTTTCATGGGTTATAAGGAAGGGTAAGAGAAAGGAAGTATTCAAGAAGATTTATATCAAGGAAAAAAACTCTTGTTTAATTTAAGGATTTTTTTATTGTTGTGAAAAATCGGTTATAGTAGTAGTGTCTACATTGTAATCCTTTGAGATGTGATAGTTGTGTCCTAATTCACTAAAACTCTAAACCTGAAAAGATCCTCAATGTGAATTATTCATTTAATTTGAGATTAATTTATGTTTTAAGTCCAGGTCCTTATAGTTGGTATCATAGGTTGGTTTAGATAACTTTAGTGGTTAGGGTATTCTTTAAGCACAAGTGACATTACCATAAAGGTTAGGATTTCAGAAATAATCATAGATGTTTTTGATAAAGTGAATGAGTTTAAGATAATATGAATAATTATATCTTTGTATTTACCCTCCTTATAAGATATTATATGATGATTATAATGATATACTCACACTGACAATTTTTGTATTAGTAAATGGATGGATCTAGCAGGCACCAGAGTGACAATGGGTTTGAAGGAAATTGTGGTGGTTCTCTGATTAAGATACTGGATGAAATGGGGGATTCAATGAGAAATATCATGGTTATTATAAACCAACTATTAGGATTCATGATCAACCACTTGAACCTTGGTGAGTTATCTAATACATCTTGTACGAGAGAACCAACTTGATGTGGATGTTTAGGTAATAATTATAAAGGTAACCATTAGGGTTTATTTAATCCTTACTTTTGAGGTAATTATGGGTTACTATATGTTATGATGTAAAATGAAAGACAAGAGATAATGTTGAGGTTAATTATGTTATGGTTATTTTTGATGATTTTATCTCTTTTTGGGGAATTTTTAAAAAATTATATAGTTTTAAAAAAAGGACAACACACAGACCGTGTGACAACCGGTCGCGTCGGACAAAGCTGCAGGAATCGAACCCACAACCAATGTGCAACTGGTATTTATCGCCTACCACTGGACTACGTGAAGTCCTTGGTTAGTATGAAAAATTATTTTTAGTTAGATGATTTTACGAATCAAGAATATTTTGATTTTGGGTTATCAATGGAAATTATTATCCTATCCTGGAGGATATTTGATTAGGTTAATTTATTTTCAGTATGAGACTTTAAGAGTAACTGATTTTATTTAGAGATAAATGTTAAGATTTATCTTGGAAGACTATGTGATTAAATCCTTTGGAGATTTTGGTTTAATTCATAGTTTGGATTACTTTGAAGAATTTTATGGAAAACTGTTTATTGAATGGTCTTTGGTGAACTTTGGGTTTTGTTGAACAAATTTTGGAGATTAAGAGAAGTATTTCTTTTTATAAAGGATTATAATTTTTGGGTACTATGTGATCTCATACAAACTATTTTGGTTTTGGTTAAGGTCTAAATACATGGGAAATATATAGTTCTCTTTTGTGGATTAGGTGATTCTCTAGATGTTGATTATAACACTCTTAATATGAACAAGCCATCCTGAAATACTCATAATTTGGAGAAAATATGAGTTTGAGTTAGAGATCTAGTAAAAGATGAAATTCTACATGACAAGTGAGTATGTTTCCTTATGATTTAGATAAGCTCATAAATAAATTACTCAATGAAAAGTAACCTAAAACTAAAATGTTGTCTGTTAACTTTCCCTACTGGGGAATCCAATACCGTTTAACCCGTCACACATTTGTGGAATTCAGATAGTTTACTTTCCCCTGATCATGTTTTCCATCACTCTCTATCAGAACTTGACCCTTTGTTTTCTCTTACATATCCATATTTTCCTACATGGAATCCTAGTATGAGTTAAATAGGGTGACCATTGTACTTCACTTTCTTTCTTTAAAAGTGGTAGTTTTATTGACTCCTTTTCTGATGTGGGGCTTTCAATGTTGTTTTCAAGCCAAATTTTAAAATTGTGCAGACACAATTCCCCAAAGGGGGGGAGGACGTAATACCCCAGGTAAATAAAAAATATTACATTCTCTTATTTATCAATATTTGTAAATAAAATGATAATATTACTTAAAAGATAATTCTATGCTCAATGGCATACCCAATACGCAACAACGAGTTTCTTTGAAATCTTACGTTGCACACTAATAATATAATAATATTATTTTAAATAATATTTAACTCCTAGCTGTTGTAATGGTGGGAATTAATAGAACTCACTACAAAATGATTACCTATGTTTGTTAAATATTTTCACATTTGTCCAATAAATTTTAGAGGCTTAAAATGCAAATGAATCCAATTTTTAGAATAAATACTTTAATATTTTTAAAAGATTGTTTTACCGCCTTTTGATGGAGAACATTTTTTAAATCTAACTGTTGACAATTTTATAAGATCTATTTGTCGAAATAAACTTATTCTTTAGAATTGGGACATTTAAATTTACTTTGGATAAATGTTGGTTATTTTTTGACAATGTTCATTTTTAATGAATAGTGAAAAATACTGCATTTTACTTCAAAACCTCTTTTTCATCTAATTTAATTATATATTTAGATTAAATTTTTAATTTTTCAAAGTGTAACTAAAATATATTTTTACCATTTAATCCAATTGTGGTCATTATAATTAATTTAACATCGAAAATGGACATAAACAAATGTCAATCTTTTGATAGATATTGGTTCTTAAAAACGCGCTATTTGCTTTCATAGTGGGAATTAACTATATAATTTATTAATGAAACTTATATGTCTTGAATTTGGTAAAATAGACATAATTTTTTAATATGGAATATAAAATATATCTTATGGTTAATTTTTGGTATTTTTCTGATAATGTTAATTTTTTTAATAAATAGTGAAAACTACAGCATTTTAATTCATAACTGCATTTTCATAAAATTTATTTATATAGTTATATTGTAATTTTAATTGTTTTCAAAGTATAATTGAATTTTGTTTTATCACTTAATAAAATTTCGTTCATTATAAGTAATTTCACTTTTCAATTGGATGTAAAAACAAGTCAATCTTTTGATAAATATTACTTCTTAAATACCCTGTCTTTTGTTTTGACAACGAGATTTACATTTAAATTAATTACTACAATTTCTATGTTTTTAATTTGTTAAAATGGGTTCCACATTGGTAATCAGAAGGTCTAATTTATTTAATTAAAAATATTTTGTTTTTGGACATTATGAATAGTAACGGTGATAATTATCGTTAATTATTGTGTTTAATTTGTAATTGGGTTGTTAAGAGTAATAAAATAATATCATAAAAATATAAAATGACCCCAACATGTGTCCTAATGATTTTTTGGTGTCATGGCAGACCATGGGATTCCTTGTTCCAACTTTGGGGCCCCATGGAATAACTTTAGTGTGATAGTGACTTTTTGTCATATTATTTTTTTAAAGAAAGGAAATATAACAAAGGATTGTATATCCAAAGTAAACCAATTTTAATTTCGTTTAAATAAATGATATCTTTGAATATAAATAGTAATTGGAAATATAAATATATTTCCTACATGATGGTAATTGTTTTCTAATTTTTATAAATTAAATAAATAAATTTATTTATGACACTATGATGATGTAGTGATTACCTCATTAAGGAACGATTTAAAAAAAATGAAAAGAGAAGTTAATATCTAAGGCTTACACATGTCTAAAACCTATTGTATGGTTGGATTTAGAACCCTTATCACTATATCCTAGAAATATATCATTGTGTAACCATTAAAATCCGAAACTCATTTTATAATAAAGTAACATTCCAAGACTTCTCAAGAGTTCCCCTTCACCCCTCTTATAAAAGGACCTCAGCTCTACTCCCTTACCCACACATCTCAAGACCTTGTCTCGTCCAACCCCTGCTTATATTGTCTCTCCACACCCCTCTCTTCATCCTAGAATCCTTAACTTAGGCCTAAATCTCTTTATGAAACCCGTTTGGTTTAATCCAAGGGGAGTTACCCGATTTAAAGGCAATTTTTTCTCGTATGTTCGTTTGTTTTATTTTGCTTCTCCAACCCATTAACTCTTTTTATTACTTTCATTTGTAAAAACAATATAATCTTCAATATACTAGGATGTTTTTATGAGAATTATTCGATCTATACTTACAGAAACCTCCATCTGATGGGTGAAGAACATACTGTTTTTGTGGATGACGAACTACTGCCTCACGAAATGATGATTGTTCAATTATCTCCTACCACCTCTCATGGTGCCCATTATGATTTAACCGTATTTTATATATGATATATATGTTATTTATGTGTTCTATATGCTTCTGTATTTTATAATTAAAACATACATTTATGCTTTTCATGTTGTGAAAATGCGATAATTTCATATGAGGATGTAACGCCCCGACCCCAGTTACCCAGAGTCGGTGCATTATTACATAACATTGGCATGATCACATGAAAGATCAAATCTCGAAAGACCGATTGGTTTAGTAGTATTGGAAACACTAGATATATTCATAAGTCTTACATTACATCATAAAATGAAAAACTACTACAACAACATATTGTCTCAATAATCCACACTCATTTCCCCACATAATATCCCTGCAGGTCATTCCTAATTTACTTCTTCACTTCCTGGGAAAAATAAAACATAGAAAAGGGGTGAGCTCAAATGCCCAGTAAGGATAACAATATAGTGGAAACTTTCATAAATAAGAATAAACATTTAAGGAAATGTATAGCTAAAACAAAAGCCTTTCAAACTTGAACTTTTAACATAGTATGGCATAAATAAAATGAAATAATGCCATTTACTTATTCACATGGTTATTCTACTAATCAAATAATCACATGAAAAATCAATAACCACTTTCATAATGATGGAATGCATAATGCCAGACTATCATAACCACATAGCCAAGGCCTCGTGCCAAGACTACAAATAAGATTTTGTCAAGGCCTTGTGCCAAGACACTAGTTTGTCTCATGAGACCTACCGATGCATCGAGGAGCTATAGCGGGCTCCACCCGTCACATATTAAGTCCAATGCATTCCCATATGAAAAGGTTTAAATATAACATAAACATTCGTATTAAAACTAGCATAAAAAATGTCAATAATTTCACCATAAACTATGAATGGTATAAAAATAGCATATCCACAGTCAAACATATGACAAAACCTTCAATACAATATAGAAGTTTTGTATCATAATAAATCAACTTCAAATAAGCGTAAAAACCATCAAAGGATGTTGACATAGATGAAATAAAAACACTTTTTAGAGAAATATCTCTTTATATTTTTGAAATAATTTAAGAGCCATATAAAATAAAACATTTTCTTGAAAATATTCTTATAATCTTGTAAGGAAAGCTTTGAATATTTTATAACGGTGGAAAATAACTGCAACCGCCGTATAAGTTAAAAAAAACATTCTTACCTTAATTCTGTCGAAAAGGTTAAAAAGGACCTTGTTTTGAAAATGACGGAAAGATTCCTCTTATAAAAAGTCAAACAAGGGTATAAATGACTTTAACCCATATTCTTGTAAAAAAAAATTTGAAATACATTTTGAAGAAACATGGATGTGGATGATAACGAGATCCCAGTAGATTATTACGTATAAACAACCTCGGATAATGAAGAGATTGTGAAATAACCCTTACCTTGTACTTTTCCTTGGTTGGGGTAGGTTAACCTCATGTATAATGGTGAAATAATTTTTATTAAATTATACAAGAATCATATATATTAATATGATATCATATATGATCTTTTAACATTGATTTGTTAATAATATCTTAGAATTATCGTCGTTTCGGGTGTTAACTTACTCATTTTCATTTATATGTTTTGTTACATAAGCCATGTTTTTTGTATCTTATTCATATCCAGAATGATATCAAGTCCTTAAACATCATTTCTAAATCATCAAATGATAATTATACTTTAATGGATACGATGGAGAATGAATCTCATCGCGTTCGTGGAGACGGTAGTCCGTACGTACGCACGAGCGACAATATCATTATTTTGATATTAAAATAATATATAAATGGATGGTATATAATATATACAGAGTCATTAACATGTTATATTTATTATTTACATGAGTTACACATCATTATTATACCCATCCAAATAATAATATATTGAATAACAATTACACCACGACGTGGAGACGGTAAGCCGTACGTACGCACGTATGGTGACATGTTATTCAAAGGGTGGATAGAATACTAAATATGGTTGTACCATATTTATAATAACATCACAGTATATATAAGATACTGGATTTATTATTTTAGAATGGTCATAACAAAGAAAGAAGAAGTGGAAGAAGAAAGGAACTTGAAAAGGGGTGGTGAAAACATTACCTCTTCTTCGGGTTCTTCCTTTTGATTTGATAAAAAGGGCTCCTTAGGTTGGATTTCTGATCCAACTAAGGCCTCTAGGTTGTATTGGGGAAAGTTGGGAGAGTATTTGGGTAGAGTGTGGCCGAACCAAAAGGCTTTGAAGGTGTGAAGAAATGAGAAGGAGGAGTGCCCTTTTATAAGTGGGGTGAGGGGCACCTTTGGAAAAGCTAGAAATATTAATTTATAATAAATTCATATTCTGTTTATAATGGCTCAAAAGTTGACTATTAAAAGGTTATGGTGGGGATAGGTCTAAAACCACTCAACCAATAGAATTTAGACAGGTTTTTGTACTTATATTAACCTTATCTTTAAGTATTAACTCTAAGTTAATTAGTTTCACTTTTACAATGTCTCTTTGTATTTTTATATAATATGGTTAATAAACTTACTATATACATCCAAGAGACCCCCAAGTAGTCCATTAATGACGAAACTATCATGATATAAGTCTCGTGGCCGAACCTTAGATTTTTAGTAATTTAATATCAATTAATAATATAATATTTATTTTAAGAACTCTTTTATGTCAATTTTGACACTATTCAATAGTTGATTTTTGTGAAACTCATAACAGATTGATTACTTCGAAAAAAGTCAATTAAATCAATCCTAATATATCATATTATCCTAGAAAATTAGTTTAATTCATTAAAAGTTTCATATTATATTTATTTGGGTATTTACAATATAAATTATTTTAATTTTTCACTATTATAGTAATTAATTCATCATCACTGTGTCATAAATAAATTAAATTATTTAATGTATAAAAATTATAAATAAACTATCACTATGTAGGAAATCTGTTTATCTTTCTAATGAATATTTATAATCTAAAATCCAACATATATAACCCTATGTAACAATTGTGTTTCTAAAAGATATATGCTTGTGTCATTTTTGTATTCATTTTAACTTAATTAAAATAAAGTGTCCTTATCACCTACAAGTGGAACCATGGGGTCCCAAAATCGACCCAAAGATGCCTATGGTCGAACATGTATCAACCAATAAGGCTAGGACATGTTTTAGGGTAATTTAGTATTATTATAATATTATTTTGTAACCCTTATTTACCGGATTTACCCTTAACCATGGTAAATAAAATATTTACCGTAGTAATCATTCAAAATGTCTAAAAATAAAAGTTACCTATTTACACAATTTTAACATCCTGATTCCAAATATGGAATCCATTTTTCTAAATTCAAAACACAGAAGTGGCAGAAATTAATTTAAAATTAATTCCCGCTGTCAAAACAAAAAGCGTGTTTTTAAGAGATAATAACTATCAAAAGATTAACACTTGTTTATGTTCGGTTTAATTGTAAAATTGTGTCCAATGACAAAAATTATATTAAATGGTAAAAATATATTCTAAATATACTTTAAAACCACTCAAATTCATAATTTATCACTATTAAGTATTTTGATTAAAAAAGTTGTTTTTAATTAAAATTTAGTAATTTTCACTATTCATCAAAATATGAAAGTTATCTGAAATGTACCAAAATTTCACCTTAGGCTAAATTAGATATTCCGAATTCAAAAATGAAGTCCATTTTAAAATATAAAATATATATAATTTCAAAAAGTGGGTATTACTATTCAAAACGGCTAGTTTGATTGGTTATAGTGTGTTAGAACTCGGTGTTGCGTACAACACACGCTACTGTATTATTCAAAGGAAAGCGTACCGTAGAAGCTTGGGGTGTTACATTCTCCCCTCCTTCAAATAATTTCGTCCTCGAAATTTCTAGAATACTTATCACATGAAAAGACTCGGGTGGTTCTTCATCACAAGTTCCTCGGGTTCCCACGTTGCCTCCTCCATCTTATGGTTTCTCCACAAAACTTTTACCAGACGCGTCGTCCGGTTTCTCAGTACATGTTCTCTCATATCAAGAATCCTGACGGGCTCTTCGCAATAAGACAGATTGGGTTCCAGTTCTAATTCCTCATAGGTGAGTACATGCGTTGGGTCAGGCATGTATTTCCTCAACAGAGATACGTGGAACACATCGTGAACTTTAGAGAGACTTGGTGGCATTGCCAATCGGTAAGCTACAACCCCAATTCGTTCTAGAATTTCGAAGGGTCTGATGTACCTGGGACTCAATTTACCTTTCTTACCAAAACGTATGACTCCCTTCCATGGAGATATCTTCAGGAAAACATGATCACCGACTTGAAATTCCAAATCCTTCCTTCGATTATCGGCATAGCTCTTCTGCCTACTTTGAGATGCTCTGATGTGATTTTGGATTACCTTCACCTTTTCCATCATTTCCTCCACCAGTTCTGGACCTACAAGTTTTCTTTCACCGACGTCATCCCAACAGGTTGGTGTACGACATCTCTTTCCGTATAACGCTTCATATGGTGCCATCTGAATACTCGAATGGAAGCTATTGTTATAGGAAAATTCTACCAGAGGTAAATATTGATCCCACATACCGTGAAAGTCAAGTGAGCAAGATCTCAACATGTCTTCTAAGGTTTGAATAGTCCGTTCTGATTGTCCGTCTGTCTGAGGATGGTAAGCAGTGCTCAAATGAAGTTCAGTATCCAAGGATTTCTGAAGACTTTTCCAAAATCTTGAAGTAAAACGGGGATCACGATCAGAAACAATCGATAGAGGTACTCCTTGAAGTCTCACAACTTCATTAATATATAGTCTTTCTAGACGTTCCAGGGGTAGATCTTCTCTTATAGCAAGAAAATGTGCTGACTTGGTAAGACGATCAACAATAACCCATATTGCATCGTTACTTCTAGGAGTCTTTGGTATCCCCATGACAAATTCCATCGTAATAGTGTCCCATTTCCACTCCGGTATGGGAAGAGGTTGCATGACTCCTCCAGGCTGTTGCCTTCCAGCTTTCACTTGTTGACAAACCATACATCTTGACACAAAATCAGCAATCTCCCTCTTCATGTTGTCCCACCAAAAATGTTCCATCAAATCTATATACATTTTGGTGTTCCCAGGGTGTATAGAGAAATTGGAACTATGAGCATCATCCAGCAATTCCCTTTTTAGATCAGGTATATCGGGAACACAAAGTCTCTTCCCAAATTTCAAAATTCCATCTTCATACACAAAGTCTCTCAGTCTCCCATCATTCACAGCATTAATCTTCTTTTGAAATTCTTCATCATTGGCCTGAGAACTCTTAATACTTTCTAGTAAAGATGGTTTGGCAACCATTTGAAAAAGAATTGATGTTTCTCCTTCCCTGGTTATTCCCATGTCCATCTTCACTAGATCCATGAAAATTGGATCCCTTTCAATTCTCATATTGTTCAAAACTCCATGGTCTATTCTGCTCATAGCATCTTCCACCTTGTTTGCTTTCCCCGGGTGGTAGTGTATCGTACAATCATAATCCTTGAGTAATTCAAGCCATCTCCTTTGCCTCATGTTGAGTTCTTTTTGTGAGAAAATATACTTCAAGCTCTTGTGATCAGTATAAATCTCACATTTTTCACCATAGAGTTAGTGCCTCTATATCTTCAAAGAAAAGACCACAGCTGCTAACTCGAGATCATGAGTAGGATAGTTTTGTTCATGAATTTTCAACTGCCGTGATGCATAGGCAATAACTCTATCATTCTGCATAAGGACACAACCAAGTCCTTTCTTCGATGCATCACTATAAATAACGAACCCATCATTCCTCGATGGTAGAGTCAATATAGGAGCATTGACTAATCTTCTCTTCAGTTATTTGAAACATTCTTCACACTCTTTTTTCCAAACAAATTTTACCCCTTTACGTGTGAGCTTCGTTAATGGGTTAGCCAATCGGGAAAAATTCTGGACGAAACGTCGATAATAACCTGCCAAAACAATAAAACTGCGTACCTCAGTTATACTCGTAGGTGCTTGCCATTCGTGGATTGCCTTGGTCTTAGAAGGATCAACATAGATTCCATCTTTAGAGACAATATGGCCAAGAAAAGAAATTTCCTGAAGACAGAATTCACACTTGCTAAACTTCCCATATAATTCATGCCTCCTCAGAGACTTCAAGATAATGCGTAAGTGATTTTCATGATCTTCATAGGTTTTGGAGTATACCAAGATATCATCAATAAATACCACCACAAATTCATCGAGATACTCCTTGAAAACTCTATTCATCAGATCCATGAATACAGAGGGAGCATTAGTCAATCCAAAAGGCATTACAGTAAACTCGTAATGCCCGTACCTGGTTCGAAATGCTGTCTTCGGAATGTCTTCCTTCTTTACACACAACTGATGGTATCCAGATCGAAGGTCAATCTTTGAAAAGTATTGAGCTCCATGTAGTTGGTCAAATAAATCATCAATACGAGGTAGGGGATACTTGTTCTTTATCGTTATAGCATTGATCTCCCTGTAGTCGATACATAACCTCATAGACCCATCTTTCTTTTTAACAAAAAGAACAGGGGCTCCCCATGGAGAAACACTAGGGCGAATAAATCCATTATTACTCAATTCCTATAGTTGTTTCTTTAGTTCGACTAACTCTATAGTAGCCATTCTGTAAGGGGTCTTCGATATAGGCCTTGATCCAGGAATTAAATCAATGGAAAACTCAACTTCTTGTTCTGGAGGATGTCCAGGTAAATCATCCGGAAATACATCTACCAATTCTTTCACAATAGGTACATACTCTATTTCAACATTCCTTTCCTCACCCGCAGTTATTTCATTCTCTTCCTCCCCAATAATTGAATTTAGTTGAGCTATTGAGGGTGGATCTAAATAAGAATTAGGTGGTGACGATTCTGCTCTAAAGATAAGGTGTTCCTTATCATTATCATCATGAATCGTAACCTCTTTCTTCTTACCATAAATCTTCGCATCATAGTCCGAAAGCCAGTCCATACCGAGGATTATATCAAACTCAATCATAGGTATGATGATGAGATCAGCAGATAAAGAACATTTATGTGCTCTAATGGAAACTGATTCACAAAACTTTGTTGCAATGATACTTCCCTTAGGAGTTTTAACTGACAACTCCCTTATTAAATCAAATTGTAAATATCTAATTTTCATAGCAAACTGGGAAGATATGAAACAATGTGATGGTCTAGAATCAAATAATGCATTTGCTAAACTTGAGGAAACCATTAAATTACCTGCCACCACATCATTCAGAGCTTCTACCTCAGCAGTAGTGATATCATAAGCCTGGCCTTGATCCCTTGGCCTTTTCTGAGGTAAGTTCTCTTGACGCTTAGGACATGAATTTGCATAATGCCCCATCTCCCTGCAATTATAGCACTGAACGTTGGTAGCTTCCTTCTTCCCCTTGCAATCACGAGCTTGGTGGCCTTTTTCACCACACTTGTGACAGACTCCCATTCCCTTCAAGCAAGTACCAGGGTGTTTCTTACCGCATTTACCACAGGATGGATATTCAACCTTTCCCTTCTTCCCTTTATTTCCATTCCCAGTTTGATCAGCAGGTCTCTTCTTCTCTTGCTTTTCTTTAATGTCATAAGACTTAGAGAATTCCTTTTCGGTCTTGATAGCACATGAGACAATGTCTTCGTACGACGAAAAGGATTGTGAGACTAATGCTCGACGGAGAAATGGTTTTAACCCATCAAAGAATCGATCAATATTACTTCTTTGGTTACGTATATAATCACCAGCATACCTTTCTAACCTTGTAAAGTTGGCCTCATACTTTGTGACATTCTCATCCTCCTTCTGTCTCAGACTTAGAAATTGCCTTTCCATATCTGCTCGATGGTCGCGAGGAAAGTATTTTTCTAAAAACAGATCTTTGAACTCCCTCCATTCCATATTTGATACTTCATCATCTTCCTCCGTATTTTGAATCAATGACCACCATTGATCAGCATCTCCAGTGAGGCGGTAAACTGCCATGATAACTTTTTCCCTTTCACTACTCCCCAAAGCCTGAAATATTTTCTCAAGGGAAAATATCCATTTCTCAGCTACTAAGGGATTTGTACTCCCATTGAACATTGGTGGTTGTTTCCTCATGAATCGATCTAACATTGATCCTCCACGCTGCGGATCAGGGTGCTCCATACGGGTAAGGTTATTATTCATAACCTGAGTAAGTTGTCCCAGTATGGTGATTAGCTGATCGGCACCAGTTGCATCACCAGCTCCACTATAATTATCTTGAGCAGGAGGGAAATCCCTACATGGAGTGCGTGCATTGATACGGTTTCCATTTCTTCCACTAGGCGCCATTTCTAAACAATGTCATAAACTATATCAGTTTATGAATCAAAATACATAATCCCATACTTATAAAACACTTAACATAAATTGAACTATTTATGGATATAATCCGTAATAATAAGAATGTTTTCTTTGAGGAAGTATATACTCATAATCCCTTCAAAATGATTTTTAAAGAAAATGAGAGTTATCCTAAGCATATCCCCCGGGAGTGTCGAAACCAAGAGTGCAGCAAGGCCCGTTATCGTGCACCAGTTCCAGTTCGAGTCTAGCTCAAATCGGTGTTTTCGAGTTTTACCCCTAGGTACATCTGTGCCAGAGCCGCCTCTACCTGCTCGTATCCAGACAGGGATGTATTGTTCGTAAAACTCACAAAATCTCTACAATACCAAAATTCTAGGAAGTTCTTCTATACTAATCCTCAAAGTTCATCTTAGGTCTACGTGATCTAATCAGAGTTTATCTAAATCTAGCTTCCAAGGTTTGTACTAAACTTCCTCTGATACCAACTGTAATGCCCCGAACCCAGTTACCCAGAGTCGGTGCATTATTACATAACATTGGCATGATCATATGAAAGATCAAATCTCGAAAGACCGATTGGTTTATTAGTCTTGGAAACACTAGATATATTCATAAGTCTTACATTACATCATAAAAAGAAAAACTACTACAACAACATATTGTCTCTATAATCCACACTCATATCCCCACATAATATCCCTACAGGTCATTCATAATTTACTTCTTCACTTCCTGGGAAAAATAATACATAGAAAAGGGGTGAGCTCAAATGCCCAGTAAGGATAACAATATAGCGGAAACTTTCATAAATAAGAATAAACATTTAAGGAAATGTATAACTAAAACAAAAGCCTTTCAAACTTGAACTTTTAACATAGTATGGCATAAATAAAATGAAATAATTCCATTTACTTATTCACATGGTTATTCTACTAATCGAATAATCACATGCAAAATCAATAACCACTTTCATAATGATGGAATGCATAATGCCAGACTATCATAACCACATAGCCAAGGCCTCGTGCCAAGACTACAAATAAGATTTTCTCAAGGCCTTGTTCCAAGACACTAGTTTGTCTCATGAGACCTACCGATGCATCGAGGAGCTATAGCGGGCTCCACCCGTCACATATTAAGTCCAATGCATTCTCATATGAAAAGGTTTAAACATAACATAAACATTCGTATTAAAACTAGCATACGAAATGTCAATAATTTCACCATAAACTATGAATGGTATAAAAATAGCACATCCACAGTCAAACATATGACAAAACCTTCAATACAATATAGAAGTTTTGTATCATAATAAATCAACTTCAAATAAGCGTAAAATCCATCAAAGGATGTTGACATAGATGAAATCAAAACACTTTTTAGACAAATATCTCCTTCTATTTTTGAAATAATTTAAGAGCCATATAAAATAAAACATTTTCTTGAAAATATTCTTATAAGCTTGTAAGGAAAGCTTTGAATATTTTATAACGGTGGAAAATAACCGCACCCACCGTATAAGTTAAAAAAACATTCTTACCTTAATTCTGTCAAAAAGGTTAAAAAGGACCTTGTTTTGAAAACGACGGAAAGATTCATCTTATAAAAAGTCAAACAAGGGTATAAATTACTTTAATCGATATTCTTGTAAAAAAAATTTGAAATACATTTTGAAGAAACATGGATGTGGAGGATAACGAGATCCCAGTAGATTATTACGTATAAACAACCTCGGATAATGAAGAGATTGTGAAATAACCCTTACCTTGTAATTTTCCTTGGTTGGGGTAGGTTAACCTCCTGTATAATGGTGAAATAATTGTTATTAAATTATACAAGAATCATATATATTAATATGATATCATATATGATCTTTTATCATTGATTTGTTAATAATATCTTAGAATTATCGTCGTTTCGGGTGTTAACATACTCATTTTCTTTTATATGTTTTGTTACATAAGACATGTTTGTTGTATCTTATTCATATCCAGAATGATATCAAGTCCTTAAATATCATTTCTAAATCATCAAATGATAATTATACTTTAATGGATACGATGGAGAATGAATCTCATCGCGTTCATGGAGACGGTAGTCCGTACGTACGCACGAGCGACAATATCATTATTTTGATATTAAAATAATATATAAATGGATGGTATATCATATATACAGAATCATTAACATGTTATATTTATTATTTACATGAGTTACACATCATTATTATACCCATCCAAATAATAATATATTGAATAACAATTACACCACGACGTGGAGACGGTAAGTCGTACGTACGCACGTATGGTGACATGTTATTTAAAGGGTGGATAGAATACTAAATATGGTTGTACCATATTTATAATAACATCACAGTATATATAAGATACTGGAGTTATTATTTTAGAATGGTAATAACAAATAAAGAAGAAGTGGAAGAAGAAAGGAACTTGAAAAGGGGTGGTGAAAACATTACCTCTTCTTCGGGTTCTTCCTTTTGATTTGATAAAAAGGGCTCCTTAGGTTGGCTTTCTGATCAAACTAAGGCCTCTAGGTTGTATTGGGGAAATTTGGGAGATTATTTGGGCAGAGTATGGCCGAACAAAAAGGCTTTGAAGGTGTGAAGAAATGAGAAGGAGGAGTGCCCTTTTATAAGAGGGGTGAGGGGCACCTTTGGAAAAGCTAGAAATATTAATTTATAATAAATTCATATTCGGTTTCTAATGGTTCCAAAGTTGATTATTAAAAGTTTGAGGTGGGGATAGGTCGAAAACCACTCAACCAATAGAATTTAGACAGGTTTGGGTACTTATATTAACCTTATCATTAAGTATTAACTCTAAGTTAATTAGTTTCACTTTTACAATGTCTCTTTGAATTTTTATATAATATGGTTAATAAACTTACTATATACATCCAAGAGACCCCCAAGTGGTCCATTAATGATGAACCTATCATGATATAAGTCTCGTGGCCGAACCATAGATTTTTAGGAATTTAATATCAATTAATAATATAATATTTGTTTTAAGAACTCTTTTATGTCAATTTTGACACTATTCAATAGTTGATTTTTGTGAAACTCATAACAGATTGATTACTTCGAAAAAAGTCAATTAAATAAATCCTAATGTATCATATTATCCTATAAAATTAGTTTAATTCATTAAAAGTTTCATATTATATTTATTTGGGTATTTACAATATCAATTATTTTAATTTTTCACTATTATATTAATTAATTCATCATCACTATGTCATAAATATATTAAATTATTTAATGTCTAAAAATTATAAATAAACTATCACTATGTAGGAAATCTTTTTATCTTTCTAATGAATATTTATAATCTAAAATCCAACATATATAACCCTATTTAAAAATTGTTTTTCTAAAAGATATATGCTTGTGTCATTTTTGTATTCATTTTAACTTAATTAAAATAAAGTGTCCTTATCACCTACAAGTGGCACCATGGGGTCCCAAAATCGACCCAAAGATGCCTATGGTCGAACATGTATAAACCAATAAGGCTAGTACACGTTTTAGGGTAATTTAGTATTATTATAATATTATTGTTTAACCCTTATTTACCGGATTTACCCTTAACCATGGTAAATAAAATATTTACCGCAGTAATTATTCAAAATGTCTAAAAATAAAAGTTACCTATTTAAACAATTTGAACATCCTGATTCCAAATATGGAATCCATTTTTCTAAATTCAAAACACAGAAGTGGAAGAAATTAATTTAAAATTAATTCCCGCTGTCAAAAGAAAAAGCGTGTTTTTAAGAGATAATAACTATAAAAAGATTGACACTTGTTTATGTTCGGTTTAATTGTAAAATTATGTCCAATGACCAAAATTATAATAAATGGTAAAAATATATTCTAAATATACTTTAAAACCACTCAAATTAATAATTTATCACTATTAATTATTTTGATTAAAAAAGTTGTTTTTAATTAAAATTTAGTAATTTTCACTATTCATCAAAATATGAAAGTTATCCGAAATGTACCAAAATTTCACCTTAGGCTAAATTAGATAATCCGAATTCAAAAATGAAGTCCATTTTAAAATATAAAATATATATAATTTCAAAAAGTAGGTATTACTATTCATAACGGCTAGTTTGATTGGTCATGGTGTGTTAGAACTCGGTGTTGCGTACAACACACGCTACTGTATTATTCAAAGGAAAGCGTACCGTAGAAGTTTGGGGTGTTACAGAGGAAGTGTGGACTACCGCCCTCTCAAGTGATGTGACTCGTTCATGCAATACCTGGAATGTATAAAAATGAAATTAATAAACTTATTTAACCTATATAACATATATATTATAATGTAATTATAATATATATCTCTCTCATTTATTTTAAATTCCATTAATATGACAATGAAATGAAAGTAGCATTCATGCGTACGTATGGCCTACCATCTCCATGAATGGTGAATTTCATTTCTTTTTATCTCCAAATCTTATGAAATAGTATAAAATGAATATTTAAGGGATATATATGATATTTAAATCATTAATACTATCATATAGATTATTTCCTTATAACTATGTGGACAATTCTTTTCAAACAAGTTATTTTTTGACTCATGTACCAAACATTGACAAAAACATCTGATATGAACTCACATAATTAGAAAATCATTATAAAATTATAATATGTGATATGAATGGAATAATAAACTTTAATGGAGGTCCTTATGCAATTATAAATTGAAAAAAGTTTATTATTCAGTAATATAAAGAAACGAACAAGACAAGTCACACTTGAGGTAAGGGATCCTACCTCTCTTTTTCTTTTTATGTGCTCTCTTTTACGTCATTTACTTTAAACTCCTTTTTCTTATGTTGGGGTATGTTATATTATATTCATATTACTGTAAATTTTATGTTAATATTATTTGAGAACCCATTTTATCTCGTTTAAGAGGCCCTGTTAGGCTACCATGTTTTTATAAGGGATTTTTAATCTCACTTTTATTCCCGTCAGATTCATGCTACATTTTCAACTATTTCGTTTTTGTGTGGTGTCTATACTTCTCATGATTGTATTATTTGTTTAATAAACTTTAATTTAGGGTTATTTAAATCTTCATTGAATTACCCTTCTTTCATGTGGGGTACGTTTCGAAAGTTACCCAAATCGGTAAAGGAACCTTACATCCTCCTCTTTTTAAAAGACCTCTTTTTTGTTATGTCTTTTAATTTACTTCTTATTATGCTAGGATATGTTCTTATATATCCTTATTGATGTAAATTTTATTTCCAAGTGATGAGATACCATTTTCTCTCCCATTATCTCATTTTATGAATTTTAAAGTGACGCTATTAGGCTGTCGAATTTCTGTAAGGGAACTTCTTAACCCAATTTCAATTCATTGGGTTAAACCTCCACTTCTTGATTATGTCGTGCTATGAATATGTGTGTATGAACTCTTATTGTTTTACACTTAATATCCACTTATATTGGGTGTTTGTCACACATATTTATGTAATTGATTTATCCTTAATCTAAGGATGCCGTCTTTGTAAGGGATTTCGTCTCAGTCTCCTTTAATTGATGAATATTTTGTCTTATACACTACATTATTTTATACGGTGTATAAAACCCTTTTACTTTTACTTTTATTCAAAAGGAATATTTTTATATGAAGAGTTTTACGAAACGACAAAAGGAATGTTTTTTCTTATGTATGCGGCGACAATGACTTCTCCACCGCCGTGACCATTATTTGAGTTTCAACATCCTCTACAAGCCATAACTCTTTTTAAATGAAAAATAAATACCATGTTTTAGTTTTCATTTATTTTGGTATTGAAAATGGTTTTGATAATTTTTGTATATATCAATGTGTTGTATTGATATCGTGTGATTGAAATGTGGAAATGTTATGTTTCCTTTATATATGTTTTATGTGATACGATTATGTTTTGGTTCTTGGACATTGTTTATAAAGAAGGGTGGTTCCATGATAAAATAAGGGCGGGTGAGACCATGATAGCTCTCCAATTCATTGGGTAATGCGAAGGAGTTAAACGCTAAGGTTTATCCTAAGATATTTAGGGAATATATTGTGATAGGTATTCCAAACGTTACCATGAGGGTTACTCCCTATGTAAGAATGTTATGAATGCCTCAAGTTACCTTTATGTCTTATAATTTCTATGAGTTATACATAAATATTAAGATTTCAGAAGCTATGTTATGATGGAAAGTTATGGTTTCATTGATTAGTATTTATTGGTGGGTTAATGTTTCCTTTCATTATGTTATAACCCTTACTAAGATTTTATTGCTCATCCCAAGTTTTTGAAATGTTTTTCACAGGTTATAAGGAAGCGTAAAAGAAAGGATTGATCCCAGAAGATTTGTATCAAGAAAAGAGCTCTTGTTTTATTTAAGGATTTTTTTATTATTGTGAAAAGTAAGTTATATTAGTAGTGTCTACTTTGTAATCCTTTGAGATGTAATAGTTATGTATTAATTCTCTAAAACTACAATCCTGAAAATATCGTCAATGTGAATTATTCATTTAATTCAAGATTAAGTTATGTTTTATGGACAAGTCCTTATAGAAATAATTTAATTTTCAATCAAAAAATAAAAATCTCCCATAATAGCAATAAAAACATCATTTTTATTACATAAGGGTCATTTTAATATTAAAATAAAAGTTAAAATGAATTATTTTAATCCACATGGTTCCTTATTAAAATCTTAGAAAAACTATTATTTTTTTAGACTACATAACAGGTTAAAGTTTAAGTATATAATTAAACATGTAGATATTGTAATTTATTAAATAAAAACATAAATAAAAATAAAAATTAAACCAACCAACTTAATACACACACAATTCAGAAAGCTTGGATAACTAATATTTAAAATTGTTCATCAATTAAAATGAATGTGTAACCATCCTATAATTTGTTTGTCACTAAAATAACTCATTTAGTTAGAATTGTGAAACTTATTTAGTGACGATTATACTGATGTATATAACTTTCAATTTCCTATAATTCAACAAAATGAAAAATTTATGATACCAACACATAGAATAATTCATTTTAAATATTAGTTATTTTAAATCAAAACTTATTTAACCAAACAAACACCTGATTATACAAAAAATTTCAAATTTGTGAATATGTTTTTCACTACACCAAAAATTGTAAAGTTTATAAAAAACATAAATAGTGATAATATAATTTTTAAATATGATACTATAAATGAATTAATATAAACACCATTAATATCATCATAAGAATCCGATAAATGCAGTCAAAAACATTATGCATTTTTAAGAAAATAAAACCCATCAAAACCACACCCATCCATGTAAAATAGACAATGATCACAATTTGAATCCCATGAACCTTTCCCATGTAACTATTTGTTTCATATTACATATTTATTTAAAGAAGGAATTGTTCCAAAAAATAACAAAAAATTAAACTCAAAAATTAAAAATAAGTTTTGGGCTTCCCACAGAAACTTATTGATTGATATGAATGACAATGAATATGCCCCTATTTGTAACCCATACCCTATATTTTCGTAGTAATTTATCATATAAAACATGATTCCTAAAAAATATAAACCAATACTAGAATACTATAACATTTTTTGACAAATGAACCTAGATCTCCCCTCAACCGTGTAACCGATCCTACCAGTGTCTAGGCCTGAGTGGTGTTCCTGATCCCCACGTGATTGTAAAAAGTGTTAAGGTATCAATTTTGAACTATATTGGGAACAATTTTTCCTCAAAAATAAATAATAAACATCCAGATTTCATATGGAATTAAAACATATCCATTTAGAATTATGAAATGGGCATTTCAGGGTTCTGAGGGGATAAATTAGGTTTATTATTTCATAACTATAGAAATTTATTCCTAATAGAGTTTATATTGATTATTATAACTAGTTTCCTTATATTGGGATCTAGTAAATCCCATAAATCCTTATATAGAGACCTCTTAGCTTCATGGACTAGGGATGAAAAATCATAGTTTACGATAAAATTGACTGAGGGGTGTTCCAGATCCCTATAGGATGGAGAAAAGAACTGAGGTATTAATATAAAATCCACCAAGAATGATTTTTCATGAAAATTAAATAATAAACATGGCACTTCCCTTTGGAATTTTGACAAGAAGATTCCATATTTTCCATTTTCATCCAAAAATTTATGTTATTTCATTAAATGTTTCAAAATAATGAATAAAATGCACATGTAACAACTAAACTTTTCATTCATATTTTAACGCATAAAAACTTTCATAGACCTCAGTTAACCCTTAATAACATGGTTATTTAAAATTATCATTTCTAAAGAATTCATCTACATTATTAAAATTACGAATTGTGTATGATTTATCCATGATTTTCTAAAATGATATATTCCCTATATAAATATTTTCACTACTTATAATGAAATCTATGAGAAAGATTATTCAAAACTATTCATTCTCTATATTTTCTTCCCCATTCACCCTCCTTTCCAACTTATAATTCACTATAGGATTCATTAAAATGTTTTGACTATTCCTTGAATAATTTTACACCTTCATACTCTTAGTCTCATTATTTATCTTCACTTTTTTACTCACATTATAATTCTTCATGTATATGTAGAATAGTCCAATTTTTAGACTAATTTTATTGCTTTATTTCATTAGAAACATTCCTTCCACTGTGATCACTAGAAAAATTGTTACACTTCATTTCTGATCTTTTTTTTATCGTTCTCATCCAAATCATGAAACATATCAAGGAAATTATATGGAAATATTAAGTATTTACATACTTGATACAATCAATATGAATTTTATGCTTATAATTCACAATTATATTGGGAATTACTTTAGAGATAAATGATATAACATCATTTTAATTTATACCATTCTCATCAACATCAAATTATTCGTCAGGAGAAATTTTATTTATAGATTTTCAATACATTGGATTATTTAAAAGTAGTATCTTTCTCCATTATTCTTTTATTTTTCTATGTTTGGACTCCACAAATCGCATAAGATATAATGATTATAATAATTTGTCTAATTTTATACTCATATCATCCTTGATCCCCAAATGTAG
The DNA here is from genome assembly GCA_963277665.1 of Viscum album. Classification (NCBI taxonomy): domain Eukaryota; kingdom Viridiplantae; phylum Streptophyta; class Magnoliopsida; order Santalales; family Viscaceae; genus Viscum; species Viscum album. The sequence continues at coordinate 1,123,749,162 of OY728129.1, forward strand.
AAATTTTTATAAAGAATTTATCTTATTGGTTTCTTATCAATTTCTTCATAATGTCTAAATAATTCAATGAATCTCCCCCAAAATATGAATAGATATAACAATCATGTTCACCTATTTAAAAAATTACTGATAGATTGACCCTTATTCATCCTTACAAATTCACATAGAGTGTGATAATATTGACGTTTATTCTCCCTTAACTTCTTATATCATTCATTTTTCGAATCTAATTTTTCACGTATTGGATTCGTTGTATCAAAAACCATATACTTTTCTTCTATTACTTAGATAGTGATAATATAAATGAATTTTGATTGATTACAATGTATTTATTATTATTATTACTATCCATCATAGTATAATCCAAATTTATCTTGCTGGATTAAATTAATTCGGCATAAAATCAAGAATTCAAAATCACAGTGAATGAATGAATGAAAACATCATTTATTTACATAAATGAATTCATATTCTTTAAACTATAGGGGTAAATTTTTTGTTAATATAATTATAATTATATATTATAAAATATTTAATTTAAACAAATATAATGAAATTAATACCAACTCAAGCAACTTAGGAGTGAAATTGGGATCTGATATATAGTTGCTTTCTCATGTGAGAATGAGGATCTCTAGGGGTGGGTGTGAATTAGTGCTCAGAAAAGTTTTTTCTATAAAAAACATTACTCTTATTTCAATTTAGTTAATATGATATTTAATGAAAATAATAAATTAGAGATAGATCTAAATATGATAAAGAATAATACATGAAATCGAATATTTTGAAAATGTACAATGACACTTTATGAGTGTCTTGTTCATAATTTGAAATTAGTGATATCCCATATATCGTGATCTTGGTATTATTATTAGTAATTAATTTCTAAAGTAGTAGTATAGTATTATAATTCTACAAAATTATTTATTCTATCTATACAAATTAAATAACCACAAATTCCAATATGAAAAAACATATGCAATGATAACATTGGTAAAAAATGATTTGAAGCAAGTATATTTGTTTTTATTCCTTCTGCTTAATGATAATTTGATACACTAAAGATATGTGAAATCCATTCTACAATAAAATTGGACCATATAATGTTAATAAAATCTAATTTTTTTGGGTATCTATCTCATTCAAATTACAAGAGACAATATTCTTTTATAAATATTTTGAAAATCCACGATGTGGTGGAGATAAGCACAAGATGTTTCCAATGAGACAATAAATGATATAAAAATAATCGCTGAAATATAAATATTATAAAAAATATAGAATCCATTTACAATTTAAAATTAATATATTTTATTTTATCCATGAAATGTTTTCAATTGAACCTGACATGGTTTTTCTATAGAATATACAATTTCCATGATGATTGAACAAAGAGGGTTTCAGCACCAAAATATGTTTTGATCAATAATGTCACTACGTTATTTCTTTATATGAGGGAAAATGAAGTCAAAAATCAAATCGTGATAACTATATCAAACAATGTTGATTAACCATAACTATTTAAAGTAAACTAGTATCATTTTTCAAAAACCACTGAATTGTATTCCTCCTAATACCAGTCAATGAGTCTGACAATTCATCTTAAGGAACAACTTGTGAAGAAAAAAATGATTTTTAGTCACTTTTAATATCCATTTTTCCTATTATAAACTATACAATGTTTTGTATCCATAATGTCATGGTTTTTATGGGAATGTGAATTATTAATAATTTCATATAGAACAGGAATTTGGTACGTGACTCAGCATGTTGTGGTTTACATTTTCTGTGAATTTCTTATTTCATTTGAAATTAGTTAAACTATAATGTGTATCAAAAATATTCCAGATCATGGTGATAATAAATATAGTATGAAACTAATTGATATATCTATTGAATCAATAACACATGCAATAGATCATAGTATACTCCAGCTATGAGAATTATCTGAATAATACTTTAACATATAAAGTATGTTTTATGAGATAATTGCATCTATTAGGTAAGAGAACATTACTACATTTACCATGTCACATTACTTTATGGAATTCTTTATCAATTCACTTATCATGGGTTGTTCATAGTTTAACCAAAAGCACTATCTAGTGAATGACTGTGTAAGGATAAAATTTTTAGAATCATTATTTATCATTACCCTTTCTTTCATACAATATAGAAATGTATGAACCACTTTTTATCAATGATTAAGAAGATAATTACTATATAATGTAGTTATATTACCGTTTTATTCATCAACTCCTTAATGAGATGGGTTAATCTTATTTTTATTCAGAGATTTTATTATTTTCTCATTTCAACATGACATTATTGTTGAATATTGATGGGATAACTAACAATAGCTACACTCTATGAAATATCCATTTTTCATTCTATAAGCATTGATAATGGTTTCTCAATTTGAACTTTTATCAAATTTTTTATTTATTATAAATGAAATGGATTTTCGTCCATTAAAAATAGTTTTCTCAATTTACATAGAAGATAATATATCTCAATATTTTGTTACATAATTATATAAGGGACTGAATATTGAAAAGATTGAGTAGAGAAATGTTACACCCAACTTCCACATCTATTTTATTTATTATTAAAACTTATATTATTAACCATTATTTCAAATATCACATCTATTGCATGAATAATCATTCATTCATAAAATATTTTTATATCAATCAATCTTGAAAATTTATTTTAAGGTAAAAAAGATATTATAATATCCTTTTTTAGAATCTTGTTCTATTATGTTGATGATGCCAGAAGATAAATGTTCTTCAGGGATGATAATGATATTTCATGTTTGATAGGAATGAATCCATATTCTTCCATAAAAAACTATAAATTCAATATGGAATATAAAATTTTGAACAATCATGAGCACATATTCCAAAATTCCAAAATTAAATTTCACCAATTTATTTACAATTTGAAGCGATACTCATAAAGGTTCAGGTTAGAAACGTTACACTTTAATGAAAACATTTATGGGAATTATATTAACATATTTTAGAAATGTAACATTATTCTTTCCAAAAAATAGATAAAATAATGGTTAAAGGATTAAAAAAATCTAAACTCTTCGTTATTTTGAGTTATTTTTCATTATTCCATAGTTGGTAACTCCTCACACAATGATAAAAATCCATGTAATTTTTACTATTTATTAATAAATTCATACATAATTTTAAATAATAGGAAATTTATATGTTTTCTTCAACAAATAAAATATTGATATAGTATAAATTAAAAAATTATTGGATATTTTTACATTGATCTCCCACCCTACCTTTCTTCATCATCAATAAGAATGGCAGAGGTGGATTTTTATTTTAAATTTTTTTTATTTACCTATTTCTCTTATTATTCTATAAATATTTTTTTATTTTACAATACATTAATCATTATTTTTTAGTAGTTCCCCTTACCTAATATTTTCTACATTTATTTCTATTTATTCTTTTAACTTCAACTTCATTATCCAATATCTTTTTACATAACAATGTTATATCCTCATAAACCTTTCATAGGATATTAATATTGTTACTAGATAGTATAAATCGTAATATATTTTATACTTTTTAAAAAAAATCATGGAATATGTTTTATGTTTTTTAGAGGTCTTTTTATTTCTTAGGAACATATAATTATAATATTTTGACTGGTAATTTTTGAGTAATATAAATAATAAAACATTCTTGTAGTATAATCCTTCCTCTTTAATATTGTTGACCTGACTATTTTCATTAATTACTATTCATTATAAATTAATTATATTTTTATTAGATGTTACATAGAATAGATTATTTTTTACGGTAACCATTTGGTACCTATTTTAAATTGACATTCATTCAACTAATTTATTTATTCCATCTAAAATTTTGGTTTTTTTGCCTCAACTACTGACTTTACGAGTTCCAAGAACTTTTATGGAGGTTATTTTTGCACAAAAAATTAGAAAATAATGAATTTTCATTATTGAAATAAAATCAATAGTCATGTGCCAATTTCGGTACTTATGCCATATCGTAGGACTGTATATGTAGTTGAAGTGTTTTAAATGATTGTTGAGCCACATCAAATTATTTTAACTTCTCAATCACTACCACAACTTGTTTTTTAAATTTATTAGTATATTTCACAATGTTTATTATTTATATAACATGAAATATTTTATTATTTCACTAGGTTGAATCATTAAAAATTTTATCAGATAATTTTGAGATATACAGAATATTTTACTCATCAATCCACTCCCACCAAAAGAACTAAATTTTGATTTCAATACATAATAAAACTCAAAATTTCTATTTTTAATTAACCCTAATATGGGTAAATATCCACTATAACTCCTTTAATCAATCCCATGACTGATAATTTGAATATATATCTATTAATATATTTATAAAATTTCATTCATTATCATGAAATTATTTCAATAAAGAAAATAATTATATATGCTTTTTTCCAAGGTATCCAATTTAGTAGGAGACCATGTTTTTAAACTCTTATTCTACTCTGGATAAATTTATTATAGAAAATAAATATTTAATTATCTTTATCATGCCATTGGATACCCCTTTATGCTTGAATGTTTCATAAATATTTATAAAATTATTGATTTTTAATAAGGACTATTATATTATATCCCTTAAATGTTCTAATGCTTTGGATATTCTATATAACACTCTAGTGGATTTATTGTTATTGGATTGAATAATATGGATGCCATTTTAGGAACTACTCCACAGATCAAGGGTAAATAATAATCCACAACCTTAAAATCCTTACAAGTTGACCGAGGTGAATTGTTTTGAAATTTTATATTTTAATGTCATATAAAATGTGTATGTTTAATAGGGTATTTTGGTATATAGTTGTTTGTATCCTTATGTTAATCAAAAACCTCTAAATATATGGATTGAAAAAAAATTCAATATTAATTTTTCATCACATTGATCATGACAATGGCAGTTTTCAACTATACTATAAAACCTATAAATAGAAAAACATTAATAAGTTGATAAAAAAAGAATAAAATGAAAAATAGTGGTGTATGAGAACTGTTAATATATAATTAATCGGTAGTTTATCATTTATATCTTCTTAGTTATTCCATTAAAATATAAACAAAAAATTTATAGGATAATTAAATGGGATTAATTCTGCATTCATTATAATTTATAAATTTAAAATATTATTTTTAATAGTTAAATTAATCAACAATAGTTTAGGGAATATTAATTTTTGAACCCATATTGTAATAAGGGTACTATATTAAAAAAATTTCATTATTTTTAGATATTTCAAGATATTTTTAATATTGATATATCAAATCCAAATAAAAAATAAAATAAATTCTCAAAAATTATTTATAAATAAAAATTTAGACATTTAATTTTAGAGGATAGATTTTCAATAATAAATAAACCTAATTAACTTATGAATTATATCAATTTTGGTAAATGTAATATTATTCTATAAATTAATAACTATATAAGATGAATATTCAAGATATCAATATTCTCCCCTAGTTTCAACATGATTTCTCTCCATTAGTTGTTTGGGTTTTTCTATCATACACACTTGATAATGGATCCTCCATTATTCGTGCCACTCTTATACGATTTCTCTTTTCTCCCCTCTTCATGTGGTTTTCTTCTTTAATGTTTTCTTCTTATTTTATATCTTATTTAATGTTTTTTTGGGCTTTGGGGTGTTCATAACATTTGTTATTATTATTATTTAATTATAATATTCTCTTATTGTATTACACATCAAATAGACCCCTTTTTCAATAATCATTGTTTTTTATGTTTTGGATTTGGATGATAAAGTAAATTGGACTTATTTGTTTGTTTTGAGTTTTGGGTTTCTCATTTTTTTTGGTTTTAGAATTTATGGGCACAACACTCTATTTATGCCTCCTTTCATTTATTTCCACACACATTCTATAAGATCTTCCACAATATAAAAATTTTTTATGCTTAATTATTTTTTAGTGGAGGTTTTGAGGTGTATAGGTAGATTATATGAAATTATTTCAGGATACATGACTTTTATTTCCTTTGAATCTTCCATTTCATATTATGGGCCCATTGGTTTATGGAATGGGGTTTTATAATTTATAGGTTGTCTTTGGTGGTCTCATTACACTCGAATGAATCCATTTTTTATTCCTTTTCTAATATAGTATTATTGATGTAGCACCCCATTTTTGAGGGATGTAGCCATGTTTTATGCCTTTTTATGTGTTTAAAGTGCAAGGGATGAGTTGGGAAGAGGTTGGAAGAGTTTGGAATGGTTTTGGTTGAGTTTGGAGGCTTTTAAAGGGGTTCACAGTTTGAGCACGGTTAGTGTAAACCGTACGGATATTCCAAGATCCATGCAAGGGAGGAAGTGGGATTCACACGGCCTGCACACGATTTTCCAAACCATGCGAAAAAATCGTGCAGACCCTGGCTCTCGAGGTAGTGGCGTGCGCATGGTTATCGCACGGTTCTCCAAACCGTGCGCTAACCGTGCGATAACTTAAAATTAGTGTTATAAAACTCGGGCTCACTTGGGATTTCCTCATTTCACTCCTCTCTTCCTCTCACTCGAACCTCACTCAGATTTTTGGGTTTTTAGGGGTTTAGGGTTCTCTCCCACTTGGATTGGAAGGATTTTGAAGAGGATTAAAGGTTGTTTGAGGTCATTGCTCTAGGGGAAGGAATCTAGAGAAGTTTCGGTGGTGAGTTCACCGGATTGGAGGTGCGGTTGGTTGTGGGTCATGATCGCTGGAACCCTAAAGGTAGGTGGCTTCTCTATCGACTCCACTCGGTTTTAACAAGTGGTTACATGTTACAATTAATTTGTTGTGATTGAAATTTATTGTGCGATGATGTGTGATTTTGGTTGAAAATCCATTTGGGGATTTTTGGGGAAAAAGGGGTTCCATGGTGAAATTTTATTGTTGTGGATTTTCAAATGGAGATTTCGAAATGCGTGGTTGAGATTGATGTGGAAAATGGTTGATGGAAAATTGTTTTCAATAAAGAGGTTGTTTTATTGAAATGGGGTTTTGGCATGGAAAATGATTTTTAATAAATGGGCGATTTTAGTGAAGTGGATTGTTATGCAATAGAAATTTGTTGATTGTGTGTTGTTGTGACCTTGATGGATTTTATGCTTGGTTGAAATGATGTGTTGAAATGTTGTGTTGAAGTGGGCAGGAAGTCCCACTATAAATGGCTGATGGATAGTGGTCGGAAGAGCCACTATGTGGGTAGGGGTTGGAAGTGCTTCTACTATTGAATGGGTGAACGAGTTGGGCGGAAGTCCCACTGTTTTGATTGCTTTGTTGTGAATGTGTGAATGAGTTGGGAGGAAGTTCCACCATTTTGATTGCTCTGTTGTGAATGGGTGAACGAGTTGGGCGGAAGTCCCACCATTTTGATTGTTTGTTGTGAATTTCTTTAGAAGTTGGAATTGTTGTTCAAGTGTGTAATGATGAAATGTATTAGGGAATGTTTGTTTGGTTTTACCTTGGCTACTTGGTTTGGTTGAGATGACCTGGTAAGGAAGTGTTGGTATGGTAATGTTTGCAATTGTGATTATTTTATATAAATTTTTTTATATAAATGTGCTAACAGTTTTAACCTACTGGCGTGTGTAGGGAAGTCATTGGGGAAAACCTACTGAGTTTTAGTACTCCCCCCTGCTTTGGCATGTTGGTGTCCTTGCAGATGTCATGTACCATGATGTGGAAAAAGGGGAAGAATCTCCCTCGTATAGTGGAGCTTTTTGAGGTTTTGGTGGAGCTTGGAGCATGGATATTGGTGTGGAGCTATGGTGGTGTCATGGATTGCGGTGTTTGGTTGTTTAGTTTCCAGTTGTACTCTGATGTGTTGTGGAAATGTCTACTTGTTTTGGGTCTGGGTCGTTTTTTGAAACAACTTGGTTGTTATTGGATGGTTTGGTTGGGTCTATTGACATGAATCATATAGTTGTGGTTTGTTGGTTGGTTTTTTCTTAAAGGAAAATTGTTCCCCAATTTTCTCTCGAAGCCCTCTACATTTATTTCCAGCCTTTGGTGCCTTGGAAATGTCGCTTAAGGACATGTAACCCTCACCACCTCCTCAAGACAATAAGGCAAGGGTGGGGTGTTACAAGTGGTATCAGCTTGTTCTTTCCTTGGCTTTCAAGTGAGAGAAGTTGTTGGATCATTGGTGTTGATAATTGGTTTTGGAGTTGACATTTCTTGTGATATATTCCATGAGTTGGGATGGTAGCAAGGCGTAGGATTGTCGGAACATGGAATGTATAGTATAAAATAGCGTAGCTAACCCTTTTATGTTGAACTGCATGTTACCAGGGAGTTGGGTACATAAGTGTTTTGGAGACACTTATAGGCATTGGATATCTCATTTTCGTGGGTGTATCCAATGAGATAAGTGTGGAATGCATTGTAACACCCTAAGATTTTATGAGATATATTTTTTAATTTCTTTCAAATATTTTGTTTTACGCTACACCAAGATTATATTGCACAAAATGCAACACTGTATTATCTTGCAGTATATGCAACACAATTCTTGGATTGTGTTACACACAATTTCAAGTTCGTTTGATAGTAGTCATTCTACACAAAATTGAGTGTATATATATATATTCAATATATAAATGACATATGGTTGGATTCTGTTATACAAAACAACGAAGGAGTCTTGCACAACATTAAACATTGACTTGTCTTGCATTACATGCAATCACGACCTTCCTTGATAGCGTGCGTAGTACACAATACCAGATTTTATTAAACAATGATATATTATTATAATATTATTATAGACTAGCCGTTATGTATAGTATTAACTACATTTTGAATTTTATAACATTATTATTCATCTTACACATTTTATAGAACATGGTATGAGAACAAAATAAATATTTCGGGTAAAATATGTATTTTTTAAAAAATGTAGTTTTGCCGCATTTTGATGGCGCACCCACTTTAAATCTAGTTTCTGACATGTTTATAAGTTAAATTTGACAAAATAAAATTCTTCCTCGTAATTAGGATATAAAAATTTAATTTGAATAAATTTTTCATAATATTCTGATAACTTTCATATTTTAATGAATAGTAAAAACACGCTATATTTTAATTAAAAACAGCTTTTTTCATCGCAATAATTTTTATGTTTATATTGTCTTTTTAATTGGTTTTAAAGTGTAATTAGAATATATTTTTACCATTTAATCCAATTTTGGTCATTGGAATTAATTTTACTTTGAAATTGGACATAAACAAGTGTCGATATTTTGATAGTAATTGTTTTCTTAAAAACACGCTATTTGTTTTGATAACGGGAATTAATTTTCAAATTAATTAATGCTACTTCTATGCTTTGAATTTGAAAAAATGGACATCATTTTTGAAATCAGAATATCAAAAATATCTAAGGCTGAATATTCGGTATTTTTCTAAAAAACTTCATTTTTTTATGAATAGTGAAACCACTTAGTGGTAGTTAAGAAAAACTGAATCTTACATTTAAATTAAATTTTACCACTTCAATGAATTGAATTTCAAAAATACAACATACATGGTTGTTATCAAGAAGTAATATGTGGTTCAATAAGTTGAAAATAATTTTTGGTGAATAGTAACTTTTGACTTTTATTTACTGCGGTTAATGGTAAATAAGGTAATTCAAGGTTTAAAGAATATTATAATAATTCAAAGTTACCTTGACACTGGTCCTAACCTTATTGGATGAGTAGTGGACGACCATGGGCATCCTTGGGTCGATTTTGGGACCCCATTGAGCCACTTGGGAGTGATAATGACAATTTGGATTAATTAATTTAATGTAAAGACAAAATTGATAATAACAAAAATCTTTTAATAATTAATTTTTATAAGGGGATATGTAAATTATCTTTTCGATTATAAATATTCATTGGAAAGCTAAAACGATTTCCTACATGTTGGTATATTTTTTATAATTTTCAGACATAAAATAAATTAAATTATTTATGACACAATAATTATGTATTATTTACCTCATTAATAAATGATTTAACTAAATAAGATTATAATGATTACAATATTATCCAAAACATGTCCGAATTAAAGGTAACAGTTTCTCTTAGGTTGTTTTCGTTTATTCTACTTCTCCAACCCCTAAAATATTTTTAATCCTTTATTTTGTAACAACACCAGTATCCTCAATATACTAGGATGTTGTTATGAGAATTATTAGAACATCACTTACACACACCTCCATCTAATGGATGAAGAACATAATGTTTCTGTTGATGGAAAACTAACGTCTCACGAAACGATGATTGTTCGATTTTCTCCTACCACTTCTCATGGTGGCCATTATGATGGAACTGTATTTATATATGATATATATTATGTTTATGATTTCTTTATGCTTATTTACTTCCCAATTATATCCATCCTTTATGGCTTTCATAGTTGGTAAATACGATAATCTCATTTGTGGAACTGCGGACTGCCGCCCTCTCAAAGTGATGTGATTCGTTAATACCTTATGTGGGATGTATAAAGGATGTGGTTAATGATATTATATATGATATTTTAATGTAATTATAATATACCTATGTATCATTATGTTTTAATTCCATTAAAATAAGAAATAGAAATAAAAGTAGTGTTCATGCGTACGTACAGCTAACCGTCTCCATAAACGGTGCATTTCATTTCAAACCTCTATATGTTATGTACTATTATAAATACATGTATATGCTGGATATATAATGAATATATCTGATATATAAATCATTATTTACATTCTGGAAGTAAGTAAATCATGATATAATTAATAATAACATCCATAACAACAAGTCTAAACACGTACGATAAATACGATGATTTTACCCAAAATGTAGCTTTAACATGGGATTTAGAAACAAATGGGTAATATAAAGTCACAAGTGAAAGATATATGATATCATAACAATGAATATGATTCTGTAATAAGTCAATGACATAATTTAAATCATTATACAGGAGGTTCAGATACGTACGAAGCATATCAGACCTAAGGTAAGGGATTACATTTCTAATCTCGTTTTTAACCGAGATTGTTTATTCGTAAGTATTTACTGGGGTTATATTTATCATCAATGTACATGTTTATAAAAATGTTTTCAAGTATGTTTAAAGTCCTTTTTACCCATTTTTTACTTTTACTACATGGTATGTAAGGAATCTTTTTTTCCATATGAGGCACTTTTTGACTTTTCCGGAAAAAGTACGAGAAGAATGTTTTTTTATCTTATACGTCATGATCATATTTTTACAGTTTCATAACACCTTATTTTCATGAAGTTTACTCAAAAAGATCTCATGGTTATTTTCAATAAAATCATTTTATTTTAAAATTGTGTGGTATTTTTTGAAAAGAAAATGATTTTTAAGAAGAAAGGATATTTTCCTCAAAAATTCTTTTCAAGTGTTTTATCAAAACCATTTTCCATCTAAGATGACATTATTTCATATTTTTATGTTTCATATATAATGTATTTATGATTTACACGATTTCACTTCTATAATGATGAAATTATATCCATTTGTTTTATATGGAATATGTTATTATGGAATGATGTTTTTCAAACCCATTTTATTTGTTGGGTTGTTATGAATGATTGATGTTTATTTTATGGAACAAGTAAGAATGGTTTCATTATGAGATGGTTGGGACCTATATCTCCCTCTAATGAATTGGGTAAAGATTTATATCTCATGATATAGACATGGCTGGAATGGCAAGTTAATCTGGTTCAGTGATACAGGACTGGAACGAGGAGTGAACTCGGTTCAGTAAGGGACTTTTTCCACTAAGATATTCTTGGCAGCAATGCCTGGGCTACTATGGGAATCATATCATTTGCTCAATGTTTTTCCACAATTACAAGTTTTATTTACAAGCTATTTTATCATTATTGATGTTTCATTATGATTTATGCCTTACGTACTTCCATGTTTTATGTCACTGCTCAAGATTTTGATTTTTAAACATTATGTTGATGTTTTTAAGTTCAAATGTATATGATTTGTTTTATTTTATCCATGCTTACCCTTACTGAGCATTTGAGCTCACACTTTATATGTTTTCTTTTCCCCGGGATATAAAGAAAGGTTTTAGGTAAGAAAAAAAAGCGGAAGATCTTTATGGGAGATGTTGAAGATCTTTCACCACTGTTAGAAGATTATGTTCTGAGATTCCAAAGTCACTAAACTATTACTGTCCTCTAGTGTCTGTTTTTGTTATGTATTATGTATTCCACAAAAGCAATGTAATGTACATGTACGTCGTGCTTTTGGTCTCTAAATTTGGTATCAGTGCGAGGTTTAGTTAATCTTTGGAACCTTGGATGCGAAAACTTTAGTGAGATCCTAAGAGATATTTCTAAGGAATGTCTAGGGATGTCCCTAAGGATATGTATCAGTATAGGTTATAGTCCTAGAATTACGATAACAATCTTATAATTAACTCTAAGATGTTATATATTGAAGTTACTCCCCCTTTATTATGTTGTTTTCCCTGGCATGATTTTTTCCTCTCACACTATTCTTTTTCGGTTTTAAACAATGGCTGGAACCCGAAGAAACCGTGTTAGTCATTGTAATGGACGATGCAATGATTGTCCTACTGAACAATCCAACGTTATGGGAGATGGAGTGAAAAATATTATTTCTATACTTACACAAGCTATGAATCATTCTGGACTTCCGAATGAGAAGAGAAGAGAACAATATTCTATTGAGTCCTTCATGAGGCAACACCCACCTTCTTTCAGTGGGTCTTCTGATCCACTTGTTGCTGAATAATGTATTAGTACCATTGAAAAGATAATTTCCATACTTCATTGTTTAGAACATGAAAACATCATTCTATCTGTTTACCGATTAGATGGTGAAGCAGACCAGTGGTGGACTCCAATTAAGAATACAAGGCCCCATGTTTAAATTGAATCCATGGAATGGGATGAGTTCAAAAACTTATTTATCAATAAGTACTTCCCTCATATTCTTCGGATGAATATGGAAAAGGAGTTCCTTGAGCTTAAGAAAAAGGATGATGAATCTATTGGTATATACGAGTGTAATTTTAAAAGGATTGCAAGGTAGGCATCTGGCATTATCATCCAACATAAAATTAATGTTGATCGATTCTTCTGTGGCTTAAAATCAATATTCGAAGGGCATTAGCTATATAAGACTTCAGTAGCTATGAAGAAATTGTGTGTTGTTCTATAAAGGTAGAACTGGAGGTTGGTGTTACATATCCATCTCATGGTTTTGAAAAGAAACAAAAGTTCGAGGTTAAGGAGAAATCTTAGGAAAATGATGAAAAGAAGATGAATGTTTCGTTATGCTCAATGTGTGGAAAGAAGCATGCTGGAGATTCCATAAAAGGTACTAGAAAATGTTTTAAGTGTGGAACAGAAGGTCATCGAGGAGTTGATTGTCGAAGTAATGGGAAAAAGGTTTCCAATGATGTGAATAGAGAAATGACTACAGAGAACTCTCCACCAACACTTCAATGCTTCAAGTGCAAGGAAATGGGGCATTATGCTAATAAATGCCCTAATCCACAGGTTAATGATGATCAACGTGAGCAACCTCTTAAGGAAAAGGATAATGGGAAGTATTGTGTGATCACTATTTGTGATGTTGAGTATGAAAATGATGTTGTGTGATGATTAAGTGTTTAAGTAATGGTATTTCAATATACTATCATGGAATCTTATTTATGATATCATGTAATTTTGGAATATCTATGTATTGGTTTTCAATAATTATATGTTACTGGTAACCATGAAATGTGATGGAAATATTTTTGAAAATAAGATGATATGCACATAATGAAGGGATAAAGAGAAAATGAAATGAGCTCATGACTTATATAAGGACAATGTTATATCATGGTTTGAGTATATAGAAATTTTGGGATTTTGGTATGTGGAAAGAGTTAACTTTTGACAGAATTCATGTTTTCACTAAGGTTCAATGGGTATTCATTTTTAAAGAGAATAAATTATTAAGGTATTCACATGTTTGGAATGTGACCATCAACAACATATATCTTATGATTTATAGGGGACAAATGAAGGAATTCACATGCTCGGTAGATGACACTTCTAGTTATTGTTTTCTTTATACTATAGGCTTATATAGAAGTATTTTGGATAAGCCTAAAGATTTGAAATGGATTATGTTGGAAATAAGTTAGTATTGTTTAAGGACAGAACTGTTTTCGATATTAGTGATGGAATGTCATAATGATGTAATTTTAGAAAAAGGAAAACCTGTAGGACGGGCGACAACCCGTCGCGTCGAACAAGGTTGTGGGAATTGAACCCACAACTGAAGTGCGACATGCCTTTATTGCCTACCACTGGCCCACAGGAAGTCCCTGGTTAGTAGAAACTGGTTTTATTTTATTAAGCGGTATGACAGATGATGTATAAGTTCATTTTTTGAATCATATACGATTAACCTTACCATATATAAGCTTATGTATATTTGATAACATTTGCAAACCTTTTGTTTGAGATATATGGAATGACCCATCATTCTATCGCATGATATGCTAACACTTCCCTGAAGACAAATTCAACTTCATTTCTTTAAGAGATGATGTGGAAATTGTTCAAAGAACAAACAACAGTGAGATTGTACCAAAATCAAGTAAGTATTTCTTTTAATTATTCTTCAACTTTAGGGGAATGATATTGAAAAAAAAATGTTGTCCTAATGTCCTCATATCCGATGAATTATATGGTACCATAAATAATCACCAATTTATGGCTTTGTTATTGATTGCTTTTTCATAGCCATGTTCTCTACCACTCTCCATCAGATCATGATGGTTAGATTTCTCCCCTATATACATATTTTCACCTATGTTCTCCTATGTGGAAACCCAGTGATGAGTTACTTTGGGTATCCATTATATTTCTAACGTTCCTTTTTAAAATGAAGTTTTAGTATTCCTTTTTAAGATGTGGGTTTCGATAAAAGAAACTCTCATGTAATAAACCATTTATAACCCTGACGAATTTTGAGGGCGAAATTCCTTTTAAGGGGGGTAGAATGTAACACCCTGAGATTTTATGAGATATATTATTTTTAATTTCTTTCATATCTTTTGTTATAAGCTACACCAAGATTATCTTTCACTATATGCAACACTGTATTAGCTTGCAGTATACGCAACACTATTCATGGATTGTGTTACACACAATTTCAAGTTCGTTTGATAGTAGTCATTCTACGCAACATTGAGTGTATATATATATATATTCAATGTATAAATGAAATATGGTAGGATTCTGTTATATGAAACAATGTAGGTGTCTTGCAGAACACGCAACTTTGACTTGGCTTTCATTACACACAATCGTGACCTTCCTCGATAGCGTGCGTAGTACGCAATACCAAATTTCATTAAACAATAATATATTGTTATAATATTATTATGGACTAACCTTTATGAATAGTATTAACTACAATTTGAATTTTATAACATTATTATACATTTTAAACATTTTCTAGAACATGGTATGAGAACAAAATAAATTTTTCCTGTAAAATAAGTGTTTTTAAAAAAATGCAGTTTTCCGCCTTTTGATGGCGCACCCACATTAAATATTCTTTTTGACTTGTTTATAAGTTCTATTTGAAAAAATAAAATTCTTCCTTGTAATCAGGATATAAAAATTTAATTTGGATAAATGTTTCATATTATTCTGATAACTTTCATATTTTAATGAATAGTAAAAACACACTATATTTTAATTAAAAACAACTTTTTTCAATGCAATAATTTTTATGGTTAGATTATTTTTTTAATTTTTTTTAAAGGTTAATTAGAATATATTTTTACCATTTAATCCAATGTTGGTCATTGGAATTAATTTCACTTTGGAATTGGACATAAACAATTGTCGATCTTTTGATTGTTATTGTTTCTTAAAAACACGCTATTTGTTTTGATAACGGAAATTAATTTTAAAATTAATTAATTCCACTTATATATTTTTAATTTGAAAAAATGGACATCATTTTTGAATTCGGAATATCAAATATAGCTTAGGCTGAATTTTTGGTATTTTTCTGAAAAACTTCAATTTTTAATGAATAGTGAAACCACTTAGTGGTAGTTAAAAAAACCGAATCTTTCATTTAAATGAAATTTGACCACTTATGTGAATTGAATTTCAAAATTCCGACATCCATGGTTGTTATAAAGAAGTAAAATGTGGTTCAATAAGATGAAAATAATTTTTGGTGAACAGTAACTTTTGACTTTTATTTACTGCGGTTAAAGGTAAATAAGGTAATTCAAGGTTAAAAGAATATTATAATAATTCAAAATTACCTTTACACTTGTCCTAAACTTATTGGATGTGTAGTGGCCGACCATGGGCATCCTTGGGTTGATTTGGGGACCCCATTGAGCCACATGGGAGTGATAATGATAATTTGGATTAATTAATTTAATGTAAAGGCAAAATTGACATTAACAAAAATCTTATAGTAATCAATTATCATAAGGGGCTATGTAAATTATATTTTAGACTATAAATATTAAATGGAAAGATAAAAATATTTCCTATATTTTGGTATTTTTTTATAATTTTTAGACATCAAATAGATTAAATTATTTATGACACAATAATGATGCAGTATTTACCTCATTAATAAATGATTTAGATAAATAAGATTATAATGATTATAATATTATTAAAACATGTCCAATTCTGATTGGATGATTATATGTCGACCATGAGTCATCTTATCTTCGACTATAATGATTTTTGGACCATTAGAAACCGAATATTATTATATTATAAAAAAATATTTCCACACTTTCCAAAAGAGAACCTCCTCTCCCTTATAAAAGGAGACCATTTCTATCCAATTACTCACACCTCTCAAGCCATTTGGCTCGTCCAACATCTGCCCAATTATGCTCTCTAAATCCCTCTCCTCCCCCTAGAAGCCTTAACATAGGCATAAGGCACTTCAATGAGTCCTTTTTGGTTTAAACCAAAGAATGTTACCCAAATTAAAGGTAACAGTTTCTCTTAAGTTGTTTTCTTTGATTCTACATCTCCAACCCCTAAAATCTATTTACTCCTTTATTTTGTAACAAACCCAGTATCCTAAATATACTAGGTTGTTTTTATGATAATTATTAGAACTACACATACACACACCTCCATCTAATGGATGAAGAACATAATGTTTCTATGGATGGAAAACTAACGCCTCACGAAATGATGATTGTTTGATTTTCTCCTACCGCCTCTCATGGTGGCCATTACGATGGAACTGTATTTACATATGATATATATTATGTTTATTATTTCTTTATGCTTCTTTACTTCCCAATTATATCAAGCCTTTATGGTTTCCATATTTGGTAAATACGATAATCTCATTTGAGGAAGTGCGGACTACCGCCCTCTCAAAGTGATGTGATTCGTTAATACCATATGTGGGATGTAATAAGGATGTGGTTAATGATATTATATATGATATTATACTGGAATTATAATATAAATATGTATCATTATGTTTTAATTCCATTAAAATAAGAAATAGAAATGAAAGTAGTGTTAATGCGTACGTACGGCTTATTGTCTCCCTGAACGGTGCATTTCATTTCTTACCTTCATATGTTATGTACTATTATAAATACATGTATATGCGGGATATATATTGTATATATATGATATATAAATCATGATTTACATTATGGAAGTAAGTAAATCATGATATAATTAATAATAACATCCAGAACAACAAGTCTAAACACGTACGATAAATAAGATGATTTTACCCAAAACGTTTCTTTAACATGGGATTTACAAAAGAACGGGTAATATAAAGTCATAAGTGAATCATAAATGATATCATAACAATGAATATGATTATTTAATAAGTCAATGACATTATTTAAATCATTATACAGGAGTTTCAGATACGTATGAAGCATATCAGACCTAAGGTAAGTGATAACATTTCCAATCTCGTTTTATCCGAGATTGTTTATTCGTAAGTATTTACTGGGGTTATATTTATAATCCATGTCAAAGTTTTATAAAAATGTTTTCATGTATGTTTAAAGTCCTTTTTACCCATTTTTGACTTTTACTACATGGTTTGTAAAGAATATTTTTTTCCATACGAGGTACTTTTTGACTTTTCCGGAAAAAGTACAAGAAGAATGTTTTTTTAACTTATACAGCATGAACGGATTTGTACTATTTCATAACACCTTATTTTCATTAAGTTTACTCAACATTATTAAATTGTTATTTTCAACAAAATCCTTTTATTTTAAAATTTCGTGGCATTTTTTGAAAATAAAATGATTTTTAATATGAAAGGATATTTTCCTCAAGAATTCATTTCAAGTGTTTTATCAAAACCATTTTCCATCTAAGATGACATTATTTCATATGTGTATGTTTCAAGTATAATGTCTCTATGATTTACATGATTTCACTTCTCTTCTGATGAAATGATATTCATTTGTTTTATATGGATTATTTTATGATGGAATGATGTTTATGAAACCCATTTTATTCGTTGGGTTATTATGAATGATTTATGTTTATTTTGTGGCATAAGTAAGAATGATTTCATTATGAGATGGGTGGGACCTATATCTCCCTCCAATGCATTGGGTAATGATTTATATCTCATGAGATATACATGGCTAGAATGGTAAGTTAATCCAGTTCAGTGATACAGGACTCGAACGAGGAGTGAACTCGGTTCAGTAAGGGACTTTGTTCACTAAGATGGGCTTGGCAGCAATGCATTGGCTACTATGGAAATCATCTCATGTGTTTAATGTTTTTACACAATTAAAAGTTTTATTTCCACGCTATTTTATCATGATTGATGATCCATTATGACTTATGCCTTACATACTGCCTTGTTTTATGTCACTGCTCAAGATTTCGAGGTTTAAACATTATTTTCAAGTTTTTAAGTTAAAATGTATATGATTTGTTTTATTTTATCCATTATTACCCTTACTGAGCATTTGAGCTCACCCTTTATATGTTTTCTTTTCCCCAGGATTTAAAGAATGGTTTTAGGTAAGAAAACAAAAGGGGAAGATCTTTATGGGAGATATTGAAGATCATTCACCACGATAAATGATTATGTTATTAGTTTCCAAAGACATTAAACGATTACGGTCCTTTGGTGTCTGTTTTTGTTATCTATTAAGTATTCCGCAAAAGTAAAGTAATTTCTATGTACTTCAAGCTTTGGGTCTCTACATGCATGGTAGAAATGAATTCCCACAAGGATTCATATTTCATTGGGCATACTGATTTATGGGATGATTTGAGAAATGGTGGTTCAAATGTATGAAATTGTAATGTGAATAAATTTGGTATTTTTAAAATGGTTTAGTTTTCAAAAACGGTGAAACATGGTAACTATGGAAAGGTGGAAAGCCTTGTTGTGATAGTGTTGTGTAATGAGATTGGACATGATAATTATTACTGTCTATGGGAGTGAGACTCATGGTAGTTTGTTTCCAGTTTATAGAAATGGAACCGGGTAGACATCGTAGAGACCAATCAGAGGAAGCTACTGAAAACGTGGTACCACCTGAGCCCCAGTTGAACTAGCAGTTGGCCCAAAGCATCGTTTAGGCTTTTCAAATAGTGCAATCAGTACTTCAATTAAGTACACCTATTTTGATATCTATCACGGCCGGAAATCTGCGTAATGGAAGCATGATTGTCCTCACAAGAGGATTTGTGAACCCCAACACTGAGAGAAATAACAAGGCAGAAATTTTTTTACAACAACATAGAGTACATCAAAATCAGACCACTGGTTTGTTAAAACATCCTTCGAGACCCAATTATAAGCTAGGATTCTTTCAGTGTGGTTCTGTAGGCCACCTGAAATGTTATTGTAAGGAAAAACCTCGATAATGTCATAACTGCAAGCGGATGGGGCATCTTCAGCAGTATTTCCATAATGCTCCGAGGCTGGGTGTTCATGACACTCCTCACCAAGGGAAGTTTCAGCTAGGTAATAATGAGCAGAGCATGGAAAGCACACATATTTTTGGAGCTAAGCATGTTGTATTGGATGATCAAAAGGTACCATCCATGGTGAGAGATACGGTTCTTTTAAATTCCATGTTGATGCAAGCTTTTTTTGATACGGCTGCTTCCCACTCTTTTCTTTCTTCTTGTACTAATTTATTATTGGTTTAGTTTCGGAGATGATGCATTAGTTTTTGAAAATTCAAACTCATCTGGGTCAAAGAGAGTTTGAGCCTTCTTGTGTAGTGCATGTTCTATCATTGTGGGTAAGGTTGAGCTAATGTGAAATTTCTTAGTGCTTGAGATGGATGAGTATGATGTAATCCTGGGAATGGATTGGCTGGTGGGGTTTAAGACCCACATCGATTGTGATGCACGAACAGTGGATTTTATAACACATGATGGCGTTAGAAATCTCTTTAGATGAGAGAGGCATGAAGGGAAGAGTGCAACGGGTTTGTTGGCAGCATTAGTGAGGAGGTTATCGTATCGGTTGGCAGTATTTTTTGTTGGAATTGATAGAGTGTGTCGGGAATAGTGTTTTTTCAGCAGTGGTCGATCAGTTCATGGATTTTTTCCTGACGAATTCTCCAGGTTACCTCCTGTAAGAGAAGTGGAGTTTATGATTGATCTCCTCTTGGGGACCAGTCCTATCTCACTCCAGTCTCACCAGATGGCACCTGCAGAATTGAGGGATTTGAAAGTCCAGTTGGAGGAGTTAGAAAATAACATCTTTATCCGGCCTAGCACCTCTCTGTGGGCAACGCCGGTGTTGTTTGTGAAAAAGGCGGATGAAACTTTGAGGCTCTGTGTTGATTATCATATACTTAACAAAGTGACCATAAATAACAGATATCCACTTCCAAGAATCAATGATTTGTTCGATCAGTTGAGGGGAGCCCAATGGTTCCCCAAGATCGACCTAAGGTCAGGATATCATCAATTGTGGGAAAGGAAGGAAAATATTCATAAAACAGCTTTCAGGAGTAGATATGGACATTATGAATATGTGGTGATGCCCTTTGGTCTAACGAATGCGCCAGCGATGTTTATGGCATTGATGAATCGGATATTTCAGAGATATCTGATTTCATTTGTGGTGGTGTTTGTGGATGATATTCTGCAGTATTCAAATAAAAGGGTGGAGAATTTGTATCACTTCGCGACAGTGTTGGGGATCTTGATGGATCATCAATTGTATGCCAAATTGTCAAAGTGTGAATTTTGGATACAAGAAGTTCGTTTTCTTGGCCATATAATTTCTGAAAGGGGTGTTTCTGTGGATCCAGAGAAAATAGAGGTTGTTATCTCGTGGAAACTGCCAAATAATGTGTTTGAGTTACGGAGTTTTCTTGGTCTATCTCGGTATTATCGGTGTTTTGTTTGTGATTTTTCATGTTTGGATTCACCGATGACAACATTGACAAGAAATAATGTTCCATTCTAGTGTAACGAATAATGTTTGCAGTGTTTAGAAGAGATAAAGGGTCGTCTTACATCAGCACCAATCATGGTTTTTCTAGAACTAGGAAAATGGTAGGTGGTGTATTGCGATTCATCGGGATTACGGTTGGGGTGTGCTCTCATGCAAGAGAATCATGTGGTTACGTATGGCTCATGATATTTGACAATTCATGAGAAGAACTACCCAACTCATGATTTAGAATTGGCAGTCGTGGTCCATGCGTTGAAAGTGTGGCGTCATTATCTCTTCGGTGAGAAGTTCATGGTCTACATGGATCATAAGAGTTGAAGCACATTTTCTCACAAAGGGATCTGAACATGAGGCAAAGAAGATGGATGGAATATCTCCAGATGTTTGATTTTAACTTAATGTACACACTAGGTAAGGGAAATTCGGTGGCAGATACATTAAGTAGGAAATCATATGCTCAGGTGGTGAAGCAGGCATCAGACCAGTGGTAGTTTATGTCGGTTATAGCCAATATGCGGTTGGAATGTGAAGACTAGGGTGATAGAGCAGTCTTCTTTCTGGTCTCGTTGATTCCTGACTTGGTTGGCCTGGTTAGAGTGGAACAGATATCTGATCCGGAATGTGTGACCATGGGGTCGAGACTCAATGGTGGGGAGACCATTGAGGATTGACAACTAAATAAAGAATTAGTTTTGTGCTTCCAGAATCGGATAGTGGTACTGGTGACCTGTCAAGAGGATCTTCTCAGGGCGTATAATCATTCCATGTGGAATTTTCATCCTGGAATCCAAAAAATTTATAAAGCATTGAAAGCGCAGTTCTGGTGGGCTGGTATGGAAAGAAGTGTGGCTAAGTTTGTTTCGAGATGCTTAACATGTCAGCAGGTCAAGGAAGAGCATCAGAGGCCAGCAGGAATGCTGCAGTCTTTACCAATCCCTGTTTGGAAGTGGGAGCAGATAGCGATGGAATTTGTCACAGGTCTCCCATGAACGGTCAAGAAGCACGATACCATTTTTGTTATAATTAATCGGAGGACGAAGTCGGCCCATTTCATCAATATTTGTGAATCTCATATGTTGGAGGATCTGTCCAAAATCTATATCCATGAAGTGGTAAAGAACATGGTGTTCCTATTTCAATCGTATCAGATAGAGATATGTGGTTTACATGTCATTTCTGGAAATCCTTGCAGCAAGCCCTTGGGACGCAGCTGACTCTGATTACGGGGTATCACCCTTAGACAGATGGTCAATCTGAGAGGATAATAAAAACTCTGGAAAATATGTTACGGTCTTTTTTTATGGACGTTGATGGCTCGTGGGAGGATCACTTGTCGTTGGTTGAGTTTTCATACAATAACAGTTATCAGGAATCCATACAGATGACTCTGTTTGAAGCATTGTATGGGTGGTCGTGTTGTTCTCCACTATGTTGGGTGGAAATGGGCGAGTCCTCGACGGTTGGACCGAGCCTTGTCCAGGAGACTATAGAGAAGATCAAGTTGACCAGGAAGATAATGGAGACGGCTAAGAGTCTTCATAAGTCGTATGCGGATCATCGTCGATGGCCGTTGTCGTTTTAGGTGAGTGATCATGTGTTCTTGAGGATCTCCCCTAGGTTGAGACATCATCGGTTTGGAAAGCAAGGAAGGTTATATCCGAGTTATATTGGACCTTTTGAGATTCTTGAGAGGGTTGGTTAGGTGGCTTATCATTTGGCTTTGCCACCACGGTTTAGTGCGGTTCACAATGTGTTTCATGTGTCACATTTGAAAAAGTATCAGCTGAATCCTGACCATGTGATTCGATGGGATCATATTGAGCTAGAAATGGATGCTTCATTGGTGCACATGCCAGTGTGGGTTGTGGATAGTAAAGAGAAAGTCTTTCATTGTAAAATCATTGGTTTTGTTCATGTTTTGTGGAAACATGGTTAGATTCAAGAGGAGACTTGGGAGCAGGAGAAAGATATGTTCGAGCAGTGGCCCGAGCTCTTTCGGCAAAGAGCGGGTTCACTACATTTCGAGGACGGAAAGTCCATTGGTGGGGATAATATAGCAACCCCAGTTTGAGGTATGTAGCCTTTGGTTATGCTTTTTTATGTGTTTAAAGTGCACGATATGAGTTGGGAATAGGTTGGGAGAGTTTGGATGGTTTTGGATGATTTTGGAGGCTTTTAAAGGGGTTCCCAGTTTGGGCATAGTTATTGTAAACCGTGCAGATGTTCCAGGAACCGTGCAAGGGAGGCAGTAGGGTTCACACGACCTGCGCACAGTTTTCCAAGTCATACGAGGAAACTGTGCGGACCCTGGCTCTCAAGGTAGTGGCGTTCACACTGTTAGCGAACGGTTTTCCAAACCATGCGGGCTAACCGTGCGGCCACTTAAAATTAGGGTTATAAAACCCAGGCTCACTCGGGATTTCCTCATTTCACTCCTCTCTTCCTCCCACTCGAGCCTCACTTGGGTATTTGGGTTTTCAGGGGTTTAGGGTGGTCTACCACTTGGTTTGGAAGGATTTTGAAGAGGATTAAATGTGGTTTGAAGATGATTTCTATAGGGGAAGGAATCTAGAGAAGTTTCGGTGGTGCGTTCACCGGATTGGAGGTGCGGTTGGTTGTGGGTCATGTTCGCTGGAACCCTAAAGGTAGGTGGCTTCTCTCCCAAATCTACTCTATTTTAACTAGTGGTTACATGTAACAATTAGTTTGTTGTGATTGAAATTTATTGTGCGATGATGTGTGATTTTGGTTGAAAATCCATTTGGGGGTTTTTTGGAAAAAGGGGGTTCCATGGTGAAATGTTATTGTTGTGGATTTTAAAATGGAGATTTTGAAATGGGTGTTTGAGATTGATTTGGAAAATGGTTGATGGAAATTGGTTTTCAATAAAGAGGTTGTTATATTGAAATGGGGTTTTGGCATGGAAAATGATTTTTAATTAATGGGTGATTTTATTGAAGGGGATTGTTATGCAATGGAAATTTGTTGATTGCATGTTGTTGTCACCATGATGGGTTTTATGCTTTGTTGAAATGTTGTGTTGAAATGTTGTGTTGAAGTGGTCGGGAAGTCCCACTATAAATGGGTGATGGATAGTGGTTGGAAGAGCCACTATGTGGGTAGTGGTCGGAAGTGTTGTTACTCATGAATGGGTGAACGAGTTGGGCGGAAGTACCACCGTTTTGATTGCTTTGTTGTGAATGAGTGAACGAGTTGGGAGGGAGTCCCACTGTTTTGATTGTTTGTTGTGCATTTCATTACATGTTGAAATTGTTGTGCAAGTGTGTAATGATGAAATGGCTTGGGGCATGTTTGTTTGGTTTTCCCTTGGTTACTTGGTTTTGGTGAGATTATTTGGTAAGGATGTGTTGGTATGGTAATGTTTTCAATTGTGATTATTTTATATAAATTGTCTTATATAAATGTGCTAACGTTTTTATCCTTATGGTGTGTGTAGGGAAGTCATTGGGGAAAACCTACTGAGTTTTAGTACTCACCCCCTGCTTCGGCACGTTGGTGTCCTTGCAGATGTCATGTTCCATGACATGGGCAAAGGGAAATCATCTCCCCCCTTTAGTGGAGCTTTGTGAGGTCGTGGTAGAGCTTGGAGCTTGGATTTTGGTGTGGAGCTATGGTGGTGTCATGGATTGTGGTGTTTGGTTGTTTAGTTTCCTCTTGTACTCTAATGTGTTGTGGACATGTCTACTTGTTGTGGGTTTGGGTTGTTTTGTGAAACAACTTGGTTGTTAGTGGATGGTTTGGTTGGGTCTATTGACATGCATCATATATTTGTGGTCTGTTGGTCGGTTTTGACTTTAGGGAAAATCATTCCCCATTTTTCCCTCGAATCCCTCGACATTTATTTCTAGCCTTTAGCACCATGGGAACGTCACTTAAGGCCAAGTAACCGTCACCACCTCTTCAAGCCAATGAGGCAGGGGAAGGGTGTTACAATTGACATGTCTCAATAGTCTATCTAAACCACTCCTAGAACCACAATCCTAAATATAGTGCTAAAAATTAAATCATAACACTTGTACTCTGATACTACCAGAGATGGCCTAAGAATACATATATAATTTTTCATTATTATACATATCATCCAAATGATAAAACAAACTATGATGGATTAGATGGTTAATATTATTAATTATTAGGTGCATAACCTAATTATTACATAATAATGGTTCCACTTATCCTAAAAATTTATCCACATAAGAATTCTTCATAGGAATGTACTAGTATATAAATTTATGGGGAAATGGAGAAACATAAGAAAGCATTGATATAAAATAATTATTAATGATCAAATATATCAATTAGTCATAGAGGATTAAATAAAAAAACATGTGATATATAATGTATATATGAGAAATAACAAATTTAAAGGATAATGGTAACATAATAGTTTATAATATGTTATTAGAGAGTAATATGAACCATAAAATATTATCGTATGTTGAAAAAGTCATATTTAAATCATAACATATACCATGGAAGGTAAATGTCGATGAATGATAAAATAATCATTATACATGGAAACATAAAATGAGTATATGGTATATATATAATCATAGAAAATTATATATTAGGTATATGATCACTACCAATACAATCATCACATATTGGACTTTTTCCATCACTATTTCCATAAAAAAGTAGACTGGTTTCACACCCAATTCCCATAATCAGAGTGGATTGGGTACACTACATAGTGAAATAAATTACATACCAGGAGATATAAATCATTACCCAATGCTTTGGATGGATATATAATTCTAGGACCAACTATCATTGTAACATCCCAGACCCGGACTACCACCCAAACCGTGCTATCGGGTGAGGTGTTACAGAACATAGGCACACCTCCAAAAATTCCAAAAGATGTCGACTAGCAGCAAGGGTGTAAACATGTATATTGGGGAGGTTATACCCTCTAGGAGGAAGACAAAGGTACAAGTCTAATCATAATATAATAACAAGTAGAGGAAAATAAATGACTCAACAGACTCAAACTGGACTCGTAGAGTGGAAGAACAACTTTGAATAATAGATAAACAGTTGAATAAATAAATAAAGAAAAGTAGTATAATGTAAATAGTACAGCATGGTAAAAACCACTTGCAACTACTAGTAAAACAAACATGGAATGCATCCATTGTAGGCCATACAATATAATATCCAAGGTGTTCCACATGGCATACCATAATAGCTATGTAAAAAATAAGAATACTAATTGTAAAAAGGAAACTAAAAGAAATTGAAACTCCCTCCAACAGTAACATCTCGGTCCATTCTAATATCCATTCTAATATCCATTCCAATTAGCTCTAAAATCCATCTCCTAAGGATGATCCTTTACCTGTATATACATACATAAAGTCTATAGGCATCCCGAAGGGCCTGTGTTGGGTGTGAGATGAATCTTAGTAGGATACCCCCCAATAAAGCCTACTTAGAATAAGTTTTTATGAAGACATGCATATTTATGTAAGGTAAAAAATATGATGCAACAAATAAACACATTCTCCAGTGGTGCTCAAAAACCACCAAGTAGTGTCACCTACTTCATCCAATGATGGAATATCAGAAGCAAAGCAAGTCCTTGACCCATGGACCATGGTACTCCTATAGTCTAAAAGTCTAAGGGAACCCTTAGGGTCCACCCCAATCACATAGACTGACCCCATGCACCACCTAACACCTTGTGTCTCAAAGTACCGATGTCCAAATGGAATACCCAAACAATAGTAACCTAGTCCACATACCCCTACTCGAAAGCTCACATCAGACCATGGAACAAAAACCATAGGGAAAATGATATATGTCCTCAAATAAATATCCAATCCCATGCCTCAATCATGCATAAACTCAACCCCCAAACTGATAGAATCATCACTATAAACCAAAGGCTCCTCACCTCCCATGTGGATTTCTGAAGTAGGCACCCCCAAACCAAAAAGACCTAAACCACTCTATAAGGGGACTCTACCCACATGAGTGGTCAAATCGATGACATCACAGACTATACCTATGTGCACACGACTCAAGCGATGCTTTGTCAATCACAGGTGAGTGGAAATCACTAAATAAGAACCGAAGACACAGCATCTCTAGAACCTTGTTCCCCTATGAAAATGTTTCACGAATTTTATGGCCATTACATCCAAGTATCTCAGGCCCTTCCCAACCTGACATTCACACAACCTCAAAAAAACGTCCATGATGCCCAATCCCATGGTCCAAATCACCCAAGAAAATCAAGGCCATGATCAACCAGTGATCAACATCACTCAATCGTAATGACCGTGCCATCCCATCCTTGGGCCAAGTCTATCCCAACCCATAGGGTCTCAATATATGAAATTCATGAAAGTACATAAATGTACAATTTAAAAAATACATTATAATCAGTTATTTAAATTTAGAATATTAAAATTCACACTTTAAACAATCATTACTATGTGAAATGGAGGTCTTGGAAGCCTATAAGAAGCCTAATCATGATTTAAAAAATTAAACATACCAGTTAAAAAAACAATTCCATTATAACTATTTTGGAACCCCACGCCAAAATCTATCAATGCGAAACAATATTTTTCACATCCTCACATTGTCAATTCAGGTATAGTGCATGTCCAATTGCATACCATGTGTCTAAAAATCAATTCTATATGCAAAAAACGTTTTAATAGGGTCTCTATCAAAGTACCCAAATAAACACTAATGGTTGTGCCACCAACAAATCCGCAAAGACACAAAAAAGGTTATGCACAACCTACCTTGTACACGTACGACACTCCTCGTCTAGTGTCATCCTCTAATTCAGCCTTGAATGAGGTAGATCTTCAAAATTAGCAAAAACCCTCATGATCCAATAAATAGATCAAAAAGAAAAATAATGAATAGTGTCTTAGAAGGAATTAAGAGATTACCAATGGGGTTCCAATGTATCTTATTATTTTCAAATCAAGATTCAGATGAAGGATTGGGAGCAAAACCGAATCTCTGTCGACTGGTTCGTGAACCCGGGTGAGCCCTACTACCTCTATATCATAAAATGAGGATAATTATTATTTTAACCAAAAATTAGAAAGTCACTGTGTGTAATTAAATATACACAACATGTGTATAATCAAGTTTCAAATTTTCACTGACTTACATTCCCAGTCATTAAAATTCTTTACAGATATGATTACAGGGTGTGCACTAGAAAGTACATGGTGTGAACTGTGCTAGTTCACTCTTCCTTGTGGACATCACTGCACTCCATTTATATCCATTACACACCAATACATTACACGACATGTAATTGGAGTGCATGACATATAACCCAAACTCAGGTTGTGTTACAGTTTTTTGTTGCTAGTAATCGGATTGGTTTCCCCCTTTTCTCAAAAACTACTCAAAAAAGGCCCGCACCTCAAAGGAAGAACCCAATTCTTACAAGATTACCCCCTTAAAGAAATTCGTCCCCGAATTTCCCTTCCAAGGGTATTGAAAAAACATTACATAACTATTATGGACCAAAGATGAAATCAAACAATGGCCCATCGACCTATTTCAGAACCCATGGTCCTCTTTTGACACATTGTCACCCATGAAGAACATCAGGTGCTCTTGTGTCGCTTCCGACACCGACTCGTATCTTCCACCATATCAGTTCCCACCTCGAGACCCTGGAACACAGGACATAATGAGGTCTTTCATACACTAGATTCTTAGAAAATATCTGATACCTTACCCCTCAATCACAATTGCATCCTCAATTCCCTGATGCCAAATGTTCCTTATGAAAATTTCATCCCAGAGATGGTCGATGTCTCATCACCTCATGTAACCTACATTCCATGGTTTCCTCGATTCCCAATAACCTCAAAACACACATCCACCAAGGCTCATAATTTGAAGCATCTATCTCTCTCTCACACACAGACACACACAAACACAATCACACACTTGAGATGGTTCCAACCCACTAAACTACGTTTGGACAGTCTATATAAATCCTATGTACCGGGTTTACTATAAAAAGATATTCCTAAACAAGCCATGAAAATAAAAAAGAAAAAAAATCATGACCAGAACTGTGGCATACATCTGACCTTCATCAGACCCTAGCATGATCAACCCTTGGCAGCTCCACGGTATTCACATGTCCTAACATATAGCAGCATGAAGCCTGACCTCCCTATAGTGCTACACCAGTTACCATACATTGAACTCAAGGATGGGTCCCACTATATCTACAATTTACTCTCTGTGTAGATGATCATTGGCTACAATCATCTGGTACCGATCCTGAACCAACTTTAGATTCCACTATCTTCCCTGGCCCCTACCATTCATCTATTTGAGAAATCTATTTGCAGAACCACTAAATATGAGAAACCATTACAAATGCATGTTACTCCTTTGGAGGAATATCTCACTAACTCCATACATTCCTCAACTTCCCACACTAAAAGAAACACATTTTCGAACTACCATGAGGTGGTCTAGTTTAGACCTTGGCCTCACAGACCTACTGGAACTCCTCTTAGCCGCATTTCCTGCCATCTAAACTATCACCTGAGGTTACCACCTTACCCATGTGAAACTTATTCACCAGGTTATCATTGGATATGGTCAGCTGATTCACCACCTCTGAGAATGAGGTCAACCTAAAGATGTTTTCATGGACACTTATGTTATGCCACCAGACATCTTTGAAGCACCTCACCCTCAATGTGTCATCTCTTACCATACATTGTGCAATGCAATATAACTCAATAGACATAGCTACATAGTCCATGACTGGCATGTGACCTTGCTGAAGGCATAAGAACTCTTGAGATCTCTCTTCCATCAACATCTCAGTGAAAAGGTTCTCAAGGAACATGTCCTCATTGTTATTCAAGGCCAGTCCATCATGTATACAAGCCTGATCCTACATATCCCACCAACCAATTTCCAATACATTCAGCATATGTGTCTCCAACTTGACCCTCCACCCTAGAGGCATCTCGTGCTACTCTAAGATCATCTACATGTTCTCTATCCTGTTCATAGCTACCTACAGACCACTGTCACCCTCAAAATGTGGTGTGTGCTATGACTGGAACTCCTGAATAAGGTAATCCATAGAGGGATCTATTCCTTGAGAACCTATATCAATCCCCTTCAAAACACATACAATACTAGATCAAATCTTCTTGGTGGGTCACGACCCAAACACTATCATACATGGAAGCTTCCCTACTTTTAATAGATCCTGAACCTGGTCCTATCCCTGAGCCTGTACCTACTGCTCAATATTTGCATATCCCTTAGGGGTATGAACATGATCATTGTAGAGACCCAAAGCTTGACGTACATTGACATTACATTACATTTTCGGAATACTTATTACATAACAAAAACACACACACAAGGATCATAATAGTTTAGTGTCTTTTGAAACTCGGAATATAATATTCTAACCCTGGTGAAAGATCTTCAACATCTCCCATAAAGATCTTCTTTTTTTTATACCTAAAACCTTTTTTTATATCCTGGGGAAAAGAAAACATAAAAGGGTGAGCTCAAATGCTCAGTAAGGGTAAACAAAATAAATATCAATCACATCATATACATAAGCACATAACTTTTGGAAATCTTAACCTATAAAAGAGATCATAATTTCGTAACCAGGGATAACTCATGGAAGTGAAATGTAATCACAATAATCATAACATAAAACATGAAACTTTGTGGAATTCACACATAATCATAGAGAATCATTTCTTGTTAGTCAAGACTCATTGCCAAGACTATCTTAGGTGAACCGAGTCACCCTCGTTTCAGTCCTGTTTCACTGAACCGGTATAACCTACCGTTCCAGCCATGTCTATCTCATGAGATATAAAATCTTTACCCAATGCATTGGAGGGAGATATAGGTCCCACCCATCTCATAATGATACCATTCTTATGTGTGCCACAAAATCATAAATCATACATCATTTCATAACCCATGTAATACAAATGGGAATCTTAAACATCATGACATCATAAATCAATTCATATAAGATAAAGGAATTCATAAAAAAAAAATATTCCATCCCAACATGATCAAATCAATGTAATTATAGGGATAAAAACAGAACCCTTTATTATCTTAGATGGAAAATATTTTTGATAAAACACTTGAACTCCATTCTTGAGGAAAATATCCTTTCTTCTTCAAAAACATTTTTCCTTTCTTAACATGTCATAGAACTTTAAAATAAAATAAGTTGATTAAAAATAAACGTGAAAACATGTAAAGGAAGCTTCTTGGAAATAATGTTTTAAAAATCCATTCATGCCGCGTAGGTTAAAAAAACATTCTTCACGTACTTTTGTCGGAAAAGTCAAAGAGTACCTCGTACGAAAAACGACAAAAGATTCCTTTCATATATTTTACTAAAAACTCACCGAAGGGTAAAATAGGATTTAAACAATTGTAGGTGAATGGAAATAATATTACATATTGAGGAAACATGTATGTGGATGATAAAATACACCCCAGTAAATGCCAAAGTATAAACAATCTCGGATAAAAATGAGATTGTGATATTTCCCTTACCATAGGTCCGATTTTCTTTGTAAGTGTCCGAACCTCCTGTGTAATGATTTAAATAATGTCATTGACTTATTCCAGAATCATACTAATTGTTATGATATCATATATGGTTCACTTATGACTTTATTTTACCCGTTCTTTTGTAAATTCCATGTTAAAGAGCGTTTTGGGTAAAATCGTCTCATTTGTCGTTCGTGTCTTTAACTTGTAATTATTAATATGATTACTTGAATCATGATTACTTATACCCAGAATGTAAAACATGATTTATATATAATATATATTCAGAATATATATATATATATATAATATCGATAAATGGAATGAAATACACCGTTCATGGAGACGGTAGTCCGTACGTACGCATGAATGATGTTTTCGTTTCCTTATTGAATTGAATGGAATTAAGTAGATGACATAAATATAAATATACATAAATCCAGTATCATTATTATGTAATATATTTCATTAGTACTTATTATATATACTTTATAATCATTCATGAATGGTTAATCATTGAGAATGAATCTCATCGCGTCGTGGAGACGGTAGTCCGTACGTACGCACGAGCGATGATATCGTTCCCATGGTCGTGGAATTGTGTTGAAGTGTATGTATACTATTTAAGTATCAATATCATTTATAATAATCATATATAGTTACTCATTACACCATTATACCCATCCAATTAAGGTGGTGGCGGAAAATAGATTACACCACGGCGTGGAGACGGTATTCCGTACGTACGCACGCGCGGTGATTTCATTTTTCCGTAGGATGGATAGAAGGTGAATTAGGGTTGTTTCATATTTATAATAACATATCAGTATGTAAGTAATACTTATGTTATTACTTTATCATGAAACAACTAAAGAAGAAGAAGTTGAAGAAGAAAGAAATTGAAAAGATCGGTAATGGATATTACATCTTCTTTGAAATGCCTCTTTGAATCCTCCACTTAGGGAACTAAGATTGGTCTTTGAAGAAGACCAGGACCTCTAGGATTATTCTAGGGAAGTGGAGAAGGTATTTTGGCAGGTTTTGGCCGAGCTTGAGTGCTCAAATTGGTGTGAGGAGGAGGGGGATGAGGTGCCCTTTTATATGGGAGGAGAGGGGCACCTTAGGTATATCTCAAAATATTATTTTATATTAAAGTCAAAATCGGTTTATAATGGTTACAAAGGGTCTTATTTAGAAGGTAAAGTGGGTATGGGTCGAAATCCTATCAACCAATAGGATTTAGACAAGTTTAGGTTATTATTTTAACCTTATCAATTAGATTTAACTCTAAGTTAAATAATTTAACTTTTACCGTGTCTTTTTGTTTTCTTACACTATATGGTTAATACACTTACTATAACATGCCAAACGAACCCCAAATATATCCTTATCTAAGTCATTTGGCCGAACCTTAGATTTTTAGGAATAAAATAACAATTAATAATATAATATTTGATTTAAAAACTATTTTGTGTCAATTTTGACACTATTTGATATATGATTTTTGTGAAAGTCATAACAGAATTATATGTTCGAACCAAGTTGATTAAATCAACACTAATATATCATAGTAACCTATAAAATTAGTGTAATTCATAAAAAGTCTCAAATTACATTTATTTGGGTATTTATAACATCAATTATGTTAACATTTCCTTAAAAGGGTAATTACTGAATCATCGTTGTGTCATAAATAAATTAATTTATTTAAAGTCTAAAAATTATAAATAAAATACCATTATGTAGGAAATCTTTTTATATTTCTAATGAATATTTATAGTCGAATTTATCTTATGTATAACCCCATATTAAAAATGTTTTAGTAAATAAACATTGATTTTAACTCTTTTAACCCTTCTTTAAATAAATTAATAATAAATGTCCTAATATAATCCAAGTGGACCTAAATGGTCATATTTTATTCCTATGTTTGTTTTTGGTCGAATTACACTTGTCCAATAGAATTAGGACATGTGTTAGGGTAATAATAATATCATTTTTATCCTTAATTACCCTATTTACTTTTAACCGTGGTAAAAAAAGTAAAAAGTTACTATTCACCAAAAAATTATTTTCATCTCATTGAACCACATTTTATTCCTTGATATTAACTGTGTCTCTCGGATTTTAGAAATTCCATTCACAGAAGTGGTAAAATTAAGTTTTATGCAAAATTCAGTTTTTAACCTACCACTTAGTGGTTTAACTATTCATCAAAAATTGAAAGTTTTCAAAAAAATACCAAAATTTCACCCTAGGCTAATTTCGGTATTCCGAATCCAAAAATTAAGTCCATTTTGAAAAATAAAATTTATAAAATTTCAAAAAGTGGTTATTACTATTCACAACGGCTAGTTTTAATAATATTTTAATAGCATATTGTTGTTTAGTGAAACTCGTTATTGCATACTACACACGCTAACGAGGAAGGTCGCGATTGCATGTAATGAAAGGCAAGTCAAGGATGTGTGTCGTGCAAGCTCCTTTTGGTGTAGCATACAACACAAGACATTAATGAAATTAAAAAGAATATTTTTCATAAAATCTCAAGGTGTTACATTCTACCCCCCTTAAAATGAATTTCGCCCTCGAAATTCGTCGGGGTTATAAATGGTTTACTATTCGAAAGTTTCTTTAAACGAAACCCACATCGTAAAAAGGAATACCAAAACAAATCTTTAAAAACAAAAGTATGAAACGTAACGGTTACCCAAATAAACTAATCACTGGGTTTCCACATAGGTGAAATTATGGATATGGAAGAGAAATCTACCCATCATGTTCTGATGGAGAGTGGTAGAGAACATGGATATGGAAAAGCCAACAATCACAAATCCATAAATTTGTGATGATCTAAGGTACCATCTGATTCATCAGATATAAGAGCACTAGGAAAACATTTTTGGTTTTCAAGATCATTTTCCTAAAGTTGATGAAATTGGAATTAGAAGAAATACTTTCGTGATTTTGGTATGGTCTCACCGTTTGTCGTTCTTTGGACAATTTCCACTTCATCTCTTAAAGAAATGAAGTTGAATTTGTCATTCGTGATGTGTTAGCAGATCATGTGATAGAATGATGGGTCAGTCCATCTCTTTCAAACAAAAGGTTAGAAAAAGTTATAAGTCCATCTTATGGTTAATCGTATATGGTTCCAAAAATGAACTTATACTTCATATATCGTACCGCTTAATAAAATAAAACTAGTTTCTACTAAACAGGGACTTCCTGTAGGCCAGTGGTAAGCGATAAAGGCCAGTCACACTTCGGTTGTGGGTTCGATTCCCACATCCTTGTCCGACGCGATGGGCTTTCGCCTGTCCTACAGGTTGTCCTTTTTCTAAAACTACATTACTATAACATCCCATCAATAATATCGAAAATCTTCTATCCTTAAACAATACTAACTTATGTCCGACATAATCCATTCTAATCTTTAGGCTTATCCATAATACTGCAGTCCACTCTCATAATATAGTGAAAACGATTACCAGAGATTTAATACCATCGTTGATCCCCATATATCATAAGATATGTCTTGTTGGTCACATTCCAAACATTCAAAGGCCTTAATCACGTATTCTCTTGAATACCCATTGAACCTTATTGAAAACATGAATGCAGTTAAACGTTAACACTTTCCACATACCAAAATCCTCAAAATTCTATATACTCAAACCATGATATCACTTAGTCCTTATATCAATCATGAGCTCATGAATACTGTTAAATATCTCAATCACTTTGAATACCACATTAGACCAACACATAAATATTCCAATACTTTATGATACAACATTATTTTGGAATCCCATTACATAAAAACTTAATCATTCCACCACATCGTTGTCATATTCAACATCGCCAATAGTGATCGCATGTGACTTCCCTTTGTCCTTTTCCTTAAGTGGTTGCTCATGTTGATCATCACTAACCCTTGGATTAGGGAATTTATTAGCATAATGCCCCATTTCCTTGCACTTGAAGCATTGAAGTGTTGGTGGTGCATTCTCTGCAGTGTTTTCTTTATTCACATCATTAGAAACCCTTTTTCCATTACCTCAACACTCAGCTGCTCGATGACCTTCATTTCCACACTTAAAACATTTTCTAGTCCCTTTAAGACAATCTCCACCATGCTTCTTTCCAGACTTTGAGCATAAGGAAACATTCATCTTCTTTTCACCATTATTCTGAGATTTCTCCTTGAACTCCATCTTTTGTTTCTTGTCAAAACCATGAGATGGATATGTAACACCAACTTCCATTTCTACCTTGATAGCACAACGCACAATTTCTTCATAGCTACTGAAGTCTCTTATAGCTAATGCCCTTCGAAGACTTGGTTTTAAGCCACTGAAAAATCGATCAACTTTACTTTTAGGTTGGATGATAATGCCAGATGCATACCTTGCAAGTCTTGTAAAATTCTCTTCGTATATACCAACAGATTCATCATCCTTTTTCTTTTGTTCAAGAAACTCCTTCTCCATCTTTGTTCGAAGAATACGAGGGAAGTACTTATTGAAAAATAAGTTCTTGAACTCGTCCCATTCCATGGACTCAATTTCATCTCTTGGCCTCATATTCTTGATAATATTCCACCATTGATCAGCTTCACCTTCCAAACGATATACTGGTAAGATGACTTTATCATGTTCAGAACATTGAAGAACTGAAAATATCTTTTTAGTGGTACTGATCCATTGTTCAGAAACAAGTGGATCAGAAGACCCACTGAAAGAAGGTGGACATTGCCTCATGAAGGACTCAATAGAATATTGTTCCCTTCTCTGCTCATTTGGAAGTCCAGAATGATTCATAACTTGTGTAAGTATAGCAATAAGATTTTGCACTCCATCTCCCATAACATTTGTTTGTTTAGGAGGACAATCATTGCATTGTCCATTGCATTGATCAACACGGTTCCTTCGGGTTCAAGCCATCGTCTAAACCCCAAAAAGAATAGTGTGAGAGGAAAAAATCATGCTAGGGAAAACAACATAATAAAGGGGGAGTACATTCAATATCTAACATCTTAGGTTTAATTCCATGATCGTTAGCGTAATTATAGTACTATAACCTATATGTATACTTAATCTTAGGGACATCCCTAGACATACCTTAGAAATATCTCTAGGGATCTCACTAACGTTTTCGCATCCTAGTTTCCAAAGGTTGACTAAACCTTTCCTCTGATACCAACTGTAGAGACCTGAAGCTTGACGTACATTGACATTACATTACATTTGCGGAATACATAGTACATAACAAAAACACACACACAAGGATCGTAACAGTTTAGTGTCTTTGGAAACTCGGAATATAATCTTATAACCCTGGTGAAAGATCTTCAACATCTCCCATAATAATCTTCTTTTTTTATACCTAAAACCTTTCTTTATATCCTGGGGAAAAGAAAACATAAAAGGGTGAGCTCAAATGCTCAGTAAGGGTAAACAAAATAAATATCAATCACATCATATACATAAGCACATAACTTTTGGAAATCTTAACCTGTAAAAGATATCATAATTTCAGAACCAGGGATAACTCATGGCAGTGAAATGTAATCATAATAATCATAAATTAAAACATGAAACTTTGTGGCATTCACACATAATCATAGATAATCATTTCTTGTTAGTCAAGACTCATTTCCAAGACTATCTTAGTGGACAAAGTCCCTTTCTGGACCAAGTCACCCTCGTTTCAGTCCTGTTTCACTGAACCGGTATAACCTACCGTTCCAGCCATGTCTATCTCATGAGATATAAAATCTTTACCCAATGCATTGGAGGGAGATATAGGTCCCACCCATCTCATAATGATACCATTCTTATGTGTGCCACAAAATCATAAATCATTCATCATTTCATAACCCATGTAATACAAATGGGAATCTTAAACATCATGACATCATAAATCAATTCATATAAGATTAAGGAATTCATAAAAAAAATATTCCATCACAACATGATCAAATCAATGTAATAATAGGGATAAAAACAGAACCCTTTATTATCTTAGATGGAAAATAATTTTGATAAAACACTTGAACTCCATTCTTGAGGAAAATATCCTTTCTTCTTCAAAAACATTTTTCCTTTCTTAACATGTCATACAACTTTAAAATAAAAGAAGTTGATTAAAAATAAACTTGAAAACATGTAAAGGAAGCTTCTTGGAAATAATGTTTTAAAAATCCATTCATACTGTATAGGTTAAAAAAACATTCTTCACGTACTTTTGTCGGAAAAGTCAAAAAGTACCTCGTACGAAAAACGACAAAAGATTCCTTTCATATATTTTACTAAAAACTCACCGAAGGGTAAAATAGGATTTAAACAATTGTAGGTGAATGGAAATAATATTAAATATTGAGGAAACATGGATGTGGATGATAAAATACACCCCAGTAAATGCCAAAGTATAAACAATCTCGGATAAAAATGAGATTGTGATATTTCCCTTACCTTAGGTCCGATTTGCTTTGTAAGTGTCCGAACCTCTTGTATAATGATTTAAATAATGTCATTGACTTATTCCAGAATCATAATAATTGTTATGATATCATATATGGTTCACTTATGACTTTATTTTACCCGTTCTTTTGTAAATGCCATGTTAAAGAGCGTTTTGGGTAAAATCGTCTCATTTGTCGTTCGTGTTTTTAACTTGTAATTATTAATATGATTACTTGGACCATGATTACTTATACCCAGAATGTAAAAAATGATTTATATATAATTTATATTCAGAATATATATATATATATATATATATAATATATCGATAAATGGAATGAAATACACCGTTCATGGAGACGGTAGTCCGTACGTACACATGAACGCTGTTTTCGTTTCCTTATTGAATTTAATGGAATTAAGTAGATGACATACATATAAATATACATAAATCTAGTATCATTATTATTTCATATATTTCATTAGTACTTATTATATATACTTTATAATCATTCATGAATGGTTAATCATTGAGAATGAATCTCATCGCGTCGTGGAGACGGTAGTCCGTACGTACGCACGAGCGATGATATCGTTCCCATGGTCGTGGAATTGTGTTGAAGTGTATGTATACTATTTCAGTATCAATATCACTTTATAATAATCATATATAGTTACTCATTACACCATTATACCCATCCAATTATGGTGGTGGCGGAAAATAGATTACACCACGGCGTGGAGACGGTATTCCGTACGTACGCACGCGCGGTGATTTCATTTTTCCGTAGGATGGATAGAAGGTGAATTAGGGTTGTTTCATATTTATAATAACATATCAGTATGTAAGTAATACTGATGTTATTACTTTATCATGAAACAACTAAATAAGAAGAAGTTGAAGAAGAAAGAAATTGAAAAGATCGGTAATGGATATTACCTCTTCTTTGAAACACCTCTTTGAATCCTCCACTTAGGGAACTAAGATTGGTCTTTGAAGAATACCAGGACCTCTAGGATTATTCTAGGGAAGAGGAGAAGGGATTTTGGTAGGGGTTGGCCGAGCTTGAGTGCTCAAATTGGTGTGAGGAGGAGGGGGAGGAGGTTCCCTTTTATAAGGGAGGAGAGGGGCACCTTAGGAATATCTCAAAATATTATTTTATATTAAAGTCAAAATCGGTTTATAATGGTTCAAAAGGGTCTTATTTCGAAGGTAAAGTGGGGATGGGTCGGAATCCTATCAACCAATAGGATTTAGACAATTTTATGATATTATTTTAACCTTATCAATTAGATTTAACTCTAAGTTAAATAATTTAACTTTTACCGTGTCTTTTTGTTTTCTTACACTATATGGTTAATAAACTTTCTATAACATGCCAAAAGAACCCCAAATTGTTTATTATTAATATATATATCATTATCTAAGTCATTTGGCCGAACCGTATATTTTTAGGAATAAAATAACAATTACTAATATAATATTTTATTTAAAAACTATTTTGTGTCAATTTTGACACTATTTGATATATGATTTTTGTGAAAGTCATAACAGAATTATATGTTCGAACCAAGTTGATTAAATAAACACTAATATATCATAGTAACCTAGAAAATTAGTGTAATTTATAAAAAGTCTCAAATTACATTTATTTGGGTATTTATAACATCAATTATGTTAACATTTCCTTAAAAGGGTAATTACTGCATCATCGTTGTGTCATAAATAAATTAATTTATTTAAAGTCTAAAAATTATAAATAAAATTCCATTATGTAGGAAATCGTTTTAGCTTTTTAATTAATATTTATAGTCGAATTTATCTTATTTATAACCCCATATTAAAAATGTTTTAGTAAATAAACTTTGATTTTAACTCTTTTAACCCTTCTTTAAATAAATTAATAATAAATGTCCTAATCTAATCCAAGTGGACCTAAATGGTCATATTTTATTCCTAAGTTTGTTTTTTGTCGAATTACACTTGTCCATTAGAATTAGGACATGTGTTAGGGTAATAATAATATCATTTTTACCCTTAATTACCCTATTTACTTTTAACCGTGGTAAAAAAAAGTAAAAAGTTAATATTCACCAAAAAATTATTTTTATCTCATTGAACCACATTTTAGTCCTTGATATTAACCGTGTCTCTCGGATTTTAGAAATTCCATTCACAGAAGCGGTAAAATTAAGTTTTATGCAAAATTCAGTTTTTAACCTACCACTTAGTGGTTTAACTATTCATCAAAAATTGAAAGTTTTCAGAAAAATACCAAAATTTCACCCTAGGCTAATTTCGGTATTCCGAATCCAAAAATGAAGTCCATTTTGAAAAATAAAATTTATAAAATTTCAAAAAGTTGTTATTACTATTCATAACGGCTAGTTTTAATAATATTTTAATAGCATATTGTTGTTTAGTGAAACTCGTTATTGCGTACTACACACGCTAACGAGGAAGGTCGCGATTGCGTGTAATGAAAGGCAAGTCAAGGATGCGTGTCGTGCAAGCTCCTTTTAGTGTACCATACAACACAAGACATTAATGAAATTAAAAAGAATATTTTTCATAAAATCTCGGGGTGTTACAATCATGCTCCTGCAACACAATGTCATCACCCACCAGACGCGCTATCCGAGCCTTCTAAGAGGAAAACATTGAATACCATAATGGTTAGGCAGCCCACATATATAACAATGTATATAACACATACAAGGATATAAGTAATGAGATAGTTCCTAACTACTACCCTTACTCTCCCCCATCGCAACCATACCCCAATGCATCACTACCTTGTGGCCTCCTTACCCGTCTTTAATAGATCGAAGTATCTCTTAATCCACGGGCCACACCCATCTGGAAACCCATTGTTTCCTCAATCCAATGACTAATTCACCTAATCCAGGTGATCAAAATCACCTCAACCATAGTACCTACATTCTCTTATAATTTTTTGGACCAAGTTCCCTACAACATTCAATTTTACATAAATTTAAAAGCATGGAATATCACTTTGTATAAAGCAAGTTATTCTATAAGGAATTTTAACCTTTCCTCGTGGAATGTTATATATATCAAATGGTATTATCACGTCATAAAGCATACGTACATATATCAAATTAAAATACCCTAACAATGTTCCTATCAAAGGCCAAGAAAATATGCCTTTCCATTCCAGGCCGATGTCTAATTCCCCCTGACCGCACAAGGTCAAGGGTCACATATCACAACCATTAATAATCAAAAACAAAGTGAGATA
Organism: Viscum album; assembly: GCA_963277665.1. Lineage (NCBI taxonomy): Eukaryota > Viridiplantae > Streptophyta > Magnoliopsida > Santalales > Viscaceae > Viscum > Viscum album. The sequence goes on from OY728129.1 coordinate 1,123,791,041, forward strand.
CCAAGGAGGAAATCATATAAACTATAATCTGAGAAAATGGAAAATAGAATAACCCACCAAAGTAAACATGTCCTATACCTTATAGCTAGGGCTTAAGGAAACCAAGAACAATCTAGAAACCTAGTTCAAATTACAACCAATCTCTAGTATAACATATCCCAAAGAGTAAAATAGAAGAATATAAATTAAAGTATTGATCTTATTAGAAGTTAGTCAAAATATGAAACTAAATCCCAGTCCAAAACTCATTTGATACCTCTTTTTGACATCCCAAACAAGAACAACCACCTAAACAGTGCTATCGGGATGGGAATTACTGACCCTAGGTGCACCTCCCCAAATTCCAAAGGATGTTGACTAGCAATGAGTGTGTAAACTAGTATAGAGGTGAGGATATACCCTTTTGGATAAAGATAATTTTACTAGTCCGAGTATAATAGAATAAAATGATGTGTCAAAAAAATGACTCACCAGACTCAAACATTACTCATAGAGAAGAATCACATCTTTTCATAGAAAGTAAACAATGAAATTAATAAATAAACAGAAGTAGTGGAAATTAAACAGAATAGAAAGATAAACACAACATGTAACCACAAGTAATATAAACAAAGCATGAATCCATAACAGGTCATAAAATTTAATATCTGAGATTTTTCCCATGGTAGACCATAGTATCTATATAGAAAAAAATCATGCTCATTCATAAAAGGAAACTAAAAAAAGTAAAACTACAGCAAGGAATAACCTCAAGGTTCCAGCCAATCTCCATGCTAAACAATAGTATGATTAATCTCTTGAGGCTGATCATTTACCTGTATGTAAATACTTAAAGTCTACATACCTTCTGAAGGGCGTGTGTAGGTTGTGAGATGAATCTTAGTAGGATACTACCCAATGGTGAAAACCTATAATAAGTTTTTAAGAATATATGGATCTCTAAATAAGGTAAACTGTACAATGAAATAAATAAACATAACCTCCACTGGTGCTAAGTTTCAACTAGGGAGTGCCACCTTCTCCATCCAACACCAAAATCTTAGAAGTAAAAATATTCCATAGAATTTAGCCCAAGGATCTCTCTTATTCATGATGTACCTCTGAACCCTCATGTTCCACTGCAATCAAAAATCCCGTCCCCACCTAACTCATGAAACCTTTTTTCTCAATGTACTGAGGTCTTGAAGGCTTGCCCAAACAATAGTAACCCAGTCTATAGACCCCTTATTGAAATATCATTTCATCCCCTAGCACAACAACTAGAAGAACATCGATTTGATTCCTTAAATAAATATATAGGCTCATGGCCTAAATCATGGATATCTTCATCCACCAACTCGATAGAATCATCAATATCAACTGAAGCCTCTTCACATTTCACGTGACTTTCTGTAGAAAGAATCCCCAATCCATAAATATCTAAACGGCAATATCTGGGACCTCTACCCACATGAGTGGTGAAATCTACATCATCATCATCATGTCTACATGTGTGCACATCACTCAGGCAGTGCTTTGGCCATCACGGGTGAGCGCAAATCACCAAATAAGAACCTACACAATGACATCTCTGGCACCTCATTGCCCTACCACCATGTCTCTAAAATCTGATGGCCATGCCATCCAAGTATCTCGGGCCTTTCCCAACCTGATAGTCACACGACCTCAAACTGATGTCTGTGATACCCAATCACTTGGTCAAAACCATTCAATAAAATCTAGGCTAAGACCATCTCGTGAGAAACATCACTTAATCTCGATGTCCATGTCATCCCAACCATAGGACAATCCTATCACAACCCAATGGCAATTAGCATATTCAATTCAATAAAGTATATATATATATACAATTTAAATATAACATTATATACATGAAATTAAATTTAAACCATTGAATTTCACAATTTAAATTGTCATTACAATTTGACTTAGTGGTCTTGAATGCCTCTAACATGAATAATAATGAATTAAAAAAGTAAACATACTAGTTTAAAACCAAAAAATTAAATTATAACCATTTTGGCACCCCATCCCAAATTTACCAATGATCATTGATCTCTATCCTAGTATCAATCAAGAAATTCAGGTATAGGGCATGTCACACAACATACCGTGGGTCTAATAATCAATTATATATGTAAAAATAGGTATAACAGGGTCTCGCTCAATATTCAAGAATAATAACAAAAGTACAAAGAAAAAAAAATTTCCACACAAAAAACAAAACAAGGAATCGACCAAATTACCTTGTACACGTATGACAATCCACATCTAGCGTCGACCTCAAAATTGTCTAAGAATGTGGTAGATCTACAAAACAAGCATAAAATCTCAAAGTCTGATTACTAGGTCAAAATGAGAATTAATGAAGATAAGACAAATTGTAATCAATATATTTCCAATGGGGTTCTGATAGAACTGAAAATGTTCGAATCAGGGTATGGATGAAGGATTGGGAGAAAAAACTAGTCTTGACCAACTAGTTCATAAACCCTGGTGATCCGTAAGACATGTTTACTATAAAATGAGGCTACTACCCATTTTAACCAAAAATTATAAATTAAATGGATTGTACATAAATATAAATTCCATGTATATTTCCATGTTTCCTATTTTCACTCATTTACTTTCCAAGTCATTAAAATCCCTTACTGACATGATTATACGGCATACATAAGAAAGTTCATTATTTTTACTGGGTGAGTTTTCATTTCCATTTTGACAAACATAGATGCCTTGTATTTCCATTAATCCACTGTAAATTACACTGCATGTACATAGAGTACATGGCGTATAACCCCAACTAATGTTGTGTAAATTATTTTGCATCCATTACATTGCTTATTTTCCTTCTTTTTCTTGAAAACAACCTGAAAATAAGACTCATGCCTCAAAGGAAGAACCAGATTCTTACAATAAAATAATGAAAAAACAAAAGTATGTATTACACATGAATCAATAAAAATAAATATAATGATGAGTCATTGAAAATAAAATGGATACATATAAAATTTATGAGGAATAAAATTTACCCAAAAAAGAGAGTGACTTATACCAAGAATGTAAATAAAAAATATCAATACATCTATTATCAAATGATGATTAGATTGATAGGTTTACCATATATACTAAAATAATACACTATCATATTAGTAATTACACATAGTTAATCAAAAGGAATGATAATCTTGGTAAATTACATTCAATCATAAGAAAGACTTATAAGATATTCATAATGGAGATGAATTGGTATAAAGGTTATATTTATTTAATGAAATTAAAAATTCAAGGAAAATGGAATAATGATCTAGTCCCATCATAAGTAATTACTTACTATATCCCATTGTAGTTTTTGATAAAGAATGATAGGATTACTTTAGAATAAGAGATGCTTGAGAAAAAAGTTTCTAATCTTGTAAAATGAAACAAAATGTGTATTTGAGGGATAAAATAGAAAAGGCTACTGACATGGATTGAGAATCCTTTAGAGGTAGATAATAAATTGTTGATGTATTAAGAATGAAATTCTTAGCTTTAATATAATATTAAAATTATCAAAAAGAAGAAAATAATACGCTAAAACTTCATTTTCTAGAAATGAACCAAAGATTAAAATATATCAATAAAACTTCATTAAGTATGTTTTAAAAATATAACAAAAAAATTATTTAAAATTAAACTTGTTAATAGATATTATAATTTGGTAAATAGATATTGAAAATATATTCCACAATTTTTTATTAATTTTATCATAAAAAATGCTAAATGTGATTTTATAAATATTTCATATAAAATGGTGTAATATTACTTTGAAAATTTTATTTCATTAATAAATATGTTTAAAATTTAAAATTGAATGAAATAATGTTTTATTACAAGAATTTTAATTGAAGATGAAAATATTATACAATTATAAACATATACATTTTAAAGAATATTTAATTAATTAGAGTAAATCACATTGATAAATATGATATAAAAATTATTTTTAAATATAATAAAAGTGGAATATATGACACATTGGGGTAATATGTATATCTATATCAAAATATTAAAAATAATAATTTTTCAAAATAAAGAACAAAAAATTGAAGAAAAATTGCATAAAACAAAACGTAGATGTTTTGTATTTATAACAACACTTCTTTTAGAAGTAAGGATAAATTAAAAATATCATTCTTGTAATTAAATGTAGTATAATTATAAGGAATGTGAAAAAAAGATATTTAGATAAATTTCAATATATTACGTTATTTATTGAACGTATTGATGGAGAAAGAGGATGACTCAATTAAATAAAGATCTAATGAAGAAACACCATATGAATTAGTTAACATATGTATAAAAATATAGGAAAATAGAGAAAAAAATGAAATTCTAAATGCCATAAATAAAATTAATATGATGATAGTTTGTATATATAGGAAATTAAACACAACATATAAATTAGAATAGGTTTATAAAATGAAAGAATTAGTGAAGGGAAATTGAGATGAAAAATCATATTTAAGACTTAATTTATTATTTAAATATTAAAATAGTGGTTATGAGATAAAATTTTAATTCCATAGAATATAAACAAATACAAAATAATAAAATCATAGGGTATAATTTACTAATCATTTATAAATACAATCAATGATGATGGTATAAAACTGAAAAGAAATGTGATTGAGTCAAAAAAACCACAATAATGTTTTATTAGGTTAGAAATAATCAAAATGATAATTATGAGAAAGAAATTAAAATTTATATAACTAAAATAATAATTAAAATAAAATTGAATCATAATTTTAAGTTTACCGAACTTGTAATAATCATGTTCATAAATAAAGATTATAATGTAATGAAATAATATTGAGTTAATTTAAACACAAACCTTAAATCCCCTATTGGTATGCCACGATTTAATATACTATGGCATTTAGTTATATTTATTATTAATTTATTAATAAAACTTATTTTTACTAATTTTTATCAATTTAATACATTTATAATCCATTATTACATATTTAAATTAAATCACTGTTAAATTTAACCAAAAGGTGTTAATTATTCTTATTGTTCCAGGACTGTATCGATATGAATGTTTTTATTATTTATCATTGATCAGGTGTTCATTACATAAAATTTATTTATGGATATGACATGCATTGTTTTGATATATTTATGGAGTCCCATGATAATTTCATTAAAGTTGTTGTGACTATTCCAAAATAATGATAAGAAAATATTTTGGTGAATTTTCGATTTAATAGGAAGAATTTATTTTTATTAATTAAATTATTCATACATAATACCATTAATAAATAACAATAAAATATTAAATTCATCACTATTATCACATAATACCAATATTTATTTTTTCATAATAATTCATGATGGAAAAATTATAACATCATTCTTATTGGTGGTAAAACTGACCCAAACAAGAACATGTTATAACTAAAGAATAAGGAAAAAATGATCTTGTATTATCGTCATATAATTTTTAAAAATATTAATTATGTTAATATAACATCAAATGAGTAGAGTAATAAATTAAAAAAACTATGGAGTTGAGAAGGTATTAAAAAATATAGTTAAGAACTATATACTTACGATGATGGAATCGCTCCTTATTAGAAGTTCCTTCAACATTATGGATTTATGTATACTTATTGGAACTAAAATATACATACTGTGTAATATGACTTTTGATTATTGAATATTGACAGTAATTCATGAGAAAAAATTAATTATATATATCTTTTAAAGTGGGTGGATTATTATTCCTTTTATGTAGGAAACATAGAAAATTTGCATTGGAAACTTATTTTATGTGAAGAATATAGGTAGAATCACATGGGTGTTAAGGGGGTTTGGAAATAAAAATTTATAAAGAATTTTAGGATTAACACTTTCATGAATCAAATTAGTTCTTAAATGATAAAATATATGATTAATTACTCAAAATTCAAGATGTGTTGATTTACCACTTTTAACTTCTTTGTACTTCATTTAATTAATTACCATTGTGAAAACGTTTATACCAAAAATGTAATATGACTCCATTTATCTGATTTTGATGTGATGATTCCAAATATAGACTCTATTTAATCTAATTTCAATTCTAAATATGAAATATTTGTCTTCTAAAGGAATGAATACAACATATAATAAAATTATATTTTTAAGTAAAAAATATTTCGTTGATTATAAATCATAAATGTTTAATTATTTCATGAATATTATTTGATTATCCTACTAATAAAAACTTGAATTTTATAAATATATTTTATTTAAATAATTTTATAAAAAAAATTAACAATTCATAAATGAAATTTCATTATAATTAAATATATTTTTACTAATGAATAAGTATATTTATATTATATTGTAAAATATTTTATTTTTTGTCAAATTTATAATAAAAATTTATTTAATAAAAATTTAATTATGCTATATATATATTAATTACATACTAGTAGTTAAAAAATAGTAATATGTGTATTGGTATTAGTCCAAAAAACTATAAACTATATTATAATAGTTAATAAAAACTATCTTATGACCTTTATATTGTCTGAATTTATTATATTTTAATTTCTAAAATCAGAATTCTCATTCCAATGGTTATCATTTCTGATTTTAAAAAATAATTTATCCATTCATAATTTTTTTATCATTATAGTTGTAGTTCTAATAATAGTTATTATCAAGGATGAATATGGTCTATGATATTTCCTTGCATTAAAAATACTTTTTGTTTTGTATGAACTGTTCAATTTTATTTTTTGTGATTTTAATATATGAAATCATACATGGAATATAATAATCTATTAAATGAATTTCTATATTATATGTTCTTTCGTTATAACATTCTATTAGGAGTGAATAAGCTAATGTTAATTATATTTATATCTCATATGATTAGATTCCCACTAATGTTCTCAATAATTAATTGAATAAAACAAGGAACCCAGAAAATGAATGTGTATACTTAGATTTTGGATGTTACATCTTCCAATTTAAAAAATAAAATTCTTTAAATTTAAATATTTTCTCACCAATGAAAATGGATTAGTATATCCCAATGATATGCATGACTCAAAATATAATTTATAATGAGATACCGACCTCACTATCTTGGGTAATCCCAGTAAATTAATCATTCCCTATATAACTATTAGATGATGATATTTACTATAGTAGCCATGGTTTTAGGTACATGACCCTTTATTAAATTATTTTTAATTTATAAAATGATTTGGTTGTTTTATTAGACCATCTATGAGTTTTTGGAAAGTTTTATGGGAATTTTTGGAGGTGAATGGTTTGTTCACGATTAGTATAAACCATGGTGTACCTCTAGAAAACTAGAAATGGGTGGAAAATGGGCATTGTGTATATACACTATTGGTGTAATTCTTGGATAAATAATGAATGTTCACATGAGAAACTCTGCTTCTCTAAATAGAGGGAAACACAATGTTGGCACACCATTTTTCAAATTTTTTGAGGTGTGGGATTAAGACAGTATAACTGCATAGTTGGAATGTGGTTTGACAATCCATATCTCCTAACCATGTGGTGTACATTTTTTCTTCCTTAAATTGTGGATATAATTTGAATTAGTCCTTTAGACCCCCTCTAATGCCCTACTCTATCAGTAAAACATTTTTTTTCTCCCTAGGAATGATAAACAATCCACATTGATCATGGAGTGATTCTTGGGAGAATCATAGTTCATTGAAAGCCCATATTCATTTTCTTTTACCCATTTTCATCATTTTCTTAGATCTAAGGATCCACTCTCTCTATGTCTCTCAAAACCAAATATCTAGTATGTTATGTAAATATCTATGTTTTATTAATATTTTTATATCGAAATCATATTTTATCTATTGTAATGAGTGGGGGTTTTAATCAGATCATGCTTTTTTGTGTCATTATTCGTTCTAAAAAAATTTGGTGATATGTTGATTTCATCTTAACTCTATATGATTTAGAAAATAATTTCTTTTTCATTAATTGATTTAATAGAAATTAAGGGAAAATAATTTTGTGTGTTTTTTCAAAAATCATTTTTTTGTTTATGTCTTAGAAATGTGGGAAATTGATTTCTTTACGGAAGTCATTTTGGTTATAATTTTAAAAGGAAGTTTTTTAAATTATTTTTGGTTTTGAATACATGAAAAGTAATTGATGAAATTATTTAAACAAAGAATTTTTTTCAAGGTGGAATGAATTGGTATGATTTTTGAATAACTGGGTTGGGTTGTGTTAAGTGGGAGGGACTATGGTCATGAAACGATCCATTAAATTGTTGGGACGGTGTATGGTTGTAAAGATCAACCATCAATGTTAAAAGAAAGATTTTGTGTGTGTATGTGTGGGGGAATGAGATTGAATAATCCAAATTAAAATGAAATGGTTTTGAAACATTTTTATTTTTTCCAAGAACTAGATTACTGTTTTGATATAAACTATTTATATTTCTTAAAACTATTTTATAAATTCTGATAACAAGTTTTATCCGAGTGGTGTGAGTTGGGAGTCATTTGGGTAATCCTAATTAATTTATACTCACCCAATTATTCGGAACTATTGTTCATTTTTATTATCATATGTTGAGACACATGTAAAGGTAATGTATTCTTGTTCAGCAGTGATGCTTCTTGATCCCATGGTCATGAAATGTGGAGTTGGTTCTTTGAGTGGTTGGTTTTTGATTGTTGATTTCACTTTCATGATTATGTTTTGTGGCTTATTAGATATCTTTGAATATGTATTTTACTTTCTACTTATAATATAATATGGTTTATTGGTTTGGTTATGTTTGATACTTATTTTCAATTCATTCAATTTTTAGAGTTTCAGTTGTTTATAAATGATGGAGCTTTGATGTTTTATATTTCAAAGAAAATTCCTCCTAAAATGTTTTTAAGGAACTTGGTATTTTATTCCAACCATTGGTGTTATGGGGAAATAACAAATTTCATAGTAGTACACCCTTCACATCTCAATACAATAAGAGGGGTTGTATGATTCAAATGGTATGTCTTGGTCAATCTATGACATAAGAAATGGTATCACTCCTGGTCAGTATTTAAATCATTTGGATGAAATGGTGTCATTTTGTTTGGTCTGGAAGTTGGAAATCATATCACTATATCAATTGAGATTTTTTTAAGGAGAGAGGAATGTCGGCACATGAATTGTGGAGTATAAAATGGAATTGCTAACCGCATTATTTTGAACTTCATGTCGCTGGGTTTTTTGGGAACATGACTGTTTTAAGAAACCTCTAGCTATGTTATCACCTCATCATACTAGTTTTATATGATGACAGTTTCGTGAAATGAACTGATAGAAATAATTTTCAGTAGTATTGTATTGTTTATTTTGAGTTAAATAGTTTTAGAAATGAGGAAGAAATGTTGAATTTTGAAAATTGAGAAAATTGTTCATTTTGAAAAAAATGGTTATAGTATTTATAGGAATGGTTAAAATGTTAAAGATGTTTGAAATGTGGAAATATTTTTTGTGATATGTTTTTTATATGGTAAATTAGAATTTCTAATCCTTCATTATAAAATTAGTGAGACAAAATGGAGTTTTATTCTTGTTATAGTGAATAGAACCGGGTAGGTTTCATAGAAATCAATCATATGAGGTTACTGAAAATATGGTTTCACCTAATCAACTGGTGGACTAATAATTTTTATAAATCAATATCCACGATTTTTAAACCCTGTATAAGGGTAATAATAATGGTAAAACTTTCCAAGTATAAAATTCTTATTGTCGTAGTTCTCCAATGTTAGAAGATTAGGACACATACCATGATTCTCAGGAGTCTTTTTATTTGACTGTATGTGTATAGTAGAATAACCCTTTTCATCCGAATAGAGAAGTCCATGGTTACTATAAAACTCCAGAACTTCTAATCAAGTGGAATCTCAACAGGGTACAAAATATAAATGTGTGGCAACTAAGAAATTTTACGGTTCCAAGTGTCCATGGATGATCAATATCTTCCTTTGATAGTGATATGTTTTACTAAATGGTATTCCACCCTTATAAAATATTTATTTCATATGGGAGTGTACCACACATTTATTTCTTCCCATGATGTTGATCATATGAGTTTAAAGGATGAGATGATTCTTTATGCATTGTAACATTAAAATCCTGTTCTCTAAAGAGAATTTTGAGACATTAAGAATATTGTTGGATATGTAACTATGGATTGGGTTGATTTTCATTGGGATTTATATGTACTTGAGATGTATGTATATGAATTAATTTTGTTTAAAAATTAATTTAAATCAATGAATACCCACATCAACTACTAATAGCAAAAGGTTAATTGCACATCCCTTTTTGGCTCCGAGCATCTCTTCAGATAATATTTGGATGCGATGTCTAGTAGTATATGGAATTTTTTTCATGGGTCGTTACAACTAACTAATATATTTTCAAAGTTCTTACCTTGGAATATAGGAAGGATATTGGGGATAGATATTTTCTAACTATTTATGACCAATTTAATGATGTGTTTCCAACAAAATTCAATGGGTTTCCAAAAAAAAGGTTAGAGTTTATGATTGATCTCATATCAGGAACATCCTAATCTCATATACACTTTATATGATGGAAGGAACATAATTTAGGGAATGAATGATTAGTTGGAAGAACTATAAAGAAATGTGTTTTTGACCAACATGTCTTCATATGCAGCACTAGTAGTTTTATGAATATTGTAGATGAATCTATTATACTTTTTATTATTGAATCCATGAAAATATTATTATAAAGAATCAAAATCCTCTACCAAGAATTAATTATCTATTTAATCAATTGATGGGATCCAAATGCCTCTTTAAAATTGAATTATGTTTAGCATGTCAGATAACTAGGTTTTTGGAAGGAATATATTCTGAAAATAGATTTGAGAATTGGATATGAACAGTATAAATTTGTCATTATTCCGTTTGGTATAACAAATTCACCAACCATTATTATGTAATTTATGAATAAAATATTTTCTAGGTACTTTAATTTCTTTTTTGTGGTGTTTTTTTGATGATTTACATTTGTATTCTATGAAAAAATTCGATCATGAGAAACACTTGGATATAGTGTTTGGTAACTTGTGGGATATTGATCAATATACTAAGATATCAATATTTTTTATTGATACATGAGGTATGTTATATTTTCTACTTAATTTTTTAAAAAAGTAATTTATATGGATCCTAAACGGATAGTTTCCAATATATCTTTTAAACCACTAAATAATGTCTTGGAGATATGTATTTTCCTTAGATTAGAAGGATACTATAGACATTTTGTATGTGATTATTCATGTTTAACATCACTGATGATAGATTTGAAGAAAAAATTCATTCCATTCCAATTTAATTATGAATGCCAAAAATCCTTTTAAAAAACATAATGTTATACTTACATCAACACATATCCCAATGATTCTAGTGTTTGGATAGGGCTATATAGTATATTGTGATTCTAAGAAATATAGTTTGGGATGTGCTGTCATTCAAGAAGAGAATATTTTTTATTATATCTCATTATAATTATAATTCTATTTAAGGAACTAACAAACACATTATTTGGTATTGGTTGTTATCGTATATTCTATGAATACATGGACCAAATTGGTGATAAATTCTCGGTGATGACATATGATAAAAGTCTGAAACACATTTTATCACAAAGATAATATAATTTAAGGTAGCATAGATGAATATAGTATCTTCATATGTTTGAATTAAACTTGATGCATAGATTGGGTAAAGGGAAATCTTTGTCAGATGCATTAAGAAGAAATTCATATGCTTAGTTGGAAAAATAGGATTTAGAACAGTTGTAAATAATGTCAGTTATAGAGGATATTCCCCTGTATTAATCAGACCAATGTGATTTTGTATTTTTCATTCCTATATCTTATATTCATGATTTTGTTGAGAATTCTATATTTTATCATAAATCTAATCATTAATGAATTACGTTGAGGTTAAACTCAATTTTGTTGTGACCATTGAATGTTAGACGATATATGAGAGTTTAGTATTGTAATTTAGGGATTGAATGGTAACACTTTTATGTTGTTAGTAAAAACTTCTTAGTGAATACCACCATTTTATTTTGGATGTTATCTTTGGGTTTCAAAAGATTTATAAATCTCTAAAACAAAAAATTTAGTTGGTTGGCATCATAAGATATATAAAAATATGTATTAAGAATCCTCAACCCTTATTATGTAAAATAGGATCCCTAACAACTAACATGTATGTTTAATTATTTACTAATTCCCATGTGTAACTGGGGGCTGATATCTATGGAATATATAAATTTCATTCATGGATGGTTAGAAAACTCAATTCCATACGGGCGAGAATGGATCAACTCACAATGTTGGCTCACATCATTCATATTTTTGAAATTAATTTGATGGTAGAATTATTAGAAATATATATTCATGAAAACATAGAGATTCATTGAATTATAGTAATGATTTCATTAGAGTGAGACACCAATTTTATACATGTTTTCGTAAATCATTATAGAAATCTTGTGGAATATAGTTGACTATGAGTATAGATTATCATTTTCATAAATATTGGCAGTCGTAACCGGAAATATAAATATTGTAGGACATGATTATGGATTTTTTGATGGGTTTTAGTGGATCTATAGAGGATAATATACCATTTCAAGAGTTATCATACAATTATAGTTATCATTCCTTGATATATATGGATCCTTTATAAATATTGTACATATGTCTTTATCATTCTCCACATTGCTGTGTTAAAATATGTAAGACTTTAATAATTGTATCTATCCTTTTTCAAGGGAAAAAAGAACATTTAGTTGATTATAATGAAAAAGGAGACAACCAACAATATCCAAAAATAATATGTTGATCATCTTAGATGACTGTTGTCATTTTGGGTGAGTTACCATGTATTTTAGTGAATCTATCATGGGCTTGGGAATCATCATTGTGGTAAGTAGGGAATGTTTCCTACTAGATGTATACTCCATTTTGAGAAAATTGAGTTAGTTGGTGATGTGGAATATTACTGGGCATTTCCCCCGAGGTTTAGTTTAGTGGAAAATGTCCATCCTATATATCAGTTTAAGAAGTATCAAACTGATGCTGACTATGTGATTAAATTGGAAAACATTGACCTAGATTATAAATATGTATGTATCCATGTTATTCTATGGTTAGTGGATATGAAAGATAGGATCTTTTATTGGAAAATCTTAAATCCAATAAGGTATTTTTTAAACAAGGACAGATTTTGGAAGAAACATGGAAGTAAGAGAGGGAAATGTTAGAGTAGTGGTCCAAAATCATCCCTGAAAATTGTGTTTTATATTTTCTAGGGACACAAAGGGAAATGGTGGGGAGAATTTAGCAACTATGGTTTTTGGAAAATCGCTATTTATTTTTAAATTTCGAGTTTTTATAATGTTTGGATTATGTTCTGTGTGGTTCCATGGGATTGTGACATGTTTTTGTGGCATTTATAGAGGTTCATGGTATGTGCATGGTTAGTAGAAATCATGAAACACCTCCTGGAAACCATGAAAGTGATGTTAGTGGTCCATGTGTATGTGTAAAATTGGCCCAAATTTTATCTAACAGTGTGATCCAACCATGCATGGTGTATCCTTAGGATAGTAGTACCACACGATTGGATAAAAGTTTGATAAAATATGCCACCTAACCCTAAGGCATATAGTTTCCCACCATAAATTGTGGATTTAATCCTAATTAATACTCTAGGCCCCATCTATTCCAATAACATCTCTATAATCTGAATTCCCTTTGCTCACTAGGCTTGAGAGATGATCTCCATATATCGGGGTTTGATTATTAAGTGAGTCAAAGTGATTTGGAGGATTTGATATGTCGTCAAGCTCTTTTTCTTCCTTGTTATTCTTAGATCGATGAATATTCTATCTCTAGAAACCATATCTATAATAAATTATGGATAAATATATGTTTTATGAATGGTTTTGCGATGAAATATTATTGGATATAGTGAAGGGAATGAGGGTTGAGATAAGATCATGATGTATTGTGTTTCCATTCTTGGTTTTCACCAATGTTTTTGAGGAAGGGGGATTAAATCTCAACTCCACTTGTTTATGAACTTAATGTATTATTTTTAATTTAATGATTTTATTAAAATGGGGGGGGGATACTTGTGGGTATTTTATTAGAAAACCATATTTTTGTTATGGATTGGAAACAATGGTTATTTTATTTGGTTTTTAGAGACTCTATGGTTAAAAATTTAAAATAATGGTTTTAAAATAAATGTTGGTTTCAGATGCATATAATCTGTTTGTTGATGTTATTTAAATAATGAAATGTTTTCACAGTGGAATGTATTTGTATGATTTTGGTATTATTGGATGGGTGAGTGTCAAGTGGGAAGGATTAAGGTCATGAAGTGCACGATCAACATTGGGATGGATTATGTATGTGAAGATCCACCATCAATATTAAAACCATGCTTTATTGTGTGCGTGTGTGTGTGTGGATATGGAATTATATATTTCAAATTAACATTAAACGGTTTTAGATATTTTTTATTTATTTTCATTTGAACTTGTTTACTATTTTGATATAAACGGTCTTTATTACCTAACACTATTTTGTAAATTTTCTTTACAAGTATTGACTTAGTGGAATGAGGTGGGAAGTTATTGGGAAAATTTTATTGATTTTAGAATCAATTCCTTCTTGGGGACTATTTTTTATTTGCAGATGTCATATATTGAGACACTGGTAGAGATAATGAATCTTTGTTCTTTAGAAATTGATCTTGATACTATGTCCATCGATAGTGTTGTGGGATCGTGGAGTGGGTTGAGTGTTTCTAGTTTATGTCACATGTGAGTATCAGTATTGTGGACTTTTGGTTCTCTTTGAGTGTGAAATTTTTTCTTGTACTTTGATATGGTTTATTGGTTTGGTTATGTTTGATTTGAATTTTTTTCACATGTATCATATTTAAGTTATTTTTTTATTGTTGATTGAGTTTCTATGTTTTATCATTAAATGGGAAATTCATCCCCCTAATTGTCCTGAATAAATTTTGTTTATTTCCAGCCATCTGTTTCCTACGGACATCACTTATGTTCTAGTAGATCACCAATAACTTCTCAAGCAAATGAGGAGTGGAATGATGTGTAATAAACATTTGTCTCAACCAGTTGTGTAAAATATTATTTTATATTACCAATGGTGACTTATACTTTTGGATGAGATTCAAAAGGAGTTTATTGAACGTCTTGTATGTTCTAGATCAATGTAAACCTTTTTTAAACTTTACATTCCTAATGGTAGATTTCTAGGATAACTATTTCATGCTTAAATTATGAAAATAAAACATGTTCTTTTTTTATCCAGTTGCATACATCAATTGATTTAATGATCCAATAAAGGATAATATAAAACATTTTATGATGAAATAAATTATATGTTTTTCCGTCTATTTAAATCTTCCAAATAAAAATAAAGGTTTAGTATAAATAATGATAATATAATATTAAACCAAAACATTAATTTGAAAAATCTAACCACATTGTCCTACTCAATGAAAACATCATTTCAACCCAAGATACATTCTATTCAATAATTACACTATTAGTTCAAATACTGATACTATAATATTAACTATGAAACTATTAGTTTAACATGTTAATATTTCAGTTCTATTAAGGTTGATTTATATTATTTATTTTATAAATTTCAACATAATCCCTAAAAATAACTCAACTCGACTCAGATTCCAACTTAAGCACCCCAAGAAACATACTCTAAGATCTTCTGCTACTAATATTATTCTTATATATGTACTCTAATAGAATCTCTGGTTGCCAAAAAATAAATAAATCATTTTTCGTGATTATAAATTTCATCTCAATATTAAAATACACTCCTAGGACACAAAGGATTAGTGTTTTGGAGATTCTCTACATAACCAACTTATTACATAATAAATATTTAAAATATTTCATAAATTATCCACACATTAATCCTTCCAATATATATCCTTATATATAAAATACTAGGAAAAATTGGAATGATAAGAAAGGACGGAGGTCAAATGATTAGTAAGGGAAAAATATTGTTGAGTCATAGAGGGTTAAATTATAAAAATGTGAGAGAACATAAAAATAATATAAATACATAATTAAAAAAACCTTATATCATCAGGTATAATCATAAGGTATTATTGAGTAATATATCCAATAAGATAGAAAAAGAAAATAATAAATGGGTCATAGGGAAAACATAACATATACTAAGACATATGAATATAGAAAAAAAGAGATAATAATCCTTATCCATGGAATCAAAAACATGGCTATGTAGCATGCATTTGAGATTAAAAAATAATTTCATATGTATGGGATTATTTCAAAAACTATCATTACATATTTTATTATGTTCGTTCCATTTTATAATAAATAGATTGAACTAGGTCCAATTTTTATTCTAATAAAAATAGATGATTGAATTCACTCCATAGTCTCATACATATCATCTCGCGATATATAATTTTTTCCAATGCATTAGATAGAAATATAATAATTATCTAATACCTTCCAAACCACATATATATATTACATATGAATCAATCAAAATCCCTATCATGATAATGAAATAAAAATAAAATTGTTTAAATTTAAAATTTTATGAGGCATTAAAATCACCTAAATAATTAATGTGGGTTATACCATTGATATAAATAAAAAATAAATTCTTTTCTTATCTATCGATTATTGATTTACCAGGTTTCCCATTTAGAATAAATGAATATATGGTCATATCAATTATTTTTCATATTCAATTGAAATGTATTATAATATAGGGGAATACACTTCATTCATATGAAATAAAGAATAGGTTACTCCAAAGGTAATATACTTTGAAGAAATATTTTATTCAAATAGTTATTTAAATATGATAAGAAAATATAAGTGATGGATTATTCCTCTCATTCAGATTTCATTTTCTCATCGATATGAATGATTTGATATCGAATGAAGGAAAAATTTAGAAAATAAAATACCCATGGAAAAGGTATAATGAGAGAAAATAAAATATATTTTTTAAAAAAAATTTGGAATATAAAATATTAATTGAATAAAAAAATAATCTATTATAAGAAGATCAGAAAATGATGATGTTTTTAGAAATTTATTTTATATATTTTATGTTATAGTGAAATAATAATAAGAAGTAAATAAGTGGCTTAAATATCAATTTTATGAATTGACTTAATGATAAAAAATTTCTAGTAAATATTTTTATAAAAATATTTTAACTTATAGTAGATATAATTTCATTAAATTTAAAATTCATAATAAATAATGGAAAAGGAAAAAATACTAAAAATATATTTTTCAATGTTTTATAAAAATTTTCAAAAAACAATGTTAAATGTGATTTTAAAAATAATTTTTTAAGTGATAAAAATATATTTTAAAATATTATTTTAATGATAAATATAAAAAATGTAAACTTGATATAAATAAAGGTTAATAGGTTTAAATATGAAGTGGAAAATACAAAATTTATAGAAGTGGAGAGAAATATTTTTTGTTCTATTATTAATTGTTTATAGTA
This sequence comes from Viscum album, assembly GCA_963277665.1. NCBI lineage: Eukaryota > Viridiplantae > Streptophyta > Magnoliopsida > Santalales > Viscaceae > Viscum > Viscum album. The sequence goes on from OY728129.1 coordinate 1,123,808,709, forward strand.
ACCTACATTTTTAAAAATTATATAATTTTAATGATTAAAAAAATAGAAAATTTTGATCTATAATAGAAAATAATTTTTTTTATTTTAAAATAACAAAGAAAACATGTGTAGTAAGAATGAACATGGATATGGAAAAAAAATTCCAGAATCGAATTTCAATGCTTTCCCTTTATAACAACACAAATTAATGAAGTAAAAAATAATTAAAAATATTTCTTGGTAATGAAAGGTATTATCCGAAAAAAATCATTTGAAAAAAACAAATTATAAAAATAATGGAATAATTATATAAATATTTAGAAAATATATTCACGGAGAAAGAGGCTGACTCAAAATAAAAGACGATTGAGTAAAGAAAACATGTATGAGTTATGTAATATAAGAATCAGAATCCATGTAATGAAAAATCAAAAATATTAATCATAAATCCCAATAATAAATTTCAGTCCCAGATAAAATATGCTTATTAAGAAATATATATACCATATAAATGATAAAAGGTCGATAAAATGAAACAATCCTCAATGAATTGAAATTGATAAAAAAGTCAATATTGATGTCATAATCTATGAAGTAAAAATCATATTAAATTGGGGTTATTTGAATGAAATATAAATACATATAAAATAAATATATAATAAATTAATATACACTTATAGTGTAGAATAATTTAATCTCATAATAACATAATCGAAGAAGAATTTGTATGACTCAATTAGAAGAGACCAAGACAACCAAATCCCATACAATGTCATATGTTGTAAAAATAAATTGAAATAAGGATTATGAGAAATAATAAAAATACATAGTATAAAGTAAAATATAATTCAATCATAAGGTATAATTTACCCATCATTGCAAAATTATTTTCTAAATGTTTGTGTATAACTAAATGAAAGAAGATTGAGTTTATAAAAAAATGCATTCCATGTATTCACACATAATTAGGAGTATTATGAACTCCTATATAATTAAAATAGTTTTATTATTCATACATTTTAAACAATTAATAATATTAACTTATTAATATCCTAATATTTTAAAAATAAAATACTATATTCCATAATGAAGAAAATAAGTAACACTAATCATAAATGAACCAGAAAATATTATTATTTAAATACGATCATTATAACATAGGCATTAAATTAGCAGGTATGAATAGGAAAAAATTATTTTTGAAATAAATATATTGTTTTAATAAATTCAAATTTATTGATTAATTCTTAGGAAATAATCACTCAATTATTTAGTAAATTCATTTTATTCTTCAAAGCGAAGTTTTCTTAAAAATTGGTTTTTATTTATTTTTGTTAGAAAATAATTGTAATTAATTTACTAAAAACTTATAAATACTTTATTATAAATATGATATCATTTTTAAATAATCATAGAAAAATATACTTTGATTGATATTTTCATATTTTTATGAAAGGGTTGATGTTTCAGTTAGAAGTGAATAATATAGATTTTTCTTAAAAATGAATTTTTTAAATGTATTTTAAATGTAAAATTCAAATTTATGATAGATTAAAAAATTGACTTGTAAAATTTTATATAAAATAATGTTGTTATTTTTAAAAAAAATATTTTTATACTTTAATTTAGTATAATAACATTTTATATTTTACACATGTATTTTTCAGAATAAAATACTTTATCATATTTTTCCACTTTTAATTTATATTAAATTCTTCCAATTTTCAGAGTTGTAGTGTTAAAAATGGATTTCATATTTGTAATTAGGATTTCCATGTTTGGTAAATACGTCCTTCTTATTTTTTGTCTACATGAAAAGTAATATTAGTAGTTTTATTATCACAATAAAGGGTAAATTGTGTAATTGAAGTTAGAAATAACATGACAAGGACTAGAAAATAAACAAAAAACAAGACATAATTTTATTGTATGAGTCTAATTCATCCATAATAATATAATATTTTGGTTATATTCCCTTTTTAATATTTGGTTATGATTATGATCATTTTAATAATTTATGTAAAGAAAACTAAAAAAATGTCACATTCTTGTTTTTATAACAACACAATTTTTATCAGTGGGGTATCTAGAAAATGAGTTCAATTGTAATTTTTTTCGAAATATAAATAATTTAACTTTTTCAATGTAATTTAATTTTATATTTTAGTGATAAAATAATTACCTTAAATGCTTATACAAGGCTAACTTAAAAATTATTTAATTAATGAAAAGCTAAAACAAATGATATTAAAAATATTAACAATAATACATATTTAAATTATTAATGTGATAAAAAAATATTCTATATGAAAATAATATATTATTGATGAATTAAAATATTTGGTTAGAATTAAATTTAGTTTGATGATGTTATTAATTTCAATCTGTGTATTATTTCTAAAAGTGACATTCGAGATATTTAATAACAAAATATAATTTATAATATGATATAAAATTATTAAAAGTTATTTCATAAGACTATGACTAGAATATGGTTTAAAATATCATTCATGGTATAGTTATGGTCAATTTCATAATAATATAATAACTATTATTACCCTCAGAAATTAAAAAAAACATATTATCGTAGTAAGTGTGAAAAGGATTAATGAAGGGTTAAAATAAAAATTAAGGGTAACAATGTGTCCAAAAATATCCAAAACATTATTTTATGAGATTATATAGACTCATACTCATATTAGTATTTAATACTATCATTTTGGATCTAGTTTGACATCAAATTGAATTTGTATTAATTAAATATTTTATGAAATTCCAAAATTTCCCCTCCCCTATCTTATAAAAGGACACATCTTCATCTAATTTATTCTCACCTCAGGATCTATTTTATATAGAAACAATATACGCAAATAAATTCATAACACCCCTAACAAGTTTATGGAGGCCTTATTTTGGGTAGAATACCAACCTTAGAAGTATTTTGGTGTAAAAATAATGAGGTTGTTTGAAGAAGAGGTATAGTTCATAACCAAGCGTTTTCATTTTATATCTTCTTACACCTCTATAAAATAATTTCCATCCAAGATGAGTGTAATGACCTAGTTTTAAGTGCCTCCCAATGTTACCCCATACCCAGTTGGTCACATGGCCTCAATCACATTTCCACGAATGGTAGAGGCTACTAACTAGTATTGAGGGCCTTGACTATGATAGTGGGGATAAATTCCCTCTTTGTGAGAGTTTGCCCAATTGAATAACATATAATAAATAGTATCAGAATCAATTATACAATACAATAAGTAAAAATAAGAATAAATAAAGTAAATAAATAACTGGAGTACATATATAAATGATTCATGTCCAAATGCCTAGGAAAATAGCCCAACAAGTCACAATTCTGAAAAAACTATAATAAACCAAAGTAAAAAAAGAAACAAATAAACTATAGCAGCATATAAATCCCTAGATTGGTCCCATTATCTCTAACTCCACAACAATTAAGTACATACTGAAGAAGGGAACTTTCCTTTATCTACCCCTGTAACCAAATAATCTATTTGGGTCCAAAAGCATGACCCAAACAAGGTGTGAGACAAATCCCAGTAGTAAACCACCACAAGATCTATTCCGAACTATCAGTGAGTATATATAGTAGGTAATAATTAAAATTCAGCAAGGAATATAGGAGTACACAAATGTAACAAAATCATACTATTTTCATTTACAATCATTAGAATATAATGTTCATCATTTAATCATGTATCAGAAAATATATCGTAGAAGAATACCCATCATTAAAAAATCCAATCTTGTTCTTTGTCTTCGTAGATGCATCAGAAACATTAAATATTTAAATTAACCCTCTGGGTAGCTTACACAATATAACCCGTATGTCCACATAATGCAATAAAAAGGAAAAAAATCAATGGGGAAGCACTGACCGTCGATTCCCCATATGGTCTTTCCTATACACCTATAGACTATATGGGGAATCCCCCAAAGTCAATTCCCCTTGTGGTCTTGTAACATAAAATGTAGACACTCTAAGGGAGCAATCATTGTCAATCCCCCCTATGGTCTCATAGTGTGAAATATAATAGACACTCTATGAAGCACTCAATGTTAATTCCCCCAGTTGTCTAATTACACCATGTTCTCATATCCCTGTGCAATTAAATAATTCATAACCGATAGCAAAAAACCCAATGTAATCTAAACTACTACATGGAAAAAAATTCTAATTCATATCACAAGCATTTAACAAGAATCAAAAGTCAAATAGTCTTATCCTTTCAAGCAAGGAAAGGAAACAGGTTTTTCCTCATAGGAAACATGGACCAAATGACCCTGAACATTAAATTAAGGAAACACCCAATGGTGTGTTCCATAAATATGAAATTTCACAAAATATAACATAAATAACCCTAAATTTTTCAATCAATATAAGGATGATAAAATAGGGTTCAATTTCCTTAACCCAAAATACCTTAAACATGGGTAATCAGCACTTTGGCATATAGAGCTCAAATAAAAACAATTAAAGAAAAAACCTACCCACTTCTACTTTGTACGATGATCAATATTAAACGTCATCCCTTGAATCGGCCTAAAATTTCATAGATCTAAAAAAATTCCAAAAACATATTACCATGGATAACATGAGAGAGAGAGATGAAATCAGGAGGAGGGGCTCTAAAAGAAGGAATAACTCACTAGTTGGATTCCAATGCAGACACCGAAGATTGATTCAGAGAACGGATGAGATGTTGGTGTCCTAGAGAAGAATCGTCACTCTCAGTCACCCCTAGACAAGACGAGGTTAGAAGTAGATGTTTATGGTAATTATATGCGACCCCATCCTGTTTAATAAAATAAAAGATAAAGTATACAACATTTTCATTTTATTCACACAATGTGTACATGTCGTAACCGGCCCCATCTTTAGGATGTCTCTAGGTCACCTCACACGGCCATGACTCAGCCGTTACACGGCCAGTACATGGATACCTGCGGAAACTTGATACAAGGCGTGTAATTATAAAATTTACAAAACTCCACTTTTTATTTAAAAAATAGAAATCAAGATCCATACCTGAAATAATAATCTGGGTACTTACAAACCCCCCCCCCCCCCAATTAATGAAATTGGTCCCCGAATTTCCCTAACAAGGTGGTGAAGAAGAATCCTCGAATAGCTCTGACCAATGCGATTGCACATTGGCCTCCCTCTCCTAAGTCTCGTCATGTACTCGCAGATTCTACAATATCACCCATACTATAGGAATAGACCAGTCATGGAGAACCTTTATACTGCGATATCCAATGCGAATAGGATGCTCCTCAAATGATATTCCCACCTCCAATTCTACATACTTAGGTTAAAAAACATATGAAGTGTCTATGAATTAAAGAATTTGCAAGGAAATGTGGATTACATAGTGCATATACCAGTACCATTGAGTTAACGACAACATATAAGAAACTAGCCCGACTCCCTCCAAAACCTCCAATGGTCCGACATATATTGGTGAAAGATTTCACTGTTTCTTAATCCTCATGTGTAACAACCTCAGTGTGACATGTATGAAAACCTGATCTCTTACCTCAAACTCCAGAGGTCATCTCCATCGATCAGCATAAGACTTATGCTGACAATGTACAGTAGACATCCTCTTCCAAATCAACCCCACTTTCTCTTTGGTCTCTTAGAAAAGCCAAGGTCCTAGAATAGCTTTCTCTCATACTTCCAGCCAATATAAAGGTTATTAGAATTTACTAACATACAAATCTTCACAAGGTTCTATATGAATAGATTCAAGAAATCTCTTGCTATAGGAAAACTCTACAATAGGTATGTGCCTCTACCTAGAACCTCCAATATCTAGGGCGCATGATCGAAAAATTTCCTCCAACACCTGAATCGTGTGCTCTGCCTAGCTATATTTCTAGGGATGGTAAGTTGTACTCATAAGTACTTGTGTAACCAAAGACTTCTATTTCCCTTTCCAGAATTTTTATGTAAAGAGAGCATCCCTGTCTAAAACAATAGAGCACAGAACCCCATGCAACTGTACTATATCTATGATGTACAACCATTACTTTTCCTCCCCCCGAATGGCCCGAAGGCCTTCATTTTTATTGATTGGTGGTAACCCCCTTTCAAGGGATGAGGGGGAACCCTTAAAAGGTCCTTAGGATTAGAGATTACAGGGCCCGTAGGCATAGAATATTACATGACCCAAATGTCATAGGGAATTAAAACAGACTTTCTCCAATGAAATGCCCCTCTCCAACATTTGTGTCATGATATTAGCTCTCCACCTTTGCATGGACGTCTGTCTAGGATTCCAGTGCAAGCACAGGCTAGTACGGATGGCGTATCCATACCCTCTCATTCTGAAAATCCATTTGGTTTTGCTCTGGTGAGTTCACTTACTCTGAATCCTCTTCTAGGTCTGCTCATTTTTGTAGGGTGTCTCGGGAAAGTGCATGTGCCCCGAAGGCCATGAGGTGGACCTAGTTTAATAAAGGTGGCCTGAAATCCCTACTGACCTGAAGGCCTGGGTGGCCCGAAAGCCTTGAGGACTCCATGCCCAAACTGGTGGCCCCAGGTGATTATTTCCAGCTGCAACAGTACCGAACAATACCTGGTACAGTAACCGCTATAGTACCTACTACAGTAGCCGCAAAATGTACAGTTATGCTACAGTACCTGTACATTGTACCGTTCTGCTACAGTACCCACACAGTGTATAGTCCTACTATAGTGCCTACTACAGTACTACTACAGTACTGCTCCAGTACCACCAAAAATATTCCTATACCTGGTTTTAAACATTATTTATGTGGATGCACTTAATGATACCTCACCAACTGGGTTGAGGCTCATGTGCACAACAATTACCTATCATCATCACTGATGGTCTCTTTGATCGGTAAGAAGTGTGTAACCTTCATGAGATTGTTAATGACAACCCAAACTACATCATTTCTGTATGGAGACCATGGTAATCCTGTCACAAAATATATCGTGACATCATTACACTTCCACTCAAGATTAACTAACTACTGAAATAGTCATGTTGGCTGCTAATTCTCTACCTTAACCTACTAACAAGTAGAATATCTCATCACAAAACCAGCAACATCTCTCTTTATACCTATCCACCAATAATGAAGGTGTACATCTCATTACATCTTGGTGAGACTAGGATAGACGTCCCAATCTGAGGAATGAAAATATTGAAAAGGATCCTCACATATGTGTATTGACACCCATATAAGTCAATGGAAGTGTAATATCTCATCCTCACCTATGTTCCAAATAAGAGTATTGTCCTTGCCTGATACACTCTTCCATTGGAATAGGCCTTCAGATTCCGATAGCTGCCTCATTAACACCTAATTTAGTAGAGTACAATTAACAACTACAGAAGAAAAAAAGTATACCACTATCTTTCATGCACCACCAAATCAATCTGAGATAAATATACCCATAAGTTACCACTCATTGTTGACATCCTTAACAGCTTGAATATGAATCCCCCTTCTCAATGCATCGACCACTACATTGCATTTCCCATGAATATAGGCAAACTCATTTTCAAAGGTCTAACGGTACTCATCCCACATTCGGTTTCTCAAATTCCAATCACACTGTTTAGATATATTCATTAGACTTTTGTGGTCAGTGAAAACACAAAATTATCTATAAAAAGATAATTTCTCCAACAACGTAGAGCATGTGAAACTACCACTAACATGAGATCGTGCGCCATGTTATTCCTCTCATGTGGCCTCAACTGCTGAGACCCATATGCAATGAATCCTTAACTTGTATAAGCACTGAACACATCCTGATACCTAATGCATCACAGTAAATAGTGTAGGCCTTTACGGGCTCTGGTAATATCAGTATTGATGCTGAATTCGTCCTCCCTTTCAGTTCATAAAAGGCTGAATCGTAGATAAGTACTTCACACCCTTCTTAGTCAAGCCCTTTAGTGGCGATGCTAAGCGTGAAAATTTCTATATAAAATGCTTGTACTAACTAACGATCCCTAGAAAACTTTTTTACCTCTAAAAAATTATTCATATGCTCCTCGAAAAATACTGCTCTCACTTTCACTACCTCATCTGATACGCCTGTCTCAAAGAAAACATGACCGAAGAAGCAAATCTGGTCCATCCGAAAGTAACATTTTGAGAGGTTTGCATATAATTAATTCTCTCTCAATGTACAATAAATTATCTCAAGATGTGTGGAATGGTCGTGTTGAGTTTTATAGTGCACCAAGTTATTATCAATGAAAAACACCACAGTGGAGTCTATGTATGGATTGAAAACCGAGTTCACCAGTGCCATGAAAATAGTAGGCATGTTTGTGAGACTGAATGGAATAACCACAAACTGTTTTAGACTATACCTACTACAAAAGGCTGTAAGAGTTATATCTAATGTTCTAACCCCTAACTTATGATAACCGAATATCAAGTAAATCTTGGATAACACTCGCACCTAGAAGCAGGTCAAAGAAGTCATCAATCCCCAGTAAGGGATATTGGTTCTTAATAGTCAATCGGTTCAGCATCTGATAATCCACACAATGTTCGAGGGTACTTGTAACACCCCAAGCTTCCACGGTACACTTCCCTTTGAATAATACATTAGTGTATGTTGTACACAACTTCGAGTTCTAACACACCACAACCAATCAAACTAGCCTTTATGAATAGTAATACCCACTTTTTATAATTTCATAAATTTTATCATTCAAAATGGACTTCATTTTTGGATTCAGAATATCAAAATTAACTTATGGTGAATTTTTTGTATTCTTCTAAAAACTTTTAATTTTTGATGAATAGTGAAAAACACGGAGTTATAGTTTAAATCCAAATTTTTATTTAATAAATTATTTATTTTATTTAAATTTATATTATGTCAAAATAGATACATAATACCTATATATATGCTAAGAAAAAAAATATAACAACACTGTGGTTGTGTTGTTATACCCCGAAAGTCCGAGAGTCAGGTAAAGACCTGCTCCCATAAGATTAAATAATGAAAAGTTTAAACAGTACAAACCACTCAACAAAGGGAATCTATATACAAACTTGTAAACATAGTACCAATTCTTTAATTGTTAACAAGATCATTTCAAAATTCAAGAAGAAAGAAGGACCAGCTAGAGCTCACCTCCATGATTTCTCTTTTTGAGAGTGCATCCGACACTTGATTTTCTTCTCTGTATACATGAGAAACTTCAAGAGAAATTAGTTCAGAAATCCTTAAAGATCCTATCCGAGCAGGAAGCATCATCCATGGGACATTCCTGGACCTCTCTTTGAGGATCTTCATGGAAATAGAAGATTCTTATTCTATCAAAATCTTCCTCCAGCCATAACGAGTAGCATAACTTATTGCCTTAATCATAGCCCAAAGCTCCACCTCAAGAGCATGACCATTACCAATGTAATGAAAGAAACATACCTTTACAAAGCCTCGGTAGGTCTTGAAGACACAACCACATCCAGTAGGTCCTGGCATGCCAGAGGCTTCCCCATCCACATTCACCTTTATATAATCATTGATTATGGGGATCCACCTAATATATTTCAGCACCTTAGGCTTCCTCTCCCTGCCACTTACACCAAGTGTTCTCAATAATAGGAAATCAGACATGTTATTGTTCATAGGGCCAGACTGTTTCACCAAATAATGTTTAATGCTTCGGTGAATCTCCAACATCCCCTCCCTGAAGGAGGGCATGCCACTATTAAATGCTATATTGTTCCGAGCCTTCCAAATATAAATATAACAGAAACAGCAACAACAGTGAGCAAGCAGTGAACCTGATCACTGTTTTCATCATGCATGACAGAATTGAATAGGGTACCAACAGAATTTAAGACCAATTTACAATGAAAAATATCCATTAAATACCTCCAGAACCGAGCAGCAAAGGAGCAGTAAATGAAAATATGATCAGTAGATTCATCTGCAGCAAGACAGAAAAAGCATACTGGGGCCAGATTTAAACCTTTTCTTTGAAGGGAAGATTAGATCGGAAAACTGCTTTTCCAGATATGACATATAATAAGAGCATCATTTGGAAGGATGAAAGCCTTCCTCACCTCCCTCACCCAAGCAGGAGTTGGATGTGCATTCCCACACTGCATGGCATAAGACAGTCGACTGGAGAATAAACCAGTCATAACAGGTTCCCAAACTATGGTGTCCTGATCCATATATTCATAAGCATAGATTTCAATTTTAATATTATTAGGAATTACTGCTAGATCCAATGCATTTCCCTACAAATCAGATACAGTAGTGTTCCTCAAATATAGAGGAATGTTAGTAACTTTTTACGTTTATTTACCACGGTTAAAATTAAATAGGGTAATTAAGGGTAAAAATGATATTATTATTACCCTAAAAATTGTCCTAATTCTATTGGATAAGTATAATTTGACGAAAAACAACCTTATTAATAAAATATGAACCTCTTTGGTGCACATGGATTAGATTAGGTCTTTTATTATTATTTAATTCAAAGAAGAGTTAAAAGAGATAAAATCAATGTTAAATAACTAAAACATTTTTAATATAGGGTTATACATAAAATAAAATCGATTATAAATATTCATCAGAAAGATACAATGGTTTCATACATAATGGTATTTTATTTATAATTTTTAGACATTATATAATTTAATTTATTTATGACACAATGGTGATGCAGAAATTACCTAATTAATGAAATATTAAAATAATTAATATTATAAATATCCAAATAAATGTAATATGAGACTTTTTATGAATTAAACTAATTTTGTAGGTTAATATAAAATATCAGTATTGGTTAGATGAGTATTTTTTGAAGTAATAATGCTTTTATAAATTTAGAAAAAACAAAATACCAAATAGTGTCAAAATTGACGTAAAAGAGTTTTTTAAAAAAATATTATATTATTAATTGATATTTTATTTCTAAAAATATAAGGTTAGGCCAAAGGACTTATATATTGATATTTGTATCATTAATGAACCACTTGGGGTTCTCTTGAAAGTATATATTATGTTTATTAACCATATAATATAAAAATTCAAATAGACATGGTAAATGTCAAACTATTTAACTAAGAGTTAAATATAAATGATAAGGTTAATATAGTGACCCAAACCTGTCTTAAATCTATTTGTTGAAGTGTTTTAGACCCATCCCCATATTATCCCTTAAATTAGTTGCTTTGGATCCATTATAAACCGAATATGAATTTATTATAAAATAATATTTTTAGTTTTTTCTAAGGTGCCCCTCACCCCTCTAATAAAAGGGCACTAACCCTTATCTCAAATTCATACATTCAAATCCTTTTGTTTCGGCCAAACAAACCCAAATATTCTCTCAAATTCCCTCACATCAACCTAGAGGCCGTATTTTGATTTTCAATCCAACCTAAGGGGCCCTTTTGATCAAATCAAAAGGAAGAACCTAAAGAAGATGTAATGTTTTCACCACCCTCTTTCAAGTTCCTTTCTTCTTCATCTTCTTCTTTCTTTGTTATTTACATTCTAAAATAATAACTCCAGTATCTTATATATAATTTAATGTTATTATAAATATTGTTCAACCTTATTCAGTATTCTATCCATCCTTTGAATGACATGTCACCATACGTGCATATGTACGGCTTAACCTATCCACGTCGTGGTGTAATTGTTATTCAAAACATTATTTTTTGGATGAGAATGATAATGATGTGTAACTGAAGTAAATAATAAATATAAAATATAAAATTATAATTATTCATTATATATGATATACCAACCAATTATATATTATTTTAATATCAAAAGAATGATATTGTTGCTCGTGCGTACGTACGGACTACCGTCTCCACGAACGCGATGAGATTCATTACTCATCGTATACATTCAAGTCTAATTCTCATTTGATGATTAAAAATAATGTTTAAGGACTTTATATCATTCTGGATATGAATAATATGCATCCTATCCATAACAAACACGGATTTTGTAAAAAAACATATAAAATAAAATGAGTAAGTTAACACCAGAAACGACGATAATACTAAGATATTATTAACAATAAAATTTTAAAAGATCATATATGATATAATATTAATTTATATTATTATTGTATAATTTAATAACAACTATTTCACTATCATACAGGAGGTTAAACAACCCTCAACCAAGGGAAAGTACAAGGTATGAGTTTATTTCACAATCTCTTCATTATCCAAGTTTATTTATAAGTAATTATCTACTGGTACATCTTTATCATCCACATCTATGTTTCTTAAAATTGTATTTCAAATCATTCTTACTATTTTATAGAATATGGTATAAAGTCATTTATAATCTTTATGACTTTTTATAATATTTTTATAATGGAATGTCTCTGTCATTTTCCAAACAATTTCCTTTTTAACCTTTTCGACAAAATTAATGTTAGAATGTCTTTTTTTACTTATACAGCGGGTGTGGATATTTTCTGGTATTATAAGATCATCAAAGCTTCCATTAAAAGCATATAAGAATAATTTCAAAGTAAATTTGTTCTTTTATACTTATGTGACTTTTAAATTATTTCAAAAAAATTGATATTTCACTCAAATAGTTTTGATTTCATCTATGTCAACATCCTTTGATGGATTTTAAGCTTATTTGAAGTTGATTTACGATGATACAAAACATCAATACAGTATTGAAGGTTTTGTGATATGTTTGACTGTGGATGTGTTATTTTTAAACCATTCATGATTTATGGAGAAATTATTGACATTCTGTATGCTAGTTTTAGTACAAATGATCTTGTTATGTTAAAACCTATTCATATGAGGAATGCATTGGACTTAAAAGTGAAGGGTGGAGCCTGCTATAGCTCCTCGATGCATCGGTAGGTCTCATTATACAAACTATTGTCTTGGAACAAGTCCTTGACAGAATCTTATATGTATTATTGGAAAAAGTCCTTGACTATGTGGTTATGATACTCTGGAATTATGCATTCCAACATTATGAAAGTGGTTATTGATATTGCGTGTGATTATTCGACTAGTAGAATATCCATGTGAATAAGTAAATGTAATTATTTCATTTTATTTCTGCCATATTATGCTGAAGTTCATGTTTAAATGGCTTTTGTTTTAGTTATACATTGTCTTCAATGTTTATACTTATTTATGAATGATTCTGATATATTGTTCTCCTTAATGGGCATCTGTGCTCTCCCTATTCTATGTTTAATTTTTCCCAGGATGTGAAGAAGTATTTTCTGAATGACCTGCAGGGATAGTATGAGGGGTTATGAGTGTGGTCAATGGAGACAAGATGTTGTTGTAGTTGTTCACATTATAAAGTAATGTATACATTATGAATGTATCTAGTGATTCAAGGCTACTAAACTAATCGGTCTTTAGAGACTTGATCTTTGGTGATCATGAAAATTTTATGTAATAATGCACCGACTCTGGGTAAATGTAGTTGGGTAATTAAATTTGGTATGAGATGAAGTTTAGTACAAACCATGGGAGAAACATTTAGATAAACTCTGATTAGAGCACATAGACCTAAGATGGACTTTGAGGATTAGTATATAAGAACATCCTAGAATTTTGGTATTGTAGAGATTTTTTGAGTTTTCCAAGCAATACATCCCTGTTTGGATATGAGAAGGTAGAGGAGTCTCTTACACAGATGTACCTAGGGGTAAAACCCAAAAACACCGCTTTGAGCTAGACTCGTATGGGAACTGGTGCATGACAACGGGCCTTGCGACACTCTTGGTTACGACACTCCCGGGGGATATGCTTAGGATAATTCTATTTTTCTTTACAAACCATTATTTAGGGTTTAGGAGTATATACATCCTTAAAGAAAACATTTTTTTGATTATGGATTATATCCATTAACAGCTCAATTTATGTTATGTGTTTTAAATTTTTGGAATTATGTATTTCGATTCATACACTAATCTAGTTTATTCCATTGTTTAGAAATGGTTCCTAGGGGAAGGAATGGAAATCGTACCAATGCACACACTCCATGTTGGGATTTCCCTCCTTCTCAAGATAATTATAGTGGAGCTGGTGATACTGCTGGTGCTGATCAGCTTATCATTATATTGGGACAACTCACACAGGTTATGAATAATAACCTTACTCGTATGGAGCACCATGATCCCCAACGCGGATGATAAATGTTAGACCGCTTCATGAGGAAACAACCACCAACATTCAATGGGAGTACAAATCCATTAGTGGTTGAGTAATTGATAAATTACTCAGAGAAAATATTTCATGCCCTGGGGAGTAGTGAATGGGAAAAAGTTATCATGGTAGTTTTCTGCCTCACTGGAGATGCTGATTAATGGTGGTCATTGATTCAAAACACAATGAAGGATTATGAAGTATCAAATATGTAATGGAGGGAGTTTAAAGATATTTTCTTAGAAAAATAATTTCTTCATGACCATCGATCAGATAGGGAAAGGCAATTTCTGAGTCTGTGAGAAATAGAGGATGAGAATGCCACAAAGTATGAGGATAACTTTACATGGTTAGAGAGGCATGAAGCAGATTATATATGTAACCCAAAGAGTAATGTTGATCATTTGTTTTATGGGTTAAAACCGTTTCTTTATCTAGAATTTGTCTCACAATCCTTCTTATAGTACGAAGATATTATGTCATGTGCTATAAAGACGGAAAAAGAATTCTCTATGTCTTATGACATTATAGCAAAGCTAGAGAAGAAGAGATCTTCTAATCACTCTAGGAATGGAAATATGGGGATGAAGGGAAAATTTGAATATCCATCCTACAATAAATGTGGGAAGAAACTCCCCGGTACATGCTTGAAGGGAATGTGAGTATGGTACAATAGTGGTGAAAAGGTCCACCAAGATCGTGATTTCATGGGGAATAAAGAAGCTACCAATGTTCAATGCTACACTTTCTGGGATATGGGAAATTATGAAAATGATTTTCATAAGCTTCAGGGAAACATACCTCAGAAAAGGGAAAGGGATCAAGGCCAAGCTTATGCGATCACTTCTACTAAGGTTGAAGCTCCAAAAGATGTGGTGGCGGGTAATTTAATGGTTTCCTAAAGTATGGACAACGATTTATTTGATTCTGGATCATCACATTGTTTCATATCTATCCAGTTTCCAATGAAAGTTAGATATTTCCAATTTTATTTAACAAGGGAGTTTTCAGTCAAAACTCCCAAGGGAAGTATCATCACAACAAATTTTTGTGAATCAGTCCCCATTAAGGCACATAAATGTTCTTTATCAGCTGATCTCATCGTCATACCCATGATTTAATTTGATATAATCCTTGGTATGGATTGGATTTTGGACCATGATATGATGATTTATTGTAAGAAGAAGGAGGTTATGATTTTTTATGATGTTGATGATAAGGAACACCTTATCTTTAGAGAAGAATTGTCACCACCTAATTCTTATCTAGATCCACCCCCAGTAGCTCAACTAAATTCAATTATCGGGGATGAATAGAATGAAATGACTATGGGTGAGGAAAGGAATGTTCAAATAGAGGATGTAACTATTGTGAAAGAATAGGAAGATGTGTTTCTGGAAGATTTACCTAGACATCCTCCGGAATGGGAAATTGAGTTTTCCAATGATTTAATTCCGGGTTCAAGGCCTATATCGAAGACCCCTTATAGAATGGCCACTGTGGAATTAGTTGAAATAATGAAAAAACTAGAAAAATTAAGTAATAAGGGATTTATTCACCCTGGTGTTTCCCCATGGGGATCCCCTATCCTTTTTTCAGAAGAAATATGGATCTATGAGGTTATGTATCGACTATAGGGAAATCAATGCTATAATAATAAAGAACAAGTATCTCCTACCTCATATTGATGATTTATTTGACCAACTGTATGGAGCTCATTACTTTTCAATGATTGACCTTCGATCTGGATACCATCAGTTGTGTGTGAAGATGGAAGACATTCCGAAGATAGCATTCCGAACCAGGTACGGGCATTACGAGTTTGCAGTAATGCCTTTTGTGCTGACTAATGCACCCTTTGAATTCATAGATATAATAAATAGAGTTTTCAAGGAATATATCGATGATTATGTGGTGGTATTTATTGATTATATCTTGGTATACTGCAAAATCTACGAAGATCAGGAAAATCACATGCGAATTATACTGAAGACTCTTTGAAGACTTGAATTATATGGGAAGTTTAGCAAGTGTGAATTCTGGATTTAGTAGATTTCTTTTCTTGGCCATATTATATCAAAGGATGGAAGCTCTAATGATCCTTCTAAGAAAAGAGCAGTCAAATAATGGCCATCACCAATGATTATTATCGAGGTACACAGTTTTATTAGATTAGCAGGTTATTATCGACGTTTCATCCAGAATTTTTCCTGATTGGCTAACCCATTAACAAAGATCACACGTAAAGGGGTTGAATTTGTTTGGACAAAAGAGTGTAAAGAATGTTTCAAAGAACTAAAGAAAATATTAGTCAATGCTCCTATATTTTCTCTACCATCGGGGAATGAGGGATTCATTATTTATATGAATTCATCAAAGAAAGGACTTGGTTGTGTCCTTATGCAGAATGATAGAGTTATAGCCTATGCATCACGACAGCTGAAAATTCATGAGAAAAACTGTCACGACCCCCTCCCCACAAAGTGTACCCCTTCTGGGCCAGCAATGTGAAAAGGGAGATAATGACCCCTGAGTCCTGCCTCCAGTAGGCCCTGGGATGGCGACTAGCACTGAGGGTATAATAAAGACACAAATGGGAGGCATTACCCTCTAAGAGAACACATATGGAAGAAAGAGATAAGATTGACACCAACCAACTCCAACAAAGAAGTGAAATATAAAAGTAACCCAAGTACATATATGAAATTCCATGAAAATGTACTACAACCGAAATGGGAAAACTGCAAGTACCCAAAAGAAAGAAAAAAAAACAATAGCGACCACAATCTCGAACAGCTCCTGCAAGCACAAGCTAGTAGTAACCAGCCTGACCTCCAACCTACTCCAAGTGACCTGAAAAAAAGTATATATATTAGCAATGTGTGTATAACAGTATACTAAGTAGGATCCTCCCTGAAGCCTCTCGTGAAAAAGTAAGGAAATCATGATAAAGCATAGTGACCAACAGTCAAACTAACTCATCACCTAACAGGTTTACTATGTTCCCAAACTATCCATGGTTACTCTCAACAAGTAATGTATACAAGAGTATAGCATATAATAATGAATATCAAGGGTACCCCGCTACTACTTCCCCACTGGTTTGCCACTTTTCCCCAACGACATACGTCATGTGCATCTCTCTCCAAAGGCTTTCCCGTATAAACTTGGGCTAAGCTCCACAATCTGCACCATGTGCATCACAAAGTCTTGCCCGAAGACACCTAGGATAAGCACCACACCATCCTCACAACCAAAAGTAACCAGGTAGTTTCTGGGAGCCACCACAGCTCGTATAACATGTATCATACGTCAGGTATTATACCTCAATCCATTACAACCAATACACTGAGTATGGATCCTCAAGCCATCACAGCCCATACACGTTACACCTATTATAGTCCATAGGACACTATATCTAGAATATATGTTTTTGAAATAACCATAAGCCATTACATCCCTCTTCACACATATATAGGGAAACTAACCGTTGTTCCAATGGCACTAGTATCTACCAAGATAAGAGAGCGAGTCTAAAGGGGGTAGTCATCCATTCATCCTCCCACCGGAATGTTGGGGGAAACACCCCCCAAGGCTCAGAATCCATGGGGTGTCAGTTTCCCTTACTGACAAGGTGGAGTAGCGTATAGAAACACAAAAAGTACAGAATATATATAACTCACAACCACACTATGGTCATATCCTAGTCTTAGCTTCAACTATAGCTAACGTCACTCGGACTATGGGATGCTATTTCTATGTCTAGGCATCCTATAAGAACACAACGAGTTAAAGAACATCATTATATGACTTCATCCCTTTTTGTCATCAATTTCACTGTACATTAATTAATTACATACACATTAATTAACCAAGAACAATTCCACATTAAGTTCCATTAACATCACATCCAGAAACCATTGTCCCTTCAAAAGTTCTCAACCTCATCATTAAGCTTCATCAAACTCCAACCCCATGGGTTAACATCATTTATTCAAACATTCATTACAGAATTGCTTTCCCATATTCCCAGGAATTCTACAAATGCATCCTATGCTACTAAACACATGGGGGATCAACACGGTGAGTAGATATACTACCCGTCGAGTCTTTGCTACCTATAGAAATAGTGTATCCCCATTCTTCCTCGAGAGGCTAAACACGGAAATCACATGGCATACCCCGCGTGTCTTCACCCCTTTCGAAAGAAGGGTAAGCAAAACCAGTTTCCATGAGAAGTGGGGGAAAGTAAAACTGGTAAACAAACAAATAAAGCACCAAGAATCCAACAACCAAATCCATCCCATTCCATCATCCCGAGTGTCCTCCCCGACACCCACATGCATAAACTGATGCATCTAGCCACTCTAGGCGTCATCTGCTGCCATAACCACAAGGATTCCCTACCTCCACATATCACAACACCCCTCCAGGGTCACAGCAGAACACAAGATATCACAACACCCCTCCAGGGTCACAACACAGCACAAGATATCACAACACCCCTCCATGGTCACAGCACATCACAAGCAGCAGGAAAACAAACATCACATATAATAGGGATCTTGGCCCTTTAACGAGGCATCTAGCATTCAGACAACAAGCACCAATAGATTTCAGGTTTACCAACCAACTATGTTAATCTCGTACATCAGCATCAATTTGATTAACATCAATTTGGAACAACATCCACAACAACAACAACAACAAGATTCATTTACATGCCTCTTTATTTTTAGCCTATTAATTATCAATTAATTATGGCTTTACGTTCTTTATCAATTTCATCAAGAGAAACACGCTAACAAGCAAGGAATATATATCACACTATTTAGAAAATCAAGAGGCGAACCGTTATCACGGTACAAAGAAAAAACAAGCGATCACCAATTCTTTTAATCCGGTTCAAGTATTTAATAAGGTCAATTCCATTGTGATCCAAAGGACTAAATTATGCTAACTCTACGATTTTACATAAACAATTATAGAAGTCATGAATCCCATACCTCAAAGGTTTTCGAGGGAAACCACAACGGTTGATGATCGCCCAAGAAACCAAGACGATTCTCAACGAATCCTCCTTAGATATCCTCTCCTAACACAACCAAGACCAAAGATCATCATAAAAGACATCCACAGACTAATATCTACCCATAACGAGCATAGATCTATGATTCCGAGAGAAGAGGAGGAGTAGATCTATGTAGATATAAGAAACCAAACAAAAGGATCACGTACCTCGAGAAAAACCTTATAAATAAAATATGAACCTCTTTGGTCCACTTGGATTAGATTAGGACATCTATTATTATTTAATTCAATGAAGAGTTAAAAGAGATAATATCAAATTTAAATAACTAAAACATTTTTAATGAAGGGATATACATAAGATAAATTCCATTATAAATATTCATTAGAAATATAAATAATTTCATACATAATGGTATTTTATTTATAATTTTTTGACATTACATAATTTAATTTGTTCATGACAAAATGGTGACTCAGTAATTACCAAATTAATGAATTATTAAAATAATTTATTTTATAAATATCAAAATAAAATTAATTTGAGACTTTTTATGAATTAAAATAATTTTATAGGTTAATATAAAATATTAGGGTTGGTTATATGAATTTTTTTTGATGTAATAATTCTGTTATAGATTTAGAAAAACCAAAATACTAAATTGTGTCAAAATTGACATAAAAGAGTTTTTAAAACAAATATTATATTATTAATTGATATTCTGTTTCTAAAAATCTAAGGATCGGCCATAAGACTTATATAATGATAGGTGTATCATTAATGATCAACTTGGAGTTCTCTTGGAAGTATATAGTATGTTTATTAACCATATAATATAAAAATACAAAGTGACACGGTAAATGTCAAACTATTTAACTACGTTTTAAATAAAATTGATAACGTTAATATAGTGACCCAAACCTGTCTAAAATATATTGGATGAAAGGATATTGACCCATACCCACCTTTAACTTGAAATAAGTCACTTTGGAGCCTTTATAAACTGAATACTATTTTATTATAAAATAATATTTTAAGTTATTCCTAAGGTGCCCCTCACCCCTCTTATAAAATGGCACTCCCCCTTCTCTCAAATTCATACCTTCAAATCCTTTTGGCTCGGCCAACCCCTGCCCAAATATTCTCTCAAATTACCTCACTTCAACCTAGAGGCCTTATTTTGATCATAAAGCCATCTTAATGATCCATTTTGATCAAATCAAAAGGAATAACCCGAAGAAGAGGTAATGTTTTCAGCACCCTCTTTAAAGTTCCTTTCTTCTTCAACTTCTTATTTCTTTGTTATTTAAATTATAAAATAATAACTCCAGTATATTATTTATACTATGATGTTATTATAAATATGGTACAACCATATTCAGTATTCTTTCCATCCTTTGAATGACATGTCACCATACATGCGTACATACGGCTTACCGTCTCCACATCGTGGTGTAATTGTTATTCAAAACATTATTATTTAGAAGCGTATAATAATGATGTGTAATTGAAGTAAATAATAAATAAAAAATTATAATTATTCTTTATATATGATATAAATTCTAATTATATATTATTTTAAAATCAAAAGAATGATATTGTCACTCATACGTAGTACGGACTACCATCTCCACGAACGCGATGAGATTCATTCCCCATCATATCCATTCAAGTATAATTCTCATTTAATGATTAAAAATAATGTTTAAGAACTTGATATAATTATGGATATGAATATGATACAACCTATCCATAACAAACACAGCTTATGTAACAAAAAATATAAAATAAAATGAGTTAGTTAACACCCAAAACGACAATAAAACTTAGATATTATTAACAAAGCAATGTTAAAAGATGATATATGATATCATATTAATGCATATGATTCTTTAATAATTTAATGAAAACTATTTTACCATTATATAGGAGGTTAAATTAACCGCAACCAAGGAAAAGTACAAGGTAAGGGTTTATTTCACAATCTCTTCATTATCCGAGGTTATTTATACGTAATTATCTACTGGGGCCTCATTATCATCGACATCGATGTTCCTTAAAAATGTATTTCAAATCATTCTTAATATTTTATAGACTATGGGTTAAATTAATTTATACCCTTGTTTTCTTTTTATAATATGTTTATACAGGAATCATTCTATTGTTTTCCAAACAGGGTCCTTTTAGTCATTTTCGACAAAACTAAGGTATGAATGGATTTTTTTAACTTATACGCTGGGTGCAGCTATTTTCCACCGTTATAAAATCATCTAAGCTTCCCTTACAAGCTTATAATAATATTTTCTAACTAAATGTTTTCTTTTATAATTATGTGACTTTTAAATGATTTCAAAAATAGATATTTCTCAAAAATTGTTTTGATTTCATCTATGTCAACATCCTTTGATGGATTTTAAGCTTATTTGAGGTTGATTTATTATGATACAAAACTTTCATATTGTATTGAAGGTTTTGTGATATTTTTGACTATGGATGTGTTATTTTTATACCATTCATGGTTTATGGAGAAAGTATTGACATTTTGTATGCTAGTTTTAATATGAATGTTTATGTTATGTTTAAACCTATTCATATGAGGAATGCATTGGACTAAATAAGTGATGGGTGGAACCCACTATAGATCCTCGATGCATCAGTAGGTCTCATGAGAAAAACTAGTGTCTTGGTACAAGGCCTTGACAAAATCTTATGTGTATTCATGGCATAAGACCATGATTATGTGGTATGATAGTCTGGAATTATGCATTCCATCATTAGGAAAGTGGTTATTGATAATGCGTGTGATTATTCGAATAGTATAAAATCCATGTGAATAAGTAAGTGGCATTATTTCCTTTTATTTCTGCCATATAATTCTGATGTTCAACTTTAAAAGGCTTTTGTTTTAGTTATACATTTCTTTAAATGTTTATTCTTATTTATTAATGTTTCCACTATATTGTTATCCTTAATGGGCATCTGAGTTCACCCCTTTCTATGTTTTATTTTTACCAGGATGTGAATAAGTATTTTATGAATGACCAACAGGGATAGTATGAGTGGATATGAGTGTGGTATATGGAGACAAGATGTTGTTATATTTTTTCACTTTATGATGTAATGTAAACTTTATGAATGTATCTAGTGATTCTACAACTACTAATCTAATTGGTCTTTAGAGACTTGATCTTTTGTGATCATGCCAATGTTATGTGATAATACACAGTCTCTGGGTAACTAGGGTCGATGAATTACAGTACCTTCCTCCTTAATCACATACAGGATAGGTGAACCCTCAGGCGAAGTACTACGTCAAATGAATCCCTTTACCTGCCCCTCCACCAACTTCTTCTTGAGCTCCTGAAACTCTGGTGTATCCATCTAATAAAGAGGAATAGACACTAGTGATTCCCCTATTACATGTTCAATAGAAAATTCTCCACCTCACATAAAAGGAAAATCAGAAACGTCATCTGGAAAGACATACCTGAAATGATCCACCTCTGAAGGAAAGTCTATCAGTGATTTCCTTTGGTAATCCATATATAAACAACCAATCTATGCAGTACATCATCTCATCCTGTGATGCTCGAGTCCAGCTATGCTCTCCTGGACGTCCCACTCGACCTTATGTAGAAACAATATGTCTTACCATGATGTCAAACATAACTTACGATGATTGTAATTGAAAAAAAACATGGAAGGGAACAAACTAGTCCATTCCGAGAATGAAGTTATAGCCCTTCATCTAAAAGACATAACATTACCATTATAAGTGACACCCACCAACCTCAAGAAGACACTCTTTCTAAAGACATACACTAGTAGTTATATTCCCCAATGGAGTGTCCAATGACATGATATAAGTAGAATTAATGATATAGAGACCAAGGATCTCCCAAACATAATCAAATATTATGATATAGGAATCCCCTATATCAAAAAGAAAAGAAGCTAAAATTGAGGCAACCAAAATCGTATCTCTAACCATAGAGTATTTGTGATCCTTCTCCTACTGGATATGCTCTATTGTAAAACATTGACCTATTTTTCGTCCCTATGAAGATATATGAGATCATTGAGATAATAAACCCAACAGATATCGAAAAACATGTGTCTGACAACAGTGGCCATGACTACCACCTTGACCAGAATGGCCAGAAGAACTTTATCCCCCAGTCTGATGTCGGACTGGTGGTCCTGTTCTGGTACAAGGAGTGGAAACAGATCCTTCCCAACTAGATGTCGGAAGGAGGGCGTTGCCGAAATTCTAAAGATGTCACATATTACTGCATGATCGGCACTCAACATGGTCTCTTGTGCACTGAGGTTTCTTATATACTCCCTTCCCGCACTAGTAGCGCACCATCTGACTACATGAATAAAAATCCCACCTACTCGGATCTCCATACGCAGACTCCTTGTGGCGCATCCGGCTATCAATAGAAATTGTACCAACTCTAGAAGTCGAACCGCCCTATCCCATAGATCTAGTATCAATCAGGTTGCACTCAGTGATCAGTGCCCAGTTGAATATATTAGATATGGAAGTCAACCTGAAGATGTTTACAAGAGAATAGATGTCATGTATAAGACCATCCTCAACTTTCCTCACCTGAAATAACTTATCACCCCCAGAATGGGTGTGAATTACTACAACTCTGTGGAGAGAGAATAATACTCAATGAATAAGAGAGTACCCAGCTCCAAACTCATGAACTCTCAGGCTCATTCGGCCCTCATGGTGTTCGGGTTGATGTAGTCCTATAGGGTACATTAGAACTCAACCCAATCCATAACCTGCTGGTCACCCGTCTATGATATCACATCCCACCATCTCTTAGAGTAATCTCGGAACATATACATTGAGAGCTTCACCATCCATTGGGGAGAAATTTCAAGATGCTCGAAGATGGATCTCATGGATTCTAACCACGATTCTACAGCCACAGGTCCTCCATCTGCTAAAAAGGTGGGAGGATGTTGCTCCTGAAAAAAACCGCGTTAGTTCTGACTTAGACGGGGTAGTTTAAGGTGCTCCCAGGAAAGTCCGCATCATCCTCATGAATCTTTCTCGTAACTATGAATAAACACCTATGTCTGATATGACTACTAGTTCGAAGATGGGCATGACAGGAGGATCTGCTAGTGGTCCCTAATCTACCATTTCCATTTTTCGATTGTTTCCCTATATCCGGCATACATCCAAAGGACGTCTCCGTGGCATGACTCTGCAAGGTCATTTTCATACCTTAGTTCATGACTATTAGAGACTTAAACATGGATGTTCAATAAAAGAGTAGGAGAAATAAAAATCCTATTTTTTAACAAAAAATCGTTACATGACGTGTATTAACCCAACATGGTGTGTCCCCATATGTTTCATCATGGTTGTGAAATTGTGGCAAAACTGGTCATGTAACACCACAACAAATAGAATTTTTATCATGAGAAATGGCATATACTTGAATTTTCCCTCATACCCGTGTTCTTATACATGACTAGTAATACATGGTACCCTAAGAACAAAACTATACGACATTTTTATGTTAGACATGGCACGTACTGGATGGTTTTTAACGACCCATGCCATTAGTCAAATGTCTAGAGACACGGTCGACTACCACAAGACGTGTTCACGCTAGACACAGCGTGTTCACGCTGGACACGGTGTGCACTACCCAAAGTTCATCTACCCTTGTCATTAGTCACATGGTTGGATACAAGGCCTCCACAACACGAAATTTCATCCCAGTACATGGAATGTTCCACCAAACATTTCCAAACCCCATGTCTCTGCTCATAGAGTCAGTCACACAAATACGGACTACACATCGTGTACATACAGTAAAC
This sequence comes from Viscum album, assembly GCA_963277665.1. Classification (NCBI taxonomy): domain Eukaryota; kingdom Viridiplantae; phylum Streptophyta; class Magnoliopsida; order Santalales; family Viscaceae; genus Viscum; species Viscum album. The sequence continues at coordinate 1,123,833,778 of OY728129.1, forward strand.
GGTATGTAATTAAATAAAAAAAATTTCTCCCCAAAAATAAGGATACATGGCATGTATATATAATTACACACCCTGTATTATTAGTTTTACAGGAATTAAGCCTCAAAAACAACATTAGAACCCCATAAAAACACTAAAGTAAGCATTAAAGTGCCAAATTTTTATCGGTGAGGCGCATACTCCTGTGAATCAAATCTTTCCATCATATTCCCATAATTTAATGACATAATTATGCTAATGTTCAGTATGATCCACAAAATTATGATTCTAGAGGGCCCATAACATATCAATAAACATTGTTTGGCATCCATTTCAATTAAACATTACATATTACAATACCCTATCAAAATAGAAAGTAATCAATCAAGTATACATTCAGAAAATCACACATATCTATCACAACATCTATCACAATAACATGAAATCAGTAATACAACCTAAATGGAATGGAAAGAATGCATGACATGTTATCCCGATCAAGTGCCTATATGATTCATGAGATGGAACACCCTTATCTCCCCAGGTTTCAAGAGAAATAGAACCTCAATTGTTCAAATCATAACAACACAAAATAAGTGTATCACAAAATGGTGAAATCAAATCAACTGTAGCATTTTTAAAATAATAAAAATTGCAATAATGGAGGAAAAATGGATATTCCTTGCACACGAGTTAGCTACTCTCAGTCCCAACATATTAACAACTATATATTCCTTCCTATCTCGGTCTATAGGCTCCAATAAGTATATAAAATCAGAAAAGAACCTTCTCAGATACCACTTTGTAATGACCCAATTCCTGCTGCCACCCAATTGCGCCCTGTACCCTGTTGGTCACAAAGGCCCATGAAAATTTCCCTAAATTCCAGTGGCTGCCGACTAGCAGTGATGGAATTTGGTACGATAGTGGGGAAACTATTCCCTGATTGGAAGTGTATGCATAGCAGAATAATAAATAATAAAAAATAGTGGAAGCAATAATACAATACAATAAGTAAACAGAGGAATATTGAATGTAAATAATTAACTGGAGCTCATATATAAATGATGAATGTCACTTATGTCTTTGAAAACAACCAAACAAGTTACAATGATGGAAATCCAGTACAAAAAGAAAGAACAAAAGAAAAAAAATAAAATCTAGTAGTATCACTATCCTTAGATTGGCCCCATACTCTCCATCTCCACAACAATATGGTACCTGATGAAGAAGGGAGCTTTCCCTTATCTACACCAGCAACAAATAATTTGTTTGGGTCCAAAAGGTTGACACAAAAAGAATGTGAGATTAATCCCAGTAGGAAAACTCCAAATGAACTATGCCTATCTGTCGATCAGTTTATATACAAGGTAATATTGGAATGAAGCAAGGAAACTAGGAGTATACAAAATTAACCAGATCCTACAATTTCCATTTATATTCATTATCATTCGATGTTCATCATTTAATCATTAATCAGAACTTGTATCTTAGAAGAATACCCAATAAGACCTAATAAAAATTTTGTGTTGTCTTGGTAGATGCATCAAAGAGAATAAATATCTATATAAACCCTCCGGGAAGCCCATATAGTCTAACTCCTATGGACATGTAATTCTATAAATATTCAAAGACTCTATGAGGAAGGAATGACCATCAATTCCCCTTATAGTCGTTCTGGAATAACAAAAGGCTCTATGGGGAAGATCTCAACATAAATTCCCCATGTGGTCTCATAACATAAACTATAGACACTCTGAGTTAGAACTCACTGTCAATCTACTAAGTGGCCTCATAGCGGGAAATATAACAGACACTCTGAGGAAGCACTCAACGTCAATTCCCCATGTGGTCTAACTACACTGGGTTCTCACAACCCTGTGCAATTAAATCATGGAAAAATGATATCAAGCATCCCAATGTAATCTTTAAAACTAAATGGATAAACAATTATAATGCATTTATTAAGCATTTAACACGTAGAAAAATTCAAATAGTTCTATCCTATAAATAAAGGTAACGAAACAAGGTTTTCCTCAAAGGTAACCTGGACCAAATGTCCCTAAACCTTCAAACAAGTAAAGGAACCCCTGGGGTGTTACTTAAACATGAAATTTCATAATATTACACATCAACAACCCTAAATAAATAAATCAATCTAAGTTAGATAAAACATGGTTCAATTTCATTAACCCAAAATACCTGAAACATGTGTTTGTGGCACATTGGCATATAAAACTGAAAGGAAAAAAAACCTACCTCGACATCTTATGATGATAACTCTAGGACTTTGGCCCTTGAATTGTCCTAAATCATAGTATATATAAAACAATATAAAAAATTTTCAACCTTGAATAACTCGGGTGAGTGATGAAATCTAGAGGGGAGGCTATAGAAGAAGGAAGAACTCACTGTTGGGAATCCAATCCACCCATTGGAGATATATTTTGAGAATGTATGATTGATCGGTGGCTCAAAGAATAATCATATGTCTTGGATGATCTAATAATAAATTCAGTTAGAAGAAGACGTTTCTGGGGATCAGACATGACTTTGGTCCGTTTAATCAAATAGAAGAAAAAGTACATGACATGTTCATTTAATGTACACGACATGATCATTTAATGTACATGCCATGTACATGGATCAACCGATCCCCAATTTAGGCAATCTCCAAGTTAACTCACACTAACATGTCTTGGCCATTACATGGCTAGTACATGGATTCCTGCGGCAATCTGGTACAAGACGTGAACTTCCAAGTACACAATGTGTACTACTGAAATTTCCAAAATCTATTTTTTTTTCTAAAAAACACTTAAAATAAACAACCAACCTTGAAATGAAGATTCAAGTTAGTACAATGAGATAATATCATCATTTTATTAAATATAATAGAATGTTTTTATTTTATTTTAATAACCAATATCTATCTTGAACCTTTGTCAAATGGAAAAGGAATTCATCAGTTTTATGTATGGCAGACTACCACCTCACGAACTGATGTAATTTAGTTTCCTTCACCACATTAAAATGCTGGTTATATTGATACAATTATTATTGATATATTATATATATGATATTTTTTTTATTATTTTATGAAAATTATAATTTACTCTCTTACCTTTCCATTTACTGAAAACTGATAACATTGTTCGTGCATACTTGTGGACTAGCACCTCCATGAGGAGATATGAATTTTTTTCATCACCATATCACATAGAAAATATATATATGTATTAAAATAAATTATAGGATGTTTATGATGTTATAAAAATTATGTAATGCTAAATTAATACTTACCTTTATTCCATAATGATCATTGAAAAATGGAAGCATTGCTCATGCATTATTATGACATACCAACTCCATGATTCTAACATAGTTAATTTTTCATAATCTTCATTAATTTTTGGTTTTAAAAGAATAATTTATATATAAAAATCATTACTATATATTTATTATTATTATTATCAATATGATGTACAAATTTCCCCTTTTACCACGATCAATATACCTAATCTATTTTGAAATTATGGATCGAACACCCGACATAGTCTTATTTAATTTTGTAAATAAATATTTCACTGTAATAAATTAAACTAATGGTTTTAAAAAAAAGTTATTAATCATGTAAAAATTTATTAATATATAAAATAATTGATATAAATTTATTACACATGTTATGATGGTTATACATACATGTTTGGTTCGATGTAAGGTATTTTTTCAAAATTTTCCCTCGTTGTGTCGTATTTTAATATTATTTAGCTATTTTATATTATAATGTCTATAAAAACCCCTTATATATTTTATATCATGAATAAATCCCAATAATTTATCTTTTATTTTTAAATTTTATTTATTATGTCTAAAGGGTTTTTACTTGAAAGTTTCCTAGTGGTAAAGGGTTTCTTTACTCAATTTACTTTCATTAGGTTATAAAATTTATTCATTGAATTAATTATTATATGATTAAGTTTGAATTGAGAGTTAGTAAATTAAGATATTATTAGTAAAAAATGTAAATCCACTATAAAAAGTGGAAATATATAATAAATCAAAATTGATTCCATTGACACTTAATCAACGAATAATGAAACCATCAACATCTTTAACCATTGATATTATTTAAACTCTAATTGGGATTTATTGTAATTAAACCATCATTATTCTATTTATATATCAATTATAGAAATTGTATGGAACCCATTTCTTTTTCATGAGTAAATAATTCCTAGGATGGACATTGATTATTATTATGAATGAAATGTTAATTATTAGAAATGTTTTATTCATCAAAGGTACTTGAAAATTATTGATGATTAATGGTTGATCAAAATAATTTTTATAAAAATGGTTGATAACCATCATATCTCATCAAATATTGTTGGTATTGATCTTTCCTTTATGACAGGTGTGCCTAGATTTCACTCCAAAAAGTTGGGTAATGTTCCTTATCTTTAGAGGTAAGAAGGAGGGAGTTTCTGGGGGGTTTATCATATGGATTTAACTGGGATCTATTTTTTAAACTGGTTTAAAATGATGTCTAAAAGGTTATAATGATAATGTTCCAAGATTTCAAAATGTTTTATTCATTCTTTATATGAGTTTTTAATGATTCCTTTGTTGAATATTGACATCATGTGGCTCGTGATTTTTGATTCCAATGTATCATTCCTTTTTATAGTATTTATTCCATGATTTATGATCTAGTTATTGATGTGGATGAATTCCATTATGTGTTTAACATGCAATATAATTATTTTATCATACCATTATTCTCATATTACTCTCAGAGATGACATTCAATTTTAATGCTTATGCTTACCCCTTCTGATAATTTTATCTCACACTTTTTATGCTTCATTTTCTCCATGTTTTGACGAATGATTTGTTTCTATAAAAGTTTTATATATGAATAATTATACAGGATAAATTGAAAAATTATCATAAATTTTTCAAAGATAGGTATAGTTAGAGATGATAGTGATCTTTAAAACATGTTTTTTATGTTTCAAAATTTCCAATGGTTTTCCTAATTATACAAAACTCTAAACTTAAAAAGATCCTCAAACGTATGATAATTACTTATTAACATAAAACTAAATATTATGTAATGTTTAATGTTGTGTACTTATATATAGTATGAAAGGAAATATTTAGATGACTATGAAGATTGATATGTTTTAATTGAAGATTATATTAAGTGTTATAAATACCATAATGGGTCTATAATATTTAGTTTTATCTGAAGTTTAACATCTCATATATCCATTTTAGGTTTTATTTAGTGTAATTTTAATGTGAATAATGATATCTATGGACGTGTTTTATTTAGTTGTGGTATATGTAACCTATATGTTTAACATGAAGTATTATTTTAAAAATAATGAATAAAAATATTATGGACAAAAGTTTTAAAGTTATTTTTAACATTTTGGGTTTTAAATGATTATTTATAATTAAGGGGAATGCTATAAAATTATATAATTTTAGGAATATGAATAATTTTAGGCTGGATGCAAACCTGTCACATTTGGCAAGGCCAAAGGGTTGAACCCACAACTGAAGGAAAACAAGGATGTAATTCCAACCACCAACTTACAACAGTTTATAGATATAATGTCATTGTTTTATACATAAATTATTTGGAAAATAAATAATGTATTGATTTTGGGAATGTAGCTTTTATAATTTAGATAACCATGGTATTGAAATGTTATTTGGATATTAAGTGGTTACATTTATTTTGGAATAAGATCACTACTTTACAACGAATTATGGGATTTAATTTGAAGAATAGTAGTTGATTTATCTTTTTGATTAATATATGAAATTAATATGTAATTATAAATGTCAAATTTAGTTTTTTGAAAATTAATATAAATACTTGTATACAATATGATTAGGGTTCATTCCTTTTTTATACAACATTATAATTAAATGTTATTTGGTGAAAAATATTAATTGTATTCTAGGAGAATGTGTGGTCAAATAATTCCTAACTTTAGAATTTTAATATTCTTCAAGGATATTTTAATTTATTTTAAGCATATTTTTATGGAATGTTATAGTTTCAACATTGGGTACTACAATTGAATTTTGAAGAAAAATATATTGTTTTTCTAATTAATGAATATTAATTTTGATATTTACCTCACATTTTTGTAAGAATTATTGTTTTGATAAAAATATAACAACATGATGAATAACTTTTTATCATTGTTTTGAATATTTTTATTCATTAAAACACGATTCTAGTGCTTTAGGCATAAAAAATTCATCTTTAATACTGATCTCTTGGATACAAATAAGATTTTGTGGTAGATATTTACTAGAGGATGAAATTATAGTTGTCAATAAGTGCATTTAATTTTGATATCAATACACAAGGTATAGTAATTTTTCTAGTCTAGGTAAAATGATATTGAAACAAAACATGGAATCCTATTAATTTATCATTCAATGAATCTATATAATTTTCACACTTCTTTGGTTTATGGTTTTGGGGTCATTAACTTACTTGTAATACATCACATTATTGTGATCAATGATAAATATCACTCTTCATCATTAATTAGGAATTATAATTTTCTTTAATGTCTAAATTTTCACTTCCTACTAATGTTTTTCTATTTTGAATCATGTTATGTGTTTTTAAAAATTACCTTCGTACATCCGTTTCTATATTTTCAAGAGTAAATATTTTTAACCCCTTTTATGAAATGGGATATTAATTAAAGTATTTTAAAATTTAAAATTTTGATTACTAATATTGACTTCAAAATGGAGTGGAATAAATTTATTAATATTGTGAGATTGTAATATCCCAGGATTTTAATAAGAACAACTATGTTTGGTAGCATAAAACGAAGAGCATAAATGAACCCTGGAATTTTATTATTTAAATTTGATCATTTTAACCATACCATTAAATTAAATGGTATGTGTAATGTTAACTATGTATTGAAATATATGTTAATGTTATAATAAATAAAAAATTATTGAATAATTCTTTATTAATAACTACTAATTTTTTTATAAATCCATTTTTTATTCAAAGATATGTTTTCTTCAAAAAATATTTTATTTCTTTTTTTGAGAAAATAGTAAAAATTTATTTATTAATGTTTAAGAAATTATATTTTATAATAAATATAACTATTTTTAAATAACAAAATAAAAACTAACATTTGGGGAGTTTTGTTTATTTTTCTGAAATAATTGATTTTCATGGCATAGTGGAAATACTGTTTTTAATAAAAATTGTAATTTATTTTAAATTCATTATATTGTAAATTTATATTTTTTATTATTTTTAAATTTTATTTAGTTATTTATATTTTATGATAATATAATTCAGGGGTTTAAATAAATTTTATACTTTAATTTATTATAAACACATTTAATATTTTAAAATATAATTTTTGTAAAAAAAAATTCATTGCATTTTACCTATTTAATTTTAAAATAAAATTTTCCACTTATGTTTTTTAAAATTGGAAAAAAGGATTAAATATTTGGAATCAGTATTTCCAATTTTTTTTAAATATAACCCTTTATTTATTTATCAATATGAATAGTAACCTTAGTTATTTTGTTACAGCGGTAAAGAGTAAATTATGTAATTCAAGAAATAATATGATAAAGACTAGTAAATGACCATAATAGTTTCCTTAATTTTATTTCCTATGTCTATTTTATCCATAATTATCCAATTTTTTCTTAAATTAACTTTTTTCTATTTATATTTGATTATTCCCTTACTAATATTTTATGTAAAGAGAAGTAAATACTATCACAATATTTTTTTTAATAACTATAATAATTTTAACAAAGAGAGAACTATAGAATTTATTCATTTAGAAATTTTATTTTAATATAAAAATTATTTATCTTCTTCTTGTAAATTTAATTATATTTCATAGTAAAGAAAATAAATTTCTTAAATGCATACACAATGCAGTCACAAGAATTATTCAATGGAAAAATCTAATAAATGATATTTTTTTTAAGAAATTGTTATAATATAAAATAATTAACGTGATACATGAATTTTATAGTCTAATATAAATTTTTTGAAAAGTAATAATTTTTTTAATTTCATTTTATTTTTTAATGACATTATATTCTATGTAATGAATAATTATAAAATTGACAGTAATCAAATTTTATAATAGATAATATTTTATTAAATGATTTAAAATTTCTAATTATCATCTCTTAGACCATGTGATTATTATATGGTTAAGAATATCAAACATGGTCTATTTAGGGTCAACTTTAATTTTATAAATATTATTATGACCCTCAAAGATTAAAAACCATGTTGTCAAGGTAAGTATGGAAAGAGTTGATGAAGGGTTAAACTATTATTACAAGGGTGAAAATTTGATCAAAACATATCTGAATTTTATTTAGTTATATTATATAGTGACTCAATCTTTTCATATATATAAATTAACTCTTTTTATTTATATTTAGTACATTATAGAAGCACATACATGAGAACTTTAATAGTTTACTATATTCAGATACTATCTACACAATATTATAATATTGTGGAATATCTTCAATATATCCCATAAAGATATTCCCCATTAGCACTCTTTATAAAAATACCATACATTAAACCTTTCTTGATAACCTATTGAAATGAAAAATAAAACGGGAGAACTCATATAATCAACAAGGGTAATAAAATGAGATATGTAATAATTATATTGAAATAAAGGTACGAGAATATGAGAATAACATTTGAAAACAATACCCTATATATCATAGATTATAATCTCTAGTCATGTTATTAATATTGGAATTTCATAAGACATGAGTCATAAGAAAATAAAAATAACCTGAGACAATATAGAATAACATATTCATAATACATGGAATTGTTGCATACACTAAATCATAATGTATCATTTAAATTGTATTCAAGAAATACTTCCAAGGGTATCTTTGTATAATGCGTTCACTCCCCAAACAATTATAGTAGTAAAGCATACCTCCCAACATGATCATAGTGAACAATTTCCCTCAATAATAAAATTTCACTCCCCATTGTAGTGATGTCTATCTCAAGAGATAATTTTTTATTCAATTCATTAGAGGGATATAAAAGTTCCACACATAAATAAAATCTTATGTATGTGTTTCAAAATATCATAAAAAATTATCGTATAATACCCTAGGAAATAAAACATGTTTTATTAATATGTCATCATATAATAACTTGTAGAAAATATATGGGATTCATTAACATTTAATTGTTTCATCATATTATATCCCATGGAAAAATAATCAGGATACAAAAATACTATATCATAGTATAACCTGTGGAAGAGATATGGGTTTGATAAACATCTTTTAATTATAAACCCTTTGGAGAATTAATATTAATTGTATCCTTAGATTGTGTCCCTAGAGAATAATAATTTACATAAAATGATGTCAAATTATGTGGAAACGTATTTTGGAATACCTCATGGAACATTTATTGAGGAACAAATCATTTCATTGAAAATAAATATCTAAAAAATCACAATTCTTATTGGAAATACTCTTATTTGAAAAAAAAAATTAAATAACATGCAAATGATTTATTTCAAATATAATTTAAATCGTTTCGTGAAGAAAATATCATTTTTTATTTTAATAATACCTTAAAAACATAAAACACTCTAAAAATCATTTTCAATGAAAGTAACCATGAAAAAAAGAATTTTTGAAATTCATTTAAATCATTTCTAGAAGAAAATATCTTTTCTGTTTTGAAAATAAAATTTAAAACCAAACAAAATTTGTAAATAATTTATTAAAAATAAAATTTTATACTTATAGAGGAATATAAAATTCAAATAATAGTTATGATTGTGGAAAATTCTATTCATTTTATACATGTTAAAACAATGAATTCATTCACATTTTCTATAAAATCATAAAATTTTTTATTTTGGAAAATATAGGAAGATTCCTTTCAATGAAATTGGTAAAGAAAATAATTTGAAAAAATAAATTAAATAAAGCATTCTGAAAATGTTCATGAAATTTTTTAAAACATTTTTAGAAGATATTATTTTGGATGAAAAAGTTTTTTCAAGCGAATAAACTAATAAAAAATATTTTTATTAAGAAAATTACTTTGATATCTTAAGAACATAAATAGAGGATATCGTATGGAAAATATTTATTCTCATGACATTAAAATATTATAAGAAAATTAATTAGTTTTTTAGAGATGAATCATAATATTTTATAATCCGAAATATAATCATAAACAATCCTAATAAATAATGAGATTATAACGTAAAATATTTACCACCTTGGCAACAATGAATTGTAATCCCCATAAAGGAGTGATCATTAATTTAAAATTAAAATATCATGATGATAAATACCGTAATAAATTATATTTTAAATGAGCTGTATATACACCCCATAAAATAAGATAGGTTCATAATATAACATATGTCTCAAATAATGAAGATTCAGACTAAAATCCCATATCGCTTTGGTAACATTTTAAACATAAACCCCGTGAATGAGAGATAATGAAATGAATATGTAAATAAAAAAATCAGTATTATAATACAAAATACAACCATGTGTAGTATATACACCCCAATAAATAAATATGAGGTGATTATAGATGTGTTTTATAGAAGTAATAAAACTAAGATGAAAATCACTTACCACTTTAGTAATACTTTCAATTGTAAGACACATTAATGAATAATATCAAATGATAAATTTAAAATTATGGAAATAGTTATTATTTGTGATGTAAAATTTCTAAGGGGGAATACATACAACACAAAAAATAAATGTCTGTTGAATATGAATTTGTCTTCCAAAAATAAATGGCAGAATAGAAATCCCATACCTTAAGTCTTATATTCATTCGTATACCTATGAAACTATTATGTAATAAATATATGATTATTGTAAATATATTATTTAACCAAAAAAATATATTTCATACAAGTTTTTTTTATTTATGACCATTTATTTCAAATTTTTTAGCAATCCCTTCTTAAAATCACTTCATGGGAAATAATCACATTGTTTTTTGTATGTGTTTTGATTTGTTATTTTCGGTCCTCTTACTTTGTCAGTGGTTCTATCATATATAAAATAATAATAATGAAATAATTATATTATTTATACTTTAGTAATAATTTTGAAATAAGTCGTGAAATATGGTTTAGAGAAATGATGTATGTTATGATCATGTAGAGAGTAGATCGTACACACATATAGGTAACATTTCAAATTTTCAACAATAATTATATAACATAGGTAAGTAAAATTTTATCCTTAAATAAATATAAAAATATAAAAAATAACATATTATTTATTTACATATTCTCATACATATTATCGATGTGGTCAAGTGACGAAAATAATTTCACATCGCTATATAAAGGTAGTAGTCCACACATACACAAACAACATTATCATATTTTATTGAGTAAAAAGGTAAAAATTTAAATGATATTTTACCCCTTTATAATGAATAATACAACATTAATATCATAATTATTTTATTTATATAACATATATTCATTAAATATATCATCATTTTCTTTCATGTAATGTTTCATTGAAAAACAAATCACATCACTTCTCGAGGAGGTTGTCCACTGTACACATGAGTGGAATATCATTTCCTATAATGAATGGAAATAGAAAAATGTATTTATTAAATAATTAATCCAAAGGTATAATTATGTTAATAATATAATATATATAGTTTATATCAATCAATATATTCAACTGTGAGAGGCGGTAAAGGAAAAAAAATGGCATCACTTCGTGGGCCAGTAGTTTTCCATACACACAAATGATGATTTCATACCCCTTTTGATAAAGATGAGTATTTTTATTGGTCATGGAATAATTAAAATACATATAATTTTATGTAATATACTTAGGATATAATATCATAATGATTAATTAATAATTTAATTATGTGTAGGAATAAGTAAAATAAAACCCTCATTGTAGAACATTACCTCTTCTTTGGGTAAGAACCTCAAGATTTCAATAAATTCTTTCAGAGGATGGGTTTATATAAACAATATGCAATATAGGATGAGAGTACAGAACTCAATAATTTATTTTTTTAGGTATTTTTTGAACCCAAATGGTTTCAATGTGTGAAGAATAAAGTATAGGACGTGGCCTTTAATAACATAGTAGAGTGGAAGGCTAGTAATTTTATGAAAAGAAAAAGGTTTACCTATATTATTCTCATTAAAAAAGTATATATAATGGGGTATTATATACCCATTGAAAATAAAGGGTATATTTAAGGACAAAAAATATACTATATAAAAGTTTTTAGGTCTTTTTATAACTTATCTTTTTAGTTTAATATTTAGTAAACAAATTTTTACCGCAACCACAATAATTTGTTTTTACTATTTTCACTAATATTTTTTTGTTAAAAAATTAACATTAAATTATTAGATAATTTATTATGATTCAAAATATGGAATATATTTTTCCAAATCAATTATTATAAGTGGAAAACTTTAATAAAAAATCAATCTTGCACAGGAGAAGAGAATGCATGTTCTTAAAGAGAAAAGGTTTAAAAGATTACATAATTTTTATGTCAAAATTAAATAAGAAAATATATATAATAAAATAAATCTGATTAATGTTATAAAAATTCAGCTAATTTAAATTTAAAACAATATTAAAATAAAATGTTATAGTATAAATAATTTAAACAAAATCGATGTTATAAATTAATATTTAGTAGTTTTCTATATTCTTAAAATTGTTAATATATTGAACAAAATTTCAAAAATTATCACTATGAAAATTTTTTGAATGATGATTTTAAAAATTAAAATTAATTTTTCAAATATATTTTCTTAAGGTGTAAAAAAATTAAATTATAAACAAACCGTAGAAGCGACGAAAAAGTGGGTTTTCATGAAGGGTATTTTTCATCAACAAGAAGATTTTATATTAAATATATGTATGATAATAATAATTTTATGAATAGAGATTAAAAATTATTGATATATAATATATAAATTTCATTAAAAATATTTCCAATTTGGGATTATTTTAATTAATTTAAATGGAGAAACACTATTATCTTTAAAATATTTTTCAGAGAAAAACAATTTTTTAAACCCAAAAATAGATTTATACTATAATCCAATATAAATTTGAGTCCAAATTAATTAATTGGTTTAAATATAATTAAGTATTAATTGTCTAATTTTATAACACAATTTTTCATTTATATCTGTTCATTTATTGAAAGGAAATGATTTTTTTTCAACTCCCACCATTTTTCACTATTCACTAAAAAATCAATATATTCTTCCAAACCATAAAATTTAACCCCATGTTAATTTTGGTAGGATGATTTCAAAACTTACGTTAATTTTATCAAAAATGTTTTTAAAAAATATCTATAAATTATTCACAATAATATTTTTAATTAATTAAATAAAAATCATTCTTGACGAATTTTTTTATAGAATATAAATAATTATGTTCTATGAATTTATAAATAAATATATATTGAGTAATAAATTAATATGAATATTTCATAATATAGTTATTACTATATATACCCACCTATTTAATAATGAGTTTATAATGTTCATATTGATAATAATATCATTTCACGGTTTGCTAAAGCTTTGTATCACGTGTCATGTATGATGTCGAAGAAACTAATTGTTGCATGTAATGAAATGTAAAATCATTGTTGTGTATAATGTAAGATATATAAATATTGAATATAATTTGAATTTTTATTAAATATGTGTTTGTAAAATTCTACAGCCTCAAAATTATTTTATACCTCAATATTTGTCCCTTTCATCATAGGATAATCATTTAAAAATTCCATTATAGAAACCCCCATAGTACATATTAATATGGAAAAATACTATAAAAATAAAAAATTCGGAACCTAATTGTTACCTAATTTAACACATAACTAGGTTTCCATATAAGAGAACATAGGTGGGAAGTAATTATTTATACATGAAAGAAAAGATTAAATAATTATAGATACTGAGGGAGACCATTGATCAAAAGAATGTGGTTGACCGAGATATGGGTAATGGTCCCAAAACCATTAACCAAATAGGCATGAATAATGACATTTATATCGTAAAATTGATGATAATAGGATAATATTCTATTTCAATGTCCTTTTCCTAATATTTTGGAATTTCTTTTCAATCTATAATGGGAACATATCAATATATACTCACTTGATATATTTTTATTTCGTTGGAAAAAATTCATCATTTGGTAGTTCCCTGATCAATTTAAACTTCTAATCATAATCTATGAGTTGAATGATTTTAATTTCGAAATAACTAATTAAAATCAGAAAAATAATGATAATCCATTACTTCTCTATCTAGTTTAAAAAATTATCTTTGGTTTTCCAATATAGATTAATATTCATATTGATAAGAAATAAATTAATCTCTAAAACAGCACCCCATGATCAAATTAATTTTTTTTTAAAAATGGTTAACCATATGATCCTCTGAAAATTGAAAATATATAATAAAGTTTACTAAATTTTTGAACCTAACGTTATTCCCCTTATATGATAACGTGGATATTAATTGTTATATACCAAACATGTGAATACCTTTATCATTTATTCTCTTAAAACAAGGTAATAATCGGAATTACCATAATAATTTACTAAAAACATAGATAATTCCTCATTCCATACAAAAAATATAGATCTTTTTATATATCCCTTAAATCCACAATTGCAGTAAACATTATCAAGGATATCATAAACAAATTTTTCACCAAATCCTTAACCAATTCCAAGAACCATAATACTATTCAGTTTACTTGTTCATATCCACCATATACTTATCACAACATCATTATATCAAAATAGGGAACATGTTAAGGGTTATAATTCCATAATCATGTGTTCTATATAAAATAATATATTACTATTAAATCACAATTTGAAGAAAATAGTAATATTCAATATATTCTTCATATCCATAATGAAAAACTTATACTATATAATCATAATAAATTTATTGATTCCTAAAACATAATTATTTTATTCTAATAAATTACCACTTCAATCATCCCACTTTTATCACAAACAACTAACTAGGCATCATCATCTTATTATTTAACACTTAGTTCCTTTTATGTGACACTTATAGTCGCTTCATCATCAGTAATATAATCATTAATCATACATTATTTTTTATTCTCTTAATGATATTTCCACTTAGGAAATTTATTTTAATAGTTCCTATACTTTCAACATATAAAACGTTCTCCAATTGACGACACCTTGGGGATAAAATTATTTGTATCCAATGTGTTAACCGATCATTTCCTTTTTCTGTAGCATTTACTTTGTTTTATCTTTATTTTCCACACCCAACAGATCATTAAGTACCTCTGATACATTCCCTTGAGTGATTCTAGAAAAATTATTGTCATACAGGAAACCAAATCACCTTTTCTACATGGTATCTACTACCTGAACTCTTATTTAATTGTGTCATTATCTTATATGGTGATTCTGGGAGATTGTTATGGTGCATGTTGTTATTCATGATCTATGGATAACATATTAGAATAATCACAATATCATTCACTCCATTCAATATCTCATTTGGCTTCTAATTAGTTAATTGTCGATCGCATTCAATATTAACCTCGTTCCTTTTAGTCTCCATTATTAACTATAACTAAAAATTATAGTATTAGAAACACAATTTATAATAGGAAACTAAATAATCATAAAAATAACTTATAAGATGTAGAAATCATGACCCTTATTTTTAATCTATGACACCTTAGGATTTCCTAGTTCATTCATAGTCACCATCTATTTAAATCCTTTATGATTTTTGGTAACGAGCTTGCAAATTTCTAAATCATATCTTCTTGGAGTGGCAAACCTAGTGTGTATGAAGAACAATTTTTATGAACTAGGTTATGATTGATTCAATCTCAATGTTCAATTTTCGGTGTTATTAACCCAAGGTATCTTTATTCTGAATCAATATCAACTTATTGTATCCATACATGGATTTAATTTCTTGAAAATCAATTGCTCTATCATTTACCAAAAGTATAGGACCATTAACTATACTTTTACTCAATCCTTAAACTTATCCATAGAGGTTTCCCTATAAATATCATTATATATACCCCTGGATATGTCGTTGAAGTTTTATCGTCATATTTTCCAAATAATCCTTTCCTCTGATACCAATTATACTGACCTAGTCTTTTCATACAATTATTTTAATTTTTTTTGACAAATATTAAATAAATTTCACAAACCCATGTCTGAGGATTGTAATAGTTTAGTGTAATTAGAGACTAGGTACAACATATTTTGATTTTGTGATATATATTCAATATCTCCCATAATCATCTTACCCTTTATAGCTATTTACTAACATACCCTACACAAAAACATTCTTGAAAAACCCTGTAATGGAAACAAAAGAAGTGTGCGATCATATGCTAAGTAAGTGTAAATAAGGGAGATACATAGAAATTATTGGAATATAAGTGTATGAGAACCTGATCATAAAATTTTAAAATAAGACCCCACATATTAGATATCATTATATTGATTCACAACATAAATATTAGTATTTCATTTGATATGAATCATAGTAGAATCAACTAATATGATCCAAGAGAGCATAATAGTGGAATAAGACCTAGAATTATGGCTTACACAAAAGAATAGTTAGTCATTTAAAAAATATTAAATGATATTTTCCACATATATCATTGTGGAGTGGGTTCACTCCCCAAATAATCATAGTAGACATGGATTCAATCCCATGATAATCTTAAATAACAAAGTCCCTTAATAAACTAGGTTCACTATCTATTCCACCCCTATCTATATCGTCAGATATAAATCATTACCCCATTCATTGAAGGGAGATATTGGTCCCACCTGTCCCATAATAAAAATCATACATATGTGTTCTAAAATATTATAAAACATTTTCTCATATCATTACCTGAGAAATGAAATGGGTTTTATAAATATTTCATAATATCAAAACCTATGGAAAATAGATAGGTTTCGTAATCATTTCATAATTTAATCATAGAATAACCTATGGATAAATAAGTGGGTTTCATAATAATTTTATCATGGTATAATCCAAGGAAGAGATATGGGATTCATAAACTTAATATCATCATAAAACATTCAAAAAGTTAATAATAATGCGTTATGGGTTTATATCCCTACTAAAGCTTAAGTTAAATAAACATATTCTATATTTGAATGATTTTTTTAAAAATATCCCATGGAACATTTCTAGAGGAAAATAACTTTTAATTAAATATCTCTTTTCAAAAATATGAATTCATCTGTTTTTTTTTTGAAATACTATTCTTTGAAAATATCTTATAAATCATATAAATGATTGTTTTTAAAATTCATTTCAAAACATTCATAGGGGTATATGTGATAAAATTTTAAAATAACATTTTAAAACATAAAACATTTTGAAAATACATTTCATTGAATATAATCTTGAAAAAATATAAAGGTAATCTTAAAAATAATTTAAAAATATTTTTATAGAAAATATCATTTCTTATTTGAAAAAAAAAATTAATATATATTTTTGAATCCTTTAATTAAAAATTACCATGAAAACATATAGGGGAACATTGAATGAAAATAATAGTCATGAAGGGATAAAAATCCATTTTTGTCAAACATCTTAAAAAATAATTGTTTTACAAAAATGGTTAAATCAAAATAATATTTTTTATAGAAAGTGAAATGAAGATTCCATTAAATATTTTTTAAAAAAGTAAAACATTGGTAAAAATACATTTAATAAATATTTTTGAAAATTTTAAAACACTTTTTTTTAAATACGCTTTTGGATGAATAAGGGTTTTCAACGAAATAGATATATAAATTTGATTATAAATAATGTTTTTAACTCTAGTGTACATAAAGTGAGGAAAATGAAGTGAAAAAAGTATTCTCAAGACATAAATAGAGTAGAATAAAAAATTTGAGTTTCTTAAGAGATTTATCATAATAAATTGTCATCATAAACATAATCCTAAACAATCTTAATAAACAATAATATTCTCACATAAAATCTTTACCACTATGGTAAGTGTAAATTTTAATACCTATGAAGGAATTATCATTAAAAGAAAAATTAAATATCTTGATAATAAATATATTCATTATATTACATGTCAAATAGTATATATATACACCTAAAAAACTAAGACGTGTGCATAATATAACATATGTCTCAAATAAGGAAAATTGAGACAAAGTGGCGTTACCGCTTTGGTAATGTTACAACTGTAAACCCCTGAAAAAGGGATCCAAAAATAGATATGTGAAGATAAATAGTTTCAGGAATAATAATAATAAAGTAAACACGTGGGAAGTATATAACCTACAAAAGAAAACATGTTATGATTATGGCATGTGTCTCACATAAGATAAAAATTGAAAGGGAAATATCATACCACTTTAGTAATCTTTTGAATTATAATCCCCAATAAATAAAAACATAAAATGAAACTTAAAATATTAGGGAATATTTATATTCATGATATATATGTAAAATGGATAATATATACAGCACACAAATGAAACGAGAGGTGAATTAACATATGTCTCCTTGAAATAAAATAAATATAGAAATCCATTACCTTAAGTATTGACTTCATTAATACATGTTCATACTTCCTATATAATAAATATAATATTACTATAAAAATATAATAGATCAAAAATTATATATATTATACAATTTATTATTTACATATGTCCTTTTATTACGAATTAATTTCCAATTCCTTATTAAAATCATGTCTTGGGTAATAACCGAATTATTTTCCTTGTATGTTTGGATTTGTTATTTTCAGAACTCTAACATTGATAATTGGTCCAAAATATAAAGAATATTAATAATTTAATAATTATCATATTTATATATCAATATAATAATAAAACCAATCATTAAATTTCTTATTGGGTAATGAAGTACTTTGTAATAATGGGGATAATAACTCATACGTATGGATATGTAACATTTCCATTTTTCAAGAATCACTATGGAAAGGATGTAAATAATATTTTTTTCATTCAATAATTACCATAATATAATAAATAAAATATTATTTAATTAATTATACTTATAAATATCACAAATGGGGTTTGTTTATGAAAATAGTGTCACGTCGCTTCGTGATGACTGTAGTCCACACGTACACAAACAACATTATCATATTCCAACTACTGAAAATATAAGAAAAAATGAAATTTTATTATTTTAGAATAATAAATTAATAATTAATACCATAATTATTCCATTAATATCACATATATATATTAAATTTATAAACATGACCTTTAATTTAATATGTTAGTTAAAAACGAATCACATCTCTTTGTGAGGCGGTAGTTCAAGGTACAAATTAGCAACATTATTATAACCCCAAAAGAACGGAATATAAAAAAGGTATATATGATATAATGAATCCATAGGTATAATTATTTTATAAATATAATATATATACTTTATATACATCATCATACCCATCCATAATTGGTAGTAATGGAAAAAACGAATGACACTAGTTCGTGAGGTGGTAGTCCTCTATGCAAACGATTGATGATTTCATAACCCATTTAATGAAAGTGGAGATGGATGTAGTTAATAAAATAAAACTAATTACTTCCATTATATTTAATATAATTATTTTATAATATCATAATTTATAATTAATAATTGAAGGTGCTGGATGAAGAAATAAAATAAAATGATCAATAAAAAATGATACCTCTTTTTCAGGTAACCTCCTTTGGTTTGAACAAAAATTCTTCCTAAGTTGTAATTATTTACAAAGTAATAACTCTTGTATTATATGAGAAAATTTTTTAATTAATATAGTAATTTTTTATTCATAACCAATGGGTATCAATGTGTTAAGATGACAATATATGGGGTGGACTTTTATAAGTGAGGTGATTAATACAGTGGTAATCCTCTAAAATGAGAAATGTGTATCAACTATTTTATCATAATAAAAGGATAAAAAATGTAATATTAATGTTAACTATAAATTATAGGGTCTAAATATGTAAATAAAATAGATTTTAGGCAATTTTTTAGATCATTCAAACCCTTATATTTTTAGATTAACCCCCAGTAAAGTCATTTTTAACCTAACCCTGATAAGTAATTTTTATTATTTTTTCTATTAAATTATGAAAACAATAATGTTAGAAAAATTAAAAAATATAACTATTCTAAATAAAAATAAGGAATCCATTTTTCCAAAATAATTTAATATATTTTTTATATTTTAATTTAAAAATAATCCAGTAAATGCGATGAGAAACAAGGTTTTAAATAAGAAAATGATCTAATGTTTGAAATTTTTTTATATCAAAATTCAATATAAATATTATTCCAATTAAATAAATTGGATTAAAAAATAAATAATTGGTCCAAATGTTATTTTCAAAACATAAAATAAAAATTAAATTTATAGATAATTTAAATGAAAAATATGTTTTTAAATAAAATTCGGTATTTTTAACTATTCATAAAAAATTTATTCTTTTTAGAAAATTATCAAAAATTCTACCTAAGAATCGTTTTCAATTTATGATTTCAAAAATGAAAAATAAATTCTAAAATAATTTTAAATTTTTTTAAAAAAAAATAGAAAACAAAACTATTGGCTATGATGAAAAGGGGGGTTTTCAAGAAGTGTATTTTTTAACCATAAGATGATTTCTTTCTTAACTATATATCCAATTATAATCATTTTATGAATATAAATTAAATTTTATCTGTATATAATAAAAAAATTAAATTTAAAAATTTTCAATCTATTTTTAGTTTATTAATAAAAATGAAAATAATTACGCACTTTAAAATATTTTTAGAGAAAAAAACACTCTCTTAAACCAAAAAAAATAAACGTTTAACAAAATTCAATATAATGATGGTTTAAAAGTAAATAATTGGATTAAATATAACAAAATTATAATTTTGTTACATTAAAAATAATTGGGAATTTAAATTACTTAATCTATTTAATGGAAATTATTATTTAAAAAATTAGTTTTTCACTATTCAAAAAAAATAAATATTTTAAAAAAATCCATAAATTTAACCCCCAGTTATTTTCCATATGATGATTTAATAAATAAGATCATTTTATTTACTATTTTTTGATATATCATTTAAATTAATTATAATATATTTTTATAAAAATTGATAAAAATTAATTGTTAAGAAAACACGTTTTCCAATAATATAATTACTTTACTTAAAATTAAATTATTATTAACTAAGAATGATAGATAAATTTATATTGAATACGATATTTTATGAATATTTTTTAATTTATTTAAAATCATTTTCACTACAATATTTAATTGTGAGGTTATAATGATAATAATAATAATATTATTATTTCATGGTTCACTAATGCTCGGTGTAACATCCCAGGTAAATAAAGAATAATACATTTTCATATTTATTAATATTTGTGAATTAAATGTTAATTTTACTTTAAAGGGGTTTCTATGTTCGATAGCGTACCCGATACGCAACAAAGAGTTTCATTGAAATCTTACGTTGCACACTATTAATAAAATAATATTATTTTAAATGGTAGTTAACACATAGCTGTTTTATTGGCGGGAATTGATAGAAATAACTAAAATATGATTATATGTGTTTTTTAAATGTTTTTACATTTATCCAATAAAAGATAAAGGCTTAAAATACGGAAAGAATTCAATTTTAGGCATTTATACCCTAATTTTCACGAAAGGTTCACTTATCACCTTTTGATGGCGAACCGTCATTAAATATAGTTTTGATCACTCTTATACATTCTATTGGACCAAATATAACTCTTCTTTAGAATCGGGACATCAAAATTTACTTTGTGTAAATTTTTGGTATTTTTCCGATAAAGTTCATTTTTTAATGAATAGTGTAAAATGTTGTATTTTAATTCAAAACCTCTTTTTAATCTAATTTATTTATATGATTATATTATCTTTTGAATTGGGTTTAATGTGAATTTAGATAATATTTTTACCATTAAATCCAATAGTGGTCGTTGGAATTAATTTCACTTTGAAATCAGACTTAAACTAGTGTCAATCTTTTGATACTTATTGTTTCATAAAAACACGCTATTTGCTCTGACAGCGGGAATTAATTATTAAATTAATTAATGAAACTTATATGTTGTGAATTTTGTAAAATGTTCTTCATTTTTGAATTCGGAATATCAAATAAATCTTAGGGTGAAGTTTTGGTATTTTTCTGAAAAACTTCAATTTTTGATGAATAGTGAAACCACTAAGTGGTACTTAAAAAACTGATTTTTCGTTTAAATGAAATTTTACCACCTTTGTGTTTTGAATTTCAAAAATCCATCATAAATGGTTATCATTAAGATGTAAAATGTGGTTCAATGGGATTAAAATAATTTTTTGGTGAATAGTAACTTATTACGTTTTTTATCGTGATTAGAGGTAATTAGTGTAGTTTAAGGTAAAAATAATGTTTTAATAATATGAAATGAACTTGAAACATGTACTAACCTTATTGGATGTGTCATGGCCGACCAAGACAATCCATGGGTCAACTAGGGGACCCCATGGAGCCACTTTATTTGGAAAATGACATTAATACCTTTTTATTTAATGTTAAAATAAAAATGTCACAAACATGAGTTGTTTTACTAAAACAATTTTTACATGGGGTTATAAAGATCATATTTTGACTATAAATATTCATTAGAAAGATAAAAAGATTTCCTACATCATGATGGTTTTTTTATAATTTTTAGACATTATATAAATTAATGTATTTATGACATCATGATGATGCAGCGATGACCTCATTATTTAACGATTTAAATAAAATGGAAAGATAATGTAAACTCTAAGACCTAAAAATGTACAAAACCTATTGGATGGGTGGATTTAGAACCCTTATCACCTTATCCTCTAAACACATCAATTTGGGACCATTAAAATCAGAAACGCATTCTAAAATAAAGTAACATTTCATTACTTTCCAAGAGTGCCCCTCCTCTCCTCTTATAGAAGGCCCCCACCTCTACCACCTTACCCACACTTCCAAAGCCATTGGCTTGGCCAACCCCTACCCATTTTGTCTCTCCACATCCCTCTCTTACTCCTTGATGCCTCACATTGGGCATAATTATTCCCAAAGAAGCCTTTGAGCTCAAATCGAAGAGAGTTACCCGATTTTAAGGTAATGTCTTCACTTGAGTCCCTTTGTTTTATTTTGCTTCTCCAACCCCCTAAACTCTTTTTATTAATTTATTTTGTAACAACTCCAGTATCTTAAATATACTAGGATGTTTTTATAAGGAGGATTCTAGCTACACTTACACACACCTACATCTAATGGCTAAAGAACATACGGTTTCCGTGGATGGAGAATTTCTGCCTCACGAAACGATGATTGTTCAACACTCATATAACATCTTCAAAGGTGGCCATTAAGATGTCACTATATTTATATATGATATATAGTATGTTTATGTTTTACTTCAGCTTCTGTATTTTTCTTTTTTGGCATACCTTTATGGTCTTCATTGTGGGTAAACACGATAATATCATTTTAGGAAATGCGGACTACCGCCCCCTCAAAGTGATGTGATTCGTTAATGCCATATGTGGGATGTATAAAGGATGGATTTAAAGTTATTATATATGATTTTATACTGGAATTATAATATACCTCTATATCATTATTATTTCTTTCCATTAATTTATGAGATAGAAATGAAAGTAGCGTTCATGCGTACGTACGGCTTACCGTCTCCATGAACGGTGCATTTCATTTCTTATCCCCAAATGTAATGTACTATTATAAGTACATATTTATAATGTATATATATAATTTATGTTACATATAAATTATTAATATAATTCTGTAATTAAAATATACATACCTCTCATTTAGTTTTAATTCCCTTAATATGACAAAGAAATGAAAGTAGCGTTCTTGCGTACGTACGGCTTACCGTCTCCATGAACGGTGCATTTCATTTCTTACCTCTTAATGATTATGTAATATTATAAATACATGTATATTCTGGATATATATGATATATATGATATCCAAATCATTAGTATCATTCTGGATATAATGAACCTTTGACCACACAAACAACATGTAATTATAAGAAGTTCACTTTTGACTTAAGAACCAAATATCAAAAAAACAAACATTATTAACTTAAATGATTACATAATGTTTATAAAATAGAAATAAGTGATATAAAATGAATAATGAACTTGAAAAAGGTTCTTAAGCAAATATAAATTAACTCAAGTTTATTATTCAGGGCGTTAAAGAACGATCGAGTCAAGTCGGACCCGATGTAAGGGATCCTACACCTCTCTTTCTTTTTAAGTACACTCTTTTATATCATTTCTTTTAAGCTCATATTTCTAATTTTTGGGGATGTTATTTTATATTGCTCATACTTTAATTTTTATTTTCATATTATGAGAAACCCTATTTGATATCATAAATCCATTTTTGGAAGTTTTAAGTGGCGCTGTTAGGCTGCCGAGATTTCGTAAGGGATTTTTCATCTCACTTTTATTCCCGTGAGATTTATGCTACATTTGCCACAATTTCCTTTGAGTGGTGTATGTACATCCCATTATTTTACTCATTGTGTAATATACTTTCATTTATGAGTATTTACATCAATGTTGTATTGTCCTTCTTTCACAGGGTGTATGTTTCGAAAGATACCCTTGTCGGTAAGGGAACCTTTCCCCCTCCTCTTTTTAAAAGACTTATTTTGTTATGTCTTTTAATTTAAATCTTATTATGTTGGGATATGTTCTTATATATCCTTATTTATGTAAATTTTATGTCCAAGTGATGAGATACCATTCACTCTCTCATCGACTAATTTTCTGAATTTTGAAGTGACGCCGTTAGGCTATCGAATTTTTACAAGGGAACATCTTAACCCAATTTTAATTTCTTTGGGTTCAACATGTACTTCTTGAAAATGTCATCCTATGAATATGTGTTAATGGCCTTTGATTGTTTCACACTTAATATCCACTTATATTGGGTGTATTTTTATTTCTCACACATAATTTTGTGATATATTTATCCATAATTTAAGGATACCATCTTTATAATGGATTTCATCTAAATTTACATTTCCATTGAGACTTCATTGTTGTTGTGCACCAATTCACTATTATATGGTGTGTATACTGTCCTTTAACATATTATATCATGAATCCCTTCATTCTCATGATATTATAAAGCTCGGATTAAATGTTATTCCGCAATTATTTGTATTCAAGAGTCTCTCATTTTATTAAAAACTCTTTAACAAAAATATCGTTTAAAATGTTTTAAATATTCATTATTATAAATATTTATCTTTAATTTCCATGTTTTCTAAATGGTTTTAAGTATTTATTTATATGGACATTAATTTTTTAAAATTATAATTCCATTAAAATCTTCAAAGTGGTATGGGACACTTTGATTCAAAAATCTCTTTTAAATGGTCTTTGAAAATGGATTGATTAATTCAACATCGGGGAATTAATTATTGTGATTGAAAATGAAATGTTATTATTGAAATGTTTAAATTTTCAATATTTTAGGTGTAATGATGGTACTTGGACATTTTACGGGTGGTTACGTGATAAACCATATGGCGGGTGGTGCCGTGAATACCAGGATGGGTGGTTACATTATAACCTCCAATGCATTGGGTATGGAAGTTGTCCATATGGCTATTCCATTAAGTATGTATGGAAGTCGTCCATATGGCTATTCCATTAATTATGTATGGAAGTCGTCCGTATGGCTATTCCATTAAGTATGTATGGAAGTTGGCCAAATGGCTATTCCATTATGTGATATGTGTGGAAGTTGACCTTATGGTTATTCCACTTAAGTATGTTTATGTCCCAAGTTACCTTTATATGTTATGTGATCTTTATATGGGTGTTATGGTAATATTTTGGTTATAGAAGGGTAAGTAATGAACTTTTATTCAGTGAAGATATTTTACTACTTCGAAAAGGTGAAAGGTATTACTTTGATAAAGTATACATGGTTTACTTGTTGTTTTGAAAAACTAACAGTTTTCATTCTTTGTGTATCCCTTACTAAGCTTTTTATGAACATCCCAAGTTTTTGAAATATTTTTCACAGGACTTAATGCGGAATAGGGTCAAGGATGTGATCAAGGGAAAGTCATGCTACCTAAAACATGGAAGTAGACATGTTTCTTTTTAAGAGTTTTTATTTTATGGAAACTTAGTAGAAGTTTCTACTTTGTAATATTTTGAAATGTAATAGTCATATCCTAATTCACTAAAACTCTAAACCTGAAAAGATCCTCAATGTGTAATCTTGTAATAACTCACGATTAAGTAAGGTTTAAGGCTGGGGCCTTATAGTTGGTATCAGAGGTCGGTTTAGATAACTTTAGAGGTTAGGGTATCCTCTAAGCATAACTGACAATACCATAATGGTTAGGATTTCAAAAAGAGTCCTAGTTTTAGAAAAAGTGATTGATTAAGTATATCTTAGTGTTTATCTTTCTCATTAGTACATGATGGTTTTGTTGATATACTCACACTGACCTTTTTGGTTTTAGTAAATGGCTAGATCTAGCAGGCACCAAAGTAACAGTGGATGTGAAGGAAACTGTGACAGTTTTCTGAGCGAGTAACTGAATGAGATGGGAGCTGCAATGAGAACTCATGTGTTTATCCTCAACCAACTATCTGGAGTCATGATTGACCACCTAAACCTTGGTGATTTCTATAAGACATCATATATGCGAGAAAAAAATCCCTACGGATCTACAGGTAATAATCATAAAGGTAAGTGTGTTCAAAAACCTATATGTCAAAAATGTGGAAAGAAACACCTAGGAAAATGTTTCAAAGGGACAGAAATATGCTATAGATGTGGAAACTAAGGTCATAATGCAAGAACCTTCCATGGAAAAAGGAAGCATCCAGTTGACTCGAGGAAAGGGAAATAAGTTCTTTCTGAGGGATCAATTGAATGGTTTAAATGTGGTGTGCATGGTCATTATGCAAACACATGTCCTATGAAGAAGTTTCGTGAATGGGATCACCAAGATCGTACAAATGTTCGTTTACCAATACCTAATGCCATTCCGATTGAGGATGAAGAAACTGAAAATGACCAATCAAATGTATGGATTATTTCATAACTATTGTTTTCCTATTTTGGAATATTAGGATATGATTCATGATTTTGTTTGTAGGAAAGAAGTATTTCAGAATAAGTTGGAAAGGAATGGTTAATGGATCATGAAGAATGTTGAATGAGTAATATGTCAACATATAAAGTCTTCAAGAGTTATGGTGAAATTATTAAGAGTATTAAGTCTCTTTTGATGATGGGGTTACATTAGAAGACTTTTTATAGTATGTGTAACCCTGATGTTTGATATATGAAAATTTTATTCGAGGAATAGTTGTCTGTTCTTTTGTGGACATAGTTATAAAGAACTATTTGGGTTTATATGATCCTTACTTTTGAGGTAATTATGGGTTATTATATGTTATGATGGAAAGTGAAAGGCATGAGATAAACTTGAGGTTAAAATATGTTATGATTATTTTTGAAGATTTTATCTCGTTTTGGGGAATGTTTTAAGAATTATATAGTTTTGGAAAAAGGACAACACATAGACCATGTGACAACCCGTCGCGTCGGACAAAGCTGTGGGAATCGAACCCACAACCAATGTGCGACTGGTATTTATCACCTACCACTGGACTATGTGAAGTCCCTGGTTAGTTTGACTATTTCTTTTTAGTTAGATTATTTTAAGAATAAAGAGTATGTTTATTTTGGGTTATCTAGGGAAATGATTAACCTATCATCAAGGATATGTGATTAGGTTAATTACTTTTCATTATGAGAATTTAAGAGCAACTAATGTTATTTGGAGATAAAAGTTAATTTGTACCTTAGAGGACTATGTCATTAAATCCTTAAAATATTTGGGTTTCAATCTTAGTTTGTTTTACTTTCAAGAATTTTATGGAAAAATTGTTTATCGAATGGTCCTCATTGAACTTTGGGTTTTGTTGGACAAAATTTGGAGATTAAGAATAGATTTTATTTTTATAAAGGGTTATCCTTTTCTGGATTATCTGATCGTGTACTAACCTTTTTTGGTTTTGGTTTTGGTTAAAGTCTAAAGACATGGGATGTATATAGTTCTTTTTTTTGGGATAGGTGATTCTCTAGAAGTTGATTATAGCTCTCTTAATGTAAAAAAGTCATCCTAAATACTCATCTTTTGGAGAAAATATGAGTTCGTGTAAAAAATATAGTAAAATTTGAAAGTCAACATGACAAGTAAGTATGTTCCCATATGTTTTAGTTAAGCTCAAAAATAAATTCCTCAATGAAAAGTAACTAAAAAAATGTTGTCTATTAACTTTTCCTACTGGGAAATCGATTACCGTTTAACCCATCACAAGTTTGTGATTTTCTTATGGTTAACTTTCTTCTAAACATGTTTTCTATCACTCTCCATCAGAACTTGACCCTTTTCTTTTTTCCTCCATGTCCATATTTTCATACTTGAAATCTTAGTATGGGTTAAATCGGGTGACCTTTGTACTTATCTTTCTTTATTTTAAAGTGATTGTTTTACCGACTCTTGTTCCGATGTGGGACTTTCAAGGACGTTTCCAAGCCCAATTTTTAAAATTGTGAGGACGCAATTCCCAAAAGGGGGAAGGATGTAACATCCCAGTTAAATAAAGAATAATACATTTCCATATTTATTAATATTTTCGAATTAAATATTAATTTTACTTTAAAGGGGTTTCTTTGTTTGATAGTGTACCCGATACGCAACAAAGAGTTTCATTGAAATCTTCCGTTGCACACTATTAAAAAAATAATATTATTTTTAATGGTAGTTAACACATAGACGTTGTATTGGTGGCAATGGATAGAAATAACTAAAATATTATTATATATGTTTTTTAAATGTTTTTACATTTATCCAATAAAAGATAAAGGCTTAAAATACGGAAAGAATTCAATTTTAGGCATTTATACCGTAATTTTCACGAAAGGTTCACCTATCGCCTTTTGATGGAGAACCGTCATTAAATGTAGTTTTGATCACTCTTATACATTCTATTGGACCAAATATAACTCTTTTTAGAATCGGGACATCAAAATTTGCTTTGTGTAAATTTTTGGTATTTTTCCGATAAAGTTCATTTTTTTATTGAATAGTGTAAAATGTTGTATTTTAATTCAAAACCTCTTTTTAATATAATTTATTTATATGATTATATTATCATTTGAATTGGTTTTAAAGTGAAATTTGAAAATATTTTTACCATTAAATCCAATAGTGGTCGTTGGAATTAATTTCACTTTGAAATCAGACTTAAACTAGTGTTAATCTTTTGATACTTATTGTTTCATAAAAACATGCTATTTGCTCTGACAGCGAGAATTAATTATTAAATTAATTAATGCAACTTTTATGTTGTGAATTTTTTAAAATGTACTTCATTTTTGAATTTGTAATATCAAATAAATCTTAGGGTGATGTTTTGGTATTTTTCTGAAAAACTTAAATTTTTGATGAATAGTGAAACCACTAATTGGTACTTAAAAAACTGATTTTTTGTTTAAATGAAATTTTACCACCTCTGTGTTTTGAATTCCAAAAATCCGACATACATGGTTGTCATTATGAAGTAAAATTTGGTTCAATGGGATTAAAATAATTTTTTGGTGAATATTAACTTATTAAGTTTTTAATCGCGATTAGAGGTAATTAGTGTATTTTACGGTAAAAATAATGTTTTAATAATATGAAATGAACTTGACACATGTCCTACCCTTATGTAATGTGTCATGGCCGACCAAGAAAATCCATGGGTCAACTAGAGGACCCCATGGAGCCACTTTAGTTGGAAAATTACATTAATACCTTTTTATTTAATGTTAAAATAAAAATGTCACAAACATGAGTTGTTTTAATAAAACAATTTTTACATGGAGTTATAAAAATCAGATATTTGACTATAAATATTCATTAGAAAGATAAAACTATTTCCTACATCATGATAGTTTTTTTATAATTTTTATACATTAAATAAATTAAAGTATTTATGACATCATGATGATGTAGTGATGACCTCATTATTTAACGATTTAAATAAAATGGAAAGATAATGTAAAATATAAGACCTAAACATGTCTAAAACCTATTGGATGGGTGGATTTAGAACCCATATCACCTTACCCTTGAAAAAAATCAATGTGGGACCATTAAAATCAGAAACGCATTCTAAAATAAAGTAACATTTCTTTACTTTCCAAGAGTGCCCCTCCTCTCCTCTTATAAAAGGCCTCCACCTCTACCAACTTACCCACACTTATGAAGCCTTTGACTCGGCCAAAACATGCCCATTTTGTCTCTCCACATCCCTATATTACTCCTTTAAGCCTCACTTTGGGAATAAGTCTTCCCAAGGAAGCCTTTGAGCTCAAATCTAAGAGAGTTACCCAATTTTAAGGTAATGTCTTCACTTGAGTCCCTTTGTTTTATTTTGCTTCTCCAACCCCCTAAACTCTTTTTATTAATTTCTTTTGTAACAAATCCAGTATCTTAAATATACTAGGATGTTTTTATAAGAATTATTATATCTACACTTACACACACCAACATGTAATGGTTAAAGAACATACGGTTTCCGTGGATGGCGAATTTCTGCCTCACGAAACGATGATTGTTCAACACTCATATAACACCTTCAAAGGTGGACATTAAGATGTAACTATATTTATATATAATATATAGTATGTTTATGTCTTACTTAAGCTTCTGTGTTTTTCTTTTGTGGAATACCTTTATGGTCTCCATTGTGGATAAACACGATAATTTCATTTTAGGAAGTGCGGACTACCACCCCCTCAAAGTGATGTGATTCGTTAATGCCATATGTGGGACATATAAAGGATGGATTTAAAGTAATTATATATGATTATATACTATAATTATAATATACCTATATATCATTATTATTTCTTTCCATTAATGTATAATATTGAAATGAAAGTAGCGTTCATGCGTACGTACGGCTTACCGTCTCCATGAACGGTGCATTTCATTTCTTATCCCCAAATGTAATGTACTATTATAAGTACATATTTATAATGGATATATAAAATTTATGTTACATATAAATGATGAATATAATTTTGGAATTAAAATATACATACCTCTCATTTAGTTTTAATTCCATTAATATGACAAAGAAATGAAAGTAGCGTTCATGCGTATGTACGGCTTACCGTCTCCATGAACGGTGCATTTAATTTCTTACCTCTAAATGATTATGTAATATTATAAATACATGTATATTCTGGATATATATGATATATATGATATAAAATTCATGAATATCATTCTGGATATAATGAACCTTTGACCACACAAATGACATGTAATTGAAAGAAGTTCACTTTTGACTTAAGAACCAAATATCGACAAAACAAACATTATTAACTTAAATGATTACATAATGTTTATAAAATGGAAATAAGTGATATAAAAGGAATAATTAACTTTAAAAAGTTTGTTAATCAAATAGAAATTAACTCATGTTTATTATTTAGGACGTTAAAGAATGATCGAGTCAAGTCGGACCCAAGGTAAGGGATCCTACCCCTCTCTTTCTTTTTAAGTACACTCTTATATGTCATTTCTTTTAAGCTCATATTTCTAATGTTTGGGGATGTTATTTTATATTCCTCATACTGTAATTTTTATGTTCATATTATGAGAGACCCTATTTGATCTCATAAATCCATTTTTGGATGTTTTAAGTGGTGCTGTTAGGCTGCCGGGTTTTCGTAATGGATTTTTCATCTCACTTTTATTCCCGTGAGATTTATGCTACATTTGCCACAATTTCCTTTGAGTGGTGTATGTACTTCCCATTATTTTACTCATTGTGTAATATACTTTTATTTATGAGTATTTATATCAATGTTTTATTGTCTTTCTTTCACGGGGTGTATGTTTCGAAAGATACCCTTATCGGTAAGGGAACCTTTCACCCTCTTCTTTTTAAAAGACTTCTTTTGTTATGTATTTTAATTTACATGATTTTATGTTGGGATATGTTCTTCTATATCCTTATTGATGTAAATTTTATTTCCAAGTGATGAGATACCATTCACTCTCTCATCGACTAATTTTCTGAATTTTGATGTGACGTCGTTAGGCTATCGAATATTTACAAGGGAACATCTTAACCCAATTTCGATTTCTTTGGGTTCAACTTGTACTTCTTGAACATGTCATCCTATGAATATGTGTGAATGACCTCTAATTGTTTCACGCTTAATATCCACTTATATTGGGTGTATTTGTATTTCTCATACATAATTATGTGATATATTTATCCTTAATTTAAGGATACCATCATTATAATGGATTTCATCTCAATTTACATTTGTATTGAGACTTCATTGTTGTTATGCACCAATTCACTCTTATATGGTGTGTATACTATACTTTGACATATTATATCATGAATACCTTCATTCTCATGATATTATAAAGCTCGGATTAAATGTTATTCCACAATTATTTGTATTCAAGAGTCTCTCATTTTGTTAAAAACTCTTTAACAAAAATATCGTTTAAAATGTTTTAAAGATTCATTATTCTAAATATTTATCTTTAAAGTCCATGTTTTCAAAATGGTTTTCAGTATTTATTTATATGGAAATTAATGTTTTAAAATTATAATTCCATTAAAATCTTCAAAGTGGCATGGGAAACTTTGATTAAAAAATATCTTTTAAATGGTCTTTGAAAATGGATTGATTAATTCAATATCTGGGAATTAATTATTTTGATTGAAAATGAAATTTTGTTATTGAAATGTTTATATTTTCAATATTTTATGTGTAATGATGGTACTTGGACATTTTACGGGTGGTTACGTGATAAACCATATGACGGGTGGTGCCGTGAATACCAGGACGGGTGGTTACGTTATAACCTCCAATGCATTGGGTATGGAAGTTGGCCGTATGGCTATTCCATTAAGTATGTATGGAAGTCGGTCTTATGGCTATTCCATTAAGTATGTATGGATGTTGGCCGAATGGCTATTCCATTAAGTGATATGTGTGGAAGTTGACCTTATGGTTATTCCACTTAAGTATGTTTATGTCCCAAGTTACCTTTATATGTTATGTGATCTTTATATGGGTGTTATGGTAATATTTTGGTTACAGAAGGGTAAGTAATGAACTTTTATTCAGTGAAGAGATTTTACTACTTCGAAAATGTGAAAGGTATTATTTTGATAAAGTATACATGGTTTACTTGTTGTTTTGAAAAACTAACAGTTTTTATTCTTTGTGTATCCCTTAATGAGCTTTTTATGCTCATCCCAAGTTTTTGATATATTTTTCACAGGACTTAACGCGGAATAGGGTCAAGGATGGGATCAAGGGAAAGTCATGCTACCTAAAACATGGAACTAGACATGTTTCTTTTTAAGAGTTTTTATTTTATGGAAACTTAGTAGAAGTTTATACTTTGTAATCTTTTGAAATGTAATAGTCATGTCCTAATTCTCTAAAACTCTAAACCTGAAAAAATCCTCAATGGGTAATCTTGTAATAACTCAAGATTAAGTAAGGTTTAAGGCTGGGGCCTTATACTCGGTGTTACATATCATGGATGTTATAAAAAAAAACTAATTATTGTATGTAACCGTTGACGCTCCTTTCCGTCACAGAGTCTAACGACTGAAAAAAAGGATATACCTTAGTCCAAAGTGATTCATCCTTTGAAGAAACATCAAAAATCGATAAAGGGATGAACAAGGAGAACATTTCCCATAGGTCGCGCAAGTTCCCTCATGGTCGCGCAAGTACACTTGCGCGCCGCCTAGTGGTCGTGCAAGTCTACTTGCGCGACTCCTTATGGTCGTGCAAGTGACTTGCGCGACCTAATTGATAACCGCCCGGTAACCGCCTGGGGTCTTCTCCTGCCTATAAATAGACCCTATGGGCCCCCCATTCAAGAGGATCTTTTTTCAGAAACTCGGATTGAAGCTCCCAATGCCCAAGTCTCTTCTCAAAGCTTTCGGAACACTTCTAAGGTAATTTCTTACCTAGAACAGAAGATCTAAAGAGAGGGAGGAAGGACTAAGTGTTGAAATTCATCAACACTTGCGCGTCTGAGTGGCCAGCCCTTAAGGGAAGTGGCCACACTTGCGCGCCGCCTTACTTTTTTGATAGAACTTGTGCGTCCCTTTTATACAAGAATCTCAAGAAAATCCTAAAGGCTATAATAAAGAGTCGCTCAATTATTTCAATGCTGGTTGACCATCGCGCAAGTACACCATATGTCACACAGGTATACCTGCGCGACCAATACTTGTGCGCCCCCGCATTATATGCGCGCCTTCCAAGACTTGCACGCCCCTTTTTTTGGGTGCCTTTCTTGCCCATTTCACCCCTCTTAAGCCATTATACCTTTCCTTTTCAAGATTCAGTCTTCAAGACACTCTTCAAATCCATTTATGGCATGATTTCTTGATTTGACTTCCTTATCTGAAAGGAATTCGGTGGAATATCTCTCAAAACCTAGTAATTTAATTATCTTTTTGTCACTAAATATAGAGAGTTAATTTCATTAAACATCATCCTTTAAGATGAGAGAATCCTTAACCTGGGTCTCCTTTTCAGGAATAAGTCCCAGTCATAAATCTTGGGCATCATTCTTAGGAGTAAGCCCCAAGTCCTCTAATTTGGGCATCCTTCTTAGTAGTAAGCCCCAAGTCCTCTAATTTGGGCATCCTTCTTAGGAGTAAGCCCCAAGTCCTCTAATTTGGGCATCCTTCTTAGGAGTAAGCACCAAGTCCTCTAATTTGGGCATCCTTCTTAGGAGTAAGCCCCAAGTCCTCTAATTTGGGCATCCTTCTTAGGAGTAAGCCCCAAGTCCTCTAATTTGGGCATCCTTCTTATGAGTAAGCCCCAAGTCCTCTAATTTGGGCATCCTTCTTAGGAGTAAGCCCCAATCTCAAATATGGACATCCTTCTTATGAGTAAGCCCCAATCTCAAATATGGAAATCCTTCTTAGGAGTAAGCCCCAAGTCCCTTAATTTTGGGCATCCTTCTTAGGAGTAAGCCCCAAGTCCTTTAATTTGGGCATCCTTCTTAGGAGTAAGCCCCAATCTCAAATATGGGCATTCTTCTTAGGAGTAAGCCCCAATCTCAAATATTGGGCATCCTTCTTTGGAGTAAGACCCATGTCCTCTAATTTGGGCATCCTTCTTAGGAGTAAGACCCAATCTCAAATATGAGCATCCTCCTCAGGAGTAAGCCCCAAACCTTAATCCTTAACCTGGGCTTCCTTTTTAGGAATAAGTCCCAGTAATAAATCGTGGGCTTCCTTTTCAGGAGTAAGCCCCAAGTCCCTTAAATTCACTTTAACTAGTCCCAATTTACGTTTAATCTGGGATTCCTTCTCAGGAGTAAAACCCAATTATTAATCCTCTCCTAATTTGGTTTTACTTTTCAGGAATAAGTCCCAAGTTAGAGTGTTCAAATCTCCATAAAGCACATATACCTTTATGGACCCTGTTCCTGGATTTTCTCCCAAAAGTAAATCCTAAAAATTTATCTGGGCAGTCATACATACATAAAGCCCCACATTATTTCTTATGATTGCATCTTTCATGGCACATTTGTCTAAATTTTACCAATACCTCTTGTTTCTCACACCGATCATGACTCACGTGAGCTTAGAGTGTAAAAGTAATTGTGACATCCTTGTTTGAGCCATCAATCATAAACATCATATTCACTACTCGAACTACGTGGGTTCTGATTCCTTTTTCAAAACAAAGGATACGTAGGTAGCCCATCTATGGGTTCGATCCCAACTCTGAAATAATTCATTGTCCTTCTGAATGAAAATAAACTTCAAGTGCCCCACTGAGTGGCTTTAAAACCATCCTGGTCATCATAATGACCAAAAGACTTTTATATAAATGTTTTGAAGGTTACCATTGACCAAGAATCTCTAAATAGATATAGATGATTCTCTATTGATGAAGAACCTCGAATACATATAAAAGATTCTCTAAATTTCTTACATATTTAATCATTGATTGTCAAAACTAAAGGAAAAGCTCATTTTATACTTGGTAATGTAATAAGGATTCACGAACATAACTTTAATCTATAAATAGAGTCCCGGAATAGACAATAATTCCCCTCAAAAAAGTGTGATGAGTCCGACCTCCCATCCTCTCGACCAATGAAAATTCCTAAGCCTCATCAGTTCACAAGCTAATGAGTGCCCACCTTTGGAAAGTAGGTCCAAATGGATGTGGAATCATTGGATGTTTCCGGTTCTACGAACAAACCCGTTAGAAACCGATCGGAATGTTTGAATCTCCCAACCAGGAGTTCATCCCCGAATTCCGAGGGAAACAAAAAATGGTGAACCCGACGTGAATCCTTAACCAAGTTAAAATGATGTTTTACCTATTTGTTAAGCCCCTATTTTAAGAGGGCTAACAAAAACAATCATTGACATGTGTGCTCATCCAAAGGATGAAGTGGCTGATTTTTTATCTTTATTACGTCTGTTATATCAAACAGGCACTCTTTTCCAAGATCTTCTGTATTTCCATAATGGCTGCTCTCAAATTCACATCTGTGAATACTGCTACTGCAAATACCACTGCTACTATTCCTACTGGATCATCATCCGCTCTGAGGATGACATCACCTACTCAGCGTCTTCAACGCTGGGTATCAAATGCGCTGGTTAAGGAGTACCATCAACACGGAACCATCCCAACTCTGGAGGCTGCCAGACCGGCCCTCCAAGTGAACAACTCACACAGGTCGTCCGGACAACGATGACCAGTGATCAAGAGGCAGGCGATGCTGACTACCGTCTCCAACCGTTTCGGGTCGTTATCCCCGGAACGCAATTTCCATTTTTTCCCTTACTCTGAGGAAGTGAATGAGCAGGTCCCTCAGGGCCTTAATTCAAAAATACAGTATTCCTTCCCGAGGGCTCCCATCAACAATCGCCGCCAGACTCGTGCGGTAGTGCGCTCTCAACATGATGAGGGTACCGACTCCAGGCATTCAGCTCAGGTTCCTCGAACCCGAGCAGGCAAGACGAACCGCCAGAGATGGAATCTGGTTAACAATGGGAAGGTTTTCATCCCTGCCATCTCAGGAGAAGTCCACCAACCTAACTTGGTGGAAAACAATGAGCAGGCACACACACCTGTCTATTTTAATTCTGCTGTCCAGCAGACTCGTCTGGCAGCATCACGCCAATCCCGCCAGGCAATTCCGGCGGAATACTATAGGCAGGAACATACAACTGCTTATACATCACCAGTTAGTCAGTAGGCTCGCCTGACTACATATGATGGATCTCGTCAACCGCGTTTGGCGAAGTGTAATCAGCAGGCACATACACCTGCTAGTACTAATC
Organism: Viscum album; assembly: GCA_963277665.1. Taxonomy (NCBI): domain Eukaryota; kingdom Viridiplantae; phylum Streptophyta; class Magnoliopsida; order Santalales; family Viscaceae; genus Viscum; species Viscum album. The sequence goes on from OY728129.1 coordinate 1,123,871,411, forward strand.
AAGCCTACCAACAGTCTCGATTGGTAGTGCACGGAGAAGTCAGTCGGAAAGCTCTGACGACAAACAGGAGGCAAACTCAAATCTCTGCCTCTACACTTGAGTACTATCAGGATTCACTGACAAGAAAAGGAGGACAGGAGCAGGCACATACACCTACTCCAAGCCCGGAATGGACGTATATTCCCATTCTGGCGGCTGAAGTCACCAAGCATATTTTTTCAATGGTGAAAGAGCAGAAGAAAATTCCTGCTCATATTCTGGATGCTTGCCGGGATATCATAACAGCTTCAGCATCATCTCAGGGAAAGACACATAAATCTATCCCTAGCAGTGGAGTGACACATCAACGATTCACTCCGGAACAGACACACACATCTGTTCCAGTCCAAGAGGGTTATGGGGCATACTCCCCCATATCATACGGACAACCGAGTCAGGCACATACACCTGATTTGAGTGGAGATCGTCAGCCTAACCTGACCATCTTTTCTGATCAGGCACATACACCTGCTCAGAGCAATCACTTTCATCATCAAGTGGTTTCTAAAGTGAGTAAGAAGGCATCTATGAAAAAGATCCGCCCATCACAGTCAGGAGATCAAAGGCCAATCTGTAACAAGGCCTTGCTCGATGCTGGAGTTCTTGAAGCCCTTAGACATTTATCTGTTGGAATTCAAGATTCTACTCCCTCAGTTCCCAATAACGGGAACATTAATTCCGAATGTCTTCAACAGACACTTCCTCATGAAGGTTTGCTTCATGAAAATTCGGTCAATATTGAAGTTTCTTCTTCAGATGAGAGCCACAGGAACCCTCTGTGTGGTCAGAAGACCAAGGAGAAAGAGATCTCATCTTTTGCTGTAACCCATTATGGTGGTCCTCCCCATGATGATGAATTTCACTGCGAAAGTCCTCTCTGCAGTAGTGATTCACATTGCCTAGAAAATACTCCAGTGTACAATGTAGTGCCGAGAAAGCCCTCTTATCTTGAGGCACTTGAAAATTAGAAACCAGTCATGTCTGAGGATTTATCGCTAGCAAGTGAAATACTTTCTCAATCAGAAGATAGCACCGGGTGTAGGTCATTCTCCGAACCACCCCTAAGTCATGCATCTTCTAGTTTGATCAATAATCTCTCTACCAATATTGTTGAATCCAATGAAGCAACAAGGAAACACCAACTCTGGTCAAAACAGGTAGAAGAATCTTCATTTAATGATAAAGAGGAAATGCTGAACATGAGAAAAAAACTGGCGAAAAGTGAGGTACCAGTCATGTTTTGGCCTTTGGCTGACTCCCAGTATGACATTCCAAAGATGTTGACAGAAGATGGAGTCCATGATAATCGTCTCAACATATGGAAACTCTTTGTCAATTGAAAAAGAATGTATTATCTTATGATGAATATGAAAATCATCTTAAGATAATAGAAGGGCTACAACGTCAGATTGATTTGGCATCTCTATCAGTCCTTCGTAATCTGAAGGCTGAAAGCAGCAGAGAACCCTTCAACGTTCATTCCTTGGCGCACTATGAAAATTGTGTCAGTTAATTGCCAATGCTCCATCTTGTGTTCATATCAGAGGATGGGGTGTTCACGGAGCACTACATTTCACAGTGCTTTCCAGTCAGCAAAGCCCGCCGAAAATGGTCTCATTCAATGTTATTGCCCATGGTCGGCCACAGTCAATGGGCTTTGTTCATAATCAAAAGCTTTCTCAAGAACAGGCTTCAACTAGTTCCTCTCAAAATCAAGCATATAGAGAACAAGTTGTTGAATTTCTCCTACATTAAGCAGGCGAGAATATTGCACAAGTCTCTCATATGGAGCAAACACATCATCAAATTACAGAAGTCTCGGAAATCATCCAACGGTCTGTTGAACCAGGTGATAAAAGTGGATACAGGTTAATGCATCAAGCTAATTTCCGAACTAAGATTCACAAGATCAATAGAGCTTTTAAGAAGGTCTCGGACATAGCATGTCAAGAGCCACCCCAGCTTGTCAGACTGGGGACTCCTTTAACCCAACCCTCAGAGTCAACAAATGGGATTCGAGGATTTGAGCGGAAGCAACAGGAACATCCCCAGTTCATGAGACTGGGGACTCTTTCAAATCATCATTCCCCTTCTTAGAGAATGTCGGTCTTTTCTCGATTGGGGAATAATCCCCAAGAGGAACGAAGAGCCAAAATATCAGGAGATTCCCTAAAAATTATAGCTCGTCAAGAAGTTCCTAAAGGATTGAATCAACAAAAGGAAATGTCTCATCAAAGATATGAAAGAAGACAATATCACAGAGATGTTGATAGAAGGGATGCGATGCATTATGCATCAATCAATGTCATCAATGCCGTTGTTGCTAATCCACCAGAGGAGACTCACTCAGGGGACTCAGATGAAGAGCGTCCTGCTCAAGAAAATGTACGCACTGATACAAATGAAGAAGGTGTGCGTACACGAAGTCAAAGGATTACTCAGAACCTAGGTAATCCACTTCCTTCTCTCCAAAAAGTATCCAACAAAGGGATGGGAAAGAATCAGGTTACATATCCTTCCTCTGGAGAAGTTCAATCACTCTCATTAGAGCAAAGGTTTTCACAACAAGATGAAGAAATGAAAGAATTAAGAAGGTTGAATGCAGAACTACTTCAGAGTAGTCTTCTTCTTAAGAATGCTGAAGTCCGATAGCCGAAGGAATTTGTTGCAGTTACTGAGATGGATCAAGAATATCCTCCTTTATTAGTACACCCTCAGAGGTCTAATCCTACGATTCAAACGCAACAACGGTTGGTAGTGCTACCATCAGTTGTAGCACCAATCACCACGTCTGTCCAAGATCCATTCATTGCACCTACCCAAGAACAAATTCAACCTGATGTTTCTCAATAGTTAATAACTACTATTGAGTCATTAACAGCTCGGATAGAAACTATGGAAGGGAAACGGGCACAAGTTCAACCAGAAAAGAAAGTTTACCCTGAATGGGTAGATTTAATTTCTCCTCCATATAGTTTTGGAGACCATGTTTTCCCTACTTTCAATGGATCAGGCGACCCTGAACAACATTTGACGCATTACGTGTCTTCTTGTGATCCTGTGATGGGAACTCCAGAGCAGCAAGAAGCAGTGAAACTCAGATGCTTCGTGCGAACCTTGCAAGGACCAGCTTTTGTCTGGTATACAAGCTTGCAATCCCGGTCAATCATCGGATGGGAGGATATTCGCCAAAAATTACTTCTTCAGTTCAGCTCAACTTTGCCAAAAACGACAGTTTTCGATCTTACAAACTGCAAGCAAAGAGAGAATGAAAGAGTCTCTGATTTCATTGCTCGCTGGAAGGGATTAACATATTCCCTGAGTTTAGCACTCCCTCAGGAGGAGCTGTTGTCAATCTGTGTGGAAAATTTGCATGACGAATTACGCACGCCATTGATCCCTGTGAAATACACAGAAGGGTTTCGAGACCTTACTTCAATCACTCAGTAGATTGAAAATTCCCTTATACAGGATAAGGTTAAATCTTGTGTAATTCCATCAGCTTCAGGAAGGAGAATGGGTAAAGCAGAAACGGCTATAGTTATGCTTAAACAAGCGCATGTACCTATTTCTACTTCAAAACCTTCATCTTCTCGAAGGGCTCCACCTCCTGAATTCCAACAATAAAGGTCGTTTCTTATAAATGATCAAAGAGATCAACGACAAAAACAATTTGAAGATTTGAAGAGTAAAACATACTCTTTCCGAAATGAGCAAGTTCCTGGTTACTTCATTTCAGCTCTGGAAAATAATTTGGTTCAATTACCAGTGCCCAAGAGGCCAAACAAGGAAGGAGATGAAGACCGTCCCAATTATTTTCCCTTTCATAAAATGTAAGGGCATCCCATCCAGGAGTGTTTTGTCTTCAAAGACCTCCTACAAAAGATGGTCGACTTGGGACAAGTCAAGTTGAAAGGTTCTTTGACTCAGGTAGCATGTGTTACTGCTACAGTTCCAGAGGAGGAAGGTGAATGGCAAGAAGTCAAAAGCAGAAATGCACAGAAGTATGATGATTGGATGGTCAGAAAGACAATCAATCAGACTCATACCATTTTGCGAACACAATTAAAGAAACCAATTGTGTCCTCTGCCATGAATATTGCGGTAAAACCCTCTTCATCAGAGGGAAAGTCCTCAAAGAAACGGTTTGATTCAAAGAAGAAAAAAGAATCAGAAGAAGATGAGGATGTGTCAAAGCCTAAATTGTCTTTGACTCTGGCAGACCTTATGCCATCTACTTCAAAACAACGGGCCCCGCCCCATCAAACGGCGCAGCCTAAACAGGCTAGTCCGGCAGAGTCTTTATTAGACGAAGAGTTAATCTTCGGTTCTGTTAATAAGATTCAATTAACATATCCGTATTCCAGTCGTAATTTCAATTTTGATGAGTCTGAATTCCCTGTATCAAATAAGGGAATCCGAGGAAGTTCCAGAGGTTCAGGATACAGGGGAAGACGTGGATCTTTCCGAAGCCACTAATCCAATTCTACCCCTGCCAGCACTGTGTATGCAGTAGAAACTCGTGGTAGAGCCATTCAACGAGCTCAAAAAGAACAAACAAGTTCTCCGGCCAATAGTCAACTCAGTCTTGGCACAGTTATTTTGGAAGACCGATTGAAAATTCCATCATCTTTATCTCAGCAAGTAAATGGATATAATCGGTCTAATCTTCCAAAACCAAGGATTTTGCCAACTTCTATCCCAATACAAGATGCATCAGCTTCCAAAGCATCTGCTTCCAAGGTACCTTCTAAACCGCATATTCCTGTTGGGAAACACAGACCTTTAGATAAAAAGTATGATATATTGAAACACTTGGCCCAAGTACCAGCCAAGTTATCAATTTTGGATTCTTTGAATCTGTCAAAAGATCTTCGGGAAGCACTCTTCGAAGCTTTGTCAAGTCCTCAGGAGTTTGAAGCTGAAATTGCTGCAGCTGAAGTCTATCACATAGAGAATAATCCTGCAGAATGCCATGCAGTGATATCTTTTACTGATAAAGATGAAGATGATGTTGTTCATGGACACATAAAAACTCTGTACTTATCTGGAAAAGTCAATGGTGTAGATATCCGAAGAGCTTTCATTGACAATGGTTCAGGAGTCAACCTCATGCTCATTCGTACACTTCGTCGATTGGGCCTCACAGAATCTGATTTATCTCCTTCTACCATGATGTTACAAGGATATGATAAAAATGAACAAGAAACACTGGGCGAAGTTACACTCAGAACTCAGTTTGGAGATCTTGTATCCAATTCGGATTTCATGATTGTTGATCAAGACTCAGCTTTCAACGTCTTTCTTGGAAGACCCTAGCTACATCATCATGCAGCTATCCCTTCATCATACCATCAATGTCTCAAATACTATTTCAATGGTCAAGTTGGAACATTGTATGGTGATAAGGCCCCGTTCAAGACATGTGAGTCTCAATACATTGAGGCAGAATTTTATCACATGAAGGGAAGAGAAAAATCTACAATGAAGGAAATTACCAAAGTTAATGCTCCATATGGTTTGGAGAAAATTCCAATAAATCCATTTACACATGTGAGTACAGTTTATGTGTTACCTATCAGTCAAATTGAAAAAATAGGCCCTAATCAAAAAACTCTTATGGAAAGATCTATAATGTTAATTACGACAGTTGTGCCAGACAACATGGGAGAAATTGGTAACCTACCAAACAGTGATGAAAGCACAAGTAGTGACGTCTTCATTTCATCTGCTGAAATCCAACAGGTCTATACTTCACCAATCAGGCCAGAAGAAGTTATAGCAACATCAGAGGTGAATAATGATTTCAATTCTCAATCCATCATCTCCTCTTTATTTCCCAAAGAAGGCCCTTTATCATCAATAGGGTCGGAAATAGAAGCTTCTTCTTCAAAATGTGCAAATTTTGACATCCCTTATGATCATGAAATTTTTTTTTTATCATCTACTATGCAAGTAGAAACGGAAGAAATAGCACATGATGAAGAGGAAGAGGAAGATCTTAGAGATGCTCCTCCAGCATTTGAAGAGGGTATCTCTACCACTGTGGATGAACTCAGAGAAATAAATCTAGGTACAGAGAAAGATCCACGCCCCACTTTAATTAGTGTGGCCATGACCCTTGAAGAGCAAGAGATGTATATTTCTTTTCTAAATCAAAATAATGATATTTTCGCTTGGAACTATACAGAAATGCCTGGGCTTGATCCTGATATTGCTACTCATCATTTGGGTTTACCAAAAGAACATCGAGGATTTAGGCAAGCCGTGAGAAGAACACACCCAACTTATGCTTCCAAAATTGAAGCTGAAGTGGATAAGATGATCAAAGCTAACTTCGTCAGAGAAGTTCAATATCCCAAGTGGTTGGCTAATATTGTCCCTGTAATGAAGAAGAACAGAAAAATTAGGGTTTGCATCGATTTCAGAGATCTTAATCGGTATTGTCTTAAAGATGATTTCCCAGTTCTGATTACAGAACTCTTAATTGATGTGACGGCTGGTTATGAAGTACTTTCTTTTATGGATGGATATTCCGGATATAATCAAATCCGAATGGCCCCAGATGATGAGGAATTTACAGCCTTCAGAGCCCCTCAAGGTGTGTTTTGTTACCGGGTGATGCCCTTTGGTTTAAAGAATGCAGGTGCAACATATCAACGTGCCATGCATCGTATCTTCAAACCTTTCTTAGGGAAGTTTGCTGAATGCTATGTAGAAAATTTGGTGGTTAAATCCAAACAACGTTCTAATCACTTGGCTGATTTGGAAGTCATATTCCACAAGCTTCGACAACATAATTTGAAGATGAACCCCTTAAAATGTGTTTTTTGGGGTAACCTCAGGAAAATTCATCGGCTTTGTTGTATGCCATCATGGTATTGAAGTCGATCCTAAGAAGACCAAATCAATCCTTGGTATGTCACCTCCTCATAATTTGAAATAATTAAGAGGACATCAAGGAAACTTATCCTATATTCGGCGTTTCATCGCCAATTTGGCAGGCAAAAGTTTACCCTTTACCAAATTATTGAAAAAAGGAGTCACTTACCAGTGGACTGAAGAATGTCAAGAAGCGTTTGATGTTCTCAAGAAATACCTCTTGAGTCCACCAGTACTCATGCCACCTGTTGAAGGTAGACCACTTATCCTCTATGTGACAGCTCTAGAGCGATCATTGGGTGCCTTTCTCGCTCAAAAGAATGATGCTGGGAATGAAAATAGCCTCTACTATCTCAATAAAACTATGATTGAAGCAGAAACCCGGTATTCAAGTATTGAGAAGTGCTGCCTGGCATTAATCTTTGCAGTTCAGAAACTTAGACAATACCTGCAACATCACGAGGTCCAATTGGTATCTCACAATAATCCGCTCAAATTCATCCTTAGTCATCCAATGCTTACAGGACGTCTAGCAAGGTGGGCAGTTATTTTGCAGCAGTTCGACATTCAGTATGTATCTTAAAAGGCAATAAAGGGCCAAGCTCTGGCTGATATCCTGGCTGAACATCCTTTAGTGGAAGACACGTCTTCAGATATTGAACTCCTTGATGAGGATGTTTTTTCTATTCAAGAGTGTCCTCAAACATGGGAAATGTATTTTGATGGTGCTTCTAGAAGTCCAACAGGGAAGAAAATGGAAAATCCTAAATTCAACAAAGTTGGTTTAGGAATTGTACACATTTCTCCAGATAAGGAATTGTTACCTTATTCCTTTTTATTGTGGGAAGGTGGTACCAATAATGAAGCCGAATACCAAGCTCTTATCACAGGCTTGGAGTTAGCGCTTCAAGAACAAGTGAATCACTTAAAAGTGAAAGGTGATTCAGACTTGGTAATCAAACAAATCAATGGGTATTATGCCATCAGAAAAGAAGATCTAATCCCTTTGTATGATTACTTCAGAAAGTTAATGGTGGAATTCCCTTCAGAACCGAAATTTTCTTATGTCCCAAGATCACAAAATGCTCAAGCTGATGCACTAGCTAATATAGCCACAGCTCTAGCCGATCCAAATCGGGATGAGACAACCATCAGTATTGCTCACCGTCGTGCAATTTCACCTTATGTTCAAGCCAGAACAGAGGAAATTAATGAAATTAGTCCCATTTCTGAACCGTATGGTCATACTACAGGATGGATGTCACCTGTCAGGTAATACCTTCAAAATGGAACACTTCCACCTGATAGAGCCGAGAAAGAACAAATCCGGAGACGTGTGGTCAATTTTACTCTTTATAATGGCCCAAACCACCTAGAGAAAATTCTCTACAAACGTGGTTTTGATGGAGTTCTCTTCAGATGCATTGATGGTGAAGAGACAATGGCTATCATGAAAAGAAGTACATGCAGGAGTCTGTGGTGCCCACCAGTCTGTACATAGATTGTATGATCAAATTCGAAGGCTTGGATACTTTTGGCCTTCAATGATACAAGATTGTGTTAATTTCACAAAGAAATGTCATTCATGTCAAGTACATGCCAACTTCATTCATCAACCTCTAGATTTGCTTCATACAGCTAAATACTCATGGCCATTTGCCACATGGGGAATGGATGTGGTGGGACCTTACCCTTCAGCTACAGCCAAGCAGTTTAAGTACATTCTTACTGCTACTGATTTCTTTTCCAAATGGGAAGAGGTAGTACCTCTCAAAGAAGTCAGTTCTAAATGCATTGTTAGCTTCATCAAGTCTAACATCATTACTAGATTTGGTGTCCCTCATATCATATTCACGGACAACGGCACCAACTTCTGTTCTTCTGAGGTGAAGAAATTGTATCAAGAATACAACATTAAATCCAACCATTCATCTCGGTATCATGCGGCAGCCAATGGACAAATAGAAGCCTTTAACAAGACTCTTTCAAATATACTGCAAAAGATGGTGGATAAAGATAAGAGTTCATGGCCTGATAAACTCTTTCATGCTTTGTGGGCTTATCGGACTACCACCCGCAATGCAACGCGGTCAACTCCATATTCGTTGGTATATGGAACAGAAGCAGTCTTGCCAATTGAAGTTCAATTTCCCTCACTCAGAGTAGCCATTTGTGATCAGTTATCTACAGATGAGAAATCCCAAAAGCGATTGAATGTGTTGGAACGGTTAGATGAGAAAAGATTGTGCACTTTGCACCACTTGGAAATCTATCAGAATCGAATAGCACGAGCTTTTAACAAAAAAGTTGGTCTTCATTCATTCATTCAGGGAGAATTGGTACTAGTTCTCAGAACTCCAATGATACCAGGAAAGAAACCTCCCAAGCTTGAGCCAAAATGGGAAGGACCCTATTCAATACATAGGGTCTACTCCAACGGAGCTTATTCATTAATCTCGATGGATGGAGAACTCATTACTACTCCAACTAATGCCAGATTTTTGAAGAAATATTTTGTATAAAATACAAAGTATTCATATTATGTCCCTACAACATGACACTAAACTGTGCGGCACCAGTTCATCCTTGCTATATGACGTTAAACTTTACAGCAACGGTCTAAGCATATGACCCTAAACTATTTGCACATACGTCCAACATGACGTTAAACTGTGTCACCTTAAATGTCCCTGCAACATGACACTAAACTGTGCAGCACCAGTTCGTCCTTGCTATATGACGTTAAACTATATAGCAACGGTCTAAGCATATGACCCTAAACTATTTGCACATATGTCCAATATGACGTTAAACTGTGTCACCTTAAATGTCCCCGCAACATGACACTAAACTGTGCAGCACCAGTTCGTCCTTGCTATATGACGTTAAAATATACAGCAATGGTCTAAGCATATGACCCTAAACTATTTGCACATATGTCCAACATGACGTTAAACTGTGTCACCTTAAATGTCCCTGCAACATGACACTAAACTATGCAGCACCAGTTCGTCCTTGCTATATGACGTTAAACTATATAGCAACGGTCTAAGCATATGACCCTAAACTATTAGCACATACGTCCAACATGACGTTAAACTGTGCCACCTTAAATGTCCCCGCAACATGACACTAAATTGTGCATCACCAGTTCTTCCTTGCTATATGACGTTAAACTATACAGCAACGGTCTAAGCATATGACCCTAAACTATTTGCAGATACGTCCAACATGATGTTAAACTGTGTCACCTTAAAAGTCCCTGCAACATGACACTAAACTGTGCGGCACCAGTTCGTCCTTGCTATAGGACGTTAAACTATACAGCAACGGTCTAAGCATATGACCCTAAACTATTTTCACATACGTCCAACATGACGTTAAACTATGTCACCTTAAATGTCCCTGCAACATGACACTAAACTGTGCGGCACCAGTTCGTCCTTGCTATAAGACGTTAAAATATACAGCAACGGTCTAAGCATATGACCCTAAACTATTTGCACATACGTCCAACATGACGTTAAACTGTGTCACCTTAAATGTCCCTGCAACATGACACTAAACTGTGCGGCACCAGTTCATCCTTGCTATATGACGTTAAACTATACAACAACGGTCTAAGCATATGACCCTAAACTATTTGCACATACGTCCAACATGACGTTAAACTGTGTCACCTTAAATGTCCCTGCAACATGACACTAAACTGTGCAGCACCAGTTCTTCCTTGATATATGACGTTAAACTATACAGCAATAGTCTAAGTATATGTCCCTAAACTATTTGGACATACGTCCAACATGACGTTAAACTATGTCACCTTAAATGTCCCTTCAACATGACACTAAACTGTGCAGCACCAGTTCGTCCTTGCTATATGACGTTAAATTATACAGCAACGGTCTAAGAATATGACCCTAAACTATTTGCACATACGTCCAAAATGACGTTAAACTGTGTCACCTTAAATTTCCCCGCAACATGACACTAAACTATGCAGCACCAGTTCGTCCTTGCTATATGACGTCAAACTATACAGCAAAGGTCCTGTATGACCTTAAACTGCAACTAGGTCCAGTATGACCTTAAACTGCATCATCAACGGTCCATGTATATGACCCTAAACTATTTACAAGTCCCTTACGTCCAGCAAGACGTTAAACTGTGACGTCCTAACTACATGACGCTAAACTGTATAAAATTCCCTTACGTCCGGAAAGACGATAAACTATATAATCATCAAAGGTCCATTATGACATTAAACTACACCACCGTCCAGCATGAAATTAAACTACACCATCCACGGTCCATGCATATGACCTTAAACTATTCTCACTTTCGTCCAACATGACGTTAAACTGTGGAAAAAATCCCCAATTCGTCCAACATGACGTTAAAATGGTGCACTCTTTTGTCCTCACTGCATGACATTAAACTACACAGTTCCAACCTTTCGTCCAACATGACGTTAAACTCTATTGTTCCCATTATCCTAACTACATGACGTTAAAATGTACAGAAAGTTCATAATACGTCCTACATGACATTAAACTGTATTTTGTCCCTGCTACATGACACTAAACTGCGCAGCACCAATAGTCCTAACAGCAAGACTTTAAACTGCATAGTCCCTTTATATGTCCTACAAGACATTAAACTATGCATCGTTAAGGTTGTTGTTACCTCTTGTTTCTCACACCGAGTATGACTCACGTGAGCTTAGAGAAAACCTCAACCGTAAAACTCTCTTTTTGGGCCGCTAACCATGTATAAGTCCCAACATCATTTTTTTTAGGTCGTTGTCCCCAAGAACAACTTGATTATTAATTCATTCTTTAATTGAACTACACGGACTTTGATCCTTGCCTTCCAGGCTGGGTATGTAGGCAACCTCCCAGGGTTCAAGCCCAAAAACAATCTCTTCACATCGGTTCACCACCATCTCATATGATGTTGATTCGTGAAACTGCCCCTAGAATCAATATCTTTACATTGATTCACTTTCGTCCTTGTTATATGACGTTAAACTATACAGCAAAGGTCATGTATGACCTTAAACTGCAACTAGGTCCAGTATGACCTTAAACTGCATCATCAACGGTCCATGCATATGACCCTAAACTATTTGAACATACGTCCAACATGACGTTAAACTATGTCACCTTAAATGTCCCCGCAACATGACACTAAACTATGCAGCACCAGTTCGTCCTTGCTATATGACGTTAAACTATACAGCAAAGGTCCTATATGACCTTAAACTGTATTTTGTCCCTGCTACATGACACTAAACTGCCCAGCACCAATAGTCCTAACTACAAGAATTTAAACTGGATAGTCCCTTTATATGTCCTACATGAAATTAAACTGTATTTTTTCCCTACTACATGACACTAAACTACACAGCACCAATAGTCCTAATTGAAAGACTTTAAACTACATAGTCCCTTTATATGTCCTACATGACATTAAACTGTGCATCGTTAAGGTTGTTGTTACCTCTTGTTTCTCACACCGAGTATGACTCACGTGAGCTTAGAGAAAACCTCAACCGTAACACTCTCTTTTTGGGCCGCTAACCATGTATAAGTCCCAACAACATTTTTTTAGGTCGTTGTCCCCAAGAACAACTTGATTATTAATTCATTCTTTAATTGAACTACACGGACTTTGATCCTTTCCTTCCAGGCAGGGTATGTAGGCAACCTCCCAGGGTTCAAGCCCAAAAACAATCTCTTCACATCGGTTCACCACCATCTCATATGATATTGATTCGTGAAACCGCCCCTAGAATCAATATCTTTACATTGATTCACTTTCTTCCTTGTTATATGATGTTAAACTATGCAACACTTTTGTCCGGTACGACAATAAACTACAATACTATTTGATTTCCTCATTTGAGAGAGAACTATTATTGACATTGATTTTTCAATCATGTTTCATTTCAAAAGACTACGTGCATACATGGTAATGCCTAAACTTTTTATCTCATGTTAAACCATCATTGCACTAAAGTCCCCTTTCACCCTTCACATGTACGAACCAAATTTGTACAAAGGGTAGTTCTAGAAATACGTGGGCTTGATTCCCATCCTTATGGGATACGTAGGAACGTTCGAGTATCCCTCGAATCCAGCCCCAAGCCTTTTGGGCCTTACCCCAAATTTCAGTTTCAGTCCCTTGGCTGAAAAGTACTCATGAAAACACACACTGTGTATTCATTATTATGGTCTGAAATCTGTGACCCTAAACTAAGATCTCTCATACTTTCGTCCTGCATGACGTTAAACTGCATTTCAAGAACTACGTATGGCTTGATTCTCATTCTTATGAGATACGTAGTGAAGTCCAAAATTTCAATTCAGGACCCAGCCACAACATGATTATGGTTATTATTGACCTATGTATCTCTATATACATTGGAAAATACCCATCTTTATGTGTTATAATCCTAACCTTAAATATTTTCAGATCTTCATAACCCTTTTCATGACTTTTAGTAACAAAAATGTCAAACTTCTGAGAATTCTTTTGCCTAACTATGCAGTATGTTCCCATAGGTGGCCTTGCATAAACAGTCCACATAACAGACTTGTTAGCCAAAAGATACTATTTTATTTAACTATGTAGCCAATGCCCTTAGTTGGCCCTACATAATTCAACCCCCTAACGGTTTTGTTAAATGATAGTAACTTCATTCTTGGGAAGAATGCCTCTTTTGTCCTTATTTGTCTTAAACAACAGTATGTAGGGATCCGCAAAAAATAGCCATCCTTGACATATTTGTCCCATATCCTTTTTCAAGATCTGAAAGTATTCATGTCTGTGGCTTATATTCTCCTTCCCTGCGTTTGGGTCAGACCTTCGTAGGAGTAATATTCATCCAGTTCTTTGATAATCATGTTTGGAAATATCTTTTCCATATTCAAGTACCTCTTTCCATACAACAAACTCTATACTTTAGAAAATTTGAATCTCCATAAACTTTCACTGGCTTTTAGCACTAGGAAAGTAAATTTCTGAGAGTTCTTTTGCCTGACTATGCAGCACGTGCCCATAGGTTGCCTTGCATAAATAGTCCACATAACAGACTTGTCAGCTGAAAGATGCTATTTATTTGACCATGCAGCCAATGCCCTTAGGTGGCCCTGCATAATTAAACCCCCTAATGGGTTTTGTTAAATAATAGTAACTTCATTCTTGGAAACTACTTCTTCTAATGCCTTTTAGCTCTCTTTCATATCATTCCTCGGATTCAAATATTCTTAAGTCATAGCTTACATATTTTCCCTCATACTTGAGTATGGTACTATGTTTTCAGATGAGTTGTCAAGGAATTGAGTCAATTCTAATCCATTTTCGTTCAAAGCTATTTCGACCTTAAACATTAGCCTTTGTATATCCGACATGCATGACTTTAAACTGCCAGATTTCTTGTTTTTCTTTTCTCCTCAGAGTCAAATCCTCTTTTCTCTCCGGATCCAACTCTGAGGGGGGACTTTTGTTGACGCTCCTTTCTGTCACAAAGTCTAACGACTGAAAAAAGGAGATACCTTAGTCCAAAGTGATTCATCCTTTGAAGAAACATCAAAAATAGACAAAGGGATGAACAAGGAGAACATTTCCCATAGGTCGAGCAAGTTCCCTCATGGTCGCGCAAGTAGACTTGCGCGCCGCCAAGTGGTCGTGCAAGTATACTTGCGCGACGCCTTATGGTCGTGCAAGTGACTTGCGCGACCTAAATGATAACCGCCCGGTAACCGCCTGGGGTCTTCTCCTGCCTATAAATAGACCCTATGGGCCCCCCACTCGAGAGGATCTTTTTTCAGAAACTCGGATTGATGCTCCCGACGCTCAAGTCTCTTCTCAAAGTTCCAGAACACTTCTAAGGTAATTTATTACCTAGAATGGAAGATCTAAAGAGAGGGAGGAAGGCCTAAGTGTTGAAATTCATCAACACTTGCGCGTCTGAGTGGCCATCCCTTAAGGGAAGTGGCCACACTTGCGCACTGCCTTACTTCTTCGATAGAACGTGCGCGTCCCTTTTCTGCAAGAATCTCAAGAATATCCTAAAGGCTATAATAAAGAGTCGCTCAAGTATTTCAATGCTGGTTGACCATCGCGCAAGTACACCATATGTCGCGCAGGTATACTTGTGCGACCAATACTTGCGCGCCCCTGCAATACTTGCGCTCCTTCCAAGACTTGTGTGCCCCTTCCTTTTTGGGTGCCTTTCTTTCCCATTTCACCCCTCTTAAGCCATTATACCTTTCCTTTTCAAGATTCAGTCTTAAAGACACTCTTCAAAGCCATTTATGGCATGATTTCTTGATTTTATTTCCTTATCTGAAAGGAATTCGGTGGAATATCTCTCAAAACTTAGTGATTTAAATATCTTTTTGTCACTAAATATGGAGAGTTCCTTTCATTAAACCTCATCCTTTAAGATGAGAGAATCCTTAACCTGGGTCTCCTTTTCATGAATAAGTCCCAGTCATCAATCTTGGGCATCCTTCTTAGGAGTAAGACCCAAGTCCTCTAATTTGGGCATCCTTCTTAGGAGTAAGCCCCAAGTCCTCTAATTTGGGCATCATTCTCAGGAGTAAGCCCCAAGTCCTCTAATTTAGGCATCCTTCTTAGGAGTAAGCCCCAAGTCCTCTAATTTGGGCATCCTTCTTAGGAGTAAGCCCCAAGTCCTCTAATTTGGGCATCCTTCTTAGGAGTAAGCCCCAAGTCCTCTAATTTGGGCATCCTTCTTAGGAGTAAGCCCCAAGTCCTCTAATTTGGGCATCCTTCTTAGGAGTAAGCCCTAATCTCAAATAAGGGCATCCTTCTTAGGAGTAAGCCCCAATCTCAAATATGGGCATCCTTCTTAGAGGTATGCCCCAAGACCCTTAATTTTGGGCATCCTTCTTAGGTGTAAGCCCCAAGTCCTCTAATTTGGTCATCCTTCTTAGGAGTAAGCCCCAATCTCAAATATGGGCATCCTTCTTAGGAGTAAGCCCCAATCTCAAATATTGGGCATCCTTCTTAGGAGTAAGCCCCGAGTCCTCTAATTTGGGCATCCTTCTTAGGAGTAAGCCCCAATCTCAAATATGGGCATCCTCCTCAGGAGTAAGCCCCAAACCTTAATCCTTGACCTAGGCTTCCTTTTTAGGAATAAGTCCCAGTCATAAATCTTGGGCTTCCTTTTCAGGAGTAAGCCCCAAGCCCCTTAAATTCACTTTAACCAGTCCCAATTTACGTTTAATCTGGGATTCCTTCTCAGGAGTAAAACCCAATTATTAATCCTCTCCTAATTTGGGTTTCCTTTTCAGGAATAAGTCCCCGGTTAGAGTGTTCAAATCTCCATAAAGCACATATACCTTTATGGACCCTGTTCCTGTATTTTCTCCCTAAAGTAAATCCTAAAAATTTATCTAGGCAGTCATACATACATAAAGCCCCACATTATTTCTTATGATTGCATCTTCCATGGCACAATTGTCTAAATTTTACGAATACCTCTTGTTTCTCACACCGAGCATGACTCACGTGAGCTCAGAGTGTAAAAGTAATTGTGACATCCTTCTTTGAGCCATTAATCATAAACATCACATTCACTACTCGAACTACGTGGTTTCTGATTCCTTTTTCAAAGCAAAGGATACATAGGTGGCCCATCTATGGGTTCGATCCCAACTCTGAAATAATTCATTGTCCTTCTGAATGACATTAAACTTCAAGTGCCCCACTGAGTGGCTTTAAAACCAGCCTGGTCATCATAATGACCAAGAGACTTTTATATAAATGTTCTGAAGGTTACCATTGACCAAGAATCTCTAAATAGATATAAATGATTCTCTATTGATGAAGATCCTCGAATACATATAAAAGATTCTCTAAATTTCTTACATATTTAATCATTGATTGTCAAAACTAAAGGAAAATCTCATTTTATACATGGTAATGTAATAAGGATTCACGAACATAACTTAAATCTATAAAGAGAGTCCCGTAATAGACAATAATTCCCCTCAAAAAGGTGTGATGAGTCCTACCTCCCATCTTCTCGACCAATGAAAATTTTCAAGCCTCATCAGTTCACAAGATAATGAGCGCCCACCTTTGGAAAGTAGGTCCAAATGGATGTGGAATCATTGGATGTTTCCGGTTCTACGAACAAACCCGTTGGAAACCGATTGGAACGTTTGAATCTCCCATCTAGGAGGTCATCCCCGAATTCCGAGGGAAACAGTAACAAAAACTAAACTCAGTGTTTGATATACACATGTTTTATATAAAATGAAATTATAATAAAAAAATTCATAAAATCCTTGTATATTTTACATTATTACAACTCATTCTCATCTTATCCTCTAATATTCCCATTTTTATCCATTTAGACATTAAAAATAATTTCTATTAATTTATTATTTTAAGAAATTACAATAGTATCCATATTCTCTCTTATATAAGGTCACATATTCATATCATTCATTCACACCTCAAGAACCATTTTAATTTGTCCATGATATACCAAAATACCTTTCTAATATCACTCCCCACATTTTAGAGGCCACATTTTTGGTAGAATACCAACGTTATAAGTCTTAAGGTGTAATGCAAGGGAAGTTATCTGAAGAAGAGGTATAGATATTAATTGAGAATTTACATTTTATTTATTCATTCACCTCATTAAAATATTCTCCAACCACTTTGAGATAAAACAACTGTATCTTATGTATACATGGATTTTATTATGTTAGATAAATGACTAGTATCTATCATCAACCTCTTTAAAATGTGAATGAAATTTATCATTCATATTTATGGTGGACTATCACCACCTAGACCGATTCAATTCATTTTATGTCCCCATCATACATGGATTTTTATAATGATGAAATTAATATTTATATATAATATTAAAGATAATATATAATTTAATTTTGTACATTTCCATTCAATAAAAAATGATAACGTCGTTCGGGTGTATGAACGGACTACCACCTCCAGGAGGGTATGTAATTTTTCATTCATAAACATATAAAAGGGTTAAAATATATATTTGTATTCATATTAATAATTGGATATTTATTATATTATGCTAAATGTTTAAATATAAAATAATACTTAGATTATTTTTACAATGATCATTGAAAATTGGAAACATGACTCATGTGTTTGTATGATCTACCATCTCCATGATTGTAATGTAGTTAACTTTTCAAAATCAGACAAAAATATTTATTGAAAAGTATAATTAATTTATAAAATTATAATTATTTCAAAATTATTATTTTGGAGATGATGGAAGAATGAACCCTTTGACCATGGAGAAGTTAGAAAATCTATTTTGAAAGTATGGTCCAAACAACTAAAGTGGACTTAACTGATTCATTAACTAAATATATCATTGTAATAAATGAAAAATGGTTTAAGGATAAGATATTAATCTCTGAAATTGTTATTAGGAAATAAAAATTCTTATAACATTATTCCACTTGTGTTAATATTAAACAATAAGAAGTTCAGACTTGTGGAAATGGATTTTGCCACAATTATTGTTCATTGATGTATATTTTAATGTTATGCAAAAAATTTGTTTTATAATGTTCCATAAAAACCATTTTACATATTATTCCATTAATCCTTTATACTTCATGGTATTTTTTGTTTAAATTTGAATTTTTCATCCAAGGGGGTTTGATATGAAAGTTACCAACTTGTAAAGTGTTTATTAACTCAATTTCCTTTCATTGGGTTATAACTATTCCTCATTATATTTTAACTCAATGATAATGTGTGAATTGATTTCTAAAAATATATATATTCTGTTTTAATATTTTTTGTGGTTTTTTATTTTTCACATATAATATCTCTATTGATTAATTCACAATTCATTGATAAGATCTTTGTAAGGTAAATTCGTCTCAAATTCTCTTTTTCTAGGAAAAATGTTTATGATATGCACCTATATTATTTTATGGTGTGTATATACAAACCACTTTTATTTTATATATCATGAATAAACTTATTTTTTTTATATTCAATGTTTCATTTTACATTATTATTTCATGGGGCTTATGATTGAAATGTTACCAATGTGCCAAATGCTTTATGTTACAACCCCATTTCTTTTTAGGATTTTTTATGTTCAAGGTTACATAGGGGGAAATCATATGATACTATATTTTTTAACCAAATATCTTTACTACCCTCATGTTGTAAATTTGGATTCCATAGTTAATTTCCATTTCCTCCATTATTTATTAACGAAACATAATGAATGTTGTGTACAAGTGATGCTGATTTAGTATATACTTTTAGATAGGGAATATTTCTCTTCCATATCCATGTATTATAATTTTTTTAAACGTTGATAATAAGAAATGAATTCTTAAATCAATTTCACCTTTACATTTAACTTCTTTTAAAAGGGGTTTTAATATATAAATTTCTTAACATTTTTCCAAATGGTGCATTGAAGAACCCTTTCACAAAATGTTCTAAATCGGTGTTCAATTATTACATCTTCAATTTGAATGGATTTTATCACCATCATAACCATTATTTTAATTGAATATAAATTTATAATTTTCTGTTTTTATTTTCAAAGAAATTGTTTTTAAATTCATTTGAAAAATTTTTAGTTATTTAAAGAGTTTTTTAAAAAAAGGTAATTTTTTACAAAAATGTTTTCTATAAACTTTTAATAGAATTTATATGCATAAACATCAATGATTCTTGATATTACTTACACTCCATAGTGGGTATATTTGAATGATGCAATAATTATTCTTCTTATGGAAGGATTTTTGGATTTTCATGGAACCTATTTCATTTTCAAGGGTAAATCATGCTATGAGAAAACATTGATTATTATAATTATTGAAACATAAAAGCTTATAAATGTATTATTCCTAAACTGTATATAAATTTTTTTTAATATGACTAGATGAGAATGATACAGATCTTTTGATGGGTTGATCCCCATTTTAGATAATGAAATATGGGTTATCTTGGTTTAGATTATATGATGGTTGCACCCAAATAGTGCTCTAAAGAATTGGATAATGTTCCTTGTCTATAAGGGTAGGTAATGGGGTTACCCAAAAAAGGCCCTGACATTAAACATTACATAATCGTGAGATAAGTCAATAATTTGAATTTAATTAACATCGATGGTCTTTTTAGGTTTAGAACGTTAGATAATACGGCCATAACTTATACATAACATCTTTAATATTACAAGTAGACACTTATACACTATACCGATTTTTTAATTAAACAAAATCACTTTAAAAAGAAACATGACATCATGTCATGTTTTAACAACATAACGTTTCCCTGATCCCATCCTTGACACTATTCTTATTTTTTCCTATGAAAAACATTTCAAAACATTAGATGAGAATAAAAATCACAGTAACTAATATATAAAGAAAGGATACTTTTAGTTTTGGGATAAAATGAAACACCATGAATACTTTATCATAAAGTAATACTTTTCACCTTTAAGAAGTAGTAAAAATACATCACTTAATATAATCTCAATTCATAACCATTTTGTAACCAAAATTATATCATAAATCTCATAAAAAGAAACATAATGAATATAAAGGTAGTTGGGGACATAAACATAATTAAATAGAATAACCATATGGTCTAATTCCATGTATATCACAAAATGTAATAGTCATATGGCTAACTTCCAGACCCAATGCAGTGGAGGTTATAATGTAACCACCCATCCTTTATTTATCACGGAACCACCCGTCATTTATTTATCATGTAACCACCCTTAATTGGTTTATCATGTAACCTAACATTAAATGTCCAAGTACCATTAAATAATCATAACACATAAAATATTTAAAATATCAACATTTCAATAACAATATTTCATTTCAAATCACAAGAAATAATTTCAAGATATTGAAATACTCAATCCTATTTCCAAAAACATTTTCAATACCAAAATACCTAAAAAGAATACTTTGTGTTTATTTTTCTTTTAAAAACATTATTTCTTGTTAAGGAAGAAAAATATCAAATAAAGCTCGCGACGGCAGAAAGGTTTTTTCATCGTATATGTTAAAAACACTTATTCTATCATTTTGTAAAATGATTTTTTGAAACAATATTACCTTTGAGTGAAAATAAAATTCAAAGGGGTTTATTATATATCATATAATTTAAGGAGGTGTATATTATTAATATATGCCTCAACGAAAGGATATTGAGACAAAGTCCCTTACATTGCATCTGACACCTCAAGTATGTTCCTTGTTCTTTCTTAATAATAAAATTAATTTAATTTATACATTTTTCAGAACCTTTTTCACATTTATTATTCCTTTTATATCTCATATTACCAAGAAATAAAAATTTCACAATTTTTTATATTAAGATTTGTCATTTTTTCAATATTAGGTTCTTGAGTCGAAAATGAACTTGTTATAACTACAAATTGTTCGTGTGGTAAAAAGTAAATTCCCTCAAAAATTATATTCATGATTTTATATCATATATATCATATATTTATAGTATATATGTATTTATATTAGTACATAACATTTGGATATAAAAAATGAAATGCACCGTTCATCGAGACGGTAAGACATATGTATGCATTAACACTACTTTCATTTCTTTTTCATATTTAGAGCAACGAAAAGAAAAAGATAAATAGTTATATAATAATTATATTATAATATCATATTTTATATAAATCAAATATTTTCATTAATTTCATCCTTTATACGTTCCTCGTAAGGCATGAATGAGTCATATCACTTTGAGGGGCGGTAGTCCGCACTTCCTCAAATGAAATTATCATATTTACACATTGTGGAAAGCATAAAGGTACTTTTTTAAATAAAAAAGAATCAAATGGAAAATATAAATACAATATATGTCATATATAATTATATTTATATCATAATGGACACCATGAGAGGTTGTAGGATTTAATTGAAAAATCATCGTTTCGTGGGGCAGTAGTTCACCGTCAACAGAAAAATATATTCTAAATACATTTGATTAATGTGTCTGTGAGTGTAGGTATAATTAATGGAATAACTACATTTTTTTATATTCAATATACAGGTTATAATATAAAATAATTTAATAAATAGTGTTTAGGGGGTTGGAGAAGGGAAAATAATTGAAAAAATCTTGAGAGAAGGCATTACCTCAATTCAGATAACTCCATTTGATTTAATCTAAACGGATTTCTTGAATTGAATTATACCCAAGGTAAAGATTTTATAAGGAAGGGATGTTGGGAGCTTATTGGGGAATAGTTTTGAACATCCAAGGGTCTTGAGAGGTGTAATTAAGGGTTAGAGGTGATGCCCTTTTATAAGAGAGAGGTCGGGTACTTTAGGAATGTCTTGAAAGATAATGTTATTATAAACTAAATTTCGATTTAAAAAGATCTAAAAATAATTCAATTAGAATATAATATGAATATTGTTATAAATAATCTCTTCCAATAGGTTTTTGACAATTTTTGTTTTAAAATTTAACCTTATATTTTAACTTCAACCCTTTGTTAACTAATTTAACTATTACCATGCCTTATTGTATATTCATACTATATGGTTAAAATAGTTACCATAAATTAAAATATAACCTCAATTAATTCATTAATGAGATTTTAAACATCATATGTTTAATTTATCTGAATAATATATTTTTAGGGCTATAATATTGTTTAAAAAAATAGTATTTGTTTTAAAAATGCATTTAAGTCAATTTTTATACAATTCATATGATGACTTTTCAAAAATCCGTAAATACTTTATTTTTTAAAAATAACATAATTAATTTAAATATAACATGTCATATAGATCACTAAATTTTTTTTATGGCATAAAAAGTTTTAAAATAAATTTAAGTTAATATTTATAATCTCATTTATTTAAATCATTCATTAATATGGTAATCACTACATTATCATTGTGTCATATATATATATATATATATATATTTGATGTATAAAAATAATAAATAAAATAACATTATGTAGGAAACCATTGTACCTTTCTAATTACTATTTATTGTTGAATAGATCACTTATATTACCCCATATAAAAATTATTTTAGTAAAAAACACATTTATGTTATATTTTTCATTACATTAAATTAATTCATATAAAATGTCCTTTTTAACATTAATGTGGCACTATGGGGTCTCAAAATTGTACCCATGATTACCATAGTCCTACATATCTCATCCAATATTATTAGGACATATGTTATGGAATTTTGTTATTAATACAATATTATTTTTTACCCTTATTTAACAGATTTACCATATAACCATTGTAAATAAAATAATTTCTCAAGCAACTATTCATAATGTCTAAAAATTGAATGTAACTATTAAAATAATTTGTAACTTATGATTATATATATGGAATCCATTTTTCCAAAATCAAAACATTGAAGTCATAGAAAATAATTTAAAATTAATTCCTGTTATCATTACCAAAAAGAGATTTTTTATGAAATAAAAACTACCCAAATATTTACATGTGTTTATGTTCAATTAGAATGTGAATTTACATAAAATGAACAAAATTGGATTAAATTGTAAAAATATAATCCAATTACACTTTAAAAACAATTAAAAGTACAATCTAACTATTTAAAAATATCAGAATAAAATGCGACATTGAATTAAAATAAAGTATTTTTCATTATTCATTAAGAAATGAACATTATTAGAAAAATACCAATATTTCATCCTATATATTTTTTGTGTCCTTATTCTATATAATAATTTCATTTTATCATGTATAATATATACTGGTGACAAAAATTGATTTAAAAAGGGTGTGCCATCAAAAGGAGGTAAAATGACCTTTTAAAGAATATTAGAGTATTTATTGTTTACAATAAAATTAATTCTCAATTTAAGCTTATTAAATTTAATGGATAAATGTAAAGACATTTCAAAAACATGTATAATCATATTTTAGTTAGTTATGTTCATTCTCTCTAATACAACCACTATGTGTTAACTACCATTTAAAATAATAATATTATTATATTAAATTTCGGTATAACTCAACATTGTGTGAGATGTAAGATTTCGAAGAAACCTGTTATTGCATGTTGAATATGCTATCATACATAAAATCCCCTTTAAATTAAAATTATAATTTAATTCACAATTATTAATTATTATGAAAATGTCATATTCATTATTTACAAAAGATGTTACATCCTTCCACCCTTTTTGGGAATTGCATCCATGCACTTCTATTCACTTTTCCAATATATGGGGGTATTTATCCATCCTAGAATTTTTAGATTCCCACATTGCCTCTTAAACCATATTTATTTTCCAAAAAAAATTACCGGATGAATTACCTTATTCCACAATAGTTTCAATTTTTTAGTCTTGAAATTGGACGGGTTTTTCCTCATAAGAAATATTCTCTTCCAACTGAACTACCTCTTGACTCAAAACATGATATGGATGCAGCATATACTTTCTCAACATTGAAACATGTAAAAGACTATGTACTAGAAATATACTTGGAGGAAAAGACACTCTGTAAGAAACTAATCCAACATTCTTTGGGATTTCATAGGTTTCAATGAACCTCAGACTCAAATTTCTGTTCTTACCAAAATGCATCACAATTTTCCATGGAGAATATTAGAGTAGTGACATGATCACCTACCTTGAATGAAATAATCTTCCTTCTGTTGTCTACATAACTTCTCTGCATACTCTTAGCTGTTCTCATCTGATTCTGAATCAACATATCTTTTTTCCACCTCTTCTACCAATTATGGTCCAATCAACTTTCTTAAACCCACATCATCCCAATAATCTAATGTTCGACACCACTTTCCATATAATGCCTCAAATGGTGCCATATGTATATTGGAATAAAAAATTTTATTATAAGAAAACTCAACCAATGAAATATGTTTATCCCAACTTCCCTAGTAATACATTGAACAAGAACCTATAATATCCTCTAAGGAATGATTTTTTTATTCTTACTACCCATTTGTTTGAGGATAAAAACTGTAATGAAATTTATTTTAGTTACCAATAATTTTTTAAGGATATTCCAATAGATATATTTGATCCGGAGATCATGATCAGTTATAATAGAGAGGGTAAATCCATTAAACCCAACAATCTTTTTAATATTCAAATGAGAAAGTTCTTAAAGAGACAAAGTATCTCGAATTGGTAGAAAAGGAAAAGATTTAGTCAATCAGTAAAAAATAACCCATATTTCATTGTCACATCGAATATTTTTTGGTAAACCCACTATAAAATCCATGGACACATTTTCCGATTTCCACTCTGCCACTCTAAAAGGCTAAATAATCCCTTTCAGTAACATACAATCTTCTTTATCCTGATGATCAAACAAACACTTCTTATTAAAGTCAAAAATAACCTTTTTAATTCCATCCTAGTAGAAATACTCCTGAACATCTTTTTACATCTTAGTACTGCATTGATGAACTAAAAATGGAGAACTATGAGTTTCACATAATATATTTTTATTCATCAAGGAATCACAAGTCATGAATAATCTCATTCTAAAAATCAAAACTGAGTCTTTATCTATGTTACATTCATGTAACATACCTTTCTAAACCAATTCAACCTTTTTCTACAACACAGTGTCTTCTTTCTTTGTTTACTTAATTTTATCTAATAGTAATGACTTCACAACCTCTTGAAACAAAATAGATTAATTCCATTAACCAACAACATCCAATTTAAAAATCATTAGATAAAAATCCAAAATGTCTCATTCAAAATGTAACATGGTTAATGCAACATTACTTTTTCTACTCAAAGGATCAACTACATTATTTTACATTCTATATGGTAATGAATTTTTCAATCATAAAACTTGATTAATTCTATCCATCACCTCTAATTTATTTTTAATTATTTTGGAGTGAATATATTCTTCAAACTTTTTTGATCAATATATATTTCACACCTTATGCAATACAAATGATACCTCTAAATTTTTAATACAATAAATATAGAAACTAATTCCAAATCATGTGTAGGGTAATTTTTATCAGGAGGTTTCAAATGATGTGAAGCAAAAGAAATTAACTGATCATTTATTTGTTGGACACAACCATATCCTGTCAATGATGAATCACTGTAGATAAAAAATTCACCATTATTGAAAGGCAAGGCCAAAACAAGAGCATTTAACAATCTTCATTTCATTTCCTGAAAACAATAATCACATTCTTTTGTCCATATGAACTTAACCCCCATAAATTTTAACTTATATTTTTGTCTAGATAACTGAGAATGGTTTTAAACAAACCTTCAACAATAATATGCTAATCCAAAAAACTATGAATCTCTGTGATATTGGTAGTTATTGGCCATTCTTCAACAACTTTTGTTTTAGAAGGGTCAATGGATATGCCATATTTTGAAACAATATGACCAAGGAATGAAATTTTTTTCTACAAAACACACTCTTAATAATCATTATATATAGTTTCTTTTCATTAATGGTTTGAAAACAATCCTTAAGCGACTTTTATTTTCCTATTATATTTTAGAATAAAACAAAATATCACCTATAAAAAAACCACTGACTAATCTTGAAATAAATGAAATACTATCTTCCTGAGATTCATAAATATAGAAGTTTCATTAGATAAACTAGAAAGAATAACTAAAAACTCATAATTATCATAACTTGTTCCAAATTATGTCTTTGGAATATAATTGTTTTTCACCATCAACTAATGGTAGCCAGACCTCAATTCAATCTTAAAAAAATACAGAGCAACCTGAAGCTTATCAAACAAATAATCCATAAGAGGAAATTGATGCTTGTTCGTAATAGTAATATTATTCATGGATTTTTAATCAATACATAGTCTCATAAAACCATTTATTTTTTTCACAAATAAAATTGGAGCACCCCATGGTGAAATGCTATGTCAAATGAAACATTTATGAAGTAATTCATGCAATGCTTTTTCAATTCCACCAGTAATACATGAGATATTATTTAAGGGGGAGTAGAAATAGGTTATTCATCAGGCACTAAATAATTAATAAATTCAACCTCCTTATAGGGAACAATGCTAGGTAGTTTACCAAGAAAAACATCTATGAATTCATTCACCACTAGAATGCCTCAAATCAATACTCTTTCTTTCTTTTCAACAACATGAGATAGATAACATTAATTTCTATATTAAATAAATCTTTCAGATTCTTAATATGTTATCAAAGTTATGAAATCATTGAATAAAACATTATTAGCTTTACAATCTATTTTCGCATGACAAACTGAAATCCAATCCATACCCAAAATGATATCAAAATCCACTATAGAAATTTCAACATGATTAGCAGTAAAGACTATCCTAATAATGATAATATAATGATTTCTATAAATATTGGTTGATTTTATACCTCCACCCATATTTTTTATCAAATTTTCAATATCAATTTCATTAGGTTCTATATCCAATTAACTTGGAAATCTCTCAGAAATGGATGAATGTGATGATCCGAGTCAAAATGAGTATTGGATAATTTTAAAGAAATATATAACATACCATTCACCACATCATTTAATAGTTGCATATAAATAATAGTAGTTTCAAATTATTCTTACATGCCCTTATAGTTTTGATCATTATGGTTTCAACCTCAGGTAATCAACTTTAGACACACAATGGCATAATGTCCCAACTCATTGCAACTAAAGCATATTACTGCTGGATTTTAATTTCCTTTCTAATAATCTTCCTTATAGTTACGAGCAATATGATTTTTATTATCACATCAAAATAACTTATTGAACTTTGAGAGGAATTATATAGGATTGTTTTTACCTCACCTCTCACAAGTTGGAAATTCGGTTTTCTTACCTCCATGATTATTTGAGGAATTCTTTCCCATTTCCTACCAACTGGACGACTTATTTTGTTTTCACTCATGGAATTAATGCTCATTATAAAACTCCATTTCTACCATCTGAACACATTTAAAAAAATTTCCATAGATTTTTAACTCATAAGGAGATAACACCCTTCGATATTTGCCCTTCAATCCTGAGTAAAACCGAATTATCTTACTATCATTATCCCAAATAAAATTTGGGATGTACCATGAAAAATAAGAGAAATTTAATTCATATGAATTTGTATTTAATTCCTCTTTTTATCTTAATTCCATTAATTTGTTTCTATCCAATTTCAAAAAGTGTTGGGAAAAAAATTCTGAAGGATGTTGTTCTTAAATTTACCCCATTCCATGTCTTAAATCTCTTCACTTCCTCTGATATTTGTAATCATTGACCGACACTGATCAGATTTACCGTTAAAATGATAAACATAAAGACTAACCATTTTATTTTTTTAACAATCCATTACATAAAAAATATTTTCCAATGCTTAAATCAACCCTTCATCTTGCATAGGGTCAGATGTTCATATGAATGATGGGGCACGTTGCCTTATGAAATTCTCTACGATCTACATATGCCTCTGCGATTGGCCTAGTTAATCTCATTCATGGAAACCACCAACATTTATATCCTTTGTCAATTATCCCATCAATTCAAAAACTTTTCAGTTCTTATTATGACCATTTTTGGTGTCTTATTTGGAAGGTTGTTTTCTTCTTGATATTGTCATGTCATAGCTGTCTTGTTTCCACTTTGGAAA
This sequence comes from Viscum album, assembly GCA_963277665.1. Classification (NCBI taxonomy): domain Eukaryota; kingdom Viridiplantae; phylum Streptophyta; class Magnoliopsida; order Santalales; family Viscaceae; genus Viscum; species Viscum album. The sequence goes on from OY728129.1 coordinate 1,123,900,034, forward strand.
ACCATTCTGAACATAGAAATAGCTTAGGTGAAGCAACATGGTAATATTCAAATTATATATCATTTCAATATTCTCATAAATTAATATATGGATATTAATTTAACCATATCCTAACTACTAATGTTTTCTAAATCGACCTATGATACCTACTATAGTGCCCCAGCCTTAAACATTACTTAATCTTGAGATAAGTCAATAATTTGACATTAATTCACATAAAGGATATTTTCATGTTTAGAATGTTAAATAATTAGGACATAACATAAACATAAAAACATGAATATTACAAGTTGAAACTTCTACAAACTACCCCTTTTTTCATAAACAAAAACTATTTAAAAAGAAACATGAAATCGTTTAATGTTTTAACAACATAACATTTACCAAATCCCATTGTTGACTCTATTCATCTATATGTCTTTTAAAAAACATTTCAAAACTTGGGATGATCATAAAAAGCTCAGAAAAGGATTCATAATGAAAGGACACTATTTGTATTGGGATGACATGAAAACCATGAATACTTTATCATAAGGTAACATTGTTCACCTGTAAGAAGTAGTAAATACACTTTACTAAATATATGCTCAATACTTAGCCTTTTTGTAACCAGAATATTACCATAACGTCCATAAAAAACATAAATCATATAATGGTAACATGGTAGATTAACATACTTATATGGAATAAAAAATATGGTCAACTTCTACACATATCACTATTTGGAATAACCATACAACCAACTTCCTTACACAATTCATTAGAGGTTATAATGTAACCATCAGTCCTTATTTTATCACAGAACCACCTCTCATTTTTTTTATCACATAACCAATATTCATTGGTTTATGACGAAACCACCCGTAAAATGTCCAAGTATCATTATATAATCATAACACATAAAATATTTCAAATATCAACATTTTACTAATAGCATTTCATTTTCAATCACAAAAAATAATTTCAAGATATTTAAATACTCAATCCTTTTCAAAACCCATTTTCTATAAAAAATAGTACAAAGTGTATATGGTATTTAATTTCATTTTAAAAATATTATAGCTTGTTAATGAATCAAAATATCAAATAATACTCACAGTGGCAGAAAGTTCATTGTCACTACATACATTATGACATTCGTTTTATAATTTTGAAAAATGATACATAGAAAAATATTCCATTTGAATGAAAATAAAATTGAAAGGAGTTTATTTTATATAGTATAAAATATATAGATGTATATTATCAAAATATCCCACAATAAGAGGAGATTGAGATGAAGTCCCTTACATTGCGTATGAGTTGTCATGTATGTTCTTTGTTCTTCCTGAATAATAAAAATATATTAATTTCTATATACATCAGAACCTTTTTAGAGATTATTATTCCTTTTACATCACTTCTTACCATGTTATAAAAATTTAATAATTATTTATGTTAATATCAGTTGTTTTGTCGATATTAGGAACATGATTCGAAAATGAATTTGTTACAATGAAAAATTGTCCATGTGGTCAAAAGTCCATTATCTACAAAATTATATTCATTATTTAGATATCATATTTATATATATATATATATATCATATTTTTCCAGTATATATCTATTTCTAATAGTCCATAAAATTTGGAGATAAGAAACAAAATGTTCCGTTCATGGAGACGGTAAGTCGTACTAATGCATAAACACAAAATTCATTTTTTTCAATATTTAAATCAATGAAAACTAAATTTTACATAGGTATATTATAATTAAAATATAATTTCATATTTTATATATGTTACATAGGTGAATTAAATCCATACTTTATTTGTTCCATGTATGACAAGAACGAGTCATATCACATTGAGGGGGTGGTAGTCCTCATTTCATCAAATGAAATTATAGTATTTACACACTATGGAAAGCATAAATTTAATATTTAAATAATAAAATAAGCATTCAAACTATAAAAATATATTATATATAATATATAAATATAGTGACATCCTAATGGCCACCATGAGAGGCGGTATGATATAATTGAACAATCATCGTTTCGTGACACAATAGTTCGTCGTCCACATAAACAGTATATTCTAAATCCATTAGATGGAGGTGTGTGTCAGTGTATGTAGAATAATTAGAATTAACAACATCCTAGTATATATAAGGTACTGGTTTTTTAATAAAATAATTGAATAAATAGAGTTTAGGTGACAAGAAAAGGGAAAATAAATGAAAGAAGCTTGAGAAAACACATTACCTCAAATCAGGTAAATCCATTTGATTTAAGTTAAAAGGAATTATTGAATTGTTTTTTGACTCTGTTAAGGATTCTAAGAGGAATTACATAATTTTTGGAGCTTATTTTATAGGATATTGGATGATTCAAGGGCCTTGAGAGGTGTCAGTAATGGTTAGAGGTGATTAAATTTTATTAGAGGGAGTAGAGGTATATTAGGAATGACTGAATATTTTTTTATTATAAACCGAATTTTGATTTCAAATGGTGCAAAACTAATTTAATTAAATGATAATATTAGTATTGTTCTAAATCCTCTCAACCAAAAGGTTTTAGATGTGTTTTTTAATCCAATTTAACCATATCTTTTAGACTTAACCCTTAGATAACTAATTTAACTTTTTCCATGTTTTCTTGTATAATCCAACTATATGGTTAGAATAGATACCATAAAATGAAAATACAACCTCAAGTGGTTCATTAAGGACGTTTAAAACATTATAAAATTCATTTTTCAGAATATTACTTTTTTAAAACTATTATATCAATTAACAAAACAATATTTGTTTACAAAATAATTTATGTCAATTTTTATTCTATTCATATCACGACTCTTTAAGAATCCATAACAACATGATACGTCCAAAATAACTTTATTAATTCAAATATAACAAGTCATAAACATATTTAAAATTATTTCATGACCTAAAATGTTCTAATATAAATTTATTTTACTATTTATAATCTCATTTATTTTAATCACTCATTGATATTTCAATCACTACATCATCATTGTGTCATAAATATATTTATTTATTGGATGTATAAAATTTTTAAATAAAATACCATGATGTAGGAAATTTTTTATATCTATAATTACTATTTATAGTCAAAAATTACAATTAAATTACCTTATATAATATTTTTTTACTAAAAAAGACATGTTTATGTAATATTTTTCTTTACATTAAATTAATTCTTATAAATTGTAATTTTCATATCAATGTGGCTGCATAGGGTCTCCAAATTGACCCAAGGATTACCATGGATGGAAATATATCATCCTATAGTTTTTTTGACACGTGTTAGGTTAGTTTAATATTATAATAATTTTATTTTTAGCCATACTTACCTGATCTACTCTTAAACCATGCTAAATAAAATAATTAATGATGTTACTATTCATAAGGTCTAAAAATAGAAGGAACCTATTTAAATAATTTGGAACTCATGATTCAAAATATGGTATCTATTTTTCCAAATTCAGAACATAGAATTTGATGAAATTTAATTAAAATTAATTCCTGTTGTTAAAACCAAAAAGCATGTTTTTAAGAAGTAAAAACTACCAAAAGATTGACATGTGTTTTTTCCAATTTAATAGTTGATTTACTTTCATGACCTAAATTTGATAAAATTTTAAAATTATAATCCAATTAATCTTTAAAACCAATTAAAATTGTAATATAACTATTTAAATAAATTAGAATAAAAGGTATTTTTTAAAATAATGAATTATTTTTCACTATTCATTAAAAAAATGAACTTAATTAAAAAATACCAAAATCTCATCCAATATAAATATTCATGTCCTACTTCTAAAGAAGAATTTAATTTTGTAATATATAATATATAAAGGTGAAAAAAAGAGATTTAAAATATGTTCATTATCAAAAGGTGGTAAAACAACCTTTTAAAGAATATTAGAGTATTTCATGCTTAAAGTCGTATTCATTCTTATTTTAATAATCTATTTTTTTTGATAAATGTAAAGTAATTTAACAAACATGAATAATCATATTTTACTTAGTTATGTTCATTCCCACCAATATAATGACTATGCAATAACTACCATTCAAAAAAATAATATTATTATATTATTTTTCAATATAACTCAATGTTGTGTGCAACAAAAGATTTTAGAAAACCCGTCATTGCATGTTGAGTACGCTATCAGACATAGAATCCCTTTTAAATTAAAATTAATATTTAATTAATAATTATTAATAAATAAGAAAATGGCATTTTCATTATTTACCTGGGATGTTACACCCTAAGTATTATCCTATGAATTTAACTAGGATCTATTTTTTATAAAGTGGGTTTAAAATGTGTAACACTATATTATTTTATGGTTTCTATATTTAAATATAACTTCTTCGATATATTACGTTTCATGCAACACTAAGATTAAATAACCACGATATACTATTTCTGTTATTATATAAAATGAAAAATATATCATAGAAGATAAATTTCTCATTATCAATATGATTAAATAAATTATGAAAATAAATTATTTAATACATAGGTTACGAATTAATTATAAATAAATATAAAATCTAATTTAATATAAATGAAATATTTTTATAAATAAATCTATTAGTATGCACAAAAGGTTTTTTATCCCAATAAATTAAATTAATTATTATCATTGAATTATATTAGTTTAATTTTTATATAATATATTTAATATAATTTTTTTACATTCATCAAATGTTATTTCTAGACATTATTGAATAATAAATCAAATTTTTAGGATTTAAAGGATATATTTCACTATAGGCTATTTTACAGCTTTTTTGGAGCACTTGTTTTAAATCTAGTTTTGACATTTTTATGATTATTAGTTTAAAAAAACATCTTATTTTATATAGTAATAAAAAAATTACTTTTTTTGAAGATTTGTTTTTTATGATATGTTTCATGTATTGATGAATAGTTAAAAATTACAGAATTCTAATTAAAATGATTCATTTTCCAAATAATTTGTATTGATAAATTCTAATTTATATTAGTTTTAAAGTATAATTATATAACATTTTTATTATTCAACCAAATTTAGGCCATTTTAATTAATTCCACTTTAAAACTAGATAAAAATTATTTCAATATTTTGACAGTTTCACTTTGAAAACCCGTTTTTTCGTAATGTCAACCAGATTAATTTTAAATTAATTATTGAAACATTTGTGTTATTTAAATTTTTAGAAGATAATTTTATATCATGAATCAGTGTGTCAAAATTATTTAAATAGGTTTCTTTTATTTTTTTAAATTATTAATAATATATTTAGTATTTTTGTATTAACAATGTTAAACGTAAATATATTAACGAAGGTTCAAAAAAATATTATTAATATTTGAAAATTAAACTAACACATGTACAAATTTCATTTTCTGAGTGGGTGTTCACCAAAATAATCCTTGGGGAAAGATTATAACCTTTGGAATCCACAAGGATGGGAGTATGTCATTTATTATATTTTATTTAAAGGTAATTTAATGATTTAATACTCATATATTAAATAATTATATCAATTTTAATATAGGACTATAGAGAATATATGTTCAAATATAAATAGTCATTTGAAATAAAAAAATCATCATCATGAAAATGTAGTTTTAATTTTTTTTAAAAATAATTACATTAATGACTTATACAATGATGAAGAAGTAATTATTTAATTAATTCAAATATCAAATAAATATTATTGAACATATTAAAATAAATATTATTTGATATAAATAAATAAACAAACAAATTTTCATTATAACCTATACATATTAAGGATATATTAAATGTTTTGGTTCTAAGATATCATGTTTCCAAGATATTTTAAAAAAGTATACTAATTAATATTATCAAAATTTATTTTAATGTTATATTAAAATATATTTTTTTTTATTAAATGATATAAAATTAATAAAATCTAAAACCCATCCAAATGAATGGGATATAGATTCAAAATGTCATCAAAAAATCATTTAAGGCTTTTTTTGGAATTTTATTGAAACTATATCAACCTTGAAAGAGTAAAAATACATGTTTTCACTATACGAGTTAATGAGTTTAAATATGGGTTTAAACCCAATGATAATTGTATGAATAGAACCAAAACATGTCTAAAAATTATTGTTCTAGAGGATTTATACCAATCAAAAAATTATCATTAATAAAACTCACCATGGGGCCATTTGTAATTGAAAATTAATTTATATTAATTTTATATTTGGAGAGTTTCCGAAAGTGCCCCTCACCTCAATTATAAAAGGGAAGATCCTTCCTCTATTTTTATCTAAAAAGAACAATCATAGATACCTTAAGAAGAGATCTAATGGGAGTATTCTGAAGAAGAGGTAATCATTTTTTCCAAATCATCCAATGCCATTTTTCTTATACTTCCTCTTCATGATTTTTCCATGATAATGTAATAAATACCTAATAATATATATGATTATATTTTATTATGATTATGGAAAAATTTTATTCCATGATGTATCCATGATATTAAAAATGAAAGCATTGTGCGTGTGTACGTACAACATATTGTCTCAATGTTGTGGTTTAATTTCATTTTCATCACCACTCTACGTGGATGGGTATAATAATTGATATAATTGATATATACCATACTTATAACATGATATTGATTTTTATAGTTTATATAATAAATTATTAATTACCCTTTCCCAATTAAAGGAATGGAACCATCGCCCATGCGTATGTACATATTACCATCTTCACAATGAGATGAGATTCATTTTCCATAATAAAATTTCCAAAATGAATCAAATAATGTATTTAATTATTAAATATGATATTTAAATAATTAATATCAGTATAGAGATGTTTGTATCTATATCCCATGAAAAAGGACCAAGACAATCATAACATAAGATGCTTAGAAAAATGAAGCAATTAACAACCAAAATAAGGGTAATAACAAAATATTTTTAACAAAATGATTTAAAGGATCATATATGATATCAGAAATATGGATATGGTTCTTTTATAAATTAATAAAATACTTTAAAGAATAATATATGAGGTTAGGGAATGTCCATATAAAGAAAATTTCAATGTAAGGGTTGACTTCAAAATCTCATTATCATTTCAGATTGTTTATACATAAGTATCTTCCTAGAAATATTTATCATACATATCCATGTTTCTTAGAATTATTTTCAAAAATTAATTTTACTGTTATCCTGAAAATTTTTAAAGTCTTTTTACCCTTGTTCTAATTTTTTAAAAACAATTTTAAATGAATCTTTTGATAATTTTTTAAATGATGTATATTATAACTTTTTTGAAAAAAATAAGGGAGGACCATTTTGTATCTTATACAACATGAGTGGAATATTTTTCCATCATGAAATAGTAAAACTTTTGAGTCTTTATTTACAAGATTACCATATTCCATTCAATGAAATTTTTTCTTTAAAAATTTGGGTCCTTTTAAATAAATTATTTTATTATAAAAGAGGGGTATTTCTTACATTAAATTTATGATCATTTTATTAGAGTATTTTTATCGATGTCAATATCCTTGTTTGATATTATATTTTATTAAGGTTTATATATTGTTATACCATCTGAAATATTTTTTTGATGGAATTTTTATCAGTTAGATTTTGGAAGTGCTATTTTGATACCATTAATCGTTTATGGATAAATTACCCACATTTTTTTGATAGTTTTTTACTACAGAATTTTTGTGTTGATTATGCTTCAGAATTTTTCATCTAATGAATGAATTGGAATTAATATGTCTATGATGGGGCTTTCTACAACCCCTCGATGCATCAGTAGGTATCATGAGGTAAATGATTTTGGGTATTGAGTGAGGCCATACCCATTTATGTATGGTTTCTTGGTTGAATCCTTAATGATATGTATATAATGTCTATCATTATGAATTCCCTCTTTATGTGATTACTTAATGATCATACATGTGATTATTAGATTAGTAGAATATACATGGGATTACTTATATGGGATTATTTTATTTTCAAATATTGATTCCATATTTTGATCAATATTATGTTTAAATGTATTGCATTTCATTTATACACCTTGCCATAATGTGTATGGTTATTTATTAATAATATCTTCCACTGTACACTAACCATTACAATGCATATGATCTCAACCAATTATTTTGTTTTATATTTTCTAGAAATACAAGATATATAATATGATAGATATGTATGGCTAAGTGAAGGAAATATTTATTCTCTTAAATGATCGACTATGTTGTTTTTTATAGTATCAATTATAATGTATTCTTGTAGCATAGAATCTAGTTTCCAATTTTGCTAAACTTATTGGCCCTTAGGGATTTGATTCTTATATCTATGCTGATGTAATAAAGTACGACACCTGGTCTGGGTTACTAGAGTTGGGGTCTTTATAGTTGGTATCAAAGAAAGTTTAGTAGAAACCTTGGGAAATAGATTGATTATATAATGAACACCATTGATAGAATTTGGAAATATATCCATATAAACTAATATTATTATTTTGAAATTATTTGTACTTAAATTTTAAATTTAGGTTCTATCATTCACTAATATTGGGATTATATATTATGTTTCATAATGTCATGATATAATATAGAGTATGCCATTTTTTAGAAATGGAACATAGAGGATGGAATGTAAACCACTTCAATGCATATAATCCATGAAGAGATTGACCTCCTAAGAAAGATATTGATGTTGGAGATACAGATACAACTAGTTTTGAATAACATAAAACCATACCTAGATAAATTACTTCGGTTATGTATAATAACCATACATGAATATGGTATCCGGATTAAAAATGCAGAGTAACAATGTTAGAATGCTTCGTGATACCAAGACCACTATAATTCAATGGGACTAAAAAACCATTTTTAGAGGAATAATAGATATGTTCCTTACAGAAGATACTACTTACACTAGGAAGTAAAATAAGTGAATAAATTTCAGGGAAATTCATCTCTCTATGGAGATGTAGATCAATATTGGTAATTAATTCAAAACAAGAAATATGAGAAAGAAATAAAAATCATGGAATTGAATTATTTTAAAGAAAATTTATTAGAAAAATGTTTTCCTCATGATAAATGAGAAAATATGGAGTGTAAATATCTATGTCTAAGAAAAAAGGATGATGATAATTTTTATAACTATGACGATTACTTTACATGATTCATGAGGCATGTTGTGGACTACGTACATAACCTAGGGAGTAAAATTAATAATTTATTTGTTGGTTTAAATCCATTTTTCTAAAAGGAACTGATATCCCAAACATTTCAATGATATATAGATATAGTCTCATTTCCAGTAATGATAGATAAATAATTCTATAGTTATTATTACATTAAGGGAGAACAAGAGAAGAAGATAATGAGAGAGAAAGAGACTGTTAAAGGGAAGAAGTGGAAGAAATATTTTCCCACACGTGATAATTATGGAAAGAAAAGTCACGATACTTGACTAAAGGGAATGGGAGTTGGTTATAAATGTGTTGAAAAATGTCACTAGGATAATGATTTCAAGGCAACAATATAAGATTTAAATGTAAAATATATCACCTATACGGAGATGGGCCACTAGGTGAATGGATTCATAATGTGTCTAACGAATATACCTCATAAGAAACAATGGGATCAAGGTCAATCATATGATATTTATGAAGTTAAAATAGAATTATTTTGGTGCTTGTGTTTTTTTATCAATAAAATATATTGTATGATTGTTTTGACCGAGTTATGGGAGGGTCGACGTGCCCGACAGTCGATCTTACGGAGGGCTGAGTTCAGCTCAATCTCTTAGATCAGTTATATCGGTCTTCATTTCTAAATTCTCAATGGTTCCGTATCCAATGATCCATAGAGATGCTTTCCAATGGCCGGTGTTTGCTGGGAGATTCGGCCATCAATGCATAAGAACTCACATTGGTCGACAGTATGGGAATTCGGGCTCATCGCACCCTTTTAGGCTGAATTATTTCCTGTTCCGGGACTCTCTTATAGATTTAAGACGTATTCATATGTTCATGAATCTTTGGTTTATACCCAAGCATAGTAACCATGGATTACTACTGGTTGGAAATGGTTAGCTGAACATAAGGGTTCAGAATCATTTAGGATCGAGATTTAACATACCTCATTGGATTAATGACTCTGAGGAGTTTGGACTAATTGAGACGACACTAGTTTGAAGCCTGATAACTGGGTGCTCTGAAGTTTATTGTCATCTTGGGGGGACAGATAACGACTTGAGAGTTTGGATCGAACCCATGATACAGTCTTCCTACGAATCCTCGTGAGAGGAATCAGAATCCACGTCGTTCGGTGCCACTTGACGGGACACATCACCTTTTAAAGTCGTGCGAAAAGGACCCAACCGTACAGTTTAATGTCATGTGGAAAGGGCCTCTGGGTGAGAGATGCCCGGTCAAAGTTGGTGCATGACTTACAACGAAGCGGCCCGGAAGACCCAGGGGAAGTGATTCCCTGGGTCCGAAGATGTTCCTACTGATGTATAAGGACACATTCGGATAGGTACATATTTTTATCAAACATAGATATTGGGGTTGAACCTCGGGGTGGTTTCCTATGTATCCCGGTTGGTCAGGAATCGATGTCCACATAATTCTTTGATGATTATGTCATACAAGTGTGAGTTTCCTGTTATTGGGATTGAGCCTTGAGGAGGCGGCCTACGTACCCTTCTTAGGAGACAGGGATCAAAACCCACGTAGTTCGTTCTGAGGGGCTTGATTGGGACTTATACATGGTTAGTGGGCCGAATAGGGATTGAACCTCAGTGAGGGTTCTTACGTAACCTCCTTAGGAGACATGGATCAAAACCCACATAGTTCGTTTTCAGCGTCGTTGTTGTGCAGACACCATGACCATCACAAATTGCTAAGCCCACGTGATTCATGCTCCGGTTGAGAAATAAGAGAATGCAACAGACTTGTCAAGCCTCGCACATTCTCTCTACCGAGAAAAGGGGAGGAAAATGACAAGTGGAGGAGAAGGCTGGGACCACTGGACTCTCCTTCTCCCTGATGCTAAAGGAAGGTAGGAGTCACGCAGCGGAGCAATGGACATTCTATGATGAGAGGGGAATGACCATTGAATTCCGGCGAGGATGATGAGGGGATTACATTAGGAGGGATGCCCAGCCACTTCTAAGAGAGGGTAGAAGTGCTCACCGCTGGCGCTCGTCAAATGGAAATGCGAGCAGGGTCCCTCAATCATGGAAAGTAGAGATGTTGAAAGGGGACTCTCGGGCTCGAACCCTTCACTACTATGGGAATGTGAACCCAAGACTGCTTCGATAATATTCTCAAGAGCCGGGGAAACCCCTTTGTCCTTGCCTATAGTGGGTATGTGAACTCAAAACGGTGCGTTGATGTGCTTGAATGTTGCATCATACGGGTCTGGTGGCTTTGGTAGAGTCCTTGGATCGGGGCCAATGAACATGACAATGAAGGTATTGTGAAGGATCAGGCCGGATTGGAAGGGTTTTATCTGGCTCCGGGAAAGAGGGTACCAAAGGAGTTGGCGGTCCACATTGGTGAATAAGGACTGGCGCCCTCCACATAGGGGGGGTGCTGCACTGCTGGAGAGTCCATCCGCGTACCAGGGAGGTACACGGACCGATAGGCATCCTATGTACTAGGGTGGTACATGGATTTGGGTTCGGCCCGCGTACTAGGATGGTATGTGGTGGAGTACGCGCGAGCCGTGGCGGCTAGGGGCGACATCGGTCGGGGGTTCATCGGTCATGGAATCGCCCACATAGGTGGGTGTTGCACTGTGCGTCAGATCGAAAAAGGGGCATAGACTCCCTAGTCCGTGGGGAGTACATCCACAGAGGGTCCATGGCTCATGGTCTTTCTTTTCTTTTTATTTTAAGTTCTCGGTTCAGCAATTTGTTATGTGTTTTTCGGTTCTTTATTAATTCATTTCCATTTTCATACATGTTCTGTTTCGTGAATTGGAACTTTGTTGTCTGCAAAATCTTAAGCTCCTTCTTTCGAAATCCTTCCACCACAAATCTGATCTCCCTATCTTTTCTCCTCGATGTCCTTTTATAGAGGGGGAAAATAGATCTATCTATGGTCATGCGGCACCTTTTTTGGAGGCCCATGACTGAAAACCCAGTTTACGAATTACTTGGTAAATCCACAACTCGCGGGGGCATTGAATGCACCTCACCCACAAACCAAATTGGTTCGGGGGGTGCTTTGCGGTCGTGCAGGGCTCCGCCTCTATTCTGTGAATGACAGTGCGTGCAGTCTGGGCCGGTTGGTGCGTTTCGCGGCTGGGGAGCTTTGTGATGGTGGACCAGCATGGCGCCTATCCTACTTCGCTCCCGCGCAGGGGTTCCCGCCTCCGTTTCACGGACTACTCTAGTCCGCAGAGGGGTCAGCTTTCTTTATCGGCCGCGTACCATCAATTTTGGACCGGTACAGAGACCGGTCAGTCCTTTTCCAATCTTGAGTATTCTACATATTTTTTCCCAAATATTTGAATGGTATTGGGTAGAATTTTTTCTCAAATTAATGGGATTCCCATTCCCCTTGAGTATTTTTCAGGACCCTACAAATTCCCCCCATCAGAATGGGGTACGATTGGAATGAAGAGAAGGATATTCTGATGTATAGTGGTCCTAAAACATGGATAGTTTATGGTAGAGGAGTAGACCTGGTAGGGGACCATGTTTATAAATAAAGGGTGCCCCTACGTCTTTTACCAGATTCTTTGTGAAAACAGAGCTCTCTTTTTTCTCTGTGCGCCTGCTCCTTCACGAAACTCCTCATCCATGAACCAGCTTCCATTTTCGCGGACCGTTCCACATTTGAACTTGCCTTCACCCATAGACCAATCTCGCATATGTGAAATAAAACTTTTAATCAATTAAAAAGTAAGTCACGATGGGCTGCGTAGGAAATCGCTACACCGTTTTGGATGGTCTGGGTACTGGAATAATCCAAACTTTGAATCTTCTTAAGTCTTACGAAATTAAACATTTAAATCCGGAATTGAAATTCTAAGGAACATCCTGGTTTGTGACTTGATGGCCAACGCTCCGCGGGCCAGAGTATCGTAGACTTCTTCTGTGTAGGACTACTTCGCGGGATGTCATCATCGCGAACTAGCCTATGAGTCCAGCCTATGGATTTCTTTATGAAGGATCCTTGATGGATTCCTTTGTCAAATACTCATTGTTTTTGTCCTGATTTTATTATTCCGGACTAACCATTTGCCTGGTTTTTATAATGCAGGGAAAAATATGGTTCCTCCTCGACCTGCCACTGGGCCTGCTACCGAGCCTCTTCTGATTGGTGATAAATTCTTAAAGGATGTGGCCAACTCTGTTCAAGATGGAGTCTGCCACACTCCACTGTACCCCCTCCTTGCAAACTTGCTCTCCGAGTCACAGTGGGAGTACCCCTTTTCCAATAGCCTTCCCGCCTACGGGTTCTGTTTATTGGCAGATAAACCGATTATGGTGCCATCTCACGACAACAATCCCGCAACATGGATATTTACCGGTACTATCCCTCGAGTTGTGATAACTTCCAGAGGGTGGCCTACCCAAAGGGATACAACTGTCAGGTATGTGCTAAATCACCTTCTTGTGTCCCCGATAGGAGAACAATGTTAGCGGGATGGGTAAATTCACTGTTACCAAATCATTGCCCAAAATGCTATGGTAAACAACCAATGTGGCTAGTCATTGGACCTGGACCTCCAGCCCATATGGGCATTAATGTTGTTGGATTGGGGGTGGACCTTTTGGGTTGTACAGAGCTGTGTGGAGTTCGAAGTGGAATTGAGAGTCGTGGGTCTATATAAAGCTACCTGGGTGTCCCAGACCTATACCCATCAACCCCACACCCTTGCCAAGAATCTTATCAGCCGTTGGAGTCTAGATACCAACACATTCCATCTGGTCCATAGGGAGGTGTGTATCAGTCCTTGGTATGTTTCCCATATTTCGGGGGGTCCCAATTTTTGGAGGTATGTATGATTAATTCCTTACTCCCCCTACTGTGTGGGATAACGAAGAGAGGACTCCTCCCTTGGTGAAGCGGCTCATTGATCTGTCCTAGGAGTATTCGAAGGATATATCTCCAAAACATCTTGTCCCATATCGTGAATTGATCAATGCTTTTTCTAGAGAGTGAAAGTCCATGGCTCTTCCATGTAGTCCCATGACCTGTCCTTTGATGGAGTCCCGAAGGCAGAGGGGCAGCTATTGGCTGATCCTAGGGCAGGCCAGTTCCACAACTGGGGCTGGGAACCTGTACTGGGCGTTGATCGGTTTCTCCGTCTGGCGGCATTTCTGGACATGTTCTTGAGTGGATGGATATTGCCCATGTGGGAGATTGGCGGCATGTGGGTATCTACTTTTGTTATGGCAGCATAGCTGGCCACTGGAAACGTCATTAACTTGGTCGTCCCAGTACTAGCTAGGATTTATCGGTTGTTTGGATATATTACATATGGGAGTTGTCCAAACTGGGTAGCCGACCCTTTTCAAATCCTCTAGGGATGGTTGGGATTTCATATTAATAATTGCTATACTTTCATCAATCCTTTTCAGATTTTGGGTACCGTTTTCCGACCGTATTTTCAATTGACCAGTGGGGTTATGATCGAGGAGTGGGTGGCCCAAGAGAAGGATGGAAAACAGATGGATCAAACTATGCATCTATTGTCGAGCTGGATCTCGAGATATGATCATTTCAATTTCTGACCATATCCCTCCCCGACCAGCGCAGACAAGAATTCCATATCAGAGGAATTTAGCAAGCGAGGATACCTCTTTTCCCTCTAATAGGGTATTCTGGTGGCTCGTATTTGCGGAGAACTGATCTGTGAGGGGTATGTGCCTTGCCGATTCAGATGTCAATTTGGATGTGATCAGGCGTTGTGTCCTCCTTCTCTCAATTGCGCCCACGGGAACCGCCATCTGATGGTGGCCAGACAATTGTGGCTAATTTTCACCCGGGAGGACACTGACTGTGAGATTATAACCCCCACTCTTGTATATTCTATGCCTTTCTTATCCAAATGTTATGCCATGTCTTGGGTGAAATCGTACCCGAATGGTCAGTTAGGGCTATGGGTGCTCACTATCTCGAGTCCTAATCCATCTAAGAGTAACAGGAAGTGAAAAGGGGGATATTGCTCGAACCAGGCCAGGAAAGGTTCTCTGCAACCCTGTTGGTACCATACTTCTAGGGATGGTTTTAAAAGACAGAGATGTATCCCCAAATTCCCTCGAAGCTTCATGGAGAGAGTTGGCCATTCCGGCTGATGCTGCCTTCCCGACGGCCTAGGGCTAATGGGGCGAATTCAAAGGTTAGTCATCCATTCGCAGCCAGTACCCCTATTCTTTTTGGAAGCACCTCCAGGAATCAGAAATGGCATTTGACGTGATGTGCTGCATATCTACTCCTACTGACATCCGATATAATGAGGTCCCAGAAAGGGTCAATTGCTATCTTCGAGTCCTTGACGCCTACGTTCATGAACCCCAGGATTATGCAGTGTTAACTCACCAAGTCCAGGACATGATGTAATTTTTGACTAATGGGGAGGAGGAAGAGAGTAATCACTATTCAAGGGGCAATGATTTTTCTAGTTCCCTTATTGCAGCAGAGGAAAGGGTATTTCCCCCCTGCCCAAGAGTTCCTACCCACAGTTATCTTCCGAGAGTTCTAGGGCGGATGAGAGACCTAGTAAACACCCATGGATATTGGCGCCTCAACCTACCCTTGTCACTGCCCACCCCTCTCAGGTTGATCCCTCTAGACTAGTTGTTCCTATTATGACCACATTTCCGGATACATGGAGGATTTGGGATGACATGAGGGTCAGTGGCTCAGATGAAGAGGTTTGGGCATTACTCCAAATGAGCTCTTTCGAGTTTCCATGTATTGGGACTATCTTCACTCCGAATCACTTACTATTGGAAGATAATCTAAACAAAATAGTCACCTCCTTGAAGGAAATGAATGCATATGTGCATTCACTCTGAAACCGGATTTACGGGTCTAATCGGGTGTCCATGATGATAAAGCATCCTAAATCGTCAGATCCTGAGGAATAGGTTTCCCTGATCATCCATCCCAACCTGCTTCCTTCTTTACTATGAAGGTTCTAACGTTTCTTCCCTTTATGATAGGTGTCGAGGAATCCCAGGGGGAAATTCCTTCCCCGGAGTATACTCCTCAGGGTACCACAGTAGGCGAACACGCGTCCACTACGAGTGTCTTTGAAGAGGGGTTTCATGGTGCAGTTGAGCACATATAAGAGACCCTCACGGTTCCGACTAGGGTCATTCCTCCACCAGATCCTCCCAGTGTTCCTAATGGATAATTGTCCCCTGGGAAGATCTAGAGACGTCAGCATGCGTCCTGGTTATCGGAATCGCTCAAACAGGGAACGATGGGTAATCATGATTCCCGTTTCCTCGATTACCAACTCATATATTCTAACATCTAGTTATTAACTGTTTTGGTACTATGGTGCAGGGCCAATTAGTGACATGGTCATGGCTGCCCGGGTGGTCGTACCTTTCGTCCCTTTATTATCTTAGGGACCACATGCGGTCATACCTGAGCATGATGAGATGGCGGGCCCTATTGAAGGGTCTAGTGGTACAGAAGTTTTCCTTCTGTCTTCAACGATAAGGGATATATCAGAGGAGGAGGAGCTGGAAGACGAGACTCCCATTGATCACACAACCCCTATAGATGCGGGGGAGGATGGGGCACCTGTGATTACCGAGGAGGCCATAGATCTGACGAGGTCAGCTGCCTCAGAACTGATGGATCCCATGGTGTTGGAGGAAGAGCTTGTTATCAGGCCAGTTGTTGAGAATCCAGAGCGGGAAATTGTTCTGTTTATCGGGGGAGTAATTTCCCCGAACACGATATCTGTAGACGACGTCTTGGAGAAATATTTGGGAGTTGTTGTCCATAGGTGTGGCCTTAGGTCTTGGGCACCTCTGGGGGTTTCCAGGACACCATTTCCCATTAAAGACGTAGCGTCTTCCTCGAGCGGCAGCGACGACGTAAAGCTTGAGGGCATCGACGCCTTGATGATTGGGGGTAATCTTCTCTATATCTATCCACTAAATCCCTTCTCTACCCTTGTTAGATTATGGATACTTATTTGTCTTATCATCTTTTAGGCTTTAGGACCACAGCCTTCGGCGCTGGCGATTGTGACATCAGATCCAATCATGCCTGTGACCACAACTGTCGGGGGCGAAGTTGCCGCCGCGTCGGAGCTTACGGTTGAAGCTGTATCGGGCCCCTCCTTGGTGACATTTATCCTAGGGTATGTATCATCATCTGGGAGTGACTCTGATCTTGATCAAGGGGTCCTTTCCAGTCTTCGACCTTCTCGCCAAAGGGAATTGGAGAAAATATGGAAGCTGATTTCTCAGACGCCCTTGGCCAAGATGCAAACTAAATTTTCGAAGCTGCGCAATCTATTTATGCTACTGGGATTATACGGTATTGACTACCATGGCATTTATGATATATTCAAGTAGGTGTTCTTTGACCAGGAGAGGCTTGGTGGTTTTGAATCTTTCGTTTCTGCTGCTCAGTTTGAGGCCTACCTTTCTGCAACCCGATAATTTTTCCTAACAGAAGTTCATGATCTTGTCGGGGTAGTCGCGAGAGTTTAGGGAGAAGTCATTAAGAATTTTTCTCGACTGGAGGTGCTGAGGAGTGACATACAGAGACTACTTCAGTGGGATGCTAATGCCACAACCATAATTGAAGAAGGGGAGCAGCAGATGGAGGAGGAGAAAAGGGCTAGATTAAAGGCAACACAGGAGGCGGAAGCACTACGGACTGATGTCGAAGCTGATACGGCTTTCCTGCATAATCTCTGTCAAGAGATCGAGGATTCTCATCAGAAACTGATACAACTTTTTGAATCGGCTGAATGTTTCTTTTAATAACCTCTCACTTCGAGACGAGGCTCCGGATTGTGGAATCCCTTCTCATCAACTCTGTTATGGAACACACAAATGTTTCTCCATAGAACTCTTTGCTTCCTTCTCCTATTAAAGAAATTATTTGACATGGTTGCTGTATATGATAACTCACCAAACATAGAATAATCAGAGTTCAGTACAAATAATAAAATAGAAATGAGCTCTAATTTTTCTTGGACCGTGGGATCCAGCGAGCATAGTTTGACTATTGCAAGGCTTTTGTAGAATAACCCCACAACCTTTTTTTCTTTTCCTTCAATACCCTAATTTTTTCCTGGCCCCATTTGGTGTGGACCAAGTGGGTATAACCTTGCTTTTTCTTAGGTCATCCTTTTCGGGATTTCAACCTAACGTGATTTGTGCCTCTTTTTGTGAGCGGTTTAAAGTCCCGCCAACAAGACTATGATTACTGATGTTTTAGGTTGAACAGATCTGACTAGATATGGTTTTGCGAGGGTCCTGAAGAGGATTTGTTGATTAAAATATGTCTCAATACCTTTCAAACGCATGTGGGGGGAACATGTTTAGATTTGAACAACATGCAGGGTATGTCACAAGGCATGGGAGCCGTATCAGCGTGCAGAGGTAGGAAAATCATCACCTAAGGAAGACTTACCTTTGTTATATGGGCCAATGGTGATCAATATACAGATCCACTGAGGGCATGGTATGCATAGTCGTGAAAAGGTGTCTTTAAGTCAATGAAAGTCCATTTCTGGTGGCCTAAGGACTTTATGGATGTCTGAATTATGGAAACCACCATGGGTGGCTTGGATTATTATGAAAACCACCAGGGGTGGCTCGGAAAATTACGAACACCACTAGTGGTGGCTCAGAAAGGGTATGTGACGTCTAAAAGGGTTTGGGAATATCTGTATTAATCAGTATTGTGGATGAAGGGTCCCTATCCTACGCATTTATCTAGCATGAAGGATGGTTGGATCTTGGTGCAGTTTAATGTCATGCAACTGGGACATTCCATAAAATGTAACAGCTTGTCCTGGTTCTCGATAATCTTGTCAGAGACATTCCACCATATTCAGGGAGGGTTGTGAAAGAGGTAGGTAAACTACAGATCAGAGGGTTTCCAAATCCCTAGATGGATGAGGGGGCTTAGAGGCCACGATTCATATAGAGAGAAGCATTTCCTAAAGAAATCTTTCCGTTGGTAGACGGGCCTGGGGTGATCAATATGAAAAGACGCTAAGGGAATGGTATGCATAGTCATGAAAAGGTGTCCTTAGGTCAATTATTGTATTCTCCCGATATCCAGGAAACCTCAAGGATTTAGAGATTCGGGACCACTTGGGGTGGATTATGAGAGTTCGAATTTTTATGAGTACAGAGTATTTTTTATGAGGAGAGGGTGCCTGGATACGAGAGAAACATCTGGGCTAAATTTCCAAGGAAAGGGTGAAGTCCTTCCTTCTCATGCTGGTCTGAGACGGTGGTTTGTGTAGGTCTAGCCCGTGCACTGAGGGATAGAGGAAAGCCTCCATTCTTAACTAAACGCATGACACGTTGGAGCATCCAGTTTAATGTCATGTATAATGGGTGAAGGGAATTGTTATTATTACTAACTCAGTGCAGTTTAACATCATGCGGTGAGGACGGATGAAATTTTAAATTCCATGAAGTTTGACTTCATGCGGTAAGGATGACTTCCGTGCAGTTTAATGTCATGCGGTAAAGATGGAGAGCATTATTAAAGATACTATGCAGTTTAACGTTGTACAGTAGGGACAGGGGGAATTTTTAAATCGGTAAAAAAGCATGTAGTTGGAGGCATTTCCCTGGATGTTTAATGCTTGGTCATTGCAGCTTCATGCCAAGTGGAAAAGACATGTTCCGTGCAGTTTTAATCATCATGAGGTAAGGACGTAGTTGCAAAGTCCACTCTTGATTTGAATGTAAATGGGCTCGAATATCATGGCATTTCCAAGATGTGGAGATGGGTTGATGGTGTAAACCATGGTTCCAGGTCATCTTGGATTAGGAGAGATGACATGGGGGCTCTGAGGCCAGTAAACGTATGGTGCTAGGAAGAGTATCGCCTAAGGAAATATTGTCTTTGGTAGACGAGCCATGGGCTATCAATATGCAGAGCCGCTGAGGGCATGGTATGCATAGTCATGCAATGGTGTCAATGGGTCAATGAATTTCCACTCCTGATGGCCATGAATGATTATGAGGATCCGCGAATGTCCGGGACACAAAGTCTATCATTTGTTAAGGAAATGTCTAGAAATGTTAGTGATGTTTTTCCCTAGTGGTTGTTAAAACTCGAAGACTTCACTGCACTGATTTACCATGCGCATGGGGTCTACATTTACTCCATTAAGTTTAACATCGTGCGGTATGGATGGATTACTATTAGTTTAACGGTCATATAGTTCAGACCATTGGGTGACTATTGCTACAATCACCTGGAGGGAAATTGAGATAGGATTATATGGTATACTATGAACAAGTGTGAGGGAATAATGGAGTAAACTGTAACTCGGGGGTTTCTCGAATCAGGATATATGGTGTGGGGCTCTGAGTCCAGTAAGCGTACAGAGATAGAAAGAGTATCACATGAGGAAATATTCCCATAGGTAGATGGGCCATGGACTATCAATATGCAGAGCCGCTGAGGGCATGGTATGCATAGTCATGAAAATGTGTCCACTGGTTGATTACCTTCCACTTCTGATAGCCATGGATGATTATGAAAATCTAGGATTGCTCATAGCACAAAATTCAGTATATAGGGATAATAGTGTCTGAGAATACAAGAAACATCTTCACCGCAATTTCCCGTTGAGTCAAAGTCGCCTAGCCCTGACATGATAATTGTAGATGAAGATCGTCATGTGAACCACGAGGGGATACATAGGATAACCAGGTAGGGATACCCTGGCAACATTTAGATGTGGTAGGGGCACGAACCTGTAAACCACTACTCCACAATTTTTTGGATCGGAAGATACAATATTGGTGCTCTGAGGCCGGTAAACATACGGAGATAGGAATATTATCGCTTGAGGAAATAATGCCTTTGGTAGACGGGCCAGGGGCTACCAATATGCAGAGCCACTGAGGTCATGGTATGCATCCTCATGCAAAGGTTTCCACTGGTCTATAACCTTCCACATCCAATAGCCATGGGTGGTTATGAAGATCCACAATTATCTGGTTCGCAGAGTATGATGTATGGGGAGGATGCATCCAAATGCAAAAGGAGTATTCCCATCCTGTTTCGCCTTATACCATGGGTGGGTCATGAAGAAGTCCGTGCAGTTTAACGTTGTGCGGTGAGGACTATGTTCGGGCAGTTTTGACGTCTTGCGGTGAGGATGAAGATGAACCGACGTGAAAAGTGGATTCCATGTAGTTTAACATCATGAGGTAAGGATGAGGGGTATATATAAATGTGTTTTATTTTATCAGCAGCTAGGCTAGGAGATAATATCCTGGAATCACTACATATCTTGTGAGGGCATGAATCAAGCAACACATTCTTCTTCTGGGGAATACACCCCGTGCAGGTTTGGTCCGTATGAGGGAAAAGGGGTAATTGTTTTCTTTATCCGTGTAATTTAACGCCATTTGGTAAGGAAATGTAATACACCCCATGCAGGTATGGTCCTTACATGGGGGAAATGTGGTATTTTTAGATTCATTTGTGGTGGCTAGGCCAGGGTGTGGAATTCTAGCGTCACTACGTATCCAATGAGGGCAGGAATCAAGTTGTACGTAGTTTTTTAGAAGATAATACAACCCATGTAGGTCTGGTCCGTACACGGGGAAAATGGCATGTTAATCATCATTTGGGGGTGGTTGGGCCAGGATGGGGGCCGCAGGTGTATCTACGTATCCTGCAAAGGTAGGAATCAAGCCATACCTAGTTGTTTTAAAGAGGTACACCCCGTGCAGGGCCGTTCTATACATGGGGGAAGAGGGAATTTTTTTTTTTTTCATTTGGGGGTGGTTGGGCTTGGATGTGGGATCCTGGAGCACCTACGTATCTTTCAAGGGTAGGAATAAAGTCGCATATAGTTCTCTGAAACCCGTGCAGTTTAACATCTTGCGGTGATGACGAAATACTCTTAGTTTAGGGTCATAGATTTTGGACCATCGGGATTGGTAGTTTAACGTCATACATCTCGAACGATAGGCACTTCATAGTTTAACGTCACGCAGCTCGGACCATCGAGGATTGACAGTTTAACGTCATGTAGCTCGGACTATAACTGCTTTTGGTTATGCGAAATACTTCTTCAGAAATCTCACATTCGTAGGAGCTGTAGTGAACTGCCCGTCCATTGATATCAGGGCATGTGTTCTGTTGGAGTAGACCTTGTGTATAAAATATGGTCCCTCCCACTTGGGATCCATCTTTGGAGGTTTCTTTCTGGGTATCATTGGGTTCTGGAGGGCCAACACAAATTCCCCTTCGAAGAAAGACCGAAGATGAACCTTTTTATTGAAGGCTCGTGCGATCTGGTTCTAATATACTTTCAGATGGTGAAAAGTGTGCAACAGCTTCTCATCCAGCTGTTCCAATTCGCGTTGTCATTTTTCTGATTGCTCATAGTTGGATAACTAATCACAAATGGCAACACGGAGTGAGTGCAATTGGATCTCGAGGGGAAAGTCCGCTTCTGTTCCATGTACTAATGAGTATGGAGTAGCCTGAGTAGCGGTGCAGATTGTGGTTTGATAAGCCCAAAATATATGAAGGAGTTTATCTGGCCATGATTTCATGTCTTTGTCCACCATTTTCTCTAGAATGTTGGACAGGGTCTTGTTGAAAGCCTCTATATTTCTGTTGGCCGTTGCACAGTAGCGTGATGAGTGGTTAGCCTTGATACCATATTCTTGGTATAGTTTCTCCAATTCAGCAGAGCAGAAGTCAGTGTTGTTATCTGTTAACATGTTCTAAGGGATGCCAAATCTGGTGATGATATTGGCTTTCACAAAGCTGACAATGTTTCTTGCCCCGACATACATGAGGGGTACAGCTTCTACCCATTTGGAAAAGAAGTGGGTTGTTGTGAGGATATACATCATTTGTTTGGCTGTGGCAAGAGGATATGGTCCCACGACGTCCAATCCCCAGATAGAAAATGTCAAGGAGTACTTGTCCTGATGAAGTAACTTCGGGGGTTGGTAAATGAAGTCGGCATGAATTTGGCAGGAGTGGAATTTTGCGGTAAAGTGCTCGCAATCTTGTGCCACGGTGAGCCAATATTACCCAAGACTTCTAACCTGATGTGATAGATTAGACCCTGACTAATGTTTTCTACATACTCTGGCATGCTCTTCAGTCATGACGGTAGTGGTTTCCTGCACATCAGTGCATCTGAGGAGAACTATGTTGAAGCCTCATTTGTAGAGGACCTCTTACTGACTCGTGCCTCCATATAAGAAAATGTTGATTGCCCTTCTCTGTATTTTCTTTCATTCAGCCATGTCTGATGGAAGTTCTCTCCTTCGAAGGAAGTTTTAAATGGGGGTCATCTAGCTGGGGGAAGGAGCATATGACTCAAGGACAGGACTGACTTCATTGATTTCTTCAATTTTAGTCTGAACAAATGGAAAGAAGATTCTACGATGAGAAATACTGATAATTGTTTCATCCCGGTCTGGGTCAGCTAGGGTTGTGGCTGCATTAGCTAATACATCGGCCTGGGAATTCTAAGACCAGGGAATATATGTCAATGTTGGTTCTGTGGAGAATTCCTCCATTAACCCACAGACATGGTCAAACATGGGAATAATCTCCTCATATTTAATATTATAGTCACCATTGACTTTCTTGACGACCAGTTTGGAGTCACCTTTTACCTTAAGGTGTTGTACTTGTGCCTGGAGTATGGGCTCCATGCCTGCAATGAGGGATTGATACACCGCCTCATTGTTCATACATCCTTTTAGAAGGAGGAAGGAGTATGGAAAGAATGTATTTTCTGTGGACTTTACAATGATCCCCAAACCCACCTTGTTAATGTTTGGATCCTCAATCCTCTTCCCTATCGGGCTTCGAGATGCGCCGTCGAAGTACATTTCCCATGTTGGGAAACCCTCTTGATCCGAGAAGATTTCTTCATCAGGTAGCTCGACATCCAGTGCGGTGGTGCCTGTCGAGGGGTGCTCTGATAGAAAATCTACTAATGCCTGGACATTGATGGCTTTCTGAGTCACAAACCAGATGTCAAACTGTTACAAGATGACTGCCCATCAGGATAGGCGCCCGGTCAGCATCAGGCGGTTAAGGAAGCACTTGAGCTGGTTACTACGTGAGACCAAATAGACTTCATGATGCTGCAGATAATGCCTCAATTTTTGTACTATGAAGAACAAGGACAAAAAACCCTTCTCGAGGTCTGAGTATCAAGTTTCAGCATCGATCATGGTTCAGATGAGGTAACCGTTACTTTTTTCACCGCCCTCATCATTTTTCTATGTGAAAAAGACTCCTAGTGACTGCTCTAGGGCTATCACATATTAGATAAGAGGTCTCCCTTCAACCATGGGAATGAGCACTGGTGGGATTAAGAGGTACTTATTTAGGCTTTCGAATGCCTCTTTGCAATCATCTATCCATTGGTACGTAACCCCCATTTATTTTAACCTAGTGAAAGGAAAAAATTTACCCGCCTGTTTGGATATAAACCGCCTAATGTTGGCCAGGTGTCCATGGAATCCTCTCAGCTCAGTGAGATTGCGCGGTGGTGGTAAACCAAGGATAGCCTTTATCTTATTAGGTTTGACTTCGATTCCACGATGACATATGACTAAGCCAAGGAATTTCCCTGAGGTAACCCCAAAGGCCAATTTCAAGGAGTTCATCTTCAGGCTATGTTGTCGAAATTTGTTGAAGAAGGTTTCAAGGTCTGATAGGTGATCTGAGCGCTATCTTGATTTGACCACCAAGTCATCCACATATCATTTGACAAATCTCCCCAGGAATGGTTTAATGATATGATGCATGGCGCGTTGATATGTGTCACTAGTGTTCTTGAGACCAAAGGGCATGACCCTGTAACCGAATTAACCTTGAGGGTCCCTGAAAGTAGTGGATTCTTCGACTTCTTAGGCCATCCCGATTTGATTATACCTTGAATAAACATCAATGAAGGAGAGAGCCTCATACCTAGATGTTGCGTCGATTAACTACTCAGTGATCGGGACCAAGAAATCATCTTTCTGGCAGTGCCGATTGAGATCTCTGAAATCGATGCAGATGCAGATTTGTCCATTATTTTTCATGACGGGGACAATTTTGGCCAGCCATATGGTGTATTGGACCTCCCGAATGAAGCATTCATTAATGAGGTTATCGAATTCAGCCTCTATTTTGGCAGCATGTGTGGGGTGCGTCCTTCTGGTAGCTTGTTGATATCCCTGGTGGTCTTCTGGCAGACCAAAGTGGTGGGTCGCCACTTCGTGATCGAGTCCCGACATTTCTGTGTAATTCCAGGAAAAAATCTCGATGTTGCCTCAGGAAAGAGGTATATACCTCGCGGTCCTTGGGAGACATGGCTATACTAATGAGAGTGGTCCTAAGGACTTCCTCGGTACCCATGTTTATTTCCCTAAGCTTGTCCATAGTGGTGCAGATACCTTCCTCAAATTCGGGAGGTTCATCCCTGAGATCTTCCTCTCATTCTTCCCCGACATTCTCATCTTCTGGATCCAATGGGGGGAGATTTCTCAGACTGGGATCTTGGGAGTCTGGAGGTGAGGCATTTTGGGCATCCCTGCTCGGGTATTCGTCCCCAAATTGAGGGTTAGCGGTCATTTATGCATTTTCACTCTTGGCCATTATGGCTGAAGTCAGGAGGAAAACAGAGTGTGTGTCCGGACACGTACCCCTTCTCTCAATATGGTTGATGGGAAGTATGTAGTCTCCACCAAGCTGCTTTAGGGGGTCATTAAGAACCATTTTCAGACCATTTGGAGCGGGGATCTAGTCGATACCATCGACTGATGACTACTTCTTCATTTTCTCATAAAATCTTGTGTCAATTTAGTGTGACTCGGAGAGCTCAAAAGGGGCCTTGTTAGAGTGAAATGCCACATCATTTCCATTGACGTAGTACTTGAGACACTGGTGATAGGATCATATAATGGCCATGTACTTATGGAGAAACGGCCTTCCCAGTATGGTATTGAATGTTGTCTTCGGATGGAATACCAGGAATTCTGAGTAGGCCAGAAGGTCGCCCAAATGGGGTTTCAGCTTGATTTTTTCCATGGATTTTTGTTCACACTTGTTGTAATCCAACAGAGTTGTGGCTGAGGGTATTAGATCGTCCTCAATGTATCCCAGCTTATTAAGTGTCCGTAGTGGAAGGAGGTTAACTCCAGAGCCGTTGTCGTTAAATACATCCCCGATCTCAACATCATTTAGTGTACCAGACACATATAGTTGTTTGAGGTGTCCTTGCATGATGTAGTCTTCATCCTAATTGGTGAAGGAGATCACCGTGTTTAATTCAGTCGGGCCAGTCTCTGTCTGGTAAATTTCGTCGGTGGGTACCTCGACTTGAAATTACCAGGGGTGACGAAAGGCTTCTATAAGTGCCTCCCTGAGATCCGCTAACAAACTCAGGGCATCCAGGATTGACAGTTTTCCTAGTAATGATGCCAGGTGCTTATGGAAATCATATTTCTGCTCCATATGCAAACGCTTCTCCATTGGTGGGAGAGTTTTAGCAGGCAGCTTGGGAGCTGGAGTACGTGATGAGGAGGGATCGGCCGTGGCGTCAGATGTCGTCAGTGTTCCCAGATTCTGGGGAATCGGCCAGGCTGGTCTATTTGTTCACACTTGGTGGCTAGAAACTTGTTACTCCTCTGACGAGTAACGAAGAATGACGGGGCCAGATTGTCTGCTTCTGGAGGTGGAGGGATATTCTTTCACCTACTATGTTCGTTGAAGGGATCTCCCATGCATTTCCGTGATATTAACAGTTTGGGCCAGGGTAAAACCATAGGGTTGGTTTTGACCACGAATGCACCTCCCCTGGTATCCCCTACTTATATGATTCCTCCTTTCGGCCCCTTGGGTTGGGAACTCAGGTTCGTAACCATACCATTTTTCATGGAACAATTCCATTAGATGGATGACATTGATGGAACCAAAGATTAGCTCCTCGTCCTGTGACTGGTCAACCTGGCCGGTTGTCCCTGATGGTGTCATTTGGTGGGTCGGTGCCTGTGTCACCATGTTTGAGGGAATAAAATCTAACAGTGTCAGGGCTAACTTCGGCCTCGTTGCAGACTTCTCCTCTTGTGCTTGTCTCCTCCATTTTTGATTATGCCCAGACGACCGACTCATGGAGGGTTGTGAGGCCGATATTTTCTGATGTGTGACATTAGGGGATGTTGTCTGCAACACCGGTTGATGTAGATGAGCTCATAGTTTTCCATGAGATTGATTGACAGTCTTCCGAGCCATCCATTCATTAAATTTATGCCCCTTCTTACTGGTGACTTCCTACCATCCCTCCCCTTTGTTGGAGTCGGTGGTAGAAAAATACGTCACATGTGCTGGGGGTGGTGCCAAATCAACCTGCCCGGAGTCTACCTTCCTTTGCAAGAGGTATTTAAAGACTAAGCATTCCTGGATACTGTGCACCAAAATTCGATGGAAGGGATTGTAATCTGGCCTGTCATTGTGGCCGAGTTCTTCAGGATTCCTTGGCTCTGGGAGGTGGAGAAAATTGCAATTGATGGTTGGGATGAAGTAGTCACAGACTTGGTCCTCTCGAAATGAGTATAATTTGTGTCTTACTTCCTCTAAATGGTTCCGCATCGATCCTATTTGATCGTTGCCCTTGGGCGGAGAAGGCCACTGATATACAGGGGTCCCTTGACGATTTGGTGGAGGCCTAGATGGTGGATCAGGCGCATGGGCTGGATTAAGCATGATAGAGAATGCTTTAGCTCAAGATGCATTCTTTGCAGGAGCCTGTGAGGATATTCATGAGTTAAGATTAGTCTCCTACAGGGAGTCTTCAATTCTCTGGGCAATGGCAGAGAGATTTCGGAAGACAGTGGTGCACTCCACTAGTATGAGCGGTGTTCGCAGCTCATCTTGTAGGTCATCGATGCATATGGGAAGCATCTCATCTTGGGGTGTTGGCCTGTTCAGAGAGTAGGTCAGACCCTTCTATCTGGCAATGAAATCTGAGACCGTCTCGTTCTCCCTCTCTTTGAAATTAATGAGGTTGATGAACGTTGTTTTAGGCAGCATTGAGCTGAAGTGGAACATGAACTACTGTCGATGGTCTTCCAATCTTTTTATTGACTAAGATGGCAGATTCGTATACTAGATGAAGGCAGATCCTTGCAAGGTCTGCACGAAGCATCTGAGTTTCACTGCTTTTTTTTTGTTCTGGAGTTCCCATCAGAGGGTCGCAATAAGATGCTTAGTGCATCAAATTCTATTCTGGATCACCTGATCCATTGAAAATAGGGAATACAGGGCTCCCAAAATTCGGTGGAGGAGGCGTGTTGCTCACCCAATCAGGGAAGGGCTTTCGCTCTGGCTGTACCAGAATGTGTCGAACTTCTATTTCTTCCAATCGAGTTGTCAGTTCCTCGATGGTATTGGTCAGACCCTGGTTTACATCCAATTGGGCCTGATCTTGGGCATGTGTATCCCGAGGCATTGCATGAGGATCCGCCTTGGCCGGCACCAAGGGTTTATATGCCGTTAGTGAAACCTTCATAGGGTTCAGACGTACTCGCTCTAGTTTCTTCCTGAGTGGAGGAAAGTCTTCGTATTCACCCGAATCCATGTCCAGGTAGTTGGACGGGCCAGGCGCCGCACCGGGAAAGGGACCTAACCACACTTCATTTGTGAGGGAAAACCTTGGTTCATTGAGGTTCACTTGCTGGGAGTGTAAGGTTCGTCTCTTCTTGGGAAGCACATTCATTAAGACGGTTCCACTAGAGTAGCTCGGCGTTAAACCACCTCAATTATTTCATTTCCTCTTCCTGCCGAGAAAATCTATCTTCAAGCGTAAGCGGCTCATTTTTATCGATAGAAGGAGGTGGGTTAAGGGTAAGCAATCCGTTGTTTTTATTCTTGTTGGAAGCTCACAGGGTAAGAAGAGGACGTTCATCTGGTGGGGCGACCATATTTAGGGTGGCCCTCTAGTTCCGGGTGTGCACACCTGGTGGTTTGTTGTGAATCACAGCCTCACCAGAACTATATTCTCTTGATCCATTCATATTTTCCTCATCTTCAATGCCACCCATGAGGTTTACCACTATGGTGTTGATGGATTCATATCACAGGGTGGAGGAGATGTTATCTTCCATATAGGAAGAGCATCTCCCACGCCTTTTTCTAGTCCTCCCCTTCCTGTCCCAGGATTGCTTTCGGACTCCTTGATGATGGGTGACGCAGATAGTTTTTTGATGTGGCCTTACGTAATGCCTCCCTCTTGAAGGGGATGATGATTCAATGGATGGGATAGGGCATGAAAATTCTATTCTTACATTCCTCCATAGATGAGAGAATACTTATTCTCATGGGGGAGGTTGTTGTTGAGGTGGTGAAAATGCCCCCATCCCTGAGGGCTAGGGCTGGCTTCATTCTATGGACGTTGAGTCTCTTCCTGTTTTTATTGGTCTTACGGGGGAATTTGTTGTTAAAAATGACCCCATCCCTACAAACTGGGGTTGACCCTGGATTGTGGTAGTGGCTGTTGCTAATGCTACCTGCCTGATCTTGAGTGCCCCCATTTGGGGGTGAACTAGATCTGATTCCGATTTCACCTATGAATCAATCCCCTCTGGGGAGGCAAGAAATGACTGCTTATTGGACTCTCTTAGGCGAGAGGCCTGTTGTATGCTTTCAGTGGCCTGATTCAGGATATCGTGAATGGATTTCTCCCATCAAGCCTGATTATTTTGGGACTTACTCAAGGCTTTTCTCTGTTGGGTGTGTCACTATTCCTAAACAGGGACCCCATTTGATTGTTGTATTAATGTGATGACGTTGAAAGAAATTATGCTTAATGGGTTATTCTGGGTGGGGAGTAGAGTGAAATGCAGAGCTCCATGTTATCCCCATCCTCTGATATGGACTTCCGTCAGAGCGTCACCAATGAGTCGGTGCAACTAGTGTAGTGCATGGAGGCATGCTAACTTAAGGTTTCCCTTACGACTCATAGGTCATGGTTATCACGCTGAAGGGAGAGCTTCCGGGTCGAGGTGACTCAGGAGGTATCCTATTGTCTTGACATGGTCTATGTACCCATCGTATGGAAGGAAGCTTGATTTCAGCCAACGGAGGGTTGTCCATATATTGGAGCGGATTTTCGTGCACACATTATTCTGACAACTTTCTGGGTATGTCGAATTGAGAGGTGGTCATTGGCCAAAACATAACCGATATATCATCTCTGGCCAGTCGTTTCCTTAGGTGCTACATGTCGGCATACTCCTCCACTTGTGTTTCCTCTACCTGGTCGGCCCAACTGAGACGCTCTCTGATAGTTTTGTTGGAGGTAGTGGGACTGCTAGGTATTGAATTATCATGTGGGTGATTCCGAGGTTGTTCAGAAGATGAAAGTGGCCCCGAACTGTCTCCTAATTGAAGAAGGGTGTTGTTGGTGACTAGCTGAGAATATGACATGCTTGTTCCCGTCGTTTTGAGTGCCTCTACATATGAGGGATTTTTTTTTCTTTATTCGGCTGGGGGAGGACCTTCCTGTAGATATGATATTTCACTATGGAGAGGAAATTTGCAATAACTACCATCATGGTGAGGATTACTATCATGGTTTGGCGTTCGATGTGTATCCTGGGGAGGATCTTCAAGACACACTGTGACTAGGGGAGGACCTTCTTGTGGCTTGGGGCCATTGCGGGGAGGTCCTGTGCAATGGCATCTGTGGTGGAGAGGACTACCATCACAGCTGCCGTAGGGAGAATGTCTGCGGGGTACACCCTAGGGAGGGCCTTCAAAATGTACCACTATGAGGGGAGGATATTCTCGTTGCTTGATATCTTTAAAGGGAGGTCTTCCGTTATCAGAGTGGTGAGGACTACCATCGTGATCTGATGCCTGGCTGCGCGGAGTGTCGTTGCAATGTAACCCTGGGGAGGACCATCAGGGCATGCACCGACAAGGGTAGGGCCTTCTTGTCATGATGAGACGTCACTGTGGGGAGGGCCTCCGTAGTTGCGACTACGATAGCGAGGACTACTATCATAATCTCTGGTCCCACTGCACGGAGAGTGTTTATAGTGTATACCACAGGGAGGACCTTCAGGGTGGACCGCAACAAGTGGAGGTCCTTCTTGCTGCTCGATCTTTTGGTTACGCAGAGGGCTTCCGTGACATGCATCAAAAGAGAAGCTATCGTGATCGATCATTCATTGCCCATGGGGGAAGAACATGTGAGTGCTCTGGGGAGGACCTTCAGAGCTGCTGGTAGCGACATTGAGGGGATGAACTTCGCAACTGCTACTGCCACTCCCATAATATGGTAGTGGGTGGTCATGGTCCTGAGCCTTTGATATGTTCTTAGTGGCATTGGGAACCCAAGCATCTATTAGAGAGGAGTCATGAACTCTCTCTTTATTTTCCTGCTTCCTTTGGCACATTCGAGGAGCTTTCTTGCGGGCAGCAGGGACAGTCTTCTTTTGATAATGGCCTTAACCTTTGGGTTTCTTTTCTAATTGGGTCCTGTGATGTTGTCGGGATATGCCGACGAACATCTTGACTTTTAGTAGGGGTATATTCCAACTCTAGAACATCCACCATGATGGATGGGTGTCCCCCATTTGGAACGAGTGAAGCTGGTCGATCTGGTTAACCTTGTATCGTAGAATATGGCAAACGACCCTCCTTGGAGGAAGAAGGGAAGCAGATCTACTCCAAGGTGGCTATCGTGTCTCTTAGATAAGTCGCCTCTATTGGGGAGATAGGATCATTGGACCGAGTCCATTCTATTGCCACTGATGCAATTACATTCTCGCATGTCTGCAAGATATAATCTGGGATCGATACCTGCTCTTCCATCATTTCCAGGATATGTAGAGAGACATCTTTGGATGTAATGGGTATGAAGGCCCATCCCAGTATGGGAGTATGAATATCCTGCCCTGGTCTTCCGGTGGTCAGTGGGTAGTAACAATTCTCCTATGTAGGGGTAGGTGAATGAGTCTTCCTCTGTGCTGGGATATGCCGATTTATCTCTTCGTCTGCTGCCACATCGGGATGGACAAATTTATTTGCATCTGTAGGGATCTGGACCTTCATATGTTGGTTCGCCACCATATCGAGTCTGTGGCCTTTATTGGCAGGGAGACGTTCCATTGTATTAATTTCCACCACATATGGATGGTGGGATTTGTTGATCGCCACCACATCAGGATGGTAGGTATCAGGAGCATATACAAGTAGCTGGTCCTGTAGGTGCTCGGTTGCCACCACATCTGGTTATTGGGATTAATGACCCTGGGAAAAGGTGAGGTGTCTACCGGGTTGGTGTCATCCTATGTGAGTGATGGGCTTGATGGAGCTTGTCGGGGATGTGTGCCTACTCGTATGATGTCTCCATGTTTGGATGGAGGACATTGGACGGGCGGATAGGTGTGTGTGCATGCTCGCAATACGTCTCTGTTACTGGGCAGTAGAGCTCCTCCTCAGGGACAAGGGTGATGACCGGTCCCTGGTTGTACGGTTTTTTCCCTCATCGGACATTCTGAGGGGCTGGATCTTAGGGAGTGTGGGCTTGGATCCTCGGGGAAACATCCTCCATAGCGTGACGATATTGAGTCGCTGCATAATCACAACGACGTCTTCCGGCAGGGGCCTTAGAGCGGAACCCATGTTCAGGAAGGATGAAGTCCTCAGTGCTGACCTCATCCACCTCTCTAAGATAAGGGAGGTACGTGTTGTCTCATTTCGGGGATAGACTCTGGAAACAGTTTGAGACGGAAACAGGAGCTGTCTGGATCTACTTCCGCAGCTGCTTCTGGGCAGGAGACCGGTGGGTCTTGGCAGATTGGAGGGCGTGCATGGCTACCTCCACAATTAGGAGAGTACCCTTCAAGTGGTACTATCAGATCAATACATCTGATACCTAACGTTGAAGATGCTGAGTAGGTGACGGGGTCCTTCATTGGTGAGGATTTCCGGTCATTGCATTGCTTGAAGTACACATTTGTGAGTTCCTCCGTGATGTCATTGGATCAAAGGGAGTTCTGATTGGTACTTATAAAATATTTTATCAAATACAAATAAAAAACCCTTCAAAGAATCATCTCACGATCCCATGCATAATTAATGACCTTGCTTGGACCTGCTTGTGAGTATAAGGGAGTAAGGAGTGGGATTAGGTTAAATACGACATGCTTGGTTAAAGATTCATGTCGGGTTCACTATTTTTTGTTTCGACCGAGGGATGGGAGGGCCGATACGCCCGACTGTCGATCTTACGGAGGGATGAGTTCCACTCAATCGCTCAGGTTGGGTATATCGGTCTTCATTTCGACCTTCCCAATGGTTCCATATCCAATGATCTGTGGACTTGCTTTCCAAAGGCAAGCGTTCACTGGGCGATTCGACCAGCGATGCTTAAGAAACCACATTGGTCGAGAGGATGGGAATTCAGGCTCATCTCATCCTTTTGGGGGGAATTATTGCATACTCCGAGACTCTCTTAGTGATTTAAGACGTATTCATATGTTCACGAATATTTGTTTTATACCCAATCATATTATCCATGGATTGATCCTGGTCGGTAATTTTTAGCTGAACGCAGGGGTTCAAAATCTTTTAGGCCTGAGGTTTACCATCCCTCATTGGATTAATGACTCCGAGGAGTTTGGACTCATTGAGACGACACTGGTTTGAAGCCTCATAACTGGGATCTCTAGTGTTTATTGTCATCCATGGGGATAGATAATGACTTGAGCATTTGGATCGAACCCGTGATACGGGCTTCCTATGTAACCTTGTGAGAGGAATCAGAATCCACATAGTTCGGTGCCACTTGATAGGACAGATCACCTTTTATGGTCATGAGACAAGGACCCAACCGTACAGTTTAACGTCATGTGGCAAGGACCTCCGGGCAAGTGATGACAGATCAATGTTGGTGCGGTATATATGACGAAGCAGCCCAGAAGACCCAAGGGAAGTGATTTTATGGGTCCAAAGATGGCCCTTCTGATGTATAAGTGCATGGTCTGATAGGGACAGATGTGTATCAGACTTAGATATTGGTCTTGCACCTCAGGAAGGTTTCCAACGTATCCCGGTTGGTCAAGAACCGAATTCCACGTAGTTCTTGGAATATTAGGGCTTACACATGAGAGTTGCTTGTTATTGGGATTGAGCCTTGAGGAGGCGTCCAACTTACCCTGCTTAGGAGATAGGGATTAAAAACCCACGTAGTTTGTTCTGAGGGGCAGGATAGGAACATATACATGGTTAGTGGCCCGAATTGGGATTGAACCTCAGGGAGGCTTCCTACGTACCCTTCTTATGAGACATGGATCAAAATCCACATAGTTCGTTTTGAGTACCGTCATTGTGTAGACTCCATGACCATCAAAAATCTCTAAGCCCATGTGAGTCATGCTCAGTGTGAGAAACAAGAGAATGTAATAGACATGGCAAGCCTCACACATTCTCCCTACCGAGGGAAGGGGAGGAATACGATGAGTGGAGGAGAAGTCCGGGACCACTATACTCTCCTTCTCCCTGATGTTGGTGGAAGGTAGGAGTCGAGCAACAGAGCAATGAACCTTCCATGATTAGAGCGGAAGGGCCATTGGCTTCCTGTGAAGATGGTGTGGAGAATACTCCAGTAGGGATGGCCAGACTCTCCCTGGAGAGGGGAGAAGTGCCCACCGCTGGTGCTTGTCAAAAGGAAATGTGAGCAGGTCCCTCAATATTGGAAAGTTGATTGGAAGAAAGGGGAATCTCGGGCTCAGACCCTTCACTACTGTGGGAATGTAAACCTAGGAATGATTCAGGAATCCACTCAAGAGTTGAGGCAACCCCTTTTTCTTTTCCTAACATGGGTATGTAAACTAAAAGCGGTGCACTGATGTGCCTTAAGGTTGCATCATATGAGTCTGATGGCTTTGGGAGAGACCTTGGCTCGTGGCCGATGAATAGGCTAATGAAGGGATTGCGAAGGATCAGGTCAGAATGGAAGGGTTTTATCTAGCTCCAGGAAAGGGGGCACCGAAGGAGTCGGCAGTCCACATGGGTGCATGAAAAGTGGCACCCTTTGTGTAGGGGTGGGTGCAACATGGCTGGAGAGGTCATCCGTATACCAGGGTGGTACGTGGACCGATAGGCATCCCGTGTACCAGGGCGGTACGTGGCTTCAGGTTCAGCCCGCGTACCAGGTTGGTACGTGGTGGAGTTTGTGCGAGCCATGACAGCCATGGGTGACACCGGTCGGGGGTTCATCGGTTAGGGCTTTGCCTGTGTAGGAGGTTTCTATATGGTGTGTTGGATCGAAAATGGGGCATAGAATCCCTGCACCGCGGGGAGTACATCCGCGGAGGGGCCATAGATCGTGTTCTTTCTTTTCCTTTTATTTTAAGTTCGCAGTTCACCAAATTGTTATGCATTTTTCAGTTCCTTATTAATTCGTTTCTAGTTTCACACCTATTTCGGTTGGCGAATTGGATCTTCGCTGTTCGCGAAATCCTAAGCTCCTTCTTCCAAAATTCATCCACCCCAAATCTGATCTCCCTATCTTCTCCCCTCGATGTCCTTTTATAGAGTGATAAAATATATGTATCTGTGTTCATGTGTCACCTTTTGCGGTGAACCATGAATAAAAACATGGTTTACAGATGACATGGTCAATCCACAACTCATAGGGGGCATTTAATGCACCTCACCCGTGAACCAAATCATTCTGGTGGGTGCTTTGCGGTCGCGCATGGCTCCACCTCTATTCCACGAATGAAAGTGCGTGTGGTTTGGGCCGGTTGGAACGTTTCACGGCTAGGGCGGTTTGTGATGGTGGACCGGCCTGGCGCCCGCCCTGCTTCGTGCCCGCGGAGGGGATCCCGCCACCATTTCGTGGATGATGCTGGTCCGCGGAGGGGGCGACTTGATGAACTAGCTGTATACCATCATTGTTGGACCGGAACGCGGACCAGTCGGTCATTTTTCAATCTCGATTATTCTACATATTTTTTCCCAATTCATTAAATGAAATTGGGTAGAATCCTTCCTCAAATTAAGGGGATTCCCATTCTCCATTTCTGATTTTTCAGGACCCTACAATGACATTATCGATATAAGAATTATTAAACATATATTGATTGAACGGTAGAAATTATTCTTTAAATATAATAGAGCATAAATTAAATGGTACCAATGAAAAGTAGAAGTGATTTAGTGGAATTTTGATCTCTGGTAAAAGAAGTGATTGAGTAAATATAACAATAATAGATTATTTATGTTAAGACAATAAATAATAAGTGATATTTATGTGATAGAATTTGTGGCATAGTGATTTATTGGTTTATGTTACCTTTTCTAGGTTTGTTACATGTTTTTATTTAAGAAATATATTTCATATTTTATTATTATAAGCACGAAAATTATCATTTAGGTTTTTAAGGTGATCAATTATTTACTATGTCAAAATAAGAGCTAAATTATTTTTTTTGTGAAATATAATGTTAAGTTAATTTTTGAAATTTATTACCTTATATATAAATATTTGGTTTTTGAATTAGGATAGATATATGTTTGATGAATCTCCATATTAACTACATATGGAATAGATTATGTTGAACATTTGATATTACTATTTGAGATTAATGTATAATTTATAATATTGGTTAAACTATGTTATTCATTTTGATTCCTATAAAAAAATTAATGAATAAGGAAGGACTCATGGATATTATAATTCATAAAAGTTTTTCATGCATGAACAATTTATCTTGAACATTCATATCCGAGTATAATAGATTAAGAGGAAATTGATCGAAGAACAAAAAATAATGAGATTATGATTACGAAATGGATATAAATCAAGTAAGTTCTCATTTGAATAGTGAATGAGTCCCTCAAATCTAGGAAAAGTATTTAGGAACAAAAACCTTATCGGTTTACTTTTATATCTGAGAAATTAATGGTATTTCATCCAATCAAAAGATTTGATATTTTATCGCTGTTAACTCTTTAATGACCCGGTTATATATCAATCCCCATAAGAACATGATATTTATATTTCAATTCTATTTCTATTTTTTCATTATCCTGTAATGTTATCTAAAATGAAAGCCGAATTTTTTTTTACCTACACATTTCGATTTTCCTCTTATTAAGGGGATTCTTTATTAACCATAATTCCAATGTGGGCTTCCCAAAAAGGAATTTTCAAATATCAAACTCTGATTTTTGAATTGAAATTTTAAATTTTAAAGAAATAATTTATTAAAGGATGAGAGAATGTGACACCACAATATTCTATGGTCTGCCAGTTTTGAAATTTAATATCTTCGACAACAAAGGTTGCACGCAACAACGACATTAAAAAAACCATGATATACTATTCATATTATTATTTAAAATGAAAAATTATATCCTAGTCATTTAATTGTGGGGTAGTAATAGGATTAACTAACTTATTATAATCAATTATTGAATTCATTGGTTTCTAATTAATTGTAAATAAATTTGAACGACAATTGAATATAAAGTACATGTTTTATAAAGAAAACTATTATTATGCATCAAATGTGTTATTTTGAAATAAATTAAAATAATTAATATTAGTGAATGATATTAGTTAAATTAATTTATAGTATATAAAATATAATTTTTAACATTCACCTAATTTTTTTATATACATTATAGGAAAATAAATACAATTTTAAAAATTTAAAGGCTGTATTTTTCTAATGGAATTTTTACCACCTTTGGATCGAAAACATTCCTTAAATATTAATTTTTAAAATTTTATTATTTATATTTTAGGAAATAATCTTATTAAATTAAAAAATAATATTAAATTTTACTTTGGTATAATTTTTTTTCTAATATGTTTCATGTTTTGATGAATTATAAAAAATACCGAATTGTAATTGAAAACAATGTTTTTGTCAAAATAATTTATAGTGATAAACAATATTTTATTATAGGTATTAATATATAATTAGATCAAATATTTATCATTTAATCCAATTTAGGTCATTGGAATCAATTTCACGTTGAATTTTGATATAAATAACTTTTCAATCATTTGAACATTTACACTTTAAAAAATCATGTTCACATTCTGTAAACGGGATAATATTTAAATTAATAAATAAAATTGGGTCATAAATTTTAAATAATGGATTTTATATTTTGAATCAATGAATCCAATTTTGGTATATTTTCTCATTTTATTTTTGCACATTATAAATCATAACTTTATTAATTTATTATTAATACGCTTAAAGGTAAATCGGGTAATTAAGGGTAAAATAATATTATAAATATTATACATTTAACCTAAATCTTTTCCAAATTTCATTCGATGATTTTTATTTGACTAACTTACTCTTTTTAGCTATATTATAACTTTTAGATTCCACTTGGATGACAATATGAGATTTATTATATTTTTTTTAAAGGAAAGTTAAAGATGTTATACTCATATCATTAATAAATATGTCAAATTTAATATACTGTTATAGAGAAAATAAAATCGAATAAAAATAATAATTTTAAAGATAAAATAATTTTTTTCATCCTGATAATGTATTTTTTATTTTTAAGAGATTAATATTTACTTTTAAGACTTATAAATTAATTATGCAGAAATTATTTAATTTTTATTAATAGTAAGTAAATGATCTTAAAAAAGATATAATTACAGATAATTAATGTCATACCCAAATTTCATAGATGACCTAGACATAGTAGGGATATATTAAAGGTTTTGGTTCAAATATATTATGATTTTATGAGATTTTATAAATTTCAACTAATGAAGAGTGTCAAAATTTACATTAATGTTATATTAAAATAATAACTTTTTATTAAATGGTATTAAAGTCATAAAAATAAAACTGTATTCCAAATTAATCATATACTTTTTTAAAATCTCATCCATGTCTCATTTAATGATTTTTTTTTAATTTTATCATAACAATATTAACCTTTAAATAGTAAAAAACACATGTTTTGATGGTAAGAGTTAAAGAGTTTAAATAAGGGATAAAATAAAAGAAATGGGTACTAATGTGGCACTAAGTTGTATAATAATTATTTTTTGAGATTATTGCGACCCATAATAATCTTATCTTTCATATAAATCACTTCTTTCCATTTTTAATTTAAAATAAATTGATATTAATCTAATATTATGAGTGTTTTCAGAAGTGCCCATCACCTTAATTAAAAAAGGGAACCTCCTCCATCAGTTATTATCACTAATATGTACTTATAGGTCAACCAAACCCTACAAAAATATCCTCCTAGAATCATTATATATAATTTTTTAGTTAGTTTTCTTCCAAAAATTCAAAATCTAGATCCCATACCAATATATCTAATGGGACTGTTTCAAAGAAGAGGTAATCATTTTTACCAACTCTTCTATGTTCATTTAATCATTTACATCCTATTATTGTTTTAATTAAATTTGGAATTAATAAATCTACTATAATATATATTATTATTTTTTATTAGTATTGTATGACAACCATATTTCATGATTTATCCATCTTATGAAAAATAAAAACGTTGTCTACGCATGCATAAAACATACCATTTCTATGCAGAGGTGTAATTATTTTTTCATCATCACATTCAATGGATGGGTATAATGATGGAAATAATGGATATATATATATATATATATATTACTTATTACATGATAATTATTCATTATAATTAATATACCATCAAATTCCTTACCCTTTCACCATTAAAGGAATGATATCATCGCTCATGCGTGTGTATGACTTACTATCTCCATGATGGGATGCGATTCATTTTCTATAATAACCATTAAAAATGATTCAAAAAACATATTTAATGATTAAATATGTTATTTAAACCATTAATATCACATTATATTAGTTGGATCTATATTCCATAAAAGGTAATGAGACATACGTAACAAAACATGCATAGATAAATGAAGTATTAAACACCCAAAACAAGGGTAATAATGAAATACTATCAACAAAATGATATAAGAGGTTCATATATTATATCATAAATATATATATAGTTATTTTATAAATTAATAACATTCTATATTCCATTATACATGATGTTAAATCATGTTTAACAAAATGAAAGTTCAAGGTAAGGGTCTATTGCACAATCTCAGTATCATTCATGATTGTTTATAGGTAAGTATCATATAAGAAATATTTATCATCCATGTCACCATTTCATAAAAAAATTTCCAATTTTTCTTACTACTATCCTACATAGTTTTAATGTGATTTTAGCTATTTTATATTTTTTGGAAATGGTTTTTAAATAATCTCTGTCATTTTCCAAACTAGGTACTTTATGACTTCTTCATAAAAAATACAGAAAGAATGGTTTTTTACATATATGACATGCGTGGATTTTTTTTCCATCATGACTCCCTAATTTAATAAAACTCACTTTAATATCCTTCAAGATTATTTTCAATGAAAATTTTTTCCCTAAAAATTGTGTGGCCTTTTCATCAAATGATTTCAAAGTAAAAAGGTGTATTTCTCTCAAAAAATTACTAAATTTATTAGACTATTTTAATTTATATCAATATCCTTGTTGGATATTATTCTTGACTGAGGTTGATCTATTGTGAAACAGTATACTATATATTATTGAATGGTTTAAGATTATTTTGAACATGGGTGTTCTATTTTATACCATTCATGGTTTATGGTTATTGTATTCAAATTTCATAGGTTGTTTTCTTCAATACAAATATTTATGTTGTTTATGTTTTACCATTTTCATATAAAGAATGCATAGGAAATTGAATGTGATGAGTGTCGCATAATATCTCCACCTGATCCATTGGTAGGTCTTATGTGACAAACTAGTTTGGGTATCTTTTGATTCCTTACTCGTTTATGTGTGGTTTCCTGGCCAAAGCCTTGATGGTATTTTCATGATGTCTGACATTATGCATTCCCTCATTATGTGATTAGTTACGGATATTCCACGTGATTATTGTATTATTAGAATATCCATGTGATTATTTATATGTAATTATTTTATTTTCATTTATTATTTCCGTATTATATTGAATATTGTGTTTAAATTGTATGTGTTTCAGTTATACACATTTGAATAGTGTTTATGGTTACTTATTCACAATATCTTATGTCGTTCCCTAAACCGTACTAAGCATCTGAGCTCACCCAACTCATATTAATTATTTTCCAAAGATTATATGATTTATATTATGATTGATATGCATGGTTAGTCTAAGTGAATATTGGTTCCCTCAAATGATTGACTATATTTTATTTTATAGTTCCTACTATAATATATGTTTCAAGTGTGTAATATGGTTTCCATGACTGTTAAATTGGTCAGTGCTTTGGGATTAATGACTTGTATATATGCCAATGTAAAAAAGTAAGGAACTATATTTGGGATTCTCGTGTAGGAATCATTACAAAAAAGAGTTGAGAAGATAATGTTCTAAGATACAAACATGTTTTATTTATGGTTTCTATTAATTTTTATTGATTACTTTAAACAAGATAGTCAACATAGGGGTTATGATTATTGATTTAAATTATTCCTTTCATTTTTAATGATTTATTCCATAATCGATGATCTGATTATTTATATATGTTAATTATATTATTTTATGATTAGGAACAATTATTATGCCATCATACCCTTATGAACATCTTACTCTTAGTGATGAAATTCAATTGGTAATGCTTATGTTTACCCATACCAGAAAATTCAGATCACCCTTATTATGATACATTTTACCATGGCCATAAATAATTATTTCTGTCCAGAAATTAATTATATGAGAATAATTATATGGGATATATTTAATAATTAACATTATATTTGAAAATCGGGTTATAGTGAGAAATTATGTTAAATTTTTGAACTAGTTATCTATAAATCGAAGTTGTTAAGTGTTTTTCTTTATTACCTACATTATAACCTAAAAAGATAATCAAATGTTAGATAATTATTTGTTGACTTAAAACTAAATAATATTTTATATTTAAGGTTGGAACTTTATTATTTTACTCAGTTACATTTATTTTATAATTCTTTATTTTCCAATTTTAATAAATCATTGTCAAATTTAACTATAGGGTGTCAATTGTCCATTTTTTTACAACCTGCTTTAGTATAGAAATTTCTTTGAAAATAACTAAACAATGTGTTCATTATTTGTACATTTTTTGGATTTAATTTATATTTTTTTATATTTTAATGGAATCCCATGGCCATTTCGTAAATGTTATGGGGAATTTTATCATCAAACAGTTAAAATATCATTTTTATAAATTTTTTATTAAATAAGAAGAATTTATTTTTATTATTGAAATTATTTATGTATATTAACATAATATAATTGAAATAATATATTAAATTCGTTATTATTAACCCATATTAACAGATTACAAGTTATACTAATGATTAATGATTTGAATAATATAGTGTCTGTAATAGGGGGTGGACGATGGCTTCTGCAGCTCTTCTCGGCGGAGGGGTTTCGTCGGCGGTCTCTGCAGGGGTCGGCGGAGGGGCTTCGGCGGTGATCTCTGCAGGGGTTTCGGAGGCTGTTGTTGGGGGGGGGGGGGGGGGGGGGTCGGGGTCGGGGTTCCACCTGGGGCTTCTTTCAAGGATGTGATGTGCAAGGTTCTTCCCGGAGGAGGTGGTGTGTGCCCTTCATTGGAACCTTGGTCAGGTTTGGAGATTCCTCCGATCGTGGTGGAACCAAAGGTCCCGAGGAAGCTTTCGGAGGTTCCTGTGGTGAGTTTCTCGTTGAGGGAGCTTCGGGAAGTGGCGGCTTTTCACGAGCTCACGCTGGTGGCTCGTTTTGGGCGCTCCAAGCCGCCCCTGGGGTTCCTCAGTGGCTTTGTTGCTTCGTGGGGGCTGTCCTAGCCAGTAGCGGTGTCCGACCTGACGAGGGTGGCCTTCTGCATTCATCTGGCCTCTAGGGAAGACTTTGTGAAAGCTTGGGCATGGGGAGCTCGCAGGTGTGGTGCTTGGAGTTTCTCGCTTTCTAGGTGGTCGTGGGACTATCATAGAGGGTGAGAATCTTCTTTTGAGGCGGTGTGGTTGTCGTTTCCTGGTCTCCCTCTCCCGTTCCAAAACTCGGCGCTTCTAAATTAAATTGGGAACTCTTCTGGGTCCTTCTTATGTGCGGATGAGGACACGAGAAGTCTCAAGGAGGCGGCGTGTCCCCGGATCTGCGTGGAAATGGATCTTTCATAGAAGAGACACTCCTTGGTGTAGCTTGAATCTGAGGATGGGTTTAGTTGGAGCCAGAAGTTATTTTATCGTAGGTTGCATCGTTTCTGTGTGCTCTGCGGTCTGCATGGCCATGAGGAGAAGAACTGTCGGCGGCGGAGGGGGGTGGCGGAGTCTTCCGGTGGTGCTCTGAAGGAGGTTTTGGGTCAGGACCCGTTGGGTTCGGGTAAGGATGGATCTCCGGATTAGACCGTTTCTCATCGAGGGGATTCAAATTTGAATTTACTAGGGTGAGTTGGCAAGCTGGGAAAATCCTCTAGGGAAACGCCATTTGACAATGCTGGGTCGCGACCGGTTTCCACTTCTGGGGCTAGGGACCTGATCTCTTGGTCCCCGGGTCCGGTGCTTCAAAGGACGGTCTCTGCCGGTGACAGGTTAGTCATTTCACCAAATGGGTTTGAGGCGCAGATACCGTTCTCCTTGGGAAGTCTGGCCAGGATGCTTTCGCCCCCTCCGCCTTCCTTTGCTTTCTCGAAGCATCTTTCTCCTGGATCCATCTGGAGTTGTCTTGTGAACAACCTTCTGGTTTCCCCGAGTAGCTGTGTGGAGATGGCTAGTGGGGTCTGTGGTGTGGAGAAGGAAGTGGAGGCTTCACGCCGGTCTCCTCAGAGAGGGCTGTGGATGTCTTTGTGCCAGGGAGAGCGAGATGAAGATCTTCCTCGTGGTCTGCTAGGAAGGAGACCGAGGCTGGAGGAGTTGGATGCTTTGGGCAATGAAGGGATTCTAGCAGGAGCTCGAGGGAGGGATCTGGATGGCGTGTCGGGGTCGATCACTCGTTCGAGTGCTAAGGGGAAGGGTTTGATGGTTCACTCCAGTCAGGACGTTCCAACGGTCCAGGAAGCTCGCAAGATCACCCAGTGATGTTCACCTCTATTTTTTCGAACGCTCGTGGTCTAGATGCCAAGGCGAAGAGGGACTTTATTTCGTTGGAGGG
Source organism: Viscum album (assembly GCA_963277665.1). Taxonomy (NCBI): domain Eukaryota; kingdom Viridiplantae; phylum Streptophyta; class Magnoliopsida; order Santalales; family Viscaceae; genus Viscum; species Viscum album. Next base: position 1,123,944,476 of record OY728129.1, read on the forward strand.
TAGGAAAGCCAAAGCCTCCCTATTGGTGATTCTGGAGCTGAAGCGGGATGCTTGTAAGATGCCGTATATAGTGAGGAAACTAGGTTTTCCAAACTCCATTCATGGCGGGCCTGTCAATTATCAGATTTGGGTGGGTTGGAAGGAGAACCTTTCGGTGGAGGTCATTAGTGTGACCACTCAGTGTATTGACCTGAAGATCAAGGTGAACGGTTTTTTCGTCCTCTTTTCGTTTGTGTATGCGAGTAACAAGGCGTTGGAAAGAGGGAGCTCTGGTCTCATTTGAAGCTGCTCCAAGCTGGTCTGTTGCCGTGGTTCGTGGGAGGTGACTTCAACACTATTGCGGATGTGTCGGAGAAGAAAGGAGGGAGGGATGCTTCTCTGGATGGAATGATGGAATTCATGGTGTGCCTGTTGCATGCGGGGCTACTGGACTTAGGCTACGGAGGGTCGAGGTACACGTGCTGTAATAACAGGAGAGGCCAGAATAGGATTTGGTGTCGTCTGGACCGGTGGCTCACCACCTTGCATGGGATCGATATGATCTCAAAGTCCTCGGTCACGCATCTCCCTCACATTTTATCGGATCATGCACCACTATTGTTGGATTTAATATGCGAAGCTGTGGTTGGACAGGGTTTTTATTATTCGAGTGAATGGCATAGGGGCTCGGTTTTCATGCAAATGGTTAAGGCATCCTGGATGCTGGAGGAGAGGAAGGAGTCGTGGGGAGGGCTGGTTAATCGTCTCAGGAGGTTAAAACAGAGCATTAAGAGGTGGCTTGTGGAGCAACCCGACTGGCACAATGGGGTGACCAGCTTACAGGAGGAGGTTGGCAGGCTAGAGGAAAGACTTCAGGCTTCCTGGGATGAGAGCACTTTTACTACTCTTTGTGATAAAAATGTGGTGCTGGCAGAGAAACTTTTGGAGATGGAGAGGGTGTATCTACAACGTTCTCGTGTTCGTTGGTCGAGAGAGGGGGATCGCAACAATGCGTTCTTCCTGGCTTGTATTAAAGAAAGGAGGAGCTGGAAGATCAACATAAAAGGTGAAGATGGAGAGTTTACTTCGGATGTAATGGTGGCTGGGAAAATTGCGTTAAATCACTTTGAGGGTATATGGGCAGGAGAAGTTTCATCTGGATTCCGCAGAGAGTCTTTAAGAGACTCTAGTTTTTTGGAGGGTTTACCCTCCTTGATTTCCCAGTCTGAGAACGTATGCATGTCCAGGATCCCAGATGAGAGGGAGATTAAAGAGGCCCTGGGGAGCATGCCGAAGGAGAGCGCACCTGGTCCTGACGGCTTCCCGGTGTCATTTTACAGTGCTACTTGGGATGTCATGGGGCCATGTGTCGTGGAGTCCATTGGTGATTTCTTTCGTGGAGGTCCTCTAAGTAGGGGGATCTCCTCTTCGAGGGTGGTGCTGGTTCCGAAGATTAAAGATCCCTCTCTGGTTAGCCATTTTAGGCCGATATGCCTGTGCAACGTTTCTTACAAGATTCTGGCAACGATCATCAGCAGAAGATTGGCCAATGTGATTCCTAAGTTAGTTTCTGAAGAACAACACGACTTCATTCAAGGGAGGGGTATACAGGGAGCGGTTGGCATAGCGAGCGAGTTGGTGCATGACCTGAACAAGCGGTCTGTGGGTTCCAATATTATTTGGCAGGTGGATATGAACAAAGCATTCGACAATCTTGAATGGGGTTTCATCTTGCGGGTAATGAGAGGGTTTGGTTTCCAGGAGTTCCTCTGCGATCTGTGTTTCCGGTGCTTTGCGTCTCCCTGGATCTCTATATCACTGCTCGAGAAATGCTTCGGCTTCTTCAAATCGGTGAGGGGAGTCCGCCAAGGGGACCCGCTTTCTCCTTTTCTGTTTGTTCTTGCTCAGGATGCCTTATCCAGAAACTTGAAGAAGGACTTAACAGAGGGGAGGTTGAGACCTTTTCTTGGTTGTAGGAACTCTCTCAGAGATTCTCACTTGATGTTTGCTGATGACATTTTTCTATTTCTGAACGGAGGGAGGAGATCGTTGAATAATCTCAAGGCTATTATGACTGAGTATGGGGAACTAAGTGGCCAAGAAATCAACCGGTCGAAGAGCCACATGTTCATCTCCAACAAATGCTCGGGGCATAGGTGCAAACGTATTCAGGAGGTTTTGGGCTGTGGACAGAGGCAACTCCCTATTCTTTACTTAGGAGTTCCTCTATCATGTGGGAGGATCTTGAAGGTCCACTTCAACGAGATTGTGGACCGCATCCTGGGAAGGATCTTAAACTGGAAGAACAGGTTGCTATCCTTTGGGGGAAGGATCATGCTGATCAACAGTGTTCTTCTTTCGATTCCCATGCATGTTTTTGCTGTCATCAAACCCCCGAAAGGAACGGTGGAGAGGATCGAGCGCATTCTCTCGTCGTTTCTTTGGGATGCGAAAAGGGAGAGAAGATGCCACTGGGCTTCTTGGAAGAGGATGGCCCAACCAGTGGAAGAGGGTGGGGTTGGTCTTCGTGATATACATGGAACGATTCGGGGACTTCAGGAAAAACTGGCTTCGGAGGTGATAGTAGGTAAGTCCCTTTGGGCCATGTTTTTCAGAATGAGATATAGAGGGCATGGTGAACGCGGCATGCGCGGTGCAACTGATCTCGGTAGGTGCATTGTATCACATCTGGAGGTGCTTCATGGTTATGTCATATGGGTGATTGGTCGTGGGGAAATCAGCTTCTGGGAGGATGCATGGTTGGAAGAGAGACTTGGCTACGAGGGCTGCCCATTCCCTGATATCTCTTTCAGGGAGGCGTGTGAGAGATACGAGTTTGTGCATGAGAACCTCAACTCACCGCAACTGAGTACTTTTAACAGCGTTGTTATGAGCAATGATCCAGACAAGTGTTGTTTCTCTCTAGGTGAGTCGGGGCGGTTTAGCTTGAATGGTTAGAGGAGAATTGGTCAGAGGGTTACTACCGGAGAAACAGAGCAGGGACCCTTGTGGTGTAAGCCAATCCCGACACAAATGAACTTTCTGGTGTGGCGGGTTCAGAATCGAGCGGTACCCACAGAGGAGAACATCCAGAAGAGGGGCGACTGCATGGCTTCGCGCTGCTTCTGTTGCGAGAGCCCAAGGTCGGAAACAACGCTACATCTATTCTTTCAGGGGTGGTGGGCTGTGTTCCTTTGGTCTCAGTTCTCTCAGTACAGGATTCCGGATGGGGAGTGTCTTTCTGTTCGAGAGTATCTCCTGGAATGGTTCTCGGGCTTTGGCAGGAGAGTTGAGGATCGCTCAGCAGGTATGATCATACTAGTATCTGTATGCTGGACGCTTTGGGAACCTCACAATCAGGTAAGGCTAGGTGGAAAGAGATCGTTATTGGCACTTCAGATCCGTATGAGATTGTTAATTGCAGAATCGTCTACCCTCTTCAAGAACGGTTTTCATGCGGGTATTCTGGGGTCCTCTGTGGGTGGACAGCGTGCTCAGGCCATACAGCAAGGGAGATGGGTTAGATGGAAACCCCCGGTTGGTGGGTTAAAATTGAATGTGGATGGTTCTTGTTTGGGGGGGGGGATCATGAGGGGCGGAGGTGTTCTCCAGGATTACTGGGGTTTAGTCCAAATTTCTTTCAGCGCCTATTATGGGCCAGACACTTCTACAGGTGTGGAGTTTAGAGCCCTCCTTACGGGTCTCACTATGTGCAGAAGGAGAGGTCTCCGGGTGACGGAGGTTGAATCAGATTCGGATGTTCTAGTTAGATCTCTTCAGGGTGCTTGTGATGTGGCTTGGAATCTGGTGTACGTTTTTAGAAGGTGCAAAGCGGAGACCAATCAGGGAAGGTTGATCCATCATAGTGTGAGAGAATCCAACTTTGCGGCTGATGCATTGGCTCGCGGGGGCAGGCCAGAGGAGACTTTAATAGTGTATGACAGTCTTAATTCTCTTCCTTCCGAGTGTGTCAATGTGATCCGGAAGGACTCACTTGGTCTTCACTACTTTCAACCTCCGTGATTTGTATCCTTTGAGTTTCCTATCTTCTTAATAAAAAAATAACAATCAGTCCAGTCTGTAATTACCAGACCATTCTATGAGGTATAGAACCTTTAGTTTTTAGTATAATTTCATGGTTTAATCCTTATATAAATTACCTGTAAGGACATAGATGGAAGAAGGGTGTTAAAAGATTTTCTAGAGCCCAAAGCCCTGAATTTGGGAGGAAACAACTGGGTCACATGATTATAATAAATCGTGTCCCCCAGTCTGCACAGTTAGAAAAAACTTACATGAGGCTATAAGGATTCATATAGGGGAGGGAATGAGCTTCACATGGATTCTCTAACTGTGTATTGTAGATCATGTGGGGGTGTAATCCCTAGTTATAGGTGGATGGATGGGTATATCATTTTTGGAAAAACTATGCACCCCAAAAATTTAGGCCACAATCTTTGGACTATATTTGGTGCATGGTTCAGCCAAATGTGCATCCAAACCATGTGCCATTTTAAAATTGGAAGTAATTGACTTTTTCATTTATTTTATTAAGAGGACTCAAACATCCATATTTTTCTCTCTTATGTGTAGAAACATAACCTTCCATATTCCTTGAAGATATCATCTACCCTTATAGTCTTGGTTCGTAAATAACAATTACATACAAACTTCATTTCAAGATCTATTTGTCACGTTGGAACACCACTGGTATCCTCCCAATTACATTAACTTCTTTCATCCATTTTCATTCCAACAAATATAATATTCTTTGGAATGATAAAATTAACTATATTTTGGGGGTTCATATATTCTTCTATTTTCTTATGATCCAATCCAAACTAAGGGTCGATACTGAATGAGGTGTACATTATAGGAATAAGGTTGGTGGTCCATGAATATTCCCTTAATGTATATTTATATATATATATTTTTTTGTCATGCGCATATCAGGTTCACACGTAAATTATATTTTAAATTCATATGCTTTAATAATAATTGTCTAAAATGTAATCTGATGCCCCATCAACACCTCTTTACATCATAGGTTATTGTTTCCTCAAGAATAACCACAGAAATTAGGGTGTGTTCTTAGTTATACCTTTAGTGACGCATGTAGGGTTTACCCAAGACATCGTTCATGGGTGATTTACTAAACATTTGTTAAGGTAATTGTTTATTCACATTCAGATAAATATTAAAATTGGTAAATGTAAATTATATATATTTAGATATCACATGGACATTGAAACATTTATTTAAATTTATAATTGTTTTCATGTCCATAATACACATTATCATGTATGATGAAATATTATGGAATGAACACAATGAGTTTTATTTGGACTACATATTAAATGTACTAAAATAAAATATTATATATTAAATATATTGGGTAAATATTTCATATGGACCTTTTTTTATCATTATAGGAATGTTTATACTTGAGCCGACCTTGGATTCCTACGGAAATTCCTTGAGAACTTTGAGGATGACATTCAAATTCATTGATTTTATTTCCATGGGAGATACCCACCGTGGAATTTGGTCTATATATTATTATGAAAACTCCTCGAATATTTACCGATTATTCACCTAATTCGTGTATAGATATAAGAATTACTCAGATATAGTTTTTTGATTTAGCTTGATATATATGGGAACACGGACCCATGGATTCACACCATTGGGCCCAATATTTCTTAGCCTAAGATTACTTCTTATGAGATCAATTGACCCAGTTAAACTATTTTATATAGGATTTCCTTAGGCATACCCAATTGATTATAGTCATAACCTTATAGAAAGATTTCATGAGTTACTTCTATGAGTTAGATCGACCCCTGAGGCCATGGATGCCTTGGATTTAACATGAATAATCTATTATTATCATTATATTATATAATAATGAAAACATACATATGATTTCATTTTTTTTTATAAACTGAATCATAAATAATTTTCTAGGTGAATTCATTTTCAAAGATACCATCTATAGTTGAAGCATGTACAAGTTATTTATATTTTACTTCTTTACTTTTATATACAAACACACTCTTGTATATTATATTTATAGACTGGATTTGTATAGATTCCATTGGTGGTGGACTACTGTGATTTATCGCACAACCTATCTAGGTTTCCATTGGCACCTAAGAAGAATATAAGATCATAGGTATGGATAAATGGATGCATCCTACTTTGGACACATACCTTCTTACTTGAGGATGGGAGAATGGTAGTAGATGACCAGGCTAGTGTATGAAATTCTTGGATAGCATTACCTATTGGATTCATTTGTAGATAATGTATTGTATTTCACACCAACATCAATGTATGCCTACATTCCTTTTTATAGTCATTCCATTATATTTTGAATATGAGATAGTTTTCAATATTTCGTTATTAATAATTTCATTTATTTTTATGATTGTTTCTATTATTTTATCGACTATTATTATTATTTGATTGTTTATCCATGTTTTCTATTCATATATGTTACACATTGGATAAATCTATAGTCTCCCCATAGATACACCCCAAGCCTTCACTATTAGTGAATGACCTCAAGTATATTGTGATATGCGTTTTAGGATCTGTGGCCTACTAGGTTCCGTTACTCGGGGGAGAATCGAATTTGAGATTTAACCAAGTGGGGTCAATAAATTTTTATTTTATTTTATTATTTTATTGGGAAATTTATATAGTGTATTAGGATTATGTCAGATCTTGCTCATAATCCATGCATTGGAATAGCTAACCCATATTTTGGAAAACCCCCAAATTTCCTAGGTATAATAAATTTTCATTCGATACTTCACTATTTACAATTGATATATATTCACTATTGGGTGATGAACATGGATCGTGTTTTTGTAATTATTTAAGGAGATTTTATCTTAGCCAAGTATGGAAAGAAGCATTGTTATATGAATTATTATAGACACCTATGGATTCACATTCCACACATATGAAATTCCGTATAGGTGAATTTTTTTACCTATGATTCCTTTGTTGCATGTGATTGTTGAGTGTGCATTGGTTGTGATATATTCCTATACCTGTAGCAAATTCTATTAGGAATAATTTGTTTTCATGTCTGAATCAACATAAATGGAGTTTTCCATATTTAGTGATGGAGGGATCTTAAATATTCAAATTCAAACCATGTAATCATTGTAAACCATGTTACATGGTCTTGGATTTGTATATGATTATAGGAATACCAACATCAGCTTAAAAAGTGTATGGAGATTTATTAGTTGTATTCAATAATTAATCAAATCGTGCAATCATATTTTTACCCATTACATTCTAAGATGAAATGTAAGGGTATGTTTATAATTAAATGGATTTCAATTAAAATTTATAAATTGTATGCGTACATATAAATTGGGAATGAAAATAAAATTTATTTCAACTTTTGTTATGTATAACCTCACTTGTGAACTAATAATATAAATTTTGACATATAAATAATGGTTTCCTATAAATGATAAGTCCCAGTTCAATTTAAAGAGTACTTTACACATTAAGTTGCTATGAATTGTACCATATACCAAAACCCATATAAATAAAAACATGAATTCTTACCAATGGCCAAGACATGGAAGTGGGTAGTTGGGGTAGTATTTTTGGTAGTGATCCCTTTTTTATAGATTCCTTTAGTGATACTATCTGCTTGGTATCTTGTTTTGAGGCATGTTCTGGGCCATTGTAGAGCTACGCCACAACAACATCTTTGAATTGTGCACTACGAGGGTGGTGTTGATCATGATCCATAGGTGTTAGGCCCTGATCCACCATAGCTACCTCTATTAGGGACACATGAAACACCACCATTTATCCCCTAATGAGGCACCGACCATCAACATAGATAGAGTTTATTATACTTCATACAGAATATGAATAGTGAGCAGTGGCCTCCACCATTTATGTATGATCTTACTTGTGAGTTTTATCATTAGAAATTTTCCATCTACACTTGATATGGCAGTCCTCAGTCTATTGATTCCTGAACAATCCATTTCATCTATCTTTACGCATTTAGAGATGTCTCTATAGATGTGGTTAATTATCTCTACCTACATATAGAAAGGTTCCACTACGTACTAGTGGCATGTGTTTACATAGGTTGCTCATCAATGGGGAATGATATAGAATGAAATCTAGACAACCTTCTATGATTAATTTTTCCCTAAGACAGTCATAGATGAATGAGATTGGGAGTTCATTCACCTGAGTAAATTTTCTATATCTATCATGGTCTATTAAACATGTTTCATTGATCTTCCTTTATTTACACCAATTATTATCAGTAACGATCCATCATGAGTGAAATGTTTCGAATATTATTTCATGTATCCCATCCATACTCATGTAAATGAATTTGTATAACCTACAATATTTGAAATTACAAACCAAGATGTTGTCCCGAAGGACAATGTGCATGAAACTAACAGTACAAGGCATAGAGGATTAGTGATGAGATTAATTAGAAGCTCTTCCATTTGTAGGAATCATATCCATGAGTTTTCTCATCAGATATGGAAAAACCATTGCATCTAAACGGATACCTCTATTTTAATACATCAATATAGATGGAATGGGAATGTGAAGCTCTAGTAAGTTATAGACCTTCTGGAGTGTCATTATTGTGGTTAAATGTGTCATATTCAAAAGTTTTTTCTAACCTTTATACATACTTCTAAGAGAATAATACCCACACCCACTAAAACATCCGGAGCTAGATCAGTGACTCTGCGTTTGATAAGAATCTTGAGTAGCACCGCTCGATTAGGTCAAGTAGGTGGCCATGATCTGGGTAGAAAGACTTATAATTCATAGTAACAACACTGTGGACCTACTCAGTGTAGTCTAACAATAAATCAAAGTCGTTTAATAGGCTAGTTGTATTCACTACTTTAGATACCCAAGGAGAAGATTGATGGACCATCTACCCTATGGGTTATTATTCTAGTATCCTCTACTATAGTATCTTGTTTGTTCAATAGATTTTCCTCACACACCTTTTTTAGTATCTATCATGTAATTACATGGACTTTAATTTCATTACTATTTTGGTTGATAACCTTATACACACTAGTGGGTGTACGGTTAGTGGGTATACTATATTGAAAGTACTATTCTTTAGATATTTTCTACTATATCTTCTTGTTTAATTTAATTATCCTTAAATTGACATGGTTTTGTGTCCTACATAGGATGGATTAGATCTCGCCTTACCATCCCCACATTGACTGTTGTCAATAAAGGGTGTTTTTTACATTTCCCAATGCATGTACATTTTTACAAAATGGTTAATGATTTTTCATGGATGATTGATCTTGAAAATAGCATAATGGTACGGGTGGAGTGGAAACCTAGATTTTCACCAATTTCTTGGATGATCAGAAGATGTTTGTAATAAATTTTCCTCCATTGGTGGATCAATTAATAGATGTTTTCTTGGAATAATTATCATCAATATATCATGAGATATAGGTATAGTATATGATCAATGTAATTCCAAGAGTAGCTCATGTAACTATTAATCTATAAAATATGGCACCTACTGAGATCCTTGAGCATAACATGTAGTTGGAGGGTTTAAAATATAAGGGTTTTAACATAAACAGTACTTATCTGTGGGGATATCATAACCATTTCACAAAGAAAGTGTATTAAGACCTCAAATTTTCATGGATTACTAATGTTTGATCCATTTTATTGGGATGAACTAGTATACTTTGCATCAGATTGATGATCTCTTCATATTTCTCTGAGGAGCTCGAGTTTTATTAAAGGTATACCTAATATAAGATTTTCATCATGTACAAGTCATGAGTATAGATATACCATGTATGGGTTTCCAATTTTTTCATAGCTTATATGAGTTCCTTTTTTTCATTAGGTCTTATAAACACGACCAGTGCTTTCAAGGCCCTAATTAATTTAGTACTCAACCCCAAGATGGAATCCTTTTTTGTGGTTTTTGTGCATAAAAATGTGTCTATTTTCATACTCAAATAAAACATGAAAAACATATTGGGATACTATTTAATAAACGTAGAGATAATAATTTATATTCTAATCTCACAATGTTACGCTTTTGGATTAACAAGGTTCATTTGTTGGATCATATTAATCCAGAATCGAGAGTATTTGTTGTCTCAGAGATTGTGAGTTTTATTGTTTCCATGAAGCTGCATAACAATGTGTTTGATATATAGAGTTTATTTAGGAAATAGTGATATTATAAGTGTCTCATAAAAGAATTATCATTCCTTGTAGCACCTCTTAAAAATTAGATTAAGAAAGGGTGTGGTGTTCTTGTAGTATAATGTGTTGGAGAATGCACCTCATCAATAGAATGGAAGTCTAAAATTTGTACCAATCTGGAATTTTTAGAGCTTATAAGAATTTATATATTGTTTTACGAGTCATCGATAATCAATATGGGTGTATACTAATTTAGGAGGGTTGGATCAATGAGTTTGAATCTCTTTAATTGAGAGATAACAAGAATAATTACCCAACAAATTACCTCGTACTTGAATCCATTTTTCATTCCTTTCATTGATCAAGGAATTATCTATTGGGAGAGTAATTTTTGGTGGTTATCGACCAAACTAGACTCCAATATATCTTTCTATAGGGTGAATTGAGTCTCATACAGTGAATATGGGTCAAATACATTTTTTTTATATTTATCTCACATATATACCTAGAAAGGGAAATATGGTTTCTAGTTTGCTGAGATGGAAAACACAAGCACAAGTTATTCTGGAAGCCAATGATGAATGAAAATAATGGATATCTTTTTTAGTTTAATATCTACTTACAAGAGAGTCATGAGAGGCCTCTTCATGCAGGGTTATTAGTAACCTCTTTACTTCAGGATAGGGTGAAGGGAAGGTTGTTTTTAGATCTTAATGGTTTGGTCCTATCAGAACATATTTTAGGTGAGGACCCACCTCCATATTGGTTTGAAGATGGAGATGATAGTCTATATATATATGGGTGTATATTTGTTCCTATGTACATGTGATAGGATATGATATTGGAATCTCATACTTTTCTATGGTCAGTATACCATGGTAACCACAATATGTATCTTCATATGTGTGGAGATTATTGGTTTCATAGAATGAAATGTTATATTATGGATTTTCCCATTAGGTTCTCCTCTTATTAGTAGGTTAAGGAAGAAATAAATTTTACTTATGAATGGTTATAACCATTACCAATATCAGAATTGAAATGAGATGACATCAAGATAGATTTTGTGACTTGTTTACTAACGTTTCCTTGAGGAAGAAACATAGTTTGGGTAGTTTCGGATCGACTGAAGAAGGTATCCCACTTCTTTCCCATGTAAGAGATTATCTCAGTCGATGGGATTAGGTGTTTTAATGTTTGTGAGATTATTGTACACTTACATAGGGCCCCTAATACTATAATTCAAAATAGGGATTACTATTTCACATCAAGGTTTTGGAAAGGGTTGCATAAATATTTGGGTACATAGGTGCTTCAATGAACATCTTTTCACCCTTAAACCAATGGAAAGTTAGAACAGACTGTAAATTTGTTTGAGAACATGTGTTGAGTATGTGTCCTTGATTTATAGGATTCTTAGGAGAAACATAAACCCACCATCTAGTTTTCATAAAATTAAAACTTTCAGGAAAAAATTTAGATAGATCCTTGTGATGGATTATATTATAAGAAAGGTTTTTAATTTTTGAGCATGCTAGACATAGGGAGGTGGTGTTACTAGGTCCTCATCACATACCGAAGACTTTGGGAAAAATTTAGTTGATCATAAAGAGATTGGATACTTCGATGTATGGAAAAAATATACTTTTGATCATCGTTAATGACTTTTAGAGTTTGATATGGAGGATTTTTTTTCTTATGAGAATCACAAAATATTGGGAATTGAAGGATAAAGAGGAAATAAATGTTTCTGCCTCATTTTCTAGGAGATTTTAGATCATGGATAGATTCATTCTTGTAGTGTATCTGTTGCTTTAACCTTATATGTATCACATCAAGTATGTCAATTTTTATTTTTCAATTCTTTTCTATTACCATGTCTCTCCATCATATACTTATGATCATGAGTATGATGAATTAGATGTTGATTTATATTTTATGGAGTATCAAATTCCCATCATCAACCACATCATGGAGAATCTACAAGGAAGGATTGTACATTTTGTATCGGTGCTAAATCATCACAACCATGTATTGGATAAGACATGGGTGTGTGAGGTTGATTTATTTGATAAATGGTAGTAGTTATTCTTGGAATAAGTTTCAACACCATTGGAAGGGAACTTAGGGATGAGTTCCTTTAAGTTGGAAGGCTGTATGAACTCATATTTTCTTTGAGGTATGGATTTTTTAGTTTTATATTTAATTAAATTTTTAATACTAAAAATAATTCCAAAATAGCATATGGAGGAAACAATGGTTTTTGTGTATCATTTAGATCCTAATGCCCTGAATTTGGTGGAAACAACAGGGCTGCTCGGTTAGTATAAATTATGTCACCCAGTCTTTGCAGTTAGAAAAACTATGTGGATTGTTGTAGGAATCCACCAAAAGTATCTCCTCGGTCATTCACGATTTGTATAATCATACACTTCATCCAATACATGGTGTTATCCCTAATTAGAGGGGGACCATGGGTTGAGAAAAATTGTAAAAAATTTCATCCTCCAAATATGCAGGCTATTATATGTGGTTAGTAGCTGGTGCGTGGTTCAACCATCCTTATAGCCAGACCATGAACCACTTTAAAATTTTGAAAATTAGACCTTTTATGATATTTATTTAAAATGAATATCCCCTCTTTATTTATTCTATATAGCAGAAATAATTTTCTCTTTATCTCTCCCATGATTAGCCCCTTCTGCCTTTTAATTTAGGTTCCTTAGTAACACTTCCATCTAAACTCCTTTCATGATCCGTCTATCATCTGGGAACACAAATGGTAAGAAATAATTTTCATTAACTCCTTTCATAATTATTCTTTACATCAGCAATGTCATTTTGTTTCAAGCTCATATGCCCTATTTCTTAGTGTTATTACATTATTTTGTTTCATCTAATCCAAAAAAAACTATGGGATAATAATGGACAAGAAATATACTAATTGAATCAGAAATCTGGAATTTGATGTTTTTATCAATGTATAACTGGTGATAATTTTTTTATGTACATGCCAATTTCACAAAGCATTTATCCTTAAATTTCGCACGCTTTAACATAAATTTTTTATATATTATTCTGATACCCTATTTACACCTCTTGACATCATTGGAGGCTAAGAACTCAAGGTTAACACCCCATGTAGGGTGGGTGTTTATTAATTCCATTAGTGATTCATGCTAGGCTTAGCTGACACATAGTTCATGTGTGATTGACTTGAACTTTGTTAATGGTAAGTGTTCTATTACATTAAAATAAATCATTAAATTGTTAATATATATATATATAAACTAGAGTTGAAAAATGTATTTGAATTGATAATTGGTTTCTTGTTCTTCATACATGTTGTCATGTATGAAGAATGGTAATGGAATGAACCTAATCATTATAATTATCCTATGTATTACATGTCCTAAAATGACTTATTATATATTAATTTTATAATGTTTGGATTGAATATGGACCTTTTTTATATTTATATAAATTTATATACTTAAGATCACCTTGGATTGTAGAGAGAATGAATTGAGTACTCATAGGATACCATTACGATTCATTGGGGTGATTTCTGTGGGAGATACCCACCTGAAAATTTGGTCTTTATCATATTTTTTGAATCCCTAAGTGATGTACTTTTGATTCATCTAATTTATTCCTGGATATATCAATTCCTTCAAAACAATCCTTAGATTCATCATTATGTATACGTACATACTACACTATGGATTCACCTCATTGGGGCCATCCATGCTTAGCCTGGGATAATTTTCATTGAGCTCCATTGACTATGTTAGACACATTTAAAGTGGAATGCCTCAGGTTTACCCATTATATTACACTCAAACCCTCATATCTAGGCTAAATGAGTTACCAATATGAGTTAGCTCAACCCCTAATGGAAAGGATGCTTGGTTTCACCTTAGATCCTCTATTATTATAATTATTTAATAAAATATAATAAACATCCTTATGATTCTATTTTTTATATTAACTGAATCACAAATAATTAATTATATGAATGTATGTTATGAGATACTATCAAATAACGAAGAATGTATGAGTTATTTAAATTATACTAGTTTAATTTTTATGTACCTTCACACTGTTATAGTTTATATTCAATGACCGAATATGTATAGACACCATTGGTGGTAGGCTACTCAGATTTATCTCACTCCCTATCAATGATACCATTGGAACTCAGGATGATTATATGATTGCATGTGTGGAAAAAAGAATACATATTGATTTAAACACCTAAATTATTCATTTATGATTGGATCTTGGAAGTAGATGATCAGGCTAGTTCTCGAGGTTCTTGAATAGTTGTTTCCCTCTTTGAATAGTTTTTACATCATGTATTTTACTACATGACTAATACCTTGTATGCATGTTTTTATTTATTATAGACACATGCCACCATCATTTTTATATGGTTCATTTTACAAATTTCTATTACTATATATTGATTTGATGCTTATTCTTATTTCCACATCCCTATCTATTTTTATACCACATTCATTTTTTATCAATGATTCTGATTCACTGTTTCCCCCATTAATTTGAGAAAATAGTCTCCTCATAGATACACCATAGGCCCTCACTACTAGGAAGGAACCTCTATCATGTTTGGTGGTGTTTGTGAGTCCATGTGGTCAACAAGGATCAATTACTGAGAAGTGAACCATATAAGGGATGCCATAACATCATTTATTCCGGTGATAAAACCGACCAAAAGAAGAAAAAAATATTTACTCATACGTTAGCAAGAACATAGAGTAATATTATGATAATATCACTTTATATATTTATAATTATATTAATATTAAATAATTGGAGTATATAATTTAATTTTAAATGTTTGTATAGGAGAATTTATTTGAAAATGATAAGGATGAATTAGATATATACTATGATGAAATAACCCTTTTTTTAAGGAGTTCCTCAAAAATAAAGGATTTAGGCACATTTCTTGGGACTATAATCAACGAAAAATGTATTAATACTAGCCAAATATATATTTTTCTATTAAAAGGACACTTTTATGGAAAAATTTTGAAACCAACAAGTCCATCCAATCCATCAAACACTATAACACATAACAAAATTATCAAAGACTATCTTAGACCCAATAGATTCAAAACCCTTAAATAATTTCCAGGATAGAGTTGTTACCTTTTTGCCGGGATCATCCTTGATGATGTCTTCTACATGGGAAGCCAGCTTGTCCCACTTTCTCAAGAACTCCTCCACCGAAATTTTATTATTATTGAAACCTCTAACTATGATTAGGTGTTGTTGGTCCATCCACTCTCATTGCTCCGTGTTTTTGTCTACTCAAATCATCCTTCCATTCATCCTTTGCACATCCTCAGCAGAAGCACATATGGTTAGAACCTTCTCTACCATATCTTCCTCAGATTGTAAAATCATCTCCCAATGTGATTCCCTAAGCTCGGCCTCTCCTTTCGGCTCACTAGGCATCACCTCTACACCCTCCTTTGCAAGAGAGATTCGAACCAAATGACTCTCGCCCCCCTCGCTCGGTTTCCCCTTCTCTCTTCTCGAGCCTAAATCCACTAGATCCCTCTCTTGCACCTCCTCCCCCTGCACACCCACCTTTTTAGAAACTGTTTCAACATTGGAAACCAACTCCCTTGGTTTTTTTCAAGGAAAAGCCTATAGGGCGTGAAGGGACATAATTTCCTTCTCCATGTTTTTGGATTTGACTGCAGACCTAGTTGACACTAGTTTTGAAACATTTGTGTAGTCCTTGCAAGGTTTAATTTTCTTAACCTTATAAACTGGGAAATTCCCCAATAAAAGATGCTCCCCCTTCCCTTTCTTAGGTCTAGAACCGCCGCATGCAAACCCCTGCAGAGCGTTCTCATCATCCGGCCATGACTGCAAAAACACTGCTTTCCCACTCGATTCAGAATCCTCAATTGACCTTGTACTATTCGACTTCTTTTTCCACTTTGGAATCACTGGTTTGAGTGGGTGGAGGAAATCTCATTTTATATGTGAAAATCATGGACATTTCATTAGAAACTTTTGTTATGTGAAGGGTAATGATGGAATACGCCAATTGGTAGGTGAGTTATGTAAATATATATTGGTGGGAATTGTAGGATTCACTACCATATATAATTAATAAAATCAATAATGTATAAATGTCAATTAGTTACTCCAAAATGTGATCCATGTTAATTTTCAACCATTTTACATCTTTTACTTCGATTAATAATTTACTATTGTAAATATTTTTAATAAAAATATAATAACACCCATATTACCTTATTTCAATGTGATTATTCAATAATAGGACTCCATTTAGCCTAATTCAAATTCAAATTTTGATTAATTTATCTTTTAAATAAAAACATATAATGTATAATGATTTTTTTAAATTATAACATATTTTATTTAATGTAAATCATTAAAAGTTATATAGTTTCATTATTCTTATATATATACATTACTAATCATTTCAGGACTATTATCAATCCTATTATTTAAATCGTTATTTATCAATTAAAAAACCATAAAAATGAAATATATTAAAATAAATGTAATATTTACAAATGAATTAGTATTTTTTATTTTATTCCAAAATATTTTATTTTTATTAAATTTTATTAAGAAATTACTTTTTTACAACTATATAAACATTATATAAATAAACTACTTTTTAATAATTCCAAAATAGTCATATGTCTACTAGTATTATAACCATAGACTATATACCCTTTTATAATGGTCATATAATGACTACATTATCCCAATTACGTTATATAAATTTATTACATTATATCATATGAAATAACACTTACCATTCCAATAATTTTTAGTTATGATTTAATTAATGAATTTCAATACTTGTAATGTTTTACCCATTATAGATTTAGTTATACTGATAGTGATAATGAAGGAATAAAGTAATCCTAAGAACATCCTAGTTATAAAAATATTATTCATTTGTTATTTATTGTCCAATTTTTTATGAATTTTTTAGGGATGTAATCATCCCTGGTCTGTAATAATACATGGAATTCAATATTTGGTTTCAAGTGATTTAGTTTTATTCTTAAATTTATGAGCAAATAATGTTTTTTTATTTTGATTAATATCTGATATAACTTATATACCCTTAATGTTATCATTCATTAGAAATAATAGAAATATTATCATAGATAATGAAAATCCAAATGTAAATTCTGAATATTATATTATCTATTGGGTAGCTTCTAGATTGGAAATACAAAAATGTTCTTCTAAAAAAAGAAAAAATTATTCTATATGACCTTATATAACATTTATTTTATGTAGGGTGGTATTGAGCTAAGGTTTGTTAATCATTCTTCGATGGTCAATGTTTGTTATGTGTTGATCCAACCATATTGGTGGTTCCCTATATTAAGTGGGGGTGTATTTTTGTATATACCAACAAATTATTTTCTTAATAAATATTATATAGTTTTGGATAAATATTCAATTAATAACATTTTTTATCCACAATAGATCCATAACAGTTTAGATACTTAGGAGACTAAATGAATATTATTCTTATTTCAGGAATGATCTTTAACATATTCCATAAATATCTATTTGTATAATACTCTTTATAGGCATATTATACATAAAAATATATTTATAACCCAAGGAAAAGAAACATGAGAAAGGGTGATCTCAGTTATTTAGTAAGGGTAAGCGTGAGAGATATCAACCATTGATCATATAAAATGAAATGAAAATTATACGGGTATAAGATCTGGTCCATAACATACAAAGTTCATACCCATTATAATAAAGATCATAAACATGAGTTAAGATGTAAAACGTAATCATTTCAAAACGGCATAAATCATAAGTATGAGAATTCACCATAACTCAATCGTGAAATATAAGATCATTTCATAAATGTGTGTGGTATCATCATATGTATAGAAACCTTTTCATAGGTATGGTTTTTCTACCAAGACCATCAGATCAGGAATAAACACCTATTTCTAATAACAGATCAAGAACATTGAATTGTTTCCCCTAACTATATCAGGAGATATATTACATTACCCTATTAATTGTGGGGATATAGAGGTCCTATCCATCACATAATTAAACCCATACAAATATTTTATATTAGAACATAATATATATTTCATATCATCATATCATAACCTATGAAAAGAAAATACGTTCTATATTTCAACAAATCATAGAAAACCCCATTAGAATGGGTTTCATTTATAAAACAACATCATAGGCCTAAAATACCTCAAGATTGAATAGTGATGGTATCATTGGATCACATCCCAATTAAAACATAAGAAACCTTAAAGGTTGTTGTCTTTGATGAATATAAATACTTTCAAAATTTTATTAAATACATTCCGGGGGAAATTCACTTTTCCTTTGTAGAAACTAAAAATTACTAGAATGTTGTGGAAAAAATTTAATTAAAAATAGTCTTGTATTAATGTAAATTAATATTAAATATATTTATAAGACATTATGTTAGTAATTGACATTCATATGTTATATATTAAAAAAAAATTATTTTTATATATTTTTTTCGACAGTAACTCACTGAAAAATGACAAGATGATTCGTTGGAAAATAATATTTAAGAATTAAACCAATTTTAATAATATCCTTAATAAATATTTTTTTTATCTCAAAAACCACTCATGAAAAGATTTATATAAAATAATTATTTTTAAGAAGATGGACATGATATCGAACAAAAATATAGATGATTTTTATTGAAAACACTCTTTTGATACCCTAAATAATTAAAGTGTGTAGAATTTAATGGGAAATATATTATAAATAAAATAAATAGTGGATAAGAAAATTAAATGGAGTCATTAGATATGGATCATGTAGTTTCCTCAAAAAAAAACAATTGTATAAATAATTCGGATTAAAATTAGATTGAATAATAAATCCCTTATCTAAAGTCCCACCATTACACATTTACATTCAAAACTATTATATAATACATATAGATAAATTATAAATTTATTACATAAAATTAATCATATCTACCATACCATGTATGATTTATTTATGGAATATTATCATTGGATAATTAATAATAAGTTATTAAAATCATTATTCTGGGTGATAAATACTTCCTTTTCCAAGCATATTTTTGTTCAAAAGACCAGGTATATATAATTTGATACTTTTTCAATAAAATATTTATTTTAATTAATATTATAAACATAATATATATTCATTATTATCATATTCAAAATCAATCATTAAAATTACAGATTGATAAAATAATGACACTCATCATGGAGATAGTATTCGTAAGTACGCATGAGCACTATTTTCAATTTTCAATAGATAGAATTAAATTAAAGAAATTAATAATTAAAATTTAGGGACCATTATTATATCATATATATATTTTATAAATTATGTAAATATGTTATTATTACCATAAATTTATAATAGAAACAAAAACAAATCACATTGCCTTATGTAGGTGGTAATCCACACATACAGACAAGCAATATTATAGTTTTCCAAGAGATTAGAATGTAAGAATGTAGATATGATTTAATTATTATATAAGTATAATTATATCAATAATATAATTTATATACTTTAAAACCATCCTAAATACCATCCCTAAAATATTGTGATGCAAAATGAATTGTATCGACATGTGGAGATGATAAGCTGAACATGCTCACGAAGGATACATTCACAAAGTATTAGATGGGAAATATGGAGGATAATGATGAATTAATAATAATAATAAAATTTATTATATTTAGGAAACTATATATAATATTTTATGATAAATTCAATGTTTTTTGAGAATGTATAGAAGATGTAAAAAAACAATGTGATCGGTTATAGTGAATACCTCTTCATGGAAAGAACTCCTTTAAATAACCTCTTATATATAATAGGGTTGGGATTTTGTGATGAATAGAATGTAAATAATGTGTATAAGTAATTTTATACTGTATACTGTTAGGTTATGGTTGATCTAGAATTCTCAATGTGGTGAAAATAAGTGAGCGAGTAGGTTCCCTTTTATAATTTAGTCTTGGGGCTCTTTTGGAATTTTTTAAATGATTAAATTATAATAAAATCATTACCTATACCAAAGTCCCGTGAAATTATATGTATTATATTATAATAGAGGAAAGGGTTGTAATTCATCCATAAAATATAATTTGGAGTGGTTTTTGTGTCATTTTAATCCATATATTTTTTACTAACTAATTGTTTAACCAATGTTAACTTTAATCATGGTGACATGTTTTCACATTAATGGTGATATAATTTTACATATAATGTGATAAATTGCTCATAAATGGAACCTAAATTATATACTTCTTCTAAATAAATATTTTCTTTAATTTTAAATAATTTAATAAAATATTATATTGAAAAAATATTATTAATTTTAATTTTGAGACTATCCATTTTTTAGATATTAAAACATAAATAAAAAATTTAAAAATGAATAGAATTTTTTTAAAAAAATACTAATATATCTTATTAATATTTCAAATTAATATTTCACATTAACTCTTTCAAATTATCACTTTTAATATTTTTAATTTTATTTTATTTTTTTTCGAAATAGTTAATTAATTATTGTTTCAGTGTTGTGTACGAAATTAATGTAATTATTTAATACATAAAAATATGAAACAAAATACCATTAGAAAAATAAGTTAATTATTTTCTAAATATTAATTTTTATTCATTCATAACATACTTGTTTCCCTGTATGGACATAAAATAGATATTAAAAATGAAGAGAGTGAAATTGTGTAACTTTCATTGATTTAAATAATAGATTTAATTTTTTCATAGACCAATGTACATTAAAAAAATAATGATCTTAAGGGGATATAGATTTAATTAAATTTCTTAAATAATAATTATTATGAATAATCATATCCTTGTCACTCAGTTTTATCCTAGGTAAACCATATTTACCGTTTTTATAATGATAAATTTTACCATATTTACAATTCATATTGACCAAAATTAAAATGGTATATTTACCAATATATAAACTAATGATTATAAATATAATATAAAAATTATCAAATTCAATACATATTAGTTGAATAATATAATTTTAAAATAATTTTGAAAAATATGACATGAATAATTTCATAGAAAAAGACGGGTTTTAGAAAAAAAACATGATTTATTATTTTACCCCGTGCTAAGAAGAATATTAAATGAATGTTAATTTTTTATTTAATATATAATATATAAATTTTATTAAAATAAATCACCAGTAGATAGTAATTTTATTTATTAATATAAAAATACATTTTCTTAATTAAAAATAATATTTAATAAAAACTTTTGTTTTATTTTATTTTTTTTTATTTTTAATTATAATCAATTAATTACCAATGAATTCATCTTATAATGGTAAAGAAAATATATTTTTCATAATTTAGTTATTAGTATTCATACATATCAATCCAATAGCTATGTGATAATTGGAATATAATAATATTTTAATATTATATTACGGTTCACATAAACTCAGTGTTGCATTTAACTGAAGCTATCATAAAAATAAAATTATTTAGAGTGAAATATATAATCAAAAATATCAAAATGTTAAATTATGCCCCCCAAAATGAATTTTTTCTCTAAATTCATATTTTACAAAGAAATAAATGATGACAAATTTGGTTCATTACATCCTCAGGTTTCCATGTAGCTACTTAAAAATTTTGTATTTATTAGAGAATATTAATCAGGAGAGTAGTGTTTTTCCATAGAACATTATCTTTATAATCTAAGAATTATACTAGATATTCCTGATACTAAATATTATGCTCCAGTGGTATGAACTTCGAGTTTAGAAAATGTGAATGATCGTGTCTGTACTTCTCCAAGAGATATACATGAAACACCCCATGAAAATGAGGGAGGTTTAGTGGAAGCACTATGAGATAATCTATCATCCCTAATTGAACAAGAATATAAAAGGGACAGCAACCATATTTCTCAAATTTCCTTTCTTCACAAATCTCAAAACACTATTTCATGGATAAATATTTAAATTAAAATTATCGCCAAATTAAAATTCCATATCACATCGATGAATGTATTCATAACTAATATATCAACTATAAGCTTCCTTGATATGATGAAGAATTTTTTTTACATTATCATCCATATCCTCATCAAGTATAGGTCCCAATATATTCCGTTCTCTAACTACATCCATGTACATTGGGTTTCTATACTTATTTTCATAGAGGGATTCATAATGAGTTGTCGAAATGCTTTAGTGGAAGTTATTAGTGTAAGAAAATGTGACTTGAGGAAGTTGGTAACCTAAAAAACCATTAAAATCTATAGAAAAATATCTTAAAAGATCACATAGGTTTTAACTGGTTCTATAAAACTATCAATATTTTTAAGGATGATATTCCACATTGAAACTCAACACTATATATAGGGCCTAATAATGAATTTTCCAAAACATTGGTGTAACCCTCAGATCTCGATCAGTTATGATGGAAAGTGGTACTCCATGAAATATTACCACTTACATAATCAATATAATTGAAATTTGATAAAGGGGGAGATCATATATAATAGTAATGAGGGGTTCCGACTTCATTAGGAGATCGACAAAAACCCATATAGCATGATTTATTTTTTATGTTTTAGAGAGTCCGATAACAAAATATATGGTTATGTTATCCAATATACATGTTGTTATGGGTAATGGGTGTAACCTACAACTACACATCTATCTCTTATCCTTAACATTCTAACATACCAAGAACCAAGACACACATTATACAATATCACTCTTTATGTAGTATAACTATAAATAATCATTCCTATCTCTATATATATTACTACTTAAAAAATGAATAGATAATGATCAATAGTGAGCCTTATCCAACTACACATTTTCATTTTTATTATTGATGGGACACATACATAGTTTTTGTACATTTTCATTCCATCACAATCAAGGTTGAAATCTAGAACATCGCTCTCATTTATTTCATCTACACATCTTCCATTATCATATCCTAAATACTCACATGGATAGATAACTTAACATTAATTTTAGAAAGATAATATTTCTCCCCTTTACTTAATATTTTTAGATCTGTATTATGGAAATCCAAAAATATTTGATCATTTTTTATCCTCATCAAAGATAGGTTTGCATGGTCCTTTCAACTCAATGAATCTTTATCCTTATTCACCTTTACATGGTTTTATTGTATTGTGTATTTTTAATCTCTAATCATGTCCAACCATGTTCTCTAGAACAGATTCATTACTTTTTGAGTGAATAAAAACTTTAATCATTTGTAATCTGTATATATATCACACTATTATTTGTTAAGATAATTAATCCAAATGTTTAAGGGAAAAATTACCCTTGAAAACTCAAACTCATGATTATTGTAATTTTTCTCATGAGACAACAATTAGAAATAGGTATACCCTATCACTATATCATTTTCCTCAGTACATATATTATTACTTTATTTGATGCATCACAATATATTAAAAACCATTCACCACAACAGGGTAGTGTATGCATGGGTGTAGGAACAAAACATTTTTTCTATCCTTGAAATTCATCTCACATACCACTATCCACAAAAACTTTAAACCTTTCCAACACAATGTGGGGAGTTTATTAGGTAATCAAAATAAATCTCTCAAAAAGCACCAATACTATTATGAAAATACAAAAATATATATATTTCTGTTACCATAGTTGGTCTAGTCCATATCTCAATAACATATGTTTTTAAATGATAAAATTATATTACCCCACATGAGATCATATAACCTGTGAATAAATTTTTACAAATAAAAATATCACACTTGTTATGTTTTACATTAATATTATCATTCCTCAGGTTCATCAGCACAATACTCAAGGGACGCTCAAGGTATTCTTTCTTCTTTTAATATAAAAGAATATTATATATAATTACTACCAAAAAACTAATAAATGTAATATCTGTGGACTATTAAATAAATTCATGAATAGTGTGTGGAATTAGCCAGACCAAAACTAATCATTATAAATTCATAGTGTCCATAAATTGTTTGGAAGGATGACTTGAGTATATATTTATTATTAACCCTCAATTGTTGATATCAATAATAAATTATAATCTTGGAAATTTTTTTAGCTCTGTGTATTTGATCAAATATTTCATCAATAAGGGACAGTTGATACTTTTTCTTGATAATGATCTAGTAAATTTCTCAAGAATCAATGAAAAGACACATTGAAAAATCATTCTTCTTAACAAATAGAATTCTTGAACCCCATGCAGATGAACTAGGGAATTTAAATACCTTATAAATAGTATCATTGAGTTAATTCATAATTTACCTAATTTAATTTTTGTACATTCATTAATAAGTATCTGATATAGGCATATCATGAGGTATAACTTCTATTGAAAACTCATCTTCATGATTCGTAGGTATACCTTGTCATTCTTATAGAATGAAATCAATACATTCTCATATATCAGGCCTGTCGTTAGGGTTGATTTTATACAAACCAATATGATATTGAAAAAATTAATAGATAGGAATTGTAAACCTTAATATTGAACCAATTTTCAATGTAAGTGTATATTCATCATCACACTGACAAATAACGATATGTTCATTTTTAATAAGAAATGTGACTTCCCTTTATTGAAAATTTATATGAGGTTTACATAATAATGAAAATCCATTCCTATAATCACATAAAATTCACCTGAATGGAGAATCATAATAATTTTAGGAAGTAATATCCTACAAATTTCAATCAAAGTCAAACTATAGATATGAGAAGCAATCTTTAAACAATTAAAAATTTTAAAACTATATCAAAAAATAATTTTTGAGGTGATACTTTGATACCCCTATAAAATTACTTAGTTATAGAAGAGTTGGTATATCCAAAATCAAATAAGACATTAGCTATTATATAGTGGATGATAACTCTACATTTCAACAAGTCATTCTCATAACCCTCATCGGCAGCTATGATAAAATGATATTTAACATTGTATTTGTGGTTAAATGGTACATAAAGCCATCAAAAATTTTATTCCAAAACTGGTTTGAATGATGTCCATATTTCTTGAATTGTAATCATTGGATAATTGTGGATTCATTAGTTGTCATATTATTTTGTTGCATTAAAAGAACCTAAATATTCTCCCACTTTCAAAATGTATTTAATTTATGAACCATATTTCCACTTTTAACATATATCTTATTTTCATTTAAGGAATTACCTTCATTTTATTTTAAAATTTCGGGTGCGTATATGGATTAAATTTCATCCACCATTTGATTTATTTGAGATTTCATAGGACGCGATCTTCATTTTGTTTTAGGAACTATATGAAGTGTAGGAATCTCTAATTTCAATTTCAAATTTGAGTTCACAAGGATGTATTTATTCCAAGATAATGATGTCTCTTTTAGATAATACCTTTTAGAGGCTTGGTTTTAATGCACAAAAGAATCTATCAAATTTACTTTTAGGGATAATAATTAAGCAAACAATGTACTAATATTCGCCTTCTTGAGCTATTAATTTTCATGTTTTAATGGTTGGAGTTCTTTGGAGAGGTTCCATGTGTTTTTGGTGGAGGGTGGTGATATAGGAAGATAGAAATAAGTGGTTCATAACATGAAGTAAATTCACCTTTTGAGTTGGTGGTACATGTCTTGTATAGACGACTAGCATCATGACTTATATATTGAGGTAGAGACATTTGTGAGACAAATTAATGCCATTAAATAAATTCACATCATCTATTAAATCAAAGATGAGTCGACTTATTTTTTTGAAAAAAATGAAAATATGTGACTTCCAAGGGAATTCATATAACGAATGGAATTCATGATGTGAAAGTGGAGGGTTATAGGATTTAATTTTTTTGTGGATTTATATATCATGTATTATACCATTATCTATCATTTCTAAGAGAACCATAGGTAATTTTATAGTATATATGATCCCTCCTCCTACTTCGATCCTAGGGTTTTTGTCGACGACTGTTGGGAATCAATGGTGTGTTCCCTTATCCTCCACAAGATTTTCCTTCTTTTACTCTTCAGATATCCTCTTCGGCGGTGAATTTTTGGATTGGGGTGTGTATGGGTAGTATTTTTATGATCCTTGGGTGAAATATAGGTCGATCATTGATTCCCTTGTGCGGTTGTAGTTTATAAGTGTTTCTTTTTATTCCCTGTTGTTTAGAGTGTGATCTGAAATATCTTTTTATATAGGGAATCCCTCATTTATCATATTTGTGTATCATGTAGAAGGGGACTACTATTTTTTTATAAGATAGCTTTCACAGGAATAATTGATGAAAAATAATTGGTTAATTTAGATTGATGGGGAAGGAAAATGATTCTCATGAAAATATATATTTTATATTATTTTGATATTTTAATTCTATGGAATAAATTAACCCTTGAAAATCATGTGTAATTTGATCCTTTGTTTTCACTAATTTTTAATGAGTTGTATAACCCTTGAATTTTTTCATTCATTTGAAATCAACCTGAAATGAAAATTGACTAAAAACTATTTTTTAAATGTTTGACCAATGATCAATGGTTTTCCTAATAAATCACATAAATTAATGCAGTGCAATTGAGAAATACCCCCTTTCTCAATCCTTAAAATAGTTAGTGATGCATTTTGATGTGTACCCGTATTTTGGGGTGGTGATGTGTGGTGGTGACATGTGTGGCTGGTTGGTTTTTTCTCTATGATGTGGGGTAGAAAGCTGATGTTTTTTTGGGTCTTGTTATGGGTGGTAGGTGATTGTTTTGTTTAGATGTGTTGTGGGAAGACAGATATGGAAGGTGGTATGTGATTTGGAAGTGTGATGTGGTTATTTGAGGTTGGTTTGATCATTAAGGATGATGTTCTATTAAGTTTTCCTATACTATACTGATTTATGATAGGTTCCTAGGTAGTAATAGAATTGGATAATTCTTATTGAAATGGAATAGGTTAGTTTGGTTGGTATGATTGAAAAGAATAATGAATGAATGAATACATAATGGTGTATTTGGTAAAAGTTGTTAATTTTAAAATATGAGATATATAGGATTGAATAATTAAATCAGTTGGTAGTGTGAGATGAGGCTTGTGGGTTTTTGGTGTTGTGCATTTAGTGGTTGAAACACATGTTATGGTATTTTTGGGTTAGTTGGTGATTATTTTAAACAAATAGGTTGTTATTTTTCTAGATTATATATATAACTTCAATATTCCTTGTGATTTTTATACACACCCCACCCATGTTGAGCACTATGTTCCGATACCCATTGTTTTATGTGGGGGTATTTTTTCAAAAAAAACCTTGTGATGAGTATGGATAAATGGATACCAACTCTTTCCCACTCTTTCTTCTAGGAGTGTAGATATACAAACACTATGATAGAAGGAGCCCTGATAGTTTACTATGTGATGGCCAATGTTTCATTGGGTGAGAAGATATGTGACAATACAATGGGTAGTGGCCTAGGTAACTTTAGATGAGATGTGATATGACCATGAACCATGGTTTCTAAACGTGGGGGTCAGGTGTAGTCGGAGGTTGGAACGAGTTTGAAAACCTTTATGTAAATGATTTCATTAAACTCCAGTTATGGTTGGGATGGGATGTCCCAGAAGTCTTCATGTGAGATGAGTTGTGTCTATGATATAAAGAAGTGGCCTACTTCTCAGGGGGAAAGATTATTAATGAATATGATTTTGGGTGGGGGAATATTCTATACATAAGATATAGGAGAGAAAGGATGTATGAAATTGGGTTGTGAGAGATGAAAATCAATTGGAATGCGGTGTGGGGTACCATTGATCCATATGATTCTTATTTTGTTATTATTATTGGCTTCCATTATTTTTTGATCATTCTTTAGTGTGGTTTGGGTAAGATTTGTTGACCTATATTGGGTGTTGTTTGCTCTTTTTCTTTCTCACAAGTCCATTAATTTGATTATTTTATATTTTCAAGATAGATTTTGTTGTTCCTATTCAGTATAATTAGATGATGACTTACATATATAAACTAATTTTCATATTTTATAGATTTTTTCTTAAACTGTGATAGAAATTAATAGTTTAGGACATTGAAATGTTGATGCTTCACAATATTAGCTTTATATTGAAAATTTACATTTGGAGATATTATCACTATCAGTTTTATTTATAATTACATGGTGTGAAAATTTTTGTTTTATTTTTATATCATTTCATGTATTTTCTAGTGGTTGAATCATCCAATATCTCGATCCAATTATTACATATGGTAATGCATCCCATTTGTGATATTTTTGTATACCCTAGGTTCTATTATCCTACCCAAGTAAAACTAGAGGTGGGACTTGTGGATAATTATATCTATACCTTCATTGTGATATCTTTGAGAGGGAGGGGATGTGACAAAGTGGTATCAAAGTATATGGTTGAGGGGTAGGATGGAGTTTTTTAGTTTTTAATAATGAGGTTTTCATGGGTAGGTATGGAAGTGGTGAAAGATGAAGTGGGTACATGACATATGATAGAGATACCATCTACTACATCGGATATTATCCCCCTGATCTATTTCATAGAATCTAATCTTATTGAAGGACCAATTTATGTGGACCTATTTATAATATAGAAGTCTAGGAGAAGTACATGCATAATGTTGTATTTTATTCTTATTTGAATTAGGAGTTTCTAAGAAGTTAAAATAATGTAAAATGAAAGATAATGGATTAAATTAATAATGATAAAAATTCCATGCTACCCATGCTTAAGAAAATATTATTGCCTTCTAGATATGGATTTTGGTAATCATCCACGTGTTTTTTAGGAAGGAAAGGTTATTTTGGTAGGTATGATTGATTTCCATAGGTTCGATTAGGTAGATTAGTATGATCAGTTATACAGGATGTTGAACACTTACCTAAGATATTATTTGGGGATGTATGAGATTAGGGTTTTTGTTGTAGGGAAAAAGAGATGGTTGGAGGAACTTGGGATCTCCTTCAATTTTATCTAGCCCCCTCAAGAGTATTTGGCCCCTTTGAAATTTATTCAGATGCGTGGAGCCATGCATCAATGGTGGATGATGTTTCTTGGTGAGTGGAAAAAGGAAGATGTTTCATGGGTCAACATATAGAATGTGTTCCAGGGATAATTTATTTCATCAACTATGAGGGAAATGAAGATGCATGGGCTTATTTCACTTCATTAGGGTAGTATGTCAGTATGGGTTTTTTGATCAAGGTCCAAACACTTTTACATTTTTCTCCATATCTTTTTATCGATGAGTAATCTTATGAAAGAAATATTTATGATGCACTTTTCCCATTGATCCAGTATGAAGTTATTCTTATTATGTTTCCAACATATCTAGATGTTCAAAAGAAGGAATATTTTATTGAGTAGATGCACTCAGGAAGAGGTTTACTATGAAAGGGGAGCCATCGGGGTCCCCTTAGGGGTAACAATGTTAGTTGAAGTTCTCAATAATTAGGACATTAGAAGTTCTAGCAATTTTTTATTCAACCACAGTATATTCCTTTTGAGTCTCCTAGGGATTGGGTTTTCTATATAGTTCATTGAGTTTAGGGACCTTGACCAGAGAATTGTCATGGAGGTAACTGTTAGTTGAGAGGTTGTGGATATAGACATGGTTAGTTACATGAAGTGGAGATAGTTGAACTAAATGGGACATAGATTGTTCGAGTATTGATATGTTTTATTATCCCTATCTATTTCTATTTTTGTTTCAAGAGACTCACACTCCTTTCTGGTACATTCTATAATCTATGATTTGGGACTAGGTGTATAGGGTCTTTTTGTGTCTCTAGTGTTTAATGTTCCAGTTAAAGTCTAGTACAACTAGCTAGATGTGTTCTAATGGTATATACTGATAATGGGGCCATTTCAATCTCATGGGGATCATTTATTATATAAAATATAGCTACATGATGTCATCATCATCAACAAATTGTAGTATTTTTTGAATTTTTTTATTGAATGACTCTGTATGAGAGTCATATTCTTGGATTCGGATGGTTATAATGTGGTTTTCACTAAAGAATGTTGTATATATGTGTGATTTCATTATTTTAATCCCCATAATTCCATGATGGATGATTCGGTAATGAAATTAGTTGAGGCTGGGATGATGGGGGTTTCCTAGGTTTTTGGGGGAGTTTCTAAAAGTTTTTCTTAAGGAGGTTGTGACACAATCCCCTCAATGTGATATAATTTTTTTGATATACATATATTAATGTAATTCTATAATTTTGGTGGATCCTTATCAGATGGAACCTTTAGAGATGTGGGATTTGAGGATTTAGATAGAGGATTTAATGCCAAAGGGATTCATTTGACGCAACATGTCTCCATGGGGTTCTCAAGTATTATTCTATTGAATGTTTTAGTATCTTCTGGTTATGTATTTAATACCAGAGATTGAATCAATTAGAAATCAATAATCATTAACCATTTCTAGGATAAATGATTTTTTCAACTAGTTAATAGGTTTGAGTTTGTTTTCTATGATTGATTTAATGTTTGGGTATCTCTATTTGAGGGTGAAGGATAATGATGTCCAAAAACCCCCTTTAGATTTTGGTATGATAACATTGATGTTCTAGTCATTGCATTTGTTGTTATTAATGTAACAACATTGTTCATGGTGATCATGATCATGGTGTTCCATGAACTCAAAGTCTATTTCATAACCTTGTTCATCAATGAAATAATGATCAACATGAATTTAGAGTAAGAGAATATTAATCATATCAGAGGTACCTTACAGGTTCATCGATTAAACTAACATTTTAGAATGTTTTCGAAGTATATGATTTGGAATCTAGTAGCTTATTTCCTCAGGAATTTTGTGTCTAAGCAAAGTGAGGCAGTAGACCCATTGACGACCAAGGAGGATATTTCTTGGGTATCACCAAATAATATGGGGGAGGTTTACAGTTTACTCTGTATCATATCATATTTTGGGATATTTTGTTACCAATTTATCCATAGTTTCAGAAATTATAATATCATTGACCACAAAGGAGAAATATGTTGTGTGGAGTAATCAGTGTCAATAAGAATTCAGTTACATAATGCAGAAGTCATTCAGCTCTCTGGTGCTCTAGTTTCTAGAGTAGTGTGTGATGTTTAATGTTTCTTTTGATACCTCCCATCTAGGAATAGGATGAATGTTGATACAATATAGATAAATGGCCTCTTATGTGTCTAGGATTTTATTCCCTCATGAGTGTAATTATACCACCCATGATATGGAAGTAACAACCGTTGTGTTTGTGCTGTTTTTTTGGTTTAATTACCTAATAAGGGAGTGATTTTTGGTCTTCACAGATCATAATAGGATAATCTATATCATCTATCCACACAATTTGCATCTATGGAAATAGATTTGAATGGAATTTTTTAGGTTTATGAATTTTATGTTTCTTATACCTTTGTAAATAGGAATATTTTTGATGATTCATTGATTAGAAATTCATGGATGGATGTTATTATGGACTCTGTAGACGATTAAAGTGAAATAGGGGAGTTGGAAACCATTCAAAAGGATGAATGGGTGTTTAAAAAATAGAATATTTGTTTTAGGTAACAATGTAGAATTATCTGAAACATAATTTTTGGCAGTCTCAGTGGGAAGGCTCAGAGGCATAGGTGATGTATAATCATGTTAACTATGTTTATACACTAACTAGATGTTGTTCCAAGGGATTATATTCATTCTGATAGTAATATATGACGTATGTATCCTTGTGTTTTACATACAACCTTTTTAGGTACACTTGGGAGTGTATAATATGTACTGGGGATTGAAGATGTAGTTCTGGTGTTCTATGATGAAATTGGTGGTGGTGGTGTTTTCAGCTTTTTGAATGGTTTTCCACTAGATAAAGGACAATCATAAAGTTCCTATTGATTTTTTACAGCCTTTGGGTATTACCAAGATGAAATGGGATGAAATCATAATGGATTTCATCAATGGGATACCCTTTTCTTAGTTAGGTTGTGATGATATTAGGGTAATTAATTATCATTTGAAAAACATTCCCTAATTCTTAGCAATCAAGAATTTTTGAAACATTGATGTTTTTTCTAAGAGGAATGATGATGAGGTTGTGCGGTTTCATGGGGTTTTTAGATCTGTTGCCTCATATCAAGATGTATGTTTTACATCATTTGTCTGGAGGGGATTACCACATTATTTTGTAACTTTATTACACTGAAAATATAGTTTCCACCCACACACAGATCGTAAAACATAATAGACTCTCTAGAAATTAGAGTATATGTTTCAGCCATATATCTTAGACTTTATCAGATCCTGGGAAATAAGCATTCTGTTGGTTTATATTTCATAAAAGAAAAACTAACACTCATCTATCGTCATGTACCCTTTTGAGGATTTGTACGAGAGAACATTTCATTCCCTATTATGCTGGATAAAGTTTACAGAGGATTATTTTATGGACTTGATGTGGTGTAGATAAAAATAGATAAGGTTCATCTTATTCATCGGGGGATGAATGTATTTCAATATTGAAATAAGTCTTTTTTTCATATGCAATAGGAGGCCCTTATAGTTTGATGTTGGAGGCCACATGTTCTCTATATTCTCTTGTAAACTTGGTAAGCCGAGGTCTAACATAGGCAGTAAGATTTCCCCCACGTATTTAGTTCTCTTTTATGAGTTGGGGTGCATTGGTGAGGTGGAATATCAGTTAGAATTTTCACCATAGTTGGATTGGATCCATTACGACTTCTACATCTCTCAGCTTGGTCCGTATCTTCACGATGAATCTCATGTCCTTTAATTTGGAGTATTGTACATCAAGGATAATATGATATTCATGGAGAAACCAATAGAGATCATTGATCATAAATATAAGATATTGTGTGTATTCTTCATTCCCTTGGATCAAGTGTTGTGGAGGCATAATGGAATTGAGAAGTGTAATTGGGAGAAAGATACCTCGATGTGCACATAGTCCCCATAATTGTTTTGGGGTTTTGTCCCTTTTTTCCATGTAATGTGATGTTTAGGTCCTTATGTTTTATAATATGTTATATTATTTTTTATTTATGATGTGAGATAAAAATCCAAAATTTGAAAATGGGTTGACCCAATTCCTATTGAAGATGTGTTTTACTATTATGTGATTAGACATTTGTGGGCAAGTAATTATTTACCTGGATAGATATTTTCCTGAAATAGGGGGTATAATTACCTAATATTTATGATTGTAGATGTGGGATTTGTTTTTTTTGGTGGATTTTTGTTTGGGATGTGTATAAGTAGAGATGATTTTGTAGTGTTTGCATGAAAATGTGGTGATTTTTTCCTAGTAACATATGTTGTATTTTTTGGTTGGTGAATGATGGAAATATGGTTGTGTGGTTATATTGTTCTTTGGTATTTTTTTGGGTATTTAAGTTGGTGATCTTGTATTTTGATATCATTTTACATGTGATGAGATCCTTGATAGGACCCCCATGGATAAGTTTTGGATCCCATTTCCTTATAAAAACACATGATTTTGTGAATTATTTTCGAATTAATTTTGTCGTTTTGATATTTTGAATTTCATGTAATGCTGATTATAGATTATGTAATATGAAAGCACTAGGTTAATCCTGTTTATCCTGTAACAACACATAAATCTTGCACTACATTCAATACATAAATTAGTTTCTGGTATATGAAACACTATTTTTAGATTTTTTTACACGGAATGCCGAGTTCCTTCAATAGATTTCCTTACACACATGACCCAGTTTTACTAAACTAAAATAGGTTATTAATAATTTTATTAAAATATTATTACATTTATCATTTATCTATTGTAATGGGAGTTATTAATAATATTAAATAAATTTTAAAAATATGATATGCACATTTCTATATAATTAATTCTTTGGTCATAAATTTTTAGAGGTGTATGAAATAACTATCTAAAAATAAAGAAGTTTCATTTCTAATAAATCTATTTTTCTATGAATAGACACAAGTTTATCTTAATAAATAAAACAAACCAATTTAGCTCATTTTTTCAATAAAATTTATATATTATAATTTCAATAAATATTTTTGATACGTTCCCAATAGATTTGATAGGTATATGATAATAATATATCCAAATTTATGAATAAAAATATTGTTTCTTCTAAAAGTTAATTTTAAAGCCAATTAATGGAGATCCCATTTTAAATATTATTTTTTCACTTTTTATAATTTATATTTGAAAAAATGAAACTATTTTATGAAATAATAATTTCAAAATTTACTTTTGGGAGAAATTTTGGAATTGTTTCAACAATTTTAATTATTTAATTGATAGCGAAAAGAAATAAATTTTATTTCAAAAATATTTTTTCTTATAATTTATTTATATTGATAAATTGTGTTTTAATTTGTATTTACTTTAAAATTAGATCAATTATAAATTATAAAATCCAATATATGAAATTAAAACCATGTTCACAAAGAAATTTGATATAATATCATTTTAAACATTTAGACTTTTTTCGTTCTAAAAACCGTCATTATCTTCCCATCAGTAGAAATAATTTTAAATTAATTTCCATAAATTAGGTGATTGGAATTTTTGAAAAAATTATTCCATATTGGGAATCATAATAATTTATCATTTATAAAAATGTCTACTTATTTGTTTACAAAAAATATTTGTAAAATTATTAAAATTAATTACAATGATTAAGAAAAAAATTACCCTAAAAAATGATTAAGACATATACATAAGGCCCACAATGGCCATGAAACTTGTAAAAAATCCATATTTTGTTCATATTTAGACCTTTTCCTCTAGTTTTTATAATTTATACCATTATTTGTGCAACATGCCATGGGAAAAACATGGGTGGAGTTCCCTTATAAAAATTTTACAAGTATTCCACTCTTCTGCTGTAAAAAACACTCAACCCTCACCTTATTCACACCTCTAAATCCATATATATCTCCCAACATCATCCACAATAACATAGAAAAAACCTTAAATTTATCATAAAATCATTATATTTCACTAAAATTCATCATAGGATGCACTTTGGTGCAAACCAAGACCAACTGCGCAAAGAAGCGGCTACATCCTTCCCCAAGATCCTTTGTTTTATTTTCATTATACAACCCATAAATTATTATTATTACACAATTATATATTAAAATAAATATACTAGATATACTGATATATATTTATTCTATGTGTTCTTCCTAAAATTACAGAAGTTTCATTCTAATGGGTAACGACGTGTGTATGGCACACTACCGCCTCACAAAATGATGTTGTTCAATTTTCCTTCAACACATCTCGTCAATGTTAATTATGATGTAAAATATGTATCTATATTATATATGTCATATTTATTATTAATCTATTCATCTGTAATTAATATATAAAACTTAACATCATTATTTCCATTTTTTGTAAATATGATTACTTCGTTTCGGGACGTGTTGACTATCACCTCCTCAAAGTGATGTGATTCATTTAAAATTTACATGGAATGTATTAAGGATGGATTTAGTGAACATATATGACATATATGATATAATAATTCTACTATAATTATATTATATACATGTTTTATTTTCATTTTTTTCCAATATGACCATAAAACAAAATCAATGTTCATGCATATGTACGACCTTCCATCTTCATGAATGACATATTGCATTTCATAATTATATATTTTATAGATCATTAAAAATAAAAATATTAAAATAATATATGGTATTTATATCATATATTAAATTTATGAAATTATAAAATCATGATCTAATTAAGATGACCATGAATAACAAGCCAAATAATATACGAAAAAGAAAGCTGATATTTCCCAAAACATAACATTAACATGGAGTTGATAATAAATATTTTATATAAAGTCATATCAAATTAATATATGGTAGTAGATATAATAATATGTTTATGTGGTAGGTTCATAATAAACTTATATTTGTTATACCTGAGGTTTGAATGTGTTTGAAGATGTTAAGACTTCATGTAAGTGTTTTCTCATCTCACTTTTTATATCTATGAGAAACACATCATATTCACCACTCGTTTATTTTGTGTGGTGCAAATACTACCATAAATGTATTATATGTAACAAATAAAATCATTTATCAGTATTTAAATATCAACTTCATGATATCTCTTTAATGGGGATTATGGTTTGAATGTTACCAAATCGGTTAGGAAATTTTGTCTCAATTGTCCTTCATTGAGACACATGATATGTTGTGAACCTATATTATTTTATAATGTGTATATATCCTAATAAAATGTTATATAAATAATATTATTCCTTTAATGATTTTAAATGTTTAATTTAATTTTATTCTCCTTTGGGTATTATCTTTTAAAGTTACCAAATTGGTAAGAGTGTATATCTATAATCTCATTATTTATCATGATTTTTTATGATAATTCTTCATGTAATGAAATATTATGTTAAATATCTCATGAAATCTCATGTAGTTTCTTATTACATAGTTATGAATGATATATCCTTGTACATGTAGCGTTTTTTCACTCTTTGGTACTTAATAGATTAAATAAATTGAATTTAAGAAAATTTGACTTTGTATCTCTCTTCATTAAGGAATTTTTTTAATTCATGAATCCTTGTTTACTAGAAATATTTCAAAAACGGTTTTAAAAATCTTTAAAATAATGGGTTATCCATTTTTACCTTTATAATAAAAAATTGTTATGAAATGAATCTCGTTTTTATTTTCTGATCAAGTCACTTTTCTAAACATTTTAAGGTGAAAAAAGGAATGTATAGAATTTACGAACATAAAAGTTGTTCTAAATACGTGTTCATTAAAGCATACATTGAAAGTCTACAAGGATATATTTAAATAGAATATTTTTCCTAATATAATATAAATAATGTCTTTAATGTTATTTTCAAATAAAAATGTTTCCTAAATGATTTCAAGCCTTCTTTTTATGTTTTCAAAGTATTTTAAAAGAAAAAGTATTCCAAGACATTTTAAATATTCAATTATAAATTTTTAATGATATTTGAAAGGAAAAATGGTTTAAAAAATGGTTTTTGTTTTATAATGAGTTTTTAAAAGTGGAAAATATATTTTCCTCTATAATGTTTTCATCTAAAGTTACAAATCCTTCTTTATATTAAGTGGAAAGTTTTAATTGTTTTATGAAAATGATTTTCAAAGAATGTTTACTTTCCTTAAGAAATGGTATATTAGATTATTCAGAATCATTCTCCATATAAGTTTATATATTTTGCTATAGTTTATGATTTATTGGGGATATGATCTAGGAATACCATTAATATTATTTCTTGAATGGTTTATGTTTGGATGGAATGATGTTTCTCTTGCTCATTTCACATCCAAGATTTATAGGCTTTTGAGACCTATTTCTTTTCAGGGGTTATGATTCGTTGAAATGATTATGAGACCTATATCTTTCCAATAGTAAATGATATGATGAAATGATTATGATAACCATTAAATTTCATGGGATATGTAATGATGTTTATGAAACTCATATATTTTTATGGTTCATGATACGATGAAAGTATTGTTATCTTATGACACATGAATATATGATTTTATTAAATGATTGATGAGATATATAGCTCAATCCAATGGATTAGGTAAATATTTATATCTCATGAGATTGAAATTTTTATAATGTGCAGCGAAATCTGTTTAATAATACAAGGATGGAATAAGAACTGAACATGGTTTAGTCATACAAGGCTGAAACGGGAAGTGAAACTAATTCAGTAATAAATGTCTAGAACAAGCAGTCAACAGAATTCAGTAATGCTGAACTGGAACAGGAATTCAACCCAGTTAACTAATGCATGGTTGGAACTTAGAGCGTACATGGTTCTGAAATATATTTCCGTAATGGGAAGTGGACCCGGTTCATTAATATAGGGCTGGAACATGGAGTGAACCCGATTCAGTAATAAACCTCATCTGCTAAGATGATCTTGAGAGTGAACCTTGACTACTAATATTGTTTGAGGATTGAACACATTCTATTAAGATGACCTTTTATTAATAATTTACTACCACCAAAATGATTATTGTGTTCTTATGTGTCTGCAACAAATTCTATGTCTTATTCATATGTTATTCTCTCATGACTAATTCTCTTGATTGCCTTATGATTAATGTCGTATGAACTACCTAAATTTATTCAAAGATTCATTTTTGTGTTCATTAATATATAGGTTTTCTTTTTCCAATTTTAATTAATGATCTAATACCCCTTTATTATTTATGCTTACTTATCTCCTTTTTTACTTATTGGTCATCTCAGCTAACCCAATTCCTATGTTTCTTTTCCCCAGGTTATGAAGAAATGTTTTAGGTAGAAGTACTAAAGGGGAATATTTTTAAGGTAGATGTTTAAGATATTGGAGAATATGTTTCTTCCATGACTCCAAAAAAATTAATCTATTATGTTCCTCGGGAATGTATTTTCTTTAATTTGCAGAATATTCATCTAAAATGATATAATATTCATATATGTTATGTCTGGGTCACTATAGTTGGTATAAATATAAAGGATTAGTCAAAATTTTGAACCTAGGATAAGAAAACATGAGTGATTTTCCCAGGGGAATTTATAGGGATATGTTTATGGATGCCTATAATTGTAGTCCTAAGGTGATATAGATTAAATAAGGTGTCTTATTTTAGGAATCATATATGTTATTTTTTATGATTATTTGGTTATCTACTATGATAAGTGTTTCACATGATATGATTTATAAATATAATAAATTTTTTGAAATATAAGTTAATCGGTTAAAATTTAATGTTTATGATGTGGATGTATCAGAATTATACAAATATTTTTCCAATGTGGAAATCCCAATAAGAGAATCAAGAAGGTTGCACAAGTATTGGTTATAATATTGAAGATATAGAGGCCACAAATAACATGTGAAAGGTATGTGATGTTCTTCTAGTATAGATTACGTTAAGAATAAGAATTATGATTATACTGATGTTGAGGAACCTTAATACATGTTTCTTGTTTAATATTTTATAAAATAGTTGTTATGTAATAAGATGATAACGCCTAAGTGATGGTTTAAGAAAAAGTTTGATGATTGAAGTGTATATGATTTGTAATTAAAATATTATTTTATATGAATCATGAAGTACATAATAATTTTTTGTAGATGTTTTTAATTTTTTATTTTGATCAATATTTTAAATTATATCAAGCACCTAAAAATTTTATATAATTGAATTGTTACATTTTGGGATGGTAACCCTTAACATATTCCTGATGTTGAGAAAATGATATTTTATATGGACAATGAGATGATAGTATATATAATTCAAATTGGACAGTATTTATAACCTAATAACTGATAAATTACTTCTTAATAAATTAGGATATATTATCATGTATGATGTTTAAAACATTAGGGATTTAGGGAATAGATTTAGTAATCATTGGAATAGGGAATCATGCATTTTTTCCTAAAGGATTTATTGTTATTCTGGATATTATCATTTTTCAAGAAAAAATTTAATGAGAGAATTCCCATATTTTGAATGTGATAAAAATTATATACTTTATGTCATATAGGAGATTAATTATAATATATTTTTTAGAAATTTAGTAACGTTATTTCTAATGCTCTAGATTTTTAGCTTTCAGAATGATTATAAGGCTAACAATTAATGGAATGTTTATGTTAAACATCATGTGTTGTTTGTGGAAATAATGTATTATCTCACCCTATGAGGATTTATGAAAATTGGATAACCTATTATAACCATTTTTTTAGATGATAACTTATGATACATGTGATGAAATATCATGGTCCTCATGATTTATTAGTGAAATAGTAATGAAATAAACTCATATTCCTTTTTTGGAGTAAGAGATGGTGTGGAAATTGATCACGCCACAATAAAAGAGTGAGATTTTTCATATGAAATGGGTTGAAATAAAGTAATTTTTTATTATTTTGAAATAATTATTCATCATTAAGAAAATGGTATTGAAATAATTATTTCTCCTATTATAATGATTTTTTATGATATAAATGACCTTTTTAAAGCTTCTCTGGGTTATGGATTTATGATCATTAGATTTATCTCATCCATGTTATCTATTACTATCCATTAAAATATGAATCTTATATTTATATTCAATTTTAATTTTTTCACTTTACACCTTTTCTCTACAATATGGAAACCAAGTTATCTGTTACCCTAGGTAAACGTTATATTTCCAATATTACTTTTCAAAAGGATGTTTTAGTATTAATTTTAATGATATGGGTTTCTATTAAAGGAAATTTAATGTTTTAAAAAATTGATAAACCATAAAAATTTCAAGGTGAAAATTTATTTTATGGAGGGTAAAATGAAACACTTTTTTATTTTTTGAATTTTATTGAATTAATATCATATTTTTGATGATTTTTGTTTCACACAACACTAAATCTATCTTGTGTTATATGAAATAACAATGTTTTACTTGATTTTCACACAACACCAAGTTATTATTTTACAACATAAAACACTTTTATTAGATTTTGGTACACAAAACACAATGTTTCGATTGTGTTACACACTATGCGGAGTTCCTTCGAGAGCTTGTGTTTTACACAGGACTTGGTTTTACCATACTACATTGTGTAATTAATAATATTTTTAAAATATTATTATATTTAACATATACCTTTTAGAATACTAGTTATGAATAAGATTAAATGATTTTTGAAAAATTATTTAAATATTCAAATAAAATTAATCATATTTGTTATTAATTAGTATATGTGAATGAAAGAACAACTTGAATGTAAATAAATTACTTTTAAAAAAAAATTCTATAAAAAAAACACAATTTGTTCTTAATAAATTAACCAAAACACACATGATTAATTTTTTAAATAAAATTTATATATTATATATTAAATTATTATTTTTCATACTCATACTATATTTTTTACATGTAAAAGATAATAATAAATCTATTTTTATGAAGAAAATTCTTTTTTCCTAAAATGTAATTTTACTGCAATTTAATAGAAAGAAAATTAAATGTTATTGTTGAAAATTTTATAAATTTTATTTCAAAAATAAATCTTTTATTAAACTGTAATA
This sequence comes from Viscum album, assembly GCA_963277665.1. NCBI lineage: Eukaryota > Viridiplantae > Streptophyta > Magnoliopsida > Santalales > Viscaceae > Viscum > Viscum album. Next base: position 1,123,985,902 of record OY728129.1, read on the forward strand.
TCATAATTTAATTATGATTTATTGCTATTTTTCTATGAATATTTCATTTTTTGATGAACTGTGTAAAAAATGAATTTAATGGAAAAAATGATTTCTCATATAATATATTTTTATTTCTAAATTGTGTTTTAATTTTGATTTAATGAATAATTAGATTAATAATACATCACCTAATATAATATAGGTCATTAGAAAAACTTTTACAATGAAATGGGAACCAAATATTTCCAACTTTTGGACCTTTGGCTTTGAAAACCCACATTGTCGACCCGTCTTCAGGGATAATTTTAAATTAATTTATTCCACATATATGATTAGAATTTTGAAAAATAGATTTTATATTTAGAATAAAAATAATTTATATTTTCTTATAAGATAAAATTATTGTTTTAGCAAAATTATTAGTCAATTTTATTAAAATTATGTATAATTATTGAGGGAAAAATTAGCTTAACAAAATAATATGCCTTAAACATAATGCCCAAATGACCAAGAAACTTGAGAAAAATCTATTGGATGTTCAAAATCATAATATATCATCCATGTTATATATTTGGGACAATTATTAGAGATTATTAAAATGGAAACAATGTGGATGTAATTCCCTTTTAAAACATTTACAAGGATGTCACTCCTCCACTATAAATGGGCACTCAAACCTCAATCTGTTTCACACCTATCAAGACAATTTGATCACCCATAATCAGATAAAACAAGCTCATAATATACCAAAATTAATCCTATAATCCACAATTTTGTTATAAAGCTATCTATGGAAGTTCATTGGTCTAAACCAATAGGAGTTACCTAAAGAAAAGGTAATGTCTAACCTCAAGACCATTTTTTTCCATTCTCCACCCCTCATATATTCTTATTATATTCATATATAATATCTTAAGTATAATGATTATAATAATATAAATTTATTCTTATGGATTTACCATCATCTACACACACCTCCATCTAATGGGTAACAAATTTATAGTATGTGTGTACGACGAATAACCACCTCACAAAATGATGTTTTTTGTTTTTCATTCACCACTTCTCATGGCTGGGAATTAGGTTGTGAAATATATTTCTGTTTGATATATATTATATTGATGATCAATTTATGATTTTATATTTTTTATATAAAATATAACTTCATGGTTTTAATTCTTTTTAAATACTTTAACTTCGTTTATGGATTTCTTGACTACCTTCTCTTTAATGCGATGTGATTCATTCACACATTACATTTAATGTAGGAATGAATAATTTTGAGAAATTATCTGGTATATATTAAATAATAACTCTAATGGAATTATATGATATATATATATAGATCAATATATAGTCATTTTAATTTTTTTATTTCTGTATGATAATAAAACAGAAATAACTTTCATACATACGTACGACATACCATCTCAATGAATGATGTATACCATTTCACAGTTATATATTATATATATTATTAAATATAAATATAAAATGAATATATATGGTATTTTTATAATATTTTACATTCTTAATTTATGTAAATCATGATGCTATTATGAGGATCAAGAATAAAAACAAATTCAAATACAAAAAAGAAAGCAGATATTACCAGAAACGTTACATTAACATGGAGTGGTTAATAAACTGGTAATATAAATTAAAACAACATATATGTTATTATATAATATAATTTGGTTATTTATTTGATTTATAATAAACATATATTTATTATAAATATGGTATTTATGTGTATTAATAAGTACATGACTTAAATCCAGGGTTTTCTCCTCTCAAATTTTATATCTGTGAGATAATGACATGTTCACTACTCGTTTATTTTGTGTGGTGTATATACTAAAAATGAATGTATAATAATATACATATACTTAATTTTAGGGGCATTTACATATACAATTCATGATATCTCAATCATTGAGTTTATGGTTTAAAAGATACCCAAACAATTGGGTAATTTTTTCTCAATTTTCACATTTGAGAGAAATGTTATGTAATGAAACAATATTCATTTATATGGTGTATATTGGACATTATAAAATGATATATATAAGGAAATGACCTCAAAAATTACTTATTATTGAATTAAATGTATAATTCACATAGAGGATCTTTTCAGGTTTAGAGTTTTAGAGAATTATATCATAAATCATGCATTACATTCCACATTTAAAAAAAGTGGTTACATAAAAGATAGTATTCATTGATTTCCCATCGACAGAAAAATATTTAAAACAAAACATGGATTCATTCATGACACTTCCTTGACCCTATCATCATATCATGTACCTTTCCCTTGACCTGTGAAAAACATTTCAAAAACTTGGGATGAGCATAAAATGCTCAGTAAGGGATGTAAAAGTACAAAATGAAAACATTAGTCCATGTATGAAATCATAATTTACTCATAAAACATAATCACTTTAACATACCTCATAAAATCATGAATAAATCATAGAAATCATAAGACATAAAGGTACTTGAGGCATTCATAACATTCTTACGTAGGGAGTAACCCTCATGGTTACGTTCGGAATACCCATCACAGTATATTCCCTAAATCTCTTCGGAGAAACCTTAACGTTTAACTCCTTCACATTACCCAATTCATTGGAGAGCTATATCGGGATCACCCGCCCTTAGTTTATCACAAAACCATCCATCTTCATAACAATTCCCAAGAACCATAACATTATCGTATCACATGCATAAAGGAAACATAACATTTCCACATTTCAATCACAAGATATCAATACAACACATTGATATAATAAAAACACAATGAAAACCATTTTCAATACCAAATTAAAAGAAAAGTAAAACATGGTATTATTTTTTCATTAAAAAAAGGTTATGGATTGTAGAGGAAGCTGAAACTCAAATAATGGTCGTGTCGGCGGAGAAGTCATTGTCGCTACATACGTACGACAAAAAAAACATTCCCTTTTGTCGTTTAGTAAATTTTTCGTATAAATAAGATTCATTTTGAATAAACATAATGTTAAAAGGGGTTTATACACCGTATAAAATAAAGTTGGGCATAAAACAAAATATTCCTCAATTAAAGGAGATTGAGACGAAGTCCCGTAGAAAGACGATATCCTTGGATTAAGGATAAATCAATTACATAATTATGTTTGACAAACGAATACACCAAATATAAGTGGATATTAAGTGTAAAACAATCCGAGGTCATTCACACATATTCATATAATGACATATTCAAGGAGTACAAGTTTATCCCAAAGAATCAAAATTGGGTTTAGAAGTTCCCTTGCAAAAATTCGACAGCCTAACGACATCACTTCAAACTTCATTAAATGAGTTGATGAGAGATAAAAAGGGTATCTCATCACCTAGACATAAAATTTACATCATTATGTATATAGAAGAACATATCCCAACATTAAAATATGTAAATTAAAATACCCAACAAACTAAGTCTTTTAAAAAGAGGAGGGTGAAAAGTTCCCTTACCGACTTGGGTATCATTCGAAACATACACCCCATGACAGAAAGACAATACAAAATTGACGTAAATACTCATAAACGAAATTATATTACACAAAGATTAGAATAATGGGTAGTAAATATACCACTCAAAGCAAAAGGTGGAAATTGTAGCATAAATCTCATGGGAATAAAAGAGAGATGAAAAATCCCTTACGAAAACTCGGCAGCCTAACAACGCCACTTAAAACATCCAAAAAGGATTGATGAGATCAAATAGGGTATCTCATCATATTAAAATAAAATTTACAGCAAGAGGAATATAAAATAACATCCCCCCACATAACAAAGAGGAGCATAAAAGAAGTGACATAAAGGAGAGTACATAAAAATAAAGAGAGAGGTTGGATCTCTTACGAAAATTCGGCAGCCTAATGGCACCAATCAAAACATCCAAAATGGATTGATGAGATAAAATAGGGTCTCTCATCACATGAACATAAAATAAGAAATATGAGCTTAAAAGGAATGACATAAAAGAGTGTACTTAAAAAGAAAGAGAGGGGTAGGTTCCCTTACCTGAAGTCTGACTTGACTTGTTCATTTCTTTATATTCCAGAATAATAAACTTTGGTCAATTTATAATAACTTAAGGACCTCCTTTAAGTATTATTATTTAGTTAATATCACATATTATAATGTTATAATAATTGTTTAATAATGTTCGTTCATATCAGAAATTTTTGCTGATGTTTGGTACATGAGTAAAAAATGGACTTGTTTGAAAATGATTTCCCATGTAGTTATAAATAAATAATCTCCAGAATATTATTAATGATTAAAATATCATATATATCCATTACATATTCATTTTATACTATTCCATAACATTTGGAGATAAAAAATGAAAAGCACCGTTCATGGAGACGGTAGGCCGTACGCACGCATGAACACTACTTTCATTTTTTTTGTCATATTAATGGAATTAAAAATAAATGAGATATATATATATATATTATAATTAAATTATAATATATATGTTATATAGGTCACATATGTTAATTAATTTCATTCTTTATATATTCCATGTATTGCATGAACGAGTCACATCACTTGAGGGGGCGGTAGTCCACACTTCCTCATATGAAATTATCGCATTTGCACAACATGCAAAGAAAAAATGTATGTTTTAAATATAAAATCTAGAAGCATATAAAAAAAATAAATATCATATATATCATATATAAAATACAGTGAAATAATAATTTCCACCTTTAAAGGTGTTAAAAGAATATTGAACAATCATCATTTCGTGAGGCAGAACATCGCCAACCACAGAAACAGTATGTTCTTTAACCATTAGATGAAGGTGTGTGTGGGTGTAGCTCTAAACCATATCATAAAAACATAATAGTATATTTAAGATACTGGTGTTGTTACAAAAGAAAGGAATAAAAAGATTTTAGGGGGTTGGATAAGCAAAATAAAACATAAGTACACAAGAGAAGACAGTATCTTTAAATCGGGTAACTCTTTTGGAGTTGAGCTCAAAGGATTCTATGGAAAGACTTCTGCACAATGTGAGGCTTCTAGGAGTAATATAGGGATGTGGAGATAAAAACTGGGAAGGTTTTGGCTGATCCAAAGGCTTGAGAGGTGTGGGTAAAGTGGTAGAGGTGGGGGCCTTTTATAAGAGGAGAGGAGGGGGACTCTTGGAAAGTCTTGAAAAGTAACATTATTATAAAATTATTTTCGGATTTTAAAGGGCCCATGTAGAGACCCGAAGCTTGACGTACATGGACATTACATTACTTTTGCGGAATACTTAGTACATAACAAAAAATACACACACAAGGATCGTAATAGTTTAGTGTCTTTGGAAACTCGGAACGTAATCTTCAAATCGTGGTGAAAGATCTCCAATATCTCCCATAAAGATCTTCCCTTTTTTTACCTAAAAACTTTCTTTATATCCTGGGGAAAAGAAAACATAAAAGGGTGAGCTCAAATGCTCAGTAAGGGTAAACAAAAGAAATATAAATCTCATCGTATACACAAGCACATAACATTTGGAAATCTTAACCTGCAAAAGAGATCATAATTTCATAACATGGGATAAATCATGGAAGTGAAATGTAATCACAATAATCATAACTTAAAAACATGAAACTTTGTGGAATACACACATAATAATAGAGAATCATATCTTATTAGTCAAGACTCATTGCCAAGACTATCTTAGTGGACAAAGTCCATTTCTGAATCGAGTAACCCTCGTTTCAGTCCTGTTTCACTGAACCGGTATAACCTACCGTTCCAGCCATGTCTATCTCATGAGATATAAAATCTTTACCCAATGCATTGGAGGGAGATATAGGTCCCACTCATCTCTTAATGATACCATTCTTATGTGTGCCACAAAATCATAAACCATAAATCATTTCATAACCCATGTAATAAAAATGGGATTCTTAAACATCATGACATCATAAAACAATTCATATAAGATAAAAAAATTCATAAAAATAATTCAATCACAACATAATCAAATCAATGTAATAATAGGCATAAAAATAGAACCCTTTATTATCTTAGATGGAAAATAATTTTGATAAAACACTTGAAATGAATTCTTGAGGAAAATATCCTGTCTTCTTCAAAATCAATTTCTTTTCACAAAACTTCATGCAATTTTAAAAGAAATAGATTTTATTGAAAATAGTCATGAAATCTTTTGGAGGAATCTATATGAAAATAAGGCTTTATAAAACCGTAAAAATCCGTTCGTTCCGTATAAGTTAAAAAAACATTCTTCTCGTACTTTTTTCGGAAAAGTCAAAAAGTACCTCGTACGAAAACGACAAAATATTCCTTTCATATATTTTACAAAAAACTCACCGAAGGGTAAAATTGGATATAATCTATTGTAGATGGATGGAAATAATATTAAATATTGAGGGAACATGGATGTGGATGATAAAATACACCCCAGTAATTACCAAAGTAAAAACAATCTCGGATAAAAGTGAGATTGTGATATTTCCCTTACCTTAGGTCCGATTTGCTTCATATGTGTCCGAACCTCCTGTATAATTATTTAAATAATGTCATTGAATTATTACAGAATCATATTCATTGTTATGATATCATATATGGTTCACTTATGACTTTATATTACCCGTTCTTTTGTAAATTCCATGTTAAAGAAGCGTTTTGGGTAAAATCGTTTCATTTATCGTAGGTGTTTTGACTTGTTGTTCTTGACATTATTATTACTTATATCATTATTTACATACTGACAGAATATAAAATATGATTTATATATCATATATATTCAGTATATATATATATAATAGATAGATAAATGAAATGAAAAACACCGTTCATGGAGATGGTAGTCCGTACGTACGCATGAACGTTGTTTTCCTTTCCTTATTGTCTTGAATGGAAGTAAGTAGATGACATACATATATATATATATATATATATATAAATCCAGTAGCTTTATAATGTCATATATTTCATTATTATTTCTTATATATACTTTATAATCATTCTTAAATGGTTAACATGGAGAATGAATCTCATCGCGTCGTGGAGACGGTAGTCCGTACGTACGCACGAGCGATGATATCATTTCCATAAATATTGAATTGAATTGGAGTGGAATATACAATATATCAGAATCAATATTATGTTGTAATAACTATGTATATTTATTCTTTACACCATTATACCCATCCATGTAAGGTGGTGGTGGAAAATAGATTACACCACGGCATGGAGACGGTATTCCGTACGTACGCATGCGCGGTGATTTCTTTTTCCATAGGATGGATAGATGGTGAAATAGGGTTGTTTCATACTTATAATAACATATCAGTATATGAGTGATACTGATGTTATTACTTCATAATGAAACAACCTAAGAAGAAGAAGTGGAAGAAGAAATAAAGATGAAAGAATTGGTAACGGTAATTACCTCTTCTTTTAAGCGCCTCTTTGAGACCTCCTCTTAGGGCACTAAAATTGGTCTTTGAGGAAGACCAGAACCTCTAGTATGTTGATAGGGAATTGGAGAAGAGATTTTGGTAGGGTTTGGCCGAGATTGAGTGCTAAAATTGGTGTGAGGAGGATGGTGAGGAGGTGTCCTTTTATAAGGGAGGAGAGGGGCACCTTAGGAATACCTCAAAATATTATTTTATATTCAAGTCAAAATCGGTTTATAATGGTTCCAAATGGTCTTATTTCGAAGCTAAAGTGGGGATGGGTCGAAATACTATCAACCAATAGGATTTAGACACGTTTAAGTTATTATTTTAACCTTATCAATTAGATTTAACTATAAGTTAAATAATTTAACTTTTACCGTGTCTTTTTGTTTTCTTACACTATATGGTTAATACACTTACTATAACATGCCAAACGAACCCCAAATTGTTTATTATTAATATATATATCTTTATCTAAGTCAGTTTTCCTAACCTTAGATTTTTAGGAATAAAATAACAATTAATAATATAATATTTGATTTAAAAACTATTTTGTCTCAATTTTGACACTATTTGATATATGATTTTTGTGAAAGTCATAACAGAATTATATGTTCGAACAAAGTTTATAAAATCAACACTAATATATCATAGTAACCTAGAAAATTAGTGGAATTCATAAAAAGTCTCAAATTATATTTTTTTGGGTATTTATAACATCAATTATGTCAATATTTCATTAATAAGATAATTACTGCCTCATCGTTGTGTCATACATAAATTAAATTATTTAATGTCTAAAAATTACAAATAAAATACCATTATGTATGAAATCTTTTTAGATTTCTAATGAATATTTATAGTCAAATTTATCTTATGTATAACCCCATATTAAAAATGTTTTAGTAAATAAACTTTGATTTTATCTCTTTTAACTCTTCTTTGAATTAAATAATAATAAATGTCCTAATCTAATCCAAGTGGACCTAAATGGTCATATTTTATTCCTAATTTTGTTTTTGGTCGAAATACACTTGTCCAATAGGATTAGGACATGTGTTAGGGTAATATTAATATCATTTTTACCCTTAATTACCCTATTTACCTTTAACTGTGGTAAAAAAAAGTAAAAAGTTAACATTCACCAAAAATTATTTTCATCTCATTGAACCATATTTTAGTCCGTGATATTAACTGTGTCTCTCGGATTTTCGAAATTCCATTCACAGAAGAGGTAAAATTATGTTTTATGCAAAATTCAGTTTTTAACCTACCACTTAGTGGTTTCACTATTCATCAAAAATTGAAAGTTTTCAGAAAAATACCAAAAATTAGGCCTAAGCTATATTTGATATTATGAACTCAAAAATGATATCTATTTTACCAAATTCAAAACATATCAGTTTCATTAACTAATTTAAAAATTAATTCCGGTCATCAAAACAAATAGCGTGTTTTTAAGAGATAATAACTATCAAAAGATTGATACTTGTTTATAACTGGTTTAAATGTGAAATTACATCCAATGACCAAAATTGTATTGAATTGTGAAAATATATTCTAAATATACTTTAAAACCACTCAAATTAATAATTTATCACTATTAATTATTTCGATTGAAAAAGTTGTTTTTAATTAAAATTTAGTAATTTTCACTATTCATCAGAATATGAAAGTTATCCGAAAAGTACCAAAATTTCACCCTAAGCTAATTTTGATATTCCGAATCCAAAAATGAAGTCCATTTTGAAAAATAGAATTTACAAAATTTCAAAAAGTGGTTATTACTATTCATAACGGCTAGTTTTAATAATATTTTAATAGCATATCGTTGTTTTGTAAAACTTGGTATTGCGTACTACACACGCTATCGAGGAAGGTCGCGATTGCGTGTAATACAAGGCAAGTCAAGGATGCGTGTTGTGCAAGCTCCTTTTGGTGTAGCTTATAACACAAGACATTAGTGAAATTAAAAAGAATATTTTTCATAAAATTTCGAGCTGTTACATTCTACCCCCCTTAAAATGAATTTCACCCTCGAAATTCGTCGGGGTTATAAATGGTTTACTATTCGAAAGTTTCTTTAATAGAAACCCACATCGTAAAAAAGAATACCAAAACCAATCTTTAAAAACGAAAGTATGAAACGTAACGGTTACCCAAATAAACTAATCACTGGGTTTCCACATAGGTGAAAATATGGATATGGAAGAAAATTCTAACCATCATGTTCTGATGAAGAGTGGTAGAGAACATGGCTATGGAAAAGCCAGCAATCACAAAGCCATAAATTTGTGACGATCTAAGGTACCATCTGATTCATCAGGTATAAGATCACTAGGACAACATTTTTGGTTTTCATGATCATTTCCCTAAAGTTGAAAATTTGAATTAAAATAAATACTTACTTTATTTTGGTACAATCTCACTGTTGTTCGTGCCTTGAACAATTTCCACTTCATCTCTTAAATAAATGAAGTTGAATTTGTTATTCGTGAAGTGTTAGCAGATCATGTGATAGAATGATGTGTCATTCCATCTGTCTCAAACAAAAGGTTAGAAAAAATTATATAAATAAGTCGATCTATAGTGAGATTAATCATATATGGTTCCTAAAATGGACTTATACTTCATATATCATACTGCTTAATATAATAAAACTAGTTTCTACTAAACAGGGACTTCCTGTAGGCCAGTGGTAGGCGATAAAGGCCAGTCGCACTTCGGTTGTGGGTTCGATTCCCATAGCCTTGTCCGAAGCGATGGGCTGTCATCCGTCCTGTAGGTTGTCCTTTTTCTAAAACTACATTACTATAACATCCCATCAATAATATCGAAAATCTTCTATCCTTAAACAATACTAACTTATGTCCAACATAATCCATTATAATCTTTAGGCTTATCCATAATACTTCAGTCCACTCTCATAATATAGTGAAAACAATTACCAGAGATTTAATACTTTCGTTAATCCCCATATATATGTCTTGTTGGTCACATTCCAAACATTAAAAGGCCTTAATCATGTATTCTCTTGAATACCCATTGAACCTTAGTGAAAACATGAATGCAGTTAAAAGTTAACACTTTCCACATACCAAAATCCTCAAAATTCTATATACTCAAACCATGATATCACTTAGTCCTTATATCAATCATGAGTTCATGAATACTGTTAAACATTTTGTTTTCTCGTTTTCCCTTCATTATGCGCATATCATCTTATTTCCAAAAATATCTCAATTACTTTTAATACCACATTAGACCAATACATAAATATTCCAATACTCCATGATACAATATTATTTTGGAATCCCATTACATAAACACTTAATCATTCCACCACATCATTGTCATATTCAACATCGCCAATAGTGATCGCATGTGACTTCCCTTTTTCCTTTTCCTTCAGTGGTTGCTCATGTTGATCATCACTAACCCTTGGATTAGGGAATTTATTAGCATAATTCCCCATTTCCTTACACTTGAAGCATTGAAGTGTTGGTGGTGCGTTCTCTACAGTCTTTTCTTTATTCACATCATTAGAAACCCTTTTTCCATTACTTCGACACTCAGCTGCTTGATGACCTTCTTTTCCACACTTAAAACATTTTCTAGTCCCTTTAAGACAATCTCCACCATGCTTCTTTCCACACTTTGTGCATAAGGAAACATTCATCTTCTTTTCACCATTATTCTGAGATTTCTCCTTGAACTCCATCTTTCGTTTCTTGTCAAAACCATGAGATGGATATGTAACACCAACTTCCATTTCTACCTTGATAGCACAACGCACAATTTCTTCATAGCTACTGAAGTCTCTTATAGCTAATGCCCTTCGAAGACTTGGTTTTAAGCCACCGAAAAATCGATCAACTTTACTTTCAGGTTGGATGATAATACCAGAAGTGTACCTTGCAAGTCTTGTAAAATTTTCTTCATAGGTACCAACAGATTCATCATCCCTTTGCTTCAGTTCAAGAAACTCTTTCTCCATCTTTGTTCGAATAATACGAGGGAAGTACTTACTGAAAAACAAGTTCTTGAACTCGTCCCATTCCATGGACTCAATTTCATCTCTTTTCCTCGTATTCTTGATAAGATTCCACCATTGATCAGCTTCACCTTCCAAACGATATACTGCTAAGATGACTTTATCATGTTCAGAACATTAAAGAACTGAAAATATCTTTTCAGTGGAACTGATCCATTGTTCAGCAACAAGTGGATCAGAAGACCCACTGAAAGAAGGTGGACGTTGCCTCATGAAGGACTCAATAGAATATTGTTCCCTTCTCTGCTCATTTGGAAGTCCAGAATGATTCATAGCTTGTGTAAGTATAGCAATAAGATTTTTCACTCCATCTCCCATAACATTTGTTTGTTCAGGAGGACAATTATTTCATTGTCCATTGCATTGATCAATACGGTTCCTTCGGGTTCTAGCCATCGTCTAAAACCCAAAAAGAATAGTGTGAGAGGAAAAAATCATGCCAGAGAAAACAACATAATAAAGGGGGAGTACCTTCAATATCTAACATCTTAGGTTTAATTCTATGATCATTAGCGTAGTTCTAGTACTATAACCTATACGTATACTTAACCTTAGGGACATCCCTAGACATACCTTAAAAATATCTCTAGGGATCTCACTAACATTTTCGCATCCTAGTTTCCAAAGGTTGACTAAACCTATCCTCTAATACCAACTGTAGAGACCCGAAGCTTGACGTACATGGACATTACATTACTTTTGCGGAATACTTAGTACATAACAAAAAATACACACACAAGGATCGTAATAGTTTAGTGTCTTTGGAAACTCGGAACGTAATCTTCTAATCGTGGTGAAAGATCTCCAATATCTCCCATAAAGATCTTCCCTTTTTTTTACCTAAAACCTTTCTTTATATCCTGGGGAAAAGAAAACATAAAAGGGTGAGCTCAAATGCTTAGTAAGGGTAAACAAAAGGAATATAAATCTCATCGTATACACAAGCACATAACTTTTTGAAATCTTAACCTACAAAAGAGATCATATTTTCATAACATGGGATAAATCATGGAAGTGAAATGTAATCACAATAATCATAACTTAAAAACATGAAACTTTGTGTCATACACACATAATCATAGAGAATCATATCTTATTAGTCAAGATTCACTGCCAAGACTATCTTAGTAAACAAAGTCCATTTCTGAATCGAGTAACCCTCGTTTCAGTCCTGTTTCACTGAACCGGTATAACCTACCGTTCCAGCCATGTCTATCTCATGAGATAGAAAATATTTACCCAATGCATTGGAGGGAGATATAGGTACCACCCATCTCTTAATGATACCATTCTTATGTGTGCCACAAAATCATAAACCATAAATCATTTCATAACCCATGTAAAAAAATGGGATTCTTAAACATCATGACATCATAAAACAATTCATATAAGATAAAAAAATTCATAAAAATAATTCAATCACAACATAATCAAATCAATGTAATAATAGGGATAAAAATAGAACCCTTTATTATCTTAGATGGAAAATAATTTTGATAAAACACTTGAAATTAATTCTTGAGGAAAATATCATGTCTTCTTCAAAATCAATTTCTTTTCACAAAACTTCATGCAATTTTAAAAGAAAGTGATTTTATTGAAAATAGTCATGAAATATTTTGGAGGAAGCTTCATGAAAATAAGGCTTTATAAAACCGTAAAAATCTGTTCGTGCCGTATAAGTTAAAAAAACATTCTTCTCGTACTTTTGTCGGAAAATTCAAAAAGTACCTCGTACGAAAACGACAAAAGATTCCTTTCATATATTTTACAAAAAACTCACCGAAGGGTAAAATTGGATATAATCTATTGTAGAAGGATGGAAATAATATTAAATATAGAGGGAACATGGATGTGGATGATAAAATACACCCTAGTAATTACCAAAGTAAAAACAATCTCGGATAAAAGTGAGATTGTGATATTTCCCTTACCTTAGGTACAATTTGCTTCGTATGTGTCCAAACCTCCTGTATAATGATTTAAATAATGTCATTGACTTATTACAGAATCATATTCATTGTTATGATATCATATATGGTTCACTTATGACTTTATATTACCCGTTCTTTTGTAAATTCCATGTTAAAGAAGCGTTTTGGGTAAAATCGTTTCATTTATCGTAGGTGTTTTGACTTGTTGTTCTTGAAATTATTATTACTTATATCATGATTTACTTACTGCCAGAATATAAAATATGATTTATATATCATATATATTCAGTATATATATATATAATAGATAGATAAATGAAATGAAAAACACCATTCATGGAGACGGTAGTCCGTACGTACGCATGAACGTTGTTTTCCTTTCCTTATTGTCTTGAATGGAAGTAAGTAGATGACATACATACATATATATATACATAAATCCAGTAGATTTATAATTTCATATATTTCATTATTATTTCTTATATATACTTTATAATCATTCATAAATGGTTAACATGGAGAATGAATCTCATCGCGTCGTGGAGACGGTAGTCCGTACGTACGCACGAGCGATGATATCATTTCCATAAATATTGAATTGAATTGGAGTGGATTATACAATATATCAGAATCAATATTATGTTTTAATAACTATTTATAGTTATTCTTTACACCATTATACCCATCCATGTAAGGTGGTGGTGGAAAATAGATTACACCACGGCGTGGAGACGGTATTCCGTACGTACGCACGCGCGGTGATTTCTTTTTCCGTAGGATGGATAGATGGTGAAATAGGGTTGTTTCATACTTATAATAACATATCAGTATATGAGTGATACTGATGTTATTACTTCATAATGAAACAACCTAATAAGAAGAAGTGGAAGAAGAAATAAAGATGAAAGAATTGGTAACGGTAATTACCTCTTCTTTGAAGCGCCTCTTTGAGACCTCCTCTTAGGGCACTAAAATTGGTCTTTGAGGAAGACCAGAACCTCTGGGATGATTCTATGGAAGTGGATAAGAGATTTTGGTAGGGGTTTTCCGAGCTTGAGTGCTCAAATTGGTGTGAGGAGGATGGGGAGGAGGTGTCCTTTTATAAGGGAGGAGAGGGGCACCTTAGGAATACCTCAAAATATTATTTTATATTAAAGTCAAAATCGGTTTATAATGGTTACAAAGGGTCTTATTTCTAAGCTAAAGTGGGGATGGGCCGAAATAATATCAACCAATAGGATTTAGACAAGTTTATGTTATTATTTTAGCCTTATCAATTAGATTTAACTATAAGTTAAATAATTTAACTTTTACCGTGTCTTTTTGTTTTCTTACACTATATGGTTAATACACTTACTATAACATGCCAAATGAACCCCTAATTGTTTATTATTAATATATATATCCTTAGATAAGTCATTTTGCCGAACCTTAGATTTTTAGGAATAAAATAACAATTAATAATATAATATTTGATTTAAAAACTATTTTGTGTCAATTTTGACACTATTTGATATATGATTTTTGTGAAAGCCATAACAGAATTATATGTTTGAACAAAGTTTATAAAATAAACACTAATATATCATAGTAACCTAGAAAATTAGTGGAATTCATAAAAAGTCTCAAATTATATTTATTGGGGTATTTATAACATCAATTATGTCAATATTTCATTAATAATATAATTACTGCATCATCGTTGTGTCATACATAAATTAAATTATTTAATGTCTAAAAATTACAAATAAATTACCATTATGTAGGAAATCTTTTTATCTTTCTAAGGAATATTTATAGTCAAATTTATCTTATGTATAACCCCATATTAAAAATGTTTTAGTAAATAAACTTTGATTTTATCTCTTTTAACTCTTCTTTGAATTAAATAATAATAAATGTCCTAATCTAATCCAAGTGGACCTAAATGGTCATATTTTATTCCTAAGTTTGTTTTTGGTCGAAATACACTTGTCCAATAGGATTAAGACATGTTTTAGGGTAATATTAATATCATTTTTACCCTTAATTACCCTATTTACCTTTAACCGTGGTAAAAAAAAGTAAAAAGTTACTATTCGCCAAAAATTATTTTCATCTCATTGAACCACATTTTAGTCCTTGATATTAACCGTGTCTCTCGGATTTTCGAAATTCCATTCACAGAAGCGGTAAAATTAAGTTTTATGCAAAATTCAGTTTTTAACCTACCACTAAGTGGTTTCACTATTCATCAAAAATTGAAAGTTTTCAGAAAAATACCAAAAATTAGGCCTAAGCTATATTTGATATTATGAACTCAAAAATGATGTCTATTTTACCAAATTCAAAACATATCAGTTGCATTAACTAATTTAAAAATTAATTCTGGTCATCAAAACAAATAACGTCTTTTTAAGAGATAATAACTATCAAATGATTGACACTTGTTTATAACTGGTTTAAATGTGAAATTACATCCAATGACCAACATTGTATTGAATTGTAAAAATCTATTCTAAATATACTTTAAAACCACTCAAATTAATAATTTATCATTATTAATTATTTCGATTGAAAAAGTTGTTTTTAATTAAAATTTAGTAATTTTCACTATTCATCAGAATATGAAAGTTATCCGAAAAGTACCAAAATTTCACCCTAAGCTAATTTCGATATTCCGAATCCAAAAATGAAGTCCATTTTGAAAAATAGAATTTACAAAATTTCAAAAAGTGGTTATTACTATTCATAACGGCTAGTTTTACTAATATTTTAATAGCATATCATTGTTTAGTAAAACTCGGTATTGCGTACTACACACGCTATCGAGGAAGGTCGCGATTGCGTGTAATACAAGGCAAGTCAAGGATGTGTGGTGTGCAAGGTCCTTTTGGTGTAGCTTACAACACAAGACATTAGTGAAATTAAAAAGAATATTTTTCATAAAATTTCGGGCTGTTACAGCCCAAAATTATATATTTCTTGGATAAGGTGATAATAGTTTGAAATACACACATCCAATAGGTTTTTGACAAGTTTGGGTCTTAGATTTTACATTATCATTTCATTTTATTTAAATCGTTAAATAATGAGGCAATCACTTCGTCATCATGGTGTCAAAAATAATTTAATTTATTTAATGTATAAAAATTATAAAATAACATCATGATGTAGGAAATATATTTAGATTTCTAATGAAAATTTATAGTAAAAAATATGACTTGTATAACCCCATTTAAAAATTGTTTTAGTAAAACAACACATGTTTGTGACATTTTTATTTTAACATTATATAAAAAGTTTTTAATGTCATTTTCCTACCAAAGTGGCTCCATGGGGTCCCCAAGTTGACCTATGGATTTTCTTGGTCGGCTATGACACATAAAATAAGGGTAGTACATGTGTCAAGGTCATTTCATATTATTAAAATATTATTTTTACCTTAAATCACACTAATTACCACTAATTGCGATTAAAAATATAAAAGTTACTATTCACCAAAAAAATTATTCTAATCCCATTGAATCAAATTTTACTTCCTAATGGAAACCATGTATGTCGGATTTTTGAAATTCAAAACACAGAGGTGGTAAAATTTCATTTAAATGAAAAATCAGTTTTTTTAAGTACCACTTAGTGGTTTCACTATTCATCAAAAATTTACGTTTTTCAGAAAAATACCAAAAATTCACCCTAAGATATATTTGATATTCCAAATTCAAAAATGGTGTCTATTTTAAAAAATTAAAAAAAATATAAGTTACATTAATAATTTCATAATTAATTCCCACTGTCAGAACAAATAGCGTGTTTTTATGAAACAATATATATCAAAACATTGACACTAGTTTAAGTCCAATTTCAAAGTTAAATTAATTCCAATGACCACTATTGGATTAAATGGTAAAAATATATTTTAATTGAACTTCAAAACCAATTCAAAATATGATCTAATAATATAAATAAACTAGATTAAAAATAGGTTTTGAATAAAAATACAACATTTTTCACTTATTCATTAAAATGAACATTATCGTAAAAATACCAAAAATTTACACAAATTAAATTTTGATGTCCCAATTCTAAAGAAGAATTTTATTTTGTCAAACATATCATATAAAATTGTCAAATAGTGGATTTAAAATAGGTTCTCCAACAAAATGCGGTTAATCAACCTTTTAAATAATATTAGAATGTTTACGCTTAAAATTGGATTCATTCGATTTTTAATCCTATATCATTTATTTTAAAAGTAAAAATATTTGAGAAACATATATAATCATTTGTTAGTTAGTTATGTTCATTCCCGTCATTACAATGGCTATGTGTTAACTACCATTTAAAATAAAATTATTTTATTTTTAGAGTGCAACGTAAGATTTCAAAGGAACTCGTTGTTGCGTATAGGGTAAGCCATCGAGTATAGCGTTCCCTTTAAATTAATATTAACATTTTATTCACAAATAGGGATAAATATAAAAATTTCATATTCTTTATTTACCTAGGGTGTTAAAATATATAATAAATATTATTCCATTAATTATATTAAAAGGTTCATATAATTTTATTCTTACATTCGTATTATGATTTAATGTTACCAAAGTAGAAATAATTATTGATACAATTTAATCATTTATCAAGAATAATTATAAATTGTCTTCCATTGATGAAATGTTATGATCCATATCTAAAGAAATATCATGATATTTATTATATTCTAGTTATCCATGACTTCTCCATTTATTGGTATCATTTTTTCACACTTTGGTACATACTATTAATAATAATTTTTTTAATAACATCCTACATTAATTCAATTTATAGTGGGGAATTTATTTAATTTACGAAACAATTTTTAATAAAAATGTATTACTAGTATATTTAAAATAGATTATTGTCCATATTGTACCTTTTATTTAAAAAGTGTTTTAAAAGTAATCCCCTATCATTTTTTGATCAAGGAACTATCTAAACTTTTTAACGTACAAAACGAACCTTTGGAATGTACATACTTACCTACCAATATATCCTTCTATTACATGAAGCTCCCTTTGAATGAATATAAGGTTATATATAATGAAATCTAATTTCCTTAATATTTTGGACATTAATTTTACAAAGTTGTTTTTAAAGAAAAAAATTTCCAAAATGATTTCAGAGCTTTTTTGTGTTTTTTATTTATTTTCAAAGAAAAAGGTTTCCAATACATTTTCAAACTCCCATTATATGTTTTGAAATATATTTTAAATTTTTTTTTCTTAAATTAATTATGTTTGCAAAATATTTTTTCAAAGAAAAATATATATTTTCCTAAAAAAATGTTTTAAATAAAATTTTAAATCTTTCTTTATATGAAAATAAAATCAAATGGTTTTATGAAAGGATATTCGATGAATGTTTATTTTACATAATGAATATTCTATGATACTTTTAAATATTATTTTCAATATAAGAAGAAATAATTTGTCATATTTTATTTTTTATTAAATATATGATCCAATAATGTCATTCATATTCTTTCATTTGTGGTTTATATTTTAATGGAATAATGTTTATGAAAATCATTTGTCTTCCATTAGTTATATGCTTTTGAAACCTGCTAATTTTCATGGATTATGGATTGATGAAATTATTATGTGACATATCTCTTTTCCATAGATACTCATATGATGAAATGTTTATGATGACCATTTCATTTTATAGGTTATGATATTATGTTTTTCAAACCCATATCTTTTTTTGTGTTATGATATGATGCATGTTTTATTATCTTGGAGAAAATGTATGTATGATTTTAATATGTGTTTGGTAGTACTTATATCTCCCTTTAATGAATTGGGTAAAGATTTATATATAATGAGATATAAATCAGTGTAATGTGGAGTTAACTTAGTTAAGTAATACAGGGTTGGAATGAGATGTGAACCCAGTTTAGTAACAGGGGGATGGAATAGTAAGTGAACCCGGTTCAATAATACATGGATGGAACAAAGGTTGAAATAAGTTCACTAATATATGTTTTAAATGGGATGTGAACCGGGTATAGTAATACATAGATTGAGTGAGGAGCTAACTCGGTTCACCAATATAGGGCTGGAATGGGATGAGAACATGGTTCAGTAATACAGGGAAAGAATTAGGTGCGAACCTGGTTCGATAAATGATTTAGATTACTATGATTTTCTTATATTTTAACTTTGAATAATAATATGGTTTTGCGAGTGAACCCATTCTACTAAGACGACCTTATCATTTTTCAATTACTACTATGGAAATAATTGTTATATTCTTCTGTGTGTGTCGTAAATTCTTTATCTTATTCCTATGTAATGGTATCATGGATAATTCTGGTTACTACATTATGATTCTTGGGGTTTTAACTACCAATATTTATTCCCTAATTCGTTTCATGTTATTTGATATGCTTTTGGGGGGTTTCAATGTTATTCACATGTTCTCACACCCATATCTTTATGTAATGCTTATATATCTCATTTTGTTACCCTTACTAAGCATTTCATATCACCCCATTAATTTGTTTCCCTTTCCCATTTTATGAAGAAATATTATACGTAGGATTACTAAAGGGGGATATCATTAAGGGGTTTGTTGAAGATATTTCACCAAGTTATATGATTATGTTTCCATGTTTCGAAATACACTAAAATTTTACGGTCCACATGCTTGTATTTTTGTAATGTTCTAAATATTCATCTAAATGATGTGATATCCATGTATGTTGATTGTATGTTTCTATATTCTTTATATTTTTTATTTTATTATTATGAAATAGAATCATTTTACATGTATATGATGTAATGGTTCATGCATTTCCTTCCCGCTACGTTTAAAATTTTGGTGGATGGAGGTGTTTGGGAAAGGATCCGGGATTTTTTAGTGGGGGTAGAGTTATTAGAAGGAAATATCAATTGGACATGAACTAGATTCACAATGAGAGTCATCGGTTCATGGATTTGTTATTAGTCTATATTCATGGGTTGTATGCTATAGTGGATAAATCCTAGAGGTGAATTCACAACACGAAGTGAATTCCCAATGTGTATTAAATCAATGGAGATGTGAATGATTTTCTAATTGAAACTAAAAATATGTTAATTCCCATGAAATGCACATCAGGAATGGAATTCATGTTGTGTATGTGGTGGGTTATAAGTTTAAAATCCTTTTTTTGGTTTTTTTTTCTTCATCGAGATGTATCTTCTTATTCTCATTTCCAAGAAAACCCTCAGTTATTTTGTAGGATCTTCTGAACCTGCTGATCTCTTTTAGTTCCATGAATTCTAGTGAATTCCTGTTAGAGATCCATGGTGATTTCTCCCATATTCCCTATGTTTTATTTTCATTATTATTTGTGTATCTTTTGTGGTAGTATAATTTTTTTGTGTGTATGTGTGATGCATTTTTATTATACCAGGGTGCAATGTAGTCTGATCTATGAGTTCGTTGTCTGATTAAAGTTCAAATACCTTTCTTCATCACTCTTTGGTGCATAATGAGGCTCAAATAATCTTTGGAGGTAGGTATTACCTCTTTTTCTACTATTTCGAATCACGTTGGGGGTAGGGTGGGGGTGGAATTCTTGTCTTGTTTTTCTTTGGGATGATAATATACACTAGTTTAATTGATATTAAATAATTGGTTAATTGAAATTGATCGGTAAGGTGAATATTTCACATTATTTTATAGAATTTATATTATAGTGATATCATGATTGAATGGGATAAATTCCTCACAAAAAATCATTGATGTTGGGATCTTTTTTTCACTAATTTGGATTTTGTTATAGAAACCTTTGTAGTTGTAATTTTTTGGAATCATCTTAAAATGTAAACTAGGTAACCACCACTAGTGCAGAAAACATTATTTACGTCAATTATTTTTCATTCTTTACGTCAGTTTTTAGCCAACGTTAATATAGACGACGTTATAAATAACCTTTTTTACATCGGTTATTTAAAAACTGACGTAAAAAACATAACATCCCAGTCTTTATCATGTTAGTTAATTAATAACCGACGTGCACAAACCAGGGGGGTTTATAACATCAGTTATAATATAACCGCCGTGATAAACCGGAGGGGGGGTTATCATATCGGTTTTATAATAACCGATGTGATAAACCCATGCGGGGGATGTTTATCACATCCGTTATTTAATAACCGGGGTGATAAACCACTAGGAAATGGTTTATCAGGTCGGTTATATAATAACCGCGTGCTAAACCAGTCCGGGGGGGTTATCACCTTAGTTATTTAATAACCAACATAATTATCCATTTCCCATGCCTTTTATCACATCGGTTATTAAATAACCAATGTGATAAACCATTCCACAAGTGTTTATCACGTCGTTTATTCAAAAAACCGACATGATAAACCTTTCCTGATTCCTTTATCACACCGGTTATAAAATAACCGACGTGGAAGACCAATTTTTTTAAAAAAAATCGAATGCAGTCCTGTGATCTCCCCAGAAGCAACTAGAAACCAAATCAAGAATTCATAACACAAAAACAGAAGTACATAAAAACAAGAACTAATGAAAAATTATGCATTTAAATTGATAACATTTAAAACAAACCCCACTGGACAGCCCTCCCACCACCCCCTGAACAGCACCCCCTCACCCCACTTGACGGCCCCCACCACACCCCGGAACATCCCCACAACCCCCTGGATAGCCCCAAACACCCTAGGACAACCCCCCACCCTCATGTATACCCCCCACACCCAGGACAGCCCACCCCAACCCCACTGGATATCCCCCACCACACCCCTGGACTACCCCGACCCCCCTGGACAGCCTCAAACACCCCTGGACAACCCCCCCCCACTCTCATGTATACCCCCACCCCTGGACAGCACTCCCAAACACCTGGATATCCCTCCCACACCCCTGAAATAGACCAAAAAGTTACCAAAAACAAACAAGAACCCTCTCACCCCACTAGACTGCCCCCACCACACCTCTGGACACTCCCCCCACACCCCTGGACATCACCACCACCCCTGGACATCCCCCACCCTCCTGTAGACCCCCACCCCATGGACAACACTCCCACATCCCTGGACAGCCCTCCCACACCCTTGAAACGGAACAAAACGTTACCAAAAACAGACCAGAACCCCCTCAACACACTGGATAGCCCCACCACACCACTGGACAGCCCCCCATCCCTATGGACACCTTGGACCCCCCCTCCCCACACTAGACATCCCCCACTTCTAGAAGCCCCCCTCTCCAAACATGACACCCCAACACCTCTGGATACGCCTTGGACAGCCTCCCACTCCCTTGGACAACCCTTCCACCCTCCTGGAAATGCTCTCACCCCCTGGACTGCCCCCCCCCACCCCACCGGACAACCCTCCCAGACCCCTGGACACCCCCACCCCACTGAACACCCCCCACACCCTTGGAACCCTCCCCCCCTAGACTAGAATTCATACCAGAAAAATCATCATAAGTAGACCAAAACAAGAAGTAGAGAAAAATTAAACATTCACATATATAACATTCAAAACATACACTGTGAACTTCAAAAAAAACTAAATCCAACCTAAACTACTGCCAAATACACAATTACAACGAGAATATTCAAAACTACATTTTACATAACAAACAACTAAAATTCAATCAAAAATGTAAAATAATTTGACCACTCAAATTTTAAGTGTTTGATGCCTTCAGCATTATAGGGTTGAGGGTCATCAAAAAGTTACAAATGAAAAGGATGTTATTTAACGTGTATAATGAATAAATAAAATTGAAATATTATGGAAAAGATTAAGAGTAAATATTACAAGGTTAAAATTCACAATTGTCCCAGTTGTTATTATTTCATACATAAATCTTAACATATAATATCCTCATTTGATGATGCCTTGTTGTAATGACAATTCTGTTTGAATGAGTGTAAATTCAATATATTATTTTTATGTAATAAATAAAAAAGTACAAATTATAATTGGTTATTTACCTTCGGATTTACATATTTGATCTTTGGACTCCATTTCTCTGTGTTTTTTCCTATATAGACCCATCCCCTGTTAGAAAATAATACAAATGGGGTAAATTTAAAATTCATTATAATATATAAAACTATTGGGAAATTGAAATGAACTTTTCCAATATATTTTTAAATCTTTCCCACACATCATCATGGACAGAGCATATAGAATAAAGTGTTTTCCTCCTTGGGAAAAAAACCCCTAACATCCAATAATCAGTGATAAAAGGAAATTTAAGGTTTGTGGTTATTTAGGATAAAAGATAATGAACTCTTTGAGAGAGATGTCTTTCATACCTCTCACAAAAAGACATCATCCAACATTGTGTGACAATATTCTTTTCAATTCTTTCAGTAATATAAATAATTCTTTGTTCCTCATCCAATGCACATGCTTTAGGGGAAATCAATTGCGGTTCCATGAATCCATATACATCTGTCAGATCATTCCTCTCACAAATTTTATAAATATACCTAATAAAAAACAATCATAAGTATACATTTTTAATAAATATAACGCAGGGAAAAGGTGTTAAGACTTACATGGAAAAACTTTTCACCACGTTGATGCCCATCTTATCTCTAGTAAGAAGCTCCATGATATCAGTTTTCATAATCCCCATAGTTATTGCACATCCACAAACATGAGTTTCCATTGGAAACTCATAATGACCCGCCAACAAATTAGAATATCTTGACAATCTGTCAAGACTATTAGAATCTATATCTGATGTCATATCCATTTGTATTTGTTGTTGTCTACACAATACTTCTATACCTTTAAAGTATTCCTATAAAAATAAATAGAAAAAATTTTAGTTTTCAAATGATAAAACAACTTTAATAATAAAATAAAATAAATTATATAACATTCATACCTATATGGTAATGTGTCATAGACGTCTGGATGGCTAAATTAAAAAATGGATGATACTATGTCCAACTGTCGTTACCACATCTGTAGGTAATGGTACTCTAGAGGATCTATCTATAATATCCTGTACAAGGACCCTCTGATTATCAACCTCTAATTGTTGATGATGAAATGTATCTCCTATACAATATACCAACCCATATGAAACTATGTGATGTTACGGATCATCAACATACAACTCGTAATAAGTAGGAAGCTGCGGAAGAGGAGTAGGATAAAAAATGTGGTCCGCAGGCTGAGGTGGGGGAGTGCGAGCTACTGGCGGAGGTGGAGGATAAATAATGGGGTCTGCAGGGGGAGGTGGAGGAGTGGGAGCTGCAGTCTGAAATTGTCTTTGCATGTCTGAAAACATAGACTATACCGACTCTCTAATCTTTTCCTCTATCGTTGCATTAATATTATGAACTTCAGCCTCCAAGGATTCTATTTTTTATAAACCCCCTCAACATTAGAAGTTGAAGAATGTGGCAACAATTTTCTTACCGACACACTTGCTGAATATCCTCTTACACGACTAGGATGTTCCGGATTTCCCAATTCTACAGATAAAATATCTTGCCTCCTTGTAGCTGTAAATTCCCCCAATGAACTCTACTCTTCAAGAGATTCATGTATTAATTAATTGAACATTTCTGTAATGATTGAAATTGTATGAATAAAATAGTTAACTTAAATAAATAAAATATATATCATCCAATCCTCTCAGATATGATTCTCGATTCTTTCGAAATATATTTCCATTTTTTTCCAATCTGAGCTCTCTTCCATTTTTCATGTCTAGATGGAGGGGATGGAGGGGACACCTCTCCAGAGCTTGAAGAATCAGCTCTTAGTTTTTGAATTTTTTTTCGCCATTATTTGTTCTTCCAAAAATGCATACCCTCCCTGAGATAAACTATGAGGGTATACATTTTTATATTGGATATCCTGATTAGCATTCCTTATTTGCTATAAATTAAGATTAAGAAATCATTAACAAAACATTAATAAGATCATTTATATAAGAAATCTTATAAAAGGTTACATTGCCCTTACCAAAAATGAATCTTTTGTTATACATTGAAAAAACTCTCTCCATGTGTCTTCATCTATTAAAGGATATATACGACAAGGATTCTCATGACTCTTATTACCATAAATGAAATCAAATGAGAGGGTTGATTTGAAATCCCTCCATCTCCTGGAAGCCAACAATAAGCATTTCTTCCTGACTCCTCCAGTGTCAGTAATATCAAATTTCATCTGATAAAGAAGAGGTCAATCATATTATATATACTATAAACATTTAAACAATAGTCATACAATAGCAAAAGATCTTACCAAAATCGTCTCCCACAACTGAGATATTATCGCTTTATCCACACTTCTCCAGTCATCATACTGAATTCTTACTATGCTATTAGCCTGAGTTGATACAAAACTCTTAAAATCTTTTTCATTTGGACCTCTAGGAATATCATAATCATCAAAATCAACAAGTATCCTTTGATCCTACATATGGGCAAGTGCTAATTTTGGTAAACTTTTTCACCCACGTTTACCAACCTTTGAACTCTTTGTCGTAATAGGAGCACATGAGGAAGATTGGGGAACATAAAGAGGAGCATGTGAATGTTCCACCCAAGAGGTATGAAAAATATTCTCATATTCAGAATCATGTGGTTGATCAACTGAATGATCTTTCATTATCATTCAAATCAAAAAAAATTAGTTCTCAAATATAAAAATTCAAATATTTTAATACTACTGTAATCAGAAAATAGAAAATTGTGCCATGTTATGTAATAGTAAACATTGTTAATATGGTAAGCATGTTATACAATGGTAAATATGGTAAAGATGGTCAAGATAGTAAACATGGTAAACTTGGTAAACCTAGTAAACATGTTAAAGTAATTGTCATTGAACAAAAACAATAGATATATAATTCATGTAATGGTAAACATGATAAAGTAAACCAAAGATACTTAAAACAAACAAAAACATATACTTATTTTGTTTTAATACATGTTTTAATAAATAAAAAACATACAATATCTAACATTTTATGAAAAAAATAAATGTAAATAATAAATAAACATATGTTACCTGTAATTTTAGGAATGTACAGATGGATTGTTTTCCCAAATTCCTTCATCATGGTCGTTCCTTATGGCCAAAACCATGCCTTCAACAGGTTCATCATAATGTTCTATTAATCATTCCATGGAAGTAGGGATCTCACATAAATCAGCATCTTCATCAAGATCATCCTCACAAACTTATTGTTTTTTCCCTTTTAAAACAACAGCCCGCTGCATATCTGATTAATATACTACATAGAAAATTTGTTTTTCATGTGTTTCCATTATAAAAGAATCAGATGTTTATTCCAATCTATTTAGATTAACAAATGTCATTTCAAATTCATTGTGTCTGAAACTGTTGTAACTGATAAACCATTTACATTAAAAAACATGAACTTTAATTTTAAAGTAATCAACCTCCCATATGTCTTCAATAAATCCATAATATGAACTTGATTCCAAAATTGGGTTTTTGTCCTTAGCACTCGAAAAATTCATTACTTCTGCAAACACCAATAAACCACTATTCTAAACTGCACTTCTGTTGTCCTGGGCATTCGAATGAAATGTAAAGACATTAATGTCATAACCGGACCATGTTATCACATTTAAACATGGACCACCCATTATCCATTTTAACGTCTCTGATATATCTGATCTACCAAGAAAGGTCTTTTTAAAGCATGAACAAAATTTTTTGTTGTGATAATTCAAAATCCACATTTATTTCTTCTTTGGATGGCATTATTTTAACTCATTAATATGTAATGTGATATATGTTTGAGCATCAGCTATGTTATTCAAGATGTATGATTCTAACTTCTTCATCTGTTCAGCTGACAATGATTTGACTTTCAAGCCCTAATCCCCTTTCCCTCATTATCAACTCATTCATAGTGAGATGGAGGAAAACCTATGTGTTGCGCCACAGCCAAGTAGCTGGTACAATACTCTGGTACCTCCTCAGAAATATACTTTTCAATAATGGATTATTCATGTCGATATGAATTCTTAACATACCCCTTTAATATTTTCATATACCTTTCAAAAAGATACATCCAACGAAGGTATACATGTCCACAAAGCTTTATTTCTCGAACCAGATGAATCATTAAAGGCACCATTATATTAAAAAAAAGTTAGAGGAAAACAAATTTCCAATTGACAAAGTATAAAAATTGCATCCTTTTCCAAAATGTTCAATGCATTCACATCAATCGCTTTGTTAAAAATTGAATTGAAAAAAATAACACAACTTCATTATAGTATTTCTGACACGGATGAAAAATATTCCATGCAATGAAACTAGTATATTTTATTGCATCATGATGTAACAATCATGTGATTTCATACCTATCAACTTCAAGTCCTTCAATGAGACAAAAGTTTTTACATTTTAAGAATAACCTTGTAGAACTTTGATATCATGAATACACAGACAAAAGATAATTTTCTCCCTCTATGATAATGTACGAAAAGCTGGAGGAATAAATGTTCATCTTCCTTTAGGAGTGGGAGATAACTCCAAACGTATTCCCATTGATAGTAAGTCTAATCACGCATTAAACCCATATTTTTTCTTTCTTTTAATATCTAACAATGTTCCAATCAAAAATCATAGATATTATTCTCCACGTGCATGACATCAATATTATGTTTAAATTCATGATACCTCCAATATGGTAGCTCAAACAATATTGACATTTTCTTCCAAATATGTCTATCATTACCAGATTTCTGTGTCTTTCCCAGTGTCACATCCAGGTTTTTCACCCTCTCAAAAGACAGATCAGGGGATAATGGTTTTGGAGAAGTTTTAAATTTGTGTGAGCCATTGAATGCCTTTTTAGTATTCTATAAGGGTGATCCATAGGCAAAAAGTTTCGATGAACCATGTACACTGTTTTCCACCCATGATGCAATTGACAATATGACGTCTGTTGTTCGCAAATTGGACATGCTTTATGCCCTTTAACACTGTATCCAGACAAATTTACATATTCTGGGAAGTCATTTATAGTAAACAGAAGCACTGCATGCAGTTGAAAATATTCCATTTTATAAGAATCATACAGCCTAATACCATCATCCCATATTAGCTTCAAATCATCAATCAACGGTGACAAGTAAACATCAATATCATTGTCGGGTTGCTTTGGACCAGAGATCATTATACACAACATGACATATTTGCGCTTCATACAAACTTCAGGAGAGAGTTTGTAAATTACAAATAAAACTGGCCATGAACTATGTGTGCTACTGAGTGTCCGGTATGGATTCATTCCATCTGTTCACAACCCATGTCTGAGATTTCTAATTTCATTTTCAAATTTTGAATATTGCTCATCAATTTTCGTCCATTGCGGACAATTAGCTGGATAATGTATTTTTTCATCACATACCTGCTCATCAGCATGCCATTTTAACCTTTTGGATCATGTGAATTAGAAAATAAACATTTGAAACGATGAATTATAGGAAGATTCCAAAATACCTTTGAAGGGATCCTTTTAATCTGTACATCAACCTGTGATTTTTCTTTCACCTTATACCGTGATGTCCCACATTTAGGATACTCTGACAAAAATTCATATTCCTTCCTATATATAATTTAGTCATTTAGACAGGCATGTATTTTCTTGTATACCAATCTCATCAGGTATAATATTTTCTTGGTCTTATAATGTGAATATGGAAGCTCATTATCTTTTGGAAGAATGCCTTAAATCAATTGTAGCATCTCTGTAAAACTTATGTCACTCCATCCATGTTTTTCCTTCAAGTTAATCAATCTTAACACCACTGACAAAACCGTAAAATCTGTACAACCAGGATATAATGGTTTTTCAGCATCACCATATAGATGCGCAACTGTCGGTTCTATCTCAATTTGTTCTGCTACAATATCACGAATCATTTCATCAATTCCATTGGAGTTACCATCTTTCCAATCATCATCATCAATGACATTCCGTCAAGTTTCACCATGCCAAATCTGTTGTACCTTGGATTAAAACCATGACAAATCAGATGATCTTTTATCTCTCTACTTTTTAACTTCTTCATATTCAAACATTTCAGGCATGGATAGAAAAAAATGTCACTACTTGGAACATTTCGTTTAGAAAATTCCAAAAAGGCATCAAAACCTTCCTCATGTTCATTACTAATTAGATGTGACATAATCCAACTTCGACTCATTATTACCTATAAAAAATATCAAAATTATATATATTTTTAAGATAAGATAAATATATGTTTATATTAAAAAAATCATAATTTGAATGTAAATTTTTTTTGAAATATAAAACAAATCTATGCATATTTAAAAAAAGTATTCTTGAATATTATTTTAAAAAAAATATAGTTAGATATAACAGTTTTAAATTCCATTGAATCAAAGAAATCCATGGGGCCTACAATGGTAGATAGAAAATTAGAGAAAATGGAGTAAACCTGAGAATCAAATGAAATTTAAAATAAAAACTTAGATGGAGAAAATCACAATTTAAAGCCAATCATCAAGGCACAATCATCATGTCATAATCTTAGAAACCACGATGCAGTAGTCAATCCCAACTGACATTTATCACCCACCCCCTTGGACACCCCTGGGCACCACCACCCCCTTGGAGAGCCCCCACCCCCTGAACACCACCCCCACCCCCTTGGACACCCTATGGACACCACCACACCCTTGGACAGCCCCCACCCCTCCTGGACACCCCCACCCCCTGGGAAACCTCCCACCCCTCTAGACAGCACCCCCACCCCTCCTTGACACCTCCCCCCCCCCTACCCCCTTGGACACCCCCTGTACACCCCCTGGACACCCCCACCCCTCTAAACAGCACCCCCACCCCTCTTGGATACCACCCCCACCCCTACCCCCTTGGACACCCCCTGGACACTCCCAACCCCTTTGGACAGCACCCACCCCCTGGATAGCCCCCCACCCCCACCCCTCATGGACACCACCCCCACCCCCTACACCCTTGGACACCCCCTGGACACCTCCAACCCTCTTGACATGCCACCACCCCTCGGACAACCCCCAAAACCCTCTGGACAGGCCCCCACCCCCAAGGACATCCCCCACCACCTACCCCCTTGGACACCCCCCCTGGACACCCCCAAACCTCTGGATAGCCCCCACCCCCTGGACTGCCCCAACACCTCTAGAGAGCACCCCCACCCCTCCTGGACACCACCCACACCCCTACCCCCTTGGACACCCCTTGGATAGCCCCCACCCCTCTAGAAAACACCCCCACCCCTCCATGACACCACCCCCACAACCTACCCCCTCGGACACCCCGATGGACACCCCCAACCATCTGGATAGCCCTCCCACCCCCTGGACAGCCCCCACCCCTCTTGACAGCACCCCCACCCCTCCTAGACACCACCCCCACCCCCTACCCACTTGGAAACCCCCTGGAAACCCCCCAACCCTCTGGACAGCCCCCACCCCCCGGACAACCCCCCAAATCCTCTAGACATGCCCCCACCCCCTTGCACAGCCCCCCACCCACCCACCCCCTTGGATAGCCCCCCACCCCCATCGACACCCCCACCCCCTTGGACCCCCCCACACACTCCTGGACTCCCCCCCCTCCTCCATGGACACCCTTGAAAGCCCCCAACCCCCTGGATAGCTGCCAAACCTCTTGAAAGCCCCCTAGAACCATGTGATTTTAACCTCAAGATACTAGTTTTTCCATATCAAGAGATTTTAACCTCAAGCTACTAGTTTTGGTATCAGGACATTATTCAAAATGAGAACCATGAATTGTATCTCCTACTAGTCTAAAATGGTATATTGTTAAATGAATCAGGTTTTAATATAATATGAAGACTTATAATAGTCCACAAAAATAAGCAACGTATATAGATTATAGAACAAAAAAAAGTGATACCCAAAATAGAAACAACCAAGGATCCAAAACAAACATTCCACCATGAAAAACTATATATACATATAAAATAAATTACTCCGGTACATGGAATGGGTTTATCAAAATGGTTTTCATATAAATTGCAGTAATATAGGTGAATGAGATCATTAGTTTTCAATGACAACAAAAATTACCCTCAATGTCAGGCATTCACGAAACAAAAACAAATGAAATAGAAGTAGGCGAGGCTTACGTGAATATTGTTAGTCGATATAATAGATCTGGGGATAATAATTAATATGATGACGACAAAATGATGTAAGAGGGTTCAAAATCAAAGAATCTTACCTAGTTTACACACAAAAATCGCAAAACGTAAATATAGACTATCCGAAATAAACGAATGAAATAAAGTCACGGGAGGCTTACCTGAGTGTTGCGAGTTGAGATGATAGATCTGAGGAGAGTAAAGATGATAAAAAATGATGAAAAAACGGGTTTAACGCAACGAGATCAAAGAGTCTATTAGGGTTTTTCCCGCGAGAGAGACGAGTCACCGGACTGTCGATCGAAAAATCGTAAATGACAATCCATGGGGTGTGTTAATTTTTTAAATGTTTTATAACATCGTTTATTTAATAACCGAAGTTATAAAATATTTTTATAACATTTATATCATTGATTTTTATAATAACCGATGTTATAAATGTATCATATACGGCTTTTTTTACGTCGGTTATTTTATAACCGATGTAAAAAAATCCGCGTGTTAGTTTTTTACGTCTGTTATAGAATAACTAATGTAAAAGATACATTATAAATCACAGTTTTTTACGTTGGTTATAATAGAACTGACGTAAAAAAATTTGTGGGGTGGATTGTTACGTCGGTTATCAAATAACCAATGTCAAAAAGGCCTCAAATACATCTTTTTTACATTGGTTATTTTTTAACCGACCTAGAAAATTCATAGATACCTCATTCTTTACGTCGGTTATTTGATAACCGACGTAAAAAACACCATGCCTTGGTTTTTTACATCGGTTACCAAATAACCGACGTAAAAAAACGAACGCGCGCGATTTTTAACGTCGGTTATTTTAATAACCGATGTTAAAATTTTACACTCCACATTTTTTACGGCGGTTATAAAATAACCGACGTAAAAAACCACATTTTACCGATTATCATGTCGGTTATATATAATCGACGTAAAAAATGGTGACGTTAAAAATGTTTTCTGCAATAGTGCAAAGATTTTTTGTTAATAAAATGGTTTCCTATGGATTTATAGTTGTGTGATAATGAACCTAAAATAAATAAGCTTAATTGTATAAATATCCCCTTGATACATTTGTAAAATTATTTGTGATGTGTTGTGTTGTGTGTCTTTGTTGTGGGGTGGTGATTTGTGGTTGTGACATATGGCGATGATAGGATTTGTGGGCCATATTGTGGGTTGTCCATGGGATGGTTTTGTTGTGCTAGTTTGTGTGGTGGCATGGTGATGGGGTTGTTTTGACATGCTATGGGGTGAAAATAATGTTTGGTGGTATGTGATGTGGATATAATATCATGTTTATGTGAGGCTATTAAACTATGGTAGGTTGATGATTTTTATTTTATGATATGATGTGTTAAGATTATTTCTCAGGTAGTAATGGAATTGCTTAATAATTATTGAGATGAATTGGTATTGTTTTTTTGATTGTATGGAAATAAGTAACGAATGAATTAATTAGTAATGAGTTTTGTGGATGAATAGGATAATATTTTAATATGTTATTTTTGGGTTAGAATAATGAAATTGATTGGTAGTGTGATATATTGCTTGTTTCTTGTGTGGTGTTGGGATTTTAGTGGTGGCTGTGAGATTTGGTATGTTTTTAGTATGTCTGTGATTGTTTTGAACCCTTAGTTAGTTCCTTGTGTGTGGCCTATATATATACCATTAATGTTCATTGTGATTTATATAAGGACCCCACCCATAAAAATCCCTATGATTTGACATAGTTACTTTTATATGGTGGTGTTTTTCAAAAGATCTGAGTTATGGGGATGGAAGGATGACTACCTATGTTTTCCACCCTCTATTCCGTTCATGTAGATATGTATATGTTTCAATGGTCAGAGATGTGATGGTGAAGTAGATTATGGACCATGTGTCTTCATCCAATATGATATTTGACTACGCTATGATGCATTGGCCTAGGTGTCTTTAGGTGATATATGATGTGATAGTTTTATGGGGTTGCTTAATGTGGTGTTCATATATGGTAGGACGTGAGTAAAAGGTGTATATTCTTCATATTCATAATACCATAGTACTGTGTTTATGGTTGTGATGTGATTCATTATGTGTATTTGAGTGACATGAGATGTGATAGTGCTATGGGGTTGTGTCCCAGGTGTCTTTGGGAAAGATGTGATTTGATAGTTCTATAAGAAAGTAGTATATTTTATATAGTAGATAAAAGAGTTAAAGGATGTATGAAATTGGGGTGGGAGAGTGGAAAATCTGTGGAAAGTGGTTTTGGGTACGTTTCAACAAGATGAGTGTAATTATGTTTTTTACATGTATTTCACTATTTGGTGAGAATGCCTTGGTGATGTTGGGGTTGGATTAGGTGACTTGTTTTAGGATATTTCGGTATTTTGGTTTACTGATGGGTGTATTAGTATGCTTCTTCCTCATGTTTACAAGAGTATTTTGTTTTCACACTTGGTATACTTGTATTATAACCCATGTTATATAAACCAATTTTATGATATCCCAGAGAATATTAAAAACTGTGTTGGACATTAGTAGATCAAAAGCTTATGATATTACTATTTCACTACCATAGTTTTCTTCTGGGTATTTCTATTTGTAAAATTTTTCAATATATTTTTTATCTATATATGCATTGTGGGATAGTTTGGGATTCCCTATTATATGATATGATGTAGTTTCTTACGGTTTGTTCATCCTTTCTCAGGATCCAATTTTTATATAGGGTGATTACTCTAATTAGGTTATATTTTTAAATACCTTCAATACTATTCACCAACATGGGGCCGTATAGAGTGGGACTCATAGGATCATTATCTCTCTCCCTTTATTATATTATCAATGGGGGTCATTACAAGAGGCATACATTTCATGTATTGATAAATTTTCATTATATATACCAATGGAATCATCAAAACATTTTCTTTAGATTAAGAAATTCATTCTCCATATTTATATATAGAATATGAGGAATTTACATAATAATTTATGTCCCTATAAACTCATACTATTCCATGGATTCAATTTATTCCCATTGACTTATCTTCTTAATAAAATTACACCGTTGATCTTTTTGGCCTTCCAGATGATAAATAATTAGGACAACAATTTCATTTCCAATGAATTTAAGAAAAAAATATATTATCAGTAGCGTTGATCCATCACTCATCCACTAGTAGATTGATGTATCCACTAAAGGATGGGGGTTGTTTCCCCATGAAATATTTGATATTAAATTTTTCCTTCCCTGGATAATTTGGGAACCCAATATAATTCATAGCCTACAATATTTTCATTAGCATAATAGTATGATTTTGAATTATAGCCTCTATAACATTTTGTTTCATAGGTGGACAATCATTGAATTTCCCATCAAATTCAGAACTAACATAGATCCTTCAGGATCTAAAAATTGAAAAAAACAAAAAATCATTTCATGATAAACAATAATCATAATTGAAAACCACATAATAATGAATCATTATTTATAGAATGTCAATTTCATGACCCCATATTCTATAATAAATTTGGTTTAATCTATTTCATTCATGATCATTACAAATAGCATAGGATTTTATCCTCTAATTAGAACTATCCCCTAGGTTTTCAAAAAACATTTATAACCCCAATATTGAAAATATAGTCAAAACTCTTATCTGATATTAACTTTAACATCCCTAGATATTCATACATTAATATTACTTCATTATAGATAAATATTCAATCAATAACATGTTTATTCATGATAGAACCATAAAGTTTTAGATTCTTAGGAAAGTAGATATATAATATTATTACTTAATGATTAACAATCAATATATACCATAAATATCTCCCCACACATTACTCATCATAGGCATACCATACTTAAAAATCAATATATAACATGGGTAAAGGGAACTATAATAAAATGTGAGATTGGATACCCAGTAAGGGTATGAATATGGGATATCAATCAATGATAATATGAATGCATAAAATAACCATAATTTTATAAGAACAAGGATTTATCTTAAAATTTTCATACCCAATGTGAAAAGATCATAAAAATTATTTAGGAGATAAATATTTAGCATTTCTAAATACCTGAATAATAAGAATGTGAAATAATCGTACCTCAATCATGGCCCTCGAGATAATATAATAAAATTATTTAGAAGAATCATAAGTATATAAATCATTTCATTTATCATGGTTTACTGTAAGGACCATCATATTAGGAATCAACCACTTTTTCCCATAACAGATGAAAAAATTGACTTGTATCACCTAACAGATCAAGAATTTTGAATTGTTTCCCTTAACTATATCATGATATAAAAAACGTTACACAATGCATTGGATGGATATATAGGTTCCAACAGTCACATAATGAAAAAAATACATATGCAGGACATAATATCATATATCATATATCATGTCATCATATAACAACCATTTCATAGCAAACTGGCACTATATTTCATCAAACCACAGGATAACCCATAAGAATGTGTTTTATAAACATCTCATCATCATTAAAATAAACAATATTGAAAAATAATAGTGATTGTATCATTATATCATAAACTCATTAAAACATATGAAACTCCAAATTATGTAGACATTGATGAATACATATACTATTAAAATATTATATGAAACATTCATGAGGAAAATACCCTTTTCATTTGAAAATAACTTTCCAAAAAATAAATTATTTCAAAATATTATGGGGAATTTTCTCATTCAAAATAGTATTATAATATAATAATTTAATCTTAAATGTATTTAGCAATCATTGTAGTGGTAAATTCATTTCATACCATATTAGTTAAAATAGAACACTTGTTTCATATTTTTATCAAACGTAACTCATTAAGAAAACAATTAGAAGATTACATATAAAACATTTTTAAAAAGTCATGAAATAGAAAAAATGTATTTAACAAATCATATAAAAATCTTAAAATCATTATTAATTTATTATATAAAATTTTAATAGGGAATAAAAAAGATTTTATAATGTAGATATAAATATTTTTAATTTCCATTAAAATAAATATTTTCATCTAATACATAATTTAAATGTAGAAAATGAAAGGGAAAACATTATTACCAAGAAATAACTATATGAGATGAAAATGGAAGGGATTATTTATATAAGGATTATATAATTTATAAAATTGAAATTCAAGTTTAAATATTTCAAATTAAAATATTATTGAAACATAAATCAACTTCCTCAAGTATATCCTTTACTCATTAATGTTCTGACCTCATATATAATAAATATGGACTTTTTATACATTTATTCCAAAAACCTTTTAATATTAAAAATATAATATATGATTTATTTATGGAATATTAAAACCAATTTAATAATAATTTGTTACTAAAACCACTATTCTAGGTGATAAATACTTCATTTTAAGAGAACATTTTAGTTAATTCATATGGGCCCTAATACATTGATCATTGTTCTATATTTTTCAGAATTATAATCATGATATATAAACAATTTATTTTAATTATGTAAATATTCATAATCATTCATAAAAAATAGTGATATAAAAATCAATTACATTGTTATTGGAAATGGTAAGTCATACGTACGCATGAACAATGTTTTCCTTATTCAATAGATGGAATGAAAGAAAGGTAACTCATAATTAAATATTACATGATCTATTTCAAATCATATATATATATCATATAATTTCATTTAATAAATCCGTATATAGTTGATAATATCATTTTCTTATTTTAGAACATGTCAAATTTGGGGTTGATTGAGACCCATAAAAGCAGAACCACCAAAAATCACAATAAAACATTGTAAAT
This sequence comes from Viscum album, assembly GCA_963277665.1. Classification (NCBI taxonomy): domain Eukaryota; kingdom Viridiplantae; phylum Streptophyta; class Magnoliopsida; order Santalales; family Viscaceae; genus Viscum; species Viscum album. The sequence goes on from OY728129.1 coordinate 1,124,023,339, forward strand.
TTTAAAATAAATCCATAATATGTAAGTTGAAATAACAATCCTAAATTAAAAATACAAAATTTGAAATTCATCCCAACGTAATAGAGCGCATGTAATCATGAACCCATCCTTAACACGTCGGGTTCCAAAACCTCATGTTGCAACTTGAAACATCACCATCACATATTGAAATAAAAAACCATTGAACAATCCAGAATCACCACCATTGTTGAACCATCACTAGAGACCATGACTGATACACTCTAAAAATATGAAATCCAACCATAAGAATCAATCCCCAAAACGGAAAACATCACCTCAATATAAGAGGAACCATCATTACTAATCCCACCTACACAATCCCAATCCACCATGACAGATAGCGTGAATAACCAAAATGGGTTTGACTAAGATGGATCAGAAATAAAGAGCAGAGGGGGAAGAAAAAGTTGAGTCCACATGTATGCACAAGAAACATTGCCATTTTCCATAAATTTTGAAGGTAAGAAGGTATATTTGATAATATGATTCCAAAAGTATAATTATTTCATAATTATTAATAATAAGATTAAACCCATTATAATAATCAATAATTAAATATAGTGATATAAAATGAACTGTATCGCTATATGGAGGTGGTAAGTCGAACGTACACATTAGCTTCACATTCAAGTCCCATTTTATGGGAAAGAGAATCGATAATGTTGAAAGAATAATCATAATAACATTTTATTAAGTTATTTATAGTTATGTTTTTATTTTTATTATCTTTTCAATAGATTTAGTGGAGGAAAAATATAAGTAAAAATAATGTGATCAGTTAGGAGGAATAACTTTTCTTTGAATGAACACCTTTATATATCTTATTAATTATCATTAAGAAGGTATTTTTGGATTCAAATGACCTCTATAATGTGGATAAATAATTTTATAAGGTATTTTTATTGGTCATGGTCATGATATAAAGCTCAATATTGGTTAAAAATTAATAAGGTGGTTTGATTCTTTAATTAAGGCAAGGGGAACTCTTAGAATTTCTAAAAATATTGAATTATAATAATTTCATTATCTATACCAAATGTCACCAAAATTATAGGTATTAATATTTAATATTGGATTTCATTTTAATCCCAACATCCAATAAATTTTTTATTTCTTTTGGTTTCATTCATGCCTTATCATTTTGATTAACTACATGGTTAAAATATTTTATCCTTAAGGATTGAGATGGTTTTTTCATGAGAGAGTCCCTGAATATCCTTAAATGGATATTAGGTAATTTCACGCATGAATTAATTTTATTCTCTCCCAATGGAATATTTATTCTTCAAAAAAAGGTGATTAGACTCCAATAAATATTTGGATGCTAGATCAGATTGTCTGAAAGTTTCAAAAGGGGTGGTCATGATGACTTCTTCACCTAGTGATAGTGAATTAAAAAGCTCGCTCCCCCTCACGGTTCAATATAGATAGGGATACATAGGAAGGGGATAAATTCCCATATTATGAATGATATAATTGTGGTCTCAAAGTGCCTAGAAATCTATGATCATTCCATATTTTCTCATCATATTATTCCAAGGGGATCCAAGACATGAAAAATTAGGGATCTAGTAGTTTTATTTTCCAAAATATAGGTTTTGACCACATGGGAATGTGTTTCATTTGGACATATATTTTTCTATATTCTATTCAATTCTAATGAGATGATGATAAGGGCATGGGGATTTGGTTCTGTCTCACTCAAGCCTACATTTTAGGCACTTCCTAGAATGAGATAATAAGTTCAATCCTCTGGCAGTAAGAAACTCCTCCTCATAGATATGGGTTATGTTATATGGTTTAAAATGTGATATTTGGTAACTAGTGATACCTTTTGAAATTCTTATATTCATTGGTGTTACTATAAATCTAGACAGATAAACTTAAGTGTCCATAATTGTCAACTATTATTGCTTTCTAGTTTAAGTGGACCAATGATCTACCTTATTGGATAAAGTTATTCAAATAATTATAATGATGTTGATTTGAGAATTTAATACTAAAAGGGTTCACATTCTATATAGATTATAAGGAAATATTAATTGATTATTTATATTTATAGTGATCTTTTGTCTATGTTTTTTCTCTATAAGAGGGCATGATGAAAATATATGATGTCAAATGAACCATTGTTTTAAATCATCTCTCACTGTAAATGCTGACACCATCCTATACCTTTAATGAGGGGTACATAACCTGGGGATGTCACTTGAAATGTGTTTTTGATGTTAGTCTGGTCAGTTTGTTCATGATGATTCTGGATATGATTTATTTATTATCATGTATATAATAGTGTGGTTTTCAATTTATCAGTGAGAATATTTTAATGTTTTAGATTCCTCACAACATCAATGGAGGAATTCATTTGATGGTGTTGAAAATAAGGCAACCAGATCATGGATAGAAATTATGGAAGATTGATGGGATGTGGATTACATTCCAATGGATAAAGCAAGAAATCATGAATTAGGTGATAATAAACTCTTATCAGAGAATATAATTGCAACAAGAACAAGAAACCTGAATAAAAAATTGGATGATAGGGAAATTCAAAAATTTTATACTACTGCTCATAACAAGGGAATGATTTAAAATGTATCGATGTGATTTCAGAGAGTTGTCGTGTCTAAGTAGATATTCTTCCTTGATGGGGCTACAGACAAGAGTAACTTATATTTGGATGGTTTCCCCACTTCTGATAATTAGGTTGACTCTACTACAATTGATCTATATAGGTATATTGGCACTAAAATTAAAGATACTATTTTGGTACTATATCCTAATCAATGTTAAGTAATAAATATGAAAACGATACATATAGGTTCTTCTTTTTTCCTAGTGAGGTTTGTTCTTCACATATGGGGGAAATATTTGATGGTCATAACAGAAAAATATCCTATGAATTGGAAGGATTAAATTTTAATATATATAAGATTATAAATCCATATTGGATATCTCCAAAGGAATAAAAAAATCCATCTTCCAATAACAATGTGGAAGAACATAGGACTACTTTTACGGAAGGGAAGAAAGTGTTTTCATCCCAAGGAAAAAAATCCATAGATAAATAGGGACTCCAATGTGTTCCATTAGAAAGTCTAAAACACATTATTCTAATCCTAGACAATAATATATTATTTAAATCTCATGTAACATGGAATTGGATACATTCATACTATCTCTTTAGATGGATCCTCCATCAATCATCCACATATGCTGGCTGGTTGATTCTATCCTACTAGAAGAATTTTGTGTTCCTACAATCAAAAGTGTATATGGGATGGGAATTACAACCAAGGTGGATGTATTAAATTCTATGCTAATTGGAGTTCTTGATACACTCCATAAATGAAAAAAAATATTTCTTGAAGAAGAGGTCCATGTGGTCTCCATGAAGATGTATTCTCGATCCCCAATGTAGTTGAAATTCGATGATGATGAAAAATAAGGAGGAGTATATGTCAATGTGGATCATCACCAACATAGAATGGCACTGAGGATCCATTTCTTGAAAAACCATCTAACCGGTTTGGTGTTCAATCAGATCCTATGATAACTGACTCAGAGGGAAGTGACATTAAATTCCTCTTGATGTAAGTAAAATCATAGAGGATTAGATGTTACCCCAAAGGTCGACACTATGGGAATAAACGAACTAATTGGAATGTTATGTGTGATGATGAACATAGAATTGGTAATGATATTATAAATAATATAGGTCATTGACTAATCCAATTTTTAGGGATGTTTTTTTAGATGTACCCATCACTCTTTTTATTTGAAATTTTCTATTTAATAAATTGGCTTTTACCCCACTTTTCAGAAACAAAATTAACTATAACCTCATTTATATATTTTATACACTTATGGTGTTATAGTTTTATGTATATGGTGAAAATTTACTTATAAATAGACATGGTATGCCATTTTAGACCATATCTTATCATCACTTTCATCTTTATATATTTTTATGATTGTTAATTAATTTAATTATAAATTATTTTAAACAAATCTTATTAATGTCAATTGGGACACAATTAATTTTAAATGAATTAAAATAAAGAAATGAAAATTTGGAATTCTAATATAATCCTTCAACACAACAATTATATTACATATTCATATATAAAATTCTTGTATCATATTAACTGAGCCATATTTTATCACTTTTAATATTTTTAATATCATTATTTTATTTTTCCATTAATTTAATAGATATTATTTCAGAATTGTATACAAATTTAAGATAACTATATAATACCAATAATTATGAATAAAATACCATAGTAAAAATAAGTTTATTTTTAACAAAATTGAGATTTTCATTCGTTAATAACATAGGTTTTCCTCTACGAGGACACATAATAAATATTTAAAACTAAGAGAGTGTCATTTTGTAACATTATTTGATTGAAATAATATATTGATCATTTTCCTGTGGAAATGTTCATTAAAAAATTGAAATTCAGTATTATGGTGATAATGGTGGAATAAATTTAATATAACATTAATTACTATGAATAATTATAGATGTATCAATTATTTTTATCAATGATTAACCCAATTTACCCATTTTCAAGTTGATAAATTTTACCATGGTTTTTATTAATGTATAAAAAATGGGTCTATTTACCAATTTTAAAACTCGTGATTCTAAAAAAGTAACCCATTTTATTATAGTCAGTATAAATATCGTATAGAAATTAATTTTAAAATATGTGCATCAAAACATGATGAAATATTTTTTCTTGAAAAAGATAGTTTTTAAGAATAAAACATTGTTTATTCTTATCCCAATCACCAAAAAATACTAAATAAATGATAATTTTTTTTGAATGATTTTATAATATGTCAATTTCATTAAAATAATTATTTTATAGTCGGTAAATAAATTTTTTAATATAAATATATATTTCACACATGAAAATTATTTTTTAGAAAAAACATTAGTTTTAATTTCAAGTAGTTTTGAAATTCAATTCTAAATGTTTGTTAAAAAATGAATCTATCTTATAAATGGGTAGACCAGATATTTTTCACAATTTTTTTATTACTAATAATACCCCTCAATCCAATGACTTGGTGATAACCATCACATAATAATATTTCTATAGTATATCATGGTTTTTTTAAATTATGTGTTATGCGTAAGACAACATATCATTAAAATAAAATTATTTAAATTGAAGTATTTTTCTAAAATGATACATTTTTCAACTATATCTATGACCCTTTAGTAGTTGTTTCTAATATAAACACTATTAGATACCAAATCCTCAAAAGTTTTATTGGAACGTTTTTTCGAGCCTTCTTTACAAAGGGAGTTTGTCAATGAGATTTAATACCAGTGATACTTCACAGTGAACATTTATTGAGAGGATTGGATATTGGGATAAATTCACCATTTAGGGTGAAATTATTTCCTAATATAATATTCTCTTAATTTTTTGATATGTATTAATGAATACATATGAAATCCTAGAATGAGACTGGTTACCCATATACTAAATATCCCTTCAAATCCATGTGGTGATGTGAACAACATTATTTATTAGTAGTTCCATATATTTCTCTTATTAGTTCGTGATGCATTATATTAAATCCATATTTGGGAGATTTAGAAGACATATGCTTATATGGAGGTGATAATTATTTTAGAGTTATGATTGGTCTCATGATAAGGATTCCAATATGTCCTTATAATGTAAATGAGAACCCTCATTGATTGGTTCTACTTAATGGGACACATCATACCCCTTAAAGTCATATTATGAGGATAAATCCATGTGATTTAGTGTCATGAAACTAGGGTTACTATGTGAAAGGTTCTTTGAAAGAGTTGGTGTGAGACTTATACATAATTATTCATTTTTGGATCATTATGTTTTTTAATAACTAAATTGGATATGGTATGATCATATCTGGATCATCACTAGAGGGATCCTTATATATTCACCCAAGGATGGATGATTTCCCTTATAACCACTAGCATAAAAAGATAATATTCCCATTACATTAGTGATAGATAGATCATGTTATGATTTACTCCAAATAGGAGGCAAATATATGGGAACCAAGAGGAGTTTCTCCTACCAAGTTATAGTTGGGGAAACTAAGATGAGTATCTAAAATCAAGGAATATGAGGGAAAAAGAGGAGTATCTTAATGCATGGTAAATGGAAAGAGTGGGTCATCTTATTCTATTAACATAATAGAAAACAATAACATAATGATATTGGTTTTAAACCTTAAAGGTTCATTTTAAGTTTCCTTTAATAATAGAAATCAATGTCTTCATAGTTTGATTGAAAATTGTTAAGATCAAATGTGAGGACGAGTCTATATAGCTTCACACCATATGGTAATGATTTTTTCATTGTATTTTAAATTCATAAATCTAATTATACACATGTGATTACAATGTAAAATTTCAATTATATAAGAAAAATTATTATATAAAATCTATAAGTACACATGATCCATTCATGATGTGAGAAAAAGAGAAAATATAATATCAAACTTATTCCATGAGTGAAAATGATTGTGGATTTAGTAGGTCATGTGTATTTATGTTTCCATTTTATGTATATTTTGGTCTTGTATATAGTAGGATGCTCATTTAGATTCATATATCATAAAAGGGGTGAAATATATGATTAAGAAGGGTATACACATTGGTGTTTCTCATATATTCTAAGCTCAATAAGTGGCATAGGTGAATATTGGAAGGTTTTGGGATTACGCATTATAGGAGGCCCATATATGATCCCAATAAAATAAAAGGGGTGATGAAGGGAGACAGAGTGGGGAATATGCATGAGCTTCACATTGAGGTATATTTGGAACTTACATATTTAATGAGACCCAAGTATTATAACTAAGAGGGGCATCATAACATAGGTTGATTGTGGAATCCATGAGGTGAATCTTTATTTAAGGAGATATTTTATGATCAATTATGGGGACATATGTATTGAGATAAAAAAATACGTCTCACCTGGACTGAAATGATCATGGTGTGACCCTTTATTTTCAATGTGAGTCAGTGATAATAAATAAGGTCTGGGTGAATATCCTAGGACCATATATTAATAATTATTTGAACCATGTGTGTAGGGGTGGATCTCTAAATGTTTGGGGTGGTGATCTCAAAAGTAAGAAACTATGGAGGAAATAAGGATATCAATATAATGGTGTCCACTTACTCAAGATCATAGAGGATTTTCTCTGTTATAAGTGACCGGTGTGACACAAAATTTCTAGTTCCCAAGGATTTTAGTATTTTATTTGTGGGGTTTTATTTCATGTCAGGTGATGGTGTTTATAATGTTGGTGTATATGTTTTGTTTATTCATCCTTATTGATTATTTTGATGAATCTATGATGAAGGTTCTAGTTAAGCAATGAAGTTCCTTTTTGGTGATGATCATTCTACCAATATCGGTGTCGATGAAGATGAGTGAATTTTAATGATAAAGGAGCTAGACATTGAGTGACATGTGAGCTGAGATGGTGAGGGGGATTAGTGCTTAATTCGGAGAATGAGTTTCTTCACTTATGTCTCCCCACAAGTCTCCTTGTGTGTCTACATATCACTACCAACATTGAAATTCTAATTTTAAATTTTATAGTTTTTTTTTAATTTATGGTGTTGAATTTATGGTTTTTTGTAAATTTTGGTACCACAAAAATTCGAAGAGTTCCTAGAGAACCATAAAAGTGATTTTTTAAATTGAAAAATGGGTTTGTATTAAATTAAAAAATATATGAAATTTTAAATTAAGACATTATTAAATATTAAATCTCCAATAATCAATAAAATAAAATAAAAGTATAATAAGTATTTTGATGAATTATGATAATATAGATATGAATAAAAACCACATTTAGGATTCAATCCACTCTACCTTTTATTTATTTTTCTATTATTAAAAAATATTAGTTAAAAATATAAAATGTATATGATTAAAAATGTCTTGTTAATGTGATACTATCAAAAATATCTTCTTCAAAAATTAATTCTGACAATGTATACGTTGCGAACGTACTTCTACTACAAAGTATAACCAATCTTAAGATATTAGCCTCCTAAAAATTATTAAAAGGGAATTTATAATAGAGAATATATAATTAAAAAGAAATTGAATAAATATTAAAAAAATCTCCTTGGATAAAAATACTAATAGAATAACAAAAACAAATATTTTTTGTAAAAAATAGTTGTAAATTGATTAATAATTGAATTGAAAAATATATCTAATGTACAAATATCTTTAAAAGTTGGTAAAAAATTAACAAATTCCAAAAATAAAAATTAATTAATGATTTTAAACTAATAAAATGAAAAAAAATATATGTATTGAGAAATTGAGTTGTGGTAATCTAGATAAAAAATAAATAATAATGAAGCTAATCTTTTTACCATCAGAATTAACGTTATAAGGGATACCTCTAGATAATATTGATATATTATTGTCGTGAAAAATCAATTAATACCATAATGTGGTGATTTCAATTTCTTAACTTTCAATGTAACTTTATATTAATTAATTATGGGGTCCAATGAGCAATTTATATTTTCATCTATAACTGCCTATACCTTAAATATTAATAAAAACACCAATAACAAAAAAATTTATTACAATATAAAAAACCATGATCATGGTTTTAGTGTATTTTAGATTCTTTAGACTCTAGTTTTTTCATTGAGAGTATGAAAATTTCATGAATGTTTCAATTTTTTTCTCAATAATTATTCTAGAAATCCTAAAAACCATATTATAATAAAAAATAGATTTTTATTTAATATTCCATAAATTTTTTAGAATAATATACGTTTTTATAACTTCTTGAAACATGGTGGAATAATTTAAAATAATAATTTATTTTCACATGTCTTATATTGGTTCAACTATTTTATCCTTAATCGTAAGTTATTTTGATAAAAACTATTATACGTTTCTAAAGTGTTTTTCACAAAAACATCTTATTGTTCTACCTCATTGTATAATTTAATACGTCATGAATTTTTTTGGAATATTTTATTCTTAAAATATAGGGGATAGAAACGAAACAACCCTATTATGTTTTATAATATATAATTGTTTTCTAAACATATCCATTAATAGCCAAAATATTGGAAAATTTTAAGGGTTTTTATTGATTATTAAATTTATAAATCCTAAAACAATTATTTAAATCATTGTATATTGATATCATGGATTAGAAGGAATTTTTGAAGTAATTGACTAATTTTTTAGAAATTATTTTTAAGGTTAAATATATATTTCAAATATAATTTATAATATTATCTTCATATTTATACTAATATCTATGATTAGATTTTTGGAAAGGGGTTTAAATGTGATTAATAATTATAATATGTAATATTTCTTCATACTATCATCGGGTACATAATATTTCTCAGGGAGAAATGTGATATTAATATGTAGGATCAATTGTTATGCATGGTTATCCTTTCAGATATATAAGGATTTCATCTAGTCTCAGTCATGGTTTTGAAGATGTGCGGAGAAACATAATATTAATCTTGATCATGAAAATGATATGTATTTGCGATTGGATGACAGATATGATAAAATAGTTAGCACCAATGAAACAAAAAGAGGTCTAAAGATACTCTGTTATAAAATAAAAATATCATTGGAATTAAATCAAATATTTGTAGAAAAAACATAAGAATATTTTAATTTTGTAGTTCATGGGGGATTTTAATGGATAATAACACATTATTTCTTGAGGAATAGGTGAAATGAATTTTATCTATATATAGATATTTAAAGAGTGATGATTTTAGAAAAGATATTAATTACTTAAGATTTGATTTTATTTCATGATAATAATATTTTCATATATATGGAAATGAATATTTGATAGGAAAATAATTCCCAGTTTTCTACAATAATAAAAAGAAATAATAATTTAAGGAAATTTTGTGTGTGCAGTAATAGAGGAATTATGTATTTTTATGGATTATAAGGGATGTGTTATAGGAATATTATACTGATATAGATTATATATATTCATCATGAAGTTTAATTTGGAGCATATTAGTACCCCAGTATTGGTGTAATTATTATTTCATGTTAATGGATTACTGAATAATGTTGTAAAGGACTAGTGTGTTTATTATTTTGAAGAGATAAGTGTGTTGATCAAATTTTATGAGGGTTCTAATCCTAGAGACTTTGTATGAACACTCTAAATTGTTACAAGCTATACATATAGTGAATTTGGTATACCAAAAAATTAATGTTGTCTTCTCCTTACATGTCGCTCAATGTAGGTTTACGAAGTAAAATTTTACTTAGTTATCTTTATTTATCACATTAATTGTTTCTATAAGGGAGATACGAGTTTTCAAACTAACCATAGAATAATAACAACATAAATGGTGTCTATAGAAAATGATATACACTTATTCACCCCTGTATTGGTATTTTAAATATTTTGGAACACACACACACACACAAATATTATAATTATAAACTACCTATAAATATTGAGAGAGCATATAATTTCAATGTATATAAACTATTTTATATGAAATAAAAATATGTTATGCTACAAATGATTAAATTTAATCTTATATGATGTGGTTTTGTGTTAAATACATTAATTATCTTCCCAATGTTATATATATCTATAATTACTCTAAATTATTTCAAAAACATTTAGAACATATATAAAATTATGAAATATTAATCTAGCATTTAACAAAATTTATTATGAAATATATGCATAAAATACGGTTATGAAAAACCCAAAAAGATATTGACAAATAAAAAATAATGGTTGAGGTAGTTTATTTGGTGGGTTGGTTTAGGATGGAACTAAATTATTAAAATATATATAATTATACAAAATATATAATTTAAAAAAACAAATAATTTTTCATATCTATTCATTGTTATGCATGTTAAAGAAAAGAATTAGTTATTCATTGATCATTCCAACTTAAACTATATTGTTTTAATGAAATTATATCCATTATAATGAGGATTAATTATTAATATATAAATTTCAATAAATTTTGAATATATATATATATAATAACATTAATACATAGGTGGGGGTATCTGGTCAACCCTTTTTTAAAAATGTTAGTTGTGGAATTTCCAAGCATGATTTTTTTTATTTTAGAGGACTTCTACAACTGTGAAATTTAGATTTTCTGTTAGAATTATATTCTATAAATTTTATACTATGATGATTAATTTAAGATATTTAAGTCATGTTTCATAATATATTCATCTATTCGAGGTAACATAATTTTTATTTACTTTTTTTTAAATCTTAAAAATGTAAGGATCAATATTTTCTCAATAAACATTACATGACTTCATCTTTCATCGATGTATATCATAATTTACTGTGAGTTTTTATTTAATATTAATGTTATAATGAGTTATCTCTCATTTATAGATATAATTAATTTACTAATGAGAATAAAATTATAATCATTTATATAGAGACCATCCATAATTTCGTTACATGGTATGATGCGTATAGGCCATTAAATTTTATTATAATATAAACTTATTATTGTACGTTATACTGAAGCCTAGATAAACATAAAACTGGATAGGTTATGTAATTTTACCTCTATATTAAATTGTTCCTAAGATAGTGTTAGTAGAATGGTTTTGGGGCCCACAACATATAGTATACTAGGTAGTGTCTTGATCATGATGGGATTGTTTACTTGACAAATTGGTGTGCATTAATGAGTGAAAAAAACGAATAATATGCCTATACTCAAATATTAACATTATATATTAGAATATATGTATTATTATTCAACATTTTTCAAAAATAAAATAATATGGGATGATTATTATAAGATTTATTATCACATGCCTCAATCAAATTATTAGTTTTGAGGATATGGTATTATATTATAGAGACCCATATTTTCTATACATATGTATTACTTATTATTTGATTAGTATTCATTACATGTCATAACAATACATTCCATAATCATATAGGTATAGTATCTTTGGAGACATGGGAACATAAAAAATTGGTTTATAAGGGCCTCTAATCAAGATCATAACATAAAGAACTCATCTCAGAAATATCATTCCTAAAACATTTCTTCATAAACTGGTGAAAATAAACATTAGAAAGGGTGAGATCAGATGATGAACAAGGGTAAAAAAGGGAGATATAAATGATGAAATATGCGTCACATAAGCTTAAGGGTATAATAACATGATCTTAACATTTTGAATCGAAAAACATCATATCATAGATCATAATATTGATTCATGGAATAACACATGTATTTTTATAAGACATGAATCATAATGGAATCAAATAACGTGATCCAAGTGAGCATAACATTGTAATAAGTCATGGAATTGTGTCATATACATAAAAATAGAAAATAATTTCCTTATTAGTCTAGGATTCACTGCTAAGACCTACATAGCTGATTAGGGTCACTCCCAAAACCATCTATGTAGTCATGGTTTAGTACCAATACTATCATAGTCTAATGGTTTCACTCCCAAAACCTTTATAGTAATCATACATTACTCCCAAGACAATCATAATGGACAATGTCTTTTAATGAACATTGTTCACTACACATTCCTATCCTATTAATCTCATGAGATAAAAATATTTTCCCACTGAATTAGAGGTCCATTTAAATCTTCTCCCATCCACCACATAATAAAAATAATCATTATGTGTGTCGCAATATCATAAAAGATTCATCTGATTTGAACTCATGAAAATTAATGGGTTTCCATAAACAATTAGTAATTTTATCATATCATAAACCATTGAAAATAGATTTGGTTGATAAAAATATTTTCATAATAAACCATCTAAATAAATATTAAATATGCTATCTTTGGTTAATATCTCCATGGAAACCAATGTAACATAAACATGTGTTATCGTGTAAAAGAATTCCATTAAAAGATGACTAGAATATTTTTAATGAAAATACCATTCTCATTTTGAAAACATTTTTTTATAATATAATTTTTTTAATATTAAATAAAAAAACCTATTTAAAAATAACATTCAAAACTTATAAGGGAATTTTCAAATTATATTGTGGTCATGGGGTGGGAAATTCTATTTATACCAAATATGTTAAACCTAATATTTATCTCATATTTTCAGAAAAAAGTAAAAAACTACATTGTTTGGAAAAGAAAAAAAAGAGTCCTGTTAAAATAATTGAAAAAAAATTATTAATGGATAAAAATAATTTTTTAAAAGTAATTATATAATAGAAAAAACATTCATTAATACATTTTTTGAAAAACATGGACATGGAAGAGAAATGAATTTTCACTGAAGAGCGAAATGAAGATTATTTCCATAAAAACATATTTTCAATTGATTGAGTAATTAAGTTAAAGAATATTCAAATGAAAACATGTATTTAAAATAAATAACCATTGTATAAATAAATTAATGAGTTTCATGGATAATATATCATAATATTTCATCATCATAAGCTTAATCATTAACAATCCTGATAGACATTGGGATTGTGACATAACATTCTAACCTATTTCAAAAAATTTGAAAAGTAAGACCCATGAAATAAAGAACAACATATGGATATGTAAATCACACCATAAAAATAATAAAAGTCCATAATAGTCAGTATACAAACGACATAAAAGAAACAATTAGTGAATATGACATGTGTCTCAAAGAAAAAAAACTAAGAGAAAAATCCCTTACATCTGGTCTAACTTGCAATATATGTTTTTAGAAATCCTAAACAATAAATATAGGATTATTATAAATATAATATAAGACTATAATAATTGATATCATATCACATATTATATATTTAAAAAAATTATCACTCGTTTATCATGAATTCATTATTAAAATAAGTGTTCCTAGTGATATATGTTTACTTTTTCTTGTATGTTTTGGTTCGGTAGTTTTGGTCCAAGAACATTGATTAGGGTTACATAAAATTAATAATTTTTATCCTGATATAAATATTATATACAGTCATTATATAAATATTTTGTGTCATCCATAATTGTATATGTAGAAAAATTAATTACATCGTTCATGGAGACTATATGACTTGTGAATACATCAATTACATGTACACCTTTAGACAAATGGAATGAATGATAGGTAAATAATATTTAGAAATTAAATAATTTTTATTATATCATATATAATTATTAACTTTATCCTTATTATCATTAATGTAAAATATAAATGAAAAATGAATCACATCGCTTTATGGAGGTGGTACTATAGAGAAACACATGAGCGACTTCATTTCCATAAATCAAATTTCAAGGAATGAAGTAAAATGAGATATTATGATTCCAGAAGTATTATGATGTCATAATTTATATATATATACTTTAAACCTATCAATATTACCACCCATGAAATACGATTATGGAAAATAAATTGTATCACTACGTTTAGATGGTAAGCCGTATGCATGCAGGAAAAATACATTCACTTACTATTTCATGGGAAAGAGGGTGGATAATGTTAGTTTGATAAAAAAATCTAATTATACTTATTATTTTTATGTTATTATTTTTTGTTAAATTCCATGTATTTAGAGGTGTTAAGGAAGAAGTAAAATTTGAAAGTGAATAGTTAAGGAGATTTACTCTTCTTTGAAATAAATCTTTTAGATATTCTCTTATTGACCATAAAGATAATAATTTTGGAAAACCAGATCATCTATTATTTGTATGAGGAAGTTCAAAAGGAATTTTTTAAGGTATGTTTGAGCTATAATACTCAATGTTCCGTGAAAATGTGTAAGGATAGGTGACCTTATATAATTGAGGGGAAGGGCACTCTTGGGAGTTCATAAAAGACTAAAATAAAATAAAGTTATTATATCAAACAAATTCCAAATAAATATATATATATATTAACATATCATATATTATGGGGTTTAATTTCATTTTAATAATATAATTTGGAATATTATACGTGTTTTTTAATAATTATCATTTGGTTTAACCTGTTAGTAAACTAATTCTCACATTAACCATGGTAATAACTTTTTCACTCATAAAGGAATATAATTTTAATTAGAAGGTAACTATTTTATAAAAAATATAAAAATCATAATAATTTTGACCATATAATATCATAAATAACCTCTTGAAATATTTATTCATTATATAAAAAATTAAATATAATATAATTTAAAAAATATATTATTGTTGTCCATTGTTATACTATTCATTTAATTTGACATAAAAGACATAAATATAAACATGTAAGAGAAATATAATACATTAAAAAAATAGAAATATGTCATATTTATATAAAAAATCCATAGAACTCAACAAATGAGTGAAATTATATATATTTTTTAAAATTAATTAAATTTATTTATTCTATTTCTCTATTAATTAAATAAATACTACATCAAAATTACATAAGAATTTTGATTAATTATATAACTTATAAAAAATTATTTTCCATCATGAAAAAAAATTCATTAAAAAAATATACATTTATATTTTCTCATATAATTTTTTTTCATTAAGTTTTTTAAAAGGTTGGGTCCGAAACATCATTTATTATTTAAACCAAATACCTCTTTGTAACTGGGTAGAGGAAGACCCATTACATAGCCTAAAGGACCAAGACCAAGTGGTATGAATACAACGCCTAAAAGCCCTTTTTTTCCTCAAAGGTTCCTTTGGTGATTAGTACTGCTACAGTACCCGGGCTACTATAGTACATGTTACAGTACCACTACCGCTACTTTTCCTGCTATAGTGCCTCATCCGCTATATTTCTTCCAGTGCTGCAGCCGCCCCTGATACAATACTTATATAGTGACCTGATACAGTGCTGCTATAATACCCTAGAAATTCGTCATTTCACGGAATTGTTCCTGGGTCTTTTGGATGAATAATTATGGCCTTATAACTTAGTTTTAACAAATATTAACACAATTTACCCATTATTGTTGTGATAAATCATACAACATATATAAATGTTACTGAAAAAAATAAATGGGGTCTATTTACATAATTTAAATTCCCAAATTGAAAATATGGCATACATTTCATAAAAATCAGTCACTATATATGGTAAGAATTAATTTTTAAATAATGGCCCAAAACATGGTCTTTTTGTATAAAAATACAATTCTAAGCATTAAACATGGTTATTTATTATCCCATTCCTAGAAAAATATTAAATATATGTTGAAACATTTTATTGGATATGTAATATATAAATTTCATTATAATAATTCAATAATATAGTTTAACATAATATATTAAGATAAAAATGCATTGTGTGGATAAATACATTTTCTAGAAAAATATTTCATTTTCATTAAAAATGATTTTTATTTTCATTTGCAATACATTGATGACAAATTAATTTATGTTATACATGTTTAAACCTTAATTTCTTCATAATATATTAATTACTAGTCATACCTTCCTATCCAATGGCTAGTCAATACACTTAATATTAAATACTAATATTTTTTAGTATATCGATATTTGATTAAACTCGGTGTTAGGTGTGACATAAGCTATCAAAGAACATAAATTAATTTGAAAAACATTTTTCAAAAAATATAAATCTATTATTTTATAAGATTATTAAAATTAAATTATCTCAAAAAATTTATCATTCTAATCGAACAAATGAGGATATCTATATTTCAAAAGAACATATGGTTCCCACGTATGTTCTTCAAATTCTTGATTTCTCCAAAGAACATTCACCGGGTGAGTAGTCTTGTTCAATGTTAATGTTTCTCTAATATCCAATATTTATACTAATTTCTTTACAATAATGGTAATGATCTTGAGGTATGACCTCTGAGTTCAGTACATGTGACTGATCTGGCTTATACGTCCTTAGAAGAAATACATAAAAGACATCGTGATCTAGAGAGTGGTTTAGTTGAAGCACCAAGAAATAATATACCATCCCTAATTTATCAAGAATATAAAAGTTTCCAATATACCTAGGGATTTTATTTTATTTATTCCGAAATAAAAATTGACATTTTCCATGGAGAAATTCATAGAAACACCTTCTCACTGACTTCATTTATATATCACACTGACAATTTCATGTATAAATTTTTTGTCGAATCTAAGATACCATGTTGTGTTTTTTAATGAATTTATAATGATTTTCCATTTCCTCAACTATATCAGAAATTAATATCTTACTATAAACAACCTCATCCCCTAATGATGGAGGTGTTTACTTATTTCCATATAGGGCTTCAAAAAGAGAAATCTGATTGCATAAGTGAAAGTAATGGTTCTTGGAAAAAGTTAATAGAGGAAGAATTTTATCCCAACCACCATTGAAATACATAGAAAAATACATAACCATATCCTATAAGGTTTTAATTATTCTCTAAAAATAACTATATATAATAGTATGGTATGCTTTTTATAAACTGAAATCCACATATGATGTATGTTGAAGACTTCTCTAGAACATTAATATTATCCTCTACTCCCGAACAGATACAATAGAATGTGGTAATACATATAAAACATACCACTTATTTAATGTATATCATAGAAATATGGTTTACATATATGTTCTATCTGATGGAAATGATATGTGATTACTTTATTTGGAAATCAACTACAACTGAAATGGAATTATGGACCTTAGATGTTATGGGAATTCCAATGACCCCATATATGGTGATATTTTTGCATTTTCATTATTGTATGCATAATGGTTATAAAATTTCCTTATACTTATATTTCTCAGTCATATATTTTTTACAGACCATGAATTAAGAAACATACATTGAAAAATCTATCTTCAAGGTTCCCCTAAAAATAATATTTTAGATCTCTATACATCTTTGTAATTCCAGGATGCATAAAGAATGCTAAACTATATGCCACATCAAATTTCACCATTAGTAAATTTGGTATAATAATACCACATATAAATATCCTCAACATTTTCATTCAATCAAAATCAATGTTAAATTTAGAAACAATTTTCAACTTCTTTATAGCTTTACATCTTCATTCATTAGCTCGTTTATATTCACTTGGATAAATGTATGAATAATCATTTGAGAAAGTTAATATTTCACCCCTTCTATCTAAAAATGAAGATATATACTAATCAAATAAATAAGTATTCGATATTTTATGATCATAATCATATGTAACCTTCCATGATCCTTTTCACTTAGTGAATATACCACCATCTTTGCTTTCCCAATGAGGTAAAGTTGTTAGAAATATTAATCCTTAATTAGATCAAATCATCTATATTATTTCAGATTAAACTCTATCATTGTCAAAATATACAATTAACTTTAATAATCAATATATATATATCACACCTTTCCCCATAAAGACAATACATCCATATAATTAATTAAAAAATCTTCATATCTAACTCTATATCTAGATTTGTGTTATTTTTATCAGGAACTGTAAATTGGAATGAGGGATAAGTTATAACCATATTTTTATACATGAGAGCACATCTCAAACCCATATTTGATTAATTTATAGTGATTACAAACTCTTACCCTCTTTAGAGTAATGTATACATGGTTGTGATAACTTACATAATGAAGCAAAAACATTCATATATTTTCTTGTTTAAATAAATGTTCATTATTGAACCTTAGAGTTATTTTTTGGGAAATTGTCAAATTTTTAGGTTCTTGAAGTATTTTTAGATTAAATTAAAAAATGGCCTAATGCTTCAATTTTATCACATTTTAATCACAAGGATATTTTGGGCATAGGTTTTACAAAATTATCCCAATCTCTATGGTTCATTATTATTAGATTCATTGATTTAGGATATTCAACTTTGTCTTCTAGAACAAGAACTGATTTGAACATCTAGGGGCCCAAAAAATCAATCAGGATGAACACATTTTTGGGTAGACAACATAGAATCCACCCCCATAATTGAATTATAATGTGGGATAAACACCATAAATTTATGTGATTCAAAATTTATTTGAAATAAGAGACATAAATTAATTTCTAAAATTATTTTGATAGAGTTTTTCAATCATTGATGGGACATTTTACGTTATAAATTGGAGAAATATTTCTAGAATTATCATCCATAAAATGTCAATCTAAATATTTATTACATATCATATTATAGAAACCTCCAATAAATTTTAAATTTTTAGGGTTTATTAATGAGATATTATGTAAAAACATTTATTAAGATAACTATTATAAATTTATCAATATAATGGGATATTCATCTTGAAAATTTTGGGGATAAAATTTTGAGTTATAATTCTTAACCATTTCTCCCTATAAATATGTATCAATTATACCATTTCAATATGTTTTCATTTTCATGAGATAATGAGGATTTTAATTTCAATAAAAGTATTTAATATTTTCAATAAATATTAGGGTAAATTTTTTATCTTCTTCTAATCATTTCACTTCTTGTTATATTTCTTTTATTTTACATGGTTCTCCCATCATACATATCTTTAACTTCTTGTTTGTTGAGAACTAACCCTCACATTTTTGTGAGGGATGTGGTTGTGTTTGAGATTATTATGATTTAATGATTTATAAATTTCTACTCTACGATTTCACAAGTGGTAAAATTGATTGTGGTGATAATTATCCCCGCATTATCTACTTTTGTTTTCTTCCTCAAAATTTAATCATTTACCATCTAATTGATATCAAGGTAATTCAAATGAGGTATTATGGATTAGGTGTTGATGTGGATTAGATTAAAACTATATGTTGAGTTCTTAGTGTAGGGTAATACCATCAAAATGACAAGGTTTATAGTGAATGGTGTGGATATGTTGGTTGAGTAAAATAATGAGAAAATGTTTTGAATAATAATGATAAGACAACCATGAAACCCAGAGAACATCAATTTTCATCCATGATCATCATTTTGTCTTTTCTACCATTTATTATTGACTTTATATTCATATATTTATATATTTATAATATCTATATTTCTTTCATTTCAAATTACACTCATATATATTAGTTAAGTTAGTTTTATATTAGTCAGACTAAAATAGCAAGAATAGGCAAATATGGGTGTTGTGAGCGACTTACTCGAGAAATCGACCCATGGGTGTGCACTATATATTTCACTATTAGTTAAATAATATAATTAATGAGGTGAAAAAAAATCCATATCATCAATTTGGGGTGATTTTTGGGGAGTCCATGTTCATACTCATGTATTTTTTTCATTAAAATCATAAAAAATTAAATAATTTAATAAAATCATTGAATAACATTGTTTAAATAGGTTATTGATTTCATCAATGATTTTTCATAATAATAGACAATTATTTACATTTCCATCATAGAGGAATATTTTGATATTCAAATATCTGATAATAAAAAACAAATAAAATATAACGCATGGATGTTCCAAGTTAATTTCAATGTTTCTCGAAAAAGAAATAAAGAGTGTAGCATTGCAAGCCACCGAAGCAGAAGAAGTTAATGTATTGTGGGTGGAATAAAAAAGACAGAGAGAAGGATAAATAAATTTATATTCCTCCCACATTTAATAAAGAAATTGGTGAGGTTTAGTGATGATATGATGATCCATAACCCTCATCACTATATAAATTCTATGTTGCCCATACATAAGGAAAACAAGTATCAAGTTGAATGTGTTGGGGGAGATTTAATTTATAAACCATTTCTTTATTAAAATATTATTTATTTTTAATTTCAAACTAATATCTTTTATTATGACTTTTAATATTTACAACCACTATATTAGTCCATGGATGAGAATGATAAAGTAGCTGTTTGTATTCAGGAGAATATGGAGGAGCCAATCGAGGTGTATATTAGTGCATTTGAGGATAATAACACAAAATAATATATCATAGACCAATAATTTTTTCATCCTAAATAATAATAGAATAAAATTTCTATTCTACTACCTTCATCATCAGTGGACACCAGTCCTCTAGTCGAGCTAGACATGGAGCACCCCTTTATTCTATTCTCTACCCCACTACACGATGAATTTCCTCTCTCATTTATTTTGGGGGTTGGGAATACTTTTTTCATGGGGGGTGGGGGTATCTCTCCAATAATCTACTTATCAATGTTATAAAAAATAAAATGTTGTGGTTTCTAAAAAATAAACCCATCCACCTTCATATTGGCGGAAAATCACTACAATTTAGTAACTAGGGGTTGTAAAATCATTGCACCCACATGGGGGTCTAAATCATATTCTATCCCCTTTTGCCTTTCAATTTATTATCAATTATTTTTATTATGATTTGTTTTATTTGAGGAATTCTTGGACCAGTGGAATTATCTTGGATCTTAACTCACTGTTTCTAGAGGAAAATAAATCTTGGTTGTAATGTTCTTTCTCTTTACTTTTTTACAAATTTTTTAATTATTTTTGTGCTGAAATGTGAGGTAGTTAAATATATGTTTGGAGAGTGTAAACATATTTGTTGTTTTTGTGCAATTTTAACCTTTTTTCACATCATTAGTACTCTTGATCTTCTATGGATATTCTGATAATTTTATCACAAATCAATTTATTTTGGGTGAATTGATATGATTTTAGAAAAAATGGTTTTTAAATTCTTGTTGATGTGAAAGCTTTTCCCTTAAATTAGACATTCAATCATTTTTATGAGTTCATTATATTTTTGAAATATATGACCATAAAACACTGACTCAACATATTTTCCTAATACTATGAGGTATTCATAACCACTATTACATGTTCTTTCTAATACCCGCACTTTTATTCAGAGAAACATAGATCTTGTGAGAGAACTAAAACATGTTATTTTTCTATTGAAAATATTTGGATTCCATGGAATATTTTTAATATGATTAAATCACATCCTTGGATAACCACATTTTAACATTTTACCTTCCCTTATATTTTTTCTCTATTATAATTTATATTCTATGAAATTTAATATAGTTTTAAGACACATAACAATAAAATTTCTCCGTACCTACCAATACTCATGAAATTTTTATGTGAACATTTCTAATTTGAGGGCGTAGGAAGGGCCATTCGTGAGAATTCATTGAGATTTGTCTCATTTTTGGGAGGTGTTCGGTGTGTTTCATCATTTTGGCCAATGTATAATGATATAATTGGGCTTGATTAAACATTATATTATTCCTCATTTGTTTCATCCGAATTTCCTTCAATAAAAAAAATAACAATTGAAAAACATTTGGATGTGATATTGAATATCTCATTCTAATTTATTTTGTGACTCATTTCCCTCTAAAAAAATAATTGGAATAAATTTTTATTTATTCATTGTATTCAATTATCATCCCATCCTATTTAAAAAAATTTATACAATGTCGTTCCTTTCTAGAACCTTACGAAAAAGAGGGAAGATATTTGATAATATCATTCATTATAATCAGTGATTAAGTGAAGTACCATTTCATTAAAATATGTTGGTGTTGTGTTTCAAATTTTCAAGGTGGTTTGGATGAGGATTATTATGAATTTTCACTTGATTGTTAATGCATTGTACTTATGATTACTACCTATTCTTTGCAGTCTTAAATTTTTCGATGTTTTTCCCATTAATCATAAGAAATATAATTCACCATGAAAAGTACCTCATGATTGAAAAAAAAAATTATTTCACACTATGCATAAGTTAGAAATATCAGAAGTCTATAGTTATACATGAATCTTCCATGTAGGCACATAACTCGAGATTCAATTTATCTTTATTAAAGAGTGACTTGAAATTCAATTTGATGACAGTTTTGATTGGGACTTAGAATGATTCATAATGTTGAAAAAATTTATAATTTAGGAATTAAAATTATAGGGATTGTTTTTAACAATATGAAACATTATGTAATTCTCTTTTGGATAAGATCTTTGGTTTTTTCATAATTTTTATTGTTGTGTTGATTTTGATTTGAAATTATGATGACTTCCTAGGAGTGAAATTAATAAGTATAGGGGAGTAATGAATATAACATTTTGATATTTGTTTATGTAATTATATGTTTATAATTCCACTATAGTGTTATTTTTTGGGAAATATTCAAATTTTTATGTTTTTAAAGTATATTTTTGTTAAATGAAAATAGGACAAACTAATGGAATTTTAACACATTTTAATTACACTAGTATTTTTGAAATAACGAATACAATATTATTACAATTTGAGTAATTATGTTTTATAGAATTATTTGATTTATGATATTTAACTATTTCTTATAGAACAAGAGTTTATTTAAACATCAAGAGGCTTGAAAAAATAAATTAGGTTGAACACATTCTCAGATAGAAATCGTCGACCACACCTCCAAAATTGAAATATAACATTGGATAGAAACCTCCAATTGAGGTTATTCCATTTTTATGTGGAATAAGAAACATAGAACCACTTCTAAAATTAATTTTATTGATTTTTTCACCAATAAAGTGACAATTAAATGTTATACATTGTAGGACGTTTTTTGGAATTCTCATCCATAAAAAGACAAGCTAATTATTTATTCCATAACCTTCTCTAGATGCTTCCAATCAATGTAAAATTTTTATTATAAATTCATAAAATATTATAGAAAAAAATACATGAAGGAAACCATTAAAAAGAATTCCATTTTATGGGATATTCATGTGGAATATGTTGGAGATGATAATTTGAAAAAGAATTCATTACCCCTTCTCCATATAAATGCGTATCTCTTCGATCATTACGGAATGTATAAATTTTCAAGGGCTATGGTGGAAATTAATTTATATAATATTTTTTTAATTTTTTAAATATATATTAGTGTTTCTTTTCTTTTTTCATCTGGTAATTTCTCTGCATCCCCCATTTCTTTTATGTTACATGTTTCTCCCACTATGCTTTTTTCAACACCATGTTTGGGGAGAACAAACTCTAACTATTGATTGAGGGGGAAACTGGTGGTATTTGATTTTATCGATATTTAATGGTTTCTCATGTTTTATTATAATATTTTAGTAGTGGTTAAATTGATTGTGGTGAGCAGTTTCCCCAAATTCTCTACAATTGTTTTCTTCCTCCTCATTTAATAATTTTTCTTCTCATGGATATATAAGTCATTAAAATGGTGGATTATTAATTTGGTGTATGTGTGGAATAGACTATTCCAACATGAAGAGGTCCTAGTGTAGTGTAAAATCATCCAAATTATAGGGTGTTTAGTGAATGTTATGGATCTATACATTGAGTGAAATAATTACAAAATATTTTTAATAAAAATGACAACACAACTGTGAAACCCCAAGAATAACAATTTCCATTGAAAAAATTCTTTTTCTATTTTATCCATTTTGTTTTTGTTTTGTATGTTCATATAATTATATATTTATAATATTTATCTTTCATAAATTTAAAATTCCCCTCATATATATTATTGATGTTTGTTTTATATTGGCTTGAATAAAATTGTGACAACAGAAAAATATGTTCATTGTGGGCGGCTACCTCAAGAGATCGACCCTTGGGTTGCACTATATATTTAACTCTTAGGTTAACAAAATATTGATTTAGGTGATAATTTTAATTCCCCACTATTATAAACTTATCTTTAGTTCCCAAATATTTCCCTCACTTTCATCTGTCTAAAGGAACTTGGCTACCTTCCCAGTTAAATTGAAGAGTGGGCTTGCGAGTCAAGAAAAATTCTGCAAAAAGTGTGGATAATAACCAGTCTAACCATGAAATCTACTGATCTCAGTAATAGTGGTTTGTATGTGACAACATTCAATAACCCCATATTTTGGTGGATCTATCAAAACACCCTCACTAGTGATTATATGCCCCACAAATGTTACTTTTTAGCCAAAAGTCATACTTTTAAAAAATTTCTGACAACTTATCCTTAAATAGGGTCTTTAGTACAATTATTATGTGATATTTATGATTTTCCTTTCACATTAAGTAAATAATAATATCATATATAAATACTACCTCAAACTGATGAAGAAATTATTTATAGAATATATTTAATAAATCCATGAAGAATGTGGGGGAATTATTATGACCAAAGGGAATCACTATATACTAAAGTTATCTATAACCTATATTTTTTTCTTCGGAATAACATCATTATTTGTCATCAATTGATGATATCGAAAATGAGGGTAAATATTTTAAAGTTATTGAGCTATACATAGTTCATCAATGTGGGGTAGATGATACATGTTCTTGGGAGTGATATTTTTATGTTCTTTATTATCAATGAAATGTTACATTGATCAATAATTATTTTTAATAAAAAAATCTAGTGTACCCCATGATGTTTCACATGGCAAAAATAATTCTTTTTCAAGATTTTCCAAATGATTTATCGTTAATTCCTTAAACATAATTAGGTCCATAATTTATATAGTCTTTGAAATATACATTAAAGCATGTATGAATTGTATTAAGAACTCAAAATCATGTTTTAATGGAATATTTTGAAACTCTAGTAGAAGGACATAAAAAATCCAATAAAAGTATGTAATTTGAGATATTGTGTTTATCCCCAAACATATAAGATAAACACCCTTTAAAATAGGAATAAATACCTATATGATGGGTGAAATTTCAATTGTAAATTCATATTTATCATCACACTTGTAGATTATGATAGGTTGATTTAGAATATAAAAAATGAAATACCTTCTTCAGAATTTGATGTGGGACTTATGTAAATAAATCTAATCCTTTCATAAGATAACATCAAATTCATCACATGGAAGGGTAACATGATTTTTAGGAAGCACATTCCATTAAAGATAAACTAGATAAAAATCATATACTTGAGATGCAATCATTGTACCATTAATTATATTTTTCCTTCTAACTAAACATCTAATTATTTGGGTGTCATTTTTATAACCTTGTAATATCAATCATATATAAAAGAGTGTGTAGGACTAGAGTGAAATAATACCTTATCCGTTATAATTTAGATTCTATGTGTACCTTTATTAACTTTTTTATCACACGCTTCAACAAAAATATTGATCACATGAGATTTCCATTTTTCTCTAGGATTAAGAGGATACATACATCAATAATAACCATTAACCTTCAGATTTTAACAATGGTTAGAATAATATTGACACTCCATTCATTTTCAATATTGAAGTGTAGGTGGTGAATTATGTGATGCCTTATCATTGTTCATTTGATTGACCAATCTCAATAAAACACATTGGAGTTCTATTTCCAAATGGCCTACTTTTCCAAAATTTATACATTTAACTATCCCAATAAGATAGTTTCCACCATTTTCTTTCCACAATTTGAGCATAATATATAACTCATCTTCTTCACTCATGGATTTTTATAAATTCCATTGAATTTCTTATTATATTTATTATCAAACCCATGTGATTATAGGGTAAATACAATATAATTTTCCACCTTTATAGAACAAAGAATGACTTATTCATATCTATAAAATTCTATTATGTATTACAATTTTTAGTGAAATAGTTTTATGCCATTGAATAATAAATTGACCTTAACTTTAGGTTGGATGACAATACATAAATCATACCTAACATGTTTTATAAAATTTAACTCAAACAAACTAACAAATTCATTATCATTCTACTTATCTGATGGAATATCTTCTCCATTTTCATAAGAATAATAAATTTAAAGTGCATATTATAAAAATAATCTCTTAATTTGATCACACTACATAGATCCCATTTCTTCATGTTGCCTATTATTCATGAGAATATTCCATCTTTGATCCAATTCCCCTTCCAAACAATAGAAAATCATGATGTATTTTTCATGCTACAAACATTGGAGAATTGACATTATATTTTCAGTAATGATGATAAATTTCATAGAAACTAGTGTATCAGTCGGGCCACTAATGGAAGGTGGAAACCGACTCGTTAATGAGTCAACTTAACATTATTCTCTTATTTTCATAATTATAATTTTATCATTATTAATATATTGAGACATTTGTTTACGAATAACCATGAGATTTTATATTCCATCTCACATAATTTTTTTTTCTCAAGAGAATAATCGTTTCATTTTCTATCACATTCATGATTAAAAGGATTTCTTTATGCTTAGGCCATTGACTAAAACAAAAAAAATATCATAGTGTGACAAATAGAAATAATAATAGAAAACTATATGATCATAAAACCCATTTAATATATTTATAAACAATGGTGACATCATTCAAATCTATGAATCCATTATTTTATATGAGTTCATCCATGATCCTGATAGAAACTTTTGGGTGTTATCCTATTCTTGAAATTATCCACTAGGTTCTACCTAATGTTTTCTTATAATTATTTTTAATGGGTATCTCATCCTTGATCTTATACCAACTATAGTGACCCATAATTTTCATACATATATATTGCATATTATTATTTGAATATTCATTACATATAATAATAATCCATACCATAGTTTTATAGGTGTTCAATCTTTGGAAACATTGACACATAATCAAATGGTTCTAAAGAGTTTCCGATTATGTTATTTATATCTAAAACCCTAATTAGGAACATCATTCTTGAATCCTTTCTTTATAATTGGGGGAAAATAAACAATATAAAGGGTGATAACATATTTCCAATAAGGCTAAACATTGGATATATCCATGATCAAATAAGAATCAATAATAATAAGGGTATGATAACATGAGCTTGGTATTTGAGATCCATACCCCTTAGATTACTTACCAAAAAATTGATTCCTAGAATAAAGCTTGGAAGATCATAAAACATGAATCATAACGGAATAAAATAAAATGATCAATAAGAGTATCAAATTGGAATTAGACAAGTAATTTTATCATACACATATTTATATAAAATAATTTCTTTTGTAGTCAACAATTCACTTCCAAGACTATCATAGTGGATTGGGTTCACTCCTAAGAACATCGTAATAGTAAAGTTTCACTACCAAGACTGTCATAGTGGATTGGGTTTACTATCTAAACCAATTTAGTAGTCATGTATCAATCCAAGGTCTATCATAGTGTAAAAAGTACCTTACTGAACCAGGTTAACTCTCTATTCCATTCCTATTTATCTCATGATATATCTATCATTACCTAATGCATTGGATACATATATAATTCTAGGCCCACTAAAAACATTATAAAAATCAAACATCAGTGTTCCTTGAGATGATATGATATTCTTAATATCATAACCCATAAAAATAAATAGATTTTATAAAAATTTCAACATGTCATCTTCGCATAACAAGTGGAAATGAGATGAGTTCCATAAACATTTTATCTTCCTAAACCATCCTATGAAAGAACAATGATGGAATACATGGATCATTTCCCTATTAAATCATATGTGACATCAAATAATGTTTCCATGGATTAAATATTTTATTATAATATTATAGGAATTATTATTGAGGAATATTCAATTTTTTTGACTAATATAAGTAAAATATGAAAATTTCTGAAATATTATGGGAAAATTTTTATTTTAAAGGAAATTGTATATTTGTAAAGGAATAATGTAATCATTTACTGGTAATTAATTAGGGGTATTTTTTTCATTCCATACAAGTTATAATAAGTATTCCCTTCAATAGATAAATAAAAATTCAAAAAGTAAATTTTTGAAAAATGAAAAGATGATGACATTGGAAAAAATCAATTAAAGAGTAAAATATAGAGGCATTTTATTTTAAAAATTAATTGGATAATTTTAAAAACATTATTGAAAACATTTTTAGAAATCATGGAAAAGGAAGAGAATGGATTTTTGACTGAAGAGTTAAATGATATTGGTTTTCCTGAAGAACAGATTTTCAGTCTCTTGAGTACTTAAGGTGAGGGGAATGAAATTCAAAAATATAGTTCCATAAAATAATGATATAATAAGAAATTTAATTAATATATTGATTGTTTTATCAATATAATTCATCATTTTAAACACAATAATAAACAATATTGATAAATAATGATATTTTGACATAAAATCATTACTCCTATGGGAACATTTTAATCATATGCCCCATCAAAGAAAAAATCTTATATAGATTTGTAAATCCCAATAAAATTCATAATACATGTCATAAAATACATTCATGGGCCTTATATATACCATATAAATTAAACAAGTGGGGAATATGGCATGTGACTCAAAAAATAAATGTGAGATTAAAATCCCTTACCAAAGGCTTGAATTCCTTCAAACATGTTCAAATATCAAATATAATAAATATAGGGTTTTATAAATATATTCCACAACCATAAAGATACACATAATACCATATTAAATTTATGGTTACTTTTTAAAATCCATTTAAAATCACCACTATGGGTGACATCCATTTCATTTAAAGGTTTGTTTTAATTCGATTGTTTTTGTCAATGTACTTTGATCATGGGTCTATAATCTATATAATATTAAACATATAAATATAATATATAATCATTATATATATGATTATAGTTATATATAAAATTTCATATATAAAACATATTTACACCATTCATGGATATGGTTGGATGTACATACTCATGATCATACTCTTTACTTTTTGATGGTTGGAATGAAGGTAATTTACAAAATAATTAACCTTAACATAATCAATATTATATCATATATTTGACATATATTAATTTAATCAATATTTATTAAAATATATGTAAAATATACATGAAAAAAAAATCACATCGTTTCATGGAGGTGGTAGTGCACACCTACGCCCATGCCACATTATCATTTTACAACATGTTCGAAGGTATGAAGGTAGATGGGATAATATAATTCTAGAATTTTTTTACTATATAATTATAATATATAAATAATAAACTAATATGAATAATTATCCATGAAAAATAGTGATGGATAATGAATTGTATCACTATGTTGAGATAGTAAGTCATGTATATGCATGAGCGATACCCTCACATCACATTTGTTAGAAAGAAGTAGGATAACAGTGAATTAATAGTCATTGTAATAAAATTTATGTATATTTAGAATAATTAAGCAATAATTTTATGATAAATAACATATATTTAGAGTTGGTATTGAAGATATAAAAAAAGGAAGTGATTGGTTACGTCGATTACCTCTTGTCTAAAAGTACAGATTTAGATCTCCTCATAAGGATCCAAGTATTGGTATTTTTGGAAGACTATAAAATCATTAATGTGGATAGAAAATTTTATAAGGGATTTTTTTTGTTCATGTTTTATCTAAGAGACTCAATGTTCTATGAATAATAGAAAGGGAAAACTCCTTATTATAATTGATGGGAGGGACACTCTTTAGAATTCTATAATGTTATAAAATATAATAATTTCATCCTCACACCGAAAGGAATAAAAAATGACATATGATCTAATATAATATAATATGGGGTTAAAATACCATAAAATGATAATATTTTTATATTTTTGAGTTATTGAGGAAATCATACCTTCTATTTTAACCCCATAGTAAACTAGCTTTACCGTTAACCATGGTAACATATTTTTCATTCATAAAAGGTTATAATATTAATTATAATGTCAATATTTAATCATAAATGGAAAAGGATAATATTCTGTACCACACCATTTAATAATTTCACCTTTAATTTTTTTTGTTTTTTTAATAATTTAATAATATATTATTTATATTATATATCATTAATGTCAATTTTGATACTGTTAAATTAATTTGGACTAAAATATATAATGAAAAAGTTAGAAACATAATATAATATATTGACACAAAAATAATATTTCATATTATTATATAAAATTAATGTAATAATATTCCTCAATGAAATTATATTAATTTTAATAATTTTAACATCATTTATTTAATATTTATAATTATTAAATAAATACCATATTAGTGTTCTATAAGAATTCAATTTAATTATATAATTTCTAAAAATTAGAAATAAATTTACATTACAAAAATAATTTTATTAAACTATAAATTGACATTCATATTCATTCATTAGACACTTTTGTTCCTATGTGTACACATAATATATATTTAATATCAAGAGAGTGCCATTTTTTAACATTATCTGATTTAAATATTATATATTTCATTTTCATGAAATTTTTTCCATTTTATAAATAAATTTCAATAATATGTTCAAAATGGTATATTTAAATTCATTAAATTTTGATTTTGATTAAAAATTAAGCCATTATAACTTTTTTCTATCAAGATAAAAATAATTTTCCCTTTATCGATGAGATAACTTTTAACCTAATTAATAACCATATTGACCCAAAATTAATGGGGTGTATTTAAAAAAAATGGCCTCCTAGTTGTAAATATTGAATGTTTTTTTTTCAAATTTAATACCTATAAGATTCTTAAATTAATATTAATATAAGTGGAAAAATCATGATGAAAACTGCTTTTTTAAGAAAATACATTTCTAAATAAAACTAGATTTATTCTTTTCCCTTGACTTGAAATTTTTTAAATTATTGTTAAAATATTGGATACCATGGTGTGTTATTTAATGGATCTAATATTTCAAATTCTCAATCATCGTAACAATTATCAATCTAAAATATTTGTCAGATCTAAGATAGCATGGTGTGTTATTTAATGGATCTAATATTTCAAACCATTCCCTCAACTATCTAAGGTTATACCATATATCACATTCCAATTTTATCCTAGAAGGTTTCATTTATACTCTTCTTTCTATAGAGGTATTAATTAGGATCCATATGAATTCTTGAAAAAAAATGTTATTATATGAAAATTTGACTTCATGAAGGAGTTGATCCCAAACCCCAATGAAATTAATATAAAAATTTCTCAAAATATTCTCTAGGGAATCAAATTTTATCACAAGAGACCATATATATGAGGATGATATTTTAAAAAATTCTATTCCACATCTAGAAATTATTGGAGACTTCTGAAAAATAGTGAGGTAATCCTTAGATCCTGAAAAAAACAATATAATTTTCTAATCTATGAATACTTACCTCATATTTAATGTAAATCCTATAAAATTGATATTGAGATAAGTCTTGACTAATGGAAATGACATGTTATTACTTCATAAGGTGATAAACTTAAACCCAAATGGCATTATTCCCCTTATAATCTTTGGAGAGTCCAATCAAAAATTATACGGTGATGTTTTTTCATTTCCATAATAATATACGTAATGGTTATAAATTTTACATAGTATTATTCTTATCATAACTAACTTGTTGAAATACCATGATTTGAGATTCACACTCATCAATATCTCTATTAATTTTATAACACTAGAAATAATCGTTATTATATCTATACATCATCGAACATCTATGTTGAATTGAGAACAATGAACTTTGATCCTAACCAAATATCTCATTCGTTTAATATAGTATTGATCAAACACATATAAGGTTCTTAAAATGTATCATTTAATCACGATCAATGCTAAATAGAGGAACATTTCTCACCATCCTCTATATCTCTAAATCATCCTTATTTTCATATTAAATCATCATATGGATATATAGTTGAACACTAATTTTAGGAAGATAATATTTAACTACATAATTACTGATTTCAAGATCAATCCATTAAAAATCCATAAATATTGTATCTTTTTTATCCATGGAATTGATAATCTTGTAGGATGAATTTGACTGAGACCATCTACCATAATGTTATCATTCCAAGGGTGGTAATGTAGTGAGAACTGATAATATTTATTCAAATCTAACCATATTCTCTAGTTTATATTCTAATATTTATATTTTTAAATTTACATTATGCAATTAGGAACATTATTTATATCATGCCTTTCTCTATAATGATAATTCATGCTTGTCTTTAAGTAAACAATTACCACAGCTAAATCTAAATCATGAGATGGATAATTTTTCTAAAAGTCATTGAATTGGGGTGAGGAATATGTTATCACCTTATTATTCTGCATGATAATTCCTCCCAATCCCATCTTTGATAAATCACTATTAATTACATACTTTCTCTACTGCAGGGTAATTTAAACATGAGTTCACGATCTAACATTATATTTAGTTCTTTGAAATTGTCCTCACATTCATTAGTAATTAATGGTTTTCTACCTTCCATGTTATCATAGTGAGTGAAATTGATAGTTGGGATAAATTACCCCTAATGAACTCATAATAACCAACAAAACTATGAAAACTATATATATCTATAATAGTGGTTGTTCTGGGCCTTTTTTCAATAAGATATATCTTTGATGGATACCCTGATATACTCTCACTAGACATTATACGATAGAAAATGAAATTTTTTTGAAGATAGAATTCAGATTTTGTAAATTTATCAAACATATTCTCTTTCATTGGGGTCATCAGCACAATCCTTAAGTGACCTTTATGTTTTTCCATTCACATTAAATAAATATGAATAAAATATATGTAGACCAAAAAATAATTATAAAAGTAATCTCTAATGTGTATATACATTAATTCCATGTAGATAGTTTGGGTATTAGAAGTACCAAATTTAATCACTATATATTAATTGTCCATATCATTTATTGAATTATTTCATGGTTATATCCTCCTTCATAACCCTTAATTGATGATATCCATAATTGAGATCAATCTTGGAAATATATTGAAATCTACACATTATATAAAAGTGACATTAATATGGGTTAGATGATACATTATCTTGATAGTGATCTTGCTAAATCCTTAATAATCAGTTTAATAATGTATTGATTGATCATTTATTTTAACCAAAATAATTGGTTCACCTCATGGTTACACACTTGGACAAATGAATCCTTTTTCATGATTCACATGGAGATTCTTTTTATATTCCTACCACTCAAATTAGTGCATTATATATGGAATCAAAAAAATACATGTTTGACTATGTATAAGTTCTATTGAGATTTAAATTTTACAATTTAGTTGAAAACCAAGGAACTATTTTGAAAACTAATCAAAAATTCTCTGACAAAAGGAATTTATTTCATGTTTAGATTGTTCCCAACCATCTAAGATAAAAACACATTTTTAATAGAAACAATACCCATAAAATTGATGTCACTTCAATAAGAAGATCATATTCATCATATCATTAATATAAAATCATAGGATGATTCAGAATATAAAACATTACTTCACTTCCTAAAAAATATATATGGTCCTTATATAGATAAATCTAATCCATGCAGATGATTATAGAGAAATCAATAAAAGTTAGAATAAAAATATTATCAAGAAGAACATTCTGATAATATTTAATATTATAGTAATTATACAATTGAGGTAAATTCTTCATAACATTATGTTTTTCACTAGTTATTCTACATATAATCATTGTGGTGGGATTTTGATACTTATGGAAAAAAATTCAGATATAAATGATTGGGTAGAACTATAGTAAAATAAGAAATTTTTTATTTTATTGTTTATGGTATGTGTACCATTCACTAATTTTTTATCACTATCAACATTGGAAATAGTGATCACATGATATTTCCCATTACCTCTAAGCTTAAGAGGTTTTTGATTTAAATATCCATCATTCAACTTCGGGTTTGAACTATATTTATCTTAATTCCTATATTCCATTAATTTGACACACCAATGTGTGGGTGGTGTATTCTTTAGTGCATTTTCATTATTCATTTTATTGACTAGTATATTCACATCACTTCAACATTCAATTTACTACTGACCTTCGATTCAAAAATTTAAAAATTTACCAGTCCCCATAAGAAAATTTTCAATATGTATACTTCTAGTCATTGAGGATAATTAACATTTCATGTCCTTATCTCCATGAATTTTTGAATTTCCATTGAATTAATTCATTATTTTCTTATATAAAACATGATATTAATTGGTAACTATGATATCTATTTCCACATTGATAGGATATTGACGTATTAATTCATTGTTACTAATGTATTTTATTGATAATGAAATTCTAGGACTTGGTTGAAGAAACATAATGATAAATCAACCTTTCATTATTGTTGGATGATAATACCAGAAGCATATTTTGTATGTCTCCTAAAATTTGGATTATAGGTACCAACAGATTCATTATCCCTATACTTTATCAAAAATAATTATTTCTCTATTTTTGTATAATGATTATGAGGAAAGTATTTATTTGATGAAAATATATTAGACTCATCAATCTCCATGGAGTCAATCTCTTCCCATTTAATAATATTCTAGATAAGATTCACTCACTAACCTTATACTCCTTCAAAATAATAGTTAACCAAAATGAAATCTTCTTTCTCTAAACTCTAGAGAATAGAAAATACATTTTCATTGAAACAGATCCATTATATAGAAATTAGTGGATCAATGAGACCATTAACATAAGGTTGAAATTTTTCTATGTAGGACTCAATATAATTTTTCCCTATTTTTATGATTAAGAAGTTCAGGATAATCTGTAGCTTGGGAAAGTCATGTGAGCATAAAATGATATTTTTACTCTATTTCCCATTAATGTTTGTTTAATAAGAGTAAGAATTTTTTTCAATCTCATTTTCCATTACCAAGATTTAGTTTGGTTAAAACCATTAACTAAATCCAATAAATCATAGAGTGTGGAATAATAATTAGAGTGTAAAGCCAAATAATCATGAAAAATTATTTATTAGAAGTCAAAATAAAGATAAATTATTGTCAAACATTTACACCTTAAGATTAACCCAGGACATCCTTGACCATTATAATAATATTAGGTTGTTATCCTATATCTAATAGTATCCGCATGATTCAAAAAAATGTTTTCCAATCCTAGATTCGAAGGGTTAACTAAAACATTATCTGATTCCTATTATAGTGACCCATATATTTGATACATTGAGATTACATATTAATAGATGAACATTCATTACATATCATAATGATAAACTCTTTAATCATATAGGTATATTATATTTATAAACATGGACACCTAAAAAACTAGTTAATAAGAATATCCGATTAAGTTCATCAATACAAAAACCCTTCTAAGACATTTCATTCCTAAAACTATTCATAACAACCTGGGGAAAAGAAACATAATAAATGGTGATATTATATTCTTAGTAATGGTAAATGTGGGATATATCAATGACCACATACATATCAAATGACTATAAGGTCATGGGATCATGATCTTTACTTTTGAAATCCATACCCTGCATATCATATATTGAAATATTAAGTCAATGAATAATCCATGGGTGTTGATGAGACATGAATAATAAAGTAATTAAATAATATGATCGATGATATCATAAAATTTTCATAATATATGGAATTATGGAAAAAAATAAGTATAAAAAAATATTTCCAAAGTAGAAAAGTATTCACTACTAGGATTATCATAATGTATTGGGTTAACTACCCAATCATTAGTAGTAGTCAAGGAACACTCCCAAAACTATCATGATAGACTAGGTTCAATCCATAAACCCTAATAATAGTCAATTTTCACTCCTAAAACTATGATAGATGATATAGTCCCTTACTAAATTGAGACCACTACCTATTACAGTCTTGTATATCTAATGAAATATCTACAATTACCTAATACAATTGGGGGAATACATAATTCTTATCCCACTGTTCACATAATTCAAACCATACATATGCATTCAATATGATCATCAAATATTCATCATTCTAGATCCCTTGATATATAATGGGTATCGTAAACATTTCATCATATTTTCATAGTATAACTCGTGGAAAAGAGTTGGGTTTCATGAACATTTTTCCTTCATAAAACATTTATAGAAATAATAGTTATTTTATCATTGTATCATATTATAAGTAAAACATAATTAACATTAAATAATGTTATCATTGATAAGTTATTAATTTAAAATATTACTATAATTTTTCGTTTGAAAAATACCCTTTTCTTTTTGAAATGATTTCTTCAAAATGTCGAAATTTAAAATATTTATGGAAATAATTTTTTTCAAATAAACTATGGAAGCTTATAAATTATTATTTAAAACATTTATTAGTAATTATGAAATTAAATTATATTCATTCTTTAGATGTAAAAAATAGATTCCTTTCATGTGGTTAGAAAAATTAAAAAGGACATCATTTGGAAAAAAATAAGATTCCATTTAACTCCCTTTTATAAATTTTCAAAAATTGATAAAAATGACATTACAAATCATGTTATAATATAAATATCATTATTGTTATTTTTAGATAACATGGGTATGGAAGAGAATTTGTTTTCAACTGAATATAAAAAAGGAGTTAGTTTTCCACAAAACCATATTTTGAATATCATTAGTACTTAAGGAGTAGAAATTGAAATGAAAACATTCATTTAAAAAAAATAAAAAGAGAATAAAATTCAATATTATATTGTGAGGTAAATCATAATATTTCATCATCATAAACCTAATCATAAATAATTCAAATAAATAATGGGATTATGATATAAAATCCATACAGCTTTGTAGAATTTGAATCACAAGAATCATGAAATAAATAAAATTATATGTATATTTAAATCCATAATAATTTCAAAAGGATGATCATAAAATAAATTAATGGGTAGTATATACATCATATTAGTGAAACAATTGGTGTATATGGTTGGTGTCTCACAAAAAGTAAATGTGAGATGAAATTTCATTACCTCAAGTCGGTCATCTTTTATAAATGTTTGACCATCATATATAATAAATAAATATTTACTATAAATTTAATATATAAATATAATCATATTTATAATACCATATATGATTTATTATAACATTTTATCTCACATTTATTAATAATTCTTTATTTAAATCATTTTTCTAAGTGATATCCGCTTCATTTATCATGAATTTTATATTGGGTAGTTTTGGTTCATGAACATTGATCATGGTTACATCATCTCTATAATATTAATAATGATAAAAATATAATATATGTCATTTATATATATATATATATTGAGTCATTCGTAAAAGTAGAGACAGAGAAATTATTTACACCATTCGTGGAGATGGTAGGTCGTGAATACACAATAACACTATCTTCACTCTTTAGTGGATGGAATGATGGAATGGTAAACAATAATTCAACATTACAGAATAATTATTATATCATAAATATCTTTTATATATATATATATTAAATATCGTTTTATTATCATCCATGTAAAATAGAAATGAAAATTTATCATGTCGCTTCATGAAGGTGGTAGTCCACACATACACACAAGTGATGTTATCGATTTCAAATGGATTGAAAGGCAATAAGTTAGATGAGATATTGTGACTCCAAAAGTATAATTAATTTATAATTATCATATATATAATTTAAACCAATAGTAATGATAGTACACAAAATGTTTTGATGGAAAATAAATTTTGGCACTACATGGAGAGGGTAAACAATACGTATGCATGAGCGATACATTCACTTCCTAGTAGAACGTAAAGAAAATGGATAATGGTGATTTACTAAAAAAAATAAAATTTATGAATATTTTTTATATTTATGTAATTATTTTATGATAAATACTATATAATTATAAGAGGAAAGGAACAA
The DNA here is from genome assembly GCA_963277665.1 of Viscum album. Lineage (NCBI taxonomy): Eukaryota > Viridiplantae > Streptophyta > Magnoliopsida > Santalales > Viscaceae > Viscum > Viscum album. The sequence goes on from OY728129.1 coordinate 1,124,061,876, forward strand.
GTAAAAAAGAGAAATATTGGTTAAGGTAGTAAATTATTCATTGAATGAACCCATTTATATCTCTTAATAAGGATCCATGGGTTGATCCTATGGGAATACCCCCACCTATATAATATGGAAAGGGAATTTTATAATGGAATTTTTTAGGGTATTGTGGTTCTATAATTATGTAAGTTCTATGAATTATAGAAATGATACGTGCCATTTTATAATTGAGGGGAGGGGAACTCATGGGATTTCTTAAAGAATTAAAATATAATAAAGTCATTATATTTCCCAAATAGCATAAAAATGACATAGATTATGTGATAAGATAGTATTAAGAAGAAATAACATCGTCTAAAAAAATTATGGAGAGGTAAAAGTAGTTTTTTAAACCATATATTTTGGTTCCACCCCTCAATAAACTAATTATAACATTAACCATGGTAACGAGTTTTCCACTCTTAATGGGTAATAATTTAAATTATAATGTTACTAACGAATAATAAGTTGAATAAGTATGAAATTTTTATAATATATATTTTCCAAATCATCCACTTTCAAGATTTTTATAAATTTCAAATAATTTTATAAAATATTATTATTCTTAAAATATCATTAATGGAAATTTTTACACTAATCAATGTATATAATTTAAAAGGAATAAATAAAGTGTTATACCTAAAATAGGATCATTAATAAAAATACTATTTTTTATATTCATATATATATTTCATATAAAACTATAACTAAGTCAAATTATATTACCTTTATCATTTTTAAAATCATTTGTTTTATATTTATAATAATTGATTAAATTCAAAAAAAAAGTTCCATAATAATTTAAGGAAATTATATAATTTTAAAAAATTAATATTTATTTCCAACATCAAATTATTTTCAATAAGCACAAAATATACATTTAAATTCATTAATTACATTCTTTTTAGCAATGTGGACACATTAGATACATTTAAGACTAAGAGCATGACATTTTGTAACTTTATTTTCATTAAATATTATATAGGTCATTTATATGAACATGTGTCCTTTAAAAAAATAAATTTTATGAATATGGTGATAATATTAAAATTATCTTCATCTTATAATAATTTTGATGAATACTTATGGTCTTATAACCTTTTCTAACCTCGAATAATATAATTTACCATTTACTTAGGTTTTAAATATTACCACGAGTATTATTCATATTCACCAAAAATAAAAGGTGAATTTTTACCAAACTTGAATATTCTGATTCCAAATATTGAGTAAATTTAATAAAATTATATATCCATATTTGGAAGAACGTAATTTCATAATTTGTATGAAAATAATGATGAATGATACTTTTTAAAAAATAATATTTTAAGAATAAAACATGTTTTTATCCCTTGACTTTTAATGTATTAAATTAATATTAAAATATTTATTTCAGTATAATATATATATACATATTTAAAATAATTCACCAATATTGATTAAATTAAATTATTATGATAAAACTTCATTTCACACTTAAAAATAGTTTTTTAGAAAAATATTTGTTTTTCTCTAAAATGATTTTAAATTTTTATTTATAATCCATTGATAACTAAATAATTTTTCTATAAATGATTAATCCATATTTTTTTCATAATTTTATATTCTTATTAATACATGTCATTGGAACGAGTAGATGATACAAATCACATTGAATAACAACATTTTATTATTATATCACAACATGTTTAAACTCGATGTTGTGTATGATGCAATGAATTGAAGAAAGTAAATTTATTTAAAAAAGTAAATGTCATAAAATATAATGGTGTTACATGTATAATATTTTTTTTCTATTTATTGTGTTTAATTTGATCCATCCAAACCCTTTTATGGCTTGGGTATAATATTTTAATTGCTTTAATTTTCTTGTTTCTTTTAGTATTTATATATGAAAATCGACTTCTTAAGGTTTATAATATGTTACATGAAGTTAAATAATGAAATTATCTATTATAATATATTTTTAAGGTATTTTTTTATTTTATATATATTGAAATTACTAATTCACTTGGAAATAAAAATATTTTAAATCATTTGATGTTGAAAATATATATATATATATATTTAAATTACATTTAAATAAATTTAGAAATATTATTTATTTTAATATGATATAAATATATCTTATGTTATGGAATTTTATATTAAAACCCTAAAATTAACAACGAATTATCTTTTATATTTTAACTAATATATGGATGTGTCAACGAGAATGTGACATTACAATATAATATTTTGAGGATATTTCCTCTGACCAGATCAAATGGAGATGAAATATTTGACACACATGTATTAATTCATGATATCCTTGAATATTTAAAAATATAGTGTCACTTAGGGTATTTAGATTAGTTTTATGTAAAATTTAGAGTTGTTTTGCACTTATTTCGACTTCAAAGAAAAAAGGGAGATCATCCTCGAATATTATAATAAGTAATCACCATAATAATTGTTTATTATATTAAAACCAATGTGATTTTGGAACAAATTATGATGTCCCTATCTTGTAAAATTTTAAGATGTATTTTTTCAGGATTTTAAGTAGAAATTAGTCAACTTTATGGTTACTAGTAATGAATTTTGAATTGGTTTCGTGTGATTCTAGTCGAATACCATTTTTGGAAATGTAATTCATTTTGGATTGGCTTAAGTGTTGGTCAGAGTGAGAAACTCAAGATGGGGGGTGAAATGGGTAACCAATAAAAATATATATTAAAAAAACTATAAATAAAATACACAATTGAAAATAAAATTTCTAGTTAATTAAAATATTCCCATACTATAATATTGAACGTTTAAAATATTTCTCTAAGATTGATTACTTCTCAATTAAAAAAATATAAAAAATATTTTAACTTTTTCAAACAAATTACTCAATGAAAAACATATATAAACAACCATTGAGATCAAATATCAAAGTAACGGTTTTGATTATAGTTTTAAAAAATACAACTTAATGATTATTAAAGAATAAAAAACCCACATATTAGAATAAAATCAAGTGGTTTAGTCTCAATACAACACTTAATCCACTCCAATTGAAATCATAAGATACCAAAAACATTACATAAATATAATATTGATCCACAGCCTTGATCACAAATAAATAAAATCTAAAATGATTTCCAGGATATTAATGTACCTTTTCCACAAAAACCGGGTGTCTAAAATAAATATAGGCTACACAAAGACCTATTCCACAACCTTGGTGGGTATACACATGAGAAAGAGAGTCTATGATATATCGATTCTTCTCGTTATAGTACAGAAGAAAGAACGTTTTGATAAAAAGGTTGAACAATGCACTGCTCAAAATTAAATGAAACAAATTGAAAGTTGAAGTATAAATATTTTCAAAATATAATTTTTATCGATCTGATGTGCTCTAAAATCTTGAGACTCCTTTGGTGGAAGTTACAGAGGATCTTGAGCCAATTTTATGAAAAAAATTCAGCAAAACGGAATGGAATGTGCTCTCTTTTTCTTGAATCTATGAAATGTTTTGTTTATTCTATATGATCCACTATTTCATATTTAAATTGTTGGAAATGGGTGTTTCATGTATAGATCTTTAGTAAGTGGCACACATGATCACATATGTTCTAACTCTCTTTCAATCTATTCAATCTCTTCATTTTAACCTATAACTATGCATGAAGGATGTCTCTTTTGAAGTATAATCACCATGATCCTCTAATACCACATTCATGGATATGAAATCATTTAATGTTTCCAAACAATAGTTAAAAATAATCACATAAATATTAATAAGAATTAAATTCAACACTATATATGTTAGAGAAAATTAATTTTAAGGTCCCAAAAATATAAAGTGAATTAAGATGATGAAGAGTGTTTTCTGGAGGTGACTAATTATAATACAGATACATTTTAATGGAAGTACATTTTTTTGGTGAGAGAAGCTTTTAGTATGTTAGTTCTGTCTATGACTCATGTTCAGTTGTGACTCATCTCAGTAGTGGCACATCTCAATGGAGACTCATTTCAAAGTCTATTCATCTCAATGTTGACGCATATCAACAGTGACTCATTTCAATGTGACACATCTCAATAGTGACTTCTCTCAACAACGATTCAATATGATGATGAATCTTTCCTGATGGTAGGTAAATTATTATGGGGAATCATTCTCAACAGTGAGACATTCCCAATGGGGACACTTTTCCTATAACAACCAAAACATTTATTAATGAATATTACTCTTGATCTAATTAAATTTCCTACTATGTGAAATAGTTATATAAGACATATACACTTCCTTGGTTTTATGTTTTTCTATTTAAAAAACCATTATGAATTGTTATTATTGTTAATATAGTCATTGAATAGTTACCATATGATTAGTATAAATATAGGTCTTTAACAAATCAAATTTACTCAGACAAAGGATTTGATGGACTCATCCCATTGAAATTATCCAAAAAAGCCCATTTTTTAGAGCTTAGAAATGAGGTAGCTCAGCTGGGCTTCTCTCTTGAACAAGCCCATCCTGAGCATCTACATGTTAAACCTGAACGAAACTTCCTATGGGAGAAGTGGATATTAATAGATATTATAACCCAATCGATATTATCTGATCCTCCCCATTATTATGTCACCATCTTACACCTTACCCTTCTATCTTATGCAGGTGTCATAAGGGGTTTTTAAATAAGACCAAAGCACTGTGATTATGTGTACTTGTTTTGTATATAATAGAGTATATACATTCATTTTATTTTTTTAACCATGTAAATGGTTTTTTAAGAACAAATAGTATTTTTAGTTAATATTCAATTTAGAAATCCATTTCGAGGAATTAAATTATTTTATTAATTAAATAATTATTTAATAATAAATTATTATTAAATTAATATTTTTTAAATATATATGATCATATAAGTTTTCTGAATTAAATTATAATTTTTATTAAGGTTTTAAATATGTTCTTTTTCAAAACCCATGAATTATCGATAAATATAAATCATTATTTTAAAGGTAAAAAATTCAAATATTTATAAATTATTAAGATAAAATAAATATTATTTATCGAATTATGATGTTGAAATTATCTAAAAGGTAATTTTTTAAAATTTTCTGATACAATCGAATTTTTGGGTAACTATTAAATACCGTTCAAAAATATAATCTGTTTCATGACATCATAATGACCCAATAGTGATGTAATAAAAAACTGTAAAAGGGGTATTCAGCCAATATCTGTTTTACCATTAAAATAGAGTGATTTTAGGTTTGTTTTACTTATTTTAGAAATCCTTAGTGGACCCTCCAAAACTTATAAAACATTTTAACATTTCAAAATTATTTCTTTGATAGTGTGACTCACCTCCACATAAGTAAGCCATGTATTTTAATAAGTTCATCCATTACCATTATAAAATAATTTTTTACACTCCCTTTGGGAAAAAATGGGGAAAAACCATTGGGTGGTTTGTGATTTTGATTATTTTAATTTGTTGTTTCCAAAACCTAATAATAAATAATTACCTATCTTTTCCTATATACACCCACCATTGCCCATACATAAAACCACTCAAATCCTTTGCATCTCGACTAGCATATGCCCTCCCCTTTATATAATCCTCCCATGTCACCCCAATCTGAATATAATCCTCTCTCAAGACTCTCCCAAGCCTTTGAGATCACACTTCCATGTATTTTATTTCCTTCATTTCTCATTTTTTCTAAATTTATTTAATTTTTCATGCCTTTTTATTTTCAATTATAAATGTTTGGGTATGATTTCAAATATCCCCCATGCATCCCTCTTTACGTTTGAGTGATTAGAGGCCTCTTTCTCTCTCATTAATGCACTCCTGTTACCATGTCTAAATTCCGTAAGGAATATCTCTCATGTCATTTACTTTCAAACAATTATTTTCTATTATTAATCTAAATTACATTAAATATGTTGGTATATTATTTTTAATGACCCCATTATTTTCCATTTCATATAAAAATGATTAGATACCCCTTTCTCTCTCACTGACACATTTTAAAATTTTTATTTGATTTTGTTATTCTGTTGAAGTTAAACCAAAAGTTCCTTTTCCAAAATCATCATATAAGTGAATACCATACCCATTAATCTATTAAGGGTAGTCACCTTTATGCACATTTACATATTGATTGAGGACACACATTTTTTTATTTCACATCTCTTATTCATGGAATAAATAATAATGTTTAATGAATCCATGTTCTGTGATCCATGTGACACACTCATGCATGAAATTAAAAGTTAATAAAGGGTCTTTCCTAATAGTGCTCCATTGTATTGGGTACAGATTTGTATCATGATACATCAAGTGAAATAATTGTTTAATCATTAAAATTAACATTCCATGAGGTTTTACGCCTGATAATTAAAGTTCAATTTGTGTTTACTCATTCTCCATGTGCAATGATCCTTGGATCTTTCTAATATCATGTTAAATATTGTTGCCACATTTCCATTTATTATAATCATGCTATATTAGGAATTTATGTTCATGTTTCACTTTTTCTCCATTGATATTCCTATTTCCCAAAATGTATTATATTTTTCATCTTATTTCTTTCTTACACTCTTATTGGGATTTATAGCTATCCCTTTTAATATTCATGTCATCAGGTTATTTAACATCCCAAGTATGTAATGAATAATATATATTTTTATCTATGTCTATTAATGAATTAGATAGTGTTTTAGATCCTTAAAATGAAAATAAATCCAATCTTAAGCATGGAATACACTAATATTGTTTTACTACCTTTTGATGGAAAAACATTTTAAATCAAACCTTTGAAAATTTTATAAGATCTATTTGTCAAACTAAACTTATTCTTTATGATTGGGACATTGAAATTTACTTTGGGTAAATTTTTAGTATTTTTCTGACAATGTTCATTTTTTTATGAATAGTGGAAAATACTGCATTTTACATCAAAACTGCTTTTTCATCTAATTTAATTATATGGTCATATTATCTTTTTAATTGGTATTAAAGTTTAATTTGAATATATTTTTACCATTTAATCCAATTTTGGTCATTAAGATTAATTTCAATTTGGAATTGGGCATAAACTAATGCCAAACTTTTCATAGATATTGTTTCAAAAAACCCGCTATTTGTTTTGACAAAGGGAATTATTTTTAAATCAATTATAGCAATTTATGTGTTTGTAATTTGGTAAAATGGATTACATATTTGGAATCAGAAGTTTCAAATTATGTAATCAAGACTCTTTTGTTTTTGGACATTATGAATAGTAATGACGGTAGTTATCTTTAATTATCTTGATTAATGAGTAATCGGGTAGTTAAGGATAATAAAATAATATCATAATAATCAAAAATGACACCAACATGTGTCCTAATTCTACTGGTTGTATCATGGCCGACAATGGGATGCCTTGTGCCAAACTTGGGGACCCCATGGAATCACTTTTGTGGAAAGTGACTTGTTATCTTTTTATTTTTTTTAAAGAAAGTAAATATAACAAGAATGTATCACGAGATTAAAACATTTTTAATTTTGTCTACATAGATGAGGTTTTAGCCTATAAATATTCATTGGAAAGGTATAGAGATTTCCTACATCATATTATTTTTTTTCATAATTTTTAGACTTTAAATAAATTAAATTATTTATGACATCCTGATGATGCAGTGATTACCTCATTAATAAAGGATTTAAATAAAATGAAAAGATAATGTAAAATCTATGACCTACACATGTCCAAAACCTATTGGATGGGTATATTTCGAACCATTATCACCTTTTCCTCTTATTATATCAATGTGGGACCTCTTAAATCCGAAACTCATTTTAAAATAAAGTAACATTTCTTTACCTTCCAAGAGTGACCCTCCTCTCCTCTTATAAAAGGCCCCCACCTCTACCTCCTTACCCACTCCTCCAAAGTCATTGGCTGGGCCAACCCCTGCCCATTTTGTCTCTCCACTTCCCTATATTACTCCTTGAAGCCTCATGTTGGGAAGAAGTCTTCCCAAGGAAGCCTTTGATCTCAAACCAAAGGGAGTTACCCGATTTTAAGGTAATGTCTTCACTTGAGTCCTTTTGTTTTATTTTGCTTCTCCAACCCCCTAAAATCTTCTTATTAATTTATTTTGTTACAACTCCAGTATCTTCAATATACTAGGATGTTTTTATAAGAATTATTCGAGCTACACTTACTGACACCTAGATCTAATGGTTAAAGAACATACTGTTTCCGTGGATGGTGAATTTATGCCTCCCGAAACGATGATTGTTCAACATTATTTTAACACCTTAAAAGGTGGCCATTAAGATGACACTATATTTATATATTATATATAATATGATTATATTTTCCTTAAGCATCTGTATTTTTCATTTTGGGCATACCTTTATGGTTTCCATTATGGGTAAACGTGATATCTTCATTTAAGGAAGTGCGGACTACCGCCCCCTTAAAGTGATTTGATTTGTTAATACCATATGTGGGACGTATAAAGGATGAAGTTATGATATTATATATGATATTACACTGGAATTATAATATTCTTTTATATCATTATGATTCCATTCTATAAAATACGAAATAGAAATGAAAGTAGCGTTCGTGCGTACGTATGGCTTACCGTCTCCATGAACGGTGCATTTCATTTCTTACCTCTAAATGATTATGTAATATAATCAATGCATGCATGTACTGGATATATATGACATATATGATATCTACATCATGAATACCATTCTTTATATAATGGATACATGAACAACTTGTAATTATAAAGGGTTTATTTTTTACTCAAGTACCAATGATCGTTAAAATGATCGTTATTAACTTAAATAATTACATAGTGTTAATGACATGGAAATAAGTGATATAAAAGGAATAATGAACTTGAAAAAGGTTCTTAAACAAGTAGAAATTAACTCAAGTTTATTATTCAGGAGATTAAAGAACGACCGAGTCAAGTCGGACCCGAGGTATGGGACTTCGTCTCAATCTCCTTTCATTGAGGCATATTTTGTTTTATACACAACCTTCTTTTATACGGTGTATAAACCCCTTTGAATTTTACGTTTATTCAAAAGGGTCTTTTTTATATGAAGCGTTTACTAAACGAAAAAAGAGAATGTTTTGGTATTGAAAATGGTTTTCATAATGTTTTTATATCAATGTGTTGTATTGATATCTTGTGATTGAAAGGTGGAAATGTTGTGTTTACTTTATGCATGTTTTGTGTGATACGATTATGTTGAGGTTCATGGGCATTATTATGAAGATGGGTGGTTCCGTGATAAACTAAGGGCGGGTGAGAACGATATAGCTCTCCAATGAATTGGGTAACGCGAAGGAGTGAAACGTTAAGGTTTCTCCGAAGAGATTTAGGGAATATACTGTGATTGGTATTCCAAACGTAACCAAGAGGGTTACTCCCTACGTAAGAATGTTATGAATGCCTCAAGTTACCTTTATGTATTATGATTTCTATGATTTATTCATGATTTTAGGAGGTATGTTAAAGTGGTAATGTTTTATGGGTAAAGTATGATTTCATTTTTATGTATATATGTACCCATGTTTCCTTTCCATATTTTTATATCCCTTACTGAGCTTTTTATGCTCATCCCAAGTTTTTGAAATGTTTTTCACAGGTCAAGGGAAAGTTACATGATATGATGATATTGTCAATGAAGTGTCAAGAAAGAATCCATGTTTAATTTTAAATATGTTTCCATTGATGGGAAAAAATGAATACTATCTTTTATGTAACCACTTTGTTTAAATGTGGAATGTAATGCAAGTTTTATGTTCTAATTATCTATAACTATAAACCTGAAAAGATCCTCGAGGTGTAATCTTATAATAACTAAAGATTAAGTAAGGTTTAAGGCTGGGGCCTTATAGTTGGTATCAAAGGTCGGTTTAGATAACTTTAGGAGTTTGAATTCTATTAAATGATTATCCAAAAATATTTTTTTTTTGAAATGATATTGAATTTGAAGATTACCATGTTTCTTCATCTAAGACATGTTTGTTCAGAATGGTTTTCCGTAGAGGAAACAGAGAAGTAGTGCTAGGAAGGCATACAAAAGGAAATAACCTTCCGAATCAGCATCCTAAGATGGTCGGAATTGGAACTAAACAGTTTGTTGCAGTAATGGCGCAGTTGACTCAAGCGATAAATGGTGGTGGTATCCAAGCACGAGATCAGCCAGATCAACCGCAGAGGAACATGTCAGTGGTGGAAAATTTCATGGGGCAACATCCCCCATCATTCAGAGGATCATCTGACCACGTGCTAGCTGAAGGGTGGATTAAAGCACTGGTGAAGATTTTCGATGTCATGGGGTGTTCAGACAATCAAAAGGTTAGACTTGCTATTTACCGTTTGGAGGGTGAAGAAGATCAGTGGTGGTCGATGGTTAAAAATATCAGGGACGCTGATGAGATTGATGCTCTTGACTGGGATGAATTCATAGGTATGTTTATTGAGAGGTATTTTCCTAAGGCTGTTCGACTTAGGATGTAAAAACAATTCTTGGAATTGAGGCAAGAGGAAGACTCAGTGGCTGCCTATGAAGAAAGGTTCACTCGATTGGCAAGGTATGCTCCAAATTTTATCCGAGACCTTGATAGTAAAATCAATCATTTTTACTCAGGGTTAAAGCAAAAATATCTAAGGACATTGGCTTCTCGTGAGTTCAAAAGTTATGAAAATCTTGTTCGATGTGCTGAGAAGGTGGAAATGGAGTTTTCCGATGATCAAGTGTTCTATAACAACCAACAGAAGAAGAGACTGAGGTGGCAGGAGAAAGGAAAGAATTCTTCAAAAAAATATGATGGTAAGAAAACTAAGTTTCCAGTTTGTGATAAATGTGGTAAAAGGCATGCTGGGGAATGTCTTCTGAATTCTGGAAAGTGCTACCGATGTGGTAAGATGTGACATAAGGCTTGTGATTACACTAAAAAATATCAAGGTGAAAGTAAGACCAAATTTGATTTACAGTTAGTGAAATGTTTTAAGTACAATGAGATGGGTCACTATGGAAATGAGTGTCCGACAAAGAGCTCGACTGATGGGAAGTAGTTAGACTACAAGCAGAAAGGGGTGGTGAAATCCTTTGCATCTTTTTCAACAGATGTCGGGCCATCAAATGAAGTTGTATCAGGTACTTTGTTTGTTTTTTCAGATTATGTCTGTGTGTTGTTTGATTCGGGGTCTACACATTCTTTCATCTCTGAAACGTTTTCTAGTAAAATGGGAATACCATCTCAAGAAATGACTCCTGAACTTGTGGTAAAAACACCTAGGGGAAATGTTGAGGCAAAAAGAATTTATAAGAATCTTCCTATCCTTATCTGTGGAAAGAACCTACTTGCAAACCATATTGTTCTACCTCTAGTAGAGTTTGATGTTATCCTGGGTATGGATTGGCTCTCTATTTACCATGCTAAGATTGACTGTAGAGCTAAAGAAGTTTCTTTTCAGAAAGACTTTCAGTTTATGTACAAGAATGAACCCTTACTGTTGATAACTTATCAATAGGCCAAGAAACATGTAAAAGATGGAAATGAATGTTACCTTGCACATATTGTTGAAAACAAGGGAACTGTTCAGATTAATGATGTGTCAGTGGTAAATGAGTATCCCGATGTTTTTCTTGATGAGTTTCCTGGAATAATACCAGATCGGGAAGTTGAATTTACTATTGACTTAGTTCCTGATGCTAAGCCAATTTCAAAACCCCCTTATCGAATGGCACAAATTTAACTTTAAGAGTTGAAGGAGCAATTGCAAGATTTATTAGAGAAAGGTTTCATTCGACCTAGCACATCACCATGTGGTGCTTCTGTTTTATTTGTTAAAAAGATAGATAGTTCTATGAGACTTTGCATTGATTATAGAGCCTTGAATATAATCACCGTTAAGAACAAATATCCTTTTCCTCATATCGATGATTTGTTTGATCAGCTCTAGGGAGCTCAGTATTTTTCAAAGATTGACCTGAGATCGGGGTACCATCAGCTGAAGGTAAAGGAAGCAGATGTTCAAAAGACTATGTTTCGTACAAGATATGGCCATTATGAATATGTAGTAATGCCTTTTGGGCTAACCAATGCACCTGCTGTATTCATGGACTTAATGAATAGAATTTTCCATGTGTTCTTGGATAAGTTTGTGGTGGTTTTCATTGATGATATTTTGGTGTTTTCTAAAATTAAAGAGGAGCATGAAATACATTTAAGGGTTATTTTGCAAACCTTAAAAGAAAAGAAATTGTATGGGAAATTCAGCAATTGTGAGTTTTGGTTGCAACAAATTTCTTTCCTTGGTCATATTGTTTCTAAATATGGGATAACTGTTGATCCTGCAAAAACAAAGGTTGTTGAAGAATAGCCAAGACCCACAAATGTAACTGAGATTCGTATCTTCCTTGGTTTGGCAGGCTATTACCGAAGGTTTGTTAGAAGTTTTTCATGGTTATCTAGTCTAATGACTAAGCTAACTCGGAAGGGTGTTATGTTTATCTGGACAAAAGAATGTGATGATTGTTTTCAGGAATTGAAAATAAGATTCGTGAATGCTCCAGTTTTGGCACTACCTTCTAGGAATGGAGAGTTTGTTATCTACAGTAATGCTTCATTGAAAGGACTTGGTTGTGTCCTAATGCAGAACGATCAGGTAATTTATTATGCTTCACGACAGTTGAAAACTCATGAGGTAAATTACCCTACACATGATTTGGAATTCGCTGCTGTTGTTTTTCGCTTTAAAAATTTGGAGGCATCATTTGTATGGAGTAAAGTGTGAAATATATACTGATCACAAAAGATTAAAGTATATATTCACTCAGAAAGAATTGAACATGAGATAGAGGAGATTGCTAGAATTAATCAAGGATTATGATTGTACAATTCATTACCATCCGGGAAAAGCAAATAAAGTGGCTGATGCTTTGAGTTGAAAAAGTAATGCTTCATTAACAATGTTGCATTTGGAATGCGATCCTTTGGTTAAGGATTTGATTAACTTTGGCATAGAATTTTTTGGTGTAGGATTTTCTTCTGTTTTGTTTTTGGTATCAGTGAAATCTTCTCTATCAGACAGAATCAAGCAAGCACAGAAGCAAGACAGTGAGTTGCAGAAAAAGGTAGAGCTGGTTCAGAAGGGTAAGTTTCCTGAATTCAACATTGATAATGATTGTGTTTTGAGGTTTGGGAAGAGATTATGTGTGCCTTGTGATTCATATTTGAAGAGAGAGTTGTTATGTGAATCTCATAGTTCTCCGTTTTCAGTTCACCCTGGCAGTACTAAGATGTACAGAGATCTGCGGGAGTATTACTGGTGGGATGGAATGAAAAGAGATATTGCTGATTTTACTGTGAAGTGTTTGACTTTTCATTAGGTTAAAGCAGAGCGGCAGTTACCGAAAGGGATGCTTCAGCCTCTACCAATGCCAGAGTGGAAATGGGAGAATATATCCATGGACATTGTTGTGGGATTACCGAAGACATCTCGATGTAATAATTCAATCTGGGTTATTGTTGATCGCTTGACTAAATCTGCTCATTTCCTTCCTATTCGAGATACTTTTTCCCAAGATCAACTTTCCCATTTGTATCTTAAAGAGATAGTCAGGTTACATTAAGTTCCCCTCTCCATTGTATCTGACCGTGATCCCAGGTTTACTTCTAACTTTTGGAAGGGCCTTCAAAAGTAATTGGGTACTGAATTAAATTTTAGTACAGCTTTTCATCCTCAATCAGATGGGCAGTCAGAACGAACAATTCAGACATTGGAGGATATGCTACGTTCTTGTTCGATGGATTATCAGGGAAGTTGGGACCAACATCTTTCTTTGGTTGAGTTTTCTTATAATAACAGTTTTCATTCTAGTATACAGATGGCACCATTTGAGGCGTTATATGGGAAGCGGTGTCGAACTCCATATTTTTGGGATGAAGTGGGTGAAAGAAATCTGATGGGACCAGAATTGGTAGAAGATTTGGCAGAAAAAGTTCAACTGATACAGAAACACATGAGAACAGCTCAGAGCAGGCAGAAGGGTTATGCGGACAATAGGAGGAAGGATCTCTCTTTTGAGGTAGGTGATCATGTTTTTCTCATGGTTTCTCCATGGAAAAGTGTGATGCGATTTGGTAAGAAAGGAAAGATGAGTCCAAGGATCATTGGACCATATGAAATTCTGGAGAGAGTTGGATCAGTTGAATACAGAGTGGCATTACCTCCGAGTTTATCTCAGGAACACAATGTTTTTCATGTTTCGATGCTGAGAAAGTATATGCCAGATCCATCTCATGTTTTGAGTCCAGAGGTACTTCAGCTGGAAGAGAACCTATCTTATAAGGAACAACCGGTCCAGATTCTTGACCACAGGGAGCAAGTGTTACGGAATAAGGTGATTCATCAGGTAAAGGTTTTGTGGAAAACCACATGATTGAAGAGGCAACATGGGAATTTGAAAATGCAATCAGGGATAAATACCCCCATTTATTTGATAAGTAAATAAATTGCGGGGATGCAATTTTCTAAAGGAGGAAGGATATAAAATCCCAAGTAAGTAATGAATAATAGATATTTTTATCTATATCTATTAATGAATTAGATAGTGTTTTAGAGGCTTAAAATGAAAATAAATCCAATCTTAAACATGCAATACACTAATATTGTTTTACTACCTTTTGATGGAAAAAAATTTTAAATCAAACTTTTGACAATTTTATAAGATATATTTGTCAAAATAAACTTATAATTTATGATTGGGACATTGAAATTTACTTTGGGTAAATTTTTGGTATTTTTCTGACAATGTTCATTTTTTTTGAATAGTGAAAAATACTGCATTTTATATCAAAACTGCTTTTTCATCTAATTTAATTATATGGTCATATTATCTTTTTAATTGGTCTTAAAGTTTAAGTTGAATATATTTTTACCATTTAATCCAATTTTGGTCATTAGGTTTAATTTCACTTTGGAATTGGGCATAAACTAATGCCAATCTTTTCATATATATTGTTTCAAAAAACCCGCTATTTGTTTTGACAATGGAAATTATTTTTAAATCAATTATTGCAATTTCTGTGTTTGGAATTTACTAAAATGGATTACATATTTGGAATCATAAGTTCCAAATTATGTAATCAAGACTCTTTTGTTTTTTGGACATTATGAATAGTAACGACGGTAATTATCTTTAATTATCTTGATTAATGAGTAATCAGGTAGTTAAGGATAATAAAATAATATCATAATAAAAAAAATGACACCAACAAGTGTCCGAATTCTACTGGTTGTATCATGTCCGACCATGGGATGCCTTGTGCCAAACATGGGGACCCCATGGAATCACTTTTTTGGAAAGTGACTTGTAATCTTTTTTTTAAAGAAAGTAAATATAACAAGAATGTATTACCTGATTAAAACATTTTTAATTTTATCTACATAGATTATGTTTTAGACTATAAATATTAATTGGAAATATAAAAAGATTTCCTACATCATAGTATTTTTTTCATAATTTTTAGACTTTAAATAAATTAAATTATTTATGACATCATGATGATGCAGCGATTACCTCATTAATAAAGGATTTAAATAAAATGAAAAGATAATGTAACATCTATGACCTACACATGTCCAAAACCTATTGGATGGGTATATTTTGAACCCTTATCACCTTATCCTCGAATTATATCAATGTGGGTCCTATTAAATCAGAAACTCATTTTAAAATAAAGTAACATTTCTTTACTTTCCAAGAGTGCCCCTCCTCTCCACTTATAAAAGGCCCCCACCTCTACCTCCTTACCCACACTTCCAAAGCCTCTGGCTCGGCCAACCCCTGCCCATTTTGCCTCTCCACTTCCCTATTTTACTCCTTGAAGCCTATCTTTGGGCAGAAGTCTTCCCAAGGAAGCCTTTGAGCTCAAACCAAAGGGAGTTACCCGATTTTAAGGCAATGCCTTTACTTGAGTCCTTTTGTTTTATTTTGCTTCTCCAACCCCCTAAACTCTTGTTATTCATTTCTTTTGTAACAACTCCAGTATCTTCAATATACTAGTATGTTGTTATAAGAATGATTCGAGCTACACTTACACACACCTACATCTAATGGTTAAAGAACATACTGTTTCCGTGGATGGTGAATTTATGCCTCCCGAAACGATGATTGTTCAACATTCTTTTAACACCTTCATAGGTGGCCATTAAGATGACACTATATTTATATATGATATATAATATGTTTATGTTTTTCTTAAGCTTCTGAATTTTTCATTTTGTGCATACCTTTATGGTTTCCATTATGGGTAAACGCGATATCTTCATTTAAGGAAGTGCGGACTACCGCCCCCTCAAAATGATTTGATTCGTTAATACCATATGTGGGATGTATAAAGGATGAAGTTATGATATTATATATGATATTACACTGGAATTATAATATACCTTTATATCATTATGATTCCATTCTATAAAATATGAAATAGAAATGAAAGTAGCGTTCGTGCGTACGTACAGCTTACCGTCTCCATGAACGGTGCATTTCATTTCTTACTTCTAAATGATTATGTAATATTATAAATGCAAGAATGTACTGGATATATATGACATATATGATATCTACATCATGAATACCATTCTGGATATAATGGATACATGAACAACTTGTAATTATAAAGGGTTTATTTTTTACTCAAGTACCAATGATCGTTAAAACGACTGTTATTAACTTAAATAATTACATAGTGTTCATGACATGGAAGTAAGTGATATAAAAGGAATAATGGACTTGAAAAAGGTTCTTAAACAAGTAGAAATTAACTCAAGTTTATTATTCAGGAGATTAAAGAATGACCAAGTCAAGTCGGACCCGAGGTATGGGACTTCGTCTCAATCTCCTTTCATTGTGGCATATTTTGTTTTATACACAACCTTCTTTTATACAGTGTATAAACCCCTTTTACTTTTACGTTTATTCAAAATGAATCTTTTTTATATGAAGCGTTTACTAAACGACAAAAGGGAATTTTTTTGTCATACGTATGCGGCGACAACGACTTCTCCGCCACCGTGACCATTATTTGAGTTTCGGCTTCCTCTACAAGCCATACCTTTTTTTAAAAGAAAAATAAATACAATGTTTTACTTTTCTTTTATTTTGGTATTGAAAATTTTTTAATAATGTTTTTATATCAATGTGTTGTATTGATATATTGTGATTGAAAGGTGGAAATGTTATGTTTCCTTTATGCATGTTTTATGTGATACGATTATGTTGAGGTTCTTGGGCATTATTATGAAGACGGGTGGTTTCGTGATAAACTAAGGGCGGGTGAGCCTGATATAGATCTCCAATGAATTGGTTAACGTGAAGGAGTGAAACATTAAGGTTTCTCTGAAGAAATTTAGGGAATATACTGTGATGGGTATTCCAAACGTAACCAAGAGGGTTACTCCCTACGTAAGAATGTTATGAATGCCTCAAGTTACCTTTATGTCTTATGATTTCTATGATTTATTCATGATTTTAGGAGGAATGTTAAAGTGCTTATGTTTTATGGGTAAAGTATGATTTCATTCTTATGTATATATGTACCCATGTTTCCTTTCCATATTTTTATATCCCTTACTGAGATTTTTATGCTCATCCCAAGTTTTTGAAATGATTTTCATAGGTCAAGGGAAAGGTACATGATATGATGATAGTGTCAAGGATGTGTCAAGAAAGAATCCATGTTTTATTTTAAATATGTTTCCATTGATGGGAAAAAATGAATACTATCTTTTATGTAACCACTTTGTTTAAATGTGGATTGTAATGCAAGTTTTATGTTCTAATTATCTAAAACTCTAAACCTAAAAAGATCCTCGAGCTGTAATCTTGTAATAACTCAAGATTAAGTAAGGTTTAAGGCTGGGGCCTTATAGGTTATACCATGAAATTTTATCTAAGAATAAATGTTGTGGTCATGTAAAAGAATTTTTTCAGTAAAGTTGTTGTATTTGATTTCTTACGTCATCATGTAATATTCTTAATTTTGCAAGACACTAGACCTATCGATCCATCGAGTCTTCTTAAGTAAATGTTTATGTAATAAATCATGTTTATGTGTCTAATAAATAGTAGGTTTGTTATAGTGTGTATTAGAGTATTGGTTTAGTTATTTTTTGGATTAGGATTAGGAAACCCTGTTGAAAGCCTTAGGGAAAAGACTAAGAATAATAAATACTTCCCTAATATTTATGAGTATTGAGTAAGTGTTTTATCAAGAAAATACATCTTTGTGTAGATACGAGCAGGTAGAGGTGGATCTTAAACAGATGTATCTAGGGGTAAAACCTAACAACACCACATTGAGTTGGACTCGAATAAGAACTAGTGGAAGAAAACGGGCCTAGTTACACTCTTGGGTAAGACAATCCGAGGGGATATGCATTAGTAAATTCATAAACATAGTATGATCCATTAGTATGCAAATAAAAAATACCCCTAAGAATATATGTTGGGAACTAGGTCATGGATAACGTATATTGAAGCCCATAAATTTATATGTTAAGGAAATAATTGTAATTTATAAGTTTTCCCTTTTTTTATGGGATCCCCCATTATGTATTACCCATATCATTCCCTTCATTCTAGCCAATGGCCAGAAATAGGATGACACATGCTAACAACCGATTTGAAGATCAATGTGATGAATGTACTAATGAGATTCCCAATCTGATTTGAGCGGTAATTCTAATATTTGTCACGATAAAATCTCATTTAACTTATTTTTTAAATAGAAACATGGGTCAAGAGAAACGTTCAACCCCCCACCCAACCCCCCCAAGACAGAACAAGAAGTAATCAATATTTTCATAACATAAAGGCCTCTTACTTTAAATGGATCATCTGATCCCTCAATCGTTGAACAATAGATCAACTCCATTGAGAAGATCTTTTCAATACTTCAATGTTCTAAACAATAGATGGTATTTCTGGATACTTATAATATGAATGGTGAATGTGATTAATTTTTTTAATTGTTAGAAAACACAAATCCAAAGGAATAGATTGAGGCATTGGAATAGAAGAATATCCAAAAAAATGTTTTTCGAAAAATATTTTCCTCACACCCTCCGACGTAGGATGGATAGGGACATCCATTCCCTCAAGAAAAAAAGAAGATGTGTCCATCAGATCATGTGAGGAAAATGTCAAAAGGAATGCATGAAACACCGAATGATTTGTCATTACCCCAAAATTCAAGGCTAAACACTTTTTTGGTGGGATAAAACATATCCTACGGAAGGCCCTAGAAATCCTTGACTTTGTTAGCTATGAAAAAATTATCAGATGTGCCCTAAAAGTCCAAATATAGATTAGTTAATCTCAAGGGTATCATGGGTATAAGTGGAATAAGTTGGAATTTAATTCTGGTGGTCTCATGGATAAATCCAATGGTTCTAAGAAAATCCTACACCCCACATGCCAAAAGTGCAGAATGAAGCACCCTATAAATTTCCTAAAGGGGATGAGGAAATGAATTAGGTTTGGAAGAGAGGGGTAAAATTCTATCATATTCCTACAATATAAACCAGATGCTATGATAGAGGATAGGAATGATCCATTATACCCTCAATGCATTGTTCATTGCTTCAACTAGAATGAACTGGAGAAATTTTCATATAAGTTCCCTAAGCCAATGGTTTTCGGAGGCAACCAACAACCTCCATGGTAGCAAAGATGATCTTTTTCCATTACTACCACTGAAGTGATCCCAGAAAATGAAGTGGTGACATGTTCTCTTGTTATTAATTAAAGATTAGAAGACACACTTTTGGATTCATTTTATACACATTCATTAAATCTTGATAGTTTAGTTGAATAATCCCAAAACAACCACAAAATAATGGATGTAAAGATATTGATGAGAATGAAAAATGAGGAAATTATTCTATCACATTAATATAAATCCTCCCATGTCAAAATTTGTCGTATGAAATTCTTGAAAAACCTCTTCATACTCCCTCAGGTGGAATTTGTTGATATTATTGGCATTGATTAGTTTTCCCAATATGTATACAACATAAATTTTTGTGAGAGGGAAATTACTCTCTATATGGAAAATCAACCCCCGATTCTGGGCTATTTCAAGGAATATGATGAATATTTTTATTCCCCAATATCCCACGTGTGGATTTTAATACCCTATTAGCATGTGTATCTAGCTTAGATTATTGAGTCAAAGGAGGATACCATCTTTGAAGATGTTCATGTTGTGAGGGAATTCACTGATGTGTTTCCCGAGTAATTGGTTGGTCTTCCCCCTATAAGAGAGTTGAATTATCAATTGATCTTATACCAAAGGAATTTCAAATATTCAATACATTATATATAATGGTTTTTATAGAGCTTTAGGAGTTAAAGAAACAAATACATGAGATTTTGGATAATGGGTTTATATGCACAGGTGCTTCGCCATGGGGTTCCCTAGTTTTCTTCATTTAGAAGATAGATGGATCAATGCTCCTCTGCATTGATTATCATGAGCCCAACAAAATCACAATAAATAAAAAGTATTGAATTCTATGAATTTATGACTTTCTTGATCAAATACGTGTATCACAACACATCTCCAAGGAGGATTTTTGGTCGGGATATTATAAAGTAAGGTTGCAGAAGGAGGATATCCCCAAGACTACTTTTCATACAGGGTACAAACACTATGAATTCATAGTAATTAATTTATGACTCACTAATGATCCAGAAATATTCACGGATATGATGAATAGGGTCTTTAGAGATTACCTCAAAAATTTGTATTAGTAATAATATATGATATTATAATATAATCCAAAAATGATGACGAGCATGGGGAGAATATAATCATTGTACTAGAGACATTGCGAAAGGAGAAGCTCTATGAAATGTTTTGAAATGTGATGTTTGGTTGGAGGAAGTATCATTCTTTGATCATATCATCTAAAATAATGGGATATCAGTGGGTCCCTCTAGGAGAAATTCAATTGAGAGATGGCCAAGGCCAACATCTGTAACGGATATCCATAGCTTCTTTGTGTTAGCTGGACATTTTTACCGATTTGTGAGAAATTTATCATGATTTTCAAACCTTCTTAACAAGATAATATGAAAGGTAGTAAAGTTTTCTTTGAGTGATGAATGCTAATAGAGCTTCAGTGAGTTGAAAAGGAGGCTTAACACTATGCACATTCTCACATAACCTAGAAGTGGTGAAATTTTTGTGGTATTTAGTGATGTATTAAAGAAGGGCCCCGACTGTGTGTAGCTGAAAAATTACAAATTAATTTCCTATGCTTCATGGAAATTGAAATTTCATGAGAAAAAACTATCCAACACATGTTATAGAGTTGTCTCTAGTGTTATTCTATTTAAAAATTTGGTTACATTACCTATTTGGGTGAATTCTGAAATATATATAGACCAGTAAAGTCTCATGTATATATTGACATTGAAAATGTTTAATATGAACCAATGATTATGGTTAGAGTTGATCAATGACTATGACTTCTGAATCCATTACCACTTGGGGAAAGAAAACAAGTTGGAGGATGATTTATGTAGAAAGCACCTTGTGATTAAATCTTTGCTGAGAATTGAAAAGGATCCAATCTTCTTATATTTGATGAAGATGGTCTTGGAAATCCTAAAGAAGTTAACAACATCAATCCTTTCACAAATGACTATTCAAACATCCCTTTTGTAATTGTTAAAGGATTCTTAAAAGGATAATGTGAGATTTCATAAGAAACTAGAAACTATTAGAAAAGGTAAATCCTCAGTGTTCAATGTTAATGAAAATGGAATTCATAGATTTGGATCTAGACTATATGTTCCATAAAATCCCGAGTTAATGGAGGAACTTGCAAATAATGCCCATAGTTAAAATTTATCCATTCTCCTAGAAAACAGAAAGATTTATAGAGATCTCTGAGAGCATTATTTTTGGGATAATAGGTAGAAGGAGATTGTTGATTATACAACAATGTTACTGGTATGTCTGCAAGTGAAGACTAAGATATAAAATTCTAAGGGGATGAAGCAACAATTACCCATACCAACATGGAAATTGGAGAACATCACCATAGACATTGTCACCAGACGTCCGAAAACATCGAAATGAAACCATGCTATCTCGGTTGTTGTAGATCATTTTAAAAGATTGTACAATTCATTTAAATTAAAGAGGATTTCTCATTGGATCTACAGAAATGAATATACATCATAGAAGTGGCAAGGATGCATGGAGTTCCACTATCTATTGTATCTGAATATGTTCCATGAATCGGATCTATGTTTGGGAAGAGTCCCCAAAATGCTCTGAATACTAAGATGAAATTTAGCACAACATATTATCCTAAAACTAATGGCCAATATGAGAATACTATCCAAACACTTGAGGATATGTTCAGAGTATTTTCAATGAACTTCAAAGGAGGGTGTTATCAATATCTTCCTCTGGTTGAGTTCTCTAACAATAATAGTCTCCACCCATGATTCCAAATGAATATTTATGATGCACTTTAGGGAATATGTGAAGAACACTGGCATGTTGGGATGAAGCTATGGATAGAATCCCCTTAGGTCCATATATGGTTTAAGAAATATAGGATAATGTTAAGACCAATCAGCAACATATTAAAGTTGCTTAGAGTCGACAAAAGAGTTATGCAGATAATGGAAGATGAGACCTATAGTTTGATGTTGGAGACATGGTATTCCTCTGCATATCACAGTGGAATAGTGTTATTAGATTTGGGAAGAAGGGAATGCTTAGTCCTAGGTATATAAGACCTTTTGAGATCCTTGACCACATTGAAGCAGTGGTCTATCAATTATCACTCCCACCAAAACACTCTCTAATACATGATGTATTCCTTGTATCACTCTTGAGGAAGTACATACCTGACCCATCACATTTACTCAATCTAGAGTTGGTTTTATTAGAGAATGAAAAATACTGTGAGAAGAAGTAGGTGATGGTCTTAAATCATAGAGAAGAAGTTCTACAAAATATGTTAATTCCCCTCATTAGGGTATTGTGGTGAAAAGAAATGTTTGAAGAAGCAACGTGGGAATCAGAGGAAGTAATGAGGTGGAGTTAACCACATATGTTTTAGTGTGGGAAATAGAGATTTTGAGGAAAACATTACTTAAGGGGGGAAGATTGTAATGACCCAAACATTTATTAATGTAAATTCCTCTTGATCGGATTAAATGACTTACTATGTAAAATGGTTATATAAGGAATATGAACTATCTTGGTTTTATGTATTTTTTCGATTTTAAAATACTGTTGTGAATTTTTACTATTGCTACATCGGGTTATTTTTCTATCATGGCCTATGGAAGTATGGGGAGGTTACCAAACTTGGATGACCTGTGGGGGGATACGTTCTGGTGTAAAGGAATTCCTCCCATATCCAATTTTGTGCTGTGGAGATTTTTTAAAAATGTCATGCCCACTGATGACAACATTCAACATATGGTTGTTAACTTGGCATCAAGATGTTGGTGTTTCTTAATTCCTCAACAAGAGAAAGTGTTGCACCACTTCTTCATTATCGATTAGGCTAGGTGGAGCTTGTAGGAACTCAGTCATGTCCAATGGGGGCAAAGTATATGTGGGAGGATGGAAGACGCCTTGATCCGGTGGTTTTCTGGTGCAGGTGAGCATAGACAAGTGATGAACGTTAGGGCCATCATTTTGGTGGTAGGGTGCTTGACTATTCTAAACGTGTGGAATGAGGAACATAATAAGAACTCCTCAGGCATTTGTGTGAGCATCAACATCAAAATGAAGAATACACTGCTGGACATAGTCAACTTCTATGATGATTTTCATGGCGCCCCTTTGCATAGACTATTTATCCCAAGCATAGCCATTCTAGAGGGGAGGTTAGGTCAAGGTCATTTGGTACATTGGTTCTCCTTATGTGAAGGGCTCAAACTCAACATAGATGGTTATTTTCATGGGGGAGATGAGAGGAGGCAAAATTATTAGAGATCATAGGGGGTCCGTTGTGATGGATTTTTCGGCCTTTTATGGATGAGGCAACGCCCTGCAGGCTAAGGCTAAGGTGATGGTCATGGGTCTAGAGGTATGTGAATAATGGAATATATCATTAAAGATGGTGGAGACTGATTCTTTCATTTTCTATAATGCTTTATCTAGAAGTGGATGCATCACTAGAAAGCTTGTTATCTTATCCGTAAGTGCAAGAATATCTTGGGCAACAAAACAGGGATCTCCCACACATTCTGTGAGGGTAATAAAGTTGCAGACTTCTTGGAATCCCAGGATTCCGGAAGCCATATTGTTTCCCTCTTTCTTAGTGTAGGATCCTTCCCTCCTTATGGAATCAACTCTGTTATTAACGATGCTTTGGGCCTTCACTTCATACATCTTCCTTAATGTATCCTTTTTTTGTGTCTCCTTATGCAATAAAAATGATAATTTTCAGGTCGAAAAGAGGTAGTGTCCCTAGGATTCACTCTTAACCATGCCATGTATAAGCTTCAACATGTTACGCCTGAACGAATCCATCTACAAGAGACGTGAATGTTAATAGAGATTACCACCCGAGCGATGTTATCTGAGCCTCCCTAAGAGTCTGTCACCATCTCACACCATACCATTCAGTCATATGCAAGTGTAATAAGGGCTTATATAACAAAACCATACCACTATGATTATGTGAATATTTGTTCATATAATAAATAATATACCTTAATTTTATTATTGTAACATTGTAAATAGTGTTTTTGCACAAATAGTATTTTTTGTTAATATTCAATTATGAAATATATTTTTGGGAATTAATAGATTTTTGAATTAAATAATACTTTAATAAAATATTTTAACTAAATTTCTTTTTATTAAATATAAATTGCCATATAATTTTAATGAATACAGTTGAAATTTTTATTAAATCTTGAATGATGTTTTTTCAAAACCCATGAATTTTTAATAAATGTCGGTCGTTATTTTTAAAGTTAAAATTCACATATTTATAAAATTATTAAGATAAAATGAATATTATTTTTTTAATAGGGACATCTAAATTATCGTACAGTGAATTTTTCATTATTTTCTGAGATAGTCAAATTTTCTGGTAAACATTAAACACTGTTTAAATATATTACATGTTTTATGACATCATTATGACCCAATCATGATGTAATAAAAAACTATAAAAGGTGTTTTAGTACAATATATGTTTTTCTTTTAAAAAATGTGATTTTATGTTTGTTTGAAATATTTTACAAATCCTTAATAGACCGTCCAAGAGTTAATTGTTTTTTGGAGATTTTAAAATGATTTCATTTAGAGTGTTACTCACCTCCATATAAAAATGACTAATATTTTAATATGTTCGGCTATTGGACTTATAAAATAATTTTTACACTCCCCATTTTCAAAAACCATGGAAAAAATGCATGGGTTGTTCGTGGATTTCATTAGTTTAATGTATAGTGTCCAAAACCAAAATAAAAAAAGAATTCCCTCCCTTTTCATATATAAACCCACCCAAGAACCCACATATATTCACTAAAAACCTTTGGAGCTCAACCAAACTTTTCCCTCCTCTCATTATAATCCTCCCAATGCACCCTAAGATCCCTATAAGCCTCTCTCAAGCATCTACCAAGCCTTTGGGATCACAGTTCCACGTAATGGATTTCCTTCTTTTCTCATTTTTTCCAAATTTATTTATGTTGTTATGCCCTTTTATTTTCAATTAAAAATGCTAGTGTGTGAATTTTCACCTACCCCATACATCACTTCTTATATTAGTGTTATTAGATACCTCTTTATCTATCATTAATGCCTCCCATGAGCATCTGTTACCATGTTGACATTCTATAAGTACATTCTCTCTTTTCATTTACATTCAAGCAATTATTTTCTATTATGCATATAAATTCCATTACATATATTGGGATATTTTGTTCCATGACCCCATTACTTTCCATTTACTCTATATATTATGAGGGACCCCATCCTCTCTCATCAACCCATTTTAAAATTTTTAATTGACATTGTTATACTGCCGAAGTTACACCATAATTTCCCATGCCAAAATCATCATATAAGTGAATACCATACCGATTTTTATCTCAAGGGTATTCACTATTATAAAAAAAATACTTATTGATTGTAGAAATAAATTTATGTATTTAACATATCTTATTAGTATAATAAATTATATAGTTTAATGAATCCATGTTGTATGATCTGTGTGGCACACTTATGCTTGAAATGAAATCATTATAAAAGGTGTCCACTGATAGTGCTTCCATGCATTCAGTGAACATTAATATCATGATACATCAAGTGAAATGAGGGTTTACTCAGGATAATTCAAGTGATATTAGGGTTTATTCATGATAATTCAATTGTAATGAGGTTTTAATCATGATTTATGTTCATGATCCTTGGCTCATGCTAATATCATGTTAACGATTATTGCAACATTTACATGTTATGATAGTCATTCTATATCATGCCTTTATGGTCATATTTCTCTTTCACTCCATTATTAGGGCTATTTCCTAACATTTACTGTATTATTCATGTTATTCCTTGTCGACTCCCTCAATGGGATTTATAGCTCACCAATTTCTTATGCATGCCCTTAGGTTATCTCATGCAATTCTAAGTACAAAGGAATGATGTGGTCATGTAAAAGAAGTTTTTAATAAATTTGTTGTTTTTTTGTCTTAAGTCATCATTTAATGTTCATAATTTCACATGAAACTATACCTATCAATCCTTAGAGTCGTCTTAAGTGTATGATTATGTAATAAATCATGTTTATGTGGGTAATAAAGATAAGGGTTATTATATTTCTATCAATTAATCTTTTTCCGTGGAGAGTCTTTCCAATACATACCCCAATATGATATATAAAAACATATAATGTAAAATACAACCAAAAAACGTAAATTTCCATGAAAATATAATTAAAATAATTTTATTATCATTAAAATATGTTACCCACAATATATCTAATTTTTATGATAAAAAATCATGGAGTTTTAAAAACTATTTATAAAATGAACATTGGAACAAATAAATATGTTTAACACTCTAAAAATCTAATGTAAGAGTTTGATCATACAATTTAAAATACAAGATAAATAATATAATATGGTATTGTACATATGAAGCTATCGTGGTATCAAAAATATAAAATCAAGAATTATATAAAATATATGTCAAAGTAATGGTTTGACATCATAACATAATCATTAATATGAATACCCATAATTAAGGAACGAAATATAAAACGGAATAATTAAACACACATAGTATCAATGAATAGCATAAATCATTAAGAAATTATAGAAATATTATCCTAATTTTGGTATTATAGAAAAATGAAGATGATAAATAGGAAATTAGAAGAGAAAAAAGTTGAATAAATGGAGTTATTTCCATTAATGAGAAAAAGGAAATTTATTATATTGAATAAAAAATAAAAAATAATGCTTTTGTTATAATAAAAGAATTCTATAAAAACTCTCAACTAATGTACTGGGATTAGTAAAACTCATTCCGTTATCAAAGGTAGAGGGAACAAAAAGATAGTATAGGGTTCAAGAAACTTTGATGGTGACTATAGCGACCAAAGTAGAGTTTGGAATCTTTCAGATTACCAACAGTTGAAGGTGATGAACGACTTCCATCAGATACAAGATAATAGACAGAAACTTAGAAGGAGGAGGTGCATTAGGATCTTGTGTGATAGATGATGCATTATACTTAGAATAAGTAGATGGAGGAGTCAGATGTCAACTAAATGGAATGGCCTTATGTGAAACCAATACAGTCTCAAAAAAATACAGTAACAACTTCATAAAAAAAGATATCATCTTATCCACTATAGACCTCATGGTCTCCATCTCATACTATAACATCATATTCTCTACCTCATCTTATTGAATGATATGCATTATCTTAGGATGGATGTGGTGTATCACTATCTCAAAAAAATCTTCCATCACACTCACTATTCTAAGTGACAAAAGATGTGTGATTCCTCAACATCATACCAAAATAAAAAAGAATACATTCTCTGAAGGGTTCAAGGTTAGCTCTGGTAACATCATCTATAAGTAGAAGAACAATATCAGTTTAAGGCGTAGATACATTATTAGTAGTATCTTCTTCTGGATAAAATCTGGAAGGAACCTCTAAGGAAAATATGTCAAACTCCAATAGCACATCAATAAGTTCATTCATTGATTCATTAGGATCCAACTCCTCTACTTAAATTAGAGTAATAGGTCCACTATTCTTCAGTGGAATCCTCACATCATAAGAGTTAGGGAAGTCCTATAATGGTCTCACAATCCCTGTATAACTTTCCAATTCTTCCATATCCACGAAATATAACTAAATATTGGACCAAAATGAAGGCTCAATAATGGTATTTTCAACAACTACATTATAAACATGGTGAAAATTATGTCTTCGGGATTCCTCCTTATCAATTGATTCCCTCAACTCATCTCAATTAGCCTCATCATTATCTTGATCTATGGATGGTATTTCCTCATATCTATAGGCATAAAATTATCCATGAGAAGATACATATTCTTGATGTATATCATGATCATCATGCCTATCATGGTCAGAACCATCCCTATCTTCATTATCATCTTCTTCACCATTAACCTAATAATTTTCATTTCTATAATCATTATATTTTCCTTCAATTATACCATACCATTCCCTTTTATCCCCACATTTTTCTTCATTTTCATATTCTTATTCATCACCATTTCTTTCACCATTTACATCAGTTCTATTCTCATTATTAGATATCTCATAAACATCTTCAGAAACCTTAATCTCACCTTATTCACTTCCTTTAGATAAGAGTGTATCTATAACTAGTAGTGACATATGAGGACTAGCCTAACCATAAGTGAAAACATGAGGACTCTTAGAAATATCTAGGTCACCACTCTCCACAAGTAAAACTTCATCATCATTACCTAAAGAA
This sequence comes from Viscum album, assembly GCA_963277665.1. NCBI lineage: Eukaryota > Viridiplantae > Streptophyta > Magnoliopsida > Santalales > Viscaceae > Viscum > Viscum album. The sequence continues at coordinate 1,124,090,971 of OY728129.1, forward strand.
ACTACCTCTACATATACCTACTCATCATCTGAGTAAACAACCACCTCCTTTTCCAAAAATAATGGATCCACAAGTCTCTTATGTCTAGAACAATGATCAATGGGATTAAACATATTATGCATATTATCAGCATCAACAACCCATTTAATCTTCTAGGGGTTCTAATTATTATTAATTTTAGTATATATGACTTTGGTCAAATAAAAATTTCCACCACATACCCTGATTTCTTCATCCACATCAACCAAAACATTATCCTTTAGTATGTATGAAATGAACATAGGGATGATCAATGAGTTTGAATTAGAATATGTCTTGAAAATATCCATCATATTAACCATAATTGTTTATATTAATTTTTTTATTATATCCCCTTATCATAAAAGAAATTAGATATAACATTCGTTTATACATTGCAATGATATTAAATTTTATCAAACATAATATATGATGTGTTTATTTAAAAAAAATCCATAAATCTAATTAAGTTATAGCTATTCTTCATAAGGATTCATCATCAGTTATCTTAGCCAACCCATTAACATACAAGAACGAATCAATGTCACTTGTAATTGTCTCCTGATAATCATTTGAGAATTAGTTATGATGAAATTTAACAAAATCTTTCTAATTGAAATGATGAGAAAACAACCTTCTTCCGATTTATTCTTCCACGAACCCAATATTTATCATCATGAAACTGAACTCAACATTATGATAAAAATTGTACACCATCATCTAATAGTATGGTCTCTCGTATCATTATTTAACAACTATTCTACCCATCAGTGGTCTTCAATTATTTTTAGCCATAATAAACATCTCGACATAAACCACTCATCATTAACTTCCTTCTTCGGAACTATGGTATGATTCATAAGCTGATGTTTCATAAATCAACTATAGGTTTTCTCAAATATCCTTTTGGATTCTTCGAAGGATATGACTCCTTTGGAGTCGACTCAACTACTCAATTCACTCTAACCATCAAAAACACTTTGGATTGTTTGGACGAGGGTAAGGGAAGGTGAGATATTAGGATAGAAGATCATAATGATGTTCAAAGGGTAAGGCATGAGAGAGAGTATCCAAATTAAACTAAGGTTCTAATTTATATCATTTAATGATTTCAAAATAGAAAAAAATAGCTTATTTAAATTAAAAATAATTAAAAAATTAAGGCAAAGATAAGAATTATCCATGACGACTTTAAAACAATGGTTGTTTATTACCAATGGTGGGTTATCCAATGGTGTGTAATTTCCAATGGTGGGTAATTTCCAATGGTTCTTAATTTCCAACTATGGGTAACTAGAATTAAATTATACACAAAATTTATCATTTCTAATTAATTATAGATGAAATAAAATATCTAAAATGAAATATATTAGATAAAATATCATCACGGTGATTTTCAATTCCGATTTATTCAATATTTATATAACTTTTTTGAAAATAGTCTCTCAAAAAGTTATTTCTTATGTCAGTTTTTTGTTCTTGTGTGATATAGAGGATTCGTGGAAATTTATATTGCACATGAAATTTCATAAATAATAGGTATATTTCTGAATTTTTTCCATAGTCTATAATGTTTTTTTCATCCACAAAAGTTGATCACATCAACTACATGAAACTATGATTTCATCATCAGTAGTGGATAGTGAAAAAAATATTTATTCATACAACAAGAAGAAACTAGAGACATTCCCAAAATGGGACATCTTCCGGATGTATTTTTTCAATCCAACATGAAACTACCCAAATCAAAATCTGTATAACTGATTAAGTTAAATTCATATCCTCTAGGATTGAATTGTCCAAAATTAGTGGTATACATGATGTATTTGAAAACTCTTTTAACAAGAAGTAAATATGAATGTTTTGGATTTTCATAAAATCAAGCACACATACACATAATAAACACAATATAATATTGGATATAATTTACAAAGAGAATACATCCAATAAGACCTCAATAATAGGTTTGATCCAATGGATTCCAAGATTCATCAATATCAAACTTACATGTGGTACTCTTGGGAATTTTACTACTCTTGGCCATATACAAACAAAAATGTATTAACAGTTCTTTAGTGTACTTACATTGATTTAAAAATAATTCTGTATTTATTATTAAGAAACTAAAAAGCAAGAAAAATTTTTAATTCATCCATTAAATGAATTTCAAATGCATATTGTATGATCTTTTTAATATCAGTACATAACAATTTTTTCAAATAACCAAATATAATAATATATAAATAACATTTAAAAAATAAAAAATTCTTGGATATTATAATTTTAGAGTAAGTAGGATCAGTTATACCATTTGAAGATTCATTATAAATTGGAAAATAATAGACCATATAATACAATGATATATGAGGCTATTTTAAACCATATTAATCAGTTTTTAATTTAAATACATGATTTGTAAAATGCGGATTTTAAAATCCAGGGCATCGTTCAATAAAAAAAATCTCAACTGTATAAAAATTCAAAAATGAACTCTTTACATTCATTTGATAATGTTTGAATCCAAATGTTCAGAATATGAATGAAATATTCTAATTCACTCATGTTGGGATGTATTTTCAATGGTTTACACATAGTCTATACACTTTTTTGACAAAACCTTTGTATCACTAGTATGGACTTATTTATTACTATTGCACAATATTCGTATTTTTTTTCCTAAATACCAATTTAGTTCCAAAATTTAAGGTGTCTTTAGATGTATTAAAAAGTGTACATCATTTTTTATTTCAAATTTATTATGTTCATTCATATCCAACCACCAATATTTATCAATAACGTTATTGGTGATATTAATAGGTTTGTGGTGGAACTAGAATGCTTGATGATCATCCTAGTTTCATAGTGAAGCTATAAATTTTGCACCTCTATAAAAATATCAAAATATAGAATCTAATGGGTGGTATTTAAGAGTCTTAACAACTTTATGAAAATAAGGTCCATTCACATCATAGTCCTCTACATGTTTAGATTCAGGTTCAAGAAATTCCTCGATCTGGATGATTTTTCTGAATATTTTATAAAAATTCCAGAATGATTGGGATAAATGTACATATTTGAAAAATCCTCTTCAAGGTTTTATAAAGGGGTTCTATAATTATAGGGATATGTCTCATCAAAATTGACATGGAAAGACTCTTCTACAGTCTTGGTTCTTTTTTTAAAAAACTAGATAGGATATACTTATATTTTAATAAACATGGAAAATTCCTTCATCTCACATGAAAGAAAAAATTTCAAGATTATCCTTAGTGTTATGAATAAAGACACTACATCCTAACCCTCTAATTCAATTAAAAATAGGCGTCCTATTATTCTAAATTCCATAGGGATTTTCCTTTATGATAGGTTTCATTACAATTTTATTTATTAGTTAGAAGGTTGTATCCTCAACATCTTCCCAAAAATTAGATTGGTAAGTCATATTAATTTTGCATTGTGTAGGCTATCACATCTATTTTTGTATTTATTTTTTCAGTAAATCCATTTTATGGGGTTCCTATGATTAGAGAATTTATTTTTGTATCAATTTTTTGAGAAAAATGATTCATATTAATGATTTTCAAACTCATTATCATGGTCACTCCTTAATGTTTTAGTCATAATTCAACTTTTTTTCCATATATTTTTCATAAATTTTAATATAAGTTCATGATTCACTTTTGTGAGCTAAAAAGAATACCCCTTATTATCATGAAATGTCATCTATAATATCCTAGCCATAGTGTTTCCCATTTATACTAGATAATATAGATCTAAAAAAATCCATGAGAATAAATTATAGGGTTTGAGAATTTTAATATTATTTTTTTGATTCAAATGATATTTTTGGTTGTTTCCCATTTTGGAAGGGGTTACACACTTTATCATTTAGAATTAATGTTTGGTTAAAACTTTTACTAACACTTTATTTGGTATCTTACAAAGTGATTAAAAGTTTTAGGGACCTAGTATCCTATTCCTAAGTCATGATTCTTTATAAAAGGACCTTATGAAACAAATGTTTTGTGAAAATAAACAATCATGATCTGAAAAAAAAATTATTTCTCAAAGAAGAAAATATTATGTGATTTTAAGTGTAAAAACATTACAATAATTGTTTTTAAATTTCACATTAAAATAATCAAAACATAACTGGGAGACGATATGAATATTGAATTTTAAACCATCATCAAATTATATTTTATAAATTAAAACTGAGTTATAGTTAAAAATTTTTGAGAAGTCAAATTATTATAACTTTAGAATTGTCACCATAGGTGAAATTTACACTATCAACCTTTATAAAAATATTTAAGATTGCACAGTCTCCTATCATATGTCTGTAACCTCCACATTCTAGACACCATAGATTTTTATTAGAGCTCTTCAACCATGTTCGCTACCGAAGAATGTTTATACCAATAATTATTTTGGTACCAAAATTATATTTGGTCCAGATACGTTAGTGATTAGGGATTTTGGAACACATATTTTCTTTATTTCATTACAATAATATAATTGTAAACTATTAGAAGTTGAGGTTTTATTATGTCCTGCTAAATAAAACTTTGCAGTAGAATTTCAATAATTGGATTTATGAGGACAATTGAACTTAACAATTATTTTCTATCAAGGGTGGTAACCTTGACCAGTAATATATTTAGGAGAAATATTTTTCCAAGTATTTGATAGATGAAATCTATACCATTAGTAAATATATATGCCTTTCGATAACTTATTATTATACAATTTTAGTTCTGTATTTTCTTTGAAAAAGTGTTATTTTTTAACTCTTCCCTATAGAAAATTAGTTTTAACATTTTCATATAAGTCTTGATGGGTCTTCAAGGTTTTGTATTTATATTTAATATAATTGAAGGAATCTTCAATCATATTACAATATTTGAATATTTATTATTTAGACGTATTTTCATCCATATGCTCACCTCCAGGATTATTTTCATTATTTACCAAAGAAACATTAGGTATGTCAGATATTTTTTTCATGCATGACATATTTTCTCTATTAGTCATTTATACATGAATGGAGTCTGATTCACTAGATTAATCATTAGTGAAATTTAGGTGGATTTCATTTCTTTCTCATATTACCTATCACTATAATTATTCTTATTTATAATTTTGTCATGGGATAATCATCCTGGATGTGTATTTTTGTACACTCAAAATAGGTAATCTCATTTAAATTATCATCTCTTTTCCAGATTTTCTTCAAATTCCATATATTATCATACATTAATTTATAGCTCTATTCCCTGAAAAATTTCATATTTTTATATAATTTCACAAACCTTTTGAAAAAATGGGCCATCACCTCATCACATTTTGCTGGTGATTCCTCATCATTAGAGCATGAAACTAGATACTTTTTCCTTTTATTTTGATGAATTGGTCTTGATGGCTATAGATATACTATTATGTTTATATTAATCTTCCTAGAAAAATTTCATATCATCCTCATACATAATTATCTTTCAAATTAAATTTTTTACATGTAGTTTACTATTGTCACCAGATTTTCTTATTGAAACTGATGATCCACTCCATCTTTATTGAAGAGATTTCAACAGCCACATTATTTGTTCTTTGTATGATATTGGATTGTCTACGTAACTATTCACATTTACTATGTCATTAAACCTAAGATAAATATAAAAAATATTCTCATTAAGATTCATCTTGAATGAATCCTAAATGATTTTATTACTATTTAGACTGATTAATTTTACATTAGTTGTTATTTCATGGGAAATAGATCATGCATCTCAACAATTATAAATATTTATCAAGAATATTTCATATTAAACTCTTTATCTCATATAAATCACAATAAAAAATCCATTGATTATAATTTTTTTATTGGTATTTTAGAATCAACCCATGTAACTCTAGTGGTTATAGGTAGTTCAAATTTATCCTCAATATTAGTCGATGTTTCAAATACCATTCCTTAAATATTCATTTTCATCATTTGTTTCTATTGATAATAATTATTTCCATTAGCAAAGGGTGGTATATTTTTAGGAGAGCCTTATTGTCTTTCACTCATTTAAAGAACTAAATTTTAAAATTAATATAAATTTATTATCATTATAACATAATGAAAATAAAATTTGAAAATATTTTTAAAAATTGAAAGAAAATTTTAATTCGAGTGAGTAAAAAAAGAGGGGGATGTAGAGTAACCAATAAAAATTTATGTAAAAAAAATAAAAATAAAAACCCCTAATAAAAACTAAAATTCTCTATTATTCAAAATACATGACGTTTATAATTTTAATATTTTAAAATATATCTCAAAACATGATTTCTACTCAGTTAAAAAATATGAAAATTTTGTTAACTTTTAATATAAATTGAATCGATCAAATAATAATATAAACACTAGTTATTATCAACTATCAATAAAGTTCTTTTATTTATAGTTTAAAACAAATTCAGTTTAATTCATTTAAAGGAAACAAAAAAACATTGTGGAAAAAAACAAGAGGTTCGATCTCAAATTCAGACATAATCCTTCCCCTCATAAATAACCAACTGACAAGTAGTTTATTTAAATATAATATTCATCTAGAACATATATCAGATATACATAATAGATAATAATCTATCCTTACAATGTTAGGACATCTTCCATAATAATTGTGGGTATAAAAGAAACAAATTCCACATAAGGACATCTTCATAAACACTAGTGGGTATACAGATAAAAATGAGAGAATATTATATATAGTGTCTTCCAGGTGCAGCCTAGAACATTGTGTGCATTGATAAATAGGTCAAAAACATGATTTTAGTAATTAAATTCCAAAAAAAATTAGAAATATTAAATTTGTAGAGATTATATTATTTCTTGATCTGGTGCCATCTAAAATCTTGAGACTCCTTGGTTGTATCTATAATAGGATTTATAGGCAATTATCTGAAAAATTGTTTGAAAATAGGGCATTGTAAGATTTCATTCTCCTAACTCTAAAATAGAATTTGTACATTCTATAAGATCCACTTCATCAAATTTGATGTGTAGGTATGAATACTGAGTGTATGGTTCTTCATTAAGTGGACGTCTTGATGAAATATGGTCACAATATCTATAAAATATTCAAAATATTCATTTTAATATATATCACTACATTAAGGAGAGACCATTTGAAGTATAATCATCATGATCCTATACTAGATCATACAGAGATCTGACATCATTTAATGTTTCCAAACAAAAGTAAAGAATAATAATTAAAATAGTCTTCAGTATTTAATTTAATACTATAGATATTGGAAACATTTAATTCAAATGTATCAGAAAAGTGACGATGAGTCACGATGAAGGTGAATTCAATCTTTAGGTGACTCATTTTGAAGATTATACAGTGTTACAACACAAGATTTTATGAAATTGTTTTTTTCAAATTAATTAAATCCTTTTAATATTTTTCATTTCATGTAACACCAAAATCGGTTTTTTTTATATTAAATCACCATGGTTATCATTCTATACATGGAATATTGATGTTTTCTTATGTTACATGCATGACTAACTTTTCTCAATGTCTTGCGTAATATGCAAGACTGATTCATTCCAATCAATAATATTTTATTGAAAATATGATTATTTAATATAATAAGATATAACCTAGACATTAAAAATAATAATATTAATAGTTATATGTAATTTTTAAATATTATTTATAAGGATTTATATAGATAAAATATATTGATTATAACACAAATAATTTTTAGTAAAGTCATTATATGTTTGAAAATACACTTTTATTTAAAGAACCAAATTTGATGTCCCTATATGAAAATTAATAAAATTAATTTTAATTTTTTTTTAGAAATTTGATTTGATAAAATAAAAAAACATTTAATTCATAATATCAATATTTTTTAGTGTGTTGTTTTGTAATTTTTCTGAGAAACTTCATTTTTTCGATGAATTTGTGAGAAATATGGAACTTTACTTCAAAAATGTTTTTTATATCTTATTTATATATTTAAATTACATTTTATGTTGTTTTTAAGGCCAAAATACATCAATAATAAATATAATAATCCAATTTATGTTGTTGGAATAATTTTTATATTGAATTTATATATAAAAGATTAATAAACATTTGAACATTCTGTCTTTAAAAACCTTCGTTATCGTCACATCTATATGATTGACATTATAATTAATTTCCACATATATGTGAATTTAGTATTTAAATATGGAAATAAAATGTCACAATGATTATAATATTTAATGTCTAATAATATCATATATATTTTTTCAACAAAAACATTAGGGAAAGTGATTAAAATTATCCTAGTGATTAATGTAAAATATAGCTTAGAAAGGGACTAAACATTAATCGTTATGGCCAAAATTACCTATCCACTTATCTAGAACACATTGGATGGAAATATTTCGACCATAAAACTTAAATTATTGAGATTGGTTTATTTTTATGACTTTTTGGGTAAAAACGTGGTTACACCTATCTTGTTTTCAAAAATTCCATGTATCCCCTCTCGCCCTTGTAAACGGCCACCACCTCTCCCACTTCATCAGACCTAAAAAAACTCTTTGACATTACCAAAATCATCCCAAATAGATCCTCAACATTACACATTCAACCTTTAAGCATCACCTTGGACATAAATAAATCCATGGAAGCCCTTTGGTTCAAAACTAAAAGAGAGATACCCGAAGAAGAGGAGGTTTTAACATGTACAAATAACTTATGACTTAAGGTAATGGATTTCATCTCACTTTTTATTTTCAAGATATACATTCCATAATAAGCACTCACTTCATTTCTTTGGTGTATATAGTACCATATGTTATGTTATATCACTAACTTCCTTTATTTTGTGATATTAAAATAATTAATTGATTTTATTATCTCATGGGGATCATGATTCAAATGTTAATCATGTATTAAATATTTCCCCATCTCACTTTCATTTTTTTGAGACACAAGAATTTTTTACATCATAGTTATTATATGTTCTCTTTATATTTCCCATGGATGTATTAAAAAGTTGTTATACATAAATTTTTGGACATTTACATATCCATTTGATGGAATTTATTTCATTGAGTTTTTGTTTCAACAGTTATGAAATAGGTAATGTAGTTTTGTCTCAATTTCCCTTCTATGAGACACATGTCAGTTTATGAACCAATATTTTTATATGATGTGTATATATTACCAACTGAAATGTTATATCATGAATCTTTATATTTTCATGACATTTTAAGATTTATTTAATGTTATTATTTTCATATTATTTTGATCCAAATATTAAAAAATTGTTGACATTTTATTGCTACAATCTCATAGTTTATCAAGATTGTTTCAGATTATACATCCATTGTGGATATATTTTGATCCATATATCAAGAACTCCCATGAGATATCTTAAACTCTAGATATGCATTTTATATCAATGTAATGTTATAATTTTCCCACTCTTTAATACTTATAAAAATTAAGAAAATATTTTAAGGAAAATATGACAAAGATTCACTTTTTAGTGGGATGTTTGTGTTCTCTCAAAACATTGTTTTCTAAAAAAGTTTCATAAAATGATTTTTTATTCTCATAATATATTTAAAATAAATATTTTCCCATGTATTACCCTTTGAAAAATTGTTTTCGAAATGAATCTTATTAACATCTTCTAATAAATGATCTTTTGGACCTTTTAAGGTTAAAAAAATGTTCAGCATGTATGGACCAACCCAACATCATGACGATCATTTCCATGATACTACATTTGAATGTTTACAAGGTTATTTTATATAAATAATTTTTCCCCTAATATTATGGAAAATTTCTTATATTAGTCTTTATATAAAAAAATTATTCTAAAAAATAATTTGTTCAAAAATGTTTTAATTATTTTCAATGATTAATCTATATTTTTTAAAAAGGTTGTTTTCAAAGAAAATAATTTCAATGATCTAAATGATTATTTTATATGTCTTCAAATTATTTTCGACGAAAACATTCTCCAAAATTTATTTATGGGTTTTCAAGGAATGTTTTTATTCAAAAGGATTTCGAGCCACATTTTTATGATTATAATATATTTCCAATGAAAATGTTTTTTAAAAAAATATTTTTTGAATATCTATTTTCATATAATAAATGATATTTTACAAAAGATTTATTTTTAAAAGACATTTCAAAAATATTTTCTATATCATATGAAATCCAAAAGTATAGTTTATAATTTACTAGGGATACGATAAAAGGATACTATTTTTAATGTTTTTTTGAATACTCTATGATTTTATTCCTTGATTATTGTTGAACCCTTTTATAATAAATAGGTTATACCAAGAAAAATTATTATGAAACCCCTTCCTTCGATGAGTTATTCAGGTATGGAATGATTATGAAACCTATATATTATCCATAAGATATTATATATAATAATTGTTTAGGAGAACCTTTTCATTTCATGTGTTATGATATTATAATATTTTTATAATATTGTGTTATATGTATAAATGTTTTAATTATGTGACTATTGATACCTATATCACCCTATAATGCATTGGGTAATGATGGATGTCTCATGAGTATAGATGTTATGTTTGAACCTGATTACATATTCAAAATGTTATGCATGGACCTAGTTTCATGTCCATATGATAATTCGTGAAACTGATTACATGTTCACAATATTATGAGGGAACCTTTTTTGTGTTGATATTGTTATGTGTGAACTTGATTACATGATCAAACTATTAATCATGAACCTAGATTCATGTATATATGTTTATGCATGGAAATAAATACATGTTCATAATTTTGTGCATGAACATGATATCATTTTCAGAATATTATATGTGGACCTAGTTTTATTTCCATAAAATTATGTGAGGGCCTGATTTCATGTCCTTAAAGTAATGAAAAAAACTGTTTCTACAAATATATGTTCACAATGTTATGCGTCGACGTGTAATCCATAATTATACATCTTAATCATATGTTATGATTTCAGGGATAATCCTTTTTTTCACTTATGTTTCATGTATTATGAACTTGTAATCTTTATTTGATGATTCATATTCATGATCTTTGATATATAAGATATTATTTTCTAATTTTATGATCATTTTCTCATACTAGGATGAAAATGTTCAAGCTTATACAACTCCATTATTTACACTCACTTTGCATCATTACTCGCCCTATTTATTATTTCCTTCCGCTAGGTTTTGCAAATATAATTTATGTATGATGAGTCTAATAAGGGTTTTAGTCATGGTGAATCTAGTGGGAGATAATGTTTCTCACATATATACAATCCTTTATGTTTTCATGTTTCTAAAGGCCCTCAGCTAATATGGTATTTGGGTGTTTAATTGAGTAATGTACTAAGTATTTCACATATTAGATCTAATGTTAATGTACAATAATATTGCCTTATTATAGTAGGTATCATAGCGATGGGTTGGTAAACCATTTGAAACTATGATGAAAACACTTTAGTGATATCCCAAGGAATAATTATAAATATATATCTAAGGATGTCTCTAAGGATAAGTATAAGGATGGGTTAAGGTTTGGGAAAATGGAATAGAATTTTTAGAAAAGGATAAAGTGGGTTGTTTACTATTAATATATCCATAGATAAATACTACAAGTGGATGTGGTTCTAAAATAGATTTACCTTAGAGTATCAACTCCAACAATGAGCGTTGGGACTGCCACAAGCATAACCTAGTACACAATAATGTGCATTACTGCACACCTGGTTCAACACTCTTTGGTGATATGCTTTTGAAATTCACAATCTCTTAATGAACCATAATAAAGGATTTAAAAATAATTTTGTTGTAATTAACCTAGGAAAACCCAGGGTTACATATATTAAGGAAGGTGTCATAATTTAGACATTCTATAAGTGGTTTTTTATGATTATGTGGTTCTTCACTATGAAAAAAATTTCTTACTCTATGATTTTTTTATCTAAATGGGTAGAACCCAAATTAATTGTGTTAGTGGTGGATATGATGAATAATTCAATGATTTTACACTTGAAAATACTATTTCTATAATATATGGATTGAAAAATCACATTTATTTTCTCACACAATATTCTTAATATATGAATCATGCTATGATTCCAAATGAGCATATGATGGAATAATGTTCTATTGATCCCTTCATTAAGAAACATACAACTTATCTTATTGGTTCTTCTAATACACTTTTTTATAAACACCATATCAGTACAACTAAAACAATATTCTACATTATCTAGTGTTCAGATCATGAGAAATTTATTCTTATAGTTAATCAGTTAGTAGGTGAAGCAAATTAGTGGTGGACTCTAATACAGAATATGGGAAAGCAATATGTAATTGAATCCAAGGCTTGGGATGAGTTCAAGAATGTTTTCATCAATAAGTAATTTCCTCATGTTTACTGTACAATGATGGGAAATTATTTCCATGAGTTCAAGTAAAATGTATATGTTAGTAAATATAATGTTGATTTCACAATACATTGGAGTTACACTTCTTGTATTATCATCTAACATGAATATAAAATTATTAGTTTATCTAGTGGCAAAAATAAATGTCTCAAAAGAGTTTTTAACATAATAGATTTTATAATTTATAAAAAGATTGTGCATTGTGCAGTCAAAGATGAAATGGGAATTAGGGTTATGTATCAATATCATGGTGTTAACAAGAAAAGGAACATTTACTTCAATGAAAATTATAAAAACCATTAATGAAAAGAAAAAGATTCATACTCCTACTTGCCAGATATATGGGAAAGAGAAGAAAATAGAGTGATTGAATTGAATAAGAAGTTGTTTCATGTGTGTGAAGCCTTGTCACTGGGGAATATAATGTATAAGTGATGTGAAGAGGAAATTAAATGAAATTAATTGAGTGAAAGAGAAATAGAAATAACCACCAACACTTTAGTGTTTCAACTTCCAGGAGTTTGGGAATTATGATAATAAATACCCCAATCCAAGGGATAATATAGTTGATATAGCCTAAAAACCTCTGAGAAAAAAAGGACAATGAATGTCTTAATCAATCACAATTCACGAAGTGAATAATGAAAATTATGGGAAAACATATACCATACCCCCTTTTTTGGGAATTCAATGTTTTATTTTGTTTGAATAAGCCATATGAAAATATTTTTTTTCATACATTAGATAGGTTTCATGAAATTATATCCCCCAACATGGATTTTATAATAATTAAATTACATTTAATTTTCTATCGATGCAAGGATGAACCAAAGTATCTAATAAAAATTTGTTTGGTATAAGATAAGAGCATATTTAAGGAATAAAGGGTGAAATTTATTTTTTAATGGTTATATGATTAAAAATTTATAGAATTTTTAATTTCAAAATAAAATTAAGTTTTTGATATTAAAGTATAATCTCACCACAAGAGGATTTATGAAAATTTGACCACATGTGATAACCTTTTTGTTGTGATAAAGACAAATGGAATGAAATATCATTATATTTATGGATCTCATTAATTGTTAGTTCTTTATGAATGACATATTTACTCTCACTATATAATTTAATAGATAATGTGTGAATTTATCAATGAACAAAAAGGTTTTAATTTCTTCAAATAATTAAGCTATTACTTTTCAATAACATTCATTCACTTTAGGAGAAGGATCAAAAAATACAATGTTTTCTTAATGCCTTAATTTTTATTGAACCAATTTCCTTTTAAATAATCATAGATTTAGTAAATTGGGTCCCTCAACAATAAAATGAACATTCACTTGTGTTTTATTGATGACCTCAATCACTCCCAAAAAATATTTTTTCTTTTCCTCCAATTAAATATTTTGACATACCACCTATGTTCTCCCGTGTGGAATCCTAGTTATGTGTTATTTTGGGTAATAGTTTTTTTCAAATTTCATTTTTAAATGATGTTTTTGTATTGATTATTATTATTATGTCGGTTTCTATGAATGTAAATTTCATGTATTAAGCCATTTGTTGGTCGGAGTGGATACTGAAGAGGGGGGTGAATTGAGTTCCAATTAAAATTTCTATTAAAATATTGTCTCTTTAAAATCACGCAATTTATAAAATAAGTTAAACTGTAGTGAATTTATACATATTGTAAATGTTCACTTAGTTTCTCAAAGATTGACTAGGTCTCAGTTAATTTAACCATATGATCAAACGAACTTTTGAAACTAACCTACTGATTTACAATGAGTGTAAACACTTGCTAGTTTACCTATCAAAGTAGCATTAAAAAATAGTTTTGTAGTTCAAAGTAATAGCAGTGGATTATAAAAGATATATTTAGTATACTTTAAACATAAACTAATGATGCACAATAGATGTAACAAGAGGTTCAGTCTCAAGATGAGACTTAGTCCTCTAAAATTTATATAAATTTGATCCACACACCAGATCGGGGTTAACTATAGTTTACACCACTGTCTAGGCCACGTAGTGACCTCTACCACTGTTCTTCGTAGGAAACGAAACAATATCAGGCCCCACAAGGACCTCTTTCACAGTTGACATGGGTAAAGAAGAGTTAAGAGTTTTTGAGTGAGGATTTTGATATCCTCCAGTTCAGTGCAGGAGACAGTGTGTGTGTGAGAGATATACAGAGTACACCACACTGCTCTAATGTAAATAAACAAATCACTTAGAGAGAATAGATAAGAGTTTAGAAAGCTCTAGTGATTAGCAATGCAGCTCTGGACTCGTTGGATTTAACAGAATTTCTTCTTAGTCCTTCTCTATTTTTTTTATTGAAAAACAGAGTGTCGTAGTTTAGCTTGTGTTCTACAAGAGTGAAAATGATCTCTTGATCCATCTTGTGGTCTTTAGTGGTGTTGGATTTCACTCATGAGAGCTCTTGGAAAGTCTTGCAATCTCCTTCTTGATCAGGATTGTTCTTTTTGTTCAACACGGTGTTCTTGGGCATACGTAAGATCTTCTTGTTGTATCGTCACACTTGTGCACCACGGCTTTCACTTGATGCGTGTACTGCATCCCAATCTTCCTTCTATTCCACTTGTTCTAGAAGTAGTAATAATTCACATTTTATAGGTACGAGATACGGTTTCTTTACATGCCAACAACTATCATTAAATAACATTAATTTCATTAAAAACATCAAATATGACCGTTAGAATTATTTAAATAATATTGGAAAAAGTTAAGAAAAAGTACCACATTGATTATGTAAATGGTGTCTTCTTCACGGTATAGTCTTCATGGTAGGTGGTTCACGGTGTCTCCATGTCATGGTGTGTAGCTCACGGTGTCTGGGTCACGGTGTGTCCTTCTCGGTGTCTGGGTCACGGTGTGTCCTTCAAGGTGTCTGGTTCACAGTGTGTCCTTCACGGTGTGTCCATACATAGACAAATACCTGTATTTATACTTAAACAGTAATATGCAGAATATGAATTAAGCATAATCATTAGAGAGTAAGATAATTTGAAATATAAATTAAAGGCTTGATAATATAAGTGAGATTTTTGATCATCCATAAGACATGTAAATAATACAGAGAGTAATTAAGATCAAAAAGATTTGTTATCATTAAAACATGATGTGTAGTTATTATTGAGACTGAAGAGCATTAGCAAGATGTGAAATTAAGATTGAGTTTAATTAGTAGGAATATGATTTGTGATCATTAAAACATGACTAATACATGAGGAGTCCAAACAATCTCCCCCTTTTTGGTGATCACAAATCATGTATAGTAAAAATACAAATGAAATTGAACATTAATGAAACTATCATATTAGAATAGAAAAAATTAGAGAATAATAGATTCGATAATAACATATCTCATTATAGTACTGATACTTGTAGTGTTTCTCCCCCTTTTGGGATTATAAAAAATTAGAGAGAAATGAGGGAAACACTGCATTTTTCATTTAAAAGGTTCAAAATAAAACATACAGGAGAAATAAAAACATTAAACAACAAGAGACATCCCATCAAAAATAAAACAGTCCCCGTAGTCTTCAGGGGTCAACCTTTTCCTTACCTTTATCAGCAGAAGGAGCTATTGCTGAAGTAGAAGAAGGCATTGATTTGGTAGACAAAGATGGTAAGGGTAGACCTTCAAAAACAGATGGAGCCAAAGTAGGAGCAGTAGAAGATCTAGGCTGTGGTTGGTCAAGAATGACTGGTCGGATCTATGAAAGAGCTTGGCTAACTGAAATGGTAGTTGAGGCTAAGGCAGGTAGACCAGGTCTAGGGGGTGCACCAGATGGAGCAACTATAGCAGTAATATGCACATGAAGATTGGCTTTAGAAGATTGATGAAATCAGTAATGATTTCACCACCATATTGCATAGCCTTTTCAAAATCGTCCATATTCTACATGAATTTGTCCAAAAATCTGGTGAAATCTATAAGTTTCTGAACATAAGCTTTAAAATCTTGAGTTACATGATGAATTTTCAGGTTTTCCACAAGATATCTAAAGTGATCTGTCATATCACTTTTGAAGAAAATCCAAGTGAGATAAAAATATATTTTATTAGTGATCTCCCGTTGAGCATCATTGGCTATATTAGAATAAATTCGAACCAAGTCCAATGCTTGATCATTGTTCTTAACAACTTCTGACAAAGAAGATAGATCCAAGCCACATAAGGCATTCTGATGTTCTTTCTTGTTTATGGATCTTATAATAGAATCATACAAACGAGGAATAGAAGGCTGACCTAAAGCAGGCGAAGCTTTTACAGCTTCAGATAGAACTTTGAGCTATTTTAGAACTTTTTGCAGGCATCCTGTGTACTCATCTGTGAGTTTATTCAGATTTTCTACAAGCTCCCTCATATGTTCCAGCATCTTGGTGTGTCTTTTTCCAATATTTTCATCAAAAGATAGTATATATGGATGCACTTGAGACACAATTTCCCTAGAAAGGGTGGAATCAGTTGGCTTGGGAGAAGCATCAACAAGTGCAGGAGCAGAAGCAGGAGTAGGCACATGCTCGGATCTTGAAGATAGTTCTGATTGTAGGTTTTCCACCAAACCTTTCAAATTTGCAACATCAGTACTATGAAACCGATTTTCAACACTGACTTCTTGAATTTCACAGATCATCCTTGGTTGAATATGCAATGTAATATTTTCCAAGAGAATTGAGGCATCTTCCTGACTTAACTGAGTCATAGGACGAGGTTGAGTGGATAAAATCTTCTCAAAACCATCCAAGATAGTATCTCCAAATAATTTCAAATCATCCTTAGTTACAAAAGAGTGGTGCTCCAGTAATGGTGCAGATAAAGGTAGGGGTTCAGGTTCTGGTTTCGGTTAAGAGTCATATTTAGACCTAGATACTAATTTAGATTGAGGCTCTGGTTCTAGTACTGGTTTTGGATGAGCTAAAGACATCAGTTGAAACAGAGAAGAAATATCCATTCCAGTTGTAGTCACTTGCTGTGACTCATTCACGTCATAAAATCTTGGGAACGCATACTGAGTGTACACATAATATGTGACAGTAGGTTGAGAAGCTTCAGCAGATCTATCTTCCATAATCTCAATGTTTTGAGGTTCCTCCCCCTAAAATTGTGCTTCCATTTCAGAGACTTTAGGCTCAGCAACATGATCATGATCCAAAGGATCATCTCTAATCTTTTCAGCAAAATCTTGCCTTGCCAGCTGAAAGTCAATTTCTATCCTCTTTTTAGCAGAGGGAATTATCTCGGGAACTGATTGTTCCACTGGTTGAGCTTCAATACTTGCTTCTTTCTCAAAAGGGATATCCTCTTCAACAAGATATATCTCTATGGTTTCTTGCTATTCTGAATCAGTAAAAACCAATTTTCTTGGAGCATTTGTATGAGTTTTTGGATTGACATCCTCACTAGAAGAAGGAGCTTCCTCTTCTCTCAAACTAATAGCAACTTCCTCTTCTTGAGGTATTTCAATAGGGATAACAACAGGGACAACATCCCTTTCTTTTTCAATCGGAATTGTTTCCATTGGAGGTCTTCCATATTCTTCTCTAGGTGATACTTCAGATATTATGTCCTCTTCTTCTTCTTCTTCTTCTGAATACTCAGCCACTTTATCTAGTTCCAAACCAGGATCAGATAGATTCTTAGGTCTTCCTGGATAATCAACAGGATTAAACTTTTTATAGATTTGATCATTATCCTCAACCCAATGCTTCTTCCAGGGGTTCTATCTTATCTTCATCCATCTGATAATAGGCATGGATAAGCAGAAATCAATTCCCTCTAACTTTTCTTCATTCGGTCCAACCATCCCTTTGGAAACTGACATGGCTGAAATCATCCTTGATTAAAACAGGGAGGTGGATTTGGAAGTGACTTTGATTATCTCACAGATATGGTTAATAACATACTTGAAATGGTTGATCATATGGCCATTCTTAAACAATTGAATCAAGAACACATCCTGATACTTCATTACAGCAAAATCCCCTTTTCTCGGACTAATCAAATTCTGAACAAATTTTAAATGAAGTCTTGTCTCCCCATCTAATTCAGCAGTTATGGCCCTTCGCTTGGTGCCATTTCCAGTCTGGATTTCCAAATCATTCTCCAGATTGAAGATATCAGAAGATGGAGGAGGGTCTCTCTGGTAGTCTTCACAAACTCCTTCATTTGGAATTCTTAGGCATGCATCCCACATCCTTGAAGAGAAGGAACACTTCTGACCATTAATCCAGCTGGTCACCAAAACCCTTTCTCCAAAATCAATGTAAAACTTTAAATATTGTTAGAATTGAGATACCATCCTTGGGTAAATCGGTCTATTTTGCCCAATAAACCATTCAAGCCATCCTTTTTCTCTTAAAACATTCAAAACTAACGACTTTATAGACAACATAAACTCAGGGTAAACTTATTTTTCAGGTACAACAGTACGGATTACCAAGTTTGGGTTTAGAGGTCCTTCGGGAGGTATCCTCGGTATCCTTTTTTGTTTCTTTGAGTGGCGCTTCTCAGATGAGGGTGAAGATGGACGCTTCATCATTGGCATCCACTAAAGGTTCAGGTGAGAGGTAAGAGAAGGTTTTGAAGAATGAGAAGGTTCAGGAGAGAGTTCAGGTAAGGAATCGAATAAACCCTTAAGTTTTATCATTTGGGAATGTAAAACGTCATAAAAACAAAAACACGGGAAATCAAATAGTAGTGAAATAAAAATTACCGCGATACGAGTTAAAATAAGAGAATAATAATATTCACAGTGAGACCGTGAGTAGGAATTATGGTGTGATGGAAAACAGTCATCACGGTGAGACAGTTGGTGGTCATCATGATGAGATAGTGACCATTCTTTGCAGTCATAGTGAGACAGTGACCATTCTTTGCAGCATAAGCAAGTAAAATCCTAATAGCTTCTAATCTGGCTACAGGGGAAAAATTATCCTCATATTCAATTCCTTCATCTGGACTATAGCCTTGTGAAACTAGCCTAGCTTTGTTTCTAACTATGTTTCCAGATTCATCTAATTTATTTCTAAACACCAATTTAGTGCCTATGGTGAATGTGTCCTTAGGTATTTCAACAAGATTCTACACATTATTTCTTTCAAACTGATTGAGTTCTTCTTGCCTAGAAATTACCCAAAATTCATCATTAATAGAATCATCATGATTTTAGGTTCATGCTGTGACAAAAAGTCTTGATGTTCAACCTGATTTCTAAGAGAAGCTCTAGTCTGAGTCCCTCTATCGTGATTTCCTACAACAGCATCGAAAGGATGATTCTTTATAATTCTAGTTGATCTAGTTAAGGTAGGACTAAAAATTTCAGTTTCATCTATAAGTTTGGGTTCCATAGCAGCAGATTCTGGAATATGTCCAGAACTGGATGTTTTTATAGCAGGTTCATTAGATTTATCATTATGGTTCAGAATACTCAAATCTTCCTCAAGATTTTCAAGTGAGGTTTTAGGCTCATGTGGATCAGTTTCATCAAACATGATGTGAACAGATTCTTCCACACATTTGGTTCTTTTATTAAAGACTCTATAGGATTTGCTGGTTAATGAATATCCTAAAAAGATTCATTCATCACTCTTAGAAGCAAACATATCAAGATTATCTTATGTATTGAGAATAAAAACTTTGCAGCCAAAGATACTAAAGTAACTAACTTTAGGTTTTCTATTATTCCAAAAATCATATGGGGTCTTCTTAAGAACAGGTCTAATTAAGACTCTATTAATAATATAACAATCTGTGTTTATAGATTCAGCCCAAACGTAAATATGCAGGTCATATTCATTAAGCATAGTTCTAGAAATTTCTTGTAGGGTTCTATGTCTTCTTTCTACTAAACCATTCTGCTGAGGTGTCCTAGGAGTATAAAAGTTATGATTATAGCCATTGTGTGAGTAATAGGATTCAAATTCATGATTTTAAAACTCATGAACATGAACACTTATTAGAGTTTTAATCTTACGTCCACTATGGTTTTCTACAGACATGGAGTATTTAACAAAATAAGAACAAGCTTCACTTTTTTGAGCTAAGAAGTATACCCAAGTATATCTAGAAAAGTCATCTACTAGGACATAGAAATAGTATTTTCCATTTAAGCTAGAAACTCTAGATGGTCCATATAGATCCATGTGAACCAACTCGAGAGGTTGAGAAGTTGAGACTTCATTCTTTGGTTTGAAAGAGATGTTGTGTTGCTTTCCCTTTTGACAGGGATTACACACTTTTTCATTTGGAAACTCAAGCTTGGGTAAGTCTATAACTAAGTTCTTCCTAGTTAGTTTCCTAAGTAAGTGTATATTGTAGTGTCCTAATCTCTTATTCCACAACCATGACTACTTATGAAATTAATTTAAACAGGTAATATTTTTTTAGCTAAGGAATTTAGATCAATAGCATAAACATTTTCATTTTTTAAAGCAAAAAATACTAAAACATTTTTAGAATTAAAAAAATTACAAGAATCATTTTCTAACTTTACCATAAATCCATCATCACATAATTGAGAAATACTTAATAGATTATATTTAAGTCCATCAATAAATAAAAATTTAGAAATTAAAACTGAATTAGTGTTACCAATTTGGCCTAGACTGATGATCTTTCCTTTAGAATTATCACCAAAGGTGACATAGCCTCTATAAACCTTTATTAAACTCTGGAAACATGAGAAATCCCCAAATATATGTGTTGAACATCCACTGTCCAAATACCATGTCTTCTAGTGGGAACTCTTCAAGAAGGTTTCCTACCAAACAATTTTCGATAGAGTATGATTTTGGTACCCAGATCTTCTTGGGTCCAGACAGGTTAGAAATCAATGATTTTGGTACCCAAATTTGTCTTAAGGGTCTCATATAATTTATAAAATCAATATATTTTGAAAGATAAACTCTATTTCATTTATAACTTTGTGAATAACTAGTTGAAGCATATGGATTTCTGGAACTAGAACTAGAAGTATTCTGTCCAGATTTAGGAATAAAGCTATTTTTAGTAAACTGTCTCTACCCAGGTTTGTAGCCTATTCCAGTAGTTTATTTTGGAGGAAAATTCTTTCCTAACATTGTAGTTAGTGTATCCTTTCCACTTGTGAACTTTTCTAAGTCCTTTCTAAGTTGCTCATTTGACATTTTCAGTTCAGTATTTTCCTTTAATAGTTGAGCATTCTTCTCTTTTTCAATAGTAAGTTCGGTTTTAACAGTAGTAGTGAGAGCATGTTGTTTCTTTAATGATTTGTATTTATCCTTAGGTTCATTACATGTCACCTCCAACATATTACAATATTCAAATAATTCCTCACTAGTCATGTTTTCAGAATCTGAATCAGATTCTGCATCATCTCTAGAATAATAAGAATTTAATACAGAAGTATCTATGGTTACCTCAGATGTGTTTGTCATGAAACACATGTTGGCACGATTCTTTTCAGAATCATACATTTCAGATTCACTTGTGTTGTCTTTAGAAGCACTCCAGGAAGCCTTCATAGACTTACTATCCATGTAATCATATTTCTTCTTGAATTTTAGCTTTGGGAAGTCTGCTTTAATTTGTTTTTTTCTTTTTCACTCGTAGAAAACAACTTCATCATTTTTATCTAACTTTTTCCAGTCATTCTTTCAATGTCCCTTATTTTCATACTTTCCTTTGTAA
Organism: Viscum album; assembly: GCA_963277665.1. NCBI lineage: Eukaryota > Viridiplantae > Streptophyta > Magnoliopsida > Santalales > Viscaceae > Viscum > Viscum album. The sequence goes on from OY728129.1 coordinate 1,124,113,153, forward strand.
TTTGATTTTCTAAAAAATCTCTTCTTTGTATAAAATTTCTTAAACCTTATGGATATCTGAGCCATTTCAGCTTCACTATCAGAGTCTGAGATTTCACTTGTTGAACTGTCAGTTTTTATTTGAGATTTTTCTTTGTCTTTGTTCTTTGAAGCCATAGTTTTGAAAGCCAATGATTTTCTTTTTGGTTCATCCTCTTCCTCTTTATTCACCTTGTGTTCTTCCTCATATATCATAAGCTTACCAATGTGTTCTTTGACAGGTAGAGCAGTAATGTCACATGATTCTCTTATTGAAACAGATGTGCCTCTCCATCGGTCTGGTAAACATCTCAGTATCCTGATAATTTGTTCCTTCGTTGGAACAGCTTTACCGAGTGAATTCATTGTATTGACTATCTCATTGAACCTGAGATACATATCAGAAATAGTTTCATCAGTTTTCATTTTAATATTATCATATTTAATAGTATATGTATTCAATCTCATTTCTTTAACATTGGTTATTCCTTCATTAGAAACACTTAAAGTATCCCAAATTTCAAAAGCAGTTTTACAAGCAGAAATTCTGCTAAACTCTTCATCTCCTAAATCACAATACAGGGCATTCATAGATTTATAATTATTATTGTAATTAGTCTTTCTAGGTTCATCCCGAGTTGTTCTTTCAGTCTCTGGAATTTTATATTGAGCCTCTATAGTAGTCCAAATATCAAAATCCATGTTTTCTAAATGAATTTTCATTTTAATCTTCCACTGAGCATAGTTTGTACCATTGAAGAAAGGTGGCCTGTTAGTAGCAGCAGCCTATAGTCTATTGTGCATAACTAGATTTTAGAAAGTATAATTAAAGAGATAAAATTTAATACTAACAGAAATTTAAGATCTTTAAAGATGCAACTAAAATCACTGTTTAAAAACATAGTATTGAAAAATCCTTAAACAAAAACAACCTCTGATACCAAATGATGGTCAGAGTGGATATTAAAGAGGGGGGTGAATTGAGTTCCAATTAAAATTTATGTTAAAATATTGTCTCTTTAAAATCCCCCAATTTATAAAACATGTTAAACTGTAATGTATTTATACAGATTGTAAATGTTCACATAGTTTCTCAAAGATTGATTAGGTCTCAGTTAATTTAACCATAAGATCAAACTAACTTTTGAAACTAACCTACTGATTTACAATGAGTGTAAACACTTCCTAGTTTAACTATCAAAGTAGCTTTAAAAATAGTTTTGTATTTCAAAGTAATAGCAACGGAGTATAAAAGATATATGTAGTATACATTAAACATAAACTAAATATGCACAGCATATGTAACAAGAGGCTCAGTATCAAGCCGAGACTTAGTCCTCCCAAATTTATATAAATTTGATCCACACCCTGGATCAGGGTTAACAACTGTTTACACCACTGTCCAGGCTATGTAGGGACCTCTACCACTGTTCTTCGTGGGAAACAGAACAAGATCAGGCCACACAAGGACCTCTTCCACAGTTGATGTGGGTAAACAATAGTTAAGAGTTATAGAGTAAGGATTTGGATATCCTCCAGTTCAGTGCAGGAGATAGTGTGTGTGAGAGATATACAGAGTACACCACACTGCTCAAACTTAAATAAACAAATCACTTAGAGAGAATAGATAAGAGTTTAGAAAGCTCTAGTGATTAGAAATGAAACTCTGGACTCGTTGGATTCAGCATAATTGCTTCTTAGTCCTTCTCTAGTATTTCTATAGAAAACCAGAGTGTCGTAGTTTAGCTTGTATTATACAGGAGTGAAAATGGTCTATTGATTCTTCGTGTGTTCTTCAGTGGTGTTGGATTGCACTTATGATGGTTCTTGGAAAGTTTTGTAATCTCTTTATTGATCAGGATTGTTCTTTTTGTTTTGAACGGTGATATTGGTCATATGTGAGTTCTTCTTATTGTATCGTCACACTTTTGAACCACTGCTTTCACTTGATGTGTGTACTCCATCTCAATCTTCCTTATATTCCACTCGTTCTGGTAGTAAGAATAATTCACTTTTCATAGGTACGAGATACAGTTTCCTGACATGCCAACAACTATCATTAATTAACATTAATCGCATTAAAAACATCAAATATGACCGTTAGCATTATTTAAATAATATTGAAGAAAAGTTAAGAAACGGTGTCACAGTGATTATGTAAATGATGTCTTCTTCACGGTATAGTCTTCACAGTATGTGGTTCACGGTGTCTCCATGTCACGGTGTGTAGCTCACGGTGTCTGGGTCACGGTGTGTCCTTCATGGTGTTTGGGTCATGGTGTGTTCATCACGGTGTCTAGGTCACGGTGTTTACTTCACGGTGTCTGGGTCACTGTGTGTCCTTCACGGTGTCCGGGTCACGGTGTGTCCTTCATGGTGTGTCCATACTTAGACAAATATTTGTATTTATACTTAAATAGTAATATGCAGAATATGGATTAAGCATAATCATAAGAGAGAAAGATAATTTGAAACATAAATATAAAGGCTTGATTATATAAGTGAGATTTGTGATCATGCATAAGACCAGTAAATAATAAAGAGAGTAATTAACATCAATAAGATTTGTTATCATTAAAACATGATGTGTAGTTATTATTGAGACTGAAGAGCATTAGCAAGATGTGAAATTAATATTGAGATTAATTACCAGGAATAGGATCTGTGATCATTAAAACATGATTAATACATGAGGAGTCCAACGCCATTGATATCCAGAAAAAATGAGGGATTAATTTATTTTTAAGGGGGGAATGTAACAGCTTGATATTTTTTGAATGAATTTTCTTTCGAATTAATTTAATACTTTTTATATTTTTCATTTCACCTGAGAATAAAAATATTTTTCTTATATTAAATTAGTATTAATACATTTAAATACAAAAATAATAATTTTTATCTTACATTACACACAATATTGACGTTATTTGATGTATTTTGTAGCACACAAGTCCATGTTTTACCAAGAAGTAATATATTATGAAATTTCTTATTATTTAATATAATATAATATAACATATCCATTAAGAAATGTAATATGAATAGTAATAAATTATTTTAAAATATTACTTATAATGGTTTTATATAAATAAAATATACTGATAAAATGACACTACGTTTTTATAAAGGCACTGTATTTTTGAAAATAATATTTTCTTAAAAGAACTACATTTTATTTCCTTCTTTGAAAATTAACAAAATTATTTTTAAAAAATTTTAAAATTATAAAATTTTAAATTTAATGTCAATTTTGAATTCAAAATTCCATAATTATCATTAGGTGAATTTTTATAATTTTCCTGAGAAACATCAATTATGGATGAATAGTGAAAGTATTGAATTTTAATTCAGAACTATTATTGGTCTTATTTAATTATATAGTTAAATTATATTTTATTATATGTTTAATGTAAAAATAGATCCAATATACATATATTAATTCAATATATCTTATTATTATCATATTTATATAGAATTTAAATATAAAATTATAATGAACATTTGAACATTCTAACTTTAAAACTCGCTTTCTTGCCAAATGTGCATGATTGACATTAAAATTAATTTTTATTCTTCTATGAAAGGAATTTTGAAAAAAGAAACTAAAAATTTCAAATAAATATAAAATTTATTGTCTAATAATATCAAATTATTATTTGACAGAAAATACTAGTAGAAGTGGTTCAACATAATTAAAAAAGTCATGTAAAATTAATCTCAGCAAGGAACTAAACCAAAAAATTAAGGGCCAAAATGACCTATCTAATTATCAAACATCCAATGGATTGAGGTATTTTGGAAATAAATACTCTATTATTGTGTTTTGATGGTTTTTATGAATATTTGTTGGTAAAAACATGTGTACACCGAACTTGTTTTAAAAAATTGAAACTATGTCCCCTCACTCCCCTATAAAATTTCACCACATATCCCACTTCCTCGCAACAGTTTATCCACATTGGATAGACCAATATCTTCCCAAATAGCTCATAAAAATCCATAATTTCAACCTAGAAGACTCACCATTCGTATATATCCATCCAAGTAAGACCTTTGGTGAAAATATAAAGGAGCTACCTGAAGAAGAGGTGGTTTGAATGTGTACAAAGAATGTCAATGCTTAAGGTAAGATATTTCATATCACTTTAAATTTCCACGAGATACATTGTATAATCGCCACTCTCTTCGTTTTTATGAAGTATATACTACGATATGACATGTTGTATCATTAATTTTCTTCTATTTAGTGATCTTAAAATCGTTAAATGATCATATTCTATCATGGAGATCATGATTCTAATGTTACTCAACTATTATGTGCTTTCTCATTTGAAATACATTTTTCATGAGAAACAAGCCAATTTGAAATCATATTTTCTATATGTGATTTATATACTACCCATGTATGTATTATATGATTATTATAATTAAATTTATTGATATATACATATCCATTTTACTAAATTTATTTCATGGGCATTATTTTTCAAAATTTATCAAATTGGTAAAGTAGTTTTGACTTAGTTTTCCATCATTGAGACACATTCCATGTTATGTACCTATATATTTCTATGAGTTGTACTACCCTTTGAAATATTATATCAGGAATTTAATTCTTTTCATGAAATTCTGAGCATCATGTAATGTTATTCATTCCATAGGACTGTGTTTTAATATTACCCAAGTGGTAACAATTTATTGCTACAATCTCATCATTTATCGAGCTTATTTATGATTATGATTATATTAATTAAATAATATGATACATAACTCTCATCAATTATATTACACTAATGATATATATGTTATTTCCAAGTAATTGTACCATTTTTCCCAATTTGTTACTTTTTATAAATAACAAATTGTTTTAAAGAAAATCTGTCTCTATTTCTCCTTTAAATCAGAATTTTGTGTTCATTCAAAACCACGTATTATAAAAAGTTATTAAAAGAGGTTTATTGTTATCATATTTATTTAATTTAAATGTTTACCCATTAATTACCTTCAAAAAAAATTAAATATAATATTATTTTTATTTTCAGATCAAGGAACATTGCTGAAATTGTATAGTAAAAAAAGAATGTTCGGTATGTACAAACATAACCACCATCATGAACCTCAATTACATGATGCTTCCTTTGTTTTTTTACAAGTTTATTTTTGTTAATGAAATATTTTCGTAGTATTATAGAAAGTTTGTTTTTTTAAATGGTTTTCAACGAAAAAGTATTATAAATAATATATGTTAAAACAATTCTTTAAATTTTTCTCAAATATATCTATATATGTTTTTAAAAGGTGGTATTCAATTAAAAGGATTTAAATGATCTAAAATATTATTTTATATGTTTTCAAATTATTTTCAGGAAAAACAATTTTCAAAATTTTTCAAAACTTATTTTGTAATTTTTTTCAGCAAAATATTTTTAAATATTATTTCAATACTCCTTTGAATTTTTTCAATGTATTTTCAATGAAAACAGTTTTCAAAAAGGTTAATTTTTTAAATATCCATTTTCCAATAATAAAGGATATTTTACTCAAGAAATATTTTTAAAATATATCAAAAAATTATTTTCCATCTAATATGTATCCTCGGTTATAGTTTATGATTTACTAGGGATATGATCCAAGGATACCATTCATATTATTTTATTAGAATGGTCTACGCTTTTATGGATTTATTCTTATGAAACTTTTTTTATCTTCAATGGGTTATACGACGATAAATGCATATGAATCCTCTTTCCTTTAATAGGTTATTATAGGATGAAATTATTATGAAACCTAAATATTTTCCATTGGTTTTGATATGATTAATATTTTAATGAAAACCATTTTATATCATGGGTTATTATATGATATTTATGGAATCTATCTTCATTATAGGTCATGATATGATAATTGTTTTATTATCTTGTGGAACATGTATGAATGTTTTTATTATGTAATGAGTTGGACCTATATCCCCCTAAAATTAATTGGGAAAATTTGTATGACTCAAGAGTATAAATGTAATGTGTGAACTTGATTACATGTCAACAATGTTTTTCATAAACCTAGTTTCATGACAATATGTTTATTTGTGAACTGATTACATGTTCAAAATGTTATGAGTGAACCGTATTTTGTGTTCATAATGTTATGCATGAAACTGATTACATTTTCCTTAGTTATTCATGGACATAGATACATTTATGATGCACGTCTATCATAGGGTGTGGAAAAAGAAATTTCTTTGTCTTCCTAGTGTAGCACAATGGCTGACCAGGGTCATCTCACTAGAGGAGCGTAATCTGTTTGTTTACCCACGTAATCTTATTCCCCTACAAACAATTTTTTCAGTTTTTATGTTATATGAAATATATTTAATTTTATAAAATAAATGAAATAAAAAAATAATAATGAAACTAACATTCAATTCAAAATTACCAGAAAATGTTAAAAAAATTTAATTATGGAAAAAAGAATGATCTACTAAGAGAATTTTCCTAGAGAAAATTCAATGAAAAACATCAAATATTCATTGTGAAAACACTCCATCATATTATTTCACACCTCAATCTACCCAGTTTATGAATTAAATGTCTACTTAGAGTTATCTAAGAACACATTCTTTCCACCACCTTAATAAAGGGAAAATGTTTGTAGATTAAGAAGTTAAACATTAGAAAACCACAATGAAGATTACAACCACTATAAATTATCCATAAGATTAACTCAAATATGATAAAAACAATTTAATGGGGTTATCCACCAGATTAATATCTCAGTGTATTCATCAGGTCATTTACTTGTGATATTGGGAATTATAGGTCACAATTTAGAAGAATGAGGTTGAATGAGAATGAAAGATATTAAAAGAAAACAAGAAAAAGGAAGTGTGTGGAAGAAGACACAAAAATAAAAAACAAGCAATCACTATATTTTATATAAAATAAACTAAATTAATATTAAATTTAAAATTAAACTAATGTATAAATAAATATAAAAATAAAAATAAAAGAAGAAAAGAAAAAGGGTGCAACAACTTCCCCTCTTGAATCTCTCTGTAGAATGTTTGATCCTGTTTTTCAGACCAAATCATTGAATGGAATAAAGGTACCATCTTATAAGATGTTTGAAATTGAATTTTATATATTACCTCCAAATTTCACAATAATGTTATGCTCATAGATTATGTTATGGAATTATTATTGACTATTACGTTTTCTAGCCAAATATTCCTAGAATATTCCATTAATTTATTTTATTTAATGGACTCATTAATGAAAAAAATAACTCCATGGGAATTATTTTATAAAATATTCTATGATACATTGTTCTATTATAGGTGTAATCACCAAAATTGGACATGTTTATTCTGATTTACGCTTCAGTTATGGAGGTGGGGTCCATGTTTTCTTCCCAGAAGGTTCTCCAACATCAATGAATTTTCCGAGCCTCTATATTTGAATAATCTTATGTTCGAGAATAAAAAGTTACATTAAATAAATAATGGATTATTAAAATAATAATAACACTAATTGGATTGATATAATAAATGTTATTCCTAGAGTACCCACGTAATAATAATAATCTATCAATATTCCCCAATTAACCAATTTTCACATTTTATCCCAAAACACATCATAAATAAAAAATTATTGTAAATAAGATAAATAGATAAAATGGGAGGTTTTAAATAATTTAAATCCATATATAAAATTTTGAAAATATTATATCTTTCAATGTCCATATGTTTATTCATAAACCTGATTACATGTTCACAATGTTATAGATGAACCTGAGTGCATGTTGGAAACATTATGTATATACCATGTTGCATGTCCATAAGTTTATATAAGGTATTTATTTATTTTCCTTAACATAATTAGAGAACCTTTTCTACTTATACATGTTCATGGTGTTATAAGGTTTTGTGTATGCCTCAATTCCATGGTTTATTCTTAAGTTATGCTTTCATGTATTATGCTATTGTAACTCTTATGATTTTTGTCTTATGAACTACCAATATTTTTTACATGATTAATTTTTATTGTATTTAATATATTGGATACAATATTCTAATTTTATGATCAAATTATCAATACCTTAATTGTATATTTATGCTTATACATCTCCCTTGATTACCCTTACTAGACATATGTGCTCACCACATTTATTATTTCCTTACACTAGGTTATAATGATTAGTTTTGTGTATGATGTGTCTAATAAGGTTTCTAACCATAATGAATATTGTGGGAGATAATGTATCCCACTTTTGTACCTTCATTTATGTTTTCATGTTTCTAAAGGCAAAAACCTAATACGGTATTTGGGCATCTATTTGAGTAATGTACAAAGTCTTCCACAAATATGATCCGATGTCTTTGTACCTAAATCATGGGATGTCATAGATATTATGGTGGTGAGATATTTTTTCCATGAGACATTATGGTGGTAGGTAAATTATATTGTTGGTTCATTTTCATCGGTGACTCCTCTCTGGGGTGACTCATCTTAATTGTGACTCATTTCCATGACGAATTTTCTCATCAGTGACACATCTAAATGGTGACTCGTCTCAACTGCGATTCAATTCTAATAAGTAACCTTTCCTTATTGTGGGTAAATTATTATAATGAATCATTGTCAGTGGTGATACATTCCTTGTGATGACTCTATTATGGCAGTGCCTCAACACCAAGAGTGGGTATTTTCAATATATTGGACAAATTTTCATCAAAATTCCTTATGATATAAAATGATATCATAAAACATAAAGCTCATTAAATAATAATTAACTTAATTTTTTGATCATTAAAACATGAGGTGCATTATTAATTAATTAGAAGGTATTGATTTGGGAATATTGAAGTTATTGACTAATTAAATTTGAGATAATTACATTGTTTTAGGAGTATGGGACCCTAAAATGGTTTAAACACGATGAATAATATGGTGAAACAAATGTTTACTAAATGGATGGCAGTTTTTAGTATATTTTTGGAATATTTAAATACATTAAAATTTAATAAATGTCAATGATGTCATTTGTAAAAAAAATAGCATAATGGAATTTAAGTAAATACATAATTTTCATGTTATAACTAGTTAGATAACATTAATTTTTCAATGATTTTAGAGAGATGATGGGAGATAAACAATTAGTTTTATAGATTTCTTACTATTTCCAATATTTATGCATTTTTCTAAATGATTTTTAGAAACATATTTATCACTTAATAATCCATTTGTCTTTGTTTTTATATAATAAATTAGATATTTTTTAGGATTTATAAATGGTTTCATTGATTAATAATATTTTGGTGACTAGTTGATGTTTTATTGAGTTTTTAATTAAATATTGTTATTAATAACATTTTTAGTCTTTTATTGTTATAATAGGTTTTATAAAATCATTCATTGTAGTGGATTAGTTAAAAATAGGGATAAGGGGATCTTTAATCTCTCTACCATCTCCTATCTCTCCACCTCCTACTCTCTCCTTTACCAATACTTCACTGCATTTTATAATATGAATTTTCTATGAAAGGAAGTCTTTATCAATGATATGAAGGTAATACTTTCACCATTACCATGTTATTTAAATATTTCATCATCCTATATCTAAAAACCCTATATTGAGTTCTTTTCTTTAATATGTTAGATTTTGGTTAGTTAATTTGAAAATAATAATGATATTCAATTTATAGGTTGTGAAAGATGTATGAGGAATGTTTCATTATAAATAATATCTTTAAGATACCTTTATTTTTGTTTGTGTTCATAATCAGAGGGATAAATAAGCATATGATACCTCAATGAGTTCTCAAGGACTCTAAATTTATATAAAATATTTCACATATTATGGGATATCTAATGTGGGTATTCCTCAATAGTCAATTGTTTTAGAGTTTTTAGTGGTATCGTCGCTTAGAGAGCCCATATGGGAAGCACTATATGTGGGGGATGAATTATTATAATATATATATATATATATATATATAATTTATAAAATTCATTTACCATATAGTGTAAAAGATTTATTTTTCGAAATTGGACGAATATTATAACATCCCTAAACCCTCACTCACAATCCTATGCCAAAAAATCATCATTATATTTCTGTCATTGATAACAATAAATGTGACATAATTAAAACCTTCGAAAACATATAACACTACAAAGAAATTATTAAATCACATACATTCCCAATGGTCTTTTAGGATTATAGTTTTACATAATTACTAAAGACTCTTTCATGAAAATAATAATGTCTTTAAGTGATCATTTTTACCACATACACCCAACAATTCATATTCAGTATTAAGTCATTAACATCTCCCATAAACATCTACACACATGAATCCTTTCCATACTGAAATAAGTTAACATCATTTTTCATAAACTAGTGAAAATAAATCCTATGAAGGGTGATCTAAAAAACCCATAAGGTTAAATGTATGAAATAAAAATTGAATTTAATCATTGATATTAAGATGATCATTGGGTTACGGTGACATAATCAATATAGATGCCCATGAATTAAAAGAATTCAAACCAATCAAACCCCAAATTATTAAATATGTGTCTTAACATACAAATTTAACATAAGAAAAGATTCATATAAGTCGACAATAATAAACGACATGAAAACAATCATTACAAAAATTATCTATTAGAAATTAACGCACTAATAAATAAAACATATTGGTAACTTGGAACATCAAATTTTTATAATTAATACAACCACATTTACAATTGGAATAAACTACCTGGTAAATTCCACCAATATATAAAAGGTAACCAATAACCAATTTACTCAATCCAATTATGAAAATAATTAGAGGGGTATATTAGGATAACCCATCATCATTAGATTTACTTGGAAAACACATAATTATAAACAATTTCCAAAAACCATAACACAAACAAAACAGATGAAATATTTCATTTTTCAACATAATAATAACCATTATTATTTCATATATTTAATTACCAATGGAAAATAAATAGGATCCATGATTGTTTATTTTAAATATTCATAATATACATAGTGAAAGAAATATGGGAGGTATCAATAAAACATATTCCCAATGGATCATAAGTAACAATAAGGGCAGTTGTTTTTTATTAATAAAAATACCATAAAAATATTCTTATAAACATTCTTGTAAAATGTAGTATTTTCATATTGAAAATAACTTTATAAAACAAAAAATTTAAAAATATTAGATTTTTTTTTTAAAAAATCTGTGACAATTTTGGGTGGATGTTTTAATTGATTGATGGTCAAAATTTCATGATATTATGTTCATGTAACAATCATTAAAATAAATATTATGTTCACAACTTTGATAAAATTACCTTATTCATAAAATTAAATGAAGATTATTTATAAAATTTTTATAAAAAGTAAAACATGGATAAAAATGAATAAAATAAATCATTTATGATTAGTCAAAACATTTTTGAAAATATTGTAGAAAACAAGGATTTGGATGAAAAACACTATCTGACAGAAAGGATATAAATAAAAATGATTTTCATAAAAATAAATTCTAAACCATTTAGAATAAAAAATATAAATAAATGTTACACAAAAAAATTATAGAAATATTCAGTAGATTAGAAAAATTAAATGGGTTTAATAAATAGGTAACATTTAATCTCCATAATGAAAATTCATGCATAATATTTTCGATTAAAATGGGATTGAAACATAAATCATTTTTCACTTTGAGAAATTTTGAATCCCAAGACGCATAAATGGATAACATAAAATAAAAATTCAAATATTTTAAAAATAAAGAGATTGATTATATAACATGTCAAATTAATTCTTTATAAACCTTATAAATGAATATATGTGCATAACATAAACAACTATCCCAATGAAATAGGATTTGAGAAAAATAAAGACCATATCATTGAACTAAGAATTAATTAATGGATAGGCTATGTGTAACAATTTCAAATAAATAGAAAATTGTAAATAATGATGGGAAATATTTATAAATTAATTCACATATAATAATGGAAAAGAAAATCAATAATGAATAGTTATAACCCATTGATAAGAGAATGAATCAAAAGACTCATTTCCCATCGTAACATTAAAATAAAATACTCGTGAATGAAATAATATAACTTTATACTTAATATACCATGGAGTACAAAATAATAATTATTTAAAATTTAAAATTGAATTATATACACCATATAAAAGAAATTTGGTTGCAAACATTTAAAACATTCCTCAATGAATAGAAATTTAGAATAAATACCTTACCATGAGTGAAGGCATTCCATATATTCCCTTTAATTCCTATATAATGAAATTATATAAATTATTTAAATATTTAAGAAACATTTTATGGTTTTTTATTTTATTACTAAACATTTTATTCAATTATTTAAATTACATATTTAATTACATAATTTTTGAAGTCCATGTCAGGTGTTTTTAGGACATTCAGTTCATCACTTCAAAACTGATTCGGTAAATTGAACGTGGTAAAAGTTGTCTATGTCAAATAATCTCTATAATATTAAACATGATATACTCATAAATTTTATACATAAATTATACTTTTACAACCTACCACAAAATATGGTCTAGAAAAAATGAACTATGTTCCAATCATGGAGACAATGGGCTATACATATGAATGAGTAACATTTCCATTATTCACTGATAATGATGGAATGAAGGTAATTATTATATTATCTTTAAATTAAAATAATTCTGTCATAAATATAAAATTATTTATTTAAATATTCTTATTTATACAATCCATGTGATGTTGTGATGAAATACGAATCACATCACTTTGTGGAGGTGGTAATAAACATGTATGCACAAACCACATTATCTTTATTCAATTGATGTATATATTAGAAGATAGATAATATATATTCATTATATAATTAATTATAATTCTTTTATATTAATTATTTTATTAATATATTAATTATTAATTACCTTGGTTCAATTAAATAATCAGTTACTCAATGAGATGTTATTAAATATTTCATTAATTTTTTTTAAATGGTAATTTTTGTCGATTGGATGAAAAAAAAGTAAATTGATAGTGTATTTTGGGATTTATTTAAACATACTACATTGTTCATAATGGTCATTGAATATTTTGGAAGTATAATCTCACATTAAGTTAAAGGAAGTATTTTTTATCAGGGTTTTAGGTATGAATTGTTTAAATAATACATTGAGCATGAGATCAGTGTAATGGGAACTGGAAGCTAACATAGGGTAGGAAAAATGTATTTTAGAAGGGTATCAACCACATAGAATAATATTTAGACCCCCTAGAATATACATATATTTGTTTAATATTATAATACAATTCCAATTTATATAGGTAATCAAATGAAGTATAATTATTTGGTTTTGTGAGTTAAACATGATGAGTTTACTTATCGGTATTAACACTCAACATTGTCTGGTGAATCTGAAGAATAGATTTATATGGAATTATTTTTGGCTTATTATTATTATTCGTATTTTTAATGTCAATAGGAAACTTCTTCTCAATATGATCAGGTTATTCAGTACAACAAGGGGATATTATGATAACGTTTTAGTTCACTAAAACAATGGTCTACTTCCATGGGACTTACAATTCGAGGGATTAATCTATATATAAGGTATTGAGTAAGATATAGATTCATAATATTTTTCATCATAATTCATATACATTAAATTCGGAGAGACATACTTATATATGAGTTGAGGTGATTATTTATTTAGGAGGTTTTATGTGAGACATTGAGACATCTGATCTAGATATGAAAACTTATTAAAAACTATTTCATAAATGGATGTGGAATTTTGAATTGAAATAAAATGGTTATATAGAATTTTTGTCACCATGTTAATGTGATAACATCAATTAATTAACATCATGAAAATTAAAACTGTATATTTTCTGAAGGACGTGATTCTTAGGGTAAAAAGATGTAATTTTTAAGATCAAAGGATAATGTGACATTAGTGTGTTTGTCCCTTTTATTATGTGATATATTATTAGATAAATATGGTAATTTTTAATGCCATGGTGGCCTAATAAAACAATGGTGGACCCACTTGACTTATTCCCTGTAACACCCCAAGATTTCAAAGTATGTTATTTCTTCAAAGAAATTCGATAACTTGCACTACACGCAACATCGAGTTCTAGCGCACTATGACTTACCAAACAAGCCGTTCAAAAGCGGTTATGAATAGAATTAACTGAATTTTGAACTTTATATAATCCTTATAATTTTAGAGTTTATATTATGAGTTTCTTAGAATAAATGTAAGAACAAATACATTTTTTCAGATAAAAGAAGTATTTTTAAAAAAATGCAATTTTACCGCCCTTTAATGGAGAAGCCTTTTTGAATCCATTATTTGAAACTTTTATATATTAAATTTGACAAAATAAACTTATTCTTTTGAATCGAGACATAAGAATTTAGTTTCAATAATGTTTTGGTGTTTTTCTGATAACTTTCATATTTGGGTGAATAGTGAAAAATACTATATTTTAACTGAAAACAAATTTTTAAATCAAAATAATTAATATTTTTAAATTATAAATTTTAATGGTTTGGAAGTATAAATAGTTTATATTTTTACAATTTAATCTAATGATGGTCATTGAATGTAATTTCACAAGTAAATTGGACATAAACAAGTGTCAAACTTTTGGTTGTTATTATTTCTTAAAAATATGCCTTTTGGATTCGACAGAGGGAATTAATTTTCAATTAATAAATGCGACTTTTATGTTTTTAAATTGGTTAAATAGACTTATTTATTGAATTCAGTATATCAAAATTAGCTTCGGGTAAATTTTTGTTATTTTTCTGAAAACTTTTAATTTTTGATGAATAGTAAAAAACACGGAGTTATAGTTTAAAACCGAATTTTTATTTAAATAATTCTTTAATTTATTTAAATTTTTTTATTTCAAAATAGATACATAATACCTATATATGTTCAATTTAATTAATTGGAGTTAGTTTATAATAATTTTTGATATATACAACTTTTATTGAACTTTTCACTGTCTTTTGCCCACCTCCTAGGAGAATTTGAAAATTCACATAAAACATTCTTTTACGACTTTTGTAAGTGGAATTTCAAAAATTCGAGAGACACGGTTAATATCAAGAAATAAAATTTGGTTTAATAAGATAAAAAAAAATTTGGTGAATAGTAACTTTTTACTTTAATTTACCACGGTTAAAAGTAAATAGGGTAATTAAGGGTAAAAATGATATTAATATTACCCTAAAACATGTCCTAATTCTATTGTAAAAGTGTATCTCGACCAAAAATAACCTTAGGAATAAAATATTATCATTTATGTCCACTTGGATTAGATTTGGACATTTATTATTATTTAATTCAAAGAAGAGTTAAAAGGGTTAAAATCAATGTTTAATTACTAAAAAATTTTTAATATATGGTTACACATAAGATATATTTGATTATAAATATTCATTAGAAAGATAAAACGATTTACTGAGTAATTATATTTTATTTATAATTTTTAGACATTACATAATTAAATTTATATATGTCATGATGGTGATACATTAATTACCTAATTAATGAAATATTAAAATAAATGATATTATAAATATCAAAATAAATGTAATTTGAGACATTTTATGAATTAAAATAATTTTCTAGGTTAATATGACATATTAGGATTGGTTATCTAAATTTTTTTGAAGTAATAATGCTGTTATGAAATTATCAAAAACAAAATACCCAATAGTGTCAAAATTGACATAAAAGAGTTTTTAAAACAAATATTATATTATTAATTGATATTATATTCCTATAAATCTAAGGATCTTCCAAAGGACTTATATGATGATAGGTGTGTCATTAATTGACCACTTGGGGGTCGCTTGGATGTATATAGTAAGTTTATTAACTATATAATATTAAAATACAAAGTGACATGGTACATGTCAAACAAATTAACCGAATATGAATTTATTATAAAATAATACTTTAATTTTTTCCTAAAGATCCCCTCCCCCCCCTTATTAAAGGAAACAACTTCTTACCAATTCTTCTCACCTTCAAATACTTTTGGTTCGGTCAATCCCTACACAATTATTCTCTCAACTTCCCTCACTTCAACCTAGAGGATGTAGTTTGATCAGAAAGCCAACCTAAGGAGCCGTTTTGATCAAATCAAAAGGAAGAACCCGAAGAAGAGGTAATGTTTTCACCACCCTCTTTCAAGTTCATTTATTCTTCCACTTTTTCTTTCATTGTTATTTCCATTATAAGATAATAACTCCAGTATCTTCTATATACTATGATGTTATTATAATTATGGTATAACCGTATTCATTATTCTATCCATCTTTTTAATGAAATGTCACCATACGTGCGTACGTACCGCCTACTGTCTCCACGTCGTGGTGTAATTGTTATTCAATAAATTATTATTTGTATGGGTATAATAATGATATTTAATTAATATAAATTGTAAATATAACATGATAATGATTCTGTATATATGATATACCATCCAATTATATATTATTTTAATATCAAAATAATGATATTGTCGCTCATGCATACGTACAGACTACCGTCTCCACAAACGCGTTAATATTCATTCCCCATCGTATCCATTCACGTCTAATTCAAATTTGATGATTAAAAATAATTTTTAAGTACTTGATATCATTCTGGATATGAATAAGATACAACCTATCCATAAAAAACATGGCTTATGTAGCAAAAAATATAAAACAAAATGAGTAAGTTCACACCCGAAACGACAATAATACTAAGATATTATTAACAAAGAAATGTTAAAAGATCATATATGATATCATATTAATTTATATGATTCTTGTATAATTTAATAACAATTATTTCACCATTATACATGAGGTTAATCTACCCTCAACCAAAGAAAAGTACAAGGTAAGGGTTTATTTCACAATCTCTTCATTATCAAAGGTTGTTTATACGTAATTACCTATTGGGACATCTTTATCATCTACATCCATGTTTTTTAAAATTTTATTTCAAAACATTCTTACTATTTTTTAGAATATGGGTTAATGTAATTTATACCCTTGTTTTAATTTTTATAAGAAGTTTATAATGGAATCGTTCCGTCTTTTTCCAAACAAGGTCCATTTTAACCTTTTCGACAGAATTAAGGTAAGAATGTATTTTTTAACATATATGGTGGGTGAGGCTATTTTCCGCCGTTATAAAACATTCAAATCTTACCTTACAAGCTTATAAGGATATATTCAAAGTAAATGTTTTTTTATAATTTTGTGACTTTTAAATTATTTCAAAGAAAGAGATATTTCTCTCAAATAGTTTTGATTTCATCTATGTCAACATCCTTTGATGGATTTTAAGATTATTTGATGTTGATTTATTATGATACAAAACATCCACATTGTATTGAAGGTTTTTTGATATGTTTGACTATGGATGTGTTATTTTTATAACATCCATGGTTTATGGATAGATTATTAACATTTAGTATGCTAGTTTTATTAGGAATGTTTATGTTATGTTCAAACATTTTCATATGGGAATGCATTGGACATAATATGTGATGGGTGGAGCCTTCTATAGTTCCTCGATTCAGCGGTAGGTCTCATGAGACAAACTAGTGTCTTGGTACAAGTCCTTGACAAAATTTTATTTGTTGTCTTGGCTCAAGGCCTTGACTAAGTGGTTATGATAGTCTGGCATTATGCATTCCATCACAATGAAAGTGGTTATTGATATTGCATGTGATTATTCGACTAGTATAATATCTGTTTGAATAAGTAAAGAGAATTATTTCATTTTATTTTTTCTATATTATGCTGAAGTTCAAGTTTAAAAGGCTTTTGTTTTAGATATACATTGCCTTAAATGTTTATGAGTATTTATGAATGTTTCTACTATATTGTTATCCTTACTGAGCATCTGAGCTCACCCCTTTAAATGATTTATTTTTCCCAAGAGGTGAAGAAGTAATTTATGAATGTCCTCCAAGAATAGTATGAGGGAATATGAAGAAAAGATTTTTTTTAGTTCTTTTTTACTTTATGATGTAATTTAAGTATTATGAATATATCTAGTGTTTCCAAGACTACTAAACTAATCGATATTTCGAGACATGATCTTTTGTGATCATGCCAATGTTTTGTAATAATGCACCGACTCAGGGTAACTGGGGTTGGGCGTTACAGTTGGTATCAGAGGAAGTTTAGTACAAACCTTGGAAGGTAGATTTAGATAAACTCGGATAAGAGCATATATCCCTATGATAGACTTTGAGGATTAGTATAGAATAATTTCCTAGAATTCTGGTATTATATAGATTTTGTGAGTTTTCCGAGAAATAAATCCCTCTTTGGATATGAGCAGGTAGAGGCTACTCTTGTACATATGTACCTTGGGGTAAAACCCGAACACACAACTTTGAGCTAGACTTGAACGGGAACTGGCACACGAAAACGGGCCTTGCTGCACTCTTGGTTACGACACTCTCCGGGGATATTCTTAGGATAATTCTCATTTTCTTTACGAACCATTATGAAGGGTTTATGAGTATATACATCCTCAAAGAAAACATTTTTATGATTATGGATTATATCCATAAACTGTTTAATTTATGTTAAGTACTTTAAAATTTTGGGATTAGGTATTGCTATTCATAAACTAATCTAGTGTATGCCATTGTTTAGAAATGGTGACCAGTAGAAGGAATGAGAACTCCAGCAATACACATGATCCAAATAGTAAGAAGGATCATATCTTTCATGGCTATAAGATAGAATTTAGAATGGAAATAATCTCCCATGTATTATCATCATATGAATAAACAATATCATGTGTTGATAAGATAAGTAAAGAATTATAGTAGTCCTATGGCTTTGAAGGGATTCTAGAGAAGAATGGATGGTAGAGAAAAGGATAGTCAAATGGAAGAAGCTGAAGAAGTATTTTCCCAGATGTGATAATTGTGGAAATAATCACCTTGGAAAATTCTTGAAGGGAATGGGAGTATGTTATAAGTGTGAAGAAAAGGGACACCAAGTACATGACTGCAAGGGTAAGAAGAAGGTTTTAAATGTACAATGCTTCATCTGCAAGGAGTTTTGACACTACACGAACCAATGTCCCAGTCATTAGACTACGCCACAAATGATGTTATTGGATAATAATCAAGTTATGATACCACCACAGATGAAGTGGAATGACTAGTGTTATTATGTTGTTATTTTGGAATTATTTCATTGAAGTGCTGTATCAATGATGTGCTGGAAATAAATAAATATTGTACTACAATACTATTTCATTGAGGATTTGAGATTTTATGCTACCAAGAAAAGTGACTCTTCAACAAGTTAAACTTTTTGTAAATTACTTGGATGAAGGAAAGATAAACCTTAATATGGTCCTAATATTGAGGTACTGATTTTTGAATAAGATATAGTTGATTTGGTAAATTATATTGGATATTATTGACTGCCTTGAAACTGATTAAAGATTTGTATATTCCATCATTGTTGGAGTTTACAACATTTTTGGATAGATGAAGTATATGCAGTAATCTATAAGGAATGAGGGAGCATGAATGTAATCAATAAGGTTTTATGGTAATTCCGGATGTTTCAGTGTTTTAAAAGAATACATGATGAAGGTATTCAAATTCTATTACGTGGTAAAAAGGATCTTCATTGTGTTTAACTTCCTAATAAATTTTGGACAGTGATTTTGGAAAGAAGTATTTTGGATAATTCTATTTTGAGATTATTTTTGGATTGCAATAAAAGGACAACCCGTAGGTTGAGCGGCAACCCGTCGTGTCTGGAAAGGCCGCGAGACTTGAACCTGAAACTGAAGGGTGACAAGGGTATATCACCTACCACTGGCCCACGTGATGTCCTGGAATGAATAATATAGACTTTTTTAAAAACAAAATTCTGGTAGATCAATTATAAATTCATTTTTTTTTGAAAACCTATATGAATATGATAAATAGAATATTATTTTTAAGTTCTATTATCTTTTATAGTGATTGATGAGTTTGTGGTAGAAATTAGTTAAAGGATAGGACTATAATTTTCAAGTTTATATTTTTTCTTCTTCTATTATTCTATGAAGAAAATAATTCTTATACTTTAGTGAAGGGATCTTAAAACAAAAAATGTGTTATCCTAACACCATATGTTTTGTTGAACCAATGTTATTTCATATCATCATAGATTGATTAATTTAAGACCCTAAATTTTACACGAGTTTGTGATTTATGACCCCAATCACTACCTATAAATATTTATGTTTTTCATTCAATTATATGTCTCTAATTTCCACCAATGTTCTCCTAATCGAGATCATAATTTGGTGGTAACCCTTTCATTTTTCTTTTCCTCTTATTAAGACAAAATTTTATTAACCTAATTTCTGATGTGGGTTTTCTCAAAGGTATTTTCTATTTTAAACCATTTATTTTCGAAAAATAATTTCAAATTGCGAGGAAACAATTTATTGAAGGAGGAAAGAATGTAACACCTCAAGATTTCATAGTACAATATTTCTTCAAAGTAATTCAATAACTTTCACTACATGCAACATCGATTTCTAGCGCAGTATGACTTACCAAACAAGTCGTTCAAAAGCGGTTATGAATAGTATTAACTGAATTTTGAACATTATATAATACTTATAATTTCAGAGTCCATATTTTGAGTTTCTTAGACATAATGTAAGAACAAATACATTTTTCCAGATAAAAGAAGTGTTTTTAAAAAATGCAATTTTACCGCCTTTTAACAGAGAAGCCTTTTTAAATCCAATATTTGAAACATTTATATATCCAATTTGAAAAAATAAAATTCTCCTTTAAAATCAAGACATTAGAATTTTTTTTCAATAATTTTATGGTTTTTTTCTGATAACTTTCATATTTGGGTGATTGGTGAAAAATACAATATTTTAACTGAAAACAAATTTTTAAATCAAAAATAATTTATATTGTTAAATTATAAATTTTAATGCTTTGGAAGTATAAATAGATTATATTTTTAAAATTTAATCCAATGATGGTAATTGTAAGTAATTTAATTTTGAAATTGGACATAAACAAGTGTCAAACTTTTGGTTGTTAATATTTCTTAAAAATACGCCTTTTGGTTTCGACAGTAGGAATTAATTTTCTATTAATAAATGAGACTTTTATGTTTTGAATTTGGTCAAATAAACTTTATTATTGAATTAAAAATATCAAAATTATCATATGGAAACTTTTTGGTATTTTTCTGAAAACATTTAATTTTTGATGAATAGTGAAAAACACTTAGTTATAGTTTAAAACCGAATTATTATTAAAATAAATATTTATTTTATTTAAATTTAATTTATGTAAAATTAGATACATAATACCTATATATGTTCAATGTAATACATTGGAGTCATTTTATAATAATTTTAGACCTATAAAAAGTTTATTGAACTTTTCACCGTCTTCTACCCACCTCCTAGGAGAATTTTCCAATTCACATAAAACTTAATTTTACCGTTTCTGTGAGGGGAATTTCAAAAATTCAAGAGACATGTTTACTATGAAGAAATAAAATGTGGTTCAATAAGATAAAAATAATTTTTTGGTGAATAGTAACTTTTTACATTTATTTTCCACGGTTAAAAGTAAATAGGGTAATTAATGGTAAAAATGATATTAATATTACCCTAACACATGTCCTAATTCTATTATACAAGTGTATCTCGACCAAAATCAACATTAAGAATAAAATATTATCATTTAGGTCCACTTGGATTAGATTAATACATTTATTATTATTTAATTCAAAGAAGAGTTAAAAAAGTTATAATAAAAGTTTAATTACTAAAACATTTTTAATATAGGGTTATACATAAGATAAATGAGATTATAAATAATCATTAGAAATATAAAACAATTTCCTACATAATGATATTTTATTTATAATTTTTAGACATTAAATAATTTAATTTATTTATGACACGACGGTGATGTAGTAACTACCTAATTAATGAAATATTAACATAATTGATATTATAAATATCAAAATAAATATAATTTGAGACATTTTATGAATTCCACTAATTTTATAGTTTAATATTATATATTATGATTGGTTATAAAAAAACTTTTTCGATGTAATAATGTTATGAAATTATCAAAAACAAAATATCCAATTGTGTAAAAATTGACATAAAAGAGTTTTTAAAACAAATATTTTATTATTAATTGATATTATATTCCTAAAAATCTAAGGTTCAGAAAAAGGACTTATATCATGATTTTTGTATCATTAATGTACCACTTTGAGATCTCTTGTATGTATATAGTATGTTTATTAACTATATAATATTAAAAAACAATGTGACATGGTAAATGTCAAACTACTTGACAATGAGTTAAAACTAAATGATATGGTTAATGTAATGACGCTAACATGTCTAAAATATATTTCTTGAAAGGATTTAGACCCATCCCTACCTTTGAATTTAAATAATATAGTTTCTAGCCATTATAAACTTAATATGAATTTATTATAAAATAATACATTAAGTTTTTCCTAAAGAGCCCCTCCTCCCCCTTATAAAAGGACACCACTTCTAAAAAATTCTTCACACCTTCAAAGCCTTTTGGTTCGGCCAATCCCTACACAATTATTCTCTAAACTTCCCTCACTTCAACCTAGAGGCCTTATTTGGATCAGAAAGCCATCCTATGAATCCTTTTTGATCAAATCAAAATGAAGAACCCGAAGAATAGGTAATGTTTTCACCACCCTCTTTCAGGTTCCTTTCTTCTTCCACTTCTTCTTTCAATGTTATTTCCATTCTCAAATAATAACTCAAGTATATTATATATACAATTATGTTATTATAATTATGGTATAACCATATTCAGTATTCTATCCATCCTTAGAATGACATGTCACCATACGTGCGTATGTACGGCCTACCGTCTCCACGTCGTGGTGTAATTGTTATTCAATACATTGTTATTTGGATGGGTATAATAATGATGTGTAATTCATATAAATAATAAATATAACATTATAATTATTCTTTATATGTGATATACCATCCAATTATATATTATTTTAATATAAAAATAATGATATTGTCGCTGGTGCGTACTTACGGACTACCGTCTCCACGAACGCGATGAGAATCATTCCTCATCATATACATTCAAGTATAATTCTCATTTGATGATTAAAAATAATGTTTAAGGACTTTATATCATTCTAGATATGAATAAGATAAATCCTATCCATAACAAATATGGCTTATGTAATAAAACAAATAAAAGAAAACGGGTAAGTTAACACCCGAAACGACGATAATACTAAGATATTATTAACAAAGCAATGTTAAAAGATCATATATGATATCATATTAATCTACATGATTCTTGTATATTTCAATAACAATTATTTCACCATTATACAGGAGGATAAGATACCCTCAACCAAGAAAAATTTCAAGGTAAGGGTTTATTTCACAATCTCTTAATTATCCGAGGTTGTTTATATGTAATTATCTACTGGGACCTATTTATCATCCACATCCATGTTTCTTAAAAATTTATTTCAAATCATTATTACTATTTTACAGAATATGGGTTAATGTCATTTATACCCTTTTTTTACTTTTTATAAGATTTTTATAAAAGAATATTTCCGTCATTTTCCAAACAAGGTCCTTTTTAACCTTTTTGATAGAATTAATGTAAGAATGTCTTTTTTTAACTTATACAGAGGGTTCAGCTATTTTCCACCATTATAAAACCTTATAAGCTTCACTTACATAATTATAAGGATATTTTCAAAGTAAATTTTATATTTTATAATTATGTGTCTTTTAAATGATTTCAAAGAAAGAGATATTTCTCTCAAATATTTTTGATTTCATCTATGTCAACATCCTTTGATGTATTTTAAGATGATTTGAAGTTGATTTATTATGATATAACACTTATATATTGTATTGAAGGTTTTGTGTTATTTTTGATTGAGGATGTGTTATTTTTATACCATCCATGGTTTATGGAGAAATTAATGACATTTCGTATGCCATCTTTAATACGAATGTTTATGTTATGTTCAAACCTTTTCATATGGGAATGCATTGGACTTAATATGTGACAGGTGGAGCCCGCTATAGCTCCTCAATGCATCGGTAGGTCTCATGAGACAAACTAGTGTCTTGGCACAAGGCCTTGAAAAAATATTATTTGTAGTATTCACCTAAGGCCATGACTATGTGGTTATTATAGTCTGGCATTATGAATTCCATCATTATGAATGTGGTTATTGATATTGCATGTGATTATTCGACTTGTAGAATATCCATGTGAATAATTAAATGGAATTATTTAATTTTATTTTTCCATATTATGGTGAATTTCAAGTTTAAAAGGCTTCTGTTTTAGTTATACATTGCCTTAAATGTTTATGCTTATTTATGAAAGTTTCCACCATATTGTTATCCTTACTGAGCATCTGAGCTCACCCCTTTCAATGTTTTATGTTTCCCAGTATTTGAAGAAGTAATTTATGAATGACCTGCAGTAATAGTATGAGGGGATATGAAGACAAGATATTGTTGTAGTTTTTTTACTTTATGATGTAATGTAAGACTTATGAATATATCTAGTGTTTCCATGACTACTAAACTAATCGATCTTTCGAGACTTAATCTTTTGTGATCATGCCAATGTTATGTAATAATGCACCGACTCTGGGTAACTGGGGTTGGGGTGTTACATTTCCATTATTAAATTATCTTATATAATTATTCTAGCATTTATATCATGTATATTGAGTATATTAAATTATTTATTTCATGTACTCTTGATATGATATCATACATAAATGATTAAATTATGAAGGTTATTTGGTTTATGGTGGTTCTTACTAAGTTGTCATAATCCCAACATGAATGTACACCTAGGTAAAATAGTAGTTATTATAGTTATTTAATGGCATAGAGATATGTGTGTGAAGATAGTAATGCTCTATCAAAACTAAGAGGATTCAGTAGTTCAAATGTTGGGAGAAATATTCTGAGTATTATTGATGAGATCAATTATTTTATTATATAATATATTAATCATATCTTGATCGGATTAAAGATGATTCTTGAGTGGACTTATTATACATTAATATTTATTTATGTATTGAATTATGTTATTATTTCATCTTGCACCAGACTTTTGGTGGATATGATGTTGTAATTACACTTGTGAATTACATTGTTTATTATGGTGTTACTATTTATTATTTAAATGTATTGTATCTTCCATGAGTATTTAATGAAATTACCATTAGTAAAAACTATTAGAATATACAGAGTCATATTTGAGTCTATGAAACATCCTCCTCTGGGAAATTTATTTTGTTACAATGTCAATTCAATATTCTAATATTTTTGGATAAACATAATCTTCCCTGGCATACACAACAAGAAACCACTATATTTTTTTTCTAGTTTCAAATATTATACATAGAGACACTTATACATTGAATTTACAAGAAATATTTCTTCCGAAAATTAAATATAATTTTTTTATTTTTTATTTTTCAGCCTGAATATAAAATCATTCAAATATCTAATAAAAACATTATATTGGATTATTTACCACAAAACATCTTTGTAATAATATATTCTTTAAACAAAAAATATATCTAAATTTTTGAATGATGCATTTATTTAGATGATCCTGAGATATATATCATGAGAGAAGCCTTATGATTGGTAGTTAATAGATTATCACACCACATGCTACCTAAATATTGTGATGAAATGTAAAAGACTAAAAAATTAAATTATTTTTTGGAATATAATATCCCAAACATCTTAATTTAGGTGACCCCATTTACATTTTATTTGATGAGGGGATTTCAAGGTTCCCTTTCTTGTTCAGGTGGTTATTTATATATGTATTCATTAAGAGGTTCTAAAAAAATTCATCTCACCTTTTTCACATTAATTCTAGAATTCATTAATATTCTTCAAGATTAATGTACTAGTTTTAGATAGATATTACAAAAATAAGTATTATATTTCTTATTTAATTATCTATCACCCTTATAGGAAACTATTTCGTTTATGATGGGTTGTTTCATCCATTATGAAATTTAGGATTGATGTAAAATGGAATATACATCTATTTTATAAAAGTATAGTTGATTTTCTGGAGATTAATTTTTTTGGAGAAATTTGACGTAATTATTAAGTTATCACATGTAACCACAATTTTTAGGAAGTATTCATTAGAATTAATGTTAAATATAGTTTCTCTTATTCATTTCCGTTTCATATAACATTCATGTACTATTGGGTATATGATTCTAATATTCAAATATAGTTTATGAGCATATATAATTTTTCTAATGGATCATGGGTACAACAGACCACATTAGTGAATTTTCTAGAATTAATTACTATTAATACAAAAATGTAATGACCCTACCCACTTTAAAGATTAGTATGGCAAGATTTATATGTTCCCTATGAATTAGAAAATAATTTCAAGGATTTTTATGTATTATTAGAAGTGGTACAACATGTTATTCAGAGGGTTTTAACCACTAGTGTATGGGGGATCCTTTGTATTGATAAATATAAAGGGGTTGTAAATGGTAACAAATTGAGTTTTGTAAGTGGAGAAATTTGTTAATAAGTTTTTTCGTTGTTGTAAATAGAGTTATTTTAATTATAATGCAACGTATCCCAAGTATTTTTAATAATGTTTAAGATTTTTTACTGACATAATACTTATAATTTATTTCTTTTCAAATTTATTTTAATTTTATTGATTTATGGTATCATATAAATATTTTTATCTTATAAATTAATGATGGAATGTTGTTTCTTGATGAATTACTAAATATTTAAGATAAATTAATATTATCATTTCATGATATATTAATTCCTTTGGTCACATGTTGGGATGAAAAATCACCATATATTCTGATTTTTTTATATCTTAGAGGTGGATATTTTCTTCCATAATCACGAAGAATCTTGTCTATTATTTTAAAATTCATCACTATATGGTGATCAATTTTAATTTCTGTTTATGTTGAAAAAATGTATTTTTATGGAGAATTTATATAATTGACATTATGTTATTTCATTCTTGTGTAGTTTTTTGTGGCTGTTTGATATCACATTAAGAAAAAATAAATTTATAATTATATTATGACGGTATATTAGATTTGGTTCATGGAAAATTGAAAAGTAAGATTATTTTGTATATTCTGGATAATAATATAAAATATTAATAAAAAATAAATATGTTACTACTTGAAATAAAATTTCATATCCTTTTCTAAATTAAGAGATTTCAGTTTTTCCATGTGTGGTCATCTGAATTATATGGATTTAGGATAGAATGAGATACTATATTGATGAGTTAGAAAAAAATTAAAAATAAATCACCAATGATGTTAGGAAGAATTAGGTATTATTGAGAAGTGGTAAATCAATGATTGTTATTAATTTATAGAATTATTTCCACAGTTTTTCATTAACTAAAATAAATTTGTGGAATGCCATTTGAATTTATGAATTTTGTCTAAACACTAACATTGGAGGAATTCAATTACAATCCATAATGTTTTTTATATTTTGTTTCATGATGAAATCCTCAATAAATATTAATGTTCTTGGGAAAGAGTTAAAATGCATATTAGTTTGGTTTATTATAGGATAAATGAATTGTAGGTGTAGTGTTAATTTTTACAAGTCATGGATTTAATATTTTTTTCCAATAGTCATAATTTTGATGTTGATATACAATGAAAATGTATAGATTAGGATGAAATTAAAATCCATATAAAATATTATATTTTATGGTGATATTGTATTGCAATGTTTCCATAGACCGAGGCACCATCATTAGAACCAATTTAGTTCCTCAATATCCATTATATATATAATTATATTGTAAAGAATTTCAATGTAGTTTATTTAGTGGGAAGATTCATGTTCACCGTGTTTTATCCATCTCAGAGGACTTCATCAATGATCATTTTAAAAAAATTATAGATATTTATATTGTAATAGTTTAACCTTACCCATACATACTAACAGTCTCATGAGATTCCAAGTGACATTTTACAATGTGGATGTCTGCTACCACAAGCTGAACTATCTGGTTTACTTAGGTCAAATCACCCTCTAAAGATACATTATCATCTTAAAATTAATATTGATTATATTTAGGGATCCTTCATAATAAATATAACATTTTTTAAATTATAAAATATAATGTAATGAGTTTTTAATGAAATTGATTCCATTTAATTTATATTTTTTATATTTCAAATTTCATGTGGCCTTATTGATAAAAGGTCGGAGTATTGGTATCCTTAGTTTTTTGAATTTACCATCCATTAATAGATAATTTTTAAGGAATGAGAATGATCATATGACCATTTCTGAAGAGACAATTTAAATTATGACTCTTTTGTATGGTTAATGATTATGATTGACTATAAGTTACTATGTTTGGAAAATTTTAATATAATATGACTTATATTGAAATATTGGTCATGTTAAACCTGTGTTTGACAGATACTAGTCATTTATAAAGTATTTTTATTTTTTATAAAATTTATATTGTTATTAAACAATATTAATACAGGTTAATCGTCATTGTCTATATTTGACCAATATTTACTGCTTTGACCAAAATGATGTGAACGTGATCTTTTGACTTACAGAAGAACATAACACATTCTCATTGATATTATTAAATGGTGTTGCCTATATATAATATATAATTATAATTGAGTAATGGTATGGGTTAACTTACAATTACATTGGAAGTGGGAAAGAATAGCTATGATTGAATCTCGAGTGTCTAGTTGTGTATATTTCTAAGGTGTGGATACTCTAGAGTAAGTACATGGTGCATGAATGTCTTTATTGAGATAGAAAGTTAGGTGAAAATATGAAGATGATATGGTTGGGGATGTGATGGGTGGGGATATATATTTACATGTCTTAGAAACTAATGTAAGATTAAAAATAGGTTATTAAATTACCTTAGCACTGTTTGGTTCATATCAAGAAAGTATTTTTTATCCCTAGTATATCAACATGACTTTTATTTTTAATAGAATCATAGTCAACTAGGTTATTCACTATACTCATTCCTTAAAATTTCCTAAATCATGGTAGATATGAATTACCCACATAGATGTATTATGATTATTTTGGTTGATTTAGTCTTGTAATAGATTTTATACTCAATATACGAGGTATTATTATACCATTTGTGTGATATACTACATATAAAATTATTGGTATATTTTGTTGTTGAATAACCCTCAAAACAAGATTTAAAATTGTGATACCGATGAGTTGAGTTAGGAAGTAAAACCTATTTTTCATAGATATTTATATGAGATAATATTATGGAATATTGAAAATATATGTGATGTCATTCAAATTACCTTACCACTCAATGGTTTTGATCCATTAAGAATTGGCGGATGATCTATAAATGGTCATTATAAATCTAATGAGATGTGGTTAGTGGTTATGTCATGGGTTTGTTCCCTAAAGGGGTGTGATCCATTATTTATAATTATTTAAAATGTTTATTATGTCTATAGGTCTATTCATTTTTAATCTATTTTATTATTCTCTTATTAAATAACATTGTCTATAATTTATATTTTAGTTGTTATTTATTTATAGTGAACTATAGGGATAACATGCATATATAAATGTGTAAGATCATTTATTTTTACATGGGGTTTTATATTCATTTCACTTACATGATTAATTATATGTACTTTATATGTAACAAGACATGTTCCCTTAAATAGGAAAAGCATATTGGTTCATTTTACTCACTCTATCATGGTACCCAATGTACAGAACTTCTTGTGTGTATATGTATATATATATATTCTAGCTGTATTATTATTTAATGATGGTCATGTTAGAGATTATTATGTTCCTTATTTTTATAATTTTAACCAAGGAACATGAAGTCGGGTTATATAACACTATATTATTATTATTATTTAATTGTTTTTTTATAGAACAAGGTAATTGTCATATGTTACACTCAAATTTTATTTTTTGATGTTTTAATTTATT
This sequence comes from Viscum album, assembly GCA_963277665.1. Lineage (NCBI taxonomy): Eukaryota > Viridiplantae > Streptophyta > Magnoliopsida > Santalales > Viscaceae > Viscum > Viscum album. The sequence continues at coordinate 1,124,143,341 of OY728129.1, forward strand.
TTTCATAACATATTGATCATTCCATACCACATTATTGGTGGATTTTATTATATTTTATGTGTTGAGAAAAATATTCTTACTATAATAAACTAGTATGTTAGAGAAATTACCACCCATAATATGTGATTTTACACATCCCTAATAGTCTCGATCATTTAGAATATTAGTGTTGTCCTTATAATGGATCTCAAAATTTATTCATTGAGGATGGGTAATTTTATAGATCATATTACAATTCATCCCATGAGATTTATCCTAATATTTTCTTAATTTTTATTGATTTGATCGCTATAAGAAATAAAATATTATTCCTTTAATTGTTTTTTATATAACTAAGATATATTATTATAGAAAATATTTTATGCATTCATTGATATTTTTTTATTTATTATATAAACTATTTTGATATATAATATTTTTCACCTAAAAAGAAGAGTTTTTTAATACACGGAGTTATGGTGAGTTTATGAGGGAGGAAAACCAGATAATACGGTATCTTATCTCTCTGGTCACCCAATGGTTTGTCATAGTGGTGATGAAACTCTAATAATCCTTCCCCCTCGATAGAGAGAGGGGCCCTCTACTAGTTCATCCTCAGATTACCCAAGGGGATTCACCCCTTTCAATACCCTTGACTTTCTATTGACCAATCTCATTATTTTACTATTACCTAATGTCCCATTCCTCATTTATGGGATATTTAATCTTCTTCTATCCCTCCTAGAGCTCCTTGAATCACCATATATACATTAACTTTCATCAATTTCTAATTTTGGATAATTCTAGTCTTTGATTGATGTGAAGATATATTAATATACTCATTATGGGGATTGAATGTATATGTTATAATATGGTTTCTATATTCTCACAACATCATGATATTTTACACTGTTGAGGAAGGATTCTACTTTACCAAGTTCAATATTTGATAACTTTTCAATGGAACTCTCTTATCAATATATATATGGTAAGATGATTTACAAATGAATTGGTGTCCTCCAACCGCGAATCATTGGGAATTCTTCATAGGATTTTCTGTTACCTTTAAAATATTAGAAGTTACTAATTAGTTTAGTATTTTTATATGTTTTGAAAATATTACTGTGACCATGTACCACACCAATGGACTACACATATTCATGTAATTATATGGTTCTAATACTAAAGTTGGATCTATTTCTATTGAGGTTTAAGAAGGTTTTTGATGCTTCAAGGTTTTAAATTTTCATTCTTTGTGTGATTTATTTAAATAATTATTTGGTTTTAGTCACTATCACTAGGTCTATTTTCATGGTAATGTTAATATTGTGGTTTTGTATAGTGTTGTCTTTAATAAATCATCTAATATTTTTCTTTATTAAATAAGTAAATTTATATCTACTAAACTACCTATTCCTATCAATTGTTCCACTTTGGTTGGAGATGCCAGTTCAACTTCAAGGCTAAGGGTTTCACTAAGAGGGAGGATCCTCCCCTAGAGATTTGTTGTAGACGATTGAATTTATTTTCCAACCAATGAAAATATAATACAACTAGGCATATACCAACATTTACCAAGAGATGAATCCTAACATGGGTCAGTTATTTTGAAAGGGTAGTATGTGTCTCTTCTTATTTAGGGACCATCGTAGAATGTATTTAGAAGAAGGGTTTGTAAATAACCTACTAGAAAGTGATAGTATGTGTGGGAGGAGAATAATTATTCTTTAGTTTCATAGAATATCTCTGAGTATGACTATAATAGAATCTGAATTTCATTAGGGACCTATAGATTGGATTTTACCTTGTTTATTATACATAAGAATAATTTTATATAGATAAGTGAAAATTTATTTTTTATAAAAGAATAAGTAATATAGAAGTTCATAGTATAAAATATGGATGAGGGAATTATATTTCTATAAGTACAATGATATTTTTATTAAGGAAGAATATATTGAAGTGAGACCTAATATATCCTTCGAGGAATTTGAAGTTCATAATTTTCCTTCTGAGATTTCATTTCATTGAGAGGAAGTGAGAAAATTTGAATAGTAAATATATATTGGTATTGAAATTTGGGATGATATTGTGGTATGATAATTGTTGATATATAGTTAACAAAGAAAATAAATAAAGGTAGCATAAGAAGAGTTCCATGATTATAAAACTAATGAATACTATTTCTGTTTGTAAGGGAATTGTCCTTAAGGTACATAATAAGTTACTTAGTATAAGGGGTTTTGAGAATAATGAGAATAAAGATCAAAATTATATATGTAATGATGGTGTATCTGAATGTATGGTGACTGAAGATATTTAACCTTTTTCTCGTGAAATGTCATGATTTCTCGATCATGAGAATAATAATGGAAACTCTATGTCCATTAAAGGATATATGGTCATATGAGATGCTTTAGTAGATCAGCCTTATGAATAATAATAATGGGGTTTAGGATGGAGGAATAAAGAAGATGCTGACCTAGCTTCCAGTTTTAACATGTTCATTCAACCAAATAGATATATTTTATTAAATGAATATCTCAATAATGTTTCAAATTAAAATGGTGATGGGTAATTTTATAGAAAGATTAAATTATACCATGATGAATATAAAACCGAATAGATTAAAAATAAATATTTTAATTTGGTTCATGGATTTATTGAAATAATGTTTAAATAGGAGAGTGTATCAATACTTTAGAAACGATAGAGTCACTATTTGAAGATGTCAATATTGAGGAGTTAATCTAGTGTTTATTTTCTATCAAATTTAGTCACCAAAGGATGTATGGTTACAATAATATATGGTTTTTTATATATCCAGATTTTAAAATTGAATTGTAACCTTTACATGTATTTCATGCTTATTCTGGTTCCTAATCAACCCTTATATGTGGATTTCCTATAATTAATAAAAATATAATTTGAAAAAAATTGTGTTTGTTTAGGGGTATAAAAATATCAACACCTTGGTTTATATATGGAAATATTCCCCTAGATTGAAATTTGTTTAAACAAATATATACATATATATATATATAGTTTTTAATCTTTTCATTTTGTATTTTAAATTTTTCTCTCATATTAATCAAATATGTTTTCAGTGATCTTATCATATAAATAGTTTCAAACTAGTCATAAACATGTAAATAAAATATGATTATTTTATTTTATTTTTAATTTTTAACCTAAAATTCAACTATGATTCTTTTTGTTACATATGAATCAAATTTTTATAATAAATAATCTTAAATATAGTTTCATTTAAATTAATATCCTTTTTATAAACAATTAAACTTGTTTGAAACTCTGAATCCTTATACCTGGTCCCTCCCAATTAGTATCAAATCAAATATTTTTACATTTTTGAATTCTATTTTCAAGATGAAGTTTTTACGTTTATAAAATATTTTATCCAATACTACAATTAAATTTTATGTCATGTTATTATAGTGATTGGTATTTTTTATTCTTTTAATAACATGAAATATTTCAATAACCCAACCCATATAACTCCTTTGATACCTTGTTAGGATTTCTATATGGATTCATTTACACACCACAATTTCTAGAGGTAGGAAACTAATGTGGATGGATAAAATAGGAATAATTACAGTTTTATTTATCCTTAAAAAAGATTTCAACAATTCAATGAAATGAAAAGTTATTTTCCATTAGGGAGAAAACCAACCTCTAAATAAATTTATAGTGAAATAATGTAAACTAGAAATTAGATGAATCTTTTATCTAAACACTTTTTGAAAAAAATAAAAATATAGATACCTATTTTTCATGGATAACCTAACTAATTCGTAGACTTTTAACTGGGTACCAATGTTTTCCACTGCAAACTTGATCTTATAGTCCATTTATAATGACATAATAAGCCTTTTTAATTTACTATATAATAATATACAACATCTATAAGAACAGTTGAATATGTATATAGGGACGACTAATGGAACAATTATTATGATTTATCCAATTAAGTCCCATGTTTTATGATTCATTATATTTTATGAAATGTGTAAATCAATTCCATTTTAATTTTTTTAGAAAAAAAATTCCATAAAACCAGTTAACATGAACTAAATGTAATTTCAAATCCATGTTTTTGTGGGATTAAAGAACATATTGAACCTATAGAGTTTCAATAAACGTGTTTATAAAATGTAGGTAAACATCAACAATCTACACATAGCACAATTAATTGAGTATGAATATTAGCATTAAAATATTATAAACATAATATCATTATAATATTAGGTAATTATCATTATAAATATTTTTGAAATAATAAATAATTAAACTCACACATATGATCATTACATCACCTATAAGGAGACATCATTTTTCTATATTATTACATTCCTGATACTTCTAAACACAACTTGGATCACTCATCTATAACCATCTATGAAACATTCACCCATTTTTAACACATCAAGTTATTTTCCTAACACTTGATTAGTTTAATAAGATATTTTTTTCCATTACTCATATGTATGTTTCATCTATTAAATATAACTTGATATATTTCCCTAATTTTATTTTAAAAATAATTCAATTTTAAGAATATTCATCTAAAAAATTTATATTAAATATATACAAGAATTATAAAAAAATTCAAATTTTTAAAAAACCCCCTTTCAGTTATTCTTCTAAAAAACCACTATTAAAAATCATTTTGTATCTACATGGAAATTAAATTTGAAAATCAAATGCAATGATTTATCAAATTTAAACTCTTTATCTCAAGTAAGATCCAAATTAATTTCCCTTAGAACAGAAAATCCATGATTTATAAAATTAATTTCAATCAATAAATTATTTAATAAATAAATTTGTGTCAAATAACATTAAATAGGCACATTAAAAAAATAAATATATAAATTAAATTATTTAAAAGATTCAATGGAATAAAACATAAAGAGTAATTTTAATATTACAAAATAATTGGAGTTATTGATGATAGTATTAATCCAATACATCAGTTGATAATATGATTAAATTGATATCATTATTTATACATTCCTATTTGAATCCCTATGAATCATCAATTAATGATACATTTCACTATGATATAGTTTTTAAGGTAAAAAATAAATGATAAATAAAGAGATTTGTAAAACATAATTTCTTCTTGATCATTTATATTTGGTTGAGTTTTGATTTATCTAAACCTAGAAAGTGATTCAGAATTTATTGTTTTAAATCCTCAATATAACCATTATAAATACAAAAAACTAGAGAATTTTTAATTTAAGATCTCAATTGTGGTCAATAGAGGGAAACAGTTTTTAAAAATTAAATCACATATGTTTTGTTGAATAAATGACAAGGATGTGGAGTTAGTTAAATTAGAATATAACAATACAATATATACCATTATCTAAAACAAATAATTCATGTTGAATGAGATGATAAAACTATTACATATATAAATATTACAAGATTATACATGATCATCTGTTATAACATGAAAAAAATTACATCCCCAAAACAAAACGGATTTTTTTATTTAGATATTAGAGAGATAAAAATAATATTTTATGACACAAAATGTATTAATGTCTCAAATTAATCACACATGAATACCATAAAGACCTATCACATGTTATATAATTGTTCACTACCTGGGGAGTGGGAAACAGAAGAACAGCTGAGCTTAATCCTTTATTAAGGGGGTAAAACATTAGAAACATAAACAAAATCAAGATATACTCTAATAAAGATGATCATAAAAGTGTAAACATAAGAAAAACATATGAGTATAATAAATAATCCAAAAATCATGATAAAAATTATATGAAACCATGGATCATAAAATAAAGATAAGGAATCAAATAATAACGCAGAACATAAATATGTGGATAAAAAACCATAGACTATGTAAATGACAACATCCATGAACGTCATCACATAGTAGGTAAAATTCAGATAACATAATGGAGTAAGATAAAGTCCCATGTGTTATATAATAGCATTTCATGTGATATTTTGTTTTCTCAATATACTGGAGGGTTATAAACATTTCATCCCACCCATAACATAATGATAAACCATATATGTGTGTACCACATGAATGTGAAAAAATTCATAAAGTCATTATATCGTAATTAAATCATGACATAATAGTAGGTTATAGATCAATTTTTACAAGTAATACATCCCAATAATGAAGTTGGATGATTCGATTATAAAATATCAACAACGAAAAATTTGAAGCATTAAAATATATTGACATAGATAAAAAATCATATATATGATGATAATTTTTTAAATTAAATTATGAATTAAAATTTAAAAACCATTTATTTAAAACAGTAAAATGGGTAATGAAATGTTTAAAATTATTTTGATAAAGGTAATAAAATTATATTAAATAATCATGTTATAATAATGTTTTAAATTGAACATTCAAAATAAAGGATACAGAGAGATACAAGATACCAGGTGAAAAATGTAAAGAAATAAAGATAAAAAGATTCCCTTTACACAATTGTATATAAGTCTAATGAAATATATATGTACCAAAATAATCATATAAATATTTGAAAATAAATATATTACTTTAATGAATATTAGGAATAACTATTAAATATAATACAAATGTTCAAATCATTAAGAGAGATACTAACACATTTACTTTTAAAAGTCAGAATTGGTAAAGTATGGACAAAGGAGGCGGGAAATGGTAAAAAGTTATGTAAATCTAAAAAATATCATAAGGAGAAGAAAAATGGTAATATAATAATTTTTTTATAAATATTCCCCTATTATAATTTAGATATCTATAATTTTAATTATTAATGGATACTATGAGATAATCTAGTACATTTACTCTATACATAAGCGAATGCAATCTAAACCTTACTATAATCAATATATACTTCTTAATCATCTATTTTAGAAAATTATTTTTATTTCTTAACTTTTATAAAAAAATAATATTTATTTATTGTATTAGTATTTTATAGGGTTATTAATCAATGAATCTTAGTAGTATTGATTATTTTAATTGGTCTTTAGTTAAGAAAACATCAATATTATTACATGATCATAAAAAAATATTATCCAGAATAGTAAATGTAGTGTAATAAAAAATTATAATGATTTATAATGTCCCATGATAAATTTATGTATGGTTTTAGTGATTTTTGTATAGAAAATATTTCCAATAAGAACGTTCTGTATATCATTTCCAATTATAGTATATTTCATAATAATTAAAATTAAATTGATTATAAGAAATTCATAACCATAATCAAAACATATATTATTCTTAAATATCATGTATTATTAAAAAATTTATTTTTATACTCATCCATGAGGAAAATGATGAAGATGTTATGACAACATTTATAATAGAGGTAGAACTAGAAAGAAAATATTTTTATGAATAAATTAGTAAGTGTATCAGGTTATATAAAGGTAATATCATTATAACAAAATCATAATTTTGTTTATGAAATAAAATTAGAGTTTTTAATATTATTTATGTGTAGTTAAAATAATAATATAAATACAAAATTAATAATTAGTTACATACATTGATGGAATCGCTCGATCAGAAAATAAATTACACCATCATGAGATGTATATGAAAATTTTAGGATAAAATAATTTTATAAACATTAGAATTTATGTATAGGGTGGTAATATGGTTTTTTATCCAATAGAATGATGTATAATTTAACCATCTACGGATTTTTATAGGGGGGTGTCCATTATGGATGAGTTTGAGTGACATATTTAAAATTAATTATTTACTACTGTTATGAGATGCCATTTTAATTTGTAAATTGTCCAATAAGTGAAAATAATAATTTAGGATCAATATAATATCACTTATTGATATTAATGTTTTACTTTTATGGGTTTATGCATTATTTAGTATTTATAAAACATTTTATCACTATCACAATTTACTAACATAATTTTCGATTCATCTTTGATTTTTTTTTTAAAAAAATAAAAAAATATAAAATATTATATAATTTATATACCCAATGTAAAAATAGGAAATCCTTTTTATCAAATGAATTATAACTATATAAAATTTTTAAAAAATAAAAATACTTTAGAAAAAAATTTATTTTGTAATAATCATTTTTATGCAATAAATGATTACATTTTGATTTATTATCATGCCTTAATTATTTAATGGATATAAGTAACTTATTATTAATGTTAAACATATTGTTTCTAATACAATATTAAATTATATTAATGTGTTATATTTCACTATAAAAAATAGATATACACATTTGGAATATTACTAAAAACCTAATATATATTCACTATATAATGATTATATTTCCCAATTTTAATCTTACATGTAACATAGATATATATAAAAATTAACCCCATTAACATACATTGTTCTCAATATTATTATCATATTTTTATTTTTATTTGAATCATTTTATAATTATTAGTGATTCAATATTTATAGGAGTATGTTATGATGCATATTTCAATGTTAGGGTATTTTTATTTACTTGTGGTTCTATTTCTTTTATAATATCCAAAATTATATTTCATTTATATATCTTGAAAGATATTTCTTCTTATTTCATTTTATATTTTAATATATCACTTTAATTACGTAATGAATTGTTTAATTTAGTTCAGTGTTTTTTGGAAGACAAGTTATCTAATAAATATAATTTATTAAATGAAATTTGAAACCCGAAATATGGGTTGTTACATTCTCTCCCCCTTAAAAAATTTCACACTTAAAATTTTATTATTCAGATAAAAATACATAATGGATATTTTAGACCATTGTATTAGTACATTTTTTCCTCATTATTATGATTTCATCATAGAACATTAAATAAGTGATTTTTATGGATAGTACTTTATCACTATAATCGAAGAACTCCAATGGTTATTCCTTGTATGAGAGAAATTGTTCCGTTTTTATAAATTACATGTTCAATATAATATATAGATCTAACATGTACTTAACCAAAAAATATATATAGAACACATCATTCACATATGATATGTTTAGTGTATGTTCTATGTGATACGATACAATCCCAATTAAATCATAAATATTTAAGAGGTGATATATTTTGTGATCAATTTTCCATTTAAATTGAATTTCATAAACATCTTCGCTGATAATATTCAATGGAATAATTTTTTTAACCACAAAATCTAATTCTTATTGAATATTATTAGCATGGATATTCTATTAATCTTTTTCTTCATTTATATAATACTAAATGATTTAAATATTCACTTCTATATATTCTATAATATATTTTATCAATATCATTTTTATGAGAACTCTACTAGTGGAAGATGTTGATCCCAACTTCCATTAAAATCAATCATGTATGATGTTATCATATATTACATAGTTTGAGCGGTGTTTTCTAATTGAACTCAATTTTGGATGAGAATCAGTTGTTATTATACATCCAATATATAATATTTATTGTAATATTCTCTTGAAATTTGAGGGGAAATTTTTATATTGATTAGTTATATTTGAGAGTTGTACTGAATGCAACCATACTACATCATTTTATTATATCTTAGAAAATAATTACATAGAAAATCATATCATAACGACAAAAAAATGTAATGAATTTTATTTTCATAAATCACAACCCAAATTAAATTATATCACTAGAGGTTTTGTTATGACATTCCAAAAAATCATGGGTGATGTTCTCCCATTTTAAAATGGTAATGGGTAATGGTTTTATCATTCCCTTATACTTTTGAAATTCATTATCAACATTATGGTTTAGAAATATAAAAAATGTATAATAAAAATATCCCTCTTCATTTTTTTCACTTTAACTATTCCTTGATATCTCAATACATTATTCTACTTCCTGAGTTAATAGTGAATTTTGATTTGGTGAATCTTAATACAACTCCTACATTTCATCTGATATATAAATAAAACTTATTCACATTCTAAATATTATAATATTTTCATTATCAAGGCTAAACCCTAAAATATTTCCCAGTTTATTCATTACATTAATATCAATATTTTGCGCCTCCTTGTTTATCATATAGATATACGGTAGTTCTGTCATTTTGGAAAGTTATTATTTTATCCCTTCCCTTAGGACTTCCATATATATCGATTTATATTTTTCAAATAATGAGACTTTATAAATAATTATATCATCAAATTATTTTCGGTCCCAATATGAAAATTTATTTTAAAATTATAATTCATTATCAAATATAAATATATCTATTTCCACATGTTTAATTCCAAAGTAAATATATAATTTAGGAACTCATGATAAATATATATAAATATATATATCACATATTCTTATAGATATAATTCCTCTATATCTTTATTGGAAAAATCACTATTTCTTACTCCAAATAATGAATCATGTAATATTTCCTATTATTTTAATAGACATGAGGCATAAGCTACCCCCATGTTATATTCATAAGGAAACATCCCATTCCCTTCATTGATTCATCAATATATATATAAAACCATTCACTAATATAGGGTAGTGTTACTATAGGTGATGTGACCAAACTCTTCTTAATGTCATTGAATTTATCTTCCTATTCTTTATCTAGTGAAACATAGCTCCATTTTGAGTTAACCTGTTTAGTAAATTTGAATACTATGTGATATTTCTCCCAAAGTAGCAATAGTATCGATCAAATGTATGAATTATATATATCATAGTTATTGAAAATTTTTTGGTCTTTAATTAATCTCCCATGTATTTAAAAGAAGCAAATATATACCCTTCATTAAGATTAATGACCCATGAATGATAATATTTATATCCATAATTCAAACATTTTTAATATATCATATAGATTCTCCTTAATCATGGTATCCTAAAAAGTCTTCAACATTCCTTCAAATTCTTCTTGGGTCCTAGAATATTTAATATTATCATATATTTTTACTACTATAATTTTTTTGATATATTCCTTAAAGTATTTCTTTATATACTCCATCAAGATATTTGGGTTGTTTATATGTCCAAAAAACCAAACTATGAATTCATTGTTCCCATATATTATAATAAAGGATAAATTTTATTTTTTTTTTGTTAATATTAAACTTAGTTAATGGTATCATGATCAAATATTAACTATTAATAAGTATTAAGCCCCAACAATTTTATCAAACTAGTCATCAATTTGTCACATAAGATATATTTCCTTGATCATGATATTATAAAGTTAATGATAATTAATGTAAAAAAAGCATTAAATAATCCTATTTTTTAATAAAGAATACTAGTGTACCCCTTGGTGAAAAACAGTCATATAAAACCATTGTCAAAATTCTCTTGTAATTTCACCATTAATTCCTCTAATTCAAAAATGATCATTTTATAAGTACTCCACAATATTGTCACATCACAATTAATACAATCAATTGAAAACTCAAACTCATGATATTGGGGAATACATGGACTCCTGAAATGACATGACCTACTGTGACATTTATTGGGATAATAGTAGGCCATATTTTCCACCCTAAGAACAACCCTAATTGGATAGGGGTCAGAGACTAGCACTTAAAACCCATCTAACTTAAATGGAGGGAATTATTTTAATAGAACTTCACACAAAAACATAACTCTGTATTATAATATAATAAACATTTAATAGAACCACCAACCATAATATAAAATTCATGCAACTTATGATGAACACCCATAACTTATAAAAAATGTGTCGCTAGTAAGTAGGGGAAAATATATGGTCAAAACATATTAAAATAAACTAAAACCACAAAATAATAATATATATAATTCCATGGAAAAATATTTATAACATAAACAACATCAACAACCACCACTCTTGTGATCCATTAATTTCTAACTCCACTGGAACCAACTTCAATTATGCTACATCCAAATTGAGCATGCAGAGAAAAAACATAAATGTGGCTGAAGCATATGTGGTGGTGATTATAAACATACTTTTTAAGACTACACAAAATTTATAATGAATAATAGAACCAAAAATTACTATATAACTTAAGAAGTATAATATATTTTTTAATGATTTATTTTAATGAAGGATAAAAAGAATCATGAACATCATATTCAAGCTTCATAGACAAAATATTAATGGGAACCAAAACACCTAGATAATTATAAGACCAAAAATTACCAAAAAATAGGATTCTATAAATTTGATATCACCACTCTAGATTCATAGTGAGGTACCAACTACTTGCTAAATGTTATATGTTATTTAAGGGGTAACAACCCATTTGGAGGATGCTTGTAACATCCCAGGTAAATAAAGAATAATAGATTTTCATATTTATTAATATTTGCGAATTAAATATTAATTTTACTTTAAAGGGGTTTCTATGTTCGATAGCATACCCGATACGCAACAAAGAGTTTCATTGAAATCTTACGTTGCACATTATTAATAAAATAATGTTATTTTAAATGGTAGTTAACACATAGACATTGTATTGGTGGTAATGGATATAAATAACTAAAAAATGATTATATATGTTTTTTAAATGTTTTTACATTTATCCAATAAAAGATAAAGGCTTAAAATACGGAAAGAATTCAATTTTAGGCATTTATACCCTAATTTTCACGAAAGGTTCACTTATCACCTTTTGATGGTGAACCGTCATTAAATATAGCTTTGATCAATCTTATACATTCTATTGGACCAAATATAACTCTTCTTTATAATCGGGATATCAAAATTTACTTTGTGTAAATTTTTGGTATTTTTCCGATAAAGTTCATTTTTTTTAATGAATAGTGTAAAATGTTGTATTTTAATTCAAAACCACTTTTTAATCTAATTTATTTATATGATTATATTATCTTTTTAATTGGTTTTAAATTAAAATTAGAAAATATTTTTACCATTAAATCCAATAGTGGTCATTGGAATTAATTTCACTTTGAAATCGGACTTAAACTAGTGTCAATCTTTTGATACTTATTGTTTCATAAAAACATGATATTTGCTCTGACAGCGGGAATTAATTATTAAATTAATTAATGCAAATTATATGTTGTCAATTTTGTAAAATTGAATTCATTTTTGAATTCGGAATATCAAATAAATATTAGGGTGAAGTTTTGGTATTTTTCTAAAAAACTTCAATTTTTGATGAATAGTGAAACCACTAAGTGGTACTTAAAAAACTGATTTTTCGTTTAAATGAAATTTTACCTCCTCTATGTTTTGAATTTCAAAAATCTGACATACATGGTTTTAATTAAGAATTAAAATGTGGTTCAATGGGATTAAAATAATTTTTTGGTGAATAGTAACTTATTAAGTTTTTAATCGCGATTAGAGGTAATTAGTGTAGTTTAAGGTAAAAATAATGTTTTAATAATATGAAATGAACATGAAACATGTCCTAACATTATTGGATGTGTCATGGCAGACCAAGACAATCCATGGGTCAACTTGGGGACCCCATGGAGCTACTTTAGTTGGAAAATGACATTAATACCTTTTTATTTAATGTTAAAAGAAAAATGTCACAAACATGAGTTGTTTTACTAAAACAATTTTTACCTGGGGTTATACAAGTCAGATTTTTGACTATAAATATTCATTGGAAATCTAAAAAAATTTCCTACATCATAGTATTTTTGTTATATTTTTTAGACATTAAATAAATTACATTATTTATGACATCATGATGATGCAGCGATGACCTCATTATTTAATGATTTAAATAAAATGGAAAGATGATGTAATATCTAAGACCTACACATGTCCAAAACCTATTGGATGGGTTTATTTCGAACCCTTATCACCGTATCCACGAATTATATCAGTGTGGGACCTTTTAAATCCGAAACTCATTTTCAAATAAAGTAACATTTGCTTACATTCCAAGAGTGCCCCTCCTCTCCTCTTATAAAAGGCCCCCACCTCTACCTTCTTACCCACACCTCTCAAGCCTTTGGCTAGGCCAACCTCTGCCCATTTCACCTCTCCACATCCCTCTATAACTCCTTGAAGCCTCACTTTGGGCAGAATCCATTCCAAGGAAGCCTTTGAGCTCAAATCAAGGGAAGTTACCTAATTTAAAGTTAATGTCTTCACCTGTGTCCTTTTGTTTTATTTTGCTTCTCCAACCCCCTAAACTCTTCTTATTCATTTATTTTGTAACAAATCCAGTATCTTAAATATACTATGTTTTTTTTATAATAAGGATTCAATCTACACTTACACACACCTACATCTAATGGTTAAAGAACATACTGTTTCCGTGGATGGCGAATTTCTGCCTCCTGAAACGATGATTGTTCAACATTCTTCTAACACCTTCAAATGTGGCCATTAAGATGACACTATATTTATATATGATATCTAATATGTTTATGTTTTACTTAATATTATATATTTTTCATTTATGGCATACCTTTATGGCTTCCATTATGGGTAAACGCGATATCTTCATTTAAGGAAGTGCGGACTACTGCCCCCTCAAAGTGATTTGATTCGTTAATACCATATGTGGTACGTATAAAGGATATATTTAATGATATTATATATTATACCATACTGGAATTAAAATACTATTATGTATCATTATGTTTTAATTCCATTAAATATGAAATAGAAATGGAAGTAGCGTTCATGCGTACGTACGGCTTACCGTCTCCATGAACGGTGCATTTCATTTCTTAACTCTAAATGTTATGTAATATTATAAATTCATGAATATACTGGATATATATGATATATATGATATATAAATCATGAATAAAACTCTGGATATAATTAACCTTTGACCACACGAACAACATGTAATTGTAAGAAGTCCACTTTCGACTTAAGAGCCAAATATCGACAAAACAAACATTATTAACTTAAATGATTACATAATGTTTATGACATAGTAATAAGTGATATAAAAGGAATAATGAACATTAAAAAGGTTCTTAAGGAAGTATAAATTAACTCAAGTTTATTATTCAGTAGATTAAAGAATGATCGAGTCAAGTCGGACCCGAGGTAAGGGATCTTACTCCTCTCTTTCTTTTTAAGTACACTCTTTTATGTCAATCATTCTAAAGCTAATATTTCTTGTTATTGGGATGTTATTTTATTTTACTCTTACTGTAATTTTTATTTTCATATAATTAGAGGCCCTATTCTCTCTCATCATTCCATTTTGGAAGTTTTGAGTGGCGCCGTTAGGCTGCCGAATTTTCGTAAGAGATCTAACCTCTCTCTTTCTTTTAAAGTACTCTCCTTTATGTCACTTTTTTAAGCTCCTCTTTGTTATGTTGGGGGATGTTATTTTATATTCCTATTTCTGTAAACATTATGTTAATATGATTAGAGACCCTATTTGATCTCATAAATTCATTTTTGTAAGTTTTATGTGGCGTCGTTAGGCTGCCGAGTTTTCGTAAGGGATTTTTCATCTCACTTTTATTCCCGTGAGATTTATGCTACATTTTCCACAATTTACTTTGAGTGGTTTATGTACTGCCCATTATTTTACTCATTGTGTAATATAATTTCATTTATGAGTATTTACATCAATGTTGTATTGTCCTTCTTCACGGGGTGCATGTCTCGAAAGATACCCATGTCGGTAAGGGAACCTTTCACCCTCCTCTTTTTGTAAAAGACTTCTTTTGTTATGTCTTTTAATTCACATAATATTATGTTGGGATATGTTCTTCTATATAATTTTTGATTTAAATTTTATGTACAAGTGATGAGATACCCCTTTATCTCTCTCATCAGCCATTTTTTTAAAATTTTATGTGACGCCGTTAGGCTGTCGAATTTTACGAAGGGAACTTCTTAACCCAATTTCAATTTCTTTGGGTTCAACATGTAGTTATTGAACATGTCATTATTTGAATATGTGTGAATGAATTTTGATTTTTTTACACTTAATATCATCTTATACTAGGTGTATTTATATTTTTCACACATAATTATGAGATTGATTTATCCTTAATTTAAGGATACCTTCTTTATAATGGATTTCATCTCATTTTACATTTCTTTTGAGACTTCATTGTTGTTATGCACCAATACCCTCTTATATGGTGTGTATAATGTCCTTTGAAATATTATATCATGAATCCCTTCATTCTCATGATATTATAAAGCTCGGATTAAATGTTATTCTGCAATTATTTGTATTCAAGAGTCTCTCATTTTGTTAAAAACTCTTTAACAAAAATATCGTTTAAAATGTTTTAAGGATTCATTATTCTAAATATTTATCTTTAATGTCCATGTTTTCAAAATGGTTTTATGTATTTATTTATATGGACATTAATTTTTTAAAATTATAATTCCATTAAAAGCTTCAAAGTGGTATGGGACACTTTGATTCAAAAATCTCTTTTAAATGGTCTTTGAAAATGTATTGATTAATTCAATATCTGGGAATTACTTATTCTGATTGAAAATTAAATGTTGTTATTGAAATGTTTATATTTTCAATATTTTATGTGTAATGATGGTACTTGGATATTTTACGGGCGGTTACGTGATAAACCATATGACGAGTGGTGTCGTGAATACCAGGACGGGTGGTTACGTTATAACCTCCAATGCATTGGGTATGGAATTTGGCTGTATGGCTATTACATTAAGTATGTATGGAAGTCGGCCGTATGGCTATTCCATTAAGTATGTTTGGAAGTTTGCCGAATGGCTATTCCATTAAGTGATATGTGTGGAAGTTGACCTTATGGTTATTCCACTTAAGTATGTTTATGTCCCAAGTTACCTTTATATGTTATGTGATCTTTATATGGGTGTTATGGTGATATTTTGGTTAAATAAGGGTAAGTAATGAACTTTTATTCAGTGAAGAGATTTTACTACTTCGAAAAGGTGAAAGGTATTACTTTGATAAAGTATACATGGTTTACTTGTTGTTTTGAAAAACTAACAGTTTTCATTCTTTGTGTATCCCTTACTGAGCTTTTTATGCTCATCCCAAGTTTTTGAAATATTTTTCACAGGACTTAACGCGGAATAGGTTCAAGGATGGGATCAAGGGAAAGTCATGCTACCTAAAACATGGAACTAGACATTTCTCTTTTTAAGAGTTTTTATTTTATGGAAACTTTGTAGAAGTTTCTACTTTGTAATCTTTTGAAATGTAATAGTCATGTCCTAATTCTCTAAAACTCTAAACCTGAAAAGATCCTCAATGTGTAATCTTGTAATAACTCATGATTAAGTAAGGTTTCAGGCTGGGGCATTATAGTGATCACCTCGTCGATTAAATATTTCATCAATTTAGGGTATTAATGTTTCCACAAGAAGTGGTCTCAAATCCCATTAATGGTAGGTGTTTCTAACAATCCTATATATATGAAGGACCCCCCCCCCCATTCCTTGTCCCTATATGTCATAAAGGGGGTTACCAAACACGTTTCTACAACACATTTTTCCCTGAAGCCTATATATCATCACTAGAAATATTAATAACTTAAATGAATAATAATGTCGAAAACATATCAAAAATGGAGATAAGGTATGCCCTATAATAATATATATGAAAAATTATTTGAATGGAATATCCAATATCATGATTATAATAGTCAGATGAGAAAATACAAAATAAAACAATGTAAACATACCTTATATAAAGTACTCTTTACATACATGATGTGTGAGCCTTAGGTAGTAGATGGGTGTCTACTCCCACTCTTTGGTTTTCTGGAGTTAATTTCCATGGTAATCTAAGGGGTCAATCAGGCATGTCAAACTCCCCAATATATTCAGTTGTGTATCACCATCTATGCATGAGTCATGTTGCAATTGAACAAGATATATTTACTATCCAACATGACATGTGGGAAAAAGAGTTATTATAATTTGGACTCAAGAACACCCCCTGTCATTTGATCTACAAAACTAGGTGTGTGACCCATAGTCACACACTATGTGATATTTAATATTATAAATAAATTAAAACTTCTAACCAATGATGGGACACAATGTATTATATATGACACTATTCATTGTGATATTCACTAGTGCAGAAAACATTTTTTACGTCGGTTATTTTTTATTATTTACGTCGGTTTTTAGGCGACGTTAATACGGACGACGTTATAAATAACGTTTTTTACGTCGGTTATTTAAAACCCGACGTAATATCCCTAACATCACGGTGGTTATCACGTCGGTTCATATAATAACCGACGTGATAAATATGCGTGGGGGGGGCTTTATCACGTCGGTTATTCCCTAAACCGACGTGATAAAACGCCTGGGATATCGTTTATCACGTCGGTTATGTCATAACCGACGTGATAAACCCTTCCCCTGGCCTATTATCAACGTCGGTTTCTTAAATAACCGACGTGATAAAAAGGCCTGGGAAACGTTTTAGCACGTCGGTTATCCAATAACTGACGTGGTAAATCGATTCCCAGGCCTTTTAGCACGTCGGTTATATTAAGAACCGAGCTGATAAAAGCCCCGGGAACGGTTTATCACGTCGGTTCTAGAAAAACCCGACATGATAACCCCTACCGATTTATTTACCACGTCGGTTATAAAAATAACCGACGTGAAAGAAATTTTTTTTTTAATAATTGCACTGCTCTCACCAAAAAGCAACCAAAAAACCAAACAAAAATAACCATGCCAGCCCTCCCCCAAGCGCCAACTGAACCCCACCCTCATCTATACCCACCTAACAACCTGGCCAGCCCTCCCCCACCACATTGGAGCCCCCACCACAACCCTTGGGACAACCCCCACCCCTTGGACAGCCCCCCCACCCTCATTTACACCCCCACGACCCTAGTACAGCCTCAAACACCCATTGGACACCCCTCCCATATCCCTTGGACACCCCTCCACCCTTGGACACCCCCCCCACCCCTTGGACAGGCCCCCCCCCCCCCCACCCTGATTTACACCCCCAAGACCCCTAGCTACAGCTTCAAACACCCATTGGACACCCCCCCCACACCTTGACAGCCCTCCCAGACCCCTTGGGACACCCCCCCCCCCCCGGACCCCTGGACACCCCCCGAGCCCTTGGACAGCCCCAAACACCCCTTGGACACCCCTCCCATATCCCTTGGACACCCCCCCCACACCCCTTGGACACCCCCCCACCCCCTTGGACAGCCCCCCCACCCCTCATTTACACCCAACCGGCCCCTTGGACAGAACTCCCAGACACCTTGGACACCACTCCCATATCCCTTGGACACCCCCCCACCCCTTGGACACCCCCCCACCCCTTCGACAGCCCCCCCACCCTCATTTACACCCAACCGGCCCCTTGTACAGAACACTCCAGACACCTTGGACACCACTCCCATATCCCTTGGACACCCCCCCACCCTTGGACACCCACCACCCCTTCGACAGCCCCCCACCCTCATTTACACCCCCCCAAACACTAGGATATCCCCAAACACCCCTTGGACACCCCTCCCATATCCCTTGGACACCCCCCCCCCCACCCCTTGGACACCCCCCCCACCCCTTGATAGCCCCCCACCCCCTGGACACCCCCCCCGACCCCTTGGAAACCCCCCTACCACCCTGGAAACCCCCCCATCCCCTTGGACAGCCCCAAACACCCCTTGGGACACCCCTCCTATCCCTTGGACACCCCCCCCACCACTTGGACACCCCCCACCCCCTTGGACAGCCCCCCCCCCACCCTCAATTTACACCCAACCGACTGCTTGGACAGCCCCAAACACACCTTGGACACCCCTCCCATATCCCTTGGACACCCCCCCACCCCTTGGACACCCCCCCACCCTCATTTACACCCCCCCGACCCCTAGGACACGCCCAAACACACCTTGGACACCCCTCCCATATCCCTTGGACACCCCCCAAACACCCCACCCACCCCCTTGGAACCTCTCCCCCCATACCAAAATCCAGACCAGAAAAAACCATCAACAGTAGACCAAAACAAGAAGTAGAGAAAAATTAAACATTCACTTATATAACATTCAAAACTTACACTGTCAACTTAAAAAAAACTAAATCCAACCTAAACGACTACGAAATACACAATTACATTGACAATATTCAAAATTACATTTTACATTACAAACAACTAAAAGTCAATCAAACCTGTAAAATAATTTGACCACTCCACTTGTAAGTGTTTGATATCTTCAGCAGTAAAGGGTTGAGGGTCATCAAAAAGCTACAAAGGAAAAGGATAGTAGTCAAACGTGTATAACTGAACTAAATCAAATTGAAATATTATGAGAAAGAGGAAATCTTACCAGGTCAAAACTCAGAACTGTCCCAGTTGTTATTATTTCATACATAAATCTTAACATGTAATATCCGCATTCGATGATGCCTTTGTTGCTCATGACATTTCTGTTTGAATGAGTTGTAAATTCAATATATTATTTTATGTAATAAATCAAAATGTACAAATTATAAATGGATATTTACCTTCGCATGTACATATTTGATCTTGAAATCCTTCTTTTCTTTGTGCTTTTTTCGAAAGTGGACCCATGCCTGTTAGAAAATAATACGAATGGGGTAAATTTAACAATTCATTATAATATATAAAACTATTGTGAAATTGAAACTTACGTTTCAAG
This sequence comes from Viscum album, assembly GCA_963277665.1. Classification (NCBI taxonomy): domain Eukaryota; kingdom Viridiplantae; phylum Streptophyta; class Magnoliopsida; order Santalales; family Viscaceae; genus Viscum; species Viscum album. Next base: position 1,124,163,899 of record OY728129.1, read on the forward strand.
GAGAGAGCATATCCAATAAAGTGTTTTCTCCCTAGGGCAAAAACCCCTAACATCCAATGATCCCTGATAAAAGGAAATTTAACGTTAGTGGTTTTTTATGTTAAAAGATAATTAACTCTTTGAGAGGGATGTGTTTCATGCCTCTCACAAAAAGGCATCATCCAACATTGTGTGATTACATTCTTTTCAAATCTTTCAGCAATATAAAGCATTCTTTGTTCCTCATCCAATGCACATGCTTCAGGGAAATCAATTGTGGGTCCACGAATCCATATACATCTGTCAGCTCATTCCTCTCACAAATTTTATACAGATACCTAATACAAAGCAGACATAAGTATACATTTTTAATAAATATAATGCAAGGAAAAGGTGTTAAGACTTACATGATAAAAATTTGCACCACGTTGATGCCCAACTTATCTCCAGTGACAAACTCCATGATATCGGTTTTCATAATCCCCACACATAGTTCACGTCCACAGACATGAGCTTCCATTGTAAAGTCATAATGATCCGCCAACAAATTTGAATATCTTGACAATTTGTCAAGACTGCTAGTATCTGCATCTGATGTCATAGCTATCTGTCTTTGTTGTTGTCTATACAGTATTTCTTTACCTTTGAAGTATTCCTGTAAAAATAAATTGAAAAATATATTAGTTTTCAAATGATAAAACATTAATAAAAATATAAAATAAAAGATATAACATCCATACCTCTATGGTAATGAGTCGAAGAAGTCTGGATGGCCAAAGTAAAAAATGGCCGATACTATGTCCAACTGTCGTCACCTTATCTGTAGGTAATGGTATCCGAGCTGATCTATCTATAATATCATGTACAGTGACCCTCTGATTCTCTACCTCTAACTGTTGATGATGAACTGTATCTCCTATACAATATACCATCCCATATGCAACTATATGATGTTGAGGATCATCAACATACAACTCACAATAAGTAGGTAGCTACGGCGGAGGAGGAGGATCAAAAATGGGGTCCACAGGCTGAGGTGGGGGAGTGGGAGCTACTGGGAGATGTGGAGTGGGAGCTGCACCCTGAAATTGTCTTTGCAAGTCTGCAAACATTAACTACACCGATGCTCTAATCTTGTCCTCCATTGTCACATTAATATTATGGACTTCAGTCTCCAAGGATTCTATTTTTTTTTATAAACTCCCTCAACGTTAGAAGTTGAAGAACGTGGCAACACTTTTCTTACCGATACACCTGCCGGATATCCTCTTACACGGCCAGGATGTTCGGGCTTTCCCAATGCCACAGATAAAATATCTTCCCTCCCAGATGGTGTAAATGTCCCCTGTGAACTCTGCTCCTCAAGAGAGTCCTGTAATAATTAATTGAACATTTCTATAATGATTGGAAATATATGAAGAAAATAGTAAACTTAAATAAATAAAATAGATATCTTACAATCCTCTCAACTACGAGTCTCGATTCTTCCGAAAGATATTGTCCTTTTTTGCCCTTCCGAGCTCTTTTCCATTTCTCATGTCTAGATGGAGGGGATGGAGGGGCCACCTCTCCAGAGCTTGAAGACTCAGCTCTTAGTTGTTGAAATTTTTCTGCCATCATTTGTTCTTCCAATAATGCATACCCTCCCCGAGATAAACTATGAGGGTATACATTTTTAGATTGGATCTCTTGATGAGCTTTCCTTGTTTGCTGTAAATTAAGAATAAGTAATCATTAACAAAACAATAATAAGATCATTTATATAAGAAAGCTTATAAAAGTTTACATTGCCCTTACCAAAAATGATTCTTTTCTTCTACTTTCAAAAAATTGTCTCCATGTGTCTTCATCTATAAAAGGATATATACGACATGGATTCTCACGACTCCTATGACCATAAATGAAATCAGATGAGAGGGTTGATTTGAAATCCCTCCATCTCCTAGCAGCCAACGATAAGCATTTCTTCCTGACTCCTCCAGTGTCAGGAATATCAAATGTCATCTGATAAAAAAGAGGTTAAAAATATTATATATACTAGAAACATTTAAAGAACAGTCAAAAAATAGAAAAAGATCTTACCAAAATGGTCTCCCACAGCTGAGAAATTATCGCCTTATCCACACTTCTCCAATCATCATAGAGAATGCTTACTTTTCTCTTAGCCTGAGTTGCTACAAAACCCTTAAAATCTTTAGCATTTGGACCTATAGGAAGATCATCATCATCAAACTCCACGACTATCCTCTCCTCCTTCGTACGGGCAAGTGATAATTTTGGTAAACGTGTGCACCCACGCTTACCAACCTTTGAACTCTTTTTCGTAATAGGAGCATGTGAATGTTCCTCCCCAGATGTATGACCAATATGCTCATCTCCAGAATCATGTGGCTGATCAATTGATTGATCTGTCATTTTCCTTCAAATCAAAAAAACAAACATTAGTTCACAAATAGAAAAGTGTACTAAATTACATAATAGTAAACATTGGTAATATGGTAAGCATGTTAAACAATGATAAACATGGTAAACACAGGCAAAAGGTTGCCAAGGAGTTGGCCCAAGAAAGCTGAAAAGTGGACTCACTGAGTCCACCGGTCAGCCGGTGTGAGCTCACCGGCCAGCCGGAGGACCCAGGCAGTAGACTTGCCCACTGCCTGGTGCCACCGGCCGGCCGCTGGCTCACCACCGGCCGGCCGCTGGCTCACCACCGGCCGGCCGGTGGACCAGACAGAGCGCCTTCCTCTCTGTCTGAACCACCGGCCGGCCGCTGGCTCATCACCGGCCGGCCGCTGGTGATCCAGACAGAGAGGAAGGCTCTCTGTCTGGTCCACTGGCCGGCCGGTGGTGGTCCACCGGCCGGCCGGTGGACCAGACAGAGCTTTGTTCTGGACCACCGGCCAACCGGTGATCCACCACCGGCCAGCCGGTGCGCCCAGGACTTCTCCTCTTTACGGTTTTTATTGTTTTATCGTTTTGGTTTGATACATGTTTTAATAAGTAAAAAATTTACAGTATCTAACATTATATGAAAAACTAAATGTAAACAAGAAATAAACTTGTGTTACCTGTAATTTTAGGAATGTACAGTTGGATTGTTTTCCCAAATTCCTTCGTCGTGATCGTTCCTTATGGCACAAACCATGTCTTCAACATACTCATCATTATGTTTTGTTAATCTTTCCATGGAAGTAGGGATCTCACATAAATCAGCATCTTCATCAAATTCATCCTCACCAACATATTGGTTTTTCCCTTGTAAAACAACAGCCCACTGCATATCTGATTGATCTACTACATAGAAAATTTGTTTGGCATGTGTTGCCATTATAAAATAATCAGCTGTGTCTTCCAATCTATTCAGATTAACAAGTGTCATTCCAAATTCATCGTGTCTGACACTGTTGTTACCGATAAACCATTTACAGTTAAAAACGGGAACTTTAATTTTAAAGTAATCAGCCTCCCATATGTCTTCAATCACTCCATAATATGCACTTGATGCCGAAATTGGGTTTCTGTCCTTAGCACTCGAAAAATGCATTGCTTCTGCAAACACCAATACACCACTATTCTGAACTGCACTTCTGTTGTCCTGAGCTTTCGTATGAAATGTATAGCCATTAATGTCATAAGCGGACCATGTTATCACATTTAAAGATGGACCACCCACTATCCATTTTAATGTCTCTGATACATCTGATCTACCAAGCAAGGTCTTTTTAAACCATGGCAAAAAAGTTTTGTTGTGCTCATTCAAAATCCACATTTCTTTCTTCTTTGGATGACATTGTTTCAACTCATTAATATGAAATGTGATATACGGTTGAACATCAGCTATGTTATTCAAGATGTATGATTCTAACTTCTTCATATGTTCAGCTGACAGTGATTTGACTTTCAAGCCACGAATCCCCTTTCCCTCATTATTAACCCGTTCATGGCGAGATGGAGGCAAACCTATGTGTTGTGCCGTAGCCAAGTAGCTCGTACAAAACTCTGCTACCTCCTCAGAAATATACTTTTCAATAATGGAGGCTTCAGGTCGATATGGATTTTTAACATATCCCTTTAATATTTTCATATACCTTTCAAAAGGATACATCCAACGAAGATATACAGGTCCACAAAGCCTTATTTCTCGAACCAGTTGAATCATTAAATGCACCATCATATCAAAAAAAGTTGGAGGAAAATACATTTCCAAATGACAAAGTATAAAAATTGCATCCTTTTCCAAAATGTTCAAAGCATTCACATCAATCGCCTTGTTGCAAATTGAATTGAAAAAACAACACAACCTCATTATAGTCTTTCTGACACAGATGGGAAATATTCCACGCAGTGCAACTGGTAGAATTTGTTGCATCATGACGTGACAATCATGTGATTTCATACCTATCAACTTCAAGTCTTTCAATGAGACAAAATTTTTTACATTTGAAGAATAACCTTGAGGCACTTTGATATCATGAAGACACTGACAGAAGCTACTTTTCTCCCTCTTCGATAATGTATGACAAGCCGGGGGAAGAAATGTTCGTCTTCCTTTAGGAGTGGGAGCTAACTCCAAACGTATTCCCATTGACAGTAGGTCTAACCTTGCATTCAACCCATCTTTTGTCTTTCCTTTAATATCTAGCAATGTTCCGATCAAAGAATCACAGATATTCTTCTCCACGTGCATGACATCAATATTATGTTTGACTTCATGATACCTCCAATATGGTAGCTCAAAAAATATTGACCTTTTCTTCCAAATATGTCTATCGTTACCAGATTTCTGTGTCTTTCCCAATGTCACATCAAGGTTTTTCACCCTCTCAAAATACAATTCTGGGGATAAAGGTTGAGGAGCAGTATCAAATTCTTGTGAGCCATTGAATGCCATTTTTAGTCTTCTATAAGGGTGATCCATAGGCAAAAACTTTCGATGACCCATGTACACTGTTTTCCTCCCATGATGCAATTGACAATATGACGTCTGTTGTTCGCAAATTGGACATGCTTTATGCCCTTTAACACTGTATCCAGACAAATTTCCATATGCTGGGAAGTCATTTATAGTGAATAGAAGCACTGCATGCAGTTGAAAATATTCCATTTTATAAGAATCATACACCCTAATACCATCAGCCCATAACAGTTTCAAATCATCAATCAGCGGTGACAAGTATACATCAATATCATTGCGAGGTTGCTTTGGACCAGAGATTATGATACTCAACATGACATATTTGCGCTTCATACAAACTTCAGGAGAGAGGTTGTAAATTACCAATAAAACAGGCCATGAACTATGTGTGCTACTGAGGGTTCGGTATGGATTCATTCCATCTGTGCACAAGCCTAGTCTCAGATTTCTAATTTCATTTCCAAATGTAGGGTACTGGGCATCAATTTTCTTCCATTGTGGACAATCAGCTGGATGACGTATTTTTCCATCACATACCCGCTCATCAGCATGCCATCTTAACCTTTTTTCATCATGTGAATTAGCAAATAAACGTTTGAAACGAGGAATTATAGAAAGATACCAAAATACCTTTGAAGGGAGCTTTGTAATCTCTACATCAGCTTGTGATTTTTCTTTCACCTTATACCGTGATGTCCCACATTTAGGACACTCTTTCAGAAATTCATATTCCTTCCTATATATAATGCAGTCATTCATATAGGCATGTATTTTCCTGTATCCCAATCCCATCGGGCATAATATTTTTTTGGCCTTATAATGTGAATCTGGAAGATCGTTATCTTTTGGAAGAATGTCTTTCATCAATTGTAGTAGCTCTGTAAAACTTCTGTCACTCCATCCATGTTTCGCCTTTAGGTTAATCAATCTTAACACCGCCGACAAAACCGTAAAATCTGTACAACCAGGATATAATGGTTTTTCGGCATCACCATATAGACGTGCAACTGTCGGTTCTATCTCAATTTGTTCTGCTACAATATCGCGAATCATTTCTTCAATTCCATCGGAGTTACCATCTTGCGATTCATTATCATCAGTGACATTCTGTCCAGTTTCGCCATGCCAAATCCAAGGGTTGTAACTCAGATTGAAACCATGACAAATCAGATGATCTTTTATCTCTCTACTTTTCAACTTCTTCATATTCAGACATTTCAGGCATGGACAGAAAAAAATGTCACTACTTGGAACATTTCGTTTAGAAAATTCCAAAAAGGCATCAACACCTTCCTCATATTCATTGCTCATTCGATGTGCCGTAATCCAAATTCGACTCATTACTACCTATAACAAATAGCAAAAATATATATATTTTTTAGATAAGACAAATATATGTTTATATGAAAAAAATCATAATTTGAATGTAAACAATTTTGAAATATAAAACAAATCGATGTGTAAACCCCCCTGGACACCCCCCGACCCCTCTGGACAGCCCCTCACCCCTCCTGGACACAACCCCCACCCCCGACCTGCTTGGACACCCCCCTGGACACCCCCCAACCCTATGGACAGCCCCCAACCCCTCCTAAACACCACCCCCACCTCCTACCCCCTTGGACACCCCCCTGGACACCCCCAACGCCCACCCACACCCTTGGACAGCCCCCCACACCCACCCACCCCCTTGTAAACCCCCCTGGACACCCCCCGACCCCTCTGGACATCCCCCCACCCCTCCTGGACACCACCCCCCACCCCCTACCCCCTTGGACACCCCCCTGGACATCCCCCAACCCTCTGGGCAGCCCCCCCACCCACCCGGACAACCCCAAATACCCTCTGGAGAGGCCGCCACCCACTTGGACAGCCCCCCACACCCATCCACCCCCTTGGACATCCCCCCACACCCATCCACCCCCTTGGACACCCCCCTGGACACCCCACCGACCCCTCTGGACAGGCCGCCACCCCCTTGGACAGCCCCCCACACCCACCCATCCCCTTGGACACCACCCTGGACAGCCCCCGACCCCTCTGGACAGCCCCCGACCCCTCTAGAAAGCACCCCCACCCCTCCTGGACACAACCCCCCACCCCCGACCTGCTTGGACACCCCCCTGGACACCCCCCAACCCTCTGGACAGCCCCCGACCCCTCTGGACAGCCCCCCACCCCTCCTGGACACCACCCCCACCCCCCACCCTCTTGGACACCCCCTGGACATCCCCCAACCCTCTGGGCAGCCCCCCCACCCACCCGGACAACTCCAAATACCCTCTGGAGAGGCCGCCACCCACTTGGACAGCCCCCCACACCCATCCACCCCCTTGGACAGCCCCCCACACCCATCCACCCCCTTGGACACCCCCCTGGACACCCCACCGACCCCTCTGGACAGGCCGCCACCCCCTTGGACAGCCCCCCACACCCACCCATCCCCTTGGACACCACCCTGGACACCCCCCCGACCCCTCTGGACAGCCCCCGACCCCTCTAGAAAGCACCCCCACCCCTCCTGACACAACCCCCCACCCCCGACCTACTTGGACACCCCCCAACCCTCTGGACAGCCCCCGACCCCTCTGGACAGCCCCCCACCCCTCCTGGACACCACCCCCACCCCTACCCCCTTGGACACCCCCCTGGACATCCCCCAACCCTCTGGGCATCCCCCCCACCCACCCGGACAACCCCAAATACCCTCTTGAGAGGCCGCCACCCACTTGGATAGCCCCCCACACCCATCCACCCCCTTGGACAGCCCCCCACACCCATCCACCCCCTTGGACACCCCCCTGGACACCCCACCGACCCCTCTGGACAGGCCGCCACCCCCTTGGACATCCCCCCACACCCACCCATCCCCTTGGACACCACCCTGGACACCCCCCGACCCCTCTGGACAGCCCCCGACCCCTCTAGAAAGCACCCCCACCCCTCCTGGACACAACCCCCCACCCCCGACCTGCTTGGACACCCCCCTGGACACCCCCCAACCCTCTGGACAGCCCCCCCACCCCTCCTAAACACCACCACCCACCCCCTACCCCCTTGGACACCCCCCTGGACACCCCCCAACACCCACCCACACCCTTGGACAGCCCCCCACACCCACCCACCCCCTTGTAAACCCCCCTGGACACCCCCCGACCCCTCTGGACAGCCCCCTGCCCCTCCTGGACACCACCCCCCACCCCCTACCCCCTTGGACACCCCCTGGACATCCCCCAACCCTCTGGACAGCCCCCCCACCCACCCGGACAACCCCAAATACCCTCTGGAGAGGCCGCCACCCACTTGGACAGCCCCCCACACCCATCCACCCCCTTGGACACCCCCCTGGACACCCCTCTGACCCCTCTGGACAGGCCGCCACCCCCTTGGACAGCCCCCCACACCCACCCATCCCCTTGGACACCACCCTGGACACCCCCCGACCCCTCTGGACAGCCCCCGACCCCTCTAGAAAGCACCCCCACCCCTCCTGGACACAACCCCCCACCCCCGACCTGCCTGGACACCCCCCAACCCTCTGGACAGCCCCCCCACCCCTCCTAAACACCACCCCCCACCCCCTACCCCCTTGGACACCCCCCTGGACACCCCCCAACACCCACCCACACCCTTGGACAGCCCCCCACACCCACCCACCCCCTTGTAAACCCCCCTAGACACCCCCCGACCCCAAATCCATGCACCTATGCCATGGTTGTGTGTGAATAAAGTAGTAACAACTGTAAAAGGGCAACCCATCCAAATGGACACGCCCCAACCCTCTCAGGGATTTATAGAAAACGATGAAAAATTAGTCAAATGATAAAATTACTCAATATTGCAAGTCGAACAAATAGATCTAGGGATGATAAATAAGATTATGGTGCCAAAACGAGTTAAAAGGGTTCGCAATCGAAGAATCTTAGCTAGTTTCAACAAAAAAAATCACAACACATATATATATACTATCCGCGAAAAAAAAGGAACGAGTGGGAGGATTACCTGAGTGATGCGAGTTTAGATGATTGATCCGAGGAGATTAAATATGAGAAACGATGATCGCAAAACGAATCTAAACCAACGAATTGGACGAGCCGATTCGGGTTTACGTGCGAGAGAGACGAGTCGCGACTGTCGAAGGTAAACTCGCGAATGACAATCCACGGGTCTGGGTAAATTTTTAGATGAGTTATCACGTCGGTTATTCAATAACTGATGTGATAATTGTTTTAAAAACATTTATAACGTCGATTATTTTAATAACCGACGTAAAAACCTTCCTCCGATTCATTTTTTACGTCGGTCATTTTATAACCGACGTTATAAAGGGCTCAAAATCCGCATTTTTTTACGTCGGTTATGGAATAACCGACGTCAAAAACATCTGCGGATTCTTTTTTTACGTCGGTTATTTTATAACCGATGTAAAAAAGCCTTCAAAAACCGCGTTTGTTACGTCGGTTATTCAATAACCGACGTAAAAAGGCCTTCGAAAACCGCGTTTTTTACGTCGGTTATAAAAATAACCGACGTAAAAAACGAAGGCGCGCGATTAATAACGTTGGTTATAAAAATAACCGACGTGAAAGGTGTACCGAACACAGGTTTGTACGTCGGTTAAGAAATAACCGACGTAAAAAACCTCGTTTTACATATTATGACGTCGGTTTTATATAACCGACGTAAAAAATGGTGACGTAAAAAACGTTTTCTGCACTAGTGATTTATCTATATCATAGAAACCCTGGTCACTTCTATATATGATACACAATTTTTGAAATGGTAATCATAATTCCTATTATCACATACCATGTTTTTAGAAATCCTCTCAACCTATTATTTAATCCTCTACATGATCCATTTCCAACACAATTAATTATTTACACATCTCTTCAAAAACATGTGTTACCACATCACATCTAGTGGCATTCTAGGAAATCCCAATTCCCACCTCTTATTATGGGATGAGACACCACATTCAAGATATCTTCCCCATTAATCCTCCAATTGATCCAGTGGTTAGGATATTTTGAGTGTTTAGGGAATTGAATAAGTTCTAGTCACACCCCTACATAATGATGTTTTCCATTAGATTCGATGAATAAATAATAAAAACATGAAATTAAATCATAATGTCAAAAAATCTACCCAAATTAACTAGATAATGTAATCTCCCTACCATAATATGATCTTTTTACATTAATATTTTTTTTAATTTCTTTATATAATTACTTCAGTCATGAGATATTTTTTCGATAAATCTAATGATCAATCGAGCCCCAACTGGGTTTTACCGTCATTATGCTAAGAGGATATATAGTAAAATCCCTCTATAGGTTTCTACACATGACCCACAAACCATATAGAATCACTGATAGATCATGAAGTGCCACCATGGATGATTCGATCAATATTCATTATTTTGGTTGATAATAACACAATCCATCCACACTTACAGTACAATTTATCTTATTTGTTAACTCTAGAGAGGGAGGGAGTGGAAGTTATTCTCTAGTTTAAGAGAAAACCCTATAGATGACATTCATTTAGTTTATTCTCTAGTTATAATAGAGTTTATAAACAACCACCATTCAATTAAAAATAATATAGAATTACATTGAATTATAAGATTATTAGAAATTTGATAATTGAATAATGGCCCTTAATCAGATATTAAATCAATCATTTTATCCATGCCAAATAATAAAAATAATAATATTTTATCTCAACGAATATTCTAACTCATGAAAACTAAATAAATTTTTTTTAAAATAAATAATTGTATATATATATATAATATATTTATGGTTTGTATCATTTTCATCAATGATCTATTAAGTAAACCCACCCACCCTCCACAGAGTTTATCAATCATAGATTAATTAAAATTTAAATATATATATATATATATATAAATTATTCATTCAATAGATACATAAATAAATAATTTATTCAAGGTCTTGAGAATAAATATTTTTTAACAATCTACATAAATATATATTCGTTGGCATATAAATGCGTATTGAATATTCGATAAAAAATCTAAATATATATTCTCCATTGTTATGAAGAATAATATTTATTCTCAATTATAAAAATAAATATAATTTAACTTATATTCGTGCAATAACATTGTGTGTGACCCTCTTGGTCTCTGTTTAAATAGTGTTATGGGGTCTTTCCTAAATTATATGATCAAAAAATAACAATATAGTATGGAACCCATAGAAAATTATGTTAATGTCACATTCAAAATAACCACATATGAATGATCAAAATGTAATATAAGGTCTTTGTATCAATATCTCTTCATGTATAATATATACTCATGAAATCTACTAATCTATGTGATATATCATTCATTAATTTATGAAATGAACTTTTCAAACACCATGGCCATGGAATTGGATATATAATTCCATTTCAATCAAAGGGTTAGAGAACTAAATTTTCATAACATGGAATTTATAAATCATATCCTAAATTATTCATTAATGTTATATCACTCGGGATGTACCTATGTATCCTATCTCATCGTGAAGATATGATGTCATAGTTTTCTTGAATACATCATATTATGTGACTTTAGATGATTATAAATAATAATATCTATTATAATATCCAACACACATATTTAATGATAGTAATATTCAATTATTCCTTATATATGTGTAATTCATACTAGTGGGGTCTTTCCTCACAACCTCTGTTCATAGAGATTACCAAGTGTGAAACTGCTTAAGATTAAACCTCACCCACTTACGAGAATCCAATAAAAAATATTCTACTTCATTTTTGACTTATCATATGATATATTTCAACCATAAAAAATATATTTAATAATATTTTCCCATCACTTCATGTTTTATATTATTGTGGAGAATTATTTTAACCATTCAATGTGAAAAATGATCCATATACATTATCCCATTGTTGTTTCACCTAAGATAAATCATCAGGTGATAATATATTCATATAACATTCATGCCATTAGATATGATGGTACTCTAAAATAGAAATTCATTTTTTTCTATGACACCAAATCCAATAGAATCCCAATTTTACTATATCAATATACCAATAGACTTGCTATTTTACACATTTTAAACTCACTTTTTGTAAGTGTAGTTATAACTACTAGGAAACCCACATTCTTATGGATAATATTTTTTTAATCAACATCTCTCTATGAAAAATATTCATACTATGGATTACACCATTTTAAAAATCTCTCAGGAAGGAAATCCAAGGGTATTCTAATTTTTATTCATTCCATAAATCTTATATCATAGCGTACACAATTTATTGTGTTTTAAATGGAAATTAAAACACTATATTATTTAGATTTAATTAAAATGGAGAAAATCATTGAAAACCCATCACTTAAGTTTCATCTCTAGATATAATATACTTGATTATTGTATATATAGAAACTAATAGCTATAATAAGCTTTTCTTACATATTTACTTAGCATCAATACAATCCAAGATAAAAACATCTTATATGATGAAGAATGTAATATCACATGAAGAACTAGAATTCTCATTTCTATATTCACCTAAAACACCTAGATTTTTATTTTCTCAAGTACTATCATAGAGTTTTAATTTTACTTATTTGTAGTTAAAATAGTCTTTTTTGATATTTTTACCCCAGACACCATGAGTAAGTAATATCACACACCATTACATATCATGTAATATTGTATACATACATAGCACATATGATTTTGAAATTCTATTCATAATTTCCTCTTTGCAATGAGATATTATTTTACCTTTCATATAGACAATAATCCAGTCTTTAATTGTTATATCATGCCTAGGTATATTTGATCATTAGATTAAGAAACTCAATAGATCTATGTTTATATATCATTTTTCATAGAACATTTATTGTTATTTAATTTCATTCAAAAATAAATACATTTCCTTATTTATAAAAATTCTATCATGACTCTACCAGTTGGGGCCCTGCTAGTCGATAGTAGGCTTAGTGGGACTACCCCATGAATGTCTACAATAGGCGACGGGATATCGACTAGTGCCAACTGAGCATAATGTAGCACACCGAGTTTCCCGTATGTAACACTTTATTTATGTATTTTAATATTGTATGGTGTTTGGTATATGTTTATTAGGGTTTACATGAATTATATAATTATTTGTGGGTTTTGGATGTCCACAGTTTGAGAATGATTAATTGAAACTATTCATCTGATATGAAACAATAAAAATTGATCCAGTGGTATCAGAATAGGTGCACGATTATGTACACATTTTTTCAAATCATTCAGTAACCTAGGAGTAACCTTAGTGTCTAGAAAAGAAGAAAAAATTCAGCTGACACATGGCTTGTCTAACTATGTGATCCAACCCTGAGAAATGTGTTTAGATATGGTGGACTGTGAATGGTTAACACACAATTTTCCTAACCTTGAAACATAAAAATTAATGGTTAAAACTTGTATCCTAAAATTGTGGATGGCACTTGGAATTTCTCCTAAACCACTCATGTTTCACCTAGCTTGAACCAAACTTAGTTTTCTCTCCTCCAAATGATATGGAGACTCTTCCCATTTATCATGGGGATGTCCATTGGAAAATATATAGGTGTTGAAGCACGATTTTTTGGTATGATTTCATTAATTGTGGGTTATCTTAGGTATAATATTCTTCCTCTCTTGTATTCAGTTATCTAGTTATTTGTGGATTGTTAAATGATATTTGATTCCAATAATGATGATATATAGATGTTTACATGAAAGGTAATGAGATTTAAGATGGTTTTCCGAGTTTTGATCTTGTTTTTTTTATAATTTTATGTCATTCTTTATTTTGTCCATAGTTTCAGTTGTAGTTAGATTTAATCTCAACACTTTTCATTAGAAAATGATGGATTTATTTCAAATTGGGTAATTTTCTTGATTTTGATTGTGAAATTAATTTGAAAATCAAGGTAGAAACCCTCTTTATTAATAGTAAGGATAATTTTGGAAATTGGTCGTAGTGAAATCTTTTTTTCATTAATTATATTAAAATTATTTTTTAAATAATGTGTTGGTTTTGATTCATGGAAAAATATTTTGTGGAATGGATTTCAGTAAAATTATTGTTTTATTTAAATGGGTCTTCACAAATGGTTTTTCTTGGATTTTAACATTAATTATTTGTGTGAGATAATGTTCATATGGGACTAATAATGGTGTGAAGTTACCCCAATCAAAAGTGGGATGTATAAGGGTTTTATATTTCCCCTATAAAGAATGGGATGTATAAGGATATGATGTTCCCCTATAAAAAAGTGTAATGGATAAGCGTATGAACTTTTCCCCTATAAAAAAGGCACAAGAAGTGATGTTTTGATGAAAGGGTGACCCACTAATTGCGAGTATATAGAGAACCATGATTTTATGCATGGATAGATATGAAGACAAGTGAAATGTAATGGGTTCTCCCAAAATAAAATTTGTGAAATGGATTTAAATTATTTTTTTGTTTCATTTGATGTAAATGGATTTGTCTTGGGAAAACAATATTGGTATGAAATGTTTTTGTATATTATGATATAAACTATTTCAAATTGGTTTATATAAATTCTTTTACATTAATGGGTTAACATATTGTATCTTAGTGGATTTAGTAGGGATTTCATTTGGGAAAACTTATATTATTTATTACTCACCCCCTACATGGAACATTAGTGAATTTTTAGATATTAGTTATCAAGACACAAGTAAAGGAAAAGTATCTCATTACATTAGTGATACACTGTAATACATTGGGAATGGATTATGGATTTGGATCTTGGAGCATATAGGCATTTTTTGTGTTGTTATATTTGGAGATTTTGAGCTTTGTGGGTTGTAACTTCAAGTTTGTATGTTGATATGGGTCAACGTTTTTATTTTTTATACATGTGTTTTGTTGAGAATGGTTGTATAAATAATTTAAAGGTTGTTTGGTTATGGTATATTGGTTGTGGTTGTTCAATTTTTAAAGGTAAAATCACCCCCATCTATTAATGAAGACCTTGAAATTTATTTATATCATTTGGAATCATGGTGGTGTCGCCTAAGGCTAAGTTGAAATTTTTCCTCAATTTAAGACATTGAGGATTTGTGGGATGGTACAAGTTGTATCAGTCTGGGTCAGTCAAAATATCTTTGTTAGAAAAGTGGTATTAGTCTTTGTTGGTCCATATTTCTCTTTGGGACAATTGGTATCAATTTCGGTTTGGAAAAATAACATTTTAAGAAAAGTGGTATCAACATTGGTCAGTTAAAATATCATTGTGGGAAAAGTGTTATCAAAATTCCTTGATCCTAATATCTTTGTGGGATAAGTACTATCATATTTTTCAATTCTTGAGTATCAGTTTTGTCAGTATCAGAGTTGATAAATGATCTTAGTTTAGTCCTTGAGTTGGGATGGTATAACATAGTAGAAATTCCCGAACATGAAATGTACAATATAAAATATGTAGCTAATCTATTTATGTTGAGATTCATGTTTCTAGGGAGTGGTGGTACATAGTTTCATGAGATACTTCTAATAGTTTAAATTTAATCATTATAGGTTTACAAGATGTGAATACCATCGAATGAATTATGGAAATGAATTCCCACTAAGAATGAATATATATTTTTGAGTAATAATTTATGATTTGGTGTAAATGAAGTGATTTATGAAAAGTATTGATTTTTTTTAAAATGTGTGATTTTTAAAAAGTAATATAAGTGATATTTTGAAAATGATTTTATTTTAAAAATCATGTTAAATGTTTCAAATATTAGTTAGAAGGTGGGAAATGCGGAATTTGGTAAGGCCTTGTTGTGATTATTGTGATGTGTTAAATTTGAATTAGCAATCCTTTAATTTCTATAGAGTTATACTTATATTGTTTTTCTCTATAGAAATTGTAATCAAAAAGATTTTTTAGAAACTAACTTGATGAATATACTGATAAAGTGGTTTCACATCAACCATAGGTGAACAAATAACTGTTTCAATGTATTTTTTTGTCATTTTAGGCCATGGATAGAGGGATCTTAAAGGATGAACCAAGACAAGGGAATCATTTCATTCAGTTCGAGAAGAAAAATCTACCCATATTTCTAAGTGATTAGGAACAAGATAAATAAGAGGTGTGGATGAATATGATGAATCAAATAATTGATATCCTTTTTTACTCCAGCAACTAAGAATTTCAAGTTGGAAATGTATATGTCGTAGGATATTTCCTAGCATGGTTCGATTTAGTAATACAAGATAAATTATATTAAGTAATTTCATGGGAGGATTTTGAAAAAAAAATCATCAAAAAATATTATCCTCGTGAATTCATTATTTCAACAATGATTTAATTTTTTATCTTGAAGAATGAAAAACTCATAGTGATAGAGTATTGGCTAAATTCTTGAATTGAGTTCACATTGCACTCAAAGATGTTGCTAGTGTATCCTTGAAGGCACAAATTTTTGTATCAGGGATGATGCCACAAATTTTATTGTGAAATTTCTTGGTCTACATAATATATTATACAATGATGGTAAATAGTGTTACTATGGAATGAAGGGACATATCATGAACTACATTTGTATGAAGCACGTTGATTCCAATAGGAAATGGTGTGAACTCTAATACTGGGAAATAGTGAAAGTGGGATAACTATATCCAAGGTAGTTAGATGAATCAGAATCATTTGGATAGATTGGTGAATGTTCCTCTAAAACCCAATAGTAAATCTGGATGTATCAAATGTAGATCTTTTTATCACATCATGATAGATTGTTAGACACATCCTAGAGAATTCCATAGTTGAAACCAAATGGGGCATCATCAGCACTATTTTAATAGTTCCCCAAGATATGGTGTATAGGAAACAACTCATGTATTGCAAAAATTGTATTCTTTAATGAGGCAAGGGTAGCAGAATAAATCACATTAGTAGAACCATGATTTCTATGGTGAGTCTAAGAATACCATGACTGCTCAGTAATGGAAATCTCAATAGGGAAATAAAGTGAAATGTACAAAAAAAGTAAGAAGTTATATGGACCTGTGTAAGTTATTATGGATGATCAATCCTTGCCATCTATGCTGATGTGTATGATTCTTTTGAATTCTACCCTTATTTAATCTTTTTTCAATATAGTTTCATCCCATTCATTTATCTCTTATCATGCAATTATTTTTTCTGTTTTCATGTTTCGATGAATCCTTCCATTTTGAAACTTAAACCTCTTATAGGTCAAAATGGAATACCATGCATTAATGTTTATGACATGTTTGATAATTTTTGATGGAGCTGAGTTGATATGGGATTTCACTATGCTTGAAAAAGATTTTTATAGAATATCCTAGTTATGGACTAGTTTATTATGTTCTAGGATCATATCGATTTTTATACCAGAATGGATTGTTTGACCACTGAGGATAGCATTGGGAATATCTTTAGAGGAGAAAGGAATGGAATGTAAGGTGAAACTTGACCATTTGAACTAGTTTTTAGAATGATCTCATATAAGTTGGTAGTTTTGACCTTGGTTTCAGTGGATGATATCAAGAATAGAAGTATTCTAGTAGTTTTTTATCAGTTTCCTGACATAATTCCTCACAGTATCACATGGTTTCAACCCACTATAGAAGTGTATATTTTATTGAACTCTTTTAGGGGACTAGTTATATTTCTTATCCATGTTTTTAGATAGCTTCTAAAGAATTAATAGAATTGAATGTGTAGTTATAAGAGTTATAAAAAATTCTTTATACATCCTAGAACATCTCCTTGGGGAGCACTGGTATTGTTTAAAAAAAAAATGGAAGTGTTAGGTTGTGTGTGGAGTATTGTAATCTTTACCATGTAATGATAAATAATATATACCCATATCCAAAAATTTATGACATGTTCAACCAATTAAGGGGATCCCACTAGTTCCCTAAGATTGACTTGAGATCGGGATATAAAAAACCACAGGTTTAAAAGAAGATGTTTCAAAAATGAATTTTAGGAGTAGATATGACAGTTATGCGTACATGGTTATGAATTTCAGTCATATGAATTCACAATAAATAATAATGGAATTAGTGAATTAGATATTTCTAAGGTAAAAATATTATTTTATTATGGTGTTTCTGGATGGCATACTAGTGTATCCAAGGACATGATCTGAGAATGTGCAATATTTAATGAAAGTGTTTGGTATTTTGAAAGATAATCATCTATATAAGAAATTAGAAAAATGTAATTTTTTATATAAGAGGTATGTTTCCTTATCCAAGTTATTTTTGAAAGGGATATTTTTTTGGATCTATAATAGATAGAGGTTGTTATCACTTAGAATCCTCCAAATAGTGTCTTTGAGATATGCAGTTTCCTTTGTCTAGACATTTATTATTGGAAAATGTTTCATGAATTTTCATGACAGTCTTCACCAATGAAAATTTTTTCAAGGAAAAATGTTCCATTATAATAGAACAAGAATATAAAGTTCCTTTTTAAGAACTTAAATTTCTCTTAAAATCAGAACTGATCATGATATTGTTGGAATCACAAAAGTGTATGTGGGGTATTGTGAAGCTTTGAGACCTGGGATGCGATATATTCTATTGTAGGGAGGTCATGTTGTTTTTAAAATCATATAGTCATTATGGATTCATGAGAATAAAAACCAAATAGATGATTTTGATTTAGCAATTGTAGTCAATTATTTGAATACCTGGTGTCATTACCTCATTGGTGGGAAATTAACAAGGTTTATGGATCATAGGATTTAGAAACATATTTTTTCAAAAATGGATTTTAAACTGAGAAAAATTCGATGGATTTGGTATATCCAAATGTTAGACATTCACATTATGTATAAAACTGGTAATTACAATTTGGTGGCATATTAATTTTGTAGAAAGTAATATACTCAATTAGAAAATGAGGCTTCAAATCAGTGGTAGTCCATGCATGTGATAGACGACATGCACTTGGATTGTGAAGACTGAGGCAATGTTAAAGTTTTCATTCTAGATTCTTTTGTTCTAGATTTAGTTGAAATAGATAAATAGGCACAAAAATATGATTCAGAATGTTAGACTATGGTGTCGAAACTCAGTGGTGGGGGATCATTGAAGGAAGGAAGTTGGATGGTAGATTTGTTTTGTGGATATGAGATCAGATGGTCATACCATTAGATTTTCAAGAAAAAATTAATCATTCCTACCAATATCCACAATGTGATGTCAATACTGGAATACATAAGATGTATAATGTATTGAAAGCATAATTTTGGTGGGTTGGTAAGAAAAGGTTGGTGGGAGATTTTTTTTGAGATGCCTCACCTGTTAGTAGGTTAAGGAATAAAATCAATTGAATGTAGGTATGTTGAAGTATTTAATGATTTATATTTTGAAATGATAGAATATAGCCATGGATTTTTGGAAATGTCTCCCATGTATGGTTTAGAAACATTATTCCATAAGAGTGATAGTAGATTGAATCACAAATTGGGATCATTTCATCGCTAATTGTAAATCTCATATAGTCAAGGACTTTTTTAAAATATATATATGAGATGTGGTAAAGAGAAATGATCTACCTGTTTCAATAGTTTCATACAGAGATTAATGGTTTATGTAACATTTATAGAAATATTTACAGTAATCTCCTAGGAATCAGTTGAATATGAGTCCATTGTACCATTTTATGATGGATGGACAATCCGAAATAATGATACACTTATAGAATAAATGCACCCATATTATAAAATTTGTTATGGGGAATCATGGGAGGATCACATACCATTAGTAGAGTTATCATATAACAATATTTATTAGTCCTTGATACATATGGATCCATTTTAAGCATTGAATCAGGGTCATGGTTTTTCTTCACAATGTTCTGTGGAAACAGGTGAGACTACATTGGATGGGTTGATCCATATCAAAGAGATAGTAGAAAAGATTCATTTGATCGGAAAATGGATGGAGACAACACATAGTCAAAAAAATCATACGGGGATCATCATTGATGGATTTTTTTGTTCAATGTTTGTAGTCATGGGTTCTTGATAATCTCCCCAAGGTTTCATCATGGTCCTTTTGGAATGTTTTCTAAGTTATCAAATTTATAAATAGGCCCTTTTGAGATACTTGAACGAGTTGATTAGGTTTTATGTAGGTTGGATTTTATATCATAGTTTAGTGTAGTGAATAATTAGTTTAATGTATCTCGGTTGAAAATTTATCATCCTAATCATAACCATGTGATTTGATAGGATCGCATTGAGATAGAGTTGGATGTTTTGTTGTTACATGTTCCAGTGTAGGTTGTGGATAGTAATGAGTATGTCTTCCATGGGAAAAGAATTAGTATTGTGATTTTTTTTTTGGAAAAAGGTCAAATTTAGGATGTTATTTGGGAATAAGATAAGAAAATAGAAGATAAATAGCCCAAACTCATTTATGGAAATGGGGATTTTATTCATTATATGGAATGAAAGACCAATGGTGGGGAGAATTTAGAACCCCTGGTTTCAAGTTATTAACCCTTTATTTATGTTTTCTATATATAAATGTGTCTAGAATTAATTTTGGGAGGGATTGGGGGAATTTTAGAATGTTTTGGGGGTTTTTATAGGATCACCATTTTAACACAGTTAGTAGAAACTGTGAAACTTGTACAGGAAGCCATGAAATGTAATGCAATGGGATCAGGTTAGAAGCATGGTTGGGAATATAGTTTTTCCAAACTGTGCGTCCACCTAGGGGTAATCATGAATTTTTTTGGAATAATGGGAAAACATGTTTGGAACATGGTTTTTCTTTCCGTACTAGCCCACCATGTGAAGGGTGTTTGGAGACAAACATCGGTGCATGGATATCGCATGGTTTTCCTAACCATGTTCCATAACCTTTCTTGGTTAAAAAATATAACTTAAAATTTTGCATCTTACCAAAAAATTCTCTTAAACCACTAATTTATCCCATGGTTGACCATAAATCTATTTTCCCTCTCGTAAAGGATGTGGAGAAATTCTCTTCAATGCGGGAGTGATCCATTGGTAAATATTGGTGTCTGGAATCCCAGATGACATTGTAAATCTTCATTCTTGTTGTTTTTTCTTAAAATCTATTATTCATACCTCTATTGGATTCATAGACTTAGTATTATGTGGATCAATCGAAGATTGTTTATTCCCATAATTGTGATATTTGGCTGTTTTGATGAGAGGGAATGAGATATAAGGTGATTTTATAGAGTTTTTATCCCATTTTGTTGAATATTTCATGTCGTTATTCAATTTTGTCGCGATTTATATGGTGGGTGACTTCACTCATGAATCCTCTTATTAGAACATCAAGGATCAGTTTTAAATTGGATAAATTGAATAATTTTGACTGTCAAATTTTTGTTAAAAGCTATGTAGAAACCCTCTATTAGTGGATGTTTGGAAAATTATGGAATTTGGTTACCATATAAATGGCATTCACTACGGGAAAAGTGGGTGTTTGCGACTGGTTAGTGTAACATTGCAAATAGTCCGTCAAAAGGTATTATTTTTTTTGTGATGAGAGGACTAGAACGTCACAAATAATATGGTTTTTCGACGGGGTGATGGTTCTTGTCGCAAATACTATGTTGGCGGGTTGTCTTTTGCGACAGGCCCTATCACAAAAAATGTTTTAACCATCACCCAAAATTAATAAGAGTGGTAGACATTTGCGATAGGAGTCTCGTTGCCACTAATCTAACATATATATACCCCCACCCATTTTTTCCCATTTCACTTAATTCTCTACTTCTCTCTCTCTATCTAGTGGAAAATTTACTCTCTAAATTTTTCATATTTTAAAATTTTAATTTTATGGCATTATTAGCAGATTATATTTTGAAAAAATCAATTTTATGGTATTTATCTATTTCTATTTTTTACCGAATTAATTTTCTTTAATTTTACTTTTAAATGTTGTTAATTAGGTACAGTTAAATTAAATTAGAAATTGAAAGTCTTCCATGTCATTGTTTATGTTTATTTTTAAAAATAATTACATGTGATTAGTATGAATTAGTATTAATTAATAGTTATTATATTGATTATTGTAAATTATTAATAATTAGTATTAAATTATATTAATTAGTTTTAAATTGTAATAATTAATATTATATTATAATAATTAGTATTAAATTATAATAATTAGTAATAAATTATAAAAATTTGAAGTAAATTTTATAAAATTTTAAAAATTAGTAATGAATTGTAACAATTAGTAATAAATTGCAATAATTATTAATAATAAGTATTAATTTCTCATTATTAGTAATAATTTTTAATAATTCGTAATAAATTGTAATAAATATTAAAAAAATTGCAACAATTAGTAATAGTTTGTAGTAAATGGTAATTATTAGTAATAAATTGTAATAAATTGTAATAATTTTTAATAATTTTTAATACATTGTTAAAATTGGTAAAATAAATTGTAATAATTGGTAATAAGTTGTAATAATTGGTAATAAATTGTAATAACTTGTGATACAGTGTAATAATTGTTGATAAATTGTAATATTTCGTGATGAATTGCAATAAATTGTAATAAATTGTAATAAATTGTAATAATTAGAAATAAATTGTGATTAATTGCAACAATTAGTAATAAATGGTAATAATTAGTAATAAATTATATAAATTAACAATAAATACTAATAATTATTAATAAATTTTATTAATTAGTAATAAATTACAACAATTAGTAATAATTAGTAAAAATTATATTAATTAGTAATAAATTATAATAATAAAGAATAAATTTTAATAATTAGTATCAAATTCTAATAACTAGTAATAAATTGTAATAGTTATTAATAAATTCAAATAATTAGTAATAAATTCCCATTATTAGTTATAAACTGCAACAATCGGTAATAATTAGTAATAAATTCTAATAAATAGTAATAAAATGTAATAATTAGTAATAAATTTAAATAATCAATAACAAATTATAATAATTAGTTCTAAATTGTCACAATTAGTAATATATTCTAATAATTAGTAATAAATTGTAATAATTAGTATCAAATTCAAATAATTAGTAATATATTTTAATAATTAGTATTAATTGTAATAATTAGTAATAAATTAAAATAATTTTTAATAATTAGTAATAAATTACTATAATTAGTAATAATTAGTAATAAATTCTAACAATTAGTCATAATTAGTAATAAATTCAAATTATTAGTAATAAATTCTAATTATTCGTAATAAATTCCAATAATTATTAATATATTCATATAATTAGAAATAAATTCTAATAATTATTTATAATTATTAAAAAAACTCTTATTATAAGTAATAAATTATAATTATTAGAAATAAATTCTAATAATTAGTAATAAATTGCAATTAATTGTAATAAATTGTAATGATTATTAATTAATTGAAAAAAATATTAATAATTAGTAATAAATTATATTAATTTTAAAATTACTAAAAAATTGTAATCATTAGTAATTATTATAATAATTAGTTATAAATTGTAATAAATACTAATAATTATTAATTAATTTCAATAATTAGTAATAAATTACAACAATTAGTAATAAATTTAAAAAATTGGAAATAAATTATATGAATTAGTAATAATTATAAATAAATCATAATAATTAGATATAAATTTCTAATAATTAATATTTAATTTCTAATAACAAATAATTAATTTCTAATAATTATGATTAATTACTAATAATTATCAATAATTAGCAATAATGACAAATATTTATCCATAATTATTAATAATTAGAAATTATTATCAATAATTACTAATAATCAGCAATAATTAGCAATAATTAGAAATAAATGGTAATAAATTGTAACAAATTTTAATATATTTGCACAATTTTTGGTGGATTGGTGGCTCCTATTTTTCCAATGCCATAACTAATTTTAATTTTTTCCCAATGAAATCAATATGAAAAATATTTCCTCATATACAGATTTCAATTTTAATATAAACATTATTAGAGAGCAACATGATGAGTCCATCCTGCTCTCCATTCACATGCATATGAAAATTTATATAAGTACATCATAGAAGATTTTTCAAAATGATTTCAGTCAAAGAATGTTGTAATGAGATTAATTGTCAAGAAAAGGGGCTCATTTTCATAATGACTCGCCTCTTTGCAACTTTCTTCCTTTTGAATCACTACGAAAGATCTCCTCAGATATTCAGATATCTATTTACTTATGTTGGAGAATAGAGAGCATCATAGAGGGGCCTCCCTTCTTTATATACTCATAAACATAGAAATGGATTTTTTTTAACTATAGTAGATATTTCATTGAAATTTTGTACAGAGAAAGTAGAGACGTGTATTTGGGAAAAATAGTTGCCCCCAATCTATTGAAAATTATGTCATCGATAATATGAAATATTAGAACAAATTAGCAATAATTAAAAATAATTAGTGGTAATTAGTAGTGACAAAGTTTCATGAGTATTTTAATTAGAAATTATTTGAGAAGGAAAGTAATTTAATCACCAAAAATTTTGTCACCAATAATTATAAATTATTTGATAAGGAAAGAAATAGTTAAAGTAGGAGTGACAGAGTTTGATGAGCCTTGTCACCCCCAATGACCGAATTACATTTCATCTCTGGTTTCAAATGCAATATTTTCATACAGGTAGGGTGGTAATTTTTAGATTAGATCATCAATAGGTCGAAAAAATTGGGGGAGATAAGAGGTGACACATCGATCCGGTTATCATACATTAAATATGCATAGAGAGCATATGTATGCACTTTTAAATAATATTTTACATAACATTAAATGTAAATGGTATATTTTATATTCATATAGGCTTTAAAACATACTGATCTTATGGTGTTAGAAATTTATAGGTGGTTATATAGTGATATGGCCATTGGACAGATCAGAGGTCATCACTAGTGTCATATTATGGTCAGTATTTTTTTGTGTTTAAAATTTAACTGTGAATAATATTTTAAATATTTTACTTCAAAATAGATATTGAAGGAGTCATATGAGGTCACGAAATCTTAGAAATAGACTGATAGTTAGGATGAGACCAATGCATAGACCAGTACTAACCGATTTTAGGTGACAACATTGATCTAGGCGATTCAATATGAATTTGAGAAAGACCAAGTTGTAGGTATCAACTCTTGATGGGCGCATATATATTATTATGAAAATACTACGATGTAAACATAGAGCTTGAGAGATGCCTAAAAAGATTCATCATCATATGATACACAGTATCAGGAACAGCTGCGAGCATAGAGTGAGTTTATTGTGAGTATGCGTAGGGAGCATGATCAGATGCATCAATGGCAGCGGCACAAGTAGGAAGAGATCCTAAAACAACAATATTAACAAAAATAGGAGATACAGGAGGAGAAATTTCAATGGAAACAATAGCCAGATTTGGAATAGTTACATTACATTTGATGTCTAACTCGTGGTTTAGGGAATGAGTTCGCTCCTCCATCTCCTCCAGACAACCCTCCCCCTCAGTGTTTTATTTATTTTTTATTATAAAAAATTTCAATGTAAAAGTTGTTTGTAATATTAAATATGTACATTTCTATATAGTGCACCTTTTATATTTTTTAGAATATTACTGTTTTATTTTAAATTTAATTTTTTATTATTTTATTGCATTATTTAATTTTTTTTATTAATTTTTTTTTATTATTTTCATTTTATTATGTTTTTAATTTTTTTTGAATTTTGAGTTTTAAATTATTTTATAATTTTTTATTATATTAGTAATATTAATAATATTATTTCATTGATAATAATAATAATAATAATAAATTGTCAATTATTATTATTATATAAATATTATTTTATTATTTTATAATATATATTTTTTTACTAATATTAATATCATTAATTCATTAGTATTAATAAAAACAAAAATAATATTATTATTAATAATATATTTTATTTCATGTTTTTTATTTTTTACAATTTTTGAGATCGGTCCAGTTAAAAATATTATTTGCGACGGCCCAACGCCAAAAATGGTTTAGAAAACTCAGTAATGCTTTTTGTGATGTGTCCACCACCCCATCGCAAATAGTTTGTATGATGGGAAGACACAATAATTTATTTAAAAAACCACATGGAAGGTATTTGGGATGGATCTACATCTTGTCGCAAATAATTTATTTTGCGACGACCCTTCATAAATAACTATATTTGAATTGACTTTTTCTGTAATGGGAATTTTAAACAAGGCCTCGTTGCAAAAGGGTATTTGTAAAGGGATCTGGTCGCAAATACCCTGTCAAAAATGTACTAATTTTATAAAATGATTGTTTCATGATTTTAAAATGATGTTTTAAAATGCATCTAAGATTTGATTCGTGGAAAAAGGCTTTTTTGAATGATTTTCAATAAAATGATTGTTTTATTGAAATGGTTTGGAACAATTGGTTTGGATGGATTTTTAACATCAATGGTCGGTGTGTGTTCATCTGTATATGGGATGGTTAAGGGTATGATGTTTATCCCATCAAAATAGGGATGGATAAGGATATGAAATTTCTCCATTAAAAATGTGAAGGATAAAGGTATGATGTTTCCCCCATAATAAGTGAGATGTATTAGTGTATGAAATTTCCCATTAAAAATGGTTCACCATGTTATGGTTATGTGAATAGATAACTCACCACTAATGAATATAGGTAGTTCCATTTTTTACATGAATGGTTATACATGTGTATTTTTTTTAAATTGAATGGGTTATGACAAAATTGAATTTGTGAAATAGTTTTAAATAATTGTTTCATTTCGTTCCTTGTAAATAGATTTGGTTTTGGAAAAATGTCTTGGTGTGGAAATTGTTTGATAATCTTATATAGACAATTTAAAAATGTTTTTATAATTTATTTTTTACATTTTTTCTAACATTTTATATCCAAGCGTCATGATTTGGGAGATCATTTGGGGATAAACTACTATGTTTCATTACTCACATTATACTTGGAAAATTGGTATGTTTACATATATTTTTCATCAAGACACGTGTAATGGTAAAGTATCTCATTTCTTTATCGATACAGCATGATAATTTTTGAATGTATTGTGGAGTTGGAGCTTTGAGCATGTTGGTAGTTTTTGTGTTTTTGTCTTCAAAGTCTTTGTGATTTTTTGGTTTTTTATTCCGTATTTTATTTTAATAAGGGTCTTCATTTCCACATGGTACTCTGAATCAGATATTTTTCTTTATTATACATGTCATTTTTATACACTAATATCGTGCAACATTTAGAGGTTGTTTGTTTATGGTATGTTATTTTTGGTTGTTTATTTTTGAAAGGGAAAATTTGTCCCCCATATATTAATGAAGCTCTTGACATTTCTTTCTAGCCCTTGGCATCTTAAGGATGTCACCTAATGCGATGTAGAAATTCATCCATACCTCAAGAAACTGATTAGGGGATGAGTGTTACCCATAAAACTCAAATTGGATTTCGTTATTATAAGGTAGCTTCATGCACACACACATATCCATGACCATACATTGCTAAAAATTAAAAAATGATATAGATTTCAGTCATATATATAGATCCCACAATTAGAGTACAAAAATTACTAGGATGAAATAAGGACCAAATACAATCCCACCAGAATCCATAAAGATGTAAAACATGATAGTAATAGGATAATGTAGTAAAATATGAATCATACAAAGAACTAAGTATATCCTAATAGAATAACATCTACATCTATTCCACTAAAAACCCAATCGAATAGATGATCATCTGTATAAGGGATGACACATGTTGGTGGAACCCTTTATGGGTGGGGGGAGTGTAACAATACCTAGTAATACACCCTAAAATCTATATGTGTAATGCCTAAATTACATTTATCTCATCATAGGATACTAAAATCATAATATGAGTTATACAATAGAATATCCAAACATATTAATGGTTTACACTAATTATTAATGTAAAGTCAGAACCTTATTGCTGAAAAAGGATTCTAATTTAGTGTATGTAATCACAGTCACTCAGGATAGCTCACCCAGTGAGTCTAGTAGTATGGATGGAATCAATCTTAGATGTCATGATCATCGGATATTTCCATAAGGAAGTATATGCTACATGTTTGAAAAAA
Organism: Viscum album; assembly: GCA_963277665.1. Classification (NCBI taxonomy): domain Eukaryota; kingdom Viridiplantae; phylum Streptophyta; class Magnoliopsida; order Santalales; family Viscaceae; genus Viscum; species Viscum album. The sequence goes on from OY728129.1 coordinate 1,124,191,949, forward strand.
ATCGATACAAAAATAGGGATCATTCTCATGAAAATGGGGTAATACTAACTACCCATCCTGTATTTACACTCTATATTGTGTATTTTTCCCTAGTATATAGTTGGTCACACCAGTAAACATTACTCCACATTGGGTATAAGTTGATATATAATATCATCTCGGCCTCTGGGATAGATCACTTGAACTCTATCTGAAACTAATCAATTAGATAGTATCACTATCCTCTTCCAAGATTCTATTCCACAATATATGCTCATAAAAATGGATGGAGTGAATACACCTTTAAGGAAGCTAGTCCACATTTAGGTGAACATGGTGTATATGTTATCTTTTAAGGACTGAACTATGTGTATTATAAGTACATAATATTTTCCATTGGTACTGAGTCTACCAGTGTATCATAGACTGTGTTTCTGTCCATGAAACTACATATTCACCTCACACAACATCATCCACTATTCCAAACTCCGATCTAGCAATGAATCATTCAAATAAACAAGGATCTTGTATGTTCGAGTATAGTTTTCACTGCTCACTTGAATTTAGTTATCTGAATCGCAATAGAAACCCTCAGTCGTTTCTATCAACACCGCACATCAAAACCAATATGAAGTACTCTAATCTCGTACAAATATATCATCATATCTCAATCCCACAATAAATTCAAACCCATCTCTATGGTATCAAAAATTCTCTCTATAAAAATTATTTACAATGATTTATATCCAAGTATTCATTGAACAATAGGTTAAATAAACTTTTTTTGTGAATGAAAGGTGAATTGGGGATGAAATGTATAAGCAACATAAGGAATGTACATTACATAATTTTATGGTTGGCCTAGATTATCTTCTATTAGAAAGTTTAATAAATCGATTCAAATTAAATCAACCCAAAAATTGCCAAATTCACATCATATAATCCAAGATCCTCAATATGATCAACCATTTAATAAACCCATTAGTTTATTGATTCATTAACAATATACAAAAAAATAGAATTAAATAAATATAAAAATTATATCTCAACACCATATGGCTCGATCCTTGGTGAAGAATGAATTTTAGTTATTATTGTTATTATAGAGATCATCAATTTCCATCGACATGAAAAATATTTTACTATTATCATTATTTTCCAAGGCCACCTCTAACAAACTCTCTGAATGATAAGGGTTATATGGATAACCATGGTAATTAACAAAAAGTGTTCTTAAATATAGGAATATTAGTTTTCAATGTCATTTTAAATAATAATAATTTTTTCTATAATTAATTCATTATTTATTCCTATGATAATTTTTCCATAAACACTAGAAGCCAACAAAGTTTCAATCGATCATAGTTTAAATAATGAATTCTAAACTCAATTTTAGTTGTAGAATTTGTTATAATAATCCTTGTTAGAGTTATTCTATTTATTCATGAAAATTACATGTGTGTAATATTAATATATTTAAAATTTTAAAATATCAATTTTGGGAACACAAGGGCTTGGAACATCCCACCATCTCAGTACCTAGTTCCAAAATATTAATATATTAATTTAAATGATTTACAAAGAAAACTACGAGCCATTAAATAATCCCCATAATACACATTTTCAATTTAATATGGAATTAAGACTGCTAAAAAAGACGTGGACAATGAACTCGTATATGGGTATCCCACTCCTATGTTCTCTCCCAATGATTCTTTTTGATATCACTATAGTGGAACCGATGGAATTTTACTCTAATGGAGGATCTTATCTTATGGATCGTTGATCTCCACTGGGTACTCTATAATGGTATGTTCATCATCAATGTTAATTTGATACCAAATAACAATATATGATGGGTTGTGCACATATCACCTCATATGTGACATCTGTAAGAGGTCTAGTACTCTATCTAACTAGAAAAGTATAGTAAAGCAATACAATGACTCACTAACTTTGAATAATATCTGAAAAGTTCTAATGAATCAAAAATACCTATTACCTCATTGACCAAGACTCCATAATCCAAATAATATTTAATCCTTCAAGAATTCAAGGTGTCCCTAATCAAACAAAAAAATGGCTCCTTCATTGAACCATATAGATCTTCTGACAGAACTATGTAGTCCTCATCATCTCTTGAATGATCAGAACCATTTCTATCATAGCTCACACCATCTTTGGTACCATTTTTACGGACTCATATGGATCATTCCAACACATATTTGACCTTTAGGATCACCCATACGTGGCCTGGAATGGTTCTATTCCGATGGTGGAATTGTGTATATTAAGTCATGAAAACACCAACAAGTGTACGTGATCCACTTAACTAGGGATAATCTCTAGCATCCAATCCCATAACATGTCCTATATATCTTGAATTTTCTACCTATTGTAGATCTCATTCTTGGGATGAAGATCCAATATCAAATTAAATTGAGTCCCAAATTCCACCAACAATTTTCTTCATAATCCTAAAGTGAAGTGAGAATCATGATATAAATGATTAGAAAGGGAACTCTGTGGATATAGGAAATATGTTTCAAATAAAGGCATCACATGTCCTCTAATAATCTATTCTCTCAAATATATAGGAAGTGTTGTGAATTGGTATGTCATTCTACAGTCAACTAGATGACATCAGGTTCTACGGATGTATGTGGCAACCCCATCACAACGTAAATTCATATTTCATTCAACATCCACTATGGAAACTCATGTGGCTGAGCATAACCTGATGGAACATGGTTCTAATCATTCACCTACTTAGCAGTGATGGATTAAGAGAAAAAAACCTTTACACCCTACTTCATGCATGTCCACCAAACTGATGTTTGATGTTAAGGTATAAATTCACCACACTAGGATGTACCATCAAAGGGGATGTATGAATCTCACCCATCACCATATCATGCAACAGAAGTAGAACCAACATCCTTCCTCTGAAAATGCTAAAATTCTCCCCATATTTAGAAAATCCAACCAGAGAATGTTTTGTGGTTATCTATGTGTTTATGGTCTCACAATTAGTATCTCAATGTTGAGATTCCCTAACACACAGTAAAAGTAGTGGTGTGATAATCATTAACTGAATATATGTATCACCATCCTTGTCCACTATGTAAAACTACAATGAGGATAACTTATTTTATGACTCGTCCTACAACTATGAAAATGAAATCATGGTGATATAATTTTCCACCCAAAATCATTTCGCATGGGCATATACTCTATCGAAGTCATAGTCTTGGAGGAACTATATCCAATACCTCTCTCTTATGTAAAAATTCTTATGATAGAAGATATACTAGAGACTCTTTTGGTCAAAATTGATGATAAACTGATCACCCAAAAGTTAGTGTTTCCATGTATTCATGGAGATGAAAACCACTTCACTCTCAAGATCAATGTTCAAGTAGTTTTTATCATGTGGTATCAACTGTCAAGACCAATAGGAAATCATTACTTGCCTCTACATTAGCACCCAACCATGTATAGTCCATAAAGCATCAAAAACACTACAAACTCAACAATCTCCACTAGAGTTATCAATATTAAGGGAACACCTAAACATCATCCTCAACTCATTAAATTACTTATTCCACCTTTTTCCACATGGAAGGCCACCCCATTTTGTTCAAATAACTCAAAAGTGCCAATATCCTTGAGAAATTGGGCACAAATAACCTATATTAGCCTTCCAACACAAGAAATCTCCACACATTCATTAAAATCTTATATTGATCCATATCTTACCTTCTGTTGATAATTTCTATGCATAATACTACTCTACCAATTAAGATAAAATATACCTAAAATTCGACATTCAAAATCTAGAAATAACACTTTGATAAATTCCAATAATGACGGTGCTATGAAAATTTGTCTAGAACAGTCCTCCTGTGTCTCAGTTGATCCTCATCGGATGATGACTAAACTAGGATATCATTGTTGAATAGCACCAAAGACTTTTCTACGTTCAAGATATCTAGTCCATGTGTCTCATGTCCACTATTGATGCATTACTCACACCGAAGGGAATCAACTTCTACTCCTAATGACATCAGCGACATAGGCATGTCATCTATAATATATTGTCAACCCATACTCACAGTAGATGATAGTTTAATCTAAGGTCAATTTTGTGGACTATCATGCACCTCTAAACTGATTGAAAATATTTTCAATCCTTAGTAGTTGATACTTTTTCATCACGGTCACCTAGATTAGGTGATTCTAATTTATGAATAACCTCAGCCTATTTATCACATTCTAATAGAACAATGTTGGGGATATTGATGGGAAATAATGGGTCTCATGAAACCCTTCCTGTAACACCCCGAGCTTCCACGATACGCTAGCTTGCATTATACGCAAGTTCGAGATTCTAAAACACTGCGACCAATCAAAATGGCCATTATGAATAGTAATACCCACTTTTTAAAATTATATATTTTTTATATTTCAAAATGGACTTCATTTTTGGATTCGGAATATCGAAATTAGCCTATGTTGAATTTTTGGTATTTTTCTAAGAACTTCCAATTTTTTATGAATAGTGAAAAATACTTAAAAATAACATTTTTAATCAAAATAATTTATAGTGATAAATTATACTATTGCGTGGTTTTAAAGTATAATTGGAATATGTTTTTACCATTATATCCAATGGTGGTCATTAGAATTAATTTCACTTTGAAATTGGACATAAACAATTGTCAATCTTTTGATATATATTGTTTCTAAAAAACACGCTATTTATTGTGACAGCGGGAATTAATTATGAAATTAATTAATGAAACTTATATGTATTTAATTTTTTAAAATATAAATCAATTTTGAATTTGGAATATCAATTATATCTTAGGGTGAAATTTTGGCATTGTTCTGAAAAACTTCAATTTTTGATGAATAGTGAAACCACTAAGTGGTAGTTAAAAAACTGATTTTTTGTTTAAATGAAACATTTCCACTTCTGTGATTTGATTTTCAAAACTCCAATATACATGGTTGTCATTAGGAATTAAAATTTGGTTCAATGAGATTAAAATAATTTTTTGGTGAATAGTAACTTTAAGTTTAATTAATCGCGATTAAAGGTAATTAGTGAAATTTAAGGTAAATATAATGTTATAATAATAGGAAATGACCTTTCCACTTGTCCTATCCTGATTGGATGAGTCATTTCCGACCAAGACAAACCATGGGTCAACTTAGGGACCCCATGGAGCCACTTTGGTAGGGAAATGACATTAAAAACGTTTTATTTAATGTTAAAATAAAAATGTCACAAACATTAGTTGTTTTACTAAAACAATTTGTAAATGGGGTTATAAAAGTCATATATTTTACTATAAATATTCATTAGAAAGCTAAAACGATTTCCTACATCATGATAATTTTTTTATAATTTTTAGACATTAAATAAATTAAATTATTTATGACACCATGATGATGCAGCGATTACCTCATTAATTAACGATTTAAATAAAATGAAAAGATAATGTAACATCTAAGACTTACACTTGTCAAAAACCTATTGTATGAGTATATTTCGATCCATTATCACCTTATCCTCGAAATATATAAGTGTGGGACCTTTAAAATCTGAAACTCATTATATAATAAAGTGACATTTCATGACTTTCTAAGAATGCCCCTCCTCTCCTCTTATAAAAGGCCCCCACCTCTACCACCTTATTCACACTTTCAAGCCATTTGGCTCGGCCAAACTCTACCCAAATACTCTCCAAACTTTCCTACCATACTCTTAGAAGCCTCAATTAGGGCGGAAGTCTTCCCAAGGAAGCCTTTGGCTCAAATCAAAAAGAGTTACCCGATTTTAAGGTAATGTCTTCTCTTGTGTTCCTTTATTTTATTTTTCTTCTCCAATCCCCTAAACACTTTTTATTCATTTCTTTTGTAACAACACCAGTATCCTAAATATACTAGGATGTTTTTATAAGAAGTATTCGAGCTACACTTACACACACCTACATCTAATGGTTAAAGAACTTACTGATCCTGTGGATGGCAAATTTTTGCCTCACGAAATGATGATTGTTCAACACTCATATAACACCTCTAATGGTGGCCATTATGATGACACTATTTTTATATATGATATATATTATGTTTTTTTTCTTATGATTTTGTATTTTTCATTTATGGCATACCATTATGGTTTCCATTATGGGTAAACGCGATATTTTCATTTTAGGAAGTGCGGACTACCGCCCCCTCAAAGTGATTTGAATCGTTAATACCATATGTGGGATGTATAAAGGATGGAGTAAATGGTATTATACACTATACTATACTGGAATTATATTATACATTTATATCCTTATGATTTCATTCCATTAAATACGAAATAGAAATGAAAGTAGTGTTCATGCGTACGTACGGCTTACCGTCTCCATGAACGGTGCATTTCATTTCTTACCTCTAAATGTTACGTAATATTATGAATGAATGTATATACTAGATTTATATGATATATATGATATCTACATCATGAATATAATTCTGGATATAATGGATATTTCACCACATGAACAACTTGTAATTTTAAGAAGTTTATTTTTGACTCAAGTACCAAAGATCGACAAAATGACCGTTATTAACTTAAATAATTACATAATGTTCATAACATGGTAATAAGTGATATAAAAGGAATAAAAAACTGGAAAAAGGTTCTTAAGAAATTATAAATTAACTCTAGTTTATTATTCAGGAGGTTAAAGAATGGTCGAGTCAAGACAGGACGCAAGGTAAGGGAACTTCTTAACCCAATTTCCATTCTTTGGGTTAATCTCCTACTTTCAAATTACGTCATGATATTATTATGTCCTATATTGTATTAGTACTTTATTTATGTGTAATTATAGTGAATACAGTTAATATATCTATTTTATTTAAAAAAAATGATCTTTGTATGGGACTTCGTCTAAATCTCCTTTCATTGAGGCATATTTTGTTTTATACACAGCCTTCTTTTATACGGTGTATAAACCCCTTTGACTTTTACATTTATTAAAAAGGAATATTTTTATACGAAGCGTTTACTAAATTACAAAAGGGAATGTTTTTGTCGTACGTATGCGGCGACAACGACTTCTCCGCCGCCGTGACCATTATTTGAGTTTCGGCTTCCTCTACAAGCCATAACCTTTTTTAAATGATTTAAAAAGAGAGAGAGATATTTCTCCCAAATGTATGAAAATCCAGTGAAAATGTATACATATTTAATGCAAGCTTAAAATTGTTTTCATAAAACCCGACTATCGAGTGTGGTAGACAGGAAGGGATTGGGGGTGGACCCATCATGGCCTGTAATTAGTCGAGCAGTCTCAGAATTAGTTATTTTGTTTTCAGAAGCTTGGATAATGTTTTCAGAAAAACACTGGAGTATATTTAAGCAATTTAAAATGTAAGTATCTTCTAAAAATCAAACTGGTATTTTGATACCGTAATTAATTTCAAATGGTATTTTAAAAAAAGGGTATTCCTAAATGTTTATATACTATTTTTCTTATAAGGAATGCATTGGACTTAATAAGTGACGGGTGGAGCCCGCTATAGCTCCTCGATGGATCAGTAGGTATCATGTGACAAACTAGTGTCTTGGCACGAGGCCTTGACAAAATATTATTTGTAGTCTTGGCACGAGGCCTTGGCTACGTGGTTATGATAGTCTGGCATTATGCATTCCATCATTATGAAAGTGGTTATTGATATTTCATGTGAATATTCGACCAGTAGAATATCCATGTGAGTAAGTAAATGACATTATTTCATTTTACTTTTTCCATATTATTCTAAAGTTCAAGTTTAAAAGGCTTTTGTTTTAGTTATACATTGCCTTAAATGTTAATGTTTATTTATGAAATCTTCCACTATATTATTATCCTTACTGAGCATCTGAGCTCACCCCTTTCAGTGTTTTAATTTTTCCAGGATGTGAAGAAGTATATTATGAATGACCTGCAGGGATAATATGAGGGGATATGAAGAGAAGATGTTATAGTTTTGTTTTACTTTATGATGTAATGTAAGACTTATGAATGTATCTAGTATTTCCAAGGCTACTAAACTAATCGGTCTTTCGATACTTGATCTTTTGTGATCATGCCAATGTTACGAAGTAATGCACCGAATCTGGTATCTGGGGTCGGGGCGTTACAGTTGGTATCAGAGGCAGTTTAATACTAACCTTGGAAGCTAGATTTAGATAAACTCTGATTAGAGCACATAGCCCAAAGATAGACTTTGAAGATTAGTATAGAAGAACTTCCTAGAATTTTGGTATTATAGAGATGTTGTGAGCTTTCCGAGAAATACATCCCTGTCTGGATACGAGCAGGTAGAGGCGGCTCTGGCACAGATGTACCTAGGGGTAAAACCCGAAAACACCACTTTGAGCTAGACTCGAACGGGAACGGGTGCACGACAACGGGCCTTGCTGCACTCTTGGTTACGACACCCCCAGGGGATATGCTTAGGATAATTCTCATTTTCTTTACAAACCATTATGATGGGTTTATGAGTATATACTTCCTCAAAGAAAACATTTTTTATGATTATGGATTATATCCATAAACTGTTCAATTTAATTAAGTATTTTACATGTTTGGAATTATTCATTGCAATTGATAAACTAACCTAGTTTATTCCATTGTGTAGAAATGGTTCCCCGTAGAAGGAATGCGAACTCCATCAATACGTATGATCCAAAGAGTAAGAAGGATCATATCTTTCGTGGTATTAAGCCAACATTTAGAAGGGAAATAGTCTCCCATGTGTTCTCAACATATGAAGAAATAGTATCATGTGTTAATAAGATAAGTAAATAATTCTCTTAGTCTTATGGCTTTGAAGGGAAGAAAGGGAAGAAAAGGATGGAAGAGAGAATGATGGAGAAAGGGACTAGGGAAAAGAAGAATTTTCCAATATGTGATAACTGTGGGAAGAAACACCTAGGAACTTGCCTGAAGGGAATGAGAGTTTGTTATAAGTGTAGAGAAAAAGGACACGAAGTTCGTGACTGCAAGGGTAAGAAAAAGGGTTCAAATGTACAATGCTTCATCTGCAAGGATTGGGGACACTACGCAAACCAATGTCCAAATCATCAGAGTATGCCCCAAATGATGTTATTGGATAATAATCATGTTTTGATACTACCACAGATGAGGAGGAATGATTAGAGTTCTTATGTTGTTATTAAATAATTTTGTCATTTGAGTGTTGTATCAATGATGTACTGGTTATGATAATTATGTAGTATATAAGGATTGTACTGCAGTACTATTTCATCAAGGACTTGAGATTGTGTGGAACCAAGAAAAGTGACTCCACAGCTGGTTAAATTTTTGGAAAATATATGGTTGAGGGAAAGATAAACCATAATATGTTTCTGATACCGAGATAGTGATTTTGGAATAATACATGATTGATTTGGATAAATTATATTGGATATTCTTAACTTCCTTGAAACTGATTAATGATTTGTATACATTTTTGGATAGAAGGAGTATATCTAGTATTCTATAAGGAATAAGGGATCATGATGGTAATCAATAAGGATTTATGGTAATTCAGGGTTTTGCAGTGTTTTAAAATAATACATGATGAAGGTGTTCACATGTTGTTACGCGGAAAAAAAGGAACTTCATTACGTTTATCTTCCTTATAAAATTTGGACTGTGAGTTGGACAGAAGTATTTTGGATAACTATTAAGGTTGGAATGAATTAAGATGAACCATTGATAGTATTGTTTAAGGTTAAAACATTTCTGAAGATTATTTTTGGAATATTATAATACTATAGTTTTAGGAAAAGGACAACCTGTAGGGTGGGGCATAACCCGTCGTGTCGAACAAAGCTGCAGGAATCGAACCCACAAACATAGTGCGATAGGCCTTTATTACCTACCACTAGCCTACAGGAAGTCCCTGGTTATTACAAAATAGTTTTACTAATATAAATGGTATATTTTAATTATTGGAACCTCATACAATTAGGATAAATAGAATATTTTTGAGTTCTATTAGCTTTTAGAGTGAAATATGGGTTTGTGGTAAAAATTTATTAAAGAATGAAAGTCTACATGACAAGTATGTATATTCCCTTACATTCTTATTAAATCTCCTAAATAAAGTCCTCAACTTTTTAAAAGTTAACTTAAAACAAAAACGTTGTCGGTTAACTTTTCCAACTGGGGATTCAATGACTATTTAACCAATCACAAGTTTGTGATTTTCTTATGGTTAACTTTCTCCTAATCCAGTTTTCTACGACTCTCCATCAGACCTTGATGGTTTGTTTTTCTTCCATATCCATATTTTCATAGAATCCTAGTATGGGCTATCTCGGGTGACCTTTGTACTTATCTTTCTATCTTTTAAAGTTATATTTTTATTATCCTTATTTCCGATGTGGGTTTTCCACAAAGGTATTTCCTATCTTCAACCTTTTATTTTTAAAGAAAAATTTCAAATTGCGAGGACGCAATTTATTGAAGTATGGGAGAATGTAACACCCCGAGCTTCCACGATACGCTAGCTTTCATTGTACGCAAGTTCGAGATTCTAAAACAGCGCGACCAATCAAAATGGCCATTATGAATAGTAATACCCACTTTTTGAAATTATATATATTTTATATTTAAAAATGGACTTCATTTTTGGATTCGGAATATCGAAATTAGCCTATGTTGAATTTTTGGAATTTTTCTAAGAACTTCCAATTTTTTATGAATAGTGAAAAATACTTAAAAATAACTTTTTTAATCAAAATAATTTATAGTGATAAATTATACTATTGAGTGGTTTTAAACTATAATTGGAATATATTTTTACCATTATATCCAATGGTGGTCATTAGAATTAATTTCACTTTGAAATTGGACATAAACAATTGTCAATCTTTTGATATATATTGTTTCTAAAAAACACGCTATTTGTTTTGACAGCGGGAATTAATTATGAAATTAATTAATGCAACTTATATGTCTGTAAGTTTGTAAAATAGACATAATTTTTGAATTTGGAATATCAATTATAGCTTAGGGTGAAATTTTGGCATTGTTCTGAAAAACATCAATTTTTGATGAATAGTGAAACCACTAAGTGGTAGTTAAAAAATGATTTTTCCTTTAAATGAAACATTACCACTTATGTGATTTGATTTTCAAAACTCCAACATACATGGTTGTCATTAGGAAGTAAAATGTGGTTCAATGGGATTAAAATAATTTTTTGGTGAATAATAACTTTAAATTTAATTAATCGCGATTAAAGGTAATTAGTGAAATTTAAGGTAAATATAATGTTATAATAATATGAAATGACCATTCCACTTGTCCTACCACTATTGTGTGAGTCATGGCAGACCCTGAAAAACCATGGGTCAACTTGGGGACCCCATGGAGCCACTTTTTTAGGGAAATGACATTAAAAACTTTTTATTTAATGTTAAAATAAAAATGTCACCAACATGAGTTGTTTTACTAAAAAATTTTGTAAATGGGGTTATACAAGTCATATTTTTTACTATAAATATTCATTAGAAATTTAAAACGATTTCCTACATCATGATAATTTTTTATAATTTTTAGACATTAAATAAATTAAATTATTTATGACACCATGATGATGCAGCGATCACCTCATTAATTAACGATTTAAATAAAATGAAATTATAATGTAACATATAAGACTTCCACTTGTCAAAAACTTATTGGATGAGTATATTTTGAACCCTTATCACCTTATCCTCAAAATATATAAGTGTGGGACCTTTAAAATCCGAAACTCATTATATAATAATGTGACATTTCATGACTTTCCAAGAATGCCCATCCTCTCCTCTTATAAAAGGCCCCCACCTCTACCACCTTATTCACACTTTCAAGCCATTTGGATCGGCCAACCTCTGCCCAAATACTCTCCCAACTTCCCTCCCTTACTCTTAGAAGCCTCACTTTTGGCAGAAGTCTTCCCAAGGAAGCCTTGGGCTCAAATCAAAAAGAGTTACCCAATTTTAAGGTAATGTCTTCTCTTGTGTTATTTTATTTTATTTGTCTTCTCCAACCCCCTAAACACGTTTTAATCATTTATTTTGTAACCACAACAGTATCCTCAATATACTAGGATGTTTTTATAAGAAGGATTAGAGCTACACTTACACACACCTACATCTAATGGTTAAAGAACTTACTGATCCTGTGGATGGCGAATTTTTGCCTCACGAAATGATGATTGTTCAACACTCATATAACACCTCTAATGGTGGCCATTATGATGACACTATTTTTATATATGATATATATTATGTTTTTTTTCTTATGATTTTGTATTTTTCATTTATGGCATACCATTATGGTTTCCATTATGGGTAAACGCGATATTTTCATTTTAGGAAGTGCGGACTACCGCCCCCTCAAAGTGATTTGAATCGTTAATACCATATGTGGGATGTATAAAGGATGGAGTAAATGGTATTATACACTATATTATACTGGAATTATATTATACATTTATATCATTATGATTTCATTCCATTAAATATGAAATAGAAATGAAAGTAGTGTTCATGCGTACGTACGGCTTACCGTCTCTATGAACGGTGCATTTCATTTCTTACCTCTAAATGTTACGTAATATTATGAATGAATGTATATACTGGATTTATATGATATATATGATATCTACACCATGAATATAATTTTAGATATAATGGATATTTTGCCACATGAACAACTTGTAATTTTAAGAAGTTTATTTTTGACTCAAGTACCAAAGATCGACAAAACGACCGTTATTAACTTAAATAATTACATAATGTTTATAACAAGATAATAAGTGATATAAAAGGAATAAAAAACTTTAAAAAGGTTCTTAATAAATTATAAATTAACTCTAGTTTATTATTCAGGAGGTTAAAGAACGGTCAAGTCAAGACAGGACGCAAGGTAAGGGAACTTCTTAACCCAATTTCCATTCTTTGGGTTAATCTCCTACTTTCAAATTACGTCATGATATTATTATGTCCTATATTGTATTAGTACATTCTTTATGTGTAATTATAGTGAATACACTTAATAGATCTATTTTATTTAAAAAAATTATCTTTGTATGGGACTTCGTCTAAATCTCCTTTCATTGAGGCATATTTTGTTTTATACACAGCCTTCTTTTATATGGTGTATAAACCCCTTTGACGTTTACGTTTATTAAAAAGGAATATTTTTATACGAAGCGTTTACTAAACGACAAAAGGGAATGTTTTTGTCGTACGTATGCGGCGACAACGACTTCTCCGCCGTCGTGACCATTATTTGAGTTTCGGCTTCCTCTACAATCCATAACCTTTTTTAAATGATTTAAAAAGAGAGAGAGATATTTCTCCCAAATGTATGAAAATCTAGTGAAAATGTATACATATTTAATGCAAGCTTAAAATTGTTTTCATGAAACCCGACTATCGAGTGTGGTAGACAGGAAGGGATTGGGGGTGGACCCATCATGGCCGGTAATTAGTCGAGCAGTCTCAGAATTAGTTATTTTGTTTTCAGAAGCTTGGATAATGTTTTTCCGAAAAACACTGGAGTATATTTAATCAATTTAAAATGTAAGTATCTTCTAAAAATCAAACTGGTATTTTGATACCATAATTAATTTCAAATGGTATTTTAAAAAAAGGGTATTCCTAAATGTTTATATACTATTTTTCATATAAGGAATGCATTGGACTTAATAAGTGACGGGTGGAGCCCGCTATAGCTCCTCGATGGATCGGTAGGTCTCATGTGACAAACTAGTGTCTTGGCACGAGGCCTTGACAAAATATTATTTGTAGTCTTGGCACGAGGCCTTGGCTACGTGGTTATGATAGTCTGGCATTATGCATTTCATCATTATGAAAGTGGTTATTGATATTTCATGTGAATATTCGACCATAAGAATATCCATGTGAGTAAGTAAATGGCATTATTTCATTTTACTTTTTCCATATTATTCTAAAGTTCAAGTTTAAAAGGCTTTTGTTTTAGTTATACATTGCCTTAAATGTTAATGTTTATTTATGAAAGCTTCCGCTATATTGTTATCCTTACTGAGCATATGAGCTCACCCCTTTCAATGTTTTAATTTTTCCAGGATGTGAAGAAGTATATTATGAATGACCTGCAGGGATAATATGAGGGGATATGAAGAGAAGATGTTATAGTTTTGTTTTACTTTATGATGTAATGTAAGACTTATGAATGTATCTAGTGTTTCCAAGGCTACTAAACTAATCGGTCTTTCGAGACTTGATCTTTTGTGATCATGCCAATGTTACGACGTAATGCACCGACTCTGGGTAGCTGGGGTCGGGGCGTTATAGTTGGTATCAGAGGCAGTTTAGTAGTAACCTTGAAAGCTAGATTTACATAAACTCTGATTAGAGCACATATCCCAAAGATAGACTTTGAGGATTAGTATAGAAGAACTTCCTAGAATTTTGGTATTATAGAGATGTTGTGAGTTTTCCGAGAAATATATCCCTGTCTGGATACGAGCAGGTAGAGGCGGCTCTGGAACAGATGTACCTAGGGGTAAAACCCGAAAACACCACTTTGAGCTAGACTCGAACGGGAACGGGTGCATGACAACGGGCCTTGCTGCACTCTTGGTTACGACACCCCCAGGGGATATGCTTAGGATAATTCTCATTTTCTTTACAAACCATTATGAAGGGTTTATGAGTATATACTTCCTCAAAGAAAACATTTTTTATGATTATGGATTATATCCATAAACCATTCAATTTATATTAAGTATTTTACATGTTTGGAATTATTCATTGCAATTGATAAACTAACCTCGTTTATGCCATTGTGTAGAAATGGCGCCCTGTAGAAGGAATGTGAACTCCATCAATACGTATGATCCAAAGAGTAATAAGGATCATATCTTTCGTGGTATTAAGCCAACATTTAGAAGGGAAATAGTCTCCCATATGTTCTCAACATATGAAGAAATAGTATCATGTGTTAATAAGATAAGTAAATAATTCTCTTAGTCTTATGGCTTTGAATGGAAGAAAGGGAAGAAAAGGATGGAAGAGAGAATGGTGGAGAAAGGGACTAGGTAAAAGAAGAATTTTCCAATATGTGATAACTGTGGGAAGAAACACCTTGGAACTTGCCTGAAGGGAATGAGAGTTTGTTATAATTGTAGAGAAAAAGGACACAAAGTGCGTGACTGCAAGGGTAAAAAAAAGGGTTCAAATGTACAATGCTTCATCTGCAAGGATTGGGGACACTACGCAAACCAATGTCCAAATCATCAGAGTATGCCCCAAATGATGTTATTGGATAATAATCATGTTTTGATACTACCGCAGATGAGCAGGAATGATTAGAGTTTTTATGTTGTTATTAAATAATTTTGTCATTTGAGTGTTGTATCAATGATGTACTGATTATGATAATTATGGAGTATATAAGGATTGTACTGCAGTAATATTTCATCAAGGACTTGAGATTGTGTGGAACCAAGAAAAGTGACTCCACAGCTGGTTAAATTTTTGGAAAATATATGGTTGAGGGAAAGATAAACCATAATATGGTTCTGATACCGAGATAGTGATTTTGGAATAATACATGATTGATTTGGATAAATTATATTGGATATTCTTAACTTCCTTGAAACTGATTAATGATTTGTATACATTTTTGGATAGAAGGAGTATATCTAGTATTCTATAAGGAATAAGGGATCATGATGGTAATCAATAAGGATTTATGGTAATTCAAGGTTTTGCAGTGTTTTAAAATAATACATGATGAAGGTGTTCACATGTTGTTCCACGGAAAAAAAGGAACTTCATTACGTTTACCTTCCTTATAAAATTTGGACTGTGAGTTGGACAGAAGTATTTTGGATAACTATTAAGGTTGGAATGAATTAAGATGAACCATGGATAGTATTGTTTAAGGTTAAAACATTTCTGAAGATTATTTTTGGAATATTATAATACTATAGTTTTAGGAAAAGGACAACCTGCAGGGTGGGGCATAACTTGTCGCGTCGAACAAAGCTGCAGGAATCGAACCCACAAACATAGTGCGACAGGCCTTCATTACCTACCACTAGCCTACAGGAAGTCCCTGGTTATTACAAAATAGTTTTACTAATATAAATGGTATGTTTTAATTATTGGAACCTCATACAATTAGGAGAAATAGAATATTTTTGAGTTCTATTACCTTTTAGAGTGAAATATGGGTTTGTGGTAAAAATTTATTAAAGAATGAAAGTCTACATGACAAGTATGTATATTCCCTTACGTTATTATTAAATCTCCTAAATAAAGTCCTCAACTTTATAAAAGGTAACTTAAAACAAAAACGTTGCCGGTTAACTTTTCCAACTGGGGATTCAATGACTATTTAACCAATCACAAGTTTGTGATTTTTTTTATGGTTAACTTTCTCCTAATCCAGTTTTCTATGACTCTCCATCAGACCTTGATGGTTTGTTTTTCTTCTATATCCATATTTTCATAGAATCCTAGTATGGGCTATCTCGGGTGACCTTTGTACTTATCTTTCTATCTTTTAAAGTTATATTTTTATTATCCTTATTTCCGATGTGGGTTTTCCACAAAGTTATTTCCTATCTTCAACCTTTTATTTTCAAAGAAAATTTTCAAATTGCGAGGACGCAATTTATTTAAGGAGGGGAGAATGTAACACCCCGAGCTTCCACGATACGCTAGCTTTCATTGTACGCAAGTTCGAGATTCTAAAACAGCCCGACCAATCAAAATGGCCATTATGAATAGTAATACCCACTTTTTGAAATTATATATATTTTATATTTAAAAATGGACTTCATTTTTGGATTCGGAATATCGAAATTAGCCTATGTTGAATTTTTGGAATTTTTCTAAGAACTTCCAATTTTTTATGAATAGTGAAAAATACTTAAAAATAACTTTTTTAATAAAAATAATTTATAGTGATAAATTACACTATTGAGTGGTTTTAAAGTATAATTGGAATATATTTTTAACATTATATCCAATGGTGGTCATTAGAATTAATTTCACTTTGAAATTGGACATAAACAATTGTCAATCTTTTGATATATATTGTTTCTAAAAAACACGCTATTTGTTTTGACAGTGGGAATTAATTATGAAATTAATTAATGCAACTTATATTTTTGGAATTTTTTAAAATAGACATCATTTTTGAACTTGGAATATCAATTATATCTTAGGGTGAAATTTTGGCATTGTTCTGAAAAACTTCAATTTTTGATGAATAGTGAAACCACTAAGTGGTAGTTAAAAAAATGATTTTTCTTTTAAATGAAACATTAACACTTATGTGATTTGATTTTAAAAACTCCAACATACATGGTTTTCATTAGGAAGTAAAATGTGGTTCAATGGGATTAAAATAATTTTTTGGTGAATAGTAACTTTAAGTTTAATTAATCGCGATTAAAGGTAATTAGTGAAATTTAAGGTAAATATAATGTTATAATAATATGAAATGACCATTAAACTTGTCCTACCCCTATTGGATGAGTCATGGCCGACCATTAAAAACCATGGGTCAACTTGGGGACCACATGGAGCCACTTTTGTAGGGAAATGACATTAAAAACTTTTTATTTAATGTTAAAATAAAAATTTCCCAAACATGAGTTGTTTTACTAAACAAATTTGTAAATGGGGTTATACAAGTCATATTTTTTACTATAAATATTAATTGGAAAGCTAAAACTATTTCCTACATCATGATAATTTTTTATAATTTTTAGACATTAAATAAATTAAATTATTTATGACACCATGATGATGCAGCGATTACCTCATTAATTAACGATTTAAATAAAATGAAATGATAATGTAACATCTAAGACTTACACTTGTAAAACACTTATTGGATGAGTATATTTCGAACCCTTATCACCTTAGCCTCTAAATATATAAGTGTGGGACCTTTAAAATCCGAAACTCATTATATAATAATGTGACATTTCATGACTTTCAAAGAATGCCCATCCTCTCCTCTTATAAAAGGCCCCCACCTCTACCACATTATTCACACTTTCAAGCCATTTGGATCGGCCAACCTCTGCCCAAATACTCTCCCAACTTCCCTCCCTTACTCTTAGAAGCCTCACATAGGGCAGAAGTCTTCCCAAGGAAGCCATTGGCTCAAATCAAAAAGAGTTACCCGATTTTAAGGTAATGTCTTCTCTTGTGTTCTTTTATTTTATTTTTCTTCTCCCACCCCCTAAACACATTTTAATCATTTATTTTGTAACCACACCAGTATCCTCAATATACTATGATGTGTTTATAAGAAGGATTAGAGCTACACTTACACACACCTACATCTAATGGTTAAAGAACATACTGTTTCTGTGGATGGAGAATTTTTGCCTCACGAAACGATGATTGTTCAACACTCATATAACACCTCTAATGGTGGCCATTAAGATGAAACTATTTTTATATATGATATATATTATGTTTTTGTTTTCCTTATGATTTTTTATTTTTCATTTATGTCATACCTTTATGGTTTCCATTATGTGTAAACGCGATATTTTCATTTTACGAAGTGCGGACTACCGCCCCCTCAAAGTGATTTGAATCGTTAATACCATATGTGGGATGTATAAAGGATGGAGTAAATGGTATTATACACTATATTATACTGGAATTATATTATACATTTATATCATTATGATTTAGTTCCATTAAATACGAAATAGAAATGAAAGTAGCGTTCATTCGTACGTACGGCTTACCGTCTCCATTAACGATGCATTTCATTTCTTACCTCTAAATGTTATGTAATATTATGAATGAATGTATATACTGGATTTATATGATATATAAGATATCTACATCATGAATATAATTCTGGATATAATGGATATTTCACCACATGAACAACTTGTAATTTTAAGAAGTTTATTTTTGACTCAAGTACCAAAGATCGACAAAACGACCGTTAATAACATAAATAATTACATAATGTTCATAACATGGTAATAAGTGATATAAAATGAATAAAAAACTTGAAAAAGGTTCTTAAGAAATTATAAATTAACTCTAGTTTATTATTCAGGAGGTTAAAGAATGGTCGAGTCAAGACAGGACGCAAGGTAAGGGAACTTCTTAACCCAATTTCCATTCTTTGCGTTAATCTCCTACTTTCAAATTACGTCATGATATTATTATGTCCTATATTGTATTATTAATTTCTTTATGTGTAATTATAGTGAATACACTTAATAGATCTATTTTATTTAAAAAAATGATCTTTGTATGGGACTTTGTCTAAATCTCCTTTCATTGAGGCATATTTGGTTTTATACACAGCCTTCTTTTATACGGTGTATAAATCCCTTTGACTTTTACGTTTATTAAAAAGGAATATATTTATATGAAGCATTTACTAAACTACAAAAGGGAATGTTTTGGTCGTACATATGCGGCGACAACGACTTCTCTGCCGCCGTGACCATTATTTGAGTTTCGGCTTCCTCTACAAGCCATAACCTTTTTTAAATGATTTAAAAAGAGAGAGAGATATTTCTCCCAAATGTATGAAAATCCAGTGAAAATGTATACATATTTAATGCAAGCTTAAATTTTTTTTCATAAAACCCGACTATCGAGAGTGGTAGACAGGAAGGGATTGGGGGTGGACCCATCATGGCCTGTAATTAGTCGAGCAGTCTCAGAATTAGTTATTTTGTTTTCAGAAGCTTGGATAATGTTTTTAGAAAAACACTGGAGTATATTTAAGCAATTTAAAATGTAAGTATCTTCTAAAAATCAAACTGGTATTTTGATACCGTAATTAATTTCAAATGGTATTTTAAAAAAAAGGTATTCCTAAATGTTTATATACTCTTTTTCATATAAGGAATGCATTGGACTTAATAAGTGACGGGTGGAGCCTGCTATAGCTCCTCAATGGATCGGTAGGTCTAATGTGACAAACTAGTGTCTTGGCACGAGGCCTTGAAAAAATATTATTTGTAGTCTTGGCACGAGGCTTTGGATACGTGGTTATGATAGTCTGGCATTATGCATTCCATCATTATGAAAGTGGTTATTGATATTTCATGTGAATATTCGACCAGAAGAATATCCATGTGAGTAAGTAAATGGAATTATTTAATTTTACTTTTTCCATATTATGCTAAAGTTCAAGTTTAAAAGGCTTTTGTTTTAGTTATACATTGCCTTAAATGTTAATGTTTATTTATGAACGCTTCCGCTATATTGTTATCCTTACTGAGCATCTGAGCTCACCCCTTTCAATGTTTTAATTTTTCCAGGATGTGAAGAAGTATATTATGAATGACCTGCAGGGATAATATGAGGGGATATGAAGAGAAGATGTTATAGTTTTGTTTTACTTTATGATGTAATGTAAGACTTATTAATGTATCTAGTGTTTCCAAGGCTACTAAACTAATTGTTCTTTCGAGACTTGATCTTTTGTGATCATGCCAATGTTACGAAGTAATGCACCGACTCTGGGTAGCTGGGGTCGGGGCGTTACAGTTGGTATCAGAGGCAGTTTAGTACTAACCTGGGAAGATAGATTTAGATAAACTCTGATTAGAGCACATATCCCAAAGATAGACTTTGAGGATTAGTATAGAAGAACTTCCTAGAATTTTGGTATTATAGAGATGTTGTGAGTTTTCCGAGAAATACATCCCGGTCTGGATACGAGCAGGTAGAGGCGGCTCTGGCACAGATGTACCTAAGGGTAAAACCCGAAAACACCACTTTGAGCTAGACTCGAACGGGAACGGGTGCACAACAACGGGCCTTGCTGCACTCTTGGTTACGAAACCCCCAGAGGATATGCTTAGGAAAATTCTCATTTTCTTTACAAACCATTATGAAGGGTTTATGAGTATATACTTCCTCAAAGAAAACATTTTTTATGATTATGGATTATATCCATAAACTGTTCAATTTACATTAAGTATTTTACATGTTTGGAATTATTCATTGCAATTGATAAACTAACCTAGTTTATGCCATTGTGTAGAAATGGCGCCCCGAAGAAGGAATGTGAACTCCATCAATACATATGATCCAAAGAGTAAGAAGGATCATATCGTTCGTGGTATTAAGCCAACATTTAGAAGGGAAATAGTCTCCCATGTGTTCTCAACATATGAATAAATAGTATCATGTGTTAATAAGATAAGTAAATAATTCTCTTAGTCTTATGGCTTTGAAGGGAAGAAAGGGAAGAAAAGGATGGAAGAGAGAATGATGGAGAAAGGGACTAGGGAAAAGAATAATTTTCCAATATGTGATAACTGTGGGAAGAAACACCTTGGAACTTGCCTGAAGGGAATGAGAGTTTGTTATAAGTGTAGAGAAAAAGGACACAAAGTGCGTGACTGCAAGGGTAAGAAAAAGGGTTCAAATGTACAATGATTCATCTGCAAGGATTGGGGACACTATGAAAACCAATGTCCAAATCATCAGAGTATGCCCCAAATGATGTAATTGGATAATAATCATGTTTTGATACTACCGCAGATGAGGAGGAATGATTAGAGTTCTTATGTTGTTATTAAATAATTTTGTCATTTGAGTGTTGTATCAATGATGTACTGATTATGATAATTATGGAGTATATAAGGATTGTACTGCAGTATTATTTCATCAAGGAATTGAGATTGTGTGGAACCAAGAAAAGTGACTCCACAGCTGGTTAATTTTTTGGAAAATATATGGTTGAGGGAAAGATAAACCATAATATGGTTCTGATACCGAGATAGTGATTTTGGAATAATACATGATTGATTTGGATAAATTATATTGGATATTCTTATCTTCCTTGAAAGTGATTAATGATTTGTATACATTTTTGGATAGAATGACTATATCTAGTATTCTATAAGGAATAAGGGATCATGATGGTAATCAATAAGGATTTATGGTAATTCAAGGTTTTGCAGTGTTTTAAAATAATACATGATGAAGGTGTTCACATGTTGTTACGCGGAAAAAAAGGAACTTCATTACGTTTACCTTCCTTATAAAATTTGGACTGTGAGTTGGACAGAATTATTTTGGATAACTATTAAGGTTGGAATGAATTAAGATGAACCATGGATAGTATTGTTTAAGGTTAAAACATTTCTGAAGATTATTTTTGGAATATTATAATACTATAGTTTTAGGAAAAGGACAACCTGCAGGGTGGGGCATAACCCGTCGCGTCGAACAAAGCTTCAATAATCGAACCCACAAACATTGTGTGATAGGCCTTTATTACCTACCACTAGCCTACAAGAAGTCCCTGGTTATTACAAAATAGTTTTACTAATATAAATGGTATGTTTTAATTATTGGAACCTCGTACAATTATGATAAATAGAATATTTTTGAGTTCTATTACCTTTTAGAGTGAAATATGGGTTTGTGGTAAAAATTTATTAAAGAATGAAAGTCTACATGACAAGTATGTATATTCCCTTACGTTCTTATTAAATCTCCAAAATAAAGTCCTCAACTTTATAAAAGGTAACATAAAACAAAAACGTTGCCGGTTAACTTTTCCAACTGGGGATTCAATGACTATTTAACCAATCACAATTTTGTGATTTTCTTATGGTTAACTTTCTCCTAGTCCAGTTTTCTACGACTCTCCATCAGACCTTGATGGTTTGTTTTTCTTCCATATCCATATTTTCATAGAATACTAGTATGGGATATCTCGGGTGACCTTTGTACTTATCTTTCTATCTTTTAAAGTTATATTTTTATTATCCTTATTTCTGATGTGGGTTTTCCACAATGGTATTTCCTATCTTCAACCTTTTATTTTCAAAGAAAAATTTCAAATTGCGAGGACGCAATTTATTGAAGGATGGGATAATGTAACACCCCGAGCTTCCACGATACGCTAGCTTTCATTGTACGCAAGTTCGAGATTCTAAAACACGGTGACCAATCAAAATGGCCATTATGAATAGTAATACCCACTTTTTGAAATTATATATATTTTATATTTCAAAATGGACTTCATTTTTGGATTTGGAATATCGAAATTAGCCTATGTTGAATTTTTGGAATTTTTCTAAGAACTTCCATTTTTTTATGAATAGTGAAAAATACTTAAAAATAACTTTTTTAATCAAAATAATTTATAGAGATAAATTATACTATTGAGTGGTTTTAAATTATAATTGGAATATATTTTTACCATTATATCCAATGGTGGTCATTAGAATTAATTTCACTTTGAAATTGGACATAAACAATTGTCAATCTTTTGATATATATTGTTTCTAAAAAACACGCTATTTGTTTTGACAGTGGGAATTAATTATGAAATTAATTAATGCAACTTATATGTTTGGAATTTTGTAAAATAGACATCATTTTTGAATTTGGAATATCAATTATAGCTTAGGGTGAAATTTTGGCATTGTTCTGAAAAACTTCAATTTATGATGAATAGTGAAACCACTAAGTGGTAGTTAAAAAAATGATTTTTCCTTTAAATGAAACATTACCACTTATGTCATTTGATTTTCAAAACTCCAACATACATGGTTTTCATTAGGAAGTAAAATGTGGTTCAATGGGATTAAAATAATTTTTTTGGTGAATAGTAACTTTAAGTTTAATTAATCGCGATTAAAGGTAATTAGTGAAATTTAAGGTAAATATAATGTTATAATAATATGAAATGACAATTCCACTTGTCCTACCCCTATTTGATTAGTCATGGCCGACCATGAAAAACCATGGGTCAACTTGGGGACCCAATGGAGCCACTTTTGTAGGGAAATGACATTAAAAACTTTTTATTTAATGTTAAAATAAAAATGTCACAAACATGAGTTGTTTTACTAAAAAAAATTGTAAATGGGGTTATACAAGTCATATTTTTTACTATAAATATTCATTAGAAAGATAAAACGATTTCCTACATCATGATAATTTTTTATAATTTTTAGACATTAAATAAATTAAATTATTTATGACACCATGATGATGCAGCGATTACCTCATTAATTAACGATTTAAATAAAATGAAATGATAATGTACCATCTAAGACTCACACTTGTCAAAAACTTATTGGATGAGTATATTTCGAACCATTATCGCCTTATCCTTGAAATATATAAGTGTGGGACCTTTAAAATCCGAAACTCATTATATAATAATGTGACATTTCATGACTTTCCAAGAATGCCCATCCTCTCCTCTTATAAAAGGCCCCCACATCTACCACCTTATTCACACTTTCAAGCCATTTGGATCAGCCAACCTCTGCCCAAATACTCTCCCAACTTCCCTCCCTTACTCTTAGAAGCCTCACTTTGGGAAGAAGTCTTCCCAAGGAAGCTTTTGGTTCAAATCAAAAAGAGTTACCCGATTTTAAGGTAATGTCTTCTCTTGTGTTCTTTTATTTTATTTTTCTTCTCCAACCCCCTAAACACGTTTTAATCATTTATTTTGTAACCACACCAGTATCCTCAATATACTAGGATGTTGTTATAAGAATTATTCGAGCTACACTTACACACACCTACATCTAATGGTTAAAGAACATACTGTTTCTGTGGATGTCGAATTTTTGCCTCACGAAACGATGATTGTTCAACACTCATATAACACCTCTAATGGTGGCCATTAAGATGAAACTATTTTTATATATGATATATATTATGTTTTGGTTTTCCTTATGATTTTTTATTTTTCATTTATGGTATACCTTTATGGTTTCCATTATGGGTAAACGCGATATTTTCATTTTACGAAGTGCGGACTACCGCCCCCTCAAAGTGATTTGAATCGTTAATACCATATGTGGGTTGTATAAAGGATGGAGTAAATGGTATTATACACTATATTATACTGGAATTATATTATACATTTATATCATTATGATTTCATTCCATTAAATATGAAATATAAATGAAAGTAGCGTTCATGCGTACGTACGGCTTACCGTCTCCATGAACGGTGCATTTCATTTTTTACCTATAAATGTTACGTAATATTATGAATGAATGTATATACTAGATATATATGATATATATGATATCTACATCATGAATATAATTATGGATATAATGGATATTTCACCACATGAACAACTTGTAATTATAAGAAGTTTATTTTTGACTCAAGTACCAAAGATCGACAAAACGACCGTTATTAACTTAAATAATTACATAATGTTCATAACATGGTAATAAGTGATATAAAAGGAATAAAAAACCTGAAAAGGTTCTTAAGAAATTATAAATTAACTCTAGTTTATTATTCAGGAGGTTAAATAATGGTCGAGTCAAGACAGGACGCAAGGTAAGGGAACTTCTTAACCTAATTTCCATTCTTTGGGTTAATCTCCTACTTTCAAATTACGTCATGATATTATTATGTCCTATCTTGTATTTGTACTTTCTTTATGTGTAATTATAATGAATACACATAATAGATCTATTTTATTTAAAAAAAATGATCTTTGTATGGGACTTCGCCTCAATCTCTTTTCATTGAGGCATATTTTGTTTTATACACAACCTTCTTTTATACGGTGTATAAACCCCTTTGACTTTTACGTTTATTAAAAAGGAATCTTTTTATACGAAGCGTTTACTAAACGACAAAAGGGAATTTTTTTGTCGTACTTATGCGGCGACAACGACTTCTTCGCCATCGTGACCATTATTTGAGTTTCGTCTTCCTCTACAAGCCATAACCTTTTTAAATGATTTAAAAAGAGAGAGAGATATTTCTCCCAAATGTATGAAAATCTAGTGAAAATGTATACGTATTTAACGCAAGCTTAAAATTGTTTTCAGAAAACCCGACTCTCGAGTGTGGTAGACAGGAAGGGATTGGGGGTGGACCCATCATGGCCTGTAATTAGTCGAGCAGTCTCAGAATTAGTTATTTTGTTTTCAAAAGCTTGCATAATGTTTTCAGAAAAACACTACAGTATATTTAAGCAATTTAAAATGTAAGTATCTTCTAAAAATCAAACTGGTATTTTGATACCGTAATTAATTTCAAACGGTATTTTAAAAAAAGGGTATTCCTAAATGTTTATATACTATTTTTCATATAAGGAATGCATTGGACTTAATAAGTGACGGGTGGAGCCCGCTTTAGCTCCTCGATGCATCGGTAGGTCTCATGAGACAAACTAGTGTCTTGGCACGAGGCCTTGACAAAATATTATTTGTAGTCTTGGCATAAGGCCTTGGCTACGTGGTTAAGATAGTCTGGCATTATGCATTACATCATTATGAAAGTAGTTATTGATATTTCATGTGAATATTCAACCAGTAAAATATCCATGTGAGTAAGTAATGGCATTATTTCATTTTACTTTTTTCATATTATGCTAAAGTTCAAGTTTAAAAGGCTTTTGTTTTAGTTATACATTGCCTTAAATGTTAATGTTTATTTATGAAAGCTTCCGCTATATTGTTATCCTTACTGAGAATCTGAGCTCATCCCTTTCAATGTTTTAATTTTTCCAGGATGTGAAGAAGTATATTATGAATGACCTGCAGGGATAATATGAGGGGATATGAAGAGAAGATGTTGTAGTTTTGTTTTACTTTATGATGTAATGTAAGACTTATGAATGTATCTAGTGTTTCCAAGGCTACTAAACTAATCGGTCTTTCGAGACATGATCTTTTGTGATCATGACAATGTTAAGAAGTAATGCACCGACTCTGGGTAGCTGGGGTCGGGGCGTTACACTTCCTCGATAAATCAACTAACTACACACACACCTTAAGAAACCCTCTAAAAAAATTCCAATATTCTGGCGCAAATATTGGGTTCATCCCTGATTGTATGTCTATGAAACATTACATCACTCAGTGGAGAGGTAATCCAGAAACATCCTTAAAAAATACCACCTCATAACCTTCCATCATAGTAGGAAAATGATATCCCAAAGAATCCACTACTCCAAGTGTCATTCTATCTAATTGGAGAGTAATCAGATTCAACCATCTATGTATGAGTCCATAATGTTCCACATGGGTCTCATTATTACATATAAAGGAAATCTGTATCCCATAAATATGGACACACCACATACTCTGCCAAAAATAGCCAATATTTGCACGATAGCTGTGAATCCTAACAATTAAAAAGGAGAAATTTAAAGGACTCAATACAAACATAAGGAGTTACCTTGAGAAAAAATCTCCTCCAAGTTTCAGATCACACATTTGAGAAAAAGTAAGTAATCATTGATTCATATACGGGGATTGTCTCCAATCATAAGGGTAATGCTAATGGATCAAATGGAACCTCTAGGTCTCAATATAGGTATATAGAAAGATAATACTCGCTTGCACCTATGTCTATAAAAACATTATCTATGTTAGAGAAGAAACAATCAAACATATAATCATCCCTAGAGACTGTGTATGTTAATCCTCTATGGAAATTAATTGTTTTCTCCCACATCCACCACCTCTTGGCTCCAGGAAGGGACCACCTGGGGTGCTGGTGTAAACATTTTATACCCTATGCCCCATTATGATGCCCTCTCAACTCCTTTCCCGCATCATCCATAGAATATACCTACCATATCTTTTCCCTCCCTCTTCCTAATCATCTCATCCACTATCTGTCTATCATCCCTACAATAGGTCAAAAACCCCACTAGATATTTCCACTATTTTTGTAAAAATAGTAATGCCTCTCCATAGGCTTACTAGACCCATCCCGAGATCCCAGAACCATAGAACCTATATCCTGTTAAATCCTCCTATAACAAATCATAGGTCCATATCCCAGCTTATAAATTCTTCTACCTACTATTGAAGTCCTAGCACCTATGTTCCCACTTCCAGCACCAACTATTGGTGAATGATTGGATTGAAATATCTCTATCATCGAGGAACTATCTATAAACACAACACAAGTAGGAATTAAACAAATTATCACAATTGACATTATTTCTATATGTTTACCTCAATCAATGGTAGGCACCACAAAAATGGATCTTGAACCATATCTATAGAGTATCATGAGAGGTTGGTAATACTCAATGATTATTAATCAATAGTTATGTCACCACACTATATATATAAAATCAAGTAAATGTTCATAGTTTTAATCACAGATTTATGTAATCTTTCCTAGAGAGGCACTTGAACTTGGTCTATGAATGTTTAACCTCATCATATAACTTAACCACCAAGAACCATTGAATACCTTTGGAACCATGGAGAATGTTTTCCTCTAGAACTATCTACTGGTCTGCTAGTTATCTGACAAGATTGAAGACTCACATAACATCCTCAATCAAATCCCAAGATACTTGTGAGTCTATGTCACCACTGATCTAGAGGGCACAATATCTCTGAAACTCAGGATGAACCCTCAACCTCCCCCTCCCCCCTCATCTGATGGTGTTTCATGTTCTATCTTCTACTTGATTTTTATGGAATGATTGGAATACCCCAAGAAGGAACTAAAAATTGAAATTTTCTCGGTATTAAATCCTCACCACTAAATGGATTGTTATCTAAATCCTTCTACAAAATAATATTTGGAAATCACCATGAAATTAGCCTTAAATAGAAAAGATGTCCATAGTCATTGCATATACGTGGGGATATGACTCAAGAAGAAAATGGTATCCCAACCCATCCATATATGATTCTTGTACTAAGATTTTTCCTTCAAAGAATATTTAAATGTACCAATTTGAAAATAATGTGATCAGAGTCCTAGTGTATAGATATGATATCCAAAACAACAATAGTAAATTCCCTAGTGAAAAATCTGAACTCGAAACATGAAACACTGTTTCAATAAAATAAAAACTAATATCACAGATAAAAATCTCTATACTATGGTCATAATATAGAACCTTTATCTAATACCTATATTTCATTAACCGAACCACATAGGCCCACCTATCAAGTGATAAACAAAGTTTAACAACCCTAAGCCGACCACTAATAGACTTGGGGCCAGTGACTAGTGTCTATTAGGTATACCACTAAAATGTGTGGCCATTGATTGTGGTACCTATACGCAAAAACACCTCTCCAATCACATAAAATGCTTAATTGTAAAATACAATAGAAACCAAATTAAAGAATTAAATTAGAACCCAAAATTAGAGTACACAAATTATTAGAAGAAGCATTAATGACCAAATACATGCCCTCAAAAAACTATAAATAAGACATATATGATATTAAAAGGTAATAATTGTCAAATGTGACACCTGTATGATCCAAGTACTATCTAGACCAATATAGGAACCATCTATTGTGGTCTTCCATAGACTTTTTGAAATGGTTCGTCTTCTAAAAAAATATAATAAATATGCGATAAGATCCAATACTAGGTTTAGTATAATAATATTAAGTAGGATAAAAAAATTACTATGTATATAGAATCAAGAGTACTCAGATCATCAATAGATATGTCGACCATAATATGAGACATATAATAAAAAATACAAATATATTCATAGTCAACAATCAGTCTCAAAGTATAGTCACAACCAAATTTCCAACCAAATATTCTGTCCAAGAGTTTGTCACCACACTCACTTAGGAGAACTAACTTTGTGAGTCTAATAGTAGTCATCGAATCTATCAAGGATTTCATGATCATCAGGTATCTCCCTATGTAAGTAAATACTGGATGTCTAAATATATTGATGCATATTTTATGATCACAACTAAGTCGATGGTATAATAATGACTAAACCATTCAGGATTAACATTAAAAGTAGTGTATTTCCACATGTGTACATTTACTCACACCAATTCCAAGAGCCCCACCAAGGTAAAAAGATAATAGAGTATTAAATACTTTCCTATTTGAGAGATTCATAAAATTATATCTATAACTAAATCACTAGAGAGGATAAGAAAACTTCTCTCATGATGTAATTTCTTACAACACCCTCATAAGGATGGATCAAGGGAACAAACCCTTAATTCATGTAGTCCATGCTGGGGGTAATAATGTATCCAAGTCATATTTGAAGGAGTACATGGAATGTAATAGAAGTACATGGTGTGTCCCTTTAGCGCTGATTCTACCAATTTATAATGATCTCTTCCAATGCACACCTGGTTGTGTCCGTGTACCTAGCTGTGTTAGTACACTTGTCCATGCCTTAGTACACAGCTCAACTCAAGTATTTTAGCCATGTCATGTACCTGACCATTTCTATATCTCTGTATCCCCTGAGAAACTTGTGGATATTGGAGGTAAGGGTAACACAAGAATGTGACAAAATTGACTTGGTGTGTGGATGTATTCTTCTTCATGGAAGACCTAGTTTTACATCCAAAACCCCACACAACATGTATTCTACGATTACACCCCATGTATATCAGGATTTTACATAATCTAAATATCTGATATACTTGTATTCTTCTACTCCTGCAACAAATGATATATCTTCAAATAATGCGTGTAAATATGTATATAGTATGTCAAGCCTTGTCATTATTTCTCATCAGAATCTGGTTGTCGGATTCAAACTAGAATCCATCCACTACATCTCTCAACGCCACATGTCAAAATCCACAAAATGAATTATTACATGTTTCTAATAATTCATAAAAAATTGTTCCCCTCATCAATATGAACATGAATCTATAGTATTAGTCCATTTCAGTAGGGAATAATTGTTCAATTATATATTAATTTGTATTTATCAGAAAATCGTCCAAAACAAACGTTCATGATGAACGGATGAATAATAGGGGAAGAAATGAAAAAAAAAATGAGGAATGGAACTTGTCCAATGTTCATGTTTGAATTAATTAAATTTCTTTATAATTATGAAAACAGATAATAAAATAAATTCAATAAATAAACATACCCAAATTCCTAGAAAATAATCCATTAGTCGTAGTATGATCGATCCGTTAATTGTTTTTTTAGTAGATTGATTCAAATTCATCATAGGATAAGAAAATGGGGATAAATATACCTAAAAAATGTCCCACCTCAAGATTAATTGATCACAGATGAATAAAGAATATATGTCGTTGTTGTTGGAGAGATCCATTATTTTCATTGGTGTGAATTATCATTGATTAGTCATCATTTTCTACCAAGAATTCCTCCAACCGTCTCTCTAGATTATCAATATTGTGTGGATAACCTTTATAATGGGATATAGATGTTCTCAAATAGAGTTTTATTAGGTCATTTAATTATTATAAATAATTCTAATTTACTAATTAATTCATTCATTATTTATGTCTCCAATAACATTTGAACAAATACCTAAAACCATCATAGATTATGTTATGTCTACGGTAAACACCACATTATGAACACAACAACAGTCTCAAATATCTAATCTGAGACTCTATTTATGATTTCTTCCACATTTTCAGGAAAACTACTTGAATGTGATATTAATATATTTAATTTTTTTAATATCAATTCTGGGTTCCTCAGGACTCATAATCTAACAACGTCTCAATCCATTTCTTTAGAAAAAGTACTTGATATTTTTCAAAACATTACAGTGAAATAACATAAAAATTAAAAATCCAGTAAGACTAAACATATATTTTCTTTTTATTACCATCATGTATTTCTAGGAAATCATATTTTCTCCGACTATCATCTTTTAAAAACAAGAAACCTATTTCTTTCAAATGAACATTACCTTATATTGGTGCTTGTATAAATTAATAAATGGAAATTTTTATATCAAATATCTTATTATAATTTATTATTTTCAAAAATAATTTTGGTTCTTCCATATAATCATATTTCATAGGGTTTCTATAAATGAAGCTAGCCTCATCATCCAAATAAATAATAACAAAATCAATGAATATTTAGGATAAGTAGAATTCAAATAGATTTTTGAGTGATTAATGGAGTAATGGTTTTGTCCAGAACTATATATCAGGTATTATATAAAACATTTAATAATCAATAGTTCTTTATTGGTATTCCCTTTTACATTCCATGTCTAGTTTCTCTTAGATGGCTAATAATTAATATATATCAACTGGAGAAAATTCCAAAATATAGAAATCAATTTTGGAATACAAAATAGATTATGGAATGTATACAAACATTTCAATCTTATATTTTTACCATTTACTTCTTCTTGTATGATTTATTATTCTAATCAAATAATATATCACAATTAGCAGGGAATAATGTACTACCTCTTTTTTTTAACTATTCTAATTTTTTTTCTCTGGAACAACACACCCCCCTCATCTCAGTTGAGTATTGTGTTCCTAGGACAAGTCATGTGAGTGTAGAGCATAAAATTAAATGAATTCAATCCTACTCCATCAATATCAAAAGGGGATATTCTTACCTATTATATAAATATAGTAAATTTAGACTAATTGTGGTCATCAATATCCTTATTTGCAATAAGATAATTGTGTAATATTCACATAGTGTTTTATTTGGTGTTGTTTTGTAGTAAAATAAAACTTTTAACAGGCATCTTCAATATGAAATTGTGACATAATGGAATCCGTATTTTATTTTATATGATATCTATTAATCAATACTTTTAGAACATTTTTAGTTGCTGATTTATTTTTTGAAAAATATATCATGGAAAAAATCATTAAATAAAATCAATGAATATAAGACTAATCTTTGATCCTCTATTTACTATAATCACTATGATGTGTTTAAGGTAATGTGATCCTAAGTTTACCTTCACTAAATATATAACTGATCCATGATTACATGGATAATAAATACCCCAAAAAACATTAATGGAGTATCCTATGTCTATTCCCAGGTATATTAGTTTATTTACAAAGCATCCCTAAAGTCACATAAAGGAATCTCATGAAGTATATTGATTCTCTCTTAGATTTTCCATATAAAAGTATGTGGTATCTAAATAATATCACACCTGCATTTTTAAACTATATTTTATTTTATTATTTATTGGCTCTGGGTCCCCACGCCAATGTTCGGCCTGGGTCCCGGATTAAATTTTTCAATATTTAATGTTTTTAGTGGGTTTTGGACCCGTGCGCGGTCACTGCACGGTTGGCGGTAGCCACGTAGCTGGACTAATTTTTTTTCTGGGTTTTAAAAAAATTAAAATATGATAAAAGGGGTTAGGGTTCGGATATTTTTAAAAATGGGTCTGGGATGCGTGAACGTCGTTCACGCATCCTTCACCGCGGAAGGATGCGTGAACGGTTTTCACGCATCCCAGACCCCGATGGTAATGCGTGAACGGCGTTCACACGTCCTTTGATGACCAGCTAAAGGTAGCGTGAACGCCGTTCACGCATCCTTGCGCGGGAAAAGATGCGTGAACGGCGTTCACGCTTCCTTCCGTGGCGAAGGATGCGTGAACGCCGTTCACGCATCCTTCGCGGACGAGCTGAAGGATGCGTGAACGGCGTTCACGCATCCGGCCGAGAAAAATTATAAAAGGAGGGGTCCCCCCCCCTAATACCCATTGTTCTCCTCTGATTTTTGTTGCGAAGCTCTGCAGAAATTATTTCTCAACAAATATTTGCTGCTTTTATTGAGGTAAAATTTCTATTTAATAATTTGATTGTTTATTTGTGTTTATTTATTTCATTTGTATGTTTAATTGTGTTTATTTATTTCATTTGTATGTTTAATTGTGTGTATGATTTATTTATTTCATATGTTATGCATGAAATGTTTTGTATGATTTGATTTTCTTGATGTTGAATGTTCGTATGATTTAATTTTTTGAATGTCTGTTGTCTAAATATTGAATGTTTTATGTTATGTCTAAAATTTTTAATGTTTAGAAAAAGTAATTTATGTTAGAGAAATTTATTTTAATGGATGGTTTTGATGTAAGTGTAAATTAAATTACTTTTATTTACTAGTAATAATATTTTTAATCAATAAAGTATAAAATATATTTACTTATATTTTGAAAAGTAGAAGAATGCCCTAAAAACATTACAATTTCATAAAATTTAAAATAACAAAAGTGTTTATTATGTAAATCTCAATTAGATCAGTTATAATAAAATTTATTTAATGGTTTTAATAAATATAAATATATATATATACACATGAAGTTAAATTTTGGTAAAAGAGGTGTAGTATTTAATATAGATTTTATATAATATGGATAATATAATAAATATACCAAAAAACACGGTATGAGTGATGACTGATCTTGAGATGACCGACCATGCATAATTGAAATTGCATGTTTTATTTTGTGTATGTTGTTATTCAATTTGTAATAATTGCATTTTTTCGGTATTGATGACCTGCGAGTCATCTCTCAGTAAGTGTAAGGACATGCGTGTCCGTTTAAATTAATTTATGTATTTCATACCCCTAGACCCTCTCACATGCATGTGAGTAAATTTGTAATTAAAAGACTGACGCCCCAAAGAGGTGTCGACGAAGAGGCATCCCCGAAGAGGTGTCGACGAAGAGGCATTTGAGAACTCGTTCGAGAGGAGGCGTTGCTGTTTGACAGGAGATTGGCGGTTGCTGCAATATTTGATAATAGAGACAGGAGTTTACCCATATAAATTGTGGTTAGTTTATCATATAATGATAAACTAATCGCAAGTCTCAAGATCAAGTCATGATTATATATTCATAAGTAATCAAACATTATGAAACATTATATTAAATTTGCTTTTGTGCTAAAATCACAATCACTATACCTTAATAGTGATAAATCAATACATAAAAAAGTCTCAAGATAATCAATTATTCAAAACCAAATTAAATAATTTAAAATTTTAATGTAGTGTATAATATTTTTAATTTTTTTTTAATAGGTAATTATGTCTGCTCAAATATATTGCAACGGTGAGGTAATTTGTACCGAGCAAGGTTTTAGCTACAGTGTGCCACCTGTCAAAGTGGTAAATCTCCATGGTTGTATGACATTGGATGCAGTTCGTAATAAGATTCATAGTCGGTTAAAATTGAGTGCAGGAAAAGCAATCACTTCAATTAGATACCGACATCTTCAATATCCTGAGCGTATGTGGCACAGCGACTACCCTATAGTCGATGATGAGGATTGGATGGAGGCTTCTCAGTTATTCAGGCAACAGTGTATTAATGGTTTGATGGAATTATTTATTTTCATTTCTGATATTGATGTGGTGCAATCGATTACTACAGAACCATGCTTTGTGACCTCTATAGAAGTCGGTCCTTCACAACAGTCTTCTTCATTGCCTCCTTCTCATACGACTCCTGTGGAAGAATGTAATGAGGAAGATCATCAAAATTTGGAAGGAAATGTAGATGACATCCCTTTCTATGCTGATATAGTGCAAGAAAGTTTATCTGAGGAAGAAGAATCTGGGGAGTCAGCAGGAGATGATGTGGTTGGAAATGAACCTTCTGAGGTTCCTTTGAGAGACAGACATCCACTACATCCACCAGTTAGTGGTAATCAGCCTTCAGTTTTGAGTTCCTTAGTTGGAGGAATGTCTCGTGAACAACCTTTTGATTGGGATGTCATTACACCAGCTTCTGAATTCCCTGGCATTATAGGGAATATGCCTGCATCAAATGATAATGCCATATATGTTGGGCAGGAGTTTGAAAGTAAACAGGTCATGAAAAATGTGATAAAGCAATACCACATTGAGCGACATTTCACATTTGTGGTTTATGAGTCAAAGAAGACCAAATATCTCATTCGTTGTTAAAAATATGGGTCAGAATGTAAATTTCGATTAAGAGCACTGTTTGATAAATGTTATGGATGTTGGAAGATAACCAAATTAGAAGGCCCACACACTTGTCTGCATCCCAGCTTGGCACAAGATCACTCTTCTCTTGATGCAGAGTTTATATCTACTGTTATTTGTGAGATGATACGAACAAGTCAGGATGTTCCTGTTGCCCTTATTCAGGAAAGAATTCAACAGTTGTATAACTATAAGGTATCATACAACAAAACTTGGAATGCAAAACAGAAAGCCATTGTAAAAGTGTATGGTGATTGGGATGAGTCTTATGCGTTGTTGCCACAACTTATGGAATTGTTGTCTCTCAATAATCAGATTGTTTATCAGTTGGACAGTGTTGAGTATGTATCCCAAAATCATCTAGTTGATCGGTCAAAGGTGAAGTTCAAGAGGATTTTTTGGGCATTCATACCGTGCATTGCTGCATTTCCCTTTTGTAAACAATTTATTCAGGTAGATGG
Source organism: Viscum album (assembly GCA_963277665.1). Classification (NCBI taxonomy): domain Eukaryota; kingdom Viridiplantae; phylum Streptophyta; class Magnoliopsida; order Santalales; family Viscaceae; genus Viscum; species Viscum album. The sequence continues at coordinate 1,124,228,159 of OY728129.1, forward strand.
CACATTCCTTTATGGAAAGTATACAGGTGTTCTACTCATTGCTGCCACACAGGATGGTAATCACGCTCCTCTGCCACTTGCTTTTGCTATTGTTGAAAAAGAAAATTTTGAATGCTGGAGCTGGTTCTTGGCATGTGTACGTGTTCATGTCACACAGAAACAGGGCGTGTGTCTGATATCTGATCGTCATCGAGCGATTATAGAGGCCGTGAGTAGTGATGGGGTTTCTTGGACTGAGCCGAATGCTTATCACCATTATTGCATTAGACATATTGCAAGTAATGTGCATAAGTAGTTTAGATATGAGGCCATAAAGAAGGCGATCCTCAAATTGGGTATGGTTTTCTAAACTTTCTTTTTTTAACAAAATTTACTATCCATTTTAATACATTATTATGTTATGCTTTCAGCATATGAACCCCAACAAGAAAGGTTTGATCGACGTCTTGAAGAGATCCGAACAGTTAATGAGGAGGTATATGAATATATGGTACAAATTTCAAAGGAAAAATGGTCATTAGCATACGATGGTGGCATGAGATATGGGCATATGACCACTAATATAGTGGAGTGCATAAATGGGGTCCTCAAGGGTGTGCGCAAACTCCCAATCACAGGGTTAGTTCAAGAGACATTTTTTAGATGTGTTCACTACTTTGTTGACCGGTCCCAAAAGGCCTACCAGAGGATGGAAAATGGAATGCTTTTTACTCAGCATTTTCAAACTGATATTGACCGGGTACGGAATGAGGCTTCACGATGGAATGTTATAGCCTTTGACAGGGAAAAGAGGAGTTTTCGGGTAAGAAAGTGCTACGACCAGGGTGCATGCACTAATGGTGGAGTGTTTGTCGTGATGTTGGATAACAGGTACTGTGATTGTGGCAGCTTTCAGGCATTGAGATATCCATGTGTACATGTTATTACAGCTTTCGCTTCGGTAAATATATCGTGGGAGCCATATGTTGACCCGGTGTATCACATGAGCACTTTGGTTAACTGTTATAGTGCTGCTTGGATACCTGTTGGTGACTTCCATTCTATCACATTGCCTGCTGATCAACTGACCATTGTCCCTGATATTTCCAGGTTTTCATAAGTCGGTTTTGGTATCATTTATAATTTTTTCAATGTGTGTCATTTTTAAAATTATTGGCTTCATGCTACTAGGTTGCGGCCTCGAGGAAGACCGAAGTCAACTCGCATCAGAAATGAGATGGATTGGCCTCGGCAACGAGGATGGAGAATACGATGCAGTATCTGCCACGCAGAAGGACATACTCGTAAGAGATGTCCCCAAGTGGCAGGACAGAGTTCCAAATCTCATCATCCATGATCGAGTCTGTGTACCTACTCTAAGAGGAAGAGGTTGTGGTTGGTGTCGATGATGAAGAAGAAGAATAAGAAATAGAGGATGAGGATGAGAAGAAGTAGAAGACTAAGAGGAAGAGGTTGTGGTTGAATAACCTATTGTGGAAGTTTCTATAGTTACTTAGGAACTTGATCTATTTGGAATAATGTTAATGGTTATCTAATGGATAATGGATAAATTAACAAACGTAATTTCACAAATAAGAAGAAATAATTAATTTTTCACTTTTTCCTCTTAATTTTTAATGTGGAATAATGTTAATGGTTATTTAATGGATAATGGATAAATTAACAAATGTAATTTCACAAATAAGAAGAAATAATTAATTTTTCACTTTTTCCTGTTAATTTTTAATGTGGAATAATTTTGATGGTTATTTAATGGATAATGGATAAATTAACAAACGTAATTTCACAAATAAGAAGAAATAATTAATTTTTCAATTTTTCCTGTTAATTTTTAATGTGGAATAATGTTGATGGTTATTTAATGGATAATGGATGAATTAACAAACGTAATTTCACAAATAAGAAGAAATAATTAATTTTTCACTTTTTCCTGTTAATTTTTATTGTGGAATAATGTTGATGGTTATTTAATAGATAATGGATAAATTAACAAACGTAATTTCACAAATAAGAAGAAATAATTAATTTTTCACTTTTAAATTATGGTTTTCTTATAAGATGTCTAGTTTTAGTAATGGCATCTGAGTGTCTGAGCATCCTTAACTAATGTTGATTGTGAGACTAGGCTAATGTTGATTGTGACACCAAATAAAAATGAATATATCATGATTCCACTATTAATAAGTAATGATGATATCATGTGTGCAGATGGCAGGTTTTCCATTGCTTACATCTCAGGCTACTCATGTATCACGACTGCTTTTAGAGGGACGTCCTGTGGCTCCCTTGAGTGTATGTAGATCTCACCATTTCCATCATACTGCACCACCTCCCGCTATCGTCCCACATCTTCGTCGAGCTGGATTTTATGGAGTAGCGATGTGCGACTTCACATTTCTTGATCATCAGCTCATTGCCGCACTTGTCGAGAGATGGAGACCAGAGTCGCATACTTTCCATTTCAGTGAGGGATAGATGACTATTAAATTGCAGGATGTGGCTATTATGTTGGGCCTCCCTATCGACGGACATGCTTTGACAGGCCGAGTTCCATCAGATTTGCCTGAGCTTGTTCATAGACTTCTGGGCATAGAGGTCCAGGATGATGGCAGGACCATCGTCGGTGGTAGATTGCGGATGCCTTGGTTAGACCAGCACTTCACACATTTACCAGATGATGCTGATGACGTCACCGTGCTGTGCTTTGCACGCGCATATATTTTGAGGCTGATCAGTGGCACGCTTTTTGTTGATCACTCTACTACTTTTGTGCACCTGATGTATCTAGCTTTTTTAGAGGATTTGGACCAGGCAGGTCGATATAGTTGGGGGTCTGCCTCCCTAGCATATACATACAGAGCCCTATGCAGCGCATGTCGCATCGAAAAGATGCAGATCACAGGATGCATGGTTCTTCTACAGATGTGGGTATGGGAGCACATACCTCGTTTAGCTCCACATTCCCGTGCGCCATTACCCGTAGATATTGTAGCAGAGGCTCCACGTGGACGTTGGTATGTTATTAATTCTTTCTAATATCTAACTTACTTGTATAAAATTCTTTTATGAAATGTAAAAAAAATGTTATCTACAGGTGGAGTCAGGCGCATCGACATTCAGATTCTCCCAGACATGATGTTCACGCCTACAGACTTATGCTAGACAGCATTCGACCAGACGATGTAAGTGATTATTATTTATATTGTTAAATCTTTACTCTTTACTGTAAATCTATTCATTTATTAATTGATTATTCATTTTTTCTTTCAGATTACATGGATGCCATATACAGATGATATCCTTCAGAGTCTGCCCCCATACTGTACAGTGATGCTTGATATCGGCTCCTGCATGGTTCCACTGATTCATTTTCATATAGTCGAGTGGCATCAGACGGATAGGGTTATGAGACAGTTTGGATTCCTTCAGCCAGTTCCTGACCCGCCCAGTCAGTTGGATTCATTGCATTCCCTGAAGATGTCAGGGAAGAGAGATTTTGATTGGAGGAGCTACCATGCGAGATATGTTGCGTTCTTTCTTTCACAGTTCAACATATTTTTTATTCAAATTAGTTAACAACAGAATTTGTTTTCGCAGGATGCTCGTATTTGTCATCTACTGCATATGTCTGATCCAGTGGAGAGAGCTGCCTTTGACCCAGCATATTTTCACAGCCTTGTACGACAGATGCTACCGTCGATGGACGAGATTTATCATGGCATTTTCTTTGATCCACCACCTGCTGCGGAGGCCGTGGAGCCTGCTGCGGAGGCCGCGGAGCCTGCTGAGCCTCACATAGATGTACCTGGGGGTGACGACCCTGTTATGGATGTTGTTGTTCCACAGGATGAGGCTTCTCAGCTTGCTCAGCCACATGATATTATTCCACTGGAGGAGGGTGTTCAGCATGATCAGTCATATGCTCCTCCAGCTTCTCAGGCACAGCCACAGGTACTTACAGACGCTGACTGGATTGAGTTCGATGTTTTATTACAGTCATCCGCAGCAGAGCAGCCATCTACTTCCTATATTGGTGAGAGTTCCAGCCAGCTTCCACTATCCTTAGATGCAGGCCAGGGTACAGGCGGTGAGACTGTACATCCACCGTCTGTCACACAGGAGGATGTGGAGGTGGCTGTCGATGAGGATGCGCAGCATACGCCAGAGCACAGACGTAGACAGAGACGGCGTGGACGCATCCAGTATACGCCTGACTGTGGGATAGAGGAGCATCCACACCGGAGGCGTAGATTAGGTTGAAATTTGATTTATGATACATTTTGTATGTGTATTACTGTTATCTAGACTTCTATTATACCTTTAATAAGTGTCTTACTATTATCAAATTATCTACCAATGTATATATATATATATGTGTGTGTATAATAAATAATATGATTAAATTAAATGATAAATATTAATTATATTAATTATTTCGAATTGCAATAGAAGTGGTCACAGTTATGATGAGTGATGGTTCAGTCCAACCATGCAAAATGCATATGCTGATAAGAATAAAAGTCCACAATAAGTGTAGAAGAATGGAACAATAGTTGGAAAATCTTCCATTGGGAATATGCAAAACAATGAAGTCAAGAAAACTGTGAAAGAAACTATTTCCAAGAATAAGTTTGAGCTAAAATCCAAGGATTATTTCATGAAAAATCTTGAAATTCATATCATATCATGAAGTTGAAACTTGAGGTATTCCAATCACACTTTATCCATTGTTCTTAATTATATTTCTCATTTCAATTAAGGGGGAGAGCTTGATTTATGGAAAGATGGGATGAAAATGGGAGATTTATCTTTTCACTTGAACTTTTTAATATATTTGGTGAAGTATGTGCAGGATTTAGCATTTCATTGATAATTTTGATTATCTACCCTTGGTTAATAATTGATACACTCTAAGCATGATTTAACATTTATGGTTGTTTATGGACAACATTGAAAACTACAATATGAATTAGAAGTTCATCTGGCCAATTTTGAGAAGATACATATTCAGACTTTATAAAAGGAAACGATTTATACTGGTACGCAATCTAAAGAGTGAGATTATTGAGTATGCATCTCAAAACTTAGGTCATGTCCATGACATCACTTCTTCCACCTTATTTAGATAAAATGATATTTTTTAGAGAGCACATGCCTTAAAAAATATTACTCTTGGATCTAGACAGCACATGCCAATAGGGTGGTTTAATATTCTAAACTCTATATGAAGTAGTAGGAAGAAGAGAAGTTTGATATGAAGATTGAAATTGGAATTCTCAGATCAGAAATTCCATAATACTCATATAAATTCAATAAGTTCAAGATAAAGTTTAAATAATAATCCAAGGCTATTTATTTTATGAATAACATATTAAAAGACCAAGTAAAATGTATTGAAGAAATTTAGGAGGATTTTGTTGGCCTACAATTAAATATAGGATCAAGAGAAACTCTTGACTCCTAATATGATATTAGGAAATTAGGTCACACAAGTGATGGAAAAAGGGAAATTATGGTTCATAGGTCCAAAAAATAGTTAAAAAATGTTTAGGGAAGAAAATGATACATCGTAATGCCACAAATGGTATGGTTATTGTTCATAAACAGAAAGCAGTAATGATTGGTGTCAGAACACAAGAGCCTGTTATGTGGATAAAGATTTATTTTGGTATGCATTAGAATCAGAATATTTAGTGATCTTAAGGAATAATGAGTGGTGTATTAGTGATGCACATGAATAAACCATTTATCAAATATTATTTTTGTGGAAATATGGGGAATTCTTAGAAAGCTCATTCCATAGCCTTGAGGGTCACTATTTTAGGTTTAGAGGATTTAGACACATGGAAAAATATTTCTCATCAATAATGTAGAGAAATTTACTAAAGTATACCCAAAGTGGTAATATGCAGTAGATCAAGGGATCATCAAACAAGATGATAATGAAAAATAAATTTGCATCTTTTCAGGATGACGTTAGACCATAATAATTTGATTAAGATTGATAATATTAGTCAACATCAAGTATGAATTAAAATACATGGATCAAAAAGAATATTTGAGAAGGTAGTGATTGTAGAGATTTCCTTTAAACCATCAAATCACACAATATTATAGATCATTTATAGTGGATGCACCTCCCATATGATGAGAAATAAGGATCTAGTTATAAGAATAATGTATGGAAGGTAAGGTGTTGATATATTTTTCAATGATGAAGGCCTGATGATTATTGTCTTGGGAGAAGCCAAATTGGGGGGTGGGGATGAGATAAGCTGATTTAATGGTTGTTAAAGGTCTCAATAAAAACTTGTTAAGTGTTAGTTAACTATGTGACTTGGGACACACTATAATATTTACAAATAAGGTGTGTATTATCAAGGGAAAATATAGTGGAGTTGTTTTGTAAGGAAAACACACAAAGGGGAATCTATATCTTGTGAGTGGACAAGAAGATATGTATTTTATATCCAAGGAAGAAGAAAATAGGTTGTGGTATAAATTTATTGTTTATATGAGCCAATCATACATGGAAGATCTGTTGAAATGTGACACTGCTCAAGATCTCCCTAATTTATCATGTGATCATACTCATACATGCGATTCTTTCTAACAAGGGAAGATTATTTGAAATATATAAAAGGTTAAAGATCAATGGTCAATAAGAGTGATTGAACTAATGCAAATTGATGTGTGTAAACCTATTTCACCAAGATCTATTGATACGAAGAGATATTTTTAGTGTCCAAGGATCAATTAGGTGGTAATGAGAGGAAGGTGAATCAGTGGTAGCCTTATTTTACTAATTATTTTTTTAAATTCAACCTATTGAAATTTGTTTAGGTTTTTGATCCACTCAATATAAACTCTCAATCATTCCTCAAGTGTAGTTGTAATGAAATAGGGAGAATCACATGTTATTTACAGGGTTATTTTGAAAATACTACTCATTTCTATATTGGTTATACCCCCCAACATGTATTATTCACTATCTCCACAAGTTAATACAATGACATATAATCCATTTTTCCTCTCTATAACAAAAAATAATCCACTATACACTCTCTTTCTCCATAATACATTGGAGATTCATTCTACTCTATAATCCAAAAGATACATCTACTTCCAAATTTAGGAAGAAGTTCTTCTTCAAATAGACTTACTCTATGAGAAATCTAGTCACTCCTACCTTGTGTACTTTATCAATAATTTTAGAAATTATTATATTAAGACTCTTTTCAGATTTTGTGCAATCTAGATTCTCCTCAATATTCAAATACTCAAGAACTCATCAATTCATCTTTCTGTATTTACCTGATACATTATTGTATCGAGTTATCAGAAATAATATTTCAATTCAACACAGAGTCTTCATCACCTTCATACACACTTTATTCACAAAACAAACAATAATTGTTCATGGGTAATATATCATTATTACATGATTTAAAATCAATCATTTAAATCCTTATTTAAATTTGTTTAGTAATAACACATTTAATTACACATTTATATATGAATACTCATCAGTAGTGGTATCATATTTTCCTCATATTGAATGCCCCATTAATTTCTGTGGGTATTTTGTTTCATGCAACTCATAAAGAATACTAGAAGGATTAAGGTTCCCCTCTTTCTTCTTAATGTGGTGTCTATCTCTATGAATCATTATCTATATTCATACATGTAACTCATATTTAATTACATAATAAAATACAAAAACTCATCAAAAATACCCAATGCTCGGGTCTTCTCCATTCTTCACATAAATGTTACAACTCATGTAAGAATCTGATTCACGTGGATTCATCAAAATATGATCTTCTAATCACCCGAATACTTATGTTTCACATTTCATCACATAGGATATTCATTTTAGAATAAATCTTTACTCTCATCACATGAACTATTCATTTTATTATTTAAATTATATTAATGAAATTGTAACTTCATGAATATATTATCATGATTGTACCTTGGCATTAAATCTAGATCTTACTTCATTTGAAGACTCTATTTCATCAAAAGTCTTGGGATCCTTCAGTTCATGCACGACAATGCATGAATATTGAACATGACTTGTTCTTGGATCATGCTTGGATATTATAAGTTCATCATGGACTTCTTAATATGGAAGGGTCCTTGGTTTTATCCAAGGATTCCCAACCATGATTTTTGTGACTCATCAATGGTAGATAACCAATGCTCTATAAAACCCTTGAGAAAGGGAAGAAGGTTCTCACTGATTAGACAACTTGAAAAAGTTAGATCAAACTGTTGTGTAAATGTCTGCATGTTTTTAGTGGAGAGACAATGATTGTGTCACCATTTTCCCATATAATAATATCACTCGGTTGAGTGCTTCCTTATTTATTTTATCATTCCTTCAGCTTGGTAGAAGTGATTACTGGGGTACGCTCTCAAATCCTCACTGGCATCGACCCATGTTGTCTTCTCTAACACCATTCCACTGCACATGATTGAACCACCACTCTAATACCATGTGCCTCATGTGAATTCATGCTCTCCTACCATTTCTTCCCATACAATAGTCAACTCCAGTTCCCACCTCAAAAGTGGCTGCACCTAATTCCCTTATCTAGCTAGTTGGATGGATTCCTTTTTAAATAAAGTTAAAAAAATGTGTTAGATAAAATATTCCACCAAATTCCATATTCACTCCAAATACCAATCCTTATTCTTCATGAAAAATATAAATAATATATTTATACTTTTTTCATATATCTCTTCATTCATACTTTAGTGAACATTTTTGAAAACTCCTTTGCACATTTTTTTCTATTTAAGATAATCTTAAATAATTCTCACTTTTAAAACATGGATAATTATCCAAATATGAAATTAAATTACATAACATGAATCCATAAAAATTATTCAAGCACCACCACTTCACATATTGACATATTGATAAAACATACAACCATTTTTTCCAACAATCTCCCCCTTTATCTTCTGTTGTTAATATCCATTCATATCATAAAAGTTAACATGTGGTAACATCAATTATTCTCCCCCTTATTTAAAATAAAATGAAAAGGATAATTGGACAATTTTAAACTCATATTTCTTCTCAAAAAAATCTTCACATATATTTTAAATAAGGGGATGATATGACATGATACTTGGAACAAAGCCTTTAGTTAATAAACACTATATCTATATGATCCATCCTAGTGTAGAAAGAAATAATTAAATAACCAATATAATATAATCTACCTATAACACATACTCATATGTGATACTAAAATTAGATATTCTCAATTATCAGGATGAGTAATTTTAAGATAAGAAATACACGATCCTGCACACACTTCAAAAAACACATTAGAAAGTTCAAGTGCAAGAACAAATCCCCCTTTTCTCATTTTTTCATTAAATAAGTACTCAACCTTAATGAATATAATTAAGAAAAAATGTAAGATAATGTGATTGGAATACCTCAAATCTCTTATAAGATCCTCCTTAAGAGATGAACTCATTCTTCATCATGGGAATTTATGTACTCCATGATGAACAATACTTCTCCTTCAATTCCATTCAAGTAAACTCATAACACATAAAATAATAAGGAATAAGGAGGAACCTCTTGTATTCTATAGAGGAAACATTCAATGTGAGAGTTTTCTCTCATCCTTTATTTCTTCTTATTTCTAAGCCAAGCATGGGATGTGATTTATTTCTTATTACATGCTTCATGGATTATGCACATATTTCCTTCCCATGAATTTCCTCTTTATTTGGAATACATTTTCCCCCTCCTCCACAGCTGGTACAACCTCATTATTTTTCTTCCAAATTTTTCATCTTCTCTTCCAAGATTCTTATTACGAGGGATTTGATTTTGGTTCTTTAAACACCATTTTTTGATACTCGTTTTTATCTTTAAAAACATTGAACTTATTTTCTATCTTAATATGACTTCTTTCAGGATACAAAAATTCCTTGTAAGTCATATGAGTAGAGTTTCTCCACATAGATTATTTACCCTTGCATGTTTTCCTCTAAGTGAAATACCTTTCCATATGATCTAGGTTAGAAAAAATGAATCATTTAGGTATTCTGTGAGATGCATGAACGCCGTTCACGCATCTCTTCTCTCGGGATGATGCGTGAACGGCGTTCACGCATCCCGGACCCATTTTTAAAAATATTCGAACTCTAACCCCTTTTATCATATTTTAATTTTTTTAAAACCCAGATAAAAAAATTACCCCACGCAGCTGGCCCAGGTGTCGTGCAATTGCTCATTATTTTATTACTATTATTGTTATTGTTTTTTTTAATGATTAAAAATATTATTAAAAATATTATTATTGTATTAAAGGTATTATAATTATTTTATTATCATCGTTGTTATTTTTATTATTATTGAAACAATTATTATTTTTATTGTTGTTAATTTTTATTATTATTGTCTTTATCATTGTTATTTTTATTAATATTATTTTGGGTTTTATTATTATTATGTTAAAAAAACGGATAATTTTTTTATCTGGGTTTTTAAAAAATTAAAATTTGCTAACAGGGTATAGGGTTCGCATATTTTTAAAACTGGGTCCAAGATGCGTGAACCCCGTTCACGCATCACCGACCCCGGGAAGATGCGTGAACGGGGTTCACGCATCTTAACCGCGCTGAAGGATGCGTGAACCGCGTTCACGCATCCTTCACGAAGTTGATGAAGGATGCGTGAACGGGGTTCACGCATCCTACAGTAACTTTTTTTTAAAAATTTTTATTTTTATTTTTTGTTTTGTTTTGTTATATATATATATATATATATATATATACACAAACAAAACATAAAATTCAGCAGAATTTATCTGCTATTTAATATCCAGCAGAACTGCCATTACAGCAGTCTGGATTCTGACAGAAACCATCACCCAGGGCTCTCTTTTATAAGAGGGCTTGCCCAGGAAATCATACTGCATTTCCGATGTGGGATTCAGGTTCTCTTTTCCTGCACAGAACATTCTGCATTTCCGATGCGGGATTCTGTTTCAAGTACGTGACTTTGAAAGACTATAAAATACAAACTATACGACCAATATAAATAAAACTTAAAACATGGATTAAACATATAATAAATAGTTGAAAATGAAAAGAATTTCGTAAAAAGGGTTGATGAATAATAATTTATAAGCTTTCAAAACCACCAACTTGAAACTTAAAAAAGTTTCAAGTACGTGACTTTGAAAGACCATAAAATAAAAACTATAAGACCAATATGAATGAAACTTAAAACATGGATTAAACATACAAGAAATAGTTGAAAATAAAAACAATTTCATAAAAAGTGTTGATGAATAATAATTTATAAGCTTTCAAAACCACCAACTTGAAACTTAAAAATGTTTCAAGTACGTGTCTTTGAAAGATTATAAAATACAAACTATATAACCAATATGAATGAAACTTAATATACGGATTAAACATATAAGAAATAGTTGAAAATAAAAAGAATTTCATAAAAAAAAATTAATGAAAAATAATTTATAAGCTTTCAAAACACCAACTTGAAACTTAAATACGTTTACGTGCCTTTGAAAGCCTATGAAATACAAACTATAAAGCCAATATAAATGAAAATTAAAACATGGATTAAACATATAACAAATAGTTAATAATTAATTAGTTAATTAGTAATATAATTATTAATTAGTTAATAATTAATATAATTATTAATTATTAATTACTAATACACAATAATTAATTAGTTAATTAGTAATATAATTATATAATAGTTAATTAGTTAATTAGTAGTATAATTATTAATTGATAATTACTTAGTTAATTAGTAATATAAATCTTAATAATAATTATTAATTATAATTATAATTATTAATTATTAATTATTAATTAGTTAATAATTAATTAGTTAATTAATAATATAATTATTAAATATAATTATTTATTATTTATTATATAATAATTAATTAGCTAATTAGTAATCTATTTATTAATTATAATTATTTTTTATTTATCTATAATTATTAATTAGTTAATTTGTAATATAATTATTAATTATAAAATAAGTAATTGATTAATTAGTAATATAATTAGTGATTATAATTATTTATTATAATTATTAATTATTAATTATTAATTATTAATTATTAATTATATAATAATTAAGTAGCTAATTACCAATATAATGATTAACTATTAAAAATTAATTGGTTATTTAGTACTATAATTATTAACTATAATTATTATATATTAATTAGTAATATAATTATTTATTATAATTAGTAATATAATTAGTAATTATAATTAGTAATTATTAATTATATAATAATTAATTAGTTAATTACCAATATAATTATTAATTATTAAAAATTAATTATATATTAATTAATTAGTTAATTAGTAATATAATTATTAATTATTAATTACATAACAATTAATTAGTTAATTACTAATATAATCATTAATTATATAATTAATAATTATAATAATAATTAAAAATTATATTACTAATTAACTAATTAATTAATATATAATTAATTTTTAATAATTAATAACTAATAATTGTAATGAATATTTATAATTATTTATTATATTACTAATTTACTAATTAACTAATTAATTATTATGTAATTAATAATTATATGTTTAATCCGTATATTAAGTTTCATTCATATTGTTCATATAGTTTGTATTTTATAATCTTTCAAAGACACGTACTTGAAACATTTTTAAGTTTCAAGTTGGTGGTTTTGAAAGCTTATAAATTATTATTCATCAACACTTTTTATGAAATTGTTTTTATTTTCAACTATTTCTTGTATGTTTAATCCATGTTTTAAGTTTCATTCATATTGGTCTTATAGTTTTTATTTTATAGTCTTTCAAAATCACGTACTTGAAACTTTTTTAAGTTTCAAGTTGGTGGTTTTGAAAGCTTATAAATTATTATTCATCAACCCTTTTTACGAAATTCTTTTCATTTTCAACTATTTATTATATGTTTAATCCATGTTTTAAGTTTAATTTATATTGGTCGTATAGTTTGTATTTTATAGTCTTTCAAAGTCACGTACTTGAAACAGAATCCCGCATCGGAAATGCAGAATGTTCTGTGCAGGAAAAGAGAACCTGAATCCCACATCGGAAATGCAGTATGATTTCCTGGGCAAGCCCTCTTATAAAAGAGAGCCTTGGGTGATGGTTTCTGTCAGAATCCAGACTGCTGTAATGGCAGTTCTGCTGGATATTAAATAGCAGATAAATCCTTCAGCGCGGTTAAGATGCGTGAACCCCGTTCACGCATCTTCCCGGGGTCGGTGATGCGTGAACGGGGTTCACGCATCTCGGACCCAGTTTTAAAAATATGCGAACCCTAACCCCTTTTACCTATTTTTTGTTTTTTTAAAACCCATATAAAAAAATTACCCTAAAAAAACCCAATCCCAAATCACCCCCCCCCCCCGATCACACTGTATGAGCCCCCAGCCACCTCGCTACCGTCCTCGCAGCCACCTTCCTCTCAGTGTACCATTCCCAGCAGCCCGCTCCACCACCCTCACATCACCCTTGTAGCGACCACACCTCTGCCCAGCCACCCTCCAGTACCCCTGCCTCGTGCGCCCCTGTGTTCCCCAACCTTCGCTCCCTCGCCCTCAACCAGCCCAGGCTCTCGCACCAGCTCCCCGCACCTCTTCCCAATGCCTCCGTGCTCTCCCCTCCTGTAGCTTCCCCACCTCCCTTGCCCTCATCCTTCGACCAGTAACCCAGTACACTAGTCCCCTTCGCCTCCTCATCGTTCCCATGCCTCACTCTGCACCACCTTTCTACAGTGGAAGCTCTACCCTCTAAGCTTGTGGTCTCCCTCACCAGATCGCCCCTGGCCTTTGGTCCTCTTCCTTCGCCCTCTACCACTCCTACCGAGCACCTCCATGCCTTCATGGTTTCCCCCTCCGCGCACCTAGCTTTTCCCTGACCCACTCCAGCCCGACTTCCTCTCCCGCTCTGGGCGACAGGCCTCCTCCGGTGTGTTTATTTTTCGTTTGATTATTCATTCATTTACGTAATCATTTATTCATTTTTTTATTTATTTATCTATTTATAAATTTAGTTATTTAATTATTTATTTACTTGTTTATTCATTCCTCCATTTATTTATTTATTTGATTATTTATTTATTTTTTATTATTTTTATATTCATTTGTTAATTATTATATATATTTATTTATTTATTTTCTCTTCATTCCATCGTGGTGTTTTTATTTAATTTGGATAAATCCTAATAATATCGCGGGTTGGGTTTCGTGTTCTTTTATCATTGTTCAACGTGCACGATTAGTCTGCAAGGGATTGTTCTACCTACTGTCAAACTTTCGCCGCAGTCACTCGCCATTGAGGTAGGTGAATCGACATTCTTCCTTTCTGAATAAATCCTTAAATGATTTTGTGTTTTAATTTATTCTTTTACTTGATTTGCACCTTTGAAATTTTTTTGATTTGGTAATGAAATCATTTATACTTTGCTATCATTTTTATGGAAATTGATAGAAACTGATTACTTGTTTATAAAAATATTTGTAAACTAGTTTAGTTTTTTGTATAATTGTGTATAAATTACATGGTTTGTTAATTAAATTGTTAATGAATTGTTCGAATTTTCTTGAATATTTTTAATTAATTTATTGGTTCATCGTAAATTTTAAAATGGAGATTTCAACCGTTTACCTTGAGGTCTTGGTTCTTTGGTATTGAAAAGTGATTTGGTTGTGTTTGTGGTGTGGGTTATGTTTAAAAGGAGTGAGAGTAGTTTTTAAAAGGGTTTGGTTATGCAATGATTTATAAAATGGAGTTCGCTTGTGAGTTGGTGAAATTGAGATGCAGGCCTCTGCTTTGTCCTTTGAAGGGTTTTACCAAATGAATAACTGGTTTATTTATTGATGCTTGAAATTGAAATCAGGGGTGAAAGGTGTTTCGGCATGTGTTTTGTTTTTCAAGAGGGTTGTAGGGTGTGTTTTAACATTCAAGCTTGAAGTGTTTCTTAGAGTGGTTTTGTAAAGTGTATAATGGTTTTTCTAAACTGTATGATGGGTGCGAAACAAGTTTGCAGGATGTTTTGGGGTGTGTTAGGTTTCAAATGTTGGTTTTGATGAGTCGTGCGCTTTTGTTGGGTTTGGAACACCAAAATTTGGGTAAGATTCCCGGTTGGATCTTGTTTATGATTTAGGATCTTTAGAACTATGTTTTGATTTTATTGAGTGAAATTACCATGTAATAGAAAATGATGAGGGTGTTTTCAAATAGTTTTTCATACTAGGTGCGTGATGTGATGCCTCTTTGACCATTGTAAAAATGTTTTGGCAACTTTTAGCATTTTGTGAATGGTTTAAATGTTAAATGGTAAAGGCTCATTTGGTAGTAGTTAAATTATTTGGTCTCCATTTTGGAACCTAAGGACACGTTTTCTTTTTTAAATAAAAAAGTGGTGTCTAGAGTTGTTTGAGAAGAGCTCGTGAAATTTTTTCATAAAGGTATTTGATTATATAAAACTAGAGGCCCGATTTACAATTCCAAGTGTTTAATAAAGTGGTTTTGATAACCGAATGGTGTGATGTCCCGGTTTTAAGTTCATGTGTTTGACATGTATGCATATATATAAGTACATGGGGGTGTACCTATATATAGTAACCCTTTAAGGGTGAACACATAGGGAGGGTCTGTGTTTGGGGTAGGAAAGTGCTGTGATTTGAGTCACGCATGTGAGGGCCTTCCTACTTACATGGTATTATTATAACCACCATGGGCTCATGGGTGACATTTAGATGATCAAATGAAATTTGCTGATCAACCCCCATTGGATGGGTTGGTACCCCAAGAATTTGTTGTTAGGCCAGGTGGGCTTTGACACTAGATTGGTCAGTAAGGGCAACCATTTTGTTATAGACTTAGGAGCTTCACCATACACCGACAGGTGGTTCTGAAACCGAGTATATCCAAGGGTCTTCTAGGGATGTTTATGATCACCCATGGTTACTGTATTATTTTCATTGCTTTTTTACATTCTAAGAACTAGTTTATATTCAGCTTGAACTATTACTTGTTTAAATCCCGCACAACATTGGTATATTCTATGTTAGATTTTGTATATAAAATGACAAATGATTTTGGATAATGGTATGTAACGTGTCCTGTTTTTTTTTGGGAAAAAAGTTGCTTATTTTCAAATGTGAAAACCCTACACTTATAATTGTATTAAAAACTTGTGTCGGTGGATTCTTTCGGGAAAAGAGACATCAGATTTTGTGGTTTACATTCGCAACCCTACTGAGAATTTCTAATGCTCATGCCTATTTATCTTTTCAGTTTCTTGTTCAGTCTCTTGTTCGAGTTTTCTTGGCTGAGCTACTCATTATAGGAGAAAGGTCGGCCTTTGGTAGGGAGATGTCCTGAAAGGTCACGTGGAGGTATGTTTGGTTTTATTTTCCTTTCAATTATAGTATTATGTTTATCGACTATTTTTATTTATATATTTTTTTTCATGGGCCAAATCATTCCCAACGATTAAAATTTGGATGCATGACACTAGTTTCCAGCCTGTAGGGATCGGGAATGCCCCTCAGGACAAGTCACGGACTGGCTCGGGTGACCGGTTCAGGGTCGACCTGGGTTGGTTTGTGACCAAATGGTATCAGAGGCAAACATTATTTTTTTGGGGAGTTCTTTAGATAGATATTAAGATTGTTGTGACTTGAGGGGTAGGTACTGGAAGAGCGTCATGAAACCTTGCTCGTTCCGAACCTCAAGTTTCCAGGGGTAGTCCCGATTTTGATTCTTCCGATTTTGTTTTGGGATTGATGAATGACAATGGAGGAGGACCAGTGTCATGTCGTTACCTCACATGGAGTAGTGACCCATGTGGTGTCTTATTGCACAGTTGATATTCTCCTAGTCGGTTACGCTTTCTTGGGGAGTGGCTCACTACCAAGTCGCTAAGTTAAGCGTAACTGCTAGTTCCTCGTCCCGATGGTTTGTTGCAAGTTGGGTTTTGTTTTGGTTGTGATTAATGTAAGAGTGTTTAGAAAATGAAAAGGGGGAAATTATTTTTAGGGAATTGAATTTGGTTTGAAATGTTGGTTTGTTATTCAAAAAGAGGCCTTGAAAGAAGGATATTTTGAAATTTAAAATGGAAAGGGGATTTTGAAAGTTGAATTTTTGAGTTGTGTTTGTTTTTTCTTGTTTCTTTTGAGCTGGTTTTTTGGATAAAGGAATGTTCATTGATGTTATTTCAGCTTGATATCTTTTTTGGCTCTATTTTTTATATGTTGTTCATAAAATTCCACCTAGAATGGTCTTCAAGGTTTCCGATAATTCAATCCCAGTTTTTGGTCCTTCTTAGACATTGCTTATACTTCACGGTGATCAGGGTTCTTTAGGGGAAATAGAGTGGATTGAAGTGGTCAAACACATCTTCAGGGTATTGGTAACTCCCGAAGATATCAGAGTGCGTGCTATTTTGGGGTTGATTGAAGGTCCAGATCTGAACTAATTGGGGTTGGTCTCCCTGCCGTAACTACAAGTTGATATGACGTGGGATGTCTTTAAATCCTTCTTCGTCCGATGGATTATACCAAAAGAGGTGAAAAGGAAGAAAAGGGAAGAGTTCATGAATATTTAACAAGGCCAATGGATGGTGAAGGCATGTGTTGACTATTTCATGGAGCTTGTGTCCTTTTATCCAAAGGTAGCACCACAGGGTTTGATGAAGACTTCTCTCTTCATCGGGGGTCTTCATCCAGAGATCAAGGAGCAGGTTCTCCTTTATAAAGACCATCATTTTGAGAAGCTGGTGGATGAGGCGTTCCTATCTGAGTTGGTCTCCAGAGCACAGGTTCTTGGCAATCCAGTGAATACAGTTACTCGTGGAGATTCCCAATCTGGCGAGCAGGGTGTGCCTGGGGGACCTCTATCTAAAGAGTTGTCTGTAGTGGTTCTGGATTCTAGTTCATCAGACCATTTAGTGGTCTGCTACTAGTGTGACCAGTTCGGGCACATTGTGTCGTCATGTCGCATCCATCCGATGACGTGTCGTCATTGCGGGTGTCTGGGCCACATTGAGAAGTTTTCCACGAAGCATCACCTAAAAATGATGTTGTGACCATAGTAATTACAGTTCCTAACTGTGAGGCCAGAGAGGCTTTAGCCATCAGAACCCCAGCCACAGGTCTTGGGGTGAAGCTCGTGTATAGTCAGGAGTTGCCAAGGGTGTGATGCCTTGGTCATGGTTTTGTGTTCCGTGTTGGCAGTGGAACATTAAAAGTCATTTTGTTATTATTTTTCTACAGTTAAATTTTTTATGTTTTGTAGATCCATTGCTTCATTATGAAGTTATAATAGACTTTTTCTATTGTAATCCTACAGTTTCGTTTATCTGATTATGGTTTTATGAAACTTGAGTTTTTCTTAAAAGTGTGTTTGGCCCTTGTCTAGGTTTGTTTTAAGTGTGTTCGTTTGGAGATGTAAGTCCCTATGGAAGAGTTGATGTTTGTGGTTACGATCAGGTTCACTATTTTGGGTATGTTCTGATTGAAGGTTTTTCTCTAGTGTTTAGGGATTTTGGTATGGGTTGAGAGTTCCAAGATTCAGTGGATGTGTTCTTCGCTTGTGCTATAGAAGATAGTTAGGATTGGTTGGGAGTTCCAATGTCGCCCCACCCCATTCTGGGGTGGTGTGTATGGGTGATAATGTTCCGCTTTAGATGAGTTCTTTTGGTGGGGATAACCCTCTCATGTTCTCCCATTCTCCTTCATTGAGGTTTCTTCCAGTTTTAATCAGGCATGTATTCTTGTTTTTTCTATCATTCGACTGGGTGACTTTCTGGGGGTAGAAAGTGTCTGAGGCGGGGAGAATTGTCACACCCGCATTTTAAACTAATTTTTATTTTATTATTTATTGGCTCTGGGTCCATGTACCAATGTCCGGCCTAGGTCTTGGTTTAATTTTTTCAACATTTAATGTTTTTAGTGGGTTTTAAACCCGTGCGCGGTCACTGCACGGTTGTCGGAAGCCACACAGCTGGCCCAGGTGTAGTGCAATTGCTCATTATTTTATTATTATTATTGTTATTATTTCTCTAAGAAAATTGATTAAAATATTTATTACTAAAAATATTATTATTGTATTAAAGGTATTAAATTTATTTTCTTATCATCATTGTTATTTTTATTATTATTGAAATGATAATTATTTTGTTGTTGTTAATTTTTATTAGTATTATATTTATCATTGTTATTTTTATTAATTTTATTCTGTGTTTTGTTATTATTATTATTATGTTAAAAAAACCCAAACCCTAATCTACCCACTTACGTTTTTCAAAAAAAATATTTTCCAGAAAACGCTTAGGATAGAAATAATTTTAAAAATATGCCTCAAAGGCGGCATCTGGGATGCCGCCTTTCTCCTAAATTTTTTTTTGCAAATTTTTATTTTTATTTTTTGTTTTGTTTTGTTTACATATATATATATATATACATATATACATATACATATATATATAAACAAAACAAAAAATTTCAGCAGAATCTTTGCTATTAAAGATCCAGCGGTACAGCCATTACAACAATCTGGATTCTGACAGAAGCTCTCACCCAGACCTCCCTTTTATAAGAAAGCTTACCCTGGGAAATCATTCTGCATTTCTGATGTGGGATTCTGGTTCTTCATTTCCTGCACAGAACATTCTGCATTTTTGATGTGGGATTCTGTTTCAAGTACGTGACTTTGAAAGACTATAAAATATAAACTATAAGGCCAATATAAATGAAACTTAAAACATGAATTAAACATAAAACAAATAGTTCAAAACAAAAAGAATTTCCTCAAAGATGTTGATGAAAAATAATCTATATCCTCTCAAAACCGCCTACTTGAAACTTAAAAATGTTTCAAGTACGTGACTTTGAAAGACTATAAAATATAAACTATAATGCCAATATAAATGAAACTTAAAACATGGATTAAACATAAAACAAATATTTGAAAATAAAAAGAATTTCGTAAAAAATATTGATGAAATATAGTTGATAAGATTTCAAAACGACCAACATGAAACTTAAAAATGTTTCAAGCACGTGACTTTGAAAGCCTATAAAATATAAACTATAAGACCGATATAAATGAAACATAAAACACAGATTAAACATATAACAAATAGTCGAAAATAAATATAATTTCGTAAAAAATGTTCATGAAAAATAATTTATAAGCTTTCAAAACCGTCTACTTGAAACTTAAAAATGTTTCAAGTACGTGACTTTGAAAGATTATAAAATTATTACTAATTAACTGATTAATTATTATATAATTAATAGTTAGATTAATAATTTACTAATTAATTATTATATAAGTAATAATTAATGAGTAATAATTAATAATTAATAATTTAATGAATAGTTATAATTAATATTTATATTATTAATTAACAAATTAATAATTACTAATTACTTATTAATAATTATTAATTACTAATTACTAATTATAATGAATAATTATAATAAATATTTATATTACTGATTAACTAATTAATAATTACCAATTACTAATTAATTAGTTATAATTATTAATTATATTTCTAATTAACTAAATATTTATTATATATGTAATAATTAAGTATTATATAATTGATAATTTTATTACTAATTAACTAATTAGTTATTATATAATTAATGATTAATAAACACTAATTACCAAATTACAAATTATATACTAATTAATTAGTTATTTCGTAATATAAATATTAATTATATACTAATTAAATAGTTAATTAGTAATAGAATTATTAATTATATAATTTGTAATTAGGTAATTAGTAATTATTAATGTTTTATTATTATGTTCGTATGGTTATATAAATATATATAAATAAAACCTAATTTACCCCATCCTGAGATTCCACTCTGACCAACAAGTAAAAATAGTATTTTGATTTCAGTACACATAAAACATGTAAACAATAATGTACAATCAATGCATATGTTTGTGATGAGGAGATTCCATCCCACATGGTGGTCTGCGAATAGGACGTCTGCGTCGAGTGTGTAGTGGAGTCTGATGACCTGGAGAAGGCTGATCCGCGGGCACTGAAACGTCGACTGTCGCATCCTCCATCTATGTGTTAGTGGGAGGAGCTGTCAACTGCATCTCGTACTGCCATTTGGATCCTTCTCCCACTAGGGTGGTAGAAGGACCTGCCTCCATCGTAGAGGGGAACGAAGCCTGTGATGGAGCTATACCCCAAGACGACGACGACTCTAGAATCCAAGGTTGTGAAGGATCTAGAACCCAAGATGGAGAGAACTGCGGATATCCTGTCAGGAAAGACGGATCCCATGCCACCTGAGGCACATCCGGAATAGGCTGATCCTGGACTACTAGAGGCCCGACCTCTGCTTGTGGAACAGGCAAGGCCTCACGTGCAGCACGACGTTGTCTACGTCGTCGTGGTCGTGGCTCCTCAGCACCAGCAGCAACTGCAGGATGTTCCTCTGGGGTAGAAGCCTCCTGTCTCCGAGCCAGACGCGTGACGATTCTCCCGGAAAGCGCATGAAAAGATGCCCTCGCCTCCAGCGCTGTAGCATGGACGGCTGCCCGGCTAAAGACCCCCTCCTCCTCTTCATCACTAATGCGAACAAGTTGCTCTGTGTGACTTCCCTGTAAGTAGATTCAAACGGAATTAGAAAATAATTCAATAAACAAACTAATAAGAATTTATTAACTTACCATCCTCTGCATCTCTATGCCAGCTTGGGTAAGATATAGTATAGACTTCAGTCTATACCATGGCGCATAGTCAACCTGCTATGAAAGAGAGAATCGATTTTTAGGAACACCCTGAATATGTAACTCTGCACGTCTGTGCCAGCAGTCGATAAAACTCACATGTACTTGGGACCAGTCATCATCCTGCCTCCCTGTCAGCTTCATCCCATGAAGCTTGTCTGTCTGTCTAGATGGTAATGGAATCGGCAGAGTACGAAAAAATTGGCGCATGACCCTGTCAGGCTACTGCCACTCAATAATATGAAAGTGAATGGGGGGCACTACAGCCATAGCATCCTCAAGCCCAACAGTGCAGTATGCTGGCAACTGGTCCATAATACTCCAGTATGGAAGCCATGAAATCTGAAATGACAAGTGATTTTGTCAAAAAAACACCCAACTAAAAACCAAAATTGATGTTATTATTAAAAATGTTAGACAGTGATAGATTGTATATACATACCTGATCAGGTAAGAGAAAGTCCAACTGTAGCCGATATACACCCAAATGTTGTCTCGGAACCACGTCAAAATTGTGTCGCTGACACCACCTGTAAAATACAACAATAATGACAAATAATGAGAAATTATAGTCAATAACTTATAGTAGAATCAAAAAACCAATAGAAATGACTTATCATACCAGTGTCCACGCGGAGCGTCATGCAGCACCTCCATCTCAACCGGTGGACCAGTAAGGTTAGGGCGGAATTCTGGGATGCGCTCCCATGCCCACATCTAAATAAGGATGACGCATCCTCCAAGACCTGTATGGTTCCTATGGGATAGTCTGCATAATGATCTGTACGTGTATGCCAAGCAGGCTGATCCCCAACTGTACGTCCCAGCCCGATCAAAGTCCTCTAGTAGGGGTAGATACATCATATTCACGTGCATCCCCGAGTGATCAGTACACATGGTCCCACCAATGAGTCGTAAGATATATGCACGGGCATAACGCATGACGGTCTGCTCATCATCATCATCCTGTAAATATGGAATCTGCGACTCCAACCAATGCATAGATATGGACGATCCATCTGTAGCTCTACGGTCAGACAAAATATCAACGCCTAACAAGCATTAATCAAGGTCTTTCCAAGCTGCATGAGTGGGTCCAATAACGGGTCTCCCCTAGATAGGCAGACCGAGAAGCACTGCGACATCCTCGAGGGTGATGGTCATCTCTCCCTCAGGCAAGTGGAATGTGTGTGTCTCTGGTCTCCATCTCTCAACGAGGGCAGCAAGTAGGTAATGATCTACAAATGTGAAATATGATACGGAAAGGCCATAGAAGCCAGCACGGCGCAAGTAAGGTCTAATGACATGTGGAGGCTCCATGTGATGAAAATGGTGCACTCGACGCACCTTCACAAATCGATCCGGATGACCCTCTCACACGGCCTGCGAAATATGGGTAGGCTGCTGAGTGAGTAGTATGGTATCATCCATCTACATATAAACAAAGAAAATGAGTTGTAAGTGTTAAATGTAAATATAAAATTATGATGTTTTTAGAATTTATCTAATTGTATGTATTCAATATCTTATGCTAATTATTATGATACTATAAATTTGTTATAGAACAGTTTGCTAAAATATCCTGCATGTTTGCATTGGGGTTTAGGTTGGAGGGTTTAGGGTTAAAATTTTTAATATTAACATCCAGGAAACATGTTAATGGGTTAACTGACATACACTTTTCAATATGGGTTAAGTGTTCCGCGTTCGGAGTTTTGAAATAAATTTTATTATCTCATATTTAATGTTATTTCTTGAAAGCATGAATATTAATATGAAATAAGTTATATTATCTAAAATATTGAGTCTTGAATTTGGTTACACATATTTTGGGGGAGCTTTATGATTAACTACTTATGGATTGGATTATGATAAACCATGTCAATTAGTAATGATGTTTTTAGAATTTATCTAATTTTATGTATTCAATATCTTATGCTAATTATTATGATAC
The DNA here is from genome assembly GCA_963277665.1 of Viscum album. Taxonomy (NCBI): domain Eukaryota; kingdom Viridiplantae; phylum Streptophyta; class Magnoliopsida; order Santalales; family Viscaceae; genus Viscum; species Viscum album. The sequence continues at coordinate 1,124,251,938 of OY728129.1, forward strand.
TATAAATTTGTTATAGAACTGTTTGCTAAAATATCCTGCATGTTTAGATTGGGGTTTAGGTTGGAGGGTTTAGGGTTAAATTTTTTAATATTAACGTCCATGAAACATGTTAATGGGTTAACTGACATACACTTTTCAATATGGGTTAAGTGTTCCACTTTCGGAGTTTTGAAATAAATTCTATTATCTCATATTTATAGTTATTTCTTGAAAGCATGAACATTAATATGAAATAAGTTATGTTATCTAAAATATTGAGTCTTGAATTTGGTAACACATATTTTGGGGGAGCTTTATGATTAACAACTTATGGATTGGATTATGATAAACCATTTCAATTAGTAATGATGTTTTTAGAATTTATCTAATTGTATGTATTCAATATCTTATGCTAATTATTATGATACTATAAATTTGTTATAGAAAAGTTTTCTAAAATATCCTGCATGTTTATATTGGGGTTTAGGTTGGAGGGTTTAGGGTTAAATTTTTTAATATTAATGTCCAGGAAACATGTTAATGGGCTAAATGACATACACTTTTCAATATGGGTTAAGTGTTCCGCTTTCGGAGTTTTTAAATAAATTCTATTATCTCATATTTATAGTTATTTCTTGAAAGCATGAATATTAATATGAAAACTTATCTCAGAAGTTTGGGGTTCAGAAAAGCGAGGAATAAAGAATAGATAACAACATTTAGTTTACAATATGGGAATGTCACAATGAAGACAATACATCATTATGAATGAGACTGTGAAGTCGACCCAACAACGTTAGGGCATCGCTTCTGGTTATGACCTTCTTTATGACATATTGTGCATCGCAAACTCTGTCCTTGTTCTTGAGGCCAGTCCATCTCATTACGCATCCTACTCGCCTTTGGTCTCCCACTAGGACGTAACCAATTCATGTCAGGTATCACTATCGGCTGGCCTTCAGGCATTGGGAATTAACGATACTCCCCAATAGGTGTCCATGGTGCAGTATAACAGTTGGAAATGATATCCATCCGGTACACTGGATCAATATATGCCTCCCATGAGATGTTCACAGAGGCACATGCTGCGATGGCGTGTGTACATGGAAACCATAAGGCCTGAAATTTTCCACATTGGCATTGCCTTGTTTCCAGTAATACCACCATTTTTTCACCGACGCGATTTGTGATGGGGTCTGAACGCTCTTGAACTTCAAATCGGGAGTCTTCTCTTCGAAAGAGACAGACGTGATAACCAGAAGCTTCTTCAATATTTTTTTCAATCTCTCGTTGAAAGTGTCTTCCATATCTTATCCCTTGATGTATTCCGTCTGATGCTAGTTTTTGTCTATCCACAAAGTACTTCACGCATCGATATAATTTCTCCTAAACTAAGGCGGTTATAGGTAGCTTGCGAAGTCCTTTGAAGATACCATTGATGCACTCCACAATGTTTGTCATCATGTGTCCGTACCTCTTTCCTCCGTCGTATGCCAATGTCCATTTCTCTTTTGGAATCTGCATCATATAATCATAAACTTCTTGATTAGCCTGAAGAATTTGTTCAAAACGTTCTTCAAATCGTCGTTGGTCCGACTCATATGCTACAAAACTTAGATGATATTTCACTTAAATTGATTTTATATTTATATTGAAATAGTAAAATAGAACGAATAAAATACGTACCAAGCCTCGTGATTGCCTTCTTCATCAGTTCGTTGTGGAATTTTTTATGCACATTGCTAGCAATGTGTCTAATGCAGAACCGATGATGTGCATTTGGGTATCTCCATGTATCAGAATCTGCATTTATTGCCTCATTAATTGCTCAATGGCGATCAGATATCAAACAAACTCCCTGAATGTTGGTGAAATGGTTGCTGATACATGCCAGAAACCAACTCCATGATTCATAGTTTTCTTTCTCTACAATGGAAAAGGATAGCGGAAGAGGTGAACGGTTTCCATCTTGGTTTGCCGAAATCAACAATACGCCCTTGTATTTTCCATACATAAATGTTCCATCAATCTGAATAAATTGTTTGCAAAAACGAAAGGCGGAGATACAAGCAAGGAATGCCCAGAACAACCGATGAAATTGAACACGAGATGGATCAAGTCAATTATCAGGAGAAACATGTTCGTTTGTATCCAGATGGAAGACAACTTGGTTATGATGCCTCAGTATGGCTAGAAATTGTGGCAATACTCGATATGATTCATCCCAATCACCATATACCTTCACAATTGCCTTCTATTTCGCCATCCATGCCTTATTATAGGAAATATTATAACCGAATGTCTGTAGAATCCTCTCTTGCACAAGGGATATTGGAACATCTTGGCATGTCCTAATCATCTCAACAACAATAGATGACACAAATTATGCATCCAATGAAGTATGATCTTGTGTGAGACTTGGCTGAACACAAGTATGACCCGCCTCAATCCTTGACATTCTCCAACCTCCAAATGTAATGTCTGGAATAGCCCTTAAGCGAAATCTACAATCATCCCCATACTTCACACACCGTATAACATATTTACTACGACATGATTCGTGAACTACATAGTTGAAGTTTCTCTCAATATGAAATCTCTTTAACGTGCTTTTTAAGGCATCTTTATTGGGAAAATTCCTTCCAATAGATAAGGTTTTGTCCACCTCACTAAACCTATCTGGTACAACTCCAGGGAACTCAGTTGTCGGTGTGAGAATAGTATTATCGAATTCAGGCATGCGTGTCATTGCTTCTGACCAAGATGAAAATAGTGGTGGATGATTTATTGACCGAGGTTGATGTACAACAATTGCATTTCTCAAAACCTCCTTTATATCTTCTGTCAGTCCCTCCTCATCAGCACTGTTGTCTCCATCTGATCCATTATTATGAAACTCCTCATCATAAGTTAGATTGACATGTATATCTAGGAGATCATCTAGGTTGTCCTCTTCTGCCACATCATTTGGAATAGGCTCAATGTCATGGCGTAGACTGTCTTCAACCACTCTTGTATTTCTACGTCTTTGTACAAGTGGACATTGTTGTTGTACAGTAGTAACAACAACGTATAACTCCATAATGGTACCATCTAACCGTTGAGAAAATAAATTAATTGCTTGGACCCACTGCGCATCAGCAACCAATGGACAAGCTATATGCCACAGTGTTGTTGGAAATTGGAAATGTCTATAGCTCATAGACATGATCTCTTGATCGGGTCCCATATTTAAGGAAACACTAATTCTCTCTTGAAGGTCACTTATGGTAACACAATCAACTGTACTAACCACCGTAATTGGTTGTGTACTATAAGAAGCTCCTTGCTCAGTTTGAATAATCTCCCCATAACAGTACACACAGGCAAACATGGTTCTCTACGTCAAAAATGTTTCTTTCATCAAAATTATGATAGTGTAACAAAATATTAACAATTATGTTTGACGATATGATGTTTATTATAATGTAATTTTAGTGCGCCTTTATATACCATAAACTAAGCTACTGATATTTGACCATATGATATTTATTAGAATGTAATTTTAGAACGCCTTTTTATTTAGTTTGTTTGTTCTTCTTCATTTCACTTTATATGTTCATTAGTATCGTTAGCTAATCATTATATGAATTCATGTTTTAATCCTATGTTATTTATTAATTATTCTAAAATTAACTAATAATAACTAATCGTTAATTATTCTATTATTCTATAATTAACTAATAATAACTTTAATTCGTTAATTCTTATGTCCTTATTTGATTCTATAACATTATATTTATCATTTATCACTGATAAATATACTGATCATTAGTATCGTTAACTAATCATTATATGAATCCTTGTTTTAATCCTTTGTTATTTATTAATTATTCTAAAATTAACTAATAATAACTAATCGTTAATTATTCTATTATTTTATAATTAACTAATAATAACTTTAATTCATTAATTCTTATGTCCTTATTTGATTCTATAACATTGTATTTATCATTTATCATTGATAAATATACTGATTTTATTTTTCTTCTCTTAGAAATTTTAGTAGTTTATAAAGAAAATATTAATCATCATAAGCATATTGAAAGCACGGCCGATTGTCGCCTATCGACCGTTCAAGGTTCCGGTGCTCTGCTAATGTGTATAGAAGCACTCGGGTCGAATCCTCGGCGATGGTACAATTTTTTATAGTTGATTGTTTTTTATTTGTGTTTTGATTTGGGGGTTTGTTTGCAGAGCTTTAATTGAAATGATTGATTGATTAATATTGATTTAACAATTTGATAAATATTGGGGTGAGTTCATCATTAGGTAGTTAAGCTTGTGATGTCCTTGAGCTTTGCTTTATATTGCATTAAATTAACACCCATGTCACAAGTTGACATTGATTGGAATTCCCAAGTGTTAAGGCTTTAATCCAAGCCTTGACTTAACTCAGGGTTCTAATATTAATCATATCTTGTTTATGGTAGCATATTTATGGTTCCAATAATCCATGTAAACCACATGTTAAACAAAACAAGTCATTAATCCATGACATGCTAAGTCCAACATACGCAATGTTAATTCAAAGAATACACATCGAGCAAAAGCTCTCCATCGCTTAACATACCTAAATTATAACTCACCCCAATGAGAGATTTAATCAGCCATTAGGATGGTTATTAATATAGTAGGGATGTTTATAGTATTAGGTTATGAGAATAAGAGGAAGAATAATTGGACAAGAAAAGAGTGGTGTGCCGAACACACACACGAACTACAAAGAACGTGAATGAAACACGTGTTTTGATTGAATAAGAAATCACTTAAAGGAAATGGTTTTAAGATTGATTTTTAACAATTAAGAAACTATTAATATTAAACTACAGAAGGTGCATGATAATTAGAATTGATGAAGGAGAAACTTGCATTAAAACTCAAAAGAAATTACAAGTACACTAAATCAATTACAATGGAAAGAGCATGAAATACATGGAAAGAAATGAAGGAGGAAAGGTTTCTCAAGTAAAAACTTGAGTATGGAAGATCCTCCCAAGCCCTTGGCAATGACTTGGTCGTTCCAATATATCCTCCTAAGTGCCAAAGTGCCAACCTCTTGCAAGGAGAAGAGGGGAGTGAATTTATAGCCAAAGGTAGTGGACTGTTATCATTCCCAAACTACCCCTCAAGTTGTCCCGCCAATATGACCTTTCAGACAGCTGAATCTCGAGAGATATCCTTCTTCAATATTGTATATATGGATGTTGAATAGTCACCCTCAACATTGTGTTGTCATTGGACTTTTGTGGCCAAAGTTATGGCCGGATTACTAAAAACCTTTCTACTGTCCAATTTTATCCAGAAAGTTTCCATGGCCTAAATGTGAATGCATTTATGGCTATGGAGATGCCTTCAAATCCGAACCATTTCTTCTGGAAAGTTGATCCTACATATCCTATTTTTCACACCACAAAATATGAGCTTTTTTGGACAAGTGGATAAGTTGAAAAGTCAAGAATGGTGGGCTGATTTAAAGTCCCGGACAGAATGGTGGGCTTGATTTCAATGGATCCATTGGGCCCCAAAATGGTAGATTTGGGCCTTTAAATTTTTATCCATGACTCCTTAGGAAATTCCAGAGATTGAAAAATAATAGCCACTCATTTGGGCTGGGATATTGATCCCAGTAATGAAATCTTAAAGGCTGGTCAAGAAATTAGGCAGATCCGATGGGTCATCTTGTGTGGTCCATATGGCCCTTCAAATGGCCGAATTAGCCAATTCCCCAGTTGAGTGATTTGTAAGAAAGTGAATTTAAAACCCTACAAGACAAGAATCACACAATTTGGATTAGTAGAGTGAGAGTTATATTTAAAATACTAAACAGACATGAATCTGTATTATTCGAAACAATACTCCTAAATAATATTTAATATTAAAGCATGAGTATTTCACATAAGTTATGCACATTTAATTGAAAATCAGTAGAGGGAGTATATAAAATGATATTAATAAATGAATAAAATCAACTCCCCCACACTTAATATTTTGCATGTCCTCATGTACAACAAACACAAAAGAAAATCAAAACAAAACCATATTCATTCACCAACAAATATTAAAATTTTGTTTTCACCAATCAGGGGAGGTTTAGACTATTTCACTCATCCATATTGAATTCCATCACAAATTTGGTTCACAATAATGCATCAGAAACAATTCATTTTTTCATGTTCAAGGTTTGAATTGGAAAATGTAGGCACTCAAAACTTACTCCTCTCAAGATGATAAAAATGTATTTTAGGAGGTTCACTCATTCACCAACAAAAAGTGAAAATCAAGAGTTTGTAAGAGCTCTCAGCTTCCATTCCCAAATCTAATGTGTAGAAGAATCAAGAGGTCTTTTAAGGGGTTTTTCAGTGGCTATGGGATGGTAGGTATATAATGTCCAAAGGAAAAGAGGGGTTAAAAACACCAACATGGAAAAATCAATGCACATTTTTTTTTGAAACTTGATTTGAAAGGAAATAGAAACACATATTTACAAGGGCATGAATGTGTGATGAATGAAAAGTGAGGAAGATAGAAAATGGAATAGGGTGAGATGATGGAATATGTAGAACATGGAAAACTTCCAATAATGACACAATACAAGATGATTCAAGTGTTCTTTTTTTTCTCTTTTTGCTTTTTTTTCGAAAGTTGTGCTTGGAACAAGTCTCACAGTCATCTCCCAACCCATGCTTGATCTCCTCATGGAACTAATTTTAGTAGTTATAACAAGATCAAAGGTTGATGATGAATGATTTTTGACCCACCCAAGACACAACCCATTCCTTTTTTTTTAATTTTTTTTTCATTTTTTTAATATAATTTTTTTCATTTTTTGAACACTTTTCAATGACTTTTGTACAAATGACAATTTCACATATACACCCCAAAGCTCACAGAATTACAACCTCTCCCCCACACTTGAATGGATGATTGCCCTCAAGCATATGATTACACATTGTAAATCAATGAAAATACGCCCAAAAATGAAGTCCATTCCCCCCACACTTAAATTTCAATAAATTGTACAATGAAAATCCATGAAGATGTTGGGTGGGACAAGGTATTAGTCTTGTAATGTGGATATCAAAAGAAAGGTTTTCATAGGCTCAAAGGGGCTTTCAAAAGTAGGATCAATGTAAGGGTAACGGGAGGCTATTTGGCTATTCTGATTCTCATGTGGCTTAGAAAATGCCTCTATCATATTAATGCACACAAAAGATGGAAATTCAGCTCGAAGGTCCACAAACTCAAGACTCAAAATCAGTGGTGAAGACACACAATAAAAAATATGGCCATAGATGACCTTGGCATGAAGGGTAATGTTATTCTTCACGGTAGGGGAGAATCATTTTCCACCAAAAATTGTTCATTCAAAATGTTTGTTATTGACACAAAATTGTTTACCCAAGTTTCAGATAAAAATTCAATATATTTGAGTTTAAAACAAGCCTTTTGAATCCCCAAAATTGTTGGACAGAATTTCAATATTGGATGATGAGTAATTATGACACCCCTTTTTTTTCGTTAATTTTCATTTTTTTTAATTATTTTTTTTTAAAAATTTTTATTTTTAATGACACATCCACACAAAAGAGAAAATAGAAAAAAGGTTGGGGAAGAATGTTGTAAAAAAATGAGAGGGAGAGAGGAAGAAGAAGAAATAGAGAGAAGAAGAGAGGGAAGAGAGATTGAGGAGAGAGAGAGTTAAAGGCAAAGAGGTGCCCCCTGGTTTGGATTTGGTGGGTCACCGTTTCCATCTAGTGGTGGGTCAATGGAAGTCGATGTGAAACCTGAAGTGAATGGCCTCTCATGGTGATGATTTAACCGGTGTCCATTTACCGTGAATGTTATTTTTGAAGAAGGGTCTTGGACTTGAACTACACCAAATGGGTAAACATTAGTAATAATAAAAGGTTCATCCCAACGAGAATTGAGCTTACCTGGGTGAAGTCGAAATCGAGAATTGAAGAGCATTACCTTTTCACCTTCATGAAATACCTTTTGAAGAATGTGCTTGTCATGGAGTGACTTTTCCTTTTCATTGTAGAGAATGGAGTTCTCATACGAATCGAGTCGAAGCTCCTCCAATTCAGTCAACTGCAACAATCTTTCTTCACCAGATTTTTCACAATCAAAATTACAAGTTTTGACAGCCCAAAATGACTTATGTTGGATTTCAACTGGTAAATGACAGGCTTTACCAAAAACTAGCCTAAATGGAGACATCCCAATGGTTGTCTTATAGGCTGTTCGATAGGCCCAAAGTGCTTCACCAAGTCTATCGGGCCAGTCTTTTCTTATGGGCTTAACAATTCTTTCAAGCACTCTTTTCACTTCTCTGTTAGAAAGTTCATCCATTCCATTTGTTTGAGGGTGATATGCAGTGGATGTTTTATGTACAACCCCATTCTTTTTCAAAAGTGACTCCATGGTTCTATTACAGAAATGAGTTCCTAAGTCACTTATCAAAGCACGTGGTGTTCCGAATCGATGGAAGATATGGGTTTTGAGGAACTCACTCACAGTTTGAGCGTCATCTTTCCTAGTGGGTTTGGCCTCGACCCACCTAGAAACATAGTCAACAACAAGAATAATGTAGGATAATCCATTGAAAGGGGGAAAAGGTCCCATGAAATCGATGCCCCAAACATCGAAAAGCTCACAGAAGATTAATGGCTTTTGAGGCATTTCGTTTCTTTTGGAAATTGTGCCAAACTTTTGGCACGTGGGACATGATTGACAGAACTCGTGTGAGTCCTTGAAGAGTAAAGGACAAAAGAATCCAGAATCTAGGACCTTTCGAGAAGTCCTTTGTGGTCCAAAGTGTCCACCTCCAGGAATTGAGTGGCAGAATTCCAAGATGGAGGATTGTTCAGTTTCATCAACACATCTCCTAATTACCATGTCAGCCCCAATTTTCCAAAGTTTATTATCTTCCCAAAAATAATTCTTTGAATCACTTTTCATCTTTTCTTTTTGTTCTTTTGAAAAATATTCAGGGAATACACCAGAAACCAAGTAATTGACAATTGGGGCATACCATGGTAACTTTGGAGTGAGAGATGAGAGGTGTTCAGTTGGAAATTCAGGATCAATTATTTCAGAATGAGAAGAATTATAAATTCTACTCAGGTGGTCAGCCACAGGGTTTTCTTTTCCAGGTTTATCTTTTATCACAAGGTCAAACTCTTGGAGCAATAAAATCCATCTTATTAGCCTTGGTTTGGAATCACTTTTCTTAAGTAAGAACTTTAATGCTGAGTGGTCCGTGAAGATGATGATTTTGGCACCTAAGAGATAGGGCCAGAATTTATCCAAGGCAAAAACCACAGCTAAAAGTTCTTTTTCAGTCACAGTGTAGTGTGATTGAGTTTCATCCAATGTTTTTGAGGCATACAAGATGACATGAGAAATGTTTTCTCTTCTTTGACCAAGAACAGCCCCAATGGCCCTATCAGAAGCATCACACATCAATTCAAATGGTAAGGACCAATCTGGGGGTTGGATTATTGGAGCAGATGTGAGAGAATATTTGAGTTCAATGAAGGCTCTCTTGCAAGCCTCATCAAAATTGAATGTGACATCATTTTGAAGTAAACGAGTGAATGGGAGGGAAATCTTACTGAAGTTCTGAATGAATCGCCGATAGAAACCGGCATGACCAAGGAAGGACCGAATGTCTCGAACTGATTTGGGTTCAGGAAGTGATTGGATCACCTCAATTTTGGCTGGATCAACTTGGATACCCTCTTGAGAAATTATGTGCCCTAGAACAATCCCATTTGAAACCATGAAGTGACATTTTTCAAAATTCAGCACAAGGTTGCACTTGACACACTTTTGAAGAACCAAAGAGAGTGAATGTAAGCATGATTCAAATGACTCGCCATAAATGGTAAAGTCATCCATGAATACCTCTATGCAATTCTCAATGAATTCAGAAAAGATACTCATCATACACCGCTGGAATGTTGCAGGAGCATTACAAAGTCCAAAAGGCATTCGCCTATAGGCATAGGTTCCAAAGGGGCAAGTGAATGTGGTCTTTTCTTGGTCTTGAGGTGCGATTGGAATTTGGAAGTAGCCGGTGTAACCATCAAGAAAGAAATAGTGTGACTTTCCGGCCAATATCTCAAGAATTTGGTCAAGGAAAGGAAGTGGGTAGTGATCTTTTCGTGTTTCAGCATTCAATTTGTGATAATCGATGCACACACGCCATTTGTTTTTCACTCGAGTTGTGACCACTTCTCCATGTTCATTTGTGACAACTGTTATCCCGCCCTTCTTAGGAACGACTTTAATTGGACTAACCCATTCACTATCAGAAATTGGGTAGATAATACCAGCTTGAAGAAGCTTGGTAATCTCTTCTCTAACTACCTCAAGTATGAGTGGATTGAGTCTTCTTTGAGGTTGCCTAATTGGTTTGGATGATTCCTCTAGATGGATGTGATTCATGCAAAGGGCAGGGTTGATTCCTGGAATATCCTCTAGGGTCCAACCTAAGGCATTTTTGTTTTCCTCTAACACTTGAACAAGTTGGAACTCCTCAGTTTCAGAAAGTGAAGCAGAGATAATGACAGGGTAGGAGGGATCATGGAAAAGGAATGCATACTTGAGGTGTGAAGGAAGTGGTTTTAGATCAGTTTCATCCTTGATTTGAGAACTAGAAAAGATAAGAGCAGGATAAGGGATTCCAGATGGGTTTGGATCATTTTCCTCAACACTTTCCAAGGTGGAGCAGTAGAGATCAGAGTTGATGTGGGATTCAAGAGAGTTTTCAAGTTCACTTTGATTGATGGAGTCTAAGAAAGAAAGGTCAACATAAACTTCTCCATTTATAACTTGGTTAATCATTGAGCAGATTTCACAGTCTCCACTATCATTAGAACATGATGAGCATGAAGAAATGGAGGTGAGTTGACTCTTAGAAGTGTCATCAGATGCATGAATAAAGAATGCAGAGTGATTCTCTGATGGGTATCGCATGACTTGAAAAATGTTGAACTTGACAACTTGGTCACAAAATTCCATGGATAAGATGCCCGAATGGACATCGATCTTGGTTCTAGCAGTCATGAGGAATGGTCTTCCTAGAATTAGGGGAGATCGAGAAGAGGTCGTCTCACCTTCCATGTCAAGGACATAGAAATCAGCTGGGAAGATAAGATCATTGACCTGAACAAGAACATCCTCAATTATCCCCTCAGGACTGGCAGTGCTTCGATTGGCTAATTGAATGACAACACCCGTTGGGTGCAAGGGACCTAGACCAAGGTTGGAGAAAATGGATTTGGGCATGACATTTATTGAGGCTCCAAGGTCTATGAGTGCATCATCAAAGTTGGAACTCCCTATTTGACATGGAACCGTGAAGGTCTCTGGATCTTTTCACTTCATGGGAATGGACTGTTGGGTTGAAACATTTTCAATGTTCCTAAGTTGCCTCTTATGGGTGCACAATTCCTTAAGAAACTTGGCATACTTAGGGATTTGTTTGATGGCATCTAAGAGGGGGATGTTCACTTCAACACGTCTAAACATGTCAAGCATTTCAGGATCAGGTTCAAAGGACTTCTTAGGCTTGGAGATGGCTTGAGGAAAAGGAATTGGGTTCCTTAGAGGAATGGAAGGAGGTGAAGGAGTGGATTCAAGTTCCTTTTCCAGATTTTTGTTCTTTCCATTTTCTAGATCAACATCGAAAGGGGAGGTAGAGGAATCAGCATGGGGCATAGAAATTTTCTTTCCCGATCTAAGTGCAATTGCACTTACATTACCCTTAGGATTGGGTAATGGTTGAGCTGGGAGTTGGGATGAATTGGATGGTTGTTGCTGGCTAAGGTGGGATGCAAGTTGACCTATTTGGGTTTCAATGTTCTTGAGGCTAGAATGGGTGAAGGAAGCAAGATCCTCTACAGAACTTTCCCATGGTTGTTTAGAAGAAGAGGCTTGTCCCAAATTGGGTTGGCCTTGATTTTGGTTCTTGGGAAAGCGATTGTATTGGGTGGGGAATTGGGAAGGCTCGTTAGGATAGTGGAATCCAGGAGGAGGATTGTTCCTTTGGGGTTGAGGAACAAAAGGATAAGGTTGATGGATGTTACCACCACTTTGACCATATTGGAACTGGTTTGGATTTTGATGAGGGAACTGAGGAGGATGAGAAATGGGATTACCATACCTCAGAGGTGGGTTAAAGTTAGAAGAGAAGGGTTCGGAGTGGGGTTGGTTGAAGTTTCTAACAAACTGACCTGATTGTTGAGGGTTGAAGTTTCGCTGATCATATGCCACATTGAGCTCTATTGGACTAGATGAATCAGATGGATCATCTTGAAGTTGTGGACATGTGTCAGTCGGATGAGTTGGTGAGTTGTAGATTCCACAGTTCTTGACAGGCCCAGTGAAAAGAGATTGCTGAGGAGAGGATTTTGGGGCTTTGGAAGCCACAACTAGTTGACACACAAGACCTGTAAGTTCACTCATCCACTCAGTCATTTTGTTGGGCTCTATGGATTGATTCTCTTGGGCTTGTTTCACTTGAGCATGTGCTCGAGTATGGAATTGCTGCGTGTTTGCAGCCATGTTGCTTATGAGTTCTCGTGCAGCTACATGAGTTTTGTCAACAAGATCACCGCCACTTGCGGCATCAATGAGAGTTCGCTCCATAGCCAATAACCCCTCATAGAAGTATTGGATCAGGAGTTGGTCAGGGATTTGATGGTGTGGACAAGTTTCCACAAGCTTTTTGAACCTCTCCCAATACTCATGGAGTGATTCATTAGGGAGTTGATGGATGCCGCTTATTTCCTTTCGGATAGAAGCTGTTCGGGAAGCGGGAAAGAACTTCTCAAGGAAAAGTCTCTTCATGTCAACCCATGAGTTTATGGAACCCGGTGGGAGGTAGTAGAGCCAAGACTTGGCAGAATCCGCTAGGGAAAAGGGGAAAGCTCTAAGCTTGATTTGTTCTTCAGAAACCCCTTGAGGTTTCATGGTTGAGCAGACCACTTGGAACTCTTTGAGGTGAAGATGAGGATCCTCACCAGCTAGCCCATGGAAATGAGGAAGAAGATGAATCAAACCCGATTTGAGTTCGAAATCAGCCTCGATGTTTGGATATTGAATACCAAGAGGTTGGTAATTCATATCGGGGGCAGCGAGTTCTTTAAGGGTCTGTTCCATAGGATTGGCCATCTCTAAATCATTTGGTCTAGGAATGAGTGGGCCTTGGTTGTTTTGATTGTCCCTAAGGTTCCTCCTAATTCGGCGAATAGTTCTCTCAATCTCAGGATCAAACAAATCCGAGGGATTGTTTGGGAGGCTACGGGGCATCAAGAGAAGAGTAAGACTTGAAGATGATGGAGGGTTTTTCTCTGTGTAAGTTTTTTTGATATTTTTTTTGTGGGTTATTTGATTTTTTTGGTCTTTTTTTTTCAAAAATCAGAAACTATCAACTACAATTATGCACCATCCCCGGAAATGGTGCCATTTGAAAGTGCGGCCGATTGTCGCCTATCGACCGTTCAAGGTTCCGGTGCTCTCCTAATGTATATAGCAGCACTCGGGTTGAATCCTCGGCGATGGTATAATTTTTTATAGTTGATTGTTTTTTATTTGTGTTTTGATTTTGGGGTTTGTTTGCAGAGCATTAATTGAAATGATTGATTGATTAATATTGATTTAACAATTTGATAAATATTGGGGTGAGTTCATCATTAGGTAGTTAAGCTTTTGATGTCCTTGAGCTTTGCTTCATATTGCATTAAATTAACACCCATGTCACAAGTTGACATTGATTGGAATTCCCAAGTGTTAAGGCTTTAATCCAAGCCTTGAATTAACTCAGGGTTCTAATATTAATCATATATTGTTTATGGTAGCATATTTATTGTTCCAATAATCCATGGAAACCACATGTTAAACAAAACAAGTCATTAATCCATGACATGCTAAGTCCAACATACGCAATGTTAATTCAAAGAATACACATCGAGCAAAAGCTCTCCATCGCTTAACATACCTAAATTATAACTCACCCCAATGAGAGATTTAATCAGTCATTAGGATGGTTATTAATCTGGTAGGGATGTTTATTGTATTAGGGTATGAGAATAAGAGGAAGAAGAATTGGACAAGAAAAGAGTGGTGTGCCGAACACACACACGAACTACAAAGAACGTGAATGAAACACGTGTTTTGATTGAATAAGAAATCACTTAAAAGAAATGGTTTTAAGATTGATTTTTAACAATTAAGAAAATATTAATATTAAACTACAGAAGGTGTATGATAATTAGAAGTGATGAAGGAGAAACTTGCATTAAAACTCAAAAGAAATTACAAGTACACTAAAACAATTACAAAGGAAAGAGCATGAAATACATGGAAAGAAATGAAGGAGGAAAGGTTTCTCAAGTAAAAACTTGAGTATGGAAGATCCTCCCAAGCCCTTGGCAATGACTTGGTCGTGCCAATATATCCTCCTAAGTGCCAAAGTGCCAACCTCTTGCAAGGAGAAGAGGGGAGTGAATTTATAGCCAAAGGTACTGGACTGTTTTCATTCCCAAACTGCCCCTCAAGTTGGCCCACCAATATGACCTTTCAGACAGCTGAATCTCGAGAGATATCTTTCTTCAATATTGTAGATATGGATGTTGACTAGTCAACCTCAACATTGTGATGTCATTGGACTTTTGTGGCCAAAGTTATGGCCGGATTACTAAAAACCTTTCTACTGTCCAATTTTATCCGTAAAGTTTCCATGGCCTAAATGTGAATACATTTATGGATATGGAGATGCCTTCAAATCCGAACCATTTATTCTAGAAAGGTGATCCTCCATATCCTATCTTTCACACCACAAACTATTAGCTTCTTTGGACAAGTGGATAAGTTGAAAAGTCAAGAATGGTGGACTGATTTAAAATCCCGGACAGAATGGTGGGCTTAATTTCAATGGATCCATTGGGACCCAAAATGGTAGAGTTGGGCCTTTAAATTTTTATCCATGACTCCTTATGAAATTCACGAGCTTGAAAAATAATATCCACTCATTTGGGCTGGGAGATTGAGCCCAGTAATGAAATCTTCAAGGCTGGTCCAGAAATTAGGCAGATCCGGTGGGTCATCTTGTGTGGTCCATATGGCCCTTCAAATGGCCGAATTAGCCAATGCTCCAGTTGAGTGATTTGTAGGAAATTGAATTTAGAACCCTAAAAGACAAGAAGCACACAATTTGGATTAGTAGGGTGAGATTTATATTTAAAATACTAAACAGACATGAATCTGTATTATTCGAAACAATACTCCAAAATAATATTTAATATTAAAGCACGAGTATTTCACATAAGTTATGCACATTTAATTGAAAATCAGTAGAGGGAGTATATAAAATGATATTAATAAATGAATAACATCACATATTCCCCGGGAGTGTCAAACCAGGATGCAGCAAGGCCCGTTATCGTGCACCAGTTCCCGTTCGAGTCTAGCTCGAAGCGGTGTTTTCGGGTTTTCCCCTATGTACATATGTGCCAGATCCACATCCACTTGTTTGTATCCAGACAGGAATTTAATTTCGTAGATAACCACATAATATTTAAGCTAACAAAATTTCTAAATACTTAATCTTAAGTTAATCTATACTTAATCTATAATACCTAACAGTAATTATTTAAAACTATATATAACTAATTACAAAAACTAAATAACCAATTATTAAGAACTACCTAAACTACTTAACAAATGAAAGATTTAAAACTAAAAAAAATTAAATTAATTAAATAAAAACATTAAATTAAATAAAGAAACATACCTCTAAATGAAGCTTCGTAAAAACTCGCACAGCAAAGGAATTTTTTAGAGAGAGAGAGAAATTCAGAGAGATGAAGTGAGGAGGGAGAGAGGAAGGCAATGAGAAATTGAGGAGAGGGAAGGGGGGTGGCCGCCCTTTTATAGGGAGTTCAGATGAAGGCGGCATCGCGGAAGCCACCTTTCGCCTCTACGTATGGCCAAAGGCGACATCACGGAAGCCGCCTTTCGCCCTACCCTGAGGTGAAAGGTGGCCTCACCCCAGCCGCCTTTGCCATGTCATCGATCCAGGCCAAAGGCGGCGTGGGGGAGCAAAGGCGGCATCTGCAATGCCGCCTTTGTAGCGTATTTTTTTAAAAAAAAACTAACCTAGGCAAATTTTCAGAATTGTTTTTTTAGAAAAACGTATTTAAAAAAAATTCCTCTATTTTCCCTGTTCTACAGCGCGGGCCGAACCACCCCCCTGATCACACTGTGTGAGCCCCCAGCCCCTTCGCATCCATCCTCACCTCCTCCTTTATCTCGGTGCGCCATGCCTAGCAGCCAACTCTACCACCCTCACTTCTCCCTTGCGGTGACCACACCTCTGCAAAGCCTCCCTCAAGGACCCCTGCCTCGTTCTCCCCGATCATCCCCGACCTTCGCTTCCTCGCCCTCATGCCACCCAGGTCCTCGCTCAAGAACCCTACAACTCCACCCCATTACTCCATGCTCGCCCCACCTGTAGCTGCCCTGCCTCCCTTGCCCTCGACCTTCTACTAGCAACCCAGTGCACCAATCCCCTTATCCTCGTCAGCCATGCCCCGCCTCACGCCACCCCACCTCGCTGCAACAGAAGCACTGCCCTCCAGGCATGCACTCTTCCTCTCCAGATCACCCCTCGCCTAGAGTCTTCTGCCTTCTCCCTCTACCACTACGGCCAAGCTCCACATTGCCCCCTTGGTTTCCCCCTCTGCACACCCAGCTTTGTCCTCTCGTACTCCAGCCCGACTTCCTCTCCTGCTCCGGCCAGTAGGTCTCCTCCGGTATGATGATTATTTTTTATTTATTTATTCATTTAAGTATTAATTTAATAATTAATTAATTAATTTATTTATTTATCTATTTATTTATTTATTTAATTATTTATTTACATATTTATTTATTTATTTATTTATTTATTTATCTGTTTAT
This sequence comes from Viscum album, assembly GCA_963277665.1. Taxonomy (NCBI): domain Eukaryota; kingdom Viridiplantae; phylum Streptophyta; class Magnoliopsida; order Santalales; family Viscaceae; genus Viscum; species Viscum album. The sequence goes on from OY728129.1 coordinate 1,124,268,930, forward strand.
TTATTTATTCATTTATATTTTATTATTCATTTATTCATTTATTATTTCTTTTATTTATTTATTTTCTCTTCATTCTAACTTGGTTTTTTTATTTAATTTGGATAAATCCTAATATTGTTGCGGGTTGGGTGTCATGTTCTTTTATCACTGTTAAGCGTGCACGGTTAGTCTGTAAGGGATTGTTCTACCTACCATCAGAGTTTCTTCGCGGTCGCTCTCCATTGAGGTAGGAGATTCCTCATTCTTTCTTTTTGAATAAATCCATTAAATTATTGCGTGTTTTAGTTTATTATTTTACTAGATTTTCACCTTTTCAAAATTATTTATTTGGTTATGAAAACATTTATAAATTGTTATCCCATTTATGGAATTTTTTAGAATTTGATAACTTGTTTATTAAAGTGTTTGTAAACTGGTTGAGTTGTTTTTATAATTGTTTATAAATTACTTCATCTATTAATTACATTGTTTATGAATTGTTCAATTGTTCATGAATATTTTTAATTAATTGTTTGGTTCATTGTAAATTTCCAAAGGGAAAGTTCAAATGCTTTCCTTGAGGTCTTGGTCCTTTGGTCATGAAAAGTACTTTGGTTGTGTGTGTTGTGTGGGTTAAGTTTAAAAGTTGTGAGAGTAGTTTTTTCAAAGGGTTTGTTTATGCAATGATTTATAAAATAGATTTTTCTTGTGAGTTGGTGAAATTGAGATGCAAGCCTTTGGTTTGTCCTTTGAAGGGTTTTACCAAATTAATAACTAGTTTATTTAAGGATGCTTGAAATTCAAATCCTGGGTGAATGTTGTTTTGGTGCGTGTTTTGTTTTTCAAGAGTTTTTTGGGGTGTGTGTCAAAATTGAAGCATGGAGTGTTACATAGAGTAGTTTTGTAAAGTGTTTAATGGTTTTTCTAAATAGTATGATGGGTGAAAAATTGGTTTGAAGGATGTTTTGGGTGAGTAGGGTTTTAAATGTGGGTTTTGACGTGTCGTGCGCTTTTTTTGGGGTTTGCACACAAAAATGTGTGTAAGATTCCTAGCTGGATCTTGTTTATGATTTAGGATATTTGGAACCATGTTTTGATTTTATTGATTGAAATTCCCATGCCTAAAAAAATGATGATGGCGTTTTCAAATAGTTTAGCACATTAGGTGCTCGATGTGATGCCTCATTGACCATTGCAAAAATTTATTCGAAACATTAAGCATTTTGTGAAATGGTTTAAATGTAAAATGGTAAAGGCTCATTTGGTAGCGTTAAAATGATTTGGTGTGCATTTTGGAACCTAAGGACCAGTTTGTTTTTTTAAATAAAAAAGTTGTTTCTAGTGTTGTTTGAGAAGAACATGTGTAATATTTTCATCAAGGCATTTGATTATGTAAAACTAGAGGCTCTTTTTACAATTCCCTATGTTTAATAAAGTGGCTTTGATAACCGAATGGTGTGATGGCCCGGTTGGAACTTTGAGTGTTTGACATGTATGGATATATATAAGTACATGGGGAGCTCCTATCTTGGGTAACCCTTTATGGGTGAAAGCATAGGAGGCATCCATGATTGGTGTAGGAAAGTGCAGTGAGTTTAGTCACGTGTGGGAGGGACTTCTTACTTACATGGTATTATTATAACCACCATGGGTTATTGGGCATCTTTTAGATGATCGAGTGATGGTTGTTGATCATTCTCGATTAGACGAGTTTGTATCCAATAGATTTGTTTTTAGACTAGGCGGGCTTTGCCACTAGATTGGTCAGTTAGGGTGAACAGTTGGTTATAGACTTAGAAGTTTCACCATACGCCGGTAGGTGGTTCTGAAACCAATTATGTCCAGCGGTATTCTAGGGTTGTTTAGGATCACCCATGGTTACTGGATTATTTTTAGTGCTTGTTTACTTTTTGTGAACAAGTTTATATACAAATTCCACTATTACTCATTTTAGTCTTGCACAACATTGGAATATTCTATTTTGGATTTTGTTAATAAAATGAAAAATGATTTTGGAAAATGCTATGTAGCGTGTGTTATTTTTTATGGTAAAAACATGTTTCTTATTTTCAAATGTGAAAACCTATCTTTTATAAATGTATTTCAAACCTGTGTTGGTGGATTGTTTTTGGAAAAGAGACATCAGATTTTGTGGTTTACCTTGGAAAGCCTACTGTGCAATTTTAATGCTCAAGCCTATTTATCTTTTCAGTTGCTGGTTCAATCTCTTTTTTGGGTTTTATTGGATGAGCTGCTCATTATTGGATCAAGGTCAGCCTTTGGTCAGGAGGTGACCTGAAAGTTCAGATGGAGGTATGTTCAGTTTTATTTTCTTTCAGCTATTAGTATTATGTTTATGGACTATTTTTATTTTTCTGTTTTTTTTCCATGAGCTAAATCATTCCCAGTGATTAATATTTTGATGTCTGACACTAGTTGATAGCCCGTAAGGACCAAGAATGCCCCTCGGGCCATGTCGTGGACTGGATTGGGTGACCGGTTTAGGGTCAACCCAGGTTGGTTCATGACAACTAAACTGAATCTAGATGCATAGTAGTGTACCTTTACATCTAACTGTTTCATAATATTAGACATTTTAGCGAGTTTGTTAGTATTTATTTTTTTCATAGCTCAAAAACTATAAACACCAATATATATATATATAAAATTTTCAACAGCAATATGTTTTTTTATAGAGAATTGCCTTTCCACATGTAGGTATTCTGAGTATTATATATTCATCATCTATTGAAAACATTGGATATCCATGATCCAATATTTATTTAACTTTTTTCTAATTATGTAATTCCATAAAAAAAATTTCAAAATTTAAATTAAATATTTTTATCAAGCTGGATATGAAGGTAAATGTTTTTAAAGTACTAAAAAATAGATTAACATGTATCAATACACTAGGTAATCTAGAATTTTACCACTTATATATAATAATCTAGTAATCAACGTTATTTTGTTTATTAATAAGGAAAAAATGTGTCTCAATATTTACACATTTTTTGGGTTACTATATTTGAATCATTATACATAGAAATATTTTATTTAATTCCCATGAAGTCAAAAAAATAAATGCATAAATCAAAATATATGTAGTTGAATATTCTACTTTAATTCAATATAATTTATATTTTAATGATTTTTATTTACTAATATAAATTAAATTACATAATACTTCCTTTATCGCACTCTTATTAGAAGGGAAATATAATGATTCTTTAGACTTGGTGATAGTCTTGGACCTCATTTCCTCGAATTGCCTCTTCTTCTCCATAAGTTCCAAAGGGTTTTATTTCTTATTTTACTTATCTGTTTATTAAATATGAGTACAAAGATCTAGGAGAGACTTATCAAAATTTTCAATATTAAAATTCACTAAAAAACTTGATAATATACTGTGATGTTAGGAAAGTATGATGTGAGTTAACAATTCCTTTTGTAACATAAAACCCCAGATTTGTAAATTCCAAATGTATGCAATCATCTTCACTATTTGAGTCCTAACTGGTGAATCAACTTCAATATTTCATGTAAAATTTTCCATGGAGATCTCATGCCTCTCTTATCAACCCCTCTGCTAATAAATATCATAGAGATGTGTGAGCATGGAATATGTATCCATGTTTTTCATGCTACTTACAGTGTTCACCATACATGGATCATAACATCAAACACTATATGTGTAACATATAATCCCTGTATTTCAAGATGAGAGTGATCATACTCATTAATTTACTTATATATAGGATCTTGAATTGGGGACTTTAGTATGAAATGATTCTGATATGAGTGTATTATAATTCACTAGAACCTGCATTACTCCTTGGACATACATATGGTCATTAGATTTTCATTATCTAGTATGGATCATAGGGATATGGTTTTACTTGTAAATTCCATTATATTTATTAAATTGTGCATATTATTTGTTATATTATGTTAATTTGATAATATGTGAATCATAATTAAATTTATTATCTTATTAGTCTCCCACTGTTTTATCAAATTTCAGTATCCCTCTCCATTGGATTCAGAATTTCATGTCATGCATAAACTCTATTAGAACGGATACATTAAATTCTTATTACAACATACACTATTTATATGAAAATTATAAATTTTTTTAGGTAGGCGGTAGTTCCAATTGAATTAACTCACAATTCCTTGATATCTTGAGAGGACTCTTGAATTCAGAAATTCTGACATGGATTTCATCAACATTCTTGAATGGATTATGACCTATTAAATTCAATATATGTTTGGTTTATCTTAAATATAATATTTTTTAATACATCTTGATAAATGAATGTCCCCCCTAGATAATAGAATTTCTGACACATTAGCTATACACCAATATTGATTCTAGAAATAGAAGGCGTTAATGACATAATATTTCCTCGAGGCATTTTTTATTTATGTTTAAATTTCATTATTTTATCTATTACATTCCAAGTTAATATTATGGGGATTTTATATAACTAATTAAGCATGTTCCAATAAAAAATATATTCATAACATATTTATTTTATTTTATTTTCCATGTATTTTTATCTTATATACATTATAATTTTTTAAAAAAATTATATAAATGTGCATCATATAAAATAGACAACCATCAAATATAAAAAATAAAATAGAAATAGTGATATGATTATGATCTTTATAGTGGTTTATTTTTTAGTAAATAATAAATCAACCTATGATCATTGGGGAAAATTTTCCTTGATTTGATCTTGGAATGATTTTTAGTGTTCCAACATCGTATTTTGACCTTCTTGGTTAGTTTAACCTCAACTGAAGTTTGAAACCATCTTATCTACATTGATCTATATAATTTACATGTTTTACTCACATGCATGTGTGGGGATATAGGGTAATGAGATGCATGAAATATATCATGGACATGTAGGTCCTATAAAATAATGGTATAGGGTATGACACACATGTCATCATTTTTAATTTAATAAAAAAACCCCATATAAAAACTCATTAAATTGTATTAAATTAATAACAAACCCAACACATACATTGGATAGTTAAGATCATAATTGGTCAAAATCATGAAATAAAATCATATTTATACAAGATATCATTTATTTTTCAAATCAATTTTTAATTTATATAATTTTCACTTCAATGAATATGTAATGGTGTAACTAAATAACTAATCATCTATATTGATTGTTTAATATAATCATCCTTGGAGATAAATAATATTACCATCCTCAATAATTTTATATCAATTAAATATATAATTTTTTTAAAATTTTTAAATACATATCATTTACTAACAAGGGACACATTATGTTGATTTCTAGATAGTTTAAATTTGGTCTGGAATTAATTGCACATCATTTACTGGAGGCAAACTAACATGTGGCTTTACTACACATTTACACACTGTGAAATACCATATAAAAAATATGTGATATAAAAAATATATAATTCTAGTCATGTACTATTTAATTACATGGAATATCAACTTACACCAAATTTCATTATATTCCACAGCATGTAGTTCCATGGGTCAATCCATGTAGTAATCATAGTGTGTATAAAAGCATGAAACACTATTAGTATACAATATGGGGGTTGTTATTTAATCCCATGTTGATTACATGAAATGTATTACTACTATACATGATGTATAACTGATGAAAATATAGAATAAATTATATCAAGATTTTATTCCACCCAACCTCATGAAAAAAATGTGTGAAAAAACAATGCCAACCGGTATGTATAACCGATGAATTATTTATAGAGTCGATTTGAACAAAATAAATTTATTTCCACATGCAAGGACACACATGACATGTCTATCAATCCATGTGACATACATGACCTAACACGAATTTCATATATTGAACACTAGTTACAATACATGTAATTCAATTTTTCCAAATTTTACTACGTGCCTAGGGATACAGTGTGTGGTACACATATTATAATAATGAGATACATGACATATACACCATTTATATTCCATGTAATAAATAATATAACAATTTTTCATAATTTAAATTCTACTATATGACATATGTATTAATTACAATACATATATAGTGAAAACAAATTCACCACTTATTATGGGGTTACATAGTGTATATGTATTTATACAATAGATTACTATGAAAAAAATGTTCCTTACTATCCGTCAATACACTGTGTAATTACACATCATGTGATAATCCCCCCACATGGGGTCCCATGATTTGAGTAAGAAAATATATGTGAGATTGTTTGAGACAACACATAATGTAACCCCACTGCATGACATGTAATCAAATATTTTAAATAGGATCTCTAACTACTCTAGATAGAATATCAAAGCATTCTATGCTTGTTATTGTCTACTTATTAGTCATATGACGGGGAAAGAACTCATTTTCTTGACTTTGGATATTAATAATGAAAATATCAATTGAGAATATATATAAGTATCATGATATTGATCAGTAATATTAAATTATAATATATTTAAATGTGGCATACTTGATACTACATGAATGTTTCCGGCATAGAAAAAGTGCCAGTAGGTCCCATCCCCATTGATGTTTTTCATATATATAATTAATAATTCATACTAACATTAAAATTATTCTTCATGTTTTTTTATTTTATCTAATGAAAAATGGATAGGAGAATACTAGAAAAACAGGGGGGATATTTTCAAATTAAATTTATAATCAATTTAAATATAGAATTACCTGAATTTTGATATCATTCTTAGATAATGATTTCATTTAATTGAAACCCATTTGAGTTTTAAAATCATTTTCCCAATAGGATTAAAAGTATAATCCTCCTATATCTATCCACATGTTCTCAATAATATCATATCATTACGGATGAGTATCTGAGTGCAATTGTGAAAGATCATATTTTCTAGGGTCATTTGTATTGATTGCATCACAATACCATTGGGATTGAGGTATTATATCAATTGTTATCTCAGTATTGAGAGGGAGCATAAATTGATTCTTCATTTATTATTGATATAACCTTATGGATGTTGTTCATTTATATAACTCTCTATATAGAATATATATTATGTAAAATCATCCACTTAACACATGTGATAAATTATTGGAGGATATTGTAAGAGATTTTATTATTTTTTAATTAAAAAATGCCTCTTTGTAAAATAGTAAATCTATCATATTCCCATGAAAAATTATAATATTATTATTATGATTTATCATGGAAGAAACTAAATCTTAAAAAAATATCCTTTCTAATTTGTAAATAATGTCATATTTATTTAAATAATATTTAAGCTTTATATCGTTTTCATCATCGAGACCTTAACTCAACACATCCATCCACATTATAATATAAAATAATTGGAGTAATGAATTTTTATTTAGGTAAATAAATGTCTTTATATTTCTATTTTAATAATCAATAAAACATATTATATTCATTGTACTGAAAATTAATATTTATTTAATATTCATTTAACATATATATTGTTTATAATATAACTTGTGACTGAATATTTTTGATGAAAAAAAACTTAATGATTATTATTTCTCAGTATGGAGAATAATAGTAGCAACCATATTTTTATAATATATTTTTCTTTAAATAAATTTTATTTCATCAATTGATTGAATTAGACACTATACTGAATTTTAATTATCCACACTATACTATAAAAATATTATTATTTAAACATAATTGTAATGGCATAGACAAAAAAATTGGAATTATTAATTGGAATAACCTCATTATAAAATATGTACAATGGTTTCAAATAATAAAAATATATTTATAATTAGGAACTAAATTATTTGTTTTAAAAATATATTTTTCCATAATTTTTTTATTATTTGTTATGGAAAAATAAATTAATTAATATGTCAAACATTTAGAAAATATAATTTCAAAAATGAAATTTGTAAAGACCCGGAAATTTCAAGGAATTTTTTTTCATAAATTCTTTGGAATTTTACGAGTCCGCATTTTCTGACGGTGACGGATTCCGAGGCACGGTGTGCCCGGAATCAACTTCTGATGTTTTGTTCGGGTATGTTCACTAAACGTACATGCAGGTTTTTATATCTTTTGATCCGGTGATTAAAATTGAAATCTGAGGGCACCATTGAACTCGCAGCATTGGTAATTTTCTAGTGATATCTTCACCGCAGTTTCATTTCAACTAGAGAAGAAGATTGTTTTTTGGGGTTTTAAATTAAATTGAATAAAATTAAGTAATAACCTTATTTTATTTTACGGTAGTTAAAACCTCCAAAGGGTAGTTAGTGGTGGGGGGGCCACCACACCATAACCTCCCAAGAGAGGTTATATTGGTGGCTCCCACCCACACATAACCTCTCTTGAGAGGATATAAAGGGGTGTGACCCACACGGGTCTTAAAATTCTTTAACCCCCTTGTAACTCTCCATTATTGGTGAAACCCCCACCATAATTAGGGGAGCCTCTTCACCTTCCCCCTCCAATCAATGAGCCAACTCCACCATTATAATTAGGTGAAGAAACTTAATTTAATTTGAAACATTCCAATTCTTGCCAACAATAAAATAATAGGAAAACCTATTATTTTATTTTGGATGTGAATTATACTTGGGTGGAACAGAGAAAGGGGAGAGCTTGAGAGGAGCCTTCCCTCTTCCAATGAAGAATGCAATGAACTGTCCCCATCTTCCTCCTTCTTCAACGTTATTCAACCAAGGGAAGGAAAATAATGCAAAGCCCACGTAGAGCTCTAACGTCGTCTTTGACTTTGTTACCTTCGAATGCTTGTCCACCAATGACGAATAACCTTTTTCCTTCGACGTCAACGAAATGATGGCGTCACTTCCTTCTGTCGTCTTCAAATGATAAGCGAGGTAGGGGGCTTATTGTCGTATTGATATTGTACCCATTTTTCTTACCTTAGTCCATGGTTATAAAGGGTTTGATGTGGATGTCTATATTGATCATCTTATACTTTTGTTGCGCCATTTGTTATCACCATAAACGCAGAGAGTTTGGGCCAACCTCACACGGCTCGACTCTCTCCGTCTATTTTCTTTGTGGTGTACTTTGAAGCGGCAAATAGGTTTCAGCGACGAAGACATCAAACAAAGGTTATGCTACACGGGGCCTCCGCGATCCGCACCTTCGGCCCAGCGGTACCCGACCCGCGCGCCCTCTTACTGTCCGTGCCTCGCTGGTGCATTGTGCGGCCTGCCCGCGCCCCCAGTGCACTGCCTGGAATGCCCAGCGCGCCACGACGCCACCTCGGGAACCCTGCCTACGCCCCTTGGCATACTGCCCGTGCTGCCCAGTGCTGCCCGGCGCTCCCCGACACACTCTGTGGTGCCCCACTGCCCTGCCCGGCGCCCCCAGCGCCCAACCGTGCTACCGGGAGCGCCCCCGCATGCTGCTAGCGTGCCCCCGCGCGCCGCCCAGCGCCTCGAACCCTTCCTGGCATCGACACGCCCTGCCCAGTGCACCCGCGACCTGCTAGGTGCACCCACAGCCTGTCGGTGACCAGCTGGCCTGCCCGCTGAGCACCCAGCCACTGCCCTGCTGAACCGGCCCATGGCACCCCCATGGTGTCGCTGGACGAACCGGCCCGATCTCCCGGGCCGAGTTACCGAGCTGCCTACATAGCGACAATTGGGCCGAACCACCCTCACGGTGCGCTGGGCTGGGCCCAGCGGACCGGGTGAAAACATAGCGGGTCGACCCGCCCAATGGGTCGGGTCAGGACCAGCGAGTGTGACCGGGTCGACCCAGACCAGGTCAGCCCAGACGAGGTTGGACCAAGTCGGCCCGACCGGGTCGGACCGGACCCGAGCCCAATATTGACCCATTACTTTCTTGGGCCATATCTTTGGCACCAGACATCTGTTTGATGAACCATCAGCAACACCATTTTTTCATGGAGCATAGCCATCCCCTTGCGTATACTCCTCTAGAGTTTGGGGTATAGTTGAGTCACGGTCAGGTTGGTTCGTACAGGAATCCAACCGGGCCTCTGGGACTAAAATGCTAATAACTCACAGACTGGGCGTCCGATTGACGCGTCGTCTGCTGCATTGAGACCCCTCTAACGTGGAGGTCCTTTGAGATAATTCCACGCGAGACTTTGTGACACTTGGAGTATTGACGAGTAGCTCGTGGAGCGGATCCTCTCGGAGATGATCATACAACATGCGTAGACCTAGTAGCTGTAGACCTGACGACTGGTTGACCGATTTGACTCAAAGTGATTCAATTAACCCGGTGGACGGAGTGCTCGGTTTTTTGGCAGACCCACGGAGGATGGATCACCTAGATTGGCAGCAGACCCACGGTACTCGACAGAAGGATTACCTCTGATGGCTATGAGGGGGAGCGCCTAGTTTGGCAGCAGACCCACAGCAGACGGAGCACCTAGTTTGGCAGCAGACTCGCGGTACTCGACAGGAGGAGTACCTTAGCAGTCTAAGGTTAGTGAGTAGTGTCTCGGAGTCACGGCAAGGCCACAATACTCGATAGAGGAGGAGTTCTGTAGCAGTCATTGTTTCAATAGTGAAAATCCTGTTTTGATCTAAGTTAATGACCCCTTTTGTTTTCCTCATGATTGAGATGAGTTACTTGATAACTTAGGCATATGTGTGGGCATATACCTAAGTAACGGTTATCTGTTGATCTCATTCATTTTGGATTATCCTTGTAGGATTTTGTGAGACCTTGAGGGTCTCAGGGTCCATACTGAGTATCGTTATACTCACCACTGCACGGGTTATGCCAGCACCTCATTGTGTTGGATAAAGACGACGGACAGAGCTGACAGAGGCTGAGAGCGTGAGGACTGGATGGTACTCGGAGGAGGACCACTCGACGTGACGACACACAGAGTGGACCGATAGATGCGTAGTGCTGAGGAGGACATATATACCTACCCTTCAGGTAGAAACCCAAAGGACGATCCAAGAGTTGATTTCTTCATTCAATATTTTGTCTTTTTCAGTTGTACTTTCATTCAGTTGTAGCTGTACCTTTTCGTTGGCTTCTATTTATGGCCCCTTTTGAACTTTCAGAACAATTTTTATTATGTTTCACTTAGTGTTTGCTTCATATTGTACTCTGGTTCTGTGTGTTTACATTTTATAAAGCCAATGCCTTCCCAGTTTTAGGGAATTACGCCTTTGGTGCTAGTCACCAGCCCCTGTACTATAGAAGGCGGGCTTGGGGCTGTCATGATACGGGCCCTGGGGGATGGGTTATGAAAAATTGGTATTAGAGGACATCAGTTCTACCACATAACTAAAGGCTTTGATATTTATTTTCTGTGAAGCAAAAGTGTTAAGGGTGCTAAGTGTGGTTTTCAGTCCAGGGAGTCCAGTGTTGGTGCAGTTGACCGACCTATCCATACACAAGGACCCTGAATTCTGATTTCCAACTCAATGCATGAAAACAATGATTGTGGGTGTGTTTTCAAATGATTTCGTAAAGTCAGCTCAAACCAGGTTAGCTCACCAGGTATAGTCTTTTGATCGGGTTGTGTCTGTTTCTTTCAGGATGCCTCCCCGTGGACGACCAGCTAGAGCCCCGAGAGTTGTACGTACTGACAACCCGCCGAGCGACGAGGCCTCAGTACATGTCCCTCTTCTAGTGGAGGCACCAGAGGAGGCACCAGCGACACCACTTCCCGTTGGTCCACCGATGCCACCATACCAAGCAGTAGAGAGTGCATGCCGCTTGAGCGCACTGCGGAAGTTTTAGCGCCAGAGGACACCCAAGTTCAGGGGATAGACGGACCTGCAGGCGGTTGAGGATTGGCTGGAGGCTGTGGTGAGAGTCTTTAGACTGGTAGGGACACCAGCCAAATTCATGGTGATACTTGCTTCTAGCCTCCTTCAGGAAGCAGCATATAGATGGTGGAGCCTGATGCTTTAAATTCATGACGAGGCATCACTTCTATGGGAAGACTTCGAGATCCTGTTCCAGGCAGAATTTGTACCAGCCACCCTTCCAGCGGTGCATATACAAGATCTACTACATCTACAGCAGGGTAGAATGACGGTGCTGTAGTACTCAGCGAGATTCACCGACCTCTCACGCTACTCCACTGATATGGTACGAGATCAATTCTTCAGGGCCCGAAATTTCGAGCAGGGACTCAGGCGAGAGATTAGAGCTTCTATTGTCTTCCACAATATCTCGACGTAGACTGGGGTGTTGGAGAGATCCCTCATAGTGGAGAGTTTCTTTACTAACCAGTATCCAGCAGTGAGACCCACCACTAGCCAGCATGCAGCGTAGTCTTCTGCAGCTGGTAGTAGACATATGACGCAGAGGTCCAAAAAGACCAGACCTGTAGGTGATTGGACGCACAACTTAGGATCGGTTGTGCGGGGAACCCACGGTGGATGTAGAGTGAGTCAAACTAGGAGCGGATAGTGTTACTCCTGCGGCGGGCTTGGTCACATGGCATGTGACTGTCTGACCCACCATACAGACAATTAGCAGATAGATGAAGGACCTCCCATGAAGAGGCATAGGTTCGATCGTGGTGGACTTCAAGGATAAGGTGACTGTGGTAGAAGATTTGTCCATGAAACTGGTGGTGGATGACACTTTGAGGTTTTTCCACCACCACCACCAGAAGGTCCACCCCGACCACATGGAATGGGTGGACAGGGGAGAGCACAACTTTAGGCAGCTGAAGCATACAACCATGGAGCTCTAGAAGTAGCTGGATAGGAGCGGGATTGGATGCATGGATATAGGCCTTTTTTCATGATGCTTCTAGATTCTTCAATGTCATTGTTGTGGTTTCTTTGTGTCTTTGTACTTTGAGATGCAGAAATAAAAGACACTTTTCCTTGTGACGTTTGCTTTCTTGCCTTTTTGTGAGGCTAATACTACGAGGTACCCATTAAAACTATTGAATTGACCCTAACTTTTGAGATTTCTACTAGAGGAAACCCATTGATCATACACTGATGACGACAGTGTGACTAAACCCTTGGAGGCGAGAGTAATGTTTGGATCTCTTGGTAGTAGCGTCGAGGCCTTACGATGTCCTTCATGGCATGAATTAGTACCGTTCATGTCAGGATTGACGGTATTAGAAAAAATACATGGTTCATCCAGGGAATGAGTCTGGATTTCTATTTTTGGAAATCAATAAATCTTAGCAGCTCTTGTAGAACGTAGGCGAAGAAGGGTGAAGTCGAGTTCTTACAATTGGCTAGTCTCACCCATAGTTCGTTGAGAGAACAGTTTACAGTTTAATCCAATCTCAATAGTCCAAGGTGTTTCTTCTTTCAGAAGGATCTAAACCAAAGACATCGGTGATGTATTGAGTTCTTCTGGGACTATGACTTCAAGATAGTCTATACTTCTGGGAAAGGGAACATTGTTGCAAATGCGCTCAGCAAGAGGACTGGTATTCAACTACTAGGAGAGGCGACAGAGAAACTGGCTGCCTTACATATATCCTTTGTGGATAGAGATGGTGCAACCGATCTACAGTCTCTTACATTAACTCCTCCTCTTCCTTAGTAGAGTAGGTTAGGTGGCTTACTTTCTGGCCCTTCCACCTCAGTTGTACCGGATGCACGACGTCTTCCACGTATCTCAACTGAGGAGATGCGTGCACGACCCATCCCACATCATCGACCACAGGGAGCTAGACATCGATGACGGGGAAACTTTCACAAAGGTTCCACAAGAGATTGAGGATCAACAGGAGTGGGTCCTATGTGGATGGTCGATTCCTCTGGTGCGCATTCGCTGGCGGTACGGGAACCTCTGTGAGAGCACATGGGAGCGGGAGGCTCAAATGCGTGCTCAGTTCCCCCTTTTGTTTCCCTAGTGTGTGTTATAGCTATACAGAGATGTAATGCCCTGAGGTGAGGGTAATGTAATGACCCTGAAAATTAAAGGAATTTTTTTCGTATATTCTTTGGAATTTTACAAGTCCGTAGTTTCTGACGGCGGCTGATTCTACGGCCCAGTGTGCCCGGAATCAACTTCCGAAGTTTTGTTCTGGTACGTTCAGTGAACGTACATGAGGGATTTTATATATTTTGAACCGGTTCTCGGAATTTAAATCCGAGGGCACTATTGAACTCGCAGCATTGGTAATTGCCTAGTGTGACCTTCATTGTAGTTTCATTTCAACTAGTGCAGAAGATAGTTTGCAGGGTTTTTAAATTAAATTGAATAAAATAAAGTAATAACCTTATTTTATTTTATGGTAGTGAAAACCTCCAATGGAAAGTTATTGTTGGGTGGGCACCACACCATAAACTCCCATGAGAAGTTATGGTGGTGGGGCCCACCCACACAAAACCCCCCTTGAGAGGATATTAAGGGGTGGGACCCACACATGTCTTAAACTTCTTTAACCCACCTGTAACTCTACATAATTGGTGGAACCCCCACCTTAATTAGGGGAGCCTCTTCAACTTCCCCCTCCAATCAATGAGCCAACTCCACCAATGTAATTATGTGATGTAACATAATTTAGTTTGAAACTTTTCAAATTCTTGCCAATAATAAAATAATAGGCAAACCTATTATTTTATTTTGGTTGTGCAATATACTTGGGTGGAATAGAGAAATGGGAGATCTTGAGAGGATAATTCTCTATTCCAACAAAGAACGCAATGAACCGTCACCATATTCCCCCTTTTTCAACATTTTTCAACCGAGGTAAGGAAAAGAAAGTGACACCCACAAAGAGAACCGACGTCATCTTCGACTTCGTCACCTTCGAACGCTTGTCCGTCAACGACGAATACTCTTTTTCCTCCGACGTCAATGGAACGACGATGTCACCTCCTTTCGCCATCTTCGAATGATAAGCGAGGTAGTGTGATTATTGTCATATTGATTTTGTGCCCCTTTTTCTTACCTTCTTCCATGGTTATAAAGGGTTTTATGCGGACGTCTATATTGATCATCTTATACTTTTTTTGATCCATTTGTTATGACCATAAACGCGGAGAGTTTGGGCCAACCTCACACGGCTCAACTCTCTCCGTCTATTTTCTTTGTGGTGTACTTAGAAGTGGCAAAGAGGCATCCGCGACGAAGATGGAAAACAAAGGCAGCGCTACCCGCAGCCTCTGCGAACCCCACCATCAGCCAAGCGGCGCCTGAACCGCACCCCTCGCAATGCCCATGCCTTGCCGACCCTCTGCACGTCCTGACTGGCCTGCCCGCACCCCCGGCGTGCTGCCCAGCCTGCTTGTGCCCCCTGGTGTGCTGCCACGCCTATCCGGCGTGCCCCAGTGACCCCCCACGACACCCTGCTGGCATTGCCGGTGCCCCGCGACGCCCTTCCCTTGCCCCCTGGTGCCCTACCTGGCCTGCCCAACGCTCCCCCACGCCACCGTGGCGCCCTGCCCGTGCCCCCTGGCGCGCTGCCCACGCTACCCGCACTTACCGGTGCTCCCTGGTGCCCCCTGCGGTGCCCTGCCGCCCTTCCTGGCGCCCCCCCGGCGCCCTGCCGCGCAGCCCGACCCGCCCCCGCGCCCTGCCCGGCAGTCTGCAGTGCTCTACTGCCCAGCCCGATGCCCCCGGCGCCCTGTTGCACTGCCCATCGTTCCCCTGCGCACTGCCAGCGTTCCCCCGCTCGCTGCCCGACGCCCGACACCCATGCGCCCTGCCCGACACACTCGCGGCCTACCGGGTGCACCCGCTGCTTGTTGGTGACGAGCCAGCCCACCCGCACCCCACGTGGCCTACCCCCTGGCCACCCGGCCACCGGTCTGCTGAACCAGCCAGCGATGCCCCCACGGGGTCGCTAGTCAAACATGCCCAGTCTCCCGGGCCGAGTTACCGAGCCACCTACGTGGCGACTATCGGGCCGAACCGCCCATGCGGTCTGCTGGGCCGGGCCCAATAGACGGGGTAAAAACATAGCAGGCTGACCCGCCTAAGGGGTTAGGTCAAACCCAGCAAGTTTGATCGAATCGACCCAGACGAGGTCGGCCCAGACTGGTTTGGGCCGAGTCAGTCCGACAGGGTCGGACCGGACCCAGGCCCAATACTGACCCGTTACTTTCTTCTGCTATAACTTTGGCACTGGACGTCCGTTTTACAAACTGTCAGTGACGCTAGTTTTCATGGAGCATAGCCATCCCTTTGAGTATACCCCTATGGAGTTCGGGATATAATTGATTCATGGTCAGGTTGGTTCGTACACGAATTCAACCGGGCCCTCGAAACTAAAATGCTAATAACTCACACAATGGGCATCTGATTGACACGCCGTCTATTACGTTGATACCCCTATGATGTGGCGGTCCTTTGATATACTTCCACATGAGACTTAATGAGTCTTGGAGTATAGACCAGTAGCTTGTGGAGCGGATCCTATTAGAGACAAGCATACATCCTCCAGAGACCTAGTAGTTCTAGACCTGATGACTGCTTGACCGATTCGACTTGAAGTGATTAGATTAGCCCAGTGGACGGAGCGCCTGGTTTGAAGGCAGACCCACAATGGGCTGAGCGATTGGTTTGGCAGAAGACCCACGGTACTCGACAGGAGGAGTACCTCTGATGGCTATTAGGTGGAGTGCCCGATTTGGCGGCAGACCCACAACAGACGGAGCACCCAGTTTGGCAGCAGACCCGCGGTACACCATAGGAGGAGTATCTCAGCAGTCCAAGGTTAGTGAGTAGCGCCTTAGAGTCGAGATAGGGCCACTGTACTCTATAGAGGAGTATTTCTTTAGCAGCCATGGTTTTGATAATGAAAATCCTGGTTTGAGCTGAGTTAATAACCCCTTTTGTTTTCCTCATGATTTAGATGAGTTACTTGATAACTTAGGAATATGTATGGGCATATACCTAAGTAATGGTTATCCGTTGATTTCATTAATTTTGGTTTATCCTTGTTGGGTTTTGTGAGACCTTGAAGGTCTTGGGGTCCCCACTGTGTATTATTATACTCACCCCTGCATGGGCTATGCCCGCAACTCGTTGTGTTGGATGAAGACGAAGGACAGCACTGACGGAGGCTGAGAGCGCCAGGACTGGACGGTACCCGGAGGAGGACCACTCGGCGTGACAGCACACGGAGGGGACCGATAGATGCGTATTGCTAAGGAGTACATCTATACCTACCCTTCAGGAAGGAACCCAGAGGACGATCTATGAGTTGCACTATCCATTCAATAGTTTGTCTATCTTAGTTGTACTTTCTTTCAGTTGTAGTTGTACCTTTTTGTTGGCTTGTATTTCCATCCCCTTTTTTACTTTCATCAAACTTTTAATACAGCGTTACTTAGTGTTTTCTTCCACTTGTACTTTTTGTGTGTGTGCTTACCTTTTATAAATGCAATTATTTCCATGTTTTAGGAAATTGCGCCTTCGGTGCTAGTCGCCAGCCCCTGGCCTATGGAAGACGAGCTTAGGTTTGTCACAATACGGGCCCCGGGGGATGGGTCATGACAAAATTATTTTATGAAATCATCATGTCAAAATTATCTTAGATTTAATTTTTTATCATTTTCTAAATATATTAATTTTTTGATGAATACTGGTAAATACTAATTTTTTTGACAAATCCTTTTTTGGTTGAATTATATACAAAGGTGCATTTTTAATTTAAAAATATGTTAAAATTACTATGAGTTAAATTATAATAAGAATAATATACATTGATGTCATTGAAAAAATAGGTAAAATTTTTGTATTGAATCATTTTATACGTAAGAATACATACATTTTCCCTTAGAAGCTACTTTTTGTTGTGTTTTTATGGTTAAATTTTCAATATAATTTATTTTTTATATGAATTAAATTTGATAAAATATATTCCATATTTTAAATTATCTAAATTAATATAATATAATAGGCATGAATAAATATTTGATCTTTATGAATAGAGAGCAATGTAAATATTAATCATCTGGATAAACTAGGTCAAATTGGGATGAAACCATGGTGTGAAACATTAAAATAACCCAAAATAATTATTTCAAACTATTTTAAGAGTATATTATAGAAATATAATCCATACTGAGTTAAATAATCCATTTTAAATCTCTATCTCGAATTAGGAAACCCTGGCTTGACTTATTTAAAAATAAGGAATATTTTTCTTAAAATAAAAACTATTTTTTGCATCTTTCCATTTAATAGAATAATTAAAATATTTCATTTAGTTTTAAATTAATTAAAAATTATAAAAATACAAATTATTTAAATTATTTATCTAATAAAATTTATGTATCCCATATTATTACATTATTTTATGGAAAATTGGTCTTTTACTCTAAAATAAGGTATTCTCATAAAAGATATTTTTCATGTTTTTTGTATTTTTATATTAAATGTAATTTCTACCACATATATGAATTATATTGGTTTCAATTATTTCAAAATATAGAATCATAATTTTCAAATTTGGATACTATTACAATTTTATTTTTGGAAATATAATTATGTCATCACGGAAAATTTATAAAATATTTCTATTAAGGTTTAAATGTGTTTAACTAAAATATATATATTAAAATATATCAAATTGTTTTCACAATGAGATTGGATGAGATTATTTAAACCCCATATCATATTATATTTTGTTTTCTCGTTCCTCATTTCCATTTTATATGATTATGATATGTATATTAATTAATAATTTAAGGAATTCCATGTTAGTCTTTTCCCTCCCCTATAAAACGATACAAATTCTACACTACTATTCACACCCCACAAGCCTTATATCATGGAAAAAACATATCATAATACCGTTCTATATTACTTTCAAATTTTATAGATCTTTTGGTCTTTCTGAATGGATATCTTTTCAGGTCTTAGGGTTTAAGCCAATGTAGTTTTCTCTATAAATATGCATAATTCTTAACCAAACATTTTCAATTTTATTTCATATTATACCTCATATTAACCTATGGTATCTATTCTAAATTAATTTATTCATTATATTAAATAAAAATAAATTTTATTATGGTGATGGTACATTCATTATCCACTTCATTCTCATCCATTCAAAAATGATAATGTCGCTCATGCGTACATGTAAACTAAAACCTCAATGAAGTGATGTGATTCCCTCTACATTTACATTTTTCATGGATATTAATAATGATATATTTAAAAAATATATAATATATATATGATAAAGAAGTGATCTTGAAATGGTGAATTATTGTTTACCTTTATTTCAATCCATCCATCAAAAAGTGATGACTGCATTCATGCGTACGTAATGCCTACTATCTCCATGAATGATGAAATTCATTTTTATATATATAAATTTTATAGAAGACTTTAAATATATATATATATATATATTTAATATACATTATTTTTAAATAATTTTTTAAATTATATAAATTATGGAATGATGATCAATATACACAGACCAAAACTACTAAACTGAAATTCTCTTGAAAAAAGAAATAGTTAACATCTAGAAATAATAATTTTAATGAGAAATTATTAATAAATTGGTGTTAAAATGTTATAAGTGGATCATATATTATATTATAATTATGTACATGATTCTAGTATTTATTACAATAAATAATTATTCCTTATAATTTATGTTAAATCATGTTAAAATAAATTCAAACATAATTTATGGGTTTCTATCCTCACTTTTATTTCTTTGAGACTTATTCAATATTTGACACTTGTATCCTTTTTTGGTGTATAAACGTCACATGAATATAGTATATGATTATTTCAATAAAATATTTGGTATTTGAATTCCATATAATGTTCCATATTTCACGAGGTTTTGATACAAAGATTACTAAAGTAATAAGGGATTTATGTTAAAAAATCATTATTTACTTGGGACATTTTTTTAATATGTTTTCAATGGGTAATATTCATTTTATAAATCACATTCATTTTAATAATTTTTATTATAGTCTAGTTATTTGTACATAATATATTTATTCCTATAATTTTAATTTTTATTTACTCAATATAACATAATAGAAACTTACTTTATTTTTATCTTTGGTTGAAAACACCTTTTATTACGTGTTGATATTTTCTAAAAATTTTATCATGGAGGTTTTTAGGAGTATAAAAAGATCGTATAAAGATACCATTAACCATGATTTACTATATAAACTATGTTTGAAAAGGAATATTTTTGTGATTCTTCAAATGGTGTAATTTTTCATTTTTTAAATAAAATGTGAAAGGTATATTAATTTTCACATACACAATATAAATCAAATTTCTCATCATCATGATAATTCTTTTCACCTTTTAGTATAAGTTTACATGTTTATTTCAGATGAAAATACATTTTATAATATTTTTTAATTTTTCATATTTTAAATAGTTTATTTCAAAACGAATATATTATTTTTCCTTATGAAATATTCCAAGTGAATTTTTAAAGAATTTTAAACATAATATTACATCATTTGATGTTACATATGCTAGACAGGGGATATGATCTAGTGAAACCACACTTATTCTTTCTCTTCATGTATTCTAATTATGAGGATGAGTGTTTATGAACCAATTTATATTCCATGGGCTATGACATGATAAATTATTAAAATGGTTTTGAATCCCACATCCTTTTCATGGGTTATAATTTTGAATGAATGATTTATGATCATATGTAACACATATTAATTTATTATGATTATGTGATGGGTGGACCAAAAATTATATATCCCTCTAATGAATATAGTAATGGTGTACATTTCAAGAGATAATAAATAGTGGAATTGGTTTTGAACCAAGTTCATTAAGGGACTTGATTTACATTGATAATTATGGAAGTGATCCTTGACTAAGCATATGAATATTTGGATAGTGAACCGAATCCCCTATGATAGTATTGTTATAGAGATTTGATAACTAAAAAAGAATTTTCTATGATTATTTGTTTACAAATTTTTTTTCTATTATTATGATCTCATGGATCATGTTCATTTATTTAATTATTATTCAAGTCATATGATCTTACTTGATTTTTCTTTGATTAAATATTATGATCTATGATATACATGCTATGAATTTTCAATTGTCATGATCATTTTTTTATACCATTAAGAACTTGTTTTTTTTATATCATTAATTTCTACCTTAGTTTCCATTACTAAGAATAAAAGTGTACCCTTTCTTTTGTTTGCTTTCCCTAGGATATAAAGAATGATTTATAGTATGATATGTCTCATATAGGAGTTAGTTATAAAGATTTTCTGGGAGATGATGTAAATCAATTATGAAAAATTGGTTTATGTATCCTTGTTTTCAAAGACACCAAATAAATAAAATTATGGAATTGATTGTAATGTTATGTAATCAATATTAATCTATTATTATGTGATATCTGTGTATGAAAAACATGAGTCGCTAAAGTTCCAATGAGTAATAGGTTTAGTTTACATTAGATACTAGGATGTGAGAACTTTTCTGAGAACACAAAAAATTATCCTATGTATTAAATAATGTCATATGTTATGGTAAATAATGTTTTTTGGCCATCTTATAAATATATCCAAATATAGATAATACATCTCTAAATGGTTATGGAAATGTTTCATTAAGGGGTAATAACCCCAAAAAGCGTTTATCGAGTATAATCAGACCATTATTCTGGGGAATGGTGAGTGTTCCCTTACTGCACACCTAGTTTGAAACTCATAGGGTATATTTTTGGAAAACAAATATCTTCTTTATAAACTATAATATAGGATTCAAATAAATTATGATCATTTATGACCTAGGGTGTCATAGATTGAGAAGAAGGAGTCATTATTTATACATCCTATGAATTATTTTTCGTGATTAGTCACTCTAATCAAGGATTCCTAATGTTCATGCTAACTGTTTTTTACTATGGGACTAAATCTAGAATTATAATTTTAGGTGGTTACTTGTATTCTCAAATATATATGTACTATATTTAATAATAGTTATATGAATTCTAACTTCCCATGAAAATTCTCAATTAATTTAAATTCATAAATCAATTATTAGATGTTGAATTAGTAGAGAAAACAGTTAATGGTGTGATGATAACATCTCATGTATATAATTATTTTTTAATTTTCCATTATTGGAATTAAAATCCTATAAATTATGATATTCTCCTTCCAATAGATTCTGATGGTATTTTTTTCCTGGATTTTCTTCCTTTATATAAATCCCAAATATTTTTCTAAGGAATGGAAATCACATTTGATCTTCTAAAACAACCAATGATCATATGTTGGTGTGATGATAAATATTAACATCCATTAGAAATTTCATCCATTATATGGGTCTTTATTCATAATAAAATGGTTGTTTTGTCTCATTTGGCTAGGAAAAAACTAAACATAGAAGATTTGCCTGTTGTGTGGGAGTACGTTGATGTCATTCCATAAGAGTTCCCCAATCATCTATTGAATCACAATTTTTTTTAAAAATAAATCATTCTAGGTGCTACACCCATTTCAAAGATTTTATATTGAATGGACCTTATTGGGTTTGCATGAAATGAAGATAAAACACCAGATGAATCATTATAAGGGATTGATTCAGCCAAGTGAATCAACATGGGGTGAACCTATTCATTCATTAAGAAGAAAGATAAATTAATAATTATTTTATTTTATTATTATAACAAGATCACTATAAAGAACAAGTATCCTCTACCCCATATTGTTGACTTGATTGATCAACTATATGGAGTTGAGTAATTTTCCATGATCGACCATTATTCTGGATATCATAAATTTAGGGTCATGAATGAGGATATACCATAGAAAACATTTTGTATAAGGTATGACCACTATGAGTTTATAGTGATGTAGTTTAGTTTTACTAATTCCCCAATTATCATTATGGATTCAATGAATAGTCATTAGTGAATACCTTCGTTTTTTTGGTATTCTTTAAAGAAGATATTATTATATATTAAATGTATAATGAAGTTCATAAATATCACTATAGTATTGTGATAATACCCTAATATATGATATAATGTATGAAAAAGTTTCTATGTGTGAATTTTTGAAACAAAATTTTTCATTTTAAGTCATATAATTTTAGGAGAGTATAACAGTGGATCCATAAAAGATCAAAGTTATTGAACGTTGGACCAAACTGACCACAATGACTTCGACCCATTATTTTATTAATTTTGATTGATATTATATATATTTTTTATATAATTTCTCATTGCTTTCTACTCCACAGGTTAAGTTGACTCAAAAGAGAGCCAAGTTCCCCTAAATAAATGAATGTTATGAAATTTCACCAAACTGAATATATTGTCAGTCATCGCATCTATTCATACACTACCTGGTAGTGGGTAAGGTCTTATGATCATTAGAGATACATAAAATAATGTTTACTGGTCCATAATATTCTTAGTCCATCCTTTTGGTGTTTCTAAGTTGTATTGAGATTCGGTAATTTTTTGAAAAATATTTAAAATGTCTTAAAATAATTTTGATAATTTAATAATGATAAATTTTATGTTTTTAAAATTACTTTGGACATTTTAAATATTATTTAATTTAGGAATATTTTTATAATTGTAATAAATTTAATATTATTGTATTTTAAAAAGTTTCTCAAAATTTTGATTATGTGCGATATATTAAACATTATCAAACATCATACACAATTGGGTAAATATATATTTACATGCATTATTTTGTAATTAAATGTATTGAAATTTTTTGGTTAAAAATGTTATACACACACACACAAATGCTATATTGTTATATAAATAAACTTGTGTGTATCCCGTAGTTATATGTTAATGATATATGTATATATATATGTATGTATGTATAATTTAAATTATTTTATATATGTGTAATTATATATTTACATGAGTTATATTAATATTAAACATTTCAAAAAATGATTGACTTGTGATTTGTTATATATATATATATATATATTCTTTATTGTATAATAGTGTTTATATATCACATTGTTGTATGCATGTCTATATAATGTTACATATATATATGTAAATATATATAAATATATATTGTATAATTTTTTATATAAAAGAATACATATCAATATATGGTTATATATATGCAATTATTTGAGTAATAAAATGATAGAATTCCTATAAGAAGAGGGTTGGGCATTGGAATTGACTGTATTAGTGATAAGAGAGAGGAAACAAATAAAATGGGAATAAAATGGGGGAGAAAACATGTATATTTAATATGAGGAGAAAAAAATGTTTAAAAAAGTGGAATTAATGAATATTAAAGAGAAATTAATTGATCTTATTAATAAAATGAAAAATAAATATAAAATAAAATATGAATATGAATAGAGGAGGCATGCCATTTGGGGGTGCCACAATCACTTAAAAAAGAATAATAACAAATTAGTTAATAATAACAATAAAAATAAATATGGTAAATGGAAACATCAACATAACATGATAAATTATGTATTACTTTTTCAATTAAATAAAATAATTATATTTTGGAATTAAATCCAAGAATTAAAAGAAAAATGTGTTTTGATAATTAAAATAAATGTAAATAAGATCCCTCAATTTCTCTAATTCTTTCTATCATATCTCCCTCAACAATTATCAAAGTGAGTCATTTACAATTCCATTGGATTCATTTTGATGATTATTAGATAAGATCGTATTTTTATTCATAGGAATAGAGTTATATTTTACAAATTTAATTATATAATAATTTTTTAAAGATTTTTGATGATGGAGAATGAAATGATTATGGATTCATGTTGGGCCTTCAGAACCATGATTATCTTGTTTGATGGGAATTAAAATTGAGGTAGGGGATCCATAATTTCTCTTTTTGCAACATAAAAGAGGTATCATGATTTTTTATTCATTGGGAAGACGGTATGCCTCAACTTAATAAATACAATTAATTGATTAATATGAATTGATGTGGAATAAGGGAATTTTAGCTATATTTTATATGGTTTCCTCATCGTGTGGATTTTTTTACAATATAAATTACTATCACATGGGTAGATAATTAGTATACTTATTATCACATGTTTTTTAAATTTCGATAATTGAAATATTATCACAAAGATAGGAATTGATAATTACTTGAAGTAAATTATAATTATTATTTTCAAAATGGAGTGAACCACATGATTTTTACTTCATTTATATTTTTTATTGATATTGTAAATTTTATGGGATTTTTTCCCTACTAAAGTTCATTTTAGTTGGGGGTATCTCTTTGCGTGGTAGATGTTGTGATATGGAAACCCTGTTGCATGTTGTAGTGATATAACCCTAAATTAGAAATTGGTTATTAAATTATAATTGTCTAATGAAATGGTTGTGCTATGACTATTGATAATGTAATAACACCCCTAAGAATAATTAAGAGGAAAGAGATAAAGACCCTTTTGAAATATGTAAAATTATCTATATTGTGTTGTGATGTGTGGTTGTGTAGATGTAGTGGTGTGATGTGACGGGGTTGTTGGGATAATTCGGATTGGGGTTTTGTTATATGAGGTGTAGAGTTTGGTAGAAATTGGTTTATGTATAGTTATAACGTGTGAAGTGATGGTTGTGTGGTCATGTGTGTGGGGTGACTGGTTCATGCTTGAAGTGTGGTTGTGCCCGTGGGGTGGCAGGACATTAGTTTGTTTAAGGGATTTTGAACTGCATATGTATGGTTGTGTTATTTTTTCCTCCCGATTAGTAATGGAATATGAAATTATAATAATTAATGTTGAATGTATTCAGTTTGGATTGGTTAATGGAATGTGAATGGATAATGTATGAATAATAATTGGTTGAATAAATAATTTTTTTTACTAAAAAGTGTTTTGTGATTTATGGATTGTTGTGTAGTTTTATGATTTTTTAGTTGCAGTGATGGTGGAAAAGGTTGTGTGTTGATGTTGTGAGTTTCTTACATCATGTTGTGAACCCCTAGGATGAGCCTTTGTGTATAGATATTATATAAATCTTGTATATTTTTTTGAATTTCTATATGCATCCCACCCTTGTTGAACACCTAGTGATGGAAAAAAATATTTTGGTGGTGTTTTTAACAACATAAATATAGTGATAATGCTTGGATGACTACCAGAACTTCCCCACTCCCACTTCTAGAAAATGATGAAATTCATGGGTTGTGATGATCAGAAGAAAAAACTTTCACTGTCAAGATTTTATGGTTTGTAAAATACATGGTTTTATGGTGGGAGTCATTCATGGTAGGATGAGGACATGAGGTTGATGTCCTAATTTTTGATGATACCCTACCACTTCAGTTATGTGATGGTTAATAGCATGTATAGTGCTTTGGACCAGGTGTTTTTAGGTGATATGTGATGTGTTGTTTAGTATCATGTTGGGCTCTTGAGACCATAAGTCTTCATGAAAGATGTGATTTTTTGATTAGAAGTTTGTGGGGGTGCATGGCCTGATGTGATATAAAGACAAGGTTTGATTGCAAGGAAAATAATTATTGGGGTGTGAGAATAACATCCCGGTGGGGAAGCTGTGTGGGGTACCCCTTACTGATAAGCCTCTTATTATGTTATTATACCTAGATGCGTTATTTAGTGTTCAGGTATTGGTGTGGTTAGGGTTGGTTAGTTAATCTGTTTAGGGGTGGTTGGTTCTAATGTTTCCTCACATATGCATTACCATTATTTTCTCACATGAGCACAAGAGACTTTAGTTTTCCTATCGTGTATACTTATAATATCAATATATATATATAATGGTTTTTAGGGTTTTCAGGGGGACTTCATGGACAATGTTAGATAATACTATATCGGGCCTTTAGAGTTGTTGTCTCACTACAATAGTATTTATTTTTGAAACATTATTTTTGTTATTTTTATCTGTATCTGTTTTATTTGCACATTTATTGTGGGTTGGATTTTAGTTTTTTTTAAATATATCATGGAGTGTCTTATGTTTGATTGATCCTATATACATATAATATTTATTATTGAATTTAATGGAATCCATTTGAATATATTTCTTACAGTTAGTTATATTCATCAAACCAGGGCTTACTGGAGATGATACTCGTGGGTAATTATATATCTCCATTCATTAGGGTATATATGGGGAAGGTGCATGATAGAGTGGAATAAGAGGTTGGATAATAGATTTAATATGTTTAGAGATAGAAACATGGATTATTTCATTGGTTGGTAGGGAAATAGTGACAAATGATATTGGTTTGTGACCGAGGTCAGGGAAAACTAACGAGGACGCATTATTTTATTTCCCCCTAGGATCCAATGAAAGAACTCTGAAACTACGGAACAAACAAGTGAGGTGGAACCACATATAGGGTAGAATCTTTATAGATGAATAATAATCATGATTTATTCCACTTATGATTTAATGAAGTGGTTTCGAGAAGTTATGGAAATTGGTTATACAAATCATTGAATTATTTATGTGTTTTACATAATGTGCCAATACTATGGTTGATAATGAACTATTATATTTTGATTCATTAATCATATAACAAAATATAAAGATTAAAATGATGTATAAGTGCCCCATGTAATTTTCTGTGTGAAACCTTATTGATGCTTGAATGTGTTTTTTCCTTTCTTATTATAGAATGTTTCTTAATAAATTGATTTTTGATTCCTTATATAAAATTTGTAATATTCCAGATTAATTTTTTAATGTTTGAAATTGATAATGAATAACACATAGATTTTTTTTTGTGATGAAATTTTTAATTTTGCAAAATCTTATGAATTTTGTTACTTGGAGTATATTCCATACTGACATGATAAAATGAATTACTTTGAAACCATGAAAAGAATCATTCTATTTTTAGTGTATGTTAATATGTAATGTGTTGTTGGTTAGTGTGGTTATTATTTTCATATTACCTTTTTTGATGTGTTATTAAAAGAATAAAGAATACAGAGGGTGAAACATGATCTCTAGTCAAGATGTGTTATTTTTTGACATGATTAAAACCATGCATGCAAGTAAGTGCTATCAAAGAAAGATAATATATTGACATTGTAAAGGGGGGATCTTAATTTGGGATCTTGGAGATTTATTGTGTGATTTTTGTCTTGTTTCTTATAATAAGTATTATTTTTCTTGATGTGTGATAAAGATCGAACATGTTAAAATGGTTGAACCTATCTCCTAATTGAGACGCATTACACCTTGATGCAAATAAACACTTGCATGTGAGTCAGGGCCACCCATAGAATATAGTATCTTGATTTTGAATATATAATGAATTGATTCATGTAATTTTTATGGTGTGATTAGTTGGTTGATGCAGTTCATGGTTTGAGATATATAGAGGTTGAATGATTGTGGTGATGTGGTTTTCTAGTGGTGGGGATTTGCTAGATGTTTTGTGATTATTTTAGCATGTTTGGATGGTGGTAGTATTTGAGGTATGAAAAAATCCTCGAGAGGTATCTTGGGAGTTGGTTTTTCAGACCATCATCTACATTTTATTTTGGATAAGTTTTGATTCTAGAGAATTATAATTGTTTGAGTGTTATCTAATGGAAAGTTCTATAATTTTTTCGGTCCTTCCATTTGGTTTTTCATAGTGGTTCCGAGATTTGGTATTTCTGTAAAAAAAATTAAAATCAGCTTCAGATGGGTTTCATAATTTGTTAATATTAATATTTAATTTCCTGAATTTAGTTCTTAGGTTTTTAAAATTAAATAGTTTTGGAATATTTATTTACACATCAAAAAATTAAACATTTAGTAGTGCTTTAAATGTGTAGACAATATAAGTGATGATAGTAGGGGGTCCCTTTTATTGACACTAAGAAAAGTGGTGATAAATGTCCCTATTATAGCTCTATGAAAGGGAAATGATAAAAGGGTCTTTTATTAGTTCTTTTTTAGTGTTCTTAAAAGTAATCTTTTATCAAAGCTAAAAAACATAGATAAAAGTAAAATAAATTAAAAAGAAATTTCTTTATTATACAAATCAGATGGTGGACCTCCCAAGCATTTATCATCCCTCCACCACCCCTTATAAAAGATATCATCTAGCCTCCCCTTCAATTTAACAACACTATAATCTCCACCTTTAATGACATCACACCACCTACTTCAAATTCCCGGGCACCATTACCTTTATTGGGTTTCAAACATGAGGCCTCCCCCTAAAATGATGGTTCCTTTTCAACTCCCCTATATTACATTGTTCCTTATTTTATGATATATCTATATATTTTAGTATATTTTGTTACATTTATTATCCATATGTATATATATATTATTCATATATATATTATTTTTTTGAGTGTGTGTGTGTGTTTATAAATACGAATATATACACACACATATATATATTATATGTCTGTATCATTAGAAAAAATTATAATGATTTGTATTTATTTATATATATTATATATTAATATTTATATACATATATTCCAATATATAGATAATATATATCACTTCTTTAATACACACACATATATTTTTATATATATACATTATCTATACATTATATATGAATTTTATATTTATATAAATAATCATATATTTTTCTTTTAAATAAAATATTTATTATTATTATTTAAATATGGATAATATATATAGAAAGATATTTTACATGTAAATATTTTTCCATATTAATGTATAAAATTATGTTTTTTTTGTGAATATATACATGTATGTATATATATGTATTTATTTAATTATAAATGAAAATACAATGTTAAAAATGCTAAAATTTTGAAACATAACATGTATATGAATGTTATACCTTGGAATAAAAATAGTTCTCACTGAAAATGGGTAAGAAGAATCTTTTAAACAACGATGAAAGATTATTAAATATTAAAAAATATAATTTCCAAACTAAAAACTCAATTTTGGATGAATTATGATCTTTTTTTGCCTTAAAAATTACTAGGGCCTCCCTAGTCAACGTGGCTTATATCTCTTTTCAATATTCGATTTGATTTGTGGAAGATCCCAAATAGAATCTTAAAACAAAATTTGTGGAATTTTGATGTTTGGGTCAAGTTTTAAAATTGTTTAAAATTTTTAATTAATTTATTGATTTTATATATCTTTGAATTGTATTGAAATGACTGTAACTCAATAATAACTGGATATCTTTTAATTTATGTTATTTTATTAATTATTTTATAAAACATTTTGAACTAAATTTCTTATATATTAACTATTATTAAATATTTCATATTATATAAATCATATTTTATAAAATATATTATATAAAAATAAATATTAATATATTAATATAATATTTTACTGATTTAAAATGTTTTTTAGGAAATATTTTATTTATTGCAAAAAAATTATGGTTTCACCACTGATAATGTACATAATTTTATCATTGCTAAGAAAAGCATTGAAAAAAGTACCCTTTAACAGTTCGGAAACAATGTGCTGATAAAGGGTTACTTTTATCGGATATTTTTTAACAATGATAAAAAAGCCTTTTTAGCATTAATAAAGGGTAACACTACATAAGTTTGAATCTGCGGTGGTGTATATTTTATGAGATTATTATTGAATTCAAATATGTTTTTCAAAATTGTAGTTACATGCTAAGTATTAAACATTATAGCACATATTACACAGATGGTTATATATATATATATATATTTACATTAATAATTTTTTAATTAAATGTTTCAAAATATTTTTTACGAATCTAATATATATTTTCATACATAAATACATACATACATATATACATATATATTTAAAAACTCATTTCATTTTTATATAAAAAAACCTATGGGTATTGCACAATTGTATATTACTAATATATGTATATATATGTGTATAATTTAAATTTTTATATATGTGTATAAATATATATTTAAATGAATCAATTAATATTTAATGTTGATGACCCTTTTTTTTATTGTGTTATACATATATATATATATATGATTATAGGCATACCAATATTTATATATCACATTGCTGTATATACGTATATATATTATATAAAAGTATATATATATAATAGTGTTTTATATAAGATAATATCTATATATAAATAGGATTATTTATAGATAATTATTTTATTTAAAATACACTACAATGAATATTAGAAGAGGGTTGTGTTTTGGAATTGATGGGGATGGGGATTGAAGAGAAAAAAATAAAAGCACAATAAAGTTAGGGAGAAAACGTGTATATTTAATATAAAGATAAATAAAATAATTTTAAAAAGTGAAATTAAAGAATATGAGAGAGAAATTAAATGATATTAATAATTAAATGAAAATAATAATTAAGTAAAATTAAAATATGATTGAAGGAGGGACACCATTTGGGGGTGCCATGCCTAGTCCAAAAAAGAAGACCCAATTGGATAGAAAAATAATAATAATAAATATAGAAAATTAAAATACCAAAAATAAATTTTAATTTCCATAATATATTTTAAATTCAATGAGGGAATTAATGGGGTAATTAAATCTACAAATAAAATAAAAAACATGTTTTGGTAATTAAAAATTAGGTAAATAAAATACACAAATTTCACAACTTTTTTCTACAATATATGCATCAATACTAGATTGACATGACACTAGTTCCATTGGTGTCATGTTTATGAGTAATGGATAAGGGATCAATTTTTTCATCATATTTGAGCTTTATTTTACAAATCTAATTAATCCTATTTTTACCTTTAAATTGTTGAAGATGGAGGATCATATGCTTGTGGCTTTATGCAGGGCCTTGGAAACCTTGTTTCTCAACATTATTGGGTCTCAAAATTGAGGTAGGGGGTCTCTCATTAATCATAATTGAGTAAAAAATGGGAGATATCATACATTTTTTATTCTCTGGGAATATGGTATGAATCATCTTAATAAAGACAATTAATTGATTAATTAGAAATTAAGGGGAAATAAAGGAATTTAACATGTATTTTATATAATTTATTCATTTTGTAGATAATTATTTTTATAGAACGTATTATCACCTATATTGAGAATTATTATCCTTTTTATCACTTGTTTTGTTAATTTTGATAATTGAAATATTATCATGGACAGATTATGCGATTTTTTGAGGAATTTAATTATTATTATTTTAAAAAATGACTTAATCACATTCATTTTACTACATTGATATTAGTTACTAATATTGTGAATTATATGGGATTTTTTCCTCACTAAAAATCATGTATTGTGACTAATTTTCATACATGTTAGATTTGGTGATTCTGAATCCATGTTGTGGTCTATTGTTAAATAACCATAAATAAGAAATTGGTTATTCACTTATATTTGGCTAATAAAATGTTTGAACCAAGATTAGGCTTTGTGCAATAATGCATCAAAAAATGAAGATTTGGAATGAGATAATATCCCATTTTAAATATATATATTGATCATTTATGTAATATAATGTGTGGTATACTAGTTGTAATGGTGTGATAAAATGGGGATATTGTGATGATATGGTATGAGTTGTTGTGATATGACGTGTGGCTTGTGGTGGAGAGTGTTTGATGTGTGGTTTTGGCATGTTGGATGATGGTTTTGCGGGAGTGTCTGAGGTGCAGTAGGGTGATGGTAGATTTTTTGTTGTGATTTTAGGGTGGTGGGGTGGTGATTTGTTTTGGGGAAGTTGAATTGCATAATATTTTTGATTATGTCATGTTAATTTCTAGGTTAATAATGAAATATGATTTAATAATAATTAATGTGTAATGGATAGGATTTTTCTAGGTTAATGAAATGTGAATGGATAATAAATGAATAATAATTTAATGAATAATCAAATGGGTTGAAGGAGATTTGGTTTATAGTATATGGATTATTGGGTGGTTTCATGCTTATAGTGGTGGTAGTGAAAGTGGAGTAGGTGGTGATTTTGGGTGGTGATGTTGGGATTTATTTAGTTCTTATTGTGAACCCATATGACAAGCATGTGTGTGTGGAATATATATTTAAATATCTTGTATATTATTGTCATTTTCTATACACACCCCACTCATATTTATCACCTAGTGTCAATAACCAAATACTTTTAGGGTATTTTTAACAAAATTCATGTGGTTAGGATGGAAGACTGGAAACCTACTCTTCCCTGCTTCCACTTCTAGGTGCTTATAACATGCCCAGACTGTGATATCCATAAGAAAAAAAGTTCCTCTACTGATATGTGATGGTTAGTAGCATGAAAGGTGTTGTGGTGGGGGCATACAAGGTAGTAAGAGGAATCCGGTTTTATGTCCTACCCGTTCAAGATACTATACTTACATGATTATGTGATGGTAAGTAGAACACCGGTTCATAGCCCATGTTATTTTCTAGAGAGATGTGATGGGATTGTTAGTAGAATTTGGGTTGCATGGGTCCAATTTTCTTTGGTCAGGATGTGATGTAATGATTAACAACACACATCGTTTTTAGCATGATGTGACATACATATGAGGTTCGAGCTCCATGACACAAATTATTATAGTGTGTGAGTGGAATCACAATGGGAAACTATTGCAGGTTATCCTATATTGATATGATTCATATTATGTTATTATAAATGAATTCATTATTTGGTAACATTTCCCCACTGAGGTTGGTATTTGTTTATTCGACCAATTTAGGTGTTGTTGGTTCTGATGTTTCTTAATTGATTCATTAGTATCCTATTCTCACGTTTTGATAAGATAGTTTGGTTTTCTTAATGAGTATAATTTAATTCTCTACTACATATATTACAAGCAAAAAACATTAAGGATGTCACTATATTATTGGATAATCTTTTATTTCATGACTATCAATTAGAGAGTTTTTATATGTTTGTTTTATTTACTCATGCATTATAGGATGGTTTTTCATATATAAATATCATGGATTCTATTTTGGTTGATTTATCATATCTCCTAATATTATTTATTATTGATGGTTATGCCTCCCATTTTATTACATTTTTATACCCATGATGCTAGTTTCTAACTCGGGGCCTATCAGAGGTGAGACTCGGGGGTCATTATCATCCTCCCATAATTGAAGTATCTATAGGTGAGTGGGTCATGAAATAATGGAATAGGATAAATCATCATGAAGAATGATATTTTGATAGTGTTAACCTCATTTAAATTGATGGTTTCTGAGAAAAATTACCCTTCTTAAGATTTTGAGTTAACTGTAGTAATTTGTTTTCATTAATGATATGTAGTCATTATATTTATGGTGAAAGGTGTGACATATATACTATGAATAAATTATTATATTATATATTGAATCAAAAAGTGTTGAATATGTTCCAGAGAATATGGTTGGAGTTGATTAATGATTATGACTACTCAATACATTACCACCCATGGAAATTGAACATAATGGTTAATTACTTATATCGAAATAATCCTGCTATCTTATCTATTATGAGGATCACCATAGATATAATATTTATGTATTTATAAAGGAAGGTTCTAGAAATAATAAATTATTGTGATAAATATTATATTTCTAAAATGATTTTTCGAACATCAAACCATTTTAGGATTAAATAGGCACAGAAGAAACATGTGAAACTACATAAGATGGTCATAAATGTTCATGAGTAAAATTTTTACCATGATGGAGTGATAATTTTTATTAACGATTTATGTGTTTAATCCATACCATATTTAATGAAGGAGATGTTGGATAAGGATTATAGGAAAAAATTCTATATTTATTAGATAATTAATAACATATATAGTGAAAAAAATAGTTTTAATGGTGGGAAAACATGAACAGAGATATTTCCTAGTTTATATTTCATTTCATTCTATGATAGAAAGTTAAGGGTGAGAGATAGAATACAAAGGATATGTTAAAACCATTACTCGTACCATAATGGAAATGGGAAAACATTACCATGGATTTTGTCACTAGACTACCCAAAATATTTAAAGGCAGTAATATTATTTGGGCTATAGTTGATCACCATACAAAGTCAAAAAACATCATTAATATCAGATAATATTTCTACATCAAACAACTTACAATAATATACATTAATGAAGTGGTTAGGCCTGATGTATTACCATATTATATTCTATCAGATTGAGATTCATGTTTTACCAAAAATTTCAAGATAAGTATTCAACAAGTTCTAGATTTAGAGTTGTGTATTAGTATTTCATATAATCTTCAAATTGATGGTCAGTATGAGAGAACAGTTCAATCCCTTGAGGATATTTTTATATTCTAATCAACTGATTTTAAAGGTTTTTGGGATCAAAACATTCATCTAGTTGAATTTTATTTCCTTAATATATTTTAGTCGAGTATTCAGATTGTTCCTTATGAAGAAATATGTAGAAGGATGTGTTGAATTATAATGTTATAGGTCAAAGTTAGAGAAATAAATATATTATTACCTAATATAGCTGAGGAAATGGAAAAAAATTATAGCCTTCTTATAGCACATAAGTTAATATCCTAGTCGATAGAAACATTTTACTGACAACCATTAATGGGATCTAGAATTTGAATTTGTTGATAATTAATGTTTACTAATTTCAATATAAAAGAAGGTTATGAGATTTGGAAATAAGGGAAATATGACCCCTTTGTGGAATATAGATTTTTTGATTTTTGATAGAGTAGGGACATTTTCCTATCACCTAACACTTCAACCGAACCTATTTCTGTCCACAACATGTTCTTTGTATCTCTCATGGATATATATATATATATATTTTATCCTTAATTTGAATTGGACTTGGAGGTTTAGAAACTAGGGAATTATATTTATTATGAATAAGAAAAGTATAAATCTTTGATCAAAGAGATAAATCAACATGGAATAAGTCTAAGAAATTGGTTAATGTTATTTGTAGGAATCCATAATTCGATGAAGTTGTTTGGGAAAACAAGGGTGTGATGAGACAAATACATCTTCTTTATTTTGTATCAAAGTGATGGAATTTTGAGGGTTAAATTCAATTTGGGGGGGGGGGGGTGTAGAATGTGACACTCTAAGTTTTAAATTATATTTTTTTAAATAAATTTCACTGCATTGAAATATTATGTTACACACAAAATCGAGTTTAAACGTACCAAAATATACTATTAAAATATTGCAATTTAAATGTCATTTTTATAACCTGACAATTAAAAATTATTATTTTAATAGGAAAAAATGAATTATTAAAATATTTTTAATTATCTTATAAGAATGGATCATATTGGTAATTAAGTAGTTAATTATACTTTTAAAAATACATTTTCCCCGAAAATGATTTTTTTTGTTTTTTTTGTGAACATATCAAATAATTAATTTCCATGAATTTTAGAAAATGTATTTTAATAACTAATCACAAATTTTTTAATCTTAATTTCAAAATAATATTATATCTAATTTTTATCATTTAATGAAATGATAGCATTTTCAATGAATGATGAAAAATAATGAATTTTTTCCTAAAAGCTGCATTTTAAAAGCATTTACAATGCTCCATTTTTTAAATATTTTTAAATGTATCATTTGTTAATGTATATTATGGATAATATGATTTTATATCATTATAACAAATTTTATGTTATATTTTGAAGTATAAACTTTTACACACTTCAGAATATTTTATTTTTCCGGGAAACAGTTTTTCTCGTGTTTTGCTGGTTTAATTTTAAAGTAAATTCTACCAATTCATTCATTTTAATATGATAATATGGATTCGGTAATTATAATTAGAATAATGAATATAAAATTACATAATATAACAGGGGAAACTTAATTTTTTGTCATTATGAATAGTGAATAGTAAATATTTGTCACCTCAGTAAAAGAGGTAAAATGAAGTTAATACCAGGGTATAAAACATTCAAATAACCATATCACTATACATTACAATATTTTATATGTGGATAATGAAAAAATATATCCTTAAGGATATAAATAATGTATTTTAAGTGATTATTTTGAATTTTGGGAATCTATCTTGACATTTGTAAAGATAATTTATATTTTATGTTAATTAATTACAATTGTTTTTGGGTTTTTTCTTGTAAGGGAATGTAATAAAGTGTCCATCTAGTTTTGGATTTCTCAAAAAGTCTAATAACCATCCTTATTTAATTTTTTATCCAAAAAGATTATTTATATAAATTTAATTCATTTCATTCATGTAAATATATATTTTATATTAAAATCATGAATTTTGATAAAAATATGTTTTCATTGTTTTTTTATTCATTTCATAAAATTAATTTCTATCACCTATAGAAATTAAATGTGATAAAATTGAATCCAAATTTTTAATTAGCATGTTCTTATTTTGTATATGTCCCCATTTATTTTTGTTTTAATAATTACATTATCATGGTAAAAAATTAAATTATCACAATTTTGGTTAATGTGGGTTTCAAAATATTTATCTAAAAGAAAAGGAATAAAATACATCCAAAACATGAAAAAATGCGAATGGATGATATTATTTAAAACCCATAAAATATTATCTTGGAATTTGGGGTTTCATGGTCTATGAACCTAAAATTACATCAAGGTACATGAACATTTATTTTCATCTTCATTATTTAATTTAAACCTAATAGTAGTTACCAATGAGATAATGAGGGTTTTTTGGGAGTATGAGGCCTATACGGAGCCTCATGTACTAGATATTAGAAAAAATAGGTGGGTTTTAATGTTAATAGAATTGATGAAGCCTTTCCTGCACTATTTTATTAAACCATGCAGGATAGTCCAATGTTCTATTTTGTGAAAAAAAAACATGTTCTAACTATAAAACCCATGCTACATTACCATACATATTAGTGCTTCAGACCTATTTAGAGAGTTGGTTTTCATGGGCTGCACACGGTTAGTCAAACAGTGTTCCTAGAAAATGTGAGGGATGTATTGGGGTAGTGTGTGGTGAATAATTAATGAAAGGTTTGGAAAACTGTGTGGTCAAATTGGGGGACCCTTATAAAAGGGTAAAATTCAAATTTTCCTCAATATTCTATTTATTCATCCACTCATCTTGTTTCATCCTTCCCACATAGTAGTCCCTCTTCATCCTTGAAGAGCTCTATTCCCACCTCATACTTTGTATTGAATAATCCCCTCCATCAGAACTTCAATTGAGCCATTGTTGGTCTTCTTGGATGTGTACCGATAAACTCCACATTCTTCTAACACCTTTATTCATTTATCTATATGTCCAAAAGAATTATTTTAGTGTGAGAGGATATGCCATATTTTAAGGGTGTTTTTATTTTTGTCTTTTTTTCTTCTATTCTTTCCTAGATTATGGGACAAAAATGGACGTGTAGTCAACTACAAAGCTAAGGTAGTCTGTCTCATGATTTACAAATATATTCTTTGAGTTTATGTATTAAAGTTTTTATTCATGCACTAGAATTTGAATGTGAAACATATTAATAGAATTTTTATTTTAATTATATGGATTGTATTGAATAATATGACCCTCAATACCGGTTTATATATCACTGGAGTATATGGAACATAAATTGAACTACTCCTTGGGTGTGTTATAAAATTATATAAGACCACCATGAGAGGAGAATTATTGTGATCAAACTCTTATGTTTTGTTATTTTATCATTTTATTTTAGGATTTTAATTAATATGATCAACATATAAATTGTATTAACTTAAATGGAGAATGTAAGATCATCACCCTATGACTTTTTTCCATTGTATTTGATTGAGATTTTCAATAAAATACTCACACTAAATTATGATGAATGGAAGGATTCATGGAATGAAATCCCTTTTAAAACTAGGATATGATTTTAGCCACCATATTATGTGGGAAAATTTCATATAAAAATGTGATGGAAAATTAAATTAAATGTGAACATAAATGTTATGGAATGTCATAAAGGACAATACCATTCAAATGTTCATACCTGGAGTGAAACATGAGTTCCTTATTGGAACACTATTTACATAATCATTTGGCTTATTCATTTAAATTTATATTAAATGAATATTTATGTACCATGTGTAACACATGGGTTCACATAGGAACACCATTTAAGGACTCGGATGTTAATTATATATTTCATGAGTAATACATGGACTTCCTAGGTATACTACTGAGGACGAACATCGAGGTCATTCATTTATATAATCCATGAGTGATACATGGAATCCCTATGTGAAATTTCATGTAATTATATGGATGAACTTTGTACCCAAAAAGAGGGACACTTGGGCTCCCTTTTTGTGCTGACATGGACAGACTCTGAGGGAGGTGACATTATATAACACAAAGAGCAATGTCAGGGATCCTATGAGGAATGCCCATGATGGTCTTGTAAGGTGAGGGGTTCATATTATGCATGGAGTGATTCCAAGGGTTCAATTTAAGAACACCAAGGAAGGCCTCATGATGCTTTTAAATATTCATATATTTATTACATTTTGTGAATTCCAAGATAACGAACAACATTGGATTCAATCCGAGTCAAACATTTTTTATATGGCCTTATTAGACATATCGTGCTTAGTTATGATTCACAAGGAACACTTGATCTCTAATCAGGGTCATGAGCTTTTATAATAAATGAAATCATAAATTATTATTTACAGAATGATATTATAGATTAGGATAAAGGAAGTCGTATAGGATGGGTTTTCCATTAGATCTCAACCCTATTAGGGTAATTCATTTACTCCATTTAATTTCTATATTATATTGTTTCCTAAAAATAATGTATTATATATTCATAGAATGGATGCATTTAGATACCATTGGTGGTGTACTACTAATTATATCTCCCTACCTATTCAGGCCACCATTGGGTACCCAGATAGTCTTCATGGAGGAAGGTAGAATGAAGGGGAAGCAACCTGATAAGGATTATTAATTACTATGGTAGGACAGTGTATAAGGTAAGAGGAATGAAATTGTTATTGATATTCAATTATAGTTATCCTTGGGTACATTTTTTATTAGTTGTAGCATGTTTATATGATTGATCCCCTAAACCCCCTATATTTATATTTTTATATGTCATGACATGATCATAATTTTTTATATGACATATAGGGAAGTGATTAATTGGTTATTTACATGATGGATGATTTCTATTTCATTACTTGGTTATATTTTAGGCTTCTTCTATTGATTGATATGATTAAAAAATTGTTCTATACTCTAATCATGAGGGTATAGTCCTGCAACTATTCCACCTTGGACCATCACTACTATTCAGAAGTCTCTTATGCACGGGGATGAGAAAAATAGGTCATGTGGCCAAAGAGGATTAGTTACATTTGAGTGAAATTGATATAGGAAATCATAAAGTGGTATCATAGATATTTCTTTTATTTTATTTTATTGACTTATATATTAGGATGGTATAAAAGAAAATTTTTACATATCCATATTTGTTCATGAGCCTGTGTTGGGGTGTAGCAATTCCATGTATAATGAGAAGCCAAATTACATAGGATGTGACATGTTGTTATATAATGTGATTATTAATGTCACCTCAAATCCAACATTGTGTGATGAAATCAATGTTTAATGACTCTTTTGAGGACATATTTTTACCCTTTGTCGATATGGAAAGGAAGTATTACATCATGAATCATAATTGGTACATGAGGACTTATAAATCATGGATATGGCATAACATGTTTATATTTTGTAATTAAATACCCGTAGCATGTTTTGGTGCCATTATTTTCATGTTTCTATAATTATTACAACATTTCATGTAGGGATTTGATAAATAATTTTTTGAGAATAAATGGAAATCAAATATCAATTTATAAAAGTGTATGGGCATTTATAAATTGGAAATAGAGATTTTTATAACTAAACCACTTACAAATATTCTCCATGTAAATTAGTATGATGTAAAATGAAATTAAACATTGAAATTAATTGTTCTCTTTTAAATGGGGATTCCAATTGTAACTTAATGGGTGTTTTCCTCTATATCTTGAAAATAACAATTTTTATACTGGTACATCTGATTAATAGTTTAGATTTGACCAAGACTCGACCTTGATATGTGGTAGTAATTAGTGTCTCCTTGTTTTCATAGGATTTTTACATATCCCATACCGAGATTTTAGAGCATGAAGAGGGATGCGACTCTTATTTAGCGAGTCTTATACCAATCCTAATCTTAAATATGTTATTTCATTGTATATTAAATGTTGTATTGAAGAATATTTTTGGAAATTTTAGAGACATTCCACCATGATAGCCTCAATTCATGTACTAGGCGGGTGGAGATGACTATTCTCTAGTAGCGGTGGGCCTTGGGACAATAGTATATTCTCTTGTAGTGTCATTTGTGTAAGCACCAGTTAAACCTTATATAGAAAACGATGACTAGTTTTAAGAAGGTTACCAACAAATTATGTAGATTATTCCGGAACCCCCATGAACCATCCAAACTATATAAGAGTGTTCACATGAGTTTCAGTAGTGGAATCCCTCCATACATTTAGGGTATGTCAAGCCACAAGCTATAGTTTCATGTCTAGAGCCCATGTTGTCGTTTCAAGCATCTTGAGACACCTCTCATGTGGAGAGTGAAGCTTGCTTATTATATGCTTGGGATTCATCCAAGAGATTGTGTGATGTTATTAACATGATGTATTGTTATCAAGATATGTAATGGAGGGATTTTCAGTGAAGCCTTCTATGATTTTTTCTATCCTAATGCATTGATGGACTATTGATCCATAGAGTTAATTAACTCAGAATATAGTGGCTTATACATCATAGACTATTTTTTCCATTTCACAGAGCTCTGAAAATTTGTTCATATTTTTATAGGTGATGAGTTATTAAAATATAAGTTATTTCTGGATGGTATCATGTATAAAATATGATCACAATTAAATTTCATTTATCATAAAAACATATATTGGATAATTAGCCAAGAACATATAACTAAGCATTACAAGAGGTGGATGGGGGTGTGACATAGGGTGGTTCATCACATTGATCTAGAACAACATCAAAACATTGTAGGAAGTGTAGTTTAGATCATTCATTTGGTGATATTGGTATCTAGGGTTCATACTCAGGTAGCTAGGAGAGGTTTCATCAGTGTAGTAGATTGGGACATAAAAAACCCCATTGTTCTAAGGACCCATTGGAATGTTTTTATTGAAAAATATGGGTCATCCTTATTTATTTATAAGATATTTTACACTAGTATACAATGGGAGATGAAATGAACCGTCTCTATGCTCAATAGAGGGCTCAGAAGAATCTCAATAGGAAGGGATGCATATTGAGAATGACCAATCTAGCTATGGGGGGGGGGGGGGTCATGTTCGAGGTTTCAAGTGGAAAACATACAATTCCAGCTGAGAATACTTTCACATGGTAGCTAGAATAGATCTTTGGGAAATCTATTAGGATAGTTTTATGTAGTATAGGTGATACCTGGGTAGTAGGGTGTCAGAACATCTATGGTGTGAGGTACTTCTCTAGTATACTATACCTTACTATCTTCTATTTCTGATACAAGGGAATCACATTCCATCTTATCTATTCATACTGGGGAGATCCTTGGCCTCAATTTTTAGTTTTACTGTATTGTAATGACACTAAATACTCTATTGGAAATTAAATGATAGAGTCTACACCTATGTAGGGAGTTCCCCCTTGAGGTTGGTTGGTGTTGCTTCATATGGGACCACTTTTGCTTCCAGATTCCAGGGATCGACATCATACCCAGAGTGGATTGTCTTGTTATTTATCATTATTATAATGACTGATATCACTAATTGGGGATAATCAAATCACTATAATGTGTAATTTATGTTCCCAAGGGTGAATATGATATCATGGAAAACTGCACCACATCCGATCATCATGGGATGCGTGGGATGACATCCCATATTTCTAGGTTTTATATGGATGATCGAGGAACACATCAGGAAGAATTCCCTCACGTTTAGATAGTTTCATGGATGTTTTCCTCGAATAATTTTCTAGACTACCTCTTGAGAGAGCGTTAGTGTTTTCTATCGATCTAGTACTAAGATATTGACTGGTACCCATTCTATGTAATAGGATGTCTAATATGGAGTTATAGGACGTCAAGAGGTATATATAGGCTTTGGAATACATGGGTTTTATTTGACCAAGTTCGTTGTCATGGGGTTCATTAGTCCTTTTGTCCTAGATGGAAGACGGTTCCCACAAGATATATGTGGATTAACTTCAGTTTGTCATGCTTATGGTGATGAACCTGTATCTATTTACTCATGTATATAACCTATCTAACAGACTCCAGGGTTAATGGGTTTTTCTATGATTGATATGAATTGGGGCTATAATCATATGCATTTTAGACCATCACATATACCAAAAACAACATTCCATCATAGATATGGATTGTATGGGTATTTTTTTCATGTCGTTTGGTCTCGTGAACAAGCAAGAGGTTTTCAATGAATTGATGAATTTCTTTTTTCAACTGTATTTGGAATAGATTGTGGTGGTATCCATGAGACATATATTTTTGTATTCTCACACATGACACGACCATTCAAATCACCTGGAGAACATATTTAATACACTAAGAGGGCATCAGTTATTTCATAAAATCACAAATTTTCACTTTTTGATGGACAAAGTTCTCTTCTTGGGTAACCGTATATTAGATTTTGGAGTATCAATTGGCCTAGAGAAGCTAAGAGAAGCAGTTTTAAAGGAGAATCCCCAAAAATACGTTGATATATAGGGTTTCTTGGGCCTAGTTGACTATTTCAAGAACTCTATTTAAGTCTTTTCAGGAATTGATGTACATTTTATAGAATTTTATAAGAAGGGTGTGATTTTCATATGGTTAATAGCATATGATATATCTTTTCAAGAAATGAAAGGGTGACTGAATTTAGTTAAAATCCTCATTCTACTAGAGTTGGGTATAATCTATATGGATTATTGTGATGAATCAAACACTATCCTATGAGTAGTTCTGAAGAAATAGGAAAGAGTTATCGCATAAATGTCTTATCAGTTGAGGCCACATGAGTGAAACTACCCAACACATGATCTCGAGTTAGCTGATGTTGTCCCTGCCTTGCACTGTTGGAGGCATTATGTACCAGAAGAGATATTTTGGTGTTTACTATAAAAAAGCATCAGGTATATATTTATGTGACATGACTTTTATCCCAAGATATGAAGGTTGCTGAAATACATTCATTCCTTTAACATTATGATTTCCTATACACCTTGAAAGGGTGATAATGTTTTTAATGCTATGAGTAAGAAGACTCAGAGAATAAAAGTCTTTGAGGACAATGTTGAGTGGTAGCATATG
Organism: Viscum album; assembly: GCA_963277665.1. Taxonomy (NCBI): domain Eukaryota; kingdom Viridiplantae; phylum Streptophyta; class Magnoliopsida; order Santalales; family Viscaceae; genus Viscum; species Viscum album. The sequence continues at coordinate 1,124,313,099 of OY728129.1, forward strand.
TCATTGTTTTTTGAGATGCATATACATATTCAGGATCATCATGGAAATTATATAATTACAAATTTATAAGGTAACTATTCACTTCTAGATTGAGTGACGATGAGGCATCTATCAGATCTTGAGTACTTGGTCCTATGAGAGAGAATTGTTGGTGATAACCTATCGCATGCTAGGGTTTTTTTAAGAGAGTAAGATCATGACCATTCATGGTTGTATATGGTTTCCTACAAAATTACTATTTTAGTTAATCCAAGAGTCTCATGAATCAATATTGGAATACATATTTTCATTACAATGATTTATCATGACATACACTGCCAATATAGGTGTTCATGGATGAAATGTGAGATAGATGGGTTTATTAATTGGGATTCCATCAATAATCAGGTGAAGAAATAACACCACCAACAAGTAGGTATTTTACAACAATTACCTAATCATTAGTGGGGGTTGGATAATGTCCCCAGGGGTTTTATGTTGAGAATTCCATGATCACATCAAGGAATTGATTCCCTTTGACTGATTTTACATAGGTTGAAAATGGTCAATCATTTCATAACTTTTTGATTGGGATATTATGTTGATGATCTTAGTATGCTCTATATTCATGAGATTATACTCCTACATAGAGTTTCATGATTAATAGAATAAGGCAATATTTCTTTTTTCACATCACAGTTCTACAAGGGGTTGTAAAAGTCACTGGGATCACTAGTAATACTGATTACAACCTATCACTCATAGATAAATAGTTATATTGACCATAATATACTTTATTTGGATAAAATTCTTTGAAAATGCATCCATGATTTTAATTATTTTTCAAAGAAACAAATTCCACTAATTGAGTTGTTTTATAATAATAGCTTCCAGTCAACCATAAAGATGGATCTTTATGAGGAACTAAAAAACAACACATTATGTTCAACCATATACAAGTTAATGAAATGATATATAGTGTTACTGATTGTTTAAGATAAATTATAGTAGGTTTAACGTATTCAGAAGTGGATGGTTGTAGCTTAGTCTCGGTAGAAGTCATATTTTGATCATCATCATTACCCAATAGAGTTTAAGGTTAGGATTTAGGTTTTCATTTGTGTTTAACTAAGAATATAGAATGAAAAGATTTTAAAAAAGTGATGTTATCACCCTAATACATTGGGACCTTCGAGATTTTTGAGAGAGTCGTCCAGATAGCCTATCAGTTTTAGTTACAATGGAGGTATTATGCCATGCACAACATCTTCCATTTATCTCTACATTACATATATAATGCAGATCCATTTCATTTTATTCATCATGAGGATGTTTAATTAGATAATTATGCATCCATTTAGTATCACCCGATCTATTTTTTGATTGAGGCACAAAGGTTCTTTAATTTTGGTAAGTTACATTGGTATGGGTGATATAGTAGAAAAGCTATATATAGGATGATACTTTATAGAGGGAGGCTGACATACATGCCCTGTGGTTAGATCTATTCTAATATGATTATTTTAGCACCCATGGAAATAAAACATGGGGATCAATTTCTTTTATGGGGGAATATTCTACGAACAAAACTTTCCTTCGAGGAAAGGAACATTTATTTTAAGAATAATTATTTAATTATGTCCTAATTGATGATTCATATGAGGTCATAGGAGTCTTGAGGGTTTCCATGGATTGTAAAATCCTAAATCTCAAGATTTTGGAAGAAATAGGTGGGGTGCTCGTTTAATAGATATCCAGAAACCTAGTCTACCTTGTTTGATTAAATCCTGCAGGGTAGTCTATTGCTCCATATGGGGATTCACGGTTTTTTCTAACCATATGGCCAGAGTTTCATGATTGTGTGAGTGTTGTAAACCTATATACAGATGTATATTAAATAGGCTATAATAGGTTAGTCAAAATATGTTCCTAAATTATTCTAAGGATGTCTTGGGGTAATGCATGATTCATGATTGCCACGCCACTAGGCCAACTATGCTACCAAAATATGTGACCCGTAAAAAAATGTAAATGATGGGTTTTAAAATATATTTTATTTATTCAACTCCTCATTTCCTCCTCCTCCATGGACATAAGTTCCTTATAATCGTTGGATATATCTCCTCAAACCCCAACTTGGATTTGAGGAATATACTCTATCTAGACTCTAATCATGATAATGTTAGTCTCATTGGATGTGAACCAGTAATCTCCCTATTCTCAATTCAAATTTCATAATTTATCTTACTATCAATGGAGTTTTTTTCATGAGATCATATACCCTATTTTCAAGGAATTTTAATTTTTTCGCAACTTATTCCATTATATCTTGGATTAGAGGAAGATTATAGACGAGGAATCAGAAACCAAGATAAGGTATTTGGTCTCATTCTCTTCCTTTAGTGTATTAGTGTTTATGTATTACTCGGTTATGCTGGATGAAATGTTTTTTAGTATTGATTATTAAATATATTTTTCCTTGAATTATTGGGATCGTTTTGACCAATATGACCCATGTGACTTATTTATATAACATTGGATGTTCAGGAAAATTTATTTAACCACCCCTTGGTGCATTGTTAAAATGGATAAGTACACTATGGGTGGACCATGAAATTGGTCCAAATTTTATAGTGTGCTCTTTTACACCCCCACACTATTGGGATGTCAAATGATATTTTCAACATATAAATAGAATTAAATTAAATAGGGAATAAAATACCATTTTCCTATGCCATTTTCCATTGTACTTTCTCATATAGGCATAAAAAGTTATATAAAATAAAAATTCCCAATTAATAATAAAGGAAGGATTCATGGGATGATAGTACTTCTAGGAATAGGCTGTGATATTAGAAAACTTTGTAAGTGAGTTAATTTATTATATGAATGTGATGGAAAATTTAATTAAATGTGATATTAAATGCTATATATAGTCTTCCTACCAATAAAAATACATATTCCCTTGGTGAGAGTGAAACATGGGTTGCACCTCATAATTAAATTAACAGTATAGAGACACAAAATTTTAATACATTACTATTACATAATATTAAGATATACAACATAATAGAATTAAAAATAGTGGATCCAAACGTTTAGTGTCTTGGGAAAACTAGCACCATACATAGCAATTACTACATCAAGCATAAACTTTTATTTAATTTCTTCTTCTCTAGATTATTATTGGCACTTGTACTCTATTTAGTACATGTAGCCACCTGAGGATATACTTCAAAGAGTGTGAGATAAAAGCCCAGTAAGAGGATAGAATATAATAATATATCACGGGGTCTTCATAATCATAACATGGGAAAAAGATCATCAACATGAGGGGAAGCATAAATATGAGCCTTGAAATGTGGAAATGCATAAAATGAAACATCATGTCTTAGAGGTTAACAACCACACATACTTGTGAACCATGATTGAATCTTGTTCACACATAATTTCACATTTACACATGATATTCATCTCTTTACCCAATGCATTGGAGTGCTGTATAATTCTGGGCACACCCGTCACTTTGAAACATTCATATTGCGCTATATAATTCTGGGTGCACCCGTCACATCATAACATTATCATTATAATGCTTTCCATATAGAACACAAATAAAAAAAACATAACTAACCCATGGAAAGAAATGGGTTTCATATCATAAGAACACATTCATAAAATTTGGGTTCCCAAAAGAAATAGGTAATAGCATACATGTTACAAGAACCATCCACTTTAAGTTGGAAGTAAAAGGTGTTTTCTTAAAAGAAGAGTTATTTTGGAAAACATTTTGTTTGACATAAACAATAGTGTAAAACATTTATATACCATAAAAGGAAATACAATGATAAAAAAAATGATCTTATAGAAGTAACCATATCAAAAATGGAGGGAAATAGGGAGAACTCAAAGGATGAAAGTTGGGTTCGAGAATTTACCCTTACCTTGAATCTGAATGCTTCCTTCTATTTAATGTCCTATATAATAACATTATATTAATTAATTATAAATCCATAACCTTTTTTACAATAATATGTTTCATTATGGTTTTATTAAGTGATTTTATGTGCCTTTGGATGAGTTATAGTGTTTAAAAACAATGTTCGGGAATGTTTGTTTTTATGGTTTTCTTGAGTGGTTCACTTGTATTCTTAATTTGATGTTCGGGTAGAACATGGGTAAACATCCAGAACTGATATTTCATGTTACTAATGATATTACATGAGTTTTAATGATCTTATAATGATTTATATTAGACCCATGTAGATGTATCATTAGATAAGAATTAAATGATGATTGTTTGGGTTAATTTGAGTGAATTTTTGATCATAATGAAATTGTTTTTTTATCACTAGAAATATGGTAATAAGTTAGTTACAGAAATTAATACATATAAAATGTTTTGGTTCAACCATAAAAATGGTTTCATGACTAGATCTGAAGGTATAAATTGAAGAAGAAAACTTGTCGTTCTTGAAGGTGATAAATTAACACCTCACGAACAACGTTCTATTTAATAAAATAAAAGGAAGAGGGAAAAGGGGTTGGATGATATAATATCCCATTAGCATCATAAAATTCTAGTACATGATTATTACTAGAGTTACAATACCATTTGGATGAAGATAGGTGGGGAGATATCAAGAAATGAACTTGAACTTGAAAGGAAATTAAGGGAGAAAAGGGAGAGAAATTACCTCTTAAATCTTCCTCTTGAGATCCCCCTTATGGAATCTAGGATTGGTCTTTTGATGATACAAAAAGATCCTGATCGTGGGAGAAGAACTATGGAGAATGTTTGGGTAGAGTTTAGAGAAGACTTGGAGCTTGATAGGTGTGAGGAAATGAAGGTGTGAAGTGTGGTTTTTATAGTGGAGGGGAGAGGGGTTTCCTTAATACAAAATTAATAACTTTATTAATTTCCCCTAAGACAAGGAATAGTGAGTATTAAATAACCAAGAATATTAATGTTATCATGTGATACTAAACTAAGTGGTCTCACATTAGCAGAACATCACACATGACTCTATAATTAGCTTATTTAGCATATTTTGTAAATTATGGTATTTCACTATTCATCAAAAATCGAAGTATCTCAGAAAAATCTAAAAAATTTACCCATAACATTTTTTGACGTTTAGAATCCAAAAATGAAGTCCATTTTTCAAAAATTATTTTCTAAATATTATTAATTTAATATTTTATTAAAATAATAATTTACTTAAGAAAACAATTTTTAAAATTAAAACTCATTTTATAGTGCATTAAAAAATTACGTAGGGTCTTATAAAATTATCTAAAAACTATAAGACATTGATTTTATAATTAATGAAAACTTTTTAAGCAAATACCTTTTCTTTTATATAAATAAATAAATTATAATTAATTATTTATGACTTACAAAATACCAAAACATTTAGTAAGGTCAAATTATCAATTTCTAAGATGTCTAAATTTTATTAAATTATTAATGTGCATGGTTACTTTTATGTTGGATGATTTACTATTAATAAGAGTAATTTTACTATTCATAAGGGTATGTTATTGTTCATAATGGTAGGTTACTATTCATCAAAAATTATTTTTGTTTCATTAGACTCTAAAAATCATCTTGAACACAACATTGTATGTCAGATTCTCAAAATTCTCAATATAGAAGTGACAAACTTATGTTGATTGGTCACTTAGCACTTAGAAGATAATTATGTTGTGTCTTCATGTGATTTTATGACATAATTTATAATAAGATAATTTCCATTGAAAAACATTGGGTCATTACATTCTTCCCCCTTAAAAAATTTCTCCCTCAAAATTTCACTTTACACAAATAGTTTAGGGTACTTCTCCTTCATCACCTACTCTGGTTCCCATGTAGCTTCTTCAAACTTATGGTTCCTCCACAACACTTTGACAAGGTTGGTTGTCTTGTTGTGTAGTACCTTATCTCTTCGATCTAGAATATATACTGGTTGTTCCTCGTAAGAGAGATCATCTTCCAGCTGTACCACCTCTGAGTTTAGTACATGTGAGGTGTCCAATATGTATTTCTTCAAGAGTGATTTGTGAAACACATCATGCACTTGAGCCATATTCGGTGGAATGGAAAGCCGATAGGCCACAGCTCCTATGCGGTCAATGATCTCAAAGAGGCCAATATACCTTGGGTTTAACTTCCCTTTCTTCCCAAATTGCATGACTCTCTTCCATGGAGATATTCACAGGAAGACTTTATCTCCAACATCGAACTCCAAGTACCTTCGATGGTTGTCAACATATCTCTTTTTACGACTCTAAGTAGCTTTGATGTGTTTCTAGATGGATCAAACTTCTTATGTCATCTCCTGCACAGGATTAGGTCCAAGTAGCTTTCATTCTCCAACTTCATCCCAACAGGTTGGAGTTCTACATTGCTTTCCATATAGAGCATCAAGTGGAGCCATCTGAAAACTCGAGTGGAAGCTATTGTTGTATGAGAACTCAACCAATGAGGGATGTTGATCCCATCCACCTTTAAATTCTAGAGAGCATGATCATATCATTTCTTCAAGCATCTGAATATTCCTTTCAGACTGGATATCAGTTTTGGGGTGATAGGCAGTGCTGAAAATTAACTCAGCACTCAAAGCATGTTGAAGACTTATCCAGAATTTAGATGTGAACCATGGATCACGGTCAGAGACAATCGAGAGTGCAAATACATGCAGTCTCACCACTTCCTTCACATATATCATTGCATGTTGTTCAAGAAAGAGATCTTCCCAAATAGCGATAAAATGGGATGTCTTAGTGAGTCGGTCAACCACAACCCATAACGCAATATTTCCCTTTGATGTATTTGGGAGAACCGTGACAAAGTCCATAGTAAAATTTTCCCATTTCCACATTAGTATAGGCAATGGATGCATCATACATTTGTAATTTTGTCACTCAACTTTAACTTAATGAAATACCAATGACCTTGATATATATTCCTCAATCTTCATCTTCATGTTATCCCACCAGAAGTGTTCTCGGAGATCACTATACATCTTGGTACTCTCAGGATGGGTAGAGAAATTTGAGCTATGTGCATTGTCCAATAGCTCCTTCTTTATAACGGGTGATGAACGCACACAAAGCCGCATTCCCAAACAAATCACACCATCATCGTTGATATGGAACTCATGCAACTTCCATTTATTTACTACATTCACCCTCTTTTGTATCTCCACATCATCCCTTTGTGATTTTTTAATCTTCTCATGGATGGATGGTTGCATAATCATTTGGGCAAGGTAAGATGTATCCCCTGTCCCTATGATTTCCAAATCCATTATTTTCATATCTAAAAAGATAGGGTCTTTCTCAATCCGCAACATGGTTAGAGTAACAGGTTCTATTTTACTTATAGAATCATCTACCTTGTTCGCCTTTCCAGTATGATAGTGAATAGAGAAATCATAATCCTTGATTAGCTCTAACCATCTACTTTGATGCATGTTGATCTCCTTCTGTGTGAATATATACATTATGCTATTTTGGTCGGTGTACATGTCAAACTTCTCGCCATAAAGGTAGTTCCACATGATTATCAAGGAATAAATCACGGCTGCCAACTCTAGATCATGCGTTGGGTAGTTATGCTCATGAATCTTCAACCGTCGTGAGGCGTAGGCTATCACATTATAATTTTACATGGGTACGCAACCCAATCCTTTCTTTGAATCATCACTGTATATCACAAAACATTTTCAGTTTTCTATAGTGTGAATACAGGTGAAGTGATTAGCCTTCTCTTTATCTCCTTGAATCTTCCCTCACATTTTTCCGTCCAGACATACTTTACCCCTTTCCTTGTTAACTTAGTTAGCGGGCCTGACAATCGTGAGAAGTTTCTCATAAAACTTCATTAGTACCCAGCTAATCCAAGAAAACTACGGATTTTTGTAAAACTAGAGGGCCTGGGCCATTCCTCAATTGCCATTGTCTTTGAAGGATCCACAGAGATTCCCTCACATGTGATCACATGTCCCATGAATATGACTTGATTCATCCAAAAGTCACACTTGCTGAACTTGGCATACAACTTCTCCTTTCTTAATGTCACCAAAACAATTCTTATATGTTCTTCACGTTCCTCCTTTATATTGGACTAGATGAGAATATCATAAATAAACTCTACCAAAAATTTGTCAAGGTAATGTATAAAGACTCTACTCATCAAAACCATGAAGATTACTGGGGCATTAGTAAGTCCGAAGGGCATCGCCAAAAACTCATAGTGCCCATACATTGTTTGGAAGGCAGTCTTCTTAATATCTTCCTTCATCACCTTTATTTGATAATATCATAATGAAGATCCACCTTTGGGAAGTATTGACCTCATCTTAGCTAATCGAACAAGTCATCAATCCTATGTAGATGATACTTGTTCTTTATGATGATCTTGTTGAGTTCCCGATAATCGATACACAGCCGCATTGTTCCATTCATCTTTTTCACAAGGAGAATTGGCACACCCCAAGGTGATGCACTAGGGTGTATTAACCCTTTGTCCAGATGCTCCTACAGCTGCTTCTTTAACTCCACTTGTTCGATAGGATCCATCCTATTGGGACACTTCGAGATAGGAGTATCTCCAGGTATGAGTTCAATTGAGAACTCTACCACACGATCCGGGGGAATTCCGGGTAACTCTTCAGGAAATACATCACCGTATTACCTCACGATTGGAATTTCTTCAAGGTTGGTACTTTCCATTGACACAACCATTTGGGTGAGGTATGATTCTTCATAGGGAATCAACACCCACACCATTGAAGGATTTTGCAAAGGAGATTCATGATCGTCCTTGAATTTGTAGAGGAGAATGGGATGGTTTGGAATATGAAATGACATTTCCTTTTCCAGACAATTAATATGTGCTCAATATAACGAGATCCAATCCATTCCAATTATAGCATCAAATTCTACGAGGGGAAGTATCACAAGATTTTCCAGAATAATCTTTCCACATACCCCAATAGGAGAGGATTCAAACACTTAGGTTACAATGATTGCACCACTTGGTGTTTTTATAGATATCTCTACGTCAAGGTTTTGGGGCTTCGATTCTATAGTTCTAGAAAACAATCATGATATAAAGGAATGCGTAGAACCAGAATCAAATAAGACGTTTTCCATTATTGAGTGAATAGGAAGTGTACATTGTACGACTTCATTATCTTTCTCCACTTCCACAGTAGTGATGGCATAATACTTACCTTGTTCCTTTGGATTAGGTGGCTACTAACGCTGATTACCCTCAAGAACTCGAGGTTTAGTGCACTGGTTTTCATAGTGCCCTAACTCCCTACAGTTGTAGCATTGAACCATGAGTGGTTCTCTCCTTTTATCGGTTATATTATCCTTCCTTTTCATGTCTTTTTGTCAATCTTGAGCATGATGTCCTTCGTTCCCACACTAAAATACCTTCCCCACCCCTTTGAGGCAGTTCCCATGGTGCAACTTCCCACATTTTTGGCATGTGGGTCATTAAGTTTTCCTCCCACTATTATCATTCGATCCTCCAGCTTGAAACTCCATCATTCATTTCTTATCCCCATAGCCATGGGACCATTCTCAACACTCCATCTCCACATTAAGAGCACACCGAAAAACATCTTCATAACTCCCAAAGTCTCGAATTGAATGTGCCTTTCGAAGGTGTGGTTTTAATCCACTATAGAATCTATAAATTTTACTATCATTATTGATAAAAAACCCGAAGCATACCTTGAAAAACTTGTAAAATTCACTTCATAAGTTGTTACAGATTCTCCTTTTTTTTTTCTTGAGCTCTATGAATTCTCTCTCCATCTTTGTACAAAGAGTTTTTGGGAAATACTTATTAAGAATCATTATCTTAAAGTCTTCCCATTCCATCTCTTCAATCCACTCCCTTGTCTTGGTGGTCTTAATAAAAGCCCACCATTGACTGGCTTCTCTATCTAGACGATAAATGTCTAGAGTCACCTTCTACGTCTTAGAATAGTGAAGCACAGAAAATATCTTCTCCAAGTATTTGACCCACTATTCCACAACTAGTGGATCATAAGATTCCGAAAGCGTCGGTGGTCATTTCCGCATAAAAAATTCGATATCCATTTGCTCCCTCTTTGGTGAAGGAGGATGTTACCCATTATTATGGTTATTGTTCATAACCAGAGATAATTGGGTAAGCATTTCCATGAAGCTTTTAACTCCACCTCCCAAATCATTTTGGATGTCATTTGGGAAATCGTTGCATTGGACCACACACGAGTTATTGGCCTGATTTCTCCTGGTTCCCACCATTTTCTAAAATAGAAAAGGTTAGAACAAAACATGAGTAAAAAATACATGAATAACTTATTCATTTAAACAATTTATACCAAAAACATAACATATGTGATCCCCAGGTATATATTCTTTTGTACATATTTGTACTTAGTCCCATGCTATAGTTTTTATCTAGGGTTCACTAATCATAATTCCCAAATTAACTAAACCTTTCCTCTGATACCAACTTTAGCAACCCAAACTTTTCTTACATTATAATTACATTATTTTATGATAAAAAACCTAATAGTATTAAAAATACAGGATCCAAAGGATTAGTGTCTTGGAAAAAATAGTACCATACATAGAAATTACAACATCAATCATAAACATTTATTTAATTTCTTCTTCTATAGATTCTTATTGGCACTTGTCCTCTCCTTTGTACATGTATCCACCTGAGGATATAAATCCAAAGTGGTGAGGTAAAAGACCAGTAAGAGAATAGAAAAGAACAATATAGCATGGGGTGAGCATAATCATAACATGGGAAAAATATCATGAACAAGAGAGGAAGCATAAATATAAGACATGAAATGTGGAAATGCATAAAATGAAACATCATGTCTTAGTGGTTAACAACCACACATACTTGTGAACCAAGATATAATACTGTTCACACATCATTTCACATTTACTCATGAGATTAATCACTTTACCCAATGCGTTGGAGCACTGTATAATTCATGGTGCACCCGTCACTTTGAAACATTAATATTTCACTATATAATTCCAGGCACACCCGTCACATCATAACATTATCATTATCATTCTTTCCCCATAGAACACATATAAAATATGAACATAAATAACCCATGGAAATGAATGGGTTTCATATCATAAGAACACAATCATAAACTTTGGGTTCCCAAAAGAAAGAGGTAATAACATACATGTTACAAGAACTGTCCACTTTGAGTGAGAAGTACACGGTGTGTTCATAAAAGAAGAGTTCCTTTGGAAAGAATTGTGTTTGACATAAACAATAGTGGAAAACATGTATTTCCTATAAAAGGAAATAAAAGGATGAAAAATTATTTTGTAGGAGTAACCATATAAAAAATGGAGTGAAAGAGGGAGAACCCAAAGGATGAAAGTGGGGTTTGAGAATTTCCCCTTACCTGGTATCCGAATGCTTCCTTCTCTTTAATGTCCTGTATAATAACATTATATAAATTAATTAAAAATCCAGAACCTTTTTTTCATTAATATGATTCATTATGGTTTTATTAAGTGATTTTATGTGCCTTTGGATGAGTTATAGAGTTTAAAAGCATTGTTTGGGAATGTTTGTTTTTAGGGTTTTCTTTAGTGGTTCACTTGTATTCTTAAATTGATGTTTGGGTAGAACACAGGTAAATATACAGAAATTATATTTAATGTTATTAATGGTATTATATGGGTTTTAATGAACTTACAATGATTTATATTATATACATGTGGATGTATCATTTTATAAGTATTAAATGATGATTGTTTGGGTTAATTTGAGCGATTTTTCGACCATAATGATCTTGTTTTATTTTATCACTAGAAATATGGTCATAAGTTAGATCCAGAACTGAATACATATAAAATGTTCTAGTTCAACCATAAAAATGGTTTCATGACCAGATCTGAATGTAGAAATGGAAGAAGGAAACTTTTCGTTCTTGGTGGTGATAAATTAACACCTCACGAACAACGTTCTCTTTAATAAAATAAAAGGAAGAGGGAAAAGGGGTTGGATGATATAATATCCCATTAGAATCATAAAATTCCAGTACATGTATAATACTGGAGTTACAATACCATATGGGTGAATATAGGTGGGGAGATACCAAGAAATGAACTTGAACTTGAAAGGAAATTAAGGGAGAAGAGGGAGAGAAATTACATCTTAAATCTTCCTCTTGAGATCCTCTTTAAAGAAGATAGGTTTGGTCTTTTGATGAGTCCATCAGCTCTTGAACGTGGGAGAGGGTCCAGGTAAAATGTTTGGGCAGATTTTAGGGAAGGCATGGAGCTTGAGAGGTGTGAGGAAATGAGGGTCTGAAGGGTGGTTTTTATAGTGGAGGGGAGAGGGGTTTCCTTAATATAAAATTCAATAGTTTATTAGTTTCCCCTAAGACAAGGAATAGTGAGTATTAAATTACCAGGAATATTAATTTTATCATGTGACCCCGAACCAAGTGGGCTTACATCAGCATAACATCACACATGACTCTATAATTAGATTATTTAGCTTATTTTGTAAATTATGGTATTTCACTATTCATTAAAAAATCAAGTATCTCAGAAAAATCCCAAAAATTCACCCCTAACATTTTTGAACATTTAGAATCCAAAAATGTAGTCCATTTTTCAAAAATAATTTTATAAATATTGTTAATTTAATATTTAATTTAAATCCTAATTTACATAAAAACAGTTTTTAAAATTTAAACTAATTTTATAGTGCTTTCAAATATTACGTAGGGTCTCATAAAATTATAAAAAAACTATAATACATTGATTTGATATTTAATGAACACATTTTAAGAAAATAAATTTTCTTTTAAATTAATTAATTAATTATATTTAATTATTTATGACTTACAAAATACCAAAACGTTTACTAAGGGAAAATTGTCAATTTATAAGATGTATAAATTTTATTTAATTATTTATCGGTGAGGTTACTATTATGATAGATTCTTTAATATTCATAAGGGTCATATTACAATTCATAAGGGTTTGTTACTATTCATAAGTGTAGGTAACAATTCACGAAAAATTATTTTTGTTTTATTAGACTCCAGAAATCATCTGGAACACAACTGTGTATGTCAGATTCTCAAAATTACCAACACAAAAGTGAAAAAAATCTGTTTAGAGGTCACTTATCACTTAGTAGTTCATGATGTTGTGTTTTCATGTGATTCAATGACATAATTAATTAGAAGGGAATTTCCATTCAAAAACATTAGGTCGTTACAAACAGACTATTCAAGATTATTTGATTAAATAAATTTTTTATGTTATGTTGGTGACAGATGGGTTCATATATGAATTCCATGGATGGACTCAATTAGATGCTGGATTATCTACACCACGAGTGATACATGAACAACCTAGTTGGACTTCCAAGGATGAACTCCTAGGAAAAAAATTTATATATTCCCTGAGTGATACATGGAATTCATTTGTGGACTACCATGTAAGGACACAAAGGGATGATCATTGTATATTATATAAGTGAAACTTTGGATCCCTTGGTGGACCACCAAGGATTTACTCAAAGACAGGAGACCTTACACCATTCTTAGAGTGATACCAGGGTTCCTTTGAGGAATTACTAGGGCAGGATTGAAATTTGATGGGTTTATGTTATTTTAGGAGTGATACCTTGGTTCCAAATTAGGAATTACAATGATTGTCCAAGGTTTCCTAAAAATATTAATAAATTTATTACGTGATGTATCGAGAGAGGTAAGGAACATTCTTAGATTCTGTGAAATACATACATTTTTATGATTATATTTATAGAAAGTAATGATTAGATATGATTAAAGGGGGATGCATGGGAAATTATCTGGTTAATCAAAATTTATTTTAAATTTAACCGTAACTGGATGTTTACTCAGATATATTCCGGCTTATACCAATGTATGTAGCAGAGGATATGTGTTTTATGGGAACCTATACCCATGTGGGTTATTTATTTACTACATATAATTTATATATTTCATTATTACATAGACATATCCTCTAATATATTCCTTGATTGTATGGAATTAGGCACCATTGGTGGTGGACCATAGAGTATATCTCACACCATGTTTGTGATTATGTTGTGTACCAAATCAATGTTCACTGATTCATGTAGGGACAAGGAGAGGTGACATGTTATAGATGTCTGATTAAAATGGTAGGATGGATTATGGGGGGAAGATGAACAAGCATATACTTGAGATGATACAAGGGAAATAATTGAAGATTTTTTATATTATTATATATCATATTGTATATATCGGATGCACTAACCCCCCCTATATTTTCCTTATTGAAAATCCTGACATGGTAATTTTTTATATATATGAAATTTATGGATGTAATTAGTTGGTTTTTTATATAATGGTATATTAACCTTTCTTTATTTGGTTATCTTTTATTCTTCATCATTTATTGTTATGATTACACCATTGTGAAACACTCTGAACATGAGGGTATAGTCTCCCCACTATTCCATCATGGGCCCTCTCTGTAGGCCAAAAAACCTAGAGTGTAAACCAGGTCCAGGACATCAAACTTGGATCCACCTAAAATGATTATTATATATATATATATATTATTTAATCATTTATGTAATTCTATGTGTGTCTTTTTCCTCCCCTATAATATAATACCATCAATCCTCCCTTATACACACTCCATGAGTAATATATTTTGTCCAATACCTACTATAATATCTTCCTATATACCTTCCCCACATCTTAGAGATTTTTATATTTTTAAAATACCATCCTTTCAAGAATTAAGGTGTAATACAAAGGAGGTTTCTCAACGAAGATGTATAACTATCAATGAAGAATTTACAATTTTTTTCCTTCAAATACCTCCTCCAATTATATGGTTTTCATTATAGAATAATTAATTTATATTCCTTATAATATTTAATTTTCATTATGATGATGGACCAACCTTTATCCACTTATTATCTATCTATTAAAAAATGATAATGTCTTTTATGAATAGGAGTGCACTACCACCTCCATGAAGCAAAGTGATTCATTTTTTTCATTACAAAGAATGGTAATAAAGATATATTAATGAATATATAAGATATATAATATTTTCATACTATATAAAAAGGTAAATTATTATATACGTTTATTTAGTCCCATTCATCACAAAGTGAAAACTGTGTTCATTTGTACGCATGACTTACCTTCTCCATGAATGGTGTAGTTACTTTTTATATATCTACCTTTTATAGATGAATATATATATATATATATTGAATATATATGATATTAATATCCTTAATTTCATTATTTAAATTATGTAACTATGATCAATGTTCAATGACCAAAATTACAGAACCAAAATTATCATGAGAAACAAAATAGTTAACATCTAGAAACGATGATTTTAAGAAATAATTATTAATAAATGTGTTTTAAAATGTTATCAATAGATGAAAGATGATAATATAAGAATGTAAATTATTTTGGTGGTGAAATATAATATATTCAAATTTATTATGTTGGAGGTTAAAGAAGTTTCAATGCATTTCCAACACGAGGTAGGGGTTTCTTCTCTCACTTTTATTTCTGTGAGACTTCTGTCATATTAACCACGGATATCCTTTGTGTAGTGTATATGATACTAGTAAACATATTTAATTGTTATTTAATGTAAATTTAATGAAAAATATGTTTATTGATAATCCATATATGTTTCTATATTTCTCAAGGTTTTATACAGATATTACTGAAGTATTGAGGTTTTTATGTTATAATCTCATTGTTTACATGGATTTTTTTGATTAAGTTTTTTATTATGTAATTTCACGAACAAAATATAAATAATTATATTGATTTTTTTATCATATAGTTATTATCATGATTAAATTTTTTTATTTAATTTTCTTCTCTTTATGTACTCAATATAAAAAAATAATATTTTTTGAGAAAACTTACTTTATTTCACTCAATAGTCTAAAATCCATTTCCTTCGATATCAATATTCTGAAAAAATATTTTCATGTTTATTAAATTGATATTTTACTAGGATTATTTAAAATCATTATGACTATTTTTTAGTTATCTATTAGTGGTTGGAAGGTAATATTCTTGTCATGTTATGAATGAGGTACTTTTTACTTTTTACCAAAAATTATAAAATGAATCATTATTTTATCATAAGAAACATGAGGTGAATTTCATATCATAATGACCACTATATATTTTGAAGAATCAATAAAAAAATTCCATGGTTTTTTGGAAATAAAATCTTCTCCATAATATTGTTGAAATATTTATTTTTTTAAAGAAGGGATTTCCAAATGAATATGGTATTTTTATGAAGAAATATTCCGAGTGATATTTTAAAGGTATTTTCATCTAAGATGAAATCCTTTTATGTTACTTCGTCATTATTATAGATATGATCCAATGATAACATCCTTATTCATTCTTAACATGATTTATTATTTGTAGTATGACATTCTTATGAAACAAATTTACATTCCATTGCTTATGCTATAGTAAATTGTTGAAATGATTATGAATCATTTTTTCATTTCATCGTTTATTATATATGATGAACTATTTATTATATTTTTGGAACATATATGAATAGTTTATGATTTTATAGATAGGTGTGATCAGAATTATATAAACCTAAAATTCATTGGGTAGTGACAGATAACTCATAAGATCATAAGGAATGGAATGTGGAGTGAACCCAATTTAATAAGGGAATCTATCCCCAATTATAGTTTTGGGAGTGAACTTACACTAATTATAAAATGGATAATGGAGTGGACCAAATCCAATATGATAGATTCAGTAATTATACATGACTAGATTTGAAATGATTTTCCATACTTCTACTCATTCCAAAAAATATATGTCTTTTTCCATTGTTATTATCTCAGGGGTCATGTTATTTGATTCCATTATGATTCATGTATTAGAAAATTCCATGATTTATTCCCTTATTCATGATTATAATATATTATATGTTTGGTAGGCCTGTTCAATTGTTAAGATTTTCTTTTCATACACTTTTTCCCATGTTACATTTTTTCATTGATATCTACCTTGTTTAACATGATTGGGAATATGAGCTCAACTTTTCTTATGTTTCCACACCATTGGTTATGATAAAATGTTTCAAGTATGATATTTATATAAAAGGTTGAAGTTCTGAAAAACTTAGCTGGATATTTTATAGATCACTTATGACCATGGGGTTAATGAATTACTATTTCAAAATACAGTAAATCTATATGATTATTCTATGGATAATAATTTTAGGTGATGAATATTAATATATTAATATGTAATTTATGTATATGGATTTAATGGTTATATATATTAATATTTATTAAAAATATTAAATTCAATTGAATTTAAATGAGATTCAGGGAAATATTTATTGCGTGAGTCTCTAATACTCTTACTCAGGGATATTATGAGGTGTTTCATATAGTCCCAAATCAAAATATAACAACACATTAAGGAAACCATAGAGAGAGAAGCTAATATCATAATGAGAACACAAACATATGGATGGTCACTCTATAATATAATTTTTTTAAGGTATCTCATCAAGATGTATGTATACTATTGTCATCAACATATATTTTTGATATAAATTCCATTGATTATGTGAAATGAATATATTAAACTCCATGTCAACATAATTTATCCCACAATTACATTTAATTCAAATAGATTAATATATCTTATAACAAACTGTAAATTAAAACCTTAGTCACAATTATTTTATTAAATCGATTAATATATAATCAAAACAAACTATGATTTATTAGATAATTTAAATATTTAAGATTATATAATATTACGTTATATCATATCATCAATTAAGCTTTTAATAAATTAAACGTTCTTATATTTTTATATAAATTATTATTTTTCCTAAAATAAGATTTGATATTATATTAACATTTTAAATTATAAATACTTTTTTTAGAAATATGTTTTTGTTTTATCAAAAATAATAGTTTATTATAAATAGATTTATTGGATTATTTTGGTATAATAATCAATATTTTAATTGAAAAGTGTGTAAAATTATTATAAATAGTTATTTTGAATTACATGTTGTACTTATAACATTTAAGAAAAAATCTCAAAAAGAATAATTAAATGAAATATAATTTAAATGTATGAAATAAATGAAATTATGATAAAATTAATAAATAGAATCTGAGAATTCATAATTGTGAATATGTAAATTAATATATTTTATTTTATATTATATATTATTTTTAAACAATGAATATTAATAAAATTTCATAAAAAATAAAACAATTTATAATTCATATATATTCAATTAAATTTAAAATTATGATTTATATGATCATTATAAATATACGTAAATTTGTATTATTTTGAAATATAAATTTTATGTTATATATTGTTTTTATAAAATATTGAAATTATACATTCATTTTTATAATCCTATCATTATTTCAAAATTAGAACTATTATATAAATATTGTCATTTGTATTAATAAAATAAATTATTTTATAAAATATATGAAAAAATGAAGATAACTTAATCTCAATTTTTATTTTTTAATAAACATTTAATAATATATATTTTTTAACTAAAATTATAATTTCATATATATAAATGAAATTATGATAATTAATAAATGAAATATGCTATTGAATTAAATTAATGATATTAGTAGTAATTGTTGTCATAAAAAATAACAAAAGTTCAAAAGAAGAAAATTAATAAAAATTAAAGGAAGAAAGAAAAAGATGAGTCTCAGCCTCATATATATGGTAGAGGGATATGCGGTTTCAGCTCCATGCTGAACATAGTGTAGAGGAAAGATCTCAAGTATGAGAGTTCGAGAGGAACCAAGAACAAGGGATATAACCTCGGACATAAGCTCGAATGATGTCTTACTGTTGGATAGAGCTAAGTTCATGGATCGATCAACAGAGAGGTACAATTTCTGATGGATTCAGACCAAGCCAATAGAGTTGTGTTTAAAGTTTATATTTTGGAGCATGTTTTGATCAGAAGAAAATTTTAAGGCCGACAAGGGTTCCGTATTTAAATCACCATCCCCCTTTTATTTTATTGTTTTCATTGAAGATCCATTTTAGGTTTTTGTATGTAATTTTTAGGTGTCTGAACATCGAATCACTTTTTGTTTATCAATTTTCTCTTCATTGTGGTCCCAATTTTCATTCTTGCATTAAATAACCAAATGTATGATCTGTATATGGATTTTACTTTTCTTCACCATTTTTCATTTTTAATTTCCATTATTTTTAGCCATCCTTTTACAAGCATATCTTATTTTTCAAATAAGTTTGCATCTAAAATTGGAAGGATCCAATACTGCTAATAACTTAGAACCAATTTTTTCAATGTTTCTAGCTGGTTTAGCTTATACTCAAAGAAGATTTATTAAGAAGCTCAGATCTAATTGTATAAATATATAAATAATTTAAATGCATTGTCATGTTATTTATTACAAATACTACTTTAAACAATATAAGATTATTATATATTATTATTGCTCTATAAGATAGGTTTTCTATTAATGCAGATTAAGATATAAATGATATTATAAATGTGTATATATAAAAGAAGTTAAATAATTGCTATATATAATCCATCATTTGGAGTTCTCTGGAGGCATATCACATAGAAATCGTAGAAAGGGAGAGTTGGAAGAGAGAGAATATAATGGAATAGAATGATGTAGACCAATTTCATTTTTCTAAGATAATCAGTATGGGAGTTGTTTTTTATTTTTATTCTAAGGATTTTATTTTGAAAATTACATTCCATTAGAAATATAATTTTGTAAGGAATATTTTCTAAATTTCAATATTCAAAAATTTATTTTTTATAATCAAACAACTTTTTTAGTTTTAAATTTTATATTTTAAATTTAATTATTATATAATGGAGTTTATTTTATTTAAATCATGTAGTTCATTATTATTTCAAATTATGATTTTTTGGAATATGTACAAACCTTAATATTTTCAAGATCTTATATTTATGCATGGAATCGTATCATTTTAATTTATTAATTTAAAACATGTCATTCATAATTGAAATTATGGCCATATTTATTGATTTTTAAGACATTAAATTTATTCATATATATATATATATATAGAAACACACACACACACACAGATATATATATATATATATATATATATATGTATTTCTATATTTGTATATAAAAAAGCATGAACAATGATTAAACAATTATTTTGAAAGATTTACATTAAGATTTTTTTTTTGAGTTTTGAATGAAATACATGGATGTTATTTACTCATTCATTAAATGAAATGTCCAGTGACATGAGATTTAGTTGTTACCAATACAGTTAATGTATTATTATGAATTTTTATATATATATATATATATATATATATATATAAATACACACACACTCACAGACACACACACACACACACACACATATATATATTTAAATTTACAGTCATAATTTTAATGCATAAAATCAAGCGAAAAAATGTACAAATATGTAAGGAAATCCTAAAATGTTTTAATAAAGTTAGTGGCTCGAAGTTTTTAAACATAATAGTGAATTGGGGAGTGATTCCATCCAAATAAAAAGAGGGGAGGCCCAAACATCCTTCAATGTTTCAAGTGTCCCTCATTTTTTATTTTCAAAATATTGATTAATGTTTTCTGAAAATCACTAAATTATTTGTAAAGTAATTTTTAAGCCTAAGAATTTAAAAGTAATGCAATATTTTCAAATGTTTTTTAAAAAATTATTGTCAGTGTTATTTTCAAAATAATCTATTAAGGTATTTCTCTAAAATTATTTTCAAGGGGATAATCCTGAAAAGGGGTTTTCAATAAATTTTAACACCCCTTACTGTTAATATTTATGCTCGTAAAAGTTTTTATAGGATTTTTACTGGTATCTTTGAAGTACTTAGAAGTTGGTCTTTGATAAATAAGTTAGAACATGCGAATCCAAATAGTTTTTTTTTTCAAATCTGATAAAATTGTATAGTTTATCTATTTTATCTAAACCAAGACATGAAAAGATCCTATTGTATATAATGTTTTTTATTGTCTAATTTATTATTTATAAAAACACACAACATTTTTACATACTGAATCCAGAAGCTCTAGTTTGGGGTGTTATATTTGGTATCAGAGAAATATTATAGACAAGTATGGAGATTATATATTGTTTTTTGAGAAATATCTAACCGGTATAGTATGTATGTTTATCTATTCTATTTTTTCTAAATTCTAATGAGGGAAATTCAGAATTTTCTCAAGCCCAATGAACGAATTGTGAGGGCAGAATTATTTTAAGGTAGAAGAATGTACCATCCTATGAATTATATGTGTAGTAATAATTAATCAATTAAATTGATTAATTTATCATAAAAAATCATTTATTTATAAGTTATTCTGAAAATTTAAATTTATATTATATTACCTTGAATTATCTAATAAATTATAATTTTATCAAATTTATAGTTCTCCTATTTTTTTAAAAATTATTATTTTTCATGAAATAAAATTTGTAATTAAATTAATATTTTAAATTATATATACATATATTAGTAATGTGGTTTTATTTTTTTTAAAAAAAATAATTTATAATAAATAGGTTTATTTGATTATTTGTTATGAAAATTCAAATTTTTATTTGATTGGATTATAAAATTATATTAAATATTTACTTTTATTAACTTGTTGTACTTATAACATTCCAGAAAAACGATGTAAATAATAGTTAAAAAATATAATTAAAATTTATTAAATAAATGATATTATTAAAATACTGATAAATAGAATATGAGTAATCATAATTGTGAATATTTAAATTTTTAAATTTTATTATTAAATATATATTATTTTTAATGAATTAATATTAATAAAATTATTCAAAGAAAAATAAATACTTTATAAATCATATAAATTGATTTATATTTAAAATTCTAAATTATAAGAGAACTATAAATATATATATGTATTTGTTTCCGACGCTTTTGTCGGGGCGCGCACACATCCGTCTGCGGAGGAGGACGCGCTGCATTGTTGCCCCACATTCCCACATTCCAAAGGCGGGCGGCATTCACTCCTTATTCAGGGACGTCTTCTCCTTGATCGAAACGGGATGATGGGATGTCGGTTCTTCCTTCCGTGGATTCCTCCTCAGAACTCATCACCTAGTCCGGGTCTCCCTTATAGATTTAATACGTTGTTCGTGAAACTCTTCCCAGTGACATGTTTCCATGGACGCCGGTTAATTACACTGCTTCTGTTGTACATTCCAAAGGGTCCGGTCAGGCCAGCAACCTTCAGTCGGGGGAGTAGTCACGTCGAGGCATCAGTAGCGTGTCTGGATGCTGGGGAACTAGCATGTCTATCTTTTATCCCTTATCATAGGGCATCTCGAGGGCGTGGAAGCCCGAGGCATCCCACATCGAGCGCGGGGAATTATATGCCATTGACATATATCTGAGGTTTTCCTCAGCTTCCTGTGTTTAACACAGGGTATGCAGCATGTTTAACGTCCAGCGGAGACAGATCAGCCTGATCAGAGCATTAGCTGGAATAGATCGGATTGAGGAATTTCCCTTGAAGGGGTATTGATACCGGAACCAGCCCATGGGCGGCTGCGAAGGGGAGCGGAATTGTATGATCTTGCCGGGATATGGGAGTCCGGGTGAGAATCAGGATGGGTGATGGAGAGTTGAATTAAGTGGAGGGGGAATGAAACGGGACCATCGCAAGGGCGATAGTAATGTTAGGCTTGAGTCTTGAAGAGACCTCCTATGTATCCCCGTGGTAGGGAATCAAAGTCCGCGTAGTTTGGGATGGTGCCGGCGGACCGATGTGAAGGTGGAACTTGGTCCGATGGATGTTGTTAGAGAACCGACGTGAATGTGGACCTTGGTCCGATGGGTGTCGTCAGCGAACCGACGTGAAGGTGGACCTTGGTCCGATGGGAATCGTCAGCAAACCGAAGTGAAGGTGACCCCGGGGGTCCACTGGTGGTGGGCTTGAACCTCATGAAGGCTTCCTATGTACCATGCCTTGACATGGATCAAAGCCCACGTAGTTCAGATGGAATGTGGAATATAGTTTAACGTCATGCAGGATGGGGGTGAATCGACATGAGTGAGGTCGGGATGACCAATGGATGGTGGGCTTGAACCTCTGGGAGGCTTCCTACGTACCATGTCGTGACATGGATCAAAGACCTCGTAGTTTAAATGGGGCTTCATCGGCGAACCGAAGTGGAGGTGGAACTTGGTCTGATGGGTGGTGGGCTTGAACCTCATGAAGGCTTCCTACGTACCATGCCTTGACATGGATCAAAGACCTCGTAGTTCGGGTGGGTCACAACGGTTTTCCGTCGGACTGGGATGCAGTTTAACGTCATGCGGGATGAGGATAAACTCGACATGAATAAATGATGGGTGAGCTTAAACCTCAGGGAGGCTTCCTACGTACCATGCCTTGACATAGATCAAAGACCTCGTAGTTCAAATGATGGAAGTCGTCAGCGAACCGATGTGAAGGTGGACCTTGGTCCAATGAGAGATCGGCTTAACCCTGGGGGAGGCGTCCTACGTACCATGCCTTGACATGGATCAAAGACCTCATAGTTCAAATGATGGAAGTCGTCAGCGAACCGACGTGAAGGTGGACCTTGGTCCAATGAATGTCGTCAGTGAACCAATGTGAAGGTGGACCTTGGTCCAATGAGAGATGGGCTTGAACCTCGGGGAGTATTACTACGTACCATGCCTTGACATGGATCAAAGACCTCGTAGTTCAAAATGGGTGTGCAGTTCAATGTCTTGAGGGACAAGGGCATACAGTTTAACGTCGTGCTGGACGAGGGTATACAGTTTAACATCATGCTGGATGAGGTATTGTCATGGCCAATGCCAACTCTAAGCCCACGTGAGTCATGCTCTGTGTGAGAAACAAGAGGTAGCAAGGACCTAACGATCACGCCACGAAGGGTGCGTCCTTCAGAAGCGAAGAGGGGCTTACACGTTAGCGGCCCATGGTGCTGGGACTTACTCCAGGATGGAGGCCCGAAGTACGGAAAAGCGCAGTGAAAGAGAGATTTGGGACCAATGATGGTTGGTGCCTCATTCCCTATTGCGGCCTCCGCTGACCTTGGTAGTGGGGAAGTACGGAGATGCAGGGGTGAAGCCATCCGTTGAGGGACTATGGGGGCTTACACCAAGGTGGTTGCCATTATCCCATGGACATACGCCGCTCTGATAAGGAGGATATCATCCCTTGTAGGGGGAGTGATTCCATTCCTGTGGAGACAAGTGGAGTAAAGAATGGCCGAGCTGGGGGGACCCTACGTGTGAGGTACGGGGTCAGGTCACAGTTTAACGTCATGTGTTGAGGATGCGGTGCTTGGCAGTTTAACGTCCTACAGCTCGGACGAGGTGGCTTTACTCCGCACCCCTAGGACTTACATGACCGACACCCTTTGCTCCTTGGGGGAGGGAAGGTACCAGCAAGGCTGTGGTCAAGGGGGTCGTAGAGCGAACCATTGAAGGGTCCACGTTAGCATGGCTATGAAAAGAATCCATAGCCGTTAGCGTGCCTATGCAAAGAATCATTAGACTATGAAACGCTACGAGTGGTGTGGTCCATGGGACCTTGAAATTACATCGTGCAAACCTGGAGGGTCGCACGGGGAGAGGAATTTCCAAGAAGAGGAGTGTGCTTCGCGAAGTGGGGTGCCTTGGCCTTAGCATGGGGAAAAGGTGTGAGTGGGGAGTGCTTCGCGAAGTGGAATAATATTCTCGGAGCACTACCTCGCGAAGAGGAGGTGCCTAGCGAAGCATGGTACTGCGAATCTGTGTGCTTCGCGTTGTGTAGCGATCGTGCCTTGGCATGGGGATCACTAGTATAGGATGGGTGTTTCGCGATGCTTAAACGCTCCGTGGCTGCCTGGGTTCCTTTGGGAATCCCCCTCCTTCGCGAATTTCCTTGAGCTTCGCGAAGGGAATCCCTCTCGGAAGAGGGGATCAAAACGAGACAAAGTGAAGGCGTCACGTGAAGTAGAAGTACCTCGAGGAGCTCATGATTCTTGGGGAAAATGGTGCTTCGTGATTCAAGAGTGGAGAAGCTGAAAGGTCAGATTGTCCGTCTTCTGGACTCAGGGGGATCCCAGTATTTATAGGCAAGGGGCACCGTGAAGCATAACTCATGCGCCGCCTCTGGTGCTTCGCGGCGCGCTCACGAATGTCAGGTCGTTCGCGGAGAGGTACCGCCTCCGGTGCTTCGCGGCGGGCTCGCGAACGTCAGGTCGTTCATGGAGAGGTACCGCCTCCGGTGCTTCGCGGCAGGCTCGCGAACGTCAGGCCGTTCACGGAGAGGTACCACCTCTGGTGCTTCGCGGGACCGTGATGCTCTGGGGTGCTTCGCGTTGGGGCTTCGCGAGGCAGCGTGTGGGGATTCTTTTTCGTCCCTTCCTTTCGTGCAATATTTTGGCGCCAACAAATGCCCCCCCTCCGACTTGGATCTGCGGAGGGATGAAGGGTCGAAGTCTGAGGGAAAATCAACAAAATTGTCAGCAGTTCGCGATGCGACTTTGAGAAGGAGGCCCGCGGTGCTGACCGCGGCCACGGGATCCGGACGCGCCGCGATGCTCCACGCGAGCGGGGCGCGCCGCGAAGCTCCGAGGTTGCCGCCTATAAATAGGGGGCCGACCTCTTTTTCCTTCACGAGATTTTCTTGTCTTTTTGCGCTCTCGATTTCGCGAAGCTCCGCGTACTCCGTGCCTGCTCTCCG
This sequence comes from Viscum album, assembly GCA_963277665.1. NCBI lineage: Eukaryota > Viridiplantae > Streptophyta > Magnoliopsida > Santalales > Viscaceae > Viscum > Viscum album. Next base: position 1,124,338,945 of record OY728129.1, read on the forward strand.
CGAATCGAGCTTCGCGGCAAACCGCGGGTCTCCGACTCCGCGACGGCGCTATGCGAACTTTTGTGTGCCGACCTAGGTCAGACTCTGCGGCTTGGTGTCGCAACCGATCTTCGTGAGAGCTCTTCGTGAGCCGGCTTCGCGATCCGGATTCGCGATACTTTCTGAAAGAAATTCTTTTCTGAGTTTCGGAACCAAAATGGCCCATCGAGAAGCTGTATTGGGGGTGCTTGCATATGTCGCCCGTCGGGATGAGATGTCCAACTGTCCGGGCCTTGGGGAGATGGTCCGAAGCAACTCGGACCGCATTTATTTGACAGAGCTGCTATCGGAGGGTCATAAAAATTATCCACAGTGCAAGAAGCTACAATTATACGGCTTCAGGATGAGGGATGACATCTTCATCCCTAAGGCGAGTAGGGACGAACCAGCTTGCTGGTTTAGGAGCACGCCATGTCAGCACCAATGGTTCAGGGCGGCCGATGGTCATGCGCGGGAGGACTTAACACCCTTCACCGCCGACTGTCTCTACAACCATGTGAACAATATTGACAGGAAGCCACTACAAACAGAGACGTCCCCTCCTCTCCATCGTACCATACTAAAGGCGGCTTTGCAGGATTCGAAGAAGGGGTGGTCCGATGAGTGGGACCTGTGCCAGGGCGGCAACTTTACTGATGACTGGGCCTCGGCCTACTGGGTAGGCGCCTCATGCGAGGAGTTTGGGGCCGAGCTGAGGAGAGTGGGTTTAAATGAGGCGTCATGGGCCTCCCAATTCCACATTTACCAACCGAAACAACTGATGCCGGAATTGCTGAGAAGATGGTCTTCTAGGACCGATACCTTTCACCTGCACCACAGGGAGGTGGGCATCAGCCTGTAGGATATCCACCAGATTTCAGGGGTTCTGATCTTGGGGGCCATGTATGATGAGTTCCTCCCCGTCATGAGTGCGTGGGAGGATACAGAGAAAATGCCGCGACTGGCGTCGACGCGGATGGCACTCGTCCCTGGAGAGGACAAGGAGGTAGTGAGGGATGTCCACTTTAAGAAGTGGTTCAAGCGCTTCCTGAATTTCCCAGAAAATCGGGAGTTCCCTCCGAGGCCTCGAACTTGTCCGAGGGTGGCCCAACGTGGTAAGGAGCATTTGTATTGGCGGGTCTTGGAGGACAGCCAATGGAAGACTTGGGGTTTCAGTGGAAGCACTGAACAACAGTCGATAGTCAGGCTGGCGGCATTCATTGCGGCTCTCATCTGTGGTTGGATCCTACCAGTGAGGGATACCAGCATGGGGGTGCGGCCCAGCTCATTTATCATGGTGTCCATGCTGGCCATGGGGCAGTGGGTCAATCTGGGGATTCCAATGCTCGCCAAGCTGTGCAGAATGTTGCGGAACATTAGCGAGGGCAAGAAGCCGCCAAAGATTTGCGGGCCCTTCCACCTCTTGTATGGGTGGATTGCGGTGTACATTAGGGGGATCTATGAGTATCCAAACCCTATCTCGCCGCCGGGATCATACTTCCGCCCCTCCATCCTGAATGCGATTGGGAGCTTTTCGTTCAAACTAACCGTGCCAATGGTGCTGAACCGGGTGTGGAGGGTGGATGAGTTTAATTTCCACCCCTTCCCATTGCCGACGGGGATACTCACTGACGACGGGCAGGGAACGAAATAGCACCGGGCTTACCTCCTGGCCTTTCGAGGTGGTGTTTTGGTGGCACGAGTGGATCGTGAGCCGCTCTGCGAATCGTACAACCCGCATCAGTTTGCGAGGAAGTTCCGGTGCCTCCAGTGGCTGACCCCGCAGGTCAACTGGGAGGTTTGTCCTGAGGAGCACCCGTGTGTGATGAGGAAGCTGTGGCTCATGTTCACACGGGAAGATGGGAAGATGCGAATTGCATTGCCTCCATCCACCGCCTCTTTCGGATTGGTGAGGGAGTATGCCATTAGTTGGGAGGCTGCTTACCCAAGGGAGATGCTGAAGCAGCCAACTATTCAGGTTGGTGACGGTGGGCCTCCTCTATCCCGAGCTCAGGGTCGGAGGGCATCTAGGGCCTCTCGCGGTGGCGGGGCTGTCGTGGTGGCGAGCCCTGCACCGTCCGAGGGTGTGGCAGCAGCGGCGGATCCGGTGATTCCGAAAGAGCAGGGCCATCTGGAGGGGAGGCCACCGAGGGGATTTTGTAGGATATCCACTCAGGCTCCGGGGAAGCGGCTGTGTCATATTGACATGGCAGAGGATGTCGTCTTCCCAGAAGCCTGGGACATTTGGGATGTCAACCGGAAAATCCTCAGCCAACCTGATATATGGGCTTACTTGAATTGCCTCAGAATGGAGTTACCGGGCATAGGCCCAGTCCGGGATGGTTTCATGGCATCTCCAGCAGAGGCAGAGCAATACTTGGACGAGATGGAGGATTACGTTCACTCCAGTGGTGTCCCTCGCCCAATGACAGACCGGGTGAGGGTACTGATGGATCGAACGGTCCCCCCACAGTTGTCAGCCGCCGATATGAGGGAGTGATTCCCCCTGCTGGAAGAATCAGAGATGACTCCTCTCGAAAGGATGAGGCCAGAGGAGGGAGCCCGTTGGAGGAGGGCGAGGTCGGAAATCAAGGCTCGGATTCCAACGATTTTGTAGAGGCTCTCGAGGTAGAATTCCAAACTTCTTTCCTTATGGTCCGTTCTTGGGCCATTATGGACTTATCACCGATGTTTGAGCCATGAAGGAGGAACTTGTACGCAGGTCTCGTCCTCTCCCCTCGGTGGGTGATGATGCAGGACCTTCAGAACCCACGTTTATGGCTGCGTCCAGTTCCGCTTCTGGTGGGACCAGAGCACCCGAGGTGGCTCCTCCGGAATCTCCAGACCTTCCAACAGTATACGGAGGGCCTCGCCTTGGGGTCCCGTCAGTATTAGCTCAAGAACAGCACTAGGAGGTCGATCTCTGTAAGTTTCCTCTACCGGTTTCCTTGTCGTCATATGTAGACTATGCCAACTAACGTTTATGTCCCTCTCTGTCATACAGTTCTCCGACTGGCGTGGGCTGATGCGGAAAGGCTAGTCGGGATATCTGGTGGCATCCCTCCTAGGGGAATGTCGGTGATGGTGGCGATAGTCCCCCCATCTCCCCGAGCTGCAACACAAATCATCACTGGCGGGACCACCAGCAGGGTTGTGCCCGAGGTCATTGAGGTGGACTCCGATGAAGAGGATCGACCGGCCGGTCCCACTCCTGTCGCACCTGCTTCGGCGCCAGATGTCGCGCCGGATTCAATGCTAGATGCAGATCCTGCCGAGGACATCCTGTGGGCATATCCTGCGTACGAGCCTGCCAATCGCGTAGACTGGGACGAAATGGCCTCCGACGAGGAAGACAGCAGCATAGTCTTCCACCAGTCATGGAAGCTAATCATGCGCTTCATCAAGGACACCCCCAAGCGCTATGTTTGGACAAAATGGACAAAATTCCCTCATGGCTGCGCCAACTATGCACTGGGGGAGTGGATGCCCAACGTCCTCACGTGCTCGTCCGAGATCTTATGGCTGAGAAGATCGGGGAGCATGATCGTGGGCTCAGCATGGGCTGGCAGCGGAGGAAGGCGACAAACATCAAGACGCTCCAGGAGGCTGAAAGTGAGGTCCAACAGCTGCAGACCCGGGCGGATGAGCACTCAGCCTCTCTCAATGCACTATCTGAGCTGATCTCACGGTTGAAGGCCCAGCTGGCAGAGGCAGAGGATCATATGATGCAGGCTTCTGGAAAGATGGCTGCCATTCAGGCTGGGGTAGAGAGGGCCAGATCCAAGGCTGACGAACTGTGCCCCGCCACTGCTGAGGAGGAGCGGGAGCTGAGTCAGCGGCATCAAGTCTTGGATGCCACAAGCTAAAGGGTGGCGGAGCTACAACTCTCTTTTGATGGGGTCAACCTGTCCATGGGGGGAGTCGACCCTCTGGTACTGTAACAAACTAAAAACCTTTTATTGGTACTTTTGCACTTCAATTTCTTCCTTTGTTTTGAATGCCGTAGCACGCACCATTTCCACTATTTAAATTGGTTTGTTACATCCCTACAATGTTTGTGGGACGTTCGACACTAATTCCCCAAGATCACGCGGGTCAAGCCCGATGTGAGAAAAAGGAGATAGTTTCCTTCTCGTCCCACCTAACATTGAAGTGGAGACCAAGCTACGGGAATCCGGGATTTGGATTACCAGTCCGGATTTACGAAAGATGGAAGAGGATTTTCCGGAGAAGGAACTTCTCAAAACAACCGAATTACCATTTCTTCAACGTACCCTCATGCACGAATGGTGCAACGCCAGGGGCACTGAAATTGGTCCGAACAGACGGAAACGGGAAGTGTGAATTACGATGCCCAAGATTCGGAGCACTATAGATACAAAGTGACAATAAAGGACAACCGTTAACCATGGTGGAGAAACATTATCCTTATTGCGTTAGCCTGAAATGGGGACAAAAAATGAGGGTCAACCGTTGACCATGTTCAAAACATGGGACCATTTCACAAATTTTGTCAATCAATCCTTCGGGACATTGGCCTAGGACAGTAGGTGGACCCTAGGTGGAGCATCCATACTGTTAGGGGGTCCTTCCAAACATGACCAGTCTTCCGGGACATTGGCCCAGGACGGTAGGTGAGCCAATGCGGCATGAGACCAGGCCGTTAGGGGGTCCCTTCAGACATAAAAGAGGACAAGGGTTCGAATAAGTGTCACACAAAGTGTGGAATATGGAGTGATGGTTTGTCCGAACAGAATCCAACAGTCATGTAATTACACCACCGTGGTGGGAGTACTCCATATGGGTGCATTGGTTTGATCATAGATCATTCCTTCTTTGGGACAGGGCCTCTCTGGCGAGGGGGACTATCGCTTCCCAATGGGATCTTGGGGCATCCTGAAGTTTTTCAGGGAAAAATTGCAGCTACATAGTTCCCCCCAAGGGGTCAGGCCAGAGGGCTGGAAATGGAGAGGAACAAGATTTTACGATTATTGGGGCTGGACCTGAGGCGAAATTCCTGGGTGTCTCTAAGTATCCCATAATAATGGGAATCAATCCACACGTAGTTCTGGATGTACAGTGTAGTCATAGACCAGAACCAGCAGGTGAAATCCTCTCTAGAAAAGGCTCTTGTGCATCCCATGATTAACACGGGGCATCCTGAACTTGTTCTGGGTAGAACCGCAGTTTAGTGTCATGCATTGAGGACACATGGACTCCTGTAGTTTAACGTCATACTATAGGACATGGAATAAAAGGGAAGATCCCAGGGAGTGTGTGGCGCGGTAGATATGAAACCGACGTGAATGAGAACTTGGAGTCCAAATCACACCACGTACCCCAGAGGAAACTCTTCAGGTCGAGGGACCAAGAGTGAGGATTAGGCTGGCCCCGAAGCAGAGTGGTCGGGCACTCATACGTACCCCATGAGGATGGGAATCAAGCCATACATAGTTCTGAAAGTGCAGTTTAACGTCATGAGGGACGATGAGAAGCCTGGCCATGTTGGTACACATCCCGCCAAAACTACTAAGACCACGTGAGTCATGCTCGGTGTGGGAAACAAGAAGTAGTGGTGAGACTTTCCTGACACAGAAAAGGGCAGTTTAGGGTGGAGAGATGCTTGGTGAATACCGGCCCCATGATAGTAACACGCCCATGTTGCGCACTTAGATGCGTGAAGAGATAGATCCGAATATGTTCGAATTCCACTTGAACATGAGAAAGTGGAAATGTGTGAATCATGACGCTCGATATTTGGATCACAATGTTGGTGGAGTGACGATAGAGGATAACTATTAACCATGGCGAAAACACAGCGTCCATATCACGTTAGCCTAGAATGGGGACAAACAAATGAGGGTTGACCATTGAACATGTTCGAAACGCGGGACCATGTCGCAAATGTTGTCAAAGATCTTTAGGGACGTTAGCCCGAAACGATTAGAGGGACCTTAGGTCCAGCATCCATGGATGGACCTTAAGCCTAGTATCCATGTCGTCCGAGGGTCCTTTTAGATGTGGAAGAGGATGAGGATCCAAATAGCGAGCTCACGAAGCTTGGTCATGGGACGAGGGGAATGTCCCCATGAAAATTCTACACTTCGGGCTCTTTGTAAAAACACATCTGAATAAGACAACGAGACGTATTAGATAGAGGGAGTAGAGTTTTTTTTTCAATAGGGAGATCTTAGTTTAGGGTTATAGAATTCGAACCAAAGTGCGGGAGGAAACATGGGAGGCACACTGTGGGGTATCTCAGACACCTGTCGTGAATGGGAACCAGAGGTTCCGATCACGATGTACTTCTCGGACAATTTCAGGTTGAGGGACCATAAACGAGAGTTGAGCTAGGCCCAAAGAAAAATTAAAAGGCGTTCCTACGTACCCCATGAGGATGGGGATCAAGCTGCACGTAGTTCTTGAGGGAGTCTTAGTTTATGGTCTTAGAACTCGGACCATGAATGGGTAAGGGGAGCAGGGGACACATGGCAAGGCGATTACAAAACCCGGCATGAATGAGGACATAAGACCTACTTACCATGCGTTCTATGGGGAAATGCTCAAGTCGAGGGATCGAACATGAAGGTTAGGATGGGCCCACGGGGAAGTGCCTAGGCACTCCTACATATCTCATGAGTATGAGAATCAAGCCATACATAGTTCTGCAAGGTGGAACGGTAGGGTACCAGTACTGGGGAAAAAGAGGATTGCAGGCCTGGCCCTTGCACTAAATGAAGTGGAATTTGGTAAATCTTGTTTTTCCTTTAAGGTGAGTGGTTTTTTTTGTGAAGCGACATGCCTAGGGTAGCAGGTCCTGGTGTCGCCACAAGAATCAAGCCGTGATAGGCGTTGAAAAATGGCATGGCACGTGACCAATACCCAAAGTGATGTCCTATACAACGAGGTCATCACAATGCAGTGCCATTTTTCATCGTACGGCGAGGACAATAATGTCACAGTTTAGGGTCGTGTGACAGGACCAAGCATGAATTTTAACATCATGCAGCACAGATATAGAAGAGGCGATTCTAGGCGTGGAATGTGCACAGTGTCATGAAACACAATTGATGGAGACATGATCCCACATCACACTGTATGCCACTCTGAGAGGGAGACCTCAGGACGAGGGGCCTATATAGAGGTAAGAGGTGAAACAGGGGGGGGAGACTAGCTCCCTAAATGGGCTGGACCTGAAGACAAGGCGTCCGGGCGGTCCTACATATCCCATGAGTATGGGAATCAAGCTGAACGTAGTTCTAGATAGATATTAGTTTATGGTCTTAGAGCTCGGACTATGAATGATGACAACTTCCCAAGTAAGCGCAGATGTCAACCCGATCCCTAAGCCCACGTGAGTTAAACTCAGTGTGGGAAACAAGGGGGGGAATCCTTATCGCAATACTTGGGGCGTCCATCAAAGGGGAGTGGTCAGAGAGACCCGAAGGACACCTTTGACACGGTTTGTTCCCCAAACGCACGGACGTGCACGAAGGAATAGTAGCAAGAGTTCCGAGACTCTACATGGACATGATGAGACTGGAGAAGGATGTGAATCATGTAACCGAAATTTTAGGCTTAATGGGGTTAGCGTGGAGATAGAGAAAAACTGTTAACCATGGCGGAAAAAAATAGTCTTCATATCATGTTAGCCTGAGGTGGGAACAACAAACGAGCAATGACTGCTGACCATATTCGCAATGCGGGATTTTATCGATTTGTTATCCGAAACCCTCGGGGGCATTGGCCTGTAACGGTAGGAGAGCCCTTGGGCGTAGTATCCAGGCCGTTCTTGGGGGGTCCCTTCGGGTGTGAAAGATGATGGAAGCCCTGATGTAGGGATACACAAAGCCTGGAAACCGGGTGCAGACGTGTCCGAGTAAGGTTTGGAATTCCAGGTAATAAACCAGAGTACCCTTAGGCACATTGGTGAACCACTAAAAAGGGTCAACGGAATGTCTCGGGAGGGAGAGGTACATGGCATGGTCATTACAGGACCGACGTGAATGAGGAAATAATCCCATACCACGCCATATACACCCCTCGTGGAGGAAGGGTAGGCCAAGGAGCTAAGATGGGAAGGAGATTCCCAAGAGATGGGGCTGAACCTGAAGCTTAGTCAATCGGGTGGTCTTACGTATCCCATAAGGATGGGAATCAAGCCACACGTAGTTCTAGAAGATACCCAGGGGGCAGGATACCCTAACAAGGATGTGTACGATGCGGCGAGTAGCCTGACGTGAATGGGGACATAATCCCGCACCACAATGCACAATATTGTGGGACAGAACCTAGGCCCGGGGGCCCGACAAGGCCAAGGGGCTGGAGGCTGGGCCTTGGTCAGGAAGGCATGACAAGATCGCAGTTTAGCGTCTTGCAGTGAGGACGAGGGTCAGGGAATAGGATTCCCTGGACAGAGGAGGTGTATGGTACGCTGAACAAACTGACGTGAATATGGACATAATCCTTCACCACACCATACACTCCAGGTAAGAGCTTGGGATAGGGCCCGAAAAGGCCAAGGGGCCTGAGGCTAGGCCTCGGTGGGGGAGGAATGAGGATGGGCCTCGGTCAGGATGGCCTGACTAACTTGCAGTTTAACGTCTTGCAGCAAGGACGAGGAAAGAGATAATTGTATTTCGTCCGGGGATGTGTACAGAATGGCAAGTAAGATGACGGGAAAGAGGACGTAATCCTACAACACGCCGTACATTCCTTATAAGAGAATCGGGGCCATGGGCTCGACCGTTGGCACCAACCAGAGGGAATTTTGTTGCTTCAGGATGGGGAAGAATGAGTTACTACACTCGATGTTTGGGCCATCTCGGGGTGGACCTGAGGATCCAGGACACTGTTGACCATGTTCGAAACACAGAGTTCCTATGGTGACCTGATATGGGAGCAAAAAATGAGCATCGATCGTTGAAAAAATTCACAACGCGGGACATGTATCAGCTTATTTCTTGGAAACCCTTGGGGGCGTTGGCCCGTATCGGTAGGAGAGCCCTTGGGTGTAGTATCCAGGCCGTTCTTGGGGGTCCCTCCAGGTGTGAAAAATGATGGAATCCCATTCAAGGAGTGGGTGAATCATAGCTGTATCCATCCACGAAAGAGGCGAACATCTCTAGGGGGGACGTGCAGCCGGGTAGAGGCTTGCTCGATGTGAGTTGGGGAAAAAGTGTGCACCCTGCCATATGTCTTGACCTGAGGGGAAGATTTTGGCTTTTGGGCTGGGCCAACGGACGAAATGTCTAGGCGTTCCTACGTATCCCATTAAGATGGGAATCAAGCCATACCTAGTTCTTGACGGCCATGCAGTTTAACATAATGCGGTGAGGACGTGGGAGGATAGAAGAACGGGAGTGCGCACATGGTGCAACCCTTAAAATGCTTGTATGAGCGGGGTTATATGAGCGGGGCTAAGAAAGCATACTCCTAGCTACGCAAGGACCCTCCAAGGAAACTATTCATAGGGGGGATAGTGGGAGAGAAGAGCTTGGGGCTGGGATCAAGAAGAGGCATTCGAGCATTCCTACGTATCCCATTAAGATGGGAATCAAGCCACACGTAGTTATTGAAGCGTAGTTTAATGTTGTTCTGGATGAGAAATGTGTCTCAATTGGGTATATGTACGGTACGGAAGGTAACCCGACGTGAATGAGGATGTAATCCCACACCACACCATACAATCCCATAAGAGAGTACGAGTCGATGAAGTCCAAGGGGCCTGAGGCTGCGCATTGGTCAGGGAGGCCTGACTGGCATGTAGTTTAACGTCTTGCAGTAAGGATGGGGGACAGGGGCCCGAGGAGGCCAAGGGGCCTGAGGCTAAGCCTCGGTCAGGAAGGCCGTACTGGCTTGTAGTTTAATGTCTTACAGTAAGGACGAGGGGAGATCTTAGTTTAAGGTCATAGAGCTCGGACCATTTTGTAGTTTATCGTCCTGTAGGACGGCGGTGCAGTTTAAGGTCGTGCAGGACCATACAGTTTAAGGTTGTGTTGGACCATAAAGTTTAAGGTCGTGTTGGACCATACAATTTAAGGTCGTGTTGGACCATACGGTTTAAGGTCGTGTTGGACCATACAGTTTAAGGTCGTGTTGGACCATATAGGATCAGGTGAAGTACTACTTGAGAAACCTGGCATTGGTGGGAGGAGTTATGCGCTCACCATCCGGGGTCACCAAGGAGTACGCCCCATTGGGGTAAACCTTATGGATGATATAAGGCCCTTCCCATTTGGGTTATAACTTGGTCGGTTTCCTACTGGGGATCATTGGTGCTCGAAGGGCCAGCACTAGGTCACCCTGTAGAAAAGAACAGAAGAAAACCTTCTTGTTGAAGGCCCTCGCTATCTTATTCTGATGCCTTTCCATATTGTGCAGGGAACAAAGCCGGTTCTCATCCAGTGCTTCTAATTCAGCTTGACAGATTTCGGCCACCTCATCTGGCACCTGCTGGTCATAGACTGCAGTGTGTAACGATGGCAGCTAGATCTCAATGGGTAGGACGGACTCAGCCCCATACACCAGGGAATATGGGGTCACCTGGGTAGAGTTGCGATTCATCGTCCGATAAGCCCAGAGGGCGTTGGGGAGCTTGTCCGGAAAACTTTTCATGTTATAAAAAACCATCTTCTGCAGAATGTTAGAGAGGGTTTTGTTGAATGCCTCGATCTGTCCATTTTCCTGCGCGTGATAGAGGGAGGTATGGTTCGAACGGATGTCGTACTTGGCGTACAATTTCATCAGCTCAGCCGCTCGGAAGTTGGTGTCATTATCGGTGAGGACGGCGTGAGGGACCCCAAACCAGTGGATAATATTGGAGCTCACAAAGTCGATGATGGAACGGGCCTTGACCTCTTTGAGTGGAACTGACTCTTCCCACTTGAAAAAGAAATCTGTAGTAGTCAGGATGAACCTACACTGGCGAGCTGTTGCCGGTGGATATGGTCCCACTACATCAAGTCCCCATACCGAAAATGGCCAAGAGTACTTGGTGGGGTGGAGGGGCTCCGGTGGCCGATGCAGGAAGTTGGCGTAAACTTTGCACGCGTGGCATCTCTTGGCATACCCGATACAATCGTGGATCATAGAGGGCCAGAAGTACCCCAACCTCTGGATTTGATGGGACAACTTCGGCCCAGCTTGATGGGCACCATAGGAACCGTCGTGGACCTCTTGCATAACATGAGGAATCTCTACTCCTTGAATGCAATGGAGGGGGACACCATTGAAGCTCCTCTTATAAAGTATCTATTGAAGACTGGGGCTGATTTGGAGGGTAAATTGCAGCACGTGGCATCGGATTCACTCTCGCTCGGCCCGGTCGTCCGGGAGGTGACCATTTTGGAGATACTCGACAAAAAGGTTCCCTCCAGTCGGGAGTGGCTTCAACTACTGTGTCTGATGAACCCGGGACCCCTGACGTAGAGGGCCCGACGGTGAGATGACTTACCCGTGTGCCATCATTGTCTTCTTGGGTGACAGGGGGTGATGAATCTCTGGTGTTCCACATGTATGATCAAATCATCTTGATTGGGTTCCGCGAGTGACGCAGCTAAGCCGGCCAAAGCGTCAGCTCGACCGTTCTGTGACCAAGGGACATGGGTGACATCTGGCCGAGAGGAGAACTGGGCCATTAGGTGGAGCATGCACTCCAGCAATGGAAAAATCTCTGGATTCCTGACGACATAGTCGCCATTTACCTACTTGATTACCAGCTCGAAATCTCCTTTCACATATAGATGGTGCACATCGATCGCAAGGGCCAACTCGAGGCTGATGATGAGAGCATGGTACTCTGCCTCATTGTTGGTACAACCTTCTGACAACAGGAACGAGTATGGTAGGATGGCTTGCGCTGGGGTAATGAAGACCATACCCAAGCCCACTCTGTTGAGCTTAGGATCGTTGAGCCTCCTACCGGTGGGGCTCCGGGAGGCACCGTCGAAGTGCATTTTCCAACATGGGACGACACGATCGACTGAGAGGATCGTTTCATCAGGAAAATCCAGGTCCAGGGATTGATCTACAGAGGTTTGATGGGTAGCTAAAAAGTCTACCAATGCCTGTCCTTTAATGTCCTTCTGAGGTACGAACCTGATATCAAACTACTGGAGAATCACCGCCCACCGTGCTAGTCGGCCAGTCAACATGGGGCGGTTCGGGATGTACTTCAGTTGGTCTACCCGGGAGACCAATTGCACCTCATTGTGCTGCAGGTAATTCCACAATTTCTGTACAGCAAAAACGATCTCAAGGTAGCCATTTTCGATAGGAGAGTATCTGATCTCTGTATCGAGAAGCATGCAGCTGAGATAGTAGATACTGTTCTCAGTACCCTAGTTATTCTTCTGGGTGAGAAGTGCACTGAGGGACCGTTCTAGGGTGGTCACGTAAAGGACCAGTGGCTTTTTATAAATAGGTGACATCAAAACTGGAGGTTGTAGCAGATACTGCTTGATTTCCTCGAAGGCGTTCTGACACACTTCATCCCAATCGTTAGCGACACCCTTCTTCATGATCCGGGAAAAGGGCTTACACATGCCATCCAGATTCTCGATGAATCGGCGTATATAGCCTAAGTGGCCTTGGAGACCTCAAAGTTCCCGAATATTTCTTGGGGGAGGCATTTGGCTGATGGCCTTGATCTTCTCTGGGTCGATCTCAATGCCTCGGTAGCTAACAACAAATACAAGAAACTTCCCATAGGTGACCCTGAAGGAACACTTCAACGGGTTCATCTTCAGGTGACGAGAACGGAGGAAACCAAACACTTTCTCAAGGTCTTTGAGATGGTCCTGGCGCTGGCATGATTTGAACACTAGGTTATCTACGTAGTATTCCACCAGCATCCCGAGAATTGTCTTGAATATGCGATGCATGGCCCTATGATAAGTGGCATCTGCATTTTTCAAGCCGAAGGGCATAACCTGGTAGCAAAAGGTACCTTGGGGGGCCCTAAAGGCAGTGGACTCCTCGTCCTCGGGGGCCATCCGGATCTGGTTGTACCCGGAATACCCATCCATGAAAGAGAGAGCTTGGAACCTGGCCGTGTCATCAATCAATAACTCAGTCACTGGGAGGGGGAAGTCATCCTTTGGGCAGTGGCGATTAAGGTCGCGAAAGTTGATGCAGACTCTGATCTGCCCATTCTTCTTCCTGACTGGAACAATGTTGGCAAGCCACTTGGGGTACTGGACTTCCTTAACGAAGTTGGCTTTGATAAGCTTGTCAATTTCGGCCTCAACCATAGCACCATGAGAAGGGTGCATCTTCCTGGGAGGCTGCTTAAACCCACGATGGTTTGTCGGGAGGCCCAGACTGTGAAAAAATACTTGAGGATATAGTCCTGGCATCTCACCATAACTCTAGGAAAACACGTCACTGCGTTGTTTGAGAAAGTCTATGTACCACTGTCGCTCCTCGGGGGACATGGCTGCACTGATCAATGTGGGTCTCGGATCTGCCTCGCTACCAAGGTTCACCTGTACCAGTTCATCAACCGTGGTAGATATGCCTTCCTCAATGGCGGGGGGAGCATCCTCCAGGTCTTCCTCTCCACCCGTGTGGGATTTCCCGCAATGGGAGATACTTCTGGGCTATCAAAACCTGAGGGGCAGCTAGTGCCGGCTTGGGCAGTAGTGGTCATCATATCAGGAGACTCACTCGCCATTGAAACCATAGAAATGAAGGCAGTCGAACCTATCCCATCTGGCCTTCGGCCTAAGGGGCCACGTTTGATGACATCAAAGTAGTGGTGACGTGTCGGCCTGAGTCGGTTGATTCTAGCCCGGAGGAAGAGACACGTATGGTGTACCACCGTTGTCATAATCTTGACATTCCGGTACTGCACAGGGGTAAGAGGATCTGGGATCACCTGAGCCTGGTTGGTGTAGGTGTATGAGGTGATTTTCCACCGTCACTTGGACATGGGAACATGCCTTCCTTTCATACTTGAAATAACAAAACATTACCCCATGTCGGGGGTCATGGCCTCCAATCGGGGGATCGAGAGGATGTAGGCGTCATCCATGCTTGCCCAGGGATCACTTGTGACCGGGGCGGGTTCATCCTCACTTACTAGGATTTGCTTATCCTTACTCTTGTAATAATCATCATCCAGATAGCGGGCCTCACAAGAGGCGAAAGGAGACGCATCTCCTTGGAGCATGCCTACTCGACCATTGAGGGAGTATTTGAGGCACTGGTGACTCGACGAAGGGACTGCTGTGTGCAGATGGAGCCATGGCCTACCCATCAACACGTTGTAGGCGGTGTCGTGAGAGACGACCATGAACTCAGTGCTGGAAATTAAGCCACCGAACTGAGTCTTTAGGCAGATCTTGCCGACTGGGGTTTGATCGGTCCTATCGTATCCCTGGATTCTTAGGTTAGAGGGAGTTAAATCATCTTCAGACAGACCCAACTTTCACAGTGTCCGAGTCGGGATTAGGTTGATTTTGGAACCCGTGTCAACGAGGCAGCGGTGGACTTCCACACCATTGAAGTGGCCAGTGATGTACATCGGGCGAATATTCCCCTGTATAGGAGGGTCATCATCTTCACCGGAGAATGAGATTACCGCCTGACATTTGGCGTTCTCAATTGTCTCAGTGTTGAAGGCTTCCGCAGCTGCTACCTCCGTCTCAAACTGAAGAGGGCCCCTTAGGGCCTCGACAAGTGCTTCACACATTTCAGACGATAGGCGAAGGGCCTCAAGGATATAAAGCCTTGATGGAATGCTGACCAGGTGCTTTAGGACATCATACTTTCGTGCCAAGCGCGAACCTCTGCTTACAAGAGGTCGTTCGGCAGTTGGAGGCATAACGGGTCCTACCGGTGGAACCGGCGGCTGGCTAGTGCTGGGTACATCCTACTGACTACTAGTTAAAGCATGGAGATTAGTCTCCGGACTAGGATCGGACAGTGGAGACTGGCCTGTAGCCGGGCAAGACTGACTGTGATACGAACGAGGTAGCTCTTACTGATCTAGTAGCACAAACAGCGGTGGAGGTAGAGCTGAGGGCGTTAGATGGGGTTTCACATGCTGAGCTCTGCGCTGAGCCTGCTGTCTGGTCTCAGTAGCATCCATGACCTGGCTGAAAGTGCTTTCTAACGTGCCTCGACGACTGGCGTGGTTGTGGTTTCACTGACGTTGACGTCGGTTGGGGACATTGGGGAGGCTCGCCTGGCGTTCCCCTTCGTCGAGAGTCATATAAGGCTTTACCAGCTCCACGGTGTTAACCGAAGCGTACCCCTAGATTTCGCTCGATGAGTCATCCAACATCGGGCAGATTCTGGGAGGAATCCCCATTTCAGGGGGCATAAAGTTGCCAAGAGTTCGGGATGATGACGACACCGGCGGAGCACGTTGTTTCTTCTTGCGTCGTCGTTGCTTGCCCTTTTGGGAAGAGGTCGACTGTGAAGGCGATGCAGAGGTACTGGCTACTTCTTTTGAAGGTTCCAGTTTCTTCAGGAATTCCTGGATGATACCATGGGAACAAACGATGGTTTTTCGAGCCATCCAGTCGTCCTATCTCTGGGACCCACGGCTAGGAACCTGATCTCACTCGCCTTCGCTGTCGCTACTGATCTCTGACCCTGCAAAGACACCCACTACTTGTGTTGGTGTCGGGCCCAACCTGAATATGTTTTTTTTTGACCTGGTCTTGATGCCAGTCTTTATACACATAGCATTGCTTGAGGGTGTGCCCCAGAAATCCAATGATAAGAACAGTAGTTGGGGTGATCGGTGAGATTTGCCTCTGTCAGCCTTCTTCACTCGGGTAGGCGCACAATCCCTTGCTCTAGAGTACTTTGGAAGTAACCAGGGACCTGATTATCATTGAACGAATAAGTATGGTGCCTTTTTGCCGGATAGGGGGCCCTAGGGGCCTGGCCCTGACGAGGGGCCGGAGGGGCCTGCCAAGGGGGCGGTGCTTGATTGTCTCGCCTAGGTGGTGGTGGCGCATTGCGTGGGGGAACCTGTCGATTCTGAGGCGGTCGTTGCTTGGTAGGCGCCTGCGCTTAAGGTGGAGGACCTCTGTGAGGTTGCGGGGATGGTACCACCAGTAGTAATTCCAACTACGTTGGGGCTTCTATTTGGGCCACGACGGTGGGTTCGGCTCTGGCAGTCCTCCTGGATGGGATCATAGAGGGCAACGAACATGCCTGACTAGCATGTTGCAGAGCCTCCTCAAGGCGCTGAGCCTTATATGAGAAATCCCGGAACCCTCCAGGGTAGTTCGGGGTAATCAAGGAAGGAACCAGCTCCTATTTAATGTTCTCGACACACATCGTCAGTAATTTCTCCTGAGTAAGTGGCACATCGAGGTAGTATGTAAGTCCCTTCCACCGGGCGATGAAATATGCAACTCGCTCATCAGGCCTTTGCTTGCACTTGAAGAGGTCTGCAATGCTGGTCTTCCGCGTGGTGGAGCTGAACTGGTATAGGAACTGCCAGCGGAGATCCTCCCAACCGCTCACCGATCCGATAGGGAGCTTGAGGTACCAGACGAATGCGGGACCTTCCAATGTATGCACGAAACATCGGAGCATGGTGGATTCTTGCTGAGCTGGATTCCCCAGCATGGGGCCACACCTAGAATAAAAATGGGCCAAGTGCTGCGGTAGGTCCCCTGTCCCATTGAATGGAGAGAATGTGGGGTTCCCAAAACCTGGGGGTGCGGGCATATCATACACCCACACGGGATACAGCTTGCCATCCGGTGGGACTGCCACCTACCACGTTTACAATGCTTCGAGGCGGGCTATGAGTGCCGTTATAAGGTCATCCGGGTGGGGGTCCCTGTCTTGACGTGGGTCCCTAATCACAAGTGCGTTTCCAGGTTCTTCGACATGGTAGATGGCTTCAGAAGCTTGTGGGGCGACTGGCAGAATGGCCTGTGGGGCGACTGGGGGAACCCAGACTAGATTCTTCAGATTGCCCCGTCGTTCAGGAGGGTTTGGCGAGACGTATCTCGCCTTCTTGCCGTAAGTTACGGCTTCTGCCCTGTCTGTGGAAGTAGCATGATGAGGGTTTCTCGGAGGCATCTCAACGGGGGGAGGGGGGGGGGGTTTCCTTCCCCTGCTGCCCCGGATTGGGATTACCATAGTCGGGTCGCCGCTCTGCAGCGCGCTCGGCCAAGAGTTCGTCAACCAGCCTCTTCTGCTCAGCAAGCTGCTAGCGTAACACAGATTTCTTGGGATCTTTGTCCGTATTCTGTACAGAGGCGGACGGGTCGGAGTGCTTGATAGCTCCGACGTGCTCCTTACCCTTACCGACATTTCGACTGAGTACCAGTGACTCGGTGGGTATAGGGAGGCCTAGAAGGTTCCTCTGCTGACAGGTAACCCTCCCTGATGGGTCCAGTAGTGGCGGTATTCCCTTGGGGGTAAGTCTCCATCGAGAAATTCAAGATCGTCTTCCTTGTCCACTACGTCAGCCATGTGGACCGTGACCCCTCTCAAGGGCATGTCCTCAATGTCGTATAACGAATCGGGCTGCCGTTGGATGGGGCTAAAGAGGAGAGCAGCATAGTGTCCCCAACCACGTACTTGCACATGGGGGTAGCTTCCCTGATGACTCTGCGGAGTACTTCGAAACTCTGAATGCATTTCTGTTGAAGGGTGCTCTGACGGCCTGGTGACTCAGGGTGCTGGGCCACAAGGAGTGCGGTCAAATCGATCTTGAGGCATTGCTCGCCGATTTCTTCAAAGTGCTCTCGGCTTTTGGGGTACATCACCCACTCGTAACGAAGGTAGAAGTGTGTCGCCCATAGGGTTTGGCAAAAGAATCCCACTTCTTCTGGGGTAAGGGACTCTGGTGCGTGAAGGTTTGGTGCCGCCGTCAGCCATAACTTCTCCGGGAAGTGATCCACTGCGAGAATTCTCCAGAAGCTCCTGGGTTCAGACTTGGGTTCTGGCCTTGTATTTCCCCACTCGTCAACCGGGGGCTGCTGAGGGACTGGTAGCGGTACCGAGCCGGACCTCTAGGACAGTAAACATGGTGGCGGATAGCCACAGCTTTAGGCGCAGGAGTTGCGGTTGCCAGCGATAGGTCATGCCGTTGCTCTACCGTCGTTGGTCCCCAAAATAGCTCTCTGTGATCTCTGGTAGAGGTAGATGGTGCTTCTGGTGACAACGGTGGTGATTTCACGGTCGGGACCTGCGGAATTTCCACGATTTCTTCCTCTTGGATGTACCTGCGGAGAGAGGTGGGAATCCGGTGGACCTCACATTCCTGGAGAATGACGCTGATGTGCCTGGTTCTTGCCCCAGTCCTTAATGCGAAGGAGCGGGGAGAAGGTTCCATCGCTGAGTCGCATTCCGCTTCAGAATCCGAAAAACGAGCCAGTTTGATCTCCACCCGCTCCCCCCAGGAATCTTACTGTGGTAGCGCCGACCCGCTCTTCTACCCTGGGGAGGCTATTCGGGACAAGGTTGATTCTCAATATGTAGTCTTGGGGAGGCGCTGGCGCCATGGCGGAGAGGGTCCCCGCTCGAGGTGGCCGGGGTGCGAGGGGCACCAGGGAAAATGTCAAAGGGTACATGGGGAGGACCTGCATGGACGGTGCAGGCGATGCGAGGCTGACCTTCACTCCTCAAGTTTCAGGGGCGAGGAGGACCTTCGCTAGTTGTAGAGAGAACGTAGGGAGGACCCCCACGTTGGAGAAGGACCGGATGGACAATGTCTTCATATCGGCGGTCGGGGGCAGGAGGAGGGAATCCATACCCTATATAGTGGGCGCGGGAGAAGTTTCCCCACCGAGCGTCACTACCGCGGGGTGGGTCTTCCTTCGGTTTGGGGGTAGCATGCGGCATAACTCCGTGACGAGATTCAGAGCGGGGAAATCCCACACTCGGTGTAATGGTGGTATGGAGAGGCCCTCCGTATGGAGTGACGTTACCATGGATTGGTTCGCGACAATCATTGCTTGGGCCTGCAACCCCGAGAGTCAACCTAGCCTGCCCGTGGGGCGACTGAGGCCTCGATCCCGATCGGGTGAAGGAGTGCCCCTGCTCAGTGTATGCAGGAACTCCATGATGTACGTCGTTAGTTTATTGGGCCACAATAGTTGTTAATGTTGACGTATCATGGAGAGCGTCCTCAGCCCGGGCCCGGTGCTGACGTCGGGTCAGACGAGCTGGCGCAGGTGGTGTAGGGGAATAGCCTACCTGCTCTTCCTGGGAAGCTGGACGGCGGTGCTGAAGCGGACGAATGGGAGCCCTTTCTTGGAGCCCTTGGATTGGGACTCTGAGCGGGCCGAGCCGGACATCACCCGTCTCATCAGCATAAGGCGAGGAGTCGTCGAGGCGTTCCGTGGACAGGCTCCCGAAACGATTGAACGTTGGGGTGGGGAGTAGAGGCTCCCTGCGCGGCCAGTTAGGGAGGCATTGACCGCGGGGCCTAGATACCTCCAGGTCCAGGAGGGCCATATCCTGAGTTGGGATGACCCCTTCCTCATCGTACCTACGTACAAGGTTGTTGATCACCTTTCGCTGGATGATCTCTGATGGGGAGAGGGGACGTGGGCGCCCCGTATTCACGGATGTAGAGGCCGTCGTGGCGGTAGCAGAGCCATGCAGGGTGGTTGTGCCGGTATTTCCCCTTCCCCTGTGTAGGCGAGCGGGCGGTGATCGTGTCTCCATAGCAACAACCTGGTTACTGGGAAACGGAGGGATCAACTCATCAGCACTACAAGGAAAAGGATTGACAACCAGTTCACCAGGGTCATTCCCTTCTCCATGTCGGTAAGAGGGATCCACGCCAACACGTTGCAGAACGGAATGCCCCACGTTCTACCGTCCCAACTTCCGGTGAGTTTCACGCCAGACCCGCCATTTTCTTGGAGGGACCCGGCTTCGGATATCTGGATCCGGTGACATGTTAATCTACTGGTGTCTTGAATGCTACTAATCTCTACATTGAGGAGAAGAAGTTCACGTCAGGTTCACCATTTCTGTTTCCGACGCTTTCGCCGGGGTGCGCGCGCATCCGTCTGCGGAGGAGGACGCGCTGCATTCTTGCCCCGCATTCCTGATTTCCAAAGGCGCGCGGCATTTTCTCCTTATTCAGGGACTCCCGCTCCTTGATCGAAACATGATGATGGGATGTCGGTTCTTCCGTCTGTAGATTCCTCCTCGGAACTCATCACCTAGTCCGGGTCTCCCTTATAGATTTAATACATTGTTCGTGAAACTCTTCCCAGTTCCATGTTTCCATGGATGCCGGTTAATTACACTACTTCTGTCTGGACATTCCAAAGGTTCTGGTCAGGGTAGCAACCTTCAGTCAGGGGAGTAGTCACATCGAGGCATCAGTAGCGTGTCTGGATGCTGGGGAACTGACATGTCTGTCTTTTATCCCTTGTCATAGGGATTCTCGAGGGCGTGGAAGCCCGAGGCATCCCACATTGAGCACGGAGAATTATATTCCATAGACATATATCTGAGGTTTTCCTCATCTTCATGTGTTTAACACAGGGTATGCCGCAGGTTTAACATCCAGCAGAGATGGATCAGCCCGATCAGAGCATTAGCTGGAATGGTTCGGATTGAGGAATTTCCCTTGAAGGGGTACCGATACTGGAACCAGCCAATGGGAGGCTGCGAAGGGGAGCAGAATGGTATGATCTTGCCGGGATATGGCAGTCCGGGTGAGAATCAGGATGGGTGATTGAGAGTTGAATGAAGTGGAGGGGGAACGAAACGGGACCATCGCAAGGGCGACAGTAAAGTTGGGCTTGAGTCTCGAAGAGACCTCCTACGTATCCCCGTGGCAGGGAATCAAAGTCCGCGTAGTTCGGGATGGTGCTGGCGGACCGATGTGAAGGTGGACCTTGGTTTGATGGATGTCGTTAGCAAACCGACGTGAATGTGGACCTTGGTCCGATGGGTGTCGTCAGTGAACCGACGTGAAGGTAGACCTTAGTCAGATGGACATCGTCAGCGAACAAACGTGAAGGTGACCTCGGGGGTCAACTGGTGGTGGGCTTGAACCTCGTGAAGGCTTCCTACGTACCATGCCTTGACATGGATCAAATTACCCATAGTTCAGATGGAATGTGGAATACAGTTTAACGTCATGCGAGATGGGGGTGAACCGACGTGAGTGAGGTCGGGATGACCAACAGATGGTGGGCTTGAACCTCTCAGAGGCTTCCTACGTACCATGTCATGAAATGGATCAAAGACCTCGTAGTTCAAAGGGGGCTTCGTTGGTGAACTGACGTGGAGGTGGACCTGGGTCCGATGGGTGGTGGGATTGAACCTCAGGGAGGCTTCCTACATACCATGCCTTGAAATGGATCAAAGACCTCATAGCTTGGGTGGGTCACAACGGTTTGCCGTCAAACTGGGATGCAGTTTAACATCATGCGGTACGAGGATGAACTCAACCTGAATAAATGATGGGTGGGATTGAACCACAGGGAGGCTTCTTATGTACCATTCCTTGACATGGATCAAAGACCTCATAGTTCAAATGATGGAAGTCATCAGTGAACCGACGTGAAGGTGGACCTTGGTCTAATTATAGATGGGCTTGAACCTCAGGGAGGCTTCCTACGTACCATGCCTTGACATGGATCAAAAACCTCGTAGTTCAAATGATGGAAGTCATCAGCGAACCGACGTGAAGGTGGACCTTGGTCCAATGAATGTCGTCAGCGAACCAACGTGAAGGTGGACCATGGTCCAATGAGAGATGGGCTTGAACCTCAGGGAGGATTCCTATGTACCATGCCTTGACATGGATCAAAGACCTCGTAGTTCAAATGGGTGTGCAGTTCATTATCTTGAGGGACAAGGGCGTACATTTTAACGTCGTGTTGGATTAGGGTATACAGTTTAACGTCATGCTGGACGAGCTATTTTCGTGGCCAATGCCAACTCTAATCCCACGTGAGTCATGCTCGGTGTGAGAAACAAGAGGCAGCAAGGACCTGACGATCACGCCGTGAAGGGTGCGTCCGTGAGAAGCAAAGAGGGGCTTACGCGTTAGGCGGCCCATGGTGCTGGGACTTACTCTAGGATGGAGGCCCGAAGTACGGAAAGCGCAATGAAAGAGGGATTTGGGACCAATTATGGGAGGTGCCTCGTTCCCTATCGTGCCCTCCATTGACCTTGGTAGTGGGGAAGTACAGAGATGCAGGGGTGCAGCCATCCGTTGAGGGACTGGGGGGGGGGCTTACACCAAGGTGGTTTCCCTTCTCCCATGGACATAGTCCACTCCGATAATGAGGATATCATACCTTGTGGGGGGAGTGATTCCATTCCCGTGGAGACGAGTGGCGTAAAGAATGGCCGAGCTGGGGGGGACCCTGCGTGTGAGGTACGGGGTCAGGTCACAGTTTAACGTCATGTGTTGAGGACGTGGTGCATGGAAGTTTAACGTCCTGCAGCTCGGACGAGGTTGGTTTACTCCGCACCCCTAGGACTTACATGACCGACACCCTTTGATCCTTGGGGGAGGGAAGGTACCGGCAAGGCCTTGGTCAAGGGGGGTCGTAGAGAGAACCATCGAGGGGTCCACGTTAGCGTGACTATGCGAAGAAGCAATAGCCGTTAGTGTGCCTATGAAAAGAAGCATTAGGCGATGCAATGCTACGAGTGGTGTGGTCTGTGGGACCTTGAAATTACATCGTGTAAACCTGGTGGGTCGCACGGGGAGAGAAATTTCGAAGAAGAGGATTGTGTTTCGCGAAGTGGGGTGCCCTGGCCTTAGCATGGGGAAAAGGTGTGAGTGGGGAGTGCTTCGTGAAGTGGAATAGTATTCTCGGAGCACTGCCTCGCGAAGAGGAGGTGCCTTGAGAAGCAAGGTACTGTGAAGCAGTGTGCTTCGCGATGTGTAGCAATCCTGCCTTAGCATGGGGATCACTAGTACATGATGGGTGTTTCGCGAAGCATAAACGCTCCACAGCTGTCCGGGTTCCCTTGGGAATCCCCCTCCTTCGCGAATGCCCTTGAGCTTCGTGAAGGGCATCCCCCTCGGAAGAGGGTCTCAAAACGAGAGAAAGCGAAGGCGTCATGCAGAGTAGAAGTACCTCGCAGAGCTCATGATTCCCAGGGCAAAGGGTGCTTCGAGATTCGGGAGTGGAGAAGCCGAAAGGTCGGATTGTCCGTCTTTTGGGCTCAGGGGGAGCCCAGTATTTATAGGCAAGGGGCGCCGTGAAGCAGAACTCATGCGCCGCCTCCGGTGCTTCGCGGCGCGCTCGCGAACGTCAGGCCGTTCACGGAGAGGTACCGCCTCCGGTGCTTCGCGGGACTGCGATGCTCGGGGGTGCTTCGCGTCGGGGCTTCGCGAGGCAGCGTGCGTGGCTTCTTTTTTGTCCCTTCCATTCGTGCAATATTTTGGCACCAACAATATTAGTTTGAATTATAAAATTTATGTTAATTATTTTATAATAAAATATTAAAATTATAAACACATTATTATATTCCTATTATTATTTCCAAATTTAAAATATTTTATAAATATTCAAATCTTTTATTAAAAAAAATATATTTTTTAAAATATATGAAATAGTTAAATTTATTTATTTTCAACTCTGATTTTTTTATAAAATGTTAAATATATAAATATGTGAAAAAATAATATAATTATTAAAATATTAATGAAATTATGATAATTATGAAATTATAAATATTTTAAATTAAATAAATGATGATGATGATGATAATAATAATAATAATAATAATAAATGTTTAAATGTAAAAATGAATAATTAAAATTTAAATTAATAAAAAAATAAATGAGGATTATCCTCATTTATAGGGCCGAGGGATTTGAGGATTCCATTTCGTGAATAACTGAGGGTGGAGGAGAGACCTCGAATTTGAGGTTTTAGGGGAATCGAGCACAATGAATTCAACCTCTATTGTAAGCTCAAATAAAGATATAGTGTTTATAGAACATATCTGTGTGATTAACTACTTACAAGGATCGATTTGGGAAGGATTCAAACCAAGTTGAGGGGGATGGGTTTTGTCTTCAGATATTCGAGCATGTTTTGGATCGGAAGAATATTTGAATGCTGACGAGGGTCCTAGAAGTGATTCACCATACTCCTTCATTTTATTTTTTGGTTGAAAATATATTCCAGGTTGGTGTATATGATTTTTAGGAGTCTGGACATCGAATATGTTTCATTTTATCAATTTCCTCTTCACCATTGTCCTAATTTTAAAGCCAGTGTGAACTAACCAACTGTTTGATCTGTATCTGGATTTAATTCTTATTTATCATTTTTCACATTTTCTTTCAATTGTTTTCGGCTATCCCTTTTCATCCAAATCTGATTATCAAATATTTTGTCACTAAAAATTGTCTAGATTCAATTATGATATTAATTTTTAATTTATTTTATCAATGTTTCCAAATAGTTATGTCTGGTTTCCAAAAGTTTCATGAAAAATTTCTGATCTAATCGACTGAATTTGCAATTAATTTAAATACACTGTAATTTTCATTCTCATATAGACTAGTTGATTCTATATATATTTATTATATTTTATTATTTCTCTTCAATATGGGTTTTCATTTAATGTATATAAGGATAGACATAATACAAAAATTGAATATATATAAAAAAAATGACATAATGGATCTATATAATCCATTCTTCAGATTTCTATGGAGGGATGTTACATTGAAACCGTAAAGAGGGAGAGTTATAAGAGAGAGAATATAAAGGAATAGATGGATGTAGACAGATTTTAGTTTTATGTAATAATAATTATGGGTGTTTATTTTTATATTCGTTCTATGGATTTTATTTTGAAAATTATATTTCATTAGAATTATAATATTTGTAAAGAATATATTCTAAATATCTATTTTTAAATAACTAATTCTCAAAATGAAAATTGTTTTCAATTTTAAATTTTATCTTTTCAATATTATAATAATTTGAAAGAGTTTATTTTATTGTAAACATGTAGATAATTATTATTTCAAATTTTGATTTTATAGAATATATACAAATCCTAATATTATCAGTATCATTTATTTATGCTTGGAATAATTTTATTTGAATTTATTAATTTAAAAACACACCATACCTAATCATAATTATATCCTTACATGTTGATTCTAATGAAATTTCTTATATATATATATGTATGTATTTGTATATATATATAATTATGGTAAATTTGTAAATTATTTATTTGAAGGAATTAATAAAAAAAATGTTTTTATGGGTATTATGAATAAAATACATATATGTTATTTATTCTTTCATTAAATTAAAAGTCGAGTGTCCTGAGTTATGGCTATTCCAAATCTAGCATATGTATTCTTATGAATGTATGTATATATATAAACACACACACACACAGATATATATATATATATATATGTAAATATTCAACACTAATTTTAAAGAAGAAACTCCAGCGAAAAATCGTACATATATGCATGGAAAGAATTTTTATATAAATATAAGAATTTGAACATTTTAAGCATGATAGTAAATTAGTGTGTGAACCATCCATCCAGAAATTGGGTAGGCTCATACAACATTCAATGTTTCAATTGGCCCTCATGTTTTGGTTTAAAAAACAGGCTTAATGTTTTCTGAAAAATCGATGCTATATTCTTAAAGAAAATTCTAAAAATAATTACTCTAAAGTATTTTTATATTTTGAAAGAATAAAAAAATTAATATAATTTATTAAGGTATTTCTAAAATTATTTTTGATGGTATTTTCAAAATAATGTTCAAATGTATTTATCAAAGGATACATTAAAAAATGAAATTCATAAAAGGGATTTTAAAAAATTTGAAAACCCCTTACTATGAAATTTGATGATCATACTATGTTTTAATTTGTTATTTATTAGGTATCTTAGTTATTATTAAGAGGTTGTATTTTTTAAAGGATTTACCATGCACAAATCCATATAGTTTTATTTTATTTTTTGTTCAAATATGGTAAAATTGTATGTTATAATTATTTATTAAAAAACTAGATCAAAAAATTCCTTGGAGTGTATAATTTTCTATATATTGTTTGATTTATCTTTTATAAAGAAGTACCCAACATTTCTAAGCACTGAATTTGAATGCGCGGTTCCAAGAATTACATATCATCTTCCATAAAATGAAATGTGAAAATATTTTCATTACATATTCATTAATTACAAATCACTCATAACACGTCAAATTTGTCCTATATCATTGTGAGCATATAAAATTATGGGTTGGAATAAATACATCTATTTTTCCCTCTTGATATGTAATAATAAAAATCTTATGTCTAATGGTTAATAATCACATTCATAAAAATTAAAATCCAATGACACCTTATAGATGTGTAATAATTAATAGTGGGGTTTTCCACATATCCATCTCTATTGGATATTTATGCCTATGTAGAAACATGAATTGAAGCCTTATCTACTTATAATAATACAATAGCTAAATTTCTACATCATTTTTGTTCTGTCAAATGTCATCATCCGACTATAAAACATATATATTTATGATTATTATCATAGCACAATAAGGTTCACATTATAGAATGGGATTGTTATAACCGTATGACGTGACACATACTTTATGGTCATAATCCCATTGATTTTTTATAGAATAATCATCATCATGATATACAATAATTATTATTATACAAGTCTTGAATATATTAATATTATAATGTAAAAAATACAATTAGTTCTATGGAACCAACTCCAATATCTTTATCACACCACTGAATTCCATGAAACACAAGAAACACGACTCATTCCACTACAACATTCCTTGAATATTAAAATCAATTTATTTTTTACCATTCCATTTCCCCACGTCAGAATTGTAAAACCCCCAACCAATGGGATATATGTTAGTAAATAATTATCCTGAGGTTTAATGATTAATAATAAAATGATTGCTTAAAAATGGATGAGGCACATCTAACCACCTAAATTTATTGTATGATCATGTGTTCAATTTTGTATTTTTGAACAAATTTTTGTTTTGGGGAATACTTTCTACTATAAACTGTTAAAAAATTATAATAATGGAATACATGTTTTGTAGAAAGTAATGATTAAAACAACACAAAACTGAATTTAAGATAATAATTATCATCAATAAATAATGATAATAAAATATTTATAAATCACTATGGACAAATAAAGATGTGTAATTACTGAAAATAATTACATACCCAATCAATAAATTCAACAAAGTAGCAATAATTTAGGGTTGATCTATTCTCTTTAATTATTACTCCTCAATGAATGATCCTATAAAATCTCCTCTAGGTTTTCCTCTAGTGATGTTGCATAATCTATCCTAGAGAGCGATTAAGATTTTATTTAAAATATTTATTTAGTAAAAAATTATATTAAATTAAAAACTATAAATAACTATGTTTGGACCCTTATGACTAGATATAAAAATTATACCACTCATTGTATGAACCACCATTACAAAAAACACTATCTAAAAATTTTCATATGAGGATATATTTATGAGATATTAATTCATAACATGAAGTTTTTGTAAAATAATATATTTAAAAAGTAAAATATTAGTACTGAGACCAAAGATACTTCTTAAAACAAACTAGCCATTGAAAAATGTGAATAACTCTTTTTTTTAAAAGGCAATTATTTTTTAAAATTAGTTCATAAATCCTCCTCCAATTTATTGATTTTCATTCTAAAAATAATATTTCATTGAAAGAGGAAATTACCACATTCACGTTAGTTACTAAAAAAATAACCATGTTTCTAAATGACATTTTTTTAATTTGATTAGTCACACATGAAGTATCTTCTCCTACCAATCCTCATTTTCTACTAAGTACTATGTAAAGGTGGTTGCATTCTCAAAATAATGCTTACCCTTGTATTTAATTTTTAGTGTATCATTTATATACTACCTTATACATGACATATAAAATTAGTTATAAACATTCTCGGACAATAGGAGTATCTCTTAATAATAAGCAGCCTCACCTTATCTATATAGTATCTAAACTACATGATGAATTTAAACGATACATTACTTATCCATCATAAATATATTCATTTTTAGATTTAGAAAGAACATAGATAACACATGAAATCAATTCTAAAATTATAATTCTATTTACTTTCAGGACATTATATTATTTATGATAGTTCTGCGATGACATCATATACTCCTACGTCACATATACCTTCTTTTTTGTTAACTTCACCATCTTGAGTCCCATAATAGATAACTCAAAAACCATAAAAAATATAGTGGGGACCAATAGACTCTTCTAAACAAGGAATTTAAATGTTTTTTATCCTTAATTTATTAATATATATTATTTTATATAATCTATAATAATGATAGGTCGTCATTCTAACTCCATAAAAAGTAAATCATAAATGTTTGAAACATATTTTCAAGAGCGTTATTGTTTCTCTTGAACTAGAAATTTTAATATGGATGTAATTGCATACTCAATTTTAATTACATTCCAAATTCATCCGAAAACTCCTATATAAAGAAGATATGAACAAAGGCACTTAGCTAGATAAAATTATAAGGGGAACCTCATGTGATCACACAATCTATTGAATAGACAAGTGTCAAAAAATATCCACAAAACACTAATTTTAATATGGAAGATGAGATAAAAGATTGTTAGACTATTATTGAACAATCAGAAAACATCCTGACCCTTTACTATGCATGGATTTTAATCCATAAAATTCATTTATATACTCTCTCAGTTCAACATTATAACATCAAGAGATTAACACAAACTATTGGGGACCTATGGTGTAGAAATTACCAATTAATATGTGACACATGATGATATAAACTAAGAAACACTCTTCATTATTCCCAAACACAAAGAAAATTCTTCAGATCATAATGAATATTCATTACACCGTAATATAACATTAATGGGAATTAGTGAAAATTAGTCAAAACCTTGTGGGTTTCATAATAAATAAAAACCATACATGAAATCATATTCAATATCACCTGACATGGATTATCTCACTTATTGAAGAAGTGTAGGGGCCACCATAACCTATTTATGTTAAATTATGTACTCCACATTGATAAAAACTAATCACATCAAGGCTAACTACTTAGAGACATACTGCACCAATTTATAATGAGTTTTCTTGCTAAGGGAATGGACCAAAATGTTTTACTTCGTAGGATTATTGACTATATCAAATATTTAATACTATATAAAATCCATTCAATCCTTGTAAATATTGTTATTATAAATCTAGGATAATATATACCTAAGACTATTATTTTAATGTAATGAAATATGAATTATTAAGATGATGGTGTAACCACACCTATATAAAAACACTATCATCACAAGATCCATGTAAGGGGATAGATAGTTATACCCATGATGTATCAACAAATCTGAATTATAAGTGACCAAAACATACCGTTTCATCATGACTCAACCAATACTAGACATAAAATAAGCTTAGTTTACCATGTACAATATCCTATCCTTCAGATACTAAAAAACTATTGTAGTGGTGAACCTCTAATTTAGAACCATAATTGATCTTTGAAAATGGCCAGACTAAGTAAAAGGTCACCCTTTATTGGTAATGGAATCCATTATGGCTACAATCCTGGAAACAAATTACATGAATCTATAGCAATATCCTACAATATAGTGAAATTTTAAAACCTCAAAGAAAATCGTGGGTAGCTCCTAATACATCATTGAATCAACATTCATAGGGTAAATGACTAGTTCAAACCCCAAGATATCATACCCTATTAAATGAAAATTCCGAATATAAAACATACACATCAAGAACTATCGATATAGTTGGTTCTCATAGATTATATTTACATCTATCATCAATTTATCCAACTGACAATCCACTATTACAAAACAAATAATGGAATCATCAATGAAACCCACTGTGAATCAATCCCAAAATGGTTTTAAGATCTAATTCACGAGTTTGATGAAAATTTTATGGGTTTTCCTTACAATAAATGACATCACATGGAACTCACATTAACTATATTGAAACCTGATGACATCATTGGGATATCATCATCATGAACACAAAAATGATAATACCAATAAAAGAGATCATTCTTTAAGAATCTCATTACTCTATTCAAATGGTCAATGAGGTCATCAATACATAAAAGATTGAATTTTTTCTTGACTGTAACATGGTATATATAGAAATATTCAATGAAAAAACTAAATATTTTTTCCATATTCATTGAAAAAACAATAGGGGATTACCATGGGATTAATAGTATCTTACAAAAACATTCAATATAAGGTATTATAATAATAAAATATACTACATAAACACATTTTGTGCCATCTAATAAGTTACAAATGATATCAGTGGGATACTAGGGTATAATAAAATACATAAATAATTAAATTTAATAGGGGAAACCTTGAACATCTTATATGAAAATTTATATGTACCCCTCCAATAAGAAAACTAAACACTTTTCCAATACATATGTAGTGAAAAAAGGTATTATCATCAACTGATGCATAATAAACTACATCTTCGCGATTGTTATCACTACTCATCCATCCAAAGGGTCTCACTCACATATAATGTGATTTTGAATCCATCTTAGGGATTGAATAACAACCTATAATGATATAAATATACCAAATACTAGACTGTAAACAGCTATTTCATGATATTAAGGATGTATATAGTTCATATCTACCATGATAAGATACCTGAAAACCCACTCTTTATGAAAATTAAGCCTACACTGATATAAGATGTAACTAAGAGGGTAAAAAACTAATAGTTTTGTTTTGTCTAAGAAGTCAGGCTAGGTGATCTACTAGAATATCATACTTATGAAATGGTGACCTAGAAAAAAAAATAATGAATTGTGCCAATGTAGATAAGTATGTGTGCCAATGTAAAAAATACACAAATTATATTTTGAACCTTGTTTTTCATTGTGCATCTGATGCTTATGTTGGGATGTGCACTTCCCTCTCATTTGAGGATGAAAGGTGCAATTTTGTTTCCCCGCATTCCTACTTTCCAAAGGTGGGTGGAATCTAATCCTTGTTCAGGGAAGTTTTCTCCTTGATCAAAACGGGATGACGGGATGTCAGTTCTTCCTTCCATGGTTTCCTCTTCGGAACTCTTCACCTAGTCCGGGTCTCCCTTATTGATTTAATACATTGTTCATGAAACTCTTACTAGCACCATATCTTCATGGATACTAGTTAATTACAGTTCTTTTGTTGGGACATTCCAAGGGGTCCGGTCTGGGTAGCAACCTTCGGTCAAGGGAGTAGTCCTATTGGGCATCACTGGCATGTCTAGGCGCTAGTGCACTGGCACATCTATCTTATGTCTGTTATTATAGGGATTCTCGAGGGCGCGGAAGCCCGATGCATCCCACACCGATCATGGGGAATCATTTTCCATGGGCATGCATCTGAGGTTTTCCTCAGCTTCCCATGTTTAACATAGGGTGTGCCACAAGTTTATCATCCAGCGGAGATGGATCAGACTGATCAAAACAGTGACTAGAGTGGATCAGATGGGTGCCACCCATGGGGGGAAACATTGATTTTGGGGCCAATGCGTGTTTGACCTCTAGGTTACTATTGAGTATAATGTGGTATGAGCAGGCATGATCCTACTGGTTTGTGGCGGCCCGGGTAAGAATGAAGATGGATGATGGAGCAGTTAAATGAAGTGGATGGTGGATTGGATGGAACCCCCATGAGGATGGAGATTGTTTTGGGATTGAGCCACGAAGAGGATTCCTATGTATCCTCGTGGTTGGGAATCAATGTCCTCGTAGTTCATCTGATGACGAACTACGGCCAATTGGGGTTTTCAATGGCTTACCGCTGGATTAGATCGTAACAGCTTACTGCGGGATAGGGTGTCAACAGTTTACTGCTGGATGGGGTTTAAGGAATTACCACTAAAATATGTGACATCGACTTACCACTAAATAGATTGACAGTAGCTTACCAATGAATGGAGTGACAATGGCTTACCATAGACTGAGGTCCGCAGTTTAACATCATGCTGGACTGGGGAGAACCGACGTGAAGGGGGTCAGAGTGACCAAATGTTTGGGTTGATCCTTAGGGATGATTCCTACATACCTTACCTTGGTAAAGATCAAAGATATCGTAGTTGATGGGGGCGTCAGTAAACTGACATGAAGGATGACCTGGGGTCCAATGGGTGGTGGGCATGGTGCACCAACGCGAAGATGGTCAGGACCAATGGATGGTGGTGACCTTGAACCTCACGGGGGCTTCCTACGTACCCTGACATGGAAATATCAAAGTCCTCATAGTTAGAAATGGTGGATACAGTTTAACAACCCGTGGGATGAAGGTAAACCGACTTGAAGGGGTTGGGAAAAGTAGGTGTTGGTCTTGAACTTCTGGGAGAATTCCTATGTACCATGACATGGAAAATATCAATGTCCACATAGTTTGGAAAGTGTGGGGCTTACACCCTATGCTACCCAAGGTGATGGTGAACCGACGTGAAGGAGTTCGGTATGATCGGGTGTTGGGCTTGAACCTTGAGGAAGATTCCTACATACCTTGCCTTAGAAAAGATCAAAGACCACGTAGTTCAGAGGGGTGTGTGAACCGACATGAAGTGGGTCTGAACAATTGATGTTCGACTTGAACCTCATGGAGGCTTCCTACGTACCTTGCCTTGCTAAAGATCAAAGTCCTCATAGTTCGGAGTGGGTCGGTGAACCGACGTGAAGGAGGACCTGGGGTCCCTTGACCGGTGGGCAT
This sequence comes from Viscum album, assembly GCA_963277665.1. Lineage (NCBI taxonomy): Eukaryota > Viridiplantae > Streptophyta > Magnoliopsida > Santalales > Viscaceae > Viscum > Viscum album. Next base: position 1,124,371,735 of record OY728129.1, read on the forward strand.
GAACCTTGTGGAGGCTTCCTACACAACCTTCCTTAGCAAGGATCAAAGACCACATAGTTCAGGTTGGTGTGGGGCTTCCACTACAGGATTCCCAGAGAAGATGTCATGGTCGGTGCTCACTCTAAGCTCACGTGAGTCATGCTCTGTGTGAGGAACAAGAGGTAGCAGAGACCTAAAGATCATGTCGTGAAAGATGTGTCTGTGGGTGGTGAAGTGGGGATTACACATAGTTAGTAGCCCAAAGAGGAAACATGGGATTATTCATGGTTAACATCCTGAGAAGTTGGGACATACAATAGGATGGAGGCCCGGTGGCGAAAATCCTAGTGGGAGAGGGATTTGGCACCCAAGAAAGGAGGGTTGTGGTGTCCATCCCCCTGGTCCATGGGACTGAAGAAGAAAGGAGGAGTATGGTTTCTTCCCATGGAAAGAAAAGCTTGGGGATTAAACCAGGATGATTTCCCTTTCCCCATAGATAATTGCTGCTCCGATAAAGAGGATATCATTCCATATTATGGATGATCTCACTCCCATGGAGACCAGTGGTCATGTATAATGTCTAAGGTGGGGCACCCTGCATACGAGGCACGAGTCGAGGTCACTGTTTGACGTCATGTGCTGAGGACAATGGTGCTTGGCAGTTTAACATCCTGCAGCTCAGACAAGGGGGGTTTGCACCGCACCCCAAGTACATACATAACCGGTACCCTCTGCTCCCTGGTGAAGAGAAAGGATAGGCCACACCATGTATAGGGGGTGTTATAAAGAAAACTATTGGGGTCCACGTTAGCATGGTTATGTGAATAACCAATAGTCGTTAGCATGCCTATGTAAATTAGCATGAGGTGAATAAATGCAATGGGAGGTATCATCTAGGGGACTTTGAAGTCACTTCGTGAGAACCTAGGAGGTTGAAGGGGAAATTAGTATATGGAGAAGGTTCTTTGGGTGCTCGGGGTGCCTGAAAATGATGCCTAGAAGAGGGACATCGTGTGCCCACAAGGAGGGAGGCTTGAACGCGAAAGGAAATGTTGTGCAAAAAAGGGTCGGGCCCACACACAATTTGATATGCATGCATGAAAAAGACCGTGTCAGCATGAAATCGGATAGGGTGGTGTGCAATTAATTGGCATGCACAAAAAAGGCCAGGCCGAGCGCATAATCGAGTTCAGGCATGAAAGGGACGGTTTGGGTGCGCAATATAGGGATAGATATTTAGAAGGTTTTGCGCCCATACTAGAGGATTGCATGCAATTGGAAGGAATTGTGCGTATGGGATGAGAGTCGAAGGTATTTGAATGAGGATCATGCCTGAGGGTTCACATGCAAAAGAGGTCCCGAAGGCGACCTGGCCTAAAAAAATCAGTATCAGAGAGCCATATTTTTGCGTGAACGGGAGAGGAATTTTATGTAGGGGAGGCGGTTTAGATTCTCCAGTCCGGAAGTCGAAGGGGTGGCCTTCTATTTATAGGTGCCTGAGATCATGGGTCTACATGAAAAAAATTCGTCGTGAAATACGTTGTGCCCGGTGTCGGCAGTGCGTACGTCGGGCACAGAGCGGTGGGGAAAAAAAGTTCTGTTCCTGCATGGAAAACTCTCACGAATCCCAAAGTTTTTCATGTGAGACATATTTTTTTCATGCAACTCTGAATTTATTTCGTGCCGCCCCTCTCAGCCCCCCAGAATGGATTGCCGTTTCCAAATATGGCTTCAATTTGTCGCACCTGAACCATCCACTTCCCTTAAGCACATTTCAGTGTCTACAGATACCCCTACTCGGAACCAGATCGGCATGGGGCCACAATGGTCAGATTCCGAGGGAAACACCGAGATACAGGACTCCCTTGGTCTGACATGTGATTAAAACCGGAGGGGCGCAAAAAAATGATATGGTGCACGCAACCATCTTTTCACGCACACGTGGAAACCACTCATCAAACCTATCAAATTCCCCATGGGTACAACCTTCCGTACAGATTTTATCATGAGATAATCCAGGAGCTCGTGCACGAAAAAAATTTCCTCCGCCTGCACGAAAAACGCTTTGCTTGCGCATAATTCGTCGCGGTTAGTCATCGGTTTACGTGCCAACCTGGGATTTTCTACATTGACATCCGTTTTTTCATGTCAAATTCTGATTTTTTGCAGCAGCTGTTGATTTTCCCCACCAGCCGCTGCTTTTTTGTGCCTTCAACTGCTTTTTCATGCCAGTAGCTGTTTTTTCACACAGACTTCTCAATACCTTACCAGCCAAAGATAGCCACCAATCAGGCTGACTTTGAGAGGGAATCCACATCCTCTACTCGAAGGAATGAGATGGTTGTCAACCATGATGTTTATGGCACCCAAATAATCATATCCAAAAACCATAATCACTTCAAAATGTTGACCCCAGCACAGAAAGAGTATGCACTGTCTTCCAACCTGCTGATCTGGGACTTCAGAATCTTGGAGGAGGTACATGTGCCTTGGTTTGAGGTCAACACACTGCTATCATGGGTGACCCATGAGGATGACCTACCCTGGTATAAAATCACCTAAATTAGCCACCCTACTAGAGAAACCAGACACATGGACGTTTACATCCTGAATCGGAGGACCAGGACCATCTCGTGGAGTGACTCTGTCTCAGAGAGTTCTCCAGCCCTTTACACAAGTACCTTCTATCAGGGTGTTACTCACAAGACACAAGACTGGAATTAGGATTGGGATCTTCGGTATGGATGAAATTTCACCAGTGAATGGGCCTGAGCGTATTGGGTTCGCTCGACATGCGGCCACTTTTGGGCCAAACTGCGGCACATCGGTTTGTTCGAGGGGGTGTGGACGTTGCAGTTTCACTTCTATCGCCAGCCTGTGCTTGGGCCAGAGCTATTTACTCGATGGTCCTCCATTAGAAATACCTTTTACCTTAATCATGGGGATGTTGGAATCAGCCTTTGGGACATTCATTGCATCAGGGGTATCCCTTTGGATGGACACCAGTAGGATGAATTACCCCCAATGAGGAACTCTTGGGGAAACGAATCACGAACCTCTATGATGACATGGAACCTATCGGAGATGGATAAGGATTGGTTGTGGCAAAGGATTTATTGATGGAAATTGCTTACAAGAAAAGGTTCATCTTGTTCCTGCAAATAGATCTAGAGGTCAAGATGCCAGGGTGGGGGAGACGGTGTCCGATTGCGGCATAGAGGAGAAAAAGTGGATCATATTGGAGGATCATGGATGCGGGGGACTATCAGTCATTGGTATTCAGCATCTGTGAGATTTGGGACCCTAACATGAGATACGTCGGGTTTCTTTCCACATTCTTGAGTGGGTGGCTCTTACAGGTGAGGGACGTAAGGATAGGAGTTCGTCCAGTGACCCTGGTGATGGACGACATTATAGCCGCCAATCAAAAATTCAATATGGCATTCCCTGTGTTGGATCATATGTACGCCATTTTGGGAAAAATTTCAAGAGGAGGGTCACCAAGGAGGATCTGTGGGCCCTTCCAGATCTTTTATGGCTGGGCCGTGGCCCATTATGGCAGGTATACCTTCCCAAATGACATTCTTCCTCCAGGTAATGGCCTGCGGCCTTCCTTGCTGAACATCGTCGGGGTCATGAAATTGAAACTGAATGAGGAGGGAGTAAGGATTAGAATCATTAATCATGACAACATAACTTTCATCCCATTACCCTCCTCTACAGGACGAATGATAGATAACGGGAAAGGCTCACTGGAGCAAAGGGAAACCTTCCAGAGCATCAGAGGTGTGGTGCTCATGGCCCAGATTGATGGGATGGTCTTTTGCGAGCCCAACATGCCATCCAGGTTCTCTAGGTAGTTCGTATTCCTTCAGGAGATGTTGAAGAAGGTGAAAAAAGATGTTCGGGAGGAATGACACCCCTGCGTTCATCGCTAAATGTGACTCATGTTCATGACCCAAGGCTCTGGTGACGTTATCACCTTTGCTCCCACAAGAGTTGATGTTGGCCCCTCATCTGAATATGCCGAGAACTAGGCCATATCATAACATAATGGGATTTTGTGGAAGAGAGTTCGGAAACTCCAGGTAGCCAGTGTTGAATCTGGGTGGTGAGAGATTAGACAGGGTGTTGTTAGTGGGGGAGGTCGGAAGCATGTCAGGAAACTGGGCCTGCATAGGATGAGACTTCAGTAGCGGGGACATCGCACGGCGCTACCGGGCCTTCATCACCAAAGGGGAGAGGGGCTCATATAGCAGCCTGGGAACTCCCAGGGAAGCATATAAGGTATCTACTTCAACCTTCTAATGAAACAATCTTTCTGGCTCTATGGTCAGCCTAGATGACCATGTGAAAATCAGTGGGTACTAATGCTCTTTGGAAAAAGATAGTATGTGATGGAATCCATCTTCCAGAGGTTGGAATCATTTGGGTTGTCGATAGTGTGAAAGTTCATCGTTGACATGCGTATCTGACGGCCATGGATGTGTATGCACGCCTATGTGGTCGGCGTGAGGAGCCATCTTTCTTGGTGAATGTTATTCTCAGCCAGAAGTATGACCATGAAAAGATGATGTTAGAGTATGATGACAGTGAAGATGAGTCGGAGGGCGCTGAGACAGATGGGGAGGAAGAAGGAGAAGGTGTAGGTGCGGGTGAAGAAGAAGAAGAGGAGCCTGAAGGTGGAGGGTCTCAAAGGGAATCCCACCAAGGGAGTCTCCGGGATAGTGGTGATATTGTCGACTCTGATGTGGATATAACTGATCTACGTGAGGTGTGTCTAAGCCCTTTTCTATCCTTTCCCCTCATCATCTTTTTTAGCGCTCAATTAGATCTCATTATCCTATTCAGGAGAAAATGGTCACCGACCAAGTGTCTCCATTCGAAGGGGAGGAGGCCCCAGTAAAACAAGGTGGGGAGCAGACACCCATTATTGAATTGACGAGCACTGAGGGATCCGCCATAATGGTAGCTCCTGTAGTGGCTAGAACACCAGAGGATGATTCTTTGGGATCCTGTAAATTCATTACTTCTTTGCCATTATTCACCGTTGGAGAGCTCATCTGATCAGGGTGTTCATTGTTTGTGCAGTAATCACAGCATTGGAAGCTCGTCAGGCTGCCGAACACGGGTCATCCACAGTTGATTCAAATGAAAATGTGTCGTTCCACACTTCTTGAAACGAGTCGGACTTGACGCTCGGTGAGAAAAAGGATGTGGAAATCAGTGGTACCATCTTCGGGGTGGGGCCAGAAGTTGTCGATGAAACCAAAGTGACCGAGCTAAGATAGGAATATCACCCAGGTGTTGAAGAGCTTAACCCCTTTAGAAGGGCTCCTAAAGAAGAACCTACTGCTGGTCTCTTGTCTTCTTTCCCCAAATATTGGCCTACAGACCTCGAGGATATTAATGATTCAGACTCGGAGGTGGCTGAGGAGAGCCGGATGATGTGACACAAAGGTTGGAAGTGTATTAGGTGCTTTCTCGGTCAACCTCAGATAGAATGGCTAAAGTGGATGGGATCACTCCACAACTTCTTACACTTTCTTTGTGCTGGATTGGTTGATGGTCAATGCCTTCATTCGATGGTCCACGACTACATGGCCGAGAGGCTATGCGAGAGCATCCAACCCTCTGACGTTGACGAATGTCGGGAGGGGCTAGGGAGTACCCAATCATTCATAAGTGCATTACAATAGGCCTAACACCTTTAAGAATAGGTGAGGGAAAAGGAGATATTCATTTAAAACAGTTCTGAACATGTGGAGTAGTTGAGGTCCTAGCTTGAAGAAACCCTACAACAACTAGTCGAAGCACATCACCAAATATCTACACTTCAAACTGAACAGGAGAAAGTACGGGCCATGATCGGTGGACTAGGATTTTCATCCGCTGATGAAGAGAGGGTCCTCAGGGAGGCAGGAAGAAATATTAGAGGCCACTAGTCAAAAGGTAGTGGTTCTGGAACGGTCCATACCAGAAGCAGACTTTTAAGGGCACTGTTTTGGTCAAACACATAAAATCGATTCTTCTTTCTGCTACTTATTCTGAACTGCATGTATGGATAAATTTATTAAATTTTCCGTTTGTTTTAACGCATTCAACAATAATCATGGAATAAATAGAAATCCATTCTTAAGCTCACGCAGGTCACACCAAATGTGAGAAACAAGGGATGTTCTTACTATGACTTCGGTTGATCATGGGATCATCAACCAAGCACCGAGATTTTGAGATTCGAACAGCCAATCCGGATTCTCGAGATGATAAGTGGGAGATCCGAATAAGGAAGAGGGACTCAAAACAATAGACATATTGTCTTCCCAGTGTGATCTAATGCATGAGTTGGGTAATTCCAGGGGAATTAGAATAAATCTAAACATAGGGGAATGGAAAATGTAAATCATGATACCCCAGATTCGGAACACAACATGGGTAGAATGACAATAAAGGGTAGTTGTTGACCAGGTTGAAAACACAGTATCCATATTGTATTAGGCTGAAATGGGGATGAAAACGAGGGCCGAATGCTAACCGTGTTCCAAACATGGGGCCTGACTCAGAATGTCATCCATTAGTCTTTCAGAACATTGGACTAGAAGAGTAGTTAAGTCATAGGCCGAGTATCCATACTGTTAGGGGGTTCCTTTAGACGTGAAATAGGATGGGGTTTGAATATGGGGCACCTAAAGCATGTAATGTAGAGTGATGGTTTGTTCGAACATAATCCAACACTCTTGAAGTTACGCCACCATAGTGGGATCACATTAGATGGGTTCATCAGTTTGATCATGGAACGTTCCTTGTTTTATACAAGAACTCTCTGGGGAGGGGGTTGTCGCTTCCCAATGTCATCATGGGGCTTCTCGAACTTGTTCAGGGAAAATCTAGAGTTACATGGTTCCCCGTAAGGGGCCATGCCAGGGGTTGGAAATGAGGAGAAACTGGGTTGATGATCCCTGGGGCTGGACCCAAGGTGAAATGCATGGGTGTCTTTACGTATCACATAAGGATGAGAATCAGTCCGTACGTAGTTCTGAGTGGTGTCATGTAGTTTAACGTCTTGTGGAAAGGACCCATAGTGGTCTTAGTTTATGGTAACAGAGCTCAAACCAAGAACTGATAAAGAGTTTAGGGGATACATGGTAATGTGATTATGAATCCTAATGTGAATGAGGACCTGGAGTCCAGATTACCATGTGCTCATGGGGAAGGTTTTATGTTGAGATACTGGAAATGAGAGTTAATATTGTCCCATGGGAGAAGCGATCAGGAGTTCCTACATATCTCATGAGAATGAGAATCAAGCCGTATGTATTTATAAGAGGTGGTATAGTAAGGTACCAGTGCCAAGGATAAAATGGGCATGCAGGTGTGCCCTCACACCAATAGAAGCGGTATTTGATGTGTCTTGTTTGTACTTTATGGTGAATGGTTTTTTTATTAATTTATAGGCCTAAGATAGAAAGTCTTGACATCGCCACAGGAGTCAAGCCATATTTAGGCATTGAAAAATGTTATGGTGTGTGACCGATACCAAACATGGTGTCCCCTTGTGTGAGGACATCATGAGGCAGTTCAATTTTTCGTCGTGCGGCAAGGACATTAATGTCATAGTTTAGGGTCATGTGATGGGACTAGGTATTCTTTTTAAAATCATGTGGCATAGACGTAGTAGAGACGAGGGTAAAGAGGGAATGATTATGGTGCAATAAAAAATACCCAAAGTGAATGAGGACATAATCCCATATCACAATGTAACCAATTCTGTGAAAAAAACCGCAGGCAAAGGGGCCAAAATAGAGGTAAGACGATATGGGGCATGAGTGACCAGCTCCCAATTGAGCTAGACAAAAAAATGAGACATCTGGGTGTTCCTATGTCTCCCACAAGGATGAGAATCATTCCATACATAGTTCTAAATGGGATATTAGTTTATTGCCTTAGAGCTCAGACCATGGAGAAGGGAATTCAGTGCGTATCCCCAAATGATTTTCTTATCACGGGTTTTTCCTCCTAACATGTAGATGCACATTGAAGAATAGTACCACGAATTTTGAAGTTCTACTTGGACATGATGATGTGGAGAAGGATGTGAATAATGTAACTGCCATTTTGGGTTTAATGGGGCTGGAGTGACGATGGAGGATCACTATTGACTATGTTCTAAAAACAACATCCATATCGCAGTAGCCTAAAATGGGGACAAAAAATGAGTATTTCCCACTGACTATATTCACAACATAGGGCTTGTATCAATTTGATATCCAGAACCCTAGAGGACATTGGCCCGTAATGGTATGAGGGCCCTTTGGCCGAGTGTCCATGCAATTCGGGGGTCCCGTGGGATGTGAAAGGTGATGAAAGCCCTAATGTGGGAGAACATGTAGCCTGAAAAATAGGTAAAATCATGTCTGAGTAGAGTCTGACATTCTAGGTACTAAAACAGAGTACCCTTAGGCACATTGGTGAATCGTTCGAAGAGGGCCGAGGGGCTCATCTTGAGAGTGGCTAGTTTGAAATGGCTAGGATAGCACACGAGGAAGGAAAAATCTCAAGAGGAGGAGGTAAATGGAATGGTTGTTAAAACACCTGACGTGAGTGAGAACATAATCCCATACAACACCATATATTCCTCTCTCAAGGGGAATGTGGGCCAAGGGGCCAAAATGGGGATAGAACCAAAGACGAGATGCCCGGGCTGTCCAACGTATCCCATAAGGATGGGAATCAAGCCATACGTAGTTATGGAATAATACATAGGGGTATGATACCGTAATGAGTGGGGTGTACGACATGGAGAGTAACCCAACGTGAATGAGGACATAATCTCATACCACAAAGTACAACCCTAAAAAGGAACTTGGGCTCAGGGCCTGAAAAAGACAAGGGGCCTGAGGTTGGGCCTCAGATGGGAAGGCCCGATCAATTTAAAGTTTAACATCCTATAGTGAGAATGAAGAGAGGGTGTAAGATACACAAAACAAGTGAGGTGTATGGCGCGGTGAGTAACCTGACGTAAATGAGGACATAATCCCATACCACACTGTACAAACCTAAATAAGAACTTGGGTAGGAGGCCTAAAAAGGCTGAGGGGACTAAGGCTGGGCATCCCAAAAAATGGTATCCATATGACCTCTTGTTCGGTTACCACTTCATCATAGCACCTAAGCCCACGTGAGCAGTGATTTGTGTGGCAAAAAAGGAGCCAAACTCAGATTTCCCCATTATATTGGGGTCTAATAGCTGACATCACCCGAGGGGAGTTCGTTGCTTGGATATACAATGGGGAAAAATGAACCATTGCACTCGATGTTTGGGACATCTCGGGGTGGCTCTAATCATAAAGGATAGCTATTGACCACGTTTGAAATAGATTATCCTTATAGTGCCCTAGAATGGGAACAATAAATGAGCAATGACTACTGACCATATTCTCAACGTTGTACTTGTATCAATTTTTTGATCAATATCCTCGAGGGTGTTGGCCCGATGTGGTAGGAGAACCCTTGGGCCTAGCATCCCAGCCATTCGGGAGCCCATTTGAATGCGAATGATGATGGATTCCTAATCACAGGAGTGGGTGAAGCATAGCTGTACCCATAGATTTTAAAGTCTAGCAGGGCTGTAAAATAGGCAGAAACCTCTCGGGAGTGGGACGTACGACAGAATCGAGATAAGCTCAACTTGTATTGACGCATGAACCTGCACCACCCCATATGTCTTGACCCGAGGGGAGATTCCAGAATTTGGGTGGGTCCTATAGATGAAATGTCTGTGCGTTCCTACATATCCCATAAGGATAAGAATCAAGCCGTTTTTAGTTCTTGATGGCCATGTTGTTTAACGTCGTGCAGTGAGTATGTAGGAGGATAGAAGAACAGAGAGAAAGCACATGGTAGAACCGTTATAATCCTGGGATGAATGGGGATAAGGAATCTTACACCATATCATGCAAGGATCCACTGAGAGAACTATACCCAGGGGGGATAGTCAAAGATAAGAGTTTGGGGATGGGCTCATGATGAAATGCTTGGCTTTCCTACGTATCCCATTTTGTGGGAATCAAGCCACACGTTGTTCTAAAGATGCTGTTAAACGTTGTGAAGGACAAAACACGATTTAAAGTCATGTAGGACTGGACAGTTTAAGGTCATGTGTGACCATCACATAGTTTAGGGTCATGCAGGACTGGAACACAGTTTAGGGTCATGTGGGACTGTAAGTTTAAGGTCGTGGAGGACTAACTCGCTTAGGGAAAGTATTTCTTGAGAAACTTGGAATTGGAAGAAGGAGTTATACGCTCACCATCAATGGTCACCAGGGAGTTTTCTCCATTGGTGTAAATCCTATAGATTATGTAAGGACTTCCCCATTTGGGATCTAACTTGGGTGGTTTCCTACCAGGGATCATTGGTGCCCGGAGGGCCAATACAAAGTCACCTTACAGGAAAGAGTGGAGGCAAACCTTCTTGTTGAAGGCTCTAGAAATCTTATTCTGATGCCTTTCCAAATTGTGCAGGGCATGAATCCTATTCTCATCAAGTTCTTAAAATTCATCCAGATGAATTTCGGCTTTCTTATCTGTTGGCTTCTGGTCATAAACTGATGCACGTAACGAAGGTAGCTGGATCTCTATGGGCAGTACAGCCTCAGCTCCATACACTAAGGAATATGGGGTCACATGGGTGGACTTATGAGTCATCATCCGATAAGCCTAGAGGGAATTAGGGATATTGTCCGACTAACTCTTCCTATTCTAACCATCCATTTTCTGTAAAACGTTAGATAGTGTTTTTTTGAACACCTCGATCTATCCATTTGCATGTGCATGATAGCGGGAGGTATGGTTAGAATGGAGGTCATACTTGGAATAAAATTTCTTCAGCTTAGTTTCTCGAAAGTTTGTTCCATTATCGGTGAGGACGGTGTGAGTAACTCCAAATTGGTAGATTATATTAGAGCTTACTAAGTCAATGATAGAATGCACCTTAACCTCCTTGAGCGGAACTGCTGCTGCCCACTTGGAAAAGGAATCCGTGGCAGTCAGGATGAACCAACACCGGTGAGTTGTCACCGGTGGATATGGTCCCATGAAATTGGGTCCCAATAACTTGAACGACCATGAGTACATGGTGGATTGGAGAGGTTCTAGTGGCCAATACTTGATGTTAGCGTGAATTTGAAATGCATGAAATATCTTGGAAAACTCGATGCAATCATGGATCATGGGGGTCCAAAAGTACCACAGTCTCCAGATCTGATGGGACAGCTTTGGCCCAGTCTGGAAAGTCCCATAAGAACCGGCGTGAACCTTGTGCATGACCTTAGAAATCTCAACTACATGGATGCAACAGAGGCGAACACCATCAATCCTGTAGTTGTAGAGGATCTTCTCAAGACTGGGTCCACTCTGGAGGGTAAACTGTAGTGTGCGGCATCAGATTCACACACTCTTAACCTAATCACCAAGGAGGAAGCCATTTTGGAGATACTCTTCAAAGGGGGATCTCCATTCAGGTGTTACTTCAACCACTACATATAAAGAAACTGGGGGGTCTTGACATGGAGGCTCTAGCGGTAAGATGGATTACTCATAGGTCGTCTCCATCATCTGGGGTGATAGGAGAAATGACTATCTGATGTGCCACATGTATAATCAAATCATCTAGATTGGGTTCAACAAGTGATGCAGCCAGGCCGACCAGGGCTTCAGCTCGACCGTTCTAACATCAAGGGACATGAGTAACTTCCTTCCGAGAAGGAAATTGGGCCATTAGCTGGATGGTGCACTCAAACAATCTTATAAGATATGGCTTTCTGTCAACATAGTCACCATTGACTTTCTTGATGACTAGTTTAGAATCCCCTTTCACATGTAGATGGGGAAAATCAATCTCAAGGGTCACCTCAAGGCTAGTGATAAGAACCCGATACTCTGCCTCATTGTTGGTCCAGCCTTCCTACAATAGGAATGAATACGGAAGAGTGGCTTGCACTGGGGTAATAAAGAAAATACCCAGGTCTACTCTGTTGAGTCTGAGATCATTGAGTCTGCTGTCGCTGGGGCTTCAGGAGGCACCATCAAAGTGAATCTACTAGCATGGGACGGTATGATCTACCGATGGGATTGCCTTGTCGGGAAATTCCAAGTTCAGGGACTGGTCTGTGGGGGTTGGATGGGCAGCTATAAAATATGCCAATTCATGTCCCTTGAAATCCTTCTGAGGCACGAACATGATGTCAAACTGCTGGAGGATTACCGCCCACTGCACTATAAGGTTGATCGACATGGGGTAGTTCTGAATGTACTTCAGCTGGTCTACCCATGACACCAGATATACCTCGTGGTGATGTATGTAATGTTGCAACTTATGTACTACAAATACTAGAGCAAGTATTATCTTTTATATGAGGGAGTATCTAGTCTACATATCGAGGAGCATGCAGATGAGGTATTAGAAGTTTTTTTCCATCCCCTCATTTGTTCTTCTGGGCGAGAAGTGCGCCAAGAGATCGTTCTTGTGCAGTCACGTATAGGATCAGTGGTTTTCTAGTGATGGGTGGCATCAAGACCAGAGGCTGGAGTAGATACATCTTGATGTCCTCAAATGCGGTCAGGCACTCTTTATCCCATTCGTAGGCAGTGCCTGTCTTCATAAGCCGGGAAATGGGCTTACACTTGCCAACCAGATTTGCAATGAATCGACATATGTAGGCTAAGTGGTCTTGGAAACTTCAAAGATTATGAATATTTCTTAGGGTATGCATTTGACTGATGGCCTTGATCTTCACTGGGTAGATCTCGATGCCCCGATACCTAACATCAAATCCGAGAAAAATCCTCGAGGTGATCCTGAAGGCACAATTCAACGGGTTTAGCTTCAAGTGGCAGGAACAGAGGAGGCCGAACACATTCTCAAGTTCCTTCATATGGTCTTGGCTCTAGTGATATTTGACCACCAGATCATCCACATGGAATTCCACCAATTTCCTGAGGATTGGCGTGAATATGCTGTGCATGTCCCGCTGATAGGTGGCACTTGTATTCTTTAAGATGAAAAGCATACCTGGTAACCGAAAGTACATTGGGGCACCCTGAAAGTGGTGGAATCTTCATCCATGGGTCCATATAGATATGATTATATCTAGAGTACATGTCCCTGAATAAGAGGGCCTGAAACCCATCCATAACATCGATTAACAATTCTGTCACTAGAAGGGGAAATCATCCTTCTGACAGTGACAGTTGAGATCTTGGAAGTCGATGCAGACTCTGATCTGTCCGTTCTTCTTCTTGATTGGCATAATGTTGGCTAGCCCCTTGGGGTACTGAAATTCCTTGATGAAGTTGGCTCTGATGATCATTATCCACTTCGGCATCGACCAAGGAACAATGAGAAGGGTGCATCTTCATGGGAGGCTGCTTAACCCGCGATGATTTGTCGGGAGACCGAGATGGTGGATGACTACCTGAGGATCTAGTCCCAGCATCTGGTCATATCTCCAGAAAAATACATCATGACGCTACTTCAGGAACTCAGTGTACCGCTGCTGCTCCTCAAGGGACATGTTGGAATTGATCAATGTGGGTCTCGGGTCTACCTCGCTACCGAGGATCACCTATTCCAGTTCATCAATCATAGTAGAGACTCCCTCTTCAAAGGCGGGGGAAGCAACCTCCAGACCCTCTTCTTCGCATGCGTTGGAGGGATTCCCAGTAGAAGAAGGTTACTCTTGGTTGGTAGAACCTGAAGGGAGGATAATACTAGCCTGGGTAGCATTGGACAATATATCGGGAGATTCAAGTGTTGTTGAATCCATAGAAATGAAAGAAGTAGATCCAATCCCATCTGGTCTTCGGCCAAAGGGGCCATTCTTGATGATATCAAAGAAATAGTGGAACGTTGGCTTTAGCCGGTTTATCCCAGCCCGAAAACATAGACACGTATGATGTACTACCATTGCTAGGGGGTGGAAATCCTGATATCATATGGGGGTAGGAGGTTCCAGGATTACATGAGCCTGATTTGTGAAGGAGTACAACGTGATTTCCCATCATCGCTTGGATTTGGGAATATGTTTCCCTCTTATACCAGAGAAAACAAAACATTGCCCCATGTCTGGGGATGTGACCTCCACTCAATGGATCAGGAAGACGTTGGCATCATCCAGAACTGCCCTGGGTTCAGTTGCAACCGTGACGGGATCGACCACACTTATCTGAATCTGTTTGTCCTTGCTCTAGTAATAGTGGGCATCTAGGTAGTGGGATTCACAAGGGGCAGAAGGAGAAGCATCGCCTTGGAGTACACCTACTCGTCTATTAAGGGAGTACTTTAGGCACTAGTGATACGATGAGGGGACCACCGCGTGTAGGTGGAGCCATGGTCTTCCCATCAATGCATTGTACGTGGTGTCTTGGGAGACAACCATAAAATCAGTATTGAAAACTAGGCCACAGAACTGGGACTTTAGACAGATCTTGTCGACCGGGGTCTGCTCGGTCCTGTCTAATACATGGATCCTTATGTTAGAGGAATACATGTCATCTTCGGATAACCCCAGCTTCCACAGCATCTGCATTGGGATAAGGTTGATCCCAAATATTCGTTCAACGAGACAACAGTGAACCTCCACGTCATTAAATTGGCCGGTTATGTAAAGTAGGCTGATGATCCCCTATATAGGAGAGCCTTAATCCTCTATATTGAATGAAATGATAGCCTATCATTCAATGTTCTAGACCGACTCAGCATGAAATGCTTCTTTAGCAGCTACCTCCATCTCAAACTGGAAGGGACTTATTAAAGCCTTAGTGAGGGCCTCGTGCATAACTGACAATAGGAGATGAGCCTTGAGGATGGAAAGCCTCACTGGGATGCCGAAAAGGTTCATGAGAACATCATATTTCTATTCCAGTCATGAACTTCTGCTTGCAGGAGGCCACTCTATGATTGCATGCATAGTGGGCCCTGCTGGCTGAACCGACAGCTGGATGGTGCTAGGTATATCCCGCTGCTCACTAGTCTAAGCCCGAAGTGTAGCTTCCAATTAAGGACCAGATGACTGAGATCGGTCTGTGGGTGGGTGAGGCTGGTCGCGACATGATCGAGGTAGCTCTACATGATCTAGTGACACAAACTGTGGTGGAGGCGGGCCTGACGACACCGGATTAAGAGGTTGCACATGCTGAATTTTGTGCTGGGCCTACTGTCTGGTCTCATTGGCATGCACTGCATGGATATGGGTGCCAAATTATGTGCCCCAATGACCCATATGGTCATATATCCAGTGACGTTGATGCCGGCTGGGACCATTAGGGAGGTTTTCCTGGCACTCCCCATCGTCGGGAGTCATATAGGGATTTACCAACTCCACTGTATTAACTGAAACGTACCCTAAACTATCACTTGATAATTAATCCACTACTGGGTGGATTCCGATAGGAATACCCATCTCCGGAGGCATGAAGTCACCGAGTGTTCGGGATAACAATGGCATTGGTAGGGCACGTTGCTTTCCCATGCGCCACTAATGCTTGTTCTTCTGTGAAGAGGTCGGATGAGATGATGATGCAGAAGTGATGGATGTGGATTCTGAAGGCTTCGACTATTTTAGGCATGACCGAATGAGGCAATGGGCATGAGAAACCGTTTTGGGGCCATCCAGTCATCATACTTCTATGACCCGCAGATACAAACCTGGTGCCACTCCCCTTCGCTGTCGCTGCTACTGTCTGGCCTTACAAAGACACTCGCAACTTGTGTCGGGGTCGGGCCAAGCCTGACTATGTTGTCATCGACCTGGTATTGAATCCAGTATTTAAACACATAGAACTTCTTGAAGTAACCAGGGACCTTATTCTCGTTCAAGGAGTAGGTCTAGTTTCTCTTGTTCGGGATGGTGTCCCTTGGAGCCTGACCTTGATGAGAATCTAGAGGAGCCAGTCGAGGAGGCAGACCCTGATTATCCCACCTGGGTGGTGGTAGATGATTATGCGGGGGCACTTTCCGATTTTTATGTGGATGCTGCTGAGCCGGAGCCTGTTCCTGAGGTTGAGGGCCTCTGCAAGGATATGGGTATTGTTCCACTGGTAGTAACTACAGCTATCTGAGGGCCTCTTTTTGGGCCACTACGGTGGGCTTGGCTATGATATCCTTCCTTGCAGTAATTACAGGAGGCAAAGGGCGTACCTGGCTAGCCTGTCGCAGGGCTTCCTCCAGGTGTTGGGCCATATCGGAGAAGTCTTAGAATCCTCCAGGGTAATTCCGGGTTATTTGAGAGAGATCCATCTCTGTCTTGACATTTCCTATGCACATCGTCGGTAATTTCTCCGGATATAGTTGGATGTCAAGGGAGTTTGTCTGGCCCTTCCACCAGGCAATAAAGTCCACGACACATTCATCAGTCCCTTGTTTTCACTTGAAGAGGACTGCGATGCTGGTGTTCTTGGTAGTGGAACTGAACTGATAGAGGAATTTCCTGTGAAGGTCCTCCCAGTTGGTTACAGATCCGATGGGGAACTTGTTGTACCAGAGGAATGTCTTGAAGGACCCCGGGACACCCTGAGAGGGGAGGGGTGAATTAGGGTGACCACTTTTTCTTTTAATGTGATGGATCTTGTTCCCACGTTGGTAGGAACTTGTTGAACCTATATGATGATTATGATTAGAAAGAAAACAATCACATGCACAGAGGAGACACAACCCTTTTTACTTGGTTCACCACTAAGGGCTACGTCCAAGGAGCATATGCCGATAGGCTGTCAGTCGTACCAAAATCCACTATGCTTCACTAGCTATAGATTACAAAGGTTCGGGTACAGACACTCTGTCCCAGGCTCACTACCTTTACAATTGTTCAGGGATAGCTAACTGCATCCCTTATGTCACTCCCGTTGACTCCCCCTAGCTCACTGCCGTTGGTGAAGTCTCACTCAGTTTATAGACGTGAAGGTCTCTTCATCATATGCATAAGAATGCATCCTTTGTTGTCTGTAGATGCTCTATTGAAGTCTGATTCTCAGCAGAAGCATAATATCACTTTTCCTCGAATGTATCAGGTAGTCTCCTAGCTTTCATGCAACTCCAAACAGGCCGGTGGGCTTCAGCAAAACCTGGCGCGCTTCTCCAAGCCGGACGCGCAAGTCCCAATACGGCGCGCAAGTCCAGACTGGCGCGCAAGTGTCACCAACGCACCTGCGCGACGCTTCCTTCCCCGAAAACAAACTCGCACGGTCCACTTCCTTTCTCTTCCAAACCGCCTTGGGCGCTCAGCAGACAACCGACGTGCAAGCTCTACTTGCGCGACCAAACTACCACCTGCGCAGCTCAACCACCTGCGCGACGAGAGCTCGAACAATCTCTAAGTCTCGAACTCCGTTTAAAATGAGGAGGGGTGGTCCAGTATTTATAGGCAAACTGGACCCCCTGCTCGGAGGCGCGCAAGTCCCTCAGCGGCGCGCAATTCTTGTCTCCAGTAACCTCTGTCGCGCAACTCACTTGCGCGACCCAACCAATACTTGCGCGACCTTCTTTCCTTAGCCAAATTTTGATGTTCTGATCCTCAAAAAAATATGGCACGCAAGTCTTTTATCCTCCAAGAGCTCGGCGTGAAAGTACCTTTTCCAAAAACACTTTACTTTATTGGCCGATTTTCAGGCCCAAAAATTTGGCAAACACTTGGAAACAGCGCCACCTTCACTACTGTTTTCTGCTTGAACGGTATGATCTCTTTGTTGGTACACATCCTGAAATTCCACTGAGGATTGACAACAAACACAAACCATACGCCAAATCATGCTTTGAAGACCCTGGTTCCAACAATCTCCCCCTTTGGGTTTGTTGGCAATCAGAATAAATTCAATAGATCTCCAACCATGAGCAAACCCAAAACGCAAGAATCAACTCACCCAACACTCTAAGTCTACGTGAGCAATGCTCGGTGTAGAAAACAATAGAGGAAGCTTGAATTGGGTTCCGGTGTTTTGAAATTCTCCATGACGCCCGATTGTATCCTTCTCATACTTCTCATCACAGAAGCATTTCTTGCCTTGAATTTATTCCTTTCTCCCCCATTGACAATAAAACTAAAGACCGATAAGTTGTTCAACGTTCAGCTCAAGCCATACTCCCCCTGGATAGTATCTCCCCCATAAACCTGCATCACAACCATAAGTAGATAAAAACAGTTATAACAAATGGGGAGAAGGGATTTCTGGAGCCTCCTTATGCAGTAGGAGGTGGTTGAACACCGAGGTTCAACCGATGCTTCTCAAACACAGCCGCGGACAATGGCTTGGTCAGAATATCAGCCACTTGCTCTTCAGTTCCAACATGATCCATTCTAATCACGCCTTGTTCAACCTTTTCTTTGATAAAATGATACCGTATTTCAATATGTTTTGTACGAGAATGCTGAACCAGATTCTTCATAAAATCAATTGCGCTTTTTTTTATCATAGTAACTCACCATTGGTTGCTGCACCTTATCACCAATATCTGTTAGTTGCTGCTTCATCCAAAGCAGTTGAGTGCATGCCTTTGTGGCAGAGATATACTCAGCTTCAGCAGTACTAAGAGAAGTACTTTCTTGTTTCTTGCTCAACCAGCCAACACATTTATGCCCAATATTGAAAGATCCACCACTAGTGGACTTTCTATCTACCACATCACCAGCCCAGTCAGCATCAGAAAATGCGGATAATTCACTATCCCTGCTTGCAGCAAAAAATAACCCGAAATTATGTGTACCTTGAATGTACCTCATGATTCTTTTTACTACCTCCATATGTTCCTCTTTTGGATTACTCTGAAAGCGGGCCGCAAGGCATGTGGCAAAGACAATATTTGGCCTTGTCACTGTCAGATACAGTAGGCTTCCAATGATCCTCTTGTACATGGTGGGATCAACAGAGTCCCCATCCTCATGCTTTCCAAGTTTAGTTCCAACTGCAATTGGAGTTGACATTGGTTTGGAGTCTTTCATATTGAACTTCTTCAGTAGCTCTCTTGCATATTTTTCCTGAGAAATGAAAGTGTATTCCTTCTTTTGAATCACCTGCATCCCCAAGAAATATGTGAGCTCCCCAATCATAGACATTTCAAATTCTGATTTCATGTGGTTGGCAAATTCATCCACTGATTTCAGCCTATTGCCACCAAATATGATATCATCAACGTAGACAAGAACCATGAATTGATCTTTTGGAGAATTCTTCACATAGAGATTGTGATCAACTCCTACTCTTTTGAATTCCAACTTCTTGAGATAAGAATCCAGCCGTGAGTACCACGCCCGTGGTGCCTGCTTCAAAACATAAAGAGGTTTCTTCAGTTTGCAGACCTTTGATTCATCAGTATCCAAAACAAAGCCCACTGGCTGTTCAATATAGACTTCCTCTTCGAGTACACCATTCAAGAATGCTGTCTTGACATCCGTTTGATATACTTTATATCCTCTTTGGAGTGCCATGGCAAGGAAAAGCCTGATTGACTCCAGTCTAGCTACTGGAGCAAAGGTTTCTTCAACATCAATCCCTTCAATCTGGGAGTATCCTTTACATACCAGTCTTGCCTTGTTTCTGATGACACTTCCATGCTCATCAAACTTATTTTTGAAGATCCATTTGGTACCAATCACATTGTGACCTTTGGGTATCTGGATAAGATCCCATGTCCGATTCTTGTCAATCTGATCTAACTCTTTATTCATGGATTTTACCCAGGATTCATCCTTTGCAGCTTCTTCAAATGAGGATGGATCCACAACAGAAAGAAATGCATATTGCGTGTTATTCCTCATCCTCCTTGTTTGAGTGGGTGCACTCATGTCCCCAATTATGTTGGATGGATCAATCTCAGCTCTTCGAACTCTCCTGCGAGGTTCAGTAGCATTTTCTTCATCCATAGTTTCTTCTTCAGATTCTTCTTCTGATTCAACATCATGATGTGACTGCTGAGTGTTTTGAACGACTTCATCTATTTCTACACTTGTATTTTCTTCACGTTCACATTCTTCCTGACTTTCTATCACATCAGCATATGAATTCCTTGAAGCATTTGTGTTTTTCTCTTCAATTATCTTAACATCACCGCTTTCCACAATTCTTCCCAAATGCTTGTTGAAACATTTGTAGGCTTTGCTGTTCATTGAGTAACCAAGGAAAATTCTTTCATCTTCATTGTCGCCATATTTCCATTGATTTCCGTCTTTGTTCCTGATGAAGCATTTACTTCCAAAGACACGAAATTATTTTAGAGAAGGCTTCCGTTCATGCCACAATTCATACGGTGTCTTCATCTCACCCATATAAAGTCCTGTTCGATTTTGAATGTACACTGCAGCTTGAACAACCTCTTTCCAGTAATGTCGTGGAATACGACTCTCAATCAGCATAGTTCGTGCCATGTTGTTCACCTGTCGATTCCTACGTTCAACAACTCCATTTTGTTGTGGAGTTCTCACAGCAGCTACCTCATGCTGTATCCCATGCTTCTATAGATAATTCTCAAATTCAATAGACGTGTATTCTCCTCTATTGTCAGATTGCAACACTTTGATTGTTCGTCCAGTATCATTCTCGGCGATTCGCCGATATGTTTTCATGCAGTCAAGGACTTGTTGTTTCCTGTGAATGACCATCACACATGCCATTCTACTGTAATCATCTATGAAAAGGACAAAGTACCTTTCTCCATGTGTTCCGACAACATTTATTGGACCACAAACATCTGTATGAATCAGATCAAGAAGGTGAGACGCCCTTTTCTTCTTTGGCCGATATGAACTGAAGACCAGCTTTCCACGAATACAAGCATCACAATATTTTTCACGCTCATGCTTCAGGTTGGGAATGTCCATGAAAATTCTCAATTTTGATATTT
Source organism: Viscum album (assembly GCA_963277665.1). Taxonomy (NCBI): domain Eukaryota; kingdom Viridiplantae; phylum Streptophyta; class Magnoliopsida; order Santalales; family Viscaceae; genus Viscum; species Viscum album. The sequence continues at coordinate 1,124,392,603 of OY728129.1, forward strand.
TCTCCATGTCTTGTTGATTGATGTGTCCCAATCTCCGATGCCACAAATTGTTTTCTTCTTCAACAGTCATGTAACATACATTTTCTTCACTATAAACCTGATACAAGTTGTCTTCTGTTCTGCATCCCTTCATAAGTGAATTGCTGGTTTTTCCCTTGATAGTGCATCCTTTCTGATTAAAGGTAACTATAAGTCCTGAGTCACAGAGTTGACTCACGCTGAAGATATTATGACGTAGGCCATCTACGTAAAGGACTTCAGTATTCTTTAGTTCTCCATTAGCTAATTTGGTACTTCCACTCCCTTTGATCTTCAGAGCCCCATCATTACCAAATCTTACTGTACCATCAACATTTTTTATGATATTCGTTAGTAGACCGGCATTACCTGTCATATGAGATGAACAACCGCTATCCAAAATCCAGGTACTGTTGTTCTTTGTAGCTTTGAGGGCTACCTCTTCAGGGTTCGATTTCTCAATCTTCTTCCTTTCCTTCCATGAGACATTAGATTGAGTATATAGAACTGATGTCCTTTCCACTATCTCTTCCGCATACCCAGGTTCTTCATAGTCGAAGTCTTCTTTGAGAGGTGAGAACCTGTTTGAAAGAGAAACACTGTCTTGCTGACGAGACTTGACCCATCTTGAACTTCGGTATGAGGTGTCTATGTCCCTTCTCTGCCTGCAATTAACGGCCTTATGACCAAAGTTAGAACAACGAAAACAATATCCATAGAAATTATTTCTTCTATAAGAATTAGGATATGAAATTTTTTTCCTTTGGTGAGAATATATATCTTCTCCATTCAGATAGCTTCTTGCCTCTTCACAATAAGACATGGTATGGACCAGATAGCCACAGAACTGACACTTCATGAGAGGAAATGTCTTCTCACTTGAATTTCTCCTTATTCCTTCTTCCTTGGGAGAATAGTAAGACTGTCTGTCATTTTTGAAAGTTTGAGGATAATTTTCAGGTCTCCTTTTAGTTTGGATTGAGGGTTCCTTTTTTCAGCACTCTAGGAAACATTTCAACATGTTCAACTTTCATCTTATCTTTATTTTGTATCTTTTCACTTCCAGCAGTTGATGTCTCATCCTCACAACCAATTCCACTCTTTCCCATGCAAGAAGGTCTTTGATCACTCAAGATTTTTCTAACCTCATCTGAACCACACTTGGCTCTTGCTAGTAATTCTGCATCTGAGAATCTTCAAAACTGTATTTTCTTCCTTGATTCTTTTGGAACAGATTCAGTCTCCAGTTTACTCCTTAGAGTAACTACTTCCTCCTCAAGACCCTCAGTAGTCTTGGATTTTTCATCCAGTCTGGATGTGAGGTCATTGATGACCTTTGCCTGCTCTTCAATTCTCAGCTTCAGATCAACTACATCATCATTTCTTTCAATTATTTTATACTGTACCTTCACAAATTCTTCCAGTCGTTCAATTTCAGCTTCAAGTTGATCTACGTATTCAGTTGATTCTTCTACAATTGATTTCCACTTATTGCAGCTCTTACATTTAATCTTAAGCTTACTAACTGCATCCTTAAGTTGCACCTCAGGATCTACACATGTTCTCAGTTGTTTTTCTCCATCAGTATCTTCTGACTTTTCAACAGTGGCCATCATAGAAGCATGGTTCCTAGTTTTGAATTTTGGTTCTTCTTCATCATAGAATTCATTATCCTCTTCTTCCTCTTCACATACAAAACTCTTCCTTTGCATTTTCTTACCAGATTTGAAGTCTCCCTTTTTGAAGAACCTTCTATGAGGCTTCTTTAAGTTTTAATCTTCACTTTCATCATCATTGATATTCTTCAAGCAATGAGAGGCAATGTGCCCAACTTCTCCACAACGGAAACATGCGAGAGGTAACTTCCCTTTGAATTTCCCTTTCCCCTTCTGGAACTACTTTGCAATGAGAGAAATAATTTCTTTCTCTTTGTCATCATCACCGCTACTATCCTTTGAGATTTTCAATTTATCCATGGCCTTGAATTCCATTTCCTTGCTCACCCGAGTCGTAGCATCTTCTGGTTTGACTCTCATTTCATATGCTACCAAGCTGCTCAGTAGATCATCTAGAGAATGTTTGGAAAGATCTCTTTCCTCAAGGGCTGACACCTTCGCATTATACAGAGGTGGAAGTATTCTTAATATTTTCTTTACAATATCAATATCTTTGATTTCTTCCCCTAGACCCCGAATTGCTCCAACCAATTCAGTAATTCGATTGAAGAAAGAGTCTGCATTCTCGTCTGGATGCATCTTTAGATCATCAAACCGATTGTGTAGAACTTGTAGTTTCGCCTCCTTCACTTTGCTATCTCCTTCATAAATATTCTCAAGTTTATCCCACATGGATTTTGGTGAGGTGCAATTCATCACCTTCAGGTAGATCTGATTAGAAAGAGCTACAGTGAGGGAATTCTGTGCTTTAGCATCTACATCAAGAAGTTTCCTGTCTGTTTCAGTCATAGCCAGGCCTGTTGGATCAGTGACATGTATTCCTTGCATAGTAGAAAAAAGAACTTCCATTCCAAGATATCTTAGATGAGATCTCATTATGTTCTTCGAGATCTTGAAATTTCTTCCTTCGAAGTGAGGGACTCCCCTGATATTGTCCGCGTTTTCCATGACAAAAAGGGTCAGATTCAACACCAACAACCTTTACCCTCTGATACCACTTGAAGGACCCCGGGACACCCTGAGGGGGGAGGGGTGAATCAGGGTGACCACTTTTTCTTTTAATGTGATGGATCTTGTTCCCACATTGGTAGGAACGCGTTGAACCTGTATGATGATTATGATTAGAAAGCAAACAATCACATGCACAGAGGAGACACAACCCTTTTTACTTGGTTCACCACTAAGGGCTACGTCCAAGGAGCATACGCCGACAGGTTGTCGGCCGTACCAAAATCCACTATGCCTCACTAGTTGTAGATTACAAAGGTTCGGGTACAGACACTCTGTCCCAGGCTCACTGCCTTTACAATTGTTCAGGGATAGCTCACTTCGTCCCTTGGGTCACTCCCATTGACTCCCCCTAGCTCACTGTCGTTGGTGAAGTCTCAGTCAGTTTATAGACATGAAGGTCTCTTCATCATTTGCATAAGAATGAATCATTTGTTGTATGTAGATGCTCTATTGAAGTCTGATTCTCACCAGAAGCAGAATATCACTTTTCCTCGAATGTATCGGGTAGTCTCCTGGCTTTCGTGCAGCTCCAAACAGGCCGGCGGGCTTCAGCAAAACCTGGCGCGCTTCTCCAAGCCGGACGTGCAAGTCCCAATACGGCGCGCAAGTCCAGATTGTAATGTAAGTGTCACCAACGCACCTGTGCGACGCATCCTTCCCCGACAACAAACTTGCGCGGTCCACTTCCTTTCTCTCCCAAACCGCCTTGGGCGCTCAGCAGACAACCGGCGCGCAAGCTCTACTTGCGTGACCAAACTACCACCTACGCGGCTCAACCACCTGCGCGAAGAGAGCTCGAACAATCTCTAAGTCTCGAACTCCGTTTAAAATGTGGAGGGGTGGTCCAGTATTTATAGGAAAACTGGACCCCCTGTGCGGAGGCGCGCAAGTCCCTCAGCGGCGCGCAAGTCCCTCAGCGGCGCGCAAGTCTTGTCTCCAGTAACCTCTGTCGCGCAACTCACTTGCGTGATCCAACCAATACTTGCGCGACCTTCTTTCCTTAACCAAATTTTGATGTTCTGATCCTCAAAAACATATGGCGCGCAAGTCTTTTATCCTCCAAGAGCTCGGCGCGCAAGTACCTTTGCCAAAAACACTTTACTTTATTGGCCGATTTTCAGGCCCAAAAATTTGGAAAACACTGGGAAACGACGCCACCTTCACTACTGTTTTCTGCTTGAACGGTATGATCTCTTTGTTGGTACAAATCCTGAACTTCCACTAAGGATTGACAACAAACACAAACCATACGCCAAATCATGCTTTGAAGACCCTGGTTCCAACATGTCTTCCCCTCAATTTTATGAAAAAAACAGCGGAGCTTGGCAGCCTCCTGATACGCTAGAGTCACTAACATGCGCCCAGACCATTAGTTGAAGTGGGTCAGGTGTTGTGGCGGGTCCCCCATCCCATTAAAGGGGGAGAAGGTGGGATTCCTAAAATCCGAATGTGCCAGAATATCATCCACCCATTCCGGAGATGGTTTACAATCAGGTGGGATTTCCACCTACCACGTTTCCAATGCCTTGAGGCGGGCTATGAGTGCCACCATAGGATCATCTGGGTGAGGGTCCCTATATTGACGGGGATCCCTAACCACGAGTGTATTGGCGGGTTCTTTAATGAGATAGACATGCTCAGCATCTCATGGATCGACTGGCGATGAAACTTGCAGGGCAACTGGGGGAACCTGGTCCAGATTTCATTGATTGAAGCGTTGTTCTGGAGGGTTTGGTGTGAAATACAACACCCTCTTTCCATGATCTATGACTTCATCCCTATCCGTGGGAGTAGCCTGATTAGGGTTTCCTGGGGGTAGCTTTCCATGGGGATGTTGTTCCTGCCCCTACTGTACTGGCCTAGGATTGCTGTAGTCGGATCATCACTCTACAACGCGTTCAGCCAGAAGTTCATCAACCCAATTCTTATGCTCAATAAGTTTTTGGTGCAACATGGCCTTCTTGGGGTCCTCCTCCATCTTTTGCATTGAGGCGGATGGGTCAGATTGTTTGGATGTTCCGACATGCTCTTTTCCCTTACCAGAATTTCGGCTGAGTGACAATGCTTCGGTGGGCACAGAGAGACCTAGTAAGATCCTCTCCTAATGAGTAATCCTTCCTGATTGTTCTAATAGTCGTGGAATACCCATGGGGGTCGTTCTCCATCAAGAATCACCTGCTCATCCTCCACGTCCACTATATCGGCTATGTTGACCGTGAACCTTCCTGGGGGAATGTCCTTGATATCGCATAGCGAGCCAGGTTGCCGCCAAATAGGACTTAAGAGGTGGACAACATGCTTCCCCTAGCAACTAATTTTCATGTGGAGGGTAGCCACCTTGTTAATTTTTCGGAGAGCCTTGATACTCTAAAAAATTGTTGCGGGAGGACCTCATAGTGACTTAATGACATGAGGTGCTAGGCCATAGAGAGTGCAGCCAAATCGACCAGACGACATTGCATGTTGATGTATTCAAAATGCTCTTGGATCCTCGGATAAACCACCCACCGATAATGAAGTCTAAAAATCATCACCCAAAGGGTGTGGCGGAAACAATCAATACCCTTTGGGGTGAGGGATTCTGATATGCAGAAATTCGGCACAGCCACATGCCAGAACTTCTCAGGGAAGAGAGCCACTGCAAGGATGTTCTATAAGCTCCTTGGCTCAGATTCATGGTCTGGCCCTTGGTTACACCATTCGTCAACTAGGGGTGGCTGAGGAACCAATAACGGTACTGAGGCAGACCGTTGGGATGGTAGGCTGGTTAGTGGAGAGTATGGAGAATGGGTTGACTGGCCACCAAATCTAGGGATTCATTTCAAATAGTAAAGCGATGTGGCCGCTACGTCATGATAAAATGGGATGATGGCCGCAGTTCCAAGCTCGGGGGATAGGGCTACTCGTGAGGGGCTGCAATGCTGCTCGCCTGCCATTGGTCCCCGGAATAGCTCTTCGTGATCTCTTGTTGAGGTAGAGAGAACTTCTGCTGACGATGGTGGTGATTGCATGACTGTAACCTACGAGGTTGCTAGATTTTTATCCTCCTCGATATAACTGCAGAGGGAGGCAGGAATCTGACATACCTGGCATTCCAAGACCACCAGGATGAGGTTCCTCGTCCCTACCCTGGCTCTTGACTCGGATGAGTGAGAGGAGGGTTCCCGTGCAGAGTCATACTCAGCTTTAGAGTCTGAGAGGCAGACTGGTCTGATCCCCATCCGGATCATCCCTGGATTCTTCTTATGCTAGTGACGACCTTCCTTCTTACCCCTGGGTGGCTCCTTGGGACATTGAAAATTTCTGAAATGAGGTCCTTCTACCACATTGGTGCTGGGGAAGAGAGGGTTTCCAACCGAGAAATCCGGGGTGTGAAGAGCACAAGGAAAAATTTCAAAGGTTACATGGGGTGGACCTCCATGGGTAGCACTGAAGTGGGAAAAGGCGTCCTCTAGAACTGGAAGAAGCATGGGGAGGACCTCCATGCTTGTTATCCCTGGTGACTCCAGTACGAGGAGGGTCCTTGTACCGGTCTAGCTGAACACGGGTAGGACCTCTGTGATGGGTGTGGGTGGAGCAAGGATGGCCCTCACCCCTCTGGTTTCTGAGGGAAGGAGTACCTTCACCAGCTGCTTAGTGGGCATGGGGAGGACCCCTATGTTTAAGGGAGACCAGATAGAAAATGTTCCTATACCAGCGGTCGAGGGCAGGATAAATGACTTCATACCTAATGTAATGGCCACGAGAGTGGCTTTCGTGTCGAGTATCACAGCCGCTGGAAATGAACTCATTTGGATTGGGTGTGGCCCAAGGCTGACCTCCATGGTGAGATTCAAATTGGGGAAGGCCCGTGCTTTCCGTGGTAGTGGTACGGGGAGGACCTCTGTACTGGGTGACATCACTGCAGGTTTGATCATGGAGGCCACTTCTTGTTCCAGCAACCAAGAGAGTCAAACCAGCCTACCTGTGGGGCGGTTGGTGCCTCGATCCTATCTAGGCATATAAGGGCCCCTTATCTGTGTATGTACGGAACTGAGGATATGTGTCAGTGGTGGCTCGGGCCATAGTAGCTGCCGACGTTGACGCCCTTTGGCGGGCATCCTTCTCAACTTGCGGTCGATGCTGGCATGGGGTCTGACGAACCGGGGTCGGTGGTGCAGGTCCATAGCTTACCTGCTCCTCTTCCAGCAAGATCGGGTGGCGGTGCTGACACGACCGGTTGGGATTCCTCGCTGGGAGCCCCTAGAATGTGACTATGACCGAGCTGGGCCGGATTTCACATACCACATCTGCATAAGGCTGGGAGTCATCAAAGCGCTCCAGGGACAGGCTCCCGAAACGGTTGTATGTCAGGGTGGGGAGCAATGGCACTCTGCTGGGCCATCGGGGGTGACATTGAAGGCAAGGTGTGAACGCCTCTAGATCCAGTAGGGCCCTATCCTGGGTCGTGATTATGCCCTACTCCTCGTAGCATCACATGAGGTCGTTGATCACGCTTCATTGGATGACCTCAGATGGGGAGAGAGGGCGTGGGTTCCCCACGGTCATAGATGTAGAGTCCGTCGTGGAAGAGGTGAAGCCACATGGAACAGCCGTGTTGACGCTACCCCTGCCCCTGTGTCGATGGGTAGGCAGTGATCGCATCCCTAGACCAACAACATGATTCCTGAGAAGTAGGGAGATTAAACTCATTAGTGCTGAAAGGAAAAGGAATCGACGACCAATGCCCCAGCACCATCACATCTTCCATGGCTGGTAAGAGGGATCCACGCTGACAATGTCGCAAAACGGGATGTCCAACGTTCTACTGCCTCAACTTCTGGTGAGTTTCATGCTAGGCCCACTATTTTCATATCTAGACTCGGCACCGGGTAGCTGGATCCAGTGACACGTCATCCATTTATGCCTCAAACGCTACTAGTCTCTATTTTTAGGGGAAGAATTTCACATCGGGTTAACGATTTCTGTTTCCGACGCTTTCGTCGGGGCGCGCGCGTCTGTCTCATTTGAGGACGAATGACATGATTTTTTGCCCCGCATTCTCGCTTTCCAAAGGAAGGCGGAATATGCTCCTTATTCTGGGACATTTTCTCCTTGATCAAAACAGGATAATGGGATGTTGGTTCTTACTTCTATGGATTCCTCCTCAGAACATGTCACATTGTCCGGGTCTCCCTTAAATATTTAATACATTATTCATGAAACTCTTCCTTCCACAATATTGTCATGGAAACCAGTTAATTACACTGCTTCTGTGAGGATATTACAAGGGGTCCAGTTAGGGAAGCAACTTTCGGTCAAGGGAGTAGTCACATTGGGCATCACTAGCATGTCTGGGCACTAGTGCAATGGAACATTTGTCTTTGTCCCTTATTATAGGGTTTCTCGAGGGTGTATAATCCTGAGGAATCCCACATCGAACGCGTGTAATCATATTCCATGGGAATTTATCTGAAGTTTTCCTCAGCTTCCCATGTTTAACACAGGGTATGCCAGAAGTTTAACATCTAGCGGAGATGGATCAGACTGATCAGAACACTTACTAGAGTGGATCACATGGGTTCCACCCCTGGGGAGGAAACACTGATGTTGGGGCTAACACGTGGTTGACCTCCCAGTTATTGTTGAGGGGAATGGGATATGAGGTGGCATGATCCCACCGGGATGTGGTGACCTAGGTATGAATATAGATGGATGATGGAGTAGTTGAAATAAGTGGATGGGGGATGGGATGGAACCGCCATGAGGATGAAAATAGTTTTGGTCTTGAGCCTCAAAGAGGCTTCCTACGTATCCTCATGGAAATGAATCAAAGTCCACATAGTTCATCTGATGAGAACCTACCTTTGATTGGGGTTTTCAATGGATTACTACTGGATGAGATCGCAATGGCGTACCGTTGGATAGGTTGTAAACGTCTTACTGCTGGATGGGGTTCAACGGCTTACCACTGAATGTAGTGACAATGGCTTACTACTGAATAGTGTGATAGTGGCTTACCACTGAATGGAATGACAAATACTTACTGCTGACTGGGTTTAATAGTTCAGCATCATGTAGGATGGCGGTGAACTGACGTGAAGGGGGTCGGAGTGCCCGATTGTTGGGATTGAACCTAAGCGAGTCTTCCTATGTTCCTTGCCTTGGACAGGATCAAAGACCACTTAGTTCATGGGGGCATCGGTAAACCGACATGGAGGAGGACCTGGGGTCCAATTGGTGGTGGGCTTGGTGCACTGACGTGAATATGGTAGGGACCAATGGATGGTGGTGGGATTGAATCTCAGGGAAGCTTCCTATGTACCTAGTCTTGGAAAAGATCAAAGTCTACGTAGTTCGGAATGGTGGATACAACTTAACGTCATTCGGGACGAACGTGAACTGACCTAAAGGGGTTGGGACTAGTAGGTGTTGAGCTTGAAACTCAGGGAGGCTTCCTACGTAACCTTCCTTGGAAAATATCAATGTCCACGTAGTTTGTAAGGTGAGGGGCTTACAGCCTAGGATTCCCAAGGTGTTGGTGAACCGACGTGAAGAAGGTTGGAACAACTGGGTGTTCAGCTTGAACCTCATGGAGGCTTCCTACATAACTTTCCTTGGAAAAGATCAAATAACACGTAGTTTAGAAGGGTGTGGGAACCGAAATGAAGGGGGTAGAAACAAATGGATATTGGGATTGATCCTCAGGGAGGCTTCCTACATACCATGCAATGGAAATGATTAAAGTCCTTATAGTTCAGAGTGTGTTGGTGAACAGATGTAATGGAGGACCTGGAATCCCATGAGTGGTGGGCTTGAACCTTTTCGAGGATCTAAACGTACCCTTCTATATCAAGGATCAAAGACCACATAGTTTAGGTTGGTGTGGGGATGCCAATCTAGGCAACCCAGGGAAGATGTCATGGTCAGTGCACACTCTAAGCCCACGTGAGTGATGCTTGGTGTGAGAAACAAGAGGTAGTAGAGACCTGAAGATCACGTCATGAAAGGTGCCTCCGTGGGATGTGAAGTAAGGGTTACACATAGTTAGTAGCCCAAAGAGGAAATAGGAGCTTATGCATGGTTAGTAGCCCAAGAAGTCAGGACTTACTCCAGGATGGAGGCCCGGTGGGGACAAACCCCAGCAGGAGAGTGATTTGGTACCGAAGAACGGAGGGGTCCAATGTCCATTTCCCCATCTCCCCCTAGTCCTTGGAACCAAATAAGAAATGTGTAGCTGATATGCTTCCCCTGGCAAGAAAATCTAGGGGCTTACACCCGGATGGTTGCCCTTTCCCCACGGATAGTCACAACTCTGATAAAGAGGATCTCACTCCTGTGGAGACCAGTGGGCATGCAGAATGTCCAAGGTGGGGGAACCACGCATGCGAGGCAAGGGGAGAGGTCATAGTTTAATTTCATGTGCTGAGGATGATGGTGTCTGGCAGTTTAACATCCCGCAGCTCAGAGGAGGTGGGTTTTATTCACACCCCTATGACTTACATAACTGGTACCCTCTTCTCCATGGTTATGTGAAGGGACAAGAAATGATGTGTATATGGGGTGTTATAGAGAAAACCATTGGGGGGTCCACATTAGCGTGGCTATGTGAAGAAGAAATAGTCGTTGGTGTGCCTATGAGAAGAATCATGATGCGAAGGAACACAACCGGAGGTATCGTCCAGAGGACTTTGATGTTACTGCATGTGAACCTAGGAGGTTTCAATTTAAATTAGTATACGGAGAAGGTGCTTTGGGCGTGTGAGGTGCCCAAAAACAATACCCTCAAGAGGTACATCATGGTTGCACAAGGCGGGATTCTTGCACGTGAAAGGGAATGTTGCTCGAAAAAGTGTCGGGTCAGTGCACAATTTGAGATGCTTGCACGAAAAATACCACGTCGGCACGAAATCAGCTGGGGTGGTGTGAAATTAAGTGGCATGTGAAAAAAAGGCCAGTCCGGGCGTGCAATCGGGTTCGGGCGTGAAAGGGCCGGTCCGGGGGTGCAATAGAGGGCGCACAATTCAGAAGGGTTTGCGTGTGGATGATAGGATTGCTCACAATTGGAAGGAATTGAACACAGGGGATGGGAGTCAAAGGGATTTGGATGAGGATCAAGACCAAGGGGTCTCACACAAAAGTGGACCCCCGGGCGACCTGGCACGAAGAATTTAGTATATGAGAGCCATCTTTTTGTGCACACGGGAGAGTAATTTTAGGAAGGGGATGGAATTCAGATTCTTTGTACAAGAAGATGAAGGGGTGGCCTTCTATTTAAAGGTGACCGGGATCTTGGGTCTATGCGAAAAACCAGCTGGCATGAAATATGGTGTTCATGACATCGACAACACATACATTAGGCGCAGAGCAGTGGTGCGAAATTTTCTTCACCCGTGTGGAAAACACTTTCACGAATCCCTGAGTTTTTCACACGGGACATATTTTTTTCGCACAACTCCAAATTTTATTTGCGCCTCTCCTCTGGGGCCCCTAAAATGGATCACCGGTAGGAAATATGGCTTCACATTGTTGCGCCCAAACCTTCCTCCTCCCTAGAACGCATTTTGACATCTATAAATTACCTAAAAAATCCATCAATTTCTTTCATTTATCCTCTCCCCTAACTACTAAATCCCAATATTCCAAGGGTTGTAGTTGTGAATGTGGATAAAAGATATTTATACCCCTAAATTTACTTCTTCCAAGACCAGAACCGCCTTGTATGGGCTTTACAAGACCCAAATCAGCCCTTAATGGGTTCACACTAATCCGTACAGGCCCTACTAAGGGTTTTGGGAACCCATAAATTATTAAATTAATCCACATTTTTTTAATTTTATAATTTAATTATATTAATTAATCAATAATTTTTCTTTTAATAATAATAATATTAATAACATGGAAAATGAATTTAATTTAATAATTGAATTGAATTAATTTATTAATTTATTTTTTGGATATAAAATTAAATTAATTTTGTGTCCACTTTGAATAAAACTATTTTAATTTTATTAATTCATTTAATTTAATAATATAACCTTGTAATTTAATTTATTGAAATTTATTTTTTATTACACTTTTACTTATACAAGTTGACCATTGTTGAGAAATTGTTCAACATGTGTATGTTTTCATTATTTTATACAATTATTTATAATTACGTGTGATGATTTAAAATAAATAATATGGTCTGAAAATCTATGTTTGTAGTTTATATGTATAAGGTCCTACACGTCTATAGTTATTTGTATGTATATTGCACTCCAAATTTCATCATGGAAGTGTGTGAGGACAATTTTACATTTGATAAATGTGATGTATAGTTTAAAAACTTTCATGATGTAAAGGTATGAGCTAACGATATTGTCTATGACTTAAAAAATCCAATGACAATGAGAAACTCATATGAGACATGGACACACTATATGGGGAAAGCTGCATCATGGATCAAGCTATGACTAAGATTTGAGACCCCTAGGTCATGGTTGATCCATTTAGTTAAAATGGATAAACCATATTTAGATGCTCAAGAATATTCAGGTAGTTCCTTCACTTTATGAATTTATTTTATTAATTATTTTAATTTATGATAGATAGAAATACAAATAATAATAAACAATAAAATTCCTAAATACTTGGTCAATGTTTTTCTATTATTGTTTAGTCGTGACCATGAAATCATAGTATGAACAAGATTAATAAAAATGTATTCCATTCATTGTGAAATTTTTAAAAAACCATTATAGAATTATTAAGTCACAATCTTCTTACATCATTTGAATTTGAACACAACCAGGTGTTTGGGGAGCTCGATCGTCCATAACTAAGGGTTTCCCTTAGTACTATGTAGTCCATATGTGAATGATGGGTTGACTAAAATAATGTTGATAGAATTGATTACATGTAACTAAATTTATAACAATTTAGATGGAAAACATTGATGAAATCAGTGTTATGATTCAATGAATTTGATACTTTACTCAATAGATAAAGGATCCACAAGCTAATGTGGTTGTCTTGTCAAAATCCAACATTGAACTCATCGAGTAGGGGTGTATACAGAGTTGTAGTCATGAGAGGTGTTTCAAGGATAATTTACATTAAAATACTCAAGCTATAGAGTATTCTAAGTCTAGTATAGTGGGTCCCTATAATTCTATAAAATAGTGGGATAAATTTAATTACATAATTAATTAATAACATCCAAATCGATAATCAAGATTACAAAGTACAATATTCTTGATTTTTTTTGTACAAAATAACAAGTAATAACACACATACACTACAATAATCAAGGAAAATGTGAATGTACATACATTCATCAATTTACCTAGGTATTCCATGAATTTTCACACATTACTTTGATATATAAAATTCATGGTGTTGGTGTCCATAATACATTTTTACCCACCTCATGATGTGAGAGTATAAAATGGTTACAAAAGACTCATGTGATAATTATATGATGCTTATGTCATAATATTATCATCAATACTTAATGCAATTTGTGGTTATAACATTGGGAAATATTTGATTTCCCATGTAATCTCATCGCCATGATGTTTTCATGGAGAAATTTTAGTGAGATATGAATGGATTATAATACACTAGTGGTTTATATGTTTGAAAGGAGGACGACATTATTTCAAGACATCCAATCCTTACATCATTTTACCCAATTATTATAGTTTATTTTATTGCTATAAAATGAATAGGATGGAAAAATTATTCATTAAACATTAGATACATTTCTTCAGGTAATAAGAATATTGAAGGCATATTTTTCTTTTATTCTTATGGTGAATATGGTGAAAGACAAGGCAATAAGGTTAATAGAAATCCAGCTACCAAAAGCACCTTCAAAACATCCTCCAATATAAGAGGTATTAAATAGAATGTTTTGTTCATCTCGTATCATGAAATAATTATAAGGATGATGAACATAATACACTGATTTAGATGAGAAGGTAACCACTTCTTCATTAATTAATATTCACAAATTATAATAATTGTTTTTGAAATAATTATTGGGTAATAAAAACAATATTTTTTTTTCACATATTTGTTTTATAATACAGAAACAATGTAATCGCAGAAACATTATATTAAGTAAGGTGTTTTCTTTAAGTTGATGAGAAAGGGTAGTTCTTATTCCAACAGTGAGAAACACACAAATTATATATTTCTATGTTATGGATTTTAGTTGAAAAAGTTGACGAGTATAACCAATTTTTTTTCACTTGTTTTCATTAGATAGATGGGGAAATTTTTCTAGGTTTTGATATGCTTTTTTTTTGTTTCATGTGCATCCAATAGTTCAAAAGTACTAAAATCATAAGCGATATGTGATGAATATAAAATGTAATTCTTATATACCCAGTTATGGTAAGATAATTATTTGATAAGTATAACAATGTTTTTGTCATTTATATTCCAAGAATGGTATTTAGACTTAGTGGAGCTAAACATCTTTATTATAGTTGATGAATTTAGCTTGTAGAAGTAAATGAATATTAATAAATGTATCTGACAATGATTATGGAATTTGTTCACCTAGAGTGTGACAAGTATTCCAATGGAAAGATAGTGGTAAATATACGTCATAATATCGATGTAATTATTTATGTAAAAAGGAAGTGATTTTTGATATATGAATGATCTAGAGATATGAGTTTCTCCAGGACCACACATTGAAAAATATCTTGACCAAGCATTTATCAATTAATATAAAATCACCCAGAGTAATTCTTAAATTCACATTACCATATCCATATCAAAAAAATAATGTATATACATAGGATATATCATTAGCCTTACATGTTAACATTGATAAATAAAATATGGCATGGAGTAATTCCTAAAGACATATTTTGTACATCAGAGTCATGATCTCCACAGAATGAATATTTAATATTGTATAAACTTCCACTACATTTCAAGATGTGCTTCTAAAATCAAAACAATATCTGATAACCATATGTAAACTATCATGACAAATGGATATAATATATTTCATATTATTAAAGAAATACATTATGTCCCTCAATGTGTTTTAATTGAAGGAGTCCATAAAGAAAATAAAAAAACATTCATCAATTAATGCATCCAATGTATGTATCCTAAAAGTTTATTAAGAAATTAAAAAACTCCCTAAGATAGAATAGAGATAATAAAATGTAATGAACAAATGTATATGTAGTATTGAAAATCTCTACTTTCAATAGTGGGAATAATATTTATTGGGTTGGGTTAATGTTAGAGACGAAAAAATAGCTATCCAAGGAAAAATTCTCCAAGAGACCGTGTAAGGAAAATCATCTAGTGATACATACTGTGTAGGAAGTTTGAATAAATAGTAATGGTTTTGTGTTCACCACGACCAGTGAAAAATTATTAATTATGAACAACTATTCCTAAATGTATGGAGTATTTGGAAATTAGCTAATATTGACAAGATACATTGATATTAAATAATTAATTACATGTATCTATGTGTAGTGGATAATTATTTTGAATACTACGGTGGGTATCCAAATGATAAAATACATGGATGGTAATAGTGTATTACCAATATGGTTTTATTGTTTATTCCATGTCATTATCCATAAATACCTTATAATTTCAATTTTGATAGCTAATATTTAGTATCATTTTTTTAAAATTTATTTCATGACCAATAATCATGGAAGGTGTATATTTCACACATCCAAAAATGGATAGTGACATAATAGAAGTCCAATAGGGTTGCAAGTTACTGAAATCATGCTCATAATTAAAATATAAATAAGATCATTGAATATTTCTTAGGAATAAATTATTTCCATGGGTCTACCATTGGGTATAGGGAGCATGTTTTTTTCTATGTGAAATAGGTTTTGTAACATATGGAAAAAAGATATTAGTCATACAGTTATTTATGACTAGGTTGAATTTATTTTAAAAGGATGGGGATGAAGACTCATTTATTACTAAATCAAAGAAAAGACATCTTTTAACTGGGTAGAGGGAGACCAATTACATACCCCGAAGGCCAAGTGGGTATTTATCCCATTAAATGACCCGTAGGCCCAAAAGTTTTGGGCCAAAGCCCATTCTGTGAATAGTACATCTACATTACCCTCCTACTACAATACCGCTACAATAACCTACCGCCACTACAATGACATGTCACTACTACAATGTCGGTCATTTATAGAGTGCCACCACTCCTATAATATTCTATAGTAATGCTACAATAATTTTACCCAATGTGTTTTGAACCCCCATTTTATATGTGGGATTATGGGGTGCTTACCACGAAGACAAACACCAACTACATGACTAGGATGAAATCAATTATCTTATGATTGAATTAAAGTAAGAACCTATGTTATTTTTTAAAAGTATAATAAGGTAGATGTAATTATTTTTTAGGCCTAGTAAATTATACATATATTAACATTGTACAGTAAAATACCCGTTGGTAAAATTTGAAAGAGAGTTTTTTTTCAACATCATACAGAATAAATCTCTCACAGTAGAGAAGATTGTGAATTATAATAAATTAAATTAGTGAATTAAATTAAATATGCTTCTACAATAGATAAATAACATAATACATGATATATATAAGAAATTACATTGTAAACATAAACTTTTTGATAGTAAAATATCAATTATATGCAAGAGAACTACGTGGGAAGCAGTCAAAATAATCCAATATCACTAGAGAAAGTACAATGGATATAATCGTAGAATGTGGAGAGAAGAGATACTAGTTTTACGGAGACAAAAAATAGTCTTCCATGGACTATTGTGATCATATTTCACATTTAGGCAATGGAGATGATCGATATATGCTCATATAAGCCACTAGTATTCATATCTATAAATAGAGAGTATGTTGTTGCTTTTGAGACATCTAAAAAGGGGTTATTAAATGCAATGATTTGTTCTAATTCTTAAAATTGTACCATTTTCAGTTTTATCATGATTAAAATCCTTTTACACGTATTATCCAGGCGGTCACATTTTTATATAGAACAAATAGAATAGATTCAGGTTTATATCTCTTGAGAAGTTTTACTGAATGAGGATATGTCTCACTTAGTAAAATAGCCATGTGGTGGAATCTTGGAAGGCCCAGAAACTAAATCCATGACTTGTTAAAAACATGATTTTTATCATGGGAGAGCTAAAAATATTGGTTAGAAAGTTGGATCTAGTGATATGGGAGTGTTGGAAAAACTAGTAACCTATTCCCAAATATATCAGTATTTTTTTTATTATCATATCATGTGTTTAGTAAGATTTATATGATATAAAGTTACCATTATTATGTAGATATTTATATGAACACTATCTAATGGTAATTTCCATAGAATAATTTTCATATCGAAATGTTATAGAAGATCCCAAGATATAATGAGAACCTCGAGATACTAAGATATTAATCATAAATAAATGTACCATTTTCTAGATAATATATAATGATTGGAAATAGTTAATGTTTCACTATTAGGGGAAGGGGGCTCCTAAGAAATGATAATTTTTGTCATGAAGTTCACGAGTAGTGATCTCTAGTTGTTAGAAAATTTTTAAAGACACATTAATAGAAAAAACACATGTTTTAGGTGTCATTGGTTCTTATTTTCTATGGAAAAGTTTATTGGTCTCTTGACATGAGATCATTATAAATATGTTCCATTAGATCTTGTACATTGATGAATGAATAAAACCATGATAATGAAATAATGGTGAGGTGGCATGTTTTGGGTGCATCATTAGTGTTATGGCATTGGTTGAATTATCAAAATAGAATTTATAACTTCCATGTTTGGAAAGTGATATATCTCAGGCCAGGTTTAGGAGGATAGTAGTTCTTTCCTAATACTGTCTCCGTTGTAGTCGAGGATAAATCCATCCAGTTAGATCAACAATCAATAAATCAATAACAGAGGATGACATAAGTGTCTTTCCAACATTATGAGATATAAAAAAAGATATTATATTACACAACACAAGATTGCGGTTGTTTTTTTGTGGATTTGATGATACTTATTTCTTTTGGGGACTTGAATGTATGCTAGAATTCTCACATGGTCTATGAATACTATTCCATTATTTCAAAAAAAGTCATAGAGGGTTACAGACAACATAGTATTCATGAATCTTCTATATTATACTAAATATGTATTTCATACATTGTGGGACCCACCAAGGGGTCTCACTGTTAACCAAGTCAACGATCACCAAAGAATAAAAAAATTGTTAATATTAAATTTAATAATAATTAGGTTTAATTTATTTATTAAAATTATTCACAAGGTATTTCAAGAATAATAGAAATAAAAGTATTCAAATAAATATTATTTTAATTTTCCAGGTTTGATAAATATTAAGCATGAACTTAGAGTCGAGTTAATGACTTAGTTTTATCAAGTAAAATATTATATATATATATATTAATGGTATGTGATAAAATAATAAATAATATTTATGTTGTTGAATAGTTTTATCTAATTTATTATTTATTTTGCGATCATTAAATATCTGGGAGACAGGGATCACATATTGATATTTGAGAATCCACTATTAATAGAGGAGGGGTTCTCGCACAACAAATATTCACTTTCAGAACTCAAGTGCGTTTCTGTTTTATTTCCCTTTTTAGAGAGAGACCCTCTTAATCTAGGTTATGGGACTATGTTCTCCATCACACATCCGGAGCACAATGATGCATTGATCATCAATGCATCAAAGGTGTCATCAGATCTATGTGCTAGAACCAAGAATTTTATGATCAACGTTCTAGTGTATTTTTGAAGAACATGTGGGTGATCTAGGGAGATTATACTATGGAACATTCAATTAGTTTTTATCAGAAAAAAACTGATGTTGAGCACCGATTCAAATCAATAAAAGGGTAGGTTCCAAATTTTATTTTGAGGCAATGTTTACTTTACATGAGATCATCAAACCTTACTAGGGCTCATATTCCTAGAGATCACAAGTTTCTCCCAGTGATAAATTTTTTTAATTCCCTTAACAAATAGCTTTCATTGATCACTACAATAATTTCAAACATCATAACCTTTTAGAATATTTATCTTTTCCATCCACACTAACTAACATAAGTGTACACAACATGTTTATAAATTTAAAATCATAATGTAAGAAGGATATTTTGTTGGTGTGATATGGATTCCTCTAGGATCAAACTATATACTAAAATTACCAAGTGAGTACATTGATCATGGTATAACCTTGAAACTCACATTTTGATGCCTCCTAACTATGCATCATTGCATCTTTGACACAAATTAATCCCACACAGTACAATGATAAAAAATTTTAGGGAAATAAAAAAATATATTTCTTCTATATATAGTAATCTAGTTGTAGGATGAGTTGAGTTATTTTTCATAATTAGATCTTTCATAATAGTGTTTTTTAAATAAATTTATGTGAACAAAACTATAAGAAACAATTTCTATATACAACTTCAACAAGAAATAAATTCTTCAAACAACATTTCAAGAACACTATTATCTACCTCTATTAATTTTATATACTTGAGGAGTTATTTGAACATGGAATATGAGAATCTTCTCCTACCCAATCACGAATGATAGGGTTCATATTGGGCCTCGTTTCACCTTCTCCCTCTGGCCTGGCTCGGCCTTGATTCGGCTTTGTCTGGATCATTTCAGTGTAGGGATGGCTTGCCAAAGGTGTAACACAGTGCGGTTCTAGTGTGGTTCAATGATGTCCATGTATTCAATCTCAATGATGTTGTGACTTTTAGAAATATTAGCTTCTCAGCTATGTTCAGTGTGGAGCTACCCCTTCGGCGACTTCGACTCGCCGTGTGGCTTGGATCTGCTTGTCTCAGAACTTACGACGATGATGTGGTGTGGAATAGATGTGGATCCTTAGTTTGGTCAGGCATGGATAGGATCCATATATAGTGTGCATCTAGTGTGGTTCAATAATGTATTTTTATAGGTTCATAGTGTGGAGGTCTTTGATTATTGTGTATTTATGAGTTTTGAAGGTTTGGTGATTGGTTTGTATGGCATCGTTGTCGTCGGAGATTCCCTGCTCCTCCTCATTGTCTCTATATTCCAGTGGTGCATGATTTGGATTCTGGTGTGTGATTATGATGTTATTCCCTATATGGATCCATTCCATGTGTGATGTTTCTTGGTTAGTGCTGCTCAGATCTACTCATTGGTGATTCACCCATTGTATGGTTCTAGGCCATCCAGTCATAGTTGAAGATGGTCATGCTCGGTACGCCTTGGCTACCCTTCCTCTTTGAGTTGCTTCTGCGAATGGTTGGCTATGTCTAAGGATAATGGAGAGGTTGTCCTACTATAATGGTTTTAGTGATCGGTGAAGGATTCATGGTTCAAGGGGTCGTTGTTTGGTACATGTGTGTGGTGTATGGGCTTTGCTTGTTTTTTGAAGGTGTTCGTGTAGTGAATGGTGAAATTTGATTCATTTTATGGTTTGATCATAAAGGTGGTAAGCCAGAGCATCCAGTCTTATTTACGTAGAATAATCCCTAGAGGAGGATTCATAGATGGTGGTTCATCATTGTAGATCATTAAGGATTTGGTTGTTTGAGAGGGTATGACATTTTCCATCAGATCGGTCATGTACATTGACAAAAGACACTTGCTTGCCAAATGTCCTTGAAATAGTGGAGAGCTTCATCCTGATCAATTGATGGGGAGGGTTACCTCCATATTCTCAATCTGGTTTTACTCTTTTTTCCTTCAGGGGTGTTTTTGCTTATTTCCATGAAGTTTGTTTGGGTTTCTCCATTCCTCCCTTAAAATGTGGCTTGATCAAAATAATAAAAAATTTCATAAATAATTCATGTCAAACATACTTGAACATATTTTCAGTGTTGACTCATAGTTATTTTAATTTTCATCAATACAAAATATCATGAAACTCCCTCTATTTTATCTTGAA
Organism: Viscum album; assembly: GCA_963277665.1. NCBI lineage: Eukaryota > Viridiplantae > Streptophyta > Magnoliopsida > Santalales > Viscaceae > Viscum > Viscum album. The sequence goes on from OY728129.1 coordinate 1,124,413,251, forward strand.
ATATTAACTATATTACGTTTTTTAATTTAAATATTAATTTAATATTCAATTTATTAAATTCCTTCAATCATAATAAATTCCTTTTCTTTTTTCATACTTATTTATAATTTTTTATATCATCTCCATGTCACTGTAGTATATCATTATGATCTAAAACATTGATTAATTAGTTATTGATGAAACTTTTGCTCTCTTTTTCACAACCAATAATTTATTCATGTATAAAACATATCATTCAGTTTTATGAATAAAAAAATTAATTTTCATAATATTTAATCAATGGAAAATACTATAAACATCATCTAAATGAATTTCCCTTTAGTGATTAAAATCCTGAATAATATTGTTTTTCTCATTAAATTTGATTATAAATTATATAAGTACAAGAATAATTGTGTTCCAAATAAACCATGTGAAGTGACTCTATAATGTGACCTTGTGAATTGATATTGTATATAAATTACTAACAATGATGAAAAAATTGAGAAGAAACCATTTTTTGGGATTGAATGTAATTAAAAACAATGAGTTGTGAGGAGAATATTGATCATGTGTATTAGTTTGGATTAACTACATATAAAACTCCCTAACATTTTAGTTCAATCATTTGATGAAGACAATATAATAATATGGTTACAAAAATAAAAAACCAATGAACTATTTGATGTTTCAACAACATTTTATCAACCACACATGTTAGTTTATACCAATCATGTGAAAAAAACATTCATTTGTGTTATGGATAAATCATATGTTTATATCAGTCCATAAATATCAATCATTTTCCAAATCATTATAGGGACTTCTTAGGAAATCTCTAACCTACATCACTCAACATAAATAATCATAAAAAATTCTATAGATGGTGTCTCTACATACCCAAACAATTTTTCTTTTATTTTCATTAATAACATTTAAACAATCATAAATTTGTGTTTGAACATGGTTTATGTGTTCACTACAAAATACAACACAAGAATGACATGAACATATACCTGTTCCAACCATTATTATATATATGAATATCAAATACTAGATTGAATTATTCTAAACAACCTATTCAGCTCAATAATATCCCCCTTTTGATTTTTTAAAATATCCGGAAACATAAATAACATAAAATAATCCCACTTAGAAATAAAACATTACAAAAAAAATACAAATCCAACATGGGATAAATCAATGTATTAAACCAAAAATTTAATAAAAATACCATGTTTTATATAAATTAATTTAGCTTAAAACCATGTGAAGACAATTTAAAATTCATAGAATCTTCTTCAAAACTATTATATGAAATTGAAAATAAAATATACCTATAATGACACACAAAAAAGGTTTTCAAATAGTTCATAGGTTTCAAAAACCAAAAAATATATTCCAAATATTGTTAGTATATTTCAGTTATTCAATTTTTAAAACAATTTTCCATATTAATATATGGACTCAGAACAGATTTATGAAATCATAGATTACACATTTTATCTCTCTATATAAATGCTCACCCAATTATATTACTCTTAATGGTAACACATATCAATTGATACCCCCCTTATATATATTTTTTATCCCATTTTCGAATAATGATAGTAAACAAGAAAGAAATTTATATGTTGTATTTTATACCCCTACAACAATGACATCCAAAGATAGGAGGTGAGAGGGGATTGAGCACTATACATATGTCTTGTGATGGGGGAAGCTGAACACCTAACATCAATCTCATATTCAAACAACATTAATTAGATAAAGGATGGGTGGTCACATCAAATATTTGTTCCTTTATAAGAACACACACAAATTTCCATTAATTTGATACAAAAACCTCTTTGCTAGATTTTTTTTATTTAGTATCAATGTTTTTAATTCATGAATAGTGAAAAAGATTATTATAAAAAATGATGGCACTTTTATCTTCACATCCATGAGGAAATAGAATCCTAAATTCAAACATAAGGTCTTCTAACGGTGTATTCGTCCACATTAACTAGGTTTTGGCCTGACTTTTAGGAACATATTCTACATCATCAGTGATTAAATTAATATAACTATTCTTCCTAGTGTGACAAAAACACACTAATCTCTAAGGATTAAAACACCTTAAGATGCGGGTCTTTGATCTCTAACATAGATTTCCCAATATATATCTACAAAAAAATAGATCCAAAATTCTATTCCAATCCTATTTGGACCTAAAATATGCCATACCATTTATTTACATGACAATCACTTATTTCTGAAATTAAATGGGACACTTTAGGTAAAATTTTTTACCTATTAAAAATAGAGACTACGTAAATTAAATATTACCTTAAAGCTATCAGAAATAAAAAACATCCAATGAAATTCCTACGTACTATAGGATCAACATTCATTCCTTTGTCATATTTGGAAACATTTTTCTCAGTAAAATGGGAGTGGAAAAAGACTTTAAATTATCAATGACAAATATCTGAAATAGGTCCATAACAAAAAATTGTTGAGAGAGAAATATACAATCATTGAATTGAGAAATTTTTTTTCCACGAAGGTAACTAATATCTCTATGAATGAAAATTTAAAATAATTAAATCATATTTATAGTAAACTTATCACAAATTTCATCGTTATTTTCATCATATATTATTTAATCTACCTAAAAAAGATAAATAATAGAAAATAATTTTTCATCTTTGATGTAGCTATTTCTATCCACTAATCCCTTTAAGAAATCTATATTCTTTAAACTGGTGTAAACCACAATATACCAAGATCCCAACTCCCTGTTTTCATATATAAATACTTATTTAATCTAAAAAAATAATTATCATCTTTTTCCATCATGTAAATACATGGATTATCAATATATACATAATATTACCGCTAATCAATGTGGAAGTATGACATTACATAAATTTTGAAAATCTGGTATTAATAATGTTTTGTAATATAATGAATTATTATAATGTTTTTAGGCCTTGATATTTGTATGAAGGTCACAAAAAACTCAACTCATTCAAATTATTAATGTCATTAAAATACTATTTTTTAATTGTTTATTACCAACTTACATTTTATTTTGATTTGTTTCAGAATTCCCATTTTTTCCCGATGGTAGTATTCATTTTGGGAATGGGTACTAACAACTAGGAACCCTTAATCTCTATGTAGTAAAATTATTTATAAATAGAATCAAACCACTATTGATACATCTTTTATACATTAACATCTCATTGTTCAACTTCAGAAAAAATGATGTATGACATTTTTTCCTCATGGTTCTCATAATTTGTAACTATATTCAATGACATCCAATGATGATTTGAACCTGATCTTGAATTCTTATCCTTATATGAGTTGAGTGAAATTTTTCCCCATTACATGAAATGGATGAATATTCTATTCCAACCAATACAACTTCAATAATACCATCTTCTATTAAAATTTATACAACCTATTTTAAAATAAAAATATCATCAACACTTTTGTAAATTTCTTTACCATGTGAAACATCATTAACTAATTAGTCCAAAATATTTATATAATCTATATCAATGATATTTCCAAAGTAACTTTAGTCATAATTTTTGCATCTTCTATTTGTGGGGAATCCAAGGAGGATCCCATAAACTACATAGTTTTTATAATTTTCATGATTCTCACATTTCTCCTTGATAACAAAAAACTAATTCAAAACACACAAAGATACAAATTTTTTTGAGAATGTATATAATACATATCATAGGATAATATGTCTTAATTCACCCATTATAAAAAATGATTTTAAATGTCGACTGGTACCTTTATTTCATTCCTCTACAATTATCGAGAGGTATCATTCATGAATTACATTGTTTGATCTATCTCCACCAAACGTCTATTCCTCCATTTTGTAATGATATATTGTAGTGGTGTTTTTGGAGTATTATGATCATGTATGATTTCATGATTTTCTATAAATTTTTAAAACACTTTTTATTACACTCATATACATTATATGTTTATATTTTATTGATATAAAATCCAAAATTTTTCTCAATATTTTATAAAAAATTTAGAAATTAATAAGGTGATTGATTTGGTATTTATAAAAATTCCAGAATTAATATTCATGAGTTAATAAATAAAAGAAATAATGTACTTATCTCAATTGGTTAATTCTTTCCTTATTATCCCACACACAGCTGAATGAATAATCTCCAATTGTTGTGTAGATTGAATCTCTACATTCTTTTATTACAAGATAAATATTTACAAATTTCAGAAAGTCAAGTACATTCAATCTCATTCATTTTTGGAAAAAGAATATTTAATCAATTTTCTCTTTAGGTGATCATGTTTATATACTTTTAGCCAATATGGATTATCCTTTGATTCCATAATTCATTCCCTTTTATTATATAGAGATAACTTGAATTTCTATTATAACCCACATGAACAAAATTACCACTAGTGTAATGGAATAAACCATATAGACCACTATATTATGGGAATTATAGTGGTTGAGTTGTTCGTAGGAAGTCATAAGGGTTTTGGAGGGGAAAGGGTAGAGATATAAGGAAAATCCATATGAAGGGAGTTTTGTAGTGTGGAGGTGTGTGATACAATTTATGGTATAGTGATTATAGAATGAAGTTTTTCATTGTAGAATAGGGAGACCCGAGGTGTTTTTTTACCTATTTCCAATTTTAGAATATCTAAAACATGGAGATTTTGGATCTGACATGATACCTGTGGAGGTGTTGTAGGAGGATCCACTATAACATGGAGTATTTAGATAAGGAATAGTATGCCGATGGACATGACTTGGATGCTTTTATGTTTTAGGGGGCTCATAAACCATAAAACAGGGCTATGGAATAACCTATACACAGTAGTTGATTGCTACTGCATGGAGTAGCTAGGGATATGGTGTAGCCTTACAATCAGTAATTAGGATATTCCGTGCGGTGTCTTCTCTTACACCATGGTCCTTTCACCTTTTATAGTATCTGTGGTATATAGATAACTGCAGATCTCAAATGAGCTTTGACTAATACCACTACCGCTTGTAGGGGATGGTTTCACCATTTTCTAGTGTTTTTTACAACACTATTGCACCATGTATCCTAGGCTATGTCATAGTCTTATGAGTTATATACCATCTATATATTCTAAAATCCCTTCAAACTCGATCTGTTTTCCAACATTTATCTCATTTATTAGGTGACCCAAGTACATTCAAAAGAGGTATTTCAACCCATAAATTTTGTATTTCTACCTTAATCATGGGAGATTGATCCATGTCCATTCATGGTGAGTTCCCTTCATTTTCTCAATATTTTAACATTTTTAATCATAGATTCAATTTTGATAAGGGTTTTTGTTAATGGAATCATCAGATTCGATCTTATTTATAAGAGGATGTTATTCATTGTATGCATTAGAGTGATCATAGTTATCACCTTCATTAATGTTACATGGGGGTGGCCTTCTTATTTTTTTGACGGCACACAACAGATTAAAAATATTTATTTAAGGTACGTGATCATGCATTTCCCAATTAGTGACATCTTGTAGGAGGGGTTATAATCTTTTTACTTTTTTTGGACATCATCATAATTAAATATAATTAATTGGTTAAAATTTAAATTGAATGGGATAGAGATTGAATAACATGTTTTTCTTCTTTTGATATGATTTGATGTTGTGATTGTACGAGCTTGATGCCTTAGTAAAAATCATGGTTGTTGGGGTTTATTTGAGTATTGAATGTTGTGAATATGTACACCATGTTGTGTGTTGTTTTTATCACAAAAAATGGAAATTAGATAACCACTTCTATCAAATAATCTGAATGGTTTACTTGGGAGATTTATGGATTGGGTTAGAATGTTATTGAATAATGGAGTGGAGTGTGATAGAGTGACCTTTTCAAAATCTAAAATTGTTTGTGAATAAATGATTTGTGGTGGTTATTTGTGGTTGGGTTGTGGGAATTTTGTTTGGGTTGTATGCGATGAGTTTTGGTTGGTACTTAGAGGATGTGATGGTTGGTATGATGTAGATGTGATGATAATCAGTTTGTGTGAGGAGTACATGATGCGATGTGGTTAGAATATGGTGGATTTAATGAGATATGGCTGGTATGCTGCAATTATAATAGGAAGTGTTGGTGATGTGAAATGATGGAATTTTGGGACTTGTTATTATGTAAATGGTAGATGGTTTGTTGTGTTTGGGTGTGTTGTGCTAGTATTCCAAGTAGTTTAGGAATGAAAGGTTAATGACAAATTGGAATGGAATGGGATAAAATGTCAAATTAATTCCATAATTAATAATGACATGTTTTGTAAAATGTTTCTGTTGATAAATGAGAAATTAATTGGTTGAAATATTGAAATAAATGGGCTAGGAAATAGAGGATCATATTGAATAAAGTGGGCTGGTGGTGGAAAATATAGAAAATGGTGTAAATATAAAAATAATATTAAATATGTAATGTTCATTGTGCCTTTTTTATGATGTTGTGAATTTTGAGGTGGAAGTTAATGTTTAGGATGTTGTTAAGTTTTGTGGTAATGTTTTATGTTTGGATAGTAATTCTTTAACCCATATGTTGGGAATGTGTGTGACTATATATATTTATATTTATATATATATATATACCTTGTATATCCCTTGTGATTGCTATATGCACCCCACATGTGTCGAGAAACATGCACTGACACCCATATATTTTAGAGGTTTTTTACCAACATCTCAGTAATGAGGATTGATTACTATCTATCCTTTATCTCCCACTCTATGATACATTTGACATTGGCATGAATGATCTATGTTTTCTTGAAGTGAAAAAAATGAATTATGATGACTTTTGAAGAGATTAATTATGCTATGTGATGTACAAGTTAGGTGGAGGGCATGAGGTTGATGTCCTATATGTTCATAATACTATACTAATATAGTTTTGTTAGTAGGATATATGTAATGTTATTTCCTAACTGTCTTTAGAAAAAATGTGATGTGATATAATGGACCACGTGTCTTCAGTGGAGATCTAATGTGATGTGATGGAAAAATGTTTTTAGGAGATATGTAATTTTTAGGTGTACGTGGGGTTCATGACATGATGTGGTGACCTAGGTGTGTTCAGGTTGGGTAACAATATAGAAGATATCAGAGGGCCAAGACGTACGACGTTGGAGTGTGAGAGTGGAAATCTAGTGGGAAAGCAGTGTCGAGTACCCTTTAATATATGAATCTCATTATTCTACTTTACATGGATGTGTTATTTAGTGATCGTCCATAGTATGGATGAGATTGGTTAATTGACCTTATTAGGTGTTGTTGGTTTTTCTGGTTTATTAAAATTTAATTAGATTCATTTATTCACATGTCCACATGAGACATTGGAATAGTCCTACTATGATCACTTAGATTCTGACCCAATGAATATACAAAAAATTTACATGTTTCTAAGTGTAATTTTTGGTCCATTTTAGGATTTAATGCTAAGTATTTGGAGCTATTGTAGTGTTTATGCCTTAGATTTTGTTTTGAGTATTTATTGAGAGAATAGTTTTGTGTCTTATTCCTTATACATGCATTGTGGAATGGTTTTTCTTTCCCGTATTTATAAGATGAATTCATATATAATTTTTGTATGTATTTAGTTATGGATTTTCATCGATTTATTCGATAAGGCATTTGGTATATGCTTAGTTTTGTAGGAATGAGGAATCAAAAGATTCAATGGGAAAATGTAGAAAAAGTGCATAATGCACCTATTACATGATGTGACTCGATAATACATGGCTTTGAATAAGAGATCATAACATGTTACAAGTCATGATAAATGTAGTGAACAAAGTAGTGATGTCAGTAGAGGAATAGCCATTAAACCCCATGAAGTCTCAATATATGAGGTGACATCAGTCAAAGCGATTGAATGAGAAATCTACACTGGAAGGATTTTTGAGGACCAGTATACATCATGAGTCCTTTATGCACGATGTGTATTCAGTCAATCCCCATTAATGGGTCTAAATATTCACGAGGAATTAAAATGATCCAAAATCCATGGAGATCTACACAGATCAATGGTACATGATGTGTAAATCTTGTACACATCTTTGAAAAATCTGCTGAAAAATACAACACATAAGAGCATTTCAGAGAATTATAGTATAATATTTCTCACTGTTTTTTCATTCCCTATGAATTTTATTCCCCCTATCTATATTAAACTCAAAATTTATTTGTGATTTAAATTTTATTTCATTTCAATAGCTGTGGATTGTGTTTTCTTCAATGCTTTCAAATTTACACCACATAAATTCCCATCGTTCATCTTCATTTCCCCACAACATATGTTAGATCAATTTACTCTCTTAATATCATGTAAGTGATCTTTTAAAATAGTTATTCATCATTTTAAAATCAGATTTCATTATTATTCTCACTTTGAATATGAACCCTTGCATGATTGTGAATAATTTGTATTCAAATAGCATGTCAATCATGATTTTATGTATTTATTTATCTAAATATACACCAAACATGAGTAGCTAAAACACTTCGGTGTAGGGATATATAGTACATGTATATGAACTTTAAATTTATCTTTAAATCTAATTTTGAAAAACCTAATGTATTAGTAATTTGGATATATAACGGTATCATATTCAATTAGTTTGAATGCACTTGATCATGGGATATTCATGCCGAAGACCATGTCATGACTAAAGTAGAATAGAATATAACCACAATTATAAGACAATTTCATCCCATGAAGCTAAAATTAATGCATTTAGGCTGTTACAATCTCCTAATCGCAGAATAGTCACTTGCAAAATTGAACTGTGTTACAAGACCAAAGTCAACTATTGAGACCCATTTTCTTTACAACATAAGCCTTAGGACCCTACCATGATTAGAATTAAAGTCACCCATTATTATAAATAATCAAAATTGATCCTGAACACTCATTAATTATTTGATGCCCCTTTCAACCATAAATTTAGTTGACTCCCAAACTACAAATCAATTTGAATGGACTCCTATCAAAGGGTATGAATCCGGCAATATGAAACAATCCATCATCCTCCCCATGGGATCAACCCCACACTTCTACAATACTACACTTGAGTAGTATATAAAAATTGGGACACAATAAATCTAATATGAACAAAGCCCGTATGAATAGAAAAATATGTGCGGGTGTATCAAATTCTATCATAGTTGTCGAAGAGCATCACTGGTTTTTTATATCTCTAGAACTAGACATATGATTACATTTCCCTCACCCCTTTAATTCAATTTATTTCAAGACACCCTTGCATCCCCAATTTTCTACTAAATAGTTTCTAAAACAAGGTCTCTTAAATATTTGAAGGAACCACGATTTGGATGAAACTTTGTCCTTAGATCCTGTGATTGTAATGTATCAGGTTTCATACTACTAGTCAGAAATGGAATAGAAGAACAATTAAGAGGGACCCAAACCACTAAAACCTCAACAAGTAATTCTAGGATAATTATCACTCCATAAAAAAACCCATCATGGATTATGGATTTCTATCCATCCATGGTGTAAACCCATGAATTTAAATCCCCCTATCTATGGTCACACATTAATGATCAAAATATTATTCATTCACATGATCCATAATATGGGACAATTCAGTGGTCTCCATAGTGAAGTCCCACCTAAAACATTGCAATCTTCCTAAAAGTGTTTGATAATTTTTACAACCTGGGAGTCTCTTTAGACCTGATTAGGCTACACATATTCTCATTTTCCTTATTAGATAGAGATAAATACAATATCAATAGTCAAGATCCTGAGTCAGTAAGAACTTGGGACGATCTTGGAAAAATGTTTTTAGAAAAATATTTTCCACCAATCCGAACCTGTATGCTTTGGAATAAAATCCAAAAAATTTCTCAAGATGACAGAGAATGAGAATGGGAATCTTGGGACTAATTTAAAGAACTCATGAGGAAATTTTTACACCATATGTTAGATATATTTATTCAATTTTAGACATTCTACCATGTACTCTATCCAACTACATGAATTGTTTTCAATGCGGCCACTGATACAGGGTTGATGTTTATATCCCCAGACACTAGACGAGAACTTGTTGATGTTGTATCCCACAATGTCAGCCTACTGTAATGTGATCATTGACCCCTATATCATGGTATCAATCAGGTATATGAGATCACCATATTAACAATGCAAGTTGAATTATTAACAAAGATGCTCAATTCATTATAGATGTCATCCAAACAACCCCATCATGCTCCTGTGATGGAAATTCAATCATGTGAGTTGTGAGATGGAACACATATTTACCATGATTGCAAGGAAAGATATGAAGAATAATAGAATTATAATTATGTTAATTAAAATCAATAGAACCATACAATTAGACAACAACAACAATATTAATCGAAATTTCCTACTCAACAACAATCACATAGCATTCAAGGATATTTCTAACAGGGAACTGGTCAACCACAAGTAAAAAATATAGAACCACTAGAGTATCCACCGATGAACATGGTTCCAAGACAACAACAAGAAATATAACAACCCTTCTATCAAATAACTTAGCTATAATTCCATCCTTCCTATCCAAGGCCTAAAAAACAACCTCCCCTCCTCCAAGTAACCTAGAAAACCTATTGGATACTTTTGTCTATAAATTAGATCACATAATGACAACCCATGAAATGCAAATGGAAAACCAAAGCGCTTATTAATTAATATTGATATTCAAATGGGTCATATCATGAATATTATTTATAATATATTATCGATAACCCTACATGGAAACACACAGATGTACCCAAGGGAGGAAGCTAGGGAATTAATACTGAGAAGATGGAATGTTTTGGACATTCAAAAACAAAGATGTATTGATGAAAAGAAAAAAATAAGTTCCTAAAAAGAATCTAGAAGAAGATAGAGAAGCTGATGAGACTACACCAGTCACCCATTATGATAATGTTCCAACTAAAAAGAACAAAACACCTGAGTAGCCTAAGGAACTAGTTTATGTTTTCCCAACTCCATAAAATCCACATATTCCATTTTCGGAGAAAGAATGACAAGGTAGGTAGGAGGCACAATACAAGATGTACTTGGAAATTTTGAAGCAAATACACATCAATATACCATTTTCAGAATCCATTTCCCAAATACAAGTATATGAAAAATTTCTCAAGGATCTAATATCCAAAAATAAGAAAATATAAGATATTTCGGTTATCTATTTAAATAAGGAATCATATACGGATTTTCAATAAGAAATTATCCTGAAATGAGAGATTAAATATGTTTTTTAATTACTTGTGATAAAGGTGAATTCATGTTTGGATGAGAACTATGTGATTTTATATACAAAATTAACTAAAGGAATATTACTATTTTAAAAAGTATCAGACTCTAAGAACTCAAAGCAATTAGAGTAGGACAATTGCAAGCCAACCGATTAGTAAAATATCCTAGAGGCATTCTACAAGATGTTTTGGTTAAAGTTGGAAAATTTATCATTCTAATAGACATTATATTTATCGAAATGGTGGAAGAAGATGATTTCCTTATCATTCTTGGAAGTCCATTTCTAGCCATAGGAAATGATTTAATGGACACAAATCAAGGACATATGATAATCCACATCTGAGAAGATAAGGTTATGTTTAACCTAGGTAATGATTCCCAAAAATTAGATGATATTGTGGATTGTAATTCCATGTCTCTCGTCCAAATATTAAATGAGTTCATTGCCATTGAAGAAGAATGTGAAGATTTACTCCTAGTGAAAGAAGAAGAGTATGATTTTTAGAAAGTAAACTTCATTGAACCACTAACAAGGGACACCATTCCACCATTTATCTCCTCTATCATTAAACCACTCCACCCTAAATTAAAACCTATTTCTAGTTCAATGATGTACTCACAGTTAGGAGTATCATCATCTTGAACAATCATTATAAATTCTGAACTATTTCATCCACATGAAGATAAATTGGATGATGTGTTGAAAAGACATAAGAAATAAATTTACTATGGAGTGGTAGACATTAAAGGGATCAATACTTTTGAATGTACTCATAGGATCCTACTAAAATATGATTCAAAGATGAAATGACAACCTCAAAGGTGGGTCACATGACCAATGAAAGAATCTCTTTTTGAAGGAAGTGCTGAATCTTTTGGAAGATGGAATAATTTTTCCTTTATCAAATAGTGAATGGGTGTTCCCCCTCTAATATATTCTTAAGAAAGGAGGACTCAAAACAGAAAGAATCGATGAAAATGAATTGATTTCAACACACAACATCACTAGATGGAGAGTCCACGTGGATTATAGATTCCTAAATATGAACACTAGAATAGATAAATTTCCCTTTCCCTTCATGTATTAGATTATAAAAAGACATACAAGACTTTAATTCTACTGTGTTTAGGTGGATATTCATGATACAATCAAATTGCAGTCGACCATGTTGATTACCAAAATATAACATTCACATGCCCATTTGGTACTGTTTATTACAATGGAATTTCATTCATAATGTGCAATGCTCTAGAAACATTTTAGAGATGTGTGATGCAGATTTTCAATGACATGGCTGTAGAGTTCCAAGAAATATTCATGGATGACTTCTCAATCCATGGAAGATCGTAGAAATCTAGAATTGGTCTTGCAACGCTGCGAAGATAAATTTTTGGACATGAATTGTGAGAAACCCCATTTCATGGTACAAGTATGAATAGTTCAAGGTCATAAAATCTCTAAGGAAGGGATTGAGGTTGATCTAGTAAAGATCAATGTCATCAAGGATATTCTAGAACCCTCAGTAGTGAAGGGTATCAAATGTTACCTAGGACATGCAAGATTTTACAAATGATTGATGAAGAATTTTTCTAAATTTTCCAATATATTGACACATATGTTGTCAAAATATGTTGTGTTCAAATTCATCGAGGAATGCAGGAAAGCTTTAATTACATTTATGATAAGTTTGATAACATCACCAGTCATCATTTCATACAATTGGGAAAAAGAATTTGAGTTATCGTGGGATTCCGCCAACCTTGATATTGGTGTTTTATTAGTACAAAACATTGGAAAAATATTCATTCACATTTAATATTCACGAAAGAGGATAAGAGAAGCTCAGGTCAATTGCACGACTATAGATAAAAAACTCTTATCCAGTGTATATGCAAGTGAGAAATTTCGTTCATATCTGGTGTTGTACAAAGTGATTGTTTACAATGATAACATAGATCTCAGATAATTAAAGTGGAAAAAGGATTCCAAACCTAGGAAGATATGTTGTATGTTAATGATAAATGAATTATATCTTATGATTAAGGGAAAAAGTGATATAGGAATTGATTGTAGATCATTTCTCCAGACTTCCTCCACTCACCTTCAAAAAAGATGAGGAGGCTGACATATAAGTGGATTTTCCCTATAAACATTGTATAGTATCAAAAATTAACCTTGGTTCTTAGATATTGCTAATTATATCTCCACAAGATTCCTACCTCAAGACCACTCATCCCACAAATGAAAAATATTTTTTTTTCATATTTCAACAATTAATACTAGGATGAGACCATGTTGTGCTGATGGACTATTAAGACAATTCGTCCCTAAAGAAGAAACCCACCATGAGAATGAGATTTTTCACACATAACCAACTAGAGGAAATAATATACCTAAGAATGCATTAGCCAAAATTCTAAAAAGTTTATATTTTTTCTAGCCCACACTGCACCAAGATGCGAGAGAATTCTTCCAAAGATGTGACATATACCAGTGGAACAAAAACATTGGAAAAATTAATGAGATGCCACAAAATCCCATTATAAAAGTTGAAATCTTAAATGTTAGGGGAATCAAATTCATGGGACCATTTCTTACATTGAATGAAAATCCCTAAATTTTGGTTGGTGTTGACTACATCTCAAATTGGGTTGAGGCCGAAGAAACCTCACATAAAAAAGGAATGTTGTCAGGAACATTCTATGGAAGAATGGGTTTGAATGATTTAGATTTATGAGATTAATCATTAGTTTTCAAGGAAAACACTTCACAAACCGAGATTTCAATGGAACGTTAGTGTGGTTTGGCATCAGATACAATTCATGAACTCCCTACAATACACAAACAAGGGGGAATTTAGAACTATCAAATAAGGAGGGAAAGAATATTTTTTAAAAGAATGTGAAAGAAAACTGAAGTGACTAGAGTCTGAAACTAGAATATGCACTATGGGTATACCAAACTACCTATAATACAAGTATAGACATCACACCGTTTAGACTAGTTTATGGGAACCCATTTCATATCCCAGTTGAGCTAGAGCATCATTCATTTTAGGTGATCAAGAAATTGAATTTGGATTCTTAGAAGGATGGAGAAGCTAGGATGCAATAATTTACTGCTTTGGATGAAATCATGAGGGATTCATATGAAAATGAAATTATAATGAAGTAAAAGAGAAATAAATTACATGACCAGTGCATTGTTACATGTTCCATTAAACCTAGGAATAATGTCTAGTTGTTCAACTAGAGATTGAAACAATTATTTTGTAAGATGAAGTCTTGATGTAAAGGCCTACATGAGTTCACTCATTCTTTTACTTATATAACCATTTAGATCCCAAGAGAAGGTGGAATTTTTTTAATTTAATCAGTAAATGACTAAGGATTTTTCAAAAACATTTTCGAGAGTGCTGTGACATCAGCCTTAAATTCACTTAAGAATTAATGGAGTCAAACTCTTGTCTTAAAAGGAAGTGTTGATTGGGAGGCAACCCAGGGTAGGAAATAATTGAATATGATATGTTTGGATCTTCTTAGAAGAGTTTCTGTAAGGCTAGGAACAGAAGGCAAAGGAAGAACCAAATTTGACCTAAAAAATTTCAGTGCACATCGGGTACTACTGGTTCATGACATGTACCCCTTTACTTGAAAATCCCTTTTTAATTTTCCGACATACTATGTGAACCACTTGTACACATTGTGTAATATGTTAGGTCTATTTTTAATTGTGCAAGTCATGAACCCTTGGTTCAAAAACTACACCCCTCAGAAGACCTGACGCCCCACCTCCCTCCCATTTAACCTCAACAACCCACACCCACAAACCCTCATCTCCCTATACTCCTTCATTCTCCATTGACAGAATCCACACCTCCCCCTCTACTCTCCTATTATTCCACACCACCTTACCCTCCATCTCTGATGACAAGCATGCACCACCCACTTCACCCTCCATCTCTCATGATCAACACGCACCACCCACTACACCCTCCTCTCTTAGCCGACATACTCATATCCAGCACCGCAAAATTCACCCCTAGATTCCTGGCGTGAAAAAAAAACCAAACTGAATCCTCCTCCAACTCCTCATCCTCATCCATAGAAGAATAATTTCTATCCATGCTCCCTCAAGTGGCAGCTACTGATCTTTCGACACAGTCATCCGCCTGCACTGCACCTACTCCATAGGATTAGTCCAACTCAAACTCCTCTTCTTGTGAAAGTGACCTCCACCTTCACCATATTCTATGTTATTCCTACCTGAAAATCTATGTTAATTTCTAATGGTTGTAGGATAAGAAAATACGTTCTAACAAGACTTTAGATATGAACATCCTCGCCTGACCAAATATCGATGACTTTATCCTTGACCATCTGGAGATTCTGAACAATGATAGAATTCTCGATATCTACATGGAGACCTTTTTGGAGTTGTTTCTATAGTTTTTATCAACATTTGAGATAGAAACTGATATAATTTGATTCCATCTTAGTGGATGATAACATGAACCTTCCTTGGATGAGTTTGGTCTGGGGATTGGTATTAAAATAGAGGATTTTATCACTTCCACCATTTTCCATACACTTCAGCTGTAGGATCCTCACGAAAATACTACACATCTATGGTAGATGATACCCCCACGATCCCCAGTCACACCATGACCTGATGATCACCAAATACACTCAGTTGTGGGGCTCAACACCACTTATCCTCCATAGAGAAATAGAATATGAATGGTTTTTCAAGGCTAATTCTCGAGGTAGTGTCAGCCAGGTGGACGTGCAGATTCTTGCACCATCCATGGGAATCCCAACATTCATCATGGCTTCTCATTTTTCTTATTATTAAAAGGTTCAAGCCCAAAGATAGTCCCAAAAATTGAAGGGAGGCTCGTTATCACTCATCGGGTAAGGAAACTTGGCATTTTTGTTCCAGCACTTCCCATTACCTCCCTAGGACCTATTGAGATTTTCGATCTTATAATGATAAAAAATATGAGGATGTTAGTATGGGGGGATGAAACTTACTCTTGGGAACCAGAAATTCGCGATGCAGCACCACATGAGCCTCCACCACCACCACCACCACTAGTGGATCAACCTACTGAGCTACACTGGAACATAGAACCTATACCACCAATTAGTCCTCCCCAATCTACCAACACATCATCCACATTACCTACACCCACCCTACCCACCCTGAGTGATCTATGGGACACCATGTAGTGTATCCTAGAGAACATGCACCATATTTACACTCATTGTCATATCAACTTCATAGATATTAAAGAGTTTACCACAACACCACCAGCAACCCCAACCAGCCCCTCATCTACCACAATTCCCCCACCCCATGTTGTCCACCCCAACATGCCTCCAAAACATACTTACCCCGCTACCCAGTGTGATTATTTGAAAGAGTAGGCCTAGAGGGGTTGGGGGATAGACTCTAAAACCGCCCCAGAGGTACCCTGTATCAATCCATCTACTAGACCCATGACCTCCCTACGGATTGGTAAATCTCCACCACTTACCCCAATCCATATACCTACCTATACTACCCACCATAAACTTTATCAACCACTCCACCAACTCCCAATGTTGTGGAAAATGCTGACCTAGTTAGACAACATGTTTCACCACATGATGGTGGGATGACGGTGGAAGAGATCTTTGGCTGGACACCCGATCTTTATATATTATATCATTTTGGGATGTGGGAGTTTTTTTGATAGGGATGGGAATTTATATTATCATTTTTATGATTTATTTTGACATAAATTTTGATATATATATATATATACAGGGATTGATTTTTCACATTTACTTTTTGGATTGATTGTCTAATATTTCCTTTGTTAACATGGAAATATATTGCTCCTCTGAGGCATCTGTTATTATCGATGGTAAAGTACCACTGTATAATTGGGATAAAAGTGTACTACAACACAACATAGACACCGACCATCAACATAAGAAAAATTCCATGGAAATCCATGCACAACTGCCGCTTCCTAGAGCTATGATCCCTTTCCTACATCATCTCAATCATGCACATACTACGCCACTGGAAGTCATAAATCTGTCCAAGTGACCTTGATACCTAGAAGGAATGGAGACTAATTGATGTTTTTAGAAAGGAGCAACTGAACCGATGGATGGACTATAACATATCTTAGTCCATCCATCTGGTTGACGACACCCTCTTAGTGATTTACGGGAGGCAACCCATAGTTGATATTCTGTCAAGATGGAGTCATCATAGTTGAGTCCTTTTCAATTTTATTTGAGTATTTGATTAAACTACATTGTAAAATTTTTACCAAATTTAAATAATTACAAATTACCTCTCCTTGTTATCATTTTTACCAACCTATAATTTAAGTATTATAGTGTATACAACTATGGAATAATGCTTTATATAGTGCATGATTTTTTCTCTTACTAATTTTTCATGTGACATGGACTCATCATTAAGACAACTCAAATTGCCTCAGGGTATACCACTCCATCTTGGGCGCCCTTGATTCCCACATTTAGACAATTAGGAACAACCATTTCAATTTTTCAAATATTTACATTACATAACACTTCCACAAGAATTTCATTGATAGTGGGGACACTGTCTCTTTCTATGTGTGTGTTGGGGGGGGGGGATTTCTCATGATTTATACATGTGATACACATGAATTATTTAATTACATCTTATTATCACTTATCTAGAAAACATTTTTTAAAATTATAAGCATACTTGAAACTCGAAAAATAATATACCCATTTTGATAAATGAAAATGTTCTGATGGGAATTGTTATAATCCATGATTTTTCTCTATTTATAATTTTTTAGAATGATTTGTGAGTTTAGGAATTTGATTCAAATTAAACATCTTTTATATTATGATTAATAGTCCCATTACATAGTTTTATACCCATTGTAATTAATAATTTCTATTTTATTCTCATTACCCGTGACATATCTAAGCCTATAATTATATACACTTTTTGACTAGAACAAGAATTGAGATCATATTTGGGCCATTACTGAACAAAATAAATTTTAAAATGATTGAGTAAAACATTTTTAGCCACTTTTTCTTGGGTCCATCCTTATATATTTTATTCATTTAGACCATAGTTTTTACAACTTATGGGATGAACCTATTCTAAGACGATTTTTCCTTCCTACAATGCTCCTTGTATAATACATGATTCAAATTTTGAAAAAGTGTTGGTGATATATTTAGACAACATGGGATGATTCTATTAATAGTGATGTATTGTGTACTTATCAGACTATTTTATTGGAATACATATTTACTTTATGGAATTTTACTTTTATTCTGTTCCATTTCAAAATAAAAAACAAATAGAAATTGATAAGGTTTGTGTACTAGGAAGATAAAAATCACCATTTATAGAATGAGGAATTATTTAATGGATCATATATGGTTAGGGTATGGATGCGAGATCAATCCTAGTCATGGATTTGGAAAAATAAAAATACAAAAGAAAAATTAAAGTAAATGAATATTAATTTTCTACATACTTGACATATATGGATCAAACCAGAGCTATTGGTGTGTGGACATGAATAGTTGGATGGTTGAATTTTATTACATTTATCATGACTTTTATGCATTATTATTTATAGCTTACCCTAATTTTGTGCTGGATTTTCACTTTTTACCAACTGACCCACAACCTCTAAGTCATTAGAACCTCACAGTTGGAACCATGTTGTTTTTTTTGTACATGTCTTTAAATATATAGATAATAGAACCAATACAAGATTATGGTTAAAAGAATGCACTCGGGGGATGATCATAATTCCAATTCCATTTTTCCCTAAGTGGAGAGAGAAAATCCAATTTGAGGTAAATTACAAATGGGTATAGAATTCAAGAAACTATTAAAAGATTGTAACTAAATGATTATATATTTTTAATGAACCGTTCTATGAGGAATGCCTGATATTCTATGAAATAATCATTCTAGAGACTAAGTATTTTTTTTTCAATCATAGTTTTATTTTCCCATACATAATGAATATTTCTTAATTTAAAAATTACTTACCTATTTTTTAAATCATGATTGAGACGTTCATTCCTTGAGAAAAAACAATTTTTAATGTGGGGGGGGGGTGGTTGATAAGATGAATTCATATATACATTTTTCCATCATTTAATTATATATTTTCATTGATTTATTCAATTATGCGTTTAGTATATACATAGTTTTGCAGGAATGAGGATTGAAAGGATTCAAAGGAAAAAAATGACAAAAAAGTGATGAATTTTCCTTTTACACATCATGACTCAGCATTACACATCATTTAATTGGAGATCACAACATGTGACAGGTCAAGAGACATTCCATAATCCAAGACACAATATCAATAGAGGAATAGCCATTACACGTCGTGAAGTCTCAGTACATGATGTGACATCTATAAATGTGTTTTAATATGAAGTCAAAATTGCAGGATTCTTGAGGACCATTACACATTCTGAATCCCCTGTACATGATGTGGAGTCAATAATTCATTATTAATCGGGAAAGATATGATTGAGGGACATGGATGATCCAAAATTCACAGAGATCTATGAAGATCAGTAGGTAATGATTTCTAACTCTTGTACATGTTGTGACCAAATTTTCAAATAAATCCAACTCCTTAGTAGAGTATTTCACAAAATTCCATGACATGATATCTATATTTTTTCATTCCTTATGACTTTTGTTATGTTTTTTCTTCAACACATTCAAATTACCACCACATCAATTCTCTTCTTTCATAATCGATTTCCCACATCACATGTTTGATCCATTTTTTTCTCTAAATATAAAGTTAGTGATCTATTAAAATATTAATTTATCTTTTACAAATCATATTTCATACATATTCTCACATTAAATCATAACCCTCGAATGATTATGAATAATTTGAATTCAAATAGAATGTGAGGCATGATTTTCATTATTTATTTAATTTCATCTCAACCCACTATGATTATCTAAACCAACAGGGGTAGGGATAAAGAGATGATATATCTGAACTCATAATCTATCATTAAATATAATTTTGGAAACCCTAATGGATTAGTAATCAGGATAAATAACTCACGTCTATCCAATTCTGATGAACTTCCATGATCATGGTATCTTCAAGAAGAAGAACCTATCCAGATTAATATAGACTAGGATATGACAACTATCTAAAGACACTTTCTTCCCTAGAAGATAAAATTAATGCATTTTGGTAGTTACAGTATCTCAATCATGTAATAGTAACTTCATAGGTAGAATGAGGTGAGTTGACAGAAGTTAACTAGTGACTGAAATTTTCTTTGTAGCCTAATACTTAGGAGTCTACCAAGATTAAAATTAAAGTCACTATTTTTTATAGATAGTCAAAATTGATCCTAAACCCTATTAAATTATTTGAAGTCCCTTTCAACCGTAGATTTAGTAGACTACCAAAATCAAAAGTAGCTCGAAAGGAATACTATCAATGGTTCTCAATCTAGTAACCTCAATTGGGTCTACTTCTTCCTAATGGGATCAACCACATGCTTCTACAATACTATGCCCTTGTAGTAAGAAAAGATTGGGACATAATAAATATAACCTGACCACATCCTGTTTGAACAAAATGACATGTGCGGCTATATCACTCATCTTATATATATCATGGAGTTTATTAGTAAAAGATATACTATCTCGTAGTCCTATTATCATAGAGAGTAATGTATCCAATTTGTGATATTATTATTCTCTTTATTCTAGTCACTAACCGAGGGCCTACTTGAAGTGAGGATTGAGGTTCATTATCACAGTTTCTTTATTTTTGGTCCTAGATGACACCATTGGATGGCAGGGATTGTTAAATATAATGTATTTTCTTCATAAACTAATCCTCATATCCTCATGGTTTTTTTAAGAATCCATTCTACCTAAAAATAACTTCATTCTCTTCATCAGGTAAATATTAAATACTCAATAAATGGTGTGTATATACATCAATAAAAACAGTGTTTCTAGATTTTTGTT
The DNA here is from genome assembly GCA_963277665.1 of Viscum album. Taxonomy (NCBI): domain Eukaryota; kingdom Viridiplantae; phylum Streptophyta; class Magnoliopsida; order Santalales; family Viscaceae; genus Viscum; species Viscum album. Next base: position 1,124,434,619 of record OY728129.1, read on the forward strand.
TTTCTTTTCCAATAAATGTTGATCCAAATTCATTAACTTTTGTTAAACCAACATTTAAAAATGTCACAAAACCTCAATTTCACTTTTTATCATAAATAAATAATTTTAAATAACATGTCTATGATATGTTAACCTGATTCCCAAGATCCATGGACTCTCACCTTTATATTCTTTGAATGAAACTTTTATATCAAAAAAAATTTTCATTCCGTTTGATAATCATCCAATAAGGATTTTACACTTTAAAACTAAAGTTTTATTGGTATGGTATAAGGGTAAGTGATTGCTTTTCATGGTGAATATGCTGATCACCTATTTTGTAGACCTATGTAAGAATATAAATCATATTTCTCATTTTTGTTCATAGTTTTCAGTCATTTTATTTTTTTTTATTTTTTTTATTGAAATAATATACTTTATAACATACCAATGAAATATATATTTCATGTTATAATATTGGTAGTTAAACCAAAAAAACGTTTTTTTATATTTCAAAAGACACTATAGTACCACATGTAACTAGAAAATGTATATATTCTATTGTATGAAATATGCTAAAAAAATAGGGCACTAATCATTAGAAAATAGTGGAGTAATCAGGAATGACTACATTTTGGGAAAAAAATTTATTGTGAAGTCCAAACTTTTTATAATTCATATTTTATATATTCTTCACCCTTTAAAATGAAACCATTTGAAGTAGTTTTTAACATGAATTTAGATTTATCATAAAATCTAGATCCTATAGTATCACTAGATTTAGCTGTATATATGGTTTTCAAAACATTATTATTATTTATTGATTCCTCTCCCTTATTGCTATAACTATTTACCCCAATATAAGTTGTTATTTCTTTCTCAATAAAAAATTATTCTTCTAAGAATATTTTCCATATTCTATAAATGATTTTTAGATAATGGATATAGAATTATTCAATTCTTAATTCAATTTAATCAAAATTTCATGAAAACTATATAATTAATTTTCATTATAATATTATATTTATTCCTTTTATATATTAAGATTCTTGAAAATACCATGAATATTTATTAAGTGATCAATCTCTTTAAAAATTCAAACCTCTCATATAATTTTTTTCCCATTTAGATAATTTATTTTCATTATTCATTTTATGGTTTATTTATCAATTTTATATATCTTTGATTAATATTTCTTCAATTATTTCATCTAGAATAACTCTATATTAATATGTTGTTAAATTTAATTATTACTTTATTCAGTGACAACAATTTCATCATTTACAATTTTAAAGGGTTGTTTGCACCATTTTATTTACCAAATTAACCATATTAATTTTAATAATCACTACTATCACATTATTTTTAAATTATAATTCTACTTTTAAATTTAGGAAATTTATAACCATTATAATTGAATGATTTTTTTATACTCTTCCTTCATTATAAATTTTCTAGGCTTAACTTATTCCATATTAACATAATCCTCATTTTTTGATATGGGAAAATTTCTAGAAGAAAATACCAAGAACTGCACAATTGAAAAAATATAATGGAAACATTAATGTCTGTTTTCTTATCCCTATTAACATAATCATTGAAAAAAAGGTCATATATTTAATTACAATATAATATAAATCATCATTGTAATATGAGTAACAATATTTTTCATCAATATCAACCTTGTACATCAAATTATCTTTATTTATGGATTTAAAAAAGATATCATTTTCAAACATTAACATCTTTATGATAAAATTATCTTTTATCATTTCACAATATAAAAAAAATTCTATTCAAGTCATAAATATAAATATCACGCAAATACTAGTCCTCTTATTCATATAATTTAGCATTGATCTTTTTAGTATAATAAGTAATATAATTTTATCAAAATAATAATATCTTAGTTTTACATCACAACCACTGATCATGATCTAAACATAATTTAACCTTGTTAAAAGGCCATTAATATAATAATTATCTTGAATATGGATATATTTATACTCGTGTCTCAAAACATGTAACATAACCCACTTCCATTGATTATACATTTATATATATATTCATGTTTATCCAAAATTCCATTTCATGCTTTTTTTATTCTATTTTTGAAATTATTTCATGAAAGGGAAGGTAAAATAACATTTCTATAATGACCATAATTATTTATGTTTCTATTTTCAATTACTATATTTGAATAACCTTCATATGTTTGTGAAAAAACTATCATATGCATCTTCCAAACCATCATAACTAATAGATAAAATAAATCAAAACATCCATCATTATATATGTGATAAAACTTCTTATAATTGTTGGTAATTCCTTTTTAGTCTGAAAATTTAAATTATCTATTATAGGTTAATGAATAATTATTGATGAAACATTATTTAAATAGAATACATCCAAAAAACATTAATGTAACAATAAATGGCATTGGATCTTTGGTAAAATATCATTCATAAAACAACTATAGTGTCAATGAAAGTTCATTGTGAGGGTGTTTAATTAGTGATCGATAATATTTTTATGTTTTTTTCAAAATAAAAGTATCCAATTATTTGAATTTAGTGATTTTTTTCTACACCCCAAAGTGAACCCCAATATAGGAGGACATTATAGATTTAAATGGTTAACCTACCAATTTTATAAGGCTAGTTCTTAGTGTGATATAAATTCCTACAAGATCACACTACCCCCTAGAATCATCTTATGAGTTCAATGAGTTGGGTATAAACTTGAAACATGTATTTTCATTTCTCTTAACAATGCTTTGGCATATCCTACGGATAAGTGAATCCCACAATTCACCTTAATAAAAAATATTTGGGAAACCAATAATGTATTTTTATCTTCTAGATATAAATATAATTATCAAATTTACTGAGTTCATCTTCTATTATGTTTTTAAATTAAAAAAATTCACTTCAATTTACAATCACAAACAGTACATACAATTATTATTATTTACATATTCATAGAGAGAGTGAATCTCCATACAATATAGTACCATTTAATTCATGGAAAAAAATTATATATTTTTTTTCAAAGGAAAACCTTTAAGGTTAATTAGAAACAAAAATAAATCTAACGTGAGTCCAAAATTAAAATATTCATAGACTAAATATAAAATTAAAAAAATAAACTCACTCGAAGAGGCCTTGATCCATGAGCCACCTGCGATAGTTAGAGTCATGTCACCTTCCATCCACCACCACAAGCCTACTAAACCACCAATTTCATCATCACCGCCAGCCCGTTATCATCATCATTCCACCATAGAACCCACTATTGTCTTTCATTAATGTGTCATAAAAAAATAACCATCGAGAACATCCCACCTGTGTCAGTTTTTTATTTGTTATACTTTTGGGTTTCTTCCTTCTCGATGATGGAAGCGTCCGAAGTCCTCAGATACTCAAAGCCATAATATAACATTTTTTCCGAGAATCCACTACAAGTCAGATATATGGAAACATTACATTATCATATATCACATCCTATTATGAACATCATAGCCAACAATATTTACCTTCATTTACAATATCACTTTAGATTCTTTTTAATTTTCCACCCACCATGTATTCATAGTAATCCCCATGTTTTATAAAATACTTATAGCACAATGAAACATGTGTTATTTAATTTAAAATTCAAATGATTAAATACCCTTGAAAATTTAACAACTGTTATTATTTTATCCTTATTCATTAAGTTATATTTCAAAATCTGCTCTAGGTCACTATAACATACCATAAAGAGCTACAACACAGATCAATCAATTATATATTAAACTACTCCACTATTTTTCGTAGAATTTTTTTTCATGTGAGAACCTTTCTCCCCGTTCTTTTAATCTCAAAATAATTTTTTGATGTTTTAAAAATTATGAAATTTACAAACAAACATCTAATTGAATTATGTTTCAGATATTAAAATTGTAAAAGAACTATTTTCACATATAATTACATCATAAATTCAATACATACATGATTAATCATGAGTTATATTTACTATTTGAACATACCATGTGAATCAACCCCATGTTCAAATTATTGACCATGATGGTCGACCATGAGAAGAAATGACAAACATTGATCAACCATATTTACAAAAATAAAGTGTTTCAGTCAGACATGAGATACAAATCATAAATTTGTCTCATTTAGGATTGATCACATGTACAACTCACAAATCATTAAAAAAACATGTTAAAGAAGATAAGATATTGTATGGTTTTTTCACATGAGGACACCAATCAACTATATTAAGTAACTACTAAATGGGATTGAATGAATGCATATGTTAGGATCGACCACACTTACATCACAGTCAACTATTTGGATAAAATATTTTATTGATTGAACATATATTTGTTTTAGACTATAAATTTTAGGCTTTCATCACCCCTATACATTCCCTCTTAAAACTATCTTCATCCATCCTCCTTAAGAGGTACCCATTTTGAAAATTCATTAAATAGTGTCTTTACATCCACCAATAACTTTCCTTTATTGGAATTAATAATAATTCCACAGCCAACACATACTGTTTTAACAATATTTATTTTTTGAAAATAGAAAAAAATAAAAGAATCACATCAACATATACCTACTCCAATATTAATTCACTAGATAAGGACAACATTATTCAATGAAAAATTCTATAAAATATATTTGTAGGAATATATAAATAAAATATAAACAAAAACAATTCAACACATATAATATTAAAAATATTTAACACATGTAAAGAATCCATTCCATATGAAAAAAGAATCATTGATAAATAAGGGAAAATAAAAGTGATAAAAAAATATAAAAAAAATGAAAGAACTCAATATCTTAATACTAATATATCCACAACACACCAAATCATATAACAAACACCATAAAAATTACCACACCAATATTCCACTGAGATTGAAATACACCTAAGAAACCAATGCTTTTTTATTGAATACATAGACACAACCAATGTGAGTAAAATTCCCAGGAATGAGTTAGTATAAAAATACACAGAAAGTTCCCAATTATGATAAGGGAGGAACGAAACAATATATCATCATGGAATAGATCAAACCTTAAATATGTTTTATCATATCAATCAAGGATAATTAGAATCTAAATAATCACTGCTAAGCCCCGTAGTGTAGATACCAAAGGGAACACGAAACACATATAAAATTGGAAGACACATATACCCTAAATAAAATATCTTCCAAACCATCCACATAACCTCTCTAGAATTATAGTTTTAGATCCTTAACTAACTGAGGTGTGTATGAATGTTTTGGGGGGGTATGGACGCCATTGGAGGATCTATATATTATTGAGTATAGTGTTAATTGACTAATGGGGTAAACTACCACATAGTTAGAGAACTTTAAATCCATTAAAGGCTAGTTACTACCACCATTATGTATAGGGATGACCCATATCATGATATCAAAACACATCACTTTGGGGTTACTAACCCTATGTCAACTCTAAACTCTATAAATATAGCAACAAATATCCACCATTAATTTAAAGAAATATAATTTACTAGAATCTATCATAAAAATCATATAAGGAAGTTAAAATAGACACAATTTAATTATACAAGAAAAATGATCAAAATAGATAATGTTTTTCAAAATTGTCACAAAATTGTTTGATACTACCAAAAAAAAATGAACCCATCTTACATGATATATAATCATACCAGACCATATGTGTGAGTCTTAGGTAGTTTCTAAGTGTGTATTATAGATCTTAAATCATGTTGAGTTAACCTATATTTAATTCTAATTTGGTGAAATTGTGTATTCGATCCCTAAGAAAATCGAGCATGTATTTCCAAAGGAGCATGATTTGTATCACTGTAGAACATGATGCATTCACTGGACTATATGTTGTGTGGGTCTAGAGGTTATCATGGCTGTGTAACCTAGTAAACCATAGGTTTCACTGTCTACTAAACAATTTTTGTAACCCATATTCACATATCATTTGACATTAAATATATACATAAACCATAGACATAAAATATGGTTGTGATTCTACATATTCTATGTCGTAAAATTCTATGTCATAATTAATTCCTCTAAGGGAACCCTATGTGCTAATAAGTGTGATATATGGTGTGATGTATGGAAATAATACAATATGTAACCACAAATACAATTTTTAAAAAACAATGATTCCCATGATATTGGATTCCACACCATCCATTTTCATCACTATTTGTACATGATGAATTTAGTCTACTTCATGGTGATAAATCTTTATTTTTTATGGTTGTCGATGACATCCTTAACTCAATTTTTCCCCTAGATAGAACTTTACCACCAAAGTTTTGATTTCCTTGACCCTCACTACAATATCTTCTTCCATAAACACATAATTTTTATTCTAAATTTAATAAAAATTATAGAAGTCAAGATATAATCTTCAATAAATAAAAAAATAAATAACTATTATTTCTTCTCTTATTACACAATCATCTTTTTTATGTTTATAGATTTGGAGAGTTTTTGGAAAATACATAAATAATACTATGTTCCACGTATCAAAAATATTGTCACATGTACTACTTTTCTTCATCAACTGGGGAATGTAAATAGACGAATGGGGAAATTTGAAAATCATATCAGGTGAATCATATATCTAAAGTTATGGAAAACATATATAGGGAATACATAATATAGAGGGAATAAATAACTAAATAATGTTATATTTAACAGAAATTGAGTGAATCCTATATCTATGATTGTTCAAACGTAAGAGTATAAGATGGATATAAGCGGGGGTGTGGTTATTATTACATAGAAAATAATGTAATAGGAAAATCCAATTTTTTTTGAAAATGATAATACTCAACAGCCCTCCGATGATCAATGTATATGTATCAGACTTAGAAGTCGTCTGATAAATCAGTTTTATATATCATGATCATATAAATTTTGGGAAATTATATTTAAAAAAAATTACTTAAAAAACATGTTAATATTAATTGAACAAGAGAATATAAAAATGTTAATGGAAATTAATATGAATTCTTATAATAATGTAAGATCGACTTTCATGATTTATAACAGAAATTCTCCTCTTTAAACATATGAGTTAAGGAAGTCAAAAATTCTAATGTATGATATCCACAGTTCTTAACTGAACTATAATGTTGTTTCCTTCCATACTATAAAATCCATTGATATGATGACCAGTATCTGCTCTAAATTTCATAAATAAGAAATCCAACAATATTATGGTCATTGAAATCTATGTCTTCTAATACCATATATGCCCATATTCAGCCTAAACCAGTTTGACATGTCATCCTATCCCCAGATTCCCTTGATCTAAAAATTGATCAGAATATTTAAAAAAGGCCAATTTATTCTATGGATTTTACATTTTTTCACTCAGAATCATTTGAAAACAACACTTATAATTATTACAAAGCATAAGAATGATATATTTAGGTAGAGTAATCTTCTAACATGTTGAGATTCAAAATGCATCAGCTCCCTCCTCCACAATTACCATCCTATTTATATTAATCCATCCAATATTTATATTTCCATGAATCTAACTATTATTCATATTTTCCTCAAGTTATATTCAATATATATCTCAGAAAATTATCTCCAACTCATGTATTTTTGATAGCATCATTACAATGGTGTTATAAGTAATGTTTGATTGAAATAATTCAAAAATTTTAATTATAGGCGTTGGTTAGTTTTATAGTCTAAAATATCTTTAATCCAATGAACTGAAATATGGTTATTCATAGGGTTTTCAAATAATTTTAGTTCGATGGATATGACTTCGGTCAGTTTGATGGATAAAAAATTAGTCAATCTGATGAACATGACTCTTAGTCAGTCCGATGGACTAGACCACCAGTCAGTTCGATGTATTAGAATAAATAATATATAGATTATATTCATTTAGAAAAAAAGCTATTTGTACATTAAGTATAAAATAATTAAAAAAAACAATTATAAAGCACTCGAGATATACATAGTTAGTAAAAAATGGTTTTATGAAATTGTTTGTGATTTTAAAAACTATGAAAAGTAAAAGTATAAAGTATATATATTTGACCCCAAAATATCCTTGTTTTTGGATATCACCAAAAAAACACATAAAATAAAAAACTATTTATTTTTTTTAAAAATAAGATCCCTTTATTCATTTATAATCCTCAATGAAAATTTTTCAGAAAAAGTTATCTCCCCCTTTATTATATTAACACCCCATATTTTGATATATCATTTTGGTTCAATATTATTCTTCTAATATAAAATATTAATAATTTGGATTATACTATTAAATTAAATTCTCCCTTTAGACTATTTCTCCTCGTTTGATAATTTTTTCAACTTTTATAATTTGTCCCATTTTTTCAAAATGGAATTGGAAAAGTAACATATTCTCCCAAAATATTAGAAAGTATTTAAAGACAAACTTTTTTCTGAATAAAGTATTCATCCATGATAATAATAAATAAAATTCATACATCTTAAATTAGAGAGCTTTTAAATGAACTGTATTTGTAAAATAAACCATTCAATCTAGATATAATTAAAAGTGTTTAATTTATAAATACATAAATAGTTAAAAATATTCATTCCCTCTTCTTTAAAATCATGAAATTCTTTTTTATCATTCACAAATCCTCTTGATTTTTATCATATTCCTCTAAATTACACACCAGAATTGATTTATATTCATCCATGACACTTATAATTATATTCTCTACATTAAAACTGATAATATCGCTTTTATTAATAATGGTTATTTTGTTTTCTTCTTTATATAATTTATAATATTTTTTAAATGAATGGAACCTTTTATATTCTATAACGCCCTGAACCTAGATTCCCAGAGTCGATGCAATTTTTTATACATTGTCATGATTACGAGGAATCACATCCCAAAAGGACGATCAGTTTAGTCATCATGGAAAATTGATTACATACCAGAACGTTACATTATAGTTTCTAACATAAAACAAAAAAAATAATCCTTTGAGAATGCTTTTGTTCCCTTAGCTTAACCCTGCATCTGAAACATAAAACACTTCTAGGGATCCTAGAAAAATAAAACATAAGAAAGTGGTGGGATAAGATGCTCAGGAAGGGTAAATAATTTAGCAGAAGCTATAAACTTTTAAGGCATGATGTGTAATAAAAACAATAGCCTTTTAAACATAAATTTGAACATAGTATGGATAAAACTAAATCAATCATTACCATATAAACATGCCCATGGATATTATAATTGTCAAGTAATTACATGTAATAACTAATTTCAAAATTAGGTAATGCATAGTATTGGACATTAAATTCTGGGTCAAGGCCTCGTGCCCGGACCTAGGGGCTAACTGTAACTGGACCTGAACCTAGAGAGCCTCTATAACCAAACTTCAACCTGGAGAGACTCTGTAACCGGACACCAACCTAGAGTGCCTCATTAAATGGAATCCAACCTGGAGGGTCTGCTGTAACCGGATCCCATCTCAGAGGGCTTTCTTTTACCAGTCCCCAACCTAGAACATACTAGTCTAATACATTCATCTTAAGAAAAGGTTAAAATATAACATAAACATTCATATTAAAACTAGCATAAATAATGTTAATACTTTAACCATAAAAAATTGATGACATAAAAATAACTCATCCACAGTCAAACATATCAGAAAACCATGAATAAAATAAAGGAGAGTTGTATCATAATAAATCAACATCAAACAAGTATAATATTTATCAAAGGATGTTGACATAGATGAAATCAAAAATATTTGAGAAAAATATCATCTTCTATTTTGAAATCATTTAAGAGTCACATAATTTTAATGAAAACATTTATTCTGAAGATATTATTATAAGATTGTAAGGGAATGTTTGACGATGTTATAACGTCAGAAAATAGCCGCACCTGCTGTATATGTTCAAAAACATTCTTACCTTAATTTTGTCGAAAAGGGTCATAAAGTACCTTGGTTGGAAAATGACGAAAAGATTATTTTATATAGATATTATAAAAAGAAAAAAAAGGTATACATGACTTTATCCCATATTCTAGTAAATATTAAAAATGTTTTGAAATAAATTTTTAAGAAAACATAGATGTGGATGATAATGAGGTCCCATTAGATACTTACGTAAAAACAACCCTATATAATGAAGAGATTGTACAATTAACCCTATCCTTGTACTTTTCCTTGGTTGATAGTACGTTAAACTCTTATACAATAGTTAAATAAATGTTATTAAATTTTACAAGAACCATATACATAATTATGATATCATATTTGATCTTCTAATAATGCTTTGTTAATGATATTTTAGTATTATCGTCGTTTCAGGTGTTAACTGATTCGTTTTCTTTTATATTCATTATCACGTTAGTCATTTTTGTTATGTATGGGATGTTTCATATTCATATACAGAATTATATCAAGACTTTAAACAATTTTTTAATCAGCAAATGAAAATTATTTTTGAAGTGTTACAATGGGGAATGAATCTCATCACGTTCGTCGAGATGGTAATCCATACGTATGCATGAGCGACAATAACATTATTTTGATTTTAAAATTACTATATAATTGGATGGTATATCACATATAAACAATAATTATCCTGTTATATATATTATTTAAATCAATTATACTTTATTATTATACTCATCCAAATAATAATGTATTGAATAACAACTACACCACGACATGGAGACAGTAAGCCGTACGTACACACGTATGGGGACATGTCATTCAAAGGATAGATACAATAATTAATATTGTTGTAACATATTTATAATAACATACTGTATATATAAGATACTAGAGTTATTATTTTAGAATGGAAACAACAAGGAAAGAATATGTGGAAGAATAATAGAACATGAAAGAGGTGATGAAATATTTACCAATTCTACGGGTTCTTCCTTTTGATTTAATCCAAAGGGCTCCATAGGTTGGCTTTATGACTAAAGGAAGGACTCTATGATGAAGGTAATATAGTTGATAGGATATTTTGGTAGGGTTTGGACGATCCTAATGGATTTTAAGGTGTGAATTTGAGAGAAGGGGGAGTTACTTTTTATAACATGGGTGAGGGGCACCATAGGAAAAGATTGAAATATTATTTAATAATAAAGTCATATTAAGTTTATAATGGATACAAATTGATTCATTTAAAATATAATGTTGGTATGGGTAGAAATCCTCACATCCAATGTTTTATACAAGTTTATTTTACCATTTTAACATTATCTTTTATATTTAACTCTAAGATAAATAATTTAACTTTTGCCGTGTCTTCTTGTATTCTTACACTATATGTTTAATAAACATAATAGAAACATCCAAGAGAACTTCCAATGGTTCATTAAAGGCATTTATAATATTATTTATGAACTTTGGATGAACTGTAGATTTTTAAGAATATTATATCAATCAATAATATAGTATTTGTTTTGAATATTAATTTATGTCAATTTTGACACTATATTGTATTTGGTTTTTGTGAAAGTCATAACAACCTTATCACTTAGAAATAAATTTATATAACCAACCCTAATATTTAATATTAACCTATAAAATTAGTGTATTTCATTAAAAGTCTCAAATAACATTTTTTCGGATATTTATATAATCAATAATTTTAATCATTCATTAATAAGGTAATTACTGCATCATCATTGTGTCATAAATAAATAAAATTATATAGTGTCTAAAAATTATAAATAAAATACCCTTATGTAAGAGATATTTTTATATTTATAATAAATATATATAGTCGAATTTATCTTATGTATAACCCTATATTAAAATGTTTTATTTATGAAAACATGAATTAAACTCTTTTAAGTCTTCTTTAAATTAAATAATAATAAATATCCTAATGTAATCCAAGTGGACCTAAAGGGTCATATTTTATTCCCAAGGAGGTTTTTGGTCAAATTAAACTTATCCAATAGAATTAGTACATGTGTTAGGGTAATAATAATATCATTTTTACCTTTAATTACACTATTTACTTTTAACCGTAGTAAATAAAAGTCAAAAATAATTATTCACCAAAAATTATTTTTATCTTATTGAACCACATTTTACTTATTGATATCAACCATGCCTCCCATATTTTTGAAATTAAATTAACAGATGTGTAAAAATTAATTTTTATTTAAATTTGAAAATGCTCCTTGAAGGTGGGAAAAAGACGACAAAAAGTTCAAAAAAATATTTATATATCGAAACTTATTAAAAAATGTCCTCAATGAATAAAATTGAACCTATTTAGGTATTATATATCTATATTGACCTAAAATAAATTTAAATAAAATAAATAAATATTTAAATAAAATTTCAGTTTTAAACAATAACTTAGTGTTTTTTACTATTCATCAAAAATTGAATGTTTTCAAAAAAATACCAAAACAATTCACCCTAAGAAAATTGTGATAATCAGAATTCAAAAATGAAGCCTATATTACCAAATTAAAAACATAAAATTTTCATTTATTAATTTAAAATTAATTACTATTGTCAAAACCAAAAAAACGGGGTTTTTAAAAAAAGTAAAAACTATCAAAAGATTGAAATGTGTTTATGTCAAATTTAGACGTGAAATTACTTATAATGACCAAAATTGTATTAAATGATAAAAATATAATTTAATTATAATACCAAAACATTAAAATTTATAATTTAATACTATAAATTATTTTGATTAAAAAAGTTGTTTTCAGTTAAAATTTATTAATTTTAACTATTTACCCAAATATGAATGTTATTAGAAAAACTCCAAAAATTTATCAACACTAAATTTTTATGTCCCGATTCTATAAAAGATTTTTATTTTTTAAAATTTAATTTATAAAAGTGTCAAATATTGTATTTCAAAAGGGTTATCCATTTAAAAGAGGTAAAAGTGCATTTTTTTGAAAAATACATCTTTTATCTGAAGAAAATGATTATTTTCTTATACTCTGTCTAAGAAACACATAATATGGATGTTAAAATTATATACAGTATATAAGATTCAAAATGTAGTTAATACTATTTATAACCTCTTTTGGAACAGCTAGTTTAGTAATGTTGTGGTGTGCTCGAACTCGGTGTTGCGTGTAGCGCAAGTTATTAAATTACTTTAATGAGATAACATACTATGAGATCATGGGGTGTTACATTCTTCCCTCATTAAATAAATTGCATCCATGAAATTTTAAATTTTTCATCAATAATAAAATGTTAAAAATATAGAAATACCATTGTGGAAAACCCACATCAAAAATTGTGTTAATAAAATTAAGTCTTAATAAGAGTGAATGGGAAATGAAAAAGTTACCACCAAATTATGATCTCATTTTAGAGAACATTGGTGGAAATTAGAGACACATAATTTTATGGTAAAGGTAAATATATATAGGGAGTGATTGATGTCATCATTCCCAATATATCATTTAAATATATTGACATAAGAAATCCATTATCAAAACCATTTTCAATACCAAAATACTTAAAAAGAGTATATGACATTTATTTTCATTTTTAAAAAACATTTTGTTTTGTTAAGGAAGCCAAAGATCAAATCAAAATCATGGTGGTGGAAAGTTCGTTATCACCGCATACATTAAAAAAATTACTTTTTTTGTCATTTAGTAAAATGATTTGTAGAAAATGATACCCCTTGAAATGAAAAGTCAAAGGGTTTTATACACCATATGAAAGAAAGTTGTTTAAGAATCAAAGGATTCCTCAATGAAAAAAGATTGAGATGAAGTCCCTTAACTAATGTTTAAGAATAAAGTTACTCATAAAATAAGAGGGGACTATATATATATATATACTTCACATGTAGAGTTACATCCTTTAACAAATTCCTTTCAGAAACTCATATTTCACTCCAAAAGATTTTGAAAAAATATTCTATTTATCCTAATTGTATAGGGTTACAAAAATAATGAATTTATAATTCACCCATAAAACCTTTAAAAAAAATACATTATATAGTATAGAAAATCATATGGGCCAGTGGTATGTGATGCACCCTTTTCGCCCTTCGGTTGCGGGTTCATGTATCGCGGCCTTGCCGGAAGCGACTGGTTGTCGCCTGAACTTGTTGGAACCAGGTTCTTCAAAGCATGATTTGGTGTATGGTTTGTGTTTGTTGTCAATCCTCAGTGGAAGTTCAGGGTGTGTACCAACAAAGCGATCATACTGTTAAAGCAGAAAATAGTAGTGAAGGTGGCGCTGTTTCCCAGTGTTTGCAAAATTTTTGGGCCTAAAAATCGGCCAATAAAGTAAAGTGTTTTTGGAAAAGGTACTTGTGCGCCGTGGTCTTGGAGGATAAAAGACTTGCGCGCCATATGTTTTTGAGGATCAGAACATCAAAATTTGGCTAAGGAAAGAAGGTCGCGCAAGTGTCAGTTGGGTCGCGCAAGTGAGTTGCGCGAGAGAGGTTATTGAAGACAAGACTTGCACGTCGTCGAGGGACTTGCGCACCGCCGCGCAGGGGGTCCAGTTTGCCTATAAATACTGGACCACCCCTCCTCATTTCTAACGAAGTTCAAGGCCGAGATATTGTTTGAGCTCTCGTCGTGCAGGTGGTTGAGTCGCGCAGGTGGTTGTTTTGTCACGCAAGTAGAGCTTGCGCGCCGGTTTTTGGCTGTGCGCCCAAGGTGGTTTGGAAGAGAAAGGAAGTGGACCGCGCAAGTTTGTGGTTGGGGAAGGAAGAGTCGCGCATGTGTGTTGATGACACTTGCACGCCAGTTTGGACTTGCGCGCCGTAGTGGGACTTGCGCGACTGTCTTGGAGAAGCGCGCCTGGTTTTGCTGAAGCCCACCGGTCTGTTTAGAGCTGCACGAAAGCCAAGAGACTACCTGATACATTCGAGGAAAAGTGATATTATTCTTCTGGTGAGAATCGGACTTCGATAGAGCATCTACATACAACAAAGGATGCACTCTTATGCAAATGATGAAGAGACCTTCACGTCAATAAACTGAGTGGGACTTCACCAACGGCAGTGAGCCAGGGGGAGTCAACGGGAGTGACCCGAGGGACACAGTGAGCTATCCCTGAACATTTGTAAAGGCAGTGTGCCTGGGACAGAGTGTCTGTACCCGAACATTTGTATCCACAGCTAGTGAAGCATAGTGGATTTAGGTACGACTGGCAACCTGTCGGCGTATGCTCCTTGGACGCAGCCCTTAGTGGTGAACCAAGTAAAAATGGCTGTGTCTTTTCTGTGCATGTGAATGTTTTCATTCTGATCATAATCATCATACAGGTTCAACAAGTTCCCACCAACGTGGGAACAAGATCCAACACATTAAAAGAAAAAGTGGTCTCCCTGATTCACCCCTCCCCTCTCAGGGTGTCCCGGGGTCCTTCAAGTGGTATCAAAGGGTAAAGGTTGCTGGTGTTGAATATGACCTTCTTCGTCATGGAAAACGCGGTCAATGTCAGGGGAGTCCCTCACTTCGATGGAGGCAATTTTCAGATCTGGAAGAACAGAATGAGATCTCATCTAAGATCTCTTGGAATGGAAGTTCTTTTTTCTACTGTGCAAGGAATACATGTCACTGATCCAACAGGTCTGGCTATGACTGAAACAGACAGGAAACTTCTTGATGCAGATGCTAAAGCACAGAATGCTCTCACTGCATCCCTTTCTGATCAGATTTACCTGAAGGTGATGAATTGCACCTCAGCAAAATCCATGTGGGATAAACTTGAGAATATTTATGAAGGAGACAACAAAGTAGAGAAGGCGAAACTACAAGTGCTACACAATCGTTTTGATGATCTGAAGATGCATCCAGACGAGAATGCAGAATCTTTCTTCAATCGAATTACTGAAGTGGTTGGAGCAATTCGGGGTTTAGGTGAAGAAATCAAAGATATTGACATTGTAAAGAAAATATTAAGAAGACTTCCACCTCTGTATAATGCTAAGGTGTCAGCCCTTGAGGAAAGAGATCTCTCCAAACTTTCTCTAGATGATCTACTGAGCAGCTTGGTAGCCTATGAAATGAGAGTCAAACCAGAAGATTCTACGACACGGGTGAGCAAGGAAATGGCATTCAAGGCCATGGATAAATTGAAAATCTCAAAGGATAGTAGCGGTGATGATGATGAAGAGAAAGAAATTCTTTCTCTCATTGCAAAGAAGTTCCAGAAGGGGAAAGGGAAATTCAAAGGGAAGTTACCTCTCACATGTTTCCGTTGTGGAAAAGTTGGGCACATTTCCTCTCAGTGCTTGAAGAATATCAATGATGATGACAGTGAAGATGAAAACTTCAAGAAGCCTCAGAGAAGGTTCTTCAAAAACGGAGACTTCAAATCTGGAAAGAAAATGAAAAGGAAGAGTTTTGTCTGTGAAGAGGAAGATGATGACAATGAATTCTGTGATGAAGAAGAACCAGAATTCAAAACTGGGAACCATGCTTCTATGATGGCCACTGTTGAAAAGTCAGAAGATACTGATGGAGAAAAACAACTGAGAACTTGTGTAGATCCTAAGGTGCAACTTAAGGATGCATTTAGTAAGCTTAAAATTAAATGTAAGAGCTACAATAAGTGGAAATCAATTGTAGAAGAATCGACTGAATATGTTGATCAACTTGAAGCTGAAATTTAACGACTAGAAGAATTTGTGAAGGTACAGTCTAAAATAATTGAAAGCAATGATGATGCAGTTGATCTGAAGCTGAGAATTGAAGAGCAGGCAAAGGTCATCAATGACCTTACATCCAGACTGGATGAAAAATCCAAGACTGCTGAGGGTCTTGAGGAAGAAGTAGTTAATCTAAGGAGTAAACTGGAAACTGAATCAGTTCCAAAAGAATCAAGGAAGAAAATACAGTTCGGAAGATTCTCAGATGCAGAATTACTTGCAAGAGCCAAGTGTGGTTCTGATGGGGTTGGAAAAGTCTTGAGTGATCAAAGACCCGCTTGCATGGGAAAGAGTGGAATTGGTTGTGAGGCTGAGTCATCAACTGCTGGAAGTGAAAAGATCCAAAAGAAATACAAGATGAAAGTTGAACATGATGAAATGTTACCTAGAGTGCTGAAAAAGGAACCCCCAATCCAAACTAAAAGGATACCTGAAAATTATCCTCAAACATTCAGAAATGACAGACAGTCTTACTATTCTCCCAAGGAAGAAGGTATAAGGAGAAATTCAAGTGAGAAGACATTTCCTCTCATGAAGTGTCAGTTCTGTGGCTATCTGGGCCATACCATGTCTTATTGTGAAGAGGCAAGAAGCTATCTGAATGGAGAAGATATAGATGCTCAACAAAGGAGAACAATCTCATATCCTAATTCTCATAGAAGAAATAATTTCTATGGATATTGTTTTTGTTGTTCTAACTTTGGTCATAAGGCCGTTAATTGCAGGCAGAGAAGAGACATAGACACCTCATACCAAAGTTCAAGACAAGTCAAGTCTCATCAGCAAGACAGTGTTGCTCTTTTAAACAGGTTCTCACCTCTCACAGAAGACTTTGACTATGAAGAACCTGGGTATGTGGAAGAGATAGTTGAAAGGCCATCAGTCCTATATACTCAATCTAATGTCTCATGGAAGGAAAAGAAGAAGATTGAGAAATCGAACCTTGCAGAGGTAGCCCTCAAAGCTACAAAGAACAACAGTACCTGGATTCTGGATAGCGGTTGTTCATCTCATATGATGGGTAATGCCGGCCTACTAACGAATATCATAAAGAATGTTGATGGTACAGTAAGATTTGGTAATGATGGGGCTCTAAAAATCAAAGGGAGTGGAAGTACCTAATTAGCTAATGGAGAACTAAAGAAGACTGAAGTCCTTTACGTAGATGGCCTACGCCATAATCTCCTTAGTGTGAGTCAACTCTGTGACTCAGGACTTATAGTTACTTTTAATCAGAAAGGCTGCACCATCAAGGGAAAAACCAGCAATTCACTTATGAAAGGATGCAGAACAGAAGGCAACTTGTATCATGTTGATAGTGAAGAAAATGTATGTTACATGACTGTTGAAGAAGAAAACAATTTGTGGCATAGGAGATTGGGACACATCAATCAACAAGACATGGAGAAAATATCAAAATTGAGAATTGTCATGGACATCCCCAACCTGAAGCGTGAGCGTGAAAAATCCTGTGATGCTTGTATTCGTGGGAAGCTGGTCTGCAGTTCATATCGACCAAAGAAGAAAAAGGCATCTCACCTTCTTGATCTGATTCATACAGATGTTTGTGGTCCAATAAATGTTGCCGGAACTCATGGAGAAAGGTACTTTGTCCTTTTCATAGATGATTACAGTCGAATGGCATGTGTGATGGTCATTCACCGGAAATGACAGGTCCTTGACTGCATGAAAACATATCGGCGAATCGCCGAGAATGATACTGGACGAACAATCAAAGTGTTGCGATATGACAATGGAGGAGAATACACGTCCATTGAATTTGAAAATTATCTGGAGAAACATGGGATACAACATGAGGTAGCTACTGTGAGAACTCCACAACAAAATGGAGTTGTCGAACGAAGGAATCGACAGGTGAACAACATGGCACGAACTATGCTGATTGAGAGTCGTATTCCACGACATTACTGGAAAGAGGCTGTTCAAGCTGCAGTGTACATTCAGAATCGAACATGACTTTATATGGGTGAGACGAAGACACCATATGAATTGTGGCATGGACAGAAGCCTTTTCTAAAATACTTTCGTGTCTTTGGAAGTAAGTGCTTCATCAGGAACAAAGAAGGAAATCAGGGGAAATATGGTGACAATGCAGATGAAGGAATCTTCCTCGGTTACTCAATGAACAGCAAAGCCTACAAATGTTTCAACAATCATTTGGGAAGGATTGTGGAAAGCAATGATGTTAAGATAATTGAAGAGAAAACCACAAATGCTTCACGGATGTCATATGCTGATGTGATAGAAAGTCATGAAGAATGTGAACATGAAGAACCTACAAATGCAGAAATAGAGGAAGCTGTTCAAAACACTCATCAATCACATAATGATGTTGACTCAGAAGAAGAATCTGAAGAAGAAACTATGGCTGAAGAGAATACTACTGAACCTCGCAGGAGAAATCGAAGAGCTGAGATTGATCCATCCAACATAATTGGGGATAGGAGTGCACCCACTCAAACTAGAAGGATGAGGAATACCACGCAATCTGCATTTCTATCAGTTGTAGAGCCATCCTCATTCGAAGAAGCTGCAAAAGGTGAATCTTGGGTGAAAGCCATGAGTGATGAATTAGATCAGATTGATAGGAATCAGACATGGGATCTTGTCCAGAGACCCGAAGGTCACAATGTGATTGGTACCAAATGGATCTTCAAAAATAAGTTTGATGAGCATGGAAATGTTATCAGAAACAAGGCACGACTGGTATGTAAAGGGTACTCCCAGATTGAAGGTATTGATGTTGAAGAAACCTTTGCTCCAGTTGCTAGACTAGAATCAATCAGGCTTTTCCTTGCCATGGCACTCCAACGAGGATATAATGTATATCAAATGGATGTTAAGACAACATTCTGGAATGGTGTACTCGAAGAAGAAGTCTACATTGAACAACCAGTGGGGTTTGTCTTGGGTACCGATGAAACAAAGGTCTGCAAACTAAAGAAAGCTCTATATGGTTTGAAGCAGGCACCACGGGCATGGTACTCATGGCTAGATTCATATCTCAAGAAGTTGGAATTCAAAAGAGGAGGAGTTGATCACAATCTCTATGTGAAGAATTATCCAAAAGATCAGTTCATGATTCTTGTCTACGTTGATGATATCATATTTGGTGGCAGCAGTTAGAAATCAGTGGATGAATTTGCCAACCACATGAAATCAGAATTTGAAATGTCTATGATTGGGGAGCTCACATATTTCTTGGGGTTGCAAGTGATTCAAAAGAAGGAATACACTTTCATTTCTCAGGAAAAATATGCAAGAGAGTTGCTGAAGAAGTTCAATATGCAAGACTCCAAACCAATGTCAACTCCGATTGCTGTTGGAACTAAACTTGGAAAGCATGAGGATGGGAACTCTGTTGATCCCACCATGTACAGGAGGATAATTGGAAGCCTACTGTATCTGACAGCGATAAGTCCAGATATTGTCTTTGCAACATGCCTTGCGGCCCGCTTTCAGAGTAATCCAAAGGAGGAACATATGTCAGCAGTAAAAAGAATCATGAGGTATATTCATGGCACACATAACTTCGGGTTATTTTTTGCTGCAGGCAGGGACAGTGAATTATCAGCGTTTTCTGATGCTGACTGGGCTGGGGATGTAGTAGACAGAAAGTCCACTAGTGGTGGAGCTTTCTATATTGGGCATAAATGTGTTGGCTGGTTGAGCAAGAAACAAGAAAGTACTTCTCTTAGTACTGCTGAAGCTGAGTATATCTCCGCCACAAAAGCATGCACTCAAATTATTTGGATGAAGCAGCAGCTAGCAGATATTGGTGATAAGGTGCAACAACCAATGTTGATTTATTGTGATAACAAAAGTGCAATTGATCTTACGAAGAATCCGGTTCAACATTCTCGTACAAAACATATTGAAATACGGTATCATTTTATCAAAGAAAAGGTTGAACAAGGCGTGATTAGAATGGATCATGTTGGAACTAATGAGCAAGTGGCTGATATCCCAACCAAGCCATTGTCCACGGCTGTATTTGAGAAGCATCGGTTGAACCTCGGTGTTCAACCACCTCCTACTGCATAAAGAGGCTCCAGAAATCCCCTCTCCCCATTTGTTTTAACTGTTTTTATCTGCTTATGGCTGTGATGCAGGTTTATGGGGGAGATACTATCCAGGGGGAGTATGGATTGAGCTGAACATTGAACAAACTTTTCGGTCTTTGGTTTTATTTTCAATGGGGGAGAAAGGAATAAATTCAAGGCAAGAAATTCTTCTGTGATGAGAAGTTTAATAAGGATAACATCGGGCGTCATGGAGAATTTCAAAACACTAAGACCCAATTCAAGCTTCCTCTCTTGTTTTCTACACCAAGCATTGCTCAGGTAGACTTAGAGTGTTGGCTGAGTTGATTCTTGCGTTTTGGATTTTCTCATGGTTGGAAATCTATTGAATTTATTCTGATTGCCAACAAACCCAAAGGGGGAGATTGTTGGAACCAGGTTCTTCAAATCATGATTTGGTGTATGGTTTGTGTTTGTTGTCAATACTCAATGGAAGTTCAGGGTGTGTACCAACAAAGCGATCATACCGTTCAAGCAGAAAACAGTAGTGAAGGTGGCGCTGTTTCCCAGTGTTTGCCAAATTTTTGGGCCTAAAAATCGGCCAATAAAGTAAAGTGTTTTTGGCAAAGGTACTTGCGCTCCGTGGTCTTGGAGGATAAA
Source organism: Viscum album (assembly GCA_963277665.1). Classification (NCBI taxonomy): domain Eukaryota; kingdom Viridiplantae; phylum Streptophyta; class Magnoliopsida; order Santalales; family Viscaceae; genus Viscum; species Viscum album. The sequence goes on from OY728129.1 coordinate 1,124,455,982, forward strand.
AGACTTGCGCGCCATATGTATTTGAGGATCAGAACATCAAAATTTGGCTAAGGAAATAAGGTCGCGCAAGTGTCAGTTGGGTCGCGCAAGTGAGTTGCGCGACAGAGGTTATTGAAGACAAGACTTGCGCGCCGTCGAGGGACTTGCGTGCCGCCGCGCAGGGGGTCCAGTTTGCCTATAAATACTGGACCACCCCTCCTCATTTCTAACGAAGTTCAAGGCCGAGAGATTGTTTGAGCTCTCGTCGCGCAGGTGGTTGAGTCGCGCAGGTGGTTGTTTTGTCGCGCAAGTAGAGCTTGCGCGCCGGTTTTTGGCTGTGCGCCCAAGGTGGTTTGGAAGAGAAAGGAAGTGGACCGCGCAAGTTTGTGGTTGGGGAAGGAAGAGTCGCGCATGTGTGTTGATGACACTTGCGCGCCAGTTTGGACTTGCGCGCCGTAGTGGGACTTGCGCGACTGTCTTGGAGAAGCGCGCCTGGTTTTGCTGAAGCCCACCGGTCTGTTTAGAGCTGCACGAAAGCCAAGAGACTACCCGATACATTCGAGGAAAAGTGATATTCTTCTTCTGGTTAGAATCAGACTTCGATAGAGCATCTACATACAACAAAGGATGCACTCTTATGCAAATGATGAAGAGACCTTCACGTCAATAAACTGAGTGGGACTTCACCAACGGCAGTGAGCCAGGGGGAGTCAATGGGAGTGACCCGAGGGACGCAGTGAGCTATCCCTGAACATTTGTAAAGGCAGTGTGCCTGGGACAGAGTGTCTGTACCCGAACATTTGTATCCGCAGCTAGTGAAGCATAGTGGATTTAGGTACGACCGGCAACCTGTCAGTGTATGCTCCTTGGACGTAGCCCTTAGTGGTGAACCAAGTAAAAATAGCTGTGTCTTTTCTATGCATGTGAATGTTTTCATTCTGATCATAATCATCATACAGGGTCAACAAGTTCCGACCAACGTGGGAACAAGATCCAACACATTAAAAGAAAAAGTGGTCACCCTGATTCACCCCTCCCCTCTCAGGGTGTCCCGGGGTCCTTCAGAACTCTGGGTTATCCTTTTTATGAAAATCCAAAAATAACCATAACAATTGTATCCAATTTCAAATATAATCCATTCCAACATTTAGACTTATCGAAAATACTTCTATCAAAACTCATAGTCCAAAATTTATAAGGTAGTTAAAAACAACAAATATCCTTTTTGCCACGTAATAACATGTGAACACCTTCATCATGTATTATTTTAAAACAAGGTAACATCCTAAATTACCATAAAACCTTATTGATTACATTCATACTCCCTTATTAATTATAGAATACTATATATATTCCTTATATAAATTTTTTTTGAATATTCCAACAATGATGAATTAAACAAACTATTAATCAGTTCCAAGGAAGTCAAGAATATCCAATATAATTTTTCCAAATCAACCATCTCTTATTACAAAATCACAACCTCATTATAAGGACCATATTAAAGATTAAATTTCATTAAACCCTTTATTCTCCAAAAAAAATATCATACTATTAAGTAACATTTCTTAGAAACGTATAATCTCAAATCCTTAATAAAATAGTACTGCAACACAATCCTTATTTACCTCCATAATCAATATAACCAGTATATTGTTGATACAACCCTCAAATAAAATAATTCTATAATAACAACATAAGAACACAAGTAATTCCTCTTCATCTGAGGTAGTATCATAACATAATGATTATCCATTAACATCATTTTTGTTATACTCTGATGATTGAGACATTGATTTTCGTTGTGTACAAATTCCATGTAGATGAATCATTTTACATTTGAAACCTTTTTCTTACCCTTGAAATCACGTACTTGGTGTCCTTTTTCTCCACACTTATAACATACTCCCATTCCCTTCAAGCATTTACCAAGGTTATTTTTTCCACATTTATCACATATAGGAAAATCCTTCTTTCCCCTCGTCTATTTATCCATCTTTCTCTCTACCATGCTTTTCTTCTCTTGATTCCCTTCAAAGCCATAGGACTCAGAGAATTCTTTAATTATTTTATTAACACATGATATTATTTCTTCATATGTTGTGAATACATGGGAGACTATTTCCCTTCTAAATTTTGGCTTAATACCATGAAAGATATGATCATTCTTACTCTTTTGATCATACATATTGTTGGAGTTCTCATTCCTTCCACTGGGGGACAATTATAAAAAATGGCATACAGTAGGTCAGTTTATGAATCATAATGAATAATACAAATTTTTAAAATACCTAAAATAAATTGAACAGTTTATGGATATAATCCTTAATAATAAAAATGTTTTTTTGATGATGTATTTACTACTAAATCCTTCATAATGGCTTGTAATAAAAATGTGAATTATCCTATGAATATCCCTCAGGAGTGTCGTAACCAAGAGTGAAATAAGGCATATTTTTGTGCACTAGTTCCTATTTGATTCTAGATCAATGCAGTGTTTTCAGGTTTTACCCCTAGGTACATCTGTACCAGAGTCTCCTATAACTTCTCATATCCAGATGAAGATGTATTTTCTTGGAAAACTCACAAAATCTCTACATTACAAAAATATTAAGAAGTTATTCTATACTAATCATTAAAGGTTGTCTTTGGGTAATGTGATCTAATCAGAGTTTATCTAAATATAGTTTCCAAGGATATTGCTAAACATCATCTGATACTAACTGTACCGCCCCGACCCTAGATTCCTAGAGTCAGTGCATTATTTTAATACATTAGCATGATTGCAAGGAATCTAGTCCTGAACGACCGATCAGTTTAGTAGTCTTGGAAAATAGATTACATACATGAATGTTACATTACACTTTCTAACTTTCAAAAAAATAATGCTTTGAGAATTCCATTGTTCCCTTAGCATAACCATGCAACTCAAACATTAAACACTTCTTGAAATCCTGTGAAAATAAAACATAATAAAGGGGTGAGCTCAGATGTTCTATAAGGGTAAATAATTTAGCAGAAGCTATTACATTTTAAGGAAAGATGTGTAATTAAAACTATAGACTTTTAAACATAAACATGAACATAATATGGAAAAATTAAATCAAATATTACCATAAAAACATGAAAAATGATGTTCTAATAGTTGAATAATCACATGTAATAACAAATTCATAATGAGGTAATGTATAGTACCAGACTTGAAATTCTATGTCAAGGCCTCGTGCGAGGACCTATGGGCTAACTTTAACCAGACCCCAACCTATAGAGCCTCTATAACGGGAATCCAACCCAGAGAGTTTCTATAACTGGACTCCAACCCGGAGATCCTCTGTAACCGGACTCCAACCTGGAGGGTCTTCTATAACTAGACCCCAACCCAGAGTGCTTACTTTTACTAGTCCTCAACCTGAAACATACTCGTCCAATACATTCATCTTATGAAAAGGGTGAAATATAACATAAACATTCCTTTTAAAACTAGCATAAAAAATGTCAATACATTAACCATAAACCATGAATGGCATAAAAACAACTCGTCCACAGTGAAACATATCACAAATCCTTGAATATAATATGGTAGATTTTTATCATAATAAATCAACATCGAACAAGTATAAAATTTATCAAAGGATGTTGACATAGATGAAATGAAAAGTATTTGAGAGAAATATCTCACTCTATTTTGAAATTATTTAAGAGTCACATAATTATAAAGAAGAAAAGTTATTTTGAAATTATTATTATAAGCTTGTGGGGGAAGATTTGACGAAGTTATAATGGCGAAAAATTTCCGTACTCGCTGTATAAGTTAAAAAAATATTCTTACCTTAATTTTGTTGAAAAGAGTAATAAAGTACCTTGTTTGGAAAACGATGAAAAGATTCCTTTATATACATCTTATAAAAAGTAAAACAAGGGTATAAATGACTTTATCCCATAGTCTTGTCAATTGTAAAAAAAATTTGATATACATTTTTAAGAAAATATAGATCTGGATGATAAAGAGGTCCTAGTAGATACTTACATAAAAACAACCTCAGATAATGAAGAGATTGTAGAATTAACCTTTACCTTGTACTCTTCCTTGGTCGAGGGTACGTTAACCTCAGGTATAATAGTTAAATTATTGTTATTAAATTATAAATGAACCATATACATAATTATGATATAATATATTATCTTCCTATAATTCATTGTTAATGATATTTTAGTATTATTGTCATTTCGGGTGTTAACTGATTTGTTTTCCTTTATATTATTTGTTACGCGAGTCATGTTTGTTATGGATGGGATGTGTAGCAACCCGAGATTTTATGAGAATTATTCTTTTTAATTTCTTTGATGTCTTTTGTTGTACGCTACACCAAGATTATCTTACGCTATACGCAACACCGCATTCGCTTTCAGTATACGCAACCCAATTATTATCTCGTGTGACACAAAATTTCAAGTTAGTTTTGTGGAAATTATTTTACGCAACATTAAGTATAGATTTTTTTAATGTATAAATGTATTAACTTTTGATTATGTTATACACAACATTGAGTGTATATATATATATTCAATGCATAAATGAAATATGGTTGGATTATGTTATACGCAATAACAAAGGAGTCTTTCACTACATGCTAACCTAACTTGGCTTACATTACACAGAATCGCGACCTTCCTCGATAGCGTGTGGAGTACACAATACCGAGTTTCACTAAACGAGATATTATTATAATATTATTATGAACTAGCGGTTCTGAATAGTAATACCCATTTTTTGAAATTTTATAAATTTTATCATTCAAAATGGACTTCATTTTTGCATTCGGAATATCGAAATTAGCCTAGGGTGATGTTTTGGTATTTTTCTGAAAACATTCAATTTTTGATGAATAGTGAAAACACTGTGTTACTATTTAAAAACTGACATTTTATTTAAATAAATAATTAGTTTATTTAAAAATATTTGAGGTCAAAATTGATACATAATACCTATATGAGTTAGATGTAATTCATTGGAGTCATTTTATAATAATTTTAGACATATAAAAATTTTATTGAACTTTTCACCGTCTTTTACCAACCTCTTAGGAGAGTTTGAAAATTTACATAAATCATAATTTTACCACTTTTGTGAGTAGAATTTCAAAAATCCGAGATACATGATTAATATCAAGGACTAAAATTTGGTTCAATGAGATGAAAATAATTTTTGGTGAATAGTAACTTTTTACTTTTATTTACCACGATTAAAAGTAAATAGGGTAATTAAGGGTAAAAATGATATTATTATTACCCTAAAACATGTCCTAATTCTATTAGATAAGTCTAATTCCACCAAAAAAAACCTTAGGAATAAAATATGACCATTTAGGTACACTTGAATTAGATTAGGACATTTAATATTATTTTATTTAAAGAATAGTTAAAATAGTTAAAATCAAAGTTTAATAACTAAAACATTTTTAATATAGGGTTATACATAAGATAAATTCAACTGTAAATATTAATTAGAAAGCTAAAAAGTTTTCCTACGTAATTTTATTTTATTTCTAATTTTTAGACATTAAATAATATAATTTATTTATGACACAATGATGATGCAGTAATTATCTTATTAATGAAATATTGACATAATTGATGTTATAAATACCCAAATAAATGTAATTTGAGACTTTTTATGAATTCCACTAATTTTATTGGTTAATATGACATGTTAGTATTGATTTAATTAACTCTTTAGAACTAATCATGCTATTATGATTTTTACAAAAATCAATTACCAAATAGTTTCTAAATTGACATAAAATTGATTTTAAAACAAATATTATATTATTAATTGTTATTATATTCCGAAAAATCTATGGTTCGGCCAAGATACTTATATCATGATAGTTGTATCATTAATTGACCACTTGGGGGTCGCTTGGATATATATGGTATGTTTATAAACTATAGAATATAAAAATACAAAGTGACATGGTAAATGTCAATTTAATTAACTAAGAGTTAAAACTAAAAGATAAAGTTAATATAATGACCCAAACCTGTCTAAAATCTATTGGTTGAGAGGATTTAGACCCATCCCTACCTTAGATTCTATATAAATCAATTTTGAGCTATTAAAAACCGAATATGACTTTATTATAAAATAATATTTTATGTTTTTCCAAAGGTGCCCCTCTCCTCCCTTATAAAAGGGCACCTATTTCCTCTTCTCTTCACACTCTTTCGAGCCTTGAAGCTCAGCCAAAACCTGCCCATTTCTCTTCTCCACTCTCCTAGAAACATTTTGGAGGTTCTGGACTTCTCAAACGATCAACTCTATTCCTTAAGAGAAGGCTTAAAGGAGGTGCGTCGAAGAAGAGGTAATCTATTCTTCCGATTCTCTCATGTTTATTTATTCTTCAGATTCTTCTTCTTTAGTTGTATCATTATAAAGTAATAACATCAGAATTAATTATATACTGATATTTTATTATAAATATTAAACAAACCTATTTCACCTTCTATCCATCCTACGGAAAATGAAATCACCGCGTGTGCGTATGTACGGAATACCGTCTCCACGCCGTGGTGTAATCTGTTTTCAACCACCACCTTACTTAGATGGGTATAATGGTGTAAATAGATAACTATATATTGTTATTGTAATGTGATATTGATTCTGAAATATTATACATACACTTCAATAGAACTCCACGATCATGGGAATGGTATCATCGCTCGTGCGTACGTACGGACTACCGTCTCCACGACGCGATGAGATTCATTATCCATGTTAACCATTCATGAATGATTATAAAGTATATATAATAAGTAATCATGAAATATATGACATAATAATACTTTATTTTTGTATATATATATGTATGTCATCTACTTAATTCCATTCAATTCAATAAGGAAACGAAAACATCGTTCATGTGTACGTACGACCTACCGTCTCCATGAACGGTGTATTTCATTCCATTTATCGATCTATCATATATATATATATATGTATATATATTATATATAAATCAAGTTTTACATTCTGGAATTATGTAAATTAGGATATAAGTAATAATATCATGAAAAATAAGTCGAAACACGTATGATAAATGAATCGATTTTACCCAAAACGCGGCTTTAACAAGGAATTTACAAAAGAACGGGTAATATAAAGTCATAAGTGAACCATTTAGGACTTAATAACAATGAATATTATTCTGTAATAAGTCAATGACATTATTTAAATCATTATACAGGAGGTTCATATATGTAAGAAGCATATCAGACCTAAGGTAAGGGATAATATTTCCAATCTCATTCTTATCCGAGATTGTTTATTCGTAAGTATTTACTGGGGGTTATGTTTATTATCCATGTCCATATGTTCTAAAAATGTTTTAATAAAATGTTTACTTTCATTCCATGTATTTTAAGGACATTTTTACCCTTTTCATACTTTTACCACATTATATGGAAGGAATCATTCTTTTGATTACCATACGAGGTACTTTTTGACTTTTCAGACAAATGTACGAGACAAATGTTTTTCTATAACTTATACGGAATGAATGGATTTTGAGAACATTATTTACATGAAGAATAATTTAAAAGTTTTCAAGTTTATTTTTAATCTACTTCTTTTAGTTTAAAATTATATGACATTTTAAGAATGGAAAAATGTTTTTGAAGTAGAAAGGATATTTTTCTCAAGAATGGAGTTCAAGAGTTTTATCAAAATTAGTTTCCATCTAAGATAATATAGGGTTATGTTTCTATCCCAATTTTTACATTGATTTGATTATGTTATGATGGAATTAGTTTTATGAAGTCCTTTAATCTTATATGGATTATGTTATGATGGCACAATGTTTAAGAATCCCATTTTCATTACATGGGTTATGCTATGATGTATGATTAACGATTTTGTGGCATACAAAAGAATGATTTCATTATGAGATGGGTGGGACCTATATCTCCTTCCAATGCATTGGGTAAAGATTTATATCTCATGAGATAGACATGTCTAGAATGGTAAGTTAATCTGGTTTAGTGTTACAGAACTAGAATGAGGAGTGAACTCGATTCAGAATGGGACTTTGTCCACTAAGATGGTCTTGGCAGCAATGCCTTGGATACTATGGAAATCATAACATGTTCTTAATGGATGCCACAATCACATGTTTTATTACCATGCTAGTTTATCCTAACTAATGTTCCTTTATGATCTATGACTTGTGTACTTCAAAGATTTATGTCATTTCTCATGATTTTGATGTTTAGATTTTATGTTCATGTTTTTGCATTCAAATGTTTATGTATTGTTTTATGTTCTCTATGCTTACCCTTACTGAGAATTTGATCTCACCATTTTTGTGTTTCCTTTTCCCCAGGATTTAAAGAAATGTTTTAGGTAAGAAAAAAAAGGGGAAGATCCTTATGGGAGATGTTGAAGATCTTTCACCACTATTAGAAGATTATTTTCTTAGTTTCCAAAGACACTAAACTATTACGGTCCTTGTGTGTCTATATTCATTATGTATTAAGTATTCCACAAAAGTAATGTAATGACCATGTATGTAAAGATTAAAGTCTCTATAGGATGTTTATTATTCATATCCAGAATGATATGAATCCTTTAAACATTATTTTTAATCATCATAAGAATAGTAGTCTGGAATGGTTATGATGGGGAATGAATCTCATCGCGTTCAGGGAGACGGTAATCAGTACGTACGCACGAACAAAAATATCATTATTTTGATATTAAAATCATATATAATTGGATAGTATATAATATATATAGAATAATTATCTTGTTATATATATTATTTACATCAATTATACATCATTATTATACCTATCTAAAAAATAATGTGATGAATAATAACTACACCACGATGTGGAGATGGTATGTCGTACGCGCACACCTATGGTGACATGTCATTCAAAGGATAGATAGAATAATGAATATTGTTGTGCCATATATTTAATAACATCCCAGTATATAGAATATGGTAGAATTATTATTTTAGAATGGAAACAACATAGAATGAATAAGTGGAAGATGAAAATAACTTGAAAGAGGTGATGAAATATTTACCTCTTCTTCAGGTTGTTCCTTTTGATTTGATCAAAAGGGCTTCTTTGGTTGGTATTCTGACTAAAGGAAGGACACTAGGATGAAGGTAGGATAGTTGAGAGGATATTTGGGTAGGTTTTGTACGAGACAAATGGATTTGAAGGTGGGAATTTGATAGAAATGTGAGTTTCCTATTATAATAGGGGTGAGGGAACCTTAGGAAAAGATTGAAATATTATTTTATAATAAAATCATATTCAGTTTATAATGGATCCAAATTGATTTATTTTTAATATAAAGTGGGTATGGGTCTAAATAATCTCATCCAATAGGTTTTAGACAAGATTTGGTTACCATTTAATCCATATAATTTAGAATTAACTCAAACCTAAATAATTTAAATTTTACCGTGTCTTCTTGTTTTTCTTACACTATATGGTAAATAAACATACTATATACCTTCAAAAGAACCTCAAGTGGTACCTTAGTGGGACATATAATATTATTTAACCCCTTTTTCTGAACGTTCTATTTTTAGGAATGTTATATCAACAAATAATTTAGTTTTTGTTTTAAAAATTAATTTATGTCAATTTTGACCATATTTGGTATTTTGATTTTTTGAAAGTCATAACAACCTTATCACTTCAAAAAAAAATTATCTAATCAACCCTACCATATCATATTAACAAATAAAATTAGTGTAATTCAACAAAAGTCTCAAATTACATTTATTTGGATATTTATAATATCAATTAATTCAATCATTCATTACTAAGGAAATTACAACATTATCATTGTGTCATAAATAAATTAAATTATATAATTTCCTAAAATTATAAATAAAATACCTTTATGTAGGAAATATTTTTTATATTTCTAATTAATATTTATAGTTTAATTAAGTTTATGTCTAACCCTATATAAAAATGTTTTATTTATGAAAACTTAAATTTAACACCTTTTACTCTTCTTTAAATAGAATAATAATAAATGTCCTAACCTAAGTCAAGAGGACCTAAAGAGTCATATTTTATTCCTAAGGTTTATTTGGTCAAATTACACTTATCCAATAGAATTATAACATGTTTTAAGGTAATAATAATATCATTTTTAACTTTAATTATCATATTTACTTGTAACCCTTGTAAATAAAAGTTAAAAGTTACTATTCACCAAAAATTATTTGTAACTTATTGAACCAAAATTTACTTACTTATATCAACTGTGTTTCTCAGAGTTTTGAAATTCAAATCACAGAAGCGGTACAATTATGTTTTATGCAAATTTCCAACTGCTCATTGGATGTGGGTTAAACAGGGTAAAAAGTTCAATAAAATTTATATATATAAACTTATTATAAAATGACTCCAATGAATAAAATTGAACATATATAGGTACTATGTAGCTATTTTGACCTAAAATAAATTTTAATAAAATAAATAATTATTTAAATAAAAATTCGGTTTTAAACAATAACTCAGTGTTTTTCACTATTCATCAAAAAATGAATGTTTTCATAAAAATACGAAAAATTGACCCTAAGATTATTTTGACACTCTCAATTAAAAAATGAAGTCTATTTTACCAAATTAAAAATATAGAATTTGAATTTATTAATTTAAAATTAATTTCTGTTGTCAAAACTAAAAAAAACGGGTTTTTAAAAAAGTAAAAATTAACAAAAGATTATCATGTGTTTATGTCAAATTTAAATGTGAAATTACTTATAATGGCCAAAATTGTATTAAATAATAAAAATATAATCTAATTTTAATTCTAAACCAATCATATTTATAATTGAATACTATAAATTATTTTGATAAAAAATGTTGTTTTCAGTTAAAATTTAGTAATTTTAACTATTCACCCAAATATGAAAGTTATCAGAAAAAATTCAAAACAATTTTATAGAAAATAAATTTTTTATTTCCTGATATTAAATAAGTAGTTTATTTTATCAAATTTAAAATATAAAAGTGTAAAATAGTGGATTTAAAAAGGGTTCGCTATTAAAAGACGGTAAAATTGCATTTATTGAAAAATAATTCTTTTATCTGAAAAAAATAAATTTGTTCTTATATTATCTTTAGGAAACACATAATATGGATGTCAAAATTATATAGGGTATATAAGATTCAAAATTCAGTTAATACTATTTTTAACCACTGGTTGAAGGGCTAGTTTTGTAATGTTGTGGTGCGCTCGAACTCGTTGTTGTGTGTAACGCAAGCTATTAAATTACATTAATGAGATAATGTACTATGAGATCTTAGGGTGTTACATATTCATTTTTCAAATTTTTTAGTTTATTATTTCATATCAGAGATATATAAATTCTCACTATCTAATATATATTTAAACCATTCGATAATCTTCTACCTATCATTGAAATATAACTATGTATTCTTAAAGGAAATAACTATATCAACAGATATATTCCTGACTTCCGAAAATTGATCATCATGTTATTTTAACTCTATAGGTACATATCTCGACCAATTTACCATTTGTTTCAGCATTATTTTATGTGCCTTTTATATCTCATTAAAAAATTTATGTCTGCCTCATACTAAATAATGGATTTAGTAAAAATTTCTAGAGACTCTGAATATTCATTCAAACAATTCTAAATTTTTTTACCGGAATTCTATGATTGATAGGAATGATATTGAATACATAATATATTTCAATGTTTGTAATATATAACCAATAATTTTTTGAACTTATATGACTAATGTTTATGAATTATTAAATGACTCATCAAAAATATAATGGAACGATTATCCAACATCATTATTTTCACTTCCTTCAACATATTTATCTTCTGAAATTGTTATCACATTAAAATCCCTATCATTATTTTCCATGTCCAGGAGTTTTGTATGAGAATTTTGAGTTTTCTCATCCATATGAGATAATTATTATTAATTCAATTAAGTTTTAAACATTTTATTTTTATCAAAATGAGTCAATAAGGAAGTAGATGATGATTATGAATTCAATGAGTTTTCTTATTCTTTCTCTTATTCATCTTCTACTTCTATTTCTATCTATTTTTTTTACTTTCTCATAGTTATTAATATAAAATTTAAAATTTTATTTTATACTAACCTCTTAATAGATTTTTGGAACTAATTTATCAACTATATAGATAACATAATTTTAGCTATAATTCATTTTCCCATTCCATTGAAAACAACATAGGGAATTACCAACGTTTCATAAAGTTTCTAATCAGTGGGAGAATGTGTTTCTGAACATGGAATAGGTTGAACTATTTGTAATGTTGAAACTGATAGAATTTGATCTTCAGAAGATTTTTTTAATCCATTTATATGGGTTTTAATTATTATTTCTTCATCCAGCCTCTTCTTCATTTTTTTATTTTTTTATAACCCTTTCATTTTGTGAGAATTTTTATCTTCAAATCCAAAAAATTATTTTTAACAAGAACGAAATATGGATCCCCTAGATTTTTCTTTTTCTTATGAACCATAAACTTTTTAATTCCCTAATTTGAAATTAATTTCGGTTTCTTATAAATATTTGGAGAAGAAAATTTGGTATTCCTCTTATATTTAACGGTTTATTTCCATTTAAGTGCTTATGCACTAGATGGCTAATTTTTTTATTTTTCTACAAATTCCGTCACATTTGGATTGAAATCTAATTTTGTTCTTCCCAATGTTTTTTTCTCAAATTAGTTAAACCTTTTAATGAATAAATTAATCTTTATTCCTAATTGTGAACACATACTCAAATTTCATAAGGATGTTATTTTTGAATAATATAAACAAAAATATTCATTAATTCTTATAGATTTTCTTAAAATATCACATTGAAATAAATACAAACATAAATAGATTTATCTACATCATATTGATAAGGAAATAAAAATTAAAGATATAAAGAACATTAATTTCCTCACTATCTCCTTTTATTAGTTTCAAATACCCTTGAATACATAGATTAACTACTCTAGTGTCTGCAGTCATGTGAAAGAACAATTCAAACTATATCATAAGATGATAATAATGAATATTATGGTTTTGAAATTTTGAAACGTACAAGATTTGCCTGAAGAAAATTACATGGGTGGTATGCACCACCATACAATGGAACTTAAACTAAAGCCACAAACTTATTCATATTTGGTTTTCAACATTCAAAAATCCCATTGAAAAAAATTAACTTACAAATTATCTTGATCAATAAATTCCACTATTGAAATATATTATATAACAATTTTCAGATAATGAAAATAAAATTCATCTTTTTCATCATAGATCTATTTCTATCATTGAAATTTATTAAATTTTTTTTAAATGTAAATAATAATTTTCATTCCATAAATTTTTGATAAACCTTTCATTTATGATCTCACACTTTGAGAAATATTCTACTAATTCTACTAGAGAATATTTGATTATGAGAAAAAATAAATAGACAAATTCCAAATTTGTGAACAAAGAATTATATGGAATGACAAAGATTTATAGAAATATATGAGTTTCAATTTGGGTCAGGGTGAACCACTCCCATATATATAAGCTCAGGGGGGGGGGTACCCTTTGTATTCTAGATATCTAATGGTTCAAGCTGAAATTTCATTATGATCTAATAATTTTGATTATCCCTCAAATGATTGAATTTATATTACAAACTAATAATTTTTTCAATAAAATTTATCATCTAACTAATATATTAACAGATTACTTAAAATTTAAAAACATATTAAATTTTTGATATTTTTATAATATAAATAATATGTAAAATAGTCTTAAACAATTATTGGATAATTTAAAAAACTAAATTATTAAGAGAATAAATGTCACAGAAAAAAAATTAAATTTTAGTTTGCATGTTTTATCAAGTAACATGTTCTTCTTGGTTTTTCCAAAAAAAAAGACTCTGATAATGTTGTTAATAAAATTATTTTCTGAAAAAAAATGAGTTAGTATTCATGACTCTGAAAACATTTAGTAGAATATTTTTATTTTGAAAACATTTTGAAAAATATATTGATTAGGAAATTCTTGGAAGATATTAAATCAATAATATCTAGGATATAAAGAAATCCAAAAAAATGTTATTATAAAACCAAAATATACATACAACTTCTTTAAAAAAGAGTTCATTAATGTATGTATAATGGTAAACATGAAGTACATATGAATAATATTTTAATATAAGTCATTATTATATTTTATTTATTATATTCAAATCTATCAAACCTATGGGGTTTGTAAAAATATCTATATTTTTTTCTTACATTCCATTAAATTGTAAAATTATATCACCTTTTTGTGTGTGATCCCAAAAGAAAATGGTGTTATATTACTATGTTATTTTTTCATAAGTGACATAATGGGGTTTGACATAATGAAATGGGACTTATGTTTCCACAAAATATATTATTTTTACTAAAACTCAGGGCATAGTTTGGGAGTTGATGTTTCATCTATGAAACATGAGCACAAAAACATACGGTTTCCATATATCCGACATCGGTAGTGGAAAGTTATATTAAGTATAGATTTTTACAAGAACAAGAAACTAATAATTATACTAATAAATGAAGATATCCAGATGTAATTTTCAAATATATTCTACATCCACTAATGTTAGCATATGTAATAATTTTTAATTCAATGTAATTTATAGAATAAAAAATAATCCTCTACCCAGAGTTCATTTTAAACAATAAAAATATAATTTTACAGCTTCGAGGAGATAATTTTTTGATTTTATCCGTATCCTTCAAATAAGAATATTAAAAAAAAATTCCAGATGAATATCTATCAAGTAATGTTAACATCCAATCATTCCTATAAAGATATTTTGATCATCACATTTCTTTAATTAAATAATATATATTTTATTTGATGTTTTTTTTGGAGAACTAAATAATTTTAAATATCTAATTTTATTAAGAATATGTTTTAAATACTTTTGTAGAAATTTTAATGCTCCTTCTAGTTTTTGAGAGATTTGAAAACCTAGGAAATTATTAAGTTCACCCATTATGATCATTTCATACTCATACTTCATATGATATACAATGGAATATGTTATATAGTTTTTAGTTGAAAAACATATTATGTCATAAACATAAATTTAAAGAATGATGATATTTTTAGAAACATATTTATAATATGAGTTGGATCTAGAGCTCCATTAACAAATATGTTTCGTAACAAAAATCTAGTTAATCTATTATACCAGGATCTAGGCGCTTTTTTAAGTCCATGAAGTTATTTATTAGGTATAAAAAAATGTTTTGGATATTTTTTATGTTGAATACTATGAGATTTTAAATATATAATCCCTACTAAACATACCTATTATGGAAAGTGCACTTCACATGCATTTGAAATAGTTTAATATTTATGAATGCTGTATATACTATATGTATAGGAATATATTCATATATAGCTACCTGAGGAAAGGTTTCTTCAAAATCTATGCCCAATTATTGATTTTATCCCTTAGTAAAATTCAATGTTTAATTTATAGCAATTATTCTATTTTCATAACATTTGTACCAGTAAACCAATTTTTATCCAATCACCAACGTATGTTTAGGATACTCAACCAATGTATAGAATTTATTACACATAAATTAATTATGTTCATCATGAATTTATTTTATCCAATCCTTTTCACATATATCCTTATTAGATGTCTTAGTTTTGAATTGTGATAAAAAATTAAAAAATTCAATTCCATTTATCAAAGAAATTATACTTATTTCTAGTTGATCTACATCACCAATGTTGTCATCACAAAAATGATTCCAAAGAAACAACTGATCCCTTGGACATACAGAACTCTTTTTATAAACAAAATGTTGAAAATATTATTGTGGTATAACATTATGAAAATATTCTTCCATTATTATATAATGGGAAGATCTTTACAACATAGGTTAATAATTAGTTTTTTAAATAACATCATAAGATGTAGGTTGAGGTTGTTTAAAAAAAGGGATCGGTTTAATCAATTTTAACATACACTAAATTACATTTTTTCTTAAACATACAATATTTATTACCACTTATAGAATAACTTAAAAATAATCCTTCATCAAATTTAAGATAAAACATTTATTAATTAAAATTATTATTTAATATTAATACTTTTCATATAATAACCTTGGACTAAGAGAGTTTTGGGTTTCTTCTAGCCCCAAACTCATAAGGAGTATTATTAATAAAAGGTCTTTATAAACTATATTTATATTAGAATTGGAAATAATAATTTCTTCATTCCAAAAATGTTTAGAAAATTAGTATTAACCTAGTATGCTTCTAGTAATCTCTTGAAGTGTTATATTTTTCCATTCCACAACAAAATTTATCTATAGAGTTATAAGTTATAAAATATGACATAATATACCGTTATTTCTACATAATTCTTAAAAATATGAATTTATGAATTATCTATCATGATCATTAGGAATATATTTCATGGATATGTTTTTATAATTTTATATTTGGATACCAAAGAATTAAATAAATAAAAGGCTTCATAATTATTTTTTGGAAAATAGACCCAAGTATATCTTCTTTAATCATCAACTAAAACATAGACATAATATTTTCACCAATACAACCTATATGTGTATGACCAATCATGAACGTGTTCACTAAATACAATGTATAAGAAGTTGAGACTTCACTAATAGATTTTAAACATGAAATATGTTGGTTACCAAATTAATAAGAATAATAGACCTTTAAAGGATATAAACCATGTTTCGATATATCCTTAAATAGACCTTTATAAAACATAGATAAAGTTATGACATTATAGTGTCCTAATATTCTATTACATTAACAATTTTGGTCATCTATTTCACTAAATTAAGTTAGATCTTGGCCTCTATGGTCATCTATGTTTAGTATGCAAATATTTTCATTCTTATTAGTAGAAATAATAAATTTATCTTTATAACTATGGATAGTTTATTTATCATTCCTGAATTTAAAAAGATATCCCTCATCACATTATTTAATTATTCTTATAATTTTATGATTATGGTGTATAAAAAATAAAACATTTTAGAATAATTATTTTCAAAGAAGAACAATGTTACCACTTCTGATTATTTCTCCATCAGAATTATGTCAAAAATTTACTTTTATATAAGTCAAAATTATTATATTATTAAATAAGTTTTTGTTTACAGTCATGTTTCTAGAGAAACCACTATCCATCAGACAATTTGGTCTGTCACATTCGGTATTTCCCAAAAAGAAACAACATAATCATTTTTGAACTGAAACCTTCATGGGCATGGTATTATCAAAAAAGGAAAATTTTAGGAATCCATATATTACCAACTAATCAATATTGATAAACTGTTAATTTTTTTAGAAATATGATTTATTTAATACAAGATGTTTAACTTTTTTTAAAGAGTTGTTTTTTCTTACAGCACCCACCAATTTGGAAATTTAAAAAAAATATACAAATTTTTATGAATAATGTTGTAATTATTAAAAATAATTTTTCTATACATAAAACAAATTATTGGAAATATGTTTAGGTGGTATTATCTTATTATAAATACAATTAATGTTTTATTTACCAATGATAAAATTTAATTACAACATTTTTAAACTATTAATTTCAATATTTATTTTTACAACCAAATTTTTTTCCGTAATCAAATTTTTGTTCGATCGATGTTTTACTCTCTCATTTTGTAAATCAGAGTTCTCATAATTATAATTTTCAATTTTTCTAAATAGATTATATTTCTCAACATTATATTTTTTAAAATTTTTAGAAATATCTTATATCATAACAGTTAAAGTAGATTTTACGAAACTTTATTTAAAAAAAATTTATTAAACAAACTCCACGTTTTTTATAAATTATAAAATGTAATTTTAAAATAACATATAAAATCATGAAACATCTTCGAAATCAATACAAAAATTATATTCATCTGATGAAGAATATTCTTCACCTGATGATGTAAAACTATTATCATCATTACAGTCAAGATAATTTGTATTGAACATAATATTTTTATGAGATTCAGCAGTTATATTACCCATGATGGATTTATTAAACACTGAAATATCAACACATAATATTAAATTATTTTATCTTAAATTTTAATTATATGAAGAATTATAAAAACAACTATCTCTATCACAAGAAGTCCAAGTATGTGAATGTTTTATAATTTTAATATTTTTTCGTATTATTTTTCTTAGAATTCATTTCATAATTTCAAAATGTCATATACTTTATCATTATCTTAGGAAATCCTAATTTTATGTGTCAAAAATTCTTCCACTCATAACATAAAACCAATATAGAATTGCATTATCACCTTGGTCTTTATGATTCTTTATATATATATATACTTAAAATCCTTCTTCCCAACTATCTTTTTAATCATTTTCACAATACTATACATTTCATTTATAGACTATTCAAATGAACTACTATCTGAATCAATAATAAATTTCTTATTTTTAGAATATATTGGGATTTTATTAGTATATTGGCTGATTCTAGGAAAATTTGAACTTCTAGAAAAATAAATCCCTCCATTTTTCTTTTTCATCTTTACTACATCACTTTTCAATCTACTCTTATACTATATAAGGTTTCCAATCAAATCAACTAGATTATGATTCATAATTCTAATTGTATCATCCAATATAAATCTATTAAATCCATACTCACCAGTAATGATATCAATAATTTTTTCAACTAAGATCCCATTTTCAAGATGTTTCTCTCCAAGAGATTTTAAATAGTTTACATTAGTCATAAACCGTTAGTGCATATTTTTAATAGACTCTCCATGTAGTAAATAAAAATATTTATAATATTATCAAAGAATACCTCTCCTAGTGTAAATGAATTTGGGAGTTCTATAATTATTTCCCACCAACTTCTTCTATATACAATTTGTAGCTTCATGAGAAGATATCAGAAAATAGTTGTTTTTATCATACACCATAATTTAGTGTTTCATAATCTATAATAAAATTTATTTAATAATTTAGGATTTTGTAAAAGCATTAATATAATTTTTTAGAAATCTTATAATTAAAATCCAAGAACAAGAAAAATTTCAACAATGGTGTTAATAAAAAAATTGTTCATCATTTTTATCTAATATACATAATTTAAAACATAAAATATTTGGTGGTCTATTATGATTCAAAATATTGAGAGCACCAATGTTTAATACTGATATACTATCAAAATAGAAACACATTATACAAATCATGTTAGTGTAAACATAGTTTCTAAACAAAAATATTACAAAAATATTTAAAACATACAAGATATAAAAATAGTTTAAACACAAAAATTATATTAGTATAACCTTTTCAAATACAAATTATTGGATCGTATGTTATAAAATTTATAAAAGATGAAGATGGAGAATTTTATTTTAAAAATTAGACTAAAAATTTACCAAATTTCTATTTTTTATAATGATCAATCGTTATAGTCATCCAATGATCATAATATCTGTATCATAGTAATTTGATGTCTGAGGAATTATATTTATCAATCTCGCTCATAGATAGTTCGATAAATCATATATTATAAATATTTATTTTAGAAAAACATTCAAATTCTAATTAAATAGAGGAATATAACTAGGGGTAAAATAAGTAATATGAAATATAATAATAATGTAATAACGACTTACATGATTTTTAAATGAAATTCAACTCTATATCATTAAGATTTAAGATATCTAGAAATCCGAACATAAGATATACATTGTTTAAAACCAAAAAATAATGTTTCATATTAAAATAATAGGAATGAGCTTGATATGATGAGTGGTATGATCTATTTATTTTTAAAACAATAACTACATCTATACTAGTGTTAGGTCCATCTTCTAAATAACAGAAATCCCTTTCATAAGCCTGATTCATATCATGTGTATTTCTATTCCTAGAGGCCAATAATTTAAACCTTAATCTGAATAAGATAATACCAAGGAAATAATATTCTATGGATTTTACAATGACTCACTTGAATTCCTTAGTACACAACAATCTAAAAGATTATATATTGTAATAATGATATGTTCAAGAATAGTGATAATCAGACATGTTGAGTTAAAATATAAATATAATCCAATCTCCTTGTATTCACTTATATTTTTAAGAATCCATCAAATGGTCACACATCCAAGAATCATAGAGTTGGATAAAATGGATTCAGATGATCTCCACTGGAAGTATCATTAAAAGATATCAACCCAAAGCCATTTTGATAACATTACAATGATATAATATATTCAATCTGATTGGAATAGATAAAAAAATACAATTATAATCCATAGAAAGTTGAATAAACGAAAATATTTTCAAACAATGACCTATGAATAGTCCATTATGATTGATATAAGCTTTATGAAGTCAAATAGATATTACATTGGTCAGTATAATAGACCTAAAAATAGTCATTCGAATAGACAATTCTCTTAGTCAGTCCGATAGACGAGCCCATAAGTCAGTTCGATGTATCAGATTAAGAAATATACAGATTATAGAAATTAAATTAGAAACTATTTTTTGGTTCATTAGAAATGATTTTTTTCTATATAGAAATTTTAAAACACTTGGGATATTCAAATTTATTAAAATAAGTTTTCAAGAAAGTGTGTGATTGTCAAAAATCAGTATAAGAAAAGTACATCGTTTATAGATTCAATTCAACACTGAAAATATATATATCAATATACATATCTCATACTAATGGAACTCATAATTGAATACATAAAAAAATTTAGGGCCTTCCTCCAAGACAATATTCTTATATGGGGAGAGGTATTCACCAAAACCCAAGTTGTTTGGTCTCTTCAGTCCTATTGTTGCATCAAGGGGCTATAAAATGTTGTCCCCCACCCATCAGTTGCTTAAATATAATGCAATAAATATAATTGTCATCAAGACCTGCATACAATTTCATAAGTAACCATTGAAAAATTAAGAACATAACTATCCATATAATGAAAAATATAGAAATTCAATACATAATAAACCTATGTTAGCAGTCAATAATCATCTAGAATGTTAATAATTTTCTATATGATAATAAAAGGGATAAAATTATTATAACCTATCCAGTGACTAAAGCTAGATGGTCATAAAAACCTACTAAACATTCTAATAACGTTTTTTATATAAATAAAAATATAAAAAATATAAATACCTTTCTCCATTTAAATTGAGTAACATTATTTCTCAGCAAAAACAACCGATATGGATTATGTGACATGTGGTTTAATTCCTATATAAAAAAATTGGTATAGAGATAATTCATTATTGGAATAAAATTATCATAATATATTCAAATTGAGAATGTGGATGGATTTAAAATATCATAAACCCAGTCTAACAAAGAAAACAATGAAGTATGTTGACATAGATGAATGAAAATCCATACAACAAAATGATTTGAAAATTATCACACAATCAGGGATCCAAAATAATTTTCTGATATCATGAGTTCATGCCTCTAGAAGATAAATATATATATATATTAGATTATAAATAGTGAAAATAAACTATATTAAGGTAAATCCCTTTCAGAATTTAATATGAAATTCAGTTCATAACATAAAAAAGAAATTTGAATTTTCTTAACAGTACCATAAAAGAGGAAGTTATGGGTCTCTTCTAAAGGTATTTCTAATATGGTAAATTGAATTTTTTTTTAATAAAATTAATTTTAACAACAATCATAATTAATAGTTAATTGAAAAGACATAAGGTTTGTCTTTTATAAAAGTAGAAATGAAAAAAATAGAAAAATGAAATGAAAATCCATTTTTAATATTTTGAAAAATACATTTGTTCCAAAATAACATGGTAATAATATTATCCAAAACATTAATTTATATTAAAATATATTTTTTACATATAAGTTGATAAATTATAATAAAATGATATATTAGGGTGGGGGAACTAAAATGTGGAAGAAATAAGTTAATAAAGAAACATTATAACTTAAGGAAAGGAGACCTGAGTTTCCAATATTACCTAAAACTTTTTATATCAAGAATGAAATGAGAAATTTAAACATAATACAATAAAATGAAAAATATACGCCGCGTATATGAAATATGGTCAATAGAATAATCTTAACTTAATTAACGAATGTTGAGTTTGCAAAAATCCTTACTATTGGGAGAAAAGTGATTGAATAGCCACTTGAATAAGATAAAGTTATTTGGAAAATAACTGCCCTTAACTAAAATTATTAAGATAAAAATATATCCATGGATTGTTAATAAACCTATAAATAAATCATTTTGTTCAAAATACATTATGTCTCAAAGAATCAGAATTGAGACCATTAAAATGCATACAACTTTAGAAACTATCAAATCAAAACACCTTGAAAGTGATGGATTATAATTGAACTTCCAATATCATGATTAAAGTATAATTCATTTTATGATATATCAAATAGTACTTATATAGGAAACTCAAATAAAATTATGTACATAATATCATATATGTATCAAAGAGAGGAATTGGAGATGAAAACCCTTACATGGTATCGCTGATTACTCGACCATTATCCAGTCACAAGTATAAGGATCATAACTATAATAATAAAATATATTAAAACAATAATATAAAAATAATTACATTTTCATAATTATTATCTATCCATATATTATAAAAATATTCCCTAATTATAGTTTATTTTCATTATTGGATGTTATGACTTACGTTTTCTTTTTCGTATAAACATAATTTAAAAAAGAATCATTATCACCGAGAGGTTTCATTTAAATAATTCGAGGATAATTAAATATATAATAATAATTATTTTTTAAATATTAATTATGTCCTATTATAATAATTTGGACGACATGAATATGACTTGCAAAAATAGGAATCAAGATGAACAAGTTTTTGATCAGATTAACAATCGAATGGTATATATTAATAAATATTATTAATGACTAACAAATAAATCCTATAACTATTAACTATATTAAATATATAATTATTATATGATATTAACATAATATGTAATCCCATAATCATATTTTACATAAATATTATAACATTTTTCACATCGGTGGTAAAACAATTCAAAACAGTAATGTTTTATAATGTTTTTATCATCTAGGGAATGCCTTTTGATATTGATAATATGAAATATTATGAGTATAAACATTTAATAAACATATATCATTATTAAATCCAATATTATAACCATACAATATTTTTGATGATGATAAATGAAATTATTTGTTTGTGGATGTGGTATTCCGCATGCGGGCCCAATTAAAAATATCATTTCCCATTGAACAAAACAAATGATGGTATATGTAAATTGATAATTTAATAATTTTATTTTCTACCTATAAAACAAATATATTCATCAAAAACATTATTTATTCTATCCATGAGTGTAATTAATGAAAAACAACCGCATTGTGTCTTGTAGGATGTAGTTTGTATGTATGCATGATCAATGCACTATTATTTTTAGTGATTATAATTAAATGAATAATAGTTTTTTAATTAATAAAATAAAAATTTATTATACTAATGATATTTATTACATTATATTCAGTAGGTTAAATAACAATATGATAATATAAAATTTCGATGTAAATGTTAGTAAGATGTGGACACTAACATCGGAAACCTTAATTTTTGACAAAAATTCTCCATTGAAATGATGACCCTATGATAAATAATTTTGACTACATGAATTTTTATGTGGGTGATTGTTATAGGAAAGAAACCATTTTATATTTCCTTGTATATATTCTAATATAATTTGAGTCTTAAAGTGGAGGGATTATTACATTTTTATGTTTTAAGTGAAGGGATCATTTAGAAGCACCATTTCCATTTTCTATATTGTGATGTTACCATTACATTGTAAATGGATTCAAAATAGAAAACATACGATTTTAAGGTGATTGTGGGATAAAAGTCACATCAGAAACACATTAATGAGACATGATGAGTTATTTATGGACATTGTAATAATTATTATTACTTTTACCCCAATTTAATTATACCATAGTAATAAATTTTTATCCACAGTAATTAATATCAGGGAAAATATTAAAAAAACATTAAAATTTGAAATTTTTGTTTTAAACATTTGAAACCGTTTTTTCAAATAAAATTTCAATGATTTTGTGAAGATAATTTTAGGATTATCGCATATAATGCGTAAAAATAATTTTTAGAGAAAAATGTGTTTAAGGAGTAAAATTTATGTGTATACCATTATTATTAAAATTTTAAACTCCCATGAAATATTTATATTATTTAGAATAAAATAAATTGTATGAGTATTTAATGGTAAGTCAAAAATGAGTCTAGCCTCAAAATTATTTGATTAAAAAAAGAAAGAAATGTTTTTTTATTAATATAATAATTTAATTTAGTTATAACAATCATGGTAATAATATTGATAAGCTAAAAAAATATATTAATATTTATAATCATATATATTAAATTAAAAATTTATATCCTTAAAGGTTTTATAGGATTCAAGGATATAATTACATAATAATAAAATTAAAAAATTACAATTTTCTAAAAATTGCAAATTTTTATACTAAACAAAAATCATTTTGGAAAAACATAAAAATTTAATCTTAAGAACATATTTATATTATAAATAGAAAAATATTTCCTATATTGATATATTTAAATTAAAAAATATATAAATTCAATTTTTGAATAAAATCATAAAATATTATGAAAGCATGTTTTTTTAAATCATATTTTTAAATAATAAATGTTACTTTTCATATTTGATATAATCTACTAAATATATTTGTTTTTACCAATTATTAATTTAAAACATAATATACCATCAATAATTTTATGATTCTTTTAATATAAATTCATTTCCACCAAAAAGGTAATGTTTTAAAAAATACTTTTTGAATCAATATATTTTCTTATAAGTCAGCATTGCTAAAATAATTGAATTGGATTCATACAAAAAGTATACATTAAATAATTTATATATATACTTCATAATGAATTTACACAAAATAATTAATGATAAATTATTTACTACGATCTAAATATCATACTTTTAAAATTTATATATCATCTATATATATCATGGTTTCATTTAATTTTGGTGTTCTTAATGGTGAAAGATATTGGAACATTGAAATATTTAAATGTGATCAAATATTAATATCCTAAGGTGTTATATTATCCCCCCTTTATAAATAAATTTAATTATTGAAATTTTAATTTTTAATCATTGATGAATGTGTGTTAGGGTATTTTTAAAAAATAAATAATTAAGGGTATAACCTCTAATATGACATCTACCATATATCGTAATTTATGTAATGTCACTTATATTTCATTAAAAACAATATCCATTCATACAATCATATACTCTAGTATGTATAAAACCTAATCTTATATTACCTATAACATACCATTCCAATTTTTTTTTTGAATCATTAATTCAATAAACCACAATGATGTTATATATTCCTCCCAGAAATTAACTCTTTATTTAAACCATATTTGGATTTTACCACTAGGTAACAAGGTCACACACTAGTTAGTGTATATTATAAAAAAACTAGACAATCATTTCAAAAAAATTCATGAATTACCATCAATCTAATGATATTGATACTTTGTAACTTATAGTTTAAAAATAATATAAAAAATAATTATCTCAACATCAGAAATATACAAAATAAAAAATATATATGTCCCTTAAAAATATGTTATTCGATGGTTATCTAAAAAACCCTTCAATAAAATAATTTATCAATATAAGTTAAACCATTTAATATATTATTTCAGACCATTAACTCAAAAATACTTATAAAAGATCCTTATATGTTTCAAATAATCATCATTAATGTCCAGAATATACAAAAATACCATCGATAAATATAACATCACTAATTAAAATTTCTACTTGTTTGGAGAATTAATATATATTTTGACAGTAACCTCATTATATATATAGGGCTTGGAAAATAATCTTTTCCAACATAATATCCATAAAATGAAATTATTAACCATTTATATAGACTTCTATATTCAGTTATAAGACATAGTGGTTTCTAGATACATATGATTCCATGCTTTATCATTTTGATTGTGTCTCAATCATATACTAAAACTAAATTCATTATGATAATATAGAAAAAAATAATATAAAAATTCAATATTAATATGCCTTCCCTTATAAAACATTTTCTTTTAACATTTGATACTTTTGGATCAAACTACTGTTATCCTTAGTCAATCCATAGTTATCCATGGTCATATTTCTAGTAGTTTCTTTAAAAAATTTGGTAACATCATTCTAAAATCCTTCATAATGGTTCATAATTACAAAATTATTACCCAAATCATTTCTCACGAGACTCTATATCCTGATGTGTAGTCTTAATCACATTTATTGTTCATTAATGTGATGATTGAGTCAATGATCTATAAAACCTTTTCAGATTGATTACCCTGAGTTACAACTATTCCCTAGCTACATCTAATTACCAATATCCATAAAGGATTTTTTTTGTTGGAATTATCTCAAAATCAACAATTTTACAAAACAATAGGATGTTATCCAATACATAGACTTAATTTTACAGTTTCACAAAAAACATATCTAATCCAAATCGATAAATAATGTGTGGATCATTTCCATGTCAATAAATAATATACACATCCAATTGGTTATCTACAACTATGAAATTATGATTAACCATATCTTATCACCCATCAAGTAATTCTAAAAAAATAATAATTTCCAATTCAATCTAAAAATACCTTTAATAACAACTCTCATGCCCCATTCTGACACTCCCAGATCTGGGTACATAAAATCATACATTACATGCTTTCATTGACACTAAGGAAAAATGTATATATATATAACAATATTTAATTATAATATGAGTATTGATTAATCCATCTCTTAAAACCCAAGGATCCTTATATGTTTATATATTTATATAACTATAAAAAATATATAACTATGAAATATAGTCTTCAACGTACGAAACTAACATTTTTTCTAATATATGTAAAACAATATATTTCATATTGAGTCTTCAGAATATTATAAAATTATTCCACAGAAGATGTTCCTCTAAACATGTTATTTTTACTCAATTACTTCATTAAATGGGGTACATAATCATAAGAAAGGGGAAAGATCAAACAAACTTTAAGGGAATCATATAACTAAAATTGTTAAAAATAATCATTGTATTTTCAGTATTGTATGATTAAATAATATTAAAAATTACATATAAAAAAAACATATAGCACGCTGTATCCATGATAATAAATTAAAATATGGATATTAATAATATTGAACTCATACCGATGGAATGAAAAATTTACAATGTCATATAAATGTTGTCAATGCCTCATTACAAGACAATATACTCATATGGGGAGATTTATATACAGACAATAAATATTTTCTTCCCCATGAGACTTATCAGTGAATTTAGGGGATATATAATTTCAATACCCATTAATCACATGCTTATTTCTAATTCATTGACCATAAGATTCATTATAATATATCATACTATTCTCTAATGAACTACTACATGAATATGAACAAGAATATCTATAAAATGAAAAATATGGAATATCAATACATAATAAACCAATATTAGCAATCAATAATCCAGAATAATGTCAATAATTCTACCACCACCAAAAAATAGATAATCATAACATAAAACATATAGATAATGTAGGAGTTTATTAAAAAAATGCCTAGTAAACATGCCAATAACCATCTTTACTAGATTAATAAAATACAAAACACCAATACCTTTCCCCATGTCAATATAATAACATTATTTCTTGATGAATAACATCCAGTTTGAATTAGGTAAAATGCGATGTTCACATCATTTAGAGTAATGGTAATATAACTAAGTGAATATTAGAACAACATGATCATTATACATCCCGATAAAGAAGGTGGATGGATAAAAAAGAACATAACCCAACATTAAAAATGGATACATTGCAGGATGTTTATATAGATGAAAATCGCTATTGAAAATTAAGACACAAAACAATATCATTTGAGAATATATTAGAAATAAAATCGTTTGATATTATGTGTTCATACCACCAAATGAGGAATATATATTAATTAAAAAAATCCAATCATAAACCCTATTACGTAAAATCATTATAAAAATGAAAAGGGAAATTTATGATAAATCAGAAATGATATTTAGAAAATAATTTTTATATTGACACAAAACAAGATTTTATACGTATATTTTATATGTATTTTACAAAACTTGAATTGAAAAATCATTTAAAATACTAAATTTTAAAAATTTTCATAAATAATTGGTATTTAAATGTACATAATATTATCCTGAAAAATTTAGAATAAAAGATGAAATATATGAAATTGAAATGAAAAATATTTCTAATAAGATGAAAAAAACCATTGTTCAAAACTCGTTGTAGAATAACTAAAAACCTTCTTCTCTATTAAACTATATTTTTCCCATAATGTTAGAGAAATTACCTTAAAATGAATTATTATGGGTGGAGAACCCAACTAGGGAAGTGATAAGTTTAATAATACACAATATAACTCAAGGAAAGGAGGATTTATTTATAAAAATTCATTATGAGGGACACATAACATCCAATTACCTTATTTCAATTAATTGTTTACTCTTTTATTATTTTGCATTGTATATTATTGGAATTTTGGTGATGGAGATAACTTTTCAGAGGAAAATCCTAAATTTTGGGTATGTTTATTTTTTTGAAATAATATGTTTCATGTATAAATGTGGTAACGGTTCTGAAGGGAATTGGGAAATTATTTGGAGTTTCTTATAAAGGTATGTATTTGGCACTACTCACTAGGGATATTTGCATTGTAATTGTTTGTATTATGGCATTTCTAGCATATGGAATAATCCATGGATGTGAATCAGAATGTAAAATAGTTTAGATTGTTAAATGGATTAAAACCATAAACACCATCATTATGATATAAAATATCCTGTTAGGATAATTTTTTTTAATGTGGCATTTTTTCAGCGTACATGGGTTATGAAATAATTATACCCTAAGAAATTGATTCACACCATAAATTCAAAGTTCCATGTTTGTTTTAGTCATGGATAACTGAACTCCATTATATTTTAGGTTAAAACAATCTATATTGAGCATTGGGATGCTACCCAATTTGTTTTCAGTTTTTCATTCCATTAAAATAATCTTTTCTTGTATGGTTGATCTCTAGGGAAGTTATTTTTCCGCCCTTGTGAATGTGAAATCTACCACTTCTGATTTAGCTCTTTTGGTATAGGTTTTTTATTAGTGTGTGATGTGGTTTCTAAGTTCCAATTACTAAGATGCAATATTGAGTGTTCTTTTATAGTTTCCCCTCATGTATTTTAGTTCATGGAATAATCTTCTTATTTCAAATATTTATTTGTTGATAGTGATTAGGATTCCTCAATTCATGAGGTATGCATGTATAAATAATTTGTTATTTCTTAAATTGATATATTTTCTTATAATTCCCTTTATGTAATTCCATAAATATTCAGGAATTGTCATTGAAATAATTTTGTTTAGTGATACTCATTTTTAAATGCGTTTCCCCTAAAAGAGGTTTTGCGTTCACCATGTTTTTGAATAATTTATTTTATTTGTGGTTTTACATTTGAAATTTGTCATCATTTGAGGAAGTGGAATGTATATGATGTGAAAATGATTTAAAAAATTTGATATTGTTTTTTTAAATTGGTATTGACAAATATAGAATATTTGGTAATCTTGGATGTGTTAGGAAATTGAGTTGTCATTATTTTTTTGTGTAATGTGACAAGAGTTTTTATGTCACATTTGTGTGTGTAATTACAATATTATTTAAATTAGTTGGATCATACATAAGCATATACTATTTATTTTTTTCCTTTTCTTGCATGTATACACATTAGTTAGAGAACAAATAGTGTTCTACTTAAAGTCAATTCCTATTATAATAATCATCATAAAGATATTTATTCAATGAAAAATAGAGCATAGAGTTCAGCCATCGGCACCCTTGGATCCGAGAGACTAAACTAAGTATGTATGAAATGGTGAAGCCCAAGAGTGTCCCCCCTAATTAGATTGACCCCCCAAGCTTCAAGCTAACCATAGTATGCAAGAAAATATTCTCAGAACTAGGGACATCCAATGAGGCCAAGTAATCAACTACATTGTTCCCCTCCCACCAAGTGTGCACCACTTGAGTGGTGTTGCTGAGAAGCCTTTGACACTTTATAATAATGTAGTTGATCGACTATGGGGAGACAACAGAGTCATGCAAGGAGTTTTTCACTAACAATGAATCAGTTTTGACTTCAAATATGTCCAAAATAGAGTTCTACTTCATTTATCATTAGTGTATAACATGATGGTATTTTCATGGTTAGTTCCCCACATGCTTGTCAAATGGGGTATTTATGGTTTCTTACATGTAATCTATGATACATGAAATGTTATTTGGCAAGGTGAAAATGGTATCGTTTTTATAAAAACCAATAGAATGTTTTAAAATATGATTTTATTTTAATTTTTTCTTGAACTGGATTTTTTTAAAATGTAGATATAACACATTCAGGATATTAGAACTCGCATTGATTATCTAAATTTTATCCTATTTTATTTATAATAATACCCTACTATTTCCATTAGGAGTTTACAGATATTTATTTGTAGGACTTTGTTAAAGGGAATTACATTCTCTATCTTGTCGATTTCTCTTTTCTTCATCAATATCATAGTGGTTTGGTTTGGTGCAGAAAGTTTGTCAATAATGGACTTGATTGTAATTATCCTATTTTATATTTTTTATGGAATGTTTTTATTTATATTGTATTTCTCAAGGTTATGTTCTCTTTATTTCTCATTATAACTTATTCTTTTCTATATTCAGGTTTATTACGAGACATTTTTTTTCTTTTTTTATTATTGTTCACCATGCGGTGGACCACCATAGGTGAATTGTCTTTTTTTTATGTGTTGGTTTGTTACAAATATGTATCAAACCCTATCCTAGACATAACTGCTATGAAACTACATGGATATAGTTTTGTTTCATGTTATAATAGAGTTAGTATCTTCAAAATTTAGAGATCATGTATGGAAAGGGACCTAACTCTCTCACTCCCACAACAAAATCTGATTTACAAGGGGTGTTCAATGATTTTTTCCAAGATTGTTACTAAATGGTTAAGGTTATTTTAATGAACTTTTTATCAGGTTTATTTAAATATATATATTTTAATTCTTTTTGTTCTATATTTTATTCATTAAATCTATAACTGCTATAAATGTTTATTTTTTTAAAATTATTTCTAAGGATACAAGAAGTTGGTCTTATGATTTTTGTAATTTCGTATTAAGTTGATTTGTTTCTTTTTTGTTATGTTTATTAGAATTCTATTTTGAATATATCATCTAAATATTATTGAGGAATCTATGAAAATTGTTTTATAGGAGAATACTCCAATAGAATTATCTTTTGTAAAATCTATAATAATCGATGTTCAGACTCGGGGTAACGTGTTTGAAAAAAACAAAAGAAGGGTGGTAGACTATGGATCAGTATTTAATAAAATAATACACCTATCATCCGTGGTCAAGATGAATCCCAAGAACAAGAGGAGTTTATTTAGTGGATATAGTGAATATTCATCATTATAATGAATCTAAAAGGCAATAAGGTAAGTTATTCCACTGATATGCATGAGTTATTGAAAAAGATATGGTGGGAATCTATATCTTTAGAAATATTTACTGAATATATTACCAGGTTTTCCATAAATATAAACATAAACAGAAATTATCATCTTAAATGTTATGTGTGGAAAATACCCAGGATCTCATGACCATAGAGAATGGGGATCATACAGGTTTGAATTATTCCTCCTATTTTGGTATATCAGGTTGTTTGACATCAAATCTAGTAATAAATTTTTCCCTATAGGCTCCACGGATTGAGTTAGGATTGAGAGATAATAATGCCTAAATTCTAAATCTACTATTACTTCTAACCTTAGTATAATTAGTTTATATGGAGGATTAAGAAGAAGTATACATATATAGGAAAACATGTTTGGGAGGTTGTTTGGTTGGTGCTTTTGTTAGACATGGCGTATCTTCTGGCACGTAATGGAAGAATGAGGGTGGTTAGTTTTTTTAATAACTAGTTTTTGTGTCTTCATCAAGATAATAGTTTGTTATTTGATATCAGTTTATATGTTCTTGGAATACCAAGCCTAATTGTAAGAAGGATCCCCAGGATATTCATCATTGCAGACAATATGACAAATTTTTTTAATGGATTTCCTAATGATGTAATGAGAGATCCACTCTCACAAACTATTCTCAGGTCTGTTTTTTTTCTTCCAAAGGTGTTAGATCTTATCCTCAAGCTAAGGGGTTTTTTCAAATGAATAATAAAGCATAGGGATGAGTTGAGACATGATGTCTTTTTAAAGTTGAGTACGCACCAAAGGAATCTGATGTGGGGTGAGATATCGATTGAGGTACGGTTTTTATTTAAAATTATAATGTGATATCCTTGTTTGATATAGGTTTTACTCATTCTTTTGTGTCTTCAATGATAGTTCACATGTTGCGCATACATTTTGATCTTATAACATTTTTGTTATATCATTCAATGCCTCAGGGAAGGTGGTCCAAATAAGGATTCACATGTCTAACATGTTGGTTGATGATATACGACCATAAGGTAGAGTAATTATTCTTGATTCTTGATATTGATAACTTTAACATATCCCTCTTCATGGTTAAAATGATTATTTTTAAGGACCAGTTCAACTATTATCATTTTCATGTACAGTTTTTATCTCTAAAAGGAGTAACTGATGTATTTTTGGGAGTGTGAGTTCTAGATATTGATGAGAAACACCAATTATTCAATATCATAGGGATATATCATGATGGTTATCTAATATGTTATTTTATTTTTTTGATTTTTTTTGAGAATTCGACTCCTTTGGATGTTGTGTGAATAACCCCATGGAATTACATGATGATTTTTATAGTTTAACACTAAATTGATATTCCATTTTTACTAATGTAATTCTACCTACAACAATTCCCAATTTAATTACATCTTTTCATATGGTACCATCAAATTTAGAGAAACTAATGGTCCATCTTGTGTACTTTAGGGATTATGGATTTATTATTCCTAGAATGTACCCATTAGTATCACCTATCCTCTTTTCTAAGAAGGAAAAAGGGAGCATAAGAATATTTATGTATTATAAAAATATAAATCTACTGACTTTTATGAATAGATATCTATTTCCCAATATGTATGATCTCACTGATCATCTTAAAAGGAAATGTTGGTTTTAAAAGATTGAACTTCGGGTAGGGTACCACCAGTTAAGAGTTAGATATGACGATATACCTAATACAATGTTTAGGTTCCAGAATCATCATTTAGAGTTTATGGTTATGCCATTCATTATCGGTAATTATTGTTTCAATTTAACGCTTGAATGAAATAGATGATTCATTAGTTTAGGAAATACTTTCTTTTTGTTCCAATTGATTATATTTTGGTGTACTCTAAATCAAAGTATAAGAAAAATGAAAATTGGATATCATTCATTGAACTATGAGGGAACATATTTTGAATGAATTTAATTATAAATGTGATTTTTTGATCTAGGATGTAATGTTTGTGGGTAATGTTATTATTAAGAATCGAATCATAGTGGATATAATGAAGATAATTGTCATAATGTCATGGGAGTACAAAAAAAATGGGATTGACATCAAAACTTTATTGGGGTTGGATAGTTATTATAGTATATTTTTTAGGACTAATCTAATGTCAAATTTTAAATGTCAAATTTAACCAATAAGGGTTTAATCTGGGAATGGAATGAAAAATTTCATGCATATTTTTACGAGTAAAGAAGATATTTACTTCAGATCCATTTTTAATACATTGGGTAGTAGGTTTTGGTTAATATGTTTTATGTGATGATTTTGTTGAATGTTTGGGTGTGTCTTGATGTTGGGGGAATAGGTTTTGGACCATGACTCTCTATAGTTATTCATTCATGACAATAAATACACAACCACTGATCATTAGTTGGTATTGGTTATGTATGCAATGAAAATTTGGCATCACGACCTCTTTTGGGATATATTTAATTTATATTCCAATCATAAAATCCTGAAGAATATTTTCACACATGGGGATCTAAATATGAAACAAAGGTTCTAGGTTGAGTATCTCTAGAATTTTTATTTCGATATTTCTCATATTATGATGAAATGGAATTTGGTCACTAAAGCACTGATTTTGAAATTACTGACGCAATCTTTGAATGAAATAGATGAATATGTGTATCTAAAGAGTTTGTTTACTTTGATGAGCTCAGTAGTGGAAAAAGATACTGTTTAGATGTAGTTGGATTCGATTAGGGATGACTCATTATTTGTTTAGTAGTTTTGGATGAAAAAATTACCTAACACTAAGTTGTAGCACATTACTAAAATCCTAAATTGTATGGAGACATCAATTCAGTGGACTTGATCTCCCAACAAGACTTTGTTTTTTCAAAGTTGGTTATTTGTTTCTTTTTCATTGAGGAATGAGTTTATGGACATTGGACATCATTCATGTGGGTATTTTCACCTTGGAAATTCATGTATTTATCCTAATTTGTTAAATTGTTATTGCTGGCTGGAGATGTGATGGTTTATTTTTGACATTTTTCATGGTGTCTTATGTGTTAGATAATTAATAAGGATCACTACAAACCTATTCTGAAATCCTCACATTTTATGAAATATATTTTTTAAAAACAATTTAAATCCATTAATATATTGTGTTACGTGAAATGTATTGTTACCTTGAATCACACACAACACCTATTTTATCTTTCTTTGTATGCAACATAATGTCCCTTTGATAACTTCTATTTTTTCAAGCCCGAGTCTTACCGAACATTAATATATTTTTTATTTTATTATTTTATAAAGAGGTTATCAACTAGGAATTATATTAGATGGTGTGCATGTGACAAACTATATATTTTACACACTTTTATAAATTGATTTTACATTAATCCAATAAATTTTATAGGCTTAAAATAAGAATAAATACAATTCTTTAAATAAAAATATATATATTTATTAATGGTATTTTTACATCCATTTAATAGTGAACCTACATTGAATTTAATTTTTTACACCATTATAATTTTTATTTAAATATTTAATCATTATTCTAGAAATCAAAATATCAAAATAATTTTAGAGTAAATTTTTAGATTTTTTCTGAGAACTTTCATTTTTGGATGAATATTTTAAAATACAGGATTTTAGTTAAAACATTATTTTCATCTAAATAGTCAATAATTATAAATTATATTTTAAAATTTTCACAATAGATTAATTATATATCTATAATTAATATTTATTTCGATGGAATGATTTTAATATTTAATTTTCATATAAATATTTACTGATCTTTTGAGAATTTTCCATTAAAGTATCGCTTTCTCGCCACATCCATGGAATTAGATATCATGCTAATTATTTTAATTATATAAATTAAATTAGGAAAAATGGATGTACATGTTTTTAATAAGTATAATATATATATTCTAATTAGATAAAAATATTTTTTGACACAAAATATCAGTGAAATCAAGTAAAATTAATCATAATGATTAAAGAAACATTAAGGTTATCAAAGGGGAAAACCATATACTAAAGGGAAAAGTGATATTGAAACATGTTAAAAAGACATTTCATAACAATATATAGACCATATAACCTATGTTTTATAATTTTATGAGTTAGTGGGATATTATTCCACGAAGGTGAACTATATAATAAGTTACATAAGAAAAAAATAAAAAAATTAAACCTTCCATACCCTTATCATTTATAATGCTTTAGTGTATGAAAGAAGGTACATAGTTTCGGTTATAAAAATTATTTTTAAATTTAAATATGTTTTTTATCATGAAAACTTCACTATAATTTACAGATAAGATACAATTACATTTAATTCATACTAGAAACTAACACATTGATTATTTAGTTAATAATAAAATGAAATAAATGATGATAAAAGTATTAATAGAATGTTTATTTTAATGAATCATTTTGTTACATTATTTTTATAGAAAATATTTGAAGTTACACATTTGTGAATATATTATATTTTAATTCAAATAACTTTTGATTATTTTAAATTTATTATTAAATATATAAAGTCGAAATTGTCATTAATGTTTGTTTACAATAAATGGTATATTATAAAATGAATTAAAAAAATATCTCCTTCCAAGTGATTTTTATGTTTTAGAAAACAAAAAACATGTTCCATTCATGTACCACTTTTTCATCTATAAATATCATATTGACCAATAGATAGTGAAAACATTATTAGTACGGTCCGGGTTAAAGCATTATTTTTGCGTGTTACTTGCACTTGTATTAATATAAATTTCTAATACACATGATATTTACATGTTATAATTAGATAAAATATTTAAAATTAAATGGGCCCATATTTTCTAATAAATCTCATTTTAATATAGTCTAAGTGTTCAAATTACATATGTTTGAAAATAAGTAACCTAAATGAAATAAAAAAATGAAAATTATAAGGAAACATAGAAATGAATAAAAAATATAATAAAAATTTACTTCATTTTGAGTTATGGAGGTTATGATCAACCATATTTCACTTTAATCCGTTATTTTTAAATATTTTTATCACATGAGATATGAGATACCACCCAATAGTTCTTATCATTTTATATTTACAAGAATGTAACTCCCTCTTCATTATAAAAAGGAATTAACTCCCCATAATTCTCAAACCTCTCAAGAAAATTTGCATCATCCAAAATCAGCTATAATAGTATCTAAAATACCTTAAATCACTCTATTATCCTCAATTTGGGATGAAATCCAATGAAGGAATCCCTTTTATGCAAACCAAAAAGATTTACCATGGAAAGAGGTAACATTCTTTAATATCTATTTTTGTTTTATTTGTTTATCCATCCATTAATTTATTATTATTAAATGATTATGTAATAACACTTTTATAATAAAAATATATAAAATTTATTTATTATATTGTTTAAACCTACAACTAGTTTAAATTTCATCAAATGGGTTACAATTTTACTGTTCATGAACAATGAACTACCGCCTCAGGAAATATTGTCATTCGATTTTCCATTACCACCTATAAGTTTTTGGGAATTATAATAGAAAAACTATTTTTATAAGATATATATAATATTTTTTTTGACTTAATACTTTTTATATTTTAATATGACACATAACTTTATGATTGATAGTTTTTTAAAATACGATAACAACGTTTGTGGATGTATGGACTACCGCCTCCTCAAAGAGTTGGGATACGTTCAAACATTACATGGAATGTATTATTGATGGTTATAATAAAAATATTTGTCATAAATTAAATAAATATTATTTTAGTGAATTAATTAAATTTCTATAAATATAATATATCATTTTCAATATTACCGATTTCCCAAACTAAAAGAGTGATAACATCATTCGTGAACCTGTGGACTACTGCCTAATCACCACATTGTGATTCATTTTACAAATAATGTATTATATATATAATTATAAATAATTATATAATGTGGAATTTATTATATAATTTTCATTATAAAAATATGATTCTTACATTCCTTGTTTCCACATTGA
The DNA here is from genome assembly GCA_963277665.1 of Viscum album. Classification (NCBI taxonomy): domain Eukaryota; kingdom Viridiplantae; phylum Streptophyta; class Magnoliopsida; order Santalales; family Viscaceae; genus Viscum; species Viscum album. Next base: position 1,124,493,830 of record OY728129.1, read on the forward strand.
TCAGTGAAAAATGAGAATGTTACTCATGCGTACATATGACCTACCATCTCCATGATTATAACAATAGTTAATTTACTTAACCATAATTCATAATTTGTTTTAAAAGTATAATTTATTTATAAATATTTTAATTATTTCAGTATTTTTATGGTTAATATTTTTAAAAAATATATCCTTTGATCATAGTTGATCCGCCAATATCTTTTTTGACAAACAAACTGATTATGGTTAAAATATTTGACTTAAACATTATTGATTAAGTAATTTTGTATTAAGTTATTATAATTGAAATAAAAGTAATAATATAATTTGAAAAGGTTATGATGAAATTAGATAATAAAAATAATTTATTATTCAATAATATAGATAAAATGCAAGACAAATTAATATCAAAGTAAGGTGTTCTTGTTTCACATTCACTATCGGGTGGCAGACATCATAATCACTAATTATTTATTTTGTGTGGTGTATCTACTGACCATTTTGATGTATTATGTCTTGAAATATTATATATTCATGTTATTTAAATGTTTAATTTTATTATTATTACTTTTCGGGTTTTCTATGCTTATGTTACTACATTTGTAAGGGTATTTCTAGAATGACTTTTAATTCCACGAGACTTTTTACATATTCACAACATATTTTTTTTATGTGGTGTATATACTTAAAATGAATTTATTTTATTATAAATATAATTATACTTTTGAGGATTTAAACATCCATTTTAGTATATATATTTCATGGGGTTTATGGTTTCTATGTTACCAATGTGGTAGTAGGATTTTTTCAAAAACATTTTTCTTCAGAACATTAGATATGTTAAACACCTTTTATATTTTATGAGGTTTATATACTTCTCCTTTGAATGAAATATCATTAATATACTTATTATCACTATATTATAATTTCATTTAATGAAATCACTTCATGGTACATATGATTAAATTTTTTTGAGAGGGTATATGACACTTTTGAAATTTTAAATATTACTTTTATAATGATTTTTTTTAATGTTATTTTAATTGAATTTCCATTAATAAACATCATCAAACCATGTTGTTAAAATTCCTCCACTGGGAAATTTTTCTGTTGATTCCATACTCATTCATTCCTTTCATGTATTATGTATGTTTCGAAGTGATTTTTATGATTTTTTTCCAGGGGATGATTATGTGCTAAAGAGATTGTTGTGAAACACATTTGTTTTCTACGAAATGATTATGTCAACAAGAGATTGTTGTGAAATGCATTAATTTTATAATTTTTTATTTTAAACTAATGATAATTTTGTGAAATCCATTTCTTTTCGGTGGTTTAATCATGTTTTAATGAAATTTTAGTGGAACCTATTTCATTTTTATATGTAAATCAGGTTATGGAATGAATAAGGGTTTTCCAAAGAGTATTGATGAATTCTCTATGTATTCAGTTCCTGGACATTATAAATGATTTTTTTATCACATATAGTGTTGATTGATCCCATTATATCTTATATGATGGTTGTGCCTAGATAGTACTTCGATGCATTAGGTACATCGAAGATGGAAGTTGACCATATTAGTTATTCCATTGGTAATGATCTAGTAAGGGTTTAATGCGATAATGTCCCAAGATAAAAATATGTTTTATCATTACATTATATGGGTTTATATTATTTCTAATGATCGTGATTGTTATTACATGGCTCATTATTATTGATTCAGATGAATATTTCATTTTCCATGTTTTTCTATTTGATATTCCACATATTGTTGGGTATGAGTTCTTTTATGACTCTATCATGCACTATGATTATGTAATCATAACCTTATTCACTATTATAACCCTTGATAACATTTAAATATTATGTCTTATGCATACCCTTACTGATTAATTGAGCTCACCCTTCTTATGTTTCCTTTCTCAATGATTTAATGAATGATCTTGAACAATTTCCATTTACAATGGATTTCACAAGGGATATTATAATGACCTATTATAAAATAAGAAATTATGGGTTAAATGGAAGAAACATTCTATTGACAACTTATTGGTTTATTTTGATATGATTTTTTATGTAATAGTTTTTCTTATTTCTCTAAAACTCTATACAAAATAACATAATGTAGTTGTATGTGAATTATGTTTCCCTTTTTATGTTGTATGGGTTTTATTGAAAAATATATGTCATAATTGTTAGCAATGTAGCTGGAAATTTAATGTTATGTATTTCATCATAGGATCCGAGAGTGAGGGTTCTAGGATATGAATGTTGTTACCAAATGGAGTATTAGATAAATTTGGAAACTATGGATGTTTTCATATGAGGATATATTTTGAGTTATTGATACCATCATAGGTTTATAAGAATAATGATAATCATAATTTATAGTATTAGACACCTCATTAAGGATTTATGTGTTAAGATATTAAAGTGATTTTTGGTGGTGCTTTTCAGGGATGAGGTATTTTTTACCCGTATAATCAAAATAAAGCATTTTTAGTTTTTAATTTAAAAATGGATAACTCTAATATATATTGACATCCCACTACATCCTGAATGATGATTGTACATGAACCAATTATCGAAGGATGATAAGGATTTCATGCAATACCACTGGGCTATAGGATGAATAGTTTAGTATGGCTTTTTTCGGGTCAAGATCTATTTTTTTTGGGAAACATATGGTTTTTATTTTATAAATAATGGTTTATTTATCCTCGAATAATATATAATAAAATAATTCTAATATTTGGGTTTTGAACTTGGTCAGTAAATTTTTGAAGGATTTTATAGAATGTTATTTATGGAATAATATAGATTGAACATTGGGTATTGCAATTTAATTTTTATTGTTAGTGTATCATTGTAAGGTTTAATAATTTTGGGAATTATCATACCATTTTCTATCTATTTTTTTGGTTAATTATTAAAGATATGTGGAATAGATTGATATCCTTTTTAAGGATATCTTGTCTTCAAATTTTGATTTTAGTTCTTCAAGTATTACAATTTCATCTCAAATACTCACCATTGGTTTTAAAAGATCGAATTTTGGTTGAAATTGTATAAATGATTAAATTATACTAATCAATTATGTATATTTTCTCTTGGAATAGATGTTATTAGAATTATTTAACTATAGAAAAAAAGTTTGAAATAAAATGTTACCCAATTTAGATTTTTTGATGACATCAGTGACCCTTTCTACTCATATTTGTCTTGTGTATTTTTCTTTATAGTCATCATCTTGACCTAATTATATACCACTATCTATTATTCAATGGGAATTAGTTTTTCTATCCTGAATCGATATTTTAATTTCCCACCTATGTTCTACATATGTTAAATACTAGTTATGTGTAATTTAAGGAGAAATTTATATTTCCTACTATCCATTTTACAATGATGTTTTATTAAACCATTTTACTATGTGGTATTTGAAATAGAATACAAGAAATTTTACTCATTTTATAAACAAGATGAATTTTGAGGGAAAAATCATTTTTAGGGTGGTAGGAAGTAGCATCCTAAGATATTATGAAATATATTCTTCAAAATTAATTTAAATTATCTAATATATTTTTTTACATGATATGAATATATTAAGATTAAATCACATTAAGCATAAATTTTATCTTTCATTGCATGAAAAATTGAGTCTCATTGATTACTTGTGTTACACAAAAGGCAGAGTCTTACTGAGAAATAATATATTGTTGATATTACTATTTAATATGGAATTTATCGCTAGCCCATAGTATTGGAAGGAGTTAATATCAATAACTATATTATTTTTAAACATGTTTTTACATTAATCCAATAAAGTTTAAGGGTTTGAAATAAGAATAAATACAATTTTAATTTTAAAAAGATGTATACTTTTTAAAAGCTAGTTTAACAGCTTTTTAATTAAGATCCTATTTTATTTATAATTTTTCACAAATTTATAAATATGAAATGAAAAAATAGACCTCATTTTTTAAATTATAAAATCAATATTATAATAGGATGAATTTGTGGTATTTTCATTGGTGGTTTTATTATTTTATGAATAGTGAAAATACTACATTTTAGTTAAAAACTGCCCTTTCTTGTAAATAATTACTAATTTTAATAATATTTTTAATTTTTCACAATAGATCAATTATATATATATATATATCTAATTTAGTTCATTGGAATATTTTTTTCATTCAATGTAAATATAAAGGCTTAATAGACTTTTGAATATTATCCCTTTAAAAACTTTCTCTCTCACCATGTTTTTGAGAATATCTTTAAATTTTTTTTCCCATTGTGTGAATTAAATTTAGAAAATCTGAAATACATGGTTTTAATAAATATTATATTAATATTTTAATAATATGATATTATTTTTTTACCAAAATTATTTGTGAATATTATTAAAATTAATTACAGTGATTTTGGTAAAATAAAGATTAATAATCGACTAAACCTTAAAATTATGGGCCAAAATGACCTATAAACTTGTTAAAAGTCAATAATATGAAAATATTTAGACCATATCCCTTAATTTTTCGAATTTTATAAATTATTGGGATATTATTATATGAAAGTGACCTATATAATATGTTACATATGGAAAAAGACAAAAAATGAAACATTCATTCCATTTACATTTATAATGATTTATATTATGTAAGAAGTTACATAATTTATGTTATACAAATTAGTTTTAAATGAAAAGGAAATTTTTTCATGATAATTTATGTTTTATTTTTATAAATGACATAATTACATTAAAAAAATTATAAATGCTAAAGCATGGATTGTATAGTTAATAACAAAATAAAATTAAATATTCTAAAAACATTAAAAGTAAAGTAAACATGGTGGATTATTGTTTTAAATTATGTTTTAGATAAATTTATAATTTTAAATTGATGGGAAATTAATATAATATAATTCCAATAATATTTGGATATTATTAAAAATAAAATTAAATAAATAATGTCAAAATCGACACTAATGTTATTATAAAATAAAAGATATGTTATTAAATGATTCAAAATTTATAATAACAAAATATTCTTCCAAGTGATAAATAGGATTTAATAAATACCAAATATTTTACATTTTGGACAAATTTATCTTTTCTTATTAAAAAATTGATCCACATATACTAAAAACATTGTTAGTATGGTCCGAGTTAATGACATGTTTATGCACTTTATATGTGCTTGTTTTAAAATTAATTAAAATCACACAAGGGATTTTTAATTTTTAAATTAAGTATAAAATTTATTAATAATTGGGTATATATTTTATAATAAAGTCACCTTAATATAGTTTTAATGTTAAATTATTTTGGTTGGGAAACTTGTTATGTAAAAAAAACTCAAAATGAACAATATAAAGAAACTAAGAAGTTAAGGGAAAAAATTAAAAAAATTAACCTTTTTTGTATTGGAGGTTATTATAGATCATAATTCGTAATTAATCCATTATATCTCAATTATTTTGGCACTTTATTTAAGGAAATATTCATTATATTTCATACCTACTTATATTTACAAGAATACCACTTCCCCTTCATGATAAAATGGTATTCACTCCCCCAATTACTAACACCTATTAATTCAAATTGGATCAACCAAAATATACATGAATAGTCTCCAAAAATCCATACCCTCAACCAAGAATACTGAATTTTGGATGAAATCCAACCAAGGAAACCCTTCGGTGAAAACATAACAGAGTAACCTGAAAAAGTGGTAACATTATTTAATGTGAATTTATATTTAATTTGATTCTCCACCCATTAATTTCTTATTATTCTTTTCTTATTTAACAAAATCAGTATTATAAATATAAGGAATTTATTTTTGGTAATTTTTCAGCCAAAACATAATCTTTCTTCCATCAATGGGTAGTGAACTTACTGGTTGTGTACAATGAAGTACTTCCTTGCAAAATGACATCGTCTATTTTACCATTTCCAAATCTCATGGTTGGAAATTATGATGTACACCCAATTTTTATATGATATATATGACATATATATTTCCTCAATACTTATTAAATTTTTATATAAAATACACATTTATGAGTTCCCTTTGGTGCAAATACAATAAAAGCATTTTTGGAAGTGTGGACAACAGCCTCAGCAAAGCGATATGATACATTGACACATTACCTGGAATGTATTAAAGATGGTTTTTATTAAATATCTATTACATAAAAAATAATATATATGATATTCGGGAAATAATAAACTTTATTTAAATAAAATATTTCATTTTCAATATATCACTTTTCAAACACTAAACAAGCTATAACATCATTCGTGGATGTGTGGACTACCATCTCCTCGACGTGATATGACTATTTTTACATAGAAAAATATATATATATGAATAAATAAGATTTTATTTATGATATAATTATCACTATAAAATGAAAAATTTTACTTTCCTTATTCTCATAATGTTGGTCAAAACAAATGAGAATGTTACTCATCCGTACGTATAACCTACAGTCCCCACGATTATAACATTAGTTCGTTTTTCATGGACAACATTGATTATTGGTTTAAAAGGAATAATTTATGTATAAATATGATAATTATTTCATGATTATTATTATGGATATGTTTTAATAATTACCCTTTGACAATAATTTTCCAACCAAAGTTGTTTTTGACACAAAAACTGATTATTGTTGAAACATCTAACTTAAACATTATTGATTAAGTAATTATATATAAAATTATTATAAGTGAAATAAAAATAAATTGAAAATATTGAAATGTTTAGGAAGAAATTATATAATTACCATATGATTATTATTCATGAATATATAGAACAATCATAACAAATAAGAATTGATGTAAAGGATTCTTGTCTCACTTCTACTTTCATGAAGCATAAATCAAAATCAAAACTTATTTATTTTATGTGGGGTATATACATACCAATTGAATTTTTTATATCATTAATTATATTATATTTATGTTATATAAATGAACATTTTGATTATTACTACTATTTGGGTTTCAGATTTACATGTTACAATAGTTGTAATGGTATTTCTAATCTCACTTTTATTTGTATGAGACATATTCCACATTCACCACTTATTTATTTTGTGTGGTGAATCTAAATCCTAATTATTTATTTTATGATTATATTCCCTATATTGATGGTTGTTTTAATATCCATTAGCTGATCTCACTTTTATTGGGTTTATGTTTTTGACGTTACCAAAGCCGTAATGGACTTTTGTCACAATTTACCTTATTTGAGTCATTTGATAACTTATACACCTATCTTATTTTAGGATGTATATATAACTATAATTTGACATCACATATCCGGAATTTCATTATTATCAGGATATTATATGCTCCTATAATTGTAATATTTCATGGGGTATATTATTAAAATGTTTCATGGTGGTATTTGATGTTTTGGAATGTTTAAAGATAATTTTACGCATGAATGATTTTAATGTTATTTTATGTGAATTTAAATTTATAATAATAAAAGGCCCTATTAATAATTATCCCCCACTGGGTATATTTTTTATTGATACCATCCTAATTTCTTATTGGATTGATTATTATTGTTTTAATGTTTTTTTATAAGACATGTTTCTTTTTATACATGTTTATTATGTCCTAATGATATTGTTGTGAAACTAGTTTCTTTTCCACTGGTTGATTATGTCCCAAATATTTTTTTATGATACCCTTATGTTTTGCCCATGCTTATTATGGAAAAAATATATTATTGTTAAACCCAATCCTTTTATAGGGCTTAATCATGTTCCTTGGAGATTATAGCTCAAAACATTTACTTTTCACGAGTTAATCATGGTATAAAATGAATAATATTTTTTTAAATGATTTTTGATCAATTGTATATGTATTTGATTCATGGATATTATAAATTATGGGAACAATCATACCACACCAGGTGAGCCTATTATAGATTGTATAATGGGTATGCCCATATATCACTTTAATGCATTGGGTACATCATAGATGGAAGTCGAACATATTGGTTATTCTGTTTGTAAGGGTAGGGTAATGTTTATGTTAGGGTTAAAATAAATGATTTTACATGATACCAATATTTTTAGTATTTTATTGAAATAGGTTTATCATTTTTCTAATGATTGATAATGATATTACATGTCTCATGATAATCGATTCTATTAACCATTTCATTTTCCATGATTTCATATCTGATGGTCCAAGTATTGATGGATAACAGTTATTTTTTGACGCACTCCTGAACTTTGAATATTTCATCATTCCATTATACACTTTTATTATCATGGAAGAAATTTAATTTTCAATAATTATGCATTCCCTTATTGATAATTTGATCTCAACCTTTATATTTTTCTTTTCACCTAGGTTTTAATTATTTATTTTAAGAAATTTGTGACTATAAATGATTCTAAAAGGATGATTTTGATGGTCTATTGTGAAATAAAAAAACATGGGTTAAATATGTGGATGTTTCATTCGATGAATTATGGGTCCATATTGATATTAGTAGTTTATTTAATGCTTTTTGTAAATCTCAAAAACTCTAAAAATGAATGTTCATAGTGGTTGTAGGTGATCCAATTTTATTTTTATTGTTGTATGGTTTTTATAGAAAAATTTTGGTCACAATTATCTACATCATAGTCAGAAATGTAATGTTTAAGATCTCAATACTGGATTTAGGAGTGTAGGTTCCAGAATATAATACGTATAGGTCTATTTCATCCCATACACATTCTAATATGGATGTGGAATGATATTTCCTTGGAATTGATTCTTGTTTTATCATAGAAACCTAGTTTTAATGATTTAATATAGGTGATTAGTTATAGACTCATGAAATCTACTCATTTCCCCTATTAATAAGATGTCAAATGTAATGAATCTCAGGAACTTGTATATCCAAGATGCTGTGAGATTTCATAGAGTTTTATCCAGGGATATTTTTAATGGGGAACCATGTCTCAAATAATGGATTTTGAATGGTTTTTAAGAGGAAATGTGTTACCATTTTAAATTGAGTGAGACATATCATCAATAAATGGATGGACAAATAGAGAGGGATAATCTGGTTCTTGAGGAAAATTTTTAGACATTTGTTCTTGATTTCAATGATTTCATGAAAATTATTTAACTCTGGTAATTTTTACCTTTAAAAATATTTATCAAAACACAAGTAGTAAATCCCATTTTGAGACATTACATGAGAGTACATGATGTTCTCACTTGTGTTGGGACGATCTGGGAGAGTGGCCCTTGGTTGGGCCAATTTTTCTTTCGGAAACAATGGATAGGGTGTAGTTAATTTAGAAGAGGTCGATCTCAACATAGTTTCATCCTAAATTCTATACATACCATCATTATTGGCCTCTAGAGTTATATGTGGTTGATCGTTTATTCTCAAAAATTCACCTCACATTGGAAACCATTATTTAGGTAGAAATGGAATATTGACATATAGGTTTTTAACCCCAATCAAGAATGCAAATCATATTTGAATGGAGGACTAAGAATTGGAATTATCATTTTATTTGAATTAAATACATGACATATTTTATGTTTCCATACTATTTAGGTTTCTACTAGCTCCTTACCATATGATTGCATCGGAGGATGTGAAAATTGATATTTATACTACTATAGTTGATTAATTAGTACAGATGTTGGATCACTAATAGAAGGTACTATGCTGTAAAACAATTCAATTAGTCTTTGTACTGTGTGAATGAAGATGAGATAGACACAATATGTGGGAGTGGAAATTATGGATTATGTAGCACGTGGGTTCCAATTTTTATAAAAAATAACCCTGAGGACATTCTAGTGAAATAAATATATTCTAGTGGGGATATTATGACATCTCATTATATTCTGTTAGGTACTTCTTCCCTCAAGACATTATTGAAATTGATATTCTAGTACATTTCATGCCTTTCGGGATAAATAGATGTTTTTTAGGAAATTGACCTAATGTTTGGGGATATTTGTTTTGGAATTAATTATGATAGAATATACCAGTGTAAATGGATTTGATGGGTGTTTTGATGTTTCTGTTGTAGGGGTTTATATTTGGTACTACCAACATGATATATTTAGTCATTTAAAGTATGGATTGTGGTGTATGTTTTGTGCTCAGAACAAGTTATGGAATAATTTCAGAATGCAAACACTCTTATGACATAAATAATATTCTTACTAAATAAAATTGATGCATGGTATAATTTTACATGAGTTGACATTTTATTCAGTATACTTGGTTTATGGGAAATTTTCAGCATAATACATAGAATTAAACTATAAACTCACTCCTTCGTATGTGATTTATTCATTATTATAATAACACATTTTTATTTTTTGGTGAATTTACCTTCATCATGATGGAGGACTCTCCCTAGTGAGTTTAGAATGTTTAATTACCTCATGATCTTTTTACCTAGTGAGTTTGGTCATAATTTTTGTGGGAAATATTTCCTCATGTATGTGTGATCTCCGTCTTCATATTTAGATTTTTTACCTCTGTTTGGAAGTTTTGTGCACTAATTGTTTCAAGGTATAATAATTAGGATGGGATCTTGATTGATCATTTTTAATTTTACAGTCTTCCCTTTCTCTGAGGGACTGATCAGTGGGATGTAATCTCAGTTGTTAATGATGACTTGGTTTCATCCATTCCCGAGGTAGGTGTCTCTATACATCGTGTTAATAATTAAATATCTATATTTTCTTATCAATACCTTTGGGTTGTTCAATGAATATTAATGATTTTTTATTATAATGTTTTTGTTGGGTTTGATTCATTTTTATAGGGGACTTCATAAAAATTTATTTTCAAACACAAAGTCTTTGTTTAAATATTTTAATAGAGGTTTTAGATTTGAAAAGGTCCCCAATCCTAGAAGTAGAAATTATTTTATTTGAATTTATTTATTATATTTTTTAAATTCTTTATAAAGGGATTATAAAGAACTTTTCATATTGTGTAATATTGGTTGTATCTAGAAATAGACTCATCACCCTATGTGTGTGAGATTCCACAAGTGGGTTTATTTTACATTAATATATATAACACTACTAGAGTATATAATTGTTAGACCCTCCTTAGGTGTGGGTTGGATACTTTTATTCATGTATATCATGTATACCCATAGGTTAGTGCACATAGGTGTTGTTTTTTCATTTTTATTTTATCACCTATATATAATATAGTGTATATAGGGTTTCATACCAATTTTCATTCATACATAACATATTACTATATTTTTTTAATATGGTATAATTTTTTGAAAATCGAAAGTATGTTTTAAAAATTGGTATTATATTATAGATATTATTTGTAAACATGGCTTTTTAAAGCTACAAAATATGAATTATTTATAGTAGAACTTGTATATATTCCTTAGTGGTATCTTACGTTGATTTATAATCAGACCCTAATTTTTTCATTTCTCAGTTATTGATGATGTTTTATAGGGATAAAGTAAATGGTAGTGAATTAAAGAGACATTTTGTTTCTCATGATTTCATTTTCATCAATTCCTGATGGTTTATCGAAGATTGGTTGTTATGGAGGGATTCTTCTAGACATTTCCTTATATATCTTTTTGGTTTGGCATACATGAATTGACCTTGAATGTCTCATGGATATGTTATAATGCTACCAAAATTATTTCATTTTGGATTTAATTGATTAGTTAACATGTGACATGATTATTTTTCGTTTTTTCTTCACAATGTGGAATACTATCTTGGGTAGAAATTTCTCGTTGCCCTATGTTAGTTCCTTAAAAATATATCCCAAGAATAAAGTACTAAATTTCAAAGAGTTTTATTGATTGAAATGTATATCTCTAGGAAAAAAATTAAATATAAATTATATAATCAATAGGAAAATTCACAAAAAAATATATAAAAGAACATTAATATAATTATTACAACAAAGTTAATTATCATTGATTTATGAAAACTCCATAATACTAGTGAAAAAACCCAATCCATAGCCATATGAATAAAGGAACATGAATTTTATTTTAGATACACTGATAAAAAAATATTATAATAAATATATAACCATTTGAAATGAATAAACCATATAAATAAATCATTTCCCACCAAATGTATTATGTCTCATTGAATTTTAATCGACACCAAGAAATCGCTTTCAAATTAAAAAAAATTAAAATCAAAACCCACTAAATGAAAAATATTTTAATTTAACATCAAATTTTATTGGTTTAAACTAAATTTATTATATTATATCTCATATAAGAAGTATATACACTACATTAATTAAATTCGGTGCATAATACCAAACCTGCTTCATAGAGAGGAGTTTTAGTGCAAAAACTTTTCATTCTATTCTCGTATACTCGAATGTTCTATAACCTCTTCTATAATGAATATAAATATCTTAATCACTTAATTTAAAACATAAATAAATATATTATTGGTTTTATAATTTTTTCATAACCATATATTACAATTGTGTTAACATATTATAGTTTATTTTTACTATTAGGTTTTATATATTTTAGTTTCTTATTTTGTATAAAAATCATGAATAAAAGATTTATTCTCACCAATATATTTCATGTTAATGATTATGAGATCATTAAATATTGAATTTTGACAAACCCAGACCTGGATGCCACTTAATGGCCACCCTAAGCCAGGTAGGACACATAGCCTCAAGCACATCTTCCTGAACACGAGAGGCTACCGAGTAGTAGCAAGGGCCTAGGGTATGTCCATGGGAACATTATTCTCTCATTAGTAGTGTGTATCACAACAAAAGAGATATAAATAAATTGTAAATCGTGAAATAAATATAAATAAATAACAGAAGCAAGCCAATGCAATAGATTAGAAAGAATAACAATAACATCATCAACTAAAGATATGATGATGTAATGCCATGTCGATAGAAAACTAGATAGCATAGATATAAGACAATCAGAATAACATGTTTAATAAGGTAAAAGAATAAAAGTCTACTTCAAGCATCCCAAGATCCTACTCGGTCATCTGCTATCACGCTCTATCCTATCAGCACACAATCAAGTATTGGGAGCTGCATGACTCTATTTGTCAATACCTATAACTGTGTAATCTACTACAGGTACCAAACGGTGCTTGGAGAGGGTGTGAGAGAAAACTCTGTGGGCCACCACCAACGGTGTCTATAACATCCGCATTGTGTAATGGAATATATCAGTGTACATGCAGGAATATAAAATAAAAAGAAAGCGGTACAATATAACTAAATAACCAAGTACATACTTCTGACCTCGGCTGGTGTCTAAACATGTAACCAGTTCATTAATTAATCATTTACAATTTAATTTTAATAGGTCACATGAGGCATGTCCAACACTGACATCTCCTTGTGATATTATAAGTAGTGAAGGTCATAAGATGTAAAAATTAAACCAGACAATGATATCCATTGATGGATTTATAGGGAAAACCCCAAGATATCATAAAATCACGGAAAGCTAACACATTGGTATTTGAGTCCATCTAAGGGTAAGAGTGCAATCCAAGGAGCATAATCCAAGGCATTCCACAATAAGGCGCCTACCTATTCCAAGGTGATCCACTAAGGTAAAATGGGGGTAAGCACAGACAGGTCCCTATGGGATTTCACCATGGCACAAACTAGTCAATGCTGGATCCAAGGTGTGTATTCGAGGAATCCAGTAATAAATATGGGGACCCAATGGTAGTATTCCAAGCATCCAAGGAATAGACAGGAATCGAAGTCTATGTCGGTATCATTCCGATGTTAACCATATCCTTGAATCAGAATGGGGTTCCCAAGAGCCAAGGTATTCTCCTCTCAGAATCCAAGGAAATCTCGAGTCATTCCATTTGTATTTGATAGTGTCATCATATAATAATTCATTTGGTTCATGTCTTGTCTTCCATTAGTATGGATAGGTCATGTACAGTTGAAGCTATTGGTCCAAGATTTTTCTTCCATTAGTGTGGATAGGATAAGTTGCGTTGAAACCATATAATCAAGTATTAGTTATCTATTAAGGCATAATAAATAAATGAAGTTCAATCTTCTACCTTACATCAACATCGAAAGTGGTGCTTCGAACATGTAACCTTTATTCACTCTATTTTAATAAAGACAATATATATACAAAGTATACTTTAAATTTTATATTTCATGTTTCACATTTAATAAAAATTGGTAAGAACTTACCTTAGGAGGTTCAAGTAGTGAGAATATATGCTACATTCCATTATGAAATTATCAATAATAAAAAAAAATTTATGATAAAAGACTCACCTTTATAAAGGACATGTAATGGCACACACGAATGGTTGGTCTAACGTGTCAAAACACTAAAAATAAAATTATGGGATATCCTTTGACCTAAGGAGGTTTGAATTGTGGGTGAAACCACTAACATGTAATCATATATTTGGAATGAGCATAACCCCACATTTCAAATGAGTATAATCATGGAATGTTAATATAAGAAATGGTTTCCAACAAAACCAATTGGCCCCCCAAAAATATCCCAAAATCAATTAACATTATGGGTTAGTTATAGACCTCCATACTTATGGTTTTAAGAGCCTTCTCATATGGTATCATCCCTTGATTTTCCTCAGATCTAAGTAGATTTAAGAAAATGTAAAAAAACTCACCTAGTGATATCTAGGTTATTGTTGAATGAGAATAATAATGGATGTAGAGGAATTGAGTAAATACCGTTTCACATCCAATATGACGAACAAAAACTCGATCAGATGTCGGACAAAGGATAACTCTTCATACCTAGATTTGGCCTTCAAAAAGCACCAAAAGGAGGAAAATGAAGGAAAATACCCCATGTTCTTGGATTAGGGATGAGTGAGAGGATTAATATATCATTAAGGGAATTTCAAACATTTTAAATAGGTTTTTAGCCTGCACATGGTTTGTTACCCGGTTTATCAAACCGTGCATAAACCGCGCAGGATATTTCTGCATGAACATTGAAAAAAGGGGAATTTTCACAGTTCGGATGCAAGGTCATGTGCAAACTATGTGAGTTTACACTGTAAGAAAAGACATAATCATCGTGGTTAGGAAAACCAGGCCCAAACCATGTGCAAATAATGGGACATGGATTGTTTTCCCAAAAAAGAGGTGTTCCAAGCTCCAAAAAAGTCCCAAACACCCTTAGAACAATTACCAACTCATCAAGCATCTAAATTAGGTCCAAAATAAATTTTTAGACCGAAAATTAAAGGATCTATACATTAGTAAGAAATCAGGTTCATATAGTATTCCCCCTAAAAATAACTCACCCCTAGAGTTCTCCTTCTAAGGGTAAGGAAGCATTGTCTGAAAATAGCTTTAGACATTGGGAATTTACATTAGCTTCCCTCTCCCAAGTCCCATCTTGTACTTAACCATGAATTCATAGAACCTATACAAGAGGGAAAAACTTTCCACAGAGAGCCTTCATGCTTCGGTCAACAATGTGTATTGTATATTCCTCAAAGGCATCATCTGCATCTAAATCAACTTCCTCAGGGTCAGAGGTATGAGACAGGTCAACATGATATCAGAAATGTTGTGAGACATGAATGACATCTTGCATGGCATGGTACCACTGAGGTGGTTGCAACTGATAAGCTACCAGCCCAACTATCTCTATAATATCAAACGACCCGAAATAACACGACGACAACTTTACCTACTTCTATAACTATCTATGCCCTATCAAGGGTGATACCCGAATAAAAATACTATCCCCAACCTCGAACTCAAGAGGTCGTTGACGATGACAGGCATAAGATTTCACTTTAGACTGAGTCGTATTCATATGATTTGTGATCATGTGGACCTTTTTTTAATTATTCTGAATGATACAAGGAAAAATATTGGCTGCCTAACCTGTCTCTAGCCAGCACAAGGGTGAACGACATGGACTACCATATAAGACCTCTAAATAAAGCTTCTGGATTGGCTCCTGGAAACTTTTATTATTGGATAACTCGACGAGAGGGGAATTATTCGCCCAAGAACCCCCGAAATCTAGGACGCTTTCTCGAATCATTTCATCAACAACCTATATTGGTTTTTATGAGTGTCCATCGGTCTGATGGTGAAAAGTTGTTCTATGAAGCAGGTGAGTTCCCATATCTTTCTACAAAGCCTTCCAGAACTGTGAAGCGAAATAAGAATCCCAATATGAAATGATATTTCATGGAACCCTATGAAGTCTTATGATCTCTTGGACATACAGTCTTCCTAGCTCATCAACGGAAAAATTATCCAGAAGAGGAATGAAGTGTGTAGATTTAATTAGATGGTCACTGACTACCCATATATCATCACTACCCCTAGGAGACTTAGGTAAGAAAACTACGAAATCCATAACAACATATTACCATGAATATTTCAGGATTTGATGAGGTTGTAGCTAGCTGGAAGGCCTATGGTGCTCCACCTTTAGCTACCCATAGGTGGAATACCTAGTGATGAAGCCATTAATCTGATGTTTCATCCCAGGCCACCAATATTTGCGTCACATATCATGATACATATTCGAGATGACTATATGAACTACCCAATGGGAAGTGTGGGACTCTTTCATCAACTCCTCTCTCACATCCGCATGAATCCATATACATCAACATAGATTCATGATGTCATCTTTGTCCACAAACCAATCCAGAGGTGGGTTATCACCTAACATACTCTCTTGGAGAACCAATCCTTCAGGATCTGAGAATTTCCTACTATTCACCTTCATAAGAAGGGAAGTTGTAAGTGTTATGGAAAAGAGGTAAGACTACTCATTAATGTCGTGAAAATTCAGATTAAGATCATAAAAGAGGGCCATTAGCTTCCATTCATCAATGGATTCTGGTACGGCCTGGGTTTGAGTTTTCCGACATAGTGTGTCTACAACCACATCACCTTTTCCAGGAGTATATGCATGCTCAAAATAAAAAGATTGTAGATATTCAACCCATCTTCACTAATAGAGATTCATTTAATTCTAAGGAAAGATATAATTGAGGCTCTTGTGATCGGAATACACAACAATGTTCTCACTGATGAAATAATGTCACTAGAAACATAAGGAATGGACAACTACTGCTAGCTTGAGGTTGTGCGTCAGGGAATTTCTCTCATGAGGCCTCAACTGTCAAGATTCGTATGCACCAACATTTTATTTATACATATACACTACTCCTACTATAATCCTTGATGCATCACAGAAGACATTATTATCATTAATAGGTTCTAGAATAACATGAATAGGTGCAGAGAGAATCCTTCCTTTCAACTGTTGAACAGCTTTATCGCTTGCTTCTAACCATCGGAAGATAACACCCTTCATTGTAAGTCTATTAAGAGGTGAATAAATATGTGAGAAGTCCTTTAATAAATACATGTAATATCCAACGAGACCTAAGAAACTCTTGATATCAAACCCGT
Organism: Viscum album; assembly: GCA_963277665.1. Classification (NCBI taxonomy): domain Eukaryota; kingdom Viridiplantae; phylum Streptophyta; class Magnoliopsida; order Santalales; family Viscaceae; genus Viscum; species Viscum album. The sequence continues at coordinate 1,124,511,287 of OY728129.1, forward strand.
TATTAGGATGCTCCCATGAGACTACCATGCTATCCTTTTTAGGGTCAACAGATACTCCTAAATATGAAATAATATGGCCTAATAAGTGTACCATGTTGAACCAGAAGTCACATTTTTCAATATTGACAAAAATATGATGCTCTCTTAGTGTACTCATATCGATATCAAGGTGTTTTTCTTGGTCATTACAAGTATACAAATACATCAAGATGTCATCCACATAGACTACGACAAAAGAGTCCAAATTGGGATGGAAACCCCTATTCATCAAAGCCATGAAAATGGAAGGCACGTCTGTAAGATTGAATGGCATAACAAGATACTCATACAAACAATACATACTATGGAAATCATTATGATATATGTTTGACAGTCTGACTCACACTTGATGGTAACCTGATCCCAGTTCGAGCTTAGAGAACATCTTTTCTCATTAGAGATGGTAAATGAGATAATCAGTTCGGGGATGTTGATACCAGTTCATGACTATAAGTGGGTTCAACCTAATGAAATCCACACACAAATTGATATTTCTTCTCACCTTCATAGAAAAAAGTACAGGTGAACCTCAAGATGCTGAACTAGGCCGTATAAAGCAATCGGCCTTTAAGTCCTCTATCTGCCACTTGATCTCTTAAATCTCAGTATGTTCCATCCTATACGGAGGAATGTACACTGGAGCTACTCCTGGAACAATCTATATTGAAAACTCTACCTCTCAATTAAGAGGTAATATAGAAAAGTTATTAGAAAGGACTTTACTAAAAGGATTAACTACTGAAAAAAAATCAGATTAAAGAAAACCATGATCCTTCATAAAATAATTTTTAATCTAGGTGGTCGCTCTACCTAGCCCAGGATGCTTCAGTCCCACTCTCCTAGCCTGGACATCCAACGATTATTTGAAAAGATAAGTGTTGCCTTCTGGTGATGTAAAGGAAACCCTACTATTATAATTGTCTACAATGTTGTGATAGTGTACCAACCAGTCCATCCCAAGAATGACATCAAAGCCCATCATCTCAAGAACAAAGAGATTCCACAAGAAAGGGTAACTACCTACCTCAAGGGGATAATCCCTGCACTTGTATATGCCCTCCGTCCATTTTCCCAATGGTGTATTGTGGGTCACTAAACCATAGTGATAATGAATATTTAGTCCATGCCATTCCAATAATGATACATAAATAAAAGATTTTTAAGAAGATGTATCAAACAAATTAGAGACTAAAGTATAGGCTTCTATAATTGTAACTCGAACTGTAGATGGTCCCACAACCTGATCCCTCGGTATGAGTTGTATGGAATACATCTGACCTAATCCATGAACCTGTGCAATAGATGGACTACCATTATAATGGTTTCTCTATTGGAGCTGCTGGTGATTCGGAATCAGACTACCATGGCCACAATCTCCACCTCGACCATACCTACTGGTGCTACTCCAACTCCCTGCCTAACGCAATGCAAAATAACTCACTCTCGAAGGTGTAGCTAAACCTAATCCATTTCCACTCGAAGCTAGTGGAATGGTCCTGAAATAGCATTGAATATGACTCATATGACCAGAATCATGCCACTATATAGCGTCTACATCACACTGTGGTTTCTTGAGCCCCGACTTTTCACACTAATGGAACACTACAAATCTAACTAACCGGATACTTTGGTTTCCCCTTCAATGATGATAAATATTAGGGGAACTATTCATGCCACCGAAATTACTACTGGTCTGATGCAAAACTGATCCTTTATTCCTAGTACTCACTGTGTCACTTAGGTTATGCTTAGTGATAAGGGCCTGATCATCTGTTTCAGAGAAGGTAGAAAGGTAAAAGAAATTCACCTGAGTTCAGATGGAATAGTGGAGACTATCCTCAGAATGTCTTGCATAGGAAACCTCATCATCAGCTAGAAGTGGCGCAAACCACTGTAAATGTGTTAAACATGATGAATATTCCATAACTGACATAGGACCCATCTCAAGATGCATGAACTTTGTGGCTCTATTAGCTCTCAATGACTGAGGGAAGAACTGATCATAGAATACAGTCTGAAAGTCAACTCATAACAGACCCTGATGACATCTGGCATGGGTAATGACATCCTACCAATGCTTGGGCGAATCCTAAAGCATATATATAGAAAGATAGACTCTCTACTCTAGAGGAATTTCATGATGCTCAAAGATAAACAACATTTCCTCTATCCAAGAATCAAAAACTAGAGATCCAACAGCCCTTGAAAAAGTAGGAGGATGCTGCTGCTGGAACTCATGGGTCAGATAAGACATCATTGGTGCATCTCATAGAGAACTAATCATGGACTGCATCATATGTATGAAACTATCACATACCTAGGAATCAGTACCTGAATTAGGTATATTAGGAGGTTCTTCAAGTGGAATATCTAGATTTACGATTGGTAGCTCAGGGCCCACCATGTCTAGATATAGGTCATCACCACCCTCCTAGAAGATGAAACAAGGACGTCATAGAGATGTTGGTCTAAAAAATCCAAGAACACACCTCAGAACAATCTTAGATGTAAGAAGATAGCATCCCTAGAGGAAGATGAATGTAAGAAAATTACCTACCCAAGAAGTACTACTCAAACTACCTTCTTAGATGGATGGGTATCGCTAAGTGTTGAAGTATAAGTTTCATGTTAATTTATAATTAATTTCAAGGTTCACTCCTTTAACATTCATAATCAAGATAAGGCATAATAAGGATGTGAAACCAATTCATTTTTTATTTCAGGATTAACTTTATAACGTATAGTCATTTCCAATGAATTAGTTCCCATACAAATGTCACCAAAACCAACACCCATTTACTTATAGTATAATGGATTGACTCTATAAATTACTCATTCAAACCCATGAGGGTCCATAAACATCATGATATTAGATAGGCAGTCACTCAATAGAATCCAATGTAATACAAGTACAAGAAGCTATCACAACATCACTCAACAATCGTAGTAATATCAAGAAATGAAATGCAGTAAAGTTCCCCTAAATGGCTTCGCAATATGCATGACATGTGAATTATTGGTGCCTATAATGATCCAGGTAGCAATACTCCTTGCCCTCATATCATTAGCCCAAGGAAGAAATAAATTCCCTATGAGTAATAATCAAAAACACCACACAACATGTGAGTCACCCAACAATTAAATAATATCAATTGTCATAGGAAAAATAGAACAATAATTTCATTATGGGTAACATGGATTTTACCCCGAACAAGGGTTTACGATGCCAACACATGACTTATGACCAAGTCCCATGTGTTCTAATTCACTAATATATTTTCTCCAAATAAGAAATCAAAGAAAATAAACCACCATAGATACCACTTTATGACGACCCGTACCTAGATTCCACTTAATGGATGCCCTTTTCCAGGTGGGCTATATTGCCTCATGTGCATCTTCTTGAATGCCAAAGGCTGTCGACTAGCAGCAAGGGCCTAGGGTATGTCCGTGTAAAGAATATTCCCACATTTTCAGAGTGTATCATATTATATGAGATATAAATTAATTGTAATCAGTAAAATCAATATAAATAAATAGCATACACAAGCTAATGCAATAGATAAGCAAGAATAACAATAACTATATCAACTAGAAGAGTGATGATATAATGTAATTTCACTAAAAAACTGGGTTGCATGGATACAATAAAATAATAATAAAATTTTCCACAAGGTAAAAGAAAAAAAATTGTACACTGAGAATCCCAAGACCATACTCGGTCATCTACTATCAAGTATCATCCTATTAGCACACAATAAAGTATTTGAAGTTGTATGCTTCTCTTTTTAAATACCTACAACCATGTAATCTACTCCCAGTACCAGACGACGTCTGGAGAGGGTGTGAGAGAAATCTTAGTGAGCCACCACCAATAGTGTCTATAACATATGGCCTGTGTAATAGAATATAGCCGTGTTAATGCATTTATATATATTTTATAGAAAGTACTAAAATATAACTAAATAACTCGGTACATGCTTTACCCATCAGCTCGTGTATAAGCATGTAACTAGTTAATTAACTAATCATTTACCTTTTAATGTTAATAGGCCATGTGAGGCATATCCAACACTGACATCTACTCGTGATCGTATAAGTTGTGAATTTCACAAGATATAATAAGGCAACCAAACAATGATATATAGTGAGGGTGTTCCAGGGTAAAAACCGATGTAACATAAACTCACAGAAAGCTAAATTAGTAGTATCATAGTCTAGAAAAGGGGAAAGAGTGTAATCTGAGGAGCTTAATCCATGTAATTCCATATTAAGTCACCTATTGAGTCCATGATGCTCGACCATGGTAAAATGGTGCAAAGAAAATATAGGTCCCTATGGCTTTCACCATGGCACCTACTTTTCAATGCTTGATCCAAGGAGTGTATCCATGGTATCATGTAATAATGAAAGGGACACAATAGTAGTGTAATGGGTTTCAAAGGAATAAATAGGTAGCAGAGTCCATGTGAGTATCAAACTAAACAAAATGTATCCATGAATCAGAATGGGTTTCCCAAGACCCATGTTATTCTCTTCTTAGAATCCATTGTGAGACCGAGTCGGTAAATTCTTTTTGATATTGTAATTATGTAATTATTCATTTGATTCAAGTCTTTACTTCCATTACTAAGGATATTTCATTTATATTTGAAACCATTGGTCAAATCATTGTCTTCCATTATTGTGGATAGGCCAAGTTGCGTTGCAACCATTTAATCAAGTATTGGCTAGCCATTAAGGCATAATCAATTATTGAGGTTCACTCTACTACCTTCCATAAACATGGAAAGGGGGGTTATGTACATGTATCATTTATTAAATCTTTTTTAATAATGCCATGTTATATACTTAGTATACTTTCCATTCCACATTTCATATTTCAGATTTAATAAACATTTGTAAGAACATACCTTAGGAGGGTCAAGTTGTTAGAATATTGAGTACATGCCATTATGCAATTCTCAATAATAACATGCCATGTAGGATTAAAGTATCACCTTTATAAAGGAAATTTAATGGCACAACCAAACGGTGGCTAAAATGTGTCAAAACAGTAAAAACCCAATTGTGGCATATCCTTCGACATGAGGATGATTAAGTTGTGGGTGAAACCACCCATAAATAATCACATATTGGGATGAAGCATAACCATACAATTATATCAAGTAAAATAACAGAATGTTAATTTAAGAAATAGTTTCCAACAAAATCAGTGGGACCCACATGAATGTCCCAAAATCAATGAAATTTAGGGGTGAGTAGTAGAACACCTTAGAGTTTTATTAGCCATCTCCTGCTGTATCGGCCCTTGATTTTCCATGGATCAGAGTATATCTAAGAAAATGTGAAAAGATGCTCACATGGTGATATATTCGTCAAGGGTGACAGATAAGAATAATGGCTAAAGGGGAGTCAAGTAATTATTTTTTCACATCCAATGTGATGAACAAAATCTCGATCCGATGATAGAAAAAAGAGAATTGTTGATCCCTATATTTTTCATTTAGAGATCACTAAAGGGAAGAAAAAGGAGGAAAATCCTGCATGTCCATGGTTTAGAGAGGAAGGATTGGATTAATATATCATTAAGATAATTTTAACCACCTTAGATAGGTTTTTAGATTGCACTCGATTTGTCATTATAGTCTGCCAAACTGTGCTCAAAACGTGCGAGATGGTTCTTCCTGAACTGGGGAAAAGGGGTGTTTTCATGGTTTAGTTTAATGGTTGTCCACAAACTGTGTGAGGTGACACTGTACAAAAAATGAAAATCCAGATGGTTAGGAAAAATGTGCGTTAACCGGTCACAAATTATGCAACATGTCATGTTTTTTCTGAAAAATAGGTGTTTCAAGCTCCAAACAATCCTCAAAAACCCTCAGAACCTTTTCTACCTCATAATGAATCTAAATTAGGTCTAAAGTAAAGATTTAAACTGAAAATTAAGGGATCCATACCTAAGAGAAAAACTAAATTCTTACAGGAATAATAATTTTTAAATATTACCTAGTTCCCATCTTTATTAAGTGAAGGCCATGGACATTACTTGTAAAAATGGAAATTGAGGTAAATTAATTTTTTATGTTATTAATGATCAAAAGGTGATATATTTATAAATATGTGTAATATTTATAATATATTTATATAACCATTATAAAATATTAAATATATAATTAATACATGATATTACTAGTATATGAAGTCAAATAATCATTTATTATATAAAATTTATAAAATCATTCACAAAAGTGGTAAAACCAAGCCAAAATGTAATGTATTTTATAGTTTTCATGAGTGAGGTATTATATTTGTATAGTTATAATATAAAATTTTAATAATATTTTTTATGAATTATCATATATACTCATTAAATCTATTCTTATAACCATCTAATATAGGTGGTGATGAATAACGATGGTTATTGTTCGTGCAGGCAGTAGTCTGCATGTGCACATATTAACAATCACATTTCTCAACAAACAAAAGTAAACATAGAATATGTAAACTGGTAAGTTAATATGTTTATTTGTGACATATCGAACATATATTTTAATAAAATTCATTCTTTATACCATCCTTGATAAGTGGTGTTGAAAAATGAAACACATCATGTCATGGTGGCAGTAGTTTTCATGTACATGCGATCGATGTTGGGGATTTTCTTAGTTGATGGAATATAATGAATATTTTTTTAATTAATATAATTTCATTTAAATATTCTAATGATAATGATTTAAATATATTGAAATGGTAATATATGATTAGGATTGTAAATTTCAAAGATTAAACACTATTAAGAACATGATACTGATGTCATGGACATGCAATTTTTCTGGAAATTATCCTTTGAAATGTAGACCTAATAATAACTAATAATGAACTTGTCATTTGGACATGGTGTCTAGTTCGAGGATGATAAATGTTTCATATTTCAAAGGATAAATTTTGAGGTTATGTGATCCTTAAAGTGGAATAAATGTATCCTTTTTATAAGTAAAGACAAAGACATCTTTTCAAGGTCCCATAATGATTTCAACAATGCGATATCTCTATTACATGGATAGTGGATAGAAATTGGGAAATGGGTATACGAAATGTATATTGGGTATAGAATTACCTCAACCAATAATTTTTGACCAATTTTTTTGGTTCTTTCTTTTATTATTTTTGACTTTTTACACCTTTATATTTTTACCATGGTAATCACTTTTTAATGTAAGTAATTAATAATAATGAAAAAATTAATAAAGATTAGTTTACCTATTTTTAAATTTTATATTTAAAAAATTTAATTTAATATGTAAAATAATATATATTTGGATACGAAAATTTAATTTAAGATTAGTGCACATCACGTGTAAAATTTTTTTTGGGAATATAGTGTGTTTAAAAATAAAATTTATGTGTATGAAATTATTAATAAAATTATCCATTAGAATGAAATATTTCGATTATTTAAATGAAAATAAATTGACTGAGCCTTTCATTTCATTTTAAAATTGAATTTGAGCTAGGAAAAGCATGATTTAATGAATAGACAAAAACATGTTTTTATTAGAAAAATATTGTATATTAGTTATAATAATGTTGGACATAGGATTTATAAACCAAAACAATATATTATAGAGCATAATTTTAATAATTAAATAATTATTTTATAAATATGATTTTTTAATCTTATAGGATACTCTTACATGATGTTAAAATCATAAAAAATAAAATGTTCTTAGAAAAGATATTTTTCAACTAAAATTATTTATTTTCTGATGAAATAAAAGTTATCTTAATATAATATTTAAATAAAAAATACAATATATATTTCCATATTTTCAAATTCAAATTAAAAAATTTATAAATTCCATTTTTGAATAAAGTCCCAATATATAATTAATAACTATTTTTTATTGGAAAATGAAATTTTCAAATAATTAATGTTATTATTTTTATTTAATATCATTATCTAAATAAATAAATTTTAAAAAATTATAAATATAAACTGTGATTTATCATAATTAGTCATATTTTTATTTAAATAAAAATTCAATTTTCATAAATTTAACTTTTTTAATAAAATGGTTTCGAAATAATAAATTATTTAATGAGTCATTTAAGGAAAACTAAATAAATGTCATTCATAATAAAATTAGTCTTTGTTTCCTTGAATTTTAATAAATAAATTAATTTTTTTCTTTCCCAAAATTTCTACATATTTGTTTAAATAGTAATACATAAATATTTATATTTTATCTAAATATATTGAGGAATAATTTAATATTTGTGTTTCATGTACTACTAGCTATCAAAAACACATATTTATTTAAATGTAATTATCTGTTAATATCTTTTGGTGTTAAATGATCTTTAATATCTTATAACACCTCCACCCAAACCAATATTATTGGCTTTCATTGTAATACTTTACACTATGTCATATTGGTGACACACCCCATGTTGTTACCTCAATCATTGGACACCATCCACTCTTTTTCATTAATATGTTTTCCACCATGGGGCATCATTATCAACCCAATAGCTAATTTTAAGGTAAAAGGCAATCATTTTTCATGGAGAGGAATGAGTATGAATTGGATAATTGAAAAAGCATGGTCGATATATATAAATCCACCCAAATTCATTATTCGTGCTCATGTTCGATGTTAAATATGACAATGAATTTCTATTTTGGGGGTATTAAATCAATGAAAAAGAGATATTAATTTTTTGGAAGGTATACATTTCAAAAATAAATCATGATTAAAATAACATTTAATCAAATTCATAATGATCATAATGGTAAAATAGAAAACATAATAAATGACATAAAAATTACAATTAATTAATAATGAGGCATAAATAATTGGAATAATTATTTACTTCACTGTGAAATTCACAAATATTAAAAATGCTTACTTTGATACACACTTATTATGGAAAAATGCTTAATGAAAACTCCTATACAACGTCTTATTGGGTTTCCACTAGTGATTATGGATAATCTACCATAAAGAGGTAATAAAAACATAATTATAATGTAAATTTTTATCAGAAAATGATTAAAATAAAAACAAGATATAATGCTCGATTTCGATCACGAGTACGAGATATAAGAATTGTACCATTTCTATGAAAAATAACCTATTTATAATATATTTTATGATTCATAATTTTTATACGGGGAAATGATAAGGAAATATTTATTATTTTTATACATGTGGTGTAAAAATAATATATTAAAAATATAATTCTTTTTAAAAGTATAATGATGCTTTTAAAAAAGAACCAACCACATGACCATTCAAATAAAATGTATAAATAGGGTGTGGGAGGATATCTACTAGTATTTAGTTTTTTTAATACAAATACATTAGTTTATTTAATTTTTCTAGTTGGATAACAAATGGTTGTGGGTTTCTAGTTCAGTTATGGTGTTGGTGCATTGAAAATGGTCATTTTCTCTTGATATGTGGAGGTAGGTGATCGTAGTAATTTATTTATCATATTAATATATTTAACCCCATTTATGATTCCAGGTTATAATTTATTCCTCATTATACACTAATTATGTTGGAATTTTATTTGTTTTTTTATGTTTGGGTATACTTTCTTTCCTTTTGTCTTATGTTTAGTGAGTTATGTTTTATTTTTTGACCTAATTTATTATGGTTATTAATGAACGGTTATTATTTAATTTTATTATTGAGTACATTTTATCATCTAACTTATGGAATATTCATTCTGTAATTCCAGGGTTGATAATATGTGATATTATTTTCTTATCGGGTGAAATGATTCCCACTCATGTATATTTGATGCCCAATCCTAGGTTTCTACTCCATGGGATCATGAACACCCTTCATTAATTGATAGTGCATGACTTCGGGTCCTATATCAGGGCTGTACTAGGTATCTTTGTGACACATCACATATATAATACTCTTCATTATTACCTAAGGAATGGAAAATAGTGTAAAATTTTAAAAACAAGTGATTAGTAAAGGGGTAAAACATAAGGGAAATCGATCTAATAGGCCAGGGTGGTCATAAAAAGATCATAGATGAGTAAGAATAAAATTAACAAATATATATGATAATATAATCATTAAATCATACACTATAGAGTAATGAAGAATGGATCCTAACATAAATCTAACCCATAACATTGGATTTTCTGAAATATAAAATGTAATAAAAGCATAACATATATTAATGATTTATGTCAACACAATCATCATATAGCTGAGAAACATATTACCTACCATATTCTAGGACCTATAAAATAACCCATCTCAAAATATAATATTTATCCAAATCATCAGAGGACTATATAATTCCACGACTACCCTTTATAGAATAATAATCATAATATATGTGCGCCACAAGGATATTTAAACATTCGAAAATTAGAAATTTCATAATGGGCCCCTAAAAATGAAATAGGGTAGATAAATATTTTTAAAATAAAAATAAAAATAATCCATCTAGAGAAGGAATGTGGATTATTATATACAAAAATATCCTCGATGAAACATAAGAAACATTAAAGGATATCAATATTGTTGAAATGACACTTTATAACATAATAAAAAATAATATATAAATTTTGAAGAAACATTTAACATTATTCTTTTGAAACATAAGTATTATGAAGATATATATTAAACAGGGATGGGTAAAGGTAATTTAAAATATTTCAAGGAATTATGTATTGTTAATTTTTTTTAATATAATATTTGTAATGAAGAAAACAATGGAAGGAAAGTGACCAATCCAAATATATAAAGGATGAGAGATAAAAATATAACCATAATACCATCATAAATAAGAAAAAATAATTTTTTAGAGATGAAATCAAATATTATAATGGGGTAATGAAATTAAATGCATCAATTAAATTCATGAATTACGTGGACTTGGATGAATAATATCCCAACCATTAAGAAAGATAAAGAAATATTCACATATTAATATTTTATTTGATGATGTATGACTTAGGGAAATGTGCATTGATAAAGATACATATAAATAAAAAAAATAACCATAAGTGAAGAAACATTTAGAGTTAAATATAATGAATAAAAAAAATTCCCCAATGGAAATATATATATATATATAATCCCAATTTAAAAGAGATACTATGAGAAAAAAACATATATTTACTATCAATATAAATGAATTCACTAAAACCCTTATATATTTAACCGAGACATTTTTATAACATACATTCAAAATTTATTTATATTTATTACATTTCATGATAATTAAAAATATTTATCTATCAAACCTATAACAATTATTCATGTAATGAACCATCTTTTCAAAAAAATGTAGGAATCGTTAGTTTTTTAAATTTAATTCCTTAAAAGTCCCAAATAATGCTATTTAATCAAGTAATATGGTGTCAATTGAGTTGTTGGGGCTCAATCAGAGCCCGAATCCAAAATGGGGGAAACAGAATAGGCCACAAAGTTTGTATAAAACAATTATACTTATGGTGCATGTGCATTAATCCTATTTCATATATGATATAGTGACATTATGCATGGTTTTCACATGGTTAGAAAAACCATGAACCTAACCATATATAGTCCCCTTCCCTATAGGCAACCATGCATGCCTGGCACACTATTTGACTAACAGTGCACCTAAATGGTTCACTTTGGTTTTTTGGGTGAATTTACCATTTTACCTTAACATAAAATTTAAATCTTTTTTCATTATTCTCCTCTCTCCAAAAAAAAGAACATCTCTTCTTCCTCTTTGAGCTCAAGAATGCCTCCATGATAGGCATTAATCCATCTCTCAAATCACGTGTCCATTTCTTGGTCCATAGGAAGCTAAGATTTTGTATGTGTATACTTCCCCAATATATTCATATCTATCTAAGATTAAAATTCCATATATTTCAATATTTTTAAGAAACATCAATTTCAATATTTTGACGGTGTGGGACTGTTACTTATATTTCTTCTAAACTACTAGGAATATGAGGTCTATATCGAGTGACGCATTGTATAAAACCTTAAGGTTGGTGATAACATCATTTTCCATTTGTGTTTCGATCATTTTGTAATTATACTATTGTTCTATATACTTAAATTTATTGGGGACCCAAATCAAAATGGATCCTTCATGTATAATTTCCCATGTGCTTTGATTCATTTTAAATTGTTATTGTTTGGTAGTTTAAAGATCACACTTTCCACATATGTTCATCCATAGGTGTGCCACTTAGAATTGGACAATTCATCCAATTAGTTTAAATTTCCCAGGACTACCAATTAGATAACATATTTTCTTTTAATTATAATTCCCTTTAACTAATGTGTAATTCAATGAACCTATGAAACCTTATAGGGGTTTGGACATCTTGGACATGGAGTTTCCCAAGTGTTAAAAAAAATTTCCATGAAATTATCTCTTGGAACATGAACCTTGAATTGAATTTTCCATTTTCATAATGTGTTAGATAAATTGATTATGGTAGATAGACTTTGTGAGAATGTGATTTTCAATATGTTAGTAGCCTTTAATTATTTTGATCATGAAATTTATCATTGACCATAATCCATATAAACGGTTTTGAATTATTTTGGGTTAATGGGTGGAATTTTTTATGTAATTTGGTGAAAGAATGTTGGGTTTCTTTTCATTAATTGAATCAAATGGGTTTTAAATGAAACAATCCCATGGGATGGTAATACCATGACCAATTTTATATGCCTTGTTAAATCCTTCTTTTGAAATGTAATGTCATATATAAGAATGAATACGGCTATGTTTTTCATAATAGCTAATTCCCTAACTATCATGTTATCAATGATTATGCCTCCTATATATTTATATGGGATATTAAAAAGGAATGGATTGGTGGAAAATCACCATTATGGTTATAATTATAATGTGCTTTTGTAGAGGATGTGATAAAATGGTAAGATTTTTATGGAACATTGTAACTCAATCTACCTTACATCAAGTGTTGTGAATGGCGACGTGCACCAGTGATACGATATGGGCTATGAGATTTTGAGCACCAAAAACAATCATAGATTGTTTCAATGGCATGATCACTCTCCATCTGGAGCGATAGTCATGATGACCTAAAATAAATTGTGATATAGGGAAGGTACCCTATAATTGGATCTTTAAGGAATAAGGACTAGTATTGGATGCATGTGAGTTACATCTCAGTCCAGCCAACCACAATATTCTTGGTATATTGACATAAGGCATCGATACACACTTCAATAAAATAGGTGTATTAAATATTTAAATTATACTATGTATAAGTATATTAATTATATATGTATATATAATGATATTATAAAACATTCCAACGACGAATTGAATCAGGTATGACCACCAGGTGTCCGTTACGAAATTAAGCTAGAAATAATTTATTTATACATATTTTATTTACATTGCAATATATAACTGAACACTGTTCCATTACGAACACCTACTCAAATTTTATATATACCCCATTGGTGGTGGCCTAATGGTATTTTTATCTCACAACCTAGTAGGGATTCCTCAGGAACCCGATAAGACTATCATCCTACAAGTGATGATAGAGGTAAGATCCCTACTATAGGTTAACGATATGTAGACTTTCGTGGGGGCATATTATCAGAGGATCAAGAATGAACTCGAGATTCTTTGAGAAGTTTTGTATTTTTTTAACTTTTTGTATAGAATGAAGGAATGAAAGTTCCCTTTTACCCATTTTTTGTATTAGCAAGCCATGCTTTATATATGGACACTACCATAGAGAATATTGATATTATATTCATCTGTTCATTTATCTTCTACTTTTACAGCTTGTTTCATTATCAATTCTCTGATTATGTATTCAAAATAGATTGATTGTGTCTATCATTTATATGGTTGCACTACTATTTATTATTTCTTGTATCTATTGTGTTAATATAACTTGAAGGTATAGTCTCTCCAATGTACTACCCTTACACCAACAATACTAGTCAGCATCATCTGGCATATGGGGATGTGTAGTTGAGGCCATGTCACCAACCAGTTCTTCTGCATTCTTAGTGGTCTGTCGGGTAGGGCCCTTAAAAAGTGGTATTTGTGTGGTTCCCTTCCGGAAATAATATTTGGAAACAATAAAATGGAGAGTATATGTGCTTGGGACATAGTCATAAGCCCCTCTTGGGCATTATGAACCCCATATATGGTGTAGGGTCATGTTTCATTAATTGTATTTATTTTTTATTCTTCTACTTACAATTAGTATGATTTCACCATTGGGTGATATAGATGATTTGTGATGTTATTAATATTGATGTCATTGGAATTATGATTTCTTTATTATCACCTAATGAACTGAGGGATCTTCATAATATCATGTATCACTATAGGCATTGTATGGTTAATTGGCCATGCATTCTTTCCATACATTGTTTATTACATCGTGAATTTTCCAACTACCCATTGATTTTTCCTTATTATATATGAAATTTTTTTGACACATATTTGATGATTGAGAATGTGTAATTGTGTGAGTTTAGGGGGTTCCACATTTTGTTTTTTAAGGTATACAGGCCCTTGTAGATTTGAAAATATAATTCCACTTAGCTTTACCATTTTAAAGGTAGTATGAATGAAATAACAAGAACAACTGAAATAAAAATTACTTTGAAGTGAATGGAATGTTATGTTTTATAAGGTGTATGGGCCCTTATGGTTCAAAAAAATGGAAAATCCTTAGGTTAATCCTTTTTAAGTGTTTTAGATGTTAACACAAGATCACATTGAAATTTATTATGACACTAAAACTGAAAAAATATATCTTATACATATTTAAAAAAAGATAATTAAATTGGTACATGTCCTAGGTAGTGGATGTTTGGGTATCTTTTTTCGTTATTATGAACAGTTATAGTCTCATTCTATCTTATAGAATTTCCTTTTGAAGAGGGAAGAGAGGTGTGGTTGTTTCTAAAGGAATGATTAATTTATCTCCTAGTTTTTAAAATAAAATTATTTCAATTTTTTGAAATTCTTATTAGATGTTCATTTGTAAAATTTTTATTATGCCTCCACAAAATTCTCTAGTCATGCACATTGAAAGTGATGAAAATCTTGTTCTTATTTGTGTGGTATATGAGCTGCTAGTAATTCCACCTATAGAGATACATTTGGATCTTCATCCTATTCTAGATGTTGCTATTGATTCCTAGTTTTGAGAGGGTTTTCTCCATATGATTCATGGTATGTAAGGATTCATGTGACATACACCGAGTATGGAAGATTTGACATAGAAATTTCTGTACCGCAATGCTCTCACCTTTTTGGGGGATGCCGGACCAAGTCATTCCAATTATTATATTGAGGTTATCATTTATATATTTGATCTACTAGAGATTTTATGGAGAAGATGGTCAATATAGTATTCTATATGCTTCAGCTTTCAGGAAGAGGTGGTGGAATGTAATCACCCTAGTAGATCGATATAGAAACGTGGTCTAGATTGATTTTTGGAATTTCTTCTTTGATTACTTCTTTCTTTAGATTATGAGGGATGATAAATCGTGAGAATTTATGAATCTTCAATAAGTGATTTTGTCAGTTATGGAATACTCACCTTGTTTCACTGAGCTGTAGTGATACACTCCCTCTCTTGCAACTGAAAATATTATGTCTACAAGGAGATTAGAGAAATGCATACCTTATTCCATCAGGTTGATGGTCAATGTGTTTAGGCTAATGAAAATTTCTAAAATCATCAAACACTCACTCATCATAGATCAAAATTTGGAGATGTTGAAGGTTCATACTAGGGTGGTTTATCACATTACAATTCAAATGGTATATCTTAGGATCAATAGATGCACTATTAGGTTTCTCACAGGGGAAAAATAAGTCAGGATCATAATTTTGAAATCTATATGATTTGTAACATGTGTGGGAAGAATTATCATGTAATGTATCATATTCCATAGGATCTAGTTTACTGAAAAATCTATAGATGGATGAGATTTCTAAAAAAATTTATGAAGGACATACCCTCTTTTTCTATGTGAGAATAAATCCTCACCTAATCTTATATTAGGAGCAGGTTCAGCAGTGCAACATTCAGAAGGTGTCTGGAAAAGCACCTTTCGATCAGGCTGAGGTGTCATTTGAGGTAGATGTAGTCAAACTTACAATTCTCAATGCCAGAAATGAAGGCCTACACTAGGTAGTAGGATAGTGACATAGATACACAATACTTACTAGTTCCATGTAGTCTAAGATATCCTATTATATTATAAAATCAAAACTACAATAGTTTGAGGTAAAATTTATGTTTCCTCTACTCTAGTGTTTTCATTTTATGACACATGCAGATATCAATAATTTTTATTTGAGGAAATCACTATGAGTTTGGGCCTTAAAATCAAATAACACCATTGTGTTATGATGCTAGATAAACTATATCTATCCATTTAGAGGGAGGTCACCATTGTAATGGTTTTCATCTTGATGTAGGTGGTTACCTCTTCATGTGGGATATTTGCTTCTTCAATGTGTCCATCATTGATGTAATAGTCATGATGGACAAGTCAGTTACCTATAGAGACCATATTGACTGCTATCATAATAGGGTGATGTTTACATCACCATAGGGAGTTAAGGACATGCCTAATGTAGAGTGGGATGTTAACAATACAAGAACTAGACCCAAGAAATAGGGGATGGGTAATGTTATAGTTGAAGTTAATAATCTTTATCTAGATGATCAAGGGTTACTACTCACTGTATTTCCTACAATAGTAGATAATTTTTGAGATGTCATTCCCCATGAATTCTCTGATCAACATCTATTAAAAGAAATAGATTTTACATTAGAGCATATCCCTGGAGAAAAACCAGTGACCATACCTCCCTATTGGATGACACCGATGAAGCTTTTGGAGCTCAAGAATCAGTTGAAACATTTTCAGGCTAAAGGCTTTATATGCCCCATAAATTCTCCTTGGGGTTAACTGGTCCTTTTCTCCAAGAATGATGATGGTAACCTAAGTCTCTATGTTTATTTTCTTCTATTTAATAATCATATGATTAAGTACTAGAATCCGATTCATACAATATAAGACCTATTGGATCAGATATGAGGAGATAAGTTGTTTTCAATGATAGATCTGAGGGTGGGATATCATTAGGTGCATGTCAATACTTCAGTCTTACCTTACATAGATTTAAAGAGTATGTATGGTTTTATTTATACCTATTTATACTATTTAGACTCACGAATGCAGCTTCATTCTTTAGATATCATATGAATCGGGTGTTCCACCCATATATAGATTAATATATGGTAGTCTTTGTTGATGATATGATGGATTATTGACACTCTTGACATGACCATTATTCCCTTCTTGAGATCATGTTGAATAAATTGAGAGATCATTTGATTTCAGATATGCTTAGTGAATTACACTTCTGGATCGACAAAGTCCACATCCTAGGTTATATCATCTCAGAGTCAGGTGTCTCAGAAGATCTAGATAAGGCGAGACTTGTGATTTTTTGGGAGAATGAAAATAAATTATTTTTTATTAGAATTATCTTGGGGATTTATGGATAATATAGACTCCTTAACTGGGATTTATCATTCCTTCCAGCACTACATAAGATCTTGAAAAAGAAGGGTGTCAAATTCAAATGGCCTAAAGCTTCTGAAGCATCCTTTCAGGAGTTGAAGGGTAGACTGAATTCAACACCAATAATGAATCTTCCAGAGCCAATAAGGTCCAATATAGTCAACTGTGAAGCATCCGATATTAGTCTTGGAGATATTCAGATGTATGAAATTTGATTCTTCAGCTACTGGTCTCATCAAATGAGGAAATTTGGGAAGAATTACATGATGCATGACCTCGATCTCACAATTGTAGTTCATGACATACACTATTGGAGGCACTATCTACTGGGTGATAACATTATGGTATTCACTGATCACAAAATCCTCAAATAAATCTTCACACAATGGGATCAGAATCTCATGTAGCATAGATTGGTCGAGTACATAATTTTTTTTATTTTAATCTTTCCTACACCCAGGGAAAAGGAAATTCTGTAGTCGATGCTCTACGATAGAAATCATAGACATAAGAAATTATAAAATCCAAGGATGAATGGAAGGTTATAGACTAATTATTAGATATGCATGTCGAGGATTAGGAGTACCATGGTTAGACTATCCTATAATCCTTATTAGTGACATATACTCTACTGGAAGGAGAAAGGTTGAGAATACTATATGATCATGAAGGCCTTATCTAAATGGAAAGTGTTTCAGACGATGATACAAATTCTTATTAGACTTTGGAATGGTATGATACATTATTTTTATGTAGGAGTGTATGTTTCCCAGTAGAAATTAAGGAAAATATGGTGTGGGGATTCCACACCTCAACATGGTTGGTTCATCCCTATCTTTCCAAAATGTATATCGATAAGTTAAACCAGTACTGGTGTCAAATCATGAAACACAAATTTGTTGGATTAATCACTAGGTGTTCCCCATGTCACCATGTAAAGGTGGAACATCAGCATCCATTAGGGTTTTTTAGTTGTTGTCTATTCATGAGTGGAAGTGGGGTGATGTTTTGATGGACTACATGACTGGTCTATCCAGGTCACCTCATGTCAAGGATGTTGTATGGGTTTTCATGGACCTTATAACAAAGGTCACACATATTCTACCTATATGAGAGACCATCACAGTAGATGATTTAAGAATTATATAAATCAAAGAGGTGGAACGTCTTTATGGGCCTCCTTATTCTTTAATTTTGGACAGATACACTCATTTCACATCACTGTCATAGAGGGGTTATAAAAGGCCTTGGGTATGCAGTTACATCTGAGAAGGGATTATCACATGTATATTAATGAATAGATAGATTAGAAAATTCTAGTTAAGGAGACATAAATCGTTCATGTGTCCAATATGTTGGGTGTTCCTAGGAGAAACACATCCCACATGTCATGTATTCTTATACAAACAACTTTTAGGCTTTCATTGGGATGGATATCTATGAAGACATATATGGTTAGCCTTGTTACTCACCACTGTGATGTCTTGAAGTAGAAGAATAAGTTGTTCTTGGACCACATCTCATCTAGGAGACAACCTAGCATGCCTTGCTAATCAGAAATATCAAGTTGACAGCTTAGTCTAAACATTAGTCGTATTCTATTAGACATAGAATACCTCTTGATTCTTGGTCACAGACCGCATTTTCCTTATAGTCTCTCTGATGAGGGGGCAGAGGCATTTTCAGATGTAGGGTAAGCTCTAATTAATGTTCATTGGACCCTTATAGGTTTTGAAGTGTATCAGAAAAGTGTCTTACTGATTAGATATTCCTAATATATATAGGTCTATAAATGATATATTTCATGTATCTCAGTTTTTCTATAACTATCCAAAATTGACAAATATATTTCATCCCTATGATGTAAAATTTTATATGGTTTCTTCCTTAGAAGAGTATCTAGTATGTATAGTTGATAAGATCATAATGACACATCAAGTTAGGTGCATTCCTCTTGAATGGTTTCTATGGTTTCATGACTAAGTATCGGAGGAGGCTTGGGAATTGAAATCTAATCTAAAATATCCATGTCCAAAACTCTTTTTTGACAGTACCTCTTAACCCTCATATGGCCAAATCAGGGACAAGTTAATTTTACGATGGGATGCTATATCAACTTGTATTTTCAAAAAATGTATAGATTTATAGTTTTTCAATTTTAATTCCTTAAATATATAAAATAATGTCTTTTAATCAATCATGAGGGTCTAGGGAGAGTTTTTGGATCATTCGGAGCCTAATGATCTAAAATTCGAAAAATAACTAGACCACAAAGTTTTCCTAAACCTTACAACCTTGGGTGCATGGCCATGAGGTCTATTAAAGGCACAAGACATTGTCTATATTTAAGGATTTCACATCGTTAGTAAATCATTGTTCCTAACCATGAAGAGTTCCCATCCCTATAAGAAATATGGAACAGTTGGTGGATTGTTTGACTAACCATGTTCTTAAACCATGCACTTTATTTTTTTGGGGTGAATTTTACATTTTCCCCAAACCTAAACCTTAACCCTTATTAATTTAGTATCATACCTCTATTGGGTAGAACGACTTATCTTCCTCCCCATTGAGTTCAAGAACACATCCAAGATAGTCTTTGATCCCACACCCACATTAAGTGTCCATTTCTCGATTGAACAGAAGCTATGAATCCGTATCGGTATGTTTACCTAGTCCCTATAGTCCTATATAATTTTATCATGAAATATATGGTGAAATAAAGAAGTAGGTTCGTTTTTCCAGTTTCCAGTGTGTTGGACTATTTATTAGATACCATATAACCAACTTCGAATATGAGGTAGACATCAAGTGAGGAAACATCTACCACCTTAACTTAGGTGGTCACATCATTTTATATTTGAGTTTGGGTTGTTTCATAATTATTCCATTATTTCATATTCCAAAAATTTATAATATTCCCAATTGAAATTGGTCCATCATTTGTTATTGACCTTAGTGCCATTATACATGAGAAATGGTAATTTTTTGGTGGTTTAGAGATCAAAATTACCAAATATGTCCATCCTTAGGTATGCCACATAGAAATGGGAAATTTTCCCATTTTGTTAAAATTGCACGTGATTCCAAATTTTCTATCATCTTGACACTTAAATATAAGTTTCCTTGAATCTTGTGTAATTCATTGAACCCAAGATATCTCATAGGTTATTTCACCTCTTACACAAGGAATTTACAATGAGGGAATTTTCCTTGTTCCTCATAACATTATCCCTTAACAGATGAACATTTCATCCTTTGATTAAATTGATCATGACATATTCCATTGACCGTGACACATATAAACAGTTTTGTCATGTTTTGGTAAAATGGGTGGAATTATTTTATACAAAATGGTGAAAGAATATTGGGGTGATTTTCATTAATTTAATCTAATAGTTTTGAAATGAAAGGATCCCTTGGGGTGCTATGACCATACCCCATTTCTTATGCCCAATATAATTCTTCTTTTGAAATGTAATGGTATATATGAGAATGAACATGGGTACAATATTCATAATATTTTATGCCTTAATAATAATTTAATAAATGATAATGCCTCTTATATTCATATATTTGATATATAAAATAATTGGAAAGGGGGTAAATCCCCATGAAAGTTATAACTATAATGCACAATTATAGAGACTGTGATACGATGGTAAGAGTTTTTTGGAGCATAGTGACAGACGCTCCCATACATCAAATGTTGACCTTGGCATCTCACACTAATGATACGATATGAGTGATGGGGTTTTGAGTGACACGAACCCTCTTAGAGTGTTTTTATTGAGTGATCACTCACCATACCAAGTTATGGGCATGACGAACCCTCCTCTATTGGGATATAGAGAATGTACATTATCTTTGGAACTTTTAGGATCGAAAAAATGCAATGGATTCCTATGAGTTACATCCATGTCCAACCAAAACTAGTATTTTAGGTATATGGCCATTAGGAGTTAGCACACACTTATCGTATACTATATATATATGTATACTACTATTATTTGAATATATATTGAAATGATCAAACTTTTTATTCACAAGATGTAGAAGGTATACCATCTAGGTGTCCTTTGGTAAATTTATTGAGTGTTTATTTATTTCTTCATATTTTCTCTACTTTCCAACTTATAATTTCACGCTTTTTAGTTACAAGAACCTACTCAGATTACACGTAGACACCATTGTTAGAGGCCTATTGAGACTTTTATCTCACTAACTAAAGCGGATGCATATTTCACCTAAGAAGACTGTCTTATCGCTGTGCTAATAGGATAATGGTCTCTACTATATGTTTTCGATGTGTACTACTTAGTTGGACCTTATGAGTAGAGGATCAAGTATTCAATCAATATTCATGCAAATGAAAATGTCTTTTTTGTACTTTTTTAAAGAATTATTGTATTCCTATTACCCTATCACCCTATCACCCTTTTCTATATCATCATTCCATGAATTGTATTTTGACACAGACTTAGTGGATGTGGATATTATATTCATTTTTTCTGTTATCTTTTACAAATACCACTTTCTTCTTATTCTTCCATCTTATCATTTTTCTACCATTGATTGATTGTGTATGTCTATTATACGCTTCTACTATTATTTAATATGGATTGGATACACTCTGTTACACTAACATGAGGGTATTTTTTTTACACAGTAACGACCTTACTCCATCACTATAAGGCGGAGGCCTCTAGAATATTGGGAGGTAGGTTTGAAGTCATGTGACCAACTGGTCTGATTATAGTCTTAGTTTTCAGTCATGATGAGATGTTACAATTCATTATTTACTAGATCATGGATGTTAGTACTTAAAATTATATCATTAACGTCTGGTTATGACTTCAAAAATTATCATTAGATGATCATAATTTCATCATCTTTATAATAGTCAATCCATTTTTATCATAATATTTAAGTTATATATAAATTCCAATGTATTTTTTTAAGGAAAGTATATGGGCATGGTTTTTAGGGATGAAATTCACGATGTTTAGGTTTCATGTAGCTTATCTAATAATTATGTGTCACATAATAATTTAAATTCATGCGAGTGTTAACACATTATAAAAGATATTATAACATGAATTAATCTTATATATCATATATTTAAATATTTTACGTTTTTATCGTCGTTCATTATGAAATTGATGAATATATCATTACATCATTCATATAAGTTGTTAAAAAGAAGTGTATACTCTAATAAATAAATTAATATGTGTATTGAGTTATATGATTTTAATATCATATATCATGTAGCATATTTATTTTAATAAAAAATTAATAGAGATGTTTTAAATTTTTAAAAAGAGTTAATATCAAGGGAATAAAAAAAATAAAGAAAAAATGTTTATTTACATAAATGTAATTGGTCAATCTTATAATAACATCAAAATAATTTGTTTGATCCTCTATCATGAATTTTTAATCTTTCAAAACAATAGATAATTTTATTTGAGATTTAATTTCAGTATATATTTTAAGAGGAAATAATAAAATTAATATTTTATATAATGGGTGGGAGTGGGGTTATTTTATAGATGAGATAGAGCGGTGAATTTCCATTTTCTCAACCCATAATGGTTAAAGAAGTGTATATTAACATTTAATGTTTCCTATTTGTGGAAAGAAGGAGTCGTAGGAGTTCTTCCATTATTCATATATATATTTTTTATGATTCTATACATAATGTTAATCATATAAAATAAATTACTATTATAAATTTTTTCCTATCTAAACCACTATCAATACCATTAAATCATTTCATAGCTAAAAAATGAAATTGATCATATTAATATGTTCAATCCCAGGATTTCAAATATGGAATTAATTTTATCAAATTTATTCTATTTTTATATAAAATTTAACTTTTTTTAATACATAACACCTTCAGAAAAAATTCATAAATAAAACCATTTTCATTTGTATTTTTAATATATCTTATATATTTTCATATTTTAATTATATGGTGGATATTGGTTATTTAATATTCACGTAAAATATATTGTTTCTAATACATAACTGATTACGATAAAATACTTATATTTTGATATTCCCATTACACATATTCCATGACTATATACCTAATAACCATATATCTAATAACCAACTAAAAATCAAATTCCCAATTTTTCATTCCTATATAAAATTTCAAATAAAAATTCATTCCATTCAATAACATCATTATCAATATTCCTATAAGATTTCTAATTTCCTTATTTCTACATTTTCCATCAATTTTATAAAATTCAAGGGAAATAATGAGGAACAATATTTCAATCTTCTTATATTGTTATTTACATGTAGTTTTATTCATTTTATAACAAACATAATTTTTTTTCATGTATATATCTTTTAATGCATGACAATTGATTTCATTTTATATTGTACTACTCTCACTTAATGAAATAATTCATTTTTATTATAATTATATGCTGATTAAAAAAATAATATTTCTAAAAAAATTGATTTATTAAAATGAGTATAAAAAAATATTATTATTTTATTTAAAATGAACATTTAACAAATTCGGCACCAATAAATTTAATTTTGATTATCTAAAATTTTCTATCAATTATTTCAAGATTACATGATTAGAGAACCATGAACCTAAATTGTCCATATTTTCAGAACTTCTTGTGAACCTCTATTGTTGTCTTAAAATACTACAAAAAACAATGGAATGATTTTGTATTAGGTAAATGGTGTCCAATGTTTCTTGATCCTTGGACTTCCCACCATAGTTAAGTTATCAACCTTCACTTTCCAGAAACACCACTAACCAATTCTATCATATACTATTATACCCACTCTCTCCCAAACACACAATAGTCTTCTTAGGATCTTATTTGATTCTATAATAGTTGAACTATCTAGATTAAAAAAATTTCTATTATCTCAAAAATTTAATCAATGAGTTAAATATGTCTTTCAAAATAACGAAATCTTTTTCTAGATAAATTATCTCTTGATTTTATGCTTGAGATGAATTTTCATTATATCTCATCAAGTAAAAAACAAAAAAAACTAAACTAAAATGATTAATAATTATATTTTAATAATAAATGAAATTATAATACTCTAATTATATTATAAACTAAAAAAGTATTATATAAAATGATTCAGTGTTCCCATACTTCTCATGTGAGGGTCATTATCATTAATTAATATATGATTTTTTTCTAACTCTGATCCATCATCATTATCCACTTGATTATATAAAAATTATCTGTCCAATAATATATTTGACTAATCCCTAGTTAGGTCTAATAAATTATCTAATTAATAAATAACAGTTATCCCCATGACCTATTAAACAACACCTCAAAATTTTCCATTCTAATTGATGCTGCATAATTTTTGTAATTAGATAATTTATAAAATTGAATATGATCCTACCAAAATTTCCTCAAATTCAATTAAAAATATAAAATAATATCCTGCTATGTCTCATTAGTCATCAATGATTTCCCATCAATCAAATGATGGGAATCCAAAATCACCTATAATTTTTGGAGCCCTTCCAAAATCACATTGTATAATGTGGATATTTGTATGATATAATGAACATTTAATCCCTCTAAATCCAAATTAACATATTTATATAAAAAATATTGAAATATTTAATCCAAAATTTCTCTTAAATAGTTAATTTGTAAGGACCAAGAGTTTCTCAATGGAAATTCCCTTCTAAAAAACATGTCATAAAATCTCAAAAAAACACAACAAAATGAACGACTAAGAGCTGAGTGACCTTTAAACATAAGTATTTCACTCATGTGTTTGGAATTTTGAAAATCATACATACAGGGTTGTGTTCAAGATGATGTATGGAGTATAATAGAATAATCATAATTTTTGATGAATATTAACCTACCCTTATAAATAGTAACATACCCTTATGAATAGTGGTATACCCTAATGAATATTAGCCTTACCTAGTATAGTATTAAAATAATATTCAAGGGAAAGTATGATGTACCTATATTTTAAAATAAGTAAATGATTGTTTTAAAACTGGTTTTTTAATAATAAACAATGGTTTTTATTAAATATTAAATTTATCATATTTATAAATTTATTTTAGAAAAATGGACTTTGTTTTCAGATTCTACATATTCAGAACTGGTTGAGGTGTCATTTTGGGATTTTTATGAAAAACTAGAATATTTGATGAATAGTGAAATACCATAATTTACTAAAATAAGCTAAATATGATAATTATAGAGTCATTTTTGATGTTATGATGAGGTAAGCCCACTTGGTTTGGGGTCACATGATAAAATTAATATTTTTTGGTCAAGGAAGACTCACTATTCGTTGTCTTGTGGAGAAATGATAAATTAATGAATTTTATATTAAGAAAACTCCTCTCCCCTCCACTATAAAAACCACCCTTCACACCCAAATTTCCTCACACATCTCAAGCTACAAAAATTGTCTAAAATGTACCCAAGAATCTTCCTTAGCCCCTCCCCCAAATCCAGGAGATTCTTTTCTCATCAAAAGACCAATCCTAGGCCCCTTAAGGTGGATCTCAAGAGGAGGATTTAAGAGATAATTTCTCTCCCTCTTCTCATTTAATTCCCTTTCAATTTCAAGTTCTTCTCTCATTCCCTCTCCCAGATATATTTTCCCAAATGGTATGGTAACTCTAGTATCACACATATACTTTAATCCTAGGATACAAATACGATAATATACCATCCCACCCCCTTCTCCACTTCTTTTTATTTTATAAAAGAAAACATTGTTCGTGTGGTGTTGGTCTATCACCTTCAAGAATTTCATGTTTTCTTTTTGAATTTCAACTTTCAAATATGGTCATGAAACCATATTTATGGTTGAACCAAAATATATTATATGTATTATGTCCTATTTAATTTTTTCAAACTAACTTATGTTCATATTACTAAATTATTAATCGAAACAATTTCATTGTGGCTGAAAAACCGCCCAAAATTAACTCAAACAGTCATCATTTAATTTTTTTCTAATGATTACTCCACATGGAATACAATTTAATTCATCATAAGATCATTTTTACTTCTGGAATATCATTAATAACAAGTAATATGTGTTATGTACATTTATCAATGTTCTACAGGAACTTCATTACATGAATACATGTGAAACGCTCAAGAAAACCATAAAAACGAACATTCCAAAACAATGTTTTTAAATTCTATCACTCAAAAAAAGGACCATAAAATAACATAATGAAACCAAAATGACATTTATTCTTGTATTAATTTTTTTTCAATTTCAAATTTATGAATATAATGTCATTATATAGGACATTAACGCGAAAGAATAATTCAGATATAAGGTAAGGGGAATTTCTCGAACCCAACATTCATCCTTCGAGTTCTCCCTCTTTCACTTCATTTTGATATGGTCACTCCATAAAAATATTATTTTCATAAGTGTATTTCCTTTTCTGGGATAACCATGTTTATTACTGGTATTTATGTCAAACCAAAAGATTTCTTAATGAACTCTTATTTTAATAACAAACCTTTTACTTCTCATTCAACATTGACGGTTCTTGTATCATGTATGTTATTATCTCTTTCTTTAGGGAACCCAATGTTTATGAAAGTGTTCCTTTTAGAATAAACCAATTACTTTTCATGGGTTATTTACGTTCATTTTTTTATATTTTCATTATTTCATGCATGATAAATGATAATGTTATGAAGTGACGGGTGTGACCAAAAATATATAGCTCATTGTGAATGTTTCAATGTGACGGGCGCACCTAGAATTATATAGATCTCCAATGTATTGAGTAAATAATGAATCTCATGAGTTAATGTGAAATGATGTGTGAGAAATACTATATCATTGTTCACAAGTATTTGTGGTAGTTAACAACTAAGACATGATGTTTCATTTTTATGCAGTGCCACATTTCTAGTCACTTTTTAATTCTTCCTCATATGTTCATGAACCTTTGGCTATGTTATGTTTATGATCACCCATTGTTATATTGTTCTTATATATCCTCTTATAGGGATTTTATCTCATCCCTTTGTATGTATATCCTCAGGTGACTACATGTACTAAGGAGGGGTCTTGTGCCCATAAGAAGCTAGAGAGGAAGAAAAAAAAACGTGTTTCTCATCGATGTAGTAATTTGTTATATACGGTCCTAGTTTTACCAAGATTCTAAAATGTTGGATCCTCTATGTGAAATAAAATAATGTTGTTTACCTTCAATATGATGTAATAGTAATCTATGAAAAGGTTTGGTCTCTATATAATAAATTCATTGAATCTTTATCTAAATAAATAAAACAGACATCATTTCATAATTTCATATTGATTTTTAAATATTTGTTATGAAATAAATTGAAAAATTCTACCATTTTAATATTTATATTATAAATAAATAAAATAAATTATAATTTGGAATATGACCACCCTTTATGTGTTTAAATGTAAAAAATTTCGAAAGAGTTCCATCTTTTTACATATTTATTCCAGTAAAAAAAACATCACTAAATTTTATTTTTCTTCTTGGATACTCCATGAAAAAAAACCATCCATAGATATGAAAGTCATTATATATTATATCTTAAAAAAAATTAACCACCACTAAATTTATAAAATATGTGTTTATTTAGAAAATAATGATCACATATTGATGCTCTCCCTACAATATAAGGTTTCACATATCCCTTAATAATTAGAATCAATGACATTCTCCTCCATCAACTATTTTTTTAAAATTTTAGTGAAATAAATTTAATACAAAATAACATGGACATAGGACTCATACACATCCATATATAAATATGTAATATAAATATTAAATTCCAATATCTTTTAATTCATTAGATGCTTGAGCCTGAAACTTCTAACTCAGGTCCTAATTCTTAACATTATACTTTCCTGGTGTATAATATAATTTAATGTTAGATGTCTAAAGATGTTGACCCCATCACTTTTCTCAAGTTAAAATACTACATTGAATAAAATACATCAAAATTTATTGATCCAAATACATAATAGTTCTCTCAATAAATATATATTGGTTCCACCTCCTTAAAACATGAATTACCAAAACCAATTCAAAGTAAGTCATATAGTAATACTTACAATTTTATTAAAACTATATTGATCCATACATGTTACATGATGTATTTAACACCCATCCATCAGACCTATCTAGAACACTTCAATGCCTCATGAAATCTTCAATTTATAATAGAGGACATTAAATAGTGGTTATGATGAAATAATATAGAGAATGAAGAATATACTCCATGTTTTATTAGTATATAATAATATTTAATTAACATAAACATTCATAAACATATATCAATACCAATGTAATAAAAAATAATATTGAAAATATAACATTACTAAACAATTTTGAATACCATGTTTCATCATGTTTCAATAAGATATAATTTGAATGATCAATTAATGAGTTCAAGAATGTTTTTATTCATCTTCAATAAATGGATTTAAACTATTCTAGTTTATTTTTTAATTAAAACATTGTTCATAACTTTCAATTTGTTTGAATAATATAAGAGAAGGTCCAATATGATTTTGGGACATAATTTAAGTGCTTAAGAAGTATTTTAATAATGATATTATGTTTTTATGAAATGAATCTATACTTATATATGTTATAAAATAATTTATATAGTGAATGTTTGAAAAAATGATATATAATATATCTAACCACACTGGTTTATTACCGAATGTAAGAACCCGGATCTTCGTTCAGGTATGTTTTTCCTTTTTCTGGAGTATTTGAGAAAAACGAAATTTCTGGAAATTTTCGAAGTACACGCCGTGTACTTTTTGAGTACACACCGTGTACTATTCCCAGGCTCGAAGCTGTGTTCTGGGCATGTCGGGCCACACACATGGTGTGTAGGGGTGACGTGGAGGCCGATTTTGGCGGAGTACGGAAAAACCCACTACACACTGTGTACTTTAAAAATACACATCGTGTACTTTTTTTTTCACTAAACGGACTAGGGTCGCGCCTGGCACACAGAAACACCTCTTTCTAGGTCTCGTTCATCTTAGATCGACCCGTACGACCGAATCTTTGACGAGCTCTCGCCTCTTCGTCCATTCTCCGATTCGAGCATGGTCGATTGTGTTGGCATCACAGCGGTGAGTTCTTCCTTCTGCTTGAGCCTTGTTTTCTGTTTCCTCCTCATTTTCAGGTTATTCTGGGTTGAGCGTTTTGTGTGTTTTCTCAGATCTACGACATTATAAGGGAAATAAATCTCCGTGGTTCACGTATATCGATCTCCTTGGATCGAGGTAGGTGGTTTGTGCCTTTCTGTAAAAAGTCGATGAGTATTTTGTGCAAATTACACCAATACCCTTGAACGGGGTATTGCGTGTTCCTGTTTTGCCTTTGTTTTATTGCCTTCTTTTCTTGATTGATAGAGTAGATATTTTGCCTATGATTTTGGTATCTTTACCGTACTTTGGATGTTGCTATGCTTGTTCTTCCTGTTTTGCGTTTGCCAGTTCCCATGCCTAGTGTAGGACAATGGAACTATTGCTTTATTATTGCTGTTGAGCCTTAGACTGATAGCCAAGTAGTTTTTGAGGTTTAATTGGCTGATGTACGCACGCTGAGCATGTTATTTACACATAGGACTATGAGTACATAGTATAGTAGACCATAGGGAGAATTGACGTAAGGGCTTCTCCAGAGTGTCTTTTAAATACGATGCGAGACAATAGGGGGAATTGACGATGAGTTCTTTTTCAGAGAGTCTATAGTTCCTCGACGTGGGCAACATGGGGAATGAGACATTGAGTGCTTCCATAGAGAGCGTTTAGTACGATACTATACAATAGGGGGAATTGATGATGTGTGCTTCCTCAGAGAGTCTATTAATTTTGTAGCTGAACCAGAGGGGTGAGACTGTGTGTGCCTCCTAGAGGGTTGCTAGTACTTATAGGATGAACCATAGTGGTAAGGCTGTGAGAGCTACCCATAGGGTTACCTTTTTCCTTATTGTTGCTGGTTGTTTACTTGTGTACTCTGTTTGTTAGAACCGTGGATTGTAGCTTCTTGTGCTTTCTTGTTTACTACTTCTTGTTTTATTACTTCCATGTATTCATTGACTGTTAGGCACAAATCATTGGGTGATTGCCTACTGGGATTGTATCACACAGCCTATTTAGGCCATACTTTTGGGCCCAAGATGACTAAGTTGCTATAGGTATTGATAAGGGAAAGTGCCCTTATACTTCAGGTTCTTGATTGCACTGGAGTTGGAGAGCATGGGACCGAGCCGTGGCTTGCGATGCTGAGGAGTTTACCTTGTATTCTTTTGCACTTTGTTTTCAGTTGTACTTTAGAACGTTGGTTTGTTTTCTACTTCCCATAGACATATGACCCATGATGCATCATCATTACTTTATACATTGCTTCCGCTGTTCTGTTTAGTTGTTGTATGTTGTTTATTATTTTCATTATTATGGCTTGTTGTTCTTCCACTGTATAATTTATCGAATGAGGGCATAGTTTCTCCATCAACTCACCAAGTCCCTTTCTTCTAGTCGGCAGCCTCTGGTGTTCGGGGAAACGCGCTTGAGCTCATGTGGCGAACTAGGTACGGGGCACCATTGGAGGGGCTTCAGATTCGGGTCGTTACAAAGTGGTATCAGAGGAGTTGTTTTCTCTTGATTTACTATTTGGAGACTTTAGACAGAAATAGGACGGATTCAGTACGTGGTATTAAGCTGTGCTCGAGAGTAGCTAACCCGTGTATGGGGGAAAAACCATACTACCTTGTTAATTGCAGTTTGCTAGTTTTGAGATTTTATGGTTGATCTGATTTCACCTAGAGTGAATTCACATGACTTGTGATATTTTTGTTTTGATATTTCAGTTCTATTTCTGTCTCATCACGATGAGATGAGGGTATTCCATCTCATGCATCATATAGGAACTTGTAGAAATCACATGCCATTCATTCTTTCCATGAAATCTAGGGTGCATTTGCAATTGCATGTTGTTATGATAGAATTTGTGTAGATTATAAATGTTGTTGTGATAGATTCGTGATAGGTTCTCTGATGTTATGTT
Source organism: Viscum album (assembly GCA_963277665.1). Lineage (NCBI taxonomy): Eukaryota > Viridiplantae > Streptophyta > Magnoliopsida > Santalales > Viscaceae > Viscum > Viscum album. The sequence goes on from OY728129.1 coordinate 1,124,543,027, forward strand.
AGAAAACTGGGTGTGTTGTTATTTTCGTAAATGAATGCCAAATTTTGATTCTTTAGGTGTTATGGGCCATCATTAATCAGAAATTAGTGGATCATGATCATTTTTTCTCATGTCTATGACGCTAAGAGATTCCAAGCATTGATTCGCGGGGAGTATGGGTCCTCACGGATTGAAATTTGGCACCTCTTTGCCATGTTTTCAGTGTTTCTGGGGTCCTGTGTAGTTCTGCGCTACTGCCCAGAAAAACACAGAATACACGACATGTACTTCTTGGATACACGCAGTGTAGTTTTCAGGCCGTTTCACTGACCGTATGAGCAGAACACGGTGTCATGAAAGTAACTTTAGGAACATGCTGCATATTGTAGGTACACGCCGTGTAGTAATGAGCCATGTACCCGGTCGTGTCACGAACAACACGGGTCGGGGAAGCTCGAGTAGTACACACCATGTTGTAATGGAACACACCATGTAGTCCCTTCCAGGTACCCGTACATGTCACAAACAACACGGGTTGGCGTGACATTCTCTCAGACACGTCGTGTTGCTTTTGGAGCACGCCGTGTAGTCTTGCCATGTACTCGGCCGTGTCACAAACAACACGAGGCGGTGTCACCTTGCATATACATGCCGTGTTTTGTTGGAGCACGCCGTGTAAGGTTCATCCGTGTAGACGACCGTGTGTTTAAAAACATGGGCCGCCAAAGCCTTGTCCACTACATGCCGTGTCCGCAGGGAACACGCCGCGTAGTCTCAGTTTAAGAAAACCATGTCGGTTAGCCATGTAAGGGACTCGGGTAGGGGAACCGTTTTCAAGTACACGTCGTGGGTGGGGTCAACACGCCGTGTGGTTTGAGGTGTACACGACTTCTAGGGTAGGTGTACATGCACATGTCAGTGGTTTAAGAAGACACACCATGTAGTTTTTATACACGACGTGTAGTCGAGTTTTGTAAACTTGTGTGTTTTCTTTCCCCTATTTTCATTGTGTACTCTTCTATTCTCTGTCCTTCTTTTCCTGATCTAAGGTGTACTATTGATCCTTCAGATCTATGCCTTCGAGGCGTCCTCTAGTCGTACGTCTGTCGTCAAACAGTGATCAGATGCCAGACATGGCTGATCAGGGACATCCTCCCGATCATCCAGTCTGGGAAGCCTTGGTACCGGCTGTTATACCAGTTGCAGGAGCTGATGCATAGTTTGGGGAAGGTTTCATGAGGATGATGCAGGCCTTCCAGGGAGCACCGCCTCCTTCCAAAATTATGCAAGATTTGACGCGGGTTTTCCACCAGCAGCATCCTCCCACGTTATCAGGGGAAAGAGGAGCTCAGGCTACAGAGTCATGGATTGAATCCATGCAGACTATCTTTGAGCATCTGGAGACGCCTCCAAAGAGGCGGGTCAATCTCGCTACCTACATGCTATGAGACTCTACCAAGAGGTGGTGGGATGTGATCTCACAGGCGGGTCATCAGCAGGCTATGGCTTGGGAGGAGTTCCAGCACGTGTTCTATAACTACATTTATCCGGAGACCCTGAGGGCCGACCAATCCCAGAAGTTCATGATCCTAGAGTAGGGTACACTTTATGTCATGGAATATTTATATCGCTTCACCAAGCTGCAACGTTTCACACCCCTCCAAGATAGAAGTGGGGTGTTCTTATGAAGGATGTTTGTGGATGGTCTCTGGAGGGAGATCTTATCACAGGTGAACATCTTCCAACTGACCTCCATCACTTCCATTGTCAACCAGGCTCTGATTGCAGAGCGCAATCTGAGAGACTCTGGAGCTACAAGACAGGGCGGTTCTACTTCCAGAGCTAGTTTACCTCCAGATAACAGCAAGAATCACCGTAGAGAGTCTACGCACGATGAACCGAGGAAGTGTGATGCATTGTCAAGCAGGCAGGCGACATGCTACCAGTTTGGATGGTCAGGGCACACAAGGCCGCAGTGCCAGAGGGATCCCGTGGAGTGCTGATCAAGCGTCAAGATGGGTCACCTTCAACGTTTCTTCTAGGTTTTCTCACCTGGAGCTGGTGAACGAGGTTCTTCCATGACTCCTCGTTCATGAGCAACACCACCAGTTTCTCACCAGTCGGGGAACTGGAGTTCTTTCAGCCATTCGGGCCGATGTGGATGGCGAGTCCATGACGGTCAGCCACCAGTCCCTTAGCATCAGCAAGGTCGATCATCTCAGAGTGGTCAGCCAGGGGTACAGGGACGTGGTGCAGGCCAGTATTTCGCCGTGGAGCAGATCTATCAGGAGCAGGATCCTGACCCTTCTACAGTTCGAGGTATGATTTTAGTAGCCTTAGTTTTATATTAAGCTCTTTTCGATAATAGTGATACATATAGCTTTATCTCTATTGCTACTGTGGAAAGCATGGGGATTTGTGTCTTTTCTTCTGCCGACTTGTTGACACTAGACACACCTTTGGCGATGAGGACATTGTACGCCAGTGTAGAGAGTGCCCTCTTGAGGTTGCAGGGTATCGTTTCTTATGGGATCTCTATGTCCTAGAGATGACAAGCTATGATTTCATCCTTGGGATGGACTGGTTGGTTCCCTTCTACGCAGTCATCGACTATTATCACCGCAGAGTGAGTTTCGTTTCACCAGAGGGTAAATCGTTTCTCCATAGAGGCGAATGGGATGTTCAGGCGAGTCGAGAAGGACTCGAGCATCATGGGCTAGGAAGGGTGACGACCCATATTTCTAGTCTTTATCTGGACGATCAGGGGACTTCGCAATTGGACTTTCCTCCAGTGGTGGATTGTTTCAGGGACGTCTTTCCAGAGGGTTTTTCGGGTTTTCCTCCGGAGTGTGAGGTATACTTTTCTATTGAGCTTGTGCCAAGAGCAGCACCAGTGTCCATTCCTCCTTATAGGATGGCTACACCTGAGTTGCAGGAGCTCAACAAGTAGTTGGAGGAGTTACAGGCTAAGGGTTTCATCCGACCTAGTACTTCTCCTTGGGGTTCACCTGTCCTGTTTGCGAAGAAGGCAGATGGTACCCTTCAGCTTTTTGTGGATTTTTGGAAGTTGAACCAGTTGACGGTCAAGAACCAATATCCCATGCCGAGGATCGATGACCACTTAGATCATCTTTGGGGAGACCGGGTGTTCTTAAAGATCTATTTGAGGTCCAGTTATCATCAATTGCGCATTAGACCATCAGATATACCTCTGACGGCCTTCAAGAGCAGGTATGGTCTTTACGAGTATACAGTTATGCCATTCGGTCTCACGAATGCACCAGCAATTTTCATGGCACTGATGAACCGAGTGTTCCACCCTTATTTGGACTCCTTCATTGTGGTCTTCATGGAAGATATCTTGGAGCACTCTCACACTCGACACGACCGTGCCTCATATCTTGAGATCGTTCAGAGTACACTGAGAGAGCACCGTCTTTATGCTAAACACTCAAAGTGCCACCTCTGGATGGATCAGATTCACTTCTTGGGTCACGTCATCTCGGAGGAAGGAGTATCAGTGGACCCAGAGAAAGTGAGAGCTGTAGTTTCCTAGGAGCAGCCGAAGAAAGTCTTTGAGGTACAGAGTTTTCTAGGGCTATCTGGATACTACAGATGCTTCATTCATGACTTTTCTCATTGGGAAGCACCTTTGACAGGTCTGACCAAGAAGGGGGTGAAGTTTTTATGGTCAGATTCTTGTGAGTCAGCCTTTCAAGAGATGAAGGGGAGGTTGACGTCAACACCGATACTTGTCTTTCCAGAGACAGGCAAGGGCTACACTATTTACTATGATTCTTAAGGTATCGGGCTGGGAGCTGTACTTATGTAGGGAGATGGATTCATTGCATATGGTTCTCGACAGTTGAGCCCACATGAGAGGAACTACCCTACACACGATTGAGAGTTGGCAGATATTGTTCATGTCTTATGCTTTTGGAGACACTATCTTCTGGGAGAGCACTTTGTGATTTTTACCAACCACAAGAGTCTCAAGTATATCTTCACTCAGCGTGATCTGAATATGAGACAACACGGGTGGGTCAAGTATCTCCAGTATTTTGATTTCGATCTCGCCTATACGCCGGGAAAGGGCAACGCAGTGGCAGATGCGTTGAGTTAGAGAACTTAGATTCAGGTAGTTCAGGAGGCCAGCAGTGAGTGGCAGCTTATGGCTCTATTCTCTAAGATGCATCTGGAGGTGCACGACAGACAGGGACATACTATCCTATCTTCTATAGCTGTTACCTCTACACCACTCGATCATTTACGGATGAGGCAGATATCAGACCCAGAAGGCTTAGTCCTGCGGGAGAGTTTGTCAGGAGAGGACACTCTTCCTAGATGGAAAGTGGGAAAAGACAAGATCTTGCATTTCTAGGGACGCATATGGGTGCCAGTAGACATACGGGAGGAGATGATACAACATTTTCATTCATCTATTTGGGTAGGTCATCCTACCATCACCAAGATGTATCAGGATCTTCATCACCAGTACTGGTGGCCAGGTATGAAGAAGGATGTTGCTGGTTTTGTCATGAGATGTTCTACTTGTCAGAAGGTGAAAGCAGAGCATCAGCGACCAGAAGGCCTTTTACAGAAATTACCCATTCTGGAGTGGAAGTGGAATGATGTTGCGATGGACTTAGTGACCGGGTTTCCGAGATCACCTCGGGGAAATGATGCTATTTGGGTTTTCGTCGATAGGCTCACTAAGGTTTCCCACTTATTTCTGATCAAGGATACCTTCAGTGTTGATGATCTAGGACGACTTTACATTAGAGAGATCATTAATCTGCATGGAGTTCCACACTCCATTGTTTTAGACAGGTATGTTCTCTTTACATCTCGGTTCTGGAAAGGGCTTCTGAAGGCCTTCGGTATACAAGTACTTTTAAGTATAACATACCATCCCCAGACGGATTTCCAGTCCCAGCGCACGATCCAGGTGCTTGAGGATATGCTCCGAGCCAGCATTCTAGACTTTGGCAGTTCTTGGGAGAAGCATATCCCTCTAGTGGAGTTCTCCTACAAAAACAGTTCCAGGTGACCATTCATATGGAAACATACGAGGCTTTTTATGGTAGGCCATGCCGACCACCCTTGTACCGGCTGGAGGCAGGAGAGGCAGCTTTGTTGGGACCTCGTCTCGTTCAGGAGACCTCAGAGTAGATAGATCTGATTCGGAAGAAGATGAATACAACACAGTCTTAATAGAAGTCTAATGCTGATCAGTAGAGATGACCTCTGGAGTTCGAGGTCGGGGATCATGTTTTCCTGCGTTTCACACCAAGGGTGGGGCACAAGAGGATTCAGAGACAGGGTAAGCTTTCAACGTGATACGTTGGTCTGTTTGAGGTCTTGGAGAGAGTAGGGATGGTCGCCTATTAGTTGCATCTACCTCAGAGGTACCGGGCCATGCACGACGTCTTCCACGTCTCTCCGCTCTGACGTTGCTTTTTTAACCTGTCTCATGTCTTTCAGCCTAAGGATGTTGAACATGAAGCAGATGCATCATTCAAGGAGCATTCTATCCAGATTTTCGATTACAGTACAATGGTTCTCCGTGGGTGGTCTGTTCCTCTGGTATAGGTGCTATGGCAGCACGGGCGAGTACAAGATGAGACTTGGGAAAGGGAGGCCGATGTACGATCATAGTGGGTGGAGCTGTTTGTGGATTCTTCTTCTATGCCACGTTAGGGAAATTCAGGGATGAATTTCTTTATGGGGGTAAGTTTGTAAGAACCCGGATCTTCGTTCAGGTATGTTTTTCCTTTTTCCAGAGTTTTTGAGAAAAAATAACTTTTTGGAAATTTTTGAAGTACACGTCGTGTACATTCTAAGTACACGCGGTGTACTCTTCCCCGGCTCTAAGCCGTGTGCAGGCCGTGTCGGGCCACACACAAGGTGTGTAGGGGTGAGGTGGAGGCTGATTTTGGCAGAGTATGGAAAAACCCACTACACGCCATGTACTTTAAAAATACACGCCGTGTTTTCTTTTTTTTTTTTCACTAAACGGACCGGGGTCACGCCTGATGCACAGAAACACCTCCTTCTAGGTCCCGTTCATCCGAGAGTGACCCGTACGGCCAAATCTTCGACGATCTTCTATCTCTTCATCCATTCTCTGATTCGATCACGGTCGATTGCATTGGAATTGCAGCGGTGAGTTCTTCCTTCTTCTTGAGCCTTGTTTTCTATTTCCTCCTCGTTTTCGAGTTATCATGGGTTGAGAGTTTTGTGGGTTTTCTCAGATCTATGAATTTCTAAGAAAAATGAATCGTCGTGGTTCACATATATCAATCTCCTAGGATCGAGGTAGCTGGTTTGTGACTTTTTGTAGAAATTCGATGAGTATTTTGTGAAAATTCAACCAATACCCTTGAACGGGGTATTGTGTGTTTCTGTTTTGCCTTTGTTGTATTTCATTCATTGCTTGATTGCTAGAGTAGATATTTCTCCTATGATTATAGTAGCTTTACTGTGCTTTGGATGTTGCTATGCCTATTCTGCCTATTTGGCGTTTTCCAATTGCCATTGCTAGTGTAGGATAGTGGAACTGTTGCTTTATTATTTCTGTTGAGCCTTAGACGGATAGGAAAGTAGTTTTTGAGGTATACTTGGACAATGTACGCACACTGAGCATGTTATTTCCACACATGACTGTGAGTACCTAGTGTAGCAGACCTTAGGGAGAATTGATGTAAGGGCTTCTCCAGAGTGTCTTTTAAATACGATGCGAGACCACTGGGGGAATTGATGGTGAGTGATTCCTCAAAGACTCTGTAGTTTCTCGATGCAGGCCACAGGGGGAATGAGACGTTGAGTGCTTCCCTAGAGATCCATTAGTACGATACAAGACTATAGAGGGAATTGATGGTGAGTGCTTCCTTAGAGAGTCTATTAATTTTGTAGCTGAACCAGAGGGGTGAGACTGTGCGTGCCTCCTAGAGGGTTGCTAGTACTTATTGGTTGAACCATAGGTGTTAGGCTATGAGATCTACCCAGAGGGATACCTTTTTCCTTATTGTTGCTGGTAGTTTACTTGTGTTCTCTGTTTGTTCGAACTGTGGATTTTCACTGCACGTGCTTTCCTATTTACTGCTTCTTGTTTTATTACTACCATGTATTCATTGACTGTTAGGTACAAATATTTGGGTGATTGCCTACTGGGATTTTATCTCACTCCCTGTTTGGGCCATGATTTTGGGCCCAAGTAGACTATCTTGCTGCAGGTATAGATAAGGGAAAGCACACTTCTACTTCAGGTTCTTGATTGCACTGGAGTTGGAGAGCATGGGACCGAGCCATGGATTGCGATGCTGAAGAGTTTACCTTGTTTTGTTTTACACTTTGTTTTCAGTTGTACTTCAGCACGTTGGATTTTTTACTGCTTTCCATATACATATGTACCATGATGCATCATCATTACTTTATACATTGCTTCCACTGTTCAGTTCAGTTGTTGTATGCTATTTATTGTTTTCGTTATTGTGACTGGTTGTTCTTCCGTTGTATACTTCACCGAATGAGGGCATAGTTTCCCCACCAACTCATCATGGCCCTTACTGCTAGTCAGCAGCCTCTGGCATTCGAGGAAACGCGTTTGAGGTCATGTGGTGAACTGGGTACGGGGCAACAGTGGAGGGGCTACAGATTCGGGTCGTTACATCGAACAATGATATATGTTTTGAGATAAAGGTAATTAGAATGTTTGTTATGATATGTGTATAACAACATAATCTTATGCAGTGATTTATATGTGATCATGTTGCATGTTAACAAGTGGGTTTTATAGAATGAATAAAATCCTTAGTTGTTTAAAATTAATTTTTCTACAAATTAGGAATTTTTATTGTGCAATAATGGTTTGGTGTACAAAAATGTGAGTTTTGGTTGTTGATTATCGGGAGTTGGTTATACCATGATGAATAAGGCATAATAGAGGTGAAGAAAACATTATTACATAATCTGAATTACTATGGTTTAATTATATTGAGGATGCGAATTATAGAGCATTGCATATTTCTAGGTCATGTGAGGATATATATGTTCATATTTGGTAAATAGACAATATAAATAAGTATGTCTTAATTGATTTTATTTTATTTAATACATTATATTAATAGAATAATGAGATTTGAAATTTAATTTAATCAATTTAATAATGTTATACATAGGTTTATAAATTACAAAAGGAAAAAACAAACAAAAAAATATATAAACTGTTTCATTATCTTATTAAATTTTAGATAATATCATTAACTAGGCACTCCATATATTGTATCAATGTAGTCCCTATTACCTTAATAATTTATTTAGCTACTATTTTGGTGTGTCATATTATTTTGATGTTTTCAATTATATCTCCATTTAATGTCATATGAATTCAATGAATAAAAAAGGTGTGTATCATCCCAAGATCTTGTGAAATATATTTTTTTCAAATTAATTTAATCTTTTTGATTTTTTTCATTTCACATAATAAAAAAATATTTTTTTATTTGAAAAAACAATGTTTATCTATCAGTATACATAACACTATTCTAATCCTTTGCGACACACAACATCGAGTTCTTTTGAAGATAGCAATACACGAAAGGCCGAGTTTTACCGAATAGTAGTATATTTTTAAAATGATATTATTTAATATTGTAAGATGTAACCTAGAAATTAAATTAGCAACTGTGAATAATTTTAACTAACTTATAAAAATATTATATTTATAATATAAATTTATGTGTAACCAATTTATATGAAATTAATATATTTACCAATTGATCATAAAGTAAATAATTTTATTTTTCTGTTCCCAAAGCCATTTTGTCTTGATAAATTTAATTAATTACAAATTCGTTAAAAATATTAATTAAATATATATGTTATGTTATCAAAAAAATAATATTTATATTAATCCAATATATTTTTTATGAATAAGATAAGAACAGGCCCAATTTTATGCATATAATTGTTTACTTTTTAAAAGGGTTATTTTACATCTTTTTAATCTTGTACAAATTTTTAAACGTATATTTGACTCTTTTATATTTATTATATGAAAAAAAATTTATTTGAAATTTGGATTATTTTTTTTCAATCTATAAATTGTTGTTATTTTTATGAAAAGTTTCATGTTTTGATAAATTGTGAAAAATATAGAATTTTAATTGAAAACACCTTTTTCATCAAAACAATTTATAGAGTTTAATTATATATTTGATTTTTTATAAATTTTAGTTAGATGTATTTTTATTAGTTAGTACAAATTAGGTTATTGGAATCAATTTCCCAATGAATTTCGATATAATAAATGTAAATTGATTGGACGTTTTCACTTTGAAAAAATGCTTTCTCATTCCATCAATGAGATTACATTTTTATTAATTTCTACCAATTTAATGATTCGAATTTTTAAAAATGAATTATAAATTTTTTATCATAAGATCTCAATTATGTAAATATGTTTCCTTTATTTTTGGTAAATTTGAATAGTAAATTTAATAATATTTTAATTACCATAGTTAAGGGTAAATCTGGTAATTATGTTTAAAAATAATATTACAATGCCATTATAATTACCCTAAAAGTTGTCCTAATTTAATTAGATGCATTATGTTCAACTAAAAACATGATAAAGAAGAACTTATAACCTTTTTAATCTATTCGGATGAGTGTATGATATTTATAACATTTTATTCAAAGAAAAGTCAATTTTCCACACTTTTGTTTTTAATAAATGAAATATGTTTCAATATGAGGTTATATAAGAGATGAGTTTGACTAAAAAAAGTATTTGGAAAGATAAAATGATTATATAAATCATCATTTATTTATAATTTTTTTTATAAAATAATTATCTTATATGGTTACACAATGATGATGCAGTAATTGTATAATTAAAAAAAGAATCAAGTAGATCATTATATAAATATTAAAATAAATAAAATTAGATTCAATTAAGGATATATAAAATTTTTATGGATGGATTTGATATATTAGTGATGATATAAAATATTTTTATCGAATCTATGAAGTTATTATGATATTTATAAAAAATTCAAATCAAGAATAGTGATAAAATGAAAATTATTGTTATTTTCATATCAATAATATTTTATTAAATGATATATAATTTCTAAAAAACTAAATTTATAAAAAATTACTTGAATAAGTCTTAAAATGACATCAATGACTCATTTATTTATTGTTTACATTTTGTAGAAAATATATTAACCCTCAATGTCTAAATTACATGACATTACTATAAGAATTAAAAAGGTAATACAAAGGTTAAATCTAAAAGATAAGGATTAAAAAATAGTAAAAACTTATAAGACATTTAATTGGAATAATGTATTATGAAAAAAAGTAATACTATATTAAAAATTAATATGCTTGGAGAGATTTGGATTATAAAAATAATGTAATAATATGATGAATTCCATGAGTGCCCTTCCCCTCTCCTATAAAAGCGATCACATTCATTAATTTTACTCACACTTAATAACCTCATTTTTGGCTTATATAGACCCAAATACCTTCTTCTAATCCCAACTCATATTATAGAGACCATAGATTAGGTATTACACACTCTTTATAGGTATTAATGACTTAATCGAAGGATACATTTTGAAGAAGATGTAATCACTCTAACCAATCACTATTTTTTGTAATCTTTTGTGGATAATATAAATCGAAAATATATATCATAAAATAATAAATTAAGAATTATAACTATGAAGAAATTTATTTGTTATAATGAATTCACAATTATACATAACCTTCCCCATTAAAAAAGAAGTGAATGCATCGCTCAAGCGAATGTATGACTTACCGTCTCCCTAGAGTGATACAATTCAGTTTCAGTCACCATATTTTATAAGTGGGAATAATGATTGGATTTGAAACTTATCTATGTTATTTATGAAATTATTATACTTATATAATTTTAATATCTTATATATCTTTTTAAAACATTATATTTTGGTAAATGATAACACCATTCGTGCGTGCATATGACTTATCATCTCCACGATGCGATGTGATTTGGTTTTCAACTATATTTCAAATGAGTGGTAATAAGGATGAATTTTATGATTATATTTGATTTATGTAACAAAATAAATGATTCTATAAGTATAATATATCATATAATTTCAATTATTCTAATATAAATAGGGAATGAAAATGGAGGTTATGAGTACATTCAACCTACCGTCTACATGAATGGTATATTCTATTTTTATCTATATCTTATATGAGTCACCATGAATACATATATAATTAATATATATATATATATAATATTTATATAATTATTATCATTATAGTGATGATGATATCATGATCTATATAAGGGTAACAAGGATAAAAAGTCAACACATGAACACGAATAAATCAATTAACTAATGAAACACAACTTTTACAATGAAGTGTAAATAAGTGAATAATTTAAAGTTATAAGTAAATAATATATGAATTTATATATATATATATATATATGTTTTTATGGTAGTTTTTTAATGAAATTATATTTATGATATAGTATGTTTGAACATATACAAAAGATGTCAAGATTTAAGGCAAGGAAATTTCATCTCACTTTTTATTTCTGTGAGATACATGCCATATTCAACAATCACTTCTATTATATGGTGTATATACTGAGAAATGAAATTTTATATCATGAACATAATTTATTCAAAGATATTTAAAGCTCTAATTGAAGTTAATATTTTATGGGATTCACTATTCTAATGTTTGTCCAATAGTAATGGATTTTTGTCTCACTTTTATTTCTATGGGTCGCATGCCTTATACACTACTTGTTTCTTCCACATGTTGTAAAAACATAAAATGAATGAATTTTCTAAGACGTATCCAGAATATTATTGTAATTCATATAGATATAATTTTATTTCCTTTATAAGGAATAATATTCTACTGATTATAAAATTATTAGTTTTTATTCCACAATATCATCGATAATTGAGATTGGTTTGTTTTAAGTTTCTATTGAGGAATATTTATCTTCCACATCCATGTTTTTTATTTTTTTCAATTTTTTTACTATTCTCCTATGACTATTTATTTTCATTTCAACCCATTTTATATTTTTTTAATACTTGATTTGAAAGGAATTGTTTTTTTGTTTTCCAAACATGGTATATTGTGACTTTTCTAGAAAAATTACGAAAGGAATGTTTTTTTAACATATAAAATTTGAACAAAACATTCCACCATCATGAAACATAAATGATTTGACTATTAAATTATGATATTATTGGTTTATTTTAAATTAAAATGTTTCTATTATAATTGAATTTATTTTAACGAAAAAATGTTTTCAATGAATAAATGATATTTTCTCACAGAATTATCTTCAAGTGATATTCCAATATTATTTTCAATTTACTATAACATTCCATAATGTGAAATTTGTTTTAATGTTGATAATTTTCAGGGATAATATCCTTATTATTCACATAGTTTTTCTATGTTTATGATTTAATTATATATATGAATCCCATTTCATTCCATGGGATATGTTATGGTTGATTGATGTTTATAAAACAAATTAATTTTCATGGGTTCTCACAAGATAAATGATTTATGTTATTGTGAGACAAATTTTAATGGTTTTCATTATGTGATGGGTGAGACGTATATATCCTTATAATTCATTGTGTAAATATTTATATATCATGATATAATGATGAAAAAAAATCGATGAGCTTCATCCGCTATGGGAGATAGGTAAGCCTGATCCAATATTGGAAGATTGGAAAACTCGTTCCACTATGGGAAGAAGTGTAAACATTACCCCTTATAAGGAAAAGGCTATGACTAGTGATGATGGTGTTTCCCACCTAGTAGGTGTTGTCCCCTTAATGTGTTCTGTTACATTTTGGAAATGTGGTTTGACTTATAGGGAATGATATTTCATGTTTATGTGTCTTCCAAAAATTATATATCTTAATTATTTTTTTGTTAATCCATTTTTTATGATCTTGATTTCTTCATTATTGATATATTATAAACATCTCTTATTTATTCCATGACTCATTTATATGATATTTTATATTCAGGTTCTGATCATCATATTTTATGCTTCTATTCCCATACCCTTAAGTTTATGATATGCTTACATATCTCCCTTATTTACCCCTTGAAACCATTTGAGCTCACCCTTTCATATGATTATTTTCCCTTCGATAAGAAGAATAATATTATGTCTAATATTTTAGATGGTGTATAGTTTTGAAGAAATAGGAAGGATAAGAAGTATATGTATAATGAACCACTTTTTTATGTATCTATGATTCAAAACGAACTGAACTAATATGGGCTTTCGGCATGTGATTCAGTAATGTATGATATGTTTTGAAAAAATGATAAGATGAAAAGTTTGTTAAGAAATGGTCATTGTAGTTTGTATCAGATAAAAGTTTTAATAATCATTTGTAAAATCATATGAAAAATCATTAGTGATATCTATAAGGCTATTTCTGAGGATATTTCTTGGGATGTGTCTATGGATATGTAAATAGATGAGTTATTGTTTAGAAAATTGATTGTGAATTTTGATAAAGGATTGAGTGAGTGGTTTCCAATTATTTCATCCATGTTTTTATACATCAAGTGGACGTGGATATGGCATAAATATTCCGAGGTGTAACAAATCTGAAATTGTGTGTTGGGAATGACTCGAGCATAACCTGGTATATGACAATTGGACTAGTGGAACAACTAGGTTGAAACTCCCAATGTGAATTCATTATAAATACAAAAAATCGATATGAACCGTAATAAAGGATTAGAATAGAATAAGACTATGTATAGTTAAGGATAATCCTATGGTGTCATTGACTAAAAAGTAGGTGTTATGATTCAGAAATCCTATATGTAATTTTTCATGATTATGTGGTTTTTTTATTATGATTTTTCTTTCTTACCATTTGATTTATGGTTTTAAATAATTATGGGAACCAGAAGGAACTAGGTTAACATTGAAAATTTCAGATGTGGACAGTATGGGCATGATGAAAATAGATTTTCTAAGTGGAAATCTCATGATGATAATTAAGAAGGTCCATGAGTATTGGTTATACTGCAGAAGATAAAGATACTATAAACAACATGTGAAACGTTTGATATGTTATTTATGTATTTTTTTACATTAAATTAAGGAATAATGATTTGATTTATGTTTAAGAACCATGATACATGATTAATATTTCATTTTTAGGAAATTTTTATTAATGGATAAGATTATGAAGCCCATGTAATGGTTAAAGAATTATGTTTGATGATTCAAGAGTATATGTTTTGGAATTTAAGGATTATGTCATGCGAATCATGAAATATATAAGTATTTTTATTATAATTATTTCATCATGGATTGAAAATTATATGTCAAAATCTGATGAAGACCTTAAAAAGTGATATATTTATTAAGGGAATATGACACCAAATGTCATCAGGCTGTTTATATAATTTTTTTATCATGGATAAAAATTAATTTATTTGGATAAAGTAAATTAGATAGTATTAAAAATCGTAAAACCAATAAATTATTTGTTGAAAATTTGGTCTGTGTCATCATGGAATACGTTTAAAATTTCATGGATTTATGTCATATATCTAGTAATTTTGGAATAAGGATATATGTATTCCCTTTAATATGATTTATGGTAATTCATGTTGTTAAATGTTTTCAGTAGACTATAAAATGCGGGTATTAACATTTTAGGAATCTGAAAACCAAGAGATAATTTATGATATATTGGGGATCAATTATGAGACAATTTAATGAACTTATTTATATTGTTATGTATTTTCATCTTCTACAAGAGTTTAATGGTTAAAATATTTTGTAAGGGATTATGTTAAATAATATATGAATTCTATGAGACTAGTTTATTATCTGAACATATATAGATTGATGCATATCATATAACTTGTGATAAACTTTTTGTTTTGATAAAAAAATAGAATGACATGTCATTCTATTTATGGATTTAAGGACCATCTAGTTATTCAAAAACGATTGATTCACCTTCATAACCTATATTAAGAGAAGAATTGTGAATTAATCAATGCACAATAGCAGGGATGTTGTCCAAAAATAATTCAATTATTAATGTAATGAAAATTATTAAAATTTAGGGAAAATAACTAGTAATAAAATGTCATCCTAATACTTAGATGTTTTTTCATCAATGGACTTTTAAATTTTCATATATTTATGACATCTAGGCCCTCAATATTCCAATGATAATTCACTGTTTTTTGATTGATGACCTCAATCACTCCACATAAATATTTATACTTTTCCTCTATGCCCATATTTTAACTTGCAAACCTATGTTCTCATATGTGGAAACCTTCATATATGTTACTTTGGGTAACCATTATGTTACTAAATTTCCTTTTGAAAAGGAATTTTAGTAATATTTCATTTAGAATGGGGTTTTTAATGAATGGAATTTTATTGTACTAAACCTTTTAAAACCCAAACAAATTTATAGGGTGAAATTAATTTTACGGGGGGGTAGAATATAATACTCTGATATTTTATGAACATTTTCATTTCAAATTAATTCAATATTTTCAAAATTATGAATCTCACATAATAACGAATAATTAATATACTATATGAATAAGACTATTTTTAGCTTATGGTATTAGAAAAAATATATAATTCTTGTGTTACACACAATATTGATTTCATTGGACAGTTTTCATTACATGCAAGACTGAGTTTCATTGAAGAATAGTATGTTGTTGAAATATTATTATATAGTATAATAAGATATAACATAGCCATTAAATTAGTTGTTATTAGTTTTAATAACTAACATATTAAAATATAAGGTTTATTCTATAAATTCATTGGTTACCAATTAACTTAAAATGAAAATATATACTAATTGATTATGAAGTAAATATGTTTAATTTTATGATCCAAGAATAAAATTGCCTTAATAAATTAATTTAAATAAAATTATGTTAATAATATTAAAGAAATATATATGTTATATATTCAAAACAGATATTTTTATATTCATCCTATTTATTTTACAGGAATAAGATAAAAAACACCCAATTTAACATGTAAGACCCTATATTTTTCAAAAGGGTAATTTTACCACATTTTAGAGGAGAAACCATTTTAAATCTAATTTATAAAACATTTAGAATTTTTATATCAAAAAAATTGTTATATTAAATTGCGATATCAAAATTTTTTTTGGTATAATTTTGTTTTGTCTTATTGATAATTTTTTGGCTTTCATTTTTAATTAAAAATATTTAATTTTAATTGAACACCACATTTTCATGTAAATAATTTATTATTTTTTATTATATAACTGATTATTTTTAAAGTGTAATAAAATATATTACTGTATAATTTAATCCAACATTGGTCATTGGAATGAATTCTAAATTGAATTTTGATATAAAAAAATGTCAAGCATTCAGTTGTTTTGACAATAAAAAGAAATTTTCTCATTCCATCAATGATATTAATTTTTTCTTAATTTCTTCCAATTATGTGTTTTAAATGTTGAACAATGGATTCCATATATTTAAATATAATTTCTAAATTATTGAAATTGGTTTATATTTTTTATTATTATATGAATAAAATATTTAGTAACACTTTAATTATTTACATTAATGGTAAATCATATAATTATGGTTAAAAATAATAATTATAAAGACTTTAAAATTTATATAATAGCATTCCGAATTTCTTTGGATGAGTGTGTCTCAAAAAAATCATTGGTGTGAAATTATAACCTTTTGAAGCTCATTGGATGAGAGTTTGTGTAAAATCCCAGCTAAATAAAGAATATGAAATGTCCATATTTATTAATATTTGTGAATTTAATATTAATTGTACTTTAAATGGGAAGCTATGTTTGATGGCGTACCAGACACACAACAACGGGTTTCTCCAAAATATCATATTGCACACAAAGATAAGTAATACTGAAAAATAATAATATAAAACTATTTTAAATTTTAGTTAACATCCAGCTGGTTTATTGGAGGGAATGAACTGAACTAACCATATTATGGTTACACATGTTTTTTAAATGCTTTTACATTTATCTAATAATATTTACAGGCATAAAATGTGAACGAATCTAATTTTAACCATAAATAATCTAATATTCTATAAAATATAGATTTACCAACATTTGATAGAGAACAATTTTTAAATATAGTTTCTTTCAATTTTATATGTTCTATTGGAAAAAATATAATTATTCTTTATATGATGGAAAAAAATTTACATTGGAGGAAATTTGGGTATTTTACTGTTAAAGATCATTTTTAATGAATACTAAAAAATACTACATTTTAATTAAAAACATCCTTTTTATGTAATTTATTTTTATAGATATATAATCTTTTTAAATGGTTCTAATATGTAATTATTTTATATTTTTAATATTTAATCCAATTTTTATCATTTGAAGTAATTTCACATTGAAATTGGATATAAACAAGTTTCAATCTTTTGATAATTATTATTTCTTCAATAAACACAATTTTTTTTTGAAAAGGGGAATTAATTTAAAATTAATTAATTCAACTTCTATGTGTTGAATATAGAAAATAAACATCATTTTTGAATTCAGAATATGAAATAAATCATAGGCTGAATGTTTTGATTTTTCTGAAACCTTCAATTTTTGATGAATAGTGAAAACACTGAGTAGTAGTTAAAAAACCCACTTTTTTCATTTAAATGAAATTTTACCACATCTGTAAATTGAAAATTTAAAATATGACATATATGGTTATTATCAGTAATTAAAATGTGGTTCAGTGAGTGGAAAATATTTTTTAGTGAATAGTAACCTTTGACTTTTACATACTGTGGTTAAAGGTAAGTAGGGTAATTCAAGGTAAAAATAATATTATAATAATATAAAATTATCTTGACACTTGTCCTACCCATATTGGATGAGTCATGGTCGACCATAACAATCATTAGTTGAGATTTTATGACCTATGAATGCCATTTGGGAAAGATAATGACCTTAGTAACTTTTTATTTAAATTAAAATTAAAAATATCATAATCATGGATTGTTCTTCTAAAAAAAATTAATATGGGGATATATAATTGATATATTTGAATATATATATTCATTATGAATATAATATTTTTTCCTAAATCATGGTAGTTTATTTATAATTTTTATTCATCAAATAAATAAAATTATTTATGACACAATAATGATGCATTGTTTATATCATTAATCAATTATTTAAATTAATATGATTATAAAAATTAAAACTTTATTCAAAACCTATTATATTAATATTGGATGATTTTATTATGAAAAAGAGTCATATTATCTTCTACTTTAATGTGTATTAACCTTTAAAATCCGAAAAGCATTATATAATAAAATAATATTTTTCAAACATTCAACAAGAGCCCCTCCTCCCCCATATAAAAAGCCCTCACCTCTAACCCATTAATGAAACCTCTCAAGTCCATTGGATCATCCTAAATATACCCAAATAATCCATCAATGTATTTCTATTCCACATAGAAGCCTTACCATTGGCAGAAGGCACTTCAAGGAATCTTTTTTCTTCAAACCAAAGGGAGTTACCTGATTTAAAGGTTATGTCTTCTCTTAAGTTCTTTGCTATTATTTTAATTATAAAAACCCATAAACACTTTTTATTCCATTATTTTTAACAACATCAGTATCCTAAATATACAAGGTTATTTATATGAGAATTATTCGAACAACAGTTACACACACCTCTTTCTAGTGGGTAATGAACGTACTATTTCTATGGACGGTGAACTACCGCCTCATGAAACGATGATTGTTTAATATTCTCCATCCACATCTTATGGTGGCCATTAAGATGGAACTATATTTACATTTGATATATATTATATTTATGATGTCTCTATACTTCTGTATTTTTCATTTATATAATACCTTTAATGTTTCCTTAATGGGTTAATACGATGATTTCATCTGAGGAAGTGCAAACTACCGCCCCTCAAAGTGATATGACTCATTCATTCCAAACGTGGATCATATAAACGATGTAATTAATGAAATTATATATTTTATTATACTTTAATTATAATATATTTATTTATCATTATGTTTTCATTGCATTAAATATGAAATAGAAATGAAAGTAGCGTTCATGCGTACGTACGACTTACCGTCTCCGTGAACGGTGTATTACATTTCTTACCTCCAAATGTTATGTTACATTATAAATAAATATATATACTCAATATATATGACATATATGATATCAAATCATTAATATCATTTTGTAGATAATGTGCTTTTGACCACAAGAATAACTTGTAATTATAAGCAGTTAATTTTTGACTCAAGTACCAAATATCGACAAAATGACTATTATTTTCTTAAATGATTGCATAATGTTTATAAAATGGTAATAAGTGAAATAAAAATGAATAAAAAATATAAAAAACGTTCTTATGAAAGTATAACTTATCTTCAGTTTATTATTCAGGTGATTAATGAACGAACGTGTCAACTCAGACACGAGGTAAGGGGTTTCTTATCTCACTTTTAATTCAGTGAGATTTCCATTGTTCCTACTTATTTTTTTTATGTGTTGTATTGTGTAATTCCTTATGAAATATATTATCATTATTCTCTTTATATTCATGGTATTATATGATTAATTTGGTCATTTTTAACTTTTGGTCATATGACTCTATTGATTATAATGTGGTAAGGGGTTTTTATCTAATATTTTATTCTGGTGAGATTCAGGCTATATTTTCCATTATTTACTTTTTTGTTGTGTATGTATAGCCCATGATTTTATTATTTCTGTAATATACATTAATTAATGTATATTGACATCTTAATTGTATGATCCTTCTTTCATGGGGCATATGTTTCATAAGTTACCCAATCGGTACAGAAACCTCTCACCCTCCTCTTTTAGTCAAATAATTCTTTTATAACATATCTGTTTATTTCCATTTTCTTATTTTTGTATTTGTTATTATATATCCTTATTTCTGAAAATCTTATGTTCATGTAATGAGAGACCATTTTCTCTCGCATCAACTCATTTTCTGTATTTTAAAGCAACGTCGTTAGGCTGTCGAATTTTTATAAGGGATCTTCTTATCCCAATTTCAATTCATTGGGTTAAACTTATAATTCTTGATTATGTCATACTAAGAAAATGTTGGAATTAACTCCGACTATTTTACACTTAATATCCACTTATATTTGGTGTATTTATGTTTGTCACACATAATTATGTCATTGATTTGTCCTTAATCTAGTGATACAATCTTTGTAAGAGAACCTTTCACCCTCCTCTTTTTGTCAATGACTTATTTTATGTTATGTTTTTTATATCCATTATCTTATGTTTTGATATGTTCTTATTTATCCTTATTTATTTTCATTCAGTGTCCTAGTGATGAGATACCATTGTCTCTCTCATCAACTCATTTTCTAAATTTTAAAGTGATGTTGTTAGTCTGCCTAATTTTTGTAAGGGACTATGTCTCAATATGCTTTCATTTGAGGCATATCTTGATATTGTGCACCTTTATTATCATATAAGGTGAATATAATCTCCTTTTACATATTATATCATGAATCTATTTATTCTATTGATATTATAAGTTTAGTTTAATGTAATTTTATAATTATTTTTATTCAAGTATTTTCTAAGTGTTAACATACTCTTTAACTAAAACATTGTTTTAAATGCTTTAATGATTTAATATTATAAATATTTTGCATTAATTTCCTTGTTTTCAAAATGGTTTTAAGGATTTATTTATATGGATGTTAATGTTTTAAAATGTTAATTACTATAAAAGTTTCAATGTGGTATGGGACATTTTGATTCAAAAATCTCTTTATTAAATGTTTTAAAAAGTATTGAAAATGGTTTGGGAGAGTATTTATTGATTCAATATCTAGAAATGATATATTTTGATTGAAATTTGGAAATGTTATCTTTACATAATATTCGTTTAATATTTTATGTTTAATGGGAATTTCTTACATATATGGGTGGTTCTGTGATAAAACTAGGGCAGGTGATCCCGAGATAGCTCTCCAATGCATTGGGTTACATGATGGAGGTAAACATTAATGTTTATACAAATAGATTTAGGGAATATACTATGATGGGTATTCCAAATGTTACTCCATAAGTATCTATGAATGATACAACTTAATTAAGTTATAGATTCCACAAGTCACATTTACGAATTGTTATTTCCATTTGTTATTCATAAATCTTATAATTTCCTATGGTAAGTTAAATATTGAAAAATATGATTTAATTGATTTGTATGTATTGATGGACAAATGTTTTATTGCTTTTTTATAACCCTTACTTATCTTCTTATGCTCATACCGTGTTTCTGAATTGTTTTTCAACGGATATAAGGATGGGTAGGAGAAAGGAAGAAAATCATGAATATTTTTATTAACAAAAGAACTAATGTTTCCATTTAATGGTTTTTATTTTAAGAAAAAAATGGACACTGAGTAGAAGAATCTACCTTGTAAAAATTGATATGTAATGTAATATTTATGGACTAATTCTCCAAAATCGTAAACCTGAAAAGTTCCTCAATGTGAATTATTTTCATAATTAAAGATTACGTAATTGTTTAAGGGTTGGGCCTTATCTTGGTATCAGAGGTCGGTTAAGATAACTTTAGAGGTTTGGTATTTATTTAAGCATAAGTAACATAACCATAATTGTTAGCATATTATAAAGTTTCATAGTAATTTTAGAGGTGATAAATGGTTATTACATTTTGGGGTAAAAAAATAAAGGTATTACATAACCTTTGAGGATAAAATATGTTATGGTTATTTTTGAGGAATTTTTTACTTTTTTTAGAATGTTATGAAATTAATTAATTTTTTAAAAAAGAAAACAACCAGACTATGTATAAACCCATTACGTCAGACAAATCTATGTTAATTGAACCCAAAACCGATGTGCGATTAGGATTTTTCACCCATAAATTGACTACGTGAATTCCCTGGTCAGTATGGATAATTCATTTAACTAAATGATTTTATGGATCCAGAATAAGTTTATTTGGAATATTATTTTTCTTAAAATGGTTATCCTTATTATAAGAAAAAGATTTGGTGATTAAGTGATAAAGTTTATTTTGGAAGACATTCTCTCTTTTGGGAACTCTATATTATTAAGGAAAATAGAATACAATGGGATTTAATTTGTGGAGTAATGGATGAAATATTATTTTAGATGAATATATGTTTTTATTATGGACATAATGTGATTTTCGTTATTTATGGAAATGATAAATCTATCATAGAGAACATGTGATTAGGTTAATTACACTTTAGTATGATACTTTAAGAGTAGTCAATGTTTTTGAGATAAATGTTAAGATTTACTGTGGAAGACTATGTGATTAAATCATTGTGACTTTTGGGATTAAATCATAGTTTGGATTATATTGAATAATTTTAAGGACAATTGTTTATTGAATGGTCTTTATTGTACTTAGGCACTATTTGATAAATTTTTGAGAATAAAAATAGTATTTAGTTTTTATAAAAGATTATCCTTTTGTGGTTTATCTGATCTTGTAATAAACATTTTTTATTGGTTAATGCCTAAAGACAAGGGTAATATGTGGTTCATCTTATGTGGATTATGTGATTCTCTAGAAGTTCATTCTAACTCTTCAGGTGTGACCATGTCATCTTGAATAATCATTATTTTCGAAAGAGGATTTTTTGGTAGAAACATTCTAGAAGATTAAACTCTACATGAAAAGTATGTATATTTCCTTATGTCCTTAGTCAATATCTTAATTAAATTTTCCAATATTATGAAATGGAACATAAAACAAAAACATTAACTATTTACATTTTCTACGAGGAAACCAATAACCCCTCAAAAGTTCGTGGTTTTCTTGTTGTTAACTTTCTCTTGATCATGTTTTCAGTCACTCTCCTTCAGAACACGATGGTTAGTTTTTTCTTCCATATCCATGTTTTCATGGAATCCTAGTATGGGTTATCTTAGGTGACCTTTTTACTTTTCTTCATTTATTTAAATGTGATAGTTTTATTGACTCTTTTTCTGATGTGTGACTTTTAATGATGTTTTCAAGCACAATTTTAGAATTGTGAGTATGCAATTTTCAAAAGGGTGATAGGATGTAACATCCCATGTAAATAAATAATATGAAATTTTCATATTTATTAATATTTGGCTGTTAAATAATTATTTTACCTTAAAGGGTATGCTATGTTTTATGGCATAATCGACACGTAACAATGGGTTTCTCCAAAATCTCATATTGCACACAAGGCTAAGTCATAGTGAAAAATAATAATATAATATTATTTTAAATGGTAGTTAACATCTAGATGTTTTATTGGAGGGCATGAACATAACTAACCATATTATGATTTCACATGTTTGTTATATGTTTTTACATTTATCTAATAATATTTAGAGGATTAAAATGTGAATAAATCTAATTTTAAGTGTAAATACTCTATGTATCTTTAAAATGTATATTTACCACCTTTTGATGGAGAAACCTTTTTAAATATATTTTTTTATCACTTTTATATTTTCTATTTTAAAAAATAAAATTCTTCTTTAGAATCGGGACATAAAAATCTACATTGGATGAAATTTTGGTATTTTTCTAATAATGTTCATTTTTTTAATGAATAGTGAAAATTACTGCATTTTTATTCAAAAAATCCTTTTTATTTAATTTATTTATATGAATATATTATATTTTTAAATGGTTTTAAAGTGTTATTAGATTATATTTTTATTATTTAATCCAATTTCTGTCATTGGAAGTAATTTTATTTTGAAATTGGAGATAAACCAGTGTCAGTATTTTGATTGTTATTATTTCATAAAAACACACTTTTTTGACAACTGAAATTAATTTTAAATTATAAAACGTAAATTTTATGTTTTTAATTTGTTAAAATAGACATTATTTTTGAATTTGGAATATAAAATATAGCTTAGGATGAATTTGTTTCTGAAAACCATCAATTTTTGATAAATAGTGAAAACACTGAATTGTTGTTAAAAACCCAATGAATTTGTTTAAATAAAATTTTATAAAATCGATGAAATGAATATAAAAAATATGACCTACATGGTTGTTATCAGTATGAAAAATTTTGATTAAAAAGATTAAAATAATTTTTGTTGAATAATATCTTTTGACTTTAATTTACAGTAGTTAAAGGAAAATTGGGTTATTAAAGTTAAAAAAATATTATTATAATATAAAAATACCTTAAAACATTTCCTAACGTTATTTGATGAGTCATGGATGACCAATAAAATAATTGGGTGAGATTTTTTGGACATTGAATGCCATTTGGGTAAGATAATGACATTAATTACATTTTATTTAAAGTAAAAATAAAAATATCATAAACATTTATTGATTCGCTAATAAAATTTTAATGAGTGTTTATATAATTGATATACTAGACAATAAATTTTAATTATAAATATAATAGGATTTACTACATCATGGTATTTTATTTATAATTTTTATACATCAAATAAATAAAATTATTCATGACACAATAATGAGGAACTGTTTACCTCTTTAATGAATGATTTAAATAAATAAGATTATAAAAATTAAAACAATATCCAAAACCTATTAAATTATTATATTTTGTTTTTATTTAGAACATGAGTCAACATATCATTGAATTTAATATGTTTTGGACCTTTATAAGCTGAAAATCATTATATAAGAATATAATATTTTCATACATTCCTAAAGAGCCCCTCCACCCCACCCCCTTATAAAAATGCCCTCAACTCTAACCCATTACTCACACATCTAAATCCCCTTGGATCGTCCAAAAAATGACTAAATAATCTCTCAAGATCACTGTCTTACACATAGAAGCCTTACCTTAGGCAGAAGACACTACAATAAATCCTTTTGGTTCAAACCAAAGGGAGTTACTCGATTTAAAGGTAACTTCTTATATTAAGTTATTTTTTTATTTTACTTCTAAAAAACCCTAAACTATTATTATTTTACATTATAAAAAAACTAGTATCCTCAATATACTTGGTTGTTTATATGATATGGATCCTTACTACACACACACACACCTGCTTCTAATGTGTAATGTAGGTACTGTTTGTGTGGACGACGAACTACTGCCTCACGAAACGATGATAGTTTAATATTCTCCTACCAACACTTATGGTGGCCATTAAGAGAGAAATTTATTGAAATGTGATATATAATATATTTATATTGTCTATATTTTTCAGTATATTTCATTTATATCATACCATTTTGGTTTCAATGATTGGTATATATGATAATTTCATTTGAGGAAGTGCGGACTACCGCCACCACAAAGTGATATGACTCATTCAAGCCATACGTGTAACATATAATTGATTGAATTAATGAAATTATATATGATATTATACTATAATTATAATATACCAATATATTATTACTTTTTCATTACATTAATTATGAAATATAAATTAAAGTATCATTCATGTGTACTTACGGCTTACCGTCTCCAAGAACGGTGCATTTCATTTCTTACATTCAAATTTTAGGTACTATTATAAATAAATATATATACCTGATATATATGATATATATGACATCTAAATTATGGATATAATTCTTGAGATAATGAAATTTTTACAGTATGAAAAACTTGTAATTATAAGAAGTTCATTTTTAACTCACGTACCAAATATCTTCAAAATAACCATTATTAACTTAAATGATTTTATAATGTTTATAACATGGTAATAAGTGATATAAAAGGGATAATAAACTTGAAAAACGTTCTTAATAAATTATAAATTATCTTTGGTTTATTATTTAGTTGATTAAAGAATGAACAGGTCTAGTCGAACTCGAGGTAAGGGGATTCTTATCTCACTTTTAATTCCGTGAGATTTCCACTATTCACCAATTATTTATTTCATGTGCTTTATTTTGTACATTCATTTGATATATATTATCATTATTCTCATTATATTCATGGTATTATGTGATTCATTTGGTTGTTCTTAACTTCTGGTTATACGACTTGATTGATTACAACATGGTAAAGGGTTTTCATCTCACCTTTTATTCCCATGAGATTCATGATATATTTGCCACTATTTCCATTTGAGTGGTGTATGTAATTCCTATGATTATATTATTTTTTTAATATAATTTAATTAATTTGTATTAAAATATTCATTTTTTATCCTTCTTTCATGTCTTGTATGTTTCATAAGTTACCAAGTTTGTATAGGAACATTTCACCCTTCTCTTTTAGTCAAAGACTTCTTTTATGACATGTCTTTTAATTTAAATTTTCATATCCTTTGATATGTTTTTATATATAATTATTGCTTTAAATTTTATGACCATGTTATTAGAGGCCCTTATATATCTCAGCAACTCATTTTATGAATTCTAAAGCGACGTCGTTAGGCTGTCGAATTTCTATAAGAGAACTTCTTATCCCAATTTCAATTTTTTGGGTTAAACATATAATTCTTGATTATGTCAATCTATTAATATGAGTTAATGACCCATGATTGTTTTACAAATAATATCCACTTATATTGTTTTTATTTTTTTTGTCACACATAATTATGTCATTGAATTATCAATAATCTAATGATACAATCTTTGTAAGGGAAACTTTCACCCTCCTATTTTTATCAAATACTTCATTAATGTTATATATATTTTTTACTTTAACATATGTTGTGATATGTTCTTATATATCATTATTTATATACATTTTATGTTCAAGTGATTAAATACCATTTTCTCTCTCATCAACCCATTTTCTAAATTTTAAACTGATGTCGTTAGGCTGCCTAATTTTCGTTAGAGACTATTTCCCAATATCCTTTTATTTAAATAATATCATTATATTATTCACCTTTATTATCCTATAATGTGTATATAAATCCCTTTGAAATATTATATCATTAATATTCATATTATCTTGATATTATATGTTTTTAATGTTATTCTTTAAATATTTTTAATAATTTTTTTAAACTGTTAACAAACTCTGACCCTAAAACATTGTTTTAAATGTTTTAAATATTTAATTTTATAAATATTTACCAATAATTTCCATGTTATAAAAATGGTTTTAAGGATTTAATTATGTGGAAATTAATGTTATAAAATTTTAATTCTTTTAAAAGTTTCAATGTCATATGGTACACTATGATTCAAAAATCTATTTATCAAATGTTTTAAATGGTATTGAAAATGGTTTTGAGAGAACATTGATTATTTCAATATCTTTAAATGATATATTGTTATTGAAATGTGAAAATGTTATCACTAATTTTTGTTTGTTTAATATGTTATGGTTCTTGGGAATTGTTTATGTATACAGGTGGTTCCATGATAAACCTAGGGAGGGTGATCCCACAATAGATCTCCAATGCATTAGATAACATGACAGATGTAAACATTAATGTTTCAAATAAGAGATTTAGGAAATATACTCTGATGGGTATTCCAAATGTAACTCCCTTTTTAGATATGAATTATACAATGTAAGTAAGTTATGGATGCCCCAAGTTACCTTTATGATTTAGGATTTCCTTTTTTAATTCATAAATTTTATGATTTTGTGTGGTAATATAGAGATTAAAAAGTATGATTTCATTGATTTGTTTGTATTGATGGACTAATGTTTTATTTCCTTGTTTTATTACCTTTAATGAGATTTTTATTCTCATCCAACGTTTTGGAAACAAATTCATAGTATATATGGAAGGGTAAGAGATATGAATAATTAAAGAAGATTTTTATTAAGAAAAGAACTCTTTTTTTCTTTTAAGAGTTTTTATTTTATGAAAAAAATGATACTGACTAGAAGTCTCTACTTTTTAGCAATTGAAATTTAATGTAATGGTTATAGACTAATTCTCTAAAACTCCAAAATTTAAAAGATTCCCAATGTCAATTATTAACTTAATTCATGATTTTCTAATTGACTAAGGTTGGGGATTTATAGTATGACATTTATTATATTATATTCAAAGGAAATTAAATTTTGTCACACTTTTATTTTAAATAAATATATTTTTTAATATGGGGTTTTATATGTGATATTTTCAATTATAAATAGTAGTTGGAAAATTAAAATTTTTATCTATATCATTGTAATTTATTTATAATATTTAGTGGATGAATAATTACATTAACTGGCCACACAATAATGATATGATAATTTTTTAATTAATCAATGAATCAAATAAATGATATCAAAAATATTAAAATAAATATAATTAGATATAATTAATGTTATACATAAATTTTATGGATTACTTTGACTAGTTAGTGATGTGTTTAAAGAGTATGATTGAATATATCATGTTGTTTTTATATGTTCTAAAGACTCAAGTAATGAATATTGTTAAAATAGATATCGATGATATTTTAATATAAATAATATTAAATTAAATGATATAAAATTTCATAAAATCGATGTCTCTAAAAAATAATTTTGGTATGTATAATAATGACATAAATTAATATTTTATTGGTCATTTTAATATTATAGTAAATTTAGTATTCATTAATGGGTAAACTAACTAATATCATTGTAAGAATTAAAAATGATAAATAAGGGTTAAAGCTAAAAGAGAAGGATTAAAAAATATTCTAAAATTATCTTAATTTTTTGGGTGAATTTATTTCTACCCAAAACCATCTTATCTTCAAAATTAATTTGTTTTGAGCCATTTGGATTACAATATTAATTTAATAATTTTAATAATTCCAAGAGTTCTCACCCCTTCTCATATAAAAGGGAAGCCATTATTCCCATGCAGTCACACATAAAACCTATTTTATGGATATATCTTCCCAAAAACCTTATAGAATAATTCCCCACATTATAGAGTCAATATTTTAGGCATAACACTATCCTGAAAGGTGTTAAGGTTTACATCAATGGAGTTGTTTTGGAAAATATGCTATTTCTCTAACCCATCACTCATTTTTTATTCTCATATATACCTCCTCTAAATATATCATATATATAGTAAAAGCATAAATCAATCATAATAAATAACATTAAAAGTTATTATGATTATGAAAACAACATTATGAATCCCATTTCCCATCTAACGGGAATTGAATGTATCATTTGTATGTACGTATGACTTTCCATCTCCATGTATCCAAACAATCATTTTCCACGACCATATTTTTGTGAATAAGAATTACGATTGGTTTAAAATTTATATATTTTATTTATTAAAATATTATAATTATTTAATTATAATATCATATCTATCTTTTTACCACATTATATTTTGGGAAATAATAATGTCACTCATACATATATATGGCTTACCATCTTCATGATGCGATGTGATTCTTTTTTCCTAGATATTTCACATTGGTTGTAATAGGGGTGAATTATTATGAATATATTAAATATATATAAAACAATAATAATATTTTGTAATTAAAATATATAATATACATTCTTTATTTTAAAATTATAATAGAATGAAAATAATGTTCTAGAGTACGTACGACCTACCATCTCTATGAACGATGTATTTTATTTTATCTATCAATTTTTTCAATGTACAAGAATAAAAATATATAATTAATTTATTTATTATATTTATTTCATTATTATATTTTTGGAAGTGATGAAATAATGATCTATGTAACAGTACCATGGATAACAAGTCAAAATAGAAACAAAAAACAAAGTGGTAATTAACTAAAATATTACACTACCAAGGAATTGGCAATAAGTGAGTTATATAGAGTTATATATAAATAATATTTGACATTAAATATATTAATATGGTTCTATTTAATTTTTATAATAAAATATTCATTATTATATTGACGGTTTGAATGTATAAAAAGTGCGACATGATTTTTTGTAAGGGAATTTATCTCATTTTTTCTGTGAGATACATGAAATATTCACTATTCGCATCTTTTTTAAGTGTATATACAGACCAATTACAAATTATATAATTAATTTCATTTATTTAATGATATTAAAATCACTAATTGATTTTTTTTCTTTTACGGGGTTCTTGATTTAAAAGTTACTCAAGTAGTAATGAATTTCTCTCTCCCTTTTATTTTTGTGGGGCACATGCCTTATACACTACCTGTTTCATCTACATGGGGTATATATTTCCCAGGAATGTATTTTATTATTATTATAATAATTATTATGTTATTTTCATAAACATATAATTTTCTTTATTTTATGGGGAATAATATTCTACTTATTATTAGGTTATGAGTATTTATTTCACTATCCCATCAATAATTTGGATTGTAGAATTTTAAGTCTCGTTTTGAGAATATTTATTTATTATGTCTATGTTTTAAAAAAATTAAAAATTGTTTTTTCTATTCTTCTATAGATGTTTAAAGAATGTTTTCTCTATATTTCACTTTTTACTACATATTTTAATGGAATATTTTTGTCCACTTCTAAATGATGTACACGATGACAATTCTGTAAAAAGTAAGAATGATATTTTTTAACATAAATAGAAAAAATGGATATTTCAAAAATATTAAAGTCTAAATTATTTTATGTTTCATTTGTAAGATTCTAGGGATATTTTTGAAGAATATTTTTTAATTTAAAATTTTATGCCATTTTAAGAAATGAAAGTGTTTTCAATGAAGAATGAATATTCTCCTAAAGAATTATTTTCAAGATAAATATCACTATTATTTACCTTTTAAGATTAAAATACATAATTTTAATTTCATTTCAATGATTATTTTCAAGGATAATATCGTTATTAATACAATTTGTGGATTAAATTTATGATTGAATGATATTTATGAAACCCATTTCATTCCATGGATTATGTAATGGTTTAATGATGTTTGTGAAAGCCATTTATTTTCATGGGTTCTAATATGATGATTGATTTTGATTTTTATTGATAAAGTATGTATGGTTTTCATTATGTCCTGGGTGGGACCAATATCTACCTAAAATACATTGGGTAAAAATTTATTTTTCATTAAATAATGATGTACACTAGTTGATGGGAATGATATAATATGGATGCTATGGAAACATGATCCACTATGTGAAGATGGGAAAACCTAATCCAGTAGGGTACGATAGGGAAATTTGACCCCTTAAAAGGAAGTCACTACAACGTGGGATGATGGTGTGTCCATCCAAGTAGGTTCAGTCCCCATGAACTATTCTGTTTTGTTTTTGAAGTGGACCTTGACTTATATAGAATGATATTACATGTTTATGTGTCTACAAAAAATTTCATGTCTTAATTATTAGGTTATACATCCATGGGATATACTCTTGATTTCCTCATGAATCATATCTTATGATGTTCAATTATTTATTCCATGACTCCTTTATTTGATTTTTCATGTACGTGGTATGAAATTTAAATTTTATTATCATATTCTTAGACCCTTAGGATCTTATTATTCGTACACATCTCCCTTTTTTTTTTACCATATTGAGCATATGAGCTCACCATTTCTTATGTTTCTTTTCACAAATACTTGAAGAATGTTATTATGTCTAATATTTAATAAGGGGTCTAGTTATAAAGAAATAGGTGAGAGAAGAAGTAGATGTGTTATGAACCAGTTTTTTATGTTTCCATGTTTCCAATGTCACTAAATTAATATGGTCTTCAGGTGTGTGTTTGTGTAATGTTTTAAATGTTCTTAAAAAAATACATAATGTAAATGTATGTTAATATAAGGTCATAATAATGTGTTTTGATATTTTTTTTAAAAAAAATGACAATATATGGAAGTTGAAAATAGTTCCATACATGTATTCATTTGGTATGGAAGTTTTATAAATTTAAATATATGGTTTCACTAATCTTACGAAATATTTCATTAATATTATTATTGATAAAAATAATATAGATATTAAAAAACATGAAATAAATGATATCATTTAATTACATCTAGAAAAATAATTTATAACGGTTATGGGGATAAAGATAGAAAAATGCATTGTTGACATGATGCAAAATAATCATGAATGTAATGTTATTTTGAAAGAAGAAAAGATACAAATCTAACATTAAAAATTTGTATATATTTATATGATTGGAAGAGAATAAATGGTTGAAATCTTTAGAAAAATATATAAAATTGTGATATCTATAGGATGGATTAGAGATATATTAGAAAATTCTTCAATTTTCAGGAATTTATAACATTTAATTTAATTTATTTCCCTTTATAATCAATTTTTTATTATAATGGAATAATTAAAAAATAGTATCTACATCATTTAATATAAAATTTTAGAAAATTAAACTATAGGGAGTCAGTTAAAAAATTCTTAGTGGTTCATCATAATCATTTTTTGAGATTAATAAATCCAATCCATTTTTACTGTGAAAAATAAAATGAGTAAAAACATCATATACCTCCTATACATTCTGATATTTCTTTTTATTCATTTTATAGTTTCATTTCAAGAAGGATCCATCAGACTGACCATCATCATCATATTTATCATTAGGTACTTCAATCCCCAATAAAGTCATTTTATATGGGTTAAAAATTCCCCTTATAACCTTGTTAATAATATAATAATAAACTACTTACATAATGGTCCCATATTATTTTAGATAATCTCAGAGTAAGTTCAATCACTTTAGCGATATTAATGTCATCGTTCAATAAATTCATACACTTTCACTATATTGTTAAATAGTTACAGAAAAGTTTTATTTATATATACCACTTTTTTAAAATATACACATCATTTATTAGATAGAAATTGAAATAATTTTATTTATGAGATCATATGTGAATTCCTTTCTCCATACAACCCACTCAATCACAAAAAACATTTTAATAAAAAAATCCATGTACCTTAATGGGTCTAAATTGTATAAGACCTATTGAATCACAACAATAAATGATGTTAGGATCGTGTGTTAGATCATGTGAATTAGTATAAAGAATGATAATTTCACTAGCGATTCTTTTTTATAACAATATTGTATGTGGAAAAGATCCCCACCCTCCAAGTATGAGTGACCTCCATTTGGCAACCAATAATAACCTACACTTATTGATGTTATAGAATAAATTCCATGGAATGTTATAATTACCAAGGAGGAAACTATAAAGGATCATGATGTTTGAATCCACCAATGAAATCTTGATACCATAGAGATTACATAGGGAATGGGAATTGAACAAGGATATTCTCTCTCCCAAAATGGAGTTTTTCAAACAACAAAAGGCACTGAATCTAATTATCACAGAACTTATCAAATCATACACTATCCCTCCACTTCTCCTAGATCCCTATATATAGGATCCATCCACATTTGTCTTCATCCTAGCATTAGGATTACCTCACTTGACCTACCTCCCGTGATGATCTCTTCATGGAACGTTAGTGTTAGCCATAACGTGGCCATTAATATCCCCCTCAATATCATTTAAATTGTTATAGTAAATAATAAGTAAATTAACATGGCATAAAAATGAAACTTTTAATATTCAAAATGATTGTCACTATTTTTAAAAAAATGAGATAACCACCACCAAAGATGCATCTTCCCATATTTCATTGCACTAACATTTGAATAAACAATACCAAAATTAAACATTATAATATTCGTTAATTTTAATAATTGGTAATTTTTCTACTTCATTGTGGGATCTTGGATGGGTTTAGAAAAAAAATATTCCAAGAAACTACTCTCCCCCACCCTTGAAAATGTAGTTATATCACCCTTATCCACTTGAAAGTATATAATTAGTTCTCTAAACATCACAGAATCAATATTTCTAGTGATGAAAATATTTCAAAGTCAAAATTAATATCATAAAATAAATTAATAGAAATTAAATGTATTTAATGTTAGATTACACTAAATTTTTGACTTTAACAATATAATTTTATAATATTTAAGGGATAAAATATGTATCCTATCCCTTTATTATAGTACTCAATGTTATGGAAACACTATAACACCAATATACCATAAATAACTCAAATGGTGTTCTAAAAGGAGATTTAAACATAGCAATAAGAATTTCTCCCCATTGGAAAATTGCTGTTAACATGCATTCAGGTTATATTATGTTAAAATAAGGAGATATAACATCATATTTGAGTGATAAATAGTGGAAAAAGTACAAAATGTCCTATGTGGAAAATAATCAGTGTAAAAAATTGATAATGAATAATATGATATATCGAAAGAAATGTAGATGAATATATTCATACAATCACACAACCATACTAGAATACATCAAAAAAACTCACATAGGTTTGATAAAATATAAAATTAAGTTAAATAATAATTCACGAGTCTCTAATTGCATCCTCATGCCACATCACATCTCATTCTTTATTTCATGTCTGAGCTATCCCATTGAATCATATAATAATGGGGTTTTTCACTACTCAAACATTCATATAATGAAGTATACTATGCTACCTATGATCCATGACACCCCCAATAAGGGTGTGCGTAAAACTCATTATGGAAGTACTAATGCGGTCTAAAAGATAATCAGTAATTTATTGTATGCACATGTGATACGATCATCTAAATTATCAAACCAAATGTGAATGATTAAATAAATAAAAACACTCAAACCACATGTTCTATGTTAATGACAGGGATCATTTATGCATACTTGAACCTATTCTAGAGTCTCTATAATAAAATTATGTAATAATTGGGTGGTACATATGTCATATCCCAAAATACAATGTTTTTTCCTTTATGTGATGTGATCAGTAAATCATAGAAGAAATTATAGGCATATCATTGTATCAGGTACTATGAAAGGATCATAGAAATGTCTTGGGAATCTCATTTGACATTATTCACAACTTCTAGATCACAGTTATATCTTAAAATTTCACTAGACATCATTAAGAGAAATGTTTACATTTTTTGAATCCCTATGGGTCCCTCCAAACATCATTAAGTATAATGATAAGATCCTAATGATAGTAATTAAAATCTCCATCCATCATCAGGTACGGTGACCATATCATAGGAATAATTGTAATCTTTGCCAATTAAATCAATATAATAACTGGTTCCTTGGAATCAAAAGGAACATATCCAAACCAAAATATGCACAATGAATATATCATAGGAATCCCTAAGATTCTATCTAAACATCATCATATATAATTATTAAATACTAGGAATCACTAAGAATATCTATAAACATCATCAATAATGTTCAGTAGATCAAATCCTCCCAATACTTCAAATTTAATCATGTGGATTAGCTATTACATCCTTGGAGTCTATAGGAATGTCATATCATTTGGTGAAATACCATATTGTTAGTATCACTACGTGTCTCATAAAATATCATTCATTTATTATGACTAGGATCCACATTATTCAAATCCGATAATAATATTTATAAAAACATGGGTTCACCTCCTTCCTCACCTATGTCACATATCAAGGGAAATTCACTCAAGTGATGGACTAATCATTATCACTACAACCATACTAGTGTTATGAAATCTATTTGGGTTCTAATGTGACATGAAAAATCAAAATAATCTACCACGTGAAACTGACCCACTATATGGACAATGTAATATTGGGGTTCCCAATGAGGTCATGAGGGTTATACCATATCATGTACACCCAACATTGACTCTATGATATCAAAATTAACTCCCCTTACAATCCCCTCACTCCGAGGACTCAACATCCATTAATGTCAACATGACCACAATACGACCTCAAGAGTCTCATTTGATAATCCCCACTAGAATTTCTCATAAGGGATGGCACAATGGCCATCCCACTTCACTTGTCATCCAAGGTAATTCATCACACACCAAACCCATAAAAAATAATTGAGTCTCTACCCATCAAACAACACCCATAAAAGTTGGTGAGATGATTTCCCTACTCTCTAATCATATCTCTCAATGTCTATAACTCATCTAATAGCTCCATCTTGGCCTACTTCGGAAAACTATTAAAATTATCACAAATTGTTTGTTAGATAAACAAAAGGAATCATTTATCTATCCAATATATACATGCAATCAATTTATTTTATTCCCTCAAGTATCCACACTTCTCTAAGAATAAATTTCAAATTAAAACTATTGTCATTCGATGGCCAAGGCACCAAACCAGTTCTAAGGGTCTATTTCTTCAATTTACACTTGCTTATATCCACACTATATTATTTAAAATAAACATGTTTTAATAATAAATAAATAATTTTCCACTATGGAAAGACCACATATAACAAGAAATATTAATAAAAGCAAAAAAATATAAGAAAATTTATATGTACAACCTACCCCATATGATGTTTTTTTTATTTTACAACACTGGATGATAGTTCACTCCCAAGCCCATTGAATAATAACCAGCCATCTCACATCATAAATAATCCCTAACTGAAACCCCAAAATTTATATAAATTAATCAAAAATATTTATAATTAACCTTAAAATATAATTTGACATAATTTTAATTGGTACAAATTCCTTAAATTTATCTAGATGAAATATAGTATATGACACCACTTGAAAATTGTGCAATGAACTCCTGAAAAACCTTATAAATAATCTATAAAGACATGTCATTAATAAATGAATAATCCCAGAATTTATTTTACTTTTAGAAAAACCTTATGAAAAAATAATCAGGTGACATACCTCAATTTATATGGTGAGAAATATTGGGTTGTCATTCTTTAGGGACACATTTTTCCGCAAAAAGGAAATCCCCCATCATTTTACTCATTTCGACCATGATCCATTAGAATCATCAACAATTTCTAATCTAATACCACAAAAAATTCTATAACCAATGAATAAAAGGAATATCATAGGATGAAATTAGAATATATTCCATGAATTACCACTGAAACTACAAAAAATCCGTCCCCCTCCATGCGGTATATATTGGAGAAGAAGTGATAGGGTCTTGGAAAAAATAGTGCTCCTTGATCCCTTTGACAAATAGAATCCTTTGGGGATGACTGGTAAATTACATTTTTTCCTTGTTAAAAAATAAACATAGGCACTAATCGCAATGTGACCTTTGGAGTGATGGTGAATTGAACCTCAGATAGTGGTACTGCTTGAGGTTTTAAAAGCCTTTATAGTGCAACCTCCTACATTGCGTACCTTTCAATTTATAACTCCAACATGTAGTGGTTATAACCCCACTAGAATACAAAATCATTCTAAGACACTATAGGATCATGGTATCATAAAATTCTATGTAGATCAATTTATAACAGAGTGAAAAAAACTCTTTATAAGAGTCACTTCCATAGTGTAACACCTCCCTTTGTGGAATGACCACTATGTTTGATTCCTTTCATTTTCCAATGTCTGAAAAACTCACTATTCCATGTGGCCCTCAGACATGACACACTCAACAATAGTAAAAATGTTTTATCAATTACACCTTAATGTAGACTGAAACTGACATGAGAGCATGAAATAACTCTCTGGCCTCAATACATGTCCAATAACATACCCTGGTTATGTTCCAACTCATTAAATTCAAATATCAATCTTGATTATCAAAAAAACATTTATTCAATACTTTAAAATAAAAATTCCAATAAAATTTATAACCAATATAGGTATATATTTTATCAACCTCCTCGCTAAAAAAATATCATCCCTGAAAATCTCAAACAGTCTGTCCCAAAAAAATCTCGACCTATCCAAACGAGAAATTCATGATTGATTTTTTAAATTCTATAATCAACCAAACAATGAGATATCACTATAAAACTACAATGATGAGGCATAATATTCATTAAAAACTGATCCACCATATCATTATTAAAACCAAAAACAAGAAAAATAATATCATCACTTATCTACAATGAGATGCTTAGGTGATAGTAATCAATTAATCTCCAAAATTATAGAGCTTCACACTATAAAACACAACAGACAGGGGAGGACTATGAGCCCTGGTACTCACCACCATTATAATTTCATACTAAAAACTTATTTGTAGTAACCTAACAACATTATTAATATGTTTTTCTTCTCACCCACCCAATATCATGAAAATGGTCCCATCACACCTCCATTGAAAACATATTCCAATAAATGGTCAATTGGATTCATTGATGCACTAAAACATTATCCAGCCATGATACCTAATTCCTAATAGGCATCAAAAGATCACCCAAAATACACACACCGATGTCAAACCAAATACTTAGGGTAATTACACAGAAAGATATTCGACCAATAGTAACCACTATCTTACTCTATTTGTGAGTTCATTCACATACCCAATCTTATTCACCCTCGAATCACACCCAAACCAACCAAATATCCTAAGAAATTCATGGACACCATCTAAAAAATAATCTGATTCTAAAATATAATATTCATTAATGAACTATTTGAGACCTAATAAACCATCTCACTAATATCTTTATTACATATCTACCATCATCCGAATGGTCCAATAACAACATTAAAGAACCCCACATGAGTGTCATAACTCTATGGATCATCCATCCATTACCACACATAATGACTAGACCTTTTCATTAAACACAAAATGTAGCAATAATATGAGAAATAAATCAATACAAATTCTTGACATTAGTATCATCATGCTCTTCATCCTTATAGATTACATATGTAATTTAGGTCACACAATACATTGGTCAATGGTGTAATCCCCACCATATTGAATTCTGTATACTAATCCTCAAGCATAACTGTAATTCTTCTGTTAGCATGAATTCCAAAAATTATGTGTCAAGGAATACTATCTTCTAGACAATAACTTTATACGCTGATCTATCATCAAATTAACATCTCCCCAAATAGGTATATTTTCCATTTTGTAAAAACTCATAGGAAACCATGATGATAATCAGTGTGTTAATTCCATCAGTCCTTTCCCAAAACATGGGCACTCCCAAAATGAATAATCAAATAGCTCCATGTGTGATCATCATGCGACACCTAAAATACAACAAATAATATAAGGTAACCATCCACATAATAAATAAAAATATAGTATCTCCATTTTCCATTTCCAGTGATATTAACTTATAAAATCATCTACATATATCTTGTTCCATGGTATATTTTTCCTCAAGAATAGTTTTGAAATTTTATATCAGTAATGTGAATCATACCAAAGAAAGAAAACTCCCTAATGAACTCTTCCATATCATCCAAATCATAACATCTAAATTCATAAATCATGAATCATTGGATCACATTCCTAAACCACTAATTATACATTACTTACAGACAATCTCATCTAATAAGATGTACCTCAATGATTTTCTTCCAAAAAATCCTAGCATCTCACCCAATCCAAGTATAATTTCATGATCACAAACTAACCTATAATCATAACATATTTAAAAAAGTACTCATGCTTTATCCATCATGGTACACATGTCTGCGCGTTTAATAGGTTTGTGTTAAAATCTTGGGGTTTATAGGACCGCACAACCATTGGGATTCTAGATAACTATCACATAATTGTTTTCATCTCATCGGAGGAGGACCTGATACATTCATGGTCAAGAGCACCTCAGTCATCCAACGGTTCTCGATTATACCTATTCTGATGGTCTTACGACTTCCTTATGAAATGTAATTTTCTAAATACGACTCTTTGGGTATGTTTTCATAATCTTCTTCTACCTTTTCCAATTCCCTCCATTATTAGAATGCTAGGAAATCTGGTCAGGTTATTCTTTTTATGATATAGCCAAACCAAGTCATTGTGTCACCATATCTCCCCATGTATATGGGTAGAAGTGGATGTTTATAAGATACATGTTGATTTTATTTGGATCACAGTGGGGGAGGAGTTTTGATGCAAGTAATCAATGACCTTTTAATCATTCTCAGACTACTTCTCTTCATATAAATGTTTGTGAAATTTTTCTTTGGGTATTTTATGTATCCATTCTCATCTTGGTTTGGTCATTCTTTCTAATCGGAGTGAGCCTATATCACCTATAGATCCCTTTATTTTAAAATTGAGTGTGGAGGAAGTGTGTAATAACCCTATTTATAAAGGGAATGTTCTAGCGAATTTTGAGCTAAGGGTTGTTGTTATTTTTGAAACATTGAAACTTGATTTGTTGTTAACAAGATGCCAATGTAGGCTCTTGAAGGGGAATGAGTGACCCAGTTGAGGCATTATCTTCCATTGATGATACCATCAGGTTAGGAAGTTTACAAAATGGACATGACATTGTATCTCACGCTGGTTACAAGATTGGCGTTATAATGGATTTTGAGTCTAGCCCACTTCACTCTCTTTGGGTGTCTCCAATCCATAAGAGTTCAGCTATCTATGTATGGAGAGAGAATGGAAATTAGGATTTTCTAGGATTTAGAAACACTCACAACTAATTTTCCCCCCTGCTAGGAAACGTGCAAGACGTTGTAGAAACTAATGGGTGGAAAATGACTATTCCATGATGGAAGAAAAAATATGGCAGGTTAAGTTCCAATGAAAACACTAAGAAGAATTATAATGATACTAATTCTCAAAAAATGATGGATGATGAGAAAGACCCCCATAGGAACACAATTATTGAAAATATCTCATGGTAGGGGATGAAAGGTAAATTGCTATCTGAAAATTTTCTAGTTCAACAGGTGTGAAACCGAAAACCCACAATGATTATTTGAACTTACCCATTACAATTGAAATGAGATCCTAATGTAAAATAAATAATGGTTAGAAAATAAAAAAACCCATCCAAAACAACAAGTGATGAAATGGATTATCCAGTGCTTGTCGATGTAGGTGAGAAAGAGGAAAGTAAGCCCAATTAAAGGTATTAATATGAAGTAATTGGAAATTCCCATAAACTGGTGTTTTTTTGAAGCTCAGGATGGAAGAATAGGGGAAATAGAAGAAATAGTACATGATAACTCATTGGAATTGCTTATGAAATTAGGAAATGATATATTGGAATCTTTCATGATGGTTAAATCTACCGATGAAGATGCCCACATGAATAATGAGTAGGTTATAAAAGGTATCAAATAATGAATATCATTATTCATGGATTTACATGACATGCCTTATAATGATAAGGGAGATCAATGAAGTGAAGATATTTATAGATACTTACCTCCAATTATCGGACATGCTGGCATTCAGGTTTGAGGATCATTTAAGGGACGAATCAGATACAAAGCTAAACACTATTTCAAAGGAATTATTTAGAGTGTTGAAAACTAGTTCTCTAAAATATTACTTAAATGGATATTCTATTTCATTTTTTGGTTGAATGGATGGATTCTCACTTTTTTTATAAATCTTTTTCATAATTAAAAAACTAATTTTTAGTTAGTGAATACTATCATTGGCCAATTAAATAATTGGGCATTATAACAATTGGGGGTAGAGTAATTGAGAATATATTATTAAGATTATTCTATTTTAAGGGTTATGATGAATGCTAATTATTAGAGAAGTATTGAAATTTGGATACAACCAAATGAAATATCTATTATAATGTTAATTTTTATTGATTAGGAATGAGGTAGCATCACTATGTTCTCCCTTGACGAATCCCATGTAAAACCCCTAAAATTTATGTTTGAGAAGAACCATCTTAGGAAGATGTACATGTTAGTGGAGACCACATACCGATTAATATTACTTAAACATCCCCATTAAATAACAATAATTTTAATAAATAACATTATGGAATATTTTTGTGTGGTTAGAAGTTATGTATCCATGGTTTGAGTTGTATTATACTATAAATTCTCTGAGAATTTGAAAGTATGTTTACATGAATACATTTTTTTGATGTGTGTATCAACATAATAAAAATGGTAAAATGTTGATAATTAAAAAATGGATTTAAATAAATTTATTTCATATTTGGAATTAGGATGTTGAAACTATCTAAGGGGTGATATTTATAAATATTTTATCAAAAGAGTAAAATGCTCGAAAATGATGGAAGATGGAAAATTCAATAAAATTGATATATTTTACATTAAATTTATTAAATAATGACTCGTATAAGTAATTGAAAATATATTTATGTTTTTAGTAATAAAAAATATATTTGGGAATTAAGGGTGGTATTTTATCATAATGGATATAGTGGGATACTAATGGAATGTGGGATAATAAAACAATTAATAAATTTTTTAATGAAATTTCACTCACTATAGAAATA
The DNA here is from genome assembly GCA_963277665.1 of Viscum album. Lineage (NCBI taxonomy): Eukaryota > Viridiplantae > Streptophyta > Magnoliopsida > Santalales > Viscaceae > Viscum > Viscum album. The sequence continues at coordinate 1,124,585,285 of OY728129.1, forward strand.
AATAACCACCACTCCTATAATTATTAAACAAAATTCAAATTTCCCTCTTCATTAAATTCTCATGAATTCTCAATAATTCTTATCTCTACTTTGAAGAATATTTCGGATTGATCTTTGTTAAGGTTCCAATCTATGATGATCAAGAGATGTACATTTTCCTATTTCTATATATTTATTTCATATTGGTATTTATTGATTTGAAATTTATTTTAAATTTTTATTTTAGATGATTCTATGGTATTTATAAACGTTATTATCACCCCCATTGAACTGTTATAATGGATTTATTACCCAATCTCCTTAATTTAGAATCATTTCTTAAGTAATTTTTTTGGAAATTTAATTGATGATTTTATCTTCCATTATAATTCCTGTCTACATTAAAATAATGAAAAACTTTTTAATCCATAATTTTTTAACCCATTACATTGTTGATTTATTTTTATGTTATATTCTTAATACATCTCTCCCACGAGAGTAATTCTTCTACTCTCATTATTCCCAATTTCTAAGATATTACTATGCATGAACCTCCTCATAGACATATAATTCCTATATATTTCTTTTGTAAAAAAGAATGTAATTTTAAAATATTATACATCCCTACCTATATACTATGTATGGACATGGTTTTGGATCAAATGAATCTAGTTTAAATAACCTTGAAATGTGTTTTTGGGTTTATTTCAGTCTTCACCCTCATGCACGACAGCTGGGCCCTTACTAAACACCTACTTCGACAATCATAAGGGGTATGTTATGGTTAATAATATTTCTTTTTTAATAATAAAAAATTAATTTGTATAGTGGTGTATAATGTACTTGGTAAATTGGTCTCCTACCATATAAAATTCAATTTACAAAACATGTTGATAATCTTTAATATTGAAAACTACATGTTGAATATAATTTAATATTTATATATATATATATATTTATATATATCACATGCTGTATGATCTTTATTTAAACTTGTGAATCCAAAATTATTCCTTATATTTATTTATGAAATTTTAATATACATTCATGTTGATTAATTTGTAGGTGAAATATATTTATAAAACATATAATCTATTATTCAATATGGGATGAAAATGAATGATATGTTTCATCACAAAAAATCTCTATTTATTTCTATACAATTAAACTTCGATCTTTTCTACATGTATATACTATATTCATTTGGTAAGTGACTGAATGAATTGGAATTTTATGTGATTGGTGGGTCATAGAATTATATAACCCCTCAGTGCATGGGTATTCATCATCAGTCAATAATGATATGGTAAAGGGATTTTCCTTAACATTTATGTATAATTTCTTAGAAAAAGTCCTTGAAGATATGATTATGATGTCCAATATTCTGTTATTCCATTATTTAAATTATTTTTGTTATCCATGTGATTATTCATTATTGTTTCATCAGTGCATTATAATTATCTATTTAGTGTTCTGGATTCAGTTGTACCAATGATGTTTTATATTTCATATTTATCCATTATTATATTCCATTATATTTGATTCCATTATTAAAAAATTAAGATCTCCACCTTTACATTATTCCCTATTTCCCTAGGAAATGATGAGGAATAATATTATTGTGTTGTGATAGAATTATGGATTAATGATGTTTAGTATTATTTGATCAATTTTAAATGAAAACTGTATTTTATCATGATGACTACTAAACCTTTATCCTTGTATGGTAATATCTAGTAATATGTTTTCATATAATAAATAACCCATTTGCTATGGGAAACTGGGTTTGGGGTCATTACTTTTGGTGTTATATGATGAATTATGAGAAACATTCTAAACATCTTTATGAAAATTAATTCATAGAACATATATTTTACCCCTATAAAAATTCTATAAATTATTCAAGAATTTTATTATATTCCATATTTGAAAATTAATAATTAATAAATAGAATTACTTTTAGAAAATGTAACCTTCTAGGAGGATCATAATAATATAAAAAACTATGAATAATGTGTGAAATATCTAAATAATTAGGATAATGGATCCAATACAATTATGGGAAAAATTAGGATTGTTCTAGGATAATTGAAAATGTTTACAGAAAAACCAATCCCACATTGAATAAAAATTTTAGCCTCCACAAGGACCAAACATATTGCATAATTTTATGAGTTAACTACATTCAAATTTTAGTGGGACCACTAATCCTATAGAGTAAGACAAATGGATTAAGTCTCAAGAGATTTTTTTGGAACTTGGATGATTCTAGAGAGAAATAGTTATTATAGTTCTTGATATTCTAAGTGGTTATAATGATATATTTCAGTTATTAATTCAAAAAAAGTTATAAGGATATATTTAGAACATGTAATGTAATTTAGTCATGGTTATTTTTATGGAATAATCTTTTCATAGACAAAAACCTGAAGAGATGGATTGGAAATTCATGAACCTAAGAAAAAAATTAAAAATAGATTATTGTTAATTATAATTCATTTTTACAAGTTTATCAATATTTATTATATTATATCTTAAACCAAGTAACTATTATTGATTGAATAAATGATTGTTTGAATCCTAGTTTTATAATATCGATGGAATCTCAAAATATTCCAAACTTTGAGGGGATTCAAAAGACTTCTACCCACAGAGAACATGAGTTATCCAAATCCTTTTCTAATAAATGTAAAACCAATAACAGGAGGACATATGATAACCAATTGGTAAGAGTTTCTACTAAGAAAATAAAATAATTATAGAGTTACATAGATGTAATAAATGTTGGAAAAAATACACTTGAACATATTTAAGTGGATTATGTGTAATATTAAATTTTAGAGATAATGGCCATAATACTCATGAGTGAAACAGAAAGAGGGAGTTAATCACTGTGAAATGCTTTAACTATAAGGATATGGTCCATTACTCTAAATAATTCCATAATTTCAAAGGGATTATACACAAGAAGATGCCAATGGACTAGTGCAAAGCTTATTCTATCATTGCAACTGTGGTTGAGGTTCCCAAGATATTGTGGTTTGTAATCTAAACATGTCCTATAATTTAGATGTTGATCAATTTGATTATGGATCTTCAAAATCATTTATATCAATATTAGTTTCCATGAAAATTATACACATTCATATAACTATAAGAAGGATGTTTTCAATCAGGTATCCAAGTAGAAATGTTATAGTAAAGTGGATGTTTTAGTCAGTCCCCATTATGATACCTATAATTAAAATATTTATAGAGATAATTATTATACCAATGGTTTACTTTGATATAATATTGTGTATGGAATGGCTATTGAACTCTAATGAAACAATTTACATTAGAAAGAATAAATATAGAATTTGTGAGGCCTATGAGGAATTAGTTATTTTTTATGAGAGATTTTGTGAGCTAAATATTTCCTTTATCGTACTATAATAACCTAGTATAATGAATATTTTTATTAGGATATAGACCAAACTAAATATTTACTGGGAAATGATTTTTTGAGAATAAAAGTTGTACCACTTGTGTGATATTATATTGGTGTGTATCTTAATTAATTACATATATTAACCCTGATAAAAAAAATTTAATTCTCTATTATCCTTATCATAAATTTGAATCATATATCTAAGACACATTATTGGATGGATCTAGTGGAGTCAGTTGAGTTTAAGAAGAAAATAAAATGTTTTTTTTGTGATAAAGGGTTCACTCATTTAAGTGATTCAAAATGAGGAGAACATGATTTTGGTGAATATGTTGGATGATACAATGGGATTATGAATCAATTATTGGGAAATTATGGAATTTAGAAAAATTATAATTTTATTATTCATTATATTGATGATATATTGGATAAATTTCAAGGGTACCAATTATTTTAAAACAATTAACTTTATTCTGTCTACCATCAGTTATGCTTATGGAGGATAATCCAAAAATAAATATTTATACATGGAATGGTCATTAAGAGTTCATAGTAATTCCATTTTGGTTAAAAAAATCTCCCTATATTTTTATGTATTAGATGATATGATTATTCAATGAACACCGTGATAAATTTTTAGTAGAATGTTCTGACAAAACTACTATTTAATATCTGAGTTATATGGGGCTTGATTAACTTTTAGGAATTGTTCTTAAGGTGTTTAAGCCAAAATAATTGAATGGTAAATTCAGTAAATATGTATTTTTACTTCCACAGTTTTCTTTTCATGGTTATATTGTGTCCAAGTTTGGTATATCTTTTGATATTTTAATATTTATGGCTGTTATGAATGGCCAAGTCCAACCAAAATAAAAAATATGATGTTTTCATGGGTTAAAAGGAAAATATTAGTGATATGTTTAAAAATATTCTTGATTAGATAATCCACTAACCAAGCTAACACGTAAGATGGTTAATATCTCATGTAAAAAGGAATTGGAAGAAATATTTTTAATAATTGATGTGTATATTGGTGAATTCAACAGTATTAGATCCTCAATATCATAAATAAGGCGTTTTGATTTATAGTGATTCAACAAGGAAAGATCATGGATATGTTTTCACAAGTAATGTAAAATTTGGGCCAACAGATAAAGATTTCTGAAACCCCATGAGATTATGTATTCTATTAATGATTTAGTATTTGTTTTAGTAATCACTATTATATTGATATGGATACATTACATTTTTCGAGAGATATGTGACATGTATAATCGCCAAATTTATTAATATATATATATATATATATGCATAAATATATTAATATAAGGGAAAAGATATGGTTTTAACTAATTAGTAATTATATATTTGGAATCCATTATCATTGGGAGAAAGTAAACATGGTGGAATATAATTTTATTATAAAATACCAAATTACTTTATCTATGATGAGGGTAAAGAATGATATACTTCAAAAAATACCTATTATGGATGGAAATGAGTATTATAATGGAAGGTGATTAATCATTCTTATTCTATGTAATCATCCAAACATATTTTTTAAGATAGTTTTTAGAAAGATAAAAATTGTTTTAAATCCCAAAAAAAACTAATATTTAATGAATGGGAGGCCTCTAGGTTTTAACATTGGTTAGAAATGAGTTTTATAGTTTGGTAATAGGTCGTGTGTTCTATTTGAACAGGAGTTGAAGAAGGAACTATTGTGTGAATTTCAAAGATCAAACTTCTCTATAAGTGAAATAAATGCAAATATGTATAGGGATATCGATGTTCACTTCTTGTGGGAAAATATAAATAGAGAAATTGAATAATATACAGTAAGTGTCTTTTGTATACCAGAAGATTAAGACTAAAAGATAAGTTCCAAATAGAGTAATACAACTTCCCCCTGTACAAGAATGGAAGTTGGATAATATTATGATGTATTTCATCACTAGGATACCTATGATTTCTATGGGTAATAACAATATATGGGTCATTAGTTATTATTATATAAATTTAACACCTTTCTCTATTATTCATGAATATTTTTATCAAGACTGTCCTATAAGGATATATATAAAAAATTGTTTCAGACATCGTCACACACTCCAATTAATAGTATTTGATTGTTACAAAAGGTGCACATTAAAAATTTAATAGAGTATCACAATGTATTTAAATACATATATTAATCTTATCATGACATAGCACCGAAAAACATAAGGTTAGTCTGAATGAACTATCTAGATATTGTAGGATAGGGTATGGTTATGACCTCCTGACATAAAAGAATGTTGCGATCATCATTTACCCCTTGATGTGTTTTCCTACAATATCAATCACAACTCCAACACAATAATGGAAAAATATAAACCCCTATATCGAAATATATTCTGATATTGTATGTGCTACGATGAATTCATACAAAGGAATATTTTATATCCAGAACATACAAAAGAGACAACCGAGAAGGTGATATCCATCTAGAATCAAAACATTGCAGCCCAAAGTAGACATAGAATTTAAGATGATAACTGAAGTTTGAATCATGAATTCTAAATGGTGGACTATTTATTCATAATGATATATCCTTGTAAATGGGTTATGATATTTGGAAATAATGTGAAGTCATTTTTAAGACATATTGTACTATTTGAAATATTATAGCGAAGAAGAGATGATGAATATCGTTTGACCATGCCACCAAACCTATCCAATGTTTATGATTTCATCCATATACAACTTCAAAGAAATATAAAACATACCCTCCACATGATATAAAATATTATTTTCCTAAATCAATCTAGGACACTATCCTACCCATCAACTGACCTAACCCGTGACATGACCCAATGGGTGTTCCTAATCCCCACAGGATGGGAAATATGCCCTGGAGTTGAGGAACTCATTGTGGAATTATTTTTCAAAAATAATAACTAAAGTCATCATACAATATTATTACAATCATCCATAGAAAAAAAAAAACAATAAAATAACCATAAAAAATAATAATATTCATCCATAGATAAAATTCAAGATTGATCAAAAGAAAAATTTACCAACAAAGGATCCAAAAATATCCTCATTACATAAAGGTCAACCACCAATCATGTCACCACAACCATCATCCCTATAAAGCCGCTATAATATGTATATGAAACCACAATAAGAATCCTTGACATTAAATGAGATATAAAAAAACATGTTCATGATATATGTACTGGTTATTTGTTGTGTGCGAGATCACATACCCAACAGGATCTCCTTATGTTTTCCAAGAAGATACATTACAAGACAAATAAGGATTTCCATTGTTTCCAACACTTGAGGGAAATAGTTTTGAATCACAAATATGATTTAACATTATAAGAGATGTATAAAAGGAATGAATATATGATAAGAAGGTAAGTACACAACATAAGAACTGTGGGAAATCCCTATGAATCTAGGGTTAGTGGGATCCAATAATCCTCACACTCTTAGTGATTATACCAAAGATGAAAAGGTACATTCCATGTCTAGAGAAATTACCATTCAATATAATCTACAAATGTTTTTTAGTATTGTAATTCCTAGCCTACATATCCTAGTATTCCATCCTACATACCCTGGATTCCCATGTGCATTTCCCCCTTTTCATTAAGCCATAAAAATAACCCAAAATATATGGAAAATCACCATTTTAAAATTATGAAATTTTCATCAATTTTTGTTTGGATAATCCATTTAAACACCTTAAAAATGCACAAAATATCCTTTATTTCTCCCATGTAGTCCTAAAAAAATATTTCATAATTGAATTACATTTATAATAAAGCTGTTTTATGTTTTCAAATAATGGATCAACTTTAAGCCACTTAAATTTCCCCTAAAACCACCAACAACTATTTTGGAAATCACAAGCCAAGAGGAGATTCCAAAGAAGTATGAATAAAAAAATCGAAAAACATGCCACACAGTTCTTATTAGACTAACCCTAGTACATCAAAACTATTTGGTAGAATGAATATAAACAAGGATGATATGAGAGACTAGTAAGAATGGAAAGGAGATGATTACATTAGGTTTCATTGAATAATAATGGTATAAATACACAAAATACTTGAGAAAATAGGGACAATTAAAAAATGGTCAAATTTTCTAAGGATGGAGGGGTCATCAAAGGTTGGGAATGGGGGATGAGAGTGGTTAAATCATATAGGAGATGTTTAAGAATTTAAAATATTAGAAAAAATGGGAAGACCAGATGGTTTGGATAAATGATTTCCAAGACCTTCTCCACACCATGATGGCACTTCATGATCAACTAAAAGGGATTTCTCTATTATCAAAATCATTCTCCTAAACATACTAGAACTATAGTAACACTATAACTTCTCATGTTATATTTTGATGATGGTACACAATTTTCTATAACTAGGCACTAACTATTCACTTAAATCAGTCTCCTGCAAAACATCAATTTTTAATGTAAAAGGACAAGAAAGAATATTAATAAAAAAATAACAAGATTAAAAAATAAATACATAAAAATAGAACTATCAGTATGGATATTCTCCCAACCATGTCACCGTCCACAATTGAAAAATCTTTCCATAGTCTGATCAGACATTAAATAAGTTAATTTCTCTTTATCCAAAAACTATTGGTTTGACATCACATGAACATAGTTCTAGTGTTTCCTCTAATATATAACAATAATAATTTATTTACCTCAAAAAAATATAACCTACGAATAATCAGTTCAAATAGGTTTCTTAGTCACTGACATGTTGGGTTCAAAATCAAGTTTTTCTCAACTCAACATAAGAGAATAATACTGATTATACAGATTCAACTACTACATGGGAAAAAATGAATGAATAAAAATATACATAGAAGGTAATTGTAAATGGTATGTGACATTATAGATTATCTCAATGATCTCAACATGTATAACATACCATAGAGATAGATTACCTTGCTTCGGATGATTATAATGGTCTGAAAGTGGTGTTACTTATTGAAATACCTAGTCACCCACATCTAATTCAAAGCCATGGAATTGATGATTGGAATAATAGTAATGATTGTTCTGATATGTCATCAAAAACATCCTAATCATATGGATCTTACTATTCACTTATTTGAAAATTCTCTACCCCACTACGGAAGTCAAACCAAGTTCCATCCACCATAAAAGAGACCAGTGTGGTCGACTATATTGATCCTTAATGGGAGACATCATAATCATGTATTGGTAACTATTATTATAGAAATATTTTACCAAATCCAAATTATTATATTATGAACCACATAAATCTATCATGTAGGTAAAAATAATTTCTTCTAGGAACTATTTTACCCACTCCATTTTTTCCATTTTTATGGTGATGGTATGTCATTATAAGATTGAAATACAAACACCATTTTATTTTGAAGGCCAACCCAAAAATGATAGGCGAATCAATGTTACTAGTTATAAATAATATTATATGGAACACCATGTGTCTTGATGATCATCAGTACATCGATTCTTCCATGAGCACCCACTTTCATGGAATCATTGATTGTAATAATGTGGGGGAATTTGGCCAATTATCGATAACCACCTAAACAACATTCCATTCATTTGGGGCTTGGGGTAACCATATAATAAAATACATGGATAACACTTAACACTTCTATATAGGAATAGGGTGAGTATTAAGAATGAATAATGTCCTCTAATCCTCATCATTGACTTCGTGAAAAGTATAAATCTGAGAAGGAAATTTAGTGATTTCATATTTCCTGGTCAACCACTAGATCTGGCATCATACAATGTAAAACATTTTGTTTAAACTATGATTTACATAACACTACTTCTAATGATACTCTAGTATCACCTAATTCATCTGAAATTATGATAAAACAAAATAGCCTCTAAAACGATGAACTTATATGGAAGACAATACCCATTTACTTGGTACCTTCCCACCATTTAGAAGATAATTAGGATGATGAAACGAGTTATTTTTTTTGATGATATTCTCATATCATCCCTAAAATATATGTTATTATCTCCATTAATTAAAAAATCATACCCCCTTTCTCATCCTTTTCTTCTACTTATATTATGTAAAAAATACCCATAAGGATCCACTCACTACTAGACTCTTTCATAGACTATGCTGCTATCATCTTAATCAAGGAATCAATGGCTTCATTTTATTTGATCAACAGTGTAGATGATGGTGATTCAAAATAATTAAAGATAATATAAAGAACTTATTTTTCATATATATATATATATATATATATTATTTTGGGAGAAGTTATAGATTAGTATTTTGTGGTCTGTGTAGACTGTAAACCATTCCCCGAAAAGATACTTTCACAAGAACTTAAGTGAATTATTCTTTGCTGAAAAATATATGTAATGGATTGGGTAATTAGTCTCATGCTTTCATATCTATAAATATTCTTATGGAAACACATAGTCACAGAATAGAAGGACGCATCCCAAAAACATACCAGATACATCATATTAGACAACCTAACCCTAACCTGCCTTGGTTATGATGAATATTGTTCTAGATGTCAACAAACACCTGATCTCATCAAAAGATGCATGAGATTCTGGGATCAAAGATAATAGTACCCCTTTTTGGGAAATAAATATCATAAGGTAGGTGAGTCAAGGTATGTATTTATCAAACCACATGTAGTACCCTTCCAATCCCAAAAAATCTAATTTCCAAAACATTCCTCAGCTCTTCCCAAGAAATAACTACTATATGATTCTCTAGATCAACTAAATCCCCATGTATTTCTATAACATGACCCGCAAACATGACTTCCCAAATCAAGAAAATAATTTTGAACTATTTGGAAAAAACATATGATGGTCTCATAACATTCCCAAAATGACCATCAAATACTTCCCATGATCCTATTATAATTTTGGGTAAACTATAATATCATCCAAAAACACCACAACAAATGATATGATGTATCTATAGAAGACATGGTTCATAACATATAAGAAAATGGTATTACTTTTCATAGATCTGAAAGGAATTAATAGGTATTTTACGTGGTCATAACTACTTCAGAGTGAAAACTTATGAAAATAATCTTATCTTACCTTGGTCGACTGATACCCAAAATAGAGGTTGTTAATTAAAAAATCACGCCCCTTTAATATTATCCAATAGATCATCAATTCACAATAATGAGTATTTACTCATTATCCTGAACTATTTTAGATTTCTATAGCAAGTGCACAACTGAATAGATCCATTATCATTCATGGAAAAGAAGATCAAATAGGCCCATAGAGACTTGTACAGATGTAGACAACCTTTATAATCCTAATCATCTAGCTAAAACATCAACTACCTCTACATGGTGGGGGCTATATGTCATGATGGATGTTATATCTTCTATGTATCTCATACTAAGTCAATGGTGAACTCCATGTCCTATTCTTGAGGTAATCGTGAGAAATCCTCTAGGAATAGTTCATGAAATTCAATAAGGTTGGAAGGAAACTAATTCCCTAATCCTTCCATATAAAATTTCAATAAATGTGATAATACCTAATATGAAATCCTACCCATCTCCAGAAGTGGTGGCCCTTCCTGTCCCAACTGCAGATCCCATTATTCCTAGAAAAAATGAGTTCTCCTTTCAAAAATCATAAAAGTTATCCATTAATGGAATTAATCGATGTCAACCTTGCAAACCATTATCCAATCTATCCAAAGGATGACACCAATGTTGTCCATATCTAGGAAAAGGAAATCCCATTGTAGTGCAATATGAAACAAGGATAAAAACCATGGCAGGAACTTGAATCCATTCTCAAACATATTTAAAAGAGATGTAGAAATATCTATAGAATAAAACATAATATAAATTAGGTGTTTTTGTAAGTACACAAAGTTATAATAGATAAATTATTGTGAAGCACCTACTTAAAACAATGAAATTATAAAAGGTGTTGCAATGAGAAAATAACTCCGAATGTAATGGGGTGTACATTTTATGCCACCACTACGTAATATATAACATTTAGATGATTTATCTCAGTCTATAACTAATGTTCAATAATAATTTTTGGCATTTATTTAAGGTAAATATTCATATAAGAAGATCTAACCTTGGCACCAAATTAACCAGGACATGATCCCTTATCATGTAGGGAATTTGACTGATGAATTGTCCCTATATGATTTATAGATATTTAGTCACCCTAATAAGGTTAAATATACCTAAAAATAATTAATGATTTACCGTGAATCCACAACGGTCACAGATCCTGGGTGGAACCTAATATGTGGACTGTATATTCCCAAAATAGTCATAGGGATGTAATACATGATCTCTTCACCAAATTCTCTTCATAGAGATAGTTAGGGTTGATATTTATAAATAATTTTTTAATTATCCTAATTCCTCTACATTTAAGATGATAAAATAACCCTCTCTCTTGGGGATGTAAGAATCCCATTCGCACCAACATACCTGTCCGGTTGATCTACAATAGTAATTTCCTGTCAACCACAATATATAAGGTCTTAAATTTAAATAAGATGACTTGAAATAAAATATATACCCATAACCAATTTTAAACAATCATTCCATCAATATTTAATTATTTATTCGGTAATTATTAAAGTGTAATAGCACTATAATGTGGTTGGAATATTCCATTATTTAATGCTCCACTTACTAGAGGGCTAGAAACTCTCATGACTTGGTGAGGAATAGGTTCTTAAGGATGAATTAATCAATGATGACAACCCTAAAATACATTAACAACATGTTAACATGATACCTATCCCAAAACATAGTCTCATACCATATGTGACATGGGATATCAATCATGAATTCAATACACATAAAATCAAAAAATTTAGTTGTTCAGACAAACTCAAAGATATTCTTTATTTTTTTCTTTTAGTAATCAACTTCTTTGGGGGTTAGTAAAACCCCAATAGGAAGGGGGAATATTATTACGAACTCTTATTCAAAATCCTTCTCATGAAATGGTTTAAATTCCATAGAATGCATAGGACCAGCAATCACCCCTTAATCAATGGCTCAGACAACTCAAACCACTCCTTCTATAACTCTCTGATCATCTAGTGTGTTTCCTAATAAATAATTATATCTAACATCCTCTAGTGTCTATACTATAGGTATTTGAGGATGCATGATACAACATGAGTAAAAAAATGAAAAGTCAAATATTCAATACATCAACCCACAAAGAATCAAGTACACAACATAATAATTCATCCACATAAATCACAATTTATTAAGAAAAAATCAATCTAATACATCATAAATTTGATCCCATGCCTAATATTTATCAAATTTAGTAAATATTAGGGATGAGTGAAATCAAATTCACAACATATCATGGTGACCCATGTTATATCAAAAGGTGTGTTGGCTTGATACACAACTCATTACAAGAATCATAGGCCCGTATATTCCTAGATTTTATCTTTCCTGAATGTTCCCATATATCAAGAAACAATGATAGTGAAATATTATATGATACCATTATTTAATGAATACTATTAATATTTCATCCATCCTGACACACAACATGCTCTATAACATGGCCTGATGGGAAGTATCAATCCCTAGAAGTTGAAAAATAGTACCCGGGCATCAAGGACATTATTTGGTGATGAATTTCCCATCCTAATAATCCAAAACATCAAAAACCATTATAAGAAACATCCATTGAAAAGAACACTAAAAATAAAACACACTAGTTTAAGTCAAAATCCATATCCAAATACAGAAAATGAAAAAAAGAAAATGATAATAACATGAATTTCACGAATCTCTTCAAGACACAAGGGTCATCCACCCATCATTTCACTACCAACATTTTCAATAAGAATCCACCAATAAGATTACTTTCCAGAATAATACGACCCATTTACATTACTAGGGCCATATAAAACAATGATAACATACACCCATTGGGTGTATATATTGTGTTATCTAACATAGATTGTAAGATCCCACAATGTGTTCCATGAATAGACATTATATGAAAAATAATGATTCAATAATATTAAAGAAAGGAGAAAATAGTTTGAAATTTTAAATATTATTAAACATTTTAATGAAATAAGTGAACACCTTAATAACTACTATGAATGTAAGGAATCGTCATTTGAATAATGGGATATCCCAAAAGTAGATAGGGATAGTGGCTATACAGAATCCCCGTAATCGTGGTGATTATTACGAGACCTTAAGAGCCCATTCCCATGTTCGATCCTTAACAAATTCATACCATCATCATTAGTTTAAAAAGTGTTTTAATGTAACCCTTCTTGGTAGGGTGGTCCATGCGTAGAATACTAGTCCTAGTCTGCACAAAAAGAAGCCCATGATTCCCATATGCTTTTATCCCTTTCCTAAATATATAGAAAATTTTTATCAAATATTCCAAACCTCCATATACCTAGAATGATATTTCCAACCATTTCAATATGGGAAATATAATTATGAACATTATAAACACAAAAAACATATTTTTAATCACCCACTTACTCACACAACACAATTTAAGAAAATAGGATGAATTAAAATATAGGCTACTAATTTTTTAAACTAATTTCATAAAAATAAACCACCTACTATTTGCAAAAAAATTATAAAATACTTATTGGAAACCACATGCCTAGAGGAGAGGATATCCAACAAAAGCAATAATAAACCATAAACATCAAAACCCACACTCCAAATTTTGGATTAGACCAACCCTATGTCATCACAATCATATTGTAGAAGGAATATTAAGAGATATGAGATAAAATAACAAGAACAATTAAATAAGGAAACTTACATGGAGTTTAATTTACGAATCCAGGATAAAATACAACTTAAATTTATCCCAGAGGGATAGGAGAAAGATGGTTGGCATACCTTTGTTTTATGGGGCCATGATTGGGAGATAGTGAGGGGTGGGGGGATAAAATTAGGGTGTGTTAGTTGACGAATATCAAATATTATAGAAACTAGTAACACCACTTAGTTTTTCAACATGGGTATCTAAGTCGTGTTCTAACAATGAAGGTTCCTTTTTGTCCACTAGAAGAGGCTTCATTGTTTAGGACACACTATTTCAAAAAATACAAGCCAAATCATGTGGTCACTTTGGTTCCACTATCTTAGCTCAAACGATTTGCGATTTTTGTCTCATAGTATCCTCTAAACATGAATTAACAATTAACTATCATATACCTATCCAAAAAAATTAATTTCCAAATGAAACACCCTAGAAAATTTAGGTAAAAAAGACCTTGAGAAAATAAATATTATTTGAAAATGGAATAGTGGGTATGATTTTTGATCTAGTTAAGTTGGAGCCAAAATTTTCAATTGATAATGAATGAATTCATATTCTTGTTACAATGAATCATATGATATAAAATCAAATTACTCCTCTTGTGGATTTTCCATGGAGGAATCATCTTTTGGAAAAGGAAACCAGAACGGAAATGGATTTTTTGAAAAATTATTATCCAAATTTGTTTATAGATTAATTTTTAATTAAAAGCAATTTTTTTATTAAGGTGGAGAATATGAATCCAAAGATTCTGTAATAGTAAATTAACCATTAATGAAATGATTTTTTTGAAAATGGGTAGTATATTATTTCATGAAAATATTACCACACATATTGATGAAACCAAATCACTAGGTTAATAAATGTATAATAAAATCTAAAACTAGTACCATAAATCAAGTAACAATGTGTCAAAACACTGAAATATTTTACTCGGGTGGATCATTCTTGAATTTTGATAAAAATTATATAATTTACATTGTTATTAAGACAGATAAATAGATATGGAAATATACAGAGTGTAGGAATTTAGAGAATGACATGAAGTGATTTTGATGTCGGCCTGAATATATAATATTTAATATGACAATTGGGTATTATCTACTATTATTCAATACGATCATTGTGCATTATAATAATTGGTTAATATTACCATTGTTGAATATTAAAATAAGTAAATTTGACACTTAGGCATTAGGATTATTGGTTTCTTGTCAATTACAAAAAACCCATTAGGATTATACTTTATTAAGGGTAATGATTAATAATAATTAAAAAATATTGGAGGAAATATGTATTTGAATAGTATACACATACCTTATGAAGATTATTTATAATTTATTAGGAAAGATGTTGAATCATTTGGGTTCTCACTTAACCAATCCCAAGTAGAACTCTAATAAGTGAAGTTGGAGGGAGACCGTCTATGTGAGATGTCCAGTTTAGTAGATATTTCCTTTCAACTAATGTTGGATGAACCACCACATGAAATTACAAACATTTTACACCTTACCCTATAGAAATATATTGGTGCAATTAGTGTTCATGTATCATGGGGTTGATTTTTATTATCATGTAAATATTTCAAGAATTCGAAACAATGATTATAATTATACATTTTTTTGGATGTATATATAAACCGAAGATAAAAAGGAAATTATAGATAACAAGAGATGGGATTTTCTAAAATTATTTCATATTTGAAATTCTTGAATCTAAATTATCACAGGTTTTAAATTTGGTAATTGTTTGATAAAAAAATAAAATTCATTAAAATGATGGAAATAGATAAAATATGATATATATATGACATCATGTTTCTATATACATGACAATTTTTGTCCATGTAATTTCTATTTTACTATTTTATAACCAAAAAATATATTGGGGCATTATGGATGGTTATTGAGTGCAATAATTATGGTGGGAAACTATTGTAACATGGAATAATTAATTAATTAATTAATTAAGTCATGAAATTACAATCACTGGAACTATAAATATACAACCCTATTATCATTATTATATACATGATTATAAATTTACACCTCATATATCTTTCAAGGATTTAATCCAATATCTCTCTCTTCATTCGTGATTACTTCGGTTGGTTCTATAGTTGTTTTTTAATATAAAAAGATAGTGAGAGGTAAAGGTTATCATTTTTCTTTCAATATTTTCAATTTTGGATTTCGTTATTTCTATTTTCAATTATGTTTTCATTTTATATTATTCCATGAAATGTATACAGGTTATTATTTCCCTATTGAACTATTTTCATGGATTTATTACCCAAGCCCCTTAGTTTATGCCTTTTTTAATTCATTACTCGTCTAAATTTAGAGCTTATTCACTCTCTTTATAACTCATATTTACTTTACCAAATCCACATCATCTTTAAGCCGTGATTTATTATCCAATAATTGTGATTTATCATTGTTTGTTCCTTTATTAAGATATCACATCTATGTGAAATATTATTTCACTCACATAATGGCTAATATCTATGAAATTATTATGCGTAAAACTCCTCATATCTATATCAGTCCAATACATTAGTTAACATAAAAGTTTTGGATTTTCTAAGAAAATAAATTCATTCTCGTATACTATAAGTGTATTTGGTTTTGGATAAGATTAATCTTGGGGAAATAAAACAAACATTAGTTTGTCAGGTATATCACAGTCTTTATCCTTGTGCATAATGAGTAAGACCTCACTATACACATGGTTTCAATCTCCCAAGGTATATTCTATGGATTGTTATCAGAATTATATTAAACCAAAATGATGAATTTATCTAATGGTGTATAACATATGTCTTACATTGGTAACATAAAATATTAAATACAATTTTTTAAACATATTAAAATTCTTAATATTGACAAGTATCTGTTATCTATAATTTCATATAAATCTCTTGTTTTTTGGGACATTTTGAAAAATATGAATCCTGAATTATTCCTCATATGTGTTGATGGAATTAACTTATAAATTATTATTAGATAACTAAATTATTAAATAAATATATATAATATAATATATTTTTCTATATGGGCGTATAATGTATAATTACATTAATATTGAAAATGTGCTATGTATTTATATGTTATTCAACCTTGATCTATATTATATATAATACCTGTATTCATTCTGTATCTGATGGAATGAATTGTAATTTTTAATCATAGGCTACACATGAAATTATATAGACCCACAATGCACAAGTAGGTCTTGTGGGATAACTAATATATGGTAATCAGTGAATACTTATCCTTTATGTATAATTTATTGGAAAATGGACTAGAGGATACGATTATGATGTTATAAAATTATGAAATTCCATATTTCATTTTATTTTTGTGTTCCATGTGAATAGTAATTTATCTTTATCCAATGAATTTTAATTATTTATTCATTTTTATGGATTCATTTGTACTCATGATGTTTCCTATGAAATATTTAACATTTATTAGAATTAGTTATATGTTTTCCCTTACTGGGTATATAATCTCACCACCATTATGTTGTCTCCCTATTTTCATAGGAAGTGAAGTGTAATTCTAGGAATGGATACATATAAAATTGTGCAATAATGAGTTGTACATTTATGTTTTAATGGTTCAATGTTATGTATAAAGTGTCTTGACGAATTTGTTACCTTGATCCTTTGATTTGAAAATATTGTGTTTTATTTTTAGTGTAAAAAATAAACCACAAAATTTGGAAAACTGGGGTTGGAGTTGTTAAATGATACAACCATTAGGGACTATTATATTCTACTTCATCAAGAATCATTCCCACAATACATAGGGTTAGGTATTCAATTGATCGTTCCCTTCAAAAAAATCATGATACATACGTACCTCCACTTTTTTTATCACACTAATAAAATTCATCTCACAAGCCAATATCAATCTTGTTATGAATTTTGTTCATATAATAAATTATATCGAAAAATAACTATCCATGTTTTCCCATTTATAATATTGATGGAATGAAAATCACATTATCCATTACATGGTAGAACATGGGTCTTAGCGGGCGACGGGGAGGAAACCCTAGCAGCGATTTCTCTTCGCAACGGTGGTGGTTTCTGCCCTAGTCCCTAACTAAATAATGGGGGAGCGACCTCTAATATCCAAGAGAGATTCTTATTCTCCTTTCATTCCAAAAACAAACCCTGATTCGCTGCTGGTATTTCCATAAATCCTGCTCGGCCCGAAATTCGTGGATTTACTCGATTGTTTCCTTAAACATTCTCTTTGGACATCATAATTTTCAGAGTCTTCAGACCTTCTAAAGAACACTATGATTGTGAGATTTATTTAGCGACGACCCTCGGTAGACTCCTTTTATAGGCACGTCCTCGATGCTTGGGGTCTGAAATAGAGGGAAATGGTGGGTCTTATGGATAATCATCAAATCATGGTCCTTTTCACCTTAGAGCCTGATCTCATAAAAGCGTGTTCAAGCACTTCAAGAAGCTTCAATGGTTTCCTATTTTATCTTCTCTAGTGGTCATTCAACTTGCATATGAAATGCAATCCTCCTTGAATGGCAATCTGGGTATGTTTCTCCATCCTCCCTCTACTGTTTCAAAATTCATCTATTATTCGTATGTTAGGAAATTTGATAGGGAGATACATGTGTTCATATTGCCACAATGAGGCCATTTTTCATCCTCTAAATCCTAGAATCTGCATCGAAATGGATGTTTCATGGGTTACATTCGAGTATGTGTGGATCACGGTGGGCGAAGAATACCGCTGTAAACAACGTGTGGTTTTTGAATCCTAGACTGATTACTACTCTGAATGTAAGCGATTGGGTCACTTGAAGGAGGATTTCCATAGGAAGCCTAAGAGGAATTCCTTGAAGTGGAGTTATATCGGTGGCAGAGAAGCTGAAATTCATCATGAGGGTGATATAAAATCCTCTGGGTTGGCAGACCGTTAAAGTGGTTCTGTCAGTCCTCCCACGGTGTGTAATGGGTCAAGGGAGTTTTTACATGAGCGGTCTCCACGGGTTTGTTCACCGGTGAACAAAATCTTGAAGAATCCGGTGAATCTGACAGTGGATAATGTATTTAAGAGGCTGAGGCAGGATTTAGCCAGGCCATCCTCTAGCATTAGTTCGATATTAAATATTACTGGGAGGGAGATATATTTGGTTAACCCAAATACAACCCATGAAGGGACAAGGGTTTCTAGGATTTATCATGTACAAGAGAAACTGGGGGATTATGTGAAAGAGATTACAACTAGATTGGAGGGTTCCAAGCAGGATGACCAGAGGAAAGGAAGGCAGGGGCTAGATATAGAGGTGGTCCCTTCAAATAGTGCAGTTATACCAGTGGTCGAGAATTCTAGTGATTAATCCTGTGAGGAATTGTTCAGGGGGATTTAGTACTCCATACAGGTGGGAAATCAATTTGATGGACTAACTATGGAAGGGCAGAAAAATAATTAAGAAGAATCAGAATTTGAAAATGGGGAACAAGTGGAGCAGTCTATGGGATAAATTAAGAGTATCTCTGCTAGAGAAACAATCCTGAGGAGTAGAAAGAGTAATAGAAGAAGGTAGTGCAAGAAATATTACTCCTCCTTGCCACCTCCTTTGAAGACCTGTCAGCAAAAAAGAGAGTGGATGAGAGGGTGGCCTGCGAGGATTTATGTCAACTAGAATGCCCTGATCAACCCGGACCATGGGGTTTAATTCTGAGTTTGGGAGATGAGGTTAAAGAGCAGGTGTTCTATCTCAATTCATCTGAAGAGGAAGCATCCAAGATGATGGTCCAGAATATTGAAATGAACCTTAATGAGGAGAAATTCTCTTGGGTTGAAAAACATGACTTGATTCTGGTTTGGGGATTCAAACAGGGGTTGGTAAAGCTCAAGGAATACATACAGGTATGGGATAAACTATCTTCTGCTTTAGAAGTCGTGATAATAGAAGAACCTCACACTCAGGTAATAAAGATTTCATGGAATCTATTTAAGGATTTGAATTATGGTAGGTTTAAATTTTATTTCAATGACTCTATTCTCTCATTTTCTGTATAATGTTCGGTCTGTCTATCTTCTTGTGTGTTTGATTATGAGGAATTAATTTCAGCCAGTGTGTATAAGGTGAATTAGGGGTTTTGTTCCAAGAATTATTCTTGTTCTACATAAGATAGTGTTCAGAGCACGAGGTCATCACTTCGGCATGGCACTTGGATTCTGAGAGGGTATGTCCTGGCCATTGGTGTTGTGCCTGCGCATCTTTTCACGGGACTGTCTGAGTTCTCATGTCCTGGTGGAGGACCATTACACGATGAAAATACTGGGGTGAGGTATAACTTTTATGTGCTTTGGAATTTTCAATATTTTATTTGGTTGTTTTGATGGACACTGTGGTTTCTCACTTTTCTTGAAATGTTATATGATAATCAAATAAAAAATAATTTCCAGTAAGTCAATACATGTTAGATCATCTTGTTCATAAAGATCATACCTTGAAACATATACCCATGATTATGATGTTGAAGGAATTCACAATCATAGGATAACATCATTATACTTTTACCATAATATATAATAACCATCTCAAATAGAACTCTCAACTCACTAATATCCTGAGACACATCATAATGGAAAAAGGATCTCCAACATTTCCAAAAACCAATGCCTTGCATAAACCACATGTAACATCCTACCCAACACCAATTATCTTGGGTAGTGGAAGAGTTGCTACTAAACATAAGTGACATCCCAAATACAGTAAAGGCTTTAAATGAATGACAATGGCTCAATAAACTATTGAGGGGTTCTTTTCCCTGATGAATACATGACCTGGTGAAAATAAATAATACAATAAAATTCAACTACTAGGAGGTTCATTACATAAACATTGACCAGAGAGGAGTTAAACCCTTTGGATATAATAATTTCCCATTTTTTGATCTCATAGATTACTAAACCAACATATTTTGTTGTGGTTCATGAATAGTTCTAATGAACATGTAGGAAATGAAAGAATTCATATAACAAGAATAAATTAGTACATTCACTATTATTGAATGAAAAAACAATGTATCTATCACCACATAATTTTCTATCTCCACATTAGTAGTAGTGATAGAATATTCCCTTCCATGTTTTTGTGGAGGATGTTGTTGATTTCCTCCAACAACACAAGGATTACGGAATTGATTTTAAAAATTCCCATGTTTCTGATAGTTCAAACATTGCACGATAGGTTTATTGGTGATCTGACCATTCTTTTCCTCCTTTACAATAGTGGACTCCCTCATATCCCTTTGGTAGTTATTATCAAATTACACCATTAATCCCCATTTGAAGTATTTTTTGGTTCCCTTTAAATAGTTCCGAGGATGTTTCTTTACACAATTTTGACATGTGGGATATTAAGTGTTATTTATATTATGGTTTTTTTCACAGTAATCCTACCTTGTTAGAATCTATTTTCCTCTTTTTTTCATTAGTCCAACGATACCATTGAGAGTCTCCAATCTCAATTTCAGAATTAAGGGAACCAAAAATAATATCATTGTGCCTATCAAAGTCTCGAATTGCCAATGATTTTCATAGACTCAGTTTTAGTCAGATAAAAAAAAATTCCAGCCTTCATTTGGTGTTCATGAATAATCTGGAGGCATGCCTTGCAAGCCTTGTAATTTTTTCTTCATATGCCCAGATAGATTCATCTTCTTATTTACTTAAGTCCAAGGAATTCCCTTTTCTACCTAGAGATGGAGGGTTTGTGGGAAATATTTATCAAAAAATATTTTCTCTAAATATTCCCATACCCTAGAATCAATTTCTTCGATGGGAATTGTGTTATTGATTAGTGTCCACCACTGATTAGCTTCCCCGTCCAAATTCTATAACTCTAGTTGAAAATTATCTTCTTTTGAGCACTAGGGAATGATAATATTTTTTCAATATTGTTAATCCATTTTTCCTCGGGGAGGGGATCATAAGATACACTAATAAAGGGAGGCCTTCGATGCATGAAGAATTCAATGGAAACATGTTATTTCCATATAGAAAGAGGGTGATCCACATGATTGATGTTATTATTCATAACTTGAGCTAGTTAAGAGAGTTAAACCATAATGTTTTGAGTACTGTTTCCCATCATATGTGGCATATCATTTGGGAAATCATCACATTCCCTATCACATTAACCGTTGTCATGTGAATTTCCATTTCTCACAGCTAACTATGAACGAGAAAGTGCAATTAGGGGCTTTATTACATTGCTAATAAGCATGAAATGAACCTTCTAACAGAAATTGATAAACATGTGAAATAAATTTATATCCAAACATGTAATTAAATAGGTTTCAATCTAGTTTTCACATTATATGTTTCCTAAGTTATATTATTATGGTTTTTGGATCCACTAATAATGGTTTATAATTTTCAAATAAATTTTTAAAAAATATCTCTCAGGAGTGTCAAACCAAGTGTGTAGTAAGGCCTATTGTCTTATATTAGGTTACCCTGATTCTAGCGTAAAACACCTTGTTAAAGATGTTAATATTAATTACATCTGTTCCAGAACCATGTCCACTTGTAGTATCCAAAGAGGGATGTATTTTCATTTTTTGACACTTACTCTTTACATACAAAAACTTAGGTATGTTTTCTTAAACATTGTCTTAACCCTAAGGTTTTTTACCAGTGTTCCCTATTCATAATCTCTAAATCTAACTATGCTTTCCTCTGATACTAACAATAGTGACCCTATACTTTTACACATATCATTACATGATTTTATGAATAATTAATCATTATATTACAAGACAAGGATCATAAAGTCTATTGTTTTGGATGACTAGGAACATAATTAAACACCATAAAAAAATCCTTTATATAATATCCACATTGATCTCCTAACAACCATTGTTATCAAACATCAACATAGGATAACTTAGGGATATCAAGAACAATGGTATGAGATAAAATATCTAGTAAGGGAATAATAATAAGAATAAATCATTACACAATGGTTATAAGGCATAACATAATGACATAAAATGGAATGGAACATAAGGAATCATTATATATAGAATATGGGACATTATAATCAGGGAATCATAGTAAATTGGAAAAAAATAAAACATGACATAACATGAATCATGGATCATCTAACATATAGGAGAATGAGTCAAGGATCGTTTCACATAAAGGTGCAATATTCATGGCTAACCACCAAGACCATTGAACATGGAGAATGTGTCAGTCCTAACCACCTAGAGCATTTCCCAAAACATTTAATGGGACTACAAACCAACCAATGAATTGGAGAGCTATGTATGAACACCTATCATAACATGATCCGAAATATGTGTGCCATAGAAAAGGAAGTAAGGAATCAATCATAAACATAATTTTGACCCATGTAAAGAAGAGGGAATTTTAATCATGTCATAAAGCATTATAAATGGGAATAACATAAAATTGCCCATGAAAGAAATTAATTAATTCAAAAATGGAGATTAATAAAGGTTAATTGGAATATTTAATGATAGGGGATGTCAATATAAATTGATAACATGTAAAAATAGTATGTTTGAAATGTTAGAATTAAAAAAAAATCAGTGAGGTTTTAGGAAAATATCCTTGATCATTTAAAATAGAATAATAATAATATTTTATATAAAACAAGAAGTGAACAAAGTTTTTATCATATGAAAATGTTTTTTAATATAATGGAATCTATAAATATTTTTTGTAGCCTACTTGTAAAGGGGTAAAAATTTGGTTTGTTCCTATAAAATGACTTTCTTATCAGGAAGTATTGAGTTGGGAACCACATAAAACATGTATATCCATGATTAAAGGGAATACAATGATTTGGATACATTACTTTAGAACTATTATATAGTATCTATATGATTTACATAAAAATAAATAAGTATTTTATTTGGTTAATAAGTGTGAAAGAGAAACTAATATGAATAATGGGGGTTCGAGTAGAATCCCTTACCTTAAGTTTAAGGGTGTCCTTCACATGATGTTAAAGTCCATGATTACCAAATTATATTCATTAATTAATAATTTTAGATTCTATTCTACATGAAATTGATTTATTAATAATTTATTAATTTCATTTTTTCCATTTTTAAGAGTTATAGAGTTCAATTTCATCGTTCAGGAGTGCTCCTTTTCATAGTTTTCATAATCAGTTCTCTTTTACAAGATTATTGAAGCTCATGTAAAATGGGAATATATTTCTAGGAATATAATTATATGATATTAATTATCTTAATATATATATAATTTTTATAAAATTATTTATATTAAATGTTATGTGGATGAATCATTTTATAAAACATTAATGATAATTGCTTGGATTAATTTGGCAGCTTTTCGATCACAACAAAATATTTTTGTTTGATAATTTAATTTTATGTATACAAAATGATTCAATAAACATAAATGAATATATATTACTAATATTCAACCATATTAATGGTTTCATGTTCAGTCTTGAAATTTAAAAGAAATTAAAAGTAGTCACCCTTGAATGTGATAAATTAACTCATATTGAATGGTGTTAACATTTTAAGTATAAAAGGAGGAAAAAGGAGAGACGATGATGAATTATTACCTTAGAATAGAAAAATCATCGTATATGTAAGTTATTGGAGTTATCAAAACACATGGATGAGTGGAATGATTGTATATAAATATAAAAGAAATGAACTAGAAAAGAAAATTAAAGAATCAGAAAGAGGGATTTATCTCTTGAATTTATCCACCTTGAGAGCCTCCTTAGGGAAGTGGTTTTGGTTTTTGATGAGAAAAATAACTCTCAATCATGGGGCAGGGTATTGGGATGATATTTGAGTAGAATTTGTATAAAGAAAATGGCTTGATAGGCACAAAATGAAGAGGTGGTGAGGGGTGATATTCATAGTAGAGGAGAGGAGTGTTTTGTCAATATTTTAATCATTAGTTAATTATTTTTTTGCAGACAAGAAATATTGATGATTATTGAGACTAAATACAGTAATTATATCAATTTAGTTATAAAAAATGGTGCTTATATATTCCATAAAATAATTAATAGTGTGTTAATATTATAGTTAATATATACCATAAATTATCATATTTTACTATTCACCAAACAATGTACGGATTTCAGAAAAATTAGAAAAAATAACCCTAATAATTTTTTGAGGAGTATAATTCCAAATATAACTCCATTTTTTATAAATAATTTCATAAATATGATAAATTTTGTTATTTAATTAAAATCTTAATTTACATGAAAAATTCAAATTTAAAATTACAACTGCTTTTCTAAAACATTACAAAATTAATTATGGTCTCTTAAATTATCATATAATCATAAGACATCAAAATATTATTTTATAAATAATTTTGATGGAAATATTTTTTTAAAATTATTAAAATTAATACTAAATTTTTAATTAAATATACACGATTTAGAAAAATACCAACAATTAATTAATAATTTTTAAAATATTTATTTACTTATGATATAATATAATTATTTCACATTGTTTCTTATAAGCCATATAAATTTTGTTTATACCTTCATTGGTGTTGTTACTATTACCTTTGCTAGTGTACTATTCATAATATTCACATTAATATTAAAAATTTCATGTTACTAATTTATCAATATGTGTTCCTTAACTTCTTGAAATACATTTTATTTTCTCAATATTAATTTTTTTTAAAAATTTGTTGTACATGTAACCTAATGTGGTTATACTATAAGACATAATTATAAGAACAGAAATCCATTGATATAACATTGGGTCATTACACAAAAGCCATTAGATACCAATATTTCAAGTATGTCCCCACTTGAATTGATCTTTTTGGGTATTTAGAATATTATTAAATGAATGTTACCTATATAAAATGTTTTGTATTGAAAAAGAAAAAAAGAGAACTTTCCTAACCATAAAAATTTATAAAACATTTAGATATGAATAGATCATCATATTTTCAGAAATAAATATCCTTTTAAATGTTAAATGGGATTTTTTATCAAGATGGTTTTTCAATAATTTATAGATATGTTTTATTTACATAAAATTCTTAATAATGTCCAAAGTACTTAATTTTTAGTTAATAATTAAATAAAATAAATTATACAATAAATATTTAAAGTGAAATATGTTAATTGAATTATTGCCTTTAATTATTTTACTAGATGAATATATCATTTTACACAATTGTAAACATAATTTATTTCAATTCTATTTTTTTTATGTTTAAATATTTAAATTAAATAATTTTACATTATTGTTATTTTAGAAAAAATAATATTTTATTAAATGATTTAAAAGTAATAAAAATCATATACTATGAAAAGATATTTTTAAGTGATAATAATTATTAAATATGGTCTATTGATGGGCCATTTTACATTTCACAATTAATATAATGAACTAAATATTGTAAAATTGTTTTTAATACGGTCTAGGATTATGCAGTGTTTTAGCATGTCACATGCGATTGTTTTAAAATTAATTTCCTTAAAAACATGGGATTTTTATTTTAAAAATTATATATCATATAAATAATTCAGTAGAACTATTTTTTTAAATCTATCACTTCTTATAGTAATAATGGTAAAATTAATTAGACGATAATACTGTATGATTTAGTAAAAACCAAAAGGATAAAATTGGGGATTTGTAGAAATTAAGGAACCAAATTAATAAAATGAAACTATTTTTGTGTGGTGGAGGTTTCCATAGACCATTATTCCTCTATAATCCATTATTTTTCCATTTCTCAGTCACTTTAGGGAGGTTGGACCGCCCATTGATGAATACCTTTTAGTATTCTCAAGAGTTCCACTCCCCCACCTATATAAAAATGCAAGCACTCTACCCGTTACTCACACCCCTCAAGAAACTTTTGGTCATTCAAACAATACTAAAATAGTCTATCAACATACCTTACTCCACCTTTAACTGTTATTTAGGGAATAATTTCATCCATGTAATTCTTTTGGGTCACACCAAAAAGAGTTACTCGATTATGAGGTATCAAACTTCCTTAATATTTGTAGTTTTATTACCATTATCCACACCCTAAAATATCGTTATTATATGATTATATAAAAACAAAAATATAATTAATATACTAGGATGTTTTATGTTAATATTTCTATCTAAACAAACACACACCTTAATGTAATGGTAAATGAACTTATTGCTTCACTGTACGACGTACTATTACCTCAAGAAACAATGATTGTTTATTTTACCTTACCATTTATCATTGTAGAAACTATAATGGAAAATCAATTTATATTATATATATATATATATGATATTTTCAATGTATTTATTATTATTTATATTTTATTTATAACATTACTTTATTCTTTCTATCTTATATAAATATGATAATTTCGTTTGAGGAGATGTGAACTACCACCCCTCAATGAAATATGATTCATTTGTGCCATACATGGAGTGTATAAAGGATGGTCTTAATTAAAAAATGTCAAATTGATAAGAAATATATTATTCATTAATTATAATATACATATTTATCACTTATTTTTCATTATTTTAATACTATAATTAAATGAGAGGAGTATTCATTTGTATGTACGACCTACAGTCTCCGTGAACAGTCAACCTCATTTCTAACATCAAATTATTATATTTTATTCTAAATAAACATATACTGATTATATAAGATAAATAATTACTATTTTACATTATTTTTATGTATAAACCATGATCTAATTAATTTTAATAATAAATAACAAGTTAAAACTTACTCGATAAAACTTGGAAATTAACCCCCGAAATAGTGAAATCAATGAAAGAGTGTTAAAAAATAGGATATAAAAATAATATAAAGAATTATTAACTTATATTAAATTTTTTTATGGTTATATTATAAGTTAGTGTCATATTTTAACCCACTATATATGAGGATAAATTTCACAAACAAAAACAAGGTTAAGTTAAGGGGTTTTTCTCACAATTTACTTTCTATTGAGACTTATTATTGTTATGCACCAATTCACTTTTATTTTTGTATATAATGATATTTTAAATGTTATATCATGCATATATTTATTCTAATGATATTTTACATTTATTATAATTCATTATTAATTATGATTTAAATGTTTCATTGTGGTATGGATCACATTGGATTGTTCAAATATTATTTTTCCCCGAGAATGTTTTAATGTCCGTAATCCTTATTGTTACTTGTCCTATTAGGAGGTATTATTGATAAATCCATATTATTTATTGATATTTTATAATCAATTTTTTGTTTAATCTATATAGAATTCATTATATATGAAATACATAGTTTGGGGAATATTTTTGGAAAGCATTATGGGTTGGGGACTGGTTAAGGCAAGCCCCGCGATGCATCAGTTGTCTAATGAGAAAAACTAGTTGTCCACATATTTTAAAATGTCTGTTGATGGTAATGGTATCATGTTCCTAGGAAACATGATATCTGATAATAAAGTGACAACATTATTGAGAATTAATTTTTTATTGATCCATTAGATTTCAATCGATATATTTATGGATTCATTTCATTTTCAGTTAATTGATTTAAATGGAATGTGTATCTGTTTATTACCTATTCATATTAAATATGACCTATCTATTAATTTGAATGGAATTTTTTATCATTTATTTTCCTTTCAATATAAATTTAGTTATATTAACTCATTATTTATTTTACATTACAAACTCTTAGTACGCATTTGAGCTAACCCTTATTATGTTTCTTTTCCTGGGTTATGAAGAAGATAACATTATATAAAATTTAATAAATGCAATTTATTTATTTATTGTGTATGATGTTTTATTTTTCCTTCCCAATTTATTATGTGTATCATTTATGTAAACTGGATTTTCTAGACTATTAAAATGATTATTCCTTCAATATTTGATTACTTATAATCATGCCAATGTTATAAAATAATACACCAGGTCCAAGAATCTGGGGTCAAAGAATTACATTATCCCTCTTAGTTTAAATATTATTTTATGGAAAATAATTATTTAATTTCTTCTTTAAATGTTCCTTTCATTATTTGATTTAGATCCACCATTGATAATCATTTCTTTCTGTCTTCTCCAAATCAATAACATTAATTTTCTACACCAGAACTACATATCTACTACCTATGTCCGTTCTCAATTATTAAGGTTGGAAAAAATATAATTTTTTTTTATTTTTTGAATACTTATGATTTATCCTTTGGTTATGACTTGAATCAAAAATATGAAATCCACTTCCTTCTCTTAGGTTTGAATAAAAGTTTTATTTATGTATATTTTCTACCTCAAATAGAGCACATATGCATGACGTTCATTTTATATTTTTTGGGAATTAAATTATTTATCCTTACATTGTATTGGGAAACTATTTATATATCCTGAGATGCTGTGAAAAGGATTACGAAGTTAACCAAAAACACCCTGATACTTTCTCCACATTATGATGATAGTCTTGGGAGTAAAGGTTAACATATTTTTATGATGTCATGTATTATATTGTTTCCACATATTCCATGAATCCGAGAACATATGTTTTTAGTAACTTATTCCATGTTTCAATGATTATGATAATTCACTTTATGATATCATGTTATTCCTCTTGACAGTCATGTTTTTATTTATTTCCATGTTTTTCCTTTAATGAGATATTTTGGTGACCCTTTTCCTTATGTATTTTTACCATGGTATCCTATATACCTTTATAAGATCAATAGGGGTCAGTATCACTATGTGGAATTATAAATAAACATATTGTTTTTACATTTATGTTATGTATCTATGTATCAAATCTTCTTATGACGCTAGATGTATTGATCCTCAATTTGAAATTTTTCAAAATATATGTAAAATATTATTAATTAAAGTGTTTTTAAGGATTAGGTTACTATAAATACACACACAAAATACATAGATATATATATTATCATATTTTATCCAATTATAATTTTTCAATACAAATTTATTAATAGTTATTTATTAAAATCATCATATTGAGGTGTTATATATTTCATTTTTCTTGTATGTTTCAGTTTAGTTGTTTTTTAATTGAATTTTTTTATAGTTTTCTCATCATAAGAATTATATACATGATATGAATATCATATTTATTCATTATATTAATTTTTATGACCATCCCTTATGTTTATAAATAGAGATGTGGGATACACTATTCATTGGGATGGCTTTCCCTATTTACGTATAAGTGATATTTTTTTTTCTAATGAAATTAATAGAAGAATGGTAAAAATTATTTAATAATTATGGAATTATAATTACATCATGAATATCAAATATATTGATTATATCCATAATATGTTCCATAAATGGAGGTGATGGTGGAAAATTTAACTCATTGATATATAGCGATGGTAGTCTGTACGTATGAAGAAATGATATATTCAACTAATATTAGATGGAGTAAGAAAGTGGTAGGTTAAGAATTTTCACTAAATAATAATAATTATATTATCATAATAATATATTAATATTATATCTATTTTAAGAACAATGCATTAATGTTAGTTTTGACAAATGAAATTCATCACTATATAGAGACAATACATTGCATGTCTGCATGAACGATGGTTTTATTTCTATTTTTATAGAAAGGAAGAGAAATAAAGGTTATTCGATCAAAATAATAGAATGTTATTATATTTATCATACGAACGTTATTATTTCATCTTTTATAGGATATATTTTAATATGTAAAATATGAAATAAGTTAATAGAATTTGATTAAGAGTTATTCCTCTTCTTTCAGAATCATCCTTCGAGTCACCACTTATAGAGAAATGGGTGGGTACTTCAAGAATAGTAATAACAATAGAATTTATATATATTTATATATGTAATTTTAGATAATATTTTTCTGGGTTTTTGAGCTAAGTGGATAATAAAATGCGATGAAAAATGAGTGTTACGATAGTTTTTATAAGAGGGTGAAATGGCCCAATTCAAATTTTAATGAAAAATAAATTATAAAAAATTTAATTACAATGTTAAGGGGGGCCTATTGAAAATAATTTAAAATAATGGATTTATAAATATAAAAATAAGAATAAAAAAGATGGGTTATTTTACGTTTCATTTTAAACATTTTCTTTTGTCTTAACCAGATCGTTACCACTTTTGATCTTTAGTCATGGTTTGAATTCTTCAATATTTCTAAGTTATAAATTTACTTATATGTTTGAAATTAACTAAAAAAATGGCCTATTAATGATCTTTTATACAATTCAACATTCAAATTTCTATTTTTTATATTACTATGAATTTTAAATCATTTAAAAATATTGTTTATCATAAAATACAATTAAAGTCATTTCATGGACTATTCACAAAATTTGAAAATAAATAAATTAATATAATAATATATTTAAAATATAAATCGTTAAAAATTATTCATAATTACTATTGAACATTTTATTTATGTAACTACATAAATGATCCAAAAATATTGCATTTAATATTTTTAACGTCATATACTTTTATTTTTCAATTGCATGTACAATCATTATGTTAGTGTTGCGTAAGAATATTAAGTAACTATACCATCCCTAAAATTATAAATTAAATTACCATGAAATTATTAAATTATCATGGTTCAAACAAATCTTTAATATTCATTCATAACAACTTTTTATCCCAACGAAAAACTATTATAGAAGTTAAGGGAAAGAGAGTGAATTTTTTAATTATGATATACCTAAAATAATATATTTGTTATAATCAATGGAAATGAGAATGAAATTGAAAATTTTAGAATATTTGATGATTATGATCGAAATAAAAAGATAAAATAAAAAAATCATGTTTTTGGACATTTTTTATGCGTTATCTCATTGATTTTACTCTTTTTAGATGTTTTACTCATTCTGTGGTGACAAAATTTATAACCAAGGGGACAATTCCAAATGAGAAAATAAAAGTTCCCTATTTTAAAAATTTGATCCTTCTGATTCAAAATAAGGAATCATTTTTCTATGATTGAATTTTTGGAAGAGGTAGAAATCAATTTTTATATAAATTCAAAATCAATAATGATTTGTTTTTTTGAAAAATGAGTTATTAAGTATAAACATATGCTTCTACCAAAATAAAATATGGTGCTAATTATTTTATATTTAGTTATATTAGATATATATATATATAATATTTTATATCCTTAATAAAAAATAAAAAATATAATAGTATATTAAGAAAATGTAATTAAAATAAAATAAAGAATGGTTTTAAAAAACTTGACAATTTTACACTACTCACTCAAAAAAATATTTTATGATAAATATCAATGAATCACCCTAGGATATTTTTGACGGGATGATTTAAAAATTTAGGTAAATTTAATAAAAAATAATTTCTAAAATTTCAATAAATTTATTATAACATCCACAAACAAAATTCAATAAAATCATTTTCATAGTTAATGTATTATTGAAATAAAGAATGTATTTAAAATAAATTGACTGTGTATTTCATAATAATTATTTCAAAAAATATAACTAATTGAGTTCATAATATGTGTATATATATATATACTTCATAACATGGATACAGTAATTCTAACCCTCTATCAAATGAATATGATATTATATATCATGGATTGTACAAGCTCAGTGTTTTATTTCAAGAAAGGTGTGAAACACATTAAATTTATTAATAATACATATATTATAAATTCGTTTGTTTTACCTAATACCTCCATTAAATAAATTGTTCCCCAGAATTATAATTGTAATATAAAAAACTATGTATCTTTTAATAATATCATATGTAAAATTCACTAATAATATAAATTACTATGTTAAGATCAAGAAATATATCATTTATAAAATAAGGGCCTCTAAACTATTATTTTATATGACAAATATTTTGAATGGGTTCCGAAAAACATACCTAAGATGTTGATTAATTTTCCCACATAATACATTATATTTTTCCTCTTTTTATTTGAGTTAGAGTAAGTTTTTAACCATTGATATTGAAAACATCAAATGATTTATGTAATTGATATAGAATGTATCCCTTTTTACCATGCTTCAAACTATATCCAACTTTAATTCAACTCAAATTTAAATGATAGATTTACAGGATGAAGTTTTTGTTCCACAATAATTAAAATCAAATTTTAATAGGTTATGAGATCTATAAAATGATGAAAAGTTATTCCACCTATTGAGAGTCATTTACTAAAACTAATATGGGTTTCTTAGAGTAATACAACACCGAATAAAACTTTATATAGTGAATTACAATATTAATCTCCAAAAAATCCTTATAACCTATTTTTTACCAAATATAAATCCATAAATAACTAAACCATATAGAATTATAATGTATTTTTACATAATATTTAAAAAATAAAAAAAATAATGAGGATTCGATTAGATAATAATAATATAAAAAATTAATACACCCTAATCAAATGTTCTAACAAATATTATAATATTTTCCACAAAATAGCATTGCTGACTGTATATAAAACCGAAAAATAATTATATATTCTTCCCAAAACTTACTTAATATATACTCCTTAAATGTGTTCATTCATAAAATCACATACATGACAGTATTATAAAATATTCCTCAATATACACTAAAATATTCCAAATAACATTAATCAATATTCGCTATGATTAATAGTTCTATTAAACAAATGTCTCCATAAATTTCAATAAACCCTTTTTCCTTAAATTCCTCATCATGAAATCATATTATAACCGATAAACTTATCTATCATTGTAATAAATATTCATCATAAATAATATTTTTCAAAATATAATTAATCAGCTCAGAATAAGATCATAAATATTATCAATTCCTTAATCATGAATTCATTATTAACAACCTTAAACCATTATAACATTAGAATGAAAAATATGATATATGCCTATTCATAACATGGCCAACCATAAACTTATAAATTAATAGTTGAATTCATAACTCTTACATTATTTTCAGATGAATGAATTATAATATCCAATGTTATCTAAACCATGATTTGATACCAACAATAACAAACTTGATCATGTACGCCCTTATTGTTTGATAAAAAATATATTCATTATATATCATATTTAATACTTATAATCATGAAAAAAAATTTCTATTAAAACATATAATGTTATATTGATTCACTAATATATTGAAGACCTATTTAGGTTTTGAATTTTACATAATTAGTAAAAACACTTTCATAACAATAACAATTTATTAATTTTTATTTTTTTCTCACAATAACCATGTTTTCTTATAACATGAATTTTCTTCCACGTATCCCAAAAAAATTCCCCACACATACCAGGCTTAGCATCATTCTTCACAACCATGGGAAAGTCAAACACAATGAGCGGTGAGCTCAAATACTCAATAAGGGTAATCGTGGGATATAATAATGAATGATCATAAATAATAATAACATTAGAATTATGGTATGAGATCCTTATCATAAAATTAGAAAATAAAACCAAATAATGTATAGACCAAAATCATGAATCATGGAATAATTATTTGGATTATCATAAGACTAAAATTATAAGATAAAAACATATCCTGAACTATAAGAATATAAATTTTTCATAATGAGATTTTTTAGTAGAATGGAAGAAGATGTTTCATAATCATAATCCTAGAAATAATTTCTCAAGGCTATCTAAAAAGGAATTCATCACATGTTGGGCATGGGATAACCAGTAGTGTAATCATTTTGGTATTGGGATGACCTCCCATGAAATTTCTTCCAAGATTGTGATAAGCTCTCATGAAAAGAAATGTAGCACTACATAGAGTTGGTAGTCTGTATAAACACATGACTAATACTCTTATTTAACATTGGATGAAGTCATAAATAGTTATATTATATTTGTTAATTATATAAGAATAAATATATTATAAAACTAACATAAATTTTTTTATCTATCATAATAAATATCATTGAAATATGGTAATGAACATTGAAATAAATTTCTATATGCAGATGGTTGTCTCCATGTATGGAAAATCAATGCTTTCATTTCTCATATGATCAAAATGAGATAAATAATTATTTTCCTATAAAAATAACAATATATATAAAAATATTGGAAGAATATCTTATTATATTAACCATTTTAGTAAAATATTGAATGAATTATAATGTTTAATATACTATAATGGTAATAATATAGATTTTATGATAGGTACATATAAAAATTCCTCGATGAATTTTTTTAAAGGTTTAAGTGGGTTAAACGTTTTTTGTAAGATATACCACTTTTTATATTTTTAACATTTACCATGGTAAAAACATTTTTAATCTTTAAGGAGTTGAAATTTTCTTCTAAGGTGTAAATTAAATAAACATTTGTCTGTGGATGATGTTTTAGACCATATTAAATTCCACTTTTCATAATTTAATATTTGTTTATATATTTAAGTAAAATATTTTATAACAAAAATAGTATTAATGTAATTTTTTAGGATATTCAAAAAAATTTAGTTATAATACATTAAGATAAGATCGGGTTTTGAATATAACGTTTTTCCATAATTATAAATTATATTTACAAAAAAATTAATTAAACACAATAATTTATCCATAAATATTAGTTTTAATATTTGTACAGTCATCTAAATTGATTTTTTACTATTTATATAAGCACATTGTGAGCATTAAATATGTGTTTAAGGTAATAATACCACTACTAAAATTAAAAATTAAATTACCACAATAAAAAATTGTTTAATTTAAAATTATATTTTATATTAATTCATAAATTTGTTTTATCTCAATGATAAAATATAATCGGAATTAAAAGTAAGAGTAGTTCATTTATGAAAATATCTTGTTATTAAAATAATATAAAGGATCAAATCAAAAGAAAGTGGAAAGAAGTTTCCTAATTTTCAAATCAATGATGGTTACTTTGGAAAAAATTAACGTTAAAAACTAATTACAAATTATAGTGTTTTTTTGCCTTATATTATAGTTTTAATTATATAGTACATGTTCAACCCTTATGGCAGTGACAACATGTTTTACCATGGTTATTATTCATAATAATTTAAAATAAAATGGGCCTACTAAAAAAAATTAAATTCTTAGTTATAAATATAGAATATTTTTTTCAAGATTGAATGTATATATGTTGATGAATAAAATTTTAATATAATGGTGTAGGGAACAACAAATGTAAATTTTTATAAGAATGTGTTTTTAGGTAAAAAATTGAGGTTATTATAATATAAAACATGGTGATAATTAATATTTTTAAAACTAGATTTTGTCTAAAAAAATTGAATAACATTACTTTAATAGAAAATAAAAAAATATTGTTACATTTAAATAAGTAAATTTTTAAAAATAAATCAATGTTTTTAAAAAATTATTATTTTTACAATACTCACTCACAATCAATATTTTCTAAAAAAACCAAAAACTCACCCTATAATATTATTGAAAGGTTTTAAAAAAAAATTATTTTCATTTAATCAGATAATATTCCATAAAATTTTAGAAATTAATTATAATATCCATGCAAATAATTTATTTTTTTTAATGACAATGTATTTTTGACACATAGGTTGACTTTACTATTAATTATGTACTTATTTATGAAGAATTAATATTTAAATTTGAATAAAGTAAAACCTATATATATGTCATATTTTTGTTACTTTTATTCATATTTTTCAACCCAACAACTATAATATAATCATAGGACCCAATAACACCCTGAGATGGGAGGGGTGAATTAGTGTGTAATCTTTTTATTTTTTGATGTTACAGATCTTCTCCGCATGTTGGTAGGAACCTACTAATCCGGTGTAATGAAATCATCAAATTATAAAAATAAAAAATTCACCATCCCTATTCATTTCATGTTTTTTCACAACGACTATCGGAGTTGGCATTTGATTATAGCTGATTATATTTAATTTCCAATGAAGATATCTTACTAATTTTTCCAAATAAATGTTGGTGTAATATTTATTGTAAATCACTTAAATCATCATGAATTATGTTAGTTCCCTAATAATATTCATTTCTAATTATGATTCTATATGATTAGAAAGTTCTTTCAAGGATAACATACTATATCTTCTAAAAGTAATATCATCCATATATAGAAGAAGCATAAATTGTTCATTTTGAGGATTTTTTAGAGACAAGTTATGGTCGAATCATCATATTTATATTCTATATTCTTTTTATAGTCATCCTATTGAAAATTTCACACTCATGATGCTTGCATCACACCATAGAGAAACTTTTTCAATGTAAAAACCATCATTTCATAATTTTCAACCAAATATCCAGCTGGTTGTTCAATGTATACATAAACATTAATAAAACCATTTAAGAACATGGTTTTTACATAAATCTAATAAACATTATACCCTATTTGAATTTATATAGAAATAAATATCTTGATCGACTCAAATCTTCCACTAGAGAAATTTTTCATGAACATCAATGTATTAAATTAATCTATATCCTTTATATAGTAAGCATCCCTTATTTCTGATCAAATTCCCTTACTCATCAATTTTATTTTTAAATGTCCACATTTTCTAATCAAATTTGGATTTTTGGGTATCATAGATATTTACGATTTATTGTGTGTATTGATGTGAAATATTTCTTCATTCATGGAATTAAAACATGATTAATCCATCCCCACTACTCCAAAATATGTTGGTTCAATAATTAACCGGAATGGAGAATACGCTCCATTCCTCATTTTCATTCTCTTAGTAGGTGTGTTCTAATCCCCAATAGTGTTGGATTTATCAATTATTTATTTTTTATTTATCATGTAATGTTCTGAATGAGTTTATTACACAATTTTTTCCTCTTCTTTTACTTCATATAATTCATAATCAATTTTTGAACACTTAATATCATCCGATCCTGCCACAACTATTTCATAGGAATCTATCCCTCTTCCAATTTAATTTTTCATCATCAATTATATCAACATATGTTCTCTTTGATGTATTTATGATTTAATCAACAATTTTATTTGTATCATTCATTTAAAAAATATTTCAAATTCAGTAATTATAAAATTTTTAGGCTTTACAATTCATTGATTATCAAAAGAATATTCCATAATCTCCTACATCAACATACTTCTCTTGATTTCCATTATTATTAGAGATTAATCATTTACATTAAAAAACCCTAAAATATATTAGATATGGATTCCATTCATATTATATCTCATATGGTGTCTGGTTTTCTCTTATAACAATACATGTTTAGTTTTGAATGTACACCACTACACTAACATCCTACTTCTATTAATAATAAGAAACATGACTCTCAGTCATCATTGTTCTATATATATTGTTCTCCTCTCTAATTCTACATAAAATACCGCATTTTGTTAAGGGGTTCTCACTATAGACACCTCATGATTTATCCTATGTTTTAACAGATAAATTTTAAATTCAAGAGATTTTTATTCTTTTCCATTATCTGATCATAGAATCTTTATTGTGCGTACAATTTTAGTCTTAGCTCTTGGATGATAATTATTCATGAAAACAAGCACTTGCCATTTCGACTATATAAACATCACAAGATCCATTATACTATAATCATTAATAAAAATAATTAATAACTCATATCTATAGGTTCCATCCATATTCGTTGGACAAAAAATTTCTATGTGGATGAGAGGAGTGGATTTGATTCCCTTTTGTTCTTCAGCTAGTATGAACTCTCCACCATATATCATCAAATGCATGAATCACATGTATTTTTTAAACCATACATCAGATTGAGAATTTCAATAACTAAATTATTCTTTGATATGTATTCCATGCTCTATTTATTAATGTGACCTAACATCTAATAACATGATTAATTTTCTTCTTCAAATATTATGTAATAGAAGTTCTATTTACTACTAACCTGGTATAAAATTTCATTTGTTCTACTTCCTTTCATGAGATAGTTGCATGTCTTTCCATTGTTAGTTTATCACATCTTATTAAATGCCAATAATACTCCTGAGACATGGAGTTAAGTCACACTTATAATTTTGTAATAAAATGAATCTACACAATGAACATCAATTCTCCATAGTATGTCATTTTCTATTTCCTAATTTCCACATTCATTAATATTTAATGTAATGTAGTTTCCAAATGTCATTATTCGATGATATATTTTATTATTATTCATTAAACAATATGTATTTATTATCATGTGGGATTAGAATATGTTTTCAATAATCTCATTTCTACTATTCATTATAGTATTGAGGTATATTTTATCAATTATGGATTTCTCAATTTTATTTTTTCCTTCCTTGAGGTATCAAATAGGGTGAATTATAATGAATTAATTTTTAATATCTTTTCAATATTCATGGGCTCATCAAATTCATATTATTCTTCTTGATTAGAATATATAATTTCCAGAGTAACTCAATGTGGATGATGGGTATTGACATGTTTCATAGTTATGCAGGTACTTTCCCATATTTATTCTACCTACAATGAATATATTTATGCCCATTGTTTGAATAATTTAAAAAGTATCCATTGAATCATTTTCTTCAAAATGAAGAATGTTAAGGTTCCAATCTCCTTTGTTGACTTCTAGTAACATCCCAAATGACGTAACTCTTTTCCTCTTCAATGTAAGACATGGTATGGACAAAAAATCCACAAAATTGAATTTTTGTAATAGGAAATATATTCTCACTTACATTACACTAAATTTAACATTATTTTGAAATGGTATTTCATTAGTTATTCAAGGTTTATTTTTTTTGTTCAAATATTTCATCATTCATAAATCAGCCTCCTTTGTGACATGTCAATCTTTATAATTCCATTTATATTGGATCATCCTATTTCCTGCCTTCGATGAGTCTATATTATTAACAAATTATACCTTTCCACTTACATATGGATCTTTGATCATTCAAGGCCTTATCTACTCTTAAGAAACAACATTTATATCATTTTAATAGCTCTATATCTAAAAACAATCTAAAATCTAATTTATTATTTGATTACCCTGATATCAATTTAGTTTCCAGTTAACTCTATATATTAACAACATATACTTAAACTCCTTCAACTATCATGGCCTTTTCCTCTTGTCTAGATGTAAGGTTATTGATGATTTTTTCATTCTCTTCAATCCAAAGATTAAACTGTAAAATGTCTTAAGATCCTTAAATATCTTCTATGTGTTATAATTTTTCTAATTCAATTTAATCAATTTCATATTTGATCTGATCGACGCTTTCAAATAACTCTTTTTATCAAAACTCCCATATTTTTTTCATAATATTAATATATATCTCATCAAGTAAACCTACCAGTTACACCATG
This sequence comes from Viscum album, assembly GCA_963277665.1. NCBI lineage: Eukaryota > Viridiplantae > Streptophyta > Magnoliopsida > Santalales > Viscaceae > Viscum > Viscum album. The sequence goes on from OY728129.1 coordinate 1,124,625,935, forward strand.
CGGTCAACATCACAAATTAATTATTATATTCATATTTTATAGCTTATACCTTTTTAACTATATCCATCATGGATGGTTAAGGATTACAATTAATCTTGGGTTCTACATCTTCCAAAAGGTAATTAATGTATTATTCTTACTTGAAAATAATTCTCTATCATTGTAATTTATTTTCTAATATAATGTATCATTTTTAATGGAACATCCTCTGAGGCCTCTACATGATTTCTATTTAACTATATATATCATCAAATTTACATGGAAAATGAGTTTAAATGTTCCCTACATTACTACATTGATAGAAATATAAGTGTAGGTTTCTATCAAATATTTATTTTCCTCTCTTGTTTTTTTTGAAAAATGTAAAAGAAATTAATCATCCAAATCATCCCAATCGCCAATACCATTTAAAATTTCAATATTTTCCATAGATTTTTATTTCCATTTCCTTTCCATATTGAATTGATGTTTCTTATGGTTTTATTCTTACTCCATAAGCCCCTAGACGTAAATTGTTAAGATATTATTTAGAAACATATTATTCATCATAGGCTGAAACATTTGGAGTATATAAAGGTTGAATCTATATAATGTTATTATTCACAGTGTTGATATTTTAATTTCATCATTTAGTCCTCAAATTTATCCAAAAAAATCATTAATTTTATTATAAAATCCATTAATTTTTAGCAGGATGCATTTTTTGATAATTGAACCAATTTTTCAAAAATGGGGTTTAGATCCATTACATTGTAATCACCTTCGTATATATTTTCCAATTTATACCACATGGACATGGATGAAGTAAAATTTTGGAACCATGACCATTATGTGGAAGAAATTGATGTTGGTTTGTGTTTATTTCCAATCCTCATTGGATGTTATGAATGTTTTTTAGAAAAAGGATTATACAGTTCATGCGGGTAACAATACTGAAAATATAGTGTCTCACAGAAAAAGGATGGAATGTGCACTAAATTGGGTTTTAAAATTTTTCCACAAAAGGTTTTTCCGGATCAGAACACTGAAAAATGGAAAAGGCTTGAGGTGCACAAAAAATCTAGAGATTGTGTAGAAAATAGTTCCTGCACAAAAAACATTTCACGCAGAAAGGGAGTTTTTCACGACACATTGGTTTTTGCGCGTGGGGGCCAGAGATGAATATAAATAAAAGGTGACCCCCCTCATTCAAGACTACTGATGTCCTAGGGAATATCCTAGTACTAATGTGTGTAAACTTTGTGCAAAAAGGGAGTTTTGTGGACACCTTAAGATGTGCGGAAGACATATGGTTGCAAAAAAAATCTTATGTTGCACAGAAAAATTACTATTTCATGGAAAATATAGGTTTTCGTGAAAAAATACTATTTCATGGAAAATATTTATAATGCATGGAAAAAGTTACAGTTTTTCATAAAGGGTGATGTTGCATGAAGGATTTTATGTGCGAAAAGAAAATATTTCACAGAAAAGTGAGATCTTGGCGTAAAGGTTAGGTGATGTGTGCAATTGTTAGTGTAACCTGCGTACACATTTTGAATATCTGAGTCAATGGTTTAGGGATTTCAAGTACATAAATATAGCACATCGATGCATTAGTGTCTCATACTGAACAGAGGAAAATAATTGAATGAAAATCTATTGAAGTGACCATCAAGTCGATAATCTGAGTTTGAATTCTCTCAAGACAATGATCTAGGAGGTGTCATGGGATGTGATCTAATAGACATAGTGTGATATCCATATCCTTTGTAATGGAAGCATTCCTGGCACAAAGTGTCTGTGATAAAATCAGGTAATCCTCAAAATAGTAATGATTAGTGGATTTTGGTATGACCGACACACTATCTGCATATTCTCCTTGTACGTAGACCTTAGCGGTGAGCCAAGTAAAAGTGTTGTGTCATCAAACTTCTATCTTTTATTGGATATATTTAAAAAGATCCTACCTACGTGGGAACAAGATCCACAACATTAAAAAGATAATGTTGAAAACTTCATTCACCCCTCCCCTCTCAGGGACTTCCGGGGTCCTTTATGAAACCCAATACATTCAAATTGATTTGATAAGATAGAGACTCAATAATGGAATTTTGTGCCTTGTCATTTTCATCTATGAATTTTCACGTCTGTTTTAGTTATCAAAAGACCAATGGAATCTCTGATTTGAATCCCTTGAGAAAAGGAATAGATAAATTATAGCCCAAGGGAGAACATATTAAATCTAATTATATTCATCAAAATATGGAAATGTATTCCATCAAAGAGGGGGACTCACCAAACATTCACCCAATTCTCTATGAAAATAATAGAGGAAAAATTTAATGCCAATGACCGGTAAACCTCGATACCACATGTAGGACCCAAATCACCTTGAGAGGGGAGTGATGAATTAGTTATTTAAATTTATATTTTTTAATTTGATGGAAATGTTTTCACTTTTTTAATAATCACTTAAAACTATCGCATGGAAGTGTTGAATTATCAATGAAATAAAAAAAATAAACACACCAAAACAGTTTACATGCTTCACAACTGAGGGATATTCCAAGTAGAATTTGCGGATAGTGTATCGGTTATACCAAAATCTATAAGTAGAATATTATAATATTGTTTTAATTATTAGATTCATCATGTGAAAATAAATATTAGGAATTTTTTTGGGATTTTTCTAAAATAGTTGATTTTTTCAGTGAATGGTGAATTTTTTTAATTATAATTTTTAATAAATCCTATTTATAAAAATTGATGATTTATTTAATGAATAAAAATTATACATTATAAAATATTATGTTGAACATAAAAAACATATGCTTAGAATTTTTAGAGTTATAAAATATTTAGTCCTAATAATATATCATTTTGGCCTTTACTTTAAATTAATTATATTTTTTTGTAAAAAAATATTTTTTCCATTGAAGGAAAAATAAATTTATTTGATTTATATTGAAAATATATTTTTCCTAAAAATAAAATTAATTGATAATATTATCCCGCACATATATTTTAATAAAAAAATAACTATTCTATGAAACTACTTTTATTAGTCAAATATGATAATACTAATATTTATTTCCTTAATTCATATAAATTTCATTTTATATCTTGATTTTAATATTTTAAATATAAATGATAAAAATACTAAATAATTTAAATTATAATTTTAAAATTAAAATTTATTATTGAGGTTGAATGTGTCATTACAGATGTACGGGTAAATTATGGTAAAAGTGGGAAGATATGTTGAAAAGGATTAAAAAACGTTAAAAAACACATGATATTAAATATTAGAGGTATTGTTGACCATATAAGTTTCCCCAAGACATTATTGTCCTTTATTGGTTCCTTTTACCTTGAATAATGGAGTGAAAATATTGATATATAATGATATTTTACAAAAAAATTATACTCTATTTACATATAGAAGAACCTCACATACTCACCATTTTTCTATCCATAAAAAATAATTTTAAAAAACTAAATTTGTCTTTCCTAACCTCCAAACCCATTCACCTAAAGTCGTGGTCTCACTAAAATACATGATAAATATCCTTAAAAAGTTACCTAATGGGTAACTTCTAAGGGATTTGTAATACTCTAAACTAATATTTTATAAAATGTTTATTCTTCTACACCACTCAATATCCTTGTATTCCAAATGTTTTGAAATAAAAATCAATATTAGTATTTTGAATTTTAATCATTCAAATGTAATAAGCATTTTATACCTTCCTCCTAAAGAATTTATCATCAACACCTTAAAGGATAAGATCAAAAAAATTATCCACAAAATGCTGAAATATAAAAATAACTGAACAACTATTGCAAACATACATATATATTCCACAACCATAGTATGATAGAATGCATATAAAGTAAACTGGGAAAAATTACAACCTACCACAAAGAAGCATATAACAGAATTCTAACCTAAATGTAATGGAACTATGAATTCTATCTGAAATTCGTAGGTACACACCTCAGTTTGTTTTGTCTCACTAAGCACCATCTGGTACTTGTCCACTTAGGAATCCATCATGTGTTTTATAATATTCACATGACATGACACGTGCTTGAAAAAAACCATGAAGGGTTGAGTATAAAAATACAAATAAGGATACCCTGAAGACAGAAATCATATAACAAGGGAAATACAATCGGCTCTACAATGGTATATGTAATTACCACATATAACAAGAATATCATTATTTAATCAATATAAGATGCAAAATCTTGAGTTAAACCACCTCCAACTAATAATGGGATACTATTTATTTCTTTAGGATTCCATGAAGCACTCACCCTGGAGAACAAACACTTGAGTTTGATAACATTGATGACATCCATCTGAAATGAACTGCTCATCGGGCCACGTCAAGAGAAAGAATATGCGGATATATCTAAAGATAATATTATACATTGATAAGGATCACTAAAAATTCTATTGGGTGAAATAAAATAACTCAAACTATATTAACCCTGAAAATTAAGGGATCAACGACCAGTTATTTTTTGTCACGTCAATACCAATAACTCCACCCAGAGCACATAGTGTAATAGAGGATCTCACTCTGGGCATCTCAAAGTGATTCTGAATAATCTATCAAGAAATTCCCACTGAATGGATCATAGTGCTAGGATTTTTAAATGATTCTTTATTACCTTCATGGAATGTATACATGGAAAAAACCACAGAAAAACCCTTCCAAGATATATATTGAAAGATATTCAAGCCATGTAGAAAGGATTACACAACATGTAGAGGGGTTACATGCCATACCCCATGTCCCTAGGGTTTTCTCATCTAGATAGAATATCTCATCCAAACCATGTACATGTTGTAGTAACTGGTATGTAGAGTTCCTAGGTAGTCTACCTATGTATTATTAAATGGATCCAGCCCGTGTACCTTTTCCCGATTACCAATACATGGCTTTTCTAGTGTACCTCACACAAGAAGTTTCATGTGGGGGAGTACACGCCATGTTGAAAACCTGTATACTCCACCATATGTCTATTTACTTCTCATGATAATTTCTGAGTTACCTAGGATAGGCCACACCCCATGTTTTAGGGCCACATGTTGTGCGATCCTTAACATTCAACTAAAATCCCTATCTGCCAAAAGGGGCCCCACATTACATGTAGATCAAGCATACATGTCATGCTATTTAGGATTATCTATAACTACACTTCTTCCTTCCATGTTCAATTTGGTTAATATGGCCTTTAATTTAGTTCTCATTTCACTACAAAATCCATGAGTTAGTCTTTTACAAGCCATGCCAAAATTGAAAATTGGATTTTATTACCAGATATTTTCACAAAATGAATCAAATCGCCAGTCTTCATTCCCCACTGAAGAATGTCATTGAAAGTAAATTCAGTGATCCAAAATTATCCAAATCACTTCATCTAAATCATTAAACCACTATCATGAGATTACGACCCTAGATATGTGATATTATATTATTTCCCCAAGAATTATTTGTTCAAGAATCAATTCATTGAGATGTGTCGAATCATAGGACGAACAATGAATGTATGTGACGAATGATGAATCTGGGGAGAAAATAAGAAGAACCAATGAGTTGAATGAACCTATATCAATGATTTTTTCCATCTTAATATGAAACCATTAAAATGAAAATTGAATAAGAAAATAATCACAAATATTAATATCCTATCAATTCCCCGTAATCATAAATTCATCCTGTAATACACATGATCTGTGAATCAATCAGTTTATCGATTAATTCATTATCCTCATAGAAAGAAATAACTGGGAATAAATACGAATAAAACACATTCCATGTATTGATTTTTATCATTTTCTGAGGAAGAACCATTGTTGAGTCATTTTTGTAGGCCAGATTTGTCGAATCCATGGTACGTCGATCATCGATCGACAATCAAACATCATCCGCCTAAGAGGAATCTAAAAAGCTATATCCAATGGTCTTTTGGTGGTTCTAGAGTTATGTGTATAACTTTGGGGTTCTAAAAAAGATAAATTTAATGATCCACCGGCCAATTCACTAATGAAAATTTAATAATTTTTTTTCTTATTTAATTTTATTCTATTATGTACCTGTCATTTATTTTCTACAAATGACCTGTGCTAACTAATGTTAAGCCGTGTATAGGGTAAAACTCATTTATCATCTTCAATGGTGCCCTCATATTTCTGATCGGAGAACTCATTTAGACATTTGTCCATGTTTTAGGAAAAAACACAGACACACTATATTTAATACAATTAATATATTTCAAAAATTTATCCTGGGAACACTAGGCCTTGGAATGGAATAACAACACAGAATTTGTCATAAAAAATAATCCATATAATATTTAAAAACAATAAACATAAATATATGAGATGTTACATTCTCCACAACATGTGGTTCTACATCCAGAAAATCCTGAAATAAGGGTTTACTCAATAAGACGAGGTCACTATGCACGAATTTGAGACTCCTGCTCGCATGTCAACTCTAGGATATTCTCATGCTACCATCAAAAATGCATCAATGGAATCAATCACCAAAATTTTTTCATATCCAATAGACCCTCAATCACTTTAGTGTACTCATGAAGGGTTTCTCCATCATCAATGTCCATCTCACCCTAGTCAAAAACAAGTGTTGGGTAATGCATATATCTCTTCAGCTAAGAAACAACGATGATTTTATATATCTGGTCTTAATGAAGAGGTAGAGCTATGTAATATTCCACCTTTCCAACTCTAGTCATTATGTGGAATGGTCTAATAAATATCGGAGATACCTTGTCTCCCAGGCCAAATCAAGGAAACCCACTTCTAGGTGAAACCCATAGGAAGATATGGTCCCCTTCCTCGAATACAAAAGCCTCCATTTCTAGTCAGGAGATGACTTAGGATGGCTCTTTATAATCTGTATCCTCTCCTTGATGATATACTCTTAATCTGTTATAGCTTGAACCAACTCTAGGCCCATGAGTTCTGACTCTTCTAGGTTTTTCCAACCATGTGGTGACCTACAAGGTCACCTATACAAATCATTGAATGGCTCCATACAATTGGTGTAAAGGTTTTAGTTGTTGTACGAAAACTCCACTAGTTTTAGGTGATCATCCCATCATTAGACAAAGTCTAACATGAATGTTCATAGTATGTCCTCTACAACCTGAATAGTTCACTTTATCTAGTAGTTATTTTAGGTGTGAAACACTATTCTAAAGAATAACTGCATCTGAAATAATTATTCCAATGCGTTATACAATGTTGATGAAAAGACCAAATCCCAATCAACGACAATATTTTCTGGAACTCCATGGAGTTTTAGTCTCTCTTGAACATGTATATGCATCCCAAGATCACTTTTAAATTAGGATATAGTGTAGCTAGAAATTGTCCCAAACCCATTAATTAGGTTTATGATCTCCCATATGGAATCATAACCCCTGAACATATGTGAAAATCCCATCACAATTTCTATAGATATCTCATTCCACATCCATTTTGGAACCTCATGGGGTTGATCCAAACCTGCTGGAACAGGGTGCTCAGCCTTCAATTTTTGAAACGTAAGAAATTGAGAGATAGACTCTTTAACTCCTTTCCTCATCCCTTGACACCAAAAATATTTTCAGATGTCCTGGTATATCTTTTCCAAACATGTATTTACTGAAAATGGAGATGTCTAATACACTCTCAGATCCCCATCATGAAACATCACTAGTACCACCATGAACCCTATGAAAAGAACAACGTCCTCCCCACCATTAGAATACCACTTAAGAGCATTCCATAGAATATCAGAGAACATAAGGTCTAATAGTTGGTATCCTCAAGATGTGTATGTCAAACTCAATATAAGTGTGTAGGAGTGACAATGATTATCTAGATGTAAGATGTTCCATCTCCATTCAAAACAGATAACTGCAATGATGCCAACTTCTTTGATGCCTCTTTATGAAACTATGAACTAGATATCCTACTGAGAGAATATTGTAATGCATTCACCTTCCCATGAGTGTAAAAAATTTCTTATCCATAATCCTAGAGGAACTCTATTCATCACATATGACTCAAGTTAGATATTTATGTGATAAGATATACTTGAGACACTTCTGATGGGAGTATGTGATAAAACAATTTCCCATCACGTAGTGTCACCACATCATCAATGTGAAGACGACCGATGATATCTTGAGATTAGGGGTCACATCGTTTTGTTCATGTGCTATCAACCGGCATGACCCATATGAAATCACAACTTGACTCTACATTAAGAAACAACCAAGCCCGATTCTGGATGCATCTCCGAGCACTACATGCTCTATAACATCCTCCAACAATTTCAAAATAGGATCACTCGTCAAAATCTACATCAACTACAGAAATGACTTTTTAGAATATCATTCCACATTAAAGGATGTAGCATTAAATACCAAACTTTCATGGGAGTTGATATCCTAGATAAATCAGGTTTGAATCATCAGTAATATTTAACTAACTCATGGAATCTCTACACCTCCACAAAAATATTAGGTGGCTCCTATTCTAAAACTACCATGAACAAAGCTAGGTCAAATTCCACTTTATCTGCTGAGATAATATATCATAGAAATTGAATCACCTAAATCCATAAGATTTACATAACGATGTTTCTCTAGGTGTACATATACAACCATCCATAAGTGTCTTTCTAGATCCTCATTAGATTCCAGGTACACAAGGATATCATTGATAAAGACAAACAAGAACTTTTCAAAAAAAGGCTAAAATATATGGTTCACAAGTCCCATGAATATTGATGGTTTGTTCGTCCCTCTAAAGGGCCACAACAAGTACTCATAGTGACCACAACGACATCTAAATTCCATCCCTGATATAGCCTCATACCATACTCACAGACGGTGATATCTCTATCTGAGATCACCCTTTGAGAACCATCGTGCCCCTCTCAACTGATCAAAGAGGTCATATAGCTTCGATAGTGGATACTTTTTCTTCATGTTAAATGGGTTCAAGAGCTAGTATTCCACACAAGAACCTCAATCTCATGTCTTCATTTTTGGAAAAAAAAAACTTTGGTTTCCTAGGGTGAAACACTATGTCACCTGAATCTCTTTATCTGAAAGTCCTACATCATCACTCTCATCTCATGATTATTTTTAAGATCTAGTAGATATGATCGCATGGATATCGATGTTTTCCTATGGTATAGATCAATGAAAAAGGCTATCTCTCAATGGGGAGGTAAACTTGAACATATTCATGTAAAAATTCGTCAATATTCTACACTAAGTAATGAAACTGGAAACCCATAACATCAAATTAACCCTTGTTCAGGCTAACCAACTGATTATTTATCGGAAAACCCCTCCCATGCATGAGTCTATCATATGCTGTCTAGGATATCATTTCCCCAAAAAAAGGAACTCTGTTCTATCATGGAAAACAAACTGCAGGTAACAACTAGGTACTGATGGCAACCCATACACCCCGCCATAACATGGTCATCGGGTTCTATCCCCCAAGGTACTACCAGTTTCTTATAGACACGTGGTCCCCACACTGGGGCCCCCCAGGTTCCCAAATAGTACATCTAATAAGAGATATCCCCCAAAGGCTAACAAATGTCATTTCCACTGTGTTTTTTCATCACTCACATACTCACTGGGAATATTCCAAAAGGTCACCCATCGTAATCACTACTCCAGGCCACACACACATAACTGTGTAGTTCTAATTAGGTAGACTCCCAAAAAATATTCACTAACATGACATGAGTCATATCATTTTTTTCATTTAACCCTTTATCATTTTGTGGTGTTACATTTACCCCCATAATGGTGAAACCACCTCGTTGTGGGCCCTACATCTCAACCTAGGTTGTGCACCACACTTAAGGCTGGGTACCAGCTCTAATGCCAAATGTAATAACTGGGTTCTGGTGACAACATAGACACCACACCTTAACATGGTCGCTGGGTTTTGGCCCACAAGGTACAACCGGTTTCCTCACAAGAACATGGTCCCCACTCAAGGGCCCACCCACATTCCCAAACGAGTTATCCGACTCAGGTCTGTCCCTAGAGGCCCACACATTTCTTTTCTAGTGTGTTTTTACCTCACTCACATACAATCTGGGAAACAACCCAAAAGGCTCCCATCCTGATTACAACATCATGACATGTACGCATAACTGTAGAGTTATAATCAGCTAGGCTCCTGAAAGGGAAGTTGAACCTTATTTATATATGTCATACGTCATATTTCATCAATTAACCCTTTATCATTCTTGGGTGTTACACCACACCCTTCACCTAAACCATTAAATCTGAGTATAAACTGTGGATAACTAGTCCATACCAAGAATTACGTCATAAGACCTCAATACTCTTACCATGAGGATCCAACCAAAACTATCCTATACATGAGTTAGGTCACACTTTCTGCACAAGTGCATGATCACTGAGTCTCCTCTAGTTGGGGCCTATATGCATATAGGTCGAGTCAATGGTTCATCTGATGTATCTATATATAGAATAAGATATTAGGAGGAAAAGGAATGAGTAGAAACTATGTTTATTATTACAAAATATAATGTATAAAACACTAAGATTGTACTGAAAATCATTCAGGGGGCCCCTTGGTCATAAGCATCAACTGCTTGCAGCTGTCCTCGCCCCTGTCCACTAACTCCCTCAGCCTAGTGTGGACCTCCTCATTGTGGAGGTAGTAAGAGGTCAAAACATCAAACACCTCTTTTTTCTCTCCTTGCTCCACTACCATTCCTGGTACCCTACATACCTTCCTCCTGCTTCGGTTGACTCTACCGTCGTGGTACATCTACAATCTCTCTATCAGCTGTATAGTGGGTCGAAATATCTTGACCGACATTTCCCTCTCCATCACATGAGTAACACCACCTATGTTTGGATTGAATGGACCCTCCATTTGTGCCCTAAACTATATATGCTTTTTCCTAAGACCTCCTATTGAATCATCTCCCACATCTAGGTCTCTGAGACTGATGTCACCCCCCTAATGTTGAGGTCTCTTCTTCTGCTTTCCCACTACTAAAAAACATCGATTTTATCCACTTGGAGAAGAAACTCTGGATCACCAATGATTAATATATACCCCGATCATAGTTAGGAATGCATGAGGGGATAATAGTTCCCCATAGTCTCTATGAAGACCTCAATAGAATTCATAATCCATGAATAAATGCTCTCAATCCATATCAATGCAGTTTCTAGAATTTTTGGTAATCCTCGATGAGTAATCATCTACTACCATGATACCCTGCTAGAGCTGTATAAGCTTGTGGATAAGAACATCCATCCGCATAGTTATTGAGAATCCCTCTTCTAAGAGAAACTCAACCTCTATCTATGAATAGTATAATTTTCAAATGATAGGGTAACTAAACCCCATCCTCACCCTGATAATACAAGAAATGGCTCACCACCAGGATCACCATCAAATCTTCAAGTGTCCTGATACGATGGAGAACCCAGTTCATCACCTTAAGATAATCCTCAGCCACCTATGGGTCATGATCACCTTGAAACATAAGGGGTATCATTCGCTGAATCTCATGAAGCAAGCTCAATCTACACTCCTTATTCACTATTACCATGGATACAAAAAAGATTCTCTACTAGTGGTATGGATGGTACACCACCTTGAGTTAACATCCTAAAAACTAGTCCCTATATAGAAGCCTCATCACTAAGGGGACCATCCACATGCTCATTATGCTTAATCCTAGCTGGAATATGTCACATAGGCTTCCTGAAAATATATAATACGTACCATGGTCAATAAGTATATATAGAGAGCTGACTCATGAAGGACATGGAATCACAACCCATTACTATCTGATTCATATACCATTGTTTTCCCTAAAATGAAATTTATCATGTACAGAGTCAAAAACAGGTGTTCAATGTCGTAGTGCAACGATACATTGGTCAACGCCCTAACACCGGTGTCTATAACATTACATTTGAACTCAGAAAACATAACATTGTTACCAATTCCAAACACATTAACTCCCATACCTAATGTTGAATAGTATTCCTTTGATAGCACTCATTGAATAGGACAATCATCTATACAAGAAATGAAATGGGTAGGAAAAGCCTTGGCATGTGTGACTATAACTATAATTATAGGACACCCCAAAACAACAAACCATTAATAAGGGAAATACAGTTATATATACATATGTATATGTCTATAACACATATAAAAATAATATCCAGATATACTCAATCCAAGACATATAGTCTAGAGGTAATCCAAAACCATAATATAACATCATTGAATTTTCATATCGAGGATTCCACAAATCACTCATCTAAGAGAACCCATTCAAGAGTTTGATGGCACTGAAGGAGTTCATTAGAGAGTTACTTCTCATTTGGTCTCTTCTTAAGAATGAATAAACTGATAGATCCTAAGAAAATATGATACACAGATAAAAATCACTACTAAATCCATAGGTTGATTCCAAAAAACACTATCTAGATTAACCAAGCTATGTACAGGATCAGAACACATGTAGTATTGGTTATGTCGATACCAATAACTACACATGGGAACAAAGACGAACAGAGCAGTTCACTCCAGGCCAATCAGAGGGATTCCAAGGATTTTATCCTACACATCCCACTGAAGAGATCATTGTACTAGGAGTACGAAACAATTCATACCCACTTTCAGGGATTTTATAACGTGAATAAACCCTAAAAAACATGTCCTAGATATAGAAGGCAAGATATTCAAGACATGTGGAATTAGGTACATGATGTGTACAGGGGTTAGACACTATGTCCATTGACCCCAGGTTCTGATCGTGTAAATGGACCATATCAAAAAAAACGCGTCTATGTAGCACTAGAATGCATTTATAGTTCCCATGTAGTCTACCTGTGTATCAGAACACAACTCCATCTATTTCAAAAATGCACATGTACCAGTACACGGCATCCCCGATGTACATGGTATTGTTCTTGTCGTGTGGGGGAGTACAAGCTATGTAGGTTACCTGTGTACTCTACCCTGTGTCTATATACTTCCCACAATACATGCCGTGTTACCTAGGATAAGAAACATGTTGTTTGATAGGGTCACATGTTGTGTGATCCTAAACGTTCTTCTAGAAACAATTTTTAATGTAGGGGGCCCCAAACGGGGTGTAGATTCAATTAACACACTGTGTTGTTCGGCAATTTCCATAAATCCAATTCGTTTATATACATTTGATATGGAGCCTCTGGCCTTTGATTCAATGTTTCTTTCACTATGAAATCAATTATTGATGACCTTCCATGTTGTTCCAGTGTCGAAAAATATGTTTCATCATCCGAACTACTCACAAAATGGGTTAAATCACAATTCTTAGTTCCATGTTGAAAAATGTTGAAGAACACAAATTTGGGATCCACTCTCATCAAAATGGATCTATCTCTATCACTATTAATATGACCTGCCATGATGATCCCAGATCTACAATATCAAACCATTTCTCAAAGAATCAGGTACACACCGATCAATTTATCAGGACGTGTTAAGTCATTGGTCAAATGAAGAACACCCCCAGAAAACAAATAAATGGGGGAGAAAATAACATGAAGAAAAGAGAGGAATGAACCTCGATCGATGTTTATTTTAATCTCTATCCATCTCAGTTATAAAAAAAATCAAATAAGAAAATAGTAATAATAATGAATCTCTAGTATAAAACCCACAAATATAATCTAATACCTCAATTTTCACGATATGTGAATCAATTTGTTCATCAATTAATTTACTGTAATTATAGAAAGAAATAACGGGGTATAAATCCAAAAAAACACACTCCCTTCCTTGATTTGGGTCATTTTCTGATGAAAATTGATTTTTTCATAGTTATTTTAGGCAAGATTTGTCGAATCTGAGGTGTGTCAATCATCGATCTGCGATCTTCCATTATTAATTTGAGAGGATTCTCTTGTGCTCTCTCCAAAGTTCCTATGGTAGTTCCACAGTTATGTGGATAACCCTAGGATTCTAAATAAAAATCAATTTTAATATCCAAAAACTACATCATCAACGTAAATGGAATTAAATAATTTTCTTAAATTATTTTATTCATTTGGATGACTGTGCTAAAATTTCTATAAACAACCTATACCAACTAATGTTAGGTTATGTTTGGGGTTAACCTCACATTTTATGTTCAATGGAACTCTCATGTTTATGATCTATGAAATTATTTTGATGTTATTCCACTTTTTCAGGAAAACCACACTCATTTGTTGTTTAATACATTTTTTGTAAATCAAAAATTTCATCCAGACACACTGCGCCTTGGGATCACATGATGTCTCAGCACCTGATCTCAAAAATAATCTATTTAATATTTAAAAATAATAATGGAAAATCTTAGACATTACAGTATTACACATTATTATTATAAAATTATTCTATTTTTCAAATATTTACTCATAAAATATATCTAGTTAAATATGAATTTCAATTCTGGTGTTAAAAATATTTTTAGTTATCATGATAATTCCCACATTAATGTAAAATCTATATCAGTGAATTTTCTAATTTCCTATATCATGTCATGATTCACCACATCAAATGTTTTTACACAATTAAGAGAATCTAAGAATAATAATTATTTTATGGTGAAATATAACAACCCAATACATTACAATATTTTCATTTTAGAATAATTATTTTTTTCTCCCTTCATACACAACACAATATTACTATTATACTACAAACCACACTGAGTTAGATTGTGTTACATACAAGACTGGGTTTTACCTCCCTTTAATGGCCCACCTATTTTAATTTTTTGTTGTTGATAATTTTATAAATTTAATTTGTCAAAATAAACATTGTTTTGTTGATATTGAATGTCAAAATTAGATTAGGTTTAATTTTTGAGATTCCTATAAGAATCATCATTTCTTAAGGAATAGTGAAAATTACTACAATATAGTTAAAAACAAAACCTTTAGTTAATTAAATATTATAATTATATTATATTTGAAATTGGTCTATAATGTCATAATTGATCAATTATTTATATATTAATCTAATTTATCTCATTGGAATGTTTTTATATTTAAATGATATAAAATATTTATTGAACTTTTAAAAAATTTTACATTAAAAACCTACATTCTTTCCATGTCTGTGGGATTTGTGTTAATATTAATTTTACCCACTTATGTGATTTAAATTTTAAAAAATGGACATAAACTGTTGTAATCATTAAAATTTTTCCATTATACTAATATCAATTAAATGTTGAGTAACAATATTAGTGAATGTTGTTACGGAAAGATTATGTTAATCAATGGACGAAAACATAATTTGAAGGATATAAATGACATGGAACCCTTTCCAAAATCCATTAGATGCCAATAATTAAACCATTTACTTAATTTTTTTTAAATTTTATGTGTTATTTGGTTATTTTTAAATGGAATGTCCCTATATAAAATGTTAAGTAATGAAAAAGGCAAAAAGTAAACATTCCTTACCATTATTTATTATTAAACATTTAGATATGCACAAAACATCATATTTTTGGTTTTAAATATCCTTTTGGAATATAGAAATTTTATTTTTATCAAAATAATTTCTCAATAATTTTCAGAGATGGTTTAATTACTTAAAATGATTTAGAAATGCTAATGTAGAAATTATAAGTTAATAATTAACTGAAACAAATGATACCATAAATATTAAAAGGGAAATATATTGTTTGAAATTTTGTAATTAATTAGTTTTCATATGAATATGTAATTTTAAATGTTGGTAAAAATTATATATATTAATTTCATTATTGTTTTGATATTTGTAAATTTAAATTAAATCAATAGACAATATTTTTATTTTACTATAAATCAAATTTTATTAAATGATTTAAAATTATAAAATTACTATATTATTCTAAGTGATTTTTAAGTGTTAATAAATATTAAATATGGTCTATTAATGGAACCATTGATATTTTATAAATAACATGTTGACCCATATATTTTAAAAATGTTGTTAACAATGTTCGAGAATAAGTAGCATTTTAGCCCGTCACATGCGCTTGTATTAAAATTAATTTCCCAAAAATATGGAATTTATATTTTATAAATTATATATTAAATTAATAATTAAGTAGAAATATATTTTTCTACTAAACATCACATTTTAGTCTTAATCATTATATTAATTATTTTATAAAACTAGATGCTTTAATAAAAACCAAAATCAAAATTTTGAAGAATCTAACAAGTTAAGTAACCAAATTAATAAAATGAATATATTTTTTTGTGGTGGAAGTTATCATAGACCATTATTCCCATTATCCAAATTATTTGTACATTTTTGGGAAATTTATATAGGTCATACCTCCGATTAATGAATACCTTTTGGTATTTATATAAGTGTCACTCCACCTCCACTA
Organism: Viscum album; assembly: GCA_963277665.1. Classification (NCBI taxonomy): domain Eukaryota; kingdom Viridiplantae; phylum Streptophyta; class Magnoliopsida; order Santalales; family Viscaceae; genus Viscum; species Viscum album. The sequence goes on from OY728129.1 coordinate 1,124,642,401, forward strand.
TAAAAAGTCAAGCACTCTACCCCTTACTCAGAACTCTCATTCCCCATTGGATCATTAAAAATTTAGTAAAATAATCTTAAAAAATCCATTCCAATTACTTAGAAGCCACTATTTGGGCAGAAAGATATCCAAGGAATCACTATGGTACACACCAAAAGGAGTTACTCGATTAAGAGGTAACAAACATCCATAATCTTTTTCGTTTTCTTTCAATTCACCACCCCTAAAATATTTTTATTCAATGATAATATAAGAAAATATTATCCTAAATATGGCATGATTTTTTAATGATAATATTTAAATCTACACTTACATGAACTTCTAACTAATGGCTAAGGAACATATTGTTTCTTTGTATGACATACTACTACCTCATGAAATGATGATTATTCCTTTTTCCCTTACCACCTATCATCATCTAAATTATGAGGGACAAAATATTTATATATGATATATATGATATTTATAATTTCATTATTATTATATAATTTTTATTTATAACATTATTTTAGTCTTTCCATCTTATATAGATATGATAATTTCATTTGAGGAAGTGTAGAATACCGCCCCTCAAAGCGATATGAATCGTTCATGGCATATATGGAAAGTATAAAAGATTGTTTTAATAAAAATTTGTAACATATATATTTTATATATGATAGTAGAATTATAACATACATATGAATCATTTATTTTTCATTCTTTTAATATAAAAAATAAATGACTGTATAATTCATGGGTATGTATGTCCTACCATCTCGATGAATGACGCACTTAATTTCAAATATCCAATTATGATAAATTATTATAAACAAATATATATAGATTATATATGATAATTGAGTCGTGGTTTACATTTTGGAGAACTTGAAACCATGATTTAATTAATTATAAAAGTAGACAACAAGTTAAAACATACACAAGAAATCTAGGCAATTGACCCCCTTAATGATGAAATCAATGAAAGAGTGTTCAAAAACCGCTAATAAAATATTATAAGGAAATAATATATTGTATTATAAAAATTATTAAGGTTATAGTATATGTTAGTAACATTTAAACCACTATATATGATTATTAATACCACTCAAAAAAATGAATTTTATGGTAAGGCATTTCATCGCAATTTTCCTTCCATTTGGACATAATTTTGTTATACACCAATTAACTTTTACTTGGTGTATATACAAAAATTTGACATGTTATATAATGAAGGTAATTATTCTCTTAATAGTTTATGTTTTGTTTTATTCATTGGGAATTGTGATTTAAATGATTCAATGTGGTTTGGGACACATTGGATTTTTCAATATTATTTTTCTTTCAGAATGTTTTAATGTAAATAACCCATGTTGTTACTTATCATCCTCTGATGTATTATGGATAAATATATATATATATATATATAATTCTTTTTGGGTATTTGATATGGTACATTATTTATTAAATATATCACTAATTCTTTAAAAATGAAATACATGGGTTGGGGACCATTTAAGCTAAGCCCTATTGCTTGGGGAATGGTTAATCCAAGCCACTTGATGCATCAGCAGTCTCATGTGGTGAATTAGTAGACCAAATAATTTACAATGGCTCTTAAAGGTAAAGATATCATGTTCTGAAGAAAAATGACATATAAAATCTAATAATTTATTTTATTGAGAATATAGTTTTTATTTATCCATGAAATTTTTCATCGATGTATCCATGGTTTCATTTATTTTTTAGTTCATTTATATATATGGAATGTGTATTAGTTTAATACCTTTCCATATGGAATTTTCCTTTTCCAGTTATTTGAATGGAATGGTTTATCATTTATTTTCCGTGGATTGTTAATTTAGTCATATTAAATCATTATATTTTCCACTATACTTACCCTTAATATAAATTTGAGGTCACCCTTATTATTTTCTTTTCTTAGTTTATGAAGAAGATAACATTGAATATGATTTCAAGGAATCATTTTATTTCAATTTATTACATATAATGTTTTATTTTTCCTTCCCAATGTATTACAGATATAGTTTATGTAATATATCATTCAAATACTATTAATCTTATTGGTCCATCATGATTTGATTCCGTGTAAACATGCCAATGTATTGAAATAATGCACCAACTCCAGAATTAGGAGGATGAGGCTTTATAGTTAGTATCAGAGAATTTCTATAAGCAACCATGTAAACTAGATTAGAAAAACATATTCTAGGGAACCTAACCGTAACATAATATTTGAGGATAATTATTTAATAACATCCTATAATTTTGGCAATGTAGATATTACATTGGTATTCCTAGCAATACACTCCTATCTAGATACTATAAGTGGACATAGTTTTGGAATATATGTAACTAGGAGTAATAACTCCAAAAATGTATTCTGGGAAAAACTCTGGGTAACCTGGTACTTGATAATGGCCCTTACTGCACACCTGGTTTAAAAATCCTAGGGGATAACCTTAATATAATTGAAAATTTATTTACAAATAATTATGAATGATCTAGAAGAAAATATTTCCCTAAAGTATCCCATTTTTATGATTCTTGGATTCATGATTCATATAATTTATGTGAAATACCATATTTGGAATTACACATTATATTATGATTTAATTTAGTATATTTTATTTTATAGAAATAACACCTAATAAAAGGAATGTAAACCTCACTGATGCATGTGATATAGAGAGTATGGAGGATCAAATATTTCATGATCTTATGATAATTTTCCTAATGGAAATTGACTTCAAAAATTCTCATCATATGAGGAAATAGTATCACGAGATAATGATATTCGTAAAATGTTATCCATGTCCTATGAATTTGATTGAAACCAAGACAATAAGAGGTCATCTGAGATCTATGAATAAAGGAATCGGTTGAAGATGATGGAGGGAAAGAAAGATTTTTCATCATGTGATAATTGTGGGAAAAAACATTGTAATAATTTCATGAAGGGAAACAGAGTTTTTTATATGTGTGGTGAAAAGTGACACCATGTTCGTGATTGTAAGGGTACCAAAAAAAAATCAATGTACAATGATTCTAATGAATGGTTATGGGCCACTATGTGAACCAATGTCCCATGCAATAAAATAATATAACATAAATGATTCTATTTTATAATTATAAAGATATTATTTGACCATATATAAAGAATAATTATTAATATTCCTATATTGATAAGATAAATAGAAGGAGAGATGGGAGACCTTATATCACTAGAACCCTCGAGCGCTTTAGGTTCTATCCCTTGAATCCTTCGATCGCATAGACATAGAAGACTTCCTCATTCCTAGGAGGATAAATTCCCACCATTTTGTGACTCCTCAGAAGAAGACTCTACACCATTTTCAAGATTCGGTCACAGAAGTCCATACAGAATATGCCCCTGAAGAGAATACATGCACCTGACCATTCTTTGGTAGATCCAAAGGGATCTCGTTTCTGGATTCACTGAAGAGCACACATCTAAGCACATAAATTATGATGAATCCTACCATTGTCAAGTTACGTGATGATGGTGGGTTCATGGTGGAAGCAGATCCCAATGCTATTCATCAACGCACACAAATGTTAAAATTCCCTGTCATTAGCTACATCTCTTACCTTAAAGGTGATCGTCCTTGGCCTTTTTTGGAATTGCATACGTGTATTGCTCATTGTTGGAATGTTTTGAAATAAAAACTAATTCAATAGGGAAAGGATGATTTCATATACTCATAAAATAACTTATTGACATTGAGATGGTTTTAATGATTGGAATCCATAATCTAAAGCCGATACTACATAGAATTTCTGAATGGGACTTTAATTTTAATACGCACACATAAAGAAGTACAATGCCACAACTTTGGGTTAAACGTCATATCCTTAATTGACTCTTTTGGAACCCAAAATTTCAAAATGAAACTGTTTCATGAATAGTGGCTCCTCTGAAAATTGACCACAGAACTTTAAATGCTGACCTAGGGATTTATTCTAGAATTATGGTGGAAATTAACATAGATTCAAAACTCCCTAACACAATCAAAGTCAATGAGAATGAATACTAAACTGAAAATCGAATTTAATATGAGGGAAAAATTTCATTTTTGACCATTGAAAAATTATTGGTCACACAAAATATAATTGTAAGGTGATTAGAAGGAAAGTAATCCAGCCAATTGAGAAGGATTGGAAGGAAACAAGGATAAATAAATAAGATAAAGCTCCTGCGATAGAGACATTTAATCCTCCCAAAAAGAAAACTGAAATGTGGGTAAAAAAACATTGTATAACACGCATATGGGGTAACGTTGGTATAAACTGGGAAGATGTTGCTGAAGAGAAAGAATTCTCTATTAATGACCAAGTCCTCTTGGAAGAACTAGAAAATCTAGTTTTAGACACTCTAAGGATATACAATGTGAAAGAAGAATATAGACAAACATCAAGGACTATCCTCATCCAAGATGCATATCATAACCTGAGAAAGATGGATAAGTCACCTAAACAAGTGAATTTCAATACTTTGAACACATATTGTGAAACTTTACATAAGGATGATTGTCATGAGATTTGTTAAATTAAAAATGCGGTGAAACACACACTGGATTCGGGTACTAGACAGATCTAGAATCCACATCCTCTAAATGCAACTGATATTTAATAGTTAAAGACTGAATCCATCAATAAAACAGATAATGTACACACTTTCCCCCACACACAAGGAACATCTATTATTTTCTCTAAAACTCAGAATTCTACTGGACACATTTCAGAATCTGGTAAACTAATGACCACCTAGAAAGACTTTCTAGACACAAAACAATCCACTACAACTAAAATTACTAATAATATCACCAAAAAACAAGAATCTTTCATCCAATTTAAGGGAACTCCACCCATTTTACATGTTCCTACAGACCCTCAAAACATCAACTATTTCATAATTCAGATTGCAGTTCATCAAACTCGGGTGGATTAGGAACTTTATACATGTATCTCCACTATTAAAAATACCTTTTCTAATGGGTATAAACCTATTTTTAGTAGTTTTAATACTGTTTCTATGATGTCCTGTAACATTAATCCTACAGCTCTAAACCTTATGAATTCCACAATACTTATTTCTAACAAAGGCACCTAACTAAGCCTAAAGAATGATATCAAAATAAAAAATGATGAATATGTTTTGGTTTCCCTAGTAACTATAATAATATAAAAAAATCCAACCATTTATGGGTTCATTGAGACACTAAATGGGCCCTATAATACTACTGTCAAAGTGCATGATCGGTTGATCATGGTATCAAAATATCAGTACAAGAAACTAAGACCATACTGGTAATGAATGACTCTATGGAACAAATGTAGTGCTGTCCAGATCTAGAAAAAATCAAGAAACTTAATGAAGTTACTTCACAGGTGCCTGATACAACACTCTCCCTACCTATATATAGTGTGGCCATTTCTAAAAAAAATGGATAAATCTAGTTTGAATCATATTTCTAATGTTTAACAACTGTGTTCAAATAAATATACATACACTACTATGAGTAACCTATTACTTGAACCTACATTGAAGAACACCAAAAAATAATTCAATAATAAAGAACAGACCTATAATAACCAGGAAGTAAGAAGTTTTTCAATATATAAAGGATCTAGAAAAAAGGGTGATTATAACCCCAAAACATGATCTTAATGAAGATCCATTTTTGGAATTGTCAAGGGATTACTAACTCCAACACCTTAATTGTGTTCTAGAGAATGATTGACATGCATCATATTCTATTATTTTCCATCACAGAGCTAAAAATTAACTATTACTCAAAATATACTTATTTATGTCAAAAATATTAATTTTTTACTAGTTCAATCACTAATAACCTCAACGCAGAATCTTAATGGATTTTCTCTCACTTATCTTTAGAGAATATTAATGTCTACAATATCTATGATCATATTGTTACTTTCAATTTTAATACTGATAACACAAAAATTATCTACTCATTTTTTTATGCTAAGAATAGATGCCATGAAACAAGAACTATTTGTAATGAACTCTCTTACATTGACAATAATATTAATGCACCATGGTATATTATCTGTTATTTTAATGCCATTCTCAAATCAAGCAAGAAAATTGGACCCTTTAATGCATCTATTTATATGATAAAATTTAAAACCTCAATAAATGACAAAACCAAATAGAAATCAATCTCACTGGTGAATAATACACTTGGTATATAAAGCACTACATCAAAGTAGTTTCCTTTAAGCTGGATAACACCTTCACGAATGATCCTGCTTTAGATAAATGTGTCAAAATCTCTAGTATTACTCTTCATAGGCTGAAGACTGATCATCACACCATGCTGTTTAGTGTCTCCAAAAAATACAGAAAACCCAGTATTCCTATTTGATTAAACAATGCTTGGTTCACTAATGACAGGTCCTCTCAGATCAGACACAACTTTTTGTCCTCAATGTCCTATAACAATGATGTCCTTGACTGTAGTCTCAAATTAAAACATCTAAAAGAGACTCCAAAATATGGTGCATTTGTAATTCCAAAAAAATTAATAGTGATACCATGATTCTTGGGAAAGATCTCAATGATCATTAAAACACAAACCCCACTTATGACCTCAGCACTGGTCATACTCAAGAACTAAACATTACGATCTAACATAACTCCCAGTTCACATTTAATGAAAATATGAGAAGGAAATCATTTAATGAAAAGTGGTTAATAGATGGTGATAGAAATACTAAATTTCACAATTCTATTCAATGAATTCGGAAGAACTACCGGCTATTAACCCTTTTAATTAATGGGGACATTCTCTTTGACCATGAAGTTGACATCACTCATAATATCGTCCCCTACTCTGAATCCATTTTCAATGGTCCTGATATAAACAATGACCTCAAACATGAGGTCATTCCCCTAGGGACCAATGATATGGACAAATCCTTTCTTCTCAACACCATGATGAATCATGAAATCGAGGAAAATGTCTTTAGTCTGAATCCTGATAGTTGTTTGGGCCCTGATGGTTTCAACAATGGGGTTTTCCAACATTATTGTGATGTGATTCCGATTGAAGATTGTAAAATTGTAAAAACCATCTTCACCAATGGGATTCTCCCTCACACCCTAAATTCCTACTTTCTAACCTTGATACAAAAAGTCTATAATGCATTTGAGATTCATCTATTTAGACCCATTTCTCTAATCAACACTCTTTTTTAAATCATTACAAAAATCATTTCTAATAGACATTCCACTCTCATGGAAAAAATATTCTCTTGGAACCAATTTTGTTTAATAAATGGAAGATCCATTCAAGACTATATTTCCTCACCTTAGAGTGTGTCAATAACTTGAATAAATCTAATAGGGGAGGCACTATAGTGATTAAACATGATATCAGGAAATCTTTTGACACTATGAACTGGAGTTTTATCATCAAAGTACATCAAGGATATGGTTTTAACACCTATTTTATCACAGAAATCAGAACCATCCTAAACTAGGCATTTATCTCTATAATGATCAATGGATCAACCTAAATGGTAATTTAAATGCACCAAAGGTTTTAGGCAAGGTTATCCCCTTCCTACAATTCTTTTCTTGATAGCAGAAGACTACCTCAGCCATCTAATCAACTGGTCAGGGGACTAGAACAAATGAGAGCCCATTCATGTCTCTAGGAATGTGAATGATCCTACTAATATTTTTTATGCAGATGAAATCATCTTTTTCTTTCAGGGGGATAAAATAAACATTATTAACCTCAAAAATGTGCTCTCACATAATAAAGAGTTATCTGGTCAAACCATTAGCTGGAAAAAATCATGAATGTTCTTTGGGATGAATTTCCCTCCAATTAATAAAGGTAACATTATCAGTGACTTGGTTCTGAAATATGGGTTTCTCTCTTTCGCCTATCATGGTGTTCCCTTTTTATAGGGTTTAACTAAATCTTGTCAATTTGTGACTATTGTTGACCAGGTTCTAAATAAACAATCTTCTTGGAAATGAAAATCTATCTCTATGGAAGGTAAGACTTTCCCTTTTAAAACCACTATTGTCTCGAAGATGGTATATTCCATGATAGAATATAATTGTCTAGTTGGCCTCATTAAAAAAAACTAACACTTCCATAAAGAACTTCATCTATACCGGTAGCATTCTATACAGAAATCTTTTGATTGTACCATGGTTAGCATGTTTCAAGACTATTTAATATGGTGGTATTAGTATAAAAAATATAAAATACTTTAATGAAGCCCTTCAAGCAAGTCTCACTTGGAACCTTTTACACAATACTTCTGAAGCTATTACCTTTCTCAAAAATTGTTATCTTGAATAACTTGAAATGGGAAATTATAACTTCATTAACTCATCAAACTAGCCTTTCATAAAATACTCCTTCACTAATATTATGATTAAATCTAGATGGATGGTCTCCAGAGACTCCTCTATTATATTTTGGTTGGATAACTAGACTGAAATTCCTTCAATTTCCATGATTCTTCCTGATCAAACCCATGATAATACCAATAGCTCTATTAGAGACATCTTAAACTCACAACATGTTCACCTTCATGACACTATTCCGAACATCATTGAAAACTACTCTTTCTCTCACACAAATGATTTCATAACATGTGAACCTACTCAAATGGTATGATCAACTCAAAAAATATCTACAAAACATATTTTTTAACATTGAAAGCAACTATATTTGGTTAAAACATTTTAACAAACCATGGATAAAACCATCGAGATTTTACCTAATATGGCATCTTGTTCAGAATAGAGTGCCCACTGAACTTTGACTCTAATACATTGGTATAAAACTCTAATCTAAATGAAATATCATTAATCAACACATGATTCATGATAACCACCTATTTCTCTCTTCTGATACTGGCTCTACTCTCTAGAACTATATTCTTGAAATTTTTTAATGTAGATAGTTGAGTCTCAACTATATCAATTCTTAACATAAAAATTGTGAAGAAATGGATGGATTTTAGCAAATCAAGAAACTGTTATATTGTATGGTTACTGCAATACACCATGTGATCTGGTATGATTAGAATGCTATTATTCAAAAAAATTACTCATTTCATCAAAATGAAGATCGGATGAGGATCCTCATTTCCCAAAAAGAAGCTCAATCAATTCAAAAGGTACATGGCCACAACATCGTGCATGATGTTGCGATCATGAGGCATTTAAGGATTAATGGAAATTTTTGTCAGAATCATCGAATAATGGATGTGTTCTGGAGAGCCCTCATTTCCTGGATAGATCATGATCAATATTGATGGTGTGTCTAAGGGAAATCTGGGACTTGTAGGGTGTGGTTTTATTTTAAGGAGTAAACTTGGTTAGATCCATGGATGCTTCATTGGTAGATGTGGCATTTCCCATCCCATGATGCTGAGATGCTGAGCTTGATATGTGCTATTGCCTTTTCCAAGCCCTGTTGTTGGAATAACTGTTGGATATAAAGTGACTCGACGACTAGCGTCCAAGCAATTTGGAATGACATAATCCACATTTCTTGGACAATTACTTCCTTCTTGATGGTATCCTCCCATTCACGTAATGATCTTAACTATATCATCACACATGTTTATCGTGATGTTAACACGGTTGGAGATGTTTTGGAAAACATGGGAGTCAATCAGGACATTACTTGGTTCGAAACCCTTCCAATTGCTCTTTTTTTACTTTCAGGAAAACAATTGTAATATGATCCCATTTTTAGACTCTTGAAATCTTTCTTTTTTAATAATTTTTGTTATATGGTCGTTTTTGACAAAGGGATCACCTTTTACAAAAACTTTCTCCTACAAGAATTATTTCACTTGAATATTTTATTATTAAATTATGGTTTATCATAATTATAGAATATATAAGGGTTGTACTGTAGTACTTTTTCATTAAGGATTTGATATAATAGGTTGAATGGTACAAAAAAGTCATTCATTATAGAAATACACATTTTTTAAAACATAATATTGTGGGAAAAATCGATTAATAAGTTCATGATGTTGAGATAATTATGAAGAAATGATTGATTTGGAAATGTGATGACAACCTTCGTGTAGATTAATGACTTTTCGAAAATTGGTATGTTATATCACCAATATAATTTAAAATACTTTGGCATTTACAGAATATGTTCAACAACATGTGTCATACTTTTGGAATACAGAATAATGTCTTTTCTACTATGGTTTTATGGTAATTTGAGTTTTTACCATATTTATAGATGAAAAATGATGATGTTATTCACATGTTTGGAATGTAAAATATTATATCTTCATTTTATTTAATTCCATATGATAAAATTATTTGGAAAATTTAGTGCCCACATTTCTAAAGTTTCAAATAAAAATATTTTAGAAAATTTAACCATTTTTGAAATGGTTAGAAGTTAATTTATTACATCACTATACGGGGAATCGTGTGCCAAGATACGATGTTGAAAGATTTCATTGTACAAGAAAAGGATATGCTTGTGTCTATAAAATAGAAATGTATTTTTATATATATTTATAGAGATTGAATGAATTCCTCAATTATAGGAAAATGTTTTAAAAAAATGTTTTCAAATTACCTCAGTTTCTAATGAATCTAGTGGTCCTTAGATATTCATGAATTTATGTCCTTATGATTATTAGCTTTATCCTAATCGTTTTCGGTAGAAATATCCATCAAAACATGATTTTTATATTTTTTCTTTTGTATCTATGTTTCCATTTACTACCAATGTTCATCTACTAGGGAACCTAGTTTTGTGACAATTGTACTTTCCTTTATCTCTTATTAAAAAGTTGTGATATTAACTCTTTTTATGATGTGGGCATTACAACCATAGTTTATTTCCAAATATTAGTCCATTGATTACTGAGATCATGTTAAAATTACAAGATTAAAATTTAATTAAGGTGGGGTTAATTTAAAAACCCAAGACATTAAAATATTTTCATGTTACAATAAATATAATTTTTCCTCTATTTATACACATCTCCATTTTATGCTTGCACTATAGAACACTATAAGTTATCTTTAGTTACATGAAAAACTCATTTCATCTCCCTTTAATGATACACCAATTTTTAAAATAAATTTAAAAATTTTATAAAAATTATTTTTCCAAATAAACATCATTTTATAATAAAAAGTGAAATTGCTTCAATTTAGATAGAAACTATGTTTTCGTTTAAATAATGATTACTTTTAAATTATATTTTAAATTTGTTTTTACATTAATAATAGATCAATTATTCATATATTAATACAATTATGAAATTTGAGTCATTTGTATGTTTAAATTTGATATTAAATGTTATTTAAATTTTGAACGATTTTATTTTAAAAACCTGGATTCTCTCCATGTCTGTGGGATTTGAATTAATCATAAATTTACCACTTATAAGAATTGAATTTTTAAAAATGGACATAAAAAATTTGAATAAGTGCAATATTTGTGGTATAATATGATCAACTTCATTCTTTTACCATAAAGATTATTATAAGTGATTAAAATTAATAAGGATGAATACGGTAAGATTAAGCATAATAAAGTACTATACCATAACCATAAGGAAAACAATGTCATGGAAAATTCTATAAAATAATGAAACCCTATACTTTTACACTTATCATTACATGATTTTAGGCATAGTTAAACATCATCTTACGATCCAAGGATCATAATTTCTAGTGAATTCGAAGATTACCTACCTAATTAAACATCATTAAAATGATGTTCATTTTGTCTCCACATTGAGATCATAAAATAAATCATGGTCAAACATCTACATTGGATAATATGTTAATAACATGAACAAAGGTATGATATAAAAATCATAGGAAGGGAATAATAAGAAGAATAAATATTAGCATATGGGTTAGATAGAATAACATCATGATAAAAAAAATTGAACCTAAGGAAACGTCACATATAGAATAAGGGATCCGATAATAATGGAATCATATTAATTTTTAAGCACCATAAAACATGACTTTATCATGATTCAAGGATCATAAGACATAGAATAGCATGAGTTAAGGCTCGTTTCACAAAGAGGAGTATGAGTCAAGGCTAACCACTAAGACCATTTCATATGGGGAACTTGTCAAAGAAAACCCCCAAGACCGTTTCTCATAACGTCAAATGAAACTAAACATTAACCATTTCATTATAGCACTAACAAGGAGAACCCATAACAACATTTCCATTAATGTGTTTTACACATAAATAATCATATATATGTTAACAAACATAAATATATCATTTACCCATTGAATGAAGCATGTATTATAATCATGTCAAAAAGCATAATAAATGGGAATAAAATTCAAGTGTCTATGAATGAGAGGAATTAAATCATACATGGACATTCATACAGTATAATAGGAATATATCATTATAGGTGATGACTAAGTTAAGTGATAACATATAAAATGAGTATTTTAGAAACATTACAATTAAAACATTTTAGTGATGTTTAAGTAAAATATCAAAGAAAATTTAAAATGAAAAAAGGAATAATATGTTATTTAAAACCATAAGTTAGAAAATAAGGTATTAGTAAAATTTGTTTTTATAATTATAATGGTTGATTAAAACAGGATATGGAGTTCACTTTAAAATGGGTAACAATTGGGGAAGTTTCCTTCAAACAACTTTCTTATAATGTATCTAGAAGATAACCACATAAAATATGTATATCATCAAAGAAGGAGGTTCAAATTATCGCACAACCATATATTGGTACCTAAAAATAGTATCTATAAAATTTCAATAAAAATTAATTATAATTTCATTTGGGAAAAATAGAGTAAGAGAAACCCGAAGGAATAATAGAGGTTTAGTTTGAATCCCTTTCCTTATGTATACATGCATCCTTCACATGATCATAATGTCTTATATAGTAACATCAGATTAATTAATTAATATTTATTTAACCAATTATACATGAATTCGATTTAGTAACATTTATTCAAGTTCTTTTAGTCTCTTGTTGATGAGTTTTATTGTTCAATTTGATCGTTCGTGAGTGCTCATGTTTTTAGTTTTCACGATCGGTTTGCTTGAATAAGATTAGGGATGATCCTGTAAAATGGGAATGGTTTTCCCAAAAATTAATTATATTATATGAAATAAATTCCACAAGATAAAATATATATGCTATGTATTTTATTAAATGTGATGAGTTTGAATCATTATATGAAATTTTAATGATAATTTCTTGGATTAATTTGGTAGTTTTTCGATCGCAAAGAACTCATTTTTTATGATAAATTAACATCATGTATAAACAATTATTTCATAAATTTTATTTATTTATATTATAACCTCTTTAAACCATAAAAATGGTTTCATTTCAAGCATTGAATATGGTTACAGAAACTAAAAACATGTCATCCTTGATTGTGATAAATTAACATATCTCTGACAGTGTTTTCATTTTTAATATTAAAGGAGGATAAATTAGAGATGATGATGAATTATTACATTAGAATATATAAATTTAATTAAATTTAAGGTACTTGAGTTATCATACCATTTCAATTAGGCATTTTTATTATATAATAATAAAATAAAGGAACATGAAATTAAAATTGATGAATTGAAAAGAGGAATTTACCACTTCAATTTATCCTCCACTAGAGAACTCTTCAAAAAGAGGTTTTGGCCTTTTGATTAGTCGAAGAGATTCTAGAAATATGGGAGGAGATAAGGAATATATTTGATCAAAATATATACAAGTAACAGGGCTTTACATGTGTTAGGAGAGTTGGTGGTGGGGGTGGCATTTATAGTGGAGGAGTTGAGTATTTTCTCAATATATAATTCATTATTTTATAATATTTATCAAGAAAAGAAATAGAGCTAATTCATGACAATGAATACATTATTTAGATAATGTGAGTTTTAACCAACGGTCCTTACATCATCCATTACTCAATTAATAGTGTATTTAATTTATAATTTATTTACACCATAAATTAATGTATTTTACTATTCACCAAAAATTAATGTATTTCGAAAAAATATAAAAAATCACCCTAACCATTTTTTGATGGTTAAAATTCAAAAAATTAATCCATTTTTTAAAACTAATTTAATATATATGGAAAATGCAATTTATTATAAAATTTGTAATTTATTTAAAAAATACAATTTTAAATTAAAACTTCTTTTATTACACTTTGAGAAAATAATTAAGTTCTCATAAAATTATATTATAATAATATGGAATCAAAATATTATTTGACTAATACATTTTATGAAAACACATTGTCATTTAATTGATTAAATTAATCATTAAACTGTAATTAAATATTCACGTCTTACAAAAGTACAAATACGTGATTAATAATGGTTAAAATATTTATTTACTCATAATATGATATAATTGTATCATATAAATTCTTATAAGATGGAAAATATTTGTCTATATCTTCATTGATGTGGTTACTATTACATTGGCTGGTTTCCTATTAATAATTGTCATGTTACTATTCCAAAGGATAAGTTATTATTTCTTTGGTAAGTGTTTTTTAACTTCTAGAGATACCTTTTATTTCACTCATTTTTCAATTATAATGTTTTTATTTTGTTATATATGTAAAAATATGTAATTATTATACAAGTAATACTTATATGAAGGGAAATCCATTGATAAAACATTACATCATTACATTCTTCCACTTATGAAATTTCACCCTCAGTATTTTTTTTACATTATATACTGAAAACAGTTTAAGTACTTATACTTCACGACATCCAATAATTCCCATGTTTCCTATTTCTACATGTGGTTCCTTTATAGTACACTAACCAGGTAAGTAGTCTTGTTGTGTCGATCATTATTTCTACGATCCAAGATCTATAGTGGAAGCTACTCATAGGAAAGATCATTCTCCAACTATTGCACATTTGATGATAGTAAATGTAAAAGATATGGTATGTAATTCCATAAAAGGGATACATGGAATACATATTGTAGTTTAGACATTCTATGTGGATGTTCTAGTTGATATGAAACCACTTCCAAGTGATCAAGAATCTCAAAATGGCTGATATATGTTGGAATTGTCTTTGTTTTCTTCCTGAATCTCTTGAACTCCTTCCAGTGATATATTATGTGGAATACCATGTCTCAATTTTTGATCTCATGGTCTCATAAACGATTGTAGTTAAAGATATTTTGTTGACATTGGACTGCCTTGATGTGCTGCTGACTGGTTTTCATTTTCTCCACCATTTATTCAACCATTTCAGATCCTAGCATCTAATGCCCACTGACTTCATCCAATAATTTTGGAGTTTTACGCCTAATCCACTAAATAGATACATAAGAATCCACATGAATTTTGCAGTGGAAAGTGTTTTTGTAGAATAATTCGACAAGTGGAAGATGAGAGGACTAGTTTGTGATATTCCTAACACAGAGAGGATGGTGAATCAGTGTTGAGAAATTTCTAAACCAAGTTCATATTTTTATCCTTTTACATCTTGAACTATAAGGATCTTTAATCTATTATTCTCTTTTCCCTATCTCATGTAATAATATGAACGAAAAAAAATATTCACCTGATATTTTAACATGGTTCACCACTTACTTAATGTAGCTACATCCTTTTCATGTATGGGTATGACCAGTACATGGATTCTCCACTATAATGTAGTAATTGTTATAGTGGATTGACTAGGAAAACAATCCACTATCTCTTTTGATCCCATACATATAATAGGGGGAGGGGAAAAATAATATTCCCTGAACTAGTGACAACCAAGTCTAACTTGTAGCTCCTTACTGGTTCATAATATTGCCTCACAATACATTCTTCTCCCTACTGAATAGGGATCACTTCAAAAATAGTGTCTTCAGCCTGTTGAGACCAGTTGGATGTCACAATATTGCATTTGTTACATTATTAGAATCATAAATGTTAACTCCGCTTATTTTCTAGTAGATAACTTAAAATATACCAAATCTTCTTATCATTCTTTTACAGTGAAAAACCAATTTTACCAAAACATATTCTTCGTGATAGAATCACAAACTCCACTTGTGATTATTAAGGAAATGAGGACAAGATTAGTGTATCATCATCATAGTTAATGTGACATAAATAATTTAAAATAAATAGTCCACACTCCTTATCAAATACGAAATATCAGTCGTGATTTAATTATTAGGATTCTTCTGAGTATTGTTTTCACTTCCGCAAACTTTCTTACACAACGTACTGTGATTTATTCAGGAATACCATCTTCCTCCTTGGACTATATCAGCTCTGCATACCACAAATGCTCCACATACCACACATGCATCATGTACTGCACCAGCTCTTCATACCTTGTGTGCATCACATACCATGTGTTCTCTTAGTACCATGAATGCTTCGCAAATTGCACATGATTTTTATATGACACCTGATATGTATACCTCCTATGCATAATGACTCTACATACCACTTTCACATATTGCTACATTATACTATTTCTTCTTAAAACTTCTACTTCTGAGGAATTAGTTCTTTTATGGAATGTTTCTTCCTATTCTGCAAACTGTTTCTTCAATCCATGTACATCTTCTTTAAATTATGAAACTAATTTCATCTCACAAAAACTACTTCGTCCTATAAATAATATCATTCACATATGGATACTTCTAATTCCGAAAACCATTTCAACTTCTTGCATACCACTTCATCTTACTCAGAATCTCTCCCACTGACCACTTTTATTAGCAGAATAATTTTTGTGAGAACATTTTCATACCAATATGAGTTCTTCTACAGTGATGATCATTTTATCATCGAATTCTCACTACATAGTGATGGAAATAGGGTTGATTATATAAAAAAATAACTCTAAAGATTCTTTTAATCCATTTTACCCATATTTTCAATGTGAGTCAATCTTCACCATGACATGTGATCCTTCTATATACTATCAGCATCGAATGAATAATACTTTCTCCCATGAACTGCATTGGGCCCCTGAACCATTTTCCTCCATGAACGATTTTAGTACATGGTTCGTGTACTAACTTTCTTCCTTCGTTTTGGCCAAAATCATTCTCTCCATTCTATTGACGACACAACTTCCACGTATAGTTTTTATTATGTGTACCATAATACTATTATGACCCATTTTACTTATGTGTTCTACATTCCTCATATGCATTCAATGAATTTAATTTCATATTCTGCATACAGAAAGCATTCAGTGTGAGCCATTTTTATTCCACAAACCACTCCTCATAATGTTCTTGTTGTGTTGTACACGATCTGTATACCATTTCAAGGAAATGGTACACGGTCCATGTCTCACGATACACAGTACATGGTTCCAATCCTTTGTATATTTCTTTCACAATTCCATATCTCATTAAATCCAATGAAAAATCCTTCTTTTTCCAAAAAAAATCCATGTTTTGAGATCCAAAAATTTGGAAGACACTGCAAAACATTACCACCATAAATATCTAATTTTCTATGAACACCCATACAGATTCACTATTATATGATTTATTTGACGAACATCTTATTTCTTCTCAAAGCACATCTTACTTGATATATAGTATATGATTGATAACCTTTAGAATCATCAGATTTGTAAAGGGATGTATTGCAACTTCACTGTATTCCAGTAACATCATTATTTCAAATAAAAATTGAATATGATTCGCATCACATTTTATCCCCTTTCCATCAGAAAACGTTCAATACAGGTTTTCAAAACAAGATATGGTATTTTTAAAAAAATAATATGCCAAGCGATGTTTGATTTTCTTTATAAAACTCAGAGTCTAATATTCATCAATATCTTCCATGGTTTTTATGAATGAATGCAATATAACACAACCTCCTTTAATTCTTCTAAACTTTTTGGAATATAAATTCCAAATAACTCTTCATATTTGAATGAATTAACCTTCATTGTTGTAAATATTGTGTCACCTTTGAAATGTGTTCTCCAAACATAGAATCAGTGCAAAAATCTTATAATTTTAAACATCATTGAGAATTTACCAAATGTGGAATACAATGATATGAATACATAAAAATTATCTAGGGATCATCAATTAAATATTTCTCCATTAAAATTTTAATTTCACCTTTATCTCCTAATTAATTTTGACCAGTATTTACAACTTCTGACAAAAAATGTAACTTCATACACAATGCGGTCCCAACTGTCGATATTGGACCCAACCTCTTTTGAAGTCCATTGAACATGCTTTAAAAATGTATTATAGTGTCTGAATATTTCACTAATATTTTCCCTTACATTGACGATGATAGGGCATACTAAATTTCATCTCAGTTCTTAGAGTAGTTTTGAGACTTTTCTATAACTTTTTGGTGAATCTTTGATCTTGATCAGATATAATTGATAGTGTTATTCCATGAATCCTTTCCTGCTCTTTGATATATATCCATATATGTGGATCCAAATATAATTCCCTAAAAATTGTGATGATGTGAGTTTTATTTGTAATATGATCCAAAATAACCCATATATTATTGTTTCCTCTAGATGCATTTGGAATTCTAGTGATAAATTCCATGGTGATGTTTTCCCATTTCTATATTGGTATGCATAATGGTTGCATCATCCCTATAGAATTTTTTTCATTCAACCTTTACTTATGAACATACCAGACATGTTTTTGTATATATAGCTATCTCGGTTTTTATATTACCCCACCAATAGTTATCCTGGAGATATCATTACATATTTGTACTTACTATGTGAATATAGATGGTTGAGCTATGTTCGTTATTAAGATGTTATTTCTTTTTCTCTATATAATATGGTGCATATAGTTCTAAACCAAATCTTACGAATTCAATCTCATTGATCATCAACTCAGTGGATTTCCCATTCATGATAGCTTCCACACATTTCTGAACATTCTCCTTATTTTTTTGAGAATACTTTAATTTCTCCATGAGGGATAGTAGAGAAATTATTTGAGAAATGATCGATGATGTTCCTCCCTTGATTATTCCCATTCAAATCCATTGAAAATTTAAAAATATTAAATCATTCTCAATTATCATCAATGATAAAGATGCATGATCTTTTGTACATAGAGCATTCAAAACTTATTTTCCTTAACAGGACGGTAGTGGATTGAAAAGTCATAATCCCTGATGAGATCTAACCATCTTCTCTAACACATATTATGATAATTCTATATAAATATATATTGAAGAATCCTATGTTCAGTTTATATCTCACACTTATCACCATAGAGATAATGCATCTGGATTTTCAATTAATAGATCAAATCCACGAACTCCAGATCATGCATGGGATAGTTTTTCTCATTGATTTTAAAATTCTTTGAGTTATAGGATACCACATTATCATTTTTTTAATAAACAAGTGAAACAATTCTTTTAAGCCTCACTATACACTGCCAAGAGTTTTCCACATATCAAGATTATAAGTATTGGTGATATATTATGCCTATTTTTTAGCTCCATAAAGAATTCCTCACATTATTGAGTCCTAGAAAACATCACACCCTTATGTGTCATCTTGGAAATTTGGTTTGGAAATTTTGTAAAGTTCATCACAAATCATTGTTAATACCCAGCTAGGCCATGGAAATTATGGATCTTCATTACAAATATTTTCTTCGGCCACTCATCAATTTCCTTTGTCTTGGAAGGGTCCACAGATATCCCTTATCTGGTGATAACATGCCACATCAATGATAATTCTACCATCCAGAACTCAAATTTACTATACATTGCATAACTTTTCTCCCTTTGCAAAGATTCAACACAATATTGAAATACTCTTCATGTTCCTCATCACTCTTGGAGTATATTAGAATAGAATTTAAAATGACTACCACAATTTTTTCAAGAAAATCTATAAAGAATCTATTCATTATATCCATGATAATTACAGGAGCATTAGTGAGTCTGATGGGAATCACTATGAACTCATCGTATCCAAACCTCATTCAAAAGGATGTGATGGGAATATCTTACATCCTCTCCTTTAATTGGGGATATCCTCACAAAAGGTCCACCTTAGAGAAATAACTGTACCCATATAGATTATCAAACAATCAATCTATTTATGGTAGGAGATACTTGTTCATTATCATTATTTTTTTGTGATCACGATAATCATTGAAGAGGTCTATTGATCCATACTTATTCTTAATGAAGATGATTCCCATGGTGAAGCACTCAGGTGTATAAAACCCTTTTCCAGATTATCCTATAAAAGCTTATTGAGCTCTTATATCTCTATGGTGGTAATTATATAAGGGTTATTTTATATATGAAGATATCCATAAATAAGATAAATTTTGAACACAACCACTTAATCCATAGAAAGTCCCAAAAACTCATTACGAATCATATTAGTTTAATCCCCCACAATCTGTATGCCTCCAAGCCTGATTATCTAATTTGTCTCAATCAGTTGAAATAAATATTCTAGCTCATATAGAGGTAGTTTCAGAACATGATAAAATGATTCTAAAGTAGATTCATCTTCATCCCTAGACTTGTATTGAACTATAAGATGCTTTGTGATGTGTATAGTGATCTCCCAATCTGGACAGCTAATGTTGGATTTATATAAAGATTTCCAATCCACACCCAAAATAGAATCAAACTCTACCAAAGGCAGTATAATGAGACTTAATGGGAGGTTCAGTCCATATACATTGACCGGAGAGGATTTATACCCCTTAGATATAATAATTTCCCATTTTGTGTTCTCATAGATAAGTCACCCACCATATTTTGTGGTGGTTCATGAATAGTTCTAATGAACATGCACGATATGAATGAATGCATATAACTAGAATCAATTAGTACATTCACAATTATTGAATGAAAAACCAATGTACCTATCACCACATCATTTTCTAGATCCACATTAGTAGTAGTGAGAGAATATGACCTTCCGAGTTTCTGTAGAGGATGTTGTTGATTTCCTCCAATAGCACTATGATTAGGGCATTGATTTTTAAAATTCTCATGTTTCTGATTGTTCAAACACTGCACGATAGGTTGATTGTTGATATGAACATTCCTTTATTCCTCCACATTAGTGGAATTCCTCATATCCCTCTGGTAGTTCTTATCCAAGTACCCCATTATTCCCCATTTGATTTATTTCTTGGTTCCCTTTAAATAGTTCCCAGGATGTTTCTTTACACAATTTTGACATGTTGGATATTAAGTGTTATTTATATTATGGTATTTTTCGTATTAATCCTCCCATGTTACAATCTATTTTCCTCTTTTTTCATTAGTCCAACGACACCATTGGGAGTCTCCAATCTCCATTTCATCATTAAGGGAAGCACATACAATATCATTGTGGCTATCAACGTCTCGAATTGCCAATGATTTTCATAAACTCAGTTTTAGTCAGATAAAGAATAATTCCAGCATTCATTTTGTGTTCATGAAAAATCTGGAGGCTTGCCTTGCAAGCCTTGTAATGTTTTCTTCATATTCCCTGATAGATTTATCTTCTTATTTACATAAGTCGAACGAATTCCCTTTTTCACCCAAAGATGGAGGGTTTGTGGAAAATATTTATCAAAAAATATTTTCTCTAAATATTCCCACACCTTGAAATCAATTTATTCCCTGGGAAATGTGTTATTGATTAGTTTCTACCACTGATTAGCTTCCCCATCAAAATTCTAGAACACTAGTTGAACATTCTCTTCTTCTGACCACTAGGGAAAGATAATATTTTTTCAATATAGTTAATCCAATTTTCCTCAGGGGGGATGAGAAGATAAAATAATCCAGCGATGCATTTGATGCATGAAGAATTCAATGGAAACATGTTATTTCTATATAGAAGGAGGGTGTTCCACATGATTCATGTTATTATTCATAACCTGATCTAGTTTAGAGAGTACAACCATAATGTTTTCAGTACCTGTTCCCATCATATGTGGAATATAATTTGGGAAATCATCACATTCCCTATCAAATTAACTGTTGTCATTTGAATTTCCATTTCTCATAGTAAACTAAGAATTAAGAAGTGAAATTAGGGGCTTTATTACATAGCTAATAAGTATAAAATGAACCTTTTAAGAGAAATGGACAAGAATGTGAAGGAAAATTATATCCAAACATGTGATTAACTAGGTTTCAATCTAGGTTTTCAATGATATGTTTCCTAAGATATATTATTATGGTTTTTTGGTTCCACTAATAATGGTTAATAATTTTCATATAAATTTTTTAAAAAATATCTCCCTGGAGTGTCAAACCAAGTGTGTAGTAAGGCCCATTGTCTTATATTAGGTTACCATGATCCTAAAGTAAATCGCCTTGTTAAAGTTGTTAATCTTAATTACATCTATTCGAGAACCATGTCCACTTTTATTATACAAAGAAGGATGTATTTTTATGTTTTGATAATTACTCTTTTCATACCAAAATTTAGTAATGTTTTCTTAAACATTGTCTTAACCCTAATGTTTTTTTACCAAAGTTCACTATTCAAAATCTCTAAAACTTACTATACTTTTCTCTGATACTAAAAATAGTGACCCTATCCTTTTACACATATCATTACATGATTTTATGAATAATTAATCATTATATAACAAGATAAGGATCATAAAGTCTATTTTCTAAGAAGACTAGGAACATAATTAAACACCCTAAAAACATCCTTTATATATTATCCACATTGAGCTCCTAACATCCATTATGATCAAACATCAACATAGGAAAACCTTGAGATATAAAGAACAAAGGGATGAGCAAAAGTTTCCTGTAAGAGAATATTAATAAGAATAAATCATTACACCACAGTTATAAGGAATAACTTAATGACATAAAAAGGAATGTAACATAAGGAATAATTACTTATCAAATATGGGACATTATAATCAAGGAATCATAGTAAAGTGGAAACCCCATAAACCATGACATAACATGATTCATGGATCATCTAACATATATGCGCATGAGTCAAGGCTCGTTTCACAAAAAGGTGCAATATTCATGGATAACCACCAAGACTATTGAACATGGAGCATGTGTCAGGCCTAACCACCTAGACCATTTCCCATAACATCTCATGAGACTACAAAAAAAAAATTAATTGGAGAGATATCTATAAACAACCATCATAACATGATCATGAATATGTGCGCCATAGAAAAAAATATTCATATGTATGGAATCAATCATAAACATAATTTTGAACCAAGTAAAGAAGAGGGAATCTTAATCATGTCCTAAAGCACTATAAATTATCATAACATAAAAGTTCCCATGAAAGAAATGAATTAATTCAAACATGGAGATTAATAATGGTTAATTGGAATATTTTATGATAGGGGATGTCAATATAAATTCATAACATGTAAAAATAGTATGTAAGAAATGATAGAATTTAAAAAACAAATTAGTGAGGTTTTAGGAAAATATCCTTGATCATTTAAAATAGAAAAAAAAAATATATTTTATATAGAACAAGAAGTGAAAAATGATTTTTATCATATCAATATTTTTATATATATAATGTTATCTTAAAATATTTTATGTAGTCGACTTGTAAAGGGGTAAAATTTTGGTTTGTTCCCATAAAATGACTTTATTATTAGGATGTATTTAGATGGGAACCACATAAAACATGTATATCCCTGATGAAGGAAATTGAAAAGATTTGGATACATGACTTTATAACATTTACATAGTATCTATATGATTTACTTAAAAATAAATAAGTATATTATTTGGTTAATAAGTGAGAAAGATAAACTAATATGAATAATGGGGGTTCGGGTAAAATCCCGTACCTTAAGTCTAAAGGAGTCCTTCACATGATGTTAATGTCCCTGATAACCAAATTATATTCATTAATTAATAATTTCAGAATCTATTCTACATGAAATTTATATATTATTATTTTATTAATTTCATTTATCCCATTTTGAAGAGCTATAGAGTTCAATTTCATCGGTCATGAGTTCTCTATTTCATAGTTTTCATAATCGGTTCTCTTGTATAAGATTATGGAAGCTCATGTAAAATGGGAATAGTTTTCTAAAAATATAATTATATTCTATTAATTATCTAAATATAGATAAAATGATTATACCATTCTTTATATTAAATGGTATGTTGCAGAATCATTAGATAAAACTTTAACGATAATCGCTTGGATTAATTTGGTAGCTTTTCGATCAAAACAAAATCATTTTGTTTGATAATTTAATTTCATGTATAAAAAATGATTCAATAAACATAAATACATATATATTAATAATTTTGAACCATATTAATGGTTTCATGTTCAGTCTTGAAATTTTTTAAAAAAATTGAAAAGTAGTCGACCTTGAATGTGATAAATTAACTCATATTCAACGGTGTTAACATTTTAAGTATAAAAGGAGGAAAAAGGAGAGACGATGATGAATTATTAACATAGAATGGAAAAATTATGTTATATGTAAGTTATAGGAGTTATAAAACCACATGGATTAGGGGAATTATTGTATATTAATATTAAAGAAATGAACTAGAAAAGAAAATTAAAGAATCAGAAAGAGGAATTTATCTCTTGAATTTACCCACCTTGAGAGCCTCCTTAGGGAAGTGGTTTTGGTTTTTGTTGAGATAAATATCTCTAAATCATGGGGGAGTGTATTGGGATGATATTTGAGTAGAATTTGGATAAGGAAAAGGATAGATAGGAGCGAAATGAAGAGGTGGTGAGGGGTGATATTTATATTAGAGAAGAGGAGTGTTTTCTAAATATTATAATCATCAGTTAATTATATTGTTGCACACAAGAAAAAGTGATGATTATTGAGACTAAATGCAGTAGTTAGATCATTTGTTTTATAAAAAATGGTTCTTATATTTTCCATGACATAATTAAGAGTGTATTTAGCTTATAATTTATATATACCATAAATTATCGTATTTTACTATTCACCAAAAAATTTAATGATTTCAGAAATATTAAAAAATATCTCCCTAATAATTTTATGAGTAGTAGAATTCAAAATAGAACTACATTTTTTATAAATAATTTCATAAATATGAAACATTTTTTATTTAATTAAAATCACAATTTACATTAAAAATACAAATTTAAAATTGCAACTGGTTTTCTAAAACATTGCAAAATTAATGAAGATCTCTTAAAATTATGATACAATCATATGACATCAAAATATTATTTTTTAAATACATTTTATGGAAGTAGTTTTTTTAAAATTATTAAAATTAATCCTAAATTTTAAATTAAATATACACGACAAACAAAAATACCAACAATTAATTAATAATTTTTAAATTATTAATTTACTTATGCTATAATATAATTATATCACATTGATGCTTATATGATGTAGAAATTTTATTTATACCTTCATTGGTGATGTTACTATTACCTTTTCTAGTTTACAATTCCTAATATTCACATTACTATTAAAAATTTCATGGTACTAATTTATCAATATATTTTCCTTAACGTCTTGAAATACATTTTATTTTCTAATTATTAATTTTAAAAAATTTTATTTTGTTATACATGTAACCTAATGGGGTTATACTATAAGACATAATTATAAGAATGGAAATCCATTGATATGACATTGGGTCATTACAAAAAATCCATTAGATACCAATATTTCAAGTATGTCCCCACTTGAATTGTTCTTTATGGGTTTTTTGGAATATTAGTAAATGAATGTTACCTATATAAAAGGTTACGTATTAAAATTGAAAAAACGAGACACTTCTAAAAAAAAATTTATAAAACATTTAGATATGAATAGATCATTATATTTTTAGAAATAAATATCCTTTTTAAAGTTAAATGAGATTTTTTATCAAGATGATTTATTAATAATTTATAGATATGTTTTATTTACATAAAATTCTTAAGAATGGCCAAAGTAGTTAATTTTTAGTTAATAATTAAAGAAATTAAATTATAAAATTAATATTTAATGTGAAATATTTTATTTTAATTATTTCATTTAATTATTTCTATAGAAGAATATATAATTTTACACAGCTTTAAACATAATATATTTCAATTCGATTTTTTTATGTTTAAATATTTAAATTAAATAATTCGACATTATTGTTATTTTAGATAAAAATGTATTTTATTAAATGATTTAAAAGTAATAAAAACATATATTATGCCAAGTTATTTTTAGCATGTCACATGCTATTGTTTTAAAATTAATTTCCTTAAAACCATGGGATTTTTATTTTAAAAATTATATATCGTATAAATAATTCAATAGAACTATATTTTTTTTTAAATATATCACTTTTTAATGTCTTAATAGTAAAATTAATTAGAAGATAATACTGTATGCTTTAGTAAAAACCAAAAGTATAAAATTGGGGAATATTAAAAATTAATGAACCAAATTAATAAAATGAAACTATATTTGTGTGGTGGAGGTTTCCGTAGACCATTTTTCTACTATAATCCATTATTTTGACATTTTTCAGTCACTTTTTGTAGGTTAGACCACACATTGATGAATACCTTTTAGTATTCACAAGAGTGCCACTCCCCCTCCTATATAAAAATTGAAGCACTCTACCCCTTACTCACACCCCTCAGGACACTTTTGGACATCCAAACACTACTACAATAGTTTATCAAAATCTATTACTCCACCTATAATTATTATTCAGGCAATACTTTCATCCATGGAATTCTTTTGGGTCACACCAAAAAGAGTTACTCAATTATGAGGTATCAAACTTCCTTAATATTTGTAGTTTTATTACCATTCTCTAACCCCTAAAAAATCATTATTATATGATTATATAAAAACACCAATATAATTAATATACTAGGTAGTTTTATGTTAATATTTCTATCTAAACAAACAGACACCCTAATGTAATGGTAAATTAACTTATTGTTTCACTGTATGACGTATTATTACCTCACGAAACGATGATTGTTTATTTTCCCTTACCACCTATCATTGTAGAAAATATAATGGAAAATCAGCTTATATTATATATATATATATATATGATATTTTTAATGTATTTATTATTATGTATATTTTATTTAAAAAATTACTTTATTCTTTCTATCTTCTATAAATATGATAATTTCGTCTGAGGAGATGTGGATTACCACCCCCTCAATGCAATATGATTCATTTGAGCAATACATGGAGTGTATAAAGGATGGTCTTAAAAAATGTCAAAAATATAACATAGATATTATTCATTAATTAAAATATACATATTTATCACATATTTTTCATTAATTTAATTCATTAAATCAATAAGAGGAGTATTCATTTATACATACTACCTATAGTCTCCGTGAACAGTCAACCTCATTTATACTATCTCATTATTACAGTTTATACTAAATAAATATATATTGTTTATATAAGATAAATAATTACTATTTTTCATTATTTTTATGCTGAAACCATGATCTAATTATTTGTAATAATAAATAACAATTTAAAACATACTCAATAAAACATGGAAATTAACCCCCGAAATAGTGAAAACTGTGAAAGAGTGTTCAAAAATAGGAAATAAAAATATTATAAATAATTATTAACTTATTTTGAAAACATTTTTATGGTTCTAGTATAAGTTAATGTCATATTTTAAACCACTATATATAAGGATAAATTTCACAAACAAAAAACAAGGTTAAGGTATGGGTTTTTTCTCTCAATTTACTTTCTATTGAGACTTATTATTTTTATGCACCAGTTCACTTTTAATTTTGTATATAATGATATTTGACATGTTTTATCATGAATATATTTATTCTAATGATATTTTACATTTCTTTTAATTCAGTAGGAATTATGATATAAATTGTTCAATGTGGTATGCAACACATTGGATTGTTCAAATATTATTTTTCCATGAGAATGTTTTAATATCAGCAATAATTGTTGTTACTTGTCCTCCTAGGAGGTATTATTGAAAAATCAATATTATTTATTGATATTTTATAATCAATTTTTTTATTTAATCTATATGGAATACTTTAGACATGAAATAAATAGTTTGGGGATAATTTTATGAATGCCATACGGGCTAGGGACCGGTTAATGCAAGCCCCACGATGCATCAGTTGTGTAATGAGAATAATTAGTTGTCCAAATAGTTTCAAACATATGTTGATGGTAAAGGTATCATGTTCATGGGAAACATGATTTCTGATAATTAAGTGACAACATTATTGAGAATTCATTTTTTTAATTATCCATGAGATTTCTATCGATATATTTATGGATTCATTTCATTTTCATTTCATTGATTTAAATGGAATGTGTATATGTTTCTTACATATTCATATTAAATATGACCTATCTATTAATTTTAATGGAATTTGTTATTATTTATTTGCCTTTCAATATAAATTTAGTTATATTAACTCATTATTTATTTTAATTTACATACTCTTAGTAAGAATTTGATCTAACCCTTTTTATGTTTCTTTTCTTGGGTTTTGAAGAAGATAACATTAAATAAAATTTAAGAAATGCAGTTTATTTTTTATTTTGTAAGATAGTTTATTTGGTTTTCCCAATTTATTATGTGTATCATTTATGTAAACTGGATTTCCAAGACAATTAAACTGATTAGTCCTTCACTATTTGATTACATATAATAATTCCAATGTTATAAAATAATTCACCAGGTCTATGCATCTGGGGTCAAAGAATTAAATGATCCCTTTTAGATTAAATATTATTTTATAGAAAATAATTATTTATTTTCTTCTTTAAATGGTCCTTTCATTATTTGATTCATATCCACCATTGATGATCATTTGTTTCTATTTTCTCCAAATT
This sequence comes from Viscum album, assembly GCA_963277665.1. NCBI lineage: Eukaryota > Viridiplantae > Streptophyta > Magnoliopsida > Santalales > Viscaceae > Viscum > Viscum album. Next base: position 1,124,671,291 of record OY728129.1, read on the forward strand.
GAGAACATTAATTTTCTACACCAGAACTACATATTTACTGCCTAGGTCCGTTCTCAATTATTAAGGTTGGAAAAATATAATTTTTTTATTTTCTGAATACTTATGATTTATCCTATGGTTATGCCTTGAATCAAAAATATGAAATCCACTTCCTTCTCTAGGGTTTGAATAAAATTTGATATTTATGTATATTTTCTAACCCAAATAGAGCACATATGCATGACTTCTATTTTATATTGTTTTGGGTATTAAATTATTATTCCGTACATTGTATTAGGAATCTTTTTATATATAATGAGATGCAGTGAAAATGATTACAGTGTTAACCAAATCCTCCCTGATACATTTTACACATTATGATGATAGTCTTGGGAGTAAAGGTTAACATATTTTTATAATGTCATGTATTATATTGTTTATGCATATTCCTTGAATCCAAGAACATATGTTTTTAGTTACTTATTCTATGTTTCAATGATTATGATAATTCTCTTTATGATATCATGTTATTCCTCTTGAATGTCAATTTTTTATTTATTTCAATGTTTATTCACTTAATGGGATATCTTGGTGACTTTTTTCCTTATGTATTTTTACCATGGTATCATATATACCTTTATAAGTTCCATAGGGGTCAGTATCACTATGTGGAATTATAAATAAACATGTTTTTTTTACATTTATGTTATATATCTATCTATCAAATCTTCCACCGACACTAGATGTCTTGATACTCAGTTTGTAATTTTTAAAAATATATGTAAAATATTATTTTTAAAAGTGTTTTCAAGGATTAAGTTACTATAAATACACACAAAGAACACATAGATATATATATTATCATGTTTTATCCAATTATAATATTTCAATACCAATTTATTAATAGTTATTTATTAAAATCATCATATTGAGGTGTTATCTATTTCATTTTTCTTGTATGTTTCAATTTAGTTGTTTTTTAATTGAATTTTGTCATAGTTTTCTCATAATAAGTATTATATACATGTTATTTATATCATAATTATTCATTATATTAATTTTTATGACCATTCCTTATTTTTATAAATAGAGATGTGGGATACACTGTTCATGGGGATAGTTTTCCCTATGTACGTATAAATTATATTTTCATTTTTTAATGAATTTAATAGAAGAATGGTAAACATTATTTAATAATTATGGAATTATAATTACATATTTAATATCAAATATATTCATTATATCCATAATTGTTTCCATCAATGGAGGTAATGATGGAAAATTTTACTCATTGATATATAGCAATGGTAGTCTCTACGTATGCAGAAATGATATATTCAACTACTATTAGATGGAGTAAGAAAGTGGTAGGTTAGGAATTTTCAGTAAATAATAATAATAATATAATAATAATAATATATTAATATTATATCTATTTTAATAACTATTCATGAATGTTAGTTTTGACAAATGATATTCATCACTATTTGGAGACTATAAATAGCATGTCTGCATGAACGAAGGTTTTATTTCTAATTTTATAGAAAGGAAAAGTAATAAAGGTTGATCAATCAAAATAATAGAATGTAATTATATTTATGAACCATATGTTGTTATTTCATTTTTTCTAGTATATATTTTAATAAGTAAAATATAAAATAAGTCAATAGATTTTGATTAAGAGTTATTCCTCTTGTGTGGGAATCATCCGTCGAGTCACCACATAAAGAGAAATGGGTGGGTTCTTCAAGAACAATAGTAACAATAGAATTTATATATATAGTTATATATGTAATTTTATATAATATTTTTCTGTGTTTTTTGAGCTATGTGCATAATAAAATACAATGAAAAGAGGAGTGTTGCAGTCCTTTTATAAGATGGTAAAATGGCACAATTCAAATTTTAATGAAAAATAAATTATAACAAATTTATTTACAATGTAAAGGGGGGCCTATTGAGAATATTTTAAAATAAAGGATTTAAAAATATAAAAATAATTATAAAAAATATGGATTGTTTTACATTTCATTTTAACAATTTTCTTTTGCCTTAACCAGATCATTACCACTTTTGATCTTTAGTCATTGTATGAAATTCATTAATATTCATGAGTTAAAAATTTACTTATAAGGTTGAAATTAACTAAAAAATGACCCATTTATGAAATTTTATACAATTCAACATTCAAATTTCTAATTTTTATATTACTCTGATTTTTAAATCATTTAAAAATATTGTTTACCATAAAATACAATTAAAGTCATTTTTTGGACTATTCACAAAATTTGACAATAAATAAATTCATATAATATTATATTTAAAATATAAATCGTTCAACATTATTTATATTTATTATTTAACATTTTATTTATGTAACAATATAAATGATCCATAAATATTGCATTTAATATTTTTAACGTCATATAATTTTATTTTTCTTTTGGATGTACAATCATTATATTAGTGTTGGATAAAAATATTAGGTAACTATACCATCCCTAAAAATATAAATTAAATTACCATGAAATTATTAAATTATCATGGTTCAAAGTAATCCATTATATTCATTCATAAAAACTTTTTATCCCAGTGAAAACTAGTATAGAAGTTAAGGGAAAGAGGGTGATTTTTGAAATTATGCTTTACCTAAAATAATATAATTTTTACAATCAATGGAAATGAGAAAGAAATTGAAAATTTTAGAATATTTGATGATTATGATCGAAATAAACAGATAAAATAAAAAATCACATTTTTGGATGATATTTACGCGTTATCTCATTGATTTTACTCTTTTTTGATGTTTTACTCATTCTGTGGTGACAAAATTTGTAACAAACGAGACAATTCCCAATGAGAAAACAAAAGTTACCAATTTTAAAAATTTTAACCTTCTGATTGAAAATAAAGAATAATTTTTCTATGATTGACTTTTTGGATGTGGGAGAATGAAATTTTAATATTAATTCAAAATCATTAATGAATTTGTTTTTGAAAACGAGTTATTAACTATAAATATATGCTTCTACCAAAATAAAATATGGTGCTAATTATTTTATATTTAGTTATATTAGATATATATATATATATATATATATATAATATTTTAGATCCTTAATAAAAAATAAAAAATATAATAGTACATTAAGAAAACATATTTAAAATAAAATAAAGAACAGTTCTGAAAAACATGACAATTTTACACTACTCACTCAAAAAAATATTTTATGAAAAATATCAATGAATCACCCAAGGATATTTTTGACATGATGATTTAAAAATTTAGGTAAATTTAATAAAACATAATTTCTAAAATTTTAATAAATTTATTATAATATCCACAAACAAAATTCATTAAAATCATTTTTATAGACAATGTATTATTGAAATAAATAATGTATTTAAAATAAATTGACTGTGTATTTTATAATAATTATTAAATAAAATGTAATAAATTGAGTCCATAATATGTGTGTATATATATATATATATATTTCATAACATGTATACACTAATTATAACCCTCTAATCAAATAAATATGATATTATATATCATGGATTGTATAAGTTCAGTGTTTTATTTCAAGAAAGGTATCAAACACATGAAATTTGTTAATAATAAATATATTATAAAATATTTTTGTTTTACCTAATCCCTCCATTAAATAAATAGTTCCCCAAAATTATAATTTTAATATACAAAAGTGTGTATCTTTTAATAATATCATATATAAAATTCACTAAGAATATAAATTACTATGTTAAGATAAATAAATATATCATTTATAAAATAAGGGCCTCTAAACTATTATTTTATATGACAAATATTGTGAATTGGTTCCCAAAAGCATACCTAGGTTGTTCATTTATTTTTCCCACATAAAAATTTATATTTTTTCTATTTTTATTTGAGTTAGAGTAAGTTATTAACCATTGATATGGAGAACATCAAATGATTTACATAATTGATATAAAGTTCCTCCATTTTTCCCTGATCCAAACTATATCCAACTTTAATTCAACTCACATTGAAATGATAGATTTACAGGATGAAATTTTTATTCCACAATAATTAAAATCAAATTTTAATAGGTTATGAGATCTAAAAAATGATGAAAAGTTATCCCACCTATTTAGAATCATTTACTAAAACTAATACGGCATGCTTAAAGTAATATAATACCGAATAATACTTTATATGGTGAATTAAAATATTGATCTCCGAAAAATCCTTATAAACTATTTTTTACCAAATATAAATCCATAAATAAGAAAACCATTAAAATTATAATGTATTCTTACATAATATTTAAAAACTCAAAAAATCATGAGGATTAGATTAGATAATAATAAAATAAAAAATTAATACACCCTAATCAAATGTTCTAAAAAATATTATAATATATTCCACAAAATAACATGGATGACTAGATGTAATTCTATAAAATAATTATATATTCTTCCCAAAACTAACTTAATATTTAATACTTAAATAAGTTCATTCATAAAATCACATACGTGATAGTATTATAAATTATTCTTTAAAATATACTAAAATTTTCCAAATAATATTAATCAATATTCCCTATGATTATTAGTTCAATTAAACAAATGTCTCCATAGATTTCAAAAAACCCTTTTTCCTTAAATTCCTCATCATGAAATCATATTAGAACTTACAAAATTTTCTATCATTCCAATAAATATTCATCATAAATAATATTTTTTAAAATTTAATTAATCACCTCAGAATAAGATCATAAATATTATCAATACCTTAATAATGAATTAATTATTAACAACGTTAAACCATTATCTCATTAGAATAACAAATATGATATATGCTTATTAATCACATGGCCAACCATTAACATATAAATTAATGGTGGAATTCATAACTCTTACATTATCTTCAGATTAATGAATTATAACATCCAATGTTGTCTAAACCATGATTGGATACTAACAATAACAACCTAGATCCTGTACACCATTATTGTTTGATAAAAAATATATTTATTATATATTATATTTAATACTTATAATCGTGAAATAATTTTTTCTATTAAAATATCAAATGTTATATTGATTCAATAATATATTGAAGACCAATTTAGGTTTTGAATTTTACATAATTAGTAAAAACACTTTCATAACAATAATAATGTATTAATGTTTATTTTTTTCTCACAAAAACCATGTTTTCTTATAACATGATTTTTCTTCCATGTATCCCAAAAAATTCTCCACACATACCAGGCTTAACATCATTTTTTACAACCTTGGGAAATTCAAACACAACGAGTGGTGAGCTCGAATACTCAAGAAGGGTGATAATGGGATATAATAGTTAATGATCATAAATAATAATAACATTAGAATTATGTTATGAGATCTTGATCATAACATTAGAAAAAAATACCAAATAATTTATAGACCAAAATCATGAATCATGTAATAATTATTTGGATTCTCATAAGACAAAAATTATATGATAAAAAATTATCCTAAACTATAAGAATATAAAATTTTCATAATGTGATTTTCTTGTAGCAGTGAATAAGTTGTTTCATAATCATAATCCTAGAAATAATTTTTCAAGTTTATCTACAAAGGCATTCGTCACATGTTGGGCTTCGGCTAACCAGTAGTGTATTCCATTTGGTTTTGGGATAACCTCCAATGAACGTTCTTTCATGATTGTGATAAACTACCATAAAAAGAAATGTAGCACTACATAGAGTGTGTAGTCTGTATCTACAGATGACTGATACTCTTATTTAACATTGGATGAAGTCATAAATAGTTATATTATATTTGTTTCTTATATAAGAATAAATATATTATAAAAATAACATAATTTTTTTATCTATCATAATAAATATCATTGAAATATGATAATGAAAATTGAAATAAAATTCTATGCTGATGGTTGTCTCCATGTATGGACAATCAATGCTTTCATTTCTCATATGATCAAAATGAGATAAATAATTTTTTTTCTATAAAAATAACAATATATATATAAATATTGGAAAATTATCTTATTATATTAATATTTTTAGTAAAATATTGAATGAATTATAATTTTTAATAAACTATAATGGTAATAATATAGATTTTATTTTAGGTACATATAAAAATTCCTAGATGAATTTTTTTTTGTAAAGGTTTAAGTGGGTTAAACATTTTTTGTCAGATAATCCACTTTTTATTTTTTTAACATTTACCATGGTATAAACATTTTCAATCCTTAAAGAGTTGAAATTTTGGTCTAGGGTGTAAATTAAATAAAAAATTTTCTATTGATGAAGTTTTGTACCATTTTAAATTCCAATTTTCACCATTCAATATGTTTTTTATATATTTAAGTAAAATATTTTTTTTAAAAATAGTATTAATGTAATTTTTTTGGATACTCAAAAAATTTGAGTTCAAATACATCAAGATAAGATCGAGTTTAGAATATAATGTTTTTGTCCATAATTATAAATTATATTTACAAAACAATTAGTTAAACACAATAATTTATCCACAAATATTAGTTTTAATATTTGTACGATTATCTACATTGATTTTTTACTATTTATATAATCACATTGTGAGCGTTACGTAGGTGTTTAAGAGAATAAAACCTCTACTAAAATTAAAAATTTAATTACCACGATAAAAAATTATTTAAGTTAAAAATTATATTTTATATTAATTCATAAACTTGTTTTATCTCAACGATAACATGTAAAAGAAATTAAAATTAAGAGTAGTTCATTTGTGAAAATATCATGTTATTAAAATAATATAAAGGATCAAATCAAAATAAAGTTTAAAGAATTTTCCAAATTTTCAAATCATTGAGGGTTACGTTGGAAAAAATTCATGTTAAAACTAATTACAAATTATAGTGTTGTTTTTTGGCCTCATATTATAGTTTTAATCTTATAGTACATGTTTATCCCTTATGGCAGTGACAACATGTTTTACTATGCTTACTATTCATAATGGTGTAAAATAATATGGGCCAACTAAAAAAATTAAATTCATAATTATAAATATGGAATATTTTTTTCAAGATTAAATGTATATAAGTTGATGAATAATATTTTAATATAATGGTGTAGGGCACTATAGATGTAAATTTCTATAAGAATGTGTTTTTATGTCAAAAAATGAGGTTATTCTAAAATCAAATATGATGATAATTAATATTTAGTAAACTATATTTTGTCTAATTAAAATTGAATTAAATTACTTTAATAGAAAATAAAAAACATATTGGGACATTTAAATTAGTATATTTTTAGAAATAAATCAATGTTTTTAGAAAATTATTATTTTCACAATACGCACTCAAAATAAATCTTTTATGAAAAAAACCAAAAAACTCACCCTATTGTATTTTTGACATTTTTTAAAAATACTTATTTTCATTTAATCAGATGAAATTTCATAAAATTTTAAAAAGTAAATATAATATCCATGAAAAAAATATAATTTTTTTGATGACAATGAATTTTTGACACACACATTGACTTTAATATTAATTAAGTTATTATTAATGAAGAATTAATATTTAAAACTGAAAAAAGTAAAACCTATATATATATGTAATATTTTTGTTACTTTTATTCATAATTTTCAACCCAAAAACTACAATATAATCATAGGAACCTATAACACCCTGAGGTGGGAGGGGTGAATTAGTGTGTAATCTTTTTATTTTTTGAAGTTACAGATCTTCTCCCAATGTTGTTAGGAACCTTTTAATCTGGTGTAATGAAATAATCCAATTATCAAAATCACAAATTCTCCATCCCTATTCTTTTCATGTTTTTTCACAACCTCTATCGGTGTCGAAATATGTTTATAGTCTATTATATTGAATTTCCACTGAAGATATCTTACAAATTTTTCCAAATAAATGTAAGTATAATATTTACTTAAAATCACAGAAATTCCCAAGAATTATGTTAGTTCCCTAATAATATTCATTTATAATTATAACTATATATGATTATAATGTTCTTTCAAGGATCACATACTACATATTCTAAAAGTAATACCATCCATATATCGAAGAAGCATAAATCGATCATTCTGAGAATTTTTCAAAGAGAAGTTATAGTCCAAACATCATAATTATATTATATATTATTTATATAGTTATCCTATTGAAAATATCACACTCATGATGCTTGCATCACACCATACAAAACCTTTTTCAATGTAAAAACCATAATTTTATAATTTTTATCCAAAAAACCCACTGGTTGTTCAATGTATACAGAAAATTTAATAAAACCATTTAAGAATATGGTTTTTACATATATATAATAAACATTATACACTATATAAATTTCTATAAAAATAAGGATCTTGATCGACTCCAATCTTCCACTGGAAAAAATTTTCATGAACATCAATGTCTTCAATCAATGTATATCCTTTAAACAATATGCATTCCTTGTTTCTGATCAAATTCCCTTACTCATCGATTTTATTTTTAAATGTCCACTTTTTCTAATAAAATTTGGATTTTTGGGTATCATAAATATTTATGATTTCTTGTTTTTATTGATTTGAAATATTTCTTCATCCGTGGACTCAATCCATGATTAATCCATCCCAATTACTCCAAAATACGTTGGTTCAATAATTAACCAGAATGGAGAATACGCTCCATTCCTCATTTTCATTATCCTATTAGGGGTGTTCTAATCTTTAATACTGTTGGATTTATCAATGTAATATTTTCTATTTATCATGTAATGTTCTGATTGAGTTTATTCTGCAATTTTTTCCTCTTCTTTTTCTTCATAGGATTCGTAATCAATTTTTGAACACTGAATATATTTCGATCCTGACACAACTTTTATATATGAATATAACCCTTTTCCAATTTCATTTTTCATCATCAATTATATCAAAATATGTTCTCTTTGAAGAATTTATGATTTAATCAACAATTTCATTTGTATCATTCATTTCAAAAAATATTTCAAATTCAATTATTATAAAATTTGTAGGCTTTACACTTCATTGATTATCAATTGAATATTCCATAATCTACTACATCAACATACTTCTCTTGATTTCCATTATTATTACAGATTAATCATTTACATACAAAAACCCTAAAATACATTAGATATGGATTCCATTCATATTATATCTCATATCGTGTCCTGGTTTCCCTTATAATAATACATGTTTAGTTTTAAATATACACCACTACACTAACAACCTCCTTCTATTAATAATAAGAAACACGACTCTCAATCATCATAGTTCTATACATATTGTTATCCCCTCGAATTCTAAATCAAATACCCCATTTTGTTAAGGGGATCTCATGATAGACACCTCATTATTTATCCCCTATTTTAATAGGTAATTTTTAAATTCAAGATATTTTTATTCTTTTCCATTATCAGATCATAGAATCTTGATTGTGCGTACAATTTTAGTCTTAGCCCTTGGACGATAATTATTCATGAAAACAAGCACTTTCCATTTCCAATATTTAAACATCACATGATCCATTCTACTATAATCATTAATAAAAATAATGAATAACCCATATCTACATGTCCCATCTATATTCATTGAACAAAATTTCTTATGTGGATGAGGGGAGTAGATTTGATTCCCTTTTTTTCTTCAGCTAGTATTAACTCTCTACCATATATCATCAAATGCATGAATCACCTGTATTTTCTAAACCATACATCAGATTGATAATTTCAATAACTATAATATTCTTAGATATGTATTCCATGCTCTATTTATTAATGTGACTGAACCTATAATAACATGATTAATTTTCTTATTCAAATATTATGTAACAAAAGTTCTATTTTCTACTAACCTGTTATAAAATTCTATTTGTTCTATATCTTTTCATGAGATAATTACATGTCTTTCCATTGGTATTTCATCCCATCTAATTAAATTCCAATAACACTCATGAGACATGGAGTTAAGTCACACTTAAAATATTTTAATGAAAAGCATCTACATAATGAACTTCAATTTTCTTTAGTATGTCATTTTCTATTTCCTTATTTCCACATTCATTAATATTTAATGTAATGTAGTTTCCAAATGTCATTATTCCATAGTATCTTTTATTATGATTCATTTACAAATATGTGTTTATTTTCATGTGGGTTGAGAATCAATTTTCATTAATCATATTTCTATTATTCATTATAGTATTGAGGTCTATTTTATCAATATTGGATTTCTCAATTTTATTTTTTTCCTTCCTTGAGGTACCAAATATAGTGAATGACAATGAATTAATTTTTAATATCTTTTCAATATTCATGGTTTCCTCAAATTTTTATTCTTATTCCCAATTAGAATAGATAATTTTTAGTGTAACTCTATGTGGATGATGGGTATTGACATGTCTTAAAGTTATGTATGTATTTTCCCATATTTCCTCTACCTAAAATGAATATATTTATGTCCATTGTTAGAATAAAGAAAAAATATCCATTGAATCCTTTTCTTCAAAATGATGAATGTTATGGTTTCAATCTCCTCTATTGAGTTCTAGGAACATTCCAAATGAAGAATCTCTTTTCCTCTTCATTGTAACACATGGTATGGACAAGAAATCCACAAAATTGACTTTTCATAATGGGAAATATATTCTCACTTCCTTTCCACCAAATTTATAATTATTTTGAATTGGTATTTTATTGTTGATCATAGGTTTATTTTTTTGTTCAAATATTTCATTATTCGAAAATCAGCTGTCTTTGTGACATGTCAATCATTATAATTTCATTTATTTTAGATCCTACTATTTCCAGTCTTTGATGAATCAATATTATAAATAATTTCGACTTTTCCACATACATGTGCATCTTTGATCATTCAAGGCCTTATCTAATCTTTCAGAACAACATTTATATCATTTTAATAGCTCTATATCTAAAAAGGAAATAAACTCTAATTTCTTATTTTATTACCCTAATATCAATTTAGTTTCCATTTAACTCTATATATTAAGAAAATATACTTGAACTCCTTCAACTATCATGGACTTTTCCTCTTGTCTAGATGTAATGTCATTGATGATTTTTTCATTCTTTTCAATCCAAAGATTAAACTATAAAACGTCGTATGATCTTTAAATATTTTCTATGTGTTATACATTCTCTAATTCTATTTAATCAATTTCTTATTTGAGCTTATCGATGCTTTCAAATAACTATTTTTTCAAAACTCCCATATTTTTTCATATTTTTAATATAAATCTCATCCAGAAAACCTACCAGTTCAACCTTGCAGTAAACATCACAAATTAACTTATTATATTTATATTGTATAGGTCATACCTTTTTAACTATATCCATCATGTATGGTTAAGGATTATATTTAATCTCAAGTTCTACATCTTCCAAAAGGTAATTATTCTCTTATTCTTATTTGAAAACAATGCTCCATTATTGTAATTTCTTTCCTAATTTCAAGTATCCTTTTTAAGGGAACCTTCTATAAAGCCTCTACATGATTTCTATTTAACTATCTATATCATCAAATTTAGATGTAAAATGAGTGTAAATGTTCCCTCTATTACTACATTGATATAAATTGATGTGTAGGTTTCCATCAAATCTTTCTTTTCCTCTCTTGATTTTTTTTAGAAAAAGTAAAAGAAATTAATTTTCCAAATCACCCCAATCGTAAATAACATATGAAATTTAAATATTTTCCATATATTTTGATTTCCATTTCCTTGACTTCTTGAATTGATGTTTCTTATGGATTGATGCTTACTCCATAAGCCTCTAGATGTAAATTCTTAAGATAATATTTAGAAACATATTATTCATCAAAGGCTGAAACGTTTTGAGTTTATAAAGGTTGAATCCGTATAATGTTATTATTCACAATGTTGATATATTCAATTTCATCATTTAGTCTTCAAATTTATCCAAAAAAATAATTAATTCTATTATAAAATCCATTAATTTTCATCAGGATGCATTTTTTGATAATTGAACCTATTTTTCAAAAATGGTGTTTGGATCCATTCACATTGTTATCACCTTCGTATATATTTTCCAATTTATAAAACATGGACATGGATGAAGTGAAATTTAGGAACCATTACCATTCTATGGATGAAATTGAGGTTGGTTTGTGTTTTTTATCAATCCTCATTGGATGTTCAGAATGTTTTTTAGAAAAAGGATCGTACAGTTCAGGAGGACAACAATACTGAAAAGCTAGTGTCGCACAGATAAATCATGGAATGTGCGGTAAATTGGGTTTTCACTTTTTTGTACAAAAGGTGTTTCCGGATAAGAATACCTGAGAATGGAAAAGGCATGAGGTGCCCAAAAAATTGAGAGATTGCGTAGAAAATAGTTCCTGCACAAAAAACATTGCACGCAGAAAGGGAGTTTTGCACAACACATTGGTTTTTTCGCATGGGGGTCCGAGATGATTATAAAAAAAGGTGAACACCCTTATTCGGGACTACTGATGTTCCAGGGAATATCCTAGTTCTAATGTGTGTAAAATATGTTCAAAAGGGAGTTGTGTGGAAACCATAGAGTTGTGCAGAAGACATACAGTTGCACAAATAAGCTAGAGTTGCACGGGAAAATTAATATTGCATGGAAAAGATAGATTTTCATGAAAAAATTAATATTTCAAGGAAAATATTTATGATTCATGGAAAATTTTACAGTTTTACATAAAGGGTGATGTTGTGTGATGGATTTAACGTATGAAAAAGAAAATATTTCAAGGAAAAGTGAGATCTTATGCATAAAGATTAGGTGATGCGTGCAATTGTTAGTGTAACCGATTTTAACATTTTAAATATCATAGTCAATGATTTAGGGATTTAAATTACATAAATTATTCACATCGATTCACTAGTGTCTCATGATAAACAGAGACAAATAATTCAATGAAAATCTGTTGAAGCGACCATCAAGTCGATAAACTGATTTTGAATTCTCTCAAGATAGTGATCTAGGGGGTGTTGAGGGAAGTGATCTAATAGACATAGTGAGCTATCCCTAGCCTTTCTAAAGGCAGCATGCCTGGCACAAAGTTGCTGTGATAAAATCATGTAATCATTAAAATAGTAATGATTAGTGGATTTAGGTATGTCGGACACACTATCTGTGTCTGCTCATTGTATGTAGACCTTTGCAGTGAGCCAAGTAAAAGTGTTGTGTTATCTCCCTTATATCTTTTATTTGATAGATTTAACATGTTCATACCTATGTGGGAACAAGATCCACAACATTAAAAAGAAAAAGTTGACAACCTGATTCACCCCTCCTCTCTCAGGGTGTTCCGGGGTCCTTCATGAATCTCAATACATTCAAATTGATTTGATCTGATAGAGACGCAATAATGGAATTTTGTGCCTTGTCATTTTCATCAATAAATTTTCACCTCTGTTTTAGTTGTCGAAAGTCCAATGGAATCTGTGATTTGAATACCTTAGGCAATGGAATAGATAAATTATATCCCAAGGGAGAACATATTATATCTTATTATATTCATCGAAATCTGGAAATTTATTCCATCAATGTGGGGGACTCCCCAAACATTCGGCCAATTATCCATGAAAATAATTGTGGAAAAATTTGACGCCAATGACCAGTAAACCTTGATACCACATGTAGGACCCAAATCACCCTCATAGGGGAGAGATGAATTTGTTCTTTAAAGTTATCTTTTTTAATGTGATTGATATTTTTTCACTTTCTTAATAATCACTTAAAACTATCTCATGGAAGTGTTGAATTATCAATGAAATAAAAAAATAAAAACACAACAAAACAGTTTACATGCTTTACAACTAAGGGATATTCCAAGTAGAATTTACTAATAGTGTATCAGTTATACCAAAATCCACTAAGATTCACTATTTATTGTGGAGTATAATGTTTCATACATATTAACATTATACCATTCAAACAACCTTTATAGGAATTATAGGGATATATCACCTTTTACCTATGATCACTTCTATCGACCCCCCTGCTCACTGCCTTAGGTGAAGTCTTACTCAACATATCAACATGAAGGTCACATCAATATATTTTTAATTGAAGTATTTACCCTTTATTATCTGGAGACACTTCTTTTACTGATGTTATTTATTTATCCACTTGTATACACTGGTCAGTCATAATAAATAATCAAGACTTGATAGACATGTAGCTCTTGTACTTGTGTAAAAATATTGTTCTTATGCATGAATTTCGTACATGAATGGATGTTTTTGTACTGTGGAGTTTTTTTTTTATTTTTTCACTTTATTATAACATTCTAATAAACTATTCATGGAATTAACTTGGTCTTGATAGGAACAAATAATTTTCAATGTTCAAGTTTATGTCACACAACTCTACTCCCCACAACTCTTTTATGGGGTTGATTAAGTAGATCTTCTTTAAGAAGGGCACTTAAAATGAAGTGGTTTCCACCTATTTATAGACACTACATAACCTAAGTGCATATTCATTGCACAATATCCTCTATTCATGAAATAATCCCCCTCAACTAAACTTCCCATTTTCTGGTAACCTATAGCACACAAACTACATCTCAATTTCAAGGGAGTGTTCAATGTCTACATTATCAGAAAACTCTATAGTTCCATGAATTTTTATATATTCTGTGAAACTATTTCATTTTTCATATTTTTATGTTTTGTTACTAAAACATAAATTGAACAAAAATTTGTGAATCACCTTCACCCTTGCATGAATCATTTTCTATTTACACAAAAATTATTCCATTTACAAAAAAAAAAACTTCTCCATCCTCCTAATTTTGGAACCGAAAAATTTGAAAATACTGAGAAACAACAACACCTTCAACACTAATTCCATCTCTACTGTAAATAAACTTTTCTTTAAAACTCCTTTATCAACCCATTTTTGAATGACAAAATCCATAAAAACCCCTTTCTAGTTTTGGAAAATCACAGTTCCAACTATAATATATCATTTTTTTGTGATGTTCAATGTTTTTTCTTAAGAAAAACATTAAACAAATGAATTTTTTAATTGTAAATATACTCTATAATATTTTAGTTTTAAATATTCCACCTTAATGAAATTCTATCACCAAATGATTTATTTTTTTCATTTAAAACAAGTGTATATTTTCATTATATCATATATAAAATTCATGAATAAATTATTTTCCAAGGATACTACCTAGAAAAATATATTTTTTAAAATAATTTAATCTTAAAATATAGATTTATATGTCTAATGTTGGGAATGGTTTTCAAATAATACTTTGTAGTTGAGTGGTTTTTCCAACATAAGAGTCAATATATTGTAGCCATTTATTTGAGTTGTGGGAATTTATTTACCGTTGAGAAGGAGAACATAAGATTATATATTTACACGATACACATTTTCATCCTTTGGTTGAGTTTTATTCCATTTGAATATTCTAATCTTTTCATATTCCAATAATGAATTACCAAGATGATTATTTTTTATATAAAACATTAAACTGATATTTTAATAAGTCATAAAATCTATAAAATGATGATACGTTATTCATCTAGTTCATATCGATTTACTAAAACCAAAATAATTTTCTTATGGTAATATAATATTAAATAAACATTTATTTGGTGTAATAAAACATTAATATCTAAAACATCACCAATAAAACTTTTGGTTTAACGTAGATCATTTTATAAATAAATAAACTATAGAAATATTCAAAAAATGATTAGTATTTTTATAATCCTATAAAATCATGGGTATTTCATTATTTAAAACAATATTAAAAATTAATACACCCTAATAAAATATAATCCAATATATGATTATATTTGACAAACAAAAAACTAGGAATCACAAGATATAAAATCATTTTATAATTATATATGCTTACAAAAATAGCTTAACCTCTACTACTCAAATAGTTAAAATCATAAAATAACATACCTTAAAAGAATACTTAATATTTCTTTAAATATAAATATATTATTAAAAAAATAGTAATCATTAATTTCCTAGGTTACTGGAACAATTCAATATATGTCTAGACAATATCATAATCCCTTTTTCTATAATTACCACATAATAAAATAAAATAACGACCCCCAAAAGTATATATACTTTTATTATTTATTCCTTCATAAATCATATTTTCCAAAATTTCATTATTAATCTCAGAAGAATATTATATAGATAATTTATACCATAATCTTGAATTAATACTTAATCACCTTAAATAACAATCATAAAAGACCTTAAAATGGGATTTATTCCATGAAGTTATATCGTCACCCATAAACATATAAACTCATGATGGAATTCATCAATCTTATATTAACCTCACATAAAATCATAATAACTCTAATTTTTTCTAAACCTTTTTCCGATAATGACTATAACAAAATAAAATCTAGAAATTAGAATTTGATTCTAAGAAATATATTATTTAAACATTAATTTTTTTTAAAATCTTGGGGTCGAAGGATCATTTTATTATTAAAGCGAAGAACAATTTTTGACTGTGTAGTCAGAGACCCATTACATAAGATAAAGGCCCAAGACAAGGTGGCCTGAATACTAAGATTGAAAGACCATTTCATGGACCAAAGGTCACTTCTGTGAATATTATGTCTATAGTACCTGGGCTGCTATAGTACATGCAACAGAACTGGCACCACTATAGCTCCCGATACAGTGCCTATGTCGCTACAGTGTCACCGCTGCTACAGTTCTGTAACTCCTATAATACAACTACAATACCCTGCTACATTACTATTACAATACCGCCATTTTTTCTATTACAACATTAAAAATAATATTGGGGCACCAACAAATTGAATAACATTTTATGGTTAGAGTTATAGATAATTAATAAAAAAAATTTCATAAAAAAACCCATGTCATAATAAAATACCCCAACCTTATAAAATACATAATCATGAGTTAATTCAATAATTTACATGGAGGGTATTTTCTGTTTTAGAGTTTTAGTGAATTCAGTCAAAACTATTTCTTAATAAATCAACTATTACAATGCAGATACGTCTACTAAAAAACCATTTTTTTCATAATATTAATCATTTTAATAGAAAAATATTTATAAAATTCATATTTACTTCTTCTATTATATTACCAATAAATATCACATATGGATAAAATTTTAAAAAATGGGATGATCACAAATATCTCAGTAAGAGATATAAAATAAGGAATGAAACTGTTATTCCGTGAATATTTTAAACCTCTAAATACAATTTCACAAAATCATACTTTTCACCCATAAAACATAAACTCTTTGAAATACCTCATAAAGTCGTAATATTACTAAAAATACTTTTTATCAATCATAAATTTTAAAGGTAACTTTTGGCAACCATATCATACTTAAATTGGAGTTTTCTTAGCTATATAGGTAGTAACATTCATGGTGACATTTGGAATACTCATCACAATATATTACCTATATCACAAAGGATAAACCCTACAATTTAACATTATCATTACCTAATTCAGTGGAGATCTATCACATGCATTCATACCCTCGTTTTATCCTAGAACCACTCATATATATAAAAATTATAAATAACCATAACATAATCACAACATATAAAACAAGTATAAAAGAAAAAATAACATTTCCACATTTCAATCACATGATTCAATTTCAAGATATTGACATAATCAATAACATATAAAAAAAATTAAATACCAAAATACCTGAAATGGGAATATGGTATTTCTTTTCCTTTTAAAAATATTAATGCTTATAGAGGAAGCCAAATATCAAATAATGTTAACAATAATAGAAATGTCATTGTCATCACCAATGTTAAAAAAACATTCCATTTTCATTTAGTAAAACACTTCATACAAATTTATTTTTCTTGAAATCCTTTTAATGAAATTAAAAAAAAGGGGTTCAATGTACACAATATCAAATAAGGTGGTGTATAATATCAAAACATGAATCAATGAAATGAGATTAAGACAAAGTCCATTACCTTGAGTCAAAATCATCATGTACAGTAATTATATTCATGAATAATAAAATTAAGTTAATTTATACATGTTTGAGAAAAAATTTTCAGTTTGTTATTCCTTTTTAACCAAATATTACCATGTTATGAACTTTCGTAATTATTTAATTCAAATCTGATGTTTTGTTGATATTCGGTACATGAATCGAAAATGTCCTTGTTATAATGTAAATTTTCCATATGGTCCTAAGAACATATTATCCATAATATTTTTCATGAAATAACCATGTATTTTATACATTAATCATAATTATTAAATCAAACCATTAATTATGGTTATGAAAATTGAACAACGTTATAATCATGGAGATGGTAGGTCATACGTACGAATGAGTAACGTTTTCCATTTTCCATTGATCATATTAAAAATTAGGTAGGTGTTATTTTTCATTTCTAGAATGATCATAATATTATTAAAATAATAATAATCATTTAAATATATATATATATATCATACAAGTGATGTGGTGAATAAAAATTATTCCCATTGCTCTGTAGAGGTGATAATTCACAGGTACACACATACAATGTTATCATTTTTATGTGAATGGACTGTAAGAATATAATTAAAATATTTTTTTTAAAATGATAAATATATCAATAATATCAGATAAAAAAATTAATCTTGTCATTATAATACGTCATGATATACTGTAATGAAAAATGAACTATATTGATTTGTAAGGCGGTTGTCTGTAGCACACACAAACAAAATGATCATTTACCATTTAGTATAACTGGAGAAAGATTTAGGCGATGATAATAAAATTATAAAATATCAATATATTTAGGATATTTGGGTTATTATTTAATCTTATAATAAAATGTTTTAAATGAAGTGAAAGAGGAAAGAAAAAAAATGCTAAAATGATACATCTTCTTTGGTTGATCCCCTTTGAAGAACACCTGAACACCACTAAGAAGGGAGCTATGAATAAAATAAGTCATATATAAAGTGGTTAGGTATTATAGGAAATTTTTCTGTCTAATATGCACTAAACCAAATTGTTCTTGAAGTGTGAGTATTAGAGAAGAGTGGGAGCCTTTTATAGGATAGGGGATGGCCACCACTAGAAACTCTTAAAATATTAAACTATGATAAATTAGTTTTTTTAAACATGCCAACATGAGATATGTATAATATAATATGAGGATATATTGAATTATTTTCAGCCAATAATATTTATACATGTATTTATTTTATTTTAAAACATATCTTTTCAGTTTACCCTTATTTATTCTCTTTTAATTTTAATTATGGTAACAAAATTTTAAATATTAATAGGCTATAAATTTAACTTATATGTGGTACATTTTCCATAATAGGACACATAATGAAATTTTAAACATTATCATAGTCACTTTATGATTCTATAATATTTTTATGATTTTTAAAAAAATTTAATAAATTATTATTTTTATGAAATATCAATTAAGTTGCTTTTTTACCCTATTCATTTCATTGAATTTAAATAAAATCCAAATAGATATAAAACATCTAAAAAACATTTTAATAAACTTATAACATGTCATAGTCACATATACAAGTATTTTATGACCTAAATTATGAAAATATATTCATTTTAATATTTATAATATCATTTATTTTATTTATTAATTAATATATCTATTATTTCATCATCACTGTGTCATAATTAAATTTAAATATATATTTCTTAATTTTATTAATTTAATTACTATTTTTTAGATAATATTTTGTTAATTTTATTTAATATTTATTGTCTAATTTAAAACTTATATAACCATATATAAAAATTGTTTTAGTTAGAAGATAATTTATTATGACATTTTACCCATTACAATAAATTAGATGTTATAAATTCCATAATCATATCCAAATGGATTTCAAAGGCCACTATTTCTAGCTATGGAATTTCATTGTCATTCATAACTAATCTATTAATATTAAGACATGTTTTAGGGTCTTTTTATGTTATTATAATATTATTTTTACCTTTAGTTATCTAATTTACTATTAACCAAGTTAAATAAAATACTAAAGTTATTATTCCCCAAAATTTATATAGATCCTATTAGATCAAAAATCTCATACTGATTACACCCAATTTTTTTTTTCAATTTTGGAAATTATATTCAGAAATTTAAAAAAAATAAATTTATAATTAATCCCACTGACGGATTAAGGAAACATAGATTGAAAAATTAAAGACCATCAAAATAATGACATGTGTTTCTATCCAATTTAAATGTGAAATTACATCCAATGAAAAAAATGGATTAAATGATAATAAATTCATATAATTATTCATTAATAAATTATAAAATGATAATATAACAATATAAATAAACTAGAATAAAAATTATTCGTGAATTAAAATGTAGTATTTTATCACTATTTTTTAAAAAAATGAATTTTATCAATAAAATAAAAAACAGTCAACCCAAGTGAATTTAGATGTTGTAATTCAATACAAGAATTTTATTTTGTCAAATAAAATATAAAATGGTTTGAAAAATATACATTTAAAAATGGATTCACCATAAAAAGGTAATAAAATACCTTTTAAAAATATTTGAGTGTTTTATGCATAAAATTGGATTACTTCTCATTTTATGTCTCTAAAATTTATTTGAAGAGTGTAAATTCATTTAATAAACACGTGTTAACAAGAAAATAGGTAGTTTTTTCATTCCCATTAATACAATTCTACTAATTAAATAATATGTAAAATAATTATATTAGTAAAGTTTTGTTTTTGGGTATATCTTAGTCTTCTGTGAAACGTAAAATTTTAGAGACCCATTATTGTGTATCGGGTGATCTATCTGAAAAAGAATCGATTTTATTATGAAATTAATATATAATTCATAAAAATTAATATATATTAAAATTTATTATTCTATAATTACCTGGGATGATACAAACTTCCACTCTTTTGGAAATTATGTCCTTATAATTGTAAATTTGGGCACAGTAACTAGTGATTCCCTTTTCAAGATTACTTAATTAAAAACCCACATAAAAAAATGAGTCATATATATCAACATTAAAATAGATAATGTGAAATACAATGGTCACAAAGGATAAAACATAATAGGATTTTTTGTTGGAATGAAATGATTTGGATGAAAAAATAACCATAATATCATGATAGAGAGTGATAGAAAACATGATCAGGAGAATGTTAACATTAATAAATCCAAATACATGTTATGGGTTGAACTATCTTTGATTTTTTAGAAGGTAATTTAGATAGAATAATCAATTTTTAAAATCATTTTAATATATTTTTTTAATTAATTTACTATTTAGATCAATATCATAAGGAAATATACCTACTTGAAAAGTATTGTTTCATAAACTAATAAAATTTGACAACAAACTCATATAATTATCTAAAGATGAGTCTTAATGTTGATTTTTTAACACATAAATCACTAGATTCAACTTCTTGTGAATCAAATATTCCAAAAAATATTAAATATTTATTCATCCACTCTTGAAATATCAACCATGCCCCAAAATGTTTGGATAAAATAATACAATAAACCAAATATAATAACCATAGAAAGAATAAAGTATAATTTTAATATAGAAAATTAAACTGTAATACCCAAATATCAACATAGACCATTAAAAAAATAACAATCCATAAAATTCCTTAATATAATGTAAACAAACATTTAAACTAGAAATTCAGAAGGATTTTATCACATAGTCTTTTGAGATAAATTTTAACATTAATCTCCAAATAACATCCACACCCTTAATGTATTATCCCAAAAAGTAATTAACCAAATCACATATTCTCAACGTTAGGTAAATATTTTCCATAAAAAACCTAAATCACCATATTTACAAAAAAAATTCATATATTCTACAATAATATAAATAAATCATTACCACTAAATTAAAATCCCATAGTATTCTATTTACCTTAATAATATAATGTTCTAAAAATATAGAACATCTTCCAAAATAAAATTTATCACAAAATTTCCAAATCATTTCAACATACTAAGGATATCCATTTGATAAAACATAAGTTTCCAAAATCATATTATTATTTTTAAAACATCTCATTAAACTAAAATGATAATTAAAACTAACCAGAGACTTCACATAGGCCAGTGGTTGGTGACAAAGCCTTGTCACACATCGGTTGTGGGATCGATTTCCACAGCCTCATCCAACTTGACAAGTTGTCACCCTTCCTATAGGTTTCTCTTTTCCAAAAATTAAATATTTTTATAAAATTCCAAAAATGAAATAAAATCATAAAAAATAACAATAACTTGTCTTATCTTTAATTTTTATCTCATACCATTCATTTTGAAACCCAAAATTTAATAACCCGTAATTATATTAATTTAAAAAATCTTATAAACCCTTAAGGTTATTCATACCATTATAATTATTTACACACAAGAAAATATAATTCCTACTCAAATAACATTTCCACATAGCATACATCGGATTAATATAGTCTAGAATAATTCTACAATATAATATGATCATAGAAAGAGCATAAATACTATTATGATTTTCATCATCCAGGGATCTAACATAACTCTTGAATCCCTTATATGCAGAATTATTAATCACTCAACATTCTTTATATTTATATAACCACAATTTTATTTCTTCTTCATTAATATGTCTTTCATTCAAAAAAACATGAATCTTGTCCTAAGATTTAATAACATCAAAACATTTGATAAGAAAACAATCCATACATTTTATATGTAATTTTTAGTTTCCTTATCTTCAATTGGAATGAAATTAAGTATTTACAAACATATATTTGTATGGTCTTACTGATCCCATTCACAAAACATTCCCACATGACATCTATTTTCATAATTACCATATTCCCTATAAGTAAAACCTTCAACTGATAACACAAAAATAATTTTATTCCCTTTCATGAAGTCAATGAAACACATCCTCTTCCCGTGTCAGGTTATTTCTTTATGACCGATTTTTTCAAGTATATGCCACCTCTTGTCCCTTTAAAACATTTTCTGTTGGTTTTAATTCAACATCCTTGACACATATGTTGATTAATTTGTTCACATTTATGATCATTATTACCTAAACGTCCACAGGGATTTGTTTCTCACATTTATGATGAATGAAAAAATTCATCAAGGATCAATTGGTTAAACATTAACCATGATAGTTTCATGATAATTAAAAATATATTTCTCTTTTTAGATCCCATTCCATTTGGTTTCTTGTTCATAGAACCACCACATTTTCCCTCACGTACATTGTTATATTGGGGTATGTTGGATCCATCCATTTACAAAAACCAAAATGGTTAATGTGTGTATATCAATAAAATCATCATATGAGGAAGCTAAACACTAAGATATTCATATTTAGGTTATTTAAAAATCATTTAATTTACCTACAATATCTATAACTCTTTCTATTATGATAACTATTGTCGTTATATTTACCTTGTAACTTATGCTTAAATATTATCCAAACCACTAAAGTTATCTAAACTGAACATTGATACCAACTATAATTCCACATCATTATAAATTAAAAAATCTATAGTTATAACAAGAACTCACTTTGATGATCTATTTAGTATTGAGTTTTATAAAATTAGCTCATAACAATTACATAATAACAAAACTATTACCATTAAGACACCACTACTCACTATCCCTTTTTCATAATAAATAAACAATTAAAGGAAACAAATATTCATAAAATTCATCTTGACATATTAAAATCTCTTAAGAATAATTATAACATGTGGAAAATATTTCAAAAACATGGGATGAGCACAAAATGTTCCGTAAGGGATATAAAATATGGAATGAAACCATTATTCGAAGAATATTTTAAACCCATGAATACATTCTAACAAAATCATTATATTCACCCATAAAACATAAAAACATTATAAAACCTCATTAAATACTAATAATAAAAAATCAATATAGAACTAATAAATCATATAGGTAACTTGTTGCATCTATATGATACATACATTCTAGCTTTCAGAGCTATATAAGGACTAACCTTCTTGGTTACATTTGGAATACCCATCACAATATATTCCCTAAATCTCTTTGAAGAAACCCTTATATTTAACTATGTCTTATTAACCAATGCATTGGATATTTATCATGTGATCACCTTCCCCTAGTTTATCATGGAACCACCTGTATACATAATTATTTCCTTTGAACCATAGCATAATCATAAGAACTAAAACAAGCATAAAAAAAAATATCATTTACACATTGAAATCACAAGATATCAATTGAAAATATTTACATAATGAATCACTTCTCAAAATATATTTAAATACCAAAATACATGAAAATGGAATATGGTATTTATTTTCCTTAAAAAAAATAAGTCTTATTGAAGAATACAAATATCAAATAATTGTCATGACAGTAGAAAAATCATTGTCACTACCAATGTTAAAAAACATTCCTTTTTCATTTAATAATACACTTCATACAAAATGAATTTTTTTGAAATCCTTTTAATGAAATTAAATGTCATAGGGGTTTACTATACACTGTATAAAATAATGTGGTGTATAATATCAAAATATTCCTCAATAAAATTAGATTAAGATAATGTCCCTTACCTTCAGTATGACTCGTCATGTACAATGATTAAAATTATTGAATAATAAAATTACCTTATTTTATACTTGTTTGAAGACATATTTTAAGTTTATTATTCAACAAATTTCATATATTACCATGTTATAAAACATAAATAAATAATAAATTTCTTATCAGATGATTTATTGAAATTTGATACTTGAATCGAAAATGAACTTGTTATGAAGTAAATTTTCCATGTGGTCATAAGTACATAGTATACATAATGATATTCCTAGATTAATAATATCATATATAAATTAATCCTTTTTTTAAATGAAACGATAAATTATGTTTATGAAAAATGAACAATGTTATAATCATGGATATAGTAGGTTTTACGTATGCATGAGTTACATTTTCCATTTTCCATTGATCTTCGTAGAAATACGGTATTTATTAATTTATCTTTCCAGAATGATCATCATATTATTAAAATAATAATATTAATATATATTTATATATGTATATATATATATACCATACATGTGATGTGGTGAATAAAAACGATTCGCATTGCTTCGTGTAAGTGATAATTCACATGTACGCACGACGATGTTATCATTTTTATGTGAATGGAAGTTAAGGAAATAATTGAAATATTATAATTTAAAAATGATAAATATATCAGTAATATATTATATATAAAAATTTATTCTATCGTTATAATTTTTACGAATAGAAATTATTGAAAACAAACAATATCGGTTTGCAAGGCAGTAGTCTTTCGTACACACGAAAAAAACGTTCATTTCTGATTTGATTAAATTTGAGAAATGTTTAAGTGATGATTTTAACATATTAAAATCTCATTATATTGAGGATTCTAGAGTATTATTCTATCATTGCATAATATATTTTAAATGAAGTGGAAGAAGAAATAAAACAAAAACACTTAGCAATACCTCTTCATTGGTTGTTCACCTTTGAGGAACACCTTTACACCTCTATGAACGATGTTAAGAATAAAATAAGTCATAAATAAAGTGGTTAGGGATTATAGGAATATTTTTTTTGCTGATAGTTTAAAATACTAATCATTCTTGAAGAGTGAGTATTAGAGAAGTGTGGGTATGTTTTTATAGGAGTAGGGAGAGCAACCCATCGAAACTCAAAAAATATTAAAATATGATAAATTATTTTTTTAATAAAAATGACTCCAACATGAGATATGTATAATATAATATTAGGATACATTCAAATCCTCCCATTAAATAATTTTTATACAAGTATTTAATTTTTTTAAACCTTATATTTTTGGTTTACCATTATTTATTATCTTTTAATTTTTATTGTTGTAACAACATATTTAATATTAATAGGCCATAAATTTTACTTATATGGGGTAGGTTTCCCATTATTGGAAACTTAATTATATTTTAGACAATATCATAGTAACTTTATAATTTTGTTATATTTTTAAAATTTGTAAATAATTTAATAAATTATTTTTTATGAAATATTAATTATGTCGATTTTTTACACTTTTTATTTCATTGAATTTAAATAAAATTGAAAGTGAGATATAACTTCTATAAAACCAATTAATACACTTAAAACATGTCATAGTCACCTATAAAAGTCTTTTATGGCATAAATTATGTCACATAATATTTATTTTAATATTTTTAAAATCATTTAATTAATTATTTAATTAATAAATCTATTATTGAATCATTATTATGTCATAATTAAATTTTATTATATATATAATAAAATTCTAAATTAGTTAACGTGATTTATATAATAATTTATAATTTTAATAACTATTTATAGCTTAAGAAAACACTTATAAAACCATATATTATAAATCTATTAGTTAGAAGATACAGTATTATGATAATTTTCCCTATAATTTAAACTGGATGTTATAATTGTCATAATAACACACATACGGATTTAAAAGGACACTATTTTGACCCAAGTATTGTCTTGGTTTTCCACAACTCATCTAATAATATTAAGACGTGTGTTAAGGTTGTTTTATTTTATTATAATATTATTTTTACCTTCAATTATCGGTTTTACCATTAAAAATGTGAAATAATATACTAAAGTTATTTTTCACCAAAAAATAATTTGGTCATACTAGATCACAATTTTCATAATAATTACAACCATTTTTGACCATTTTTTGGAAAATCAACACAAAAATGTGACTACAATTAATTTATTATTAATCCAATTGATGGATTTAAGAAACATGGTTACAAAAACTAAAAACAAATAAAAGAATGACATGTGTTTATATCCAATTTAAATTTGAAATTACATCTAATTTACCAAATTAGATTAAATGATTGAAACATCATACACTAATACCTCAAAAATTTCTAAAATGATAATATAAAAATATAATTTAACTAGACAAAATGGAAGTTTTGATTTAATGTGTAGTATTTTGTCAAGATTAATATAATATTTAATTTTACCATAAAAATACCAATCATTCAACCAAAGTGAATTTTGAAGTCCTACATCTAGATAAGGAGTTTATTTTTTCATATAGAATATAAAAAAAATTACATGAACTAGATTTAATAAAGCATTAACCATAAACATGTATTAAAACTAACTTTTAAAAATATTAGACTGTTTTATTCTTAAAATTGGATTTATTCTCATTTTACGTTGAAGAAATTAATTCAAATCATTAACTTGTGTAAACATAATATCAATAGTTTAGCTCATTCCCTTCAAAAAAGGGAAGGCATTAAATTCCATTTAAAATAATTATATTAAAGAGGTATTATTTTATTGTATATCTTAGTCTTGTGTGAAACATAAGATTTCAGAGTAACCCATTATTGGGAACCACTACAGGAAATTTGGTTTTTAAAAACACTTCCATACCGATGGTTTGATCAAACCATTGGGAAAGTATAGTTTTACCAATGGTTTCATAAAATTGTTAGTAAATCAAGTCCTAAAAAACCTTTACTAATGGTTTTATTTGAACCTTTGGTAAAAGGATAGCTTAGGGGCCCTTTTACAAATGGTTCTAAGGAACAGTTGGTATAAGTATGGCCTAAAATTTTTTACCAATGGTTTTTAAAAACGTTGGTAAATGTTTTACCCAACTTAATAGCAGCCCCTCCTATCCCTCATTCGCGATACATAACCCCAAATCAGAACAATTCCCCCTCTCTCGGTGATCTATGAGCTCTTTCTGCTTCCTCTTCCTCCATCATATCCAAGCTGCTAAGTCTCCTGTTGAATCTTCATCCGAACTATCCTAAATTAGGTATTTTCTTAACTAGTGACTTATTTTTATTAAAATTTATCTAATATTTCAGTTTTTAGTTATGATTTTGATGTGTATATGTTTTTTCCTCTTATTTATTTAACTTATATATGATGAGGTTTCATCGTCATTAAGATGTGCAATTATGTGGGTTAATTAGAGGTGAGTGATGCTATATGATATTTTATGGGTTATTGTGAGGAGTTTCTTTCCCTTTAATTGATTGGTTCATAAAACATAAGACTGTGGTGCATATATTATGTAATTGGAATTTTTAAAGTAAAATTTTGGTCTCAAATTGATGGGTTGATTATTTGGATGGTATTCTCTATCAAAAGGGGGAATATATTTATTTACTATGGGTGTATTTTATAATTGACTAATGTATTTATTAAACTGACCATGCAATAAAAATTTCCCACAATACGGAAGCACCACAAAAATCATAGATAGACACTACACCCCAAAAGACACCCATGGGAGACACCCCTTAACATCTACAGATAGTTAAGGGTCCATTAACATAGGAAATGAAGTCATTGGCACTCAAGCCTTGAGAAATTCCCATTGCTAGTAGAAAATATTCCAACACCATTATTCTTAGTATATTATAATGAAATGGTTTACACCCTCATGACCAAGTAGAACATCTAGTTCATGGAATGGTTCCCAACCAGGTTCAATAGTAGGATCAACTAATAAACATTAATTGTGGCCCCTCTGAGGTTCTTTCCATAGTGAAGAGGGCTATGTGCAAAATCTTCAACTCAACTAATGTAGCATTGGTTCATTTTCAATGGATAATTATACTAGTACGGTGTTTCCAACAACGTGCTATATATAGAACATAATGAAAAATGAAGAGAATAATAAATGGAACTATTTCCCCTTTGCATGATAGAACATGATTTTACCCATGGGGTGGTGTGGTTCTTATATATTTGGCGGTGACATGTATAGTCACATGATATATGTAACACCCGAGACTTTTATGAGAAATATTTTGCTTTTATGTTATATAAATCATCATAGGAATCTTTCACTACACACAACACTATCTTGTCTTTCTTTACACGCAACAACAGCCTTTCTTCAATAGTTGTGTCGTACGTAATACCGAGTTTCACTAAACAACGATATGCTATTAAAATATTACTAAAACTAGCCGTTATGAATAGTAATAACCACTTTTTGATATATTTCAATTTTTTTTTAAAATGGACTTCATTTTTGGATTCTGAATATCGAAATTAGATTAGGGTGAAATTTTGGTACTTTTCGGATAACATTCATATTCTGATGAATAGTAAAAATTATTAAATTTTAATTAAAAACAACTTTTTTAATTAAAATAATTAATAGTGATAAATTATTAATTTGAATGGTTTTAAAGTATATTTGGAATATATTTTTACAATTTAATACAATGTTGTTCATTGTATGTAATTTCACATTTAAACCAGACATAAACAAGTATCATTCTTTTGATAGTTATTATCTTTTAAAAACATGCTATTTGTTTTGACGACGGGAATTAATTTTTAAATTATTTAATGTAACTGATATGTTTTTAACTTGGTAAAATAAACATCATTTCTGAAATCATAATATCAAATATATCTTAGCCTAATTTTTGGTATTTTTCTGGAATCTTTCATTTTTTTGATGAATAGTGAAACCACTAAGTGGTAGTTAAAAAAAACGAATTTTTCATAAAACTATGTTTTACCACTTCTGTGAGTAGAATTTAGAAAATCTGAGAGACACAGTTAATATCAAGGACTAAAATGTGGTTCAATGAGATGAAAATAATTTTTGGTGAATACTAACTTTTTACTTTTTTTACCACGGCTAAAAGTAAATAGGGTAATTAAGGGTAAAAGTGTTATTATTATTACCCTAACACATGTCCTAATTCTATTGGATAAGTGTAATTCGACAAAAAACAAACTTAGGAATAAAATATGACCATTTAGGCCCACTTGGATTAGATTTGGACATTTATTATCAATTTATTTAAAGAAGGGTTAAAATAGTTAAAATCAATGTTTAATAAATAAATTATTATTAATATAGGGTTATACATAAGATAAATTCGACTATAAATATTAATTAGAAAGATAAAAATATTTCCAACAAAGTGGTATTTTATTTGTAATTTTTAGACTTAAAATAATTTATTTAATTTATGATACAATGATGATGCATTAATTATCTTATTAATGAAATATTGACATAACTGATGTTATAAATACCCAAATAAATGTAATTTGAGACTTTTTATGAAATTAAATAATTTTATATGTTAATATGACATGTTAGTATTGATTTAATTAAATTTTTTCTAACTAATCATTTTGTTATGATTTTCACAAAAATCAATTACCAAATAGTGTCAAAATTGACATAAAATTGTTTTTAAAACAAATACTATATTATTAATTGTTATTTTATTCCTAAAAATCTAAGGTTTGGCCAAATGACATAGATAAGGTTTTATATATTAATAATAAACAACTTGGGGTTCTTTTGTCTTGATATAGTATGTTTATTAACCTTATAGTGTAAGAAAACAAGAAGACACAGTAAAAGTAAAATTATCTAACTTAAAGTTAAATCTAAATGATAAGGTTAAAATTGATACCTAAACTTGTCTAAATTATATTGGATGAGATAATTTAGACCCATACCCACCTTATATTCGAAATATATCAATTTGGAGCTATTAAAAACCGAATTTGACTTTATAATAAAATAATATTTTTAGTTATTCCATAGGTGCCCCTCTCCTCCCTTATAAAAGGGCACCTCCTACCTCTCTTCCTCACACTACTTTGAGCCTTCAAGCTCCGATAAACCCTACCAATATCTCCTCTCCACTTCCCTAGAAACATACTAGAGGTCCTGGTCATCTTCAAAGACCAATTTTAGTGCCCTAAGCAGAGATCTCAAAGAGGCGCTTCAAAGAAGAGGTAATGTCTGTTACCGATTCTTTCAACTTTATTTCTTCTTCCACTTCTTCTTCTTTAGTTGTTTAATTATGAATTAATAACATCATTATCACTCATATACTGATATGTTATTATAATTATGAAACAACCCTATTTCACCATCTATCCATCCTACAGAAAATAAAATCACCGTGCGTGCGTACGTACGGAATACCGTCTGCACGCAGTGGTGTAATGTATTTTACACCACCACCTTACTTGGATGGGTATAATGGTGTAAATAATGACTATATATGATTATTGTAAAATGATATTGATTCTTAAATAGTATATATACACTCCAATACAATTCCACGATCATGGGAACGATATCATCGCTGGTGCGTACGTACGGAATACCGTATCCACGATGTGATGCGACTCGTTCTACATGATCTTAATTGAATAATGATTATATAAATGAATTTAATGAATTAATATGTTATATATTACACTAATACCATTCTGGAAATGAGGTATCTATAACCTAAAAAAAATAATTTATTCGACAAAACACGCATAAGAACAAAAAGTAAAAAACACCCGAATAACAAGTAGTAATGAAATATTACTAATAAGAAGATAAGAATATGACCATATATGATATCATAAAAATAAGTATGATTCTGGAATAAGTAAATAACATTATTTATATCATTATACAGGAGGTTCAGACACTTACGAAGAAAATTGGACCTATGGTAAGGGAAAATATCACAATCTCATTTTATCCGAGATTGTTTATACTTTGGTATTTACTGGGGTGTATATTATCATCCACATCCATGTTTCCTCAATATGTAATATTGTTTCCATCCACCTACAATTGTTTAAATCCAATTTTACCCTTTGGTGAGTTTTTAGTAAAATATATGAAAGGAATCTTTTGTCGTTTTTCGTACGAGGTACTTTTTCAGTTTTCCGAAAAAAGTATGAGAATAATGTTTTTTTTAACTTATACGGCATGAATGTATTTTTAAAAAATTATTTCCAAGAAGCTTCCTTTAATTTTTTCATGTTTATTTTTAATCAACTTATTTTTGTTTAAAATTGTATGACATGTTATGAAAGGAAAATGATTTTGAAGTAGAAAGGATATTTTCCTCAAGAATGGAGTTCAAGTGTTTTATAAAAATTATTTTCCATCTAAGATAATATAGGGTTCTGTTTCTATCCCTATTATTACATTGATTTTATTATGTTGTGATAGAATTATTTTTAGGAATTCCTTTATCTTATATGAATTGTTTTATGATGTCATGTTATTTAAGAATCCCATTTTTATTACATGGGTTATGTAATGATTAATGAATTATGATTTTGTGACACACATAAGAATGGTATCATTATGATATGGGTGGGACCTATATGTCCCTCCAATTCATTGGGTAAGGATTTTATATCTCATGAGATAGACATGGCTGGAACGGCAGGTTAAACCGATTTAGTGAAATAGGACTGAAACGAGGAGTGAACTCGGTTCAGAAATGGACTTTTTCCACTAAGATAGTCTTGGCAATGAGTCTTGACTAATAATAAATGATTCTCTATGATTATGTGTGTATGACACAAAGTTTCATGTTTTAAGTTATGATTATTGGGATTTCATTTCACTACTATGATTTATCCCATGTTATGAAATTATGCTCTCTTTTGCAGGTTAAGATTTCCAAAATGTTATGTTCTTATGAATATGATGTGATTGATATTTCTTTTGTTTACCCTTACTGAGCATTTGAGCTCACCATTTTGTACGTTTTCTTTCCCCAGGTCAGGAAGAAAGTTATTAAGTAAGATATGCCAAAAGGGACTATAGATATGATGAAATAAATGGGAGATGGTGTAGATGCTTTATGAACCAGTTGTTTATGTTTCCCAGTTTCTGAAGACACTATACCTATACGGTCCTTTAATGGTTTTGTTATATGTTGTAATAAGTATGCTTCAATTCTGACATAATAAAAATGTATGTAAAGTATGGGTCGTTATAGTTGTTAGTAGAGGAAAGGTATAGTCAACCTTTGGAAACTAGGATGTGAAAGCCTTAGTAAGAACCCTATGGATAAGTCTAAGCATAGACCACAATCTTAGTGTTTTATAAATGGCCATAAGTAACCTAGGGTAAGACCTTAAGTGTGAAATTTTATTATTGATAATGTGGTTTTCCTATTATAATTAGTATTGCTCACACTATTCTTCTTGGTTTTAGTCAATGGCTGGAACCCGAAGGAACCGTGTTAATGTGGAATGTGACGGGCAATGCAATGATTGTCCCCCTGAGAAACCAAACGTTATGGGAGCTGGAATGAAAAATCTTGTAGCCATGCTGACACAACTTTCTCAAGATATGAATCATGAATGACTTCCAAACGAGCAAAGGAAGGATCAGCATTCTGTTGAATCCTTCATGAGGTAGCGTCCACCTTCTTTCAGCGGGTCTATAGATCCATTAGTTGCTGAACAATGGATTAGTACTACTGAAAAGATATTTTCAGTTCTTCAATGTTCTGAACATGATAAAGTCATCTTAGCAGTGTATCGTTTGGAAGGTGATGCTGATCAATGGTGTAATCTTATCAAGAATACGAGTCCAAGAGATGAAATTGAGTCCATGGAATGGGATGAGTTCAAGAACTTATTTTTCAATAAGTACTTCCCTCGTATTCTCCGAACAAATATGGAGAAGGAGTTTCTTGAACTAAAGAGAAAGGATGATGAATCTGTTGGTACCTATGAAGGAAATTTTACAAGACTTGCAAGGTATGCTTCTGGTATTATTATACAACCTGAGAGTAAGATCGATCGATTCTTTAGTGGCTTAAAACCAAGTCTTTGAAGGGCCTTAGTCATAAGGGACTTCAATAGCTACGAGGAAATAGTTTGATGTTCTCTCAAAGTTGAGATGGAGATTGGAGTAACCCATCAGTCATATGGGTTTGATAAGAAGAGGAAAATGGAATTCAAAGGAAAATATAAAGAGAACACTGAAAAGAAGATGAGCTTTCCCTTATGCTAAAAGTGTGGAAAGAAACATGGAGGGAGTTGTCTTAAAGGGACAAGTAAATGTTTCAAATGTGGAAAGGAAGGTCACCAGGCATTTGAATGCTGCAATGATGGGAAGAAGATGTTTAATGATGCAAACAAAAGAAGGGATACACATAATGAACCTACTACACTTCAAAGTTTCAAGTGAAAGTAGATGGGGAATTATGCCAATAAATGCCCAAATCCAAGGGTTGATGATGATGGTCGACGTC
Source organism: Viscum album (assembly GCA_963277665.1). Taxonomy (NCBI): domain Eukaryota; kingdom Viridiplantae; phylum Streptophyta; class Magnoliopsida; order Santalales; family Viscaceae; genus Viscum; species Viscum album. The sequence goes on from OY728129.1 coordinate 1,124,705,440, forward strand.
AACAAACTCTTAAGGCTAAAGACAAAGGAAAGTCACATGAAATTTCTATCAGCGATGTGGTGTACGATAACGATGTGGTGAAAGGTACACTTACCATCTACTCTAATGTAGAAAATGTTTTATTTGATTCTGGATCTACCCACTCTTTTATTTCTGAAGAATTTTCTAAGGGTATCACCGTATTACACCAACAGTTAGATGTTGAGTTAGCTGTGACAACCCCTAATGGCACATCAGTAGCATCAAAAGTTTATAATTCTTCCCCGATTGAATTTTGTGGGAAAGTGCTTCCTACAAATCTTGTGATCCTTCCTATAGTGGAATTTGATGTGATTCTTGGCATGGATTGGATTTCTTTATATAGAGCTTATATCAATTTCAAAGAAGAGAAGTCACATTTCATATTCGAGATCAATCTATGATTGTCTATCGATGCAAGGATGAACATAACCTTCCAGTGGAAATTTCTTCCATCTTATGGGTCTTGATTCCACTGAATGAAGGTTATTTATCTCAAATGGTTGGTGAGAAACTCACAATTAAGAATATTCCCATTGTACGGGAGTTTGATGATGTCTTTCCAGAGGAATTTCCGGGTCTTACACCAAATCGTGAAGTTGTGTTTTCAGTAGAACTTGTACCGGGTTCTTTGCCTATTTTAAAGTCACCTTATAGAATGGCCCCAATTGAGTTACAGGAATTGAAGAAGAAACTCCAAGAGAATCTTGATAAGGGATTCATATTCCCTAGTGCGTCACCTTGGGGAGCACCTGTTCTGTTTTTTAAGAAGAAATATGGATCAATGAGACTCTGCCTTGATTATCGAGAACTTAATAAGATCACTATCAAGAAAAAATATCCTCTCCCATGCATTGATGACTTATTTGACCAACTACGCTGAGCTCAATACTTTTCCAAGATTGATCATCATTCAGGGTATCATCAATTAAGGTTCAAAAGGGAGGATATACCAAAGATGGCTTTCCGTACAAGGTATAGACACTATGAATTTATAGTGATGCCATTCGATCTTACTAATGCCCCTGCTATCTTCATGGATCTAATGAATAGAGTCTTTAGAGACTATCGTGGTCAAATTGTGGTAGTCTTTATAGATGATATTATTGTCTATTCAAAGAGAACGGAAGAACATTAAGACCATTAGAGAATTATATTGAAGACCCTAAGAAAGGATAATCTTTATGACAAATTTACCAAGTGTGAATTTTGGCTTCAAAAAGTTGCATTTTTGGGTCACATAATGTCAAAAGAGGGGATATCTGTGGATCCGCAAAAACAGAGGTTATCGAAAAATTGTCAAGACCAACAACAGTAACCAAGATCCGAAGTTTTCTTGGTTTGGATGAATATTATCGACGTTTTGGGAAAGATTTTTCACGATTATCTAATCTACTCACCAGGTTGACTCGAAAAGGAGTTAAGTTTGTTTGGATGGAGGAATGTGAAGACAATTTCAAGGATTTGAAAAGAAGGTTATCCAGTGCACCTGTGCTCACACTGCCTTGTAGTGGAGAAAGGTTTGTGATCTACAGTGATGCATCCAAGAAGGGGACGGGGTGTGTTCTTATTCAAAATGATATGGTGATAGCTTATGCCTCACGACAGTTGAAAATCCATGAGAAAAATTAACCAACACATGATTTGGAGTTAGCTGCGTTAATCATTGCATTAAGGATTTGGAGGCATTATCTTTATGGAGAAAGGTGTGACATTTATACTGATCATAAAAGTTTAATGTATATTTTCACACAAAAGGAGCTGAATATGCGCCAAAGAAGATGGTTGGAACTGATTAAGGATTACGATTTCTCAATTCATTACCACCTTGGGAAAGGAAACAAGGTGTCAGATGCATTAAGTCGACAAGACCATGCTAGCTTATCCATGATGAGGATCACAAAAGATCCTATATTTATGGATTTACAAAGGATGGATCTTGGAATTTTAATGGAAGGGGGAAAATCGTATCTTTCTCAAATGAATGTTCAACCATCTATACATGTGAAGATTAAAGAGGCACAGAAAGAAGATGTAGAGTTACAAAAGATGGTGAGAAATATTCCTGAATTCAACCTTGATTGTGATGGGATAATAAAGTTCAGGAATCGTGTTTGTGTTCCTCCCATTCTAGAATTAAAGAAGGAGCTGCTAGATGAGGCTCATAGTTCCTCATTCTCTATTCATCCAAGAAGCACGAAGATGTATAGGGACCTAAAAGAGTACTTCTGGTGGGAAGTCATGAAAAGAAGATGTTGCTAAATATGTCTCTTGATGCTTGGTTTGCCAGCAAGTTAAAACTGAGAGACAGAAGTCTAAGGGGATGTTACAACCATTAACCATACCCGAATGGAAATGGGAAAACATCACTATGGAAATTGTCACAGGACTTCCTAAAACATCCAAAGGCAATAATGCTATCTGGGTCATAGTTGATCGTCTTACAAAGTCTTCACACTTCATTGCTATTAGAGAGGATTTTTCTCTGGATCAGATTTCCAGGATATATGTAAAGGAAGTTGTAAGATTGCATGGAGTACCACTTTCTATTATATCTGATCGGGATCTGAGATTTACCTCGAAGTTCTGGCGAAGTCTTCAGCATACTCTGGATAAAGATTTGAGTTTCAACACTGCTTATCATCCTCAAACAGACAGCCAGTCTGAGAGAACAATTCAAACTCTAGAAGATATGTTGAGAGATTTCTCTATGGATTTCAAAGGTTGTTGGAATCAACACCTACCTTTGGTGGAATTTTCTTATAATAATATCTTTCACTCTAGTATTCAGATGGCTCCTTATGAAGATCTCTATGGAAAGAAATGCAGGACTCCAACATGCTGGGATGAAGTTGGGGAAAGAAAGCAATTAGGACCTGATCTTGTTGATGAGACGGCATAAAAGATCCGATCTATTGAACAACACATAAGAGCAGCTCAGAGTCGATAGAAAAGTTATGCCGACAACCGAAGAAAAGACCTAGAGTTTGAGGTGGGTGATAAAGTGTTCTTACGAATATCTCCCTGGAAGAGGGTCATGATATTTGGAAAGAAGGGGAAGTTGAGCCCTAGATATATCAGTCCTTTCGAAATATTGGATCGTGTTGGAAAGGTAGCTTACCGATTGGTGCTTCCTCCGAATCTCTCTCAAGTTCACGATGTGTTCCATGTATCTCTCCTGAGAAAGTACATACCTGATCCTTCACATGTACTCAGCTAAGAAGTTGTACCGCTGGAGCAAGATCTTTCTTATGAAGAACAACCGATAGAGATTCTATATCGTAGTGAAAAAGTCCTACGGAACAAGACCACTCGCTTGGTGAATGTTTTATGGAGGAACCACCAATTAGAAGAAGCTACATGGGAGCTTGAGGATATGATGAGGGAGAGGTATCCTCACCTTTTTGTTACAAAGTGACGAATTTCGAGGACGAAATTCATTTTAAGGGGGGTAGAATGTAACACCCGAGACTTTTATGAGAAATATTTTGTTTTTATGTTATATAAATCATCAAAGGAATCTTTCATTACACACAAAACTAGCTTGGCTTTCTTTACATGCAACTGCAGCCTTCCTCAATAGCTTCCGACGTACGCAATACCGAGTTTCACTAAACAACGATATGCTATTAAAATATTATTAAAACTAGCCGTTATGAATAGTAATAACCACTTTTTGAAATCTTATAATTTTTATTTTTCAAAATGGACTTCATTTTCGGATTCGGAATATCGAAATTAGCTTAGTGTGAAATTTTGGTACTTTTCGGATAACTTTCATATTCTGATGAATAGTGAAAATTATTAAATTTTAATTAAAAACAACTTTTTTAATCAAAATAATTAATAGTGATAAATTATTAATTTGAGTGGTTTTATAGTATATTTGTAATATATTTTTACAATTTAATACAATGTTGTTCATTGGATGTAATTTCACATTTAAACTAGATATAAACAAGTGTCAATCTTTTGATAGTTATTATCTTTTAAAAACATGCTATTTGTTTTGACTACGAGAATTAATTTTTAAATTAGTTAATGTAACTGATATGTTTTGAATTTGGTAAAATAAACATCATTTTTGAATTCATAATATCAAATATATCTTAGGCCTAAATGTTCGTATTTATCTGGAAACTTTCATTTTTTGATGAATAGTGAAACCACTAAGTGGTAGTTAAAAAAACAGAATTTTTCATAAAACTTAATTTTACCACTTTTGTGAGTAGAATTTCAAAATTCCAAGAGACACGGTTAATATCAAAGACTAAAATGTGGTTCAATGAGATGAAAATATTTTTTGGTGAATAGTAACTTTTTACTTTTTTTTACCACGGTTAAAAGTAAATAGGGTAATTAAGGGTAAAAGTGTTATTATTATTGCCCTAACACATGTCCTAATTCTATTGTATAAGTTTAATTCGACAAAAAACAACCTTAGGAATAAAATATGACCATTTAGGCCCACTTGGATTAGATTAGGACATTTATTATCAATTTATTTAAAGAAGGGTTAAAATAGTTAAAAATAAATGTTTAATAACTAAATCATTTTTAATATATGGTTATACATATGATAAATTCGGCTATAAAAATTCATTAGAAAGCTAAAAAATTTCCAACATAATGGTATTTTATTTCTCATTTTTAGACTTTAATTTAATTTATTTATGTTACAATGATGATGCAGTAATTATCTTATTAATGAAATATTGACATAACTGATATTATAAATACCCAAATAAATGTAATTTGATACTTTTTATGACTTTAAATAATTTTATATGTTAATATGACATGTTAGTATTGATTTAATTAAATTTATTCGAACTAATCATTCTGTTATGATTTTCACAAAAATCAATTACCAAATAGTGTCAAAATTGACATAAAATTGTTTTTAAAACAAATACTATATTATTAATTGTTATTTTATTCCTAAAAATCTACTGTTAGGAAACATGACTTATATAAGGTTATATATATTAATAATAAACAACTTGGGGTTCGTTTGTCTTGATATAGTAAGTTTATTAACCTTATAGTGTAAGAAAACAAGAAGACACGGTAAAAGTTAAATTATCTAACTTAAAGTTAAATCTAAATGATAAGGTTAAAATTGATACCTAAACTTGTCTAAATTATATTGGATGAGGGTATTTAGACCCATACCCACCTTAGATTCTAAATATATCAATTTTGAGCTATTAAAACCCGAATTTGACTTTATAATAAAATAATATTTTTAGTTATTCCAAAGGTGCCCCTCTCCTCCCTTATAAAAGGGCACCTCCTCCCTCTCTTCCTCACACCACTTTGAGCCTTCAAGCTCGGCCAAACCCTGAAAATATCTCCTCTACACTTCCCTAGTAACATCCTTGAGGTTCTGGTCTTCTTTAAAGACCAATTTTGGTGCCCTAAGAAGAGATCTCAAAGAGGCACTTCAAAGAAGAGGTAATGTCTGTTACCAATTCTTTCAAATTTATTTCTTCTTACACTTCTTCTTTTTAGTTGTTTCATTATGAATTAATATCATCAGTATCAATAAAATACCTATATGTTATTATAAGTATTAAACAACCCTATTTCACCATCTATCCATCCTACGGAAAACGAAATCACAGCGCGTGCGTACGTACAGAATACCATCTCCACGCTGTGGTGTAATCTATTTTCCACCACCACCTTACTTGGATGGGTATAATGGTGTAAATAAGGACTTTATATGATTATTTTAAAGTGATATTGATTCTGAAATAGTATATATACACTCCAATACAATTCCACGATCATGGGAACGATATCATCGCTCGTGCGTACGTACGAAATACCGACTCCACGATGTGATGCGACTCGTTCTACATGATCTTCATTGAATAATGATTATATAAATGATTTTAATGAATTAATATGATATATATTACACTAATACCATTCTGTAAATGAGGTATCGATAACCTAAAAAGAAAATTAAGAATTTATTCGACAAAACACGCATAAGAACAAAAAGTAATAAACACCTGAATAACAATTAGTAATGAAATATTACTAATAAGAAGCTAATAATATGACCATATATGATATCATAAAATTAAGTATGATTCTGGAATTAGTCAATCACAATATTTAAATAATTATACAGGAGGTTCAGACACTTACAAAGCAAATCAGACCTAAGGTAAGGTAAAATATCACAATCTCATTTTATTCGAGATTGTTTATAGTTTGGTATTTACCGGGGTGTATTCTATCATCCACATCCATGTTTCCTCAATATGTAATATTGTTTCCATCCAACTAAAATTTTTTAACTCCAATGTTACCCTTCGGTGAGTATTTAGTAAAAGATATGAAATGAATCTTTTGTCGTTTTTCGTACGAGGTACTTTTTGACTTTTCCGACAAAAGTACAAGAAGAATGTTTTTTAACTTATACGGAATGAATGGATTTTAAAAACATTATTTCCAAGAAGCTTCCTTTACAAGTTTTCATGTTTATTTTTAATCAACTTCTTTTAGTTTAAAATTCTATGACTTGTTAAGAAAGGAAAATGTTTTTGAAGTAGAAAGGATATTTTCCTCAAGAATGGAGTTCAAGTGTTTTATCAAAATTATTTTCCATCTAAGATAATATACGGTTCTGTTTCTATCCCTATTATTACATTAATTTGATTATGTTGTGTTGGAATTATTTTTATGAATTCATTTATCTTATATGAATTGTTTTATGATGTCATGTTATTTAAGAATCCCATTTTTATTACATGGGTTATGCAATGATGTATGATTTATGATTATGTGGCACACATAAGAATGGTATCATTATAAGATGGGTGGGACCTATATCTCCCTCTAATGCATTGGGTAAAGATTTTATATCTCATGAGATAGACATTGCTGGAACGGCAAGTTAAACCGGTTCAGTGAAACATGACTGAAACGAGGAGTGAACTCGGTTGAGAAATGGACTTTGTCCACTAAGATAGTCTTGGCAAGGAGTCTTGACTAATAAGAAATGATTCTATTTGATTACGTGTGTATGCCAAGAAGTTTCATGTTTTTTGTTATGATTATTTGGATTTCATTTCACTACTATGATTTATCCCATGTTATGAAATTATTCTATCTTTTGCAGGTTAAGATTTCCAAAATGTTATGTTCTTATGAATATGATGTGATTGATATTAATTTTATTTACCCTTAGTGAGCATTTGAGCTCACCATTTTGTATGTTTTTTTCCTCAGGTCAGGAAGAAGGTTATTAAGTATGATATTCCAAAAGGGACTATAGATATGATGAAATAAATGGGAGACAGTGTAGATGCTTTATGAACCAGTTGTTTATGTTTACCAGTTTCTAAAGACACTATACCTATATGGTCCTTTCATGGTTTTGTTATATCTGGTAATAAGTATGCTTCAATTTTGATGTAATAACAATTTATGTAAAGTATGGGTCGTTATAATATAGGTATGTTTTTGTTTTGTTTTTATTTTATTTTTATTTTATTTTCTTTATCACATTGGCCACTTAGGTATTTTACTTCTTTCTACACACTGAGGGTAGTAATGATATCTGGACTAGTTGACGTAGATCACTTGTATACTGTAATACCATGAGGTGTGAGTGTGAGAAAACATTGGAAGATAGAGGGGACTTGGGGACTTCAATGAGATGGAATTATTTATCAAAAATATTGTGTGGGAACATTTCTGGAGTATGTTGGTGTCATGAAATAACCCCAAGTGTCTCCAGGAGAGAGCATAAATAACACCAACTTTCTCTAAGTGTCTCCATACACCATATCATCCTTGCATGGGTTGGCCACTCACCCAATCCAATCAAACCTATCAGAGTCTATCCAGTAGTCACATAGTTTAGACTCATATCTCTAGGATTCTCCCATGCCTCGATGCACATCTCATCATCCAACTAGACAAAGAGGACTATTCACCTCATGATTGTCCTAGTCACTAAAACACACCATGTCAAACCCATCTACATTATATTCTCAATAATCTGGTCAAGAACCACATCAAAATCATGTATTATATCCCATCCCTACTAAATAGGTTCCATCCTATGATAAATCACAACAAGCCTCTTTGAATTATAATGCCAATATGACCGACAATACCCAATACCCACACTAGCATCTCATCCTTCATCTCTTTAGTTGAACTCTTGAATCATTAAATGGAGTAAAACCTTTCATAATACATTTTATATACTCTGAGGGGCTATCCCACTCTAAGAACCTTCCTAGATACCAATCCATCTTCATAAGTATTTCCTCATCAAATGCTGGATGTACAATTTCCCCACCTATCACTACAAGGCACAATCTGCTTTGGAATATTTTACTTGATCTAAATCCTCATCATTGGTGACATCATTCACATTAAAGCGCATAAATGTCAACTGAACCCTACATTCCATGAATTATTCATGTGGACATGCCCCATGGAAACAGGTTAAGAACTAAACCCATAAATAATAATTCGAAATACATGCATCATTTTTAAATCAATATCTCAACTTTAAAAATAAAAACCATGAATAATAAGACCTCAACCCTTGTATCGAACAAAACCATACGAAGTTAAAACTCATGCCAAATTGATTATATACCATTAATAGGAAGAGTAATTGTTATTTAATAGGAATGTACTATTTGATAGTATCATTTTGAAACATTGATACATTTCCCCTTTGCTTGCCGGAACATGATTTGACCCATGGGGTGCTGTGATACTTATATGTTGGGTGGTGACAGGTATAGTCACAGGATATAGGTATGTTTTAGTTTAGTTTTTATTTTATATTCTTTATCACATTGGTCACTTAGATATTTGAATTCTTTCTATGGATAGAGGGTAGTGATATTCTACAAAGGGTTCCAGAAAGAGTTTAGATTGATTCAGTCCACCGGCTTTGATCCACGGTAAGATTCTATGGTTACTACACTTCTCACACCTCATGTATTTGGGGATTTAGTGATTTTTACTCCATATTATGTTTTTGGTAGGGAATTGGATTGTTTTGTGTTGGTTCAGGTGGATTTGGTTCTCTGCTGCCAATCATGGTAAGGCTTTAAGTCCATTGGTCGGTTTCTCACGGGTTATGTAGCATCCTTCATGTGTTTTAAGGTTCTTAATATCCTTTGTATAGTGTGTTGATCCCTTCTTTTTGGTTTTGAGTTTCCAAGTCAAGGGTGACTCGCCTGCATGTGCATAGGTAACTAAGTATATGTGTGTGGGTTCCCTCGTTACATGTATAGTCCCCCATGGTAGTGATTCTGCACGTATGGGGCTAGGTGTTCCCATGTATATATATATAAATTCAAAAGCAGGTGAGTGGATACTGATATATGAATATAAGAATATGTGCAAGGATCCCCTTGAACATGCTCATGGCCACGCATGTGTGTGAATGTGCATATAACCAGTGGAGGAGTATCATCTTTTAGTTATAAAGCTGCAAGAGCCGAAGTGGATGGCATGGTTCCACCTTGAGATAGATTTCCTCTCTTAGACTCTTTAATTTATGAATCCTTTAAATTGAATTTAGTTTCTTTCTTAATTATTCTTAATTATATTGAATTGCATATCTTAAATAAGTTTTATTTAATATATTTGTTTCATTTGATAAATAAAGTCATGTTTTTTATAAAACCTCTCCAATGGAGGTGCGTTGTCTGTGAAAACTCAGAGTGATAGTTTTGTGTGTATGATTCTTTTCTATCATTTCGTTTCACTTTTGACTTTTTGTTATTGTGCCGCACACTTCAACCATCTGATGATACCTTTTAATAATATATTAAATATATGATTTGTTCTATCATATCTACCGTGACCTTATCTTATGGCGAAACTCGTTTTTCTTCTCTTTAGATGTTGCATCATTTGTGTTGCTTCTTGAGATGTTAAAACAAACTCAAATTCTATTGGTCTCAAGGTGACATAAGTTTTATTATTAGAGTTAAAAGAAATTCATATACCATTGATAAGTAATACACCTTCTTAATTTGACTCTCAACCAGTAGTTTCAACTACCTAATACCACTTTTAAAAACAAAGAATATAAAATATATATCTTTATCATACCACAATCCCAAATCAAGAGTCTCTTTTTTATAAAATGAGATAAGTTTCTATAATGTTATGGACAACTACATAGGATTTATTTGGAATCCTGGCCAGAATATGCTGCCCTGCTAATGTCGCTGGACCGAGCCAACACGCCACGGTCAGGCCGCGGTCACGCCACGGTCACGCTGTGATTTGTCCTCTCTCCAGGAAAACACCCCACAACGGTTCATAGTCCAAGAAGAATTATATGAATGATACCAAGATAGAGTTTTAGATACATTACCCACCCCTAGTTAATGGGGGGGGGCTTGACGGTACTCAAAATGCCCAAGTGACGTGTACGAGTCAACCCCGCCTCAAATCGAGGCACAGTGTGGCTGGTACCACTCAAAGTGTCTCACTTTTATTTGAAATGGACAAAATTTTAAATGAAAACAACAACTAAAATACATAAATCCAACCAAACGGATTTGGATTGTGTTGATACCTTATCACAATGATCCATGAGTCATTTTGGATGTTTAAGAGTCAAACCCACCTCAATCTGAGCCACGGTGTGGCCGATACCACTCAAAGTATTTCACTTTTATTTGAAATAGTAAACATTTTAAGTGAAAAAAACAACTAGAAGACCGAAAAACGACCAAACTCATACGTATTGTGATGTCTACGAGTCAAACCCGCCTCAATCGAGGCATTGTGTGGCCAGTACCACTCAAAGTGTATTTCTATTGTTTAAAATGGATATGCTTTTAAGTAAAAAAACAGGCATACGGAAAACGGACCAAACACATTCGGATTGTGTTGATACTTTAGGAAAATAATCCATGGGTAATTCTTGACATGTATGAGTCAACCTCTCCTCAATACGAGTCTAGGTGTGGCCGACACCACTCAAAGTGTCTCTCTTTTGTTTCAAAAGGACATCATATTAAGTGAATACAACAACTGAACTACGGAAAAAAGACCAAAGGCATTCATATTCTATTGAAACTTTAGGAAAATGATACATGGGTAATATTTGACGTGTATGAGTCAACCCCACCTCAATCTGAGGGCCGTTGTGGCCCGCACCCCTCAAACTGTCTCACTTTTATTTGAAATGGACATGATTTTAAGTGAAAACAACAACGAGCATAAATAAAACCATCCATACACATTTGGATTGTTTTGATACATTAAGACAATGATACTTGGGTCAATTTTAATATGTAAGATTCATCATCTCCTCAATCCAAGGTTCGGTGTGGCCTGCACCACTCAAACTGTCTCTCTTTTGTTTCAAAAGGACATCATTTTAAGTGAATACAACAACTGACATACAGAAAACTGACTAAAGACATTCAGATTCTGTTGAAACATTAGGAAAATGATCCATGGGTCATTTTTGATGAGTATGAGTCAACCTCGCCTCAATCCAAGGCGCGGTGTGTCCGGAACCACACAAAGTGTCTCAATTTTCATTGAAATGAACAACATTTTAAATGAAAACAAAAACTGACATACGAAAAACCAACCAAACACATTAGGATTCTATTGATAGTTTAGGACAAGGATTAATGGGTCATTTGTGACGTGTATGAGTCAACCTCGCCTCAATTTGAGGCACGGTGTGGCTGGAACCACTCAAAGTGTCTCTCTTTTGTTTCAAAAGGACATCATTTTAAGTGAATAAAACAACTAACATATGGAAAACCAACCAAAGGCATTCAAGAACTATTGAAACATTAGTAAAATGATCCATGGGTCATTTTTGACGTGTATGAGTAAACCCCGCCTCAATCCGAGGCACGATGTGTGTGGCACCACTCAAAGTGTCTCACTTTTCATGGAAATTTACAACATTTTAAGTGAAAACAACAACTGACATATGGAAAAATGACCAAATGCATTAGGATTATGTTGATACTTTATTAAAAGGATCCATGAGTAATTGGTGATGTGTACGAGTCAACCCCACTTCATTCTGAGGCACGATGTGGCCAGTACCACTCAAAGTGTCTTTCTTTTGTTTAAAATTGTTACACTTTTAAGTAAAAACAACCGGTATATGGAAAACTGACCAAACACATTATCATTGTGTTGATACTTTAGGAAAACGACCCATTGGTCATTTTTAATGTGTAGGTGTCAACCCGGCCTCATTCTGAGACGTGGTTTGGCTGGCACCACTCAAAGTGTCTCTCTTTTGTTTCAAAAGGACACCATTTTAAGTGAATACAATAACTGGCATACAGAAAGCCAACCAGAGGCATTTGGATTCTATTGAAACTTTAGAAAAACGATCCATGGGTCATATGAGATGTGTATGAGTCAACCCCACCTCAATCCGAGGGCCGGTGTGGCCGACACCAATCCAACTGTCTCACTTTTATTTGAAATGGACAGGATTTTAAGTGAAAAAAACAACTAGCATACTTAAAACCGACCAAACTAATTAAAATTGTGTTTATACCTTAGGAAAATGATACATGGGTCATTTATAACATGTACGGGTCAATCCTGCCTCAATCTATGGTGCGGTGTGGCCGACACCTCTCAAAGTGTCTATCTTTTGATTAAAATGGATACGCTTTTAGGAAAAACCAACCGGCATATGGAAAACCAAACAAACACATTTGGATTGGGTTGAAACTTTGGAAAAATGATCCATGGGTCATTTGTGATGTGTACGAGTTAACCCCACCTGAATCCGAGGTGCGGTGTGGCCGGTACCACTCAAAGTGTCTCTCTTTTGTTTCAAAAGGACATCATTTTAAGTGAATACAACAACAGACATATGAAAAACTGACCAATGTCATTAATATTCTGTTGAAACATTATTAAAACGATCCTTGGGTCATATTTGTTGTGTATGAGTCAACCCCTCCTCAATCTGAGGGCCGGTGTGGGCTGAACCACTCAAACTGTCTCACATTTATTTGAAATGGAAATGATTTTAAGTGAAAAAAACAACTAGCATACTTAAAACTGACCAAAAAGATTCAGATTATATTTATACTTTAGGAAAACGATACATGGTTCATTTGTGATGTGTACGAGTCAACCCCACCTCAATCCGAGGCATGGTGTGGCCGGGACCACTCAAAGTGTCTCTCTTTTGTTGAAAAAGGACATCATTTTAAGTGAATACAACAACTAACATATGGAAAACTGACCAAAGGCATTTATATTCTGTTTAAACATTTGTAAAATGATCCATGGGTAATATTTGATTTGTAAGAGTCAACCCCTCCTCAATCCAAAGGCCGTTCTGGCCGGCACCACCCAAACTGTCTCAATTTTATTTGAAATGGACATGATTTTAAGTGAAAACAAAAACTGGCATACATAAAACTGATCAAACACATTCATATTGTGTTTATACTTTTGGAAAATGATTAATGGGTCATTTTTGACATGTAAGAGTATACCCTTCCTCAATCCAAGGAACAGTGTGGACGACACCACTAAAAAATTGTCTCTTTTGATTAAAATCAACATCATTTTAAGTGAAAACAACAACCGACATATGGAAAACTGACCAAATGCATTCAGATTTTGTTGAAACTTTCAAAAAACGATCCATTGGTAATTTTTGATGTCTATGAGTAAACCACGCCTCAATATGAGGAACGATGTTTCCATAAACACTCCAAGTGTTTCACTTTTCTTTAAAATGGAAAACATTTTAACTGAAAACCAAAACTAACATATAGAAAACCAACCAAGAGCATTTAGATTCGAATGATAGTTTAGGAAAAGGATTCACGGGTCACCTTTGACTTGTACGAGTCAACCCTGCCTCAATCTGACGAACAGTGTGGCCAGTACCACTCAAAGTGTCTTTCTTTTGTTTAAAATGGATTTGCTTTTTAGTAAAAACAACCGACATATAGAAAACTAACCAAAAACATTCGGATTATGTTGATAGTTTAGGAAAAAGAACCATGGGTCATTTGTGATGTGTAAGAGTCAACAATGCCTCAATCCATTGATCGGTGTGGCCGAAACCACTCAAAGTGTGTCTCTTTTTTTTTAAAAGGGCATCATTTTACGAGAATACAACAACTGAAATTTACACTCATCAATGATAGTAGCAAAATGTTTTTCATGAGTTGGGTAGTTTCAGTCATGGGGTTATAAGTAAAGAGACTCCAAAGAAAATAAATTTTCACCATATATTATAAAAAATTAATGTTCCATGAAAAATGCATCACAAATCATTACATACCCAAATCTATTATCAGAAAACAAAATTGCTATTTTAGCCAATTTCATACTCTGATTCAACTCTAATAAGAATTTATCAGACTATTCTGCCTATTGGAATTTGATGGGGAGGTGGGGGGTTGTGCTGGTTAGGGGTTTGTACAGGGGTGAGGTGAATTAATACTAGAAGAGTGGTTTTCATAAGATGATTGAAATGGGTGTAAATAATTTTTGAGTTATTGAAACTATTATTGAACTCTACTAGATGACTGTTTTCATATGAAGATTGAAATAGGGAATTATAGTACATGACATGGTTGGAAGAGTTTTATGGTTTTATGTGTTTTTTGTGCTATTTTAGGTGTTTTTATGTTGTTTTATGTCTGTTTGTATGCGGTTTTTGTGATATTTTTTATGAATGTTATACTGGAGGGGCTACTGGAGGGGCTGCTATGCAATAGTTCTGGAAAAACCCAATACTAACGTTTTTAACACGTTTGTATGCTTTGACCGAAATTTAAAAACAATCCCAACAATTTTAAAATCATTGGTATATGGTTTAGTCTTCAATATAAACCAACGGTTTCATAGAAACCATTGGTAAAAATGTTATACAAACATATACCAACAGTTAGCCTAAAACCGTTGGTAAATCAAGACATACAGTGGGATTTACCAATGGTTTAGATCAAACTATTGGTATAGGTCTTTCCTCATGGCTTGCTGCCCAACGGTTTGGAAAACCATTGGTATAGGCTATACCAACTATTTTCCCGCCTATACCAATGGATTAAAAACATTGGTATAACCTTAATTTCCAGTAGTGTATCTGGTACTCTATTAGAAAAAGAATAGACTTTATTGTAAATTAATATCTAATTCATCAACATTAATATATATGAAAATATATTACTATATAATTACCTTGGAGGTCACATCCTTCCATATTTTTGGAAATTATGTCCTTATAATTTTAAATTAGGGCTCACTAACTAAACTTTCCCTTTTCAAAATTACTTAATTGAAATCCCTCATTGGAAAAAGAGTTAATAACACTTAAAATTAAAAATATATATAGGAAAATAAAAATTTCACCCAAGATAACACATAATCAGATTCCATGTAGAAAGTCACTGATTTAGAAGAAAAAATAACCATCGTATTATGATAGAGAGTGATAGAAAACATGATTAAGAGAATGTTAACAAACAAAAAAACAAAAACATGTGATGGGTCAAAATGTCAGTAATTTCATAGTAAGAAAAGTAAATATAAAACACATTTTTAAGTTCCATTTCATATTGTTTTGAAAATCATTTACTATGTATACTAATATAATAAGGAAATATATTTACATGAAAAGTTGAGTTAAATGAACTAATCATATTCGACCACAAACTCGTATATTTCTCTAAATGAGTAATACTCAAGTTGAATTTTTCACACTAGAACCACCAGAATTATCTTCTACAGTATCACATAATCGATAAATGATTAAATATTTATTCATCCTATCTTGAAATATTAACCAAAACCAAAAAGATTAGGATAAAAAATATAATTCCCCAAATAGAATAAACATCGAATGGAGAAACAATAATTTTAATCTAAAAAATTAAAATGTACTACACAATGTTCAACATAGTTTATTATTAAATAATTGTCCCTAAAATAAAATAAAATAAAGTAAACTATTATTAAAATTAAAAAACTTGAAGGATTTGATCACATAATCTTCCAGGATAAATTTTAAAATTTATCTCCAAATAACATCATCCACTCTTAATGTCTTATTCCAAAAAGTTATTAACCTAATCACTTATTCTCTATGTTGGTTTAATCATTCCCATAAATAACATAAATCATCATAAGTACACCATAAAAATCAAATATTCTTCCAAAATATAAATAATCCCTAACTCATAAATTAAAATCCTATAATATTATATTTACATTAATCATATAATGGTCAAATAATATTGAACGTCTTCTAAAATAATATTTATCCCATAATTCCAAATTAATTTCCCCATAAAATTTATATCCATTTGATAGAACAAAAGTTACCAAAATTATCTTATTATTATTCTATCAACTCATTTAACTAAACTGATATTTAGTACTAACTAGGGTCTTCACAAGGGCCAATGGATGGAAATATAACCCTGTCACACATCCGTTGAGGGTTTGATTTCCACAACCTCATTCAACATGATGGACTGTCACCTTTTTTATAGGTTTCACATTTCATAAAATTATATAATTTTATAAAATTTCTAAAATTAGATAAAATCCTCAAAAAGAACAATAAAATGTTTTATTCTCAATGTTTATTTCATACGAAAATTTTTGAACCCGAACACATAATAAAAAAATATACATCAAAATCAAATATTATATTAACCATAATGGTTATTCATACCATTATCATTTTTGATGTAGAAGAAAAAATAATTCATAATCATGTATAATTTCCACATATCAAGCATACGGGTTATACATTCTAAGAAAATCTTTCGAATGTAACAATATTATCAAAATAGCATTAATACTTTTAAAATTTTCATCATCCATTGAACAATCATAACTCTAAAATCCCATATATGCAGACTTTTTAATCATTTATCATTATTCATGTTCCTGTAACCACAATTTTATATCTTATTCTTTAATACTTCTTTCATACCAAAAAAACATAACTCATGTCATATGATTTAATAATTCAAAAACACATTACAAGAAAATATTCCATACCTTTCTTATATCATTTTATGTTCTCTCATCTTCAATTGGAATGGAATTTGGTATTTCTATACATATATTTGTATGGTCCTATTGATCACATTCCCAAAAAAATCAAATAGAAATTTTATTTTCGTGATTAACACATTCCTTACAATTAAAACATTAAATTTATAACATAGAAAGAACTTTATTCCCTTTCCTGAAGTCAACTAAAGGCTTCTTCTTTCCTTATCATATTATTAATTTATGACCTTCGTTACCAAATCTATAACAACTTTTTACCCTATTAAAATAGTTTTCTTGGTTTTTCTTTAGACATCCTTGACACATATTTTGATGAAAATTCATACCATTATGATCATTATGACATGAACTTATACATGTATTAGTTTCTTGCATTTATTATGCATGAGAAAAATCACCGTGGTTCAAGTGGTTAATCATTACACCTGATAAATGGTTTAGAATAAAAAAGATATTTATCCTTATAGATTCAATTTCTTTTGGTTTCTAGTTCATAGAACCAACAAATTTTCACTCACATTAATTTTTACATTGGTTTCTATTGGATCCATCCATTTTCAAAAAGAAAAATGGATAGTGTGAGTATATCAATAAAATGATCATACGAGGAAGATAAACACTAAGATATTATTATTCCTATTATCTAAAAATCATTCAATTTATCTTAAATAACTATGAATATTTTTATTATGCTTACCATTATTGTTATATATAACCTTGTATCTTATTCTTAAATATTATCCTATCTTCTGAAGTTATCTAAACTAACTGTTGATACTGAATAATTACACAACCTTATAATTTACATAATATTTAGTTATCTCATGAATTCACTTTGTGGATCTTTTCAGTTTATAGTTTTATGGAATTAGTCCATAAAAATTAAATAACAAATCAACAAATACAATGTAGAAACCTCTACTCACTATCCATTTTACGTAATTAAAACATTTTAATAGAAAAAAATCATCATAAAAATCATATGGTCATCTTTCTATTTCTTACGAATCCTTATAACATATGGGAAACAATTAAAAAACATGGGATGTGAACAAAACATTCAATAAAGGATATAAAATAAGGAATTAAACAATTAGTCCATGAATATTTTAAACCCATGAAAGCATTTTCACAAAATCAACATTTTCACCAATAAAACATAAAATCTTTAGAATACCTTATTAAATCATATGATTCCAACAAAAACATATTAGATATAATAAATCATAAAAGTTACATTGGGGATTCATATAATACTTACATTAAAACGTTCAAAGGCACATAGGTACTAACCTTCATGGTTACATTTGGAATAGCCATCACAATATATTCCCTAAATCTATTAGTAGAAACACTACTATTTAACTATGTCTCATTACATAATTAATTGGTTTTCTATCAGGGGTCACCAACCATTAGTTTATCATGGAACCACCCATATACATAAATAATTTCCATGAAAAATAACATAATCATAACTCATAAAACAATCATAAAGGAAAAATAACAATTCCAAACTGCATTCACAATATATCATTTCAATATATTGACATAATCAATCCCTAATACAAACAATTTTCAATACCAAAAAACATGAAACTAGAATATGGTATTTATTTTCCATCTATGAAAATTATAAAATATATAGGAATTAAAATATTAAATAAATTTCATGATGGAATAAAAGTAATTATCGCCATGAATGTAAAAAAATATTCCTTTTTTTGTTCAGTAAAACACTACGCACAAAAAGATTTTTTTGAAAACATTTTAGTCAAAATAGAACTTGTTGTGATATAATTTTTCATTATGTTAATAATTCCATCATCTCCATAATATAATCTAGAAAATAATATTCACTTTTACAAGTTAATCATATTTTTTAAATAAACACATTCATTGTAGTTATTTAAAATGAACAAATTTTTAATCGTCGATGCAGTAGGTCATATGTATGCATGAGTAACGTCCTCCATTATCCATTGATAATTTGGAAAATAAATTAATAAATATTTTATAATTATAAAACTATTATAATATTAATAAAATAATATTAATAATTTAAATATACTTATATATATCATACAAGTGATGTGGTGAATAAAAATGACTCACATCGCTTCGTAGAGGTGATAGTTCCCACAAACACATGAACGATGCCATCATTTTTATGTCCATGTAAGGTAAGCACATAATTGAAATATTATTATTTTTCAATGATAAATATTTCATGAATAACATATATAAACATTTATCCCATCCTTATGAATAGTATTGATAGACGATATTGAAAAACTAACTATATTGGTTTGCGAGGCAGTAGTCCTCCACACACATGAATCAAATGTTCATTTCACATTTAGGAAATTGAATATGCATTATTGTTATGATGTTACCATTATAAATTCTATTTATATTGATGATAATGGAGTTATTTTTTCATCTTAGAATAATATGATTTAAATGAAGTGCAAAATGAAATAAACCAGAATAACATAAAAAAATGATACCTCTTCTTCAGTTGATCACCTTTTTAGAACACCATGACACCTCTATGAAGGGTGTTATGCCTAATATAATGCCAAAAAAAGTGTGTAGGGATTCATAGGAGGTATATTGGTAAGATATTTTCACAATCAAATGGTTCTTGATTTTTGAGTATTAGAGAGTAGTGGGGACCATTTTATAGGAGAGGGAGGGGCACCCTGGGAAACACTTAAAATATTAAATTAATATAAATTAACATTTTAACCCAAATTATTCTAACATGAGGTATGTAGAATATAAGATAATTATAGTTTTAAATACTTTCATAAAATAACTTTTAGGCATGTATGGATTCGATTTTAATCCTTACTGTTTTGGGATACCATTAAATATTCTCTTTTAATTTTATGTGTTGTAACAACTTTTTATATATTTAAAGGCTATAAATTTTACATATGTGGGGTCAATTTCATATAATTGGACACTTAATTAACCGTTAATCATAATGGAATCTTTTTTATTTAAAAATATTTTTAGGAGTTTTAAATAATTTAAATAATTATAATTTTTATAAAATATCAATTATGTCAACATTTACACTACTCATTTCATTGAATCTAAGTGAAATCCAAAGGGAAATATAAGCTATAAATAAACATTTAATAAATATATAACATGTAATATTATCCAAGATAAGTAATGGAAAGCATAAATTATATCAAATAATATTTATTTTATTATATATAATAACATTTAAATAATTTTTTAATAAATAAATCAATTATTTCATCATCATTGTGTCATAATTAAATTTAATTATTTATTTCCTAAAAATGGTAAATATGTTACCATTATATAGGTGATCGTTTTATATTTATAATGAATATTTATAGAATAAGTGATCACTTATATAAACCCATATTAAAATTGTTTTTCTATTAAGAGATATGATAGTGACATTTTTTCTATACTTTAAATTGAATGTAATAAATGCCATAATCATAGCCACGTGGCTTTGAAAGATCACCATTTCAACCCAAGGACTTTATTGGTCATCCATAACTCATCAAATAATATTTTTACAAGTTTTAGGGTAGTTTTATATTATTATTATATTATTTTTACTTTTAATTACCTGATCTACCTTGAACTATTGTAAATAATATACTAAGGTTACTATTCACCAAAAATTATATTGATCCTATTAGATAAATTTTTTCATACATATTAGAATAATTTATTTACATTTTATAAAATTAAATTCAAAAAATTTACTAAAATGAATTTATTGTTAATCATTTTAATGTATTGTAAAAACATGTTTTTAAAAAGTGAAAACTATCAAAATATTCACATGTGTTTTAGAATAATTTAAATGGAAAATTACTTCCAATTTATCACATTGGATTAAATTATAAAACTTCATATATTTATACCTTAAAACTATATAAAAGGATAATCTAAAAATATAATTAAACTAGAAGAATAGTCGGTTTGGAATTAAAATCCCGTATTCTTTCACTATTCATTAAAAATTGTATTTCATCATAAAGATTAGAAAAACTAAACTAAAGTAAATTTTTATGTCTCAATTCTTAATAAGAATATTATTTCGTAAAATAGAACATATAAAATTGAAGAAAACTGTATTTTAAAAAGGCTTCACCATTAAAAGGTAGTAAAACTACATTTTCAAAATATTAGATTGTTTTATACATAAAATTTGATTAATTATCATTTTAAGCCTATAAAAGTTATTATAAGATAGTGAAGATATTTAATAGACATGTTTGAACATAATATATTTAGTTTTTTTATCCCTTCTTACACAACTTCTAGAAATTAACTACAATTTAAAATAATAATATTAATAATGTATTATTATTTAGTATATCTCAGTTTTGGGTGAAACATAAACTTTCGTTGAAAACCATTGTTACTTGTTAAGTATGATATCTTAAAAATGGACCCTTTTAAATTTAAATTAATATCACATTCATAAATATATATATATATATGAAAACGTATTATTCTATAATTATGAGGTATGTTACACTTCTAGTGTTAATATTAATCACAATATCCTTCTTTTAATATTCCATGTAATGTCTTCTAGACCCCACATAAAATTCTACACAAATAACTTGATTAACTTTAACCTTCATAACATACATAAATGGAATCACAATAAGGGGTGAGCTCCAATTATCAATATGTGAAAACATATGAGATAAGAGTTGACAATCATAAGTAAAAATAAAATAACAATAAAGGTATGTGATCTGGATATTAACATTAGAAAATAATAACTGATAATTCATATATCATAAGAATGAATCATTACATAGAGTTCCTATAGACTAAAAGAAAGAAATCATAAGAGAATTAAATATCAGGATCCATGTGAATGCAAAATGTTCATAATTATATTTTCTAAGAGTGTGGCATAATGTTTTGAATAATTATAGTTATAGAATTATGTTTTTAGTTCTATCTACCAAGACATTCATCACTTGTTGTGCTTAGGCTAAACCATTTTAGTACCATCATTAGTCCTGGGATAACCACACCTGTACCATATCTTATTCCTAGGATAACCTCTGATATTCCAATATAGATCATAAAAATTAAACAATATCCTACAAATAAGAGGAAAATAACAGAGACACCCATCACAAAATCATAAAATTATATATATATATATATGCCTCAAGATCATGGAAATGTTTCATTTCAATAGATCATAATTTTTTTGAAAGAGATGAGTTTCATCAAAACATATTTATCAAAAAAATAATATGTCTATTGAAATAATAAGGATTGTATCATTGTAAAATATCACAAATAGACTATAATTATGATCAAAAGATGTTGGTATAGAAGAAACATACGATTGGAATAACAATGGAACATTCCTTTGAAATATTGTACAGAATAATTCTATCCATTGAAATCATTCATTATAAAAATAAAAATTTACAAAATATTGAGTAAATGAATTTATTTATATTGAATCATAGAATATTTTTTGGTAATATTTAAAATAATGAATGTTAATGGTGGCTGGAAATCATACTTAATCCATATATATATAAAAAATAATTTCTTTACATATTAAATAATTTATTAATGTGCCATACTAGAAACAATAAAATGATTAATTTTTTGATAATTTTTAATAACGAATAAGATAGTTGAAAAATAACTTAATAAATCCTTGAAATATAAATAATAACTTTCTATTATAATTTTTAGAAAATATGAATATGGAAGGAAAAAAATTCCGACCCAATAGATGAGATAATACCAATAACGCTTCAAAACATTTTATTTTTTTTAAATAAAAATAGAGGAAATAGAAAATAAAACATTTAAAACCAAACATAAATAAAGTAGAATAAAATATTTTGGGTTTATTAAATACATATAATCAATTACATTCAATTGAAAATTAAACTTAGCCAGTCCTGATCAAAATATTTTTTGGAAATAAGACATTTATCTTAAGTCATAATATATTCATATCCATATAAATTGATGTATAATAAATATATATTTGTTATGATTGAATAAAAACCATATTAAAACTTATCATATCATATATGATCCATTTATATCATTTCAAAACATGTTTTTTAATAATTCCTCATCCAAATTGTTGTGTCTTTGTGTTAATTGTCTTGATTTTCATACATGTTCTAGTTTTATTGAATTGATACATTCATGGTGATAAAAGTTTCATAATTTCATAATTATATTACATGGTATGAATATTATATTTATTAAATTAAATTGATCTAGAACCATTCATGATAGAAGGTAATAGAAAAATAAAATATATCATTCATGGAAAGAGTAGTCCACACATACGCATGAACAATATATTAAATATCTTATATATAGAGAAAAATAAAGATAAAAAATATTTGATCATTAAATATCATAATTATATAATAAATACTATGTGTTTTTAATAAATCTATCATTATTTCTATGATTTTGAGGAAGTGTTGAAAAATGAAACTCATCGCAGTGTGAAGATGTAAGTCTATACGTATGAACGAGCAATAAATTCATTTTCAATTAGGTTGCGTCATAAAATTGTTGATTATTACCTATAATTCTATTAAAAATTACATATATAAACATTATATCCATTATAATAACCATATATTAAAGGTGGTGATGAAAAATGAAATACATCTACACATTGATATGATAGTCCACACATATGAACAATGTATGATTTCATTATCATTCGGTTGAAAATGAGATAAGTATTGGTTGTTCCATAAGAATAATAACATATTACAATATTGAAGATATTGATTTTATTATTTTATAACGTAAATGATAAAATTGAAGGTGGTAAAATAAGAAAAAAGAAGACAGAAATTGGTTATGAGTAATACCCTTTCTTTGAGAATACTCATTTGGATCTCCACTTAAAGACACATGGGTTTCTATTTTTAGAGGAAAAAAACTATATAATATATATATATGGATATTTAGAATATATTTTTATGGTTTTTTGAGATAATTGTTTCAACATTTTTGAATAATAGATGTTAGGAAGTGTCCTTTTATAATAAGTGGAATGACATAGTTTAATTTTTTGAGAACATTAAAATATGTTAAGAGTCATAATCTTATCAATTGGAAGTAAATTTCCATTAATTATTAAGTAATTATTTTTAAAAATCATAATACCTATAAATAGTAAATTTTGGGTAGGTTAATGTGGTAATTTTAACCATATATTTTGGTTTAATGCCCTCAGTAATCCTTATTAACATTAACAATTTTAACAATTACTTCAGTAATTATGGGTTACAAACACAATTTTAAGGAGGAAAATAACTCAATAATGGTTCATAGAGGAAATTTTAGACTATTTATCATTCAAAACATTCTCTTTCTGGTTTTTTTATTTTTGAGTCATTTCATAAATATAATTTCACTGAATATATCATAAATGTCACATTTTGTAATATTTTTTAAATTAGTCTTTAAATACATTATCATAACAATGGATTTTGAATATATACTCATTTATCCACAATAAAATATTATTAAAACAAAAAAATTTAAATAACACACTAATTTTATAGAAAATATTACTACAAATTATTTAAGTCTTTATCATTGATTTTTCTACAATTGATAGAAGAATTGTTTCAACATTGCATTATATTTTAAGGTATTTATAATATATACAGAAACCAAAATTAAATTAAAATCATCAAAATAATATATTTATTTTCAGAATGATATTTTATATTTATTAATAATTTTTTTTATACTAGTGACAACATATTAGGGAAATTTAAAGCAAAATAGTGGCATTTTAGTAATAATCCTTTACATAAAATAAAAGAAGGTTTATAATAAAACGAATGATGAATGCAATTTCAAAATTTTAGAATATATTATGTTTATAGTCACATGATAAAATAAATGTAAATGTAATGGATATTTATAGGCCACATCTGATTGTCTTAATTCTATCTTACGTGTTTTACCCATTCCATGGTTGCATCATTTTATTACCATTGATACTATATATAATGTCCCAAAATAAAATAAAATAAATTCCAATTTTGAACTTCTTGATTTAAAATATGGAATAAATATTAAATATTATATTTATATATGTTGAATAAATATATTTTTATATAAATTCAAATATCCTAATGGAAAAAACTTTATGAGAGAATACATTTTATGTTTCAAAATGATCTTATACCCAAATTAAATATGATGATTTTTTTGATTTATTTAGATTATTTCTTATTAAAATAGTTTAATGTGACATTAATAATAAATATAAAATTTAATTACACTTTAAATTAATTTATTTAAAGAAAATAGATAACAATTTTTATGTAATTATCATTTTTCTTTTATTCATTCAAAATAATAATTTCCAAAATTTTTTTTAAAAAAATCCCCCATTTATATTTTTGACATGTTGACTTCAAAAATTATGTTCAACTAATGAAATTGAAGTTAGAATAGTTTCATAATTTAATTATAAATACCATTCTCATTTAATTTTTTTAATGATAATGTATTTTTTAGATTCAATTCAAGCACTTAGGAAACTACATTAAAATTGGGGATGATAAGATAAAGAAACAAGGTATTGCATTCGAATGATATAGATCATTTAGAACCCTATAATCATGATGAACCCAATTATTTTTTATCCTAGTGTGGTATTTTTAATTAATTAAACAAGGTCACATTTCATCTAAAAATTTGAATATGTTGAATGTAGTCCCTAATCATGATCATTAAAGGATAAACGGTGTATATTCTCAAGAAGAACGATCTGTTTTCATAGATTTGTTAAAGGAAGATGTATCCTATGCCCACAAGGATAACATGATTTATAAAGGAGGAAGTTTGGTTGTGGAATAACCTAAATACCTTCAAAAATTTCTTGATCCATGCATGTATTCAATTTTTGGTCATGTTACATACAAGAATGTATTAATCCATGGTATTTGGTCGATTTTAGAGATAGAATTTCCCATATTTAGAAAATTTATAATTGCAGATTGATTCTTATTTAAAATTTTACATAAAAATTATTCTTAATAGTACATAGGATGTCAATTTGTCTTAGAAGATATGAAAATAGCATATAAAACCAAGATCTTTATAATATCTTAATGGGATTCAACATCAATCCACTCTCCCAAAATCAATCTTCTCCTCTTATATAGACTATACATCATGGCCTATGTAGGGTGTTTTGGAACCCAATAAATAAAATAAAATATTAATATATTATATGCATGAAAGAGTTCAACCAAAATATTGAGGACAATGATATACTGATTGAGTTGGTTGAATCCTCTAAAAAACCTATTTCATAAGGCATTGGGATTCATAATACCCTAAGAGTGTAATATATATTCAATGTTACATTGAAAAATTCATGCCTGATGCTTATGGAATATGAGAAGAGAACAATTATTGTTTTTCACCCATGAAATAATTCAAAAAATGATACTGCCAATTTCCCTGAAAAGGATATGTTTGATGATAACATGGTTGATCAGGACCTGATAGAGGAGTTTTCTAAAGAGATAAATTACCAAGTTTATACAATACACCAAAATAGGATCCATTCATTGGAAGTAATGTTTCCTATGAATAATGAGTTAGATATAGCTGATGACCATGAGGCCAGTCATACGTTAGAAGATGATCAGTAATTTGATGCCCCATTATTAACCTCATCATATGTTGAGAACTATTTTTCCAGTATGGAAGAAAAAATTTCAATAAGAACTGAATGCCTCCCCCCAAAACTATATTTTTTTGAATTACCCTATCGAAAGGATCATTGGATGGATATCCAATCAATCTAAATAAAAATTAAAGTACTAATAGTCCCAATAGAAAAAATAATTTTGAGAATCACACAATTATTCCCAGGAAATGGAAAGTACGAAGGCCCTTTAAATATTTTAATAAATAATTCAATTTTGAAAAAAGGGCTTCAAATCCAAAATTAAAAATAAAATGTAGATATTTTACTAGATTTATTAGGTAATATAAAACTTTAATATGGTCAATTCACTTCAAAATCAAAGTCAGATGAAAAATGTGTTCTCATTGTTCTGTCTAATCCCTAGAGAATATTTTCCTCCTGGAATGCATGTAACAAATCGAATAGTTATAAATGATGTTTCCCATTTTTGCATTAAATAAATTCCATATTTTATAATATCGTGATAGAAAACGTATGAAATTTCTTGGTTATATGTTAATATATTAAAACGTAAATTAAATATATTTACCGTTGATAATATAGTTGGTAATTAATGATTGTATGATTAGTATAAATATAAGGCTTTAAGAAAATTCAATTTTCCCAGACAAATAAAATAATGTCCCCAACTTGTAGAATCATTCCAATGAAGCCCATTTATGAGATATTCTAGGGAGATAACATCTCTGAACATTCTCTTTACAACAATCAAGATGGTATCCAATAACTTAATCTTGAGTGAAACCATTGAAGAGTTATTTTCAAGATCATCGAGATCGCATCCCAAACCATGTTCACTAAACGCCCCATTAAAGTCTCACCATCAAGATCCTTACTCTTAGGGATTACGCTATTGTAATGAAGGGGTATGTATCGAGACCATAATAATTTTATATTGTATATTATATTTAATAATGAATTAATTTTACAATTTTTTATTTTTTACTTATAAATGATTTTATTTTTGATTGATGTAAACAAAAATTGTATTTTCAGGTAATATTGTAATTAAATTAATTGATTTATTTTGATTAATTAATGGATTAATGAAATAAATATTATTTTAATAAAATGGTTTTATTATATAATTATTATTAATAATAAATGGCCAAATAGTTTTAATGAATTGAAAATTACATTTTATAAGGGTTCAAAAATTGTTAATGCCAAAAATTCCTCCATTTTCAATTAAGGTCAAATATTATTTTGAAAGTGAAAATAGAATTTTTTAGAAAATTATTTAGATAAAATAAATTATTTTTTTAATGTAAACATCAAAACTATCTAATGGTTAATTATCCATATTTTATGAGAGAGTCGAATTTTCAGGTTAAAATCGAATACTTTAAAAATTTATAGTGTGTTTTATGACATAATAATAACCAAAAAATGATTTTGTAAATAATATTATGGGTATCGATGTCTAAATATATGTTTCCCCATTAAAATAATGTCGTTTTATGTTTATGTTATCTAGTTTATAATGTCATTATAAATCCTCCATGAGATATAATTTGTTTTTATTTTTTGTTCATTTATTTAAAATTGTGACTCACCTCTCCAAATGAAATGGTAATATTTTAATATGTTTGGACCATTGAATAATAAAATAACAAATACCTCCACACTATGGAATAATCCATGGGCTGAAACTATAGGAAAGATTGTGCTTTTTAACAGTCTATTATAATTAATCTAAAACCTACGTTTGGGAAATATTAAATAATTCCCCTATCATTTATATATTAACAAACCGAATCTCCCACTTTTACTCAATAAAAATTATTTTATTATGTAATTACTCTTCCCTTATATCTCTTTAATACTCACATTGTTCCCCAATCTCTCATGAATCACTTTTTCATCTATCTGAGACACACTCTCCTATAAGGGTTGTTTCTTTTCTCTTCTTATCAATGTTTCTTTATCTTGTTATGCAAATTTATTTTCAATTATAGATGATGGGTAATATTTCTAGACCTTCCCCATAAATCCCATGTTATTTTTAAATGATGAGATACCACTTTCTCTCTCATTAATCTTACACATGTACACCCAGTACCATGCCTAAATTTCCTATGCATCATTTCCATTCTCTTTTTATTAATGATTATTTAATATCGTATACATTATTTTTCAAATTATATATTTGTGGAAATGTCATTACATGTTACAATTACCGTCTAATTCATTTTAAAATTTTGAGATTCCAATTTCTCTTCCATCAACCCATTTTATTATGATTTAAGTGACACTGTTATGTTGTCGAATTTTCACCGCTATTTTCCTTTCAAAACCTATTTTTCAGTGATACCATGCCCATTTCCTATAATGGGTGTAAAATTCTATGAACATATAACTTTTTATTGAGGCCATAAATGTATTTATTCGACACTCATTAAATGAGGAATTAATTTTGATGATGAATAAATCCATGTTCTATGATCATTGGGGCACACTTAAGCATGAGAATGAAATGTAAGTGACAGGTGTGCTCGAAATTATATAAGACTATAAAGAATTGAGTAATGCTTAGTATCATGATACATGATGATGGGATATAGGGATACTTGATTCCTTTATTGGACTATTTTCACCATGATGTCTTGGCATATTATCCTTCACTAATGATTATGATATAATGTTTTATGTTGTTTCCACATATCCCATGTTATGATTATCATGCCATATCAGGACTTATTATTCATGTTCCTTTAATACTCATTGATATTACTTGATTAACATGTATTATTATATTCACGTTATTCTATTTTTATTACCTTATAGGTATTTATAGATCACCACTTACTTATATATTTTATGAGGTTATCCAATGCAGTTTAAGCTCAAGCATGTTAATGATGTTTTCAAATAACATGTTCAGTTTATGATTAATCATGTAATGAAATGTACCTAATTTCAAAGATAGTATACTTCTAAATATTTCTATTTTTTAAGTGTTATTTTTTTTAACTAATCATCTATTAGTGTATAATAGATATAAGGGTTGTTATAGTTGGCTTTAGAGGAAATATTATTTATTTTTTGGATTATGATTAGAAAACAATAGTGAAATCCCTAGGGATAAGAATATGTATAAGAAAACATCCCAAAATTTAGGCCAATAAAGAGTAGGTGTTTTATCAATAAAATAAATCCAGGTATGGATACTACATGTTGAAATGGTTTTTGAATAGATGCACTAGAGAGTAACAACTCCAACACGGTGTTTTGGGACTTACTCAGGGTAACCTGGTACTCAAAATTAGGGATTACTATGTACATGGTTTGAAACTCCTAGGGGATTTTATTTTTTAGTTCATAATATAATTATGATCCATTATTAAGGGAGTAAAAAAATTCCCCTAATATTATATGTAAGGAAATGGATCATGGATAACATATACTGAAGATGTGAAATATATAAGTTAAGGAAATACATGTATGTTATAACTTATCAATTTTATTTCATTAAAATATCATTTATGTTTATAAAAGATACATGTATTAGGGAAAATTATTTCTGGATAATATTTTTAGAAATAAAAAAAGTCTTTTATGAAGGGTGTTATATTTTTTTGTTAAAGATTATAAATATATTATTCGTTAAAACGCCTTTGAGAATATGATGATGATTTGATGATTTTTATTTCATGAATATTATAAGTTGTTTGAATAACTTATGATAAAATACTTATGAAGGAATGGTGGGAAAAGTTGAATCCAATCATATTCATTATTTATTAGAAGGAATTAAGTTGTTAGAAGACAAGGAGGACACGATAATTTCATTTAAAAACATGATAACACTAAAGGTTATCAATCAAAAATTAAATATCACAATAGATATGGTTAATGATTAAATAAAATTAGGGTTGAATAATCTAGATGATTGTTAATAAGAAGTGGGGTTCATTCTCAATTATATAATAAGGTGGAGTCATTTTCAATTGTTTTCCAAATTTTTGGGCCTCAAAATCTAAAAAATGGAGAATGTTGTTTTTCGGAAATAAAGTTGCGCCAAATATTGAATATGAATATAAATGTTTTACGCATGTGGAGTTAATGGTTGAGCACATCAAAATATTAAAAGGAAATAATTGTACGCAAGATTGAAGGTGGTTTTGAATATTGCGTGCAAGGCATGTTTCAATAGAATAATATCAAAAAATGGACAAGGAATGTTGTGCACAAAATATTTGGAAAGTGGATGAATTGTATGTTTGTGTGAAAGAGAATTGTGTGCCCAATTTTATGTCAAACAAAGTTTTACATGCAAGAATAGTATTTTTGTGCACATTATGTTTTTTCACATAGGTTTATGCGATGACTATAAATAAGAGATGACCCTATCTCATTGGAGAAGCTTGAAACTTTGAGAAATCCATATAATAGAATCGTGTAAATTTGTAAAAAAGGGAGTTGCACAAAATGAAGAATAGATTCACCCGTGAAATGAAAATAGGGTTCATGAATAGAGTTTCATGCGAGGTTGAATTTTCATGCATGATTTGTTTAGAAAAAAAGATAAATGATTTATTCAAGACAAAACTGTTGTCTTTAAGACACTAAAAGGTTGCACAAAATTGAAAATCGGATTATTGTATCAGACTATATATCATTACTAAGACTAAGAAGTACATATCAACTTCTAAGTAGAAAATATAGGAATTGTTTTTAATGATAAAACTATGAATGAAGACAAAGAATCACCAAAATAATTTTTTACCATATTTATGCAAAGCAGGAGCACACAAAATATTTTATTTTTTATATAGTGCTACCTGACTGAAAGGGTATATCCAACTCAGTTTTTTCCACACAAAAGTATTTTTATCCTGTAGATTTTGTGGTATTAGATTGTTTCCAAACTATACCAACGATATAGATACTCTTTTTGAGAATTGAAGCTTGTAAATTCTTATGTTACAATGGATATGTGTTTAAATTATTTTCAGCAGGTAAATAAATCATTAACAAGAGGTGAAGGTTGTTCCATAAGTATAGTAACATAAAAGAAAAATAAATCATTCATTTACCCCCTCCCCCTCTCTATGATACTTGAATATAGAATGGTATTCTTCAAAATATAGTCATACATAATTTTCCATTTATTCTATGCAATGGAAAATGATAGGAGGAATCAATTGAATGACCAATGTGAATCCAAATGTAATGACATCCCCAGCAAGATGATCATCTAGACGGGAGAAGTAATTTCACACTTCAAGATGATACTCTCTCAGCAGAATCATCATTTAAATAGAATCTATTATCAGGATGAGAGTCCAAACCCCCTAATACTGAACAATCCGTAATCAAGATTCTCATGCATCAAAGGCCTCATAATTTTAATGGTTCATCAGATCACTTAGTCGAAAAATAGTGGATCAACTCCATTGAAAAGGTCATCTCTATCATCCAATGTTCGAAACAAGATAAGGTCCTACTAGAAATTTATTATATAGAAGTTGAAGCTGATAAGTCGTTCACATTGATAAAAAATATGAATCTTGAGGAAAAGATAAATTTTATTAGATGGAAAGATTTCTGAAAAACATTTATATGATAAATATATTACTCGCACTCTCTATATTAAAATAGAATGGGATTTCTATTCCCATAATAAAAAATATTACAAACATATCGAGGTGTACGAGAAAAACATCACAAGGATAGCATGATACTCCCACAATGTTTTCATTCCCCTCAAGTGAAATGTTGAAGGCTTCTATGGTGGTCTAAAACCTAGCCTATTGAAACAATTTCCAATCCAAGAAATTGATTTCTATAAGAAATTTTTCTGACATTCCCCAATAGATTAAATGAAGATCAGAAAATATCAATGGTATCATTGGGATGAGAAGCATAATGTGGAGATAAATTGTTGTTCTTTGATAGAGAGATAAAATGGTGCTAAGAAATTTCATCATCCCACATTCCAAGGGTTTGGGAAGAATAACCCTAAACATTACCAGATGGGGACAAAGAGATTCATAGTGTGTAGGAAGGAAATGAACCTAGAAAGTGATTTACAGTAATAAAAACCTACTACAATGATAGGGGAATGGAATTATCAAGTGAACCCTCAACATATTTTACATTTATTTAACTGCATTGAACCATGTAATTTTGAAAATCTATTCTCCATGCCAAGGGTTTGTAGAGATAAAAAAGAACATCTAAGGCTGCAATAGTGAGCTTATTTCATTAGAACTGCCTATGTAAATACCAAAAATGAAGTGGTGATATGTATTCTAGTTATTCATTCAAGAATGGAAAATATACCTTTTCAATCAGGTTCTACAGATTCCTTCTTATCATGAAATTTTATTATAATTATTCGAACACCCTAAACACATTAAAGTGGTGTTATCGGTGAATATAGAAAAAGGGATAATTTCTACATCCCTAGTATATAACTCCTCCCCTATCAAAGTTTGTTTGCTGAATTTCCTGTTAAACTTTGTCATACCCCCTTTGTTGGAATTTGAAGAAATTATAGGAATATATTGTCTTTCCTAGTGCCATCATAATGTTTTGTGAGAATGAAATCAATCTTTGTAACAAAAAATGACACTTGATTCTATATAAGTTCAAGGAGGTTGAATATTCATTTGCACAATCATCTCATGAATGGATATTATAAAACATAGAGAAATAATATCTTCCCAAAATAATCGATTATATGGTTAGGATAATCCTTGATGACATTCCCATTGTGAGGGAATATGTTGATGTGTTTCACAAGGAACTTCTTAGTCTTCAAACTAGCCATTGTGTTGAATTTTCAATCGTGATTATACCTGGGGGTGATTATTATAATGAATCCATATATAGTGAGTATTGTGAAATTTTAAGAGCTTAATAAACAACTCTAGAAGAATCTAGATAATTTTTTCATATGCCCTAGTGCTTTACCATGTGGTGCAACAGTAAACTTCGTCAATTATAAGTCTGTGTAAATATTCCATTGAATAAATTATCATGAGATAAATAATATAACCATAAAGAAAAAGTATACTTTTCCTTAGATTAATGAATTATTTGATCATCTATATAGAGAAAAATACTTCTCCAAGGTGGATTTGTGGTCAGGATTTTACCATGTTATGGTGAATAATGACAATACCCCAAAGTCTACATTTTAATAAAAGGTATGAGCACTATGACATAATAGTTTTGCCTTTTAGACTCACTAATGGTCCATCAATATTAACGGAAATGATGAGGATCATATTTTGGGATTACCTTGATGAATTTGTGATAGAATTTATAGATGATAATCTAATATAAACGAAAATAAATGAGGAGTATGGGGAGCTTTTGAAAACTATGCTAATGACCATATGAAAAGAGAAAAATTATGCAAAGTAGAAAACATTATAATTTCAAGTTGAAGAAAGTCTAACTCTTGTGGAATATCATCATAATAAATAGGATATCATTGATCACTTTAAAGGCTAAATAAATATCAGGATGAATGAGGTTAACATCTATGATAGATATTCGTAGGTTATTTGTGTTAAATAGGTATTATCACCGATTGTTTTTGAATTTTATGATTATTTTCAAAGGTTATTACCATGATATGTTAGAATGGTGTAACGTATTATTTGAATGATGAATATGAAATGAGTTTCAAGGAGTTGAAAATGAGGCTTATCACAATACATTTATTCACACTACACATATGTGTAGAGATTTTCATGGTATTCAGTGATGCTTCAAAGTAGGTAAAGGAATGTGTGTTGATGAAAAATTAAAAAATCATTGCATATGCTTCAAGGCAATTGAAATAGCATGACTGTGAATAATCAATGAATGATTTGGAGTTAGATGTAGATATCTTTTAATTGATAATTTAGTAGAATTATATCTTTGGGTAGATGTTTGAAATATATACGAATCACAAAATCCTCAAGTATATATTCATGAAAAAGGGAAACATTTTAACCAATATTTTTTTAGAGATGATCAAATAATATGACTATTGAATCCACTGCCATCCTGAGAAAATGAATAAACGAGAAGATTACCTGTTTAGAAAGGATATGGAAATATTGTAATTGATGATAATTGATAGGGATTTTAAGTTCAATGATTTTTAAAGGATAGAAATTGGAATCATAATGAAAGAAACATCACCAATCATCTCTCAAATGAATATACAACCATCACTTCTATAGGGGATATGGTATTCTTAATGAGTTGATGTGGGATTTCAGAAGAATGTGGAAATTATAATGAAAGGGAAATCATTTTGGTTCAATGTTAATGAAAAAGACATTGTAATATTATGGTCACAACTATTGGTACCATTAAAACCTGAGTTAATATAGGAGTTGTTGGATGATACACATAACTCAAACTTCTCCATCGACCTAGGAATCTCAAAGATGCATTAAGATTTACTAGAATGCTTTTGGTGGGACGACATGAAGAAGCAGGTCACTGAATATACCTCATGATGTTTTTTATATTAGTAGGTGAATGTGGAAGGTAATAAATCCATCAGGATGACGGAACCATTACACATACCTACATGGAAATGGGAAAAATAACAATGGACATTGTCATTGGTAATTTAAAGACATCAAGATGGAAAAATTTTATATGGGTTATGGTGTTTCATCTTCCAATGATTGCACACTTTTTTGCGATATGAGAGTAATTTTCATTTGATATACCTATAAATATATATTCTAGGGAAGTCTTCAAGAATTATGGAGTACAACTATCAATTATACCCAATCTAGATCCAAGATTCACCTACAAGTTATAGAAAAGTTATCAGTACACCTTAAATACGGAGTTGAAATTTAGCATTGACTATCACCCTTATACTAATGGAAAATATGAGAAGACTATCTAGATACATGAGGTAATGTTGATATAATGATTAATTGACATAAAGAGGGATGGTATCAAAAAAGTAATTTGTTCGAGTGCTAATACAACAACAATTTCTACTTGAGCATCGAATTTCTCCCAATGAATCAAGTTATGGGAAGAGGTGCAGGACACCTGCATGCTTGGATGAAGATGGGGAATGAAAACTGGTAGGTATTCAAAGGGTTGAATAAATTGGTGAAAATTTTAAGACCATTGAGTAGAACATGAAGGCTACTCAGATTCATAAAAAGAGATATTTTGAAAATCATCGATGAGACCTAGAATTTGATGTTGGAGACATGATTTTCAATTGGGTATCTCCATGGATGAAAATGTTGATATTTGGGAGGAATGGAAATATTCTTCTATGATACATCGTCCCCATTGACATCCTCATTCACATAAGAGCGATGTCTTATCCACTTGACTCCCACCCAACCAATATCATGTTTATGATGTATTCCATGTATCAATATTGAGGAATTACATACCTGACTGCCCACATGTTCTCAATATATAGGTTGTACCACCATAGAATGATCCTTCCTATTATGAGAAGCCATTATGTTCTTAGATCATAGTGAAAATTTTCAAAAAAATCAGACAATGAACCTTATCAAAGTGTAGTGGATAAACCACAAGTTTGAATAATTAATGGGGGAACCATAGGAAGTGATGATGCATAATAACACTTATCTATTTTAAGGGTGTAAAATGAAAATTTGTGGGGGGAATTTCTTAAGGGGGGAAGATTTTAATGCCCCAAACTATTATAAATGTAGTTCCACTTTTATATTTAATTAAATGGCTTATTTAGAAATATTATTATAGAAAACATGAGAACTTCTAGGGTTATATCTATTTGGAATAAATATACTATTAATAATATTTTCCATGGATTATATAATTAGTAAAAAATAATACCATGAATAATATAAATATGGGGATCTCAACTAGTAAAATTGACTCAGACAAAGGAAATGATTTCATCAACTAGTAGAATTGTGCCATATAAAGCCCATTTATCATAGCTTCAAAGGGATATAGAATATATATGATTTTCCCTTCACCAAAACAAACATGATATCCAACAAATTATACATGATTTAAATATTTTACATGATATGTTAATGCTCATTGAGATCACGACTCAAATACTATTTCTCGAACAACCCCATGTAAGTCTCACCATTTTTACCTTACTCTAATGGAATAATCCAGTGTAATAAATGGATATGTATATGTACCCTAATAACATGAATATTTATATTTTATAGAATAATGAATTAATTTTCATTTGTTAATATTACTTATAAATCATTTTGATTTTGATTTAATTAAACACAAACTGTGTTTTGATGTTATATTCAATTACAATTAAGGGAATTATTTTGATCAATTAATGGATTTTGTAAATAAATTTTATTTTAATAATAATTTATTATTAAATATGGATTGTTAATTATAAATGGTCATATAAATATAATGAAGTGAAATATACTTTTTATAAGGGTTCAAGAATGATTATTGTAAAAAAACCAAACATTTTTCAGTAAATGTCAAATATCATTTCCAAAGTGAATATGAATATATTTATAAAAATATTTAGATAAGAGACATATTATTTTTGGAATTATATGGTCAATATTATCCAATGGAGATTTTTTCATAATATTCTGAGATATATGAATTGTCGGGTAAAATTTAAATACTATATAAAAATATGGTCTGTTTTATGACATCATAATGACCCAAAAATGATGAAATTAATTCTATAATAGGTATAATCTAATAAATATATATTTTACCCTTAATATAATATAATATTATGTTTATCTAATTAATTTTATAATTCCATTATGAATCATCCAAAGTATAAAATATATTTTATGATTTTAAATTCATTTCATTAGAATTGGTACTAACATCTCAATAAGAAAGAGTAATATTTTAGTATGTTATCCCACTGATTGTTAATATAAAAAAACATTCCCACATTGGAAAAATCCAAGGGAAAAAATGGGATGGATTATGGTTTTGAATATTATAATATATAGAGTCCAAACCTATGTTTATGAAATATTAAAGAATTCATCTTTCATTTTCAATTCAGACACTCACAATATCCAACATATATTCACTAAAAATAATTCAAGAATTTTATTATTATACCCTACTATCTCTATATTCCTATAAATTAACTGCATGCTCTCACGAATCCTATTTTCCAGCTTTTGTATCCATACTTTAATGTAATTGTTCTTTCATTTCTCATCATTATCCACATTTCATTATCTTATTAGGCTATTGTATTTTCAATTAATAATTATGGGGTTTGTTTTAGAACCTACCCCATATATAAATCATAATTTATAAATTATGAGATACCCCTTTTCCCTCTCATTAATCCCTCCCATGTTCTCCTGTTATCATGCCGAAATTTCATAAGCATCCTTTCCTATCTGTTTTTATTCGCTATTATTCATTATCGTATGCCTTTATTTTCAAATTATATATGTGTTTAAATTTAATTTAATGAACCTATTACTATACACTTAATTTCCAAATTATTTGATACACATTTAACTCCCATAAACCCATTTTATAAATTTTAATTTGACGTTGTTTTGCATTAGATGTTTCACTACAATATTCCATCCAAACTAACTATGTAGTGAAAAACATAACCATTTCTTATCAAAATTGTTAAATTTTATGCACATATAAATTTTTATTTGGTATTTCAATGTATATATTATTCACTCCATTTACATGAAATAAATTATTATGATGAATAAATCCATGTTTTTTGATATATCTGGCACACATAAGCATGAGAATGAAATAAATGTGACAGGTGATCCTCGAATTATATAGTGATCCAACGCATTTGGTAATGTTAAGAAGAATTATAAAAAAATTTGGAATATGGGTATACCTAATTTTTTATGGTACTTTGTCTACCACGATGTCTTGGAAATTTATCCTTAACCTATTTTTATGATGAAGTGTTTTATTTTGTTGCCACATTTCTCGTGTTATGATTTTCATGTTATATCATGCCTTATTATTAATTTTTCATTATTCCTCATTGACATGACATGTATAACATATTTTAATATCTTCATTTTATTCCATGTTTATTATTTTACTTGTATTTATGTCCAACCACTTTATTATGTATGTCCCTAGGTTATCCAATGTAGTTTTAAGCTCAATTATGTTAAATATGTTGTCATAAATGTTTTGTAATTTATGTTTATATATGTAATGTAATGTAACTAATTCACAATGACAGTATAAATCATGATTTTTTGGGTTGTATTCAGTAGTATTTTAGATCATTAAATCATTTATTAATTTTCAATTATGATATGGGTTGTTATAATTATTCTCTGGAAATCAGGGGTTATCATATCTCCAATAACATAATGTTCTTGACATTGATAAAAAATATATGGGTTATTACTCATTAACCTCTTGAATATTTACACATCATTTTCATCATTGAATAAATGGTTACATGTTTGTTTAAATACATTGAATATTAGATCATCCACTCCATTATATATTGTCACTAAAGATACCATGATTGATGGAAACTCTGGAATAAATTTGTGATAATGAACAACATAATATTGGAATCATGTAATGTACTGAGTGATATCAATGACATAATCAACATGAATGATAAAACTAGTGTTTTCATAAATTCCATTTCATAAAGGAAATTCAAATGGTTCAATGAAAAAAAATCGATTTCGTGTTATATCTAATGCATTCAATGTATTCTTAATAGAGAAGATATATCTACAGATGGGTCAGAATAAATCTTTATAGATCATTTATAAATGAAATAACCCTTGATAATTTGGATTTTATCTTATGTTTTACCAAATCAAGTATAAATTATAATAACCATTCTATTATGGTTGATATTGAGACCTTGGATCATAAGACCCATGTTCCTTTTGGAATTTAATTATTCATTTATGATTCTCTGAAGATGTAGAAAATTATTTAATGTTGTTTGGTATTATGTTGATAAGATTGATTCCTTTTCTTACACAGTAATGGTTAAAATTCATACGTTAAAATTTAAAGCAAAGAGAAGGATATATTCTGATCACCTGATAATAACATCACCCTTTTTAAGTTATTTCTTTGACAGATTAACGATGACTCAAATCATGGTTATTTCACACATAGAATTGAGAAATAAGGTGAAATTTAATGAAAAATCAAAAATATTCCTAATATAAATGGTGAAATGAAAAATTAATTCTAAAAATAAATTTTCTTAAAGATGATGGAATGAATTATAAGTCCTCCAACTCTCTAAATAGAGCTATTGTGCTCCATAATCCATTACACATGCTTAAATTTAATGAATAAATTTTGGGAAAAAGGAACAAACTATTATCCCATGTTGTATCCTAATTCAAATATCCATTCAATGGAACTCAGAATAATGACATGATATTTTATAAAATATTTACTTAATTTATATTTAATTTCTCTTAAAACATGTTTTAAATGCACCACCATGTTTTAATGAACTGTGATATAATATTAATATATTTATTTCAACCATAGAAATATAACCTAGCCAATAAACATAGAGGTATGAAAATGAATAACAAAATCATTTATAAAATAAATATAATTTTATGATAAATAAAATATATAGTTAAATAAGTAATTAATTTTTTATAATACCCTTATATTCTTCGAAAATACATATTTCCCAAAAATACTATTTTCTATTGATTTTTTTTCAATAGATAAAAAATTAATTTTAACAAATTTTAGAATATTTATTTTACAAACATAAATTAATTTTTATAATTAACATGTTAATATTATAATAGGGTGATTTTATATAATTTTTATAAATATTTTTATTTTTTAAAGTAAACTGAAAATTATGTTTTTCATGAAAAAGAATATTTTTGTTTAAATAAATTACATTTACACATTTTTTTAGATATATTTAAAAGAATAATTTTTTAAATTATATCAAAATTATTCAAATTTAATTCATTTTAATAAATTTAATATTGAATTTTATAAAAAAGACATTTTTATACTTATGCAATGTATTATCTTTGGGAAATTATTTTGTTGTTGGGTTTGTGGATTTAATATTAAATTAATTTCTTCCTCTTCATCGAATTGAAATTGGAAAAATACAATCCATACATTAAAGCATAAAAATTATTATTATACCACATGTTTAACTAATTTAATTTCATATTTAATAATATAAATATTACAAATTAACTAATACTATTAAGGTAAATGATGCCTACTGGGGGTAAAACTAAATATATAAGTGTTTACATGAGCTAAATTCATTTTCATATCCCATTTTATGGTCATATGTTTACCATATATCAACTATGGTTTGATAATATTACATTTTGGAGTCTTTTGGAATGCTTGAAACCCCAGGATACCTTTTTCATTTCATAAATTCAAAGTGTGCCGTCTCTGTCACTTTTAAAAAGGCAAAACCTATCATATTATATTCCCAACAATAAATAATATTGGTTCATCCAATACCTAAAAAAATATATTCCATAATTCCATACCACCTAAAATAGTCCTTATTTTTATTAGGTAACCCTCATAACAAGGCCTTAGATATAATCTAAAAGAGGTTATCCGATGAAGAGGTATATTATTTCATGTATTTTTTAATTTTGTTTATTCATCTTACCCAATAAAGTATTTTTAAAATAGAATGCTATAATAAAATCATTATATAAAATATTATTATATCCTATAATATTAATTTAATGGCCTATATCCGTCTCCTCTCTTATCAAATGAGAAATAGAACAGTGGATTGTGAGTACGGTGGACAAACGTCTCACGAACCGACATAATTGATTTCATAGAAACCACTTAAGGATAGATAAAATGATGAATTTAAAGTATTTATATGATTTTCTTCATATTATTTTAGTTTCATAATTATAATATAACATCTACCTTTTTACCTTACGATTCATTGGAAAACAATAACAATGCTCGTGTGTACATGTGGACTATCACCTGCACAAAGAGATGTGATGCGTTATTAATTTATTTATTATATGGATGGAAATAAAGAAATATTAAACTAATATATATGATATATATGATATATAAAATTATTCTATAAATATGTATTAATATTTATCTTTATTTCTTTCTATATTTGTAGAAATGGAAAGTCTATTTATCTATATACGCCTATCATTTCAATGAATATTGTAAATAATATTATATATAAATTGATATGACTACTATAAATAAATATACAATGAAATAATGATATTTTAATATCATGGATAAAATTATAAGGATTATGGAACAAAGATCAATGCAATGGGACTGAAAATACCAAACCAATGCATACATAAATGATAGATCAGTTATTACATGAATAATAATTTTAAAAAGGAAATTTTCAAAAAACTCAAAATAAAATGTCCTAAATAAATGATATATGGTAGGATATAATATTTCATATATTAATAATAAATACATATATATCATACTTCTGGTTCTAATGTGTTCGATGAAAGTTGAGACTTTAGGTAAGGAGTATTTGTATCACATTTATCTTCATGGTACACATGCCACATTCAACTCTTCTTTATTTATGTGGTTTATATAATTACAATTATTTTATTTTATGAATATTATTAATTTAATTAATGTATTAATATACATAAGCGTTCCATTATCTCATCAGGCTTATGATCCAAATGTTACTAAAGGCGTAAGAGTTTACTATTTCTACCTCAGTGTATAGTAGGACAGTTTATGAATATGATTCTAATGATGAAATATAAATGGATAAATCAAAATAAACTAAGGAATATTATTATCAAATATTTATTTATATATAATTAATGTTCTAATTTAAATTTACTATATTTGATTACTCAATATACTGGGATAATTATTCTAATATTTTTTACAATATTTCTCTCTTTGGTCGAAAACACATTTTCTTCTATATCAATGTTTTCTAAAAATATTTTGAATAATGATATAAATATTATACCATAATGGTTTAAATTTATTTTTTCAAACTGTTTTACTTCTATAAAATTGTTTAAAATTACTCTTCTATTCACTTTCTAAAATGAGGCACTTTTTATATTTTAGAAACAATATGAAATTAATCATTTGTTTAAAGATGTAATAAATAAAGGATTTTTCATACCATCAAGACCATTAAATGAATGAAATATTCATTTATATGTTTACAAGACTGTAACATCACATTACATTTACAATTACTTTTGATCTTCCTAAGTACCTCTATTTTGGAATAGTGACTTGGGAGTGTCGGGGGTAGTTTTAATGTTCTTTTGGGGGAAAAGGGAAGTCGCACGGGTGGCACACGGGTTGTCTAAACCGTGCGGCCAAACTGTGCGCAATTGTTCCTTGAGGCAGTAGCTTCTACACGGTCAGCGCATGATTTGTCTAACCGTGCAGCAAAACCATGCGTGAAGGGTGTCCAAGGAAGTATCTAACGGACAGTTTGTCAAACCGTGCGAACGAACAATGAGACCACTTAAACGAGATCCTTAAATTGTGGATCTCACTCAGTTTTGCCTCTATGTGCCTCAGTTTTCCTCTTAAGTAGCCCTAACTTGGGATTTGTCTTCTCCTAATATTAGATAAGGTTCTCTAATTCTTCTGGAAGCGATCCAAAGGCTCCTCTTGGTGAATTAAATCTGGATTATTGAGGTATGTGATATTTCTTCATCGTTCTTGATCGGTTTCATAGATCTACATAGATCTGCTTCTTATCTTCACTCAGTTTCTTATATCTACGCCCATTATGGGTAGATCTATGTGTTTGGTACGAAATATGATTATATTTGGTCTTGATCTTGATAGGATAAGAGATCTAAGGTAGATTCTTGAGGAAGCAATTTGGTTTTCTTGAGCATTCACAACCGTTGTGATTTTGGTCAAAGCCTTCGAGGTAGGTGGTTCCGTCCCGACTAGCCAAATTTATTATCATTGTATTTTGATAGATTTATTTCAATTGTTGATTTAAATTAAATTTCTCGAATTTTCTTTCAATTAAATTCATAAAAAATCGATTCTAGTGAATCGAGATATTTGAAATGGTTTTGGAATGGATATTTGGAAAACCCCAATTCCATTGAGTTGGG
The DNA here is from genome assembly GCA_963277665.1 of Viscum album. NCBI lineage: Eukaryota > Viridiplantae > Streptophyta > Magnoliopsida > Santalales > Viscaceae > Viscum > Viscum album. The sequence goes on from OY728129.1 coordinate 1,124,749,366, forward strand.
TGTGTTAATGGAAATTGGCCGATTTAAATTGATGAATTTAAATTGTGGATTTGATGGAAATGATTTTAATTAAATTGTGTAATTTAATTGTGGAAATAAATTTGGTAATGATTGAATTGCTTTTGAATGGACTTCAAACTGGTGAAAATTGCTTAACATGATTTGATAGAAACCCATTGGTTTTATCGTGTGAAAAATGCATGTTTTGAATAAAACCAATTTTGGTTTTAAATGGATTGAAATTGGATCTTTTGAAATGGAAAAATGGGATTTATCATATTTTATGCATTTTTAAAATAGTTCACCCACCATGTAAGAGTGAATGCAAGCTTAGGTAGTTATTGAGTTATTTGGATACACTCTACGCTACGACAACGTTCTAAAACATACCTGTGGTAGGTAACATCCCCAATGGGTTGGTGACGAGTCTCCTTTGTCAGTGTCATAGGGACATGTTAATACACATTTTTCAGAGTTCACATAGAGAGTGCAGAATCCTATAACTAGCTAATACTATCGTACCTTTTGGCAGATGACCATGTTGCTCGCTTGTTTGTTTATATTTGAGATATAAATGAATGCTAATGCTTTTGATCTGCTGTACATGACTGCGAAATTTATATAAACTATTTTATATAAATTTTTTGATTAAGCAATTGTTTTATAAATATTAAATAATTGTGAAGTCTCTTCATAAATTAATGTTTCAATCATTTAAAAATGTATAGCATGTTTTCTAAAGCATATGCTTTTGAGTTTCCAAACATGTTTATTTAAAAACTAGAATCTTTTAATTTGATAATCTATATTTGGAATCTGTTACTGAATCATTGGTAGTATCCTACTGGGATTAGGCTCACACCCTACTTTGGCCTCCAGGTGTTTGTAGACTTACCTTTTTGAGGATCTAGCAAAAGGAACGGAACACTTGGATGTGGATCCAGCGGTTGAACTTTGGTCTTGGTGAGTTGTGTCATTAGGGACCTTGGGGCTTTTCCCCTTTTTGGTACATGGGTTGTAGGATTTTGGGCTTTTATTCCTCTTTGTATTCTGGTACATTACTCTCGGTGGAGATTTTTTTGTTTGCATACTATCTTGTTTCATTTGCTTCCGCATTCTTGGGGAAAAATCGTTCACACATGCGTGTTGTGTGATGCCAGGTGCTAGTTCTGACCTGTAGGGATCGGGAACGCCCTTCGGGCTATGTCAGGGTCGGCTTGGTTATCGTGTTAAAAGGGTCCCTGGTCTGGTTCGTGACAAGAATATTTTATAATAAATATTTTTCCCTAACATTAGGGAAATTTTTATATTTTAAATAATTTATTTCAAAGTGTAAATTTTTGTTTTCTCCATCTTGTTCTAAGATATCTTCTAAAGCAATATCCCTTCTATGATCACATTGCTTTATGTTAAAGAATCTCTAATGATGATATGATCCTATCATAAAATTATTATTCTTTCTTTGGATGTGTGATGATTATTGTGAAAATATATTTAGGGGATCCATTTCTTTTCTATTGGTTATATTTATAAAGCCCATTTATTTTTTCATGGGTAATGTTATAATGAAATGATAAAATGTTTATGACACCAATTTATTTTGTACATGTTCTATTATGATGATATTTTTATATAGCCCATCTAATTTCAATGTGTTATCTAATTTTAAATTTTTTATGATCTTATGGAACACGTTTTTATGATTTTAATTTTTTTATTGGTGGAAGCCATATCTCCCTAAAATGAATTGGGTAAATAATGAAATATCATGTTATAAAGAGGAATTGAATGATGATTGTTACTTGTTTAGTATGGGATGTATTCATGGGAGTGAACCTTGACTAAGACAAGGGTTTTTGGATTATAACCATTTAACTATGATAGTTTTGGGAAATATCAATTACTACTAAAAATTGATTCTTTATGTTAATGTGTATTCCACATATAGATGTCTTATACCAATGATATATTCACACATCTCATCTTTTTGGATTCAATTATGTGTCATGGATTTTTAATTCCCATGATTTTTTCCATCAATTGAGATTATGATCTATGATATGAATTCAATGGTTATTAAGTGCTTTTCTCTTGATTATGTGCCCTTATTATCATGTTATGTTGATATCTACCATGCATACACTTACTGAGAATCTGATCTAAGCATTTCTTATGTTTCCTTTCCCAATGTTATAAAGAATGATATTCTGAATGATATGACTAAGAAGGGTTCTTGTTATTGTGAACTAATAGAGAGATGGTGTAGTTCACTTATGAATTAGTTGTTTATGTATCCCATTTTCCAAAGGTAATATAACTAAATAAATCTATCATGGATCATTATGTTATGTAAATGAATATCCATTTATTAGGATGTTATATTTATGTATGAAAATCATGGTCCATTATACTCCCACTAAACATGATATGATTGATGGAATCATACACACTCTTGTTAACTATGAGGATAACTCCTTGAAACACCACTATTATTCTATAATCTTTTAACTAGGAATTTTTTTCTGGACTCAACTATAATAATCCTCTAGTCCCAAAAGGATTCACCAACAATTTTTTCCAAACATAATGGGATATTATTTTATTATATGTTTTTACTCATATCCTTAATTTATTCAAATCGAGGATCATCCTTAAGCGATGAATACCCAATTTATTTTTATCATTTTGAAGGTATATAATGATTAAAAAATCCATCTCTTTAGGGTGGTTTCATTATTCAACACATCGATTAAATCATTGGTAAAATTATTTCCAACAAGATGTCTGACATCACCCAGAAGATCATCCATCTAAATCACTTTGGATTAACAAAGGAAACGATATTTTATGATTATATCATCCTAAAATATGATTCTATAAATATTCTCATAAATACCACTAATGGAGGTAACATTTCCTTTAATCATGACATATGGAAATCATTTGACATGGTGGATTTGAATTTTATTTGTAATGTACGTACCATATTTGGATGTGATGGGATTTCCATGAATTAGGCGAAAATAATCTAACAATTATATTACATATCTATACAAACCATAGGAACTATTTAATTAAATTTTACATGATCAATTGATGTTATAAAATGTGTCCCTCTTTAAGAAGTTACATTTTCTATTACTATTGATTATCTCATCATGATCATTTCCAGCATGGCTGATAATTGTAAACTAAGGACCATTTGGGATGATAGAAGTATTTCAGCAACAAATCATTATATATATAATTATTACAGAGCCCTATTTACTCATGTGAAAAAACATCATGGATTTGTTGAAATTCTTACAACACTACAGTATGTTATCAGGATAAGAAATCACATTGATCAATTATTTTATCTACTTTTGAAGGAATATTCTAACTGCTAAGAATATTAACATCATAAATGAACTAAGAATTTAAGGAGTATTACACTTAATCTATAATGATGTTACCATATTCTTAGGGATACCGTAAACAACAACAAAAATTTAGAATACTTTGATAGATTAGAATTAATATTTCTTCATGGAAAGGAATATCTTAGTATGTGGATATTAGTATAAGATCCCAAATTACATAGTGGTATATACTTGTTAAATTTTGGTTTTTATATCTTCTTTTGATTAATTATATTATTAATTGGAGTATGTGGTAGATCAGGGGTGTTCTAGTGGTTTATATCTTGAATGGAAGGAAAAATGCGTGAATCTATGCATGGAGTATGGTTCCCTTATGGTTATGAAAACCATGCAACCTACCTAGGAAAATCATTAAAATGTTGGATAGGTTAATATATCATGGTTGGAACATGTATTTTAAAAAAATTTAGAACTCCCTAGGTCACTGTTGAACCAAACTCCCCTTTTACAGTGGCATGAACATGGTTTCTACACATTTTGTCAAACCAGGTGGGCCCACATGTGGCCCAATAATGTTGAAAAATTTACAAAATTTCCACTATGTGATTTTATGTTACATAAATTTTTTCATCCACATTTTCTCATGTGAATCCCTAGAACTGAACCCTAGTGACCTAGACATCCTAGGGGTGATTCCCCTTCAACTATTGGCTATTTGGAGCAATGTTGGTTGCATATAGAATCTATGTGTATGTCTAATCCTCTCATTTTTTTCCATATCAAGATTAGACTTTGTGTCTTGGGATTTCTTATTTTGGATATCAAAAACACTCTTTTCTGGTGGAATCTATCATATGTATTCAATGGGGGTTTGGATAAATATCTAAGCTAATGATTAAGGCTGCGTTATTCCACGGATTCGAGGTAGGTGGACTATAATTTATATCCCATAGCCGTTGGGTTTATTTGTTCTTGTTTGGTTGAGTTTTTTTTTGAAATATTATTATGAAATTAATACAATATTTTTGATTTGTAAAAATGAACTCCTAAATGAAGATTTTAACCCAAATCTTTCCCCATGGGATGTGTTAAAAATGACATGACCGGTTTAGGGCCACCGATTGGGTGTGACAACCCTCCCAAACATGGTTAACATAATCACTAGGTGTGAAATGGGATTTTAAATTTGAAGATACCATATTGAACAAGTAAATTGATTAATCTGAATATTAAATAAGGTGAAAATGGATAATTATGTCAATATGTGTATAATGGAAAATGTATTGTTTAGATAATAAAGTAAATTGGATTAATTGGAATGTGCCAAAGGGATTGTTTCTTGTACTAGAAAAGAATAAGTGGACTAAACATGGGAAATGAAGAATGTGTTACCTGAATTAATATAGGTGATTTGTTTTATGTACAAAATTGGTTGGTTTTTTGGAACTAGTGAATATGATTAGTTTTATTGGAAGAGGAAATGAGAATTAGGCTCAAATATTATGTGATTATAATGTCAAATGGTTAATGTATTATAGACAAATATTAACTACCCTCATGGTTGTCATGGACTGTGATATTGATAATGGTATTGGTAATGGTTAGTTGTAATTTGGTATGTGCGTGGTGACTGGATATATATAAAAATGTAAAGCTATCTTCGTACACTGTGGTATTAACATTTTATTCTACGCTCATGGTTCATGTTACTCTGAGTCTCTAAACTGCTCCCCAAAATGCAAGAATTTGGGAAAGAGATGAAGTTTTACTCCCCTAATAGTGGCATTTGATGAGACCACATTGACTGAGGCTTCACGGTGAGTGAGTTTTATATATAATGATGTTTTATCCATTATGAGATAAGTATCCTTATTTAACACCTCTAAATCATTGATATTGATGAATTTTTGTAATTGAATGAACTTGAGATGAATGTGAATCATGTATTGAAGATGTTATAAGTAATGAAATTTGGAATAATACTCAGAATGACTTCTGTTAACTTGGATAACTAATGTTACCCAACCTATATTTTATTTAATTTTCATATTTTATTAGTTTCATGAACTATTTATCTATAGTTGATATTTTGTAGACACTATTGGTGGAGGCCTACTGAGTTGTACTCACACCTTGTTCATGCCTCTAATAGGTCCCCAAATAGACTTCATACTAGAGGTTGGGATAAAGGAAAATTCCTTGAGGTTGAGAGTTTATTCAGGCTTGGGATGTACATGGATGAGGTTCCCAACATCCAGTTAGGACCGTTTTGGGGAATCCACTATTTTTATTTATTTTGGGATTTGATCAATTGGAATTATTAAACATATCATACAAAATTTACTATTGGTTGCTTATTGTACAAAGATTTAGGAGTTATTTTTTATCCATGTGTATTGGTTGTTATATATTTTTCTGTACAATTTTAGTTATTTGAGGCTAGCGATCACTTGGTTAAAGAAATTATAGTATCCCCACATGAACTTTTAGACCCTTACTACTAGTCGAAAAACTATTGTGTATGGAGAAGTGCGCATGATGTCATGTGGCGACCTAGATCGGTGGACCAGTTTAGGGGATCCCAGGTCCGGGACATTACAATGTGGTATTAGAGAGAGTTATTTCTATAATATACTATTTAGGGATGATAGACATGAGGTTATGAAGGTGTCATTCTTTATTAATGAACTCATCCTTCGGAGTAGCTTACCGATGTACTGGGTAAAAAAAGTCACTTAGGGTAATAATTACTATTATTGATGTGTGTTGTTACATTTGATGATACTTCACCATTGGGTGATGCAAATTTTTCAGAACATGATAGTTTTATGATATTTTTATTACAAATATAATGAAAGAGGGACATACAATCAAACATTAAATCAGAAAACCAAGTATATATGTGAAATACATTATGGTTGGCAAACCAACGATATGAGTTTGTGGGACATAACGGTTATAATGCATTTGTTTTTATAAAAATTAATGAAAATGGTGTCTAATGGAATGATGAAGATGGGTAAAAGGGGAATGAAATTCTAATAGTGGATAAGGAATTACTCTTAAAGGAGGTCATATATGGGAAAACATGGTAATTTTACAATGTTTTGAAATAGGAAATATGCCTAGGGGATGATATTTGTGGTATTGAAATAGTTAGAAATGGTGTCCAATGTAAGATTTGTAACAGTTTATATTAGTTTACCCATGTTAGCTATAACCCTCAGTAGAGATGGTCAAGGGTAGTTTTTGGGATGTAAAGATGACTTTTGGGATTTTGTATCCAATATATTGTTTATGAAAGATACATAACCTTATTTTATGGGAATTATAGAATCCTTATGTAATGTGTTCTAAAACTCGTTTTTGGAATTGTAGTGAAATTCATCCATGAAAACATGTGTCGAAATGGTGATAGGAAGATTTTACTAAAAATATCCTCTAGTAGTAGAGAATGGGAATATGGTGATCCATGAAAATAGAGAATATATTTTTCGTGAAAATATCACACTCTCCATGAAAATGATGGAATGATACCCATAATTGGTTGTGTTGAGCCCATTTGAGGAAATTTGGGAGTTTTAGCTACTGAACCCTTTGAACTTAATCAGATTTGGTGTTTCATAGGCATATGAGTTATGTATATACTCCATAAATATGATTATTAACCATTTGTAGATTACTTTTGAGAAGTGACTCTATTTGTGGCCTATATGTTGTGTGGTCTGTAAATGCAGTGGTGGGACATCATGGTGTATACCGAACAAGCTAAAGCAATTTTATGGAAATATTACATTGAAATTATTCTAGAGAATTTAACCCCAAGGATCCATAGGTAGGAGAAGGCTACATATTTTATGAGTTTCAACCAAGGGTCTTTGTCGGTGAAGAATTATGATAGCTATTTCATAAATTTGTGATGCTTTGTTATTATGTTGGAATGAGATGAGGCAACTATGGTGAAACATTTCCAGAACTGGATTAGGAATGAGATTAGGTTCTAAGTGAATATTTAGCATTTGAAATGGTTTTTATAGGTAGAGAATCTGGCCCTTACTGTAGAAGGGGCCTTAAGGGAGCCTCATGTAGTGGACTTGTGGTACCAGCTGGACAAAATAGTGGTGTGGATTTTGATTTTAGGAAGTGTCATTTTGGGAGTTTCAATTTGGGTGGAATAACAGAGAGCAATAAAAGGGAGGGTCATCCTCACATGGTCGAAGTTATTTGTTTAGTTTCTAATGTGTAAGGTTAGGTCTCATGTTTTATCAGTGACTATGAACACTATTTGAGTGACGTTCCTGTGGAATAATAGAGCACATACAGAGGTTCTATAGGAACTTTGACCAACTACGAATTGATAGATGTTAGAGGAAGATTATAATGACCCATACTTTACATAAATTGTTAGTACTTCAAAATTTAAGTACACTTATTACAACATATAACAAAACCATGAAAGGACCGTATAGGTATAGTGTCTTTAAAAACTGGGAAATATAAACAACTTGGTCATAAAGAATCTATATTGTCTCCCATTTATTTCATCATATCTATAATCCCTTTTGGCATATCTTACTTAATAACCTTCTTCCTGACCCGGGGAAGGAAAACATACAAAAGGGTGATCTCAAATGCTCAGTAAGGGTAAACAAAAGAAATATCAACCACATTATATTCATAAGAACATAACATTTTGTAAATCTTACCTACAAAAGAGATCATAATTTCATAACATGGGATAAATCATGGTAGTGAAATGTAATCACAATAATCATAACATAAAACATGAAGTTTTGTGTCATATACACATAATCATAGAGAATCATTTCTTATTAGTCATGACTCATTTCCAAGACAATCTTAGTGGACGAAGTCCATTTCTGAACCGAGTTCATTCCTCGTTTCAGTCCTGTTTCACTGAACCGGTTTAACTTGCCGTTCTAGCCATGTCTATCTCATGAGATATAAAATCTTTACCCAATGCATTAGAGGGATATATAGGTCCCACCCATCTCATAATGGTACCATTTTTATGTGTGCCACAAAATCATAAACCATACATCATAGCATAACCCATGTAATAAAAATGGGATTCCTAAACATCGTGACATCATAAAACAATTCCTATAAGATAATGGAATTTATAAAACTAATTCCATCACAACATAATCAAATCAATATAATAATAGGGATAGAAACAGAACCCTTTATTATCTTAGATGGAAAATAATTTTGATAAAACACTTGAACCCCATTTTTGAGGAAAATATCCTTTCTACTTCAAAAACACTTTTCCTTTCTTAACATGTCATACAATTCTAAACTAAAAGATGTTGATTAAAAATAAACTTGAAAACATGTAAAGGAAGCTTCTTGGAAATAATTTTTTAAAAATACATTCATGCCGTATAAGTTAAAAAAACATTCTTCTCGTACTTTTGTTGGAAAAGTCAAAAAGTACCTTGTACGAAAAACGACAAAAGATTCCTTTCATATTTTTTACTAAAAACTCACCAAAGGGTAAAATTGGATTCAAAAAATTTTAGGTGGATGCAAATAATATTACATATTGAGGAAACATGGATGTGGATGATAAAATACACCCCAGTAAATACCAAAGTATAAACAATCTCGGATAAAAATGAGATAGTGATATTTTCCTTACCTTAGGTCCGATTTGCTTTGTAAGTGTCTGAACCTCCTGTATAATGATTTAAATAATGTCATTGAATTATTACAGAATCATAATCATTGTTATTATTTCATATATGGTCATATTTATAGCTTATTATTAGTAATATTTCATTGCTACTTGTTATTCGGGTGTTTATTACTTTTTGTTCTTATGCGTGTTTTGTCGAATAAATTTTCATTCTTATTTTTAGGTTATGGATACCTAATTTATATAATGGTATTAGTGTAATATATATCATATTTATTAACTCAATTCATTTATGTAATCATTATGCAATGAAAATCATGTAGAACGAGTCACATCACATCGTGGAGACGGTATTCCGTATGTACGCACGAGCGATGATATCGTTCCTATGATCGTGGAATTGTATTGGAGTGTATGTATAATATTTCAGAATCAATATAAATTTAAAATAATCATATATATTTATTCTTTACACCATTATACCCATCCAAGTAAGGTGGTGGTGGAAAATAGATCACACCACGGTGTGGAGACGGTATTCCGTACGTACGCACGCGTGGTGATTTCGTTTTCTGTAGGATGGATAGATGGTGAAATAGGGTTGTTTCATACTTATAAAAACATATCAGTATATTAGTGATACTTATGTTATTAATTTATAATTAAACAACTAAAGAAGAAGAAGTGGAAAAAGAAAAAAAGTTGAAAGAATCGGTAACATACATTACCTCTTCTTTGAAGTGCTTCTTTGAGACCTCCTTTTAGGGCAGTAAAATTGGTCTTTGAAGAAGACAAAGACATCTAGGATGTTTCTAGGGAAGTGGAGTGGAGAAATTGGTATGGTTTGGATGAGCTTGAAGGCTCAAAGTGGTGTGAGGAAGAGAGGGAGGAGGTTCCCTTTTATAAGGGAGGAGAGGGGCACCTTTGGAAAAACTAAAAATCTTATTTTATTATAAAGCCATATTCAGTTTTAAATATCTCCAAATTGATTTATTTCGAATCTAAGGTGTTTATGGGTCGAAATAATCTCATCCAATAGAATTTGGACAAGTTTAGTTTACTATTTTAACCTTATCATTTATATTTATCTTTATGTTAGATAATTTTACTTTTACCGTGTCTTTTTGTCTTCTTACACTATAAGGTTAATAAACATACTATAACAAGACAAACGAACCCCAAGTTGTTTATTATTAATATATATAACCTTATATAAGTGATTTTGCCGAACCTTAGATTTTTAAGAATAAAATAACAATTAATAATATAATATTTCTTTTAAAAACTATTTTATGTCAATTTTGACACTATTTAGTAATTGATTTTCATGAAAATCATAACAGAATTATTAGTTCGAAAAAAGATATTTAAATCCATACTAACATTTCATATTAACCTATAATATTAGTGTAATTCATAAGAAGTCTCAAATTACATTTATTTGGGTATTTATAACATCAATTATGTCAATATTTCATTAATAAGATAATTACTACATCATCTTCGTGTCTAAATAAATTAACTTATTTAATGTCTAAAAATTACAAATAAAATAACATTATGTAGGAAATCGTTTTATCTTTCTAAAGAATATTTATATTCGAATTTATCTTATTTATAACCCTATATTAAAAATTATTTACTTATTGAACATTGATTTTAACTATTTTAACCCTTCTTTAAATAAATTAATAATAAATGTCCTAATCTAATCCAAGTGGGCCTAAATGGTCATATTTTATTCATAATGTTGTTTTCTGTCGAATTACACTTATCCAATAGAATTAGGACATGTGATAGGGTAATAATAATATCATTTTTACCCTTAATTTCCCTATTTACTTTTAACTATGGTAAATAAAAGTAAAAAGTTACTATTCACCAAAAATTATTTTCATCTCATTGAACCAAATTTTACATACTTACATCAACTGTGTTTCTCAGATTTTTGAAATTCCACTCATAGAAGCGGTAAAATTAAGTTTTATGTAAATTTACAAATTCTCCTAGGAGGTGGGTAAAAGACGTTGAAAAGTTCAATAAAATTTTTATATATCTAAAATTATTATAAAATTACTCCAATGAATTACATTGAACTTATATAGGTATTAGGTATCAATTTTGACATAAAATAAATTTAAATAAAATAAATAATTATTTAAATAAAAAGTCGGTTTTTAAATAGAAACCCAGTGTTTTCACTATTCATCAAAAATTGAATGTTTCCAGAAAAATACCAAAATTTTACCCTAGGATAATTTTGATATTCCGAATCCAAAAACGAAGTCCATTTTGAAAAATAAAATTTACCAAATTTCAAAAAATGGTTATTAATATTCATAACTGCTTGTTTTAATAATATTTTAATAGCATATCGTTGTTTAGTGAAACTCGGTATTGCGTACGACGCAAGCTATCAAGGAAGGTCGAGATTGTGTGTAAAGAAAGCCAAGATAGTGTTGTGTGTAGTGAAATATTCCTTTGATGATTTATATAAAATAAAAACAAAATATTTCTTATAAAAGTCTCGGGTGTTACACAGATACTGAGTGTAGTTAGGGGGTTTGATACCCGATATCTGGAAGGTATTTAGAATTCATTGGTCCATACGGTTAGGGGTGGTGGGTGTGGTTCCCCTGGACGAGGGCATCCGTACCTATCATAAAATTTTGTTCCAGGAACTTCAACCGGGGCCCATGGTAGTCTATCAAGATAGCGTCACACAAATCAGTCTATACCTAGAGGTGGTGAGGCTAAATAGTCTACAGTTTGATGTATGTTTCTTGAATATTATCTACTATCTAGTGCTTTATTCAACACAAGAACCACACACTCTTTTATCTCTGCTCATTTTGTTGTGGTTTTAGGCCTATAAGTGGAATGTGTGTTTGTGGTTATATCGATTTCTACTCTATTAGTGGTGTTAGATGAAGGTATTACTATATGTAAATGATTTTTTCTAGAGTATGGTGGTAACTACATTCTATGAGGTATTTTTCTTTCATGGTAGATTGAGTTTTGATCTTATAATGGGAATGGATTGGTTAGTCTTGTTCCAGGCACATTTCAATTGTTATCGTCATCGATTAATGCAAACATCTCTTGATGGAAAAACCTGTGTCCTTCATAATGAGTGGTATGTTAGAGTGGGTTATACATGGCCTGTTTTTCAAGAGCTGGGAGAACTCAAATCCAATGTAGCTTGCCTTATTCCAGACAATATAAGATTTTAGAAGCATATCATTCTTATTATAGTGGGTTAGTTTTATGATGTCTTTCTTGATGATTTCTTGAGGCCACCACCTGAGTGGAACACTGATTTTATGATTGATTTGCATCCAAGGGAAGAACCTATTTCCACTCTACAATATAGAAGGGCAACAACAAAGCTCTAGGAGGATAAGGATTAGTTGGAGGAGTTATAGATAAAACTGTTCATTTATGAAAGTATGTCACTGTAGGGATCTCAAATGTTGTTTTCTGAGAGTGATGATGGATTGTTTCATCTTTATGAAGATTATATAAAGTTGAATAAAATTATGTTAAATAACTGATAGCCTATTCGTTGAATATATGAAATTTTGGACAAGATGAGAGGTGCTTCATTGTTTTCTATGATCTTTTTGAGATCGAGATATCACCAGGTTTTGGTGTGGTCATTTGATATACTAAGTACTGCCTTCAGAAAATGGTATGGGTTGTATGAGTTTGTGGTGATTCCATTTGGGATGACCAATTCATTTGTTGCATTAATTGATATATTGAACAAAACGTTTCACCCATAACTAGATCATTTCCTAGTTGTATTCACTAATGTAATCTTGGTTTATTCAAGAAATAATGTTGATAATGCCAATAATTCTGAAATAATATTTAGTACACTAAGTGAACGTAGTATTTATAAAATGATATCAAAATTCCATTTATGGATTGATATATTTAATTTATTGAGTCAAATTATCTCTTTGGAAGGCATGTCAATAGATTTAGGGAATGTGGTGGCTTCATTATCTTGAGAGGCGCCCAAGAATGTATATGACATTCAACATTTTCTTGGATTGGTTGGTTATAACCAATGGTTCATTAAATAATTCTACCATTTTGTTGTTCTATTCTCAGATGAAAATAATAAGGGAGTGATGTTCTAGTTGTATGAGGGACATGAAAATTCTTTTCCACAGTTGAAGAAGCGGTTGAAAACCGCTCAGATCCAAATTATACCAAAACTCAGTAGGTGGCAAACCATGATCTATGATTTTATAATTTTGGAATTCAGAATCAGTTTATGTGGGATTACTGGGTTATATCATCAAGTTCAATAAATTAGAATCATAAATAATTAATTTACCCTAATCATGATCTTGATTTGGCCGTGGAGGTGTATTTCATATTGTGTTAGAGAGTTACTTGTTGGGAGAGTGGTCTACAGTGTATATTGAACATAAATGTATTAATTACATCTTTACTCAGTGTGATTTGATTCCTTGAAAGAGAATATGGGTTGAATAATTTCATTTTTCGATTGTCAAATTGGATTAAAATCTACGAAAAGGGAATGGAGTTGTGATTTCCCCAAGTTAGAATATTCGGAATCGGGATGTTCAGAAATACTTCTCTGAGTGCAATGTGATGTAACTATTTGTTGAAATTCCTTTGGATGAATAGAATTGGTTTTGAAAGATGAACCTTGATTCAAGTGCAGTTGAGCATGTTCTTTTGATTCAATTCAATTAGAGTTATCTTGAGGATCCATATTGTTCAGCTATGAAAGAAATTCATAATGGTGGGGGGACACCTTCGAGTTGGGATATGGGTGTTGATGGGATTGTCTGTGTTTTTGATCATGTTGTTGTGCTAGTATGTGTGATGGAAGATTTAGTATCTGATTTTCATGCATCATAATGGGAAGTGCATCCTTGTTTTACAAATACGTATCATGATTTTCATAGTAAAAATTGGTGGCTAAGAATGATGAAATAGGTTTCGAGTTTTTTTTGGAATGATGACTTACCTTCCAGTAGATGAAGTTTGAGCATCAACATCTTAATGGTTTGATAGAACAATTACCCATTCCAAAGTGGTTTTGGTATTATATGACGATGGAATTATTAGTGGCCCTTATGAGGATGCCTCATAAGAATAATATAGTCTGTGTATTTGTTGATAGATTCACTAAGGGGGGAATTTATTTTGGATATAGGATACTTAAAATATTGATTAGTTGGGTGAGTGATATGTTCGAGATACAGTTCTATTTCATGGCGTTTTAAGATTTATAGTTTGGGATCATGATCCAAATTTCACAGAATCCATCTGGCAGGGAACATAGATAGTGATTAGTACTGAGTTGTTTTTGAGTAAAAATTATCACCAATAGAAGAATTGGTAGCCAGAACATAAAATTCTGGTGTTGGGGGATATGTTGATTTCTAGTGTTCAAATTTTTTTTCGCTATGTGGGAGAAAGACATATCAATTTTATTGTTTTCCTTTATGAATAACTTTTTATTATATTATTCAGATGTCCGCTTTTGATGCACTCTATGAGAGACCATGTAAATATCTTCTACTTTGGTTCCAAGCTGGGGAGTCTGAGTTATTGGTACCGAGTCTCATATAGGAGACATTGGAAAAGATCTATTGATTCAAAAAATATTACAGAGGATCAATGTATAATGTTTTCATATGAGAATTGTTATAAAAAAAGCATGAGTTTATGGTGGGTGATAGTGTGTTTCACTCTGTGTCACCAATGTTGGTTCACCATTAGAATTAGAATTAGGGAATGTTGGAACCCATTTATGTGCGGTCGTATAGGATTGTGGAGAGGATCAGACCAGTGGATTACTAAATGGATATTCTTCAATAGTATAGTGGAATGCATGATGTTTTTCATGTTTTACCACTTCAAAATATCTATAGAACCCATCTCATGTGATTACTGTGGTGGATATTGACCTTGGGATTGGTTCTCCCTTCTAATGGAACCTGGTTTGTATAGTTGAACATAGTGAGAACGTCTTGATCGGAAAGATTGTTCCCTTAGTTCGAGTCTTATGGAAAATTGGAAGTGTTATAGAAGAAATTTTGGAATGATATTTGGATATGCGGGATCAATTTCCCAATAATTTCACCTAATAAGCTCTATGGCTCCTAAGAAGAGTGGCTCGTGGATGAGATGTTATATGTTGGGGAGGATGTAAGATACCATATTTTGTAAAGGTATGTCATTGTTTAAATTTTGGTTTCAATATTTTTTTTCCAATGAAAATTTCCCAAGACTATGAATAATCTCAGGGGTATTCTAGAGGTTTGGGTATTGAAATTATGGAATACTATACCAATATGTACCAGGATCATGGTTGGAGTATGGTGAAGAAAACCCTGTAGCCTACCTATAAAAAATTTCCAACCTGGGACAATAGTATATCACATTGTTGTCACACGGTTAGTCAAACCATGTAGAACTATATAGGTAACTATGCGACCCAGTTCCCATTGGACAATGGCTTCATCACATTTTATGCATGGTTTGGTAAACCATGTGGGTAAACCATGCAACCTATTAAAGATGAAAATTTTAAAAAATTTACACTATGGGATTTTAATTTCACACATTTTTCTTTTCAATGTCTTCCCATGCATCCTAGTGATGAGACCTAGATACCATGAATCACCATGGGATATTCTTTTACGTATTTTGACCATTTGTAGGGACGTTCATTCTGGATTGATGCCCTAGGTAAGTCTAATTCTATCAAGTGTTCTCTTTTCTGGACTAGGGGTTGCATCCTAAGAAATCTTCTTCTGAACCCCTAAAACCCAATTTTCCTATTTAATCTTGGATGAGGCTTCAAAGGGGTTCTTGGATTGGGTTCAAAGAAAACGACTAAGGGCTTGTTCATCAACGGATTCAAGGTAGGTGATCTATAAGTTATATCCCATAGTTGTTGTGTTGGATTGTGCATGTTTGGTTGAGTTCTTTGGTACCTCTTGATATTCCTTGTATACAGTAAGTTATATTCGGTAATCTAAACATCTATATAAGGATTGTTACCCCTCTCAAACCCCATAGAGATCCATGGGGATAACCTTACTGATTTAGGCCCACCCATGGGGTTCTTCGACCCTCCCAAACAGGGCTAATAGAAATAATGGGGGTGAAAAGGACTTGTAAATATGTTAATGTATTATGGAAAAATATTAATTCCCATTTTGGTTGTCATGGATTGTGATATTTGTATAATTTTTTTTTATTTTCTATTGTTATGTGGTATATGTGTGGTAATTGGATATATATATATATATATAAAATAATGTGCACCTGGCATTGTAGAGTTGGGTATTGACATGAGGTTCTACGCCCACATGTCGAGTTAGACTAAGGATCCATACTCCACCCCAAAATTCATGGACTAGGGATGGTGAGAGAGTTATTTTCCTCTAATTTTTTAATTCGATAAGACCACCTGAACTTATTCCTCCTAGAGAGTATGATGTATATATGACGATGTTTTATACATTGTGAGATAGAGGACATGATTTAACTACCCCGATGCATTGTCGTTGATAAATATTCATAATTCATTGAACACATAATTAAAGTGAATTAAGTATTAATATTGTTATAAGTAATGAAACTGGGAATAATACTAGGAATGAATTATGTGAACCTAGTAACTAATGTCCCCCAACATAACATTTTTTTACTTATCATATATTATCAATTGCATGCACTATTTATGTAGACTATATATTTTTTACACATTGTTCGTGATGGCCTACAGAGTTGTACTCACAACCTGCATGGGCCTCTATTGGGTGCCTGAGCAAATATTGTACTTGTTGGATAAGACAATAGAAAATGATCTATTATTTGGAGTTGAGTCTGACATAAAATTTACATCGGCATGGTTCTGGACATAGATTGAGGACCAATTATGGGATTCAATTTTTTTTTTATTTTTTATTTTATGAACTTGGAATTGTTTAGAATGTCATGTCATATTTATGATTGACTTTGTTTTGTACCCATCTTCAGTATATATTTTATTATGCTTATTTATTGGTTATTATATATTTTTTACACTATTTAATTTATTTTATGATATGGAGTACTCTCAAAAATATGGTATAGTATTCCCACATGACCATATAGACACTCTCTACTATTTTGTATCCTTTTCAATACGAGGAGGCATACGTAATTTCATATGGTGACCTAGTTCGAGGCACTGGTTTATTGGCACCCGAGCCTAGAACGTTACAGGTAGAATATTCCTATTGAAATCAGTTATTAATTCCAAATTTATATATTCGTTAATTGTTTAGTACTGGCTAAATAACATTCTTAATAGAATCAAAATGTTGATAAATAATCTATTTTAGACTATGATCATCTTGAATGTAGGATTTTGATGCCCACTAGGAGAAAATGTTTCATGGAATATGCTTATGGGGGTATTGGGAATAAAAATATATATAGTTTTAATTTGTATATATTGGATAAATTTAAAATTAGGTTCATAAATTTATGATTTAAGTGTTCTTAATATATCATTACAAGGTTTTTGTGTAATATTATGAATGGGAATAACAATCCCTTTGACTGATTGGTTAAACTTCCTTCAAATATTTGTTTCATAATGTGTCTCCCAATCTAGATGGCTAACATGCATGTAAAATTACCTTAATTTATACAATGATTACTTGATTAGATCTCCACTCTTGTATTTTGTTTGGGATTATCGCATACAAGATAATATAAATGATTTAATAAAGGATATATTCTTTCCTCCACTTGATATCCTACCCATGGTGAATAAATATAAGGTGCAAAAATACAACTTTATGACATAGATTTATCATTTGTTATGGGACCATAAACATAATGGAATTATTTATTCTATATTTTATCACAACAAGATCTATAATAATTATGTTCAGAATAATTAGGTTATTGGTTTTAATAGAAATAATAGAAAACATTAAAGATAAATGATGGTTTGGTGGGTTTTCCATTGTATCCCACAAACATATTTATTTATCTAAACATGTGTAATATTACTGTGTTTGATATTAATCCTCTTTATTTATCATTGGTATGATATTGATCTTATATTTCTCTATTATGACGCAACATCAGCCATGTGGAATGAATTTTTTTAAAAAAATAGATACATAATAGTCCATTCACATATGTTTTGGATATAGTTAAGGGATACCTATATATTTCTATTTCACCAAAAAAAGTTTTTAATTATCTTTTTTCCTGTATTGAGGTGGCACAGGTAATTTGGTATGCTAATAAAAATGCCATAGAGATGAAAATTCCATTCAATTTTTTAATTCCATGGCTATGTTACTAAATACCATCAAGGAGGTAAAAAAATCAAGAAAATACATATTCCAAGAAACTTTACATCTCATTTTAATCATTAACACACATGATATCAATGGTAATTTTAGAAAACCATTGGGTACCACTAATGAATTTTGGAAACTCCCATTTATAGGAAGGATAAGAGTAAACACGGATGGCTCATCCCGAGGTAACCATGGTCTATCAGGTTACGAATATGTATTTTGAGATGTTTATGGTGATTAAATATCACTACCCTAAGGAACATGAAATATTTCTTCCTATCATAGAGATGATATTATTGGATTTATCAATGAGATTGTGCAATACAACTTGTGCGTATAGAATCATCTTTGGTTGGAAGGTTTCTCCACAACCATTGGTTAGGAAATTTTCCTGGGATCTTCTTATCTCTCATATAATCATATTAATATATAAACTAGTTTCTCATAATATATTTCATATAAAAATTCTCCTTCACTCATAAAAAATGGGAGTAAAACATTCTGATGGAGGTCCTTTTCAACGAAGGTTCCAATTATAATGATGTTAGGTAGTCTACTGAGATACTAATTGATGTGAATCCTTTCTTGTAATGATATTATTATAAAACATCATGTTTATACTCTTCTAAAATCCATTGTTATATCCTTTTAAAAGAACATTTTCAATCATAGAAAGGTCTCACCACATTTTGAAAAATGATAATGAATTTTTGAAAAATATAATCACTATAATATAAACCATATTATTATTTACAATGCATTAATAAAATAATTTTCTCTATGTGAGACCTTCATATATATATATCACTATGATTTTACTCTTATTCAGACCCAACAATCCAACAACAATGATATAATATATTCTGGTTTGTTTAAGTTAGGTATTATTTGTCGATAATGCTATCAAGAACATTAAATGTTTTACTGAAAAATATATTATATATTTTTGATATGTTATATTTGTGTACACAATTTTTTTTTAAAACATGTAAAATAATTTATCATTAAATATAAGTTGATATTATATGTGAACATTTATGTTTGGATTTTTTAGTAAGTCATTTTTATCGATACCTTGGAAGTTATTTTTTTTAGTTTGTTTTCCCAACATGGAATACACACTTAGAGTCTTAGAATAATGGAATGACGAATCATTTATATGTTGGAGGTTGATATAAGAGTTTTTGTCCTATAACCAACTTTTTTTTCTTTGATTACATGGATATTTAATGTATTATTACATATTGTTAATTTTTCGACATTATTTTGATGTAATAATGTTCTACAGTATTTTTTTTCATTGATAAGGTCATGAATGTTCTCTAGTATGATGAGAACCATGAAATTCTATAATAATATTCTTAAATATAGTTTTTAGTTGGATGACATGGTATGATGGGACACATATCATGAAAACCGTCATGTGTGAGTACTCGTAATCAGATGAGACTTCCTCTCAGGAAGATCACACATTGTAATCTCTAAAATAGGAGATTATGGGAATAAAACTGCTAGTAGGTATTCCACATTATTTGGTGTTATCAGATATTTCTATCTACATGATTTTGTAATGATCCTTATACTTTATGATTATCATTAATACATCTCACGACTTACAGAGATTTATTTACTAACGAAAACTATCATGCAGACAGTTGGTGGGAAGTAGGGTACGATGGGTGTGTCACAAGTGGAATGTTATTAATGGATAATTCAATGAAGGATTTTTCCTTCCCATTTATTAAAGTTGATATCTCGACCATTTTATTTAAATAGAACTGTCGTGAAAAATTCCATGGAAATGGTGTAACAACGAGTTTATTTTAGGTAGTCAAAGAATGATGTATCAAGAATAAAATTTGATGACACGGTCATGAAACCTGCTTGATGAGATATTGTGACAATGAAATTATATTACATAGTGAGCATTCATATGTGTATTTCATTATTGCTACATTACATTCTTTCACATGGGTGCCTTGACCCATTTCTAGACATTACTCAAAGAATTTAAGAAATCTTGCCTAATGCCAACAAGAAAAATCCTACAGGGTCACATTGTATGTGATTTTGGTGGTCTTAGTGAAATTCTATTTTAATTTAATAAATAAAATAAATATTAGTCACAAGACTATGGAATAATTTTATTCAGGTTACAAAGATTACATACATTAAATAAAATTTATTTATTTATTTTATTGAAAATTTAATAGATTTTTATTTACTAGTTTTTAAATAAAATATTTATTTAAGAGAAAACATTCTTTATTTATTTATTAAAGAGTTCAATAAATCGAAGTGGAGTTCGAGTGGACCAAGGTCAGTGTAGTAGTAAAATAAATAGTTGCAATACGGTTTATAATTATTTAACTAGTTAGAAAAAATTAATATAGTGTTGCTTTTATTTTACAATGTGGAATTTTATTATAATTTCATTTTTTTCAAGCTAGCTTACCATAAATAATGAAGCTGCATTATTATTAAAAGAATAATTTTTCTCTAAGTTCATGAATGTATTTAATTTTTTCTATGTAATTAAATATTGTAACTAAAATTCCATGTATATAAATATGCATGTACATCTATTGTGCCAGAGACCATACCACATGCCTGGTGAATTGAGAATTGTTGAGCCAAACAATTTCTCTCTCAAATCTTCTTTTCTCCCCTCTCAAGAATGAGAGACGTTATTCAAGGAGAAGAACAAGAGATTAATAATGACCGAAAAAATAAACTTTCTTCTCCATGCTAGAACCCGAAGAATGAGCGGCGCCAATCGAAGGCCATCTGAGCACGTGTGGATCACCGCTAATGGGATTCTAGTTTGGATCCATACAAGTACAAAGTGATAATTCGTAAGGGGAATTCTTGATGATCAACATAATCAATGAAAAAATACCAAAGATACTGGTATTATTTTTCTTTAAACAAAATATAATTTAGTTAATTATAAACCTTATGTGCATGACCCTCTCTATGGTTTCAGTCCTCTTTATTATTTTTCTAAATCATTTATTATCTTCCATGGAGACTGGGTTTCAACCTCGTATTGATCCAAAATAATCATTGATCATGGTTAAAATCAATGTTGGGTGTCATTCCAACCACACTTCCGCTATGCCCAGAACTATCCAGTTGTATTAGAGTGGTTAAATCATAGTTTAAAATCATCTAAATATTTCTTTGATGACTTATGCATTTAATAATTTAGTTTTTTCAATTCAATTTAGTCATTCTGCAAATCTAAATCTTGAGATCTATTCCTCCACATTCTTGTCTCATTTATCTTACAGAACGAATATTTTCTTTTAATTTTGATTAATATATAATAGGGTATCTCATCAGGAGGTAATAAAGCATCCTGGCTGTATAACACCCAAACACACGACATGTATTTGGCAGTACACGCTATGTAGTCAAGATTTAATGCATCAGACTGGTCCTCCAATCCATGTTGTGTGTTGGAGTGTTTCTAAGTCTTAAATAACATTGTGTGTTGACCCGGAACAAGTGTCATCCGGTTTCTATATTAAATGTTGTGTAGCCCAATGTAAATGGTATGTAGCACCTTCAGGTTAAAGTTGGACCATGTACCCCATACTTTCCTTGCCCAGCTGGATACCTTTGAAAGAGGAACTACATGGCATGTGGCCCACTAGAAACACCGTGTACTCTGAAGATTTACTAAGTATACTCACATGCCATTTCCCCGAGCGTGTACTTCTAATATAAGATGGAAAATAGTACACACTGTACATTTGGATATACACATCTTGTAATCATCCAAATTACACAGATTTATTAAAATTTATTATTATATTATACAAGCCCTTGCGACATGTACCATGGTGCGGGCATAAAGCTGAGGCACAACATGTGATATGTGTTTTATATATATGTGATTAATTTTACATCTGCTTAATGATTAATTCTACTCATTGTGAGGTTATGAATTTTAATTCATTGGGTTTCCTCAAAGGTACAAGTTAAGTACAAAGATAATTTTAAATGATTTTATTTATTTAAAAATATGATTGATGATAATCTCAAGGAAATTCAGAAAATGGTTTAAGATAAAAGGATTGACTAATTAAAGATGATAATTAATCGATTCGAGCGTGATATATCTTCAACAATAACGATTAAAAAAATTGATTTCTAGTTTTATTTTTGCGTAAATATTGTTGCACGTATGGATGATAATGATCTAGACCAAGACCTTTGTATCTGGATGGTTTCTTTTAATTTATTTATTAGTATTAAAGTTTCTGGCTTATGAGCCTTCTCATCAAATAATATGTAGGTCCTACATGCCCAATGATTATTTTATGTAAAACCCATTTTACCTCTCACCTGCATATGAGTAAAAATGGTATCTGTAATGGATGGAACTCCCATGCTTGTAGAGGTGGATCAAGCTGGAGCTGAGATGAAACCAATCTCAGGAGATACAGAGTTGGACAACTGGAAGCTGTAAACACAAACCCAAAAGGTTCATGGTGTTTCACCCCTAGGTCAGGGTTAGTTTATCAACCTCTAGATAAACTAACCATTAGAAAATATCATGATCATTCCATTTAGATTATTTTATTTTTTTCAGCTGCATGGTACATCATTATGTATGTTTTGTACGATTACGTAATTAATGAATTAGAAAATCATACAAGTTGAAACTAAATTAAACAAGACTTATGAGTAAATGTTATCAAGACATGGTTAATCAATTAAGTAAGTTCCACAAAATATTAGCATGCATGCAATAAGGGTAATAAGAAATTCACAAATAAGTGATAAAAAATCCCACAAATAAAATATTATATCAGATCAATCATTTTGTTACCCAATTAAGGGAAAACTCAATAAAACTATGTTTTTTACAAACCCATATTATAACACTTACATTTATACAGGATGCCCTTAAGAAAGGTTTCAGGTTGACTTAACCATATTACATCAATAGGAGTAGCCTTTGCAAGACATAATGTATTATTGGAGGCAAGAGCTGAGGAAATCCCATGTCATGATTTCGGGATTGTGGTGTCCACTCAATATATCTAGGAGCACCAACCATGTAGTTGGAAAAGACCTGCCTTCTTAAATACCTTCTAATAGCTTGAACAACCCTTGTTGGGGTTTTTCAAAGGGGATTAGGATCCTTTACACTAGAATTTAATGACAAATGGACATTCCACGTTCAATGGTGAGGGCTATTGGGACTTTATAAAATAGTGGTAAACTTAATAAAATTTACAATTTTCCATAAATTGTAGTCGATAAAGTACTAATTACATGCTATTTTAATTATATAAGACTAATGACAAACTCTTCAACCACACTATCCCTATGATGAATTCTGGATAAAGACAACATCCTCACTGACAGTAACTTCTATGAATGGTTTAGATGCCTTTGGTTTATCCAACACCATGATCATAAGTCTTACGTGCTTGAGTCAGTATTACCTTATCCACCTTCTAAAGAGGCAAGTGAAGAAGATTTACTGGTCTATGAGAAACATATGAACAATATGGTCAACATTCAATATTTGAGGCAATCATCAATGTCTAGTGAGAAAATGAAGTTACATGAAAACATGGATTCTTATTTCAATCACAAGTACATTATGTGTATTTACCAGGAGGGATAAAGAAATGAATGTTTTGAGATCTCCAAGGCACACTTTCAGAGTAACCTAGTAGAAGGTTCCCCAGTTGGGACTCTTGTAGTCAAGCTCATTGGATACATTGAGCGACTTGAGGTTTAGGATTTAAACTCTTTGAGTAATTTGGCATTGTTCTAATTCTCACATCACTCCCTCTAACTTCTCTACCATTTTTGTCAATTTCAATATGAACAACACTTAGAAGTCTCTATCTGATTTTCATATCCTAATTCACTTATTGGACAATGATATGAAGTGCAAAAATTCTTTTGTCATTATGGTGAATAAGTGGAAATGGAAGGTGAAGAGAATTAAGCCCAAAGCTTCTTTACTGACTTCCATGAAAAGGAAGATCAAAGGGAAGGAATGGGAACGGTATGTTGTTTGTTCCGTATGTGGAAAGAAGAGCCAATGGAAGAAGAACTGCACCTAGCCTAAGAAGCAATGTTATGATTTAGGAGAAATGGTGATCAAATGATATCTATTTATTTTTTACAAATTGTGTATTAGATATATCTTGTGGTGCCAACATAATATCCAAATATAGGATCCAAGAAGATTAAAGAAGATTGATCGAGGAGAGGTATATCTACGAGCAGCCAACAGAGCCAGACATGCTGCTATAGCTATTGGGGACTACCACCTCATGTTTCCAACTAGGATGATCTTGGTTTGAAGGGTAGGTTTTATGTTCCTTATATAACCAAAAACATAATTTATGTATCAAGACTAGAAATAGATGGGTTTTTTCTCATATATAAAAACGATTGTTTCTTTTTTTATAATTACAGAATACATTTTTCTAGGGCCCATTTATACAACGACTTTTATGTATTGGATTACATAAACCAGGTAATGGAAATCGATGACAAAGATACATCACCTAACTCATACCACACCAAACTTTTTCATCACCAATAAGGTCATGTAAATGAGAAATTCTTAAAAAAGTTAAATCTTGATGGACAATTAGATTCTTTTGAACAAATACAACTTAGCGTATTTCATGCATGTTTATAAGGAAAAATGACCAAATCCCCATTTGGTGGGAAAGGATAAAGGGCGGAAGAACTTTTGAATTGGTTCATACCAATGTGGGTTGAACATTTCTAGTTGATGTAAGGGGATGGTACTCATACAGCATAAATTTTACTGATGATTTTTGTAGATATGGATATATCTACATAATGAAGTATAAGTCATATTTTTTTGATAATTTCAATGAAAAAAAGAATGGTGTTGAGAACTGGCTTGGTAAGAATATTATGAAACTCCACTCAGAACGAGGTGGAGAATATCTTAATCATGACATCATTGATTAGTTATGGGACTTTGGGATCCTATCCTAACTCACTCCTCCAAACATGCCCCAGTGGAATTGTGTGAGTGAAAGGAGTAACTGCACCCTGTTGGACATGGTGAGATCAATAATGAGTCATGCGAGTATTCCATTATCCTTTTGGGTATATGTGTTACAAATAATGGAACAAATACGAAACAAAGTACCAACTAAATTAATAAATGGTATTTCATTTGTGTTCTCGAGTGGTTAAAAATCCATGTTATCGAATTTACATGTGCGGGGTACCAAAGCGTATATTAAGACCTCTTCATGTAAAAAACTCACACCACAAGGAAAAATGTGTACCTTTATTGGATACCCCAAGGAAACAGGGGGATATTGCTTATACAACCCCTTAGTCAAAATGTTATAGTGGCAAGACTTACCATATTCCAGGAGAGGGAGCACATCACCCAAAGAGATAGTGGGAGCGAGGTAGATTTCAATGAACACAAGGCTCAAGGTGCACAATAGTTAGTCCAAGAACATATTCTACAAAGCATGTGAAAGAAGAATCTATTCCAGAGATACATGTATTGCGTAGGACTATAAGAGAGGATAATGAACCGAAAGTGTATGATTTTCTAGTTACCAAGGATGGTGACTCCATATTAGTCGATAATAACAATCCTCTTACCTAAAAGGAAGTAGTATGTTTCTTAGACCTTGCCACATTGCAAGAAGCCATGAATTCTAATATGGATTCCATGTACTAAAACCAAGTCTGAATTTTGGTAGATCCTATAGTTGATTTAAAGACTATTGGATGCAAATGGGGATTGAAGAAGAAACTGTACATGGAAGGACAAGTCAGTACCTATAATGAACAACTGGTTGAAAAACGTTTTATATAGTGTCAAGTAATTGACTATGATTAAACCTTTCCACCGATTTCAATGATAAAACGCATCAAAATTATACATTCCATTGTATGATTCCATGACTATGAGATTTTGAAAATGGATGTCAAAATGGAATTCTTTAACGAGAACCTTCTGGAAGATGTCTACAAGACACAACCTGAAGGGTTTGTGACTCCAACAGATGCCAATAAGGTATGCAATTTGTAGAATTCAATTTATGTATTAAATCAATCATCTAGGTCATGGAACATTCATTTTGATGAATCCATAAAATAAATCGGTTTTATCATGAATAAATGTGATCCTTTTTTCTAAAAATGGGTAACTAGGATTTTAGTCCCATTCCAAATAATATATGTTGATGACGTATTACTTATTGGAAAAGACATACAAGTCTTTCATTCTGTTAAGGCATATTTTAATAAATGCTACTCCATGAAAGCCTTGGGTGAGGCAGTGTATATTCTTTGTATCAAGATACATCATGATAGATCCAAGAGATTGTTGAACCTATATCAAAGTACATACATTGATTAGATACTAATGATCTTCAGTATAATACAATGCAAGAGGGGATTGTAGCCAAAGTCACATGGCATTCATATTTCCATGAAAATGTGTGCTCCAAAACATGTGGAAAGAAAGACAATTGAGAGGACTCCATACGCATCTGTGATTGGGTCAGTCATGTATGTCATGATATGTACTAGGCTAGATGTCGCCAATGCATTGAGTGTGGTTGGTAGATATCAAGCTGACCCAGGTAACTACAATTAAATGACATTCAAGAAAATATTAATGTATCTGAGGAAGACTAAGGATATGTTCTAGATTTATGGAGGATATGAGGAAGTGGTCATTAGAGGATATCCACATTCTATATTCCAGACTGATCAAGATGACATGATGTCACAAACAGGATACATCAACACATTAAATGGAGGTGTAGTGAGCTGGAAGAGCTCAAAGCAGATTTTGGTCATAGAGTCGACAGTAGAGTCTGAGTATATCGCACCTTCGGAGGAAGGTAAAGAAGTAGTTTTGATACATGGCATAGTATAGGAGATAGATGTGATTCCTAGTAGTAAAAATCTCTTCACATTGTACTGTGATAATACTATAGTAGTGGCTCTCACAAAAGAGCCAAGGTCATATCAGCAGATGAAGCACATACTTCAAAAGTATCACCTTTGGAGTGATTTTTCTCGTACAGATGAAGTTACATTGTGCATTATTTCCACTGAAGACAATGTCAGAGACCCTTTGACTAAAGCATCATCTCATTAGAAACATGATCACCATGTGAGGACTAGTGGACTGAAATTTGTAGTCTATTGGCTCCAGCAAAATTTGGAGTTTGTAAGAGTTGGTGTCCTTGAACCAACTGGTTTTACTTTGGTTACATGGATATTTAATTTATTATTGAATATTGTTCATTGTTCTACATTATTATGATGTAATAATGTCCTAGAGTATTGTTTTTCCTTGATAAGGTCATGGTAGTTCCCCATTATGATGAGAACAATGAAATGAAAAAAAAATATTCATAAATATAGTTTTGCGGTTGGATGAAATGATATTATGGGACACGTAGCAGGCATACATTTAGGTGCGAGTACTCATATGCATATGAGACTTCCTCTCATGAATTTCACAAATGGTAATCTCTAAGATAAGAGATTATGGGAAACGAACAACTAGAATGAATTCTGCATGTTTTGGTTTCATTAGATATTTATATCTGCGAGCATGTGTAATGATCCATATAATTTAATATTATCATTAATATGTGTCATGACATACACACATTGATTTACAGATGAAAACCACCACGCATCCAGTTGGATAGAAGTAAGGTATCTTAGGTTCATCATGAGTGGCAAGTTATTAATGGATAAATCAAAGAAGGGATTGTTCCTTCCATTTATGGAAGTTGATATCTCGTCCCTTTGATTGAAATAGAACTGTCATGTGAAATTCCATGGACATGATGTAATGAAGACTTTATTTTTGTTAGTCAAAGAACAGTGTATCAAGCATAAAATTTGATGACATAGTCATGAAACCTGCTTGATGAGATATTGCGACTAAGGGATTAAATAACACAGTGAGTGTTTTTATGTGGATGTCATTGTATCAACATTAAATTTTCTCTCTGGGGTTCTTTGACCCAATTATAGACAGTACACTTGGAATTTAGTCAAGCCCACCTAATGCAAAAAAAAGTATCCTATAGGGTCACACACTATGCGTTTTTGGGGGTCTCTATAAAATTCTATTTGAATTTAATTAGTGATGTAAATATTATTCTCAAGACAGTGGAACAATTTTATTCAAGCTACAATGATCGCATAAACTAAATAAAATATATTTATTTATTTTATTAAACATTTAATAAATATTTATTTACTAGTTTGAAAATATACTATTTATTTAAGAGAATATGTTAGTTAGTTATTTATTCGGGTGTTCAATAAATGGAAGTGGAGTTCAAGCGGGCCATGCTCGGTCCAGTAGTAAAATAATTATTTGCACGATGGTAAATAATTATTTAACTACTTGGAACAAATTAAAATAATTTTGCTATTATTTTATAATGTTGAATTTTATTTATAATTCTATTTTGCGCAAGTCAGTGCACCATAATTAGAGATGTGGTATTATTATTAAAAGCATGGGTTTTCTCCAATTCATGAATGTAATTATTAGTTGTTATGCAATTAAATTTAGTAACAAAAATTCCATGTATATAAATAGGAAAGTACACCTGTTGTTCTAGAGACCACACCACATGCCTGGTGAATTGAGAATTGTTGAGCCAAAAAATTTCTCTCTCAAATCCATTTTTCTTCCCTCTCAAGAATGGGAGACGTTCTTCAAGGCTGAAGAACAAGAGATCAAGAAAGACAGACACAACACAGTCACTTCACCACACTAGCACCAAGAGAACGAGTGGTGTCGATAGGAGTCCATCAGACAAGTTTGGATCACAGTTAGAGGGATTCAAGTTTGGATCCTTACTAGCGCATCTAGATAATCCAGAAGTGTCATTATGGGCGATCAACATCATCAACAAAAACAATACCAAATATAAAGGTATTATTTTCATTTATGAAATTAATTAAGTTAATTATAAACATGATGTGAAAGATCCTATCTATGGCTTCGATCCTCATTCTTCTTTATCTTAATCGTTGATTATATTATGTTTAGACAGGTGGTCATGATCGTATTCATCCCGGAATAATCATTGATCATGGTAAAATTAAATGTTGTGTCTCATCCCACCCATGCTTTCTATGTGACCAAAACCTTCAGATGACTTATTCTCTATTGTTTTTAGAAATTTCCACTTGGGAAGTTCATTTTAAATGGAATATATTTAAGATTAAGGGTTTTATAAAAAGTGTTTTAATGATGGGGGGATATTGTTGAAAATTTAATAATGCTAAATTTATGTGATATGAAATATTGGTGTTTTCTTGTATTACCAACACATAAAAAACCTAAAAACATGATTCCCCATAAATAGTAGATTAATTTATATTATTCCAATGAGGTGAACTTCATTTTTATTATGAAAGAAAATCAAATAATATTAGAGATGGGGTGATGTTTATAGGTGTTTGAGATGATTAAATAATATTTATTCTATAATCGTGAGGCTTGCGATATGATTTTTGTTACAAATATCATGTTTCTTGAGATATGTTTTCATGAAATGAAAAGAAAATTGAAATGGGTATGGAATGACTCTAACTATTTTTTATTGATTGGTGTGGGTAAGGAGGTTATATAATGAAGGAATAAATTTCACTCGAAATCTAGAAATAATGATACAATATTGGAAGATGTGATTTTTTTCTCTATTTTATGCAATTCTTAATTAATTAGACACCATTTTAGGGTGGCATGCATCAATGTTACATGATGTTTCTAATTTTTTAAAGTAACCATTTTTTTAATTAAAACTTTAGAAGACAATGTTTCTCATCAAACTATGAATCTCATGGGTTTGATAAATGAAAATTATCATTCTATAATTTGGGCCAAAAATGTTTTTTTGAGTGATTTTGATAATGTGACTTTAGGTTGACATGATAGATACTTAAACTAGATCCTTCCAATAACATAAACACATAAACTGATAACTATATTTGGATTGAACTAAATAATAAAATTTAGGTAGGATAGTTAAAATGAATAAGTAAGGTTTGATGTTTTAATTTTAAATTGAAATTCCAATGAATGTGGAAGAATACTATTATTGAAAAATGTAGAATATATAGTATACATTTATATAGGGATATATTTTAAAACAATTTGATAGTTCAATAAATTATGAAGAGAAAGAAGACACATGAGAGAATAAATAAGTGAAAATTTCCTTTATCAGCTAATTTCAAGTAGTTAAGACACTTAGATGTGAAAATTGAAGATACAAAAATGTAACATCAAGGATTATTTGGTAAATTCATTATAGTTATGTGTTTATTTTTCGTTATTAAATTTTATATATTCTTTATTTTAGGAAGATAACATATTGAATATGTGAAGCCTTGTTTGGGTTATTTATTATTGTGATCGCTCATGTTTTCGTAAAAAGATTAGTGTATAAATAATATAATATGAGTTTGATCTTAGGTATATTAGGGTGAAGTAAAATGTTGGAGGTTGAAGAATCATTTTCATATATCATTGAGAATCATTTATTTGATTATGTGAAAGATTTTACATCATTAAGATGATATATTTATATAAAAACCATTAATAATATACCATATGTATTTGTATCATTGTTGATAAGTGGATCATTTGATCAATTTTTCTTGGGATCA
Organism: Viscum album; assembly: GCA_963277665.1. Classification (NCBI taxonomy): domain Eukaryota; kingdom Viridiplantae; phylum Streptophyta; class Magnoliopsida; order Santalales; family Viscaceae; genus Viscum; species Viscum album. The sequence goes on from OY728129.1 coordinate 1,124,780,460, forward strand.
TTACAAGGATGCAAAACATCTATTTGGAGTGGTGATCCTGGTAAACTCACAATGCCAACTACGATTTGGTTTCCTAAAATTGTCAAAAGTGAAAAAATAATACATGTAAATCAGTTTAAAAAGTTGCAATGGTTGTTTGAAGGTTTAATAAAACAGAAAAAAATTCATTGAACCTTCCATCTCACTGAATCCATAATGATCATATTACTTATTCGTGACTATATTTCCAAAAATAATAAATAATGAAATCAAAATTCTAAAATAATTAATAATAATAGAAGTATTACTAACATTATAAACAATATTTATGAAAATGTAATTTAATAATTTTGATTTATTATGATCAATTTTAAATAATAAACATGTCCTCACAATTAATTTTTTTTGAGTATTAAGGGTTCTTGTGCATAGTACTATAATAAGAGACAAAATTTTATATGTAAATGGTCGCCTATATAATGGCACACCTATGTATCAATGTATAGATGAGAAGGATACCCATATAACACACATTAATGATGTATTAAATATTTATATCATAATGATAAAATCAAAGTCCAATGGTTTAAAAAAGTTACCTAAGGATGATGATGGGTACACCATGTTTGAACATCTCAATAAATTTTACCAAGAGAAAATAATCCACTAAAAATATGATTACTTGAAAACAATATTCAAATTTATATTTGAGGAAGGAATACATGCATGTTTACATATACTAGTGCTAATTAAGTACATTAAATTATGAACATAATTTAGTTTTAATTGGAATATATATTTATCTATATATATCATTTTATAAAAATTACACTAAATATTAATACATTATTTAATAAAATATAATGAATGATATATAGAAAAATATATAATATATATTAGATATGGTTTTATATTATATAAGGATAAAAATAAAAAAATTCATAAATTGATTTATGGAATATGATGAATATAAAAAATATCAATGGGATGAAAATATCTAATAATACCGTAAAAAATATAAGAAGAAATATATTAATAGGGAGAGCATCTATTTGTAGTTTATTTCCTTGGTAAGTGTTTTGAATGGACATTTTAATAGATAATTATATAATATTAAAAATAAGTGAAAATAAACATCCAATTTATATATATTAGTCATAGTCATTAATATTATATTTTAAATTTTTGTTTATTAGTCAAATCATTTTTTCCATCTATTTTAATGCACATATAAAAAATATGGATGTTTATAAATATTATAAGAGTTAACATGGATCTCTTAGTTTCTGATATATCCTAGCATCTACATCATCTATATATTATCAAATTTTTTACATTGCCTAATCAAATTATTCTTCTATTTAATAAATATTTATATGTAATGAGTATTGTTATTGGAATAATCACTCTATCAAGTTTAAAAATAATTTAATTTTATTTAAGGTGAGGAAATAATATAAAATTTTAATGAAAATTACATATATTATGGTATATTATATTTAAAAAATAGTATATATATATATATGTATAAATTTATTTAAAGAAAATCATATATCATGAATCCATTATTAAAAATAGCAATTGGGTATTTAAGTGTCTTCTTCATATTAAATTGTGTTTCACATATAGCTTGATGTTGGCACTTTAACAAATCTAATACGACACATTTTGGTCATGGAGCGTTGGTGACATGGAAGGGAATGTGAATGGTTTATGTTACAAAGATTTCAAATTTTTAATTATCAATTTTTATTGGTGATATATAAACTGGGAATATAAAACCTTTAAATTGTATCATTATGGATGATTTATTTCTTTTCTATGAAGTAAAATTGTAAATTATAAAGGAAATAAACTTTATAATTTATTAATTGGGATTCATATGATTAAACTATGATACATTAATATTACTAAAAAATTATAAATCCTATTACAAGATGGATTCCATTATAATGTATAGTACCTATATACTTTTTGTAATGAAACCCTATGTGGAAAAATCCATAAATTCATAGTTGTACCCAACCCAGTTTTTTGGGTATGTTTCATATGAGATAACTATAATAAACAAATGTAATCCATCCTTGTTATGATATTATTCTCTATCAAACCAATTAAAGGTGTTTTAAAAATATTGAATCAAATATTGGAACCCTTATAGCTCACTTTTACCTTATTTTTATTTCATACTTAAACACATGGGGGTGATTACATGCTAAAACGGTATGTTATTTACTATTTCTACAGTCACTTATACAGTTTACATATAAATGTAGGGTGAAATATTACATAACTAATTTAATTTCATGTTAAGAAGATATTTTAGTTTATTTATAATTTATATATAAGAATTAGGTTAATTAAAATTCCAATTACAACCTAAAGGGTTTTTTACGCTAGTTATTTTCAACTGGGATATGATTATTCCTTGGAAACATTGAGTACTTTTGTTTAACTATGTCAATATTTAAAAACTGTTATGAGAAATATTCAATATGATTCATTCCACTAGATAAGTAATGTGATAATTATAGATTCATTAATAAATTTTACCTTTTTATTTTATAAAAAATGTTTGAAAACATGTTAATATATGGGAATCAAATAAATTATTTTAAATGAATTATTTTTTAGGATTACATATTAAATCCCATGGAAGGGGTAACATTAATTTTACCTTAAAAAATTCTTGAAATGACAAAGTGGATGTCTTTATGGGTCCTATATGACTTTTACTAGGATGCATTAAATATATAGTTTAGTATGTAATACATAGATACTTTGATATAGTTCTATCTTGGAAGAGGTAATTATAAGGCCCCGACATTAAACCTTACTTAATATTGAATTAAATGAATAATTCACATTGAGGATCTTTTTAGGTTTAGATATTTAGATAATTAGAACATAACTATTACATCTCAAAATATTTACAAAGTAGACACTTCTACTATGTTTCCATAGAATAAAAAAAACTCTTAAAAAGAAACATGTCCAGTTCCATGTTTTATATAGCATGACTTTACCTTGATCCCATCCTTGACCCTATTCCACATTAAGTCCTGTGAAAAACATTTCAAAAAACTTGGGGTGAGCATAAAAAGCTCAGTAAGGGATACACAAAGAATTAAAACTGTTAGTTTATCAAAACAAAAAGTAAACCATGTATACTTTATCAAAGTAATACTTTTCACCTTTATGAAGTAGTAAAAACTCTTCCCTGAATAAAAGATCATTAATTACTCTTTTGTAACCAAAATATTACCATAAAACCCATATAAAGAACACATAACATATAAAGGTAACTTGGGACATAAACATACTTAAGTGGAATAACCATACGGTCTACTTCCACACATATCACTTAATGGAATAGCGATACGGCCAACTTCCATACACACTTAATGGAATAACCATACAGTCGACTTCCATACCCAATGCATTGGAGGTTATAACATAACCACCCGTCCTGGTATTCACGACACCACCCGTCATATGGTTTATCACGTAACCACCCATCAAATGTCCAAGTACCATTATAAAAATAATAAGACATAAAACAAATATAATGGAATGAAAACATTTCCACACTTTGATCACAATATATCACTTAAATATATTGACATAACAATCCATTATAAAAACCATTTTCAATACCAAAATACATAAAATAGTATATGGTATTTATTTCATTTAAAAAACCATTATGGCTTGTTCCGGAATCCAAATACCAAAATTATACTCACGGCGGCGGAAAAGGTTGTTGTCACCACGTACGTTAAAAGAAACATTACTTTTTGTCGTTTTGTAAAACGCTTCGTAGAAAAAGATTACTTTTTTATAAAAGTAAAATTCAAAGGGGTTTATACACCATATAAAAGAAAGTTGTGTATAAAATGAAATATGCCTTAATGAAAGAAGATTGAGACGAAGTCCCTTACCTCGGGTCCGACTTGACTTGATCGTTCTTTATTGTCCTGAATAATAAACTTCAGTTAATTTCTACTTGATTAAAAACCTTTTTAAAGTTCATTATTCCTTTTATATCACTTATTACCATGTTATAAACATTATGTAATCATTTAAGTTAATAATGTTTGTTTTATTGATATTTGGTTCTTAAGTCGAAAGTGGACTTCTTACAATTACATGTTGTTCGTGTGGTCAAAGGTTATTTATATCCAAAATGAAATTCCTGATTTGGATATCATATATATCATATATATCTAGCATATACATTTATTTTTAATATCACGTAATCATTTAGAGGTAAGAAATGAAATGCACCGTTCATGGAGACGGTAATCCGTACGTACGCATGAACGCTACTTTCATTTCAAAGTCATATTAATGGAATTAAAACTAAATGAGAGGTATGTATATTTTAATTCCAGAATTATATTAATCATTTAGATGTAAGATACATCATATATATCCATTATATATATGTACTTATAATAGTACATTATATTTGGGGATAAGAAATGAAATGCACCGTTCATGGAGATGGTAAGCCGTACGTACGCATGAACGCTACTTTCATTTCTATATCATACTTTAATGGGAAGAAATAATAATGATATAGAGGTATATTATAATTCCCGTATAACATCATATATAATAACTTTAAAACCATCCTTTATATGTCCCACATATGGCATTAACGAATCAAATCACTTTGAGGGGGCGGTAGTCCGCACTTCCTAAAATGAAATTATCGTGTTTACCCATAATGGAAGCCATAAAGGTATGATCAAAATGAAAAATACAGAAGCATAAGGAAAACATAAACATATTATATATCATATATAAATTTAGTGTCATCTTAATGGCCACCTTTGAAGGTGTTAAAATAATATTGAACAATCATCGTTTCGGGAGGCAGAATTTTTCCATCCACGGAAACAGTATGTTCTTTAACCATTTGATGTAGATGTGTGTAAGTGTAGCTCGAAATCTTATTTTAACAACATCCTAGTATATTTATGATACTGGAGTTGTTACAAAAGAAATGAATAAAAAGAGTTTAGGGGGTTGGAGAAGCAAAATAAAATAAATAACACAAGTGAAGACATCACCTTAAAATCGGGTAAATCTCTTAGATTTGAGCTCAAAGGTTTCCTTGGGAAGACGTCTGCCAAAAGTGAGGCTTCAAGGAGTAAGATATGGATGTGGAGAGACAAAATGGGCAGGGGTTGGCCGAGCCAATGGCTTTGTATGTGTGGGTAAGGTGGTAGAGGTGGGGGCCTTTTATACGAGGAGAGGAGGGGCACTCTTGGAATGTAAACAAAAGTCACATTGTTTTAAAATGATATTCGGAATTAAGTGGTCCCACATTGATATAATTATAGGATAAGGTGATAAGGGTTCTAAAGATACCCATAAAATAGGGTTTTTGACATGTTTAGGTCATAGATTTTACATTATCTTTTCATTTTATTTAAATCCATTATTAATGAGGTAATCGCTACATCATCATGATGTCATAAATAATTTAATATATTTAATTTATAAAAATTATAAAAAAACAATCATGATGTAGGAATTCGTTTTATCTTTCTAATGAATATTTATAGTAAAAATCTGATTTGTATTACCCCATGTAAAAATTGTTTTAGTAAAACAACTCATGTTTGTGACATTTTTATTTTAACATTAAATAAAAAGGTATTTATGTCATTTTCCAACCAAAGTGGCTCCATGGGGCCCCCAAGTTGACCCATGGATTTTTTTGGTCGTCCATGACACATAAAATAAGGGTAAGACATGTGTCAAGCTCATCTCATATTATTAAAACATTATTTTTACCTTAAACTACACTAATTACCTCTAATCGCGTTTCAAAACTTAATAAGTTACTATTCACCAAAAAATTATTTTAATCCCATTGAACCAGATTTTACTTCTTAATGACAACCATGTATGTCGGATTTTTTAAATTCAAAACACAGAGGTGGTAAAATTTCATTTAAAAGAAAAATCAGTTTTTATAAGTACCACTTAGTGGTTTCACTATTCATCAAAAATTGAAGTTTTTCAGAAAAATACCAAAACATCACCCTAATCTATATTTGATATTCTGAATTCAAAAATGAAGTCCATTTTACAAAATTCAAAACATATAAGTTGCATTAATTAATTTAATAATTAATTCCCACTATCAGAGCAAATAGCGTGTTTTTATGAAACAATAAGTATCAAAAGATTGACACTAGTTGAAGTCCGATTTCAAAGTGAAATTAATTCCAACGACCACTATTGGATATAATGGTAAAAATATATTCTAATTTCACTTTAAAACCAATTCAAAAGATAATCTAATCATATAAATAAATGAGATTAAAAATAGGTTTTTAATTAAAATACAACATTTTCCACTATTCATTAAAAAATGAACTTTATCGGAAAGATACCAAAAATTTACACAAAGTAAATTTTGATGTCCCGATTCTAAAGAAGAGTTTTATTTGGTCCAATAGAATTTATAAGAGTGAAAAAAACTATATTTAATGATGGTTTTCCATCAAAAGGTGATAAGTGAACCTTCAGTGAAAACTAGGGCATATACGCCTAAAATTGAATTCTTTCCGTATTTTAAGCCTTTATCTTTTATTAGATAAAAGTAAAAACATTTAAAAAACATATATAATCATATTTTAGTTATTTCTATCCATTCCCACCAATACTATCGCAATGTGTTAACTACCATTAAAAATAATATTATTTTATTACTAGTGTGCAACGTAAGATTTGAATGAAACACTTTGTTGCGTATCGGGTACACTATCGAACATAGCAACCCATTTAATGTAAAATTAATATTTAATTCGTAAATATTAATAAATATGAAAATTATTTATTCTTTATTTACCTGGGATGTTACATCCTTCCCCCCTTTTGGGAATTGCGTCCTCACAATTTTATTCACTTATCAAAATAAGTGGGGGTATTTATCACTCATAGCATTTTCAGATTCCCACGTTGCCTTTTCAACCATATGGTTTTTCCACAAAAAACTTTACCTTGTGGATTACCTTATTTCGCAACACTTGCTCTCTTCGGTCAAGAATCTGGAATGGTTGTTCTTCAAAAGATAGGTTCTCTTTCAACTGAACTACCTCTGGACTCAAAACATGAGATGGATCTGGCATATACTTCCTCAACATCGAAACATGAAAAACATTGTGTACCTGAGATAAACTCAGAGGTAAAGCCACTCGGTAAGCAACTGATCCAACTCTCTCCAGAATTTCATATGGTCCAATGAACCTTGGACTCAGTTTTCCTTTCTTACCAAATCTCATCACACTTTTCCATGGAGAAACCTTGAGAAAAACATGATCACCTACCTCGAAAGATAGATCCTTACTCTGGTTATCCGCATAACTCTTCTGCCTACATTGAGTTGTTCTCATGTGTTTCTGAATCAACTGAACTTTTTCTGCCATCTCTTCTACCAATTATGGTCCCATTAGCTTCCTTTCACCCACTTCATCCCAAAATGCTAGAGTTCGACACCGCTTCCCATATAATGCCTCAAAAGGTGCCATCTGTATATTGGAATGAAAACCATTATTATAAGAAAACTCAACCAAAGAAAGATGTTGGTCCCAACTTCCCTAATAATCCATCGAACAAGCTCATAGCATATCCTCCAAGGTCTGAATTGTACGTTCTGACTTCCCATCTGATTGAGGATGAAAATCTGTACTAAAATTTAATTCAGTACCCAACGACTTCTGAAGGCCTTTCCAAAAGTTAGAAGTGAACCTGGGATCATAGTCAGATACAATGGAGAGAGGAACTCCATGTAACCTGACTATCTCTTTAATATAAAAACCGGAAAGTTGATCTAGGGAAAAATTATCTCGTATAGCAAGGAGATGAGCAGATTTAGTCAAGCGATAAAAAATAACCCAGATTGCATTATTTCCTCTAGATGTATTCGGAAATCCCACGACAAATTCCATGGATATATTTTCCCATTTCCACTCTAGCACTGGTAAAGGCTGAAGCATCCCTTTTGGTAACTGCCGCTCTGCTTTAACCTGCTGACAAGTCAAACACTTCACAGTAAAATCAGCAATATCCCTTTTCATTCCATCCCACCAGTAATACTCCCGCAGATCTCTGTACATCTTAGTACTGCCAGGATGAACTGAAAACGGGGAACTACGAGCCTCACATAGAAACTCATTCTTCAACTGTGAATCACAAGGCACACATAATCTCTTCCCAAAACTCAAAACACAATCATTATCAATGTTGAATTCAGGAAACTTACCCTTCTAAATCAGCTCTACCATTTTCTGCAACTCACTGTCTTGCTTCTGTGCTTGCATGATTCTGTCTGATAGGGAATATGTCACTGATACCTGAAACAAAACAGAAGGACTTCCTACACAAACAACTTCCATGCCAAATTTCATCAAATCAAAAACCAAAGGATCTCGTTCCCAACGCAACATTGTTAATGAAGCATTACTTTTTCGACTCAAAGCATCCGACACTTTATTTGCTTTTCCCGGATGGTAATGAATTGTACAATCATAATCCTTGATTAATTCCAGCCATCTCCTCTGTCTCATGTTAAATTCTTTCTGAGTGAATATATACTTTAAACTTTTGTGATCAGTATATATTTCACACTTTACTCAATACAAATTATGCCTCCAAATTTTTAGAGCAAAAACAACAGTAGCTAATTCCAAGTCATGTGTAGGGTAATTTACCTCATGAGTTTTCAACTGACATGAAGCATATGCAATTACCTGATCATTCTGAATAAGGACACAACCAAGTCCCTTCAACAAAGCATCACTGTAGATAACAAACTCACCATTCCTAGAAGGAAGTGCCAAAACTGGAGCATTCACCAATCTTCTTTTCAACTCCTGAAAATAATCATCACACTCTTTTTTCCAGATAAACGTAACACCCTTCTGAGTTAGCTTAGTCATTGGACTAGATAATCGTGAAAAATTTTCAACAAGCCTTTTGTAGTAACCTTCCAAACTAGGGAAACTGATTCAACTGAGCCATCACTGCAGTAAACTGCTCAATTCTGATTCTGAACATCTTAGTATGCTTATTTGGAAGGTCATTTCCCTCAGTATGCCTTCCCAAAAAATCTTCTCTATTTCATCTACAAAAAACCATTCTTAACACTGAAATACCTTAGGTGAAGCAACATGGTAACCATCAAATGCTATATCATTTCAAAATAATATTTTTGGATAATCATTTAATAGAATTATAACTCTTAAAGTTATCTAAACCGACCTCTGATACCAACTATAAGGCCCCGACCTTAAACCTTACTTAATATTGAATTAAATGAATAATCCACATTGAGGATCTTTTCAGGTTTAGAGTTTTAGAGAATTATACCATAACTATTACATATCAAAAGATTTACAAAGTAGAAACCTCTACTAAGTTTCCATAGAATAAATAATACTCTTAAAAAGAAACATGTTTAGTTCCATGTTTTATATAGCATGAGTTTCCCTTGATCCCATCCTTGACCCTATTCCACATTAAGTCATGTGAAAAACATTTCAAAAAACTTGGGGTGAGCATAAAAAGCTCAGTAAGGGATACACAAAGAATTAAAACTGTTAGTTTATCAAAACAAAAAGTAAACCATGTATACTTTATCAAAGTAATACTTTTCACCTTTATGAAGTAGTAAAAACTCTTCAATGAATAAAAGATCATTACTTACCCTTTTGTAACCAAAATATTACCATAAAACCCATATAAAGAACACATAACATATAAAGGTAACTTGGGACATAAACATACTTAAGTGGAATGACCATATGGTCGACTTCCACACATATCACTTAATGGAATAACCATACAGCCAACTTCCATACATACTTAATGGAATAGCCATACGGCCGACTTCCATACCCAATGCATTGGAGGTTATAACGTAACCACCCATCCAGGTATTCACGGCCCCACCCGTCATATGGTTTATCATGTAACCACCCATCAAATGTCCAAGTAACATTATAAAAATCATAAAACATAAAACAAATATAATGGAAAGAAAACATTTCCACACTTTGATCACAATATATCACTTAAATATATTGACATAAAAAATACATTATAAAAACCATTTCAATACCAAAATATATAAAACAGTATATGGTATTTATTTCATTAAAAAAAACATTACGGCTTGTTCAGGAAGCCAAAGACCAAAATCATACTCATGGCGGCGGAAAAGGTCATTGTCACTGCATACGTTAAAAGAAACATTCCTTTTTGTCGTTTTGTAAAACGCTTCGTAGAAAAAGATTTCTTTTGTATAAAAGTAAAAGGAAAAAGGGTTTATACACCGTATAAGATATAGTTGTGTATAAAACAAAATATGCATCAATGAAAGGAGATTGAGACGAAGTCCCTTACCTCGGGCCCGACTTGACTCGATCGTTATTTAACGTCCTGAATAATAAACATCAGTTAATTTCTACTTGATTAAGAACCATTTTCAAGTTCATTATTCCTTTTATATCACATATTACCATGTTATGAACATTATGTAATCATTTAAGTTAATAATTTTTGTTTTGTTGATATTTGGTTCTTATGTCGAATGTAGACTTCTTACAATTAGATGTTGTTCGTGTGGTCAAAGGTTCTTTATATCCAGAATGAATATCCTGATTTGAATATCATATATATCATATATATCTAGAATATACATGTATTTCTAATATCACATAATCATTTAGAGGTAAGAAATGAAATTCACCGTTCATGGAGACGGTAAGCCGTACGTACGCATGAACGCTACTTTCATTTCTATGTCATATTAATGGAATTAAAACTAAATGAGAGGTATGTATATGTTTATTCCAGAATTATATTAATCATTTAGATGTATCATACATCATATATATCCATTATATATATGTACTTATAATAGTAGATTACATTTGGGCATAAGAAATGAAATGCACCGTTCATGGAGACGGTAAGCCATACGTACACATGAACACTACTTTCATTTCTATCTCATACTTTAATGGGATGAAATAATAATGATATAGAGGTATATTATAATTCCAGTATAATATCATAAATAATAACTTTAAATCCATCCTTTATAAGTCCCACATATGGCATTAACGAATCAAATCACTTTGAGGGGGCGGTAGTCCGCACTTCCTGAAATGAAATTATTGTGTTTAACCATAATGGAATCCATAAAGGTATGCTCAAAATGATAAATACAGAAGCTTAAGGAAAACATAAACATATTAGATATCATATATAAATATAGTTTTATCTTAATGGCCACCTTTAAAGGTGTTAAAATAATGTTGAACAATCATCGTTTCGGGAGGCAGAAATTCGCCATCCACGGAAATAGTATGTTCTTTAACCATTAGATGTATATGTGTGTAAGTGTAGCTCTAATTCTTCTTATAACAACATCCTAGTATATTTAAGATACTGGATTTGTTACAAAATAAATGAATAAAAATATTTTACGGGGTTGGAGAAGCAAAATAACACAAAAGAACACAAGTGAAGACATCACCTTAAAATCGGGTAACTCTCTTAGATTTGAGCTCAAAGGCTTCCTTGAGAAGAATTCTGCCCAAAGTGAGGCTTCAAGGAGTAATATAGGGATGTGTAGAGACAAAATGGGCAGGTGTTGGCCGAGCCAAAGGCTTTGGATGTGTGGGTATGGTGGTAGAGGTGGGGGCCTTTTATAAGAGGATAGGAGGGGCACTCTCGGAAAGTAAAGAAAATTCACTTTATTTTAAAATAATATTCGGATTTAAGAGGTCCCACATTGATATAATTCTAGGATAAGGTGATAAGGGTTCTAAATATACCCATCCAATAGGTTTTGGACATGTGTAGTTCATAGATTTTAAATTATCTTTTCATTTTATTTAAATCCATTATTAATGAGGTAAGCACTGCATCATCATGATGTCATAAATAATTTAATATATTTAATATATAAAAATTATAAAAAAAATATCATGATCTAGGAAATCGTTTTAGCTTTCTAATGAATATTTATAGTCAAAACTCGGATTTGTATAACCCAATGTAAAAATTGTTTTAGTAAAACAACTCATGTTTGTGACATTTTTATTTTAACATTAAATAAAAAGGTATTTATGTCATTTTCCAGCCAAAGTGGCGCCATGGGGTCCCCAATTTGACCCATGGATTTTCTTGGTCGGCCATGACACATCCAATAAGGTTAGGACATGTTTCAAGCTCATCTCATATTATTAAAACATTATTTTTACCTTAAACTACACTAATTACCTCTAATCAGGATTAAAAACTTAATAAGTTACTATTCACCAAAAAATTATTTTAATCCCATTGAAACACATTTTACTTATTAATGACAACCATGTATGTAGGATTTTTTAAATTCAAAACACAGAGGTGGTAAAATTTCATTTAAAAGAAAAATCAGTTTTTATAAGTACCACTTAGTGGTTTCACTATTCATCAAAAATTGTAGTATTTTTGGAAAAATACCAAAACTTCACCCTAAGCTATATTTGATATTCTGAATTTAAAAATGAAGTCCATTTTACAAAATTCAAAACATATAAGTTGCATTAATTAATTTAATAATTAATTCCCGCTGTCAGAGCAAATACCGTGTTTTTATGAAACAATAAGTATCAAAAGGTTGACACTAGTTCAAGTCCGATTTCAAAGTGAAATTAATTCCAACGACCACTATTGGATATAATGGTAAAAATATATTCTAATTTCACTTTAAAACAAATTAAAAAGATAATATAATAATATAAATAAATTATATTAAAAGATTTTTTGAATTAAAATACAACATTTTACACTATTCATTAAAAAATGAACTTTATCGGAAAGATACCAAAAATTTACACAAAGTAAATTTTGATGTCCCGATTCTAAAGAATAGTTTTATTTGGTCCAATAGAATTTATAAGAGTGAAAAAAACTATATTTAATGATGGTTCGCCATCAAAAGGAGATGAGTGAACCTTTAGTGAAAACTAGGGCATATATGCCTAAAATTGAAATCTTTCCGTATTTTAAGCCTTTATCTTTTATTAGATAAAAGTAAAAACATTTAAAAAAATATATAATCATATTTTAGTTATTTCTATCCATTCCCGCCAATACAACGGCTATGTGTTAACTACCATTTAAAATAATATTATTTTATTACTAGTGTGCAACGTAAGATATCAATGAAACTCTTTGTTGTGTATCGGGTACGCTATCGAACATAGCAACCCCTTTAAAGTAAAATTAATATTTAATTCGTAAATAATAATAAATATGAAAATTCTTTATTCTTTATTTACCTGGGATGTTATAGTAATGACCTTAGATCCTTTAATATTTTTTTAAATTCACAAAATATGTTTTCTAATGAGTGGTTCTATTTAGGAGTAGTTTGCCTCAAGTAGGATGCCTAATGATAAACCAACACCCAGAGTAAATGGCTGGAAATTTGTAATGTTTATCATTGTAAAATGACATTGCATCAGGTAATGCTTCAATTTGGAAGGGTATATATTCTTTAGGCATAATTGGACTCTTCATTTTTCATGTGACCTTCCTCAAATTTAATGGTATATAACTTTCCAAGAATGTGTACTTCATTATGCACTTGTTTCAAATTAGATTAGAATTAATTCTTAATCATTATGCCTGTTAAGTAAAACTAGTTTCATTAAAATGCATATAATTTGAGTCGAAATGTGGCATATAATGTTAATTTATGTGGTCTAATGATTTATGAGAGTAGGTCGCGAAAACATGAAGCCTACGTTTATAGGTAATAATTGGAGTAGAGTGACATGTACATTGAGAGCTCATTGTGAGAATATTTTCCATGAGCTGGTATTTGGGATTTGAGTTGTCCTAGTGATATAAGATGATGTTATTCAAATGGATCATGTGTTGTGAAATTATCGATCTGATTTAGTTTTGGATTTTTTGCCTAATGTCGATGAAAAATGTGGGCATGAATAGAGAGGTTCATTGTGTGTACGTCCAATGTAGAGACCCAAAGCTTAACGTACATGGACATTACATTACTTTTGCGGAATACTCAGTACTTAACAAAAACACACACACAAGGATCGTAATAGTTTAGTGTCTTTGGAAACTCGGAATATAATCTTCTAATCGTGGTAAAATATCTTCAACATCTCCCATAAAGATCTTCCCTTTTTTTACCTAAAACCTTTCTTTATATCCTGGGGAAAAGAAAACATAAAAGGGTGAGCTCAAATGCTCAGTAAGGGTAAATAAAAGAAATATCAATCACATCATATTCATAAGAACATAACATTTTGAAAATCTTAACCTGCAAAAAAGGGCATAATTTCATAACATGGGATAAATCATAGTAGTGAAATGAAATCCCAATAATCATAACTTAAAACAGGAAACTTTGTGGCATACACACATAATCATAGAGAATCATTTCTTATTAGTCAAGACTCATTGCCAAGACTATCTTAGTGGACAAAGTCCATTTCTGACCCGAGTTCACTCCTCGTTTCAGTCCTATTTCACTGAACTGGTATAACCTACCGTTCCATCCATGTCTATCTCATGAGATATAAAATCTTTACCCAATGAATTGGAGGGAGATATAGGTCCCACCCATCTCATAATGATACCATTCTTATGTGTGCCACAAAATCATAAACCATACATCATAGCATAACCCATGTAACAAAAAATGGGAATCTTAAACATTGTGACATCATTAAAGAACTCATATAAGATAAAGAAATTCATAAAAATAATTCCATCACAACATTGTCAAATAAATGTAAAAATAGGGATAGAAACAGAACCCTTTATTATCTTAGATAGAAAATAATTTTGATAAAACACTTGAACTCCATTCTTGAGGAAAATATCCTTATTACTTCAAAAACACTTTTCCTTTCTTAACATGTCATACAATTCTAAACTAAAAGAAGTTGATTAAAAATAAACTTGAAAACTTGTAAAGGAAACTTCTTGGAAATAATGTTTTAAAAATACATTCATGCCATATAAGTTAAAAAAACAGTCTTCTCGTACTTTTGTCGGAAAAGTCTAAAAGTACCTCATACGAAAAATGACAAAAGATTTATTTCATATCCTTTACTAAAAACTCACCGAAGGGTAAAATTGCATTTAAAAAATTGTAGCTGGATGGAAATAATATTACATATTTTGGAAACATGGATGTGGATGATAAAATACACCATAGTAAATTTCAAAGTATAAACAATCTCGGATAAAAATGAGATTGTGATATTTCCCTTACCTTAGGTCCGATTTGCTTCGTATGTGTCCGAAACTCCAATATAATGATTTAAATAATGTTATTGACTTATTCCAGAATCATAATTATTATTATGATATCATATAAGGTCATATTCTTAGCTTCATAGTAGTAATATTTCATTGCTACTTGTTATTTGGGTGTTTATTACTTTTTGTTCTTATGCGTGTTTTGTTGAATAAATTCTTAATATTCTCTTTAGGTTATAGATACATCATTTCCAGAATGGTATTAATGTACTATATATCATATTTATTCATTCAATTCATTTATATAATCATTATGCAATGAATATCATGTAGAAAGAATCACATCACATCGTGGAGACTGTATTCCGTACGTACGCACGAGCGGTGATATCGTTCCCATGATCGTGGAATTGTATTGGAGTGTATGTATACTATTTAAGAATCAATATCACATTATAATAATCATATATAGTAATTATTTACACCATTATACCCATCCAAGTATGGTGGTGGTGGAAAATAGATTACACCACGGCGTGGAGACGGTATTCCGTACGTACGCACGCGCGGTGATTTCATTTTCCGTAGGATGGATAGATGGAGAAATAGGGTTGTTTCATACATATAATAATATATAAGTATATGAGTGATACCGATGTTATTACTTCATAATGAAACAACTAAATAAGAAGAAGTGGAAGAAGAAATAAAGATGAAAGAATCGGTAACGGACATTACCTCTTCTTTGAAGCGCTTCTTTGAAACATCCTTTTAGGGCACTAAAATTGGTCTTTGAAGAAGACCAGGTCCTCTAGGATGTCTCTAGGGAAGTGGAGAGAAGAAATTGGCAAGGGTGTTCCGAGCTTGAAGGCTCAAAGTGGTGTGAGGAAGAGATGGAGGGGGTGCCTTTTTATAATGGAGGAGTGGGACACCATTGGAAGAACAAAAAATATTATTCCCTTATAAAGCCAAATTCGGTTTTTAATAGCTCCAAATTGATTTATATTGAAGCTAAGGTTGGGATGGGTCGAAATTCTCTCATCAAATAGAATTTAGACAATTTTAGGTTCCTATTTTAACCTTATCATTTATATTTAACATTACGTTAAATAATTTTACTTTTACCGTGTCTTCTTGTGTTCTTATACTATAAGGGTAATAAACTTACTATATCAAGGCAAACGAACCACAAGTTGTTTATTATTAATATTTTTAACCTTATCTAAGTCATTTGGCCGAACCTTAGATTTTTAGGAATAAAATAACAATTAATAATATAATATTTGTTTTAAGAACTATTTTATGTCAATTTTGACACTATTTAGTAATTGATTTTTGTAAAAATCATAACAGAATGATTAGATCGAAAAAAGTTAATTAAATAAATACTAAAATGTCATATTAACCTATAAAATTAGTTTAATTCATAAAAATTCTTAAATTACATTTATTTGGGTATTTATAACATCAATTTTGTCAATATTTCATTAATAAGACAATTACTGCATCATCTTTGTATCATAATAAATGATAATTATTTAATCCCTAAAAATTAAAAATAAATTCCTATGATGTAGATAATTTTATAATATTTCTAGAGACTATTCATGTTCGAAGTTTCATGAAGTGGATCACTAAATTAAAATTATTAAACTTATAAGATTTAAGAAAGTGACATGTTGTCACATTCTTTGGTTTTAATAATAATTAAATTATTTTTAGGGCAAAAAGTCCATTAAATGAATCTAATCCGACCCTTAGGTGATATGGGTCGACTTTTAGTCATCCAAAAGGATTTTTAAATGTGTTTGGGTAATTTTATAATATTATATTTACCCTTAATTACCTGATTTACCTTTAACTATGGTAAATAAAATTTACCGTAGTTACTATTCATAATTCTCAAAAATAAAAAGTAGCTTATTAACATAATTTGGATCCACTAATTCCAAATAGGGAATCCATTTTTCCAAATTCAATACAAAAAATTTGCAGAAAATAAATTAAAATTAATCCTGTTGTCGAAAGAAAATGGGTTTTTCTTTAAAACATTGCAAAAGATTGAATTGATTTATCCTACGAATTTAAGGTAGAATAAATGATAATTACATACATTATATTAAATGGTAAAAATATATTCTATTTATACTTTAAAACCATTTAATATTATAATTTAACCATATAAATTATTGCGATGAAAAAAGTTGTTTTTAATTAAAATATAGCGTGTTTTTACGATTCATCAAAATATAAAAGTTACCAGAATAATATGAAACATTTATCCAAAGTAAATTTTTATTTCATGATTCCAATGATGAATTTTATTTTGTCAAATTGAACTTATAAACATTTCAAAAACTCGATTTAAAGTGGGTGCGCCATCAAAAGGCGGCAAAACTGCATTTTTTGAAATATACTTATTTTACCCGAAAAATTTATTTTGTTCTTATACCATGTTCTTGAAAATGTGTAAGACGAATAATAATGTTATAAGATTTAAAATTTATTTAATACTATTCATAACATCTAGTTTATAATAATATTATAATAATATATCATTGTTTAGTAAAACCCGGTATTGCATACAACACACGCTATCGAGGAAGGTCGCGATTGCGTGTAATGCAAGCCAAGTTAGGGTTGCGTGCTGTGCAAGAATTATTCGTTATTTCGTATAACATAATCCAACCATATTTCATTTATACATTGAATATATGTATATATATATACTCAATGTTGTGTAGAACAACTATTATCAAAATTGTGTGTATCACGATCCAAGAATAGTGTTGTGAAGTGCACTGTGTTGCATTTGTTGTCAATGAGGCATGAAGTTGTCTTGGAATGAATGGAAGTCAAGGAATGTCAAGATGTGAATGACAAAGGTTGTGATGGTGTTGGTGAGGAAAGGAGAATGGCCATGATACTAAGAGGCATGTCACTTAGGAGATTCACTAAGTGGCATTGGAGAATATGGTTGAAACATTCTCCATGGAAATCTGACGATTGTTGAACTGGTCTTTAAGTTCAAAGAACTTGTATCCTGATGATACAAAGTCACAACAAAGTTAGAAGACCATGCATTGTATTGACAATGCATGAGGAGAGGAAGATGATCCATCCACACCTCCTAAGTGGATGGATTGCGCTGAAGAAGTCCATGCACTATCACTTAGTGCATGAGAATTAGAAGAAGATCCAATTGATCTCTGATTAGATCAATGAAGCACATTGAAGAATTTTATGTGATTCAAGAGCTCGGTTGATGAAGAACCTTTGGGAATTCCCTCCTAAGTGAAGATTATTTGTTTAAGAAGAATGGAGGAATTCTAATGAAGAAGAAGAATAGAAATGTGGGAGAAGAGAAGAAATGGAGAAGAAGAGTTGTGGCACATGGAATTTTACACTTAGTCCTTATACAAAGTACTTAGTGTTTAAGTAGGCAAAAAATATGCCACCAAGGGCCAGCCTTAAGGGTTCAACCCCCAAGGCACATGTGGGCCTAAGGCACCACGCCCAAGGGGGGATCCCATGTGGCCAGCCCGAGAGGCAGGGGGGCCGTGTGTAAGCCCCGGGCCACGCAGGGGATCAGTTCCTGTGCAGCATGGGCGCCTGAGCGCGTGCCCGAGGTGCATTGTGGGCGCTAGAGCGCGCCCGCGGAGGCAAGAGTGGGCGCAGAGCGTGCCCGCAGGGAGAACACGGTGCGGGGCGGCACCGTGGAGGAGGAAGTTCAATTGAAGTGGGGATGGGAGCGCTTATTTGATAAGCCGCGAGAAAACCGGCCGCGTCTTCGATGTGGGACACGCAAAAATTCCCGGGAGCGAATCCCAGCCGCTCATCTGATCTCGCGGACGATTGGCGCCGCTCATCTAATCCGCCGTGCCCCCGATCTGATCCAGGCAGACCAAAGTCTTTTGATCGGCTGATCCAACGGCCCAGCGACCGTCTTCTTCCCCGAGCTTGCACGAGGCCACCCGCGAGCCGCCGCATGAACCAGAGCCTCCCGAATGTTGATTTCGAGTTTCCGGCCACCATTGCCGAAGATGAAGTGTCCGTTGAGTTCGTCTCGCCCGTACGAATAGGACCATGCATAAAAGTAGGAATGCATGCGATGAGAGGAGAATTCGAAGCAATGCCGAGGCAAACGAAGTTGTCGAGGCTTCATGGGTTGTTGATTTTCATGGATAGGCCTAGACAGAGGCATGCACACGTTCGGCCGAACATGAACGTGAGGGAAGAGAAAATAAAAGATCCCGCGTGAAACAGAGGACAAAAATCAAGATTTGGAAATATCTTGGAAGATCCGAAGATTTCGGGGATTCGAGATTTATCTCACGCGGAGGATTTGAAGCTCTGCCTCGCCTATAAAAGAAGAGCCCAAGGCTCCAAAGATGCTGCTGAATTTCTGTTGAATACCCGAAGTCCCACGTGTGCTCTGCCTCGCGAAGAAAGAAGCCACTGCGCAAAACTTTGCGCGGCTATTGTTCTCGGTGCCATCCTTGGCCCGAAGGAGTCCCTTGCGCGCAACTTCTTTGCGCGACAAGAAGAAGGAGGAGGAGGAGATCCCCTGCGCGCCTAATCCTTTGCGCAGCAGGAAGACCTCGTGGCCGCAACACCTTGCGCGCCCGAGGCTTGTTCCCTCTCTGCCCGCACCCTTGCGCGGTAAGAGGAAGACCCCGCGGGTGTTGCACTTGTGCGCCCCGCGGCAGGAGGAGCTTGCGCGCCGCTTACCACATTGAAGACTAGCGCGGCTAAGGCAGTGAGGTCGTGGCTTGCACCAAGACCCCTTGTGTGACCTCCTTGATTGCTTACCATTCGGGCAGTGTGTGCACAAGAAGTGGGAGGCCGAGACCACACCATTGTGTGTGTGTGATATAGTGAAGAAGTAAGCCAAGGCCAAGTGTATGCAAGTGGGTGAAGTGAAGACCACACATTTGTGTGTGTGTGCAAACTTGAAGAACCACCTACGGCCCAAGTGTGTGCAAGAATAGAGGAGTAGGCCAAGATCAAGTGTGTGCTAAATGAAGAATTTGTGTGTGCTTAACAAGGGACAAGTGAAGGCCGAACCTAGTGTGTGCACTAAGAAGTGTGTATACACATAGAAGAAGAAAAGGGAGGACTCACACTAGAGTATAACACACTTCTATGTGTGTAACCAAATTGAATAAAGTGTGTGAAGTTCAAGGAGTTGGTGTGTGCTTAATGTGTTACACCCTTTAAGGGTTTATTGCACCAAGAGGAGAAAGAGGAGAGTGCATGCATGCATGCATGCAAGTGCACACGTGAACAGTACTAAATCAGTTGTGTGCATTTGAGGAGTCCAAGACCAGGAGGTTCTTGAAGAATTGAGAAGGCCATGCAATCAGTGCATGAGGATGAAGAGCTGCCATGCACTCAGTGGATGAAGTTGAAGTGACTGAGACTGGACCAGACTGAAGTTAAAGACATCATTTGTCTGATTATTCAGTAGTTGGAGAGAATCCAGGTCATCCTTAGAAGAAGGTGATAAAGCCTGAGCAAGACGAGAAGACCTGATCATCACAAGTGATCAGAGGTACAGAGCAAGGCCAGCAGTCTTTATCCCAGACTGCTGAGGATACTTGAAAGAGCTTAAAGTGAAGAAGAGCTACTCGTGTGACTCGAGGAGCCAGGAGAAGACCCTGTGGGACTCAGGGAGAAGAAGTCTTTAGTGGGATTCTGGAGCAGGCCAGTGGGAATCTGGTAACACTGTGTGAAGTAGTATAAAGACCCTCATGTGGGACTCAGGAGAGATACAGTGGGACTCTGTATCGACCATTGTAATTTTAACAGGTTATAATGGAGAATCCATGCTTGGAGAGCATGGAAAGGATGTAGGCCTTTGGTGCCGAACCTTGTAAATCCTTGTGTCCTGTGCCTTTTCATTACTGCATTATCCAGGAAAGGTTGAGAGATACAAGAAGAGTGGATTGAGGCTTTAACCAGCCATAGAGGTTTAATTGATAAGGAATCAATTAGTAAAAAGTTTTAAGGGATCACTGATTCACCCCCTCCCCCTCTCAGTGATTCACACTGATCTGGGCACTTCAATTGGTATCAGAGCGAGGTTGCCTCTAAAAGATCCAAGAGAGTCTAGATGGAGTGCAGATTTGAGGAAATGAAAGAACAACCTCAAATGGAGATATCTGCCAAGACTCTGAAAAACAGAATGAAGAAACATGCAAAGAAGATGAAGAAGAAGGTTGTTGCAATCAGTGAAACTCCTTCTATGGAAAGAAATGTGAAAGTCACATCAGATGACAATTCCTTTTATCATTCTTCTGATGAAGCCTGCTCTAGCTGTGATGAAGATGGAAGGAAAAATGATCTTCTAAATGCAATCAAATATCTTCAGAAGAGAGTCCCCAAGGAAGTTGCAATGTGTATAGCTACAGGCCTCCTTGATCTTCAAGAAGAAAAATTACAGCTAGAAGATGAAGCCAAATTTTGGAAGTCCAATTGGCAAAAAGGGTTGGCATAAAAAACACTCTCAGAAAGCTGGTGAAGGCTAAAGATGAAACCGTTTCCCTTTGCAATGAAAGATATGAAGACACTACTGAAGAATTGCAAAGAAGTCTTTCTGAGAAAGAATTCTTTAAAGTAATAATCAAAGATGTTTTCCATGCACTGGAAAAGAGGCATAAAGTGTCAATGGTTGTCAGAGATGCTCAACTGGAAGACAAAGTCAAAATGGTGAAGGAGCTTGACAACTCATTGCTTGAAATGAAGCAGGTGCATGAAGACCAGATAAAACAGCTGGAAGAGAAATGGGAAGGAAGGCTAAGAACAATTGAGGATGAGAAGAACTCCCTCAACATGAAGTGTTTAGAAGTGGAGGTGATATTGAAACATCTGCAATCACCTAAAGCTGAATCCTCCCAGTCAGCTGCAAGAAGACATGTTGCTACTCAAGTATGCTTTGAGTAGGATGATTCTAAGAGAAAGACATCCTCTTATAAAAGTGCAACATCTTCTAGAAAGAAGGTACCATCCATACCATCTTGTACTCATGTTTCTAAATGTGTTTCCACAAAAAGTGCAGGATGGAAGAATAATTCCAAACAAGTATGGATGAAGACAATGACGAAAGAAAGCTCTCCTGAAACAACACAGCAAGTCAAGAAAAGTACCCAACAATCAGAAGGACTGAAGAGGTCAAGATTTGCGGGTCAGTGTTGGTGTTGTAATAAGTATGGGCACTATGCAAAGGATTGTTGGTACAATCCACTGAATGTTAAAGCACAAAGGAAGCCCATGCCTAGGGGGAGCAAGCCAGAAGAAAAGAAGCAGCATCCACAGGTCCAGAGACATCTGTTTACTGCAAATAGATTTGGATTACTTGACAACATCTGGGATGGTTGCAAAAGTGGTCAAAAAGATACATGTCAATCTCCAACTGTATCGAGAGCTAAAAAGAAGAGAAGATCACTGAACCTGGCTCAGAAAGAATCCTTGGGAAGCAAGCAGAAGAATGCTGAAGATGCTCCCAAGAA
This sequence comes from Viscum album, assembly GCA_963277665.1. Lineage (NCBI taxonomy): Eukaryota > Viridiplantae > Streptophyta > Magnoliopsida > Santalales > Viscaceae > Viscum > Viscum album. Next base: position 1,124,803,262 of record OY728129.1, read on the forward strand.
GATTATGAAAAAGGAAGAGAAGACCTTGGAGTCTAAATCCAAGAAGGATGATGCATCCAGAAGGACCACCAAGAAAACATGCTTCTACTGTGGAAAGAAAGGACACATCATGGACCTTTGTAAAGAAGCCATGAAACTAAATAGAAGCAGACTGAACTCCAAAAGACAATCAATCCAGAAGAATAAGGGATTGATTGAAAATAAGTTGCCTAAGAGAGGTAGCTTAGCAGCATCCAAAGAACCATGTGGAACTTCCAAAACTGAGGCCACTCTTCCAAATGATTTACTTGTTATATGGCCACATCAGTTGCAACTTGCCAAAGATCTACAAAGAGCTGAAGATGAAGTTCTGGAAATTGCTAAGGCAAAAGGGAAGAAGAAGATTTCACATGAAGATGTATTGAGATCCACACCAGCACAAACATCATTGAAGATCAAATGTGCAACAGTGAAGAATGGTGAAAATGGGACATCTCGGTTGAGAGAATCTTCTCAACCTTGTTGTTCACATTGATGAACCAAGGAGGTTCCATCTTATTCCCTTATACTATTGGTATTTATATGTGCTGACATTGCAGGGAATTGAAGATGATGATCATTCTCAACTGGAGGATGGTTTGGAAGGAATGGAGTGCACCCCTTGAGGGGGAGCCAATCTGGAGAAGATGATGTTCTGAAATTAATATCATCTTGAGAAAGAGGATGAAAGGGGGAGCTTTATCTTTGCACCTGAACTTTCTAATGAGTTTTGTGAAGTATGTGCAGGATTTAGCAATTCATTGTTATATCTGAAAAATTTCAAGCCCCTTGAAGCATGATCTCACATGTGTAGAGAAATGTGGACAGCATTGAAAAATCTTGGTTATATCACTCTTTTTTTCTACACCGGGTTAGCCCAAGTAGACTTAGAGCTGATTTACTAAAGGTTCATTGCTCAAGTGAACATGTGACATCATCCCTCTCTTAGTGATTTTCAAGAAGATGCTATTCAAAGGGAGGAAGATATTTTTGAAAGTGAACCACACCACACCTTTGCATTTGATTGCCAATAAGGGGGAGAAAATATTGGCACACATATTGACCCATTCATATGTGCTGAAGGAGTGTATTGACAACAAATACAAAGGGGGAGATTGAAGTGCACTGTGTTGCATTTGTTGTCAATGAGGCATGAAGTTGTCTTGGAATGAATGGAAGTCAAGGAATGTCAAGATGTGAATGACAAAGGTTGTGATGGTGTTGGTGAGGAAAGGAGAATGGCCATGATACTAAGAGGCATGTCACTTAGGAGATTCACTAAGTGGCATTGGAGAATATGGTTGAAACATTCTCCATGGAAATCTGACGATTGTTGAACTGGTCTTTAAGTTCAAAGAACTTGTATCCTGATGATACAAAGTCACAACAAAGTTAGAAGACCATGCATTGTATTGACAATGCATGAGGAGAGGAAGATGATCCATCCACACCTCCTAAGTGGATGGATTGCGCTGAAGAAGTCCATGCACTATCACTTAGTGCATGAGAATTAGAAGAAGATCCAATTGATCTCTGATTAGATCAATGAAGCACATTGAAGAATTTTATGTGATTCAAGAGCTCGGTTGATGAAGAACCTTCGGGAAATCCATCCTAAGTGAAGATTATTTGTTTAAGAAGAATGGAGGAATTCTAATGAAGAAGAAGAATAGAAATGTGGGAGAAGAGAAGAAATGGAGAAGAAGAGTTGTGGCACATGGCATTTTACACTTAGTCCTTATACAAAGTACTTAGTGTTTAAGTAGGCAAAAAATATGCCACCAAGGGCCAGCCTTAAGGGTTCAACCCCCAAGGCACATGTGGGCCTAAGGCACCACGCCCAAGGGGGGATCCCATGTGGCCAGCCCGAGAGGAAGGGGGGCCGTGTGTAAGCCCCGGGCCACGCAGGGGATCAGTTCCTGCGCAGCATGGGTGCCTGAGCGCGCGCCCGAGGTGCATAGTGGGCGCTAGAGCGCGCCCGCGGAGGCAAGAGTGGGCGCAGAGCACGCCCGCAGGGAGAACACGGTGCGGGGTGGCACCGTGGAGGAGGAAGTTCAATTGAAGTGGGGATGGGAGCGCTTATTTGATAAGCCGCGAGAAAACCGGCCGCGGCTTCGATGTGGGACGCGCAAAAATTCCCGGGAGCGAATCCTAGACGCTCATCTGATCTCGCGGACGATCGGCGCCGCTCATCTAATCCGCCGCGCCCCCGATCTGATCCAGGCCGTCCAAAGTCTTTTGATCGGCTGATCCAACGGCCCAGCGACCGTCTTCTTCCCCGAGCTCGCACGAGGCCACCCGCGAGCCGCCGCATGAACCAGAGCCTCCCAAACGTTGATTTCGAGTTTCCGGCCACCATTGCCGAAGATGAAGTGTCCGTTGAGTTCGTCTCGCCCGTACGAACAGGACCATGCATAAAAGTAGGCATGCATGCGATGAGAGGAGAATTCGAAGCAATGACGAGGCAAACGAAGTTGCCGAGGCTTCATGGGTTGTTGATTTGCATGGATAGGCCTAGACAGAGGCATGCACACGTTCGGCCGAACATGAACGTGAGGGAAGAGAAAATAAAAGATCCCGCGTGAAACAGAGGACAAAAATCAAGATTTGGAAATATCTTTGAAGATCCGAAGATTTCGGGGATTCGAGATTTATCTCACGCGGAGGATTTGAAGCTCTGCCTCGCCTATAAAAGAAGAGCCCAAGGCTCCAAAGGTGCTGCTGAAGTTCTGTTGAATACCCGAAGTCCCGCGTGTGCTCTGCCTCGTGAAGAAAGAAGCCACTGCGCAAAACTTTGCGCGACTATTGTTCTCGGTGCCATCCTTGGCCTGAAGGTGTCCCTTGCGCGCAACTTCTTTGCGCGACAAGAAGAAGGAGGAGGAGGAGATCCCCTGCGCGCCTAATCCTTTGCGCAGCAGGAAGACCTCGTGGCCGCAACACCTTGCGCGCCCGAGGCTTGTTCCCTCTCTGCCCGCACCCTTGCGCGGCAAGAGGAAGACCCCGCGGGTGTTGCACTTGTGCGCCCCGCGGCAGGAGGATCTTGCGTGCCGCTTACCACATTGAAGACATGCGCGGCTAAGGCAGTGAGGTCGTGGCTTGCACCATGACCCCTTGTGTGCCCTCCTTGATTGCTTACCATTCGGGCAGTGTGTGCACAAGAAGTGGGAGGCCGAGACCACACCATTGTGTGTGTGTGATATAGTGAAGAAGTAAGCCGAGGCCAAGTGTATGCAAGTGGGTGAAGTGAAGACCACACATTTGTGTGTGTGTGCAAACTTGAAGAACCACCTACGGCCCAAGTGTGTGCAAGAATAGAGGAGTAGGCCAAGATCAAGTGTGTGCTAAATGAAGAATTTGCGTGTGCTTAACAAGTGACAAGTGAATGCCGAACCTAGTGTGTGCACTAAGAAGTGTGTATACACATAGAAGAAGAAAAGGGAGGACTCACACTAGAGCATAACACACTTCTAAGTGTGTAACCAAATTGAATAAAGTTTGTGAAGTTCAAGGAGTTGGTGTGTGCTTAAAGTGTTACACCCTTTAAGGGTTTATTGCACCAAGAGGAGAAAGAGGAGAGTGCATGCATGCATGCATTCAAGTGCACACATGAACAGTGCTAAATCAGTTGTGTGCATTTGAGGAGTCCAAGACCAGGAGGTTCTGGATGAATTGAGGAGGCCATGCTATCAGTGCATGAGGATGAAGAGCTGCCATGAACTCAGTGCATGAAGTTGAAGTGACTGAGACTGGACCAGACTGAAGTTAAAGACATCATTTGTCTGAGTATTCAGTAGTTGGAGAGAAGCCAGGTCATCCTTAGAAGAAGGTGATAAAGCCTAAGCAAGACGAGAATACCTGATCATCACAAGTGATCAGAGGTACAGAGCAAGGCCAGCAGTCTTTATCCCAGACTGCTGAGGATACTTGAAGAAGCTTAAAGTGAAGAAGAGCTACTCGTGTGACTCGAGGATCCAGGAGAAGACCCTGTGGGACTCAGGGAGAAGAAGTCTTCAGTGGGATTCTGGAGCAGGCCAGTGGGACTCTGGTAACACTGTGTGAAGCAGTATAAAGACCCTCCTGTGGGACTCAGGAGAGATACAGTGGGACTCTGTATCGACCATTGTAATTTTAACAGGTTGAAATGGAGAATCCATGCTTGGAGAGCATTGCAAGGATGTAGGCCTTTGGTGCCGAACCTTGTAAATCCTTGTGTCCTGTGCCTTTTCATTACTGCATTATCCGGGAAAGGTTGAGAGATACAAGAAGAGTGGATCGAGGCTTTAACCAGCCATAGAGGTTTAATTGATAAGGAATCAATTAGTAAAAAGTTTTAAGGGATCACTGATTCACCCCCTCCCCCTCTCAGTGATTCACACTGATCTGGTCACTTCATGTTGCGTATACTGCAAGCTAATACGGTGTTGCGTATAGCGCAAGGTAATCTCGGTGTAGCATACAACACAAGAAATTAATGAAATTAAAAGAATATTTTTCATAAAATCTCGGGGTGTTACATTCTACCCCCCTTAAAATGAATTTCGTCCTCGAAATTCGTCGGGGTAATAAATGGTTTACTATTCGAAAGTTTCTTTAATAGAAACCCACATCGTAAAAAGGAATACCAAAACCCATCTTTAAAAAAAAGTATGAAACATAACGGTTACCCAAATAAACTAATCACTGGGTTTCCACATAGGTGAAAATATGGATATGGAAGAGAAATCTAACCATCATGTTCTAATGGAGAGTGGTGTAGAACATGGCTATGGAAAAGCCAGCAATCACAAAGCCATAAAATTGTGACGATCTAAGTTACCATATGATTCGTCAGATAAAAGAGCACTAGGACAACATTTTTTGGTTTTCAAGATCATTTCCCTAAAGTTGATGAAATTGGAATTAGAAGAAATACTTTTGTGATTTTGGTATAGTCTCACAGTTTTTCGTTCTTTGGACAATTTCCACTTCATCTCTTAAAGAAATGAAGTTTAATTTGTCATTCGTGATGTGTTAGTAGATCATGTAATAGAATGATGGGTCATTCCATCCGCCTCAAACAAAAGGTTAGAAATGTTATCAAAAAATACATAAGTCCATCTATAGTGAGATTAATCATATATAGTTCCTAAAATGGACTTATACTTCATATATTATACTGATTAATATAATAAAACTAGTTTCTACTAAACAAGGACTTCCTGTAGACCAGTGGTAGGCGATAAAGGCCAGTCGCACTTCAGTTGTGGGTTTGATTCCCACAGCCTTGTCCGACGCGATGGGCTGTCGCTCGTCCTGCAGGTTGTCCTTTTTCTAAAACTATATTACTATAACATCCCATCAACAATATCAAAAAAGTTTTATTCTTAAACAATACTAACTTATGTCCAACATAATCCATTCCAATATTTAGGCTTATCTAAAATACTTCGGTCCAAGCTCATAGTATAAAGTAAATGATCACGTGAATGCCATCATTTATCCCCCAGATATATCTTGTTAGTCAAATTACAAACATTTGAATACCTTAATCATGTATTCTCTTGAATAATGAATATCCATTGAACCTTAGTGAAAACATGAATGCAGTTAAAAGTTAACACTTTCCACATACCAAAATCCTCAAAATTCTATATCCTCAAACCATGATATCACTTAGTCCTTATATCAATCATGAGCTCATGAATACTATCAAACATATTAGATTCTCTTTATCCCTTCATTATGTTCATATCATCTGCTTCCAAAAATATTTCAATCACTCTTCATGGTTACTAATGCCATAAAATTACTGAAAACCACAATAGACCAAAACATAAATATTCCAATATTCCACGATACTATATACAACATTATTCTGGAATCCCATTACATAAACACTTAATCATTCCACCACATCGTTTTCATATTCAACATCACCAATGGTGATCACATGTGACTTCCCTTTGTCCTTTGCCTTAAGTGGTTGCTCATGTCGATCATCACTAACCCTTAGATTAGGGCATTTATTAGCATAATGCCCCATTTCTTTGCACTTGAAGCATTGAAGTGTAGTAGGTTCATTCTGTGTATCCCTTCCTTTGTTTGCATCATTAGGCATCTTCTTCCCATCATTGCGGCATTCAAATGCCCGATGACCTTCCTTTCCACAGTTGAAACATTTACTTGTCCCTTTAAGACAATCTCATCCATGCTTCTTTCCACACCTTGAGCATAATGAAACATTCATCTTTTTTTCACCATTATTCTGAGATTTCTCCTTGAACTCCATCTTTCGTTTCCTGTCAAAACTATGAGATGGATAAGTAACACCAACTTCCATTTCTACCTTGATAGCACAATGCACAATTTCTTCATAGCTACTGAAGTATCTTATAGCTAATGCCCTTCGATAATTTGGTTTTAAGCCACTGAAGAATCGATCAACTTTACTTTCAGGTTGGATGATAAATCCAGATGCATACCTTGCAAGCCTTGTAAAATTCGCTTCGTATATACCAACAGATTCATCATCCTTTTGATTTAGTTCAAGAAACTCCTTCTCCATCTTTGTTCGAAGAATACGAGGGAAGTACTTATTGAAAAATAAGTTCTTGAACTCATCCCATTCCATGAACTCAATTTCATCTCTTTGCCTCGTATTCTTAATAAGATTCAACCATTGATTAGCTTCACCTTCCAAACGATATACTAATAAGATGACTTTATCATGTTCATAACATTGAAGAACTAAAAATATCTTTTCAGTGGTACCGATCCATTGTTCAGCAACAAGTGGATCAGAAGACCCACTAAAAGAAGGTGGACGTTGCCTCATGAAGGACTCAATAGAATGTTGTTCCCTTCTCTGCTCATTTGGAAGTCTAGAATGATTCATAGCTTGTGTAAGTATAGCAATAAGATTTTTCACTCCATCTCCGAAAACATTTTTTTTTCAGGAGGACAATCATTGCATTGTCCATTACATTGATCAACACGGTTCCTTCGGGTTCCAGCCATCGTCTAAAACCCAAAAAGAATAGTGTGAGAGGAAAAAATCATGCTAGGGAAAACAACATAATAAAGGGGGAGTATCCTCAATATCTAACATCTTATGTTAAATTCTATGATCGTTACCGTAGTTCTAGGACTATATCCTATACGTATACTTATCCTTAGGGACATCCCTATACATACCTTAGAAATATCTCTAGGGATCTCACTAACGTTTTCGCATCCTAGTTTCCAAAGGTTGACTAAACCTTTCCTATGATAACAACTGTAGAGACCTGAAACTTAACGTACATGGACATTACATTACTTTTGCGGAAAACTTAGTACATAACAAAAACACACACACAAGGATTGTAATTGTTTAGTGTCTTTGGAAACTCGAAATATAATCTTCTAATCATAGTGAAAGATCTTCAACATCTCCCATAAAGATCCTCCCTTTTTTTACCTAAAACCTTTTTTAATATCCTGGGGAAAAGAAAACATAATAGGGTGAGCTCAAATGCTCAGTAAGGGTAAACAAAATAAATATCAATCACATCATATTCATAAGAACATAACATTTTGAAAATCTTAACCTGTAAAAAAGAGCATAATTTCATAACATGGGATAAATCATAGTAGTGAAATGAAATCCCAATAATCATAACATAAAACATGAAACATTGTGGCATACACACATAATCATAGAAAATCATTTCTTATTAGTCAAGACTCATTGCCAAGACTATCTTAGTGGACAACGTCCATTTCTGAACCGAGTTCACTCCTCGTTTCAGTCCTATTTCACTAAACCGGTATAACCCACCGTTCCAGCCATGTCTATCTCATGAGATATAAAATCTTTACCCAATTAATTGGAGGTAGATATAGGTCCCACCCATTTCATAATGATACCATTCTTATGTGTGCCACAAAATCCTAAACCATACATCATAGCATAACCCATGTAATAAAAATGGGAATCTTAAACATTGTGACATCATAAAACAACTCATATAAGATAAAGGAATTCATAAAAATAATTCCATCACAACATAGTGAAATCAATGTAAAAATAGGGATAGAAATAGAACCCTATATTATATTAGATGGAAAATAATTTTGATAAAACATTTGAACTCCATTCTTGAGGAAAATATCCTTATTACTTCAAAAACACTTTTCCGTTCTTAACATGTCATACAATTCTAAACTAAAAGAATTTTATTATAAATAAACTTTAAAAATTGTAAAGGAAACTTCTTGGAAATAATGTTTTAAAAATCCATTCATGCCATATAAGTTAAAAAAAACATTCTTCTCGTACTTTTGTCAGAAATGTCAAAAAGTACCTCGTATGAAAAACGACAAATATTTCTTTCATATCCTTTACTAAAAACTCACCGATGGGTAAAATTGGATTTAAACAATTGTTGGTGGATGGAAATAATATTACATATTTAGGAAACATGGATGTGGATGATAAAATACACCCCAGTAAATTTCAAAGTATAAACAATCTCAGATAAAAATGAGATTGTGATATTTCCCTTACCTTAGGTCCGATTTGATTCATATGTGTCCGAACCTCATGTATAATGATTTAAACAATGTTATTGGCTTATTACAGAATCATAATTATTATTATGATATCATATATGATCATATTTTTAGCTTTTTAGTAGTAATATTTCATTGCTACTTGTTATTCGGGTGTTTATAACTTTTTGTTCTTATGCGTGTTTTGTTGAATAAATTCTTATTATTATCTTTAGGTTATAGATACATCATTTCCAGAATGGTATTAATGTACTATATATTATATTTATTCATTCAATTCATTTATATAATCATTATGCAATGAAGATCATGTAGAACGAATCACATCACATTGTGGAGAAGGTATTCCGTACGTATGCACGAGCGATGATATCATTCCCATGATCGTGGAATTGTATTGGAGCGTATGCATACTATTTCAGAATCAATATGACTTTATAATAATCATATATATTAATTATTTACACCATTATACCCATCCAAGTAAGGTGGTGGTGGAAAATAGATTACACCACGGCGTGGGGACGGTATTCCGTACGTACGCACACGCGGTGATTTTGTTTTCCGTAGGATGGATAGATGGCGAAATAGGGTTGTTTCATACATATAATAACATATCATTATATGAGTGATACTGATGTTATTACATCATAATGAAACAACTAAAGCAGAAGAAGTGGAAGAAGAAATAAATATGAAAGAATCGGTAACGGACATTACCTCTTCTTTGAAGCGCTTCTTTGAGACATCCTTTTAGGGAACTAAAATTGGACTTTCAAGAATACCAGGACCTCTAGGATGTCTCTAAGGAAGTGGAGAGAAGAAATTGGCAGGGTTTTTCCGATCATGAAGGCTCAAAGTGGTGTGATGAAGAGAGGGAGGGGGTTCCCTTTTATAAGGGAGGAGAGGGGAACCTTTGGAATAACTAAAAATATTATTTTATTATAAAGCCAAATTCGGTTTTAAATAGCTCCAAATTGATTTATTTTGAAACTAAGGTGGGTATGGGTCTAAATTCCCTCATCCAATAGAATTTAGACAAGTTTAGGTTCCTATTTTAACCTTATCATTTAGATTTAACATTAAGTTAAATAATTTTACTTTTACCGTGTCTTCTTGTGTTCTTATACTATAAGGTTAATAAACTTACTATATCAAGCCAAACGAACCCCAAGATATTTATTATTAATATATATAACCTTATCTAAGTCATTTTTCCGATCCTTATATTTTTAGGAATAAAATAACAATTAATAATATAATATTTTTTTAAAAACTATTTTATGTCAATTTTGACACTATTTAGTAATTGATTTTTTTAAAACTCATAACAGAATGATTAGTTCGAAAAAAGTTAATTAAATCGAATACTAACATGTCATATTAACCTATAAAATTATTTTAATTCATAAAAATTCTTAAATTACATTTATTTGGGTATTTATACCATCAATTATGTCAATATTTCATTAATAAGATAATTACTGCATCATCTTTGTATCATAATAAATGATAATTATTTAATCCCTAAAAATTATAAATAAATTCTTATGATGTAGATAATTGTATTATATTTCTGGAGACTATTCATGTTCGAAGTTTTATGAAGTGTATCACTAAATTAAAATTTTTATACTTATAAGATTTAAGAAAGTGACATGTTGTCACATTCTTTGGTTTTAATAATAATTAAATTATTTAATGGAACAAAGTCTATTAAATGAATCTAATCCGACCCTTAGGTGATATGGGTCGACTTTTAGTCATCCAATAGGATTTTGACATGTGTTAGGGTAATTTTATAATATTATATTTACCCTTAATTACCCGATTTACCTTTAACTATGGTAAATAAAATTTACCGTAGTTACTATTCATAATTCCCAAAAATAAAAAGTAGCTTATTAACATAATTTGGATCCACTGATTCCAAATATGGAATCCATTTTTCCAAATTCAATACACAATGGTTGCAGAAATTAAATTAAAATTAATCCCGTTGTCGAAAGAAAACAGGTTTTTCTTTAAAACATTGCAAAAGATTGAATTGATTTATCCAACGAATTCAAGGTATAATCAATGCTAATGACATACATTATATTAAATGGTAAAAATATATTCTATTTATACTTTAAAACCATTTAATATTATAATTTTCCCATATAAATTATTGCGATGAAAAAAGTTGTTTTTAATTAAAATATAGCGTGTTTTTACTATTCATCTAAATATAAAAGTTACCAGAATAATATGAAAAGTTTATCCAAAGTAAATTTTTATTTCATGATTCCAAAGATGAATTTTATTTTGTAAAATTGAACTTATAAACATTTCAAAAACTAGATTTAATGTTGGTGCGCCATCAAAAGGCGGCAAAACTGTATTTTTTGAAAAATACTTATTTTACCCGAAAAATTTATTTTGTTCTTATACCATGTTCTTGAAAATGTGTAAGATGAATAATAATGTTATAAGATTCAAAATTTAGTTAATACTATTCATAAAAAATAGTTCATAATAATATTTTAATAATATATCGTTGTTTAGTAAAACCTGGTATTGCGTACAACACATGCTATCGAGGAAGGTCGCGATTGCATGTAATGCAAGCCAAGTCAGGGTTGCGTGTTGTGCAATAATCCTTCGTTGTTTCGTATAACATAATCCAACCATATTTCATTTATACATTGAATATATGTATATATGTATATATACTCTATGTTGCGTAGAATAACTATTATCAGAATTGTGTGTATCACGATCCAAGAATAGTGTTGCGTATACTGAAAGCTAATACGGTGCTGCATATAGCGCAAGGTAATCTCGGTGTAGCATACAACACAAGAAAATAATGAAATTAAAAGAATATTTTTCATAAAATCCCGGGGTGTTACATCCAAAGTTGTTTTTGACATTTTATATGTGGCTCGGTGTCCTATATTCATTAGATAAACTTGGTAAAAGTGATTTGGAACATGTGGATTTTTTTTCAATGTTATTTACATTGTATATTCGTTCATTAATGAGACTAAATTTCCAGGAGGCATAGTCTACTTCTATTAAAAGAATATTGGCCCACAGAAGTAAAAGGAAAGTCTAGAACCGTGTGGTATAAGAGGGTATACCCATTTTTTCTCTAATTGGGTACATTCTTGTCGTGTGGGGTATAATTTATATACCCATTCATTGAGTGGTCGAGTGTGATATAATGAACAAAAATATTTCTTTAATCACTTTCTGGAATCGAGAAATAAATTTTGAGTGAATTGATGTTACCCTTACTAATGAGTTCTATCCTGAAATAAATTTGAGCATCATAAAATGAATAACCAATGTTTCATCCTAGATACCCATGTTCGAGATATATGGTGATATGAGTTGGTTAAGAAATATTATAGGTTTATTGAAATGTGATCATGACTCAGAAGGAGTAATAAATTCTTTCAAGTGACATCTCTGTGTAATCTCTTTTATTGAAAACATGAACCTCATATTGACATCATCATGTGTACACTGAGATTGTGAAATATAAATGTAGAGTTAAATCAAATATAATTATATTTTAATTTATGGACGTACTCCTTATAAATTAGATTAAGGAGATTTATTAAAGGATTCATTAGAGTGTGGATTCCACCCTAGGTAACGGGTGATTTCCCCCATGAGAGATGTTTTAGAGGCTATTTGGGTCCTTCAATTGGATGGTAATGTTTTAACAAGTATACTATTTTATTAAATGAACTAGGAATGGTTTGATCAAGAGACATCACCAGTAGTCAGTTACAGGCTTTGATGACTATTCTTGAAGTGATCTTGATATGCCTATGTTTAGAGGCATTGGAGTCCAGATATAGATATTCACTAGTTGTATATGTTTAGTGTCTTTGGTAATAGTTTTCTCGAGATTGTTCAAATAAATATCCCTAAAAAAGTGATATATTGCTGTTGATGAACCATTTTATTAACTATGTATACTAAGGAATATATAGTAGAAAGGCCAATATGGGATTTTTAGTGGAATCCTAAGAGACTAATTTTGAGCTAGGTTAATCAAATGATGAATGTGGAGGTATATAGTGGAATAAAATCAATATACACATCCATAATTTGGAATAAAATTTTGACAAACATGATATGAGTTTCAATAAAAAGATACATGTATTCCCAAGTTGTAAATTTAGTTGATTATAGGGTCATTACATGAAACTAGTAATTCAGCATTAGGTTATATGGTGGTGAGTACCTTAAGAAACTTATTAAAAGAAGCTAGAATCTGATAATTTATTTGGTCATACCAGATTGGGTAATCCCTATTTGGATATTTTGAGTTTTTTTACAATCTTTGTTTTGTGTTTATATGATTATTACAATGTGTTCTGGATTACTCTTAAAAGTGCATTGGGTATCTGGAAATGCAATGTGACTAATGAATGAAAATTAAAGAATAGAGTATATCTATTGATGTTTTCATTCTTCCTCAATGATTATTAGTGATGAGTATTTCTAATTTGGGAATATTGTAATGTCCCTTGTTCTAAACCTTTTGGAAAAATTCCAATGGAATTTGAATTATACCATTAGATTGATGGGCGATTCATTAAACCAAACATCAAAATGTAATAATGTGGTTTTAAGTGTTTTTTCATGGTGTATTTTATGTTCTACGATTTTTTTTGGGTGTTGGGTTGATGTTCAGAAGTTTTGGGTCATGAAAGAACCAATTTCTAGAGATGTAGAATGAGGCACATGGATAAAAGACCATTATTTTAACAATACAGATCAACTATATAACCATAATTATTAATGGAAATTTTTTTTAGACCATTCATCTACCTGCGAATAACCCCTTGGCATAGTGTAGTTATTTATCGGTGACTTTCCTGGGATGTGCATTGTTTTCCCAAAATGCATGTCTAGTATTCACCATTAATTCCACATAGCTAGTTGCAAGGGATTGTTAGGTCGCCGATTTGTCAAATTGTGTGGCCCAACCGTGTGAGGTTCATATCTACATATATAGTAGGTGAACATATTGGTGCATCCTTTTCTAAACCATATAGACAAACTATGTGGCTCTAAAAATTGAAAAAATTGATGATTTTCCTCTACATCCTTAAAATGGTTTCACCCCATTATCCTCTATTACATTCATAGTAGTTCCCACATGTGCCAACCACTACCTCTCATCCTCCAATGGAAAATATCCTTTATTTCTTATCTAAATATAACACTTTAAGATTCATTTGAATCCCCTTGGTATGTCTAAGACACCAAATTATTTCTATTTTACTTTCTATTCTTGCTTCCATTTCAATAATGATGTGAGCTAATCCTATCTTCTAGGGGGTTTCTCTAATCTTATAATTTACCTTGTTCTAACATGAAAAAATCCAGATATTGGATGATTTAATCATCATATTCATGTGTTAGGTTGTCTATATCCTTTTCCCTTAGTATTGATTTGCTTACATAAAATTGTTGTTATGTCACACAAAAGTATTTTCCATTATTTCCCCAAAATGTGAAATTTCCTAAATTAAATAAATTGAACACAACATTATTGTTATTTAGACCTTATAGTATCTATGATGTTTATTACCATAATCTGATACTGAAGAAACCAAATTTATTATAGTTTTATTTGTGTTTTAATATATGTCATTGTACTTGTTTAATGAAATTTCAATGTTACAGAATGTTTGTAACACCCCGAGATTTTATGAAACATTTTCTTTTTAATTTCATTGATGTATTGTGTTATACACTACACCAAAAGGATCTTGCACTACATGCATCCCTGATTTGGCTTTCTTTACACGCAATTGTGACCTTCCACGGTAGCGTGTGTTGTACACAATACCGAGTTTCACTAAACATCGATATGTTTTTAAAATATTATATAAACTAGCTACTTCGAATAGTAATACCCACATTTTGAAATTTTATTTTTTAAAATGGACTTCATTTTTGGATTCGGAATATCGAAATTATCCTAGGGTGAATTTTTTGTTTTTTTCTAAAATCTTTCAATTTTTGATGAATAGTGAAAACACTGAGTTACTATTTAAAAACCGACTTTTTATATAAATAATTATTTATTTTATTTAAATTTATTTTAGGTCAAAATTGATACATAATACCTATATAAGTTCAATGTAATTTATTGGAGTCATTTTATAATAATTTTAGATATATAAAAATTTTATTGAACTTTTCACCGTCTTTTACCCACCTCCTAGGAGAATTTAAAAATTTACATAAAACTTAATTTTACCTCTTCTGTGAGTGGAATTTAGAAAATCCATGGGACATGGTTAATATCATGGATTAAAATTTTGTTCAATAAGATAAAAATAAGTTTTTATGAATAGTAACTATTTACTTTTTTTCTCGCGGTTAAAAGTAAATAAGGTAATTAAGGGTAAATATGATATTATTATTATCCTAAAACATGTCCTAATTCTATTGGATAAGTTTTATTGGACCAAAAACAACCTAAGTACTAAAATATGACCATTTAGGTCCACTTGGATTAGATTAGGACATTTATTATTATTTTATTTAAATAAGAATTAAAAATTTTAAAATCAAAGTTTAATAACTAAAACATTTTTAATATAAGATAATACATAATATAAATTAGACTATAAATATTCAATAGAAAGATAAAAAACTTTCCTACATAATGATATTTTATTTATAATTTTTAGACATTAAATAAGCTAATTTATTTAGGATATAATGATGATGCAGTAATTACCTTATTAATGAAATATTAACATAATTGATATTATAAATACCCAAATAAATGTAATTTGAGACTTTTTATAAATTACACTAATTTTTAGCTTAATATGACATGTTAGTATTTATTTAATTACATGTTTTTGAACAAATCATGTTGTTATGGTTTTCACAAAAATCAATTACCAAATAGTGTCAAAATTGACATAAAATAGTTTTTTAAACAAATATTATATTATTAATTTTTATTTTATTCATAAAAATATAATGTTCAGACAAATGACTTAGATAAGGATATATATATTAATAATGAACCACTTGGGGTTCTTCTGTCTTTTTATAGTATGTATATTTACCCAATAGTGTAAGAAAATAAGAAGACACGGTAAAAGTTAAATTATTTATCTTATAGTTAAATCTAAATGACAAGGTTAAAATAGTAACCTAAACTTTCCTAAAACATATTTGTTGATAGTATTTCGACCCATACCTACCTTATCTTCTAAATAAATCAGTTTGGGGCTACTAAAAACCGAATATGACTTTATTATAAAATAATATTTTATGTTTTTTCAAAGGCGCCCCTCTCCTCCATTATAAAAGGGCACCACTTTCCTGTTCTCTTCACACCCTTTTGAGCCTTGAAGCTCGGCCAACCCCTGATAATTAACCACTTCATCTTCTCTAGTTATATCATAGAGGTTCAGGTCTTCTCAAAAGACCAACTCTACTGCCCTAAGATGATGTTTAAAAGAGGTACGTCAAAGACGAGGTAATCTCTTCTAACGATTCTTTCAAGTTTCGTTCTTCTTCAACTTTCACTTATTTAGTTGTTTCATTATAATGTAATAACATATGTATTAATTATATACTGATATGTTATTATAAATATGAAACAACCCTATTTCACCTTCTATCTATCATACGGAAAACGAAATCACGGCACGTGCGTACGTACAAAATACCGTCTCCACGTCGTGGTGTAATCAGTTTTTCCACCACCACCATACTTGGATAGGTATAATGGGGTAAAGAATAACAATATATAGTTATTATAACAGCATACTGATTCTGAGATGTTATATCATCCACTCCAATTCCATTCAATAATTATGGGAATGATATCATCGCTCGTGCGTACGTACGGATTACAGTCACCACGACGCGATGAAATTCATTATCCATGTTAACCATTCAAGAATGATTATAAAGTATATATAATGAATAATAATGAAATTTAACACCCCAATATTTCATAGTGTGTTATTTCTTCAAAATAATTCAATAACTTGCACTACACACAACACCAAGTTAAAGCGTACCATGACTTACCAAATTAGCCGTTATGAATAGTAATACATACTTTTTGAAATTTTATAAATTATACCTCTCAAAATGGACTTCATTTTTGGATTCATAATATCAAAATTATCCTAGGGTGAAATTTCGGTACTTTTCGGATAACTTTAATATTTTGATGAATAGTAAAAATTACTAAATTTTAATTAAAAACAACTTCTTTTATCAAAAAAATTAATAGTGATAAATTATGAATTTTAGTGGTTTTAAAGTATATTTAGAATATATTTTTACCGTTTTATCCAATGGGGTTCATTAGAATTAATTTCACTTTGAAATTGGACCTAAACAATTGTGAATCTTGTGATATATATTGTTTCTTAAAAACACGCTATTTGTTGTGACAACGGGAATTAATTATAAACATAATTAATGCAACTTATATGTTTGTAATTTTGTAAAATAGGCATCATTTTTGAATTTGGAATATCAATTATAGATTAGGGAGAAATTTTGGCATTGTTCTGAAAAACATCAATTTTTGATGAATAGTGAAACTACTAAGTGGTAGTTAAAAAAACTGAATTTTTCATAAAACTTAATTTTACCGCTTCTGTGAATGGAATTTCAAAAATCCGAGAGACACGGTTAATTTCAAGAAGTAAAATGTGGTTCAATGAGATGAAAATATTTTTTGGTGAATAGTAACTTTTTACTTTTATTTACCACGGTTAAAAGTAAATAGGGTAATTAAGGGTAGAAATGATATTAATATTACCCTAACACATGTCCTAATTCTATTGGACAAGTGTATCTCGACCAAAAACAACCTTAGGAATAAAATATTATCATTTAGTTCCACTTGGATTAGATTAGGACATTTATTATTATTTAATTCAAAGAAGAGTTAAAAGAGTTAAAATCAAAGTATATTTACTAAAACATTTTTAATATAGGGTTATAAATAAGATAAATTCGATAGTAAATATTCATTAGAAAGATAATAAGATTACCTACATAATTATAGTTTATTTATAATTTTTAGACATTAAATAATTCAATTTATTTATGACACAATGATGATGAAGTAATTACCATAATAGTGAAAAATTAACATAATTGATATTATAAATAACCAAATAAATATAATTTGAGACTTTTAATGAATTACACTAATTTTCATGGCTAATATGACATATCAAGATTGATTTAATTTACTTTTTTCGAAGTAATCATTCTGTTATGAGTTTACAAATATCAACTATTGAATAGTGTCAAAATTGACATAAAAGAGTTTTTTAAACAAATATTATATTATTAATTGATATTAAATTCCTAAAAATCTAAGGTTCGGAGAAGAGACTAATATAATGATAGGTGTATCATTAATGGACCACTTGGGGGTCTCTTGGATGTATATAGTAAGTTTATTAACTATATAATATAAAAATACAAAGTGACATGGTAAATATCAAACTAATTAACTAAGAGTTAATACTTAAAGATAAGGTTAATATAGTAACCCAAACCTGTCTAAATTCTATTGGATGAATGGTTTTCGACCTATCACCACCTTAAAATTTAAATAATCAACTTTGGAGCCATTAGAAACCGAATATGAATTTATTATAAATTAATATTTCTAGATTTTCCAAAGGTGCCCTCACCCCTCTTATAAAAGGGCACTCCTCCTTCTCATTTCTTCACACCTTCAAAGGCTTTTGGTTCGGCCAAAATCTGCCCAAATACTCTCCCAACTTTCCTAAATACAACCTAGAGGCCTTAGTTCGATTAGAAAGAAAACCTAAGGAGCCCTTTTGATCAAATCAAAAGTAAGAACCCGAAGAAGAGGTAATGATTTCACCACCCTTTTCCAAGTTTCTTTCTTCTTACACTTCTTCTTCCTTTGTTATTACCATTCTAAAATAATAAATCCAGTATCATATATATACTGTGATGTTATTATAAATGTGGTACAACCATACTCAGTATTCTATCCACCCTTTGAATAACATTTCACCATATGTGCGTACGTACGGCTTACCGTCTCCACGTCGTGGTGTAATTGTTATTCAATATATTATTATTTGGATGGGTATAATAATGATGTTTAAATCATGTAAATAATAAACATGACATGTTAATGATTCTGTATATATGATATACCATCCAGTTATATATTATTTTAAGAATGATATTGTTGCTCGTGTGTACGTACGGACTACCGTCTCCACGAACGTGATGTGATTCATTTTCCATGTTATCCATTCAAGTATAATTATCATTTGATGATTTAAAAATAATTTTTAAGGACTTGATATCATTCTGGATATGAATAAGATACAACCTATCCATGACAACCACGGCTTACGTAACAAAACATATCAAAGAAAACGAGTAAGTTAACACCCGAAACAATGATAATTCTAAGATATTATTAACAAAGAAATATTAAAAGATCATATATGATATCATAGGAATGTATATGAATCTTGTATAATTTAATAGCAATTATTTCACCATTATACAGGAGGTTAACCTATCCCCAACCAAGGAAAAGTACAAGGTAAGGATTTATTTCACAATCTCTTCATTATCCGAGGTTGTTTATACGTAATTATCTACTGGACTGACTGAAAATTATTTTTTATTAATATTTAACAAAAACGAGAAACAAATAATAAAACCCTTCAAGGGGGTCAGAAATGGTGTAGACCCAGGGAATCCCCTCTAACCACACACTGACATTCTAGGGGAAGAGAGAGGAGGCTATCAAAAACCACAAGAGGATCCTCCTGACTGCCCTGGCATGCCAGCAAATCGGCTGCGAAGTTAGCTTCTCTCCAGCTGTGATGGATAAGCCTTCCATGGTTGGATTCTACCTTGCACCTTTGAATAATGTAAGTCAAGTCCCAAGGAATCCCAAACCTTCCTTGTACCGCCTTAACCAGGGCCTTTGAATCAGATTCAATTTCTGAAACTGCCAATCCCTTCTCCTTGCAAATCAAAAGGCCTGAGAGAAGGGCTCGTGCCTTTCCCCTCAAGGAATTTCCCGGTCCATAAATAGCACTAAAGGCAACGTACACCGATCCCCAACAGTCTTGCATCAAGCCTCCACCCCTCACTACTCCCTCCATGCAAGAACCATCAATATTGAGTTTCAAACCATGTTTAGGTGGCTGCCATTTTATCCAACAACCAAGCTTCTTTTGAAGTCTGCAAGGTTTCCCAAGGAAGTTACAAACCTCCACCGACTCCCTCCCCCCTTTAATCAAGGATGCCAACTCCGCAACCAGAGTTCTTAGTCTTATCAATAGGGATAAGATAGACTTTTTAGATCCCAATCTAACCTGATTCCGTGCCTCCCACAGGACCCAACAAACAGCCACCAAGACAACGACCCTGATGGACCTTTCCATAGTCCTGTCCTGAGTTCCCAAGAACCATGCAGCCACAAACTCTGAACATGTCCCAAGCATTCCATCATTGACTGGTGAGTTGGAGAAAGAGGACCAAAGAATAGAGGCCCATTGTCCCTGGAAGAAAAGATGTACCGCCGATTCAGTCCTTGGAAAATCACAGCAGAAACACCGCGATGCCAAACATATTCCCTTCCTCTGTATATTCTCCTCTGTTGGTAATGCAATGTTGATAAATCTCCACACCAAGAAATTCATCCTCTTCGGAATCTGCTTACACCAAAAGAAATTTCCCCTTCCACTGAGGATCTCTCTCTCTGGAGTATCTTCCTGTAGTCGCGGGTGTTGAATCTGCCCGAAAAATGTATTTAAAAACATTTTTACTATTTACTAGACAATGGGTTAAAGTAATTTATACCCTTATGTGTTTTGAAAGGAATCTTTCTGTCGTTTTCCAAACAAGGCACCTTTATCCTTTTCGACAAATTTAAGGTAAGAATGTTTTTTTAACTTATACGGCAGGTGCGGCTATTTACCGCCGTTATAAAATCTTCAAAGCTTCCCTTACAAGCTTAAAAGGATATTATCAAAGTAAATGTTTTATTTTATGATTATGTGACTTTTAAATGATTTAAAAATGAATATTTTAAGAATTTATGAAAGGTACTCTTTATCAAAATCAGAATTTTAAATGTTTTAAAGATTTATCTTTCTAAATCTTTTTAATTAATGTCGATGTCTTCAAAATGGTTTTTAAGGATTTATTTATATGGACATGAATGTTTTTAAAATGTTAATTCCTTTCAAAAAGTTTCAAAGGGGTATGGGACACTTTGATTCAAAAATCTCTTTTAAATTACTTCCTTTATAAATGTGTGACTTTTAAATGATTTAAAAAAAAGAGATATTTCTCTCAAATAGTTTTGATTTCATCTATGTCAACATCCATTGATAGATTTTATGATTATTTGAAGTTGATACAAAACTTCTATATTGTATTGAAGGTTTTTTGATATGTTTGACTATGGATGTGTTATTTTTATACCATTCATTGTTTATGGAGAAAGTATTGACAATTCGTATGCTAGTTTTAATACAAATGTTTTTGTTATGTTTAGACCTTTTCATATGGGAATGCATTGGACTTAATATGTGACGGGTGGAGCCCACTATAGCTCCTTGATGCATCAGTAGGTCTCATGATACAAACTAGTGTCTTGGCACAAGGCATTGGAAAAATCTTATTTGTAGTCTTGGAACGAGGCCTTGGATATGTGGTTATGATCGTCTGTCATTATGCATTCCATCATTTTGAAAGTGGTTATTGATATTGCATGTGATTATTCGATTAGTAGAATATCCATGTGAATAAGTAAATTGAATTATTTCATTTTACTTTTGCCATACTATGTTGAAGTTCAAGTTTAAAATGCTTTTTTTAGTTATACACTGCCTTAAATGTGTATTCTTATTTATGAAAGTGTCCGCTATATTGTTATCCTTACTGGTCATTTGAGCTCACCCCTTTTCTATGTTTTATTATTCCCAGGAAGTGAAGAAGTAAATTATGAATGACCTGCAGGGATAGTATGTGGGGATATGAGTGTGGAATATGGAGACAATATATTGTTGTATCTTTTCACTTATTTATGTAATGTAAAACTTTATGAATATATCTAGTGTTTCCAAGGCTACTAAACCAATCGGTCTTTCGAGATTTGATCTTTCTCGTGATCATGCCAATGTTATGTAATAATGCACCGACTCTGGGTAACTGGGGTCGGGGCGTTACAGTTGGTATCCGAGGAAGTTTAGTACAAACCTTGGAAGCTAGATTTAGATAAACTCTGATTAGAGCACGTAGACCTACGATTAAATTTGAGGATTAGTATAGAAGAAATTCCTAGAATTTTGGTATTGTAGAGATTTTGTGAGTTTTCCGAGCAATACATCCCTGTCTGGATACGAGCAGGTAGAGGCGGCTCTGGCACAGATGTACATAGGGGTAAAACCTGAAAACACTGCTTTGAGCTAGACTCGAACGGGGACTGGTGCACGACAACGGGCCTTGCTGCACTTTTGGTTACAACACTCCTGGGGGATATGCTTAGGATAATTCTCATTTTCTCTACAAACAATTATTAAGGGTTTATGAGTATATACTTCCTCAAAGGAGACATTTTTATGATTATGGATGATATCCATAGACTATTTAATTTATGTTATGTGTTTTACAAGATTGGGATTAGGTATTGTTATTCATAAACTAATGTAGTGTATGCCATTGTTTAGAAATGGCGCCCAGTAGAAGGAATGATAACTCCAGCAATGCACATGATCCAAAGAGAAAGAAGGATCATATCTTTTATGGTCTTAAGAAAGAATTTATAAGAGAAATAATCTCCCATGTATTATCATCATATGAAGAAATAATATCATGTGTTGATAAGATAAGTAAAGATTTTACTGAGTCCTATGGCTTTGAAGGGAAGAAAGAGAAGAAAAGGATGGAAGAGAGAAAGATGGATAAAGGGAAGAGGGAAAAGAAGAATTTTACCATATGTGATAACTGTGGGAAGAAACACCCTGGAACTTGCATGAAAGGAATGAGAGTTTTTTATAAGTTTGGAAGAAAAGGGCACAAAGTACGTGACTGTTAGGGTAAGAAAATGGTTTCAAATGTACAATGCTTCATTTTCAAGGAGTTTGGACACTACACGAACCTATGTCCTAGTCATCAGACTATGACGCAAATGATGCTATTGGATAATAATCAAGTTATGATACTACCATAGATGAAGAGGAATGATTAGAGTTCTTATGTTGATTATGTCATTTGAGTGTTGTATCATCAATGTACTTATTATAATAATTATGGAGTATATAAGGATTGTACTACAGTACTATTTCATTAAGGACTTGAGATTGTGTGGATCAAAGAAAAGTGACTCAATAGCATGATAAAGTTTTGGAAAATATATGGTTGAGAGAATGATAAACCATAATATAGTTCTGATACCTAGGTAGTGATTTTGGAATAATACATGATTGATTTGGATAAATTATATTGGATAATTTTGACTACCTTGAAACTGATTAATGATTTGTATATTCCATCATTGTTTGGGTTTAAAATATTTTTGGATTGAAGGATTATATCTATTATTATTTAAGGAATAAGGGATCATGAATGTAATCAATATGGTTTTATGGTAATTCAGGGTGTTGCAGTGTTTTAAAAGAATACATGATGATGGTGTTCACATGTTATTACGCGGAAAAAAGGATCTTTATTGTGTTTACCTTCCTTATAAATTTAGGACTGAAGTATTTTGGATAGTTCTAGTTTGGATTATTTTGTATTGCCATAAAAGGACAACCCGGAGGTCGGGCGGAAACCCGTCGCGTCTGGCAAGGCCGCAAGACTTGAACCCACAACCGATGGGCGTCAAGGGTGTATCACCTACCACTGACCCACGTGTCGTCCTGGATTGAATAATGTTGATTTTTAATGGTTCTTCTAGATGAATTATAAATTAATTTTTTTAACCCTATACGAATAGGATAAGTAGAATATTATTTTTAAGTTCTATTATCTTTTAGAGTGAAAGATGAGTCTGTGGAAGAAATTAGTTAAAGGATGGAACTCTACTTGTCAAGAATATATTTTTTCTTCTTCTCTTATTCTATGAAGAAATTAATTCTTATACTTTAAGGAATCCTAAAACCAAAAATGTGTTATCCTAATACCCTATGTTTTGTTGAACCGATGGTATTTCAAATCATCATAGATTGATGAATTTAAGGACCTCAGTTTTATACTTGTTTGCGATTGATGACCTCAATCACTACCTATAAATATTTACATTTTCCTCCAATTATACGTCTCTAATTTCCACCAATGTTCTCCTAATTGAGATCATAATTTGGTGGTGACCCTTTCATTTATCTTTTCCTCATATTAAGACTAAATTTAAGTAACCCAATTTCCGATGTGGGTTTTCCCAGAAAGATATTTTTTATTTTAAACCTTTTATTTTTGAAGAACAATTTCAAATTGAGAGGACGCAATTTATTGAAGAAGGGGAGAATGTAACACCCCAAGATTTCATAGTGTGTTATTTCTTCAAAATAATTCAATAACTAGCACTACACGCAACACCGAGTTAAAGCGTACCATGACTGACCAAATTAGCCGTTATGAATAGTAATACCTACTTTTTGAAATTTTATAAATTCTATCTCTCAAAATGGACTTCATTTTTGGATTCGTAATATCAAAATTATCCTAGGATGAAATTTTGGTACTTTTCGGATAACTTTAATATTTTGATGAATAGTGAAAATTACTAAATTTTAATTAAAAAAAACTTTCTTAATCAAAATAATTAATAGTGATAAATTATGAATTTAAGTGGTTTTGAAGTATTTTTAGTATATATTTTAACCATTTTATCCAATGGTGTTCATTAGAATTAATTTCACTTTGAAATTGGACCGAAACAATTGTCAATCTTTTGATATATATTGTTTCTTAAAAACACGCTATTTGTTGTGACAGTGGGAATTAATTATAAAATTAATTAATGCAACTTATATGTTTGTAATTTTGTAAAATAGGCATAATTTTTTAATTTTGAATATTAATTATAGCTTAGGGTGAAATTTTGGCGTTGTTCTGAAAAACTTCAATTTTTGATGAATAGTGAAACTACTAAGTGGTAGTTAAAAAAACTGAATTTTTCATAAAACTTAATTTTACCGCTTCTGTGAATGGAATTTCAAAAATCCGAGAGAAACGGTTAATATCAAGAAGTAAAATGTGGTTCAATGAGATGAAAATAATTTTTTTGTGAATAGTAACTTTTTACTTTTATTTACCACGGTTAAAAGTAAATAGGGTAATTAAGGGTAGAAATGATATTAATATTACCCTAACACATGTCCTAATTCTATTGGATAAGTGTATCTCGACCAAAAAGAACCTTAAGAATAAAATATTATCATTTAGGTCCACTTGGATTAGATTAGGACATTTATTATTATTTAATTCAAAGAAGAGTTAAAAGAGTTAAAATCAAAGTTTATTTACTAGAACATTTTTAATATAGGGTTATAAATAATATAAATTCGATTGTAAATATTCATTAGAAAGATAATAATATTACATACATAATTATAGTTTATTTATAATTTTTAGACATTAAATAAGTTAATTTATTTAGGACACAATGATGATGAAGTAATTACCATAATAGTGAAAAATTAACCTAATTGATATTATAAATACCCAAATAAATATAATTTGAGACTTTTAATGAATTAAACTAATTTTCCTGGATAATATGACATATCAGGATTGATTTAATTTACTTTTTTCGAAGTAATCATTCTGTTATGAGTTTACAAAAATCAACTATTGAATACTGTCAAAATTGACATAAAAGAGTTTTTAAAACAAATATTATATTATTAATTGATATTAAATTCGTAAAAATCTAAGGTTCGGCAAAGAGACTTATATTATGATAGGTGTATCATTAATGGACCACTTGGGGGTCTCTTGGAAGTATATAGTATGTTTATTAACTATATAACATAAAAATACAAAGTGACATGGTAAATGTCAAACTAATTAACTAAGAGTAAATACAAAAAAATAAGGTTAATATAGTAACCCAAACCTGTATAAATTCTATTGGATGAATGGTTTGCGACCTATACCCACCTTAAAATTTAAATATTCAACTTTGTAGCCATTAGAAAACGAATATGAATTTATTATAAATTAATATTTCTAGCTTTTCCAAAGGTGCCCCTCACCCCTATTATAAAAGGGAACTCCTCCTTCTAATTTCATCACACATTCAAAGCCTTTTGGTTCGGCCAAACTCTGTCCAAATACTCTCCCAACTTCCCTCACTACAACCTAGAGGCCTTAGTTTGATCAGAAAGCAAACCTAAGGAGCCCTTTTGATCAAATCAAAAGGAAGAACCCGAAGAAGAGGTAATAATTTCACCACCCTTTTCCAAGTTCCTTTCTTCTTCCACTTCTTCTTCCTTTGTTATTACCATTCTAAAATAATAAATCCAGTATCATATATATACTATGATGTTATTATAAATGTGTTACAACCATATTCAGTATTCTATCCACCCTTTGAAAAACATTTCACCATACGTGCGTACGTATGGCTTACCATCTCCACGTCGTGGTGTAATTGTTATTCAATATATTATTATTTGTATGGGTATAATAATAATGTTTAAATCATGTAAGTAATAAATATAACATTTTAATGATTCTGTATATATGATATTCCATCCATTTATATATTATTTTAAGAATTATATTGTCGCTCGTGCGTACGTACGGACTACCGTCTCCACGAACGCGATGCGATTCATTCTCCATTGTATCCATTCAAGCATAATTATCATTTTATGATTTAAAAATATTGTTTAAGGACATTATATCATTCTGGATATGAATAAGATACAACCTATCCATGACAACCACGGCTTACGTAACAAAACATATAAAAGAAAACGAGTAAGTTAACACCTGAAACAACGATAATTCTAAGATATTATTAACAAAGCAATGTTAAAAGATCATATATGATATCATATGAATGTATATGATTATTTTATAATTTAATAAAAATTATTTCACCATTATACAAGAGGTTAACTTACCCCCAACCAAGGAAAAGTACAAGGTAAGGGTTTATTTCACAATCACTTCATTTTCCGAGGTTGTTTATATGTAATTATCTTCTGGGATCTATTTATCATCGACATCCATGTTCCTTAAAAATATATTTAAAAATATTTTTACTATTTACTAGACAATGGGTTAAAGTAATTTATACCCTTATGTGTTTTGAAAGGAATCTTTTCGTCGTTTTCCAAACAAGGCCCTTTTAACCTTTTCGGCAAATTTAAGGTAAGAATGTTTTTTTAACTTATACGGCGGGTGCGGCTATTTACCACCGTTATAAAATCGT
This sequence comes from Viscum album, assembly GCA_963277665.1. NCBI lineage: Eukaryota > Viridiplantae > Streptophyta > Magnoliopsida > Santalales > Viscaceae > Viscum > Viscum album. The sequence goes on from OY728129.1 coordinate 1,124,830,284, forward strand.
CAAAGATTCCCTTACAAGCTTAGAAGGATATTTTCAAAGTAAATGTTTTATTTTATAATTATGTGACTTTTAAATGATTTCAAAATGAATATTTTAAGAATTTATGAAAGGTACTCTTTATCAAAATCAGAATTCTAAATGTTTTAAAGATTTATCTTTCTAAATCTTTTTAATTAATGTCCATGTCTTAGAAATGGTTTTTAAGGATTTATTTATATGGACATGAATGTTTTTAAAATGTTAATTCCTTTCAAAAAGTTTCAAACTGGTATGGGACACTTTGATTCAAAAATCTCTTTTAAATTACTTCCTTTATAAATGTGTGACTTTTAAATGATTTTAAAAAAGACATATTTCTCTCAAATAGTTTTGATTTCATCTATTTCAACATCCTTTGATGGATTTTATGATTACTTGAAGTTGATACAAAACTTCTATATTGCATTGAATGTTTTGTGATATGTTTGACTATGGATGTGTTATTTTTATACCATTCATGGTTTATGGAGAAAGTATTGACATTTCATATGCTAGTTTTAATACGAATGTTTATGTTATGTTTAGACCTTTTCATATGGGAATGAATTGGACTTAATATGTGATGGGTGGAGCCCGTTATAGCTCCTCGATGCATCGGTAGGTCTCATGAGACAAACTAGTGTCTTGGTACAAGGCCTTGGAAAAATCTTATTTGTAGTCTTGGCACGAGGCCTTGGATATGTGGTTATGATAGTCTGGCATTATGCATTCTATCATTATGAAAGTGGTTATTGATATTACATGTGATTATTCGATTAGTAGAATATCCATGTGAATAAGTAAATGGAATTATTTCATTTTACTTTTTCCATACTATGTTGAAGTTCAAGTTTAAAATGCTTTTGTTTTAGTTATACATTGCCTTAAATGTGTATTCTTATTTATGAAAGTGTCCGCTATATTGTTATCCTTATTGGGCATTTGAGCTCACCCCTTTTCTTTGTTCTATTTTTCCCAGGAAGTGAAGAAGTAAATTATGAATGACCTACAGGGATAGTATGTGGTGATATGAGTGTGGAATATGGAGACAATATATTGTTGTATCTTTTCACTTATTTATGTAATGTAAAACTTTATGAATATATCTAGTGTTTCCAAGGCTACTAAACCAATCGGTCTTTCGAGATTTGATCTTTCTCGTGATCATGCCAATGTTATGTAATAACACACCGACTCTGGGTAACTGGGGTCGGGGCGTTACAGTTGGTATCCGAGGAGGTTTAGTACAAACCTTGGAAGCTAGATTTAGATAAACTTTGATTAGAGCACGTAGACCTACGATTAACTTTGAGGATTCGTATAGAAGAACTTCCTAGAATTTTTGTATTGAAGAGATTTTGTGAGTTTTCCGAGAAATACATCCCTGTCTGGATACGAGCAGGTAGAGGCAGCCCTGACACAGATGTACCTAGGGGTACAACCTGAAAACACAGCTTTGAGCTAGACTCGAACGAGGACTGGTGCGCGACAACGGGCCTTGCTGCACTCTTGGTTACGACACTCCCAGGGGATATGCTTAGGATAATTCTCATTTTCTCTACAAACCATTATTAAGGGTTTATGAGTATATACTTCCTCAAAGGAGACATTTTTATGATTATGGATGATATCCATAAACTATTTAATTTATGTTATGTGTTTTACAAGATTGGGATTAGGTATTGTTATTCATAAACTAATCTAGTGTATGCCATTGTTTAGAAATGGCGCCCAGTAGAAGGAATGATAACTCCAGCAGTGCACATGATCCAAAGAGAAAGAAGGATCATATCATTTATGGTCTTAAGTAAAAATTTATAAGAGAAATAGTCTCCCATGTATTATCATCATATGAAGAAATAATATCATGTTTTGATAAGATAAGTAAAGAGTTTACTGAGTCCTATGGCTTTGAAGGGAAGCAAGAGAAGAAAAGGATGGAAGAGAGAAAGATGGATAAAGGGAAGAGGGAAATGAAGAATTTTACCATATGTGATAACTGTGGGAAGAAACACCCTGGAACTTGCATGAAAGGAATGAGAGTTTTTTATAAGTGTGGAAGAAAAGTGCACAAAGTACGTGACTGCTAGGGTAAGAAAATGGTTTCAAATGTACAATGCTTCATTTTCAAGGAGTTTGGACACTTCACGAACCTATGTCCTAGTCATCAGACTATGCCGCAAAGGATGCTATTGGATAATAATCAAGTTATGATACTACCACAGATGAAGAGGAATGATTATAGTTCTTATGTTGATTATGTCATTTGAGTATTGTATCAACAATGGACATATTATAAAAATTATGGAGTATATAAGGATTGTACTGCAGTACTATTTCATTAAGGACTTGAGACTGTGTGGATCAAAGAAAAGTGACTCAATAGCAAGATAAAGTTTTGGAAAATATATGGTTGAGAGAATGATAAACCATAATATAGTTCTGATACCGAGGTAGTGATTTTGGAATAATACATGATTGATTTGGATAAATTATATTGGATATTTTTTACTACCTTGAAACTGATTAATGATTTGTATATTCCATCATTGTTTGGATTTAAAACATTTCTGGATTGAAGGAGTATATCTATTATTCTTTAAGGAATAAGGGATCATGAATGTAATCAATAAGGTTTTATGGTAATTTAGGGTGTTGCAGTGTTTTAAAAGAATACATGATGATGGTGTTCACATGTTATTACGCGGAAAAAAGGATCTTAATTGTGTTTACCTTCCTTATAAATTTTGGATTGAAAAATTTTGGATAGTTCTAGTTTGGATTATTTTGTATTGCCATAAAAGGACAACCCGGAGGTCGGGCGGCAACCCGTTGCGTCCGGCAAGGCCGCAAGACTTGAACCCACAACCGAAGGGCGACAAGGGTGTATCACCTACCACTGACCCACGTGACGTCCTGGATTGAATAATGTTGTTTTTTAATGGTTCATCTAGATGAATTATAAATTCATTTTTTAACCCTATACGAATAGGATAAATAGAAAATTATTTTTAAGTTCTATTATCTTTTAGAGTGAAAGATGAGTCTGTGGTAGAAATTAGTTAAAGGATGGAACTCTACTTGTCAAGAATATATTTTTTCTTCTTCTCTTATTCTATGAAGAAATTAATTCTTATACTTTAAGGAATCCTAAAACCAAAAATGTGTTATCCTAATACCCTATGTTTTGTGGAACCGATGGTATTTCAAATCATCATAGACTGATGAATTTAAGGACCTCAATTTTATACTTGTTTGTGATTGATAACCTCAATCACTACCTATAAATATTTACGTTTTTCCTCCAATTATATGTCTCTAATTTCCACCAATGTTCTCCTAATTGAGATCATAATTTGGTGGTGACCCTTTCATTTCTCTTTTCCACATATTAAGACTAAATTTATGTAACCTAATTTCCGATGTGGGTTTTCCCAGAAAGATATTATTTATTTTCAACCTTTTATTTCCGAAGAACAATTTCAAATTTAGAGGATGCAATTTATTGAAGGAGGGGAGAATGTAACACCCCAAGATTTCATAGTGTGTTATTTCTTCAAAATAATTCAATAACTAGTACTACACGCAACACCGAGTTAAAGCGCACCACGACTGACCAAATTAGCCGTTATGAATAGTAATACCTACTTTTTGAAATTTTATAAATTCTATATCTCAAAATGGACTTCATTTTTGGATTCGTAATATCAAAATTATCCTAGGGTGAAATTTCGGTACTTTTCGGATAACTTTAATATTTTGATGAATAGTGAAAATTTCTAAATTTTAATTAAAAACAACTTTTTTAATCAAAATAATTAATAGTGATAAATTATGAATTTGAGTGGTTTTAAAGTATAATTAGAATATATTTTTACCATTTTATCCAATGGTGTTCATTATAATTATTTTCACTTTGAAATTGGACCTAAACAATTGTCAATCTTTTGATATATATTGTTTTTTTAAAAACACGCTATTTGTTGTGACAACGGGAATTAATTATAAAATTAATTAATGCAACTTATATGTTTGGAATTTTGTAAAATAGGCATCATTTTTGAATTTTGAATATCAATTATAGCTTAGGATGAAATTTTGGGATTGTTCTGAAAAACTTCAATTTTTGATGAATAGTGAATCTACTAAGTGGTAGTTAAAAAAACTGCATTTTTCATAAAACATAATTTCAACGCTTCTGTGAATGGAATTTCAAAAATCCGAGAGACACGGTTAATATCAAAAAGTAAAATGTGGTTCAATGAGATGAAAATAATTTTTGGTGAATAGTAACTTTTTACTTTTATTTACCACGGTTAAAAGAAAATAGGGTAATTAAGGGTAGAAATGATATTAATATTACCCTAACACATGTCCTAATTCTATTGGACAAGTGTATCTCGAAAAAAAAACAACCTTAGGAATAAAATATTATCATTTCGGTCCACTTGGATTAGATTAGGACATTTATTATTATTTAATTCAAAGAAGAGTTAAAAGAGTTAAAATCAATGTTTATTTACTAAATCATTTTTAACATAGGGTTATAAATAAGATAAATTTGATTGTAAATGTTCATTTGAATTATAATAAGATTCCCTATATAATGATAGTTTATTTATAATTTTTAGACATTAAATAATTTAATTTATTTACGACACAATGATGATGAAGTAATTACCATAATAGTGAAAAATTAACATAATTGATATTATAAATACCCTAATAAATATAATTTGAGACTTTTAATGAATTAAAATAATTTTAATGGATAATATGAAATATTAGTATTGATTTAATTTACTTTTTTCGAAGTAATCATTATGTTATGAGTTTAAAAAAATCAACTATTGAATAGTGTCATAATTGACATAAAAGAGTTTTAAAAAAATATATTATATTATTAATTGATATTAAATTTGTAAAAATATAAGGTTCGGCCAAGAGACTTATATCATGATAGGTGTATCATTAATGGACCACTTGAGGGTCTCCTGGATGTATATAGTAAGTTTATTAACTATATAATATAAAAATACAAAATGACATGGTAAATGTCAAACTAATTAACTAAGAGTTTATACTTAAAGATAAGGTTAATATAGTAACCCAAACCTGTCTAAATTCTATTGGATGAATGGTTTTCGACCTATACCCACCTTAACATTTAAATAATCAACTTTGGAGCCATTAGAAATCGAATATGAATTTATTATAAATTAATATTTCTTGCTTTTCCAAAGGTGCCCCACACCCCTCTTATAAAAGTGCACTCCTCATTCTCATTTCTTCACACCTTCAAAGCGTTTTGGTTCGGCCAAACTCTACCCAAATACTCTCCCAACTTCCCTCACTACAACCTAGAGGCCTTAGTTTGATCAGAAAGCCATCCTACGGAGCCCTTTTGATCAAATCAAAAGGAAGAACCTGAATAAGAGGTAATGATTTCACCACCCTTTTCCAAGTTCCTTTCTACTTCCACTTTTTCTTCCTTTGTTCTTACCATTCTAAAATAATAAATCCAGTGTCATATATATACTGTGATGTTATTATAAATATGGTAAAACCATATTCAGTATTCTATCCACCCTTTGAATAGCATGTCACCATACGTGCGTACGTACGACTTACCGTCTCCACGTCGTGATGTAATTGTTATTCAATATATTATTATTTTGATGGGTATAATAATGATGTTTAAATCATGTAAATAATAAATATAACATGTTAATTATTCTTTATATATGATATACCATCCATTTATATATTATTTTAAGAATGATATTGTCGCTCATGCGTACGTACGAACTACCGTCTCCACGAACGCGATGAGATTCATTCTCCATCGTATCCATTCAAGTAAAATTATAATTTGATGATTTAAAAATAAATTTTAAGGACTTGATATCATTCTGGATATGAATAAGATACAACCTATCCATGACAACCATGGCTTACGTAACAAAACATATAAAAGAAAACGAGTAAGTTAACACCCGAAACAACGGTAATTCTAAGATATTATTAATAAAGCAATGTTAAAAGATCATATATGATATCATATGAATGTATATGAATCTTGTATAATTTAATAACAGTTATTTCACCATTATACAGGAGGTTAACCTACCCCCAACCAAGGAAAATTACAAGGTAAGGGTTTACTTCACTATCTCTTCATTATCCGAGGTTGTTTATACGTAATTATCTGCTGGGATCTCTTTATCATCGACATCCATGTTCCTTAAAAATGTATTTAAAAACATTTTTACTATTTACTAGACAATGGGTTAAAGTCATTTATACCCTTATGTGTTTTGAAAGGAATATTTCCATCATTTTCCAAACAAGGCACTTTTAACCTTTTCGAAAAATTTAAGGTAAGAATGTTTTTTTAACTTATACGGACGGTGCAGATATTTACCGCCGTTATAAAATCGTCAAATCTTCCCTTACAAGCTTAGAAGGATATTTTCAATGTAAATGTTTTATTTTATAATTATGTGACTTTTAAATTATTTCAAAATGAATATTTTAAGAATTTATGAAAGGTACTCTTTATCAAAATCAGAATTTTTAATGTTTTAAAGATTTATCTTTCTAAATCTTTTTAATTAATTTCCATGTCTTCAAAATGGGTTTTAAGGATTTATTTATATGGACATGAATGTTTTTAAAATGTTAATTCCTTTCCAAAAGTTTCAAATTGGTATGGGACACTTTGATTCAAAAATCTCTTTTAAATTACTTCCTTTAGAAATGTGTGACTTTTAAATGATTTAAAAAAAGATATTTCTCTCAAATAGTTTTGATTTCATCTATGTCAACATCCTTTGATGGATTTTATGATTATTTGAAGTTGATACAAGACTTCTATATTGTATTGAAGATTTTGTGATATGTTTGACTATGGATGCGTTATTTTTATACCATTCATGGTTTATGGAGAAAGTATTGACATTTCGTATGCTAGTTTTAATACGAATGTTTATGTTATGTTTAGACCTTTTCATATGGGAATGCATTGGACTTAATATGTGACGGGTGGAGCCCGCTATAGCTCCTCGATGCATCGGTAGGTCTCATGAGACAAACTAGTGTCTGGGCACAAGGCCTTGGCAAAATCTTATTTATAGTCTTAGCACGAGGCCTTGGATATGTGGTTATGATAGTCTGGCATTATGCATTCCATCATCATGAAAGTGGTTATTGATATTGCATGTGATTATTCTATTAGGAGAATATCCATGTGAATAAGTAAATGGAATTATTTCATTTTACTTTTTCCATACTATGTTGAAGTTCAAGTTTAAAAGGATTTTGTTTTAGTTATACATTACCTTAAATGTGTATTCTTACTTATGAAAGTTTCTGCTATATTGTTATCCTTACTGGGAATTTGAGCTCACCCTTTTTCCATGTTTTATTTTTCCCAGGAAGTGAAGAAGTAAATTATGAATGACCTGCAGGGATAGTATGTCGGGATATGAGTGTGGAATATGGATACAATATTTTTTTTTATCTTTTCACTTATTGATGTAATGTAAAACTTTATGAATATATCTAGTGTTTCCAAGGCTACTAAACCAATCGGTCTTTCGAGATTTGATCTTTCTCGTGATCATGCCAATGTTATGTAATAACACACCGACTCTGGGTAACTGGGGTCGGGGCGTTACATGAAATATATGACATAATGAAGCTAATGAACTTATGTATATATATATATATATCATCTACTTACTTCCATTCAAGTCAACAGGGAAATGAAATCAATGTTCACGCGTACGTACGGCCTACCGTCTCCATGAACAGTGTATTTCATTTCATTCATCTATCTATTATATATATATACCGAATATATATGATATAAAAATCATGATTTACATTCTTTATGTAAGTAAATCATGATATAAGTAATAATAATATCATGAACAACAAGTCCAAACAAGTACGATAAATACAACGATTTTACCCTAAACGAAGATTTAACATAGAATTTACAAACGAACATGTAATATAAAGTCATAAGTGAACCATATATGATATAACAACAATAAATATGATTCTTTAATAAATAAATGACATTATTTAAATCATTATACAGGAGGTTAGAATAAGTACGAAGCATATCGGAACTAAGGTATGGGATAATTTTTCAAATCTCATTTTTATCACAGATTGCTTATACGTAAGTATTTACGGGGGTTATGTTTTCCATCCATGCCCATAAAATGTTTTCCATAAACTGTTTAATATTCTTCCATGTATGTTTAATGTCATGTTTACTCGGATTTTACTTTTACTTTGTGTTATGGAAGGAATATTTCTTTTGTTTACCATACGAGGAACTTTTTGAATTTTTCGACAAAATTACGAGGAGAATAATTTTTTAACTTATATGGAATGAACGGATTTTTATGGTATTATAAAAACATAATTTCATGAAGTAGAAACTACAAGATTTCATGACTATTTTCAAAAAAATTCGTTTCATTTAAAATTTCATGGCATTTTGTGAAAATAAAACGATTTTTAATAAGAAAGGATGTTTTCCTCAAGAATTTATTTCATGTTCTTTATCAAAACCATTTTCTATATAAGATGAAATTATTTCATATGTGTATGTTTCAAGTATAACTTATCTATGTATTAAATGGTTTCACTTCTCTTATGATGATATGATATCCATTTTTTTATATGGATTATGTTATGATGGGATGATGTTTATGAAACCCATTTTATTCTTTGGGTTATGATCGATGTTTTATGATTATTTTGTGGCACAAGTAAGAATGATTTCATTATAAGATGGGTGGGACCTATATATCTCTTCAATTCATTGGGTAAAGATTTATATCTCATGAGATAGACATGGCTGGAACGGTAAGTTAATCCGGTTCAGTGTTACCAGACTAAAATGAGGAGTGAACTCGATTCAGAAAGGGACTTTTTCCACTAAGATGCTCTTGGAAGAAATTCCTTGGCAACAATGGAAATCATATCATGTTATTAATGGTTTTCCACAATTACATGTTTTATTCCCATGATATTTTATCATGATTTATGTTCCATTATGATCTATGTCTTATGTACTGCCATGTTTTAAGTTATTTCTCAATATTTTGATGTTTAAACATTATGTTCATGTTTTTAAGTTCAAATGTATATGGTTTGTTTTATTTTCTCCATGATTACCCTTACTGAGAATTTGAGCTCACCCTTTATAATTTTTCTTTTCCCCCGGATAAAAATAAATGTTTTAGATAAGAATACAAAAAGTGGAAGATGTTTTTGGGAGATGTTGAAGATATTTCACCATGATTAGAAGATTATGTTCCGAGTTTCCAAAGACACTAAGCTATTATGATCCATGAGTGTTGGTTTTTATTATGTATTAAGTATTCCGCAAAATTAATGTAATGTCCATGTACGTAAAGTTTGGGTATCTACATTTGGTATCAGAGGAAAGTTTTAGTTAACCTTTGGAAAACAGGATGCTAAAACATTAGAGAAATCCCAAGAGATATTTCTAAGGTATGTATAGGGATGTCCCTAAGGTTAAGTGTACATATAGGTTAGAGTCTTAGAATTATGTTGATGATCATGAATAACCTAGGGTGAACCTAAGGTGTAATGGATTAAAGAATTTTTTATAAGTTAGACATCCCATAAGTGACTTTTTATGATTATGTGGTTCCTCGTTATGTTAACTGTTTCTTACACTATGGTTTTTGGTCTTAGTCAATGGAGGGAACGAGAAGGAATTCAGTTAACATTGATTCCAATGGAAAAATAGGTGACTATGATCAATGAAATTATTTAACACCTATAGATAAATATATTTTGATTATGCCGAATCAGTCATCTCAATATATGATTAACAAGGTGACCTTTAGTAGTATTCCTAAGTCATCAAATAAGAGGAAGATGGAATTTTATGCATGTTCACATGGTGAGGAGCATAGAGAAATAAAGATTGATATTTCTAAAGAAGGGAAGAATAACCTTGACGAATACCTCAAATGGAGGAGAATATGTTATCTATGTGGAGAAAAGGTTCATAGAGTGACAGACTATTATGGAGTCCAATGTCTTATCTGCGGAGAACATTGGCATTACCCAAATCAATGCTCTGACCTAAGAAGTTACTTCTAAATCGAGGAAGGACCTATTCCATGACAATAATTAAAGAGGATGGGTTGAAGGGCCTATGTATTGGAAATAAATGATAATGTTGTTGAGGTACTTTTATAGTATATTGAAATATCTATGTATTGGTCAATTGTGGTTTTCTATAATAATATTGTACCGGTAACCATGAAAAGAAATTCAAATATTTTGGAAAGCAGATGATATGCACATAATTAAGGGATAAGGAGGAAATAAATTGTTTGATAGTCTTCATGAGCTCATGATTACTATAAGGACTAAGTGATATCCTGGTTTGAGTATATATAATTTTTTGGATTTTTGTATGTGGAAACAGTTAACTTTTGACAACACTCATATTTTCACAACGGTTCTATGATAATTTATATTTCAAGAGAATACACGATTAAGGTTTTCACATGTTTGGAATGTGACCAAAAAGATATATCGTATGATATATAGGGGATAAATGATGGTATATACATGCTCAGTAGATGACATTTCTAGTAATTATTTTCTTTATACAATGAGATTGGATAGAAGTATTTTGGATAATCCTAATGATTGGAATGAATTAAGTTAGACATAAGATTTTATTTTTTAAGGCTAGAACATTTTTCTATTTTATTACTGGAATGTAATTATAATGTAGTTTTAGAAAAAGGGACAACCTGCAGGACGGGTGAAAGTTCGTCGCGTCAGAAAAGGATGTAGGAATCGAACCCACAACCGATGTGCGGAAGAACATTATTTCCTACCACTGGCCTATAGGAAGGCCCTGGTTAGTAGAAACCAGTTTTATTAAGCAGTATGATAGATGAAGTATAAGTCCATTTTTGGAATCATATACGATTAACCTCGCCATAAATCGAATTATGTATATTTGATAAATTTTGCTAACCTTTTGTTTGAGACATATGGAATGACCCATCAGTCTATCACATAATCTGCTAACATTTCATGAATGAGAAATTCAACTTTATTTCCTTAAGAGATGAAGTGTAAATTGTTCATGGCATGAACACCGGTGAGATTATACCGAAATAAAGTAAGTATTTCTTCTAATTAAAATTCTTCAACTTTAGGGAAATGACCTTGAAAACAAAAAATGTTATCCTAGTTCTCTTATACCCGATGAATCAGATTATACCTTAGATCATCAAAAATTTATGGTTTTGTGATTGTTGTATTTTTCATATCCATGTTCTCTACCACTCTCCATCATAACTTGGTGGTTATATTTCTCTTCCATATCCATATTTTCACCTATGCTCTCCTATGTGGAAACCCAGTGATTAGTTAATTTGGGTAACCATTATGTTTCATACATTAGTTTTTAAAGATAAGTTTTGGTATTCATTTTTAGGATGTGGGTTTCTATTAAAACATTTGAGTAGTAAACCATTTATAACCCCGGCGAATTTCAAGGGTGAAATTCATTTTAAGGGGGGTAGAATGTAACACCCCGAGATTTAATGAAAAATTTTCTTTTTAATTTCATCGTTGTCTTGTGTTATACACTACACAAAAAGGTGCTTCCACTACACGCATCCCTGATTTGGCTTTCTTTACACGCAATCACGACCTTCCACGATAGCGTGTGTTGTACGCAATACTGAGTTTCACTAAACAACGATATGTTTTTAAAATATCATATAAACTAGCCATTATGAATAGTAATACCCAATTTATGAAATTTTATTTTTCAAAATGGACTTCATTTTTGGATTCGGAATATCAGAATTATCCTACGGTGAATTTTTGGTATTTTTCTGAAGAATTTCAATTTTTGATAAGTAGTGAAAACACTGGGTTACTATTTAAAACCCATCTTTTTATAGAAATAATTATTTATTTTATTTAAATTTATTTTTGGTCATAATTGATACATAATACCAATATAAGTTCAATGTAATTCATTGGAGTCATTTTATAATAATTGTAGATATATAAAAATTTTATTGAACTTTTCACCGTCTTTTACCCACCTACAATGAGAATTTGAAAATTTACATAAAACATCATTTTACCGCTTCTGTGAGTGGAATTTCGAAAATCCGAGATACATGGTTAATATCAAGGAGTAAAATGTGGTTTAATAAGATAAAAATAATTCTTGGAAAATAGTAACTTTTTGCTTTTTTTTACCGCGGTTAAAAGTAAATAGGGTAATTAAGGGTAAAAATGAAATTATTATTACCCTAACACATGTACTAATTCTAATGGATAAGTTTATTTCGACCAATAAAAACCTTAAGTCTAAAATATGACCATTTAGGTCCACTTGGATTAGATTCAGACATTTATTATTATTTTATTTAAATAAGAATTAAAATAGTTAAAATCAATGTTTAATAACTAAAATTTTTTCCTATATTGTTATACATAAGATAAATCAAACTATAAATATTCATTAGAAGGATAAAAATATTTCCTACATAATGGTAATTTATTTTTAATTTTAGGACATTAAATAATTTAATTTATTTATGACACAATGATGATGCATTAATTACCTTATTAACGAAATATTAACATAATTGATATTATAAGTACCCAAATAAATGTAATTTGAGACTTTTTAGGATTTAAAATAATTTTTAGGTTAATATGAAATGTTAGTATTTATGTAATTAATTTTTTTTGAACTAATCATGCTGTTATGGTTTTCACAAAAATCAATTACCAAATAGTGTCAAAATTGACATAAAATAGTTTTTAAAACAAATATTATATTATTAATTATTATTTTATTCGTAAAAATATATGGTTCAGCCAAATGACTTAGATAAGGATATATATATTAATAATGAACCACTTGGTGTTTGTTTTGCTTGTTATAGTAATTTTATTAACCATATAGTGTATGAAAACAAGAAGACGCGGTAAAACTTAAATTATTTAACATAGAGTTAAATATAAATGATAAGGTTAAAATAGTAACCTAAACATGCCTAAAACCTTTGGTTGAGAGTATTGCGACCCATACCCACCTTATATTTGAAATAAATCAGTTTGGAGCTATTAAAAACTGAATATAATTTTATTATAAAATAATATTTTATGTTTTCCCAATGGTGCCCCTCTCCTTCCTTATAAAAGGGAACCCCTTCCCTCTTCTCTTCACAACCTTTTGAGCCTTGAAGCTCGGAAAACCCCTGAAAATTCCTCTTCTCAACTTCTTTAGTTATATCGTAGAGGTTTTGGTCATCTCAAAAGACCAACTCTAGTGCCCTAAGAAGAAGTTTAAAAGAGGTACGTCGAAGAAGAGGTAATCTCTTCTACCGATTCTTTCAAGTTTCTTTATTCTTCTACTTCCTATTATTTAGTTGTTTCATTATAAAGTAATAACATAAGTATTAATTATATACTTAAATGTTATTATAAATATGAAACAACCCTATTTCACCTTCAATCCATCCTACGGAAAATGAAATCACCACGCATGCGTACGTACGGAATACCGTCTCCACGCCGTGGTGTAATCAGTTTTTCCACCACCACCTTACTTTTATTGGTATATTGGTGTAAATAATAACAATATATAGTTATTATAACATAATACTGATTCTTAGATGTTATATCATCCACTCCAATTCTATTCAATAATTATGGGAATGATATCATCGCTCGTGCGTACGTACGGATTACCGTCTCCACGACGCGATGAGATTCATTATCCATGTTAACCATTCAAGAATAATTATAAATTATATATAATGAATAATAATGAAATATATGACATAATTAAGATACTTAATTTATTTATATATATATTTCATCTATTTACTTCCATTCATGTTAATAAGGAAAGGAAAACATTGTTCATGCGTACGTACGGCCTACCGTCTCCATGAACGGTGTATTTCATTTCATTCATCTATCTATTATATATATATACTTAATATATATGATATATAAATCATGATTGAAATTATTTAAGTATGTAAATCATGATATATGTAATAATAATATCAATAACAACACGTCCAAACAAATACGATTAATAAAAAGATTTTACCCAAAATGCTTCTTTAACATTGAATTTACAAAAGAACGGGTAATATAAAGTAATAAGTGAAACATATATGATATAATAAATATGAATATGATTCTTTAATAAATAAATGACATTATTTAAATCATTATACAGGAGGTTAAGATATGTATGAAGCATATCGAACCTAATGTAAGGGATAATTTTGCAAATCTCATTTTTATCCGAGATTTCTTATACGTAAGTATTTACTGGGGTTATATTTCTCATCCATGCCCATAAAATGTTTTTCATAAAGTGTTTAATATTCTTCCATGTATGTTTAATTCCATGTTTACCCCTCTTTGACTTTTACTTTGTGTTATGGAAGGAATCTTTCTTTTGTTAACCATACGAGGAACTTTTTTACTTTTCAGACAAAAGTTCGATGAGAATGTTTTTTTAACTTATACGGAATGAACGGATTTTTATGGTTTTATAACACCTTAAATTCAAGAAGCTAAATCTAAAATATTTCATGACTATTTTCAACAAAATCCTTTTCTTTTTAAATTGAATGGAATTTTGTGAAAAGAAAATGATTTTGAATAAGAAAGGATATTTTCCTCAAGAATTTATTTCAAGTGTTTTATCAAAACCATTTTCCATCTAAGATGACATTATTTAATATGTGTATGTTTCAAGTATAATTTCACTATTATTTAAATGGTTTCACTTATCTTATGATGAAATGATATACATTTGTTTTATAAGGATTTTGTTATGATGGGATGATGTTTATGAAACCCATTTTATTCTTTGGGTTATGATAGATGTGTTAAGTTTATTTTGTTGCACAATTAAGATTGATTTCATTATGATATGGGTGGGACATATATCTCCCTCGAATGCATTGGTAAAATATTTATATCTCATGAGATATACATGGATGGAATGGTAAGTTAATCCGGTTCAGTGTTACTGGACTAAAACGAGGAGTGAACTCGATTCAGAAAGGGACTTTTTCCTCTACGATGGTCTTGGAAGCAATGCCTTGGATAGTATGGATATCATATCATGTTTTTAATTGTTTTCCCCAATTACATGTTTTATTACCATGCTATTTTATCATGATTGATGTTATATTATGATCTATTTCTCATGTACTGCCATGTTTTAAGTTATTGCTCAATATTTTTCTGTTTGAACATGATGTTCATGTTTTTAAGTTCAAATGTATATGGTTTGTTTTATTTTCTCCAGGCTTATCCTTAATGATAATTTGATCTCACACTTTATATTTTTTCTTTTCCCCAGGATTCAAATAAAGGTTTTAGGTAAGAATACAAAAAAGGGAAGATCTTTATGGGAGAAGTTGAATATATTTCACCATGATTATAAGATTATGTTCCGAGTTTCCAAAGACACTATACTATTATAATACTTGATTATTGGTTTTTATTATGTATTAAGTATTCCTCAAAATTAATGTAATTTCCATTTACTTCAAGTTTAGGTCTCTACAATTTTGGAGTTTCTATTAATGAAACAATCATCAAACATAAATGTTACTGAAGGGTTGAGATTCTATCATTGAATCACTATTCATAATTTTTATATTTAGAGGTTATATTGAATTGAATTAGATTCTATTGATGAAAAAACAAAAAAAAAATTAATACAGAGCTGATCATAAGTTTCAAAGATATGTTTCATTACTTATATTAATTGACACGTTGTTTACCCTAGTGAAATAAGATAAAAGCATTGGGATTAATGATTGGATTCCAAAATAAAAGGATAATTTTTAATATGATATTGTAAATATGATGTTTTTTATATTTTAGTATTTATTTTGGATTGAGTAATATGGAGTGGAAATTTTCAATGTTTTTTCTATATCAAAAAATAAGGATCCAACCAGCTAGCTAAGGGATTCAGGTGAACCACTACTTAGGTGGTCAATAGTTTCAACCATGAGATTGCCAACATGTCTTATCAATGAAAATTTATTAGATAGAATGTAATATAAGAAGATATGTTGATCCCCCTCATGTGTGGAGGAATAGAAGTAGATGGCAGTACAGACACAAGGAGGTTCCAGTGACATATGGGAGTGTCCGGTAACAATTTCTGGAGGCTTTGGGACACACCTTGTATTATAATGATGATATCATCGACATATCATTTGTATGTTACACACAATATTAATATTTATTCATATTTTAAAAATACATTAACATGGGAGGACATCTTATTAGTTTATTCCAGACCTTATATATGACTGGCAAGCTCATCCTAAACTTCTCCCTGGCCGTAATGTTTTATGCATTCGTATCCCCATACAGCCACATTTCCCAATGATCAAACAAAGTTTTTTTATCACTATTTGGTGATCCTAAAAATTCTAATTTGATAAAAATCACATGCAACTCAGTTTTTATGATTTAAGTGAAAATTAAACCAGTTATCTGTACCACAGATAAAAAAATTAATATCCAATGATAATAATTTCATTATTTTCAAACCATGAGATGAGGAATGGTATACTTGATGTGAGTTGGTGAATGTTATCTAAATAATTGGTATGTATTCTATAAATAACACATATGGGCTAATTTTCTATATGTGATCTTATCTCCCATATGATAGAATCTATGAGAGCATGGGTGAGATACAAATTCATAATCAGAATTTTTTTAATATGGTTTCAAGTCTTTGATGTGATCATCTACATGAACATCACATGATTGTTATATTTCATGATCTAGTAGTAATATTTTATTTTTTTGTGAAATGAATAAGGGAATCCATGAGGTGGTCTCATAAACAATTTTATACCATGATGGAGAAGGTGAACCCATGAGGAAGCACATATACTATTCTATCTAACAATCTTATAAACTAATATTTTCATGAAATATGATTATTTATAAATAAACATGTTAAATGAAGTATATAAGACACACACTTTAATTCATATTTATAAACCATTCACTTGATTTTAATTGTTGAACCTAATTATATTAATTAAATTTTAGTTCACATGATTCATCATAATAAAACATTTAAATGGAGAAAAAAGAATTTTTCATGATCATTCATGCTTGAATATCATATGAGGAGGGTCGTGAAAATAAAAACTATGTGTAAAATAATATACATAGGTAATTATCTGATAAATATTTTATAATTAATTGAAAACATCATAGAGGTAGTTTATACACTATTCCATGAAGAGCATTTAATGAATACCCGACTTCGGTGACTTATTTAAAAAAGCCATGTACTCATCTGTTAAACTCTTTGTTGTAAAATGAATATGTGGGTAGTGTGCTTATATTCATATAACGGATTTGATAGTAACATAAAATATACTTGTCATGTGATACATGTATTATGAATACAAGACGATGAATTAGATCTTCATGTATGAAATGATTTCAATGAAATAGTACATGTTCCATAGTTATGATGAAGGAGTGATTTTCGTGAAAGAACAATAACTAAATATCAACCACCATATCTTATCTGTTTAACATACATGAAGGAATAGTATTGTGAGTAGTGATTTTAAACAATGTTTTATTAATGTATTAATAAGCATAAAAAAATAGTGTCCAACTAGAATTTTTGACAAATTATACATGAAGGAAGAAGTGTAATATTTTATGATACATTTTTAGGAAGGTATTGAATCTTACTATTTTACAAAGAAGTAAAAAAGAATACACATAATAGTACATTTTTAATTTGACAATGACTAAATAAAAATATTATACTTGCATTAATTATTTTACATGTGATGACATGAATTTCATGAATGAAGAGAAAAGATGTCGATTTGTGTAATAATTTGGTTGATATGAAGGAATATATTTATGTAATTCATGGATAAAGAAAAAATGTATATATTTAGTAAATAAATAAATAGTAAATTCTATTATTATAGTGAGATTAATTAAGAGTAATATCATTAATTCATTTTGAATATTATACTGAACCGACTTCCAAGCAGTATTGTTGATTACATTTAGTTGTTGCTGATGAGTTTCAGTTGAAGAGATAAAGAGAAAAATCATTTTTTTGAATGGATCAAAGTTTATGATGAAGCACATCGGAACACCCTGAGAAGGGTGGGGTGAATTAGAGTGTCAAACTTTTTTTTTCTAAACTGATGGATCTTATTTCCATGTTGGTAGGAATCTGTTAAACCTGTCTAATGAGAAAGTACACAAAAACAATCACTTGAAAAGTGAAGACACAAAATATTTTCACAGTTCACCACTAAGGTCTATATCCTAGGACCATATAACAACAGGTTTTTCATTGTACCAAATCCACTAATCTCCGCTGGTTGTGGAGTAAAAATGTTTAGCACAATCACACTAAGCCAGGTGCACTACCTTTAGAAGGTTTTAGGGATAGCACACTACATCCCACATATCACTTCTATTGAATCCCCCTTTCTTATTGCATTGGGAAGAATATGAACTCAAGTTATCAACATGTTGGTCATTTCAATGAATTTGAATTAAATCATGCATCCTTAACTATAGATAGATGCTCTGTTGATGTCTCGTTATCACCTCTATATGTAATTCACTCTTCCTCACACTGTTAGTTCATGAACTGTTCCTCTAAAAACTAGCCTTCTTCCTTCGTGAACTTCAATACTACCCCTAACACTACTACATTCAACATCGATTTACTACCACTACAAACTATGATGACATACCGCCATAGAAAACCACAACTACATACTTCCTTCTCTTAATCTCTTGCGTACCTTCTCTTCACCATGGTCAAACATATCCTTCACTAACAATCATTATTGTACCACCTTCTGTGGCATACTTCCATGATCCACCTACCACCACATATTCATCGCATACCAAAATATAACCCTAGAACAGTTCTTCCTCCATGTAAAAATATTTTATGTGGACCTATCATCATTTTATGGACTATAAAAAACCTTAAGAGAACTTGTTTTCACACAAACCACTTTCAGACTCAGTCTAATTCCACGAGTGAAAAAATTTTCTTTTAAAATCCTCTCGTTAAATTTTTAAAAATGGTATTAAAAGTCATTATATTGGCAAACAAATTATCATAATCCTCTAATATGATATTCCCCAAATAATTGATAAGTCACTCCCTTAACCATACACCACACATCCCCCGTGAACCATTTTTTCCTATGAGGTTCACATAAACCCAATTATCCCATCAAGGTGGAAGAAATCTTCCACAAACTGATCACTTCCTTGTTTTTTAGAACAACATGTTGTCTTGAGAACCATCACGCCTTCCATATAATGAGATTGTTCCCATGAACCAAAATTCTTCACCACTAACCATTTTTTTCCGTGAACCGTTCCCACAACATGGTTTGTGGTACACCATTACACGCACAATACTTTTTTATCCATGATTTTTTCTTACTATGTGGTTCATGGTTTGATTCCATTGCCGAAACTCATGTTGTTGGGGAAGAATTTTTTTTAAAACATTGGGAAAATGTTCCACATTAAACAACTTCTTCGATCTATACAGTAAGATCAATCGATGTGAAAACACAATGATCAAGCCAATATAGATTGAAAAAAACATGAACCAAGTTCCATTTCCATCAATGAATTTCCTTGGATCCAACAGAAGATCGGTTTTGTATTGTAGTGTAATATTAATGTTTGTGTGATATTTCTCATTGTGGAAGAGTTATGATTGTAAACATTGGTCGGATGCTGGTTTCAATCACTATGGTGGGATTGTAATATTATCAAAAAAAGCCTTATACCTACCCACTATGGTGTCACAGGGATACCTGACCAAAAGGCATGTAATTTTTTATTGACATTTAATTGCTAATATGTATCTCAGGTTATCTCAAAAATAACAAGGATGAAGTCACCCATATCAGGGGAAAAAATTTAAAAAATACCATATGATGTTCTTTTATTTACTTTTTGACTCGAATGAGGTAAATTTGTAAGTGTAAATAGTGAATATTCACTCACACTATTAGGTGAAAATGATCCAATTTAAAAGGTGTATGAGGAATGAAAATTAATATTAGTAAAAATTTGGAAGACTAAATCACCCCTCTCAGTATAACTTAATGATCCACTAAGCAATTGAATTGGTATCATAGAAAATGAGCCACCACTTATTGGATATACCTTTTTTATAGTTTTTTGTATCTGGATTATTTGATGTGTAGATTCAAATTATAATATGTAAATGAGTTTTATTAGATGGAACGTTTATTTCCTCTATCGATTTGTTCTAAAAGGGTGGTTTCATCAAAACCCATAAAGAACAGACAAAATAAATTGGCTTGAAATATGACAAATAATTTTAAAAATAAATAGGGTTCCCTAAAAATGCAGTGTTATCAAATTCAATTTCAATCAAAAAATTATATTAAATAAGTTTATACAAATCCTTTTGATGAGTATAGTTCAATATGTGATGAAGAGAAATTTATAGAATCACTCAATGATTTTAATTCATAAATTAAATATTATATGATTAATGTTCTTACTGAGGTTTTAACTTTTATATATTATTTTATCAAGGGTCTATATGATGAAAATTTAGATCATGAAAAAGAAGCTAAGGATATAGAGAAATACTTGGAAAATGAGTTTTGATGATTTAAACTTCTCACATAAATTATTGAAGCCAAAGAAGAAACCATATCACATTCAAATAGACATTTCTTTTCATTTTAAAAATAACTGAAAAGAAATCTGTGTGACAATGAATTAACTGGGAAGGTCCTTACTTATATGATTCACACACCTAATGAACGTCATAAATATATGATGAGTATTAATTCCCTTAGTTGGAAATCATAGAAAATGACGATACATTCAGCATATCATAATAATAAAAATAATTATTTTTTCTACATTGAAATGAAAGATTTACATTGATTAAAGATGAATTAAAAAGGATTGTTTTTGAGAAAGATATGACTGATATAGTTTAGAGTATGTGATCTGGGCATTGGAGAAACTACATAGAACATATATGAATGATTAAAAATACCAACTAGTGGTTATGAAAAAATAGAATTAAAGTGATTAGTTATTATCTATTGATGGAAAATCCAATGCATGATGATTAAGTTCATAAAATGAACAGTCAATTGGGAGAGAATATGAATGTTTTTTACGATAAGAAAATTTTCATCAATATTAAGTGTCTTTAATTTCAACATAATTTAAAAAATCATAATGAAATACAATAAAATAATTTCCCAAAAGAATGTGATGATTTGGTGAATTCACATCATGACAAGGATACCTCTCTAAATCTAAAATATATTGATTTTCTGGTCAAGTACAAAAATATTAAGAGCATTAAAGCTAAATCATCCAACAATGGTATGACAAAAAACATGACAAGATTAATTTTGAAAATATTATTACTTACGATAAGACTCATTAAAGCGGATAGAAGTGTTTGAGATTATTTAAAGATTAATCTATTGCAAGATCATTGATATTGGAAACCCTTGTATCAAAATATTTGTTTTGTACAAATATTTCTATATCTGAATGAACAATATCCCAAATATAATTCTGGTTAACCATTTGAGAATAATATTGATAAAAAAAACAACAATATCATCAAAAATTTATCTGATCAATAGTGTGAATTCTTTTCCCCAACAAATAGGTAAGATGAAATATCATATTATACAAACGAAATAATATTTCAAAAATAGAAAAGTTATACCACTGAATAATAAATCAATATTTATTGTCTATTATTGTGGAAATTGAAAATGTGGTCTTCAGTCCATTTATGGTTGGCATAATTATCCATTATATGATTATTTTAGAAGGATAGAATTAAGTAGAAGAAAATATTATATGAAAAGAAATCCTACATAATTGAATCATAATTCATAGAATAGAAATATTTTTTTCTTGAAGAATATATTATTGTGTCTAGAATACTTTTTTTATTATTTCTACAGAGGATGTCACAATTATGATGGGTATTGGTATGTACCAACTATTCACTCTTTATATACCTATATAATGGAAATCCCATGTCAAATATAGAGGCAATGAACAAGTTAAAAAAAATACTTCGTTTGGGTGTGAGTATGATAAGAGAGCTATGATAAATGTGATGCAAGCTACATCAAAGAATAATGGTGAAATGAATGTCAAACATATGAAATGGAGATACTAATACGGACAAAAAGGCCATATGATAGACCTTTAGAAATAGTTTATACACACAAATTATAGGGGAAAAATGATGGTTTTGAAAAATAAATCAATCCAAAAATAACAAAATAACTATTTGATTTGATGAACCACAATCACAATGAAAATTACAAAATTCACGAGTGGTTGTCTAAAAAAGATAATCTAATGATTAGTGGTGCTTTGTGTGGAAGGTTTAGAATTTAAGGTCATATTACTAAAAAAATTTATGAAATGGTTTGATAAATAAATATATCTAATTAGGAATAAAATAAATTCACCAGTGGATTCTTATATTAGTAATGAAACTATAAAGAGGGGTTATACACATAAGAAAAAGACTGAGAATGTACTGAAATAATTCCTAGTCGTAAGGCCAGAGAAGAAATAATTTGATAAGAATTTACTGAAAGAATAGAGGAATGAAAGTTCCCAACATATTAATGTGAGGATGACTATTCCATATAAGATTTAAGGTGAAGAAATCCAGGTGTCCATGATGTAAATATATTATAAAATATGAATAGTCAAAGAAGGAACATAGATGATATGTTTTCAAAAATCTATAGAATAATTTACAGCTGTATATACGTTTAAAAATAATTATCATCTTTATTTCCCTAAATAAAAATCATTGTAGAAACTCCTTATTCACATATATATTTTTTGTATCTTTCTCCAATTTAGGGAATTGAAGAGGAGACATATATTCAGGTAGAGTCATAATTATATGAGTACTGTGAAAATATTGTGTGGTATTTAAGAGTCTATCCTGCCTGCAAATCACTTTTTTTGGATTTTTAAAAAGCCGGTTTGAGGGTTATCCGGTTCCCGATACAGCCGCACCCAAAACCATCATTCAAAATGCAAATTCAACAAAACTGCCTCGAACTTCACCCCATGCACAGCTCATCACCTCGTAACTCGTACCCCCGTCACGTCGAAGCTCGAACCAGTCATCAGAGCCCCGCAATCATCTCGCCGGTCGCCGGTGAGACCATCGGAAAATCGTCGTCAGAACCTCCTTCGCAGCACCATCCGACCACCGTCATCACAAACTTACGAAAATCTCAGGAGCCCGAAACAGGCGCTCCTCGTCGATGTCAACAAACAGGGCCGAACAACGTCGACGCACAACCGAGAAGGACCCATAGCGCTCCGAAGAGTATGCCGGTGAAGACCGGTCTTACACCCGTAGATCCGACCATCAGTGCCGTCAAACGTCACCGCCGGAGCAAATCCAGCAAGGCCAATCACCGGGAAGCGTTCACCGGGGCGAAAAAACCAAGCAACCAACAAAGATCACACATACCAAAATCAAGAAGCAAACCTTCAAACCCAACGAGTTAAAAACCTCCAATACTCAGAACCGGAGGAAGCAGGGATCCGCTGCAAGCAGAGGAAACCCATCGCCGTCGTCCTTTGCGACCTCGAGGTCCGCCGCAAAACCATCCGCCAAACCCGGGAGCCGGGCCAAGACCTCAGACGTATGGATCTAGAATTTCCGTCTCGGACCGACACCACGCCGCCAACGAAACCCTAAACAGAGAAAGGAATCGAGAGAGGCGATGGAGAGCGGGAGAGACGATGAGAACCCTGAACCCACTGGATTTGAGGAACCGCCAGACTCGCCGAGAAAGATGAATGAAGCTCATACATCTAGTGGGATAAAAGATAAAAATAACTATAGTCGAATACTTCAACTAGTGTGAAATGAATATTATAACTTCTAGTAAGGGATTTTTCTGGTGAATTCTTAATATGGAAATTGATTCTTTTAATAAAAAGGGTTTGTTATCCTATCTCTTTATGAAATAATATTCAGATGGAAAAGGAGAGAATATAATAATTTGGTGAAAAAAGTAAAATACATTGATAAAGTGGAAGTAAATTATTTCATTTTAATGCTTTTAGGTATTTTTGGATGATAAAAAATGTAACTAGTGGAATATATTTTGACCAAACACTAAAAAAAGATTTTATTGTTGGCATAATATTTAGAATAATTTATTTATAGCTTTGGTATTTAAATCAATCAGACATGTTTTCAAATTTTATAGATTTACATAATCACAAAACACAAGTTGAAGAATGGTATGCTTGATGGTAGGTGGTTTACCGATGATTATTTGGTTGTATTTTATCTGAAAACACCTATTATGTGGTTATTTTATGTCTGTGATCTTATCCCTCATATGAGAAAATCAGTTTGATCATGAAAGTGAAAAAGGGAAGTGATCTAAATTTGAGAAATAAGTACCATGTGTTGAAGATGATCATCAAAATTCACTACATATGACTGTGTTGTTTTCATGATCCAGTTACATAGTTTAACTAGGGTGTGTTAAAGATAAGGGAATCATTGAGGTAGTATTGTAAATCCTTAACTTTGGTGAAGTAGAAGGTTATACCATGAGGCAACATATATACTATTCTGAATAACATTCTCGTGAATTGTAATTTTTTCGATCTTTTCTTCTTGTATACAATGATTATTAAATGAATTATATAATACTTTAACATTGATTTTGGTCTATTTACTATTCATGTGATGTTATTTTGCAATACTGATTTACATGATGAATATATTACTTTGGATAATTCACCCCACATAAAATGTTACATGACGAAAATAGAAGTATACAAAATCATTCAAGTGTGTCACTCTTTTAAATAAGTCCATAAGAATAAATCCTCTATGTAGAATAATATACATAGGCAATGATAACCATTATGTGTTGCACTAAAGAGTAAAAATTAAAGAGGAATCAAGAAAAATACTACTCAAAGAACATTTAAAGTATACATGGTTTGTATGAATTGTTTGAGAAGGGAGTATACTAACCTTGGAGATAATCTATTGACTGAGGGATAGATATAATTTTTTTATATTCCCATCAAAAAATTGACAATAACGTCATATATACTAGTTATGTGACACATGTGGCACAGATACATGAAGAGTAGTGAGATCCAAATGTGTTAATTGATGTGAATGATACAATATGTGTTCCATAATTTTTTAAAAGAGTTTTTTACAAGAATTAACAATAAGTAATGAACGAAAAAAATTTAATTATTTGTTTCATGTACTTGGTGGGGTAGTGTAGTGAGTAGTGAGTTTAAAGAACGTTCTACAAATAGAACAATATACAAACATAGTTAGTCAGCACATAGAATTTGTGTGGAACAATATGTGAAAGAATCCATGTTTTAATTTTATGATTCATTTTCATGAAGGTGTTTCACATGTTCTTACACATAGAAGAACAATAAAATACATAATATTGTGAAATTTGTATTACAATAAAAAACAAAAAAAAATAGTTTACATGCATTATATATTTATAATTGGATTATGAAAACTTTATGCATGAGGAGAACATGATGTTGGAGAGTGTAATAATTTAGTTGATCTAAAGGAATATATTTCATAAATCATGGATGAAGACAACATTCAATTTGTTGAAAAATAATATAGATGTTCATACTATTATTATAGTGAGATTATGTGGAAGTAAAAAACTTCACTCATTCAAAAGAGTATATAGAACTGACGTGTATGTTGTGTTTTTTAATACATTTAGTGGTAGTTAAGGAGTTTCAAATAAAGAGATAAATTATATTATCTGTTTATTTCAGTGGTTCAAAGTGGAGTATCATATTTTTAAAAGTGGAAACATGAATTTCATGTGTTATTTATCATTATGATTGTGTTATGTTTATAAAAAGAGATGGAATTGTAGTATAAATAACACCAATAGGATTCTAATAAAATTTGGGAAAAGGATCATACCAACCCGCCATGGTTTCATGGTGATACCTGAAAAAATCACATATAATTGTTGAATATTTTTTTGGAGAATCTATATATTTGATCATGTCAAACACAAAAGGACTTAGTCACCCATATTGGAGGCTATCCATGTAAAAAATAGTCTATTATCCTCTCATTTAATTTCAGTCTTTCATGTTTTATAATTGTTATTTTAAAGAGGTAAAATCAATTCACTCTAACGACTATAGATGTTTGAATTAAAAATGATTAAAAAGAAATAATAGAAATTCTGGTAAAAGTCTTGTCCACAAATTAAGACCTATTAGTGTTCCGATATGATCCACTAGAAACATCAATTAATATCACACAAAAGGATAAACCTTTGATTTAATCTCTATTATTGTATTAGTTGACTGTATAAATCTTATATGAAGGGAAGATGTTAATTTGAAAAAGTAATAGTGTTTTCATATATAGATGGTTTAGTTCATATCTCTGTCTGTTCTAACAAGGAGGATTTTGAGAATCTATAATTAGAAGATAGAAGAAAGAGGAAAGAAAGCTAATAAATAATTTTAATAAGAAAGTGGTTTTTATCAAAAACCGAATGTAGTTAGAGTGGTTTTCTAGCAGTAGTATTTTTTAAATATACTTCTATTAGTGATGATGATGAATTTATAGAATCACTCAATGAATTTTTATCATAAATTAATGATTATATAATGAATATTTTTATCAATGTTTTCACTTAAATATTTTATTTTATCAATTGACTATATGATGAAACATGAAAGATCGAAAATGAATAATAGGATATGAATAAATACATGGAAAATAAATTTCAAAGATGTAAACTAATCACATAAATGATTTCATCCAAAAAAGAAATTACAGAACTACGTAATGATCTTTTATCATATGTTGAAGAATAATTCAAAAGAAGTTTATGAGAGGAATAAGTATCCTAAAAGTTCGATACAAATATTATTAAAACACTTCAAGATTATCATTAAGATATAACAAGATTTAAGGAATCTCAGTTGAAAAAAAAGATAAGGATGATATGTTAATACTTAATAAAGAATCCAAAAAATAGTCTTTATTACATTTCAATTATTGATTAACTTTGATTGAAGCTGAATTGAAAAGGATGATTTGTGAGAATGTTGTGACTGATATTATTTATAAAAAATTTATCCATGCATTGCAGAAACTACACATAATAACTGTGAATATTAAATAAACATAGTTAATGGTTATGAAATACATAATTAAAGATTTGAATAATTATCTACTATTGGTAAATGAAATTCATGATGATCTAGTTAAGAAAATGATGATTCAATGGGAAGGAAAAATGAAATTTTTTGAGGATTAAAAAAAATTCCTCCATATTTAGTGTATTGAAATGGAAGTTAATTTGAAAAATCTTATGGAAACACAGTTAAAGACATCCCTGAAAGAATGTGATTATATAGTGAAATAACAGAAAGAATATAAGATCTCTCTATATCTAAAATATCTTTAGTTAGAGGTCATGTTCATAAATGTTTAGAACAATCAACATTAAAAATACCAAAAATATGAGATCAGAAAATCTTCCAGTAGTATTTTTCAAATGTGTCTTACTTATGACATGACTCATTCAAGTGGAAAAAAGAGTTTGATATTTTCTATATATAAATCAATTACAAGATCATTGAAATAGGTATCCCCCATTCTATATGCCTCTATATTTACTAACATTTCCACACCTAAAAATACATGTTAAAAAACGATACTTAATCATAAGTGAATAATACTGATAAAAAATCCATCATATCTTCCGGGATTGGTATGAAAAAGATTTTGAATTATTTTTCCCTAAAAAGTGCTCAGAAGAAAAATCCTAATTTCCCAATGAATAATGAGGTAAAAAAACTAGGTTGTACCGTATAAGAATAAATAATTACTTATTGGATATTATTGGTTCTTCTAGAAATTAGGGCATCATCCCATTGACGTTAGTCATAATTTTTCAATACACGATAATTACAAAAGGCAAGTATTGACAGGGAGGAAATATGATATGAAAATATGTCCTATAGAATTGAATAATATATCATTAATGAATAATAATCTATCTATCATGAATATATTTGAGTTCCCAAATGAATTATATGATTATTTAAAAGATGTGTTCATAGTTATGATCAGTGTTTCTATGAAACAACTATATGCAATGCTTATGAAACTGTAAAGAAAAGACAACATCAAATATAGTGGTAATGAATAAATTTAGAAAATCATTCATTGGGGTGTTATTAGGAGAAGACAGGTATAAAAATAGTGAAGAGTGCTACACCTAAGAATAATAATGAAATTAAATTCACACCAAAGAGAAGGAGACCCGACTTAGGAATAAAAGGCCACATAATATACCATTGAAAACTTTTCATATACACAAACTCTAGTGGAAGAATGATGGAGTAGAAAAATAAAATAATATTATAATCTAATAAGTGGTTTTATTTGAAACATGACAATCAAGAAGAAAAATTAAACTTCTATGAGAATTTTTCTAAAATTGATAATCATGTGATTTCAAATGATATGTGTTGAAGGTGCAGAATGTTAGGGAATATGGCTGAAATAATGTATGACATATTTGTATGAACAAATATAACTTATGAATATCAAAGGAAATCAGAAATTTATTCTTATATTATAAATTATACTTTAAATATGGAGTATATAATATAGAATAATCCTAATCATGATCCAAAATATTCCTCATTCCTATGGATAGAAGAGGTGGAATTAGCTACGATGTTGGATAAGGAACATAGTTCACTACTTGTTAATGTGAAGAATCTTATACCATAAATGATAAATGATAAAAAAATCAAGACGTACATGCTAAACATAATTTATAAAATTTTTAAATTCAATTAATTATCAAGAATTATGAGTTTTATAAATCTAGAGCATAATTGATCATGGTTTCTGTTTTCAGAATCAAATCTCACCCATTCTTTTCAAACTGAAAATAAGGGATGACTCACCTAATTCACATATATATTTTTTTGTTTCTTTCATCCATGTATTTAATTGAATGTTATATATATATTAATTGTTAGTGATAAATATATGTGTGTTGTGAAAATATTTTTCATTAATCTGGTCACTATCCTTCATAGAGATATTTATTTCAATTTTATTTAATTTTGATTCATGGAATTCGTTTTTAAAGAATACCCATCATGATTTAAATAATGGATTAAGGTCATCCATCTAGGGAGAGAAAATATTAACAACAAACAACGTTAAATATCTCAATAAGTATCAAATGAATATTTGAAGTTCTAGAAATGGAATTTTTTAAGGAATTATAATTCTATAAATTTAATTTTATCATCTAAAAGGTATGTTCTCTATTCTCATTATGAATGAAAATTGTGAATTAGAATGGGAGAAACAAAATATTTTATGCAAAAAGTAATTTTTTTTTGATAAAGTGGAAGTAAAATATTACAGTTGAATGTTTTTAATTTGTTTGTCTGGATGAATTCTTGAGATTAGTGTAATATTTTTCATACAACCCCTGAAAGAAGGTTTTATTTTGGCATCATATTTAAAAAAATATTAAAAAATTTGGTGTCTAAATTGATCAATATTGTTTTCTATATCAGGTCTACCCACATAGACTTCAATCTTATTAATCAATGAATAATTTCATTAATAAATGTAAAGAATCACTAGAGGTTATAAATTTGATGTTATATTAAGTGAAATCTGTTATCTAATGTGATATTGAAGATATTAGAATAAAATGATTTGTTGTTAGCAAATGAGACCAGTTTAATTTTTTCATGTACTTACATCATTGGTTTTATTATCCATCATGGGGAGAAGAAAAATTTTACATTAAAATTGAAATATGGATTGAAAAATATTCTAATGGGGGAGATTTAAGTAACCAAATTTATTAATATAGTATTTTTGTTATTATTTTTTTCAATATAATTTTTTAATGAATATTAAATGTTATAAATAGTTAGTGTTTCATTCATTTAATCTGCCCCCAAATTTCAATCATACAAATGGTTTGAGTTTCTATCACTGTATCAGTCTTGAGAATTATTATGTTGTATAAGATATTTTTATTTTATGATGATTATGTTTGATGAATAAACATATGTTTTGAGGATTAAAGTGTTGATCATAAGTACCAAATACATCTGTCCTTTTTTAATTGAAGTGACACATTATTGAGAACATTAAATGAAGTGAAATTCATTGACGTTAATTATTATATTCAAAATGAAAAGGATAATTATGGATATGAGTTTATTTATTTGATGAATTTTTTATATTTGAATAATTGTTTTCTGGATTTTGATATATGGAATTAATGATTTTCAATTGTATTTATGTATCAAAAAACATGGATCGAACCAAACTTCTAAAGGATTTAGGTGAACCACTAAAATCAACCTAGAGCCAACTATTTTGTTGATATAAGGGAATTTATTGCATAGAATATAATAAAACAACATAGATGGATCCCCATAGTGTGGGTGGTATGATAGCACATGGGCGTACCAAAACAGGGCTGTGCCAGCATGATATACGAGTGTCTGATAACCATTTTTTGAAACGTTGGGATTCACATTATATTATAAGAGTTTGCTCATCTTCATATCATCTTGATGTGGTATAAATGATTAATATTGCATGTATTTTAAAAATATATAAAAACAGAGGTCTTTTGATCTTTTAATTATAACAATTTCATTACAATAGTAATCTTATCTTCATCCTCGACTTCTCTTGAGAGTTATGTGCACAAGATCTCTATACAACCACATCTCCCAAGGAACAATCCAAGCCTTTTTGTCCCTATTTTATTATCCTGAAAATTGTAATGTGATATAAATCAAATAAAACCCAGTTTCTATGTGTTAATGAAGAATAAACAAAATAAATCCATCTTGTAGAAAAATAAATACATTTCTAATGAATGTGATTTCTGTAATCATGATGCACGAGGTGAGGAATGGTACGCTTGAATTGGGATGGTTCACACAAGATGATTCTGTGGTAGGATCTCTAAAAGTACCTTATATGTGCTTATTTTCAGTGTATGATCTTTTCTATCATATCAAAGAATCGTTGAGAGATTGAGAGATTAACAGAGCATCAATATGAATTTGTGAGGTAAGTTCCATGTGTTTGATAAAATAATCCACATTCAAATCACAAAATTGTTCATTTTTCCATTACCTTGTTACAATGTTTTTCCTATTTGTGGGAAATATATGGGAATTGGTGAGGTAGTCCCATAAAGAAAATTCCATTGTGAAGGAGATAGTGAATCCGTGAAGTAGCACATATATAGTTTTGTGTATCATTATAGAGAACTAGTATTTTAAGCAATGTATTATTTAAGAGAACATAACATGTTATATTAATTATATAAGATTCTGATTTTGATTCTGGTTTATGTACCATTCATGTGATGTTATTTATTAAACGTTCTTTATCTTATGAATATTGTATTTTGAATGATTCATCCCTCATAAACTATTATGCAATGATTAGGTAATGGATTTCTTCCCAATTTCGATTTCATTTTGATATATATGATATTATGAAAAAATTTACATTTATATGTTGTATATATAATTACTATTATATATTTTATATGAATAAATATTCATTAATTGTGATTAATGTTATAATTAATTATTATTTTATCAGGGCCATAGAATTTAAATGTTACCAGAGGTATGAATTTATTTTAGGATATCGTTTATTGGGGATCACCACAATTATTGTTGAAATATTTTTATAATCAATAAATAATAAAATCTATATAATTTCTTATCTTCTAGATATTTAAGGATTTCATATATTTTCATTCATATTTGCCTCTCATCAGGACATAAATCAGGATATGAGATATTTATATTAAAAATTATTATTTTCTATTTTAATTAGATGTGCTTTTATTTAATGTCTAAATTTCTCATTTAAAAAAATTAATTCTTTTTTAATCAATTTATTTATTAATGATATTTTCTGTTATCCTTTTATTTTTAATGTTTTATAATATATCATTCCATTTTTTTCTGAATGGTTCATTTTTAACATTCATTATAAAAATCCAAAAGGAATATTTTTAAACGTACATGATGTTAACATATTTATTCATCACAAAAAATAATATAATCATATTTACATTCATATTAATGTTTTTAGTTATATTTTAAAGAAAATTATTGAATGAAATATTATTTTAAAAATTATATTCCATTTTCTTTATTATTCCTATAAACATTAGTTTATTATAGAACATATATTTCTGATGAATAGAGGGTCATATATTATCTCTTATTAATTTTGTGGTCTTTCAATTTCTACTGAAACATTTATTTTCCTAGGATCATTAAACATTATATTTCTATAAAATATACTATTCTTTGTCGTGGATATGCTTATTTCAAAAAATATATTTAAATTTTAAAAAATGTGTTTTATTATGAATGTTATTTGATTACTTGAAGAAAATGTAGATAAATATGTATTCTGGAATCAATATGGAAATTTATTAATAATGAATAATTTTTATGAATTTAATTTATCATTATATATACGATGAATTCATAGGACATGATCTTTGTATGGGATGTTGATATAGATATCCCCTTGATGCAGAAAAGGGTTTCACAAGGTAAATCAATTCTCAAAATTTAATGGGATTTTTGTTTATACATACTCATTGATTAAATTGTGTTGTCACAATTATTTCATGTAAATGATATGATGATGTATGAGATCATGAAATACTATATTACTTACTTTCATCATTGAGAATTCAATGATTAGCATCCCAGATATTATTTCACTAATATTTTTCACGAAATAATTTCATTCTCATGTTATTTATTAAATGGAATGTATTTTTAATTATCTACCTTCACATATTGATTATTATATATTTACTAATGGTATAATCCACTATATGAATCCCATTTCATGAATTTGAGATCACATTTAATTTTTTTATTTTCCCTAGGTTATTAAGAAGGGAACTTTTAGTAGGTTTAGATGTTACAAAACATTTACCTTTGTTGTGCTTAATATTTTTTACCAATTTTAAATGGATATCATGTATGAATCTTGATCTCCAATACTACTAAACAGATTATTCCATTAAGATTATATCCCTTATATAAATTACTATTTAATAACGTTACCATATTCCTAGGGTTACTGGATTATGGTGTTGTAATAGTTGAAATCAAAGGAAATAATGTTGAAACATTGAGAATTTGTTTTTTGGAAAACAAGAATTAGGGAACTTATT
This sequence comes from Viscum album, assembly GCA_963277665.1. Lineage (NCBI taxonomy): Eukaryota > Viridiplantae > Streptophyta > Magnoliopsida > Santalales > Viscaceae > Viscum > Viscum album. The sequence continues at coordinate 1,124,863,793 of OY728129.1, forward strand.
GCTATGATGGTCATCGAGGATATGTTTAATTGTAAAATAATATCATTATTTATTTATTTTGATATTTTCTGTCCTTTATTATAAATACATCATTCTATATATACTACAAGTGGATGTGGTTTTTTCACAAATGCAGTAAATGGTAAAAACTCTTAAAAGAATTGGTTGAGCATATATCAACTATAAATCTATTTCATGCTGAGTGTGTCCTTATCGCACATAGATTTTGAAACTATTAGAGTATATTACAACCCATTGTGATGGATTTGAAAAAAAAATATTATTAAAATATATCATTAAATAAACCATGCTTATGGATATGATATTAAAAATGAATAAATTTTGAATTTATCTTCTTTGTTACACCAAATAAATAATTATATATTCTTAATTAAAATTAATAATATAATAAACTAATTAATTATAATCCATTTTGTAGAAATAGAACATTGTGATAGGAATGGTGTTAATAATAATAGACAACATAGAAATTTTCCATTTGATCATGTTAATACAACTATTGTTGGAGATAAGAAGATTATCTACATATCTAGACATCTATCCCGAGTCATGAATTATAACATTGTACATATAGAGAAACACAAGGTTCTATAGATATATATTCTTATATTGGATCATTTAATGGGACGAAGGACACTATATTTCAATATAACTAGTAATCCAATTGTAGATGAGCAATGGATTGAGTCCCATGAAATGATATTTCTAGCCTTAAGATGCGATGAAAGTGAAATGGTTATACTAGATGTATATTATCTACATTGTGATTCTGATCAATGGTGTTCCGTGATCAAGAATACAATGGAGGAAAATGATACTAAACACATCGAATAGATACCATGTAATGTTACATTATTTGGAAAATATTACCCATGTTTAAAATAAACTGAAATGATTTCAATGTTCCTAGGATTAAATAAAAAGGAAGAAAAATTTGTTGTAGAGTATGAGGAATCCTTTACAATATTGTCCAAGTATTATTTATATTACATGAATATTTAAAAAACCATGTTTGACCATTTATTTGAAAGGCATTATCCATGTCTCTTAATTCCATTGGTCTCTCATACTTCCTGATTATCTGATGAAATAATTGTATGCTCAATAAACATAGAGAAATAATTTTCTATATCCTTTATATTAATAAGAATTCATGAGAATAAGATGTTTAATAAAACTATAAAAATTCCAACATTCTAAATAAGGTGAAGAAAATGACGTAATTTCCTTCGAGTTAAAATATTGGAATGAATCATACTGGAAAATGTTTATATTAAAAGAGAGTTTATTAATGTTTAGAGACAAGAGTAAGCTAGATAATGAATATATGGGATAAAAAGAGACCAATTATATATATCATTTAAACTGTAATGAAGTGGGTTATTATTCAGGGAAATATCTCAAGGGTCAAAGTTCATTATTATAAAAGAGTTTAAGGGAATATTTCAAGAATATATGATCACTAAAACATCGGTTGATTTTCTTAATGATATAGTGGAAGGTATTATAATCATATTTTAAAATTTATATAATGACTTATTTGACTATGGATTATCATACTCTTTTATATATTTAATGATTTTTGAGATAATTGGATATTTCCCTAGCACCTAAAGAAGGGGGAATTTAGTCAAAAATCTTCACCAAAATATCACTACAACATGTATGCTTCAAGATGTTCCCATAATGATACATAAATTTGACTTACTTTCTTAATTTATCATTACACCTATTGTTTATATTGATATAATATTCGGTACGTAATGAATTTACAAATAAATTAAAAAAAATTATTATAAATAGAAGGAAATTAGGATTTATGGGGAAGATGAAGAAATCCTTATCTATAGAGGGGAGACTATGTAATACGATTCATTTCTAGATAAACATCATAAAGGTCTTCTAAATGAAATTTATGGGGAATAATATCCAATAGATCAACCAAATGTAAAACGTAATTTTTAAATTGAGTATGTACTTATTGTACAAGAATGAATTAATGAATTTAGCGAGGAATTATCTATACATCCATTAGATCATGAATTTCCTTTTTTACATTGGTTTCATCTTTATTGAATAAAAAATATTGAAGAGTCACTATTGAATGGAACCCATGGAACAAGTGAAATTAAATAAAATTCTAGAATGGATTTTTTATAAGGGATTTATAAAGACATGTGTTTAACCTTGTGGGAACATGATCTTTTCAACAAGAAGAATTCTAGATCAAATTGGAAGTTCATTGACTTTAGGGAAATATATTATATTTTTATATAGAAAAAGATTCATCGTAATCGCGTTAATGACTAATTAAATCAATATCACTCTAATAAATATTTTACAAAGATTAGAATTCATTATAAGAGTCATCAATCATGAGTAAATAAGGATTATTTTTTGAATAATTCATTTTGAAAGAGGAATGGACATTATGAGTTTACAATAATTCCATTTGGATTGGATAATTCACTTCTATATTTATATATATAATGAACAGAGTATTCAAGAAATATTTTTATTAGTTTATTATGGTATTTATTAATGATATATTGGTGTATTATAAAATCATTTAAGACCATGGTAATCACTTGGGGATTATTCTTGAGAGTCATACAATAAAAATGTTATATGGTAAATTTAAAAATAATGAAATTTGGATTTATAAATTTTACATTATTTTCCATTTTATCTACAAGTTTGGAATATGAATAGATCTTATAATGAAATAAGATGTAATAGAATATACTACATCAATGAATATATCTGAGGCATGTAGTTTCATTGGTTTCGCATGTTTATATCAATAATTTGTGACTAGTTGACCTATTTACCATGTTTCTATGTAAATGGGTTTATTTTTATTGAAATTGTAATTTGACTAATTTTTAATGAATTAATGGGGAGATTGTTCAATGATTTTATTATGAATTGGCCATATGAAAAGTATGGATTGGTGATATATACTGATGTATAGAATAAGGTAATCATTTGATTCCATTAGAATAATGATAATAATTTTTCCAATAAAACTATTTAGTTATATACTTCTGGAGAGAACTATCCAACACATGTTCTTGAGTTGGAAGATATAATAATTTATTTGAATATATGGATACATAATATCTATGGGGAAATATATAATATTTACACAGACTATAAGAGTCTAAAATATATAAATTCCATATATACCTCATATGAAATGATAATTATTAGATGATTCCCATTAATCTAATTTCACTATACACTATAGCAGCTCCATGATTTATTGAGATTTTTTTGAATATATTTGGTAGTAGAATATGATGTTAGAAATTGATAATTATATATTGATATTATATATTTCTCAATAGGTCAATGATGTGAGATAACATCTAGGAGGAGTCATAAAACCTAAAAAAATTCCTATGTTGAAAGGGATGAAATTTCTATGGACATCATCACGGATTTACAAAGTAATCTAAGAAAGAATGGTATGATATGTGTAACTACAGATCTCCTAAAAATATATATAAATTTATTCAGTATAATATAATATTTATGTCTTTATATACTTGTACATATCTATATTATTGATTTATTATGACTTAATTTTGAACCTCTTTGAAATGTATGTGATCATGATCCATGTTTTTCGTTAAAATTTTAAAAAATTATTCAAAAGACACTTGTTACTCTGCTTTATTTAGAATTTCACATAAAACTCATGTTGATTCATATAATGAAATAATTATTCTTACATTAGAATACATGTATACATTAATCTCACTTAAATCTAATGGTATGTGAGATTAATTTTTTTTCATAGGTATTGTTTTCCTATAAAAATATATTACATTCATGCATTCAAATGGTGATGTATAAATAATTATATGGAAAGTAATTTTATACTCTATCTTATTAGGAAGTGGGTCATGAATGGAAACTTATACGCCTATAAATTTTATATGACACAATGAAAAATGTAATGTATATTAAAAATCATTTTAATGTTTCTAAAATATGAAAAACTGTTATACTGATAACTAAATGAATGATTTGGAATTTCAAGTGGGATATCATGTTATATTGAAGCGTTATCCACTAAAGGGTGTTATATGTTTTAGTATGAAATTTAAAATAATCCCAATGTATATAAATTTTTTCAAAATTCATTCATGAATTTTCGTTATGTATTACCATTTTAAAATTAAACCATTTATGTCTAAATTAAATGATTTGTTCAAAATATCATTCTTAAAGAAGTAAATGTGTGACCCAATACATGTGCTCACATTTGATAAAATAGAATTAAAACCTGGTCTATCAAATTGTGAAGAACCCTACTAGATTCTTGAACCCAGAGATAAAATATTTGGGAATTGGATGTATCAACATGTAATGGTAGTTGGGATAAATCATAAAATGAAAGTAAAAATGTGGGAAAAGTGGATGTTATGAATATTAACCACCCTGAAATTTTAGAAAGTAATATTAATGAAAATATAGATAAAGAAATGTTTAAAGGAAAAAATAATTTAACACATGATCATCAATTAATGTAGGATAATATTCTATTTTTCTAAAAGTACATTTTAATATTTCATGGAAAAAAACTAATATAATTGTATGAATATCGATTTTTAACATACATGGTCAAAATAAGCCTTGAATTTGTATTTATATTACCCTATTAAAAATAAAAATTTTGGAAAAAATAAATATTTATTATTTAAAAATTCATCCTTTTATTTATGAAATATTTCATAATATGTAGAATTTACCATTTAAGGACTCACAATTTGATAAAATAATGATAAAATCATTTCGTGGAAATATTGATATTTTTTAGATAACTATTTGAAAAAACATCAAGTCCTTCCATTTTAATCAATCTAATATATCATTAATTTTCACGACCCCCTCCCCACAAAGTGTACCCCTCCTGGGCTAGCAATGTGAGAAGAAAGATAATGACCCCCCGAGTCCCGCCTCCAGTAGGCCCTGTGTTGGCGACTAGCACCGAGGGTATAATAAACATACAAATGGGAGGCATTACCCTCTAAGAGAAAACATGCAGAAGAGAGAGATAGAATAGACTCCAATAGACTCCAACTCAGAACTGAAATATAAAAGAAATCCAAGTACATATATGAAATGTCATGAAAAAGTACTACAACTGAAAGGGGAAACTAAAAGTACCCAAAAGAAAGTAAAACGGCAGCAACCACAAGCCCAAACAGCTCCTCCTCAAACCACAAGCTCGTAGTAACAAACTTGATCCCCAACCTGCTCCGTGTGACCTGGAAAACAGTTTATATATCCATAGGGTGTGTATAACAGTATACTCAGTAGGATCCTCCCCAAGCCTCTCGTGCAAAAGTAAAGAAAACATGCTAATGCCCAGTGAACAACAAGTGAAACTAACTCGTCACCTAAACAGGTATACTAAGTTCCCATCCTCACCATGGGTACTCTCAAAATGTAATGAATACAAGAATAAATAATATAGTAAAGAATCTCAAGGGTACCCCGCTACTACTTCCCCACTGGTTTTCCGCTTTTCCCCAATGACATACGTCCTGTGCATCTCTCTCCAAAGGCTTGCCCGCAGACACCTGGGCTAAGCTCCACAATCTACACCTCGTGCACCACAAAGGCTTGCCTGTAGACACCTGGGCGAAGCACCACACCATCCTCACAACCAATAGTAACCAGGTATGTTCCGGGTGCCACCATAGCCCATATAACGTGTATCATACATCGGGTATTATATCTCAAGCCATTATAGCCCATACAACGAGTAGGGATCCTCAAGCCATGACAGCCTATACACATTACACCTATAGTAGTCCATAGGATACTATATCTAGAATATATGTTTGTGGAATAACCACAAGCCATTAAAGCCCTCTACACACGTATATGGGGAAACTAACAGTTGTGCCTGTTGGCACATGTTTCTACCAAGAGAAGAGAGCGGGGCCAAAAAGGGGGCAGCCAGCCATTCGACCTCCCATCAGAATGTTTGGGAAAACACCCCCAGGGCTCAGAACCCCCGGGGTGTCAGTTGCCCTTACCGACAGGGTGGAGTAGCATATAGAAACACAAAAAGTACAGAATATATATATAACTCACATCCACACTATGGGCATTACCTATTCTTAGATACAACTGCAGCTAACGTCTCTCAGACTCCAGGCTACTACTTTTTAGACTAGGTGTCCTATAAGAACACAACATTTGAAGAGCTTTATTAGATTACTCCATTCTCATTTTATCAGTTCCACTATACATTAATTAATTATTTAAACATTAATTAACCATGAATAATTCCACATTAAACATAACTGGCATCACATTCAAAATCAACTTCTCCTTTTATGATTCACATCACCTTTAAATTCTAGTATCTCCATCCCCTTGGATTTTCACCATTTAATCAAACATTCATTACAGAATTACTGTTCCATATTCCTAGGCATTCTAGAAAAGAATCCTATGCTTCTAAACACAAAGGAGGCTCAACACGGTGAGTAGATATACTACCCGTCGAGTCTTTTCCGCCTATAGAAAGAGCATAGAACCATTCTCCCTCGAGAGGATAAATACAGAAAGCACATGGCATACCCCGCGCATCTTCGCCTCCTTCGGAAGAAGGGCATCAAGACTAGCTGCCTTGAGTAGTGGGGAAAAGAAAATCAGATTCACATTCAATGAAAACCACAAGCATCCAACAACCACATCCATCCCATTCCATCACCCCTGGTGTCCTCCCAGACACCCACATGCATAAACCGATGCATCTCGCCACTCTAGGCGTCATCTACTTCCACCACCACAAGGCCTTCATGCCTCTACATATCAGAACAACCATCCAGGCTCACATCACAGCACAAGCAGTAGGAAAACAACAATCACAACCATGGGCTCTTGACCATTTAACAAACAAGAGGGTAACTCAGAACCCTTTTTGAAATTCCCACATAATCTGTTCTTTAATCCATATTGAATTAGCAGATTTTTTATTCATAGGTTCCAATTACGGGATACCTAATCAGTAAGCTATCACAATTAAATAACCATGCTTACTTCCCTAATTTGATTATCCTTAAATTAGAACAACTACAACAACGACAATAACCAGATTAATTTACATACCTCTTTATCATTAGCCAATTAATTAACAATTAATTCGGGCTTTACGTTCATTATCAATTTCTATCATGAACGAACAACAAGTCAATGAGATCATAGATATCACTCTATCTAGAAAAACATGAGGCAAACCGTTATCACGGTATAAAGTAACAACATGCGATCAACCAATTCTTTTAATCCAGTTCAAGTATTTAATTAGTTCAATTTCATTGTGATCCAAAGGGCTAAATCATGCTAATTCTACGTTTTCACATATACAATTAGGGTAGCCATGAATCCCCTACCTCGAAGAGTTCTTGACGTCCTTTATCCATACAACGGGTCACAATCCTCCTCTCGCGAAAACTGCATCCACCCGAGGATGCCACGGTACGTCCGCACCAACCAAACCCCAAGAAAACCCCATTAGAAGAATGGAGATTACTTGCTAATATGGAAAGGAGAACAAGAGAAGATGACCCACGAAGGAATGATGATAAACATACCTTATATCGAAGAATGATCGACACAGCTTGGTTGCATCAAAACAGAGTGGAACTGATCCGAGGAGTGAAGTTTGATTGTGAAACTCTTATGGGAAGGATTGAAAGGTTTTAGCATCTCATAGCCGAGAACAAAGAGGAAGAACATGGGAGAATGATATCTCGTCTCGTTTTTATGGTTTAGTGGGGCGACGGCTTAAGATCCAGTTAATTCTCCATTAAAAACGGATCGCATTAACCCACGTGGTTTGACCAAGTAAATACATCCCAGCCTTAGGAATAATTAATATAGGATTTCTGGCATTTGAATTGGCCTTAAGAGTCCTTAAAACAAGGCATTTAATGTATTTTACGTCAAAGGAAACGTCAAAGGGGCAAAATTGTAGGAAGCTGGAAACAATGTTCAAGTCTACCGTTAGAAGTCCACCGATAGAAGGTTACCATTCTGGGAACACTATTCAAGTCTACCGTTAGAAGGTCACCGATAGAAGGTTACCGTTCTGGAAACACTATTCATGTCTACCGTTAGAAGGTTACCATTTTGGAAACACTGTTCAAGTCTACCGTTAGATGTCCACCGATGGAAGGTTACCGTTCTGGAAACACTGTTCAAGTCTACCGTTAGAAGGTCACCGATAGAAGGTTACCGTTTTGGAAACACTGTTCAAGTCTACCGTTAGAAGGTCACCGTTAGAAGGTTATCGTTCTGGAAACACTGTTCAAGTCTACCGTTAGAAGTCCACCGATAGAACCTCACTGATAGAAACACTATTCAAGTCTACCGATAGAAGTCCACCGATAGAACCTCACTGATAGAAACACTGTTCACTGAACCTCACCGATAGAAACACTATTCACCTACCGATACTGTTCATAAAACTGGATTCACTATTCACAAAACTGGAAATTTGGAAAAGTATTGGGGATAAGTCACCTTGACCTCCCGGAACACCTCCAACACCACATTTTCACAAAGTAATGGACCGGAGAGGTCCGGGCCATTACATTAGATACCTCTCAAAACATTCTCATCCTCGAGAATTAAAAACCAACCCAGAAGAAAAGAGGGGTCCGAACAACCACCCCATAAGATACCACTCAGGGGAAACCCACCATGAGTTGTTCGAAAGCTGGAACAAAACGAAGACATCCGAGAGTGTGGGAACAAAAAATCCATATCCAAACAATTCAATCATAACATCACATAAAAGGTACATAAATAAAACCTGAAGGGTCTAACCATAAAGGAAAAATCATTACATGAAAGGAGTTAAACATTATACAACTCTGGGTACTGAGCACGTATCTGTGACTCACACTCCCATGTACTGTCCTCCCTGCCACCGTGTCGCCACAAGACTCGAACTAAGGGGATAGAAAGCCCACACAACACCTTCTCCTTTCGGTCTTGGATCTCCACAGATCACTCCTCGAAGGTTGCATCACTATCAATATCGATCTCTCCCCAATCGATAACATGAGATTCATCATGAAGATAACGACAGAGCTGTGATACATGGAAACCGTCATGTATCCGACTCATCTGAGGAGGGAGTGCTACTCGATACGCCACATCTCCAACATGAGCTAACACCTCGAAAGGCCCAACAAACCGGGGAGAAAGCTTACTTCCACGACCAAACCTTCGCTGCCCACGACGGGGAGTCGCCTTCAGAAACACATGATCCCCAAAATTAAACTCTAAGGGTCTCTTTCTTTGATCAGCGTATGATTTCTGACAATCTCGTGCTGTCTTCATCCTCTGACGAATCACCTGAACCATCTCTTTTGTATTCTGCACTAGTTTTGGTCCGAGAATTTCTGACTCTCCGACCCCAGTCCAGCACAATGGAGAACGACATGGCCGACCATACAAGGCTTCAAATGGTGCCATACCGATGGTAGAGTGAAAACTATTATTGTAAGAAAACTCTACCAAGGGTAAGTTCTTTATCCATGAACCTCCAAAATCAAGAACACAAGAGAGCAATATGTCTTCAAGAGTCTGGATGGTTCGCTCAGTCTGAACATCCGTTTGAGGATGAAAAGTAGTGCTAAGGCATAGTTGAGATCCAAAGGCATGCTGGAGACCTCTCCACACCCTGGAGGTAAAACGAGGATCTCGATCAGAAATGATCGTCCTCGGTACTCCATGAAGTCTCACCACCTCCTCTAGATACTGCCTCGACAAAACTTCCACTGAGCTCGACTCCTTGATCGTTATGAAGTGGGCCGACTTTGTTAAACGATCCACTACCACCCATATAGCATCATGTCCTCCCGGAGCTCGAGGTAAACCTATATCAAAGTCCACTGAGATGTCCTCCCACTTCCACTGAAGAATCTCTAATTGCTGGAGAAGACCACCAGGAACACGGTGTTCGGCCTTCACCTTCTGGAAGACTAAACATCGAGACACACACTCTGCAACCGCACGCTTCAGCCTAGGCCACCAAAACTGACTCTTCAAGGATCCGTACATCTTCGTCACACCAGGATGTACTGCCAAGGGTGAACTATGGAAGTCTCGGAGAACCCTCTCGCGCATCGCCAAGGGAAAAAAAGCCTGCCATGATACAACACTCGGTGTTGTTCATCCTCCGACCAACCATCAGGGGCCTCACCACAAACAACTCTGTCTCTCCAAACTTCCACCTCTAGATCACCCAACTGAGACTCTTCCACCTTCTGCATCAGGGATGACTGCATAGTCATCTGGAAAAGACAACCTCTACCCCCAACTTCTCCCATATCAAGATGAAAAGCTGATAGCTCTTCCATCACTCTCCATGAATCACCAGATTCATGCACAACATCATTACGTGACTTTCAGCTTAGTGCATCAGCTATAACATTCCATTTTCCAGGTGTATACGATATTTAAAAGTCATATTCCTGCAAGAACTCCATCCACCGACGCTGCCTCAAGTTCCAGTCACGTTGGGAGAAAACATACCTCAAACTCTTATGATCGGTGAAAACCACAAAGTGATCACCAATGAGGTAATGTCTCCACAAATTCAGAGAAAACAACACGAATGCCAACTCAATATCATGGGTGGCATAGTTGCATTCATGGGGACGCAGCTGCCGAGACCCATAAGAAACAACTGACCTCTCCTGCATGAGAACACAGCCTAGCCCCAGATGTGAAGCATCACAGAAAACATCAAACTGGACTCCCTCCGCTGGAAGACAAAGGACTAGAGCACTTACCAACTTCTCCTTTAGATACTCAAAAGCTGCCTGACACTGATCAGTCCATATGAACGCTTGATTCTTCCTAGTCAAAGCTGTCAGAGGAGTCGCAACTTGGGAGAAATTGGCTACAAACCTCCTATAATAGCCTGAGTGACCAAGGAAACTTCTCACCTCTGACACGGTCTTGGGGGCTACCCAAGACAACACTGCTTCTATCTTCGACAGATCCACAACTACTCCCTGTTGGGACACAACATGCCCCAAGAAACGAACTTCTCGAGCCCAGAACTCACACTTGGACAACTTCCCAAACAACTGATGTTGGCGAAGAACTCCCAAAATGGCTCGTAGATGCTATGTATGATTTTCTTCAGATGTGGAGTACACAAGGATGTCGTCGATGAAAACCACAACAAAATTGTCCTGGAATTCACAGAACACAACATTCATCAACCCCATGAAAACAGCTAGAGCATTCGTCATGCCGAATGGCATTACAACAAACTCATAATTCCCATGACGACAACGGAAAGTAGTCTTCGGAATATCCTCATCCTTTACACGCATTTGATGATATCCTGACCGCAAGTCGATCTTTGAGAACCAACTTGCACCATTCCGTTGATCGAATAGGTCATCAATCCGTGGAAGAGGATAGCGGTTCTTTATTGTCACTTTGTTTAATCGACGATAATCGACACACAACCGCAAACTGCCGTCATCCTTTTTCACAAACAAAACTGGCGCTCCCCACGGTGACACACTTGGCTGAACAAAACCACACTGCAACAAACCATCAAGCTGAATACGTAACTCTCGTAACTCAGAAGGGGCCATCCTATACGGAGACATAGATATATGAGACTCTCTTGGTTGTAGCTTGATCCCAAACTCGATCTCTCATCGAGGGGGTAAGGATACAACCTCTTCTGGAAAGACGTCAGGGTACTCCTCTACGACCCTTGGAAACACCAACTGTTGAACCTCTAAAGAACTCAGCATCATCCCAGCCATCATGGATGATAAGGATGGAACTCGTCTATGACTCATCCGAGGATCTGTCTCACCAACAAACACCACTTTCTCTACATCTGCATCAAATAAAATGGCCTTCTTCTTGTATCAATCCACAATAGCCTGCACCAAATACAACCAATCCATGTCGAGTAAGACATCATATGGTTGTATTCGTTAACATAGGAAATCTCCCCAAGAGCGGTGTTTCCCCAACACTATCTCACAGTCTCTACATACATCAAACAAGTCGGCTCAACCTCCAACTCGCGTAGTCAATGACAAGGGCACCAGAAGCCTCTCTACCTCAAGTCCCAAATCATGGACAAGGGTAGGTGATATGAAGGAGTGTGTTGCTCCTGAATCAAACAAGGCATACACTAAGTTAGAAAACAAGCAAAGGGTACCTCGAACGACATCTGGCTCACCTGGGGCTGGCAAAAATAGAGCATGAAGCTGACCACGACCTCCTCCATGGCCTCTCTGACCTTGATGTCGACCACCACCATGGCCGTGCTCTGCTCTCTGGGGATGGGGAGCATCATGGGGCTGTCCTCTGCCTACTCCATCTACCCTCGGGTGATCTAAAGTTGGTGCAACCTGCTGCTGCTGCCTCGGCTGGAACTGCCTCAACGGAGGAACCTGGAGTGGAGTGCCCGGTGCACGATGACTGCTCTGAAAAGTCGGGCACTCCCGCTGCTGATGACCACGACCACCACAAGAAAAACAAGCGCCTCATCCCTTGGTATAGGCCTGAGAGATGCTGCCTCCGGAGAAACGTGATGGGAAGGGCTGGGACCTAACCCCAGGTGAATGGAAACTCTTCTTCCTTGAAAACCGGGATCCACGGACCACAGCTTTGCTTCGTGAGGACTCATGACGATTCCCCTCTTGTGACGATCCGATCCTAGACAAAGTCCTCTCAACAACCTCTGTCCTCGCCAGCACCTCAAGATATGTCTTTAGCATAAATGGGGTGACCTGGCGCTGGATATCAGGATGCAAAGCCTCCTCGAAATGCCTCGCTCTGGCCTCCTCATCTAGTAACAGGTCTGAAGCATATTGTAGAAGGTTCCTGAAACAGATTCCAAACTCTTGAACACTAGAGCTCCCCTGTTGAAGGGTAATAAGCTCCTGGCGACTGGACGCCTTCGCAGTCGAAGAAAGAAACTTGACTCTAAACCTGTCTCGAAACTCCTCCCATGAGATCGCGGACTCCTCACAATCCCCGAGGAACAAGAACCTCCACTGCCATGATGCTCCACACCATCGTCACAACCAAGGACACCCTGTGTTCCTTCCGAGCACGAATCGAACTGAAGCCTATCTCGACCTCCTCCAACCAGTCTTCTATGACTGCATCTGAAATGGATCCCTCGTACTTCTATAGACTCTGGTGTTGAAACTCTCGGAGTGTCTTCCTCTATGTGTCATCGTCGTCAACCTCTACCCGGAGGCGATCTGCTGGAACAGCCTGCTGGGCATCTTCTACGCAAACCTGACGAGGACGTCGACCTGGAGCCATACCTGTAAAATAACAACTATTAGCGCTCCTAATCCTGGAATATGGAAGTCTCAACATTAATTAATTAATTGTTTTCTTTTATTAATTCTTTTTAGGTTACCTATCCCACGGTCTACCCATTCAAACATAGGCGCAAATAATAATGATGCATGATCCTTTCCTAGGTCTCTACCCTGCAACAAGTATCACTTTGTTTAGTAGCCATCATTAACTTAAAGGTCCGTGCAATAGATCATAGGGGGCCCTAAACGCCTATGTCTCTTCCGGTCTCTAGTTTTTTTACCCCACTTGCTAATCATGAATGACACCATTGCCCTACCATCCTAGGCATCCTCACCTATGCCTAACTCCAAACTTCATCCTATCCCTTAACCAGACCTTTGATACCACTCTATCACAACCCCCTCCCCACAAAGTGTACCCCTCCTGGGCCAGCAATGTGAGAAGAGAGATAATGACCCCCGAGTCCCGCCTCCAGTAGGCCCCGGGTTGGGGACTAGCACCGAGGGTATAATAAACATACAAATGGGAGGTATTACCCTCTAGGAGAACACATGCAGAGAGAGAGAGATAGAATAGACTCCAATCAACTCCAACTCAGAACTGAAATATAAAATAAATCCAAGTACATATATGAAATGTCATGGAAAAGTACTACAACTGAAAGGGGAAACTAAAAGTACCCAAAAGAAAGTAAAACGACAGTGACCACAAGCCCAAACAGATCCTCCTCCAACCACAAGCTAGTAGTAACCAACTTGATCCCCAACCTACACCATGTGACCTCAAAAATAGTTTATATATATATAGGGTGAGTATAACAGTATACTCAGTAGGGTCCTCCCTAAGCCTCTCGCGCAAAAGTAAAGAAAGCATGCTAAAGCCCAGTGAACAACAAGTGAAACTAACTCGTCACCTAAACAGGTATACTAAGTTTCCAACCTCACCATGGCTACTCTCATCAAGTAATGCATACAAGAATATAGAATATTGTAAAGAATCTCAAGGGTACACCGCTACTACTTCCCCACTGGTTTGCCGCTTTTCCCCAACGACATACGTCATGTGCATCTCTCTCCAAAGGCTTGCCCGTAGACACCTGGGTGAAGCACCACACCATCCTCACAACCAACAGTAACCAAGTATGTTCTGGGAGCCACCACAGCCCGCATAACGTGTATAATACATCAGGTATTATACCTCAAGCCATTATAGCCCATACACCGAGTAGGGATTCTCAAGCCATGAAAGCCTATACACATTACAACTATAGCATTCCATAGGATACTATATCCAGAATATATGTGTGTGGAATAACCACAAGCCATTACATCCCTCAACACACGTATATGGTGAAACTAACAGTTGTACCTGTTGGCAAATGTATCTACCAAGAGAAGAGAGCGGGGCTAAAAAGGGGGTAGCCAGCCATTCGACCTCCCATCAGAATGTTGGGGAAAACACCCCCCAGGGCTCAGAACCCCCGAGGTGTTAGTTTCCCTTACCGACAGGGTGGAGTAGCGTATAGAAACAAAAAAAGTACAGAATATATATATATAACTTACATACACACTATGGGCATTACCTATTCATAGATACAACTGCAGCTAACGTCTCTCAGAATCCAGGATACTACTTTTTAGACTAGGTGTCCTATAAGCACACAACATTTGAAGAGCTTTATTAGATTACTCTATTATCATTTTATCAGTTCCACTGTATGTTAATTAATTATTTAAACATTAATTAACCATGAACAATTCCACATTAAACTGAATTGGCATCACATTCAATATCAACTGCTCCTTTTATGATTCACATCACCTTTAAATTCTAGTATCTCCATCCCCGTGGATTTTCACCATTTAATCAAACATTCATTACAGAATTACTTTTCCATATTCCCAGGCATTCTAGAAAAGCATCCTATGCTTCAAAACACAAAGGAGGATCAACATGGTTAGTAGATATACTACCTGTTGAGTCTTTGCCGCCTATAGAAAGAGCATAGACCCATTCTCCCTCAAAAGGCTAAACACGGAAAGCACGTGGCATACCCCGCGCGTCATCACCTCCTTCGGAAGAAGGGCAGCAAGACCAGTTGCCTTGAGCAGTGGGAAAAGAAAATCAGATTAACATTCAATGAAAACCACAAGCATCCAGCATCCACATCCATCCCATTCCATCACCCCTGGTGTCCTCCCCGACACCCACATGCATAAACCGATGCATCTCGCCACTCTAGGCATCATCTGCTGCCACAACCACAAGGCCTCCATGCCTCCACATATAACAGAAGCCATCCAGGCTCACATCATAGAACAAGCACCAAGAAAACAACAATCACAACCATGGGCTCTTGACCCTTTAACAAACTAGAGGGTAACTCAAAACCCTTTTTGAAATTCCCACATAATATGTTCTTTAATCCATATTGAATTAGCAGATTTGTTATTCGTAGGTTCCAATTACGGGATACCTAATCCGTAAGCTATCACAATTAAATAACCATGCTTACTTCCCTTATTTGATTATCCTTAAATTAGAACAACTACAACAATGACAAGAACCAGATTAATTTACATGCCTCTTTATCTTTAGCCAATTAATTAACAATTAATTCCGACTTTACGTTCATTATCAATTTCTATCATGAACGAACAACAAATCAATGAGATCATAGATATCACTCTATCTAGAATAACATGAGGAAAACCGTTATCACAGTATAAAGTAACAACATGCGATCAAGAAATTCTTTTAATCCGGTTCAAGTATTTAATTAGGCCAATTTCATTGTGATTCAAAGGACTAAATCATGCTAATTCTACGTTTGTACATATACAATTAGAGAAACCATGAATCCGCTACCCCGAAGAGTTATTGACGTCCTTTATCCACACAATGGGTCACAATCCTCCTCTCGCGACAACTGCATCCATCCGAGGATGCCACGGTACGTCTGCACCAACCAAACCCCAAGAAAACCCCATTAGAAGCATGGATATTACATGCTATTATGGAAAGGAGAACAATAGAAGATGAACCACGAAGAAATGATGATAAACATACCTTATATCGAAGAATGATTGACACAACTTGGTTGCATCAAAACCGAACGGAACTGATCCAAGGAGTAAAGTTTGATTGTGAAACACCTATGGGAAGGATTGAAAGGTTTTAGCATCTCATAACTGAGAACAAAGAGTAAGAACAGGGGAGAATGATATCTTGTCCCTTTTTTATGGTTTAATGGGGCAACGACATAAGATCCAGATAATTATTTATTAAAAACGGATCGCATTAACCCAGGCGGTTTGACCAAGTAAATACATCCCGGCCTTAGGAATAATTAATATAGGATTTCTGGCATTTGAATCGGCCTTAAAAGTCCTTAAAACAAGTATTTAAATGTATTTTACGTCAAAGGAAACGTCAAAGGGGTGAAACTGTGGGAAGCTGGAAACACTGTTCAAGTCTACCGTTAGAAGTCCACCAATAGAAGGTTACCGTTCTGGAAACACTGTTCAAGTCTACCATTAGAAGGTCACCGATAGAAGGTTACTGTTCTGGAAACACTATTCAAGTCAACCGTTAGAAGGTCACCGTTAGAAGGTTACCGTTCTGGAAACACTGTTCAAGTCTACCGTTATAAGTCCACCGATAGAAGGTTACCATTCTGGAAACACTGTTCAAGTCAACCATTAGAAGGTCACCGATAGAAGGTTACCGTTCTGGAAACACTGTTCAAGTCTACCGTTTGAAGGTCACCATTAGAAAGTTACCGTTCTGGAAACACTGTTCAAGTCTACCGTTAGAAGTCCACCGATAGAACCTCACTGATAGAAACAGTGTTCAAGTCTACCGAAAGAAGTCCACCGATAGAACCTCATCAATAGAAACACTGTTCATTGAACCTCACCGATAGAAACACTGTTCACCTACCGATACTATTCATAAAACATGAATCACTGTTCACAGAACTGGAAATTTGGAAAAGCGTTGGGGATAAGTCACCTTGACCTCCTGGAACACCTCCAACGCCACATTTTCACAAAGTAATGGACCAGAGAGGTCCGAACCATTACATTAATAATAAATGATATAAATGAAAATTATATATAATATATTATAATATAAGTGTTTAAATCCATATAATAATGATTACTAGTCTTATAGTAAATTAAATATCATCCTATGCATGAAAGATGAATTTCATGAAAAACCATACTATGACACATTTTTTATGTTTATTTGTAAATAAGTTTTATACCGTTCTGTAAAATTAATTTTATAAAATGGATAGAATGTTTGGAATCATCATGTATAATTTCTTTGAACAATTCCAATTTCTATTTTGTTTATAATTAATGTTAAAAAATGTAATCATTTTCCACCACTATTTAGGTTAAAACTTGTATATACGGTGTTAAAATAAATTGTTTAGGGTTAAAATTACCTAAAAATAGGATAAAACCCCATCAGATACTTATATTTTGATAATAAAAATGCCATTTTATAATATGATAGGTTTTTAATATATTTATTCAAGAATGTCACGTGAAATTATTTTAAAACCTTCAAAAAGAACATGTCTTCCAATCATCTCAATTATAAAAGGGGAAATAATCCTTTCACTTATTAAAAACTATAAATATAATTGGCTCACCCTAGTCCTACCAATGTATCTCATGTTAATCATTATCCTCATTATTGAGCTGACAAAATTAAAAAACACCCTGCCCTAATATTTTTTCTAAGTGATACATATGAGATTTTTATAAGATAAGGTAATAATCCTCACAAAGATCTTTCTTTCATACTAATTCATTTACCACAATAAATTAAATATTTAAAATTAAACTCAAATAGCACTATTATCTACAAAAAATGAGTTATTATTTTCTTTGTTTCATAATACTTATCCATCTCATTTTCTATCAAAGCAAAATCAAACCCATTACTCATTTGAATGCAGGAACACTACAATGAGAACTAATATAAATTTTTTTCATAACCAACTCACATTAATAGTAATAATGATGGAAATAATGAATATATATTATAATTATAGA
This sequence comes from Viscum album, assembly GCA_963277665.1. Taxonomy (NCBI): domain Eukaryota; kingdom Viridiplantae; phylum Streptophyta; class Magnoliopsida; order Santalales; family Viscaceae; genus Viscum; species Viscum album. Next base: position 1,124,882,248 of record OY728129.1, read on the forward strand.
AAAAAATTGATTCTGAAAAATTAATATGTTATCCCATTTTTTGTCCATTACACTCATTCAATAAATGTAATGGTGGATTGTGCATATGTACAACCAACCATCTTTACAAAGCGACGTAATGTAATTTGAATAATAAAATATTAAGAAAAATTATATAAATATAGCTAATTAACAAATACGATATTTATAAATTTTATAATTATTCTGAGATGATTGAACTATAACTTATACAAATTAAATAGAAAATATACAACAAAACATGCATGAGAAAATGAAGCAGTGAACACCTTAAATATTGGTAATAATGATATATTATTAACTAAGTGCTGATAATATTTTATAATACTATAATATATGATTTTATAAATATAAATATTCTTCTACTATAAATTATGAACATTTTTAAAACTGATATACAAATGTTTAAATCATGTTAAACTGAAGGGATGTTTGGGTAAGGTATTTTATCTAAATTTTCATTATTTTGAGAAATATTTGATATTATGAAGCATATAATTTTACGTGGTCTTTATACTAACAATTTTATATAATTAACATGAATAATTATTTAATCATGATGAGTAATATATAAATTCATGTTTAATCTTTCAATTGGGTAGAATTTAAAGGTTAATAAAGGGTTGAAGATTTATTTTATAATATAATTTTAGTGGTATTTCCCTAATTTTTAGTGAAGGAATATTATAATCCAAACTCCATTAAATCTACATCTTTTCTTATTTTATGAATATTTATCAATATTCCTAATTTTCTTTAAAAAATTTCTATCTTTTTCAATTGAATCAGGTATATAAATTCTGAAAATAAAAAACAATTTTATTTATCTTTTAATTGGATTATTTTTTCATTGATGTCCAAATTATTAAAAAATTGATGTCAAAATTTTTTTACCCATAAAATTATTTATTATTTTTTTAAGTTAATCTAGAAAATTTAAGTGGTTTTGATGAAATATTTCTTAATGTTTTCTAAATTGGTTTTTTTACTTTATTTATTGAAAGTCAATATGATGTTTTTAATGTGTACGACAGTGACAAACTTCTCCACCACCATAACAATTATGTGATGTTTAGAGTCTTATAAAAATGTTCAGTTTTTTAATTAATATATTTTTTAAAATATTATTTTAATATTTCAATAACATATTCATTATTTTTCAAATGAATGTGTATTTATTAAAAAACATATATTTATGATGAATAAATTTTTATCTCTTATATCTTATTAAAAATATTGTTATTAAACTTATTTAAAAACCTTCATAACCATTTGATCATTGAAAAGTATATTTCTCTTAAATAAGAAATTTTTTTAGCATGGATATAATTATTTCTTTACCACATATAATATATATATAGGGTATTTTATAAATAATTTCTTTAGAGAAATTTCTGGATGGAAGATAATATTCATAAATACATATTATTTACTCAATATAGATATTTGTTGATAAGGTATATTTTATATGAATTAAATTGTATATTACAGAAATAAGGAATTAATTATACATATAGTGACTATTGTATATCGGTAACAAAAAACCCTTGATGCATTGATAGGCATCATAAGATAAATTAGTTGGATAAATTAAATGATTTGTTGGTTTATACATACCCATAGATTAAACTATATTGTAACAAAGAATAAATGCTAAAGATTTCATGACGTAAAAGATTATTAAAAAAATATATTAAATTTCATTAATTTAGAACTCAATTATTATTTTTTATAAGATAATTTCATTGATATTATTCACGTATTCATTTCATACCCATGTTATTGATTAAATGGGACATGATTCTATTTATATTCTCTGGGATATTGATTATACCCTATTTAATTAAGGTATATACCTCTATATATAACCATTACATGGAATTTTATCTCACCGTTATTTTATTTCCCTTTCCCTATGTGATGGAGATGAAATCATTGAATTAGTTTCAACGTTGAAAATAATTTACTTTTATGTTGTTTTATTTCTTATTCCCAATGTAAAATGGGGTTTATAGATGTTTCTAAATATCTAAGAATAATAAATTGGTAAGAAAATGTGGATTATATACCACCATCTATTAAAATGTGATAATGTAACCACTAACTTAGTGTTACTATAGTCATTATTGTCACAAATATTACAAAAATCACTCTAAATAATATGAAGAACAACAACACCAGAATCCTTGGTAGTAGTTCTGATCCTATGTAAAAAGATATAAAAACATGATCAAAATAATTAAATTATTAGATAAAATAGTGTTTTTATAAAGGATGGAGTAGAAATTTGAATAAAATGGGAAATAAAATGGAAATAAAAGTTTTGTATATGATTACATTGGGATTTTTGTAGTGCACATTGTGCTGCACACACATAACTAGGAGGATCTAACCCCAGTTGAAGAAAAGAAACATTATTAAATGTATAATAGAAATAATTCCTCACTAAAAAAATTTCTAATCTTTGGGATAAAATGTTTTATTGAAATTAATGAAGGATATTTGTGAATTTATAATGACACAAATGATGAAGGGTTATTTTTAGGCCACTAACCAAAGAATTTGGATGATAAATTATTTAATAGGATAATGTATAAAATTTTTTAGACTAATGATATTATAGTCAATGTGGAGAATTATGTGATGAATTATATAAACAAAAAAACTAATGTTTTTTATGATAATGAAGAATATGAAAATAAAATAGTCCAAATCAAGAAGTTGTTCTGATGATGGGGTCCTAATGTTGAATCAAAAGCATGAAACATTTTTATATTTGACTAGTTTTTACCATATAAGAGAAAAATAAGAGAATATGTAATTAAATTAAATAGAATTAGATATATTTATAGTAATAAAATAGTATAAGTGGAAAGAGAAATGCAGAACATATACATCAATGGAGAATTATATCAGATTGAAAAAAACTAGTATTGGTATCATATTTATGGTCCCAAAGACAACAATATTGTTGAAAAAAGGATCTTTAATATTAAATTCAAAAATAATGTAAATTTAATTGGATTAGATTCACATATGGGTTTTAATGTCTTTGATAAAATTAATGGTGTTGATATTTCGGAAATATTTTCAATTATTAGTAGACTCGAATCTATTATCCACATCATGATAATGGAATTTTAGTGAGGATACTATGATTATCATATAGATGTAAATATGTTATTATAAAATGTGGTTCTTGGAAAATATGAATATATTTAACCAGCAGTAATATTTTAGATTAGAAAGGATGAAAAAAAAGGTTATATATTGAAGAAGGATCCATATGGTATAATGCATGCATCTAAAGCACGGTATGCTCAACTAGAATTATATTTAAGGAAGATTAAATTCAAAAGGATTGGTGTAAAAAATAATCTTGATTAGAATATTTCTAGGTTATTGTAGTTTATGATGATCATGTATGTTAAAGATATCATATTTTGTGGAAGTAAATAGAAATATATGGAAGAGTTTTCGAATAACAAGAAATTAGTGTTTGATATGTAAATGATTCATGAACTCTCTCACTTTTGAAGGATTTATATACTAGAAAATTAGGTATATACATTCACCTCTCTAGAAATGTATATAAGTGATATGCTAAAGAAGTTTAATATAAAAGACTAATAAATAATGTCTTCTCTGATTATTATTAGTGCATTTCTTGGGAAGCTTACAAATGGTAAATTAGTGGATCCCAACTTATATTAAAATATAATTATATGTTTAATAGGGTATAATTATTGCATAAATATTTAAATATCCAGATATTGTAATAAAAATTGATGGAGGGGATTATTTCAACCATAACATAACTTTTAATGTTGTATTTATTATTAACGATTTTTTTTGTAATATTAATTATCATTCATGAGATATCTAGAGTTAAATTTGGAAGTTTCACAAAAGGGTAGTTCACTCCATATTCCATGTAGAACATTGAGTCATTATAGGATTCAATCACACCACATTTATGGAGGTCTTTCCAGAAATACATTATTTTAGGTATCTTACACTAGGATCATAAGGTTCCTTAATTTTATAATATCTAGCGCCTAATTTTCCACACCACAACAAAATATGACTTTCCAAAAAATTTTATTTTTAAAAATATTAGTGATTCTGGGAATAATATTTTAAATATGTGATATATAGTATCATAATTTGATAACTTCATGTATAAAGATTTATTATTTTTTAATTTAGATTCAAGAACCATGAATAGAAGGACATTTCGGGGGGGGGGGGGTAGATTCAAGGATAGATTATTGATTATTTATTTTGGGGAACTAAACCATGAAATCTATACCATACTAGGATAAGGAAGGATACATGACATAATATCTTTCCCTAAAAATCCTTTAGAGCTTTGAAACGATTATGTTTAGGATGCCTTAATTAAAAAATTGGTATACACAATAAATCCTTTCTATATATCATGGAATAAATAGATTTTAATGTATTTAATAATAGATACCAACTAATCACACATTTAAGGAATTTGTCTATACATGTTTTATTGATTATATATAATTTATAAAAAGGGGATGATGTGGATTTCGCTTGATAATTATGTTTTTAATGGAGAAACAAATAAATAATTTTTAAAATTTAATAGTGGATATTGGATGATAGATGATCAATGGTATATTACTAAATTAAGATGAATTTAAAAGTTAGTTAATGTTTAAATATCAATTTAGGAATTAAAATATCCTCTCGATTTAGAAGAACCATCAGAACGATTTAGAAAGAACAAAAAATAATAAAAGGGGTGAATGTTTTTGATTTGAAAGAATATAGTATCATTGAATATTTAAATTTTTATATGAAAATTTAATGATACAAAATAACATTTATGATTAATCTATAACTAATTTGTTTCATTCCATTAATTATATTTAGTAGAATTATTAAACATCATGAATAACAGTCTTGCATTGTGGGGTTGATTATTTTGATTGTAATATTATGATTTTAACTTACATAATTATTATAACAATGAATACCTATATAATTTATTGTTTGGGGGAGAGAAATAAGTCAAAGAACACGGTTGAAAAGTGAAATGTTAATAACATTTTAATTGAATACTAGTGGAGTATTGGTTAATTATAATTTTGATATGAATTTGATATGTTGTCTTCTGATAAATCCCAATTCACGTGAACCATGTAAAATCATGTGTTAATGATATATATTGTTTCTAATTTTTGTTCGGCCAACAAAATATATTAAAAGTGTCATTGAAAATGAGAAGAAAATATTTAATCTATTTTAAAATGAGAGAAAAAACTTCAATATACCATAATTCACCCCCTCTTAGTGTGATCAATAGGATGAAATTGAATACCAACAATCCCTTAATTGATTCATAAATGTATATATCAAAACATTATCCACTATAGAGAAGAAACACTTTGAAAATTTATTTTTTTGGTCTATTTAATTCTTCAATAACATCTATAATTCCACGGTCGAAAAATATACCATTTGTTGTGATTATATGACCCCGGAATGTTACATTTTATAAAAAAATTACTATTTGATGAATTTAGAACATCTTCCTCTATGATTTTTTCTTAATGGTTTCATTTAATAGGGGAGTTACTTTTTAAAGGATGTAGGTTTTTATCGTGATAGAAGTAAACTTTTAATTTTATATAGTGGTTGAGAGTGGGTGGTTGAGTCATCCCAAGTTGTTACTTATTTCATAGTGTGGGACTCTCTTATTTTGTTAAGATAAATAAATGAAAGATATCCCAGTAATGAGACTTGGTACCCTCAATTTTTATGAGTTTTATTTATACCATGTATCAACATGGTTATTCACTTATAGTACAGGTTTTCCATGTTCCACAATCATTGTAATGTTATGTTTTGTTTTAAATACTTTATGTGGGTACTCTAGAATTTATGTTCATACATGGATGGGGTTTGTGATATGGATTCAAAATTAAGTCATTGACTAAAAAGTATTATATATACCCATATAGGGAATTTGAACATACATAGTTTTCTTCCACTGATAAGGACATGCCTTATCATTTTAAGGTTTTTTAAAAGGCATCCTATGGTTCCATTTAATTTCATGAATATATGAACAATATATTGTATTTTTAAGTCATACATTCTATACCGATTAAGATTCTTTTTAGGCAATGTTTTTAATACGAAAAAAGTAAATTAGGGTATTTATCTTAAACTAAATAAGTTTCTTCTAGGTTACTCTTAAATAATTAATATGATCCTTTTAAGTCATGTGTCCAAAAACGTGGTTCCTTTAATTGTTAAGTGAAACAGTAAGGATATATTTAAATAAATTTAATGCTATTTAGAAAAACACTCAAAGTGAGAACCTAGAAATGGTTGGTCTGAGAAATAAAAAATAGTGGAACATTATGGATTCTTCTGTGTGTTGGTATTTAAATAAGAGATGATATGGTTGGATATTACAAAAATTATAAGTCCAAGTGTTTATATATTATTGACTAAACAATGGAGGAATACTAAAAGATTGATTGAGTAATTGTTTGAAATGTAACCAATGAAGACAACAGAGTCAAGTTATTTGATAGGATTGAGATAAAGTGGGTTCTACCAATCCTCCGATATAGGGTGGTCATTGTCATGTTGTTTTATGCTTGATCGTATCACGAGGGTTCTATTCATTAGGGTAAACACTGTGGAATATATAGAACAACAATATTTATACATTTTAACAAAGGGATATTAAATCGAAAAGGTGATCTTGTGTATGCACATCCCATTGTTGTGTGCCTGGGTGTTTTGAAGGAGGCCTAGGTTGATGGGATGTAGTAGTGGGTTGGATTAGGAAAATGTGTATTGGAAATTCATTTTGGGAAATTTTATTCTCCCTAGTAGATTATCTATGTGAAATGGGAATCAAAGTTGGTTTTATAATGTGTGAGTATTTATAGACTGTAATGAAATAATGTAAAGGAGGTGTTGAAAGATTTCCCAATATAGTGACTTCTGAAAATTAGATCCCAGTGAGGGGAATTGGAAAAATATGCACCTATAGAGATGAAGTATGTGTGGTTATACTGATGAAAACCATTTTTCCTTATTTATATGATCTGAGAGGTAAAATTTCATTAAAATTTAGAGGCCCATGAAATGGGTTCTCATTTATACGGCCTCTAAACACTAAGTAGGATTCTATTAATGGGAAATTGTGTTAAATATCATTGCAATAAACATAGAACTCATATTTCATGATCTAATCACTTGGGAGGGCCTTTATTAAAGGGTAATATGACATGGGAATAATGATTACTTTGGTTAAGGGGCCCCTTTTAATGACCAGGATCATTGATGGATAAAATTTCAATATATTCCAATGGTTATGCCCTTAGTATGTATTCTTTAATAAAAAAATGGGTAATATTTAATGGCTCAAACATGTGTTTATTGGGATGAAAAGATTATACATATTAACCTAAATTGGATGGGAGGAGGGAGTGTACTTATATATTAATATGAAGGAATGAACCCATGTAAACATTAGTTTTTACATAAAGCATGCAGTTCCCTTAAACTGGCGGGACAGTGGTAGTGTGAAATAGACAAAGAATGCCTCCCGATTGTAGAATACAGTTCATGAGAGATATTATGGATTGTAGAGAATGAGATCAATGTGATAATGACACATGAGAATAGGGAAATGTAATTAATAATCCAAATCACTCTAATCAAGAGTTATGTTTACTGTGGAGTTCTATATCCTATTAAAAAATATATGATATTTTAAAAATAGTGTTATAAATAATATATGTTCAAATCCATGTTTCAAAAACTTCCCACACCCACATATAATTTTAGTCAATTTTAATAGAGAGGATCAAATTATATGGCATGTAAAACATGAGTAAATACATATGTGGGATATTGAACCTATATTATATAGCATTAATATACTCATGTAAATTTTAGATTCATTGTTAATTTGAAGAGAAATGTCAATGTGGGATTCTTAGATCATGCGCCCCTCATCAAAAATAAAAATGGGACCACATCATTAGTGGACACTTATAAAATAGGCCAATCCTATATAAATTGACATTTCATTACAACCAACTATATGAATAACCTCTGGTATGTCTGGTAATCACATCAATTCAGAATTGGGTAACGGTAAATGCATGTGGGGGTTTTGAACATTTGATAAGTCAGGGTTCACTGGTTGTGTCTGGTTGCATCTAACTGGTTGTTTTATCCTAAAAATAGTAATTTATTCACCAAGACTAGAGCATAATTTGAAGTGCGAAGTTTTCCATTTTCTGAAATTTTAATCTATATATTCCCTTACCAAATCTGATGGAAATATTATTTCAGAATTTTTAATATATAAATCCACTATTTGATCAAATATAACTCTAGTGAATAATTTTTTTTGGAAATGGTAGAGTTTGTTACAATTTCCAAAATGATGTTGAAAATGTATATAATAAATAAATTTTGTAGGGAAATAGGTTGTGGTAGGGTAAAAAATAACAATCAAATTTGGAAGAATAATCAATATTTCTTGTTATCATAATTTCTACTTCATTATGATTATAGGCTTGAAAGAGATATTGACACCCCCACTACAATCACAACTATTCCTTACCATGTTTTTCTTCTACAGAATATTATTATTTGAAAACATCTCATTGTTTGGTAAATTTATTAGAGATTATTATTATGATACAATGATTATCATATTGTACATAAATTCCTCCTCAGATAGACAAAAACCCCACTTTTTCCTCATACAACTACTATCCATTGATTATCTATAAGGAAATTAATGACTAGACACATGGTTAGAAGTAGTATTGGTAAATTTTTGAAGGCGGTGGATTAGTTCTAGAGAAAATGTTAGAAAACTGGTTATGGTAATCATGCATTGTGATATAGAGTAAAATTAATGATTAATAAATTAAGGAGGCTTCTTGGGTTCATAAACATATGTCTATAGAAATACATTCATAATTTCTATCTTTTTATGTTTTTTTATCCCTCAAACCTACACATTTCATCTAGCACATGGGGATTATCTTGTGGGATGTGTAAATGTTTTCATGGCCCCTGATCCTTTCAGAAATTTATGTTGAGTTTCTCCCACTAATGTATAGTCAATATGATTATGTATGGGCTCCACAATTACTATAGGTCGTATTGAAGGATGATGATATTTCTTAAAAGATGTAGCCTTAATGATGAAAATATTTGGATTTATAAATTGAATAAATGTATAATTAATAAATAATGGAATTGGAAGAATTATAAAAAGCAATTATTTTTTTCTCGGGGAAAAACATAGGAACATCATGTATACACTAGCTTTAATTAGATCAAGAACTGTAAAAGAAATTGGGTTATAGGGACCATTCAGATATAGATAACAATATTTTCTAATGCAATTTTAACTGTGTGTATTGGTAGTTATATTATACCATTCAATGATTCCACCATTAGTTTATGGATGATCATATTCATAATAGAAGCACAATTGGATAATGAGTGAACAATTCCTATTTGTTCAGTAGTTATAAAGGTGGAAAATATATACAACTTTCTATTTCATGTTTGTTGATTGAAATATATATATCATGTATCTACACTATTTTAGGATATTTATTGTATACAATTTTATGATATGTGATTTTCAAAATATTATCAATTTTACCAAATGATAATTCCTGCCATTCAATCAGACCATTTTTAGTAAGCAGAAACTACATATGGATAACGTTCTAGTCACTCATACTATGTGGATACACATAGAGTTCAATTTGATTACACATGATAATGTATTTATTGTAATTTTAGTGTTTTGGGGTTGTGGATTTCATAAACAAATATAATATATAATGGATATACATGACATTATTTTGTCAACATGGATTAAATGTGACATCACCTATGAGTCTTATGAACCATTTCAATTCACTTATCAATTTATATGAATATAGTGTCTTTTTTCATAACCATTCAAGGTTTCAAGTATAAATTACACCAAATGGTATCAATGTTTTTTTCATCTATAAATATCCATTTTTAATGTCATGTCAATAGAAAACTACCCTATCTGAACATTGATATTGTGATAATATGTAACTATACTAATAGGTGGATCGCATCTAATCTTTTTATAATGTTTTAAAGGAATGTATATGTGTTTAATGATCTAAAAGTCACAAAAATGTAATAATGAAATAGAAATCCCGAAAAGAGGTATCCCAAGGTATAGTAATCAACCCATATTGTTCATGGGTATACTCTATTTTGATACAAGATTATAATGTATTAGAAAACACATCATAATACATATGTAGGTGGTCAGGCTAGAGAGAAGGATTATTCTTTGATGGAATGACGTAGACTAGGAAAACTACTAATTATTAAGGCCCCTAATATCTCTCATATGACTAAGGGAGGACCTCATACCATATCCCGAAGATATTTTTATACTGAGCCTATACATTTTAATAGTAGTTGGTGGGATGATTAAAATGGGTGAGGACCAATGGCTCACAATCCAAGGTAGTGTATGAATTGTAGAGTGGAAAGTTAAATTATCATTTCGAAATTATCCTTGAAACACATCCAAAAGAGTTTGATTTTTATATTGGTGAACATTGGGTTTTTATGAATACTAATAATTAATGGGACCTCTTTAAAAGTTGTGTATTGGGAATGTTTTACATCAAAAACAATAATACAGTGGTTATTAACCAATATGTTGATGAGTACTAGAAATATTTACAATTCACCAAATACATATGGTCATGATTATTTTTTGAAGACCAAAAATAATATCGATCTATATTTTTATATTTAATTTTATTTCGTTATAGATGATATAGGTAGTCTTGTAACTAATGTGGTCTCCCTAGAACACTGAGTGTTTTATTACAATGGAAATTATAGAGAGGTTGACCACTCGGTGGTAGAGGATCCTTCATCATTCTCTATGATGATTCTGAAGGCAAATAAGCCATGTTCATGTTAAATATTTTTTATAATAGTATTTAATTTACCAACATTGATCATTATTTTATTATTTAATGTAAATTTTTATTTAGATAATATATATAGAAATTCAAATAAAATTCAACACTTATTTATTTAATTACGCTCATGTAATTTTATAATAAAATCATATGACTGATATATTTTGGATTCAATATATAATACACATATTTCTATAAAAAAATCAATATTTTATGATGGAATCCACACTTGATCGAAAAAATTTTAATTAATGTATAGATGCGATGGATTCGATTTATTGGACCTTATATTACAGTTTTCTCCTATATCCATTTATTTTGAATGTTATTTGGGCTTATATATATATATATATATTAGAATAACCATTTGGAAGAGTTAAGGATTTATGAAATTTTTTGCACCTAGAATGATCTCCACCCCCACTTCTATTTTTTTATTTAATTATTTTTTGAAGATGTATTCTCTATTAATATTCAATAATTGTTTATGATCACATAGTTTTTTTCAAAAAATTATGGTGATTGAATCAATGATTATAGATGATAATTTGTTGAACAATTCCATCCCATTGTTTATGAAAATAATCTCCATGATGAAAACTCCACCAATGGAAGATCTGTCCCCATTAATAGTTAATGTATTTCACACACAATTGAGTCATTTTTTTCAGTATATGAGTAAACTATAATTCATAAAATTTGATTAATTATTTTATTGTTAACTTCTAAGGAACATGACCAATATTTGTTTTAAAATAAGGCCATTCTCTGTGTGACCTTTTAGAGAAAAATGTTAATTGATAAACCTAATCATTATTGGTTAGACTTTTTTGGTAAAATATAATCTTCAAGTGAAAATAATTCACTTTTTAGGGAGGATATTATTATATAATTTTCTATCAGTCATATGTGGGATTTTAGATCAAAATCAGTACACAATATAGTTATTGGATGTCACAATGATAATATAGGGTTAATCACATCAAATATTTATTTCCATGTTAATTTCCATAAATATAAATGTTGGAAAATATTTTTGTATCTTAATTAAATATATTTTAATCAAAATAGATAATTTTGAATGATCAGTGAAGTGGTAAATTTGGATGAATACATATATTCATATATGTGTTTTAAATAAGTTTTTTTCTTATACAGTTCATTTTTCTCTAAAATGAATTCACAAAATCCTCAATATTTTCCCACTTTTCTCTTCATTTGATTTATTCTTCAAAAATATTTGAGGCTATTTAATTCATAGTCACCTCTAGACAGTGAAATAGTTCACCCCTTTGGTGAACATAATTAAAAACTAAAAAAACATTGATATGAAAAAGGCAATATTAATTCTAGGAATATGGATATAACCCATTATATTCCCTCCAAATCACAAGACCAGTTGAATCTGATCCATAGTAATAAATACAATCATGATTAGTTAGATGCTCTCAAAAAATTGACATATCATTCAAATATTTTCACAGTAAAAAATTAGGTAGGATTTTCAAATTTTATCATTTATTTATTATTTGGTTATATATATTTCACCCCTTTCATTGAATAATACAACGTATCAAAGAGGGTACCTTATGCATATTTCTTGTTTAAAAGTACATATATGGTGTCTCATTGGGTTATAATACCATCTATAATAAACATGATACCTTACCTCAATTATTTCAATTGATATGTGGTTTTTTTGCATAATCACTTTTTTTGTTTATTATTTTAGGGACATATGAATCATGTACAATTGATTAGGAGTATTTTTGTCAAAATTTTATACCTCCTTCTATTGTAGAAATGGATATATTTATTGGTGGAAAATCGATTATAATGATAATGATATAATGTTAGACAATTATCAGTGTGATACCAACACCTCTAGTTTGTACTCATGATTCTGAAGAGGGATTTTTTGTTGTGTAAGCGACAAGGACTCATCATGGTCCTATATCAATGGTGAAACTAATATATGTAATGAAAAAACAGGATTCTAATGGTAAAATATAGATATATAACATTATAGATTATTTGAATAGTACTTATAACATATTGTGATGATTTTAATTACCATAAAATAGTACTCCCTAAGGTAATTCAAAGGATAATAGTGATGGAATGAGATGAGATAGATCTGAGTGGGATAACCAAACAAGAGTGCTCAACATATCTCTTGAAATTTCGTGACTTCAATAATTATCTCGTGGAACAAAACACTTTATATAACAGATTATTTTTTAATTTTCCTATAAAAACATTTACATAGATCTTTATTTTGTATAGATTTTTTCATATTGATTTTCTGATAACAGAATCCCAAGTAGATTCTTTAACACATGTGAATTAACCAACTAATATTCTTATTAATCAAAATTTAGGAATTCAAGTGGAATTTCTCAAATTCACTAGGGTACCAAGCATGGGTACCCAAGGTGTTTAACAATGATATAGTGCATTCTAATCTAGATAATATTTTAGTATCACCTATAATGTTCATTTTTTTCTGGAATGACAATAAGGAATTAGATATAAAAGGAATTCCTAGTAAATCCATCTAGTTAATCAATTAAAATAAAAAATATATTGACACTCAAAATAGTTCTGGTAAACACTAATATAATATATTGTAAAATTTCATAATAATTAAATAATTAATATTTTTCCAAATATACAAATTGGTAAAAACATTAATAGCCACAAAATTTCAAATAGAAATGGATTTTAATATAGTTTCAAAATCTCTATAAATTCCAGAGATAACCGAAGTTATTAAGAACATGTTCAAATTATGAAACTAAATTTTGGATTGTCTTCCAGTGTCCCTACTGATTTATAGTTCAATCCCAATGACTCTTATTCCCCAAAGGTTTACGATACAGTTAGTGTGTAGGGAAATGTTGAGGTTGATCATTGAGTCCCTCAAAGAGAGCTACATTATCAATTTTCTAAGAACAATCAAATTTTCATCCCCATGAGGTATACAGGTTTTTATGATTGATATATCTATATCATCATGAAAATAATAATTTATGATCTGGAGAAAATTGAGAATCTTTTTGTAGATATTTCATGGGTTGAGACTAAAATTCACCATTCTAAACAAAGGGCCATGGACAGAATGAGATATATCCACATAATACGTTATTGGTTGAGTAATGAAAATTTTGTAACATATTGAAAATTATGTAATGTCACCTATGAAACATAGCTATTAAAATTTAAGAAGATATTGTTAGAACCTGAGGTGCTCACTAAAGAGGATAAAAAGGATGAGGGGATGCATCCCTTAGGTCCAACATGATAATATCAAAAGAGGTAGTGGATGCTGGAATTTTGGCAAATTCCATTACGATATAGATGACTTAGAGATATCACTAACATAGCATTGAGAGTTAATAGGATTCATGTTTTATCAACCTTCATAATATTATTCTCTCCTACTATTTATTGTGTAATTTTTTAAAGAGGCTCTAATTTTTTGGGTGCTTTTTTACTTTTCGATTAAAAATGTCAAAATAATTTTTCTTAAGTTATTGTGAGTTTCTTGATTGTGTGTTATACTATGAATATCATTTCATGTTGATTTGTGAAACTCACAATGTGTGAAATCATTAAAATTTAATCCATCTGAACATTTAATAGTGATTAATTTAGAAAATCACAATCCCAATGCAATTGAGTTTTAAATTAGCATCCCCACAGAAATAAACACTTGAACAATGATGTCAGACCAACTTCCACTTGACTTAGGCATGCCTCTATGAACACTAAAGGATATCGACTTGAATAGAGGGTGAAATATAACAAGTTGGTGATACTATACCCTCTAAGAATAGATAATACACTGTTCTATGTAAAATAATGTAACATGCATAAGAAATAGGACCCAACTAACACAAAAAATAAATGAAAATGGTAGAATCACAGACATAGAAATCATTAGTAGAGGTAATAAATAAACATTAAAAAACAATAGAGAGTTATATAAACAAGACATCATGTCAGCAATGACTACTATCAACTATAAAAAAACAAGCAAGGAATAAAATTCATAACCATTCATACAAGTCAAATACAAAAGGAATCCCATGGATAACTGATGTAGATAAATAATATATACAAAATATCATGATGAAATAGAAAAAAAACTAAACAAAAACAATCTCTATACAGGTCCTAATGGTCTATACCAAATCCATGAAAGCAGCTACTATGATATAGATCCTGAGGATGGTCTATTAACTAATCCTAAATTCATAATGTCTACATACATCTCGACGAACCCATGCAGGGTGAGAGACAAATATTAGATGGATATCACCCATTGATTCATACCATGAATAAGTGTCGAAGAATTTCTACATAATAAATGAAGGTAATCAATATCGTTAAATAATAAACATGAATTCCCATGTGCTCAATATCCTCTAGGAAACCGTTACCTACATTGAACAATGCCAGAATCTTAGATGTGACGAGGGTATATGGCCCATGGCCCACGATACCATAGAAGTAGTACAGTCCGAGTGGACCCTCAAATTCCACCTCAAATCATGAAACCTGGCATCATGTGCCTCCTGAAACCTCATGTCAAAAAGGGAGCCAACGCCTCGAAGGCATGCCGATGTAATTAGTAACGTAGTCCCACAAATCGCTGCTCGAATGATATCATCATCCCAATGAAAAACAACTGGAGGAGTATATATATCTACCCTCAATTAATATCTAGGCTGACAACATCAATAATGGGGAGTCTCAACCCCCAACCAGATAGGCTCATCGCTATCAACTGAAGGCTCCTCACCTTCCATGTGGCTTTCTACATGATCGCCCCCAATCAAATAATACCTATGTCGCAAAAATCTGGTGCCTCTACCCTCATGAGTGGTCAAACCCACTAATAAAATGATCCATCCTTTGTACAAACAACTCAATGGGTCATTTGACCATCATGGGTGTGAGAAAATAACAAAATCAAGGAACATAGGACACAATTATCGGCCCCTCATTCCCCTAAGACTATCTCACACAAATTTTATGCACATCCTATCCATGTATCTTGGGCCATTCCCATCCTTATGGCCTTGATAACTCAACTAATATACTCGATGCCCAATCCTGATGGTCATTATATCCCAATAACATCTCAACCCACAGTCGTCCTAATCTTGTGGGTCCCATATTAGGCAATTCAAGAAAATACATATATATACAATGTAAACAAAAAACATTAAACAAGAAATTAAATTTAGAAGATTAAATTTGGTAACCTAAATAGTTATCACAGATTAAATTTGGAGGTTATGAATGACCAAAATTCATTTAATCAAGATAGACAAAATTAAAATAACAATTAAAATAAAACAATTAAATTATAGGATTTTGGTGGCCCTTAAAAAACTCCCCATGGTGCAAGGACCTCTATCCCGACCTCAACCATCCGAAATAGGTTTGGACATGCCCAAAAATATCCCTTAGGGTCACACTATCATTTTGATATAATGAATGAGGTATAACAAGGTCCCGCTCATAAAACCCATAATACGGGCTTTAAGCTGCACCCCCATTATGTTTTTGAAAACAAAAATCCAGGAATGCACCTGCTAACATAGACTCATAGATATATATATGTCTGATATCAAGATCAAATTCAAAACATATTGAAAAAGATATGAGTTTCCATCAGATACACTGAAACTGGCCCAAATGGAATTAGAGGTTAGGTGAAAGGTAAATCAAGTGGAAGCACACATGGGGTTATACTTAACAATGAAGTATAATAGCTTTTGACATATCAAATAATGGATCGTTCATTGTGGATCTGGATCAAATTTGGTGGAGGATAAATGAAGGTGAAACACTCTGGTGTGGGCAATGAAGTTGAAGAAGTAGAGGAAAGAAGAATGTAGAAAAAGAAAAAAAAAATGGATCTCGTAAACCTGCACAGTTTTCCAAACCGTGCGGTAAACATGAAACATCCACTAACTAAGGATCTAGGACAGCACGAGTTACCAACACAATTTTCCAACTATTCACAACCCATGTGGTAACAATCTGTAAAAACTGCATTTATGGTGACATGACCATTCGAATCCCACAAACGGTTTACACAATCTATACATAAGTACAAAACTGAGCCGCACAGTTACCAGCAAGGGTCCGCACAATTTACCCTAAACAGTTCTCCTTGACCTAGAACATCCAAACAGGCTATTTGGCTTCCCATGCTCCAAAAACCAAACCGAAAAACTTGGGGCATTTTCCAAGCACCTAGAATAACCCTAAACCATCAGATAAATACAAATTAACTATTATAATTTTTATTTGATCAAAGAAGCCAAAAAATTTGGTAGCCAATAATTGAATAGTTAAAATTGTGATTGGTTTTCAACCCAACAAAAAATCTCGTTACTTTATAATCTCTACCCCTTAATGTAGTTTGTCCCCGATATATCAAATGTAACCTGAAGAAAGTGCTGAACACAACAATCCCAATAAAAGAACTTTGAATATCTCGGTTTCAAGGGTTACAGTCAAATTCTTTAAGGGCGATCCTAACATAATAAATTTCCTATCCTAGTCCATTCCAACCCAAAACAAAAATCAATCAATGGTCCATCAACTTATATCTGGACCCATGATCCTCCCATGACACATAGTCACTCCCACACCTTATCAGGAGCTCTCATGTCACTCTAGTCTACCAAATCATGTCCTATACTCCATTCATGCTCGCCTCATGCTCATTGATCCCATGACCACATCGAGGTCCCACATATCCATAGATGGTCAATTATGTCTTGGGGCCTTTCAACTTTTTCTTGTTTTACACCATCATGGTGCATGGATTCCCATGACACCTCAAGTAACATGAATCTTGTTGATGCCTTGATGAAAAAGCACCTCAAAACACAAATCCAAGACACTCCTAACACAAATCACCTTAAATGAATATATATTCATGCACTTGAGATGATTCCAACATATTGAATAGAATCTTTTCAGTCCATATATAGTATCTAAACCCCGTGAACCCAAAACATACATGCCTCAATAGGCCATTCCAAATGAAAAACCAATGCAAATCATGGCCATGCCTCTGGCATACCTCTGAATGTAATCATATCACCAACATTCATAGAACTTGGAATCTCCATGTCATGCCCCTGACCTGACACACGACTGCCTCTAGCCATTCCATCATTCAGTGATTCTCTATCCACTAAAAAATAACCCCAAGGTTGGGTCCATCAATCTCTAACACATCATCTTTGTGCTGTTGATCATCGTCTACCATCACCTAGTACCCATCCCGTACCGACTCCAAATGCTTTAGTCTGCCCTAGTCCCTGTCTTCCTATTTTTTTAGAAGGCTTCCTATGAAACATCTCAAGGTGACCAAAATATCCAAATGCCTAGAACTCTATTGGAGGCAGATCACATTGAGTTTGGAAATGACATGGCTATCCAAAATGAAAGAAAACTATCAAAGAGCCACTCTAAGGTGGTCTACAGAAGTCCTTGGACTACGATAACAATTGGAACTCATAGAGACATCATTTCCTACCATCTAAACCGTAACCTAAATCCACTAAATAGGTTATGTGGGACTAGTCTGTCAGATTTCCCTCCTCTATGAGCACATGAATCACCACTTCTAAGAATGAGGCCAACCTAAATATGTTATCATACACCCGAAGGGCATACCGTAAACCATATTCAAAGTTCCTATACCTTATCGTGTCATCAATTATGATACCTGGTGAGAAGAGAGAAAATTATGTGAAGGTAGTTTTCAAACTCCATGATGAACATATCACCGTACTAAAGGTTCATGAACTCTTGAGATATCTCCACCCTTAGCATATATGGGATACATTTCTTGACGAACATGACCTTAAAATCCTTCATGGACTGTCCCTCATGTTTTACAGCCTAAACATGTGCACCCCCTATTCTTAGTTAGCCCCATGAGCATATACATCTATAGATTGACCCTCCACAATAGATGATTTTTTAGATGTTCGATGTTCATTATCATGCTCTTTATCCTCTTCTCAGTCACCTACGGACCACCAACACCCATGAAAAGATACGGGTTCTACGACTGTAACTCCCACATCACGTACACCATAGATGGATCTTCTCTTTGAGAACCTCTATAGATCCACTGTATGATATGTTCTAGGATCAATCAGATCTGCTCCTCAATCCATGGTCATAGTGTATTCTATTCCAAATGCATTCCTGTAAGCACTTGTTATTTCACTTAAGAATTTCCTTTAGCATGTACCTAAGACTCATGATCTTTAAGAACCTCTAGGTTATCAACCAACTTCTGAACTTGAGACACTAATCCATCACCTTCCTGAAACTTCATATGGGTTGTACAAGAGAAATCATTTAATACTATAAATAGTTCGAAAACATATATATATATTAATATATATATAACAGTGATATGGAATGATGAAAAAAGGAAGTGCATCCTTACTACCCTTATTATCCCTTGAAGAAATCATGCCACACAGAATACTGGAGTCACAAACTCCACACCCACCCTTAATAGAGCCGACTATCAATATCATCAGGCCACACCCAACCTGACAACAATCATTTCCTCAATTAGACGACCTAGTCACCCAATACTAGTGATCTAAATCACTTCATCCATAGTACATGCCTACTCCTATTAGAGCCAGGACCATTTCTAACACCACATGAAATAAACATATATACAATGCATGGAATATCAATTTCATATCAGAAACAAATTCACACATATCATTTAATTTAATTTATATCATATGGTATGACAACTTTAAAATTAATCCATGAAATTATTAAATTGAAATAACAAAAAATGAGCCTATCAAAAACCAATGAACATCAAGATTCATGAACCTCTTTACATATCATTTAATGTGTCCATATTATCATCCCTTACCTAATCGGGTCAAGGACCACATATCAAAATGAATTACATCATATTCCATGTGAGCCCCCGAGGTGGAAACCATATTAACTATAATCTCAAAAAAAAAAGAATAACACAACCCACCTCCAACAACTTGTCCATTCCCACATACCAAGGGCTTCATGCACCCAAGAAAAAGATATAAACCCAGTTACAACACAACATAATTTTTAGTCTACAATAAACCCAAATAGAAACCAATAGATTAATGGTAAAATAATATCATCTGATACCAATTGTGGCATTACTAACCTGAATAGCCACCTGAACAGTGTTATCAGAATGTGTTCCACTATCCTTAGGTATGCCTCCCCAAATGAAAAAAGATTTCAACTATAAGTGAGGGTGTAATTTTTCATGTTTGGGAGACTATACCACCAGGGAATAGATAATACACTGGTCCATTTAAAACAATATAACATGCAAAGGAAATAAGACCCATCAGAAATGAACCAGAACATCAAATAGAATAAGGAAAAAAATAGTAATAAAAATTGGAAGTCATAAATAAAAATAATACATAGACGAAGTTAAATAGACAAGTCAGCATAGAAACAATCACAAGTATTCTATAATAAAAAAACAAGAAAGGAAAACATATCATATTAGGTAATATATGTCAAGTATAAAATTGTAGCCATGGTTATCAATAATAGATACGTAATATATACAAAATAGTGTGCTGAAATAGAGAAGAAACTAAATAGAATCTCTAACTAGGAATGGACTCATGGTTCATGCCAACTCTATTCTAGCAGCTACTATGGTCCAGCACAAGAGGCTAGTCCTATACTTAATCATAAATTCATAAAGTCTACACGCGTCTTAAAAGACCTGTGGGGGGTTTGCGATGAGTCTTAGTAGGACACCACCCAATGGTGAATACCTATAATAAGTGTATAAGAATACATACATAAAAACTATTGTATGTATTATGGTGAAATAATAAATAAGTTTTTTCAGTTTCTTAATAAGCACAATGAAACTATTACCGGACATGACCAATGCAGTTATCTCCAAAGTGATGAGGGTCCTTGGACCATGGCCCAAGGTACCCCTGGAGTATCAATGCCTTGGTGAACCCTCAAGTACCACCTCATATCATGTAACCTAAAATCATGTACCTCATGAATCCTAATGTCTCAAACAATGTCGCACACTGAAGGCATGCCCATGTAATTAGTAACCAAGTCCCATGGACCCCTACTCAAATGATGATGTCATCCCAAGGCCCATATACCAAAATAATAGTTATATATTCCATCAATTATTATCTATTATCACTAACTCAATCACAGTGAGAATCAGTCCCCAACTAGATAGCCTTATCTCTGTCAACCAAAGTATCCTCACCGTCCACATGGATTTCTATAACATGCACCCCCAAACCATTAATAACTAATCTAAAACTATCAGGGGCCTCTTCCCACATGAATGGTCAAAATCCTGGCCTCAACAGATTCATACTATGTAAACATTACACAATTAGTGCTTCATCAATCATGAGTGAGAAGAAATCACAAAATAAAGGAACCTATGACAAAATAATTGGAACCTCGGCCCCCTGTGATCATAATGCTAAAATCAGATGGCCATTCCTTCCAAGTATGAATGGGAATGAAAAAACTAAAATCCTTTCTACCACAACCAACGTCATCTATTCCCAATCTCGATAGCCATGTAATCCGAATAACATCTCGGGTCATGCCCTTCATGATCCCTTGCATCCCATTCCATGCAATTCATGAAATTGAATATATATATATATATATATATATATAATTTAATGAGTACACATTAAACAAAAAATTCAATTCAGATACTTGAATTTTACAACATAGAAAATTATCATAATTTAAACATAGATGTCTTGAATACCCTTAATTCATTAAACCAAGACAGATTAAATTAATATAATCTTTTTAAAACAAAAACAAACAATTTTGATGATTTCGGAGCCCTGACCAAAATTACCCGAGGAGAAACAACCTCTAACATGGCCTTACTAATAAAAAATATATTCACTCATGACCAACTCCACCACTTAGAGGAAAACAATCATTTTGATATAAATTATGAGTTATAATAGATTTTTACAAATAATTACCAAAATATGTGCCTTTTGTCGTGCCCCTAAAATTCCTGTGAAAATAAAAATCAAGGTATTCACCACCTATGTTAGACTCATATAAATAAGAATGTCTGATATTGAGACCCAATTTGATGCCAATCGACATAGATATGACTTTCCATCATATACACTGAAATTGGATCGAATGGAAACAACAGTCTATTAGGTGAAATGTAAATGATGAGGAATCACACCTGGGGATATCCATACTGATCTAGTCATATAGATTCTAATAGATCGAAGAATGGATCATTGGTTGAGCAGTGGGATTAATATTAGTTGAGGAGGATAAATGAGGGTGAAACCATCAACATTCCATGAATAGGTAGAAGTGCGAGAGGTAATAATAAAGAAAAAAAAGAAAATAAAAGAGAACCTAAAAAAATAATCATGTATAGGACACATGGTTTACTGACAAAGTTTACCAAACCACATGGTAAACAGGAAGTATCCATTTACTAAGGCTCTAAGCCTACACAAGAAACCCAAATGGTTTTCAAAATTTTCATTAATCCTATGTCGAAACTATAGAGTTGGTCACACGACCGTGAACCTCCCTCACATAGTTTACACAAACCATGAGATAGTAAAAAACTGAGTCGCACGGTAACCTGCAAGGGGTCGCACGATTTACGATAAACTGTGTTCCCGGGCATGCAACTTCAAAGAATTCCATTCGTCCTCTTTCACTCCAAAAACCTATCTTAAACACCCGGGACATTCTCCACACTGCTAGAAAAACCCAAAACCATTGTATATAGATAAATAAACTATCAGAATTGAGTTCCAATAAAAAATAAAAAAAATTTCACACACACTAATTGAAAAGTTCAAATCTAGAGTGGTTTTTGGCCCACCAAAAAAACTCAAGACATTAAATATATAATGAAGTGATGAACTAATAAAGCATCCTTAATGATAGTATAATCATATTAATTTTAATTGGATGATTTAAAAGTATCTATCTTCTATCACTATTATATTGAGAAAACATGTTGGATAATGTAATAGAGACTTTCATTTCTTCTTATAAATGTTCTATTGGATGGGTATGGTTGTGTTGTATTTATAAAATTTTAGCCCTCACCAGTCTCTAATGATATTCAATTCAAATTTGTCATGGTAAGTGAGACAACATGATGTTTTTCAGAACGTGGTGTGCTTTCTTTAAAAAACATTAATTCTCATGAGGGCTAAATACCATAAAATTATATTTGGAGGTCAATTTTATAGGTTATCTAAAACAATTTATTTGGGGGAAAAGTATTCTAAACCATTTTCTTGGATCTATAAAACTGTGAATAATGACATGGCTTACTCTAGGTATGATGGTGCTCCCTACAAAAAATATGCTTTTTTCGACAGAATTGTTTCCTAATACATAACTATGATATACATAGTTGGTACATTATATTTTACTCAAGTATCTCCTTTTGTTTTTTTAATAATAAAATATTTTTTTATTTTTACGTATTTAAAATACATTAATTTTTTCCACTGCCATGCAGAATGCAGACCTATAAATAAAAACAAATTTTTCCCAATATTCCCTTTGAAGTATTTCAATATTTTCAGTACCATTTGTACTTACTCTTTTATTTTAAGCCCTTTTTGTTTTAACATTTCAGATATATTTTTAATTATTAATATATTCCATAATAAATTAATTGGGTTTGAAGGTTTTATAACTTTGATTTAAATGAGGGGTGAGGTTGTATGATTCCCCTAGAAGAAAAATCGACATGATGGGGATTTAAATGAATCATGATTCTATAATAATTCAATGATATTATATATGAGTTTATATTATGTTTTTATTAATTAAAAAATATATTGATTATTTTAGCTATCATACATCCAACTGAAGAAGAGACTGTATACATAATGTTAATGGAAATGTAAAAAATTAGATGTTTATGAGTGGGGGAAAAATCAATATATAAATACCTCGATATATGGTGAATTTAATTTTAGATAATATTTCATGGAAATATTAGTAAGTGTTTCAACCCAATGGAGAGGGGTGGGGTTCAAAATTTAAGATGGTTTTAAAACCTTCAAAAAAGGGATATGAATTATTTTAATCACAACATGGATTATCTGAATTAACAAATAAATAAATGAAAAATCATGATTAGGATTTACAAAACTCAAACATCAGTGTCTGGTTCATTAAAATACTTTTTTTTAAAAATGGGGTTAGATATATTATACATATAATGAGAACATTCCATTGGTTGGTTAATAATAATCCAGATATGTGACATGAATATCAATAAAATGTATATGTTTCCTTTTTTAGATGATATTCCTTCATTTATATTAACAATGAATGTATTTTTTTATATAAATATTAAAGTAATGAAATATGAAATATGGGGAGAGGATATTTATAAGGTTATTAAAAAACTATTGTTAATAAAAAACAACGTTTTGGAAAATACAAGATATTAAAGGGAAATAAATTTAGGGGATGATTTATATTTAGGAGAGAGAAATATGGACTAGATGTTGCTATGTATCCAATGTAAATAGGAATAGATATATACAATGAACATTATAGAAAATATATGCGATCCATGTATATAGATAAATATAGGAAAATTTGATATCAATAATATAAATATTACACTTATTAGATGGACCTGATGATAATGGAATGAATTGATATGTCCAAGAAGGGTGATCTGGACATCAATAGTTATGATGAATTAATTTCAATCTCACTATAGTGAGTTGTTGAGTAATAATAATAAAATTATAATTAATGTAATATATTAATTTTGATAAAATACATATTATTTAATAATATCAGGTATGAAGATGTTAAGGGAAATGAAATGGAAGTGAAAATTATGAATGAGTTCAGGATATGTAATATAGAATCCAATACGTATTCTTATGTTACTCGAATAATAATAATTGATGTTTTCAAATTGTACTATACTAGATTTGAAACATTTTTATGATAAATAAAAACGAATTGGATGGGTTTCCAGGAAATAGGAGAGAGTAAACCCATATTAAATGAGATCTCAACACCGAAAAAGTGAAATAGTATTTTCATAGTGCATTCCCATTTTGAAAAACTGATGTAATTTTTTGTGGGCCTATATACTAGGGTTATTATTGATTAAAATAATGGAAGGTCCTAAAAAATGAGTTTTGGGAGTCTCAAAATATCCAATGATAACTAAACTAAATCCATATATAGTTACAGAATGTTGTTGAAATTATATCATGATTTTGAATTTTATAATGGTATAACCACAATACTAAAAAAATGTCATATTTAGTGATCTCATTTTAGAGATTAGGTCCTATATAAAGGACCACTCTATGTAGTTTAATTGTTATGTGATGTTTACCTTACGTTTTGTAGTTTAAAATCCTTTGATAATGGCTATAAATAAGGGAAATGGATTAGTTTTTTATTTTTTCTGAGAAATTTGTGGATAAAATGGTATGAAAAAATGAAATCATAAACACTATGAAATAGTGGGAGTCAAATGGAAATGAAATTTTTAGCTGAGTTCAAGAATGGGGATCTGGACATTAATATGAATCCTAAATGGGCGTTAATCAAGACATAGGTAATTATCAAGCATAAGGGTAAAAATATTAATCCTTACTATAGGTTTGTGAATTAAGATTACATATATTAATTTTTCCTACATAGATCGAGATCTCCTGTAATGGATGACAACATATAAATGGAAATATCTGATTATTTTATCCATTACGTGGAGAGGACCATATTCCATATTTTTTAAAATTACCTTTCAATAAATTAGGTTCAAATCTATTTATGTTATAAAATAAATCCTATTTTAAGTAGTTTAACTGATTTTTAATGGAATATTACGTAAAACTATGCAATGTATGTCTTGATAGACCTTATATTAGTTATAGGCATCATATAATTACCATCCACATAGACTTGGGTGTATTATTTTTAGAGTTGATCATATATATAATATATTTAATTCCTTATCTTTCTTGTGATTTAAAGGCTTCTTTGAATGTATTGTGGGATTCAAAAATCCCAAAAATAATTCACCTGAAAATTTATCGAAGGCATAAATTTATTTATTCAATGGTCAAGTAACATGATTCTGTAGGATTTATGATTTTGTAATGTGTGAATAATTTTAACATCAAAATATTATAACTCATCAAGATGGATTTGGGACTTCTGTTTTTTGTAATATTTATTGAAAATGGAAATGAAAATTTGGTGGAAATGGTCTCTAATGGGTAAGAAAATATTATTCCAAAACACTAGAGAGTATGGGGTCACTTGTATGGTAGTGAATATTATCTTGTGATAACCCAAAAAGGATGCCTGAGTATATTTGGATGAAAATTATTGTCTATGGAGACTATCTTATAACGGCTATTTTACTATTTATTATTTAGTGCCTAAAACTATATGTTTTTTAACTTCATGATATTGAGATGTGTTGTTGGACCAGATGTTTTACTCATGATATAGAATATTCATATTGGTTGAAAATAAATTAGTTTAATTGTCTATAATTATAATATTTGGACTCAAAATTTCAAAATGATTCTGGATTCATGAAATTGTTGATATCCTATTTCATAAAGAAGATGAGAGGTATCGATTCCTCTATAATAAAGAATAAATTGGTAGATATAAGAATGGATATAAAATTCCTAGTGGTGGAAAGAGTGTATGAACCCATGAAATATATTCTTCATATAATGAATGGAGGTGACTATTTGGAGATGTGAGAGAACTGTGGAATTTTATTGATAACGCTTTCATATATTTTAAATGCATGAATCTTCTTCTTAAAATCAATTAAATCCCTTTTCATTTATTTTCAAAAGTATACATGTCACCATATATACTGGGAGCACATGGATATTGATTACCGAGTGTTGGAGGATATACATTGTACATAATGTTATATAGTAAGGGTTTATAATCTTTAAATAATCCTAATAGAGACCCTATAATAGCATCTTTTATCAAGGAACATCATAAAATTCAGGTCATTATAATGGATGGATTTTTCTCCTCAATGATGAATCATTTCATTCCAGAATAAATTTTATGGGAGAACTCCACATTGAATATAGTCTATTATTGAAGGAATGTTGTCATCTTGGGAATAAAATTTCATGGCCAAAGGTTCTCCATTTTCTTGTGTTCATTTAGATTCATTTTTATCCTTCATTCCATTACATGTTGACAAAAAGATGACCCTTAAATGCACAATAATAACATGTATTTCATCATGGTCTAGGTGTACCGTGGTTGTGGATAAAGTTTCTCATTCATCTGGTTAGGAATAATAAATATGCAGAATGTGTGATGGTGTTGTATCTATGTGGAATTCATATATTAAAACTCATATATGATCGTGTAAAGGAATCGATTATTCCTTTTTCATAGATCAAACTCCATTAATTTTCTTGATCACTATATCTAAATTTTCTTTTATATATATTTAGAAAACATTTCATTATATTGAAAATTAAAGTCCCATTAAAATTGATTGGAATTCCATCCCATTATTCCTAAATAATTTTAACATTTTGATGGATTAAAGTAGTACTACTTTTTTTAGATGAACCCAATATCCAATTAAATTTATTGAGCTTATGATCATCCATCCTTCTTCCTATCAGACTAGAAGTAAAATAGTCAAAGTATTTTTACCATATATTGGATATTTTATGAATTAAGGGGTATTATTTTATAGTGTGATCCATTTATAACAATTAATAATTTGGTATTTGATGTGTTGTGAAAAAAATATTCTATTACATTCCTCGTTCTCATATTTTAAGATATGATTTTATTGTAAACTATTATTGAATTGCTACACATCATGCAAGGAACCTAGTTAACATCAAGTATTTGAGGATATATTCAAGCTAGTTAATGTTAGAGAATTATTAACCATATTTTTTTAAAATTTAGTTTAATATGTTTTCCCTTAAAGAATCATCAGGGGATGATTTAATGAAATATATTTGAGTATGAATTTAGAAATTCCATGAAAATTATTATTTCTTAGCATTTAAGTATCCCACTGGTAATTTTTCCATAAATAATTATGTTAATATAATATTGAATTAAAATTTTATTATCATATTATAAATTATTTTTTACAGTTTTTTTTATTTAAAAATAATACTAAATTTGGAAGGTGGAAAATGGAAATTAATTTTTATCTTGGATGGATTTGAAAAATTGGACCATTCCTCACATTTTGTGCCATAACATTGTAATATGAAATTTTATTTACCTAAATTTGTTTAAATCAATTTTAAAATGAAATTATAAACATTTCATTAAAATGGATAAATGGATCTTAATCATGCAGACACTATAGAAATGGTATATCTAAATGGAGTATATCATGGAGACATAATGATGCATATGTCATTATTTTACATAAAATATCTAATCCGGAAAATGTATATTTAAATGATATTTATTTAATTTTTGGCTTACATGAGGTTTTTTATGGTTTGGTCTAAGTGTGCTTCCACTACAACTCTCATAACCTTTTTTTTATATTTAATGATATTTGTATATATCTCATCATAGTACGTTATCCTCTCACACTTCATATTTTTATTTATTTGTGATTGTGATTGTACCCACATTGAATATTTAAAAAATCATATGTTTCCACCACTTTAATATGTAATTATTTCTTCTATAATCTCATATCAGTGTGTGGGTATGAGATTTGCTTATTTCCATTAAAACAATTTTTGATATAAATTAACTCCACGATCACAATTCGACCCACAATAGTGTAATTTTTTAATGGTTTTTAAAAATATTGAAAAATTAGTTTGAGGTTTTGAATCCATTTATTGACTAAAATTCATAAATTGACTGCTAATTAATTGAGTTATTATTGTTTGAATAACTTGAATGATTTGAACATCGATTGTATGGATGGAGTAGAGTGAATTCTGAGAGAAATGCAATAATTTTCAAATGTAATAAATATGGGATTGATTTATAGGGTTTGAATCTAAAAAGTATTATAAATAAATTGTACTTTTAGAGTTTAAATAATCTTCTAATTCTTCAACAATCATATTTTTTCCCTTAAAAATACAATCAAATAGGGGTTCCATGATTGAAAAATCTAAAGTTAGCTTAGTGTATATGGTTCGGTTTTTCATCTCTAATGTGTGAGGATAAAATATTACAAATCCCTATTGATGGAATTTTAAAAAATGGTTAATTATATTATAATAATGAATGTATGGGTTATTTGAATCATAATCAATGATAGTTTTGTTTTTAAATTAACAGTTTCCATTATTGTTTTCATTAAAAAAACACTCAAAAAAGCCATATATTTCATTACGTTTATCCTCCTTCAATTTCATTCCTAAAACCATAGATCATATGTTTAAACTAGTTTAACCTTAATAAAATTACCTAGGTAATCATCATTGATACACTTTCAAGGAAAATAAAACATATGAGATCATGCACGATAATGCTCCCCATATTGTCCTCATTTACCCGGAGGCAAGTGTTTTACATGACCCCTTTTTTGGAAGATTTAATTGTATCATAAATTATTTAATTATTGTAAATTGGAAATGACTAAACTATTATTTGGTCATAAATAACCATTATATTCACATCCCCCCACAATGAAATTACTTCACGGTGGGGTGTATTACCCAAGAAATTTGGGTGAATTAATCTAACCATAATATCCATGGACACTACAACAAAATGATATCATGGCCTCTTAGTTTCTACAAGTAAAAATCACATGTGGGAATTTATATGAGTTTTTTAGAGAAGAAAAAGATGAATTATTTATCTTATAATGATTAATGGTTGAACTAATGAGCCATATAACTCAAATTACTCCATTTTTTTAAGTGAACATATGAAAAATTGAGAATTAATCACAAGAAATACATGATGACGATGGATAAGAAGTTAATTTTATAGTTTTTGATGATGAAATAATAGATTTAGAGAACAAAATTTATACAACAAACTAATTATCTACCCCATTAAAGTTTCATTTCAAATTCCATGCCTGAGGAAAAGGGGATAAAAGATGAATTATTTTAGGGTTATTACACACACCTTGAAAAACATATTATTATATTTATTATATTGAAATTTTAAATAATATTTTTTTATGAAATAGATAGGTAAATAGAATTTCATCTTGATACGGATGACAATCAAGAGAGCACAGAAGCTGTCGTGTATGTGTGAATTAATGGAGGAACCATTTATTTTACTGAGTGGGACACTTGATGAATATGAAACACACCAGTAATATCATGAGGAAAAAAATTAAATAAAATCTGATAGAAAATACAATTTATATAATTTACATTCAATAAAAATTCTAAAATGAAATAAATTATGTTTAAGATAAGGAAATAAAACATTTCATTCACTATGCAACCTCACAATTCTACTAGATAGTTTTTGAAGTGGAGGAACAAATGAAAGTAGAAAGGGATCCCATAAAAATTATCTCCACCATTTTCACATCCATTACTCTTTCTCTCATATCATAAGATTTGATACATATTTTATTATTATTTTTGGTTTCCCACTCATGTTATCTAATAATAAATTCTATTAAAAAATAACATTTGGTTGTTCAAGATATAAATGCCATAACCATTTTGGTTTGATATGATTTTCAATAACAATCTAGTTATAGATAGTATATATACAATTATTCATGGGAGAAAACTATATATCCATCTTTTATATTAGTCACATATTTATTTATTTAATATTTATATATTTTAGATTATTATTTTAATATTAATTATTATTTTTATTTTAGTAATTTTGAATTTTCCCATAGGAAGTTATCCTTTAATATAATGGTGATAATAATCTCATTATTTACTTCCATAATAATTGTATTATTAAAATCTATATTTTTATACTTTTCTTTAGTAAAATCTTGAAAAATAATTATTGAGGATAATGTCACATTTTATGCATGGTTAGGGGATGATATTTTGGGTAGCTTCTATATGAATTTTATTTTTATTTTTCTATTTATTTTTTATTTCTTCAAAAAATAAAACAAAAACTAATTTATGTTGATGCTTAATAATTCCATGAAACCAATTGATAAAATATGTTTTATTTTATGAATACCTTTGGAATATTGTTAAAATAGGTAATATTTACATCATAGGTGGTAGATTATTTTGAAAATAGACCCATGTTAATGATACGATTGATTGTTCCTTAGTTAAATTATTTAGATTATTATAGATTTTTTATGGTGATTTTTTTGGAAAATTGATTCATTTAATCACTATACACAACATTAAAAACAATCATGGTTTTTGGTACTTACTAACCCAACTGAATGTGTATTAAAATCGTGTAATTTTTCTGATCACAACATTACCTTTCAATATGTTTCCTTCCCTAATGATCAATATCATTACAATATCAGGTTTACCTTTATGGGTAAATGGTATCAAACTATTTTAAACCCTCAAAAATATATAAAAAAACTAATAGGGGAGATTGAAAATGTGAAACATTTGGGGATTAGGAGGTCGAGACCATAATATTTTACATTCGTGAAATAATAATTTAGTTACTATTAAAATTGGATTGCAAAGGATATTTAATAGGTTATATATAATATAATTTGCTAAAAATTAAATATTCACATAACTATTATATATTGGATAAATCATTGAGAGGAAATCCTGAAATGATTGGATGAAACACAAATGAAGAATTAGTGTCCTGAGGGAATCAAAAACATGTTTCAACATTATTAGTTACATAGATATAATTTTTTTAGTGAACTTTATAATACATTGAATTACAAATTGTTTGATATTTTTTTTTTATTTTTAGGCATTATTTTATCATATTTCCATCAATAATTGAGATTTTTGAATAAGCATTGTTTTTTTGGTTGGTAGGGCATGCTCTTTTTCTTGGGAGTACAAAAGGGTAAGTACATGTTTTTTGATTAACCCTGATTCTATTGAATATTTTCATGATAATTACTGATATTATTTACCCCCATAGAGATTTACCTCATGATGCAATGAAAATTTTTATTTTCTACCTCAATATTGAAATTGGATGAAAATTCAATTTTCACCATTCTACATTCATCCTAATAATGTTATCATAATAGTTTATATGTGTTTAATTTTGAAATGAATATTATGGGACTAATCTAAAATATTATATATATAGTTATAAAATTCACATTGAAATCTGAATACCACATCTGTAAAGAATAAAATGTATATTAATTTAGAGATGAAGAAGATTTGATAGATTAGAACTGTACTCACCATTTAATAAACAAAATTTACATGGGAAATTGTATTGGGATGAATATTTTCAAAACTATTAGAATTATAAATTCCAATATTTTCATTAAAATTGAGTAAAAGATGGTTCATGTTGAAACTAACCTGAAAATGTTGTCCCCTACCAATTAAATATTTGATACATAATGATTAATATCCCAATTTTGTAATTTATATCTCTAATAATCCCAAAGTATATTGAAATAATATATTGAGACTTTGGGAGTGTGTTTTGTTGTTTTAGAGAGGTGTGGCCAAAGGGATGGTTTGATTAAATGAATAGAACAATTTGAATAAGTAAAAAATAAATTCTAAATATCTATTAGTATAATGTTCTCCCCACTAATTCTATGTTTTTAGGTTATATTTGTACCTACAATATATTATAATTTTAAAAAATAATTTTTATCAATTTTGATCTTTTATTAAAATTTAGGATGGAATAAAATATTTGAGATGTTATTCATTTATACCTTATCAAAATACTCCTAATTCAAATCATATATAAAAAGAAAATTCCTCCCATGGGGATGTAAATATTTTTTCACTAAATATTACCCCGACAATTTTTTGTTTCAAATAATTTTAACCACTAAAAATTATAAAATAATTATTAATTAAATAAGTTAGTAATGTTGAAATAACTATGATGATTGGATCATTGATCATGGGACAATGATTTTATGAATAGGTAAAGATACACTTTTATTTTAAAATATAATCTTCATTGAATTAATTGTTCGGTTTTGGAAATAATTTCCATTTTCAGTATATATACATTCACAAAGACTTAGTAATATCTTAATTTTTAAATAATAATAAGTTGGAATTGGGATGAAAATCAAATTAGGGTGGTGCGATTGGGAATTTCAATGATAGACTATGTTTTTATTGATGATTTCTTCTATATGGTTTGTTGTTAAACATATTAAGATCCATAATTTACTACATTTAATCATAATCGAAATTGATTTAAGTTTATTTAATGTATTTTTTATGTAATCACAATCACTTAACTTCATATAAATAAATTTTTTCCTTAAATAAATACTTTTGTTTTAATATCAATAAACAAAAACCTACACGTTTCATATTAGCTTCCAACTCTTCTAT
Source organism: Viscum album (assembly GCA_963277665.1). NCBI lineage: Eukaryota > Viridiplantae > Streptophyta > Magnoliopsida > Santalales > Viscaceae > Viscum > Viscum album. The sequence goes on from OY728129.1 coordinate 1,124,915,870, forward strand.
TTTCTTCCTCAAAATTAATATGATTTTATTAATTCAATACCATCTTATGATAATATCATATGATAACCAATTTACTTCACTATATAAAAACATAAAAAATTTGAGCCCGTACATGACAACATCGATCAAAGTCCATGTTGAAATCATTGCTTTATAGATAATTACATACTTCAATATCCAAAAGACCAAAATAAGACGTATTTATAGATTAAAAAATATGAATTATCCCCCTCTAACATTATCTTACTATGAATTTATGTTATGTTCCACTTATTTATATCATTTTTATTATTGAGTGGTGTACCAAGAAATAACATTAGGGTTTCTAAATATATTATGAGGTTTTACCATTATATTAGAGGTATTTATTTTCAATTTTTATAATGTACTATCTATGGTCATAAAAAACATTCTATAAATAATCATACCATTTGTGGGTGACTCCTTCCATCATTATCTAAGTGAAAGAAAATAAATTTAATAGTAATGGTGGTAATGATGTGCCATATCTAAGGGAAATATACTTTGACTCCAACTGATTCCCTATATTTTCTTGATTGGGGAATTCCATGTATTGACTTACAACTATCAGGGTTAAACCGAGTGTTGGGATAACTGAACATGAAGAAATATTTTCTTTCTCTTGTTACCTTGAAAACACATTACAACTGGGTTAGTTTTTATTTCTATTGATATGACATATTGAAATCTTTCTAATGGGAAGAATTTTAATCATGAAATTATGGATATTTTACCACAAGATCATCCACATAACATTTTAGGACCATTCAAAATAGGGAAATGAAAATTTTATGCAATTATCCTTACTAGGTGGTTCTAGAGTTCTTCAAGAAAAAGGGAATTAGTTGGTAACATTTTAACACTTCTAGTTCAAAAAGGATATTTAATATTCTTTTTTAGTGTGATTCAGATTCTGTTTTATAATAATAATATATCTTTGAATGGATGTTATTAGAAGCAAGATATTTCATCAATTATTATCCCCATAATAAGGACGTGAAATCATCGTTGGTATAAATCTGTTTTAGATGCCTAACGTTAATGTATACAAGGATTTTCCAATTATTTTTTTTATTAAAGACTATAATAGAAATCAATTTTCGGTGTTGGAATTATATAATGAAGTTCTATTTGACCATATTACCAAATGTTCCCTCCAAATTGGTAGAATGAATAATATGATGTATAAGGGCCATTATTATAACAGTGATTTTCTAAAATAATCAAGTTATGATTAGTTCCTACTGATCTGAATTGGCCATCTCTATGTAATTCCATATTTAAAAATGTTAATATGGCATGATTAAAAAGATTTATTTGTCCTCTTCTCCAAGTTTCATGGATGCACAAATTATCCAACGGCCAAAATATTATTCTATTACCTTATTTACATATGGATGTTCATCAATGGTATTTATGTTAGATTCCATAAATGTCATTATAGAATCTGTGATATTTTCTACTTTTTAATTTTCCTCCTTAGGTGTAGAGGACTGATTCCACACCAGTTATTCTGGAGTTGATGAAGCAGTATTGTTACTCCAAATAGGATAATAGTCATATGGGGGAATATAGAGTTTTTCATTTTTGTCTGATACGATATAGATGTAATAAATTATTCATAATACATGTGTTCATCTTCTTGATGTCATATTGACATTTCCCATAACTAAACTCACCGATCTAGTTTTAACAAGTCCTTATTGACACATAGTCTTTGATTAAATGTGATATTATGAAATAAAAATCTAAAATAATTTTACAACATTGAAAAAAGTAAAATATTACATATCACATAAACACATAATCCCAATTACTAAGGTTTTAGTGTGTTTGAGAACTATCTATATAATAAACATATTTTAAAATACTTGTGAATATTTATCTACAATCAAACCAACATACACACACTTTAGTACTTCAGATAGGTTATTTGGAACTTCATGTCATGGGGAATGAAACAATTTGAATGTGGTAAGATCAAATTAAAAATAAGTAAAAATTAATCAATATGTTATCAAGGGATGGACCATAAGAATTTGAAAATATATTCATATAGGATAAATATATTATTAAAAACAAGGAAAAATAAGATTTTTCTATAAGTCATGATAGTTGGACATTAGATCTCAAATGGAATAACATGTACCATGACATAAGATTTTGATATAATAAACCTGATCCATGAAAATTAATCATAAGAATATAATAGAGAATGTTTTAAAAAATAATCATAAATTCAAAATATAGAGGATGAACTATCAATTAATTTTTCATTTAGTATATCAATCATCACAACCTATTTCCCATTGTGGATTTATAAATTCAACCTATTTACTATATAATATTGTGAAACATATCATTTTCCCTATATTTGATTGACCATCATTACTCACTACACATTGTTGGCATGTATTGGCCGGGAAAATGATTCCAATAGGAAAAAGATATTATCACATACTGTTAAGCTCACCTAAATATGTTGATTTGGTTTGGAAGACTGGTAATATTAATATAAATTAGGGATTTCACAGCTTATATTAGTTGGACTATTCTTTTAATCCTCATATGCACAAAAACACCATGGCACTAGTTTGGATTAAATTAAATTTACTGAGCTGGTTCTTTTGGTACCTTCAAATTCGGAATACCATTGCATCTTGAATAGGAACACCACTCAAAACAGACCAAAGAACAAATCGGAGACACTAAGAGTGAAAAAAGAGAACAACAACAATGTATGAATCTCAGATTCTATTCACCCTATACGTCACTCTTCTATTAGTTCTAAAAAAATTGAAAACACTGCTAGAAATGATAAAACTGGACATCTACTTACTCAATATTATTCTGCTCATCTTGATCCTCTGACCATTATCAATCTCATGACTCAAGCTGGTGTCAATCCTATGAAATATGTTAACAATGAAACTACAGAATAAAATACTCCCTCGGCAGGTCTGGACACTAACAAATCCACCGAGGATTTTGATCTAGAGAAGGAAAAAGATCTAGTACACCCACTGTCAACACTGTATAACCCTAGGAACTACATAGTAGACTGATTGTTGTTCAGGAAAAAGAATAGACAAAGAACACTAAACCTAAAAATTGTTTCCCTGAACCTTGAATATATAAAACATGTAAAAGGAAATATACCCTCAGAACATGATCCATTGCAAATGTTGGCTAATAAATACACCATAGAGAAGATGTAGTTTCTTCCATCATATCTGGGTAGTATGTTAATGTATACATATCTTCTTCACAAGATCTATGTACCCCTCTTTGACTATCTACAAATTTCCATTTAGATGGTACTCAATCTTCTGATAGTGATGATTGTTATGATCAACTTATTAATCTATTATCTAACTAAAATTACAATGCTTTGATGTTGGCTAATTATATCTCTACAAACCTAACTATGAATGCTTCAATAAATGATCTGATTAAGAAGAACCCTATAATTTCTAAAAATTACAAGGAAAATACCACTTTTAGTGACAATACTCAAAATGGTAAAAGGTCTTCTAGAAAAAACGTTTTTTGAAAAAAAGGGAGTTCTAACTCCAAATTAATGTTTAAATGAATAATCTTTTTTGGAATTTTCAAGGGATTTTCAACCATCAAAAATTAATAGTTCTAAAAATAATGGTGAATACTCTTCATCCTATCTTATTTTGTATTACTCAACAAAAAATTACATTTTCCTCTAAATTATATCATTTGTTCCAGAATAATTATGTTTTTACTGGTGCAATAAAAAATACCACCAATGAAAAAACATCTATGGATTTTCTCACACTATTCTGTTCAAAATGATAGTATTTACAATGTATTTGACCATATTTTTACTTGAAACTTAAATTATGTTGTCAGACACCATTTATGCTATTTTTTATTCTATGAATAGATACCAAGAAAGGATAATTATTTTGAATGACCTTTTATCCTTATGTGATATTATTAATGCTCCTTGGTTTCTTATTGGAGACTTCAATGTCATTATCAAGTGATGTGAGAAAATATGACCCTCTCGTGATTCTATTTCCATGAGATAATCTAAATCTTTGATTAAAGACAATGATATCATTGAAATTAATATCATCGGTGTGAAATGCACTTGGTATATAAGACATTACAATAAAGTGGTTTCTTCCAAGCTAGATAGAGTCTTTATGAATTTCCCTGCATTTGATGAATGGGATACTATCTCCAACACCACTCTATACATAGTGAACTATGACCATAACCCCATCCTGGTCAATGTCTCTACCAAATACATTAAACCTTGATTGACTATTATATTTAAAAATGTGTAGTTATATGATGTCAATTGAAAAAATATCATTCAAACCAATTGGTCTTCAATGTCACACAAAAATGATTCCATAACCTGTAATGTCAAATATAATCATCTCAGAGAGACTTTCAAAACACAGTGCATCTCCAAAGCCTAAAAAATTAACAATTACATCCTTATTATTGGGGAAGAACTCAATGATTTTCAAAACAAGAACACCAGCTCTTACCTAATCATGATTATAACTCAAGAAATAATCATTACAGTTACAATCCATTATTTTATCACTTTTAAATATAATATGTGAAAGAAAATGTTTAATGTTAAATGGTTATCTAATGTTGAAAAAAATAAAATATTCTATAATTTTTTCCAAAGAATTAGGATGGATTGCTGGTCGAAAACCTTTCCAAAATATTGGGAAAATCTTCATGCCAATGAAGAGGACATTGCTCAAAATATAGTCTCCTACAATGAATCCATATACAATGTCGTGGATATCATCAAATACCTCATTCCTAATGCCATTCTGATAGTGATTACTAAAAAGGACGAAACATTCCTTATCAACACTACGATGGATCATGAAATCAAAAACATTTGTTTTTAGTCTGAATCGTGATAGTTCTCTGGGTCCAGATGGATTCAATAATGGTTTCCTCAATCAATATAGGGATTTTATTCATACCAATGTTTGTAAACTTTTCAAATCCTTTTTTTCCAGTGGTGTGCTTCCTCATGATCTTAATGCCAAATTTCTCACTATGATCCAAAAAGTGGAAAACACCTCTGAAATTCAATTGATTAGTCCTATCGGTCTTATTAAAAGTCGTTATAAAATCCACACTAAATTCATTGCAAACAATCATTCATCTATCACTAAAAAATAATCTCCTTGAAGCAAAATTGTTTTATTAAATATCGACCCATTCATGAATACATCTGTCTTGCCCTTAGTGTGTTGATAACTTGAAAAAAGCCGAAATAGGTGGAAATATTGCTATTAAGTGAACCAAATGTGTCAAGAAAGGTGAACCCCACTCTACTATTCTCTTCTCCATTATGGATTACTATCTTAGTCGTCTGATCACCCATATTGTGCACCCAAATACGCTGAATCCTGCTTAAGTCTCCTGGAATGTAAATACTCTTACGCACCTCATTTACACTGTTGACATCATCATTTTCCTTAAGGATTATAAAATAAATATACTTAACATCAAAATAGCGCTCCCACAATATGAGGAGGTTTCTGGTAAATCCATTAGTTGGAACAAATCAGGTATCTTCTTTGGGTGGATCATTAGTACCAGTAGAAAATGTAATATTATCAGTGACTTAGGTCTAAATGAAGGTTCACTCCCTTTCACTTACCTAGGTATTCAAATCATTTGGGGTAGGCCCATGTCCTGCAACTTTGTGACTATAATTGACAAAGTCCTAACCCAATATTCTTCTAGGAATGGTAAATCTCTCTCTCAAGATGGTAGTAAATAACTTGTAAAATCCACTATTTTCTACAAAATGGTTTACTCCATGATGGTCTATAAATGGAATGTTGGTCTGATAAACAATATAAACATAACTATAAAGTATTTTATATGGACTGGTAGTACTCTGGAAAGGAAACATATGACTTTTCCCAGGACAACGTGTTACATGAACATTGATAATGGAGGTATTGGAATAAAAAATATAAATTACTTTAATGAATCCCTTCAAGACAGATATACTTGGAACCTTTTTCAATATTCTTCTGATGCCATTAACTTCCTCAAAAATTAATTTCGTGACAAAAATATAATGGGGAAGTCAAATTTTTATAACCCTTCCATATAGCCATCCATCAAGCATCAATTATCCAATATTATGAATAATTCCAGTTGGATGGTCTCTAGAGACTCCTCAATGAAATTTTATTTGGAAAACTGGACTGAAACTCCATTAATTTCTATGGTTCCTCCCAGTAAAATTTCGGAGAGTGATAACTTCTATATTAGAGAAATTCTAAAATCTCATTATGACCACCTCCCTGATACTATGCTGAAGGTCATTGAAAACTTCAATTTTCTTACACTAATGATATATCAATTTGGAAACCATCTCACAACTTGATGCTTAACTAAAAAATTTTCTACAATCATTATTTCTTAGCTCTGAAAATGATTACAGTTGGATAAAACCTTTCAATAAGCCTTGTATAAATCCCCAAAGATTCAATCTCATCTGGCGATGTTCTCACAACAGAGTCCCCCCCAGATATTTTACTTCAATATTTTGGAATCCATCACTTCTCTAAGTGAAAATTCTATAATCAACATATAGAAGATATTAACCACCTCTCTATTTCTTGTGGTACTCCTTCTACTCTCTAGAACTATATTCTAGTCAATTTTTTATGGAAAATGGTTGATTATTGACTCTGTAAAAACTCAACTAAATAAATGTACAGAAATAGAAGGCTCTTGAAAAATTAAAAACCCTTTCCTAGGTATAGTTGCTTAGCTCTACCATGTTATATAGTAAGACTAGAATAATATTATTAATAACAATTACTCACTCAATCAATATGCGAGATAGATGTGGATCCTTATTACCATACATGAAGATTCATTGATGTAAAATTGACATTGCCACAACATTGTCCATGATTGTGGAATCCTGTGATGTCTTCATATTAATATAAATTTCAATCAACCTTTTTGCACTCTATAGTTGTTCTGGATAGCACCTCTCCTGGGTTGGATCAAAATTAATATTGGTGGAGCCTCCAATGGAAATTTGGGCCTTGTGAGATGTTGTGGTATCTTCTGGAATAACCATTATCATATCCTTGGATGTTTTATGCACAGTTGTGGCACATCTACCACCACGGAAGTTGCGGTGATGAGCTTAATCCATTCCATTGCATTCACCATGAACTTTGGTTGGAACAACCTCTGGATTGAAAGTGACTCGATGACAATCGTGAAAGTAATTTGGAATGTCATGACCCATCTGGCTTGGCCGATTACTACCCATTGGATGGAATTCACATGTTCATTTATCGACCACATCTATATCATCACACATATTTTTTGAGACGAAAACATGATTGCAGATGGGCTGACCAACATGGGGGTAAATAATGGCATCACCTTGTCTAAATTCCCCATGTTATTCTTAATTCCTTATATGAAAAATATTTTAATATGATACTGAATTTTCAACACTTGTAAACATTCTTAAAATAGTATTTGCGCTGTAGTTATCTTTGGGAAAGAACTCCTTTTAAAAAATCATTAATCATTTCGCATTTATATCTCATGATATATAATTATTTACACAATGAATTTGAGGGTTATATGGGACCCACAAATCACATAATATTCAAGCATACATATACGTTCCACTCGAATCTAATCATACATCATATCATAATTAGCACACAAAAATAATATTTTTTATTTCGGTTTTAAAATTGTATCATGTAAACATACTTGAGGGAATATATTGTTAGATATAAACATTCAGTCACCAAAAAAAATTATTTTACAGTGATATTTATATGTTGAATAATAATATCCAACAGAGTCAGATCATTTAATGATGAAAGTGGGAGTAAAAACACAAAAAATTGTTTTTCAAAAAATTTCATTACATCATATAATGTGTTGAAACAAAAATTGACTCTCAAAAATACATTTTAAGATGGTAATGTGATTTTTTTAAAAGAAACATTGAAATAAATCTTAAAAATTGACACTTTAAATATATAAAATTTGTTTCTACAGGAAATGTGGATTTCAAGATAAAAATATGAACAGTAATGGGATATAAATATAATATTTTTAAAATATCATTATTTATACTCAAATTATAAATAGAGTAGTATATATTTTATATGAAATTATTTTTAAAATATTTTAAGATTAATGGAATTATAGAATATTTTTTAAAATTTAAGGAAAAGGAACATCAGTTTGAAGAGTAAATATGGATGTGGATGATAAAGAGATCAATTAGGGAGAATGATAAATATTCCTAGTATAATAAATTTTATGAAGAAATAAATGAATCAATCAAATTCCTCTAAAAATGATGAATGGAATTATAACATAATTATCGAATATAGTAATACCATCTTCTGAACCCATATTCAACAATGAATCATTGTGACTCAAGAAAATTAACTGAGTAATAAAACCCCCTTACCCTATATTTCCAACTTAAAAAATTGTAATTTTAATGGATCAGGAATAAATTTTATTTTGTTGTTTCTTATAAAGCATGGAATTCAATATAATATTTTTTAATACTAAAATATCATGGTGTTATATTTTCTCCCATTAAATAATGTATTCTCTAACTATTATAATTATCATTTACTAATGAAAACATAGAAGGGTATAAAAATCATAGAACTCATTGAATAAGTAATTTATATAGAGCTACCAACCTTAAAAACTATGAAAAAATACTTTTTCTCAAATTATTTTTATCAATATTATTTAGGTAATATTCACCCATTTTATCCAAGATTTCATCATTATTCCACATGTAGACTGAAATTATATAAGTTTACTCTAAAGGGTTTTCATAATCATCTTATAAATGATAGTTTATAATAAAATGATATGAAGAGTAAATTTCCTTTTCCAAAATATATTTTTTCATCTATGAAGATATAATAAATACATTTCCAAAATAATATTAAATTATTCTAAAGGATATATAATAAAATTTTCAGAAGAAACAAATCATTATACAATGACTTATGATACAATAATCACGTAACTAGAAATTTTTTTCTATAATCAAATAATTATGGTGTTTATTTATAGAAAACAATCTAGGTACATAGGATAGTGTAAAAAAATAATTAAATATTCCACTCGTAGTTCTTGGGAGGATGGACAATATACCAAAATGCACATAATTTTTGAAAGTAATTTAAATTGTTACATTTTTAGGGGCCTACCATTGTTCCCCAATATTATGAATTTTCATGTGCTTAGTATCCTCTTAATAACTTAAAATAAGTCATTTCATTGGATAATTATGAAGTTCCCTACATTTTAAACTTTAAACTATTACTGGTACCATGGGATGAAGGCTATTTCCATTCATTATGTTAATCAAAGCCCGAATTTTTTCTCATTAAATATTTGATTAGTGTAACCTATTAGCACATATAAAACATATACATGTTCCTTTGAGACATCTATTTGGGTGATTCTTTTGAAATATTATACTTGTATGAAGATAAATATTCAATTATTTCATCATTTGTTTAACATAATGTTACATAAGACTCGAAAATTCTCTTATATTGTGTTTTTGTCAGTTCAACTATTTTTATTTTGTAAAAAATAATTCAAAATTTTTTATTAGGGATAATAAAAATACTTTTAACTCAGACTCCTAAATTTGTTTTGGTTTATTAGAAAAAAATATATATTTCCCACTACATTCATCATTACCAGGCTTCCTCCAAGTTTTATACATCGAAAAACATAAAGCGGTTAACACGCTTAACCAAAAAATAAAATCATAAGAAAAATTAAAAACATATTCACATGGAAACTCAACCACAAAATGTCACACTACTTCCGAAAATCAAGAATGAAATTTCATCAATATAATAACTCTTGTTTTAATCCGGGTTTCCTTAGATTTGGTATTTCTTATACGATTTATCCTAATTACTATAAGATAACGAATCATTACCCAATATTTTATTGAGATATTGTGTATAAAAAATTATAACGACCCATACTTTACATACATTGTTATTAATTCAACATTGAAGTACACTTATTACAACATATAACAAAACCATGGTAGGACCGTAGGTATAGTTTCTTTAGAAACTGGGAAACATAAACAACTGGTTCATAAAGAATCTACATTGCCTGACTTTTATTTCATCATATCTAGAGTCCCTTTTGGAATTTTCTACTTAATAACCTTCTTCCTGACCTGGGGAAAGAAAACATACAAAAGGGTCAGCTCAAATGCTCAGTAAGGGTAAAAAAAAGAAATATCAATCACATCATGTTCATAAGAACATAACATTTTGGAAATCATAACCTAAAAAAGAGATCATAATTTCATAACATGGGATAAATCATAGTAGTAAAATGTATTCCCAATAATCATAAAGTAAAACATGAAACTTTGTGGAATACACACATAATTACAGAGAATCATTTCTTAGTAGTCAAGACTCATTTCCAAGACTATCTTAGCGAACAATGTCCATTTCTGAACCAAGTTCACTCCTCGTTTAAATCCTATTTCACTGAACCGGATTAACCTATCGTTCCAGCAATGTCTATCTCATGAGATATAAATCTTTACCCAATGAATTGGATGGATATATAGGTCCCACCCATCTCAAAATGAAACCATTCTTATGTGTTCCACAAAATCATAAATCATACATCATAACAGAACCCATGAAATAAAAATGGGATTCTTAAACATCATGACATCATAAAACAATTCGTATAAGATAAAGGACTTCATAAAAATAATTCCTTCACAACATAACCAAATAAATTTAATAATAGGGATATAAATAGGACCCTATATTATCACAGATGGAAAATAATTTTGATATTACACTTGAACTCCATTTTTGAGGAAAATATATTTTCTACTTCAAAAACATTTTTCCTTTCTTATAATGTCATGCAATTTCAAACAAAAAGAAGTTGATTAAAAATAAACATGAAAAATGTTAAAATAAGCTTCATGGAAATAATATTCAAAAAATCCATTCCGGCCGTATAAGTTAAAAAATCATTCTTCTCGTACTTTGGCCAGAAAAGTCAAAAAGTACCTCGTTCTAAAAACGAAAAAATATTCCTTTCATATCTTTTACTAAAAACTCACCAATGTGGAAAATTGGATTTAAAAAATTATAGGAGGATATAAATAATAGTACATATTGAGTAAATATGGATGTGGATGATAAATATTCCCCGGTAAATTCTTAAGTATAATCAATCTCGGATAAAAATTGAGATTACGAGATTTTCCCTTACCTTAGGTCCAATTTGCATCGTAAGTGTCCAAACCTCCTGTATAATGATTTAGATAATGTCATTGACTTATTCCAGAATCATACTCATTTTTATGATATCAAATATGGTCATATTCTTAGCTTCTTATTAGTAATATTTCATTGCTACTTGTTTTTCGGGTGTTTATTACTTTTTGTTCTTATGCGTGTTTTGTCGAATAAATTATTATTATTATTTTTAGGTTATAGTTAATTAATATCAAAAATGGTATTAGGGTAATATATATCATATTTATTCATTCAATTCATTTACATAATCATTATGAAATGAAGATCATGCAGAACGAGTCGCATCACATCGTGGAGATGGTATTCCGTACACACGCACGAGCAATGATATCGTTCCCATAACCGTGGAATTGTATTGGAGTGTAGGTATACTATTTCAGAATCAATATCAATTTACAATAATAATATATAGTTATTATTTACACCATTATACCCATCCACGTAAGGTGTGTTGAGTCAATAAGGTTTTCCTTATGACTTTTCCATTCCTTCTTGTTTTGAAAATCACAAACACCTTATCTTTAAGGAAAATCGCTTTTATAAGGAAAAATTGCTTTTATAAGGAAAATTGCTTTCTTAAGGAAAATCGCTTTTATAAGGAAAATTATCCTTATCATATTTTCATCAATATTTTTTAAGTATAAGTTTCGGATTCATTTTCTCGGAGTCATTAAAACTTTGATATAAAAGCATTCTGTTTTTAGGATTCGGTTCTGGACAAGAACTATAAGGAAGTTTCATTCCGAATTCCGGATATGAATTCTGACTAAGTTCTATTCCAGATTCAGGATACGAATTCTGAAGAAGAATTCTCATTACGAATTCTAATGAAGAAATCCCATTCCGAATTCTCATTACGAATTCTGAAGAAGAATTCTCATTACGAATTCTGAAGAAGAATTCTCATTACGAATTCCATTGAAGAATTCTCGTTACGAATTCTATTGAAGAAATCTCATTCCGAAATCTCATTACGAATTCTGATGACGAATTCTCATTACGATTTCTGATGACGAATTCCTATTCCGAATTCCTACTCCGAATTCTCATTCCGAATTCTCCTATTAAACATAATCTGATTATCATTGTTTTATACACTCTGAATTCATTCACTCCGAACTTTCACTCCGAAATTTCTATTCCGAACCTTTTTGTTAGAGTTTAAAACGATGTCGTACATTCTGTTACACTTACTTTGTTATAAAACGATGTCGTCCATTTTGTTATAAACTAACCGTTGTCTAAGTGACACGTGTACAGGTCCCTCCGAACTTTAAGGAAAATATGACCGTTGGAGAGGAGCCGACCTTACCTATAAATAGGAGCTCATTTGAAAGAGCTCGAGACTGATGAGCAACGGATGGATGAACAATTTGGACTTTGTGCATACATGCTGTTGAAGTGATTTCTAGAGAGAGAATCTCTTATAAACTCTCAAAGCTTCGTGCGACTCCGAATGTTGGTGATTACATTCGAGGGCTTCCGAGGATAGGAAGACAGAGGTGCTGACTACCTTAAAGATCGAGGGCTTTCTTGCTGAGAAAGACAGAGGTTGCCGACTACCTTAAAGATCGAGGACTTCCTTGCTGAGGAAGACAGAGGTTTCCAACTACCTTAAAGTTGAGGGCTTGCGGGGATAGCAAGACAGAGACTCCGATCTTCGTATCGAGGGCTTACCCTGGTGTGGGTAAGACAGACTTGCTTGAAAGTATAAATCAAGGGACCTTTATCCAAGGTTGTTGGATACCCTTCTCTTTGGGTTAAAAGACTATTATCTTATTACTAGTAGTTTTACTACTTGTTTTGTTCCGCTGCAATTTTTATCATAAGGAAAGTATAACTTTCTTATACTTCCTTACTTACTCTGATAAGTTTAGATTCTATACGCTTTAAGGTAGAATCTCATATTGTAACTTTTGTTAAGTTTCAATTTCCGGAACCATATTTCCGGAACCTACTTTTGGATTCCCTTTCCAAGTTCAGTTCGGTGTTAGAGGTGTTGTGAATTTACTTAGTTTAACTTTGTTAAACTTAGCCTTTCCTTTTCTTAAGGAAACTCTAGTTATTCATAACTAACTTTAAAGGTTCCAAAGGAATTTTTAAAGTATACAATTCACCCCCCCCCCTCTTGTATATTGAGCATCTCATATTATATTTCGATCCTACAATTGGTATCAGAGGTTGGAAACCTCTTACTCTATACCATTCTTACATTTGGTATCAGAGCCAAGGTTACTGAAATACTTGTACTCACATACAAGTTTTTCTTTCTCAACTTTTTCATTCCGAACTTTGTCATTCCGATTTATCCATTCCGAACTTTTTCTCATTCCGAACTTTTTGATTACGAATCTTTTGCTATTAACAAGTTTGTTTCCAAGTTATTTTCAAGTATGGCAGGAATGAATGTTGGATCTATTGACAATCTGAATCCTACAAGACCACCTATCTTTGATGGTAATGATTATGAATACTGGAGAGATCGTATGAAGACTTTTGTTATCAATACTGGAGTAGATAACTTTGTCATGCTTACTGGTGACTATAAAATTCCTGACAAGGAAGTCAGAACCTTTACTAACCAGGAAAAGCAAGAATATCAACTCAACTATAAGGTACGCAATACTTTACTGTGTTCAATGACCAGAAATATATATAGCCAAATTTCTTCTTGTGAAGCAGCTAACTGTATATGGAAGAAGTTAGAGGTTACACACTTTGGAACTTCTAAGGTGATTGAGACTAGAAGAGCTATGCTTAGAGCTGAATATCATGGCTTCAGTTTTCCTTATGGAGAACCTATCTGTAAAGTTCAACAAAGATTTATGACTATCGTCAACAGTCTACAATCTATGGGAGAAAAAGGTTTAGATGATGAAGCTCTTGTGGACAAGATAATTGATATTATGCCCAATGAGTGGGAATCCAAGAGAACAGCTATAGATGAGAACAGGAAGGTCACTCAAATTACTCTTGATGAATTATTTGGAACTCTTCTACAACATGAGACCAGAATGAAGAGAGATGCTGACAACATCAAGAAGAAGAATGGAAATGGTACTGTTGCTTTTACTACAACTTCGAATCAGATGAAAGCTAAGACTCCTGAGAGAGTTACCAGATCCAAATCTAAGAAAGTCATTTTCCAATCCGAATCTAGTGAAAGTGAAGTTTCAGAAAATGAATTAGCCAATCTTGCTCGAAGGATGAACAAGATAGCTGGACAGAGAAACTTTCAATCCAAGTATAAGAAGAAGGATAGGAAAGATAAGAAAGATGGAGAAGTTACTTGTTATGAATGTAAAAGAGCTGGACATATTAGACCAGATTGCCCTATGCTCAGAAAGAAAGAAAGGAAGGAAAGGCATTCAGACAAGAACAGGAAGAAGTATTACAAAGCCAAAGCTAAGAAAGTTCTGAAAGCTAATGACACCTGGAGTGCCAGTGGTGGTGACTCTTCAAATGAATCTTCTGATTATGAATCTTCAGGACAGAAGAATCTTGGTCTTATAACCAGATTACCTATTGAAAATCATTGTCTTATGGCTAAGGTACGAAATGCTGAATCATTGACTAATGTTTCCTTAAATCCTAATGATAGTAAGTATTATAACTCTTCTGATGAAGAATCATCTTCTGATGAGGAAAATACTTTACCTACTTTTGAAGAAGTCTCTAGGTTTGCTGAACTTCTTGAGATTGAGAATTCCAAACTCAACAAGAAACTTGATAAGGCAAATTCTAGGAATTCTATTCTTACTAAAGAGATATCAGATATTTCTAAAGATCTTGATAAGAAAAATGCTGATTTTGAAAATATTTCAAAAAAATCTTGAGGAAGTAAGTTCTGAGAAGAACAAACTTGATAAAGAATTAGAAAAAGTAATTTCTAATAAAAATGTTTTCGAGCCTAACTCTAGTTCCAAAACTAATGATTTTGAGGATAAAAACTTGGTTGTAAAACTCAAGTCCGAAATTTTTTCCTTAAAGAAGTGTTTATCAAACTTTACCCATGGTAAGGAAAATTTTGATAAGATGTATTCTCAAATACGACCTTTAAGAAATAAATCCGTATTTGGTTATACCCAAGCAAAACCTGTTTTCAGCAACAATTATTTTGTTCCTCAAAGTGCCCCATTTTGTACCAAGTGTCAATGTGGTGGTCACTGGGAAATAAATTGTTCTTTAAACAAAACCCAATCCTTAGGTTTTCATAAAGCTTATTTTTCTAAGAAAATGTGGGTACCAAAAATTTTATTTTCTGGAAATCTCGGATCCAAACAAGTTTGGATTCCGAAAATCTAACTTTGTTCTTAATTTCAGGAAAATAAAGAAAGTTCCAGCAACAATATTTGGTACATGGATAGTGGATGTTCCCGGCATATGACTGGTAACAAAAGATTTTTTGAAAATATTATCAAAACGAAAGGAGGAAAGGTAACTTTCAGAGACAATGCTAAGGGAGAGATTGTTGGTATTGGTAATATTGTTCTATTAGGTAAAACTTTGAATTCAAATGTTCTTTTTGTTAAAGGTCTTAAGCACAACCTCATTAGCATAAGTCAGTTATGTGATGAAGGTTACCTTGTGAATTTTAGGAATGATAAATGCTTAGTTCACAATTCCAAGGAAGAATTTATTCTCTCAGCCAATAGGCAAGAGAATGTTTACACCTTAAACTTAGAAGACCTAAGAAGCCAAGATTTACCTTGCCTAAGTGCAATGGAAGATCACTCTTGGTTATGTCATAGAAGATTAGGACACTGTAATCTTAGAAACCTATGTAAACTCTCTAGGAAGAAACTTGTTAAGGATCTACCGGAGCTTAGATTTGATTCTTCTAAAGTTTGTGATCCTTGTCAATATGGCAAGCAACATAAATCTAGTTTTAAGTCAATCGGTGAAGTCTCAACAACCGATGCATTACAGTTGGTGCATATGGATCTTTTTGGTCCAACACAAACTGGAAGCATTGGAGGAAAATACTATGTGTTTGTTCTAGTTGATGATTACACTAGATTTACTTGGGTCTATTTTCTAGCAAAGAAATCTGAAGCTTTTTCTTATTTCAAAAGTTTTAGAGCTCAAGTTAAAAATGAGAAAAACCTTCCATTGAAAACTATTCATAGTGATCATGGAGGAGAATTTCAAAATTCAGATTTTGAAACTTTTTGTAGTAAGAAAGGTATTACTCACAACTTTTCAGCACCTAGAACTCCTCAACAGAATGGTGTAGTTGAAAGAAGAAATAGAATTCTTCAAGAAATAACTAGAACCATGTTGAGTGAATATTCTATTGCTAGACATTTCTGGGCTGAAGCTGTAAGTACTCCTTGTTATACTATAAATCGAGTTTTGATTAGACCTTTTTTTAATAAAACACCTTATGAGTTATGGAATGGTAGAAAACCTAGACTTTCCTACTTCAAGGTTTTTGGCTGCAAAGTATTCATCTTGAATACTAAAGATAACTTACATAAATTCGAACCAAAATCAGATGAAGGAATTTTCTTAGGTTATTCCACAACCTCTAAGGCATATAGAGTTTCTAATAAAAATACTTGTACTGTTGAGGAAACAGTACATGTAAAATTTGATGAATAAGATCCTTTTGTTTTTAAAACCTCCCAACCTACATCTTCGGATGTGTTTTCAAAAACTGATTATCAACCTTTGATAGAAGAACCTTCTGATAAGGAAATTGTTCTAGAAGATACTTCTGAAACATTTACCCCAGAAGACTTTCTACCCTATGTTGATGAACAGGTTTTACAAAACCCAAACCAGATGTTTCTTAAGAATCATCCCAGTGATAGTATCATTGGTGATGTAAATAAACCTGTAAGGACCAGAAGTTCCTTAGGAAATGAAGTAGAACATCTAACATTTCTTTCCCAATTAGAGCCTAAAAGCACTGATGAAGCTTTAGGTGATGATGATTGGATCAAAGTAATGCAAGATGAACTAAATGAATTCGAAAGGAATAAAGTCTGGACCTTGGTTGAGAGACCTAAGGAAACTTCTGTTATTGGAGTAAAATGGGTTTTCAGAAATAAATGCGATGAAAATGGAGTCATTGTTAGAAATAAAGCTAGACTTGTTGCTAAAGGATATAATCAGCAAGAAGGAATAGACTATGAAGAAACCTATGCTCCAGTAGCTAGACTTGAATCTATCCGTATTCTACTTGCCTTTGCAGCATTCTTTAATTTCAAACTATTTCAAATGGATGTGAAATGTGCTTTTCTTAACGGTTATGTTCAAGAGGAAGTTTTTTTTTGAACAACCTCCTGGATTTGAAGATACAAAACATCCTGATCATGTGTTTAGACTTACCAAAGCTTTGTATGGCCTTAAACAAGCCCCACGAGCATGGTATGATAGACTCACTGGATTTTTGCTTCAAAATAACCATGTTAAGCGAAATGCAGATCCAACCCTTTTTATAAAGAAAGATAAGAAAAATGTTTTGATTGTTCAAATTTATGTTGATGACATTATATTTGGTTCAACTCAGCAATCTTTTACTGACTCCTTTTCTAGTCTAATGAAATCTGAGTTTGAAATGAGTATGATGGGTGAGTTAACATTTTTCCTTGGTTTTCAAATTTCTCAAAAACCAGAAGGAACCTACATATCTCAACATAAGTATATTAAAGATCGTCTTAAAAAGTATGGTTATGACAACACTAAGAGTATAAGTACTCCCATTGGTACCTCAAACTCTTTAGATCTTGATGAAGCTGGGAAACCAGTAGATCAAACATCTTTTAGAGGTATGATCGGAAGTCTACTTTACTTAACATCTAGTCGACCAGACTTAATGTTTTCAGTATGCTTATGTGCAAGATATCAATCCAATCCTAAGGAATCTCACTTAAAGGCAGTAAAAAGAATTTTTCGCTACCTTAAGGGAACCATGGATCTAGGATTATTTTATACTTCTGGAAATGATTTTGTTTTAAAAAGCTTTTCTGATGCTGACTTTGGTGGATGTAGAATGGATAGGAAAAGTACATCCGGAACTTGTCATTTCTTAGGAGATTCATTAGTTTCTTGGTCATGCAAGAAGCAACATTCTGTTGCACTCTCCACTGCTGAAGCTAAATATGTAGCAGCTGGAAGTTGTTGTGCACAAGTGTTGTGGATGCAACACACACTCACAGATTATCGCTTGAGTTTTACTAAAACTCAAATTTTGTGTGATAACACAAGTGCCATTGCCCTAAGTAAAAACCCTGCACATCACTCCCGTGCAAAACAAATAGATATTAGGCATCACATTCTTAGGGATCACACACTTAAAGGAGACATTATTCTTCAGTTTATCGGAACACAAGATCAACTTGCTGATATTTTCACAAAATCTTTACCTTCTGATAGATTTGAATATATTAAACAGAAGTTAGGAATGATAACCGTAAGGTAATCTTCCTTAATTAACTTTCTGTTGAAAAATATCCTTACAGTAATAAACTCCTTTTCATAGGGGGAGTACATTTGATTGTTTGTTTAACAAAGTTTTTCAAAATTTGTTTTCAAATTTTTCGGAACGAAAATTTCCGGAATGGAACTTCCGGAACTACCATTTTCCAGAATGGATATTTTCGTACAGAATACTTCTGGAATAAAAGTATTCGTATTGAAAATTTCCGGAATAGACAACTTTCGTACTGGGACTTTCATAACCAGATTTTCGTACCAAGTTTTGTTTTTCATATTTTACTTTTTCATATTGAGTTTTTCGTATTGAGTTTTTCATATTGAGTTTTTTGTATTGAGTTTTTCGTATTGAATTTTACGTAGTCGTCTTTATATTACCCATTACGAATAACTTTCCTAAGCTAATCCGAAAGGTATGATTTCCTTACTGAAGTTTTCGTAATCATATTTTACTTGCTGGTAGTTTCTTGTATTTTGTTTTCGGATTATAGTTTTCTTAAATCTTTGTTTTAATAAAACCTCAAAAAGATCGGATTCAAGCTTTCAACCGTCAGATCTAATCGCAGATCATTCTAAACCGTTAGATCAACCGAGGAAGTTGAACCGTCATCCCAATGCCTATATAAAGGGGACCCGATTTTATCGTCCCACATCGATTTCAAGCTTTTGCGTGCTGAAGCTCTGACTCTCTGATTTAAGGCCATTCCGAACTTCAGCCTTCTCAGTTCCGAACTTCTCAGAGACTTCTAATCCGAATGTCTGCAGAGTTAGCTTCTCAAGAAATGTCTTCAACTAAGCCCATTTCACAGTGGTTAGTCTACAGAGAACGGTTAGTTCATCCGAATTTCTTCAGCAACTATGATTCTATTATATCAAAAAATATCAAGCTGAATGGCTGGGAAGATGTTGCGGTATCAAAAACCGGCAACCAAGATGAAGTCTACTCTGACTTGCTTGTCGAGTTTTATGAGTCAGTTGCTTTCTTCATGGAAGATAATAGAGAGAAGTTTTCCTTTAAATTGTATGGCAAGACATATAAGCTATCTTACACCAAGGCTGCAAGCTTGGTAGGGTTGAATTATGAAGGTGAAGCTGAGTTTATCTCGCATGTTCTGCCAGACTCCTTGGGTAGTTTCAACAAGGAGAAAGCCTTAGAAATTCTCGGATTGGATGATGACAAGGCTCCGAAAATTGCAAGTCTTTCTACAAACTTCCGGATTCTGGAGTTATGGGTGCAAGGGCTTATTGTACCGAGAAAAGGAGATAAGGATAGCTTGAAGAAGAGTGAGATATAAATCATAGATTTCTTGATAAATCTAAGAAAGTTCAACTTGATGAAGCATATTCTTCTCAACATTGATAATTTGAAGAAGGGGAATCTGAGAGCTCAGATAGTGATGTACCCGGCAATATTGTCGAAGCTGATAGTTCGGTGCCTAGAATCCTTCAAGGTGGCTTGCAGTTCTAAGCCGAAAGTTTGTAAGATCATGTTGCTCAGTGATGCCACTCTTAAGAGAATGAATATAGCTTTTAATAAGAAGTCAGGGAAGTTTATTGATCTACCTCCTCAAGTAGAAGTGACTCCGAAAGTGGCTGATCCGGAATCATCCAAGCCGGTAAGGAAAAGGAAGCAGAAAGAAGTGGTAGTCGATGCTGAGGAACCTAAGTCTAAGGAAGTCCATTCCGCACCTCCTAAGCCTAAGAAGAAGAAGACATATACTGATGAGGTTGCAGCGAAGTGGAGAGCTGACAAGGAGAAGAGGAAGGAAGGAGATCCGCAGTTCGGATTGGATCCTGCAGAGGCCAAGGCTCTGAAAGAAAAGGCTGCTGATGAGCTTGAGAAGCAAGCTAAGGAAAACAAGCTGAAGAAGAAGTTGTCAGAAGCTGAGGCTGTGCAAGCGTTGTTAAGGTTTAATGAAATGGTTTCAGCAACCATTCCCGTTCCGAGATCTTTTTCTCTGGAATCTCTACCTGAGACTCCATGAAGAAATCTTGTAACTCCGGAAGAGGCTGTTGCTACTGAGGAAGTAGAGCAAGTGGAAGAGGTTGAAGAAGTGGCTGAAGGAAGTGGTGAGACAGGAGATGTGCTCAAACAAGTAGATGAATA
The DNA here is from genome assembly GCA_963277665.1 of Viscum album. Lineage (NCBI taxonomy): Eukaryota > Viridiplantae > Streptophyta > Magnoliopsida > Santalales > Viscaceae > Viscum > Viscum album. The sequence goes on from OY728129.1 coordinate 1,124,936,825, forward strand.
TAAGGGAACTCCTTCGGAACACCTCTCGCTCCGAACATCTGAAGCTTAATCTTCAAAACTTGCTACTCCTGCAATGGAAGAAGAAAAGGGAGAAGAAGAAGTTACTTGTCAAGAACATATTTTACTTGATGCTGCTCAGATGGGTAACGTAGAAGACAATGTTCAAGAAGTTGCTGATGAGGAAGATAAAATTGTTCAAGTCTCTGATAGTGAGAACAGATCTCCGGAACAGGTTTCAATTCCGGAAAAAGATAAGGGAAAGCAAATTCTTGCTGATACCCCGAGTTCAGAAAAGCAGATGAGGAAGGAAGCTGGTAGTTCTTCTAAGAGGAATTTGAAGCTTATTGAGGAAGAAAATTCTCCTAGCAAGATTTCTGATTCGGAGTTATCATCGTTGGGGCACGATTTTGTTGTTCAGTCCTTGATGAAGTTGGTGGGAACCATTCCGACCTTCTCCAGTATAGACTCTAGATGCCAGATGCTTCAACATACGATGAATCAGACAACCGACTCTGTATCCATGGTTATGGATAAATGTGTTGAGATAGAAGCCCAGTTCAAAAATTTCTTTATTGGTTACGAAGCCCATAAAAGATCTTGCAAAAGGATGACTAGCTGGTCGAAGAAGAATGTGGAAGAGATGAGGTTGCTGGATGAGTTTCAGGAGAATGTTAAGGATGCTTTTCAAACCGAGGACAAGAAGTTTCATGAGATGACTGCATCATTAGATGAGAAATTGACAGAGGAAAAGAACATTCGGAGTCAGGAAGTAAGAGATCTGAATGGAAAGCTCAACTCCGTTAATCAGAGTTGGAAATTTGAAAGGGATCATCGGATCAATTTTCTAGAAAGGATAAAGTCTCAGGAAGAGAAAATGGTAGCTCAGGAAGAAAAGTTGAAGGCTCAGGAAGAAATAATTGAAGCTCAGTCAGCAAGAATAGTTGCCTTAGAAAATCAAGCAGAGGAAGATCACAAAGACCTCAAGAAGATCAAGATGATTCTTAAAGGGCTAATGTCGAAGGAGAAAGATCCGAAATGACCAATCCGATCTTTTTGTTGTTTTTTTTGTTACTGACATTTCAAATTTAATGAGAATCGTGCTTGTTGTTCCTTTTTTTGTCATTACTAATCTTTCAGGTACTTTGTTATTTTTTCCATTCCCTCCAAATTCTTTTTGAAAATCACAAAGGGGGAGAAGGAAAAGATCCTTAAGAAAAAGAGGAAATCTAATAAGGGTTTTTTCAAAGGGGGAGAAAGGAAAATACCCAAGGAAAAAGAGCTCTAATAAGAGTTTGTTTAAGGGGGAGTTTTTCTTAAAGAAACATCACTCCGGAAATATGAATACGATCCTTAGAGTTTCAAAGCCTAAGGGGGAGTTAGTCGTATTCATCTATATTCTTAAACCAAGGGAGATAAGCTTTAATATGTTTCTTTCTTCTTAGAATAGCTTTTTCGTAAAGATGTTTGTGCTTTCCAAAAAGGGGGAGATTGTTGAGTCAATAAGGTTTTCCTTATGACTTTTCCATTCCTTCTTGTTTTGAAAATCACAAACACCTTATCTTTAAGGAAAATCGCTTTTATAAGGAAAAATTGCTTTTATAAGGAAAATTGCTTTCTTAAGGAAAATCGCTTTTATAAGGAAAATTATCCTTATCATATTTTCATCAATATTTTTTAAGTATAAGTTTCAGATTCATTTTCTCGGAGTCATTAAAACTTTGATATAAAAGCATTCTGTTTTTAGGATTCGGTTCTGGACAAGAACTATAAGGAAGTTTCATTCCGAATTCCGGATATGAATTCTGACTAAGTTCTATTCCAGATTCAAGATACGAATTCTGAAGAAGAATTCTCATTACTAATTCTAATGAAGAAATCCCATTCCGAATTCTCATTACGAATTCTGAAGAAGAATTCTCATTACGAATTCTGAAGAAGAATTCTCATTACGAATTCCAATGAAGAATTCTCATTACGAATTCTAATGAAGAAATCTCATTCCGAATTCTCATTACGAATTCTGATGACGAATTCTCATTATGATTTCTGATGACGAATTCCTATTCCGAATTCCTACTCCGAATTCTCATTCCGAATTCTCCTATTAAACATAATCTGATTATCATTGTTTTATACACTCTGAATTCATTCACTCCGAACTTTCACTCTGAAATTTCTATTCCGAACCTTTTTGTTAGAGTTTAAAACGATGTCGTACATTATGTTACACTTACTTTGTTATAAAACGATGTCGTCCATTTTGTTATAAACTAACCATTGTCTAAGTGACACGTGTACAGGTCCCTCCGAACTTTAAGGAAAATATGACCATTGGAGAGGAGACGACCTTACCTATAAATAGGAGCTCATTTGAAAGAGCTCGAGACTGATGAGCAACGGATGGATGAACAATTTTGACTTTGTGCATACATGCTGTTGAAGTGATTTCTAGAGAGAGAGTCTCTTATAAACTCTCAAAGCTTCGTGCGACTCCGAATGTTGGTGATTACATTCGAGGGCTTCCGAGTATAGGAAGACAGAGGTGCCGACTACCTTAAAGATCGAGGGCTTTCTTGCTGAGAAAGATAGAGGTTTCCGACTACCTTAAAGATAGAGGACTTCCTTGCTGAGGAAGACAGAGGTTGCCAACTACCTTAAAGTTGAGGGCTTGCGGGGATAGCAAGACAGAGACTCCGATCTTCGTATCGAGGGCTTACCCTGGTGTGGGTAAGACATACTTGCTTGAAAGTATAAATCAAGGGACCTTTATCCAAGGTTGTTGGATACCCTTCTCTTTGGGTTAAAAGACTATTATCTTGTTACTAGTAGTTTTACTACTTGTTTTGTTCCGCTGCAATTTGTATCTTAAGGAAAGTATAACTTTCTTATACTTCCTTACTTACTCTGATAAGTTTAGATTCTATACGCTTTAAGGTAGAATCTCATATTGTAACTTTTGTTAAGTTTCAATTTCCGGAACCATATTTCTGGAACCTACTTTTGGAATCCCTTTCCAAGTTCAGTTCGGTGTTAGAGGTGTTGTGAATTTACTTAGTTTAACTTTGTTAAACATAGCCTTTCCTTTTCTTAAGGAAACTCTAGTTATTCATAACTAACTTTAAAGGTTCCAAAGGAATTTTTAAAGTATACAATTCACCCCCCCTCTTGTATATTGAGCATCTCATATTATATTTCGATCCTACAAGGTGGTGGTGGAAAATAGACTACACCACGACGTGGAGACGGTGTTCCGTACGTACGCACGTGCGGTGATTTTATTTTCTGTAGGATGGATAGATGGTGAAATAGGGTTGTTTCATAATTATAATAACATATCAGTATATGAGTGATAATGATGTTATTACTTAATAATGAATCAACTAAATAATAAGAAGTAGAAGAAGAAATAAAGTTGAAATAATCGGTAACAGATATTACCTCTTCTTCGAAGCGCCTCTTCTTAAACTCCTCTTTGGGCAGTAAAGATGGTATTTGAAGAATACCATAACCACTAGGATGTTTCTAGGTAAATAGAGAAGAGAAATTGGCAGGGTTTGGCAGAGCATGAAGGCTCAAAATGGTGTGAGGAAGAGAGGGAGGAGGTGCCCTTTTATAAGGGAGGAGAGGGGCACCATAGTAAAATATAAAATATTATTTTATTATAAAGTCTTATTCCGTTTTAATAGCTCCAAATTGATTTATTTTGAAGATAAGGTGGGGATGGGTCGAAAATCTCTCATCAAATATAATTTAGACAAGTTTAGTTTTATATTTTAACCATAGAATTTAGATTTAACTTTATGTTATATAATTTAACTTTTACTGTGTCTTCTTGTTTTCTTACTCAATAAGGTTAATAAACTTACCATAACAAGCCAAAAGGACCCCAAGTTGTTTATTATTAATATATATAACCTTATTTAAGTAATTTGGCTGAACATTAGATTTTTAAGAATAAAATAACAATTAATAATATAATATTAGTTTTAAAAAGTATTTTATGTCAATTTTGACACTATTTGGTAATTGATTTTTATGAAAATCATAACAGAATGATTATTTAGAAAACCTTTACTTAAGTCAATACTAACAAGTAATATTAACCTATAAAATTAGTGTAATTCATAAAAAGGCTCATATTACATTTATTTGAGTATTTATAACATCAATTATGTTAATATTTCATTAATAAGATAATTACTACATCATCATTGTGTCATAAATAAATTAAATTATTTAATATCTAAAAATTATAAATAAAATAATATTATGTAGGAAATATTTATATCATTTAATGAATATTTATTGTCGAATTTATCTTATGTATAACCCTATATTAAAAATGTTTTAGTTATTAGACATTGATTTTAACTATTTTAACTATTCTTTAAATAAAATAATATTAAATGTCCTAATATAATCCAAGTGGGTCTAAATGGTCATATTTTATTCCTAAGGTTGTTTTTGGTCAAATTACAGTTATCCAATGGAATTAATACATGTGTTAGGGTTATAATAATATCCATTTTACACTTAATTATCCTATTTACTTTTAACCGTGGTAAAAAAAGTAAAAAGTTACTATTCACAAAAAATTATTTTCATCTCATTGAACCAAATTTTAGTTCCTGTTATTAACCGTGTCTCTTGGATTTTCGGAATTCCACTCACAGAAGCGGTAAAATTACGTTTTATGTAAATTTCCAAATTCCCTTACGAGGTTGGTAAAAGACGGTGAAATGTTCAATAAACTTTTTATATATCTAAAATTATTATAAAATGACTCCAATGAATTACATTGAACATATATAGGTGTTATGTATCAATTTTGACTAAAAAAAATTTAAATAAAATAAACAATTAATCAAATAAAAAGTCAGTTTTTAAATAGTAACCCAGTGTTTTCACTATTCATCAGATATTGAATGTTTTTATAAAAATACCAAAATTTCACCCTAGGCTAATTGCGATACTCCAAATCAAAAAATGAAGTCCATTTTGAAAGATAAAATTTACAAAATTTCAAAAAGTGGGTATTACTATTCATAACCGCTAGTTTTAATAATATTTTAATAACATATCGTTGTTTAGTGAAACTCGGTATTGCGTACAATGCAAGCTATCGAGGAAGGCCATGGTTGCGTATAAAGCAATCCAAGATTGTGTTGTTTGTAGTGAATGATTCCTTTGACGATTTATATAACATAAAAACAAAAAATTTCTCATAAAAAATCTCCGGTGTTACATTCTACCCCCCTTAAAATGAATTTCACCCTCAAAATTCGTCATTTTGTAACAAATAGATGAGGATACCTCTCCCTCATCATATCCTCAAGCTCCCATGTAACTTATTATAATTGGTGGTTCCTCTATAAAACATTCACCAAGCGACTGGTCTTGTTTCGTAGAACTTTTTCGCTACAATACAGAATCTCTATCGGCTGTTCTTTATAAGAAAGATCTTGCTCCAGCGGTACAACTTCTGAGCTGAGTACATGTGGAGGATCAGTTGTGTACTTTCTCAGGAGCGATACATGGAACACGTAATGATCTTGAGAGTGATTTAGTGGAAGAGTCAATCGGTAATCTACCTTCCCAGCACGATCCAATATTTCAAAAGGACCAATATACCTAGGGCTCAACTTTCCCTTCTTTCCAAATCTCATTACTCCCTTCCAATGAGATATTTGTATGAAGACTTTATCACCCACTTCAAACTCTAGTACTTTTCTTCAGTTGTCGGCATAACTTTTTTGTCGACTCTGAGATGCTCTAATGTGTTGTTGAATAGATCTGACCTTTTCTGCCATCTCATTAACAAATCAGGCCCTAATAGCTTTATTTCCCCAACTTCATCCCAGCAAGTTGGAGTCTTGCATTTATTTCCATAGAGAGCATCATAAGGAGCCATCTTAATACTGGATTGAAAGCTATTATTATTATAAAATTTCACCAAAGGTAGGTGTTGATTCCAAAAATCATTGAAATCCATAGAGGAAGATCTTAACATATCTTCTAGAGTTTGAATTGTTCTCTCAGACTGACCGTCTGTATGAGGATGATAAGCAGTGCTGAAACTCAACTCTGTATCCAGAGTATGCTGAGGACTTTTCTAGAACTTTGAGGTAAACCTCAGATCCTTATCAGATACAATGGAAAGTGGAACTCCATGCAATCTTACCACATACTTTACATATATCTTGGCAAGCTGATCCAGAGAGAAATCCTCTCTAATAGCAATGAAGTGTGCAGACTTTGTAAGAAGATCAATTATGAACCAGATAACATTATTGCCTTTGGATGTTTTAGGAAGTCCAGTGACAAAGTCCATAGTGATGTTTTCTCAGTTCTATTCGGGCATGGGTAATGGTTGTAACATCCCCTTAGACTTCTGTCTCTCAGCATTAACAAGCTGACAAACCAAGCATCGAGAGACATATTCAGCAACATCTCTTTTAATGCCATCCCACCAGATCTACTCTATCAGGTCCCTATACATCTTTGTGCTTCCAGGATGAATAGAGAATGAAGAACTATGATCCTCATCCAGCAGCTCCTTCTTTAATTCTTGGATGGGAGGAACACAAACCCGATTCTTGATCTTTATTATCCCATCACAATCAAGTTTGAATTCAGGAACATTTCTCATCTTCTTTTGTAACTCTACATCTTCTTTTTGTGCCTCTTTAATCTTCACATGTATAGATGGTTGAACATTCATTTGATAATGACATGATTTTTCCCCTTCCATTATAATTCCAAGATCTATCCTTTGTAAATCCATAAATATTTGATCTTTTTTGATCCTCATTATGGATAAGCTAGCATGGTCTTGTCGACTTAATGCATCTTCCACCTTCTTTGCTTTCCCTGGGTGGTAATAAATTAAGAAGTTGTAATCCTTAATCAACTCCAACCATCTGCTTTGGCGCATATTCATCTCCTTTTGTGTGAAAATATAATTTAAACTTTTATGATTAGTATAAATATCACACCTTTCACCATAACGATAATTCCTCCAAATATTTATTGCAAATATTACCGCATCTAACTCCAAATCATGAGTTGGGTAATTTTGCTCATGGATTTTCAACTGTCGTGAGGCATAAGCTATCACCATATCATTTTTAATAAGAACACACCCCAATCCCTTCTTGGATGCATCACTATAGATGGCAATCCTTTCTCCACTACAAGGCAGAGTGAGTACAGGTGCACTGGATAACCTTATTTTCCACACCTTCAAATTCTCTTCCCATTCCTCCTTCCACACGAACATAACTCCCTTTCGAGTCATCCTGGTGAGTGGATTAGATAATAATGAAAAATCATTCACAAAACATCGATAATATCCAGCGAAACCAAGAAAACTTCAGATCTCAGTTACTGTTGTTGGATCGACCATCTTTTGATAACCTATGTCTTTGCTAGATCCATAGATATCCCCTTTTTTGAGATTATGTGACCCAAAAATGATACTTTTTGAATCCAAAATTCACACATGGTAAATTTGGAATAAATCTTGTCCTTTTTCAGGGCCTTCAATACAATTATCATGTGATCTTTATGTTCTTCCTTGATTTTTGAATAGACAGGAATATCGTCTATAAAGACTACCACACACATATCAATATAATCTCTAAAGACTCTATTCATTAGATCCATGAAGATACCTAGGGCATTAGTAAGACCAAATGGCATCACTATAAATTAATAGTGTCCATGCCTTTTATAGAAATCTGTTTTTCGTATATCCTATCTTTTGACCCTTAATTGATGATACTCTAAATGAAGATCAATCTTGGAAAAGTATTGAGCTCCACGTAGTTGGTCAAATAAGACCTCAATGCGGGGGAGAGGATATTTTTTCTTGATAGTGATCTTGTTAATTTCTCGATAATCAATGCAGAGTCTCATTGATCCATCTTTCTTCTTATCAAACAGAACAGGTGCTCCCCAAGGTGAAACACTAGGGCATATGAATCCCTTATCAAGACTCTCTTGGAGTTGCTTCTTCAATTCCTATAACTCAACTGGGTCCATTCTATAAGGTGTCATTGAAATAGGTAAAGCACCTAGTATGAGTTCTATTGAAAAGTCAAGATCACGATTTGGGGGAAGACCCAATAATTCTTCTATAAAGACACCATCAAACTCCCACACAATGGGATTATTCTTAATCGTGTGTTTCTCAACAACCATCTGAGATAAATAACCTTTATTTTGTGGAATAAAAACCCATAAGATGGAAGAAATTTCAACTGGGAGGTTATGTTCATCCTTGCATCGATAGATGATCATAGATTTATCTGGAATAGGAAACATAACTTCCCTTCTTTGGAAATTTATATGATCTCCATATAAAGAAATCCAATCAATGCCAATAATCACATCAAATTCCACTATAGGAAGGATCATAGGATTTACAGGAAGCACTTTCCCAAAAACATCAATCTGATAAGAATTATAAACTTTTGATGCGACTGCTGTCCCATTAGGGGTTGTCACAACTAACTCAACATCTAATTGTTGAGGTAATACAACGATACCAATAGAAAATTATATAGAAATAAAATAGTGGGTGGATCCAGAATCAAATAAAACATTTGCTACTTTAGAGTGGATGGTAAGTGTACCTTTCACCTCTTCATTCTCATACTCCACATCACTGATAGAAATTGCATGAGACTTTCCTTTGTCTAAAGCCTTAAGAGTTTGTTGATGTCAATCATCATCAAAAACCCTTGGATTAGGGAATTGATTGGCATAATGCCCCATTTCCTTGCACTTGTAACATTGATGGGTAGGAGGTGCACTTTGTGTATCCTTTTCTTTATTTGCATCACTAGACATCTTCTTCCCATCATTGCGGCATTCAAATGCTCAATGACCTTCTTTTCAACATTTGAAACAATTACTTGTCCATTTAAGACAACCCCCTCCATGTTTTTACACACTTTGAGCATAAGGGAAAAATCGTCTTCTTTTCAGTGTTCTCTTTATATTTTCATTTGAATTCCATTTTCCTCTTCATATCAAACCCATATGACTGATGGGTTACTCCAATCTCAATATCAGCCTTGAGAGAACATCAAATGATTTCTTCGTAGCTATTGAAGTCCCTTATGGCTAACGACCTTCTAAGACTTGGTTTTAAGCCACTAAAGAATTGATCGATCTTTCTCTCAGGTTGGGTAATAATACCAGAAGCATATCTTTCAATTCTTGTAAAAGTTTCTTCATAGGTACCAACCGATTAATCATCCTTTTGCTTTACTTCAAGAAACTCCTTCTCCATCTTTGTTCGAAGAATACGAGGGAAGTACTTATTGAAAAATAAGTTCATGAACTCGTCCCATTCCATGGACTCAATTTCATCTCTTTGCATCATATTCTTGATATGATTCCACCATTGATCAGATTCACCTTCCAAACGATACACTGCTAAGATGACTTTGTCATGTTCAGAACATTGAAGAACTGAAAATATCTTTTCAGTAGTACTGATCCATTGTTCAGCAACTAATGGATCAGTAGACCCGCTGAATGAAGGCAGAAGCTGTCTCATGAAGGATTCAATAGAATGTTGCTCCATCCTTTTCTCGTTTGGATGTCCTGCAAGATTCATAGCTTGAGAATGTTGTGTGATCATAGCTACAATATTTTTCATTATAGCTACCACAACGTTTGGTTGCTCAGGGGGATAATCATTGCATTGTCCATCGCATTCCGCATTAACATGGTTCCTTTAGGTTCCAGCCATTGACTAAAACCAAGAAGAATAGTGTGAGAAACACTATTTATAATAGGAAACCACATAATCAAGAATAAAATTTTACACTTAAGGTCTTATCATAGGTTGTTCCTGGACATTTATAAAACACTAAGAATGTGTTCTATGCTTAGACATATCCTTAGGTTTTTTTACTAAGGCTTTTACATCCTAGTTTCCAATGGTTGATTATACCTTTCCTCTGATACCAACTATAACGACCCATACTTTACATACATTTTTATTACTTCAAAATTGAAGTAAACTTATTACAACATATAACAAAACCATGGTACGACCGTATAGGTATAGTGTCTTTAGAAACTGGGAAACATAAACAACTGGTTCATAAAGCATCTACATTGCCTCCCATTTATTTCATCATATCTAGTGTCCCTTTTGTAATATCCTACTTAATAACCTTATTCCTGACCTGGGGAAAGAAAAAATACAAAAGGGTGAGCTAAAATTCTTAGTAAGGGTAAAAAAAAGTAATATCAATCACATCATATTCATAAGAACACAACATTTTGGAAATCTTAATCAAAAAAAGAGATCATAATTTCATAACATGGGATAAATCATAGTAGTGAAATGTAATCCTGATAATCATAACATAAAACATGAAACATTGTTGAATACACACATAATCATAGAGAATAATTTATTAGTAGTCAAGACTCATTGCCAAGATTATCTTAGAGTATAAAGTCTATTTCTGAACCGATTTCCATCCTCGTTTCAGTCCTGTGTCACTGAACTGGATTAACCTGCCATTCCAGCCATGTCTATATCATGAGATATAAATCTTTACCAAATACATTGGAGGTAGATAGAGGTCCCACCCATCTCATAATGAAACCATTCTTATGTCTGCCACAAAATCAAAAATCATACATCATAACATAACCCATGTAATAAAAATAGGATTCTTAAACATCATGATATCATAAAACAATTCGTATAAGATAAAGGACATCATAAAAATAATTCCATCACAAAATAATCAAATCAATGTAACAATAGGGATAGAAACAAGACCCTATATTATCTTAGATGTATAATAATTTTGATAAAACACTTTAAATCCATTCTTGAGGAAAATATCCTTTCTACTTCAAAAACATTTTTCCTTTATTAAAATGTCATGTAATTTTAAACAAAAAAAGTTGATTAAAAATAAACTAGAAAACATTTAAAGGAATATTCATGGAAATAATTTTCTAAAAATCCATTCATGCCGTATAAGTTAAAAAAACATTTTTCTTGTACTTTGGCCGAAAAAGTAAAAAATTACCTCATACTAAAAACAACAAAAGATTCATTTCATATGTTTTAATAAAAATTCACCAATGGGTAAAAATGGATTTAAACAATAGTAGGAGGATATAAATAATATTAAATGTTGAGGAAACATGGATGTGGATGATAAATATTCCCCAGTAAATTCTGAAGTATAAACAATCTCGGATAAAAATTGATATTGCGAGATTTTCCCCTACCATAGGTCTGATTTTCTTTGTTAGTGTCCGAACCTCCTGTATAAGGATTTAAATAATGTCATTGACTTATTCCAGAATCATACGCATTGTTATGATATCATATATGGTCATATTATTAGCTTCTTATTAGTAATATTTCATTGCTATTTGTTATTCTGGTGTTTATTACTTTTTGTTCTTATGTGTGTTTTGTCAAATACATTCTTATTCTTCTTTTTAAGTTATAGATACCTCATTTCAAGAATGGTATTATTGTAATATATATCACATTTATTCATTAAATTCATTTAGATAATCATTATGAAATGAAGATCATGTAGAACGAGTCGCATCACATCGTTGAGACGGTATTCCGTACGTATGCACGAGCGATGATATCGATCCCATGATCGTGGAATTGTATTGTAGTGTATGCATACTATTTCAGAATCAATATCACTTTACAATAATCATATATAGTTATTATTTACACCATTATACCCATCCAATTAAGGTGGTGGTGGAAAATAGATTACACCACGGCGTGTAGACGGTATTCTATACGTACGCACACGCGGTGATTTCGTTTTACGTATGATGGATAAATGGTGAAATAGGGTTTTTTCATAATTATAATAACATATCAGTATATGAGTGATACTAATGATATTACTTCATCATGAAACAACTAAATAAGAAGAAGTACAAGAAGAAATGAAGTTGAAAGAATCGGTAACAGACATTACCTCTTCTTTGAAGTGCCTCTTCTTAACATCCCGTTTGGGCACTAAAGATGGTCTTTGAAGAAGACCAGAACCTCTAGGATGTTTCTAGGGAAATGGAGAAGAGAAATTAGTAGGGGTTGGCTGAGTTTGAATGTAACACCCCAGGTAAATAAAGAATATGAAATTTTCACATTTATCCATATTTGTGAATAAAATATTAATATTACTTTAAAGGGGACACTATGCTCGATGGCGTACCCAACACGCGACAACGAGTTCCTTTGAAATCATACATTGCACTATAATAATATTATTTTAAATGGTAGTTAACTCCTAGCCATTGTAATGGCGGGAAATAATGGAAATAACTACATAATGATTATATATGTTTTTCAAATATTTTTTCTTTTTACAATAAATGTTAGAGGACTAAAAATGTGAATGAATCCAATTTTAAGCGTAAACATTCTAATATTCTTTAAAAGGTCGATTAAACGTCTTTTGATCGATAACCCCTTTTAAATCCACTTTTTGACAACTTTATGTGTTATATTTGACAAAATAAAAATCTTCTTTAGAATCAGGACTTCAAAATTTACTTTGTGTAAATTTTTGGTATTTTTCCGATAAAGATCATTTTTTAATGAATAATGAAAAATGTTGTATTTTAATTCAAAACCTCATTTTAATATAATTTATTTATATGATTAGATTATTTTATGAATTGGTTTTAAAGTGAAATTAGAATTTATTTTTACCATTTAATCCAATAGTGGTCGTTAGAATTAATTTCATCTTGAAACTGGACTTAAACTAGGGTCAATATTTTGATACTTATTGTTTCATAAAAACACGCTATTTGCTCTGACAGCGGGAATTAATTATTAAATTAATTAATTCAACTTAAATGTTTTTAATTTTTTAAAATAGACATCATTTTTGAATTCGGAATATCAAATATATCTTAGGGTGAATTTTTGGTATTTTTCTGAAAAACATCAATTTTTGATGAATAGTGAAACCACTAAGTGGTAGTTTAAAAACTGATTTTTCGTTTAAATGAAATTTTACCACTTCTGTGATTTGAATTCCAAAAATCCTACATACATGGTTTTCATTAGGATGTAAAATGTGGTTCAATGGGATTAAAATAATTTTTTGGTGAATAGTAACTTTTATGTTTTTAATCATGATTAGAGGTAATTAGTGTAGTTTAAGGTAAAAAAAATGTTTTAATAAAATGAGATGAGCTTTACACATGTCCTACCCATATTGGATGTGTCATGGACGAACAAGAAAATCCATGGGTCAGCTTGGGGACCCCATGGAGCCAATTTGGAAGGAAAATGACATTATTATCTTTTTATTTAATGTTAAAGTAAAAATGTCACAAACATGAGTTGTTTTAATAAAACAATTTTTAAGTGGGGTTATACAAGTAGGATGTTTGACTATAAATAATAATTTGAAAGATAATAAGATTTTATACATCATAGTATTTTTTTTATAATTTTTAGACTTTAAATAAATTAAATTATTTATGACATCATGATGATGGAGCGATTACCTCATTATTTAACAATTTAAATAAAATGAAAAGATAATGTAAAATATAAGACCTACACTTGTCAAAAACCTATTGTATGGGTATATTTAGAACCCTTATCACCTTATCCTAGAATTATTTCAATGTGGGACATTTTAAATCTGAAACGCATTTTAAAATAATTTAACATTTCTATACTTTCCAAGAGTGCCCCTCCTCTCCTCTTATAAAAGGCCCCCACCTCTACCACCTTACACAAACCTTTCAAGCCTTAGGCTCGGCCAAACCATTCCCATTTCATCTCTCCAAATCCCTATCTTAATCATTGAAGCCTCACTTTGGGCAGAATGCTTTCCAAGGAATCCTTTGAGCTCAAATCAATGAGAGTTACCTGATTTAAAGGTAGTGTCCTCTCTTGTGTTCTTATGTTTTATTTTTCTTCTCCAACCCTCTAAACTCTTTTTATTCATTTCTTTTGTAACAACTCCAGTATATTCAATATACTAGGATGTTGTTATAAGAATAATTCGATCTACAATTACACACACCTACATCTAATGGTTAAATAACATACTGTTTCTGTGGATGGCGAATTTCTACCTCACGAAATGATGATTGTTCAACACTCGTATAACACCTTCAATGGTGGCCATTAAGATGTAACTATATTTATATATGATATATAATATGTTTATGTTTTACTTAAGATTTGGTATTTTTCTTTTGTGGCATACCTTTATGGTTTCCATTGTGGGTAAACACGATAATTTCTATTTTGGAAGTGCCGACTACCGCCCCCTCAAACTGATTTGATTCGTTAATGCCATATGTGGGATGTATAAAGGATCAATTTAAAGTTATTATATATGTTGTATGTTACATATAAATGATTAATATAATTCTAGAATTAAAATATACATAACTCTCATTTAGTTTTAATTCCATATAATGACATAGAAATGAAAGTAGCGTTCATGCGTACATACAGCTTACCATCTCCATGAACGGTGCATTTCATTTCATTCCTCTAAATGATTATGTAATATTATAAATACATGTATATTATGGATATATATGATATCCAAATCATGAATATCATTCTGTATATAATGAACCTTTGACCACACAAACAACATGTAATTGTAAGAAGTCCACTTTCGACTTAAGAACCAAATATCAACAAAACAAACATTATTAACTTAAATGATTACATAATGTTTATAACATGGAAATAAGTGATATAAAAGGAATAACGAACTTGAAAAGGGTTCTTAAGAAAGTATAAATTTACTCATGTTTATTATTCAGGATGTTAAAGAATGATCGAATCAAGTCAGACCCGAGGTAAGGGATCCTACCCCTCTCTTTCTTTTTAAGTACACTCTTTTATGTCATTCTTTTTAAGCTCATATTTCTTTGATTGGGATGTTATTTTATATTACTCCTACTGTACTTTTTATTTTCATATGATTAGATACCCTATTTTCTCTCATCAATCCATTTTGGATGTTTTGAGTGGCGTCGTTAGGCTGCTGAATTTTCATAAGAGATCTAACCTCTCTCTTTCTTTTTAAGTACTATTTTTTATGTCTCTTCTTTTAAGATCCTATTTGTTATGATGGGGGATGTTCTTTTATATTCAACTTGATGTAAATTTTATTGAAATATTATCAGATACCCTATTTGATCTCATCAATCCATTTTTGGAAGTTTTAAGTGGCACCGTTAGGCTGCCGAGTTTTCGTAAGGGATTATTCATCTCACTTTTAGTCCCGTGAGATTTATGCTAAATTTGCCACCATTTACTTGGAGTGGTGTATGTAATTACCATTATTATACACTTTGTGTAATATAATTTTATTTATGGGTATTTAAATATTCATTGTATGGCCCTTCTTCAATGGGGTGTATGTTTCGAAAGTAACCCAAGTCGGTAAGGGAACCTTTCACCCTCCCCTTTTTAAAAGACTTCTTTTGTTATGTCTTTTAATTCACATACTATTATGTTGGTATATGTTATTATACATCCTTATTGATGTAAATTTAATTTACAAGTGATGAGATACCCTTTTTATCTCTCATCAACTCTTTTTCTGAATTTTTATGTGACGACGTTAGGCTGTCAAGGGAACTTCTTAACCCAATTTCGATTTCTGTGGGATCAACATGTAGTTATTGAATATGTCATCCTTTGAATATGTGTGAATGACCATTGATTATTTTACACTTAATATCAACTTATATTTGGTGTATTTATATTTGTCGCACATAATTATGAGATTGATTTATCCTTAATTTAAGGATACCATCTTTATAATGGATTTCATCTCAATTTACATTTCCATTGAGACTTCATTGTTGTTATGCACCAATTCACTATTATATGGTGTATATACTGTACTTTGGAATATTATATCATGAATCCCTTTATTCTCATGATATTATAATGTTTTGATTAAATGTTATTCCTCAATTATTGTATTCAAGTGTCTCTCATTTTGATAAAAACCCTTTAACTAAAATATCATTTTAAATGGTTTAATGATTTATTCTTATAAATATTTCTCATTAATACAGATGTTTTAAAAATGGTTTTAAGGATTTATTTATATGGATATTAATGGTTTAAAATGTTAAAAGCTTCAATGTGGTATGGGAAACTTTTATTTAAAAATCTCTTTATTAAATGTTTTAAATGGATTTGAAAATGGTTTTTAGAATGGATTGATTATTTCAATATCTTAAAATGTTATATTGTTATTGAAATGTGGGAATGTTATCTTTCTTTTATGATTAAGTTATGTGCTATGATTATGTTATGGTTCTTGGGAATTGTTATGAAGACGAGTGGTTCAGTGATTAACTAAGGGTGGGTGAACCCGATATAGCTCTCAAATGAATTGGGTAACGCAAAGGGGTTAAACGTTAAGGTTTCTCCGAAGCGATTTAGGGAATATACTGTGATGGGTATTCCAAACGTAACCAAGAGGGTTACTCCCTACGTAAGAATATTATGAATGCCTCAAGTTACCTTTATGTCTTATGATTTCTAGGATTTATTAATGATTTTATGAGGTATGTTAAAGTGCATATGTTTTAATGTTAAAGTGAATATGTTTTATGGGTAAAGTATGATTTCATTATTATGTATATATGTACTCATGTTTCCTTTCCATACTTTTTATAACCCTTACTGAGCTTTTTATGCTCATCCAATGTTTTTTAAATGTTTTTCACAGGTCAATGGAATGGTACATGATATGATGAGATTGTCAAGGAAGTTTCAAGAAATAATCCATGTTTTATTTTAAATATGTTTTTGTTGATGGGAAAAATGAATACTTTCTTTTATGTAACCACTTTGTTTAAATGTGGAATGTAATGCATGTTTTATGATCAAATTCTCTAAAACTCTAAACCATGAAAAGATACTCAATGTTAATTATTCATTTAATTCAATATTAAGTAAGTTATAAGGTTGGGGACTTATAGTTGGTATCAAAGGTTGGTTTAGATAACTTTAGAGGTTAGGGTATTCTCTAAGCATAAGTGAAATTACCATAATGGTTAGGATTTCAGAAAGAGTCCTAGTTTTAGATAAAGTGAATGAGTAAGTATATCTTAGTGTTTACCTTCCTCATTAGTACATGATGGTTTTGTTGATATACTCACACTGAAATTTCTGTTTTTATTGAATGGATGGATCTAGCTGGCACCAAAGAGACAACAGATTTGAAGGACACTATGGTGGGTCTGTGATTAAAATACTAGATAAAATGGGGGATTCAATGAGGAAACTCGTGGTTGTTCTAATCCAACTATGAAGGAGTCATGATCAACCACTTGAACCTTGGTATGATCTGTAATGCATTATGTACAAGATGAACAATCGATGTGGATGTTCAGGTAATAATTATAAAGGTAACCATTAGAGTTTATATGATCCTTGCTTTTGAGGTAATTATGGGTTATTATATGTTATGATGGAAAATGAAAGGCATGAGATAAATTTGAGGTTAAAATATGTTATGATTATTTTTGAAGATTTTATCTTGTTTTGGGGAATGTTTTAATAATTATATAGTTTTGAAAAAAGGACAACACGTAGACCGCGTGACAACCCGTCGCGTCGGACAAAGCTGTGGGAATCGAACCCACAACCAAAGTGCGATTGGTATTTATTTCCTACCACTAGACTACGTGGAGTCCCTGGTTAGTTGGACTGATTATTTTTAGTTAGATGATTTTATGAATTAATAGTAAGTTGATTTTGGGTTATCTATGGAAATTTATTAACCTATCATGGAGGATATGTGATTAGTTTAGTGACTTTTCAATACGAGACTTTAAGTGCAACAGATGTTTTTTGGGGATAAATGTTACGATTTAACTTGGAAGACTATGTGACTAAATCCTTAAAATATTTGGGTTTCAATATTAGTTTGGTTTACTTTGAATAATTTTATGGACATATTTTTTATCGAATGGTCTTCGTTGAACTTTGGGTCTCGATTGGACAAATTTTGGAGATTAAGAATGGATTTTCTTTTTATAACGGGTTATCCTTTTATGGATTATCTGATCTTGTAATAAAATTTTTAGTTTTTGTTTTGGTTAAAGTCTAAAGACATGGGAAGTATATAGTTCTTTTTTTGGATTAGGTGATTCTCTAGAAGTGGATTATAGTACTCTTAATGTGAAAAAGTCTTCCTAAATACTCGTCTTTTGGAGAAAATATGAGTTTGTGTAAGAAATCTAATAAAAGTTGATAGTCAAAATGATAAGTTATTATGTTTCCTTATGAATAAATTCCTCAATAAAAATAAACTTAAAACAAAAATGTTGTCTATTAACTTTTCATACTGGGGAATCGAATACCGTTTAACCGATCATAAGTTTGTGATTTTATTATGGTTAACTTTCTCCTAGACATGTTTACTATCACTCTCCATCAGAACATAACCCTTTGTTTTTTTTCTCCATGTCCATATTTTCATACTTGTAATCCTAGTATGGGTTAACTCGGGTGACCTTTGTACTTCTCTTTCTTTATTTTAAAGTGATTTTTTACTGACTCTTGATCTGATGTGGGATTTTGAATGAAGTTTCCAAGCCCAATTTTAAAATTGCGAGGACGCAATTCCCAAAAGGGGGGAAGGATGTATCACCCATGGTAAATAAAGAATATGAAATTTTGAAATTTATCCATATTTGTGAATAAAATATAAATATTACTTTAAAGGGGACACTATGCTCGATGGCGTACCCAATACGCGACAACGAGTTCCTTTGAAATCTTACGTTGCACTATAATAATATTATTTTAAATGGTAGTTAACGCCTAGCCATTGTAATGGCGGGAAAGAACGGAACTAACTAAAAACGGATTATATATGTTTGTTAAATATTTTTACTTTTTAGAATAAATGTTAGAGGATTTAAAATGCGAATGAATCCAATTTTAAGCGTAAACATTCTAATATTCTTTAAAAGGTCGATTAAACGCCTTTCGATGGAGAACCTCTTTTAAATCCACTTTTTGAAAGTTTTATGTGTTATATTTGACAAAATAAAATTCTTCTTTAGAATTGGGACATCAAAATTTACTTTGTGTAAATTTTTGGTATTTTTCCGATAAACTTCAGTTTTTTAATGAATAGTGAAAAATGTTGTGTTTTAATTCCAAACCTCATTTTAATCTAATTTATTTATATGATTATATTATCTTTTGAATTGGTTTCAAAGTGAAATTAGAATATATTTTTACCATTTAATCCAATAGTGGTCACTGGAATTAATTTCATCTTGAAATTGGACTTAAACTAGTGTCAATCTTTTGATACTTACTGTTTCATAAAAACACGCTATTTGCACTGACAGCGGGAATTAATTACTAAATTAACTAATGGAACTTATATGTTTTGAATTTTGTAAAATATACATCATTTTTGAATTCGGAATATCAAATATATCTTAGGGTGAATTTTTGGTATTTTTCTGAAAAACATCAATTTTTGATGAATAGTGAAACCACTAAGTGGTTGTTTAAAAAATGATTTCTCGTTTAAATAATACATTACCACTTCTGTGAGTTGAATTTCAAAAATCCAACATACATGGTTTTCATTAGGATGTAAAATGTTGTTCAATGGGATTAAAATAATTTTTTTGGTGAATAGTAACTTTTAAGTTTTTAATCGCGATTAGAGGTAATTAGTGTAGTTTAAGGTAAAAATAATGTTTTAATAATATGAGATGAGCTTGGAACATGTCCTACCATTATTGGATGTGTCATGGCCGACCAAGAAAATCCATTGGTCAACTTGGGGACCCCATTGAGCCACTTTGGAAGGAAAATGACATTATTATCTTTTTATTTAATGTTAAAGTAAAAATGTCACAAACATGAGTTGTTTTACTAAAACAATTTTTAAGTGGGGTTATACAAGTTATATGTTTGACTATAAATAGTAATTGGAAATCTAAAATGATTTCCTACATAATAGTATTTTTTTATAATTTTTTGACATTAAATAAATTAATTTATTTATAACATCATGATGATGTAGTGATTACCTCATTATTTAATGATTTAAATAAAAAGACAAGATAATGTAAAATCTAAGACCTACACTTGTCAAAAACCTATTGGATGGGTATATTTTGAACCCTTATCACCTTATACTTGAATTATATCAATGTGGTACCTTCTAAATCCGAAACTCATTTTAAAATAAAGTAACATTTCTTTACTTTCCAAGAGTGCCCCTCCTCTCCTCTTATAAAAGGCCCCCACCTCTACCACCTTACACACACCTCTCAAGCCTTTGGCTCGGCCAACCCCTGCACATTTCATCTCTCCAAATCCCTATCTTCATCATTGAATCCTCACTTTGGGTAGAATCCTTTCCAAGGAAGCCTTTGAGCTCAAATCAAAGAGAGTTACCCGATTTAAAGGTAGTGTCATCTATTGTGTTCTTATGTTTTATTTTGCTTCTCCAACCCTCTAAACTATTTTTATTAATATCTTTTGTAACAACTCCAGTATCATCAATATACTAGAATTTTGTTATAAGAATAATTAGAGCTACACTTACACACACCTACATCTAATGGTTAAAGAACATACTGTTTCTGTGGATGGCGAATTTATGCCTCACGAAACGATGATTGTTCAACACTCATATAACACCTTCAAAGGTGGCCATTAAGATGTCACTATATTTATATATGATATATAATATGTTATTGTTTTACTTAAGATTTTTTATTTTTCTTTTGTGGCATACCTTTATGGTTTCCATTGTGGGTTAACACGATAATTTCATTTTAAGAAGTGCGGACTACCACCCCCTCAATGTTATTTGATTCGTTAATTCCATATGTGGGATGTATAAAGTATGGATTTAAAGATATTATATATGATTTATTTTACATATAAATGATGAATATAAATCTGTAATTAAAATATACATACCTCTCATTTAGTTTTAATTCCATTAATATGACATAGAAATGAAAGTAGCGTTCATGCGTACGTACGGCTTACCGTCTCCGTGAACGGTGCATTTCATTTCTTACCTCTAAATGTTTATGTAATATTATAAATACATTTATATTCTGGATATATATGATATATATGATATCCAAATCATGAATATCATTCTGGATATAATGAACCTTTTACCACACGAACAACATGTAATTGTAAGAAGTCCACTTTCGACTTAAGAACCAAATATCGACAAAACAAACATTATTAACTTAAATGATTACATAATGTTTATAAAATGTCAATAAGTGATATAAAAGGAATAAAGAACTTGAAAAAGGTTCTTAAGAAAGTATAAGTTAACTCATGTTTATTATTCAGGATGTTAAAGAACGACCGAGTCAAGTCGGACCCGAGGTAAGGGATCCTACCCCTCTCTTTCTTTTTAAGTACACTCTTTTATGTCATTCCTTTTAAGATCATCTTTCATATTATTGGGATGTTATTCTATATTACTCCTACTGTACGTTTTATGTTCATATGATTAGAGACCCTATTTTCTCTCATTAATCCATTTTGGATGTTTTGAGTGGCGCCGTTAGGCTGCCGAAATGTCGAAAGAGATCTATCCTCTCTCTTTCTTTTTAAGTACTCTCCTTTATGTCACTTCTTTTAATCTCCTCTTTGTCATGATGGGGGAAGTTATTTTATATTCCTATTTCTGTAAATTTTATTGCAATATTATTAGAGACCCTATTTGACCTTATCAATCCATTTTTGGATGTTTTAAGTGGCGCTGTTAGGCTGTCGAGTTTTCGTAAGGGATTTTTCATCTCACTTTTAGTCCCGTGAGATTTATGCTACATTTTCCACCATTTCCTTTGAGTGGTGTATGTACTTACCATTATTATACTCTTTGTGTAGTATAATTTCATTTATGGGTATTTACATATTCATTGTATGACCCTTCTTCAATGGGGTGTACGTTTCGAATGTAACCCAAGTCGGTAAGGGAACCTTTCACCCTCCTCTTTTTAAAAGACTTCTTTTGTTATGTCTTTTAATTCTCATACTATTATGTTGGTATATGTTATTATACATCCTTATTGATTTAAATTTTACTTCCAAGTGATGAGATACCCTTTTTATCTCTCATCAACTCTTTTTATGAATTTTGATGTGACGTCGTTAGGCTGTCAAAGGAACTTCTTAACCCAATTTCGATTTCTTTGGGTTCAACATGCAGTTATTGAATATGTCATCCTTTGAATATGTGTGAATGAACTTTGATTATTTTACACTTAATATCCACTTATATTAAGAGTATTTATATTTGTCACACATAATTATGAGATTGATTTATCCTTAATTTAAGGATACCATCTTTATAATATATTTCATCTCAATTTACATTTCCATTCAGACTTCATTGTTGTTATGCACCAATTCACTCTTATATGGTGTATATACTGTTATTTGGAATATTATATCATAAATCCATTTATTCTCAAAATATTATAAAGTTTTTATTAAATGCTATTCCTCAATTATTGTATTAAAGTGTCTCTCATTTTGTTAAAAACCCTTTAACTAAAATATCGTTTTAATTGTTTTAATGATTTATTAATATAAATATTTCTCATTAATATACGTGTTTTCAAAATGGTTTTAAGGATTTATTTATATGGATATTAATGGTTTAAAATGTTAAAAGATTCAATGTGGTATTTGACACTTTTATTTAAAAATATCTTTATTAAATGTTTTAAATGGGTTTGAAAATGGTTTTTAGAATGGATTCATTATTTCAATATCTTAAAATGTTATATTGTTATTGCAATGTGGGAATGTTATATTTCCTTTAAGCTTAAGTTATGTGCTATGATTATGTTATGGTTCTTGTGAATTGTTATGAAGATGGGTGGTTCCGTGATTAACTAAGGGCGAGTGAGCCTGATATATCTCTTCAATGCATTGGGTAACGCGAAGGGGTTAAACGTTACGGTTTCTCCGAAGAGATTTAGGGAACATACTGTGATGGGTTTTCCAAACATAACAAAGATGGTTATTCCCTACATAAGAATGTTATTAATTCCTCAAGATACCTTTATTTCTTATTATTTCTATGATTTATTCGTGATTTTATAAGGTATGTTAAAGTGCATATGTTTTATGGGTAAAGTATGATTTCATTCTTATGTATATATGTACTCATGTTTCCTTTCCATACTTTTTATAACCCTAACTGAGCTTCATATGCTCATCCCAAGTTTTTGAAATGGTTTTCATAGGTCAAGGGAATGGTACATGATATGATGATAATGTCAAGGAAGTGTCATGAAAGAATCCATGTTTTATTTTAAATATGTTTCCGTTTATGGGAAAAATGAATACTATCTTTTATGTAACCTCTTTGTTTAAATGTGGAATGTAATGAAAGTTTTATGATCTAATTCTCTAAAAATATAAACCATGAAAAGTTCCTCAATGTGAATTATTCATTTAATTCAATATTAAGTATGGTTTAAGGCTGGGGCCTTATATTGAAGGCTCAAAGTGCTGTGAGGAAGAGAGGGAGGAGGTTCCCTTTTATAAGGGAGGAGAGGGGCACCTTAGGAAAACATAAAATATTCTTTTATTGTAAAGTCATATTCGTTTTTTAATAGCTATTAGTTGATTTATTTCGAAGCTAATGTCGGGAAGGGTCGAAATCATCTCATCCAGTATAATTTAGACAAGATTAGGTTTCTATTTTAACCTTATCATTTAGATTTGACTTTAAGTTAGATAATTTAACTTTTACAATGTCTTCTTGTTTTCTTACTCTATAAAGTTAATAAACATACTATAACAAGCCAAATGACCCCCAAGTTTTTTATTATTAATATATATATCTTTATCTAAGTCATTTGGCCGATCCTTTGATTTTTAGGAATAAAATAACAATTAATAATATAATATTTGTTTTAAAAACTATTTTATGTCAATTTTGACACTATTTGGTAATTGATTTTTGTGGAAATCATAACAGATTGATTAGTTAGAAAAAAGTTAAATAAATCTATACTAACATGTCATATTATCCTTTCAAATTAGTGGGATTCATAAAAAGTCTCAAATTACATTTATTTGAGTATTTATAACATCAATTATGTTAATATTTCATTAATAAGATAATTAATGCATCATCATTGTGTCAAAAATAAATTAAATTATTTAATGTCTAAAAATAATAAATAAACTACATTATGTAGGAAATCTTTGTATCTTTCTAATGAATATTTATAGTTGAATTTAGCTTTTGTATAACCCTATATTAAAAATGTTTTAGTTATTAAACTTTGATTTTAACTATTTTAACTATTCTTTAAATAAAATAATATTAAATGTCCTCATCTAATCCAAGTGGGACAAAATGGTCATATGTTATTCCTAAGGTTGTTTTCGGTCGAATTACACTTATCCAATAGAATTAGGACATGTGTTAGGGTAATAATAATATCATTTTTACCCTTAATTACAATATTTACTTTTAACCGTGGTAAAAAAAGTAAAAAGTTACGATTCACCAAAAATTATTTTCATCTCATTGAACCACATTTTAGTCCTTGATATTAACTGTGTCTATCATAATTTTTAAACTCCACTCACAGAAACGGTAAAATTATGTTTTATGTAAATTTTCAAATTCTCCTAGGAGGTGGGTAAAAGACTGTGAAAAGTTCAATAAAATTTTTATATATCTAAAATTATCATAAAATGACTCCAACGAATTAAATTGAACATATATAGATGTTATGTATCAATTTTGACCTAAAATAGATTTAAATAAATTAAATAATTAATTAAATAAAAATTCGGTTTTTAAATAGTAACCTTGTGTTTTCACTATTCATCAAAAATTGAAAGTTTTCAGAAAAATACCAAAATTTCACCCTAGGATAATTCCGATACTCCAAATCCTAAAATGAAGTCCATTTGGATGATAAAATTTACAAAATTTCAAAAAGTGGGTATTATTATTCATAAAGGCTAGTTTTAATAATATTTTAATAGCATATCATTGTTTAGTGAAACTCTGTATTGCGTACAACACAAGCTATCGAGGAAGGCCGCAGTTGCCTATAAAGCAAGCCAAGCTAATGTTGTGTGTAGTGAAAGATTCCTTTGACGATGTATATAACATAAAAACAAAACATTTCTCATAAAAAATCTCGGGTGTTACAAAAATCATATGCACTAGGAGTGTCAAACCAAGTCTAACATTATACAACTTTTTCATGAACTTTTAGATAATAATGTCAATACCCAACAAACCATTTTATGGTTATTACCCAAATGTCAATCAATCCTAGAGAATATATTAACTTATTTGAATCAATATTGTGATTTCATTGATATAAAACTAAAAAATCTTGAATTTATCAATTTTTATGATATTTTCTTATACATATACTTATCCCCTAGGGGTTTCCCTATTTTTAAATCATCATAATCCCCAAAAATAAATAAACTATGCTAAAACATAGTCAAACATAATTTGACACCGACTAAGGAGCCCCACACCCACACTTATGAATCTAATGTTGAAATAAAATACCTTAAAAATTGTATTTAGAAACAGGTGAAATTATCCAGGATATACATATAATTATTTTATCTTGTTTACATTACATAAACATTTCCGCTCAATGTAATCACAAAATCTAAGGAATATATGGTCTATTTTCTTCCAGAACGGTCAAAATAAAAAACTTATTTTATTATAATTTTCTCCATTTCTCTATAATCCACCCAAACCATACTCTATTATACACTATTCATAGATTATATTCATCTTCATGACTTGTGAAATAAAAACACAAGAATTGGGTGAGCTCAAATTCTCATTATGGGAAAACTTGTTAAAATTTAATTATGGGTTTTAACATAAGAATATGAGAATACATGGACATGGGGGAGATATATTATTAAAAAAATAAAATTAATAATTTTTCATATGGAATACAAGTGGGAAATTTAAAATCAAATGAATAAACATGTTCCTTGGGAAAAGGGTGTGAGAAATTGAACATGAGTTGTGAATAATAATCATAGATATATAGCATAGAAATGTTTCATAAAAAAGATTAGAAATCCTAACATAGTTGATTAAAATACAATATTGCTTCCCTTAGTGGTTCATGTATCACTTCCAACTTCCCAAAGTGGATCAATAAATACATCATGTTTCCCATAGTGGAATATGATATAGAAAAAACTTCCTGTAGATTATTGAGCATCATTACTCATATACTGGTATTATTTAATGATATGTTATTCTTTACCCAGTGATTTGTAGGTTCATATAATACCCACCCATCTAATAATAATGAACCATACATATATGTTCCAGATTAAATAATAATTCATAAAATCATAAAAAATGAATGCAAAGAAAGTGTGTTTCATATCATATTTTAATGATATTTCACAAAATAAATTCAAGTATTAAATCGATAAATACTGTTATTATAGAACCCAAATTGATAATTTTATATGTGATTTTATAGAATAGTTCCAAAAAAATAATATCATATGACATAGATATTTTAAATAGAAAAATTGAAGTGAATCCATGAAAAAAATACTTTAAGAGAACATTTTAGAAAACCATCATAAAATGATAAAATTAAAAATCACAATGAAAATAATCTATAAAACAGTAACAAAAATCATATTAGAACATGAAATTAAAATATTTCCAAATAATGGTTCAATGAAAATTAAAAAAGGGATTCCATTATAAATAAGTGATATAAGGTAAACATTCTAACATGAAAGGGAAATACTTTAAAATAATTTAAAAACTACTTTAAAGAAAACCGACCAGAATATAGATAGTATTAAAATTTTCATTTTTAATTACGTAATTGAATCATTAATATCACCAAAAACAAATTATACAATGTATTTAAAAATAAGGATAACATTATATGGAAGAGTAAATACTGGTATCGAAGAAAATAATATCATTTGGATAGAATGTGAATTATTCTTAACATCGTCATATTTTATGATGATGTAAGTTAATCAATGGTATTCCATATAAAATAATTAGAAAACTAATTATAATATCATCATAGTATAAAATGAATGCATCATGTTGATCAATAGTCAAATATGAATCATTGTAACTCATGAAATGATGTTTAAAAAAATAACCTCATTACTTTTAACTTCTAAATTCTATAAAAGTGTATTAATATAAAATATAATAAAAAATTTAAATAAACTATTTCAAAACATTATTTATATGCATTTCATTAGAAATAATTTATTACAATTGTTTTTTATTCATTATTATTTACGAATAGTTTATTTGCATCTTCTAGTGTTAGTGACTTTGATTATTTAATGAATTAATTAATGTGTAGATATTGATTATATATCATTGATAAAAATTTCATTATTACAATATTTTCCAATTTAATAAAATATATTAATTTTAATTATTAATAAATCTATAATCTCAATTCATAATAATAACACTTATGATCTATAAAGACAGAATCAACAAAAAGCTTGTTTAATTAATTTATTACAATCAAAGGATGAAATGTTAATAACACATTAAATATTAATATAACACTTCCAAAATAATAAATACTTCTAAAATATAACATTAATTCAATATATAAATTCTATAATAAACTGATCATGGTGGGATGAAAAAATAATCATTTCATTTCATGGAGGTGGTAGTCGACACATATACATTGGTAGTGTATTTATTTTCTATATAATGAAATAAATTTATAGAATGTATAAAATATTTAGAAACATAAACATTTTAGTATCTTTTTTATTAATTAAATTCAACATTAGAACCACCCATATGAAAATTTAAATACAATGTACTATAAAGGTAGTATTCATCATGTATACATCAATGATTGCATAATTTTTCAAAGGGAATGGTTGAAATGTGGATAATGAAAATTAAATAAACATAATAACATTAATTATAAAAAATAATGGTTCAATTTTATTATAATGAATGATTATATTTTTAAGTGTAATATGGATATAAAAATAGTATTGATAAAGATTAGTACAGAAATTGAGAACATGTGATTTTCCATGGAAGACGTCATGGAAATAGAGGACATATAGATTTTACTTGGATCAAGGGAGGAAAAAATGGGAGTGGCATAAGGGGTATGTTCAAATTGAAAAGGCAAAAAAATAATATAAAATTTTAGAGTTTCCCTATAGTGGTAGTCCATAAAAACATTTTTATGTGTGGTGAGTGGATATTTTATAAAATATAAAACGATTGGTTACTATTGAAATATATAATTGATCTAATAATAGAAATTAATTGATGGGAGGAAGCGATGTGGGATATAATGAATCAAACATATGTTTTCACCCTAAATGTTTTCATGTTTTTAATTCTTTAACTCCAATATGTTTCACATGTAATATTTGTTTTAGAATATCATCTAACTGGTTCCCAAGTAATTTATATTTAATTCTAATAAAATAGGAAATATTACATAATGTGGAAGACATTCATCCAAAATTAAAAATAATTTTTTGAAATAATAGTTCTAATTGTGATAATAATTAATTTTAATATTATATGACAAAATGTGTATATATCTATTTTTGGAAAAACTTTATTTTAATCATTAATTATTTTTAGGACACAAATAATTTTTTTATTTATAATTGTTAATGTTGGATGATTATCGATTACTAAATAATGTTTTTTAGTTTCAAATTTAAATAAAACCCATTTCCACCTTTTTTATATTTTATATAAATTTCAACAATAAAAAATGTTTTTGGTGAAATAAATATTATGTAAGTTTAAAAAATATAAACGAGGGTATTATAAATCCATTACTATATTTTGAAATGGATTATTTTTTCTATTAAATAAATTCATATTCATTAAATTTTTTATATCTAATTTAATTTCATAATGAGTTTATTATAATTTAATAAATTATAATATATTCGTAAAAATTGTATTTTTAAATATTCACCTAGAATTAAATCAACATATAAATGTAGAAATTTTTTTATAGGATAATATTGATATAATAAATAAATTCATGATTGGAGGACTGTAATATAATATTTCTAAAACATGAGAACTCAAAATTAAAATATAGAAAAAACATAAAGATAGTTGTTTTCATTGGGAAAAACATTTAATAATATTAATAGTTATAATTATTATATCCAACCAATTGAAAATTTAATTTTTATTAAAATATTATTAATATAAAAAACATATGTTAGAAATTATATATTTATTTTTATAAATATAAAAAAAAATCATTTTTTCGATGAATATTTTTCACAGAAAATAGTTTTATTAGGTATTTATGTAAACTATTTTAATTTTATCAATTCATTATTATTTTATATGAACATAATTTTTCATTAAAATTCAATATGTCAAATTTATAATATGAAAATTATACACACATAATTCAATACTTTGGTAAATACATGTTTATATCATTTTAATTTCTACAAACACTACCCCTCAATATATCTACATACAATTTAATATTATTATATAATCCATTGGAAGATGTGTGTGGTATTTATTATTTTATAGATATCATTGATATTTATAGTATATTTATTTTCTAAAATTATCAATTTTTATCATACCATATTTGTTTTAGAATGAATTTTTCTTATTCAAGTGGAAACCTTATTTACACCCCTACTTTTCTTTGATTGGATAGGCGAGCCATGTCTTGAATACTCATAATGTACTAAACCATGAATTCTAATTTCTACATGTTTTTCATACTATGTTTACATTTATTTATACGTACAAATATGATGACTATATTATAATTGAAAATTTTAATATTTTTATCTGAGGATCATTTTTATTCATTGTTGAATGTGAAAAAACGAATTGAATATAGTATATATTAATAATAAAATATTGGGTGTTAAATATATCCTGTGGATAAATTGTTTTTGGGTGTTTGGAATGAGAATATATCAAAATCATATTCATTTAGTGGAATTCCGGGAAAATATTAATCTTCATGTATTTTATAGAGGTACCTTCTTCTATTAGTAGCAATTTTAGAATAGAAACACTCACATGGAAATCATGAGGGTGAATGATAATTAGGTTTTCTGTATCCTTAGTCATCATAACCTGATGAATCCATATATATAGAGTTGTCTCCCCAATTAAATAGAATGGAAACTCATGTTATTACCTTATATTTCTCTAAGGGTAAACAAAATAAACTTTTAAAACAATTTGGGAAGTGATTTTGGTGGGCTTGTTTACTAATTTCAATTTCCTCTTATTTTTTTTATACCCTACACCAATTTATTGATATTCATAAGATTAAAAATTGGAGATGTCACTATAAAATACATCAACATGATAATCAATAAAGTATTTTATGTAATGATTATATGAGTATGGAATGGTTACAAGAATTTGTAGTTGGTGTTTTCCCAATAAGGAATTAAAAGTCGTGTATATGCATATTACCATGAATTAAGGGGTGAAAATGAGGACTCATGAATGTTTTGTTAACATTTTATTTTTGAGTAAAAACACCATAATAGTTTTTATGTCCATATAATTTTAGGATGAATTTATATAAGCTAGATTAACTATATCTAAATAATAAGTGGGTACTTATTTGAAAGAGAATAATTTGGGAGCCATTGTCATCCAATGACACGATGAATATTGTTACCGCCATGATTTACAAATATATACAAGTCATTGATGTTCCCATGTATGGTAGTTTTATATCCTTTATCAATGAAATGAATGACCATGTGATATTCCATTGATCATATTTCAGCACTAAATGTTTCATCCATGACTTCTCTTTCATCAAATTCTTTTGGGATTAACAGGGACTCGATGGGAACTTATATTTGTTGTTTATTGAGATGGAGGAACTATAAAACCATGATCCTAGAAAGGATCAAATATATATGTTTCATAAATTTATATTTTTGAACAAGGTTCACATGTCTTCTATATTGGGTCTATTGTTTAAGTTATGTCATAATGACAAATATCATCCTATTAGGGCTCCACCCGAGCTAGAAACATGCCTGAAGAGACACCTCAAGACAAACTTCAACAGTTTATGGGACTAGCACTAAGTAATAATAATTAATATATGGGATGATTTATCTTATTTAACCCCCCCCCCCCCAAATATAGATATATTTTCATACATATCACAATAATGTAGAAAAGAAACAAGTCGAATAGAAAAAACATGCAAAACAATTTAAATCACCCAATGAGTATGATAACAAATATTGAATGTAAAGTGCTAAAAATAAAGTCACTAACAAAAAATTGAAACATAAAAAGTATAAGGAAAATATTCTCAATAGACAACCACTATCTTTAATACAATCTCCATCACCAGAGATGTAATACACCACTAAACACCACCCACACCAACTCCATTATGATCTATACAATATATCTGATCATCTACATAATACCTGACACATGTGGTTAAATCCCATGTAGGATTGAGTATATACATACATATTAGAATTCCTAAAAAATAACCATAATGTAATTAACAAAAAATAATTTCAGATTGACCTGAAAACTAAGAGGGTATATTAAAAGTGATCACACGAAAATTTTCATAAATGGAAAAATGTCCTCGAGTGCAGTCTGCAACTGAAAAGTTGAGAAATAACTAGAAAGATATATCTTATTATCTATAAGTCTTTTTTATTTATACATTCATTCCCTAATAATTAGTTAGTGGATCTGAGTACATTAACTTTAGGTTCAATATAAACTCTATTATTGTACCATTATCTCATCATAACTATACTGATGGGAGAAATTACACTCTGAAGGAGGATCAAAATCCCATTTGAGTGGTATGGATGTGAGAAATTATACTCTTATTGTGGATCCATTTCCCATTTGAGCTTTATATATGGTCTATATTATAATTTGAAATAGGATCACAATCTTGTATGATATTTTTGAATGGGTGACATTATACACTATAAATAGAGAATCTATGCCCCATACCTATGGGTCAAAAAACAAACTATATCAAATTATACAAGTAAAGGATCTCAACATTATAACTTTATTTATGGGATTATACTCACAAAGAGAATCTATGTCTCAATGTGTTATATATGAACACAACCTGGGATTTGTGTGGAGGAAGTATCTGTCTAAAAATTGATTCTCCAGAAAAAAGGAAGCACATGGTGTGTTTTGTTGGTACCTAACTTGTTTTCCCAATTCAGTAACATGGCAATGTTATCCATTTCACATGGTATGTATCATACATAGTACATAAAATTTATAAGGGTCACATGTGTGACATGTCCAATGATGTCATGAACCAGGTCGTGATTCCATCAAACCAGACATCTGATCCGGTCCACAACAAGGTCCGAATGGAATTCCCAATCACCATGGGCAAAAAACTAGTTTCTAGCATCAAACATAAAACAAATCAAAAAATTTCATCCAAATAACTATAATTTAAAAAAAAAATCTCAACAACTAACCACCAACTAAATCTAAAATATGTATAGAAACCAAATCAGTTACAAGATAAAAATGGGAATGAAAAAAACCAAAAAAAACGTAAAACATAACTAAAATAGAACCACTCTACCACAATCGTTACGTGACCTCAATGTTGAAACCATCCACATGAGTGAACTGGTGAAAGGGACAGATCGAACTATAAAACCTAATTGAGGATCAGAACATGCAAAACAAATCTGTTATATTTATACCGAATGACACATGTAGGGTGTGATTTTCAATGATTGGTATTAAATCACCAATTAAACCATGTGTTTCCTATTACAAAGGAAATCCAATAACACTAATTTGAAGTAAAATTATAAAAATATGTTTTTCTCATTTTAAATAAAAAACTCAACTTCCACTTTTCAAAAATTACCCAGGACACAATTACCTAAGATCAAAACAGTTTTTATTTTTGGAAACCAAAACAAAACATTTCCATGAAAAAACCACAAAATTATTTTAAAAACCATAAATTGATTTTTAAACCATACCAAATCATTCTAAAAATGTGAAATAGAATAAAAACTAATTTTAAATCCAGGTAAACTCTTCCTTAACATTCCACTATGGCCATAAAACCAACAAGACACCCAAATTTCACATTAAACAAAATTTATAAAATAACATCGTGTTACCAAAATATTTCAAGGTCCAAATATCACAACAAGAATTTATTTCATCTTAATAAAATAATATTACTTTAAACAAACTCATTAAGTTCCCCATAACATAATCAAAAATAAAAAATTTCTCCAAAAACTAAGGATTATAATTTTTAAAAAGGCCAAAACAACACACTATGTCAAAAAAATGAACCATAGTGGTGTGAATCCTGTTTATTAATTTATGAAAAAATATTATGGATCATAGTACTATTCGAAAAATGAAAAACATGGAGAAACTTTTTTCAGTGGGGTGCAGATGCAATGGAACATGGAAGGGAGGAAGAACATGGCCTTGCATACCAAGATTAACATCAACCCTATTATATAAGAATTAGAGAAGAGAGTTAACCCATATGGAAAACCATAAAAATTAAGAAAAAATGGAGAGGGAAGGGTGAAATTAACAAAAAAACCAAAGGAACTCACATTTGGAACCTTCATTCACGTTTAATGGTGAAAGGAGAAATATAGGGAGGGGTTTGGGATGCCCCCACTGGTGCTCTTAGTTTGGAAGATGGAAGAGAAACACAATTTTGGGTAAAAAATGGGTTGAACTTTTGTAATTTTAATGTTTTATGAAACTAGGATGATCACATTATTAGTCCACATGGCTTGACAAATAGTATTCAATGTGTTCGAAAACCACAATCCAATTGAGACATCTTACATGGCCTAGATGCACAATATACAAAAAGTGCACCAACCATGCCAAAATCCACTTCAAAATATCAACCAATCCTCTACCATAATCGAGGCAAGGCACATAGTTTCTACTAACCATGTACAAACTGTGAACATTCCAAAATTCTACAGAAACATTAAAAATTCAAAACTATAAACCAAAGATCATCCTAAACCTAAAAAAAGACCGAAGGCTTTGAAATTAATAAAATAATGGAGTGGCAATGGTTTGGGTGTGACAATAATTCACACCATAGACACATTCTACCCCCAAAAATTCACTCAGTGAAACGATGATCGAAACATCAGTCCATAGGCAACAAAACCCATGGAAACCCTAGAACATCAGGGAGATATTTTACTCCACAATTCACACCCATCTGATCAAGATGAAACCATAGATTAATAATTAGGTGAGGAAAAAAGGGGGTTCTCCCCAACATATGAAATCAGCTAACATTGGAATATTCAATCACAAAAAACACCAAAACAAGTTAAACCAAAAACCCCATATGAGGAAAACCTCTAATATAGGTCCTTGGGAGCCTGAGAACACCATATAAGAACCAAATACACTCTAAATAGTTGAGGACAATAGCACAACCATCAGAGCTATGAATTTCCCATGATAATGTAAGACTCTCAGCATAATGGGAGGGTAAACCCACAAAAATTGACTAATCCCAAAAAACAAACAAGAAACAAAATCCACCAATTCTAAAAAATTCAATAACCATCAAACATGATCAGATAAAACCGAGACCATCCCATATAAGGGATATACACACCAACATATGAAAAATGTTCAAGGAGATTCATTCAGATAAATAAGACCACTCGAGTTATAAAAGAAAGAGGTCATCATAATATTAAAAAGAAAATATGAACTTACAATAGAAGGAATACAAGAATAATAAAACATAAAATGATTGCATCCCAATATGGGATAAAAGAACTGGGCTAAATGGGTTTCTATCACACCCCTAGAATTTCATGATTGTTCTTGAGAATCACTCTAAGGCCTACAACTGTAGCCATGATGACTGATGTATCTCTTTCTTCATAGTCATGTGTTAGCTTCCTCTAATGAAAAAATATTTTCATGGATATGTTTCATGAAAAACTTCTCCAAATGACACAGTGAACTGAAAAAATGGCATGTTTTTATATGAGTGTGACAATAAGGATTCAAATGCCCAAACTAGTCACACAGATGACAAACAAGATAATGGCATAACAAATTGGATTCTAGAACTAACAAATACAGTTAGTTTCCTCTATCATGTACTCATTTCTAGATAGATAACCATCATAAAAAATAAGTGATAGTATATTTCCTACTACTTACACACTAGAAACCAACTCATCTAAAAACACTTCAGCCAACAACTTCATAAAACAAAGGTCATTAGAAGAGAGGAACCTCTCTAGGATCTCTAGAAAAAGAACCACAAGGAAAAGTGAATTCTACATCAGATCTTGTGAGGAAACCTCTATAAAAAAGGAATTCGAATCCTTGAAATGTTCAACATAGGCCTCCACCATCCACTAGAATTGTTATACACTCATGAGTTCATCCCTTTTGTTATCGTTCCCATCCTCAGGTAAGTACCATTTGACAAAGGAGAAATTAAAAATTTCCTATTTCATTCTAACGTGAATATTCACCCAGGAAAACAACTTCAATTATCCCAAATATATACCTATAAATGAACCAAGAATATTATGCAACCTGGAATCATCAAGAGTTCCCAAAAACCTAAAGGTGCTCTCTACATCCTCGAGCCACTCTAAATCATCTAATAGACCTTGATCATCGCAAAAATAGGAAACCACTGAGAAGAATAAAAAACTTGTCATTATTCCTTTGAAATTCATTAAACCATTCTCGGTGTCATTTTCTGATCTGCATTCAAAATGCTAACTAAAACCAACAAGCAAAATTAATCCTAATCGAATGGAACACCTTGATCCAAAAGCAGTCATCTTAGAATCCAATGAAATAAGAACCCAACCAAAAACATTCATTTCAAAAACCACCATTTTCATTTAAATTTCAACACCACCTCATTTTGATGCTACTTTCCAAAAACAAAACAACTTTTCAGAAAACAAACCCTACATTATAAAACAAAAACCCAATTCCTGAAATAATTTCATCATCCTAATACATTTTAGAAAACCCACATTATCCCTTTAAAAATGAACCACCCATGGAATTTTATGAACCATCGCAAGTGTGTCTATTCATTTTCATCCACATATGAAAAATGAACTTCCCACACATACCCACATACATGAATACATTAATAAAAAACACCAAGGGTTTCACCAAGACACTTCCTAGAAAATATAAACATTCACTGACTTTTCAATCCAAAACACCTTAAATATAAAACCCATTTCCCAAATTTAATATAATTTGGATGAAACCCATTTTATGTTTCAAAATCCATTTTTATTTTCAAAATCCACATACACAATAAGGAATTATAATGAGACACAAGTTACAACCAACCGTAATCGATGACATGGTACTGATCCATGGCCCAGATAAGTACCAAAACATTAAGGACCATGAATCATAGACTTGGACTCCACATGGGCCACTACTCCATGTGAAATCACAACATGAAACCAAATCGCATCCAATGTAATACCTCAATTATAATAGACCATGAAAAGAGAAGGAATCAATTCATGTACCCCCCATGGTAACTAAGGTATCTTCGTGAGTGGTAGTGATTAGGTGCCTGCCAATAATCTACTTCCCAAGAACTGAAAATCCTAGTATAGAACAACTGGACACCCCAAATTCTAGTGAACCACCACTAGAAAAAATGACCTATTCCCACAATCATATTGCCACATTTTTTTTCGTCCCTGGTTGTAGCTTAATTTATAGCCACATTTTAATTAAAACAATGTCTATATGGGTATGTGTATCCACCCATTACCAATCCCCATGGAAATTGGGTTTGATAATGGTTAGGTTGTTTTATTCATCTCTGTGACCCCCTCCCATTACCCACTCATCCGACCAATACAATCCCAGACCCTCCTTCCCTACTGGTACCTGACCTCTCCTCCCATGAACCCTCCTCCCCCAACAGTGCCCCTAGCGATGCTACCCCTCACTGCCACTGAATGAGGCCACCCCACCATGAGCTCTCACCCCCACATGAGCTGACATTCCCAGCTGATGCTTCTCGTTGAGGCCTACCCACCTCCTCCTCTAGTGTAGCAACCCCCCTCTGGGTGATCATATTCCTCCTTTCGGATCTCTGCCAATCAAATATATGAAATTCTCTAACCCAAAAATCTAAATAGGTTATTCTATTATATGTTGGATGGTTTTCTATTCTATGTTGGGTTTCTCATATATCTTATTACTATAAATGGATAAATTTAACTAAACTGATGTTTAAAAGATTAACAATCCTGAATTCTTACACTAGGTATTTCTAAAATTCTCTTCTTCACATGTAATTCCTTACAACTTTTAATGTATAGTTCCATGTGGATCATTTTGAAGATATTTTCTTAATTTCGTTGAACAAGAGAAATTAGACAGTGAAGGATAACTTATATTGATTTTTTTTCTACATTTACATCTTCTTTAGATATTGTTAACAATGATGGTGAATGATATGATAAATATACATATTAATATTTATTTCATATGGTGTTTTCAAATAGAATTAAATTAAAATTTCTGAGTATCCTACGATATGTGTTTTACAGAATGGGTTGAGATCTCTTATTTTGGGGAGATTTATATGTTTAGGGACCAACTATAATTAACAATAAATAAATAAAACACATTTTTTTCTAGTATTATTTGCGATTTGTGAATAAAATTATAATTTTTCATGGGAATTCAAGAAGAAATGTATTTTATCATCGGTTATATGAAGTGTTTTTTTAATGTGGATGATACCCTCGAAGGGATTCGTAGATGGTTTCAAGTGGTTTCATGTGGATTCATGGGTTGTCGAGAAAATGATGTCACTTTTATTCGCAATATCATATTTCTGTTTACTGTTATGATTTCACACAAAAATTTCCCTCACATAGGCCTAGAATCATTGAATAATTATTAATTTTTATGTGTGATGAGTGTTAATGTGATTTACATTCCATGTCTAATAAAAAAGAATATGGGATATTTTTTATACAATTATATATTTTTGAGTTTGTTGATGCCATTAATGGTGTAGGATCTTTGTTTTAAATCTAATGACTAACCCTCAACAATATAGATTCTTATAGATAAAAGTAATTAAATTAGTAAGTTTATATATAGCTATTTTTTGGGAATTTTTTCAATACATATATCATATTCTAACTCAAATAAAAAAACATATTATGTTTAGATAAGTTCATTCATAGTATATAGAGGATTTTAGGTGTTTGGATGTTATTAAGAGAATTCTAGACCAATTTAGTTGTTTTTAGGAGTTCATTGGATTTAAAAATATAAGAATATAAAATATTTCTATGTATTAAATATGTAACATTCATTGAACTCTATATAAAAACGTAATACTATAAAGAATACATAACATTGAAAAAGTAAATAAAGATTCCATGTGTTCCAAAATGTAATTCTGAGTAAATTAATGGAATATTGACTAAGGTGAGGTATGTGTGAAAATAACACTTATTGTACATGAGGTTAAAATTGAGAATAGGCCAGAAAATTATGCTTAACCATAAAATTATAAATATAAAATTCCTAATATGTGAGTGTAAAACTAATCATAGAGTAAAATTAACTTTCTTTATACTCTCCCTTAAAGTGTGAGGGATATTAACAGTGTTCAAGAGTAATTTATAACATATATATTAGGGATTCAAGAAAAACAATAATGTGACAATAGGGATATTCATTATATTTTTAGGACTTTTTAGATATTACCTGTTAATTTCTAAATAATTATATTTGAAATATTAAATATGATTTATAATAAGTGATTTTAGGTATGATTATTTATGAGCTTATCTTTTAACGAATGAATCTCATTAATGAAATTCATGATATAATATTTTATAGAAGAGATGGTTATTTGAGAACATGAGGTAGTGTAGTTAAAAAAATAATATTTCATGTGAATTGTGTTTAACATATCATAATATCATGACCAAGATTTGAATAAAACCACCATTGTAGGGATTTCTAGGACCTGATCTGATATGCTAAATTGCTGCCCCATGCTCTAGTGCATTTATTTTCAGCTTTCATATTATACTTTTATAAATTTTTTATTTTGTAATAATATATGTTGGTTGTCTTCCTATGTTGTACATTGGGATACCCATACACTCAAATTAAGTGATAATAATTAATAATTAATAAATCCATAATATTTTTTTACTGTACTTATTTATTCTTTAATTAATGTCATTTTTGTTAATTTACATATTAGTTGAGATAGAAATTTTATCTTCTATTTTTGGGAGATAATTTTTAATTAATATTGTAAAGTTAAAAATTAGTAGCACAACATGGCCATTAGATTCAAAAAACATTCTATGTTTTTCTCAGAGGTCACAAAGTTTTTCTTTTCAATAATTACTAGATGTTAATAGAACCCCCCATACCAAAAAATAATCATTGATGTTATTTATAGTTAGAACCATTCATGATCACCTCACACCTAATTAAAAAGGTAGTCCCACCATCCATAAGTGAAACAATGGTCACATAATCCCCCTTTCCACATATTCATTGGAGTATAATCCTACTATTATTAACTTGTTTTATGGTAATTTATGGTGAGTTCATATTTTAATCTCAATTTTTATGTCATTTCATTTATGACTCTTAATATCTATGTGATTCTCTCAAGGTAATGGAGGATGATTCAAACATATCCTCACCAAATTCAGTGAAGATGATGCGGAGTATTCCTAGCATTCATAGTGGATGTCTTGGAAGGTTGAGCACATGTCGATGGAGGCTATTTTTGGTGTGACAATGATTCTTTGTGAGTATTGATAAATTATGCCACATTAGATAAAATAAATAATTATCTATTTATGATTTATGGAATCAGAAAGGTTCTCATGTGAAAAAAACATGGATGAGGCTTGAAGGGGCTTGGATGACGATCGGTGAAGCTGAGTGGGGATGTAATCATCATTTTGGAGTTACATGGTAACTTTAGTAAAACTTTGT
The DNA here is from genome assembly GCA_963277665.1 of Viscum album. NCBI lineage: Eukaryota > Viridiplantae > Streptophyta > Magnoliopsida > Santalales > Viscaceae > Viscum > Viscum album. The sequence goes on from OY728129.1 coordinate 1,124,976,964, forward strand.
GCAAGATTTTATTTATAATTTCGTTATGAATGAATTTTTCATACACCATTGGTTGAAAGTGTAATTATTATAATAGGCTGATGCAACAATTACGTTGACTAAAAATTTTCAAGCCTATTTCTGAGAGCTTTATAGTTGACGAATGTGGTGTACTGGAACTAGGATGATTCTTGTGTATGTAAAAATATGAAAATTCAATGCTTTTGTATATGGTTATCTTTTTCTTGGTAATGTTTTTTATGGTTCATGTACTTTTTACTTGATGTATTTATTATAAAAATGATTTAAATATCAATTTTTATTGATAATAGTTGTATATTTGAAGAGGGAGAGAGATTAAATCCTTAAAATACTATGCAGTTATTACATTATAAAATTTTCAATGAATCATTTCTCCACCTATTTCACCGCATCCTGCTTATTCACAATGATTCTTTAATCATTTCATGGTCACCTACAACCTTTCATTGATTTCGCTATATAGGGGATGGTTATTAGTGTATTTTGATGAAAATATATGTTTGTTTATTCTATTATTCACAATTAATATATCATTTCATTGATGGATTCTAATTCAATGAGATTTTGATAAGGAATTGGTCTGATTCCCACTTATCATAGAGATTTTTTTGAAGATGATGGGGAATTTTCATTGCTTTCATAGATGATGTCTTCGAATGTTGAGCACATGTTGTGAGATGTTGTTTTGATGCGACAATAATTCTTGGGGAGTTTTGATAAATAATTCCACTTTTCATATAACTGATTTTGTTAATTTATTTGAAAACTATGATTATCTATATTGATCTTATAATCATGTGATATATCATAATCCATAATCTTGAAATATCCAGATTTCTAGAGAGAAGTGAATTTTTCATATTTCAAATACTATATAGAATATTAGAACACATTCACTTTTCTATTCTCATGCCTGCACAATTATAGGATGTCAATGTTCTCATGCTTGAGGGAATTTCTGAATATGAACTCTAAATGACTAGTTATATACATGAAGTTTAGGTTTTCAATGTTTTAAGGTTCAAATAATCACCCAACACTAACAAATCTTAAAACATCTACTTTTTAGACGATACCATCTCCGGAATAGATACCATTTTAATGATAAGAAGTTCCTTCTAAAAATATTTCTTCAATCATATTTTCATTTTCATGGAACAATTATAACTATCATTAGGATTCATTACTATATCCCAAAATTGAGTATTCTATTTTCAAAAAGCTCTTAACTTCAAATACTCAGTTGAGGCCTCTCGGTAGGTAGGAATAAATTAAGGAATATCTAAATAAAAAATTACATCCCTAAAATATCTTATTAAACTAACAATCATGAATAAAACCACATTATAAATCAAGTATACATAGGAGGGAGAGCTGGTTAAGTGGGTGGGGGGGGATTTTGGGGGGAGGGGTATGGTGGAGGTTGGGGGTGCGGGGTGGGGGGGGAGGTGGTATGGTGTAGGAAGGTTGGGGGGTGGTACAGGGCAGGGGGGTTAGCGCAGTGTAACACCCCGAGATTTTATGAGATATAGTATTTCTTAATTTTTATAATGTCTTATATTATACACTACACCAATATTAGCTTGTACTGTATGCATCATCGTATTGGATTGCAGTATACAAAACACTATTCTGGGCTCAGGTTACACACAATTTCAAGTTCGTTTTGTGGAAATTATTTTACACAACATTAAGTATTTCTTTTGTTTAATATATAAATGAAATATTTTTTGATTATGTTACACGCAACACCAAACAGAGCTTTCACTACACGCAGTCCTGACTTGTCTTGCATTACACGCAATCAAGACCTTCTTCGATATCATGTGTAGTACGCAATACCATGTTTCACTAAACAAGATATTATTTTTATATTATTGTGAACTAGCCATTATGAATAGAAATACCCACTTTTTGAAATTTTATAAATTTTATCTATCAAACTGGACTTCATTTTTGTATTCGAAATATCAACATTTGCCTAGGGTGATTTTTTGGTTTTTTCTGAAAACATTCAATTTTTGATGAATAGTGAAAACACTAGGTTACTATTTAAAAACTGAATTTTTATATAAATAATTATTTATTTTATTTAAACGTATTTTATGTAAAAATTGATACATAATACCAATATAAGTTCAATGTAATTCATTGAAGTCATTTTATAATAATTTTAGATTTATAAAATTTTAATTGAACTTTTCACCATCTTTTACCTACCTCCTAGGTGCCTTTTGCAAACTTACATAAAAAATAATTTTACCGCTTCTATGAGTGGAATTTCGAAAATCCGAGAGACACGGTTAATATTAAGGCGTAAAATGTGGTTCAATAAGATAAAAATAATTTTTGGTGAATAGTAACTTTTTTCTTTTATTTACCACAGTTAAAAGTAAATAGTGTAATTAAGGGTAAAAATGATATTATTATTACCATAACACATGTATTAATTCTATTGGATAAGTTTAATTCGACCAAAAACAACCTTAGGAATAAAATATTACTATTTAGGTCCACTTGGATTAGATTAGGACACTTATTATTATTTAATATAAAGAAGAGTTCAAATAGTAAAAATCAAAGTTTAATAACTAAAACCTTTTTCATATAGGGTTTTACATAAGCTAAATTAGACTATAAATATTAATTAGAAGGATAATAATATTTAATACATAATGGTATTTTATTTATAATTTTTATACATTAAATAATTTAATTTATTTATGATACAATGATGATGTAGTAATTACCTTATTAATTAAATATTAACATAATTGATATTATAAATACCCAAATAAATGTAATTTGAGGCTTTTTATGAATTCCACTAATTTTATAGGTTAATATTACATTTTTGTATTGATTCAATTAACGTTTTTTGAACTAATCATTCTGTTATGAGTTTCACAAAAATCAATTACCAAATAGTGTCAAAATTGACATAAAATAGTTTTTAAAACAAATATTATATTATTAATTGTTATTTTATTCCTAAAAATATAAGGATTGGTAAAATGACTTAGATAAGGATATATATATTAATAATGAACTACTTGGGGTTCGTTTGGCTTGTTATTGTATGTTTATTAACCATTTTGTGTAAGAAAACAAAAAGACATGGTAAAAGGTAAATTATTTAACATAGAGTTAAATCTAAATGATAAGGATAAAATGGTTACCTAATATGGTCTAAAACCTATTTTTTGACAGGATTTCAACCCAACCCCACCTTAGCATAGAAATAAATCAATTTTCAGCTATTAAAAACCAAATATGACTTTATTATAAAATAACATTTTATGTTTTCCTAAGGTACCCATGTCCTCCATTATAAAAGGGCACCCCTTCCCTATTCTCTTCACACCCTTTTAAGCCTTGAAACTCGTCCAAAACCTCCCAATTACACTTTTAAACCTCTCTAGTTATATCATAGAGGTTCTAGTCATCCCAAAAGACCATCTCAAGTGTCCTAAGAAATGTTTAAAGGAGCTGTGTCGAAGAAGAGGTAATCTCTTCCACCGATTCTTTGAAGTTTCCTTCTTATTCAACTTCTTATTCTTTAGTTGTTTCATTATAAAGTAATAACATCAGTATTACTTATATACTGATATGTTATTATAAATTATAAACAACCCTATTCCACCTTATATCCATCCTACGGAAAATGAAATCACCGCGCGTGCAGACGTACGGAATACCATCTCCACGCCGCGGTGTAATCTGTTTTTCCACCACCACCTTACTTGGAAGGGTATAATGGTGTAAAGAATAACTATATATGGTTATCATAAAATCATAATAATTCTAAGATATTATATCATCCACTCCAATTCCATTCAAATAATATGGGAACGATATCATCGCTCGTGCGTACGTACAAATTACCATCTCCATGACGCGATGAGAATCATTTTCCATGTTAACAATTCAAGAATGATTATAATGTATATATAAAAAGTAATAATGAAATATATGACATAATAATGATAATTTATTTATGTATATATAAATGTATGTAATCTACTTAATTTCATTCAATTCAATAAGGAAAAAAAAATAGAGTTCATGCGTACGTACGACCTACCGTCTCCATGAACGGTGTCTTCCATTTCATTTATCTATCTAATATATATATATATATGTGTAATGAATATATATCTGATTTATAAATCATGATTTACATTCTGGAAGTAATTATATCAAGATATAAGTAATAATAATTTCAAGAACAACAAGTCCAAACACGTATGATAAACAAATGATTTTACACAAAACGCTTTTTTAACATGGAATTTACAAAAGAACGGGTAATATAAAGTCATAAGTGAACCATATATGATATCATAAAAATGAATATGATTCTGTAATAAGTCAATGACATTATTTAAAACATTATACAAGAGTTTCTGATATGTACGAAGCATATCGGACCTAAGGTAAGGGATAACCATTCCAATCTTGCTCTTATACGAGATTGTTTATTCGTAAGTATTTACTGGGGTTTTTGTTATCATCTATGTACATGTTTTTTTAAAAACATTCATGTATGTTTAGTGTCATTTTTACCCATTTTTTAATTTTTCCACTTGTTATGAAAGGAATTTTACTTTTTTTACCATACGATGTACTTATTGACTTTTCTGACAAATGTATGGGAATAATGTTTTTTAACTCATACAGTATGAACTGATTATTATGGTTTCATAAAACATTATTTTGATGAAGCTTACTCTACAATATTTAATGACTATTTTCAACAAAATCATTTTCTTTTAAAATTTCATGGAATTTTTTGAAAAGAAAATTACTTTGAAGAAGAAATGATATTTTCATCAAGAATTCATTTCAAGTGTTTTATCAAAAACATTTTCCATATAAGATGGAATTATGTAACATGTGTATGTTTCAAGTATAATTTCTCTATGATTTACAAGGTTTCACTTTTCTTATGATGAATTGATATCCATTTTTTGGTATAGATTATGTTATGATGGGATGATTTTTATGAAACCGATTTTATAATTTGGGTAATGATGAATTATTTATGTTCATGTTGTGGTAAAAGTATGAATTATTTAATTATGAGATGGGTGGGACCTATATCTCCCTCTAATGAATTGGGTAAAGAAATATATCTCATGAGAGAGACATGGCTGGAACGGTAAGTTAATCTGGTTCAGTATTACATGACTGAAATGAAGAGTGAACTCGATTCAGAAAGGGACTTTGTCCACTAAGACGGTCTTGGCAGTAATGACTTGGCTACAACGGAAATCATATCAAGTGCTTAATGTTTTTCCACAATTACATGTTTTATTCCCCTGCTATTTTATCATGATTTATTTTCCTTTATGATCTATGCCTTACGTACTGTCATGTTTTATTTCATTGCTCAAGATTTGGAAGTTTAAACAGTATGTCCATGTTTTTAAGATCAAATGTATATGGTTGGTTTTATTTTCTCCATTCCTACCCTTACTGAGCTTTTGAGCACAACCTTTTAATGTTTTCTTTTCCCCAGGATATAAAGAAAGGTTATAGGTCTGAAAACAAAAGGGGAAGATCATTATGGGAGATGTTGAAGATCTGTCACCATTATTAGAAGATTATTTTTCCGAGTTTCCAAAGACACTAAACTATTACGGCCCTTGTGTATTTGTTTTTGTAATGTATTAAGTATTCCGAAAAAGTTATTTAATTTCCATATACGTCAAGCTCTGGGTCTCTACAGTTAGTATCAGAGGAAAGATTTAGTTAACCTTTGGATACTAGGATGCGAAAACTTAAGTGAGATCCCTGGAGATATTTCTAAGGTATGTCTAGGGATGTCCATAAGGTTACGTATACATATAGATTATAGTCCTATAATTGCACTAACGATCGTAGAATTAAACCTAAGATGTTAGATATTGAAGGTACTCCCCCTTTATTATGTTTTTCCCCTAACATGATTTTTTCCTCTCACACTATTATTTTTGGTTTTTAGATGATGGATGGAACCCAAAGGAACCGTGTTGATCAATGTAATGGACAATGAAATGATTTTACTCCGAAACAAACCAATGTCATGGGAGATGGAGTGAAAAATATTATTTCTATACTTAAACAAGCTATGAATCATTCTGGACATCCAAATGAGAAGAAAAGGGAACAATATTCTATTGAGTCCTTCATGAAGCAATGTCCACCTTCTTTTAGTGGGTCTTTTGATCCACTTGTTGCTGAACAATACATCAGTACCATTGAAAAGATATTTTCCATACTTCGTTGTTCAAAACATGAAAAATTAATTTTATCTATTTACCGTTTAAAAGGTGAAGCAGATCAATGGTTGACTCTAATTAAGAATACAGGGCCCCAAGATGAAATTGAATCCATGGAATGAGACGAGTTCAAGAACTTGTTTTTCAGTAAGTAATTCCCTCGTATTCTTCGAACTAAGATGGAAAAGGAATTCCTTGACCATAAGCATAAGGATGATGAATCTGTGGGTATATATGAAGCGAATTTTACAAGACTTGCAAGGTATGCATCTGGATTTATCATCCAACCAGAAAGTAAAGTTGATCGATTCTTCAGTGGCTTAAAACCAGGTCTTCGAATGGCATTATCTATAAGAGACTTCTGTAGCTATGTAGAAATTGTGCATTGTGCTATCAAGGTAGAACTGCAAATTGGTGTAACATATCCATATCATGGTTTTGACAAGAAACTAAAGATGGATTTCAAGGAGAAATATCAGAATGAAGGTGAAAAGAAGATGAATGTTTCTTTATGCTCAATATGTGGAATGAAATATGGTGGAGATTGTCTTAAAGGGACTAGAAAATGTTTTAAGTGTGGAAAATACGGTCATCGAGCAGCTGAGTGTCGAAGTAATGGAAAAAGGGTTTCTAATGATGTGAATAAAGAAAATACTGTAGAGAACGCACCGCCAACACTTCAATGCTTTAAGTGCAAGGAAATGGGGCATTATGCTAATCAATTCCCTAATCCAAAGGTTAATGATAATCAACGTGAGAAACCTCTTAGGGGAAAGGATAAAGGGAAGTCACATGGGATCACTATTTGTGATGTTGAGTATGACAATGGTATTGTGTAATAAATAAGTGTTTATGTAATGGGATTTCAAAATAGTATCATGGAATCTCATTTTAGGTATAGTGGAATTTTGGAATATCCATGTATTGGTTTTCAATAATTATATGGTACCGGTAACCATGAAAAGTTATTGAAATATTTTTGGAAATAAGATGATATGCACATAATGAAGGGATAAATAGATAATGAAATGAGCCCATGACTGATATAAGGACAAATTGATATCATGGTTTGAGTATATAGAAATTTTGGGATTTTGGTATGTGGAAAGAGTTAAATTTTAATAGAATTCATGTTTTCACTAAGGTTCTATGTTAATTCATGTTTCAAAAGAATACATGAGTAAGGTATAACATGTTTGTAATGTGACCAAAAAAATATATCTTAAGATGTATGGGGGATAAATGATGGTATTCACGTGCTTGTTATGTGACCGTACAAGTAATCATTTTCTTTATACTATGAGCTTGGACCGATGTATTTTTGATAAGACTAAAGATTTGAATGGATTTTGTTGGACATAAGATAGTATTGTTTAAGGCTAGACCCTTTTTTTGATATTATTTCTAAAAAGTTATAATAATGTAGTATGACGGGGACAGCCCGTCACGTCAGACAAGGTTGAGGGAATCAAACCCACAACCGAAGTACGACAAGCCTTTATCGCCTATCACTAGCCTACATGAAGTCCCTGGTTAATAGAAACTAGTTTTATTATATTGTGCGGTGTGATATATGAAGTATAAGTCTATTTTAGGAACCATATACAATTAATCTCACTATAGATGGACTTATGTATATTTAATAACTTTTTCTATCTTTTTGTTTGAGACAGATGGAATGAACAATCATTCTATCGCATGATATGCTAACACTTCACGGAAGAAAAATTCAACCTCATTTCATTAAGATATGACATATAAATTGTTCAACGCACAAACAACAGTAATATTGTACCAAAATCAATTAAGTATTTATTTTAATTCAAATTCTTCAACTTTAGGGAAAAGATCTTGAAAACTGAAAATGTTTCCCTAGTGTCCTTATATAAAATGAATCGGATGGTACTTTAAATCATCACAAATATATGGCTTTGTGATTGATGGATTTTTCATATCCATGTTCAATACCACTCTCTATCAGAACTTGATGGTTAGATTTCTCTTCCATGTCCATATTTTCACCTATGTTGTTCTATGTGGAAACCTAGTGCTGAGTTACTTTGGGTGACCATTATGATTCTAACTTCATTTTTTTAAAATGAAATTTTAGTATTCCTTTTTAGGATGTGGGTTTCTATGAATGAAACTTTCAAGTAGTAGATGATTTATAACCCCAACGAATTTCGAGGGCAAAATTCATTTTAAGGGGGGTAGAATGTAACACCCTGAGATTTTATGAGATATATTATTTTCTTAATTTTATTAATGTATTCTATTATACACTACACCAAGATTAGCTTGTACTATAAACAACACCATATTAGCTTGCAGTATATGCAACACTATTCTTGGCTCGTGTTACACACAATTTCAAGTTCATTTTGTGGAAATTATTTTACGCAACATTAAGTATAGATTTTGTTTAATGTATAAATGAAATAAGTTTTGATTATGTTATACGCAACACCAAACAGAGCTTTCACTACACGAAGTCCTGACTTGGCTTGCATTACATGAAATCAAGACCTTCTTCGACAGCGTGTGTAGTACGCAATGCCATGTTTCCCAAAACAAGATAATATTATAATATTATTATGAACAAGCCGTTATGAATATTATTACCCACTTTTTCAAATTTTATAAATTTTATTATTCAAAATGGACTTCATTTTTGGATTCAGAATATCAAAATTGGCCTAGGGTGAATTTTTGGTATTTTTCTGAAAAATTTCAATTTTTGATGAATAGTGAAAACACTGGGTTACTATTTAAAAACCGAATTTTTATATAAATAATTATTTATTTTATATAAATTTATTTTCGGTAAAAATTGATACATAATACCAATATAAGTTCAATGTAATTCATTGGAGTCATTTTATTATAATTTTAGATGTATAAATATTTAATTGAACTTTTCATCGTCTTTTACCTACCTCCTATGAGCTTTTTGCAAACATACATAAAACATAATTTTACCGCTTCTGTGAGTGGAATTTCAAAAATCTGAGAGACACAGTTAATATCAAGGATTAAAATGTGGTTCAATAAGATAAAAATAGTTTTTGGTGAATAGTAACTTTTTACTTTTATTTACCACGGTTAAAAGTAAATACGGTAATTAAGGGTAAATATGATATTATTATTACAATAACACAGGTCCTAATTATATGGGATAAGTTTAAATAGAAAAAAAAAACAACCTTAGGAAAAAAATATGTCTATTTAGGTCCACTTGGATTAGATTAGGACACTTATTATTATTTTATATAAATAAGAGTTAAAATAGTAAAAATCAATGATGAATAACTAAAACATTTTTAATATAGGGTTGTACATAAGATAAATTCGACAATAAATATTCATTAGAAAGATAAAAAATATTTCCAACATAATGGTATTTTATTTATAATTTTTAGACATTAAATAATTTAATTTATTTATGGCACAATGATGATGCAATAATTACCTTATTAATGAAATATTAACATAATTGATATTATAAATACCCAAATAAATGTAATTTGAATCTTTTTATGAATTAAACTAATTTTCTAGGTTAATATGACATGTCAGTATTGATTAAATTAACTTTTTTCAAACTAATCATTCTGTTATAATTTTCACAAAAAATCAATTACCAAATAGTGTCAAAATTGACATAAAATAGTTTTTAAAACAAATATTATATTATTAATTGTTATTTTATTCCTAAAAATCTAAGGATTGGCCATATGACATATATAAGGATATATATATTAATAATGAACCTCTTTGGGTTAGTTTGGATTGTTATTCTATGTTCATTAACCATATAGTTTAAGAAAACAAAAAGGCATGGTAAAATTTAAATGATTTAACTTAGAGTTAAATCTAAATGATAATGATAAAATAGTAACCTAAACATGTCTAAAACCTATTGGATGAGAGTGTTTCGACCCATCCCCACCTTATCATCTAAATAAATCAATTTGGAGCTATTAAAAACCGAATATGACTGTATTATAAAATAACATTTTAAGTTTTCCTAAGGTGCCCCTCTCCTCCCTTATAAAAAAAAGAACCCCGTCCCTCTTATTGAGCCTTGAATCTCGGCCAAACCCTGCCAATTACTCTTCTAAACCTCTATATTTATATCATAGAGGTTTTGGACTTCTCAAAATACCAACTCTAGTGTCATAAGAAGAAGTTTAAAGGAGGTGCGTCGAAGAAGAGGTAATCTCATCTACCGATTCTGTCATATTTCTTTCTTCTTCAACTTCTTTATTATTTGTTTCATTATAAAGTAATAACATCAGTATTTTATATATACTGATATGTTATTATAAATATTAAAAAACCCTATTTCACCTTCTATCCATCCTACGGAAAACGAAATCACCGCAAGTGCGTACATATGGAATATCGTCTCCACGCCGCGGGGTAATCTGTTTTTCCACCACCACCTTACTTGGATGAGAATAATGCTGTAAATAATAACTATATATGGTTATTATAACATCATAATTATTCCAATATATTATATCATCAACTGAAATTCCATTCAACAATTATGTGAACGATTTCATTGCTCGTGCGTGCGTATAGATTACTGTCTCCACGACGCGATGAGATTCATATTCCATGTTACCAATTCAAGAATTATTTTAAAGTATATATAATAAGTAATCATGAAATATATGAAATAATAATGCTACATTATTTATGTATATATATGTATGTCATCTACTTAATTTCATTCATTTCAATAAGGAAACGAAAACAGCGTTCTTTCATACGTACGGCCTACTGTCTCCATGAACGGTGTATTCTATTTCATTTATCTATCTAATATATATATATATATATATATATATTTAATGAATATATATATGACATATAAATCATTATTTACATTCTGGATGTAAGTTAATAAAGATATAAGTAATAATAATATCAAGAACATCAAGTCCATACACGTACGATAAATAAAACGATTTTACCCAAAACTCTCCTTTAACATGGAATTTACAAAATAACAGGTAATATAAAGTCAAAAGTGAACCATATATGATATCATAAAATATAAAGTGATTGTTTAATAAGTCAATGACATTATTTAAATCATTATACAGGAGGTTCGGATACGTACTAAGCATATCAAACCTAAGGTAAGGGATAACAATTCCAATCTTGCTCTTATCCAAGATTGTTTATTCGTAAGTATATACAGGGGTTTTTGTTATCATCCATGTCTATGTTTTCTAAAAATGTTTTCATGTATGTTTAGTTTCCTTTTTACCCATTTTTTATTTTTACCCCATATTATGAAAGGAATCTTACTTTTTTTTACCATACGATGTAATTTTTGACTTTTCCGGAAAAAGTATGAGAAGAATGTTTTTTAACTTATACGGCATGAACGAATTTTTACGTTTTCATAACGACTTATTTTCATGAATCTTACTCTACAAGATTTAATGACTATTTTCAACAGAATCCTTTTCTTTAAAAAGTTCATGGAATTTTGTGAAAATAAAATGATTTTGAAGAATAAAGAATATTTTCCTCAAGAATTCATTTCAAGTGTTTTATCAAAACCATTTTCCATATAATATGGAATTATTTAATGTGTGTATGTTTGATGTATAATTTATCTATTCATTACATGGTTTCACATTTATTATGATGAATTGATATCCATTTTTTTGTTTGTATTATGTTGTGATGGGATGATGTTTATGAAACCCATTTCATACTTTGGGTAATGATGAATGATTTATGTTCATGTTGGGGAAAATGTAATAATGATATAATTATGAGATGGTTGGGACCTATATCTCCCTCCAAAGCATTGGGTAAAGATTTATATCTCATGAGATAGACATGTATGGAACGATATGTTAATCCGGTCCAGTGTTACAGGACTGAAATGAGGAGTGAACTCGATTCAGAAAGGGACTTTGTCCACTAATATGGTCTTGGCAGTAATGCCTTGGCTACTATGGAAATAATATCAAGTGATTAATGTATTTCAACAATTATACGTTTTATTCCCATGCTATTTTACCATGATTGATTTTCCTTTATGATCTATGTCTTACGTACTGTCATGTTTTATTTCATTTCTCATGATTTTGAAGTTTAAACAATATGTTCATGTTTTTAAGTTCAAATTTATATGGTTGGTTTTATATTCTCCATGCTTACCCTTACTGAGCATTTTATCTCACCCTTTTAATGTTTTCTTTTCCCCATGATATAAAGAATGGTTTTAGGTAAGAAAACAAAAGCGGAAGATCATTATGGGAGATGTTGAAGATCTTTCACCATGATTAGAAGATTATTTTTCCATGTTTCCAAAGACACTAAACTATTATGGTCCTTGTGTGTTTGTTTTTGATATGTATTAAGTTTTCTGAAAAAGTAAGGTAATTTCCATCTACGTCAAGCTCTGGGTCTCTACATGCAAAGGGTTGGGGGACGGTGAATTGGGTTGGGGGGATAGTGCAAGGGGGAGGTGGTGTTGGGGTGGGGGTCTGGTGTAGTTTGTTAGGTGGGAGAATCCATCATTTTAAAATGTAATATATTTCTCACAAAATGTTAAAAATACTCATGGTTTCACTTATAAGAGCATAACTATTTATGATTATAACTAAACATCCCAACTGATTCCACTCTGTAGCCATGCATTTTTAGTATTACATTCACATGTATTTAGAATTGATATTTTATGTTTTCTTGGACCACATATTATTAAAGGAGACCTGAAAAAAGAGTCATCATTTGAAATTTTTAATCATTAACATGGGATTGAATTTATATAATAGTTTATGTCATTTGTGATTGAATATATTGCAAATGATGTATGACATACATTATAAACCCATTTTCCATTTGTGATTCATTTAACCATTCGGTGTAGGCTTCCTTCTAAACACACCCATAGATCAATATAGATGTTGTGTTACATACTGAGATTCATTTGATATATATATATTTTTAATTATAATTTTCAATTTTTTGCTAATTTTATTCCATTATATTATTATCATTAATAGCTTCATGACTGGGTTGATAGTGAATATGTTGATGACCGGAATGATTTAAAACCATATATATAAAATTGGCAATTGTTTTCTATATTATATTGGGTTATTTAATTGTTAGTATATACGGTCAACATATATTAATGTTTTTGAGGATGCGGGGATATGATTTGATTCTAGAAAAAAAAAATTAATAATAAAGTGGTTGGTCTTGTGGTCCTAAATATTGTTAATTATTTTCTATTCTAATTAAAAAATTATCAATTACTTATGCTTATTTACCTTAAAATTATGTTGGTGTTTAATCTATAAAATAGATTTTATACGTATATTCGTTAAATTTCTCCATCTACCAATGTTTTGTTTGATCAGTGGCTCTTCAGTAGTCTGACTAATGGAACTCTAACCAATGATGTTTCTTCCGAAATATCTAGGCCGAAGGTTTCTTCGGTAACCATTATCTGATCATAGACGATATAGATTTTTAAACTTTTTAACTCATTCTTCTCAGTAATATTGTAATCTTTAAATATAAGTTCATTATTAAAAATTACATATTATCCCTAGATGAATTGTTAATTTTCATCACCACACAACAATGACCAACCGTTTCATCACTATATGCAAAAAAGAAAACAAACATTTGATTTCACCTCCAACTTATCTCTATATTCAGAATAAATCTGAACAGTTGTGACACATACCAACATCTTATGATTGTGGACCTCAGGTCTCTTATTAGACCAATGTTTCATAAGAAGTTCCTATCCTAGAGTTGAAGTTGGACATTTGTTTATGAAGAAAGCTAATTAATTCAAGTCTTCTTCCCAAATTCTATTATGCATTCCCAAATAAATCCTTACACCGAGATTTATTTATCAGTTTCCAATTCTTTTCTTTATCAATTCCATTTTATTGGGGATTCCCCAAAATATTATTACCAAATATGATTCCCTTATACATAAAGAAGTGATTAATTTTTTTTGATGTATTCCCCCTGATTGTTAGTCCAAATACATTTAAACATTCATTAACACACATTATTGGTCATAGATTTCCAAATTCTAAATGCCTAAAACAAATTATATTTATTCATTATGATGTAAATCCATACCTTGTGATTGATATTATCATTGATGGTTAACAAATAAAGTGATCTGACATATGAGTGTGTAGGGGTTGGACCCCAAACATCATAATGAATATGTTCTAATACTAGAATTCTTATTTTTACTCCATCCATGTTGATGGTATCTCTCATTTATTTTTCCAACATACAAATCTCATAACATTCAAGGTCCATGTGATTTAGTTTTATAAAAAAGTGTTTTTTATGCGAAATAATTCATGAAAACAAATGACATCATTGATAATTGATATATTATCTCATTCTATTCTACATTCAAGAGACTTCAAAATAGTTTCTATTGAGTTCACCAAAGAATTCATTTCTTGTGAGGACATAAAAAATGCATATAAATATTCTTAAATACTGTTGGCACCCTCCATGAATTTTTTTAACTTCCTGTAAATTTTTTGAATGAGTTGGTGTCATACTGACTTTGTTAAATTCAATGTAGTGTAAAACATAATCCTACAAAAATAAATTTTTAGTGTAATTTTTTTCATTATATGGTTCCTTTTAGTCCTGATTAAAGATGGAAGAATAAATTCTGTGTCATTTTCTTCTCTTATTCAAGCTATTATAATAGATTCCATAGGGTTTTTTCCTCATCATCATTCAACTGGGGATTGGTTAATAACACTAACTCATACTACTTAGTGTGCATTGAATTAAATTAAAATGTGGAAAACTATTTCATTTATTTATATGTTCTTTTATGTTGAACAATCTCCCACTTATTTTTTGTGAAAATTTTACGTTTGAAAATTGAAATACAGTCATCCATTTAGGTTTTGTCATCTTAATAAGTAATGAGATTCAGTATCCCATTTCACCCACTTCTATTACAATGAAATGAAGTACGACTAAATGGAAAAACATTTTCGCTTCTTGGTATGACTTCAATGCATCATTATATATGATATACCAATGATTTAAAAACTTTTATTCTATTATTATACTCATTTTCTTATCATTATAATTTATTCAATATCCACATTAATTATAATATATCAAATATTTTTAATTTATAGTTTTTCAATATCCCATTAGGACTATGTTTTGTGAAAACATTTTCTCACATATGAATTTTTTATGCTTTTCTCACATGTTAACATATGCCTATGCTTATATATATTCTCATGTGATTAAATGAAATAAAATAACATTTCTAATTTGATATTGAATATGTTTATGGTTATGATTAATCATATATTTATGCTTTAAAATTATTCTTATACAAATACAAGAGTACATTAATAATTTCAAATATTAAAATATATATATTATGACATGTATAGTTGCTTTAGCTTATACTTATAAAAAACTATGTTACATAAATAGTAAAATAAATAAATAAATCTCAACCCTATAGAGGAAATTATTAATGTGCTGATTATGTTTATAAATACTCTAAAATTCTTATTCATTTTAAAAATTATAGTTCTTATGGTCATGTTGGTATTGGATCCATATATCATTTATCATGTACATTTGACACCCTGATCACATATATTTATGATGTATTTATATTTCACTTCTTTTCCAATTATTTCCTTACCCGGGGATTCTTATGATAAATCCAGTTCTATCCGCCTCCATCAAAGATAGTGAGTTTGACTTCAAATTTAGGTAGGGTTTCTTCATTTTTTATTCTTTTTCCCAATTTTAATTAGGGATTCTGTGATTTTTGGGTTTCCTATTTATTTGATGTTTTTTTTGAATCTTGTTGAGGTGGATTCGATCTGCTTTTCAAAGGGGAATCACCACCTATAAATAGGTAAGAATATATATAATATGTTCTCCCATTATATGTATATCAAAAAATGTTAGCACGATTACATATAAGGGGATGTATGTGCTTATGTATATATATATAAAATGCATATGTGTGTGGGTGATTATGGGATTTTTCATGTGAAAATATATATAAGGATCATCTTGTATGTGTTCAAGGCCATGAAGACACATATTTAGGGTTTAGGACATCCTTATGTATATGTAAAGGTGCATATATCCATAGGAAGGATAGAGGATCTTAGTGTTTTTTCTAATAAAAGTTTCTCATGCTGAGTGTGGCATGGCTCCATAAAGGTAGGGTCCCTATCCTAGCCTCTTTAATTCATGAATGATTAAAATTGAATTTATCCACCTTCTTAATTCTGTTGGTTTCTATTACATTTAAAATTTTGAATAAGTGTTATTTAAGATATTTTTTTCATTTGAGAAACAATTCATTGATTTTTAATAAAACCCCTCCAATGGAGGTTCACTATCTATGAAAAGACACAATGGTAGTTTTTTCATATATTGCTTGCTTGACATTATTACATTTATGTTTTAAATTTTAATAACTACCCCATATTCACTCATTTGAGACACCACAAAAATATCCAAAAATGTTTTTGACTCACATCGTTTCATGGAAAAATAATAATCATACCACAATCACAAAAACACCCCTTAGTAATTAAATATGGTGTTTCTAAATTTTCAATTCACTACACTTTATTAAATGGCATCTATCTCTTCACCATGGATCACAATTACCTTGACGCATCTTATGTAATCACAAAGTTAACATTATGTAGTCAATTCCAATCATATAAGACCCTACCACAGCCATTATCTTTCTCGGACATCCTTTACATAGGTCATAAATTACCTTGATATAGTATCCTATTATTTATTGTGAAATTATGTTGTTCATGAATGAACTTTATCTAAATTAGTATCACATTAAATAGACCATAAATTATTTCCTTACCTTTATACAGTGATTAGAATACATTTATGTAGGTAGTGAAACCTCCAAATGGATTTTTGGAATTGTGTGTTCACCTTTACATAGCTCTCTAGTTACCTGTCTTCATCTACCTATTTTTAGTGAAACATTTATATAGTGCATCAATTATGTTTGAAAAGCTATCAAAAACCAAACTTAACCTTATACAATATTCATACTAATTTTATACATGTAGTTATCTTCAAGTATTTCATTTAATTAGTCAATAAAAATCATGATTGGACTTTACATAAGTAATAATTTCAACTCAAAATGAATTCATACAATTCTCAATCCATCCCAAGGTCCTCAAAATTTTATTAAATGGTGTAGAAATGGGTTACTCACCCATGAAAAAATGTATTTTTTTTATGATTCCGAATTAAATTTAGAACATTTTCTTGAACCCATTTACTTGTGTTCTTTATGGTGTATTTTTAAACCAATATTACGTTAACTATACTTATTAAAACCCATATTTAAAATTAACAAAATTTCATGATTTGGGAACTTTAATATACCTCTTTGTTGTTTTTGATGTGTACCCTTTTAAAATTCTCCATATAAAAATACATTTATGTCCCCTTATTTATTACAATTCCCTTCAAGTTAGTATAAATATAACAAAGGGAATAATGATTGGTTAGCTTTCTATTCATTGAGAGCACGAAGGAATGAAAAATTCCTATCAACTATGATAATATATACTTCTCAACTATATGATTGCGGATACTATTCAACATTTTACCCCAATTTTCTTATCACTTGTATTTGTTGAAGCCTTTGTGGACTAAAACTTCTCAATAGGCTTATTGTATGGGACATCTTTGATACCAAAAGAAACAGAATGCACATTCAGCCATAGATGATAACTTCTTCTTCATCATATATTCCAATTTTTTTATAATTATTTTGGTCTATGGTCGATGTATTATTTGACAACCAGATGACCAGAATACCATATTTATTATAACACCTCTCCTAGTAGATGTGATGTTACGAATTGGTGAAAAAAGTCCTTCCTTGAATTTCACCACAAAGATGATGAATTTTTTAACATTACATGTGACTGAAGACTGTTCTATGAAAAAAAGATCATAATCAACATCACAAATACCATGTTGGTTTCAACCCTTCACAATTTCATATTTTATACTTCTATTTCTATCATATATATTTATGCTTAGTTGATTTGAATGCGTTTCTGTTTTTCTTTGTGTGTGTTTCTAGCTTGGCTTCATTATGAGATTATATAGGGAATCAAATTCATATTACAACATGTCTGATAAGTGATGAATGCTTCCATTATTAAAAATAAATTCATTCTCTATGACATGATAATAGTCTTCATGGATGAGAGGGGTGAACATGAAGGTGGAGTACCGGGGGGAAGAGCTAGAGGGAATACTAGAAGACTGGAAGGGGTGAGTGGACATGATTTAGTAGGGAATGTAATAGAAGGGAGGAACCTGTATGAGGAGACTAGGAGGGATGGGGTGTTGGGAGACTGGAAGGGGTGGGGTGGGATAAGCAATGGTGTGGGTGTGCGGGGGTGGTGGTGCAAAAGGGTGTACAAGGGGGAGGGGTGTATGTGAGGGAGTGTGAAAGAGGTCATGAGGTGTACTGGGGAGGGGTGAAAGAGGTTTGAAGGTGAGGTGTAAGGGATGTTGTGTTGGATTCTTTTGTATGGGGAAAGTAGAGGGTTCCGGGGAGTGAAAGGGTGTGCAGGGGGTGGGGGTGGTGGTGCAAGGGTTAGAGGAGGGGGGAAGGGGGAGTGCAAGGGTTTAGTTCAAGTGGCGGTGTGTAAGGGGTATGGTGTAGGGGTATGGGTAATGGGGGTGTGTAGGGGGGTGTGTGTCTAGGGTGAGAGGGGTGTGGAAGGAGTAGGGTTTATGGGTAGGTTACAAGAGAGTGTGCAGGGGGCTGCACAAGGGGGTGTATATACAGTAGGGGTATGGTGCAAGGGGGTGTGTAGGGGCGATGCATGGTGGTGGTGCAACGGGTGTGCAAGGGGGAGAGGATGTAGTGGGTGAGTAGGTGGTTGGAAAGGGGGGATGGGGGTGTGAAAGGGGGGGTGTGCAAGGGGAGCGGGGGGTGTAAAGTGGATGGGGTGAAAGGAGTGTGAAGGGGGGAGTGCACGTGATAGGGTATGGTAAAAGGGTGGTGTAATGGGTGTGCATTGGGGTGCAAGGGGGTGTTGTGTGGGGTGGGTGGTGCAAGGGGTATGTAGGTTACATGGGAAAGGGAGTGATTAAGTTTTTATTGGATCTACAATATATATCCACAGTTTTAAACTGTTTCAATGGACCTATATCCACAGTTGAATCCATGGATATACACCAATTTCCATGCTTTAGAACCATGGCTGTAGGTCCACATGGAAAAATCGATATCCATGGTTTAAAACTGTGGCTATAGTTTATGTTCCATGGTAATAAATGTGGTTATAGTGCTATAGAGAAATTTTGAACCATGGTTATATCTGTTTTACCTATATCCATGCCAATACCATACATGGTCCAGTGACCCATGGCTATTACCTATAGAAATAGTTTTTGGACATAAAGCCATGGTTTATAACCGTCGCTATATCCTAAATTTGTAGTACAGAACATTCATCTAATACCATTTTTCATGAACCAGGCAATGATTATATCCAAATCGTGTTCTGAATCGGTTTCCGACATGGCCTAATAGAATTAAAGATCCCAACAGACATGAAACTACTACACGACATCAAACATAACCAAAGTGGGAACAATTTCAGCCCAAAGCCCAGTATAAAAAATTAGTCATATAGCTGACCAAAAAAGGAATCTCAAATAATTACACAAACTATCTCAATTATAGGATTAAACATAAGAATTCAGAAACAAAATATAAAACTGAAAAAAATTAAAATAGAGCCACACATCCAAAATCTTCTTGTGAAATCAATTTCACTACCACCCACAAGACCGAATCGCACAAAGAGCCCAATTGAGCAAAAAAAAACTAAATGAGGATAAGAAACTTCAATACAGATTAGGTCCACCAAAACATAATCGTACAAGAAGGGTGTGAGTTTTACAGCATAGTAGGAAATCACCAATGAATCTTTTTGTTTCCATTCCTGATGAAAATCCATTAATACTATTTTTAAAAACAATTATAAAAAAATGTTTTTCTCATAATAAATAAACAAAAATAATTTCTCTTTTATGAAATAGATAATGATGCAATTTTATTAGTTCAATATAGGTTAAATATTTTGAAATGCAATCCCAGACCCAATTACATGGAAAATAACTAGGCTCTGCTGAAAATAAATAAGCACTTCAATTTGAAAACTATGTGTAATAGAATGTAAACAAGAAGATATAAAAAGTAAACGACGGAAATCCAAAACATCTATAGAGTGACCCCTAGACATACTCGGTTCGAAACCCCTTATCAGAATATGGTGAATCCCTTGAATCTATAAGCAACTACCCACCCTCAACATGCCAATCCAATGGAATATCCCACTAGGCATATATGCAATTTAATGGGTACCAATCCATCTAATCGGGTTTGATCAGAGATAGTCACTCGATCCGCTAAAATATGCCAATGAACCCATCATAAATATACATAATCTAATAAAGTAGAAATATCTCGCACATGAGATTCACGTAACTTACCATCACTGCACTAGTCTACCCCAAACACAGACACCCTATATGATTACCCATCAAGAGAAATCTCTCATTTATAGGTTCCAACTATATATATATATTCATATATATACATCAAATCATGAATGGTGCCAACTGGGCCACCACAACATATTAACTACGAACCCTTTCATTAAAACATAGAAATTTACCTATGGGCCTTTACATTACACAATCTATGTCATTTACCAAAAAGATTCCAAAACATCAGAAAACACCGCTTTTTTCATTAAAATTTAAAATGAGACTTTAAGGAAATCATTTAGTAAAACATAATCCATGTTCCAAATGGGAAAATCCATAATGATTCCATTTGAAACCAATTTTTGAAATTACACAATGGAATAGAAATTAATTGAGAAACCATGGTTTAATGAAAACATTACTTTAAGGTGCCTCCTTTATTTGAGTGTACATCCATGTGTGCACCGGGTGCACCCATTGATTGTCCTTCATCGATTAAAACCCTGTAAATTTCCCATAAAACCCCCAAAAATTATTTTCAAAACCATCAGTTGTTTTTTAGCAAAACCAAATCCTTAAAAATAAGTGCAATAACATAAATTACATTCTTTTGAAAGCATGTAATCCCTTCCAAAACATTACACTTTGGTCATCAAACCAAAAGGCATCTAAATCACTCATTAACCGAAATTTATATATTAAAACTGTGTTACCAAAATACATCCCGGGACAAATATAACAATAATTCTTGATTTCATATTAAGAAATAATAGTAATTTAATCAAAAACATTATGTTCTTCATCACATAGACATCATTGAAATATCACCCCAAAAACTAATTTTATCAATTTCTACCAATGCATAAACACCAAACTAATCTATAAAAATGAACCATAGGTGTGAAAATCGTGATTATTATTTTACTAAAAATGATCAAGAATCCCAAAAATGTCCCCGACAGGGAAATAGTGAGACACCAACCTCAATGGGGAGCAGATGCAATTGAACATTTAAGGGAGGATGAACAAGGTGTCACAAATTAACCCAACACCATAAATAAAAAAACTGAGATACATATCAACCCTAATTTCTAGGTTTTTCCAAAGAGAGAAATCCCATAATGAAAACCCTATAAATTAAGAGAAAATTGAGATTCATGAGTAAGTTGACTAAAAACTAAATAAACTCACCTGAAGAACCATCAAGGACCTCTAATGGAGGAAAGAGATCAAGTGAGAGGGGTTTGGGAGGACCTAATGGTGCACCTAGGTCAGAAGTGGGAGGATAAACCAAATATGAGGTTAAAATATAGATATTAAATACAAAAAATTGGAAATTTTATGACATTGAGTAGATCACACAGTTAGCCCGCACTGTTTGAAAAATCAAGCATAAACCGCGCGACAACCACTATAAAATGGAGACACCCCACAGGGATTGGACACACTGTATACACAAATTGAACCAACCATGCTAAAATCCACTACCCAAAATCACCTAATCCTATATGGTTAACTAGGCAAGGCGTAAATATTCTACAAACCGTGCAAAAACCATGTGCAGAATAAAATTCACCTGAAACTTTTGAAAATAAAAAATTCAAATCCAGTATCAACCATAGCCTATAAAAAGACTCAAGGCCAAGAAAATAATAAAATAATGGAGTATCCAAGGTTAGAGTGTGATAAATGGTGTACTATACATATACACCATCCTTCCAATATGTGTGCCTATAAGTGTAAGATTAGAGTGGACCATCACACATGGAACATGGGGCCATACAGTACCCTGTGAATGTATGCCTTGGTATATTATGATCTTTTTAGGTTTTGGTAATTTAAAATGTGATTATGTAAAAATACATGTGAAATTTAACTCATATGAAAATCCTGACTATCACCCAATTGTGACTCATGACACATGTTATTCATAACTACACATTGCATATTCATGAATTTAACCAAACGAATTATCCATTATGCATCCAATAATTATGAAAGTATCCTTCAGTGATTCATCCTTGAATCACACCCAAGAATGCTAAAAATGGTGTTTACCATAATCAATATGTAACCATACATGGGATTACATAAATTTGTTTTTGGATATCTGAATTACCACTACCTTCATGGAAGAATCTTCATCCCACATGTCTATCACTTAAAAACACCATTTTATGATCATTCTATATATTTCAATCTTTATCATCACATCTCCATCGTGATTCAATATGTCATAATAGACCCTAAAAATAATCTATATAATCTCTAATCGATAATGAAATTATATGTGTTCAGGGAAAATAGTTATCCAATTGTCTAATCAAATGTTAGTGATATGTGCACATATAAAATACGGAAACCCAAAAGAAAAATCTATATGAGATTCAACATTTCCCTTGTTTATTTTTGAAACTATTCATTAACATAATTCAAATTATAATTATCAAAATTATTATTCAATGAATGATGTTTTAAAAATATTTAAAATAAAATTAAATTAATGGCTTCAAAATTGTTGATTTTGGATCTATTTTTTGGTGCTAATCAATAATCACATCAGTTTAATAAAATGAGTTAAAATAATAATTTAATCACCCTACTTCCAAAATGGTTAAAACATAATAAAGATGATTCTCACATAATCATAATCTATGAGGTGATTTAATGATGATTCTTTATGATAGATCAATGTCTCCACGATCTCCCACAACAATATTTGAAGCAGTTCTCCATTCAAGGATCCATCTAGGCTTTGTTTCTAAACCATCTGATTCTATACTAATGGATTAAAAATATAAATGAAGGATATGGAACTAAATTAAATGAATAAAATAAATAATATAATATAAATAAATAGATAAAAAATTTTGAGGTATTACCTACTCATAACACTGCATCGACTATAGGTCCAATGAAATTGATGCTTATATCACATCAATGGTAAAGACCAAACATTTGTGTGAATTTTTGTATTATTTTATCCATCCAAACACATTGATGATATGATATTCCCTAATATATCACTGAGTATAAAAATATTTTTATAGATTAAAATTATCTACACCAGGGTTTAGATGACACACGATAATCACACCACATCCCCAGTAAAATTCTTTTGTAGACAAAAAATATTTCAATGTATCAAAACTTGATATCAAGGGTTATTAATTTCTCCCCCAAATTATATCTTTCACCGAAGAAGGAACAAATCACCCTATAAGATGATGGTACTAATATATCATATGGTTCTTATGCTCCCATGAGTTATCTAAAATAATGTCGTTCTTCAAAAATATTTTCATGTTTTAGAAAATATCCACAACATTCCCCAAACAATATGGTTCATCATATTAGTCACATGTTTTATCAATTGAATAATATTGATGATGTTATAGAAAAAATCTTGTTATGGATTTAAAAAAAGGTAGTATGGAATCATTCTAATAGTATGTAAAATATATTAAAAACCCATTGTATCTCAGAGATAGTTTAATCCCATAGAAAAATCATTTTAATATTATTTGCGTGGAGACCTTTAGATATATATTATCACTCTATATACACCATAAAGGCCTCTATTTATTGTATGAATAATAATTTTCACGGATATGGGATATCCAAATAATTTCTCGAATTATATGCATCTTCTCAGTCATCACATGAACCAACAATAGTCTCATGATTATTGTACCTCACATGATAGACTAACATAAAGGTGACCTATAGAGTCTTCCATAATGGGGCCTCAAATGGAAACATGATAATTTTATAGTGGTAGATATTGTTATATGTAAACTTCACTAGTGGAAAATGATCCCCACAGATCTAATTAAAATCCATAACACAAGTCCTAAAAAAATCCTCGAGCACTTAAATGACTTAATCAATTTGTACATTAGTTTATCAATGACAAAAAATTAATTCCTCAATAGACTAATGGAATCATCCTAAAATACTTATCAAAATCAGGATGTAAAGGCATTATCACAATTTGATTAAATTATAATTGATACTTAATGAATATGGATGCAATTTTACATGTAATCGTGTCCTTGAAATTCCACAGAACAATGAATATTTATGACAGGAATGTGATTTGACTAAGTGGGACTATTGAAAAATACCCATATAGTATAATTTGATGTCAAAAAAATTAATTCCTGTTGTATAAAAAATGTATATGAAATTCCATTTCCATTTTAAAACCATGAGGGGTTGTATCTGACGATCAAGAACAAGATTCTCTGTCATTACCTATAGACTAGTAACGAATCAAGAGACAAAATAGGTAATAATCCTCTTTATAACAGGCCACTAAAAATCCTATAGAGATCATGGTATGTATTTACCCCATAATGATTTACTAAAAATGTAGAAGTAAGAGACTATCATAAAATGCCATTCAAATGTGTGATTTCCCCTTAGTCCACCCTGAAAAGAGAATGACAAGGTCCTCACATTTAGATAATCCATATGGAGTATGCACTATGAATATCTGATAATGAAATTCATGAAAATCCAAATATTAGAGGGTGTTATTCTATCATGTGTTGGGTAAAAATAGTGGTCAAAACAATCAATCAGAGGAACATTTATCTATCTCCAATAATAAATGATATCTACAATGAGTCCATATACATTTAAAAATCACATATAAACTACAAATGATACATTATTCTTTGATAATTTACCAACACATTACCATTTCATGGAGTATATACAAAATATAAGTCATTATCCTAGAGGTGATTCAATAATAACCTCTTTCACAAGATAAGATCTCTCTATGAGAAAATGTATGTTTAAATCTTGTGGTCAAAATAAATAAAAAAAATACTATCTATGTTGTTGTTATCTCAATTTATATGGAAAAATCCAATACATAATCTCCTTGTGATGGGATGTGTAGTTTTTCCCATGGGGGTTTAGTTTCCTAGACTAACACACTATCACTGGCTGTAACAATATCTATAGATAGCCAAGCTAGGATTTAGAGGTATGTCATAAAAGTACATTCCCAACCCCATCCACAATAAACCCTTAAATTTTTAATACCTTTCATAAATTCTCAAACGATATATAGAATGCTTCTTATTAGAAATAAACTACCAATTTCAGGTTAAGGTTGTCAAAAGAGTTTTAATCCAAGTTATTTTTTGAATAATTCTATAGATATATCTATATAATCTATGAAAAGACCAAGGATTTTTTCACATTATTGGCTGTCTGACAAGAAATAATTTCCTCAATCCTCACCAGATCTACATATACACATCACATGTTATGAAATTTCAAAAAACGTAATACACTATAATCCAAAACAGACACTTAGATAGTTTTCCATAAAATATATCCTCACAAATTACATCAAGGACCACAATAATATTCTCTACATTATCATCAGTTGATGCTAAGTTTTTGGAAATGAAACAAAACATCCATGAATGGACTATATATTGAGGGAACTAATCCAAAATCATAGCAATAATTTCAGGATTTTATTTGACTGGTCATAGATCCAAAATGATGATATAGATTAGAAGTTGTTAGATTTTGAATTTATTTTATCAAAAACAATTTTTGGAGGCCTCATTTGTAACGATCGATTCATGGAGGTTATGTTCATGATGCTTCAGTGATGAAGGACTAGTCATAGAGGTCCCACTCAAGGAGTTCTCATCCCATGAATCTTTTATAAAATAACCCTATGGTATTATAGTAATGGAGGTGATATGTGAATATGATGTCCTGAAGAACATCAATAGTGCGTGGAGGGTTGAAAATAATTTATACACCACAAAATTGGTAATCATATATCAATAAAAATTATGATGCTCATAAAGATTCATGAAATCCATCAATATTTGTGAAACACACACTTTATAAATAACCTTACATTCCTTCACATGGGAAGATGAGGGGAGACACCATGCTATGAAATCATGTTCTTAATTTTTGGAGCTCGAGAACAATGTGAATTTTTATGACTCATTATTCATGATCTCGGTGAGACCCTAATAATTGAAAATCACATAGTATTATTGGGACCTTGAGCTCTATGAATTCCCGAGGCTTTGGGAGACCATAAGTATAACGACCATACTTTGCATACATTGTTATTACTTCAAAATTGAAGCATACTTATTACAACATATAACAAAACCATGAAAGGACCATATAGGTATAATGTCTTTAGAAACTGGGAAACATAAACAACTGGTTCATAAAGCGTCTACAATGTCTCCTATTTATTTCATCATATCTATAGTCTCTTTTGACATATCTTACTTAATAACATTCTTCCTGACTTGGGGAAAGAAAACATACAAAAAGGGTGAGATCAAATGCTCAGTAAGGGTAAACAAAAGAAATATCAATCACATCATATTCATAAGAACATAAAATTTTGGAAATCTTATCCTGCAAAAGAGAGCATAATTTCATAACATGGGATAAATCATAGTAGTGTAATGAAATCCCAATAATCATAACATAAAACATGAAACTTTTTGGCATGAACACATAATCATATAGAATCATTTATTATTAGTCAAGACTCGTTGCCAAGACTATCTTAGTAGACAAAGTCCATTTCTGAACCAAGTTCACTCCTCGTTTCAGTCCTGTTTTACTGAATCAGTTTAACCTGCCATTCCATCCATGTCTATCTGATGAGATATAAAATCTTTACCCAATGAATTTGAGGGAGCTATAGGTCCCACCCATCTCATAATGATACCATTCTTATGTGTGCCACAAAATCATAAATCATACATCATTGCATAACCCATGTAATAAAAATTGGATTCTTAAACAACATGACATCATAAAACAATTCATATAAGATGAAGTAATTTATAAATATAATTCCATCACAACATAATCAACTCAATGTAATAGTAGGGATAGAAACAGAACCCTATATTATCTTAGATGGAAAATAATTTTGATAAAACACTTGAACTCCATTCTTGAGGAAAATATCCTTTCTACTTCAAAAACATTTTCCCTTCTTAACATGTCATACAATTTTATACTAAAAGAAGTTCATTAAAAATAAACTTGAAAACATTTAAAGAATATTCTTGGAAATAATGTTTTAAAAATCCATTCATGCCGTATAAGTTAAAAAAACATTCTTCTCGTACTTTTGTCGAAAAAGTCAAAAAGTACCTCGTACGAAAAACGACAAAAGATTCCTTTCATATCTTTTACTAAAAAATCACTGAAGGGGAAAATTGAATTTAAGAAATTATAGGTGGATGGAAAAGATATTAAATATTGAGGAAACATGGATGTCGATGATAAAATACACCCCAATAAATACCAAAGTATAAACAATCTCAGATAAAATGAGATTGTGATATTTTCCCTTACCTTAGGTCCGATTTTCTTTTTAAGTGTATGAACCTCCTGTATAATGATTTAAATAATGTTATTGACTTATTCCAGAATTATACTTATTTTTATGATATCATATATGGTCATATTCTTAGCTTCATATTAGAAATATTTCATTACTACTTGTTATTCGGGTGTTTATTACTTTTTGTTCTTATGCGCGTTTTGTTGAATAAATTCTTATTCTTATTTTTAGGTTATAAATACCTAATTTACAGAATGGTATTAGTGTAATATATATCATATTCATTCACTCAATTCATTTATATAATCATTATGCAGTGAAGATCATGTATAACGAGTCGCATCACATCGTGGAGACAGTATTCTGTACGTACGCACGAGCGATGATATCGTTCCCATGATCGTGGAATTGTATTGGAGTGTATGTATACTATTTCAGAATCAATATAACTTTACAATAATCATATATAGTTATTATTTACACCATTATACCCATCCGAGTAAGGTGGTGGTGGAAAATAGATTACACCACGGCGTGGAGACGGTATTCCGTACGTACGCACGCGTGGTGATTTCGTTTTTTGTAGGATGGATAGATGGTGAAATAGGGTTGTTTCATACTTATAATAACATATTAGTATATGAGTGATACTGATGTTATTACTTCATAATGAAACAACTAAAGAAGAAGAAGTAGGAGAATAAATAAAGATGAAAGAATCGGTAACGGGCATTACCTCTTCTTTGAAGCGCCTCTTTGAGACCTCCTCTTAGGGCACTACATATGGTCTTTGAAGAATACCAGGACCTCTATGATGTTTCTAGGGAAGTGGAGAGGAGATATTGGCAGGTTTTGGCTGAGCTTTAAGGCTCAAAGTGGTGTGAGGAAGAGAGGGAGGAGGTTCCCTTTTATAAGGGACGAGAGGGGCACCTTTGGAATAACTAAAAATATTATTTTATTATAAAGTCAAATTCGGTTTTTAATAGCTCCAAATTGATATATTTATAAGATAAGTTGGGGATGGGTCAAAATCCACTCATCCAATAGAATTTAGACAAGTTTAGGTATCAATTTTAACCTTATCATTTAGATTTAACTTTAAGATAGATAATTTAACTTTTACCGTGTCTTCTTGTTTTCATAGACTATAAGGTTAATAAACATACTATATCAAGGCAAAATAACCCCAAGTTGTTTATTATTAGTATATATAACCTTATCTAAGTCATTTGGCCGAACCTTAGATTTTCAGGAATAAAACAACAATTAATAATATAGTATTTTTTTAAACTATTTTATGTCAATTTTGACACTATTTGGTAATTGATTTTTGTGAAAATTATAATAGAATTATTAGTTCGAAAACATTTAATTAAATCAATACTAACATGTCATATTAACATATAAAATTATTTTAATTCATAAAATGTCTCAAATTACATTTATTTGGGTATTTTTGACATCAATTATGTCAATATTTCATTAATAAGATAATTACTACATCATCGTTGTATCATAAATAAATTAAATTATTTTAAGTCTAAAAATTTCAAATAAAATACCATTATGTAAGAAAAATATTTTTATCTTTATAATGAATATTTATAGTCGAATTTATCTTATCTATAACCCTATATTAAAATTTTGTTTGTTATTAAACATTGATTTTAACTATTTTAACCCTTCTTTAAATAAATTGATAATAAATGTCCTAATATAATTAAAGTGGGGCTAAATGGTCATATTGTATTCCTAAGGTTGTTTTTGGTCGAATTACATTTATCCAATAGTATTAGGAAAAGTTTTAGGGTAATAATAATGTCATTTTTACCCTTAACTACCCTATTTACTTCTAACCGTGGTTAAAAAAAAGTAAAAAGTTACTATTCACAAAAAATTATTTTCAACTCATTGACCCACATTTTAGTGATTGATATTAACCTTGTCTCTCGGATTTTCGAAATTGCACTCACAGAAGCGGTAAAATTTTGTTTTATGAAAAAATTCAGTTTTTTAACTACCACTTAGTGGTTTCACTATTCATCAAAAAAATGAATGCTTCCAGAAAAATACCAAAAATTAGGCCTATGATATATTTGATATTATGAATTCAAAAATGATGTTTATTTTACCAAATTCAAAACATATCAGTTACATTAACTAATTTAAAAATTAATTCCCGTCGTCAAGACAAATAGCATGTTTTTAAGAGATAATAACTATCAAAAGATTGACACTTGTTTATGTCTGGTTTAAATGTGAAATTACATCCAATGAACAAAGTAGTATTAAATTGTAAAAATATATTCTAAACATACTTTAAAACCACTAAAATTAATAATTTATCAGTATTAATTATTTCGATTAAAAAAGTTGTTTTTAATTAAAATTTAATAATTTTCACTATTCATTAGAACATGAATGTTATCCGAAAAGTATCAACATTTTACCCTAAGCTAATTTCGATATTCTGAATCCAAAAATGAAGTCCATTTCGGAAAATAAAATTTACAAAAATTCAAAACGTGGTTATTACTATTCATAACGGCCAGTTTTAATAATATTTTAATAGCATATCGTTGTTTAGTGAAACTCGGTATTGCGTACGACGCAAGCTATCAAGGAAGGCCGCATTTGCGTGTAAATCAACCCAAGCTAATGTTGTGTGTAGTGAAAGATTACTTTGATGATTTATATAAAATAAAAACAAAATATTTCTCATAAATGTCTCAGGTGTTACATTCTACCCCCCTTAAAATGAATTTCGCCCACGAAATTTGTCACTTTGTAACTAAAAGATGAGGATACCTCTCCCTTATCATATCCTCAAGCTCCCATGTAGCTTCTTCTAATTGGTGGTTCCTCCATAAAACTTTCACCAAGCGAGTGGTCCTATTCCGTAGGACATTTTCACTATGATCTAGAATCTCTATCGGCTGTTCTTCATAAGAAAGATCTTGCTCCAGTGGTATAACTTCTGAGTTGAGTACATGTGAAGGATCAGGTATGTACTTTCTCAGGAGAGATACAAGGAACACATCGTGAACTTGAGAGAGATTCGGTGGAAGTCCCAATCGGTAAGCTACCTTTCCAACAAGATCCATTATTTTGAATGGACCGATATATCTAGGGCTCAACTTCCCCTTCTTTCCAAATCTCATGACCCTCTTCCAGGGAGATATTCGTAAGAACACTTTATCACCCACTTCAAAATCTAGGTCTTTTCTTCGGTTTTCGACATAACGTTTCTGTCGACTCTGAGAAGCTCTTATGTGTTGTTGAATAGATTGGACATTTTCTGCCATCTCATCAACAAGATCAGGTCCTAATAGCTTCCTTTCCCCAACGTCATCCCAGCAAGTTGGAGTCCTGCATTTCTTTCCATAGAGAGCTTCATAAGGAGCCATCTGAATACTGAAGTGAAATCTATTATTATAAGAAAATTCCACCAAAGGTAGGTGTTGATCCCAACCAACTTTGAAATCCATAGAGAAAGCTGTCAACATATCTTCTAGAGTTTGAATTGTTCTCTCAGACTGACCGTCTATCTGAGGATGATAAGCAGTGCTGAAACTCAACTCTGTATCCAGAGTATGCTGAAGACTTCGCCAGAACATCGAGGTAAATCTCGGATCCTGGTCAGATATAATAGAAAGTGGTACTCCATGCAATCTTACCACTTCCTTTACATATATCCTGGAAAGCTGATCTAGAGAGAAATCCTCTCTAATATCAGTGAAGTGTGCAGACTTTGTAAGACGATCAACTACGACCCAGATAGCATTATTGCCTTTGGATGTTTTAGGATGTCCTGTGAAAAAGTCCATAGTGATGTTTTCCCATTTCCATTCGGGTATGGGTAATGGTTGTAACATCCCCTCAGACTTCTATCTCTCTCCTTTAACTTGCTGACAAACCAAGCTTCGAGAGACATTTCAGCAACATCTCTTTTCATGCCTTCCCACTAGAAGTAATCTATCAGGTCCTTATACATCTTCGTGCTTCCAAGATGAATAGAGAATGAAGAAATATGAGCCTCATCTAGTAGCTCCTTCTTTAATTCTGGGATGGGAGGAACACAAACCCGAATCCTGAACTTTATAATCCCATCACAATCAAGGTTGAATTCAGGAATATTTCTCACCTTCTTTTGTAACTCTACATCTTCTTTCTGTGCCTATTTAATCTTCACATGTATAGATGGTTGAACATTAATTTGAGAAAGATACAATTTTCCCCCTTCCATTAAAATTCAAAGATCCATCCTTTGTAAATCCATAAATATTGGATCTTTTGTGATCCTCATCACGGATAAGCTAGAATGGTCTTGTCGACTTAATGAATCTGCCACCTTGTTTTCTTTCCCAGGGTGGTAATGAATTGAGCAGTCGTAATCCTTAATCAGTTCCAACCATCTTCTTTGGTGCATATTCATCTCTTTTTTTGTGAAAATATACTTTAAACTTTTATGATCAGTATAAATGTCACACCTTTCTCCATAAAGATAATGCCTCCAAATCTTTAATGCAAAGATTACCGCAAATAACTCTAAATCATGTGTTGGGTAATTTTGCTCATGGATTTTGAACTGTCGTGAGGCATAAGCTATCACCATATCATTTTGCATAAGAACACACCCCAGCCCCTTCGTGGATGCATCTCTGTAGATCACAAACCATTCTCCACTACAAGGCAGTGTGAGCACAGGTGCACTGGATAACCTTCTTTTCAACTCCTTGAAATTCTCTTCACATTCCTCCGTCCAAACAAACATAACTCCTTTCTGAGTCAACCTAGTGAGTGGATTAGATAATTGTGAAAAATCTTTCACAAAACGTCTATAATATCCAGCCAAACCAAGAAAAATTCGGATCTCAGTAACTGTTGTTGGTCTCGACCATCTTTCGATGACCTTTGTTTTTGCTGGATCCATGGATATCCCCTCTTTTGAGATTATGTGACCCAAAACTGCAACTTTTTGAAGCCAAAATTCACACTTGGCAAATTTTTCATAAAGCTTATCATTTGTCAGGGTCTTCAATATAATTCTCAAGTGATCTTCGTGTTCTTCCTTGCTCTTTGAATAGACAAGAATATCGTCTATAAAGACTACCACAATTTGATCAAGATAGTCTATAAAGACTCTATTCATCAGATCTATGAATATAGCAGGGGAACTTGTAATACCTAATAGCATCACTATAAATTCATAGTGTCTATACCTTGTACAGAAAGTCGTCTTTGGTATATCCTCCCTTTTGACCCTTAATTGATGATACCCCGAACTAAGATCAATCTTGGAAAAGTATTGAGCTCCGCATAGTTGGTAAAATAAGTCCTCAATTCGTGGGAGATGATATTTGTTCTTGATTGTGATCTTGTAAAGTTCTCGATAATCAATGCAGAGTCTCATTGATCCATCTTTCTTCTTAACAAATAGAAAAGGTGATCATGAAGGTGACGCACTAGGGTGTATGAATACCTTATCAAGATTCTCTTGGAGTTGCTTCTTCAATTCCTGCAACTCAATCGGGGCCATTCTATAAGGTGTCATTGAAATAGGAAAAGCACCTGGTACGAGTTCTATTGAAAGCCCAACTTCACGATTTGGTGGAAGACCCGGAAATTCCTCCGGAAAGACATCATCAAACTCCTGTAAAAATGGGAATATTCTTAATCGTGAGTTTCTCACCAACCATTTGAGATAATTAACCTTCATTTAGGGGAATCAAGACCCATAAGATGGAAGAAATTTCCACTGGAAGGTTATGTTCATCCTTGCATCGATAGATGATCATAGATTGATCTGGAATATGAAATGTGACTTCCCTTATTTGGAAATTGATACGAGATCCATATAAAGAAATCCAATCCATGCCAAGAATCAAATCAAATTCGACTATAGGAAGGATCACAAGATTTTCAGGAAGCACATTCCCCCAAACTTCAATCGGTGAAGAATTATAAACTTTTGATGCTACTGTGGTGCCATTAGGTGTTGTCACAGCTAACTCAACACCTAATTGTTGAGGTAATACGGTGATACCCTTAGAAAATTCTTCAGAAATAAAAGAGTGGGTGGATCCAGAGTCAAACAAAACATTTTCTACTTTAGAGTGGATGGTAAGTGTACCTTTCAACACATCATTATCGTACTCCACGTCGCTGATAGAAATTGCATGTGACTTTCCTTTGTCTTCAGCCTTATGATTTTGTTGATGTCGATCATCATCAACAACTGTTAGATTAGGTCATTTATTGGCATAATGCCCCATCTCCTTGCACATGAAGCATTGAAGTGTAGTAGGTTCATTCTGTGTGTCCCATCCTTTGTTTGCATCATTAGACATCTTCTTCCCATCATTGGGGAATTCAAAAGCGCGATGACCTTCCCTTCCACATTTGAAACATTTACTTGTCCCTTTAAGACAACTCCCTCCATGTTTCTTTCCACACAGTGAGCATATGGGAAAGCTCATCTTCTTTTCAGTGTGCTCTTTAGATTTTCCTTTTAATTCCATTTTCCTCTTCTTATCAAACCCATACGACTGATGGGTTACTCTAATCTCCATCTCAACTTTGAGAGCACATCGAACGATTTCCTCGTCTCTATTGAAGTCCCTTATGTATAAGGCCCTTCGAAGACTTGGTTTTAAGCCACTAAATAATCGATCGATCTTACTCTCAGGTTGGATAATAATACTAGAAGCGTACCTTGCAAGTATTTTAAAATTTTCTTCATAGGTACCAACAGATTCATCATCCTTTTTCTTAAGTTCAAGAATATCATTCTCCATCTTTGTTCGGAGAATATGAGGGATGTACTTATTGAAAAATAAGTTCTTGAACTCATCCCATTCCATGGACTCAATTTCATCCCTTTGCCTCGTATTCTTAATAACATTCCACCATTGATCAGCATCTCCTTCCAAGCGATACACTACTAGGATGACTTTATCATGTTCAAAACATTGAAGAACTGAAAATATCTTTTCAGTAGTACTAATCCATTGTTCAGAAACTAATGGATCAGTAGACCCGCAGAAAGAAGGTGGACGCTGCCTCATGAAGGATTCAATAGAATGTTGCTCCTTCCTTTGCTCGTTTGGAAGTCCTGCATGATTCATAGCTAGAGAAAGTTGTGTGAGCATGGCTACAAGATTTTTCATTCAAGCTCCCATAACGTTTGGTTGCTCAGGGGGACAATCATTGCATTGCCCATCGCATTCCACATTAACACGATTCCATCATGTTCCAGCCATTGACTAAAACCAAGAAGAATAGTGTGAGAAACACTAATTATAATAGGAAAACCACATAATCAAGAATAAAATATCACACTTAAGGTCTTATCCTAGGTTATTCATGGTCATTTCTAAAACACTAAGATTGTGTTCTATGCTTAGAATTATCCTTTGGGTTCTTACTAAGGCTTTCACATCCTAGTTTCCAAAGGTTGACTATACCTTTCCTCTGATACCAATTATAACGACCCATACTTTAAATACATTGTCATTATATCAAAATTTAAGCATACTTATTACAACATATATCAAAACCATGAAAGGACCGTATAGGTATAGTGTCTTTAGAAACTGGGAAACATAAACAACTGGTTCATAAAGCGTCTACAATGTCTCCCATTTATTTCATCACAGTTATAGTCCATTTTGGCATATCTTACGTAATAACCTTCTTCCTGACCTCGGGAAAGAAAACATACAAAAGGGTGAGCTCAAATTCTCAGTAAGGGTAAACAAAAGA
The DNA here is from genome assembly GCA_963277665.1 of Viscum album. NCBI lineage: Eukaryota > Viridiplantae > Streptophyta > Magnoliopsida > Santalales > Viscaceae > Viscum > Viscum album. The sequence goes on from OY728129.1 coordinate 1,125,012,976, forward strand.
AATATCAATCACATCATATTCATAAGAACATAACATTCTGGAAATCTTAACCTACAAAAGAGTGCATAATTTCATAACATGGGATAAATCATAGTAGTGAAATGAAATCCCAATAATCATAACTTAAAACATGAATCTTTGTGTCATGCACACATAATAATAGAGAATCATTTCTTATTAGTCAAGACTCATTTCCAAGACTATCTTAGTGGACAAAGTCCATTTCTGAACCGAGTTCACTCCTCGTTTCAGTCCTGTTTTACTGAACCGGTTTAACCTACCGTTCCAGCCATGTCTATCTAATGAGATATAAAATCTTTACCCAATGCATTGGAGGGATATATAGGTCCCACCCATCTCATAATGATACCATTCTTATGTGTTCCACAAAATCATAATTCATACATCATTGTATAACCCATGTAATAAAAATGTGATTCTTAAACAACAGGACATCATAAAACAATTCATATAAGATAAAGGAATTTATAAAAATAATTCCATCACAACATAATCAAATCAATGTAATTGTAGGGATAGAAACAGAACCCTATATTATCTTAGATGGAAAATAATTTTGATAAAACACTTGAACTCCATTCTTGAGGATAATATCCTTTCTACTTCAAAAACATTTTCCATTCTTAACATGTCATACAATTTTAAACTAAAAGAAGTTGATTAAAAATAAACTTGAAAACTTGTAAAGGAAACTTCTTGGAAATAATGTTTTAAAAATCCATTCATGTCGTATATGTTAAAAAAACATTCTTCGCATACTTTTGTCCGAAAAGTCAAAAAGTACCTCATATGAAAAATGACAAAAGATTCCTTTCATATCTTTTACTAAAAAGTCACCGAAGGGTAAAATTGGATTTAAGCAATTATAGGTGGATGGAAACAATATTACATATTGAGAAAACATGTATGTGGATGATAAAATACACCCTAGTAAATACCAAAGTATAACCAATCTCGGATAAAATGAGATTGTGATATTTTCCCTTACCTTAAGTCCGATTTGCTTCGTAAGTGTCCGAACCTCCTGTATAATGATTTAAATAATGTTATTTACTTATTCAAGAATCATAATTATTTTTATGATATCATATATGGTCATATTCATAGCTTCTTATTAGTAATATTTCATTACTACTTGTTATTCAGGTGTTTATTACTTTTTGTTCTTATGCGCGTTTTATCGACTAAATTATTATTTTTCTTTTTAGGTTATAGATGACTCATTTACAGAATGGTATTAGTGTAATATATATCATATTCATTCACTCAATTCATTTATATAATCATTATACAATGAATATCATGTATAACGAGTCGCATCACATCGTGGAGACGGTATTCCGTACGTACGCACGAGCGATGATATCGTTCCCATGATCATGGAATTGTATTGGAGTGTATGTATACTATTTCAGAATCAATATAACTTTACAATAATCATATATAGTTAATATTTACACCATTATACCCATCCGAGTAAGGTGGTGGTGGAAAATAGATTACCCCACGACGTGGAGACGGTATTCCATACGTACGCATGCGTGGTGATTTCGTTTTCCATAGGATGGATAGATGGTGAAATAGGGTTGTTTCATACTTATAATAAAATATCAGTATATGAGTTATACTGATTTTATTACTTAATAATGAACCAACTAATGAAGAAGAAGTGGAAGAAGAAATAAAGATGAAAGAACCGGTAACGGGCATTACCTCTTCTTTGAAGCGCCTCTTTGAGACCTCCTCTTAGGGCACTAAAATTGGACTTGGAAGAAGACCAGGACCTCTAAGATGTTTCTAGGGAAGTGTAGAGGAGATATTGGCAGGGTTTGGCCAAGCTTGAATGCTCAAAGTGGTGTGAGGAAGAGAGGGAGTAGGTGCCCTTTTATAAGGGAGGAGAGGGGCACCTTTGGAATAACTAAAAATATTATTTTAATATATAGTCAAATTCGGTTTTTAATAGATCTGAATTGATATATTTCGAAGCTAAGGTGGGGATGGGTCGAAATCCTCTCATCCAATAGAATTTAGACAAGTTTAGGTATCAATTGTAACCTTATCATTTATATTTAACTTTAAGTTAGATAATTTAACTTTTACTGTGTCTTCTTGTTTTCTTACACTATAAGGTTAATAAACATACTATATCAAGCCAAACGAACCCCAAGTTGTTTATTATTAATATATATAACCATTTTTAAGTCATTTGGCCGATCCTTCGATTTTTAGTAACAAAATAACAATTACTAATATAGTATTTGTTTTAAAAACTATTTTATGTCAATTTTGACACTATTTGGTAATTGATTTTTGTGAAAATCATAACAGAATGACTAGTTCAAAAACATTAAATTAAATATATACTAACATGTAATATTAACATATATAATTATTGCAATTCATAAAAAGTCTCAAATTACATTTATTTGGGTATTTATAAAATCAAATATGTCAATATTTCATTAATAAGATAATTACTGCATCATCATTGTATCATAAATAAATTAACTTATTTTAAGTCTAAAAATTACAAATAAAATACCATTATCTATGAAATCGTATTATCTTTCTAATGAATATTTATAGTCGAATTTATCTTATGTATAACCCTATATTAAAAATTTTTACTTATTAAACATTGATTTTAACTATTTTAACCCTTCTTTAAATAAATTGATAATAAATGTCCTAATCTAATCCAAGTGGGCCTAAATGTTCATATTTTATTCCTAAGGTTGATTTTGGTCGAATTACACTTATCCAATAGAAATAGGACATGTTTTAGGGTAATAATAATATCATTTATACCCTTAACTACCCTATTTACTTTTAACCGTGGTAAACAAAAGTAAAAAGCTACTATTCACCAAAAATTATTTTCATCTCATTGAACCACATTTTAGTCCTTGACATTAACCGTGTGTGTCGGAGTTTCGAAATTCCACTCACAGAAGTGGTAAAATTAAGTTTTATGAAAAAATACAGTTTTTTAACTACCACTCAGTGGTTTCACTATTCATCAAAAAATGAATGTTTCCAGAAAAATACCAAAAATTAGGCCTAAGATATATTTGATATTATGAATTCAAAAATAATTTTTATTTTACCAAATTCAAAACATATCAGTTACATTAACTAATTTAAAAATTAATTTTCGTCGTCAAGACAAATAGCGTGTTTTTAAGAGATAATAACTATCAAAAGATTGACACTTGTTTATGTCTGGGTTAAATGTGAAATTACATCCAATGAGAAACATTGTATTTAAATGTAAAAAAATTTTCTAATTATTCTTTAAAACCAATAAAATTAATAATTTATCACTATTAATTGTTTCGATTTAAAAAGTTGTTTTTAATTAAAATTAATAATTTTCACTATTCATAAAAATATGAATGTTATCTGAAAAGTATCAAAATTTCACCCTAAGCTAATTTCGATATTCCGAATCCAAAAATGAAGTCCATTTTGAAAAATAAAATTTACAAAATTTCAAAAAGTAGTTATTACAATTCATAACAGCTAGTTTTAATAATATTTTAATAGCATATCGTTGTTTAGTGAAACTCGGTATTACGTACGACACAAGCTATCGAGGAAGGCTGCAGTTGCGTGTAAAGAAATCCATGCTAGTGTTGTGTGTAGTGAAAGATTTCTTTGATGATTTATATAACATAAAAACAAAATATTTCTCATAAAAGTCTCTGGTGTTACATTCTACCCCCCTTAAAATGAATTTCGCCCTCGAAATTCGTCACGTTGTAACAAAAAGATTAGGATACCTCTCCCTCATCATATCCTCAAGCTCCCATGTAGCTTCTTCTAATTGGTGGTTCCTCCATAAAACTTTCACCAAGCGAGTGGTCTTGTTCCGTAGGACTTTTCACTACGATCTAGAATCTCTATCGGCTGTTCTTCATAAGAAAGATCTTGCTCCAGCGGTACAACTTCTGAACTGAGTACATGTGAAGGATCAGGTAGGTACATTCTCAGGAGAGATACATGGAACACATCGTGAACTTGAGAGAGATTCGGTGGAAGCACCAATCGATAAGCTACTTTTCCAACACGATCCAGTATTTCGAAAGGAACGATATATCTAGGGCTCAACTTCCCCTTCTTTCCAAATCTCATGACCCTCTTCCAGGGAGATATTCGTAAGAACACTTTTTCACCCACTTCAATCTCTAGGTCTTTTCTTTGGTTGTCGGAATAACCTTTCTGTCGACTCTGAGCTACTCTTATGTGTTGTTGAATAGATCAGACCTTTTCTACCATCTCATCAACAAGATCAGTTCCTAATAGCTTTCTTTCCCCAACTTCATCCCAGCATGTTGGAGTCCTGCATTTCTTTCCATAGAGAGATTCATAAGGAGCCATCTGAATACTAGAGTGAAAGATATTATTAAAAGAAAATTCCCCCAAAGGAAGGTGTTGATCCCAACAACCTTTGAAATCCATAGAGAAAGCAGTCAACATATCTTGAAGAGTTTGAATTTTTCTCTCAGACTGACCGTCTGTCTGAGGATGATAAGCAGTGCTGAAACTCAACTCTATATCCAGAGTATGCTGAAGACTTCGTGAGAACTTCGAGGTAAATCTCGGATCCGGATCAGATATAATAGAAAGTGGTACTCCATGAAATCATACCACTTCCTTTACATATATCCTGGCAAGCTGATCCAGAGAGAAATCCTCTTTAATAGCAATGAAGTGTGCAGACTTTGTAAGACGATCAACTATGACCCAGATAGCATTATTTCCTTTGGATTTTTTAGGAAGTCCTGTGACAAAGTCCATAGTGATGTTTTCCTATTTCCATTCGGGTATGGGTAATGGTTGTAACATCCCCTTAGACTTCTGTCTCTCACTTTTAACTTGCTGACAAACAAAGCATCGAGAGACATATTCAGCAACATCTCTTTTCATGCCTTCCCACCAGAAGTACTCTTTCAGGTCCCTATACATCTTCGTGCTTCCAGGATGAATAGAGAATGAAGAACTATGAGCCTCATCCAGAAGCTCCTTCTTTAATTCTGGGATGGGAGGAACACAAACCCGATTCCTGAACTTTATTATCCCATCACAATCAAGGTTGAATTCAGGAATATTTCACACCTTCTTTTGTAACTCTACATCTTCTTTCTGTGCCTCTTTAATCTTCACATGTATAGATGGTTGAACATTCATTTGAGAAAGATACGATTTTCCCCCTTCCATTAAAATTCCAAGATCCATCCTTTCTAAATCCATAAATATTGGATCTTTTGTGATCCTCATCATGGATAAGCTAGCATGGTCTTGTCGACTTAATGCATCTGCCACCTTGTTTGTTTTCCCAGGGTGGTAATGAATTGAGCAGTCGTAATCCTTAATCAGTTCCAACCATCTTCTTTCGCAAATATTCAGCTCCTTTTGTGTGAAAATATACTTTAAACTTTTATGATCAGTATAAATGTCACACCTTTCTCCATAAAGATAATTCCTCCAAATCTTTAATGAAAAGATTACCACAGCTAACTCCAAGTCTTGTGTTGGATAATTTTTCTCATGGATTTTCAACTGTCATGAGGCATAAGCTATCACTATATCATTTTGCATAAGAATACACCCTAGCCCCTTCTTGGATGCATCACTGTATATCACAAACCTTTCTCCACTACAAGGCAGTTTGTGCACAGGTTCACTAGATAACCTTCTTTTCAACTCCTTGAAATTCTCTTCACATTCCTCTGTCCAAACAAACTTTACTCCTTTCCGAGTCAACCTGGTGAGTGGATTAGATAATTGTGAAAAATCTTTCACAAAACATCGATAATATCCAGCCAAACCAAGAAAACTTCGGATCTCAGTTACTGTTGTTGGTCTCGACCATCTTTCGATAACCTCTGTTTTTGCTGGATCCATAGATATCCCCTCTTTTGAGATTATGTGACCCAAAAATGCAACTTTTTGATGCCAAAATTCACACTTGGTAAATTTGGCATAAAGCTTATCTTTTCTCAGGGTCTTCAATATAATTCTCAAGTGATCTTCATGTTCTTCCTTGCACATTGAATAGACATGAATATCATCTATAAAGACTACCACAAATTGATCAATATAGTCTCTAATGACTCTATTTATCAAATCCATGAAGATAGAAGGGGCATTAGTAAGACCAAATGGCATCACTATAAATTCATAGTGTCTATACCTTGTACGGAAAGCCGTATTTGGTATATCCTCCCTTTTGACCCTCAATTGATGATACCCTGAATGAAGATCATTCTTGGAAAAGTATTGAGCTCCACGTAGTTGTTCAAATATGTCATCAATGTGTGGGAGAGGATATTTGTTCTTGATAGTGATCTTGTTATGTTCTCGATAATCAATGCAGAGTCTCATTGATCCATATTTCTTCTTAACAAATAGAACATGTGCTCCCCAAGGTGATGCACTAGGGTGTATGAATACCTTATCAAGATTCTCTTGGAGTTGCTTCTTCAATTCCTGCAACTCAATTGGGGCCATTCTATAAGGCGTCTTTGAAATAGGCAAAGCACCCAGTACGAGTTCTATTGAAAACTCAACTTCACGATTTGGTGGAAGACCCAAAAATTCCTCTGGAAAGACATCATCAGACTCCCGTACAATAGGCATATTCTTAATCGTGAGTTTCTCAACAACCATTTGAGATAAATAGCCTTCATTTAGTGGAATCAAGACCCATAAGATGGAAGAAATTTCCACTGTAAGGTTATGTTCATCCTTGCATTAATAGACGATCATAGATTGATCTGGAATATGAAATGTGTCTTCCCTTCTTTGGAAATTGATATGAGATCCATATAAAGAAATCCAATCCATGCCAAGAGTCACATCAAATTCCACTATAGGAAGGATCACAAGATTTGCAGGAATCACTTTCCCACAAACTTCAATCAGGGAATAATTATAAACTTTTGATGCGACTATTGTGCCATTAGGTGTTGCCACAGCTAACTCAACATCTAATTGTTGAGGTAATACAGTGATACCCTTATAAAATTCTTCAGAAATAAAAGAGTGGGTGGATCCAGAATCAAATAAAACATTTTCTACTTTAGATTGGATGGTAAGTGTACCTTTCACCACATCGTTATCGTACTCCACGTCGCTGATAGAAACTGCATGTGACTTTCCATTGTCTTTAGCCTTATGATTTTTTTTGATTTTGATCATCATCAACAACCCTTGGATTAGGGAATTTATTGGCATAATGCCTCATCTCCTTGCACTTAAAACATTGAAGTGTAGTAGGTTCATTCTGTGTGTCCCTTCCTTTGTTTGCATCATTAGACATCTTATTCCCATCATTGTGGCATTCAAAAGCCCGATGACCCTCCATTCCACATTTGAAACATTTACTTGTCGCGTTAATACAACTCCCTCCATGTTTCTTTCCACACTTTGAGCATAAGGGAAAGCTCATCTTCTTTTCAGTGTGCTCTTTAGATTTTCCTTTGAATTCCATTTTCCTCTTCTTATCAAACCCATATGACTGATGGGTTACTCCAATATCCATCTCAACTTTGAGAGCACATCGAACGATTTCCTCATAGCTATTGAAGTCCCTTATGGCTAAGGCCCTTCGAAGACTTGGTTTTAAGCCACTAAAGAATCGATCGATCTAAATCTTAGGTTGGATAATAATACTAGAAGCATACCTTGCAAGTCTTGTAAAATTTGCTTCATAGGTACCAAAAGATTCCTCATCCTTTTTCATTAGTTCAAGAAACTATTTCTCCATCTTTTTTCAGAGAATATGAGGGATGTAATTATTGAAAAATAAGTACTTGAACTCGTCCCATTCCGTGGACTCAATTTCATCCATTTGCCTCGTATTCTTAATAAGATTCCACCATTGATCAACATCTCCTTCCAAACGATACACTGCTAGGATGACTATATCATGTTTAGAACATTGATGAACTGAAAATATCTTTTCAGTATTACTAATCTATTGTTCAGCAACGAATGGATCAGTAGACCCGCTGAAAGAAGTTGGACGCTGCCTCATTAAGGATTCAACAGAATGTTTCTCCTTCCTTTGCTCGTTTGGATGTCCTGCATGATTCATAGATTGAGAATTTTGTGTGAGCATGGCTACCAGATTTTGCATTTTAGATCCCATAACGTTTGGTTGCTCAGGGGGACAATCATTGCATTGCCCGTCGCATTCTGCATTAACACGGTTCCTTCAGGTTCCAAACATTGACTAAAACCAAGAAGAATAGTGTGAGCAACACAAATTATAATAGGAAAACAACATAATCAAGAATAAAATTTCACACTTAAGGTCTTATCCTAGGCTATTCATGGTAATTTATAAAACACTAAGATAGTGTTCTATGCTTAGAATTATCCTTAGGGTTCTTACTAAGGCGTTCACATCCTAGTTTCCAAAGGTTGACTATACCTTTCCTCTGATATCAACTATAACGACCCATACTTTACATACATTATTATTACTTCAAAATTGAAGCATACTTATTACAACAGATAACAAAACCATGAAAGGACCGTATAGGTATAGTGTCTTTAGAAACTGGGAAACATAAACAACTGGTTCATAAAGGGTCTACACTATATCCCATTTATTTCATCATATCTATAGTCCCTTTTGGAATATCATACTTAATAACCTTCTTCCTAACCTGGGGAAAGAAAACATACAGAATGGTGAGCTTCAATGCTCAGTAAGGGTAAACAAAAGAAATATCAATCACATCATATTCATAAGAACATAACATTCTGCAAATCTTAACCTGCAAAAGAGAGCATAATTTCATAACATGGGATAAATCATAGTAGTGAAATGAAATCACAATAATCATAACATAAAACATGAAACTTTGTTTCATGCACACATAATCATAGAGAATCATTTCTAATTAGTCAAGACTCATGGCCAAGACTATATTAGTTGACAAAGTCCATTTCTAAACCGAGTTCACACCTCGTTTCAGTCCTGTTTTACTGAACCGGTTTAACCTACCATTCCAGCCATGTCCATCTCATGAGATATAAAATCTTTACCCAATGCATTGGAGGGAGATATAGGTCCCACCCATCTCATAATGATACCATTCTTATGTGTGCCACAAAATCATAAATCTTACATCATTGCATAACCCATGTAATAAAAATTGGATTCTTAAACAACATGACATCATAAAACAATTCATATAAGATAAAGGAATTTATAAAAAGAATTCCATCACAACATAATCAAATCAATGTAATGGTAGGGATATAAACAGAACCCTATATTATCTTATATGGAAAATAATTTTGATAAAACACTTGAACTCCATTCTTGAGGAAAATATCCTTTCTACTTCAAAAACATTTTCCTTTCTTAACATGTTATACAATTTTAAACTAAAAGAAGTTGATTAAAAATAAACTAGAAAACATGTAAAGGAATATTCTTGGAAATAATGTTTTAAAAATCCATTCATGCCGTATAAGATAAAAAAATATTCTTCTCATACTTTTGTTGGAAAAGTCAAAAAGTACCTCGTACGAAAAACGACAAAAGATTCCTTTCATATCATTTACTAAAAACTCAACGAAGGGTAAAATTGGATTTAAGCAATTATAGGTGGATGGAAATGATATTACATACTGAGGAAACATGGATGTGGATGATAAAATACACCCCAGTAAATACCAAAGTATAAACAATCTCAGATAAAATGAGATTGTGATATTTTCCCTTACCTTAGGTCTGATTTGCTTCATAAGTGTATGAACCTCCTGTATAATGATTTAAATAATTTTATTGACGTATTCTAGAATAATACTTATTTTTATGATATCATATATGGTCATATTCTTAGCTTCTTATTAGTAATATTTCATTATTACTTGTTATTCGGGTGTTTATTACTTTTTGTTCTTATGCGCGTTTTGTCGAATAAATTCTTATTTTTCTTTTTAGGTTATAGATACCTCATTTACAGAATGGTATTAGTGTAATATATATCATATTCATTCACTCAATTCATTTATATAATCATTATGCAATGAAGATCATGTATAACGAGTCACATCACATCGTGGAGACGGTATTCCGTATGTACGCACGAGCGATGATATCATTCCCATGATCGTGGAATTGTATTGGAGTGTATGTATACTATTTAAGAATCAATATAAATTTACAATAATAATATATAGTTATTATTTACACCATTATACCCATCCGAGTAAGGTGGTTGTGGAAAATAGATTACACCACAGCGTGGAGACGGTATTCCGTACGTACGCACGCGTGGTGATTTCGTTTTTCGTAGGATGGATAGATGGTGAAATAGGGTTGTTTCATACTTATAATAACATATCCGTATATGAGTGATACTGATGTTATTACTTCATAATGAAACAACTAAATAAGAAGAAGTAGAAGAAGAAATAAAGATGAAAGAATCGGTAACGGGCATTACCTCTTCTTTGAAGCGCCTCTTTGAGACCTCGTCTTAGGGAACTAAAATTGGTCTTTGAAGAAGACCAGGACCTCTAGGATGTTTCTAGGGAAGTTGAAATGAGATATTGTCAGGGTTTGGCCGAGCTTGAAGGCTTAAAGTGGCGCGAGGAAGAGAGGGAGGAGGTGCCCTTTTGTAAGGGAGGAGAGGGGCACCTTTGGAATAACTAAAAATATTATTTTATTATAAAGTCAAAATTGGTTTCTAATAGATCCAAATTGATATATTCCGAAGCTAAGTTGGGGATGGTTCGAAATCCTCTCATCAAATAGAATTTAGACAAGTTTAGGTATCAATTTTAACCATATCATTTAGATTTAACTTTAAGTTAGATAATTTAACTTTTACCGTGCTTTCTTTTTTTCTGAAACTATAAGGTTAATAAACATACTATATCAAGAAAAACGAACCCCAAGTTGTTTATTATTAATATATATTACATTATATATGTCATTTGGACGAGATATAGATTTTTAGGAATTAAATAACAATTAATAATATAGTATTTGTTTTAAAAACAATTTTATGTCAATTTTGACACTATTTGGTAATTGATTTTTGTGAAAATCATAACCGAATGATTAGTTCGAAAAAATTTAATTAAATCAATACTAACATGTAATATTAAAATATAAAATTATTTTAATTTATAAAAAGTCTCAAATTACATTTATTTGGGTATTTATAACATCAATTATATCAATATTTCATTAATAAGATAATTACTGTGCCATCATTGTATCATAAATAAATTGAATTATTTTAGGTTTAAAAATTACAAAATAAAATACCTTTACGTAGAAACTCTTTTTAGAGTTCTAATTAATATTTATAGTTGAATGTTTCTTATGTATAACCCTATATTAAAAATTTTTTGCTTATTAAACTTTTATGTTAACTATTTTAACCCTTCTTTAAATAAATTGATAATAAATGTCCTAATCTAATCCAAGTGGGCCTAAATGGTCATATTTTATTTCTAAGGTTGTTTTTGGTCTAATTACACTTATACAATAGAATTAGGACATGTGTTAGGGTAATAATAATATCATTTTTACCCTTAACTACCCTAATTACTTTTAACCGTGGTAAAAAAAGTAAAAAAGTTACTATTCACCAAAAATTATTTTCATCTCATGGAACCAAATTTTAGTCCTTGATCATAACTGTGTCTCTTGGAGTTTCGAAATTCCACCCACAGAAGCGGTAAAGTTATGTTTTATGAAAAAATTTCTTTTTTTAACTACCACTTAGTGGTTTCACTATTCATCAAAAAAATTAAAGTTTCCAGAAAAATAACAAAAATTAGACCTAAGCTATATTTTATATTATGAATTCAAAAATGATGCTTATTTTACCAAATTCAAAACATATCAGTTACATTAACTAATTTAAAAATTAATTCCCTTCGTCAAGACAAATAGCGTGTTTTTAAGATATAATAACTATCAAAAGATTGACACTTCTTTATGTCTGGTATAAATGTGAAATTACATACAATGAACAAAATTGTATTAAATTGTAAAAATATATTCTAAATATACTTTAAAATCACTCGAATTAATAATTTATCACTATTAATTATTTCGATTAAAAAGGTTGTTTTTAATTAAAATTTAATAATTTTCACTATTTTTCAGAATATGAAAGTTATCCGAAAAGTATCAAAATTTCACCCTAAGATAATTCCGATATTCTGAATCCAAAAATGAAGTCCATTTTGAAAAATAAAATTTACAAAATTTCAAAAAGTGGTTATTACTATTCATAACGGCTAGTTTTAGTAATATTTTAATAGCATGTCGTTGTTTAGTGAAACTCGGTATTGCGAACGACGCAAGCTATTGAGGAACGCCACGGTTGCGTGTAAAGCAAGCCAAGCTGGTGTTGTGTGTAGTAAAAGATTACTTTGATGATTTATATAACATAAAAACAAAATATTTCTCATAAAAGTCTCGGGTGTTACAATAAGATCCATGAATATTCTGGGATTTGTCAGTATGTGATCTCTGTGAATCCCCAAAATTCATGTGACCCTGAGATATGTGAATCCCTAATCTTCACAAGACCACAATCACTATGAAGACTTATCTTTCTCTAACCTCATTCATTATCACATTCTAGTACATACCACATGTGTGTCACCCTCAGTCCCCCGATGGAGATCAGTGTTGGGATATGGTTGCATGATGTCAGCTTGATCCATTCACAGTTGTTACTAACCCCGATGAAAAATGGAGAATTGTACAATGAATATGCAAGCCATGTAAATGAAATTTTGGGGTGATCCCTTCTACAAATTAAAAACCAACCCTTAACATACCATGAATAGAGATAATCATAAACACTACCTAAAATTTATTGGTTCGAACTCCCCCTCTTAGTCAATTTCTCATGTCATGAGTTGATATGATCATCTAGTAGTCATTGAGTACCTTGAGACTAAAAAATCCTCACAAAACTACTGAAACCCCTTAACCAGACTCCTATACTAGGTTGAACTAGAATTGGTTGGTCTTAAATAAGTCCCTCACCATCCATTGTTGGATATCTTCCTTATACTATTCCTCGCTACATGAATTTAAACTATAGTATACCAAATATAAAAAACATAATATGACTCATTTGTCATACACATGGGTCCTTATGTATTAAACCTAAGATTCCTCATGTAATGATTATGAGACAAACACCAAAAAATCTCTATGGGATGCCCCATTAGGTATAATTCCCAATCGTATCCCTTGATCCATCAGCAAGTTTAGATTCCCTCATGACCTATCATAAAGAAGAAATTGCTGGTGGCTTCCTTGCACAAGACCCACACACAATGTCCTTCTACATGAAGTTAAACCATAATATTACCCCATGTGTTGAACATGGGATTTCCTTAATCATCTGGTATGCTGAGTAAATGTTGGTTAACATCCTTGTATAATCCCTAAGAACCATTTTCCTTGCACAAGATGTTAAACTATGATTTTATATCATATAATGGACATGGAATTCCCTAATAACCTGAAATGAAGAATAAATCAATGAAATCACAATAAATAATCCCCATAGACTATGAAGATTCACATGATGGAAAACTATTATCTCACATAATACAATAAATATGGGATTCCATCTTGACATCAAATTAGGTGAAAATGATGGGGTGATTCAACGTGTAAGACATAAATCATTATCTAAAGAGTAATACTCTTAAATAAGGAAGCCTCTACATGTATTCCCACCACAATACCTTATAAATTATCATATTTAAAATCAACCATCCTTACTGTACTATGCTAATATGCATAGATAGTTTCGGTCACCTGACCGTAAAATTATAGCATCGAACTACATGGGTTTGGATTCCTGTATCTAAATAGAGTTTGTAGGAAACCTCTCGTAGGTAAAATCCTAACATTGGTAAAATTATATGTGACATCATCTCTCATACAGTAAAATCAAACAGTTCTACATCCACGGGGAGTTCTAATACATTAGTAAACATATTTGGTATGTATATCCTCCAAGGGCCACATAATCTGGATCCCCCTCTATGGGGTGTACTGATCCATTGGGAAACTCAAGTGTGACCTCATCCCCTAAGGGAAACAACTCCCAAATCCAACTCTATGGTGAATTTTAATCTATTGGTATACTATCCAGGTGTCCCCTTTGAGGGAGTGTCCTCCCAAATCCTCCTTAATGGGGTGTTCTGATCCATCAGTAAATACAGGTATGGCATCTTCCCTCATAGGGATACACCACTAGGATCCAACTCCATGGGGCATTCATATCTATTGGTAATTTAAGTTGTAAAATATTCACTCTTAGGGATACACCTCATAGATCTAGTTACAAATGCATCATGATATATTTGTAAACAATCTTTGTGTTCCCTTCTAGGGACCCACCTACGAGATCCACCTCCACTGGGTGTCTTGATCCATAAGTAAACCCATGGGTGACATATTACCTATGAAGGGTACACCCTCTATATCTTATATCATAGGTCATTATAAATAACAATTACATCTATAAAATATGATAAAAACGTGCCGTGGTCCATCTCAATATGATTTTTCGATCCATATTCAATGGTAATTGATCATAAGACATTATGAATAATACCAAAACCATCCCATAAATGTGGGTTGGATGAGGTAAAAATCCCCAGAATACTTACATCCCTAGAATCAACAACCTTGTGGATGACATTGGAGGACTTATCTTACGTACCTATGAATACTTGTATGATATGATCGGGACATCAAAAGGACAGGACCACCCATGTGGTAAACAACCTCATGATTGACACATTATTCTTCATGTTTTATTATTTATCTAAATTATATGTGGTTTCTCTAACATCTAAAGTTGATGATCATAACAGTCATTAACTACCTCATGATTTTCACATGATGTCATAGGTTTTGTGCATGAGATTACTCATATGAGATCCCTCAGAATTAAAAATGAGTAAAGCATTTTCATGTCCCCAACACACCCAACATCCAATAATACCCACACATTCCCTACATTACTATATATTCTGACCAAAGTTCACTTCCCTATCAATAAAGAAAAAGCATAATTATTCATCCTCTACATAGATATTGAATTGGGAATGTTATTCATGAACACAACTCCAATATAGGGGTATAACTAGATTAGAAATTACTTCCAATGAGGAATCCATCGAAGAAAAAAACATCCCATCATTCCCTTTGGATAAATGAGATTATATCACCATCCAAGGTGTTAGAGGATGTATACTATAGGAAAATTGGAATTCAAGGAAGGAAATTTTAATCTCTATGATGATTCTTTCCAAAACTATGAATACATAAGATACATGAGAAAATTAAGATGTTATAAATAATTAAAGCCCCCAAAATTGGTCAACGAATAGAAAAAATAAATAATTTCTGATTCTCATAAACACTTTTAGGGAATTACTCATTATAAATGGAATCAATTGGTACTTATTAAGGTGGAAGAAATAATGGAATGATATCTTTGATATATCCTATTTTAATATCAATATATTGTAATATCCTAAACAAAGGTAATTATTTGAAAACTGACTTGTCCTATTTAGATCATGAAGAAAGTATTTGATACTTTGTAGTGGATATTTATTTTTAATGGTCACCTAATTGATGTGAAAACAATGGACATATAAAAAAGGAACTATTTTAACCTTTTAGGAAATAATAGTAGAGTTTTCTAAGGGGAAACATGAGATATAATAAATACATTCCTGAGAAGGTTCTCCAACTTCATCGTTGACTATTTAATCTCAATGGGATCCTTCTAATATGATACTAATGATATCAGTGGTCTCCCAAGGTGTTAGTTATAATTGAATTAGACCTCACAATGAGGATGTAAACAAGGTATTTCTGTAGGAAGGATGTTTGGGTACTCCTCTACAACTATGAACAACTAAAAATCCTCAAAGTCTACAAGCATTATGAGTTTTATGAGAAAACTGATTTAATATTTCCTATAATCTCATATATAGGCCAAATATACTAGACCTAGTCATATTTCATTCATGTGATATAGAATCAATAGTCATCAACCCAAGTCCATGACATTCTATAATAGAAAAAATAAATGTGGTTATGGATGATAACTACTCAGTATATTATAATAATGACTTAATAAGGTCTCATCATAGATATGAAAAGGATCCATGGGATCTTTCTATACCAAGGTAAATGTTACATTGTTATCATAAGAGTGTGATCACATAATCCAACCATGTATTATTCTCTAGATGTAATGTTTAGGTTTCATAATAGAGGGGTATCTTCAACTCTCCCAAAATGGACAAATCCTAGATGGAAGGATTTGAACTTCTGCCTATGAAAACTGAATAAAAGGTAGAGAGGGAATAGATTGTTCTTTGGACAAGGTCAAGGGCCTCTAGTTCATATGAATATAATGCATACAACTACATGAATCCTTTAATGATAGAATATTGAGCTTCAAATGGACTACCTAGTGGTTTTTGTAATGGTATATTGTCATATGTATAACCACCTCTTATAGCTCTCCCAACTACTCTACCACAACCACCACCCTACATTTCTCATTCCTCTCCAATCATCATATTCCTTGGCCATTGATACATTGCTTTCATATCTAAATCTACTCAATGGTATGGACATTATTAGTTTATATGAAATCACCCATCATAGGCATATCCACTTCTATCCCCTAGTTTGGTAGTTCCTCCATAGGATCCCTATGTATGATCTCGCCTATTTTTCCATGAATTATGAGTCCTATATGATTTCTATTCTTCTGGTATTTATCGACCCCCCTTGAACAATATCAAAATTCCTTTGAATGTCACAATGTGTCCTCATCATATTGATATTTTTATATATAATTGATTAATCCAACCATTTCACTTTTTTATATAAGGAATCAACTTAAAATACTATTAGTGGGTCTATACACTGCTACACGGGAAGAAGTATAATGAAATGTTTAGTAAGAGGGAACATATCTTAAAGGGGTCAATAAGCTAAGGCCTCATCCCTGTGCCAATCCCTATCTGAATCCCATCATTAGATCCTGGTTAGTTTTATGAAATGGTGAATCCTTAAATAATAGGATGTATCATGTTTGAATTATTTTATCTAGTTACTTGACGCATGAAGAACATGGAAACAATAATCTATAATTTTATGATTCATATAAATTTTTTTAGGAAATAGATTTAGTAGTGTACCAAGTTAATAGGTGGGATATTAGAAACCTGGTGAATGTATACATCATTTTCCACAATGTAAATGTAGTCCCTGGCCTAAGAGACAATATTAAATGTCACAAATTCCTTTACCATGAATCATAAACAAATCCCCATATGAATACTAAATATGGTTACCATTCCTAAGGTATAACCTCCTATAATATCTTGATGTAAAGTCATGACTTTCTGGGACCACAATATCTCCAGTGGATTGCCACGTGAGACACACATAGCCAGCCTCCAATTCGCTTGTTTCTAGTGACTAGCACTGAGAATGAAAAACCACACATTGGGGGCCATATCCCAATGAATCAACAAACAAACACATATATACACAAACATCTCTGTAAATACTAGAGTCATATTGGAATGAAAAAAATGGTATAGTAAATGAATGGAAACCCACTAAAATCTCCCAATGAGTATAAAATCCCATAGTCAAAGAAAATGGAGAGAAAAATAATACCCAGTAACCAATAAGAAGTCGTAACATTAATAGAAGAGGGAATAAATTATAAAAATGTAACAAAAAATATGACCACAATCCATACCACCTCATCCATAATGTTATTATACACACCAAATACAGTAGCCCATCCACGATCTCTATTGTATATTCTAACATCTTTTGTAAAAGTAAATGAGGAAGATATGTAGGATACTATTCACACTATTAATCTTGAAATTTTTCCAAGACCTAACATATTTCCTCACACATTTTATGTTTCGGTGTCTTACCTTATCAAGAAGATGTTATGGAGAACATCCTAGTATTCTTTTAGGGTGGTGAACTTCCTAGAGTGCTATGGGCGATGTCACTAGTTCTCATTACGAAGGTCAAATATATTACATCCCCTAAAAAATATAGAAATATTATTATGTTTAATATTACTTATAAAGTGTTTAATGTATCATAAATAGAATAATTGATACCATTTAATTAAATGTTTACTAGGGGAGAAACATGGAAATATTTTAGGATAATCTACAAGATCTATAATTGGTTTGGATCATGAAATTATTAGTGAAATTTAATATTAAAACCCTGGGGTCCTACATCAAGATTCTAATTGTTATGGATAAATAATATGAAATAATGTAAATTAGTTTAATAAAAAGGATTATGACCAATATGGAGTTTTCCACATGGTTTTTAGACCTGGTCTTCCTTTGTTTTCTCTCTCATTTTCTTTTTTTTCTATTATGGTAATTTTTTAGTTCTTTAAGATAGTACGGGGGATCAAAAAGCATGATACATTTTCCAAAAGTATAATCATTACTATTTAAGACTCATTTAGCAGAATTATTTATATAAGAATTAAAAATATAACCATGGTGACATTTTAGTACATGACTAATATTAACGGAATTTCTAACCTTGTTTTCATGGATGATATTATTACTTTTTTTAACATTAATAGATGGTCCATATAGAATCATGATAAGGAATTAGAAGATTGTAATAAATGTATCAAGAAAAGAATCAATTGAGGGAAAATAAGTATTTTTATTTTAATGCATTATTTAGAGTGGATGGCCTCAATTATTGATATGACAGTCCAAATTTATTGAAATTATTTTTCCATGGAGTATTTTGTCTCTCAGATGTCCTTGAATAGTATGAAGATTCACCATTTTTAGTGTTCAGATGATAAAACCTCAAACCATATCAACAATTTTTAAATCCAAAATATTAATTTTGGAGGACATATTACACATCTTAATAATGTTCTTACCTACTGTTCTATGCATAATTTAACTATTTTAAGAGATACGCTGACTATTATAAGGGGAATAAAAAATACCTTACATTATTTCATATGAGACTTGCACTCTGATGGGAAGTGAAATAGGAACACATTAGAGATGATGGGAAGACAAATTTATATAATTGGGATTAAATTAGTTAATGTTAATACTTCAATGAAGAACATGAAAGCTATGATAACATGGGATTCCTAGGACCGTTTCTCATTGTGGGAATGTTTTATCCAATAAAAATGTAGTTTTAATCTTGAAATGATGAAGGGACATTCATCATGTATATGGAAAATAATTCATGAACATGTTTCAAAGGTCCACCAATATTCTTGATGGGTTATGGTGTTTTGGTAAACAAGCGAATAGAATAACAATTGGGAGAGAACATCACCATTATCTAGGGTGCCTAAACCCAATTATATGATTTTATCTAGCTCGATTGTATCCATCCTTCATTTGGCCTATTCCCATCCATCATGAATTGTTTCATTTTCAGAATATAACTTTAACTGATGACAAAGATAAACTGGTTTTTACTATCTCTCCAAAGAGACCATTCTCGATTAAGGATTATAGCTCATTGATGCATGTGATTCCGGATATATATTATTCGGGAGGTGCTACCTAGTGTAGTTATATTCCTTTGAAGTAATTATTAAATTTTATGAATACTAGATCACATGCCATCTCCATGGAAAAGGGGGTTATATGTAAAGGAATCTCTCATACAGAGTGGGACGTTAGCGCCAAAAAATCGTCGAATCTGGAAAGGGAAATATAAAATCCCACACCTCTTCATTGTCATGAGTTAGTGTAGAATATCCACTTATCCTTAAGTGAGACCCCTATGATTCCAAACATTAGAAATAAATATTATGTTCTTTAATACAATTGATTGATGATTTACCATTTGAAAATATGAAAACCACAATCTAATATCCCACAAACAAAAACCGAAATATAAATCATGATAACAATTTAAGGCAACTAAATATATTACAAAACAATCCATCTCTATCAGTGTATTAAGAGGTAACCGATATTAATCTCAACTATAATGTTGATAATAAGGCCAAAAAAACTCAAAACACTTAAAGACACATTCTCTACTCCTCCCAAAAGCTCACAGGGTTAACTCTACCTTACAAACTCATTATTTACCCCCAAATAAATTAGATACATTACCTTTACCTATGTCCCCATAAATAATATCTACAAAATTACAAAACTGACTAGTATAGGTTGAGTAATGAAACTTATTATGTTTTACCTGAATAACATCCCTACTCAAACTACTGGGATAGAACATGTTAACACATAAATATAAAACAATTCATATAAAACTCTTTAAAATATTTTAATGGTTAATATAAAAATATAAAACAATTTCTATACCAAAATAGTTTTCCCAAAAAAAATCCATTTCTAAGGAAATAATGGAGACAATAATTTAATATAATTTTCAGTCATTCTTGTTGTCATACCCAATCTACTTCACATATCCACATATCAATACATGAATTTGTAGTTAAAAATTCTATACTCAGGAGAGTTTACTCATCAATCTACCATGACTTAACAAGGTAACCTATACCATATTCCATTACACCTTTGGCACTAAGAACCACATCATATTTCAACTAGACCCCATATGCAATATGAACACGCGCCAATAAATTATTCCAAAATAGTGCCAAAATAATTTTACAAACTATTTCAATAATTTTTTTCGAAATCATTAACCCAAAATAATTTTCCTTAAATCAAACCTAAAAAACTTATTATAAAATCATTTAAAATGTACAGTAGAAAAAAAATTCAATAATTCTGGAAACCATCACTAATGAAGCCTTATACTAAAATTTTCACATAATGTACACAATAAATTACATGAAATTAAATTAATTTGAAACTAATCCTTAAGATTATAATTATAGGAGTCAATTTTAAAGAAACATACAATGTGAAATATGGGTAAAATGAAGAATGACATTAATTCATTAAAAAACATGGTTGAATAGCCAAATATCCACTGTAGATCACATTCCATGGCATCGAGATAGCAAAATATCATCATGATTTGCATCCGTACTAATAGATCAATCCCAAATGAATCGTATCTATAAATCCAAGATAGTTAAGAGAGGTATATATAAGCTATATATATTTAAAATGGTGACATACAAACGTAATAAAGCATCAATGTACTATTATTTTTGGCCAAATCACTTCTAGATCAAAGGGGAGAGTATCCACATCCTTTTGGTGGAAGGAATAAATTGATTAGGGACTAAAATAAGGAAAACAGAGGATTTTTAGTGAAAAATAGTGAGATATAATTCTTAGCATATATACATCTAACCATGCATGGTTAATCACACGATTAGGCAAACCATGCAATATCCATGCACAATCCTATGCCTCTAAACACAAACTATGTTGTTAAACAAACCATGGAACTACCTTATTTTCGCATTTATTACACGTGTCATGGTTATTTATAGGTGGATTCATAGTTATTACAAAATTTTAACCTATCCATAAGCCCAAATAAAATCCAATGTATCACATTTCACAGTATCTGATATGAGTTTCACGTTTTCTACTAAGCATGATCGAACGGTTCACCCCTATAAAATCCACAAAAAACTTTTGAAAATTTCACTAGACGCTCCCAAACATTACTTAAAAATTTTACATTCATAAAATTTATAAACAAAGTTTACTTACATGAAACTATGGACATCACACACCATGATCAAGATTCTAGAGACGCTGGATTATATTGTCTTATGGGTAGTGGCATGTGATGATATAAACTACTAGAATGATTACTGGATTGGTAACACGCTTCTCTTCCCTAGTTTCCAAACTCCAGATATTTCATTTTGAGAGTCCACATATTACCCAAAATTATTTTCCATTAAAGTCAAATCCATCAATAGAATAAGATACCAGTTAATATCACAATGATTTATATACCCGAATGATGTGTCCTAATTATTTCTTTGTATGGATGCTTTAGTGGAATATAATTATATGAGTGCATGCATGTATGAATTGGAAGTGATGAATGGGGAGATACTCTCTGGTGTAATTGGATGCTGATGAAGATGAATTTATTTATATTTGGGTTGTTGAATTGGGGTCTACGGATATATGATAAGATTTAGAAGAAATATAATGCATTGGACACTTGATTATCATGTTGTGTCTCATATAGTCTAGAATCAATATGGAACATGTGTTTTATGAGTAATGTGAAATATAATGAATGGAAAATTATGGGAGATGTATGGGAGTGATAGGAGTAAGGTAGTCTATGGTTTATTTTTTAACAACTTGTTTCTAGGGGATTGATTCTAAAAGTGAGGAGGTCATGGTTAGGGGAATGATTTTTTCTACAATATGTTGGGTGATTTGGGAAGCAAGAAACAAATCAAGGGAGCATATAGATTACTACATACCTTTATTCTATGTTAGTATTAGATCCATGTTTGATTAAATGGGTAGTCTTCATCCCTAGGGGAATTCCCCCTCATTCCTTAGGAAGCTTATCCTAATGGTGTTTTTAACTATAGTTGGAAATCCATGAAAAAATAGGGGGTATTTTGGAATTCTACCTCAACTAAAAAAAAGATTAATGTGGATGGATCATATTTATAAGTGTCTATGAGAGGTTTATGGATAATCAATGATGGTATAGGATATATTATTATGAGTTTTAGATCTTTTTATGGTTTATGAATTTGTCTCGAACATTAAGTAAGGTCCTTTTTTCAAAAGTCATAAACTGTGATAATAATACAATATAAGGCTCAAAGAGGTTGAAACTGACTTGAATGATCTGGTTTGGTTACATAATGGGAAATATAATCCACCACTGGAGCTGGTATACTTCATTAGAAAGGAGTGGATGATTGTTTCTCTTGGTTAGAAGTTTTTGAATACATGGAGAGAAGGATACTTTGTAGATGATTCCAAATATTGTAATGGAGTTCATAGTATAGTGATAATTTTATATTTTTGAATGGTCTCTCTTCCAAGGTATTAACTATTTTTGTTAGGTTTGACACCCTTAGAATCCACCATTTCTAACATCCATGAATAATGTTTCATTCTCCATTTATCATATATTAAAAAAATATAACTTTCCAATCTGTCTCTTGCCTTTATAGGTATATGATTCCTTAACTCTATAGGATATTATTCACTACATTTTTTATTCCATGATGAATAAGAAGATGAGGTTTTGGGGGAATATATAGGTTTCATTGGTTTTAATTTCTTGTTGTATTGTTGTTTTATGTTTTTCTATAACTGGTATCATTGTGTTGCTAACAATGAATATAAACATAATGTAAGAGAGATCGTCTCAGCATTAAGATGTTGGTGAATTTGGAATGCTATGAACTAGGATCGACATGTTGGGGCTCCAATATCTCATCTTTCCGTCAAAAATAAGCCTTGTATCCATGCATAGGATCTTGTAGTTCCTGTGAATGAGTGGTAGAATCCTCAATTGATTCATATGTGAGTGCAGTGTAGTTCTTCCTCCTTATTTTGATGTTAACTAACTCATGGAATATATGTTAAATGGTTTCCCCTAGGTTGTGGTATTGAAAACATCATATAAAGTTCATTTAATAATGTTCTCTTGATGAGAGATGGTGTTGGTCATGACTAGAGTGGCTAAATTTTAATGTATTTTAGGGATATTATGTGTAGGGGAACTCTCTTATTATGGAGCCATGTGGGTTTTACAAAGGGATCTAGAATTGTCTTTTTATGAATTCTGATCTAGATTTGATGAAATTAGATTTTATGATTATCTAAAATCATTTCTTGTAAAATATCCTATCCCTAGTCTACTATTTTTCACATCTAGTGAGGAAATCTCCTTCTTAATAAATTTTTGGAGTTTATCTACTCATTTTATAAAGGTAAAAATTTTATGGACATTCTCACTTCTTAGTACACTCTAGACTCATCCCCTACTATATTGTCTACAACAGAATCCCCCCCCCTAAATATTTGGATCCTGTGAGGGAAGATACTCGGGGTATCCATTATTTCGTTTCACATGGAAAACATATGAATATTTTCTCTTTTTTTCTAATAAAATATTTAATGTATAATCAATGAATGTAATGATGAAAATTTTATATCGTTTAATATAAATGTAAAAACAATTAATTTATTTTTATATTCTTCGATTAAGATTCCATTTTGAATTGAAGATACTGAAATTAGAATAAGGAGATTTTGTAAATTTGGGGTATTGTTTCATATTTTTATGTATTGTAGGAGGGTTGATCCTTTTAAGGATAATAATTATAAGAATAATTTTCATATGTTTTAGTGATAGATATTTCTTATACAAAAGGGATCTATTTCTTACCATGAGGTAGAGAGTTTTATATGAGTGATGGGGATAATATATTAGTTGATTTGAAAATATACAGTGAATGAGATTAAAATTAAAATTAAATTTTTATGATGTATGTATAAGTAGTTGTAGGAAATCCACCTCATTGATCATAATAAATTAAAGGTATCATATTATGAGTTCATTGTTTAGTTTCAGTACAATTACTTATCATGATATTGACGGTAGCATGTCAACATGATTGACCAATATCTAGAAAGGGATATTGAGTGTGAGGGATATTTGAATATGATTTAGAAGCCTATTATACTACATAAATGATTATATTAAAAAATATGACCTGATGTAATGTCATTGTGAGAAGGATTTAATCATTTTGATTCAGTGTCAATTTAACAATTTTACTCAATTGATGTATATTTTGTTGTTGAAAATGATAGAATTAATTATAAACATGTTAGCATTTTTTTTATTTGTACCGAGAGGAAAATCATAAAAAAATTATGATTGCGTATATGATAAAGTATCTCTATTATCAAGAAAACAGAGGCCTCTAATGAATATGAATTGAACTAATCCATTTTTAGTAAGTTTTACAGAATCAATAGTTCATAGTCTTCTTCTAGGTAATCTATCCTGTTTTACTTTTTTGTAGACTGAAACACTTTTTTTTCATGTGAATAATCATTCATATTAGTAATCATGTAGTTGATAGTGCAGAAATAAAGTGACAGTAAATGTTTCAAAAGCTGTAGACTCTTTTTCCACATTCGCGACAGTATAGTCCTTAATATTTATTTAAAATTTGTGTGATAGGGAAATTAGATTACAGACTCAAATTATTCCACAAAATTATGTACCAAAAAAATATATGGATTATATGGTAGATAATATTAGGGATGATACGTTAGAGGTATAATATGAAAACAGTTGTATTCATTATATCCTTTATTCAAAAATGGTCCACGATTGTTCAAGGAACCAATAATTTATATAAAACATGATTTATTATTTTTTAAAGATATAATATTTACGATACATTATTCCACATTAATTTGTTAGTTCATTATAGCTTAGGTTTGATAAAAATTCTATGAACATGGTGTTGAATACACGAGATATAGGATGGCAATGTTTCATAATGTTGTGAATGGTTGGAGATTATGAAGGGGAAATATTTTTTGATCATGGATTTTTTATTATTTTTGGATTTACCATAAATTTTCAATATTATCTTCGATTGATTGTATTAATTGTGATCTATCATTGATTTTTTTAAAGAGGGTGACATTTTACAACATGGACGAAGAACATATATCATTTATTAATAAGATAGATCATTTTATTTATTAAATATCAATTTTGATTATTTTATCACAATTGATTGAATTGATGTGGAATTTTTTGTGGAATAACATGCAGTATTTTATAGGGTTGTTGACTAATCTATAGCTATTTTTCTAAATAGTATGTGGGACTACTACCGTGGAATAAGAAAATGTTTAGGATAAAATTAAGCTCTAAAACCTCACTAATTTTATTAACTTATTATAGTATTTATTAATTAGTATTATGATTGTTATGGATTCTAATAAATTATCTCTATATATGGGTTTTATATGAGAATGTGTATCTCACTAAGAGCTATAGTGATTTTTTGTGAACATGGTGGGATAATATGTATGACTATGCATTGATAATTTTTTGATAAACCGACAAATATTAAAAAAATTATATTATATATATTAGTGACTCATATAGTAAGTTAAATAGGGAAATTTGATTCATACAAAATGATCTATAGTTTGGGTATAATCATATGATAGTGAAGGAGAATAACGTTTAGAGGACCATATTTTTTCGTTCAAATTATCACTCTGAGTTTGTAGTGATTCTATTCAGAATCATGAATATATCTTAAGTCATCAAGGAATACATGAACTCATTGTTTTTTAAATTTTTTATCAGATCATGTAGATGTTAAATGATTATATTCTAAACTAATTTATTATATATTATTATTATTAAAATTATTTAATTTTAGATTTTTTACTCAATGACATTATCTTTATGGGAATTGGAACCCTTGCATGTTAAAAAATTTTAAAGTGTATTTTGTTGGATATTTTAAATTTGACCGTGGTGTTGTAGTAAACCATATAATGATTGAGGAACTAGTTTGTTAGTTAGATACTAATAATGTGGTAGAGGTATTTCATTTCTATAGTCTTGTTTTCTATATGCAATGATATATATCTAATTTATATCACATTAAAATGTGCCAGACATCTTGACCCAAACATATTAGTGCATTACATTGATGGATCTATTCCAAGAATGATTCCATAATCTAAATGAAAATATAACCAATTATCTTTTTCTTCATTATTATAAGTTTGGATTTATTTTTGATTATTTTTTTAATCCTCACTTATTGGTTTTGTATTTTTTTTATGTATGTAGGTGTAATGTTATTTTTTTCTGTCAAAAATTATGTTCCATGATTATAATTATTAATGCTATGATATTAAAATTATAGTGATATTGTTTTCCCAAAATCAATAGTTACACTGTATTATTGGAGTGTTCATTCTATCATTATATTCTAAAGAGTCTATGGTACATATTTTTGTGGAATGATAAATATTTGTGGTAGAAAATATGGGTACAGTTGAAATTGGTAATATAAATTTGATATCCTAAACTAGATGAAGGAAAATATTATAACTGATTATCTATGATTAAGTAGGAATAAAAATGGTTTTCATGTGGTTAAGAATAAATATAGGTTTGTGGAGGAGTATTCAACAATGTGCCATTATATAGAGGTGGTCTAATATCCCATATCCTTTATACAATTAATTTAATTATTTATCACATCATGATTGAACTAATATAAAATAGAAGGATAGGTAATTCTATTATTTTGGGTTATTAGGTAAATTTCACAACAAATTTAAACAAGGGTATAATGAAATTATTTAAAAATGTATTTACCATGCCCATAAATTGAAGAGATATTCTAATATTATAGTGGGTAATCTGGGAATATACAAAATAAAGGGATAATCTATAATGTCTAGAAATAGAATAATATATTAATAACAAATTGTGAAGTAGTAGAAGGGATTCAAGATTCATATAATGATATCATAAAAATGTGATAATCATAATAATGATCATTGAATCATTATACAATATGATAACTTCACGGCATCATATGAATATGACAGAAACATAAAACCTAACATCATAAGTATAAGTCATGGGTAACCACTAAGACAACATAATATAGTGTTATTATGATAACCTCTCATTACCCACATGTGGTATCACATGAATGGTTTTTTACCAAATTAATTCGATGCTAACCTAATTCTAGGTTCACGAATAACATTATAATAATGTACATTCATTTGTGTCCCACATAGACTATACATCATTAGCATGTATTTCCTCACTTTATTTCCCATTATTATGATGTGTGGGTTTAATAAATAGATTTTGAAAATATATAATTGATCTTTATTACAATATGAATACCCTCTGGTGGAATGGGGATGGTTATTCACAACAGTATTTTTTATGGAAAAGAAAAAAAAATTAGAACCATAATCATGGAAAATGACGATTCAAAGAGAACATTAGTGAGAGTGAATGGTGGTCTTTAATTACTTTTGAATCATGTAGATAACAAAGGGATGTGTAAAAAATAATTCTAGAAGTAAAATTGGTAATTAATAAGGTTAATACAAATAAACATCATAAGAAATAATGAATAGTAATAAAATCCATTAACTTCTCGTGTTCTTTCAAAATATTAGGAGGGGATTCTTAACATCTCGAGACCACATTGGGAGGGATTTAAAGATTATGTTTCAGAGTAATGTCATGGTCATTCAGTTTTGAGTGAAGAGTAAAGATTCTATTTGTGGGTATTTATTGAAAATTGGTGGGGAAATCATTGCTTATATATAAACAAGGGTTTTTGGATTCAATGTAATAAAATATTAAAAACCACATCCCTACCCCTAGTTGAGGAAAATAATTTCAACCCAGGTGGAGTGGTTTCCAATATTTTATTAGGTAAAACTCCAAAAACATAAAATTAATATCATTTATGATGTTGAATTGAGCCATGATCAAAAAATGATAATTTTTAAGGCCTTAAAAATATAATATTGTATTTGTAGGATTAATTATTGATTTCTAAAATTATTCAAATAACATCAAAAACACATCATTTTTACAGTAAATTATTATTTTTTGGGATATGGAAGAATTTAATAGTATTTATCAATTCACCATTGGGATTTTCTGATATTATAATAAATTTATAATATTTACACAACAATATATTTATACTAAAAAATATATTTTCTATGAAAATTATAAATAATTCACCATTATATAATTTTGTTGTTTTAAATTGAAAACTGATATTTTTTTAAAAAAATTGATGTTATAAATATATTAATTTTTACTTTTAATTAAATAAAATTATTTATTGATATATACAAGTTTTTACAACACAAACAACATTATAACCTATATAAAAATTATATTTTTATTTATTAAATTATATAAAAATGTATATTAGTATAAATTTTATTTAATTTTACTAATAAATGATTTTTTTAAAAACTCTTTGATTAATCAAAAATATTATATAATTTAAACAGTATATTTCCCAAAAATAAAATTTTATTTTCTTCATAAAAAAACATATTTTTATAAAAATTATTATAGAATCATGTAAATATATAATTTATAATAAAAATATGTAAATATGTAAATTATTTATAATATATATTAAATTTATTACTATTACGGTCTATATACAGAACCCCTAATTACACAAAATATGCCATATGGTTATGGTGTGTGATGGTAGTACATTATTAGGGTGGTTAATGGAACATGATTTTATAAGTGATATTTACAAACATGGATTTCCCCTATAAACAATTTTCATCAATTTTCAGATACAGAATTTCAGCATCAATTTTTTTCAAGGGAGAATCTCATTGATTCCACAAACATTGGATGCTCTAACAATTTTACTTTATATGGTATGATTCTTCTAGTCGAGACCATATTTTCAGCAATATATATAAATTATATTTTGCGATAACCGTTAATATATTCTAATATTAATGTTTAATAGAGAATGGAAATATTAATAGTGTTTATGATTATTATTGTATTTGATGACTGAAAAATAAATATAGTTATATTCATAATATTCCAAAATAAAAAAAAATTTATAATGAATTTTTTTCTATAAATACATTGCATAATTAATAATATATTCATTTAGAATTTAATTTCATTTATTAATTTGAATGTTATTACATTTTAAGTAGTTAAGAATACTTGTATAAGATGTAGGTAGTGTAATGTAACATGTATTTGATAGTGATAATTTTGGTCATATCATAGATTTTTCTATAAATTTAAACCATATATAGGTGGTATAGTATGGGAATCAATTTGTGGGAGTTATACTAGATTTTAGTGTTAAATTGGCTATGTGGTGCACTACCTCATGATATGAAAAGGTACTATATGAAAAGGTTTTCTTTGATGGGTCCAGAAAAATATAAATTCCTTGAAACTAATAACATTTATTTATGGGAAAATACTTTTGTATATTTCAATGGAATTTGAAATTTGACAAATTATTTGGTATTTCCTTATGATAAACAAGAGACACATTGGAATATTTAAGGTCCCAACATTGATAATATTTTTCTAATGTTTTGGGAAGACCTATGATATGTAAGGGTTATTTTCTACATAAATAAGGGATACATACTTTTTAGAAATTTATGGATGATTATTAAGGGGAGATATATAATGGTTTTCAGTGGATAACACATTATGGTCTCATATATAAGGGTAATTATGATTTTAAAAAAGTTAGTTTAAATATATTTTATCTATATTGTCCTAAAATGATAATTATATAACTAATTTAATTGTATAAATTGGGATTCAATTATTTTTAATAGAATACATTGGTTTTTCTCTATTTATTGTCTATCTATATTTCCTCAACTATTCTTTAGATATCTTCACTGATTCTTTATTGTAATTTTGTTGTGTTTTTTACATAGAGTATCCCTTGTTATGGACAATTCTCCATGAGTATTATTTTTAGCTTCCCACAACTAGTCAAC
This sequence comes from Viscum album, assembly GCA_963277665.1. Classification (NCBI taxonomy): domain Eukaryota; kingdom Viridiplantae; phylum Streptophyta; class Magnoliopsida; order Santalales; family Viscaceae; genus Viscum; species Viscum album. The sequence goes on from OY728129.1 coordinate 1,125,043,603, forward strand.
ATTTTTATTGGTTGTAATATAAAGCATTGATTTTATAGTATTATAAAATTTCATGAGATTAGATCTATATCGGGAATATTTTTTTATGAATGGTGTTCAAAAAACTCTATCTATGTGGTGGTAAACAATTTCATGTGTCATATGAGTATCTATAAATTGTCTATCAAATGGGAATAGGAAGGGTTTTGTGGGAGGCATGGAACACAACGAAATGAAATTTTCATTATTCATAAGAGATACTTAGAGGTATTATCATGTGAAAAAAGATGGGATTTTCCATGTATATTTTTATTTTAGGTGGATAGATTTGTGGGATTGTTGGGAATGATGATGCAAATTTTTAAATAGGTGATTCCTGGGATCAAATGGCTATGGCTGTTGTTTAGGAATGTGATTGGTGGAACTCATGTGACTCTAGGTCAATTTAATTACATAGAATTGGGTGGTTTTTTTATGCAATATGACAGTGATTATGGTGACTATTATTAAGACTTATGATGAAGGATTATTGAGTTGTTATAGTATAATATTAGTGATGATCCTCACCATATAATATGTTTTTTTTTGGTGTTTTGAAAAAATATGATTAGTACTAAAAAGTTATTTTGATCATTAGTCTTATCATTTATTGTTGACCTGAATAAATTTGATGCAGATTACATTCAATAATATAGGGGAGAATATATCTTATTTTTCTTTAATTTGGGGTGTTTGAGTCCACTAGATGTGAGTAACATTTTATTCATAAATGTGGGATATTTTGGGTCCAATGATCTATAATAAATACGGATGGGTGTGTTGATGCCTTGGGATTCATAGGGTTATTGGTCTAGTGGTCCATAAATGGTTTTTGAAAACCATGGGATACAAGATATGGAATATAGACAAGATGTTGGAGAATTTTTTTAATATTTTTTATGGTGATTCCATATGAAATTGAATTGGTTGGAAGGACATGGTTAAATTTGGTATGATAGATTTTAGATATATCATTCCACAGTATTATAGTATAGGGAAAATAATTGATCACCCACTTATAGTTATGGTTCATTTGATTAAATAATGTTGTTTGCTTTGATTAATGATTATTTTAATTTTAATAAATTGGTGTATGTATAGATATTATTTATGTGAACCATTTATGATGTCATATAATGATTATTCTCATGCCATAAATGTGTTCTCTAGAACCTATTATGAGATTATATATCATGGTCTATGTAATGTTAAGGTATTTTCATTTAGATCCGAGTCAAAACTCAAGTTTAGATGGTGCATGGGATAATCATTATAGAATTATGGATGTCCTGTGTGGATCCTCGGTGTTAGACCAAATAATTATCTTTGATACCTATATATTATATATGTGATCATCATTCGAGTGATCACAATTATTTATGTATTAATGGAGAGGGATCACTCATGTTTATCTTTATTATCATAGATATTTTTTGGCATGTTTTTTAATGTCAGTTAGTGTTTATTATGCTATTGTTATGAAGTTATTAGTATTCATTTAAAAAAAAGAAACCTACTGTCACCCAATAGACTATTAATAATATTTGGTATATTTTATCATATGGGAAATAATTTATAAGGACTAGTTCTATTCCATTCCATTTACTATAGAGTGATCTAGTAATTGACTTTACCTCATGGTTTCAAAAAAAGATTTTCCAATGTGTTATATGAATTTTTTTGTCATTTAATCTTTGGTAGATTAAGGTTTTTTGATTTATTTGATATCTCTATGAAAATTTTATTTTGGAACATAGGGCATGTTGTGATTCTAGGAAACATATATGTTGAAAAAACTTAAGTAACAAGGTAAACTATGATTATTTTTATTGGTTATTATGGTTAATATCAATGTTTATTTTTTTTGGATAAAGGAGTATTTGATGTTATTTTTTTTATTCCATCAGTAGTGTATTAGAGTGATATTACCCCTGAGGTTGGGGTATGGAATCATGGTTTGAAGAGTGGTTGAGAAGTTAAAAATATTGACTCCTTCAATGTATCACATTCCCTAAAAGACCAAGACAACTCAACCTTGAGGGTCAATTTCTATACTCTATTTTTTTGAAATGATATAATATAACTATTTGACTAAACCATTGTACTAATATATTAATTATAATTTTTTTACCAAATTTTTTATTATATATATATGGTTAACAAGGATCTGATAATTTACATTGTCCACAATCACTAAGCTACATCCAAGGAGCATGAATCGATAATTTTCCATGCACCAAATAACTGTAGAGAGTACTTCTATTTATAGGGTCCACACACCATAGAATGGTTTTGGAATCGTTTTCTCATTTTATAGTCATAGATCCTTACATTGTTTTGGGACATATCAAAAATTCAAAGGGTCGTTCCCTTGAATGTTCCATATAATTCTAAATGTTTATTTATATGATCAATATCATTGATTTTATGGAAATTAGGTCCATTATCAAGGATCACATTCCTAGTGTCAATCCTCAAATGTCGATATATTATGAAATTCATATTCTTTATTTTACCCACATAATTTTTCCACTTATATATTGAATGATTATTAAATCAATTAAATCAAAATAATATTTATATCCCCTCACATGGAACTCCTATTTTACTCTCACCTCTAAAATTCATATATATATCTAAAAAAATTATTCATTCATTTAATATATTCAATCTCACTTCTCCAAACGGGATAGCCATGTTCCCTATCACCTGAACACTTTTTTGTATATTTATGGGAAAATAAAACCACCCATGACTCATCCAAAACACTTCCTCCATGTCCTAAAAACTACATTCAGTGTAAAGGATTCATTATATTCTGTCTCCATTTTTAGAGTAGAATAAATTCACATTATTCCACTAAATGTAATGCTATATTATCCTTCGAATCAGGTTGGGATTGCAGCCTTAATCTACGAAACATGATTTATGAAGCATTAGTGATCCAATCAAAAGGATGTTAAAAAACATAATTCTACATGGAAAATTGGAAATTAAGAATATTATAAGAAAATAAACATCTTGAAAATTAAAGAATAGTAATAAATTGCATTAACTTCATGTGTTTTTCCAAAATATTAAGAGGATATTTTTAACATCATGGGACCACATTGGGAGGGATTTAAATATTATGTTTGAGAGTAATTTCATTGTCAATTAGTTTTGAGTGAAGAGTAAATATAATATTTGTGGGTATGTATAGAAAATTGGTGGGGAAATAATTGGTAATTTATAAACATGGGTTTTTGGAATCTATGAAATAAACTATTAAAAACTACATCCCTCCCCCTAGTTGAGGAAAATAATTTCTACCCATGTAGAGTGGTTTCCAATATTTTATTAGGTTAGAATCCAAAAACATAAAATTAATACCATTTATGATGTTTAAGTGAGTCGTGATCAAAAAATGATTGTTTATGAGGAGTTAAAAATATAATATAGTATTTTTTGAATTAATTATTGATTTTTAAAATAATTCAAATAACTTCAAAAACACAAGATTTTAATGGTAAATTATTTTTTTAGGATATGAAAGAATTTTATATTTTTTTTCATTTCACCATTGGGATTGATTGATGTCATAATAAATTTATTATATTTAAACAAAAATAAATTTATACTAAAAAATATATTGTCTATGATAATTATAAATAATTCCCCATTTTATAATCTTTTGGTTTTAATTTGTAAAATGATATTTTTTTAACAATATTGACATTATAAATATGTGAATTCCCACTTTTAATTAAATAAAATTATTTATTGATATATACTAGTTTTTACGACACAATCAACATTATAACCTCTATAAAAATTATATTTGTATTTATTAAAATATATAAAAATTTATATGAGTATAAATATTATTTAATAGTACTAATACATGAAAAAATATATTTTAAAACTCTCTGATTAATCAAAAATATTATTTTAATTTAAATAATTTATTATAAAAAATACAATATTATTTCCTTCATAACAAAATCATATTTTTATAAAAAATATTTTATAATCATGTAAATATATAAATTATTAATAAAAATATATAGATATATAAATTATTTAAAAAATATATTAAAATTATTACTACTATGGTCTATATACAGAACCCCTTATTACACACAATATTACTTATGGTTAAGTTGTGTGAGGGTAGTGCATTATTAGTGTTGTTCACCGAACATGATTTGATATGTGATCTTTATAAAAATGGACTTCCCCCATAAACAATTTTTCACAATTATTAGATATTGAATTTCAGCTTCATTTTTTTCATGGGAGAATCCCATTGATTCCACCACCATTAGAAGCTCTAACAATTTGAATTTATAGGGTATGATTATTCCTGTAGAGACCATATTTTATTTAATCTATATTAATTATATTTTTTGATAACAATTAATAAGTACTAATATTAATGTTTAATAGAGAATGGAAATATTAATACTGTTTATGATTATTGTTGTCTTCAAAGACTGAAAAATAAATATAGTAATATTCATAATAGTCCAAAATAACAAAAAAAAATATAAAGAATTGTTTTCAATAAATACATTGCATAATTAATAATATGTTCAATTATAATTTAATTTAATTTAATAATTTGAATGTTACTACATTTTAAGTAGTTAAGACTACTTGTATAATATGTAGGTAGTGTAATGTAACAATCTATTTTAGAGTGATAATTTTGGATAGATCATAGATTTATTCTATAAATTTAAACCATATACAGGTGTTATGTGAGGTGGTATAGTCTGGGTATCAATTTGTGGGAGTTATCCTAGATTTTAGTGTTAAATTGGCTAAGTGGTGCACTACCTCATGATATGAAAAGGCACTATATGAAAAGGATTCTATGATGGGCCTGGAAAAATATAAATTCCTAGAAACTAATAAAATTTATTTATATGTAATTACTTTTGTATATTTCAATGGAATTTGAAAATTGAAAAATTATTTTGTATTTCCTTATGATTAACAAGGGACACATTGGAATATTTATGGTCCCAGCTTTGATAATGTTTTTTAATGTTTTGGGAAGACCAATGATATGTAAGGGTTATTTTCTAAATAAATAATGGATACATACTTTTTAGAAATTTATGGAAGATTCTTAAGGGGAGATATATAAAGGTTTTAGTGGATAACACATTATGGTCTCATATTTAAGGGTAATTATGATTTTAAAAAATTTAGTTTAAATATATTTTCTCTATATTTTCCTAAAATGATAATTAAATAACTTATTTAAGTGTAAAAATTGGGCTTCAATTAAATTTATTAGAATAATTCGGAAGTTCCCTATTTCTTGTCTCTTTATCTTTCTTCAACTATTCTTGAGATATCTTCACTGATTATTTCATGTAATTTTGTGGTGTTTTTTGCATAGAGTATACATTTGTATGTATAATTCTCCATGAGTATTATTTTTTGCTTCTCACAAATAGTCAACGTTTTTATTGGTTGTAATATAAATCAATGAATTTATATTATTATAAAATTTCATCAGATTAGATCTATATCGGGAATAATGTTTTTATGAATGGTGTTAAAAAAACTCTCTCTATGTGGTGGGGAACCATTTCATTTCTCATATGAGTGTCTATAAATTTTTTATCAAATGGGAATAGGAAGGGTTTTTCTGGAGACAAGGAACACGATTAAAAGAAATTTTCATTATTCATAAGAGATACTTAGAGGTATTACCATGTGAAAAATTATGGGATTTTTCCATGTATATCATTTATTTTAGGTGGAGAGATTTTTAGGATTGTTGGGAATGATGATGAAAATTAGTAAATAGGCGATTCATGGGATCGAATGGCTATGTCAGTTTTTTAGGAATGTGATGGGTGTAACCCATGTGACTCTAGGTCAAATTAATTACTGAGAATTTGGTGGTTTGTTTATGTAATATGATATTGATTGTGATGACTATTATTAAGAGTTATGATAAAGGTTTATTGAGTTTTTGTAATATAATATTAGTAACAGTCCTCACCATATAATCTGTTGTTTTTGGACTTTTGAAAAAATATAATTAGTACTAAAAAGTTATTTTGATCATTAGTCTTATTATTTATTGTTGACCTGAATAAGTTTGATGCAGATGACATTCAATGATATAGGGGAGGATAGATCTTATTTTTCTTCAATTTGAGGTGTTTGTGACCACAAGATGTGAGTAGTATTTTATTCATAAATGTGGGATATTTTGGGTCCAATAATCTAGAATAAATACGGATGGGTGTGTTGATACCTTGGGATTCATCAGGTTAATGGTCTAATAGTCCCTAAATGGTTTTGAAAACCATGGGATACAAGATATGGTATGTAGACAAGACGTTGGAGAATATTTTAATATTTTTTACGGTGATTCCATATGAAATTGAATTCGTTGGAAGAACATGGTTAAATTTAGTTTGATAGATTGTGGAAATATCATTCAACAGAATCATAGTATAGGGAAGATAATTGATCACCAACTTATAGTTATGAGTGAGTTGATCCAATTATGTGGTCTGTTTTGATTAATGATTATTATAAATTTAATAAATTGGTGTATGTATAGATATTTTCAATGTAAACGATTTATGATGTCATATAATGTTTATTCTCATGCCATAAATGTGTTCTCTAGAACCTATTAGGAGTTTATATATCATGGTCTATGTAAGGTTAAGGTATTTTTTTAGATCTGAGTGAAACTAAAGTTTACATGGTGCATGGAATAATCATTATAGTCATTTGTATGTTCTTTGTGGATCCTCGGTGTTATGCAAAATAATTATCTTGGATACCTATATATTATATATGTGATCATCATTTGAGTGATCACATTATTTATGAATTATTGGTGAGGGATCACTCATGTTTATCTTTATTATCATATATCTTTTATGGCATGTTTTTAATGTCAATTAATGTTTATTATTCTATTGTTATGAAGTTATTAGTATTCGTTTTTTTAACTACTTATATTCACCCAATTTATTTTAAAAAATAATTTTTATATTTTATCATATGGTAAATCATTTATAAGGTCCAGTTCTATTCCATTCCAATTACTATATAGTGATCTAGTAAATGACTTTACCTCATGGTTTCATAAAAAAGGTTTTCACAATGTGTTATTTGAATTTTTTTTCATTTAATCTTTGATAGATTCAGGTTTTGTGAAGTATTTTATATCTCTTTGAAAATTTAATTTTGGAAGTCATGTCATGTTCTGATTCTAGGAAACATATATATAGAAAAAAATTTAAGTAACAAGGTAAAGTAGGATTATTTTTGTTGGTTATTATGGTTTCTATCAATTTGTATTTTTTTGGTTAAATGAGTATTTAATGTCATTTATATTTTTTAGACCCTCTGTAGTGGATTAGAGTGATATTATCCATGGGGTTGGGGTATTGAATCATTGTTTAAAGAGTTGTTGAGAAGTTAAAAATATTGACTCCTTCAATGTCTCACATTCCCTAAAAGATCAAGACCACTCAACCTTGAGGGTCAATTTCTATACTCTATTTATTTGAAATGACATAATATAACTATTTGACAAAACCATTGTAATAATATTTTAATTATAATTTCGTTTACCAAAATTTATTTATATAAATAAGGTTAATAAGGATATGATAATTAAAATTATCCACAATCACTAAGCTACATCCAAGGAGCATGAATCAATAATATTTCATCCACTAAATAACTGTAGAGAGTACTTCTATTTACAAGGTCCACTCGCCGTACAATGGGTTTTAATCGTTTTCTCATTTTATAGTCTTAGATCCTTACAAATGTTTTGGGATGTATCAAAAATTCAAAGGGTCATCGCCTTGAATGTTCTATATAATTCTCAATGTTGATTGATATGATCACAATCATTGATTTAATGGACATTTTTTTCATTCTCAAGGATCACATTCCTAGCGTAAATCCTTAAATGTTGATATATTATCTATTATAGACTGTGGAAATTATCCTTCAAAATCAATAAAAAACTCATTGCATAAACTTATTCTTCTTCATCAAGAGTGATTATAAAATTCATATTCTTTATTTTTCACACATAACATTTTCCACTTATTCAATGAATGATTATTATATCAATTAAATAAAAATAATATTTATATCCCCTCACATGGAACTCCTCTTTTACTCTCACATCTAAAATTCAGATATATCTGTAAAGAAATTATTCGTTCATTTAATTTATTCAATCTCACTTCTCTAAATAGGATATAAATGATCCCAATCACATAAAAACTTATTTGTATATTTATGGGAAAATAAAACCACCCATGTCACATCTAAAACACTTCCTCCATGTCCTCAAAACTACATTCAGTGTAATGGATTCTTTATATTCCCCCTCCATTTTTAGAGTAGAATAAATACAAATTATTCCACCAAATGTAATGCTACATTATCCTTCGATTCAGGTTGGTCTTTATGGCCTTAATCAATGACACATGATTTATGAAGCATTAGTGATCCACTCAAAAGGATGTGTAAAACCATAATTCTACATGGAAAATTGGAAATTAATAACATTTATACAAATAAACATCTTGAAAATTAACCAATAGTAATAAAATAAATTAAATTCTCGTGTTCTTTTAAAATCTTATGAGGATATTCTTAACATATTGGGACTACATTGGGGGTGATTTAATGATTATGTATGAGAGTAATTTCAGTGTCAATTAGTTTTCAGTAAAGATTAAAGATATTATTTGTGGGTATTTATAGAAAATTGGTGGGGAAATCATTTGTTATTTATAAACATGGGTTTTTTCATTCTATGTAATAAAATATTAAAAACCACATCTCACCCCCTAGTTGAGGAATATAATTTCTTCTCATGTGGAGTCGTTTCCAATATTTTATTATGTTAAAATCCAAAAATATAAAATTAGAACAATTTATGATGTTGATGTGAGCTGTGATGAAAAAATTATTATTTTTAAGGCTTTAAAAATATAATATAGTATTTTTTTGAATTAATTATTGATTTTTAAAATAATTAAAATATATTAAACAACACATTATTTTTTTGGATATGGGGGAATTTTATTGTTTTTTTCACTTCATCTTTGGGATTTTTTGATGTCATAATGAATTTATTATACTTAAACACAATAAATTTATACTAAAAAATATATTATCTAAGAAAATTATAAATAGTTCCCCATTATATAATTATTTGGTTTTAATTTTCAAAATGATATTGTTTTTAAAATATTGACATTATAAATATATTAATTTCCACTTTTAATTAAATAAAACTATTTATTGATATATATTAGTATTTACGACACAATCAACATTATAACCTCTATAAAAATTGTATTGGTATTTATTAAATTATATAAAAATTTATATGAGTATAAATATTATTTAATAGTATGAATACATGAAAAAAACTATTTTAAAACTCTCTGATTATTCAAAATATTATTTTAATTTAAATAATATATTACCAAAAATAAAATATTATTTTCTTCATATCAAAAATCATATTTTTATAAAAAATATTATACAATCATGTAAATATATAAGTTAATAATAAAAATATATAAATACATAAATTATTTAAAATATATATTAAAATTACTACTACTATGGTCTATATAAAGAACCCCTTATTACAAAAAATATTCTATATGGTTAAGGTGGGTGATGGTAGTACATTATTAGTGTGGTTCACCGAACATGATTTGATAAGTGATCTTTACAAACATGGAATTCCCCCATAAATAAATTTTTATAATTTTTAGATATTGAATTTCATCTTCATTTTTTTCATAGGAGAACCCATTGATTCCACAACTAATAGAAGCTCTAACAATTTTACTTCATAGGGTATGATTCTTCCTGTGGTGACCATATTTTATTCAATATATATAAATTATATTTTGCAATAACCATTAATATATACTAATATTAATGTTTAATATAGAATGGAAATATTAATAGAGTTTATGATTATTATTGTCTTCGAATACTGAAAAATAAATATAGTTATATTCATAATAGTCTAAAATAAAAAAAACAAATATAATGATTTTTTTTCTATAAATACATTTCATAATTAATAATAATTTCATTTAGAAGTTAATTTCATTTAATAATTTGAATGTTATTACACTATTAGTTGCTAATAATACTTGTATAATATATAGTCAGTGTAATGTAACATGTATTTGAGAGTGATAATTTTGGTCAGATCATAGATTTTTTCTATAAATTTATAACATGTATATGTGTTATGTGAGGTCGTATAGTCCGGGTATCAATTTGTGAGAGTTATCCTAGATTTTAGTGTTAAATTGGCTAAGTGGTGCACTACCTCATGATATAAAAAGTTATTATATGAAAGGGTTTCCTATGATGGGTCTGAAAAATACAAATTCCTAAAAACTAATTACATTTATTTATGGGTAAATTGTTTTGTATATTTCAATGGAATTTGAAATTTGTTAAATTATTTGCTATTTCCTTTTGATACCCAAGGGACACGTTGGAATATTTAATGTCCCATCTTTGATAATTTTTTTGCAATGTTCTTGGAAGACCTATGATATGTAAGGATTATTTTCAACATAAATAATGGATACATACTTTTTTAAAATTTATGGACGCTTCGTAAGGGGAGATATATAAGGGTTTTCAATGGATAACAATTTATGGTCCCATATGTAAGGGTAATTATGATTTTAAAAATGTTAGTTTAAATAGATTTTCTATATAGTTTCCTAAAATGATAATTAAATAACTTATTTAAGTGTAAATATTGGGCTTCATTTATTTTTATTAGAATACATTGTTTGTTCCCTATTTCTTGTCTCTCTATCATTTCTCAACCATTATTGAGATATCTTCACCGACTCTTTCATGTTATTTTGTTATGTTTTTTTCATAGTGTATCCATTTTTATGGATAATTTTATATGAGTATTATTTTTGGATTTCCAAAACTAATCAATGTTTTTTTAGTTGTCATATAAATCATTGATTTTATAATATTATAAATTTTTATCCGATTAGATCTATATCAGAAATATTTTTTTATGAATAGTGTTCAAATAAATCTCTCTATGTGGTGCAAAACTATTTCATTTTTCATATGTGTGTCTATAATTTTTTTATCAAATGGGCATAGGAAGGGCTTTTTGGGTGACATAGAACAAAAAGAAATGAAGTTTTCATTATTCATAAGAGATACCAGGAGGTATTATCATGTAAAAAATGATGGGTTTTTTCCATTTTAATCTTGTATTTTATGTTGAGATATTTGTGGGATTGTTGGGAATGATGATGGAAATTATTAAATAGGTGATTCCTGGGATCGAATGGCTATGGCTGTTTTTTAAGAATGTGATGGGGGTAACCCATGTGACTCTAGGTTATTTTAATCCCTGTGAATTGGGTGGGTTGTTTATGTAGTATGATAGTGATTGTCCTAACTATTATTAAGAGTTATGATGAATGTTTATTGAGTTGTTGTAGTAGAATATTGGTCATGATCCTCACCTTATAATATGATGTTTTTTGAGTTTTGAACAAATATGATTAGTACTAAAAAGTTATTTTTACCATTAGTCTTATCATTTATTATTGACCTGAATAAGTTTGAGTCTGATGAGATTCAATTATATAGGGGATGATACATATTATTTTTCTTTAATTTGGGGTGTTTGAGACCACTAGATTTGAGTAGGATTTTATTCACAAATGTGGGATATTTTGGGTCCAATTATCTAGAATAAATACCGATGGGTGTGTTGATGCCTTGAGATTCTTCGAGTTATTGGTCTAGTGATCAATAAAGTTTTTTTGAAAACCATGGGATATAAGATAGGGCATGTAGACAAGATGTTGGATATTTTTCCAATATTTTTTATGGTGATTTCATATGAAATATAATTGGTTGGAAGACATGATTAAATTTGGTATGATAGATTGAGGATGTATCATTCCACGGTATCATAGTATAGGGTAGATAATTGATCGCCCACTTCTAGTTAAGGGCGAGTTGATGCAATCGCGTGGTCTGTTTTGAGTACTGATTATTTTAATTTTAATAAATTGATGAATGTATATATATTATCTATGTGAACAATTTATGATGTCATATAATTTTTATTCTCATGCCATACATGTGTTCTATAGAAAATATTATGAGTTTATATGTCATGGTCTATGTAATATTAAGGTATTTTCATTTAGATCTAAGTGAAACTCAAGTTTAGATGGTGAATGGGATAATCATTATAGTCTTATGGATGTTCTGTGTGGATCCTCAGTGTTAGAACAAATAATTATCTTGGATACTTATATATTATATATGTGATCATCATTCAATTGATCATAGTTATTTATGTATTAGTGGGGAGGGATAACATATGTTTATCATTATACCATATATATATTTTGGCAGGTTTTTTAATGTCAGTTAAAGGTTATTACGCTATTGTTATGATGTTATTATTATTAATTATTTTAGAAAAACTACCTACTATCACCCAATGGATTGTAAAAAATACTTGGTATCATTTATCATATAGGAAATCAATTATAAGGTCTACTGTTGTTCGATTCCAATTACTATAGAGTGATATAATAATTGACATTACCTCGTGGTTTCATAGAAAGGTTTTCAAAATGTTTTATTTGAATTTTTTTGACATTTAATCTTTAATAGATGCAGGATTTGTAAAGTATTGTATATCTCTTTGAAAATTTGATTTTGGAACTCATGTCATGTTGTGATTCTAGGAAACATATATATTGAACGAAATTTAAGTAACAAGGTAATCTAGGATTATTTTTGTAGGTTATTATGGTTACTATCAATTTATATTTTATTGGATAAATGAGTATTTGATGTCAGTTAATTTTTTTTAGTACCTCAGTAGTGGATTAGAGTGAGATTATGCCTGGGGTTGGGGTATTGAATCAGGCTTGGAGGAGTGGTTAAGAAGTAAAAAATATTGACACCTTCAATGTCCCACATTCCCTAAAAGGTGAAGACCACTCAACCTTGAGGGTCAATTTCTATACTATATTTATTTGAAATGATATACTATAACAATTTGACTAAACCATTGTCATAATATATTAAATATAAATTATTTTACCTAATATATATATATATATATGTTTAATAAGGATATGATAATTTACATTGTCCACAATCACTATGCTATATCCAAGGATCATGAATCAATAATTTTTCATGCACCAAATCACTGTATAGAGTACTTATATTTTTAAGGCCCACTCACTGTAAAATGGGTTTGGAATAGTTTTCTCCTTTTATTGTCTTAGATCCTTACAAATTTTTTGTGACATATCGAATATTGGAAGGGTCATTTCTTTGAATGTTCCTTATAATTCTTAATGTTGATTGATATGATCACCATCGTTGATTTTATGGTCATTATGTACATTTTATAGGATCACATTCCTAGTGTGAATCCTAAAATGTCGATATATTATCTGTTATAGACTATGGAAATTATCCTTCAAAATCATCAAATATCTCATTTTATAAACTTATTCTTCTTCATCAAGAGTGATTATAAAATTCATATTCTTTGTTTTACCCACATAATTTTTTCCACTAATTCTTTAAATGATAATTCAATCAATTAAATCAAAATAATATTTATATCCCATCACATGGAACTCCTCTTTTACCCTCACCTCTAAAATTCAGATATACCTGTAATCAAATTATTCATTCATTTAATATATTCAATCACCCTTATTCAAATAGTATAGCCATGCTCCCTTCACCTGAACACTTTTTTGTATATTTATGGGAAAATACAACCACCCATGACTCATCCAAATCACTTCCTTCATGTCCTCAAAACTACATTCAGTTTAAAGGATATATTATATTCCCTCTCTATTTTTTAGAGTAGAATAAATTCACATTTATTCTACCAATTATAATTCGACATTATCCTTCGAATGAGGTTGGGATTATGACCTTAATCTATGACACATGATTTATGAAGCATTAGTGATCCACTCAACCATTTTCCCTGTTATTTACCCCATAATATTTGATCCACTGATCGATATGACCTTGACCATTTAGTAGGGAAAAATATTTTTCCCATTTTACCTTTCAAAGTTTGAGTACTATGGAATGATTTCATTACATTGTCTTTTTTAGCTTATAACTCTATATGTCAACCACTAACGAAAATAAATAGCACCCCACACCTAATGGGATTCCCTATGTTTCACAAGGACACTCTTAAGTCACCAGGACCACTTGAAAGATGTGAACCATCCCGTGGTTTACCTTCATTGACATCAATTCTTCAAATAAGCAATATTATTAAAACATTTCCTACCATATAAACATATTTTACATGTAAATTTTTCATCAATGATCCAGAACTTCACCATGGGTTCCACTGTGATGTATCCCTTTTCTATTTTATCATGTTTTTAACATCCTATAAAACAAAACATTTGAATTTGATTTTTCCACATGAAATACACTTTCCAACTAGAACAATGACCCACACTAAGGCATGGATTTATTTGGTACAAAATGTTTCACTTTAGTGTAAAACTATTCCATTAGGTTCTTAATTTTATTACTTATAAACATTATTCCTTCCATTGTTTGGATGATTTATCAAACACGGAAGCATTCATGGTTCCTTTCCAAAAAATCCATACACTTCTTATCAAAAAATACAATTCAATTATTTTGAAATCCAAATAATAGATACATATGGACTTTTTTTGACAATATTCAACCTCTTAGTAAACCCCCTTCTTGTAAATGAAATTCAATTGTATCTTATTCTTCCTCAAAATATTGTAATCTTCATTTGAATCTCAAAATATCATTTAAATGGGATCTTTCTCCCTTAATTTCGAATAATGTTCCATTTGATATAGGAGATGAAACTACAATAAAATTAACACACCTGTATAATTAAACTAAAAAGAGTGATTCCTAAAGTGAATCACCTCCCCCTTTCAGGATATGAATGACTACATCATATTCCCTCTATATTGGTTTGAAGAAATATTCATCATATGGAATAATAAACATGATTATTTTCCTAATATTTTGAAACCAAATGGATATAATTTCATGATAATGTGTGAAATTTCATAAATAATTCATAAGATAATCTTCATACCTTATGAATTTTCTCTAGAGATTTATTGAGTGAATTTACATCTTTTCAAATGAGGTGTAAATAAATCTAGTAATACTTCAATTTCTGAGCTCTGTGTATGAAATAATAACTCTTATAGTCAAAAATAAGGATCTCTATGTCACTCGTAAACATAAAAAAATGGATCATAAAAAATTATTTTTTATGAATCATCACTACTTGTGCACTCTACCACATTAGGAAAAAAAGATAGAAATAAAAAACATTGTACAAGGTAGTGAGGATCATAATACTTGATAATGAAACTCATACAGAATATTAAATATTTTAACCCATGATTCAATATGAATTCCATAATTTTTTATCTTTTTAGGAATCAAAATATTATGATAATTCTTAATAACATTTAATTTTTATCACAAATACTCTTTTGGATTTATGTCAAGAAACTACTTGTTAATGTTTGTGTTGGGGAAAGCCCTTAAAGAAGGCATATCATGTATTATTTTATCTCTAATCACATGTAATTTTCTAGAATAATTAATCCATTGATCTTATGTCCCTCATAATTCATCACCCCTACAGAAGTTGTTAAAAAGTGTAAATAAATTCAGTTAAAGTGTACCTTAAACATCCTTTAGTAGAGAAATACTGATTTTGATGATAGAAAAACCCATCATATTTTATATTTCCAATTATTCATTTCATATTTTGGTAATGTAATTCCCTCATCCCACTAACCTATTAATTATCATTTTTACCTGACCTTCTTAACCTCCAACCAAAGGATATATATTTGTGTGATACTAGTTATAAATTTCCAGATATTAATATGTAAATATAAATTATCCCTTATCATGTGCTTTTATACTCTAGGAGAATCAATAAAATATGAACAAGTAATTTATTGTATTGAACCACATGTATATATGATCTCCATATTTCCACTCAATTTTGTCTATATGTTTTTTCTTTAAGTGTTTTTAGTCGGACCAATTCTTAAAAATACTATTTGAAGAAAAAAAACCCTTGTTGGAATTCGTCTTCATCAATGGATTCTCATTTACGCATTCATACAGATTTCTAAAAGTTGGAATGATATTATTTTTCATAAATATTTCATTAATTTATTCTCAGATGGGTCTTATGACTATCTAGAACATGGTTATTAATAAACACTTCAATGGGGATGTTTTATAAATATTAAAAAATAGGCATGGTTTCTATGTTATCAGGTCCATATCCAGGATACTCATTCTCCATGAAATTCATACAACTAGAGTAGCTCAAAATGGATACATTACACTTCCATTCATTCCTAAAATTGAAGTTACATTCCATATAACTGTAGGATTAAAAAAATCATCCTCTATGATTGGAATATCACATTTGGTATCTATTTGATTGATATTTTAAAACTTTTATAGTTCATCTAAATTCTTAGGGAATCATAACTTAATGATATCAACTCATGATGCTTCCAAAACATATTTAGTAGTTTTAATTACGTACATATTTCTTTTTTGGATAAACATTTATAAATTATTCATTTAAATTAATTATCCTTTTATATTTCAAATATTGGTTCTACCTTCCCATTGTGTCTTCCGTTGAAGGGGTTTTCATCATCTCAAATGTGCTGTTCATATTCTATTATAGTTATTTGATTTATTCATCTTAGTTATTGAACATGGAAACCATTGATTTAATATGTAAAATAGTATCCATCATAACAAGTATCATTTAATAATGTTATGATTTGAGTGAAATGATGTTGAACATTAATAGCCCCTCTATGTATACATGAAATATACACACATTAGAGAGATCATAAATCATGTAACATTGTTCACTATTTTTTTCTCGTATCATCTATATGTGGAGATTTATAGACACTAGTACACTTATTAATAATTTTCTTTGTAATTTTTTTAATCATAAAATAGATTAATTCATACGAGATTTTCCTGTCATTTTATTCATCATTACATACTCATTCTTTATAATAATATAATAATACTTTTTAATCTTTATTTCAATATAGAAAAATTCATTTTAACTCCTAAATATATTTGAAAGATACAAATCATATTTCAAAAAAACTTTAAGAATCAGGTGTAACTTTGGATTTAAAACATATTATCCTAGGTTAAATGTTTTTTATTGACTGGAATATTCTTATTCTATGAATTTGAAAAGGGAAATTTTCTTTCTCGATTAATTATTTTCAAAATGAATACGTGACATACATATTTTTCCCTTTTATGAATTTACAATGATAAAAAAATTTGTACACATTTTCTCTTAACAATTCCTTTAATGCATTTTTTCTAGGAGGAGTCAATAATAATTTTAATTTTATCTATGATAAATATAACTCCATGTTATCTTATTAAAAGAATTAATTATTCTAAAATATATCATGTAACTCTTATAGAACCATTTATAAATTCAATGAAATATTTATTTTAATTAAAAAATTATTTCAATCAAACATTATAGCCTTCATTAAGAATTACATTTTTATTCACCATATTTAGATCATGTTAGAGTATCAAAAAATATAAAAAATAACTCGACATTGATTCAAATTTTTATTACATAATGTGGGTCATAGAGAGAGATTACCTTTAGAAGGTGATGAGTGATTTCAGATATGCAGGGTTCTTAGGAAACTAAAAGATCCTATTCCTTTAATTTCTCACATTCCCAAATGGATCTTGACCTCTCATCAGTAAGGGACACAATATATACATTATTTTTTTTATGTTGACCTATTTTAATCACTCGATAATCCCTCTTTATTATAAATTGTTGAAAAATTATTTTATATTATTTTTTTAAATCATAACATAACTTGAGACATGTGAATTTACATGATGCATCTCAACTATGTTGTTTCCAAGGAAAATTAATCACTAATGTGTCATGAAAAAAATTACATTAAATAACAATAACCTTCATAAGGTTATCTCTATATATAATAGTATATGTCTAGGTCACTCTTTTACTAGGATCACTACTATATACATATTTATGGATAACACCTTTATTCTCTATTGTAAATACATAATGTCTTCAATTAAATGGTCCTTACTATTTGAAAAGTTCAACCTCTCACAATATTTAAACGATTTTATACATTTTCATGCATCAGTTGATTTTTTGGCATCATGAAATTTATATTTATTCATTATTTTATTCTCTTTGGGATACCCCCTCACATTATGTGAATACCCCACACAAGGCCTTCATTTTCTTCTATAGTGAATCGAGAAATAATTTTCTATTTGTTGTATATACAATAGTATCCCATTATATTTGGAAGTATATCAAAGGGATTTCATCACATTATAACTTATATCCCCTCCCCTAGAACTCATTTTTTAATCACCTATGAAATATTTATACTTCAATCTATGAAATGTAAATATTTTTTCATCTTTATAATGTCCCTTTTCAAATTTGGGTGGCTATAAACCCAATCACAAGCAATATTATCAGTATCATTATGGGTAATTAAAACCACATATAACTCATGTGAAACTATTTCCCTATCTACACATAATTTTAATAACGGGATTTATTTATAAACTTATATATCCTCTTTTTGATAGAGAATAAATCCTCATATATTCCACCAAATGTTTCACAATAATCTTCTTTTAATTATGCTAGGATAATGGTTTTAATTTTATAGATACGATATTTGATTAATTTATTATATATTCAAGAAACATTTTAATGATTTATCATAATATCTACATTTTACCCCTATAAACAACATTCACCATGATTTCTGGAAGAAACCTCGGTTTTTTTTCCTTCAAAACACGGAATAGTGCATTATGATCCACATCTATTTTCTGTTTTGTCTTGAATATCCATTTATCAATAATGACAATTAATGAACACCACCAAACTCGTTATTTTATTCAAAATGTTTCATATGGATACATATATGAAACCAATTTCACCTGTATAGTGTGGACCTTGCTATGTTGATTGTTCTTTAATAACATTACTTCAAATTAACAGTTTTAATCAAACAAGTCCTTCCCCATGACCAAATTTACCTTTTATGAATTGTACATAGGCTATAGGAATTCACCATGGGGCCCAATATGTTGTGATCCCTTTCAGTTTCTAGTTTTGGTCCGTTCTTTTGAAATATTACCATGTAGTGGGAATAACCACCTAGAAATAAATTATTCAACAAAAAACATGAACATCATAATGAGGTTTTTTCAATGTTATCTTTTTTTATACTATTTTTTAAATTAATTATATTCACTAAACATAAGGATTTCCTCTATAATTACCTTTGGACTTTTTGTGGATAATGTATCATAAATAGTAAAAATTCAAAATGTCATTTTAGAAAATCCTATCAGTTCATATGATGAAATCCATCTCAATAAATTAGGATTCCAAATAATTTTTGTGTCAAAATCATGGACACAATATAAAAAATGAAGTACTCATGAACCATTTTATGCATCAACATATCACATAGAATGTGTGTGATATTTTAATTACTGATTAGGTATTCAAATAGAATAGGTTTTATCCAGAGAATGTATTAATGAATACTTAAATAGTTTTTTATGTATAGATTCTTGGTGGTATTCTACATAGACATTGTTGGGAAATGATTTGTGGTGTGAATAGTTATATGGATCTAGACTATGTATAGTGGGTGTGGTGCATATTAGTTTCATGTAAAGGTGGGGTTCTAATGTCAAATGTAATGGTAATTTTTCTAGTTTTTTAGTATGGGGGTCAATGGGACACAGTACCCATTTAAACATTCCAAAAATATTTTATCTATTTTGTTGTATCTATATTAAGCATAGAATTTGATTTTTAGTTACATCACACATTATTTGACGCTCAGTAGGGAAGAAGATATAGTGTAACCATGATATCCATCAGAGGAGTCCCCTACATGAGGAGTTCATAAAGAGCCATCGAATGTGGTCCTAGGGTATGTAAGTCATCCAAAGAACCTCAATGATCATGGGTAGTGTTTGTATTATTAGTTTTGGAAAATACTATTGTGAGTTTTACAGAAACATTATTGAGAATATTATAGAGAAAATTCTTCCATTACATATTAGACTTGATAGTTCTAGATACAAAACCTTCTATTATACTTGGTATATGATATACCAAAGGAATTATTATAATATGATGGGTTAGTGGAAATGATATTTTTTTCATATTGAGATACCTAAAGTTTGGAGAGTGTAGTTGGAATTGTATATTCTCAAGAGATAATCAAAGTATTGGGGGGATGTATACGTGTAGGTGGATACACATTAAGGGATTACATAGAAGGAATTTGGGGTTATTTTCTTTGATGATTTCATTATTAAGGCTTTTAGGGTGGACAAATTCCATGATTTCATGAACCCAGTTTAGAGATGGACTTATTCTATTGAAAATTCAATGAGGGGTACATTTTTATTATGTTATACATTAATAATGTATAGAGATTAAAAAAATGTTGTGGAGATTTATAAATTGTTTAATCGATTTACTATGTTTCACAAATACATATTCCGGTTCATCTCAGTTTTAGGGGAAACAAACCAAGCATAGATTTTAGAGTAAAACATCACAGATGAGAACATACTGAGTGATACATAGACATGTTTTGGGGTTGGTAGTGGAGTATTGGGTTTCTAAAATATGGGATATGGGAAGAAAAAACCTGTAAGATATATTAAAGAATCAATTATTCCGCCATAGTGTACATCACTTGGGATGTTTTTAATTTTTTGGACGATATGGGATATTAATCCCTATGTTATGGATAACTGGAGGAGTGTTGGGAATTTGGATAAAAAGGACTTATAGTGTGGTCTTTCTAGAAGACCATGTTGCAAGAATGGGGTTTTGGGTTATGTTAAACAGAGGCATTTGAGGTAATAACAAGGAATGTACAATGATTTAGTAGTCACGATATGATAACAATTGTAGTCCAGGGTGACGAAAAAAATACACATTAATGTCGCAAGTTGCCAACAAGGATTATAACTATGTAATGGGCTCATGTATCAAGCAGTTAGGTTGTAAACATACTTATGTAATTGAAAAAACTCTCCCAGTGGAAGTAAAGGAGATGCTAATTCTCATAGGTACATCATTTTAGTTTTTGGGATTTTTTTATAATATGTTCTAGTGCATTATAAGTGAATGTGGAAAATAGAATGACCATATTATGTTTAGGGTATGTGAACTCGAAATGAAGCGTCATATTTATTGGATGTTTCTAAATAAGATATAATATATTATATAGGCTATAATACTTGATAAAATTAGGGAATAATGGATTATTGGAGATGAATGGGGTCATTTAATATGACTTGACAGGAAAGTGGGCATTGATCATGACGTTAGATAAAATTGTACATAAGATCTGATATGTGATGATTTTATGAATTACAATAAGGTTTAATGATGATAATTGATTAGTGGTGGATATATATAGATATTATTTTGTTGAATTACATACCATGATAGATAGTTATAAAAATATATATTTTTATTTGGGTACGTGGTTGAAATGAGACCAGGTATGTGATTACATTAGTGGGGTTACCCATAGAAGTGGTCTATTTATTAGAATTAGCTATATAAGGTTACAATGAATGATATAGATGTGGTTTGAATAATCATGGTATTTTGGTAATTTTGTGACCATTTTTTTCATGTTTATTTTAAAATTTGGTTAATATATATTCCTAGATAGGTTGTGGATGATTTATCACATATCAAGGAACATGAAATAGTGTCATTATTTATGAGTGATGATTAAAGTCAAATCATAGATTCATTATGTGAATTTAGACATTGTAGGGGAGTCATTATAGGATGGGTATCAAGTCTATAAAGTATACATTGGATTATGAGTATTGTTTTAGTGAATTAATAATGTAGGTGTATTATAGAAGAATTATGTAGGATGGAGTAGAATGTTGGGATTTTTAAAAAAATTCAACTTCGAGATATGTTTTTCAATGAATCTTGATTTTTTATATTTTTTATATTTGTAATAATCTAGAAAAAATTCATACCTAGGGGTATTGAAAATTATATTTCACCAAGTGATGGGTTGTGAAAATTGGAAGTGTAATGAAAATATAAGGATTACATTGTTTGAATGTTACCCTTATGTATCAGAAGATAAAATGAATCATTCCTCCTCTTATGTAGAAATTTCTATGTTTTGGATTCCCTAAAATACATTATGGTAACCTAAATGGTATATATTGTTGACTATGGATTTACAATATGTATATAATAGAGACTACGAAGAAAAATATATACATTATAGAAAGTGTATCATACATAAGGATTACCCTATTATGTAAACTTTGGCACTATGTCTAGCTACAATATGATATGTAAAGGTAAAATACATAAGGATTTTCATTCTGGGGTTTGATAAATAGAATGTCTCTAAAAATGGTTTACTCTAATGTATATGTAACCATAGAGGTATGTATCATTTGGTAGTAAATTTTACAAATCACCATAGATTTCCTACTGATATATAATGTTATTTCAGGAAACATATATGTTTTAAGATATGTATTGGCCCTCCTATTATTGAAAACTTAGTAAATTTTGGGGATGGATAAGGTTATAACATAAGGGTAATTTTTTATTTTGTTTGGGTCATATAATTTGTAAAAATTGATGGATCATTCTTAAAGGGTGATATGCTTGGGGTCATTATGTGTTGATATGTAAGGATACAATTTTTAAGGGTCCATGCATATGGTCTCAATATTTTCCAAAAATTATTTTGATGAAATTTTTCCTTGATTTTTCTATAATTAATTTACTTATTTAGATATAAAATTTTTATTTATGATATTTCAACTAGAATAATGTTGTTGTGTCTTCGTTATCATATATCATTCATTCCTTCTTTCATCTTGAATGATATTTAGTTGTTATTTATAGTTACTCAATTTCTTTATTATATAGATTTTTTTTGGCTGAGTCTATCTATTCCAAAAAAATTATTATTCATTTCTCTATATATCTCATATTATTTAAATGTTTGTTATCTAAATCATGTATTTTTTTATATTATCAAATATATTCTGATTGGAACATGATCAATTAGTATTTTTTTAATATTATGTGACTATTAACTCAGAGTAGTTAGTGTATAGATATTTCACAAGTTATATTTGTGTCATTATGTTCTTTAATAAATGGGCATGTGTAAGACTGAGAACAAAACACATAGGGACTCAATTCTTTATAAAAGACATATAGGGGTTGTATCATATGCAAGATAAAAGGATTTATTATGGAAAGTATTGTCTTTCTTATGTGGTGATTTGGGGTATTTTTTGGTCCTAAAGTTAGGTATGTAAAAAGAGGTGATTTAAGAGATGTGATGATTGATATGGTTCATTTGAAACCAGATGTGGGTAACCCATGTGACTATTGGTGATGCCAATAATTTATAATGGGGAAAAAATTCTCCAAATTGATAGAGATGGGGTCAATCATTCTCATAGGTGGAAATTGTTGTTCATAGAGGAGTTGTAACATGATGTTGGTGACTTTTTATACCACATGGGTTGAATTCATTAGGGTGTTTTTCATATAAATTGATCATTATGAGGTTATGGACACTGGTTCTTTAATAGCCAGTGAACTTATGTTATGTCTCTTTTAAAATTTAGTATCTTTTATATTTTATGTTTCATGGAACACCTAATTTAAAACCATAATATATTATTAAATATAACCAATAGGATTGTTATGTGACCATTAGGAATAGTAATATGACAAATATAATTGTAATATCACCTATTCAGGTATTGAAAAAAATTATGTATCTTATGAATAAATATATTATATTTTAATATCATATTATTACTAAATAAATGTTTTAAAAATAATAAATTAACTATTAGTATTTTTGAAAAACATAAATGTTAATTCAATGTTTCATAAATAAAATAATAATTTAAAAAAATTATTTACATGAAACAGATTCATAAATAAATATTTTTTTTCTTATTATTATAAAATAATTTTTGGATACCTTAATTAACTTTTCAAAATTCCATAAAATCGGTTATAATTTTAAAATCTGTATTTTCAAAATAAATGACCAATTTAAAGAAAAGTTTATTTTTCATATTTATAATTTTATTTTCATAAATTGGAGTTTGTTTTTGAATTCTAAAAATCGAAAATATTTTACAGTGATGTTATGGTATTTTTCTAAAACATATGAATTTTTGGTCAATAGTAAAATACAGTAATTTATGGTATTAAATAAATACATGAATTATGGAGTTATAGGTGATGTATGGATTATTTAATCCCATAAACTAAAATAATAATTATTTATTTTAATATATTTATATATAATTATTTAACTATTAATATTCTTAAGGAAAAATAATAAAATATTAAATAAAATATTCAAAACCACCCCTTTCATTAACTATAAATACCACTCCACCACCCATTATACTCACACACATGAATCCATGATGTCGGTTATATTTTATCTATTTACTCTCCCAAACCTATCGTCCATATTATAGTCTTTCTGGTCTCTCCAAAATACCTTTTCCAATTCCCTTATGGAGGTTTTCATGGAGAAGAATACAGAAGGAAAACCACATTTAGTTCTTTTAATTTTCATTCAATTTATTTTGTTTTCTTATCCAATCATTACCACATCTATAAAAAAATTCATGATAAATAAATTATTTTTTATATAATAACATTTTTTTATTATAATTCATTTGTGACCATCAATTTTCATCTCTTCCCACTTTAATTCTATCAATTAAAACGCCATTCAGGAGGTGTCGATTTACATCATTTGCTAACGATGAAATATTATTTTTCAATTTCACCTTCAATGATCTTAATAAATCTATTTTAAAGTTATAAAATACTTTATTATATGTAATTAAACTTTCATAATATTCTGGTACTAGAATTTATACATAATATTAATTTATAATACAATATGAGTGCATGATGATCAAAAAAATGAAAAAATAATACAAACAGATATCACTAACATCAAATATAATGATTCATCCTCATTCCAAATAACCATATAACATATATAACCAATTAATATTAATTATATTAATTAATAAAATATAATTAAAATTATGGAAAATGGTTTCCATTTTATGTGATCCTTCCAAAAACTATATAAGATAACTAATCATGAAAAAAATGAAAAGATCACCCCCAAATAATGGAATTAAATATTATAACTTATAAAAAATAACATAATTTAATTTAATAAAGAACATATGAAATTAATTACATGTCTAATATTTCTGGAATTAAATTAATAATGTATTTAACTTCATTATCCATTACATTATGTACAACTTCCTAACAGTTTTGGACATAAGTTAAGGGTTTCTCCCCAAAATTCAATTTTCATTCAGGTTATAGTTTCTATCTCTTTACACTAGTACAATTAATAATTTATCTTTCATTCTCCACAAAAACTATTTTTTTTAATTTCTATTGAAATTTACCTGGTATAAACAATCTTTATTTTAGGGTTAGTTATATGTTTTATAAGGATACTTTCTCAATTATTCATAATAAGAAATCCTGATTAAAAGGAACAACCCAGTTTCTTACTTATTATAGATTTCAAACCACAATCTTATTTAATCCATCATTATTTTTTCTAAAAAAATCATTTTATCTTGAAAATAGTATATTTATATTTATTTTTTTATACAAAAATTATGCATTTGTCTTTTTTAATGACACTTTTGTATTTTCTTCTTAAATCACAACTATGTTTTCTATTTCTAAGGATTCTAAAATGTTTTTTATTTGTTTTCACGTTAGTTGGAAATAATTTATTACACAAATATTATTTCATATTCACACCATTTACTTTTAATTATATACATGTTTCTATCTGATTTTAAGAAAAATAAAATTTATTTTCTAAAAGTACTCTATTCCAAAGTAATGAAGTGTATTTCTCTCAAAAATTACTTGATAATTTTATCAGAGTTTTTAATTGATTGGAACAACCTCTGTTGAATTTTATTATTAATTATGATTTATCATTTATGAAATCAACATCCATGTTTTATTAAATGGGTTATTATTACATTGACTGTGGATGTGATATCTTGATACCATTCACCATATTACACGGAATGGTTTGGGATTTTGTTTATTGGTTTTCGAAAGTTATTTGCAGTAATATGTATATATATATATATGTTGTTTTTTTTCACTTCTTTCAAATGAGGAATGAAATGTACTTATTTAGTTATGTTAGGGTCCTACTATTTCCCCTCGATGCCTCAGTTGATGTCATAAGACTAACTAGACTGGGTTTTTACCAACTTATGTATGGTGTCCTAGACAATTCCATGACGGTATATTTATGTTATTAAACATTATTAAATCCATTCATATGATACATTTGAATGATATTACATGTTATTATTTGACTAGTACAATATCAATGGTTAAGATTCATTCACTTGTAAATATTTATTGAATTATTTAATCTGTTTTTATTCCTACCATATTATGCTCTTGTTTATTTTTAATGGAATGTATTTATAGTTATCCACAATTCTTGGTTGGGTATATTTCAGATTTATTCTAATGTATTACTTTCCCATACTGAGAATCTAATCCCACCCCTTTCTTATGTTTTATTTTTCCCCAGGATGAAAATATTTGTACTATTAATGAAATGAAAGGATAATATAGAATTTTAGGATTTTTTGATGTAGTTTCTTTGTTCAATATCATTTCATGTAATATAGTAGAACCTGTGTTTTTATAGATTTTTTTGAAGATACTCATCTATTCTGTATGTCTTGATGTTATATCATTGTTCATTATGTCTATTTAATAAATTATTGTACAAGATCTAGGATAATGATGTTGGGATCACTAAATTTCTTATTAGTGGATGTTTAGAATATACCTTTGAAAATAGTTTTAGAAATCATAATTTTGGGAATGTAACCCTAATATAGACTTTAAGGATTACCAAAAAACATCATTCTATAATTTTATAAGGTATAGATTATGTGGTTATTCCTAGAAATACATCTTTATATATATACAATAAGTGGACATTAATTTGGATGATATTTACATAGGGGTTACAACTCTAATAAGGTGCGATGAGCCAATACAGTGTAACCTACTACATGACAATGATCATTACTATGCACCCGGTTTTTCACCTCCAAGGGATAATCATTTGATAATTCATATTCCCATTACAAAACATTGTGATGTATTTAATGACAATATGTTCCCAAAAAACCAGGTTTTTGATAAACATATTAGCTATGCATAAATTTTTTATTTTATCTAAAGAGTTACTAGTTCATAATTATTCATTATGATTAATAATTTCATTTAATGTATATATTTTTATAGAAATTTTTCCTAATTGATTGAATGAAAACCATATCAACACACATATTCCATGTAGAGATTTCCCTCCTCTGAAAGATAATTATGTTGGATCACGATATACAACTAGATTTTAAAACATATAAGAATACTCGGACAACTAACTGAGGTTATGAATGAAAACTTTTACTTTGTAGAGATCCCTGATCCAAAATATGGAGGAACAATGTTATACATCTTCTTGAGAAAACAACTTCCATAATTCAATGGGACTGGAAACCCATTTGTAGCTAAGCAGTGGATTAGTTCTTTAGAGGGGAATATTTCCCTCCCAAATAGTGAGCAGATATGGAATGATAATTCATTAATCTTAGGCAGTGGAGGATGAAAATGTTGCTAAGTATGAACCCAATTTCATAGGGATATCAAGTAATGTTATATATTACATATTAAATAAAAATGAAAATATTGATCGATTCTTTGATGGGTTAAAACCATTCTTCTAAAAGACAATAGTCTCCCCCAATTTCACATCATATGACGATATCTTCTCTTGATTAATCAAGATATGAAAATAATTATCTATGTCTTGTGAAATTAAAGGGATGAAAGAAAAAAAGAGGTTTGATTAACTATATGGATATTGAAATATGTAAAAGGGGAATAATGGAAGAGATGAATTTCCATCCAGTGAAAATTTTGGGGAGAAAGACCCTGGTACTTTTTAGAAGGGAAATAGAGTTTGTTATGTGTGGAGATAAAGGCCCGAAGACCATGATTTAAATGGAAATATATCATCCATAAATATTCATATATACAATTTTAAATATATGGTACATTATACATATTATTTTTCTAAGA
Source organism: Viscum album (assembly GCA_963277665.1). NCBI lineage: Eukaryota > Viridiplantae > Streptophyta > Magnoliopsida > Santalales > Viscaceae > Viscum > Viscum album. Next base: position 1,125,072,077 of record OY728129.1, read on the forward strand.
CATAAAAAAAAATCCCATAGAAGTACAAGGGAGAAATGTTAATCCTTTGAGATCACAACTATGAAGGTTGAAATTCCTAATTAAGTGGTGTCATGTACTTTAATCATTTCTTTAAACATAAAAATTTATTTATTTAATTTTGAATCATCAAATTCTTTTATATCTTTACAATTTTATATGAAAATTATGCATTTCCCATTAGATTTAACAAATGAGTTGTTTGTTATAAGTCATAAGGGATGACTCATTATAAAAATGATTTTTCGGTTAGTCCCCTTTGTGACACATAAATGTGTTTTAGTTGTAGAAAATGTAACCATAACTATTTTTGACATTGTTGTAATCCTCGTTATATAATGTCGTTTAAAATATGGTTCAAAAGTCAATTTCATGATGAAGGAAATTACTATTGGTGAGGATGATGTGGAATCCATTATCAATTTAGTATAATATTAATAATTTTATTCATCTCTAGATCCACCTCTTTTGAATCAACTGAATAAAATTATTTGTGAAGAAGAGAAAAAACGTCTATGGATGTGAAAAAAATAAATTTGAATAGAAAATGTACCTATTGTGAAAGAATACATTGAGGTATTTGAAGAGGTTTTACATAGAAATCTACCAAAGAAGGAAGTTGGATTCTCTATAGATATAATTCCTGGTGCAAGACCTATATCATAGACTCTATTTAGATTGTTAAATTTTTAGTTAGTAGAGATTATGAAACAAAAATATGAATTTAGTGATTATGTATTTATTCAACCAAGTGTTTCACTATGGTGATACCTTGTTTTATTATTCAAGAGGTAATATGAATTCATGAGGCTTTGTAATGTCTATAGATAAATAAATTCTATTACAATAATGAATAAATATCCTCTTCATCTGTCACGACCCGACCCTACCCAGGATCGAGCCAGATCTACCCTAATCCTGCCTCCATAGGCCATGGGTTGGCGACCAGCGCCAAAGGCACAACAACTCAGGGAGGCCTTTGCCTTAGTACCTGTACACACACACATAGCACAATCAATGCAAAATTTTAGAGAAAAAAAATAACAAGAAGAGTAAATGAATAACTGCTATATAAATATATACAATAGATGTGAATCGACCTCTAAATAGTCGAAGTACATGCTGAAGGTAAAATGAAAAGAAAAGGGAAAAAACACGTGCCCAACCAAAAATTTCCACAACCCAGCAACAGGTAAAACAACAGTAAACGGCTAGGAGAGTCCCACACATGGAACCCGACAATGACCACCACACGATGTCCAAGCTCTCGGCTTCTATGCTCCTCTGACGTCACGACCAACCTATCTGTCATCTGCAAGGGCACACCAAGTGCGGGGAAAGCCCAAGCAGGGGGTGGGTATAAAAATACTCAGTAAGATACCCCGAAGGCTTGAGGGAGAAACAAAGAAGGTAATGAAGGGTGAGCAGTATAGTGACACAGGAAAAGTAAAGGAGTACAACCGAGAGTGCGGTAAAGAGTAACAGTGGAGAGTCCAACTCAACCCAAAAAGAGAAAGGAGGTTGTCTCGTCCAAACACTAGGAGCTGTAAATGGTGAGAAGATGAACTTCTCGTCGAGTCTTCACTACTATTGCAGAAGAGTAGACTCATCCAACCATGAGAATCTAGGCACAGAAAGAACGTGGAATACCCCGCGCATCTTCGCCTTTCCTGGAAGGAGAGTAGCCAAAACCCAAGGGGTGGGTAGTAGAACAAGGTATATAAATTTATGTATGCTCAACAAGAAGCCCGAACAAGGTCGAAAGGGGATCTCCATCCTGCAGCTCAGCCCAAGAAATGTGAGTCTCCAAAAGTCCCAGAAGTAAACACCATCGATGCCCAGCATCCCGCACGTCTTCCCCGAACTACAAGTCAAGGAGCTCAAATCACCACACCTCGACACTATCCGTTTTGGGTGGTACAGACTCGCCCGTACGGTTTTAGGTTTCACCATAAGGATGCGTCTCGTTGGGGAAAAAGAACTCCTCGTACTTGAGAGTTCTTCGGGAACGTCAAACCACACCATGTCACTACCCCGCAGTCAAGAGATCTGCTCAAAGTCGACAGGCGATCCCCAGCCTAGCCCCACTAGAGGGTCCATGGAAGTCAACATGTTCCGACTATAGGATGACCCGGTAAGTGTCGACGGGTGCCACACTGCCCAGTCCCGTAACATGGTAATCTTCTGGAGGGTGACCCGTCTAAAGTCGATGATGTGACCACTACCCAGCCCAGCTGGAGGTAACCCGTCATCGTGGACCACTGCCCTGCCCAGCTGGAGGTAAGCCCGGCATCAGGGAACACTGCCCAGCCCAGCTGGAGGTAAGCCCGGCATCAGGGACCACTGCCCAGCCCTGCTAGAAGTAAGCCCAGAACTGCTCTGGTCATCCCTGCTGGATGGTACAACTCGGTGAACACCGTTTTACTGGCCATCCATGCAATATGGTACAACTAGCGAGCCCTTCTCGAAACAACCTCAGCCCTGCTGGGAAAAATCTACTGGGTAGAGGATCGGTGCCCGCGTAAAGTGTTGGTCACACCAAATCCACAAGAACTCTACCGGGGAACACTGAGTGATGGGAGAATCTCCCCAGGCCTCACATGGAGATCCCGCTCCAATCCGCTGAGTCATTTTCAAAGTGGACCGAGACAACTCATCCCATAAAGTGGGAAAACACCCACGCAGTACGAGCAAACATAGTCGCAAAAGGTGGCACAGTCCGGTGAAAGGGCCTGGTACTGAAACCCCTCACAGCTGAAGAAGCAGAGGAACAACCCATCTTTGTCGGCCAAAACCATCGAGAACAGAACCTGGTGGAAAACTCAACCCTACTGGTCAATCAAACGAGCACCATGCCAGGGGAAGACTCATCCCTGCTTAACAAAAAACAAGAACAGAGGAACCCTCTACGTCGTGAGAGGTCAAACATATGTAAAGAAGATAATAGTAGGTACATGGGGCCCACACGACGTGTGTCCCCATGTCAACCCCCACCAAGCACAAAAACATTCTTAGGCACCAACATCCACATGTACCACCAAGTGTTTCCATATACTCATAGAGTATACCACGTTCCATCCCAAAGGCTAACGTGCACACGGTACCCAACGTCAACGTGACAGCGTAACATAACAAATCCAACTTGCCACCTCAATGGCTCTAGCACGACCATCCACATATCCTTAAGCATTCACTTCACTCTCCTAAGAGTGAACGTGATCACACGCCAAGGGTTCTCTACAAACACCGTAGGAAGAACCACCACCTGGACACCATCACATTTCCACATTTATTAAGATCGTGTATGTGGCTCTGCTTGCCTGAACAGATTACAACATTGTAATCCTCGTGAAATAACACGTGATATTGACTACATACTCACCCCAAATGGGTATCCGACGTAAAAATCGCCAATACCGCCTAACGCCCGAACGTCGTCCCATGGTCCTGAGCCTCGGCCCCGAAAACAGTCAGGTGCATCGCACCACTGCGATCCCCTCGGGAGAACATGTCAAAAAGACTTCTCACTTGAGCGCAATGGATATACGGAGAAAAAGATGCATTTCGGCACACCGCACACAAACGGCGCTTCATGTGACCCGCAAACTGGTCCTGAAACACAATGAACGAATTACACCATTGCGATCCTCTTGAAAAAGTACACAAAATAGACTATTCACTTGTCCAAAACGGACGCCCAGTGATAAAGCTGGAAAAATCACCGTCAAAGCTCAAACGGTCCTCGTGGACCCCGAACCATCGTGCCGAATTAGAGTGGGCGGATTTCACCATTTCAATCCGCTCGAAAAAACAACCAGAATCGACTGATCACACACCCCCAACAGACGCCCGATGAAAAAGTCGCTAAACACTACTCGCAGCTCAAAAGACGGGCCATGGGGCCCATTCCTCAACTCCGGCATCAATTCCAGAAAGCACCCTGGAAATCTCCCCCTCGGTTCCAGGGTTCCAATGCCACTGACGGCGCTTGAAACAGACGTCGGACGCGTCTGCGCCGTCCAAAACAAGATCCCCCAAAGAAAATGTCAATTCACATAAAGACGTGTCGCACCTCCGAGGCCCTCATTTTGGGAATCAAAAATACCAAAACCATATCAAAAAGACTTCCTTGACGTGAGGACGGCACAACCATAGACGACATGCAAATCGGACACCTGTAGTGGATGATACTGTTGTCCGAACAGAAAGGGGACAATCCCCTTGGGCTGGACCGGCCTGGACCGGCCGGTCCGCCTGTTCTGGGTCAGCCCACGGCGCAGCCGCGCAGGCCGAATGTGGACCCCCGGTCCACCATTCGTTGACCAGCACCGAGGGGCCGGTCTTGGTCCTACGCGGAGACCCTCCGAGGGCGAGTATCGGTCTCCCGCGCGAAGTCGCGGGTGCGACTTCGTCCACCCGAGCGCTGCCGACCTACCCTACCGTGCTCGCCCGCCATAAAGCCGGCTGCGCCGATGCACTGGAGCCAGCTTCTATCCGAGCTCGCCCCACTATGCCTAACGCCGCCGAAGCCAAGGCCTCTGCCACCTCACACTACTACGAACCATCGGAACCCCAAAGAACCGGCTGGAAAACTCCAAACCACCGGAAAAACCCACAAACGTCTCTGGACCGCTGTGGGCAGCTCGAGACTCGGAATTGAAATCCGAATGATGAATCGGAAAGAGAATTAAATCTACTAAAATATTATGGGATTTTTTATAGGATCAAACAAAAAATTGATTATAGAATCGATCTCAAAGTAGGTGCGGGAATAAAAATTGAAACCACAACAAATCTTACCTCGATGGGCTTCACCCAAAGCTTCCCCGTGATCCGTCGGAGCCGCGCCTCGTCGGTGCTGTCTCGTCGTAGTAGAGGAGGAGAGGGAGAGAAGAGGTTTCACCCAGGGGTGGAAATGATGGATAGGGGATGGTTTGGTATAAGTATAAAATAAAAACTAATATAATTAGTTTTTATTAATTACCCACAAAAGGACCCACCTCCGAAACACTCAACGGGCTCGAGGTTAAGCCTCCCGTAGGGTAAACACCACCTCCCGAGAACAATGATGGTCTCGATATTTTGATCCTTGTCCCCATTCAAATGTTATAAAACTCAATGCCCAACGCTTCCAAATTTCGAAAACGCCCCTGGGGCCATTTTTCACAGACGGGCCGCGCACGCAAAACATACACCCCTCCTAGGGTAAACGGCATGTTCCGGACTCAATGGTGCCCTCAGTCTTCCAATACGAGCCACCGTTTAAGATATAATTGAGTTCAACCATTTAACGAATAAATTAATTAATTTAATTATCTATTTATCATTCCGAAAACAGTCGAGGGGTCCAAAGGTCATGCGCCGACAAGTTTTATGTTTTTTCCTAGGGTAAAACCCCCATTATGGACCCATCTGTACACTCAGATCTCTGATCTGGATCACCGTTTAGGAGTTATCCCATTTATTTGGTGTTTTCAGTGTGAACGCACAAAAAATTAAATTCCGGCCACTCCCGGGCTCGGAACTGCATGCCGTCTGAGGGCACTGCTCTGGAATAACATCAAGAATATTCCAAAGTCCATTGTAGCCAAAAACAAGGTTCTTAAATCATTCCCTCCTTTAAGATTTTCATCCCCGAAAAGAAAAACCAGGGAAACTCAGGGTACTAATCCCGCACCTGGCTCTTCCGTACCCAGAAGAACTCAAGCACAGTCTTACGTCACCTCACACAGACCAAAGGATTCGATCTGTTTATGCGAGGTCGCCCCTTCCCGATGATGTTCATAGGAGCACAGACACATCTCTTCAGGTAAACCACGCGGGAGATGTCGTGCACCCACCCTAGACCTTGGGGTTAGGGAAAGGTGGTAGGGAACCTTGTCATCCCTTTACATGGTCTCAAATGGCCCGAAGGCTCTCGGGGGTAGCTCACCTCCCTGACCGAACCTCTACATCACATGCCACGACCAGAATCACCGCCCGCACCTGGAACAAGGCCCAGTGATTCCCTCCTTCAGAATATCCATATAGTGGAACACCCAAGGATATCTGGTCACGTAAGATTCCACAGTCGATGTCTCTCAACGAAGACTCTCTTACACGCTCGGAGAGAGATAGAGTCAACTCCATCGACTAAATTGGATGGTTACACACCTTCTACTCTACCAACACAGGGTTACACCCGACGCCCTGCGTCACCCTGGTAACACCTCAAACAAAGAGTATGGAGAAAAATAATTCTCACGTAGAGTCTAACAATTCTACTGCAAAAAGTAGAAGAGCGGTAGAGCGTACCTCTTATCACCTCATGCTCTGCAGGAACGTAGACATCCAAAGCTCACGGCTGTCCTCGTTCCCAACTGTCAGCTCCCGGAGCCTGTTGCCTAGTAGTGATGTGAAGACCTCGTAAAGCTATCCCCCACTACCAGCTCCTCCTGCTCCACTGCTAGCACAACCTCTCTGAGTACTACTCCGATCGGGATGCTGCCTATGTCATGGTGGTGCACGTGCTGCCTGCCCGAAGCTCTCTGCATGCCTGGTCAGGCAGTCCCATGCCACGTGACCTCGTCCATCGCAAGCATAGCATCGACTCTCCCTGGACTGCACTGGTGCCCTCCAGTGCCACTGTGGTGTACGACCACGCCCCTGAGTCCATTTATTGGAAAGCCACCTACATCGAGGTCCTGCTTGCCGACGCCCACTAGCTGCGGCAGACGTCTCGGATCCAACGTACCTATTGCCACAACCAACTCTAGAACATGACAAGAATACCTCTCTCACCAGCGCCTGCTCTAGCACCCCGACATATGTGGAAATTACCATGGGTACTATGACAGCATGAATCTCTCGTCGGAGATCTTGCTCAGACTTCTGCACTCGGATGTTGTCATCATAGACCATGTTCGGGTAAAATCATGCACGATCAGCGAAACTAGCCGCGTACTCATCCACCATCATCCCTACCTAATGAATCTGCAGGAGCTTCTGAATCCGAAAGGAGCGCAAGAAGGAGGGGCAAAACTCTTCACAAAACAACAATAGAAAGTCGCACCATTAAAGCGATGACTCATCAAGAAACTGAGTCACCATACTCCACCAACGCCAAACTGCCACACGAAAAAGGTTGGCGGCCAAAGCCAACCTCTGATCTGTCGGTGTCTTCACAAGCCGGAAAAGCCGAACCACTACCTCTAGCCAAACCTCTTCTGCCTGAGGGTCTGGATCACCACTGAACCTCAGCGGTCTCTACCGCTGGAACTCACAGAGTGCACTCAACCTGCGCTCAAACTCAGCCTACTCTGCTGAAACTGTCTGCTTCTCAACAAGTGGGGGTGCTGCTACCGGCCCACTCAGAGAAAATGGATCGCATGATGGGTCCTAGACCGTGTCCTCATAGCTCACATGTTTTTCATCATGCACCAAAGCTGGTATCTTTGCAGGATTTATTCACAGAGACATCCTGAATATTATCAATGAATGTCGGGGTCAGATTAGCATATATGTATATACCAATACAACAACGATGGGGAGCTGACTCAAGAAAGACATTCAGAGACTAAATCTTATGTGATACACAAACCAGTTTTCCCTACAACAAGTGTCTCAACATGCCGAGTCGACAAGTGGGTTATCAAGGTCCTGGTGAATGGATACGTCGGCTGCCACACCATCACTGGACTCCCTGGCCTGAGAGCCGCTCTCAAGACATGTTGACACTGTTTCCCTAGGTCCTAACCAATTACTCTTTTTGGGATGTCCGCACAACGTCCCACGGAACGAACCAGCTCTGATACCACTTTGTCACGGCCCGACCCTACCCGGCCTCGAGCCGCAACTACCCCAAGCCCGCCTCCACAAGCCAGGGCTGGTGAAAAGCACTGAAGGCACAACAACTCTGGGAGGCCTTTTCCTAAGTACCTACACACACACACACGCATCACACTCTGTAGAGACCCGAAGCTTGACGTACATAGATATTACATTACTTTTGCGGAATACTTAATACATAAAAAAATAGACACACAAGGACCATAATAGTTTAGTGTCTTTGGAAACATGGAACGTAATCTTCTAATCATGGTGAAAGATCTTCAACATCTCCCATAAAGATCTTCCACGTTTTGTTTCCTTACCTAAAACCTTTATTTTAATCCTGGGGTAAAATAAAACATAAAAAGGGAGAGCTCAAATGCTCAGTAAGGGTAAGCATGGATAAAATAAAACATACCATATTCATTTGAACTTAAAAACATGAACATAATGATTAAACATCGAAATCTTGAGAAAGGACATAAAACATGGAAGTACGTAAGGCATAGATCAAAAAGAAAAATTAAGAATGATAAAATAGCATGGGAATAAAACATATAATTGGGTAATCCATTAAGCACATGTAATGATTTCCATAGTAGCCAAGGCATTACTTCCAAAACCATCTTAGTGGACAAAGTCCCTTTCTGAATCGAGTCCACTCCTCATTCCAGTCCTGTATTACTGAACCGGTTTAACTTGCTGTTCCATCCATGTCTATCTAATGAGATATAAATCATTACCCAATGCATTGGAGGGAGATATAGGTCCCACCCATCTAATAATGAAATCATTCTTACTTGTGCCACAACATAAACATAAATCATTCATCATATCCCAAAGAATAAAATGGGTTTCATAAAATCATTCCATCATCACATAATCCATATAAAATAAATGGATATCATTACATAATAAGAAAAGTGAACCCATGTAAATCATAGAGACATTATACTTGAAACATACACATATGAAATAGTGTCATCTTAGATGAAAAATTGTTTTGATAAAACACATGAAATGAATTCTTGAGGAAAATATCCTTTTTTCTTCAAAATCATTTTCTTTTCAAAAAATGTCATTAAATTTTAAAAGAAAAGGATTTTGTTGAAAATAGTCATGAAATATTTTGGACGAAGCTTCATGAAATTAAGGCTTTATAAAACCGTAAAAATCATTTCATTCCGTATATGTTAAAAAATCATTCTTCTCGTACTTTTGTCGGAAAAGTCAAAAAGTATCTTGTATGGTAAATAAAAGAAAGATTCCTTCCATACCATGGGGTAAAAGTCAAAATGGGTAAAAAGGACTTTAAACATACATGAATACAGTTTTATAAAACATGGACATGGATGATAGAAATAACCTAAGTAAATACTTACAAATAAGCAATCTCAGATAAAAACGAGATTTGCATAATTATCCCTTACCCTAGGTCCGATATGCTTCGTACGTATCCAAACCTCCTGTATAATGATTTAAATAATGTCATTGACTTATTACAGAATCATATTCATTGTTATTATATCATATATGGTTCACTTATGACTTTATATTATACATTTGTTTGTAAATTCATGTTAAAGTAGTGTTTTGGGTAAAATCGTTTCATTTGTCGTTCGTGTTTTAACTTATAATTATTCATATGATTACTTAGATCATGATTACTTACATACAGAATGAAAAACATGATTTATATATAATATATATTCAGAATATATATATATAATGGATCGATAAATGGAAAAAAATACACCGTTCATAGAGACCGTAGGTCGTCCGTACGCATGAACACTGTTTTCGTTTCCCTATTGAATTGAATGGAATTAAGTAGATGACATAAATATATATATATACATAAATCCAGTAGCATTATTATTTTATATATTTCATTATTACTTATTACATATACTTTATAATCATTCTTGAATGGTTATCATGGAGAGTGAATCTCATCGCGCCGTGGAGACGGTATTCCGTACGTACGCACGAGCGATGATATCATTCCCATGATAGTGGAATTGTATTAAAGTGTATGTATAATATTACAGAATCAATATCACATTACAATAATCATATATATTCATTACTTTCACCATTATACCCATCCATATAAGGTGGTGGTGGAAATTAGATTACACCACAGCGTGGAGATGGTATTCCGTACGTACGCACGCGCGGTGATTTAGTTTTCCGTAGGATGGATAGATGGAGAAATAGGGTTGTTTCATAAATATAATAACATATCATTATATTATTGATACCGATGTTATTACTTCATAATGAAACAACTAAATAATAATATGTTGAAGAAGAAATAAATATGAAAGAATCGGTAACGGGCATTATCTCTTCTTTGAAGCGCCTCTTTGAGACCTCCTTTTAGGGCACTAAAATTGGTCTTTTAATAAGACCAAGACCTCTAGGATGTTTCTAGGGAAGTGTAGAAGAGATATTGGCAGGGTTTGGCCGAGCTTGAAGGCCCAATATGGTGTGAGGAAGAGAGGGAGGAGGTACCCTTTTATAAGGGAGGAGAGGGGCACCTTTGGAATAACTAAAAATATTATTGTATTATAAAGTAAAATTCGGTTTTTAATAGCTCAAAAGTGATATATTTCGAAAGTAAGGAGGATATGGGTATAAATACTCTAATCCAATATAATTTACACTTGTTTAGGTATCAATTTGAACCTTATAATTTAGATTTAACTTTAAGTCAGATAATTTAACTTTTACCGTGTCTTCTTGTTTTCTTACACTATAAGGTTAATAAACTTACTATATCAAGCCAAATGAACCCCATGTTGTTTATTATTAAAATATATAACCTTATCTAAGTCATTTGGCCGAACCTTTGATTTTTATGAATAAAATAACAATTAATAATATAGTATTTGTTTTAAAAACAATTTTATGTCAATTTTGACACTATTTGGTAATTGATTTTTGGGAAAATCATAACAGAATAATTAGTTCAAATTTTTTTAATTAAATCAATACTAACATGTCATATTAACATATAAAACTATTTAAATTTGCAAAAAGTTTCAAATTACATTTATTTGTGTATTTATAACATCAATTATGTCAATATTTCATTAATAAGATAATTGTTGCATCATCATTGTATCATAAATAAATTAAATTATTTTAAGTCTAAAAATTACAAATAAACTACCATTATGTTGGATATCTTTTTATCTTTCTAATGAAGATATATAGTCGAATTTATCTTTTGTATAACCCTATATTAAAAATGCTTTATTTATTAAACATTGATTTTAACTATTTTAACCCTTCTATAAATAAATTAATAATAAATGTCCTAATCTAATCCAAGTGGGCCTAAATGGTAATATTTTATTCCTAAGGTTGTTTTTGGACGAATTACACTTATCCAATAGAATTAGGACATGTGTTAGGGTAATAATAATATCATATTTACTTTTAATTACCCTATTTACTTTTAACCGTGGTAAAAAAGGTAAAAAGTTACTATTCACCAAAAATTATATTCATCTCATTGAACCACATTTTAGTCCTTGATATTAACCGTGTCTCTTAGATTTCGAAATTCCACTCACAGAAGCGGTAAAATTAAGTTTTATGAAAAATTCATTTTTTTTAACTACCACTTAGTGGTTTCACTATTCATCAAAAAATAAAAGTTTCCAGAAAAATACCAAAAATTAGGCCTAATATATATTTGATATTATGAATTTATAAATGATGTCTATTTTACAAAAGTCAAAACATATCAGTTGCATTAATTAGTTTATGAATTAATTCTCGTCGTCAAAACAAATAGCGTGTTCATAATAGATAATAACTATCAAAAGATTGACACTTGTTTATGTTTGGTTTAAATGTGAAATTACATCCAATGACCAACATTGTATTAAATTGTAAAAATATATTATAAATAACTTTAAAACCACTCAAATTAATAATTTATCACTATTAATTATTTAGATTAAAAAAAGTTGTTTTTAATTAAAATTTAGTAATTTTCACTATTCATCAGAATATGAAAGTTATCCAAAAAGTACCAAAATTTCACCCTAAGCTAATTTTGATATTCCGAATCCAAAAATGAAGTCCATTTTGAATGATAAAATTTATAAAATTTAAAAAAATGGGTATTACTATTCATAACGACTAGTTCATAATAATATTATAATAATATCTCGTTTAGTAAAACTCGGTATTGCGTACTACTCACGCTATCGAGGAAGGTCGCGATTGCATGTAATGCAAGGCAAGTCAGGGATGCATGTTGTGAAAACTCTTTTTGGTTTAGCGTACAACACAATACATCAATGAAATTAAAAGAATATTTTTCATAAAATCTCAGGGTGTTACATTCTACCCCCCTTAAAAGGAATTTCGCCCTCGAAATTCGTTGGGGTTATAAATCATTTACTATTCGAAAGTTTCTTTAATAGAAACCCACATCGTAAAAAGGAATACCAAAATATGGCTTTAAAAACTAATGTATGAAACGTAACAGTTACCCAAATTAACTCATCACTGGGTTTCCACGTAGGAGAACATAGGTGAAAATATGGTTATGGATGAAAAATCTAACCATCATGTTATGATGGAGAGTGGTAGAGAACATGGGTATGAAAAATCCAACAACCACAAATACATAGATTTGTGATGATCTAAGGTACCATCTGATGCATCGGATATAAGAGCACTAGGACAACATTTTTGGTTTTCAAGATCATTTCCATAAAGTTGATGAAATTGGAATTAGAAGAAATACTTTCGTGATTTTGGTACAGTCTCACCATTGGTCGTTCTATGGAAAATTTCCAGTTTATCTCTTAATGAAATGAAGTTGAATTTGTCATTCGTGAAGTGTTAGCAGATCATGTGATAGAATGATGGGTCATTCCATCTATCTCAAACAAAAGGATAGTAAAGTTATCAAAAATACATAAGTCCATCTATGGTGAGGTTAATCGTATATGATTCCAAAAATGAACTTATACTTCATATATCATACCGCGTAATAAAATAAAAATAGTTTCTACTAACCAGGGACTTCATGTAGGCCAGTGGTAGGTGATAAAGGCCAGTCGCACTTTGGTTGTGGGTTCGATTCCCACAGCCTTGTCCGACGCGATGGGCTGTCACCCATCCTGCAAGTTGTCCTTTTTCTAAAACTATATTACTATAACATCCCATCAATAATGTCGAAAAAACTTCTATTCTTAAACAATACTAACTTATGTCCAACATAATCTATTCCAATCATTAGGCTTATCCATAATACTGCAGTCCAATCTCATAATATAGTGAAAACAATTACCAGAGATTTAATATCATCGTTGATCCCCATATATCATAAGATATGTCTTGTTGGTCACATTCCAAACATTAGAAGGCCTTAATCATGTATTTTTGAAAAATGAATACCCATTGAACCTTAGTGAAAACATGAATGCAGTTAAAAGATAACACGTTCCACGTACCAAAATCCTCAAAATTCTATATACTCAAACCATGATATCACTTAGTCCTTATATCAATCATGAGTTCATGAATACAATCAAACATCTCATTATCTTCTTATTCCTTCATTATGTGCATATCATCAACTTTACAAAAATATCTGAATAACCTTCCATGGTTACCGGTACCATTCAACATATACATTCAAATAATTTTAGGAAAAACAATAGTGTAACAATCCTATGATTCTTTATTCCATAGTACCATTAACTATACAACATAACCCTCGATAAACATACAATCATTCCACGGCCTTCTAAAACAACTGACTGAGCTTCAACACTTCTTTCAGCTCACAGATCATTTGTAGTCTCCTCATCATCATCCACATAAATACTACCCATATGACCATTCTTATTCTCTTCATGAGATTTTCCATTAGGTCATTGGTTTGCATAATGCCTGTACATTCCACATTTGAAACATCTAATCATTGTTGATGTCGTAGCAATACCATTATCCTTGTCCATGGTGTTAACTGAACTTTTTCCTTTGCAATTACTGGCTTTGTGTCCTTCTTTTCCACACCCAAAGCATCTTCCAGTTCTTTTGAAACAATCTCCCTGATTCCTCTTCCCACATTATTTACATGAGGGAAATTGAACTTTCATTACTCTATGATCATCATGAAACTCCATCTTTCTCTTATTATCTGAGTTGGGAAACTTACCAAAGTTGAGATTATTGATCATATTATGAGATTTCTGATTAGGTATAATAACGATGTTTGGACTTCCAGATCCCTTTTCATTTGGTTTCCCATGAAGAATATCAATCCATTGTCTGTCATATCATCCATTATCGTGAATCTTCTTCTTTCCAGCCATTTTCTAAAACCCAAAAAGAATAGTGTGAGAGGAAAAAATCATGCTAGGGAAAAAAACATAGAAAAGGGGGAGTTCCCTCGATATCTAACATCATTGGTTAAATTCTATGATCATTACCATATTTATAGGACTATATCCTATACATATACTTATATTTAGGGACATCCCTAGACATACCGTAGAAATATCTCTAGGGATCTCCCTAACGTTTTCGCATCCTAGTTTCCAAAGGTTGACTAAACCTTTCCTCTGATACCAATTGTAGAGACCCGAAGCTTGATGTACATAGATATTACATTACTTTTGCGGAATACTTACTACATAACAAAAACAGACACACAAGGACCGTAATAGTTTAGCATCTTTGGAAACATGGAACGTAATCTTCTAATCGTGGTGAAAGATCTTCAACATATCCCATAAAGATCTTCCACTTTTTGTTTCCTTACCTAAAACCATTTTTTTAATCCTAGTGGAAAATAAAACATAAAAAGGGTGAGCTCAAATGCTCAGTAAGGGTAAGCATGGAGAAAATAAAACATACCATATACATTTGAACTTAAAAACATGAACATAATGTTTAAACATCAAAAGCTTGAGAAATGACATAAAACATGGAAGTAAGTAAGGAATAGATCATAAAGAAACATTAAGAATGATAAAATACCATGGGAATAAAACATGTAATTGTGGCATCCATTAAGCACATGTATTGATTTCCATAGTAGCCAAGGCATTGCTGCCAAGACCATCTTAGTGGACAAAGTCCCTTTCTGAATCGAGTTCACTCCTCGTTCCAGTCCTGTATTACTGAACCGGTTTAACTTGCCGTTCCAGCCATGTCTATCTCATGAGATATAAATCTTTACCCAATGAATTTGAGCGAGATATAGGTCCCACCCATCTCATAATTAAATCATTTTTACTTGTGTCACAACATAAACATAAATCATTCACCATAACCCAAAGAATAAAATTGGTTTCATAAACATCATTCCATCATCACATAATCTATATAAAAGAAATGGATATCATTTCATAATAAGAAACTTTAAACCATGTAAATCGTAGATACATTATACTTGAAACATACACATATGAAATAATGTCATCTTAGATGAAAAATGGTTTTCATAAAACACATGAAATGAATTCTTGAGGAAAATATCATTTTTTCATCAAAATAATTTTCTTTTCCAAAATGTCATGAAATTTTAAAAGAAAAGAATTTTGTTGAAAATATTCATGAAATATTTTGGAGGAAGCTTCATGAAAATAAGGCTTTATAAATCCGTAAAAATCCTTTCATGTCGTACACGTTAAAAAAACATTCTTCTCGTACTTTTGTCAGAAAAGTCAAAAAGTACCTTGTAGGGTAAATAAAAGAAAGATTCCTTCCATAACATGGGGTAAAAGTCAAAATGGGTAAAAAGGACTTTAAACATACATGAATACACTTTTCTAAAACATGGACATGGATGATAGCAATAACCCCAGAAAATACATACAAATAAGCAATCTCAGATAAAAATGAGATTTGCACAATTATACCTTACCTTAGGTCCGATAGGCTTCGTACGTATCCAAACATCCTTTATAATGATTTAAATAATGTCATTGACTTATTATTGAATAATATTCATTGTTATTATATCATATATGGTTCACTTATGACTTTATATTACCCATTCTTTTGTAAATTCATGTTAAAGTAGTGTTTTGGGTAAAATCGTTTCATTTGTCATTCATGTTTTAACTTGTAATTATTTATATGATTACTTAGATCATTATTACTTACATAAAGAATGTAAAACATGATTTATATATAATATATATTCAGAATATATATATATAATGGATCGATAAATGGAAAGAAATACACCGTTCATGGAGACGGTAGGCCGTACGTACGCATGAACGCTGTTTTTGTTTTCTTATTGAATTGAATGGAATTATGTAGATGAAATATATATATATATGCATAAATCCAGTATCATTATTATGTCATATATTTCATGATTACTTATTATATATAATTTATAATCATTCTTGAATGGTTATCATGGAGAGTGAATCTCATCGCGTCATGGTGACGATATTCCGTACGTACGCACGGGCGATGATATCATTCCAATGATCGTGGAATTGTATTAAAGTGTATGTATAATATTACAGAATCAATATCAATTTACAATAATCATATATATTCATTAATTTCACCATTATACCCATCCATGTAAGGTGGTGGTGGAAATTATATTACACCACGGCGTGGAGACGGTATTCCGTACGTACGCACGCGCGGTGATTTTGTTTTCCGTAGGATGGATATATGGTGAAATATGGTTGTTTTATACTTATAATAACATATCAGTATATGATTGATACTGATGTTATTACTTCATAATTAAACAACTAAAGAAGAATAAGTGGAATAAGAAATAAAGATGAAAGAGTCGGTAACAGGCATTACCTCTTCTTTGAAGAGCCTTTTTGAGACCTCCTCTTAGGGCATTAAAATTGGTCTTTGAAGAAGACCAGAACCTATAGGATGTTTCTAGGGAAGTGGAGAGGAGATATTGGCAGGGTTTGGCCGAGATTGAAGTCTCAAAGTGGTGTGAGGAAGAGAGGGAGGAGGTGCCCTTTTAAAATGGAGGAGAGGGGCACCTTTGGAATAACTAAAAATATTATTTTATTATAAAGTCAAATTCGGTTTTAATAGCTCTAAATTGATATATTTTGAAGCTAAGGTGGGGATGGGTCTATATAATCTCATACAATAGAA
This sequence comes from Viscum album, assembly GCA_963277665.1. Classification (NCBI taxonomy): domain Eukaryota; kingdom Viridiplantae; phylum Streptophyta; class Magnoliopsida; order Santalales; family Viscaceae; genus Viscum; species Viscum album. The sequence continues at coordinate 1,125,089,039 of OY728129.1, forward strand.
TTTAGACAAGTTTAGGTATCAATTTTTACCTTATCATTTAGATTTAACTTTAAGACAGATAATATAACTTTTACCGTGTCTTCTTGTTTTTTACACTATAAGGTTAATAAACTTACTATATCAAGCCAAACTAACCCCAAGATGTTTATTATTAATATATATAACCTTATATAAGTCATTTGGCTGAACCTTAGATTTTAGGAATAAAATAACAATTAATAATATAGTATTTCGTTTAAAAACAATTTTATGTCAATTTTGACACTATTTGGTAATTGATTTTTGTGGAAATCATAACTGGATTATTAGTTCGAAAAAATTTAATTAAATCAATACTAACATGTCATATTAACATATAAAATTGTTTAAATTCATATAAAGTCTCAAATTACATTTATTTGGGTATTTATAACATTAGTTATGTCAATATTTCATTAATAAGATAATTACTGCATTATCATTGTATCATAAATAAATTAAATAATTTTAAGTCTAAAAATTACAAATAAAATACCATTATGTTGGAAATTTTTTTATCTTTCTAATGAATATTTATAGTAGAATTTATCTTATGTATAACCCTATATTAAAAAAATTTTAGTTATTAAACTTTGATTTTGACTATTTTATCCCTTCTTTAAATAAATTAATAATAAATGTCCTAATCTAATCCAATTGGGCCTAAATGTTCATATTTTATTCCTAAGGTTGTTTTTGGCCTAATTACACTTATCCAATATAATTAGGACATGTGTTAGGGTAATAATAATATCATATTTACCTTTAATTACCCTATTTACTTTTAAGCGTGGTAAAGAAAAGGTAAAAAGTTACTATTCACAAAAATTATTTTCATTTCATTGAACCAAATTTTAGTCCTTGATATTAACCGTGTCTCTCGGATTTTCGAAATTCCACTCACAGAAGTGGTAAAATTACGTTTTATGAAAATTCAGTTTTTTTAACTACCACTTAGTGGTTTCAGTATTCATCAAAAAATAAATGTTTCCAGAAAAAAACCAAAAATTAGGCCTAATCTATATTTGATATTATGAATTTAAAAATGATGTCTATTTTACCAAATTCAAAACATATCAGTTGCATTAATTAATTTAAGAATTAATTCCCGTCGTCAAAACAAATAGCGTGTTCTTAATAGATAATAACTATCAAAAGATTGACACTTGTTTATGTCTGGTTTAAATGTGAAATTACATCCAATGACCAAAATTGTATTAAATTGTAAAAATATATAATAAATATACTTTAAAACCACTCAAATTAATAACTTATCACTATTTATTATTTCGATTAAAAAAATTGTTTTTAATTAAAATTTAGTAATTTTAACTATTCATCAGAATATGAAAGTTATCCGAAAAGTACCAAAATTTCACCCTAAGATTATTTTGATATTCCGAATCCAAAAATGAAGTTCATTTTGAAAGATAAAATTTATAAAATTTCAAAAAGTGGGTATTACTATTCATAACGGCTAGTTCATAATAATATTATAATAATATCTCGTTTAGTGAAACTCAGTATTGCATACTACACACGCTGTCGAGGAAGGTCGCGGTTGCATGTAATGCAAGGCAAGTCAGGGATGCATGTTGTACAAGCTCCTTTTGGTGTAGCGTACAAAAAAAGACATCAATGAAATTAAAAGAATATTTTTCATAAAATCTCGGGGTGTTACACACTCAATGAAAAAGTGCAGAGTAAAAGAAAGAACAAGAATAGTAAAAGGACAACTGCTATATATATATATATATAAAACAGATGTGAATCGACCTCTAAACAGTACAAAGTACACGGTGAAGGTAAACTAAAAAGAAAATGGGCAAAACACGCGCCCAACGAAAAAGTGACACAACCCGGCAACAGGTAAAACAACAGTAAACAGCTGGAAGAGTCCCACACCTGGAACCCAACAACGACCACCTCATGCGGTCCAAGATCCCGGCTCCTAAGATCCTCTGACGTCACGACCAACCTGTCTGTCGTCTGCAAGGGCACACCATGTGCGGTAAAAGCCCAAGCAGGGGTGAGTATTAAAATACTCAATATGATACCCTGAAAGCTCAAGGGAGCAACAAAGGAGGTACTGAAGGATGAGAAGTTAAGAGAACAGGAAAAGTAAAGGAGTACAACTGAGAGTGCAGTAAAGAGTAACTGTAGAGAGTCCAGATCAACCCAACAAGAGAAAGGAGGTAGTCTCGTCCAGACATAAGGAGATGGAAATGGTGAGAAGATGAACTTATCATCGAGTCTTCTCTACATATAGAAGCAGAGTAGACTCGTCCAACCATGAGAAGATAGACACGGAAAGAAAGTGTCATACCCCGTGCTTCTTCTCCTCTCCTGGAAGAAGAGTAGCCAAAACCCAAGGAGTGGGTACTGGAACAAGGTATATACATATATGTATGATCAACAAGAACCCCGAAGAAGTTCATAAGAGGATCTCCATCTCGTAGCTCAGTCCAAGAAAATTGAGTCTCCTAAAGTCCCAGAAGTAAACACCATCGATGCCCAGCATCCCACACGTCTGCCCAGAACTACAAGTCAAGGGGCTCAAACAACCGCACCTCGACACTATCCACTTTGGGCGGCACTGACTCACCCGCACGGTTTTAGGTCACTTCATAAGGATGCGTCTTGGTGGGGGAAAAACACTCCTCGTACTTGAGAGTTCTGGGGGAACGTCAAACCACACCATTTCACTGCCCCACAGTCAAGAGGTCTGCTCAAAGTTGACAGCCAACCCTCTACCCATCCCGGCTAGAGGGTCCCTGGAATTCAACGGGTTCCCACTATAGGAAGACCCGGTAAGAGTCGACAGTTTCCACACTGCCCAGTCCCGTAACAGGGTAATCCAATGGAGGGCGACCCGGCTAAACTCGATGACGGGACCACTGCCCAGCCCAGTTGGAGGTAACCCGACATCGTGGACTATTGCCCAGCCCAGTTGGAGGTAAGCCTGACATCGTGGACCACAGCCCATCCCAGCTGGAGGTAAGCCCGGCATCAGGGACCACTACCCAGCCCCGCTGGAGGTAAGCCCGGAACTACTCTGGTCATCCCTCTTGAATGGTAATGCTCGGTGAACACCGCTGTACTGGCCAACCCTACTGGATGGTACAACGGCGAGACCTGCTGGAAACAACCTCAGCCCTGTTGGTAACAACCTCAGCCCTGCTAGAAACAACCTCAGCCCTGCTGGAAACAACCTCAGCCCTGCTGGGAACAACCTCTTGGGTAGATGATCGGTGCCCGCGTAAAGTGTTGGTCACACCAAATCCACAAGAACTCTACCAGGGAACACTGAGTGACATGAGAATCTCCCCAGGCATCACAAGGCGATCCCGCTTCAATCTGCTGAGTCACTGTCGAAGTGGAACGAGAAAACTCATCCCAAAATGTGGGAAAACAACCGTGTAGTACGAGAACACGTAGTCGCAAATGGTGCCACAGTCTGGTGAAAGGGAACGGTAGTGAAACCCCTCACAGCTGAAGAAACAGAGGAACAAACCATCTCTGTTGTCCAAAACCATCGAGAACAGAACCCGGGGGAAAACTCAACCCTGAAGGTCAATCAAACGAGCACCAAGCATGGGGAAGACTCAACCCTGCTGATCAAAAAACAGGAATGGAGGAACCCTCTACATCGCAAGAGGTCAAAAGTACGTAAAGCAGAGCACGACACACACATGGGGCCCACATGACGTGTGGCCCCAAGTCAACCCCAACAAAGCGCACAAACATTCTTAGGAACCAACATCCACATGTACCTCTAAGCATTTCTATATACTCCCAGAGTATAGCACGTTCCAGCCCAAAGGCTAACGTTCACACGGTACCCAACGTCAACGCAATGGCGTAACGTAACAACTCCAACTTGCCACCTCAATGGCTCAGGCACGACCATCCAAATCTCCTTAAGCATTCAATTCACTCTCCCAAGAGTGAACGCGATCACACACCAAGGGTTCTCAGCAAACACCATAGGAAGAACCACCACTAGGGCACCTTCACATTTCCACATTTAATAACATCGTGTATGAGGCTCCACACACCCGAACAGATTACACCGTTGTAATCCTCGCGGAAAAACACGTGAGATCGACTACTTACTCACCCCAAACAAGTATCTGATGTAAAAGTTTCCAATACCGCCTTACGCCCGAACGACGTCCCTTGGTCCCGAGCCTCAGCCCCGAAAACAGTCGGGCGCATCACACCATTGCGATCCCCTCGGGAGAACACGTCAGAAAGACCACTCACTTGAGTGCAACAGATATCCGGAGAAAAAGATGCATTAAGGGGCACCGCACACGAGCGGCGCTTCGTGGGACCCACAACCCGGTCCCGAAACACAACGAACATATCGCACCGTTGCGATCCTCTCAAAAAATTAGACAAAATGGACTATTAACTTGTCCAAAACGGATGCCCGATGATTAAGCCGGAAAAATAATCGTCAACGCCGAAACGACCCTCGTGGGCCCCGCACCATCGTGCCGAATTAGAGAGAGTGGATTGAACCATTGCAATCTGCTCGGAAAAACAACCAGAATCGACTACTCGCAAGCCCCGAACGGATGCTCGATGAAAAAGCCGCTAAACGCTGCTCGCAGCTCAAAAGACGGGCCGTGGGGCCCACGCCTCAACTCCATCATCAATGCCTAAAACCACCATGGAAAGCTCAGCCTCGGTGCCAGGGTTCCAACGCCACTGACGACGCTTGAAACGGACGTCGGACGCATCTGCACCGTCCAAAACAAGATCCCCCGAAGAAAACGTCAATTCACTTAAAGACGTGTCACGCCTCTGAGGCCCCTCATTTCGGGAAGAAAAAATTCCCAAAACAATCTAAAAAAGTCCACCTTGACACGAGGAAGTCACTTCCGTAGATGACATGCAAATAGGACACCCGTAGTGGAAGATACGGGTGTCCGAACACAAAGGGGACAATCCCCTTGGGCTGGACCGGCCTGGACCGGCCGGTCCACCAGTTCTGGGACGGCCCGCGGCTCAGCCGTACTGGCTGGCTGTGGACCCACGGTCCACCATTCACCGACCATCCGCGAGGGGCCGGTCATGGTCTTGCGTGGAGACCCGCCGAGCGCGGGTCTCGGTCTCCCGCATGAAGTCGCGGGCGGGACTTCATCCCCCCGAGCGCCGCCGACCAACCCCGCCGCGCTCGCCCTCCGTGAAGCCAGCTGCGCCGACGCCCATGAGCCATCCGCCATCTGAGCTCACCCCACTGCGCCTGCCAACGCCGAAGACAAGGTCACCACCGCCTCACACTACTGCCGACCCGCCAGAACCCCAAAGAACCGGCCGGAAAACAATAAATCACCGGAAAAACCCGCAAACTTCACATAACCGCTACGGGCAGCTCGGGACTCGGAATTGAAATCCGAAAGATGCATCAGAAAGAGCATTAAATATACTACATGATTATGGTCTTTTTTAGAGTATCAAACAAAAAATTGATTATAGATTCGAACTCAAAGTTGGTGCGGGAATAAAAATTGAAACCACAACAACGCCTACTTCGATGGGCTTCGCCCGAAGCTTCGCCGTGATCTGTCAGAGCCGCACCTCGCTGGTTATGTCTCACTGGAGTGGAGGAGGAGAGGGAGTGGAGACGTTTCTCTAGGGGGGTGGAAATGAGGGAGACGGGTGGGATTGGTTTAAGAAGAAAATAAAAAATAGTTTAATTAATTATTATTAATTACCCATGAAAGGACCCACCTGCGAAACACTCGACGAGGTTGAGGTTAAGCCTCCCCTAGGGTAAACACCAAATCTCAAAAACAACGGTGGTATTAGTGTATTGATCCAAGGACACGTTCAAATGTTATAAAACTTAACGCCCAAAGTTGCCAAATTACGAAAACACCCCTGGGGCCATTTTTTCACAGATGGGCCGTGCCCGCAAAACTTACACCCCTCCTAGGGAAAACGGCATGTTCCAGACTCAAAGGTGCCCTAGGTTTTCAAATACGTGCCACTGTTTATGAGATACTTGAGTTCCACCATTAAACGAATAAATTAATTAATTTAATTATCCGTTTAACATTCCGAAAGCGGGCGCGGGGTCCAAACGTCCTGCGACGACAAGTTTTATGTCGTTCTTAGGGTAAAAACCCCATTCCAGACCCATCCGTACACTTGGATCTCTGTTCATGATCACTTTTTATGAGTTATCCCATTTATTTGGCGTTTCCAGTGTGAACACACTGAAAATTTAATTCCGGCCACTCCGGGGCTCGGAACCGCACGCCGTCTGAGGGCGCTGCTCTGGAATAACATGAAGAATATTCCAAAGTCCTTTGTAGACAAAAACTGGGTTCTTACATCATTTCCTCCTTCAATATTTTCATCCCCAAAAAGAATAACCAGGGAAACTCATGGTACTAAGCCCGCACCTGGATCATCCATAACTAGAAGAACTCAAGCACAGTCCTACGTCACCACACACAGACCAAAGGATTCGATATGTTTACACGAGGTCGGACCTTGCCGATGATGTGAATAGGATCACACACACACATCTTCAGGTAAACCACGCGGGAGACATTGTGCACCCACCCCAGACCTTGCGGTTAGGGAAATGCGGTAGGGAACCTCGCCATCCCTATACACGGTCTCAAACGGCCCGAAGGCTCTCGGGGGTATCTCACCTCCCCGATCGAACCTCTATATCGCATGCCACGACTAGAATCACCTCCCGCACCTGGAACAATTTCCAGTGATTCCCTCCTTCAGAATATCCATATGGTGGAACACCCAAGGATATCTGTTCACGTAAGATTCCATAGTCGATGTCTCTCAACCCACACTCTCTTACAAACTTGGAGATATATGGAGTCGACGCCATCGACTAAAGAGGATGGTTAGACACCTTCTACTCAACCAACACAGGGTTACACCCAACGCCTACGTCGCCCTGGTAACACGTCAAACAAGGAGCTGGGAGAAAAAAAATTCTCATGCAGAGTCTAAAAATTATTATGCAAAAAGTAGAAGAGATGTAGAGCACACATCTTATCACCTCATGCTCTGCAGGATTATAGACATCCAAAGCTCGCGGTTTTCCTCAGTCCCAACTGTCAGCTCCAGAAGCCTTTCGTGGACCGCCTAGTGGTGATGAGAAGACCTCGTGAAGTTGTCCCCCACTACTAGCACCCCCCGCTCCGCTGCTAGCACCACCTCTTTGGGTACTACTATGATCATGGTGCTACCTCTGTCGTGGTGGTCTAGTGCTGCCTGCTCGAAGCTCTCTGCATGCCTGGTCGAGCAGTCCCATGCCATGTGACCTCGCCCATCACAGGCATATCACTTACTCTCTCGGGGCTGCACTGTTGCCCTCCGGTGCCACTATGGTTTACGACCACGCCCCTGAGTCTGGTTATCGGAAATCCACCTACATCGAGGTCCTGCTTGCCTACGCCCAATAGTTGCGACAGACGTCTCGGCTCCAATGTGCCTGCTGCCACCATCAACTCTAGAACGTGACAAGAATCCCTCTGTCACCAGCACCGAATCTAGCACCCCGAAAATGTGGAAATTCCCAAGGCTACTATGTAAACACAAATCTCTCGGTGGAGAACCCGCCTAAATGTCTGCACACTGATGTTGTCGTCACGGACCATGTTCGGGTAAAAGCCTACACGGTCTGCAAAACTAGCCGCATACTCGGCCACCGTTATCCCTCCCTACTGAAACTATAGGATCTCCTGAATCTGAAAGGATCAAAATCCGGAAGGGAAAAACTCCTCATGAAACAACAACTGAAAGTCGCCCCATGAAAGCGACGACTCGTCAAGAAACTGAGTCACCAGTCTCCACCAACAAAAACCTACCCCACGAAAAAGGTTGGTGGCCAAAGCCAACCTCTGATCTGTCGGCGTCCATAGAAGCCTGAAAAGGCAAACCACTACCTCTAGCCAAACCTCTGCTTCCTGAGGGTCAGGATCACCACTGAACCACAACAATCTCTTCCGCTGGAACTCATAGAGCGCGCTCAACTTGCGCTCAAACACAGCCTGCTCTGTTGAAAATGTATGCTGCTCAACAGGTGGGGATTCTGCTATCGGCCCACCCGGATAAAGGGGCTCGCATGATGGTTCTTGGACAGTGGCCACGTTGTTCACAGGGTCGTCGATACACACCACAGTTGATATCTTGGCTGGCTGTCTTCACAGATACATACTAAATATTATGAAGGAGTGTCGTGTTCAGATGGGCATATATGTATATACCAATACAACAACGATGGGGAGCTGACTCAAGAAGGACAGTAAAATAATCAATCCTATGTGATGCACAAACCAATTTTACCTGCAATAAGTGTCTCTGCATGCCAAGTCGACAAGCGGGTTATCATGGTCCTAGTGAATGCATACATCGGCCGCCGCACCATAACTGGACTCCCTGGCCTGAGAGCCGCTCTCAAGACACGTTGACACTGTTACCCTAGGTCCTAACCAATTTTTTTAGGGACATCTTCACAACGTCCCAAGGAACGAACCAGCTCAGATAACACTATGTCACGACTTGACCCTACCTGGGCTCAAGCCGCAACTACCCCAAGCCTGCCTCCAAAGGCCAGGGGCTGGCGACCAGCGCCGAAGGCACAACAACTCGGGGAGGCCTTTGCCTAAGTACCTATACACACACACACGTAGCACACTCAATGAAAAAGTGTAGAATAAAAGAAAGAACAAGAAGATTAAAATGACAAATGCTATATATGTGCATCAACCTCTAAATAGTACAAAGTACATGATAAAGGTAAACTGAAAAGAAAATGGTCAAAACACGCGCCCAACCAAAAAGTGCCACAACCCGGCAACAGGTAAAGCAACAATAAACAGTTGGGAGTGTCCCACCCCTAGAACCCGACAATGACCACCGCACGCGGTCCAAGCTCCCGGCTCCTAAGCTCCTCTGACGTCACGACCAAAATGTCCATCGTCTACAAGGGCACAGCAAGTACAGGAAAAGACCAAGCAGGGGTGAGTATAAAAATACTCAATAGGATACCCTGAAGGCTCGAGGGAGCAACAAAGGAGGTACCGAATGGTGATCAGTAGAGTGAACAGGAAAAGTAAAGGAGTACAACTGAGAGTGCAGTACACAGTAACAGTAGAGAGTCCAGCTCAACCCAATAAGAGAAAGGAGGTAGTCTCATCCAGACACAAGGAGCTTGAAATGGTGATAAGATAAACTTCTCGTCGAGTCTCCCCTACCTATAGCAGGAGATTAGACTCATCCAACCACGAGATTCTAGACAGAGAAAGCATGTGGCATACCCCGCGCGTCTTCACCTCTCCTGGATGGAGAGTAGAGAAAACCCAAGGAGTGGGTACTGGAACAAGGTATATACATATACGTATGCTCAAAAAGAAGCCCAAATAAGGTCATAATGGGATCTCCATCCTGTAGCTCCACCCATGAAAAGTGAGTCACCAACAGTCCCAGAAGTAAACACCATCGATGCCCAGCATCCCGCACGTCTTCCCCGAACTACAAGTCAAGGGGCTCAATCCACCGCACTCGACACTATCCGCTTTGGGCGGCACTAACTCACCCACATGGTTTTAGGTCACGTCACAACGACATGTCTCGGTGGGGGAAAAACACTCCCCGTACTTGAGTGTTATAGGGGAATGTCAATCCACACCATGTCACTGCCCCGCAGTCGAGAGGTCTTCTCAAGGTCGATAGGCGGCCCCCTGCCCAGCCCCGCTGGAGGGTCCTTGGAATTCAACGGGTTCCCACTATAGGAAGACCTGGTTAGAGTCGACGTGTGCCACACTACCCAGTCTCGTAAGAGGGTAATCCACTTGAGGGAGACCCGGCTAATGTCGGCTCCGGGACCACTGCCTAGCCCAGCTGGAGGTAACCCAGCATTGGGGACCACTGCCCAGCATAGCTGGAGGTAAGCCCCACATCGAGGACCACTGCCCAGCCCAACTGGAGGTAAGTCCGGCATTGGGGACCACTGCCCATCCCTGCTGGAGGTAAGCCCTGAACTGCTCTAGCCATCCCTGCTAGATGGCACTGCTCGGTGAACACCGCTGTGCTGTCCATTCCTGATGGATGGTACAACTGGCGAGCCCTGCTCGAAAGAACCTCAGCCCTACTGGTAACTACCTCATCCCTACTTGGAACAACCTCAATCCTGCTGGAAAAAACCTCATCCCAACTGGGAACATACTCTTGGGTAGAGGATCGGTGCCCGCATAATGTTTTGGTAACAAAGAATCCACAAGAACTCTACCAGGGAAGAAAGAGTGACGAGAGAACCTCCCAAGGTCTCACAGGGCGATCCCACTCCAATCTGCTGAGTCAATCTCGAAGAGGACCGAGACAACTCATCCCAGAAAGTTGGAAAACACCCGCGTAGTATTATCACACATAGTCGCAAACGGTGCCATGGTCCGGTGAAAGGGCACGGTACTGAAACCCCTCACAGCTAAAGAAACAGAGGAAAAAACCATCTCTGTCAGCCAAAACCATCAAGAATAGAACCAGGGGAAAACTAAACCCTAATGGTCAATCAAACGAGCCCCAATCCAGGAGAATAATCAACCCTGCTGGTAAAAAAAAAGAACAGAGGAACCCTCTACATCACGAGAGGTCAAAAGTGTGTAATGCATAGCCCGACACGCACATGGGTCCCGCACGATGTGTGGCCCCACGTCAACCCCAACCAAGCGCACAAACATTCTCAGTAACCAACATCCACATGTAACTCCAAGAATTTCTATATACTCCCAGAGTATACCACGTTCCAGCCCAAAGGCTAATGTGCCCACGATACCCAACGTCTACGCGAAGGCGTAACGTAACGACTCCAAATTTCCACCTCAATGGATCAAGCATGACCATCCATATCTCCTCAAGCATTCAATTCACTCTCCCATGAGTGAACGTGATCACACACCAAGGGTTCTCTGCAAACACCGCAGGAAGAACCACCACCGGGGCACCTTCACATTTCCACATTTAATAAGATCACATATGAGGCTCCGCTCGCCTGAACAGATTACACCGTTTTAATCCTCATGGAAAAACATGAGAGATCGACTACTTAATCTCCCAAAATGGGTATCCGATGTAATAGTCGACAATACAGCCTTACGGCTGAACGACGTCCCGTGGTCCAGAGCCTCGACCCTGAAAATAGTCAGGCGCATCACACCATTGCGATCCCCTCGAGAGAACACGTCAAAAAGACTGCTCACTTGAGTCAAACAGATATTCGGAGAAAAATATTCATTCTGGTGCACCGCACACGAGCGACGTTTCGTGGGACCTGCAACCCGGTCCTGAAACACATCGAACGGATGGTACCATTGCGATCCTCTTGAAAAATTTCACAAAATGGACTATTAACTTGTCCAAAACAGAAGCCAGGTGACAAAGCCGGAAAAATCACCGTCAACGCCCAAACAGCTGTCATGGGCCCCGCACCATCATGCCAAATTAGAGTGGGCACATTGCACCATTTCAATCCGCTCGAAAAAACAACCAGAATTGACCGCTCGCACGCCCCAAACGGACACCCGATGAAAAAGTCACTAAACGTTACTCGCAGCTCAAAATATGGGTCAAGGGGACCACGCCTCAACTCTGTCTTCAATGCTAGAAGCCACCCTGGAATGCTCCGCCTCAGTTCCAGGGTTCCAATGCCACTGACGGCACTTGAAACGAACGTCGGACGCGTCCGCGCCGTCCAAAACAAGATCCCCCGAAGAAAATGTCAATTCACTTAAAGACGTGTCATGCCTCTGAGGCCCCTTGTTTCAGGAATCAAAAATTCCCAAAAACATCTCAAAAAGTCTGCCTTGATGGGAGGAAGGCACTTCCATAGACAACATGCAAATCGGACACCCGTAGTGGAAGATACGGGTGTCCGAACACAAAGGGGACAATCCCCTTGGGCTTGACCGGCCTGGACTGGCCGGTCCACCCATTCTGGGCCGGCCTGTGGCTCAGCCGCGCGGGACGGCTGTGGACCCACGGTCACCCATTCGCCGACCGACCGTGACGGGCCGGTCTTGGTCCTGCGTGGAGACCCGCCGAGCGCCGGTCTCGGTCTCCCGCGTGATGTCGCGTGTGCGACTTCGTCCACCCAAGCGCCGTAGACCTACCCCGCCGTGCTCGCCCGCCGTGACGCCAGCTGCGCCGACGCCCTGGAGCCAGCCGTCGTCCGAGCTCGCCACGCTGCACCTGCAGCCACCAGAGCAAAGGCCGCCGCCGCCTCACACTGCTTTCGAACTGCCGGAACCCCAATGATCTGGCCGGAAAACTCCAAACCACCGGAAAAACCCGCAAACTTCGCTGGACCGCTGCGGGCAGCCCGGGACTCGGAATTGAAATCCGAAAGATGTGTCGGAAATAGAATAAAATATACTACAATATTATGTAACTTTTTCTAGGATAAAACAAAAAATTTATTATATAATCGAACTCATAGTATGTTCGGGAATAAAAATTGAAACCGCAACAAATCCTACCTCGATGGGCTTCGCCCGAGGATTTGTCGCGATCCGTCGGAGCCACGCCTTACCGAAGGTATCCTGCCGGAGTGGAGTAGGAGAGGGAGAGGAGAGGTTTCTCCAGGGGGTGGAAATGTGGGAGAGGTGAGGGTTTGGTTTAAGTAGAAAAAGAAAGTTAATTTAATTAATTTTTATTAATTACCCACGAATGGACCCACCACTGAAACACTCGACGGGGTCGAGTTTAAGCCTCCCCTAGGGTAAACACTACTTCCTGAGCACAATGGGGGTCTTAGAATATTGATCTGAGGCCCCGTTCAAAAGTTATATAACTGAACGCCCAAAGTCGCCATATTACGAAAACACCTCTGGGGCCATTTTTCCCAGACGGGCCACGCCCACAAAACATACACCCCTCCTAGGGTAAACGGCATGTTCTGGACTCAACGGTGCCCTAGATTTTCCAATATGAGCCACCGTTTAAAAGGTACTTGCTTTACACCATTAAAAAAATTTATTTATTTATCTGTTCAATGTTCCGAAAGTGGGCGGGGGGTCCAAACGTCCTACGCCGACAAGTTTTATGTCGTTAATAGGGTAAACACCCAATTACGGACCCATCTGAACACTCGGATCTCGGATCTAGATCACTGTTTAGGAGTTATCCCATTTATTTGGAGTTTCTAGTGTGAACGCACTGAAAATTTAATTCCGTCCACTCCGGGGCTCGGAACTGCACGCCGTCTGAGGGCGCTGCTCTGGAATAACATCAAGAATATTTCAAAGTCCTTTGTAGCCAAAAATAGGGTTCTTACATCATCACATTAATTATTTATTTGATCAACATCAGGGAGATCAGTATTTTTCAAATATTGACCATTGATCTTGATAACATCAATTTCATGTGAGGAAATAAGATATTCCAAAGATATAATTTCAAAAATTGTACCGACATTATAAGTTTCCAATAATGTCATTTGGAAAGACTGACACACCTTATGCTTCTATAGATCTGATTAATAATGTTCTCAAGGAATATCTTGATGATTTTTTTGGAATGTATTAATGATATTCAGATATAATCCAAAATATATTAGGAATGGGATAACTAGTTGGTAATTATTCTAAAGACTCTTATAAGAAATAATTTTTAGCAATGTTTAACTAGAGTGAACTATTTCTTCCAAAAATTTATTTTTATGGAAATATAGTCTCTAAGGATGAAATCTCATTTGATCATATGAAAACAATTGTAGTTCATGAATGGCCTCCATCAATGAACATAACCATGGTATATAGTTTTCTTATTTTAGCATGTTACTATTTCAGTTTCATTCGGAATGATTCCCAATTATCTAACATATTGACCAAGCCTACTCCTCAAGGGATTAATTTATTTTGGAAAAAGGAATGCAAATAATTCTTTGAAAAATAAAATAATACAGTACTGGAATCTCTGATCTTCATTATACCTTCATGAAATTGTGTATTTTTTATTTATTGTGATGCATAAACAAACTACATGGATGTTTCATTATGCAGAATGATAGAGTTTTTGACTACGTCTCAAGGAAGTAAAAAATAAATTAACAAAACAATCCAACAAATGATATTTAGTTTTAATATGTAAAATTAACTATGATATTATAGAGAAACTATCTATATGGTGAATGATATGAGATATATACAGGTCAAAAAATATTAAAATATATTATCATATATAAATAACTCAGAATGAGAAAAAGGAAATGGTCCAAGATATTAATGGATTATGATTATTCAATACACTACCTCCTAGGGATTAAAAATATGTAAGTAGATGCTTTGACCAACAAACATCAAGGAATTTTGAACAAAATTATGAATAAAATCAATCGCATGTATACAGATCAAGAAAATATAGATTCATGAATTATCATGAAAAGTGATACATCAATAATTTTTTATTTGGTTTACCAACCATATTTATTATAATGGATTATAATTTATCACACAGATGATGAGTATTTTCGAAGGAAATTTATTTTTGCAAATGATGGTATGTTGGAAGACTTTGTGTATGAGGATGGAATTAATAAATTTTGGAAGAGACATTTGGTTCCCTCTATACCTAAGCTCAAAACAGAGTTATTAGAAGATTCCGAAATCATAAATTTCTCTATAAACCCTGGTAGTAGTAATATATATTGGAATTTGAAGGATAACTTTTGTGGGATAATATGAATTATGAAATAGTTGATTATATATCAAGATTTTTAGTCTATAAAATGGTGATGGATGAAAGAATACAATCGAAAGGATTTATAAAACCTATTAATAATACTACTTGGAAATAATATGAATCTAATATTTGTATTCCAATATGTTACCAAATAATAAAATAAATAATGATGAAATATTGGTAAATGTTAATTGAAATACAAAATAGTCACATTTTATTTTCATAAGGTATGATTGTCCACTAGTTCTAATTGCATGACTCAATATAAATGAATTTGTAAGAACTCATGCATCAAATTCGTAAATTGTGTATTTTATTGATCCACAATTTATATTAGAATTCTATAATATCTTTTATAATGATTTATACATAGAGCTTCATTTGAGTATATCTTATAACTGTCAAACAAATGCAATCTGAAAGGACTATTCAAATATTATAATACATGTTTAGATCATGATTTCTTAACATTCATGTTATGTGGGATCAATTTTTACATTTGGTATATTTTTCTTACAATAATAGTTTCCATTTATGTATTCAAATTGAAATATATGAATCATTATTGAGAAAGAGATGTATAAGAATAACTTGTTGGGATGAAGTTGTTGAAAGAAATCTTATTGGCCTAGAATGTTTTTATGAAATGCCAGTAATGGTAAAGAATATTTGAACACATATCAAAGTAGATCAAAGTATAAAAAATATCATTATTGATAATCTGGGAAATGATTTGGAATTACAATTTTTAGATTGTGTATTCTGTAAAGTATCTCCATGGAAAGGAGTTATAATATTTGGAAAGAAACCGATACTAAGACCTAGGTATAATGGCTCTTTTGAAATCCGGGAGAGAAATGGAGAAGTTCCATATTGTTTTTAGATTCCACTTAGCCTTTGTAATGTACACAATGTTTTCCACATTTCTTTGTTAATGTAGTACATTATATACCCAAGACATGTCCTCACATCTAAATTAATGGAATTGAAACCTAATTTATCTTACTATAGAGAGCCTATATAGAACCAAGACAATAAAGAATAGGTGTTGATGTCTCAGATGAATCGATTGTTAAAGGTACTTTAGAAAATTCTTAAAATTGAAGAGGCACTGTAGGAAGGAGAAGAAATTATGATTACGCGATACTAATTTTTTTTTGAGGATACATTCTGGAAATTTTTTAGATGATTTGTTTTTATAGATGTGAGATTGTAACACCCCATGATATTATGGTATGAATCTTTTTAAATTTAATATCTTTTATCGTTTACGCTTCACACAACACTGAAATCAAAACCGTAATATACTATTAAAGATGACAGTTGGAATAGTAATACGACCACTAGGAATAGTAATATGACCAATAGAATAGTAACTTAATATATAAAAATAAATATAAATTTTTTGAATGATATGATATAACATATAATATTTTAATATCATATAATAATCAATTTTATTGTTTAAAAAATAATAAAATAAGTGCGGGTCTTTTTGTCAAACATAAATATTAATTCAAAATTTTATAAATGAAAAAATTATTTAAAATGAAATTTATTTTCATGAGTATATTCATAAATTGATATTTTCTTATATTATGATTATAAGAAAATCTTACCAGTCAATAAATAATATTTCAAAGTGTCATAAAATCAATTATCAATTTAAAGTCTTTATTTTTTTTAATAAATGATGTTTTTATTTAAAAATTTAATTTATTATATATAGAATAGTATAATAAGAAATTGGAGTTCAATTTTAAATTCAAAACATTTAAAAATGGTTAGCGTGACTTTTTGGGATTTTTCTGAAATTTTTTAATTAGTTATAAATAGTGAAATACAATAACTTATGGTATTTAACAAAACACATGAATTATGGAGTAATTTTTGTTTTACGCCAGATGCAATCATGTATTCTAGAAATATCCATCACTTTTTAAATATATTTACTAATAATTATTAGACTATTTATATTTAGTATCCAAAATAATAAACAAATGAAAAAAAATAATCAAAAACACCCCTCTCCTCTACTATACATACCACCCCTTGCCATCCCTTCTCCTCACACACACAAAACCATGAATATTTCTTATATTTTCTCATTTCATCTCAAAAATAACATCCCCATGTTATGGTCTTTCTAGACTCACCAAATTTCCATTTGAAATTTTTTTAAAGAGGTTCTCAATGAGAAGAATTCAAGAGGTAAATCCCCTTTAGTTCTTTTAATTTTTCTTTAACTATTTTTATTTTTTATCCTTTCTATACCAAATCTGTCCAAAACATAATTATAATTAAAATATCTTATATATACTATAAAATTTATTATCATATTGAAATATTGAAAATTAATTTTCTTCTCTCCAACAATTTATTATAAAAATCAAAACATCATTGATTAGTAGAAGATTTACCACCTTCGTTAACGATAAATTTTCATTTTTCAATTTCTCCATCAAGGATAGTCATAAGAAAATTTTATTTTAGTTAAAATATAATTTAATATAAGTAATTAAACATATTTAATATTATATAACTAGTATATATACATAATATTAATTCATAATAAATGATAGTGGATGATGTTCAAAAAACATCAAAATTATCATAACAATTATCAATAACATCTAATTTAATAATTCATCCACATCGAAAACAAATAAAATGAATTATATAACCATTTTATATTCAAGGTTTTATTTTAGAACATATAATTTCAATTCTCTATATCTATTCCCATTTTACATGACTTTTATTCAGATTTACAAGTGAACCAATCATCAAAATGACGGAAA
Source organism: Viscum album (assembly GCA_963277665.1). Classification (NCBI taxonomy): domain Eukaryota; kingdom Viridiplantae; phylum Streptophyta; class Magnoliopsida; order Santalales; family Viscaceae; genus Viscum; species Viscum album. Next base: position 1,125,106,582 of record OY728129.1, read on the forward strand.
AGAATACTCTTAAACGACAAAATTAATTCTTATAACTCAAAAAAAGACTATAATTATACATAATAAAATTATACTAATTGAATTAAATGTTTAATTTGTTATTAATTAAATTAATAATTATTCTAACTTCCTTATATATGAAATTTATGGTAATTTATTAACACTATCAGACATAAGGTAATGGGTTCTCCCGGAATCTCCACTTTTCAATCTGGTTATGCTTTCTTTCTCATTACCCCAATTTAATTATTAATTATTCTTATTTAATCCTATAAAAATACATGTCAATTATATATATAAATAAATATATATATATATGTATATATTATGAATAATTATTTTTTATTTTATGGGGAGTTACATGTATTATAAGGATCCGTTCTTAATTATTCCATAAAAGTGATCCTGATTAAATTGAACATACCAGTTTCGTAGCCAATTTCATGTTTCTATGATTATATATTTTATAAAACCATTATTTTTCTAATAAAATTTATCAATTCTTGAAAAAATATATTTTTACATCGTTTTTAAGAAATTAATTTTCAATCTTTTTTAAAGACTCTTTTATATTTTCCATTATCCTGCATTTAAGTGGAAAATTTATAAAGCATCTTAAATTCACTTTCTTACATATATTCACTTAACTGGAAATAAATTTTTAATAAAATATAATTTATTATTTCATAGCTTTTATGTTTTTGTATATATATGTTTCAATATTATTTTTTGAAAAATACAAATGAATTTCTTAAAGAACTCTATATTATAATGTAAAAGGGTATTTCTCTCAATAATTATTAGAGGTTTTTATAGTATTTCCATATATTGATACACCCTATATTGAATAGTATGATTGATTTAGATTTATATTTTATGATAACATCCTCTATAATTTATTAAATGTGATAATATCATTTTTTCTGTAGATGTGATATCATGATACCATTCACCATATTACTTAGTCAAATTAGTGATTATATTTATTGATTGGATAAAGTTGTATACATTCATATGTATATGTGGTTATATTTCACCCCATTAATATGAGGAATTAATTATAATTATTATGTGATGGGCGGTTCCTGATATATATCCTAAATGTGTTGGTATGTCTCATGTGATAAACTAGACTGTGTTTTTATGCAATAATGTATAGTGTCTTGGAAGAAGTCATGAAGGTATGTTTATGAGATCTAAAATTATTAATAATATCATTATGACACTAGTAATTGATGTTTCATGTAATTATTAGACTTTTAGAGTACCCATGTTTCAGTTTATTTCAAATGTAATTATTAAGGGAATCATTTAATTAGTTTTTATTCATGACATATTATGATCACATTTAAGTTTTAATGGCATGTGTTTTTAGATATTATCCATTCCCAATTGAAAATTTTTATTATAGAATATACTTTATTTATTACCCTTACTGATCATCTATGCTCACCCCATTATTATTATATATTTTTCCATAGGATTCAATGATGTATATTATGAATGAAATACATGGATAATCTATAAGATTATGGGTATTTGCAATAGAGTATCTATACTGTATTTCATTATAATTTTTGTTGTAAACCAAATTTTTGTATTTTTTTTCCTAATATACTTATATATAAGGTCCACCGGGATGTGATTTCCTAATTATTTATAATAATGTAATAAATTTAGGCACAGACTCCATGCTAATGGGTTCGGGGTATTAATATGTTTCATTGAGGTAACCGATGCATTTATGTATAATATGGTAGATGATAATGTTTATTGATACTAAATAAGATACACTATCATTGATTTTTTTGGTTTGAAAGGTCATAGGATGAGATGATGATAATATCTATTCATGTCAGATATGGTGGGGAAATGAGCCTGACTTATATAAATATGGATATGGTCATGCGTTGGTTGATTTAGGGATATTTAGCTATTTTTTGGTAAAGGGGTTTGGAATACCATTTTTCTTATGATAATTATTAGGAATATGTCATTGGGAAATTTTGGTTGGTTTGGGATGGTGATTCCCTATAAAATTTAATTCATTAGAAGGATAAAGAATCTTTTTAAAATAATTGACTATGGATGTTTATTTCCTCTCTCACACTGGGAATGAAAGGTAATGAATTGTATGGTGACGGTTGAGTATTAGTGGAACATGTTATGTAGTGTGTTTTTCCTATTTATTTTTAATTAAATATAGTTGTTCTCATATAGATGTTAAAAGGTTATAATATTAGTTTTATCCCTATGAGTTTATATTAAAACCCTTTATAAACCTACCAAGACATGTAAACACTATATATCTAATAGAATAGGATATTTTAATGGTTCACAATCAAAATCATAGTAGGGATATTAGTTTATATGTATTAAAGGCATAATATTATAGTTTTTTGAACATACTTTGAGATTTCTTTGTGCCAGGATGGTGATTTATCTTTGATACGTTTGTTTCACACATGTTATCAGCCAATGGGACGTTAGTGTACATTTGGTTTAGCTAGAATGGAATTATAGATTTTTATTTATAGCATGACATGTATGATATTCTATTTTTTATTAATATTATTAAATGTTTTGTGAAATATTGGTATATTCTAAAAATTATTAAACATCTAAGGGTATTCTCCCCCACTATCACCCCCATAAACTCTTGGTTCAATTTGGATGATTTTTAAATATAGGGAGGTAATCTAAATTTCAATAGTAATATAGATCATGTAATTATAGATTAATCTAATACCAAATAGTATGGTAATAACCTCTTATGCTATATTGTGTGGAAGAATATCATGTGATAGATTCTATGGTATTTGTGAAGAAACATTAAATCATTAATTGTTATTATATTAAGGCATGGTAAGTGGATTTAAAACATCATGTGTTTTTATATTGGTATTTTTTCATTCCATGGATGATGCACGAGCTATTTTTTCATACCCTTTCTATCCCACTTTGGGTATCACATCACAGTGTTTCCATGTTTGTTATATATTTTTGGACTATAATTAGTGTGCATGTATGATGTGATCATTAGAAGAGTAGGTATTCTTATATCTTTCTTATCATCAGTTGAATATTGAGCACTATGTTCTATAGGGAATTTAAGATATCATATAAATTATTTTGAGGAAATTAGGGGATATATTAATGTAATTTATAATGGAATTTAGTGAATATTATGGATATTTAGATTGAATTTTCGTTCTACGGTAATCCCGGAAAAACTACTCTCATGTAATGGTGATTTGAGTTATGATTTTTGTGTATGTGTTATCGATGTGGAATGTTGAGAAAGTTGAGTAGCATCATAAAGTTAAAAGGACGACCATCCTTGAAATATATCATCACATTTCCTCATGAGTGTGGAAGATTCTCTAACTTAATGTGGACTCTCAGTTATGACTTTGCATAGTGTGTTATGCGAAAAAATAAGAAAAGATAGAGTGGATGTTTTAGATGATGTATGAAATATTGTGTTCATGTGTTCTTTATTTTATATGATCATGGGTGAAACATCATCCATTGGATGGGTTTTGTTATAATAACACACATCAATCATCCCACACCATAGCTCTATTTGAGGTGTTTTTTACGCTTCATCTGGAAAATGGTTTCAAAGGGGGTTATCATAAGAATATATTTAGAAAAGTGTATGGTTGGTAAATTTTAAGGGATTAATGAGATGATGAAGGCTTGAAAAAAACATCAGAAATTAAAAATTGATTGAGTAAGGATAAAAATAGACTTTGTGAAATGAGATTATATTTTAAGGAAATATTCTACTAATATGGGTAGAGTAATTTTGATAGTAATAGTAATATATCTCCTTAGATTGATTGATATTTTAGTATGTGGGGTCATTTTTTATGATTGCACTCCTGTTAAATAATCCTCTATTTATTGATAAAATTCACAAAATCATCCATTTGTCATAGATTTGGGGGTATCTCAATGATAACTCCAATATCATCAATTATGGTGATCTATATATCAAATAGAAATAAATGTTTATGGATAAACATAATGAAATTTTTTCCCCATTGGGTAACATGTTTTGAAGATGCATAACTAATTCATTATATGTATTTTGGATGAAAAGGGTCTTTGAGTAATACACATGGGAGAGGGAATTAAAAATAAAATAATAAAACTTTAATTCCCATTGAGTATATATTATTATTTTTAGGATTGTAGTTGGTTTTAAACTAAAATTATTTCCATTTTTTCATTCTCTTTTTCTCCATGTTTGAGACTTAAAATGATATAATTCAAATTTAAGAAATATATTATTATGTGTTTATGTTTTAAAGATAGTTTTTTATATGATTATATTGAGTCTTATGAATGACAATAATTTGAGATATATATAATATATATGCATAAATTTTGTTTTCCCACAACATTATAGTATTTTAGGAAGTATTGATAGGGGCATTGAGTTAAATGGTAGGATATGTTTTATGTTTGTGAAATCTATTCTTACTGAAAACTATTTTACCCTATTCATTGGGTAATGGATTCCAAAATCTAAACATGATGTTTTTAATTGTATTATAAATCCTTAGGGTGTAAGGAATTTATTCCATATATTTTCTTTATAGGAATTTATTTAGAGAATATAATTAAGACATGGTTTTTATTATGATTGTGTGTTTCATTATTTTAAATATCATTTAACTGTGGCGAGTTTTTTGAAATTTCTATTTTATGATATTATGTGGTTGAGGATTTCAATAAACTAATGATTTAATCATGAACAATATAATTAATGGTCTTTATTTTTTAATATTTTCTATTAAATAGTGATGTCTATTGATATAATTATATATGGATACATTGTAGTCTTCACATGAAAGGGATGATAATGGAGATTGAACTATGATATTTTGATGTACGGTTAAACCCCATTATTATGATTTACTTGTGACCATTTAATTATGATTTTTTATACCTATAAGAAAACATAAAATCGAGTGTTATTTGTATTTCTCTTAGAACTTTCCATTATCTTGGTTATTGGAACATTATAATTTTTCATAAGACCCTAAAATTACATTAAAATGATATATTATTCATCTTTTTAGTGAGGATTCATTTATATATATATATCATTGAAATTATTTTTTGATTATTATTCAAGTTAAACTTCTTCTATATTCAAAGAGTTTCTATACTTATAATTTACGTGTTTTGATGATGGGGTAATGATATGTAGTTATTGATAATCAACTTCTTTAGGTTGCATACATATTTCATCAGTGGTAATTATCATTGCAATGATGTAGTGGATCAAAAAATTTTTTCTGGAAGGGGATTGCAGTCCTTTATTTTATTAATTTAGTAAATGTGGTCTCATTGTAAAATTTTAATTAGGTATGAAGTTAATATTTGACTAATTAAGGAATTTAATTGAACATTGAAAGGGTGTAAATTTTGTGTGTTATGATTCTTGATTCCATATTATTTTAGTTTCCATGTTATTTTTTATGAATTTTGATGTTTAATTGAGTGGATAATGTTTATCATGAAAATAGATGGTGATTTTATGTGATAAGGAGATAATAATGTGATGATACAATTGTATTTATTTAATATCTATTTTTATAGAGCTATATTTTGAATTATTTTATTTCATTAGAGGATGTTTTTGTGTGTTTTTTTATTTTATGAATAGTTATTGGTAAGGTTCATCACTATGGTTAAATGATGTAGTTTCTGTGTGAATTGTATTTTGGTTCATCATGGAAAAGTGTGAATTTAAAACCACTAAAATAATTAAAAAACACAAAAAAGGAATATATTATGTTGAATAAATTAAAAAATATATAAATTATATATTGTGTTGTAAATATGTTATATGGAAAAAAAATCGAGAATTTTAAGTTACACATGAATAAGACCATTTATGTTGTCAAATATTGATTATTTAATGTTTTATTTATTTATTTATTTTGTTTGGAGGTCGATGTTGTAATTGTTATTTAGTGTTGGTGAAAAGTTAATGAACATATTTTCTTAGTAATGTGTTTATAAGGATTTAAAAACACTCATTCAATATAGTTGGATAAATTAGAAACCATAAATTCAAAGGGTCATCATGTATGAAACTAAAACAATTTGCAAATCAAATGAAGAATAATATGTGTCTTTCAATAAAGTTATTCTTCTAAAATATTCAATAATAGTGGTTTGGGGAAGATATTATAAAGAGAGAAAATAGAATATCCACATCCATGGTGTATCCAGGGTAAATTGGAATGCCCTAATGCCAGGGATGGGTTATTGTCCCATTAATAGTATACTAATACCATAGGTGGAAAACATTGGATGATGTTGTGAACCTCAAAATAGAATACATATAAATGGGAACCTTGTCATATGGTCTACCTTTTAATAAACTATTATGTAAAGACCCGTAAAATTCAAGGGAAATTTTTTCTTAATTTTCTTTAGAATTTTACAAGAGCGCAGTTTCAGACGGCACCTGATTCCGAGGCCCGGAGTGCCCGGAATTAATTTCCGAAGTTTGGCTCGGGTACGTTCAGTGAACGAACGAGCGGGAATTCCTAACTTTTGATCCGGTGCTCGGAATTGAAATCCGAGGGCACCGATGAACTCGCAGTGCCGATATTCGCTTAAAGAGACCCTTTCGGGAGTTGCGTATGTTGCGGGTTGAAAGTTAGTTTTGGGGATTAAAAGATAAGTAAAATAAAATTGTGTGTGAATTTTATTTTATTCTAGGTGGTTAGACTCTCTCATGGGAAGTTGTTAGTGGGGCCCGCAACCACCCAACTTCCCATGTGTGGTTATGAGGGAGGTGGGGCCCACACGAACCCCCCACCTTTTCAAATTCCCTAACCCCTCTAAACCCCCTCTTTAATTTGTGACTCTCCCCTACATTAAAACTTGCCAACTTATCTTTCCATTTAATTTCTTGACAACTCAAGATTTTAATTAATGTAATAAATTCAACTTTTGAATTTTTGAAAGGTGGGCAAAGTGAAAATAAAATAAGGGTAGCTTATTTTATTTTGGGGGTTGCTGTGTTGTGTGGAGATTTGAGAGAGGAAGAGTTCTACACTTTGAAGAACTTCTTTTTCCTCCTTGAAGAACGCGAAGAACCTTCGAACATCGACGAAGAACGCCACGTACTCGGGAATCGTCTTTCGCGACGCCATAACCGCGACACCAACGACGTCTTCTTCCGCGTCATCTTTTCCCGCGACGAAATCGTCGTCAAAGAACTTCGAATCCTCGCTTCACGACATCGACGTCCTTCTTCCGTGACGCCGACCACCGCGACGCGTCTTCCGCGGGTCGTTGACGATCTTCGTTCTTGAAACCAGAGGTAGGGGATGATCTTTATTGATTATTTTTATTCCTTTCTTGAATCGTGGATTTTAGCGTGACTTAACGTGTGACTTATTTTATTTAAGTTCCGTTTTTATTTCTTTAACGTGAGGGGGACCGGACCGCACGAACACGGCCGAATCCCCCTCCATCGTTCATGTTGTTCATGCTGGAGGAAACAAGTAACGTGGTGCCGTCGCACCACGCGGATGAACGTTCAGATATTTTCCGCAACGCCGTCGCGCTTCGCCGAGGAGAGATTTCAAGAACGCGACGCCGTCGCGCCGCGTTGGGTGGATTCTTGGCACGGAGAAAGGGGCGCGGTGCCGTCGCACCGCGCCGGACGACGAACACCGCGGCCGGTTCCGGGCCGCGGTGAGACGAGGAGACCGCGGCCGGTTCCGGGCCGCGGCGGAAGGAAAGACCGGCGGCCGTGCCGCCGGCGTCGGAAATCAAGGGCGGGACCGGAATTTCCCGGTCCCGTTAGTAAAAACCGGCCGGCCAGTGGGCCGGCCGGATATCATAAAAACCGGGGGTTTAAACCCCCGGCCGGCTCTTCAAACCCCCCTCTTAAAGAGGGGGGCGGTTCATTTAAGGAGGGGGGGGGCAAAGCCCCCCGGTTTTATTCAACCGGCCCCCATTTGCGGGGGCCGTTTCTTGGCAAGGCACGGCTTAAAGCCGTGCCGTTTGTGAAACGCGGGGCTTAGCCCCGCGTGCCTCCCGCCGCCGCCACGCGGCCCGCCAGCCGCCGCCGCCACGCGGTCCGCCAGCCGCCGCCGCCACGCGGTCCGCCAGCCGCCGCCGCCACGCGGCCCGCCAGCCGCCGCCGCCACGCCAGCCGCCGCCGCCACGCGGCCCGCCAGCCGCCGCCGCCACGCGGCCCGCCGCCGCCGCCACGCGGCCAGCCGCCGCCGCCGTCCGCCGCCGTCCGCCGCCGCCGTCCGCCGCCGCCGGCCGCCGCGCCGTCCAGAGGGGGGGGGTCGGGCCGGGTCGGCCCGGACCCGGACCCCCCGTTTCGGACCAGATTCGGTTCTTGGCTCATAACTTGAGCCTCGGACCTCCGAATGACGAACCGTCTGCGGCAACGCGATCCTTGGATCGAGACGGTCGTTTCGGTATATCGCACTCAAGGTTTCGGGTTACTTTGAGTTCGGCCGGGTTGGTTCGTTCACGAAACCAACCGGGCCTTCGGAGCGGAAACGCTCATATCTTGAGCTACGGACGTCCGATTGACGTGCCGTCAGTCGCGTAGTGTTCCTCTTAGTGAGACGGATCTTTTGGCATACTCCGCCCGAGGTTTGGACGCAGGTGGAGTACGGTCGGGTTGGTTTTGCCTTAAAAACTAACCGGGCCCCGGAGACGAAAATGCCAATAACTCTCAGACCGGGCGTCCGATCGACGCGCCGTCTGTTGCGTTGAGTTCCTGATGACGATACGGAACTTTTGGATACATCAACTTCGGTCTTCGTGACAGTTGATGTATCAGCCTCTCGGCTCGTGGAGTGGACCCTCCGTACGAGCTTGCTGTGTGCGGGAACCCTAGTGCTGGCTGCGACTGCTACTACTGCTACTGCTACTGAGACTGCGACGACGACAGTACAGAGATCCTGTGTGGATTCGACGACGACAGTACAGAGATCCTGTGTGGATTCGACGACGACGACTACAGCACTCAGCGATCCTACGTGGATCAGTGCTTCAGGTTCTGTGTGAGCCCGATCCTGTGTGGGTCCTTGCGCTCAGCGGTTCTGTGTGAGCCAGCGCCTACAGGTTCTGTGTGAGCCCGATCCTGTGTGGGTCTTTTGCGGGGGTTAGTTACCTATCGATCCTTCGTGGGTCCGACGACTTAGATGGATCAGTGATCATCTTTATCGTCCCTGAAGAAGTATACCTGTGTGAGCTGAATCCTGTTACTTTCCTTTGTGGAATACGTATACTTTCCTGCGTGGACTGAGTTATACTTGAGCTCGGAGGTTGGAGCGTATTTGAATTGATGACTTAGGTATATGTATGGGCATATACCTAAGCAGTGTTGGTTGTTACTTCGTGATTGTACTTTGCTTCGTGGTTTATCCTTTGTGGATTTTGAGAGACCTTCAGGGGTCTCGGGGTCCCTACTGAGTAGCTTATACTCACCCCTGCACGGGCTTCGCCCGCACTACGTTGTGTTGGTTGCAGACGACGGACAGCGTTGACCTTAGCTGAGGTTCGCGGAGCGGGACGGTACCCGGAGGTGGACCACTGGGCGGGACGAGCACGGAGCGGACGGTGGGACCCGTGGAGCAGAGGAGCTATCTGTACCCACCCTTCAGGTGGGATTTCCGGTGGACAGCTCGGAGTAGCGGCCTTTACTTTACAGTTGCTGTTTTTCCCTTTTCGAGTTGTACTTTACTTTCAGTTTGGGTTTGTATTCTGGCCCATTTACTTTTCCGCACTTTCAGTTGTTCTCTGCTTTCTTAGTGATTACCTTCCGCTTGTTTACTCTGTGGTGTGTGTTTTCTTTTCAAAGGCAATGCCTTCCCTTTTTACCGGGATTTACGCCTTGGTGCTAGTCGCCAGCCCCTGGCCTATGGAAGGCGGGCTTGGGGTAGTCACGGCTCGGACCCCGAGGGCGGGTCGTGACAAATTGGTATCAAAGGAGTTCGGTTCTACCGCGAACTCTGATCTTTTCTATGTGAAGCAATAATGTTTAGCGTATTGAGTGTGGTTATCAGTCCAGGGAGTCCAGTGTTGGTGCGGCGGCCGACGTATCCATACACCAGGACCCTGACTTCTGATTTCCGACTTAATGCACGGAAACATTGATTGCGTGTGTGTTTCAAAGTTTTCTTTGTGATTACTTGTGTCAGCTCACCGGGTATACTGATCTGCTTAATGAAAGTCTCAAGTTTTCTTTGTGATTACTTAATTCAGCTCAGCAGGTATACTGTTCTGACTATGGCACTCTTGATCTCCTTTTCAGGATGGCCCCACGACGACAGCCAGCTAGGGTTCCGATGGTCGAGCGAGACGACAGCCCACCGAGCGACGAGGCCTCGGTGCAGGGCCCTTTTCCAGTAGTGGCACCGGCGGTAGCTTTACCCGCCGAGCCCCCGATGCTTCCAGCAGCAGCCGCTGACGATGCACGTCGCCTCAGCGCACTGCATGAGTTTCAGCGCCAGCGACCGCCCAGGTTTCGCGGGGAGACGGATCCCCAGGCAGCAGAGGACTGGCTGGAGGCAGTGGTTCGAGTGTTTAGGCTAGTGAGGACACCAGCAGACCTCATGGTGATCCTCGCTGCGAGCCTACTACACGCAGCAGCAGGACGATGGTGGAGCCTGATGCTCCAGGTGCACGATGAGGCATCTCTACTCTGGACGGACTTCGAGAGCCTCTTCCGCTCTGAGTTCGTCCCGGCCACCCTTCGAGCGGTGCGTATCCAGGAGCTTCTACAGCTGCGGCAGGGCAGCATGACGGTCGCCCAGTACTCGGCGAGATTTACCGATCTCTCGCGCTACTCGACCGACATGGTACGGGACCCATTCTTCCGGGCCCGGACCTTCGAGCAGGGTTTGAGACACGAGATCAGGGCATCGCTGATCTCCCTCAGCATACCGACTCAGACAGGAGTACTGGAGCGGGCTCTTCTGATCGAGAGCTTCCTTGCTGAGTCTACACCAGCACAGCGACCCACCGCAGGGCGGCACGTGGCAGAGTCATCTGCAGCAGGCAGTCGACGGATGACTCAGGGGTCCAGACAGACCAGACCTTCAGGCAGACGATCTCAGGGCACTGGCTCAGCAGTGCGGGGCACACAGCGCGGAGCCAGTCTTCCGAGAGGCAGGCAGTGCTACTCGTGCGGCGGACAGGGCCACATGGCTCGTGACTGCCCGACCCGCCGTGCCGAGGAGCAGCAGTCAGTAGATGGACCACCGAGGCAGAGGCAGAGGAGCTGGACGAGCAGCTGGTGGTGGCCGACGCTTTGAGGCTTTACCACCACCACCACCAGGAGGTCCACCCCGACCACAGGGAGCTGGCGGGCAGCGACAGGCACAGCTCCAGGCAGCAGAGGCCTACGACCACGGCGCACCCGAGATGATTCGAGGTACTATCTGTGTCTATTCCACCCTTGCTGCAGTTCTTATAGACACAGGAGCGAGTCATTCTTTCATAGCCGCTGCCCTTGTTCGGAGCTCGGAGATTCCGACAGAGCCGTTGGCTCGATCCTTACGGCTAGAGACTCCTACGGGAGCAGACTCGACGATCACGCACTGGTGCCGGCAGTGTGAGCTTACTCTAGGAGGCGAGAGCTTCGGCTGGGATCTTCTTGTAGCAGCGTCGAGGCCTTACGACGTCATCTTGGGCATGGATTGGCTGTCCACGGTCCATGCACAGATTGACTGTTTTAGGCGCAAGGTGCGATGTGTACGCACCGACGGGAGCAGGTTCACCTTCACCGGCGAGAAGGGAGCCTTAGCAGCACAGGATGGACTTCCGCGGAGGAGAGGACAGCCCATCACTCATCAGTTGGCTAGCCTTATCCTTGGAGCAGTTGACGTGCGGAGTCCTGGTTTTCCTGCAGTGGTGGATCAGTATGCGGACGTTTTTCCCGACGATGTTCCAGGGCTACCTCCTCGCAGAGAGGTAGACTTTTATATTGACTTGTACCCCGGGACAGCCCCGATATCCACTCCAGCATATCGGATGGCCCCCGCCGAGCTTCGAGAGCTACGGGTACAGTTGGAGGACTTGCAGGGCAAGGGATTCATCCGACCCAGTGTTTCACCCTGGGCTTCCCCGATATTGTTCGCCAAGAAGGCGGACGGAAGCTTGCGACTTTGTGTTGACTATCGTCGCCTGAACCAGGTGACAGTGAGGAACAAGTATCCGCTACCGAGGATTGATGACCTCTTTGATCAGCTCAAGGGAGCACGGTGGTTCTCGAAGATAGACCTCAGGTCAGGCTATCATCAGCTCAGAGTCAGAGACGAGGATGTGCAGAAGACGGCCTTCAGATGTCGGTATGGCCACTATGAGTTCTTGGTTATGCCTTTCGGTGTAACCAATGCTCCAGCAGTGTTCATGGCTCTCATGAACAGGATCTTTCAGCCATACCTCGATCGGTTTGTCGTGGTCTTCATCGACGACATTCTGATTTACTCTACGACAGAGGAGGAGCACGCCTATCACTTGCGAGTTGTCCTTGACACACTCCGAGAGCACCAGCTTTATGGTAAGCTCTCGAAGTGCCAGTTCTGGATACGTGAGGTCCACTTTTTGGGACACGTTATCTCTGAGGCGGGAGTTGCAGTAGATCCCGCGAAGATTGAGGCTGTGTTAGCATGGGAGCCACCCAGGAGCGTGACTGAGGTTCGGAGTTTCTTGGGACTAGCTGGATACTATCGGAGATTCGTTCCAGACTTCTCTAGAGTTGCAGCATCACTCACAGCTTTGACGAAGAAAGGGAAACCCTTCTTGTGGTCAGACAGATGTCAGCAGAGCTTCCAGGAGCTGAGGCAGAGGTTGACTAGCGCACCTATCTTGAGGTTGCCTGAGGAGGGAGTAGGGTACGTGGTCTACTGCGATGCATCAGGGACCGGACTCGGATGTGTTCTGATGCAGGAGCGAGCAGTGATCGCCTATGGATCACGACAGTTGAGACCGCATGAGCAGAACTACGCTACCCATGACCTGGAGTTAGCAGCAGTGGTCTTCGCTCTGAAGACATGGCGACATTATCTGATGGGCGAGCGCTTTACAGTCTTTTCCGATCATCAGAGTCTCAGGTATATCTTCTCGCAGAAGGATCTGAACCTGAGACAGCGACGATGGCTCGAGTTCCTCCAGGACTATGACTTTGAGATAGTCTATACTCCTGGGAAGGGGAACATAGTAGCCGATGCCCTCAGCAGGAGGACGGGCATTCAGCTACTCGAGGAGGCGACGGAGCAGCTAGCCTCTTTGCAGATATCCTTCGTGGATAGAGATGGAGCAGCCTTTCTTCAGTCTCTCACAGTCACTCCTCCACTACTGCCGCGAGTCAGGGAGGCACAGCGCGGGGACGCTGACTGTGAGACACAGCGTGCACAGATATCCTCGGGACAGGCACCTGATGGTTTCTCCCTTGGAGCAGAGCACGACATCCTTTTCAGAGGACGTGCCTTGGTACCAGTCACATTGCGAGAGGAAGTGCTGAGGGAGTTTCACACTTCTCCTTTAGCAGTACATCCTGGAGTGGCGAAGATGTACCAGGACCTCAGACGACAGCATTGGTGGCCGGGCATGAAGAAGGCTGTAGCAGAGTTCGTTTCTCGATGCCTTACCTGTCAGCAGGTGAAGGCAGAGCATCAGGTACCAGCAGGCTTGGTACAGCCCTTGGAGGTTCCGGAGTGGAAGTGGGACGGCATATCTATGGACTTCGTGACTGGACTTCCACGCACTTCCAGAGGTCACGACTCCATCTGGGTGATTGTTGACCGACTCACCAAGTCGGCACACTTCTTACCCATCAGAGAGCAGGGCTCGGTGGAGAGCTTGGGACGTCTCTACGTTCAGGAGATTGTGCGGCTCCACGGCGTGCCATCATCTATCGTTTCCGATCGTGATGCCCGCTTTACTTCCCGGCTTTGGAAGGGGTTGCAGGAGGCGTTCGGGACGCAGCTACGTCTTAGCACAGCTTTTCACCCTCAGACGGATGGTCAGACGGAGAGGACCATTCAGACTCTCGAGGACATGCTCCGTGCATGTGTCCTTGACTTTGGTCGTAGCTGGGAGGACCACCTACCTTTGGTGGAATTCGCATACAACAACAGCTACCACTCCACCATCGGGATGGCACCGTACGAGGCGTTGTACGGCCGACCATGTAGATCTCCTTTGTGCTGGACAGACCCAGGGGAGTCAGCACTAGTGGGACCGGAGATGGTCCAGGCCACGACAGAGAAGGTCTAGGTCATCCAGGAGCGGATGAGGACAGCTCAGAGCCGGCAGAAGTCATATGCTGACAGGAGGCGGAGACCACTAGAGTTCGAGGATGGCGACCACGTCTTCTTGCGGGTCTCACCTCGACGTGGTATTCGGAGATTTGGCCGAGGCGGCAAGTTATCTCCGCGCTTCATCGGACCTTTTCAGATTCTCAGCAGGATTGGCGAGGTGGCTTATCGCCTGGCTCTACCACCTCAGTTGCACCGGGTGCACGACGTCTTTCACGTATCCCAGCTGAGAAGATACGTGCACGACCCGACGCACATCATTGACCATGGGGAGCTTGACGTTGACGATGGGGCGACTTTTACGGAGGTCCCGGTGGAGATAGAGGATCGACAGGAGCGGGTCCTACGTGGGCGATCGATTCCTCTTGTGCGCATCAGATGGCAGCACGGGAATCTCCAGGAGAGCACTTGGGAGCGGGAGGCTCAGATGCGTGCTCAGTACCCTCATTTGTTCCCCTAGTTTTTGTTGTATCTTTACGGGGACGTAAAGCCCTGAGGTGGGAGTAATGTAAAGACCCGTAAAATTCAAGGGAAATTTTTTCTTAATTTTCTTTAGAATTTTACAAGAGCGCAGTTTCAGACGGCACCTGATTCCGAGGCCCGGAGTGCCCGGAATTAATTTCCGAAGTTTGGCTCGGGTACGTTCAGTGAACGAACGAGCGGGAATTCCTAACTTTTGATCCGGTGCTCGGAATTGAAATCCGAGGGCACCGATGAACTCGCAGTGCCGATATTCGCTTAAAGAGACCCTTTCGGGAGTTGCGTATGTTGCGGGTTGAAAGTTAGTTTTGGGGATTAAAAGATAAGTAAAATAAAATTGTGTGTGAATTTTATTTTATTCTAGGTGGTTAGACTCTCTCATGGGAAGTTGTTAGTGGGGCCCGCAACCACCCAACTTCCCATGTGTGGTTATGAGGGAGGTGGGGCCCACACGAACCCCCCACCTTTTCAAATTCCCTAACCCCTCTAAACCCCCTCTTTAATTTGTGACTCTCCCCTACATTAAAACTTGCCAACTTATCTTTCCATTTAATTTCTTGACAACTCAAGATTTTAATTAATGTAATAAATTCAACTTTTGAATTTTTGAAAGGTGGGCAAAGTGAAAATAAAATAAGGGTAGCTTATTTTATTTTGGGGGTTGCTGTGTTGTGTGGAGATTTGAGAGAGGAAGAGTTCTACACTTTGAAGAACTTCTTTTTCCTCCTTGAAGAACGCGAAGAACCTTCGAACATCGACGAAGAACGCCACGTACTCGGGAATCGTCTTTCGCGACGCCATAACCGCGACACCAACGACGTCTTCTTCCGCGTCATCTTTTCCCGCGACGAAATCGTCGTCAAAGAACTTCGAATCCTCGCTTCACGACATCGACGTCCTTCTTCCGTGACGCCGACCACCGCGACGCGTCTTCCGCGGGTCGTTGACGATCTTCGTTCTTGAAACCAGAGGTAGGGGATGATCTTTATTGATTATTTTTATTCCTTTCTTGAATCGTGGATTTTAGCGTGACTTAACGTGTGACTTATTTTATTTAAGTTCCGTTTTTATTTCTTTAACGTGAGGGGGACCGGACCGCACGAACACGGCCGAATCCCCCTCCATCGTTCATGTTGTTCATGCTGGAGGAAACAAGTAACGTGGTGCCGTCGCACCACGCGGATGAACGTTCAGATATTTTCCGCAACGCCGTCGCGCTTCGCCGAGGAGAGATTTCAAGAACGCGACGCCGTCGCGCCGCGTTGGGTGGATTCTTGGCACGGAGAAAGGGGCGCGGTGCCGTCGCACCGCGCCGGACGACGAACACCGCGGCCGGTTCCGGGCCGCGGTGAGACGAGGAGACCGCGGCCGGTTCCGGGCCGCGGCGGAAGGAAAGACCGGCGGCCGTGCCGCCGGCGTCGGAAATCAAGGGCGGGACCGGAATTTCCCGGTCCCGTTAGTAAAAACCGGCCGGCCAGCGGGCCGGCCGGATATCATAAAAACCGGGGGTTTAAACCCCCGGCCGGCTCTTCAAACCCCCCTCTTAAAGAGGGGGGCGGTTCATTTAAGGAGGGGGGGGGCAAAGCCCACCGGTTTTATTCAACCGGCCCCCATTTGCGGGGGCCGTTTCTTGGCAAGGCACGGCTTAAAGCCGTGCCGTTTGTGAAACGCGGGGCTTAGCCCCGCGTGCCTCCCGCCGCCGCCACGCGGCCCGCCAGCCGCCGCCGCCACGCGGTCCGCCAGCCGCCGCCGCCACGCGGTCCGCCAGCCGCCGCCGCCACGCGGCCCGCCAGCCGCCGCCGCCACGCCAGCCGCCGCCGCCACGCGGCCCGCCAGCCGCCGCCGCCACGCGGCCCGCCGCCGCCGCCACGCGGCCAGCCGCCGCCGCCGTCCGCCGCCGTCCGCCGCCGCCGTCCGCCGCCGCCGGCCGCCGCGCCGTCCAGAGGGGGGGGGTCGGGCCGGGTCGGCCCGGACCCGGACCCCCCGTTTCGGACCAGATTCGGTTCTTGGCTCATAACTTGAGCCTCGGACCTCCGAATGACGAACCGTCTGCGGCAACGCGATCCTTGGATCGAGACGGTCGTTTCGGTATATCGCACTCAAGGTTTCGGGTTACTTTGAGTTCGGCCGGGTTGGTTCGTTCACGAAACCAACCGGGCCTTCGGAGCGGAAACGCTCATATCTTGAGCTACGGACGTCCGATTGACGTGCCGTCAGTCGCGTAGTGTTCCTCTTAGTGAGACGGATCTTTTGGCATACTCCGCCCGAGGTTTGGACGCAGGTGGAGTACGGTCGGGTTGGTTTTGCCTTAAAAACTAACCGGGCCCCGGAGACGAAAATGCCAATAACTCTCAGACCGGGCGTCCGATCGACGCGCCGTCTGTTGCGTTGAGTTCCTGATGACGATACGGAACTTTTGGATACATCAACTTCGGTCTTCGTGACAGTTGATGTATCAGCCTCTCGGCTCGTGGAGTGGACCCTCCGTACGAGCTTGCTGTGTGCGGGAACCCTAGTGCTGGCTGCGACTGCTACTACTGCTACTGCTACTGAGACTGCGACGACGACAGTACAGAGATCCTGTGTGGATTCGACGACGACAGTACAGAGATCCTGTGTGGATTCGACGACGACGACTACAGCACTCAGCGATCCTACGTGGATCAGTGCTTCAGGTTCTGTGTGAGCCCGATCCTGTGTGGGTCCTTGCGCTCAGCGGTTCTGTGTGAGCCAGCGCCTACAGGTTCTGTGTGAGCCCGATCCTGTGTGGGTCTTTTGCGGGGGTTAGTTACCTATCGATCCTTCGTGGGTCCGACGACTTAGATGGATCAGTGATCATCTTTATCGTCCCTGAAGAAGTATACCTGTGTGAGCTGAATCCTGTTACTTTCCTTTGTGGAATACGTATACTTTCCTGCGTGGACTGAGTTATACTTGAGCTCGGAGGTTGGAGCGTATTTGAATTGATGACTTAGGTATATGTATGGGCATATACCTAAGCAGTGTTGGTTGTTACTTCGTGATTGTACTTTGCTTCGTGGTTTATCCTTTGTGGATTTTGAGAGACCTTCAGGGGTCTCGGGGTCCCTACTGAGTAGCTTATACTCACCCCTGCACGGGCTTCGCCCGCACTACGTTGTGTTGGTTGCAGACGACGGACAGCGTTGACCTTAGCTGAGGTTCGCGGAGCGGGACGGTACCCGGAGGTGGACCACTGGGCGGGACGAGCACGGAGCGGACGGTGGGACCCGTGGAGCAGAGGAGCTATCTGTACCCACCCTTCAGGTGGGATTTCCGGTGGACAGCTCGGAGTAGCGGCCTTTACTTTACAGTTGCTGTTTTTCCCTTTTCGAGTTGTACTTTACTTTCAGTTTGGGTTTGTATTCTGGCCCATTTACTTTTCCGCACTTTCAGTTGTTCTCTGCTTTCTTAGTGATTACCTTCCGCTTGTTTACTCTGTGGTGTGTGTTTTCTTTTCAAAGGCAATGCCTTCCCTTTTTACCGGGATTTACGCCTTGGTGCTAGTCGCCAGCCCCTGGCCTATGGAAGGCGGGCTTGGGGTAGTCACGGCTCGGACCCCGAGGGCGGGTCGTGACATATTAAAGGATTTCTGAATTCTATAATTTATATTCAAAACATTTATGATTTAATGAGATTCTATTGGAAATTTTCTTATAAATACACTATTAAAAATCCCCTATCCATTTTAACACCTGGGTAAATCTTACATTTTTTTATATTTTTAGAAATCTATATATAATTAATAAATGAATATAACATGATTTTTAATTATTTAATAATATTTTTGAATTTATTTATGATTCCATACATTAAATGTTATTTTCAAATTGACTAATTTAATTCATATAAATTTTTTTATTTATTGAATTATTTTGAATTTAAAATGTCTGAATAATTCATTAATAATATACTTGAGATATAATTTTATTGATTAAAATGATTTGTTACATTCTATTATTATTTGATCTGGTATAAGAAGATAATCCATTGTCAATATTGTTACAATAAAAGAGAAACAAATTCTAAGTACTATGTCATCGCATGAAGAACTATTAAGATATCACGAAACTATTTCACCTCATCAAATTCGATCGAGTGACCATGTCACTCAAACTACCACCTGATTACTCTCGAACATCAATTTGAGAGAATCCAGAAAAGGTACACGACTACCATACCTTCCACTAAAAATCATAATGAGGATAATGTTCCTCATAAAAAAATCCAAGACACTATAGGAAAGAATTTTATAAGACACCACACTTGTGTCAGCACAAGATACCATGAGATCATACACCTATGTTATCCCATGAATCAATTCCAAAATCATTCGTATTGATGCACCACTAGCTACCGCAAGATGTACTGAACATACTAGATAACAATTCTCAAGATTCCATGCAGTTCCAATAAATTTTGTTTCATCATCAATGATACCACAAGGTCAATGCACAACTAGATGAATAAAATGTAATGCGCTAACCGTAAACCCCCTCCTAATGATCATTGAATTGACTATATGAAATAATTCTCAACCTACCTTACCACTAATAACATACAAAAATAATCATAAAAAACATACCATAAAACAAATATGAATGTATTGTTATTGAAATTAACTAGACCATATGGATTTTACTACACCAACAATTAGAAGAAATCCCAACAAATCATTCCTTTCCTCGACTCACCACCTGAAATAAGATAGGAATACCACAATGGATTCATAATCGTAGCTATTGAGTCGAATGATTTAGATTATTGGCAAGCTTATATATGATTGAATAATTTTTTGGATGTTATCATTAACTTTTTATTGATGATGAATAACCAAATAAAACCGTATCTTTATTAAAACAATGAATATTTTGAGAAAAATATAATCGATAAAATTATATGTTCATTAGATGTTCTCTTTTCTAGTGTGAGTTGATGAAAGTGAATGTTGTACCTCATTCACCCCCAATGTTATAGTTTTAAGGATAAAAATTTATACAGTCATAATGCCTAATGAATGTTTTTGTGTAAAGGAAGTCATAAAAAGTATCAACATGCATGTTTAAAAAATGAAATTAACCTTCAAATACAGTTTTCAAGTCTTATTAATTGATTAATTTTAAAGGTATTGAATTTGATGGAATCTCAAGGTTTGAATATATGATTTTTGACAAATCCGATAACTATGATCTTCAATCAAGGATGATAATCATTCTAATATTTGTGAAGGTGACCCGTTGATGACTAAAAGGGATCCAAACAAGGTGAAAATGATGAAAATGGAGTTATAATGGGTGAAGAAATCATTGTTGTGAACATATTAACAAAAAAATAGAGAATAACATTGAAAACATCCTATATTTTATTATGAAGGGTATTTAATGATTATTATTGTTGAATACATGTATTCATTGAGTTATACTTATTTTATGGGATATATTAGTTAATTGGTTCATAATGAGGTGGTAGTATGGTGATGATTTGTACTGGAGGAGAGTAAGCGAAATTAAATTTTAGAAATGTTGGACAAATTATATTTTTTTAAATAACATACATTATAAGGATTGATCCATGAATCATGAATTGATTAAAAGGTATAAGATTATAGGCCCGAATGATGGTTTCTCAATACTCGTCACTATTGATGGAAGCTTCATTATTTCTATATAAATATGATTATAGTTTTAAGCACATGATCGATATAGAAATATATAGTATTGTATAATCCTTGATAACATATGCATGTGTGTGTTTCATGAAATACTAATTGCACATAAGCCTATAAATGAACTCTTCATTGTTGGAATCACATCACACTAACTCAACATCAAGTTACCATGATTACCCTCAAATGATGTTATGTTCAATATAATTTTTAAAGGACGTATAAAAAGATTATTCCCAAAATCACATAGAATTATATCATAGGGATGAAATTATTAAATATTAAGAATTATGTGATGCCAGTCAGGCCCTAAATGATGAACACATACCATCCATCTGATGAAGGAGAGTACAATAGGGATCAACAATGAAACTGAAGAGTATAATATCAGTTTGGGAATCACTAGGGGAAGTTGAATAAGATTTTTCTATTACGTGGTAAATTTTAAAGTGGTCTAAGTACCATAAATAATTCTCTATTAATTGTGTAATTATTCACTATAGAAGAGTTTATTGAGATGATTGATAACATTCTCCTTAATTTATTTCTTTCTATTTATTTATCTATTTAATTTATTTCAAATATAATTACTTTAATGATACCACACTATTACTTTAGACATTAGGCCTTTGAGATCTCAATCCACCCATATAATGAATTATAAACTAAAACGATAATTATCATATATTTATTTATTGGATTAGTTATGGTGTTTGTATAAGAAGATAAGTTTGTTTATATTTGAATTTAAATTCTTTTATCCCATTACTCTAGTTTTTAAATACATAGAACCTATTAATTATTTCAGTTACTACAATAAATAGTGGTGGGATAACTCATCATTAATTAGTGATATAAAATCAATAGGTATTTTAAAAATATGGAATATACTGGTCATTATATTTCACTATTCAATATGAAATTCATAAAAATCACTAGTACTACATATTTATTTAATATAAAGAAAGAAAATGACATTAAAATGGAATAATTGTTCATTTCTAAGAAAGAAAGGTCATCCTAGATTAGAAAAATATTTTCTATACATAATTTTAATCCATTCCAATTCAACTGTTGATTTCACAAACCAAACCCGTTAATAAATAGAAAAACC
Organism: Viscum album; assembly: GCA_963277665.1. Lineage (NCBI taxonomy): Eukaryota > Viridiplantae > Streptophyta > Magnoliopsida > Santalales > Viscaceae > Viscum > Viscum album. Next base: position 1,125,128,189 of record OY728129.1, read on the forward strand.
CATCAAATAACAATACAATCCATAGAAATACTAATTTGACTATTTGTATATTTATTTTTTGATAACAAAATTATTTTTATAGTTCTCCCATGACAAGATGTTCTTAAAATTGGAACTATTTACAAGGATGATACTATTTAGTATTTAATTAAAAAATGAATTCAAGACATGGATGGGTATATAACATATGTCATTGTTTTTTTCCCTGAGGAAGGATGCAATATTCCAGAAGGACCAAGGACAATAAAAATCATTAAAAAATAGAAAAGAGTTTGTTATTATTTTTTTGTCTAACAATCCATCCTCATATACATATTAAGTAAGAGTAAATATAATAATTGAAAACATGGATGAATATATAAATCACTAGAATAATAATGTAAGATAACATAACAAATATATATTTAAATTTGATAATGTATTTAAAACTGCAAATAATCCAGAAGTTTATGAGCCTTGAACTGAAAATTTTAGTAGACAACATAATAATTTTTCAGGAGAAAATCCAAAATGTAATCTCAGATAATTTAGAGAAATATAAAATGGGATTATAAAAAGATGAGTTACCGAGGATTCGATCAGTGAGAAGTATTTCTATTTCAATATTTAATGATAATAATATAAGTATGTAAAAAATCTCATGCGGGGAGAATTAACCAACTAGGATGATCAATAGATGGAATTCCCTTATTAATACATTCATGCCTTAAGAAATATATAGAATAGGAATGAAATAAAATAAATTAATAATATGATTAGATTAATTCAGTTCATAATAATATCCCCCACCCAAAAATTAACACTTTCATCATTTCATGATAGTTAGGTACAAATAGAAAATGAACAATGATAGGAAACTACTAGATGATTCCAATGAAGAGGAACTAACTGATATGATTCCTATTATTGTTGAAGAATATATTTATATGATCTTACAAAATTATATAAATATTTTTAAAGGAGATATCAATGGAAGAGTTTATTAGGTAAAATGTAATAAAATTTATTTATGTGAAAATAATATTTAAGAAAAAACCAATATTTTGAGGCAATATCATTCAGAAATTGTAGAGGAAACATCACTCACTACCGCCCATCAGGTCATCTACATTTCTACTCTTTGAACCAATACACTGATGGTTTCCCACATGTTAAATGAATTTTGATTTGTGATGATGTGCAATAAAGAATCTTCTAAATATAATAAAAGTAATTATTGATTCAAATAATTTTCATAACACTCAATTTGATGTAGGGAACAAATAGTGGTAAAGTCCAATGTTCTAGAATAGTTCTCAACAAACATTAAAATCATCCCCATTCCCAAGATGATAATGTTATAATTTTACAAGGAACCATAAAGGATATAATTATAAACCTATAATGATAAACATGAAAAAAATTATAGAGTATCACTATTGTCTTCAAACTAATCTCACCAACCATGGATCAACACTGAAATATCTTTATAGACATTAAATCCTATCCACGTAACCCCACAATAAAATGAAAACTAATTTATTAATGTAATGACCAAATATTTCAATTTATATATCTTTAAATAAATATTTTTGGAAATATTTTTTCACAAAATAATAATATATATTTAAAAAAGAATCATGATATATTATGCTTAATATAGATGAATGTTTAACTAAGCCATAAAATTTTCTACTATTAATTGATGTAATCATAAAAAAAACAATAAATAAATTAAGAAGAAATATAAAACTAAAAGGGAAGAATTCCTTATGAATCATATTTTCTAAAACTCAAAAGTGTGGTACATTAACTAGGGTATTCCCTTAACCAAACCCATGCTAATATAAAGAAATTATGGTTTTGAAATAACCTCATACATGATAAGTTACGATCATTATGTTATCCACAATATACATTGTATATGAACCAAAACCTGAAACTAAAATCGGATCTTACTTGATTATTAGGTCATAAATATAGATCCCTAGTGTTTAAGTAAGTAAAAATTAGGTTTATATGAAAATTTAAAAAAATATTTATATCGATATCTGATGAATTTGCATACGCTCCAAAAGTATTTTTTCAGTAAAATTTATTTATTTTTAAAAAATATTTTTTTGAAAAATTATATATATTTCAGGTAAATATGATTAATTGTTTTTTGAAAAAAAAGATATATTAGCCAAATATAATATTTATTAATTATTTCTATTCCAAAATCTGTATTTTTTCTATAAAAAAATTTCTCGCTATATTGTTTGTTTTTATATGAAAAAAAATTAATTTTTAGACTTTGAATTATAAAAAAATATTTTAATAGTTTATTTTATCATATTCATATTATATTAATATTTAATTTTTATATTTTTCATATAATATTAGGTTTAATTTGAATAATGACATATACTTAATTTTTTTATGTTTTGGCTTTTATAAAATTATTTTATTATATAAATACATCAATGTTTTTTGAGTCCATTTTATAACATCTTATTTTTTACAACGTATATTAATTAATTTCAAAATAATATTTTGAATTTATAAATTTATTGTTAACATTTTGAAAACTTATATTATTGTTTGATGAAAACAATTTTACAATTTTTTTGATTAATTGTGTATAACATGATGAAATATAGTAATATATTTATTTTTCTGTTAAAGAAGAACTATTATAATAATTATTATTATATTAAATTCATTGGAATCAGTGAAGCCTATAATTATATTCTAATAAAAATTGTTTTTCCTTAAAAAATATATTAAAAAATCTATAATTCATATGGTACATGTGCTCGTGTTAAAATTAATTTCGAAAAAAATAATTATTTAATTTGATAAATTTTATTTCAAATTTAGAATAAAAAATATCAAATTTTATAAAGGATCATTTATTAATTTTTTTCATTAATAATAATTACTAAGGTTTAAAATTAATTTTCATGAAAAATTATAATTTGGATAAAAGGTAAAAAGTTAAAAATAAAACAATTAAATCACTCATACCATGTATAAAAATTAATTTACTAGATGGGATTCAAACATATATTTTCCTAACCTCCATAATTTTACACATGGGATAAATTTATGCTTGAAATGTGTTAGGACTTTATTAAAAAATGATGTGTGTCTCAAAAAGTTACGTTTATCCCCTTATATGAATGGTACGATTTAGAAAATTCAAATATAAACCTAAATATTTAAATACTCAATGAAAAAATTCCAATTTTCTCCTATTATAATTGTCTACCACCTATATATTCCTTTATATTCATTACTTTTGGTTAAATACATGACTTCCATGGATTTTTCTAGGAGAAAATTCATGTTTCAAACATGAGTATTACCATATCATAGACATTTATTTTTGATTAATTACGTATAACATGATGAAATATAGTAATATATTTATTTTTCGGTTAAATAAGAACTATTATAATAATTATTATTATATTAAATTCATTGGAATCAGTGAAATTTATAGTTATATTCTAATAAAAATTCTTTTTCTTTAAAAAAATATATTAAAAAATATATAATTCCTATGTTACAAGTGCTCATGTTAAAATTAAATTCAAAAAAAATAATTATTTTATTTGATATATTTAATTTCAATTTTAGAATAAAAAATATCAAATTTTATAAAAGATCATTTATTAAATTTTTTCTATAATAATAATTACTAAGGTTTAAAATTAATTATCATGAAAAATTATAATTTGTATAAAAGGTTAAATGTAAAAAAATAAAACAATTAAATCACTCCTACCATGTATAAAAATTAATTTTCTGGATGAGATTAAAACATATATTTTCCTAATCCCCATAATTTTCCACATGGGATAAAATTATGCTTGAAATGTGTTATGACTTTATTAAAAAATGATGTGTGTCTCAAAAAGTTACGTTTATCCCCTAATAAAATGGTATGATTTAGAAAATTCAAATATAAAACTATATATTTAAATAATCATTGAAAATATTCCATTTTTCTCCTCCGATAATTTTCTACCACCTATATATGCCTTTATATTCATTACTTTGGGTTAAATACATCACTTCCATGGATTCTTCTAGGAGAAAAATCATGTTTCAAACATTTGTATAACCATATTTTAGACATTTATATTATTTTAATGCTTAAAATAAATTTTAACCCTATTAGGATAAAAAAATATATCATAATTATACTAATTATAATTATTTTAATAATAAAACAAATATTTAATCTTTTCCATCCACTAAGATAATAAATTTACATCGACCATGTGAATGTGCATTGTACTTAATCCATGTCATGATGTAGTTTGTTCCATCACCAACTCAAATTTATATTATCAAGGATGTATTTAAATAATAAATAGGTTATATATTCCAAAAATACAATTAGAAAAGTATAAATGATCAAATACAATCATTACTTACTTTCAATAGGAAATGATACCATTAATCGTGCATACATGAGGCCTAATACTACAATGAACAATGAGTTTCAGTCGCCAAAACCAACCATCATTGATGGTTCTTATAATGTATTCTATTTTTTAATATAATATGTATGATATGTTGAAGGTTTTATTACTTTTTTTTATAATTATATAATAATTTTTTCTTAATAATTCAATCATTATAACAGACTATTTTCTCTGTATGTTTTAAAAATTACTTTATTTATGTAGTAATTTTTAAGTTGAAGATGATTAATGAGTGTTATATATCGGGTAAATGATTTCAAAAATAATTTATTCAATATTAAAAAATTACTTTATTGACCTAAAATAATTATATAATTATATTATTAATATATAGATAAACTCACAAAAAATATCCCATCTTCGATTTCATCATCATAAAACCATAAAAAACATATGAAATAGTATTATAAATTTATAAATTATTTTAAAACATATAATATAATACCTAGTATAACCAATAATTTTTTATATTTTATGGAATAATTAATAATAACTCCACCACTATAATTCTAATAGAAAACGACAAAGATTTATGGAACCTGATTTTGAAACATGATGATGAATAATTTATAAAAATGTATTAAATATTTAAGATTTAATTTTAAAAAATTAAAAATAAATAAATGTTTTTATCAAATATGTTATTTATATAGATAATTTTATTATATATGGGGTAAGAGTGAATTCTACTAAGAGGGAGTTATGGTAGTGATTTTTCAACTAACATATATTCTTTGTGAAATGTTTTAAATGTTGTGAAAAATTTCTTTTTTTTATATTGTATATACTAATGAAAATTTTAATATGAGGTACTACATGATTTACATCATGGGATTTATATAGTTATATGATATCAGAGTTTCTAACTACATTTTATTCAAATATTTATAATTCCCTAAAGTATTTTGATGACTAAATTAATTTCTTTGGGACACAGTTGGTGTTCATTAACAATGACAATAAAACATTTATCTAATAGGAACAATTAAAATATTATGATATATTACAACATTATTTAATTCTGAAATCATGTTTCTCACTGAAATATTCTTCTTCGATGATACTATGGATTTTTAAAAACACATTTTCATAAAGAATAATATCAATTTCATTTTATCATATTTCCCCCTATATCCAGGTTTTTCCATCCCAGTAATGATATACTTTCTCTAGTAGATAATAATATATATTTAATATCAAATAATCCCTTTTCCACACATTAATATTTTTAAAATATAGAATTCATCATCCTTCTAATGATGTGGTATTCAATTAATGTTATTTCAAAATGATCAATTTTTTCCATGTATAAGAAAATATTTTATCATTCCAATAAAATTTTATTTTTAAAAATTTTATATCAATTTAATGATTTAATTATTCAATATTATTTTTCAAATTTAAAATTTTCAATTTATTTTAACTACCCCTTTTTAAAAACACTATGTTCTTTTATTGTTTTCAAAATTAACGACTCAATTTTTATAGAAGCATTATCAATGTATTTTCACATCCTCATTTGAAAATATTTACGTATTTTTCATGTTTCAATTATTGATGATTCATTTAAAAAGTAAAATATTTTGAATTATTTTCACATTTAATATTTGAAACATTTTTCCTTTAAAAGAAATTTTTAATTTACAATAAATAATTTTTTTTTAAAATATTATTTTGTTTCCCATCTCAAAAATGTGGGGTTGAATGTATTTTACACGCAATCTTTTATAATAATGTCTTAAATGGGACTATCAAAACATTTTATTTTAAAAAAAAATTCCTCATTAGGATATCTCTCATAAAGGGTTTTATTTATTATTCTCAATATGTTTTTTTCATGAATCTTATAGGGAAATGAAATTTAAATACACTATGATATCGTATGATAATGTTATTTAAATTTTTAGGGAACCCACTATTTTTCTATATGATTTTTAATGATAGGATGGTGATTTATATTAATTGGAACTCATATATTTGTATGGTGATGAGTGGATCATATATTTCCCTCAAATAAATTTGTTTGTGTTTCAAAAATAAGGACATAATTATGCACATACATACTTGTATTTTTTCAAAAACATAATGGGTTAACATAGTTTGATGTTTTCATAGAATTAAATTTTCAAAAAACCCGTGATTTTTCCAATGTTTTTCTATACATGTGTTTTTTTCACGACTTATGTATAGATTTCCTTATTTTCAAACTATTAAAAAAATTTAGGATATTCCATTCTCTATAGATATTTTTCATTCTTATATATTGATTTCATGTTCGTTATATATTACTTTGAATTTTTTTTGATGTCGTTTCTTCATTATTATCATTCAATGTCATGATCCTTAATGGCCAATCATATTTTTCCCCATATTATATCATGATATTTTTTTGAAATATTACTTCTTGTACAGAATTTTTTCATTATATTTAAGATATATATATTATGAAAATTTGATGTGATTCCCTCCTTAAGAATTCAAGCTCACCCCTACTTCTTTTTCTATTACCTAGTCTATAAAGGTGATTATTTCATATGAGATGCATTTAAAATTATTTATAATAGAATGTTCATAGTTAGATATTCCCATATTTTGTAAAATATGATTTTTATATAGGATATTTTATTAGTCATTAAACCTTTTAGTCCAAGTTTTGTGCCACATTTTATAGAATATATTAATAAAATTATAAAATCATGGAATTATTTATGTATTGTAACATTTTAAAACCAAAATTAAGTAAAATAATCACCCATTCAATTACTAAACCTAAAGGGAATATTAGTCACATTCAATAAAGAGTTATAAGGTGTTTTTTAATAATGAAGAATCATAATCTAAAGAAAAATATAGAAGTTTATAAAATAATGAACATAAATTATATTTCAAAAAAAATTATATTCCAAATGAATTACTTTTAGAACACATTCAATACCGATGGAAAATTGAAAATCTATGTAAGAGGACCTACATAAATACTAACCTCTCTTCACTTTTAGAAAAAAAATCACCGAGGAAAAAAAGTGAAGATACACTATAATAAGTGATTCATGAGATATTCAAAATGGTAGAATCTCAATATTTTATTACCAATACACATCATAAAAATCCCATGTAATGAAAAATTTATCAAATACATTTTCATCAAGATGAATATATTTAAATGATATGAATAGATAAATCAAGTTAAAAATAAATTTTCTCTTATTACATCAAAAATATTTATGAAATTCCCAGAACAATGTATATCAACTACCTATTTCGAGATATGATAAGTCACTTTTTTGTTTTTCACTATGTGATTTAAGTGTATAAATTAAAGAAATTAAATAATATATCTATTCTCACATGAATATATGTTATCACAAATCTATATGAGTGGTTTTACAGCATTGTATCCAAACCACTGCATATTAACGTGGAGTGCCAGATGATTTTCTTCTATGTTTACATAGATTTTTTCCCCTACTTGATTATATATTCTCCAAAAATGATTTTGGAAGTTGTAAATTTCATTCTCGTATTATTTAAGTGATCCATTTATCATGAATACAAAAAAAATTAATGAGAGAACTTTTCCATTTAATATTAATGAATTGATAATTAATTTTAATATTCATGTTTATATGAAATACCCAAATGAGGTGAAAATTGTTTTCACATTGATCTTTTCTTAGTTAACATGTTATTCCCAAGAAGTAAATGAAATTTTTTTAGTACATAATTCTATTATATGAAGCTCTAGAAACACTACATTTTGTTAATGAATCTATTTATGAAGAAGAACATAGTCTAGAAAATATTTAATGCATTGAAAATTTTAGATAAATTGTTGATTTTATTTATCAAAATTAGAAATAACTGCTTCATCCCAATTCACATTGTACCTTAAAAAAATGGTTTCACAGATAATAGTCAATTTATTTTTATTACAGAGTTTCAGGTTAGTTTTACCATTTCATTTCCATGAGATTTACATCATAACCCTTTTTGGTGGGTTAGATGGTCACACATGGACTGGGTAGTGTGTCCTTTTTGTATTGTGATAGAGGTTCCATAGTTGATTGGTCCCAAGGGTGATTGCAAGGGGGTTGGGTATGTGTGAAATCAATCCATGTCAGGTATGATGTCATCAGATGGTCTCCAATGGGATTATTCATGGTGCAAGAAACACCCAAATACCCTTCTATTCGTGATTCATGAACCTACATTCCAATGTAATGTGCTCATTGGATGAAGTTTTATACAAAAACACTTAAGGACTCATTTGGTTGATAGGATGGGAGGTCGAGCTTATTACACCATTTTTTGGGGAATTACTTATTACTTTGGTAATCTCTTATATATTTAAGAAATTTTTATATTTTCATGAATCCTTTGTTATTTCATAAGAATGAGTCCATAGATTATACCTAACATGAAAAATCCATCATGGGCATACATGGATTATAATGTATAAATACAATGCTTGTTTATGTCATATGTAGAGGCACTCTAGGGTATATCATCATCCCGAGAGGATGTATGTTTCTTGGATATCGGGATCGAACCTATGAGATGGGATTCTTATATATCCTCATGAGATGAATTAGAACGCATGTAGTTTTTGGACAGGTAAATTGAAACACAACAATTTAAGGTCGTGTGATGGGGACACATCCATGCAGTTTTTCATATGGTTAGGATGTCTTGGCTAATGATGCATAGTCAATATTTCATTTGGGGATTACCTCAATGCGACCTATGATACTCAAGAGAGGCATGGTCCCTTGGTTGGATGTGGCACTACCAATAATAAGGCCTGATGATACCTAGGGTGATTTCAGTGATGGTTTTGAACCATATGGTTGTTTCCCACAAATCCTAGTCAGGTCAAAATCCAAAATCTCATAGTTCAGTTTATGTTGGGGGTTATACCATAAAATATTACCCTCTAGAAGATTCAAATATGATATTATACCAAAATTTCATGCCTTTATGAGATGGGGGAAATTTTTTGTGACTGACATTCAAGGTGAATGTCCCTTATGCTTTTCCCATAGGCAGACATCCTACGTGTCCAAATCAAAGAATGAATCAGAGTTCTTAAAGTTCATTGGGGTGGGACATACATGTAAAAGCAACCTATTTTTCTAGATCATAGAGGAGGATCTTGACCCATGACGATTTGAAGGTTTGGGTGGGACTTACACCAAGGGGGATTCTCATGTTTTGAGGATATGTGGATGGCTTGATTACCACTAACCTTTAGGCCCAAATAAGGCTTTCTTGTTGTGAGGAACATGAGGTGGAAACATATCTGAAGCTAGATTTTCCCACATCATCTATTGATAGATGGTACTAGAGATCAAATGGATAGAGACAAAGAGAGAGGTTATTTGAATGTGAAAATTATTTCTCCTGTGTTAATATCCAGTATATTCATATTTGGAAATCATTTCTGAAATGTCTCAGGCTGAGCCTAATTATGGAAAGCTCGCCACCTCTTACAAAAATTCTAGTGACATAACTCAGGTAGAGTGCGATGAAGAGAATTATATGGGGTATAATACATCTTAAATTCATATAGATTTGATGATAATTAAGTGGTGGATAATTATATTGCGATTTTCTGACATGCATCCAACATGGGAGGGAAGGAATGTGTAAACCATGATTAGAGTGGATCTCAGATCAGGTAAAATCATATGAGGCATGGAAGCCATTATGGACTATAGAGGTAAGAAAATTTCACTTATGATGATGAATTTTTATCTGGTTGACATTCCATTTGAGTGGGAATCATATGCAGATCCTTAGAGGCATTGTGCGCCTAGTCGAGAGGAGATATCCTCAGGACACTGGACATCCATTTCTAATGGTCTGGGAAGTTTATGAATATCCAAAATAACCCTGTATACAATAGTTTAAAGAAATATAGCTGAGAATATAGAATAATATATTAATGCCATGTTTCATGATAAAATAAAAATATAGTTTAATGTCATTTGGTAAGGATTATTTGTGGTCATGTAGTTTAAGATCTTTCATCAAGGACCACATTCTATAGAAATCAAGATAATCTAGAGGATCGTGAGTTCAATATGTTCTAACATGCATTGAATATGAGAGGGAAGGAATGTTTAAACCCTGATTTTTGTGGTTCTTGAATTAGGAGAAATGAGATGGGGATTTTAAACTATTAGGCATACAAAGATAGGAAAATACTCTCTTGTGGATGAATTTTTCATTGGTTGAAATGAATTTTTGTTCGGAAAATATGTAGAGCGGTTATAGAATTGTGTACATAGTCAATAAAAGGTGTATGATGGACACTAAAATTCCATTTTTTATGTCCATGTTGGTTTATGATGATCCAAAATTACCCTTGTACATAAAAGTTGATGGATGGAGATGGGTGTGTTATAGAATGTAAGAAACATGATGATCGTGATTGTACATGGAGTTCTAGATATAATTTCCATATGAGGTAGGTGATCTAGATTTAGGAATCTCAGGAGGATTAGCTGGATTCATGGTATTTAAGGGATAGATGTCGATGGCATTAGGGTTCAACAGAAACATTTCGATGACCTATCCCAATAATTCATGGTGTGACTCTCCATTTTTCATGGGGGTCAATGATGGTAGAAAACAGTACTAACCGAAGGGAGAGGACCGTATCCTAAAAATGATCATTAGGGGGGTTGTGTGGAAATATTACACATGATATGAATCAGTGGGATTTAACTTGTATTCCACATAGGTGATGGTCATGAAGGTGTTGGATGCATGGGATGGTCCGCATAGATGTAATTGCATATGGTGAAAGCTAGGTAGGAGTTTTCCGCGTAGGATCATCCGTGAAGGATTATCTACATAGGAGCATCCGCAAAGGGTGCTGGCTTCATAGGATCTAGTAGCATAAGTGCATCCACAAAGGGGTTTCTTCATAAATTCAATTGCAAGTGATCATCCATGAACCATTTGTTGGATAAGATCTTATGTGTAATGTTTTAGGGAAATGGTTTTTCATGTACCACATTACATGATCATCGATGAATTTTTTTATTAAATCGTAGGGTTTAAAAACGATGCATCATTTCCATGAATGATAACACCTCCACATGTTATCTTCTGTGGAGGGTCTTCCATGTACCGTTGATGGGTTGGATTCCATGTAGGGAAATATAATTTTGTTTTGTTGGATGGATTTTGTGAACTTCTTTGGGTATGGGAGGGATTTATCCTGCACCCTTTATGTCTTTATCTAGGTATCTTCCCTTTTTTCCCATCCACGGAACCCTTTTACACTCCCAAGAGTTAGCATTTCTGATCCCCTTTAGTGTTTATGTATAGTGGTGTTAAATTCATGATCGATGGGATACATGGCATCATTTGTGGATGACCATGGAGAACTCCTTGATCCTTGAATGACTTTTTCAGTGGGAGGCATCATTTTCATGTGCTAGGATTCCACCTCATCCCACGAACAACTTAATATGCTGGGTATTTCATACGCAGGGGTGAAATTATCTTCCACTATTTCTCTAGTAATGTAGTTCATGGGATATGATTCCATTATTTTCATTTCATGAACAATTTGGTCCACATACAGCTTTTCCCTGTTACAAAACCCATTGCAGAGTGGTCATCCATGAACTACATTTACAGTTCGTAGTGCCTCTCATTCCCTTTGGAGAATTTTGTTTTTCTACTTTTCTATTCAAATCTTCTTCAACATTTTATTTCTATCCTTTTCTGAGTTAGATTGAATTTTTTTTCATCTTGAATTTGGAATTTTTAGGACCCTAAAATCACACATTTTCATTATGTGTGAATGATGTAAGAATGGGTAAAATTTAACAAGAAACATCATTATAAAATCCGTTGAACATGATTTAACAGTTCTTGAATCAAATATGAAATACATATTTCTTTAAAAATAAGTAACATCACATGGTGATCTCAAACAAATACAGAACACATTAAAGAAAAAAATTTACTACATATTTTAAAAAAACATTCAGTAATAGGTTGGATACATAGATAAATTCTAAGGATTATACCTACTTCATTAATGCGTATTATTTCATTAAAAAGTGATTCAATAATACTAAGGACGCCCTAATGGTGTATTAACCCCAACATAGAGGATATTGAAAAATTAGAATAAAAATACAGTTATGATCAAGAATAATAATCCCAATATCAGACTCTAAATGGGCATGTTCCATTAAAATTGATCTAATGAAAACTTGATACAAAATGAGATCAATGTGTTCATTCCCACGTGAATTCAAAATAACAGGAGTGTTTTCATAGAATATATGAAAATTAATAGAGTAAAAAACGATTTAATCAATCCCTCTGTAGACCAAATTCTATATATGGTGGAAGGGAAGGGTTACTACAACTTAATTGATGTATTTTATGGGTATAATGATGTCCTAATTTCTCTAGAAGGCAATGAAAATGCAACATTCACATAACATTCGATACATCTTCTTACCAAAGGATTCCCTTTAGTATTTTTAATTCCCTATGTACATTTATTCATTACAACCTAATATTCTTTTTAGATTTCACTGAAAACCACATGGATATTTTTAGGGAAGAATTCACAATTTTTTGAACATGCTCTAATGATTTCCTTGATAATACTGAAAATAATTTATGATAATTTAATTAGAACAAGAACATTTAAAATATAAAAATTTCATTTCATGGTTAGGAATGAAAATGTGTTAGTGAAAATAATTTCTAATATTGAGATTGAAGATGAAAGGTAAAAATTGATGTCATTTCTACATTACCTTACCCACAACATGATGAGGAACATTCAGTGATTTTTATGATATTTTCGACTATATATTAGATTAATAAAACATTATTGTAAAATTTATTTTCCCATAACAAACCTACAGAGAAGGGAAACTTATTTTTTTTATGATTCATACATGATATATTTTGATAGGCTTAAAGGAAGATTTATTACAGCCCCCATAATCTACCGAATCCACAAGAATTTATCCCTTGATAAAACATGGGATGCCTCCAATATGTACTTGGGAATTGTGTTATACCAAAAAATTGTTGAGAACACAAAATTTATATCTCAAACCTCATGAAAAAATATCTAGAAAAAATAAATTACACAACAATAGAAAAAGAGTTTTTTATTTATTATTTCAATAGAAAATTGTATCTCAAAATTAATTTAATATAAATTGATTGTTTACTCTAATAACATAGTATGTATATATATATATATAATTGAGATGGCTAATTAAAAACCAAGAATTTGGAGGTAGATGTTTCTTCTACAAAAGTATGACTTATAAATCATGGTTAAAAAGTGCTATCAAAATTTTGATATAAAATACATAGGTAGATTAACTCATGCAACTATTGTATAAATACTAACTGAAATAGATCCGAGTGAAAATTTCAATAGTGAGAAACTATATCATGTCACCCAAGTTCCATGTAATATTTTCATAGTCAATTTCCTTTCAACATAAAAGAAACCTCTTATTTTCCATGCATTAAACATCAGATTTAAAATACGATTCAATATATTAAGTCAAGGATGATCTATATTTATGGAAAATATGTAATGAAATATTATTTAAAATATGAATAAATTTGGAATAAATTAATCAAATTATGAAATTTTTTATACACATTAATATGGAGTCTATTTTGGATTTCAAATATATTCTAGTAATGTTTTGAAAGAAAAATTATCTTTTCCTTATATTTTTAAATATTTAGTTAAATTTAATAAGCATTCCCAAACTACATGTTTCTTGGATGAATTTATAAAATGATTTAAAATATCTAAAACCCCTTTTCTGACTTATTTAATGTGTGGGGATTAGATTCCATATGTCCATGTACTATACTGTTTGGTTTCTAAATTATCATATTAATAGTTGAATATGGTTCAATGTAGATTAAAATTAAGGAATTCAGAATATATTATTTTAATAAGTCATTAAATTCATAAAATCAATTTTATTTATATTTTTTTAATAACATAATCAATAATCATTGACTGATGAAAACATTTATTAAATAAGAACATATAATTATAAATGAATAAATATGGATAAGATATCAAATTTTTATCACCCATTGAGAAATTGTAAAATGAATGTATCCAACATAGTGATTAAGTTGATTATAGAGATGAATGTACAACGCCAATGAAGGACTTGAGTAAGAAGTTGGGGTGCATTATTTGTATATATAACTACCCATAGTGCCCCCTTAGTAAGCGCCAAAATGAAATTGTTTATAAAAAGCTCATTCAATTTCATTTTGAGTTGCAACATAAGTATTTGTTGGCCTTGAAGATGGTAAATAAGGAATTTGGAAAATCTAGAGAGTAGAGGAAACAAAATACGATTGAATTCATTGAATTACAAAGGGGAGAATGTTAAAATTAACTACTATATATTTAAAATTCCAAATATGAATATGGAAATCTCATCTATAAGAGAGGATTTGAGACTATCAAAAAAAAAGAATCTCTTGTTTCCATGGATGAAACTCATGTCAAGAAAACATAATTTTATGTGAACTAGGTTATACATTTTAACTAACAATATTTTATTTTGTATTGTTGAAATAAAAGTAAAAGATGTAAAGATACCTTTCCTATTTAATAGAAACTATGTTAAGCATAACTATATTTTTTTATGAAAAATTAAACAGATAATTCCATGATCCTCTCTACATCAATTGATTAATATACCCCTCAAGTTGACTCTTCCCTTATCATGTGTTTAGATGAATTTTATTTTATTTTTTACATGAAAAAGAAAGATTAGAATTGATTTGAATTATGTTTTAAATATGTAAGGGGGATGAATAAAATCATATAACATAAATACCATTTTCTATATTATTGGTTTATGTGTATTTGTATTAAAATAAATAATTCACAGTGTCAATTTTTTTAAAGAGTATATACATACAATTTTTTAATTTTCTGATAAATATTTAATTGTTATTTTGGGATAGGAAATGATTTAGCTGGGTGTTATCATCTCTATGAAAAATACCACTATATACATGGATATATGTCATTGGTTATAAAATTGAAAGATTTATATGATTGGTGATCATAATCTATACTGTTTTCATTTATGGATTTTCATTATAACTTGAAAATGTGTTTTTAAGATAAAAATCATAGTGGAACCAAAATCATATATCGATGGAACTGAATTTATGAAACTATACCTTAGTAACTAGAACAATAGTTATTAGTTATTACATTATGGATCATCCCTAAAATAAACTCATATAGATTATATGAGATGGAGTTAAAAACCATTTAGATAAAATATAACAGTCTTCTTAAATGAATATATGAAGGGGTGTGTCTCTATTACCCATCAAATAATCTGTAGAGATACCAGAGTGCAAGCTACCCAAGAATTTATTCTATTCCATTACTATTATATTTTGTCCCATGGTATACCTAGTAAACTTAGATTATAAATTTTTAGGTTTAGTTTCACTCAACTTTTATGTTCTTCAAACAAATATACATGCGAATCATTCAGTAACTAC
This sequence comes from Viscum album, assembly GCA_963277665.1. Taxonomy (NCBI): domain Eukaryota; kingdom Viridiplantae; phylum Streptophyta; class Magnoliopsida; order Santalales; family Viscaceae; genus Viscum; species Viscum album. Next base: position 1,125,144,211 of record OY728129.1, read on the forward strand.
TAATTGATTTAGAAAATATATATGTTGGGGGAATTATAAATATGGACAAAAGAAGCATATATGATATTTTTTAAGATCATTTATGATGTATCATTGATGTTTGAAAGTTATACGACAAAAGGGTCTGTAGGGAAATTTTATTTAATAAGTGTTCACCTGTTAAAATCGTGATTCCAATAGGATCCATTCCATTTACCAAAAAAAACAAGAAATTTTGTTTGATATAAAAGTGAGATAATTAATTAAATTCATAATAATTGTATTTTAATTCAAACAATATAATAAAGTGTAATTTTTGTTCTTATTTATCCAGTCTACTTATTTCTTAGTAAGTCTATCTATTCAAATAATTGAAAGTAATGAATTCCATATAGTGTTATAAACTACATGCGGTGGAGTTATGAAAGTAGATTTTATTTATTATTTTCAATGAAATTAATTTTATAAATACCTTACATCAATTTTAAACCCATGATAAATTTTTGAGACTGTTTTTTAGGAAAACACATTGAAATATAACATGTAATATTTTCATATCCATGTGTTGAGATTATATGTCATTTTGATGCCCAATAAGCCCATAATTAATTTTATAAAAATATTAAATCAATTTAATGTCATGTTCCCATATGTATTAATAAATAATGGAATATATAATTAATTTATTCTTGAATAGAATAATACAGTACAATGGTTGGAGAAATAGCATGGGATTTACCCATTGTGTATCCTAAACATGGGTGACGCCAAATGATCATATGGGGTATCTATTAGCGTGGGTATTTAAATTAGAAAAAAATTATTAATTTATTTAATATAATTTAAATTACCAAAACATAAACATATATAAATATTTCAGAATTAATTTTCACCAATATTAGCTACATAAACCTTGGAGGCTTTTGAGAGGTGTTTCGATTACCATCATTGGCAAATTGATATTGGGTAACCAGTGACAACTAGATCAAGGTTAATAGAGAAAAAATGAATGGTAAATGTCTACTCCATAATTGGAAATTATTTCCTCCACCAAAAAAGGATCCAATATTTAGGTAGGAATCCTCAATTTTAGTTCTCATACCGTTTTGATTAAATATTATTCGAATGGATTGTAATTTTAATTTGACTCACTATTTTGACACCGATCACATGATCCCCTTTATCAAATCAAATTTTATACTCAATTTATTATCTACTCATATTTCATTTTACTCACCCATGATTCTCTTCTTTCATTAGTATTCCAATAATTATTCAGAATGATAATAATATCCCTTGTTATAGTTTTTTCCCATTCATTAGATGTGTTCATCATCATTGACATATGTGGTACCTGTTAAACTATTTTTGGGAGAGTTCAATGATGACGGAACCATTGGATTCACATAAAATATTCATTTAAATAATGGATTATGGATTTTGGGATGTATAGTGATATATCAGGGGAATTTAGTTATAAATATGTAGATAGAGGATATGGGACTAGGTAGTTGTGATGAGAAATGCATTTGGTGCATAAATTTTTTTTGTAGATAAATGGAATCACAAATTTAGAGCACCAGTGGGATGAAATAAATGGATATAGGTAAAAAAACTAATCAATGTTGTCAATTGGGAATCCACGGTAGGAGAAATAGTATATCTACAATCTACATGACATATTTTGATGTGTGTCAAATAACCCAACTACATACTATTTAGTCGGAAGAACATATGGGGTGTTGTTTTCTGGATATGGTGGTTAGGGTTTCTGTTTGAGTTAAACATATCATTCCATGTGGGATCCAAAAACATTGGGTGAGCTGGTGATGTTATACTGGCATGTACTCTCGATGTATATGCAAATGGTCACGGCTTGGAATACACTATGTTATAGAACATAGCCAGTATACATATACATAGACATGACTACACAACTCGGCACATGAGGATGGGAAACTCCATGTAATACCCTTATATATTGTGTAGTAATACATGGTATTTAAGACATATAATTTAATGGAAATGGATAAGAGTCCAAGTTTTTCCAATCTTCATATACGTCATGATTAATCATTACCTATCATATCACTTTTTTAAATTTGATTTTGGCATCTGAATAGTATATCCTAAGTGTTTTTCTTGAAAAAGACAATGGTGGAATCAGTAGTTCCTTCTGATATATGAAGGGATATGATTTTTTTCATTATGAATATTTAGGTATCAATTGATGATTTTGGTGATTGGGTTGATTCTTTAGAGAGAGTCTAGAGTGGTAGCCCCTATCATACTAGTCTATGGGTCATCAATTTACCTATTATGTGGTACACTCTAGTGTATATGGAAGGGGTCCACTAAATACCTACGAATTGGTCCCACCATATAGAATAGGTCTTAGGTCCTATATCTACCTACTAAGTGTTAAACCCTGGCAGACTTGGTCATGGGCCATCTATAGAAAAACTTATTGTTTCCAATTAATATATATTGGCATGACTCACCTGCAAAAAGATTATGTCCCATAAACTATGTAGGATAATTAGAAAGTGTTGTTCCACATAGTTACTTCATTTGATAGACATGATAAATGATGGGAATCAATGATGGAAATCTTGAAATTTTTTGAATCCGTAGTTACCTCTGTTGGGCGATGAGTTGGAGATCACCTTTCTCATCAAGGATTATTTTGTGAGAATATATATATATATATATTAGGGTTCTGTATTGCATTATTTTATTTCTATGGGTTGATATTTATACTTTTATCATGTATCTAATTTCCCCCTCCTATTTTTAGGGCATCCTACTTAGTATGTTAATGCCCACACAAGGGAAGCTATGGTTTTTCATGACTAAGGATTATGTGAGGTTGCATTTTCTGGTTTATAATCATCTCTTAAATCATTCTTTGATAAATAATTCGTTCCCCTTTTGAGGATTGATGAACTCTTTGATCACTTTCAAGGTATGCGTTGGTTCTCAATGTTAGATCCCATGCCTAACTACCACCATTTGAGGTTTCATGATAATGATATTCCAAATCATTCATTTTATTGTCTCCATGGAAACTACAATTTCCTAGTCATTATCTTGGGTTTGACTAATTCTGTCACTTTTTTATCAATGAGGAAGAAGGTATTATAGTGACACGTTGATCATTTTCTTGCTTTCTTCATCAATAACATACTTATCACTCCACGTCAAAGGATTATAAGGTATAGCAGATGAGGATGTTCCTAGACTTGCACTAAAAGCACCATATTTATGGGAATATTTCTATCTGATAGTTATGGGTCTATGAAGGTAAAATTTTGGGTCATGTCATTTCTAATCAGGGATTATTTTTATACTTGGTGAAGGTAGAAGCATTTTTTTCATTGGATCCACCCAAGTTCATGATTGAGGTGCATTTGTTTCCTCAGTTGGATGGGTATTATGGGTAGTTTGTGGCAGAATTTTATTGGATTGAATCCTATTTGACTTCATTGACATAGAAAATGAATCTATATACGTGGACTGAGTGTTTTTAGAGATTCTTTTAAGAGTTGTGGTTGGGGAAAACTGCTGGACCAATTTTGAGACTACAGTGAGAGGTGTAGAGTATGTACTATATTGTTATTCCTCTTGAGAGGGGATCAACTTCATATTGGTGTGAAGGTAGGTAATGATTTCATATTGGTTAGGGATGTTTATACCCCATGAGTATAAATATGTTTCTTATGTATTAGAGTGAGAGATAATAGTTTTACCTCTGGTGAATTGGAGGAACTATCTTCTAAGAGATTGATTTTATATTTTTGTAAACCCATAGAGTGTTACGTATTTCATCACACGTGGATATCTGAACCTTAGTATAAGGTGTTGTTTAGATTTCATGATGGAATATGAATTTAAGATAGTGTATATTCCTATGAAGGGAAACATAGTGGTATATTTTCTTAGTAGGAAGTATGAGGCTTTCCTAATGGTGGAGTTTTCTGAGTAGTTAGCTTAACTTTAGATAATAATTGTAGAGGAGGATGGTTACCATTTTCTTTAGCCAACGAAATTGAATCTTCCACATCATCAGTTTGTGAGTGAGGATCAGTTTGGATACATCATCTATCAGGTATTATGTTACTATATATCATTAGGAGACTCAATATATTTATTTTCAAATGGACGAAACCACATAATAATTTTTCAAGAATGGATGATGGTTCCATTCATAATGTTAGAGGATGTGATGATGGAGTATCACACATATATTTTGCGTTTTCATCGTGGTGCGGGAAATATATAAAAATAACTTCAGTGGTATTTTTTGTGGGAAATCATGAGGTAGAGCATGGACAATTTCATCTTTCAATTTCTCACAAGTCATCCAATGAAGGATGACCACCAATTTTAGAAAGAATAGTTTCATCCTACAGGGACCCCATAGTGAAAATTGGATGGTATAACCATGGAATTTATGATAAAAGTATCCACAATTCAATTTTTGGGATTGTTGGCAGAATTTCCATTTCAGTGCACATCCGTCCAATTATGGAGTAGAGTTCATTATAGATTTTTCTATATATATATATATACATACAGGTGGTCATCCAGTTTTAGGGGGTTCCCTTCATGATCATCTCTAAACATGGTGCATTTATTATGTCACAATTTTAGAGATCCCCACATGAGGAATTATGTACCTAGTTGAGGATGAATGATACATTACATGCCTAAAAGAATGGCTTGACTCAGCACACTATCCAGGTGATGGAGGATATAATAAGTTATTTTTTCATATACTTTTTTCGGGGATGGGATGATTACATACAGTTTTTATATTATTATTATAATTATATCTATCACTCTATCTTCTACATGGAAATATTTGAGTCCCCCTATAGGATAAATAAGGCCCCCATTATGATGGATTGAGATTGGAGATAAATCATATTGGGATAGAGATGGTGCTGGAAAGAAGAAGGACCACGTGATCTATGAGGGGATAAGGGAAAATATGAGTAGGTTGAAATCTTATGATGATGGAAGTCATAGGACCATAGTGTTTTAGAAAGGAGACCACACATTCTTGAGAGAATCCCCATAATGAGGATTGGAGATATTTATCTCAGGAGAAATGATATACCGATGGATCATTATCCCATTCGAGATCATACATATTTTTTTTAGAGATTTCATACTTACTACTCCTACCAGCACATTTGGATGTGGGTTATGATGTCTTCCATGTTCCCTAGATGAGGAGATACATGAATGATCATATAAACATTTTTTGAATAGGGAGATCTAGACATTGGGTATGGATCCACCTCTATGGATCACCCAGTGGTGATGGAGGGATAGTAATTTAAGATACTGCATGGACAGACCATACACTATGTTCGTGGGTTTTGGCACTATGGGTGCAAGAATGAAAGCTAATAAGAGAAGGAGATAAAGATGAGGGCTTAGTATCCCAACCATTTTTTTGAGGTTTTCATGGAAGAAAATGTTTATGAGGGAAATTATGTAGATACCATTTTCCCTTGTAATACCTGTGAATATATCAAGGGATATTTTTTTAGCCATGTTAAAAGAGGTCATGCAATTTTGAGTCCCGATGATCACAAAATTAATTTTAAAGAAATATTAAATATATTTTATATCAAACACACACAGGGTCATAGAATTGATTTAAAGTATCCTAAATAGAGACTCAAATATTGAATATGAGACCATGGTTGAATATGATGCATAAGATTTAATAATGGAATGTCTTAATGTTGGCCCTCACCAGATCATTAGACGAGGAATCCATTAGCATGTGGGATTAAATAATAATATATTATTAATTTATTTTATTTTATTTAAATGAAATAAAGATAAATTTGTATAAATATTTCAGTGTAAAATTTATCTAGGGTTTCATCACCCTAGGTAGATTTTTTAGAGGAGTTTAGATGATCTTCATATGTGAATCGAGATCGGGTGCCAAATTAAAATATGACCAACGTAAATCAATGTGAAACAAAGAAAATGGGTAATCTCCATCATTAGATACTAGGTTCTTTAACAATGAATGATCTTATATCAGGATTGGGATTTCTAATTTTGTTTTTCTTCCCCTTTTGATTAAATCATTGAATGAAGAATTGTAATCTAATTTTGATTCAAAATTTTTACCCATCGTGTGATCCTATTGGTCAAATCAAACTGATTACTCAAATCTATATTTTTTTCTATACCATTTTCATCACCCAAGATTCCCCACTATAAATTTTTTTCCATTATTTAATTCTTGATGATGTTCATCACAACTATTAGGGTGTGTTTCCCCCAAAGTTCTTTACATTATTCATTGTTGTCCAACAACGTCATGTTTTGACTTTTTCGGGATGGAATGAGCATGATCAAACACCTAAATTCATCAATGATTTCTGTATGGAAAATGGATTGATGATTTGAGGATGGATCATCTAGATCACGGGATGTGGGTGATCAATCATGTAGATATGGGATCCATGAAATGGAAACATCTTCGAGAAGCACAAGTGGTTCGTACAAGTTCTAAGTTGATCAATGGAAACTCTACTTATAAACCCTTGATGGAAGACATCCTTGGAAATGGTGAATAATTCTTATTTTGATTGACAAAAAGGATCAAAAGATAGTTGAAATAGTTAATTTGGGATTTCAGTAACTGTAACAACGTGAGATTTTATGAAAATTATTCTTTCTAATTTCATTGATTTCTTGTGTTGTACGCCACACCAAAATTAGCTTGTACTATACGCAACACCATATTAGCTTACAGTATACGCAACACTATTATTGGATCGTGTTACACACAATTTCAAGTTTTTTTTTGTGGAAATTATTATACACAACATTAAGTATAGATTTGGTTTAATGTATAAATGAAATAAGTTTTGATTATGTTTTACGCAACCCCAAACGGAGCATTCACTACAGACATCCCTGACTTGGTTTGCATTACATGCAATCGGGACCTTCTTCGATAGTGTGTCTAGTACGCAATACCATGTTTCATTAAACACGATATTATTATAATATTATTATGAACTAGATGCTATGAATTGTAATACCCACTTTTGAAATTTTATAAATTTTATGTTTTAAAATGGACTTAATTTTTGGATTCAGATTATCAGAATTTATCCTAGGGTGAATTAGCGGTATTTTTCTGAAAACTTTAAATTTTTGATGAATAGTGAAAACACTGGGTTACTATTTAAAAACCGACTTTTTATATAAATAATTATTTATTTTATTTTAATTTATTTTAGATCGAAATTGATACATAAAACCTATATATGTTCAATGTAATTCATTTGGGTCATTTTTTAATAATTTTATATATGTAAAAATTTTATTGAACTTTTGACCGTCTTTTACGCACCTCCTAAGAGAATTTGAAAATTTACATAAAATATAATTTTTCTGCTTCTTTGACTATAATTTCGAAAATACAAGAATCACAGTTAATATCAAGGAGTAAAATTTTGTTCAATAGGATAAAAATAATTTTTGGGGAATTGTAAATTTTTACTTTTTTTTACCACGGTTAAAAGTAAATAGAATAATTAAGGGTAAATATGGTATTATTATTACCCTAACACATGTCCTAATTCAATTGGATAAGTTTAATTCGACCAAAAACAACCTTAGGAATAAAATATGACCATTTAGGTCCACTTAGATTAGATTTGTACATTTATTATTATATTATTTAAAGAAGAGATGAAATAATTAAAATGAAAGAGTAATAACTAAAAAATTATTAATATAGGGTTATACATAAGATAATTTCAGCTATAAATAGTTATTAGAAATACAAAACTATTTCCTACATAATGGTATTGTATTTATAATTTTTATACATTAAATAATTTAATTTATTTATGACACAAGAATGATGCATTAAATACCTTATTTATGAAATATTAACATAATTGATATTATAAATACCCAAATAAATGTAAATTTAGAATTTTATGAATTACAATAATTTTATAGGTTAATATGACATTTTATTATTTATTTAATTAACCTTATTTGAACTAATCATGCTGTTATGAGTTTAAAAAAAATTACCAAATAGTGTCAAAATTGAAATAAAATAGTTTTTAAAACAAATATTATATTATTAATTGTTATTTTATTCTTAAAAATCTAAGGTTCAGCCAAATGACTTAGATAAGGTTATATATATTAATAATGAACAACTTGGGTTTTTTTTTTGGCTTTTTATAGTATGTTTATTAACCATATAGCGTAAGCAATCAAGAAGACACGATAAAAGTAAAATTATTTAACTTAAAGATTCATCTAAATGATAAGGCTAAAATAGTATCCTAAACTTGTATAAATTCTATTTGTTGAGAGGACTTCGACCCATCCCCGCATTAACTTCTAAATAAATCAATTTGAAGACATTATAAACTGAATATGACTTTATTATAAAATAATATTTTATGTTTTTTCAAAGGTTCCCCTCTCCTCCCTTATAAAAAGGGAACCCCCTCCCTCTTCTCTTCACACCCTTTTGAGCCTTGAAGCTCGGACAAACCCTGCCAATTCCTCTTCTAAATATCTCTAGTTATATCATAGAGGTTCTGGTCTTCTCAAAATACCAAATCTAGTTCCCTAAGAAGTGGTAATCTCTTCTACTGATTGTTTCAAGTTTTCTCTCTTCTTCAAAATATTCTTCTTCAGTTGTTTCATTATAAAGTAATAAAATCAGCATCAATAATATACTGATATGTTATTATAAATATGAAACAACCCTATTTCACCTTCTATCCATCCTATTGAAAACAAAATCACCGCGTGTGCGTAAGTACGGAATACCGTCTCCACGCCATGGTGTAATCTGTTTTCCACCACCACCTTACATGGATGGGTATAATGGTGTGAATAATAACTATATATGATTATTATAACATCATACCAATTATAATATATTATATCATCCACTCCAATTCAATTCAATAAATATGGGAACGATATCATCGCTCGTGCGTACGTACGAATTACCGTATCCCCGACGCGATGAGATTCATTTTCCATGTTAATAATTCAAAAATGATTATAAAGTATATATAATAAGTAATCATGAAATATATTACCTAATAATGCTAATGGATTTATGTATATATATATATGTAATCTACATACTTCCACTCAAGTCAATAAGGAAAAGAAAACAATGTTCATGCGTACGTACGGCCTACCGTCTCCATGAACAGTGTATTTCATTTCATTTATCTATCTATTATATATATATACTAAATATATATGATATATAAATCATTATTTACATTATGGATGTAATTAAATCATTATATAAGTAATAATAATATCAAAAACAACATGTCCAAACACGTACGATAAATAAAACGATTTTATCCAAAATGTTGCTTTAACATGGAATTTACCAAAGAACGGGTAATATAAAGTCATAAGTGAACCATATATGATAGCATAACAATTAATATGATTCTGTAATAAGTCTATGACATTATTTAAATCATTATACAGGAATTTCGGATACGTACGAAGCATATCAAACCTAAGGTAAGGGATAATTATTCCAATATCATTCTTATCCGAGATTGTTTATTTGTAAGTATTTTCTGGGGTTGTGTTTATCATCCATGTCCATTTTTTATAAAAATGATTTCATAAATGTTTAGTATTCTTCCATGTATGTTTAATGTCATTTTTAACCTTTTATGACTTTTACCACAAGGTTTGGAAGGAATCTTTCTTTTGTTTACCATATAAGGTACTTTTTGTCTTTTCCAACAAAAGTACGAGGAGAAAGTTTTTTTACTTATACGTCATGAACGGATTTTTACGGTTTCATAACTCCTTATTTTCAAGAAGCATACAATCAACATTTCATGACTATTTTCAACAAATTCCTTTTCTTTTAAAATTTCATGGCATTTTGTATACAGAAAATGATTTGGAAGTATAAAGTATATTTCCTCAAGAATTCATTTAAAGTGTTTGATCAAAACCATTTTCCTTCCAAGATGACATTATTTAATATGTTTATGTTACATGTATAATGTCTCTATGATTTACATGGTTCCACTTTTGTAATGATGAAATTATATCCATTTGTTGTATATGGATTATGTTATGATGGGATGATATTTATGAAACCCATTTTTATTCTTTGGGTTATGATGAATGGTTTATGTTTATGTTGGGGTAAAAGTAAGAATGATTTCGTTATGAGATGGGTGGGACCTATATATACCTCTAATGCATTGGGTAAAGATTTATATCTAATGAGACAGACATGGCTGGAACGGTAAGTTAATTCGGTTCAGTGATATAGGACTGGAACGAGGAGTGAACTCGATTAAGTAAGGGACTTTGCCCACTAATATGGTCTTGGAAACAATGCCTTGGCTACTATGGAAATCATAACATGTGCTTAATGGTTTCCAAAATTACATGTTTTATTCCTATACTATTTTATTGTGATTTATGTTTCTTTATGATCTATGCCGTACGTACTTCCATGTTTTATGTCATTACTCAAGATTTTGATGTTTAAATATTAGGTTCATGTTTTGAAGTTCAAATGTATATGGTTTTTTTATTATCTCAATGCATACCCTCACTGAGAATTTGAGCTCACCCTTTATATGATTTCTTTTCCCAAGGATATAAAGAAAGTTTTTAGGTAAGAAAAAAAAGAAGATATTTATGGGAGATGTTGAAGATCTTTCTCCAAGAATAGAAGATTATATTCCAAGTTTTGAAAGACACTAAACTATTACGGTCCTTTGGTGTCTGTTTGTATTATGTATTATGTATTCCGCAAAAGTAATGTAATGTCTATGTACGTCAAGCTTTGGGTCTCTATAGTTGGTATCAGAGGTTCGGTTTAGTCAACCTTTGGAAACTGGGATGCGATAACTTTAGTGAGATCCATAGAGATATTTATTAGGTATGTCTAGGGATGTCCCAAAGGTTAAGTATAGGTATAGGTTATATTCCTAGAATTATGGTAATAATATTAGAATTAAACCTAAGATGTTTGATATTGAAGTTACTCCCCCTTGATTATGATTTTTTCCTCTCACACTATTCTTTTTGGGTTTTAGAAAATGGCTGGAAACAGGAAGATTCACGATAATGGGGGATATGATGGTAAATGGAATGATATTCTTCATGGGAATCGAAATGAAAATGGATCTGGAAGTCCACATATCATTATTATACCTAATCAGAAATCTCATAATATGATCAATAATCTAAAATTTGGTAGGTTTCCCTACTCATCTAATAAGAGAAAGATGGAGTTTCATGATGATCATAGAGGAAAGAAAGTTCAATTTCCCTAATGTAAATCATGTAGGAAGAGGAATTAGGGAGAATGTTTCAATGGAAGTGTAAGATTCTTAGGGTGTGGAAAATAAGGACACAAAGCTAGTAATTGTAAAGGAAAAATGTTCAGTTAACACCATGGAAAACTATAATTGTATTGCTAAGACATCAACATTGGTTAAGTATTTTAAATGTGGAATGTACAGGCATTATGCAGTCCAATGCCCTAAGGGAAAATCTTATAAAGAGAATCAGCATGCCCATATGGGTAGTATTTATGTGGATGATGATGAAGAGACTACAAATGATATATGAGATGGAATAAATGATGATGCTCAGTCAGTGGTTTAAGATGGTAGTGTAATGATTGTATGTTTATCAAGAATATTGTAAGGTAATATGGAATAAAGAAAAATCTAAGGATTCTTACACTGTTGCCTTTGCATGAGTTTTGAAAGTATATATTGAATGGTACCGATAATCATGATAGGTTATTCCGATATTTTTTGAAATCACCTAATATGCCCATAAAGAAGGGATAAAGAGATAATGAAATGTTTGATAGTATTAATGAGCTCTTGACTAATATAAGGAAAAATTGATATCGTGGTTTGAGAATATAAAATTGTTGAGATATGGAAATAGTTACCTTGTGATAGCATTCATGTTTTCACTATGGTTCATAAGAATACATGATTAATGTATTCACATGTTTGTAATGTAACCAAAATGATATATCGTATGATATATGGGGGATAAATGATGGTATTCACATGCTCTGTAGATGAAATTTATAGTAATTGTTTTCATTATACAATGATCTTGGACAAAAGAATTTTGTATAAGACTAAATATGGAATGAATTAAGTTATACATTAGATATTATTGTTTAAGGCTATAAATTTTTTCTATTTTATTGCAGGAATGTTATTATAATGTTTTTTTAGAAATAGGGAAAACCTGTAGGACGGGTGACAACCCGTCACATTGGACAAGGCTGTGGGAATCGAACCCACAACCGATGTGCGACAGGACATTATTTCCTACCACTGGCCTACAGGAAGTCCCTGGTTAGTAGAAAATAGTTTGATTAAGTAGTATGATAGATGAAGTATAAGTCCATTTTTGGAATCATATACGATTAACCTCACCATAGATGGACTTATGTATATTTGATAAAATTTGGTAACCTTTTGTTTGAGACATATGAAATTACCCATCATTCTATCACATGATCTGCTAACACTTCACAAATGAAAAATTCAACTTCATTTCTTTAAGAGATAAATTTGAAATTGTTCAAGGCACGAACAACGGTGATATTATACCGAAATAAAGTAATTATTTCTTCTAATTCAAATTCTTCACCTATAGGGAAATCATCTTGAAAACCAAAAATGTTGTCCTAGTTCCCTTATATCTGATGAATCAGATGGTACCTTAGATCATCATAAATTTATGGCTTTGTGATTGTTGATTTTTTCACAGCCATGTCCTCTACCACTCTTCTTCAGAACATGATGGTTAGATTTTTCTTCCATATCCATATTTTCACCTATGTTTTACTATGTGGAAACCAAGTGATTAATTAATATGGGTAACCGTTACGTTTCATAATTTAGTTTTTAAAGTTCAGTTTTGGTATTCCTTTTTATGATGTGGGTTTATATGAATGAAACGTTCAAGTAGTAAACCATTTATAACCCGGACAAATTTCGAGGGCGAAATTAATTTTAAGGGGGGTAGAATGTAACAACCTGATATTTTAGGAGAATTATTCTTTTTAATTTCATTGATGTCTTGTGTTGTACGCCACAAAAAAATTAGTTTGTACTATACGCAACACCGTATTAGCTTACAGTATATGCAACACTATTCATGGATCATGTTACACAAAATATCAAGTTCGTTTTGTGGAAATTATTCTACGCAACATTAAGTATAGATTTTGTTTAATGTATAAATGAAATAAGTTTTGAATATGTTATATGCAACACCAAACAGAGATTTCACTACACACATCCCTGACATGGTTTGCATTACACACAATCAATACCTTCTTTGATAGCGTGTGTAGTACGCAATACCAAGTTTCACTAAACGCGATATTATTAAAATATTATAATGAACTAGCCGTTATGAATAGTAATAACCACTTTTTAAAATTTTATAAATTTTAACATTCAAAATGTACTTAATTTTTGGATTCAAAATTTCGAAATTAGCCTAGGGTGAATTTTTTGTATTTTTCTGAAAACATTCAATTTTTGATGAATAGTGAAAACACTAGGTTACTATTTAAAAACCGAATTTTTATATAAATAAATATTTATTTTATTTAAATTTATTTAGGTTAAAATTGATACATAAAACCTATATATGTTCAATGTAATTCATTGGAGTAATTTTATAATAATTTTATATATATAAAAATTTTATTTAACTTTTCACTGTCTTTTACCCACCAACTATGAGAAAATGAAAATTTACATAAAACATAATTTTACCCTTTCTGTGAGTGGAATTTTGAAAATCCAAGAAATACGGTTAATATCAATGAGTAAAATGTGGTTTAATAAGATAAAAATATTTTTTTTGTGAATAGTAACTTTTTACTTTTTAAATACGGTTACAAGTAAATAGAGTAATTAAGGGTAAAAATGATATTATTATTACCCTAACACATGTCATTATTCTATTGGAAAAGTTTAATTTGACCAAATAAACTTAGGAATAAAATATGACCATTTAGGTCCACTTGGATTAGATTAGGACATTTGTTATTATTTTATTTAAAGAAGAGTTAATATAGTTATAATCAAAGTTTAATAACTAAAACATTTTTAATATAGGGTTATACATAAGATATATTCGACTATTAATATTCATTAGGAAGATACACTTATTTCCTATATAATATTATTTTATTTATAATTTTTAGACATTAAATAATGTAATTTATTTATGACACAATGATGATGGAGTAATTGCCTTATTAATGAAATATTAACATAATTGATATTATAAATACCCAAATAAATGTAATTTGAGACTTTTTATGAATTAAAATAATTTTATAGGTTAATATGTCATGTTAGAATTTATTTAATTAACTATATTAGAACTAATCATGCTTTTATGAATTTCACAAAAATCAATTACCAAATAGTGTCAAAATTGACATAAAATAGTTTTTAAAACAAATATTATATTATTAATTGTTATTTTATTCCTAAAAAATCTATGGTTCGGAAAAATGACTTAGATAAGGTTATATATATTAATAATAAACAAATTGGGGTTTTTTAGGCCTATTACAGTATGTTTATTAACAATATAGTGTAAGAAACAAAGAAGACACGGTAAAAGTAAAATTATTTAACTTAAAGATAAATATAAATGATAAGGTTAAAATAGTAACATAATCATTTATAAATTCTATTGGATGAGAGTATTTCTACCCATCCCAACTTTAGATTCTATATAAATCAATTTGGAGCTATTATAAACCGAATATGACTTTATTATAAACTAATATTTTATGTTTTTCCAAATGTGCACCTCTCCTACCTTATAAAAAGGGCCCCCTTCCCTCTTCTTTTCACACCCTTTTGAGACTTTATGCTCAGCCAAACCATGCCAATTCCACTTCTAAACCTGTCTAGTTATATCACAGAGGTTTTTTTATTCTCAAAAGACCAACTCTAGTGCCCTATGATGAAGCTTAAAAGAGGTGTGTCGAAAAAGAGGTAATCTCTTCTACCGATTCTTTAAAGTTTTCATTCTTCTTCCACTTATTATTCTTTATTTGTTTCATTATAAAGTAATAACATCAGTATCACTAATATACTGATATGTTATTATAAATATGAACCAACACCATTCCACCTTCTATCCATCCTACAAAAAATGAAAACATCGCATGTGCGTACGTACGGAATACCGTCTTCATGCCGTGGTGTAATCTGTTTTTCCACCACCACCATAATTGGATGGGTATAATGGTGTGAAGAATATCTATATATGATTATTATAACATCATAATGATTCTAATATATTATATCATTCACTCCAATTCTATTCAATAAATATGAGAATGATATCATCGCTCATGCATACGTACAGATTACCGTCTCCATGACGCGAAAAGATTCATTTTCCATGTTAACAATTCAAGAATGATTATAAAGTATATATAATAAGTAACCATGAAATATATGACCTAATAATGCTACTGGATTTATATATATATATATATATCTATCTATCATCTACTTACTTCTATTCAAGCCAATAAGGAAAAGAAAACAGTGTTCAGGCGTACGTACGGCCTACTGTCTCCATGAACGGTGTATTTCATTTCATTTATCTATCAATTATATGTATATATATAATGAATATATATGATATATAAATAATTATTGACATTATGGATGTAATTAAATCATGATATATGTAATAATAATATCAATAACAACAAGTCCAAACATGTATGATAAATAAAATGATTTTACCCAAAATACTGCTTCAACATGGAATTTACAAAAGAACGGGAAGTCATAAGTGAACCATATATAATATCATAACAACGAATGTGATTCTGTAATAAGTCAATGACATTATTTAAATCATTTTACCAGAGTTTCAGATACGTATGAAGCATATCAGAGCTAAGGTAATGGATAATTACTCCAATCTTATTCTTATCTTAGATTGTTTATTTGTAAGTATTTACTAGGGTTATGTTTATCATCCCTGTCCAAGTTTTCTAAAAAAATTTCATAAAATGTTTAGTATTATTCCATGTGTGTTTAAAGTCATTATTACTCTTTTATGACTTCTTCCACATGGTTTTTAAGGAATCTTTCTTTTGTTTACCATACGAGGTACTTTTTTACTTTTTCGGCAAAAGTACAAGGATAATGTTTTTTTAAACATATACTGAATGAACGGATTTTCACAGTTTCATAACTCCTTATTTTCAAGAAGCGTACCTTACAATATTTCAAGACTATTTTCAACAAAATCATTTTCTATTAAAATTTCATGGAATATTGTAAAAAGAAAATTATTTTGAAGAGGAAAGGATATTTTCCCCAAGAATTCATTTCAAGTGTTTTATCAAAACCATTTTCCATCCAAGATGACGTTATTTCATATGTGTATGTTTCAAGTATAATGTCTCAATGATTTACATGGTTCCACTTTTCTTATGATGAAATGATATCCATTTGTTTTATATGGATTATGTTATGATGGGATGATCATTATGAAACCCATTTTTATTCTTTGGGATATGATGAATGGTTTATATTTATGTTGTGGTACAAGTAAGAATGATTTCATTATGAGATGGGTTGGACCAATATCTCCCTCTAATGCATTGGTTAAAGATTTATTTCTCATGAGATAGACATGGATGGAATGGTAAGTTAATCTGGTTCAGTGATACAAGACTGGAACGAGGAGTGAACTCGATTCAGTAAGGGACTTTGTCCACTAAGATGGTCTTGGAAGCAATGACATGGATACTATGGAAATCAAAACATGTGCTTAATGGTTTCCACAATTACATGTTTTATTCCCATGCTATTTTATCATGACTAATGTTTTTTATGATCTATGCCTTACGTAATTCCATGTTTTATGTCATTACTCAAGATTTTAATATTTAAATATTATGTTCATGTTTTGATGTAAAAATGTATATGGTTTGTTTTATTTTCTCCATTCTTACCCTTACTGATCATTTGAGCTCCACATTTATATGTTTTCTTTTCCCCAGGATATAAAGAATGTTTTTAGGTAAGAAAAATAATGATCCTTATGGGAGATGCTGAAGATTTTTCACCATGATTAGTAGGTTATATTCCGAGTTTCCAAAGACACTAAACTATTACGGTCCGTTGGTGTCTATTTTAATTATGAATTAAGTATTCCGAAAAATTAATTTAATGCCGATGTAAATCAAGCTTTGGGACTCTATAGTAACTGATTTGGAAGTCAATGAAAAAACACCACCGGATGCTCTGTAGTCTAAAAAAGTCACAACTTGTAGTCCCCTAATCACAATGGATAGGGGTTCCAAGTGAGTAAATAATCAGACACCATGTGGGACTCCCACAAACTGAGTAATCCGGTGATGGAAGCCTGGTGTGTAATCTAAGAGTACAGAGACATGAACATAACTGGACACACACCGTTTACTAGAAGCAGTACTTTATACACGAGCATGGGCATGAGCGCAGGTCTCGACCCCCGGAGGCCAGGACATGTTGTGTAGTACCGTTACAGGTCATGTAAAACTACATGTATGATATGATGTGTACTGTAAAAAACCTGATGTTGATGCTATGTGATGACACACATCATTTGTACCATCATACAAACCATATACAACTCAATGAATCTTCCACCTCTAGTATCTCATTCATTTTGACATGGATTTTTTCCATTAGTTTCATATCCTAACAAATTTTCCATATAGAAAATTATGGTATATATTTTAGTGGATTTTAAGATATGAAAAATGATGTATCGAGCATGATAATTATTTTTTCAGTGCTCGATGATGACTATGATTGGTAGAAATCATTAGAGTTAGGTGAAGTGCCCAGATTATTGTGAATCACTAAGAGGGAAAGCGGTGAAAATATGATCCCATTAAATAATTTTACTAATTGGTTATCTTCAATTGAACCTCTATATCTGGTTAATGACTTGATCCACAATTATTGTGTATTTTTTCCTAACCTCTAATGTTGTAGTAAATGTAAAGGCACAAAACACAAGTATTTAAAGGGTTTGGTTCGAAGAACTACTCCTTGTTGTGTTAGTTATTCCCTCCAACAATGATTCTCCACTATAAAAATGTTATCAATTATAATGGACGATAAAGGGTCCCACTATATATCTCTTATGTCACACAAGATGGTCTTTATGCTGCATCTCCCAGTGTTACCAGAGTCCCATTGGCCTACTTCAGAGTCTCACTGAAGTCTTCTTCTCCTCCCTAAATCTGATAGGTGTCATCTAGCTCTAGAGTAACATGAACTGCATCCTTCTTTATATTCATTCTTGATTCACTATAGAAAATATTATATTCTCTCCACACAAGATGGTTGTATCACACTTTCATGTTTAGCTATTCATGAATATTCAACAGCCATTGGTAATGTTAGTAGGATTTTATCAATAATTCTAATCACTTCTCTGATCAGCACTCAGTTTCATCAATACTCAGGAAATTATTTCTTCTTCTGAGGAAGACCTGGCCTCACTTATATGTGTGCAAGTGTTGAACATAACATCTTCAAGAATTCAGGAGTGGTTTACAAAATATAATCTCATCTTGCCTTCATAGCCTCTCAATTACAGAAAACACAGATAGAACAACTTCCTTAATTATGTCTATATCGAGTCTCAAATATCATTCACTTCATGCATGGATTACGTGGCATCAAAACATCTTTTTTTTGTATATTTCAGTTACTTATCACATGTGCATGTGTTTATGAATGATTTCATCCTTGAATAATATGAATCCTGTAAACCTGAACACACATTGGTCACGTGGATCAATGTATTAGGTTCAATGTGTGTATTTCATGTATGTGCATGCACTTCCATCTTAGTACATCACATTTTCTTCTTCCTCATGCACATAATTACTTTTATTTGATTCATATAAAAAACACACTTTTTTGTTCTAATTGGAATTCATTTATATGTGTTTTTTTCAGACCTAAATGGGTGTATTCATTTATTTGGGTTCTTATTTATTTTTTCAACTTTCTTCTTCACATTTTCACACACACATAATATATTTTTTGTTCTTTTCATGCACATGATCTCCACTATGCATGCACTATTTTTTTTGTTCTTCATTCACACACAAACCAAATGGGTTTATGGATGGTGTGTGTTTGTGTTTTCCTTATTTTTCAAAGCAAGTGTATATATACACTCTCTCTCTATAAACACTCATTCTTCTCTTTAGGACACAAAGGGTTAATATGTTCTTCTTCTTCATGGAAACTAAGTATCCTGGGTTCTTCATTCTTCTTGATTGTCTCAAGGATTTCACTATCAAAAAATCATGATCCAAGATGGTATTGTGGTGCTGGATGTGTCACACAAATAGGGAAGGTACAAAACACTATTCTCATTTGGTTTCACAAACCATATTCTTCACTACGAACAATGAGGGTTTGTTAAACTGACCATGTGTCTTTGGTTACCTTCACACAAGAAGGTGTAGATTCTTCTACATTTAATGGATGTTTCATGATTGAATTTCACTAGTTTAAAACCTATGATATTTCTCCTTCACGTAACAAGGATGCATGGAAACACAAGAAGATCTGTTTTTTGGGAAAACAAGATCTTTATTAATATCTTCAAAAACCAAGGCTCGGTCGACCTATCTGTCTTCATAGCCGAGTAATAATGCATATATCAGTGTTTAAATCATGTTCAAAAACACTGATATATAAGATTGTTAAATTTCATCATTGAATAAGCTGAGATCCTCAACTTTGAATTGGTCAAAGCTGTTCGAAGATTTTACGCATATCTTAACTCATTAAAATTCAACGAGGATCTTTATATCCTGGTGAGAACATCATGTGCATGTGTTTAAGAACACATGTGAACCATCTATTTGTACATTGAAAGGGTATTTCACCGTTAGAAACTCATTTTTCCATGGGCTCCATTGATCTCATAATTTGGATGTATACATGAAACATTTAGCACATGCATGTGTTCAATTTATCTAGACAATATCATTGGGCTTGAAATGGGATCAAATGATGGTCAGAATGGTGAGAGCATAATTTGGCTTCAGCACTGGTTCTTGGGTGTTATGCGGGTGTTTGATGGTTGAACAAAACCTCAGTGGAGGATATCGAACATCCAATTATCATTCCCAAACTGTAGTAATCAGATGGGAGACTTGGATGTGAAGGATAAATCTCTTGATTGATCGGATGGTAGATCATGTGTCGCCGAGGGATCAATGGTCGAGATTAGTTCTGCATTTTTAAAATGTCATCCCACATCATAATGGAGAAAAGATATTTTCATGGTTTTACTATCATGTCGTGTGGGCCTTCAATCATAATTCTCCTCCTCCCCTCATAGTACCACCTCATACCATGTTCAACCTGCGGGCATGCTTCTTCACGTATACACTGCTCCTCGATCATGCTCCTAGCACCAACTATGCATCCTTCTGTAGGGGTTGATCACCGTGCATACACCTATGGGCTTATACACGGCTCGCGCTCTAGTGCCTATTGCGGGCTAGCTTCGAGGCATTCCCATTGGGCGTGGAAGACCCTTGGGTCCTTCAAATTCCTTGGGTGAGGGATTCAGCTAGCCTCCATGGTTGGCCACATAATTTTTTAATGTAAGTTCGTATATAATTTGTTAAAAACAATGTGTCTAGTAAAATAATAATTCATGGCCACATTCTACATTCAAATCCCATGCATGGGAAATGCACTTAGTAAATTCCACAATAATCTATTTCTCAATTATTTATCCCTCATATTGAAACATTATCCCTCATTCCATTTTGGAATAACAAATCAATTATTTTCAATATTCCTCTTTCATTCAATAAAAGAGGATTCAGGGAACATTGCTTCATTCCTCATGCATTAAAACAAAATGCAATGTCTCCAATGTTGTAATGAATTGTGTGTTCTCTTTAAACACATGTCTTGGACATTCAGGATGCACTCTTCAATCCTCTGGGTTTTAAACAAAATCTATTTAGATTAAATCGATGAATCATTACCACATCATCGACTTAGTGAAAATTGATGGATATTTACTTATTTCCTCATGTAATTCAACATTACATGGAATTTATTTAATATTGTAATATTGTATCACATTGATACAAGTCTTTGTACATAAGACCAGTTCAACAATCAACAAATTTATTTCCACAATTTTAATCCATAATCAATGTTTGATCTTCCCTGAATTAAAACCCACACCACTTGACTAATTAGAACAACATCCACCATCACCTTTGCATGAGCATATTGTTAACCTATTGACAAGTGACTCTTTACTGACTCCTTATAGACAAAAAAGAAACACCATGATCTACAATCTCACCTCTTGTATTTTGTATTCAATATTACATATGAACAATTTCAAAGGATCAATATGTGTGCCAATATTTTATCCCCCTTATTGGTAACCAAATTTAATGGTTTAGTGGGGTCCTCTTCAAACACATGTTCTGCTCCCATTGAATAATATCACCTTTAGTATTTAAGAGAGAGGGATGATGTGACGTGGTTCAACATGAAAATATGTTTTAGTTAATCAACTCTAAGTCTACATGGGCTAACATAGTGTATAAAATAAGAGATATTTGTCCCTGGTTTTCAATTCTATCTATAATTAACCATACTTGTTAATATTTTTTCAGAGTGTATCGTTTCATGACAAAGGGATTGGAGATAATCATATTTATCAATGAAACGATAAATCCCCACATACATCCCCAAATATATTAAAAATTTCAAGTAAAACGATAAATATCCCCCTTTCATCCCATCATGACATCAATCAATAAATTCCCATTAATTGGCATGATAAATACAATTAAGAACAAGGGATGAGCGTTTTATTGGAATAAATCAACTTCAACTTGTTGATATGATATAAATTTCCATTATTGTCTTGACATAATCATTGATATCATCTCCATATTTTTTTCTCCCCTTAAATAGGTTCACTCCCTTTTATTTTCCACGATGGAATATAATAATCAGATGACCTTCAATATATTCATATTGATAATCATCTATTTTGGGAGACTTCATGAAATTATAAAATCATGAATAATGAGTCCAAATTGTACATATTAACTTTTCTCATTAAATTTTCATTTTTATAATGGCCACAATCTTTAATTTTCTATAATATAAGCACACATATACAATAAAAATTAAAAGGGAATAAGATGGAACACTTGTGAGCTTCATAATAGAAGCACTAGTGCTGGGAATTTTCTCTCAATACAAGGACTCGATTCCTTGCATCTCGAAAGTTTTTGGAACTTTTAATGATGTTTTTTCCTATAAATATGAATATTTTATCATTAATTATCAACATGTACAGTTTATTTCCATTAATTTTCACGTTGTGTGGATTGTTTTCCATTTCTTCTACCAGAAGTGAAGTAGCATCCATGGGTTCATGTTTTACAATTTTCAGCATCTCTTCATTTCCTGGTAAAATAGCTATATAATTATTATACTGATGTCTAGTCTTCTAGAACCTTCCACATAGTAGTTGTGAGACACATGGGTTGTCTTGTGCTGAAAACCTCTCATGAAATTTTAATTCTTCATATTTTACATGTATAATTAGTCTAGATAGAATTAGTTCATTTCTTTTTTTGGAATTTTCTTTATTTCATTGGAGCATCATTTTGGGATTTTCTCTTCTTAATCATTCCAGTATCCACCCATTATGTTTTGACAAATGTATTGAAATTTTTATCAATCCACATGTTCCTAGCATTTGGATTTGAACCATTACTTGCAGAAGAAATTGTATTAGTAGAAATAGAAATAATTAGGTTATGGGATACCTTCTTGTTAGAGGATGTGGCCATTTAATTAAAGTATTATTGATGTGCCCAATTTGTTTATACATTTCCATATATATAATTGAAGATAAAAGCATGTTTTAAGCAAATATCTATGCTTTCATGAACATATTCTTTGATTTTGGTGAATCTGTTTACTTGTAGGAGTTTTCTGGCTTAAAACACGGATTAAGGGAAGTTTGTGAAATTTTTGAAACTACACGGCGTGTAGTTTTGATACACGCCGTGTACATCCAGACAAGGACACAGACCAAATCAGGGAGTACACACCCATGTCTCCAGGCAGAGCTGCACGCCGTGTGGGCCGGCGCTACAGGCCGTATACCACTTTCTAGAAGCAGTGGTTACGAAGAAAAGTCCACCCGACCATGTGGTCGTTGATGACGACACGGCGTGTTTGAACTTTTACACACCGTGTCTACTATTCTAGAAGGGGCTGGTGGTGCTACACGCCATGTATGGAGGCTCTACACACTGTGTTGACTCAACTTACCGGCAACTCCATGTGAAAAAGTCAAGAACGGCGTGCTTGGCCACCTTCCAGCGGATAAAATGGCGCCAATACGCGTTGACAAAAAGTACATGGCGTGTACTTTCTATACACGCCGTGTACTTTATTTTTATATAAAATGAGGCCTTGGCCTACAGATTTAAGGAATTTAGAACCATTAAAGGAGAGAGAAGCTCTGCTACCACCACTCCCAAAGCCACCAAGGTGCCGTCATTCCGCTATTCCGCCATTCCACCTTCTGATACTCTACCTCAACGCCTACACGATGAATCCGTCAGGTATCATGTGTGTCGTTTCTCTCCTAAATTCTATATGTAAATAAACCCCTCATGATGGGGCTATGGATGATGGGATCATAATTTTTATATTGTTTTATATAGTTGTGTTTGAATCATTGTAATTCATCTTACTCTTCTTAAACCATTGTCTAATATAACTGAGAGTTCTTAGCCAGACCAAGGGAAGGATTCTCAGCGATACAAAAGAAAAGTAACTGTGAAAACAACCATGACCATTGGATGGTTTTCACCGATTCAAGTAATGGACTGGACGAAATAAAAAATTAAGGACATTGACTACCGGACCAAGGAGTCAACTGCTCAAATTCCAAACAAGAGGAACCAGACCAAGGAAATCTTGTAACAAAATAAAATCCTAAATGATTGAATTATTATGAACAACATTACCATCTAAACAATTTTCATAAGAACTCCTTATTCACCATAGCCCCGACAGGTCTTTTCTTTCCATTTCTAAAAACTCTTTTAATTTACCCATTGTTTTCTTTCAAACTATATCCATTCTTCAAAGTAAATCAGTTTAGTTTTAATCAAAACCCAAAAAATCGACCCAATCGTTTCTAAGTTTTGCATACTTCACCTAAATAAGTGTTAACTCAATTAAATTAATTCATGCCATGGTTCCCTGTGCATCGAACCCAAACATATTCTACACTATAGTTCTAATAACGGGTAATTAATTTGGGACACATATAACTTCAATCAACGATAATCGTAGACCAAATTTTGGCGTCGTTTATGGGGATACCGTTTGGTTTTAGTGCTAAGATTTAAATTGTGTTAATAATTGATTAAAGTGAAAATAAAAATAAAAAATTATCAAAAATCTCTTTTCTAATCCCATTTCAATTTTTTTTTATTTTTCCCTTTTACACCTGGTTTTCGTTTTTGTGTTGTGCAGTACTTCAAGTGTATGTTTCGATGCTTTATATGATCCAGAAGTGCCGAGTCTTCGGAATTAGTTTCGCTTGACCCGGAAATCGAACAGACCTTGCTTCATCGTCGGCGTACACAGACAGAAACTCACAACCATCAACCACAACCCATGGCGAACAAGGAAGAGGGAGCACCAGCCGTAGATGCTGCGATAGAGCATCAGTACCAAGATCAGCAGCCTCCCGCTGCTGGTCTACCTGAGTAACCTCCTGGAGCCTTCATGGAATTCCTCCCAAGGGATTACCAACGGCCTCCACAGCAACTCTTCCCACGACCATTATTTTCCCCTCAGGTCCAGTTTATGCAAGCTCCACCCCATCAACAACAACCTCCAAGATGTACCCTTATGGAGAACGGAATTCCATTGATTCATAGAGCTGATACGGGCATCATTCGTCCTCCGGTCTAGGCCCAACACTTCGAGATCAAGCCTGCTATCATGCAGCTGATCCAGAATACCGTCCAATTTGGAGGCCTGGCCAGTGAGGACCTGAATGCCCATCTCTCCAATTTTCTGGAGATCTGCGACACCTTTCGGTACCATGGTGTGTCTGAAGACGCCATCCTTCTTCGCATATTCCCCTTTTCTCTATGGGATAAGGCAAAGGACTGGATCAAGGGGTTGCCAAAACGATCTATCCTCACCTGGGAGGAGCTAGCCCAGGCGTTCCTGTCCAAATACTTCCCACCATCCAAGACGGTGACACTCCGAAATGAGATTCATAACTTCCAGCATCATGACTCCGAGTCGTTGTACGAGTCCTGGGAACGCTTCAAGGAGATGTTACGAAAATTCCCCCATCATGGACTTCCACTCTGGATGCAAGTCTAGACCTTCTATGGAGGACTTACCACGAATACCATGTTCGTGGTGGACGCTACTGCTGGAGGTACGGTGATGCAGAAGTCCCCCGAAGAAATATTCGAGCTACTGGAAGACATGTCAGCCAATAGCTTCTAGTGGCACTCCGAGCGGGGGACCCAAAAGTGAGGTATGCCCAACATTGACGCTGCCACTATGTTAGCTGCTCAGTTGGACTCTGTGCCCAAGAAAATCGACACATTGAACCTCAAAGGAGCATCTCATGTTCATGCGGCGCACCATCCAGCATTTGGTGACTGTGGTGATAACCACATCATGGGAGAATGCCCGGGATCGGCTGGAGGCCCCTAAACAATCGAGGTGAGTTATGTTGCCCAGAATTGAGGGCCCAACCAGTACTAGCAGTACCAGAACACGGCATGGCGAGATCAATAGAACACAGGCTGGGGCCAACAACAACAGAATCCTCCACCCCAGCGACCGCCCAACTATAACCAAGCTACATATCAGAACCAATTCCAAAGGCCAAAAAAACCCTAGCATGGTTTTTATCAGCAACAAGGGTATCAAAACCCTCGTCCACAGCAGCCACGACAACCACCTCCTCCACCGGCTCAAAAACCACCTCAGCAGGAAAACACCTCAAGGTTAGAGGATATGATGACTAAATTCATATCTACTGCTAAGACTCGGTTCCAAAATCAGGAAGCTTTGATTCGAGGCTTGGAGAATCAGATTGGCCAGCTGTAAAATCAACTCTCAGAGAGGCAGCCCGGTACACTACCAGGGAACACCGAAAAGAATCCAAGGGAGGAGGCCAATGCTATCATGCTCCGGAGTGGAAAAGAGCTCCACCAGAACCAATCAGCACAGCAAGGTGCATCCACACCCACTGTTGATGAAAAAGGTACCAATACTGACCCCTCCACATCCAATAGCCCATAGAATGAGGCTTTACAAAATAAAGAAAAGGAAGTAATCAAACCATTCAAGCCTGCATTACCCTTTCCGGAAAGATTGATGTAGAGGAAGTTGGACCACCAATTCATCAAATTTATGGATGTTTTCAAGAAGCTACATATCAAAATACCATTTGCAGAAGTCCTGGCACAAATTCCATCATACACAAAATTCATGAAGGAAATCCTCTCGAATAAGAGGAAGATGGAGGATTTGGGCATTATTGCGCAAATGAAGGAGTGATCTGTGGTGGTTCAACATTCCATTCCTCCCAAACTCCAAGATCCAGGTAGTTTCACCATTCCTTGTACTATTGGTTCCAGTGAGTTTGGGAAGGCCCTCTACGACTTAGGGGCCAGCGTGAACCTTATTCCCCTTAGAGTTTTCAAGAAGTTGGGACTCCACGATCTCAAGCCTACCTGCGTCACCCTTCAACTTGCGGATGGATCCATCAAGAACCCGAAGGGACTACTTGAGGACGTACTGGTCAAGGTGGGTATGCTATTTATACCTGATAATTCCATCATCCTCGACATGGGGGATGACCAGAAAGCACCTCTTATAATTGGAAGGCCTTTCTTGGAAACAGGGAAGGTACTAATCGATGTGCACCAAGACGAGTTGATTTTCTGGGTAGGTGATGAAAGAGTTTCCTATAACGTCCTCAAAGCCGTCAAACTTGCTTCCTTTTCAGAGCATGAGGACTGTTATGCAGTGTCCAACATGGATAATCATTTTAGCGACAAAGGGGATGAACTAGTATGTTCTTTTATTTCGAATAATTTGACTGATCCAGATATTCTATTAGAAGAAGCGCCAGAAGACTTGCAATTCATAGAAGGCCAGGGCGGCCACTATTGGCAGCATGCACATGTTCCTGATAGTTTGGAACGGGACAAGGTGCAGCCACTTGTGCCTTCGATTTTAAAGGCACCTGATCTCGAACTAAAGCCACTTCCATATTCTATTATGTATGGGTATTTAGGACCCAATCAATCTTTTCAAGTCATACTTAATTCATAACTATCACAAGAGCAGGAAGATGCACTCCTGCAGGTTCTCAAACAGCAGAAGCATGATATTGGGTGGACAGTTGCTGATCTGAAGGGCATCAGCCCTACCATTTGCACTCACAAGGTGCTACTTGAAGAGGGTGCCACAAAATCTCGGAAACTACAATGGCGCTTGAATCATCCCATGAAGGAAGTTGTAAAGAAGGAAGTGATCAAATTATTGGATACAGGCATCATCTTTCCCATCTCGGATAGTCCGTGGGTGAGTCCTCTCCATGTGGTACCCAAAAAATGGGGTATCACTGTGATTTTAAATGAAAAGAATGAGCTCATCCATACATGCACTATCACGGGCTGGCGAGTGTCTGTGGATTACCGGAAGTTGATTGATGCAATAAGAAAAGATCACTTCCCCTTTCAATTCATGGATCAAATGCTAGAGAGGCTAGAAGGGCACAACTTCTATTGATTCCTCGATGGTTTTTCCGGTTACAACCAAATCTCCATTACTCCAGAGGATCAAGAAAAGAGCACATTCACTTGCCCCTATGGAACATTTGCTTATCGAAGGATGTCTTTCGGCATATGAAATGCCCCCGCCACCTTCCAGCGCTGTATGCTGGCCATCTTCCATGACATGGAGGAAAAAATCCTGGAGGTATTCATGGATGATTTTTCCGTTTATGAAAAATCATTTACCATTAGTTTACGACACCTAGAGCTTGTTTTGGAATGATGTGAGCACACTAACCTAGTCTTGAACTGGGAATAGTGTCATTTTTTGGTGCAAAGTGGCAAAGTCCTTGGCCACATGATTTCAGCGAAGGGGATAGATGTTGACCCGACGAAGATCGAGGTCATTTCACGACTACCAATACCGACTTCCGTTCGCGCCATCCGCAGCTTCTTGGGGCATGCAAGATTTTACAGGTGGTTTGTCCATGACTTCCCCAAAATAGCCCAACCCCTCACCAATCTTCTAACAAAGGATGCCATATTTGAGTTCGATGACCATTGTGTCAGATCTTTTGAGCATCTAAACCAGCGCCTTGTGGAAGCTCCAGTTATGATTTCTCCCAACTGGGAGGAACAATTTGAGGTGATGTGCGATGCGAGCGACTACGCAGTGGGAGCAGTCTTGGGCCAACGACTTGACCGGATTTTCCAACCTATCTATTCTGCCAGCAGGACGCTCAACGAGGCACAGATTAACTACACCACCACAGAAAAGGAGATGCTCTCAGTGGTTTTTTCATTTTACAGATTTCGATCTTACTTAGTGTTGTCTAAAGTTATTGTTTATACTGACCATGCAGCACTAAAGTACCAACTGAACAAGAATGATGCGAAGCCCCGATTGATCCACTGGGTACACCTCCTACAAGAATTTGATATTGAGATCCGAGATAAGAAAGGGAGTGAGAAATTCATTGAAGACCATCTCTCCCACCTCGAGCTGCCTCACTTGGAGAAGAAAGAAGATCGGGAGATCAGGGAGGATTTTCCTGATGAGCACGTCTTTTCGATCTGTGAAACACCTCGACCATGGTATACTGATATCCCTAATTTTCTGGTTACATGTGTCATTCATCCCGACCTCTCCTTCCAGCAAAGGAAAAGATTTTTCTCTGATGTGAAAAGGTACTTCTGGGAGGATCCTATGATATTCTAATCCTGTGAAGATGGAGTGATCCGTCGTTGCATCCCGGAGAATGATTTTCACGGTGTCCTGGAGTTCTGTCACGCCTCACCAGTAAGAGGACATCATGGCCCGGACCCTACCATAGCTATGATCCTACAGTCTGGATTTTTCTAGCCCACCATGCATAGAGATGCCTGAGCCCTTGTTTCCTGTTGTGATCTGTGCCAAAGGACAAGTAATGTGGGATGTAGAGCCGAGATGCCTCAGCACCCTATCCTGGAGGTCGAGATTTTCGACGTCTGGGGCATAGATTTCATGGGTCCTTTTCCCCCATCTTTTCGGAACACTTACATCCTAGTCTACATCGACTACGTCTCCAAATGAGTGGAAGCTACTACTATAGCTCACGACACCGCCAAGGTAGTCATAAATTTCACAAAGAAAAATATCTTTAGCAGATTTGGAGTTCCTCAAGTACTGATTAGTGATAGAGGGACCCACTTCTACAACACACTGATGAGAGGAACACTGTCGAAGTATGTAGTAAAGCATCAGATGGGGACACCAAATCATCCCCAGTCCAGTGGACAGGTAGAGCTCTCCAATCAAGAGCTCAAGAAGATCCTGGAAAAAAATAGTGAACACTTCACAGAAGGACTGGTCCAAGAAGATAGATGATGCCTTATGGGCATATCGGCCTGCTTTCAAAACACCACTGGGAATGTCCCCGTTCTGCCTCGTCTATGGCAAGCCCTTCCATTTGCCAGTAGAATTGGAACACAAAGCCTACTGGGCCGTCAAAGCCCTGAATGTTGATCTAATGGAAGCTGATGAGAAACGGAAGTTCCAACTTTCAGAATAACATGAGATCCGATTAGAGGAATACGAGAATACCAAGTTGTACAAAGAGAAGACAAGATCCATTCATGAACGGATGATATCACGAAAATATTTCCAACCCGGTGGTCAGGTACTTCTCTTGAATTCTTGTATACGCTTATTTCCCAGGAAGTTAAAGTCACGCTGGTTGAGAACATTCCACGTTATCTGCGTATTCCATCACAGAGCGGTAGAAATTTCTGGAGAAGATGGTCAACCATTCAACGTAAACGGGCAGCGCTTGAAAGATTACCATCCTATAGATAAAATGGTGGGAACGTTGTCCACCATACTCCTCCAGTAAGCAAGGTATGTAGGTTGATCCAATGACCTAAAACAGAGGCGCGTCCTGGGAGGCAACCCAGAGGTTACACGCCATGTCCCACATATATAAACGACATGTACTAAATATTTTTCATTTGTAAACTTAATATTATAAATCTATAGAATAAAAAATAACTAGCCAGGGATGATGCTGGTGCTGATGGCAAAGTCACTGGAATTTATTCGAGCCGTCCTTAGTTCAAATCCTCCTGACCTACCTTCGGCACGGGGTTCCTCCTTTTAATTACACGACGTGTGAGGTATTTTTAATCTATATATATATAAATGTGTTTAATAAAACCCATTATGGGGATGGGCCGGTTGGCTAAAATCGTAATCCAGTTTCAAAAGACCCTGGTTCGAATCCAGACAACCATCCCATTTCCATCATTTGTTCTTTTAATAAAACCACATGACGTGTACTCCGATATACACCGTGTGCACCATGATTCTTAAAATATAAATGAAAGCATTTTAAAAATAAGATATTACAAGCGGGTGAAGTTGGAGGATTGGCAAAGTCTCGACACCAGGTTCACAAGACCCGGTTTCGAATCGCGCTAATCTCCCTACTTCACCCCCATCCTTTCCAAAATAAAAACCACACACCGTAATTTTCTTTCTTATCATGTGTATAGACCGTATAGAATAAATATATATATATAATAAATATGAACAGCATAACAACCTTTTCTCCCATGGGTGAGGGCGTCCGTTCGAATCAGCCGATCGCTGGTTCGAATCCCGCCCCATGCACCGGACCAAAGGTTGTACTACTCTTTTTCTTATTTTAAAATACACTCCGTGTATTTCCTGATATACTTCGTGTATAGGCTTATGTATAATAGAATTTGTCAATATTTCTATTTTTAATAATAATTATTATATAGTTTACTATAATAATTATATTTTATAATTCAAAAAAAAAGATACACGGTGTGAACTTTACATACACGCCGTGTACCTCAGCTATATAAGCTGTGGGCCACCCGGCTTGAGGCCATGTTGCACGGCCACCCCATTCCTCCCGTCTTCCCGTTTCCTCTACCGAACGCCATCCAATCCCCCTTTTTGCCAAATCTGTCGATTTGGGACGTTGAAAGTTCTGATTCCTCTCACATTATGATCCTCAATCCAGGTACACCATTCTACACCCTCTGTTTCAAATTTTTAGACTCGTTTAGGGTGTTTTTTGGATCGGCCAACCATTCGGATTCCGAAAGTACACGGCCACGAAATGAATAACACATGTTGTGTACTTATGAACATGGCCTCAGAATGAATTTTCAATAATTTGAATATACATGGTGTGTATGTTCGGTACACACCGTGTCCGTTTCATCGTTCCCACGTACACCTTTGCACACGGTCTCACACACCATTTTCATTTACACGGCGTGTGTGTCTGGTACACACCATGTCTGTTGTTTGTGTTGGACCCTTCATGTGTGGCGCATAACACGGTATGTCACCCCATGTTCCAGAACATGTCGTGTATGTTCGGTACACGCCGTGTCAATTATATATGTGGCCGGCCTGTTTCTCCCCCTCTGCACGACCATGTTCTTCATGTGTAGTCCACGCCGTGTCTAGAAACTACACGACGTGTATTGTTTTCTCAGAAATGATAAAAACATGGTCGTGTCATTTGTTACACGACCACTTGCACTTTGATGTGAACACGGCGTGTATGTTCGGTATACACCGTGCCCTATTACATTGTGTCTTTCCACCCTCGGCGTGTCTTTCCAGGGAACACGAGATACTCTCCATTTCTGACTACACGTCGTGTACTCTGGAATACACGCATTGTACTTTTATTTTCCAGTTTTCTCACATTTTATTTGTTTTATTTTCTTCTTTTGTTTTGTTTTCCTTTTCTTTTTCATCCTATTTCAGGATATGGCAGATCATGATCATTCGCGCGGGAAGAGGCCAGCCTCCGCCACTGAGGGTGAGGAGTCCAGTTATCGTCGGATCCGACTCCGACCACCTACTCAGCTGGACCCCGACGCTCCGATCTTTGAGCTCCCTCCGTTGGCCATTCTGCCGCCACTCACTCCCTCAAATGAGGCGGGGCCTCCTTCTGCTGCACCAGCTGCCACTTCCACTGTACCATCATCCTCAGCAGCTGGTCCCTCTTCGAGCACCCCTTCCACTGAGCCACCTTCTTCTTCGGCGGATCCACCTCTAGACCCAGATGCTGCTGTTGCACCGACACCTGGGCTGGAACCTGCAGGTGCTCCCTCTCCCTACACGGTATTTCCGGTCACCTACCTCGCATACAACAGGCTCCGACGCTTTTCTCGTCGGCCGATACCATTGAGCGGCCGATACCATGACAGCAGCATTATACAGCGGCTTGGTATTTGGGGGGAGTTTGAGGTACTTCTCGGGCACATCGCACTCCTCTAGATTTTCCAGGTCAGCACTCCTGTGTTCCGATATTTATTTTTGGAGTTTGCGGCCTCTTTGTGTTCGATGGAGCGGAGTACCGAGAGACGTCTGGAGATGCGGTACCCGTAGTTCAGTTCTGGCTAGGCGGCCGACATTTTTCTCTGATGATGACAGAGTTCGGCCGAGGGTGTGGCTTCTACCCCCATCCTTTCACCCCACACCCTGTTTTTGACATAACCCGGCCCGAGCGCTCTCACCTCATTGCCATGTGGCGGGAGATCGCTAGGCCTGACCACCGGTACTCCCCCACTTCTCAGAAGAGCACTCTTATAGCCGACCCCGTCCTTCGCATCACCCACTGGTGCTTTAGCGCCATACTCTTCCCACGCCATGAGGATATGGGGGTCGTGACCGGCCGTGACATGGAGCTTCTTACCTGTGTCATTTGGCACACCTACCCGGACCTCCCCTTTCTTGCCACCTCCTATTTTCACTCCATGTTTACCGGCCGTCAGGGAAACCTGAACGGCTGGTTTTACACCACCCGTCTTGCCCACCACTTGGGGGTATTCGAGCCCTCATTACCTCATGACTTGTTAGGTTCACCCTAGCGGATGGACTTCCTCATGCTAATTCTCATGGGATTGGTCTAGAAGCAGGGGGTGCCTACATCCTTGCTCAGGCTTGAGCCCCACCTCCTGCTGACCCTGCCCCACCTGCTGACCCCGCACCTCCTTCCCCACCCCCTCCAGCTTCTCCACCTCACCCACCTCCTGCTGACCCCATTTCGTCTGACCTTACTTCTTCTGTCCCATATCCCATCCCACCTACCCCTGCACCCTCGGTCGATCCGGCCATTTCCCTCCACCTTTCCGCGATGGAGCAGAAGTTAGCCCGTATCATCATCCGCCAGGACACCAATGCACGCCATTTGATTCGTTTGGACGACCGAAAAGACCGGATGGAGCATCTGTTGGTACATATTTCTCACTATCGTGGTGTTCCACTACCTCAACCACCAGCCCATGCCTCCGTTCCTGGCCCTTCTGCTCCTGCTCCATCGCGGTCTCCTGCACCGGCCACCGATTCCGTTCCGATGAATATAGTGAGCTCTACTACTGC
The DNA here is from genome assembly GCA_963277665.1 of Viscum album. Lineage (NCBI taxonomy): Eukaryota > Viridiplantae > Streptophyta > Magnoliopsida > Santalales > Viscaceae > Viscum > Viscum album. Next base: position 1,125,178,083 of record OY728129.1, read on the forward strand.
GACTTCTGCCGGGCTAGGGCATGCTACTGCGTTTCCGATCCCGAGTCTAGCACTTGAGGCTCCTACTTCTTCAGCTACCCTTCCTGATGCCGAGTCCGAGCCTCACCCTTCCACAGCTCCTATGCCATATCTCCTGGCTGATTCTATACAGGATGATGCCTCTCCTGAGGCGACCCCATGATAGTGACATTTTCCATTATCTTATATATCTCTTTTTTCATTTTCTGTGTTGTGATGTTATGGATTTTTTTAGTCTTCTTTTTTCTCAATAGTCATAGGTACGGGCATGGAGCGCATTGGGCATCACTTTTTCATGAGTGGAGTATTTTTCCATTTCTATTTTCTTTCTTTTTTGTATTTACTTCTTCCACTACTTTCCCTCATTTTGTCCCCTATTTCTCCCCACTACCCACCCTTTACCTTGGTGTTGTACTTTTTGGACCATGTGCAGTGTTAAATGTGGGGGCACATCTATATCTTTCACCTTAGTCTTTGCCCTTAAACTAACCTAGGAGACATCATTATTAGACTCTATATTTGTAAATGTAAAGCAATTTTTGTTAATCAATCATATAAATGCTAGAGTTATCAGTAGGAACTTTTGGAAAGGTTACATTCTTTTTCATTTTTTTAAGTATTTTAAAATGATTGATGGTATAGATTCAATTACAACCTTTCAACCTTGATTAAATTACATTAATTAGGCTAATCATTTATATTCATGTCATGACCTGATTGTCCCTTTATTATTTTCCACTCCTGAGAGGTATTCTAAACCCTTTTTCACATTTCTTTTCTAATACCCTCTTTCTTGAGAGATTCTTAGGATATGCATCACTACCAGAATTTGCAAGCTTTTCTTTTCGAAACATGAAGAATTTTTTTGAATTACTTTAACATGATTGAAGCATTAGATTGTTTCAACCCATTTATATTGAGACTTATCCTACATTTAATCTTCATTAAGCCCATTGAAGACATGAACAACCTTTATAGGAAGCCACATTACAAGAACATTTCCCTTCCTACCCTATTTCTTTTTAATCTTTGCATGATTATTCATTTAAGCTTTAATGTGGGAGTTGGAAATACATGGCATATTTTTTGTATACAGCAATTAAATAAAGTGTGGGGGAGTGCCTCTTGATTATTTAGGACAAAATGGGCTCCAAACATGTACTCATTGTATTCATAAGGGATGCCCTTGTGTTTCGTTGTTTAAAAAAACAACAACAAACAAACAACAAGGGGACCTTATACTTATTTGCCCATAAACCTGAATTACCTAAGAGAGTTGGTAACGATTACAAAAGAATTTGACTGAGCTTTTGAAGGATGTATTTTCAATGAGCTTTACTTTGAATATCATGAAATTTTGTTTAAAGGAATTAGCCATCCTTTATCAAGCCTCAGAATTTATTTTCACATCTGAACCTACCAACCCATAGCCACAGAAACATCTAAACCTTATTGACGAATCCCTCATGATTTTTGTAAATTCAATTTTTCTGAAGTGGAGAACAAGATATCTTGCAAACCTATGGATAGAATGTATATGCCTTGGATTGAGAATAACATCGATTAAAAAAATCTTAAGTGTGGAGCGTGATTTTAAATAGTAAGGTAAATCATCAAGTGGCATGCTTATTTTTGAAAGGTTGAACAATGTGTTGAAAGAGGATGAGAGTAGTTAATTACATTATATACGAGGCATGATTTTAATATCATATGAATTGAATTTGTTTGTGCCTTTTAGAATTTTTCCTCAGTAACTTTATCAGTTATACATTTGATTAACTAAATGCCTTCCTTTTCAAAGTATAGGCTCTCTTAATTAGATGTTGAGATTTTGCTTGAGGGAAAGAAAACGACTAAGTGTGGGGGAATTTGATGCACCCAATTTGTGTATAAATTTCCATATATATAATTGAAGATAAAAGCATGTTTTCAGAAAATATTTGTGGTTTCATGAACATATTATTTGATTTTGGTGAATCTGTTTACTTGCAGGAGCTTTCTGTCTTAATACACGGATCAAGGGATGTTTGTGAAATTTTTTAAACTACACGGTGTGTACTTTCTATACATGTCATGTACATCCAAACAAGGACACAGACCAAAGTAGAGAGTACATGCCCATGTCTACAGGAAGAGCTACACACCGTGTGGGTCGGCGCTACATGCCGTGTACCACTTTCGAGAAGCAGTGGTTACGGAGAAAGGTCCACACGACCATGTGGCCATTGATGACGACACGACGTGTTTGACCTTTTACACGCCATGTTTACTATTATAGAAGGGGTTGGCAGCTCTACACGCCATGTATGGCGGCGCTACACACCGTGTTCACTCAACTTGAGGCAGTTCCGTGTGAAAAAGTCAAGAACGGCGTGCTCGGCCACCTGCCAGCGGAGAAAATAGCGCCAATACGCGTTGACAAAAAGTACACGACGTGTACTTTCTATACACACTGTGTACTTTATTTTGCTATAAAATGAGGACTTGGCCTACGGATTTAAGGAGTTCAGAACCATTGGAGGAGAGAGAAGCTCTGCTACCACCATTCCCGAAGCCACCAAGGTTCCGTCATTCGGCTATTCCTCCATTCCACCTTCCGATACTTTACCTCAATGCCTACACGATGAATCCGTCAGGTATCACATGTGTCCTTTCTCTCCTAAATTCTATGTGTAACTAAACCCCTCATGTTGGGGCTGTGGATGATGGGATCATAATTTGTATATTATTTTATATAGTTTTGTTTGAATCATTGTAATTCATCTTACTCTTCTTAAACCACTGTCTAATATAACTGAGAATTCTTAGCCGGACCAAGGGAAGGATTCTCAGCGATACAAAATAAAAGTAACGGTGAAAACATCCATGAACATTGGAAGGTTTTCACTGATTCATGTAATGGACTAGACGTAATAAAGAATTAAAGACATTGACTACCGGACCAAGGAGTCAACTGCTCTAATTCCAAACAAGAGGAACCAGACCAAGGAAATCATGTAACAAAATGAAATCCTGAATGATTGAATTATTATGAACAACACAACCATTTAAACAATCTGCATAAGATCTCCTTATTCACCACATCCCCGACACGTCTTTTCTTTGCATTTCTAAAAACTCTTTTAATTTACCCGTTGTTTTCTTTCAAACTATATCCATTATTCAAAGTAAATTAGTTTAATTTTAATCAAAACCCAAAAAATCAACCCAATCATTTCTAAATTTTGCATACTTCACCTAATTAAGTGTTAAATTAATTAAATTCATGCATGCCATGGTTCCCTGTGGATCGACCCTGAACATATGCTATACTAATGTTCAAAGAACGAGTAATTAATTTGGGATGCATATAACTTCAATCAATGAAAAGAGTAGACCAATGATCTATTACACCTTTTGATATCATTATCCTTAATAAAAAAATGAGTGGAATCGTCTCTTGTTTGATCTTATTGGGTAGTTTAATCTTGGGGTGGTTAAGGATTAGTCAATCTATCCTCCAATTCTAAACATTTAATGTTGAGAGAGTTATTCTCATCCTCAACTGATCTCAACTTACCTTCCCAAATATCCATTCGATGTGTTATTTTTTCTTCATGATCATTTACTTACTGTTGCAAAGTGATTTCAAGATCTATTAGCATGTTTTATTTTCCTTCATGCGGAGAATCTTTGACAACAATAGAAACTTTGTGCATCTTTGAAAATTCATGGAAGGATTCTACAAATACCATTTCAATGAATTATTTCTCACAAATACTTCCCTGTAAATTTTGAGTGACTTCATAATATATGTCATTTCAAAGAGATATTTTTTGTTCATTTTCCTTCACATGTTTTTTGATTGTGTTTGATAGACAAACCCTTTTAGCCAATGAATCTTCCCTGACATTAGCATCTTCTTCCAGCTGTAATTTTTCATCTTGAAGAGACATAAAGTTTATTGCAAAGTGTCTTTCCACTTCACTATGGACTTTTTTTTAGATGATCATTGAGTTCAGTTTGAAGATTACTAATTGATTTACCATCATCATAGCTTTTACATGTTTAATTAGGAGAATCATAATAATGAAATTAATTATAACAATTTATACCTTTCTAATTACCTATTGTAGAAGGTGTCTTCCCATTAGCAGTAATCTTTTTCTTCATCTACTTTACTTATTTCATATTTCTATTTTTCTGAGTCTTGGTAGAAATCTCCATTTTATGTTGCACACTAATCATCTCAAATAATCATATTATAAAGACAACATTGGATCCTTAAGAGATATCCTTCGATCTGATATATATTAAAGTTCCAATATCAGTATGAATCATTGAGAGGGGGAGGGGTGAATCTGAGATCCATTTAAACATTATTAATAATTTATTCTTTTCAATTAAACAACTATGGAAGGTTAAAGCCCAAATCCACTCTTCTTGTGTCCCTCATCCTTTCCCAGAATGGTGTAGTAAATGAAATGGAACTGAACACAAGTATTTATAGGGTTCAGTTCAAAGATCAACACCTTTCTGCGTTGGTTATTCCACCCAAAAAAAATTATCCACTTTAATATTGTTATCAATTACAGTGGTCAATATATATTCGCACTATATCTCTCATGATACCCACATAAGGGTCATTATACTGCATCCCACAATGTTACAAGAGTCCCACTGGCCTTCTTTAGATCCCCACTAAAGTCTTCTTCTCCCCACTGAATCTCACATGGGAATTCTTGCTCTCGAGCCACAAGAGAAGATTCCTTCTTTATATTCTCTATTGATTCACTATATATGACCTTATTCACTCTCTACCAAGGTTTATTTAATCAAACATTCTTGAATATCTCTTCATGAATCTTTAATATCCATTGGTATAGTTGGTTGGTTTTTCTCAATAATTCTTATCACTTCTCTAATCAGTACTCAGTTTCAACAATAATCAGGCTATTCATTCTTCTTCAGATGAAGACATGGATTCAATTATATGTGTGAAATTGGTGCACACAACCTCTTCATGAATTCAAGAGAGATTCTTCACAATATTAGCTCAGTCAACTTTATTGTACTCTCAAAAACTAAAAAATAAGATAGAAGATTTTCTTTAATTATGTCTAGCTCTAGTATAAAATCTCATTAACATAATCCATGGATTTCATGGCATATAAACTTTTTGTTTTTGGATATATCAATTACTTCTCACAAGTACATGTGTTTTTGAATGATTTCATGCATGCAAAATATTCTTCCTGTAAACCCGAACAAACATTTTTCACTTCAATCAATGGTTTAAGTTCAATGTGTGTATGTCATGCATTTGTATGAACTTTTGTAACACCCCAATTTTTTCTAAAAATAAATAGAAAAGAATGGAACTTTTTTTTAAGTTGATCTTTATAACTACCCTTTTAACATAATTTCTTCCACTTCTATGTTTTGAATTTCAAGAAACTGTCATCTATAATTGTGTTCTGTATATTATTTGGAGACTATTAGAATCAACCTGTTTTTTTGGTGAATATTAACATAACCTTATAAAGAGTAATAGGAATATTAATATGACCCTAATTAATAGTAAATTTTATTATTATTTTATTTTATTAAGGCTTTAAGATAATAGCATCTAGGTTAATTTTTCATTGTGCTATAGAAGTAGTTACAGAAATAGAATTCTTAATATTTGAATTAAGCATGATTTTATTGAAAAATTAAGTTAAAAATATTTAGAAAATTATTTTTAAAAAATTTACTTCATTTTTGAAATCTACATGTCGATAAATGGTTAGGGTGATGTTTGGGAATTTTTCTGAAACAGTTGATTTTTTAGTGAATAGTAAAAAATACAGTTTTTAGTTTCGGTGTGTTAATGACATCATTAATGATATAATAATGATGTCATAAATCTGGTAGAATTGTTTGTAGTTAAATAATATGTGAGGTGTCCCAAGTGGCTTACACCATGGGAAAATACCAAGGGCATGCCCATGGTTTTGTAAATACCACTCTTGAGGTGTCCCTTGAAAATTATAAAAATAATCCCTCACTTTTTCTATAAATACCAACTCTTCCCTTCATTGAATTCCTTACCAATTCTCCATCAACAGTGTTCTGTCATCCTTAACTTGATAGTAGTCCTACCAAGGTTTTCTCAAGCCCCCAATGTCCCAACCTTCATGTTATAAGGGTTACTCTACAAGGTAAGAAAATTCTCAATTTCTTTCTTTTTTCTTTTCATGATCTCTTTTATGTGGTATAATTTTCAAGCTTCCATACAATGTTCTTATTTCCTTCTTATTCTTGGTCACATCTATATTATGATTCATTTTTGGATGGGGGAACCTTGTACCCTCTCTTTTTAATATTTTCTAAAACCATGTTGCATAGCCATTAGGCTGCCAAATTTTTGTAAGCCATTTCACAATTATTCTGTTATTTTGTGTTATTTCCTTATTATTTATTCATATTTCCTTACCCAAGAGTCATAAAATCTCCATAAATAATGTACATTTTATATTTTATCATGTTTATGGAAAATTACTCATCATTATTCTTCCCCTCTCCCACTTATTTAAAGAATAAAAACATTGTCTGTTAGTTTTGAATTATCGACATCGTGGACGATGTGATTTCAATTTCCATTAAATATTTCATGTCTTGTCATGAAACCATTTATATTGATGAACCGGGTTATAATATATGTTTTATGACTCACCCATGGTTCTGGAATTCTTTTTTATTCATGGTTATAATTTATAATACAAAACAGGGTTGTTATTATCAAATAACCACAAAAATGATCTAAACAAACTTCATTAATGTTATAACTTATGAATCATCCGCATGTAAGAACTAAAAATGATGAATGGAATAAATTATGTTACTGGATATATGTAAATACTACTCCATTCCAATTCTATAGTTTCACTTCCAATCAAAAATAATGCCCATCATGAACAAATCATGGAAATCATGTTATGAACCCACCCAAAAACAGTGCAAAGGGAAAAATACTAACAATTATGGGTGAAATAATGTTATGAAATGATCATATAAGATGTTATAAACATGGTAATGTTTCGGTAAACTATTAAAAACAGTATTTTAACTATTATATAGAAGGTTTAAATAATTTTTAAGTAAGAAAAACCCGGGTTAAGGGAATTCTTAACCCGATTTCCATTTTTGGGTTAACCATCTACTTCAATATTTATGTTCTACTTAAATTTTTTGTGTGATGGGTTATATTTATATTATGTTTTATTATGTTTATTTACAGTATATATACATACTATATACACATTAATAAATCTCTCTTCATATGTATGATATTTATGAGAGGCTTTTCTTTAAAAATTATCTTTTTATATTCAGTTTTACGCAATTCCAAAGTAATGTTGTTATGGAAATATTCATGTAGTATGATTATGTTTTGGTTCTTGGGAATTATTTACGGTGATGGGTGGGACGTATATATCCCTCCAATTCATTGGTTTTTAGTAAGATGGAGGTCAATTTTATGGTTAATTCATGTGTAACTGCTACAGTTACATAAAGTAAGGTAGTCGTGGGGGTTACAAATTACAAGGTAGCCAAGAATGGTTACAAGATTATATAAGTAATGCCCCAAGATAACTTTATGAATATATTTATGTTCTCATGTTTTTTGTGGATCCTGTGTAAATGCCTTCATACATTATAAGTATTCATTGATTAATGTGATCTTTCCTTCTTTTCCATCCCATACTATGCTTTTGTGCTCATCCCAAGTTTTTAAATGATTTTTCACAGTTTAATGTATGTGTAATATATGGAAGGAAGACATGTTAAATGTTGATGAATTTTCAAGGAGTCTTGTTTTATGTTTTAATGTTTTATATTTTGGAAAAAATGGAAACTATTTTTATGGTATCCACTCTGTAATATTGTGTAATGTCATGAATGTATTGTGCTAATCCTCTAAGGCTCTAAACATTAAAACAACTTCAATGAAAAAGGAAGTGTTTTCTTGACTAAATTCATGATTATGTATATAATAAGGCCATGTCCTTATAGATGGTATGAGAGGATGGTTTAGATAAATTTAGGGGTTAGGGTGATGTTAATAGAGTAACATAAATGATTTTCACTCATGTTTAATTTGAAATGTTATGGAATTTAAAGATTACCATGTTTACTTATCTATGATATGTTTTTTCAGAATGGTTGTCTGCAAAAGGAATAGGGATGCTGAAGAGGACATGCACCGACAGAATGAAATCCTTCCAGAACTACAACCTGGAATCGTAGGGATTGGAACTGAGCAGTTTTTGACAGTAATGGATTAGCTAACGCAGAAAATAAATGGTGGTGGCATCCATGCAAGAGAAACAATAGAGGTAACACAACGGAACATGATAGTAGTGGAACATTTTATGAGACAACATCCTCCTGCGATTAATGGATCTTCTGACCCAATTATGATAAAATTTTCTTGAAAAATATTTTCCTAATATGGTAAAAAATAGAATGGAGAATCAATTCCTTGAATTGAAACAAAAGAAGCAAGTTTCAGTGGCTGTGTATGAAGTGAACTTCACCCGACTGGCAAGGTATATACCAAATATTATTCTTGATTTTGATAGCAAAATCAACCACTTTTACTCAAGACTGAGGCCAAGGTGAGAAGGGCGTTGGCCTTGCGTAATTCCAAAGTTATGATAAACTTTTCCAATGTGATGAGATGGTATAGATGGAGTTTGCTGATTATCATGTGCATTTTGGAAACAAAGAGAAGAAGACGTCCAATTCGAAAGAAATGGGTAAGAATCAACCAAATAAATCAGATGGTGAGAAAATCCAATTTCCAGTTTGTGAAAAGTGTGGAAAGAAACACCCTGGGGAGTGTCTTAGAAAAACTGGGAAGTGTTTTTAATGTGGTAAGTTTGGATATATGGCCCGGCATTGCAATGAAAATGATCTTAAGAATAATCCTGATAAGCAAACTGTAAAGTGTGTTAAATGTGGTAAAATGGGTCATTTTGTAAATTTCTGCCCAAAGAGAGTTCTGAATGATGCAAAGAAGCTAGACTACAAGCAAGAAGGTGTGGTGATATCCTTTGCGACTATGTCAGTAGATTGCTTGTCCATACAATGAGGTTGTATTAGGTACTTTTTTTTATTCACTCATATTTTGATAAAGATTTGTTTGATATGGGGTCTGCACATTCCTTCATCTCTGAGAAATTTTCTGGTAAATTGGAAATATCACCTCAACAAATGAGACCCGAACGTGTTGTTAAAACACCAGGGGGGAAATGTTATAGAAAAGTGGAATTATAAGAATATTTTTATTGTGCTCTGTGGAAGGACTTTACCTGAAAACCTTGTTGTTTTAACCTTAGTCGAGTTTGATATTATTCCGAGGATAGACTGCCTTTCTGATTATCATTCCAAGATTGACTGTAGAGCTAAATAAGTTTTTTTAGAAAGAGTTTCAATTTGTATCCAAGAATGAACCCATAAAATTGATAACATATCAGGAAGGTGAGAAAACTATTGAAATATGGAAATGAAATTTATCTTGCTCATATTGTTGAAAATAAGGGAACTATTCAAATTAATGATGTGCCAGGGGTAAATGAATAAATTGATGTCTTTCCCGATGATTTACCCAGTGTCCTACCTGATCGAGAAGTCAAATTCACAATTGACTCAGTTCTAGATGCTAATCCAATTTCAAAACCCCCATATTGTATGGCTCCAATAGAACTTCTTGAATTGAAAAATCAGTTGCATGATTTTCTTGACCAAGGATTCATTCGTCCTAGTACTTCCCCATGGGGAAACCCTATTTAGTTTTTTAAAAAGACATATGGTTCCATGAGACATTGTATGGATTATAGAGATTTGAATAACATGACTGTTAAAAACAAGTATCCTTCGCCACATATTGATGAATTGTTTGATCAGCTCCAGGGAGCTCAGTACTTTTCCAAGATTGAAATGAGATCCGGATACCATCAGCTGAAGGTGAAGGAAGATGACATCCCGAAACGTCCTTTTGTACTAGGTATGGGCATTATGAGTTTGTTGTTATGCCATTTGGATTAACTAATGCACCTATTGAATTCATGAATCTTATTAATAGAGTATTTCATTAGTTCTTGGATAAGTTTGTGGTCGTATTTATTGGTGACATCTGGTATTTTCTAAATATAATGATGAGCATGAAAAACATCTTAGGGTTGTTTTAAAAACATAAAAAAAGAAACTATATGGAAAATTCAGTAAGTGTAATTTTTGGTTACTACCGATTTCTTTTCTTGGGCACATTGAAAATAAGTATGGAATACCAGTTGATCCTGTTAATACAAAAGTAGTTGATGAATGGACAAGACCCACAAATGTTATAGAGATTTGTATTTTTCTGGGCCTAGAATGTTATTACCGATGGTTTGTTATGAAATTTTTCATGGTTATCTTGCCCGATAACTAAGTTAACATGGAAATGAGTTAAATTTGTTTGGGCAGAGGAATGTGATGTTTTTTTCAGGAACTGAAGAAGAGATTAGTGAATGCTTCAGTTTTGGCCTTACCTTCCATAAATGGTGAGTTTTTTATCTTCAATGATGCTTCTTTGAAGGAACATTGTTCTCTTTTGATGTAAAATTATCTGGTAATGGCCTATGATTTGAGACAACTTAAACCTCATGAGCTAAATTATCCCACACAAGATTTTTAATTCGAAGTTGTGGTTTTTTCATTGAACATTTGGAGGCGTCATTTATACGGAACCAAATTCCAAATATATAATGACCATAAAAGTGTAAAGTATATATTCTCTCATAAGGAAGTAATCATGAGGCCGAGAAGATGGCCAGAACTAATAAAGGATTATGACTACACGATCAATTACCATTATGGGAAATCAAACAAAGTGGATGATTCCTTAAATCGGAAACATCATGCATCATTAACCAAGCTACGTTTGGAACATGATCCCTTGATTAATGATTTGACAAATTTTGTCTTAGAATTTGTTGGTGTAGGGAATACATCTGTTTTGTTTCAGGTTTCAGTGCAGTTTATGTTGTTAGACAGAATTAAGCAAGCACAGAAGGAAGACCATGAGCTACAGAAAAAAGGTAGAATTTTTTAAAATGGGCACGTTCCCATAATTTAATCTTGATAATTATTCTGTTTTAAGATTTTGAAAAAGGTTTTGGGTGCCTTATGATTCCCAGTTGAAGAAATAATTGTTCTGTGAAGCTCATACTTCACCATTTTCTGTTCATCCTGGTAGTACTAAGATGTACAGAGTCTTTCGGGAGTATTATTAGTGGGATGGAATGAAAAGAGATATTGTTGATTTTACCATGAGATGTTTGACATGTCAACATGTTAAAATAGAGAGAAAATTACTGAAGGGGATGCTTCAGCCTTTTCCAGTGCCAGTGTGGAAATGAGAGAATGTATCCATGGACTTCTTGGTGGGATTACCAATGACTTCTCGGGGGAACAATGCGATTTGGGTTATTATGGATAGGCTGACAAAATCTGCACATTTTTTTCTATTCGAGACCCAATGCCTTTTGATCAGATTTCTCAATTGTACCTCAAGGAGATTGTTTAGTTACATGGATTCCCTCTTTTCATATTGTCTGACCGAGATCCCAGGTTCACTTCATACATTCGGAAGGGACTTCATAAGTAGTTGGGCACAATGTTAAATTTCAGTACAGCTTTTCATCCCCAATCAGATGGGCTGTCAGATCAAATAATTCAAATTTTGGAAGATATGCTTCGAGCTTGTTCAATGGAATATCTGGGAAGTTGGGATCAACATCTTTCTTTAGTTGAGTTTTCTTATAATAACAGTTTTCATTCAAGTATTCAGATGGAACCTTTTGAGGCTTTGTATGGGAAGCGGTGTCGGACTCCAGCGTTTTGGGATGAAGTTGGTGAAAGAATGTTGATGGGTCCATAATTATTTGAATAAGTGGCTGAGAAAGTGAGTATGATCTTACAGCACATGAGGACGACTCAGAGTAGGCAGAAAAGTTATGTTGATAACAGAAGGAAAGGCTTACTTTTTGAGGCAGGTGACCATGTTTTCCTTAAAATCTATCCTTCGAAAAGTGTGATTCATTTCAGTAATAAATTGAAGACAAGTCTATGGTTTATCGATCCTTTTGAAATCTTATAGAAATTTGGAACAGTTGCATACCGCGTAGCTTTGCCTCCGAGTTTGTTCCAGGTACCCAATGTTTTTCATGTTTCGATGTTGAGAATGTATGTGCCAGATTCATCACATGTATTGTGCCCCAAAGTAGTTCAGCTGGAAGAGAACCTTTCTTATGAAGAGAAACCGGTTAAGATTCTTGATCAAAGAGAACATGTATTGCAGAATAATGTAATCCACCAGGTAATGGTTTTGTGGAGAAACCACATGGTTGAAGAAGAAACATGGGAGTCTGAAAATTCTATGAGAGAAAAATACCCTCAGTTGTTTAATAAGTAAAAAATATTGAGAGGATGCAATTTCAAGAAGGTGGGGATAATGTAACACCCCAATATTTTCTAAAAATGAATAGAAATGCATGTAACATTGTTTTAAGTAGATACTTATAACTATCCTTTTAACATAATTTTGTCAACTTCTATGTTTTGAATTTCAATAAACTGTCATCAACAAATGTGTTTAGTATATTATTTGGAGTCTATTAGAACCAACATGTTTTTTGGTTAATAGTAACATAAACTTATGAATAGTAATATGAATAGTAATATGCCACTAATGAATAGTCAATTTTATATTATTTTATATTATTAAAGCATTAAGATAATAACATCTTTGTTAATTTATCATTGTGATATAGAAGTAGTTACAGAAATAAAATTCTAAATTTTTGAATTATGTATGATTTTGTTTAAAAAATAAATTAATAATATATAAGAAAATTATTTTCAAATAATGGACTTTATTTTTTGATATCAACATGTCGATAAATGGTTAGGGTGAATTTTGGGAATTATTCTGAAACAATTGATTGTTCGGTGAAGAGTAAAAAATATAGTTTTTAGTTTCGGTGTGTTAATGACATCATTAATGATATAATAATGATGTCATGAATATGGTCGACTTGGGTATAGTTAAATAATATGTGCGGTGTCACAAGTGGATTATACCAAGGGAAAATAACATGGGCAAGCCCATGGGTTTTTAAATACCACTCATGAGGTGTCCCTTGAAAATTATTAAAATAATCCCTCACTTTACCTATAAATACCAACTCTTACCTTCAATGAATTCATTCCCAATTCTACCTCAACGAAGATCTGGCCCCCTTACCTTCATAGTAGTCCTCCCAAGGTTTCGTCATGCCCCCAAGGTCCCAACCATCTAGTTCTAAGGGTAATTATACATGGTATGAATATTCTCAATTTCTTTCTTTTTTCCTTTCAATTTCTCTTTTATGTGGTATAATTTTCAATTTTCCATACCATGTTATTATTTCCTTATTATTAATGATATTAAATATATTATGATTCATTTCTATATGGGTGAAACTTCTCCCCTCTCTTTTAAATATTTTCTAAAACCATGTTATGTAGTCATTAGGCTTCCGAATTTTTGAAAGCGATTTCACAATGATTCTTTTATTTTGAGTTCTTTCCTTATTCTTTCTGCATATCTACTTACACAAGAGGAATGAAATCTCCAGAGATCATGTATATTCTATATGTTATCATTTATATGGAAAATTATTCATCATTATTCTTCCCCTCTACCACCTATTTAAATAATAAAAACATTGTCTGTTTGTGTCGAATTATCGACATCGTGGATGATGTGATTTCAATTTCCATTAATTCTTTCAAGTCTGGTCATGTAACCATTTATATGGTTGAAATAGGTTATTATATATTTTTATGACTCAGCCATGGTTCTGGAATTCTTTTCTACTCATGTTGATAATATATAAGACAAAACGGGGTTGTTATAATCAAATAACCACTAAAATCATCTAGACAAACATCATTAATGGTCTAACTTATGAATCATACTCATGTAAGAATTAATAATTATGAATGGAATAATTTATTTTACTGGATATATAAAAATACTAGTCCATTCCAGTTCTGGAGTTTGACTTCCAATCGACAAGAATGTGCATCATGAACCAATCATGGAAATCATGTTAAGAACTCACCCAAAAACAGTGGAAAGGGAAAAATACTAAAAATTAAGGGTGAAATGATGTTATTAAGTGAATATATAAGATTATATAAACATGTAAATGTTTCTTTAAGATATTAATAACACTATATTAACCATTATACAAGAGGTTTAAACATGTTTGAAGTAAGACAAACCTGAGGTAAGGGAATTATTAACCCGACTTCCATTCTTTGGGATAACCATCTACTTCATTATTTATTATTTATTTAAATTGTTTTTCTGATAGGTTTTGTTTGTATAATGTTTTATTATGTGTATTTACAGTATATATACACATTCCATCCTCTTTATTATGTCTCTCTACAAATGGATGATATTTATAAGAGGATTTTCTTTAAAAATCCTCTTTTTAAATTCGGTTTTACGAAATTCAAAAGTAATGTTGTTATGGACTTATTCATGTTGTATTATTATGTTTAAGTTCATGGGAATTATTTATGATGAAGGGTGGGAGATATATCTCCCTCCAATGGATTGGGTTTCAGTAATTTGGAGGTCGGCCATTTGGTTACTCCAAGTGTAACTACGATGGTTACACAAAGTAATGTAGACGTGAGGGTTACAAATTATAAGGTAGCCAAGAATGGTTACAAGATTAGGTAAGTAATTCCCCAAGATAAATTTATGATTATATTTATGTTATAATGTTTTGTGTGGATCTTGTGTAAATCTCATGTTACACAAAGTAAGTATATATGGGTGACAAGAATGTCTTTTGAAAATGCTTTCTTACATTATGAGTATTCATGGACAAATTGATCTTTCCTTCTTTTCCATCCCTTACTGAGATTTTGTGCTCATACCAAATTTTTATATCATTTTTCACAGGTTAATGGATGTGTAATACAAGGAAGGAAATTTCTTTTAATGTTGATGAATTTTTAAGGAGTCTTGCTTTATGTTTTAATGTTTTATATTTTGAAAAAAATGGAAACTGTTTTTATGGTACCCACTCTATAATAATGTGTAATGTCATGAATGTATTGTCCTAAATCTATAAAGATCAAAACATGAAAATATCTTCAATGTAAAAGGAAGTGTCTTCATGACTAAATTAATGATTATATATGTAATAAGGTCCGGTCCTTATAACTTTGTTCATGGTGAATCTCATTTTCTACTTCCTAAATTCACACACTTCCTTATTATTTAGTTCATTTCACACACACACTTTTTTTTAATTTAAGAACAATAATAGGTGTGTTTCCTCATACCCTAAGGCGTGTATTCATTTATTTGTGTTCTTCTTTGTTTCTTCCTTTTTCTTCTTCACATGTGCACACACATTGTATTTTATGTTCTTTTCATGCACATGAACTCACCCATTCATGCACTCTTCTTTTTCATTCTCATTCACACACAAAAAAATGGGTATATGGATGTTGTGTGTATAATTTTTCCTTCTTATTCAAGGTTAGTTCATGTTTACACTCTCCCTTTATGAACTATCCATCTTCTCTTAAAAAAATCAAGGGTTCACGAATTCTTATTTTTTGTGAAAATCGGGTATCACGAGTTATTTAATATTCTCAAATTTATCAAGGATTTATCACAAAAAACATAAACCAAGATATTATCAGGGTTATGGATGTGTATCACAAATAGAGAAGGTGAAAAACACAGTTCTCATTTGGTTTCACAAACCAGATTCTTCAGAAGGTATGATTAGGGTTTGTTAAACTAGTCATTTGTCTGTGGTTCCCTTCAGACAGAAGGGGTAGATTTTTCTTCATTGTGAGGAAATTTCAAGAGTGTATTGCATTATATTAATTCCTTTGGTACTTCTGCTTCACAATGCAAGGCTTCATAAAAACACTCGATGCATAGTTTTTTGGAAAGCAGTAGCTTTCTCAATATCTTCAACATCTGAGCCTTGGTCTAGGTCTCTCTCATTATAGGTGAGGAATAACGTGTATATCATCATTTAAATATTTTTCAAAACCCCCGATATATACGATCATGATATTTTGTTAATGAATAAACCAAGATCCTTGGATTTGAATTGTTCAATGACTTTCTAATATTTTTCGTAATTCTCGACTCATTTCCGTTCTAGTATGATCCGTATTTTATGGAGAGAACATCAACTTCATGTGTTTAAGAACACGTTGGAACCATCTCTTTGCACATCAAGTGGGAAGATCACCCTCAGCAACTTATTTTTCCTCGGGGTCCTTCAATATTCGTCAATTTAATGCAGGCATGAAACTTTTCATGCAAGCATAAGTTTTGTTAGTCCAAAAAATCTCTATGGGCATAAAATGGGCTCAAATGATGCCAAGAGTGGTGAGACAGTCGTTCGGCTTGAGAACTAGATAATTGGTGTCATGTGGGTGTCTAGAGGATAATGAAAACTTCATTGGGGGAAATCGGATGGATGATTACCAGTACCAAAAAGTGGTAGTCATATGGACTTCTTGGATCTACGGGATCGATCTTGAAATTGATCGGATGGTAGACCACATATCACTAAGGGAACAACGGTCAAGATTAATTCCGTGTTTTTAAAATTCCATCCCACATTGAAATAGAGACATGGGATCCTCATAGTTTAACAATCAAGTAGAGGTAGCCTTTGATCAGAATTTCTTCATCCCCTGTCGGTTCCGTCTCGTACGGTGTTCACCTTATTGGTGCACTTATAGATCCAACTATGAATCCTTGTGCATGGGTTGATCACCATGTGTACACAAGCAGGTTTATACACACCCCTACTCTAGGACCACTTGTGGGATAGCTTGGAGGCCTTCCCTTTGTGTGCAGTTGACTCTCAGGTCCTATGTATGCCTTGAGTGGGGCCTTTAGCTGGTCGGCTTGGTCGGCCCCCTAATTTATTAATGTAAGGGAATGTAAACATAGAAAAAACATAGTGTCATGTACTTGAATAATGCATGGACACCTTCTTAATTCAAATCTCATGCATGGTAAATACACTTAGTAGATTCCAAAGTGAGCCTTTCCACCATTATTTCTCCTTCATCTTTAAACATCATCCTTCTTTTCTTTTTGGAATAACAAATTCACGATCTTCAATATTCCCACTTTTGTAAATAAAATATGGTATATGGAACATTTCTTCATTCCCCATGCATTAAAACATAATGCAATGTCTCCACTGATGTAATGAATGATGTGTTCTCTGTAAACACATGTCTTGGACTTTGACTATCAACTCTCAAGTTGCTTGATTTTTAAACTACAAACATTCAGATTAAATAGATGGATCTTCAACACATTATCCACTTAGTGACTATGAATGTATCTTTATTTATTTCCTCATGTAATTGAGTATTACATGGAATTTTTCAAATCTTGTAACAATGTATCACATTTATACATGTCGTGTAAATTACTACTAGTTCAACAATCATCAAATTTATTTCCTCAATTTTAATCCATAATATAAGTGGTACTTTAAATGAATTAACAAACACAAAAATTGAATCATTTATAAAAACATCTATTATCCATTTCCTTGAACATATTGAAAACCTTTTTAAAATTGACTCCTTATTGACTCTTTATTGGAAAGAAATTAAAGAAACGCTTTTCCAAGAGATAATTCTCTTCAAGGTGAAAAATTACAACTGGAATAAGAATATAATTCTATGGAAGAGTCATTGGATAAAACAGTTGGTCTATTCATCACACTGAAAAAACATGTGAAGGATAATGAAGAAACGACTTCTCATTGCAATGAATGATATGATAAATTCACTAAAATATTTCAGGGAAGTATTTGTGAGAAATAAATCATTGAAATTGTATTTGTATAATCCTTCCATGAATTTGATAAGTTTCACATATTTATTATGGATGTCGAAGCTTCTCAAATAGAAGACATATTAAAAAAGATAAACGATACTGAAATCCCTTTGAAAAAATAATTAAATGTACATGAAGAACAAATAACAAAGCTGAAGGGGAATTGGGAAGGTAAGATGAGATCAGTTGAGGTTGATAAGAACTCTCTCAACATGAAATTTTTAGAATCTGGGGTGAAATTGATAAATTATAAATCCCCCAATTATGAAACTTCCCAATCATAATGATGAATAGATTCTTCCACTCAATCTGTCATTGAAAAAAATTATTAAAAAAGAAGTACTATATCATCCTCTAATTCAATGGAATCATCCTCCTAGAAGAATGTATCACATAACCCAGTTATTTTTGTTTCTAATATTGTAGTTTCATTTAAATGTATAGGTTTAGTTCCAAAATCTAGGAAGATTTGGACTAATAAAAATATCAATACATCCGTAAAAACATCAATGGTGGATACTAGAATGATTAATAAGAGAAAATCCAAAAAGGATGCTCTAAATAAAGGAAGAGAATTCCAAAAACAAAAATACACTAAATATTTCAAGGCTGATACTACAAGTAAAAGAATAAGATTTTTTCATAGCTGCTGGTGTTGTTGGATGTTTGGGAATCAATAAATTTATTTTAGGCATAGTATGTCAGTGTATGAAAATTATATAATGCCTATATTCATGGAAAGTAGATGTGACGAAATGAATCGACCTCCAATACAAAGGAAGAAAACAAATATGTACAAGAATATATCTATCAAGAATAGATTTGAGTATCATGATGACTATGGTGATAAATGCAATAGAACTGGTCACAATTATGAGGACTGATGGTTTAGTCCTACCATGCTGCATGAATATGATGATAAGAAACAAAGACCACAAAACATTTAGGAGAATGAAAATAGTGTTGAGAAGTATTTTATTGGGAATATGCAATAAAAATAACTCATGAAAACTGTGAAATGATTTTTTACCAATAATTTTCTTAAGTCTAGTTCTAATAATGTCGTCTCCATAGTGATTATATTCTTCTATTGTGGAATGAAAGGTCATACTATGGATCACTACAAACAAACCATGGAAATGAATGGATGTAAGTTGAACCAAAAAGGTAAATCAATCCAGATGAAGATGGGATTGAATGAAGAAATTCCTGAAGATAATATGTTTTCTAAGAAAGCTAACTTAAAGACAATTAAAAAGACACATGGAAGATCCAAATTCGAAAATTATAATAATGACTGTTTATTTATTTTTCCTAATCAATTACAAATTTCTGGAGAATATCAATGGCTTGATGATGGAGTACTAGCTAAAGAATAAGAAAAAGGGAAACAGGTTGTTACATGTGATGTAGAATTTTTATTTCACGAATTTTTTTCAGCACATGGAAACCCTTGTGTCAGACAACTACTATGTGCAATGTGAATGAAGACTGGACATCATAAAAATAATTGAATACCTATTTTACCAGGTCAAATGGGGATGATGAAAATTGACAAACCTGCACCCATGGAAGCTACTTCACTACTTGAATATGAAAAGGAAAAAAATAAACACATGTTTATGGTGAATGGATGTTAAGGGTCCATTATGACAATCAAAGATCAAATTTTCAAATAGTGAGGAAACATTAGTATGAAGTGTATAAACAACATTAGAGATTCAAGGAATGGATTCCTTGGTTTGAGTAAAATATCTTATCCCCGATGCTTCTATTAAGAATCTCACACGTGTTCCATCTTATTCATTTATATTTTTGTTGTGTATGTGTGATTACGTTGCAGGGAATTGATGATGAAGGTCATTCTACAACTGTGAATTGAATGAAAAATGTAGAGAACAACAATTTGGACTCATTATTCATGATTGGATAATTAAATTAAGTTTTCCACAATGGAATATTATAGATACGAATATCTTGATGGTCATACGATAATTATTTTCCAATAAGGAAAATCAAAGGGAGTACACCCCTTGAGGGGGGAGGAATAAAAGAGATGACATCATGGATTACGTCAAGACAAACTATGAAATTCATATCATCTTAAGAGGTTGATGTTAAGGTATTCAAATCAATGATTCATCCTTGTACTTAATTGTAATTAACATGAAAATTAAGTAGGAGTGCATGATTGATGACACGATGGGATGAAAGGGGGGGCATAATATATGCACATGAACTTTTTAAAAGGTTTGGTGAAGTATGTGGTGAAATTATAAATTCATTGATAAATCTGATTATCTCCATTCCCTTGGTCTTAAATTGATACACTCTCATTATGATTTCACTTGTATGGTTTTTTATAGACAACATTGAGAACCTTGGTCATATCTCTCTTGTTTTTTACACTAGTTTAGCCCAAGTAGACATAGAGATGATTAAAAAAAGGCTCTTTTTTAACTGAGCTGTGTTACATCATCCCTCTCTCAAGAAGACTTAAGAAGATATTATGAAAAGGGAGGAGAAAATGGTTTTGTGTTGGACACCACTAAACATGTTCATTTGATTTCCAATAATTTGTAGAAAAGACTTGCACACATATTGATAACCTATAGAAAATTTACTCCTTATTGGATCCTAATTGACAAAAAATACAATATAGTGTTATACAATAGGTTATAGTGGTACCCCATAATAGACTAGGGTGTGGGTACTCTATCAACATTGTATGTGGTACTGCATGAAAAAAGGGTTTGGGTCTTCGATTTCCCTACTATGTGGAACCCCATAACAGACTAATGAATGTGACCATTATCTACCTACTATGTAGTACCCCACATAGAGACTAGGACATAAACCACTATCAACCTACTAAGTGGTACCCTCTGGCAGACTATGGAATGGGTCTTTTTTCTACATACTTAGATATACACATCACATACTATGGTGTGGGTCCTCTATCTACCTACTAAATTGTACCCCTTCTAGACTAGGGCATAGATCCTATATCTATATACTTAATGGTATCTCCTAACGAACTTTTGAATGGGTTTTTTACCTAGAGAATGTGTTTTCTCAATTATGGAGCACAAAGAATGGTGTATACCACCCGATTAATTATCTTGGCTGACATGTGAGATATTGGGCATCAATTATAGTCCTCTTATAATACATTGCAGACTCATCATCCTAGGATGGTAAGTGTGATTGATATCCTCTTCTTTCATCATCTAAGATTCACTTATTTGAATATATATATTCATATCCATGTATTGTATTTTTTTCTCCTCTTTCCAAGGGTTGATATTTATACTTTTTTTTCATCTCTTATTTCTACCCTCTGGTTTTATGGTATTCTTTTTGGGTATGTATATAATCACACTTCCATTGTATCTTCATGTATATTATATATCTAATATATAAGACAAATAGGTCGGTACTAAATTTAGAGGATCATCTAGATAACCAAGTGAATTTGACGACAAATGCTAGTCATGGATTAGAGATCTTGAGCTAGGCCCTCTCTGCATTTTATTTCCTAGTTATTGTTATTTTTTGAAATATTTTTATATGGGAATGTATTTTTCCCCTTTATTTTTCATGTTATATTTTTGTACTATTTTGTATTCCTTAGAGTTTTTCATTTGAATGGTTATTAACCTAGATGTTTCAGTGTTTTATTTTTATACCTCTTCAATACTATATTCACATGGTGGGTTTCATGTGTATAGGTACATAGAAAAAGAACTCACACATAATTATTCATTTAGAATCATGTTGGATACACAAGGAATATGGAAGAATTCATGTGGTATTTTTATCATGGACTTCTACTAGAATGGTTGACCCTGATGGGTAGAGTAGTGATGTTAATAAAAAAATATTTATAATTTTTTAAATATTATATTAATTGATATTTGAAATTTAATATCTTATTCATTGATTTGGAAATTTTTTGGTATTTAATTTGACATCATTACTTGACATTGAATTTTTAATTTAACTAATTTTAGGAATTTAACTCTGATTTATTATTATTGAAACCAAATATGGAATTAAAATGTTTAAATTATTCAATGAGAATTTAATTTTATGATTTAATGTTACATATTTAAATGAATCCCAATAATGTGTTTTTATTTGATGTGGAATAAGAAGAGAATTTATTTTAAATTCATCTACCAAACATGGAAAAAATGGAGAGGTCTTAAGATACCACATGAATACCTATAATGTTATTGTTCCTCCTTTTCATATTGAAATGGTTGATCGAGTGACTGTATCAATGCACCTAATGCATGATGACACATGGGCGACTATGAGAGTATCCTATATTGGAATGGAAATATTGTTCTGACCAATGATCATTTTCAATGATGTTGAGATACAGTATGAAAAAATAATAATTTCCACAATAAGGAAATATATAAGAAACTTCATGAGTTTCATCTTAAGAAACTCAAAGACTATTTACCCAACTAACCTAAGTACATATGTTCATAAGCTTCCACATGTAGACACAACAAATTCCACATAGTGGAATTTAACTTCTACATGTATATTATAAATAAATTGTTCCCATCACTTACAATATGTTGTAACTACTAAAACATACTATGAATATGATCCAAAAATAACCACACAATGCTCTTTTATGACCCATAAACACCCTCAACATGGATAGTGAACAAACAATAAGAAATAATTATCAATCTACCATGCAACATGTAACCTTACACAAGAAGAATCAGTAAACTATGACATAATGAAGATGAACCTACAATTCCTAAAAATAAATAGACCATGTTACATTAACTAATCCTTCTATATGAAGATATCTAAACCTTTTACTCATTTCCACATCATACAATAAGACCAAACACTAGAATACTATAATTCGTGCTTAAAGGGAACTAAAATGTTCATAAGGGTTAAATATGTTGGTATTGATATGATATTGATTACTTTAACGATTTTTATACATAAATAAACACCATAGAAGAAACAATTAAATATGCTCCATTATTTTTGATATGGTAAAAATTAAACTGAATGTGGACTGATGAAACTAGTTACATAGAGATGATGATATCATGTCACACATGATTATATAAATAGTATGTTTTTAGTGATAATGTTTTCTATTTGTTGGATGTGTTAATTTTTTATGTTAGTTGATGAAGATTACTATAAGGCCTCAAACACACCCAAAAATCTAGTTCCAATGATATAAGAGTATGTGCCGAATATTCTTTATGTGATTCGTAGTTGAAACAAAATTTAATCATACTAACCACCTCGCATAACTGATGATTCCAATGAACCTTAATAATATATAATTGAATATTTCTAATTTAATAAATCTGATGATAAGAAATTTGAGGAAATATGAAGCTTCACATAGATGAATGATGACCAAAACAATATCTATGATTATCAATAATGGTGAGGTATCATCAAATCAAAATGGAGGACGAATCCTTGACAATAACTAATTATCCCAAAAAGTGAAAAACAACAAAAATAGAATCATCAAAGATGAGTAAATAAGAGTTATGAAAAAATAGAAACATTATAAAATGATGACCTTGGAATTTATCTTAGAAAATTATTACGAATGAGTTTTTATGATCTATTATGTTACTGAAGAGTATTTTTTGAGTTCTATCGATTTTGAGCACCATATTGGTGCTCTGATTCATACTGATGTGGTAGTACAACAATGAGATTAACCAATGGAAATCAGGTGGAATTGAATATATAAATGAGATAATCGATTTGTGGATATTAGTTAAATTATATGGAATCTAAGATGTACTACATGCTATATGAATTGTTGTTGGTTAATTTTAGTGTTTGTGATTGTCTGGTTTACAGAGGCAACGAGGATGTTCTCAGATGGCATTTTGTATGATGGTGACTTTCTTAGTGACAGAGGTGGTGATCAGTGCTGGCGGTGAGGGGTGGCAGACGATGGTGGTGTATCGGCACTATGTGTTCCTATAATCGGCTCTGGTGGTGATGTACAATGGCGACAACAAAGGTGGTTTACTGATATTTATGGCGGAAAGTGGTGAAGTGACCAACTGATGTGGTGCTCACAGTTCGAGGCTGCTTTGGTAGGGTTGAGTAATTATGGTAGTCGATATGTGGATCATGGAAGGAACATGACATGTAGTGGATCTATTTATTTTTTGAATTTTGAATGTTGCGGAGTTTTGGATGGAAATAATGGTGGTATGGGATCTGTAATGTGATTCATTTTGAAATTTGAATGTAGTATGCTGTAATTTTCTTTTTGGGTTGTTTCTGGAATTTTTTAGGGTTTACACTTACCCCTTAAAAGTTTCAAGTAGAAAATACAAAAAATATAGATTGTGGAATTTCTTATAATTTATAAGATGTAAATCACAAGTGAAGGATTCTCATTGTGCATATATTTTATTTAAATAACACTTATAATTATATGAATATGATTCAAGCATCAATGACATAATAAATTTAACATTCAATAAAATATAAGCGAAAAGATAACATAGTCTAAGGCTTGTATCATAAAATCAAAATTCCTCACAAGCACAAACATTGATATGATAGAACATACATAACATAACTATAACTCATCATCATGTCTGTATTATGACCAATACATTATTTATTTTGTGCTCTAATGTAGTAAATTTAATTCAATCATATTATACCTAATAGTTATTGGAATTCAACCATGGTAAGAAAATAAAACAACAAAAGTATTTAAGTGAATCCAATTAGGATACTCAAAACTGAAGAAATGTAATCAATGTTGTAATTGAGAGTTACCTAGACCTAATTAAATATAAATCATTAATTACCATATCATGTATATAATGAGATAATCATAATGTGACCTTACCATTATAGTGTAGATATTTGTACATCCCATATTTAAATGGTAGTGTGTATAAATTATTTTTCTTATGAAATTTTTTTAGAAGATCCCAGTATATAATGAGAACATTGAGATACTATGAAATTAATCATAAATATACATGATATGGTATAGATAAATATTACTGACTAGATACAGTAGATTCTAGACTATCTGGTGTTGGGTGATCATAGGAATTAACAAATATTCTCATGAATTTCTTTCATGGTGATATCTAGTAAGTGAGATTAGGAGGACAAACCTGCCAATGTGGACACAATATATTTTGGTTGTCACCGGTTGGTCCTATATATGGACATGTGTATTGGTATCCTTATAGGAGATCATTATCAATGTGAACCATTTGATTATATACTTTGTTGAAAGAAAAAAACCATGATAATGAAGTCTTGGTGATGCATCTTGTGATTGTCACATCATTAGTTGTATGGAATTTTTTGAATGGTCGTGATTAGATTTAAATCTTCTAATTTGAGAAACTAATATATATTGGGAATAGTGTATCAAGATGATAATACATTCATATTTCCATTTCCAAGTTAGTCAAGGGAAAAAATTTCTTCTAAGATCAAAACATAATAATGAAAATGTGGATGATGGCACAAGATTTTAGGATTCCTTAAGATATATCTAAAGTCAAATATATAGTATTTTATGATGTCTATTTATAGGTTGGTTATTTTTGTTATGACCATTCCTTTTATCTTTATGGGTCTTGATGAGTTGTTATAATTCACTCTAGTTATGAGAATAATATTCATGACTATTGAGATAAGATCCCAGAGGGTAACACAAAATAGTGTATTCAATAATCATCTGTATTATGGTGAATATAATTATTGGACATGGTTTTCCACAAAATAGGGTTCTAGAGTTTTCCAAGTTATCCATCACTGGTAAATAAATGAATTTATTATTATTCAGGATAGAATAATTGGTTTGATTTTATTTAATAAATTTATTTACATATGTTTACTTATATATATATATGAGAATAATATATGAACAAATGTAATTACAATATTCCAAATAAATCTAATATTAGTAAGAATTACGAATTGAGCTGAATCACTCAATATTATCATGTAATATATTTAAAATACATTATATGAATGTGATATAACTAAAATAATATTTATTATGATCTTTAGTTATTCATAATTACAAATTCAGTACTTTTTTAGTGTGAACTATGTTTCTAGGGGCCGGGGAACCCTTTATGAGTAATCAACTCACCCACTATATAATTATGGGAGGTTATTCTTAGTTGAGTGATGTTCATTCCATTAGATGATACATTCTTTCTACTCGTGTTTTATATAGAGATACAAATTATCTCTCTAAGAATCTGATCCAATTTCACTTTCATCTAATCGAAGGTATGGGATAGAGGTGATCATCGAACCCCCATCGGAGTCTTCAGATCTCCTTAGTAGAACCCCAATATTGATGAAGGGATAGAAAATAGATTATAATATCCTTTTGAATTATCTAGAAGTATATATAGT
Organism: Viscum album; assembly: GCA_963277665.1. Classification (NCBI taxonomy): domain Eukaryota; kingdom Viridiplantae; phylum Streptophyta; class Magnoliopsida; order Santalales; family Viscaceae; genus Viscum; species Viscum album. The sequence goes on from OY728129.1 coordinate 1,125,204,508, forward strand.
GGGATAATTAATGTAAAAATGATTTCTGAATTTAGTAGTCGAACACCCCCCTGAATAACATAAGTTACACCTTCATTTTGGTGGGTGTAGCATGGCCCATTGAACAGAAAATAAAAAAGCATTTAGAGAGGGTCCCCCTTATCCATAAACTGACCCTTCTATTAAGTCACTACTCCTTTTACTAGTGGCCACCCCGGTTGATAGTTAGGTCCTACCCCAACTGGCCACCCTATGCTGAGTGATGTTTATCGGGAGAACTGAAGCCAACTAGATCCCAGTGAGCACACCCACCCATCAATCACGAAGGTCATATTGACCATAGGATCCACCAACTCCAACAAAAATCTCACCTCTATATCATATCTAAATACCCAACGATTTTTCATGGAAAGATCTCAAATGCACCAACCACATCAAGGCCCTATGAATTGACCACATCCTCCAATCGGTCTTGTTGTCATCCCACATTACTGGTGAAATAGATCTTCTCACTCACATACTAGGTACCAATAAACTAAAGGCATAGTGTCTCCATTTTTCTAGCTAACCCAACTCCATTTGTTAAAATTGTAATGAAATCTGTGTCTGATTCCTCCCAATGTCTCCACTATAAGGATTTTCACCGAAAAAATACCCATGGCAGGACAACTGGCCACCCAAAAAAGCACTGATGCAGGTTTTGACTGAGAAAGACACCCTCCCATTACCAATTTCTATTAATTGTGGCTCCTTTACGACCACCATGGTCCAGATCTACTTGTGTAGAACCCTTTATGTGTGAATACCACTTGCAATGAACCCCTTACATTGTTATGTTGGACTGAATCTACCACGAAATGGGCTTGGGAATGTCAGCCTAACCTAGTACATGTCTAGGCAGATAGACATGACCCAAAATGGACCTACATATTCTTTCCACAACACTAATTTGGTTTGTATTGGTTTTTCATTCCCCGCATTGCACTTATACAGGGTTTCGAGGACCAAGATAAAATAAATTAATTTTCTCAACTAATTATATTTTAAAAATTATTAAATTAATAAAAAATTAGATTCAATATATTTTTCTATACCCAAGAACAATAAATCTAAATTAGTATTAAATTAATTAATTAATTAATTTAATATATGGAATTAAAATTACAGAAATAATGGGATCAAAAATATTTTAATTAATTTAATTTAATTATATTATTGTTATTTTTTAAAGCAGTTCTATATTTATTTCCATCAATAAATTTTTTGAGTTACACAAGGATCAATACCCTGAGGGGGGGAGGGGTTGAATCATTGTATAAAAAATAAAAAGAACATCCCCTTTTGATATTTTTTTGTTGTTAGACAATGAACTCTTATGTCTTATTCCTGTTGCAGAGTATGATCCAATTTCAAGCATTCAAATTACATAACCATTTTAGTTAGTTCACTATCACTGGGTTGCATCCAAGGAGCATACATCTGTAATGTGCCGAAATACCAATTATAATATATGTGGACTACAGTTTAAAATGTTTGGAGTGAACTAATTTTCCCTTCTAGTTCACAAACAATCACAAATGAAATCCCACTTCTCTCTCAACTGAGGTACGCTCACTGATCCTTCAGAATATCCACTCTTAATTTAGAGACTTGTAGGTCCATTCATTTTCATGAATACCTATATCCGCAACTGTAGAAAGATGTGATGCTGAAGATTCCCTTTCAACCATAGATGAATACAATCTTCCACTAATTAGTTGGAAATCCATTCTGAAACTCTTTCTCACATTACAATTCTTTTCCAATGTTCCCACTTTTGCGAAGCTACAATAATCTTCGCAATTCACCAAACTTGTTGCTATGCTCACAGTTACATAGAACTCATAGATTCCCAAAGATCCCTAGTTCGTAGGTCCCTCTATATCAGATATTAGACTCTTTTATCTTCTATTTCACAATTCTAAAAAATACATTTAAAAGAGTATGTCCTCTGTAATTCCGAGTTGGCTTCATGGCGTTCTTTTATTTCACAAAGCTTAACTACCTCTGTAATTTCCCTTTTATTTCTCAAAGGTCCCTACTCTGTGAATCACCTACTTTATTCAATATTTTTATGCTTTTTATTTGAACTTTCTACTTTTATATAGGGGGTTGAGTTCAATTTATACGTTATTTCACCGACCCTTGGGCCTTCGATAAAAAGTCCGCGCCTAGTCATCCAAAACTACATTGCCCTGAAATTTTTGTCGTAAATAACTCTTCTTTGCAAAGAAAAATTGATTTTTTTTAATTGTAAAATCTCCATCATAGATCTTTCCATCAATTTCTATTTTCTACCATGGTTCAATTCCTCTGTCACAATTCTCTTCCACAACACTTTTTTCATTTTCACTATAGTAGAGAACAATGACACTGATCTTCAGCTCTGCAATTTTGAGAAGCACAATGTAATCATGGTTCTCACCATTAAAAATATATTAATATCTATGATTCAGTCTCCATGAAGTCCATATTTTAAATATTCATATATTTTCCATATTTTTATTTGATTGCAAAGGAAATCCACTTTTTATGATGCTGATAATACTCAAAAGTTTGGACCCCCAAAATTTGGCAACTACATAGAAACGATGCCACCTTGTATCTGTTCTATTGTATGGCCTGCAAATATTCCATTATGTTTCTAGGGTTATTTATTAAAAATTATTTCCAACATAGTCTCTAGAACTTTACAATTCACTATGAAAACATTTTTTTTTTCAACAAACAAAACCATCCAAAAAAAGCTACAATGTTAAAATGAGGGATTTTTTCCCAATATAATTTTTTTAACCGTTCTAATTTTCCTTTTACTAGATTTGAGGACCAACAAAATATGTGTATGTATGGATGTTTCATTCCATTATTTGTAATTTTTGGAGATGGTTGTATGTAATTAATATGGTCTGTGCAATGTAATGTTTTGGTCAATATGTGTAAGGGATTGCATATCCAAAATTGTTTTTATATTGCGCCCCCTGTCCCACTCAACTATGAGTGAGTACAATTATATTTAGATGAATATGGTGTATGACATGGGACTAACCATGAGGATGATAAATCCAAATCATAATTTAAAATTTTAGATAGGGGAAAAGCTACAACATGATTCTTGTTAATAATTTTGTCTGATTACACTAGGTCATGGTAGATCCATTTAGTATAGTTGGAATAACTAATTTTAGATTCTCAAGACCAATCATGTAGTTTATTTTTTAATTAATTTGATTAATATTTTATGAAATTGCATAAAAATATAAAAAATCCTAAAAAAATAAATTTTAAAAAAAGAGATTAATGGTTTTCTATTATTTTTTAATTGTTAGCGCGAAAACATATAGAAAACAAGATTAACATAAACAGATTACATTCATTGAGAAAAATAGAAAAATAATTAGTGAAATTTAAAGTCTCAAATTCCTTCAATCGTTTTTATTAGAACACAACCAGGTGTTTTCTGTGCTGGTTTAGCCATAGTTGAGGGTACCTACTACAGCTGGGGAGCACATATGAGAATGTACAGTTAACTAAACTGAAATTGGTAGAGAACAAGTAACCAAAGATATATTTTTTTCAAAATTATATTCAAGGAATAAAAAATTAGGTTTCTAAATTTATAATCTGAAACATCACTCAAAAGATCAAGTATCAATGAGCTAATTCCATTTTGTAGTCAAATTTATACCTTAATTATTCTAGTAGTGGTGTATCCATAGATTGTTGAATATGATGGGAACATAAAGGATATATTCCACTAGAATAATTAAGATTAAAATTATTTTGATTATTGTGGAGAGGGTTACTATAATTTGATAAAATAGTTCAAGTCATATAATGATTTAATTAACTAATAAATAATGTATAATACAATATTAAAGATAAAAGTAATAGTAATATATATGTTTTTTTGTAATAGATTGAAATAAATACCATAATCTACTATATGATAATTTTTGGACAAATCCAATGCCATATCATGCAATAATTTATAAATGTAGTATAGGTGCTTCAGAACAATACTATCTTATTATAAATTCATGTTGTTGGTTTCCTAATACCAGTTTAGAAACTTTATGAAGAGAGGGTGTCATAATTCTTACAAGAGACTCAAATATGATGCATATGATGGTTTCGTCAAAATGTTATAATTAAATTTTAATGTGATATTGGGGTACGAGCTTCGGGAAAAGGATGATTTTACATGTTTTCTCATCTCCGAGTAGATTGTCTAAAGAATGAAAAGCCATAATGAAAAAGGTGATGATTACACTTGATATGTGTAAATTGAAAGATAAATCATGATTGTTCAATGGATCAATTTTTTATTATATTAAACCATATTCTGTAGTTTTAATTAAATTTACTAAACAAATTTTTTGTATAAAAAAGCATCATTACCTTTTTTGGTTAGGGTCTACAAGTAAATAAGAACATCAAGAAAGTAGAAATAATTCATATGGTAAAAACATTGAAATATAAGGTGAAAACCCCAATGGAATGAGAAACACCGATGGTATATTCTCAACTTAAGCTAAGGAAAATATGTAAAAGATGGTTATATGATACTTATATCATGAAATAAGCCACTGAGATATAAATTAAATGGACTGATATGAATAATAATGTACATGTTACTTTTTTAGTGTATATTGATCAATTATATCTATTGTTTTGACATACTTCATAGATATAATGTAAATTGTGATTATCACCTAAGTGTATCAATATATAGTAACTAATTTAGTATATAAACATTAAATGAAGTCAATTATATTTTCCAAGAAGCTTAGAAAGGGTAATTCATATGTCAGCTATGAGAAGCTGTGGACTTCTGGTTACCCAATTAATGAGTTTGGAAATAATACACATGAGTATTACCGAATCATTTATCTCATGTTTGATTTGTAAATGAGGATATATTATTATAGTTTTGGAATGAATGTTGTTTTTTTGAGATTAATAATCATCCAATAGTTCATTAATACCTAAATCATATGCAATACATGATGAATATAAAATGTAATACTCATATTCCCAATTTGGGATGAAAATTCATTATAATGAAAACTAAATAGGGATTTCAATTATTAACCCAATAATATATTTATGCTTAGTAGAGGTAAACACATTGTGAATTATAAATGTATATATATAGTTTTGGATATAGACACCTTTTGAAATAATCTTTTTCCATAGAGAATTCAGAATTAGTTCCACTAGAGTGTATGAACAAATCTTTGTTTATGCTAGTTGTAAATATACATCATTAAATTCTGTTAAGTATTATTTGAGTAATTTCAATGTGAATTATGGTAAATTCATCATTATAATATATTACTTTCTTTATCTTGTCATGAATAAAAATATCTTGACCAAGCATTCATCGAGCACTATAATTTAGCATTGATTAATTTATAAATGCACTTTACCTTATCTGCATTGAAGTGGTGACTCTAATAAGGATGATCAATGATGATTCATACATGTTATCATTGATTAATAAAATGTGTCACAGAGAAATTAATAAACACACATTTTCTTATATACATTAGAATCATGATGTAATTAAAAGGATAATTAATGTTAAAGGTCATGTGTTTCTGAAACTTATATATTTAATGACTTTCTTCACAAATAATGACATTATTCCATAAACATGTGCTGACTATACTAAAAATTGGACATCATTTGGGTTTTATAATGATGAAAATCTATTATCTCATAAGAAAACATGTTTATATGCAAAGAGATTGTTAATTATATAATCAAACATGCGACAAGAAACACTAAAATTCGTCTTTTCAAATAATCATAATGTTTCAAAAGATATTATCTAAAACCCTCAGGATTAAAAGTTATATTCATGTTATAGACTATATTTCAATAAATGTGTGGACATATGATCATGGCATAGTGGGATAAAATTTGACTTCTGTATAGTCAATGCAGGATATACACAGGTAGTTGGTATAGTAAAAAGTTCCACAAGAGACTGTGTAAAAAATATTCCATAGATAGAAAATGTATAAGAAGGATAAAACCCTTAGGATGGTTTTATATTCACCATTGCCAGTGATAAATTATTATTTTAGAATAATAAATCCTAAAAGTAAAAAGTATATGGATATTATATATGATTGACATGGTCATCTAAAATTAATTAATGGATTCCATGAATCCATGTATAGGGGCTTATTATGTTGAATATTATGGTGGGTATTAAAATGTGATTGTACATAGATGGTAAAAAAATCATACCAATAAGGATTGATTTGTAATAAAATGTCATTATGCTGAAAAATATTTTAATTATACTTGTTGTTGGTAATTTCAATAACCATTCTATTGAGCATTGGATGATAAGATCTTCGATCATTGAAGGGTTCAATATAACTAACTAGAAATGGACGGTGACAATATGGAAAGCCAATATGGGGTGAAATATAATCAAATCCATTTATGGATTCGAGTAAGAAAAATGATCATAATATATTCATCTCGAATGAATATTTTTCATGTTTCTACCAATGGTTATTGGGAGTGTCAGGGTATTGAAGATAAATATTTTTTAACATATGGAAAACAATTATAACTATTATAGTTAGTTAAGATTCGTATAAAAGATTCCATCTCTAAATTGACTAAAACTATAAACCTATATTTTAGGAAATATGATGTATCAATGTATCTTTAATGGTAGATTAGACTCAGTCAATCATGAATATATACATGGTATTGAAAAATTAATTCTAGAATAATTTCTGGGAGATTAGATACTAATTTCACGTGGCATAAATATTTCCAAGAAAATATGGATGGTACATATTAGGAGATTAATGTTAGGAAATGGATTCCATATGCCTTTGTGATAGGTTAATTAAATATGTCATGATATGCAAAAAATGTGATATTTTTAGAATATACATTATAATATTAAATAAATTAATATCCGAGAGAACATCAAATGATGTAGTCCAAAATATCCTATTATACTGGTGTATAAAAGGGATATATACATGGTATGAGGAGAAGAATATATACTAGTTTTTAGTGGATATAAACTAGACCTCTTAGAATGAATGTAATCTAATATGAATGTTATGGTGTGGAAATGAGTGATACAAGAGAACACAAACCGGTGGTATCTATACATATAAATAATGAATACATATAATCTTATGAAGAAATTATGAAGTATTTATTAAATGAAACAATTTTTTACAGTTCATGGATTCATGACTACTTTGTAATGGTTTATAATAAGATAATTTTTTTAGATGTATTATCACATATTTTTTAGAGTAGTCAAAAAGAAAATACACGGGGATGCAATATAACGATGTTTTTACTCAGGGATAAGTGGTAACACATATTAGAATATCCACCCATCACAAGAATTATACACATAATAATAAAATCTATGACTATGTAGAAATTTGATATAAATCATGCGAGGGATAATAGGGATGATTAGAAATTCTTCTCTAGTTCATATTGGTGTTCATTAATAGTGGGATCTGTAGAGCCAACTAAATAGAATGTTTTGATTACCATATAATGTATATAGTGAAATATTCATGAATTATACATACCATTATAGTGTAGAAATTTCTCCTACAACTATTTTAATAGTAATATTCATATATTTTTTTTCATATGAAAAGGTTATATAAATTTTAAGCTATAATGATAACCTATAGATACAATGAAATTATTATTATATATATTTTATATGGTTTAGATATATATTACCAAATAGACCTAATAGATGTTAAACTATTAGGGGATGGGTAATCTAAAGCAATGTGATAGATACTCATGAACATCATACATGGTGATATGAGGTAGTTGATTTCGTGGGGATAAAACTATAAATAGGATCACCACATGTTATGTGTTCTATTGGTTGACCCAATATACATGCATTTGTATTAGTATCCTCAAATGAGATCATTAAAAATGTATTCCATTTGATCACATATGTTGATGTATATAGAAAACCATGATAATAAAATAATGGAATGGTATTTGTGTATTGTGTGTCATTGGTTGTATGAAATTGGTTGAATGATCATTATAGTATATGTAACTTCTGAGTTGAGGAAGTAATTTATCTCGAGCCTAGCTGATCAAGATGTTTTTTCCGTCATCTGTACATGGAAAAGGAATACAACGATAAATTCATCCTGTTATATCAGAAAATAATAATGAATGAAAAGATGATGACACAAGTGTGGACAATTTTTCATGGGATATATAAATACAAGGATATTATATTACAGTGTGTGTTTTCATAGGTTGGTTTTCATTTAGAGGATTTTTTATAATCTCTTTAGGGTATTTAATGGGTTTCTAGACTCTGTTCTTGGTTTGTGAATTCAATTCATAGCTTTTAAGATAAGGCATAAGATGGTCTCCCATAATAACATATTCAAGAATCATATATATTCTAGTGAGTAGGATTACTATAAATGGTGTGGCCCATCATGGGGTCCAAGTGTTTTCCATGTTATTGATCACTGATAAATAAATAAATTAGTTAACAATCATGTAAAAATTTATTAGATAATATTAATTTATTAAATTTAATAAATTTTTATATATATTTATGAGTAAATATTATATGAATGGATTTTATTATAATATTTTAGTTTTTTTAAATATTAGCTGGAATGACATGTCATTTTAAATGAATCTGGTTTATAATTTAATATATTTAATATATATTATATTTTTATGAATATATATAACAAATATTTATGAAGAACATTAATTGTTCATAATTATTTTTTTCTTATTTAGTGTGAATTATTTTTTTCAGAGTTTTGGAAATACATATAGGTAATCCATTCACCCACAATATACGAAGGAGAGGATAAGCTTAGTGGAAAACTATTCATTCCAATAGATGATATATTCTCTCGCTTCCCTCGTTTATTAGATAGATAGTGTCTCTATCCAATAATCCAAACCAAGATCACCATCATCACCTCAAAATTCAGGGATCAAGGTGATCATTACATCATTTAATAATTCATCGGATCTCTTCACATGCACCTAGATTTCAACAAATGTAATGTGCACTAATTCTTAGAGATTTTTTTTATGATCAAGAGGGTTTCAGTGTCAATTCTATAATAAAATGATCTCCAGTGACATTCCATTGTAAAACACACATATTAATCAAACAAGGTACAAGATATTTTTATTTATATTCTCTATTTAATTCATGAGATATCCACATACCATACCTAATATTGGATTTTCAAATGAGACTAGTTCAATCATCTTTACAAAAAAAAATTCAATCATCATTCCACCATCTTTTACTTTGGACCATGTTACATTCATTTTACCTGTCCAATGATAGTAAAGTGGGCCTATAAACTAAACTTGAAAAATATTATGGTTGATTTTGAAAAAACCAAGAAAATAAAAGAATTAAGCGCTTCCCACATGGAATGAATTTATAGAAATCATCTAGTAAGAATCATTATCTATTTTAAAAGTTATGTTCATTGCTGAAGAGGTTGTTGGGTCGAGTAATATCCTGATACTTAATTTCAATCTTAATAGTTTCTATTTTATATCATTTATTTATATTGTAATATATATAGTGATAGAAAACATACACCTAAATGATCAATCGTTGGATAAATCTCTATATCCCTATAATTAATTATTTTAATTAATAAAAATTCCCTCTATATGCATTTATTGATGTGTTTAGGTATTTAGATAATCATATATTCCCATGTTGTAGTGCATTTAAATTATTTTTTCCCATTACTATAGTATATATATAAAATACACATAGGAATGATTTCACACACTGTGATGGTTCATAGTTGGATAACTCTTGATTATTCTATGATATCAAATAAATAAATATGGTATAGAGGAATAATACAAGGATTGTTATATTTCACTAATGAATCTTAAATATGCAGGAAATGATAATTAGAGAGATTTAATTTGAATAAACCATAACTAAGAGAATAAAACTGAATAATTTTTCTTGTGTAAATATGGAGGGTCCTATAATGATAGATAAGATAAATAGTTATTCAAAACATCATCCTCTCCATAAAAACCCAATTTCATTATTTCTATATGAAATTCATTTTCACGAAAATTATTTGATGGTGGCCTCACACTAGGCCATTCAATAATATACTCATGCATTAATTAACATATGAGTTAATATTTGACCATTAAATCATTTAAAATTAAAATTGATCCATTTAGTCTAATATAAAATCTAAATTATTATATTTTTAGTGGTATTCAGCATGGAAGGGTAACCAAGTGAAAAAACATATCATTAATTTAAAAATTTATTATGGAGTTTCAGAGTAAATAATTCCATTCAATTGTACTCACATTACTTCCATATGATATAGCCCAATCAATTGTTATGGCTGGTTCTAGTAGTGGCATGATTTATCAAAATTATTTTTTATCTTAAAAAATATGATCTCTTATGAGAAATGTTAAATAAATTAGATACATAAGGTATTCACGTTGTAACCATATCAATCTCCCACTTTTGTAAAATACTTATATAATTTCTTTAAATTCATTTATATTGTATCATATATAATATCATATGAGATAATTTCCAAAAATCCTTTTTCATATGTTATAAAAATAATTTTGGGATGCTATTAGAAACATCACATTATAATAATTTAAAATCATTAACATGTGAATATATATTGAAATATGATTGGGATAAACTCAAAAAAATAGTTCACAAAGTAAAACCGCAATACCAATTCATTAAATTACAATATGTGGACTCATGGGCCTCTAAAATAAAGAAAACATGTGATTTCTAAATTCATAATTATACGAATGGATTATCCACCATTAATGTACCAATTATACTCAAGCTAGAAAGGTAACTACCATTATCTCCATCAACATCATGTATCTTAATACATGTTCCCAGTAATTCACCACATAAAAGAATGAATTTTCATGTGATCCCATTGTCTAAGTCATTAATTAGCTAAATGAAAATGATAATATAAATCCCCTATAAGTAATAACATGTTATAATTTATTTCAGTTTAGACTAACCTAGTTGATAAATACATCACATTGTATTAACCCTTATTAATGAAGAGACTAAATGTCCATCATCTGGTAGCTAAGAACATAAAAATTATTATTTATATATGTACATACAATCCCTCGTTCTATCTCAATCATTGTTCTTCAATTCGTACTCATAACATTAGATGAAGAATCATATCATTTTTATGATCCAACTAATAAAATGATAAACAACATACCAACCACCCCAAATTTTTTAAGTGGAATAACCAATGTAATAATTGTATAAATGTATGATGGTCCTCATTTAGGTATCTCACCAACAATAGGTATGTGCATTCAAATTTAAAACATAAAATCTGACATAGTGTATGAAATTCAATATGTAATACTTCATAGGTCATCCAACACATAAATATCATTTTCACATCATGTGAATATTACATATCATAATATTAAATTCTATTAAAATAAATCATAAAACTTCGTCACAAACTATAATACTCTATGAAAAACAATAGTTATAGACTGCTAGAATTCATACATTAACTTGTTAGATATCATTTGACGCCATCGTTATGTGTAACCAATATGAAATAATTATAATATGGTGACATACTTTTAATAAAATTATATATTTGACATTCATAATATCATTTATTTATACTATTGAAACCATACATAAATAAATATATCATTAAATTATATATGATAGACTTATTGAATATCCATACAAGTACTGTAATTTTAGGTGTATTTGGAACATATTACATCCCTATATAATTCCATATACAACTACGTGCGACCATGTGATACAAATATTATACTAAAAACATTTTTGACTAACATATGTTAATTAATATAGTATGAATAATTGCGAGAATTATGAATCATATCCCCAATGTTAAGCCCTTTGAATAGTGTACTAAATCTCCTTATGTTTACCAAATTTATTGTTATGATGTTAATACTATTAAATCCCCATCAATAGTAACCCAATTCCAATTCATTTATTTATTTCATTTTCATAATATTCAAGGAAACACCACCCAAATAAGTTAATAGTTCAAAAGTCTTGGTAAACTAGATACATATAGGATTCCCCTATAACTTTTCAGTATAGAAATTACAATAATTTATTTCTGATAATTTCATTATTTAATCTTTTCTATCCATGCATATAAGTCATCATAAAATTCCTAGATTACTGGGAATGTAAGACAAATAAGGGAAATCCCAAAATACCAGCAAGGGTTATGTACAACGGAATCTATCATGAATCGATAATCATAATCATTGAAATGTAAATATATGATGAAAATAAATTCAAATAATTTTACTAGAATAATAAAAATAGAAATTTTAAAAGTTTCAAAAAATGAAATTTTGTCAATAACATGACTATCATCAGTAGATAATTCATAATCAATATGATATGTAAAATTACTGAAAACTACTATTTAATCAACTAACTAGGAAATAATTTAATTAATATATAATATCATTGTGAAAATATAATAGATAATAAAAAATAAATTCTTAATGAAGATAATTATTAATTAATGGATATCATGATCTCAGGAATCCTGAATCGTCAACTCTCAAGACCTTTCCCAAGATAGTTCATAAGATACGGGATAATATACATCAGAATCCCATTTAACAAAGGATAACCAAATGAATCGTCTCATGAGACTACATATACATTAAGGTGTTATCTTTAGTAATTCCACATCATTATTTTCATGTTCAAATCAATCGTTATACAATGAATTATTGATGAAATTCATGAAAAATATGCTTTATCACCAAATATCCACATTGTTTAAAGGATACTAATTTTTCAATATTTTCCAAATAAAACTAAATTCAATGTAAAATTCCATATGCATAAAGTTTGTATATTTTAATAAATAATAATATTGATTATAAATAATGTATACAGAGGGTAAATTTAATATACAAGTATCATATGAAATTAAATATCTGAAGGTAATGACAATGACTATAAAATATAATCGAGAAAGTACATGAAAATAATTTCATGGGTCAAATGGATATTAAATCATATATAGAAACAATAAATAATCATATCAATATAACATATCCCTAATAGAGTATAATTAATATAATGGGTTATTATGTGATATGAATATAAATACTATAAAAATATCACAGAATAAATTCTAGTGGAAAATATCCATTTTCACTTTGAAAATCAAATTTTTCTTGAAAAATACAGAATATTAAGAAATATATTTACTTTTAAAAATAATATTTAAAATTGAATAATCATTTTAAAATAAATGAAAGTTAATTAAATTAGGAAATTATATACATTCCATTTATGTTAAAGAACATTTTTTCCACATGGTAATAAAAATCATAAATATATCATTATTCAAAAAAGATAATGAAATATTCTATTCAAACAATTTTATAAAAATTAAAAAATCTCTAAAAATGTAATTAATAAATAATTTCTAGATTGTTAATAAGTTTTTGTACTTTTTTCAAAAAAAAAATGATATTATAGAGAATGTGACGTCATCTTCCAAGAGAAACAATGTTGGATTTTATTTTAAACAATTTTATAGTAAAATTAATTTAAAAATAGAGGGAAAATCGATATAAAATATGAAAAAATAACGAATAAAATGAATAGAAAAAAACTAATTGATTTTATAACCTAATTATAAAATAATTTATATTAATAAAATTTCATGCATAAATAAACACAAATAAAATGATATTGATAATTAAACAATTAGAATGATCATAATTTTGATGTGAGAATTACTAAATTAATTTATTGTGTTTATAAAGTGTAAATCAACTTATAAAACTAAAAATAATATAGCTGTTATTAACAATTTTGTACAAAAATTATCTAAAAATAATAAATACAATGAAGATGTAATTTAACCTATTTAAATGAATTTATGTAATGAAATTCATTACCAAAATTGAAATTTTATGTAAAAATTACTTTTGATGAAATAATTAAAATTGAAACATAAAATATCTTGAAATATTACTAAATCATTATATTTAATGTAAAAGGGGTAGAAAATACATTATATAAAATAAATTAGTTGACTAACATTATAATACACTTCAATGAAATGAAATTGATATGAAACCCTCAACACGTGGTTATTTTCAAGTAAATTTACCATCCATTAAATAATTATAATTGAAAAATAATATAGCACAAAATATTATGTTTTAAAGATATTACATTTAAAAGGTTTTAGTATTTACACTTTAAAAAATTAATATTGTTACACAACTACAAAATACGCCTCAATGAATGGAAATTGGGAAAAAGACTCTTACATCACGCATCATTTTGATTGAATGTGATTTAACCTCATATGTACTGTTTTTAAGAATGTTATTAATTTATATGAAAACTAAGTGTAAATTTATATTATCATATGTGATCTTATGATAGCATGTTAAAACCCATTCATTATTAATCATTCATTATTTTTTTGGATTCATTTGATAATTGCCTAATTTATCATGTGTCTTTTTTCAGGATTGTTCCGTTTCAAGGGAATTGGATATAGATCAATCATATAAGAAATAATATTAATCTTATAATTTTTTTCAATTGTATTCATTCTTATAATCATTATTAAAATTTGAACATGTATAATTGATATGTTTTCTGTGTGGATATGGTTGTCTGTACATATGCACGAGCAATGTTATCATCCCCAAAAATGGGAAAGTGTTACGTGGTGGATAAAATATTAATATTCTATAATCAATACCATATTTTATATATCACATGTATTTATTAATATTCTCATTTTTACCTTCCCTATAATGTGTAATTAGAAAATGAATCACATCCTATTGTGTGGTTGTAGTCCGTCGTCCGCACGAGTGACATTATAATATTTTAAACGTCATGAAAATTAATAAAGTTAATGTGATATTTTAATTAATGAATAATAATAATATCATAAATAACATATAAATTTGTTAAACACATTATTATTTTTATACAAGATATGTGTTGATGGTAAAAGAATTATATTGGTTAGTGAGGTATTAGTTTTTTGTACACAAGATCGACAGATTTATTTCCCAATTGATGGAATAAGGGATAGATATAGGATATGAATTTAGCATAACAACATAAAATTATATTGTTTTTATTATTATTATTATATTATAATGATTAAATATTATTTTAGGGTGGTTTCAGAAGAAATAAAATTATATGTATCATTAAAGAATGTTATATCTTCTTTAAGTAACATCTTTTGGTTTTAAAAAATAATAATTGCACGGATGGATTTCTTATCAATAAAAGGGATATATTATGATGTTATGGGTTTAAGGAGGTAATTTTCATTGGTATTTGGTAAAAAATATATATTGATGTGGTAAGAGGGGAGGAGATGTGGCAACCTTTATTAAGTGGTGTAGAAGATACATATAGAATAAAAAAACTATTTAATCATTCCAAAAACCATTGATATTAGGAATTTCTAGCCTTTATAGTTTACAATTTGTCCATATTTCTATAAAAAGGGTGTTATACAAGTTGGTATGTCATTTTTTACACATATCCTATTTTCTTATCTCCATGTAAATAGGTTCACCTTAATATATAATAAAAATTATTTTGATTTCATTTATGGAATCAATTTTTTCAATTTCAATTCAAAATTTTTGGAGAATCCAGTTTAAAATTTTACCTACTGGCGCAATTAAAATGTGGGTTTTTAATGTGAAAATTTTTATAAGTATAGAGTTTTTTAATAACAAAAATGTATATAAAGTTGATTACAATGACAAAAATTAGTTCAATTATAATATAATTGAACTATATTTTTTCATTATAATAATTTGAAATTACAATATAACCTTGTAAATAGTTAAATTAAACTAATTTTTTTTTAAAAAATATTCCTTATTATTCATTAAAAAATGAAAAAAATTAGAAATGTCGCAAAAATTTATATTGTTTTAATTATTATAACATGATTTAAAAAATGAATTTTTTTTATCCAGATATTTTGTAAAATGTGAAAAAAAATTAAATTATGTGCTCAACACACAATTAAATCATCTTTGAGAAAAAATATAGTTTCTAAAAAATAATAATTTTTCATTGAAATATATATTATTTTATTTATAACCATGATATAAACATATTTTTAATAAATGTTTTAATAATATTATTACCCACCAATTTTGGAGATATGATTTATTGGGATACTACATTATTATTCATTAAGATACAGAGTTGGATGTTCAGCAAGCTATATTAGATATAAAATTTAATGAAAAATACTGAATTTGATGTTTAGGCTTAGTTGTTCATGTCACTAATGAAATTGAATATAATTTAAATGTTTTATAATTTATGGTTGTTTCGTTGTCCTCGCATAAAAAAATCCTCCTCGAAATTTGATCTTCTGATCTAAAATCTATTGTTTGACATATAAAATTTTACTTATTGAAAATCCACATCATAATTGGGTTAATATATCATCCTCATAATAAGTGATCAATGTATGTATAAATGGAATATGAAATATCCCATAAATATGTTCCTATGTATGATAAAATTGTTTGACTATGATGACATGTACATAGAAGAAAAAACTATATAATTATAGATAACGATAATATTCATTTATTATTAAAAAGTGAATGATAAATATAATTTTAATTAAATAAAAATAATAAATATTTTTTTTAGAAATACTATTAAATTCAAAAAAATTGAAGTTAACATGAATTTGTTTTTAAGATTCTTTGCTTAATATTGAGGAATTATTAAACTATCATACAATAAAATCAAATATAATTGATACATATCTATTTCATAAGAATAATTATATCCTTTCATTATTCATCAATAAATTTCAAATTAATCACTTATACAAATAAATGAATATACATAAATTATTTTTTAATTCTTGAATTAATAAAATGTAAGTGTGCTAGATTTTAGGATCCATAAATGAGGGGCAATAATTTCTATCTGTATCAAACTATTTACCATAAATAATATGTTTTTAACTAGTTATCCAATATAAAAAATTAATTATTAATCCTAAATAGTAAAAAATGTGGTTAATAATTAATATTTATTAATAAAATATTTTAACTAAAAAAAAATTCATGTTAATGATGATGTTTTTTCATTTTAACAAATTATATAAATACAATTCATATATTGTTCCCAAAATATGATGACCCTTAATTATGAAAACATCAAATTTAAAAAAACAGTAATGGTTTCCAATATATTTAATCAGTTTTCCTAAAATAAAATGGTATTATTGATAAAATAATTTTTTCTTATAATTAACCATTGGTTTTTAATCCCTTTTAATGATTTCCAAAAGATACTTAATCTTATAATATCATTACCAAAAATGTTTTCCAAATGTTTGTTTAATACTTTGAACTTACGATCAACCTCAATCATAAAAAACATGATGGTGTTTATAACTATTCTGTTAATGAATTAATAAATTATTTGGAAGTTTTACACTATCACTAGATAATTCATAATTATATCACCAAAATACCATTGTTAAAAAAACTTCTAAAATATAATTCTTAAATACTAATCCATAAAAAATTCATCCATTTTATTTCAAAATAAGTCCTACATTAGCCTACTAGTTAAATTTTAGAATAGGCAATTGACTCAGATAAATATCAGGTTCCCCATATATATGAAAGAGAACTATTAATGGATTTATACTTTATTTTTATTTCCTTCCATCATACACTTCATTTTTTTCAATGTAATTAATTTTTTATTCCCTTATTATCCACAAATAAAACATTTTCATGTCCCTTTGAGACATTTTCCACAGTGTATCATTCCACATTTTTGACATGAAGGAAATGAATCCTTCCTTCCTACAACCGTTAATCTATTATAAAATATCATCATTATTTTAATTAGAGAGTCTAGAAGATGGTTAAATTATATTTTTTAATCATCATTTAGGATAAATAATTAGTAATAATCATGATATATTTCACCCTAGTCATCATCCCATTTAGTTAGTCATAGTAATTAAATTTTCCATCATATTAATTTTTAAGATGATTACTTTGAGTTCCTTCCTTTAACAAAAACTACAAATTATAGTGTGAGTAATAATAATCATAGTGGGAAAACCTCATAATCATTTTTAGGATGGCTAAATAATATCATATTATTTAATAGGTAAGAAAACTTAGGTTTTTTCTTGGAAATTATATTTTTTATTCTATTTAAATTCATCATAATAGGTTGTTATGAAATTTGAATTATAATAATCATTTCTCATAGGAGTTTAAAACTATTTGTACAAAATAGAAAATTATTTTTCACTAAGTGATGATCTGGTCAAGGACAATACACCCTTTTTATAGTTATTTCCCCTTATAAATCTATTCATGAACAATATCAAATTTTAGGAACCAAATAGGGTTTTATTTTAGGAAAAAAACAACATAAACTCTACCTTACCAAAGAATTAAGAGGTTCTTCTATACATATCTTGAATTTTAATATTCACTAATCTATGTCATTATAAATATAGTTATCATGGTTTATAATACAGTTCATCTAATTCAAAATGTAATATAAATGACTGATGTAACCCAACAGTAGAGTAGTACATCATTAAATTGGCATACAATACAAGGAAACACACCTAAAAGGATTAAATAATTTAGTAGTATAGGTAACCTAGATACATAAATGATTCCCATTATACATTTTAATATAGAAATTAAAAAACTTTTTTTCTAGAGAATATCATTATTCCAACTAGTATATCATTGAATATCATTCATTGTTCACTTCTTACATTACTAGGAAATGAAACATAATAAATGTGTGCTCAAATTCAAAGTAAGTGTTAAGTAAAATAAAAGCTACCATGAATCAATTATCATAATAATAGTAAGGAAAATAACTACAAACATATTATATTTAAATAATTCTAATATAATATTCATTTTTTTAAACATCATAAAAAACATTCAACTTAATAAATAACATGAATATAATCTCTAGATAATGTATAATAAATATGGCCAGGAAAAAAAATAATCAATATTCATTTAATCAATAAAATAAATACGAAATGCAACATGAGATAATATTGCTGAGAAATAATCATGGATAATATTAGCAAAATTATAACTGAGGTAATTTCTTAACTATAAGATGTTATGATATCAGACATCATGATACCATTATTACCAAGTCAACTCTCAAAATATTTAAAAATATATCGATAGGTATATACGAGAAACCCATTTAACTATGGGTAGCCAATTGATTATCCTCAATAAACTACTAATGTCTCATGGGGATTTCTATAAATGGGACCCACCCATATTTATATGTCCACTTAATTAATCACAGACATAATAATTGATTTAATTCATAAACAATATTGTTTATAATCATATAATTATACAGAGTAAAGGATAAAAATTAAGTAATATTTCCCATCTAATAAAATAACATTCCATATAAAATATTGTTTTTAGAAATGATAAACGATTTGATAAATAATCACATCCATGATAAATAATATAGATTCTAATCTAAAATTTAATATCTTATGATCACAGGTAACTAAATACTTCAAGAGAAATTAAATGAATACAATTATAAAAAATGGCTGTAAATTCTTATAATTTCAATATCAAAAATGATCATAAACCATCAATAAAAAGATTAATAGTTTTATCAATACAACATATACCTTGTGGATTGTCATTAAAATAATAAGTTGTTGTTTTTTTAAAATAAATTCAATTAAAATAAATATAAATCCATTAAAGATGAATATATATTATTATCATTTAAAATATCTTTTCAAAACTATAAATTTAAATAATATTTAGACAAAAATTAATTTTAAATAGAATCATATAATCTTGTAATGTATTCTTTCAAGAATGATAGGACATGATGGCATGAAATTCAATGCATTCCATATATGATAAAAAACAATCGGTTAACACTATTGTAAAAGTGTAAAAAGATCCTTGTTGGGAATGTGTGAAGAAGATTCCTTAAAAAAATTAAATTTAAAACATTTTTTTAAATTTCATTAATATATAATTTGTATAGTGTTAGTAAATTTTTGAAAACATTTTCTAAAGATATATATTTCGAAGAAAATATATTATCGACTAAAGAGAGAAATAAATTGATATTTTTTAATCAAAATATGATCAAATATTTTATGTATGAAAGAGTGTAAGACAAGGTATAATTAATTTTCATCATCCTAAATATACATAGAATAAGAAAACAAATGGGGTTAATTATCCAATTATCAAATAAATTTCTTCAATGGAACGTCAAGCATAAATAATCCAGGTAAAAATCATATTATTACATAAAACCTTAAAAATATAATAACCTTAATGTGAAAAATTATCAATGAATTAATTGTGTATATAAAATGTTAATAAACATAAAAAAATATAAATACAGAAATTTATAGTAAATAATTAATTTTACACAAAATTGTAAAATATTCCAGAAAGTGAATAAGTAATATAACCCAATGAAATAAAATTGAGTTAAGAAATTCATTAACACTTTGTATCTGTTATGTCTAAATATGTCTGGTAGAAATAATTAAAATTTATACATAAATTAAATTAAATATTTTTTAATAATGATATTAAATGTCAATGGTATAGTATATACACTATATAAAAGAAATTCGGTGTATAAAATTCCAATATGAATCAATGGAATGAAAATGAGATGAAATACCTTAACAATTGGTAATTTTTAATTTAATACTCAATGGATCAAATAATTCAAATTGAAATTTAAAATACCATATTTTTAAAATAATTCATGATATTTAAAGTAATGGGAGTAATATGTACATGATATAGAATAAATTAAGAACATAATAATAATATATGCCTCAATGAAGGTAAATTATTATGGGTTCACATTCGACACACTTCCATTAAGTTTAAAATGATTTAAACTTATATATAATGGATTTAGGAATATTTTTAATATATAATAAACCCTCTTAATATTTATAATGTATCGTATGATCCTATTATAACGTTTTACCACCAATTCGGAATTATTCATTAACTATTTTCAATATTTCAGTTAGTAATGAACCTATTTATCATGTACATTTTTTCATGAAAACTTATGTTCTTGGGTATTGGGTGTAATATCCCGAGTTTTTTAGAAGTCATACTATGTTTGATAGCATATTTGATACACCAAATCGATCATAAGTGAAAAACTAAATATTTTTTATCTAAATTATACCATATATATGATATGGTGAAACAGAAAGAATGGATAACATTATATGAATTATGAAAACATGGTTTAGAAATTTTTCTAACTAATTTATTTGTGGGAAATTAAGTATTAACCAATGTAAACCACTTTTTAAATAAAAGGAAATTTTTTTCTGAAAAACTATTTAAATATAAGTGTTTTTAAAAAATTATAAATTCTATCATTTTTGTTTTAAAAATTTAATATATATTAAATATATAATATATAATGTTTAAAATTTATTTTACATTTTTAGTAATGATATAAGAATGAATTTATTTTTTGGATAAATGGAGTATCAAAAAAATAATAGTTTTGTCACCTTTTGATAGAGATCCAATATTAAATAATGTTTTTGAATCTTTTATAAGTTATAATTTACAAAATGAACTTCTTCATTGGAATTGTGGCATCCATATTTAGTTTGGATTAGTTTTTGGTAATTTTCTGATAACAATCATTTTTTAATGAATAATGAGAAATACTGCATTTTAATTCAAAACTTCTTTTTTATATAATTTAATTATATTAATATAATATCCTACTAATTTTCTTTAATGTATAATTAGATTATGTTATAATCATTTAATACAGTTTTTGTCAATATATGTAATTCTAAATTAAAATTGTACATAAAAACAAGTTAATATTTTTTTTGGTTTTTACTTTTAAGAAACACCTTTTCTGGGTTTTCCAGAGATTAAATTTAAATTAATTGATAAAAAATATATGTTTTAAATTTTGAAAATGGATTAATATTTGGAATAATAGGATCAAAATTATTTAAATAGGTAACTTTTATATTTTTTTTATTTAGGAACAGAAACTACCTTAATTTTAATTTTCCATTATTCAAGTTAAATCATTAAATTTAGGTAACAATCTAATATGATATGTACTATAAAATTACCCTAACAACTTCCACAATCCTATATTACGCGTAAAAATATACCATTAATATCTAATTATTTTAACTAACTCATTTAGTGGATATATTTCCATGAATGGGATATAAATATTATTATAACAAAATGAATGTGACATGATAGTGACTAAATTTCTCCCTCTTCTTTCGTATATGTATTATAACATTAATATAGTGAAAATGTGAGATAACATTGATCATATATTTTTTCCGAAAATATAATGAAATTATATACATCATTTTAATTTTTTAGAATTTTTAGAGATTAAATAATTACAATAAACATTTAAACAACACTGATAAAATAATCATTTTTAAATAGAAATATCAAATAAATGATATCAAGGATATTAAATTAAATATAAATTTATTTATTTATTATAATAAATGATTTTTAAAAGTGAATATGAAATATTTTAACTCTATTAAATGTTTTTTTCTATGTTTTCAATTTGTTTGTATTTTATTTAAATTCAATGAAATAAAAAGAGTCACAATTGAAGCTATTGATATTTTATAAGAATATTATTTAATTAAATAATTTTTAATATATGTAAAATAGCTATAAAAACCAAATTGACTATTATAAGGTGTAAAAGTTCATCAAGTGTCCATTTATGGGAAATATTAACAATAATAGTAAAATTTATATCCTCTGAATTCTTAAAATGTAATTACCAAAATTGAAATTAAAATATATTAATTGTGGTTTAAATGAAGAGATAAAGATTAAAATTAAATAAAAAAATTTCAAAAAAATATTTTGCTAAATTATTTACAAATATAATTATCTTATCTTATAATTTTTTTAAATTTATATAGAGTTAAATCGTAATTTATGTTAATTTAATATGTTATGAGTTCTCAACGGTTCCCTCCCCAATCCTATAAAAAGTTACCAATTATTCTATATTACCTACACCTCATAAACCATTTCGATTTTCTAATAATACCAAAAATGTTTCCTATAATACCTCCCCACATTCTTGTGTCCTTTATTTTTGGCAGAAACCCCTCCTTAGATGTGTTAAAGAGTTCTTCAATGGTGATCAACTGAAGAAGATGTGTCATATTTCTTTATGTATTTTTATATTGTTCCTTCTTCAAACTTCTTAAGACAACATAATACCTTTCCTAAATAACAAAACAATATCCTCAAAACACATGGATGTTATTATTTTAATATTATCTCTTAAATACATATCCAATTTCTTCAATTGGGACATGATCTTTTCAATTCTGTTTACGATAGACTTCCACCACATGAACCGATATAATTTGATTTTAAAAACCATAATTTAATATCAGTTTTCGTTATGTAATTAATCTTCATATATGATATTCGTGGAATATTAATCAGTATTATAAAATAATATATCAATTATGTTCATACATTTCATGCACATAAAATTGATAACGCCAATCATGTGTACTTGTGAACTATCACCTCCACCGAGCGATGTGATTCATTTTTATTTACTACAAAACTTTTATGATATTTTTATATGTGTATAAGTATATTTAATTTATTAATATGATATTAATGATGACCAAAAAACTTTTTAAAGAAAAAATAGTACTTACTCTTTTCCATAACATCCAATGATATATGGAAAATTTTACTCTTGGGTATTTATGACCATCCATCTCCAGGATTATATTTTTCATCATTTTTCATAACAATAAATAATGGTTTGATTTAAAATTATAATTCATATATAAAAATGATAATAGTTTCATGAATATTATTTTGGAGATCATTTTCTTCTGAACACATATACTGTTGAAATATTACTATGAATATTTTTTGACTTCAGTACAGAATATCAACAAAACATAGGATATGGACATACATAATAATGTAATTGTTGTAACCTTGTAATAAGTGACATAAAATTAATAATAGAAATGAAAATAGTTCTAAATAATATATATAATTAATATATTTTTATTACATAGGATTATAAATAACATTTGTGATTAATCAGACTCGAGGTTTGGGACTTCATCTCAATCTCCTTTCATTGAGGTATATCTAGATGTTATGAACCTTTATTTCCATTAATGTGTATATAAAAACCTTTTGAAACATAATATCATGAATTAGTATATTATAATTACAATTAAATTTTTGTTTAATGTTATTCTTTAAGTTCTTTCAGTCACGTGTTTCACAAGTCGTAAGGGACTCATTATCTAAAACATCATTCTTAATGTTTTAAATATTTATTCTTCTAAAACTTCTTATTTCATCTCCATGTGTTCAAAATGGGTTTTACGAATTTTATTATATATACATTAATGTCTTAAAACGTTAATTTATAATAAATTTTCAATTTTTTAGGGGATGCAAGGATTCGAATATATTTTTATTAAATGTTTTAAATGGTTTAAGAGATGGATTAAATATTTTAATATCTAGAAATGATTTCTTCTGATTGATGAGTGAATTTTTTATAATTTTAGTATTTTATGTGTTATGATTATGTAATGGTACTTGTACATTTGATCTATGGTTATGTGATAAACCATTAATGGGAGGTTCTGTGATAAACTGGTGATAGTTGTTACATTATAACAACAAATACATTGGTTTTGGAAGTAGGTCTTATGGATATTCTATCTTTTAGAGTGAAATGTATTGAAGTCGACCACAATGTTATTCCATTGATCTATGATTATTTCCAAGGATTCCTTTATATCTTATATCTGATTTTTATCGGTTTTATAGCAATATTTTGATTAAAAATGGATATTAATGAGATTATATTCCAAGAAATGTCATCACTACTTCATTAAGGTGAACATTGTTATATTATAATAATGTGTTCAAAATTGATCAGTTTTTGATAGACTAACTATTTTCCTTATTTGTGTATCATTTAATGAGATTTTTATACTCAAAACGTGTTGTAATTATTTTAATATGTTTTACGGTAGAATAAATATAAGGATAGGACCAAGAGAATAGTTATTATTATTGAACACGAAAACAAGACATATTTCATTTTAATTGTTTTTTGTGAAAAAGTTGATAGTGAGTAAAAGTGTATACCTAGAAATATTTCTATTTTAATTTCATAATTATATATTAATTATCTAAAACTATAAAGCAAAAACATTTTGGGAATGTATGAAATAAAATTCAAAATTTAATTTAGTATGTTATGTAATGAATATGGTAGGGTTCATATAGTTGGTAATAGAGTACAATTTTGATAATCTGAGATGTTAGAATATTATATGGGTGTATTTTAACAATCTTTTTTAACAAAGAGGTTTAATAAAATTTTGGAGGATTATGGTAATTAAGGTAAATGAGATAAAACCCTAAATCAATTTATTTATAAGTATTTTGATGTTTTATTATTATTATAAAAATTCGATGTTGTTATGCCGACCATATAGAATATTCGTCTTTTTCATGTTATAGTAATGATTTTATCAATTGATTCATGATCATTTTTCAAGATGGAAGGAAATAGATATTTTAAAACCTTTTTATCCCCCCTGAAAATTTTATATTCAATATTTATGAAAAATCTCAATCGAATGATTTCGACATCTTCTTGAGTATTCTAATCACCTACATGATTTTTTTGAGTTATCCCAACCCTAATCTTTTCAAAAAAAAATATGGGCCATAGAATCATTTAATATGATTTCAGTATCTCATCACTTACAACTCTTTCTAAAGGTGAAACACCAGAATTGGTGTCAATATTTCCTTTCAAAAAGTAAGATAACATGCTGAAATTGAAAGGAAACATCAAGAATATCCTGAAATCTGGATCCAAGGTATGAATTATCTTTTTTTCTATAATGTATGAAACATTATCTGATAGATATCTACGAATCAGGAGAATTTAATTCATATATATTATTTTAGGAATTAATTATTAATAAATAAGGTCACAATTCTATGTTAATGTATCCTGAAGACCATTGAAATATTAATATGTCCACATCTAACGGATTTAATAATCTTATTATTCTTATGGATGATGAGATTTTTAAAATTATTTATATTATTTTGATAATGGGTGACTTATGAGGTCTTTTTTAGATATTTTATATATAACCATAAATATTTTATATTAAAATGTTATATAGGGAAAAATTTTCTTTTGTGGATATACTTATAAGTCATGGATAACATTTATGGTTCATATGTTTTTAGTTAATTAAGGTTTATTAAATTTATTGTTTCAAAATTAATGGTATGAGATAAAATTTAAGGATACAACATGTGAATGTTATTTTTGAAGAATTTTCCATATTTTAGGAATTTTATTATAAATTTATTTTAATTAGAAAAAGGACAACATGCATGATGGGTGACAACCCATCGTAGGATACGAGGGTGCACTACTGACCACTAGACTACACAAAGTCATTGAATAGTATTTACTCATTCTCTTTAGTTAAGTGATTTGATGGAATAATAATATTGTGTTTTTGGGAACATATGTTTCATCAAATCGATATCCTTATTAATGGGAAATGAGTTAGTGATGATGTGAATAATTTTATTCTGTAAGATGTTCACTATCATGGGAACCCTATATGATAAAGGTAAATATAAGACAATGGAATTTTATTTGAGTAATAATGGTTGAATTATATTGTGAAATAATCTATGATATATTAATATTGATTCGAGTAAATTATGGAAACCATTAATGTATCCTAAATAATATTAGAAATATTCCTTTTTTCTGAGACTTGATGAGTAATTAATGATCAATGGAGGTAAATGATTAAATTTATCTTGGAGGATTATGTTATAAAATCCATTGAATTTTTTTTTCAATACTAGTTTGGAATGTTTTGATGAATTTTAAGGACAATATATTATTTAATGGTCCATATAAACTTGGGTAATAAATTTTAATTTTAGATATTAAAAAAAAAATTTCTTCATACAATGGGTAATATTTTTTCAGAATTAATTTTTCTTGTACTATCTATTTTGTTTTTGGTTAACATCTATAGATAATAGAAAAATAAATTTCATATTTTGTGTACTATGTGATTCTATAGTAGATGATTGTATTACATCATGCATGAAAAATTCATATTAAATAATCATAATTTGGTGAAAAAAGATGTGTTTGTAGTGGAAATTTATTAAAGGATGAATCTTTACCTTCCAACTTCCTTATGATCTTTTTCTAATTGTTAATATAATTACTCAAATATTTAAAAAGTATTTTAAAACCAAAATGTTATCCATTTAATTTCCCAACTACGAAATCAAATATCATTTACACCGTCACTAATATATGGTTTTATGTTTTTTAACTCTCTCTTGAAAATGATTTATATCAATCTCTATTATAACATTTTGGTTAATGTTTTCTTCTATATTGATGTTTTATTACATGGAACCCTATTATTTGTTATATTTGTATATCTTTTTACTTCATTTTGATTCTTCTAATTTTATATTTTTATTTTATCATTTTTTGGATGCTGGGATACAATAACTTGTACTTTTAAAATATCATACATTTGTTAATGACACCAAATTATAATTATGAAGATTCAATTTATTAAATGGTAGATGATGTATCATAATGGGTTTTTAAAAAATTACACTATATCCAGTCACATACATGATATGCAACATCGAACATAAGAGAACAACTAAATATTATTATTTATATGATACCTCAAAATTTATCTATTAAAAATGGGAAAATGGAAAATATTAATTTAATTATAAATATTTGGTTTATTAATGTTTATAATAAATTCATTTATTAATTATAAATTATAAATTAATTTCAAAATCTTTTTAAATAAAAGGAAATATTTTTTTTGAAAATATATTTTAAAAATAGGGATTTTATGAAATAATAAAACACTCTTTGGAGATTTATTAATAAAATATACATGTAATATACTCAATACAATGTTTAAAATTAATATTATATTCTTTATAAACATGATATAACAGTATATTTATTTTTTAACATAAAGGGAGTAAATGTTTTAATGAATAGATTTTCCACCATTAGATGGATGACCTATATTAATTTGTTTTAAAATTGTATAGTTATATTTGAAAAAAATAATGTTATTATTTTTAATTATGAAATATAAAATTTCGTTGGGAAATATTTTTCCAATTTTTCTATTAATATTATTATTTAAATAAATAGTGAAAAATAGTGCATTTTAATTCAAAACAACCTTTTGGTCTAAATTTTTTTATTTATAGATTGACCTATTAATTAGTTTTAAATATTTATTAGATTAATTTATTATCATTTAATGTAATTTCATTTATTTTATATCATTTAATATTGAAATTTGATATAAACATATGTTAATCATTTGATTGTTTTTACATTTAAAAACTTGTATTCTTGTTTCGTCAATGAGATTAATTTTAAATTAAATCTTCAAAATTTTTTGTTTTAAATTTTAAAAAATTTATTCTATATTTGGAATTATTGGTTCTAAGTTTTGATAATATATTAATTTTATATTTTGGTAATTATAAATTGTAGCTGAGGTAATTTTTATTTAATGTAGCTAAACATAAATCGAGCAATTTTTGTAACAAAAGAACATGATAAGCAGAATAAAATTACCCAAAAAGCAAACAAAAAATTATTTTATGAGTTTGAATAGACCCTTAACACCTAAGTATCATAATTGAGTCATTTAGAGGACTTTTTTCGGTGAAAATGATATGAATAATATTAAAACAAAAAACAAAGTGACATGAAAGTGATAAAATGTCACACTATTATTTCTTATAAGTATAATAATATTAATATTGTGATAAATATGATATACCTTGTCAAATAAAAAGTATCAGGAAATATAATTAAATTATCAACATTATTATAATTTATTTATATTTTTTAGAGATTATATAATTACTATAATGTTTGACAAAATAGTGATATAGAAAATATCTTGTCGATATAAATATAAACTAATTGATATGTAATATACTAAAATAAAAAATAATTAATTTATTAGGGTACACGAATAATCAAATAGCTTGATATGATTTATTTTATGTATATGAAATCATTTTTTAAATGTTATCTCTTTTTTTGGATTGTATTTAAACTCAATGAAATGAATAGTGTTAAAATTTACACTACTGAAATTTTATACAAATAATATTTTATTAAAATGATCAAAATTCAAAAACTTATTTAAAAATAAAAAATTGACAATTATAAAGTCTAATAGAGAATGAGTTTTCCATTTATGGAAATTTACCCCATATAAGTAAAATTTTTATCCCCAAAATATTTTAATAATATTAGCATAATTAAAATTGAAATAGAATAAGTATAGGTAAAATGAAATGTTAAGATTTAGAATAAACTAAATAAATTTCTACAATTATTTTTCTAAGAGTATTTAGATCATAAATCATCTTATCTTTTATATAACTCAATTATTATTCATTAATTGTCAATATTAATTTTATATTAATTTAATATTTTATGAGTTTGCAAGGGATTCCTCCCCACTCCTGTAAAATGTTTCACATTCTTCTCTATTAATTACACTTTTAATTTTTTTCGGCCAAGAACTACCCCCACACCTTCCTATAATACCTTCTAACATTCATGAGGAATTATTTTATGAATAACACCCTCTTTAGAGGTGTTGATGTGTTTTTAAAAGGTGATTAGCAGAAGAAGAGGTATAAATTTTCTTTAAGTATATATATATATATTATTCTTTCTTCCACTTCATCAAATATACATAAAAAAAGAATACATATTAACACTGGTATCCAAAATATACTATTATATTATGATTCCAATATTATCACTTGAATTTGTCTACAATTTCATCAAATGTGAAATGAACTTTTTGTTCGTGTGTACCGCACACTACCGCCTCACGAAGCGATGTTGTTCGTTTTTCATCACCATATTTAAATATAGTTTCTAAATATGGAATTAATGTTAATATGTGATATTAATTACCTATTAATAATTATAATATAACAATATATCAACTACTGTCTTAATTTCTATACTTACAAAAATGTTAACATCATTCGTGCGTACGTGGGAACTATAACCTCCATGAAGTGATATTACTCGCTTTATTCAGTACATAATTTTCATGATATATGTAAGTATATATAACTGATTAATATGATATTAATTATGTTATTATAATTTTTTAAATATAAATTACTACATACCTTCTTTCAATAATGATCAATGAAAACTGTAAAATGTTACTCTTCCGTATGTACGACCTGTCATCTCCATGATTGTAATGCTGTTCATTTTTCATAACAATAAATTATATATTTATTTAAAATAATAATTTATGTTTAAAAATATTATAATTACATTAATAATATATTTCATATGATGAATTTATTACCAAAAGGACTATTGACATCCTACCATGTTTATTTTCGACTCATGTACCAAATATCGACAAAACATCTGATGTGAATTTAAATAATTATGTAATTGTTATAATATGGTAATAAGAGATATACAATGAATAATAAACATGAAAAATGTTCTCATGAAAGTAGATAACTAACCATTTATTATTTTGGATTATAAATAACATTCATGAAAATTCATACATGAGGTATAGGACTTCATGTCAATATCCTTTTATTGAGGCATAGATTGATGTTATGAGACTTTTTATCCTATAAGGTGTATATAAAACTATTTTGACACATTATATAATTAATTAGTATATTATCATGATATTTAATGTTTTATTAATGTTATTCGTTAATGATATTTAATATTGTGTTTCTGAAGTGATAAATGACTCATTAACTAGAACATCGTTTTTAATGTTTTTTAGATTTATTCTTATAAAATATTATATTTCATATCCATGATTACAAAATAATTTTTATTAATTTATTTATATGGACATGAATGATTTAAAATTTTAGTTTCCTTAAAAAATTTCAATGTGGTTTGGGACACTATTATTCATAAATTTCGTTATTAAATATTTCTTAATGTTTTTGGAAATGGATTGAATATTTAATTAGTTGAAATGAATTGTTGTTATTGATGAGTGAAATGTTGAAAATTCTAATCTTTTTTGTGTCCTAATTAGGTTGTGGTACTTAGAAAATTTTGATTTCTAGTTACCTGGTATACCAAAAACAGGTTGTTACAAGATAATCAAAGTATTGGTGGTTATGTTATAACCTCGAATGCATTGGGTTTGGAAGTCAAACGTATAAATATTCTCTTTATACATGTGATAGGAATGAAATTCGTTAGCATGGTTATTCCATTTACGTATGATTATGTCTCATGTTATATTTATATGTTATATGTGATTTAAAAGGGTTTTGTGGTATTATTTTGATTACAAAAAGTGTAAGAAATGAGATTATATTCAAAGGAATGTATTTACTACTTCCTAAAGGTTGAATGTGTTACTTTATTATAAGGTATTCATTGTTTAATTGTTTTTAAAAGACTAATAGTTCTCCTTTTTTGTATCCCTTACAAATATTTTAATGCCCATCCCATGTTTTATAATGTTTTTCACTGGATGTAAGAGATACTAGAGACACGGACGAGATCATGGGAATAGTTATGATGATTGTACATGAAAAGAATCCATGTTTCATATTAATAGTTTTGGTTTTCTGAGAAAAAATAGATATTGAGTTAATGTTTTTACCTTGTAATATATCCGTTGTTAGGTAAGAATTATGGCATAATTATCTAAAAT
Organism: Viscum album; assembly: GCA_963277665.1. Lineage (NCBI taxonomy): Eukaryota > Viridiplantae > Streptophyta > Magnoliopsida > Santalales > Viscaceae > Viscum > Viscum album. The sequence continues at coordinate 1,125,236,562 of OY728129.1, forward strand.
AATAGACTAAAAATATTAGCTGAATGTAAGAAGGCAAAGTCTCATTTGAATTTACTATTTACTGTAATGAATAATATCGTTTACGTGTATTGGATATAGATCCAATGTCTACATAATTATATTACTATTATAAATATCATTTTTTTTCATTAGATACAGTTTTGTAATCATTTCTGATATTTGACAATGTATAATCGATCAAATTGCTTATAAGTGGCGATATAACATATGTACGTATGATGATTGTGATATGTCCCTTAATAAATGAAAGGGTAAATAATGTTCAGATATATTAATACAAAAAATATCATATCATATATATAATTAACATTAAATAAATATATCCTTATTACCTTCCATAAAAACCATAATTGAAAACAAAATCACATCGATTTGGGAGGCGTTAGACCACCGTACACATGAGCAAAATTATAATATTTAAATATCATAGAATGTAAGATAATATATTTGATATTATAATATATGAAGTATATTACTATTATAAACATGAAATCATTTTTTAAATCATTCATTATGTACAATATTGAATAGTGGTGATGAAATAAAAATTACATAAGTTTGTGATGTGGTTTTCCAATTTACACATGATCAATTGTTTTGTAAACCTTATGATGGAAAAGGAGATAGATATTCACTTTGAAATTGAAAAATCATCTAGGTATTTGATATATAGTTGTGTTATTATATTATCATGATAAAATAATATTTTAGGATGGTGAGAGAGTAAATAAAATTAAAATACTCATTTAATAATGTTTCATGTACTTTAAGGAACTTCTTTTTGTATTCACCAAAACTCCTTCTAGGGATGTCATTATAATCAATATAAGGGATATATAATGCTAATATATGATTAATGATGTTATATGAGAAGGTATTTTCTAAAAAAATGTATTTTAGTGTCTGGAGAAGGGATTGCTTTTTTAATTAGGGGGGGGGGGTAAACATGAATTTTTTGAAATGATTCAATTTAAGCAACATTGAATTAAATTTAAAGCCCTCCAAAATTAGTCATTATCGACGCTTAGATGTGATAATGTCTAAATATTTCCATAATATTTTTTTAGACGTTTTTATTTCATTTTAACTCTTATCATCTTATTTTAAAGTCAAGGTAATTCAACTTCTAATTTACCCATTGTAATTAATGATTTTGTACATTTAATATTCATAATGGTACAAAAATATGATGATTTATTTTTATATATTTATTTTTGATTAAAATTATGAAATTTATTTTTAAAAATTATATTCATAGAATTGGAAGTTTCAAATTTAAAATTATACGAACAGACGCCACAAAGAAGTGTTGTTTAAAAGAGAAAAATTTAATAAGTATAGAACGTTTTAATATAAAAATTCAATAAGAAAATGATTCCAATGAAAAAAAATTACATGAAATTTATCTTATCTAATTTACCTTAAAAATAATTTAAAATATAAATTTATATTTTATATTATGTAATTGATAAATTAGTTTTCAATCAAACCTATATTTCTTACTATTTATTAAAAATTGAATCATTTTAGTGAAATAAACTTTTTTCCCCAAGATAATTATGATATTATGAATTTAAAATTAGAGTAGATATTTACAAATAAATTTTATAAAATTTTTATAAATTAATATAAATTTATGTGTTCAAAGCCCCCCTAAATAGTTTTTTATAAAAAATTTAGTTGTTCAAAAAAAAATTTATATTTCTTTTAAATAGATCATGTATTATTTATAATCATAATATTACTATAGTTTTAATAATTTATTTGTTAGTATTTCTAACCATTAATTAAACATATTTATTATAATTGTATATTATATTAAAACTCAATTTGACGCGGGGTTGTGTGTTCAATAAGCTATCAAAGAGATTAAATTAAAAATATATATCATGGATTGTTTATGAGATGTGTTTCTTATTTCATGCACTATTGAATAGTATTCTATTCTCTTATAAAGTCAAGGGGTGAAAAATAATATTTTTTGTATATATAAATATTTCTCATTAAACATTTTTCTTAAAATACTTCAGTTTGAAATTTACCTCTTTCCATTAATATTTTACGGAAATACCCTGAGCCTTTATTGATATTATGTAACATTAATATTTATATTTTAAATGTATATTACATTAAATTTTATTCTTTTAACTTAACCACTTATAAAACATACTCATAATAGTCTATTAGACAACATATTCCCATCAAAATAGCATGTTGAGAAACATATAATCATTTGTGTTTGGAAAAAGCAATTATTTAAATAAGTGGGAATATTTATTGTATATACATCTTATAAAATATATTATATGACTTAAGGATTATTTAGAAAAAATTATTCAATAAAATTTATCATGTATGGGTTGTGAGATCAAATCCTTCATTGAATCAAAATAATATAGGTGGGGATCAAATACCCATACACCATTTATTAGAGATAAAATTAAATGGAAACATGAGGGGAATGCTCTAAAGGAAGAAACAAATAACAACTTATTTTAATCCTACAAATTATTTCCTTTGGACAAAATAAATTTTTTTAAATCATCCTTAAAATGATTTGGTTCCATCGTGTAATGTAATTTCCAGGAATACCATTAAAAAACCAATCCTAATAATATACCCATGAGAGGATGAAACACAAGAATTCCCTACTATTTTAGTCGATTTTTTTCTCCTTTATATCTCTAGAAAAGTAATCCTCTACAATAAAAGTGGTAGTGTGATAGTTTTATTTAACACTAAAATCCATATTAACTTGATCATTTTCTAGTTGGAATCCATGCATTGACTATAATTTTGTTCCCTTGATCGTATTCTGCATAAAATTGAACCATAGATTCCCAAGATGGGTGACCCTGTACATTATCACCCATTTCTGTCTTATGCGACTATTAGAGAGAAACATTACCTACCTCAGGAGGCCTAATATGTTACTCATGTTTATCTTGGATGTCATAAATGACTTCCTCTTTTATTTTAGTAATTAATTTTCTTATATAGTCAATCCAATGGTTCTATGAGTCCTTTTCTTAACCCTAACATGTGTTAGATATAATATCCCACTAAGCCATACTATTATAATGATCCTTAATGTTACCCGAAATAACGGATTTATATTAATCACCATAGCTGTTAGCCTCATTCCCCATCAAATGTATAACAATACCATTCTAAATATAAATATATCTATGAACATTCCTATGTTTAATGGCCTCCACACAATCTTCAATGTGACTTGATCATTCAATGAAACACATTTTCCGAAAATTCAATTTCTTTTCTTGTCTTGTCCCTTAATAGAAATATGATAATACTCATTATCCCAAAATCAATTATCCTTCAATTGTTAAATTACTTTTAATCCAACAAAAAATATGGAGATCTTATCATATTTATCATGTAGTAATATATAACCCCCAAGTGATGAATTTTTTTATTAATGTGGAGTTATGATATACCTCTACTAGGATTCTAGATTAAGACCATGAAAAAGATACCTCAGTAGAACTATCCATTTTTATGGGGATAACTATGTATATTTTCCTAACAAAAATGATTATAATATTTCACAAAAATAATTCAAGACCTATAATTATAAACTATGTATTATTATAATTGTTCATTTTAGTGAAGATACTAACATAAAAATCGCATTCCAAAAAGGTAAACATATTTGGTTTCATGGAAATAGAATCATTCCCCCATGAACATGACATCAGTTCATATAATGTGGATACTATTTGAAAATATCCACTACAAATTGGAATTAATTATTAATCTAATAATTCCTAGATGATATAAAAATGATAAATCAATTTGTATATTTTTAATGGAATAATACCAACTCGTAAAAACAATCAAGTGGTAATAAAAAATTAGCACATCTTTAACCTATTCTTGATATACTAATTTCATTCGCATGAAATATTATACCTTTCTCAATCAAATGCTCAATAATAATAGTAAACATTGAATAAAAGTTCCTTTGACGAACATCTTCTACTATTGGGAACCACATCAAGCAGGCATATGATTTTCAACCTCCTCCTATGAGGAAATAAAAAACCCAGTTGAGGAAACACTTTTAACTAGTGTTAAAAATATTTTATCTTCAAATTATTTTAATGAATATTATATAATATTTTAGATTATAAAACATTTATATTATCTTATTTTATTAATAAACCCCCATGTTTTAATAAAAAAATACTTTTTTATATAATAAATATAATATGAAATTAAAAATCTTTAATATAATGTAATTTGAGTTTGATATTTTCTATTCTATTGATGATCATGATTATGTAGCCCATTGTTCTATCATTTGAAATAAATATATAAGATCGATCAACTATTCCCAATATTTTAAATTCTTATATAATTATATCAGTTTTACTATATATATATTTTTATGATATAACCATTAAAAATAAATTATCATTATAATGTTGATATTTGGCATGGACGTCCATTGAAATTTCATTAACTCCTTAAAATATCTCAAACAATCCCATCACATATATAAATTATATGCCTCATTCATGAATTTATTTTGGTTTTAATGACCTATCCAAGCTTCATATGTAAACAATTTTTGACATTCTAACCAATCATTTTCCTCTAGATAAAAATATTCCACATATTTACTATTAGTATAAAACTAGATTTTATAAATTAAATTTCTTGCTCATTTATTCTCAAAATATTGATAAATTGTTCAATAATTTCATTATACTCATATTTTTTATAGAACAATTTCCAATAATGGTTCTATAATGAATTCAAAACCCATAAAAAGTCATAGTTTATAGTTTTAGTCTCACAAAGTAATTATCCCACTCAATCATATTGTGTATATGTGTGAAACATAATTTTATAATGGTTTTTTTAATATAATGTATTTAAAACCTCATATGAATCATTTCAAACTTACTATAACAATATATAAACAAATGTTGACAAATTTTCACCTTCAGTTACTCACGAATATTATTTATATAGAACTTTTAATTTTATTGTTTTACGTTTTAACGATTCATGTGTTTTTATATCAATTTATGAAGTATCTAGTATTAATATTATCATTGTAAAAGTATTGATTTCAATTTTATATTTGATTATTATTATTATTTTCATATTCAATAAAATTATTTATCTATTTAGTATAACGTTTTTAATAATTAAATAATGTATTTTTTTCAATTTGATCCCACTAAAATGACATCCACTTTTAAAATCAACCATATACATAAGGGGTCATGGTAAACATTTAACTATAAAATGACACCACATTATAATTTATCTCACCATGTAGATATATAATAATTCTATAATTCCACTAATATCCTATAGAATTCTATTATAGTAAATTGTAAACATGAATTCCCATACTATCACATGAATCAAGTAAACTCTTTAACTTAATCCTATTAGGGTATCCCATAAATTTATAACATAATGAAATTTCAAAAAATTGGAACCCAATTTATTTATGGTAATACATTAATTAATTTCAATAAAAATATATTATATTGTGACAGCATGTTTTGACATGGCCTACCAATTTGGATAATCATGGTCAAAAAATGTTTTCAATATGGATAAAATCTATAATACCCTAATGTTATAAAAGAATAAAAATTTTTTAAATAGATTATGCAACACAAAAACAGTATCATTGAATATTATATGAAACCCAAAATTTATAAAATATATTTATTTTAGAATAAATATAACATATTTAGTATATTACAACACATGCAATAATTACATTCTTTGATAAAAATTTTTACACATTATTTCTGGTTTTACAAGACAATAATATATTGTTAATAATATTATTTAACATGATTTTTATTTCCTAGACATTACCATGGTGTGTATGAAAAGGATTAACTAAATTATTAAAATATATAGTTTATAATTATTAATTAATTATATATTTATTATTAATAAAAAATAATCCATTATAATATAATGAAATAATTTCAAAACAAACTGTATATTTTCTACAATGCAGATTAGTCGCGATTTGCGCAAAATAAAACTAAAATTTCATCTAACCAAAATTATAAAATATATATCAAATAATATATATAATTTTGGAAATTTTGAAACCAAAATTATCTTATTGTGACTATTTGATATTTTTCAAAGAAGTTTCATTTTTGTTGAATTTTTTAAAATAATGGATTTTAATTGAAAACTACATTTTATATTAAATAATTTATAGAATTAAATTATATTTGTATTTTTTATTAATGTAAAATTATATTATTATTACTTATGTTAATCCAATTTTGTTTTTTGGAATAATTTAATTATTTATTTTTGGTTTAAAAATATTTTAAACTCTTGAGCATTTTCACTTTAAAACTCAGATTTCTCATCACATCTATGATATTAATTTAAAATTAAGTTGTGCAACATCTGTGAGTTGAATTTATAAAAATGGGTTAAATATTTTTATTAATAATAAATTATATTATCCACAATTATCAACATAATTTTTTACTATAATGAATACTGAAAAACATTCGAAATCAATTACAAATATTCTGGTTAAAAAAGGGTTTTGCGCATTACATTCATTTGATTAGAAATTAATTTTATACAAAAAAAGATTTTTATTTACTAAATTTTATCCCATAAATATGATTACCTAGTAAAAATAATATAGTAAAACAAATTTTATTTTTATTTTTAAATGTTAAATTACATAAGTATGTAAAAAGATACAAGTCACCATGGAAAAAACTAAATGGGTAAAATTTGGTAAACATAAGGAATAAGGAATAAAATGATAATAATGTAGTTTTTTTGTGGAGTTTTATAGACCACATAAACCCTCCCATAAATTATTTTTCAATTATGGAGTCATATGATGTATGTTTGACACCCAAATAGTTAATACATATTTGTATTTATACGATTTTCACTCATCCTCAACTTTAAAAGGGTGCTCACGCTTCTCTCATAATTACACCTGAATGACATGTTATATTGGACAATAACAATATAAATAACATCCGAAAATCATCCCCGTACTCTTAATCTAACAAAGTAGTTCTTTTGTGACAACCTAAGGAAGATACCCGTAAAAGATGAATTATTCTTTAGTAAGTATTTTTATTTTATTTCATTCTCCATATCCTAATTTTTTTATACCATTATTATATAATTACCAAAAAATATATTAAATATAATGGTATGATAAAATAATGATTTAATTACTGATAAATATCCATAATTTCATCAAATGTGTTAAGAAGTCATCATTCCTGTGAATGGAAAACTACCACCTTGCAAACTGCTGTCTTTTTTTTTTATTTCTACCTCTCAAGGTTGGCTATGATGATTTATATAAAGTGTATATAATATATTTACAATATATTTATATATATTTAGTCACTATATAATAAAATATATTTACCTAAAATTCAAAAGGAGTTATGATAACATCACTCATTTGAATGGTGAACTACCACCTCATGAAGTGGTGTGGTTTTCCTTTCACTAACATTTCACATGGAAGGTGAGAAATATAAATTTAATAATTATATGTGATATAAATAATATAACGATGACATTAATTAAATATTTATTATTATTCAAAGATAGTATATTTCATTTTTTTCTTTCTTTTTCACTTATGTATATATGATAACATCATTCGTGTACATATGACTTACTACTTTCATGATGCGATACGACTCCCTTTTCTCCAGCACACAACAAGGATTATATATAAAAGTATATAATATGGTATATATGATATTATTATCATTCTTGAAATATTATATATTACTTAATTACTTTCCATAATGGTCATTTTAAAATGGAAATGTCACTCATTTGCACGTAGGGCCAACCGTCTCTATGATCGTCATATACATGATTTGTCATAACCATATTTAATGAATATATTTAAGGTAAAATTGATGTAAATATATAAAAATATTCAATTATTATTATTATATATATTATATAACTACATATTATGGACAATAATGTGATCTTTAATGGTGAAACACACATTATAAAATAAGGTAATTAACACAAAAAATAGTGGACATAATGAAAAATCATTAATAAAAAATCATGGAAATGTTATAGAAAAATAATATATTAAATTATAAATATTAATATGTCTTTGGTGTATGTTAATACATTTTTTAAAACCAATATACATTATTTTAATTAATATATAACTACTATTAAGTGTAATATAACTGATTTTATCTAAATGTCATTTCATTGAGGCACATTGTAAGGTTATAAACATAATTTATATTATATAATGTCTATAATATCTCTATGATATATGATATCATGATTAATTCATTATTCATGTTATTTTATATCTAATGTATAATTTTTTTATATATAGCGATTTTTATTAAATTTGACCATGTTGTAATGGATTTCATAACATAATTTACAGTCATTGATTTGAACTTCTACTTCATTGATTATGCCATGCTAATATTATGATTAAAATTAAATTTATTTATTTAATGATTTCTTTAAACATGATTAATGTGAATTTATTATTGATACATATATGTTATCAGTATATTATTTCTCACTTGATTGTTTTGATCATTTTGATGGTTTTTTGGCAATCTCATTCTGATCGAGATTGTTTATTCTTAAATATAAGTTGATGGAAATTACATTAAAATTTTCTAATAAAATCAAAATTTATTTTCCTCATGCATAATAATTATCCCTTTTGTTAATAGTAAAATTTACCCCCACATTGTTACATAATATGTTTTATAATCTGTTGTCAAGAAAATATGACTTCATTACTCCCTCTAGTCGGGAATATGTTTTCTTCCAAAACAATGATTTCATAAAATTATTTAAAAAATATTTAAACATTATAAAAAATATTTATTAATTTAATTTTGACCCAGTTTTACTCTTTATAATATTTTTTCATTGTAATTTTTATATTGTATTGAAAAAATACAATTTCGATTTTTCTAAAAAATTGAATTGAAACATTATTTTAATAATTGTGACATGGAAATAATTTACAACCATCATGAACACTCAAATTATTTCATGATTCTTTAAAAATATACAAATTATATTTTAAAATAAAATTATACATAAAATATTTTCTTAAATTATATATTTTAAAATATATTTTTAGAGATATGTATTTTCAAAATGTTTTTTAGATGAAAATGATATTATTATCATGAAGGTTTTAAGGATAATTTTATTTTATTTCTATTAAACAATGAATTTTTTTTATTATTACTCTAATTGAAATATTTTTTATTGATTCCATAAATTTTCTTCATATTGATGCTTTATTATCACTTAATCAAATCAAAGTACTGACATTTACTTTCTTTATTTTCTATTGTTTTCATTAACATTACATTGATTTATTTGATTTCCTATAAAGAATTAAATATCCCCAAAATCTAAATATTATTTATCATGTATATTTGTATTTTCTAAACTATATACCTTATTTACATAAATTTTTTACATTGAATTTTATTTCATTATCTGGGAAAATGTTTATAAATATCCATCTCTTATGTTTTTTCAGCATGTGGCGGAATATGTGAGGGAGTCTTTTCTCCTAATGGATCACAGAAACTCATTTTCCCTAGATCATGTGAGGGGTCTCAACCTCTATTTGTTCTCTTCTTCTCACCATATTTCTATAATGAAATCCCCATTCTACAGATTCAATCCATTCAAAGAGGAACTGTTTATGGGTTTCTCAATGTTTGATTGATTTTTGGGAGGATCTTTTGATTCACTTATGAGTCTTCCTATAATGTGAATCATCAGGAAGGGTTCATCCACACATATATTAGCCTCTGATGATGCAATTACAGATCTAATTGGCCTATGCATGTTTTCGTTCATTGCTCACTTTTTGATGATTAATGGTTCAAAACCCTGTAATGTTGTGGATCTGGTCACCCATTTAACTATCATTTGGTGATTCAAAGCATTAAAATGAATTTATCTTGGATGAAATATTTTACTCATTATTTTTCAATAAACTGAGCATAAAGGTCGAGCCTAGAGTTATGGTTTTCTTAAACATAGGCCTGGTACTTTGCAGATTTAGGATTAGAAGATAAATTTCAATTTGAATGACTTTTAGAATACATCTGAACAAGTTTAGGGTAGAATTCGTGGTCTTAACTTGGTATTGAGGAATCCCAAAATATTATATGATATGCTTCCGCAATTGGTATACCAATTCGGATTAACAACGACACTCAAATGGTTAGTTTTTTCATTATTCTCATGTTCTAGTTGAAGTGGATTTATATATCACATTGACCAATAAGGTGTTTCTATCCACAACATAAGATAAAATTTCTCTTCATATTGAATTTTAAAAAACTCCTATATTATTTTAAACGTAAAAAATTATTTTTTATTCTCAATCTATATGTAGAGTTAACTAATTTGTACAAATTGTAATACTAGAGGTCATGAATTGAAACACTGTTGAAGGAGGAAAAAGAAAAAGGATGTGCAGACCATTGCAGCTCATACTAAAAATCTATAGACATACATAGAAGGGCATATATATGATTTTAAACCCATTAGGGTATAAGAATCTATTAAATAATAGACTTATATAACTATAAAGACACTTTTTTCCTATCTCAGAATGATACATGTTCTGATATCCACATTCGTGGTTCTACTCTAGATGATATTAGATTTGATGTTCCTACTAATATTAATGATAAGAGCCCCTCATGGTATGACATCACAAATGAGTCTCACATTACTCATGAAGGTATGTATTATAAGGATTTCTTATCAATAATAATTAATGAGGATCATGTGCGATATAAATCTAATGACAGTAAAGTTTCCATGGAATTAAATACTCAGATAAAGGCTGATTTTGATTTCAGGAATGATCAAATAGTGTTTTCATAAAACAAATTAAATGGTAAGGTAATTTTTGTTGTAGCTACCTCATTGAAACCCAAATGTTGAATGTCCAACACTTTTAACAGAAAAGGGAAATTTCATTCTGCTCTTGTTTTGACCAAAAAATCTTCTGGTGTATCAACTCATTTGGTTTCTATTGACACCAAAGTTCAATCTGAACCTGTCCTTAGACTTGCATAGGGTAGCAATATTTCTTCTTGTGCTATCTATGGTAAGCAAGATAGCACACATGTTCATATCCAACAGGGTTTTTCATAACCCCCTGGCACCACTAGGTCATGCAGTCCTCCGTTCTGGATAACCATAACAAGGATATTTCAACTAATGAAATGGTGGTTGGTAGGTCACTCCATAGTGATTCTTTCATTAAATTTTTTGGACATGGGGATTCCAAATTGGATAGCGACATGTTGGATATTTCACCAGTTCACTACTTAACTCAACATGTGGAGAGTAGATCAAATTCTAAGGTCAATACATGTTTCCCTTTTGAGATGCTTCCAGGTATCATTGAAAGAGATGGACAAGAAAATGTTCAGGACTCAGACACTGTAAAAGTGATGCATCTAGCTGATGACGGTCTCCTAGATGAAGGAGGATGGACTAGGGTGCATGAAAATAATCAGAGAAGTGGTTGACATGCACATGGACGGTGTGGGAGTGTCACTCACCATATAATTTTGACTAGTTCGCAGGGGTACATAGATGTAATTTTTGTTTTTAAAGCATGTTCCCTAATGATGTTTTTTTTCTATGTTAATAAAGGGGTTGTTTTCCTCACCTTTTCAAAAAACAATTATGTATATTTTAAAAAATAATCATACCAAATATTGTAAATTTTTATGAATTGAATCGATTATTCGATATATAAGGAATGATTAAGATATGTGTGACATAGGCTCGGGAATAGTTAATGTAATTCCCTCAATTCATCCACAGTGTCTTGAGATAAAATTACTTGGACACAAAACCTATTCATCCCTTACCAATATGTTTTAAATTATCTTGTGAATGGTCATCCCAGTATTAAGCTGAACTATCTTATGAAAGGTATTGACGATAAATATATCAAGTACGTGGGACACATGGTATCCAATAATTACACATTTCCTTCATTTTAGTTATTATTACGATCCAGGATATTTTTATAAGGATACTATATTTGGATAAATGTTTTTCCCATCATATTGATGAAATGAAATGTTTACTAAGTTATTACCCTTCCATAATGATTATGAATTGTCCACTTATTTGAAAACAATGTGTCCTCAGTTATTAACCTTTACACATTTATTATTCTATCACATCTTATATAAATGCCTTTAAATGTTAGATATTTACCATTCCATATTTATTATTCTTATTTATTTAGGATAATATCCACTTTACATAACTATTACAAAGAGTTTTAGGTCTCTCCTATTTTTTTTTCTTTCCCTATGATTCCATGAAAAATTATATGTATGACATATAGGGTTATTATAGAGTTAAAAATGATTTTAGTAAAAAAACTTATATTTTAATTTTTTATTTCAATTGTAGTTCAATAAAAAGGTATATATCTATTTTAAAAAGAATATAAAACTAGTTAATCCTTCAGAAAAATATTTCATATATGATTATAAAATGCAAAGAAGAAAAACATTGTCTTCCAGATACTAGGATATGAGTCTCTATAGTTGGTACCATAAGAAGTTTGGTATAAACCTTATTAACTTGGTTTAGGGAAACAATGATTAGGGAACACATATCTATGATATAAATTGATGATAGTATATAAAAATATTCAAATGTTTTTTATGGCCTTGATATTATGGGTATCCTCATAATAAATTCTATTATTAGTGTTAAATGCAGACATGATTCTACCACAAATGTAAAAAGGGATAATTAATATGAAAGTTTCGCATTGGGATTGACTAAATCATCAACTAGTACATGAAAATAGATATTTCTGTGCACCTAGTTTGACACTTCTAGGGGATATTACTAGTAAAATTTACTTTTTCATTACAATCCATTATTATAGAGACAAACATATAATAAAAATTAATGATCTAGTTTAAACACTACAATAATGAATGACCATTGTGGAAATAAAACGGGAGAAGTAATTGTGTATTATGATTCAAAAAATACAAATGTTTTTACCAATGTTATTTTGGATATAAGAATCATGAAACATTTTTGGATTGTTTTAGAGTAATATAGGTATCCATTAAAATAAGAGTTAAAATAAATTATAATGGTTTATGAATTTATTATTGATCACAACTTCAAAATTTTAACAGATATTTTCGGGTTCATTGTGATGGTAGTCTATAAAGTGTATGGATATCATGGGAGAAATATAGGGAAATACTATATTTTATCTGAGATGTTCTATGATGATTAATTTTACTAAATTTTATAGATAAAAGTTTAAAGGCAGTTATAGAAGTTAGGTTTAATATTATCATTAATAAAATTATAATAATACATAAATATGATTTTTTTTACTTCGTGAAAAAAGGATATATTGATATCCTTAGTCAAAATGATATTTAATGAATAATTTTATTTCAAGGATGTCGATGATATTATTTAGGAAATATTATGTGAAGTATATTAATATATATTAAAGAATGGAAAACCCATATGTTGGGTGAGAAAATGTCACATCTGGAAGGTGGTGGGTATTGAACCCATGATTGAAATATGATAAGGGTTTCACTCCTACCATTTTCCAATGCAATGACCTAGTTCATATGATATTTTATTAATTAATTTTTTTTAAAATACATTTTAAATATAAACAAGTGGTGTAATTTTTGAGTTTAATAGAATAATATTTTGGATTACCTTTTCTAAAAATATTATTTTTGTAAAATAATTAAAGACATGGAAAGATTTGTCTCTCTCATATGGATATTAGGATCTATTCAAATTAAATTTTTGTGCTTTAGGAATAAATTATTATTTTTGGATATTTCTTGGAGTAACATATGAATTATAAATTTTTTAAAAACATAAATTGTTGAAATTGGGATTAAAAATTATAAATAAATAAAGTATTAACATTATCTAAAATAATTAGACAGTAAACTAGTTTGTTAACTTTTGGAAAATGATCATACAATAAAAATGATACTCTAATAGATTCACATAAGATGAATCAAAAAATGTTTTTAGTAATCATCAAATATTTATGGATTTGATGACCTTAACTTTTTATTTATGAATCACTTTTTTCATAAATTACCTCAATCACTCTTTATAATTATTTATTCTTTTATTCAATGTTCGTTTTTTCATTTTAAACTTTTGATATCACACATGGAAACCATGATATGTGTTATTCCAAGTAACCTAAAAATTTACATTTCTATTTTATTAAAAGAATATTTTATTAGCTATATTACTGTGTCTGTATTTCAGTAAATTTATTTTGACATATAAAACAAATGATTACAATGATCATGTTTAAATTTCAGTGACACAATTTCTTCATGATAATGAGATTTTAACACCCTAAATTTCAATAATGATTTCATGTTATTCAAAATGAATATGTTATATGAAACACCAAGATTAGAGGACAATATAAGACATCCACAATCTGAAATAAATTTTTAATATAATATATTTAATTTCTTTCATATATTATGATACATGCAATAATGAATTGCTTTGATAACTTCTGTTCCAAGAAAGAACTAGTTTTATCGAACAAAAATATAATATCAATATTATTATTTTATATGATATTTATTTAACAAAAATTATAATGGGAGGTATTAATATGATTAAATAACCTATGAAAATATTTACTCTATACATTTTTAATATTAATATATTTATTAGTAATAAAATTAGAACCATTTAAAAGAAAAATAACCATTCTCCAAAAAAAATATTTTTTTATAAAAGATGGATCACTAACGCTTTGTGAAGATAACATTAAATTTATTCTTACTAAATTTATTAAATTCATAATATAAAATGAACTTAAATATGAAATTTAAATACAAAAATATATTTGGGTTAATTTTTGTTGGTTTTTTGATATATTTGCTTTATTAATAGTGAAAAATACTTTTTTAATTGAAAATAATCTTTTCTCATAAATAATTTCTATTAAAAAATTAAAAATTATTTTTTTAATGTAAAATAAGTTAAATTTTATTTCTATAAATCCAATTATAATCATTTTAAGAAATTTCATATCGATGTTTAATATAAATACATCATATACATTTGAACATTTTCTCTTAAAAACACAATTTCATATCATGTTAGTGGGATTAATTTTAAATTAAATTATTTCACTTCATTGAGATGAATTTGGAAAAATGGTTTTCGTTTATCGAATCGTAATAATTCAAATTCTCTATTAAGGTAAACATTTTGTTTTTACCATAATGGTTATTAAAACAAGTTAAAATTAATTACTAAGAATATGGTTAAAATATGGTTTTACACACTAAATGTGTATTTATTAAAATTAAGATTACACACAAAAGGATTTGTATTTAATAAATTTTGTTTAAAATTTTTAATTATTAGGTTATTATTAAAAAATATAGATACTTTTAATTTAAATCTTAAAATAATAATTACATATGTAAATAAAAAGATATAATTCATCATATTAAAAATTAAAATAGTAAACTTGAGTAAACCTACAAGATAATGAATAACATGATATAAATGTTGTTATTTTTTATTTATGTAAGAGTCTATTTAAAAGATAATTGATAACTTAAATTATTTTTCTATTTTTTAGGCACATGAGGGTAGGGGGACCTCCAAATAGAAAATATTATTGTGTATTAACAAGAATGTCACACCTCTTCAACTATAAAAGGGAACTCACTATTATATCCTCTTGACACCATAAAACCCTATTGGATTTGACAATGCCTAACAAAATAAATTCCCAAATTACAAACCCTTATTCTTGAATCATTAATTATTTCCTAAACCCAACCATATAAGGGTTTAATGAAAACCTAATGAGGATTCTTGAAGAAGATGTAGTGTTCTTTATTTTGTTTTTTTAAATTTTTTGTCTTCCTCCACCTCCATAAATTTTTATTATATCATTATGATATTATGAATTTTTGTTTCAATATAATGTAATTTTTATATCAAAATATAATTTCCTACTACCATATCAAATTTCCATAAATGGGTTACAATATAATTGTTCATGTGTACAGAGAACTACCGCCTCACGAATTGTTGTCTTTTGGTTTTCTATTTCCACCAATCATGGTTGGATATGATCTTTCCAAAAATTATGTATACCATATTTACAAAAATTTTATATTTCTAGAGTAACCGAATCATATAAATGTATTTTACCATCTATTTTAAGAGATATGATAACCTTGATCATTTGTATAGAGGACTAACGCCTCATAAATCGATGTGATTCATCTTTCTATAATGCTTTATGTGGAAGGTGGGAAAGATATTTTTAATGATTATATGATATATAAATGACATTATTATGATATTAATTACATATTTGTCATTATGGAATGATAATTTAATTAACATTTTTTTCACCCATGTAAAATGATAACATTATTCATGTATGTGTGGACTATTACATTCAAAATGTGACACAACTCTATTTTCACCACCAACCCAAATGGATGATATATATAAGTATATAATATTGTATATATTATATTATTTTCATTATAGAATAATTATATTTATATTACCTGCTTCCCTAATGGATTTTTTTATAATGGAAATGTAACTCATGCGTACTTACGACTTACCGTCACCATGATCGTAACATTCTGAATTTTTCATAACCATGTTTCATGAAAAGATTAAAAAATAAAATTTTATTAAAAATATAATAATTATTTCTTGATTATTATTAAGGATATGATATAACTATATAATATGTGATAGAACATGATATTTGATGATGAAAAAAATCCACAGAGAACAAGGGAAATAACAAGAGAAACAATAAAAATAAATAAGATCATTAATAAATGGGAAATAAGATATTAGATAAGTAATATATATGTTATTATAAATAATAATATGGGTTAAGTTTTAGATAATAACTTCTTTATAACAAAAATACATAATTTTAATGAATGTACAACAAAAATTAATAGTACTGTGTTATATTTATTATCAAATTCAATACATTGATTCATATTGTAATGATATGAATCTAATTTCAATGATATGTTATATATAATATCCATTTGACATGTAATATCATAAATAATTCAGTATTCATTGGATTTTATGTTTTAATTAAAATTATTCAATCAAAGGAGATTTGAATTAAATCTTATTAAGTGGTTACTGATTTCATAACTCTATTTGCAATCATTAGGTAAATATTCTACTTTGTTGATTATGTCTGGATAAGATTATGTGTGTAATTATTTTTGATATCCTTATGGTTTATTTCCAATTTTATTGATGTTGATTTATAGGCGATATAAACATTTAATTAATTCTCTAATTATTTGTTCAATGTTAAGATCATTTTAATGGTTTATCTAAAAATTTCATTGTAACCCAGATTTCTTATTCTTGACTAAAATTTAGAGGAAATTACAAGAACATTTCCTAATAATCAATTAAATTTTCTTCTAATATGTTTATTAAATAACACATTATTTTTAATGATACGTTTTACCATCTTAATAGTTGTACTATAATCCTTCTTATTATATTTGTTTATGGTAAAGGTATCTTGTACCTGGGAAACATGAAACCTGATAATTAAAAATTGCCTTAATTTATGTTATAATTGTAATTCCTGATATTTGCAGAATAATACTATCTCTTTGTTCCATTCATTATCACATTATTGATTAAATTGTATTTTTTCTCTGTTATTTACCTTTCTATATTGATTATGTCTTATCTATTTATTTAAATAGAATCAGTACTCATTTATTTACCATGATATGTTTATTAAGCTCAATAAAGTTATTTTAATAGATGTGTGATTAGTTATTAACATTTAAAAATTGATTTTGATTATTGATTCATGATATCTCCCACTATATTTAACCCTTACTAATAATTTGATACCACCGTAATTTATATCCTTTGTCCATGATTCCATGTATAATACATTGTTTAATATGTAAGGATCTGCAAAGATGGAAAACAATTATTATAAAGAAAATTATATTGTAATTTTTTTTTCAATTTTAATTGAAGGCATAACTATGTATCTTTTCTACTATGATAAGTAAAAAATTCAGTCCTTTGAGATGTGATTCCTTATATCTTATTCCATTGGAATAATAAAAAACACCGACTCGTGGATAATTGGGTGGATGTGTCTACCAAATACACAACTTAGTATTTTTAAAGGGAATATAATCTTAAAATTATATATGGTATATTTCCATTAAATTTTTTATATTATTATAAGAACATTGTTTTCAACACTATTATATCAAAAATTCAATATGGTAAAACCATTTTTATATCTAACTCTTTATAGAACAAACACCATTTTTAGTAAAAAAAATAAAAATATATCTATATTTTAAAATTTATGAATTCATATCATGAGAAATATATATGAAACACTTTCATAGAAAGTATTAAATACATATAAATTTAATAATCCCCATAAGAGTATTCTTAGAGTGACAGATAACCAATCTCACCTTTCGACAAAAGTCATAAACCGTCAGGAGAGTGAGAAGTATTCCTCAAATTACTATTACCCTAGGATATAAATCCCAATAGAAATCAAAAATACAAATTTTCTCAAACACATAGACTGTATAAATTTTTTACAAACTTTTAATTTAATAGCATTATATAGGACATAAAAATGTAATGGTAAAAGAAAAAATAATAATTATGATGCCTACTATGTAACTTCTCAAATGAATTCATAACTACTTATAGAAGCTTGTTAATAAATAAACTTGATCACACATTCATTAATAATATAAACAATCTATAAATGAATGATAGACAAGGGGATAAAATAAATAAATTAATAATTCATATATTTAACCATGATATAAACATTTTTTTACAATTAAATACTAATGATAAATATATACAGTATAATGTTTCCTTTTATTAGGTACATTATATACTTAAATAAATATAATAATTTAATCATTATTAAAATATTTAACTAGTTAATATTACACATTAAAGGAAATATAAACATGAATATATTCTCTTTTCGAAAATACAATCATTTTACACATAGAATCTATTATCTAAAAAATTTATACAGGAAATTTATCACACATTTAATTTAATTTAAAATGAGTTTATATCAATTATCAAAACACATCTTGATATTTTTTAAATAACATTGGAAAATATGAAAAATTTATATTAAATATTTTGGAACATATTATAATATAAATTTGAAATAATTTATATGTAGCCTTATATTATAATTTTTCTTTTTTATAATATACACTTAGAGACACTACATGAATTCTTTTAATCTAATATATAATACATTCAATTAAATATCAAAAGGTTTTTAATATCAAAAATTAATGTTAAGAAATATTAACTACTAATTTTTTCTTAGACGTTTAAATTAATTATTTAATTCAATATATAATTAAAAAATTGATACAAAATTTATTAATAAAATAAAAATCCTAGAATAAGGATTTTATAAGTTATATACTAATTATATAATATATTATTTAATTCATTATTTATATTTTGAAAAAAAACTCATGGATATCATATTTTACGATGTTTCCCATATTATAATATACTGTTGGATTAAAAACTTTTTTTATGTCTTACAATATAATTAGACCAGTGTAAGATTTATTATATGGTATTATCAATCAATTTTTTGATATATATATTCCTTAAGTCCTGTATTTCTATCCAAATATTAATAAAATTAATGCATTAAATAAAAAAGTGGTGCTTGGAAACTATTATAAGAGAAACCCATTAGTGAATTGTTTTTTAACTTTTGATATTAGTTAAAGAGAAAACTTCATACACCACAATATATTGGTTCATCAATAAAGGCTATCATTCTTTTTTATATTCCATATAAAATTAATTTTTTTGTATGAAAATATGTGGGTTACAATTATATTTCCCATAATGATATCATATAACATATTTGGTACCAATATTGTAGAACACAATATCTCATATAACAAGACCATCAAGAGGTTAATATTGGAAAACTATTTAATAATAAATAATAGAATACACAATTTAATATAAAATATCTTATTTTTCAATGTTATTTGTTGAATCAAACTCCATGATGAAGCTATAGTACCACTAATCGATTTTTAAGGATCAAATGACTCTCGATTAATGAAACTCATGTATTTATAAACAAAATATTTACAGGATTACTATATATGAATCCCAAAACCATTTATAAAAAAATTATGAACATCATGTATATTTTACTAAATCCATTTAGGTAGAGGCTTCATTCATAGTGGTTTGATAAGGATTTTTTAGAGGCTACCAGTAGACTCCCTCTTCTATGTGGTATCCACATTCAAATATTAATAACTCAATTATCTTATGGGAATCCCATATCATTCAAGGAATAACAATTCCATTGAGTGATATGTTTATGGGAAGAATGTAACATACATGGAGAGTCCATAAAAAGGTATAAGCATTCTTTGACATGCATCGTCTCATTATTATTGTCCTCTTATATAGATCACAATGATTCTCAGAAGCCCTTATGAATTAACGCCAACATGACCTAATATGTGGCTTGATCATTATTGATTGTAATATTTAAATGAATCCTTTGAATCTCTCATATGTTCTATCTTATAAAAAAATTTGATATGAAACATCAAATAATACCCAATAGATAACACTTATCATTTGGAAACCATTGATAATAGAGTATTAGAGTGAATTTTACTGCATGATTATAGTTCTGATATTTCAATATAATTTACCCCAATATTATATAATAAATCATTAATATATTGGTTTTATTTCTATAATTTTTAACTTTAGATATTAATATACTACCTCATATAATATAGGATAAATTTATTAGATGTAAAATGGATTTCTAGAAAATATTCATCACATAGATAAAGGTGTTGTGTTATGTACCATAGTGTTGGATTGTGTTTACCAATATATGTTATCATATTTTCTTTAATTCATATGTAGAACCATTGGATTCGAATTTGATAACAAACAACCATATATGGTATTATTTTCCATCAGATACACTAATATCCATAATGTGATTTATATATATGATAGTCTATCCCCACCCCCTAAGACTCTTCTCTCTAGCCATTATTTTGTAATATTCTAATGACGGTTTCTATTGATTACAATTTTTATTACAAATGTATATTATTTTATATATATATGTAGAATCTGTTTTCATACTTTGTCTATTATATGTGTATGTGGACTATGGTATTGGAGTATAAACATAAGAAGGGATTAAAATCAAGGACACATGTCATTGGGATGTTAAGGTTACTACATTACTTTTAATTGTTTTGAGAAGGGATACTTATTATATATAGATATGATTATTGTTGATAAATTGTATGAAAATTTTAAGAGTGTTCATTTATTGATACAAGTTTAAAGTAGGAATAGGATTTAATACATGTAGATTTCACTTTTTATTAAATATATCTCTAGTAAGCTTCTTCTAAATTAGCCAGAGAGATTATGGTGTGGAGAAAATTTATTCATTAATTCTCACACTGACCTCTTGATACATTTTTATCCTTTTTCAATAAAAAAATATGATTATTAGTTTTGTCATCATTAATTTATTTTAATCTTATGAATTGGGATTTGAGTGTCTATTACATTGGTTGTTTTAATTATTTTATTTATGTTGGAGGTTTTAATAATTTATTCTATATAAAATAATGAGTATACTATATCATTATTAGGAGTAGGTAATTTTAGTTATTCGATTAAGTTGGTGTTCATTGGTTGGTTTTCTAATTTTCAGTGGATTAATATAGGGTAATAGTTCCCATCATGCTTGTTTTACACAAACAATGGGAGTTTACAAACCATGGGATCTTGAATATGTGATTTAATAGTTAGTTCAATATTTACTAGTGACCTAACATGAGTTATAGTTGGGAAGGGTAATGCCCCTCAACCATATATATATAAATTGATAGTTTATTGGTAACTTTAGGTAAACCAGTGGATATTATTTATATTATCCTAATAATTATTATGTTTTTATGGATCATATAAGTATAACACATGATAAATAGTTACTATATATAAATTAATTAGTTGATGTATTTACCAAATTTAAAATTAAAAACTATTTAACTAGAACAGTTATTGATATATAATATTATAAAGCTACATAAGAAGCATTGAAATTTAAAAAACATCATATCACAAGAGACCTATGGGTTTAATAGGATTTTTTTAGGAGAGAAATATATTGATTTCATCTAGAAAATGATGAAAAGGTTAAGATCATATGTATGATCAGCCTTTGTTAGTAAAAATACGCTTGGTGAATTAGTATGTGTTGTTTATTGACAAGATTGTTAATGAGAATCCAAAGTATCCGATAAATTTTTGAATAAATCATCAGTTCAATGCTAGAGGAGTTTGAAGGATTATGGTTTTGAAAAGAATTGGGTTTTTGAAATTGGTAGTCAAATACATAAGGGTAATATGAAAACTAATATATAAGGGTATATTGGGTTGAGAAGGTTGGATAATAAATTGACAACGTATTGAGATACGAAGGTTGCAATTCAAATACAAAAAATATATCAATGTCTAACACGTAAATGTAATCGGGATGGTACATGATGGTAGTTTCATGAATTGCAAAATTATTGAAGAATCCTCAATATTATGTGTAATGATCATAATCTTGATACGTAAAACAAATTGAGAAAATAAAATGAAAATTTGTTGAACAATATTTTAATATATAAAAACTAATACAGAGCATAAATAAAATTAACCATGCTAAGGAAGTTTTTTTTTCCTTAGGAACATCATAGAATATTTTAAAACACTCTTATTGATCCTTAATGGTTACCATGGTGGTGTATATGTGACCCCTCTATGAAAAAGGTTCTAAATATGTGTTGAATTTTGAGCTAAAATATTGATATGTAATGGTTAAATCTATGAAAAATGGGTGATATATGAGAGTTCGTTTTGAAAAATAGGGAAAACATAAAGGTTATTTAATTTTTTATTTGAGGTAAAAAACTAAAACTCAAAATATTATGACATGAAATATTAGTCACATAATATAATTAATAATTAAAAATCCAGTGAATGTTGTTATACCGTGATTGTAATAGAGCAACTCCATTTAACCATTGTAGTCACACAATTCAACTCATTATGGGCTATGATAAAATGAGATAAAAAATGTATGTATATAAGGAAAATAATAAATAAAACCTGAATAAAAATAATAATCATGTGATATAAAATCATGGGAAATGGGATAAACAATAAAGCATGAAAAGTATATACAAACATGCTTTATGTGACCAAATGTCACCCCCTAACCATCACCAATCCAAAATAGTGACATAATGAGATGCTAGAATGATACAAAGTGCACATTCATTTAATTTTTTCCTACAAATATGATCTAAATATTATAATTCATATATTGGGGGGGGGATGATTAGAGCCTATTAAGATAGGACCAAGATAATTATAAATATTCTAATATCAATAATTCACTACTCAGTACTTAAAAAACACTTTTACATAGTTTTTTAAAAATAAACAAATTTTGAAGAATTTTTTTAAAAATACGTTAGTCATTAAAATTATAATTTCATATTTTCAAAATCTGATATAATTTTGGTAATGTTAGGAATTAATAATATACATGTGAGATAATATCCATGAAATTAACTATTATGTAATGAAAATTTAGAAAAAATAATTCACCTTCCAATCGACCTATATTTTATGGGAAAATAAGTAATATACACTCACAATCCTAAAGTGCATAAATTTGGATCCCATTATAATCTATGAAATCCATATATCATCAATATATAAGAGGTTTCCTCCCCAAGGTGCCATACACAGTAAGGCTTCATTTGTCTCTTTCTAGATGCACCCATGGTTCCCGCTATGAAATGTTTTCAATTTAGGTTTTTAAATACATTATCTTATTTTTATAATAAAATTTTAATTCCAATATATTGTTATTTAATATTAAAAACCCATTTATCCATTTCACTTCAATGAAATTCCATTTTAATAGAAACAAATGAACTTTCAAACGTGCACCATTCCCCGGTAAATTTCAACATGTTAGAACCCAAAAATTATTAATCTTTTTACTTCCTAGTAATATGTTTTTTATCGAAAATAATACATAACAAAACCATATATAGTTTATAATTATTTTACTATAAAGGTTAATGTGACCATTTTCATTCGACCATTATTTGATTGTTTGGAAGTTATGTGAAATTTTCCAATATGACCATTGTAATCAGGATTCATTGTAATAATTTAAAAGTTATAATTATTGTTTATAATTATATACCAAAATTGATAATTATTATTTAAAATATAATCTATGGCCTCAAATAGTAGAGTCATGATGTTTGATCACCTTGTTTTAGAACATTGGATGGTGGTATGATCACATGGTTTCTTCCTTGACCAACACCAATATGAGCTTCAAAATGGGATTATGGAATGTAATATCCTATGAGAGAAGTTCATGTTAGAGTAGATTACCACTCATTAAATGTCAGTAGAGGATCCCCATAAAACTACCACCATCACAAACCTTACTCTTAGGGTGTTTAAAGGTGTGATAAATGGTTATATGTCCATTCAGTCATTAATTGATGCGTAATTTTCATGTATAAATAAATTTCTTATTCAATAAAATCATATTAAGAATATGTTTTTTCAATAAAATATATGTTTAATTTAGATAAACATGATAATTTTATTATTTAGATGTAAATAAAACATCATTTTATTTTTCTAGATAATATATACACCTTTATAATAAACTCATGTTTTATGAATATTATTTTTTAAATTAAAATATTATTTATAAACACATTTCCAAAAATAATAAATTACTAAATAAATTTACAATTTCTTTATTTTTTTGAATGTGTTGGGAATTTGATTGTTCCATAAATACTGTTATTTTTAATGAATATGTATTTTTAATTTAATAGGTAAAATTATTATATTTATAACATTATTTTAAGAAATAAATTTTTTTATCAACACGTAGAAATTTGGTTAGGTTGAATTTATGAGAATTTTCTAAAATACTTTTTTTTGATTGACTGGTAAAAAATACAATTGTTTAGGGTTTCAGTATATTTTATAAAATCTATTTTATGTCATAATTATTTAATAATTAATAAAAAACAATCAAAATCATGAAATATTTTATGGTATTAATATTTTTTATTTTAAATTATTTTATTCCATTTTTAAAACATTGAATTACATTCTAAACTAAAAACATATTTTAAAAAAAATTACATTGTGAAATATTTACACTTCTATTCCAAAAAAATATTAAATAATGTTTATAACTCATATTGGATACAATTTTCATAAAATGTGACCCACCTGTCAGAACCATGAGCCTAATCCATGGAGAAGTAAATGGTTTTGTATTTTCCACAATATGGGTTTCAAATTCCTATATTAAAAAATTCTTAGAAATTTCCTCTAGTTAGTTTATAATACCCATTTTTTTCAATTTCTATTTACTCCCAATCCATCTTCTATAAGGTTCTGGTGACTATGACTCCTAAGGAGTCCTCTATGGTGTCTTCCATCCACCAAGGTTTCATCCTCATGTTTTGGGAATAACTATTCAAGGTAATGGAAATCCACAATTCTATTTTCTATTCAATAGTCCTTCTTATAGAATGTTTTCAAATTTATAATATAATTGATCTTTCAAATTTATATAATATCATTACTATAGAAATTGTCTTTTATCAATAAGATATTTCATCCCCTCTAATATCCCTATTTAAAATCCATGTTTAATAACAATCATGCTGCCAAATGTACTTCTCAAAATTTATATATTTTCATTTATAAATTCTCTTTAATTATATTTTTTTGATTCCCATTCCTCTTTTTCTACATGGTTATTCACCTAGATGTAAAATTTATTTATTTGTTTTGTTGATTAATGAATATGAAGCCCACATTCTCTTCCTATGTGTTAAATTTGGTATTACGAGTATGTATTTATGCTCTTTTGAGTGCTAGAATGTTTTATAAGAAACCCATTCATTATTATATATATCTTATTATTGATATTATTTATTATTATATATGTGGCTCACATAGAATTAATTTATATAAAGGGTGTTCCTAGATATGACTCTAATCCACTGGGTAAATATTTTAATCACTAAATATGGTGAGTTTTATGATATAATTCTGAATAACCTTTGTATATTTTATTTATGATACCTTGTTGAAAATCCACAATTCTATTTATGAGACTAGGATGTTTGATGTATATCAAAATGTTATTAAAAATACTACACTGTTAGGGAGTTATAATTTCATTAATAATTTATTTATACATGCATGCCTAGGAAAATGAGATATTGGATTTTGTGAAACTAATAAAATTTAGACTCTCACCCTCCCAAGTAAATCTATAAATATTGATTGGCCTTGACCATTTGATCCTCATGTGTTGTCACTACCACAAAAGAATATTCTCTCAGAACATATTATATAAAATGATGGTCGACACATTGGATTATATTGGTTTATCCAATACAATCTCACTATGAATGTTTCCAATAGATAGACTCATTAAATTAAATCACAATCCACCTTTGCCAGGTGTCTCTACATGAATTATACAACTCTTATAATAATGATGCCACTAACATATTTTTTTCTCACTAATATGTTCCATGATTCCAAGTGACATTAGTCATCCTCATATACATTGCAATTATAGACATCACCACATTCCCAATCCTTAATGGAACTATTTTTGGAACTGGAAAAAAATCTAGAATGTGAATGAGGAGGGAGGTGAGAGTAGTGTTAACATGCATGATCCATTCCTAAAATTAATGGTCATAATTATTCTAAACACAACTTTGATTAGAAAAAATATCCACTAATAATACAAAATAGTGAATGTGAAGCTTATATGGGGAGATAATATTGCATGTGTACACCATGGGATAATTTGTTCAGTGAATTCCGGTAAGGTCGTCAATTGTTTGTTCTATTTGGACCATGAAATAAATTAATGTGATCACACTTATTTTTATTCAGATAAAATTTTCCCAATCCATTTAATATATTACATAATAATATTATTCCAAACACTTATATATATATATATATTCTATTTTTGTTAATAAATATATTTTATCATTTCTAAATAGTATATGAGACATAACGATTAATTTTTTTGTTTCATCTGATGGGAAATATAAAGTCACCCATAATTCTACTGGAAGGTGATCTACTAAGTTCTTCTTATGATAGAATAAACATTCTTGGAAATAAGGGGTATCCTTTCCTAATCCCTTAAATAGATTGAAGGAATATTTAATTTCTACCCGTAAAAGAAATTACCATCCATTGGGAGGGGTAAAACCTAATGAAAAACTATATTAACCAGGCCGAGAAGCCCATACATCAAATGATTCTGATCATATATCTCTATAAAAACTCTCATAATCATTTTCTATATCAATTTTTATGGAAATATTGGATCAAGTATTGCTTTCTTAAATGTTAGATATTATTTTGTGAGGAATGCTGATGGATACCAATGTAGATCTAACCCTAATAGTTTTGTCTTCCTCCTCAAAAACAAAAAATATACATTCTCTAATAACCTCCCTCTTTATCACACTCATGGGGTTTTTATCTAGAAAATTACACATTCTATTATATACTTAGTAATTAAAATATTGTGGGTCCATCTCCTTCAGTATAAGAATAAGATAAGTTATATATCTCACCCTAGGAAAACCTCCAAGCCATAAAAATTCATGGATTACACCATGTAGCTACCTTTTAAAAAACTACTAAGAGTATCTATAAAATGATCTAGGAAATCCATGAGGTCCAATTGATCTATCCTAATTGTATGATAGAGTAGACCACCATATCATGTTTTCCTCTAGTAAATTTCTAAAAATATTATTAACTGAATCAAAGATGACATTTTAGAATGGAATAAAAAATATATGCTTTCCCCACATGGTATCCATTATGTATATTAGAGTTAGGATTATTAATAAGTGACAACAAGTAAGTAGAAAAAATACCTCCGACGAAAAATGGGGCACTGGTGAATGATCCATCTTCATTTTGAATGATAGGAATGTTTCTCCCCTATCTATCCTTTTGGAACACTTTATAATAATAAGGGTATATATCTCTTTATTTCATCCACAATTGTCTAGATACATCATGGTTAGTTCTTTCAAATTCATGATGAGTCTCCTCATATGAGATACCTTCATACCCCCTTTATGGGAAGTCCATCAACATCCATGTTCTCCTCCAAATAAACATGTGTAATGTGGAATTAAGGCTAATAAGGTAATCCGTACATTTCATTCATCAAGTATTAATTCCCTATGAAATATTTAGTAAAACACTCTTTATGGAATGCAAGATAGTAGTGTAATCAATTTCAATCCATAGATAGTTCCAATTTCTATAACTGAAAAATATATTTGAATTTATAACATGATTAATATATTTATCAAGAGATGATGAATATCTATTCGAATTGGAAAAATCATCCACAAACCCTTCTATAAAATTCATTAAATATAGTTCCACACCACAATGGACTATGATTAAATTTTCAAGATCTATATGAGGTGACATTAAAACAATTGTTCAAATGATTCTTCCAAAACAATTCAAAATTCCCAACTGATGTCTTTTAGTTCCCAAAAATCCCAAGATGTATAAGAATCACTAAATATTTTACATTTTTTTATAATATCCTTGTTTTAAAACATTTTAATCACTGATTATCCCCAAAATTATCACAAATGCTTCATGAACATCCAAAGAAGTTCCCTTGTTGAGGATAACATTATGAAAAACTAGACAATATACTAGATATAGAACAATCCCAATAGTAAGAAATTCTGAATTTTAGGTAATTGGATGAATCCGTTGTAAATATAGATTAACTATTTTAGAGAGTCCACAATTATTCTCATTAAAGTGAATAGATCATAAACCTTCTCACATGGAATCGAGGTAGCAGCGTAATTGTGAGAAGGTGATAATCATCTTCCCTATATTTATTTCCATGTGTATGCTTAGAATATATAGATAGAGCAAATGATTATAAGAATATATTAGTGATTACTCTATTATGTTCCAATAAAAAATTAATGCAAAAGGTAGGGGGACTATTCCATGATATTAAATAATTTTATTCAATACATATAATAATTCTATCCATTGGTATAGTGATGGAAGAAGGGTTGATTGGTCATCATTCCATTCTAGATAGGTTCTCTGACCATTAAGTCGGAAGATGTTACAAAATTTAAATAACTAATGAAAATGTTAACCTCAAAATGAATTTTTTCTAGTATGTATTAATTAAATATTTGATAGATGTCATAAAATAAGTTAAGTTATCTTGTAGTTGAAAATCATTAATGAGAGGATTTCCCTTCGTACTGTGTATCCTGAATTTGAAAGAGGAGTTCATATTCAAAATCCCTGAAGAAAAAATCATAATATTTTTGTAAGTGGCATTGAAAGATAAAAATATAGTAGAGTCTATATAAGAATCATTCATTTACCTCAGAATCCCCATAAATATCACACAAAGAAATCCTAGATCATTAAAATTACAGTTAATTTGATTTTATGTAATCCAACCTAAAATTGATTATTTAAAACCTTGTATGTTCGTAATACCCATACCCCATTGGATAGTGGCTGATAATATTTTCCCAAGTGATAGTAACAATTTAATTTTCCTATATGTTTCCACTCAAAATAATGTTTTTCATATATACATTTAGATTCATAACCAATCTCATAGACAATTTATATATCAAAGTGGAACAAAACAGTTTTGATGTAATTTTGATTTTATCCATGCATAATATATATCACTTACATTTACCTTTCCATTCACTAAGAATTGAGAATATCCTTCATGTGTATGTGTATACGACCGCCCCAATAAAAAAATGTGATTATTTTATCATAATCCCATCACATGGATTAAATATATAAGAATATTTAGCTAAATATTTTTTATTTTTTTATATGATATTTATTTTGAAGAGATAAAATAATACTAATCTCATTTTCATAACAATATTTGAAAAATGGAAAATTTAATCATTTGTATATGTGACTCGCCATCTCAATTACTGTAACATAGTTTATTTTTCATAACCATCTATTGTGATTAGTTTTAATGTAATATTTTATGAATAGAAATAATAATAATTTAATCATTATTATTATAAATATTATAGAATAATTATTTTTTAACCATAGTTAACATAAAAAAATCATTGTTGATTCATAACATGATTACCATTAAATCTTCTGATGTGAACATAACTGAATAACTAATTATATAAATATTGGGAAGAGGTAAAATAAAAATAAAAATAATCCGTTCAAAGTTTCTTGAGAAATTAAATAATTAACATAAGATTATTATTTAGGAATATAAACAATTTACTTGATGAGTAAGTCCCAAGGTATGAGACGTCCATCAAAAATAATCATTTAAATATTTATTTTCCAATACCTTTTTATCATGTTTATTTGTTTATAAAATTATTTTATACATTCTTTTCTTAGATAAATAGATAATAATTATAAGGGAAATTTTATTGGTCATTTGAATTTATTTCAAAGGGTTTCAAATTTAATTTGTTTTATTTTACATGGAACATTTTGATAAATGAAATGTTATATTTTAGAGTATGAGATGACGAGCACATTTCCTCCCACAATAACTATCATTTGATATTATGATTTTATAAAATATCTCATGTGTTATTCATAGAAAACCATTTTTTCTGTGTATTTTTTTATTAAAAATATATATATAATATATGTTTATACTTATATCTAAAATAGTTTTTCGTATGGGATTCAAATATATACTTAATATATTTATCATCAAAATGTGGAAGATTACTTTTTTTTATTTGTGATATGTTACCTATACATTGTTTATAATGGGTTGAGCCATATTTTAGGTATTGGGTGAGCATAATAGATATTATATAATGGTGTGAGACCTACTATAGCTCATGGGTGAGCCTAATGTAGCTTATATGATGGGTGCACCTAGATTGTGCTTCAAAGGATTATGAAATGGTTATTTCCCCATGAGAATTATATTGGATTTTGGACGTATCATTATTCTAATTTTAAGGGTCTTGTAAGGGATAAAATATTCTTATGTCACAAGGAACATATGTAAATTTTTGATACTTGATAACGAGTATTAATTCAAATTACTTTATTTAATTAGGTAAGTTAAAGTTATTTTTAGAAGAAAATTATTTCTATTTTCAGATAAACAAGATTATTTTTTTTTGAAAATAATTTTCATTGGTATTTATTCTATTTAATAGACTAAAAAATATATTCTTTTTTATATATTGTATTGATATTTTATTTTTCATTGAAAATTTTAAAATGTGTTTTATAGTGTTTATGTATGAATAAGAACAAAGACGATGTCTTGTTGAATATCATGAATATTTTGTAGGGAATTTTTTTAAAATTTTATATATTATTTGGAAAATTGGTTTTGATTATATGTTTCTACTTTATAAAATTATGGTTTTTTGTATGAGTTAGAATCCTATTCTAGGAAACATTAAAAAAAATTGTCAAAATGAAAAAAGCTGCATTCCAGACTAATATGTTGGATTATGTAATTTTTAATCCTAGTTTATTATAGATTGTATTAGTGTGTGTTTTATATAATTTTAGCTGGAATGATAATTTTTATAAAATTAACCTGATTGATTTAACTTATTGTAAAGATTAGATGGTATTAAATTTGAATATTACCATGTTTATTTATCTAATATATGTTTTCTGATATTGGTTTTCTAAAAAGGATTATAAATGTGGGAATTTGAACTAAACTGTTTAACATTGTGACAGATCATTTCATGTGTGACATTAATAATGGCAGTATCTATGCTAGTGAGAATCCTTATCTAGGACAGAGAAACTTGTTACGAGTTGATAATTTCATGAGCCAAAACAACCATTATTTGGTGGATCTTCATATCCAGTGGAGGTTGGAGGATTAGTCAATTAAATGGAAAATGTATTTATATTCTTGGGGTATTTGGTACATCAAAATTATAGAATTGGAATTTTTAATTATGAAGTGGAAGCTGATTGATGGGGTATCTTGTTAATAATAACAGAGAAAATTATTATCTTGATGTCCTAGAATAATAAATATTTATATATAATTTTATTGACAAACATCTCTGAATAGTGTTTTTACCCTAGATGCAAATACATTTTTAGAAATGATGAGAGAAGATTATTATATATTATCTTAGTATTAAGTCAATTATACATGTTTTTCTTGGTACATAATCTATATTAGACGGACATTGATAGTAAAATAAAAAGAATTTACAATGGTTTGAATCTATATTTATGAAAATGTTTTTTCACATAAAAATTTAATAGTTATGATAAGTTTTTTCATCATGCTGATAAAGTTGTGATGGAGTTTTTTTAATAATTATGTTCCATGAGATTAAAGTATTAAGAAATGGAATGGTAGGTCTAAAATTTGAATGAATTCCTCGATGTAATATATTTTTATGAAAATCAAGTTATCATCATGTGATATGTGTCAAAAATATAATTCCATGGAATGTGAGGTAAATTTTGGAATGTGTTATACGTTTGGTATGTTTCATCATAAGGATCATGGCAAAAACTATAATAGATATAATCAATAGAAGAATGAGGTATGTGATGTCCATAAATCATTGAGATGTTTTAGTTGTAACAAGTATGGTCATTATGATAAAATGTTCTAGAAATTAGTTACATAGTATGAGAAAAAATGATAAATGAATGTAAAAATGTGTGTGAAAATGATTTTCTACTATTGCGGTTAGATCCTAGAAATCTAATGAGGTGGTGAAATGTATGTTACTTATTTAATCAAATTATGAAATTACTATTTTTGACACTTGATCCTTCAATTAATTCATTTATTTAAATATTATATAAATACTATTAATATCACATCATTAAATCATGATAGAATTTTATGAGAAAATTATATGTTGAATAATTAAAGAAACCCTGATTTACAAGAATATCCCTCTTTCTATAAAAAAAGGTCTTTCCTATAAATCATTTTTAACTACCAATAGTAATATATGATAATATTATGTGTATGCATTTGATATTATTTTATTATTCTAATATATATTGTTAATCCAAGGAATTTATAATCAATGATTTAATACCTTTGATAACTAACCATAAAGAAGAGAAATTGATTATAGATGGAATTAAAAGCTACCTAGATCATATTGTTGAAAATAAAAACACTTTACAAATTATTTATGTTATTGTATTAAAGAAATATATGGTTGTTTTTACTAATTATTTTCTTAGTGTAATTCTTAATCATAAGAATGTATTTTAATTTAACATGGTTTTGGATGCTAATCATATTTCCTAACCCCCTTCTCAAATGGATCAAGTTAATCTTCCAGTATTGGGAAAGATAATACAGTTTATTTTATATAATGTTTGTATACAACATAGAACATGACCTTGGGGTGATCTGATTTATTTTGTTTCAAATAAATATGGTTCCATTGATATTTTTCAATAATTATAGATCATTTGATAACATCATTATTAAGAAGTGGTATCCTTTTCCTAATATCAGTGGTTTATATTAGGTATAAGGAGCATAGTGATTTTGGAATATAGATCATTGGTTAGGGTACCATTAGTTTAATGTGAAATAGGTAGGTATAAAAAATACTATATTTGTTACTATACATGGACACTATGAGTTTTCAGTTATTCCCTTTGTGAATTAAAACAAACAAACTATATTTATTGGTAATATTAATATAGTTTTACGCGAATATTTTGATTAACCTAAGGTTGTGTTAATTGATAAAATATTATTATATTATAGATGTTTTTAGGAATATGAATGACACCTACAGATTTTTTTAAAACCCATAAAGGAATTAAATAGTATAAATAATTTATCAAGTGTGAATTTTTGTTATGAAAAAATTATTTCCTTACAGACATTTATTCTAAAGTTGATATAACTATCAACAATTATAAAACTACTGGTGTTTATGAATATAAAAGAACCATATATAACATATTGATTTTTACTTTTCAATTATTTGAGTGTTTATAAATGAGATTTATTGAAAAAAAATCACAATTGTCTATCTCACGGACAAATATAAATCTAATAATAGTTTAATTAATTAGTATTAAATAATCTGATGATGGTTTTCAAAAATAGAATAATATTATTAGTGAATTCTATGAATTTTGGTCTCTCTTTTGTTAATATGTATTTTTTCATATATAGTAATGATTCATTGAATGGGTATTGTTGTGTCCTGATGTAAATTGATCTGGTAATTTCTTCTGCCTCAAATAAACTTAATCTAAATGAGATAATTTATTATACACAAGATCTAGAACATGATCGTGTTATTTTTTTTATTTAAAATTTTTTATGCATTATTTATATTGAGTAAAGTGTCGGATAAAAAATCATCACAAAATTTGGAATAATGTTTTTACTCAGAAAGTGTTAAATAGTATTCAGAGAGGATGTCGAGAACTGATAGTGAATTATAACTAAAAATTCGTTACCATCTGGGAAATGAAAAAAATGTAATTGGTACATTGAGTCATAAAAATATATCTATGTTACTCATGTAACATTTGGGACCTGACCCATTAATAAAATATTTTATTAATTTATTAATATAATTTCTGGATACATAAGTATCCTATGTTTTTTATTTCATTTCCATTGGAGTCAAATTTGATAGATTAAATTATTAAATATTAGCAGTATGATAATGGGTTATAAAAAATTTGAAATTTGTTAAGAATGATAGGGAAAATGATTTTAATTTTTAAAATGAAGGATATTTGATATTTGGAATGATATTATGTGTTCATTGGGTGTTCTAGTTGATGATATTATTCTTGAGTGACTCTCACAGTGCCCCTTTTTCTGTTCATTCTGGTATAAATATGTAATACAGTGTCTTTCAAAAGCATTGTGGGTGGGATTGAATGAAGATAGAAATTTATGAATATACCATGAAATTTCAATCATGTCTATATTACAAATAAAGAAAATATTTTTGAATATAATATATAATTTTCTATTATTAGAGTGAAAATTTTATAAATTAAATATAGATTTTGTAGTGGGATTTATAAAATACATCTTCTAGTAAAAATGGGTTTTGGGTTATTATTGATAGATTAGATAAATATGCACATTTCCTCTAAAATATAATTAAAATTTCTTTTAAACAAAATTTTCAACTATATATCAATGATATAGTTAGGTTACATGGAGTTAACATCTCCATTGTATCATAAAATTAGCTTAGGTTCAAATCAAATTTTTGGAATGGACTTTAGAAGTCATTGAGTAATTAATGAAATTTAAGTACACATTTTCATTATTAATCTGATGGAATGTAAGAATAAATTATTCATACATTGGGAGACTTGATTCATAAAGGTTAAATGCATTACCTGGTATGTTTCAATCAAAATACTACATAGATCGTTTTTCTAAAAATTAATGTTTTCATTCTAGTATTCATATGGAATCGTTAGAAAACATATATGTAAAGTGGTGTTGGAGTAAAATATTTTATGATGAAGTTGTATAACATACTTTTTTTCAGACCTGTTATGCAGAGAAATTGGCAAAGAAGGTAAAAATATTATTATTTAATAAGGATGGATCAACTTGGGAAGAAATGTTTTGCAGATAACATAAGGAAATATATATCTTTTGATGAAGGGGATCATGTTTTTATTAATGTATTTAGATGATAATGTAAATAAATTTTTTAAATGGGAAATATATTTTCATGGAAAATTGTATAATATTAAATCACTGATAAGCTTGGTGTAATTTTTTAATGACTGGAATTTGTACTAAGTTTATCCTAGGTACGCAACATTTCTCATGATTCAATATTCATGAAATATATTCGAGATTTATGTCATGTTTGGAGACCTCAAGTGCTTTAGATAGAAGATAAAAATTCATATGATGAAAATCCTATTGAAATTATTTACAATATATATTTTTTAATTCAATAATTGATAAAGTCATGTTTTATGGAAAAAAATATAGTTAAAGTAGCCACTTGGGAATCTTAAAATTTTATGAGGGAAATATATCCACTATGTTTAATAAGTGAATAAAATTGAATGTATATAATTTAATAAAGGGGGAATAATATAAAATTATATGTAATTATAGAATATATTATTTTTATTTTTATTAATATTTAATGGATATTTATATTCCTTACACTAATATCATGTAATTTTTAAATCAAGAGGAAAATAATTTTAATTCTAGTTTTTAATTATAATATTTATTAAAAATGATTAAATATTGAATTATATAATTTAATTTCGAAAAAATTAATATAATTTGTGAAGAAAGAATATAAAATCTAACCTAGGGTGAATGTTTGGTTTTTTTAGAAAATATTGATTTTTAGTGAATTGTGAAAAAATGTTGTTTTTTGTAAAAAAATCCATATTATTTTAAAACAAATTAAGTATTTAAAATGAATCATTATATTTTGAATAGTATTTAATGTAATATAATTATTATTTAGTTATATTAACTATAGATTATTACATTTGAATCATTTTTTTTGCAATAATTTATTGTATGTTTTTTAGTTTAAAAACGGGGTTTTAAAACAATATTTTAACGTGCATAAATTTTCTCTATTTTAATTAGTTAAAAAATTCTTAATAAAGAATGATTTAAATTGAATATATAAATAATATATAATTAATATATAAATAATATATATATATATATTAATAAAAAGTTATTATTTATTTTTTACAAGGAAAATTTATAATATATATTAAAGTCATCATATTTTTTTGGTCGTAATGAATTATGGAATTAGTAAAAATATTTTAACACTGTGAAGGTAATAAATACTTTATAGAGGGGTAAAACTAAAATGATTAGTGTTTAAGTAAACAAATAAAATATAAACTCAATTTTCAATCCATATTGAAACATTATATCATATATCACTTGATAAATAACAATTATAGTTAACCTTTCCAATTGAAAATTGAGGGTAAACCAATTGATTTTTGAAAATTCCAACTGTACCACTCATATCACTAAAAAAATCCCACCCCATATTCTATAAACATCACACTTATAAATACTTATTTCCAAAATAAACTACAACAATATTTTCCCTATTCCCTTCTATTTTTTCAAGATCTCCCTTTTTAATAAGAAATTTGTCCTGCGATGTATTTTTTTATAATATGTAGAGGTTTTCCAAAAATGATTCCACATATTTAACTATGTTTATTCATTTTATTTCATATTCCTCATCCATAAAAAATTATTCAATTTTGAAGATACATTAATATAATTATCTACCATATGTTGAGATGTTATAATGTTAAATTAATATCCAATATCCTTCTCTGATTTTGTCAAATGGGAAACAAACACATCATTCATGTATACGGCGAACAACGACCCCACGAATTGATGCATTTCATTTTTCATTATCCCATATCATGGAATTTTATAATTATAGATTTAAATTAATTACACATATGTGTGTTTGTTTTATTTTTAATGTAATTATACTTATATAATTATTATACCACATATAACATCTTAAATTACATTCAATTGGGGTTACGATAACATCACTTATCTGTATAGAAGACAACCTCTTCGTGATGCAATGTGATTAATTTCTCACTAATGCATTAGATAAAATGTAATAATGGTTCAATTAATGAATATATGCAATATATATGAAAAAATTATAATATATATTAAATAATTAAAATTTAAATAGTTAATATATTCCAATTAGTTTTAAATTTCCATTCACTAGGAATTGGTAACATCATTCGTCCGTACGTGTGAACTGCCAGCTCCATAAATGTTTTTGAACCTTTTTTCATCACCACGTCAAATAAATAATATATATATGAGTATTTTTTTTAAATAAAATGTTTTCATGATATAGTTATAAATTTTGAAGGATAATATAATTCTTACTTCAATTCAATAATGATCGTTGAAAAATGGAAATGTTAATCATGCCTATATAAGACCATTCTTTTCAATGATTATAACATAGTTATTTTTTCATAATAATCATTCGTTATTCGTTTTAATGGTATAATTTATTTATGAAAATTTATAATTATTAGATTATTATTATAATAGAGATTATTTAATTATGACTTCTCTGACAATAATGAACCTACTAGAGTCATTTATGACACATAAGATGAATACCGTCAGAACATTTCAAGTGAACCTTAATGATTAAATAATTATATATATCATGGTAAGAGATAAAAAAGTTATATTAATAAAAATGTGAACGTTTCTATATAATTAACATAACTAATGTGGATTTATTATGTAGTAAGATAAATAATTTGTCCGATGAGGCTGACACAAGGTAAGTGAAATACTTTTTAAATAATTAACTTTTTCATTATTTATTTTTCAAATATTTTACCCCATTTATGTATTTTAAATTTTATTTTAATGTAATTTCCATATAAAATTAAATTATTTATATTATAAATTTTATTCCCCTTTTTACATTAATAAAAAAAATCAATAGGAAGTCTTTTGTATGTTTATGAGGAATATTTTTGAAATGAAAAAACTGAATGTTATATTTTAAGATATACGAAAACAATGATCTTATCCTCCACAATTATTATTATTTAAAATTTTTCACCCTTTAAGATATTTCAATTATAATTCAAAAATACCATTATTTACTCTTTATATGTATTTTGGTACTAATTACTGAGTTTTTAAATAAAATGGAATTATTTTATATGGAATAGTTATTCATATGGTTTAAAATAGTTTTTCAATGGTTTTATAAAGAGATGTTATAATATTGAAATTTTTTGTTCTTCATATGGTACTTGTATATTTTTTAAAGAATGCTTGAGCCCCATTAAATCAAACAGTCAATCCTGACACAACAAATATGTGTCACGACCCCCTTCCATCAAAGATGCCCCTCCTGAGCTGGCAATGGTGAAAGGGAGATAATGACCCCCGAGTCCCGCCTCCAGTAGGCCCCGGGTTGGCGACTAGCACCAAGGGTATGAGTTTTCACAAATATGGGAGGCATTACCCTTTTTATTATTTTGGATCGGGAAATAGGACAAGTCAACGAACAAAAAGGGAAAAGAACAAGTGTATATAAATAAACCCAAACCAGGCCCACATGCATGTTTAAACAATTTTTATAACAAGGTACAAGTACAAGGAAGCTCAAAAGTACAATGCCAAAGAAAACAAGAGAACAACAACTGCAACATCCCCAACTGCCCGACTAGTAGGGTCCCGCACGGCCCTGGTAGTCCTCCTGGAAACATGAAAGTAAACGTAGGGTGAGCATACAAGTATACTCAGTAGGGAAACCTAAAGCTCTCGTGCACAAGTGGGGAGACACCCTAAGGTCCCGTGAGAAAATAGAAGAACCAGAAACTAACAAGGAAAAACTATCCACCCAGCCTCACTGGTCACACTCACCAAGTAACACAAACAAGTTTAGTATATATATAGAACAAAAGTATTGGGTACCCCGCACCATTTCCCACTTAATTAGATGATGCTCTTCCTAACGACAAACGTCCTGACGCTACCACACTCTTCCCACCCGCACACACCTGGGCCAAACCACGCATCCCGCCCGCACACACCTGGGCCTCACAACCACGCATCTCGCCGCACACACCTGGGCTACAACCACTAACCCGCCCGCAGACACCTGGGCCTCATCCCAAAGGTTCTTGGGAACGGTAATCCTGCCCGAAGAGTCTTGGGATAAAGGTCGCCTCAAGCCATCACAGCCTCCGAGACCTACCCAAAGATTCTTGGGTGTAAGGTCACCTCACGCCTTCATAGCCTATGGAAGAAGGAGAAGGAAGGAGCTAGTAACTAAGGGGGAACACCCTCTCCCATAAAATGGGAGTGTTCGGCACTAGGTGCTTGACATGGGTGTGGTGCGACAAAACACAAAGATACAATTATATATATACATATACCAAACACACAGCCCAACCTATGGCTTCTTAAAAAGAGAAACTGAGCATGTGCCTCGGCACGGCTACCACGAAGCATGCATCAAAAACCAAACAATCATCCCCCAACCCCATTTAGGTTTTCATGTTTCATGCAATGGTTTAACAAATTATTACTACTGGGAAACTATCATCCAGACAAAACCTTTCACAAACATATCCCTGCCATCCACAACCATGGTTAGGTAAAACGCAAGCAAACACATGCCATTTCATTTACAAAAGATTATCACAACCATACAACATTCCATCATTCATTTATTTCAAAGTTCCACACATAAAACTCTTTCCACACACAAATCATTTCCGCATTTGAAAACACCTTTTACTTCAAAACACTTTTCATAATCAAAACACATTTCATAAATAAAGGCATTTTCCACAACCAACCACTTCCCATTTCAACCCCATCGTTTACAAAACATTTCCCACAAAACAACCAAACCACCAACATGTTCATTATTCCAACTTTGTTCAACCGGGGTAATCACACAAGGTTTTCATTCTCATTTAATCAGCCGGTCTTTACGTGCTTATCCATTTTCCATGTTTTAATGAAACCAACCACAAACAATTCAGATATCAATTGCGCACGCAAAGGCCACCAACGGCCTTGATTTTCAGTAGGCAAAGGCCTTTCAATCCAAAATCACAATCAGAAGATAAAGAAACTGGAAGGCAATAGAAACAACACAAAACCCCAAACCCTTATTTATCTGGTTATTATCTTTATTTAAAGTTCAACTACATCCCATGGAAAAAAAGAAAAATATCCCACCCCGCATGTTGCACCAAATAGAGAGACGAAGGTAAACCCCTACCTCAAAAGGTCCCGATCACGTCGCTTCCGACGACGTCCTTCGGTGTCCTCCGCCTTCGCCAAACCCGACAAACTCCTCCTAGGATGGAAACTAGAGAAGGAAGGCTGGAAGGAAAGGTGACAAGTCCAGGCATAGAAGCTTCGTCTCGTCGCTACGATCCTGTGGCCGCTGACGGATCGTAATTCGGAGCTCGGACAAAGAAGTTAGAAGAGGAATACTTCTCGATTGTCCAAGAGCATCATCATGCGACAAAGAAGCAATCAATATGGAAAAAAAAATCCACAACTCCTTTCTTATATAGGAAACAAATAGGTAAACAATATTCAGCGTGTATTAATGAATACACGGTGTGACCGTACACCCGTTAAGCGTTTTGACTAGTCAACACACGACACGTCACGCGGTTTCCACGTGTTTTAATAATAATGATAATTCTATTAATACTTGGTGTTTCGTTGACCCGAGGCATGAGTCATAAAAAGGTTTTCATTACTGGTCTTAAAATGACCGTAATAATTTCAGGGTTATGCTGTCACTGACGGATCGTCAATCCGATACCATATGAGGGAGATACGTTGGATACAAGATCCCGTAATAATAAGAATATTATTTTTATTGGGTGTCTCGTGGACCCGAGACACGAACCATAATTTAATATTAAACAATAGACTGAATTGACCGTATTTATTATTGGATCACATCTCCACTGATGAGAAGCCAATCGGATGTCGCACATGGAAGTTATGACGAGCCAAAGATTTAATAATAATATTAAATCTATTATTTACCGACCGCTTCGGGTACCCAATCCGAAACCCCGAAAAAGTCCTCCAATATGGGACTCATAATTTCTGTCTTGATGTCAGGGTCACACTACCGCAGACGGTTCGTGAAACCGAGGTCACACGAATAAGTTATGGTCGGAAAAGTGTTTTACCTACAAAAACATTAACATGATTATTATATTATTATTTTTAATTGATTTATTTCAAAAACCTAAATCCACCCAACCCTCTCTCTCCAATTTGGTGCGCCTTTCTCCTTTTCTCCTTCATTGATTTCTTTTTCTTTTCTTTTATTACTTATCTTTTAATTCTCACACTCTCTCTCCAATTAATTTCAAATCTTTAACTCACTCCACAAGTGGCGCCTCCCACTTTCTTTTCTCCATGATCAACACGTCCCATGATTGACTCCTCTTTAAATTATTTATTTTATTGGTTTAAATATAAAATCTTTATTTCATTTAAACCTTTTCTCTCTCCAATCTAATTCTCTCTCCAATCTTTATTTTATTGGTGCGCCTCTCCTTTTATTTCATATCATTATTAATATATTGTTAATATTCCCTCTCCAATCTCATTCCTACCAAAATATTCATCACGCCCACAACAAAATGGCTCATCATCATTCTCCATGTGGCACGCCCAAAATTCATTTTAAACATTTATTTAATTATTTTTACACAATTATCATAACATCTCTCATTTATTCTCATATCTCATTGAATTAAATTCAAAATTTAAATTTCATTAAATCTTTATTAACGGATCATTCAAAAATTAAGCCAACATTATTATTATTATTATTTAGTATAACACTTATAACAAAACCCCAATTAAAATTTATTAAATCGTCACCAATTATTATTTAAAAAAATATCATTATAACGTGCGTTGTGTTGACCAGATCGATTTCAACAAAGGAATGGACCGGAGGGGTCCGGTCCATTACATCAGATACCTCTTAAAACATTCTCGTCCTCGAGAATTAAAAACCCACCAAGAAAAAGAATGGATCCAAACAACCACTCCGCAAGATACCTCTTAGGGCTCTTGTCATAACAAGAAACAACCGACAACCCTAATTATGTGAGTTAGGAATTCCCTCTACTATGTCGAGATATTATCCGCTTTAGGGGGCACTGACTCGCCTGCACGGGTTTAATCACATCTACATTAATGCGTCTCGATTAAGGACTGGGTCTTCCCACTTCCATATATTAGGGTTTTTTTTCAACTTACACTGCACCCAACAACGTACAACCCACACACTGCCCGGACACATGGCTTGAGGAATTCCTTCTCCCGTGTTGAGATATTATCCGCTTTAGGCGGCACTGACTCGCCTGCACGGGTTAAATCACATCCACATTAATGTGTCTCGATTAGGGACTAGGTCTTCCCCTCCCCACATGATAGGGCTCTTCACGTACATTTAAAGAAAAGCGGGAAACAACATAGCATTAAAAACTCACAAAAACAAGGTCCAGGCCCAGAGAATGAGCAAAAGAGTTCCAACAATGGAGTGTAATGCTCCCAACAAAACATAAAGGAGATCATTCAAGAAAACCCAAACACATCTATATCGATCCCTGGTCCTTCTAGAGATGCTGCCTTTGATGCATGAAACTATCCTCGCTGAGCTCCTCTGCCTCTCTATTGGCGTCCGCCTCCTCGACCACGTCCCGATTGGGATCCTTGAGGAACTCCTTGTGGCTGGCCACCACCTGCTCCATCTCCCCTCAAAGGGACTGGAGCCTGTTGCTGCTGGAAGGGTCTTGTCGGTGACTGGTGCTGCTGAGGAGGGCGTTGAACCTGTCCATCTCCACCGTACTGAGCATGGGTCAGGAACCGACTCTGAACGTGCCCGAAACCTCCACAAGAAAAACACTTTGGTCCTGGGCTCGTGAAAAAGGGACGAGGACCTGAAGATCTGAACTGGAACTGCTGGGGCCTGCTCCCTACTGGCCTGAAACTGGAAGGTCCCGTCGCAGGAGACCTGCTGCTAACTGCCTTCCCCTTCGACGAACTAGGCTGGATCCCCTCATGTGGTGCACCTCCCTGCGAGTGCATCCTTTCTACAACTTCTGCCTTCTTCTGTATGGCTAAGTATGTCGGAAGGGTGAAGGGGGTCACAACATACTGGAGCGAAGGACGAAGCGCCTCTTCCAAACGTCTCGCTCGAGACTCTTCATCCGGAAAGAGTTCCGGAGCAAAGCGTAGGATATTCTTGAACTTAATCCCCAACTCTCGAACAGTCATACTCCCCTGCTGAAGGGAGAGCAACTCCTGACGCTTTTCCGCATTGATCAAAGAAGAAAGGAATTCCTCTCGGAACTCCTTTTCGAAGTCAGCCCATGGAATCTCTGCCTCCTTCCTCTCCCCGAGGTAGAGCATCCACCATTG
Organism: Viscum album; assembly: GCA_963277665.1. Lineage (NCBI taxonomy): Eukaryota > Viridiplantae > Streptophyta > Magnoliopsida > Santalales > Viscaceae > Viscum > Viscum album. The sequence goes on from OY728129.1 coordinate 1,125,280,960, forward strand.
GAGCGCCGCGCCTCTCAGCTGACTGACCGCTAGGGGGACCCAGTACTCCTTCGGAGCACGGATCAATGTAAAAGCGATCCCTAGCTCTTCAAGCCACCCCTCCGTCTCCAGGTCCGAAGTACTTCCCTCGTACTTCTTGAGAGTCTGACGCTGGAAAGAACGGAGGGTCTTCTGCCACTGGCTGTCTTCCTCCTCTCGATCGATCCTCAGCCGATCGACCGCCTGGATCTGCTGGGCCTTAGCCATCTGAGCCACCCGGGGACGACGTCCAGGTGCCATAGTTGTACGGTAAACAAGGATCGCCTAAGCCCAAGTAGTAAGGAAAAACTCAAAGTTTTAATTATCATTTTATTTCAATTTATTTTCCAGAACACCCAAATCAAGTAAAAAACAAACATGATGATGCATGTACCTTCCCTAGGGTCTCTACCCTGCAATCAATATTGTCTCACTTGGTCGTTCGGTAGGCTCAGAGTCCTTGCATCGGATCACGGGGGGCCCTAAAATCTCGTGTCCTAGCCGGTCTTCCCTGGCCTATGTCATGCACCAAGATTAACGAACACTGTTGCCCTACCATCCCATGCAATCCTCACTGTGCCTAACTCCAGACTCCATCCTATCTCTCAACCATCAGCTCTGATACCATTCTGTCACGACCCCCTTCCATCAAAGAAGCCCCTCCTGAGCTGGAAATACTGAAAGGGAGATAATGACCCCCGAGTCCCGCCTCCAGTAGGCCCCGGGTTGGCAACTAGCACCAAGGGTATGAGTTTTCACAAATATGGGAGGCATTACCCTTTTTATTATTTTGGATCGGGAAATAGGACAAGTCAACCACCAAAAAGGGAAAAGAACAAGTGTATATAAATAAACCCAAACCAAGCCCACATGCATGTTTAAACAATTTTTATTACAAGGTACAAGTAGAAGGAAGCTCAAAAGTACAATGCCAAAGAAAACAAGAGAACAACAACTGCAACAACTCCAACTGCCCGACTAGTAGGGTCCCGCACGGCCCTGGTAGTCCTCCTGGAAACCTAAAAGTAAACGTAGGGTGAGCATACAAGTATACTCAGTAGGGAAACCTAAAGCTCTCGTGCACAAGTGGGGAGACACCCTAAGGTCCCGTGAGAAAACAGAAGAACCAAAAACTAACACGGAAAACTATCCACCCAGCCTCACTGGTCACACTCACCAAGTAACACAAACAAGTTTAGTATATATATAGAACAAAAGTATTGGGTACCCCGCACCATTTCCCACTTAATTAGATGCTGCTCTTCCTAACGGCAAACCTCCTGACGCTACGGCACTCTTCCCGCCCGCATACAGCTGGGCCAAACCACGCATCCCGCCCGCACACACCTGGGCCTCACAACCACGCATCTCGCCGCACACAACTGGGCCACAACCACTAACCCGCTCGCAGACACCTGGGCCTCATCCCGAAGGTTCATGGGAATGGTAAGCCTGCCCGAAGAGTCTTGGGCTAAAGGTCGCCTCAAGCCATCACAGCCTCCGAGACCTACCCGAAGAGTCTTGGGTGTAAGGTCACCTCAAGCCATCATAGCCTATGGAAGAAGGAGCAGGAAGGAGCTAGTAACTAAGGGGGAACACCCTCTCCCATAAAATGGGAGTGTTCGGCACTAGGTGCTTGACATGGGTGTGGTGCGACAAAACACAAAGATACAATTATATATATACATATACCAAACACACAGCCCAACCTATGGCTTCTTAAAAATAGAAACTGAGCATGTTCCTCGGCACTGCTACAACGAAGCATGCATCAACAACCAAACAATCATCCCCCAACCCCATTTAGGTTTTCATGTTTCATGCAATGGTTTAACAAATTATTAATACTGGGCAACTATCATCCAGACAAAACCTTTCACAAACATATCCCTGCCATCCACAACCAAGGTTAGGTAAAACGCTAGCAAACACATGATATTTCATTTACAAAAGATTATCACAACCATACAACATTCCATCATTCATTTATTTCAAAGTTCCACACATAAAACCCTTTCCACACACAAAACATTTCCGCATTTGAAAACACCTATTACTTCAAAACACTTTTCATAATCAAAACACTTTTCATAAATAAAGGCATTTTCCACAACCAACCACTTCCCATTTAAACCCTATCGTTTACAAAACATTTCCCACAAAACAACCAAACCACCAACATGTTCATTATTCCAACTTTGTTCAACCGGGGTGATCACACAAGGTTTTCATTCTCATTTAATCCGCCAGTCTTTACATGCTTATCCATTTTCCATGTTTTAACGAAACCAACCACAATCAATTCAGATATCAATTGTGCACGCAAAGGCCACCAACGGCCTTGATTTTCAGTTGGCAAAGGCCTTTCAATCCAAAATCACATTCATAAGATAAAGAAACTGGAAGGCAATAGAAACAGCACAAAACCCCAAACCCTTCTTTATCCGGTTATTATCTTTATTTAAAGTTCAACTGCATCCCATGGAACAAAATAAAAATATCCCACCCCGCATGTTTCACAAAATAGAGAGACGAAGGTAAACCCCTACCTCAAAAGGTCCCGATCACGTCGCTTCCGACGACGTCCTTCGGTGTCCTCCGCCTTCGCCAAACCCGACAAACGCCTCCTAGGATGGAAGCTGGAGAAGGAAGGCCGGAAGGAAAGGTGACAAGTCAAGGCTTAGAAGCTTCGTCTCGCCGCTACGATCCTGTGGCCGCTGACAGATCGTAATTCGGAGCTCAGACAAAGAAGTTAGAAGAGGAATACTTCTCGATTTTCCAAGAGCATCGTCATGCGACAAAGAAGCGATCAATATGAAAAAAAATCCGAAACTCCTTTCTTATATAGGCAACAAATAGGTAAACAATATTCAGCGTGTATTAATGAATACACGGTGTGACTGTACACCCGTTAAGCGTTTTGACTAGTCAACACATGACATGTCACGCGGTTTCCACGTGTTTTAATAATAATGATAATTCTATTAATACTTGGTGTTTCGTTGACCCGAGGCATGAGTCATAAAAAGGTTTTCATTTCTGGTCTTAAAATGACCGTAATAATTTCAGGGTTATGCTGTCGCTGACGGATCGTCAATCCGATACCATATGAGGGAGATACGTTGGATACAAGATCCCGTAATAATAACAATATTATTTTAATTGGGTGTCTCGTGGACCCGAGACACGAACCATAATTTAATATTAAACATTGGACTTAATTGACCGTATTTATTATTGGATCAGATCGCCACTGATGAGAAGCCAATCGGACGTCGCACATGGAAGTTATGACGATCCAAAGATTTAATAATAATATTAAATCTATTATTTACCGACCGCTTCAGGTACCCAATCCAAAACCCCGAAAAAGTCCTCCAATATGGGACTCATAATTTCTGTCTTGATGTCAGGGTCACACTACCATAGACGGTTCGTGAAACCGAGGTCACACGAATAAGTTATGGTCGGAAAAGTGTTTTACCTACAAAAACATTAACATGATTATTATATTATTATTTTTAATTGATTTATTTCAAAAACCTAAATCCACCCAACCCTCTCTCTCTAATTTGGTGCGCCTTTCTCCTTTTCTCCTTCATTGATTTCTTTTTCTTTTCTTTTATTACTTCTCTTTTTATTCTCACACACTCTCTCCAATTTATTTCAAATCTTTAACTCACTCCACAAGTGGCGCCTCCCACTTTCTTTTCTCCATGTTCAACACATCCCATGATTAACTCCTCTTTAAATTATTTATTTTATTGGTTTAAATATCAAATCATTATTTCATTTAAACCTTTTCTCTCTCCAATATAATTCTCTCTCCAATCTTTATTTTATTGGTGCACCTCTCCTTTTATTTCATATCATTGTTAATATATTGTTAATATTCTCTCTCCAATCTCATTCCTACCAAAATATTCATCACGCCCAAAACAAAATGGCTCCTCCTCATTCTCCATGTGGCACGCCCAAAATTCATTTGAAACATTTATTTAATTATTTTTACACAATTATCATAACATCTCTCATTTATTCTCATATCTCATTGAATTAAATTCAAAATTTAAATTTCATTAAATCTTTATTAACGGATCATTCAAAAATTAAGCCAACATTATTATTATTATTATTTAGTATAACACTTATAACAAAACCCCAATTAAAATTTATTAAATCGTCACCAATTATTATTAAAAAAATATCATTATAACGTGCGTTGTGTTGACCAGATCGATTTCAACAAAGGAATGGACCGGAGGGGTCCGATCCATTACAATATGAAGGGTTGAGCCATGTCATAACTCATAGTTCATCCAATTATAACTTATATGATATATTATTATATAAAGAGGTCCAATGTATTGGGTAATTGTTATGATTTCAAGATAATTATTGTGCATAATAGCCATATGTTTATTCTAATTATGTGGGTTTTTAATTGTTTTATATTAATAATTTCCCAAATAACCTAAAAGTCATTTGGATTCTTTCTAATGAGTTTACACTCAAATCATTCTGTTTCAAAAGGCGAGATAATTTTTTATGGGAAAATGTTGAACTTTTTAGATAACAAATATTTTTTTAAGAAATTTTTTTCATGGGATATCAGGTTTTATACTAGAATAATTTATTTTTTTATATTTATTTCTCAATATGATATTTTATTCATTCCCTGTTTTTAATAATTTTTTTATTATGTTTAGGGATTTTTAAGAAAAAAGAAGAAGTTATGTGGAAATACGTATAAATGTTTCAGGAAAAGAAGACATGTTTCTTTCTAAAACAATTTATTCAACAGGAAATAAGGATAATAAAAGGAAGTGTAAACCTTTAAAAAATATTGTTTTTCAAGTATTAGATAAGGCATAATTCTTTGAAACTATAATAATAATAAACCCTAAATATTTAAGAAATTAAATTCATTACTAATAATAACAATTATGTAATTTTTATGGATGAGTCATTAAAATAATTGATCCAAAATATCCTCAACATTATTGATTATTTACCGAATTGAAAACACCAATAATAATAAATTGTTCTATCTGGTTTTAAATTATTCTTATAATTACTTCATCTCATTTGATCTAATCACAATTTTATATCATAATTCATATTCGCCCCTCATATTTTATACCCATTTCATCTTCTTTAACCATTCTATATCACCTATACCTTTATTCTTTTTTATGGGTTCTTCTTTATTATTCTATTTATAATAAGGTAACAATATTCATAGTATTCATACAATAATCTACCAATACCACTCATATTTATTTTTACATGTTGGTTAACAAAATATATTATTATATATATTTATAACATGTTGAATATTCAATAAAATGTTTTTTATGGCCCACATTCAACATTTCTATCATTTTTCATATGTGGATGTGCTGACATGATCTCATATCCTATTTTCCACATCACTAAGGTCTCTTATATATGTATAGGACTAACCATGATTTTTTATAATCATTCCCACAAACATCATCTAGTTGATTTTTTTGTCATTTTACAATTGGAATTGTGATATTCTTAATTATAGTCATTAAATATCTCCAATGAAATCTAATAATTAACCATCTATCTTGTCTTCATAATAATTAAACAAAATACTATATTGTCATTCAAATAATATTCTCCAATTTTTTGGATACACTAACCAACACTTCTATTTTGACACATTCTTAACATATAAGGATATTACATCAGTTTAGATAAATATTTAGAAAATTAATAAATACATAACTGAGGACCATAATAGATTAGTGTCTTTGGAAACATGGGGCACGTTCCTATATCCATAAAATGGCCCAAGCCTCTCATTTTTTATTGATTTTCTTAATCCACCATTCAATGGGTGAGGTGGCACCCTTACAAGGCCCGAAGGCAAGTATTACATGGCCCGTAGGCCTTAGAGGAATTCATCTTTCCCGTATGCTTCAAACATTACATAAAACCCAGACTAACTACTTTGAACTGCTCCTCTCCAGCATCTTCATCATGAAATATGCACTCCACCTTCGCATGGTTGTTCCTCTAGGAATTCCCGTTCATGCACAGGCTTATCGTGATTGTAGGTTCCATACCCTTTCATTCTTGGAATTCATTTAGCATCTGTTGTGGTTAAGGATCCTTTCCCATCCCCTTTATAGAGCTTGTTCATTGTAGGTCATCTTATTTGCATATGCACTTAAGGTGGCCCGAAGGCCTTGAGGTGGCCGAAATGCCTTAATCACCAAATTCCTTGGTCGTCCGAAGGCCTTAAAGGACTCGGGGAGAAAATCGGTGGCCCGAAGGCCCAAACAGGGGAATATTCCTGGCAATTACAGTGCCAAACAGTGCCTGCTATAACTCCCGCTATAGTACCTACTATAGTACTGCTACAGTACACCAGAAATAATGTCTCCTCCTAGAATTGATCCCAGGTCTCCCGGATGAACTTACTGAGTCCTTACCAACCAGGCTAAGGCTCATGTGCATGGGGAACATTCTTATAGTTTGTTGAAATGTCTTTAACATATCCCACAAATATATTACCCTTTTGAACTCCTACATTGAATCTTTCAACACTATGAGGGGAGAGGAATCAAAGGATAGGGATGATGAGAAATTATTTGTAATGGAATATAATGATAAACATAATAATAAACTAAACATAAGGGTATGACAACATATGAATAACAATATAATTTCATACCCAATATATCAACGATTATAATCACGAGACATAGAATAATTATTAGTTGTTCAAAAGACATGAATCATAAGTGAATCTAGAGCATAATCTATGAGATAATATCATAGAAATAATACATATAATTTTTTTAGAAACATAAACTATTAAAAATGATTTCCATATTAGTCGAATCATAACTCCAAGGATATTTAGTGGAATGGTAACACTCCCCAAACCATCTTGGTTTCCATGGTTCACCCCCATGACCGTCATAGTAGTCAAGGTCAACACCCAAGTCCATATTAGATGACAAAGGCATTTACTGGACTATGTTCACACTTTATTCTATCAAGGTACATCTCATGAGATATAAATCATTACACAATTCATTGGAAGTAGATATAGGTCCCAACCATCTCATAATTAAAGAATACATACATGTTCCACAATATAATAAAAATTCTTCTCACCATCCCATGAAATGAGGTGAGTATAAAAAAATGTAAATATATAATTACCCATATAAAAGTGATAGGTTTTATAATCATTTCATCAAATCATAACTCATAATAATTAGTGGGTTTCAGAAGAATATATCCCATGATAAAGAAATAGGATTCATAGACATAAAACCCATGAAAGAGAAATGGGTTTCTGAAAACTATCTAATGTGAAATATAAATGTGTTTCATAAATATATGACCCATAAATATAAATTTTCTTCATAAACATATAACCTAGAAAAGATAAATTGGTTACATAGTCATATAACTCGTGAAAGAGAAACAAGTTTTCATAACAGTTATTGGATGGGAACATAAACCATTTAGAGAAAATATATGTATGGAACCGGTAGATCATATCCCTAATAATGCATTAGAAACACCAATGTATATCATCTTATATGAAACATAATTTGAGTGAAATTGTTTAAAATAATTTATTTAGAAAAATATCATTTCAACTATGAAATATATTCATTTGAAAAAAAAAAAAATTGGAAACCATTTTCTTCAAAATTAACCATGAAAAATAATAAAGAAAGGTTGAAACCATTGTGATTTATTATTCTAAATATTTTAAAATAAGCATGAAATATTTTTAAAAACGTTTTTTATCTAAAACATTTAAATTATTCATGAAAATTATTTGAGAAGTTTTTTTAAGAATTATAATGGAAGATGTTAAACATTTTGAAAACCTTTGTCATTGAAATCAAGTTAAAAACATCTAAAAAAATAATCAAAACATTTTGAAAACAATCAATTTGAAAAACAAATTTAAAATTTTCAATGGAATATTTGAAAATAGTTTTGTAAAACATGGTTTTTAAAGAGAATATATTTTCAACTTAAAATATGAATGAATTAAAATTTTCTTAAAAACATTTTTATAATTATCTTATGTGCCAATGAGTGGAAAAGTTGTACCATTACATTAATATATCATCAATAAAAATAATATGATTAACATCATGAGTTCTACTTATATATGGATAATAATATTTCATAAGTTCTATTATAATCATAAATAATCTCGATAAATGATGGGACTGTTGCAATAAACTCTTACCATATGGTAGCATTGAATGATACTCCCCGTGTATGAAAATAATGTTACCTGAAGCAAAAAAAATATAACTAAAAGAACTATAATAATGATATAATATATCATATGTATGTATAAAACCATTAATATAGAATATAGGTGTATAAAAGTCATGGGTCTGAAAGAATGAAAATAGAGACAAAACTGCCTTACTGGTTTGGTAACATTTGATATAAAAAACATGTGAAATAATGATCATAAAATAGATATTTATGTGCCCATAAATTATAATACCATATAATATAATACATTCATTGATGTTATATATACCACAAAAAATAAGTGACAACTTAATAGGGAACTAGTCTCACTAAAATAATGGTGAGGCGAGAATACTCTTACCTCATGCCATGGATTTCAATGTAAAAATTCAAAATTGGTGTAAAATATATATAATTGTATTAAAAATATTTTATATAAAAATATTATTTTAAATTATTGTATATATTATTTTATGATGTCCTTATATTCCTTGTTTATTAACAAATCCAAGACAATATTATGCTTTGGGTAATATTGGCATTGTTTATTATATATGTTTTGACATGTTATCGTGGATCCTGATACACAAATCTTTATTTAGTTATTCAGAAAAAGTAAAAACTGGTATCAATATCATATATATTCATAAATTTTGTATTTTTATTTATATATAAAAGTTAAAAACTGAAATGGAGTATACTATTCATGGAGACGGTTGGTCGTACGTATGCATGAACATTGTTTCTGTTTTCAAGTACCGTTGAATGAAATTAAATGACATATTTTACTAGATATAAAAATAATATAAATAAAGTATCATTAATATGTCATATATATCTTATAATATTACACAAATCATCCTTAATACAATCCATGTAATGTGTGAATGAATTAAATCGTTTTGAGGAAGTGATAGTCCACACCTCCTCAAACGAAGTTATCATATTAGAAAAATTAGAAAAAATGAAGATATGTATAATATAACAATTAAAGAAGCATAAATAAATCATAAATATATGATATTTAATATTAAAATATTATGTAGCTCATAATATCCAACCATGAGAGGTGGTAATTAAAAAATGAATGACCCCGTTTTATGCGGTGGCTGTTCTCCATACACACGAACAGAAAGTTCATTACCAATTTGATGGAATTTTGTGTTGGTTTAAGTGTAACCCTTAGAGAAAATGTATCCAAATATTTAGTATTATTAGGTTTTTATATAAAAATTTAATAATAATAAGAATAATTTAGTGGGGGATAGTGATAATAAAATAGAAGTGCATAGAGAAGGATGTTACCTCTTCTTTGGGTAACTCCTTACAGTTTCCACCAATGAGATTCCATGGATGAATTTGTTCCCAAATTAAGGATTATATTATTATAATAGGGAAATTAGAATCTTATATTATCAAGTTATTGATGATCCAAATTTCATGACATGTATGAATCAGTGAGGATGGGGAGTACTATTTTATATTTGAGGATTGGAGGAATACTTAAAAATATAAAAAGATAGACACTATTGGGATGTCTACCATAAATAATGTAATTAAAATAATTGTATATTTTATTGAAATTCTAGGATATGGTATTAATATATCTAACTTTTTTATTTTGTACTTGTTTATATGGTATTTTTTCCATTTTCGTAATGTTTATCTACTAAGTAAACTCCTTTTACCATAATATTTTTAATTAATTTTAATTACCTTGACTGTTGATTTTATAAAAATAAGACACCATTACTAAAAATTATAAGTTATGATGAATTCAAATACTATATCCAATTTTCCAAATTCTAATCCCAAAAGTGGAAGAATATAATTTAAAATTAATTCCACTTTCATGTTGTGACAATGAGGTTTTATGTGTAAATGTTTAAAAGTTTCAGATATATTTATATCCAATTTCATTATGAAATTTGTTAAAATTAGCTAAATTGGAATAATTTTTTAAAATATATCTAATTATACATAAAAATTTAAAATATATGTTAATAATATAAATAAATTCAATGCAATTTTTTTTGAAATCAAATTCTGTGTTTTTTATTATTCATCAAAAATGAAACTTCTCATAAAGACACCATAAATTCACAGAAATTAAATTTTTGTAATCCAATTTTAATAGTGATGTTTTTTCTCTGATAAGAAATTATTATTGTTTTATAAATTATATTTAAAATGGGTTCACCATTAAAAGGTCGTAAAATTACCATTTAATAATACATCTTGTTATTCATAAAATTTAATTTATTCTATTCTTAGGCCAGTAAATACTATTGTATAAGTGTTAAAACATTTTATAATATATAACAGCCCATTACCTTGATCAGTTATATTTTCCATTTTTCTATTTTACATTCTCATTTTAGAAACATATTTTTAATTTTTATGGGATTATTTGAGACTCTAGAATAGGTACATGAAATGTACCTAAAGTTCACATTGTATACCTGGTGTTGGTTGCATGTAATGGATTGGGTGACCTTGTGATGAATCAGGAGATCATTCCATGAGTTGGTACATGTATTTTAACTTATGTATATTTCATGTAGTGGTTAAATAGTATTTTTTTAACCTGAGGCCACAATTATTTAAGTGTAACTTATCTAGCGTGGACTGTACATCCTAACCAGATGATACACATCATGACACGGCATGGGCCAGAGTTAAATCCATGTGTTTAGCAATTTTTCTTGCCTATTCATTACATGTCTCTTGGCTCTTAGACCAAATATCTACCGAGTAAATTTTTAGAGGCACATATCCTTCTCGATGGTTTCGATCAGGTCCATTTCATCATTGATTCTATGGTGTGTCTCTCCAGTTATATATTCTCTCTGATTCATCCTTGAAATAGATCATGGTTTAACTCTATCATTGAATTCCCAGATCCACAGATACATGTAGGATGTTCTATTTTTTCTTCAACTAGATTATTCCAAAGATCATGTCATGAATGTCGTTCCTTTGCCAGTTGTATTGTTTCATACGTTTTTTCTTGAGGTATTATTGCTTTCCTATATATTCTTGCCCGTTTTCTTCTATTTTGATTCAATCCTTTGAGAATCATGTTTGATTCTAGGGCCATTGATGGTGGTTTTGTTAGTTTTCTTTTATTTTTCATTCCATTGTTGACGTGTGTGACTGGAAATTTGAGTTTGGTGGTTCCATCTCTAGCCAATGATAATGAAAATTCTTGTTTAACATTGAAAAATTCTTTATAAATTGATTAGTGAAATTGGAATTATTACTTTCTTTGTTTAAAATAGGTTTTGAAATTAAAATGGGATTTCCCAGGATTTGGATAAATTTATTGTGAAATTATCTTGAATGGTTTTCAAAACATTGAAATTGATTTGTGAAATTGAGCACATAGGTTACCTTGTTTACTTAGGTGAAAGCATTAGATTGAGGCCATTTTCTATTTCTTTTTTAATTATCATGGAGTTTTTTATTGGGGATTTACTGTGATTCTTATGTCTATTCTTCTAGGGGACCTATATTCAGATTTGGGGGGTGTACTCATGGGGTCTTCCTTTTCTTGTTTGCCCCATTATTTAAGCATCAGTTTGATGAAATTGATTTATATGGTACCATTAGTTTGCTGACTTGACCTGTATTATTCCATGGCATTGTGATACCTATGCTTTTATTTTTTATAGCTCATCTTTCGGAGATAGCCTTGACATGATTTTTTATTCTTCTATAAAATGATATATAAAATGTGTTGTGAAACTGATATACCTTCTTTTGTTTAAAACTGTGGAAAAGGGAAAAGTTTGACATGTTTTATTATAAAAATTAATTTATTATCTATCATGTCATGTTTTATTCAAAAAATGAGCATACATTTTTTGTAATAGAGCGACTTTTTATAGAAAACCTGGGTGGGGTCCTTCTGAGCATGTTATCTCACACCCTACACACTGCTTCGGTGGTGCGTAGAACATTTTTTTTCTTCTAGATTATGGAAATTAAATATTCCACAATGATGTTGTGAGATACATATCACATCGGACAGGTATCTGGTTGTGAGATTGTTGGAATTTTTCCATGCCATCATTGTAGTGGTTATTCGGTTCATAGTCCCATACTGTTAGAATTTCCTTTTGGAATTTTTAGCTATTATCTCAATTGTTTTATTTCTGCTATTTTTGATACAGGTATAGAATATATACTTGTTAGTATGTTATTGTTCGTTTCATTCTCAATATATTAATGCAATGGGGCTATTCAGGTTGGGAGAAATTGCTCCCTTTGTTTTTTTTTGTTTGATGCTCAGGTGCTTACCACCCACCCGCAGGGATTTGGAACACCCATTAGTTATGTGATGGATCATGTCAGGTGTCCGTTTTGAGGGAAACCTAGGTTGGTTCATTATAGTTTTGAATTAAAGGATGATTTTCCTCAAGAATCATTTTCATGGAAGTTTGGTTATAATAGTTATAGGATTTTCGGGACATGGGAGGTATGTTGTGATAAGTGACTAGACTTCTCTTTTCATTACACGACTCATGTTACCAAGGAATAATGGGATATGTGTCTCTAATTTTTTTTTTGATTTTAAGAATAATTGTTTTTTCTTATGGGTTGTCTAGTTCGAACTGAGATTTAATCAATGTCTAATCGTTCTTATGTTTTGGTTTGCAATAGTATACCTCTGAGATGTCATCCAAAGGTTCCTCAAGCAGATACAGCAGATGATACTCATGGAAATCAACCAATGGAATAGATACTCATTGATACTATCATACGAGTATTCTATACTATTGATCAAGATGTGACACGAGTTTAGAAAGTGAAGGTTGAGGTACAACTAGGCGATTTGAGGAGAAATCGAATGATGGCGTCTGTTCTTGCATGAGAAGAGACCATCCTTTTAGGGGACAAATGAACATCAAGACACATAGAATTGGACTGATAATATCGATAACAAAATCTACTTATTATGTAAAATTGAGAATATCAGGGTGATGTGCATAGCATTAAGACTTGAGTGTTCTGTCATGTGGTGATGAGAGTCTATATTCCAGGAAGACAAACATGTGGTCTTTGATTGGAAGGGTTTCAAAACCATGTTCTTTTAGTAGTTTTATCTAGAGTCTCTGAGACTGGAAAAATCTCTAGAGATTATATCATTGTATAAGGGATATCATTAGGTGTTAGTGTACACCAATAAGTTTTCTAAGATTCTCATTTTTTCTCCAAACATGGTAAAGAAATTACCAGCTAATGGTCAGAAGTACCTATAGGGTTAGGGACTGGATATTAGATCATATATATTTAGTTTGTAGCATTATATCTATGTGGAGATAATGTACAAGGGAATGATAGTAGATATGGAAATGGTAGGAAGGTTTTATTTACCACCTATTCTCTTCCAATATGTGATAGATTCAGTGGCCTACATGGGAAGAATAGGAAGTGGTAGGACTGTAATATGAGTGGTGGAGGTTGTTCTCACCCACAAAACTTCTCTAAACCATCTAGTTCAGATGGAATTTTTCCTCTGACATGATACCAGTGTAGATGGGGGGTCACACCAGACGTTCTAGTCCAATTCCCATGAAGACCTGCAATATCTTTAGATGTGTTGGTCATCTATAGTTTTTCTGTCAAGCTTTGAATATGACTTGTTATGGTCAATGTTTGTTGGCTCCAAAGTCTATTTCAGTGCAGTAAAAAGCTTTAATGACTATAGGTATCCATCTTATTTACTCAAGAGTGAATTAGTTACATGCATTAGATGAGTTTCCAATAGTAGTTGATGCAGGACTAGAAATAGTGAGAGGTACACTCTGTATTGTAGAAATAGATGCTACTTCTTTTTCTGATACTGGTTCCACCAACTCATTTATTTCTTCATGTTTTGTTGGAATTATTAAACATCCAAGGAAACATATTCCAGTTTTGATAGAGTTAGCGACACTGCATTGAATGAGGAAAGAGTAGGGTTTTCAGTGTCATTCTCATTTGTTATAGATATCAAACACAATGTTGGTCTGGGTTTTTCTCATTCTTGATCTAGATCATTTGTATACCATCATCTGTATCTATTGTCTTTACACTCATCGAGATTAGATTTATGTTTATGGTCATCATGTTTCATTTATTGTGGCATATTAGAGCCCTCATGTTTTTCAGGGAGTGTGCTACTAGAGTTCTGGTCATGCAAAACCATCCCACCAAGAGCACGGGAGTTTGTTAGTTGCTTTTTAATTTGAGCTCAATGATTTTTCTTCATTTGAAGAACTTCCTATTGTTGTTTGAGACATTCCTAAAATTTTCCCAAACGACTTCTCGGGTCTTCCTGTATAGAGAGAGATAAATTTGATGATTAACACGGTGTAAGGTACACAGCTGATATCGATGGATCATTATCGTAAAGAACCAACGATGTTGAAAGAGCTCAAGATTCGTTGGATGAACTGTCAGAGAAGCGGGGTTTTCACCCCCAGAATTTCACCTGGGGAATCCCATGTTCTCCTTCCCAAGAAATCAAATTGTGCACTTTTTTTATGTGTGGACTATTAGATGTAAAACTGAGTAACTTTTATGAATAGAAACACTTTTCCTCATGTGGATGATTAGTTTCATCAGTTGAAGGGACCAAATATGTCTTCAAATATTGATATTTGATCAGGTTATCATTATCTTAGTGTCCAAGAGTTTGATATACCAACGATGGCCTTTAGGAGCCTGATGGGCCATTGTGATTATCTTGTGATACTATTTGATCTGACTAACGCTACTGAAATATTTATTACATTGATGAATTAGATATTCCAACAATATCATGAAACTTTTTAGATAGTTTTCAGGGATGATATTCTTGTTTATTCAATGTAGGAGCATGATCATGTGAACCATCTAAGTTTGGTAATGTAGATTATGAGAGATCACTATTTGTATTAAATGCTTTCAAAATTCAGCCTCAGGATTCGAGAGGTGATATTTTGGGGTACAAAATCTCTGATCATGGATTATCAGTTGATCCATAGAAGGTAAAAGTTTTTTTAGGAAGGAACCACATAATTTCATTAAGAGAAGTAGCTTCCTTGGTCTTTCTTGAAACTGCCGACAGTTTGTTAAGGATTTCTCTATGCTCTCTTAACCATTTAGTTATACAATCAAGAAATAGGTTAAATTTTCATGGGATGAAAAGTGGAATTCTTCCATTGATGAACTGAAACTTCTTCTGAAATATTCCCCATTTTTTATCTTTGTTGAGTGTGGTAAGGGGTATGTGTTGTTCTGTGATGTATTAGGTGTTGTTTTTGTAGGTGTTCTTATGTAGGATGGTCACGTGGTAGCTTATGGATATCACCAACTCCAACCACATGAGAAGAACTACCACACTAATGATTTAGAGCATGATGTAGTGATTCATGCACATAAATGTTGGGGAACTATCTCTTTGGGGAAATGTTCATAATTGTTTGGATTATACAAGTATGAGATATATGACTTCCTGAAAAACATGGATCTCAGACAGATACGATCGGTAGAATATATTTTGACATTTTGCATCAAAATATCTTACACCCTGGGGAAAGGGAATGATGTTATAATCACTATAAGTAGGGAGATACCATCACATGTGGTTCTAGAATCGAATGAAGAGTGGAATCCAATTGTTATTTTCACTTTGTTTTACTTGGATTCTCTTGAAAATGTTTCAGGGATAGTTCGGACTGATGATTAGTTATCATTATCTCTCTTATAGTATATCTTAAAAATATAGTAGCAGGGTGACGATTATCAGGTGATTCGGGAAAACATTTATGGTGGGGAGACCATTCTCATATGGTCTCTTTATTATAGTGGCATAATTATCCTTATAAAGTGAGTCTTCATCACAGCATCTTGAAGAATTTCCTTTTATTTTATTTTCTTAGATCTTCATGGGTTAATTGTGAAGGAACTATAAAGATGTACTATGTAATGGGGAGAAGATTATGGTGGCCGGGTTAAAAGTGTTACATTGCAGACTATGTTTCTAGCTATTTCAGCTCCCAACAGATTCAAGTAGAGCACTTGAAGCACTCTAGTTTACCTTAGCCTTTCCTGGTGTCGGTTTGGAAGTGGGATGATGTGTCCATTTATTTTGTTGTTAGGTTTTCCTGGATTCCCCAAGGGATAAATTAAATATGGGTGGTTCTTGATCGGTTGATGATGTATTATAATTTCATTCTAATCAAAGACACCAATAAAGATGATGATATATGTTAGATGTATGTACAAGAGATTATGAGGTTACATGGGAGTCCTTATGAAATTATTTCTGATAGGGATCATAGGTTTTCTTTGAAGTTTTGCAGGAGTCTTCTAGATGTAATGGGGACTCAAGTCAAGTTGAGCCCATCATACCATCCATAGATTGATGGCCATTCAAAGTGTGTAATTCAGATTCTGGTGGATATGCTTCGTACCTTCGACGTGGATTTAAATAGATCATGGGATAGCCATATGGGACTGGTTGATATTGTTTAAAACTCAAGTTATCAGTCTTTGATTAGAATGTCCCCCCTTCGAGGAATTGTATAGTCACCCATGAAGATCACCACTTTGTTGAGAATAGGTTGGTGAAGTTGCTTTGATATGGCCAAGTCTAGTTCAAAAGACATCAGAAAAGATTCAGGAGGTGTGAAATTGTTTGGTTATAGACAGAGTCCACAAAAATTGTATACATATTAAGAACTTCATACATTGGATTTTTCCATTGCTGACTTGGTTTTATGGAATGTTTCTACTTGGTTGGGTCACCATCAACATGGAAAATAGGGAATGTTGGATCTGAGATATGTTGGGCCATTTGAGATCAATGAATGGATTGGGAAATATTCATATATGTTAGAACTAAGGGCTCATTTGATGGACATTAATGATGTTTTCATCATATCTCATATCAGAATGTACAACCCTGATCCCACTCATGTTCTGAGTTAGGATGAAATTGAGTTATAAATAGATGATTCAGTTTTAGAGAAAACAATTGAGATTTTTGACTCTCAAGAGAAATTCATGCATGGGAAGTTGATTCCAATGGATAGATTTATTATTTAATAATGATTAGATTCTCATGAGACTTGGGAAAGAGAGTCCGTGATGAGGGAGCAGTGGCATCATCTTTTTCCACGACGTACATGTTCCACATGACTTCCCATGGATTGAAATTCATTATAGTGGGGAGTTTATAACATCCATCTACCATGATTGGTATGTTTTCCCATTTTATAAGTTTCTTTCTATTTTTAAATTCCTTTAATGTAATTTTTTTGGGCTTACAACAAACTGTAGAATAGGTACACACCCTGTACCTGAAGTACACATCAGGTAACATCCCATGTAAGTAATGAATAATAGATATTTTTATCTATGTCTATTAATGAATTAGATAGTGTTTGAGAGGCTTAAAATGAGAATAAATCCAATCTTAAGCATGGAATACACTAATATTTTTAAAAGATTGTTTTACTGTCTTTTGATAGAAATTTTTTTAATTCTATCTTTTGACAATTTTATAGGCTATATTTGTCAAAATAGACTTATTCTTTATGATTGGGACATTGAAATTTACCTTGGATAAATTTCTGGTATTTTTCTGATAATGTTCTTTTTTAATGAATAGTGAAAAATGTTGTATTTTAATTCAAAACCTCTTTTTAATATAATATTTTTATAAGATTATATTATATTTTTAATTGTTTTTAAAGTTAAATTAGACTATATTTTTACCATTTAATCTAATGGTGGTCATTGTAATTAATTTCACTATGAAATTGGACTTAAATTAGTGGAAATATTTTGATACTTATTATTTCATAAAAACACGCTATTTGCTATGACAGTGGGAATTAATTATTAAATTATTTAATGTAAATTATATGTTTTGAATTTTTTAAAATAGAAATCATTTTGTAATTTGGAATATCAAATATATCTTAGAGTGAAGTTTTGGTATATTTCTGAAAAACATCAATTTTTGATGAATAGTGAAACCACTAAGTGGTACTTATAAAAACTGATTTTCCGTTTCAATGAAATTTTACCACCTCTGTGTTTTGAATTTCAAAAATACAACATACATGGTTGTCATTAAGAAGTAAAATTTGTTTCAATGGGATTAAAATAATTTTTTGGGGAATAGTAACTTTTATGTTTTTAATCGCGATTAGAGGTAATTAGTGTAATTTAAGGTAAAAATAATGTTTTAATAAAATGAAATGACCTTGAAACATGTCCTAACCTTATTGGATGTGTTATGTCCGACCAATAAAACTCATGGGACGATTTCTGGGACCCCATGGAGCCACATTGGAAGGAAAATGACATTAATATCTTTTTATTTAATGTATAAGTAAAAATGACACAAACATGAGTTGTTTTACTAAAACAACTTTTACATGGGGTTATACAAGTCATAATTTTGACTATAAATATTAATTAGAAAGATAAAAAGATTTCAGACATCATAGTATTTTTTTTATAATTTTTATACATAAAGAAAATTAAATTATTTATGACACCATGATGAAGCAGCGATGACCTCATTATTTAATGATTTAAATAAATTGAAAAGATAATGTAAAATCTAAGACCTACACATGTAAAAAACCTATTGGATGGGTGGATTTAGAACTATTATTACCTTATCCTCGAAATATATAATTTGGGACCTTTTAAATCTGAAAAAAAATTTATAATAAAGTATCATTTTATACCTTTCCAAGAGTGCCCCTCCTCTCCTCTTATAAAAGGCCCCCAACTCTACCTCCATACCCACGCTTCCAAATCCTTTGGCTCGGCCAAAACCTGCTCATTTTGTCTCTCCACATCCCTCTCTAACTCCTAGAAGCCTCAGTTTGGGCAGAATTCTTCCCAAGGAAGCCTTCGAGCTCAAATCAAAAAGAGATGCCTGATTTAAAGGTAGTGTCTTGTCTTGTGTTCTTATGTTTTATTTTGCTTCTCTAACCCCCTAAACTCTTTTTCTTCATTTATTTTGAAACAAAATCAGTATCTTAAATATACTAGGATGTTTTTATAAGAAATATTCTAGCTACACCTACACACACCTACATCGAATGGTTAAATAACATACTGTTTCTGTGGATGGAAAATTTCTGCCTCACGAAACGATGATTGTTCAATATTATTTTAACTCCTTTAAAGGTGGCCATTAGGATGACTCTATAATTATATATGATAAATAATATTTTTATGTTTTACTTAAGCTTCTGTATTTTTCATTTATGTAATACCTTTATGTTTTCCATTATGGGTAAACACGATATCATCATTTTAGGAAGTGCGGACTACCGCCCCCTCAAAGTTATTTGATTCGTTAATACCATATGTGGTACATATAAAGGATGGATTTAATGGTATTATATATGATACAATACTGTAATTATAATACTATTATGTATCATTATGTTATAATTCCATTAAATATGAAATAGAAATGGAAGTAGCGTTCATGCGTACGTACGGCTTACCGTCTTCATGAATGGTGCATTTCATTTCTTACCTACAAACGTTATGTATTATTATAAATGCATGTATATACTGGATATATATGATATATATGATATCTACATCATGAGTATAAATCTGGATATAATGGATACATGAACAACTTGTAATTATAAAGTGTATTTTTTACTCAAGTACCAATGATCGTTAAAACGACCATTATTAACTTAAATAATTACATAGTGTTCATGACATGGTAATGAGTGATATAAAAGGAATAATGAACTTGAAAAAGGTTCTTAAGCAAGTAGAAATTAACTCAAGTTTATTATTTAGGAGGTTAAAGAACGATCGAGTCAAGTCGGACCCGAGGTATGGGACTTCGTCTCAATCTCCTTTCATTGAGGCGTATTTTTTTTATACACAACCTTCTTTATACGGTGTATAAACCCCTTTGACTTATATGTTTATCCAAAATGAATATTTTTATATATGTAGCATTTCACTAAACGACAAAAGGGAATGTTTTTGTCGGACGTATGCGGCGACAAGGACTTCTCCTCCGTCATTACCATTATTTGAGTTTCAGCTTCCTCTACATGCCATACCATTTTTTAAAAGAAAAATAAATACCATGTTTTACTTTTCTTTTATTTTGGTATTGAAAATGGGTTTTCATAATGTTTTTATATAAATGTGTTGTATTGATATCTTGTGATTAAAAAGTGGAAATGTTATGTTTCCTTTATGCATGTTTTATGTGATACGATTATGTTATGGTTCTTGGGCATTATTATGAAGACGGGTGGTTCCGTGATAAACTAAGGGCGGGTGAGCCCGATATAGCTCTCCAATGCATTGGGTAACGCGAAGGAGTTAAACATTAAGGTTTCTCTGAAGAGATTTAGGGAATATACTGTGATGGGTATTCCAAACGTAACCAAGAGGGTTACTCCCTATGTAAGAATGTTATGAATGCCTCATGTTTCCTTTATATCTTATGATTTCAATGATTAGGTCATGATTTTATGAGGTATGTTAAAGTGCTTATGTTTTATGAGAAGAGTATGATTTCATTGATTATTATGTATACATGTACTCATGTTTCCTTTCCATATTTTTATAACCCTTACTGAGCTTTTTATGCTCATCCCAAGTTTTTGAAATGTTTTCACAGGTCAAGGGTGGGGTACATGATATGATGATAGTGTTAAGGAAGTGTCAAAAAAGAATCTGTGTTTTATTTTAAATATCTTATCATTGATGGAAAAAAATTAATACTATCTTTTATTGTAACCAATTTGTTTTAATGTGGGATGTAATGCATGTTTTATGATCAAATTCTCTATAACTCTAAACCTAAAAAGATCGTCAATGTGTAATCTTATAATAACTTGAGATTAAGTAAGGTTTAAGGCTGGGGCCTTATAGTTGGTATCAGAGGTTGGTTTAGATAACATTAGGAGGTAGAATTTTATTAAATGATTATCCAAAAATATTTTTGTTATGGTCAAATTGAAATGATATAGAATTTAAATATTACCATGTTGCTTCATCTATGACATGTTTGTTCAGAATGGTTTTCTGCAGAGGAAATAGGGAAACAGTGCTAGGAAGGCATACAAGAGGAAATAACCTTCCGAATCAGCATCCTGAGATGGTCGGAATTGGAACTGAACAGTTTGTTGCAGTAATGGTGCAGTCGACTCAAGCGATAAATGGTGGCGGTATCCATGCACGAGATCAGCCAGATCAACCACAGAGGAACATGTTATTGGTGGAACATTTCATGAGGCAACATCCCCCATCATTCAGAGGATCATTTGACCCTGTTCTAGCTGATGGGTGGATTAAAGCACTAGAGAAGCTTTTCTATGTCATGGGGTGTTCAGACAATCAAAAGGTTAGTGTTGCTATTTACCGTCTGGAGGGTGAGGCAGATTAGTGGTGGTCGATGGTTAAAAATATCAAATACGCTGATGATATTGATGCTCTCGACTGGGATAAATTCAATGGTATGTTTCTTGAGAAGTATTTTCCTAAGGTTGTTCGACTTAGGATGGAAAAACAATTCCTAGAATTGAGTCAAGAGGAAGACTCAGTGGATTCCTATGAATAAAGGTTCACTCGATTGGCAAGGTATGCTCCAAATTTTATCCGAGACCTTGATTGTAAAATCAATCATTTTTACTCAGGATTAAAGACAAAATATCAAAGGGAATTATCTTCTCGTGAGTTCAAAAGTTATGAAAAGCTTGATCGATGTGCTGAGAAGGTGTAAATGGAGTTTGTGATGATCAAGTGTTCTATAACAACCAATAGACGAAGAGACCGAGGTGGCAGGAGAAAGGGAAGAATTCTTCAAAAATTTCTTATGGTAAGAGAACTATGTTTCCAGTTTGTGATAAATGTGGTAAAAGACATGTTGGGGAATGTATTCTAAATTCTGGAAAGTGTTATCGATGTGGTAAGATGGGACATAAGGCTCGTGATTGCACTGAAAAAGATCGAGGTGATGGTAAGTCCAAATTTGATTTGAAGTTAGTGAAATGTTTTAAGTGCAATGAGATGGGTCACTATGCAAATGTGTGACCAAAAAAGAGCTCGAGTGATGGGAAGAAGTTATACTACAAGCATAAAAGGGTGGTGAAATCATTTGAAACTACTTCAACAGATGTCGGGCCATCAAATGAAGTTTTATCAGGTACGTTGTTTGTTTTTTCAGATTATGCCAGTGTATTGTTTGATTCGGGGTCTACACATTCTTTCATCTCTGAAACATTTTCTAGTAAAATGGGAATATCATCTCAAAAAATGACTCCTAAACTTTTGGTAAAAACACCTGGGGGAAATATTGAGGCAAAAAGAATTTATAAGAATCTTCTTATCCTTATCCGTGGAAAGAACCTACTTTCGAACCTTATTGTTTTATCTCTAGTAGAGTTTGATGTTATCCTGGGTATGGATTGGCTCTCTATTTACCATGCTATGATTGAATGTATAGCTAAAGAAGTTTATTTTCAGAAAAACATTCAGTTTGTGTACAATAATGAACACATACTGTTGATAACATATCAAGAGGCTGGAAAAACTTGTAAAAGATGGAAATCAATGTTACCTTGCACACATTGTTGAAAATAAAGGAACTGTTCAGATTAATGATGTACCCATGTCAAATGAGTATCCTGATGTTTTTCTTGATGAGTTGCCTGGAATAATACCAGATTGGGAAGTTGAATTTACTGTTGACTTAGTTCTTGATGCTAAGCCAATTTCAAAACCCCCTTATCGAATGGCTCAAACTGAACTTTTAGAGTTGAAGGAGCAATTGCAAGATTTATTAGAGAAAGGTTTCATTCGACCTAGCACATCACCATGGGGTGCACCTATTTTATTTGTTAAATATAAAGATGGTTCTATGAGACTTTGCATTGATTATAGAGCCTTGAATAACATCACTGTTAAGAACAAATATCATTTGCCTCATATCGATGATTTGTTTGATCAGCTCCAAGGAGCTCAGTATTTTTCAAAGATTGACCTAAGATAGGGGTACCATCAGCTGACGGTAATGGAAGCATATGTTCCAAAGACTGTGTTTCATACAAGATATGGCCATTTTGAATTTTTAGTAATGCCTTTTGGGCTAACCAATGCACCTGCTATATTCATGGACTTAATGAATAGAATTTTCCATGGGTTCTTGGATAAGTTTGTGGTGGTTTTCATTGATGATATTTTTCTGTTTTCTAAAAGTAAAAAGGATCATGAAAGACATTTAAGGGTTATTTTGAAAATCTTAAATGAAATAAAATTATATGGGAAATTCAGCATGTGTGAGTTTTGGTTGCAACAAATTTCTTTCTTTGGTCACATTGTTTCCAAAGATGGGATAACTATTGATCCTGTAAAAAACAAAGGTTGTGGAAGAATGGAAAAGACCCACAAATGTAACTGAGATTTGTACCTTCCTTGGTTTGGAAGGCTATTACCAAGGGTTTGTTAGAAATTTTTCCCGGTTATCTAGTCCAATTAATAAGCTAACTCGGAAGGGTGTTAGGTTTATCTGGACAAAAGAATGTGATGATTGTTTTCAGGAGTTGAAAAGAAGAATGGTGAATGCTCCAATTTTGGCACTACCTTCCAGGAATGGTGAGTTTGTTATCTACAGTGATTATTCATTGAAAGGACTTGGATGTGTCCTAATGCAGAATGATCAGGTAATTGCTTATATTTCACATCAGTTGAAAACTCATGAGGTAAATTATCCTACACATGATTTGAAATTATCTGCCGTTGTTTTCACTTTAAAAATATGGAGGCATCATTTGTATGGAGTAAAGTGTGAAATATATGCTGATCACAAAAGTTTAAAGTATATATTCAATCAGAAAGAATTGAACATGAGATAGATGAGATGGATGGAATTAATCAAGGATTATGATTGTACAATTAATTTCCATCCTGGAAAAGAAAATAAAGTTGCTGATGATTTGAGTCGAAAATGTAATGCTTCATTATAAATGTTGCGTTTGGAACGTGATCCATTGGTTAAGGATTTGATGAACTTTGGCATAAATTTTTTTGGTGCAGGATGTTCTTCTGTTTTGTTTCAGGTATCAGTGAAATATTCTCTATCAGACAGAATCAAACAAGCACAAGAAGCAAGACAGTGAGTTGCAGAAAATGGTACAGCTGGTTCAGAAGGGTAAGTTTCCTAAATTCAACATTGATAATGATTGTGTTTTGAGATTTGGGAAGAGATTGTGTGTGCCTTGTGACTCACAGTTGAAGAGAGAGTTGTTATGTGAAGCTCATAGTTCTCTGTTTTCAGTTCATCCTGACAGTACTAAGATGTACAGATATCTGCAGGAGTATTACTGGTGGGATGGAATTAAAAGAGATATTGCTGATTTTACTGTGAAGTTTTTGACTTGTCAGTAGGTTAAAGCAGAGCGATAGTTACGAAAAGGGATGCTTCAGCCTTTACCAGTGCCAGAGTGGAAATGGGAGAATATATCCATGGACTTTGTTGTGGGATTACCGAAGACATCTTGTGGTAATAATGCAATCTGGGTTATTGTTGATCGCTTGAATAAATCTGCTCATTTCCTTGCTATATGAGATACTTTTTCCCTAGATCAACTTTCCCATTTGTATCTTAAAGAGATAGTAAGGTTACATGAAGTTCCACTCTCCATTGTATCTGACAGTGATCCCAGGATCACTTCTAACTTTTGGAAAGTCCTTCAGAAGTCGTTGGGAACTGAATTTAATTTTAGTACAACTTTTCATCCTCAATCAGATGGGCAGTCAGAACGAACAATTCAGACTTTGGAAGACATGCTACGTGCTTGTTCGATGGATTATAAGGGATGTTGGGACCAACATATTTCTTTGGTTAAATTTTCATATAATAACAGTTTTCATTCTAGTATACAGATGGAACCATTTGAAGGGTTATATGGGAAGCGGTGTCAAACTCCAGCTTTCTGGGATGAAGTGGGTGAAAGGAAGCTGATGGGACTAGAATTGGTAGAAGATTGGGCAAAAAAAGTTCAGCTGATACATAAACACATGAGAACAGCTCAGAGCAGGCAGAAGAGTTATGTGGACAATAAAAGGAAGGATCTCTCTTTTGAGGTAGGTGATCATGTTTTTCTCAAAGTATCACCATGGAAAAGTGTGATGCAATTTGGTAAGAAAGGAAAGCGGAGTCCAAGGTTCATTGGACCATATGAAATTTTGGAGAGAGTTGGATCATTTTCTTACTAAGTGGCTTTACCTCCGAGTTTATCTCAGGTACGCAATGTTTTTCATGTTTCGATGTTGAGGAAGTACATGCCAGATCCATCTCATGTTTTGAGTCCAGAGGTAGTTCAGCTGGAAGAGAACCTATCTTATGAGGAACAACAAGTCCAGATTCTTGACCACAGGGACCAAGTGTTATGGAATAAGGCGATTCATCAGGTAAGGATTTTGTGGAAAAACCACATGATTGAAGAGGCAACATGGGAATCTGAAAATGCAATGAGGGCTAAATACCCCCACTTATTCGACAAGTAAATAAATTGCGTGGATGAAATTTTCTAAAGGGGGGGAGGTTGTAACATCCCAAGTAAGTAATGAAAAATATATATTTTTAGCAATGTCTATTAATGAATTAGATAGTGTTTTAGAGGTTAAAATGAGAATAAATCCAATCTTATGCATGGAATGCACTAATATTAATAAAAGATTGTTTTACTGCCTTTTAATGGAAACCCATTTTTAAATCTATCTTTTGGAAATTTTACAAGCTATATTTTTCAAAATAATATTATTTTTTATGATTGGGACATTGAAATTTACTTTTTATAAATTTCTAGTATTTTTCTGATAATGATCTTTTTTAATGAATAGTGAAAATGTTGTATTATAATTAAAAACAGCATTTTAATCTAATTTATTTATATGATTATATTATCTTTTTAATTGGTTTTAAATTGAAATTAGAATATATTTTTACCATTTAATCTAATGGTGGTCATTGGAATTAATTTCAATTTTAAATTGGACTTAAACTAGCGTCAATCTTTTGATACTTATTATTTCATTAAAACATGCTATTTGCTCTGACAACAGGAATTAATTATTATATTAATTAATGTAACTTATATGTTTTGAATTTTTTAAAATATACATCATTTTTTAATTCTTAATATCAAATATAGGTTAGGGCGAAGTTTTGGTATTTTTCTGAAAAACTTCAATTTTTGATGAATAGTGAAACCACTAAGTGGTACTTATAAAAACTGATTTACCATTTAAATGAAATTTTACCACATCTGTGTTCTGAATTTCAAAAAATCCAACATACATGGTTTTCAATAAGAAGTAAAATGTGGTTCAATGGGATTAAAATAATTTTTTTCTGAATAGTAACTTTTATGTTTTTAATCGCGATTAGAGGTAACTAGTGTAATTTAAGGAAAAAATAATGTTTTAATAAAAATAAATGACATAGACACATGTACTACCCTTATTGGATGTGTCATGGACGACCAAGACAACCCATGAGTCAATTTTAGGGACCTCATGGAGCCACTTTAGAAGGAAAATAACATTAATATCTTTTTATTTAATGTAAAAGTAAAAATGACACAAACATGAGTTGTTTTACTAAAACAATTTTTACATGGTGTTATACAAGTCATATTTTTGACTATAAAAATTAATTTGAAATCTAAAAATATTTCCTACATAATAGTATTTTTTTTATAATTTTTTGACATTAAATAAATTAAATTATTTATGACACCATGATGATGCAGCGATGACCTCATTATTTAACGATTTAAATAAACTGAAAAGATAATGTTAACTCTAAGACCTAAACATGTAAAAAACCTATTGTATGGTTGGATTTAGAACTATTATCACATTATACTAGAAATATATAATTTTGGGTCCTTTTAAATCTGAATAGCATTTTATAATAAAGTAACATTTTATACCTTTCCAAGAGTGCCCCTCCTCTCCTCTAATAAAAGGCCCCCCACCTCTACCTCCTTACCGACACATCCAAAGCCTTTGGGCCGGTCAGACCCTACACATTTTGTCTCTCCACATCCCTATATAACTCTTAGAAGCTTCACATTGGGCAGATGTCTTCCCAAGGAATCCTTTGAGCTCAAATCAAAAAGAGTTACCCGATTTAAAGGTAGTGTCTTCTCTTGTGTTCTTATGTTTTATTTTACTTCTCCAACCCCCTAAACTATTTTTATTAATTTATTTTGTAACAACACCAGTATCATACATATAATAGGATGTTTTTATAAGAATGATTCGAGCTACACTTACACACACCTACATCTAATGGTTAAATAAAATACTGTTTCTGTGGATGGTGAATTTCTGCCTCACGAAACGATGATTGTTCAATTTTATTTTAACACATTCAAAGGTGGCCATTAGGATGAAACTATATTTATATATGATATATAATATGTTTATTGTTTACTTAATCTTCTGTATTTATCATTTATGGCATACCTTTATGGTTTCCATTATGGGTAAACGCGATATCCTCGTTTTAGGAAGTGCGGACTACCGCCCCCTCAAAGTGATTTGATTCGTTAATACCATATGTGGTACGTATAAAGGATGGATTTAATGATATTATATATGATACCAAACTGGAATTATAATACTATTATGTATAATTATGTTTTAATTCCATTAAATATGAAATATAAATGGAAGTACCATTCATGCGTACGTACGACTTACCGTCTCCATGAACGGTGCATTTCATTTCTTACCTCTAAACGTTATGTAATTATATAAATGCATGTATATACTGGATATATATGATATATATGATATCTACATCATGAGAATAACTCTGGATATAATGGGTACATGAGCAACTAGTAATTATAAAGATTTTTTTGACTCAAGTACCAATGATCGTTAAAACGACCGTTATTAACTTAAATAATTACATAGTGTTCATGACATGGTAATAAGTGATATAAAAGGAATAATGAACATGAAAAAGGTTATTAAGAAAGCAGAAATTAACTCAAGATTATTATTCAGGATGTTTTAGAACGATCGAGTCAAGTTGGACCCGAGGTATGGGTTTTCATCTCAATCTCCTTTCATTGAGGCATATTTTGTTTTATACACAACCTTCTTTATATGGTGTATAAAACCCTTTGAATTTTAGGTTTATGAAAAAGGACTGTTTTTTATATGAAGCGTTTTACTAAATGACAAAATGGAATGTTTTTGTCATACGTATGCGGAGACAACGACTTCTCCACCATCGTAACCATTATTTGAGTTTCAGCTTCCTCTACAAGCCATACTTTTTTTAAAAGAAAAATAAATACCATGTTTAACTTTTCTTTTATTTTGGTATTGAAAATGGTTTTTCATAATTTTTTTAATTAAATGTGTTGTATTGATATCTTGTGATTGAAAAGTGGAAATGTTATGTTTCCTTTATGCTTGTTTTATGTGATACGATTATGTTATGGTTCGTGGGAATTATTATGAAGACGGGTGGTTCTGTGATAAAATAAGGGCAGGTCAGCCCGATATAACTCTCCAATGTATTGGGTAACGTGAAGGAGTTAAACATTAAGGTTTCTCCGAAGAGATTTATGGAATATACTGTGATGGGTATTCCAAAAGTAACAAAGAGGGTTACTCCCAACGTAAGAATGTTATGAATGCCTCAAGTAACCTTTATGTCTTATGATTTTTATGATTTGTTCATGATTTTACGAGGTATGTTAAAGTGCTTATGTTTTATGATTATAGTATGATTTCATTGATTCTTATGTATACATGTACTCATGTTTCCGTTCTATATTTTTATATCCCTTACTAAGCTTTTTATGCTCATCCCAATTTTTTGAAATTTTTTCACAGGTTAAGGGAAGGGTACAGAAGATGATGATTGTGTCAAGGAAGTGTCAAGAAAGAATCCATGTTTTATTTTAAATAAGTTTTTGTTGATGGGAAAAAAATGAATACTATCGTTTATTGTAACCACTTTTCTTTAATATGGTATGTAATGCATGTTTTATGATCTAATTCTCTAAAACTCTAAACCTGAAAATATCCTCACTGTATAATCTTGTAATAACTCGAGATTAAGTAAGGTTTAAGGGTGGGGCCTTATACATCGTGTACCTGAAGTACTTGTCAATTAAATAGTGCAGGTTCCATGTAATGGACAAGGAGATGATGTCATGAATGGGGACATCATGTTGTGATCTAGTACACGTCATGTACCTGACCTTCATGTCATGTAGGTGTTAAACATAGTATTTATAACCTCAGGTGACAGTTTTTTTAGCATAACATATCCATCATGGACTACAAGGTGTGACCAGGGGGTACACATCATTACCCATCCCACACCCAAGTTAAATTCACATGTTAAGTAGTTTTTCTCATCTATTCATTCCATATCACTTGGATCTTAGACTCGAGATATCCCTAGTTTATTTTCAAAGTCACCTCTCCTTCCTGATCAATCCAATCGTCTCCTGTTCATCATTGTTTCTATGGTGCGTCTCTCTGGGTAAGTGTTCCCTCTGATTCTTCCTTGGGACTCATCTGTATAGCACCCTAGCCATGCTTTATCAGATCTGTTGATCCATATTAAATGTTCTTTGTTTTCCTCATCTATACCCATCATGAGATCTTCTCATGAAGTCTATTATGTGGTTGGTTTTTGTGCATCAGACCTTCGTTATTGAGTTAAGTGATCTTTATTATATCTAAAAACCTCTTGTTTTATATTATAAATCAATCCATTAGGGATAAGGTTTTATTCTGGGGCCTTTACTAATGGATTTGTTGACTTTTTATGGCTTTGGGTTATGTTTTTATCATGTAAGACACATAAATTGTGGTAGGTAGCTCCATCCCTAGCCTATGATAATGATCCTACTTATTTTACATTTCAAATTTCCTTATAAATTTATTTAGAAAATTGGAATTATTATTGGGTATTTTGAAAAAGGGATTTGAATGAAAAGTGGGTATTCCCTAGTTTTTGATAAATTGATTGTGAAATGGTTTTCAATGATTTTCAAATCATTGAAATTGATTTGTGAAATTGATCATATGGGATAAATTTTTTACTTAGTTGGAAGGTTTATCTATAGTCCATTATCCATAGCTTCATGATAATTGAGGAGGTATTCCTTGGGGATTTCCTCTCTTTACTAGGCATAATGATCTAGAGGAATGATATTAAATTGTGGGGGGTTACTAATGAGGTATTCCTTTACTTATTTGGACCATTTTTCTAGGTTCAGTTATGTGTTCTTGATTCTTTTGGTATGAGTAGGCCTATACCTAGACCAATAGTATTCCTTCCTGTAGTGATACCTATACTTATGTTTTTTATAACTTGGCTTTCAGAGTTATCCTTGATATGCATGTTTATTCTTGTTGAAATGATATATAAAATGTGCTTTGGAACTGAGATACATGCTTTTTCTCAGAATTTTGAAAAGGTAAATGTTTACCATGTTTCTTATAAGACTTATTTACTTCTTATCATGCCATTTTTTATTTTAAAAATGGGAATACATGTTTATATAAAAATACATGATATGTAAAACCTGGTTAGGATCCGACTAAGCCTCTTAGTCCACACCTCATGCACTGCTTCTGTGGTGTGTAGAACTCTATCTATCTTTTAGTGTAGGGAAAGTAAAGGAGATGCAGTGAGGTAGTGAGGTTCATGTCATCTAGGATGGGTAGCTGGTGGTGAGATGGTTGGAGTTAGTCCGTGACATCATTAGAGTAGTTGTTTTCTTTTGTGTCCCATGTATTCAGACTTTCCTTTTGGAGTTTTTAACTCCTATTTAGATTTTTATGTTTCAACTATCTTTCTTATAATTATAGAATATATACTT
The DNA here is from genome assembly GCA_963277665.1 of Viscum album. NCBI lineage: Eukaryota > Viridiplantae > Streptophyta > Magnoliopsida > Santalales > Viscaceae > Viscum > Viscum album. The sequence goes on from OY728129.1 coordinate 1,125,312,171, forward strand.
GTTATTATTTTTTTCCATTCTTTCTATAAATATGTATTCTATGTGGTTGTTAATGTTGGTAGAAATTGTTCCATTGGTATTCACATTTGATGAACGGTTGCATGTCACCAGCCCGTGGGGATCAGGAACCCCCTTCAAATATGTGATGGATTTGGTCAGGTGTATGGATTGTGGGAAATTTAGGTCTGTTAGTTACATAATTTATAATTTATACATTTTATTAAAACCCCATCAAAATGGGGTTGTTTAATTAATTAAGATAAAGAGGAATATTTTTCATTGAAAACAAATTTTATTACCTTCAAATAGTTATTAATTTCATTTCTCCCTAGTGGATAACAAGAGAAGAAATTTTATATTTGTATCATTAACTAAAATTACCAGGAGGTAGCTATAATAATATTTTAATAATATTGTTAATAGTATATTATAGTTTGGTAAGACTCGTCCTTGGATGTAACATAATCTATCAAAGGGATTCAGTAATATGTGTTACACAATTTAAACATTGTGTTGAGAGTACAACATTATAATATATGTGTTGCGTGTTGTGAAATATTGTTTTAATGTTTCCTATAAACTAATAAAAACATCATGATTTAATATAAAAATCATTTTTCAGTGTTATGTAAAAAGAAAAATATTGAAAAGATTAAAGTAATTCCAAATCAGTTTCACACACTCAAGAGGTCTCATTCTACCTTCCAGAAAATTATTTTTTCCCTAAAAATTATATTGAGTTATAAATGGATTGATAATGGTTATTTCCTTTCATATAAACCCACATCATAATATAAATACAAAAAAAATATCTAAAAATGTAAAGTTAGAAGCTTAACGGTTACATAAAGTACCACATAAACAGATTTCAACATAATAGAATATAGGTTGGGATATGAAAATAAAAAAATGGATGAAAATAAAAAATATTAATAGAGACTGATAAATTTCACTGAAAATAAGTAATTGAGTGATCCAGGGAATGAAAATAATAAAAATACATAAATTGTAGAAGTATGAAAGAGGACATTGATAACAAAAAAATGATGACAATAGAAAATGAAATTCAAGAACCATTTCCCTATAGATGATGAATATTCATGAGAATATTTAATCAGAAGATTTAAAGTCTAAATCACCCTATATAGTTCCATGATTAATTTCCACTTCATCCTTAATTCAATGAAATTAAGGTGAATTATTCATTCCAAAAGCATTACCAGATCATGAGATCCATAAATAGAATGATATTCGATGTCATATATATTTAGTTATTAGAAACAATAGGTGGGAACATGTTATCCATTGAGTATAAAGCCTCATATGGAATGAAAAACATTAATATTTAAAACTTCATGCTATGTTTAAAAAATCCCATTCCATAATCAATTTACCTTATAAATATTCTAATTTATGGATGTCGAAAACATCATAAATATGTTCACTAAATTTCTCAAAAATAACCTAGAATCGATCCCCTACATTTTATAATGTAATTCCTATTTCATCGCACCAAAATTTTTATTACAGTCATAATATATTCTCCTGAAACATGATAATAACCTGAATTACCACAAATAATTGTTTAAAACATTCACATTTCCTTATTCCATTATTTATTGAATATATTACATACGTCCAAAAATTTTGTAAACATCATCAATGATAGCATAAGAAACTTGTTAAAATATTTTAATTAGTTCCAATGTTATCGGTAATGTCTAATTTACTTATTCTAATACAACATATATTTATCCAAAAAATCATTATCATAAAATAAAGAACATTTAAAGGGTTATATATCTATAGTAAGAATTCCACCTTGAAACTAAATCAAAAATATATTCTATCATAACCATTCCAAATATTCTTGCATATCCTTAGAGAAAAAACATAGAAAAATAATCAATATAAATTTTACAATAATATAACATAATAATTACATCCCAATATATTAAAACATTGATTAATCCATTTTGTCCTTAATCCATTAACAAGGCTACCTCATCATGTAACTCAATAACTTTTTCTATTACATTTCAAAAGTTGTATAATCAACAATAACAATATGACTATTAATCATACCACCTTGAAGATTCTACTTGTGATCATTCCACTAGGAACATTCATTTTCATAATTCCCATTTATTCCATACATATTAAATATAACTATCAATTATGTCTTAGGGAGAACAAAATTCAAATAAATTTCATTAACTATAATGTTCAATTTTACTTTGTAATTATTTTAATTTTGTCCTTTTATTCCACAATTAAGACATGTTCATGTTCCTCTAAGACATTAACTTAGCTATATCATCGCAAATTATCAACATGTAGGAAAATAAATCTTCTTTCCTATGTTGTATCCATTACCTAAATTCATATTGGACCCTTCCCTTCTCTTATTTGGTGATCTTGAGATTTTAGGAAGGTAATCGTTTTAATCATGATCCCTGAAAACTGACTAGGCATGATAAAAACATCCTTTACTAATTTGATCATCCCTTTAGAATGATCATCAAAAAATTATCCATCACTTTCAACATTTTCCTAGTTTCTTCTAGATCCCACCAGTGACTAAATACAGAAAGTATAGTGTGAAGAACACTTATTATAGTGTAAACCACATAATAATCAAAAATAACTTGTCATAAGTCTAATTTTTGACACTTTCATTAATCTATGACACCAAAGTCTTGTCCATATAAACAACCCTATTATATCCTTCAAAACATCCCTATGGATCTCACTAGTTTTTTCACATTCATGTTACAATTTTGGACTAAAACATTTCTCTTATAAAAAATATATTGATACAGGTTTATCAAATTAGATATTACCTCATTTAATATAAATATTCAGAACATTAAAAAAATAAAATCTTGAGAACAATAATAGTTTGTGGAATTGGAATCATGGAACTAATTTTTCTAGTTTGGTGAATGATCATAAAAATCTCTCTTAATGATCATACTGATTGGTACTCCAACATAAAATATTTCTTCATAAACTGCATAATGGAAACATAAAAATTACTGATCTCAAATGGTTACTATGATTTAATAATAATGATATGTAAGTGTGACGTGAAAATAATGGTATGAGAATATGATCATAACATTTAAAGTTCATACCCTGAAAATCAAATATGAAAATCATGAGATAATTAATAATGATTTTAATTTCACATGACATGTATTATTAGGGACTCTAGAGAATAATCCATGATATCATTACATAGGAATAAGACATATAATTTTTGGCAGACACATAAGAAAATAAAATTGATTTCGATAGTAATCAAGGATTAATTATTTGGACATAAAAGTGGAATGGGTTCACTTACAAACCCATATTGGTAGTCATGTTTCCCTCACATGACAATTCTAGTGGTTAATGATCATTCCCAGGACAATTTTAGCAGACAAATTCCTTTACTAAACTAAGTCCACAACACATTACATCAATTTCTACATAATGATATACAATTCTTTTCCCAATACGTAAGTGGGATATATAGGTCCTATACATCTCATAATGTTATCATACAAATGTGTTCCCCTATATAAAAACCCATCATATCATTACCAATGAATGTAAATGTGTATCATTATCATGTCATCAAATCATACTACTTGGAAAATATCTAGGTGTCATAATCATTTTATAAATTATAACCCATTAAAGGTTGTAGGTTTCATAAGAATATAACATGTGTATGATAAATGGGTTTCATAATTTTATAATACATGAATGAGAAATATGAATCACAAATATATTACCCATGAATGAATGTTGTGTTCCTTAATATTTAAATTGTGAAAGAGAAAAAAAATATTTATTAAAACATAACCCATGAATGAGAAATGGGATTGATAAATATATAACCCATGAGAGAGAAACATGTTTCCAAAATATCATTGAATATAAAATTGTACCATTCATAGAAATAATGTATATGGAACCCTTGATCATATCCCCAGTATGCCATGAGTAACATGAACCCATTCCATTAGAGTGGTATCAAATTGTTTTTGAAATATTTTAAAATCCTTTACTGGGGAAAATATATTTTCATCATTGAAAAATATACATTAAAAATTAAATATTTTAAAACCCATTTCATTGAAAGAAACCTCAAAATCATATAAATCTTGGATGTAAAAAATTAATCATTTTTCCATAAAAAATATCAAACAAAATGAAAAAAAATTAAAATAGTTTTCTCGAAAGAAATATAAAGGAATACTGAAAACATTTTGAAAACCATTTCCTTTGAAAACCTAAAATGGAAGCTTGAAACCATATTAAAAAAACATCCATGAAATGAATATAAATTTATATAAAATAATATTTAAAGTGTTTTGAAAACTACATATTTGAATATAAATGAAATAAAACATCATTTTATCTTCGAAAATAGTTTTATAAAACATGGTTTTGGAAGAACACATATTTCTGATCAAAAAATAGTAACAATATAGTATTTTCATGGAAATGTTTTCGTTATCATGTTATGTAAAAATTAACGAAACAATGGTAATATTGCTTGGAGATATAATTAATAATTGTTTGAGACTAAAATTCCTAATTTTTCGTGGGAGATGGACCATAAGATTTAATAAATTGAAGCATAATCATAAAAAATATTGATAAATAATGACATTGTTGCAATAAACTCTTACCACTCATGAAACATTGAATCACACTCCCCGTGTAGGGAAATTAAATTAAATGATTCTTAAAATATCATGAAAATATGTATATTTTTGATATAACATGTCATATGGTCATATACACGCATTGTCAAATAATACATGTTTGTTACAAACCAACTGTATCAAAGATGCCAAATTGAGACAAAACTAACGTACTACTTTTGTAACTTTTTTACCATAAATCCAAATGAATCAAAGTTTATAAATTAGATATTTGAACAAAAAAGACGTAATTATAAGAATAATATAATACATTCATGTAAATTATATACACATCACAAAATAATTGAGTGGTTAATAAGGCGTAAGACTTAATGAAATATAATTGAGATGAGAAAACCCTTATGCTATGTTATACCTTTCACCAAAAACGTTCAAACCTAGTGTATAGTACATATATTTTTATTAGAAATATTAATTAATTATTATTATATATAGTACTATATATTATATTATTATGACTTTATGTAACCAATTTTATAAAAATTATTGGTTAATTTTAAGTTTGAGGTAATGCTTGCTTTGTTTTTCCTAAATGGTTTGACTTGTTATTCTTGATCCCATTACATAGATTGTGATTTACATATTTTTTTAATTTAAAAAATGGTTAAAATAGGATAAATATTCATAATATGTCTACTTATTATAATATATATATGATAATTAGATTATATGGAATACACCATTTATGCAGAAGGTAGGCCATACGAACAAATGAATGATGTTTTTATTATCATGTTCTATTTAATGAAATTTAATGCAATATATGTATATGTATATATATTTATTATAATTATAGTAGAATAAATATATCATACACATATTATAAGTTTACTAAACCTATCCTTAATACATTCCATTAAATGTTTTATTGAATCATGTTACATTGAGAAGGTGGTAGTCCACACGTTCCCATACGATGTTATGATATTTACAAAAATGTACATCATTAATTTAAAAATTCTATAAAAATTAAATAATTTTAAATAAATCATAAATAGAATATATATAGAAATATATATATATGTCATATAAAAATAGTGTGTCAATCATAATTCCAACCCATTGGGGGTTGTAAAGGAAAAAAATGAACGATGTCGTTTTGTTAGGCGGTAGTCCACCACACACATGAATGTCAAGTTCATTACCAATTTAATGGAATTATGTATAGGTGTTGGTAGAAAAATTATTATAAAAAACACTCAATATATTAAGGATATTGGGATAATTATATTTTTATGGAATAATAAAAAAATTTAGGGTAGGGAATGATTATTAAACAAAAGATCTTGTGGAAAGTTGTTACCTATTCTTTGGGAATCATATTTTGGATTACACCAAAGGCCTTGATTGGTTTTATTAAAGACCAAATTTTGGATACCAAATTTATAGGTGGATATTTGGGAGTTAATTTAGGAAGGGTAAGAATGAGACAATGTTTATTAGAGTTGTGAATAAGTGAGGGACGTGTGTTCGATTTAATAGTCGAGGTGGAGTGGAATTCTTGAAAATATAGAATGGTGAACACCATTGAGAGGTCTCCCTCCCATCATGTGCCAATAATAATTTTTAATTTTGGATAAAAATTTATTATAGTGTCTAAATATGTGCATACAATGGATTTTGGACTTCTATATAGGGATTTCTCCCCTTATGATAATTTTTTACCACGATGTAAACTTTTTTTACCTAATCCACGATAACAAATATTAACTACTTCTACTAATATTATTTGTGAAAATAAATTTTTATTGTAATATTAATTATAAATTATTATTATTCCAAAATTCAAAACTATTTTCTGAAATTCTAAAAATATAATTGGATGAAATTCATTAAAAATTGGCTATATAGACATGTCACGATTGTTGGTTTTTAAGTTAAAATAATAAAAAGTTTAAAAAAAAACTATATACGCCTTCAATATAAAATTGGTTAAAATGACCTCTATGTTATTAATGTATGTAAATATTATATAATTAAAATCTAAAACCAAATTAAAATAAAATTCAAATTTATATATATAGGTCACAACCCATCATCGGGGGTCGTGCTGTGACTTCCCCAAGCCCACCTTCCATAGGCCAAGGGCTGGCGACTAGCACTAAGGCATAATTCCCGATAAAAAGTTATGGCATTACCTTTCTAAAATAAACAAACACCACAGAGCAAGCAAAAAATAGAAGTAAACACTAAGTAAAATCAGGTACAACTGTAAGTGCGGAAAAGTAAGTGGGCCAGAATACAAATCCAAACTGAAAGTAAGGTACAACTGGAATGGGAAAACAACAACTGAAGTAAAGCTGCAGCCTCGAGCCGTCCGCTGGATGTACCACCTAAAGGGTGGGTGTAGATAGCCTCCACAGCTCCTCGGGTCCAGCCGTCCGCTCCGAGTTCATCCTGCCCAGTGGTCCACCTCCAGGTAACATCCTGCTCCGCAAGCCTCAACCACGATCAGCGATGTCTGTCGACTGAAACCAACACAACGTTGTGCGGGCATAGCCCGTGCAGGGGTGAGTATAAGCTACTCAGTAGGGACCCCGAGACTCCTGTAGGTCTACCAGAATCCACAAAGGATAATCCACAATGGAAATGTACTATCACGAATAAACATCCAACAATACTTAGGTATATGCCCATACATATACCTAAGTCATCAATTCTCATTCGGCTCCATCATCCGAGCCCATGTACAACCTAGTCCACACAGGAAACCACAACCCAATCCACACAGGAAAGAATAACATAATCCACATAGGAAAGAAAGTCAAGATTCAGCTCACATAGGTATACTTCTTCGTATGACGATAGAGATGATCAGATAAAGCCACTGATTCATCTAAGTCGTCGGACCCACAAAGTATTGATAGGTACTAACCGCCGAAATGAATCACAAAGGATCTATCCCACACATGATCGATAGGTAACTAACCCGCGCAATGACCCACAAAGGATCTTACCCACACAAGATCGATAGGTAACTAACCCCCGCAATAACCCACACAGGATCAGACCCACAGAGGATCTATAGGTGCTGGCCCACATAGGACTGCTGAGCACTGAACCACACAGGATTTGACCCACACAGGTTCAATAGCACTGATACACGTAGGATCGCAGAGTGCTGTAGTCGTCTCCGTCGAATCCACGGAGGATTTTTGTGTAGTCTTCATCGTCGTCGTAGTCGTAGCCCACTCTAGGGTTCCCGCACACAGCAAGCTCATTTGGGAGGGCCCACTCCACGAGCCGAGGTGATGATACATCAACTGACACATATTCTAGATTTGATGCATCCAAAATTTCCGTATCATCAATAGGAACTCAACGTCATAGACGGCGCGTCAATTGGACGCCCGGTCTGAGAGTTATTGGCTTTTTCGTCCAAGGGGCACAGTTGGTTTTTAAGTCAAAACCAACCCGATCGTACTCCACCTTCATCAAAACCTCAATCGGAGTACTCCAGAAGGTCCGCCTCACTAATAGGAATCCATCAAAGTCGACAGCACGTCAATCAGACATCCGGAACTCAAGTTATAAGTGTTTCTGCTCTGAGGGCCCGGTTGGTTTCGTGTACGAACCAAACCACCGGAACCGAAAGTACTTTGAAACCATAAGTGTAATATACTGAAACTACCGTCTCAATGCAAGGATCGCTACGCAACTGACGTTACGTCGATCGGAGGTCCGCAGCTCATGTTATGGGCAACAGACCGAAAGAGGTTTGGTATTAAGGGGTTCGGGCCTGGTCCGACCCGGCCCGATACCCCCAGGGTCGGCCGGAACCGGGTCGACCCGAACCGGGTCCGGGTCCGGCCCGCTTGGGCGCGGCCCGACCAGGGTGTGCTGGCGTGGCCAGCGGCCAGTGGGGGGGGGGGGGTGGGGGCTCGGCCGTTTCGACCGAGCGAAGCGACTGCGGGGGGGGGGGGTGATGCCCCCCGCTTTCCTTTGTAACTGCGGCCCCACGTCGGGGACTCTTTACTAGACAACGGAGGGTTACGGACCCCCGGATCCCCCCTGACTGGCCGGCCCACTACTGCCGCCACAGGACCGGCAAGGGCCAGTCCCCTTGCTCCGACGCCGCCGGCCCAGAACCGGCCGCCGGTCTCCCCGCTCGGCTGCGGCCCAAGCCACGGCCTTGATCCGTCCGGCGCAGTGCGACGGAGCCGCTCCCCTCTGCCGCGGCCCAACTCCGGCCGCGGGGCATTCGTAGTTCTCTGGTGCGGTGCGACGGCACCACATCTTTGGTTTCATTTCAATGACGCGTTGTAACGGCGATGCACTTCTTCCCTTTCATTAATATTTTCCACGCGGTGCTTCGGCACCTCGTTTCCTTGCTCATGCCGCAATCAAAATCCAACCAACAAGGGGGAGGAGGGTCGGACGTGTTCATGCGGTCGGACCTCCTCCCATTATTGCGATATCAGGTGGCTCAAAAAGAAAGGAAGATGGTGATGGAAGTAATCACAAAATAAACCCCTACCTCGTCGAATTTGATGAGCGAGGATTCGTAGCGGAAACAACCATCGCGGAAAAGGGCGTCGCGGAGGAAGGACCATTGTGTCGCGGAGAAGCGTCGTGGAAGAAACGTTGTGGAAGAAGCGTTGCTAGCATTACTATACACAGCGTCAAGTAGTCAATCTCCGAGGATTTGGCGTTCTTCCTTGTAGGTCAGTGCGTTCTTCACGTTCTTCGTGTTCCTCGCATTCTTCGTCGAAGAAGAAGGCTTTTCTCCAAATCTTCTCCACGAAACAAGTTCCAACAGAAATAAAATAAGAGTTGTATTATTTTATTAACGCAGATGACAACATTTTAATTTCACAAGAAATGAAACGAACAATTAAATCAATGAATTAATTGTAACGATTTAACCGCCCTAATTAATGAGGTGTTTCTTAACCAGAATAAACGCACGGTTTGACTTCATTAAAAGGGGGGTGCGGGTGCGTTACTTAGAAGGAAATAAATGGTGGTGCTCGTGCAGGACCCGCCTCACAAATATCCTACCATGTCAGTAGGATATTGTGGGTCCCACCTTATCCGCTTAACTTAGGTTATGCCACATTAAGTAAAATAAAATAAATTGTCGCACCACTTTTATTTTATTCCTTAACTTAACCCAAAAAATTAAAAACCACACCTGAGAAAAAGAAACTCTAGAAAAGGTGTTTCTAGGAAATTACCGGTGCTGCGATTCCATTGGTGCCCTCAGAATTCGATTCCGAGCACCGGGTCAAAAGTTATTAAAACCCGCTCGTTCATTCACTGAACGTACCCGAGCTAAACTTCGGAAAATGATTCCGGGCACATCGGGTCTCGGAATCAGGGGCTGTCAGAAACTGAGTTCTTGTAAAATTCCCAAGATAATTAAGAAAAAAATTTCCTTGTATTTTTCGGGACTTTACATCACTCCCACCTCAGGGCTTTACATCCCCGTAAAGATACATCACAAACTTGGGAAACAACTATGGGTACTGAGCACGCATTTGAGCCTCCTGCTCCCAAGTGCTCTCCTGGAGGTTCCCGTAATGCCATCTGATGCGCACTAGAGGAATCGACCATCCACATAAGACCTGCTCCTGTCGATCCTCAATCTCCACCGGGACCTCCGCAAATGTTTCCCCATCATCAATGTCCAGCTCCCCATGGTCAATGATATGCGTCGGGTCATGCACGTATCTCCTAAGCTGAGATATATGGAAGACATCGTGCACCCGGTGAAACTAAGGTGGTAGAGCCAGGCGATAAGCTACCTCTCCAATCCTGCTGAGGACCTGGAATGGTCCGATGAAGCGTGGAGACAACTTTCCGCCATGGCCAAATCTATGTAATCCACGTCGAGGTGAGACCCGCAAGAAGACGTGGTCGCCATCCTCGAACTCTAGTTCCCTCCACCTCTTATCAGCATAAGACTTCTGCAGGCTCTAAGCTGTCCTCATCCGCTCCTAGATGACCTAGACATTCTCTATCGTGGCCTGGACCATCTTCGGTCCCACAAGTGCTGACTCCCCAGGTTCTGTCCAGCACATCGGAGATCTGTAGGGTTGTCCGTACAACACCTTGTATAGTGCCATCCCGATGGTGGAGTGGTAGCCGTTGTTGTATGCGAACTCCACCAAGGGTAGGTGGTCCTCCCAGCTGTGACCAAATTTGAGGACACATGCATGGAGCATGTCCTCGAGAGTCTAAATGGTCCTCTCCGTCTGACCATCTGACTGAGGGTGAAAGGCGGTACTCAGACGTAGCTGCATCCTGAATGCCTCCTGTAACCCCTTCCAAAGCTGGGAAGTAAAGAGAGCATCTCGATCGGAGATGATAGATGATGGCACACCGTGATGCCATACAATCTCCAGAACGTAGAGACGTCTCAAGCTCTCCACTAAGCCCTGCTCTCTGATGGGTAAGAAGTGAGCCCACATGGTGAGTCGGTCGACAATCACGCAAATGGAGTCGTGGCATCTGGAAGTATGTGGAAGTACAGTCACGAAGTCCACAGACATCCCGTCCCATATCCACTCTGAGACCTCCATGGGTTATACCAAGCCTGCTGATACCTGATGCTCTGCCTTCACCTGCAGGTAGGTGAGGCATCGAGAAATGAACTCTGCCACAACCATCTTCATGCCCGGCCACTAGTACTTTCCTTTGAGATCCTGGTACATCTTCGCCACTCTAGGATATACCGCTAAAGGGGAAGTGTGAAATTCTCTCCGCACCGCCTCTCGAAAAGAAACTGGTACCAAGGTACGTCCTCTGAAAAGGACTTCGTGATCTCCTCATAAGGAGAAACCATCTAGTGCCTGTCCTAAGGATATCTATGCATGCCGCATCTCACAGTCGGCGTCCCAATGTTGTGCCTCTCTGACCCACTGCATTAGTGGAGGAGTTACTGTGAGTGACTGAAGGAAGGCTGCTCCATCTCTATCCACAAAGGAAATCTGCAATGTGGCTAGATGCTATGTCACCTCCCCAAGTAGCTGAATGCCCGTCCACCTGATGAGAGCATCGGCTACCACTTTCCCCTTCCCAGGAGTATAGACTATCTCAAAGTCACAGTTTTGGAGGAACTCGAGCCATTGCCACTGTCTTAGGTTCAGGTCCTTCTGAGAGAAGACGTACCTGAAACTCTGATGGTCAGAAAAGACTGTAAAGCGCTCGCCCATCAGATAGTGTCGCCATGTCTTCAGAGCAAAGACCACTACAGCTAACTCCATGTCATGGGTAGCGTAGTTCTGCTCATGCAGCCTCAAATGACATTATCCATAGGTAATCACTAACCGCTCCTTCATCAGGACACATCCAAGTCCATCCCCTGATGCAATGCAGTAAACTACGTACCCAACTCCCTCCTCCGGTAGCCTCAATATGGGGGCGCTGGTCAATCTCTGTCTCAGCTCCTGGAAGCTCTGCTGACATATGTCTGACCACACAAAGGGTTTCCCCTTCTTCGTCAATGCTGAGAGTGGTGCCGCAACTCTGGAAAAGTCTGGCACAAATCTCTGATAGTATCCATCTAGTCCCAAAAAACTCTACACCTCTGTCATGCTCCTAGGTGTCTCCCAAGATAGCACTGCCTTGATCCTCATAGGATCCACCACACCTCTCGCCTCAGAGATGACATGTCCCAAGAAGTGGACCTCACGTATCCAGAACTGACACTTCAAGAGCATTCCATAAAGCTTTTTCTCTCGGAGTTTGTCAAGTACAACCCGTAAGTGGTAGGCGTGGTCCTGCTCAGTTGTCGAGTATATCAAAATGTCATCGATGAAGACCACGACAAATTGATCGAGGTATGGCTGAAAGATCATGTTCATGAGGCCCGTGAACACCGCGGGAGCATTGGTTACACCGAAGGGCATAACCATGTACTCATAGTGGCCATACCGACATCTGAAGGCCGTCTTCTGCATGTGCTCATCCCAAAATCTGACCTGATGATAGCCTGTCCTGAGGTCTATCTTTGAGAACCACCATGCTCCGTTGAGCTGATCGAACATGTCATCAATCCTCGGTAGAGGATACTTGTTCCTTACTGTCACCTGGTTCAGGCGACGATAGTCAACACAAATTTGCAATCTCCCATCCGCCTTCTTAGAGAACAATATCGGGGAAGCCCAGGGTGAAACACTGGGTCGGATGAATCCATTGCCCTCCAAGTCCTCCAACTGTACCCGTAGCTCTCTAATCTCAGCGGGAGCCATACGATATGCTGGGGTGGATATCGGTGCTGTCTCGGGGTACAGATAAATATAAAATTCTACCTCTCTGTGAGGAGGTAGTCCTGGAACGTCATCGGAAAAAACATCCTCATACTGATCCATCGCTGCAGGAAAACTGGCACTCCGCACGTCAACTTCTCCTAAGATGAGGCTTTCCAACTGATGAGTGATGGGATGTGCTCTCCTTTGCAAGAGTCCATCCTATGCTGCCAAGGCTCCCTTCTCACCGGTGAAGGTGAACCTTCTCCCATCGGTGCGTACACATCGCACCTTGTGCTTAATACAGAGATTCCCTGATCTCATGCCTCAATCCCTGCTCAAAGGTCTGAGCATAGAATAATGGGTCTCGTACCATGTCTGTCGAGTTGTGCGAGAGATCGGTAAATCTCGTCGAGTACTGGGCGACCGTCAAACTGCTCTTCCGCTGCAGTAGAAGCTCCTGGATGCGCACCGCATGGAGGGTGGGTGGGACGAACTCCGAGCGGAAGAGTCTCTCAAAGTCCGTCCAGAGAAGATATGTCTCGTCATGAACCTGGAGCATCATGCTCCACAATCTGCCTACTATTGCGTGCAGTAGGCTCTCTACGAGGATCACCATGAGGTCTGCTGGTGTCCTCACTAACCTAAAAACTCGTACAACTGCCTCCAGCCAATCCTCGGCAGCATGGGGGTCTGTCTCCCCACGGAACCTGGGCGGTCACTGGCGCTGAAACTCGTGCAGTGCACTAAGTTGACGTGCATCGTCAGTGGATGGGGCTGGTAACATCGGTGGCTCGGTGGGTAAAGGTACTGCCGGTGCCTCTACTGTCGAAGGGCCCGGTACCGAGGCCTCGTCGCTCGGTGGGCTATCATCACACACAAATCTCAGAACCCTAGCTGGTTGTCGTTGTGGGGCCATCTTGAAGAGAAACAGGTGCGCCTCAGTCAAATAGTATACCAGGTGAGATGACATAAAGTAAAAACAAAGAAAACTTGAAACACACATGCAATCAATGTTTTCGTGCATTAAGTCTGAAATCAGAAGTCAGGGTCCTGGTGTACGGATACATCGGCTGCCGCACCAGCACTGGCCCCCCTGGACTGATAACCACACTCAATACTCTTAACACTATTTCTTTACATAGAAAAAGGTCAGAGGCCTATGTTCTATGGTAGAACCGAACTCCTCTGATACCAATTTGTCACGACCCGTCCTCGGGGCCCGTGCCATGACTACCCCAAGCCCGCCTTCCATAGGCTAGGGGCTGGAGACTAGCACTAAGGCGTAATTCCCGGTAAAAAGGGAAGACATTAACTTTGTAAAATAAACAAACACCACAAAGAAAGAAAGCAGTAGAAGTAAACACTAAGTAAAACTGGGTACAACTATAAGTGCGGAAAAGTATGTGGGCCAGAATACAAACCCAAACTGAAAGTAAATTACAACTGGAAAGGGAAAACATCAACTGAAGTAATGCCGCAGCCTCGAGCAATCCGCTAGAAGTCCCACCTGACGTGTGGGTACAGATAGCCTCCACAGCTCCTCGCGTCCATCCGTCCACTCCCAGTTCGCCCTGCCTAGTGGTCCACCTCCGGGTACCATTCTGCTTCGCAAGCCTCAACCACGGTCAGTGATGTCCGTCGTCTGCAACTAACCCAATGTAGTGCGAGCATAGCCCATGCAGGGATGAGTATATGCTGCTCAGTAGGGACCCCGAGACTCCGGTAGATATCCCAGAATCCACAAAAGATAATCCACAAAGGAAAGGAACTATCACGAATAAACATCCAACACTACTTAGGTATATGCCCATACATATACCCAAGTCATCAATTATCATTTTGCTCCAACATTTGAGCCCCACATACAACCTAGTCCACATAGGAAACCACAACCCAATCCACACAGGAAAGAATAATGTAATCCACATAGGAAATCAGGTCAAGATTCAGCTCACATAGGTATACTTCTTCATATGACGATAGAGATGATCAGATATAGCCATTGATTCATCTATGCCGTCGGACCCACAATGGATCGATAGGTACTAACCCCCACAATGACACACAAGGATCTGACCCACATAGGATCGATAGGTAACTAACCCCCGCAATGACTCACAAAGGATTTGACCCACACAGGATCGATAGATAACTAACCCCCGAAATGACCCACACAGGATCGGACCCACAAAGGATCTGTAGGCGCTGTCCCACACAGGACCACTGAGCACTGACCCACACAGGATCTGACCCACACAGGATTGGTAGCACTAATTCACGTAGGATCGCTGAGTGTTATAGTCGTCGTCGTCGAATCCATGGAGGATTTCTGTACAGTCGTCATCGTCGTCGTAGTCGCAGCCAGCTCTAGGGTTCCCGCACACATCAAGCTCGTTCGGGAGGGTCCTCTCCACGAGCCGAGTGGCTGATACATCAACTGACACATATTTCGGAGTTGATGTATCCAAATGTTCTGTATCGTCAACAGGAACTCAACGTCATAGACGGTGCGTCAATCGGATGCCCGGTCTAAGAGTTATTGGCCTTTTCATCCCAGGGGCCCGATTGGTTTTTAAGTCAAAACCAACCTGACCATACTCCACCTGCATCCAAACCTCGAGTTGAGTAAGTCAAAAGGTCCGTCTCAGTAAGAGTAATCCATCAAAGTTGACGGCACGTCAATCAGACGTCTGGAACTCAAGTTATAAGCGTTTCCGCTCCGAGGGCCCGATTCGTTTCATGTACGAACCAAACCGGCTGAACCCAAAGAACTCCAAAACCATGAGTTTAATATACCAAAATGACCGTCTCAATCGAAGGATCGCTACGCAACTAACGGTGCGTCGATCAGAGGTCTGTAGCTCATGTTATGGGCAATGAAACGAAAGAGGTTCGGTATTAAGGGGTTCGGGCCCGGTCCGACCCGGCCCGATACCCCCAGGGTCGGCCTGAATCGGGTCGACCCGAACCGGGTCTGGCCCACTTGGGCACGACCCGGCCGGCGTGGCCCGTCGCGGCATGGGTACGCTGGCGTGGCAGCGTCCAGCGGGTGGCTCGACCGTTTCGGCCGAGCGAAGCAACGCGGGGGGGGGGGGGGGGGGGGTCGCTACCCCCCGCTTTACTTTGTAACCGCGGACCCACGTGGGGGCAAATTTACTGGACAACCGGGGGTTACGGACCCCCGGATTTCCCCTAACTGACCGGCCCGCTCTGGCTGGCTGGCAGCTTCTGCCCCGGTACCGGCAAGGGCCGGTCCCCTGGCTCCGCCGCGGCCTTGATCCGTCCGGCATGGGGCGACGACGCCGCGCCCTTCCGCCATGGCCCAACTCCGGCCGCGGTGCTTTCGTAGTTCTCTGGTGCGGTGCGACAGTGTGGCATCTTTGGTTCGCTTTCAATGGCATTGTGCTTCTTCCATTTCTTTATTATTTTCCGCACGGTTCTTCGGCCGCGTGTTGCCTTGCTCGTGCCGCAATCAAAATCAAACCAACAAGGGGGAGGAGGGTCGGCCATGTTCGTGCGGTACGACCTCCTCCCGTTATTGCGATATCAGGTGGATAAAAAATAAAGGAAGATGGAGACATAAGTAATCACAAAATAAACCCCTACCTCGTCGAATTTGATGAGAGAGTATTCGTTGCGGAAACAATCGTCGTGGGAGAAGGCACCACGGAGGGAGGATCGTCGCGTTGCGGAGAAGCGTCGCAGAAGAAGCGTCGCGGAAGAAGCGTTTCTGGCGTCGTGGTACACGGTGTCGCGTAGTCAATCTCCGAAGATTTGGCGT